>OY728151.1:1991431265-2001431265 GCA_963277665.1 Viscum album
ATAAAACAAAATGATAGAAAAATAACTTAAATCCACTCCCTCACCTCATTCTATTCCTCGAATGAACTAAATTCATTTTCCTCAAGCTGTGTCTAATCCGAAGAGGCCATTTGAACCTAATTCTGAAATGATAAACATGTTTAGACATGTTGAATTTAATATTCCCATATGTTATTCCATTAATAAAATCCCTAATTATGCAATTTTTATTAAGGAATTTTACACCCATAATAGAAAAATTAGAACCATTGAATTTTTTTTAACCCAACAATTTAATCCCATTGAGTGCAAAAATCCAGGTACCATTACAGTTCCTTAAAAAATATGGAGATACAACGATGATGATGAACTTATAGAACAAGGAAACTCAATAAATTCCATTCCCAAATCCATCTTCTCTATCCTTGGTCTAGGTACCTTGTTCCCAATGAGTGTTGTCATCCAATTATCCAATCAAAGCACTACCAGTCCTATGTGAACAATTGAGGATGTCTTTTTTTATGTCAATGATTTTATCTTCCCATATGATTTTTATTTCCTTGACATGGAAGGTGAGATAAAATCTTACCAATATCATATGATTCTAAAAATACTTTTCCTTATGAAATCTATGACAAAAAGTTTTTTCCATACTGGCATCTTATCCATGGAATTTGGTGACCAATTGGTAATGTTTAATATTTTTCAAGCCATGCGATACACATCATAGAATCACTCTTTATTCTTTATCCATGCTTCTACCAGTCTCTATGATAGTGTGTTGAACCGTAATTCATCATGTTCTTCTTTTTCTAATGAAAAATTCATTTTTACAATTTTTATCCCCATTAACTAAGTCATAAATGGATAATTTTATGTTGACCTTTCACATGTAAACTTATTTTATCTAATGGATCTTGAATACTATTTGGAATTCCATAACACCTCTAATCTCCACTACCCCAAATTAGAAAATAATAAGTAAAATGAATTATCATTCTCATTTGTTAGTTAGAATAATATTATATAACATTCATCATTTCCTATCCATGATTCTGAAAATTTTCTTATATCTGATTTTAACCCTAATCGAATGTGATTCTATAGTTCTAATGGGCGTGATATTTGTGAGATTTGTTTTCTGATTAATAAAGAGATCATTGGTGAGGTTGAAATTGAATATTCCTTGGAAAAAAATTGACATATAGGATCTTCAAAAATCTATTGAGACATATGTCCCCATTTATCCTAATTACTCCACATTGAAAAGCGATGAAAAATATGAGTTAAAAATAACTCAGATCTTATACACTGATTTCATATTGTCTGAAACACACATAAATTCACCATTATAAATGAAACATCTTCCTAAAATTCCATGTAAATAAAACTAACACTTAGCGGGATACATCATTCCTCAAGTTTAATACCAAAGGGAGGATTCCCTCATTTTCTTTCCATCCCCATTGAATTTGAAGAAAAAAACGAGGATGTGAAGAAATTATCCAATGAAAAATAATGACTCCCAAAGGAGAATTTTTTCTAGAATAATTCCATATTTGAGAAAATATGGTGGCATCCAATAAGCTATGGGTAGTCCAATGCAACTATCAAGAATTAAAAAAATAAATTCATTTCTTCTTGGGAAGAAACCCATGTTTTCTTTTACTTTTATGAAATTTTAATTTCTTTTTAGTGTTTCGTTAAATGAATAATTATTTTTGTTTTTGATTGTGTTATAGTTAATTGATATTTTAAAAATCATCACCAAAGAGGAAACTTTCCCCATAGAACCAAAAATACTCCACCAACCCACCACTAGATGTATATGGTGACCCACAGAATCCAAACATAGGAGTACCTATTTCCCTTTAACTCCCACACCGTCTCTTCCTCCTTTTATCTCTCTATATATTTCTATCCTTACTATTATTTCTCTCTCATTATCATTTTTACCACTTTATTCATAAATCCTTTTTCTACTTTATTTTTATGTGGGTTTATATAACCAAAAAAACCAAAAAAATAAAAAAATAAAAAGGGCAACAATTAGTCACTATTAAATTTTGAAATATTGTATAACCATTTTGGGGAGTCAAAAGCCTTGTTATAATCTCATTTTTTTTATTTTAATCATAAATATGGATAAATAAATTTGTGTTCTGAGCAATGAATTTTAAATTCTAAATTTTTTATTTGAAAATATTTTCATCCAACCTGTGAGGAATAACACTAGCTATCATGCCAAGTTCACAATGGAAATATTTTCATGATATGTGTTTTTACCCCCAACTATGATTCTTGAGTTTTAGGACCATAGAGATGAATTTTTTACCTTGATATACATTAAAATGATATAGTAATTTTCTGAACCACATGAGAATCACAATATCCAAATAGCCCCCCCCCATTACCATTACATTGATCCTCATTTTGGAAGTCCCTTCAAGCCTATGAAAACCATTATTTTATAGTCACATTAAAATCCCAAAACTCTATCCCACACAACATCTATATGGGTTTTAATTTCATAATATATTGAAATTTAAGTGTGGGGGGAAGGATTTAATTTTGGATATTCTTTGTTTTATTTTTAACTTTTCATCACATGATTGAGGTCAAGAATCCATTTTAGTGTGTGTAGGGG
Source organism: Viscum album (assembly GCA_963277665.1). Lineage (NCBI taxonomy): Eukaryota > Viridiplantae > Streptophyta > Magnoliopsida > Santalales > Viscaceae > Viscum > Viscum album. The sequence goes on from OY728151.1 coordinate 1,991,433,892, forward strand.
GAGGGGGTGGGGGTTTCATTTAGTGAGTTTTGGGAATGTATTAATGTTTATGTAATGTTTTACATGTTATTTAAGAGTGTTAAAAAATGAAAAATATGAAAAAAAGAATGGGTTGGGTCTTGAGTAGGTAAAAATAATTCTTCATCAACCATTCATCTTGTTATATCTATTAAAATTAGCACTATGTGGGAATAGAATAACGGTTTGGATATGAGTGCGATATTTGTTCCAATTAAAACTTTTAAAAAAAAGAAAAAATTAAATAAAAAGAATAAAAATTGCTTCATATTTTCTTATGTCATTGGGAGAAGTTTTGTGCTTCATACATATTTCATCATTTCATATCCTTATATTTTTCACCCATTATTGTCTTTCATCACTCATTCACTCCCTTGTAAATATGTGTTTCCATTTACTTTCATGTCTCATTTTAAATAATTGGGCATTTATTTTTCCCTATTTGTGTTTTACCTCTATTTTCCTCCATTTTGGACATTATATTCCTACCGTACCACAACCACTAAAATACCCTAAAAAATACTTATTTTTTATTATGAACATTGTAATGGTTAATGGAACCAAACTATAATATTTTCACTTTTTTTGGTGAATGACGGAACATCAAAAAATAAATTTTAATCATCTTGAGAGGAGTGAGTTACGAGTTAATAAATTTTCAATTTCTAATTTAGAGCATGAAAAATTACTTTTTTTAGAAATCTGTTGCTATAAAAATTTATGGTGGAATTCAATATTATGGTTGATTAAACTATTCTAGACCCCATGATTAGAGAAAACAAAATTTTATTATTTTTTTGTGAGTAAAAAATAATTTGTTATATTTTTGTGTTTTTTGTACATGGGGAGATGCAAAAAACATAAGTGTGTGTGCAGGGGGGTGATTTTATTAACTTATTCATTACATATTTTATACTACTTTTACTATTTTTCAATTAAATGTTCATAATTGGTGTGAAATACCCATGTTTTAATACTAAATAAAATTTTTAAGCAATATTTGAATTAACTAAGATTCGATTTAGTTTACTATTTTAATCAGATATATCACCATACTTATCCAAATTGAATTATTATTGATTTTAGGTATTATAATTCAATTTAATACAAATCATTCAACTTGATCATTGACTAAATCGACCATTTTAATGGCCATGTCGAACACACAAGAAGACCCACTGATTATTCCAATGAAACTGGACTAGATAGAATATAATATTTTCACGAATCAATCATGAAGTAAAAATTATTTTATTATCCACCATAAGTCTAGGTAAATTACATTACAAATTGGATAAAATTTCAATTACCAACTCAAACAACAAGTGGCCCAATTTATGCCTGAAATTTCAGCCCACAATTCTATACGGGATTTGAAAATAGACCAACATTATTGAATTTCCTTCCAATAAAATTTACCTAATGAGCCGATTTGTTTTTGGGGAGAAATTAAATATTTATGTGACCATCCTTTTAGATTAAATCTTTTGGATTTGAGGGAATATTTCTCTCCAAAAAACCATTTAGATTGTGGAATTTGAAAAAGTATAGATAATAAAGGATAAGAGAACCTAGTTTAAGAAAACAAAAATAACGTTGGCTAAAAAAGTCCAATGGACACAACATTTGGAAGCTGAAATTTCAAAATCAATATATTAAACTTATAAGAAGAATATTTCCTTATATTGTATTGTATATATTTTCAAATTTGAGATTCTCTTTGAGGGGAATTTTTGGAATGAAAATAATCCACCACCTTGGGATATAAAGACACTTCCATATTCTCTTTGCAAGGATTTGGAACTTAATCACTTAAGGAGGATATTTTTAATAGACATACCCTTTCTTGGGGATTGGTATGACTTTACATAGTCTTGTTTCAATAAGAGATACCTCTCCCACATTTTTATATTCTTGTTTGTTTTTCTTTTTTTATTTATAATTGTGTATGTTTTTTTCTTTTCAATTAAATATTAATGAATGTTTCTTATTCATCATATCTAGTCCTAATTATCCTTATATTTTGAAATATTATTGTTCTTTAAATAGGTTAAATCAAGTTAAAAACCCTTTCCTATTTTTATTTCTTATTCAATCAAATGTTCATATTTAATCCCTTCACCGTTCGTGTGTGTGTTTGATGCACAACTCTTTTCTTGTATCGTTCATTTAATTATTCTTTTAAATCAACACCATAAAAATATTGAACTATATTATTAACCAAAAAAATTAATTATTAAATATATCATTGCAATGATTCATAATTTGAGTATGTTAAGTTATTGATAGATTTCTCTAATTTAACATTATTTGAATTAATATTGTGTATTTAAAAAAAATATGTTATAGATTAGTGAAATGTTTTGCTTGACATATGGATTCAATGGATTATTGGAACCAAAAAAACACATGGGTTCATGAAATATTTAACCTTCCATAAATGATATTTAAAATTTTTTATAACCGTAGTTAAGGCTCGGATGAAATCTAAAAAAATTGGGAGTTCTGATAGAAATCACCTCATGAAGTGGATGTTAATTTAATGAAATGTTTTGAAAACCTCAATGATATCATAATATTAACTCCTGAATGATGTACTCACCCTAATAAATATTACATTTTTAAATCAATATTCATCAATAAATTATTTAATTTATGATCTGCAAGAAAACCCCCCATTAAAAAGGAAAATAAAAAATAATTAGCTCCAAATAAATAGTACCATCATCAAGGATTCAACTCGAGTGATACTATACACAATAATAGAGTACCAAACCATTGAATGGTCGATAGGTGAAAATTGGCCATGCTTAAACTATATAGTGTTTAGAATAAATATGAATCACTGTATCTATAAATATAATAAAATATCATTGTCTATTAAACTATCAATGCTACTTAAGAAAAAAAGGGATCTAGCATAGTCTCCATCTGAAACACATATATCTATACCCATGTAAACAAGCCATGTCACATGAACATGAATTATCATATGTTATATTTTTATAAGTCATTAAGTGAGCATGTGACATGAATTATGTAAATCCCATATAGCCACATCATATGTTCTTGATTCATTTAGTATAGACCAACCAAGTTTATGAATACGTTAACCTTTATGGATAATCACATCACATGTCACTCATCCAAATAGATATTCATAACATATTTAATATCTAGGTGAGGCCACACACCCCCCAATTTATATCAATCAAGGCCCTAGATTTCATACTTGTTATATGAGATTAAAATCCCATATTGGTTGAGCTTTGACGAAAAACATGATTAGAATCATAAAAAACCACCACCTAATCAGATAAACCTCAAGGATTTCATAAGAAAGGTATCAAAATATTATAGTTCTTATAGTATCTATCTCCCCAAATTTAGGTAGTAAAGGCTCTAAATTTGATCTATAAACCCATAATATACCAAAATATGGCATATTCCACTTCATTCAGTATTCTTTATGGGTTATATGGAGCACACAAAACATTTTTTGACTCATGAGAATATTCTATATTTCGATAAAAGAATCCTACTCATGTTAACCTTTACATTTTTTCAATTCCTATAATACCCCATGAATTTAATCAATTATGTATTATTCAAATTTATACTTTGATAGTTTAATTATCATTACATATCAAAAAATTAATATCGATATATACATATATTCAACCAAAATGAAAGAATGATAAAATGGATATTTATTGTCATATGACACATTTTTTATTCTTAAAACCCTTTTAATAATACATAATATATCAAAAAAAATCACCTCTCTATTATATCATATATGATATACTACAAGATCAGTCTTATGTTTGTTTCAATTTATGGGGTTTTTTTAACTCATTATATCTATATATAATTACTAAAACATTCGCATATGACCATATAATAAAACCATCCAACTAATTTTTATTTATTAAAATCAATGAAGTAAGAAAGTTTGAATAATGGAGAGATTTGGGAATCCTATTCTTAATGTTAAAATCCGCGAACATATACAAAATTATTAATTTTAAAAAATAATGTGTTATAATGTTCACTTATGATGTACAATTATAATTATTTTTATGTTTAATATAAAAATCATTGTAAACTATTCCATTAAATTTCTACGTGAAAATTTATGGAAATTAATGTATCATTTACAACACATCCTAAACTTCATTATGATAAAGTGACACACTCTTTTTTAAGGTGACTAAAACTAACATTTACATTAATATTCACCTCTATACCCAAAAATTATTTTAGGATATTAAGTAGAATTCACTTTTTAATTTTATTTTCATAAACCATTAGAAAATATTGACATTCACTTTCTCACAATAATAAAATATGAATATTTACATTTTTATTTACCATTACATATCATAAAGGTTTTAGGATATTAATGACAAATGACATCAATTTTAATCTAGTATACAATTTTATTTTTTATTTTTGAACTTCTCCATGTTTAAACGTACTCCAACTAGTATCTTAGACACTGTATTCTCTTTAGAATATCATTTTAAGATACACAAACTCTTATGTGTTAAGAAATAAAACTTATATACTTTTAGTAGGAATATTTAACAAATAAACCATTTTTATATATAATATATTATATTATATGTGTTTAGATTATTTTTATCTTAAAATAAAGCTTTATTAAAATAAACCATTGATGGGTTGTGGGAGAACCTCCCCTTATATTTTAACAAATAGATAGATAAACTTTTTTACCCTGGATAAAATAATTTTTTTATCCCTGTACACTTTTTAAAATATGTTATAGAATATAATGATTCATAAACCATGGGAATTTTATTTACTCATATTTATAATAACAACTCTTTGTTAGTAAAAAATGTATTTTATCATATTAGATAAATGATTTGAATATATATATATATTTTATTAAGATCGATGCGAGTTTGATATATTCCCTTATAATCAAATCCTTGATTTAGAAACTCCTTTATTATTCACTTGAATGAAAACTATAATCTTGATCAATTACTACATAGAATTTGAAACCATGCATATTTAAAATACTTGTAAAACATCCAGTTGGTATCATATACCCTCATAACTATAGAATAAATTTCTATAAAATCAATACCTGACAAAGACATTACACATAGGTTTATAAAACCCTTCAGTTATCTCAAATAGTTCATTCATATGAAATAATTATACTTTAATTCTTAATAACACATTTATATTTCAATAATATAGACTAGATACTCAGGGAAACATTATTGGAATCCCAAAATAACATTTCTTCTTGTGGATCAACATTTTTAATATTTATACTCTCAATCCAACACCATAACTCAAACATCATATGACCAATTCATAAATCCCCAAGTATTTGATTATATTGAGTAAAATTTTCTTAAATTAAATAATATTTTTTTAAAAATTTCCATATACGGGGACATGATTAATTACTTTACTAGAAATATCCTTATATAATTTTTTAGTCTATTCATGTTATTAGTATACTCAATAATATTTAGTATATTTGAAAACTCCAATAATATTGAGTATATAAGATTAGTATTACTGAGTTAATTATTCATCTAATACCCTGAAAACATTAAGTAAATCATTTTAGGATTCTCATATGCTACTAGATTCACCTTTTGAACAACTTCAACACTCGGTTACTCAGGAAGGGGTTCCTTTAGTACGTAAAACATTATTTTGAATAAAAAAGTTTCTTATGTTTCTATCCTAGGTATTTTCTTAAATAAATATCCTTCTTCCGATTTGTACAGATCATAAAGATAATTTTTATAATAATTTTAATATTATCTATAATAGACTCATTTAATTGGATGAGTAAGATGTTTTACTAATCTGTAATACATACTTTTATTAAATGTGATCTCACTAAAATGATGAACCCCTTTAAAATCCCTCATATCAATTAGTAATCCAATATCTATATTCCAATAAGACATTAGTCTTCTAATACATTTTTCTCAACAAATAGTTATTTATGTTGTGCATCACCCCAATAATATCATATAGGAATCTTGTTCAATTGAGAGATCAACTACTTGTTGAATCCATAATATGAATGAAATCAACTATATTCCATCAGTAGAAAAATACTATCATGTTTTCCAAGGTAAGTGTAAAAAAAATGAAATTCCAATTATGGGAACCTAATCCTTTTAGGTTCACCCATTACATTCATACCATTCAAAAGATAATCCAAGGACTCTCGAGTATGAAATGACATACCCGACTGGACGATTGAGGTCATGATAAGTGCCATATTGGATGGAATCTAACACTTAGTATTTTATTAAGGATTTAATCTCACCATATTATCTCATGTTATTCCTTTTATACATTATTATATATAGTGATTTAGTTTGGAGTCTTATTCCATTCACAAAATCCAAAATGTTCAAAAAATATTGATGTGTAAATCATTACACAATACACATATTTTTACTCACCCAAAAATAGAATCCAAACATATATTCACACATCCAAAAAATCTCATGCATAAGGTATATTAATTTTCCATATAATGGTTTGAAAATTTTATTAAATGGAAAATCCACTCATGATTAATCCTTGAGCCATAGATAGTTAATCACCACCTTTCTAAAAGAAGACAGAAGACTCATATCTAGTGGGATGTCTTACCCAAAGACCCTTTACCCAGATGTAATTCACTCAATAGATATTCCAAGTCATCAAAACTATAATACCTAATATATGTTAACTATATTCAACAACTAAATTCAATCTGTTGAAATTAATTGGAAATCAATGTCAAGGTTGATGGGAACTAAATCCTTTATCGTACCTAGAATGTAACTCCTTATATGCATGTATTATGATCACTAGATTTTTTTTAGGAATTTATTGTTAATTATAGACATATTCACATTATAAAAATTTTATATATAAATAAAATAACAGAATAAATTTTAAATAAAATAAAAATTTTCAAATTTAAACAAGAGATAAACATTTATGAATAATTCATAAATAGATAGTTAATTAAAAATAAGTTATAATTTTATATATTAATTATAGAAATTCCATAATCTTTAACATAACACTTTATATTAATTTAATTATTTTAAATCCTTCATATTATTCATTATATGGAATATTTTTAAATATATTATATTTTACAAATTATAAACATTTTATAATCTAATTTCTATTATGTAAAAAATTTATATAATATAAACATAAAAAAAATAATATTATTTAAACTTAATCAGATCAATCGTCGAAGTACTTTTGAAGTGGTTTAAATAATATTAAAAAAAATTATTTAATTTGAATAATTAAAATTAATTAATTTTTAAGAATTCAAAATTTGAATATAGAAACATAATATATTATTTCTTATTTTATAATTTATAAACACTTAAAATTACCCTTATTATTTTTAAATAAATAATTTATTTATAATACATAAGGAATACCATATAATTTAGTAATAGGTATTTGTAATATTAACATTTAATATTGTGGAATATTTGTTAATAATTATTTTATAAGCATTATATAAATTAATTATAAACGATTTTTAATTAATTAATTTATAAAAACATTATAAATTAATAAATATCCCCATAAAAACTTTTAACATTATATATAAATAATTTATAAATATTACCATTAAATTCAGAATTGAATTTTGAAGAAAAATAAAATTTCTCATCATTCGTATTTTATAATTCAAGGATAGTTATAGGATACGAGTGATAGGCTACATCTATATACGCTATCATTCATAATTTAAGTATGATAGTCATATCTCTAAATTAGATAGACCAATTATGAACTATCAATCATATTTTATGACTTAATGACTAATCATTACCTATGATATATCATATTATATTTAATGATAGGTATTTATATCAACATAGAGATTCAATTATCCAGTTTTTGAAACACATTGAAACCATTGTAAGATATTATATTCCATGATTAATATGTTACGACTAAGAATGAATTGTGAGATTTGTAAAGAATAACTACTTAGGATATCACATATCATAAGTCGTGGCTCAACTGTTTAAAAAAACCCTTATCATATTTCATGATAGTGAGTATGATATGAAATATGATATAAATATTCTTCATTTATACCATAATTTCCTAAATCTAAAAACATGGAATGATCTAATTACACTACTAGATTTCATGGGGATTTAATAAATATTATTAAAGGTAAAAAAAAATAAATACAAACCCAAAACAAGATCAATATTCAATAATAAATGAAACATTTTTATATAGGAAATGAAAAAATTTATAATGTGTGTACCTTACACCGACTATTCCTCCACACCAACATCAAACATCTTTGAATGGGCATGATTAATATCACATGGTGGATATCAAAGGTCTCCTGACATCAAAGGTATCCATAGTTTACCAAATCACTTGATGTTTGGGTGAGACTCTTAATCTTACATGGTGTAGTAGCACCTCATAATGTAAATGACATAAAAGATATAGAGATATTATTTTTTGAGATCTTAATGAAAGATTTAATGAGAAACCATACTTCTATAACATAGTAGTGGGATCTTTATAAGACCTTCAAGGACTCTAATTTGTGATATATGCATTTACTCATGTGGTATAACACATAAGTTAATGCCTTGGATGAGTTTTGAACCCCTTACATGAATAAATATACTCTTGAGTGTCACATTCTATTAAATGACTATTTTAAAGATATCCTATGTGAAAAAATCACACAAAAATTAACTATTATCCTCCTACCATCCATACAATTGTTGGAAATATCATATATTCCATGCCTTATGACGTGGGTAGTCGTACACAACAACTACGTGGTAAGTGTATTTTCTGATATATCCCTATCATATCTTATGATAATATAATGGAAATAAATATTTTTACATGATTTATGATATCCTTATATCATTGGATATAATATATCCCTTTTAAACCATATGTATTTTGGGATTTTAGGGAATATATCCTGCAATAATCACTAATGGTTTCACTATGTGGAATGTTATAGATCTAGATCAAAATAATTATCATCAAGATGTGATTCTTTTTCAATTATATTTATATTAACGTTTTGTATTAAATTTCATTATTTATTTTATATAATTAAGTAATCAATATACTTTTTCAACATGAATTTTAGTTTCCTCCATCATATTTTGATATCATGGTAAATTTATTGTTACATTTAAAAAAAGAGATAAATTTTTTTTGGACACATATATTTATATCATATTTGTCCTTTTGAATAACACATAATGAAGCTTAAAGAATTTTTTAAAATCCAAATTGACCATATGCATCAATTATTGAGAAGTATATATCAAAGGAAATATTTGTGTTTTTTATGGACTATTTTCTAATGCATAGAATTTTGGTCCCCTATATCTCTTTGCATGAGTGTAGGTATTATATGAAAGGGGGTCCTTGGAATAAAAATAAAGTCTATGATAGATGATCAAACAATACCAAAACATTTTTTACATCTTGGTCAACACAATTTTAGTTCAACTATATATAAAAACATTTATTAATTCACAAAAATTGTGTTATCTGATGAAGAAATATATATGAGTGATTAATGAGTATAAGAAGAATTTTTTTTTTCATGATTTAAATAGAATATTACATGTGAAATAAATATGTGAGAAACATTGATATGGATAGATGATAGAACATGTTTAAATATAATCACATGATTTGGATATGAAATTAATGTTTATAAATTTTATTCCCAATATTTGTATAAAAAAATTACAATTTAGAATAATGGGTTATTGGGTTTTGATGAAGAAAAGTTTTTTTGTAAAAAAAAATTTCTATATCATTTGAATATTATATACTTATGGAAGATATATGAGAGATTTATTATAAAAAATTTTAGAAGTTGTATTAAGTGTAATTATGTTGATTAATTTATATTTATCTTTTAGATTTTAAAATATTAGGATACAAAATGATCCTTTTATCATGGAAACACATGTAAAATAATTTTTTTATATTTTTGATCCATCAAATAAAAAATAGACAATCATTTTACAAGGAAAAAATGTATTTTTTAATGAAAATTTTGATAATATTGATGATTCATATATAATTCATCCATCCATTACATGATTATTAGCAGATATTATTGGCCACAACATAGAAACAATTGATATTTTATTGAATGATAATTAATTAGCAATATGGGGAAACAATTCAATAATCTCCTCACAGTTCAAGTATTATATAAATATTTCAATTTGTTTTTTAAATTATGAAAACTATGGAATATAATTTTTTATTAGTATTATTTGACTAATTAAATATTTTAACAAATTTATGAAATTTATTTTAGAATATTAGGAACATGATTACTTATATATTGTCTTTTATTTCCAATTTTCATTAATTTTAATATCACACATGGGTATATTTTTTTATTTTATACATTTTTATAAGTTTTGTAAATGTTTTTACTTGATTATATATAACTACCACAGTAAAATTTTTATTTTTTTGAACTTTAATTTCACTTATAATAATTTTTCCATTATTTATTCAATTTAACATTCCAAATGATTATCTAAAATCATTAATTGTTTTTATATACAAATAATTTGTTAACATGATTTTTAAGGAAAACTCTAATAAAAAAATTAGACTTCTCATTATTTTGGAGAAGAGCCTCTTTGGTATACTACATAATAACCTTATTCCTTTATAGGGCATAGGGATACATCTGGAGCAGGAAACATTGGCAATATGCCCTTATCCAGTTTATCACTAGCTCATGATAAAGAACAAATGATAAATATTGATTTTTAGGATAAGTGGAATCAAATTGGACTAAATGTAAAAAATAATAGTTTTATGGAATTACAAGGATGATAAAAATTAGAATTGTATTTTATGATTATAGGAGTGTTTACTAGATGATAAAAGATCAGTTATGGGAAACAATAATGGTAAAATAATTCATGCACCACTTTTTATAATTTTCATGGAAATAATTAACTAATTTATATATCTAATACTTTTTGTATCTTACTTATAGATGAAATTTTATATATCTAAATAAATTAATTAATTAATGATGGTTTAATTTTATTATAAATGTATTGAGAGATACTAAATGTATATTAATTTTAGATTATATTCTTAGGGAAGAAAAAGACAATATATGCAACAAATACTGATTTCTAAATGGAGATAAATAAATTAAGTTTATTAATATAGGGTAACAAGTTTCACTTTTTATATTTATAATATTTTCTATGTAATATTAATATTCTGTATAATTATTAAAAACAATATATAAATGATAATTTATTTTATAAATAATAGGAATTTAGAATATCACACTAGGATATCTATGAAAAGAGCTTATACCCTAATAATCTATCTTAGAGAGGGTATGTGTTTTTCGAAGTGAAAATAATGGATGAAAAGTTTTAGCAATTGTGAGACAATTCAAAAATATACTTATAAATTGTTCCCCCTTCTCCTCGCACTCTCCATGAAAAATAAAAAAGTGTAAAAATAACTATAAAGTTGAAGAATCTTATTAAAGATCCAATTAAAATCACTGATGAAATTATAAAAAATTAATTGTCTGTTTAATTTATTCTTTTTTAATTTTATTATAATAATATAAATTTCCAAAAATATTTATAAGATTTCCTTAATAAGAATACTACACAAGTTAACTTCATACCAGATGGTAGTAATTATATACATGTGATACTATTAGTAAAGGATGATCACTCGGGCTATATATGTGGATATGATATAGGTGTAACTATTAAGAAAGTGTTTTGTTTTCTTAGTATTTCATTGAAGGACAAAGCATACAAGGGTGAAATTGAAAATTTAAATACTCAAGTATGGGTGTTGGATCTATCAATATAATATATGATGAGAATGAATAGGCATTTTATATTTTCAAAAATGTAGTGATAGTCTTAGAAAATATATCCCACTCCACTACCTCCACAATAATCTATCTACAATGAGTTATATATTGGGGATCTATGGTATCATAATTTTGCATAAGTGACCATACATTATATAGGTAATAAAACAATTCATCATAAAATTTATTTATATTAGTTAAAAATATTGATATAAGATATTATAGATGCATAATATAAAGTTTCATTTCCAACTGATGTGGTAACTATTATTGGATAGAGTGACATATTTTTTTACTTTTTATATATTGTTTTTTACATCAGATAACTACTAATGTATGAAAGGAATATATTTTTATTTAGTATTATTTTTAAATTTATTTGAAAATGTTCATATATATATATATGTGTGTGTGTGTGTTTATAATAATACAATAAATGTAATGAGTAGATGTGACCTAAAAAAAAACTAAAGATATAGTGCTTTAAGATACTACTTCTCATATATCTGAAGTAAATTTGTAATTATCCATGCTTATTTTTACATTTGGGGATTAATATAAACTTCCCATGAGTTTTTATATTTTTGGATGTTGTTATCTACCAATTATAATAATGAAATATTTCATGGATCTTATTGTTGTTAAAATTATATCCATTGGAAGGTTTTAAATATTTTACATGTAAGAAAATTATTATTTTTTTACGTTCTCTTAATTAATTGAATATAAAATTTAATGTATGTTTTTTATTTCTTTAATAGGTATCTTTATAATCCTTTCATAAAAAAATTATACAGAATTTGTGTTTAGATTTATGGATTGGTATTTAATTTCACAAAAATTATTGACTCTAGATCAAGCAAGATAAATTGAATATCTCTTTTAAAGATTATAATAATTAAAAAAAGAACTGTTAGATATGTCAAAATATTGAACGTTTTAAAAAATTATTTTATAAAACATTAAAATTTGTTATCATTTATGGGGTACTTTTGTAATTTTAATAGACAATGGATTTTTTCTATTTTCTAACATCAATAAAACACTTCTTATTAGTTTTGATCCACAGTAAGTGACATGTGAGGAAAGTTTTAAAATATATTTTAATAATAATTTATATAATTTTATTTCTTATAAATCATTATAACTTCCTAATTTTATTAGCCATTTTTTGAAATAAAATTTCAATTAGTCAGAGAATCACTACCACATGTTTCTAAAAATGAATCCATGAAAAATCAAATAAATTCATATACATGTTATAATTATTTTACATTTAGTTTTATTTAGTGATTGAATAAATTGATGTTTTACATTTACAATAATTCTTTTTATAAATTTAGTTATATTTACAATGTAGAGTTATATAATGTAGATATTATTTTAGGTGATTTAATTTTGAAATAATCACAACTGGAACAACTTCAATCTTTAAACATCTTGTTTTTTATCCAAAAAATTATTTTATATATTAAGTCATTATATTTTTATTTGTTATATATTTTTTAAATTTGTGTATTTTGATAACTCTAACTCATATTCAATAAATGAGTTGGATTTATTATGAGAAATATATATTATTTTATATGTTTAATTGAAATTTATTTTTAATGTTTTTATGTTTTTTAGAGATTTTATTATGATGTTGTTATAGTATATTCTTGTGTTGTAAATTTGATATTTTGTCACTTTATTATAATTATTAATTCAATATATTAGAAAGAAAATATTCTTAGAAATGCTTCTCTATCTATGTTGTTGTTTATGTGTCTTTTTCTATATAATAGATTTGTTTTTTGTTTTTTACCAAAAAATATATATTAAAAAAGTTAATTTTTCACATCGGTCATTAAATTAAACAGCATGGAATATATTATTTCATAATGATACTTTTGAAACACTTTTATGAAAATTACATCATGGTTTTTAAATTTTGTAGAAAATACAATGTTGGATTTAATTAAAATTTACATTTAATATGATATAAAAAACAACTTTCATAAAATAATGGATTTTTGAAAATCATTCCTTTTATAACTTTAACTTACATAGATTATTTGATGCCATTTTAACTGATAAATGATGTTGAAAATTATTCTCAATGTCAGTTATAATAGATAATGTTAAAAAAATATTTACTATATCACTCATAATGATGTTTCTTAGTAATCGACATTAAAAAAATTGACGAGAAATACATTTTTTTCACTGGAGTTTCTAAATATCACATTTACTAAATAAAAATATCATGAAAAATTTTATTTTTCTTATAAATTAATTTTCTTAGTAATATAAATTTTCTAGTGAAGTTAAATAAATTTTTGGGATTCATAAAATAAATTTTTAATTTTAATGTTTTATATTTTTAAAGAGAATGTGAATGAATATGATTTGGCCAACATTTTAGAAAAAAATTTAAAAATTATGTATGAGTTTTTAATTTATTTACATTATTTTTCCAATGCTGATGGTTTGATTATGAAATTCAGGAAATTTCAAGAATTAAAAACAAATCTAGATTTTAGTTAGTAAAGGTTTAGTGATATTTGATTTTATATTTGGTTTTTTTCTATATTTTATTTATGAATCTGACTACAAAAATAAAGGTTCATACCTAATTTATGATTTGTAAAATCGAATTTTACTAAGTATAATTACATTTCCATGTAATTAAAAAATCCAATGTATTTAGAAATATAAATATAAATTTTTAGTTTAACCTATGTGTATACATGTTTATAAATTCCATATAAATTTATATTTTCAACTCACTTAATTATTATTTAATGGGTGACTAACTTAAACAATTATGTAACGTTATAATTTAAAAAATTTAAGATGAATATTTATAAAATTTTTAGTTCTCAAAATGGTAATATAGAAATACATGACATCAAAATATATATTTAGTATTTAAATCCACTATCTAATAATTAAATTATTATAATATTTACTAAAAATATGATCATTCTATAAATATACATAAAAATAATAGTATATAAAATATATACATTATGGTATTATTATAACTATAATTTTTCTCCCCAATATGTTCAATTACATGATAGGTCCAATATATAGATGGTAGAGGGTCATGTGGTGGGTGAATTTAAAATCATCAAATAATCAGAGTAAGTTTAACAATAATTCAAAATTTAATGTAAAAAACGATAAATTATTCATACATAAAGAATATTTTTAGTGAGGGTGAAGATTGAAAGAAGAACAATAAGGAAAAATATAAAATAAATATTTTTGAATTCGTTCAGATCAAAAAGATCCTATGTATAATCTTCCCAATCCTCTACTCAATGAGAAGGTACACACTAAAATAGAACTCAATTTTGAATGAGAGTAAAAAATATTTAGAACATTCCTTTTTCTTTCCTGGAGGAGAAAAAACCAAATCACACCATTTTAAAACATGGAGGTTCAACATCAGAATCTTACATTTAAAGTGAAGGAAGAAAAAACCATACCTTTAACCATATACAACGCACAACCAATGTATATGTTTTTTTATCTAGGTTAGAATAACTAAAAAGACCCATAAGAAAAGTGAGAAGCAATGGGGGTGGGCGAGTGAATTGATGTTTCAATTACTTTTTTGGTTTCTACTTTTTAAATAAAATTTTACACATATTAAAGTGTTAATTTTTTATTGTCAACACATTCAAACACACACACAAAAATGGCCAAACAGTTTTTCATGGTTCACCCTTCAAAATGGAAGGCTAATCCTTTATATGATCTATATTTCACTATGACTATAAAACCCAACAATATCAAGATATAAGTACAATGAGTAGATAATATCCATGTACTCATTTTATAACAAGATTATCAACTATGTTTGAGTGATTCTCACACTATTACAATGATAAATGATTTGGTTTTTTAGTAAGAAAAAAGTAATCAACTGAATTGGACTTCTATTCATATTGTTTTAATATTGCTTCTTCCTCTTCTTCTTTAACATATACTATTATAGGTATCTTCTTCTCCTTATAGGATATAAAAATTAACTTATTATTTTGATTTCTCTTAAATATTATATTCGATAACCATGTTTATGTCACTAAAATATAGTTCACATACTCTTTTACCATTTATCCTTCATTTATTCAAAATATTATTTCATTAATTTTTTATTTAATCGCATATAAAAAGAAACAAATACATTTTAATTTTAAAATGAAATTAAAATTATAACTACTATACCCATTCAACTAATTTTAATCACACATTCTTTCCCTTACCACTTATTCTTTTTATTTTCAAACATAGTTTTAAGTCCCTGCAAAATCATTTCCCTAGTTATTGCATGACCAAAAGTTACCATAGTAGCTACTTCTTCTTCTTTTACATCCAATCTTTTTGTATAGTGACATTTTTTTTATTTACTTTATTGAATAAAAAATACAATTTTATGAAGTTTTAAACACTGATCTATTAGTTTTTAAATTATTATAATTATATTTTTCCTTAAAATAAATATTCTGTAAATTTATATTTTCAATCTATTATAAAGTAAATTTTTGCAAATTGTAAAACCTTATGAGGTGTTTGAACATTACGAAGGACTATAACCATCCTTGCAGTGGAAGTGTATCAACTCTATGATGAAATTTCTCAAAATCACAATGAAATGTCCCGACACCGAACTCTGATTTTCCCAACCTTACATAGGAAGAGACAAATTTACATAGATATGTATAAACCATAAAAGAGCTTGTTTGAACTTTACGATAGACTATTATACACTATCCCACCCTTATAAAATATTTACACAACCTTACATTAAAATTTCAATATCTTATGATATGTTTGTTTGATTAATAAATAATCCAGTTTCCACAACCTTATTAGGTGTCTATATAAACCTTAAGATCTATTGAACCAACTTTATGAATATTATAATGATTTCTTATTTTTTATATAGCAACACAAAATTCCATATTTTGATCTAATGGAATCAGAACCTCTTCTAACACCACCTCTATGTCATCAAATAATATATTATACATTAAATTTTATGAGTTTGAATATGATTTATGCATTAACAAAATCCAACACTCTAGACTAATACTAGTTCAAAATTATCCAAAATTTATTCTATATATAATTTACATATTCTAAAGGTAAATTTTTTCCTTCAACTCAAATATTTAATAATATACAAAAAATCTCAAGAAAATTCAAAAAAACAATGAATCAACAATCTACCCATTTTAATTTTATTGGAAACCAAGTAATATAAGTCACTATCAAACTCAAAATCATTGGAAATAAATTATAAATTAATAATTCTAATCCTACTTGAGATAACTTGATACTGGAAATAATAAAATTGAATAATAATACCAAATTTCTCATAAAATATTGATTTACATTTATAGATTAACATCTTTTTATTCTATTAATACCCTTTAAAAAAATATCAAACTTCCTCATCCTTTGATTCCACTTGAAAATCATCACTTATTCAACTCAACAAATATTTCTTAGTTCAAAAAATTTGTTTTAAATCACTATAATGATAAAAAATCTATTAAAATAGATCACATGGATAGACACACCAACATGTTTTCCCTAAAAAATTTACCCTTTTAATAACCCTCTCAAAAATATATCCCCCCCAAATAATAGATCTTTACCTTAATTGGGAAAAATATATTAATACAATCATTTTAAAAAATGTTCACACCCCTTTTATCAGTACAATTTGAAAATACATTATGGAATAAATTTTTTTTCTATATTTTTGTATCCCTTTTACAATAGGTATTTAAATAAAATTATAATATTGGGGTCTAAATCACCATACCATATACTTGAGATAAATGTGGTCAAAATTCCTAAACAACTTCAAACTATTAAAATCATCATTTGGAAATGTTTAAGTGAAAATATCAACCAATTTATCTTTATAGAAATAAATTCAAGATTTATTTCTTTCTTTTCTATAGAATCTTTGATAATGTGATACTTTAAATAAATGTACTTTTCCTCAAATGTTGAACCAGACTTATTGAATTATTAATAGCACTTTGAATATAAAAATCCACGTGCAGTGGTAATTTCCCCTCCCCCTTAAAATCTTCCAATTGAATTATCATATATATAAGTTGAGTTTCAGTAGGAATAAAAAAATATTCAATAGTACTCAGAGTTACTTAACTTTTCATCTTAGTGTTCCAATATACACACATATCACCTAGGAATAAATATACACTGGATGTAAACCGTATTGCATCAACTTTTTTTTTCTCAATTTGTATTTAAAAATAAAAAACGATTATGTTTTATTTTATTTACATATTTCAACCCATGGTTAATGGTTCCTTTTATGTACCTAAGAATCCTCTTTACATCCTCGAAATGGGATTATCTTTTTAATCTTTGATACCATTCACATAGTGTAATATCATAAAAAATATCCAACCCTAAAGGTTTCAAGTATAAAAAAATCCTAATAATAATTAAGATGGATCCACTTACATTCCTTCCATATCATAGGAAAAATTTGTTCCCACAGAAATGGATATGGAAACTAGATATGAATTATCCATTCCAAACTTCTTTAAAATCCCCCAACTATACTTCCATAGAGAAAGAAAAATGGGATCTTCTTAATGAGATAGTTACAAACCTAGAAAATATATCATCTAACCATGAATGAAAATTTAAAATAAATTTTCAATATCCAAAGAAAATTATTAGACAATTATTTATTTATTTATATTAAATATAACATAATCTACACAAACAATAATAATGATATTTACATCTATAAACAATTTTATATAGAGGTTGTTATCCACTATTTTATTTTTAAACATAAACTTCTCCAATATAGAATATATATTATAATACCAAACTCCAGGGGATTGTTTCAACCAATATAAAGCTCCATTTTACTTGAAAACATAATTCACATCTTCCTTAATAAATAATCCACAAGTTTGTTTAATATAAAACTGTTATTCCAAGTGAAAATTATGGATGGAATACTTGAAATCCATTTGGAATATCTTTTATTGACTTTTGGGATACAATTACAAGAAATATCCTTATTTTTTTGTCTTTCTGCTGGTTTAAAGGTATCATCAAACTCAATACATTCAACATGAAAATACCCTTTACACACTAGATTTTTTTTAATTATCACAACTTCACCATTTCAAATAACTTATTTTGGAATACCAATTTAGTTCCAATGATTTTTTTCTAGATTGGATACAAACTCCAAATTTTCATTATTCTCTATCTAATCCAACACTTTATTAATTATATCAACCCACTATTGATTATCTAAATCTTATTACACATCTTTTTGTTCATCTTTATAAAATAGTTAGGTATGTGTTGTTGTCTAAAAAGTTATCATTTCTTAAACTCACTATCCTTGATCTTATACTATTTTGTACCTCTATATATATTCAAAACCTTGGAAAGATGAATTTGGTTCATCTTCTTCACATGAAATTGATTAATGTGCTTCTCTACCATGTAAACCTTATACAATTTTATCATTTTCTAACAAATATTTAACATGTTTGAAAAAATAATTTCTTCTCCATCACTTCAGGATCATGGTTCTTTGTGAGTACTTTATTTGTGTGTTTTAGAGCCTTTAAATCAAAAATATAAAAAAGATATTCTCTATATTTTTATTGTAAGAGTGGTATCCTCTTCTATTTGGATATTAACCTTAGAAGACACCATCAAGACCTCTTTGTTTTAACTTTCCTAGATTTCACCTTTAACATTGATATTCCAAGGGTATTTAGAAAATCTAAGGCACTAAAAACTTATAAATGTTTCATAATAAATATTATATAGGGAAATATCTAATCTTGGTATATGTAAGAATTGATTTTGAATATGAAATAATACTCTAACGACTTGTCTCAGAAAATACTGAGAGGTGTCATGGTCTATCAACATATTTTGAGATAACTCCACTAAACCTATGTTCTTCCATTAAACATCACTCTTTTATAATGGTTTAAATGGTTCACTATGTTTATAGTATATAATATTATTATAATTATATGAATCAAATACTCCACTTGCGTATTCAATATCATTATTTTTTTGGATATTCTTTAAGGAAAAACCAAAGATCTTTTATGAAATTCTTATGATATTGTTAAATATTCTCAGAGCCTGTGATTTAAGCATCACTAAAATAATATAGTAAAAAATAATTATGTTCATAAATGAAATAAAATAAAATATATATCTCCTTCTATTTAATTTTTTATCATGGTCCTACAAACGTATGAATTGATAATATCAAAAATATGAGTTGATTAAATCTCTACCATCATAGGTAGATAATTACCAATATTTTCCTTTTAAGATGTTTAGAAGATCCAATTCCTCTCTCATTTCGGTATTTGAATTTAATGAAAAATGTTTACTCATGTAATATTTCTCATGTTGTTTTGGTCTAGAAGATCATGTCTTCTCTTCCACTATTTATCTCCTTATTTCATTCTCAAGCAACACGAATCTCCAGTATCACCAGCATTAAATAGATTACTCTTTGTTGAGTTAAATATTGTCAAAATATTCCCATATTATATGATATTCACTAAAATTCCATCATTTAGAAATGTCATTTCATTTTCTTCATCACATAACTAAGACACATTATGCAGATTGTGTTTATTCTATTAAAATAACATACTGTTATCAGATTTCAGTTGATCATTACCAATCACAGATGATCCAAAACCTTTAATTTCGAGTCATAAATAATTACCAAATGTCACTAAGATGTGTTTACACTTTTAAAAATATTTTATAATCTTAAAATTACCTATCATATGAAAGTAACATAAATTATCTATAATCCATGGATTATCCCCTTTTGATCCTTTAAGTTCCATCTCAACAACCAATGATTTATCCTAAACTTAGCTACTTATATTCTGAGGATTTATTGTATTATCACTTATATTATTATAGGTTGATATATGAATAGGAAAATCATTTGAATGGTTACCATGTCAGACACATCTTCCATTAACTTATTTATCTACTTAAAACCCATTACGTGATTTCTGTCTAGAATTTTAAATCTGTTTCTAAATAATATTATTTTTTATGGGACCAAATTACCCTAAAAAGGTTATTCCAAATCCTTTTAGGATCATAACAGTGTTGATATTTAAATAAAAAAATGTTATTTCTAATTTCACAAATCCTCCATATTGCTAACAATATCCATAGAAAGCATACTTTCCTCTTTAGATAGATGGATGTACAACTGTTAACACCTATATTCCTTCCTTATTTGTGTAACTAATATTTGTTATTTTTTGGGAACCAAAATTATTATGAAATCTTGAAAAATTAATATTTATATAAGGCAAATTACTATATCTTATAGAGTCACTAGTTTTATAATTTTTTGACTTAATGTTGGACTTCCCATAATTTTAAAATAAATTATATTAACTTGATATTTCCATTAACTTGAACTTCTCTACATTCCATTTCTTCTAAATATCTCCACCAATATTTTTTATATCTTTTACACCATGTTTATAATTTACTTTCTGATCAACTTCTTTTTAATCACCCTTTGAAACTTTATAAAGCACATTTTCTTTTGAGTTATCTATAACATACTAAATGGAAATTTTTATGTTGAATATGAAATTATTCACTTTATTTTAAAACCCATAAAATTGTTTGGAAAACATTAAATCTCTTACTCTATATCTTTAATTGTTACAGATATATTGTATCTAAAGGTCTTCTCCTCATCAAGTTGTTTCTTAAAATCATCAATTCATTTCAGAAACATTGAATTTTCATTTGCATGGATAGATTCCTTGATATAAGAAGGTTGGCTGTATTTATTCTAAAATATGATCTCCCTCTTAAATATAGAGATCTTTGATCGATATACTTTCAACTCACTCAATAATACAAACTCAATCTGAGTTTATTCTTTTTTACTTCTAGAATTGATACTTTCATCACTAGTGAAATTTTCATTATTAAATTTAGAAATGAGAATATTTTTATCAATGTATTTTGAAGATTAAATTTCCTCTTCTTTATTATATCATTTAATATCTTCAAAAAAGGATAATATGTTTTTTATTTTTATTTGGAGAAATTATTTCCATTTCATTTAGTATAAAACTTTTACCTATTAGTGTTTATTATTTTCTTCTTGAACTTTTTTCTTGGTATTTTGTCTTCATCTTCACTATAAAACCACATGTTTTTTATGAATTATTTTTTATGAATAAATTTAATTTTTTTCATAGATTTTTTTACAAACAATATCAAGTTTTAATGAAACATGAAATACTATTGAAATATTATAATTTAATATGATAGTGATATCATAGCGATTGGAATGATAGGCATGAATAAGATTAACTAAATTATGAAAATATATGGTTTAAACATGAATATAAAATTAATTATTTGGTCCCCAGTTAATTAAAAATTAAAATAAAAACTATTTTAAAATAAAAAAAAATCATTTTATGAAAAACGATTTTTGTGTCAAAAAACATGTTTTATCTCAATAAATTAAATAAATCTATTTTGTTGAATTATTTTGATAAAATTTATTTATTATATATTATGAAAATGTTTTAAATTCATTATACATGTTTTCTATTCACAAGATAATAATAAATAAAATTTCATCCTTAAAAAACTGTATTTTTCTGAATATAAGTTTTGTCACATTTTGCACAATAATTTTAAAATTAAATTTTAAAAGTTTTAGAAATTTTATTTATTTAAAATAATTAATTTTTGAAACCATCATTTGAAAATTAACTTACCTTGAATTTATTGGAATTTTTTGAAAATATTACCTATTTCGATGAATCGTCAAAAAGATTGTTTTTTATTTAAAACAATATTTTTTTATTTAATTTATAAGGTTACACTTTTTTAAAATTATTTTTTTTAAAATAGTTATATTATGTATTTATTAATCCAATTTTGGTCATCTAAATCAATTTCACATTGAATTTTGATATAAAAACCATTTCAACTTTTGAACATTTTCTCTTTGGAAAATCGCTTTCTCATCATGTCTATAGGTATAATTTTAGAATATTTTTACCACTTATGTGAATGTAATTTTTAAAAATTGATTAAATATTTTAAAAAGGAATAATTAATATTATATAATAATTTAAACATAAATTTGTACCACAATGAATCGTAAAAGCAACTAAATTTAATTACCACGGTTAAGGTTAAAACGAATTTTCCAGGGGGTTAAACAAAAGATATGGGGTAAAGTGACCTAGAAACATATAAAAAACCCATTTTATGGACATATTATGACCTTTTCACCTATAAGGTTAAATATTTACACATTTTCTATTCTTTTTACATGATAAAAATTTGGGTACAGATTATTATTTTGAAATATTATAAGTATGTCCTCTCCCCCACTTGTAAAAGGCCACCCTCCCCCCCTCTTCCCAATTACAAAAAAAATTATTTCAGAAATTAAATTCCCAAATATCTTCCAAAATTCAGCATAAACTTCCTAGGGTCCTTATTTTTATTATTAAGTCCTCCTATTAAGGATTTAGGTATAAACCTAAAGAGGTACTCTGAAGAAGAGGTAAAATTATTAAACTTGTGTTTTTGTTTTATTTCTTCTTCCACATACTTTGAGTAATTTTAAACTATGATAATATAATTACACCATTATCTCTCATATAATGAGATTTTATTGGGTTAATTTAATAACTTATATATATCTCCACCTCCATCAAATGTTTAATGAAATTGGCGATCATGTGTATGACATACTACCGTGTCACGAAGTGATGTTATTCGTTTTCCATCACCACCTCCCATGGATGGGTATAATTATGGAATTTATAATTATATAAAATATTTATTATGTTTTTATACCAATATAATTATAATACCATATCTAACTTATTATCTCACAACCCATTGAAAAATAATAACGTCGCTCGTGTGTACGACATACTACTATCTCATGAGTCGATATGATGTGTTTCCATTACTATTTTACATTGATGGTAATTAATATATATTAAATAAATATGTATTATATTTTTAGAATAACTATACTAATGTAATTACGATATCACATATACCATCTTACTTCTCATTCTATGAGGGATACGATAACATTGTTCGTTTGTACGATGAACTACCGCCTCGTGAGGCGATGCGATTCATTTTTCACTTATGCTTTACATGGAAAGTAATAAGGATAGTTTTTAGGAACATATTAAATATATATGAAATAAAAATTATTATTTAAGGAGAATATATTATTTACCTTTCTTTCATTTCATCCATTGAGGAAATGGAAACAACGTTGATGCCTATGTACAACCTACTGTCTCTGTGAATGGTGTATTTAATTTTCTATATCTAACTTTTAAAGATTAATATAAATAAATATATAATAAATATATATGATATTTATGTAATGGTTAATGTTATGGGTATTATGGAAGGATTATCAATGTAATATAACTGAAAATAAAAAATAATAGCATACTTGAAAATCAAAGTAGTTATTACCTAAAGTGAATATTTAATAAGTAATTATTAATAAATAGATAATAAAAGGTCATAAGTAAATAACATATAGTAATACATATATAATTATGCTCCTTTTCATATATTTATAAGAAAATCAATTTTATTTTATAGTAGGTTCAAATGTTTATGAATGAATTTAAAACTTAAGGTAATTGATTTTTGTCCCACTTTTATTTCTATGGGACAAATGCCTTATACACCACTAGTTTATTTTGTGTAGTATATATAATTAACATGGATGTATTTAATGATTATTATAAATACATAATGGGAAATATACATCCATATATTTTTCTTTATTTTATGGGGCTTATGATTCAAAAGTTTACAAAATGTGAAGGGTTTTATGTTATAATCTCATTGTTTATCGGGAATGTTTATGATTACACTTTTAATGATGAAATATTATGATATATCTCTTGAGAAACTAATTTATTTTCTTATACTATTTTTATAAATGGATAAAAAATGTTTTCATTTTATTTTCCTCTCATAAAGGATTAAATACACCAAAATAATGTTTTAAAAAAAATCATCTATATTTCTCTCTTC
The DNA here is from genome assembly GCA_963277665.1 of Viscum album. NCBI lineage: Eukaryota > Viridiplantae > Streptophyta > Magnoliopsida > Santalales > Viscaceae > Viscum > Viscum album. The sequence continues at coordinate 1,991,458,982 of OY728151.1, forward strand.
AGTTAGAAACCCTCTTTGTTCCATATCTATGATTTTTAAAATTAGTTTCAAAAGTGTTTTAACATTAAAAAAATGATTTATTAATGAAACTTTGAACTAGTTATTACTTATTACAATGTGTTTTATTATTAATATTCTTGCAATTTTCTACAAAAGTATTATTTGGATTTTACCAAAAATGTAGAAGGAATATTTGTTTTAACTTGAATGAAATGAAAAACATTTTCCACCATCATGGATGTTATTTTATTTGAATATTCCTTTACATGTTTCCTGGGATTTTTTCAGAGAAAACTATTTTAAAATTTTTAATGTTTTAAAAATTTATTTTTGTTGTAAAAACGTTATTTTCTCAAGAAATGTTTTAAATTATTTTTAAAGATTCTTTTATAAGTTTCCAAGGTTATTTTTAAATAGAAGTAATTTTTTTATGTTTTCAAAAGTGGAAAAATATATTTTTCTCAAGAAATGTTCCATTTGATATTTCAAAATCATTTACCATATTAGATGACATCCTTTGATATAACATATGATTTATTGGGTATATTATCCAAGGACACCATTCTTATTCTTTCCTTGAATGGTTTTTGTTTTTGATGAAACAATGTTTATAAAATCCACTCCTTTTTTTCATGGGTTATGTTATGATGAAATGATGATATGATTATGAAACCCATTTAAATTACACATGTTATGATATGATGAAACGTTTTATAAAACCTATTTATTTTAAAGGGTTATAATATGATAAATGTTTTGTGATCTTGTGTCACACATATGTATGATTTACATTATTTTAAGGGTGGGATCTATATCTCCCTCTAAATAATTGTGTAACAATTAATGTTATATGAACTCAAATGGTACACAAAAGGTTATACCAATCCCAAAATAGGGTACACGAGTGGTTATCCCAAGCCCAAAATAGGGTACACAAGATGGTATCCAAAGCCCAAAGTAATTACATGTGTGGTTAACCTAGTATTACCATGTTATGAATGGGTTGGTGGATATCCTTAACACAATATTGTTCAAATATTATGAGTATTCTACACATTTATGTATTATTCCAATTTTATTATCTCATGGATCATTTTCTTTGATTCCATTTTGATTCACGTCATATAAAATTCCATGATTTATTCTATGACCCACATTTATGATTTATGATACACTGGGTGTGGTTTTAAAATTTTATTCTCATATTATCATCACCATATGCTCATGTTATTTTGATATCTCCCTTATTTACCCTTAATAATAATCTGATATCACCCTTTTTTATGTTTACTTTCCCTAGGATATGAATAATGGTATTATGTGTGATATCTCTAAGAAGGGTTCTAGTTCTGAAGAACATAGTGGGAGATATCATAATTAACTTATAGACTAGTGTTTATGTGTAAAAGTCTCCAGAGCCTCTATACCAAAATTATTTTGATGTGGGTCATTAATGTAGGTAATTAATATTCATTAATTAAGATTCAATAATTATGTATGAGAAATTTCTGTCCTTACTATTTGTATTATAGAAAGGTTTAGTTAATATTTAGAAACTAGGATGAGAAAACATTATTTAGAAACCAAAGTATAAGAAAATGTATTGGATAATATCCTAATGTTTTGGTAAGGAATGGATTATATTATTTTCCAATCTATTTCATCTCTATCTAGATACTATAAGTGGTGTGGTTCTAGTAAAAATGTACCTAGGGGTAATAAATATAAAAAAGGTGTGTCAGGATTGAATCAAGCATTACCTAGAACATGAAAACAATCCTTACTACACAAGTAGTTTGAAACTCCTGGGGGATATGCTTTGGAAATTCATAAACTCTATATGAACCATCATGAGGGATTTGAATAATCAACATGGATGTCCAAGGTTAAACCAAAGGTGTCATTGATTGAAAATAACATGTCATGATTAAGACATAATATAATTTTTTTTCATGATTATGTGGTTTTATAATATTAATATCATTTCTCGAACTTTTTTTTTGGTTTTAATCAATGGTGGGAACTAGAAAGAACTTGGTTAACATTTAATGTGACAAACAATCTATTTATGAGAAACCAAATGGGAAGATGATTGAAGTGAATGATATTTTTATTATTCCTAATCATTTATCATCATATAAGATTTAAAACTTCAACCTTAATAGAATCTCAAGATCATAAATGAAGAGAAGGATAGAGTGTGTTGGAATTTTGAAATTTGAAATTTGAATTTTGAGATGTTTTTCTATATGGTGATATTCTTTAATGGAAGTTTTCTTTTAATAGTTCCCACTTCACCATAAATCTGACATTTTTAAAAATAAAAAAATTATTTTGAGGAGGATATGTCTTAAATGAATGATAAGATGTTTCATGTGTGGATATGAATGGTATATAATAAGTGACTGTGAAGGAAAAATGAAAATTTAAGTTAACACAATGGATGATAATAATGGTTTCTCTAAGGCATCATCAATGGTTTAATGTGATAAATGTGGAAAGTATGGTAATTATTAAAATGAAGTTCCTAGGGGGAAAGATAAAGAAGAGGACCAATATGGTGTTATAATCAAAGTTTTTTTTGATGATGAGGAGACTATGAATGAAATATGAATGTAAATATGTATTAAAGAATAAGATGATGAATCATAGTTAATAGTTTAAAAATAAAGTGGGATTATTTAAGTATTTATGTATCAATATTCAAGAATTTTGTTGTAGAGTTATTTTTAAAAATTGTATTTTGGTTATACGAATCGTGAAACATAAAAAGGATTATGTTAATTTTAGAAGTATATATATCTTCATGAATGATAAACCTAAGAGTAATGGATACCATCATGGGTTTATGATTATATGGTTGATCATAATTTTAAATTATTAGACACCCATTTTGAGGTTTTATATGATGGGAGTTTATCAAGATTAAGGAAATTTTGGAAGACATTTATTGTAATAAAACCATATGGTTTTTATAAGGGTTAGTGAAAAATTTATTTGTGGTGTAATGCCTTTACATTTTTAGGACATAACATTAAAGGTATTGGTAACCTTTAGGGTTAATCATATTTTTAAGTTTAGGTAGTTTTGGATTATTTCCAATTAGGAATGTTTTAGGATCTATATTAATATATTTTTGGAAAAATATATCCCATATTCTAGAAAAAAACCTATCACATCCAAAAAGGCCTCAGGTATTAAACCCACAACTAATGGATAAAAAGGGTATAGTTTCTACCACTGACCTACATGGAAGATTATTTATGGTAGGAAAACCCGAAGATAGATATTTTTGAGTTTGTATCTCTGTACATGAAATGTCATAAATTTAAAAATAAAGGGAAAAATTGTAAGGGGATTTTATAACCATTACCCAAACAAGAATGGAAATGGGAAAACATCACCATATAGTTTTTCATCAAACTCCCCAAAACATTTAAAGTTAGTAATTCTATATGTTTTTTAGATGATCACCTTATAAACTAATCACACTTTATAGATATTAGAGATTATTTATCCTTGTTCCAGCTTTCAGGATATACATTAAATAAGTGGTAAGGATTCATGAAGTATGACATTAAATTATATCCGATCAGGATCTGAGTCTCACCTCAATGTTTTGGAAAATTCTTCAATAATCCCTTGATTTAGAGTTTAGTTTTAGCATTTCATATCGAATTTAAGTATCTGTAAAATTAGATAGAATAATTCAGAACCTATAGGATATATCGAGATCTTATTCTATGGATTTCTATGGTTATTAGGACAAACACTTTACTTTGGTTGAGTTTTCTTACAATAATAGCTTTTACTTGAGAATTTAGATGGTTCTTTATGACACCCTCTATGGAAAGAACTATAGAAGTCAAATATACTCGGTTTAAGATGGTGAAATAAATATATTGATACCTAATATATCTAAAGAAATAGAAGGGAAGGATAGATTCATTCAAAAACACATAAGGTCAACACAAAGTTTGTAGAAACATTATGATAACAATTTCTGGTGTGATATGAATTTGAAGTGGGTGAGATGGTGTTTCTTTGAATTTATCTATGGAAGAAATAAGGAAATAATAATCCCTAGGTATATATATCTGTTATAATTTATTTATCATATTGGTATTGTAGATTATGTGTTAGAACTTCCACTGAACCTCTTCCAATTCAATGATGTGTTCTATGTTTCTATCATAAGGAAGGACATATACTATCCTTAGCATGTATTGATCTCAAAGGACATACCATTAGAACATGATATTTATTATGAGAAAAAGCCATTTGGGATTCTAGATCATATAGATAAAGTGATACAAAACCATAATACTCACCTTGTCAAAGTTTGGTGGAAAAACCACCAACTTGAGGAAGCTACTTAGGAACCTAAGGAAGTGATGAGGCATAAAAATATTCAATTATTTATATCAGAGTGACATGTTTTGAGGGTGAGATTAATTTTAAAGGGGTGGAATAGAAAACCTCCAGTTTTTATGAAATATTTTTTTTCTGAATAAAATAAATTTTTTGATATCATGCATTATGCACAACACCTAGTTTTAACAAAACACAACATAATATTAAAAGATTATTATTTAATATAACAATTATCGCCTAGTTATTGGAACAGTGAGTACAAATATGATTAAATAAAATTTTAAAATATATGGTTTACACATTTATAAAACTGAGTTATTTGGTGACCAATTAATTATAAATTAATAAAAAAAACTATTTTAAATTAATGGAATTAAATTTTTAAAAAACAATTTTTCCGCACACAAACATGTTTTATCTCAATAAATTAAATAAATCACTTTTTATGAATGATTTTAATGAAATTTAAATGTTAAATATTAAATAAAATTTTTCATATTCATTTTATATTCTTTCTGAAATTTAGATATTAATAAATCCAATTTTATTCTTAACAACTATTTTTTTCTAAAAAACTATTTTTCATCAATTGTACACTTACTTTAAAATTATGTTTTTAAAAATTCATAAAATTAATTTGAAAAAATGAAATAATTTTTTAAATAATCATTTCGAAATTATCTTATGATGAATTTTTTGGAATTTTCTAAAATGATTAATTTTTCAACGAAAAGTGAAAAAACTAGTTTTTATTCGAAACCAACTTTTCATTTAATGAATTTATATGGTTAAATTGGTATTTAAAATTATTTTAAAATAAAATATATTTAAATTTTAAATTTATTACACCAGTTTAGTTCATTGAAATCAATTTAATATTTAATTTTTATGTAAAAAAATTTTAATCTTTTGAACATTTTCTATTTGGAAAACCGCTTTCTCGTCGCATCTATGGGTATAATTTTAAAATAAAAATTTTACACTTTTGGGAATTTAATTAAAAAATGGATTAAATATTTTTAATCTTCATAAGTAATATCATCTAAAAAGGTGAACTTAAATTTTGACCATAATGAATAGTAAAAACAGTAAAAATTAATTATCATAGTTAAGGTTAAAACGAGTTTACCAGGGGTTAAAATAAAAAGATAAGGGGTAAAAGGAACTATAAACTTGTAAAAAACCCCTTGTACAGAAATATTTTGACCTTATAACCTTTAAGTTTTGAAAATGACCCATTTTGGATCCCTTTTCACTATAAAAATGTGGGCACACCATATTCTTTTCAAAAATTCCTGATGTGTCCACTCCCCATCTTATAAAAGGCCACAAATATCCTCACCATGTGACACTTAAAAAACCCATTATTTCAAAAAATAACTTCCCAAATATCTTCTTTAATTCCCTAAAAACTTACTATAGGTATTATTTTTATTATGAAACCCACATAAGAAAGGTTTAGGTATAAACCTAAAGAGATTCTCTAAAGAAGAGGTAAAATTCTTAACTTGTGTTTTTATTTTTTCTCTTATCCCACCACATTAAGGTATTTATTAACTATGATAATATAATAAAACTAGTATCTCCAATATAATCAGATTTTATTATGTAAATGGTATAAAATATATCCATCTATACCTCTATCTATTTTGAAATGAAACTGTCGCTCGTGGGTATTGAAGACTACTGCCTCGCAAACCAATGATATTCATTTTCCATCACCACCTGACAAGGATGGACATAATTATGGATTTAATATTTTTATATTATAATTATGATATTTTTATACCTCAGGAATTATAATACCACATCTTCCTTATTATCTCCCAAATAGTTAGAAAACAATAACATTACTCATGTGTACGGAGGATTATCGCCTTGCACACCGATGTGATGTGTTTTTCATATCTGTTTTACATGGATGTAAACAAGGATAGATTAAATGAATATATATGATATTATTAAAAAAATATATTTATGATATTAATATATCTTATAAACCTTCTTACTTCTCATTCTGGGGGGAACATGATAATGTCGTTTGTGTGTACGACGGACTACCGCCATGCGAAGCGATGTGATTCGTTGTTCACTTACGATTTACATGGATTGTAATAAGGATAATTTTATTGATAATATGTGATATATATGAAATAATTGTAAAGACCTGGAATTTCGATATTTTTTTAATTATATGGGATTATTACGAGACTGAAAAAATTGACGGCACGTGATTCCGATGCCTAGATTGCCAGGAATGATACGTCAGAAAAATTGTTAAGCTTTAAAAAGAACAGTTATGAATTTTTTCTAAAAAAGTAGAATAACTCTTAAATGGTTTCCCATATCAGAAATCTGAGGGCACGGTTGTGTTTAGGATGACAGGTTTACCCTAGCCGTGATTTAAGTTTAGTCTGCGCAGACCTCCAGTGAGAAAACGCAAAAATGGAATAACCGTAAATAAAATAATAAAATAATATTATTTTATTTTTAAAATTATTATAACTTGGAAATGGTGACTCAAATTAAAAATATGAGACCACCATTGAGCTCCCGAGGGTATGTTTCCATAGGAAAATCCTAACCTTGGCCGACACGGGCCAACAATGGAAGTTAGTTTTTGGACATAAATAAAATAATTAAGCAACAACTATTTAATTGTTATATTCTTTACCACCTAAATGGAAACTCAGATTGGATGTCTGAGAGTACTATAGATCTCATGAGGGCATGTTTTCCTTAAGTAGATCTTAAACTAGATTGGCATTGGTCGGGGTGATTGTTAATAATTTTTGAACTTTTTTAAGGTAAGTTCTGTAAAATTACAGGTGAAAATTTATATCATTTGAACCGGTGCTCGGATTAAAAATCTGAGGGCACAGTTGAATTTGTAGTGTTGTGATTCTCTAAGGAAAAGCATAACTTCGATTGGAAAGGGTCAGACGAAAAAGTTAATTATTGGACTATACAAAAAAATAATAAAATAAGTAAATGTGTTATTTTATTTCTTTCTTTGTAACTGTTGAGTGGTAGTAGCGGGAGCGCTGGGTTGTCAGACCATTTAATGGAAAGTTACACTTTTTTTGTGTAACCACGCCGTTTGGAGAATTAATAGTTTCATTAATTAAATTTATTAATGAACCTCATTAATTGTGCGGTTGGTCGATATCCTCTATTCTTCTATTTAAACAATGCTTAGGCATGAGTTTTCAAAAAAAAGATAGGAACCTCTGACAAAGTGCCAACGATGTCTTCCACCAACATAGAATGGAGTTTCGATGTCTTTTGGAGGATTCAACGATGGGAAATGACGAGCGCTAAAGAACGCAAACCTTCTCCTTCATCCACAACAACCTCGAACATGGACACTCCTTCCTCATCCACAACAACTTCCAACGAACTCGAGGTAGGGGTTATGTGCTTAATTCCTCCCTTTTCCCCTATTCTGGAATATTATAAAAAACACAGATCAACCATCCAATGGATTGATGTACGTTTCATTATTTAATGCGGGAGGATAATGCATGGATTCATTAGGCAAGTTTTTAGGATTAAATAATCCTTCCCATGTTCTAATGCTAACGCGTTGGGTGAAGGCCGAGCCGAGCAAGGAATAGACCCTCTGTTGATCATGGGTTGGTGGTGTTCTTCATGGGTGATCGAGAAATATGATGGCAAGGAAAAAATTTGGGCCGTGTGGTGTAGGCACAGTCCTGGGAGGCCCATAGGCACAGACGAGAAATGAATCAGACCACCGGAGCTTCGCCAGTAGCATGTGGAAGCATCATCGGTGGGGTGGTGCCAACAAATGGAGGAGGCGGCGACCGACTACCATCAGCCGCGAGAAGGGGGTGATGCTTGAAGGTGCCATGATGAACAAAGTGAGATGGCCTTTTCTGGCCGCATCGGAGCAGGGCGGCACGCTGCGGCTGCGCGCCGCAAAGGAAGGCCGTAGGATTGAGCTGCGGTGGAGGGTGGACTCGTGGTCTGTTGGTTCCCCAAAAGTCAGTTCATCGCAGGCCGGCTAGGTGGTGCGGTGCCATCTAGTTTTTCTACTTTGAATAGACGAATGAATCGACCATTTGGGAGGGGAGCGGACCCCCGCGCCCACCTAGCAGGCCACGCCCAGCCAGGTGGGTCAGGCTGAAACTGCAGCCCAGCGGGCCGAAGCAGGCCTAGCCGAAACGAGCGGAGCCCAGCCCCTTCGGTCCGGGCCCAGTGGTCCGTGTCGGGTTGGTATGACCGTGTTGGATCGGACCTGGACCCCTTACGGCCTAGTTATGCTTAAATGAGCATATCTTCTAAACTGGACGTCCGTTTGATGAACCTTCTACAATGCCAGAGCCCTTAGGACGAGGTAGTTCTTTTGAGATACTCCACGTGAGTTTTGGAGAAAGTTGGAGTTTGGATGGGTTGGATCATACCCAAATCCAACCAGGCCCTCAACACTAAAATGCCTATAACTTATAGAACAGGTGTCGGGTTGACGCGCCGTCTGTTGCGTTGGAACCCTTTTTACATGACAGTTCATTGGGTTACATCATTGTGGGACTTCACGCCAGTTGAAATACCACCGATGGCTTGAGGAGAAGATCCTCCCAGAATCATGCATGCTTTGTACTGAAATCCAGTGGCTGGCTGAGAGATAAAGAATGAGTAGAGATCCTATGTGGATATAAACCGAGTGATCCTATGTGGATCATCACCGAGCAATCCTATATGGGTAAACATCAGAGCCTCATGAAAGAATAAGATGATCAAGATTTATGACTAAACATATGTACTTCTGTACATAAGTTAAACATGGCAGGATCTTTCTTTTGCTTTATGATTTTTGATTGACATCATGCTTTGTGGTTTTTATTTTGTGGAATTATGAGAGATCTTCAGGGGTGTCGGGGTCCCTACTGGGTATTATTATACTCACCCCTACATGGGATTAACCCACACCTAGTTGTGTCTTGTGCAGACGATAGACATCTTTGACTGAGTCTTGAGGAGCCAGGACTTGACGATGCATGAAGGTGATCGGTTGATGTGGAGAGACACAGTGACGTGATGTTCCTACCCTTCTTGTAGGATCCTTGGAGGATGACCTCAGAAGAGATTTTCCTTTTTTTCTATATTTCCATTTCATTTGGGCTTGTATTCTGGACCCTTTACTTAAGTACTTACTTTTACACTCTATGATGGTTTTTAGTTGTGTTTGCACCGTTTTCTTCTTCCTTTGTGTTTTACTAGTTTATGGTGTACCCTTTCTGTGTGTGTACGGGTTTTGAGGCAATGCCTTCTCATTTTAGGGAAATGCATTTCTGGTGATAGTCGCCAACCCTTGGCCTATGGAAGGCAGGCTTGGGGTAGTCACAACACGGGCCCCATGGGATGGGTCGTGAAAAAGTGGTATCAGAGGGGTCTATTCTACCAAAAGAATTAAGAGTCTATGTTTACAATGGAGCAATATTTTTATGTGTCTTGTATTTGGATTTCAGTCTAAGGAGACCAATGTTGGTGCTTCGGCCGACGTATCCATACACCAGAACCCTGAATTCTGTTTTCTGACTTGGTACATGAAAACACTGATTGAGTGAGTTTTTGAAATGTTTTTCATTATATCTATTTTGAGTCAGCTTACCGGGTATAAATTATTGACCGTGGTTCATCTTGTTTCTCTTTCAAGATGCCTCCACGTAGACAACCATCCAGGATTGCAATGCGTGACCATGAGGATGGTCCATAGTGTGATAAGCATTCAATATAAGGACTATTTCATAGGATTTTTACCTTCGGGTGGTGTCCCACCGATACGACTTCCTGTTGGTCAGCAGTTACTACAGGCACTACTGGTAGAGGACACATATAGGCTTAGTGTGTTACACGAGTTTCAGTAATGGATATCCCTCAGGTTTTGAGGCGAGCCCGACTCACAGGAGGCTAAAGACTATCTTGAGGTAGTGACCGGGTTTCCATCTAGCCAGGGAACCATTAGATCAGTTGGTGGTCCTGGCATTGATCATTCTATGTGGCTTAGTAGGGAGATGGTAGGGTTTAGATTACCCATATCTTACGATGAGGTGAATTTTTCTATGGACATAGCTTGAGAACATTCCTTAGTGAAGGGGATCTCTTTCCATGAAATGCTCAGGGGTTTGTGTTTCCAATTGATTCTATAGTTTTGATTGGATGACATGTCATTAATTGAGTATTCATCGAGGTGTACCAACCATTCTAGGTACTCAATGAATATTATATAATTAGTGCTTCAAGGCCCGAACCTCTGAGCATGATGTGTTTAGGGACATCCGAGCCAACACTATTCTTCTCTGCATTCTAACTTATGTTAGTGTGCAAGAGAGAACCTTTGTGGTTGAAAATTCGTTGGCTGAGTAGATGAATCCAGTGGATGTCAGTAGTGGGAAGGTAGGAAACTGATGTCAATCTCAGAGACTTAGAGGTGTAAAATGTTTCAGGAAGATGAAGTGATAGGGATAGATGAATCTGTAGGGCAGTAGGCATTGAAGGAGTTCTAGGAGAGCAGCATGAGGTGGTGTACATTTCAACATGTTATAACCACCACCCAAATGTGGTCCTCACCAGGCTTAGGGATCAGAGAATAGGGGAAGGGAGTAGCTGCATGTGGTCATGGAGTGTGACCCAAGGGCTCCACGAATGATTCATGGTATGATCTATGACTACTAATAGCTATCGTACTAATGTACATAGGAACTAATCATTATTTCTTATCACTAATCATGTTTAAGAATGATAATTTCCTGTTAAACCATTGACTTGACCCTTATGTCTGGAGATACCTATGAGAGGAGACTCGATAATCACACTTACACTGATGATGTGATCTGATCCTTTAGGAGAGAGTTTTGGTTGGATCCTCTTGGTGGCAGCATCGAGGTCTTACGATGTTTGTCTTGGTATGGAATGGTCATCCACAATTCATGCTTAGATTGACTATTTTAGGAAAAAAGGTTGTGGTATATCTACAGTGTTGGAATGGGGTTTTACTTAGTCAGCAAAAAAGGAATCCCAAGAAGCATGAGATAAACTCATTCATAGGAGGGTGCATCTGATCACTCTTGAGTCGGACAAACTTACCCTCGTGGCAGAAGGTGTTTTGAGTTTTTAGTTCCCAACAGTAGTGGAAAAGTCCAGAAAAATCCTTTAAAAAGATGTTTCAAGGATTAACTCCCAGCAAGGAGAGGGACTTCTACATTGTCTTGTACTCAAGGATGACACCAATGTCTACAACTGCTTATCGAATGTCTCCCGAAGAGCTCTGGGAGCTAATAGTATAGTTGGGTGAATGTTCTAATGTCCACTATGATCACAAGAGTCTCAGGTATATCTTCTCACAGAAGGAATTGGACCTGAGACAACATAGATGGCTAGAGTTCCTACATGACTATGACCTTGAGATGGTCTACACTCAGGGGAATGGAAACGTAGTAGAAAATTCACTCAGCTAGATGTTTGGGTAATAGTTGCTGAGTGAGGAGACAAAGAATCTAGCCACGTTACAATTATCCTTCGTGGATAGTTATGGAGAAACTTACCTCCAGTCTATGACAGTTATTCCCCTACTTATTCAGTGATTTAAGGAGGCACATCTTGGGAATGTTAATTGCGGGGCCTGGCATGCTTAGATATCCTTAGGACAAACTCCTGAAGTATTTTCTAAAGGTGTGGATCACATCATCCACTTCATAGGACACACCATGGTACCTGTGATGCTTCGATAATAGGTGTTGAGGGACTTCCACACATCCCATTTGGCGGTATATCCTCATGTGGAAAAAATGTACTAGGACTGCCAACATCAGTACTGGTGGACAATGATAAAGAAAGTAGTCCAGAGTTCATTTCACATTGCCTCACTTGTTGGAAAGTGAACGGTGAGCACCAGGTTTTAGCAGGATTGACTCAACCACTTGAAGTGCCAGTGTGGAAGTTGTATGAAATCTCTATGGACTTCATGAAAAGGATACCACATACGTCTAGGATCCACGATTCCATCTGGGTGATCATTGGCTGACTCACCAAGTCATCCCACTTCCTACCCATCTGAGAGTAGGGATCAGTAGAGTTCTTGGGATGCCTCTATTTATTAGATATTGTGAGGATTTATGGGGTTCTATCAATGATCGTCTTAGATCGTGTTGCTCATTTTACATCCTGCTTGTGGAAGGGATTATAGGAGGCGTTCGGGACTCACCAAATCTTGAGCACCGCCTTCCATCCTTAGACAAATGGTCAGACAGAGCAGACCAAACAGACACTTGTGGACATTTGTTGGGCTTGCATACTTGATTTTTTTTTCCGTAGTTAGGAGGACCACCTTACCCTAGAATATTTCACAAACAACAATATTTATCACTCAACCATCGGCATGGAACCGTTTGAGGCCTTGTACGGGGAACCGTGCAGATCACCTCTATGCTGGACATACCCAGGGGTGTTAGCACTTATGGGTCTAGAGTTGTATGGGCTACCACTGAGAAGGTGCTGATCATACAGGAGTGGATGAAGACTACACAGAGCCAGCAAAAGTCTTATGTAAACAAGAGATGGATACCCTTGGAGTTCGAGCATGGAGACCATGACTTCCTACAGGTCTTACCCCGACAAGGATTGCAGAGTTTTGGCCATGGTGGCAAGTTAACTATGAGATTCATCATAACTATTCAAATTCTCCACAGAGTGGGTGAGGTGGCACATCTTCTAGCTCTTCCCCCACAGATACACCAGGTATATAATGTTTTCCATATTTTGTAGATGAGGAGGTACGTGCATGATACATCATAGGTTTTTGACTGGGGCATGCTGGACATTGATTATGGAGTGATGTTCGCGGAGTTCTCGATGGAGATAGAGGATTGACAGGAGTGGGTTCTTTATTGGTGGTCAATTCCTCTAGTGTGAGTTTGGTGGAAACACGAGAACCTATAAGAGAGAACATGTGAGCAGGAGGCTCAGATACATGCTCAGTACCACAGTTTGATTATCTAGATTTGTTGTGGCTTTCAGTGATGTAAGTCCCTAAGGTTGGTAGGATGTAAAGACCCAGAATTTCCATATAATATTTTTAATTATATGGGATTATTACAAGACTAAGAAAATTGATGACACATGATTCTGAGGCACAGAGTGCCTGAACTGATTCATTAGAAAAATGTAATTATTTAAATAGAGCGGGTAACTAGTTCTCATAAAAAAGTGTAATTACTCTTAAATGAGTTCCCAAATCAAAAATACGAGGGCTCCATTGCGTTCAGGATGTCGGTTTTACCCTAGGTGCGACTTAAGTTCAGTCGGCACAAGACTCCACTGAGAAAACCCAAAAATGGCATAACCCTAAAAAATATAATTAAATAAAATTATTATTTTTTCAAATGCTTATAACCCATGAACGGTGACTCAGATTAAAAATCTGAGACCACCATTAAGCTCATGAGGGTATTCTTTCCTTATCCAGATCCTAAGCTTGGCTGGATCTAGCCAACATTGGAAGTTAGTTTTTGGCTGTAAATAAAATAATTAATTAACAATTATTTTATTATTAAATTATTTAAATCCTAAACTATAACTCTGATTGAAATTTAGAGAGTACCATTTATCTCATGTGGGTGTGTTTTCTTACCCATAGCCTAACCTCGACCGGCACGGGCCGACGATGACTATTAATAATTTTTGAAATTTTTTTAAGGTACATTCAGTAAACGTGTGGGTGGAGATTTCTCTATTTTGAACCCATGCTCAGATTAAAAATCCAATGGCACCATTGAATTCATAATGCTGGGATTCACTTATGTGAATCCTAACTTCAACTGGAAAGGGTTGGATGAAAAAGTTAATTTTTGGACTTTACAAAAAAAATAGTAAAATAACTCCATGAGTTATTTTATTTTATTTTTGTAACTGTTGAGTGGTGGTGGAGGGAATTATAAGTTTTCAGACCATTTAATACTCAGTTACACTTTGATGTGTAACCACACCTTTGGGAGAATTAATAATTTCATTAATTGAATTCATTAATGAACCTCATTAATTTTTTGGTGGGTTAATCTCCTCTTTTCTTCTATTTAAACAAATCTCGGGCATGAGTTTTTAGATGAAAGAGTGGAACCTCTAGCGAAGTGACAGAAAAGTCTTCCACCAATGTAGAATGGATCTTTAATGACTGTTAGAGGATTTGACGATGGGAAATGACAGGCACCAAAGGACGTGAACCTTATCCATCGTCTGCAAAACCCTCAAACATGGACACTTCTTCCTCATCTGCAACGACTTCCAACGAGCTACAGGTAGGGGGTTATGTGCTTAATTCATACCTTTTTTTCCAGTTCATCAATATTATGAAAAACACGGATCAACTATCCAATGAGTTGATCTATGTTTCATCCTTTAATGTCAGAGGATATTGCAGGGTTTCTTTATGGGAGTTTTTATGATTATATAATCCTTCCCATGTTATAATGCAAACGCGGAGGGTGCGGGCCGAGCTGAACAATGCCCAGACCCTGCCCTGATCTCAGGATGGTGGCATTATTTGTGGGAGATTGAGAAATATTGAGACAAGGCAAAACATTGGGCTTCGTGGTGTAGGCTCTTTCTTGGGAAGCTCGTAGGCATAGACGAGAAAGGAATCAGACCACCAGAGCTTTGCTGGTGGCCCACAGAAGCATCACCGATGCGGCGGCACCGAAAACTAGAGGAGGTGGCGGCTGAATACTACAATCCGTGAGAAGGGGGTGATGAAACAAAGTGACTTGGTATAAAAAGGGGAAACTGACCTTTGCTGGCCACATCAGAGTAGGGCGGCATGCCGCGGAGGAAGGCTGTGGCTTCGAGCTATGATAGAGGGTGGAACCGCGGTCCACAGGTTCCATAGAAGGCCGGTCCACACAGACCGGCTAGGTGGTGTGGCACCATCCAATGCCGCTACATTGAATACCTTAACATCTTGGATGTTCACGAGGTGAGAAGACCCCCATGCGCAGGCCCGACGGGCCGCAGCCAGCCGGGTGCGCCTGGCCGATCCCACGACCCAAAGAGCATAGCCCGCGGCTAGCGGGCCAAGCCTACAGCCTAGCAGGATGACCCTGCGACCTAGCGGGCTGGACCAGGCCGAGACAAACTGGTCTGGGCCTTGACCCTTCATGTCGGGTCGGTACAACCAGGTTGAACCAGACCCAGACCCCTTTCAACCCAATTACACTTTAATGGGAATATCTACTAAACCAGACGTCTGTTTGACAAACCTTCTATGACACCAAAACCCTTAGGACGAGGATGTCCTTTTGAGATACTCCACACGAGTTTCAGTGAAAGTTGGAGTTTGGATGGGTTAGATCGTACCCTAATCCAACCGAGCCCTTGACACTAAAATTCCTATAACTTACAGATCAAGCATTCAGTTGATGTGCCGACTATTACATTGGAACCCTTATAACATGGTAGTTCATTGGGTTACATCTTAGTGGGACTTTGTGCCAATTAAATTATGATCGATGGATTGAGGAGCGGATCCTACCGGAATCACGCGTGCTTTGTGCGGGAATCCTGTGGTTGTATGAGATGTCAAGAATGAATGTCGATCCTCTATGGATAAGCACCAAGATATCCTGTTTGGATAAGCACTGAGTGATTCTGTGTGGATTAGCACCAAGAAATTCTGTGTGGATCAACACTGAGCGATCCTGTGTGGGTTAATAGTAGAGCCTCATGATAGAATAAGATGATCTATCTTTATGACTAAACATTTGTAATTATTTACTTAAGTTAACCTTGATATGATTTGTCGATTTATTTGTACCTTTTGATTGAGATCATGCTTTGTGGTTTTTCCTTTGGGGCATTCCGAGAGACCTTCGGGGGTCTCATGGTCCCTACTGGGTATTATTATATTCACCCCTGAATGCGCTTCGCCCACACCTTGTTGCGTCTTGTACATATGATGACCAGATTTGACTAAGTCTCAAGGAGCCTTGACTTGATGACGTACAGAGGTGACCGATTAATGTGGAGAGCTGTAGTGACGATCTATACCTACTCTTCAGGTAGGATCCTTGGTAGACGGCCTCAGGATCTGTTTTCCCTTTTTACTGTATTTCTATTTTAGTTAGGCTTGTATTCTCGCCCCTTTACTTCAGTACTTACTTTTACACTCTATGGTGGTTTTTAGTTGTAGTTTCACCTTTTTATTCTTCATTTGTGTTTTAATTGTGATCATTTTACCCTGTCTATGTGTGTATAGGTTTGGAGGCAATTCTTTCCCATTTTAGGAAAATTCTTTTCTGGTGCTAGTCGCCAACCCCTAGCCTATGGAAGGCGGGCTTTGGGTAGTCACAACACGGGGCCCAGGGGACGGGTCAAGAAAATAATAATTATTCAAAAATTATAAAACATTATTTACATTTATTTGTATCCATAGAGAAAATGGGAACAATGTTCATGTATATGTACGACTGATCATCTCCACGAATAATGTTTTTCATTATCTATCTCTATATTTTAGGGGTTACTCAAAATACATATATACTGAATATATATATGATATTTATATCATGGATAATATTATCGATATGATGAAACCATGGTCAAAGTATGAAGACTAAAAATATCAAATCCAAACATACACAAAAAACAATGTAATTATTACCCAAAATGTTATTTTAACAAGGAATTATTAATAAGCGAGTTATAAAAGGTCAAAATAAATCATATATAGTATGATACATATAATTATGGTTATTTAGTATATGTAAAATAACATCATATATATATATTATAAAGGAGGTTTGGATCTGTATGAAGGAATTTGTGACTTAATGTAAGCGATTTCCATCTTACTTTTATTACTGTGGGACACATGCCTTATACACCACTTGTTTATTTTGTGGGGTGTATATACTACCAATGGATGTATTTTATGAATACTATCATTAAATTATGGGATATAAAAATCCTTATTATTTCCATTATTTCATATGGAATATAATTCAAAACTTTCCGAATTTGTTAGGGTTTGATGTTACAATGTCATTGTTTATCAGGATTGTTTATGAATATGATTCCACATATGAAATATTATGATATATATATATATATATATATATATATAATGAAACTATTTTATTTTCCTATAAAATATTTATCTGTAGAGAATACATTGTTTCCATTCATTTTCCCCTCTTGAAGGATTAAATACACCAAAATATTGTTTTAAGAAAAATCATAGATATTTCTTTCTGCAGTCAAAAAACCTTTTTCTTCCATATCCATGTTTTCTAAAAATGTTTTTAATTTTTCTTAATATTACCCAAAAGATTTATTAAATAATCCTTTACAAATATTTTAATTTTTAAACATTTTTTTAAAGTAATATTCATTCCATTTTCCAAATAATTCCAATTTGAATTTTACTAAAAATGTGAATGGAATATTTGTTTTAACATATATGGAATGAGAAGAATTTCCCACCATCATGAACATTATTTACTTTGAAGAATACTTTAAATTTTTTTCAAGGTTACTTTCAAATAAATTTCTTTTAAAAATGGTTTATGTTTTAAAAGTATTTTTAGTTGAAATTATTATTTTATCAAGAAACATTTTTAATAATTTTTAAATATTTCCTTGTATGTTTCTATAGTTATTCTCAAAGAAAATGATTTTGAAAGCATTTTATATTTTAAGAATTGTTTTTTCCTATATATTGGATATTTTCCTTAAGAAATGATCCATTTAATATTTCAAAATCATTTTACATATCAGATGACATCCTTTTATTTAAGTTATTCTTTACTCAGGGTATGATCCATGGATATTATTATTATTTTTTCCCCGAATGGTTTATTTTAATATTGATAAGATGTTTATGAAACCCATTCCATTTTCCATGGTTATGTTATGATGAAATGATTATGAAACCCATTAATTTTCCATGGTTTATGATATGATGGAATGATTTATGAAACAAATTTCTTATCTTGGAATATGATATAATGAATTCTTTATGATCTTGTTGCACACATATACATGATTTTAATTATGTGATGGGTGAGACCTATATCTCCCTCCAATGCGCTGGGTAATTATAAATGTTATATGAGATCAAAGGGTATAAATGAGGTTATTCCTAGCCCAAAATAGGGTACACTGGTGGTTAGACCAAGCCAAAAAGAGGGTACATTAGAGGTTATTCCATCCAAAAGTAGGTACATGGGTGGTTATCCCAATCCTAACATGTTAAGAATGTATTAGTGGACAGCCTTGACATAATATTTTTGAGGCGTATGTTTAGGCCACAAATCTATGTCTAATGCCAATTTTATGCTCTCATGGATGATGTTATTTGTTTCCATTATGATTCATGTCTTATAAAATACCAATATTTATTCTATAACTCATGTTTATGGTCTAGGAAATAAAAGGTATGCTTTTCAACTATTATTATCTTGTTATCATACCCATATACTTATGTTTTATTGATATATTTATTGTTTACCCTAAATGAGTATCTAAGATCACCCTTTATTACCTTTCCTTTATTCAAGACATGAGGAAAGTTATTATGTATGATATTTCTAAGAAGGGTGATATTTATGAAGAACTTAGTGGAAGATGATGTATCTCACTTGTAGACCAATTTTTTTGTGTTAAATTATCCACAAGAGCTATACCTAAATAATTTTGGCATGGATCATTTTGTTATGTAATTAATATTCATATATTGATATGTAATATTTATGTATGATAAGTTTGGATATTTATAGACAGTATCAAATAAATGTTTAGTTAACCTTTTCAATGTTTTATGAGAAAACTTTAATGAGAACCCTTATGATAAGCCTAAGTATAAGATAAATTTCTAATGCTTTGGTAAGGAAGATATAGTGTGGTTTCCCAAGAAATTACATCCCTATATGGATACTACAAGTGTAAGTGTTTCTGTAATTGATGTACTTAGTGTTAATAAATCGGAAAAATTCATTTTGGGATTAACTCGAGGACTACATAGTACATGACAGTAGACATTACAAAACACCTAGTTTGACACTCCCAGATGATATGATTTGGAAATTTAAAAAGTATTTATGAACCATTACAAAGTATTTGGATAATGTCCATGCATGACCAATGTTAAACAATTGGTTTCATATATTGAAAAATAAGGTTTCATGATTTAGACATCATATAATTAAATTTACATGATTATATAGTTTTCTAGAATAATTATTATTTCACACACCATCCTTTTTGGTTTTAGTAAATAGATGGAAACATAAGGAACTATGTTAATATTGAATATTAAATATAATTTGTTGAAAATCTATGAAATGGGACAAATATTAAAGTAAAGGATTTTTTATTATGCCTAATCAGTTATCATGATATATGATTACAAAATTTAGCATAACAAACTCTCGGAATCACCAAAGAAGATAAGGATCAAGTTAATTGAGAGTTAAGTTGGTGGAGACCATAGAGTAAAGAATATTTAGTGTACAATATATCAAGAATGTGGGAAGTGACACTCTAGGTCATGTCTCAATGTAATGGGAAGATGTTTTATGTGCGTAGAAAAATGGTACAAAGTAAGTGAATTATAAGAAGAAATGAAAAGTTCAGTTAACTCAATGGTTGAATATAATGGTTTCCCTAAGGCATTATCAATGGTTGAATTTTATAAATATGGAATGTATGGGCATTATAAAAATCAATGTACTAGTGATAAATATCAAGAAGAGGAAACAAAATGGGGAACAAATAATGGAATTCTTGTTGATGATGAATACTGCAAATGAAATATGAATAGAAATAAGTATTAAAGAATAATAAGTTGAATCCCAGTAAATGGTTTAAGAATATAGTGGGATGATCAAAGTATTTATTTATTGGAATTCATGAATTATTTTGTAGAGGTATTTTTATAAATGGTATTTTGGTAATAAGAATCATGAGAAATCTAAATATAATTTTATTTTTAGAAGCATATATGTTATCCTGAATGATGAACATAAGAGTTATGAATACCATCATAGGTTTATGAATTTATTGTTGATCATAATGTAAAAATTGAAATATCCTAGACCGGGATTCAACTAAAAGTGACCTGATTTTGGTGGGTCACATGGACTCAAGTGCATCTCCTCAAATACTAGAGGCTACCGACTAGAAGTGAGGGAATTTGGTGTGTATATGGGGAGACTATGCCCTCAATAATAGAGTGTAAGATAACAGAAACTTAATAACCAAAAAATAGTGTAATTAGTATAATAATTATACCAATGTAATAAGAAAAAGACTGATAAATAAACAATGCCAATTCACTTCATATACAAAATGATGATACATGTTGCATGTCTAAGAAATCATCCAAAATAGGAGGACAACATTAAAATACATGAAATGTATCAAAATACCATAAAGGATAAAAGTACTATCTCTAAATAGCATAATGAGTCTCATCTTAGTATCATTCTCCCATACTCCTAATTATAGCACAAAATCAACCCTCGAACTGTGGGAACTTTCCCTTATCTCTACCTACATATAAATAGTTTTTTATGGTACCTAGAAATGACCAGAACTAGGTGTGAGATATAATTCTAGTAGGTAACCACCTAAAGGTCTATACAATCTAGGATGTTCAATATAAAACTATATGCAGCGTGCAAGTAAAGCATGTAAGTAGTAAGAAAAGGTAATTATGCCCACGGATTGTAAACTACTGAATTATTAATACTGAAATAGCCTATACAGTATCCCTACAAAAGATGATCACGATCCTCTATACGGGAAGCTACAAACAATACATAAATAACCAACATGTCCGTTCTATTCATCCAAACATGTAATGACAGCCATGACCATTCTATACAATATGAAGTGTCATAAAATCATGTGATACTACATATCCATACATAGATCCCTGAAAAACAAGTTCTAACTCCTAACAAGGAAAATATAAAAGAAACAAGAGTAAACAACGCCTCCTCACCATACATCCATACATATCAATTAATCCATAAACTTTTTGTACAAATAGAAAAATCATAATAATCATTATCGAGCTATATAATAACCACGAACGAGCTGTATAATCACACATGTCACATTTACCATGGTCATGTTGTATAATCAAAGTGTCAGACCACAATGGACCAGATCCATGGTGTAAATGAACAAATAATCCACATCGATTCCTAGGATCATCTCAATGAAAAATAATTTAGTAATTGGTTCGAATCTTAAGATCATGTCATACCAAACATGTACGTCTTATGCACATCCATGCAGGCCAGATCAAAGGGGTATCAAAACCCAGGGAATCCCACAGAATCAAGACCTATGGAGCACGCTCTATCCAAGGCATCCAATACCGTGTCAATATCCACGATGTAAAATCCAATAAATCTAATGTAATTATGAACCTTGTTATACAAACCTATGAATCCAATACCATTTCAAGTACACCTCACATCATTCTTTAATCAAATCCATTTACCATTCCATACCATGAGTCTACCCACTCGTGTAGCCATATCACATTCAATTACACCACATGAGTATACCCACTCACATATCACAATTCACATTGAGGACTAATAATGAGTATACCAAATCATTTAACAAAACCATTTAAAATTCAACCCTGAAACAATTCAACATCAACATGTTTTCTAATTTCAAGGAGGAAACCCATCTCTAAAACATCCCATTTAAATCAAATCATTTAGAAATGGGATTCCTCCTCTAGAAAAGTATCAAATCACCCATGGGTGGTTTAATATGGCTTAAAGAAGGTGAATTCACAAGGCACCATCAAAACCTGACCTCATATGCTCTTGTATTTTATTCTTCTCATGTTCTCTCATTGTTTGGAAAATGTTTGGTTTGGGGTCCCAGCTTGAAATTTTTCGATGTTTAATAATTCTAGTGGGTTTCAGACTCATGCGTGGGCACCACATCATTGGAAATCGCCGTGTAGTCGGACCAGGTTCATTATAGTTGTTTAGATTTAAAAATAAATAAAAATTTATGTAAATAAAATAAGTTAAATGTTTAAATTGTAATAATTATAATATTATTGTGTGGATAAAAATATTTTTATTATTAAAAAAATTTTGTAATATTTTTTATCGATAAAATTGTTATAAATATAATTGTTATTCATTTATTATTAATTTTATTACTATTTTAAAGAAAATGAATAAAATTATGATTGTTATTAATATTATTTTTATTGTTATTATTATTATTATTATCCTTAAAGAAATTAAGGATGTCATTATGATTATATAATTATTAATATTATTATAAATATTGTCATTAAAATTTTATTATGATTATTATGATTATTATTATTATTGTTGTTATTTTTATTATCATTAATTCTTTTAAAAACCCTAGACTAACCAAACTCCCACTTTCCCCATTCGATTCACGGCGCACCATAGGCGCACCCCCTGTAATTTTATCCTCCACAACCACCCCATGGTGCACCCTTCCTCTTCTTCTCCATCCAATACCCTCCCTCATTCATCCCTAGTGAAAACACTGACCAAAACCCTACCTGGTGACCCATAAACCCCCCTCTCAGCGGAACAACCCCCCCTCACACTGGAATTCCCTTTCCAGTTGGATTTTTCCAGCGCGACTCACCTATGGAACCCCCATCTTGCCCGATTGGCTTCCCACTCCCTTGCCGCAGGTGCGTTCTTCCTCCATTGGTTGTTTCCTTTATTTGGGAATTTTTCAGGTTAGGTTTTTAGGTTCTAGTAGGTTTTATTTTGGTATAAATGGCTCAATGTTTTTAATTTAGGGATAAATCATGTTGTATGAGGTGCGATAGGCATGCAGTGGATTTTTTGCACCAAGGTTGCAAAGTTTTCCTACACCGAGGTAAGTGATTCCATGTATAACTATTATTTGACGATTTAATTTGTGAGTTTATTTAATTCACTATGTTTATTTATTTACATTCATGTTGATAATGTGGTTCTATTTGTGATTTGATATACATTTAATTTTTTAGTATCATGTTGAAGTAATTTTTGGGTAAATTTTCAATGAAAACCCATGTTGAGCTATTTATTAGCATTTTATAAACCGTGTAGTCAATTTTGTTTGAATGTGAAAAGGGTGAAATTGGTTTTTTGGTTTAACATCTATACATTTTTTTTCATAAAAGAATATTTGAGTGAGTTTTTGGTGTTTAATGTCATACTACTTGTTTTGAAATTGTTTAATAAATTCGTTTAGTGGTGTTTCTAATTATGAAAGTTCTTTCATTGATTATGAAATTGTTTTAATTAAATGTCTGGTGATTCAGATTAGTTTTTTTAAAGGTTTTTGGAGTGCTTAATATTTAAAAATGGAATTTGGGGTGTGTTTTTGATGAAAACTCACATCATTTCTTTGGATAGTGCTTAATTGTTTCATTAAATTATATGTGTAGTGTGTGGTCCCTGATTTTTTGGTTTGGAGTCGGCGGGTCGAAGGTGACTCACCAGTGTGTGAATAGGTAAGTGTATATATATATGTATATATATATATATGGGTTCCCCTATTACATGTACATGCACCCATTTTAGTTAATATACATGTATGGGGCTGGGTGTGCCCACGTATATATATATGAAAATGCATTCGTAGGTGAGTTGAGACTAGTATATGCTTAAAAACAACTATGTATGGATCCCCTTTCACACGTTCATTTACATGAATGTGTGTGAATAGGGGATAGGTGTCCTTATGTTTATATGAAAGTGCATTTGCTTAGTGGGGGAGCATCATATTTAGTTAGAAAGCTCCAAGAGCCAAAGTGGATGACTTGGTTCCACCTCGAGGTAGGTCCCCTATGACCATGCCTTTAATTCGAATTCCAAAATTGATTACTTGTTTTAAAAATATGTTTTATATTAATTATATTTACATATGTTATGAAATTTGGTTGAGGTTTCTAGAAATTATTATGCCTAGGTTTTGGAAATTCAAATGTATTTCAAATGCCATTGATCTAAAGCGACTTTTCATGAAAATTGATTTCCGAAGTGGTTTTGAACTTATAATTAATATTTCCAAAGACGTTTTTACTTTCAACTGATTAGTTATAAAAAGTGTTCCTTGTATGTAATTTATCCCACTTGGCACCTTAATAATGGTTTATGAAAATGAAAAACCTCTCTTGAGGAACACCCCTTATTTTAGAAAATATTGTGTGTGTTTAATGTGTTATTTATGATATGTTCCAAGTAAAGAGGCTTATGCATCTTTTTGTGACGGAAAAAGGGGGGATGTGATCAAGGAGGGAGATTAGTGGTGAGAGGTTAGAAATGTTTTTAGGTAAAGAAAATGAAAAGTATAGAGATTTTTTCTTAATAAAGACTCACCACCACTTAAAATGGATCACAATGAGAAACCTAGGTATATAGGTTGGTGGACTAGGACTAGTATGCTAGATGATACACAAGTGGTTCATCCTGGTGTCCTCTAGCAGGATTCATGCTACAATACTAACTAAATATTTTTTATGATTGAATACCACTAGGTTATGGGTGTGTTCCCTACTAGTGGCTCATGCACGAGAACATAGATCATTTGAGTTCCTATGCCACACTTTACTGAGGTACAAAGATCCTAGGTCTCCAACTAACACTAGCCGCATAGGGATTTCCCATGGTTCTTGTGATGTGATTTCCATTTCAGTCATTTTATAATTGATTTATTATTTTTGAAAATCATATTTTAATATAATTTGGTTTATTTTCATTTTGAAATAATAATCAATGCTTAGAACCTATTTTGAAAATTTATTGGGATTTGAAAAGAATGATAAACATTATTCTATTAACTTCTATTTTCAAACTAGCATGTTTTTTGATTTCCTAAAAATGTAAAGGACACAGGGTATTGTTGTATCTTGGAATTCTTACTAAGAATCTCGGTTCTCACGCATGCTTTACTTTTTAGTTTTAGGTTCTTCTAGTTTTTGATCGCTCTTGGATAATGTGTAGTTTATGTGCTGTGGTGACCCACATGGTCACTTGATGTATGTCTCACTACTTCATTTATCCCGTTTTTTTATTGTCAGTTTATTCAGTTTATTTTCTTTTATTTATCTGTTTTTCAGTTTATAAGTATTTATTGGTCTTTGTTATGGGCCAAATAATTCCCAACATGTTTATTGTGATGCACGCCACTAGTTTCCAGCCCCTGGGGATAAGAAAAACCCCTCGAGCCTTGCCATAGACCCGAGATGGGAATCGATTGCATAATGACCTGATTTGGTTCATGATAAAATAGGATTAGTGGAGGTTAATATCGATGGGTTATGTTATTACTTGGGATGAGTTAGGTTATAAGGAGATTAAGACTATTGGAACTCGGGAGGTAGGTGTGGGAAGATCATCGCGAACTCTTTCTCGCACTGATACGCGAGTCACCAAGGGGTAGTTAGAGATTTGGTTCTTTTTTCTTGGGTTATTTTGGATTGAGGGAAGAAAATTGAGGTAGATAGGGTTATGTTGTAGCCTCACATGGGGTGGTGAACTATATAGAGTCCAAGTTCCCAATTCAAGGTACTCTTTAGTGTTACGCCTTACTCAGGGCATGGTTCACCACCATGTTGTTGGGTTATACATAGACACTAGTTCCTCATTCTAATAGTCATTTTTTGTCTGTGTTTTGTTTTGATTCTAGTTGATGTGAGTGTGTGTTTATGTTGAAAGTGTACTTTTATGTAAAAAGGATTGTTAATGGGAGTGATTTCCTGAAATGGTTTTAAATGGTCAAAGTGGGTTTTAAAGAGGAAGTGTTTCGATTTGGAAAAGTTGGTATGTGTTTAGATCTGATAAGGAAACGAGTAGTTTGAACCATGGTAATATTTATGGAGGGTCACATGTTACTGGGTATGTACAGAGAGGGTGTGGGTGACTTGTTCATGTATTATATAAGCAGGATTAGATGGACACACATGTGATGGTTCATAAGGTGCTGTAGGTGAGTTTTAAAATTTAAAGGTTAATGGTGGTCTTAAAGAGGGAAATTAAATTTATGGAATTGAATTTTGTTTAAAAAGAGGGTGGCAGTATTTTGAAAGTGTTTTGGAAATGTGGTGATTTTAAAAATTTATAAGAAATGTGTTTATTGAAAAGATGCTTTTGGTTGTGCCCAAGATCATTCGGCTTCTGATCTGGTTGTTTTAAACTTAGGGTATTCTTTTTTATTGTTTTTTGGCATGATGCTAGTTTCAATATGTGTTTCTCCTGTTGTCTAGGATGTGCTACCCAGAAAGTCTCCAAAAGATATTAATGAGCTATGCCAAATTCTGGTTCAAATTGAGTGTTTCTTTTTTATTGTGTTAGTCAAGGTCTGTTAGAGATTGTGGCATGGTTGGTGGAATTAGAGTGTGTTTTTGGGTTGTTGGGAACTCCTGAGGTTGTTAAGGTTTGTGATATTTTAATTTGAAGGTCCAGTTATGGACCAATGGAGGTAGAATGTTGTATCATTTCCGAAGCTAGGGGTGCAGTCGGTGGTGATCAGATTTCATGAGGGTCTCCCATCTGGTGAGGATCACATTCTTGGGGAACCTATCTATAAGAATCTATCCTCACAGGCTATAAAATCTATTTTGTCATAACACATTATTATGCTCCATTAGTATGGCTGGTTCGGGCATTCTAATCCATCACGTTGCATCCCTTTGAAAACATACCACCATTGTAGTCATTTGAATCATCAAGGGGAAGAAGGAGTTGCAGACTAGAGGATTCACATGTGTGACTATGAGGCAGGATATTCTCCGGCCATTAGGGCCCCAACCACGGGTCTTAGGGTGAAGCTTGTGCATAGTTAGGAGTTTTCAAGGTTGTATGGAACCTCGGTCCAGATCATGTTATCATATTTGGGATGGAAATATCCAAAGTTTCCTTGATATATTCTTATCATCGTCATAAACTCATCCTTTTTGTGGTGGTGTGATGAGATCATTCTAACTACATCCAAGTGGCTCTATCTTCTCTTAGAGTGGTTTCTAAATTGCTTAGATTCCTTAAAGGGTGTTGGACCCATGAATAAATAGACCCATTATAATTTGGATTTTTGTCTTAATTTTGTTCGTTAAGGGAATGATTGGTTACATAAAATTAATGAGTGGTGTTTTTAGGCCCTATCTTAGTTCTGACACCTCTACACGAGCTTTCCTTTAGTGTGTTTTAGTTTCATAGGGGATTCATCTATCCTAGTGTCCCAGAGTATCAGTTACCTTATAACGGATTGATCCCTAGTGGTGGAGTTGATCTATTGGAATTGAGAAGGTGGGATGAGTTCGATCTAGGAACTCCTTATTCTCCGATTGCAGTAATGATTTTATTCGGTACATGTGGAAAAATTGAATGAGTTCGGTTTGGGAGTTCTCGTGTTTCCCCCCAGGGGGGTGATGTGATCAGGTTTCAAGGTTTCCATGTTAGTGGAATTCTTTTGATGGGGATAACCCTCTTATGTTATCTTTTTATTCTTAGGCAGTGGTATCTTCTTGAATTGGTCATGTGTGACATATGTTAGGAATGGCCACCCTGGTCCACTTGATTTCCTTTTTTTTCTGGGAATGGACTCGAGTTTTGTTGAGTATTGGATTGGTGAATTTATGGGGGAAAAAGTATCTATGTTGGGGAAAAGTTTCACATCACGACCTCAGATTCTCTTGTATTTTATTCTTCTCGCGGTCTCGTATTGGTTATACAAAGTTTGGTTTGGGGCCTTAGTTTGAAATTTTTTGACATTTAATAATTCTAGTGGGTTTCAGACCCATGCATGGGCACCGCACTGTTGGTGGTAGCCGCGTGGTCTGCCCAGGTTCCATGCGGCTGTCTAGAATTTAAAATAAATAAAATTCATGAAAATCAAATAAGTTAAAATTTTAAATCATCATTATAATAATATTATTGTGTAGATTAAAATATTTTTATTATTAAAAATTATTAGTAAGATTTTTTATCATTATAATTGTTATAAATATAATTTTTATTTGGTTTTTTTAATGTTATTATAATTTAAATGAAAATGAATAAAATTTTGATTAATAATAATAATAATAATTTTATTATTATTATCTTTAAGGAAATTAAGGATGTCATTACGACTATATAATTATTAACATTATTATAAATATTGTTATTAAGCTTTTATTATTATTATGATTATTATGATTTTTTAGAATCTCTAAATTACCCAGCCTCCTCCCTTCCCCATTCACTTTGCGGCGCACCACAGGCCCACCCCCTGCCATTTTCTCTTACATGCTATCCCCATGGTGCACCCCTTATCTTCTGATCCACCCAGTTCCCTCCCTCATTATTCTCCAGTGACACCACTGACCAGTACACTACCTGACAACCCGTGTACCCTCCCTCTCAGCTGCACAACATCCTCTCGTGCTGGCCTTCTCTTTTTAGTTGGAGTTTTTGGTGTGACACACCTCTAACACCCCCATCTTGTTCGGTTGGGTCCCCTATCCCTCGTAGTAGGTGCATTCTACCTTTATTGGTTATTTTCTTCATTTGGGAATTTTTAGTTTTATGGTTTTAGGTTGCAGTTGATTTGATTGTTTTATAAATGTATTGATGTTTTGAATTTAGGGGAAAATCATGTTGTGTTAGGGGCAGTAGGAGTGAGACAGATTTTGTTCACCAAGGTCATGAAGTATTCTTACACTAAGATAGGTGATTCCATGTATAACTATTATTAGATGAATTAATTTGTGAGTTTAATTAATTCACCATGTTTATTTGTTGATTTTCATGATGCGAATGTGGTTCTGTTTGAGATTTGATATGCATTTAATTTTTTAGTAGCATGTTGATGCAATTTGTGTGTAAATGTTCCGGGAAAACCCATATTTAATGTTTATTAGTATTTTCTAAGTTGTGAAGTCAATTTTGTTAGAATATGCAATGGGTGAAATTGGAGTTTTTGTGTAGATTATATACTTTTTTTGACATAAAATAATATTTGAGTTATTTTTTTGGTGTTTAAAGTCATGCGACATGTTTTGAAATTGTCTAATAAATTCATTTAGT
Source organism: Viscum album (assembly GCA_963277665.1). Lineage (NCBI taxonomy): Eukaryota > Viridiplantae > Streptophyta > Magnoliopsida > Santalales > Viscaceae > Viscum > Viscum album. The sequence continues at coordinate 1,991,488,450 of OY728151.1, forward strand.
GGTGTGTCTAATTATGAAAGTTATTTCTTTGACTGTTCAGTTGTGTTAATTGATTGTGGTGATACAGATTAGTTTTTAAATTGTTTTTGGTTTGTGTAATTTTTAAAATTGGAATTTGGGGTGTGTTTTTGATGAACAACCATATCGTGTCATTAGATAGTGCTTAATTGTTTCATTAAATTATATGTGCAGTGTGTGGTCCCTAATTTGTGGTTTGGAGCCCGCGGGCCGAAGGTTACTCTCTTGCGTGTGCATAGGTATGTATATATATATATATATATGTGTGTGTGTGTGTGTGTGTGTGTGTGTGTGTGTTTGTGTGTCAGTTCTCCTATTACATGTATTGTCACCCATGGCAGTGAATATACAGGTTTGGAGCAAGTTGTGCCCATTTATATATATGAAAATACTTACGTAGGTGAGTGGTGACTGGTATATTAACATACACATATATGTAATGATCCCCTTTCACAGGTTCATGGCCATGAGGGTGTGTTCATAGGGGCTAGGTGTCCTTATAATTATGTGAAAGTGCATATTCTTAGTATGGGAGAAAAATATTTAGTTATAAAGTTCCAAGAGCCGAAGTGGATGACTTGTTTCAATCTTGATGTAGGTCCCCTACGACTATGCCTTTAATTTTAATTCCACAATTGCTTGCTTGTTTTAAAAATATATCTTATATTAATGATATATACACATGCAATTAAATCTGGATTTAGTTTCTAAAAATGATTATACCTTTGTTTTAGAAATTGAAATGTATTTCTAATTCCATTAGTCTTAAGTGACATTTCTTGAAATGTGATTTCCTATGTGGTTTTGAATTCGTAATGAATGTTTTCAATGGTGTTTAGACTTTTGGACGGTTAGTTATAAAATGTTTTACTTGTCTGTAATTAAGCCCATTTGGCACCTTAAGAAGGGTTTATGTAAAAGAAAAACCTCTCTTGAGACACACCCCCTTGTTTTAGAAAAAGATGTGTGTGTTGAATGTGTGATTTTTTATATGTTCCTAGTAAAGAGGCTTGTGCATTTCTGTGTGATGGAAAAAGGGGGGATGCGCTCAAGTAGGAAGATCAGTGGTGAGAGGTTGGATGTGTTTTTATGTAATAACAATGATTAGTACATATATGTTTTCTTAATAAAAATTCACCACCACATGAAATGGAGAATAATGTGAAACCTGAGTATCTATGTGGCCAGACTAGGACTAGTATTCTAGATGATATGTAAGTGGTTCTTCCCTATTTCATCTAGCAGGGTTGATGCTACAACACTAACTTAACATTTGTGATGATTTTAGACCACTAGGTAATGGGTGTGTTCCCTACTAGTGGCTCATGCACGAGAACGTAGATCATTGTGGTTCCAATTCCATGCTTCACCTAGGTATTAGGATCCTAGGTCCCTAGCTAACACTATCTTCTTAGAGATTTCCCATGGTGCTTGTGATGTGGTTTCAATTTCGGTTGTTTTATACTTGATGTCTTATTTGTGAAAACCATATTTTAATCTAAATTGGTTTCCTTTAATTTTGGAATATTAATTCTTTCTTGGACCCTATTTTTAAAATGTAGTGAGAGAGAAATTCTTTAATTTAAAGTGAAAACTTTTTACTTTAAATTTAAATGAATGAAAAATGTTAATTTATTACATCATATTTTCAAACTAGTATGTTTTGGATTTATTAAAAAAGGAAGGGGAATAATGCATTGTTGTATCATGGAATTCCTACTAAGAATCTTGGTGCTCATGCCTAATTTAATTTTTAGTTTTAGGTTCCTCAAGTTTTTGATCTCTCTTGGAGTGAGTGAAGTTTATGTTCCTTGGTGACCCAAGAGGTCACTTGAGGTAAGTCTCACTGCTTCATTTATCCCTTTTTCTTCTACTAGTTTGTTTTGTTTATTTTCTTTTATTTTTCTATTTGTTCAGTTTATGAGTATTTATCAGTCTTTTTTATGGGCCAAATCATTCCCAAATAGTTTATTTTGATGCCTGACATGAGTTTCCAGTCCTTGGGGATCAGAAACGCCCCTCGTCCCTTGCCATGGACCAAGGATGGGCATCGATTGGATGACAACCTAATTTGGTTCGTGACATGAACACTATAGGGGTGGCCATAGTTAGGGGAAACAACTCCAACTCAACACAAAGAAACCTAATGGCACCCCTAATAGGATTAATTCCATTTAATTAAATCAATCAATTTAGTTTTGGGGCCATGCTAGAATGTACAATGGGAGGAATAATGGAAGGTATCCTAAAAAAGCACCGAAACTCAATGAAAATATATAGGCCACCTACCATAGCTTGGTAGTAGAGTGATCATCTAGTATAAACTTCTGATTTTACTTAGATCAATAGAAAAATGAAGAATGAACAAAGAACTTAAAAATAGAGAAAATCATCTTGCACCTAAATAGGGTCTTCAATAAGAAGAAGAATATTTAATGGCTAAAAATTAATCGAGTACTCACCGATATAGATCTAATGAGTTGTTATACACTATAATTAGAGATCAGATGAAGGATTTATCTCAATTCCTAGGATATTCATTGAGAGGAATATCAAAAGGTTCTTCTACTATTTGTTTTAGAAAATTATACCTTAGGTTTAAAATAGATTTTAATTTAATTATAAAATTATAAAATTTCCTAAAATAAAGGGGCTATATGTTTTAGGCGCATGGTTTGAAAAATTGTGTGCCAACCATTCATGGTTAGCTGTAGGAGAAAGTCACATGGTTTATTTGACTAACTATGAACAAACTATGCCCAAAACCACTGTAAACATTAAATACATTGATGCATAGCCATACACCTCAAGTTTCATGGTTTTTCCTAATCACGTGGCCTCCACCTGCTATATTTCCAGGCCACACACTGTTTATCAGACCATGCAGCCTACCCCATGTGGTTTGAACTAACCAGATGCCAGACCATTTTCAACCCAAAATCTGGGTTTTAGGCTTCAAACAAGTCCCATACACCTCTAAAAAACCAGTGATCAAATTGGGTATTTACATTAGGCCATATTTAAATATTTAAACCAAATGAAAAAGGATCCGTACCTCATAAAAAAACCCATGTTCTTACAATCTCCCCCCTTTAAAGTTATCCATCCCCAAATTGACCTCTGTAGGGTGGTCAATATTAGTTTGATAGAAACTCCAGCTGCTGAGCATGTACATCACCCCCTTCTCCCATGTCTCATCCTATTAATTATCATGATGCCATAACACCCGAACTAGATTAATTGATCGGCCATTGAGGACCTTCATTTGCCTATCAACGATACAAATCAAATTCTCCTCAAAAGGCACATCAACCTGTAACTCATACTTCTTAGGCTAAAAAGCATGATATGGGTATGAATGATAACAGAGTTTCTAAGATACATGGAAAACATCCTGCATGGATCGGTACATATGAGGTAACTACAACCAATAGGTTACCGACCTGACTCTACCCAGAATCTTGAATGGCCTGACATATCATTATGAAATATTACCCTGTCTTCTGATTCATCTGTTTCCTAAGCTCTATGAAATTCATAAGAAAACAAAATCCCTGACCTTAAACTCTTTAAGTCAACTATGGCTGTCAACATAAGATTTCTATCAAAACTGTGTATTAACCATCTATTTCTGAACCAACTAGACTTGCTCAGAAGTCTCCTACATGAGACATGGTTCTATTATGGCTACATCACCTACCTCTAACAAGAACATGAGATATCGGCATGTCTAACTATATAAAACCTCATTAGGTGCCATGTATATAATCACATGAAAAATATTATTGTATGGGAAATAAAAAAGATGTATATGATTACCCTAAGAGCCCCCAAAATCCAATAAATATTCTTGTAGAATGTCCTTAAACACATGAATCGTGCACTCAGACTCGTCATCTATCTGGGGGTGGTATGATTATCTCAGAGGCACCTATATACTTAACACCTTCTACATCCCTTTCTAGAACCATGATGTAAACCAGACATCTGTATCTGAAACAATAGTATTCAGGACCCCATGAAGGTCTACTATCTCACAAATGCACACCCTTTGAAGATCTTCCAAACTAACATTCATCGTGATCGAAAATAAATAAACAACCATCATGATCCTATCAACAATAACCCATACAACATAATTCCCTCAAGGAGACCTTGGTAAACCTATCACAAAATCCATCACAACTTCATTCCATTTCCACTTGGTAGTGGGAAATTTCGATAAAATCCCAGTTGGTCACTGGTCTTCCATCTTCACCTACTGATAAATGGAAAATCTCATGAAAAATCTAGAAACAACTCCATTAATACCTGGCCACTAGTATTGGAAATACCATTTATCTAGATACATGACCATGTCATAGTCTCTTTAAAAATCTAGATAATGGTGGTCCCGACCATGGAATTTATCAAAAAAGGGTCCAATTCCAAACCACAGTACCTCCACCATAAAAATTACCTTACAAAGAACTCCACTAATTGTTCTAACAATGCTCTCGATGTGACTTCTTTAACTAGGAGATCCCGACTACATATGATGTCATATTATGGACCACACTATAAAGAAATGGTCAAATCTTGATTAACCAATCAAAAAAATGTCTATGCATTATTTCTTGAATGACACTACCAAATATTTTACCAAACCTTCCTTAACCTAGGAATGTGTTTAAATTGGATCATTATGACCACAAACATTGAATAATAAGGATTACAAGTCGAGCCTCCCAAACCAACTATTATTAAAATGAATTGCATAGATGGTTGGTGTATCACAAACTAAATTGCAACGCCTTCTTCCATGGAATCTTTTATTTTCCACTTCCATGTCCACCAAATTCTATACCTCACTCCTGGTCATGTTCCTTGGCCAAAAAATTACCCAACCATTTAAAACAGTAATTCCTAAGCATGAACAAGGGGGTAACCCAGATCCAACCCATTATAATAATCAACCTTTCTAAACATAAGATTAGAGCCAGAAAACATGTCTGAGTTAACCTTGGATTCATTGAACTAGAGTCTATGAAACTCACCCAAGGTAGTACATACTCCATGTTTTCAAGTGATATGTCAGAATTATGCCAATATTTCCACTTAAAACCATTGAATGAGCCCAGAGTGGTATCCGCATGATGTTCATGTTAAAAGAAAATAGCTAGTTTCCAAGGGCTCATCCAAGCCATTCCTACTTGGTAACCCAAGTATTACCCACTAATAACCATTACTCAATAAGAACCATGCATTAGTGTGTAACACTAAAAAAACAATCCTAACAATCCCAACAGATTTTAAACTTCAACGGGGCATTAGAACGACGCTCTATTAGTGCATCAAGGATGACGTCAAGATATGGGACATGCTTATCTCTTTAAGATGAATACATTAAGAGGATTTAAAAATTTTCAATAAGATCAGTAAAACCACTACAGGTCAACTTCCCTTGAAATATTCTTAGCTTAACCTGTCGAAGCACTATTACAAACTGATCATAATAGTTCATCTCCCGAGGCACCCCTTGAGGGAAGATCTGATTCACCAGTCACTTATAAGCATGCTTGATCAAACTCAACTTAACTTCTTGCATGGATACTAATTTGAGTCACATTTACAAATGCCAAATCATTTGACCTAAAATCCAAAACCAAATAGATGGGTGTGTCAAAAAACCTGAGTTTCTCGAAAGTCATCCCAAGCATTGGGAAGAACATGATTCTTTAACGCCCAAGTAACTCTACTAAGGAGACGACATGAGAAAATACTCAATACCATAAGTCTCAAGATTCCACAAAAATCAACTAGTTTATTACATCATTTAACAACATGACAGGTACCATGTATGTGGACACATACTACCCTAATGTTCCAAAAGTAAGACAACACATCGATATAATCCATATGTTATCTGATCTAGGTATCAGAGTATCAGGTTGTTCATACAAGAGATTTAACCCATATTTGTATTACCCCATATGACTGTTAACCCAGATGATGATATACCAAGTCACCCATTACTATTGAAAATAAAAGGGTCAAGAGGCCTACTAATTGGATAACCATGCCCTAGGAAGGTCTAACCTGCTGAAACCGGGCATTATCTGATGCTCACGCCCATAACAAGGGTCATGGATACCATGAATACCCATCCTAACAATGGTGTAATTTATAAGGTAAGATTCCTACTAGGGAAACAACACCCGAACAACACCAAATGTTAGAAACTGATAAAATTTACCAAGTAAAATAAGCTATAGGTTGCTACCTACCTTAGGCTAGCCACTTATGAAACATAAAGCATCGACCCATAACGAGTTTACGCCCATAAATGTCCCAAGGCTTAAAAACCTATCACTTAATCCACCACTAAAAAATAAATAGCCTATGTAAAATGATAATGTTTCCATTCCAAGGTAACTCAAAAGAGATTTAAACTAGCCTTACACGAGGGTTTAAAAAAGGACACCACTTCAAGTTACACGTAATAGTAATTTATTTATTCACATTTAATATTTAAACATTTAAAAGATATAAAAAAATGTCATCAAGTTTTATTTATAAAAAAACCACATGGTACTTGACATAACTAGAAACCCAAGACAAAAAAATTATGTCTCATCAATGTTACTTAAAAAAACATTAAACTTTTATTAACATTCAGTCATAATTAGGAAATTTATTAGAATAAAATCCATTCAAATTATTTAAGTTAAGATAACCTATGAGTCTGTCTTTAAACCAATATAGTTTCTTCAGAAAGAAACCCAATAGTAGTTGTTTAATTATCAGGGTCATAAACACCCATAATAGATCATTTCAAAAGAAACAAGCCCCAACTAACTTACTTGGTCTAGTTTTGCATCATTGAAGCCAATAAAATGCCTAAAAAAATGATACCAATGTTAACATCTCAAAAGTATAGTAAATGTGAACACCTTCCTATAAACATTTTATACTACCCAACCTGCTCCAAAATCCAAGACTTTTAAAAGGGAAACCTGAAAAAGTCACAAAAACTACTAGAAACACATCCTCTTTCCCACTCAAAATCTAGGTTGAGGTCAATTATCTACTCCTCATTTCGATTTTCTATTTTAATTCACATTAATTTTACATTTCATTTCCATCATTCATTTATTCAAAATGATTAACCAATAGTTCACTATGTTCCAATCCATGAGGTCCCATAACTGCTGATGATGCAAACTATGGTGCCCATATAATCCATACCACATCACATTCAGTTTAAGAAATTGAAAAAAGGTATATAACTTCCCAATCCATAAGGTACTATACTCCTTATGAACTAAAATATGACGTTACTTTCACTATTCACTACACAAAAATATATCACAACAGTAGGAACATGTAACACCCCGAGATTTTATGAAAAATATTATTTTAATTTCATTAATGTCCTATGTTGTATTCTACACCAAGATTACCCTGCGCTATATGCAACACCGTATTAGCTTGCAGTGTACACAACACTATTCTTGGACCATGTTACACACAATTTTGATAATAGTTATTCTACGCAACATTGAGTATATATATATATATATTAAATGTATAAATGAAATATGGTTGGATTATGTTATACGAAACAATGAAGGATTCTTTCACAACACGCAACCCTGACTTGGCTTGCATTACACGCAATCGCGACCTTCCTCAATAGCGTGTGTTGTACGCAATACCGGGTTCTAATAAACAATGTTATATTATTATAATATTGTCATGAACTAGCCATTATGAATAGTATTAACTAAATTTTGAATTTTATAACATTATTATTGATCTTACACATTTCTAGAACATGGTATAAGAACAAAATAAATTTTTCGGGTAAAATAAGTATTTTTCAAAAAAATGCAGTTTTGCCGCCTTTTGATGGCACACACACTTTAAATCTATTTTTTGACATGTTTATAAGTTCAATTTGACAAAATGAAATTCTTCTTTAGAATCAAGAAATAAAAATTTACTTTGGATAAATTTTTCATATTATTCTGGTAACTTTCACATTTTAATGAATAGTAAAAACACGCTATATTTTAATTAAAAACAACTTTTTTCATCGTAATATCTTATGTGGTTAAATTATAATATTGAATGGTTTAAAAGTATAAATAGAATATATTTTTACCATTTAATATAATGTATGTCATTAGCATTGATTTTACCTTGAATTCGTAGGTTAAATCAATTCAATCTTTTGCAATGTTTTAAACAAAAACCCGTTTTTATTCGACAACGGGATTAATTTTAATTTAATTTCTGCAACTTCTGTGTATGGAATTTTAAAAAATGGATTCCATATTTGGAATCAGTGGGTCCAAATTATGTTAATAAGCTACTTTTTATTTTTGGGAATTATGAATAGTAACTACGGTAAATTTTATTTACCATAGTTAAAGGTAAATCGGGTAATTAAGGGTAAATATAATATTTTAAAATTACCCTAACAAATGTCAAAATCCTATTGGATGACTAAAAGTCGACCCATATCACCTAAGGGTCAGATTAGAATCATTTAATGAACATTTGTCCATGAAAATAACTTAATTATTATTAAAACCAAAGAAAGTGACAACATGTCACTCTCTTAAATTTTATAAGTATATTAATTTTAATTTAGTGATAAACATCATGAAACTTCGAACATGAATAGTCTACAGAAAGCTAATGAAATTATCTACATCATATAAATTTATTTATAATTTTTAGGGATTAAATAATTATCATTAATTATGACACAATAGTGATGCAGAAATTGTTTATCTAGTGAAAAATCAAGAATAATGTTTTTTTTAAACTAATAGTGAACATAAAATGCACAAATACCTAACCAAAACTTATTGGACATGTAAATGTAAACCATAAGAATCCAATGGTAGAATATTTGACCATTTGGAGCCTTATAAAAGCGATTATGACACTTATATTATTTTATTTTAAATGATGCCAAAGTTGTCACCTTCATAATTTAATAAATATAACAATTTAAATATTGTGATTTTAAGATGATAAATTCTAGTAAAAGTATTATTGTGAAAGGTAATATATTTATCTTCATCATAGAGTTTTATTTTAAATTTTATACAACAAATAAGTATATTAAATAATTATACAAAAATGATGTAATAATTATTTTATTAAGAGATAAACCAAATAAATGGTTTTAAAAATAATAAAATAAATATTATATGAACTATTTAATATGATACACTAATTTTATAGATACATATGACCTTTTATTAATATATTAAAGATTTTAGTTCGAACATATATTCTGTATATATTTTATTTAAATTCAAATAAATGAATAGTGTCAAAATTGACACTATTTTTATTTTACAAAAATAACATATTATAAAATTGTTTAAAAATCACAAAAATATTTAAAAATTATAAATTTATATTTATATGGTCTATAATGTTATAAAGTAAACAATTATGGAAAATTCACAACAAATAAGTAATTATTTGTTATAATTTAAAATTTAGAATTTTATTACCACAAATAAACTTAAATAGATTAAATAATGATAAATCAAAATGATAAGGTTTAAAATAAGATCAAAACATGTCTAAATTTGATTGGTTGATGAGATTACAACCCTATCTCATCTAATATTCGAATATGAGTCATTTTTGGAGGTTTTTATGTGGGGTTAGATTTATTATAAATTAATATTTTTAAGAATTCCTAAGGTGCCCCTCTCCTCCCTTATAAAAGGGCACCACCTCCCCCTCCTCCTCACACCAAATTGAGCACTCAAGCTCGGCCAACCCCTGAAAAAATCCCTTCTCCACTTCCCTAGAATAATCCTAGAGGTTCTGGTCTTCCTCAAAGACCAATTTTAGTGCCCTAAGAGGAGGTCTCAAAGAGGCGCTTCAAAGAAGAGGTAATTACCGTTACCAATTCTTTCATCTTTATTTCTTCTTCCACTTATTCTTCTTAGGTTGTTTCATTATGAAGTAATAACATAATTATCACTCATATACTGATATGTTATTATAAGTATGAAACAACCCTATTTCACCATCTATCCATCCTACGGAAAAAAAGGAAATCACCGCGCGTGCGTACGTACGGAATACCGTCTCCACGCCGTGGTGTAATATATTTTCCGCCACCACATTAATTGGATGGTTATAATGGTTTAATGAGTAACTATATATGATTATTATAAAGTGATATTGATAATGAAATAGTATACATACACTTCAACACAATTCCACGACCATGGGAATGATATCATCGCTCGTGCGTACGTACGGACTACCGTCTCCACGACGCGATGAGATTCATTCTCAATGATTAACCATTCATGAATGATTATAAAGTATATATAATAAGTTCTAATGAAATATATGACATAATAATGATACTGGAATTATTTATATTTATATGTATGTCATCTACTTAATTCCATTCAATTCAATAAGGAAACGAAAACAGCGTTCATGCGTACGTACGGACTACCGTCTCCATGAACGGTGTATTTCTTTCCATTTACTGATTTATTATATATGTATATTCTGAATATATATATAAATCATGTTTTATATTATGTAATTAAGTAATCATGATCTAAGTAATCATATGAATAATTACAAGTTAAAAACACGAACGACAAATGAGACGATTTTACCCAAAACGCTTCTTTAACATAAATTTACAAAAGAACGGGTAATATAAAGTCATAAGTGGAACATATATGATATAATAACAATGAATATGATTCTGGAATAAGTCAATAACATGATTTAAATCATTATACAGGAGGTTCGGACACTTACAAAGAAAGTCAGACCTAAGGTAAGGGAAATATCACAATCTCACTTTTATCCGAGATTGTTTTTACTTTGGTAATTACTGGGGTGTATTTTATCATCCACATCCGTGTTCCCTCAATATGTAATATTATTTCAATCCTTCTACAATAGTTTATATCCAATTTTACCCTTTGGTGAGTTTTTAGTAAAAGATACGAAAGGAATCTTTTGTCGTTTTTCGTACGAGGTACTTTTTGACTTTTCCGACAAAAGTACGAAGAATGTTTTTTTTAACTTATACGGCATGAATGGATTTTTAAAACATTATTTCCAAGAAGCTTCCTTTACAAGTTTTCAAGTTTATTTTTAATTATCTTCTTTTATTTTAAAGTCGTATGACATGTTATGAAAGGAAAATTTTTTTTGAAGTAGAAAGGATATTTTCCTCAAGAATAGAGTTCAAGTATTTTATCAAAATTATTTTCCATCTAAGATAATAAAATGGTTCTGTTTTTATCCCTATTATTACATGGATTTGATTATGTTGTGATGGAAATATTTTTATGAATTCCTTTATCATATATGAATTGTTTTATGATGTCACGATGTTTAAGATTCCCATTTTTATTACATGGGTTATGAAATGATGTATGATTTAAGATTTTGTGGCACACATAAGAAAGGATTCATTATAAGATGGGTGGGAACTATATCTCCCTCCAATGCATTGGGTAAAGATTTTATATCTCATGAGATAGACATGGCTGGAATGGTAGGTTATACCGGTTCAGTGAAACAGGACTGAAACGAGGGTTACTCGATTCAGAAAGGGACTTTGTCCACTAAGATAGTCTTGGAAATGAGTCTTGACTAACAAGAAATGATTCTCTATGATTATGTGTGAATGCCACAAAGTTTCATGTTTTATGTTATGATTATTGTGATTACATTTCACTGCCATGATTTACCCTATGTTATGAAATTATGATCTCTTTTGCAGGTTAAGATTTCCAAAAGTTATGTGCTTATGTATATGATGTGATTGATATTTCTTTTGTTTACCCTTACTGAGCATTTGAGCTCACCCTTTTATGTTTTCTTTTCCCCAGGATATAAAGAAAGGTTTTAGGTATAAAAAAAAGAAGATCTTTATGGGAGATGTTGAAGATCTTTCACCACGATTAGAAGATTATATTCCGAGTTTCCAAAGACACTAAACTATTACGGTCCTTGTGTGTGTGTTTTTGTTATGTACTAAGTATTCCGCAAATGTAATGTAATGTCCATGTACGTCAAGCTTCGGGTCTCTACAGTTGGTATTAGAGGAAAGGTTTAGTCAACCTTTGGAAACTAGGATGCGAAAACGTTAGTGAGATCCCTAGAGATATTTCTAAGGTATGTCTAGGGATGTCTCTAAGGTTAAGTATACGTGTAGGTTATAGTCCTAGAGTTGCTCTAACGATCGTAGAATTTAACCTAAGATGTTAGATATTGAGGGTACTACCCCTTTATTATGTTGTTTTCCCTAACATGATTTTTGCCTCTCACACTATTCTTTTGGGGTTTTAGACGATGGCTGGAACCCGAAGGAACCGTGTTGATCAATGCAATGGACAATGCAATGATTGTCCCCCTGAGAAACCAAACGATATGGGAGCTGGAATGCAAAATCTTGTAGCCATGCTCACACAACTTTCTCAAGCTATGAATCATGCAGGACTTCCAAACGAGAAAAGGAAGGAGCAACATTCTGTTGAATCCTTCATGAGGCAGCGTCCGCCTTCTTTCAGTGGGTCTACTGATCCATTAGTTGCTGAACAATGGATTAGTACTACTGAAAAGATATTTTCAGTTCTTCAATGTTCTGAACATGATAAAGTCATCTTAGCAGTATATCGTTTGGAAGGTGAAGCTAATCAATGGTGGAATCTTATCAAGAATACGAGGCAAAGAGATGAAATTGATTCCATGGAATGGGACGAGTTCAAGAACTTGTTTTTCAGTAAGTACTTCCCTCGTATTCTTCGAACGAAGATGGAGAAGGAGTTTCTTGAACTAAAGCAAAAGGATGATGAATCCGTTGGTATATACGAAGCGAATTTTACAAGACTTTCAAGGTATGCATCTGGCATTATCATCCAACCTGAAAGTAAAGTTGATCGATTTTTCAGTGGCTTAAAACCAAGTCTTCGAAGGGCATTAGCTATAAGAGACTTCAGTAGCTATGAAGAAATTGTGCGTTGTGATATCAAGGTAGAAATGGAAGTTGGTGTTACATATCCATCTCATGGTTTTGACAAGAAACGAAAGATGGAGTTCAAGGAGAAATCTCAGAATAATGGTGAAAAGAAGATGAATGTTTCCTTATGCACAAAGTGTGGAAAGAAGCATGGTGGAGATTTTCTTAAAGGGACTAGAAAATGTTTTAAGTGTGGAAAAGAAGGTCATCGAGCAGCTGAGTGTCGAAGTAATGGAAAAAGGGATTCTAATGAAGTGAATAAAGCAAACACTGCAGAGAACGCACAACCAACACTTCAATGCTTCAAGTGCAAGGAGATGGGACATTATGCCAATAAATGCCCTAATCCAAGGGTTAGTGATGATCGACATGAGCAACCGCTTAAGGGAAAGGACAAAGGGAAGTCACATGCGATCACTATTGGCAATGTTGAATATGACAACGATGTGGTGGAATGATTAAGTGTTTATGTAATGGGATTCCAAAATAATGTTGTATCTTGGAATATTGGAATATTTATGTATTGGTCTAATGTGGTATTCAAAGTGATTGAGATATTATGCGCATAATAAAGGGAAAACGAGAAAATGAAATGTTTAATAGTATTCATGAGCTCATGATTGATATAAGGACTAAGTTTGAGTATATAGAATTTTGAGGATTTTGGTATGTGAAAAGTGTTAACTTTTAACTGCATTCATGTTTTCACTAAGGTATTCAAGAGAATACACGATTAAGGACTTTGAATGTTTGGAATGTGACCAACAAAAAATATCTTATGATATATGGGGATCGATGATGGTGTTAAATCTCTGGTAATCATTTTCACTATATTATGAGAGTCGACTGCAGTATTATGGATAAGCCTAAAAGATTGGAATGGATTATGTTGGACATAAGTTAGTATTGTTTGTTTTTTCGATATTATTGATGGGATGTTATATAGTTTTGGAAAAAGGACAACCTGCAGGACGGGCGACAGCCCATCGCTTCGGACAAGGCTGTGGGAATCGAACCCACAGCCGAAGTGCGACTGGCCTTTATCGCCTACCACTGGTCTACAGGAAGTCCCTGTTTAGTAGAAACTAGTTTTATTATATTAAGCAGTATGATATATAAAGTATAAGTCCATTTTAGGAACCATATATGATTAATCTCACTATAGATCGACTTATGTATATAATTTTTGCTAACCTTTTGTTTGAGACATATGGAATGACCCGTCATTCTATCACATGATCTGCTAACACTTCACGAATAACAAATTCATCTTCATTTATTTAAGAGATGAAGTGGAAATTGTTCAAGGCACGAACAACAGTGAGATTGTACCAAAATAAAGTAAGTATTTATTCTAATTCAAATTTTCAACTTTAGGGAAATGATCTTGAAAACCAAAAATGTTGTCCTAGTGCCCTTATACCCGATGAATCAGATGGTACCCTAGATCATCACAAATTTATGGCTTTGTGATTGCTAGCTTTTCCATAGCCATGTTCTCTACCACTCTCCATCAGAACATGATGGTTAGATTTCTCTTCCATATCCATATTTTCACCTATGTGGAAACCCAGTGATTAGTTTATTTGGGTAACCGTTACGTTTCATACTTTTGTTTTTAAAGATAAGTTTTGGTATTCCGTTTTACGATGTGGGTTTCTATCAAAGAAACTTTCAAATAGTAAACCATTTATAACCCCGACGAATTTCGAGGGCGAAATTCATTTTAAGGGGGGTAGAATGTAACACCCCGAGATTTTATGAAAAATATTATTTTAATTTCATTAATGTCCTATGTTGTATTCTACACCAAGATTACCCTGCGCTATACGCAACACCGTATTAGCTTGCAGTGTACACAACACTATTCTTGGACCATGTTACACACAATTTTGATAATAGTTATTCTACGCAACATTGAGTATATATATATATATATTAAATGTATAAATGAAATATGGTTGGATTATGTTATACGAAACAATGAAGGATTCTTTCACAACACGCAACCCTGACTTGGCTTGCATTACACGCAATCGCGACCTTCCTCAATAGCGTGTGTTGTACGCAATACCGGGTTTTAATAAACAATGTTATATTATTATAATATTGTCATGAACTAGCCGTTATGAATAGTATTAACTAAATTTTGAATTTTATAACATTATTATTGATCTTACACATTTCTAGAACATGGTATAAGAACAAAATAAATTTTTCGGGTAAAATAAGTATTTTTCAAAAAAATGCAGTTTTGCCGCCTTTTGATGGCACACACACTTTAAATCTATTTTTTGACATGTTTATAAGTTCAATTTGACAAAATGAAATTCTTCTTTGGAATAAAGAAATAAAAATTTACTTTGGATAAATTTTTCATATTATTCTGGTAACTTTCACATTTTAATGAATAGTAAAAACACGCTATATTTTAATTAAAAACAACTTTTTTCATCGTAATATCTTATGTGGTTAAATTATAATATTGAATGGTTTTAAAGTATAAATAGAATATATTTTTACCATTTAATATAATGTATGTCATTAGCATTGATTTTACCTTGAATTCGTAGGTTAAATCAATTCAATCTTTTGCAATGTTTTAAACAAAAACCCGTTTTTATTCGACAACGGGATTAATTTTAATTTAATTTCTGCAACTTCTGTGTATGGAATTTTAAAAAATGGATTCCATATTTGGAATCAGTGGGTCCAAATTATGTTAATAAGCTACTTTTTATTTTTGGGAATTATGAATAGTAACTACGGTAAATTTTATTTACCATAGTTAAAGGTAAATCGGGTAATTAAGGGTAAATATAATATTTTAAAATTACCCTAACAAATGTCAAAATCCTATTGGATGACTAAAAGTCGACCCATATCACCTAAGGGTCAGATTAGAATCATTTAATGAACATTTGTCCATGAAAATAACTTAATTATTATTAAAACCAAAGAAAGTGACAACATGTCACTCTCTTAAATTTTATAAGTATATTAATTTTAATTTAGTGATAAACTTCATGAAACTTCGAACATGAATAGTCTACAGAAAGCTAATGAAATTATCTACATCATATAAATTTATTTATAATTTTTAGGGATTAAATAATTATCATTAATTATGACACAATAGTGATGCAGAAATTGTTTATCTAGTGAAAAATCAAGAATAATGTTTTTTTTAAACTAATAGTGACCATAAAATGCACAAATACCTAACCAAAACTTATTGGACATGTAAATGTAAACCATACGAATCAAATGGTAGAATATTTGACCATTTTGAGCCTTATAAAAGCGATTATGACACTTATATTATTTTATTTTAAATGATGCCAAAGTTGTCACCTTCATAATTTAATAAATATAACAATTTAAATATTGTGATTTTAAGATGATAAATTCGAGTAAAAGTATTATTGTGAAAGGTAATATATTTATCTTCATCATAGAGTTTTATTTTAAATTTTATACAACAAATAAGTATATTAAATAATTATACAAAAATGATGTAATAATTATTTTATTAAGAGATAAACCAAATAAATGGTTTTAAAAATAATAAAATAAATATTATATGAACTATTTAATATGATACACTAATTTTATAGATACATATGACCTTTTATTAATATATTAAAGCTTTTAGTTCGAACATATCTTCTGTATATATTTTATTTAAATTCAAATAAATGAATAGTGTCAAAATTGACACTATTTTTATTTTACAAAAATAACATATTATAAAATTGTTTAAAAATCACAAAAATATTTAAAAATTATAAATTTATATTTATATGGTCTATAATGTTATAAAGTAAACAATTATGGAAAATTCACAACAAATAAGTAATTATTTGTTATAATTTAAAATTTAGAATTTTATTACCACAAATAAACTTAAATAGATTAAATAACGATAAATCAAAATGATAAGGTTTAAAATAAGATCCAAACATGTCTAAATTTGATTGGTTGATGAGATTACAACCCTATCTCATCTAATCTTCGAATATGAGTCATTTTTGGAGGTTTTTATGTGGGGTTAGATTTATTATAAATTAATATTTTTAAGAATTCCTAAGGTGCCCCTCTCCTCCCTTATAAAAGGGCACCTCCTCCCCCTCCTCCTCACACCAAATTGAGCACTCAAGCTCGGCCAACCCCTACAAAAATCCCTTCTCCACTTCCCTAGAATAATCCTAGAGGTTCTGGTCTTCCTCAAAGACCAATTTTAGTGCCCTAAGAGGAGGTCTCAAAGAGGCGCTTCAAAGAAGAGGTAATTACCGTTACCAATTCTTTCATCTTTATTTCTTCTTCCACTTCTTCTTCTTAGGTTGTTTCATTATGAAGTAATAACATAATTATCACTCATATACTGATATGTTTTTATAAGTATGAAACAACCCTATTTCACCATCTATCCATCCTACGGAAAAAAAGGAAATCACCGCGCGTGCGTACGTACGGAATACCGTCTCCACGCCGTGGTGTAATCTATTTTCCGCCACCACATTAATTGGATGGGTATAATGGGTTAATGAGTAACTATATATGATTATTATAAAGGGATATTGATAATGAAATAGTATACATACACTTCAACACAATTCCACGACCATGTGAACGATATCATCGCTCGTGCGTACGTACGGACTACCGTCTCCACGACGTGATGAGATTCATTCTCAATGATTAACCATTCATGAATGATTATAAAGTATATATAAAAAGTTCTAATGAAATATATGACATAATAATGATACCAGAATTATTTATATTTATATGTATGTCATCTACTTAATTCCATTCAATTCAATAAGGAAACGAAAACAGCGTTCATGCGTAGGTACGGACTACCGTCTCCATGAACGGTGTATTTCTTTCCATTTACTGATTTATTATATATGTATATTCTGAATATATATATAAATCATGTTTTATATTATGTAATTAAGTAATCATGATCTAAGTAATCATATGAATAATTACAAGTTAAAAACACGAACGACAAATGAGACGATTTTACCCAAAACGCTTCTTTAACATAAATTTACAAAAGAACGGGTAATATAAAGTCATAAGTGGACCATATATGATATAATAACAATGAATATGATTCTGGAATAATTCAATAACATGATTTAAATCATTATACAGGAGGTTCGGACACTTACAAAGCAAGTCGGAACTAAGGTAAGGGAAATATCACAATCTCACTTTTATCCGAGATTGTTTTTACTTTGGTAATTACTGGGGTGTATTTTATCGTCCACATCCATGTTCCCTCAATATGTAATATTATTTCCATCCTTATACAATAGTTTATATCCAATTTTACCCTTCGGTGAGTTTTTAGTAAAAGATACGAAAGGAATCTTTTGTCGTTTTTCGTATGAGGTACTTTTTGACTTTTCCGACGAAAGTACGAAGAATGTTTTTTTAACTTATACGGCATGAATGGATTTTTAAAACATTATTTCCAAGAAGCTTCCTTTACAAGTTTTCAAGTTTATTTTTAATTATCTTCTTTTATTTTAAAGTCGTATGACATGTTATGAAAGGAAAAATGTTTTTGAAGTAGAAAGGATATTTTCCTCAAGAATAGAGTTCAAGTATTTTATCAAAATTATTTTCCATCTAAGATAATAAAATGGTTCTGTTTTTATCCCTATTATTACATGTATTTGATTATGTTGTGATGGAAATATTTTTATGAATTCCTTTATCATATATGAATTGTTTTATGATGTCACGATGTTTAAGATTCCCATTTTTATTACATGGGTTATGAAATGATGTATGATTTAAGATTTTGTGGCACACATAAGAAAGGATTCATTATAAGATGGGTGGGACCTATATCTCCCTCCAATGCATTGGGTAAAGATTTTATATCTCATGAGATAGACATGGCTGGAATGGTAGGTTATACCGGTTCAGTGAAACAGGACTGAAACGAGGGTTACTCGATTCAGAAAGGGACTTTTTCCACTAAGATAGTCTTGGCAATGAGTCTTGACTAACAAGAAATGATTATCTATGATTATGTGTGAATGCCACAAAGTTTCATGTTTTACGTTATGATTATTGTGATTACATTTCACTACCATGATTTACCCCATGTTATGAAATTATGATCTCTTTTGCAGGTTAAGATTTCCAAAAGTTATGTGCTTATGTATATGATGTGATTGATATTTCTTTTGTTTACCCTTGCTGAGCATTTGAGCTCACCCTTTTATGTTTTCTTTTCCCCAGGATATAAAGAAAGGTTTTAGGTATAAAAAAAAGAAGATCTTTATGGGAGATGTTGAAGATCTTTCACCACGATTAGAAGATTATATTCCGAGTTTCCAAAGACACTAAACTATTACGGTCCTTGTGTGTGTGTTTTTGTTATGTACTAAGTATTACGCAAATGTAATGTAATGTCCATGTACGTCAAGCTTCGGGTCTCTACAGTTGGTATCAGAGGAAAGGTTTAGTCAACCTTTGGAAACTAGGATGCGAAAACGTTAGTGAGATCCCTAGAGATATTTCTAAGGTATGTCTAGGGATGTCTCTAAGGTTAAGTATACATATAGGTTATAGTCCTAGAATTGCTCTAAAGATCTTAGAATTTAACCTAAGATGTTAGATATTGAGGGTACTACCCCTTTATTATGTTGTTTTCCCTAGCATGATTTTTGCCTCTCACACTATTCTTTTGGGGTTTTAGACGATGGCTGGAACCCGAAGGAACCGTGTTGATCAATGCAATGGAAAATGCAATGATTGTCCCCCTGAGAAACCAAACGATATGGGAGCTGGAATGCAAAATCTTGTAGCCATGCTCACACAACTTTCTCAAGCTGTGAATCATGCAAGACTTCCAAACGAGCAAAGGAAGGAGAAACATTCTGTTGAATCCTTCATGAGGCAGCGTCCGCCTTCTTTCAGTGGGTCTACTGATCCATTAGTTGCTGAACAATGGATTAGTACTACTGAAAAGATATTTTCAGTTCTTGAATGTTCTGAACATGATAAAGTCATCTTAGCAGTATATCGTTTGGAAGGTGAAGCTGATCAATGGTGGAATCTTATCAAGAATACGAGGCAAAGAGATGAAATTGATTCCATGGAATGGGACGAGTTCAAGAACTTGTTTTTCAGTAAGTACTTCCCTCGTATTCTTCGAACGAAGATGGAGAAGGAGTTTCTTGAACTAAAGCAAAAGGATGATGAATCCGTTGGTATATACGAAGCGAATTTTACAAGACTTGCAAGGTATGCATCTGGCATTATCATCCAACCTGAAAGTAAAGTTGATCGATTTTTCAGTGGCTTAAAACCAAGTCTTCGAAGGGCATTAGCTATAAGAGACTTCAGTAGCTATGAAGAAATTGTGCCTTGTGCTATCAAGGTAGAAATGGAAGTTGGTGTTACATATCCATCTCATGGTTTTGACAAGAAACGAAAGATGGAGTTCAAGGAGAAATCTCAGAATAATGGTGAAAAGAAGATGAATGTTTCCTTATGCACAAAGTGTGGAAATAAGCATGGTGGAGATTGTCTTAAAGGGACTAGAAAATGTTTTAAGTGTGGAAAAGAAGGTCATCGAGCAGCTGAGTGTCGAAGTAATGGGAAAAGGGATTCTAATGAAGTGAATAAAGCAAACACTGCAGAGAACGCACAACCAACACTTCAATGCTTCAAGTGCAAGGAGATGGGACATTATGCCAGTAAATGCCCTAATCCAAGGGTTAGTGATGATCGACATGAGAAAACGCTTAAGGCAAAGGACAAAGGGAAGTCACATGCGATCACTATTGGCAATGTTGAATATGACAACGATGTGGTGGAATGATTAAGTGTTTATGTAATGGGATTCCAAAATAATGTTGTATCTTTAAATATTGGAATATTTATGTATCGGTCTAATGTGGTATTCAAAGTGATTGAGATATTATGCGCATAATGAAGGGAAAACGAGAAAATGAAATGTTTAACAGTATTCATGAGCTCATGATTGATATAAAGACTAAGTTTGAGTATATAGAATTTTGAGGATTTTGGTATGTGAAAAGTGTTAACTTTTAACTGCATTCATGTTTTCACTAAGGTATTCAAGAGAATACACGATTAAGGACTTTGAATGTTTGGAATGTGACCAACAAAACATATCTTATGATATATGGGGATCGATGATGGTGTTAAATCTCTGGTAATCATTTTCACTATATTATGAGAGTCGACTGCAGTATTATGGATAAACCTAAAAGATTGTAATGGATTATGTTGGACATAAGTTAGTATTGTTTGTTTTTTCGATATTATTGATGGGATGTTATATAGTTTTGGAAAAAAGACAACCTGCAGGACGGGCGACAGCCCATCGCTTCGGACAAGGCTGTGGGAATCGAACCCACAACCGAAGTGCGACTGGCCTTTATCGCCTACCACTGGTCTACAGGAAGTCCCTGTTTAGTAGAAACTAGTTTTATTATATTAAGCAGTATGATATATAAAGTATAAGTCCATTTTAGGAACCATATATGATTAATCTCACTATAGATCGACTTATGTATATAATTTTTGCTAACCTTTTGTTTGAGACAGATGGAATGACCCGTCATTCTATCACATGATCTGCTAACACTTCACGAATAACAAATTCATCTTCATTTATTTAAGAGATGAAGTGGAAATTGTTCAAGGCACGAACAACAGTGAGATTGTGCCAAAATAAAGTAAGTATTTATTCAAATTCAAATTTTCAACTTTAGGGAAATGATCTTGAAAACCAAAAATGTTGTCCTAGTGCCCTTATACCCGATGAATCAGATGGTACCCTAGATCATCACAAATTTATGGCTTTGTGATTGCTAGCTTTTCCATAGCCATGTTCTCTACCACTCTCCATCAGACCATGATGGTTAGATTTCTCTTCCATATCCATATTTTCACCTATGTGGAAACCCAGTGATTAGTTTATTTGGGAAACCGTTACGTTTCATACTTTTGTTTTTAAAGATAAGTTTTGGTATTCCTTTTTACGATGTGGGTTTCTATCAAAGAAACTTTCAAATAGTAAACCATTTATAACCCCGACGAATTTCGAGGGCGAAATTCATTTTAAGGGGGGTAGAATGTAACACCCCGAGATCTTATGAAAAATATTATTTTAATTTCATTAATGTCCTATGTTGTATTCTACACCAAGATTACCCTGCGCTATACGCAACACCGTATTAGCTTGCAGTGTACACAACACTATTCTTGGACCGTGTTACACACAATTTTGATAATAGTTATTCTACGCAACATTGAGTATATATATATATATATTAAATGTATAAATGAAATATGGTTGGATTCTGTTATACGAAACAACGAAGGATTCTTTCACAACACGCAACCCTAACTTGGCTTGCATTACACGCAATCACGACCTTCCTCAATAGCGTGTGTTGTACGCAACACCGGGTTCTAATAAACAATGTTATATTATTATAATATTGTCATGAACTAGCCGTTATGAATAGTATTAACTAAATTTTGAATTTTATAACATTATTATTCATCTTACACATTTCTAGAACATGGTATAAGAACAAAATAAATTTTTCGGGTAAAATAAGTATTTTTCAAAAAAATGCAGTTTTGCCGCCTTTTGATGGCACACACACTTTAAATCTATTTTTTGACATGTTTATAAGTTCAATTTGACAAAATAAAATTCTTCTTTGGAATCAAGAAATAAAAATTTACTTTGGATAAATGTTTCATATTATTCTGGTAACTTTCACATTTTAATGAATAGTAAAAACACGCTATATTTTAATTAAAAACAACTTTTTTCATCGTAATATCTTATGTGGTTAAATTATAATATTGAATGGTTTTAAAGTATAAATAGAATATATTTTTACCATTTAATATAATGTATGTCATTAGCATTGATTTTACCTTGAATTCGTAGGTTAAATCAATTCAATCTTTTGCAATGTTTTAAACAAAAACCCGTTTTTATTCGACAACGAGATTAATTTTAATTTAATTTCTGCAACTTCTGTGTATGGAATTTTAAAAAATGGATTCCATATTTGGAATCAGTGGGTCCAAATTATGTTAATAAGCTACTTTTTATTTTTGGGAATTATGAATAGTAACTACGGTAAATTGTATTTACCATAGTTAAAGGTAAATCGGGTAATTAAGGGTAAATATAATATTTTAAAATTACCCTAACAAATGTAAAAATCCTATTGGATGACTAAAAGTAGACCCATATCACCTAAGGGTCAGATTAGAATCATTTAATGAACATTTTTCCATGAAAATAACTTAATTATTATTAAAACCAAAGAAAGTGACAACATGTCACTCTCTTAAATTTTATAAGTATATTAATTTTAATTTAGTGATAAACTTCATGAAACTTCGAACATGAATAGTCTACAGAAAGCTAATGAAATTATATACATCATATAAATTTATTTATAATTTTTAGGGATTAAATAATTATCATTAATTATGACACAATAGTGATGCAGAAATTGTTTATCTAGTGAAAAATCAAGAATAATGTTTTTTTTAAACTAATAGTGACCATAAAATGCACAAATACCTAACCAAAACTTATTGGACATGTAAATGTAAACCATAATCATCCAATGGTCGAATATTTGACCATTTGGAGCCTTATAAAAGCGATTATGAGACTTATATTATTTTATTTTAAATGATGCCAAAGTTGTCACCTTCATAATTTAATAAATATAACAATTTAAATATTGTGATTTTAAGATGATAAATTCGAGTAAAAGTATTATTGTGAAAGGTAATATATTTATCTTCATCATAGAGTTTTATTTTAAATTTTATACAACAAATAAGTATATTAAATAATTATACAAAAATTATGTAATAATTATTTTATTAAGAGATAAACCAAATAAATGGTTTTAAAAATAATAAAATAAATATTATATGAACTATTTAATGTGATAAACTAATTTTATAGATACATATGACCTTTTATTAATATATTAAAGCTTTTAGTTCGAACATATCTTCTGTATATATTTTATTTAAATTCAAATAAATGAATAGTGTCAAAATTGACACTATTGTTATTTTACAAAAATAACATATTATAAAATTGTTTAAAAATCACAAAAATATTTAAAAATTATAAATTTATATTTATATGGTCTATAATGTTATAAAGTAAACAATTATAGAAAATTCACAACAAATAAGTAATTATTTGTTATAATTTAAAATTTAGAATTTTATTACCACAAATAAACTTAAATAGATTAAATAATGATAAATCAAAATGATAAGGTTTAAAATAAGATCCAAACATGTCTAAATTTGATTGGTTGATTATATTACAACCCTATCTCATCTAATCTTAAAATATGAGTCATTTTTGGAGGTTTTTATGTGGGGTTAGATTTATTATAAATTAATATTTTTAAGAATTCCTAAGGTGCCCCTCTCCTCCCTTATAAAAAGGCACCTCCTCCCCCTCCTCCTCACACCAAATTGAGCACTAAATCTCGGCCAACCCCTAAAAAAATCCCTTATCCACTTCCCTAGAATAATCCTTTAGGTTCTGGTCTTCCTCAAAGACCAATTTTAGTGCCCTAAGAGGAGGTCTCAAAGAGGCGCTTCAAAGAAGAGGTAATTACCGTTACCAATTCTTTCATCTTTATTTCTTCTTCCACTTCTACTTCTTAGGTTGTTTCATTATGAAGTAATAACATAAGTATAACTCATATACTGATATGTTATTATAAGTATGAAACAACCCTATTTCACCATCTATCCATCCTACGGAAAAAAAGGAAATCACCGCGCGTGCGTACGTACGGAATACCGTCTCCACGCCGTGGTGTAATCTATTTTCCGCCACCACATTAATTGGATGGGTATAATGGTTTAATGAGTAACTATATATGATTATTATAAAGTGATATTGATAATTAAATAGTATACATACACTTCAACACAATTCCACGACCATGGGAACGATATCATCGCTCGTGCGTACGTACGGACTACCGTCTCCACGACGCGATGAGATTCATTCTCAATGATTAACCATTCATGAATGATTATAAAGTATATATAATAAGTTCTAATGAAATATATGACATAATAATGATACCGGAATTATTTATATTTATATGTATGTCATCTACTTAATTCCATTCAATTCAATAAGGAAACGAAAACAGCGTTCATGCGTACGTACGGACTACCGTCTCCATGAACGGTGTATTTCTTTCCATTTACTGATTTATTATATATGTATATTCTGAATATATATATAAATCATGTTTTATATTATGTAATTAAGTAATCATGATCTAAGTAATCATATGAATAATTACAAGTTAAAAACACGAACGACAAATGAGACGATTTTACCCAAAACGCTTCTTTAACATAAATTTACAAAAGAACGGGTAATATAAAGTCATAAGTGGACCATATATGATATAATAACAATGAATATGATTCTGGAATAAGTCAATAACATGATTTAAATCATTATACAGGAGATTCGGACACTTACAAAGCAAGTCGGACCTAAGGTAAGGGAAATATCACAATCTCACTTTTATCCGAGATTGTTTTTACTTTGGTAATTACTGGGGTGTATTTTATCATCCACATCCATGTTCCCTCAATATGTAATATTATTTACATCCTTCTACAATAGTTTATATCCAATTTTACCCTTCGGTGAGTTTTTAGTAAAAGATACGAAAGGAATCTTTTGTCGTTTTTCGTACGAGGTACTTTTTGACTTTTCCGACAAAAGTACGAAGAATGTTTTTTTTAACTTATACGGCATGAATGGATTTTTAAAACATTATTTCCAAGAAGCTTACTTTACAAGTTTTCAAGTTTATTTTTAATTATCTTCTTTTATTTTAAAGTCGTATGACATGTTATGAAAGGAATAATGTTTTTGAAGTAGAAAGGATATTTTCCTCAAGAATAGAGTTCAAGTATTTTATCAAAATTATTTTCCATCTAAGATAATAAAATGGTTCTGTTTTTATCCCTATTATTACATGGATTTGATTATGTTGTGATGGAAATATTTTTATGAATTCCTTTATCATATATGAATTGTTTTATGATGTCACGATGTTTAAGATTCCCATTTTTATTACATGGGTTATGAAATGATGTATGATTTAAGATTTTGTGGCACACATAAGAAAAGATTCATTATAATATGGGTGGGACCTATATCTCCCTCCAATGCATTGGGTAAAGATTTTATATCTCATGAGATAGACATGGCTGGAATGGTAGGTTATACCGGTTCAGTGAAACAGGACTGAAACGAGGGTTACTCGATTCAGAAAGGGACTTTGTCCACTAAGATAGTCTTGGCAATGAGTCTTGACTAAAAAGAAATGATTCTCTATGATTATGTGTGAATTCCACAAAGTTTCATGTTTTATGTTATGATTATTGTGATTACATTTCACTGCCATGATTTACCCCATGTTATGAAATTATGATCTCTTTTGCAGGTTAAGATTTCCAAAAGTTATGTGCTTATGTATATGATGTGATTGATATTTCTTTTGTTTACGCTTACTGAGCATTTGAGCTCACCCTTTTATGTTTTCTTTTCCCCAGGATATAAAGAAAGGTTTTAGGTATAAAAAAAAAGAAGATCATTATGGGAGATGTTGAAGATCTTTCACCACGATTAGAAGATTATATTCCGAGTTTCCAAAGACACTAAACTATTACGGTCCTTGTGTGTGTGTTTTTGTTATGTACTAAGTATTCCGCAAATGTAATGTAATGTCCATGTACGTCAAGCTTCGGGTCTCTACAGAACATCTATCAAAACACCTATTACAACTACATGAAACAAATAATTAATCCTAAATGGAAGGGTATAATTCACAACGTATAATTATTGTAATGTTATTATATGATCCATGAGATGGAATACCCTCATCTAATTGGTTTGTAATAAAATAGAACCCAAAATCACATCAATATTAACGTCACAACACAAGTGAATCACCCAACGGTGGAATTACATCAACTATAATAGACAAAATCCACAAAATATCAACTCCAATCAAAGAAATTTGGCTTTTCCCTATACATGAATTAACTATTCCCATTTAAAAATCATTACCAAATTCAATTATCTTTTAATACCTATTTTTTGTAACCAAATAATAAACTAGGAAAATAAAAAACCCTATAATACCAATTTGTAACATCCCAGACCCGGATTCCACTAAATGTGTCATAAGCCCAGTTGGTCAAATAGCTTCAAACGCATCTACCCAAATACCAAAGGCCATAACTAGAAGTTATGGCCTTGGGTGTTTCTAGGGGAGACTATTCCCTCATTACCAGAGTGTAACAAAATAGAATCTCAGTAACTGAAAAAATATCATGAGCTGTATAATAATCCTACAAAAATAAGTAGGGAAAGACTGATAAATAAACAATGCCAAGTCACTTCATATACAAAATGATGATACATGTTTTTTATCTAAGAAAACAACCAAAATAGTTAGACAATAGTACAATACAATAAAAGTATCAAAATACCAAAAGACAAAAGGTTATATCTCCAAATAACATTGAGAGCCTCAACTTGGTCCCACGCTCCCTTGGTCCACAGCATGGAACAAAATCAACCGTCGAACTATGGGAACTTTCCACGGTCTCTACCTATAACCAAATAGTATTTTCAGGTACCCAACGATGCCCCGAATAGGGTGTGTGATAAGATCCCAGTAGCTAACCACCCAATGGTAAATACAATTTAGGCCGTGCAATATAAGAAGCTATGCCATGTGAATGTAAATCAGGTAAGAAGTAAGAAAAGTTAAATATTCCCATGTCATGTAAGCTATGGAAGCAGTAATACTGAAATAACCTCGAAAGGTTCCCTAAAAAATATGTTCAATATCCTATGTCACAAAAGTAATAAAAAATACATAAATAACTGACATGAACATTTTGTTCATCCAAACATATAACAAAAACCACAACCTTGTAGTACAACCTGATGTAACATACAAGAAAGTGATACTACATATCAATATCTGTATCCGTGAAAAATAAGTGTCATCTCCTAAAAAGGAAGATATAATATGAACAAGGGTAACCAACATAGTCTATCCATATATCCAATCATATCAAGTCATCCACAACCTTTCTTTATAACCGGATGAATCATAACAACAATAGTTGAGTTGTATAATCACAAACATTACATTTACCATAGTTGTTCTATATAACAAAAGTGTCATAACATGAAAGAATGAATCGAAGGTGTCTACGAACAAAACATCATCATTAATTCCTATGAGTGTCTCGATGGAAAATCATTTAGGAACAGGTTGGAGCCCAATAAAAATGTCATATCGAACATGTTTTACAAGAGTCCAAGAAAGCCGGATCTAAGGGGTTAAAAATACCAAGGTATCCCATGGAATAAATACCTAAGGATCATACTCTATCCAAGTCATCCACTGCCTCATCAAGATCCAAGGAGAAAGATCCATGGAATATAATGGAATTAATACCCTTGGTATACTAACCTAGGAATCCACTACGATTTTAAGTACATATCATCTCATTCTTTAATCAAATCCATTTACCATTCCATACCATGAGTATACCCACTCCTGTATCCATTTCAAATTCAATTACACCACATTATTATACCCACTCACATATCGCAATTCACATTCAAGATCAATAATGAGTATACCCACTCATTTAAAAAAACCATTTTCAATTCAAGGATTAAAAAATTCAATATCAATATGTTATTACATTTAAAGGAGGAAACCCATCTCATAATCATCTCATATAATGCAAATCATTTATAAAAGGGACTCCTCTATCTAGGAAATCATAAAATCACCCTATGGGTGGTTTAACATGACTTAAAAAAGGTAAATTCATAAGTAACACACAATAGCTGGACATGGTTGGGGAAACAACCTCCATCTCAATAGCGAGGAACCTAAGGGAATCTCTAACAGGTCCAATTCCATTTAATTAAATTAATCAATTTAGTTTCAGGACCGCGCCTAAAAGTGTGGTGGGAGGAATAATGGAATGTAGCCTAATAAAGAACCAAAAGTGAAGGAAAATGTATAGAACACATAATTTAGATCATTTGTATAGTTATCATCTAGTATAAACTCTTGATTTTACTCAGATCGAGAGAAAAATGAAGAAATAATGATGAACCTGAAAATAGGGAAAATCATTTTACACATAAATAGCATTATTGATAGGAAGAATAATGAAGAATGACTAAAAAGGAATTGATTACTCATCTATGGATATTTAACGAGATGTTAAATGCTTGAATTAGAGATCAAATAATGTATTTATATCAATTCCAAGTATAGTCATCGAAGAGGGATCTCAAAAAATTCCTCTACTCTCTGTTGAATAAAAATAGAACTTAGTTTTAATATAGATTTTAATATAATTAAAAATTTATTAAATTTACCAAAATAAAGGGGTTGTATATTTTAGGTGAACAATTAGCTATGGGATAAGGGAACATATATTGTTTACCCACACATTTTGACTAACTGTATGAAAATTAGTCCAAAACCCACTATCAAAATTACAGACATGGTCACACATCCATTCGCCTCAAGTTGCATGGTTGGAGATAACCATACAGTCTCTTCCTGCTCTCTTTCCATGCCTTGCAAGGTTTATCAGACCCTGAGGCCTTCCCCAAAAGGTCTAAACTAATCTTGTTCTAGGCCATTTTCAACCCAACATTTGGGGTTTAGTATCCAAACAAGCCCATTATACCCCCAAAACACCTTCGATCAAATTGGCTACTGACATTAAATTATATTTAAACATTTAAACCAAATTAAAATTGATCAGTACCTCATACGAAAACCGGGGTTGTTACAAAAGTCTTAGAAACCCCTTTAGAGGTTTTATGTGATGGAATTTTATCAATATTAAGGGCATTTTCAGATACATTTATGGAAATAAAACACTTTGGGTTTTAATATGTGTTAGTGAAAAAGTTATTTGAGGAGAAATTCCTTTATATTTTATGGAAATAAGATTAATGTTATTGATAACCTTTAGGGTCTATTTTATCTTTTATGTTGAGTTAATTATGGGTTATTTAAATTTTATAATGTTATATAATGTACATTAATTTAGTTTTTGAAAAATATAACCTGCATGACAGGAAACAACCTATCTCACCTGGAATGTCTGAAGGGATTGAGCCCTCAAATAATGGATGAAAAGTGTATAGTTCCTTCCACTTCTTATTTGTAAGAGTATTTCTGGTGGGAAAACATGAAGATAGATTTTAATGAGTTTGTATCTTGGTATTTGGTATGATAGAAATATAGGTATAAGATACCAAAGACTAAGGGGATTCTATAACCACTATCTATATAAGAATGGAAATTGGAAAACATTACCTTGTATTTTTTCATTAGACTCCCCAAAAAATCTAATGGTAATTATTCTATATGTTTTATTTTTAATCACCCTAAAAATTCAACAAACTTCATCTAAATTAGATAATATATCACTCTAGATCAAATTTCTAGGATATACATTATTTAAGTGGTACGGTTGCATGGAGTAAGATATTCAATTGTATTTGATTTGGATATGAGGTTTGCCTCAATGTTATGGAAAATTATTCATAAATTCTTCATTAAAGAGTTTTTTTCTTCATTCTGTATCTTCCTTAGATAGATGGTTAGTCATAGAAAATAATTGAAAACCCAGAGGGTATGTCATTATTCTTTTTTAAGGATTTTAAATGTGGTTAGGACAAATACATTCCTATGGTCATGTTTTCCTAATAAAAATATATTTCACTTGAGGATTCAAATGGATTCTTATGAAGAACTATTTGGAAATAAGTGTAGAACTCCCATATATTGGTATGATGTTTGAAAAAGAAAGATATTGGGACCTGAGATAGCTAAATAAATATAATATATGGTTTGAATCATTCAACAGAACATAATGAAATCACAATGTTGGTAGAAAAGTTATGATTAGAATCACCATCAGGATCTGGAATTGAAGATGGTGAGAAAGTTTTTATATAAATTTCTCTATGGATTAAATATGATAAAATGAAGTTTTGGTTATATCTTTTCCTTGGAAATTCTTGATCATATTGGGATGATTTCTTATCTATTGGAGCTTCCAATAAACCTCTCTCAAGTCCATTATATGTTCAATGTAGCTCTCCTGATGAAGTATATACTTGATCCTTTACATGTAATAAACCCAGAGGATGCACCTTGGGATCATGATAATTCTTATAAGGAACAACCAATTAAGATTCTATATTATACAAAGAAAGTGCAAAAAAACAAGACCACTGACCCAATCAATGTTTTTTCAGCGAAACCACAAGCTTGAGAATGCTACGTGGGAACTTGAGGATGTGATGAGGCAGAATTGTTTTTGTTTTTTATCTTAGATTAGTGCAATTATAAGGAGAAATCCATTTTAAGTAGGGTAGAATGTAAGACCACAAGTTTTTATTGAATGTTTTTTTCTGAATAAATTTATTTTCTTTGATAGTTTTCATTACACATAACATCTAGTTTTAATTAAACACAACATACTATTAAAATATTACTATTTAATATGGTAGTTATCGCATAACCTTTGGAATGTTGGGTATAAATAGGATTTACTAAATTATATTAATATTTGGTTTACACATTTATATAAAATGTATTCTTTGGGGGCCAATTAATTAGAAATGAAAATAAAAACCATTTGAAAATAAAGGAAATATTTTTATGAATAACTATTTTTATAAGAACAATTAATTTTTATCTAAATAAAATAAATAAATAACTTTTTTGAATTATTTTTATAAAATTTACATATTATATATTCAATAAGTAGTTGGGGAGTTAGTCAAGTGGTTAACACACACCGTAAGCATGTACGAAACCCAGGATCAAATCATGGTGGAGGAAGATTTCCAAGTACTATATAAGCATTGTAGCAGTACTCTAGTATCTATAACTATTCATCTGTTCAAGATTTCGAGCCACTGTATTGGGCCTATAGGTCACAATGGGCCTACAAACCATATTGGGCCTTCGGGCCATCAAAGGGGCGGTGATGCAGGAATGATGGGATGATGGTGATTTAGGCATGATGAAAGTGGGGTATTCATTCCATCAAATTGTGGGACTACAGATCATGTAATGATCTTTATTCTCAATGGGCCTTTGGGCTAAAAAAATGTAATATATAAATGACTGGTTGGGTGGGTTATCCCTTGGAAGGGCTATGACCTTACTTTCTAGAATTTGTGTGTGTGGTGTTTGTTTATTTGATTGTAATTATACACTAATAAACTATATATATATATATATTCAATAAATATTTTTACATTCATCTTATATGTTTTATAGGCATGACATAAGAATAAATCCAATTTTATTCTTAAAAATTATATTTCTCTAAAAAACTGTGTTGTCGCCTTTTAAAACTAATTTTTAAAATAATTTTTTAAACTTCTAGAAAATTTATTTGAAAAAAAATAATTTTTTAATTGTGAAATAAAAAATTATCTAAGGTTGATTTTTTGGGAATTTTATGTAAATATAAATCTTTCAATGATTAGTGAAAAATAATGGTTTTTATTGGAAACTGGCATTACATTTAATAAATTTTTAAGGTTAAATATAGTTTTATAATGATGTTAAAAGTAAAATTATTTAAAATATATATTTTTTAATCCAATATATTTAATTGGAATCAATTTCATATTGAAATTTTATATAAAAACATTTTAAACTTTTGAACATTTTCTCTTTGGAAAACTGCTTTCTCATTACTTCAACAAGTACAATTTGAAAATAAAAATTTCCACCTATATGAATTGAATTGAAAAAAATGGATTACATATTTCAAATAATATTAGTTAATATTATCTAATAATTTCAGCTTAAATTTTGACCATAATGAATAGTAAAAATAGTAAAAAGTTATTACCACGTTTAAGGTTAAAACATTTTTACTTGGGGTTAAACTAAAAAGATAAGGGGTAAATGATCTATAAAAATGACCAAAACACATTATATATAAATATTTATACATTATCACATATTATTTTTGATAAATATACATTTTTTTCCTTTTTTCATTATAAAAATTTGGGTGAACTTTATTTCTTTCAAAAATTTCTAGGGTCACATCTCCCCTCCTTACAAAGGCATCCCCTATCTTCCACTATTCAAAATGCCAAATCAATTTGGATCAAAACATAAGTACTCAAATATCTTTTCTAATTACATATACACTTAATTTAGGCCTTATTTTGATTATTAAACCCTCCTAAGAAGGATTTAGGTATAAACCTATTGTGGTTCTCCAAATAAAAGGTAAAATTCTTAAACTAGTGTTTTTGTTTTATTTATATTTCCTTATACATAAATCCCTTTCTAAAAATGAAAATATAATAAAAAAGTATATAAAATATACTGAAATATTATTATATTAGTTTTTAACTTATATCCATCTCCACCTCCATCAAATGGGAAGCAAAACCGTTGATCATGTGTACTGTGGACTATCAGCTCGCGAACCGATGTTTTTAATTTTTCATCACTACCTATGATGGATGGATATAATGATGGATTTAAAAATTATATATGATATTTATGATATTATTATACTTATTTAATTATAATTCCATATATACCTTATTATTTCCTAACTCGTGGGAAAACAATAACGTCGCTCGTGTGCATGACAAACTACGTCCTTATGAATCAATGTGATGTGTTTTTAATTTCAATTTTACACGGATAGTAATAATGATATATTAAATAAAATATATGATATCTAGAAAACAATTATACTTCTAAAATTATGATATCATATATACCTTCCTACTTCCCATTCTTTGGGGAATAAAATATCATCGTTCTAGTGTATGAAGAACTACAACATCATGAAGTGATGTGATTCGTTCTTCAATTATGATTTACATGGAAAGTAATAAAGATGGTTTTAATGAAAATATGTGATACATATGACATAATAATTATCCTAGAATTACATTATTTTATATACCTTTATTTCATTTCATCATTTGAGAAAATAGAAATACGATTCATATGTTTGTATGACCTACCGTATCCATGAAGGGTTTATGTAATCTTCTATCTCTAAATTTTATTTATTAAAATGTATACATATATTTTAAAATATATATAGTAACGTAACAACTGAGGTTCTAATAAAAATTTCCCCGATCTGGTGGGTCACATTTCCTAAAGAACACCTACCCATACGCTAGAGGTTAATAATTGTCTGTGAGGGCACAAGGTGTGTCTATTAAGAGACTATTCCCTCATGTCAGAGTGTATCATAATAGTAGTAAACATTACAATCAATATAATAAGTAGTAAATCATCCATAAAGAAATAAATATCCAAGGTAGTAACAAATATTCTAATTCAAATGATAATCTCATGTTCCAAATTATGTGTCATGTCATGCCTCTATAAAGATGAAAAAATGTATAATGAATCTAGAATAACACATGTATCAAAATTATAAAAATTAAAAATCAAATATACCAGTTATCATCACAAGACTAGCTTTGTCCTGCTCTCCCCTGCTTCTAAGAAATAATAAAATCTAGCATCGTAAAGTGGGAGCTTGGCATAGGCCCTACCAGTATCCATAAAGTCTATGCTGGTATCCAAAGACATCCTGAATAGGGTGTGAGATAAAAATCAGTAGTCCAAAACTATCCATGTTTATCAAAAATCATGTCTATGTAATATAAGAAAATAATTTTTCAATTTATGATAGGTATAGAAGTAATGAAAGTAACGCGACCATGGAATAAGTGATAAAAATGATATTATTTACTCTAACAATTGATATCTGATACCCATACCAGGGCTATTTATACATTTAAAAGTATCCATGACGACCATGCCATATAACCATGTCTATGAAATTCATTATGGGAATATTATATAACCAAGATCATCCACAATTTCATCTCCATGTAATCAAAATATTCAGACCATGAAATCCTAGATACAATGTATATAGGATCATGGAATCCACATTGAGTCCTAAAACATCTTGATAGAAACTTGAAAAAAAACTTGGGTGGGGTCCAAGGATCATTTCAACATACTATGTTCACTATGATCCCAATCAAGATAAATACTAGGGGCAAAAAGGCCTTAGGAATCGTAAAAAAATAGTATCCCAGGAGGAGACAAGTCCAAATAATCCAATACCATAAAAAGATCCATGGGGAAACTTCCATGGAATATATGGAATTAATGATCCATGGAGCTCATCCAAGGAATCCACAACCATTTTAATTCATCATATATTTTCATTCATCATTTCTAAAAAATTCACTATTCATGAGTTATTCTAACTCATTTACAAAACTGATACTAAATTAATTTAAACAAGTTAATTATTTAACACCATGTAAACCCATGGAAAATGAGGAAAACATTGTCATGATTAATTCAATTCAATTAATTGAATTTAACAATATTTGAAAACCACTATTAAGATATCACCCAACCAAAGGGGTGGTATAAAAAAAGTCAAACGAAAAGGCACACAACATGGGTTACCTAGGTTGAGGCCAAAATCACCAAAAATCTCAAAGTTACTCGAAGGGAAACCTAATAGGTTGCAATTCATTTAATTCAACCATTTAATCAATTTTGGGGCACCATCAGAAATTATGAGGTGTGGAAAAATATAAATAACAATATAAAACACCAAAATTGTAGGAAAATCTATAGAACACCAACCGTATGTCTATAGTAGACTACTCATATTGTATCAACATATGATTTTGTCCAGATTAGAAGAAAAATAATGAACAGATGAAAATACTGGAAATAAGGAATATTTTCTAACAAAAAAATTGCATAGACCATAGGAAGGAAAATAATTAAGGACATAAGAGGATCATTGTACTTACTGGTGCATATCCAATGAGTCTGACGGTAGAAGAAATGAAATCCATATGAAAAATTGAGAGAAAACTCTACATTCAGGCTTGAAGGAGTCTTCAAAAGGGCGGAAGGCCCATTTGAGAATTAAAGGAAGAAAGGGGGTTTGAAAAATATAAATCCAAATGGGTACATATAAATTTTATAATTTTTAACTATTTTTCATGTTTTGGAAGCACGATTGGCCAAACCGTGTGCCAACTATGCACACATCTTTATACCAAGGGCCTCCTCACATGGGTCATGTGCACAATTTTCTAAACTGTGTGAAAACAATACCCAATGCCTATGCTAAAAATGATGTTGCTCTAGTATGGATTTACACCCCTAGATACACAGTTTCCTCAAAATGTGTGCCTCTTGATAGAGGCCTAGACCACCTTGCATGTTTTGACCAAACTATATATCTTGGGTCACACAATTTATACTAATAATGCAGTCCGATTTCCTTTCCCAAAAACCGGTCCCCCATGTTCTGAAAAATCCATATACACTATCGTAACTATCATAATCTCATTAGGTACACACACTATTCCAAAATTAATGATTTAAACTGAAAACAAAAATATCCATACCCTATAAGAAAATAAGGGATCTTATAATCTTCCCTCTTTAAAGTAATGCTTCCACAAACTTCCCTTATAAGGATGGTCAAAAATCATGTGAGAATAACTTTGTCCACTGAGTATATACGTTGGCCTCATGCTCCCATGTCTCATCCTGTAAATGGTCATGAAATAATACCATCCATAATAGAGGAATAGAATATCCATAGAGAACCTTCATGCTCCTGTCAATAATATGAACAAGAAACTCATCAAAGGAAGTATAAACTTGTTACTAAACCTCATCTATCTATAAAGTATGAGATCATTCTGAGTGATAATGGTGTTGTTGATATAAATGGAATATTTCTTGCATTGTTTGGTACCTCTGAGGTATCTAAAATCAATATGCTACCATCCTGACTCTCTCCAGAATCTCAAATGGTTTGAAATATCGTAGTGAAAGGTTACATTTTATCTTGATATATATGTGTCCTAGCCTCTGTGAGATACATAATATGACATGATACATGGCCTCAAACTCTAGAGGTCATCGATGGTGGTCAGATTAAGATTTTTACCTTGATTGTGCAATATCTATCCACTTTTTGATCAACTGGACATACTCAGATGTCTCTTAGATGACAAGTGGTCCCAGTAATGCAGACTCACATGCCTCTAACTAGAACATGGGTGATCAATATATCATTGTACAAATCCTTATAGGGTTCCATCTATGTAGTATCCTGATATCTATTATTGTAATTGAACTCAATCTAGGGAATATTACTCTCCTAATATCCTCTAAAAATTCATTACACATGGTCTTAGCATGTCCTAAATCACCTGAATCAATTGCTTTGATTGGACATCAGTCTAAGGGTGATAATCTGTGCACATAATAAATATTGTACCAAAATCTCCCTACAAACTCTACCATAAACATGACATAAATCATGCATCCCTATCTGATACAATGGTCCAAGGAACCCTGTGAAGTCTTACTATCTCACAAATATACAACCTCCTAAGATCATCAATTGAGAAGGTCCCCCTGATCATCAAGAAATGAGAAGCCTTCACGAGCCAGTCCATAATAACCCAAATAAACTCACCACCTCATGGTGACCTCAGCAACCCAGTCATGAAATCTATATCAAAATCTTCCCATTTACACTCAACAATAGGTAAATTCTATAAAAGTCCATCTAGTCACTGGTGTTCCGCCTTCACTTGCTAACAGGTGGAACACTTTATGACAAAAGCATCCACCTCACATTTCACACTCGACCACCAATACTTGTTATGTAAATCATTAATCATCCTGTTAATTTCAAGATGCATTGTCCTAACTGGGGCATGAAATTCCTACATCAACTCCTCATGTATATGTTCTAGAACCCATACATGACCATGAATACATAGAATATCGTCATATCCTATGGTCCAACCAGGAGGTGTGTCCTCACCTTCCACACTCTCCTATGGGAATAGGCCCTCTGAATAAAAAAATAGTCTTATCCTTACTCTATACCAAAGAGTGAATGTCACTTAAAAGTATGAGAGAAAAGTTTGCCCAATGCTATCCCACACCTCCAAGTGCATCTAAAAAAACAAGGCCCTAAGATACAACTCACTCCCAAACTTATGAAGTTCCTATATCTGATTCTTACAACTTATTTCATCAGCCACTACAATTCCTTTACTAGGAATATAGGAAAGATCAAAGTTGAAAGGATTTAAGCACTCAACCCACATTCCTTGTATCAAATTCAGATCATGCTATGTGAATATATAGTTAAGGTTTTTTTTGTTATGTGTATACCACAAAATGATTTCCTAGTAAATAATTCTTCCAAAATCATAAGTCATGTACTACAGTGGCTATCTCGAGATCATACGTTTGGTAATTCCTCTCGCATGACCTTAACTGATGAAACCCATACGCCATGAATCTTTCTCTTTACATCAGAAATACTCCCAACCTAATACCTAAAGCATTATAATACATAGTGTATCTCCTTCCCGCCTCTATCATGATTAGGACCGAAACAAAATTTATTCTACCATTTAGATTCTGAAAGGATATATATTAGGTATCAGACTATACAAACTTCAAAACAATCTTATACAAGCATGTATGTGGTTAATCTAAGTGCGATAAGTCTTGTTAAAAGAATATATAATATTTATCTATCCCCAATAAACTCTCTATGCTAAATAAATTCTTGGGATTACCTTAGGAAACTATAGCTCTAACCTTATCTAGTTAAAATGATACTCCTATCTCTGGGATAATATACCCTAGGAAGTGAATCTTATCAATATAAAAGAGGCACTTTGTGAGATTATAATACAATTGATGCTCTCTTAGTGTATCCAAAATGATCTCAAGTTGTTTGAAATGGTTTTGTTAATTTTTATAATATACTAAGATATCATCCATAATACCACAAAAAAAAACATAGATAAAGATAGAAACCTCAATTCATTATCACTATGAAAACCGTTGGTGTATTCGTGATACCAAAAGGCACAAAGAGATACTCATGTATACCATATCTGCTATGAACTTCTATATGAGGTATGTCTTCAAGTCGAACATGCACCTGATGATGAACTGATCCCAAATTAATATTTTAGAAAACTCAAGATTCTCAAATCTAAAGGAAAATGTCATCTATTCATGATAAGGGTTACTAGTTCATAACTTTCAATTGGTTCAATTTTTTTAATCCAAGCATAGAGTAAGGGTACCATATGCCTTTTTTTCAAAAAGGACATGTGAAACCCATAGAAAAGTACTGGGTTTTATAATCCCCTTTGCCTCCAAGTTGTATAGTTGCCTCTTGATCTCATGAAACTCTCTTTTAGCCATCCTATAAAGAGGAATAGATTCCAAAGTAGATCCATGAACTATATTGATATAGAAATCCACCTTTTTCTTAGGAGGTAAACCATAAAATTTGTTAAGGAAACATCCTTGAAATGACCAACCACTGAAGTGAAATTTTAATGATGTGTTACCAGATCATCCATAGATAACCTAGAAATATGTGTTGTCATACCACTTAACCCATTATGCTCTGTCCGATCTTGGATCGCCCGGTAATCCCATTAACCCTTGTGAATAAAAACCTATCCCTATGGTTATGTGAAGGTCACCCTCGAGAAATAACAATCGACATAGGCATGATAGGTAACTATAAAATCCATTCTGAGTACGATGGAAAATCCTGACATCTAGGGAAAAAAAGATTCCATATGAAGTAACATCCACCAATCTCAAGGGGTAACTCCCTACACCAGTGTTTACTCTCTATTCTGATCCCCAATATATTATCGAGTGTCATAATACCATTAGGAAGCTAAAAAATAATCCCAAGTATTTACAAAATAGGTACAAATATAAATATATAAGAATAAAATATATCAAAAAATATATTTTATAATAGAACATAGGATTCTAATATTGTACCACTCATTATAGATGTCCGAATTCTATGATCCTCTAAGGTAGATAGTACAGAATATATATGGCCTCTATTATGACCCTATGAAACGACCTCACTTCTCAAAGTAGGCCCACTCTACTGTCTAGGTACAACTAGTGCTTAGATTCATTATTAATGACCACCACATCATACCAAATGACTTGTACAACCTCAACTCCTAGCTTTATATAGAGTAATGAAACCCACTCATAAACCTAGAGTTGGAGTCAATCCCCTTCCACTAACTTTTAGAGGGGAATCCAATAGAAACACTATACAAGGCCCATCCTACAACAATCCTGGAACTTGAATAGATTTTAATCACACTGATTCATCATATGTCCCCATATCCCACAGTGGTGATTGAAAATAAATCGTTCATCACTGACATGTTGGTTGGTACTCACCTCAAAAGAAGCCTCAAAACAATTCTTCATGCCTGAAGATGTTGAACCACCAGGTCGAGAGGCTTAACTTCCCTAATATTCACCCCTATATTCTCTTAGGTTTTGTTCCATAATATCTGCCAGATTCACTATTTCAATAATTGTATTAAAAAAACACATTGACCTATGATCTAATGAAATTCTTGATACCGTCCTTGAAGCATCTTTCCCTTTATGTCTCATCAATATTATAAATCAGTATAGAATATTGAATCTCTATAAAGAATTCCAAATATTCCATAAAAATCATCTTAACATGATCCATATGTATTAAATAACTAGAACTTTCAGCTCTTATATTCTTGATG
Organism: Viscum album; assembly: GCA_963277665.1. Lineage (NCBI taxonomy): Eukaryota > Viridiplantae > Streptophyta > Magnoliopsida > Santalales > Viscaceae > Viscum > Viscum album. The sequence goes on from OY728151.1 coordinate 1,991,529,348, forward strand.
AAAGTTAATAATAAAACATGGATTGAAAATCCCTCCAAACCATATCTCGAAACATATTGGCCAAGTTCAAAAAATCCCACAAGGGTTTAGCTACTCCCTATAACATATACCTCATAATATTTTAGTATACTCTTGCGAGGTGTATCTAGAGGATCAATGATAGAAAAATTCATCTCAAGCCATATCTTCACATCTTGTGTGCCTCAATCCCCCCAAAATCATGGGTGGATTCTGTTACTGGAATACACATGCCAACTCTTCCATAGCCTAGGCGGGCTATGGTGATCCCTAAAAAGTTTTCATATAGTGTAGGAAAACCTCATGGAACTATGTGTTTGAAATAGTATCTGGTAAAACTACTATTTCCTCACCTAGAAATAGATGAGGATCTACTGGTATCCCATGTTCCACAACCTATGGAGCAAGGTCATCACCACCATCATGGAATATGACTGGAGCTTATCATGTTGGAACGTCTCTACAATGCCAAACACACACCTTATAAAATATTAATAATTAAAAATATCACACCTAAAATTGTTTGATAGGTCAAAAATTTCTTATAAATAGGGAACACCCCTCTCCTAGCTCATAAATCCATAACCATATAAAATGAAAAAGTCATAAACATCACTAGAGACATTGTCTACTACCCAGTCAAAATTCCAATCATGGTCATGTTTTATTTTTCAAAATTATCCATTTCATTTTAATTCACATTTAAATCCAAATTTTCTTCAAATGGTTGATGAAAATGGTTCACCACTTCTGATTCATAAGGTCCCATACACCTCATCAACTAAGATATGAAATGCACCTAAACCAAACCGTAACATGTTCCAGTCCATGTGACCAATGTTCCATGACTCAACCCACCATAGTTTGATTCTTACTGTTTCTATTGTATCTTAAGTACAAAAACATTTTTTAGGTTACATTAAGAACTCTATATACTAACTATGTCTCCCAATTCCCTATAAAAATCATTTTTTACCCAATTGGTGTATCACACAAGACACACATCACAAAAAAAATACAGCCAAATAATGCATCCTATATGGCATGTCATAATTCATGGAATTTGAAATATAATAGGTCCATAAAATGATACATGAGAAGGAAAGACCTTATCTCATCAGTCCATGATAAAATAAAATCTCAAATAAAATAAATAATAACATCAAAATTCAAATGCATCACCCAATGGTGGAATCAAATCAACTATAATAGAAAAAATACATAAAAACATGTTCTGTTCCATGAAAATTTTCTCTTTCATATACGTGGCTTAGATACTCTTAGGAACATATTATTAACAAATTCAAATAACTTCCTAATTCATGTCTATTGTCTCAAAATAGTATGACAAACAGAAAAGGAAACTGTTTGATTCCTCTTTATAATGTCCTAAACCGGGTACCACTAAACAATTCCCCGAACAGGTGGGCCCGATGGAGCCAAGCATACCTCCTCATATGACAGAGGATGCCGACTAGAAATGAGGGCCTAGGGTGTGTGTGGGGATACTATGACATCATTTCAGAGTATAACACACTGGTAGTAAACATAATAGTCAAATTTGGAAGCATTAAATCATCTAGAAAAAAATAAACATCCATGGAAGTAAAAAATAAGAAAAATGCCAAAGGGAATCTCATATACCGAATGATGTGTCATGTCATGTATCTATAAATCTATAAAATAGGTATATAAAAATCTTGTACAAAACATGTATCAAAATACCGAAAAAAATAACTATCCCATGTAGCATCACAAGCCTAGCTCGGTCTGGTTCTCCCATGCTCCTAATAAACGAGAAAATAAAGAATTATGAAATGGGTGTTTTCCCTGGTCCAAAACTGCAACTGTGAAGTATGTTCGGGTACCCAATGATCGATAGAAAAATATGTCAGATAATAATCAGTATGCCACCACTAACAATGTCTATAAAAAATCTAGTCTATGTATTATAATATAATTAGTGTAAAATATACGAAAAGTATAACAGTAATGACAGTAATGTGCCCAATATATAAGTGATAAATTAAAATGAAACTGTCCAATATAAAAAATGATATCCGATACTCATACTAGGGATATCTAAAAAAAAATACCCACAATGACCGTGATTTATAACCATGTGTATAACATTCATCATGACCATTCCATATAACCAAGACCATCCACAAAATCCTATCTATTTAGTCAAATGTTTCAGACCACGATAGGATAGATCAAAGGTATAGAAGTTATAGTCATCCACTTCGAGTCCCAGGAGAATATAAATTGAAATTTGTTAATGACTTGGGTGGGGTCCAAGGAGAATTTCAACAGACCATGATTAATGTGAGCCCAATCAAGCCATATCCAAGGGGTAGCAAGTCCCTATTCATCCTATAGAATCAGGATCCAAGGAGGAAATAGGTCCAAGGCATTCACTACCATAACAAGACCCATGGGGAAAACATATAAGGAATCTAAGGAATTATGATCTAAGGATCTCATATAAGGCATTCATTTCAATTACAATTCACTATCTCATTTCAAATATTATTTCATAAACATTCACATTTCATGAGTTCTTCCAACTCATTTCTAGAATTAATATAAAATCCATTTAAACAAGTTAATGTTTCAACATCATATAAACACATGGAAAATGAGACACAAAATTATTCTAATAAATTCAATTATATTCATTCAATTTAACTAGATCCCAAAATAAGTGGAGAGCTATTAATCACCCAAAGAGGTGGTATAAAAAAAGGAAAAATCAAAGGTACACCCCATTGGTGGCCTAGATTGGGGAAACAACCACCAAAAATATCAAAGGTACTCTAAGTGAAATATAACAGTCCTAATATATTCAATTCCCCCATTTAATTAATTAAAGGGGAACCCCATGATATTTTGACAAGAGACATAATGATAATAGCTCTATAAAATACCAAATTTATGATAAAAGGTATAGATCACCTACTGTAGGTCCATAGTAGATAAATCATCTAGTATCAACCTCTGATTTGTTATAGATTAGAATAAAAATGAAGAGATAATTTTTTTTTTGAAATAAGGCATATTAAATATCACCAAAATAGCATGACAGATACCAAGGATAATGAATAGTGTCATGAGAGGATCGTAGAACTTGTTGGGATGGGTCCAACAAGTATTGAGATAGAAGAAAAATATTCTATATAACGAATCAAGAGTAAAGCCTAACTTTAGGCTTAAAGGAGGCTTCAAATGTGAGGAGTGTATACTGGATAATGAAATGTGGAATGTGGGTTTCAAAAATATAAATCCATAGGGGTAAAATGGTCATTTACCAATTTTTAATTGGGTCTCATGATTTAGTCCCATGGTTAGAGAAACTATGGCCCAACTGTCCACCCTTCAAAGTCTCAAGGGGAACCTCACACGGTCAATGTGGATGTTTTTCCAAACCATGTGAAAACTATGTCCAATGCCTCTTCTAAAAACTATAAGTGTTCCCATATGTCGGTTCACCCTTAAAATAAAAATTTACTCACACTATTTTCCTCTTTATAATGTCCTGGACCACATATTACATTTTCACTAAACTGTACGAATTGGGTCACATGGTTTATACTATTCATGAGTCCTAGTTTCCTTTTTTAAAAAACTGGTCATTCAGGCTCTGTAGAAGCACCATTCAAACCCATAACTCCAAAAATCTCATTAGGCATACACACTAGGCTAAACAATGGAGTTAAACTGAAAACAAAATCATAACTCATAGGAAAAACTCAGATATTATATATATTATATTTATATCATGTTTAACATTTTTGAGATGATGAAACCATGATAAATATAGCATCCCAAGATTCTCATACATTGAAATTATATCTTTTTATATGAATATTAATTATATTATAAAAACACACAAATTATAACAATAATAGAATAGTGCCTTTGGAAACATAGAATAAAATCTTCTAATCTAGTGAAATAGATTCAATGTTTCCCACAAAGATCTTCCCATTTAGTACTCCTACTTAAAACCATTCTTCATTACCTAGGGAAAGGAAACATAAGAAATGGTGAGTTCATATGAATAGTAATAGTAAATAAAAAAGATATATAAGCATAACATGGACATAATGGTATGAGAATATGAGTATAAAATTTTAAGATCACACCTTACATATCATATATCATAATCTTAAGTCGTGTTGTAAATATAGGTAGACTATAATACAGGAATCATAATGGAATTAAGCGCATATTCCATGAGATCATAACATAGTAATAAGACATGGAATTGTGGAAAACACATAATTATATAAAAATTATCCCCTATAAATCGAGCCTCATTTCCAAAACCTATTAGTATAATTCATGGGTGATACACCTATTAGGTGGGACACACCACCATATCTAGTGTTTCCCATTATTTTTAGGGGAATGTGTTCACTATGAAAAACATCATAATGTATAATGTGATTTACTGTGCCGTGTTTACTCCCCATTATATCCATTCTTATCTCATGAGATATAAATATTTACTCAATGCATTGGAAGGAGATATAGGTCCCACCTGTAATATAAAGATAACTATATTTATGTATTCAAAAATATTATAAAAATTCATCATATCATAGCCTATGAAATGAAATAGACATTGAAAACATTATATCATTACCTCTGGAAAATATAGAGGTTTCAAAATCATTTCTTCATAGAATAACCCATGAAAATTAGTAGTTTTGATAATAATTTTATCATGGTATAACCTATTGAAAGGAAACAGGTTTTATAAATATCATGTCATCAAACCATAAACCATTTAGAGAAAGAATATAAATGGTATCATTGGATAATATCCCTAGTAAATCATAAGTGACCTCAAATAATTTCATCTCATATGGAAAATAATTTTTAAACACTGCTTGGAACATTTCATAGAGGAAAATAGCTTTTCTTTGAAAATCAATTTTCTAAAACATGAAACATTTTGAAAACCATTTTATTTGAAAATAACAATGATAAATTATAAAGGAATATTTTAGAAATAATTTAAATATTTTCTTGAGGAAAATATATTTTCTACATTGAAAAAATATTTTTAAAACATAAAACATCTTTGATAACCTTTTTCTTTGAACATAACTTTGAAAATTTATAAAGGAAACTTTTGTAAATCTTTTAAAACCATTATTGAGAAAAATATACTTTCCTCTTTGAAAAATGATTTTTATAACATAAAATATTTTTGAATACGATTTTATTTTTATATAAATTTGATAATATATAATGGAATCTTTAAATAAATTATTGGCCATTATGTCAGAAAATTCTGTTCAATCTGTACACATAAAAATGAAGATTCATTTTAAATTTATGGCAAAAGAAAAAACGAAATTGTTAATAAAAAATGAATATTATTTTCAATTTTATTTAAAAAACCTACATAGTAATAAATTACTTTTTATAAAACATTATAGAGTAACAAAACATTTTTGAATTCATTTATAGAAAACATTGTTTTAAAAAACAATTGATTTCCGACCTAAGATCGAAATAAAGTCAGATTTTCTTAATTATATTAAGTATAGAAGAGAGGAAAAATGGAACAATTACTTGAATATATCATAAGTAACCAGTGTGGAATAAAATTCCTGAAAATTATTTAGTGTTAGATCATTAAATAACAACATTGGATAATTAATCATAAACAATCCCGACAAATAATGAGATTATAATATAAAATCTATACCACTTTGGTGACATTGAAACATAATCACCACAAAAGAATAAAATAAAATTGAACATAAAATATCATGATGATAAATAAATTCATGATATTAAATTCAAAATGGTATGTATATACACCTTGATAAAGAATATAAGTGCATAATATAACGTATGTCTCGAAGAAGGAAAATTAAGGGAAAAATCACTTACTAGTTTGGTGAAATTTGAACTGTAAAACACATTAAAGATAAATAATAAAATACATATGTAAATAACCATAATTTTATTTATAACAATCATAAAATAAATTCATGGGATGTATGTAAACCACATAAAATAAATAGTTGTTGAATATGACATGTGTCATACAAAAGTGAGATGAAAATCTCTTACCATATGTCTTAACTTCCATCATAATCATTAAAAACTCATATATAATAAATAAATTTTTATTATAATTATATTAAATAACCATAATCATATATATCATACCATATATGATTTTATTATGTCATCTTATTATCTGTTTGTTAATAATTCCATGTTAAAGTTATGTTTCGTGTAATAACCACTTTGTTTTTCTCGAATACATTTTGATTTCTTATTATTTGTCCTCTTAATTAAATAATTGTTTCATAAATTAAATAATGTAAATATATGATGTAAATATCATATATATTAATTATATATTAATTTATATAATTTTATAATTTTAGGTTATAGAAAATTATATATAGTGTTAATGGATATGGAAGGCCATACGTAATTACGAGCACTGTTTACATTTTCTTATTGTATTGAATGAAATAAAAGTATTTGATATATATATTATTAATATATATGTTTTATTTCATAATTATTCATATTTTTATTAAACCCATCTTTGATACATTCTATGTAATGAGTGAATGAATCACATTGCTTTGCGAGGCGGTATTCCTCCATACACACGAATGATATTATCATATTTCCACAAAATTGAAAGCATGATGGTATGTTAGATATAAAAATTATAGAAAAATATTAAAATAATAAATATAATATATAGAATATATAAACTATAAATCCATAATTTTTATCAACCATGAAGGGTGGTAATGTAAAAACGAATGATAATGGTTTATGAGGCGGTAGTTCGCCATACACATGAATAATGATTTTGTAACCCATTTGATGAAAGTGTGTGTGGTTGTATGTATTAAACTAAATATAAAAACATATCATTATATGTAATATATTTTTTTTTATTATATAACCATTGTATAATAATAAATGAAGTATGTGGATAATTAAATAAAATAAAGATGCTCGTTGAAGAACATTACCTCTTTTTCTTGTATTCTATTTAGGTTTAGAATAAAATCCTTCATTGGATGGATTTATGATAAAAATAAGGCTTATATTATGAGTTGCGTGAATTTTATAAGTTATTTTGGTAGGGTTTGGTTGATACAAGTGGAGTTAGAGGTGTGAAAAATTTAGGGCAGTGAGTGCCCTTTTATAATTAAGGAGTGACATTTTTGCAAATAACCAAAAGCGTCCACTATTGGGAGATCTTCCTTACCCGATGTTAAAAAAAATTGAATAATAATGGAGTGAAGTAACTTATTTCTATATAAAAACATTCAATATACAAAAGAAACATATTTTTAATCAAGTTATTCCTTGGGCGTTAAGTTTATAGAATTTTATCCATATAGTTTTTACCAAGGTAACATATGTCCCTTTATTTTCCCTGGTAAATTATCCTTTATGACAAAAAATAAAATAAGAATAATTATATAATTTATACCAAATTATTCCAAATTTTAAGAAAAATTATTAAATAAAAATCAAATGGGTGTGTAAAATTAATTTTAATACAAACAGATGTAATGCATACAACCCCGTTTTAACCTTAATTGTGTTAATTAATTTTAACTGTTTTCACTAATAATTATGGTAAAAAAATCAGTTAACCATATTAAATAATATAAATTATTTTATTTAAAAATATTTAATCTATTTTCCCAAATTTAATTCTCATATGTGGACCAATTTAATTTAAAATTTGTCCCACATACAGAACGAGAAAACATGTTTTTTAAAGAGAAAATGATCAAAATGTGAACAAGTTTTTTACATCTAATATCACTATAAAATTTATTAAAATGACCAAAATTATATTAATATATTTATAATTTAACTAATTATACGTTAAAATCAATTTCAAAAAAAATTTAACTTGGTAAATGACTTAGGTGAAATGATTGCTTTCAATTAAAATTCTATATTTTTCACTATTCATAAAAAAGGAACCTTTTCAGAAAAACCCAAAAAATTCGTCCAAAGATAAGTTTTATATTATTATTTCAAAAATAAATTATATTTTTTCAAATAAATTATCTAAAATTGGTAATAATTAATTTTAAAATCATTCCACTTTAAAAGGGCGACAAAACTGCTTTTTGAAAAAAGTACAGTTTTAAGAATAAAATTGTATTTATTTTTACTTGTTGTCTAGAAAACACATATAATTAATTTAAATATTAGATTAAATATATAATATATAAATTTAATTAATATAATTCACCAATAGTTAATTTTTTTACTTTATTGATTTAATACACACTTTGGCGCATAAATAAATATTTACCAAATAAGATTTCCATTTATTTTTAAAAGGTAATATTTTAATTTATAATTAATTGGTCACTAAATAATTGATGATATAAAAATTTTTAAACAATATTTTTATAATTTAGTTAATCCTATTCATACCCTCCATTCCAAAGTCTATGTGATGACAATAATTTGAAATTCATTGGTCATCAAAGAATTTATTATATAAACATGTGAAAACCATATTTCTATAATTTAGGTAATCCTATTCAGACCCTCCATTCCAATTAATAGGTGATAAATATAATATAATAATATTTTTATAGTATTTAATGATTATTTTAAACTTAGTGTTGCATGCAACACAAGTTAAACTCGATATTGTGTGTAACATAAGACAAAATTAGTGTTGCATGAAATGAAAACTAAATTCAGTGTTACTTATAAAGAATGTTGAAATCAGTTTTTCATGTAATACTAAATATCTAAATGATTAAATTAATTTAAAAAATATATTTCACAAAATATCAGGGTTTTTCATTATACCCCCATTAAAATGAATTTCACCCAAGAAATACATATCAATCATCATATTTTTAACCATGGTAAAATTTACATTATAGAAACTCACATAATATAAATGAGAAATGGAAATTACTTTATAAATGGAAATATGGAAACATAATGGTTACTTATAGTAACTTATAACTAGGATTCCACATAGAAGAACATAGTTGGGAAGTGAAAATATTGAAATGAATGAAAATTATAAATAATTAAAGAGAGTGATAAGGATCATTGATCCTAATAAAGTGGGAGATCTCGAGTTTGTTAGTGATCATAACCCAACATACCAAATATACCTGAAAAAGGTTAACGTTATCATAAAAAAATGATGATAATAGGCTAAAATTTTATTTAAATATCCTTGTCCTAGTGTTAAATAATTTTTACAAGTAGAAATACTTACTTGATTTTTTTTCCATTTCATAAGCACAATCTCATCCATCGGTTGTTCCTTAATCAATTCCCATTTAATATCTTACTCATAGAAATAGAGGTGATTTTTGTGTGTCTGAAACACTAATGGATCATAATATCCATATAAATAAGGATAATTTATTTCTTCTATCTTTATTTATCATCATAAAAAATGTGTAGTATAGGTAATCCAATATGTATAAAACTTTGTATTATAAAGTAAGACATTAATCTCTAATCTCTATTTCAATTTTCAATATAAACACTTTAACTAATAGTTAACCTTATGAACCTTTTGACAGATTAAAATACAACCTATTATATATAATGTCACTAAATTTACAAAATGAACTTATCATAAATCCCCGTATACCTTAAAGTGGCTCTTTATTGTTATATACCAAACATGTGAATACCTTCATCATGTATTCCCTTGAAAAATGGTAATAACCTAAATTACATAAAAGACCGGATTGAAAACATGCATGATTACTTATTACAAAAATAAAACACATATTATTGTATTTATTCCTTAAATACATTTTTTTAACTCCATCAATTATTGAATAAAAAACTTTGTCAATATATCATTAATCTATTCCATGGTATTCAATAATCTCTATTTTATTTATTCATATCCAATATATATTTATCCCAACAAAATTATCTCAACATCCATAACATATTAAGGGTTACCTTATCTTAATAAAAATATCACCATTCCATTAAATCAATTTTCTATTCCATCATTACCATTTATCATATTCTTGAAAATCCTTAATTCAGAACCTCTAAAAACAATCCATATATAAATTCATATAACATAATTCTTTAATTCCAATACATAAACACTTAAATTATTCCACCTCATCCTTAATTCCTTAATTGGACTTTATCATCTAATTCCATAATACCTTTTTCCATTTATATGTCATTTGTAGTCTCTTCAATGTCAGCAATATAACTATTAATCATAATTCCTTTCTAATTCTCTTCACAAGTTTCCCCCATGGGACATAAATTTTCAAAATTCTTATACATTCCACATTTAAAGTATCCATCCATTAATAATACCTTTAAAGGGCCAATACTCCCATCCATTACATTAACCAAATGCTTTATTTTTCTTTCCAGTTACGTTTTCTATGTCATTATTTTCTACAGTCAAAACATATTCTTATTCCTCTAAAACACCCACTTGGTTGTTTCTTAGCAAAATATTGGAGCATGGGAAACCGAATCTTCATTCCTTCAAGGTATCTATTACCCAAAATCTTAATGAACTCACTCCTCCTCTTTTTTGGTGAGTTTTAGAGTTGGTTAAGGTATACATTGTTAATCATGTTCCATGAAAACTAATTAGGCATAATCACAATACCCTTCACTTTAGTCATCATCCCATTTGACTAATCATCGGAAAATTTTCTTTCACATTAAATATTAACCTAGTTCTTTTTCATTCTCTCCCTTGAAAAAAACTAGAAATCATAGTGCGAGAAACAATTATCATATCATAAAATCACATAATCATGAAAAATCACTTATAAGATATCTAAATAATGACACCTTTTCTAAATACATGACACCATTGGATTAACCTAGTTAATATGTGGTTATTATTTATTCAAATATTACATGATAGTTTATAAATATTTTAGGAATTTAAAAATCATATCCCCTAGGAGTTTCAAACTAGGAGTGAAACATGTCCCATTATTTTACAGTATTTCCTAATCAATTCTAGCACAATACTGTATTTTTTGGTTTACTACCCCTAGGTATATCTATGATAGAGCCACATCCGCATGTAGTATGCCGAAAAGGATGTAAATTTTCTAAAACAACTCACTCAATCCTTTTCCAAAATTCCTGGAAATTCTTTTATAGTTTGACTGGACTTTAGACTTATTCTAAGAGACATCCCTATACATGTCCATAGAAATATCCCTTAGGGATCTAACTAAAGTTTTCACATTTTAGTTTCCAAAGGTTTACCAAACCTTTTCTCTAATAGCTACTAAAGTGACCTAGGTTTCTCTTACATGGACATTACATATTTTAGAATAATATTCATTACATTATAAATACACATTCCTTAGTAACATAATAGTTTATTTCCTTTATAAACATGGAACAAAATATTCTAATATAGTGAAAGATCTTCATTATTTCCCAAAATTATCTTCCCATAGTACTCGTACTTAACACCAATATTCAGAACCTAGGGAAAGGAAACATAATAAAGAGTGATATTAGTTTCCCAATAATGGTAAATAGATGAGATACATACAAATAACATGAACAAAATTGCATATTAACATGATCATAACATTTGAAAAACATAACAAGAATATTAAATATCTTAATCTCAAGTCATGGAATAAATATTTGAAGATCACAAGATATAAATATTAAGAAAATAAAGAGAATAATCAATGATACCATGACATAGGAATATGAAAAGGAATTGTTATAGACACCTAAGTATAAAAAAATCAGTCCCTAGCAGTAAATGAACATTTCCAAAACTTATTATGGAACTTCATGAGGGAAACAGCTAATGGGTAGGACACACCACCAAACCCAGTGGTAGTCATTTTCTTATAGTGGAATGAATTCACTCCCAAAACAATCATAATGGAAAAAGTACCTTACTATACTAGGTTAACTCCCCATTCCATCCATGTTTATATCATGAGATATAAATCATTATGCAATGCATTGGAGGGATATATATGTCCCACCCTTTGTATAATTAAATCTATATTTCTGTGCACCACAAGATTATATAAATTTAACATATCATAAGGAATGGAATTAAATTGGTATAAAAATATCATATATGGAAAACTGATAGGTTTCATAATCATTTATTTATAGAATAAACCATGAAAAGAATCAGGTTTCATAAGTATTTTTTTATGGTATAACCTATGGAATGGAAACGGGTTTCATAAACATAATGCCAAAAAAACATAAACCATTAATATAAATAATAATAATGGTGTCCTTGGATAATATCCCTATTAATTTCATAAGTAACCTCAAATAATGTCATATTATATGATAAATAATTTTGAAAGACTACATGTGGAATTTCTTAGAGTAAAATATATTTTATTTAAAAATAAAATTCTAAACCATGAAACATTATTAAAATAATTTTCTATGAAAATAATTTTGAAAACATATAAATGAATATTTAAAAAATAATTTAAATCATTTTTGGAGAAAATAATATTATTTTTTATTAAAAAACTCTTTTTAATAAATAATTTTTCTGAAAACATTTTTCATTGAAAATAACGTTGAAAATTTATAAAGGAAACTTTTAAAAAAATTTTAAAACCTTTCTTGAAGAGAAATATATTTCACTCTTTGATTTTTTTTTTAAAATAATTTTTGAAAACCATTTTATCTGAAAATAACATTGAAAAATTTTAAAGGAAGCATTGAGTCAATGATTGGTCATGATGTCTGAAAATTATGTTCTTGTCGTACATGTAAAAAGTGATGATTCCTTTTACATTTATGGTAAATAAAAAATAGGAATTGTTTAGAAAAAATATGAAGATTACTTTTATTTTTTTTGAAAAAAATAAAAAATGCTTAAAAATATACTTCAAATAATAATAATAGAGTAAAAAATATGATTTTTTTAGAAAATATGATTTTGAAAAAAATATATTTCCAATCATAGGGATATATAAAGTAAAATTTTATTAAATATGTTTTCTTAATTATATTAAGTAAAAAATATTGGAAAAAAATTATCATTACACGAAGATATAATTAATAAATAGATAATAAGAAATTTAATTATAATTCTTGAGATTTAGATCATGATATTTCAACATTAGATACTTAATATTAAACAATCCTCATAAATGATGAGATTGAAATATAAAATCATTACCACTTTGATAACATTGAATCATCATCCACACAAAGGAATAACATAAAATAGTGATTAAAATATAATTATCCTTAATAAATTCGTGATATTACATGTTATATGGAATTTATATACATCTCCCAATGGAATATAGGTTCATAACATAAAATACATCTCAATGAAGGCAGATTGAGACAAAAATCTCTTACCGATTTGGTAACTATTTAACCGTAAACCCCAATGAAAGAGAGATACTGAACTGGATGTGTACATAAAAATAAATGTATGTATAATAATCAAAAAATAAATTCATGTGAAGTATATACACCACATAAAAGAAATAGGTGGTGAATACGACATGTGTCTCACATAAGTAAAAAGGTAGACAAACATCACTTACCTTAAGTCTTGACATCCTTCATACTCATTTTAAGATCCTGTATAATAAATATAGGTTAATTATACTTATTTTAAATAATAATAATATATATATATTACAATATATTATTTTCTTCAGACCTTTTATTACCTGTTTATTAATAATTCTATGTTAAAGTAACGTTTTGGGTAATAAACACTTTATTTTTTTCATATGCCTTTTGACTACTTATTTTTGGTACACTTAATTAAAATATGGTTTCATCATATCAAATATGTAAACTTAGATTTAAATATCATATATATTCAATATATATTCAAAATATATTTATTTAGAGTAATTCATAATATTTAGTAATATGAAATGATATACACCATTCATGGAGATAGTAGGTTATATATATGGATGAACATTGTTTTGATTTCCTTATCATATTGAATGAAATAAAAATAAATGATGTATAAATTATCATTAAAATATAAATTTTATTCCATATATATCATATATTTTTATTAAAATCCTCCTTAATAAATTCCATGTAAATCGTGAACGAATCACATCACTTCGTGAGGTGGTAGTCCGTCGTACCGACGAAAGACACTATCACATTCTCCAAAATGGAATTCATAAAGGTATGTGTGATATAAAAATTATATAATCATAATAAAAAAATAAATATCAAATATAAACAACAAATCATCATTATTATGAACCATGAATGGTGGTAATGAAAGAACGAGTGACATTAGTTTGTGAGGGGGTAGTCCACTGTACACACGAATGATGATAATGTAACCTATTTGAGGGAAGTGTGTGTGGTTTTAGATTTTACAATTTACATAAAAAAATCTCAATATATGGAATATAATGAGGTTGTTATATATACATGGTATAATAATAATTTAAATAGGTGGATAAATAAATAAAATAAAGACACTCTTTGAAGAACATTACGTCTTCTTCAGGTCTTCTCCTCAGGTTTAAAATAAATAATTATTTGGATGGTTGTTTCTGTTGTAAAATAGAACATAGTATACCATATAAGGTTCATTATAACATTAAATTTTCATAATATACATGGAAATTCCATCACAGAGGACCTAATAGTTTTTTTGTCATTGTAAACTAGATATATAGATGAGTCTTGTATTATAATTGAATACAAAAATTTCAATATATTTGTTTTTTGAGAATAAATTTATTCCAACAAGAGTATATCTTTACATCAGTCACAGTAAACTGAATGGAATCCATGACAAATGAAAAAAATAATGTTGAGCTAAAATTCTCTGTAAGTGTTATGTACAACAGAATCAATCATGAATCAATAAGAATAATAAACATGGAAAGGTAAAGAACTGAAAAAACATTCAATTTAAATAACAGAATAATGAATAATCATTATAGAAAGGTAAATAAATGAAAAAATTGCATTTAGTTAGTAAATGGGGAATAGAATTCATTTAAAAAAAATTCATAGTGAAACTCAGAAGGATAATAATAATTTAATCTAAATGAAGGAAATGATTATTTATCAGACACCATGTTTCCTAGGTATATGTTACCTTTACCGTAATACCTTTCATATGAGGGTTTAAAACATACTAAGAATCAACCATTTTGGTATTAAAACCTTATCTCTACTATCAAGACCATTCACAATACAGTTGAAAACATACTAGTTATGAACACATAAGTTTTTTCATCTTATTTCATCTCATCAGAGTACTGATGCATCAAGGGGCTTGATTTTTAATGGTCACCAACATATGTCATACATGTAAAAATAATTCCTCATACATCAAATAATTGATTTAATTCATAAACATTGTTCCTTATTAAATATCCTTATTGATTGAATAATATGGATTTATCAATATTTCCCATGATAATCATATTTATTTCAAAGTAAACACCGTATGTAAAAATATTATAATGTTTAGACCATAAACATATCCCAGATGAATAATGTTGACATTTAGTGTAAACTTAATGGTCAATGGTCACTAGAAACTAAATATCTCAAGGGTATGTTAATGAATACAAAAATTATTCAAGGAAGTAAACTTTAGTACTATCCTTAGTCAAAATAATCATAAGACATCCAAATAAAGAATAATGATGATATCAATATGATTTATACCGATTAGACTAAGAATAAGGGTAGTATTCTTTGATGAAATAAAAAATATATTTAAAAAATTATTGAGGAAAATATCCTTTTCATTTCTAAAAACAGTTGGTAAAAGGGAAAATGGGTAAAGTTTTATTTTAATAAATCATTTTGAAAAGTATGGATATTTTTTTGAAATAATTTTCAAAAAACATAGATTCTTAAGAAAAAAAATTTCTGATTGAATAGATAAATGAAGTTATATTTTCTTAAAAAAAATTGGAAAAACTTTTAAGTACCAAAGAGTGCAAAAATTGTACTATTAATTGAAAATATTCATGAATAACCCAAGGAGAATAAAATGAAAGGTATTATTAATCAATGAGAAAATAATTTCTTTCAATGGGAATTCAGATGTAAATAATCCCGAATAAAACGAAATTGTGAACTAAACCCTTACAACGATCATAACATTTAACTGTGAATTAAAAAATGAATCAATTTTTTGTATCAACATTAAATCTACATAAAACAAGTGTAAATAAAAAAATAGATAGTCAGAATTATTACACACATAATATTAGAAATTTAATGACACCGATAAAGTAATATAACATAACTAAAAGGAATTGGGTTGTGAAATTATTTTCCACTTGGTAACTTTTAATTCAAATACCATTAGATTAAATAATTGAAATTGAAACATAAAATTCCATAACTAATTTTGTATTCATGAAATTACATTTCAATGGGAATTATATACACCATATAAAATTAATTTAGTTCATAAAAACATTATTTTTATTTATTATATCATATATGATCCTTTTATAACATATTTGTACCCATTCATTAATAATATTTCATTATTTTCATTTTTTTGGGTAATAACATACTTTGTTTTTCAAGATTTTTCTACCATGTTATTTTGTTCTTCTATAAATTATATCATTATTTAATAATCACTTAGATGTAAATCATGATTTAAATATCATATATATATTCTGTATATATGTATATATAGTAATCTAATAAATTTGGTGATTATAAATAAAATACACCGTTCATGGAGACAGTAGGCCATGTGTATGTGTGAGCAATACTTCCATTTTCTTGACGTATTGAAAAAAAGAAAATTAAATGATATATATGTATATTTTCAATATAGTATAATATTTATGTCATATATATAATATATTTTTATTAAATCCATCATTAATAAATTCTACGTAAAGTGTGAATGAATCACTTCACTTCACGAGGTGGTAGTCCACCATACACACAAATGATATTATTGTATTCCCAAAAAATGTAAAGCATAAAGGTATGTGTTAGAAGATAATTAAAGATGAATAAATTCATCCAAAATATTATATATATCATATATAAATATTATTTCCATCATTATTTTCATCATTTAATGGAGGTAATGGAGAAAATAATGAAATTAGTTCGCGAGGTGGTAGTTTCCCGTACACAAAAATGATGATTTCGTAACCCATTTGATGGAATTTTGTTTTTTTTGGTTTTACCCTTAACATAAAAACATATTAGTATATTTAAGATACTTTTTTTTAATTATAAAATCATGATATTAAAATAATTGAAGGGGTTTGAGGAATAAATAAAATAAAAATGTTTGTTGATGAATGTCACCATTTGTTCGAGTATCTCCTTTTAGTTTACACCAAAGGAGTTCATTGGTTGGATTTATTGTAACACCATATGAATTTACAAATAGATTTAATATAGAATTCACGAAACAATGAGTCTCTAAAAAACTTATCTTTGTTATAACCTACACAAGTAAATATAAATTTTCCCCCTCTCTGATTTGAATTTCTAAAATCTGATATACACGGTTGCGTTCAGTAAGATATTTAGAGTTTGATAAGAGAAAATTAATTTTTGGTGAATAGTTATGTACCCTTATGAATATTAATAAATATTAAATGAGCCAAGAAAAATATAAACATCACCCATGAATGTATAAATACAATTTATACATCTTAAAAGTGAAAAAATTATTATCGTATAAGTATTGGTATTTTTGTATGACATAAATATTTTAATTACAATTTTATGATTAATTTAATATTTTAAAATGGAAATATATTTTCATAAAATGTAATCATAAATTATTATTTCATTTTCTTTTGGTTAAAATATAATTCTAAGGGACCTTGATTAAAATTTCAAGGTGTTATAATACGAGTTACAGTTTTAATGTTGTTTTTTTCAAATAAATTATGATTTTATTTACAAGTAAAATTAAAAATATATAGAAAATTATTTTCAAAAATTGGAGTTCATTTTTGAATTCTATGAATTGAAAAAATTTTAGGGTGAATTTTTGATATTTTTCTAAAATACTTGAATTTGTTTTGAATAGTAAAAATACAGTTTTGAATTTTTTGTATGTTCAACTAAATCATATTGATGTAATAAATAATATAAAATTATGGTCGACTTTTGAATCATAAAATATTATTATAGGTGTCCCAAGTGTCTAATACTATGGGAAAATACCACGGTAAAGCCCATGGTTTTTCAAAAACCACTAATGAGGTGTCCCATTAAATTAATAAAAATCTTACACTCATTTACTATAAATTCCAACTCATTCCTTCATTTTATTTCATTCCAAAATCATTATCCTCGATGCTCTCATAGTTTTACCTCCCTTTTAGTACTTCAAAGGCATCCTCAAGCCACCAAGGTCTCATCCTTCATGTCTTGGATGTTACTCTACAAGGTAAGAGAATTCTCAACTTCTCTTTTATCATCCAAGTTCTCTTTTATATGGTATGTATTTCAAATTTTAATACCATATTTCTATTTATATAATATTTTGAACCTATACTATTTTATTATTATTTTATGAATTAGTGACCCCTTTTCCCTTTTTTTTAATGTTTTCTAAAACCATTTTTCATAACCGTTATGCTATAGAATTTTTCATCTCAAAATCTCTCTCTTTTTCAAGCACTCTTATTATGTTATTATCTTTTAATTTAAATTTTTTTATTCTAGGTTATGTAATTAAATATCCCCCTTAATTTCAATATTATGTAGGAATTATGAGATACCCTTATTTTCCCTCAAATATTTTTTATGAAATATTAAGCGATGACGTTAGGCTACCGAATTTTTGTGGGGGATTTCTCTGCTTTTCTTTTATTTCGAGTTCATTTATTTTCCTTTTCATCTCCATTCATCAAAATGCTATGATAATTACATTATATTACATGAACATTAATTTTATTATTCTAATTGAATATTTCATCATCATATATCTTTTTACCTCCTCTTATACTAAAAATGAAAACACTGTCCGAGATGTGTTAATTTATCATATTCAAGGACGATAGGTTCTCAATTTTTATTACCAAATTTAATTCGGGTCATGAAACCATTTTTATGGTTGAAAAATATTATAATATATTTATTTCATATTATTTAATGTTTGGTAATCCTTTAAACCTCATAATATAAAATAAAATTTCAAAACAAGTTCATTATGCACAAAACCACTATGTTAATCCAAGCATTTATCATTATCTATTATTAAAAAATTCGTCCTCATGGTATATAAACAAATTAATTATAATATCAATTATATAAAATTAATTTCACTGATAATATATATTAAAAATTATGGATGATTTAACACATTTAAAATGAACTTCCATTCATGAATACAAGTAAACTGATCATGAAGACCAAGGGAGAAAATGCTTCCAAAACAATAAAATTGATCCTCTTAAACCTATAAAAAAAGAAATGAATGAACATAATAAGGTTATAATAAATCAATTCAATAAATAATATATTCTTTAAATATTAATTAATGAATTTAATTTGGTTATCTAATACACTAAACTCATGTGAAGAACACCATCCGACATAAGGTAAGGGGTATCTTCATCTCACTTCCATTTTTGTGATTTATTCCACATTCACTGCTATTACTTATGTATAGTGTATGCATACTTCCCATTTATGTTTCAAATAATGAATTTATTTATTTTCATGATATTAAATGTGTCATTTAATGATTATTAATTATCGGTCATACAATTCAATTGATTACAAAGTTGTAAGTATTTTCTACCCGAACCTCCATTTTCATTTGGGTTGCTCTTATTCTCTAATCACCTCAACAAAATTATTATTTATTCTTATTTAATAATCATAAATTATGTGGGAATTATATATATATATATATTTTTAACCATAATAATAATTATTTATTTTATGTGTAGTTAAATGTTTTAAAAGAATCATTCAAAAATTCTTCTGAAATGAATGCCCGATTCAGGAGAACTTATTGAATTCTTACCCATTTCCAGGTGCACTACAGAATCTATTTTAAGACACCATTATTTTTATAAAATCACTCATTTTATCTTGAAAAATTATCTTGTTTAATTTTTAGTTTTATTAAATCAATCATGGATTTCCACTTTAAAATTATCTTTAATATTTTCCTTAAAATGTTATAAATTGTTTTATTTCTATAGATTCGTAAGATGTCTTTTTACATTATTTCAATTCAGCGAGGCATAATTTATTCCTCAAATATAATTTCAATGTACTTTACTTTTATTTTATTTTGTATATACATGTTTAAAATCTTATTTTAGGAAAAATAAAAATGATTTTCCAAAAGAGATCTTCTTTGAAAAGTAAAAAGGATTTTCTCGTCTCACATTAACTTTTATTAAGTACATGTCTTGTTCATAACTTAATACATGCATGAGGTGTATGTACTTCCCCTTGGTATTTCATATCATGATTATCCTTATTTTAATGATATTATAATAGATTATGATTTGAATGTTTCAAGGTGGTATGGGACACTTTGGAATATTTAAGGATTATTTCCTCAACAATTTTTCAATGGTATCATTTAAAAGTATCCTTATTTATGTCAACATACATTGATGAATATTGTATTTAATAGAGTATTATCTATTCTTATATCATCTAAAATATTTTTTTTATTTTTTTTGATTAGTTTTACTATGGATGTGCTATCTTGATACCATTCACCATATTATTCTGAATGGTTAGTGTTTATGTTCAATGATTGGGGGAAGTTATTTCAATTTCATATGTTAGTTTCAGTATAAATGTATATGATAATTATGCTCACTACTTTCATATAAAGAATGAATTGAACTCAGTATGTGATGGGTTGGTACCTCTATATCCTCTCAATGCATTGGTAGGTCCAATGAGACAAATAGACATGGACTTGGCCGAGGCCTTTCCCTTTTTTATATATGGTTTTAGCCGAGGCCTTAATCATTTTTTAATATATTGGCTATGGACTGAATGGTATGTTGTATGATGTCTTACATATTAATTTCCCTCATTATGAAAATATTATTGATAGTTCATGTGGTCATTCTACTATTAGAATACCCATGATTATGTTTTATTATGGAATTATTTATTTATCACTTATTCCTACCATAATGTGTTCAAGATTATTTTTATAGGAATTTTTTTAGTTATTAACCATGCCTAATGTTTATGTTTATGTTATTTTAAACTGTATTTCCAAATCCTTACTAAGTATTTGAGATCACCCCTTTCATTTGATTTTCCTTCCCCAGGTTATGAAGAAGAGTTCATCTATTGAGTTTTTAAGGATGTAGTTTATTAGATTTTGTAATGTATCATATATTGTTTCCTTTCCAAATGTAAAATGGGTTCCATGTATGTATCTAGATTCTTCAAGACTAATAAACTGATCGGTTATTCGGGATTTTAATCCTTGTAATCATTACAATTTAGTAAAATAATGCACCAACTCCGGGATTCTGGGGTTGGGGTCTTTATTGATGGTATCAGAGAAAGTTTAGTAGAATACATGTAAACTAGATATTGAAAAAGTAGACTAGTGAAAAAAATAATAAGATGGAATTTGGGGATAAGTATACAAGGAAATTCTAGAATTTTGTTATGGAATAGATTGTGTGTTTTATCAAGAAAATACATCCTTGTATGGATATGAACAAGTATAGGTGGATTTGGGACATATGTATCTAGGGGTAAAAACCCAAAACACCGCTTTGAGCTAGACTCGAACGGGAACTGGTGTATGCCAATGGACCTTGTTGTACTCTGGGTTTGACACTCCCAGGAGATATGATTTGGTAAATTCATAAGCATATTACAAACAATTATGAAGGATTTATGCACCCAAAGTAACCAAAGTATATGGTTCTAGGATTTATGATGCATAAATTTATGTTATGTGGTATACCATGTTTAGAGATATAGAGAATTCATAATTTTATGAGATAATACATAATATGGAATTGATTAGAAACGGCGGCTTGGAGAAGGAATTATAACTTCACCAATGAACGTGATGCGAAGAGTAAGAATGATCATATATTTAATGGTATGAAGACATTATTTAAAAGGTATATTATCTCTCAAGTTTCCTCACCATACAAGGAAATAGTATCATGTGTTAATAATGTATGTAAAGACTTCTCTGAGTACTAAAACTTAGAAGGGAAGAAAAATAAGAAGAGGATGGTAAATCAAAACACGGATAAAGGGAAGAAGGGAAAAATGTATTTCCCAACATGTGATAATTGTGGAAGGAAACACATTGGGATATGCTTGAGTGGAAAAGGGTTTGTTCAAGTATGTAGAAAAATGACACCATGATCATAATTGAAAGATTAGGAATGAATTTTCCGATATCCAATGCTTCAACTACAAGGATAAGGGACACTATGGGAATAAATGTCCCATGCATCTGGAAATATAGCTCTAAAAAATAAAAGGGATCATGGTCAAGCTTATGATGTTATTAGGGTTAAAGTAGAATAAATAATGTATTTATGATTTTGGATTTAAGAACTATGTTATGAAATTATTATTATAAGAATTATGAGATATGTAAGGATTGTACTGTAGTGCTATTTAATTAAGGATTTGAGGTCGTATAGTGAATGGTACAAAGGAAAAGTTATTCAGCGGAATGATAAATTTTTTAGAAAAAACATGATTGAGGGAAAGACAACCCTTAATAAATATCTCATATTGATATAATAATGAAGAAATGATTGATTCAGATAATTACTGACTACCTTGGAACTAATTATTGACTTTTCACGAAGTTGTATAAGCAATCATTGATGGAGTTTACAACACCTTTGGATGAAAGTAATATATCCAATAACATGTATCATACTTATTGAATACAGAAGAATGCATGTTTCCTATATGGGTTTTATGGTAATTCAATTTATTACCATATTTCAAGAGGATACATGATGAAGTTATTCACATGTTTGGAATGTGAATTTTAAAGATTCATCTTATTGGTTAAGGGTTAATGATAAGTTCATCATGGAAATTAAGCAACCTTCATTATAATGTGTTGAATCATTATATTTTTGAATTTTATACCATTTTCAAAATGGTTTTAGTGGATGATTGTATGGGGTTTTAGAGTTTAATGTCACCACATAATGGTTTGATTATTCTTCCATAACCATTTTGTCCAACTAGAACGTGTTCTTTCGTAGTAACTAATGCATTTTCATTTCCTCTTATTAATATGATATTTTAACCATATTATTGCGGTGGGTTTCTAATAAGGGAATTTTCAAGTATCAACCATTAACTTTCGAAGTTCAATTTCAAATTTTGAGGACAAAATTTTTGTAAGGAGGGGATAATGTAATACCCCAAGAATTTAAAAATTGATTTAACATAGAATTAATGAGACAATAAGACTCTACAAAACACCACTTCGTTATAACCTAGCAATGTAAACATAATTTTTCCACCTCTGTGATTTGAATTTTGAAAAAATAACATACACGGTTGCATTCAGTAAGATATTTACAGTCTGATAAGACAAAATTAAGTTTTGGTGAACAGTAACATACCATTATGAATAGTAATGAATAGTAAAATAGCTAATCAAATTGAAACTTCACCCATGAATGTATAAATACAATATATACATCTTAAAATTGAAAAAATAATTATAGTATAAGTATTTATATTTTTGTATGTCATAAATATTTTAATTAAAATTTTATAATTATTTTAATAATTTTAAATGAAAATTTATTTTCATAAAATGTAATCATAAATTTTTATTTTATTGTCTTATAGTTATAAGATAATTCTGAGGGACCTTGATTAATTTTTCAAGGTGTTTTAAAAAGAGTTATAGTTTTAATGTTTTTTTTCAAATAAATTATGATTTTATTTAAAAATTAAATTAAAAATATTTATAAAAATATTTTGAAAAAATTGAGTACATTTTTTAATTCTATGTTTTGAAAAATGGTTAGGGTTAATTTTTGGGATTTTTCTAAAATACTTGAATTTTTCGTGAATAGTAAAAATACAGTTTTGAGTTTTCAATATGTTTAATGACATCATAGTGATGTAATAATTAAAATAAAATTATGGTCTACTTTTGTAAATTAAAATATGACATTAGTTGTCCCAAGTGGATAATACAATGGGTAAATACCATGGGAAGGCCCATTGGTTTTCAAAAACCACTGAAGAGGTGTCCCTTTAAATTAATAAAAAACTTCATCTCATTTACTATAATTATCCACTCATTATTTAGTTTTAATTCATTAAAAAATCATAATCCTAGAATATCCGGTAGTTTTACCTCCCTATTAGTCCTTCCATGGTGTCCTCATGCCCCCAAGGTCCCAACCATCATGTCTTAGAATTTACTCTACAAGGTAATAGAATCCCCAACTTCTCTTTTCTAATCCAAGTTCTCTTTTATATGGTATGTATTTAATATTTTCATATCATGTTATTATTTACATATTATTCTATTCCTATACTATTTTATTAGTATTTTATGAATGATTTAAATCTATCCCCTCTTTTTTTAATTTTTTCTAAAACCATGTCGCTGAACTGTTATGCTGCAGAATTTTTTGTCTCAAAATATCTCTCTTTTTCAGGCACTCTAATTATGTTATTATATTTTAATTTAAATTGGTTTATGCTGGGATATTTCACTCAATATCCAACATAACTTCCAAATTATGTATTAATTATTATATACCATCTTTTATCTCATAAAAATATTTTATGAAATATTAAGCGACGTCATTAGGCTGCTGAATTTTCAGGAGGGATTTCTTATCTTTTCCTTTATTTTGAACTCCTTTATTTTATTTTTCATCTCCCATCATCCAAATGATATTATAATTAGAGTAACTTACATGAAATGGAATTTTATTATTCTAATTTAATATTTAATCATCATCTCTCTTTTCCCCTCATCTTATAATAAGAATGAAAACACCATCCGAGATGTGTGAATTTATCACATTCAAGGAGGACATGTTCTAAATTTTTATTACCAGATTCAATTATATTCATGAAACAAATTTTATTGTAGATCCAAATAAGAATATAAGTATTTAATCTTATTCAATGTTCGGTAATCCTTATAAACTCATAATATAAAATAATAATTCCAAACAAGTTCATTATGCACAAAACCACGAAGTTATTCGAAGCGTTTATCATTATCTTTTATGAAACAAGTCATTCTCATGGTATATAAAAAAATTCATTATAAGATAATTTATATTCCTGTAATTAAACTAATAATATATATTAACAATTCTATATATTTCACCACATTTCAAATGATTTTCCATTCGTGAATACAATTAAATTGATCATGAAAACCAAGGTACAAAATGCTTCCAAAAAAATAAAATTGAACCTCTTAAACCTATCAAAAAGGAAATGAATTAACCTAATAAGGTTATAATAAATAAATTAAATAATTAAGTGGTTCTAGAAATATTAATTAATGAATTTAATTTTGTTATCCAGGACACAAATATCAAGTTAATAACACCATCAGGATTAAGGTAATGGATTTATTAATCTAAGTTCCATTTTTGTGAGACATTCCGTATTCCCTACTATTACTTGTGTATGGTGTTTTAATACTACCCATTGATGTTTCATATCATGAATATATTTATTTTATTTATATTAAATTTAGAATTTTATTATTATTAATTATGGGGCATATAATTCAATTGATTACAAAGTTGTAAGTATTTTCTACCCGAACCTCCATTTTCATTTGGGTTGCTCTTATTCTCTACTCAATTCAATGAAATTATTATTTATTCTTATTAAATCCTAAAATATTATGTGAGAATGTTATATATTTGATTACCCATCAGAATCATTCTTTATTTTATGTTTATTTAAATTATTTAAAATAATCATTAAAAAAGTCTTCCGAAATGAAAGCCTGATTCAAGGGAACTTATTGAATTATTACCCATTTTTAGGTGTACTATAGAATCTATTTTAAGAAACTATTATTTTCATAAAATCACTTATTTTATTATGAAAAATGATCTTTTTTCATTTCAGGTTTTAATAAATCAAACATGCCTTTCTACTTTAAAATTCTCTTTAATATTTTCTTTAAAATACTCTAAAATGATTTATTTCTAAGATTGATAAGAACTCTTTTTACATGATTTCACTTCAGTGAGACATCATTTATGTATAAAATAAAATTTAAATGTCCTTAACTTTTATTTTTAGGGATACAAATTGTTGGTTGGAGTGGACACTCAAGAGCGGGGCTGAATTGAGTTCCAATTAAAATTTCTGCTTAAAAAACATAGTCTTAAAATCCCCCAAATAAAACACAGAATTAAACTGTAGTGCATTTATATAAAAATAAAGGTTCAGTTAGGTTCTCAAAGGATTGATTATTTCCGAGTTAATCAAATCAGAAGAATTGATTAACTTTTGAAACTAACTTACTGATTTACCACTAATATAAACACTTGCGAGTTTAATTATCAAAGTATCTTTAAAACAGTTTTGGTTTTAAAGTGGTTTGCAGCGGAATAAAAAATAACTTTGAAACTAAATAACCACAGCAGGTTTAACCAAGAGGTTCAGTCTCAAGATGAGACTTAGTCCTCTCAAAACATTATATAAAAGTGATCCACACCCTGGATCGGGGTTCACAACAGTATGCAACTGTCCCGGTTCAAGACCTCTACCACTGTTATCTGTGGGAACTAAAATAGTAGATCCAGCTATCCAGGTCACACACGACCTCTACCACTATCCCAGTGAGAAAGAAAAAGACGTAAGAGTGTGAGTGAGGATTTATAGATCCTCCAGTTAAAGTACAAGAGACAGTGTGTGTGTTAAATACAGAACATAACACACACTGCTCAATATGTAAAAAGATAAATCACAGAGCAAATATTTAGAGTTTATAAATGGCTCTAGTTATTGTCGTACAGTTCTGGACTCCTTTGATTTATCAGAATTTTCTCTGATTCCTCTTCTGGTTTTTGTCTGGAAAACAGAGTATCGTTTGTTTCCTTGTCTTCCAGTTTTAGAGATAGTCGGTGAAGCTTTTGAGTTGATGTTCTCTTTTTCATTCTTAGCTCTTCTCTGGTATGCAGAAATGTGTCTGAGGTTCTAGTAAGATCATTTGTCTCTTTGCATTCACACATGGTTGTTCTTCCAACACACCCGTGGTATGTATGTCTCTATGTATTCTTATATTCATCTCTCTCTTTGCAGTAGCACATCCTTCCTTTATTTAAAGCACGAGCTCCGAAAAAATATGATTTACTTTTTGCAGGTACGAGGTACAGTTCCCTGAAAACAAACAACACACATTAAATAAATGTCAGTGTATTAAAATATACCTAATAAGACCGTTGGTTAGATTAAATAATGATAAAGATATTAAAGCAGTGTCGGGTTCTGTTTCTGGAACGGTAGCTTTGGATATCGGTAGGTAGATGTAACGGTAGGCCTGAGTAACGGTAGCTTCTAGTGTAATGGTAGACTTGAGTAACAATAGCCTTTCTATCGGTAACCTTCCGCGTATCGGTAGACTTGCATATCAGTGACCTTTGAGTATTGGTAGGCTTTGATGTAACGGTAACCTTTTTATATCGGTAGTGGTAGCTCTGTCTTGTATCGGTAGACTTCCTTTGATAACAGTAGCTTCAACATATCAGTGGACTTGTGTGTATCGGTAGCTCTGTTATGTAATGGTGGCTATTATCTGTAACGGTGGACTTTAATGTAACGATGACTAGTCTGTATCGGTAGCTCTCACATAGCGGTAGACTTAACTGTATCGGTAGCTCTGTTCTGTTTAAGCATTCAATTGGCAGAATAGGTTAAGTCAGAGTGTACAAACATCTAGTAACCGAAAGAATAACATTTAAACATAGAACAATATAACAATACTTAAAGAAAATAAATAGCTATATTCCCAAATAAGTATTTAACCATTTATCAACTAGGGATTAACAAAATACAAATAATCATAATTGGGATTATCAAAATATAATAAAGCAACTAGATTCCCAGAGGGTTCAACAATCTCCCCCTTTTTGATAATCACAACTTATGCCAAGAAAATTGAAATAGTATCAGAGGAAAAAGTGGAAATGAAATTAGCATTAGAGGAAAAGGTTCTTTTGTTTTCTTCAGAAAAAAATGTCCATATTCCTCCCCCTTTCAATTGTACTGCAATATTATCTCTTAAGTCTTATTTTCTCATTCCCCCTTTGTGTGTTTCCCCTTTTTTAACTCTTAGGTCTCATGTCTTATTTGCTCTCATTTTATCATGTTCTCATTTTCTCCCCCTTTGTGATTAACAAAAATAAGGTTAGTAGAGAAAAGATAAAGATTAGTAGAGAATAAATGACAAAGTAACAGAAACTCAGTAAAGTAGATAATGAAGAAGAATTTCATTAATATACAAAAGGTACACTGATAAAATCAGAACAAAAAATACAAGTGAATCCTATAAAAAAGATCTAGAAACACTCAATCCTCCTCTGGAACAGGTGTCTTTCCCTTAGGATCAACAAAGGTTTTTGGAATAGCTGAAGGGACAACTGGTGGTTCAACTAAAGAAACTGTACCAGATCTAAAATCTGTGCTCCTCTGAGTGATCATCGGTGTCAAGCTCCTGATGGATTGAACTGGAGTCAATTGAGGAGTACTCCCAGAGGCAGAAGCAGGAAGTGCAGGAGGTACAATCACTGGTCTGGCATCCACGTGCAGGAAGGGCAGCAATAGGTTCCTGAAATCCATTATAATGCTTCCTCCTCTCTCCATTGCAGACACAAAATCATCTCTATTTTCAATGAATTTGTCCAAGGCAGGAGTAAGCTCACTGAGCTTACTAACCTATTCTCTGAAGGCTTGGGTCACTGGAGGTAACTACATATTTTCCAGTAAGAGCTTAAAATGGTTGGTCATTTTTTGCTTGGTATAAACCTTCTCGAAATAAGCATCCACCTTATTCTTGATTGCCTCTTGAGAAGAAGTAGCTGCCCGCAGGTGATCATGAACAAAACTACTAACATCCCTAGTGGTAGAAAGAATCTGAGTAACTGATTCACCACTGGGATTGGCCTTAGCCAATTCTTCCTGAATAATATTATGGATCTGGTCAAGGTTTATACTTGAGCTGGATGAGGGAAGATTTTTCATTGAGAAGGCCACTATCTCCTTGAAAGATTGAGTCAGACGACTAACTACCTTCTGAACAAGTTCATCTTGACTGTTCAAATGTTCTTTAACTGAATTTTTAAAGGCCTCAAAAACTTCCACAAATTTCTTGACCACTTCATTGATTTATCGAATGTCAGAGTTTACTTGAGTGTGAGAGCTATGCATGGTAGTTAGAGAAGCAATCGATTGTCTCAAAGCAACTACAGCTCCTGTCCAACTCTCAATCTGAGTGTGGCACGCATTAATTTCATCCATCATTTATTTCACAAGACTGGATACACCATATCCAATGGATAACTCAAGGGATTTCTCCACGCTTTTCATCTCTTCAACCATACTTTTTTTCATTTCTGCCATTGATTCCCTTATTGCTTCTTTCAATTCAACTTTTAAGGACTTAAGGTCATCCATGGTTGCCAAATTTTCATCCATAGTGGGTAAGGTAACTGATTCCTTTTGGGGCTGGTCTTCCTCATCAGAGTCTCCATAAGAAAGTCCAAGAATCATATATCCTGGATCTGATGTCCAACCTTCAATGTCATATAGTACTAATACTGAGCCAAAATTCTCCCCCTCACTTGGAACATTCTCCTAAGGTATCTCTTCTAACTGTCCTTCTTGAGGTAATTCTGCAATTTCCTCTACAACTACAGCATATTCAATAGACATTTGTTCTGAGTCATTAATGACTCTCTCATCAATAGGTGATGCTTCTACTTCTTCCTAATTAGGCACTATCCTGACTGTACTGACTATTAGAGGACTCAAACTGAGCTCTTTTTCAACATTTTCCTCATCATCTGCTTCACCATCAACCTCCTTTTCTCTATTAACATCATGATCAGATTCGGTTGCCTCATCCTCCTCAGAGGTGTCCTTGACAACATACTGGCATGCTTCTTCTCATTCTTCTGTAGTCTCTGTATCATTGTCCTTCAAGACAGTTTCTCTCTTTATTAGTTCTTTTGGAGGGATAGCTACTCTATAAGAAATAACTTGATGCACATGACTAGGGGGTAAGTATGGGTCTCCTCCTTCCTCTACTGATGTCTCTTCCTCCTCAGCTTCAGCATCATTGTAGACTGGTTCTGTCTCATCTGGTCCAAGACCAGGATCCCTCACATCCTTTGGTATAGAAGGATGTTCCAAAAGAGTATACTTGTCATAGATTTTTCTATCATCATTCACCCATGATTTCTTCCAAGGATTCCGACTGACATTCATGTATTTATAGACAGTTCTTATAATACAGAAGTTTTCCTTAACCACTACTAGCTCATCCTAAGGTCTAGCTACCTCTTTCACTTTTAGCATCACAGAAATTAGCTTTGAGAAAAACAGTGCATTTTATTTGGACTTCGGTCTAGTCATATATTCTACTTGAACCATAATCAATCTACATAGATTGATTCTCACACTGTGCTTTAGCAAATATAACAGATATATGTCTTGGAATCTCAAAGTAGCAAAATCTCCTCTTCTAGGACTAACAACATGCTGAATAAATTTAAACAACATCTTATCTTCTCCTGCCATCTCTGCAGCAATTACCTTTCTAGGGGTCCCATTCCCTGTAAGCTCCAGCAAAACATCTTCATATTGAAACAAATCACTGGTTGAAGGTACATACTTTGAGTAGAACGCATAATCTCCTTCATGTGGAACTCTTATGTTCCTAGCCCATTCCACTGAAGTAAAAGATACTTCCTGACCATTTAACAAAGATATCATTCTGCTTTCCTGCTCAGTATTTTCAAAGCGGAGAAAGTCATAGAAATGCTTCACCAGCTCAGGATAGTAAGTTATGTTGTTGTTCGCGAAGCACTCAGTCCAACCTTGTTCTTCTAAAACCTTAAGAACCAAGGACATTCTCTCCATGAGCCATTCTGCACACACTTCTTTCTCAACGACAATCTCTCGCTTCGAAAAATGCGGGTTTAGGGGATTTCTTTGAGCTATACTTCCACTTCCACTTCCACTGGTACTAGCATTAGTTACTTTTTGTCTTTTCTCTTGTGGCTCATCACTCCCATCTGTAACTTGGGGTCTCTTGACGTGGGCCATTACAGATTCGAGGTTTAGGGTTTTGCGTCTTGAGAGGGTTAGGTTGGAGGGATTCAAATAGACGAGTTCACGGTGAGATTGAGTGAAGTCTAGACTCGGTTTAATATCATTTAGGATCCACAAATAAAATAAGTCATATAAAAAAATTCGATGTCTCAGCTTTAAAGAAGTTTAAAACAACACGAGATGTACTGGTAAAGTCTCCTAATGGTGAGGATGTCCTAACGGTGAGGTCTCCTATCGGTGAGGATTTCTAACGGTGAGGATTTTTCTAACGGTGAGGATTTTCTAACGGTGAGGATTTTTCTAACGGTGAGGATTTTCTAACGGTGAGGATTTTTAACGGTTTCAAGTGTAAGTTATCATTCCTAATTCATGTCTAATGAAACTTAATCTTACTGAACATAAAGTCTTAGTGAAAATATCAGCTAATTGAAGTTCAATTCCTATAAATTCAAGAGTTATATCACCTCTTTGATAATGATCTCTTAAAAAGTGGTGTCTGACATCAATGTGTTTAGTTATAGAGTGAGACATAGGGTTCTTGGGGATGTTGATCACACTAGTGTTGTCACAGTTAATTAAAACATGTTTAAAATCAAATCCATAGTCCAATAAAGTGTGTTTCATCCATAGAATCTGTGCACAGCAACTACCAGCAGCAACATATTCTGCTTCAGCAGTAGACAATGCAACTGAGTTCTGTTTCTTACTACACCATGATACTATGGACTTTCTAAGTAAATGACATGTTCCAGAAGTTCTCTTCCAATCTAAGTTGCATCCAGCAAAGTCAGCATCTGAGTAACTTATTAAATCAAATGATTGTTCTTTTGGGTAAAACAATCCCAAATTAGCAGTACTTTTAAGATATTTGAAAATCTTTTTAACAGAGAGTAAGTGT
Organism: Viscum album; assembly: GCA_963277665.1. Classification (NCBI taxonomy): domain Eukaryota; kingdom Viridiplantae; phylum Streptophyta; class Magnoliopsida; order Santalales; family Viscaceae; genus Viscum; species Viscum album. Next base: position 1,991,561,575 of record OY728151.1, read on the forward strand.
GATTCTTTAGGATTAGCTTGAAACCTAGCACACATACACACACTAAACATAATATCAGGTCGACTAGAAGTAAGATAAAGTAAACTCCCAATCATACCTCTATAATTAGTTTGATCAACTGGTTTACCAGTTTCATCAATATCCAATTTACAGGTAGTACTCATAGGTGTGTCACTTTACTTAATACTATCCAAACCAAAACGTTTTAATAAATCCCTAGTGTATTTTCTTTGATTTAGAATAATACCATCTTTAGTTTGGAAGATTTGAAATCCAAGAAAATACTTAAGCTCTCCCATTAAGCTCATTTCAAACTCATTTTTCATAACCTTTGAAAAATCAGTACATAAAGAATTTTTAGAATATCCAAAAATAATATCATCAATATAGATTTGTACTATTAAAACATCTTTTGAAATAATTTTTATGAAAAGAGTGGGATCCACTATTCCTTTTGTAAATCCTTTTGAAAAAAAAGTTTGAAAGTCTTTTATACCAAGATCTTGGAGCTTGTTTTAAACCATATAAAGCTTTAGAAAGTTTAAAAACATGACTTTGAAAATGAAGATTTGAGAAACCAGGTGGTTGTTCTACAAAAACATCTTCAACAATAAAACCATATAAAAAAGAACTTTTCACATCCATTTGATATAACTTGAAATTCAGATGTGATGCATAGGCAAGTAAGATCCTAATAGCCTCTAATATAGCTACAGGTGCAAAGGTTTCCTCATAGTCAATTCCTTCTTCATGATTGTTAGCTTGTGCAACTAGCCTAGCTTTGTTTCTAATGATGTTTCCAGATTCATCAACTTTGTTTCTAAACACCCATTTTGTGCCTATGGTCATAGTGTCCTTAGGTATTTCTACTAATTTCCAGACTTTGTTTCTTTCAAATTGATTTAGTTCTTCTCACATAGCCATTACCCAAAATTCATCATTGATAGCATCATTGATATTTTTAGGTTCTAACTGTGAAATAAAAGCTTGATGTTCAACCTGATTTCTTAGAGAAGATCTAGTCTATGTTTCTTTATCTAAATTACCTACAACAGCATCTAAAGGATGGTTCATTAGAATTCTAGTTGATCTAGTAAAGGTAGGACTAGAAATTTCAGGTTCATCTATAGGTCGGGGTTCAATAGAAGCATGTTCTGGGAAATTTACAGAACTGGATGTTTTTACTACAGGTCCACTGTCCTTATCATTAAGGTTCAAAGTAGATAGATCATCTTCAAGATTTTCAAGAGAGGTCTTAGGTTCATGTGGATCAGTTTCATCAAATTTGATGTCAACATATTCCTCCACACATTTGGTTCTTTTATTTAAAACTCTATAGGCTTTACTAGAAGTAGAGTAAACTAGGAAAATTACTTCATCACTCTTGGATGGAAATTTGTCGAGATTGTATTTAGTATTAAGAATAAAGACTTTGTAGCCAAAAACTCTGAAGTAGTTAACCTTAGGTTTCCTATTGTTCCAAAACTCATAAGGGGTCCTCTTAAGAATAGGTTTGATCAAGACACTATTGATAATATAGAAAGCTGTATTGACAGCTTCAGCCCAAAAATAAACAGGTAGGTTATAGTCATTAAGCATAGTCCGAGCAATTTCTTGCAGGGTTCTATTTCTCCTTTCTACTACACCATTCTGTTGGGGTGTCCTAGGGGCAGAAAAATTGCGACTATTGCCACTGTGTGAGCAGTAGGATTCAAACTCATGATTTTCAAACTCACGACCATGATCACTTATCAGGGTTTTAATCTTAAGTCCACTAAGATTTTCTACAGACATGGAATATTTAACAAAGTAAGAACATGCTTCACTTTTGTGAGCTAAAAAATATACCCAAGTATATCTAGAAAAGTCATCTACAAGAACATATACATAGTGCTTCCCATTTAAACTAGAAACTCTAGAAGGTCCAAATAAATCCATGTGAACCAACTTGATAGGTTTAGAAGCTGAAACTTCTTTCTTTGATTTAAAAGAAACTTTATGTTTCTCTCCCTTTTGATAGGGATTACAAACTTTGTCTGCTGGAAATTCAAGTTTGGGTAGGTCTCTAACTAAGCTCTTCCTAGAAATTTTTCTAAGTGAGTGTACATTGCAGTGTCCTAATCTTCTATGCCAAATCCAAGAATCTTTATGAAAAGAATTTAAACAAGTAATATTTTTCTTTGCTAAAGAATTCAGATCAACAGCATAAACATTTTCATTTCTTAAAGTAGAAAACACTAAAACATTTTTAGAATTAAAAACATTTCAAGAATCATTTTCAAATTTAACATAAAAACCATCATCTCATAACTGAGAAATACTTAACAAATTGTATTTAAGTCCATCAACAAATAAAACCTTAGAAATTAATACTGAGTCAGTGTTACGAATATGTTCTAAGTTGATGATTTTTCCTTTTGAATTATCACCAAAAGTGACAAATCCTCCATCAACTCTGACTAAGCATTTAAAGCATGATAAGTCTCCTGATATATGTCTTGAACATCCACTGTCCAAGTACCAAGTCTTTCTACAGGAGCTCTTTAAGAAGGTTCCCTACAAAACATATTTAGATAGGAAATGATTTTGGTACCCAGATCTTCTTGGGTCCAGACAGGTTAGCCAATAGAACTTTCGGTAACCAGATTTGTCTAATGGGTCTCATAAGATTTGTAGAATCAACGGATTTTGAAAGGTAAACTTTATTGGATCTGTAACTATGAATATAACTAGTTGAGCCATATAAATATGCAGAACAAGAACTAGCAGTATTCTGTCCAGATTTAGGAATGAATTTAGTTTTGGTAAATTTTCTCTGTCCTGGTTGGTATCCTATACCATCAGTGTATCTAGGTGATATTTTCTTACCTAGCATCTGAGTAAGAGTATCTTTACCATTTTTAAATTTCTCTAAGTCTTTCTTCAGTTGCTCATTATATAATTTCAGTTCAGTGTTTTCTTTAATCAACTGAGCATTCTTTTCTATTTCAATATCAAGATCAGATTTATGTTTAATAGTTAAAGCATAATGTTTCTTTAAACCTTTGTATTTTTCTTTTAGCTCATTACAGGTTTCTTCTAACATATCACAGTATTCAAATAGTTCAGATTTTGACATGTTTTCTGATTCAGAATCATCTTTAGAATAATATGAATTTAATGTAGGAGTTTCAGAAGCTACCTCAGATGTGTTTATCATAAAACACATATTTTCCTTATTTCTGTGTTCAGTTTCAGAAACTTCAGATTCAGTGGAGCTATCCTCAGAATCACTCCAAGTAGCCTTCATGTCTTTCTTAAACTTATTTTCCTTGTATTCATACCTCTTCTTGTATTTCAACTTTGGACAGTCTGATTTTATGTGTCCCTTTCTTTTGCACTCATAGCAGACAACTTCATCTGATTTTTCAGGTTTCTTCCAATCCTTTTTCCAATGTCCTTTGTTGTCATAATTTCATTTGTAGTTTAATTTTCTGAAAAAAAATTTCTTCATATAAAACTTTTTAAACCTTCTGGAAATGTGACACATCGCAGCATCACTATGAGAATCACTTTCACTGTCTTCATAGCTTGAAGTCTCATTTATATCTTGAAGCTTCTCCTTATCCTTGTTCTTTGAAGTTGAAGTCTTGAATGCAACAGACTTCCTTCTTGGTTCATATTCTTCTTCTTTGTTTACTTTGAGTTATTATTCATACAACATCAGCTTGCCAATTAGTTCATTGACTGGAAGTTCACCAATATCACATGATTATCTAATGGAGACAGAAGTTCCTCTCCATCTTTCACGTAGACATCTCAGAATTCTCATAATTTTTTCCTTTGATGGAACATCCTTTCCCAGAGAATTCATTGTGTTTAAAATTTCATCAAACCTGAGATACATATCAGAAATGGGTTCATGAGGCTTCATCTTAAAATTATCGTACTTAATATTATAAGTATTCAGTCTCATTTCCTTTACATTAGTTGTTCCTTCATGAGAAATGGCTAAGGTATCCCAAATTTCATAAGCAGTTTTATAGGCAGATATTCTATTAAATTCCTCATCTCATAAAGCATAGTACAAGGCATTCATAGCTTTGCAGTTATTATTGTAGGTAGCCTTAGTAGCTTCATTCCAAGTAGTTCTAATAGTGGTAGGAATTTTATATTCAGATTCTATAGCAGTCCAAATATCAAAACCCATGCTCTCTAAATGAATTTTCATCTTGATTTTCCATTGAGTATAGTTAGTGCAATTGAAAAATGGTGGTCTATTGGTAGCAACACCTTCAAGTCTATTATCCATGATAACTAACTTGAAGCAAATATTTTAAATAGATAAAAATTTAGAAATAACAGAAATTTTAAGAACATTAAAATACAACTAAAATCACAGTTGAAAAACAGAGTACTTTAGAAAAATATTTAAATAGCCTCTGATACCAAAGGTTGGTCGGAGTAGACACTCAAGAGGGGGGGGTGAATTGAGTTCCAATTAAAATTTCTGCTTAAAAAACTTAGTCTTAAAATCCCCCAAATAAAACACAGAATTAAACTGTAGTGAATTTATATCAAAATAAGGGTTCGGTTAGGTTCTCAAAGGATTGATTATTTCCCATTTAATCAAATAAGAATAATTTATTAACTTTGGAAACTAATTTACTGATTTACCACTAATATAAACACTTGCGAGTTTAATTATCAAAGTGACTTTAAAACAGTTTTGGTTTTAAAGTGGTTTGCAGCGGAATAAAAAATAACTTTGAAACTAAATAAGCACAACAGGTTTAACCAAGAGGTTCAGTCTCAAGATGAGACTTAATCCTCTCAAAAATTTATATAAAAGTGATCCACACCCTGGATCGGGGTTCACAATAGTATGCAACTATCCAATTTCAAGACCTCTACCACTGTTATCCGTGGGAATAAAAACAGCAGCTCCAGCTGTCCAGGTCACACACGACCTCTACCATTATCCCAGTGGAAAATAAAAAGATATAAGAGTGTGAGTGAGGATTTACAGATCCTCCAATTAAAGTAAAAGAGACAGTGTGTGTGTTAAATACAGCAGATGACACACACTACTCAATATGTAAAAAGATAAATCACAGAGCAAATATTTAGAGTTTAGAAATGGGTCTAGTGATTGTCGTGCAGTTCTGGACTCCTTTGATTGATCAGAATTTGATCTGAGTCCTCTTCTGGTTTTTGTCTTGAAAATAGAGTATCGTCTGTTTCCTTGTCTTCCCGGTGTAGATACATTTGATGAAGCTTTTGAGTTGATGTTCTCTTTTTCGTTCTTAGCTCTTCTCTGGTATGCAGAAATGTGTGTGAGCTTCTAGTAATATCAGTCATCTCTTTGCATTCACACTTGGTTGTTCATCCAGCACACCTGTGGTATGTATGTCTCTGTGTATTCGTATATTCATCTCTCTCTTTGCAGTATCACATCCTTCCTTTATTTAAAGAACGAGTTCCGGCAAAAGATAATTTACTTTTTGCAGGTACGAGGTACGGTTCCCTGACAACCAACAACACACATTAAATAAATGTCAGTGTATTAAAATATACCTAATATGACCGTTGGTTAGATTAAATAATGATAAAGAAATTAAAGCAGTGTCGGGTTCTGTTTCTGGAACAGTAGCTTTGGATATCGGTAGGTAGATGTAACGGTAGGCCTGAGTAACGGTAGCTTCTAGTGTAACGGTAGACTTGAGTAACAGTAGCCTTTCTATCGGTAACCTTCTGCATATCGGTAGACTTGCATATCAGTGACCTTCGAGTATCGGTAGGCTTTGATGTAACGATAACCTTTTTATATCGGTAGCGGTAACTCTGTCTTGTATCGGTAGACTTCCCTTGATAACAGTAGCTTCAACATATCAGTGGACTTGTGTGTATCATTAGCTCTATTCTGTAACGGTGGCTATTATCTGTAACAGTGGACTTTAATGTAACGGTGACTAGTCTGTATCGGTAGCTCTCACATAGTGGTAGACTTAACTGTATCGGTAGCTCTGTTCTGTTTAAGCATTCTATTGGAAGAATAGGTTAAGTCAGAGTGTACAAACATCCAATAACAGAAAGACTAATATTTCAACATAGAACAATAGAACAATACGTAAAGCAAATAAATAGCTAGATTCCCAAATAAGTATTTAACCATTTATCAAATAGGGATTAACAAAATACAAATAATCATAATTGGGATTATCAAAATATAATAAAGAAACTAGATTCCCAGAGGGTTCAACATAAATTTTTACAATCTTATTTCATTTCAAATAAAAATTATTTTTCAATATAGCTCTTCTTTCAAAAGGAAAAAGGATTTTTTTCGTCTAACATTTACATTTATGAAGTATCTGACATGTTCAACACTAATTCTATGCATGAGGTGTATGTAATTCCCATTGGAATTTCATATCAAGAGTGTCATTACTCTCATGATATTCTAATGGTTATTATTTTAATGTTTCAAGGTGGTATGGGACACTTTGGAATGTTTATGGATTATTTCCTCAAGAATTTCTCAATGGTCTCATTTAAAAGTATCCTTATCTATGTCCACATCCTTTGATGAATCTTGTATTTCATAGAGGATTATCTATTATGATATAATCTACAATATTTTTTGGAAGTTGGTTTGATTAGTTTGATTATGGATGTGCTATCTTGATACCATTCATCATATTTTTCGGAATGGTTAGTGTTTATGTTCAATTATTGGGGAAAGTTATTTACATTTCATATGTTAGTTTCAATATGAATGTATATGAAAATTATGTTCACCCATTTCAAATGAGGAATTCATTGAAGATAGTATGTGATGTGTGGGGACCACTATAGACTCTCTATGCATAATTAGGTCTCATTAGACAAATAGTCGTGGTCTTGGATGATGCCTTTCCCTTTTTGATACATGGTTTTGGACGATGCCATAATCATTTTTTGATGTCTTGTCTGAGGCCCTGATGGCATGTTGTATGATTTATGGAATATAAATTTACCACATTACAAAAATAGTATTTATAATTTATGTGGTTATTCGACTAGTTGAATACCCATGATTATGTTTTATTATGATATTATTTATTCAACACTTATTCCTTCCATAATGTGTTCAAGTTTATTTTTATAGGCATGCGTTTTAGTTGTTAACTATGCCTAAGGATTATGTTTATGTTATTTTCCACTGTATTGCCTAACCCTTACTGATCATTTGATTTCACCCATTTATTTTTTTCCTTCCCCATGTTATGAAGAAGAGATCATTTATTGCGTTTTCAAAGATGAAATTTATTAGATTTTGTTATGTATCATATTTTGTTTCCTTTACAAATATAAAATGGGTTCCATGTGTGTATCTAGTTTCATCAAGACTACTAAACTAATCAGTATTTGGGATTTTATCCTTTGTAATCATGCTAATGTATTAAAATAATGCACCAACTTCGAGCTTCTGTGGTTAGGGTCTTTGCATTTATGACCAAAGTATGGATTCTAGGATTAGGGGAGGGAATTTTGGATATGATTTTGAAAGGTTTTGGTCACATCAAATAGATTGGGAGGTTTGAATTAGTGGGGAGAGTTAATGAAAATTTATAATAAGGGAGTAGTAGAATCTTGTAAATACCCAAAATTAATAACTATTGGGAGGTATCCCTTCCCTCCGTGCAAAATCTTTTTTTAAATATAATCACATTAATTAATGTTAACTGTTTTCCCAAATAATTATGGTAAAAAATTAATTTGAACTTATTATATAATATAAAATATTCTAATTCCAAATATGGAATTCATTTTCCTAAATTCTATTCACACGTGTGGTAGAATCTAATTTAAAATTAATCCTACAGACATGATGAGAAAACTAGTTTTTATAGTGAAAATGTTCAAAAGATTTCTAATGTTTTATATCTAAATTCATTATAAAAATGATTATAATGAACTAAATTGGATTAATATAAATATATAGTTAGTCTAATTTTACATTACAACCAATTTAAAATTTAGTTTATCATTATAAATTATTTTGATGAAATGTTTTTTTTCAATTAAATTTTAGTATTTTTCATTATTCATTAAAATTGAAATTCTCAGAAAAATACCAAAAATTTACCTTTAGATAATGTTTACATTCCTATTTCAAAAAGGAATTTTATTTTTTAAAATTAAATTAATAAATGTATTAAATTTTAGTTTTAAATCACGTTCATGAATAAAATATACAAAAAAATTCATTCAGAAAATTTCTATTTTTATACGTAAAATTGGATTTTTTTTCTTATCTTGTTCCTATAAAATATATCGGATGAATGTGAAATTTTTTGTTGAATATATAATATATAAATTTAATTAAGATCATACAATAATAGTTATTAATTTAATTTATTAATACTATATTCCTCCAGTGCATAAAAAAATATTTTTTTAGAAAAACATTTCAATTGGTTTTTATAATCATTTCTAATAAATTAGAAACAAATGAATTAACCCTTATATTTTCATAAGTAAGTTAATGCTATTCATAACCATAAATTTAAATACTATGAGAAAATTTTATATAAGGACTCAACATTGAACTAAAATTATTCTAATGTTTTTTTAACTATATTTCACATTTGAGGATCATTTCATTTTAGAGTTTTAGAGATTTTGGACAAACCCATACAAAGTAAACACGTACATTCTATGTGGAAACTTATACTAAGTATCATTTTTTACAATACAAAACAATTTAAAATAAAACATGATTTATCTATATGAAAAATATTCACAATTATCCCTTGATCTCATCCTTTTCTCTATTCCCCCTTAAACCAAGTGAAATACTTTTTAAAAGCTTGGGATGAGAACATAAGCCTAGTAAGTGATAAAGAAATAAAGGAAACCATTAGTTTAGTAAAAAACTAAAAAATAATACAATGATTTCCTTTATCTTCATTGTATTTTTAATATATTAAATAAAACATTTTTATATGAAAAAAACCTTACTTTTTATCAAAGAAAATCATTAAAACTCAAAGAAAGTATTTAAAACCCCTTTAGGTAGCATCATATACATTAAACCCATTCAAAACCCTTTGATTTGGAATAATCATATGGATGACTTCTAATTAATTTATTATGGGATTACTCAATGCTATTCAGGCCACCCCATGTGAAGCTATAACAGACATTCATGATGCTCTCTAGGCCACCCCATGTTAAGCTATAATGGGATTTCTTGGTGTTATCTAGGCCTCCCTATGTTAAGCTATTACGAGATTTCCCATCACTATTTGGACCACTCGATGTATAAGTTATATCAGGGTCACCCATTTCCAATAATTTTCAATTACCCTACAATTAATAAAAAATATTCATCCTAAACCCCTTTGAATAACTCCTATAATACCATATGAAAACACTTTCGAATAAAAATGCACTTTATTTCAAGAACCCATTTTCAATACCAAAACACTCTTTTACTTTAGAATCCATTTTCAAAACAAAAATACCCAAGAAGAAAAATATGTTTTTTCATTTAAGTAAAATTAAAATATTAAAATGGAAGATGAAAGTAAAATAATGGACATGGTGGTGGAAAGCTCATTGTCGGTGTATATGATAAGAGTAGAACATTCTTTTTGTTGTTTGTCAAAATATTCCATTAAAAACACGTAAAAAGATTCCTTTTTTATTTTTTCTTGAATTAAATTCAAAATAGACATAAAAATTATTTTATATTCCTTTTATATCCATATAAATAAATACTTAAAATAATATCAAGAATATTGACATAGAGAAAAAGATTTTATAAATAAATCTTTAAACATTCAAAGTGTCCCATTCCACTTTGAACATTTAAATCATAATATCTAGGAAAGAGTAATTTACAAAACATTAAATAACATGAGTATAGATAAAATATGGATATTAAATGTCATAGTAGTTTTATATACAACTTATAAAATAATAAAGTTGCATAGAAACAAGAAATGACTCAATGATAAGAGATTGATACAAAATCCCTCATCTTGGGCCTGGTTCGTCACGTATGTCCTTTAATTCACTAAATAATAAACTAATTTTAATTATTTACATTATTTAGAACCATTTTCAAGTTTATTATTCCTTTTATATAACTCAATGTCATGCTATAAAAATTTATTAATAATTTATATTTTCATAAGACATTTTAATGATATTCAACAATTGAGTCCAAAATAACGTTTGTATGATGTCTATAGACAAAGTGGTCATTATTCTAGCATCTCCAGAATAATATTCATGAAATAATAATCATTATTATAAATCAATAATACTTTTAATTACATTCATTAAATATGTTTATGAAAAATGAACTATGTTACAATCATAGAGATAGTAAACTGCACGTATGCATTAGAGAAGTTTCCAATTTTTAATGATCATCATGCACTACAGGAAAAACAACCTTTTACGATGGGATTATTTCTCGTCGTAAATAGTCCAGTCCAGAGATTATTTGCGATGGGGGGTCCCGCCGTCGCAAAAAGCAATGCCCGATTTGAAGCGGTTTTCATACCAAACCGCGGGAAGGTTATTTGCAACGGGAGGAATATTCCCGTCACAAAATAGTTTGTCGCTCGGAGGTATTTGCAACGGGACCCGTCGCAAATACCCGGTGGTGGTAAATGGGTTGTTGCGACGGGTTGTTACCCCGTCGCTAAACGTGTGTCAGTAGGTACCTTTTGCGACGGGGCCCGTCACAAATACCCTTTTAACCGCCGACAACAATTAATGCGGGCAAAGGTATTTGCGACGGGGCCCATCACAAAAAGTACCTTTTGCGACGGGAATACCGTCACAACTAATCTAACATATATATACCTCCCCATCAGTTTTTTCAAATCATTCTCTCAATTCTCAATTTCTCTCTCTCTCTCTCTTAACCTCATTTTCAGAGTGAAAATTTGTTTGAGTTAGTTTTTTTGACAAAAAAGTTTTGAAGCCGTCTACATCAATAGAAGTTCACGTTTCAAGGTATTTATATTTTATTTTATTTAATATTTATTTCATTTTTTATGTTAATTTTAATTATTTTTTATCAGATTCAATTTAATTATATTTAAATTGTTTTGTTAACAGTATTTATTTGTAATAATTAATTGAAATTATTAGTACTAATTTTTAATAAATACGAATAATTAGTAATAAATATGAATAATTAATAATAAATAGGAATAATTAGTAATAATTAGGAATAATTAATAATAAATAGGAATAATTAATAATAAATAGGAAAAATGACTAATAAATAAGAATAAATAGAAATAAATAGGAATAATTAGAAATAAATAGATATAATTAGCAATAAATTGGAATAATTTGTAATAATTTGTAATAATTAGGAATAATTAGAAATAAATAGTCATAACTAGGAATAATTAAAAAGAAATAGTAATAAATAGGAATAAATATTTATAAATAGGACTAAATATTTATAAATAGGACTAAATAGTAGTAAATTGGAATAATTAGTAATAAATAGGAATAATTAGTAATAACTAGGAATAATTAGTAATAAATAGGAATAATTAATAATAAATATGAATAATTAATAATAAATAGGAATAAATAATAGTAAATACTAATATATAGGAATAAATACATATAAATTGGAATAATTAGTAATAAATAGGAATAATTAGTAATAAATATGAATACTTAGTAATAAATAGGAATAATTAGTAATAAATAGGAATAAATTGTAATAAATAGGAATAAATAGTAATAAATAGGAATAATTAGTAATAAATACCAATAAATAGTAATAAATAGTAATAAATAGTAATAATTAGTAATAATTAGGTATAATTAGTAATAATTAGGAATAATTCGGAAAAATTAGGAAAATTTTGGAAAAATTAGTAATAATTAGTAATAATTAGTTGTAATTAGTAGTAATTAGTAGTAATTAGTAGTAATTAGTAGTAATTAGTAGTAATTAGTAGTAATTTGTAGTAATTTGTAGTAATTAGTACTAATTAGTAGTAATTAGTTGTAATTAGAATTAATTCGTAGTAATTAGTACTAATTAGTAGTAATTAGCAGTAATTAGTACTAATTAGGACTAAATAGTAATAAATATGACCAAATAGTAATAAATAGTAATAAATACTTATAATTAGAAATAAATAGTAATAAATAGGAATAATTAGTAATAAATAGGAATAAATAGGAATAAATATGAATAATTAATAATAAATAGGAATAATTAATAATAATTAGGAATAAATTAGTATAATTAGTAATAAATTGGAATAATTATTAATAAATAGGAATAGTTTGTAATAAATATGAATAGTTAGTAGAAAAGGAATAATTAGTAATAAATAGGAATAATTAGTAATAAATAGGAATAATTAGTAATAAATAGGAATAATTAGTAATAAATAGGAATGATTAGGAATAAATAGGAATAATTAGGAATAAATAAGAATAATTAGGAATAACTAATAATAATTAGGAATAATTATGAATAAATAGAAATAATTCGTAATAAATAGGAATAATTAGAAATAAATTAGAATAAATAGTAATAAATAGTAATAATTAGCAATAAATACCAATAAATTGGATTAAATACTAATAAATAGGAATAATTACTAGTAAATAGGAATAAATACTAATAAATTTGAATAATTACTAATAAATAGGAACATATACTAATAAATAAGAATAATTATTAATAAATAGGAATAAATAGAAATAAATAGGAATAATTAGCATTAATTTGGAATAATTAGCATTAATTAAGAATAATTAGCATTAATTAGGAATAATTAGTAGTAAATAAGAATAATTAGTAATAAATAGAAAAATTAGTAGTAAATAGAAATAAATAGGAATAATTAGTAATAAATAGGAATAAATAGTAATAAATTTTAATAAATAGTAATAAATAGAAAACAATTAGAAATAAATAGGAATAATGAGAAATAAATAGAAATAAATAGGAATAAATAGAAATAAATAGCAATAAATAAAAATAAATTGTAATAAATAATAATAAATAGGAATAAATAACAATAAATATGAATAAATAATAATAAATAGAAATAATTACTAATAAATAGAAATAATTACTAATTAATAGGAACAAATAGAAATAAATAGGATTAATTAGCATTAATTAGGAATAATTAACATTAATTATGAATAATTAGTATTAATTAGGAATAATTAGTAGTAAATAAAAATAATTACTAATAAATAGGAATAAATTGCAATAAATATGAATAATTACAAATAAATATGAATAATTAAAAATAAATTGGAATTATTACTAATAAATAGGAATAAATAGCAATAAATAGAAATAAATAGAAATAATTAGGATTAATTAGAAATAATTAGGAATAATTAGTAGTAATTACGAATAATTAGCAATAAATATGAATTATTATTAGTAATTAGGAATAATTAGTAGTAAATAGGAATAATTATTAATAATTAGTAATAAATAGGAATAATTAGTAATAAATTGGAATAATTAGTAATAAATAGGGATAATTAGTAATTAATGGGAATAATTAGTAATAAATAGGACTAATTAGGAGTAAGAAGGAATAATTAGGAGTAAACATGAGTAATTAGGAGTAAATAAGAGTAATTAGGAGTTAACAGGAGTAATTATGAGTTAATAGGAATAATTAGGAGTTAACATGAGTAATTTTGAGTTAACAAGAGTAATTAGGAATTAACAGGAGTAATTAAGAATAACGAGAACTAAATAAGAATTAACATAAGTAATTAGGAATAAAGAGGACTAAATAGGAATAAAGTGGAATAAATAGGAATCAAGAGGAATAAATAGGAATAAATAAGAATAAATTCTATTAACTTGTAATAACATGGCACAATTTCCAGTGGATTGACGACACTCCTTTTTCTCGATGACTCTTCTACTTTCATCTTTCACCGACACAAAAAATTATGAAAATTATGCTTCTACAAATTCATATCCAATCTTTTATGCACGAGTTTGAATATGCATTCGCAGGACCACATTTTTTATAATTTTTTCAGGTGGTGATATTTATAAGAAGATGATTCATCGACGAAAAGGGGGTTCTTTGTCCAATAGCTCATTTACTTGCATCTTTGTAAAAATTGAGATATTTCACCCTTACACTCAAGTTGCATCGTTTATTTATGTATCACAACACAGAATCAATGATGTCATGGCACAAAACCAAGATTTCAACTGATAAAAGATTGAATCATCCATCTGATGGTGATTCATGGAAACATTTTGATTGCCTGCATCCTTATTTTTCTTTAGAAGCCCGAAACGTGTGATTGAGTCTTTCTACTGACATTTTCTATTCTTTTGGTTCTTATGGTAGTCAGTATTCATGTTGAACTGTCTTTATAACTCCGTACAATTTACCTCCAAGGATGTTGATGAAGGGGCCCTATATCTTTTTGACTCTATTAATTCCAGGACATCTGAAAAAGAATATTAATATTTATTTGAAGAAACTGATTGATGAGATAAATGCATTATGGAGTGATGGTGTTAGTATATATGATTTTGCTGCGAAACAAAATTTCACATTAAAAGCTACATTGATGTGGATGATTAATGACTTTCTGGCATATGACATGTTATCTGGCTAGAGTACACATGGTCCAAAATCATTTCCTTACTGTATGAAAGACAACAAAGAATTTATACTCATCAATAAAAAAACCTTGCTATTATGACTGTCACTGCATATTTTTTCCAACAGATCATCCTTTTCATAGGAACAAATCTCATTTCAGAAAAGGTACAATTGAAAGAGATGAACTTCCAAAGACGATCTTAGGTAGAGAGTTAAAATTAGTTGTATTTTCATTACCTCCCATCACATTTGGGCCAACAATAATCCAATAGAAAATTGATGGATTTGGGAAAGAACATAATTGGATTAAATGAAGCATTTTTTGGGATCTTTCATATTGGTCTGATTTGTTGGTCCACCACATGTTGGATATCATGCATATTGAGAAGAACTATTTTGGTAATTTATTTCATACAGTTTTGGATACACCAGGTAAGACCAAAGTCACTATAAAGGCACGATTAGATCTTGACCAAATTTGCAGTTGACCAGAACTTGAACTATTTGAAAATGATAGATCACAGAGGTTAATGAAGCCAAAATCAGCTTAACACTGTCCAAAAATAGTAGCTTATTATTTTGTTAGTGGATTTCAGATTTGAGACGTCCAAATGGCTATGCTTCCAATTTGAGCAGATGTGTTAAGAATGGTTATATTACCGAATTAAAAAGCTATGATTGTCATGTTATAATGGAAAGAATTATGCCGATTAGATTCAGCGGTTTTTTGAATTCTATGATTTGGGATTCGATAACAGAAATATCATATTTTTTCGATACATTTTTGCAGCAACAACAAACTACGATGCCCTAAGAAAACTAGAAGAAGATGTTGCTGTAACTATATGTAAACTGGAGAAAATATTTCTACTGGCTTTATTTGACTCAATAGAACATCTGATATTACATTTTCCACATAAAGCTAAATGTGGAGGTACTGTACAGTTTTAATGGATATACCCATTTGAGAGATGCATGCAAAAAATTGATGAAAAAAGTACGTAACAAAGCATCAGTTGAAAGCTCAATTGCTGAAGCTTATTTGCAAGAGGAAATTGATTTTTTCTACTCTCATTATTTTGAATCTCAATATCCCTCACAACATAATCTCTTGGGATGAAATGAGGGGAATGTTAATGATGAAATGGAAAATCAATTATCAGTTCTAATCAACCAAATATTGGTTTCAGTGGAGTTCATGAACGATGGATTTTAAATGGTGAACATCACAGAGCTCATACAAATGTTTTTCTCAACTATGAAGAAATGACATCAATTATGTTATGAGTGATTCTATCACTTATCCTATAATTTATGTTGCAATATGTAAACTTATTTTATTTTTAGGTAATATAATAATCATATCAGGAAATAGCTTCCACAAATTACAGCATCTTGTCTTGAAAAACATAGACAAAAAAAATTTCTCAATGGTTTCAAAAACTATTAACATAAATTATTAATGGATTAATATAAATTCCATTTATTATTTATCATACTGATAATTTTTTTAAAAAATTTAATGTGTCTTAACATGCTGATAAAATTGATAAGTGACTGTGTATATTGAGTAATCCACCATCCAAAATGATTAAATCTTATATTTCATATGTGGTGAATGGTTTTTGATTTTATACACGTGCATATGTGGAATAAAAAAAAAACCATTGAACAGTGGAGTTTTATTGAGTGGATCACATCATAGAGAAACTGAAGTTGACTTTTATGGCATTCTGGATGAAATTATTGAGCTATGTTATCGAGGACATAATTACATAACGATGTTTAAATGTCGATGGTTGGATACTGAGAGAGTCTTTCGCGATCATCCGACTCATGGAATCATCAATATTAAATATAAATGTCTTCTTGCATTAAATGAACCATTTTTACTAGCTCAACATGCACATCCAATTTATTATACAATGTAATGTGCTATTTCAGGAGACTTGAGTGATTGGCGGAGCATAATAAAAATGAAATCTCAAGAAAATTAGATTACTCAAACTGAATGCGATTCCACTGAAGTGGAAGGAATTGAAATTTTTCAAGAGACTGTTCAAAATCCATCTTTGTCACAAAGAGACGCGAATATCGACAAGGACATCCACAATTAAGGATCGATGATGATGAAGATGTTGATGATGTTACAAATGAATTGTAAATTACAAGAGATGATGAAAATGAAACTCATATGGATATTGATGATGGTAGGGAGGAAGATGAAGACATTGACATGAAAAACTATGAAGATGAGGAAGAAGATGGACATTGACATAGTTAAATGTTGGTTATAATCATAACTAATATATATCTATATATAATAGTTATTTTCAACTATCCTTTAACAACAATAATTTTGTGTTTCAGATGGATCCTGATTTATTTTGCGAGTTGCAGGAGGCTGATCTACCTTTGGATGAGGGGGATTGTGAACCATCTGACCCTCAGCCTATGGATGGTTTAGGGGGTATGCAGTGGGGGCGTGGTCTTACGCGATTGATGATTCATGACCCTATCCCCAAGTGACGTCAATGTCTTAGTTTCAATCCACGCACACGGAGGTATGCTAACCTATATATTTTAGTTAGATTTCATTAATTTATTTATATATATACTAATTTTTTGATTATTTATTTTTTTTTCACAGTTTTGCGCATGTAGCTATTAGAAAGGGATCGTTATCTTGGGCCATTATTTTTCTCAGCCATGGATCACATGGGAATAGATTCCTGTTGATGTGTGGTGTGACATGTTTGATCATTGGATGGTACACAATTAAGGAATATTTATTTTGAAAATTATTTTATTTATAACATTATATTATAAATTATTTGTAGGGTTTATGGTATCCCATTGATGATAGAATGCGTGACTCTAACCACAAGGCATGACAGGTGTCTATGCATGACCGTTTCTATCAGTTTTTGAACAATTTGAGAAGAAAAACCATTAAGAAAGTAGGAGTGATATAATTTGATGAGCCGCGTAGATCCCACCGACTAGAGTACATTTCATCTCACATTTGGGATGGATTATGTTTAAACTTGTTGGGTGGTGGATTTTAGAGGAGATCTTCAGTGGGACGGCAGAACCAGGGGAGACAGGAGGTGACACATCGAGCGGGTAGTTTTACATTTAGTACGCATAGAGAGCATCTGGTAAGTATATTTTTTAAATATTATATCTAACTTTAAATATAAACAGTTTATTTTATATTTCTGTAGGCAGTCGAGCATCCCGATATTACGTAGTTTGACGTTTATTAGAGGATGTACAATGATCCAGCCACTGGAGAGATTAGAGGTGATCACCAGCGTCAGATTGTGGTTAGTATTATTTTTTCAGTTTTACAATTAACTGTATATAATATTTTCACCATTTTAATTTCAATTTGGAATTGAAGTAGTCATATGAGGCTGGGACCTCTCAGACACAGGCTGAGAGTCAGGATCAGATGACTACACAGACCAGTGCCCACCATTTTGATGAGGCGGCATGGATTTTGGATACACAATATGGCTTTGAGAAGGGATGAGTAGTTGGTATCATCTCTCATTGGACTCCTGGTACTTATTATGGTACTACTGTGATGTTGGCGTCCAGTTTGAGAGGAGCTCGTAGAGAGACATCATCTTCTGCCTCACAATATCAGGAGAAGTTGCAATCTCAGGTGGATCTTATAGAGATTTTGTAGAAGAAATATTAAGAGATGTGTCGGCGTTAGTAGCAGTATCAGCCGCAACACGAAGAGGAGATGCATCGATGGGAGCAGCAGTGGTAGCAACAGTATCACGAGTAGATGCAGTACATGCGCTGTCTGACTCGTATTTTAGTGATGGAGTTTCCTCCACCATCACCTCCACCTCCCCTACCTCCTCCAAAATAATACCCCCCTAGTTATTTGTTTTTTTATGATAAAAACATTTGAATTCAAGATTTGTAGTAATATGAACAATTTACAGTTTCTGTCTATTATATTGGTGCAAATATTGCATAATTTTTTTAATACTTTATTATTTATTATTACTATTATATTATGTAGTATTTGTTTATTTTACTAATAATAATAAAATTTTATGGTTTATTTATATTTTTTTAAATATTGAAAATTTTAATAATTTTTTTATTTTTTATTATTTTAATAATATTAATATAAATTTTTTATTAATCACAATTTTATTAAATATATATTTTTAGTATTATATTTTTTAATGTTTGGTTATTTTACTAATACTAATATTTTTTATTTTTTTATTATTTAAATAATAATAATATAATTTTTTCATTAATCATAATTTTAGAATTTTTTTTAATATAATTTTTTCATTAATCATAATTTTATTTATTATGTTTAGTATTTGCGACGGGACCTTTTATGACGGGATCCTGTCGAAAATAATATAAATGCAATTTTTTGTTATTAGTATTTGCGAAGGGATGGTGGTCCGTTGCAAATACTATATGCGATGGACCCGTGGCAAAATGTCTATATATATATAATGTATATAATCGGATTGTTATTTGCGACGGGCCTGTCGCAAAAAGTTTATCGATATATAATGTATATAATCAGCTACTTATTTGTGATGGGAATGTTTCCTGTTGAAAAAAATAATATTTACGATGGGCTCATCGCAAAAAAATGTATTTGCGACTCCGTTTTCTGAAATGTTCTATTTGCAACGGGTCCCTGTCGCTAAAGACTATTTGCGACGTGATCCTGTCACAAATAGTCCGTTACAAATATCTATAATTCCAATAGTGATGGAAAGAAAGAATATATTATTTTAAATTTAAAAAATAATAATATAATCAATATCATATTAATTAATTAATTATACTTATATTTATTATTCAGCTGATGTGTTGATTAAATGTGAATCACATTGCTTCATGGATGTGATATTTCACACGTATACAAAGACAACGTTATCATTTTTATATGCATGGAAAGTAAGAATTTAATTGATATATTATTATATTTAACAATAAATATATCATTAATATCGTAAATAAACATTAATTACACCATTATAACCATTATTGAGAGATATTAATGGAAAATGAATTATATTGGTTCATGGAGGTGATAGTTCACACGTACGCACAAACGATTAATTTGTTTCCCAATTGATAGAACAAGAGAAGGATTTAGGTGATGATATAAACATAATAAAATATATGTATATTTAGGATTTGATAATTATAATTTCATCATGTTTGAATAAAATTTTCATGATTTGTAATAAAAAATAAAATAGAAATATTTAATTAAAATTGATACCTCTTCTTCAGATGATTTCCTTTGATTATCACCTTAACACCTCGAAGGAGGGTGTTATACCTAAAATAAGGGCTCTAGAATGTGTGGAGGGATTATAGGAAAGAAATTGGGTAGATCTATTCGAAACCAAATACGGTTTTAAATGTGAGAAAATGAGAAGAATTGGTTCCCTTTTATAGGAGAGGGGAAGAACCCTCTTGTAATTATTTAAAATATTAAATTAATATAAATTATTTTTATATTCCAAATATCTCCAAATAGAATTATTTATAATATATGATGATTTTGGGTCAAATAAAATTCATACAATTAAAATTAGATATGTTTTGTCGATTTTTTATACCTTACCATTTTGTTTAAACCATTATTAATTCTTACTGTGATAGCATATAATTTACAATTTGAGGGTTAATATAATTACTATAAAATTCAAAATGACAAAAAATGAGTCATTGATGAAATTTATTGTTTTATCCCAATAGTTTGTTCAATTTTTACAGGATTATGAGTTTTGTAAAATTTAATAAAATATTATTTATTTTATAATATCATTATTGTAAAAATTGACAATATTCATTTTTTGACTTTTTAAAAATATCATAACAACTTGATATCTTCGAAACAAAAATCTATTATATAATCCCTAACATGTCATAATTATCCATTAAATTATTTTATGATAATAATTACATCAAATTTTATTTATTTAAATATTTTAAATATTATTTATTTTATTCATCCATAAATTACGAATTTACTGAATCATCATTTTGTCACCATTTAATTTGATTATTTCTTTTCAAAAAAATTACAAATAAAATATCAGGATATTATCAAATATTTTATATTTTAAATTACTATTTTTAGTCTAATTTATCTTTTGTATACCCTCATATTTAAATATTTCACTTGTTAAAAACATATGTATAAAAAAATTGACTTTTCTTCGAATAAAATACTAAAAATGTTTAAAGTTTTGAAGTGCCTCAAAGAGGATGTAAAATTATCCCAAGCAATATTTTTAAGAAAATAACTCATAAAATGACATTAGTAAAAGTTTTATGGTAATTTTATAATATTTTATAATATTATTTTTTACCGTTAATTTCCAGATTCGCCCTTAATTGTGGTAATAAAAAATATTACTAAAGTTACAATTCATACTTTACAAAAATAAAAAAGGCACACATACGTAATTTTTTACTTCTGATTCCAAATATGGAATCCATTTTTCCTAATTCAAAACACATAATTGGAAGAAATTAATTAAAAATTAATCCCATTGAGGAAATGCGAAAATGAGCTTTTAAAGTAAAAATGTTCAAAAGTTCACGAAGTTTTATATCCAATTTCAACATGAAATTGATTACAGTAACCTAAATTGGATTAAATGTTAAAAAATGAAATTATTATACTTTAAAACCATTAAAAAATCTATTTTTTCACAATAAATAAATTTTATGTAGAAGTAGTTTCCAATTAAAAATGAATTATTTTTTCCACTATTCATCAAAACATGAAACATATTAGAAAAATACAAGAAAATAAACCAATGTAAATTTTGATAATATGATTTAAAATAATAATTTTATATTTTCATATAGAACTTATAAAATTATAAAAACTGGATTTAAAAAAAGTGCGACATTAAAAGGCAACAAAACAAGCTTTTTTGAAAAATACTCTTTTTTATTCATAAAATTGGATTTATTCTTATATAATGTCTATAAAGTAGTTAATATTATTGATAAAAATTAATTTAAATATTATATATACATATATATCATTAATATAATCCATAATGATTGATTTTTTTATTTATCTGTTAAAAACAGATTTGGAAACATTTAACCAGTTTTTTCATAAATACATTTCCTTTTGTTTTAAAAAGGTCTCTAAATTAATTTATAACTAATTTATCAAAAAATAATTAATTATACATACACATGTAAATTTTTTATCATTATTTAGTTAATACTATTCTTTCATTCCATTCTAACGACTATGTTATGATGGTAACATTTAAATAATAAAATTTAGTTATCAATTTATGGTCGATATAGAATATTATATATGCTTTTGAACATTGTATTTCATTATTAAAAAATCAGGATGTTACATTACACCCCTTAATAAATTACGTCCACATAATTTTAACTCTGGATCAAAAAATAGGGGTTTGAATTTTCATATACCATTGTTGAAATCACACATCAAAAAAAGAAATCAGAAAACACCCACTATAAATGAAAGAAAAATAAGTACGAAGGTCACCTAAGATAACACATACTAGAGTTACTTATAGGAAAACATGGATTTGGAGGATAATAATTAACTATCATGTTTTTATAGAGAGTTATAAAGATCATGGTCATGAGAAGGTTAACAATCATAAAAAGTTAAATACATGATATGTTAAAAGGTTATTGAATTCTTAGTAGATAGATAAATTTTTTATTTTAAGGTAATTTTCATAGAGTTGAGTAATTATATTAAAACTTAGACAAATAAAAATATGAAAGATAATTACATGAAAATCATAACATCATCCATTAATCAAATTCCACCAAAAACTCGTATTTTTATCCAAACTAAGAGTATTTAAGATGATTTTTTCACATCCAATGAACTAGAATAAACATATAGTGAATAAAATAATACAAAAAAGATTAAGTATCCATTTCAATTATATTTATATTTTAACAAAACCAAAATTTTTCCAATAAGATAAGATAATTCCACAAAAATAATAAACCTTATATGATGAAAAACAACTTCAATATTTAAAATTAAAAAGCTTAACCCAAAGTTCCAAAAAAGACAATTCAACCAATAACTATCCTTAAAATTATTGAAAAATAATCTAGAATAAGATTTAAAACCCTAAATTATTTGATCACATTGACTTCCAAGATATATATTTGGAATTATATCCAAATAAAACCAATTAATCATGAAGTGTCACATAAAAAAATTAATCACCCTAATAATCTTCAAGATACACTAATAATTTCCATAAAAAACATAAATAAGCATAAGTAAAAAAATCATAGATTCTTTAAAAATATAAATAAACATTTAATTATCAAATAAAATCCATTAGTACTATAGTTACCTCAATAACAAAGGGTCCCCAAAATAGTAAACATGTTCCAAAAAATATTACCCACTTAATTAGAAAATCATTTTCCTAACCCATGGTTATTTTTTCAATAAAATATATTTTCCCAAAATAATATTATTCTTAATCCATGAATTCATTTAACTAAAAATAAAAATTCATACTAACTATGAATTCAAATTGGCCAGTGGTAGAAAATTCACCCTTTTTCACCCTTTGTTTGTGGGTTTGATTCTAACGGCCTTGACGGACGTGACACGATGTCACCCATCCTGCGTGTTTTCCATTATCTAAAACTATAAAGTTATTATAAAATTTTATAAATTTTATAAAAATACTCAATAATAACCATAATATTTTTTAACCTCAAAGGTTATCTCATACGTTTAACTTTTTATCCTAAAAAGTAATATCCCACAATTATCTCAAAAAAGATAGTCTCCAAAAAGACTGTTAGCCACCTTAAATTTTCTCAATGTAAAGACTCAAAATGGGTTTCTAAGGAAAAAATTATTACCATACATAAAATTATAAACCCATGGTGATATCCATAATTTATAAGAAAACATTCTAATATCCAATGTTTTCTAAACCCTCCCTTGATACTAAATATACAGACCCAACCTTAAAAATTACATATTCATGTTTTTTTGAACTATAATTCACATTATAGGATCTTTTTAGTTTAGAGTTTAGGAGAATTAGGAAATACTCTTAAAAATTAAACCCATAAATTATAAGTGGACACTTATACTTAGTTCCGTTTTCCCCATAAAAGGAAACCCTTTTAAAATAAAAAATGATTTATTTCAGAGACACATCTTTAATTCTTTCATCACAAAATCTTATTTTCCCTTACAAAGAATAAAACTTGTGAATTTTTTTTAAAATATTATATGAGAAAAAAAGCTCAGTAAGGAACTTAAAATAAAATAATCCATTATTCTAGTGAAGACCCATAAAAAATTTCCTAAAAATATACCTTTTTACCCTGAAAAATAGAACATCATTTCATAAATATCATTATGTTACTTTTGACAATCAAAAAAGTTTCATGAAAACTCATAAGAAAAAATATAACATAAAAGTAGATAACTTGGAACATAATTATAATAAAATAGAATAACCATAATTTTGACATCCAAATATGTCACTATTATAAGTGGAATAACCATATGACCAATTTCCAAACATATCACCCTTACAAATTGAATAGCCATATGAACGACTTCCATACCCAATACGTTGGAGGTTATAACATAACCACTATTCCTTGGTTTACCATAGAACCACCCATCATTAGTTTATCATGTAACCACCCATAAAATTTCCAAGAACCATTAACACAGTAACTCATTTAATTTTATATATTTCACAATTAAAATTTTATTTAAACTCAAATGAAGACATGTTAAGTTATTGAAATAACCAATCCATTTTCAAATCCAATTTTAAATATTTAAAGAAATATATTTTTGAATCAAAGTGTCCCATAAGAATTTAAAACTTTTGAATGAAATTAAAATTTTAAAATATTCAAGTCCACAAAAATAATTCTATAAAAATATTTTGAAAACATGGGAATTAATGAAAAAGTTTTAGAATAATAAATCATTAAAACATTTAAAATGATGTTTTAGTTAAAGAGACCATTTCCTTGAGTCTGATTCATTCTGCATGTACTTTAATTTCCTAAATAATAATCTTATATTAATGTTTTATTTTTTTTAGAACATTTTTAAAATTTATTATTCTTTTTATAAAAATTAATATTATGTTGTAACAATTACATATTAATTTAAGTCCACATCAATCATTTCGACGATATTCGGTACATGAGTCCACAATGAATTTGGAATTATGTCTATAGTCAAAGTGGTCATTAGTATTGAATCGATAGAATATTATTCATCAAATAATAAGAATTATTATAAATCAATCATAATTTTAAATACATTCATTAAATATGGATATGAAAAATTAACTACGTTACAATCATGGATATTGTAAGCTGTATGTATTCATGAGTAACATTTCCATTTTTAAATAATCATTATGGAAAGAAGGAATGTATTATTTTTTCTTTAGAAAATAATCATAACAGAATTAATATCAAATTAATATTTTAAATAATCTTATATATATTATTCATGTGATATGTTCATTAAAAATGAATCACATTGCTTCATGAAAGAGATAGTTCACACGTACACACAAACGACGTTATCATTTCTATGTGCATGGAAATTAAGAACATAATTGATATATTTCAATATTATAATTATAGATATGTAATTAATATCACATAAATATTAATTACATCATTATAACCAGTCTTACGATATGGAAATGGGGAATAAATTATATCGGTTCGTGGAGGTGATAGTTCAAACGTACGGACAATGATTAATTTTTTCCCTATTTTATGGAAGTGAAGATAGGTTTAGGTGATAATGTTAACATATTAAAATATAAGTATATTAATGATAATGGAGTTATTATTTTATCGTGGTTTTTAGAAGATTTGAAGGAAATGGAAGAATAAATAAAATAGAAATACTTAATTAAAAATGATACATCTTATTTGGACGATTTAGTTTGATTATCACCTTAACACCTCTAGGGAGGGTATTACACCTAAAATAAGGCCACTAGAATGTTGATATGAATTCTAGTAACGAATTTTTTAAGATATTTTCTAATCCAAATATGTTTTGAAGTGTGATAAAGTGAGAATAATGTGTGCCCATTTATAGGAGTGGGGAGGGGTACTCATGGAATTATTAAAAAATTAAATTAATATATATTAATTTTATATTCTAAATGGATCCAAACTAAATTATTTAGAATATATGATGATTTTGAGTCTAATACACTTAATCCAATGAAAATTAGATAAGGTTTTAATATTTTTAACCCTTATAATTTTTATTTAACCCTTATTAATTCTTACCGAGATATCATGTAATATACACTTTTTGGGTTAATATAATTACTATAAAATGCCAAACGACCAAAAATGAGTCATTGATGACATTTTTAGACTTATAAAAACAGTTTGGATGATTTTTATATTTTTAGGAATTTTATATCATTTAATAAAATACTATTTATTTAAAAATAACATTAATGTTATTTCAGTCTCAATTCATTATTTGACTTTTTTAAAATACCATAATAAATTGATATTGTTGAAAAACATATAACCACTCATACCTAAAATATAAAAGTCGTCTATAAATTCTAGGATTACATCAATTATAAAAAATTATATCTATTTTAATATTTTAAATATCATTTATTTGATTAATTCCTTTATTAAGAAATTATTATATCATCATTATGTCACCTATTAATTTAATCATTTCATTCAAAAAAATTATAAATTTAGCATAATGAGGAAAAAAATTTATTTGTATTTAAAATTAGTATTTTTATTCTAATTTATCTTTTGTATATCCTAATATTAAAAATATTTCTCTTGTTAAAAACTAAAGTATGACAAAATTAACTTTTCATTGGATAAAATACTATAAAGGGTTAAAGTACTCAATGAGGCTCCAAGTGAATATAAAATCATCACAAGAAAGATTTTGGTTGAAAATAACGCATCCAATGAAATTATTACATGAGTTAGGGTAATTTTATAATATTTTACAATTTTACTTTTACCATTAATTACCCGATTTACCCATAATCATGCTAATAAAAAATATTAATAAAGTTAATATTCATAGTTTCCTATAATAAAAGGGCCCTATTTAAATAATTTGGACCATATGATTCCAATTATAGAATCAATTTTTCAAAATTAAAAACACATAATTAAAATAAATTAATTAAAAATTAATACCATTGATTGAACGAGAAAAATAGTTTTTAATATAAAAACATTCAAAAGTTCACAAACTTTTCATATCAAATTTCAACGTAAAATTGATTCAAATGACCTAAATTGGATTAAATCCTAAAAAAATTGATCTAATCATACTTTATAACCATTCAAAAATATAATTTATCATAATATATATATTTTAATGAAAAAATGGTTTTTAATTAAAAATGAAATATTTTTTCCAATATTCATCAAAAACAAAACTTATGAGAAAAATTAAAAAATTAAACGAAAGTAAATTTTTATAACATAATTTAAAATAATAAGTTTATTTTTTTATATAGAACTTATAAAAGTGTCAAAAACTAGATTCAAAACAACTTCACCATCAAAATGTGACAAAACTACTATTTTGAAAAATATTTATTTTATTTTTTAAATTAGAATAATTCTTATATAATGTTTAGGAAAAATTAAAAATACTGTTAAAAATTAAATTACATTTCGTATATATAATTATATATATTTCAATAATATAATCCATTGTGAGTTATTTGTTTATTCATTGGAATAAAAAACGTTTTTTCTCATTTAAATAGTTTTTTTAGAAAAAAATTCATTTTATTTTAAAAATAGTTTTACATTCATTTATTATTAATTTTTCGGAAAATAATTAACTACTTATACATGTATAAACCAAATTTAAATAATTTTATTAATGTTGTTCATTGCCACCATTCTAATGGATACATTATAATAGTAACATTAAAATATTAATTTTAAGTTATTCGTTTAAGCTCGATGTGGCGTATCATGTATGCTATCGAACCTAATAATTCTTTATTAAAAACATGGGATGTTACATTTTCATTTTAAATAATAATATTGGTAGTATTTGGTAAAACTAATTCTTTCATGTAACACAATCTATCGAATAATGTTTTTGTCGCATGTAACACAGGCTAACTTAGTATTAGGTGAATATCAAGCTAAATCATAAATTGAATTTATTTAAAATAGTAAATTTATTATAAATTAAAGAGATATTATATTCCATTCTTCTCTTATTGTTGTATTTTATACATAGTATAAAATATGGTATTAATAATTTAAAATTTCGGCGTGTTACATTCTCCCAACCTTAAATAAATTGGTTTCTTGCAATTTATACATGACCTCGGTAATCTTGGGTTTGATATTTTGAAATTCCTTTTTTTTAAAACACACATCATAAAGGGTTAATAAAATATCCTAATAATAAGAGAGAAAGGGAAGTGCAATAGTCATATTGAATACCATATATATGGGTTTATGCATAAGATAACATTAGTTTAATGTGAAGATATGGACTTGGAAGAAAATTTTAAATAATTATACAGAGTGATTGACCTCATTGATCACAAGAAGGTAAATAATAGATTAAATTTTAATAGGCTCAAAACTATAAATATGTGGTGATCTAGATGACCATTTTATTTATAAGATATGAATTTAATAGAATAACATTTCTATTTCATGATCATTTTCCTAAATTTTGAATAATTCATTTACTACCTAAGAATACAAAGAAATTTAATTAGATGATATAATTACAATTCATAAACACAATTTCATAATTTTTTTATTCTTATATCAATTTCAAATTATCCCTTTATTACAAGAAATGAATTTCCAAAAATTAATTTTTTATCCCTAAGTCACTAATATTAACTTTTAACATATCATTAGATCCTTAAATGAGCGAAAATTATTTTTGATTGCTTTTAATTTTTTTTCAAAATTAATAGGGTAAATACATTAATCCATAAACCTCAAATTTAATACTATTAGTTTGTTATTAATATGTATTCATGAAATTGTTTAACTAAAAACAATTCCATATTAACTAGAACCTTATGTAGGTCAGTGGTTATCATTAAACCCTTATCGTCCTTTGGTACTAGGTTCAAGCCCGACGACCATACCATATATGATGGGATGTCACCCAACATAAAGTTTATCCTATTTATAATCCATATTATTATTATTCCAAAAATAAATATGAATTACATCCTTGACATTTAATCATTAAATAACCTTTTTATTAAGTTTTTCAATGAAAACTATTTTTTTCCAAAGTCTTATAATCTTATTTGACTATTATTATAATTTTATTAATGATCATATTAAGGCCAAATTTTATAAATAATTTTAATCTTATGTCTATAAAATGTAAATAAATTATTCTTAAATCACCTTTTTTACTAAAAAATATATTACTAATGAGTTTTATTTCCACAAATGTCTTAAAAAATATCCATAATCTTGGTAGACTCCCATCACATAAAACCTAAAAAGAGGTGTTTAAGACTTTGAACATATTTTTAATCCTTAAACACAAAACCATAATGGTATCCCTAAATATTAAGTGAATACACAAATGCTTCTAAAATTGTACACAACCCTCATATTCTTCATAATTCTTAAATGAAAATTCCATCAGTAAAGATACTTTTACAATTTAATTCTTAAATCCCAATAAATATATACTTTTACAGTTTTATTTTCACATTGGACCTTCCTTGTTGTATGGTTTAACATTGGCCATTCATTTCAATTATCTATTTAAATACTTCATAGTGGTCTGTAAATAAAATTTGAATTATCCTAAGAATATACCCTAGGATTGTAAAACCAAATGTGATGTAAGGCCTATTTTCATGTACCAGATTATGCTCAAGTTAAGACTAACACACCCTTTTCAGTGTTATTAACCCAATGAACATTTATTCTAGAACCACATCCACTTGTATTTTCCATAGAGGAATGCATTGTATAAAAAATACACGTAATATCAACCTTACCAAAAGTTTTGGATGTTCATCTAAACTTATCTGAAAAGTCTACCTTAGGGTTATGTTCCCTAATCTATGTTTTAATAAATATTGTTTCTAAGGTTACTACTAAAATGAATTTGATACCATTATAGTGACCCATACTCTTGTTTTATAGAGACAATGCCTACTACCATTACATTGATATAAGATACAAGGAATTCGCATCCCAAAGGACTGAATAGTTTAGTAGTCTGGGTAAATTAGATACATACATGGGTTTGGTATTATAATTGTATAAAAATAATAAAACCTAATTTTTTTCAAGAATAAATTTATTCCATATAGTGTTTCTCTACATATCAGTCATAGTAAACTTCAAGGAATCGAGAGAAAATTAAAAAAAATAAGTGTGATCTCAAATGCACCGTAAGGGTTAGGTACAATGGAAGCATCCATAGATAAATAATAATAATCAACAAGAAAAGGTAAATAACTGAACTGACATTTCATTTAAATAATTGGATAAATTAAAGTCAATATGGTATGGTAAATAACTGAAAATCCATTCAATTTAATCAATAAATTTTGAATGAAATGCATCCATATATATTTACATATTGAAATTTTCATGGATAATAATAAATAAATATGAATTATGGATATGATTATTTTTATAGCATCATGTTTCATAGGTATATGATACCATTACCTTCAAGACCTTTTACAAGATTGTTTAAAACATACTGGTTATAAACTTATTTAGTTTGGAAAACCTTATCTACACTATCAAGACCCTTCACAAGATAGTTTAAAACATATTGGTTAGAAATAAATAGTTTCTAGAGAACTAATTTTATCTTACAAGACTGTAAATTAATCGAGGGGTTTACTTTAAATGTATCCCAACACATTTCATACATGTTCAATGGATTACTCCTATATCAAAAAATCAATTTTTTTCATGAACAATGTGCCTTATCAAATATTGATATTGAGTGAAGAATATAGATTAATCAATATTTTAATATATAATAAAATAAACATCAAATTAAATAATTTATATAAAAATGGTGTAAATTTAGGAAATAATAATATCCATGGTTAATAATGTGGATATTTAGGGGTAATTTAATGTTCAATGGTCACTGGAAAGTGAACTACTCAAATGGATGTTAGTGAAGGAAAACATTTATCGTAGAATTGAATTTTAATATTATCCCCTTTCAAGATAATCATAAACCATCCAGAGGAAGAATAATGATGGTAGAAACATGAATTATACCCATTGGAGTAAAAATAAGAGTTAATGTCATTCTTGAAATAATAAGTTCTTTAAAAAATTATTCAGGAAAATATAATTTTGATTTCGATTTTTTTAAAAAATAAAAAATGGGTAAAAATGTATTTTAATAAATAAATATGAAATTTTTAAATAAAAAAATTATAAAATATTTTTAGAAAATGTGTATTTTTAAGAAAAAATATTTTCAACCAATGAGAGAAATGAAGTGATATTTTGTTAAAAACATTTTATAAAACATTTTTAGAACCAAAGAGTGGGAAAATGGTACTATTACTTGAAAATAACCATTAATAACTTAAGGATAATAAAAATAAATGGTTATTAATAAATTATAAAATAATTTAATTTAATTTAAATTCAAGTGTAAACAATCTCGAGTAAAATGAGATTATGAAATAAACCCTTACAAAGATCATAATGTTGAATTGATAATCCAAAAATGAATCAATTATGTGTATCAAATATAAATAAACAAATTTTTTAAATAAAACAATATAATTAAAAGTCGTTATACACATAATATTTTAATATTAATTACAATGAGGATTTAATATAACCAAATGAAAAAGGATTTGGGTTATGACATTATTTCCCACTTGGAAAATTTTAATTCAAATCCCCATATATTAAATAATTAAAATTAAAAAGTTAAAATACCATGAATTACTAATTATTCAAGATATTACATGTCAAAATGAATTATATAAACATATATATGTAATTAGGTGAATAATATTATAATATGCCTCAATGAAATTAAAATGGGATTAAATACCTTATCTCATGCTTTCGTTTTGGAAGTAAATTATTTAACCTATAATATAGTGGTTTAAAATATGTAAATAAATTATTCCATAATCACATTAATAATTATTATATCATAAATTATCCTTTTATAACATATTATTACCCCTTCATTAATAATATTTCATTATTTTCATCATTTTGGGTAAAAACTTGCTTTGTTTTTCACGTATGTTTTTACTTGTTATTTATTGTTACTATTACATCAATCATGATTTGATAATATTAAGGATTCAAATGAAGACTTAAATATCATATATATTTAGGATATATGTATTTATGTTAATCCATAAAATTTGGTTTTAGGAAAATAAGTACACCGTTCATGGAGATGAAAAACTGCACGTACGCTTGAACGCAATTTTCATTTTCATATCGTATTGAAAGAATGATAAGTAAACTATATATATGTATATTATAATTATATTTTAATATTAATATCATATATATAACATATTTTTATTAAACACATCCTCAATACATTCCATGTAATGTGTGAATGAATCACATCGCTTCGTGAGACTGTAGTCTTCCATACACACGAACCATGTTATTATATTACAACAAAATGGAATGAATGGATTTATGTATTATATAGTAATTTAATTAGTATAAATCCATAAATACATAAACAATATCATATATAAATAGTATTTACATCATTATCACCAACCTTTAATGGTGGTAATGCAAAAAATAATGACATATGTTTGCATTGTTGTAGTCCACCATACACATGAATTATGATTTCATGACCCATTTGATGTAATTTTGTGTGGTTCTAGGTTTTATCATTAACATAAAAACATCTATGTTTATTTAAGATACAAGGGTTGTTATATAATCATGATATTAAAATAATTTATTAGATTTTAATAAGAAAGAAAACAAAATCATTTTTTGATGAATATTACTTCTTATTCGGGTATCTCCTTCTGCTTTGCACCAAAGTAATTCCTTGGATGGATTTATTCAAATTTTAAGGATTATAGGATGGTTTTAATGGAGTTGAGAATTAATTTTTTCATGCTTTTTTGGGAAAAATGGCTTGGGATGTGTGAAGAATTGGAGAGAGTGAATTCCCTTTTATAATGGAGGATGAGTAATATTCTTGTAAATACCCAAAACTATTCAATATTGAGAGGTCTCCCTTACCTCATGTGCCTAAAAAATAGAAATAAAAAAATTATTAAAGGGATTAATTCGCCAATTAATACATCCACAACACAAAATAATTATATTTTTATCAATTTATTCTTTAGTCATTAAGTTTACCTGATTTTATCTTTATAGTTTTTACCAAGGTAACTTGTATCTTTTTATTTACCTATGGAATTTATCGATTAAAATTATAATTTCAAAGAGATTTATTATATAATTTATTCCCAATGATTATAAATATTAATTAATATTGAATAAATAAAAATACAATTTGTGCATAAAATTAATTTTATTATAAACACATTTAATGCACAAAACCCCATTTTAACCCTAATCACATCAATTAATTTTAACTATTTACACTAATTGTTAAGGTGAAAATTTAATTTGAACTTATTATAGAATTTAATTTTTTTTATTTAAAATATTTAATTAATTTTTACAAATTAAATTTATAGATGTGATATAATTTAATTTGAAATTAATTCTGCAAATGCAATGAGAATGCTGGTTTTTAAATTAAAACTGTTCAAAATTATAATATGTGTTTATATATAATTTAAATTTATTATAATGAACAAAATTATTAATATATGTATAATTTATCTAATTTTACTTTTAAAAAAATATAAAATATAATTTATCATTATAAATTATTTAGATGAAAAATAAGTTTTTAATTAATATTCTGTATTTTTCCCTATTCATCAAAAAAATTAAAATTCTAAAAAAATAACAACAATTCACACAAAGATAATTTTTAAATTATTATTTAAAAAATTATGTCTATTTTTTAAAATAAAATTTATAAAAGGGTCAAAATGTATTTTTAAAACATGTGCTCCATTAAAAGGCCAGAAAACTACCTTTAGAAAAATACATTTTTTTGCATAAAATTGGATTTGTTATTATCTTATGCCTATTAAATCTATTATATGATTTAAATTTATTTTATTGAACATATAATATATAAATTTCATTAATTCAATTTAATAATAATAATTAATTTAGTATTTTAAAATAATATGCCTTGAGTGCATAAAAATAGTTTTTTTGTAAAATAATTTTAAAACATTTTTATATTCTTTTATACTAAATTAGTAAACAATGAACTCAATAATATATTTTCATAATTTATTTAATATTATTTAGAATATCTAATTTAATGGTTTGGAGATAATTCTCATTTTAAATAATAATATTAATAATATTCGGTAAAACTAAGGCATAAATGTAATGGAAGCTATCAAAGAACATTATTGTTACATGCAGATCAAGATAAATCTTTGTTGCATTCATTTAAATATATATAATGAATTTAATTTATTTAAAATATTAAAAATATTTTAAAATCCAGGGATATTATATTCCCTTCAACCCTTGGTGTTGCATGTCATACACGCTATATACTATGATATTCCGATTTTATAATTTTTGGGTATTAAGTTCTTCCCAAAGAAAGGCTTCAAGGATGAAAGGATAGAAGTTGAGAAGTGATTTTAGTATGGGTTTTTAATCCAGATATCTTTAGAGGTGTGAAAATGTAATGGTAGTGATTTCCCATTTATAACTAAGGAGGAGTGGATTTTTTTAAAACCCAATACCATTCACTATTAGTAAGTATCCTCAACCTCATGTGCCTATAAAATTGAATAATAATGGAGGGGAGAGATGAATTGGATGATACAAACATCCAAATAAAGTAAAAACATTTTTTATCATGTTATTCCTTAGTCTTTAAGTTCACTCAATTTTATCCTTATAGTTTTTACAAAGGTAACTTTTATTCTTTCATTTTCCCAGGTAATATATCCTTTAAATATAAAATTAAATTGAAAATTATTTGATAATTTTAAAATAATTATTCAATATATTAAATCCAATTTATTAAAAAATTTAGATGGGTTTGTAAAATTAATTTTAATACAAACACTTGTAATGCACAAAACCCAATTTTAAAACTTAATCGTGTTAAATCATTTTAACTATTTTCACTAATCATTATGCTCAAAAATTTGTATAAAATTATTAGATAATATTAATAATTATTTTTAAAATATGGAATCCATTTTACCAAATTCAATTCTCAAATGTCTAAAACATTAATTTAAAACTTCTCTCTTGGAGGTAACGAGAAAACTGGTTTTTATAGAGAAAAAGATCAAAATTTTAAAATGTTATTACATCTAATTTCAATATTAAATTGAATAAAATTACCTACTTTTATGAATAAATGTATAATTTAACTAATTATAATTTTAAACCAATATAAAATTTAATTTAAATTTTTAAATAACATAGGTGAAATTATTGTTTTCAATAAAAGTTCAATATTTCCCACTATTCATTTAAAAATGAAACCATACAAAAAAAACCAAAAAATTCATTCAAAAAAAAATTTATATTACAATTTGAAAAATAATTTTAATTTTTTCAAATTTTTTTATAAAATTGGTAATTACTAATTTTAAAATAATTTCACTATAAAAGGTGACGAAAATGATTTTAAAAAAATAAAATTTTAAGAATAAAATTTGTTGTCTTTTTATCTCTTGTATAAAAAAATTGAATGAATATTAAACATCATATTGAATATATAATATAATTTTTTTAATATAATTCACAAATTCTATTTTTTTAGTTTATTATTGTAAAACCAAGTTGCACAGATAAAAAAAGTTTTTTATAAAAATGTTTCCTTTTATTTTCAAAAGAGTCTTATTTTCATTTTTAATTAATTAGTCACCAAATATTTCATTATATAAACATGGTTAAACCGTATTTTTATAATTTAATTATTTCTATTAATACCCATCATTCCAATGGAAAAGGGATAACTATCATACAATAATATTTTAATAGTATGTCACGTTTCATTTAAACTTAGTGTTTCATGTAACATAAAATAAACTTGGTATTGTGTATAACACAGGACAAGCTTAGTGTTGCGTTTAACACAATATACCATTGGTGTTACTTGTAAGGAAATAAAAAATTAGTTTTTTGTGTAACACTAAATATAAAAAAGATTAAATTTATTTGAATAAATATATTTACAAAAATCTTGGGGTGTTACAATCAAATTTAGAGTAATGAAAATAAAAAATCAAAACAAACATAAAAAATTAAGCATTTATTACCCAAAATGTGACTTTAACAAAGTTTTTTTAATAAAAAGGTAATGAAGGGTAATAATTATATCATATATAAAATGATATATATATATATAATTATAGTTTTATAATAGAAAAATAATAAATCTATGTACATTATAAATGATGTTTGAACATGTACGACGGAATTCGAGACATAAGGTAAGAGATTTTTATCTAAATTTTATTTCTTTAAGATACATTCTTATAAACCACTTGTATCCTTTTTATAGTGTATATACTTTCCATTTATTTATTTTATGATTATTCTCATGAAATTATGGTATATACATATTTATCAAATTTTATTTCATTCATGTGGCATATAATTCAAAAGTTACAAAGGTGGTAAGGGTTTGTTGTTACAATCTTATTGTTTATCTAGATTACTTATTATTATCTTCCAATTATGAAATATTAAAATATATCACTCAATAAACTCATATAATTCATTTTCCTCTGGTTATATCTAAAAAATATATGTTTTCCTTTCATTTTACTCTCTTAAATGATTAATGAGACCAAAATAATATTTTTATGAAAGATTATCTTTATTTCTCTCATTATTCAAAAACCCATTTTTTCTATATCCATGTTTTCTTAAAATGTTTTAAATTTTTTTATTATTTCCAAAATTATTTATTAATGAAATTTTTACTTATGTTTGAATTTGTTAATTTTTTTAAAGGAATCATCATGTCGTTTTCCAAACAAGGCCCATTTAGATTTTGAAAAAATATGAAAGGAATATTTTTTAACATGTATGACATGACTGTAATTTCCCACCATCATGACAATTATTTTCTTTCAAGCACACTTTATAAATTTTTGTGTTTATTTTCAATGAAAATGATTTTTCAAAATATTTATATTTTAAAATTGTTTTTAAAAGTGGAATGTATATTTTCCTTATGAAATATTCAATGTGATCATTCAAAACTGTTTTCCATCTAAGATGACATCCATGTATGTAACATAAGATTTTATGGGGATATGATCCGAGGATACCATTATTATTTTTTCCATTAATGGTTTATATTTATGAGGAAAATATATTTATGAAACATGATACTTTTTCTATGGGTTATAGTATGATGAAATGATGAAATGATTATGAATCCTATTTATTTTCCATTGGTTATTCTATGATGAAATGATTTATGAAACACAATTATTTTAATAGGTTATGATATGTTTAACAATTTATGATATTGGGGAACACATATGTAATATTTTCATTATGAAACTAGTGGGACCTGCATCTCCCTCTAATACATTGTGAAATTATTTATGTTATGAGATCAAAGGGTGTATGGGAGGTTATACCAATCCAAAAAGAGGGTATAAGGGTGGTTAGCCCAAGTGTGAAAGAGGGTACATGTGAAGGTATCCTAAGTCCATAGTAGGTAGATGGGTGGTTATTCTAAGCCTAAAATGACAAAATTATCTTAGTTGAGAGACTTTAAATAATATTTTCTAGGATTTTGTGTATGAAAATAATCTACATGTTATGTTAATGTTTTTATCCTATGGCTCATGTTCTTTGATTCTATTAGGATTCATTTCTTCTAAACTTCCATGATTTATGGAATGAATCACATTTATCATCTATAATATGAAATGTATGGTTTCAAATGTTATTATAATGTTCTCATATCTATATTCTCATGTTATATTGATATCTCCCTTCTTTACCCTTACTAAGAAACTGATATCACCCATTCTTATGTTTCATTTCTAAAGGATATAAAAAAAAATTCTCCTATATGATGTTTCTAAGAAGGGTGATAATTATGAAGAAGTTCATGGGTTCTTACTTATGGAATTGTCTTTTATGTGTCCAAGTCTCCATAAGCACTATAACTAAATTATTCTAGAATCGGTCATTATGTTATGTAATGAATGTTTATTTAATAGTATGTAATATTTACATTTGAGAAGATTGAGTCTTTACATTCACTGGATTCTTTTACTTTTAATCATGGATCATTTGTGAAAAATTTATAGTGGATCTACACTTGGAACATTTTAGTGAGATATTTCCTTTGAACATTTCATTTCATCTTCTCATATTTCGAGATATAAGAGACATCATTTTATCAAAATTTATATTAAGATATGAATATGAATAAAAATATCTGACTTTACCTTCATCAACCTTCTTATTATAATAATCTTACTTTTAGTATTTAAAAGAAATATCTTTCTCAACCTAAATTTACTCATGAAGAAATTATTTTTTCTCATATTATTACTAATTAGAATGTTTTTCAAGTCATAAATTGGGATTGATCCTAGATCTTTGTCCTCAAAATATGTTAATGTTTCATCAATGATGTTATGTTGGATGTGGAAGATAATTTCTACCACTATAAAACCATATAACTTCTCACTCAAACATCTAATCATCGTCATCTTATATGGTTGTTGCTGTCAAGACCTCGACCCCTCATTCCCTAATCTGACCTCTTGTACCTTGGCGCCTCTCCAAGCAGGAGCTGAAGCAGTGGCATCCTAGAGGTTTTGGATTATGCTGTTTGGTGGCCGAAGGATTCCAGGCTCTTCCAGAGTTTAGTTTTCTCTTGGTCTTCTTCCTTGATGAAGGTGATGGCGCTCGGAACCCTCAAACACTCTCTCCCTACTCTGGTCTCAAGTTCTATTGTGCCCCTCCAAGGAAGATCGAGAGCAGTGGAAACGAGGAGATTTAAGAATGTGTGGATAGAGGCCTTCAGCGTGCCTCGAGCGGATCTTAAACAATGGCGTTTTTGTGATGCATCGACAACATCTTTCTACCCCATGAAATCAGTTTTTATGGGTTTTTCTGCATTTTTGTTTGGTGGGATTCCGATTTGTTCTTCGGTGATGGTGGTTTGATGGAGCGAGGAGTTATTCTGGTGGCAGATGTTGGCCGTTCTACCATCGTGGTTGCAATTATGTCGTTGTGTTTCTGGTTCACTGTTTGTTCTGTGTTTCTTCCTCATAATGGTGATTCAAGCGATGATGGAGTGACATTGTTGGCGATGGCCTCAGATGGAGAAGGCGATGAGTTGGAGTATGGATTACGACAAGGGTGGTGGGTTTTTTCTGTATCTATGTTTGAAGATGCAGAATTGATGGTCGGTGGGTACAATCCTGAGATATCTGACGAAGGATATGAAGTTGACAGCGAGGTGGTTTGATGTTAGGGGCGTAGCTCGAGGAGGCTCACTGATCAGGGATCCGAGTCCCAAGGCATCATGTCATGGCTGTTTGAATTTTTAATCAAATGTGTATTTTTTTTAAGCGTTTCTTTGAATTTGGGGTTTCAGTAATCTCATGTTGGTCCGGTTACTGCTCACCAAAAAATCAGATTTCGAAAATAAAATAAAAATTTATTTTTCAATCATTTACTATTTTGATGAATCTATTAATTATTTCAATATAATTCATCTGGATTTCTTCATACATCAACCTCTGAATTTGTATCTTTGTTTCATTACATTCCTATCACCATTATAGATGATCTTAGGATTGAACCATGTGATATTTTCTATTTTTATTCCACTAACATTCATAAATTCACTCTCTAAAAGGGAAGGAAATATAGACTTTCACGCATTTTCATCATTTTCAAGATTCTTCTTCTCTACCGCATTCCTACTACCACCTCATTCTTGGGAAAAAATCTATCTGTTTTATATTCCAAGACATTATAGAATATATATAATTGATATGGTAACATTCAGTCCTTCCGTAAATGATAAAACATCCCATCAAACATGGGAATCCCATTGTTGTTAATTGAATTTAGATGATCCATTATTGAAAAAATAAATCATTGTCTGGAATTTCAAATAGATGGAAACACTAATTCTTAAAAATCATAAAAAAAATCGAAAATGAAATTAAATGAGCTATGATACTTCTAAAGAACCCACAAGATCCGTGAGAAATATAAGGATGATGGTGCATTGGGGTTTTAGTTCCATTTTATGTTTATTCTTTTAAAACAACCTTAAAAACCTATCAATGTTTTATGTCAGTTTGTTATCAACACATCCCAGAACACAAATAAAAAGGGAATAAAATTTTTTAAAGGTTCATCTTTCAAAATGAAAAGGATAATACTTAGTTGAATTCAGATTTCATCGAGGCCACATGACCCAATAGTATTAATATATATGTATAACGAATAAATAACATACTTGAAATAATTTTACAATTAGTCTCCTAACACCATTTTAGTGATTATCGCACTTTTAAAGTAATACATGATATGTTTTCAATAATAATCATGTTTAAAATTGAACTATAATTCCATTAGAGTTGTTTGATTTCTACTACTTCTTCTCATTATTCAGCATGTATTTTTACATGTATCTTGTCCTCTCTATGTAATCTACATAATTTTTTACACTATATTTTTAATATTATCTTATATAATTATATCTTCATAACTATAATAGAGTTTACACACTCCTCTAATTTTAATTCTTCTTGAATATATGCGGTATATGAATGTTTAATTTTTTTATATAATCACACAATAGCACAAAACATTATATTTTAATTTGATTTATAATTTTAAATTCAAAATATTAACTCCATTCAAGTATTTATAACCATATCTTGTTTCTCTTTCTAATATTATTTTTTCAAACTCAATTCTTGGGAATTTAATCATTGTGACACTGGTTGCAATGTGGCCAAGTGGTTATAGTAGAAACTACTACTTCTTCCTTCACTTCAATTCTTTCATCATAACACAATCCCTTTTATTCAATTAATTAGATTAAAAATTTTATTTTGGGATGTTTTAACATTGATAAAATAATTTTGTAATTTTTTCCAAATACATTTTTCTTCAAAATAAATTCTAAATTTTATTCTATAAAAAACTAGAAATTCTATTATTTGTAATCCCTTATGAGGTGTGTAAACCAAATAAAGGACTAGAAACAACCTTATAGTGATAGTGTGTCACCCATGATATGAAATGTATGATATTCCTAAGGACATGTATCAACCATATTCTCTAATTATCCCTACCTTATGAGGGTAGAGTCAAAATTACTAAGAAATGTCTAAAACTTATGATATCTTTTATGAACCGTACAATAGACTAATCTAGACAATCCTAGCCTTATAATAGTTTTCTTTAACCGTTTATAATAAAATATAATTCTTATAATGTGTCTATCTAAACCTTATGACCTTTGGTTTCCTAAATCTTATGAGGTGTCAGTCTAAACCTTATGGCTGATCGACCCAACCTTATGAAGATGATACGACATATCCATTTTTAGATAGAAACTCAAAATCCGATATTCTATTCCAATTTACAAAGAACCTCTTTCAATACTACCACTAATTTTTATCCTCATAGACTAAACATTAAATTATTTTAGTTTATATATGATTTATGTACTGAAATTATAAGCCAACACAATAGACCATATCCACTTAAAAGATCCCCAAATATTATTCTTTAGATGATTTTCATATTCTTAGATGGAAAATATTTCACAAAATTATATACTTAACAATATTCCTAAACATTAAACTACTTAAAAAATATTCTTGGGCTCAACATGAAAAACAATTATACTCTTTATGGAGGTACATATATCTATTATTTGGGTGATAACAACTTAATAAAATCTTAGGACACAAATATAATTCATCATAGTTAAATTTAAATAGGTAAGCTAATGAATAAGAAAGATGGTGTTGTTGGTGTAGATGAAAGCCAATTGAGATCCTTCAAATTATTTGAACAATTTATCTCAGCTGAACTAGTAATTAATTTTATAATAATGACAATTTTCAGTGTTTATTCACTTTTAGGAATTTGTAACAATTTTTGTGTCTATACCCAAAATTATTTATCATTTTATAAAATTAATTCCAATGGTTAATTTATTTAGTAATATCCACAATATTCTCTATAATAGTCAACATTAATCATCATATGGATGTACGCTTAAATCTCATAATAATATGTAAACAATATATATAATAATAAAAATAAAAATAAATAATATAGAAACCGTATTTCCTACAATAGTAGTATCTAGTATTTTACCACTTGTCTTCTCTAATAATTTGTCACTTACTGATAACCATTAAATAACCAAATCCCCTAGAATAATCAATATTTAAATTACATTAAAAAATACCTATACTTACATGATAAAAGTTTTCTTTAATATTTCCAAACATTTTAATTTGTATAATGATTCATAGAATATTAGAACTATTTAAAATTCCATTTAGTGATAAAAAAATCTCTCCGACATGATGATGTCCTCTTAGAATAACAACCTGAAATACTTCATCACAATCATGAAAAGACTATTTGTACCAAAATATAATGGAAATAAATCTTCTAAACTTATTCCCTTTAATATTTAGGATTTAATTACTTCTAGTATTCAAAAAATTTCCAGCTTCCGTAACATTATCAAAATTTATAAGAGTTAATGACTTAGTGAATTATCATTGTCTAATATCTTTTGACAATATTTAAAATATTTCAAAATTTAGATAATTTCATAATATATATTCCATTAAAATAATAAGATAATAAATATATATTTCCCAACTCCACTATGATATGTTTGTTTTAAAAAACCTCAACTAGATTCAGATGATATTTTATTATGCATTTGATTCTTCACCTAGTGAAATTTTAAATACACAATAGATTTCCTCAAAAAATACCTCATATGCAATATCCTTAACATTGTGAAAAAAATAATATCTAATTTAATTTTTTTGATATATTATATATGTAATATAAATTAAATATTCAAATTATATATTTTCAAAATATATAATATTTCCTTATATAAATGTAAGATTTATGAAATAAATAAATTTAAAAATAATTTGTAACGTTATCCATATGTAAAATCAAAATATAGAAGTTTTTCTACTCTAATAAATTTCAAAAGTAAATAGTAAATACTAAATATGTAAATGTTATTTTTAAATGAAATTCCTCAATATAAAAAGGAGACAAAATAACTCCAAAATAGAATATTGAATATATAAAAATAAATCACAATAATGAATAAAAAAATACTTATAAAGTATATAAATAAAGTTAATATATATAAATTAACATGATAGGGTTAAATTAATTATCAAGAAATAAAAAAGTATTAAAAACCCAAAATTATTGAAATACAACAATTTAAGAAAATTGGATATTAAATAATGAA
This sequence comes from Viscum album, assembly GCA_963277665.1. NCBI lineage: Eukaryota > Viridiplantae > Streptophyta > Magnoliopsida > Santalales > Viscaceae > Viscum > Viscum album. The sequence goes on from OY728151.1 coordinate 1,991,604,886, forward strand.
GATACAAGCTTTTCAAAATTGGTTATAGGCTGTGTGTTCCCACCAACCAACACTATGTGGTTATGATAATATATTCTTCGATGTTTAAACCACATGATTTTTTCTGAGGATATCATCCCATATAGGAAAAGTCCACATAGTAGGGAGTGGACCACAACCTTATTATTAGGTGCAGTATAAGACCTCCCACACCTTATGTGGGTATTACATCTTACAAGATATATTCACCCTCAATTTTCATTGGGAGGCTATTTAAATCCATCTCAAAAACTAATTTCAAGGGAAATTATATATATAACATAATAATCACCCCTTAATCCATTACCTAAATCTATCTAAGCATGTTTCCTAATCTGATACTAATTACAGGCTGAGTGTACCATCCCACCAATGCACTATTGTCATGATAACATTACATTTTTGTGTTGAAACCACATGATTTTATCTCAGGTTATCATCCCATATAAGAAAAATTCATGAAATATGTAGAACTATGTACCCTTATAATCAGGTGTTCTGCATGACCTCCCATGCCCCATATTGGCCTCACATCTTGTATGTTGCGCCCAACCCTAGTAGTACATAGAGGGTTATTTAAATTAATGTCACAAACCAATTTTACAGAAAATTATATATATTATATAATAGTATAGTATAACCTATGTTGGTCCACCCTTATCAATTAAAGAATATTTTACTTAAATGAATTGAAAAAAAAGAAAATTAAAAGATTTTTTTTGAGATGAAATTGACTATTCCTTTAGATAAGATCTATCAATATACATAACCATGTCATATATATTTATTCAAATAAAACTATACGATTTTGTTTAGGTCCTTATTCAATTGTTTATACCTCATTTTATACTAATAAAACATGATAAAAAAAATTTATGGCCTATTTTTGAAAGGAATACAGAATATATAGAATTATTTAAAAATTTGACATAAACCTTGTTAATATATCAATTAGGAATACTTATGCACAAATATGATTAATACCTTAATAGTTACAAAAAATATTATATTAATTATTTTAGGTATAAAAAAGTGATGAAGGGATCATTTTCATTGGGAATAAAAATAAAAAAGTTCACTATATTTCAAAATTGATTATTTAAGAAAATAAATCTAGAGATAACTAGAGATAAAATATAAAATAAATATTATTTAAAAAATAATATTGAAATTAATATAGAATAAAAAATGGGAACATCACGATCATGAATTAAAATATCCACACACATGAAAAAATATGTAATTTATTAAAAATATATAAAAAAAATTCCCTATTTAAATATCCCTTTTGTAACTTATTAAAGAATAATGAAAAGTAACACTCATTCAATATTCTATCATAATTGGTGTTGTGGATCCCTCAAAACTCATTACCTCTTAGGTGATCCAATAAACTACAAAAATGAGAATAAACTCAAATTCTAATATAAAAAAACATAATCTAAACTAGATAAGAAATAAAAAACATAGAAATAAAATAATAATACATCAACCTCATATCCCAACATAAAAGATACCAAAAACACTTTGGTTTTGAGTGATTTGATACGTGTTGAAACCTCATGGATGAATGTCCAACCACAATACTCGCTATCTTGTTACATCAAAACAACACCTTTAAACCCCTGGTCCATAAGCCACTAGGTTTATGTAAGGACCCAAAAATTTAAACAATGAAGCTTAACTTCTTATAATTACATTATATAGTATAAATCAAATAAAAATCTCTTAGGTAAAATGATACAAACATTATAAATTAACAATGAATGAAATAAGATGTATTTATAGAAATTAATAGTCCTAAACCAATGGGATATTAACATGGCCAATGGAATAGTAGTGTGACTATTAGGAATATCAAACCAATCAATAGAATAGAAAACTCACTTATATAAGTATAAATAAAATTTAGGAATCTTATTAAGGAAAATATGATATATTTATATCATGGAATACGTAAAAAATGTTTTAAAAATGATAAATTAATTATTAATGTTTTTCTGAAACACAAAAGTTTATTTACATTTTTATACTTAATATAATTATTTTAAATACAATTTATTTTCATAAAATATATAAATAAATTAATATTTTTTTATCTTATAAGATAATTTTATGATACCTTAATTAATTTTTCAATATGTTATTAAATATGTTATAATTTAAAATTTGTATTTTTTAAATAAATGATAATTTAATTAAAAATTAAATTTATCATATTTATAAAATTATTTTCATAAAATGGAGTTCATTTTTAAATTCTACACATTGAATAAATTGTTAGGGTAAATTTTTGGTATTTTTCCAAAATAATTGAATTTTTGGGCAATAATGAAGTACTGTAATTTATGGTATTTAACATTATAATTAAATAAATTAATTTTTGAATCATGGATGTTGTAATTGGACATTATATATAACTCAAATTCTCTAATTACGTAACTTATTCATAATAATCCACAATATTTATGGTCTTGAGAAAAAAACAAATGAATAAAAAAATAATAAAAACACCCCTCTCATCAACTATAAAAACCACCCACACCACCTCTTCTACTCACACCTCAAAATCATTTAATATTGTCCAAAATACGGACAAAACCCTTACCAAGTCTCTTCCCCATGACCATAATCTTTCTTTCTCAATAATATACCAAACTCAAGTGCCTTAAGGAGGTTCTCATGGAGAAGAATTCAAGAGGTAAAAACCCTTTTCTTTTTCTTTTATTTCCTTTTCCATTACTCTTATTTTCCTTTATTCTAATAATATCCCCTTTAAAAAGTGACATGATAAATCCATTATCTTTTATATAATGGTATTTTATTATGTCAATGTTACAACCCATCATCTTTTCACTTCCCCCTTCTTTTGCAATAAAAATGAAAATATCATCCGTACTGTGTTGATTTATCGCATTTAAGGGTGATGAGTTTTAAATTTACATTACCACCTTCAAGGATTGTAATAAAACAATTTTTATGGATAAAAAAGATTATAAATTATTTATTACATCAAATTTAATATTCTGGAACAATTATATATACATGATATTAAACAATAAAACAAAACTAGTTCGTGATGATCGAAAACACATCAAAATAATCTAAATGGTTATCACTATTGTTTTATCTAAAGAATAATTGTAAAATATGAAACAAATGAAATATAATACCATTAAATATAATTTATTTTTATTAATAACATATAATTTCAATTCTGGAAAACTATTCTCATTTTACATGATTTTCCATACATCTATACAAGTAAACCGTTCATGAAAGCCAAAAAAATGAACTATCATGAACGATAAAATTATATCTTATAACTCGTCAAAAAGACCATAAAGGAATATAATTAAATTATAATAAATTTAATAAATGTAGAAAATTTTAATAATAAATTAATTATTTTATTTTATTTTATTTTCTTGTACATTATGTGCAAGTGTAGAACACTTTTGGTAATGAGGTAAGAGATTGTTTCTAAACCACCGTTTTTCCTTCAGGATACGATTTCTCCCTATATACCCCAATGTAACTTTTATTTATTTTTATATAATTATTATAATTTATTTTTATATTTTCAAAAATCATTCATCTATTTTAGTTCATCCCTATTTTTTGAGGATACACATGTTTTAAAAAGGTTCCCTTCTTAATTTTTCCGGATAAGCAAGCCCGATTAAAGTGAACTAACCTATTTCTTAACCATTTTAAATTTAACTACATAATATATTTTAAGGAACCATTATTTTTCTATAATAAATAATTTTATTATGAAAAACTATGTTGGTTCATTTTTGGTTTTATATAAACATCCACTCCTCTTTTGTTTTAAAGAATCTTAAATAAAATTCCTTAAATGACAGTAACATGTTTTATATATTTAGTTTATTAAACACTATTTTTACATGTTTTCACTTATGTTTGATATAAAGTATCATGATCTATTCCTATATTACCTTATTAATGTCCATATATGATTTAAATCCATTCTTTCATAGAAACCTTTATGATATTCCCTTTTGTTATGTCTTATGACATGATTACAATACCCAATTATTTTAATGGGTATCCTTTATGTTTATGTTTGATTCTATATATATTATTATTCATACGGAACACATATTCATGAAAACGTTATGATGGGTGCACTGAGATAGCGCTCCGATGCAATGGGTAATTTTTAGTTTCATGAGATGTCATGTGAAATGGTTTTGGTGGTTAGCCTTGACTCATGAAAATCATATGCAATGGACTTGGTGGTTATTCTTGACTGATGCTCCTCTATGTTCAATAGTATTTGTGGTTAGCCTTGACTCAATATCCTCCATGTGAAACGGTCTTATTGGTTATCCCTAACTCATGCTTATGTCTTGTTGTATGTTGTTTCCACATTTCCATGATTCCAGGATTACACGATCCCAAGTTCTATATGTTATGCGTCCATATGTTTATTCATGTTCCATTCATTTTTATGTCATCATGTTATGACTTATAACACAAATTTCATGATTTATTACTATTAATATTCCCTTAATGAGATATTATATCATTATTTTGTTCCTTTATTCCCTAGGTTCCCCTATACAGATGTTAGGTGTCAATGGGAGTTTGGAGCATATTAGTGAGTTTAAATAATTTTTTTTATATTTTAGTTTCGCGTTTTTAGTTTTATGTAACTAATAATCCAAAGACACTATAATTTACAATCAATGGTATTTATTTAATGGTTAATTATTATTAAAATAATTTAATAACATAGTAAAACTTCTAGGGACATTATATTTGGTATCATAGAAATAATCTAGTTATTTTTAGAGATTAGGACTACAGAACTTTAGTAGGAACCCTAAGGACAATCCTATAACTATGGAAAACCTATATTGAAACAAATAAATAAGAAGTTAGGATATAAATTTTATTTACAATTTTATTGATATATGGTCAAAGTTTCATTTTTATATACTTATTAGCTATGTATTCAATCCCCCTTAATTTTAATTTATTTTTCTTAGTTAATGGATGCAAATATGAGAACACATGAAAAAAATTATTGTGATAGAAAATGGGATGATTTTTCTAATGAAATTAATAATTTGAAGGGAATAGGATATCAAAGATTCATCATAGTACTTTCTCAACTAGATCATGTTATGAATAATAACATGAATCTTTTGGAACTACCACTATCTCCTAAGAAAAATAAAGTTGTGGTAAAATCCCTTATACGATAAAGGCCTCCCATGTTTAGTGGATCTTATGATTCCATCCTCATAGAACAATGGATTAAATCCATTGAGAAGATATTATATGTCCTCCAGTGATCAAAAGAAGAGAAATTTGTTCTAGAATTTTATCATTTTATGGGGATAATGATCAGTGGTGGACAATGATCAAGAACACAAAGTCCAAGGAGGAAATTTATTCTATAGAATGAGAAGATTTCATGAAAATATTTTTAATTTAATATTTTTCCTGAAACCTATTTCTTTAGATGGAAAGGGAGTTCCTCAAAATGAATCAAAATGAAGATGAGTATGTTAAGATGTATGAAGAAAACTACTCATGGATTTCAATATACACCTCTGAATTATTCTTGAACATTGAAATAAGAGTGGATCACTTCTTCATCAGAGTAAAGATGTGTCTAAGAAATGTATTGATGATTTGATACTTTGAAAGCTAAGAGAAGATTTTATATTTTTACCTTATTGTTGAAATAGAGATTATAGAATCTTAGTGGTTTTGTGGGCCAAGAAAAAATGTGTAAAATAGAGTTTAATATGGGATGATCAATAGATGAATCCCATGATAGAAAAAAACCAATATCCAATGTATCAATGTTGTGGGAATAAACATCATAGGAAGTAGCTAAAGTGAACCAGGAGATGTTTCAAATGTAGAATAATGGATAATGTTGCTAATAAATACTATAGAGATATGAAGAATCCCACTAATGTGGAAGAAGAAAGGAAGGTTCAGATCAACACTCTGCCTATAGTACAATTTTTCAACTATTAGGAATAAGGGCATTATTTGAACCATTTACTTAATCCAATGGTTGTAGAAGGAAATAAACAACAACAACAACATACAAGGTAGAAAGAAAGGGAATATGATGTCCCCACTATAGAGGTGGATCCTAAAAAAAAGCGGTGATAGGTGCACTGGCTATTTTTTCAATAAAATCAAACATATAATTTGATTATGGTTCTAATCATTCTTTTATATCTTGGATATTTAGTAGAACTATTAAAACACCACCTCAAAATATGTATTTTGAGTTATCAATGAGAATGTAAAATGGGGAAATAATTGCATCCAATGTATATAACTCCATCCTGGTAAATGATAGTGGACTAAACCTCCCCGAAAATCTCATCTTACTTCTTTTGGGGAAGTTTGATGATATATTGGGAATGGATTGGATATATTTACAAAAATACAACAAAAAATATCAGGAAAGGGATATCACTCTTCAAATCTTGAGGAATCCTCCAATTCTATGAAATTTTAAGGAGCAGGATGAATATTTATCAGAATTTTCGTCTCATGTGTGGATATTATTACCTTTTGAGAAAGCATATCTAGCTTAAATGATTGAGACAGAGAATAGGATCATGCATGAATACATTTCCATTGTGAGGGACTTCATTGATGTGTTCCATGAATAATTTCCTGCTCTATTTCTTGACTGAGAAGTTGAGTTCTCAATTGAAAAGAACCCCAGATCTCTGCCTATATAAAATAAACCATAAAAATTACCATAATTTAGTTGGAAGAAATGAAGAAGTAGTTACATGTGAATTTTGATAAGGGTTTTATAATCCCATGTTCATCACCATGGGGTGAACTATTCCTCTTTTTAAAGAATAAAGATATATTAATGTGCCTATTATTTTATTATCATGAGCTCAATAAAATCATGATATAGAACAAGAATACCCTTCCACAGAAAGATGAAATGTTAAACCAACTATATGGGGAAAAGTACTTCGCTAAGGGGGATATTTAGTCAAGATATCACCAATTATAGGTGAACAAAGAATATATTTTTAAGAATACCATTTGAATGAGGTATGGACACTATGAGTTCATTGTGATTCTATTCAGACTCACTAATTCTATAGAAAGTTTCATGGATTTAATGAATATATTCTTTAGAGATTATTGTGATTTTTTTGAGAGTATTTATTGATGATATTCTGATATACTCCAAGATTAAGGAGGAATAAGAATATCATTTGAATACTATGCTAAAAAATTTTCAAAGGGAGAAAATATATGTAATGTATAGTAAATGTGAGTTTTGGATGGAGGAAGTATCATTCATGGAGCATGTTATCACTAGTAAAGGAATATTTATGGACCCATAAAAGAAAAATGGAATTGAGGAGTGGACTAAGATAACATATGTAACATATATCAATTGTTTACATGGTATCACTGGGTATTACTGATGATTTGTGAAGATCTTATCAAAATTTTGAGTCCCATTAAAAAGTGTACTTGGAAGGGAGTGCTATTTCTCTGGACCATTGAATGTGAAGACTACTTCAAAGAATTATAAAAGAGGATTATCACTACCCTAGTACACAAACTATTGACAAGTGGTGAACTCTTTGTGCTGTATAGTGATGCATAAAATAATATATTATGATGTTTTTTATGTAAAATGATTAATTAATGCCCTATATCTCTAGGTAGTTGAAAATATATGAGAAAAATAATCCCACACATGATTCAGAGTTGGTAGATGTGATATTTTCATTGAGAATATGGAAGCATTATCTCTATGGGTAGAAGTATGAAATATATACTCATCAAAAGAGCCTCAAATATATATTCACACAGAAGGATCTTAATATGCACCAGTGAAGATTTTTATAGCTCATTAAGGATTATGATTTCTCAATCCACTAAAATCCTGGTAAATAAAATTATGTGGAAGATGATCAAAGTAGAAAGGATACTACATCTTTATCAATGAGGAAAATTGAGAGGGATCCAATCATAATATAATTTCAAAGGATAGACATGGTAATCGTTAATCAAGTTACATTATCAATCCTTTGTCAAATTCTGGCATAACTATACCTTATAGGGAAATTAAAGGATTCATAGAGAAATGATGTTGAAATTTAGAAACATGTGGAAGTTATCAGAAATAGGAAATACTTATATTTCAAAATAGATGGGGAAGGAGTCATGATATTCAGGCCACAACTTTATATACCATCCCATGTAGTGATAAAGAAATATATTCTAAATGATGGGCATAAATCAACACTTTATATTCACCTGGGGATTAAAAAGATGTATTGAGATCTCTGAGTGAAATATTAGTGGGAAAATATGAAGAAGGAGATAGCTGAATATACATTAATGTTCTTGGTGTTTCAAAATATGAAGGTTGAAAGAGAAAAAAGTGTAAGGGGATGATGCAACCATTACCATACCTATATGGAAATGGGAAAACCTCAACATGGAATTTGTCTCTATACTTCCATATACATCCACAATAAAAAATGATATTTGGGTAGGTTTGGATCTTCATACAAAGACAACTCACTTAATCAAAATTCGATAGAACATATCTCTTGATTAATAAGCATAGATATAAATCAGAGAAGTGGTGATGTCACATCGAGTAAAACTATTGATTAAGTCTGATTGAGTTCTGAGATTTACCTCCATGTTTTGGAAATGTATCCAACATGCTCTAAGAACTATTTTGATATTCTGTATGGATTATAATCCTCAAAATGATGGAAAATATGAGAAAACTATTCGGAAATAGGAAGACATGTTGAGAGAATATTCTATAGACTTCAAGGGAGGATGGGGCCAACAACTACCACTAGTAGAGTTCACTAACAACAATAGTTTCCACTTGAGTATCCAAATGGCTCCATATGAATCCAAAATTGGAAAATATGGATAACACTAATGTGATGGGATGAAGTCAGTGAACATAAGATGTTTGGACCTAAAATGGTCGAAGAAATGGTGAAAAATGTAAAAACCATTCAACAACATATCAAGACAACACACAGATGACAAAATAGATATGCTGAAAATCCTTTATGGGACCTAGAGTTTAATGTTGGAGACATGGTATTCCTTTGCATATCTCTATATAAGAGGATCCTAATATTTGGGAAGAAAGGAATGTTAAGTCCAAGGTACATCGGCCACTTCAATAATCTTGATCATGTTATTACTATGGCCTATTGACTAGAACTTCCACGAACCATGTCTCAAGTACACGATGTATTCCTTGTATCAATCTTGATGAAGTACACACCATGTTCATTACACATACTGAATTCTGATTTGGTACTGTTGGAAAATGAACTCTCATACGAGGATAAGCCCATGAAGATATTGGAACTTAGAGATTATTTTCTACATAACAAGTCTAATCACCTTATCAAATTATTATGGAGGAACCATAATTATGAAGAGGAAACATGAGAAACAGAGGAAAAAATTAAGGTGAAGTAACCTCACATGTTTTCCCCTAGTTTGTTAAAGGAAATTTCAAGGGTGGAATTTAATATGGGGGGATGTAAGGAATCAAAATAATATTAATGAAATATCATTTCTTATAATTATTTTATATACTATAAATCACAAAAAAAACTTAGATTAAACAATACAATCCTTATAAATGAAGAATGAATGAAATAAGAAGTATTTATATAAATAAAGGAACCTAAACCAATGGAATATTAACATTACCTATTTAATAGTAATGTGACCATTGAGAATAGTAAAATGGGAAATAGAATTGAAAACTCACATATTTAAGTTTAAATAAAATTTATGAATCTTATAAATTTAAATATGTTATATTTATATCATGGAATAAGTAAATTGATGTTTCAAAAATGATAAATTAAGCATTTGTATTTTTGTGAAACATATAAGTTTGTTAACAATTTTTTATTAAATATAATTATTTAAAATAATATTTTTTCATAATATATATTAATAAATTATCATTTTTTATTATAAGATTATTTTTTGAGACCTTAATTATTTTCTCAAAGTGTTATAAAAGCAGTTATAATTTTAAAATTGGTATTTTTCTGAACAAATGATGATTTTAATTAAAAATTAAATTTCTCATATTTATAAAATTATATTTATAAAATTGAGACCATTTTTCAATTATACATGTCAAAAAATGGTGGAGGGGTATTTTGGGGATTGTTCTAAAATAGTTAAATTTTTGTGAACAGTTACATATGGAAATTTACAATATTTAACATTATTAGTGAATAAATGAATTTTTGATTCATAAATGATGTAATTAGTTATTATCTATAACTCACATGCTCAACTTAATTTAAATAGTCACAATAATCCACACTATTCATAGTCCTAATCCAAAATAATAAATAAATAAATAAAATAGTAAAAAAACACCCCTCTTATCCCCTATAAATACCACCCCACCACCTCTTCTCCTCACACCTCAATTGACATTAATATTTTAAAAATTCACCCAATACTCTTCCAAATTCTCCCCCATGTATAATATCCTTTGGTCTCAATAAAATAAAAAACTCAAGTGCGTCAACAATGTTCTTAAAGAGAATAATTCAAGAGGTAGAAACCTCTTTCTTTTTTTATTTCCTTTTAAATTTATGTTATTTTCCTTTCCTATTATCACCTAACCATTTATATGTGAAATTATAAATACATTATATTTTATATAATAAATTTTTATTGTGTTAATATAAAAACCCATCATCTTTTTTATTCCCCTCTCATTTTTTACTAAAATTGAAAACATCGTCTGTGTTGTGTTGATTGATCACATTTAGGGATGACAAGTTTTCAATTTCCATTACCTCCTTTAAGGATGGTCATAAAACCATTTTTATGGTTAAAAATATTATTATATATGTATTAAATCCTTTTTAATTTTATATTACCATTATATATACGTGATAAAAAATAATAAAACAAAACAAGTTCGTGATGATTAAAAAAACTCCAAAATAATCTAGAAGGATATCATTAAAGTTTTATAAAATGAATCATCCTCACATATAGAAATAATTATTCATAGGAACATTTAATAATATATAATTTCATTAATAACAAATAATTTAATTTCCATACAACTATTGTAATTTTACATGATTTTTCATACATGTATACATGTAAACTGATCAGGAAAACCAAGTAAATGAACTCTCCTAAACGATAAAATTGAATCTTATAAGTCATGAAAAGGCCATAAACAAGATTAATAAAATTATAATAAGTAACATAAATTTATAAAATGTTATTAATTAATTAATTAATGGATTTAATTTGATTATATAGGAAATTAAGTGTCAGTGGAGAAAACTTTCAGACATAAGTTAAGGGATTCCTTCGAAACATCAATTTTTTCCTTTGAGATAAGCTTTCTCTCTATTTAACCCAATGTAAATATTATTTGTTTTTATATAGTTCTTATATTTTTTGTGTATATTTTCAAAATTCATGTTTCCAAATCATTTCATCCTTATGTTTTTGGGATATACATGTTTTAAAGAGGTCCCCTCCCTAATTCTTCCGGATAAGCAAGCCCACTTAAAGGGGACTTCCTGATTTCATATCCATTTTCAAGTGAAATAGATAATATATTTTAGTAAACAATTTTTTTTTCAAAAATAACTCATATTATCATGAAAATATATATTGTTTAATTTATATTTTTATAAAAAATTTATTACTTTTTTGGTTTTAAATAATCTTGAAAACATTCCCTTAAATAGTACTAAAATGTTTTATTTTTGAAGTTTCTTGAACACTATTTTTACAAGTTTTCACTTTAGTTTGACATAAATTATCAATATATATGCCAATTTACCTTATTAATTTCGATGTATTATTTAAATTCATTCTTTCTTATACTCCTTTATGACATTCCCCTTTTTATGCCTTTTGACATGATTATGATACACAATTCTTTCCTTGGGTAACCCTTATGTTTATGTTTGACTCCTTATGTATGATTATTTATATGGAACAAATATTCATGAAAATTTCATGATGGGTGTTCCCTAACAAATATCAAATGAATTTGTTAATGTTTAGTATCATGAGATGTCATGTGAAATTGTCTTGGTGGGATTCCATGACTCATCATTAATCATGTTCCATAGTCTTGGAGGATAGCCTTAACTCAAGTTCCTCTATGTGAAATGGTCTTTGAGCTAATCCTTGAATCAAGCTTATGTAATTTTTTTGGTTGTTTCCACATTTCTAGGATTCCTTGATTACATGATCCCATGTTTTATATGTTATGATTATATATGTTTATTCATGTTCCATGCCTTTTTATTTCATCTTTTTATGCCTTATAAACCATGTGCTATGATTCATTCCTATATTTATTCCCTTATGGGGATTTTAGATCATCCCTTTGTTCATGTATTCCGTAGGATACCTTACTTAGATGTTAGAGTTCATTGGGAGTTAGGAGATCATTATGGATTTTAAATAAAATCTATTTTCATTTTGGTTTCATATTTTTAGTTTTATGTACCTAATCCAACAAAGAAAATAGACTTTACAATCCTTGGTTTATATTTAATGGGTAATTATGATTAAAATCATGTAATAATATGTGAAAAAAAGGATAAGTACATCATCATTTACATGGTATCTATCTTTCTGTTACTTACTAAAAAAGTACAAGGGCCACCAACCAAAAATGCCATGTTTATAGGGGGAACACAACACACCAATGGCCTCACACGTTTCATAGTAACCCCACTGCCCCCTGTAGGTACCTCTTATTCGATTAGATAAGGTTTCTATTCCATGTTATATCTCATTTTATGCTTTATTCTCTTTATTTTCCCTCCTATTATCTTTAAATTATCTTCAAATCTAGTAGAAGAATCTTGACTGTTTTTAGGTTCCTTAAAAGTTCAGACTCATAGGGCTTAAAAGAAGAACTAAGTGGGTAAAATAAGGGCCTGTAGTATTTCCATTTTTTTTTTAATAGATCATGATGTATTTTTTTATGTTTAATATGATAATTGTGGTCTCATATGAGCTTTATAGTAGTTATATCTTAATTTCATTGAATTCTAAAAGGTTTGAACCATATAATTCTTTCTATACTATATTATTCTTTACTCACTTTTTATTTTCACATCCCTACTATATTATATATATTTAGTCAAAAATACAAATATATTTATATAATAAGTGATTAGTTTATTTATTGAGATCAAGTGTGAACTTATAGAGCAGATCCTTTAATATTTTCTATGTTTAACATAAGATTGCATATATCTTCAATACTATTAAAGATGTTTTTTAAGAAAAAAATTACAACAGTATGAGGGTGTTCCTATTTTAATATTTTGTTTTACTTTTTATCATTATCTTTTATAATATTATTATTGAATAGATACATTCACACCAATATTTATTGTATCATATATATAAAAAATTATAAAATAAAATAAAATATTTTGAGTAGGGGTTGGTTGATGTGTGTTTAATCGAAAATAAAATTAAAAATAATATAATGGTGATAATAAATTGGAATAATTTAATAAAAATTTTATTTTAGAAAAAAATATGTTTGATTTTTTTATTAATTTCAATGTATGATAGTTGAAAAACTCTCTAAATTTGTATTTTTTTAGTTTTTTTAATTTAATATTAAAAATATATTATATTTTTTGTTACAAGAATCCAATGAAAAAAATATTATTTTTTATTAAATTAACACTATGTCAAAATGGATTTTATTAATTCTAAATTTAATTATTCATTTATGATATATAATTTTCATCCATCATCAGTTATATCTGATAGAGAAGAATTATCTAATGCTTAAATGATTTCTGAGTTTTTATCTACAATGAAAATTTAAATTATTCTAACTAGAGAAAGATAATTAGATCACTATTTTAAATCTATGATTTAATGACCACCAAAATTGGACCAATAATTGGATTTAGGGGTCATATAATAGTATCCATACATTAATATATATATCCCCATTGGTAAAGAAATGGAAACCACCATTTTGGGTCAGTATAGTAATAAAAAAATATTTTGAGGCCTATATTGACATACAAATATGGGTTTCTATATGTAGTGTTTTTTAAACATTATACGATCAATGATTACCAAATTAAGGTCACTTGAGTTAAAATATTATTTAACTATAAGAATTTTAGGATATACTAACATAATTATACTATTTGTTTTAAAAACTATTGGTATAGGGTTCCCTCAATACCAACAATAGGAACCCCCTCCTCCTTCTTATCATTAATTTTTTGGATCCCCTTAAATAGTGATATCTCTCCCCTATTAATATATTATATATTACTATATTCCTGGCCATTTTTGAAATGATTTTTGAGTGGAATCTTCAAGGTATGTCATTTACTTGCCCATTATGTCTTATACTATTATTTCATTTTTATATTTTCATTCCTAGATTACAATGGTTCCTAGGGTATTATGTTCCCTGCTTTTTTATTTATATTTAGTGTTTATAAATATCATACAATATAATATTAATTGTTTATCTTAGTGTAATAATAGTGGGAATCATTTTCCACCCCTTCGTTTCAAAAATGATGAATAATTGATTTAATTTAACTATTTTTTATTGAAGATTAAATGATCATGTGAATTTTATTATACTTTATGAATTAAAATTTATATTTATGTTTTAGAAACTATAAAGTGAATTTATGTTAAATCCTTAAGGTATGTTTATTTCATTCTTCTTTTCAAATATTTTATTCTTGTCGTTTCGCATTTTCATGCCTTAGTTGGAGATTGACCAAAAATAAAATGTAATTACCATGTGTTTGGTTATGAATCTATATAAATATTTTAATTTTTATTTATATAAGGGAGTTTTGTAACACCGTATGAATTTATATGTATTTACATTTAAATAAAGATGATGTACTTGATAGCTTTCTTTGCATAAAATACAGAGTTTAAAAGAACAATCTTATGCTGTTGAATGATAATTATTTATTGTGATAGTTACCACAAAGATTTTAGATAAGAGGGTATTAATATGACTAACTAAATTATAAAAAAATAATACTACCATATGTATATAATTAAATCAATGATTATAAATTCATAATATAATTTTAAATTTAAATTGATATTTTTTGAAGAAACATTTTTTATACATAGAATCAATTTTTACCATAATAAATTAAATTATTAAATATTTTGTAATGATTTTAATGAAATTTGTATATTATAATCCAATAAACTATTTTAAAATCCATCTAATGATTTTTACTAATCATGTGATAAGAATAAATCATGTTTCATTCTTAAAAAATCATTTTTCTAAAAACAGCTTCCATTACATTTTTTAACCATATTTTATAATAAATTTATACAACTTATATAATTTAAATATATACAAATGGATTCCATATTTATAATTATCATGTATACATTTGGAAAATAGTGCAATTTTTTTTGTTCATTGTGAATAGTAATTATGGTAAATATTTGTCACTATGACAAGGGTAAATTAGATAATAAAGGTTAAAAATAATGTGATAAGGCCCTAAAATTTTTTAAAAAACAACCTTATTTCTATTATTTGAGATTAATTTTAATATCTTTATAAAATATTTTAAGATATGGAACCATGGGGACATTTTTCTTTGATAATGATATAAATTGTCATTTATGTAAAGAATAAATAGAAAATATCAATCTCTATGTTTTAATAAATATAATGTTTTTTATATGGATAAAAGGTTTTTTATGTTCAATTATAAATGGTAATTTTTAATATTAATGAATCATTTTCATAATGGTATTGTTTTTAAAATTTTCAGTGATGTAATAATTACTTTAAATTCTTATGCAATGTTAATACAATAATTGTTCTAGTAATATAAAAATTAAAACAAATAATTTAAAAATATTAAAAGTAAAAAAATTTGAATGAATTATTGTGTTATAATAATTTTTAGATAAATAAAACATATTAGTGATCTGTTAAAAGTTTTTATTCTAATTTCTTTTTTATATTTTTTTCTTTAAAGTTAACTTTATGAGCAGTCCTAAAAATGACATTAATGGTATCTTAGATTAAATATTATTTTATAATTTTTTTTAAAATTCATAAAAAATATTATACTTGTCAATGTGATTTTGATATGGTTGATAATATTTATCATTTTCCACTTATGGGTCACTTTTCCTATTATATTTATTTTATTGACCACACAGATTAAATGACATTGACTTTGTGGTAATCATTAAAATGATTAACAAGGGGTTGAAAATAAGAGATAAGGGTTAAAACACCATCTAAACTTGGATAAATTTTCTTGTAAAAGAGAATTAATACTCATACTAATCCTACATTTTAAATATATAATTTAAAGCCTAGTTATACATGAAAATTAATTTATATTACTTTAATACTTTACAAAATTCTTTGTGTACCCCTCCCCTTAATTATAAAAAGAAACCTTCTATACTCATTTATGGACAAAGTTTTAGCATTTTAGATAAACAATACCTTCCCAAATTTTAAAGTCCTGGCCTGAGAGCCACACAATGGTTCCCTGAGTCGAACTGCTACATGACCTCATGTGCACCTACCCGTACACCAGAGGCTGCAACTAGCAGTGAGGGTCTAATATTGATAATGGGGAGCCTATAGCATCTTTATAATACTAGTACACCCGCGAGAATAAATAATTAATAACATATAATATAACATAATCATAAAAATACTAGAATCACAAGATGACCAAAACTTGGAATAAAATATAAATACTAAAGAGTAGATATTCCATTCTAAAGTATGTGCCAAGTGTAAAAATGAAAACTCAAAATCAAAGACACTAACAACTCACATGTGTGTCCCAAAACACATCTGGTTCCATAACCCATGCTTCATCCAAAATCAACAATCTAACACAGGTCCTTTTCCCTTATAATGTCCTACAAACATTATATCTATTAGGGTACCAATTAGGCAGCCCGAGTAGGGTGTGAGAAAAATATATTAATCCACCACCAAAGATGTCTAAAATAATTACATTCAATAATAGTGTATGTAGTTGTATAAAGATTAAAATACATGTAATAATGTAAATAGTTTAAATTTATTCAATTATCCTTTATTTAACAACATAAAGAAACAGGTTCTCAATAACACCCCAATCACATCATCAGTATCAAACCATGTTGCAGTCTGAACCATACAACATATTAAATTAACAATTCATTATCAAAAATTGGATTTCATTATCCATTTCATTTAAATTTATATTACATCTAATTGGAATCACAGTCTGATGCCAACATCTTGTTTGTAGATCACCATGTCTATCACCCCATGAGTATTTGGAGAATCAGTCACCATCTCACACTCCATGTGTATTTGGAGAATTAGTCTGTATCCCAAATAATTTTCATGCATGCATTAGGTTATAGAATTTCATGGTTAGGACTCTCTGGGTATTTAGAGCATCATTACGTGTCCCACACTCATTTCTCAATCAGTCACACATGTGTATTTGGAGAATCAATATGTGTCCCAAACTATTATATCAATAAAACTCTTATATCTCCTGAATCATAATATCACATGTATCATAATATCTCATTAATTAATTTACTAATTAATTAACCCAATTCAACAATGGAATATTCATATCATTCCATTAATTAATTCAACAATAAATTAACCAAGTCAATCCATTCATTTAATCCACCAAATAATTGATCACATTAATTCTATTAATTAATTTGAAAATTATTTAATTATATAAACTCCATTAATTAATCTTATAATTAATTAGTCACATTAATTACATAATCAAATCAATCATTTTTTATCAAATAAATAATTAATTAATCTTGTATCATGGTCCCGTTATTCCCATAAATAACTCAACAATTAGTTATTCAATTCATTATCCTAATATCCCATAATTAATTCAAAAATTAAGTAATTTAATTCTAAAATATGGATAATCCATTAATTAACAAAACCATAACCCATTTATTCAACCAATTCCAGAATCCGTAAAATAATTAATTTAACAAATCAATTAATTCATTTTAGGAAATTCAATTTCTACACATTCAATATACATTCTGTAATTACATACATGTAATTGAAATCAATATTACGGGATTTGAAATTTTGACTAGCTACCTCAAGTTCGAGAATTAATGGTTGCCAACAGATATACCCAATTTGTAGTGGAACAACCAATAACATGATGAAGAGCACAATCTAGATCTGAAACCTTGATCCAATACCAAAAAAATAATGATATATCAAACCTAGATATATATCTACAAACAAAAGTATCTAAACATCACTATTTTATCTAGAAAGAGGTGAAGAAGAGAGAGACATATCTAATCATGAAGAAATCACATAACTAGGGGGTTCAAATATTCAATTCACAATAAAAGGAGGTTGCGAGGGCTTGGAATCTATTTGGGAGGCATTGAAAATGATTGAATATTACATTGTCCTTGTTATGGTCTATTTGGGTGAGTTTCGTGGGTTTATAAAATTTTAAATCAAATTTTCAGGTTAATTAAAAATCCATGCAGTGTTTTATGGGTAGGGGTGTACGATTTTACAAACGGTAGGCCTCTTCTAGGAGGGGGTGTATTATTTCTCTTAAAGGGTGCATGGTTTAAAAAACCATGAGTTAGCTATGTGAGTCCACTCTGTTTGGGTTCCCAAGATTTACTGTGGTAGGGCGCATAGTTTGGAAAAATTGTGCGCCAACCGTGAACATTCCCTATATCCTCTAAAATTCTCAATTTTCACCCAAACTCACCCCAAGGTAGAACCCAAACAAAAAATTACTCAAAACTAGGAAATATTGTACCTGTAAATAGGCCTAAGACAATTCATAAGAATAGTCCAGACCTAATTATCTCCCACCTTATAACTGCTCATGCTCGAGTTTTCCTCCCAGAAATCTCTTTGTTTTCAAGTAAAAAATTTAATCCCACAGATCTCACATATCCTCTTCTATCTCCTAGGTTTCATTCTAAACATGAACAAGCTATAATGATACATGAACTATTGACGCAATGTTTCCCAATAATACATTCTAACTATGATCCAACACACATATTAGATAATCCTTAAATGACACATCTATCTCAATGTAAACATCATCCACATCAATCACATGATAAGGGTTAGGGTGATACCACTGAAGTTGTGACACATTAAAAACATTTTTCATTGCGTTATACCTCTATGGAAGAGCCAATCAATATTCCATTGACTTGATTTTCTCTACAACCTCAAATGGTCCAAAAAAACATGGATCCAACATTACCAGTATCTATATTCTATGGTGACCCAATTTAGTCGACACCCAAAGGAATACACGATTAGCCTATGTAAAATCTAGTGGTCATCAATTTCTATCAGCATATAACTTTAGTCTACATGGATCCATATCTATACGCTTTTGAATCATTATAGAATGTTCCTTTTTTTCATGCAAGAGACTAGGTCAAAACAGTTATGTCTCACCTACCTCCATCCAACATAGAGGGGATTTTCATGGACTACCACAAAGTTCCTAATATGGTTCCATATGAATAGTTTCCTGATAATTTTTGTTTTAGGTGAACACTAACAATGCTAGGTATATCTCCCAAGACCCTCCAAATTCAAGGAAAACTTATTATATAATTTCATCAAGCACCTGAATAGTACTCTATTACTTCCCATTTGTCTCTGGGTGTAATTCCTTACTCAACAAAAAATGTGTACCATGTGACTTTTGTAAGATATTCAAGAATCATGAATTAAAGCATGATTCACGGTCTGAAACTATATCCCATGGAACCCTGTACATATGAACTATCTCCCAAACGTACAAGTCTACTGGCTTATCTACTAGGAAAGTCTCTTGAACCAACATGAAATTATTTAACTATTTCAAATGGTCCACAACACCCCAAATAGAATAATTATTTTGAGGCATCCTCGGGAGACCCACTATAAAATCCATGGTAACATCCTCCCACTTTCATTCTGGAATAAGAAACAACTGTAGTAAAACAACATGTCATTGATTATCATCCTTTGCTTGTTTGTAGGTGTAGAATTGTGTCATGAACCCTACTATCACCTTCCTCATGCCCGACCACAGAAAAATTATTTATAGGTAATGGTGCATTTTGGTTACACCTGGATACACCTCCCACATCAAGGAATGAAATTCTATATCAGATCATCATGCATAATCATAGGCACAAGAAACTGATTCATGATATAGATGATGTCATCTTCATCTATCATTCAATCTGAAGGTGTCTCTCCAATTTCAAGGATTTCTCCCAAGGGTAAAAAATTCGTATCCTCGTGATTTTTTTCTCTAATCCGGCATAAAAGTGTAGAATCCACTAAAACTAATACCAGATTCATCTTTTCTTGACTCTCCTGAACCACAACATGCATCTTAGAATGTAATGTCATCATCTCCCACTTGGCACTAGACTCCTGAATTTCATGAGTTTGTCTTTTTATTCTTAAATCATCAGCAAATCTATTTCCTTTATTTGGTATATATTCCAGCTCGAAACCAAATAACTGCATATAATCAACCCGCATCCACTATCTAGGATTCAAATATCATTATGAAAAGATATAATTTTATATATTATGATCCATATATATAGTAAAATTTTCTGCCAATAGATAATTCCTCCAACACTTCAAAACAAAAACCACTGTAGTTACCCCAAGGTCATGATTAGGGTAGTTCTGTTCAGGTGGCCTCAAATATCGATACATATATGCCATTAATTGATCTACCTCTATCAAAACTGGTCGAAGTATGTCCTTAGAAAAGTCACAATACATAGCATACTCCTCACATGGCTTAGTTAAGATCAAGATCAATGCTGTTTTCAAACACTTGTTCAACTCCTGGAAAGTATCCTCACATGATTCTTCCCATTGAAATATTATCCCCTTCTTGGTCATGCTCGAAAGTGGTGCTTCCAAATGAGAAAAGTTATGTATGTACTTTTGGTTTTATCCATATTACCACAAAAATCATTGAATATCAAAAATGTTATTGGTATGCTCCCAAGATACATTTTCCTACACCTTCTCTAGGACCACTAGTACACCTTCCTCCAAGATGACGTAAACCATGAACTATAATTGATGGATCCAAAATATAAACATTGATCACTTTACATATAGATGATTCTCTCTCAGTGTACCCAGGATGATGTCATGATGTTGGGCATGATCGACAAGAGTCATGGAGTACACCAAGATATCATCCAAAATATACTACCACAAAATATTCCAGGTAAAGATGTAATATTATATTCATCTAGGCTGTCAACACCGTAGGATCATTCACCAACACAAATGACATTATAAAAAACACATAAAGGATACACCTTCTTCTAAAAGCAGTCCTAGGTATATCAGAAAGATGAACCCTCAACTAATGATACCCTGATCTCAAGTATATCTTTGAGGAGACACAATATCCCATCAACTATTCAAATTGATCATTGATACATGGAAGATGTTACCGATTCTCCACAGTCATCTAGTGAAACATCTGATAATCAACAGACAAGCATAGAGTCCCACTAGTATTCTTTGCAATCAAATATGGATAATGCCAAGATGACATACTTATATGGATAAACCCATTGTCCTCCAACTTATCCAACCAAGTCTTGATCTATTTAATCTCTATAGGTTCCATTCTACAAGTTGGAATATAAATTGGATCAACCCCATGCAAGCGATCAATAGTAAATTCCACATCAATATTAGGTGGGATCCCTGAGAAGACTTTTGAAAAAACATCAAGAAATCAATCTACTATGGTAGGAAAGATATCCTCCTTCACACCCCCATCATCCAACAATATAATAGAAACATGGGTGGTACACTCCCCCAATTGCAGATGAACTAGACATACATGACCAACTGTAATATCAAATTCTCCTCGGTTTAGATAATTATCACCCTCAAGAGATATAAAATTCACTCTCATGTGGTGAAAATCAATGTGGGATCATTATAATCCTAAACAATCCATACCCAAAACTATATCAAATCCTCAAATATCTAGATTGTAAATATCCCATAGAAATCTATACTCCCCATCCTCCAGAGAACACCCCTTGCATAAGCAGGTTTCTCTAGACTGTACTCCCAATGGTGTTTCTATCATCAAAACCACACTCAAAAACTCCAATACCAGGATCAAACCCTTCACATGTAGTGTAGAAATAAAGTAATGAGAGGCACCAATATCAAATAAAGAGATATCTAGAGTCGAATCTATAAGAATTGTACGTCTTATTGTCGATGGTCCAACCTCACAATCCACAAGAGTAGGCCTAACAACATGTAACAATCCTATCCCTTTTCATATGATGCATTCTGAGTCCCCAAAGAAGAACCACTCCACTGATACGAGTTTGCTTTTATATAATTCCCATGTATACTACCTCTACCACTATGACTAGTAGAACTCCATCTGACATACTGATTCAGGTTAAAATATCCTCTTCCCATACTCTGGTTCTTCCTAGATGCTTCATCACCGCTCATTGGTCATGTGTTCTTACAGATCCTTTATAGATGACCCATCATGCTACAGGCTTAACAATATATAAGTTGTCAGGAATAATTTTTATTGAATTTTCATGATCAACAACACTGGTGATATATCACTAAAGTATGATCGAGAGTAACTAATCCCTTATATGGGTACTCTGCTTTCCATTTCTCTATCCAATGTTTTCATAGAGATGCTTCCTGCTATGAAAATTCATTCCTCTTAAAAATCCATCTAGAACTACCTATCCTCAAAAGTAAGCCTC
Organism: Viscum album; assembly: GCA_963277665.1. Classification (NCBI taxonomy): domain Eukaryota; kingdom Viridiplantae; phylum Streptophyta; class Magnoliopsida; order Santalales; family Viscaceae; genus Viscum; species Viscum album. The sequence goes on from OY728151.1 coordinate 1,991,627,806, forward strand.
ATCCAGATTCCCCTCTGACATGAGATAATTGATTCACCACTTCTGAAAACTTCTTCATCCTTTAGATGTTGACATGGGACTTAATTTCACATTTAAAACCATCCCAAAACCGCTTTTCTGCAGTAGCCTCATACCCTAACAATGATGGAAAATAGGGTTTCAAATCTATAAAATGTCTAGTATATTTCATCACAAATATGCCCCTTGAGTTAGTCTTATGAACTCAAATTCTCTCTCCTCATAGATCATATCAGGATAGAAGTTATCGAAAAACTTCTCTTTAAAGTACTTCCATTCCATATTATCTACCTATATATCCTGAGTCTGAATGTCCCACCAATGATTTCCATGACCACATAACATATAACTAGAAAAATTGATTATTATCCCTGCATGAGTCACTAGATGGTCAAGTATAGTTTGTACAGAGTCAATCCAGAAATCATCTTCTTGAGGTCCACCATATATGGTGATGTTAGAGGGTGATGCAGCTGGAACTCTCTCATTAGATTAGACATGCTCTTAACAACCCCTTTCTAGGTCTCTTTCCATGAATTTCATAAACTGAGAAAGGTTCTCTCATAAATTCTCCCCGAATTCCTCACATGGAACTACTGGTGCCTCAGGTCACACTAATTGAGGAGAATCTCCATCCATGCCATCATTTTTTTCCTCTCAAAAAATGTTATTATGAAGGAATATCTCTAAAATACCAAAAACGTGTCCTAGGACACATAAAACCACTTTAACCATTTTAAATAATAGGAAAAATTACAATAATCCACAATAAGCCTTTTCCCTAAACCCCACCACACAGTCAAAACCGAGGCTCTATCACTACCATTAATCATCATACATCTAGGTCATGGTTAACAAAAGGTAAACTCATTTTAATTATTTAAGTTTATCATTAGAATATATTTATTCATATTTTACATCATTTAATTTTTTTTGTTCATGTTAGACACCATATTCATTTAAAACACAAAAGAAAGGGAAAACATTTCATGTTAAACAATTTACCCAAAACACGTTTTCCTATGAATGCCTAAAATGACATATCTCAAAAAATAATCCCAAGTGCCTAGAATGATTCATGCATATGAAAGTCTCATTCCATAATGGGAGATATTTCAAATATCAAAAAATATCAAATATAAATTTTAACATCACATAACAAGTGTGTCACCCAAGGCGAAAAAAATTCAACTATAACAATAAATACCGATAACAATCATCCCACCCTGGGTAATTGGGTTTTACCCCATACATGGGTTAGATACTACCACACACAACTCATAACCAAGGATTGACTCTTCTTAGTATACTATCTACCTTTCCCAAATAGTAATATGAAATAAAGAAAAGAAAACATCCTCTAACAAGACTTGGTAATTTCCTGGCCTAAGTGCCACACATCGGTGCCCCAAGTCGAACTGCTAATTTCATGTGCTCCTCCATATACACCAAAGGCTTACAAATAGTAGCAACAGTATAATATAGAACATAGGGTGACTATAACCTCTTTGTTAGAGTAATAAACCAGTGGAAATAAATAAGTAATAAACAACAATATAACATAATCAGAAAAATACCAGTATCACAAGATGACCAAAATTAGGAGTAGAATATTAAAACTGAATAGTAGATATTCAATGCCAAATTACACACCACGTGTCAAAATGAAAACTCAAAATTAAAGACACTGAAAAAATCCAAAGTGTGTCTCAAACCATGTTTGGTGCCCTTATCCATGCAACATCCCAAATCAGGTGTCTAACATAGGACCTTTTCCCTTAACTTGTCCTGAAAGCATGATGACTATTTGGGTACCGATCAAGAAGCCCAAGTAGGTTGTGAGTAAAACTCATTAGGATACCACCAATGACATCTAAAACAAATACATTCAATAACAATTTATTTAGTTGAATAAAGAATAAAATAAAAGAAATATATTGAAGAGTTTACATTTATTCAATTATCCTTTATTTAACCACACAAATCATCAGGTTCCCGAGGACACCCGAACAACAATACCTAATTGGGACTAATATGGTGTCTGAAACATGTCACATATTTTATTCAAAATGAATTATAACAAATCTGATTTCATTATCCATTAAATTTCAATTTATATTATGGCTAATTGGTATTGTAGTCCAATGCCAACATTTTGGGCATAGATCTTCATGTCTAGAAACCTATGAGTATTCGGAGAATCATTACCTATCACACAACACATTGGTATTTAGGGAATCAGTCCTGGTCCTATATAATTTGAAATCATTCCTTTGGTCTTAAAACATCATGGTGAGGACCCATGGGTATATGGAGGGTCAACCCGTGTCACCCACACATTTATCAATGAATCACACATGGGTATTTGGAGCATCAGTCTCTATTCCACATTCATATGTCAATAAATCATGTATATCATAAGTATCATAATATCTCATATATTAATTTACCAATTAATTTACTGAATTCAAAAATTTAATATTCACATTTTCCATTTATTAATTCAATAATTAATTACTCACATCAATACCATATATTAATTTAAAATTTAATTGTAGACATCATTTTCATTAATTAATTGATAAATTAATTATTTAAATCAATTCTACTAATTAATCCTGAAATTTATTAACAAAATTAATTACATAATCAAGAAAATCATTATTCATTAATTCAACAATTTATTAATTCAATATAACAGCCCCATTATCCCCATTATTAATTCAAAAATTTATTATTGAATTCACTATCCCAATATCCCATAATTGATTCATTAATTAATTATTTCAATTAAAAAATCTCAATAATCCCTTAATTAATCAATACGACAATCCCATTATTCAACCAATTCCATAATACCTAAATTAATTACCTTTTGAAATTAATTAATTTAATTTAGGAAATTAAATTTCAAATAATTCAATAGAAATTATGCAATTAAATACATTGAATTGAAATATAGACAATGTGAATTGAAATTTAGACCACCTACCTCATGTTTGATAATGAACGGTCGCCAATATATACACCCAATTTGAAGAGAAACAACTGAACACATAATTAACAACTTGATCTCGATCTGAAATGAAGATCTAAGAAAAAAACCAGATATATCAATCCTAGATACAGATATACAGTGAATAGAAGATAAACATCCCTCTTTTATCTGAGAAGAGGTGTGGCAGAGAGAGACACATAACTAATTGGGAAGAAACCACATAACAGGGGAGGTGTAGATCTACGATCCACCATTCAATTGACTAATAAAGGAGGTTAGGATGGATTAGAATACATATGGGAGGCTATGAAAATGAGGTAAAATGACTTGATCCATGTTAGGGTCTATTTGGGTGAGTTTTAGGGGTTTGGGTAATTTTAAATCTAATTTTCTTATTAATTAAAAACCTGCACATGGTTTGTTGGGAAGGGGACACAATTTTCCAAATTATTCACCATAACCATGAACCTTATCTAGGGATTAATGGTTTGAAAAAACATACACCATCTCTGTGAATCACCTTTTTTAGGTTCACATGGTTTTCTGGGGTACAACACATAGTTTGGGAAAACTGTGCACCAACCATGAGCTATCCTTGTTTCCTCCAAAATATTCAATTTCCACCCAAACACAACCCAAGGTACAACCGAAAAAAGTACTCCAAACAAGGAAAAACTGTACCTGTAAAAAATCCTCATACATCTCACGAAAATCTCAGGATCTTACAAAAATACCATCCTCAAATCCCCACACATTTTCAATAGTTTATTTTTTTATTTTAAAACCATCATTTCAAGGATTATGATGTATGATAAAGTAGTTTTCTTAATGAATCGGTATAACTATTAACTAAGTACATTCAATTTTTTTCATCATCAAACTTATATAAACCTAATGTATCCATAATAACATGATCAATAATGTATCATAAATTAATTGATATGTTATTAATATGATTTTTCAACTATGATACACCACTTTTCCATAAAATAATAATTGAAAGTATTACTCATGCATATGGACTTGAGGTAAGGGATCTACATTACAATATCATTCTTATTTAAATTGTTCATGATTATACATATGGTGATAAAATTATATGATATCTCTCTCTCTAATAATATTTTTTCCTATCCTATGGTTATTTATGGAGATTATATGTTTTCTTATCATCTTCCTATCTTTATGTAAAAATGAGTCTGAAAGAATTTTTTATGGAAAACCAATTTTTTTTCTATTTAGTTGAGAATGATTTTCTTTAATGTTATTATATTCTTCAAAATGTTTTCACGATTTTTTTATATTATATAATTATTTTTTAAATTAATTTTTACACATTTTTTCCTTTATATAATTTTTTTAAAATGGAACATTTTTTCATTTTTCTAATGAGGTACTATGATGTTTTACTAATAATGTGAAAGTATTATTTTTTTTTAATTTACTTGACATGAAAAAAATTCATACTATCATCACCACTCAATTATTCGAGGCTTACATTTCAATTTTACAGGGTGATTAAATTTTTTTTTCCATAATATTTGGAAATTTATTTTGTTTTGAAAGAAGTGATTCTAAAATAAAATGGTTATTTTTCATTAATAAATGTTCATGAGACCCTTAAAAAGAATTTTTAATCTATAATAACATACTCTGATGTTGGTTATGATTCATTAGAGATACAATTCAATGAAACCATGCTTGTTATTTCTCTATATGGTTTATTATTATGATGATTAAATATTAATGATACCCATTTTCTTTTCAATGGGTTAATTTTTTATGGAATGATAAATATTTTCATGATATTATGGAATACATATGAATATATTATAATTATGTGATGTGTATTCCCTATAAAAATCACGATTAAGGGTCGGTCAATTATAGCACTCCAATAAATCGGGTAAGGATTAATTTTTTATGATCTCAAAGTTTACACATGTTGTTATCCCAATCCCAAAAGAGGGTACAAGAAGGGATATATCATGCCAAAAAGAGGGTAAATTGGAGGTTATTTATAACAACACTACTATTTATTTCATAATGATACATGATTTATTACACAAGATAAAACATAATAAAACCCAAAATATCATGAAGTATAGTGTATTTGGGAATTAGATACACAGAGTAACATCTTGAACATGGAATACAACATCATTATTAAAAAATTCCTTAACATACTTCTAAAATTATAGGGATTTTAATACTACATGGGATATCCTGAGGATAAACATAAGAAAATGGTGATCTAAAAATCATTGTAATGGAATACATGTAGAATAAGGTGATATATTTTATACAATAAGCCTATAAATGGTTCATAAAAAGATTATGAATCATAAACCTGAACAATGAGACATGATATAACATGATACTCAAAACATGGGAAATATGGAAACAACTTAAAACATTGTATCATAAATAGAGTTCAAGGCTAAACCACTAAGAAATCATGGTGGAAAAATACCTATAAAGGAATCAGTTTCACTCCCTTTCCCTGCATGAAGTCTCATGAGACTAAAAATTACCCAATTCATTGGATCAATATATAATTCTGTTCAAAACCATCACATTCATTTCATTCTCATTCATAAGTGTGCTATAGTGATCATAGATCATGGATTCATTCATCATACTAATTTATTATACAATCAAGGATTCTAGAATAAATCTATTTATGTCCCCAACAAAAATGTATATGTGCATGAATGTTAACACCCATGATAGGAAATGAGTTTGGTATTCACTAAAAAATTGTTTTGGATTGGAAAATTATGGTGAACTTTTATTAACATAATGATGTCATGTAAAGATTCAAACAAATTGGTTGAAGAGAGAGAATATAGTCTCTTATCCCATAGAAATAAAATTTCTGGTTATAGGGACATGGAAAAACATATCCCAAAATTAGAAATTGGAAATAGAAGGAATAGGTTAATGAAGAAACATGAAAAAAAGAAAAGAATCATCACTATATTTCAGCATGGTGACGGGTTTACATAAAGGATAATGGGATAATTAATGAAATTGAAATTTATATATAATCATTTATAAATTGAATATAAAGTATGGTGAATATTGAATAACATATCCCTAAAAAATAAAATGGTATTTCAGAGGTATAACATAGAAGAAGTGATTCAATGGAAATAATAAGAGAGAAATACCTTAGTTGAGTGTGTGACTCCAAATTCTTTAGAGATTCTTCTCTAGAGATTGAGGGAACCTTGGGAGGGATCTATAGAGTGTAGAGAAGAGTATGGACGTGATCCAAGTAGTTTGACCGAAGAGAAGCAGGTGGTTGGGTTTGTTTATATAGGAAAAGAGTGGATTTTCTTTATTATTTAGGTTTTGGACTCTATATAATAAAATTAGGAAAACCACAAACCATACCATGGTTTCTTTCAAATGGGAGTGTTTTTAATTACTTTATATTTAAAGTCCCTAAATTAAAAAAATAATACCCTTTATTATGTGCAGGTGAGTCATTCTCTTAAAGAAATGGTTTTAAAACCATAAAATATATTAATGGTTTTGGAGGATTCGTAATGGCTTTAAAAAATTAATAAAATAAACATAAAATAACATTAATTTAAAGGAAAATATATATATTTGGTTTTGGATACCCTATATTGGATTTATTACATTATTTTTTGGTCATTCTGATGCAATAATACACATAGTATATTTATACGGTATTCAATTTTTACCTGATAATTTGAATCTTAGAAAATTATTAAAAATTAACCATTGGATAATATTGAAATTATGATTCCAAAAATAATATCTATTTTATCTGAATATTTTTCTAAATATTTTAATATTAAATTTTAAAATAAAATTGACATTAATAATGAAATTTTGGATTTTTTTGACAATAATGGTTTTTAAACCCTTATAAAATTTACATTTGACTTCATAAAAATTATATGAAAATTTATATTTTATATATATTATTTAATAATAATATTTTAGTAAAATATTTTTTTTTCAAAAATCCATTAATTCAACAAAATAATTTTCTTAATAGAATTTTAATATTACCCAAAAGTACTATTTTTGTTTCATCATATCAAAATATAAAATATTTATAAATTAACAATAATATGATGAGAATATATTAATTATTCTCTAAAATATAATTTATATATTCATATTTCCTTGGTATTGATACATATTTCTTTAATACCCATGAAAAAACTCTTAGGTTAAGGTGTGAAATGGAGGGAATTTCATTTGGTGGTTTGAAAAACATGGTTTGAGATGTGATCTCCATGAGCTTGAAATTTTCCCATAAATAGTTTCTTTCATGCTTATGTTTTTGGATCTCATCTTGGGACTGCTTAAGGGAAAATCTAAGTTTCCTTTTCCTATGGAAATTGGTTTTGTTAAAAACATATATTTATTCTAATCATGTGGTAATTGTTTAATGGATATATTAACAATGGTAATAATACTTAATAGTCTTTTAAATCCAATTAAATATAATAAATCAAAATAAGTGCATGTGTTTTCTATAACCATATTACATAACAAGATATTTAATTAAACCAAAAGGGGAATTTTACTTATAACAGTTCTGGTCATTACAATATTCCACCATTATGAAATTTATCCCTTGAAATTTCTATTTCCCACACTAAAAGAGATAATGGTAACTCTGTTTCATCACTTCCACCAGTTACCATGTTTCTTCATCAAACTTTTTATTTCTTCACAACACATTGACCTGGTGCATTGTCTTATTTTATTGAAACTTTTCACTATGATATAATATATTCACCATCTGCTCTTGATATGAGAGATAAAACGCTATCACCTATGGATTGAGTACATGTGATGGGTCTGGTGTATAATTTATCAAGAGGGATATATGGAATACATCACATACATGAGATAGGCTAGGGGTGTTCTATTCGGTAAGACACCACTCTAATGAGATCAAGCATATCAAAGGGGTCGATGTATCTTGAAATAGGCATTACCTTCTTCCCAAATCTCATCACTTTTTTCCATGGAGATATATATAATAATACCATTTCCCCAACATCAAACTCTTGGTCACGTCGAGGATTGTTAGCATAAATCTTCTGTTGACTCTGAGTAGCATTGTTGTTCTGCTGAATGGTCTATAAAATTTCCACCATTTATTATACCATTTCAGGACCAAGAAGTTTTCATTCCCTTACTTCATCACCACATGCAGGTGTTCTACACATCTTCCTATAATGGGATTCATAGGGATCCATTTGGATGATTGAGTGGAAAATGTTGTTATAAGAGAACTAAACCATAGGTAGATGTTATTCCCATCCTATTTTAAAGTCCATAAAATATTATTGAAACATGTATTCTAGTGTCTGAATTTTCCACTCATATTAGAAATCAGTTTGAGGATGAGAGGCCATAATGGTGTTTAGCTCACTGTTTAGAGCATGTTGGAGACATTTCCAGAACATGGAGTTTAATATCGTTTCTTGATTAGATAAAATAAATAGTGTTACTCCATGTAACCTTACCACTTCTTGGATGTATATCCATGCAGTTTGATGAAGTGAGAAATCCTCTAAAATCATAATAATTTGAGTTGTCTTTATTTTATGATCCAAAACAACCCATATATCATTTTTTCCCTTGGATGTCATCAGAAGTTAGGTGAAAAAGCCCATGATGATGTTTTCTCTTTTCCTTTTTGGTATGAATAATGTATGCATCATCACCTTAAAATTTTAAATTTTGTACATCACTTGATGATATACCAGACACTTTGATATATATTCAGCGATATCCTTCTTCATGTTGTCCCAACAATAGTGCTCTTGGAGATTATCATACAACTTTATGCTTCCTGGGCGAATGGATAATGTATAGCTTTTTGCCTAATATGATAGTTTATTCCTTAACTCATGATTTTATGGTACACATATTCATGAACAAATTATCCCAAATCCCTCTTTATTAATAATGAACTTTTAGGATTTACCTTTTATTGTAGTCTCCACTTTCTTGTGAATTCCCACACCATCTCTTTTAGAATCATTAAACCTCTCCAGAATAGATGATTGAGAATTAATTTTTGAAAGGATTATTGATGTTCCTTATTTTATTATTCCCAAGATCTTCTTTTCCAAATATAAGAATATCATAGCCCTCTTAATTCTCATCAATGATAGAATTGTTGAGTCCTTTTTAATTTGAGCATCTTCTACTTTATTTGCTTTCCCAAGATGATAGGAGATTGATCATTCATAATCCTTTATCATATTTAATGTTATTTTTTGGAACATATTCAGCTCTTTCTATGTGAATATATATTTGATAGTTTTGTGATTTTTATATATTTCACATTTTTCCTTAAATAGATAATGTCACAATATTTTCAAAGAAAACATCACTACAACCAACTCCATATCATATGTTGGGTAGTTCTGTTCAGGAACATTAAACTACCATAAAGCATATCCTATGACTTTTCCATTATGTATTAACACACATTCCAATACCTTCTTATAGAAATATGTGAATACTATGAAAATTTATCCACTTGTGGGTAGTGTGACTACATGTTCATTGATAATCCTCCTTTTCAGTTCCATGAAGTTGTCTTCACACTCATAATTCCAGGAAAAATAGACTCCATTTCATGTTAGATTGGTGAAAGGTTTTTACATTCACAATAATTTTCTCAAAAATTTTCTATAACACCTAACTAATCCAAGGAAACTATGTATATCAGTCGTAGATGTTGGAGTTGACCATCCTTTAATTGATTCTATTCTGGAAGGGTCTATAGATATCCCATTTCTTATGATCATATTCCACAACAATTATACCTCCTTCAACCAAAGCTCACTTTTTTCTTTACATGGAATAAATAATAATTTTTCTTATGGTCTTTAGCACATTTTTTGGATGCTCCTCATTATACTCCTTGGTTTTGGATTATATTATATTATCATCTATAAATAATTCCAAAAATTTGTTTAGGAAATCTGTAAATACTCTATTCATCATGTCAATAAATATTGTGGTGCCACTAGTGAGTCTGAATGGAATTATAATGAACTCATAGTTCCCATACCTTGTATGAAAATAAGTCATGGGGATATCCTCCTTCTTCACCCTAACGTGGTAATATCCTGATTGCAGATCCAATTTGGAGAAGTATTGTGCTTCATGTATCTGACTGAACTAGTCATAAATCCATGGTAGAGGATAATTTTTCTTTATTAATGTCTTGTTGAGATCATAATAATCAATTAAAAGGCTCATTGAACCATCCTTCTTCTTAGTTAAGAGGGCTAGTGCACCCCATTGTGAAGAACTTGGGCATATGAACCCTTTTTCCAGATTCTCTTAGAGTTGTTTTTTAATCTCCTCAACTTCCAAAACAACCATTATATATGATTTTTTGGATAATAGAAATTCCCCAGATATAATATCGATTGCAAATTCAACCTCTAGGCTTAGAGGAAGTCCAGGTAATTCCTAGGGAAACACATCGGAATATTCCCTCACAATGGGCATGTCATCAAGGATGATCTTTTCCTTAGACTCAATCATTTGATAAAAATATTCTTTCTCACATGGAAATCATTTCCATGATTGATATTTTGGTTCTATGTAAGAAACAACCTTCTCCATATACTTGTAAACAATTGGGGGTCGATTGAAAATATAGTGAGTGATTTTCTTCTCATGGCAATTTATGTTGGCAATATATAAGGAAATCCAATATATTCCAAAAATTACATCAAATTACACCAAATGTTGTATGAAAAGGTTTCCTTGGAAGTGAATCCCAAAAAATTTGATATGGGAGGAATTATATACTTGGGATTAAATAATTTTCCCATTTTCTATTTTCACCAACACCTTTACTTCAATTATTTATTGTTGTGTTTCAGTATTTATACTAAACTTTCATGATATGAAGGAATGTGTAGAACCATTGTTAAAAATTATGTTCACTATTATTGATTGAATAACTAGAATACGTTTATCCACATTGTTTTTTGGATCCATATTTGTAGTTGTGAAGTAAAAAGGATCACCCTTGCTGCCTTTGGGGTGTTTGATATCCCCCAAAACCATTGGATTAGTGCATTGACTTGCAAGGTGCCTTAGTTCCTCGAAGTTGAAGCAACCAACACCATAATGATGGTTGAATGTTAAATTATTGTCCTCTGCTGCATTAAGGGGGTTTACCCTATAAAAACCATTAGATATGTTTCCTTACTTCTCACACCTAATGAATTTATTCATTACCCTTAATAAATTTAAGGGGTGATTCATTCTGCACCTTTGACACGTGGGATGCTAAAATTTATTGGCTTATTTAGATTTATCCATTGGACCACTATGATTAAACTCCACATTCATCTTCTTATCACTATGATACCCTTGAGACTCGATGATCTCTATTTCAACTTTGAGGGAACATCTGAATATTACCTCATAGCTATCAAAGACTTGTATCATTAGAGATTTTCATATACTTGGCTTTTGCCCACCAAGGAAGTGGTGAACCATGAATTCGGGGGTAACAACAATGTGAAATGTGTATCATGAAAGTATTTTGAAGTTTTCCACATACTCTTAGATATATTCCTCATCATTTTTATTTTGGGAAAGGAAATACCTATCCATTTTAAGATGTAGAATATAGGGATAATATTTATTGAAAACCATTTTCCATAATTACTTCCACTCCATCGCTTTGATCTCTTCCTTAGGATTTCTTTTCTGGATTAGTGTACACAACTGATTAGACTCTTCCTCCACATGATAAATAGCTAATAGAACATTTTCTTTAACTGAACATTGATGGATAAAAAAGATATTATCAATGAAACTAATTCATTATTTCATGATTAAGGGATTTGATGATCCATTAAAAGTAGAAGGCCTTTTTCAGATAAAGGCCTTAATCACCACTTGTTCTCTATAAGGGGGATTTCTAAACTCCTCCTAATATAAGTTTCTATTTAGAAACATGGTTAGCTAGGAGAGTATCATAATGGATTTCACAATTCCTATTCCTATAGATTTGGGCATATCATTAGGTTTGTCATCACATTTCCCACTGTATTGATGGTTTACCCAATTCCTCCTATTTTTTCCATTGTCTATAATAAAAGGAAAATTAGGGATGATTATTTTTTAAACTAATTAACACATAAAGTGGAATCCAATGACATTTAAGAGATAATGTATTAATTAAATTTATTTCTCACTTATGAATAGTTTGGGTTCAATCTATGTTATCCATGATCTATTTCATAGCATATATTCTTATAGGAATTTTATTTGTTTTTCCCTTAATAATGCTTCTTAATAAGATTATGAGTTTTCCCAAGTATATAACTTGGGAGTGTAAAACTTGGTGTTTAGTTAGGAAAATTTTCATGTACTTGGTTACACTGAGTCAGGTACGACACACTTTGTTGGAGTGTTTACCCCTAGATATTTCTGTGCAAGAACTACATCCACTTGTAGTATCTAGATAGGGATGCATTTTCTTGAAAAACAACTTACTCTATACTTAAAAAACATTATGTATGTTTTCTTATATTCAGTCTTATCCCTAAGTCTTTCTATATAATTTTCTAATCCTAATCCTAAAAATAACTAAACTTTTTCTTATGATACCAACTATAACAAACTTGTTCTTTATTTAAAATTAATACATGATTTATTATATTGGTTTAAAATTAATATAATCAAAAAGATCGATAAGTCTAATTTATTTTTGAATTAGGTACATAACACAATATATTGATCTTGGGATATAATAATTTTATTAAATACTTCCTTAACATGCTTCTAAAATTTCCAGGATTTTAAAACTACACGGGATAACCTGGGGACCAAAAAAGAAAGGGGCGAGCTAACAATCCTAGTACGAAAATATACATGGAATAAGGTGATTAATTTTTTAAAACATGCATATAATTGGGGAATAAAAAGTGTAGGAATCATAAACATTAACAATGAGATATGATATAGCATTATTTTCATAACATGGGAAATGTGGAAACAACTTAAAACACTACATCATTAACATACGTCCAAGATAAAACACCAAGAAATCATGGTGGAAAGTCGCATAAATTAATCAGGTTCAATTTCTGTCCCAACATGACTTCTCATGAGACCAAAAAATACCCAATGCATCAGATAACTGTATAATTATGGGCACACCCATCAATTTCACTCTCATTCTTAAGTGCGCTACAAACATCATACAACCTGGATTAATTAAAAATCAAAATTTATTACACAATAAAGAAGTGTGTAATAAATATATGTAAGTAACCAATAAAAAGTAATATGTGAACAAATGTGAACACCATTGATAGAAAATTGGTATGGTATTCACTACACAATTGTTTTTCCATGGAAAATCGTGGTTAAATTTCAGCAGCATACGACGTCACATACAGATAATTAAAAATGGGATTATGAGAGATAAAAGGCTATATTTTCACATATAAATAAAATGGGTAATACTTTTACATGTAAAAAAATATCCAAACATTATAAATTTAAAATATATGGGTTGAGTTAATAAATAAAGTTGAATAAAGAAAAGAATCCGAGCTATATTTCGACCTAGTAACAGGTGTACATAAAGGATCGTGGGAGGATTAACGAAAGTGAAATAGAAATATCATAAGTTATAAATTTAATGGAAAGTAAGGGTAATATGTAAGAACATATCCCACCATAATAAAATTTAATTTAAGATACTTAACATAAAATATGTTCTAGAATGGAAATGAGAAGGGAGAAATCATTTTCTTGAGTGTGTGACTCCAAATGCTTGGGAGGGGCATCTTGAGATCTTGGGGGAGACTTGGGATGACTCTAGAGAGTTGAGGGAAGAGTATGGACTTTTTCAAATTATTTCTAGGGAATTTAAATTGGAGCATGGGTGGATTTATATAAAAAAAGAGGGGGATTTATTTATAATTTTAGTTTTGGACTCTACATAATAAAATAACCATAACTAAAAACCATCCCATGGGTTTTACACATTATTTTTACCAAATTGGAGTGTTTATAATTACTTGATAAGGGTAAGGGGAAAAATTAATAAAATAACACCCTTTACTATGTGTAGGTGAGTCATACTCTTAAATAAATTGTTTTAAAACATTAAAATATATTAATGGTTTTGGAGGATTCATAAGGTCATTATAAAATTAATCAAATGAACATAAAATCACATTATTTTAAAGATAAAATATATATTTGGTCATTCATACCCTTTATAATATTTATTACATCACTTTTGGTCATTATGATGTCATAATACACAAAGTATATTTATATAATATTTAATTGTCACCCAAAAATTCATCCTTCTCAGAACATTATGAAAAATTAAATGTTGGATAATTTTGATGTTATGATTAAAAAAATAATATTAATTTTGTCTAAATAATTTTCTAAATATGTGAATTTTAACTTTTAAAATCAAATTTAATTTTTTTAAGAAATACTGGGTTTTTTGAAAAAATGGGTTTTTGAACCCTTATAATAATTATATTTGATTTCAAAAAAAATATGATAATTTATATTTAATAAAAATAATTTAAGAATAATATTTCATTAAAATATTATTTGTTTAAAAAATCCATTAATTCATCCTAATTATTTCCAAAATTGAATTTGAATTTCACCCAAAAATATTATTTGCGTTTAATTGAATAAAATTAAAAATTATTTATAAGGGTACAATAATAGGATAAAAAATCCAATGAATTTGATGAGCTTGAACTTATTCTATAAAAATTTTGGACCATGATCTCGATGATCTTCAACTTCTCCCATAAATATTTTTTCCCAGGCTGATATTGTTGGATCTTAGCTTGGTCTTGGTCATGGGAAAATCCCAGTGATGATATCTCCCTCAGAAGCTCCGATAAAGGGGGTTCATAGGGTACTAACCAATTGGTTGAGGCTATAACATCCTTTTTCTAGGTCAATTCGATTTTTTGAAACCCTATATTTATACTAATAATGTGATCTCTATTTAGTGACTATATTATCAACGATAAGGATACTTGATGTTCATTTAAATCTAATGGGATATAAAAAAATAAAATTAGTTCATGTGTTGTCTATAACCATAATACATTAAGAAATTTAATTAAATAAAAAGGAAAATTTTATTTATAACTGTTCGGGTCATTACATTTTCCCAAGATCGAAGTAGGTACGAGGATGGTTATCTCAAGCCTAACATGTGAATAATTCCATAGTGGGTAGCCTTGACATAATATTTCTATGATTATGATTATGCCGCAATTTTTGACACACTTTTATGACATGACCTTAAGCCAATTTTTTGATCTCATGGGTCATGTTCTTTGATTTATTTATTATTCATATCTCCTAAACTATCACGATTTATTCCTTGAAACATGATTATGATATATGAATTGATCGGTATGATTTTAAAATGTTACGATAATGTTCTCGTACCATTACTCTCATTTTATGCTTAAATGATCATTGATATATACCATGTTTACTTTTACTATTCATATTAGCACACACATTATTATATTTCCTTTTCCCTAGGTTACACAAAAGGTTTTTTGTATGATATATTTAATAAGGATTATATTTGTTAAAAACTAAGTAAGGGTTGATATAGGTCATTCATGTAAAAGTTTTTTATGTATCTATGTTCATAGAGACACTATAACTTTATGGTTTTTGTGTGAATCATCATGATATATATTTAATATCAATATAATAATACGTAATATTTTTGAATTGTAGTTGGGGTTTGGCTTAGTGGTAAGCACCCCGTAATGCTACATGAAAAATGGGGGTTCAAAAACCCATGTGGCGTAAGGTACTGTAGTTGTACTGTAGCGTAATATAGCTGTGTCAGGCACTGTAGCAATGGTGGGCACTGTAGCAGCAGTAGGTCACTATAGCGGAGATAGGGTACTGTAGCGGAGATGGGAACTGTGCGGTACTGTAACAGCACAGGTACTGTAGTAGTACTATTCACAGAATGGGCTTTGGGCCAAAATTTGGGTCTACGGGCCATGTAATGGGCTAAATTCCCACTAGGCCTTCGGGATTTGTAATGGGTCTCCCTATACCAAGTTAAAAGACTTCGTTGCTTTGATTTAATAATAAATGAAGCTTTGGACCAACCATTAAAAAATGTAATATTTTTGAATGAAATATTTGGGTTACATCAGTTGGTATCAAATAAATGATTAGTTATTTTTGGAAATTAGTATGAGAAAACTTTAGTGAGAACCCTTAAGATAAGATTATGTATATGAGAACATCAAAAGTTATAGTACTAAAATGGTGATGTTTTCAAAAAAAATTCCCTTTTAGGATACTAGAAAGTTGAAATAGTTATTACAGAGATGCACCTAGGGGTAATAAATATGGATGGGTGGATTAGGGAATAAATAAAAAATAACCACAACATGATGAGTGGGACAAATACAAAACACCTGTCTAGAAACTCCTAATGTATATGAATATGTTGATTCACATTTTCTTTATGAATATTCAAATAGATTTAAATAGATGATGATTATGGAAGACTTAGGTTAAACCTATGGTTTCGTATATTGAAAACAAGGTGTCATGATTGAGACATCCTATGAATGATTTATTATTATTAAATTATTTACCTTTATAGTTATTGTTTCTCACACTATTTTTTTTGTTTTTAGACAATGGTTGGAACAAAAAGGAAACATGTTAATACTGAATGTGATGGAAAATTGGACGATTTTCCTAATAATAAACCAAATTTTATGGGACATGAAATGGAAAATTTCACTGTTATTCTCATGAAACTTTCTCAATATATGAATCTTACCATTATTTCAAATGAATAAAGGAGTGAACACCGTTATTTTTATTCCTTCACGCAGAAATATCCATCTTCATTTCTTTGTTTCACTAATATACTAGTAGATATGAAATGGATTGGTTTCACTAAAAAGATATTTTATGTTATCCAGTGTTTAGAGAGATTAAAAGAAATTTTGTTAATATTTATTTTGAAATACAAATAAGATCAATAGTGGAATATCATCAAGAACATGAGGCAACATAAAGAAATTTACTATATAGTTTGGGATAATTTTAAAAGTTCAATTTCAATAAGTAATTTCCTCGTATTATTATTTTGAAATTATTGAATGAATTAAAATAGATAAAGTAGAAGTATTATGAATTCACTAGTATCTATGAATATTGTATAGGTATTGTAAGGTATGCTTATGGTATTATAAATGAACGATAAATTTTGATTGATCAATTATTAAATGGATTAAAACTAGGTCTATAAAGGGAGTTACCCATAAGGTAATTTAGTATGTATAAAGGAATCACTATATATACTATAAAGGTAGATATTGAGATTGGATTTACCCACCAATATCATTGTTTTGATAATAAAATTAAGATGGAAACCAAAGTAAATTATAATAATAAAAATATGTGTTTTCGACACTTTTTTCTGGGGATGCGCGCATCCGTCACGTAGAGGAGGACGCGCGGTTGTAGCCCCACATTCATGCTTTCCAAATGCGGGCGGCATTCGCTCCTTATTCTGGGACGTATGCTCCTTGATCGAAACCGGGAAGATGGGATTTCGGTTCGTCCTTCAATGGATTACTCCTTGGATCTCGTCACCTAGTTCGGGTCTCCCTCATAGATTTAAGACGTGCTCGTGAATCTCGTTCTTGGTGCTATATCTTCATGGACACCAGTTAATTACGATGCTTCCGTCGAGACACTCCAAGGGGTCTGGTCGGGGCAGCAACCTTCGGTTAGGGGAGTGGTCATGTTGAGGCATCGTTGGCATGTCTTGACGCTGGGGGATTGGCATGTCTGTCTTCTATCCCTTATTATTGGGCTTCTCGAGGGCGCGGAAGCCCGAGGAATCCCACATCGAACATGGGGAATTTTATGCCATAGGCATGTATCTTAGGTTTTCCTCTCCTTCCCATGTTTAACACAGGGTATGCCGCGATTTTAAATTCTAGCATAGACCGATTTTACTGATTGGAACATTGATAGTGGATCAGATAAAAGAACCCCCTGATGGGAACACCGATGTTGGGGCCAGCACATGGCCGACTTCCTGGATACTATGGAGTGGAATGAGGTGGCATGATCCCCCCGGGATGTGGCAGCCCATGTAAGAATGAGTATGAATGATGGCTTTGGGTTTGGGTCTCGATGAGACTTCCTACGTATCCCCGTGGCATGGAATCAAAGTCTGCATAGTTCGATGATATGGTGGGAAACCTGAAAAGATGACCCGTGAGAATCAATGTATGGATGGGACCCAGAGGGGGTAAGACATCTAGGCTAGGGCATGAGATTTTCGAGGAACGTGGGCTCGAGGGAGAGGTCGGTATGAGACATGGGTGTTGGGCCTGAACCTCATGGAGGCTTCCAATGTACCATGCCTTATCACGGATTAAAGTCTCCATAGTTCGGGTTGGATGGGGCTTACGCTCTAAGGCGGCCCACGGTGGTGGGGCTTGAACCTCGTGGAGGCTTCCTATGTACCATTCCATAGCACATATCAAAATCCCCGTAGTTTGGGTTGGATGGGGCTTACGCTCTAAGGCGGCCCACGGTGGTGGGGCATGAACCTCATGGAGGCTTCCTACGTACAATGAATTAGCATGGATCAAAGTCACCGTAGTTCGGTTTGGATGGGGCTTACTCTTTGATGTGGCCCACGGTGGTGGGTCTTGAACCTTGTGGATGCTTCCAACGTACCATTCATTAGAATGGATCAAAGTCCCCATAGTTCGGGTTGGATGGGGATTATGCTCTGAGGCAGCCCACGGTGGTGGATGCATGGGGCTTGAACCTCGTGGAGGATTCCTACGTACCATGCCCTAGCACGGATCAAAGTCCCCATAGTTTGGGTGGTGCAGTTTAACATCATGTAGGATGGGGGAATTTGGGGCTTACGCTCTGATGCGTCCCATAATGGTGTTGGTGAAACGACGTGAAGGGGTCGGAACAACCGGGTGGTGGGCTTTAACCTCATGGAGGCTTCCTACGTACCATGCCTTTACATGGATCAAAGTCCTATTAGTTCACTGGAGGTGGGGGTCAGGTTCGGTGCTCACTCTACGCTCACGTGAGACATGCTCGGTGTGAGAAACAAGAGATAGCAAAGACCTGACGAGCACGTCGCGAAGGGTGAATCCGTGGGAAGCGAAGAGGGGCTTACACATTGAGCGTCCCATGGTGTTGGGACTTACTCTAGGATGGTGGCCCAGGGAGACAAAGAACAGAGGGAGAGGGATTTGGGGACTGAAGAAAGGAGGAGTCCCACTTCCCATCATGATCCCTGATGGACGTAGCGGTGGGGAAGTACGAAGGTGCATGGGTGCTACCTTCCGCAAGAGAGGCTAGGGGCTTACACCAAGGTGGATGCCCTTCCCCCATGGAAAAAAGCCACTTTGAGAGGGAGGATATCATCCCATGTGTGTGTGTAGGGGGGGGGGGGGTGATACCATCCCTGTAGAGACAAACGGCGTAAAGAGTGTCTGAGCCGAGGGGACCCTACATGCGAGGCGGGGGCCGGATCATAGTTTAACGTTAAGTGTTGAGGACAAGGTTCTTGGAAGTTTAACGTCCTGCAGCTTGGATGAGGTGAGTTCGCTCCACACCCCTAGGACATACATGACCGGTACCCTCTGCTCCATGTGGGAGGGAAGGTACTGGCAATGACACAGTGAAGGGGGGGTCGCAAAGTGAACCATAGAGGGGTCCACGTTAGCATGGCTTTGCGAAGAAGAAATATCTGTTAGTGTGCCTATGCGAAGAAACATGAGGCAAAGCAATGTAATGTGAAAAAATTCCCAAGGGACCTTGAGGTTACTTCGTACGATCCTAGAAGGTCGTACGGGAAAACAACGCTTGGTGTGTATGCCTGGTGTGTGCACCCGGGGCATCCAGATGGAGGACATCGGACGCCTATGCAGGGAGGCACCCGAAGAGCATCAAGGTGAGGGGTCCTCAGGATTGTGCACAAAGGAATGGTTTGCGCACAAAACACCGGGATGGCACGTAATCGGGGGCAGAGGGCTTGTGCACGACTAGTAGGATCACGCGCAAGGGATGTGAATTGCGCGCGAGGGGCAAAGGACGCACCCAAAGGAAAGGCCACACCCAGCGAAAGGGATTGCACACAATTGGACCGTTTTTCATGCAACGGCAGGAATTGCACGCAAGGGAGGAACCCTGAAGGGTTTGGAATTCTGTTTTGGTCAGAGGGATTGCGCGGAAAGGCGGATCCCGGGGCGAGTTGGTGCGAAAAGGATCAGTACCTGAAGACCATATTGCGTGCGTGGAAGTACCATTTCACGCACGAGATCCGGTTCGAATTCTGAAACCCTGAAATGGGAGGGGTCTCCATCTATTTATAGGAATCTGGTGGCGCGGAATTCCGGGAGGCGTGAAAAATTTGCGCACCAGAGAAGGCGGCATGGAATGTTAACCGCACAGATGAGAACGCGCAATTATTGCGCGCCAGTACTGAGGACCCTTTGCAAATCTTGGACCCCTTTCGTGCGGCACAATTTTTTCGCGCTCATTACCCTTTTTCCATTAAATACTTCCGGGCCCTCCAGACCAGGTCTCCGGGTCTGAATATGACTTTTCTTTGTCATTTCGACACTTCCTTCTATAATTATGGACTTTCAGGCATCTAAAAATGTCCCCCTCGGAATTGGATCAACGAGGGGTCGTAATGATCAGATTCCGAGGGAAACGCTGAAATGTCGAAGTGTTGGGTTTCATGGGCCCCCCGCGCACAAAAAATGTTGCGGCGCACAAAATTGCGGTTAACACAGAATCCAATTTCCATGCGGCGCAGAACCCGGGCTTCACCTATAAAATGGTCCATGTTTCCTATGATCTGTGCCCAAGATTTCTCGCGTGACAGGCTCAGATCTCTCATGTGAAAAATTGCCTATGTGCCTATGCGGAAAACCGGCTTTGGCAGCGCGTAATTTCTCCGAGTTTTTACTACCTTTATGCACAAACCCGAGAAGTTTCGTGCCGACTTCTCTAATTTCATGCCCAACTTCTGAATTTCACGCAACACATCTAGATTCCGCGCAAAACTCTTGAAGCACTTGGTTGGAAGAAGATGGCCGCAACCCATGTAAATGAGAGGGAAGCCTTCGCTTGCAGAGTTGAAATGGTGGTGAACGAGGAGGTTTATGGCACCAGGGCGGTTTTTTCCAACAACCATACTTTGTTTAACCTGCTAACCCCCGCACATAAGGAGTACCCTTTCTCCAACAACCTTCTGCTATGGATCTTCATCATTTTGGAGGAGGTTCCGCTGCTGGGCCTCGAGGTTGATACACCGCGGTCATGGGTGATCCGGGAGGATGACCTTCCCCGATACAATATCACAAACAATGGTCGTCCTGCCAGAGAGACCAGGCACATGGATGTGTATGTCATAAACTCGAGGACCAGGACTGTTGTTGGGGTGATCCTATTGCCAAGAGTTCCACATCCCTCTACGCAAGCACGTTCCGTCAGAGCATGACAGATGATACTAAGGGCTGGCTGCAAGATTGGTATTTGCGGTCCAAAGGAAACTTCACCAGTGAGTGGACCTAGGCGTACTAGGTTCTCCATTCATGCGACCAATTTGGGGTTGAGCTATGACACATTGGGTTGTTCGAGGTGGTGTGGACGTTGCAGTTCCACTTCTACCGCCAGCCCAAGCTCAGGCCGGAGCTGTTCACCCGGTGGTCCCCTGACACCAACACATTCTATCTTCACCATGGGGATGTTCATATCAGTCTCTGGGATGTACACTTCATCGGAGGTATCCCACTAGAGGGCTATCAATATGATGAGTTCCTTCCCCAAATGAACACCAGGGAGGACAGATCCCAGACCCCCATATTGGCGTGGCATCTGTTGGAGCTGGCCAAAGAGAGGCTAGAGGTTAGGGACTTCTTAAAGGACATCGCCTATAGAGACTGGTTCATCCTGTTCCTGGAGAAGAACCCAGTGGTCAAGATGTCGGGACAGGGAAAACGATGTCCAACCGTTGCTCAGGGGAGCAAGAACAGATCGTACTGGAGGATCCTGGAGGTGGGGAAATACCAATCATGGGGAAAATGCGTTAATGAGGCCTGGGACCCGAATGTTCGATGTTCCGGGTTCCTTGCCACCTTCCTAAGAGGGTGGCTCCTGCAAGTGCGGGATGCAAGGATGGGTGTCTGTCCAGCCACTCTGGTGACGACGGGCACCATGCACGCCAAAAAAATGTTTAATCTGGGGATCCCCGTGCTGGCTAGGTTGTATGCCATTATGGGATACATCTCAAGAGGGTGGTCACCTCGGAGGGTGTGTGGCCCCTTCCAGATCTTCCACGGCTGGGTGGTGACTCATCATGGCAGGTACACTTTCTCAAACGCCATTCGTCCTCCAGGAAACGACCTACGACCTTCTCTGCTGAACATTACCGGGGTCACCCCGATGACGCTCAATGAGGAGGGAGTAAAGATCAGAATTGCTAACCACTCCAACATCAAATTCAGCCCATTCCCCACCCCGATCGGCCAAATGGTAGACAATGGTCAAGGCTCGCTGGAGCAGCAGGAATACTTCCAGAGAATCTGAGGTGGGGTGCATGTGGCTTGGATCGATGGGAAGATCATCTGTTAGACCTACATGTCGTCCCGATTCGCTAGGCAGTTTGGGTGCCTCCATCGAATGCCAAAGAGGGTATTCACAGTCGTCTGGGAAGAAAGGAATCCCTACGTACTTCGCCAGATGTGGTTAATGTTCACAACTTATGGCTCTGGCGATGTCATTAACCTTACTCTCATCGGGGCCGATGCTGGCCTATCAATCGAGTATGCCGAACATTGGGCTGTAGCGTACCCTGAGGGGCTTTTGCGCAAGAGAGTTCGGTAACTCGAGAATACCCACGTGGAACTCGGGTGATGAGAGAGTAGGCAAGGTGCAGCTAGAAGGGAGGGACCAGGGGCACGCCAGGCAGCGAGGCCTACACACGCCAGGTCCTCAGCAGTGGGGACATCGCATGGTGTTGGTGCGAGCTCGTTTCCCGGAGGAGGGTCACACAGGCTGGCCAGAGAACTGCCCAAGAAGCATATAAGATACATGCTCAAACCATCCCACAATGCAATCTTCCAGGCATTGTGGTCGGCCTGGATGACCCTGCTGCAATCGATGAGCATTGAAGCCCTCTGCTAGAAGATAATGCAGGATGGGATCCAGCTTCTAGAAGTCGGGCTCATTTGGGTTACCGACCGGGTAAAATTTCATCATCGGCACGCTTACCTGACGGTCATGGAAATGTACACGCGCCAATGGGGTCGGCACATGGAGCCATCTCTCTTAGTGAATGTGATTCTCGGTCAGAGTCATGATCCTAAACAGATGTTGTCAGAGGACGATGACGGTGGAGATGAGTCGGAGGGAGAGGAGGAGACAGGAGAAGAAGAAGGATCCTAGGGAGGGTCAAGCCAAGGGAGCCTGCAGGAGAGTGGCGAGATTGTCATCTCCGACAAAGACATAACCAAGATGCTTGAGGTATGTCTCTATCCTTATGTATCCTCCCTGTTTATCCATTATCTTCTGCAATTTATAATCAATTTCTCTATCTCACTCAAGAGCATATAGGTGTTGATCAGGCGTCCCCAATGGAGGAAGGAGAAGAGGCGTTGGTGGGATAGGGTGGGGCTTCAGCGCTCATCATAAAACTAACAAGCGCTGAGGGGTCTCCTAACGCGATAGCTCCTGTAGTGTCCAGAACACTGGAGACTAACACCCTGGGTTCTTGTAAGTCTCTTTCTTTGCTACTGGTGCTTACTGTCAGAGAACTCAACTAATTAGGATGCTCCCGGTTCAATGATCTTGGCGTTGGAGGCTCATCGGGCTACTGAGCTCGGGCTGTCCGTGAGTGAATTTGTGGCGGACATACCACATCCTCCAGAACATACTTCCCAAACTGGGTCGGCCCCGACAATTGGTGAGCAGGGGGCGGCGGAAATCAGTGGTTCTAATATTGTAGTGAGGCCGAAATCTGATGAAGGCACCGCTGCTATTGGGGTGAGAGAGGAAGGTCACCCAGACGTCGAGGATCCTCTTCCTCAGGAAGGCATTGCTAAGAAAGATCCTGCTACTAACCTACTATCTATGTTCCCAGTATATCGGCCCATTGATCCTGAAGAAATAGATGATTCGGATTCGGAAGCGGCCAAGGAGAGCTGGATGACACGACACAAAGGGTGGAAGTGCATCCAGCGTTTTCTCAGGAAGCCTCAAATGGATTAGCTGAGGCGGATGGGATCACTCTAGACCTGGCTACGTTTCCAGTGTGCCAGAGGGGCTTTTGCTCAACGCCTTCATCTGATGGTCTGTGATTACATGGCTGAAAAGATACGCGATAGCATCTAGCGCACCGACGTTGCCCAGTGTCGGGAAGAATCGGTGAGCACCCGAGCGTTCCTGAGGGAGGGGCAGGAATTCCGACACCTCAAAGAGCCGGAAAAAGAGAATAAGGCCTTCATTGCAACATGA
Source organism: Viscum album (assembly GCA_963277665.1). Lineage (NCBI taxonomy): Eukaryota > Viridiplantae > Streptophyta > Magnoliopsida > Santalales > Viscaceae > Viscum > Viscum album. The sequence continues at coordinate 1,991,652,434 of OY728151.1, forward strand.
TTTGAGCTCGTGGAGCAAGTGACGGCCCAGCTGGCTGACACCCAAGAACAACTGATGGAGGCAAGTCACGAGATGATCATGCTTCAAACTGAATAGGCGCAGGCACAAGCTAGGATTGGTGAATTGCGCTCTGCAGCTGCTGATGAAGAGAGAGTCTTCATGGAGCAAGAAGCAGTCCTGGAGGCCACCAGCCAAAGGGTAGGGGCGTTGGAAATATCAATCCAAAATGCCAATCCTTAAGGGCCTTGTTTTGGCCAGCTCATGAACTTTTTGCTTCCAATTTATGGAAAAATTCATTTATCTGTACCTTTGGTTTACCATGATCATCCATAATCCCGAAATAAATAACACTCCATCCCTAAGATCATGTGGGCCACACCCAATGTGAGAAACAATGGATGCTTGTATTATCATTTCGTTCGACCATGGGGGCATCAACCAATTTTCAAGCATTCAAAATTGAGCCCGGATTCCCGAGGAGAAGAGGGAGGTCCAACTAAAGGGATGGGACCTCAAACTGATCGATGTATCTTCTCTTCAATGCGCTCTAACGCATGAGCAGGGCAATGCTAGGGGAATTTGAATCAATTCGAACATAGGGAGATGAAAAAGGTGAATCACGTTACCCAAACTCAGAACACTATGGGAGGGACGTGACAATGGAGGATAGCTATTGACCATGGCAGAATCGCAGCATCCAAATCGCAGTGGCCTAAAATGGGGACAAAAAATGAGGGCTGACCGCTGACCATGTTCGCAACATGGGGCCTAAATCAAACACCGTCGATCAGTCTTCCGGAACGTTGGCTCAAGAAAGCAGGCAGACCATAGGTCGAGCATCCATACTGTTAGGGGGTCCTATCAAACATCACCAGTCTTCCGGAACGTTGGACCAGGATAGCAGGTGGACCATAGGTCGAGCATCCATACTGTTAGGGGGTCCCATAAAAACGTGAAAGAGGATGAATATCTGAATAAAGGGGCACACAAAGCATGGAAAGTGAAGTTATGGTTTGTTCAAACAGAATCCAACACTTCCAAAATTACACCACCGTGGTGGAGGCACATTAGGCAGACGTATTAATCTGGTCCCGAATCATCCCTACTTTTGGACTGGACCACTATGGTGAGGGAACTGTTCCATCCCAACATCACTACGGGGCATCCCGAACATATTTGAGGCTAATGCCGTAGTTACACAACTCCCAGAGAAGTTAGGCCATAGGGATGATAGTGAGGGGGGGGGGAATAGATTTGTGATTCCTGAGGCTGGAACCAAGAAGAAATGTCCGGGCATTCCTATGTATCCCATAAGGATGGGAATCAAGCCGCACATAGTTCTGGAAAGGATCTTAGTTTAAGGTCTTAGATCTCGGACCAAGGATTTGTAAGGAGGGCGGGAGACACATGGTAAGGTGATTACGAAACCTGACGCGAATGAGGATGAGGTCCTGCTTACCATGTGTTACTTGGAAAAGTGTTCCGGTCAAGGGACTGAGCACGAACATTAGGCTGGGCCTGTGGGGAAGTGCTTGGGTGCTCTTATGTATCCCATAAGGATGGGAATCAATCCATATGTAGTTCTTGGGGGTGTCATGGCACGGTATGGTACCTGTTCAAAGGATAAAATGGGCATGTGGGTCTAGCCCTCACACCAAAAGAAGCGGCATTTGATGTATCTTGTTTATCCTTGAAGGTGAATGGTTTTTCTTTTGTGGAGCGACCGGCCTAGGGTAGAAATTTTTGGTACCACCACAATAGTCAAGCCATATACGGGTGTGAAAAAATGGTGTGGTAAATGACCAATACCCAATGTAACATCCTCTATGGAGTGGTCATCATAATGCATCGCTGTTTTTCGTCGTGCGACCGGGGCGATGTCATCACAGTTTATGGTCATGTGGTAGGACCAACCAGTGAAGTTTAAGGTCATATTGTTTGGACCCTGGGGAATGTGCACGATGTGATAAAGAATACTCGATGTGGATGAGGAAATAATCCCATACCATCACCGCGCGTGATTCCGGGAGAGGAGCCTCGGGCCAAGGGGCCGACGAGGGTTTAAATATCAAGGGGCAGGAGACACTAGCCTCCAGCTGAGCTGGGACCAAAACGTAATGTCTGGGTGACCCCTCATTCCCCATGGGGAAGAGGGTCAAGCTGTTCATGGTTCTTAGAGAATACCCATGCCCATAATCTTAGCGCTCAGATCGCGGGAGCCCCGAGAGACGCCGTAACGCATCTTTGTCTTCCTGACATGTGGAAGTGCATTGAGGGCTAGTGCAAGGAGTGTCGAGATTCCACCTTCACATGATGGGGTGGAACATAATGTGAATCATGAAACCAACATTCAGGGCCAGAAGGAGTCGGTGTGACGACGGAGGATTACTACTTACCATGTTCGCAACATAGCATCCTATCATGTTAGCCTAAAATGGGGACAAACAAATGAGCACTGACCACTGACCATGTTCAAAACGCGGGATTTGTATCAATTTTTTATCCGAAACCCTCGGGGGCGTTGGCCCGTAATAGTAGTAGAGCCCTTAGGCATTGTATCTCGACTGTTCTTGTGGGTCCCTCCAGGATTTAAAGATAATGGGGGCCCGAATGAAGGGGATCACGAAACTTGAAAAGTGGATGGAACTTGCCTAGGTGGAATCTGACACTCCAGGTCCTAGACTAGAGTACTCTGAACGCATTAGCAGACCACTGAAAAGGGTCGAAGGGCTCAGTTTGAGAGCATCCAAAAGATAGAAAATTCCCAGGAGAAGGGTGCATGGCGCCAAAAACCCTGTACCACGCCTATATATCCCCCGCGTGGAGAGGGACAGGACAAGTGGCCGAGGTTACCGGGAGATCATGGGATCTATTAAGAGATGGGGATGGACCTGAAACCTAGGTGTTCAAGCGGTCCTATGTATCCCATAAAAATGGTAATCAAGCGACACATAGTTCTAAAAGAACAGTTTAATGTCATGTAGGATGATGAAATGCATTTCATCCGGGAATGTGTATGGAACGGCGAGTAACCCAACGTGAATGAGGAAATAATCCCACACCACACCATATGATCCCACATGAGAGAGCCTGGTCCGGGGGCCCGAGGTTGGGCCTCAATCAGGGAGGCCTGACCGGTTTGTAGTTTAACGTCATGTAGGATGAGCGTGCAGTTTAAGGTCATACGGGACCGTAGTGAAGTTTAATGTCATGTAGGACCCAACAGTTTAAGGTCATGTCAGACCATAGGGGCCTAGATACTGGACCAAATGCTGTTTATGGTCGTGCAAGACCTGATGTAGTTTAGGGTCATGCGGGACCGAAGGGCTCAGGCAAAGTACTGCTTAAGGAACATGGCATTGGTTGGAGGAGTTACATGCTCACCATCCATGGTCACCAAGAAGTATGCACCGTTGGGATAGAACTTATGGACATTGAAAGGTCCCTTCTATTTGGGATCCAACTTGGGTGGTTTCCTATCGGGGATCATTGGCACCTTGAGGGCCAGTACCTGGTCACCTTGCAGGAAGGAGTGAAAGCGAACCATTTTGTTGAAATCTCAAGCCATCCTACTCTGATTCCTTTCAAAGTTGTGCAAATCATGAAGCCTATTCTCGTCCAGCGCTTCCAATTCACCTAGACAGATTTTGGAAACTCTATCCAGTGCTTGCTGATCATAGACCGTTGTGCGCAATGAGGGCAATTGAATCTTGATGGGCAGGACGGCCTCAGTTCTGTACACCAGGGAATATGGGGTCACCAGGGTGGAATTACGAGTCATCGTCCAATAATCCCAGAGGGCGTTGGGGAGGTTATCCAGAAAACTCTTCTTGTTTTGACCAACCATATTTTATAGAATTTTAGAGAGGTTTTTGTTAAATGCCTCGATCTATCCATTTGCCTATGCATGATAGCAGGAGGTATGGTTAGAGAGAATGTTGTACTTGGTGTAAAATTTCTTCAGCTCGGCTGCTTGGAAGTTGGTGCCATTATTAGTGAGGATAGCGTGAGGTACTCCAAATCGATATATGATATTGGAATCCACGAAGTCGGTGATAGAACGGGCTTTGACTTCCTTGAGCGGAATTGACTCTTCCCATTTGGAAAGGAAATCCATAGCAGTTAGAATGAACCGGCATTGACGATCCACTGCCAGTGGGTAAGGCCCTAGGACATCCAACCCCCAGACTGCAATGTTCCAAGAATACTTGGTAGTGTGGAGAGGCTATGGTGGCAGATACACAAAGTTATAATGAACATGGAATCCATGGAACCTCTTGGAGAACTCGATGCAGTCATAGATTGTAGAGGGCCAGAAGTACCCTATTCTTCGTATTTGGTGAGACAACTTTGACCCAGCCTGATGGGAGCCACATGAACCAGCATGATCCTATTGCATGACCTGTGGAATCTAGAATCCTTGAAGACAACAAAGGAGAACACCATCAAATCTGCATTTATAAAGGATCTTCTCAAGGCTGGGACCACTCTAAAGGGTAAACTGTAGCGTGCGGCATCGAATTCGCTCACACTCTGCTCGGTCTGACAGAAGATTACCATGTTGGAGGTATTTATCCAAGGGTGTCCTCCAATCAGGAATCATCTCGATCACTGCACTCGGGGGACTCGGGAGTTCCGACGTAGAGGCTCCGGTGGTGAGATGGATTACCCGTGTGCCATCATCGTCATCTGGGGTGACATGAGATTCAACTCTCCAGTGGGCCACATGGATAATTAACTCATCCTGTTCGGGCTCTATGAGTGATGCATCCAAACTGGCCAAAGCATATGCCCGACCATTCTGTAACCGAGGAACATAAGTAACCTCTGGCTGAGAAGGGAGATGAGCCATTAGCCGGAGAGTATGCTTTAACAATGGCACGATATTTGGTTTCCTGATGACATAGTCACCATTGACCTGCTTGATGACCAACTCAGAGTTCCCTTTCACATGCAGATGGGGCACGTCGATCTTGAGGGCCAGCTCGAGGCCAGTAATGAGGGCATGATACTCTACCTCATTGTTGGTGCAACCTTCCGACAACAGAAATGAATATGGCAGGATGGCTTGATCCGGGGTGATGAAGACATTACCCAGACCATCTCTGTTGAGCCTAGGATCATTGAGTCTCTTACTGGTGGGGATCCGGGAGGCTCCGTCGAAGTGCATCTGCCAACATGGGATGGCATGATCGACTGAGAGGATTGCATCATCAGAAAAACCTAGGTCCGGCTACTGATCCATGGAGATTGGGTGGGAAGCTAGAAATTATATCAATGCATGTCCTTTGATATCCTTCTAAGGCACAAACCTGATGTCGAACTGCTGGAGGATCACCACTCACCGCACTAGTTGGCCATTCAACATAGGTCGGTTCAGAATGTACTTTAGTGGGTCTACCTAAGAGACCAGCTGTACTTCCTGGTGATGCAAGTAGTGCTGCAGCTTCTGTAAGGAAAACACGAGCGTAAGGATGCTCTTCTCGATGGGTGAATATCTGATTTCTGTATCGAGGAGAATGCGACTGAGGTACTAGAAGCTATTTTCTATTCCCTCATTGTTCTTCTGGTCTAGAAGTGCGTCGAGGGACCATTCCATGGAGGTCACGTAAAGGACCATCGGCTTCACGGAGACGGGTGGTATAAAGACCATAGGTTGGAGCAGATACTACTTGATTTATTTGAAGGTGGTCTGACACTCTTCATCCCATTCATAGGTGGTGCCTTTCATCATGATCCAGGAAAAGGGCATACACATTCCATCCAGATTCACAATGAATCAGTGTATATAGGCTAAGTGGCCTTGGAAACATCGAAGCTCCCGAATATTACTCAGGGGAGGCATCTGGCTGATGGATTTGATCTTCACTGGGTCGATCTCAATGCCTCGGTACATAACAAAAAATCAAAGGAACTTCCCGGAGGTTACCCCAAAAGCACACTTCAACGGGTTCATCTTCAAGTGGCGGGAATGGAGGAAGCCAAACAATTTCTCAAGGTCCTTGAGATGGTCATGGTGCTGGCGAGATTTGACCACCAGATCATCCATGTACCATTCCACCAATGTTCCCAGAATCGTCTTGAATAAGCGATGCATGACCCACTGATAGGTGGCACCCGCATTCTTTAGGCCGAAGGGCATAACCCGATAATAGAAAGTACCTTGGGGTGCCTTGAAGGCAGTGGACTCCTCGTCATCGGGGGCCATCTAGATCTGGTTGTACCCAGAATACCCATCCATGAAGTAGAGGTCCTGGAAACCGGACGTGGCATCAATCAATAACTCTTTCACTAGAAGGGGAAAATAATCCTTTGGATAGTGGCGATTGAGATCACGAAAGTCGATAAAGACCCTAATTTTTATGTTATTATTCCTGAATGGAACAATGTTGGCTAGCCACTTGGGATACTAGCCTTACTTGACGAATTTGGATTTTATGATCTTATCAAGTTTGGCCTCGACCATGGAACCGTGAGAAGGGTGCATCTTTTTGGGAGGCTTCTAGAACCTTCCATGGTTTGTCGGGAGACCAAGGCGGTGGATAGATACCTAATGATCTAGTCCTGACATCTCTTCGTAACTCCAAGAGAACACATCACAGTGGTGTTTGAGGAATTCCACATATTGTTGATACTCCTCGGGGGACATGGAGGCACTCACCAATGTGGGTCTCAGACCCGCATTGCTACCGAGGTTCACCTGTACCAACTCGTCGACCGTGGTGGAGACAACTTCTTCAAAGGTGGGGAGAGCATCCTCTAGATCCCCTTCTCCACTTGTGGAGGGATATTCCATAGGGGAAGTAACATCCGAGCCACCAGACTCTGATGGGAGGCCGGTGCCGGCTTGAACGGTAGTGGTCATCATATCAGGAGATTCATGCACCGCAGAGACCATAGCGATGAAGACCGTCGATCCAATCTCATCTGGTCTTCGGACCAGGGGTTCGTGCTTGATAACATCAAAGTAGTAGTGGTGCATCGTCTTGAGATGGAAAATTCCAGCTCGGCGAAACAGACACGTATGATGTATCATCGTTGTCATCAGCCTGACATCTCGATACCGTACAGGGGTAGGATGTTCTGGGATCACCCGAGCCTGGTTGGTGTAGGAGTACTATGTGATTTTCCACCATCACTTGGACCCGGGAATATGCCTTCCTCTTATACACAAAACAACAAAACACTGCCCCATTTCGGGGGTCGTGGCCTCCAACTGATGGATTAAGAAGATATAGGTGTCATCCAGACCTGCCCAGGGATCAGTCGTGACTGGGGCGGGTTCAATCTCACCATCCAGAATTTTCTTATCCTTGGTCTTGTAATAGTCGGAATCCAGATAATGAGATTCACAAGAGGAAAAAGGAGACACATCTCCTTGGAGCACACCCAATCGAACATTAAGGGAGTATTTGAGGAATTGGTGATACGATGAGGGGACCACCGCGTGAAGGTGGAGCCACGACCAGCCCATCAATGCGTTGTATGCGTTGTCCTGGGAGACAACCATGAATTCAGTGCTGGAAATTAGGCCACCGAACTGGGTATTCAAGTGGATCATGCCGACCAGGTTTTTCTCATTCCTGTCATATCCATGGATTCTGAGGTCGGAGGGAGTTAAATCATCCTCAGACAAACCCAGCTTCTGCAGTGTCTGATTCGGGATTAGGTTAATCCCAGAACCCATGTCAACAAGACAGCGGCAGACTTCCACTCCATTGAACTGGAAAGTGATGTACAATGGGAAAATGTTCCCCTATATGGGAGGGTCTTCTTCTTCAATAGAGAATGAGATAACTTCATGGCATTCGGCATTCCCAATTTCCTCGGTGTGGAAGGTTTCTGCAGCTGCTACCTTCGTCTCGAACTAGAGGGGGATCCTTAGGGCCTCGACAAGCACCTCATGCATTTCAGATGACATGAGAAGATCCTCAAGGATAGAAATCCTTACTAGAATGCCGGTAAGGTGCTTCAGAACATCATACTTACGGGACAGACGCGAGCCTCTGCTTACAGGAGGCCGCTCTACAATTGGAGGCACGGTGGGCCCTACCGGCTGGACTGGAGACTAACTATTACTAGCCATATCTCGCTGTTCACTAGTAGAATCCTAAAGATTGGCTACCAGATGAGGATCGGAAGGCTGGGTTTGGCTGGTGGCAGGACGAAGCTGGTCGCGGCACAACCGATGTGGTTCCTCCTGATCCAGTAACACAAACTGTGGTGGAGGCGAACCTGTGGACACCGGATGAAGGGGCCGCATGCGTTGAGATCTACATTGGGCCTGCTGTCTGGTCTCAGCGGCATGCACGACCTGAATGGAGGTTCCAACTGCCATGCCCTGATGATTCATATAACCATGGCTCCGACGACGTTGGCGATGACTAGGGACATTGGGAAGTTCTACCGGGCGTTCCCCATCGTCAGGAGTCAAATAGGGATTAACCAACTCCACGGTGTTAACCTAAGCGTACCCTTGACTATCACTTGAGGAGTCATCCACCACTGGGAATATTTTGGGAGGAATCCCCATTTTTGGGGGCCTAAAGTCGCCAAGAGTGCGGGATGATGACGGCATTGGCAGGGCACGTTGTTTCTTCTTGCGCTACCGCTACTTGCTCTTCTTGGAAGAGGCTGGATGAGATGACAATGCCGAAGTAGTAGCTGAAGCTTCTGAGGGTTATGGATGATTCTGGCATGCACAGATGATGCCATGGTTGTGGGCAACCATCATTCGGTCAATCCAGTCGATATACTTCTAGGACCCACGGTCGGAAACCTACGTCCATTCACCTTCGTCGCCGCTACTGTCATCTGATCACACAAAGACACCTGCCACTTGTGCCGAGGCTGGGCCCAACCTGACTATATTTTTGTCAATATGGTCTTGGAGCCAGTCCTTGAACATATAGCATCACTTGATGGTGTTCCCCAGGATCCGGTGTTAAGGGCAGTAGTTGGGGTGATCAATGAGAATTGCCTCTTTTGGATTTCGGCACTCAGGCAGCTACACGATTCTCTGCTCCAAGGCACTATAGAAGTAACCAGGGACCTGAGCCTCATCGAACGAGTAGGTCCGATTCCTTCTGTCCAGAAGGGGGGATCTTGGAGGCTGACCCTGATGGGGGGCCGGAGGAGCATGCCAAGGAGGTGGAACCTGATTATCTCACCTAGGAGGTGGCGGCACGTTACGCGGAGGCGCTTGCCGATTTTGTGGCAGTCGCTGTTGGGATGGAAGTTGTGCCTGTGGGGGCGGACCCCTATGGGGTTGCGGAGCTGGCCTCACTGGTAGCAATTCTAGCTACCTAGTGGCCTCTATCTGGGGCCACAGTAGCAGGCTCTGCTCTGGAATCTATCCTTGCTGGGATTACAGGTGGCAGCGAGCGTGCCTGACTGGCATGTTGCAGGGCTTCTTCGAGACGCTGAGCCTTGTCTAAGAAGTCTTGGAACCCTCTGGGGTAATTCTAAGAGATCAAAGAAGGAACCAGATCCACCTTGATGTTTCCTATGCACATTGTCAGTAATTTCTCATGAGTTAGTGGCATGTCAAGGGAGTATGTGAGCCCCTTCCACCGGGCGATGAAGTCCGCGACTCGCTCATCAGGCCTTTGCTTGCACCTGAAGAGGTCTGTGATGTTAATCTTCCGGGTTGTGGAACTGAAATGTTAGAGGAATTGCTTACAAAGGTCCTCCCATCTAGTCACAGATCTGATGGGGAGATTTTTGTACCAGAAGAACACTGGCCCCTCCAGTGTCTGAACAAAGAAACGGAGCTTGGCGGCCTCCTGCTGTGCTGGAGTCCCTAACATAGGCCCACACCTTGAGTTGAAGTGGGCCAGGTGTTGTGGCGGGTATCCTGTCCCGTTAAAGGGGGCGAAAGTGGGGTTCCTGAATCCCAGAGGTGATGGCATATCATCCACCCATGCAGGGTACGACATGCCGTTTGGTGGGATCAGCACTTTCTGAGTTTCCAAAGCCTCCGAGCGGGTGATGCGTGCTACCATCGAATCGTCTAGACGTGGGTTCCTATCCTGACGGGGATCCCTAACCACAAGCCCATTGTCGGGCTCTTCAATTCGGTAGACAAGCTCAGCAGCTCGTGGGGCAGCTGGTGGAGTGACCCTTGGGGTGGCGGGAGGAACCCAAGCGGGGTCTCTTGGGTGGTCATGCCGCTCAGGAGGGTTTGTAGAAACATATCATTCCCTCTTTCCATGAGCTCCAGCCTCTCCTCTATCAGTGAACACAGCATGATCAAGCTTTCCTGGGAGAATCTCGCTGAGGGGTAGTTGTTCCTGCCCCTACTTCCCGGGACTAGGGTCACCGTAATCGGGTCGCCGCTCTACAATGCATTCATCCAGAAGCTCATCGACCACCCTCTTCTTCTCAGCAAGTTGTTGGTGCATCATGGCCTTCTCGGGATCTTCTTCTACCTTCTACACTGAGGCAGATGGGTCGGAGTGCTTGAAAGTCCCAATGTGCTCTTTACCCTTTCCAATATTCTAGCTCAGTGTTAATGCGTTAGTGGGTGCGGGGACTCCTAGGAGGTTCCTCTGCTGATGAGTAATCCTCCCTGATGGGTCCAATAGCGGCTTGTCCTTAGGGGGTAAGTCCCCATCAAGAAGTTCTAGACTATTCCCCTCTCACGACAGATCGGCCATGTTGACCACCGCTGCCCTCAGGGGAATGTCCTCAGAGCCGCCCGATGAGTTGGGCTGTCGGATAATCACACTAAAGAGAAGGGTAGCGTACTGCCCCCATCCACGGACGTGCGCATGGGGGTGGCCTCCTCGATAACATTGCGGAGTACTTGATAAATCTAAACTCATTGTTGTTGGAGGGCCCTGTGGTGGCCAAGTGATTCGAGGTGCCGGACCGCGGGGAACGTGGCTAGGTTGACCCGATGACATTTCTTGTCAATATCCTCGAGGTGTGCTTGGATACTTGGATAATTCACTTGCTGGTGTGAAGATGGGAGTGAGTTTCCCAGAGGGTCTGGCAAAAACATTCAAATCCTCCTGGGGTGAGCAATTCTGGTGTATCAAAATCTGACCCTACAACCGGCCAAAACTTCTCGAGGAAGTAGCCTGCTGTAAGGATGGTTCAGAAGCTCCATGAAACAGGTTTAGGATCTAGCCCTTGATGGTCCCGCTCATCAACTAGGAGTGGCCGGGGAACTGGAAGCGGTGCCGAGGCAGGCCGCTGGGCCGGTGGGCTGACCGGAGGAGAATACGACAAGCAGCCCGACTGGACGCCAAATCCTAGGTCGTCCCCCAATGGTTACAGTGTCATGGATTCCACATCACGATATCATGGACCGGCGAACGGGCCTCCTGTCACAGTGTCGGTGCTTGTCGGGGGTGTGCTATGTCGCGAAACTTCTACCATCGACCCCCCAAAAGGCTCTACGCCGTCTCTGGCCGAGGTGGAAGGTGCTTCCGAAGAGGCTGATGGTGACTGGAAGTTCGACCCCTGGGGGTACGCTAAGTCCTCGTCCTCCTGGATATACCTTCGGAGGGAGGTGAGGATCATACGGATCTCGCATTCGGGGATTATGAGGCTGACGCGCCGTTTCCCTATCCCATCCCCTGACTCAAAGGACTGAGGAGAGGGCTTCATCACCAAGTCGTACTCCACCTCAGAGTCTGAGAAACATACTATTATGATCTCTGTCCGTCCTTCCCTAGAATATCACATACGGCGACGACGTCCCGCATTTCTACCCCTGGGTGGATCCTCAGGGTAGGGCTGATTTCCGTCATGGATTCCTCTGGTCGCACTGGTGCTGGGGCAGAGAGGATTGAAGGCCGGGGTGCGGGGAGCACCGGGGAAAATGTCGAAAGGGACATGAGGAGGACCTCCATATGGGTGAGTTATCGGATATACAACAACTCCATACCTGCAATCTGTGGTAGGGGAAGTGACCCCATACCAAGTGTAGTGAGCGCTGGAGGGAGCCCCACCCGGAGTGTTGCTGTCGCGGGGAAGCCCCTTACCTACGGCGAGGGTGGTGCCAGGAAGGCCTCCGGTCCAATATTGGAAGAAGGGAGGGCCCATACCTTCTATAACGGTTTCATGGAATAGGCCTTCACGCTGGATGGCAGTACCACGAATTGGTCCGCAATGGCCATTGCATGTGTCGATGACCGGGAGAGTCGACCAAACCTTCCCATGGGGCGGTTGGGGCCTCGATCCGGATCGGGCATATAACTTCCCCTGCTCAAAATGTGTGGGTTTTTGATGATAGGAGTCAGCAGTGACTCGGGCCACAGTGGTTGCTGACGTTGATTCCCCGGGGCGAGCATCCTCTTCCGTTTGTGCCCGACGCTGGCGTCGGGTCAGGTGGGTTGGAGCCAGTGGTGCGGGCACAAGGATTTCCTGCTCCTCAGCCCAGGGAGTCAGGCGATGGCACCGACGTGTCCTAGTGGGGGCCCTTGTGGTGAACCCTTGATGTGGGTCTCCGATTGGGCCAACCCAGGCATCCCCTACCTCGACGGTGTAGGGGAGGTAGGTGTCAAGGCGTTCCGGGGATAAGATCCCAAAACGGTTGAATGTCAGGGTGGGTAGCAATGAATCCCTAAACGGCCCTCAGGGGTGGCGTTGGTAGTGAGGCACAGCTGCATCGAGGTCCAAACGGGCCATGTCCCTAGTAGGGATGACCCCCTCCTCCATGTACCTACGCACAAGGTCTTTGATCACCTTTCGTTGGATAATCTCTGATGGGGAGAGGGGGTGTGAGTGCCCAGTAGTAGAGGCGGTCAGAGTAGCTATAGAAGAGGTGGAACCATGCTGGGTGGCCGCATCGGTACTGCCCCTACCCCAATGTCAGTGGGCAGGTGGCGATCGAGCTCCAGATGCAGCGATTTGATTCCTGAAGGCAGGGAGATGAACCCATTAACACTGATAGGAAAAGAAATCGACAACCAGTACCCCATCACCATTCCATCTTCCATGGTCGGTAAGAGGGATCCATGTTGACAACATCACAGAATGGAGTGATCAACATCCTGACTTCCCTAACCCCTAGCGAGTTTCATGTCCTAGTGCTGGGTGCCTGGACCTGGTGACATGCTAATCTTATGAAGCCCCAAAAGCTACCTGTCTCCATATTGAGGAGAGGAGATTCACGTCAAGTTCACCATTTTCAGTTTCTAACGCTTTCTGTTGGGGACGTGTGCATCCGTCATGCAGAGGAGGACGCACGGCTGTAGCCCTGCATTCCCTTTTTCTAAAGGCGGGCAGAATTTGCTTCTTATTTAGGGATGTCTACTTCTTGATTGAAATCGGGATGATGGGATGTAGGTTCTTCCTTCCATGGATTCCTCCTCAGAGCTCGTCATGTAGTCCGGGTCTCACTCATTGATTTAAGATGTGCTTGTGAATCTCGTTCCCAGTGCCATATCTTCATGGACACCAGTTAATTACGCTACTTCCGTCAAGATGCTCCAAGGGGTCTAGTCAGGGAAGCAACCTTCGGTTAGGGGAGTGGTCATTATGAGGCGTTGTTGGCATGTCTTGACGCAGGTGTATTGGCATGTCTGTCTTCTGTCCCTTATTATAGGGCTTCTCGAGGGCACAGAATCCTGAGGCATCCCACATCGAACGTAGGGAATTGCATGCCATAGGCATGTATCTGATGTTTTCCTCAGCTTTCCATGTTTAAAATAGTGTATGCCGCGAGCTTAACATCAATTGGAGACAGATCCGACTTATCGGAACACTGAGAGTGGATCAGATAAAAGAACCCCCTGAAGGGAACACTGATGTTGGGGACAGCATGTGGGTGGCTTCCTGGATACTGGGGAGTGGAATGAGGTGGCATGATCCCACCGGGATGTGGTGGCCCAGGTAAGAATCAGGATGAATGATGGCTTTGGGATTGGGTCTCGAGGAGATAACCTACATATACCCGTGGTAGGGAATCAATGTCTGCATAGTTCGATGATACTGTGGTACACCTGAAAAGGCGACCCGTGAGAATGAACGTATGGATGGGACCCAGAGGTGGTAAGACCTCTGGGCTAGGGAATGAGATTCCTGAGGCCTGTGGGCTCGAGGGAGAGGTCAGGAAGAGACATGGGTGTTGAGATTGAACCTCGTGGAGGCTTCCTATGTACCATGACTTAGTATAGATCAAAGTCCCCGTAGTTCGGGTTGGATAGGGCTTACGCTTTGAGGCGGCCCATGATGGTGGGGCTTGAACCTCATGGAGGCTTCCTACGTACCATGCCTTAGCACGGATCAAAATCCTCGTAGTTTGGGTTGGATGGAGCTTACGCTCTGAGGTGGCCCATGGTGGTGGGGCTTGAACCTCATAGAGGCTTCCTACGTACCATGCCTTAGCACGGATCAAAGTCCCCGTAGTTCAGGTTGGATGGGGCTTATGCTCTGAGGCGGCCCATGGTGGTGGGGCTTGAACCTCGTGGAGGCTTCCTACGTACTATGCCTTAGCACAGAACAAAGTCCCCGTAGTTTGGGTTGGATGGGGATTACGCTCTGAGGCGGCCCACGGTGGTGGATGGAAGGGGCTTGAACCTCATGGAGGCTTTCTATATACTGTGCCTTATCATGGATCAAAGTCCCCGTAGTTTGGGTGGTCTAGTTTAACGTCATGCAGGATGGGGGAATTTGGGGCTTACTCTCTGAGGCGGCCCATAATGGTGTTGGTGAACTGACGTGAAGGGGTCGGAACAACCAGGTGGTGGGATTAAACCTTGTGGAGGCTTCCTATGTACCATGCCTTGATATGGATCAATGTCCTCATAGTTTGCTGGAGGTGTGGGTCAGGTTCGGTGCTCACTCTAAGCTCACGTGAGACATGATCGGTGTGAGAAACAAGAGATAGTAGAGACCAGACGATCACCTCGCAAAGGGTGCATCCGTGGGAAGCGAAGAGGGGCTTACGCGTTGAGCGGCCCATGGTGCTGGGGCTTACTGCAAGATGGAGGCCTTGGGGTGACAAAGCGCATAGGGAGAGGGATTTGGGGACCGAAGAAAGGAGGAGTCCCACTTCCCATCATGCTCTCCGCTGGCCCTAGCGGTGGGGAAGTACAGAGGTTCATGGGTGCTACCTTCCACAAGAGAGGCTAGGTGGCTGCACCAAGGTGGTTTTCCTTCCCCCATGGATAAACGCCACTCAGAGAGGGAGGAAATCATCACATGTGGGGGGGGGGGGTGATCCCATCCCCGTGGAGATGATAAGCGTAAAGAATGACCGAGCCAGGGGGACCCTGCGTGCGAGGAACGAGGCCAGATCATAGTTTAATGTCATGTGTTGAGGACGAAGTGCTTGGTATTTTAATGTCATGCAGCTCGTATGAGGTTGGTTTGCTCCACACCCCTAGGACTTACATGACCGGTACCCTCTGATCCTTGTGAGAGGGAAGGTATCGACAATGACTTAGTGAAGCTGGGTTGTAGATCGAACCATCAAGGGGTCCACATTAGCATGGCTATGCAAAGAAGCAATAGCCGTTAGCGTGCCTATTTGAAAAAACATGATGCAAAGCAACACAACGGGAAAAACCGCCCAAGGACCTTGAGGTTACTTCGTACGAGTCTGGAAGGTCATACGGAAAAACAGCAATTGGTGTGTATGCCCGGTGTGTGCACCCGGGGCATCCAGAAGGAGGACATCAGGTGCCTATGTAGGGAGGCACCCAAGGAGCATCAAGGTGAGGGGTCCCGGGGATTTCACGCAAAGGAATAGTTTGCGCGCAAAACCCCAGGATGTCGCGTAATCGGGGGAAGAGGGCTTGCGTGCGGCTAGTATGATCTCACAAAAGCGATGTGAATTGCATGCGAGTGGCAAAGGCTGCACCCAAAGGCAAGGCCGCACCCATCTAAAGGGATTGCGCCCAATTCTACCGTTTTGCGCGCAACGATAGGAATTGCGCGCAAGGGAGGAACCTTGAAGGGTTTGGAATTCTGTTTAGGCCAGAGGGATTGCGCACAAAGGCGGATCCTGGGGTGAGGTGGAAGATGTTATTAATATATTCATTAATTATTATATACTCCCTTTACTTATTTTATAATAAATTTTCATATTTTGTGTGAAATATTAATGTTTTAATATTAAGTATAATTTTTGAGCATTTTTAGAAGTAGTCCAATTAAGTCAGTTTACTATTTTAATAATAACTATCATATACTGATCCAAATTGTGTGGTTCATGTTTTCTATGATTTTAATTAAAATATAAAACATTTCATTAGAAGTTACCATGATCCAATTCTTCCATTTGAATGGTCATATGGTCTTCACAAACAAGACCAATGAATCTGTGAAGAAACTATACTATTCACGGAGATTGATTTACTGGGCTAAATACAGAAGTTAAAATTCCTTCATTCTCTTCAAAGGTTCTAGGGACAATGTAAGGAGTCTTGGATAAAAATTTCAAGGCCCAACTCTAAGAACAAGGGGCCCAAATGAAGCTTTGAAATCCAGCCCATCATTCTAGCCGGTAATTAAAATCAGTATGGTATTCATGACATATCTCTTGATGTAAGCATCAAATTGAGCTCATATTTTTCAGTTTGAAAGAGGGGATATAGGTGGCCGACTTTTTTGAATGAATAATTTGGCTTTCAAGGCATCTTACTATTCCAAAACCCTTTCACATTTTGGACTTCAAAAAGACTAGATTGAAATGGACAGATTAAAATTGTTTAATCATCCGGACATAAATTTGGTTACATAGGTCCATATTCCTCAAACTTTTGAGATTGGTCGTATCACTTTATTATCTACAAATTCTAAGCAGGACATTTCTCGAGATTCTGCTGTTTGAATAGCCAACATGGCGATGCAAGTGGAGGGACAGATTGGAAATGTAAACAATCCACTCCTTGGGTTATAAATACTCTCACCTTATCTCCTTGAGAGGGTTTGGCATTTCAGAAGAGAGTAGATCATATTTTCTTGAAAAAATACTTTCCAAAGGCTTGGGAGGACCTTCCATACTCATTTTTTCACTTGAGATACATTTTCTCCTCTCTTTGTTTTCATTTACTTTTATGTTCTTCATTGTTGTAATTTTGTATGTCCTTTCTTTTGTAATTCAGTTTTAATGCAAGTTTCTTCATCAATATCTCTTATTCTCATGAACCGTATGTATTTTAATATTAATATTCTTAAAATAGTTTAAATTCAATTGAATCCCCTTCCCTTCTTTTGCTTCCTCATTCAATCAAAAATCTGTCTTTAATTATCATCATTGTTCGTTTGTGTGTGTTCGACGTACCACTCTTTTCTAATCCATTTCTTTTTCTTCTATTATTAATTTATTATCATAATAATTGTAACCAGAGTATTAAACACCCAAAATGATGAGTAATTATCTCATTGGGGTGAGTCAAAATTTAGGGATGTTAAGTGATTGAGAGTATTTTCTTGATGAGTATTCTTTGAATTAACATTGTGTATGTTGGACTTAGCATGACATGGATTAATGAATTGTTTTGTTTAACGCCTGGTTTCCATTGATGATTGGAACCATAAATATACTACCATAAAAAATATATGATCAATATTAGAACCCTAGGTTAATATAAGTCTTGGATTAAAGCCTTAACACTTGGGAATTCCAATAAACATCAACTTGTGACATGAGTGTTAATTTAAATGCAATATAAAGAAAAGCTCAAGGATATCAAAAGCTTAACTACCTAATGATTAACTCACCCAAATATTTATAAAATTGTTAAATCAATCTTAATCAATCAATAGTTTCATTTAATCTCTGCAAACAAACCCCCCCAATCAAAATACAATCAAATAAGAAAAAACGAGTATTAAGAAGTATCATCACTGAGGATTTGACCCGAGTGCTGCTATACACATTAGCAGAGAACCAGACCCTTGACCAGTCGATAGGCAACAATAGGCCATGTGTTTCAAATGGCTCCATTTCTAAGGATGGTTCTTTAAATAGTCGTTATTTTCTGGTTATTTTAATAAAAAATAAAATAAAAAAAGTTTAAAAAAATTGAATAAAAAAACCGAAGAAAAACCCGCCTTCTTCATAAAAATCATAAACTGAAAAAATACAAAAAAAACATCTTCCTTTTCCTTCCAAAATCTTTTTGAATTCCATTTAGCCTCCCAAACAATCCCTCAGATTTGTTTGACCCTAAAATTGAGTGAACACTTCGCCAAATTAGGAGGAACATAATAGATAATCAAATAATTCAAGAATCAGTCCTTGTCCAACCAATTGAATTAGATATGGCCAACACTAGGGAAAAAACAATTAATGAACTTACTACCCCTAATATGAATTACCAACCTATTGGTATTCAATATCCAAACATAGAGGCTGACTTTGAACTCAAATTTGTTTTGATTCATCTTCTTCCTCATTTCCATGGGCTAGCCGGTGAGGATCCACATCTCCACCTTAAAGAGTTTCAAGTAGTGTGCTCTACCATGAATCCTCATGGGGTTTCTGAAGAACAAATAAAGCTTCGAGAATTCTCTTTCTCCCTATCTGACACTGCTAATTCATGGATTTACTACCGACCTTCTGGTTCCATAACCACATGGAATGACATGAAGCGACTTTTCTTAGAGAAATGTTTTCCTGCTTCTCGTACTGCTCTTATCCAAAGGAAATAATTGGTATTAGTCTGTTTCCAAGTGAATTACTCCATGAATACTGGGATAGGTTCAAAATTATTTTTTAAACCTACCCACACCATCAAATTCCTAACCAACTCTTTATTCAATACTTCTATTAGGGGTTATTCTCAATGGAGAGAACTCTCATTGATGCATCAAGTTGCAGTTCTCTTGTTGATAAAACTCCTACAGCAGCTAGAGATCTCATAAGTAACACGGCTGCAAACATACAACAATTCCATATTTGGGTACATGCTCAAGTCAAACAAGCCCAAGATAATTAATCAATTGAGCCAAACAAGATGACCGAGTGGATGAGTGAACTTACAGGTCTTGTGAGTGAACTGGTTGTAGCATCCAAATCCCCAACGTCGTCTTCTCCACAATCAATGTTTCCGGGACATATCAAAAAATGTGGAATCTGCAAATCTTCATCTCATCCAATAGACACATGTCCACAACTTCAAGAGGATCAATCTGATTCATCTAGACCAATGGAGCTCAATGCAGCATGTGATCAGCAGAACACCAACCCTCAACTATCAGGTATGTTTGTTAGAAACGTCAACCAACCTCACTCTGAGGCCTTCTCTTCTTTCCAAAACCAAGGCCTTAGGTTTGGAAATCCCATATCTCATCCTCCTCAATTCCCTCTTCAAAAACCAAACCAATTCCAATATGGTCAAGGTGCTGGTAACTTCCAACAACCTTATCCTTTTCTTCCTCAACCTCAAAAGAACAATCCTCCTCCTGGATTCCATTATCCTGGTGAGCCTTCCGAATTCCAAAACCAATACAATCTCTTTTCGACGAACCAAAATCAAGGTAATACCAATTCGGGACAAGCCTCTTCTTCCATGAAACCGTGGGAAAGCACTGTTGAAGATCCTGCCTCCTTCACCCGTTCTAGCCTCAAAAACATTGAAACCCAAATTGGTCAACTTGAATCCCACCTTAGTCAGTAGAAACCATCTAATTCTTCCTAACTTCTAGGTCAACCATTACCCAACCCCAATGGTAATGTAAGTGAAATTGCACTTAGATTAGGAAAGAAAATTTCTATGCCACAAGATAAGTCATATAACCCTCCTTTGAATGTTGACCTAGAAAATAAAAAGAAAAAGAAACTTGAAAAGGAATCTGAATCCATTCCCTCACCTCCTTCCATTCCACTTAGGAATCCACTTCCTTTTCCTCAAGATATTTCTATGCCAAATAAGTCCTTTGAAACTGATCCTGAAATGATCGACATGTTTAGACGTGTTGAATTCAACATTCCTCTCTTAGATTCCATCAAAAAAATTCCTAAGTATGCCAAGTTTCTTAAATAATTTTGCACCCACAAGAGAAAACTTAGGACCATTGAAAATGTTTCCACCCAGCACCCTATTCCCATAAAGTCTAAAGATCTAGGGACCTTTACGGTTCCATGCCAAATTGGAAGTTCAAACACTGATGATGCACTCATAGACCTAGGAGCCTCAATTAATGTCATGCGTAAATCCATCTTCTCCAACCATGGTCTAGGTCCCTTACATCCAATGGGTGTTGTTATTCAATTGGCCAATCGAAGCACAACCAATCCTGAGGGAATAATTGAGGATGTCCATGTCTGAATCAATGATCTTATCTTCCTGACTGATCTATATGTTATTGACATGGAAGGTGATAAAAACTCTTCGATATCTCCCCTAATTATAGGGAAACCATTCCTCATGACTACGATAACCAAGATCAATGTCCATTCAGGAATCTTTTCCATGGAATTCGATGACCAACTGGTCAAGTTAAACATTTTTCAAGCCATGCGATACCATATGAGGATCACTCTTCATTCTCAATACATGCTTCTAAGGACACTTCTAAGTGTCAATCGAACCCCAATCCACCATGTTCTTCATGTTCTAATTTTAAAGGATCTTGAGAAATTTGCACCATGATTAACAAAGTCATAAATGGGGAAGTTGATGTGGACCTCTCATTCATAGACTTCATCAATCTAGAGGAACTTGAAAACTCTCTTGAATCCCACACCAACTTTGATCTCTACTACTCCACCTTGGACAGTACTAAGGAAAATGAATCTGAAGCAACTGAACTCCCTTCATCCATTCTTAAGATGTCTAACCCACAAATGAGAGATGACACTGATCTAAAACCTCTTCCTAAACACCTGAAATATGCATTCCTTTTCCATGATCACTCTTATCCTATCATTATCTCTTCTTCACTTACCGAAACTGAAGAGTCCAAACTTGTTAAAGTGTTAGAGAAAAATAGAAAGGACATAGGGTGGAACCTAGATGACATACCAGGAATAAACCCTTCCCTTTTCATGCATCACATCCATCTTGAGGAATCATCCAAACCAAGTAGAAAACCACAAAGAAGACTCAATCAACTCATACTTGTGGTAGTTAGGGAAGAGATCACCATGATTATTCAAGATGGTATTATCTACCCAATTTCTGATAGTGAATGGGTTAGTCTAATTCAATTTGTACCTAAGAAGGGTGGGATAAATGTTTTCACAAATGAACACGGAGAGGTAGTCACAAATCGAGTGAAAAACAAATAGCGTGTGTGCATCGACTATAAGAAATTGAATGTTGAAACAAGAAAAGATCACTACCCTCTTCCATTCCTTTATCAAATGCTGGAATGATTAGCTAGAAATTCACACTATTGCTTTCTTGATGGATACACTGGATACTTCCAAATCCCAATCACACCTCAGGAACAAGAAAATACTTCACATGCCCCTTTAGAACATATGCATATAGAAGAATGCATTTTGGTCTTTAAAATTCTCCTCCAACATTCCAGAGATGTATGATGAGTATCTTTTCTAAATTCATTGAACACTGCATGGAAGTTTTCATGGATTACCTCACCATTTATGGTGAGTGATTTGAATATTGTTTGAATTCACTCTCTCTAGTCCTCCAAAAGTGTGTCAAGTGTAACCTTGTGTTAAATTTTGAAAAATGCCACTTCATGGTTGAAAATGTGATTGTTCTAGGGAACATAGTTTCAAAATATGGTTTTGAAGTCGATCCTACCAAAATTGATGTGATCCAATTACATCATGAACCCACTTCTGTTCGAGACATCCGTTCATTTTTCGGTCATGCCGGTTTCTATCACTGATTCATCCATAACTTCAGTAAAATTTTCCTCCCACTCACCCGGTTACTCCAAAATGATGTCCCTTTCCATTTCGATGAGGTTTGTAAGAGAGCCTTTGTTGAAATAAAAACTGCTCTAACATCTTTTCTAATAATCCGACCCCCATATTAGTCCTTACCCTTTGAATTGATGTGTAATGATTCTGATAGAGTTGTTGGGGCTATTCTTGGTCAAAGAAGAGAAAGAATTCCTCATGTCATCTATTATTCCTCAAAAACATTGGATGAAACTCAATATCACTACACTGTCACTGAAAAAGAACTTTTAGTAGTTTTTTTTGCCTTAGATAAATTTCAGTCCTATCTCTTAGGTGCCAAAATCATCATCTCCACAGACCATTCTGCTATAATTTTCTTACTTAGGAAAATTGATTCCAAACCAAGGCTAATAAGATGGATCATAATGCTCCAAGAGTTTGACCTTGAAATAAAAGATAGACCAGGAAAATAAAACCATGTGGCTGATCACTTGAGTTTAATTTCAAATTCTTCTCATTCTGAAATCATCGATCATGAATTCCCCACTGAGCACCTTTCATCTCTCACTCCAAAAATACCATGGAATGACCAATTCTAAATTTCTTGGTTTCTGGTGTTTTTCCTGAAATTTTTTCAAAAGAACAAAAAATGAAGTTGAAAAGTAATTAAAAATACTATTTTTGGGAAGAAAATAAAATTTGGAAAAATGGAACTAAAATGGTAATTAGAAGTTGTGTCGATGAAAATGAACATTCATACATATTAGAATTATGTCACTCACTTCCTGGAGGTGGCCACTTTGGACCACAAAGGACCTCCCGAAAGGTCCTAGACTCTGGATTCTTTTGGCCTCCACTCTTCAAGGACTCACATGAGTTCTATCAATCATGTCCCACTTTCCAAAAGTTTGGCACAATTTCAAAGAGAAATGAAATTCCCCAAAAGACTTTTATTTTCTATGAGATCTTTGATGTTTGGGGGATCAATTTCATGACACCATTTCCCCCATCCAATGGATTCTCATACATCCTTCATGAAGTTGATTATGTTTCTAGGTGGGTCAAGGCCAAACCCACTAGAAAGGATGATTCACATACTGTTTGTGAGTTCATAAGGACACACATCTTCCACAAATTTGGCACACCTCGTGCCTTGATCAGTGACTTAGGAACCTATTTTTGTAATAGAAACATGGAATATCTTTTGAAAAAGAATGGGTTTGTACATAAAACTTCAACTGCATATCACCCCAAACAAATGTAATGGCTGAACTTTCTAATAGATAAGTGAAAAGAGTGCTTGAGAGAATTGTAAAATCCACCCGAAAAGACTGGCCTGAAAGACTTGGTGATACACTTTGGGCTTATCGTACTGCCTATAAAACACCCATTGGGATGTCTCCTTTCAGGCTAGTTTTTGGTAAATCATGTCATTTTCCAGTTGAAATACAACATAAGTCATTTTGGGCAGTGAAAACTTGTAATTTTGATCTTGAAAAATCTGGTGAAGAAAGATTGTTGCAATTGGCTGAACTGGAGGAGCATCAACTTGATTCTTATGAGAATTTTAATCTCTACAAAGAAAAATCCAAGGCACTCCATGATAAACACATCTTGAAAAAGGTATTTAATGAAGGTGAAAAGGTAATTCTCTTCAATTATCGATTTTGACTTCACCCAGGTAAGCTTATTTCTCGTTGGGAAGGTCCTTTTGTTATTACTAATGTTTACCCATTTGGTGCAGTGCATGTCCATGACCCCTCTTCCAAAATGAAATTCATATTTAATGGACATAAGTTAAAGCATCACCATGAGAGGATTCACAATCCTGGATCATCATCGACTTCCACTTGATCCCCAACTTCTCTAGTCGACCTACCACTAGATGGAAATGGAAACCCGCCAAATCTAAACCAGGGGGAACCTCTTTCCCTTTAACTATCTCTCTCTATCTCTTCTTCTCACTTCCTCTTTCTTCTTCTTCCTCTCCCTTTCATTTTTTACCACTTTCATCATCATATCCTTTCTTTTTCTTTTTCTCTTTTGCGTGTGTGTGTATTTTAAAGAACACTAAAAAAACTATAAAAAATAAAAAGATGTAAAAAGAAACCAAGATTCATACTTACTAAACTTCAATTTTCAAATTTTTTCCAACCATTTTGGGGAGTCAAAAGACATGGTTTCATCTCAATTTTTTTTTATTTTCATCATGACTTTGGATAAAGAAATTTGTGTCAAAATTAACAAATTTTGTGTCTAAATTAACAAATTTTGAATGCCCAATTTTTGATTTGGAAAATGATTTTCCCCAGCCATGAGAACCAACATTAGCTTTCATGACAAGTCCACATATGGCCATCTTTTCAAAAGGTGTGCTTTCACCCCCATTTGTGAGTCTTGAGTTTCTGAACCTTCTAGATGAATTTCCTACTTTAGTGTGCATTAATATCATAGAGGAATTTTATGAACCACATGAGAATCATAATAGCCAAATATCCTCTCATTAACCATACATTAATCCTCCTTTTGAATGCCCCTTAGAGCCTAGGAAAACCTTTTCCTTGATAGCCAAATTACAAGCCCAATACCTTTTCCCACCCAATATCAACATGGATTTTCAATGTATAATTTTTTGAAATTTAAGTGTGGGGGGAATGGATTTCATTATTTCGGTACCCTATTATTGATTTTCAAAGAGTTATCATCTGCTTGAGGGAAATCATCCATTTAAGTGTGGGGAAGAGGTTGTCATTTAGTGTGTTTTGGGGAATGTAATGAACCTCCATTTATGTAATTTTGTAAATGTTATTGACAAGTGTTCAAAAAAATTATGAAAATAAAATCAAAAATAAAATTGAAAAAATGGGTTGTGTCTTGGGTAGGTCAAAAATCACTCTTCCTCAACCTTTGATCTTGTTATAACTATTACAATTATTGTCGTTAAGAGATCAAACATGGGTTTGGATATGAGTGTGAGATCTATTTTAAGGTCAACTTTCAAAAAAACAATGAAAAAATGAAAAAAAAGAACACTTTCATTATATTCTTATTGGGAGAAGTTTTGTGTTTTGTAAATATTCCATATTCTCTTTACCTTCATATTTTCTTCCTCTATTTTGTTTTTCTTCACACAATCATTCCCTTGTAAATATGTGTATTCATTTCCTTCCATGTTTTATTTCAAAAAAATGTGCACTGCTTTTTCTATGTTTGTGTTGTACCCCTCTTCTTATCTCTCTTGGACATTATATTCCTACCGTCTCATAGCCACAGAAAACCCACTTAAAAAGACCTCTTGATTCTTGTGCACTTTTTATAGGTATTGGAAGGTGAGAGCTCTTTTAAAACTCTAAGATGTTCACTTTTGGTTGGTGAAAGAGTGAACCTCCACAAATGAATTTTATCATCTTGAGAGGATTGAGTTTTGATTGACAACATTTTCCATTTCTAAATTTGGGCATGAAGAAATGAATTAGTTTTGGAACATTGTTTCTTTAACAACGTGTGGTGTAATTCAAAATGGATAAGTGAAATACTCTAAACCTCCCCTGATTGGAGAAAACAAAATTTTAATATTTGTTGGTGAGTGAAAATGATTTTGTCATGTTTTTATATTTGTTGCACATGAGGACATGCACAAAACTAATTATGGGGGAGTTGATGTTATTAATATTTTCATGACTTATTATATACTCCCTTTATAGTTTTTATATGAAATGTGAATAATTTGTGTGAAATATTAATGTTTTAATATTAAGTATAATTTTTGAGCATTTTTAGAAGTAGTCCAATTGGGTTAGTTTACTGTTTTAATAATAAATATCCCTATAAAGATCCAAATTGTGTGGTTATTGCTTTTTAGGATTCTAAATTAAATATACAACATTTCATTAGAAGATACCATGATCCAATTCTTCCATTTGAAGGGTCATGTGGTCCTCACAAACAAGACCAAGGAATCTGTAAAGAAAATGGACTATTCATGAAGATTGATTTACCGGGATATATACAGAAGTTAAAATTCCTTTATTCTCTTCAAAGGTTCTGGGAACAATTTATGGAATCTTGGATAAAAATTTCAAGGGCCAAATCTAAGAAAAAGGGGCCCAAATGAAGTTTAGAAATCCAGCCCACCATTCTGGAAGGAAATTACAATTAGTCTAGTATTCATGACATATCACATGATGTAATCATCCAATCGAGCTGATATTTTTTATAAGGAAATAAGGTATATAGGTGGCCTAATTTTTTGAAGAAATCATTCAGATTTGAAGGCTTCTCCCTATTAAAAAACCCTTTTCACATTTTGGACTTCAAAAAGACTGGATTGAAATGGACAGATTAAAATTGTTTAATCATTCGGCCATATCTTTGGCTACATAGGTAAAAATTCCTCCAAAATTTTATATTAGTCTTCCAAATTTAGTATCTACATCATTGAATAAGGATATTTCTTGAGATTCGGTTGTCTGAATATCCAACTTGGCGATGCAAGTGGAGGGACAGATTGGGAATGCAAACAATCCAATCCTTGGGCTATAAATACTCTCCCCTTCTCTCCTTGAGAGGGGTTGGAATTTCCGAAGAGAGGAGATCATATTGGCACGACCAAAGCCTTTCCAAAGGCTTGGGAGGACCTTCCATACTCAAGTTTTCTCTTGAGATACCTTTTCTTCCCTCTTTATTTTCATTTACTTCTATGTTCTTCATTGTTGTAATTTTGTAAGTCCTTTCTTTTGTAAATTTGTTTTAATGCAATTTTCTTCTTCAATTTCTCTTATTATCATCCAACTTATGTAGTTTAATATTACTCTTCTTAAAATAGTTTAAATCCAGTTGAATCCCCTTCCCTTCTTTTGATTCCCCATTCAATCGAAAATCTGTTTTTATTTATCATCATTGTCCGTTTGTGTGTGTTCGACGTACCACTCTTTTCTAATGACCTTATTTTTCTTCTATTCTTAATTTATCATCAGAATAATTATAACCAGACTATTAAACACAAAAAAATGTCTGATTAAATATCTCATTGGTATGAGTCAATATTTAGGGATGTTAAGTGATTGAGAGTATTTTCTCGATGAGTATTCATTGAATTACCATTGTGTTGGTTGGACTTAGCATGTCATTGATTGATGAATTGTTTTGTTTAACACACGATTTCCATGTATTATTGGAACCATAAATATACTACTATAAACAAGATATGATCATGATTAGAACCCTAAGTTATGTTAAGTCTTGGATTAAAGCCTTAACACTTGGGAATTCCAATCAACGTCAATTTGTGACATGGGTGTTAATTTAAATTCAATATAAAGCAAAGCTCAAGGATATCACAAGCTTAACTACCTAATGATGAACTAACCCCAATATTTATCAAATTGTTAAATCAATATTAATCAATCAATCATTTCATTTAAGCTATGAAAACAAACCCCCCAATCAAAATACAATGAACTAAGAACAAACGATTATTAAGAAGTATCATCATTGAGGATTCGACCTGAGTGATGCTATACACATTAGCAGAGCACTGAAATTTTAACCGGTCGATAGGTGACAATCATCCATGCGTTTTAGTGGCCTGAAAATGATCAGTACCTGAAGGACATCTTGCACGCGCGGAAGTCCGATTATGCGCATGAGAGCCAGTTCAAATTTCGTAACCCTAAAATGGGAGGTGTCTCCTTCTATATATAGGCATCAGGTGGCGTGGAATTCCGGGTAGCGCGAAAATTTTGTGCGCCAGAGAAGGCGGCGCAGAATTATTACTGCGTGGGTGCGGACACAAAATTATTGTGCTCCAGCGCCAAGGACCCTTCGCGAATCCTAGACCCCTTTCACGCGGAAATTGTTTTCGCGCGTGTTCCTCTTGTTTCCGCGCAAAACTTTCGGGTCCTCCGGACTGGGTCTCCGGGTCCGAATAGGACTTATCTTGGTCATTTCGACACTTCCTTCAGTAATTACAGACTTTTCGGCGTCTACAATATGGAAGGAAGAAAACAAGTCTTCCATTATTCTATAAGATTTGATGAAAACATGTAGGAAGTTATTTTAATGGTACTAGTAAATGATTTAAGTATATAAAGGAAGAATATTGAGAAATAAAATTCTAAAGTGATAGAAAAAAGTTAGAAAATAATGTGAATAGAGAGAAATATCTACAGGATGCACCACCCACACTCCAATGTTTCAAATAAAACGAGCATGAAAAATTATAATAACCAGTACTAAAATATGAGGGTTAATGATGATGATTGGAATCAGTACCCTTTTAATACTAAATACAAAGGTGTATTTCATATGATCATAGTTGCCAGTTTGGAGTATGATAATGATGTGGTGAAAAGTTCACATACCAACCAATATAGAAATTCTAATGTCTAATATGATTCTAGATCTACCCACTCATTTATATCTAAATATTTTATTAAGGGTATCACAATACCACCCTAATGATTAAACACTAAATTAGAAATGAAAACATTTAATGGTTCAATGCTTTCATCTAATGTCTATAATTATTATCTGATTTATTTTTATGGGAATTTGATTACTAAAAATATCATTATTTTCCCTCTAATTTATTTTGATGTTATTTTGGATATAGATTGTATTTCATTATATAAATCCCATTTTAATTTCTATGGAAGGGAATTCACATTTGATATTATAATCTAAAATATGATTTTCTATATATGAAAGGATAAATATGAACTTTCAATAGAAATTAAATATATTGTATGGGTCCTTATTCCTATTAAAGGATTATATTTATCTCAGATGGTTGTAGGGAAACTCAATATAGATTATGTGCATAATGTTCACTAGTTTTTTGATGTTTTTATAGATGATTATCCTAGTTGTAATCTGAATTGTGATGTTTATTTTTAAATAGAACTCATAATAGGGTCTATACTTATTCCAAAGACTCCATATATAATGGACCCAATTGATTTATAGGAATCGAATAACAAACTCAAGGAGAATCTTGATAAGGGATTCATTCATAAATGTGTCCCACCATTAGGTGAACCTGTCATTTTTTTAAGAAGAAATATTGATTGATGTGACTCTACATTGATTATTAGGACATAAAAATATCACAATCAAGAAAGAATATTATCAACTTAATATTAATGATTTGTTTGATCAATTAAAAGGATCTTAATAGTTTTCCAAGATTGAAATCTGATCTGGATACAATAGATCGAGGGTGAAATGTTAAATCAAACCCAAGATAATATTCTGTATGAGGTACATAAACTATGAATTTATAATGATTCCATTTTGTTTTATTAATTATCCCATTATCTTCATGTATTTAATGAGTAGAGTCTTTATAAATTACCTTGATTAGTTTGGGGTAGTCCTTATAGAAAATATTATTATATATTCAAAGATTATTGAAGTGCATGAATATCACTTGACAATTATACTAAGGACCCAAGGAAAGAAGTTCTTGTATGGAATATTTACCATGTGTGAATTATGGATAATTGTTTCATTATTGGGTCAAATATTCTTATGTGATGGTATATTGGTAGATCCATTAATGGAAGAGGTTTTTGAAAATTGGACCAAACAAACTATGGAGACTAATATACATTGTTTTATTGGTTTGGATAGATATTATTAATGATTTTTAAATAATATATCCTAGATATATAATACACTAATAATGTTAACTCAAAAGGGATTCAAGTTCCTTTTATGAATGTGAATAGAATTTCATCGAATTAAAGAGAAGGTTGGAAAATGTACCTATGATCACACTACCTTGTAGCATAGAAGTGTTTATGATCTATAGTGATACCTCAAATAAGGGACTAGGATGAATCATTGTGAAGAATTA
Source organism: Viscum album (assembly GCA_963277665.1). Lineage (NCBI taxonomy): Eukaryota > Viridiplantae > Streptophyta > Magnoliopsida > Santalales > Viscaceae > Viscum > Viscum album. The sequence continues at coordinate 1,991,682,076 of OY728151.1, forward strand.
TTTGATTATATCTTATGGCTTACACCAATCAAAGGTTCTTGAGAAAAATTACCCAACTCATTATTTTGAGTTGGCTTTGGTAATTTGTCATTATAGATTTGATATCATCAACTTTATGGATACGAGTCTGATATATATATAGATAATAAATGTTTAAAGTATATATTTACTAAGAAATAATTCAATATGCACCAGAGAATATGTTTGGAGTTGATTAATGATAATGAATACTCAATACATTACCACCCTTGGAAGGTGAATATGGTAGTTGATGCTGTAAGTTGAAAGGATCATGTTTTCTTATCTATGATGAGGATCATAAAAGATCCAATTGTTATTGATTTTAAAAGGATTGATCTGGAAATATTGAAGGGTATAAATCTTATCTTTCTAAAAGGAGAACATTACCATCTATCCATGGGAAGATTAAAGAGGTGTAAAAGGATGGTGTAGTGTCATGAACCTACCGAAATAATCATGTACACATATTCTCAATTCGGTCCTGACAAAGCCCAAAAGGTGTTTTTGATCCCTATGGGTTTAAAAATAGAAGTTGTCACTGGATAAAAAATAAAAGGGAATAGTTTTTTCAGAAGTAATACCCATCGATACATAATAGTGGAAGGTAAAATAATAAAAATTTGGTATGTCGAACACTCTTTAAGAAGAGAAACACCATATATAGGAAGATAATCTTTGCTAAGTGATACATCATCCAAAAGATGACACAATATCCATTAATACAATTTCCTAAAATCCCCATGTAACATGTGGACCATAACTCCATCGTTCACTACTGTCACTACAACATCCCATACTCAATCACACCCACCACCTCCAAGCAGCACATTCCCTTTTCCTTGAATGACCATAATAAAGTCTATAAACACCTGAAGTTAAAGGTAGGGTGTGAGAAAAACATCCCTTTAAGACTCAACTAAAAATTTTCTATAAATAGTTCTAATGAAAATAATCCATATATGTTTAAATTTTAAATAAAAATGATTTCAAATTTGTTTTTACATTTTTAGTCAAATAATCTTTCAAGTATTGAAAATATATAAAAACTAGCTTAAATGAATTTTGGTTCATAAAATGAAAGGGACATGAATAAATAATTTATATAAGTACTATCATGTAATAATAAAATAAAAACTAAGAAACATGATCAAAATCCTTGAGATATGTTTTTTTCTTGATATATGATCTTTTCACTACCCAGACAATCATCACAGATCAAAGTGTGTGCACACTTTCTTAATTCTTGGTACATTGAGATGGTCAATCAACAACACATTAGGGTAAATAATTTAAAACTAGGTTTAATCATATATTACATTATTAGTATTTTTTAGGGAGTGATAGTCCTAGAATTATTACCCTAAACACCAACTAAAAATCTAGGATTACATGTGCTTCGATTATTCAATCAATCATCTCAATTCAATTCATCATTCATAGTTCAAATTCACAATTTCATATTCAACATGTGGTTTTCATAAAGTTAATTATTTAGGCATCATTTTTCATTTTAATCCATTTTTTCTAAATAATCAACATAAAATCATTTCAATCCATCTTTTCTAAAATGATAATATATTTTCAAATCCATTAAAAAATATGTTTTACATAAAATATAAAATTCCTTAGAAAGTAATCATTAAATCATAAAATTTCATGGTTTATAAAATATTTGAAAATATATTTGAAATCAACAAAGAAATTATTGTTCTAATAGTTGGTAAAAGCCTCATAGAATCATATACCTTTAATCAAAAGATCAAACAATCACTTGAATTAAGATCCACCAACAGAGAGTCAAAGGAGATGGATATTAAAGAGATTTCCCTAGAATTAGAATCCATAAAAATAAATATCCATTCAATCAAAAAAATATAAATCATCTCTATCGAGGGAGAAGATAAGTGGAAATAGGAGGATTCCAAATCAAGCAGAAATACACATATAGAGGGGAGATCGGTCACATCCACCAACACTTAAATCCAAGAGGAAGTGGGTTTAAGGGGTTAAAATCCTATCTTGAGGGACTCCAGAATCAAATGGGGTAAAATGATTTTGAATGGTAGGAAGTAGGAATAATAGACATGGGGTTCAAGAATTTATATCATGAAAAAGACCACGCCACAACCCCCCATGACCATAGTGCAAAAGTTATTAAAAGGGTTAGACAATAGTAAAATATAGGATACTATGTTCTAGCCACCCACATTTAACTGGTACTTGAATCCATGGAATAGACCTCATCTGGATTCAATTTATCTACTTAAATGTTATGACACAACCCAAGAACTACACTATAGCTACCGAAAAAAATACAAAGGAATAAAAAATACATATAGAGCCTCTATTGTGCAGACACCATTTCCCACACCGCAACTGTGCCAAATATGGAAGAATCACACCAACTTGGTCTCTTGATACACATCATTAAAACCATTACTCCACACAATTTATATGAATAAAAATGAATATCCATTAAAACTGGCCACACCACAACCAGATAGTCCACAAAACAACCATCCTCTTCATGATGTAATACCTCTCATCAATGGTTTGGTCCATTGTAGAACTCTTAGATGTAATTGAAAAACTGCATAAAAGACCCAAAACCACAGCCAATCAATAAGATATCAAATATAAGGGATAATAGGTACCTAATATCTAGTAATAGGATGTTACAATATTCCCAAAATAAATGAATTCTTCCCCCACGAAATCCTATCAATAAGATTTTATATCAAAGAAATGTGGCCAATACTCTCTCATCAATGAATCACACAACCAAGTCTAGTGTGCATAAAAGCCATGATACTATATAAATCAAACCAATGGTATAAAATTACCCTGAAGAAACATTTTCTCATAATCAATGATCTGAACCATCTTCCCAGTCAAATAAAAATCAGATTCAACATCAATTTCCTAATAGATAAAAACATTATATGGTTTTGGGAGATAATTTAAAAGATACGAAACATGAAATATGTTCCTTAATTGATCTAAAATGAGGTGTAAATCCAATTAGTAAGACACCTTATCAATCTTATCAATAACCACAAACTATATCATGTATCTCAATGAAATAATTCCTTATTTCCCAATCCATCAGTGACCCAACCTAGGTGTAACTCTAAGAAAACATGGTCAACAAATGAAAACTATAAAGGGAGTATATAAAGATCAGATTAAGATTTATATTGGATATGTTCCATAAAAGTTATTAGATGAATCAATTGAATATTTATCATCATCTCCTGGACCAAACTAGGTCCCACCAAGGATGTTTCACTAATCTCTCACCAACACAACATTAATTTAGATAGGCATCCGTACAAGTTCATAAAGGGATACATATGGGAAAGATATTGGTAAATTTTTTTATAGGAATACCCAAAAAATCCTAAGTTCCTATCAGAAGATCCACTAAATTTTGTAATGTAAACTTGAAGAATGTATTTTAAGATCTATATTTCTCCTTCTATCTATCCATCCATTAGTGGATGATAAGACATGATCAAACTGACATGGGATCCCAATTACTTCTGTAGTCCTACCAAAAATATATAATTGAACTAGGTATCCCTATTATAAACAATTAGTGATAGAAATCCATGTAATCTGACAATATTCTACATGTACAAGTTTCCCAAGTCCACAAATTTTTTCAAATCGTGAATGGGAATAAAGTGAGTTAATTTGTTCATCAAATTGATCACTAACCATAATTAATTCATCCCTTATGGATTATTAGGCATCCCAACCTTGAAATTCATAGAAATATCATCTGACTTACAAGTAGACACATGAATGGACTGAAAAAAACACGACGTTTTTTTGGTTAGTGTACAATTCCTGTTGCGAAGTACAACAATGCGATTTTTTTAGCAATGTATACCTATCCAATAGAATAGTCACCACATATCATTGAACATATTCATGGTTCCATGGAGTACTAAATACTAAGGGTTATATAAATCCCCCACCATGGCCTTTCACATATGTAATATTATGATGTACCAGTTCTAAAAAATAGGAGAAAATTCAAGGAGAATAACCAATCACTATTGGTATCCCACCATAAAGAGTGTCCATTATTCTATGAAACTCTTCATCAATATAATTCTCTCAAATATTAATATCAAGAAGGGTGGGAGGTAAAATATACACTTGATGGAAGTATCTCAGACTCATCCTCTGGAACATACAAATGAATATGAGCAAAGAGATCTATCAAGTTCTATTCTTTAGATGATTTTTGTAGCCTGGGTTGGAATTTTACTACTCAAGGAATCAGTGAAAAAATTATCATTACTAGGGTTATAGTAAATATCTAAATGAAAGGACTGTAAGTAATCCACCCATCACCTATGATAAATATTCAATTATTTTTTATAGAATATATAACTCATGATTTTTTTTTCAGATTCAGTGGTAAAAATTTATTTGAAAATGAAATACTGCTAACTCTTAAAAGCATGGATCATAGATGTGATATTTAGATCATTCCTTTGTTAGTTCTTCTTTCGTGACCTAAACTGTCAGGAACCATAGGACACAACATGATCTCCCTACATGAGAACATAGCATAAACCCAAACCTGATGCATCACAAAAGACTACATAAACCTACCAATCCTTTGAAAGAGTCAACACTAGCGTATAATTTAAATAATGTTTTAAATCATCAAAATAATTATTACATTTCAAATCCCATAAAAACATAACTTATTTTGGAGTGGGATCGTTCATTTGAGAATCCAATGTTGAGAAATATTTGAAATACCAGTGGTAACACCTTGCTAAATTCAAGAAGATCCAAATGTCAAAAATGTTGTATGATCATTCCCTTTTCATAACAGCCTTCACCATATCAAGATAAAATTAAATACCATGCTGTGATAACACATGTCCCATAAAATATAATTCTTGACAAAAAAATATCTCATTTTGATAGTTTTGTATAAATATGGTGATCTCTAAAAATTTAAATAATTTCACTATGATATTACACATGATCATCCACGGTTTTAGATTAAATCGAGATGTAATACAAAAAACACTACAATGAATGAGTTGAGTTAATCATGGAATATCATGTTGATTAATTCCATAAGAATATCAGGATAATTTTTTAGAAAAAGAGGCTTAACAAAGTACTTATAATGGAAATAACTACTCCAAAACGTGATCTATGGGATTCTAGTTTCCTTAATTATCAATTGGTAATAACAAGACTGTAGATCAATATTAGACAACCACTTCAACCCTTTTAACTTTTCAATCAGACCATCATTCCATATTAATGGACTCCTCTTTATTATTATAACTCAACTAAGTCTTTGGTAATCAACACAAAAAAGTGTCCCACCATCTTTATTTTCAAAAAGAATACAAGTAAAAATCATGGCGAGACACGCACGAGTATAAAACCGTTATCTAAAGAATCATCTAACTAGGTCTTAAAATATTTCAGTTCATCTAGTTCTATATGATAAAAAGAAAAATTACCGGGATCGGTACTCAATAAAAAATCAATGGAAAAATATACTTCCCTTACCCAGGAGAAAACTGTCATATGGAAACATGTTGTGAAACATGACTACCACCGAAGGAAGAACACCACTAAAATATTATCAGTCTAGATAAAAATAAAACACTAATATTAACCTAAAAAACACCCAAAAGGTAGTCCAGCTCTTCCTAACCTCAAGTCCAATTCTCCATGGGAGACACAATACACTCCATAAGGGGTAGTACAGGAGACCCCCCAATGATATAAGTCCTTATGAGATTTATGAGAAACCATTAAATCCATACTGAGAATGACATCATGACGTTTCATGTCAATGACCAAAAAATCTTAAATTATCTCAATCTCCAATAAGGAGGAGATATAAAAAAGGGAACATGATACTCTTATCTTTCTTCATTTAAGGGGGCATATCAATATCAACCCCACAAGTCATAAAATACAAAGTAAGGTTTAGAAAATAAAAAAAATGAGTTGATATGAATGAATGAGATAAACTAGTACTAAAAAAATAATTCAATAATTATTAATTAATAGTGATGGACCTCTCAATAAAATTAGACCGATATCATATTCTTTTAGATACTCTTCTACTATGTGACAAAGCATAGTTTTAGATGCCTGTGGATAAAACAAGTTAGTTATTGAAAACTATGATTGAAACAAAATAATTTTTAGCTACTGATGATCATGGTCCAACACACGAGGCCTAACAGATATGGTAAAAATTTCATAGGTTTCTTGAGTGACTGCATAAACAATTGTTCTTTGGTGCCTCAGTACAAACCTACTATAAATTCTCAACCTTACCACACTGAAAGAAAGTCAATGGGCCTCTGCTAGAAACCAATTTCTTTTGGACAATGGCTACTATGGAGATCAGAAAAGACACTCATCATAATTCCATTTTTCTTTAATGGATCTAAACGAACTTCCATTGGGAGTTAGAGGAACTCCCATAATTCCTAACTTACTTGTCGGATCATGATCATCCATCAATGCTCTATCCAACATGTTAGAAAAAGAGGTGGTCTTCAATAGGGAATGTAGAGACCTGAAACTTTATGTACATGGACATTACATTACTTTTTCGGAATACTTAATACATAACAAAAACAGACACACAAGGACAGTAATAGTTTAGTGTCTTTGGAAACTTGGAATATAACCTTCTAATCATGTTGAATGATCTTCAACAACTCCCGTAACGATCTTCCCCTTTTTGTTTCCTTACCTAAAAAATTTATTTATTTCATGGGGAAAATAAAACATAAAAATGGTGAGCTCAAATGATCAGTAAGGGAAAACATAGAGAACATAAAATAATCCATAAACATTTGAAAGAAAAAACTTGAAAATGAAATTTAAACATCAAAATCTTGTGCAAAGACATAAATCGTGGAAGTACATAAGTCATGTATCATAATGGAACATAAATCTAGATAAAATAGCATGGGAATAAAACATGTAATTGTGGAAAACATTCAGCACATGTTATGATTTCCATAGTACCCAAGGCATTACTGCCAAGACCATCTTAGTGGACAAAGTCCCTTTCTGAATCGAGTTCACTCCTCGTTTCAGTCCTGTAACACTGAACTGGATTAAATTACCGTTACATCGATGTCTATATCATTAGATATAAATCTTTACCCAATTCATTGGAGGGAGATATAGGTCCCACCCATCTCATAATGAAATCATTCTTACTTGTTACACAACATAAACATAAGTCATTCATCATAACCCAATGAATAAAATGGGTTTCATAAACATCATTCCATCATAACATAATCCATATAAAACAAATGGATATCATTTCATCATAAGAAAAGTGAAACCATGTTAATCATAGAGAATTTATACTTGAAACATACACATATGAAATAATGTCATCTTAGATGGAAAATATTTTTGATAAAACACCTGAAATGAAATCTTGAGGAAAATATCCTTTATTCTTAAAAATCATTTTCTTTTCACAAAATGCCATGAAATTTTAAAAGAAAATGGTTTTGTTGAAAATAATCATGCAATATTGTAGATTAATCTTTATGAAAATGAGGAGTTATGAAACCATAAAAATCATTTCATGTCGTATAAGTTAATAATAACATTCTCCTCGTACTTTTATCAGAAAAGTCAAAAAGTACCTCATAATGTAAACAAACGAAATATTCCTTACATATTATGTAGTAAAAGTAAAAATGGGTAAAAAGGACATTAAACATACATAAAAACACTTTTGTAAAACATGTACATAAATGATGACAATAACCCCAGTAAATACTTATGTATAAGAAATCTCAGATAAAAATGAGATTTGCAAAATTATCCCTTACCTTAGGTCCGATATTCTTCGTACGTATCCAAACCTCCTGTATAATGATTTAAATAATTCCATTGACTTATTAAAGAATCATATTCATTTTTATGATATCATATATGGTTCACTTATGACTTTATATTACCCGTTCTTTAGTAAGTTCCATGTTAAAGTAGCGTTTTGGGTAAAATCGTTTCATTTTTCATCCCTGTTTTGACTTGTAATTATTCATATGATTACTTAGATCATGATTACTTAATTCCAAAATATAAAACATGATTTATATATAATATATATTCAGAATATACATATTTATAATATATCGATAAATGGAAATAAATACACCATTCATGGAGACGGTAGGTCGTACATACGCATGAACGCTGTTTTTGTTTCCTTATTGAATTGAATGGAATTAAGTAGATTCCATACATATATATATATATATATATATATATAAATCCAATAGCATTATTATGTCATATATTTCATGATTACTGATAAAACACTATTTTGTTGAATATTTTATTGATAATAAATGATATAATTTCCTCACATTGTGTTAAATATGTTTAATTATAAAATATTTGGGATTTGATCATTCATTTGAAAATTTAGAGAAAATTCCAGTTTTACCCTTTATAGTGCACTGTAGTATTTCGAAGATAAATATTTTTATATTTAGTATTTGAATTTTTAATTTTGTAACAGTGTTACTAACTTAATTTTATACAACTTCCATTCTGGACACTAGAGCTGATAAGTCCATTTGGATGGAGTAAATGGGACATTAAGACAATGGTGAGCTGGACTCGGCAGAATGGACATGGGTTCTGTATTTGGGCCATATATTCTACATCCGGGCTTGGATTGAGCCCAAATTTTGAGAACAGCTCGGGAACATGATGTTTCACAAATCATCCTTCTGGAAGGCCGGTCAATTCACGCGTGTTCGATGTCAACTAGGCAGTGCAACTTGGAATAAAATATTTGGCCGAGTTTTTCATTTCAAACTTAAAAAGTTATGTATCCCTAGCCCTCACAAACTCTATTTAAATGGAGTTTTAACTCTTTGAGAGGGTTTGTCGAGGCTTTGGGATGGTGTGGAAGAAAGGGTGTCTCTTGGGAGCCCCTCACAACTCTTGGAAGAAGTAAGCCTTTGTGAAAACCTCTCTTCCAAAATGACTCTCCTCTCCCACCTCTTCATTGTATTTCTTTTATTTCATGATTGTTTCCTGAATTTTTCTTCAAATAATATTCTGTGTTTTTACCTCTTATTATTCTCTTAATCTTCTTAATTGGGTTGGAATCAAGAGTGGAGACAAGATTGAGTTCTACCCTTTCAATCCTTTGCTTATGCAAAACGTCTCCACGATGACTACACCGCCCATGGAAGAGTAGTCTTTTAGTAATCGATCTATCTTCTACCCTATTCATTTAATTATTTTGAATCAATTAGCTATTGTAATTCAATTAATATGATCCATGAATTGTGTTTTTAAATTTCAAGAAACTAATCAAGCAATTGAACAATTAACACAAAACACGCGAGGTCGTGAATTGTGTAAATTGTGAGAGCGCAGTCTTAATCGGTAATACAAGACCATACAGGACAAATTTGTAGTGTTAAAATATAATCCCTAAACACAATTCATCCTCATTTCTAGAATTGATATGTGCTCTAATTAACCACTGATCATAAGCTAACCTTAGAAGAACAATCAAAGCAGGGTGCCGCGATTGCGTGTTCCGAAGCTAGCCTAGAGTTTAAGTAATTTCATCTTTGTGTTTAAGTTAACTCTCTTAGGGTTCGAGGGATAAAAAATTAGGGGATCATAATTAAGTGGATATTGATTTAACAGATAATGATTAATAAGTTAATTACGAGGTATAGTTAGATTGATTATGCCTTTTAAAATATTTTCTAAAAAAACATCTTCTTGTTGTTTCTTTTTAATCAATCTTCATTTCAATATTAAAAACAAAAAAAATGAAATCTTATTCCAGAAAACTTCTTCTAGATTTATAAACTATAAACAACCACCCCCATAAATTCAAGTAGTGTTTTTATTCCCTTTTATTTTGTTTCTAGAATACCTCTGAAAAGTTGTTTTAATTCACTTCCTCCTTTGAGAGACGACCTTGGTCAGCCACTTTGCTTCACCTAAGTACCCCAAAATTACACTAATCATTTGAGGGCACCCACGACAGTGCTCTATCAAATTGGCGCCGTTTCCAAGGAGGTAAGTAATTATTTCAACCAATTAGAGGTATTTATTTTATTTTACATTTTATTCTCTTCCTCTCTTCTTTCTTCCTTCTTTACCTAATCTGATTTTTCTTCTTCTTCTTTTATTTTCTTCTACTTATTTTTGGACCATCAACTCAAACTTCTCATTTTTATTTTACTATGGTCCACTTTCTTTCTTTGCATTTTTATTTGATTTATGACATGAACTAATCCCAAAGATCTCTTAGATCTTGACCCTGAGATTGAACGTAGCCTTAGGGCTCGAATCAGAAATTCTCAGTCTACGGGAAGTTTCAATATTCAACCAGTTGGTGAATTCCTCTCTTCTGGAAACATTGAAATTGGAAGCTATTCAAATTCAAACATAAAATAAGAACCAATGGCTGAAAATAATATCAATGAACTTAATAGAACCCTTCTAGAATTGGCTACACCTGATATTAACTATGAACCAAATTGTATTGCATACCCAAACCTCGAATCAGACTTTGAGTTAAAATATGGATTAATTCACCTTCTTCCAAAGTTTCATGGCTTATCTGGTGAGGATCCCAACAAACACCTTAAAGAATTTAATGTGGTTTTCTCAACTTTAAAACCAAGAAATGTTTCTGAAGATCAAATCAAATTAAGAGCATTCCCATTCTCACTTGACGGAGCTGTGAAAGATTGGATGTATTATTTACAACCCGAAGATGTAACTTGTTGGAACGATTTGAAATGTCTTTTCTTGTAGTGATTTTTTCCAGCATCAAGGACCACTTCCATTCGTAAGGAGATCTCAGGGATCAAGAAATCCCAAGGGGAGTCAATGTATGAGTACTGGGAGCGATTCAAGAAGTTGTGTGCAAGCTTCCCACATCACCAAATCAGTGAGAAATTACTCATCCAATACTTCTATGAAGGACTCATACCTATGGAGAGAAGCATGGTAGATGCTGCGGCTGGAGGAGCAGTGGTGGACAAGACACCAGTAGCTGCACGTGCGTTGATCGACAAGATGGACCAAAACTCCCAATAATTTGGTGATAGAGGTACACCACATGTTAGGGGAGTACATCATGTAAGTCCTTCTTCTCTTGAAAGTCATTTGAATGATACTAAGTTGGAAGAATTGACCACTATGGTGAGGAAAATTTCTTTGTCACAAAATACATCTCTACCCCCTCTTTCAAGGACTTGTGGTATTTTCACTTAGACAAGCCACCCAACTGACGGTTGCCCACAACTCCAAGAAACAGAAGACTGTGCAGCAGTGTTCCCTGGGAGACCATATCAGCAGCAACAACAACAACCATATCCCCAAAATAAGTTTGATCCAGAATACAACCAAGGGTGGAAAGATCAGTCGGACTTGAGGTATGGCTCTGGACAACATCAAAGGCCCCCTTTTCAACCAAACTTCCAGTAGCCTCCACCTTACCAACAGATTTTCCAACAACCCCAAAGGAGATTTGAAGCCCAAGCATCAACAAGCCAACAACAAGGGAATCCCCCACCAAAGGTAGATTCTAATACTGATGATCTTTTGAAGCAAATTGTTCTTAATCAACAGAATGAGCTGAAGAGTCAAAGTTCAGAGCTGAGGGAGTTAAAGACTCAAATGAGCCAGATTTCCACCGCCCTCCATGAACTTGTAAGTAAGAATTCCAGAAATCTAACTTCCCAACCAACTCCAAATCCAAAGGGGAATGTTAGTTCCATCACATTGAGAAGTGGGAAGCAAATGAACGATACATCTGTACCTACCATTCCATCGGGATTCACCTCAACTCCAGAGAAGCCGCATTCCATACCAACTGATGAGCAATCCAAGGAGAAAAATAAAGGTAAGAAAAAGATTTATGATGTTCCTCCTAAACCCCATCCTTCTCCAAACAGGGTTGTTCAAACCAAGAAGATGGCTGAAGAAGCAATGCAAAAGGAGGTTTTGGACACATTCAAGCGTGTGGAGATCAACATTCCTCTACTTGAAGCCATTAAAAAATCCCAAGGTATGCCAAATTCTTAAAAGAACTATGCACCAATCGAAGAGGGCTCAAGGGAAATGAGAGGATCAACCATGGAAGGAATGTCTCGACACTCATTACAGAAACTCTAGTAATGCCAACAAAGTGCAAGGATCCCGAGACATTCACCATCCCATGTACCATAGGGGAGTTTCACTTATCTGATGCTCTTTGTGATTTAGGATCTTCAATAAATGTGATGCCTCACTCTGTATTCTCCTCCTTGTAGGTTGGTGAGTTGAAGCCAACAAGAGTAGTGGTGCAATTGGTGAATAGAGCTACGACATATCCAGCGGGAGTTCTTGAGGATGTACTTGTCCAGGTAAGAGACATGATCTTTCCAGCAGATTTCTATGTTCTTAACATGGAGGATGATCAGGTAATCTCTCATTCCCCCATTATCTTAGGTAGGCCCTTCCTCAAAACTGCAAAAACTATCATAAATGTCAATGAGGGTACACTTTCCATAGAGTTTGGAGATGAAGTTGTGATATTTAATTTTGTGGATTCCATGAAGTACCCCTCAGAGGACCATTTAGCTTTTGTTATCTCCCATTTTGGACCACCAAATCAAAACTCCATGTAATTTTATTGTCATATGCTTAGGGAGATTATGAGTATTGGTTTGAGTTTGGTGTCTAAGAGCACTTCCCACATGTTGCTGATACACAATCCTCTCTTGGATTTGATTTTTATGTAGATTCATATTCAGATTTTGATCATGTGAACTCTAATTATGACATGGCTGTTGAGTATTCTGATGGATTTGATGCTTTATTCTCTGATTATGATGATGTATATTCTGATACTGATGCTCTTTGTGCACATATTTCAGTTCCTTCTATGACCCCATCCATACACCACCCCCCTACACTGGAACTCAAGCCATTGCCACCAAATCTAAAATACTCATACTTGTTGAGTGGTGAGAGATTAACTATTATCATTGCTAACAATCTCCCTTTTAAACATGAAGATAAACTTTTGAATATTTTGAGGGAGAACACCAGGGAAATCAGGTGGACCTTAGCTGACATATCAGGTATTAGCCCAACCATTTTCATGCATATGATTATTTTAGAGGATGGGTCTAAACCGGTGAGGAAACCACAAAGGAGACTCAATCCAACACTTTTGGAGGTTTTTAAAAAAGAAGTTGAAAAATTGCTCGAGGCAGGTATAATCTATCCCATTTCATATTCTCAGTGGGTAAGTCCAATTCAGGTTGTGCCTAAGAAGAGTGGTGTTACTGTTGTTAATAATGATAAAGATGAGTTAATACCATTGAGGGTGAAAAATAGTTGGCGTGTGTGTATTGATTATAGGAAAATAAATCATTCCACTCGCAAAGACCATTTCCCCCTCCCATTTATTGATCAGATGCTTGAGAGACTAGCTGGGAAAACACACTATTGTTTCTTGGATGGATTTTCTGGATATTTTCAGGTTCCTATAGCTCTGGAGGATCAAGAGAAGACTACATTCACCTGTACCTTTGGCACATTTGCCTACCGAAGGATGCCATTTGGACTTTGCAACACCCCAGGTACCTTCCAGAGATGCATGGTGAGTATTTTTTCTGATTTTATTGAGACCTGCATGGAGGTATTTATGGATGATTTTACAGTGTATGGATCCTCATTTGATGAATGTCTAAATAGCTTAGGAAAGGTATTGAATCGTTGTATTGTGAAGAATCTGGTCCTAAACTTTGAAAAGTGTCATTTCATGGTAGAGCATGACATTGTCTTAGGGCATGTAGTGTCAAAACATGGGATAGAGGTTGATAGATCAAAGGTAGATATTATTTCATCCTTACCATATCCTTCATGTGTGTGTGATGTTAGATCTTTCCTAGGTCATGCAGGATTTTATCAGCGCTTCATCAATGATTTTAGTAAGATTGCTCTTCCTAAGTCAAGATTACTTCAAAAGGATTCTGATTTTGTGTTTGATGTTTCTTGCAGGAATTTATTCGATGAGCTAAAACAAAGTCTGACCACTCCACCTATCATACAGCCCCCACAGTGGGAGATTCCTTTTGAGCTTATGTGTGACGCCTCCAACTTCGCGGTTGGAGCTGTCTTATCTCAGAGGGTGGAGGGACGTTCACATGTGATCGCCTATGCATTAATGACACTGGATTGAGCCCAATCAAATTAAACAACCACAAAAAAGGAGTTTCTTGCTGTCATATTTTCTTTAGATAAATTCTGTTCATATTTATTGGGCTCTAAAGTAGTTGTTTTTTCTGACCATGCAGCTTTGAGGTACCTCCTAAAGAAGCCAGATGCAAAGCCACGACTTATCTGTTGGATGCTCCTTTTTCAGGAATTTGATATTGAGATAAAGGACAAGAAGGGATTAGAGAATTTGGTGGCAGACCACATGAGTAGGCTTACTCACACACTAGAGGATGACACCTTGGACCAGGTACCAATTTGGGACACTTTCCCCGATGAGAATCTCTATACCATCTCAGGTATGCATCCTTGGTATGCTGATTTAGTTAATTACAATGTTTCCTCTGAAATCCCAGCAAATTTGAAGAAGTATCAAGTCCAAAAATTAAAAAGTGAGTCTATGTTTTATGTGTGGGATGATCCTTACCTCTGGTGCATGTGTAGTGACCAAGTTATTAGGAGGTGTATTCATGATCTCGAGTTTGAGTCTGTTTTGCAATTCTGTCATACAGTTGCATGTGGTGGACACTTTGGACCCCAACAGACAGCTAGGAAAGTTTTAGACTCTGGATTATATTGGCCTAGTTTATTCCATCATGCCCATGTGTTTTGTAAGTCATGCTCTCATTGCCAACACACTGGGAATATTTCTAGGAGACATGAGATTCCCCAATAACCCATACTATTTTGTGAGATTTTTCATGTGTGGGGCATTGATTTTATGGGTCCTTTTCCAAGTTCATATGGTTTCTTGTATATTTTGGTAACTGTTGATTATGTGAGTAAATGGGTGGAGGCCAAGGCCACCAGGACTAACGATTCTCATGTTGTTGTGGACTTTGTCAAAGCACAGATCATTTACAGGTTTGGAGTACCAAAGGCCATCATCAGTGACCAAGGGACACACTTTTGCAATAGGAATTTTTCTTCCCTCCTTTGGAAGTATGGGATGACACACAAAACATCAACACCATACCACCGCCAAACAAATGGCCAGGCTGAGGTTTCAAATCGTGACCCATGACATCATCTATAGCTGATATCCAAAGTTTCATTAGTATATCTGGGCATTATTGTTGATTTTTTAAGAACTTATCAAAATTTTAAAACCCACAAACCATGATCACTCGTAAGGGAGAAAAGTTGGTCTATACCCGTGAATGTGAAGGCTGATTCCAAGAGTTGAAAAAGATGCTTATCACTGCACCCATGCTCAAACTACTAACAAGTGGGAACTCTTTGTGGTATAAAATGATGCTTAAAATGGGTATTAGTTCATTTATATACAAAAATCAAAAAAATTATAGCCTACTTCTTATAGAAGTTGAAAATTCATGAGCAATACTATCCTACGCATGATCTAGAGTTATCAGCTTTGATCTTCTCACTAAAAAATGTTGTAATTATCTCTATGGGGAGAAGTGGACGAAATATAATAATTATAAGAGACTAAAATATATCTTCACATATAAAGAGATTAATATGAGCTGATAAATATGGTTATATATTATCAAGGATTATGACTACTCAATCCACTATCAATATGGAAAAGTGAAATAAAGTGGTGGATCTATGAGTATAAAGGATCCTAAAACATTATCAATGAGGATAATTGAGAAGGATTCAATATTCATAGATTTAGAAAGGATGGAAATGTGAATCATTAAGTAAGGAACATAATAAATCCTTTCTTAAATGATTTCCCAACCACCCCTTATGGATAAATTAAAGGATTCAAAAACGAAATGATGTGGAAATTAAGAAAAAGCATGAATCTATTAGAAATGGGAAATCTATAGAGTTTATAATTTATGAGGATGGAGTCACAGGATTTTGTTCATGATGATGTGAATTATCCAATCTAGATATAAAGAATGATATTCTAAATGAAATACATATCTCAACAATATTTATTCATTTTGGGAGCACAAAAATGTATCGATATCTCTAAGAGAACTATTTGGATGACAATATAACGAAGGATATCAATGAACATATATCAAAGTGGCCGGTATATAAGAAAGTGAAGGATGAAATAAAAAAGTATAATTGGATGGTGAAACAACTAACCATACCAAAATTAATGTAGGAAAACAACAACACATACATTGTCACTGGTCTTCCAAAGACATATAGGGGAAATAATTCTATATGGGTAATTATGGATCATCTCACAATGACAGCTTACATGATTAAAATTTCATATAGATTTTCACTCTATCAACTTGCATGAATATCTATTGGAGAAGTTGTGAGGCTTCATGTAGTACTACTATTGATTGTATCTAATCGATATTTGAGATTTACCTCCATGTTCAGGAAAAGTCCCCAACATGCTATACACACAGATCTAAACTTCAGTATAGCCTATCATCCCTAAAATGATGTCCAGTCTATGTGGACTATTAAGACATAAGAAGGAATATTGAGAGAATAATATATGGACATCAAGGGAGGATGGACCAACATTTACATATTGTTAAATTATATTACAACAACATTTCTCACTAGATAATCCAAACGGATCCATAGAAATCCTTTTGTGGGAAAAGATGTTGAACATTGACATGTTGGTATGAAGTTGGTGAATGTAAGCTGCTAGGACAAGAAATGGTCAAAGAAATAGTATAAAAGGTCAAAAACATTTATCGAAACATCAAGAAAATCCAAAGTTGATAGAAGAAAAATATGAGTACAATATTCGATGTGACCTAGAGTTTGATGTAGGAGACATAGTACTCCTTTTCATATCTCCATGGTAGAGGATCATGATATTTGGGAAGAAATAAAAGATGAATCCTATGTACATCAGCCCCTTAAATATTATTGATTTTTTCAGAGCTGTGACCTACCTATTAACACTTCCACATAATATTTCTCAAGTAAATTATGTCTTCTATGTATCCCTATTGAGGTAGTACATACCAAATCTCTCATATATACTATATATGGAGGTGGTCCAACTATATAATGACCTCTCATGTAAATTGAATTTAGTGAAGATCTTGGACGATTGAGATAAATTTCTACGCAAAAGGACTACTCAACTAGTCAAAGTTATATAGTGGAACCATAAGTACAAATAGGAAATAAGGTAACTAGAGGATATGATGAAGGAAGATTATGACCACATTTTTTCAACTTATATTGAAAAATGAAGTTTTTTAGGGTGAAATTGTATAAGGGGGGAATAATGAAATGATCTAAATTTTTATCTGTGGAAATTCCCTTTTTATAGTTATTTAATATAGTATAAACCACATAAAATAACATTTAGAACACCATAAAAATATTTTAAATGAAGAATGAATGAAATAATAGGTATTTATAGGAATTAAGGAACCTATACTGATGGAATAATAACTTGATCATTGGAATAGTAACATGAAAATTAGGAACAGTAATCTGACAAATTGAATAGTAAACTCACCTATGAAATTTTAAATAAATATTTGTTATATTGTAAATGAAAATATTATATATTTATATATTGGAATAAGTAAATAAATACTTTAAAAATGATAAATTTTGTGATATAAAGAGTAAATTTTTATTCACACTTTTATAATTAATATACTATTTTAAAACAAAATTAATTTTCAAAAAATATATTCTTAAATTAATATTTTTTTATGATTATAAGATAATTTTATGAGACATTAATTAATTTTTCAATGTGTTGTAAAATCAGTTATAATTTTAAAATCAGTATTTTTATGAATTAATGATGATTTTGATTAAAGATTAAATTCCTCATACATAAAAATTATTTTCATAAAATTGAGACCATTTATGAATTATACACAAAGATAAATGGTTACGGTAAATTTTTGGGAATTTTCTAAACGAATAGAATTTTTTGTGAATATTGAAATATGGTAGTTTCTGATATTTAACATTTTAAGTAAATAAATGAATATTTGAGTCATGGTTGAGTCATGGATAATGTAAATGGCCATTATCTCAATATCACATGACCTATTTACAATAATTATTCACAATAATAAATATTATTGACAGTCTTGATCCCGAATAATAAACAAATGAATAAAACAATCAGAAGACACCCCTCTCATGCTCTATAAATACCACCCATGACCACATATTCTCCTAAAAAATAATAAGAAATGAATCTTCATTACATTATAACATATTAATCTCCCAATTCTCTTACCCATGTCTAGGATCCGTTTGTCTCAAAAAAATACCAAGCCCAATTTCCCTATGGAGGTTCTCATGGAGAAGAAGTTAAAGAGGTAAAATCCTCTTTCATTTTTTTTAAAAATCTTTTCAATTTCCCTTCTTTTATTATTTTCTCCACACCTCCCTATCACAAAGCAGAATGATAAATCCTGTAAATTTTATATACTATATTTTTATTGTGTTTATTTAATAATCCATCATCATGTATCTTCCCTATAGTTTTTATTTTCAAAATGAAAACATTGTCTCTGATATGTCGATTTACCACCATCCTGGATGATGCATTTTCATTTTCCTTTAATGACTTGAAGAGTAGTCATAAAATAATTTTTATGGTTGTATAATATTGAAACATGGATATTATATCTAATTTTGTGTTCTATAAATAATTTATATGAATAATATTAAATAATAAACCAAAACTAGTTTGTTATGATCGAAGAATCACTAAAATAAACTAACGCCCATCGTTAACTTTTAATCTAATGAATCATTCTCATGTCTAGAAAATAATGATATATTAGACCATTTAAAATTATGGAGGAGGATTAATATCATATAATTCAACTTTTTTATTATTTTCTTCCATTTTACAAGAACTCACATAATTAAACTTAATGGAACCGATCATAAAATCATGATATGAACACTCCCAAAATGATGAAATTAAACACTATAAGTCTTTGAAATGGCCACAAATTAATTTAGTAATATTATAATAAATTTCATAAGTGAAAAATCGACTATTAATTAATTAATTAATTGAATTAATTTGATGATACAAGACATTTAGTATAAGTGGAGAACAGTTTCACACATAAGGTAAGGGATTCTCTATGAACCCCAATTTTTATTTTGGGTTACGCTATCTATCTATTTTCCTCAATGTAATTATTAAATATTCTTATATAATATCTATAAAATCTATTTTTATTCTCCAAACAAATGTAAAATTCTCAAATATAATTTCTTTGATGTTTAAATACATGTTTTATATGATTTCATTCTCAATTCCTCTCGATAAGCAGGCCTAGTTAAAGGGAACTTCTCATTTTTATACTCATTTTCATGTACACTCCATAATCTGTTTTAACACACCAATATTTTTCTAAAATCACGATGTTTATCATGAAAAAGTAACTTAGTTGTTTTCTAGTTTTATGAAAAAATTATGTGTTTTTCCTTTTTAATGTTTCTTTAATATATTTCTTTGATCCTCACTAAAGTGTCTCATTTATAAAGCTTCTAAAACACTCTATTTACACCTTTTAAATTTATTTGGACATCATTTATCATTATCTATGTTTATATTCACATATCAATATCCATGTATGATTTAAATCCATTATTTTATGGACACCTTTATGATATATAATTTTTATGCCTTATGACATGATTACGATTCACATTTATTTCCACGGGAAACCCCTATGCTTATTCCTTATGTATAATAATTCATGAGGAACACATATTCTTGACACATGTTATGATGGGTTCACCCAGATAGATCCCTAATGCATTGGGTTGTGTTTTTTCTCATGAGATTTCATGTTGTAATATGGATTAAACATGATTCCTTTATGGGACCTAGTCTTCCATGTGTAATGGTCTTGGCAGTTATCCTCAACTCATGATGCTCAAAATGCAATGGTCTTGGAAGTTATCCTTGAATCGTGATTATGTCAGGTTGTATTTTTTTCATATTCATATGATGTCATGATTAAATTATCCCATGTTCTATATGTTATTATTCAATATGATTATTCATCTTACATACCTTTTTATGTCATCATGTTATGCCTTATAACAAATGTGTTGTGCTTTATTTCTATGTTTATTCTATTAAATGGATTTTTATATCATCTATTTTCTTCATGTATTCCCTTGGTTATCATATGAATTTGTAAGGGATCAAATGACATTAGGTTCTTATTATTGATAAATAATATAAATATGTTTTATTATATTTCCATGTTTTTAGTTTTATGCACCTAATATCCCAAAGAAACAAGAATGTATGATCCTTTGTTTCTATTTCACTATTAATCATTCTTATAATCATGTCTTAATATGTGTAATAAGCTAGGGTAATTATATAAACACATCCAAGGAGAGACCCCCTTTGGAAAAAACATGCCTTTATCACTGAAATACAATGTTTTGAAGAATCTCACATGAATACCCATAAATATCTTGATCCTTAAAGACCACATATTTTAAAAATAAATTAATGAGGCCCTAGAAGAAGACTTTAAAATCCCACTCCATTTTGAGGTCGAGGTAGCTACCCTAGTAGTCTACAATAAAGAGGAGGCTGAGTGAGAGGATTTCCAAGATGTCATCTCATTCTCTAATGAAGA
This sequence comes from Viscum album, assembly GCA_963277665.1. Lineage (NCBI taxonomy): Eukaryota > Viridiplantae > Streptophyta > Magnoliopsida > Santalales > Viscaceae > Viscum > Viscum album. Next base: position 1,991,702,958 of record OY728151.1, read on the forward strand.
TGAGGGTGCCCTCATGTAGGGGTAAATATACTTATTATACATTAAATTCAAGTTCAATATAGTGGATATCTTCCACTTCTAGGTGGAAATATGTTCTTGGATTAATCTCATCTTGAGAAGGATAATCCACAAGCTAGGACCGACCAAAGAAGATATGAATTCATCTAACCTAAAAATTAAGATTTATGATTGGAACAAGTAAAAAATGTGTGATGGGGTTCAGTTGAAGACCCAATTTGGTTACTGGGTATAAAATATTGAATTAATTGTAGTCTCACAGGATACCTCCTAAAACGTGATTATGGGTAGGGCCTTTATTCATTTATTAGTTGTGGTCCCTTCCTCGTATCACCATTTCCTCATGTACACCCTAAATGGATGAGTAGGGGTACTCTAGGGTGATGTGTCTCTATTTGACTCATGTAATACCACTGTCTAGATGTCAAATACTGCAAGAGGGAGGGAAAAATTGTTCAAAATAATGGGGTTGAGTGCATCGATTCTCCTAATGATTTTACAACCACCAAGACCAATCTATGGATTGATATGGATGATTCCCTCATTCTACTAGTGCATTAGCTAGAGAACATAACACTATAATTGATGGTTCTTTTTCTAGTAAAAAGGTTTTCAAAATCCCTAAAAGGGATGATCATTCATAGATTATATCATACTGTCACACTGGAAAAACCTGGGTGTTACAAGAGGCTCATACTCTTGTGCAGTACTGAGAGGTTCACCTTATGACCACAATATCATCAAATTTACACATGTTCCACAAAGAAGGGTTGAATCGATGGAAGATAACTCGCCACTATTTCTTTATTATTTATGATGGACCCCACATTTAGAGTCTGAGTGGAAATGGTTAGACAACTTACATCCCCATAGTTTCAGTAGAGCGTGAACCCTTTTGTGGAGATCCCATGTCAACCCAAGTAGGCACCAATTCTTCCATTGAGTCAGCTAGTCTCAATGAACAACCTCTTCCAATTGATTCCTATAACAAAGATGATGAATAGGATATAAGGGATTACCCTTCTAGATTTGAAGAAGGTGTATCAGCCACTATTGATAAGAAAATTTAGTTAAACCTTAGTATCAAGGATGATTTGAGGGAGAAACTAATCATTAAAATGATGTCTCAAAAGGAGAAGTAGTACTATGTGAAAATAATTAGGTAACAATGAGATGTGTTAACTTGGTGTTACAACCAGATTCCATGATTGGACCCTTGGGTCTCAATCCATCATTTGGGTCTCCAAGTGATTCATGTGGGTTCAAGAAACCTCCCTCAAAGATGAACCCCTCTCAAGGTTCAACGGTTGAGGCTGTGGATGATTGGATTATCATATCCAACTTCATTATGGGTTTCTAGTACCTGATATGGTTAGATAACATCATCCTAATCAGGAAGAAAAATGAGTAGACCCAATTTTGTATGGACTTTTCGAACTTCACACGATATTTACTGGATTATTATTTTCCCTTTCCAGTGATAGAGTTGTTTATCAATTCTATAACTAGGTTCCTAGACCTCTCATTCATTATTGGATACTATGGTTATAACCATATTTTGATGGCCCCAAAGGATATAAAGTCCACCAACTTCAGGGAACTGTAATGGACCTTCTTCTATCATGTGATTCCATTCTCCAAAATATTGAAGGATCCTCTTATCATCTGTCTATACAAAACATCATAAAATATATTGTTGGGTCACTGGTGGAATGATATGTGTATGACTCGGTGTCAATTCCTTCCAGTGTCAAGACCATCTCGGAGACCTTGATAAAGTGTTCGACTTCCTGTTCTCCAAGAATTCGAAGTTGAATCCCTTGAAGTGTGAATTTAAGGGTCACCTGTGGGAATCTTCTAGGATTCATTTTAAGATACATGGAAATTGATATCGACCCAGATAATTTCTAATCTATCATCCAAATGTCATCCCCCAGAAACCATTGTGATCTATGGGTCCTCCAAGTACACATATCCTATAAACATTAATTTAGTACAAATATGGCTTGTAAGTGTAATCTCTTCTCAAAGATCATGAAGACTGTAACCGTTTACTGGTGGAATGAAAAGGGTCATACCACATTTGAGGGAATCAAGTTGTATATTATAAAACATCTATTTTGGAAGCCACCCATCTCTGGGAAGCCTTTGGTCTTCTACATGACTTTCTTTGAATGGTCCTCCAAATCCATAATTTCCTAGAAGAACAATGAGGGATGAAAAAATAGTTTATACTATGTCAGTCGCATGCTCCTTGATATAGAGACCAGATAATCCCCTATAATAAAGAGATACCTCCCAATAGTTTTTTCATTGTACAAGTTTTATCATTATTTGTAGTATCATGAGATATAAATTGTTTCTTGATAGGACCTATTAATGTATATCCTAAATATCTCCATGTTGACGGGATAATTGGAATTTTGGGTAGTGATCCATCTGTATATTGACCCCATGTTCATTTAGCATAAATCCATCTAGGTCTAGTAATTGGAAGATTTTCTGTCCACCCATTTGGCCCCTGAAGAACCACCCCTAGATGCTGATTTTCTAGATGAGGTTATCCACTGCGTGGAACAGAATGTGCCATGATGGTAGATACATTTTAATGGTGCCTCCTAGAGCATGATAGGTATAAGTATCAGTAATCCCATGATCAATAGAGTGGTCCTAGGGATCTTCTTCATCACTCCTAACTAGGCTATCCTCCATTACTCATTACTTTTTTAGAAGGCCGCACCATGAATAAGGAAAAGTATCATCCCATTATTACTGGTCTCAAGATAGACCTAGATATTGATTTCCCCCACTAAAGAGAGCATTTTTTCTAGTCATTAAAAAGATCAATGGTCACTACATCATTAGAAAGTAATAGATTGTGCCCCTATTCGAGAGTACACATTTTCTAATGGACCATTTTCCTGCTTATCCAAAAGTGACTCATGTCACATCGTCACAGAATGGTCACATCGATTCCTTCAGAAGTTTAGCTGCATCTATTGAAGAACCAGACCAGGATGACTTAATCATCCATGTATCTTATTAAAGGTTCATCCCCTCCACCATTTTATATGATAATTTTTAATGCATCTGCATTAGGACCCACAAGATCCTCCATAGTAAAGGTAAAAAATGATTGGACAACTCCTTTCATTTAGTATCTCAAGCATGTCAATCTCCTACTGGACCAGGAAGAGAGTGAGTGAATCTATTGGAATGAAACACATATCATAATGTATAGTGGGCACAACCTTTAGAAAACTTTCTACAGATGTGGGTTTGATGGATGTCTCTTCTATTGTGTCAAAGGAGACGAGATTCCCTAGTTTATATAGGATGTGCATACTGGGTCATATAGAACTCATTAGGAAGGAATGAATCTCTCCCACCAGATCCATAGGTTGGGCTACATATGAACCACCATATTCTTTGACAGTATCTAGTTTTCCAATTTGTGTCATGCATGTTAGATACATTCCAACATTCTTCATCATTCTCCAAATCCCCTCCACAACACAAAGTATTATTTTTCCTTTGAAGTATGTGGAATATTTGTTGTAAGGCCATACCTTCTAGTAACAACTCACTATTGAGGTTTCACTATAATAGAAAAAAATTTATTCTCCAAATGGGTAGAATAATTTCCCCTAAATGAAGTCAATTCTAGATCCATAGATGAGTTCATGATCACCCACATCAAACATTGATTTTGAGTTCCTCAGTCTATTCTCATAAATAATAGCAAAAACATCAGGGTAGATGATATGAGGAAATTCTACCCTGAGTACAATTTTTGGTCCAACCATACATCCCACTGTCATGAAAATGAAAATTTATAGAATGATATGTTCAAAAATACCATCTTTAACATTCTATAGAAAATAGTGGTCCAAGACAAGAAAAGATGGCATAAAAGCTCCCTAACTGCCTTTGGACCTATCTAAAGACAACTCCTAATTCCACCTAGGTGACCCCATATTCCATGGTGTATGGAATATATGAATTCCTTCCCATGAAATGTTAGTTTCCATCACTATGAACAATTGTATATGACCAGAAGATTCCAGTCATAATGGAATAATTCTATATAAAAAAGTTGTAATCGGAAAAAGTGAACTATATCCAAGACATCCATAATATAGAGAGGCACTAAAATATGATAGTGATAGAATTCAACAAGAAAGTTGACCTATGATCCTTCCTCTAGGGTGACATGGTACTGGATCTCATAATGCCGATGATACCAAAAAAAGCCACCAAATTTGGTTCCCATGTAGGAAGGACCTTTCATCATTTATTAGGAATATTATAATAAATCATACTCTTTGATCACAATGGGAATAGATCTTACCACACCTCCCACGAACAGTAAGTTTCTCAAGTAGTACTTCACGTATGAAGCCTTATATGTCCTGATCACATGACATTTAACCCTGTGATTGGACTGAGCATTATGACATTAAACTAATATCCATTCTATAGTCATAGTACTACAACTTTATACTGTTTACAATCCAGCCTCCTTAGAATGTGTTGTGTGGTGTTGGGACTCCATGGCACTCTATTCACGTTGGGTTTGTTACTCCTCCATTCTATACATATCCATCCAATATGCCCCATGGTTTAATATATATGACATAAAATTAAAATACATCAGTCCATGAAACATGAAAAAATATAGTTCATGATCGTTCTAAGTATTATGACCTCAATATATTTTCATACCCTATAGTCTTAGTTATATGAATTTAAAATAAGAATTTTAACTTTCTCAGTTAACAAGGTTAAACTGTGTTCTTACCCAATATAAATTGGGATGCTTCATGCATTAAGAGTGATATAGTTAAACCATATAAACTAGGATGTCTCATATGATGATTATGGGATGGTCAAATTTTTAACCCTATATAAAATTAGGATGCTTCATATAATGTGAGATTAAAAAACTAAACATCCTCAGCACATGATATTAAACTTTAGCATTACCTCATGCTCTAAATATGGGATGCCAAATGAAAATTGTGAGAGGCCTCAATTCCCATTTATAGAGGTTATTTTATCCATCAACATCAATTTCATACTACACTATGTTCCATAACAGTATTTTTTGTGATTCCCATCCTCATGGTAAATTTAGTGATGCCCAAAATTTTAATCTATGGGCCCAACTGCAAGTTTATCAAACCTTCATCCCCTTTTTTCCAGTTACAGTCTAAGTATTTGGACCTTAAACTCTGTGAATTTTATCTCAAGGTGTGAATGCGGCACCCGATCCTTATTTGGATCCATTAATGTTGGGTTTTATCTCTTTTATTCCACACATATACCCTTTATACAAACATTTCCCTAGTCCAATAAATATGATGTCGAACTATTTTCCACCTTTCCATCGGTACAAGAATTGCAGCCTTAAACTATGTTCTATTTAATTATTGGTACTTATGTGGTATGTGAGCCTTGTTTCTATCTATTTAAATAGGGTTTTACCTATATTTTACCACATGATACCCTCTCAACAAACCCTTCTATAGTCTAATAATCATGGATTTAAACTAATTTCCCATTTTCCAATCAATATGAATTAAAATTATTTTTCATAGTCTAGACTGCATTTACTTAAACAATGCGAAACTGGATTAAAGATCAATACATGTGGTACAAGGCCAATATGGATCTATTCATGTCATGTTAAAACTCTTTCATCGAATGATATTCCTCAAATTCCCCCTCCCCAAGGTCTAGACATTATGGCCTTTAACTATTTCTCACAGTTCCAGGTGCTATGACATAATACCAGGATACCTCGTCCAAGACCTACGACCTTAAACTATGTGCATTCACAACTATTTAACACAGTTTTCTTCATCCCTAGTGTTCCAGTGAACACATTCCAACACCTTCTATAATTATGTGTGGATTTATTCCCATCTTTATGGGATATATAGAGATGTTTACTCCAATGGCCTAAAGGCTTTCATTTTTATTTATTTTGATAATCCACCTTTAAAGGGGTGAGGTGTAACCCTTACAAGGACCATAGTCATAAGTATTACATGGTCTATAGGCCTTAGAGGAAATAATTTCTCGTATGCTTCAAACATTACATACAACCCAGACTAACTACTTGGAACTGCTCTTTCCTAGCATCTTCATCATGAAAAAAACTCTCCACCTTTGCGTGGCTGTTCGGCTAGGATTTTGCGTGCATGCACAAGCTTGTCCCGATTGGAGGTGACATACCCTCTCATTCTTGAAATCTATTTAGCTTATGATGTGGTGAAAGATCTTTGATCCTCCTCCTTTTGAAGCTTATTCCTTGTAGGTTGTCTGTTTTGTATCTGCACTTAAGGTGGCCCAAAGGCCTTGAGGTGGCCCGAAGGCCTTACTCACTCGAAGGCATGGGGGACCGAAGGCCTTAAAGGACTCAGGTACCAAATCGGTGGCCCGAAGACCCAAACAAGGGAATATTCCCTGTGGCTACATTTCCTGCTACAGTTCCCACTACAGTACCTACTACAGTATGCACTACTCCTGCTATAGTACCTACTACTGTTCTGCTATAGTACCTGCTAAAGTCCCCAGAAATTAGCCTATGCTTGGAATTGATTTCGGGTCTCCTAGATGCACTTATGGAGTCCTCACAAATTGGGTTGAGGCTCATGTACTACATAGTGATGTTTAGATTTTCAGTATTTAGGCACATCTATAAAGTCAACACCAAACCATCCGTCACATGTAATGAAATCATCCCAAAATTTCCCACATCCCTTATTTTTTTTGGTAAAATCCCCATTCATTAACCTAGATCCATTAGTGGTTCAAGATTCCCTCACAGCCCGATATGAGGAAGTAAAGAACAGGCAGCTCATTGCCTAATCCCTACTGGCATCCTCAACAGACAATTTTAAACTATGGTCTAGCCATATATAAAGAAGGATTCTTCTAATGGAGACCATTATAAATTGTAATAGATCAGGATTCAATACATGGAAAATAAAGGACTAATAATTTACAATGTCCTCATTTTATGAAATTAAACTATACCCTCACCCCATATGTTTTCAGGAATCCTCATGTCCGAATATAAGAATATTCAGAATCCTCATCCGAATCTACATGTTCCATGATTCTAATACTTTAAGTATACATATTGATGCTTGAATATTTCATCATGGGACCATCCCTTTCATCGAATTGTTATCGTATCCCCTCTTCATTAATGGAATGAAATTGACAAGGGATACAATTTAGGTAGGTTTTCTTGAAGATGGACCTTTTATCCCCCAATTCAAATTGGTTTATCACTCTTCCATGCCTAAAAATATTTTTTGATACACCTGCGCGGCCCATACAGTCTGGGTTCTATGATTTTAAATTAGCAACAAATCTTTTATGAGTTTCATGACATTAAACATCCAATCCCAACGCCCTCAATTCATGAAGTTAAAATCCAACTTTACCCCATTTGAACCTAGGATTCCTCATACAAAAATTATTGCATGAACTACACCTTACGAAATGTTAAAATGGGATTCCTCCTAATGCGAGATGACCTAATACCCTCTCGAGAGAGGAACTAACCCCACTTGTGTCTGTCTCCAACCACACCATATCTCTGACACACTGCGCTTTACCCGATTTAGATAAACATCAACCTCCAAATCCTAACGTTCTCTCCAACAATGATTGTGTTTGGACATAATGGATCAAATACAATCTGAAATCCAGCCTTGAAGGATCTTTAGTAGAAAATAATATATATTATGTTTCAAATAGGTCAGTAGTCAATCTTACATTTGTTCTCCTCATCTCAAACTGAGGTAGGTACAACAACTATGTTTCTTACATGGTCAGTGGTTGTTTTCCTTCAATTTATTATTCCCTTCATTCACTATCCATATCCTGGAAGTCATAAAATACATCTTGGGACGTGTGGAACTCTTCTTCCCCACATTTTTCTCTCCCCGACGAGTAATGATAACTCTATACCACTCATTGTTTCTAAAAACTGACCATTGGTCATGCATGATTATGATTTGGGAGGGGGTTTTCCCAAGAAAGTTTAAGACATGTGAGCTCCCTAATGGTCCAAAATCTATGACCTTAATCTAGTTTTCTAAGCCAAAGAATCATGACTCTAAACTGGGTGAAAGTATTTGTAGGTATTTCTTCCATAGGATACCCCTCAAATCCAATCAGTACCTTTCTAGTTGGAACTTCATCTCCAATCATTGGTTGGGAAGGGGATTCATGAGGAAAAATAAAAAAATTGATGGAAAATAACCATGAAGAGTATGAAAGGGTATATGTGAATTGATACTTGTTCTTAACTTGGGGCAGATGGATTTTTATGACAAGTTCCCCATGTGGGTTGCCTCCCCAGCAGTGGACGCCATCATTGAAATTGCAAGGCTTGGTCCACTATAGATGATTGGTAGGGACTAGGGCCTTGAGGTAATCACTCTATCCTCCTTTATGGGACCAAAAGTTGATTTATCCTTGATCAGAGTCCCTAGATCATGCCACTCATCATTCGATAGAGAACCCTCACCTACTCTAGTGAGGAACCCTTTCCCATTTTCATCTATCTTCTACATAAGAATAATTTTAGATAGAGATTCTAAACAAAAAAAATGAAACATCTTGAAAAATACTAGTTAATAGGATCACATTGAAGAAGTAAAACATGTTGAAGTCATATGAGGTAGTTATCTTTACACTCTGTTAGTTACTCTCATGTTCTGTGGTTAACAAATAGGATCCTCCATCACTGGACCCTTATGGGCCATCATCGGCAAATGAATCCTTAATTGAACCATTGGTAGGTTGTGTATCCTCACATCCTAGATCACCACTGAAAATTAACAGCATTGGGTTAGAATAGAAACCAGGTCCCCCTAATGGAATTAGATGTTATCCATGAACACCGAGAATGTATACCTCTCATTGAATCCCACCATTCCTATAATCTGGGCATTCCCATCCTCCAGTAGCTCGACTCCTTCCCATATTATCTTTTTAAACATGTCCTCCATTTTCATGGTAATTCAATGCATTCTCTAAGCTATCCAGAGCATAGGGATGATATATTAAGTAGCTGGCTACATAAAATATTTTAGATTCTTCATAGGATCCTCCCTAGATCTTCCAATACCATCTTGATAGGCCCTTGATTACTCCCACAACTGTTTCTAGGGAACGCCCTACCTTCAAGAAGGAAAAAAGAAAACTCACCTTGCATCTCCCCCATCACAGCTCTAGTATGATCCAATCTTGATATATGGATTTCCCCTGAGAGAGCATCCTTCCCCCCTCCCTGCAACTCCAACACCTTGGACCTCAGCATGATAACCCATATGTTCCACCACAAGATTGTTACTAGGTAAGATTCCTCTCAGTTATTGGCACAAACCTGTGATAGTATAGCATTGACATTGGTTTGTGGTAACATGATAGTTTCCACAGAGCCTTCTCTGGTTAGTATTCACCATATATGATGAAGGATAAAAGTATGTCCCTCTTCATAAAACCCCATGTAGACTTTCCTCATCATTGGATAGATTCACCTGAACAACCTAGAAAACCATGACGGGATTTATGGCTCGTAGTAGGTGTTTCCATTAATACTGTTTAAGGTCAACCCACCCCAGAATGTTTTTATGTACTCACTCTACTCCATTTTCTCTTATAGGTTTTCCATTATCGCACTGAATAGGGTTGAAAATGGGTGAATGTTATAATTCTATAGTTTATTATGCCAATGGTAACCCTAATCTCACTGTGCATCACTAGCCTAACCCTGATGATGTTGATCAGAGAAGGCCACATGCCAAACTTTTTTCAGATGATTGTATTTGGAAACTCATAACCATTGAAGTGTTTCTCAATCCATCCATGAAGAAACTAGAATATCCCAAAAATCCTCCTATTCCTATCCCCCCTTTCAATATGACCCTGCTAGATATAGAGTCGGTCTATCAATGGTACACCTAGGTTCACCCTATCGTCGGCCTTTGTAATGGATATTGTCACTAGAATCCCTAGTCACATGCCCATGTGGGTGTCTCTGACTGGAATTACCCTTCTTGTGAGGAATGTAGTAATAGATTTAGTGTAGAGAAGAAGAGTCTCATATCCCTCTACCATGATATAGCTCCACTACTCATAGTCTAACTCCTCTAGAATCACCCAATATAGGCCTGGCCTCCTCCATTGTGGTGATTCTAGATAATGCTTCAACCACCTTTGCATTTCAATAGATGGGGTTTTCTTCAAAAACATGTCCAACAATGTCTTTAATGTGTTATACATATGGAAGGAAATATCGTGGCATAGATTTTACCTCAAATCCTTTAAAATATGTTGTAATGGTAGTAGAGTCTACTTCCTGTCCATATTAACTCTCCACACCAGGAGGAACACATTTTATTGGAACCCATCTTGTAAGATACCATCGATGTATTGAACATCCTATAAGAATATTCCCACATCCCCATGGTGAAGATGTAATGTGCTGGTTCATGGATACGAATAGACAAAGATCTCTAGAAACAACTTCTGGTTGAGGCACGTTGGGAATTGGGACGTCCATACTGCTTGAAACAATCCAATGTTGTGCAAAACATCCCCGTACTCTAGACATGTGTATCATAACAAGTATACCCATGCACACTCATCTATGAAGTTGCATCCCACCCACAAGTCCCAATCATTATGCATGCCCTTACTATTTTCATTCATACTACTATGGAAGAATTTGGTATATCGGGCTGAGATTTCATTAGCCTCCTATTTCTACTCCATTATTATCATCGTTCGTCCACTCACCATGAATATAGAAAGGTCCATGTGCTATCATGTGGGGTGACCAAGGATAGTGATGTTCTAGTGGTTGGCCACATTATCATTCATGAAATTAGAGCATGGAACATTGACATCGATGCTTGAGAAGTTCACATTATCCATCAACCAGAAATTGAACAATAGGAAGTGTTCACTCAATGAGTTATTTCTTTGTGATTATTTCAACATGTCCATAAGTTAAAAGATATTATAAATAAAGTAATTTCATGAGGGGTCTAAGGGATTTAATACATTTCATCCCTTTAGGAAGTGGTGGTAGCTTCAATCTCACCAAGGTTCAGTTTGTTGGCCATTTCAAAAAAGTTGGGAAGTTCTATGGAAAGGGTGTGAAAATGTAGGTTTTGGGTATTCAAAAGGTTGGATTGGAATGAAACCTTGGATATTTTCTCACAAAAGGTCCACTTGATCATGGAATAAGTGGTGAGAGAGGGTGTCTTGTGTGAAATAAATGACATAAGGCCTGAGTTTGTAGGAAAAGGAGAGTTCCAAGCACTAGAGATTAGATTAATCATATGATAAGTTAGTAACATACAAGCCCCACTAAACCTATTTATTTGAACTAATTTCTGAATTTTTTATAACACAACCCCAGTTGTATGAATCAATCCAAATTTTTCATGTATTGATGTAAATAATCAAATATCTTTAACGTTATCCCTTGAACTTAACATTCTAGTCCTCTATCTGTTCAAATCCTGAGGGGGGCATTTTTTGGTCCGGAAATCTCACCTTGGGCCTAGAAAGTCTGTTTTGGGTGAACTAACCATGGGAACCAACCTAGAGAATAATTTTTAGTCGATGGAGAGGTCATGTGATACCTTCAGTGATTGCATGAAAAGACAAAATTCCACACACAATATACTTGTCTGAAAAAGGAGACATATATTTCCACAGATGCTTCTCAAGAAAATTTCTTGCCTAAGGAACATATATTAAAAAAGGAATAGTGCATGTAAAAAATAACCCTTGCGCATAACCCCAGTGCAAAACCATCCTCATACACACCAAAGGCGATTTCATTCTAGTAAAATTTCATGTTTTTGCATCAGAAAAAAATCAAATAGATGTGAAAACCTCAACTTTAATGACCAAGAAGTTTTGTGCCAAAAGATGAGGATTTGGATATAAAAAAACATCAACCCATCCCATGAGAGGGCTATCCAGAAGAACAAGCAATGTTGTTCGGTGTGTAACACCTATTATTCTATGACTGCATGAAAAAAAAGTTATTATAAAACCATAAATGTAGGTCATTTACATGAATGAACTCCAATGGGACCAAAAATGACTTGGACCAATGTCGAGTGATCCTCGTGGAACAACCCCTAAGGATAAGAAGGTGAATGCAAAGAGATCATGCCTCTGTAAAACCTTTATCTATGTGAAACTATATGTATTTCATATAACTATGCCTCTTGACTCTATTAGTTTGAATTTTTATAGAGCCCCATGCTCGTGAATATTTTTCATGAAAACCAACCTAGTTGTGTGAAAAATAATTTTGTTCCTCTACCTAATGTCATCTATTCATGTATTGTTAACATTACCTTACATATCTCTTCTAAATACAGGTACCCTAATGACCAAATCTTCTATGAATTATGACCCTAACATTGGTCTCCTTATTGAGAACTCCCCGATGGTATTCCAACACCATACCCCAAATAGTGGCGCATGAGAAGTGGTCACATAAGCCATATGGGTGAAGAGTGAGTCCCACTACATTTGAGATGCATCTTATAAAACTTTTTAGTTCCACATCCTAGTCATAAAATGTTAAACTATACAAAACATTCCTCAATAAATGATATAAAACAATATACATATCCTATGTGGTGAGAATAATATGTCCCATGTATGATCATCCTATGATTCCACCTTCTCCCCCATTGTGGGATGAGATACCCATCGAGGGAATCTTCTATGCATAGTCCTCACACCATTCCACGTTGATGCTCCTTTCACGACACAAGAATCCTAACCTCAATATGTTAAACTCCATGGATCGGTCCTACCACATGACCTTAACCAATTACATCAAACTATGTAGGTTTTGATCTATCTCTTCTAAAAAAGTTATATAAGATGCCTCCATGATCTTCAATACTTATAATGGTGAACTATCCAAGTGTGACATATTCCCTCCTAAGGACACACCTTCTGGCGCCTCCTCCATGGTAGTTATTATTTATAACTATTGATCCATCTCTACTGGGTGTTATGATACATTGGTTAACTATCCAGTTACGACATCTTTTATCATAGGGACACACCTTCCTAATCTGACTCCAATGGGTGTTCTGATCCACAACATCAGATTCACCTCCATGGGGAGTTCTGAACCACTAGTAAACTATATATATGTGACATATTCCCTTTTAGGGACACACCTTTCAGATCTTCAAATATAGGGTGTTATGATCCAAAAAAAAGGATCCAACTCAATTGGGTGTTATAATCCATTAGAAAACATTAAAAGTGTGAAATATTCCCTCATAGGGACAGACATCACGTATTTTCCACCACATGACATTCTGATCCACAATTCTATATCAACCTCTATGGGACATTCTGATCCATCTACAAACTACCCAGGTGATAAATATTCCCTCATAGGGATGAACCATATTGATCCACCTCCATGGGGAATTATGATCCACCATTCCATCTCTACAACACATTAAACTCATTCCCTAATCCATCTCAACCAGATGTTTTTATTTCTCTTCATAAGAAGTATAAATTTTGACTCCAACCAGGATAACTACCCCATGAAATACATATAGGATGACTGAGGTAAACATCATTGGAAGATTTATGCCTCTGGTTTCAATTATCTCATTATCGACATTGTATGCCATCAGTTTCACACCTAATATGCCTCATATATGATTCCATCATAGGATGAGGATTAAGTGGTGAAAAATATTCCCAATTTATAGACATGCCTAGAGATTCCCAACATGACTACTCTTCTATCCAAAGTTTGATTCCCTATCAAGATGAAAGTAGTGTAATTAACCAGAGTCGACATTGAGATGGCACTAAGAATGAGTTCCATGAACCAAAATTAATCTATGAGGGAGAGTGGAACTAGGAAAAGAGTTTGAAGGAGTAATCTAGGTAAGGATGAACCGATATACCATCATCTTATTTTGATCAAGGAGGATACACCACTGATTAAAGTGATGAAAGTGAACCACCTTCGGAAAGTGGGAATACAGGGAAACCGAATCCAATGCCAATTGATGCATAGGTGGTCCCTAAAAAATGACGTGGAAATGGATGTGCACCTAAAATTTATCCCGGGATGACCCATGGTTAGGGTGTATGGTCACTACTAATGGTGTGTTCTTTACCTAAAACCATGCAAGTGAGTTTTTAATCCCATGAAAATTTATTTTAAAATATTGGGACCCCCAGTTTAACCCCCAATTGACCCCACTCAACCCTAATCTATTTACTTGGTATTAAAGATAATGAAAAGTGTTTTTGGAACCTAAAATCCATTCTATCTGTAGATCGAGGCACATATGATTTATTTTATTCTCCTTTGGTTAAGTAGATATTCTCTCACATGGATTTTCGTATCTTCACTTTTCTCTTCCTTATATTTTGATAGATCATTATGTTAATGATGTATCTAAACACAATTTTGATTGATCTTGATTATAGGTGTTGTTTATTGATCCCCGTCACCACATTCCTTATAGGAGATCCCATTACAGGAGTTCCCATTGATCTTGTGACTAATGTTAGGTGGTTACATATGACATTTTCAATACAATTGAAACCATAGGTGGCTTTATTTTCTGACCATGAGTTTCAAAATAAATTTTAAGACTCTCAATTAAAATGATTTTCTTTGTGATTTTAAAAGGGAATGTATTTATTATAAAGACCCAATTTCAATGGAATTACCATATGGGGTTTATTTTTGAGAAACATGATGGTATGATTTATAACTTGATTTGATAAAATGATTAAGTGTTTATTATTGAGAAAAAGTCTTAAATTTAAAGATGATTTTTCAAAGTAATGAATTTGATAAAAACCTATATTTTTTTGAAATGAAAAGGAATGTTATAAACTAACATTTTTGAAATTGAATGATTGATTTGTTTTACCACTATTTATTGATTGGTTGTTTGAAGAACATGTTAGACTGGGTAATTAGTGGTTAATTGGTACAATAACTCTTGGAATCTATTTCCTAACAATGGAATGACAATTATGACTTTTACTAAATATTGTTTGCATGACTGCATGAAATGGGTTCCCCTTTTAGTATATATACATCCCAAAATGAGTTATACTATTGGGGTTTAGATTTATTATGAGAACCCCTATATTTATCCATGATCATTTTATATGTATTGGGATATTATTACCTAAAACTAACTTACCACGAGGCTGTTGTATATGGTACTATATCTTGGGTGACTTGTTTATACATTCAATTAGATTCCAAACTGTTTTATTATTTTAAACTTCATTATATAAATATTTTAAATAAAATGTTTATTTATGTCTATTTGAATCATATTTGGATTTATCTACCATATTTCTATTTTCAAAGCATGAATTGTCCAAAATATATAAATGCCATTACATGTATTGTTTTATTTAGATAAAAGCATATGCAATTTATTATTATGGAATATATTATAGAACACTTGGTGAGACCCTAAGGTAATTTATAAATCAAACTCAATATTTTTCTTGGAGAATTTGTATATTTTCTTATGTAAGGTATAAGAAAAGGGAATACAGACCTTGGTGTTGGTGGATGTTTAAGATCTTTAGGAATTAAATTCATGGAGGTGATCAGGTGATATTTGTCCATTGTTTTCATCAAATTTCCAAGATTTTATATTTTTAGATGATAAGTAATTTGATGATATACCATTTATGGTGTTTTACGTTTTTATGGTACCTCCACCTTTTTGGAGTGTTGGTAATACTGAAATTTATATTTAAATTACACCATTTTGCAAAAAAATAATTCACACTTCCATCTTGTGTGATTAAATGTTCTAGTTTCCAATAAATTGTGATCGATAATGCCCTTAGGTCCATGTTAGATATTTCGTACATATTAGGGTACTAGGGGATTTGAGATGGATCGTGATAAGATTCTCACACTACTCGGTTAATAATCACAACCTAAAGTGTTTGCACATGCACCTAAGTCCTAGGCCACTAGGATAGTAAATCAATACCCCATCTGGGGAAATCATGTCAAACTATGATTATTTAGAGTGGTCATCATAAATTAATTTCATCGGATATAGATTTCTATCATGCTTGTCTTAATCACCCACTAACTACTCAGAGTCACTTGTGCTTCAAACAATCAATCAATTATGGGGAAATTATTCATTTCAATTTAATTAATCATTCATAGTTTAAATTACCAATTTCAAGTTCAAAATTCAAATTAAATTTCAAAACTAAAATAGTGGTTTCCATCAAGATTAGTTATTTCTAAATAATATTATTTTTTATCCATTTTTAACATGCATCGATATCAAATTAGTTCAATACATATTTTCTGAAATCACAACATATTTCAATTTTTTTGGAAAATATATTTTATTTCCCAAATCTCATGACATTAAAATCAATAAAAAAATCATAAAAATTCAAGGTTAAGAAAGAAATTTGAAATATAATTAAAATTAGGAAAATAATCATGCTTTCAATTATAGGGAAAATCCTTACAAAACCACTTACCTTTAATCACATAATCAAAAAATCACCTGAATCCAGAACCACTAACAAATAATATTTGGTGAGGGATGTCAAAGGGAATTCCCTAGACCATGCTGAAATGGATGATACCATTCTATAGCCACCCCCAGTATACCTGAATTCTGAGTCCATGGTGCTGACCTCAACTAGATCCTATTTACCCACTGTATAGCTAATACCTAGCCTAAAACAAACAAAAATATACCCTAAAAAGATAGATGCATAAAAAGTGTACCATGAGACTCCACAGTTAAACATCATTTCCCACATCATTGTAGTTATGAATAAGGAAGAAGAACCCAAACTCGGTCACTTGAGTTTCCACACCACAACCAACTCTCTATATAACAACTATGCCAAAAAAGAAGATCTATCAAATCTAGCTATTCCATAGTCTGATAGTACAGACCTTAGACATACTATAAATGATGAATTACCTCTCATATATGGATTATACCCTTTAGAAGTCTCAATAAAAAGTAAAAACTCCAAAAAAGATCCAAAACCACACCCACACAATAGGTGATCAAGGAAAAGTGGTAAATAAAACATGAAATCTAGTTCCCTTATGTTATATGAATAACTGTAGAATAATGTGAGAAATGTTCCGAAGTCAAAAAATGATTATGATGGAATAGTAAGTTTTATTAACTGAGTTTCCCATAAAGACTATACTTTAAGAGGGAGATGTTGGGTGAAGTTCATAGTTCATCATTCTTTATTAATCATGGAAGGAGGATGTCAAATTGATATCTGAAAGAGAATTGCTAGTGGTACATCTGGAGGATAGATATTACAGAGTATGTATATAATTTCTTAGTATGTTAGCATGTTAAGGTTGATAGATATAATTCTAGGGGTTTGTTTCTACCATTACCCATACCAAAATGAAAATAGAAAAACATCACCATGAATTATATTACTATACTCCTAAAAACATCCAAAATAAATAATTTTAATTGGGTTATAGTCAATCACCATAAAAATTAGTTCATTTAATTTACATTAAGGATGAATTATCTCTAAATTAACTTTCAAAAACATACGTTAAGTAACTGATTGGGATTCATAGAGTTCCAAATTCTATTATATCTGATCGAGATATGAAGTTTACACTAATTTTATGGTGAATTGTTCAGTACGGTCTGGATATAATGTTTTATTTTAATACTTCCTATCACCATTAGACAAATTGTTAGTCTCAGAGAACCATTCAAATAGTATAGGATATATTGGGATCTAGTTGTCAGGAATTTAAAGGTGGTTGCGATCAAAACCTTCCTATTGTAGTGTTTTTATATAGTAATATCTTTCATTTGAGAATTAATATAGGTCCTTATAAATATATTTATGGAAATAAGTCTATAAATTCAACATGAATAGATAAAGTTATAGAAAGATAGATATTGGGACTTGATCTAGATAGGGAAATGGTGGAGAAGGTTAGAGACATTCATTAGCATATCAAGGCATCTTAGAGTCGATAAAAGAGTTATCTTGAAAATAAAAAGTAAGATATATAATTTAATGTTTGTATTCATTTGAATTAATACATGTACGAAGGTTAAGATATTCATAAATAAGAGAAATTTAGCCCTAGGTTTATTATTTCCATCAAGAATCCAGATCGAATAGGGATTTTAACATGATGCGTCCACTGAACCTCACTCAGGTTCATATTTTTCTCCATGTATCTCTCCTGAGGAAGTACATAACTGATCCTTCACATGTAACGAACTCATAGTTTTTAAAATTGGATAATGATCTTTAATATTAATTAAAAAACATATAAATATTGGATATTAGAGATAAAGATATTTTGAATAATAATATCAACCCAATTAATATTCTTTGGAGTACCTAGAAATTAACTAAGCTATATGGGAACTTGAGGAGACGATGAAATAGAGATATCGTCATTTTTTATATTAGAGTGATGGAATTTTAGTGGAGAATTAATTTTAAGTGGGGTAGAATGTAACACCTCAATATATTTTTATGTATTTCATTTGAAATAAATGTGAAGTATTCACTGAATTATTTTACCTTCAACAAAAAGTTTAAATGAACGATGATATACTATTGAATTATTAGTACCTAATGTGATAGTTAATTCTTATAAATTTGATTGGTAGGTTTGAATAATATTAAAAAACTCATAGAAAATATTTTTTACACATTTATATTTTGAATTCATTGTTTATCAGTTGATTAAATAGTTTGAAAGTAATAAAATGGATATTTATCTAAAACATGATTTTGTGCACAAAATGTGTTTTTATCATAATAAATTAAATAAGTCACTATTGATGAATGATTTTGATGAATTTTATATCTTACATATTAATTAAATTGTGGTAACATTATTCTAATGTGTGTTAGCAGGCATATGATAAGAACAAATTTAGTTTTATGTTTTAAAACCCACTTTTCTAAAAAAGGTTTTCGTTTTTGTTTTATACACCTATATTAAAATATATTTCTTCCAATTATAAGAATTTAATATTTAAAAATTGATTAGATATTTGGAATATTAATTTAAAAATTTGGTAAATATGTCAACTTCTTATGATTAGTGATGATGGTAAATAATTTTCACCTCAGTGAGGGTAAATCGGGTAATTAAGTTAAAAAATAATATGATAAGGATTTAAAGATAAATATAATACCCAAATTATATCTATATTATGATATTAGTTCGAAAATAATCATCCAATTTTCTAATATATTGAAAATTAGTGCCATTTTTCTTTGATAATGACATTAATATTATTTTAAGTAAAAAAATTCAAAATGTCACTCTCTTTATTTTTATAAATCTTATATTTTATCATAGGAATAAAAGGCTTTTTTTCCAATTTTCAATATTTATTTTAAATATTAATAAAAAAATTTATCAGGGGAATATATTTTTAATTTTTAGTGATTAAATAATTACCTTAATACTTACACAACACCGACACTATACTTTTTTATGTAATAGAAAAATAAAATGAATAATTTTAAAAATATTAAATGTAATGAAATTTTCATGAATTATTCTCTTATTTGATTTTTTTGATAAATATAACATATTATTAGTGTGATAAAATTATTTAATCTAATTAAATTTATATTGTATGTTTAATAATAATCTATGTTAATAATCTTGAAAATGAAATAAATGGTATTTTATATTAAATAATATTTTTTAAAATTCTGTAAAATTTATAAAAAAATTATCTCTGGACAATTGAATAGTATATTTCCTATAAAATCGTCTCTTATCCACTTATGGGTCACTTGTACCTTTATAGAAAATTTCATTACCACTAAAGGGTAAAAAAATTTGATATCGTGGTAATCATCAAAATAGTTAATGATATGTTAAATCCAAGAGATTAGGTTTAAAAACACATATAGTTGTCTAAAAGTTATTTTATTATAGTATTCCAACTCTTAATCATCATATATTTTAGATATTTTAATTTTTTTTCATATTAACGTGAAATTTATTTTTATTAATTTAATAGTTTAGGCAATTCCAAGGGTGCCCATCCCCTCACTAAAATATGGGAACCTCCTCTCCACCCTTATTCAAAATTAGTAATATTTATAGATTATAAAATACCTTCCATAATATGATGAAACATATCAAAACATGTCCAAGATTTGTTTTTATCATAATATAATTATTTGAAGGATTAAGTTGTAATACAATGGAGGTTTCTCAATGAAGAGGTATAACTCTTAACAGAGAATATTTTATTTCATTTATTCTTATGCCTCCTCTAAAACTATTTTATCCAAAAAAACATGATTAATATAATATAATAAATATTACTAGATGTTATTATGATAATTTCACAACCATTTTCCACCTATTTTACATTAAATAGTAATTGAAATTATCAATCGTGCATATATGTGGACTACCACCTTCACATAGTGATATGATTAATTTTCCATCATAATCATTCAATATTTTTTATAATAATGTATTTAGTAAATATATATGATATTTTGAATTTAAAAATTAATATTTAGTGATAAAATTTTATTTATCTTTCATTCCTTATTTTTTTTATAAAATTGAAAACAATGTTCATGTTTACGTACAGACTACTGTCTGCATGATCAATGTAATTTATTTTTCTATCTTTATCTTTTATGTTTGATTATAGAGTAGTATATAATGAATAGATATGATATTAATATCTTGATAAAAATTTGGGTGATGAGTTATCCATGATCATAGACCTGAGTTTTCTAATAGAATATTTCATGAAAAATGAACCAATTAACACCAGTAAATGTTGTTTTTAATAAATTATTATTATCAAATGGGTATTGAATTTTTTAATAAAAAATTATATTTTATTATGGGTATGAATAATTATTTTTTATTAAATTATAATAAATTTAAATTTTCTATATTGTAGTTTAGATTTCTTACAAATCAATATGGACTTGAGGTAAGGGTTTTATGTTACAATCTCATTTTTACTATGATTGTTTTTGCATAAATTTAAATTGATGAACTTATTTGGTCTTTATATCTAATTTTCATTTTATTTTAAATATTCTAGTTATTTATAAAGATTATATGTTTCTCTTTTTCCCTCCCTTGAAGAACACTAGATAATGAAATAATGTTTTTTTATAGAAAACCATATTTTTTTTACTATTAATTTGACATTCTTTTTCATCCTTATGCATATTTTATTTAAAATGATATATAGAATATTTTTAATATTCACCTTAGTTTTTTTATATAATTTTAAATATTTTTTAATTTATATAATAAATTTATATCGAATATTCTAGTCTTTTTTAGAATGATCTACTTCTAAATTTTTATCAAAAATATGAACAGAATATTTGTTTTAACATACACATCAGGAAAAAAATTTCCCTCCATCACAATCAATCAATACATTAAATATTTTTTTCAAGTTTAAATTGTTTTTTAATTAAATTTTTTCATTAATATTTGGAGAAATTTTAATTATAAATAATTGATTTCAAAATGAAATGTTTAATTTCTTCAAGAAATATTCACGCAATAATTAAATGGATTTTTTCATCTATGATAACATCATTTTATTTTACTTATTATTCAATATGTTTATTATTCTATGATAATATTATTATTCTATCTCTATATGGTTTATGGTTATGAAGATGAAATACTGATGAAACCCATTTTCTTTTCCACAACATAAGTTATCATATAATAATAAATGTTTTACTAAAGTTGTTACAAATATATGAATGAATTATGATTATTTGACTGGTGATATCGATATATAATGGTAATGTTTGGGTCCATCACAGCCCTCCAATGAATTGGGTAAAGATTAATGTTTTATGATCTCAAAGGGTACAAATGAGGTTATCCAAAGCCCAAAATTTGGTAAACAAATGATTATACCAAGTCCAAAATAGGTTATGTGGGAAGTTATCACATCCCCAAAATAAAGTACACAAGTGGTTATACCACGACTAACATGTGGTGATTGTAATGGTTCATGGGATTGAAATTTTTTTCTAGGATTATGATTACGATAGATTTTATTCCACACTTGATTGAAATGATCTTAAGCCAATGTAATGCTCTCATGGATAACTTTTTTTGATTTATTTATGATTCATTTCTATTAAACAATTAATATTTTATCCATGACTCATTATTATTATATTTGAATTCCAGAGTATGATTCCAAATTTATAATATCATTCTTTCATACTCTTATTCATATGTTACTCTTTAAGGATCACTGATAGATATCTTTCTTATAGTTATAGAGAATCTAATCTCTCCATTTATTATGATTCCTTTCCCTAGGATATATAGAAATTATTCAAGTATGATATGACTAAGAATGGTAATAGTTATTAAAAAACTATGTTCCTGGTGATTTAGATCTTTTATGTACTATTTTTTAATATATCCATGTTTCTAGTGACAGTAAACATTTTTAGTACTTCTATGCATCACAATTACTGGTAATCAATATTCATCTAATAAGATGTAATGTTTATGTTGGAAATGTTTGAGTCACCTAAAATTTTATTAAAGTGGTGTGATTAAATTAATATTTTAGTTTAGATATATTTTTTATGTATAATTGCCAATTCTTTAATATCAATATTGTATTTAAAGTCCAATTTGGGAAATACATAATTATTGGCATTACAAAAAATGACTAACATGTTATTTGTAAAATGAGTTTACAAGTAAAATGATTTTATATTTTACATGTAAAATGTAAAATAATTTTACATTTATTATTATTTTATTTAAAAAATAGTGGGTTAAAAAATATCTTCACACATATCACATTATTAAATAAATATATATTCGTAATATTAAAAAAAGTTTGATATGGAAAAGTGAGATTCAGAAATTGGATTTCTGGAATGTTTTTAATGAATAAATAATTACCTAAGAACTTTTATTAAAGAGAAATAATTACAAATGTGTTGTCCTATAAAAAAATAATATTCAAGTTCTATTAAAATAATAACTAAACAAAAAAATAAACCTAAAAATAATCTTGGACATTAGGATGCACAGAATATTCTCAACCACTAAAAACAGTCAACAAAAGCTGAAATTTCAGAGTTAAATTAAAAATTTGGATTTGAAAAAATCTTTAATGGGATAAGGTTTTATGTTAAGATTAAAAAATATACAAACATGAACTAGTTTTATGTGTTAAATAATACACTCAAATTATGATTTATTGTTATTTTAAAATAAATAGTTTACAACTAAATTGGATTCTTGTCTATATTAGATTTATTTAAATATTTCTAGATTACCCTAATTTCCATTTTCATTAAATAAACATTATTCCAACAATTGGTGCCTATTTTAATGTGGGTAGAGTAGATCTAAAACTCTTTTCAGTAGACTACTCCTCTAGACTCCACCAATTACCCCTACAAATAATGCATCTTTCATTAAATACACTATTAATGAATAATATTCCAGCATTAGTTGCATGAAATTATTTAGAGTATTCTATTGAATATAGTTCTTAGTCATGAATTATAAAACAATTTTTAATAGGTTATGGTAAATTAAAATTATTTTTTTCCATGCTATGGGGTGAATTACTATACTATATCATAAGAAAACATAAGTACTTTTTAGGTACAAGTGAGTTAAATATAAAAGTATGTATCAATTATTTCCAATTTCAAATATTATATATTTATGGGTCACTAATAGTATGAATAAATTATATAATATTAACTCTCTTACGATATTTTTATCAAGATTATGTTATTATCTAAAGAGCAGCATATTAAATTTATTATTCATATTATATTATTGGATATGTTTTGACGACATGTGACATTGAATTATGTCGTTCTAGTGTTAAACTTTTTTTCCCTGATAAAAAATTATATATCATGTATATTTTATTTCATGTTATTTGAAATTTATTTTTTAAATGATTTAATGGTGGTATATTTTTTGTTATAATTTGGAGTGTATAACCATAAAACACCCATGAATGTGTTGAAATTTCATAGTGTTTTCATTTTTTTTCAAAATATCATCTGTTAACATTATCAATAATTTTTAAGAACTAAATTACATCTTTTAAAGACATATTATAACCAATATAAATAAATATAAACACATATTCTTTATTCCATAAAGCATTCCATTAAGAATCATTATGAGTTTATTGGAATTTCATTTACTGAGAATTTAATTTTTGAAACTCATGTCTGAAATAAATTTGGAACAAATATTATATGCTTATTTTGGAATATTAAACATGTTTCAAACTTGAGTGATAAATTTTTAATCCATGTGACATCCAAACAAGTCTATACCATCTATAAATTATAAAATATACTATAAACATGAAATTTAATAACATATATAGACTAACTAAACATTCCCTAAGAATAAAATTTCATTATCCCCATATGAAATTCAACTTAAATGTTCATTGAATAAAAAATGTTAAAAACATATTCAACATTAACACATTTGAATCATCAAAAAATATTTTCAACAATTTAACTCAACTCCAAATTATTTATAAAATCTAAAATCATAATAATTTTTTGAAACTAATAGAAGTTTAAAACTATAAATTAATTTAAAATTTTATTCTAGAAAATACATCACACCTAAAAAAACGTGATACATTGAAAATTTTCCCCCTTAATATCCATTATACACTGTAAATTAATGAAAACCTCTATTTTCAAAAATCGTCCTGTTGAAAGCCTAAATTTCAATTTAAGATAACTCTTTTAAACACTTTCATCCCAAATATAACAACAACAAAATAAAAAAGAAATTATTTTTACTATAAGTATCCATATAAAAAACTATATGATTAATTTCAAGAGAAATTTGAATAAAATAATATATATATATATATGTGAAAATATTTATTTAATGTAACTTATAATATCTAAACAAGATATTAATTTAGAAAAACTACACAAATTTCATTTAACATTATTTTGATAATAAAAAATAAAGTAATAAAATTAATCTACTACATTCAAACATTAAATGACATTTTATATAAAATTAAATTAATGAATTTAAATGTATAATTTATTTCAAGTTATTAGTTATTAAGAACTTAATCAAATGAAAATTTTAGATTAAACATGCACATTCAATTTGGAATTTGAAAATTATTTATCTATTTCCAATAATTTAAAATTTTAAGGAAATAATAATAATAATTTCCTAAATTTTATTATTATTATTATATTTTTTTCAATATATATATGAAAAAATAATTATTAAATCAATCATAGAATCATACCTTAAATGAATTTAAATCATTCAAAACATTTATGCTTTCGAAGTACCCTTTCAGATACTAAAGATGATTTAGAATTAAATTAATAATACATTCAAAATAATGTTTTAATTTTTTTCATAACATTTCATCATAGCAATTAAAATTATATTATAAGTAAATAATTTTTTTGTGGATATAGTTCAATCATAAAAACATAATTTTTTTTCTTATATCACAAATATTTGGAAATTGAAAATTATTATAAAATGTATTAATTAGAAATGGATTAAGTGAATATTCACCCAAAAAATACCAAGAACGTGATTTTTAAACTTATAACATTCAATATTAATATTAATAATGCATAGTAACCCATAAAATTAAATATCATCCTCTCACCAATAAGTTCTCCAAGGAAATAACTATTTAATAAAGGTTATGTTATTATCCCCATTAGTGTAAAATTGACTTTGTCTATATTAATTTTTATTGAGTTAGTCTATCCATTGATAAACGTACAAATTTAAACAGACATTACATAAAATAAAATAAAAATAAAAAGACCCATAATTAATTTCCTTTATAAAAATAGAATCATTAAGTGAAGACCATCAGATAAGATCAAAACAAATAATTTGTTTCAAAAAATTTGTAATGAAATGTAAATAAAATACATTATAATGACTTAAATAAAAACCCATTAATTTAAATTACATTTCACCAATACCCACTCAAACCATTTGAATTTATTATATTTTAATGTATAATGTCATAAATATTTCCACTTCTAACATAATTTCCAATCCATTATAAAAATTATACATTCAAACCATTATTTCAAAACTTAATTCCATAAAAGTCCCATTCATATTAAATAAATATAAAAATAAAAAGAATGTTTTTTAACTCTATATGACAACCAAACACCCTCATGTGACACCATTGACATTTCTCAACAATTCTCAATTATTCTAACAATACCTTAAAAGAGAACTCATTGGGAATATAATGATTTATTTTCCCAAAATCCTTATTGGAAACATTTATTAAACACATTGTAAATGTTTATTTATTAATACATTCACAAGAAAAATTGAATAAAAATAAAAATATCAATAAATAAAATAGATTTTGACTAAGTTTAATAATAATAACTTCTAAATTATTGTATTATGATTGTCAAAACATATCCCTAGTATTTATTTATAATTACTATGCCATAATTTTATTACGTGACCAATTATGTATTGTTTTAAATATTCATTAGTAATGAATTTATAATTTAATGTATATTTAAATTAATATTTATTTTCAAATGAAATAAATCATAAATATTAAATAGATACAGATATTTTAAATAATTGTCACATGATATGAAGTTGAAGTTATTGATTTTTGTTAGGATGTTTGTGATGAAGGTAGTGATGTGATGACTACGGTGCACTAGCCAATGATAGTCTTAGTGGTGGTGAGGGAAATGACTTTCCTATTGGTGATAGTGATGAATATGCTAAAGGAAATATTCTATTGAGGATGTTCATGATGATATAGATAATAGTGGTGATATTGATGGTAGAGGTAGTCATGATGGAGGTATCTATTCCCTCCATTTCTGACAAAACATTTGTGAAACAACCATGTGGAAGGTGTTTAATGATCAAAACTGAATATATAAGTGTAATTACTTATTTTTTAAATTAAAAATTGATTAAATGCAAATTATTCAATATATTTTTTATACTTAATTTTTATTGTTATTAGTTTAATACATAAATTTTTCTATAGTATAAAATATATTGGTTTTGTAATATATAAAGTGATTGGGAAAAATTATTTTTAGGGATGTAAAATGGGATTATATACAAATAGATTTGTAACTGTTTTTATAACAACCTATACAACTGGTTTAATAAACCATTGATAAAAGGAAACATTGAAGCACATATACCAATAACATCCATAAAACCATTGATAAATGGGTATCCTAATGACCAACATTGAAACAGTTTAAAACTAATGTTATAGGTCAATTTTACAGTAGTGTAATATTTAAAAAATAATATATCACTATACTAAAATTAAAAAATATAAATATACAATTATTTCAGCCATAAATTATGAATGTAGAAATATTTATATATAGACCAAATTTGGAAAAAAAATATTAGAATGTTAAAAATCAATAAATATCTAACATTGAAATAATTTTCATTCCATAAAAAAACTCATAAGTATTTTAAAATAAAATTTATGTTATTACCATATTAAAAATATAATATGTAAATATTATAAGTTAAAATTGAACACTCATTTCGATTTTTCTACCATATATATTAATAATATAAATTAGAAATTTAATAGAATTTTGTAAAACATATTAATATTTCATCATTTCAACCACATAACACAACATATTTCATGCGTTATATTCATATTGGAATCCAATTAAACAAAGAATCTTTGAAAAAAGTTTCAGGATAATTCAATATTGTTTGAAAAATTATGATCATTTCCAGAACATTTGAATCTTAATCAAGTGTTATAATATTAAAAATATATATTGGACTATTTCAGGAACATTTCACATTGGTGTGAAATGATATTAATTTTTAAATAATAAATTAATTTCTTGTTATTGTCTTTATGTATAAAAAAATATGTAGAGTACTGACTTTCTCTACTTCTTTTTCCCCATGAGCTGTGAATTTAGTGGAAAAATGATTCCTGTAGGGCAAGGAATGGGGATAATTTAACCCCAAATCCAAATTTTTAAGTATGGAGAAATATTAAAGTTCATTCACCCATGAATCCCCACATTAAAAAATATTTTTATATTTAAAAGTTTTATACATATTAAATATAATTCTATTTTATGTTTTTAATTAAAAAATAATTATAAAAACAGAAATCAATTTTTTCTTTTTAAATTTTGTAAATATATGGTTATAATATGTGTATCATTGCATTGATAACATTATTTATGTATTTCTTATATTATATTTTTTAATTATGGGGATCTATTATTATTATTATTTATTAATTTTAACAATATTATTCCCATTTTTGTAAAATAATGTATCAGTTTAACAATTTCTTATAAATGTATTTAAATTTTATTAATTATTTAAATTATAGAATTGTATAGTTCTTCATCAAAATGTTATTATTTATTTAATTATTTTATTCTAAAAATTATTGAGTTTTATTTCTAAGAACTAATTTAAAAGTAAACATCAATTTTTTAATAAATCCTTTACTTTCATTATGGTTTAATAATGCCTTGTGCTACCCTAGAATCATAGGGAACGATATAAAATTTACTTATAGACATGGGGTAAGGTAAATTTGAGGGCGTATCACTCTTTATGTTGGATGAGGTAATATTGTTGTGATTTTTCATTGCAATACGACATCATCATCCCTAATTGTCATAAATTTTCAAAAAAAAACTAAAATTATTCACTAATATTTTATCATTTTACACCTGGACACATGACACATTTAAATGAAATATAATATGTTATTAGTCTTCATAAATTAATTAAGATTCATTTTGAAAACATTTCATCACAATAATATAATGGTTTCTCAATGTTGATAATTTGATGATTTTTTAACATAAAACAGAGTTATAATTTTATATTTACATTTTGGATTATTATATGTATCTCAAAATAAAATTATTTTTCACATATTTTTATATATCATAATTAATCAATAAGTATAGTTTATAATTTTTATGCTATTGTGATATTTTTTTCATAATTTTGATAACATGACACATATTTGGACCCAAAAATGAGATAAAATTATAAAATTAAATTTGCATTACTCATATAATATTACATATTAAGTTTTTATGGTCTTTTATTATAGATTATAAATGAATAAATGATTATTTTTTTACATTTTTTCCACAATACAATCTCTTTTTTAGAGTTATGATTATTTGATACACATTTGAAACATAAGAAGGGGTTATAATTCTAAATTTTTTTTGGAATATATAAGATATATCACATGTTAGATTAATATTCAATTTTTTTGAAAGTCATTAATTATTAGAATATATTTGTTAGGATATTTCTGGAAAATTTTCGATCATTTTCTCTCTTTTAATCATTTCATAAAAAATTTAAGCTTAAAATGGAATTAAAATTCTAGAATAATACATTAAATAATTACAAGAACATTGAATTCAAGATTAATGTGAGGAGAAATTCAATAGTTCATAAATAAATATTTATTTTACCAAAAAATTAGATGAGGATTTTATTTTTTTTCATTTTAATCATTTAACATGTATTTGATGCATAATATTGGGTTGTAATTCTAAAAATAAAATTTAGATCTTTTAAGACATATCAAAATTCTAATTGATGATACATTTATCCCTACATGCCTTAAATTAATCAAAGTTATTTGTGATAAATTTTCCTGAAAATTCATTATTTTTATACAATTTTGGACACATGACTCACATTTGTGAATAAATTTTTTTAATTAAAATAATAAACTTGGTTATAACTATAGAACATAAAAAAATTGATATCAGGTTTTTATGTAAAAGACAGATCAATTAGAGGTCATTTTCATTTCTATTAATGGAATTCCAAGATCCTTTCCTCAGTTTTAATTATTGTATTCCTGATTGAAACTATAAATTTAGATATGATTTTTATAATATTTTATAATTTTCTTGTAATATAACATGTCTTATTCTCATGTGGTTTTATCCTTCATGTAATAAATTTGTTGATAGTTTTTTTTTCTGATTTTCTTTAAATTCATTCTCAGTTTTTATTTTCTATATTTGTTGCATGTTCATAGTTTAAAATTTTTAGAGTTGGTTCCCTAGAACCAAATAAATATTTACTTTTGATTAACTATATCTTCAAATACATAAAAATTAATAAAAATATTATCACACGGTGAGTATTATTATTTATAAAATTAATGTGATAATGTCTTTAGGGTATTTTCATAATAAAAATATTATAATAGTTCCCCAATATAATGAGAGCCTAATAGTGTTAGGAAAATATTCTTAAACATATGTAACATTGTATTGAAGAAATTTACCTAATGACACACACATGATGTTTGAATATCAGGTATTGGAGGCTCATCATACATTGAGACATCTTATTAGGAATTTCTAATTTTCTACTATTTAAGAGGAGAGGTTATGTTGATAAACTAGCCAATTGGAATTACATAGGTTCTATGCGTCATTGGACATAACGATATGCATAAGTGTGTATTATTCCATTGAATTGATACTTTTACGAATATATATCATGAATTTATACTTTGATGTATTGGGGAAACTATGATAGCATATAATCATAGTGAGGTCAGATATGTTATGTATGTTATCAATGACCTGAAATTTATTAATTTAGACAAGAAGGTAATTTTCGATTCTGAGTTAAGGGAAGTAGATATCATAGGACCTTTGATTGAAATGGTACCATTGGTTTAAGTCCATAACCATGTTAGTTTATAGATGAGTTCTTTTAAAGGGTTATAGAATAGTAATCATGTCATATAGGTTGACGAAACATGTATGCAACCCACTTGATGAGAGATCAAGACAATAATATTACATTATAAAGTATGTATTCGTATGAGGTTTTGGTCATTTCTACATTTAAATATTTTTATATGGGTTCCTTGATGTATTTATAGACTCTAATTCTTGAATTTAGGAAAGTATTTCTAATACCACTGTGAAATAGGCCTATAGGGTCAAACCATAAAGTGTCAAAACAATATCAATTAAATTCAATTTTAATTTAATATAAAGAATAAATATTATTCATAGTTTATGGAATAATAATACTCTTGTTATGTTTACCATGTAAATACAAACAATAATTAATCATATTTAGAATATATGGGAGTTTAATATTAACAAATATTTATTCATGAGTGAGTTAATAATATATTTATTTATTTGTTAAATAAATAATATAATGATATTTATTTAGAATAAATATTTTACATTAAATATTCGATAAATTTTGAGGAGGATTAATAGACTGAGTTAAGGGCTTGATGGAAATGACATATTTTATTTAATATCATTTAATCAAATATTAATTTATTTATTAATAAATTATATTTAAATATGTATGAGTTAGAGCATGTCATGGGATAAAATAATAATAATAATAAAGATGATAATGATAATAATAATAATAAATATAATAATAACAATAAAAATAATAATACTTGACCTGGGGAATATATTAGATATAATATTTGATTAAGTTCCCCAACACAATTATAAAAAATTTCACCCACACTATATGCCGCGTCTTATATCATTTTCTAGTGAAATTTGAATTTTTGTGCACACAATTTATTTTCAAGGGAATTATCTCAAGATTAAGAGAACCTACCAAGAACACTCTCAATAATGATATATAGTTTATAACATCTTCTCAAGATGAGATAATAAGATTAATAATTTTTCAATCCCTAGATAATACTTCTTGAGATAAATGAAAAATAACATAATACATTATGTTCCTTTATGATGGAACCTAGAATACAAATAATGAAGTTCCATGATTAATGGAGCACATGTGGATACTGATAAAGGAATTATACTATTGATTCATCACTATAAATATTGTATGATAAAAAAATCTACTGAATAATCAATAATGAATAAATAATTTTCAAGAGGCTGTAATTCTTATTTCAATTAACTGTAAATGAAGTGTGCAACAATCCAATCTATGGATATTGATGGGTTATATTTGTGATGTTCTTTAGTTTAATTGAAAATGTTGAGAAGTATTTTGGGTATGATATCAACTACAATCAAGACACCCTAAAATCATGAGGTGGTAAAAAATTGTTCACATACTAGCTAACAATTATTTTTTATTTTTTGATTTATTTATCAGTTTTTTTAGTATTTGTTTCCAAATTTTGGTTTTTAATCCAATAGTTAAGATAATTTATTTGTTCACATTAATATAAACAAGAACATGAAATTAATATATAGATAAAACATGAAATATAATTTATAGGTTTCAATGATTCTTAATAAAAGACACATATACAAAGAGTGTAGTAGAATTGTATTGTTCATATACCCATTATCAAGAACACACTAATGGGTCGTGGAAATCATAACACAAGATGTATGAAATGCCTCGACCCTAGTTACCTAGAGTCGGTTCATTTTTACATAACATTTTCATGATCACAAGAGATCATGTCTTGAATGACTGATTAGTTTAGTAACCTTGGAAGTAATAGATACATACATAAGTTTTACATTACACCATGAAATAGAAAAACAACAGCATTGTGTTCCCTTTGAACACACTCATATCCCTTATCCTATTCTTGCAGGTTAATCATAATATACTTCATCTCTTCCTAGGAAAAATATAACACAGAAATGGGTGATCTCAGATGCTTAGTAAGGATTACAATTTATTAGGGACTATTATAAATAATCATAAACATTTAAGGAAATTTATAAGACTAAAACACAAGCCTTTTAAAAGTAAACAATAATATTTTATGGCATAGATAAATCAAATAATGTCATTTACTTATTCACATGGATATTATATTAGTAATATATTCACATGTAATATCAATACCTAATTTCATAATGATGGAATGTATAATGTCGGACATCATAACCACAGAGTCAAGGCCTCATTCCATGACTAAAAATATGATTTTTTTCAAGGCCTTGTGTCAAGAAACTAGTTTTTATCACGATACCTACCAATGCATCAAAGAGTTGTAGCGGGACCCACCTGTCACTTACTAAGTCTGATGCATTCCTCATATGAAATGAGTGAAACATAATCTAAAAATTCTTATTAAAACTAGCATACAAAATGTAAATACTTTAACCACAGACCATGAATGGTATAAAAATAGAACATCCAAAGCCAAACATAACTCATTCAATAAAATATTAATGATTTTATAATAATAAATCAACCCCAATAAATAATAAAATATAATGAAGGATATTGACATAGATGAAAATAGTCAGTAAAACTATTTGAGAGAAATATTCTTGTTTTTCATGAAAACCTTTAAAAGTCACACTATTTATCAAAGAATTCATTTAAAAGAGTTTTCTGAATCAAATTGTCCCATACCACTTTGAAACTATTGAAATTAAATTTAATTTCAAAACATTCATGTCCAAATAAATAAATTCTTAAAACTATTTTTATAACATGGACATTAATGTTAAGGATTTAGAAGAATAATTCTTTAAAACATTTAAAATGATATTTTTGATAAGGAGTTCCTAACCAAATGAGAGACTCTAGAATATAAGTAATTGTGGAATAAAATTAATCAAAACGTTATAATATAATGATAATAAAGTGATTTATGATATAATATTTCAAAGGACAATATATATACCATATAAAAGTGAATTGGTGCATAATGACAAAGTGGTCTCAATGGAATGTAAATTGAGGAGAAATTACTTATAAAGACCATATCCTTAGATTAAAGATAAATCAATGAAATAATTATGTGTGAAAAATCTTAATACACTCAATATAATTGGCTATTCATTGTAAATCAATCAAAGGACATTTACACATATTCTTGTAAAATAAATACCAATGACATGGATGTTAAACTCAATGAATGGAAATTAAGTTAAGATTTCCCTTAACAACATCATATTAATGGAATGAGAAATAATCAATGTGGTGATTATGTGTATCAAAATTATATCCACACAAATGGGAATGGAAATTACGACATAAATAAAAAAAAATATTCCACACATAATCTTGGAGTAAAATAATAAATGAAGTATGAGTAAAGCCCAATGAGTAGAAATTGAAATTTAAAATTCCCTTATGTATTTGGTAACTGATGAAACATACAACCCATGAAACAATGATAATACAATGAAGATTTAAATACCCATAAATTAAAGTATATTACAAAAAGAACACATTCTTGAGAAGTATATACACCACTCAAAAGGAAATTGTGGCAAATATAGCATGAATCTCAAGAGAATAAAAAGTGAGATGAAAACCTCTTACCTTGTAATTTTCTATAGTAGAGGGTAGTTTAACAACCTATATAATGGTGAAATAATTTTTATTAAATTATACAAGAACCACAGACATAAATATGATATCATATATGATCTTCTAATATTTCTTTGTTAATGATATTTCAGTTGTATCATTGTTTTGGGTTTTAACTAATTCGTTTTCCTTTATATCTTTTGTTACATAAGTCATTTTAATTATTGATAGTATGTATTTTATTCATATCCATAATTATTTTAAGTTCTTAAACATTATTTTTAATCATATAATGAAAATTATTCTTGAATGGTTATGATGGGGATTGAATCTCATCGCGTTCTTGGAGACGATAATCAGTGCGTACACACAAGCGATAATACCATTCTATTGATGGTTAAATAATATTTAATTGTATAGTTATATTATGTATAAAAAATCATAAACATGTTATATTTATTATTTACATCATTTATAATCACTATTATACCTATAGAAATAATGATGTGTTGAATAACAAACTACACCACAACGTGGAGACGGTAAGCCGTACGTACGCACGTGTGGTGACTTTGTCATTCATAGGATGGATGGAATAATGAATATGGTTGTACCATATTTATAATAACATAAATTTATTTATAATGTACTCGATTTAGTATTTTGATATGGAAACAAAAAAGAATGTGGATGTGGAAGAAGAAAATAACGTTGAAAGAGGTGATGAAATTATTACCTATTCTTCGGGTGGTTTCTTTTCATTTGATCAAAATGGCTCAATATAATGGATTTATGATAAAATTAATTCCTCTAGGTTGAAGTGAGGGTTGTTTTGAGGATATTTGGGTAGGGTTTTTCCGATCCAAATGGCTTTGGAGGTGTTATTTTGAGAGAAGGGGAAGTACCCTTTTATAAGAGAGGTGAGGGTCACTTTAGGAAAAGCGTGAAATATTATTTTATAACACAATAATATTCGGGTTTTAATGTCTAAAAAAGGATTTATTTCAAAGACAATGTGGTTTTGGGACTAAAACCTCTCATTCAATAGGTTTTAGATAGGTTTAGTTCACTATATTTACTTTATTGTTTATATTTAATTCTATGTCAAATGATTTAACTTTTACCATGTATTCTAGTATTATTATAATAAATGGTTAATAAACATAATATAAAAATCCAAGAGAACCAAAAGTGGTTCAATAATTACATATCTATCATCATATGAGTTATTTTCCTGAACCATAGATTTTTAGAAATATTATAACATTTAATAATATAGTATTTGTTTTAAAAACTCATTTATGTCAATTCTGACACTATTTATTATGTGGTTTTTGTGAAAGTCAAAAAAACTTAGTTACTTATAAAAAAATAAATTAAATTAATACTAAAATGTCATATTAATATAGAAAAAAAATTTAATGCATCAAAAGTCTCAATTTACATTTTTTTATATTTATAATAGCCATTATTTTAATCTTTCATTAATAAGGTAATTACTCCCTCATCATTGTGTCATAAATAAATTTAATTATTTAATTTCTAAAAACTATTAATAAAATTTAATTATGTAGGAAATCCTTTTAGATTTATATTAAATTTTTATAGTTTAATTTATCTTATGTATAACCCTAAATTAAAAATGGTTTTGTTATTAAGTGTTTAATTTAACACTTTTAACTCTTCTTTAAATAAAATAATAATAAATGTAATAATCTAATACAAGTGGATAAAAAAGATCATGTTTTATTACAAAGGTTTATTTTGGTTGAAATAAACTTATCCAATATAACGATGACATGTGTTAGGGTAATTATAATATAATTTTTACCTTTAATTACCATATTTACTTTTAACCGTGTTAAATAAAATTGAAAAGTTATTATTCACCAAAAATTTCTTTCATCCCATTGGACCACATTTTACTTACTAAATTAAACTGTGTCTCTCATATTTTTCATATTCAATTCACATAAGCTGTAAAATTATGTTTTATGCAAATTTTTAAATGTGCATAGAAGGTGGGTAAAAGACGTTAAAAAGATCAATAACGTTTTATACAACTAATTTTTTTTATGAAATGACTCCAATGAATTAAATTGAACATATATTGGTATTATTTATATATTTTGACTTAAAATAAATTTAAATAAAATAAATTTTTATTTAAATAAAAAGTAGTTTTTAAACAATAACGTAGTGTTTTTCACTATTCATCCAAAATTGAAAGTTCTCAGAAAAATACCAAAAATTCACCCAAAGATAATTTTGATATTAAAAATGAGAAAATTATGTCTATTTTACCAAATTAAAAAAATATAAATTTAATTAGTTAATTTAAAAAATATTCCCGTTGCCAAAACCAGAAAGCGGGTTTTTGAGGAGTAAAAACTATCAAAATATTGATATGTGTTTATGTCCAATATAAATGTAAAATTACTTATAATTACCGTCATTGGATTAAATGAAAAAAATATAATATAATTATATTTAAAAAATATTAAAATGTATAATTTAACACTCAAAATTATTTTGACTAAAATAGTTGTTTTTAATTAAAATTTAGTATTTTTCATTATTCACCAAAATATTAAAGTTATCAGAAAAGCCCCAAAAATTTATCCAAACTAATTTCTTTTTGTGCCTATTCTAGAGAAAATGTTAATTTTGTCAAATTGAATATATAAAAGTGTCAAATATTGGATTTATAAATGGTTCTCCATTAAAAGGCGATAAAATTTCATTTTTGAAAAATATTTCTTTTATCTAAAAAATTAAATTTGTTCTTATATTATGTCTAAAAAACACATAATATGGATGTTAAAATTATATGGAGTATATAAAATTCAAAATTCAGTTAACACAATTCATAACTGTTTTTTGAATGATTACTTTGGTATGTCCTGGTGCGCTCGAACTCAGTCTTACGTGTAGCGCAAGCTATTGAATTACATTAAAGAAAATAACAAACTATGAAATCATGGGGTGTTGCATATTTCCCCCCTTTTTAAAATTGTGTCCTCACAATTTTAAAATATGGCTTGGGAACTTCATTGAATCTCCCACATCAGACAATGAGTCAACAAGACTGTCACTTTAAAAGAAATAAAGAGAAGTACCAAAGTCACTGGAGATAACCCTTAGTAGGATTCGATATAGAAAAACATGGATATTGAAGATAAACTAAGTGTCAAGTTCTGATAGAGAGTGTTAGAAAACATGATCAGGAAAAATTTAACAAAAAGAAAACCACAAACTTGTGATGGGTTAAACAATCATTAGTTTCCCAGTATGAATAGTAAACAGACAATGTTTTTTGTTTTGAGTTCATTTTCATAATTTTGAGGAATTTATTTATGATATTGACTAAGAACATAAATATATATACTTACTTTTTTAGTATATTTTCATCCTTTAATATGTTTCTACCACTAACTCATATTTTCTCCAAAAGATGAGTATTCAAGATGACTTGGTCACACCTAAAGACCTTGAATCAACTTATAGAGAATCACATAATCCAAAAAGGATGAACTATACACTTCCCTTGTCTTTAGATATCAATCAAAACCAAATGGTTTGAACAAGATCAGATGATACCCATAATAGATAATACTTTATAGAATGAAATACTAATCTTATTTTCAAAAATTAAACAAAAAATACCCCAAGTTCAATAAAGGCCATTCAAAAAACAATTGTCCTTAAAATAATTCAATATAATCCAATATAAGGTTGAAACCCAAAAAAATATAATTATTTAATCACATATAATTTCATAGTAAATCTTAACATTTATCTCCAAATAACATCAACTACTGTTAAAGTCTCATACAGAAGTGTAATGAACCAAATCACATATTATCTATGATAGGTTAATCATTTCCATTAATAACCTGAATATCTATAAAAAACATCGATTATTCCAAAATAAAAAAATCCACCATTAATCCTCAAATGAAATCCCATAGTATTCTATTTTACTTAGGAATAATGTGTTCCCAACATAGCAAAATTATTCCAAAAACACATTTATCACTTAATCACGAAATCATTTTCCTATACTAAGGATATTCATTTGATAAAACATTAGGTACCAAATAAACTTATTATTTATCAATAAAATCATTTAATGAAAAATAATTAGTCACTCTAACCTGGGACATCACATAGTCTAGTGGTAGGTGGAAAATCCCAGTCGCACTTTGGTTGTGGGTTCGATTCCCTTAACTTTGTCCGACATGATAGGTTGTCACAAGGTTTACGTGTGGTCCCTTTTCAAAAGATATTTTTTATAACATTCCCAAAATGAGATAAATTCCTCAAAGTGACCATAACATAATTTAACCAAAAATGTTATCTTATACCTCACATTTTGATTCCAAAAATTAATGACCTTTAATTGCCTCTAATTCAAGTATCATATAAACCCAAATGGTCCTTTTTAAATATATCTACAAAATAATATATAATTATTCCTCTAATAAAATTTTCACATAACAAACTATAGGGTTACACATACAAGAGAAAAGTCTTCCAATGTACTCCCATCAAAAAAGATCATTAAGACTTTTAAACATTTGTCCATCCATTTATGTCAATACAGGTTCTTCCTTGACCTAGTGGTTAACCTATAGAATAGGGCATTTAATTGAGTAATTAAAAGGTCCCATACAATTAAAAAAAATTATTTTAAATTTATTCTTAGGATCATTATTCTTTTCTTCTATAGTAATATTTATTTTCCCTCAG
Organism: Viscum album; assembly: GCA_963277665.1. Lineage (NCBI taxonomy): Eukaryota > Viridiplantae > Streptophyta > Magnoliopsida > Santalales > Viscaceae > Viscum > Viscum album. Next base: position 1,991,742,172 of record OY728151.1, read on the forward strand.
AAGTTATTTACTTTATATCCTTCTTTCCCACTCATAAAGCATTTCTTTATTCCATTGATTCACTTTCTTGGACGTCTCCTTCCACATTTCCGGCATGATGGAAATTGATCTTTCTTTTTCAATGGTCTCCACTCCTGAAGCTCTTATCATTATCCACATTTATCTTCTTTGTTGAGTTTGGGATTTGGTTAATGTATATATTGTTGATCATATTTTTGGAAATCAGCTTCAGCATGAACACGATATTTTTTATGCCTATAAAAATTCCATTTAGTTTCTCATATCTACCATTGTACCAACCTTATACATCATGTTCATTATTAATATAACATCCTCGTAATCCAACCATTGACTAAAACCAGAAAGCATAGTGTGAGTTAAAATATTCATAAAATAAATTAGATAATATACTGACACCTTATTTTAAATCTAATACACCTTCGGATTAACCAAGGTTATTTATTTTCATCTTATATTAAAATCCATCAAATATATTTTTAATGAAAATGTGACTTATCCTAAGCATATCCCCTGGTAGGGTCATAACCAAGAGTGAAACAAGGCCCATTATTGTGCAAAAGTTTCCATTCGATTCTAGCTCAAAGCGGTGTTTTCTAGTTTAACCCCTATGTAAATGTGTGCCAGAGCCGCCTCTACCTGCTTGTATCTAGACAAGGATCCATTTCTGGGAAAACCCACATAATATTTACATTACCAATTTTTTTGGATGTTCTTCTATACTAATCCTCAAAGTATAACTTAGTGTAGTGTTTTCTAATAAGAGTTTTTCTAAATCAAGCTTCTAAGGTTTGTACAAAGCATCCTCTAATACCAACTGTAATGCCCCGATACTCGTTACCCAGAGTCGGTGCATTATTTCATAACATTGGCATGATTTCAAGAGATAAAGGCTCAAAAGAAAGAATAGTTTAGTAGCTTTGGAAGAACTAGATACATACATAAGTTTTACATTACATCACGAAATGAAAAAACAATAACATTGTGTGCCCATTGAACCCACTCATATCCCTTATCTTATTCCAATAGGTTAATCTTAATATACTTCTTCATATCCTGGAAAAAATAAAACATATAAAGGGGTGAGCTCAGATGCTTATTAAGTATAAAAATATAGAGGAGACTATCATAAATAAGCATAATCATTTAAGGAAATATATAAGACTAATACACAATCCATTTAATCATAAAATTCATACTATTATGGTGAATATAAATCAAATAATTCTTTTTACTTATTCACATGGATATTCTACTAGTCAAATAATCACATGTAATATCACTAGTTAATTTCACAATGATTTAATGGATAATGTCAGACATCATAACCACATAGTCAAGGCCTCATGCCAAGACTACAAATAAGATTTGGTCAAGGCCTTGTGCCAAGACACTAGTTTGTCTCATGAGACCTACTGATGCATTGAGGAGCTACATTGGGATCCGCTCATCACTTACTAAGTCTAATGCATTCCTCATATGAAATGAGTGAAACATAATATAAACATTGATATTAAAACTTGCAAACCAAATGTCAATACTTTAACCACAAACCATGAATGGCATAAAAATAGCATATCCACAACCAAACATAACTCATTAAATATAATATGGAAGATTTTATTATAATAAATCAACCTTAATAAAGAATAAAAGATAATTAATGATATTGACATAGATGAAAATAGTCAGTAAAACTATTTTAGATTAATATTCCCTTTTTCTTGAAAACATTTAAAATTCATAATATTTATCAAAGAAGTCATTTAAAAGAGATTTTTTAATCAATGTCTGCCACACCACATTGAAACATTTTAAAGGAATTTTAATTTCAAAACATTCATGTCCATATAAATAAATTCTGAAAAACATTTTTATAACATGGATATTAATGAGAAGTATTAAGAAGAATAAATCTTCGAAACATTTAAAAGGATATTTTATTTAAAGAGTTCCTAACGAAATGATAGATGCTTGAATACAAGTAATTGAGGAATAAAATTAATAAAAAATTTATAATATCATTAGAATAAATAGATTAATGATATAATATTTCAAAGGATAGTATATACACCATATAAAAGTGAATAGGTTCATAATGACAAAGAGGCCTTAATGGAATGTAAATTGAGACGAAATTCCTTATAAAGACCGTATCCTTAGATTAAGGATAAATCAATGAAATAATTGTGTATTAAAAATATAAATACACTCAATTTAATTAGATATTCAATGTAAATTAATTAGCAGACATTCACACATATTCTTGAAAAAACATTACCAATTATTTGGATGTTTAACTCAACGAATGGAAATTGAGTTAAGATTACCCTTAACAAGTTCATATAAATGGAATAAAAATTTATAAATGGATTTATTATTTTAATAAAATGTATATCCACTAAAATTTGAGTGGATATTACAAAATAAATAATAAATAGTGATTCCACACATAATCTTGGAGTAAAATAATCAATGAATTATGCGTACATCCCAATGAGTGGAAATTGAAATTTGAAATTCTCTTACCGATTTGGTATCTTATGAAACATACACCCCAGGAAATTAGGATCATACAATGAAGACATAAATTCCCATAAATTAATGTATATTACACCAATAATATAATCATGGGTATTATATACACCACATAAAAAGAAATGGTGGAAAATATAACATGAATCTCACGGGAAGAAAAAGTGAGAATAAAACCCCTTACCTTGTAATTTTCATTAGTATAGGGTAGTTTAAACTCATGTATAATGGTGTTATCATTTTTATTAAATTATAAAATAACCAAATGCATTAATATGATATCATATATGATCTTCTAATATTGCTTTGTTAATGATATTTGAGTAGTATCATTGTTTTGGGTGTTAACAGATTCATTTTCCTTTATATGTTTTGTTAAGTAAGTAAACTTTGTTATGGATAAGATGTATTTGATTCATATCCATAATTATATTGTGTTCTCAAACATTATTTTCATTCATATAATGAAAATTATTTTTGAATGGTTACGATGGGAAATGAATCTCATCTCATTTGTCGAGACAGTAATCCATACGTACTCACAAGCGACAATACCATTATATTGATGGTGAAATCATATATAATTAGATGTTTATATTATATATAAATTATCATTAAAATTTTATATTTATTATTAAAATCATTTATACTCATTATTATACCCATCCAAATAATGATGCGTTGAATAACAAACTACACCACAACGTGGAGACGGTAAGTCGTATGTACGCACGTGTGGTGACTTTGTCATTCATAGGATGGATAGAATAAGGAATATGATTGTACCATAATTATAATAACATCATTTTATTTATAAGTTACTGGAGTTATTTTTTTGGTATGGAAACAAAAATGAAAGAGAAAGTGGAAGAAGAAAAGAACATTGAAAGAGGTGATGAAATTATTACCTCTTCTTCGGGTGCTTATTTTTTATTTGAGAAAAAGGGATCCATAGGATGGATTTTTGACCAAATTAAGGCCTCTAGGTTGAAGTGAGGGTAGTTGGGAAGATATTTTAAATGGTTTTGGCCATGAAAAATGGCTTTGGAGTTGTAATTTTTAGAGAAGTGGAAGTACCATTTTATAAGAGAGGTGAGAGTCACTTTAGGAAAAGCTTGAAATATTATTTTATTATACAATCATTTTCGGTTTCTAATGGCTGAAAAAGGATTTACTTTGAGCATTAGGTGATTTTGGGTCAATAACCTCTCACCAATAGGTTTTAGACAGGTTTATGTCACCATATTAACCTTATGTTTTAGATTTAACTCTTAGTTAAATAGTTTAACCTTTACCATGTATTCTTTTTTTATTTTAATAAATGGTTAATAAAAATACTATAATTAGCCAATAAAACACAAAAGTTGTTCATTAATGAAATATATATCATTATATTATTCCTTTGGACAATCGTTAGATTTTTATGAATATTATAAAATTTAATAATATAGTATTTATTTTAAAAACTCATATATGTCAATTTTGACACTATTTAGTATTAGGTTTTTGTGAAAGTAATAAAAACATTATTACTTTGAAAAAAATAAATTAAATCAATCCTAACATTTCATATTGACCTATAAAATTAGTTTAATTCATCAAAAGTCTCAATTTACATTTATTTGGATATTTATAATATCAATTATTTTAATCTTTCATTAATAATGTAATTACTACATTATCATTGAGTCATAAATAAATTCAATTATTTAATGTCTAAAAAATATAAATAAAATATCATTATGTATAAAATCGTTTTATATTTCTATTTAATATTTATAGTTTAATTTATCCTATGTATAACCCAATATTAAAAATGGTTTAGTAATTAAACATTGAATTTAATACTTTTAACTCTTCTTTAAATAAAATAATAATAAATGTCCTAATCTAATCCAATTAGATAAAAAGGACCATATTTTATTTCTATGTTTTATTTTGGTGGAAATACACTTATCCAATACAATTAGGACATGTGTTTGGGTAATTATTAAATAATTATTACCTTTAATTACCCTATTTACTTTTAACCTTGGTAAATAAAAATGAAAAGTTACTATTCACAAAAATTACTTTCATCCCATTGAACCATATTTTACGTACTGATATCATCCATGACTCTTATATTTTTTAAATTCAATTCAAAGAATTGATGAAATTCCATTTTATGCAAATTTGAATATGTCCCTAGAAGGTGGGTAAAAGACGTTAAAAAGTTCAATAAAATTTTAATCATCTAATTTTATGATAAAATGATTCCAATGAATTACATTGAACTTATATTGGTATTATTTATCTATTTATTCTTAAAATAAACTTAAATAATAAAAATAATTATTTTAATAAAAAGTAGATTTTAAACAATAACACATTGTTTTTCACTATTCATAAAAAATTGAAGGTTTTCAGAAAAATACCCAAAATTCACCCAATGATAATTTTGATATTCCAAATTAGACAATGATGTATATTTTGCCAAATTAAAAACATAAAATTTCTATTAATTAATTTAAAATAAATATTCCCATTATCAACACCAGAAAGCGGGTTTTGAGGAGTAAAAACTATCAAAATATTGATATGTGTTTATGTCCAATATAAATGTAAAATTACTTGGAATGACCCTCATTGGAATAAATGATAAAAATATAATCTAATTATATTTCAAAACAGTTAAAATTTATAATTTAACACTCTAAATTATTTTGATTAAAATAGTTGTTTTCAAACAAAATTTACTATTTTTCAATATTCACCAAAATATGAAATTTATCAGAAAATCACCAAAAATTTATCCAAACAAAATTTTTATGTCCCACTTCTAAATGAGAAGTTTATTTTGTCAAATTGAATATATAAAAGTGTCAAATATTTGATTTAAAAAGGGTTCTCCATTAACAGGAGGAAAAATTGTAATTTTGAAAAATACTTCTTTTATCTGAAAAATTGAATTTGTTTTATAATATGTCTAATAAACACATAATATAAATTTTAAAAACATATGGAGTATATAAAATTAAAAATTAATTTATTTCTATTCATAACTAATTTTTGAACGGCTAGTTTGGTAGGTGGTGGTGTGCTCAAACTCGGTATTGCGTGTAACACAAGCTATTGAATTAATTTAAAGAAAATAAATTAATTTGAAATCATGGTGTGTTACAATGTAGATATTTGTATTCTAAATTTAATTAAACATCATGTATTCATAGCTGGTTAGCTAAAATTTAAGTTGTAATTACAAAGTGTGTAGCTTTTATACACATTGGGTAACCCCACATGGGTTTTCCTTATTTGAATAATAAATGTTTTCTGACCATAGTACATGATGTTTAATTAATATACACATTATGTATAGACTTCTATCCATGAAAAATGCTCTATAAGAGATTAAAAGATGTGAAGATGGTGTAAACTTCATGTAACACATTATTACTTACATGGGATACACATTTTATCCTTAAGTGTGTTGTGTAGTTGTCTTGAAAAATAGTATACATAGTGTAGTTGGTTTTACATGATGGGTAACATGTAACTACCCATGCAGGACAAACACCATGAAAGCATATTCATATAAGACAAACATGAAAAATGAAAAACTAATTAAATCAAAAACTAACCACACAACATGTAGCTAGTTCCCACACTATGTAACAGAGTTTTTCTACCCAAAGTAAGAGATGGGTGATTTTTGATTGGTCATTTGGAATTCAATGATTCAATTATTATTTTATAAGTTATTATAAAAATATATAATAGATATGGATCTCATAAACATCATGTATTGCACAAGCATCACCAAATGGCACATGCCATGTATATTCAAGGATTATGGAATGCTAATACATATCATGAAGACTACACAACTTAACCCATCGAACAATATGCAATTAAATATCGCAACACACTACATGGGAATATTTTTTTCTAAGTACATAGTAAATTTAAAGGACCATACACTATGTATGTCACCCACCATACAAGAGATATTAAATGTTGTGCAATACAAAACGGTATATGTCATGTTTCATCTAGTACTTGTCATGTATAAAAAATTTTAGTGTGAAATTATATATGAGTAAGAGGTTACAAACCTTTGTCCCAGTCAGTATATGTTTTGTTCTAACTAAATATTAATTTAAATTAACTAATTTAACATATTTAAAATTTCATGTTATGGAAATTTTAGAGTGTATTTGGAGAGATAATTAACATAAAGATTTAACAAATTAATAAGATGATCAATTTAATAATTCAATAAATTTATCAAAATAATGAATGAATTGAAATGAATTCTAATAAGTTTAAATTCATAGTGAATTCTAGTTGTATATGATCGTGAGATTTAAAATCAAATTTATGTGTTGGGTTACTATTTAATTTAATTATTTATTTTATGTATTTTTGTGATAAATCAAATAATAAATAAAATATAATGATTTTTTATAATCCCATCATCCTTATTGTACATGGGAAGGAATATCTATGGTTTATTTAGGTGACCTTGAATCCATGGATCACCTCATTTATGTGTTATCTTATGTAAAAAAAGTGTCTCCCCACATGAGGTTATGGTTCAAGACCAAGTCATGGTAAATCCAAGGAAGGAGATAGGCAGGTTAAAAGTGAGGTTCTATAACTTGATAAAGCCCATATCAAGGATTTATTCCCCTAGGTTTAGGAGTTAGTTTATCATATTCTTGAAAACCTAGTTAGTATTTAGAAGCACATGATCATACCAATTGTTTGTTTTACATTTTTTGTTTATGATTATTTATTTATTTATGTGATGTAATTTTTATTAATGATTAAACATGACCACATAATGTAAATTAATTAATAGTCATGTGGGATGAAATAAAATAAATATATTATAGATATTTTATTTTATCAGACATTGATAATTAATTATGAAAAAATAAATAAATATTATAAATTATATATAGGATAAAATAATGAATGTTTTTCCCAATATAAAAAATACCAAAAGGAAATATTAGGTCATATTTCACCTTCCATTACATGAATTAGAATGAAAAAATTGATTATAGTATTGTTCTAGTATCCAAAAAGATACATTAATTTATTAGAGAGTTTTAATTTATGTTTTGGGTTGACTGAACGATGTTAGAATTAAGATTATTTTCCACCAGAAGAATTAGTGTAACTTAGAGTCTTGTGTTAAGGAAATCCATGTCCAGGATTTCAAGATTGGGGAGTCCACTCATCATATGAAGGAAACTTTATTAAATGTATTAAAGAAGACCAAAAAAATTAATACATTTTAGTAATTTTATAAAACATATTTTGAGGTTATTCTAAGGGGAATATGGATCCCTTCAATTATAATTTCCACACTACAAGATATTAAAAATACTTAGGTGAGGGTAATATGATTTGATAAAATATTTAAATTCTAATAAAATAAAATTTATTACATCACAATTGGTAATCAAAATAAATTACACAAATATGATTTTATTTATTATAGAAAATGTAAGGTCACGAATCTATAAAAATAACCATGTGATCAGTATTAAAGAATGAAAATAACCTAACCAACACTAACTAACAGAAGTGGTTCAGGTTCTTGTGCATCATATTATTCCATGAGTGGAAGTTTTATGTGTTGAATTCTATAGTTCCTATAGATCCTGATATTGAGGAAATTAAGGGGGATCATTATGTATTCCAAAACATATTCAATGATATATTTAATGTCTAATATCCCATGTTATCATCCATGGCTGGAGAGCACCAGAACCTTCATAAAGACTTGGATTTATACACCATGTTATCTCATCTTCATAATAATTATCTAGAGAATTTTGGAAAAAAGTGGAATGAGATCTCCAAGGCACTCATTTTATACAATCTTAGAGAATATGAAATAATTGAATCCCGTGTATTCTATATGACTAGACATATTGAGCATTTAGAAATTTTAGGTTTCAAGATACACAAGGAAATGTGAATGGACATCATTATTTCCTCACTTTCTCATAGTTTCTATTATTTAATTTTAAATTCTAATATTTACAATATGGATAAGTTTCTCCTGAATCTCCTAACTCTGATTCTCTAGGCTAATTAAGACAGGAAGCCTGAAAAAACATCAATTCTTATAGGGAATAATAAGAAAAGAAAAGGATAATGGCCCTAATACTGATTTGAAGTCTAAGAAACCTTCCCACTACCTTACCATGAGTAGGGTGATCAAGGTAATGTTAAGGAATATAATGGAGTTTATTTTTCATGGGGAATAAAGGGATGCTCGAAGAAGAATTATGCCTCAGTGAAGAAGAAATTTGAATTTTTGTGTGCATTATTTAGCAATTGTAATATATAAATTTAGAATAATTAATTATTATATATAGCTAATGGTACTCAACATTGTATATAAATATAAACACATAACAATTATATAATATTACTAGAGGTTAGTTAGATCCTCAAGATGGAAATAGAGAAATATGGGTTTCACAGGATATTAGAGCTAACAATATCCCTTTTCAAAAAAATATGAATTCTAGTTTCAATGAATTTTTATTATATATTCAATGTAACCAAAAACATAATATCCATTACTAGTTTAGAAATAGATTAATTTATTTTATGGTTCCATAATAATAGCTACTACTTTAATAGTGGAAAAATTTATTATAGGATGGAACATTTAAAAAATAGTCTTTATGTTCAGTAATATTAAAATTAGGTATTGGTAATTGATACAAATATAGTTTGTATGATTCATGTCACACTTAGTTGTCACATCACCTATATAATCATGTAAATTCAAAGAATTTGAAAATATATATCAATAGAAGAATTTAGATAGTAATTTGAAAAGATGAAAGGGATGTGGATATTCTATAATTAGTTTATAAATGCATGTTTAGACCATTTCCATTTGAAGGTAGAGGTGGATACCATTACTTCATAACTTTTTGTAATGACTTTAGTGAACATGAATATATCTAATTGACGAGTTATAAGTCGTAATACTTTGGGAATTTAATTTTTTATAATAAAGATGTATATAATCATCTTAGTATGTAGATAAAGAAACTCTACTTATATTGTGGTAGAGATTATCCTAACTAATAAGTCATTGATTAACTAAGGTAGTTTTGGATTCTTTATCAATTCATTTTTTCTTATAAACCAAAGTATAATTGTGTTATTGAAAGGAATAGTCATTTAATATTAGACATATTAAGATTCATGAGGAGTTATGAAAGTATTCCCTTATCATTGTGGTGACATTAATTATTGATTTCCAAGAACATAGTGATATGAGTTCCATCTACTATAGAAAATTAAATTATATATTAGTTTATATATAAGAGGAAATATACTCATCGAAATTTATGTGTGTAGGGATAAAAATAATTTATAGATGAAATTTCAGGAAACATACTAAAATTGAGAGGTAAAATTGTATCATTAAAAGATATCCTATGTAAAAAAGGGTTACTACCATACAACCCCTTATAAAAAATGAAATTGTTGTCACACATTCCATATTCTTTGATAGGTATCATATCTTCAAAATATATTGGGGTGTAAAGATCCACATAAATGAAATTTCTGCTCCATATATATAAAATTTGAATATAAGAAAATTCCACAAATACCCATAAACAATTTGGTCGAGATACATAAGTATTATATAGGATCACTAGAGAGGTTATATAATCATAGTGATATGGTTTTCTAGTCATGAAAGAGAGTGACAAATTATTAGTTGATAACGATGAAACTCTATGCTATACAGAAGTTTTTTTTCATCTTTGAAGAAGATGAATGAAATGAATCCATGAATTCTAAAATGGATTAAATATACAAGAACCAAGTCTAGGGTTTGGTAGATCATCTAATTGATGTAAATCATATTATGTTAAAATAGGCTTTAAAAATAATTTGGACATAGATGATAAATTTATTACATATAAAGAATATCACATTGGTAAAGTGGTTTTCAATGCTAAGGCATGAAATTCCATAAAACATTTTCACTATTTTATATGCTAAAATACTTCATAATCCCACTTTACATAGTATCTTACCATGATTACAGGATTTGAAAAAAAATTTCAGAACAACCTTCTGTAATGAGAACCTTGTGGAAGATGCCAATATGACCCAACCATAAATATTTATGAATCCAAAGGATTACAATAATGTATCAAAGTTGAAAGTTTGATTTACAGAATGAACTAATAATCAATATCAAGGAAAAATACTTTTTATGACGCCATAAGTGAATTTAGTTTCATAAAGAATGAAAGAAAACATTGTATCTACAAGAGGATTAGTTGGAGTGTAGTAATTTTTATAGTAGAATATGTTGATGATATATTACTAATGTAAAATGGGATTACATTCCAATATTTTGTAAAGAAATGGTTAAAAAGGTATTATTTATTTAATAATTATACGAAACTGCCAAAATTATAGGTTTCAAGATCATTCATAACAGATCTAAGAGGATACATAGACTAAGACAAGGTTCGTATAGAAACATGTAATTTAAGATATTCAATATTGAATAATTAAATATGGGGATATTTTTAATATCACATGGTTTATATCATTCCAAGAAAATGTTTTCTAAACCATAGGAGTAGAGAGAGAGAATGGGTATAGTCCCAAAAGCTTCTATGATAGGTTTTATCATGTATTTCAAATATATTTCGGGCATGATGTTGCATAGTCCTTGAGCATAGTATGCAGATATTAAGTAGACCCAAGAGAGAGATATTGGATAGCTATAAATACCATCCTAAATTATCTGAATCATGTAAAGTCTATGTTCAAGGTTTTAGAGGAGATGAGAAACTAGTTATTAACGGATGAACATATGCTAGTTTCAAGTTAGTTCAGAAGGATCTGAAATTATATTCAAGATATGTATTCTACCTTACATAAAGGGATATGACCTTAATTTTCTTGATGTAGCTAGTGGTTGATTATTATATAGTAAATTTTCATTATATTACATAATCTTATATGGATAAGGAAGTAGTTTCGATATGAGACTTTATCAAGGATCTTGCTAAGGTGCACAATAATAATGATGTTATCAATTTGTATTGATATTATAGCTGTGGTCCTAACCATGGATCCAATGTCATATTAATATAAATAAAATTTACATTGAAAGTATTACCTCTTAAGGTATTGTTCTCAGAGGGGTGAGGTCATAATAAAAAACGTTTTTCTAGAATAGAACATAGAAGATTTTTTACTAAATCCTTATCTCTATAGAATCATGTATATTATATGAGGGAGAGTTGACTAGATATTTTTAGTAGCCGACTCCAGTACATGTAGAATCTTATTGAATTTTGTGTTCTATAACCAATTATCTTTTTTAATTTGGATTTCCTATATATTCAAAGACATTAATATCAATAAATATCTTAACAGATAATTTTTTTTATTCTACATAATATTAATTTGATAATGTCCTTAGATTATTTTTCTCATTTAAATGTTATAAAACTTACTCATTATAAAAAGAACCATGAAGTGTTATGATAATCTTCATAAACATATATCCTATGGTGTAGGTTAAATCTATCTAAAAATACAGTAAATATGTTTAAATATAAGGGTTGGGAGGCTCATAATATATTAAGACTTCTTCTTATGATATTCACACATGGTAATATCCAAAAAGGGGGATATAAGGATAAACCCTCAAATGTGAATTCCACATGCAATATATGTAAATGGACTTTCCAATGTGTGGATGTGTGTATTGGTCTTTAGATTTGAGATTATTATTAATGACTATTACGAATCATTTATGTTAACAAAATAATGCAAAATATGTTGAAAAATTATCATGGTGAGTTAGGATACATTGGGCACATCATAAGTGATATGACATTGATTGAATAATTCAATAAAATACTTGTCTATTAGGGGTTAATTGTAGCATATATCTCAATAAATTTTACTGAAATAAAACTGAATGATTAATCCCATATCCTTGGTGGTTTATCAATGAGCTCATTTCAGGGTGTTAAGGAAAGTTATTTCAAGCATATTTGTTTATGAAACAAGTATGAAACCTACCTAAGGAGATATAAAGACCAAGAGATTATATTACACACTAAGTATACATACGAGATTTCTGTCATTATGACATTAATAACTTTATCTATAGGTACCTTTACATGTTTCAAGATGTTATATTTGGACCTTAGGCATGTTTTACTAATTCCAATAAGAAAGAGGCCCCTAGGGTCAAACACCATGTGTATCAAAAATCCCTGTTATATTCAATTTGTATTTAATACTAATAGTTAATATAATTTTCAGTTTATGGAATAATAATTATTCATGTTAAGTTAATCACATAAATTTAATCACCAGTTATTTTAGTTTAAAATATATACGATTTCAATATTATTAAATATTTATTGACAATTTAGTAAATATAATATTTATTTATTTATTATTTTAATAATATAATTATATTTATCTAGAATAAATATTTATAATTCATGATTTGATAAATTATAGTGAGGAATTATGGTCCTAGTTTGGGCCTGATAGAAAGGATATAATTTATACAATATAATTTAGATAAATAATAATTTATTTAATTAATGAATGATATTCCATCACCATCATGTTTTATTAATAAAAATTAGGAAGAGTAATAAAAATAAGAAAAAAAGGAATAATAGAGAAAAGTGCAAAGAAGGAAACTATGGAGGCCTAATGTGGAGAAGACCAAGTGGACCCCCTTTAATGAGATTCTTTCCTTTATAAAAGAAGACGTGAAAATACAAGGGAAGAGAAATTTTAAGAACATGCATCATTATAGAGGAAAGGTGATCGAAAAAATTATTTCCCTCCATCCATGTGTGAATAATGTCTGTGCCATCACATATAAGAGTCATGAACCTCCCCTGGATATTTGATAAAGTCCAGGGAATGTTACACCTACCATTCATGGAATTGTGGATAATGATGGAATCAGTTTTGACTATAGTAAGTCCAATATTCCAGTGCCTATAAAGCTAAATACTGGTGAGAATTTCTAGATACTTGTCCTAGATAGAATGACCTCTACCAAAATGAGTATAAAAATAAATGATAACTAGGTCCATGGAGTCTTGGACCACACCACCACCTTTCATGTCATTCATATAGCAAGATCCGTCAAATTTAAGCTTGAGTCCAAGGGAATGAGGAACCATCTAACCCAATGCCCAATATGACTTGAAAAATAATCAAGAGGGCCCAGCTGAAGAATTCTGAGAGAGGGAGATTCTCTCAATTTAACACATAAACAAACCATATTAAGTAGAATGAACTTGGTTCTGGCCAACAGAGACCCGATGGGGCTCTCAATCCCCTCGTTTCTAGATTTGTTCCATGCATCCAAATGCACCAGCATGCTAAAAAACATAATGGCCCAAGCGTTTCTCTCTGGACCTTCCTTCCCCGCACCATGGATTCAATAATCTTGGAAGAATATGTTCATCATATCTAGAATAGAAAAACCCATGAAGTCACAAAAATAATTCCACACATTATGTAACATCCCAAGTAATGAATAATAGATATTTTTATCTATGTATATTAATGATTAAGATAGTGTTTTATAGGATTAAAATTAAAATAAATACAATCTTATGCATGGAATACACTAATATTCATAAAAGATTATTTTACTGCCTTTTGATGGAAAACCATTTTTAAATAAAACTTTTGACAATTTTATAATCTATATTTGTCAAAATAAAAATATTCATTATGATTGGGACATTGAAATTTACATTGGATAAATTTTTGGTATTTTTCTGACAATGTAAATTTTTTAATGAATAGTGAAAAAATACTGCATTTTACATCAAAACTGCTTTTTCATTTAATTTAATTATATGGTTAGATTATCCTTTTAATTGGTATTAAAGTTTAATATGAATATATTTTTACCATTTAATCCAATGGTGGTCATTAGTATTAATTTCACTTTGGAATTGGTCATAAACTAATACCAAAATTTTCATAGATATTGTTTCAAAAAAACCCGCCATTTGTTTTGACAACGAGAATTACTTTTAAATCAATTATTGAAATTTATGTGTTTGGAATTTGGTAAAATGGATTACATATTTGGAATCAAGAGTTCCAAATTATGTAATTAAGACTCTTTTATTTTTGGACATTATGAATAGTAACAATGGTAATTATCTTTAATTATCTTGATTAATGAGTAATCAGGTAGTTAAAGATAATAAAATGATATAATAATAATACAAAAAGACCAAAACATGTGTCCTAAGGATACTGGTTGTCTTATGGCCTACCATGGGATGCCTTGTGCCAAACTTGGGGCCCCATGGAATCACTTTTGTGAGAAAGTGACTTTTTATCTTTTTATTTTTAAAGAATGTTAAATGTGACAAAGAATGTATCACCTAAGTAAAATATTTTTAATTTTATCTACATAAATTATATTTTGGACTATAAATACTAATTAGAAATATAAAACTATTTCCTACATCATAGTATTTTTTTTCATAATTTTTATACTTTAAATAAATTAAATTATTAATGACATCATGATGATGCAGCGATTACCTCATTAATAAAGGATTTAAATAAAATGAAATGATAATGTAAAATATATGACCTACACATGTACAAAACCTATTGGATGTGTGTATTTATAACCCTTATCACCTTACCCTCGAATTATATCAATGTGGGACCTTTTTAATCCAAAAATAATTTTCAAATAAAGTAACATTTCTTTACTTTCCAAGAGTGCCCCTCCTCTCCTCTTATAAAAGGCCCCCAACTCTACCTCCTTAACCACACTCACAAAGCCTTTGGCTCGACCAAACCCTGCCCATTTTGTCTCTCCAATTCCCTATTTTACTCCTTAAAGCCTCACTTTGGGCAGAAGTCATCCCAAGGAAGCCTTTGAGCTCAAACCAAAGGGAGTTACCCAATTTTAAGGTAATGTCTTCACTTGAGACCTTTTGTTTTATTTTGATTCTCCAACCCCCTAAACTCTTTTTATTCATTTATTTTTTAACAACTACAGTATATTGAATATACTAGTATGTTTTTATAATAAGTATTCGAGCTAAACTTACACACACCTACATATAATGGTTAAAGGACATACTGTTTCCGTGGATGGTGAATTTATGCCTCCCGAAACGATGATTGTTCAACATTCTTTTAGCACCTTCAAAGGTGGCCATTAATATGTCACTATATTTATATATGATATATAATATGTTTATGTTTTCCTTAAACTTCTGTATTTTTCATTTTGGGCATACCTTTATGGTTTCCATTATGGGTAAACGCGATATCTTCATTTAAGGAAGTGCGGACTACCACCCCCTCAAAGTGATTTGATTTGATAAATAACATATGTGGGATGTATAAATGATGGAAATATGATATTATATATGATATTATACTGGAATTATAATATACCTTTATATCATTATTATTCCATTCTATAAAATACGATATAGAAATGAAAGTAGCGTTTATGCGTAGGTACAGCTTATCGTCTCCATGAACGGTGAATTTCATTTCTTACCTCTAAATGATTATGTAATATTATAAATGCATGTATATACTAGATATATATGATATATAAATCATGATTATAATTCTGGATATAATCGATACATGAACAACTTGTAATTATAAAGGGTTTATTTTTGACTCAAGTACCAATGATCGTTAAAACGACCTTTATTAACTTAAATAATTACATAGTGTTCATGACATGGATATAAGTGATATAAAAGGAATAATGAACTTGTAAAAGGTTCTTAATAAATTAGAAATTAACTCCAGTTTATTATTCATGACATTAAAGAATGATCGAGTCAAGTCGGACCCGAGGTATGGGACTTCATCTAAATCTCCTTTCATTGAGGCATATTTTGTTTTATACACAACCTTCTTTTATATGGTGTATAAACCCAATTGACTTTTAAGTTTATTCAAAAGGAATCTTTTTTATACAAAGAGTTTACTAAATGACAAAAGGGAATGTTTTTGTCGTACGTATGCGGCGACAACGACTTCTCCTCCACTGTGACCATTATTTGAGTTTTGGCTTCCTCTACAAGGCATACCTTTTTTAAAAAAGAAAAATAAATACCATGTTTTACTTTTCTTTTATTTTGGTATTGAAAATGGTTTTCATAATATTTTTATATCAATGTGTTGTATTGATATATTGTGATTGAAAGGTGGAAATGTTATGTTTCCTTTATGCATGTTTTATGTGATACGATTATGTTGAGGTTCTTGGGCATTATTATGAAGTCGGGTGGTTCCGTGATAAACTAAGGGCGGGTGAGCCCGACATAGCTCCACAATGCATTTGGTAATGAAAAGGAGTGAAACTTTAAGGTTTTTATGAAGAGATTTAGGGAATATACTGTGATGGGTATTCCAAACGTAACCAAGAGGGTTACTCCCTACGTAAGAATGTTATGAATGCCTCAAGTTACCTTTATATCTTATGATTTCTATGATTTATTCATGATTTGATGAGGTATGTTAAAGTTCTTATGTTTTATGGGTAAAGTATGATTTCATTCTTATGTATATATGTACCCATGTTTCCTTTCCATATTTTTATATCCCTTACTGAGCTTTTTATGCTCATCCCATGTTTTTTGAAAATTTTTTCACAGGTCAAGGTAAATTTACATGATATGATTATAGTGTCAAGCAAGTGTCAAGAAAGAATACATGTTTTATTTTAAATATGTTTCCATTGATGGGAATGAAGAATACTATCATTATGTAACCACTTTGTTTATATGTGGAATGTAATGCATATTTTATAATCTAATTCTCTAAAACTCTAAACCTGAAAAGATCCTCAATGTGTAATCTTGTAATAACTCAAGATTAAGTAAGGTTTAAGGCTAGGGCCTTATAGTTGGTATCAAAGGTCGGTTTAGATAACTTTAGGAGTTATAATTCTATTAAATGATTATCCAAAAAAATTTAAGGTAAAATTGAAGTGATATAGTATTTGAATATTACCATGTTGCTTCATCTAAGACATGTTTCTTTAGAATGGTTTTCCGCAGAGGAAATAGGGAAGCAGTGCTAGGAAGGCATGCAGAAGGAAATTACCTTCCGAATCAGCATCCTGAGATGGTCGGAATTGGAACTGAATAGTTTGTTGCAGTAATGGAGCAGCTGACTCAAGCGATAAATGGCGGTGGTATCCATAAACGAGATCAGCCAGATCAACCGCAGAGGAACATGTCAGTGGTAGAACATTTCATGAGGCAACATCCCCCATCATTCAGAGGATCATCTTACCCTGTGCTAGATGAAGGGTGGATTAAGGCACTGGAGAAGATTTTTGATGTCATGGGGTGTTCAGACAATCATAAGGTTAGTCTTGCTATTTACCGTTTGGAGGGTGAATCAGATCAGTGGTGGTCGATGGTTAAAAATATCAGGGATGCTGATGAGATTGATGCTCTCGACTGGGATGAATTCAAAGGTATGATTCTTGAAAAGTATTTTCCTAAGGCTGTTCGACTTAGGATGGAAAAAAATCTTGGAATTGAGGCAAGAGGAAGAATCAGTGGCTACCTATGAAGAAAGGTTCACTCGATTGGCAAGGTATGCTCCAAATTTTATCCAAGACCTTGATAGTAAAATAAATCATTTTTACTCAGGATTAAAGACAAATTATCGAAGGGAATTATCTTCTCGTGAGTTTAAAAGTTATGAAAAGCTTTTTCGATGTGCTGAGAAGGTGGAAATGGAGTTTTCTGATGATCAAGTGTTCTATAACAACCAGCAGAAGAAGAGACCAAGGTGGTAGGAGAAAGGGAATAATTCTTCAAAAAAGTCTGATGGTAAGAAATATAAGTTTCCAGTTTGTGATAAATGTGGCAAAAGGCGTGCTGGGGAATGTCTTCTGAATTCTGGAAAGTGCTACTAATGTGGTAAGATGGGACATAAGTCTCGTGATTGCACTGAAAAGGATCAAGGTGAAGGTAAGACCAAATTTTATTTATAGTTAGTGAAATGTTTTAAGTGCAATGAGATGGGTCACTATGAAAACGAGAGTCCAACAAAGAGCTTGAGTGATGGGAAGCAGTTAGACTACAAGCAGAAAGGGGTGGTGAAATCCTTTACAACTACTTCAGCAGATTTCGGGCCATCAAATGAAGTTGTATCAGGTACTTTGTTTGTTTTTTCAGATTATGCCAGTGTGTTGTTTGATTTGGGGTCCACACATTCTTTCATCTCTGAAACCTTTTCTAGTGAAATGGGAATACCATCTCAAGAAAGGACTCCTAAAATTTTGGTAAAAACACCTGGGGGAAATGTTGAGGCAAAAAGAATTTATAAGAATCTTCCTATCCTTATCTGGGGAAAGAACCTACTTGAAAACCTTATTGTTCTACCACTAGTAGAGTTTAATGTTATCATGGGTATGGATTGGCTCTCTATTTACCATGCTAATATTGACTGTAGAGCAAAAGAAGTTACTTTTCAAAAAGACTTTCAGTTTGTGTACAAGAATGAACCCTTACTGTTGATAACTTATCAAGAGGCCAAGAAACTTTTAAAAGATGGAAATGAATGTTACCTTGCACACATCATTGAAAATAAAGGAACTGTTCAGATTAATGATGTGCCAGTGGTAAATGAGTATTCTAATGTTTTTCTTGATGAGTTGCCTAGAATAATACCAGATCAGGAAGTTGAGTTTACTGTTGACTTAGTTCCTGATGCTAAGCCAATTTCAAAACCCCCTTATCGAATGGCTCAAATTGAACTTTTAGAGTTGAAGGAGCAATTGAAAGATTTATTAGAGAAAGGTTTCATTTGACCTAGCACATCACCATGGGGTGCTTTTGTTTTATTTATTAAAAAGAATGATGGTTCAATGAGACTTTTCATTGATTATAGAGCCTTGAATAACATCACTGTTAAGAACAAATATCCTTTGCCTCATATCGATGATTTGTTTGATCAGCTCCAGGGAGCTCAGTATTTTTCAAAGATTGACTTGAGATCGGGGTACCATCAGCTGAAGGTAAAGGAAGCATATATTCCGAAGACCGCGTTCTGTATAAGATATGGCCATTATGAATTTGTAGTAATGCCTTTTGGGCTAACCAATGCACCTGCTGTATTCATGGACTTAATGAATATAATTTTCCATGATTTCATGGATAAGTTTGTCGTGGTTTTCATTGATGATATTTTGGTGTTTTCTAAAAGTAAAGAGGAGCATGAAAGACATTTAAGGGTTATCTTGCAAACCTTAAAAGAAAATAAACTGTATGGAAAATTCAGCAAGTGTGAGTTTTGGTTGCAAAAAAATTCTTTCCTTGGTCACATTGTTTCTAAAGATGGGATAACTGTTGATCCTGCAAAAACAAAAGTTGTGGAAGACTGGCCAAGTCCCACAAATGTAACTGAGATTCGTAGCATCCTCGGTTTGGCAGGCTATTACCGAAGGTTTGTTAGAAATTTTTCACGGTTATCTAGTCCAATGACTAAGCTAACTCGGAAGGGTGTTAAGTTTATCTGGACAAAATAATGTGATTATTGTTTTCAGGAATTGAAAAGAAGATTGGTGAATGCTCCAGTTTTGGAACTACCTTCCACGAATGGTGAGTTTTTTATATACAGTGATACTTCATTGAAAGGACTTGGTTGCGTCCTAATGAAGAATGATCAGGTAATTTCTTATGCTTCACGACAGTTGAAAACTCATGAGGTAAATTACCCTACACATGATTTGGAATTAGATGCTGTTGTTTTCGCTTTAAAAATTTAGAGGAATCATTTGTATGGAGTAAAGTGTGAAATATATACTGATCACAAAAGTTTAAAGTATATATTCACTCAGAAAGAGTTAAACATGAGACAAAGGAGATGGCTGGAATTAATCAAGGATTATGATTGTACAATTCATTACCATCCGGGAAAAGCAAATAAAGTGGCTAATTCTTTGAGTCGAAAAAGTAATGCTTCATTAGCAATGTTGCATTTGGAACGTGATCCTTTCGTTAAGGATTTGATGAACTTTGGCATAGAAGTTGTTGGTGCAGGGAGTTCTTCTGTTTTGTTTCAGGTATTAGTGAGATCATCTCTATCAGATAGAATCAAGCAAGCACAGAAGCAAGACAGTGAGTTGTAGAAAAAGGTAGAGCTGGTTCAGAAAGGTAAGTTTCCTAAATTCAACATTGATAATGATTGTGTTTTTAGATTTGGGAAGAGATTGTGTGTGCCTTGTGATTCACAGTTGAAGATAGAGTTGTAATGTGAAGCTCATCGTTCTCCATTTTCAGTTCATCCTGGCAGTACTAAGATGTATAGAGATCTGCAGGAGTATTACTGGTGGGATGGAATGAAAAGAGATATTGCTGATTTTACTGTGAAGTGTTTGACATGTCAACAGGTTAAAGCAGAGCGACAGTTACCGAAAGGGATGCTTCAGCCTTTACCAGTGCCAGAGTGGAAATGGGATAATATATCCATGGACTTTGTTGTGGGATTACCGAATACATCTTAAGGTAATAATGCAATCTGGGTTATTGGTGATCTCTTGACTAAATCTGCTCATTTCCTTGCAATACGAGATACTTTTTCCCTAGATCAACTTTCCCGTTTGTAGCTTAAAGAGATAGTAAGGTTACATGGAGTTCCCCTCTCCATTGTATCTGATCGTGATCCCAGATTCACTTCTAACTTTTGGAAAGGCCTTCAGAATTCGTTGGGTACTGAATTAAATTTTAGTACAACATTTCATCCTCAATCAGATGGGTAGTCAGAATGAACAATTCAGACCTTGGAGGATATGCTACGAGCTTGTTCGATGGATTATCAGGGAATTTGGGACCAACATCTTTCTTTGTTTGAATTTTCATATAATAATAGTTTTCATTCCAGTATACAGATGACACCATTTGATGTGTTATATGGGAAGCGGTGTCGAACTCCAGCTTTCTGGGATGAAGTGGGTGAAAGGAAGTTTATGGGACCAGAATTGGTAGAAGAGATGGCGGAAAAAGTTCAGCTGATTCAGAAACACATGAGAATAGCTCAGAGTAGGCAGAAGAGTTATGCAGACAACCGGAGGAAGGATCTAACTTTTGAGGTAAGTGGTCATGTTTTTCTCAAAGTCTCGCCATGGAAAAGTGTGATGAGATTTGGTAAGAAAGGAAAGCTGAGTCCAAGGTTCATTGGACCATATTAAATTCTGGAGAGAGTTGGATCAGTTGCATACCAGGTGGATTTACCTCCGTGTTTATCTCAGGTACACAATGTTTTTCACGTTTCGATGTTGAGAAAGTATATGCCAGATACATCTCATGTTTTGAGTCCAGAGGTAGTTCAGCTGGAAGAGAACCTATCTTATGAGGAACAACCGGTCCAGATTCTTGACCACAAGGAGAATGTGTTACAAAATAATTTGATTAATCAGGTAATGGTTTTGTGGAAAAACCACATGATGGAAGAGGCAACATGGGAATCTGAAAATGCAATGAGGGACAAGTACCCCCATTTATTCGATAAGTAAATAAATTGCGGGGATGCAATTTTCTAAAGGGGGAAGGATGTAACATCCCAAGTAAGTAATGAATAATAGATATTTTTATCTATGTCTATTAATGATTAAGATAGTGTTTTAGAGGCTTAAAATGAAAATAAATGCAATCTTATGCATGGAATACACTAATATTCATAAAAGATTGTTTTACTGCCTTTTGATGGAAAAACATTTTTAAATAAAACTTTTGACAATTTTATAATATATATTTTTCAAAATAAACATATTCATTTTGATTGGGACATTGAAATTTACATGGGATAAAGTTTTGGTATTTTTCTGACAATGTTCATTTTTTAATGAATAGTGAAAAAATACTGCATTTTACATCAAAACTGCTTTTTCATTTAATTTAATTATATGATTAGATTATCCTTTTAATTGGTATTAAACTGTAATATGAATATATTTTTACCATTTAATCCAATGGTGTCCATTAGTATTAATTTCACTTTGGAATTGGTCATAAACTAATGCCAAACTTTTCATAGATATTGTTTCAAAAAAACCCGCTATTTGTTTTGACAACGGGAATTATTTTTAAATCAATTATTTCAATTTATGTGTTTGGAATTTGGTAAAATGGATTACATATTTGGAATCAGGAGGTCCAAATTTTGTAATTAAGACTCCTTTATTTTTGGACATTATGAATAGTAACGATGGTAATTATCTTTAATTATCTTGATTAATGAGTAATCAGGTAGTTAAAGATAATAAAATGATATCATAATAATACAAAAAGACCACAACATGTGTCCTAAGGCTACTGGTTGTCTCATGGAAGACCATGGTATGCATTGTTCCAATATCTGGGGCCCCATGGAATCACTTTTGTGAGAAATTGACTTTTTATCTTTTTCTTTTTAAAGAATGTTAAATGTGACAAAGAATGTATCAGCTAAGTAAAATATTTTTAATTTTGTCGAAATAAATGATATTTTGAACTATAAATATTCATTAGAAAGATAAAACTATTTCCTACATCATAGTATTTTTTTCATAATTTTTAGACTTTAAATAAATTAAATTATTTATGACATCATGATGATGCAGCGATTACCTCATTAATAAAGGATTTAAATAAAATGAAATGATAATGTAAAATCGATGACTTAAAAATGTCCAAAACCTATTGGATGTGTGGATTTAGAACCCTTATCACCTTACCCTCTAATTATATTAATTTGGGACCTTTTTAATCCGAAAATCATTTTCAAATAAAGTAACATTTCTTTACTTTCCAAGAGTGCCCCTCCTCTCCTCTTATAAAAGGCCCCCACCTCTACCTTCGTACCCACACTCCCAAATCCTTTGGCTCGGACAACCCCTGCCCATTTTGTCTCTAAACTTCCCTCTCTTACTCCTTAAAGCCTCACTTTGGGCATAAGTATTCTCAAGGAAGCCTTTGAGCTCAATCCAAAGGGAGTTACCTGATTTTATGGTAATGTCTTCACTTGAGTCCTTTTATTTTATTTTGCTTCTCCAACCCACTAAACTCTTTCTATTCATTTATTTTGTAACAACTCCAGTATCATAAATATACTAGGATGTTTTTATAAGAAGTATTCGAGCTACACTTACACAAACCTACATCTAATGGTTAAAGGAAATATTGTTTCCGTGGATGGTGAATTTATGCCTCCTGAAACGATGATTGTTCAACATTCTTTTAACACCTTCAAAGGTGGACATTAAGATGTCACTATATTTATATATGATATATAATATGTTTATGTATTCCTTACACTTCTTTATTTTTCATTTTGGGCATACCTTTATGGTTTCCATTATGGGTAAACACGATATCTTCATTTAAGGAAGTGAGGACTACCGCCCCCTCAAAGTGATTTGATTCGTTAAATACCATATGTGGGATTTATAAAGGATTGAACTATGATATTATATATGATATTATACTGGAATTATAATATACCTTTATATCATTATGATTCCATTCTATAGAATACGAAATAGAAATGAATGTAGCATTCATGCGTACGTACGGCTTACCGTCTCCATGAACGGTGCATTTCATTTCTTACCTCTAAATGATTATGTAATATTATAAATGCATGTATATACTGGATATATATGATATATACATCATGATTATAATTCTGGATATAATGGATACATGAACAACTTGTAATTATAAAGGGTTTATTTTTTACTCAAGTACCAATGATCGTTAAAATGACCGTTATTAACTTAAATAATTACATAGTGTTCATGACATGGAAATAAGTGATATAAAAGGAATAATGAACTTGAAAAATGTTCTTAAGCAAGTATAAATTGACTCAAGTTTATTATTCAGGACATTAATGAACGATCAAGTCAAGTCGGACCCAAGGTATGGGACTTCGTCTCAATCTCCTTTCATTGAGGCATATTTTGTTTTATACACAACCTTCTTTTATATGGTGTATAAACCCCTTTGACTTTTATGTTTATTCAAAAGGAATCTTTTTTATACGAAGAGTTTACTAAACGACAAAATGGAATGTTTTTGTTGTACGTATGCGGCGACAACGACTTCTCCGCCGTCGTGACCATTATTTGAGTTTCGGCTTCCTCTACAAGCAATACATATTTTTAAAAGAAAAATAAATACAATGTTTTACTTTTCTTTTATTTTGGTATTGAAAATGGATTTCATAATGTTTTTATATCAATGTATTGTATTGATATCCTGTGATTGAAAGGTGAAAATGTTATGTTTCCTTTATGCATGTTTTATGTGATACGATTATGTTGAGGTTCTTGGGAATTATTATGAAGACGGGTGGTTTCGTGATAAACTAAGGGCTTGTGAGCCCGATATAGCTCTCCAATGCATTGGGTAACGCGAAGGAGTGAAACGTTGAGGTTTCTCCGAAGAGATTTAGGGAATATACTGTGATGGGTATTCCAAACGTAACCAAGAGGGTTACTCCCTATGTAAGAAAGTTATGAATGCCTCAAGTTACCTTTATGCCTTATGATTTCTATGATTTATTTATGATTTGATGAGGTATGTTAAAGTGCTTATGTTTTATGGGTAAATTATGATTTCATTCTTATGTATATATGTACCCATGTTTCCTTTCCATATTTTTATATCCCTTACTGAGCTTTTTATGCTCATCCCATGTTTTTTGAAATGTTTTTCAAAGGTCAAGGGAAAGGTACATGATATGATTATAGTGTCAAAGAAGTGTCAATAAATAATCCATGTTTTATTTTAAATATGTTTCCATTGATGGGAAATAAGAATACTATCATTATGTAACCACTTTGTTTATATGTGGAATGTAATGCAAGTTTTATGATCTAATTCTCTAAAACTCTAAACCTGGAAAGATCCTCAATATGTAATCTTGTAATAACTCAAGATTAAGTAAGGTTTAAGGTTGGGGCCTTATACATTACACGCCCACTCACTACTGAAGAATTGATGAACCAAAATATCATCAATCTAATCCCTGCATCAAATGTATCTTGAAACCCGGATGATATAATATTTTTTTAACATTATTATCCATACTTAGATCTTATTTATGGATGCATAAAACATGAATGTTGAGTTTGGTAGGCATTTATTAACCCATAAAATCAGGCCCTAGGTGTACTGTTGGGCTTCACTGGTAGTTCACCTATGAAAATCCTTAGAAGAAAGGGTAGTTTAAGATAAAATAATGAATGAATATCTATTCAGATCATCCGAAATATCTATCAACTCTAAGTCCATGAGATATAATAATAATAAAAATAAAAACAATAATAACAATAATAATTTAAATGGGGAACATATCATTTGAAAGGTTTAATGTGGGGGGTCAGAAAAATTCTCAAATATTTAAATCAAACCACACATTCCATATTATGTCATTTTCTAAAGATATGTGAACTATTTTACACAATATTTCCACTCATGTGAATACACTCATGATTTAGAGAACCACTCATGAGAACTCTCATGAATGAGAGACAATAATCCTACTAAAACTCAAGACCTTGAGAACAAGAGTAAGTATTTTTCATGCTTGGGAAGAATGTTATTATTATTAATGGATGATGAAACAAGATGTATGGTTCCTATATACATGTCATAAATCAACTTGGTCTACACCAGATCTGGAAACTCAATCCAATCTATGATATACTCGAGGTGCGTTCCAAATCACCATGGGATGGAAACTACTTATAGGGATTCAAAGAATAATCAATTAGAATGATTTTATTTTTAAAAAAAAAATTAATACATAAAGTCATAGTGCACCACATAATAAAATTGACATACCATAATTTGAAAATAAAAAAATAATTATATTACAAATGATAGAATAAGGTAATAAACATCATAAGTCAAAAAAATCAAGATCTGAGTTGAAGGACAATACATAAGGATCCCCAAAAGAAAGAAAGATAAAACCCAAACCAAAGTGAAAGCCTCGATCTACATATGATTTTTGACCTTGTTCCACATATCAATATAACCATTACTACATATCCTTGTCATTACAAACAATAAGAATAGTTCCATGGAACCTAAAAGATATCCATTATAGTTTCTTACATTGAATGGTGTATGTAGGGTGTGAGTGAAACTGAGATCAATAGTATTTCAATAAATATTTTATGTTATTCCATTCATAATCCATTTAATTTATAAAATATTTAAATAAAATATAGAAAGTGCCTTTTTCATACATACATATATAAAATACAACACCAGTCATTTAAATTTATAAGCATGTATTTGAGGTTATTTTAAATTAAAATATTCACTTAGATTACATTCCTTGACTTAATACTCTTTTATCAAAAAAAATCATTCTCAAATAAACTTTCAAAAGTCACTTTAAAAATACACATTTTCAAAGATCATTAAAAAAATTTAGACACACCAGAAAAATGCACATGCATAATAAAATTAAAATACTATGACACCATATATAAAGGAAATATATATAAAGTAGTAAAAGAGAGTAATTATGGTACACAATAAAATCAAGAAATTGGAAAAAAGAAAGGAAATTCACTAACTATGACCATTATTTAATCACATAAAATTACTAAACATACATTGTTTCCACTTTAAATGTACCCGGGTTGGAGCTATCTACAAACCTATTAATGAATTCGTATGTTTCTATGAAACCAGGTCCTCTAAAATAGCCTCACTGGTGTCACTCTTCTAAGGAATCTAGTACTATAGTATATTTAGTTTATCTAATTAGGAGTATATATTATCTTTATATCACAAAAAAATTAAGATTCCTTCAATCAAAATGTATGTAAATCAATATGAGTTAAACATTAATATGCATCAATAACATATAAATATTAAATATCATATCACCTCCTACAACCACGTAAGAAAGAAACCCATTCACACATCATCTAAATCACATTAATAAATGTATACCCCTTGGGCCAAAATCAATATCACAATAAATAAAAAATACCCCTTTATAGGTTATAGTCCAACAAGGGGCTCATGAGGGTCTCACACACCCACACTATTTAAAAACCATTTAAATGTTCCAAACATGACTTTACTAAAATCCTAGGAAAGTGTGCCATGTAATTTATCCACTATTTTTAAATTCATTTTGAAATGTCCCTCACACTAAAAAGATTTACAAACAACACTCAATCATTTAAATAGAAATCCCTTTTATTAAACAAAATTTTAAAATAAAGCATTTCTCCCTAATTAAAAAATTCCAAAAAACTGATGTTCCACTTAATTCCAACACTAAATGGGGCCAAATACCTTTTAATAAAACCAATGAATTTTAGATAAACCATTGATATATTCCGAAAAAAACATGGAACCTATAATCTTTTTTAGATGTCAATTTCACCATAATACCCATTTATTCCATGTTTTATTTAAATTAAAAATAAATATTTTTTTCCAAATATCACGTATAGTTATAATTTGATTAAAAACTCATTTTAAATACCAATGCACATAATGTAATTATTTTTAATATAAAATCACAAAACAAATAACCCGATTCAATTGAAATCTACTTAAAAGTCATCACCTTCAGCTGTGAATTATAAAAAAAGACTCAAGGGACTCTAATAAATCCCTTGAAAGAAATACATAAATATGTCACACCGAACCCCAAATAAAACTAGGAAAACCACTAGGGTTCATGGAAGAGATGTTTTAATCAATGGGGGAAGGAAAAAAGGAAGAAGGATGAAGGAAACCGAGATGATGGAAAATTTACTATGCATAATCCACTTGTAATAGAAGATTGATGAGATTAAAACCAAAGGATAATAGAGGGATAGGGATCCCTTGTGCACCCAAGAATTATCTAAACCAATAGAAAATAAAAGGGTTCTAAAATCCATTAAATCTTGTGTAGGGTAAAACTGATAGATCTAATTTTTCAACACATAGGTAGTCAATATTGTTTGTCTTCATGGTTTGTTAAATCGTGCGATTTTTATATAGTTTTCATTGGATAAAACACCCCATCAACACAATTTGTCACATGGTTATAAGAAACCATGCATTAATAACATGAGGATATAAAAAATATTACAAAATTATGTATGGATTACCCACATGGTTTTCTTAATCATTCATTTATCCTTGTGACACCAAAAACATTCATGAAATTATAGATTTCGAACCTCAAACTCAAGAACAAGTGAAAACCCAATAAATAAATATAAAATAATTAATTAACAAAGAAAATTAACAACTGGGGTGCCAAAATTCTCCCCACCATAACACTTTCTTCCCATATAAAGTCAATAATAAGAATGAAGTTTCAAAAAAATTAACTCGAATAACCCCCATTAAAAGAGGTAGGTTAGGTTGGAAAACATCCTCAAGGAACCCAAACGAAGGAAACCAAAAAACAATGACAAAACCAATAAACCAGAAAATTACAAACACAAAGTTCTTAATCATCTCCATATGAAATGAAATATAATCAAAACCATAAATTCCAAAAGAGATTGAGATGAGAATTGGAATCTCCCCAATTTAGAAATACTCTATGTAGTGTAATAAGAAAAGGACATTCCATGATACCAAAAAATAATGATTAGAAGGAATATCTATAAATTTCTTAAAAATCACTCAATAATTGAAAACTTCATCAAGAATTACAACCTCTGAGATAACAACATATGAAACTCAAAAAAAACACAGCCCAAAGAGAACTTATATTGATAACAAAAACCGTCACTGTTTATAACATATACTCAACCTAAAAACTCAGTAATAATATCTCACAAGCATTACACAATATGAAATAACTTGGGATTTTGACCCCAGGTCATAGCATTGAAAGGTCAAGCTTGGATCTCAACATGGAACACCATCCATGGTGATCCCAACAAGCTTCACCATCGAGGGTCCACCAGATCAAAGGTAATACTCATCTTATTTACCCCGTCACTAACTTAATGTTCACTTATGTGCAACCCATCAAGAAACCAGCCTCCAATGTTTCACGATATAATAAAACATATGAATCCCCAAGAGAAGGAAATGAAAAATATAAAATCATGCACAAAATATAGAATCTCAACCCAATGATCCATAGGTCCTTATCATATATATGATAATGAACAAAAAATACCTAATTTGAAACAAAATAAATTCCATCAAGGAAACACACAAATATATGGCCATGAAGGCTATAAAATAAATTGAAATCACCAAGAGGATTTCCCATTCATTCTCCAAAAATCCACTAAAAAGAGAAAATAACACCAATAAAAGGCACCCTAGAGTATAAAATAAGTTTTATATCAACCCCTCCACATGTATTTGTGTAGTGAAATAAATAATGAAAATTCAATTCCATGAAATGGAAGAGACCACATAAGGACCATTCCTAGGAACGACACCCTATATTTCACAAGGACCATTCTAAGAGGCATAGGGAAAATAAAATAAATCATGAAACTATGTTTTCATTCTCTTGAATGAAATAATGTGGTCCCATAACCAATGGGAAAATCCAAAAGTCACTCATTTACCAGACAACAGACATTGAAAATTATCATTTTAAAAAACCATTTAAATATAAAATTTTATAATACAACTCCCCAAAATATCCAATCATTAAAAAAACCCTTTTCCATCACAAAATAGGGTTTTTAAAATAATAATACAAGTTTATCTTTTTTTTAAATTCTCTTTCTGTACACTTTCATGATTTCTGTTATCAAAAGAAGAGCTAACCCAATAATTTTCCCCCACATCCCCATACACCTCAAAAAGTAATTTAAAAAATGTTTGTTTTAAAAAAAAGTTAATTTTAAAATTCCATTTTTAAATCAAATAGATTTAAAGACACTATAAACCATTAATTTAAACAAATACCATTTTAAAATTCATTCCATAAAAAAATTTATTCTAAAAATCATTTTCCACCTAAAAAATTCCTTTAACCTTAGTTGAATTTAAAAATCTAAAATCATTTGACACTCTTTAAATAATTTGAAACAACCCAATTACAAAACTGAATTTCAAAATAAAAAACCAAAGATATATCTTTAACAACAAAAATTATAAATTGAGTTGAAAAACATCCTATAATTCCTTTTTCCATCCCCTAAAACCATTTTCTGAACACATTGAACAATATACATAAGTTAAAAAAAACAAAGAATCCAAGCATAGATCACAATAAAAACACATTTGATCACATATATTCACCCATAAAACCCCCATAATAAGTATCTTTCTAATGGTAAATTCCATTATGATCTTCATGAAATGATACAAATGTGAAATAACAGTCTTGAAAAAGAAACAACATTATACACATTTTGGTCACCTGGACTGGTAAACCATGGACCAATGGTGATTTATGAACTGTGATGTTTTTACATTAATTTCTCTTGTTATCTTTATAGTTTACCATTATATGTAGTTTAATAGTGAATCCCTTATTCATCCACAACTTTCACGTCCAAAACAAAAAACGACCCCCCAAAATCATCAACGCACAAATCAAGGACTAAGGTATCATCTTAGCATATAAAAATATATTAAAGGTATCCAGAATGAAACCTAAAATCTAGACTAAAACCCCCAACATCTCATATAAAATCAAGGATAAAGGTGATAAAGGGATCAAGAAAGACTCCTCGTACCTACCTCTTGAGTCCCAATGATGATCCAAGTCTCTATACAACATTGACTCACCCTGAATAGAAAGTGGGTGTTCTGTGATACCATTTTTCATGATCCATCCCAAGAAACCCTTTTATTTGGTACTAATGACGATTCATGACATACCTGAGTTGTGATCCCAATCTCCCCAAGCTGGAAACACATTCCATGGTCATAAAATATAATCATTGAGATCAATTTCACCCTCAATATGACAAACAATACATAAAATCAATGTATACAATATAATAAAAGATGCATTCTATAACTAAACAATAAATAAAAAAATAATCACATAAATGGATGAATAAGTGAATTAAAATCACATATCAATAACCATACAATATATGAGATAATGTTTGGTATATTAACATCCCCAAATGAAACAAGAGAAAACTCAAACCAAACTATTAGAATCTATCTTCATGTGACCTGTGACCACTGTCCACATATCAAAACATCATTAACTACATAATCCAAACATCTTGAATCATAATACAATTATAGGGAACCTAAAAAACTCCATAAGTGTTTCATTCAATGAATGGTGTATTTAAGGTTTAGTGAAACCAATCTTAATTGGATTTCAAAAAAGAGTTTGTCATATTCTTTTCGAAATCAATTTCATTTATGATAGATTTAAAATCAATCTAGAGAACAGTATTTTTCATACTGACATATATAAATCCAAAGTCAAATTTATTTCCATTTATAAATTTATTTTTATCCTTTTTAAATTAAATGAAAAAACGTCACTTAAAAAACATCACCCAATCCCCTTTTACTAAAAACACAAACTTCAAATCAACCTTGAAAAGAAAATTTAGAAATAAACCTTTTCAAATATCATTAAAAAAATATAAATATTCATGACAAAATCTAAAGAATAATAAAAGTAAATTTATAAGGAACTATATCACATGGAAATAAATATAATCAAGTATTAAAAGGGAGACATGGTGCCACACATGCCAATTGAGGCAGGAAAAACTATTGAAGGAATTTTTACTAAAGAGGATCAAAAATAAAATTTTTGAGATTAAAAAACATTTTTCGGTTTGACCCTAGATGTATTGGGGTTGGAATAATTTATAAGCTTATTAATTAATTCCTATATTGATAAAAAACTATAGTCTCTAAACTAGCCTTATTAGTGGAGCTTCCTAATAGCTACCAATACCATAATGGATCTAGTCCATCTAATCCAGACTAGATAGTAGCCAACTATCATCACTCACTAATATTCATAATATACCTATATAATTAAATTAATATAAGGCGAGTAATCATATACATCAATAAAATATAATTATTCAATCTATTATCACATCCTACACAATTTAATGAAACAACCCCTTTTACATACAATCCATATTGCATAAATATATATATATATTCCCTCTAGGTAACAATACAAATCATAGTCAATATAAAATACCCCATCAGGGGTCACAATCTAAAAAGGGGCTCAAGTGGGATCCATACACCCACACTATTTAAAAAATATTAGAATGTTCTAAATAGTCCTTTACTAAAATCCAAACACGGTTTGCCGAGACATTTTCCAACTACTTTGAAATTAACTTCCTAACACCATAAACACTAAAAAGATTTATATATAACACTCAAACCAGTTAAATAAGAACAACTGTTATTATGAAATATTAGAAAATCACCAATTTCTACGAACATGAAGCATTTATATAAAAATGATACTTTAGTTAATTCTTTTCCCAAAAAAAGTCTACATACATTTTAAACCCCGCACTATATTTCAAACAAACCATTAAAATATTCATATGAAAATTTTTCACATGAACTTAATTTTAGGAATCAAAGACAATGAAATACACCTGTATGGTATGTGGGATTTCAATTTTAAAGAAATTGATAATTTATTCCAAATATCACATATATTTATAATTTAAAAAATAATCATTTTAAATCACAAAAAACACAATGAAATGTATTTTAAAAGAAAATTAATAAAACACATACCTCGTACAAATGGAATCCAAGAAATAAGTCATAATATTTGATGAAAAAGACTAAAATAAGCCTCAAGATACTCAAATAAATACGTAGGAACAAAAACCCCATGAATAAGTCACTTGAACCAAAATCTAACTAGGATATGCCTTTGGGTTCATGAGAGAGGGAGAAATCAATGGGGAAGGAAGAGGGTAATATGAAATGAGGAAACCAAGAGGAAGGATGATCATACCTTGGAAAATACACCTGAGAATGAGAGGATAGGATTGTAGAACCAATGGATAAGAGGGGGAGATAACTCCCTCATATACTCTAGCCTCAACCAAACTAGGAGAAAAAATGGGCTAAAACCCCTTATATCATGAACATTAACGGGTACCCAGATAACATGATAATTGAGCCAACACTAACTTACCCAAAGGGCATTCTTAAGGCCCATAAGTTGGAAACTAGCACCTGGAATCATAAAAAATGAATATGGGAACGTTTTTCATACAAAGATTGTGGATCTAATGACAAAAACATTAGTATACATATAAGAAAAACTCCATTGGGAGACATGTACTAGAAGTCAAACATACATAACAACTCAAAGTACTATAGAAATGTACCATAAAATAGGTAAAACTACCCATGTTCCAATGGAAGCAACTCACCATGTCCATGGATCAATAGCTAGAACCATATTGAAATGGTGCTTTACCCCTGATCGGACCTAGAATGAGGCACTCCACAAAATCCGAAGGCATAGGTAGGGTGTGAGATAAAATACCATTAGGGTATCATCGTGGATTCCATAATAATATTCCACCTTTAAATTAAATGAATAAATAGATTTCAATTATAAATAAAAAATATTAGAATTTTAAAAGAATACTTAAAAAATCATTCTTTACATATCAAATGTTGGAAGTACCTCTAAAAAAATGGATAAAATATTTTTTTTATAAAAAACAGATTATATAAATTTAGGTGACGTGTAAAATAGTTCAAAAACATTGGCATACATATATAAAAAATAAAAAGAAAAAGCAAGAAACATGGTCATCTGCAAAGAGCTACAATAGTTCAAGGTTATGGGACCTCACACACTCATGTGATAATAACCATCATGTGTAAACACATCCCTCCACACTAGAACAAGAGGATACATGTCTATCCTATTAAGTAATATTAAGTTCTAAAAAGTTTAATTTTAGTGTTGTAAAACATCAATCTAGTGCTGAGGAATTCCCATCCTATCGTGGTTATCCCACATAACTCACTACCTACCTAAACGTGCATGTTCTCTTTTACAAATCAATTATGGTAACTTTATTTTAAGAAACCATAATATTAAATTAAATTGGATTCTCCCATTTCAAAAATATCAAATTTCCAATTAAAAACCTAAAAGATGTTTTTAATAAAATAACATGCCTTTTCAAAGATAAAACCCAATGGTTTCTAACATATCCATTTAAACCATTTTTCACAAATAAAAATTTGAAATCAATTTAAAACTCAATTTCACAATTAAATTTCAACAATTAAATTCAACAGTTAAATTGAATCAATTTCCATCAATTTCACAATTTAAATAAAAAATAATAATTCTCAAAAAAATTCCATCAATTTAAAAATCACACCCCCAATTAAATGGAATGGGGGTTTCCCAAAATTCATGATAAAATTAAATTTCTTAAAACTCCACTTTAATGGAATTAGGTTTTTAATCAGTCAATTGAAAAAAATTCATTTATAATGATAATTTAATTTTAATCAACAAATAAATTTAAACCAAGAAAGTTAGAGTTAGTAAAAATTGGACATCTTGATAAAACCACCTACCTCGGAATAGCTAGATCTTAAAGTTCCAAACCTAAATTGGTATGTAAAAATAGAGAATGATGAAAATGGAAAAAGGGAAACAATCATAGGTTTAAGATCCAAAAATAGATGGGTTTCAATCTTCCCACAAATAGGGAAATATATAAAACCCTTGGGAGGAAAAAAGAATGGGATATTGTGAATGGGAAGTGGAAACTAACTAGGAGAGGATCAGGTACCATTATTCAAGATTTGATATTCTTATAGGAGGGTTCAGAGAATCTCTAAACTACTATTTAGATTTCTCAGGGAAGGATAATTTGGTTTGGGATTTTATAGGTCTGTTAGAGACCTAAAAGAGGGGTTTCAATATTTTAAAACTTATGTTCGCATTAAAAAAACCCATGAAAATTATTTCCTAGAAAGGGACTCACGGTTAAACCAAACCATGTGCCCATTCCATGAACCTATTATAAATGGGATTCATGTTTTATTCTATGTTGGTGCACAAAATTACAAACCGTGCAACAACCGCGGAAAACCTCACATCCTGGGTTAACACAATTTTCATTCAGAGGGCACACAATTTGGGAAAACTGTGTATCAAAAGGGAACTAGCTTGGAAACATTCGAAACTTTTTAAAATTTCACCAGATTCACCCTTAAATTAAACCCAAAAAAATTATAAAAATAGGGGTTTAGGAATACCTACAAATAGTATCATTTTTTTACAATCTCCCCACTATAAAAACATTCTTTCCTTGGAAATAATACAAAACAGCTTCCACACCAAAAATGATGAGTCCATTTCTATCTCATTAGTTCCTCCCTCTCTCATGTCTCATGAGAATAAGAATCATTCTTCCATAACACACAAACCAATTATATCTTCCTCCTAGGATGTACCTTTGTTTTAGAATCAACATTCCTCACCGGATGTTCATTCATTGATAAATCTGGTTCAACCCCAAGATCACTCCATCCCAACACATGAGATGGATCAAACAGATACTTTCTCAGCTATGATACATGGAACATGTTATGTATCGATGTAAGATTTTTTGGAAGGTCTACATGATAAGATACTTTTCCACCAGATCAATAACCTCAGAAGGTCCCAAAAATTGTGGAGAAAGTTTCCCTTCCCTCCCAAGCCGTTGATGATCCAACTGTGATGAAACATTCACGAACACCTGGTCACCAACTGATAATTATAAAGATATATGATGATGTTCAATCTAATAATTATACCATATTTTTTCTATCAATATTCTATGTGAAACAACTGTATATTTTCCATCATCTCTTGGACTATGCTCAGTCCAACCATGGAACTTTTAACAATCTCTGAACAACAAAAAAGAGATCTATAAGGTCAACCATAAAAGGCCTCAAAATGATCCATTCTAATCATAGACTAATAAATATTATCAATAGAAAACTCAACCACCCCTAAATGATCATCCCTAGAACAAAAAATGTTGAGAACATAAGCACAAAGCATATCTTCGATAATATATACAATTATTTTTGTCGGAACATCTTACTATGGATGGTATGCCATACTCAAATAGACCTGATATCTAAGTTCCTCCTGAAGTAGTCTTAAAAAATGATAATTTAATTGGGGATCTATAACATAGACTATATCATATGGAATACCATGTAACAAAATAATATCTTTCACATATAAATTTCACAACTCCTCTACTTTGGATGCATCGTTCATCGGTATAAAGTGACCTTATTTTGTCAGTAGATTGATCACAACTCATATCACATTATTATTTCAATGGTATGTGAAAACCCAATAAAATAATCCATGTATATTTCTTCCCACTTGCACATTAGCATAGGAAGTGACTGAAGAAAACCTGAAGGTTTCTCATGATCGTCCTTGACTAGTTGGAAAGTGTAACAACATGAGACAAATTCAACAATGCACCATCTCACACCTGTCCACGTGAATTGACGCCTCATGTCATAGAACATAATTGTGGTTATTGGGTTCAAAACCCACTAGAAATCATGGGAATCCATCATCATATATGTCCTTAATACTAACATTACAAAAAAGAGATTATGATAGCATAGAATTACCTCTTTGTAGAATGACCTCTCAACAACTATATTCCCACCAGAAAGAGTGTCTCTAAAGCTAATAAACTCATCATAAATCTACTTTTCATAAAAATAAAATCGATAAAATCATATGAAGACTAAAAACTAGACAAAACAACCTCATCCCTTATTCTTGGACATTCGTGCAGGACTATGAAAATTGAGTCATCTGGTTCCACTCTTCTAATTATTATTTTATGACCTAGGTTTGATGTTTCTTCTCAAATTATATACAAAAACATTACCGTTATTTAGGGTTGGTGATGTAGAAATCAAATGACTACATGTATTCCAGCCAACGCCTCTAGTAGAGATTTTAATCTTTCTGAGAGAATATATAATTGAAGCTCTTGTGATATGAAAAAATAATAAAAGTTTCTCTGTAATGGTAATACTTCCAACTCTTAAGATTGTGCATCACAGCTACAAGATCAAGGTCATGGGTTAGGTTATTATTCTCATGTGGATTAAGATGATGAGAGTCATAGAAAATGAAGTTATCTACATGAATTAGAAAACAACCAAAACATTAACCAAATTCATGACATAAGACCACATAGCCCAACCCAGCCTCTGGAAGAGTCAACAACTGATGTAGTAGTCAAAAGATGTTTCATATCAACAAAATAACACTATAATTTATCATCACATGAAAACATTACTCCTGAATTAGAGAAACCATCAGAGAATACATCTTCGAGAGGCACTTTACAGACCATTTATGATATTCAACTAAACCCATGAAACTATGAATACCAAAAACATTCTACAGTTGTTCTCATGTTCTAAAAACATTCACCTTTTCAGTATCAATTGAAATACCATGTTCCAACACCATGTGTCCCAATAATTTCACTTCCCAAATCCCGAAATCACATTTTGTATTCTTGTCATAAAATCAGTAATTTTCAACAATTCTAGAACTACTCTTAGATGACACACATGATCCTCCTTGGAATTAGTGTAAACTGTGATTTCAAACACAAAGACTACCACAAAGGCATTATGATATTCATGGAAAATCTTGTTCATTAAAGACATGAAAAATATGGGTTCATTGTTCATTCCAAAGGGGATGAAAAGATACACATAATGGTTGTACCTTCTCTGAAAGGAATTTTTATGAATGTAAAAGTCTTTTATCCCCAACTAATGGCATCCAGACTGAAGATAAATCTTTGAGAACAATTTTTAAACATTCAACCGGTCAAATATATCATCAACCATTATAAGTGAATAATTTTTCTTTACTCTTAATCTATTGAGTTTTCAGTAATCAACCCACAGTAGGAGTTAATAATCATGTTTATTATCAAATAGAACTGATGCTAGCCAAGGTGACACAATCAATCTTATAAATCGTTTATCTATATGATCTTCTAATCGTGTACTCAACTCTTTCATTTAATTGGTTCCTTACTATAAAAGGAATCAAAATCTGGTTGAGTAACAAGAACTAAATCAATAGAAAAATCTAACTCCCTTACTAGTGGAAATTCAATGAAATTAGAAGGAAACACATAGGGAAAATAGATGAAAATAGGAAGGGTATTAATGCTAAAAGATTCCCACTCCAAATAAAAAAGAAAACACAGATATAAATTCCCCAAAATCCAGATAAAATGGTATGTATGTACTTGACCTTAGGTACCATTATCCTTGGAGGACAGGACACACACCATCAGGTGTTGTGAAGGGGACCCATTGAAGATAACAATCAATCTTGGATTTGTTGTCAATAAGCCAATCCATCCTAAAAATGATGTCAAGTTGTTTCATGTCGGGAACTAGAAAACTCCAAGGAGTTTCAATATTATATAGAGAGAAACAACTCTTTTACTATGATTACTATGATCTCACTTCATACCAAGGGGAGTAGTAATGTCCATTACGTAGTATAAAACATCTATAGGAAGATTAAGTAGACTAAAAGCATTTTTTTAATTAAACAAATGAGATGATCAAATATACAATAATTCATTCACTAATTATGAATATATAGTGATGGTACCTATCATGATTGATAGTCCCATATCCACTTCCTCTAAAGACTCATCCACTATGTAAAGAAGCCTCATTATAGGTGCTTGTGGTTGGAACCCATTTTTCCTTGATCCATCTTAATGCACCACATTTTTAGAAAGAGATGATGATATCATTCCAGTATGTGGAGTGGAATAGATATAGAAGAACTTATTCTTTAAATCAAGAATCTGCAAGATCCACATATCTTTTTACCTCAGTGAAAACCCTCTATTAATTTCATAGATTTCCACACTGGTAAAAATAAACAGACCTATTAGAGGCACTGTAGGAGATCTAGAATGAACCTAATATAAATAAGCACCATAAGAAACATCATGATTATTCTTATCCTTAAAGAGAATTTAACCACTGTTGTGAGAGAATGAACCTTATGACAACCCTGTAATTTTAGGAAGGTCCTTTTCTACCATCAATGATATATCACGAACATCTTCATAAGAAGGTAAATTTATAATGAAAAGCTAAGATCAAATATCCCCAAAAACTCCTAACTTGAATCATTGATCCTTCATCTTCTAAAGAGATTTTATTTATGGTGGGAATTTCAAAATCCAAGAAAAATGGTTTTCATACTCTGTTATGATCCTCTATACATGCTTATATTTGAAAAACATTGTAGCCTTATCTAAAAATATAGAATAAAGATATAACTATTTGGTGAAAGTAATTTTGAATTCATTCAACTATAATACATCATGATTATTATTCATCACCATCAGGTTCCACCATCTATTGGTTGATCCTTCAAGTATGACGGTGGCACACTTCACCTTCATTTCATTAGGTGTCTCTATGAACCCCAAAAAATGCTCCATCTTGATCAGACATTCCTCATCCTATTAAGGATCATTTTTCACTTGAACATAGATCGATTATGGTGATGGAATTATAGATAAATACTCTAGAGAACATACCTTCTAGGTTTGGCAACTAGATCATGAACATATGATGGTGGTGGTGTCTGTCCCAATGCATGGATAGTGTGCACAATCACCGCAACAAGATTCAGGTCCATAAGAGTATTTTCTCAGTGAGGTTCAACTGCGTCTTCCTACTAGATCTTATTCAGATAAATTATTAGAGGCATGATGATACACACCATTTAATAACAATATAGAATACATTATATTAACACTTAAACTGAGAAATAATGGAAATTAGTCCCAACAAATAGACAAAAAAAATTTGGATTTAAATGTATCCAAATCAAAATAAGTAAAAATACTATAAATAATATTCAATAAGTATCTCTCTAACTATCCATGATGAATTAATCATTGTTATGGTGATATCTAGACAAATAATCAATCAAAAAAACCTCATAAGTCTTGACTAGATTACACAAATTCATTTTGACCTCAAGACAAGAAGCTCAAAGAAGAGCTCTGATACCACTATTTCACAAACCCACCAGGGTGCCCTAGTAACCTGATAACTGAGCTGGAATTTACATATCCCAAATCATTTTCTCTGTAACACCCCAAACTTCTACGGTACGCTTCTCTTTGAATAATGCGATAGCGTGTGTTGTACGCAACATCGAGTTCTAACACACCACAATCAATCAAACTAGCTGTTATGAATAGTAATACCTATTTTTTGAAATTATATATATTTTATATTTCAAAATGGACTTCATTTTTGGATTCGTAATATCGAAATTATCCTAAGATTAATTTTTGGTATTTTTCTTAGAACTTCCAATTTTTATGAAAAGTGAAAAATACTTAAAAACAACTTTTTTAATCAAAACAATTTATAGTGATAAATTGTATTATTGAGTGGTTTTAAATTATAATTAGAATAAATTTTTACCATTTTATCCAATGGGGTTCATTATAATTAATTTCACTTTGAAATTGGACATAAACAATTATCAATCTTTTGATATATATTGTTTCTTAAAAACACGCTATTTGTTCTGACAGCGGGAATTAATTGTAAAATTGATTAATTAAACTTATATGTTTGGAATTTTTTAAAATAGACAACATTTTTTAATTTGGAATATCAATTATAACTTAGGGTGAAATTTTGGCATTGTTCAGAAAAACGTCAATTTTTGATGAATAGTGAAACTACTAAGTGGTAGTTAAAAAACTGAATTTTTCATAAAACATAATTTTACCGCTTCTGTGAATGGAATTTCGAAAATCCGAGAGACACGGTTAATATCAAGAAGTAAAATGTGGTTCAATGAGATGAAAATATTTTTTGGTGAATAGTAACTTTTTACTTTTATTTACCACGGTTAAAAGTAAATAGTGTAATTAAGGGTAAAAATGATATTAATATTACCTTAACACATGTCCTAATTCTATTGGACACGTGTATCTCGACCAAAACAGCCTTAGGAATAAAATATTATCATTCAGATCCACTTGGATTAGATTAGGACATTTATTATTATTTAATTCAAAGAAGAGATAAAAGAGTTAAAATCAAAGTTTATTTACTAAAAAAATTTTAATATAGGGTTACACATAAGATAAATTAGATTGTAAATATTCATTAGAAATCTAATAAGATTTAATACATAATGATATTTTATTTATAATTTTTAGACTTTAAATAAGTTAATTTATTTATGAC
This sequence comes from Viscum album, assembly GCA_963277665.1. NCBI lineage: Eukaryota > Viridiplantae > Streptophyta > Magnoliopsida > Santalales > Viscaceae > Viscum > Viscum album. Next base: position 1,991,784,045 of record OY728151.1, read on the forward strand.
ACAATGATGATGCAGTAATTACCATAATTGTGACAAATTAAAATAATTGATATTATAAATTCCCAAATAAATATAATTTGAGACTTTTAATGAATTACAATAATTTTATAGGATAATATGACATGTTATGATTGATTTAATTAACTTTGGTCGAAGTAATCATTCTGTTATGAGTTTCACAAAAATCAATTATTGAATAGTGTCAAAATTGACATAAATGAGTTTTTAAAACAAATATTATATTATTAATTGATATTTAATTCCTAAAAATATAATGTTCGACCAGGAGACTTATATCATGATAGTTGCATCATTAATGGACCACTTGGGGGCCTCTTGGATGAATATAGTATGGTTATTAACTATATATTATAAAAATACGAAGTGGCATGGTAAATGTCAAACTAATTAACTAAGAGTTAAAATTGAAAGATAAGGTTAATATAGTAACCCAAACCTGTCTAAATTATATTTTTTGAATTTTTTTCGACCTATCCCCACCTTAACCTTTGAATAATCAACTTTGGAGCCATTTGAAACCGAATTTTAATTTATTATAAATTAATATTTCTAGCTTTTCCAAAGGTGCCCCTCACCCCTCTTATAAAAGGGCACCCCTCCTTCTCATTTCTTCACACCTTCAAAGCCTTTTGGTTCGGCCAAACTCTACCCAAATACTCTCCTAACTTCCCTCAATACAACCTAGAGGCCTTAGTTTGATCCGAAATTCAACCTAAGGAGCCCTTTTGATCAAATGAAAAGGAAGAACCCGAAGAAGAGGTAATGTTTTCACCACCCCTTTTCAAGTTCCTTTCTTCTTCCACTTCTTCTTTATTTGTTATTACCATTATAAAATAATAAATCCAGTATATTATATATACTGTGATGTTATTATAAATATGGTACAGCCATATTCAGTATTCTATCCACCCTTTGAATAACATGTCACCATACGTGCGTACGTACGGCTTACCGTCTCCACGTCGTGGTGTAATTGGTATTCAATATATTATTATTTGGATGGGTATAATAATGATGTGTAACTCATGTAAATAATAAATATAACATGTTAATTATTCTATATATATGATATACCATCCATTTATATATTATTTTAATATCAAAAGAATGATATTGTCGCTCGTGCGTACATACGGACTACCGTCTCCACGAACGCGATGAGATTCATTCTCCATCGTGCCCATTAAAGTATAATTATCATTTTATGATTTAAAAATGATGTTTAAGGACTTGATATCATTCTGTATATGAAAAATATACAACATATCCATGAAAAACATGGCTTATGTAACAAAACATATAAAAGAAAATGAGTAAGTTAACACCCGAAACGACGATAATTTAAAGATATTATTAACAAATCAATGTTAAAAGATCATATATGATATCATATTAATATATATGATTCTTTTATAATTTAATAACAATTATTTCACCATTATATAGGAGGTTAACCTACCCCAACCAAGGAAAAGTACAAGGTAAGGGTTATTTCACAATCTCTTCATTATCCGAGGTTGTTTATACGTAATAATCAACTGGGATCTCTTTATCATCCTCATCCATGTTTCTTAAAAATGTATTTCAAAACATTTTTAATATTTACAAGAATATGGGTTAAAGTCATTTATACCCTTGTTTGACTTTTTATAAGAGGTTTATAAAGGAATATTTTCGTCGTTTTCCAAACAAGGTGCTTTTTAACCTTTTCGACAAAATTAAGGTAAGAATGTTTTTTTAACTTATACGGCGGGTGTGGTTATTTTCCGCCGTTATAAAATCTTTGAAGCTTACCTTACAAGCTTATAAGAATATTTTCTAAGAAAATGTTTTATTTTATAAATATATGACTCTTAAATGATTTCAAAAATAGAAAGATATATTTCTCTAAAAAGAGTTTTGATTTCATCTATGTCAACATCGTTTGATGGATTTTACGCTTATTTGAAGTTGATTTATTATAATACAAAACTTCTATATTTTATTGAAGGTTTTGTGATATGTTTGACTGTGGATGTGCTATTTTTATACCATTCATGGTTTATGGTAAAAGTATTGACATTTCGTATGCTAGTTTTAATACGAATGTTTATGTTATGTTTAAACCTTTTCATATGGGAATGCATTGGACTTAATATGTGACGGGTGGAGGCCGCTATAACTCCTCGATGCATCGGTAGGTATCATGAGACAAACTAGTGTCTTGGAACAAGTCCTTGGCAAAATCTTATTTGTAGTCTTGGCATGAGGCTTGGCTATGTGGTTATGATAGTCTGGCATTATGCATTCCATCATTATGAAAGTTGTTATTGATATTGCATGTGATTATTTGATTAGTAGAATATCCATATGAATAAGTAAATGGAATTATTTCATCTTAATTTTTCCATATTATGTTGAAGTTCAAGTTTTAAAGGCTTTTGTTTTAGTTATACATTGCCTTAAATTTTTATGCTTATTTTTGAAAGTTTCAGCTATATTGTTATCCTTACTGGGCATTTGAGCTCACCCCTTTTCTATGTTTTATTTTTCCCAGGATGTGAAGAAGTGAGATATGAATGACCTGCAAGGATAGTATGTGGGGATATGAGTGTGGAATATGGAGACTATGTTATTGTAGTATTTTTCCACTTTATGATGTAATACTTTATGAATATATCTAGTGTTTCCAAGGATACTAAACCAATCGGTCTTTCAAGATTTGATCTTTCTTATGATCATGCCAATATAATGTAATAATGCACCGACTCTGGGTAACAAGGGTAGGGGAGTTACAGTTGGTATCAGAGGAAGTTTAGTACAAACCATGGAAGCTAGATTTAGATAAACTCTGATTAGAGCATATAGACCTAAGATGAACTTTGAGGATTAGTATAGAAGAACTTCCTAGAATTTTGGTATTGTAGAGATTTTGTGAGTTTTCCGAGCAATACATCCCTGTCTGGATACGAGCAGGTAGAGGAGGCTCTGGCACAGATGTGCCTAGGGGTAAAACCCAAAAACACCGCTTTGAGCTAGACTCGAACGGGAACTGGTGCACGATAACGGGCCTTGTTGCACTCTTGGTTACGACACTCCCGAGGGATATACTTAGGATAACTCTCATTTTATTTACAAATCTTTATGAAGGGTTTATGAGCATATACTTCCTCAAAGAAAACATTTTTATGATTATGGATTATATCCATAAATAGTTCAATTTATGTTAAGTGTTTTATAAGTATGGGATTATGTATTTTGATTCATAAACTGATCTAGTTTATGCCATTGTTTAGAAATGGCGCCTAGTGGAAGAAATGAAAACCGTATCAATGCACGCACTCCATGTAGGGATTTCCCTCCTGCTCAAGATAATTATAGTGGAGATGGTGATGCAACTGGTGCCGATCAGCTAATCACCATACTGGGACAACTCACTCGGCTTATGAATAATAACCTTACCCGTATGGAGCACCCTGATCTGCAGCGTGGAGGATCAATGTTAGACCAATTCATGAGGCAACAACCATCAATGTTCAATGGGAGTAAAAATCCCTTAGTAGCTGATCAATGGATATTTTCCCTAGAGAAAATATTTCAGGCTTTGGGGAGTAGTGAAAGGGAAAGAGTTATCATGGCAGTTTACCGCCTCACTGGAGATGCTGATCAATGGTGGTCATTGATTCAAAATACGATGGAAGATGATGAAGTATCAAATATGGAATGGAGGGAGTTTAATGATCTGTTTTTAGAAAAATACTTTCCTCATGACCATCGAGCAGATATGGAATGGCAATTTCTGAGTCTGAGACAGAAGGAGGATGAGAATGTCACAAAGTATGAGGCTAACTTTACAAGGTTATCAAGGTATTCTTGTGATTATATACATAACCCAATAAGTAAGATTGATCGTTTCTTTGATGGGTTAAAACCATTTGTCCATCGAGCATTAGTCTCACAATCTTTCTCGTCGTACGAAGACATTGTCTCATGTGCTATCAAGACCGAAAACGAATTCTCTAAGTCTTATGACTTTAAAGCAAAGAAAGAGAAGAAGAGGCCTACTGATCAATCTGGGAATGGAAATAAGGGGAAGAAAGGAAAGGTTGAATATCCATCCTATGGTAAATGTGGGAAGAAACACCCTGGTACTTACTTGAAGGGAATGGGCGTCTGTTACAAATGTGGTGAAAAAGGCCACCAAGCTCGTGATTGCAAAGGGAAGAAGGAAGATACCAATGTTCAGTGCTACAATTGCAGGGAGATGGGGAATTATGAAAATGAATATCCTAAGCGTCAGGAGAACTTACCTCAGAAAAGGCCAAGGGATCAAGGCCAGGCTTATGCTATCACTACTGCTAAAGTAGAAGCTCTGAAAGACGTGGTGGCAGGTAATTTAATGGTTTCCTCAAGTTTAGAAAATGCATTATTTGATTCTGGATTATCGCATTGTTTCATATCTTCCCAGTTTGATAAGAAAATTAGATATTTCAAATTTGATTTAATAAGGGAGTTGTCAGTTAAAACTCCTAAGGGAAGTATCACTACAACAAAGTTTTGTGAATCAGTCCCCATTAGAACACATAAATGTTCTTTATCTACTATTCTCACCGTCATACCTATGATTGAGTTTGATATAATCCTCAGTATGGACTGGCTTTCGGACTATGATGCGAAGATTTATTGTAAGAAGAAATAGGTTACGATTCTTGATGATAATGATAAGGAACACCTTATCTTTAGAGCAGAATTGTCACCACCTAATTCTTATTTAGATCCACCCCCAGTAGCTCAACTAAATTCAATTATTGGGGAGGAAGAGAATGAAATAACTATGGGTGAGGAAAGGAATGTTCAAATAGAGGATGTACCTATTGTGAATGAATTTGTAGATGTATTTCCGAAAGATTTACCGGGAAATCCTCCAGAACGAGAAGTTGAGTTTTCCATTGATTTAATTCCTGGATCAAGGCCTATATCAAAAACCCATTATAGGATGGCCACTATAGAATTAGTTGAACTAAAGAAACAACTAGAGGAATTGAGTTATAAGGGATTTATTCGCCCTAGTGTTTCTCCATGGGGATCCCCTGTTCTTTTTATTAAAAAGAAAGATGGATCTATGAGGTTATGTATCGACTACAGGGAGATCAATGCTATAACTATAAAGAACAAGTATCCCCTACCACTCATTGATGATTTATTTGACCAACTACATGGAGCTCAATACTTTTGAAAGAATGAACTTCGATCTAGATACCATCAGTTGTTTGTGAAGAAGGAAGACACTCTGAAGACAACATTTCAAACCAGGTACGGGCATTACGAGTTTTGTGTAATGCCTTTTGGATTGACTAATGCACCCTCTGTATTCATGGATCTGATGAATAGAGTTTTCAAGGAGTATCTCGATGAATTTGTGGTGGTATTTATTGATGACATCTTGGTATACTCCAAAATCTATGAGGATCATGAAAATCACTTGCGCATTATCTTGAAGAATCTGAGAAAACATGAATTATATGGGAAGTTTAGAAAGTGTGAATTATGGCTTCATAAGATTTCTTTTCATGGCCATATTGTCTCTAAAGATGGAATCTCTGTTGATCCTTCTAAGACCAAGGCAATCCAAGAATGGCCAGCACCTACGAGTATAACTGAGGTACGTAGTTTTATTGGTTTAGAAGGTTATTATCGACGATTCATCCAGAATTTTTCCCGATTGGCTAACCCATTAACAAAGCTCACACGTAAAGGGGTTAAATTTGTTTGGACAAAAGAGTGTGAAGAATGTTTCGAAGAACTGAAGAGAATATTAGTCAATGCACCTATATTGACTCTACCATCAGGGAATGATGGGTTCGTTATTTATAGTGATGCATCGAAGAAAGGACGTGGTTGTGTCCTTATGCAGAATGATATGGTTATTGCCTATGCATCACAACAGTTGAAAATTCATGAACAAAACTATCCTACTCATGATCTCGAGTTAGAAACTGTGATCTTTGCTTTGAAGATATCGCGGCACTACCTCTATGGTGAAAAATGTGAGATTTATACTGATCACAAGAGTTTGAAGTATATTTTCTCACAAAAAGAACTCAACATGAGGAAAAGGAGATGGATTGAATTACTCAAGGATTATGATTGTACGATACACTACCTCCCGGGGAAAGCAAACAAGGTGACAGATGCTTTGAGCAGAAAAGACCATGGATTTTTGAACGTGATGATAATTGAAAGGGATCTAATTTTGATGGATCTAGTGAATATGGACATGGGAATAACCAGGGAAGGTGAAACATCAATGCTTTTTCAAATGGTTCCCAAACCATCTTTACTAGAAAGGATTAAGAGTTCTCAGACCGATGATGAAGAATTTCAAAAGAAGATTAAAGCTGTGAATGATGGGAGACTGAGAGACTTTGTGTATGAAGATGGAATTTTGAAATTTGGGAAGATACTTTGTGTTCCCGATATACCTGATCTAAAAAGGGAATTTCTGGATGATGCTCATAGTTCCAATTTCTCTATACACCCTGGGAGCACCAAAATGTATAGAGATTTGAAGGAAAATTTTTGGTGGGACAACATGAAGAGGGAGATTGCTGATTTTGTGTCAAGATGTATGGTTTTTCAACAAGTGAAAGCTGGAAGGCAACAGCCTGGAGGAGTCATGCAACCTCTTCCCATACCGGAGTGGAAATGGGACAATATTATAATGGACTTTGTCATGGGGCTACCAGATACTCCTAGAAGGAACAATGCAATATGGGTTATTGTTGATCGTCTTACCAAGTAAGCACATTTTCTTGCTATAAGAGAAGATCTACCCCTGGAACGTCTAGCAAGATTATATATTAATGAAGTTGTGAGACTTCATGGAGTACCCCTATCGATTGTTTCTCATCGTGATCCTCGTTTTACTTCAAGATTCTGGAAGAGTCTTCAGAAATCCCTAGATACTGAACTTCATTTGAGCACTGCCTACCACCCTTAAACGGATGGATAATCAGAACGAACTATTCAGACCTTAGAAGACATGTTGAGATCCTGCTCACTTGACTTTCAGGATATGTGGGATCAATATTTACCTCTGGTAGAATTTTCCTATAACAATAGCTTCCATTCGAGTATTCAGATGGCACCATATGAAGCGTTATACGGAAAGAGATGTCGTACACCAACCTGTTGGGATGATGTTGGTGAAAGAAAACTTGTACGCCCAGAACTGGTGGAGGAAATGATGGAAAAGGTGAAGGTAATCCAAAATCACATCAAAGTAGCTCAAAGTAGGCAGAAGAAATATGCCGATAATCGAAGGAAGGATTTGGAATTTCAAGTTGGTGATCATGTTTTCCTGAAGGTATCTCCATGGAAGGGAGTCATACATTTTGGTAAGAAATGTAAATTGAGTCCCAGGTACATCAGACCTTTCGAAATTCTAGAACTAATTGGGGTTGTAGCTTACCGATTGGCAATGCCGCCAAGTCTCTCCAAAGTTCACGATGTGTTCCATGTATCTCTGTTGGGGAAATACATGCTTGATCCAACTTATGTACTCACCTATGAGGAGTCAGAACTGGAACCCGATCTATCTTATTGTGAAGAGCCCGTCAGGATTCTTGATACAAGAGAACAAGTACTGAGAAACCGGACGACGCGTCTGGTAAAAGTTTTGTGGAGAAACCATAAGATGGAAGAGGCAACGTGGGAACCCGAGGAACTTATGATGAAGAACCACCCGAGTCTTTTCATGTGATAAGTATTCTAGAAATTTCTAGGATGCAATTATTTGAAGGAGGATAGAATGTAACACCCCAAGCTTCTACGGTACGCTTCTCTTTGAATAATGTGATAGCGTGTGTTGTACGCAACATCGAGTTATAACACACCACAACCAATCAAACTAGCCGTGATGAATAGTAATACCTACTTTTTGAAATTATATATATTTTATATTTCAAAATGGACTTCATTTTTAGATTCAGAATATCGAGATTATCCTAAGATGAATTTTTGGTATTTTTCCGAGAACTTCCGATTTTTATGAAAAGTGAAAAATACATAAAAACAACTTTTTTAATCAAAATAATTTATAGTGATAAATTATATTATTGAGTGGTTTTAAAGTATAATTAAAATATATTTTTACCATTTTATCCAATTGTGTTCATTACAATTAATTTCACTTTCAAATTGGACATAAACAATTATCAATCTTTTGATATATATTGTTTCATAAAAACACGCTATTTGTTCTGACAGCGAGAATTAATTATAAAATTAATTAATGAAACTTATATGTTTTGAATTTTTTAAAATAGACATCATTTTTGAATTCGGAATATCAATTATAGGATAAGGTGAAATTTTGGCATTGTTCTGAAAAACTTCAATTTTTGATGAATAGTGAAACTACTAAGTGGTAGTTAAAAACTGAATTTTTCATAAAAATTAATTTTACTGCATCTGTGAATGAAATTTATAAAATCCTAGAGACACGGTTAATATCAAGAAGTAAAATGTGGTTCAATGAGATGAAAATAATTTTTGGTGAATAGTAACTTTTTACTTTTATTTACCACAGTTAAAAGTAAATAGGGTAATTAAGGGTAAAAATGATATTAATATTATCCTAACACATGTCCTAATTCTATTTTACAAGTTTATCTCGACCGAAAAAGCCTTAGGAATAAAATATTATCATTTAGGTCTACTTGGATTAGATTAGGACATTTATTATTATTTAATTTAAAGAAGAGTTAAAAGAGTTAAAATCAATGTTTATTTACTAAAACATTTTTAATATAGTGTTATACATAAGATAAATTCGATTGTAAATATTCATTAGAAAGATAATACGATTTCCTACATAATGATATTTTATTTTTAATTTTTATACTTTAAATAAGTTAATTTATTTATGACACAATGATGATGTAGTAATTACGATAATTGTGACGAATTAAAATAATTGATATTATAAATTCCCAAATAAATATAATTTGAGACTTTTAATTAATTAAAATAATTTTATAGGATACTATGACATGTTAGGATTGATTTAATTAACTTTGGTCGAAGTAATCATTCTGTTATGAGTTTCACAAAAATCAATTATTGAATAGTGTCAAAATTGACATAAAAGAGTTTTTAAAACAAATATTATATTAGTAATTGATATTAAATTCCTAAAAATCTAAGGTTCGGCCAAGAGACTTATATCATGATAGTTTCATCATTAATAGTCCACTTGGGGGTCTCTTCGATGTATATAGTATGTTTATTAACTATATATTATAAAAATATGAAGTGACATGGTAAATGTCAAACTAATTTACTAAGAGTTAAGACTAAAAGATAAGTTCAATATAGTAACACAAACCTATCTACATTCTATTGGTTGAATGTTTTTAGACCTATACCTACCTTAAACTTTGAATAATCAACTTTTGAGCCATTAGAAAACGAATTTTAATTTATTATAAATTAATATTTCTAGGTTTTCCAAAGGTACCCCTCACCCCTCTTATAAAAGGGAACTCCTCCTTCTCATTTATTCACACCATCAAAGCCTTTTGGTTCGGCCAAAATCTGCCCCAATACTCTCAAAACTTTCCTCAATACAACCTATAGGCCTTAGTTTGATCAGAAATCCAACCTATGGATCCCTTTTGATCAAATCAAAAGGAAGAACCCGAAGAAGAGGTAATGTTTTCACCACCCCTTTTCAAGTTCCTTTCTTCTTCCACTTCTTCTTTCTTTGTTATTACCATTCTAAAATAATAACTCCAGTATCTTATATATAATTTTATGTTATTATAAATATGGTACAACCATATTAAGTATTATATCCACCCTTTTAATAACATGTCACCATACGTGCGTACATACGGCTTACCGTCTCCACGTCGTGGTGTAATTGTTATTCAATATATTATTATTTGGATGGGTATAATAATGATGTGTAACTCATGTAAATAATAAATATAACATGTTAATGATTCTTTATATATGATATAACATCCATTTATATATTATTTTAATATCAAAAGAATGATATTGTCGCTCGTGCGTATGTACGGACTACCGTCTCCACGAACGCGACGAGATTCATTCTCCATCGTATCCATTAAAGTACAATTATCATTTGATGATTTAAAAATTATGTTTAAGGACTTGATATCATTATGGATATGAAAAATATAAAACCTATCCATGAAAAACATGGCTTATGTAACAAAACATATAAAAGAAAATGAGTAAGTTAACACCTGAAACGACGATAATTCAAAGATATTATTAACAAATCAATGTTAAAAGATCATATATGATATCATATATATATATATATATATGATTCTTGTATAATTTAATAACAATTATTTCACCATTATACAGGAGGTTAACCTACCCCAACCAAGTAAAAGTACAAGTTAAGGGTTATTTCACAATCTCTTCATTATCTGAGGTTGTTTATACGTAATAATCTACTGGGATCTCTTTATCATCCACATCCATGTTTCTTAAAAATGTATTTCAAAACATTTTTACTGTTTACAAGAATATGGGTTAAAGTCATTTATACCCTTTTTTGACTTTTTATAAAAGTTTTATAAATGAATCTTTCCGTCGTTTTCCAAACAAGGTGCTTTTTAACCTTTTTGACAAAATTAAGGAAATACTGTTTCTTTAACTTATACGACGGGCGCGGTTATTTTCCGCCGTTATAAAATCGTCGAAGCTTACCTTACAATCTTATAAGAATATTTTCTAAGAAAATGTTTTATTTTATAAATATATGACTCTTAAATTATTTCAAAAATAGAAAGAGATATTTCCCTAAAAAGAGTTTTGATTTCATCTATGTCAACATCGTTTGATGGATTTTACGCTTATTTGAAGTTGATTTATTATGATACAAAACTTCTATATTGTATTGAAGGTTTTGTGATATGTTTGACGGTGGATGTGGTATTTTTATACCACTCATGGTTTATGGTAAATGTATTGACATTTTTTATGCTAGTTTTAATACGAATGTTTATGTTATGTTTAAACCTTTTCATATGGGAATGCATTGGACTTAATATGTGACTGGTGGAGCCCGCTATAGCTCCTCGATGCATCGGTAGGTCTCATGAGACAAACTAGTGTCTTGGCACAAGGCCTTGGAAAAATCTTATTTGTAGTCTTGGCATGAGGCCTTGGCTATGTGGTTATGATAGTCTGGCATTATGCATTCCATCATTATGAAAGTGGTTATTGATATTGCATGTGATTATTCGATTAGTAGAATATCCATGTGAATAAGTAAATGGCATTATTTCATCTTACTTTTTCCATACTTTGTTGAAGTTAAAGTTTAAAAGGCTTTTGTTTTCGTTATACATTGCCTTAAATGTTTATGCTTATTTTTGAAAGTTTCAGCTATATTGTTATCCTTACTGGGCATTTGAGCTCACCCCTTTTCTATGTTTTATTTTTCCCAGGATGTGAAGAAGTAAGTTATGAATGACCTGCAGGGATAGTATGTGGGGATATGAGTGTGGAATATGGAGACTATGTTGTTGTAGTATTTTTCCACTTTATGATGTAATAATTTATGAATATATCTAGGGTTTCCAAGGCTACTAAACCAATCGGTCTTTCGAGATTTGATCATTCTTGTGATCATGCCAATGTAATGTAATAATGCACTGACTCTAGGTAACTAGGGTCGGGGCGTTACATTCTCGATCCCCAATGGTTCATGATTAGCACTTGAAATCATATAAAATGAAAGAGGGAATGATTTTTACACCAATATTTTAGAAGAAAACACAAAAAATTCATCATATATATAAGACAAACTCCACATGTATAAATTTATAATAATTCAAAAACGTATAACAACCCAAAGTACTATAGATAATTTATATAAAATAGGTAATAAATCCCATGTACCAAAATACACAACTCATCATGTCCCTAGATCAATAGCTAGAACCACCTCCAAGTGTCTCTTTACCCCAACTCAGATTAAGAAGGAGATAATATATCAACACTCTAAGTCATATGTGGGCATTGAGATAAAATACCATTAGGGTATCACCATGTATTCCCTAATAAGATACCAATATTTAATTACCCTAATAAATATCATTCAATTTTCAATAAATTTGATTGTAATTTCAAAAGAATATTTTAGAAAACATTGTTTACACCTCAAATTATGGGAGTAATATTAAAAACATTTCTTAAATTTAAATATTTTATAAAATGTTTTACATAAATTCATAATGAAAGTAAAATAGTTTAAAAACATTTTCAAACTATTATATCTCATTTATAAACAAGAAAGTAACATGGTCATCTTCCAATAGGTATGATAGTTCTAGGTTATGGGATCCCCACACCCTCATTTGATAATAACTATAATGTTTACAAACATCCCTCATCACTGGATAGAGAGGACTCATTTATTTCTTACTAAGGAATAATCTGTGCAAATAATTATTTATTTAGTGTTTTAAAATTTCAATCCAATGTTAGAAAATTCCCATCCTAGCATGTATGTCCCAAATAACTCACTGACTACAAAAGTATTCACGTTCTATAGTATAAATTAATGATGGGAAATTTATTTTAAAAAACCATAAAATACAATTAAATCCCATTCTCCCATTTTAAAAATTCCAACTTTCCATTTAAAAACCAGTACATGTTTTTAAAAAAGAACAATCATTTTCCAAGATAAAACCCAAAGGTTTCTATCAAAATGATTTTGAGCCAATTTTGTTTTTTCAAAATAATTATTTGAAATCAATTCACAATTCAATTTCATAATTAAATTTACAAAATTAGATTTAAACATTTAATTGAAAAAATTTCCATAAATTTTACAATATAAATTCCCACAATTTTCCTTCAATTTCACAGTCAAACCCTAGTTCAATAGAATTGGGGGATTTCCTAATTTCATGAAAAAATGAAATTTCTAAACAAAACAATTAAATTTAATTAGGGTTTTAATAAATAAATTGAGAGATATCTCATCTATAAAATCAATTAATTTTTTAGAAATAATTGTATTTAAATCAAGATATTTGGGGTTAAAAAAACTGGGCATCATGATAGAACTACCTACCTTGGAATCACTAGATATCGAAACTCCAAACCCAAATAAGGATTTTCAATGGAGAATGATGAAAATAGAAATTATTAATCAAAACTATGTCAAAAGTCCCGAATCAAATGGGATAGGATCCTCCAAACAACATGGAGATCTACAAGATCCAGGGGAGTAAATGAAAGAGATAATGAGATAGAGAATGGTTAGATGAAACTAGGAGAGTATCAACTCTTGGTCTCTAGGATTCGATCCACTTACAGAAGGGTTATAAAGGGAAAAAATTCTATTGGGATCTCTCTTGGAAGGAAAAATATGTTTGGGGTTGTCAAGGTCCTTCGGATACCTAAAATAGGGGTTTCATGATTTTAAAACTGATGTTTGAATTTTAAGAAAAAACAAGCATGCACAGTTTCCTGGGAAGGGCTACACGGTAAGACCAAACAATGCACCTTGGTCGGGTGCTTGTTTTAAATTGGATGTATAGTTTTTCAAACCATGTGCCAACTATTTAAAACCCCACTACCTTTGTATTCATGGTTTCCCTTGAGAGGGAACACAATTTGGTAAAACAATTTTCTAACCATGCACTTGACTAGAAACTTTCAAAACATTTAAAAATTTCACACAATTCACCCTTAAAAAAACCGAACCAAATAATTATAAAAAGAGGGGTTTAGTAATGCTTAAAAAATATAACAAGATGTTTCACCTTAAATTATCAATGGTAATATTAAAAAATGTAGTTTTAAAACACCTGGGAGGTCTACAGGGTTTAGATTCATGCTTAGTAGAAACTATACACCTATTTTGCATGGCTCAAAGAAGTGTGGATTCACTATGCATGGGATACACATATGGTTTTCCTAATGATTTGTTGGAAATCTATAACACCCAAAACCTTACAAAACATCCATATTTCAAACCCAAAACTCCAAAATAACATCAGAAAACATCAAATAAACCAATGAAATAAAATGTTAAGGAAAATTAAAGATCATGGTGTGACAACACTAGAACCCAATATACATATGTCAATGTTCTGAGATTTATAGAGCACATATTGATACTAATAGAAGAATTTTCATTTTGATTATTCACTGAAATTATTATACGTAAATATTCTTAACTAAATTGATCATTAATTAATAAATAATTATCAAGAAAAGGTAGTTATTTTTTAAATTAATTATAAATTAGATGTTAAAATATCTTCTCAATAGAGATTTTGGGATCACTTTTATCAAAATTATTTGGACTTATTAAATCAAATAGATGGAAAAAATTTTGGTCGTGGGATCCAACTTTCAGATGCATATCATAACCAAACAAATTGTCATAATTCAAAAAATGGACATTAAATCATTAAACCAACATTACATGTCTGATTGATGTGAGGTTTATCTATATAGATCCAAAATTAATCATTGATATTTTTTTTATAAATTTTCATGATAATATGAGTTCATTTTATTATTAATGATCATTTTATTACCTTTTAAAGCATGGAAAAAGTGTTATAATTCCGAAAAAAAAAATTTATATTTTTTTAGGAACATCACAATTCATATTGGAATGTGGTTTATTTTATAAGTTATAAATTAATTGGTAATTACTATTATACAATTTGAAATCAAACAAAGCTCATTTTCCCTTTTAAAAAATTTTATTCATGTTTAGAATTTAAAAAAATTGGTATAATTCTAAAAAAATTAAGACAATTCTTAGTACATGAGGATGGTTCCTAACTATTTCAAATTAATTGATTGTTATTTTACAAAATTTTCATAAATGATCCATTTTTTCCTACTCTCATTTGATCATTGAACTCACATGTATAGATTAAAAATGACTTATATTCCTAGAAATATAATTCCAAAGTCTCATGAAATATTTCATGCTATATTAATGTGTAATTTATTTTAATAGGTAATAAATTAATAAAATATCTTTGGAAAATATTTTCATTACAGTGTTACTTAATTTTATAAATATTTATCATTTGAAGTATGCTTGGTGATTAAAAATATTTATAATCATAAAAATTTATATAGGATCATTTCAAGAAAATTTCACGAAATTTTATATATATAATTTATATTTATAATTCATTAATTAATCAAAGAAAATTAAAAAAAATTAATGACTATTAAAACTTATTTTCTAAATTTTGATCAATTCATAACTATATATAATGTAAAATAATGATAAAATTATTCAAAAATAACTTTATATTATTCTATGCCCAAAGATTAATAAATTGAAATCCACTTCAATCCAAAATATCATAAAATAATACATTATTGTTTCAACAAAATTTTCATGACCTTCCTCCTATAGAACCCATCATATGTCATTAGAGAAGTCAAGTGTGACCCCTTAAGCCCGACTCCAATAGATCACGGGTTGGATACTAGTATCAAGAGTATAGAATATACAATATAGGATAAATTACCCTCTTTAATCCTAAGAAAATACAAGGAGACCCAGCAATCAATACAAGATCAAAAATAAATCCAAAATCTCATCAATAATAGAGATATATAAGAAATTTTATCTAACATGAAATAAAATAACATCTTCCAAGTCAATAAAATGACACAATTTTCACTTAATAATGAAGAAAATATCCTCCAATGCCAGCCATAAACCATTTCACAAACCAGAAGAGTCCAATTCATTCTCTAACACTATCTTAAAAATAATAAAAATAACATATATAAGTAGTTCAGAGCATACGAGAAGACTCACTAGTTGTCTCCCTAGAAAATATCATTCCAATAAGAAATATGAATACAGAATCCTCTATGAATAAATTATGAAATAAAATTAAATCCCATCCTAGGTAAACTTCAACCCCATATCATAGGTTCACTTTACAAATTAGCATACAATATATATATATAAATGTAGATATAATAAATATTGAAATTATAGTGAATGAGGTACCCCAAACCTACTTCCCCACTGATCTAGTCACAATAATGACATGATGTTAAATGAATTGGGACTCACATACCATATCCATATATTGATAATGCATACTATAATATTATAATAAGTATCTATATATTGTAACCATATACTATATCCTCATACCCCACCACATACCTAAAACTCATATCAGAGCCTAATACAATACAAACCATAACCAAAATAGGACCTTAAGAATTTATAGGACATAGAAATTAGTATTTCATCTTCATCACCCATATTTTAGATGTTAGGTATTTGATTGGTACGCAAAACCTCTTTTGGGAATCCTTCACATTACCTGAATCAAGTTATAGTGCACAATAACTAAGGAAAACATACAATGATAGATAATAACACACAATACAATCCTAAGATATAGTTCAAATGAAAAATCCAATACAATCACATCCAATTACATGGATGAGTTTCAAAAGTTAGATAACGAAATAATGAAAAATTGACATAAATTGTGATATGGGGATTTATATGGTATAGTAAAAATATCCAAATTAAAGATAGGGGAGAAATAATTTCACAAAATCTAGGGAAAAGATAAATAAACCCAATATAATGAGGTTATGATCTCAAAATGTATATAATGAGAGTTTAAATTCACTAAAGAGAAGAACTATGACATCTAGGGTAGTGTGAGGAAGAATTCGAACTAGATGAAATAAAAGAGTATGAATGAATTCATATTTAAATTCATGTGAACCAAACCATGGAATAGTTCCCTAAACAATATCATGGTTAAATTTAGTTAATAATAATCTAGAAACCACAATTACTAAAAACGTGAACCAATTATAATCTCACCAGTTTTTTCCTTCCAAAAACATTACTTTGACTAAAACTATAACATAGTGCACAAACCACGATTTGTTTTCCTTGGTTTAATTTCAAACTGAAAGACAAGGAAATGAAAAATTTATCTAAAAATATAACTATTTCATAACCGGAAAAATAATAAACATGATCTGGTTTCTCTACCCGTTTTAGGTAAGGAATCATTAAAAATATATCACCAAACCACACAAGGTAAAACAACTATGTTAATAAATACTTTTTTTGATTAGAAAATCTATGGTGTAATACAATACTAGTGGTGACTAAATAAATCTCAATCACTCTACCTATAAAACCATAACCACATATCTTGGTGAGAATTGATGCCACAAATAAGGGAAAAAACATGACATAGAAACCCAAAACCATGACATGATCTATGTAAGAACCAAAAATTAAACTCTTCTACCACATTTCACTTACAAACAGAATCCCAAAACATTATAACCTCATTAACCACAATGTATAAGACCAATAAAATCTGATCCAATATAAAATTTAAAATTAAATCTAATCTTTTTTTCTTAGTTATAACTCATTGATGCAAGATTGGATTTTAAAAAAAATTTATTCCTAAAAGTACAGTTAGGATTTTTTTCATACACATTTGAGTTTTTATTCAGATTATATTTTACCTAAATTTAATAAATTAATTAAAAAACATTATTATAAGTTTTTAAGATAATTTTAGCTCATTTTCATAGTTTTGATTATTTTATGAACATTGAAATCATAAAATATTTACATTTTAAAAAATTAAATTGCTATTATTATTACCATATAAAATATCAAACTGATATGTAGATTATTTTTCGAATTAAAAATTTCATTGGTGATCATTATCATAGTTTTTCATGATAAATGGAGTTTCTGATCATATTTATACGTTGTATTTAGATATGGAACATAAATAATATTTTAAATTATTAAAGTTATTTTTTTATTAGAGGAATATATGTGAACATACCTCATATATTAAGTGTTTTTTCACTTTTATAATGATAAATTCATGAGGATGACCAAAAAATAAATCTAGTGATGTAATATATGAATATTAGTTAATATAAAAAATAATAAAAATTATTTTTAATATAAAAAATTAATTTTTGATTTTGTTGAATCAGAACACAAGTATCATTAGTGGGGTAAATTATCTATCGAAAACATTTCCCCATTATCGATATGAATGTCTCTATAAGTGAATATATCTCATTATAAGTATCTTCCTAATTGTTTCACTAGAAAATCCATTTATTTATGCATGGATTGTATCTTGGAAACAAATTTAAGTAGTGTATATATCCCTATAACAATAGATAAAAAAACAACATTCACTCTCACAACTCTATAATGTGGAATACCCACTTCAACATTAAATATATAGTCATGTCCATTGCATGAAACAACTCATTGAAAGTTCTCATCTTTATGAGCTATAAGACAATACTCCTCCTCTAGAAACCATGAAATACTAGCCTTAAAATACTCATATAAAATATAGAGAATGGATTTATGGTACATTATTAATAATCATAAAATATAAGAATATATTCTTCTATATAGAAATTTAATTACTATGACACTTGAAACATCAATATTAGTGGATCCACAAGTCATTATTTTCATAAGAATTCTATTATTTGAAACACATTTCAAGCATAACCATATATTCAGAACAAAAATTATATATTCATATAAATATTACATAATAAATATACTAGATATTAGATAAAAATGTGTTTGTAAAATACACTATATCATATCAGTTAAACTTTTCAGGTTCTAAAGTCATGAAGAGTTCTCTACCGCTTATGGTTATGTGAATTACAACCTGAGACTGCAATAAATGAATATATTTTTTATACATATGAATAATTAAATACTCCTTGATATATTTAAATAAATTATTCTCACCACCACCACTTAATATGATAAATAAGAAACCAATTCATGTCCCTATGTTAGAAGAGAACCTATCAAGACATGATATATAATTTCTGGGGAAACTATATATAGTTCCCAATGAAACCTATTCACCATACCACTGTAATAGTTCAATGTATTTATGAAACTTTAAATGTAAAACAACAAAAAATAATATGAAATATGATCTAATTTTTTTATTGAATAAATTTAATTAGTTGTGATGAATTTTAATGATAGTTGATGAATTTTTATGAAAGTTGAAAATTTTAAATTTCTATCTTACATAAGTCTCCCTCTATAGTATATTTATAAACTTATAAAGGAATTAAACCCAAATATATATATATTTGGGTGGATTTATGGTCTTCTAATATGACATTATCTGACCTATGAATGATTGGAGTTACCCCTAGTCCAATATGATGATATGTCACATCAAATAATACACAGAGTAAGGTACACTAATTACATGATGAAATCCCCTTACCAAGGCCCACGCACCTTGTAGAGGGAGAACATGATCCTTATGAATTATATAATATGATGTTTTAAACAAATTAACCAATTTTATATGAGGGAAATTTAAATATAAGAGAATACACACCCATAAATAACAAGTAATAAAAATGAACTCATACATAACGTCACTTTTGAATGATATTATTGAGTGAATTTCTTGGGTGATAAGATTTTATATCCCTTGTTATGATATATCTATATTCATAAAATTAAAATTATTTAAATCAATACGACTTTTAATAATTAGTTTATAATAATTTAAATAATTCTAAAGAAATTATAAATATATAAGCAATGGAAATAATGGGTTTTGCTAAAATATGTGTATTTATCAATGCTAAAAATGGATTTTCAAAGCACATTCAGTGAACTAAAATTTTATGTTCTATAAACAGAACACCACTTTTATCAATGATAAACTCGAACACAAAAAAGGAATCTTTCATATATTATAGTATCAATATGTTTAACAACCTACTATATTAGAATAAAATCCCAACAAATTTACATTTTCATTATACAATCAATGAGTTTCAAATTATAATAATTTTAATTACTTTTAAATAGTTTTTTTTAATAATTTATCTAATTAGATAAAGTAAAAAAATTAAATAAATCAGGAAAAAATATTTCTATAATCAAAATAAGAATATTTATACATATAAAAATCACAATGATAATTAAAAATGGCTATTACATATTAAAGAAATAATGTTATTAAATGATCAGATATCCATTGATTTTATTTATACATAAGTATCATGTATATAATTGTACACAATTTATATATATATATATAATAATTAAAAATATAATTTGTTAATACAATTTATCATAATAAAGAAAAAAATAAATTTGAATTGTTATATTATAATTCAATGATATATAATTGATTTTAAATTTTTCATCTCTATTGGCTATGAAATTAAAAACTACTAATTTAATTCTTACATCCATCCTATGTAATTTAATTATTTCCATACTTAAAATAATTCACATATCATCAAATAAAATTTATAATTTCCAATATATATATATATATATATATTCAATGAGCATACATAATTAAAAAAATTAAAATAATGGGATAAAAATGTAATATTATGTATGCTTATATTTTCTAGAATATCCTTTATACTCTATCATTTAAAAATATATTTCCCCACATATGATTGAGTTCATGTTTTCAACTAAAATGTCTCTTATTTTTATTTCAGTTAAGGAGTGATTGTTCATCAATAATGCATTTTTCAATATTTTACACAATGAAAAACATGAAAGGGATACATGTGTACATTCACTCTTCCAATGGAACAAAAAAATTGTTCTTTTAATTTGAAAATGTGAATTCTATCATATGTAGGTAAATTTTTTTCACATTGGTATATTTTTAGGGAATTTATGTAAAATAAAAAATTAAAATACCAATTATCTTTTAAAAAGACCATTTATCCTACAAGAATTAAATAATTACATAGATAAAGTAGATAACATAAAATATAACACCAATTTAATAAATTATCATAGAAATATTATCAAAAATTATAATTATAATTTCAAAAAAAATAATTTCTAATAATTTCTATAAAATAAAACGTTAGATTGAGGTTTTTTTATTCCTAAAAGTTAAAAATTAATTAAAGAACATATCTTAAATGTTTAATTTAATATGATCCAATTTTCATAGTTTAGATCATATAATACATGTTTCAAACATAAAAAGAATTATAAAAATTAATTTTAGATCATATCTGTTAAATCACATATGGGATTAATGTGATGTTTTTCTCCACAGGCCAGGAATAAATTTATGTTCATTTTACTATGATTTCAAGAAAAAAAATCTACATATTTTTTTGGTTTTGAATATATATCAATATTTTATAGAGCTTAAAAAATTCCAATATTGAAATGGTGGATCCTGATCCATCCCCAAATTTTTGGGGAACTATTGAATGTTTGACAAACTATAGAAAAACAATCTGATGGAATCGATAATGGGTAATGTAATTACATTATAGCTATTGAAAAACAGCACTATATAATCATTCTAAACTGTGAAATTTTTGGTACTATATATTTTTGAGTTACTATAGAATCACATTACATTATAATATGATTTAATAGTTTGGGTTTCTTTAAATTCCATGATAACCTTACAATTTATTCTCTTATATAGTGAAAAATTTTATGGCTCTCCATTGATGTTGGGATTATTCCATAAGTATGTAAATACATGCATTCCTATTTTTTTTATTTACTCATTTGTTCATGTTTACTCTCAATTCTAGGATTACTTTTTATCTTGAGTTTCCATGTTTCCTTAACTTAAAATTTAAAAAAATAATTTGGATTATTCTAAATAAATTGAACGTTTGATTGACCAATAGTTTTTATACATGTTGAAAATAATTTGATGATAATTTTTCCAATTTTTTTTCAATAATATGATATTATTTAATAATTTTATGTTATTAAATTTTTTTTTATAAATCATAAAAGGCTTATAATTCTAAAAATAGACATTTAATCATTCTACCCACATCTTATATCAGGCTGACATGAAATTTCCTATAATATGTCACAAATGAATATATGATTATTATATTAAAATTTCATGATTGTACAATCTAGTTTTATTTGATTTTATATTTTATAAAAATTAATATATTCTAAAAAAATAATGTTATAAAAATATATTTTTGATCATTCTAGGAAAATTACTTTTCATATTGATATGTGTTTTATTCCAATATTTCATAAATGAATCAAAAATCGTTTTCTTATCTTTTTTTGAAAATCCAATATTATTTGACCAGTTTTAATCTTTTGATACATTTTTATAGATCTCTGAAAACTTTTAATTGTAAAAATTAACATAAAATTATTTTATATCACATCAACAATTTTATTGATATCTAGTTTGGTCCTTCTATTCATAAATTAGTAAATAATAGAATCTTTAAATTTTTTGTGACAGTTATTTCCCTTTATCTAAATTCATTATCATTTGACACACATAAACGAAACATAATAACCCTTAAAAATAATAAAATATGGATCGTATCATTCCATGAAAATAAAAAAAAAATCATCTTTGTGTGAGGTTTGTTTCTATTGGATTCAAATTAATTAATTATCATTGTCCTAATTATTTGAGACAATTACATTTCATTTTATTAATTTTGATCATTTGATGCATTTTTATAGATCATAAAATAATTTTAAAAATAAAAATTAATTTATAATCACTATTATCAAATGCACATTTTATTAAAGTTTAGTTTTATTATAGAAATATTAAAAAAATTAATTATCATTTTCCAAAATACTCATTATAACCCAAGATTGTTTTTTCGTATTTGATAATTTAAAATGTGTTTATAAAACTTAAGAAAATATTATAATAATAAAATAAAAATTAGATTATTCTAAAAAAATCACTTGTTATATTGACAGTTGACTAGTTCTTATATGTCACAAATGAATCGAATAAAGATTTCAAAAATTCCTCAGAGAATCTAATACAGTTCAATAGATTTTGATCATTTTATGCATATTTAGATAACATAAAAAAATTTGGTTAAAAATTCATTTTGAATTAATTTGATCTCACCAAAAATTAAATTTACCAATAGTTTATTCCTACAAATCAAAAATAAAGTAAAAAATCATTTTCCATAATTTTAATGACAATATGTTCTTGTTTCTCAAGATTTAATATTTTTTTTATATGTTTATGTTGGGAAGCAATTTGTATAAAACACATATCATCCATTATAATTATTTACATTAATAAGATAAGTACACTTATATCTTTATTTAACATATCTACCTAAGTGATTCCAGTGACATGTATAAAAAAAGTGGATTCGTGGATTAATGGAAAAAGAACACATGCTATAACATACATGAACCAAATAAATATAGATTTACCAGTTTCAACTAAAAAGAAATATATAACGTGGATGATGGATAATTTATAATTAGAACAACTAATTTTCTAAAATCATTTTCCTCGTACAAAATATAAATACCAAAATGGATCCCTGTTTATAAAATATACATTATTTATATGTTATGAATATAAAAAAAATTCATGTACTTAATTTTTTATATATTTACAATACCTCTAATAGTGACATTTTTAATAGTTATGAATTAAACTAAGAATATCAATGCATAATCAAACAGATGAATGAGTAATTTTCATAAAGTAAGAAATTTTATCCCCGTTTAAAGTATTTCCCAAGGGTAAAATTCTTAAATCTATATAATGGGCTTATGAGAGCTCATTTGATGTGAAAAGTGATATCCATCGACTTGATCAATTTAAAAAAAAAATAATGGGACTATTTTATAGATATGAAGAGCATAAGGTTATTTATTCATCCCTTTTTTTACCTTCCTGTTCTTTATTCATAGAGAAATATCTTTTGTTTTTACCTTTATTTCCATTATCTTCATCCAATTAGTGTTATATATCTATTATTTAAATTTATTTCAATATAGTATAAGGAACCTATTTTTGAAATTAAATTATTTCATCTCCCATTATTTGGGTAAGAATAAGTCATGGGTATAATGAACTAAAAAATTCCAACCATCTGATTATAGAAGTTCTAAGGATAAGAACTTGCGAATATATTTATCGTAACATGGGAATTACTTCCCGAGAGTGTTTTCCAAATATATGTAAAATTTACTCCTACCAATTTTGGTTAAAATAAAATAAGTTATAGGGGTTATAACATGTTTATATATATATATATATAAATTATGGTATTATTTATTCCTTATTCTAAAACCTATTAATATTTCTTTTGTTAGATTCTTCCAATAATTTCTTTATTTCTCTATATATTATATTGTGGAATGTCTTAATGTTTACTGAATTTCTATACTACTTGTATAGAATGAATAAGTATATAGATATTGGAGTATCAACTCATCATCCTCTTTAATTTTACTATTTTTAAAAATTTATTATATTTATTTATTATTTTATTTTATATTTTCAACTTCAATTTTACTTACCATATCATAAGTGGTATATTTTTCTAAATCATGAGAGTCGTCACTAAGATACAGTTTATGTTTTTTATTATTGAATTTATTTTTCAATATACCATTTATGTTCTCATGCATTATTATTTTTGTTGCAAACTTAATTTAATTTTCTTTGTTTTATTATTTATATATAAATATTTAAAAAAGGGTTTTTGATATGTTTTTTAATAAACCATTTACTACTATTGAGGATTTCGTTACTGAAATTTCTCCCCCCTAAAAAACATTTTTTATTTGTGTCTAATACTAACATAGTATATATATTGTTGGCTATAAACATCTAGATATAATTTATCACATGGAATCTTAAAATTCCAATACATTTGACATCCCTTAATTTTTTATGGAAATTAATTTTTCCTAATGGAAAGAAAAAAATATAATATTACCTTATCTCGTAAAGTCTTTAAAGTCATCGTATTATTATAAAAAATAATGTCATTCCGTTGAATGTGTTAAAGCTATTTGGTATAGAAAAAATTATAGATTTAAATATAAATATTTTAGTTTGTAATATTCTAATATTTTACATGAGTAGTGATGTAAAAAAAATTATTTCTTATTTTTATATAAATCAAGGAATATATAATTTTATTGAGTTTAATTTAGACTGAGATACCCCAAATAGAAATAATACTTAAAATATTAAAAACCTTATGGAATAGTCTACTAAATGTTTCTATGACTAGTACCTATTTAATAATGGGTTTATAATAGAATATTCAATAATAAAAATGTATGAAGACTAAATTAAATCAATGAACAATATTTCTCTAGATCATCTACCAAATAAATATTTAAACTTGTAGTTTCTACTTCAAAATGTATCAAAATAATATCCCACAAATGATTAGTGGAGTAACAGTGCAAAATAAGTTGATATATTGATCAATTAACTATTCTTTGTAGAAATGTAATTCTACAAACATTTAGATGAAATATAAGATAGTTTTTTAGAAAGTACTTCATTTAAAGATTCATATTATGAAAAGGATATTTAAAGACCCATTGAATATATTCCTTCTTAATATTTATATATATATATATATATTTAAATAAGAATACAAAAAACTAAATAATTATATATAAGATTAATTAGAAGAAAAATATTTTAATGTATTATTATTTTATATGTCATGGAAAAATTTAGTAATGATTTAAGATGAAACAATATTTTTTAAAATAAAATTTTATCAAAATATTGAAATAATTAGAAATTAAATATAAAAAATGAATGATCAAACTAGTGGATTATGTACCAAAAAACACATGTAAACTCTTATCAATCAATAATGATCTTCTAGACAATCCAGATTTGTCACATATATTCACAAGAAATTATCCATAATGTTTCCCTCTTATGGTCTAAAATAAAAAAATATTCTAGATATTGAAGATAAAAATCTAATGGAGACACTCAATATATTTATATATGTATGTAATAATTATTATATGATTTTTAAAATAATGTGTTCTACAATTCCCAAATATTGAATCATTTATTAAATGAACAATGATAATAAGTTCTACCAAATCTAGATTTTTTAAATATGGAATAAAACAATGGTATGTTAACATTAAAACATTTTTGTACATTCCACTATGAACTGATTTATAAATTAAACATAAAATTCTATAATGAAAAAGGAATTCCAAAATAAATTATTGATGATATATGAGAAGAATTCTAAATGAAACGAAGTAAATAAACACTATATTTTTAAGTAATTATTTTTTTTATTATAAAACCTAATATTGAATGGGTTTTGAAATACATCAAGTCTTTCACTTAACTTTAAGATTTATTAGATGAATTATGAATCACTTACTAGAAAAATAAATTGACAATAAAAATTAATAGTGACAAATCACCCCACAATGAGTAATACATTTTTAATTTTTTTATAATTAAGAAAATGGATATGCATGTTTTCATTGAAGACATTTTTTATTTTTTATTTAATAGATTATTATCAGTGAAAATCATACTTGAACAATGATATTTTGGAAAAAGAATTTAAATATTTCATGAATAATAAAATAATCAAAACATATAAAATTGTTTTTCAATATTTCTAAAAATTCACATTAACTATTATGTTATAAATAAATTAATTAATATAATTGAACTTAATAGACCTATTGAATTCCATTCTTCGAAATATGATTGAATTGTAAATGTATATAGAATAACATATGTGGTGTTTTTTTTCAATGTTCTTACAAACTGAAAAAAACTAACATATAACAATGTATCCATGTTTATGGTTGTTTAATGTGTTATTTACAATTTATTTCCCAAGAAGTAAGATTATTATTTTCCATTATTTCTAACTTCAATCCTACCAAATTTTTATAATTTAGTGATTATAATGTGACTATTAGTTTTATCAAATATTCACTTGTATAAATATTCCTTTTCAAACTATCTATCAAAATATGTTTTCCTAAATGAGAGAAAAATAAACTAAATAATTTTTGTTTCTCTTATGTTTTAAAAAGATAGTGTTTTAACTCATTAAATCAACCCTTATAAATTTTTAAAAACCAGTATATTTTTAAGATGGGGATAAATTATCCTTTATCTTTTATAAGCTTAGAGTTTTGGTCAATAAATATATTTCAATTTAAATTATTTTTATAATCATAATGTGGTATAATATTAGTTGAAATTTCCATAATTTTTTAAGAGGAAAATATTTCCTTTTCTTAGAGGCAAGTGTATAAGTATACTTCTTTAATAATTTTCTAGAATTAAAACATAAGTATTAATTTTTCAAATATTTTTTTAAAACAATATATAACTTCTCTAACAAAACAAATTATTATTTTTTGTTTTATTTAGGACATAATGTGTTGTGCATTTCAATCATAAAAACCAGAATATTTTGGATCATATTCCAAATACGTAAATTATCATCCCTCAAAATAACATTTTTTAATGATAATAATAAACTCATATATTTATGTAAAATATATACCAATGTATTTATATGAATATATATAAACAAAATAAAAAATTGTGAATTAATGGAAAAACTGACGTGACTAAAATATATTAGTGACAGATAGTTATGTATCTGCTAGTGTCACATCAACAGAAATGAATAAAATGGATAATGGATGAATAAGAAGTTGAATAAAAACTTTTGTATAATAATTTTCAGTATCCACACTACACATTCTAAAATGAATGCTCAAACCGTAAATACTCTTCATCAAACTATAATGACCAAATGTTAAGTTAAATGAATATATTTTTTCCTTATTATCATCACATATAACAGTAAAATTTTTACATATTACGAGTTTAACCAAGATTCATTATATCAACTCCATTGGATAAAATAGTCATAGTTATAAAATTTGGAATGTCACATCTAATGACTATTTTTTCTAATGGTAGATTTTTTGAAACTATAAAAAGGATTAATGAGGTACAATTAAATGTATGATTCAATATCATTGAACTTTATTGAGTGAGTATATGAGAAAAATTGAATGTTGTATCATAGATCCATCGATATAATTCTAATTTTGGCATGTCCCTTTATTCATCATCTTGATATCTGTTTAAATAAAAACATATTTTTAGCTTTATTGTTATTATATTCATCCCTCGTGTCTTACCTATATTTTTTTGGTATCCATTTCTAAATAGAATAAGGGAAATATTATTTTAATTATTTTATTTAAATTTTCATTCTGTTTGAATAATGTGGTCCCAGGGATAAGGGCCTTCAACCTTTTGATCATTTGATAAAAAATTCATAGAAATAAGGACTTGTAAATCCATTTATTAGATTGTGGGATTTTATTATACTAATATTTCTTTGAATATTTTTATAATATTCTACAATTTCTTAGGTTAAAGATGAATAAATTTTAGGATATAAACTTATATTTTTAATAAAATTTAATATTAGGTATTTTTTATTCTAAAATTAATAAAACTTGTTTTCCTCTATCCCTTCTATAATTATTTTGATTTCATTATCTATATTAATTTTTCTTGTCTAAATTTTTCCCTATGTTCAACCCTATTTTTAGTTAATGGTAATTTATAGAGAGTGAACCTAAAGTATTCACTCACCAATATCTAGTGTTTCAACTTCTTTTAGTATCCTTAATCATTATTATGTTATCTTATTTGGGATTTTTTACTTCAATTACAAAATTATAAAAAAAAAATTATTTGTATTTTAAATATAAATTCTCATATACACATTTCCCTATTATTTCTGGAGCTTAATTTTTTTCTATATTATTTTTGACACTTCACACTTTCCACCATGTATTTATTTTTCAAATCTTTAGTTCCATGATATAAAAATGAAAACATAACAATGGTAGATTTATGTGCTTTATTTTTAAATATAAATTCTACATTATTACATATTTACTTTAAAATTTTAATATTAAATTGGTTTAATAATTTATATAATATATAAAGATATATAAAGATATAAATACATATTATATCATTATAAGAAAATCGCATATCATATTGTTATGTAGTTTGTTTCTATTGGTCAAAAAATGAATTGATAATCATTACCATAACATTTCATGACAATAGAAGGTTATTTTATCAACTTTTATCATTATGCACTCATTTATTGAACATAAAATAATTTTAATGAAAAAAATGCATTTAAACCATCCATGTCAAATGACACATTGTATTATTGTGAGGTTAATCTTATAGGTAAAAAATGTCAATAATATATCTAAATTTTCATAGAAATAAAACTTTTTTATTAGTTTTGATCATTTAATACAATTTTATAAAACATAACAAAAATTAAAAATTTTAAATACCATTTTTATAATTTTATTAAAATCCCAAGTTAAATTCAAGCGTTCTTTATTTTTATAATTCAAATTTTATTAATGGATTTTATCTAAAATTTTACTTAAAATTAAATATCTATTCCTTTATTTTAATCATTTGACCCATTTCTATGAAACAAAAAATAATTTTAATTAAAAAAACCCTAATGAATTATTATTTGTAGATAATATTTCATATTTATGTGTAGTTTGATCATATAAATTACCGTAGATTTAAAATTTTTATGATAAAATTTTAAGAGAATTTGTACCCATTTTCTCAACTATTAGTTTTTAAAAATAAATTCAATAACATTAAAAAGGTATTATTATTTTAAAGCAAAAAAACTAGACCGCTCTAAGAATAAAACATGTTATATTGAGGTTTGGGTTTTTCCTAGAAATAATCAATGGAATATGATTATTTTACTAAATTTTTGTGATAAAAAATGGTTGCATTCACTTGTTTTGTTGTTTAGTTAATTCCTCTAGAACTTAGAATAATTTTAGTTTTAAAGGTAACATTTTATTCATTTCATTTTCATCACACATCATATTAATATATACTTTTTTATAAATTAAAAATAAATCAGCAATCATTTTACATAATTTTTATGATTATATTATCTTTTTTTCTAAATTTTTATTATTTGGATCACATTTAAAGAACAAAAAACAACACATTAGATGGTATAAAAACACTTTCTATTAATCATTAAACATTAAACGTTAAGTTAATTTTTGGATTGTTCTTACAAGATAAAAACTGGGATTCTCTCTAATATTCTCTTTATAATAGTTTTTAATTAGATAATTTATTATTATTTATAATATTACAATTACCCATATGGTCACATACAATGCTATGAATTATAGGTTAATTTTTTATAGAACGATTATTTTTTAAAATGAGAGAGATTATAATAGTTTATCTCGATAATGTTGTATATTATTTTATATATTTTTGTGAAAATTTCCTAAAATAAAAGTGGTTTTGTTGAATGTGGGAAATTATAAGTGGTATGTAGTAATGACATCAAAATGTTAGCAGTCATAAGGTTATATCATTTCCCATATTATAGAATTTTCTAGAGATAGATATTCCCAAAAAATGGGATACTTTGTGTTTATTATTTCTTTATAAAACTATATTTTAATTTAGTTTAAACATCATATATTGATATAATTAATGTGTGTTTTTATTGAAGTTTTCAGTGGTCATTTCTAATGGATAAATAGACCTTATAGAGTATAATTCATTTGAGAAATAGTTGGTTGATAATATAAAAATATTGAACTCATTAAGTGTCATTCATTTAATAATAGAGGCCTATAAAAGAATTAATACATTGTATTCATGATAAAATGAACTTCAATACATTAAAATCGAAGATCTATTAATCTTTTTTCATTCCTTAACTGAGTAAATACTATTGTATAATTGGGGAAATTATATTGTATATTTGAGGGGTCTACTGGGTCTCCTAAGACTAGAAGGAGGGGAGACTTAGACGTATGGTTGGAGTGACCCGAGTGGATGGTATGTGTTTAAAAAATTCAGTGGCAGGTTAGTACACGACGTTTACTTACCATTCATGTCGTGTACTGACTCAAGGTCGAGTTCCACCGAAAAATTCGTCACCTCACTGCTATATTTTTTTATGGAATATAAACTGGTCACTTCATACACCCCATGGTCACACCATGTACCCCCAATGCTTCCAGTTTTCTATGACCAAACTCATCTAGATTTATTCTAAGCCTTATGGAATAATCCTAGTCTTTAAAAACACACAAAGGGTCAATCCACGTGGATCTGGGCCCTTACATTAGATACATCTCTAAATATTCTCATCCTAGAGAATCCAAAACCAACCTAGAGAGGAAATATAAAGGGTTTGTACAAACACCCACCCCACAAGATACCACTCAAGGATTTCACCACCAAAGGAGCTCAACCACATGAAAAGAACAACACAACCCCTAGAGACAATGATAACCTATTCCTAAATGATCTCCCAGGTAAGAAACATCTTAATAGAGAAAGCCATAAAAAGAAACAAAAAATAAATCTCATAGATGAGAAAGGTTTACAACTTCAAAAAAACATTTATTACATGAAAAGAGTTAAACATCAATCAACTCGGGGTACTGAGCATGTATATGTGACTCACATTCCCAGGTACTCTCCTCCCCACCATTGTGTCACCACAAGACATGAACCAAGGTGATAGAGCATCCGTGCAACACCTTCTCTTTGCTGTCTTGGATCTCTAAAGGCCGCTCCTCGAAGGTCACATCATCATCATCATCGATCTCTCCAAAATCGATGACTTGAGAGTCATCAGGAAGATTACAATGGAGTTGTGATACCTGAAAAACATCGTGTACCAGATCATATGTGGGGGAAGTGCTACTCAATATGCCATAACTCCAACATGAGCCAACACCTCAAAAGTCCCAAAAAACAATGAAGAAAACTTACTACCATGACCAAACCATCACTGCCCATGATGGGTAGTCACCTTCAGAAACAAATGATCCACAACATTAAACTCCAAAGGTCTCATCCTTTGGACGGAATATGATTTCTGATGATCATGCACTGTCTTCATCCTCTCACGAATCCCCTAAACCATCTC
Source organism: Viscum album (assembly GCA_963277665.1). Lineage (NCBI taxonomy): Eukaryota > Viridiplantae > Streptophyta > Magnoliopsida > Santalales > Viscaceae > Viscum > Viscum album. The sequence continues at coordinate 1,991,815,971 of OY728151.1, forward strand.
TGGTGTATTCAACACTAGTTCTAGTCTAAGAATTGTGGACTCTCCAACCCCAGTCCAGCACAACAGAGAATGAAATGGTCGGCCATAAAATGATTCAAATGACGCCATACCGATGGTGGAGTTAAAAATATTATTTTACATGAACTCTACCAAGGGTATGTGCCTTATCCATAAACCTCAAAAATCTAGGACACAACCATACAACATATCCTTAAGAGTCTAGATGGTCCACTCTTTCTGACCATCTGTCTACGGATGAATGTAAGTGCTAAGGAAAAGCTGATAACCAAAAGAATGATGGAGACCTCTCCACACCCTAGAGGAAAAATGAGGATCTCGATCGAAAATGATCAGCCTCAGGAGTCTTCGTAGTCTTACCACCTCTTCCAGATACTTCCTCGACAATACTTCCACTGAGCTTGATTCCTTGATTTCTATCAAGTGGGATGATTTCATTAAACAATCAACTATAACCCAAATAGCATCATGGCCTCCCTGAGCTTGATTTAAACTAGTAACAAAACCCATTGAGATGTCCTCCCACTTCCACTGAGGAATATCTAATGGCTAGAGAAAACCACTGGGGACATGGTGCTTAGCCGTCACCTTCTGGCATAAAAAACATCGCAACACAAACTCCACAACTGCATGCTTCATCCCAGGCCACCAAAAAAAACTATTCAAGGCCCGATAAATCTTTTTCAGGCTAGGGTTAACCACTAAATGTGAACTATAAAACTCTATAAGAACCATCCCATTCATCGCCAAAGGAATGAAAATATTTCCCTGATACAACACACAATGTTATTCAACCTCATAAAAACCATCGGGGGACCCACCACAAACAACTCGGTCTCTCCACACCTCCACCTCTAGATCCCACAACTGGGACTCTTCCACCTACTACACCAGAGATGACTGCATCGTCATCTGTAAAAGACAACTTATGCCCCAAAATTATCCCATATCAAGGTGTAATGATGAAAGTTCTTCCATCACTCTCTAGGAATCACCAGATTCATGCACTACATCACTACGTGATTTCCTGTTTAGAGCATCATCTATAACATTCCCCTTTCTAGGTTTATACCAGATTTCAAAGTCATATTCCTATAAGAACTCCATCCACTGACACTGTACCAAGTTCAAGTCACATTGGGAGAAAAACGTACCACCTGATCTTATTATCAGTAAAAACCACAAAGCACTCACCAATGAAGTAATGTCTCCACAACATCATAGAAAAAACTACATCCACCAAATCAAGATCATGGGTGGAATAGTTACTTTTATGGGGACGCAACTATAAATACCAATAAGAAACAATCGATCTCTGCTGCATTAGAACACAACCTAACCCTGGATGAAAAGCATCACATAAAACATCAAAATGATCTCCCTCTACTGGAAGACAAAGAACTGAAGAACATACCAACTTCTCCTTCAGATAATTGAAAGATGTATGACACCTATTAGTCCACACAAATTCATGATCCTTCCTGGTCGATGTTGTCAGAGGAGTCGCAACCCGAGAAAAATCGGATACGAACCTCCTGTAGTAGCCTATAAAGCCAATAAAACTTCACACATATACAATTGTTTTGGGGGATTCCCAAGAGAAAAATACTTCTATATTCAATTGTTCCATATCTACTCCCTACCGGGACACCACATTCCCCATGAAACTAATTTCTTGAACCCAAAACACAAACTTTGAAAACATCCCAAACAGCTGATGTTAACCAATAACTCCTAAAATGGTTTGTAGTTGCTCTGCATGCCCCTCCTCAGACGTGGAGTACCCTATGATGTCATTGATGAAAACTACAATGAAATTATAAGGGAAATCATGGAACACAATGTTAATCAATACCATGAACACAGCTAGAGCATTTTTCACACCGAACGACATTACAATGAACTTCTAATGCCCATGACGACCACAAAAATCAGTCTTTGTGATGTCCACCTCCTTCACACAAATCCTATGATATCATGACTGTATGTCGATCTTCGAGAACCATATTTCACCCTTTAGTTGATCGAATAAATCCTCAATCCATGGAAGATGGTAAATATTCTTCACTGTCACTTTGTTTATGCGATGATAATCAATACAAAACTACAAAATTCCATTAGAATTATTCATAAAAAATACTGGTGCACAGGTCGATGGCATACTCGGCTGAACAAAATCGCACTATAACAGACCACAAAGTTTTATATGCAGCTCCCATAACATAGAAGGGTCTATCCTATATGAATAAATTGAGATATGAGATGTTCCTAATTGTAGCTCGATCCAAAACCTGATCTCTCGTCGAGGGGGTAATTCTAAAACCTCTTCTGGAAAGACATCAGGGTACTCTTCTATGACCCTAGGAAACACCAATTACTAAACCTTTGACAAACATAGAATCATCTCAACCATCAAGGATGATAAGGATAAAACACGCCTCTGGCCCATCTGGGGGTCTCTCTTTCCAACAAACATCATTGGCTCTCCATCAGCATCAAATAACACCACCGTCCTCTAGATGAAAGCCCCAATATCATACACTAAATAAAACCAATCCATGTTGAGGATGAAATAATATGATAGTATCCGTAAAAATAGGAAATGTCCACAAGAGGGTTGCTTCCCCCACACTAGCTCACAGTCTCTACATACATGAAACATGTCCGCTCAACCTCCCACTAGTGTAGTCAATGCCAAGGGAAATGGAAACCTATCTACCACAAGCCCCAAATAATGGAAGAGGGAAGTTGATATAAGGGAGTGAATCACTCTTGAATAAAACAAGGCATACACCCATGTAGAAAACAAGAAAATGGTACCTCGAACAATGTATGGCTCGCCTGGTGGTGGCACCACAAAAGCATGTAGCTGAACATAACCTCCTTTATGGACTCTCTGACCTGGATTATGACCACCACCATGACCGTTCTTTGCTCTATAACGATGGGGATCGTCATGGGGTTGTCCTATACCTTCCCCATCTTCTCTCTACTGATTAAATGTTGGTGTGACCTGCTGTTGCTGCCTTAGTTGGAACAGCCTTAACGAAGGAACCTAGAGTGAAACACCACGTTCACGATAAATACCTTGAATGTACGGGAACTCTCGATGCTGATGAACTTTCCCTCCATAAGAAAAAAAGAACATGCTCCCTTAGAATAAGCATGAGAGCTATTGCCCCTAGAGTAACGAGAAGCTGAGGGCTGGGACCTACCCCCGACTGAATAGAAACTCTTCTTCCATAAAAACTGGGAACCCGAGACCACAAATATTCTTCATGAGTAATCATGATGACTCTCCACTCATGATGATCTGATTCAGGCTAATTTCCTCTAGATGACCTCCTCCCTCTCCAGCACCTCAAGATATGTCTTCAGCATAAATGGGGTGACCTAGCACATGATCTCGGGATGCGAAGTCTCTAAAAATGCCTCACCCAAACATCCTAAAATAGAAATAGGTCAGAATAATATCATAAAAGTTTCCTAAAATAGATTTGAAACTCTCACACACTGGAGCTATCATGAACCAGGATGGGTCGCCATCCGACCTGGCGTCGACCCGGTCCGCGGCAAGGCCCGAAGGGCATTCCCGATCCCCACGGGCTGACACAAGTGCCTGGAATTCAAAAATGATACTTGAGAATGATTTATCCAAATAAATAAATATAAAACAATCAGAAATATGAATAAATTTAAAACTAAAGTCAACAATCAAAATTTCTCTTAAACTAGTGTCAAAATTAATGTTTCCAACATGACCTAAAAAACCAACAGGTAAGAAAATAAAGGAAAAACTGAAAGGCACTAACTCAAACCTTTGTGCGACATGAGGAGTCACATCCCCAAACCACATCCTCAAAACAGACATGAGGGTGCTATTTGACAACCTAAACCACCCATGATATGCTTGATTCCTCAACCTAGAATGAAAAAGAAACAGAATATACATACACCCAAAGGTGTATGTAGGGTGTGAGATAAATGTCCAATAGGATGGAACCAAGAAAAGGTTCCATGAATATTTATTATATGAAAAATACATTTTCAATTTAACAGAATAAAAATAAATATGTTCATAAACAATTTTAATGAATGCATTTTTAATGGAAAATTACCCTAAAAGGAAAAAAACTTAAATTAACCCCCCCCCCCCAACACACACACACTCAGACTCACACACACTTTCTTGGTAACCACAATGTTAAAATATGTGCCGATGGTGGGAGAAAATTAAAATAGGAGAAAAATACATAGAAGAGGCCCTAAAGATACTAGCGAGAAGTGGGACCCTAGAACATCGTGTCTCGATGAACCATTCTACAGAAACACAATAATATACATTCTCGTGCACGAGCCACTAGTAGGGAAACACATCCATAACTAGTGGTCTCAAAAATTATCCAAAAGATTAGTCTGTGTTGGTGTCGTAAAATCCATCTAAGTGAAACCGGGCCATTTTCACATCTGTATCACTAGCACACTAGTCCTAGTCCCCCCACCTAGTACACAGGCTTCCGTTTGTGCTCAAGTAGTTCAAAGTTAATGTCACATGTCATAACGATACACTCAAACCAAACAAGACACTACACATGCCAAAACAAACATTTGCACACACAAGAACCATTTGAAATAATACGGCCACTAAAACATTTTCCAAACATGTCTCAAACCATTGGAATAATCTAATAAACCATTTAAAAAGTTTATAAAACATTAGAAAAATGGGGACATAGGGTTTTACACACAAAAAGTGACTATTTTTAAATCCAAAACACATTCCAACACCGCACGCACTCAAATACAATTTTAAAGTGTTACCTACACCACCCAAATAGTCTGATGAAAAACCTTACACCACATGTAAGACACCTTTTCACAAACTACACAATCTAACAAGCCAAAAATAAATGTTTATGAAACAATTCTGAAGAAGTATCACAGAGTCACCCATTAACCTACACAAAACCATCTTTTGGACCAAATTCACTCGATGCCATGTCAAAAACATACTTCACACCAACTACGCATATTAATAAGGTAACCATGCGATCTAAAAATTGCTAACTAACAATTATTTTTTGCCGAAATCACACAGATAAAATACAAGCCACCAAACCATTCAAATGCAAATCAATCTTCTAAAAAGAAAAACAATGCACGACACAAAATCATAAAATAATATTCTAAATTATTCAAACATGAAATCAATTAATCATAAATAATTAAGCATGGAACCACCTACCTAGAATTTAGATAAACTTCGCATCTTGGTATGAAAACTCCAATCACCTGCCAGTCTCACCACAATAACATAGATTATATGCTAAAAATCGGACATCGAACACAAATTACCAAAAAAGGATCTTAAATAACATGAATAACTAATCTTTAATTCTACTAAAGGGATGAAACAACCATATGAGCTAAGACGCACCTGTGGCAGGGGTTGCGGGAGGCCAACTGAGGATCGGAGGATGCTGTCGGGCTTACGTGACACCGAAAAAAAAGAGGGAATGTCTTCGGGTGTTTGGCCGAGAAATAGAGATGCACGCAGGAGGTTTCAGTGCATTAGAGGATATTGTCTGGGGTGCAGGGGGAGTGGGTCGGCAGGGAGAGGTGGTTTGGTTCACCAAAGAAGGTTGGTCGGGGTGGTTTGACAGAGAGATAGGTGGCGCGAGGGAGGTTGTGCACTAGAGGAGGTCGGCCGACTTGCCAGAGGTGCAGGATGAAAGTCGGGGAGTGGGGTGCCAGTCCCGGTGCAGTCGGAGGGAAGATTGGAGGGCGGTCCGGGGAGGGTTCGGCACGACTCAGCTCGGGTGTGCAGGTAGCCAGGGGGGTCGTGGGTGGTGAGGGAAACATGAGGGTGGGGAACCTGAGAGAGGGGGGAGGGTGGTGAAGGAAATTCAGCGAGGAAGAGGATGGAGTTGGGGGGAAATACCAATGGTGCGCTAGGGTTTCAAGAGGGAAGGGGATCTGCACAGGGAGAAGGGAGCTCAAGAGAGAGGGAGAGAAAATAGAGGAAGAAAAAAAATAAGAAGAAAATAAAACAAATAAAGAAAAAATAATAAAAAATATAAAATAAAATAAAGAATAAAGAGGATGAAAAACAATTCAAATAAAATAAAATAAAAAGAAAGAGAAAATAAAATAAAACAAAGAAGAAATCAATAATCTAATTAATAATAAAAAAAATTATTACTAATAATAAAACTAATAATAATAAAACAAAAATAATAGAAACGACCAAGTTATATTATTAACTGAAATAATAATAATAATAATAACATAACTGATACATTAACGTAAACAATAATTATACTAATAATAAAACAAAAGTAATAACAAAAATAACATTTGAAAAATAATTGCATTTATTATTCACCTGAACACCACACACAGACATGAGCATGGTCACAGGCATAGTCGTGTGGCATTGTAATAACAAATTTTATCTTAAAACATCATCTTATTAAAGTAGATCACTACACACAGTCGCGCATAGAGTCATACACCCATATAAGATCCCAATTTCATTAAAATAGAATCGGTTCAAACCGCATCTCAAAAGCGAGACCCAAAATAATTAAAATAAAATAAAGCATCAAGTCGGGGTGTGACAATTCTCCCCACCCTAATAATTTCTTCCCGCAGAAAGTCTCAAGATATTTGGTCAACAAAAGATTCCAAGAAATACAATGAAAAAACTTTAAACAAAACCTCAATCACCCGAATACCGAGCATTCAAACGCTTGTGAACTGAAACTTCGAAAACCTCAAAACCAGAGTCACCAAGTAACATAACCAATAGAAAGGAATTAACCTCAAATAGAACTACAACATGTAACACCCCGACCCCTAACTTAGGTATCACCAAGGTCGATCGAGATCCCCAAGAATCCATGTCAAGCGAACCACTACCCAGGCTAACCAATTACTATGGTCAAGGTATGGCGAAGCAGAAGTAAGGGGTCGCTCCGCCAAGTGCACTCTGAAAATAGAGTCTTCCAGAAGATCTTCCTATGGTGGTATCCCCACTATATTAGGGTTCTCGTCAAACATTGGCTCTTTAGACTAAAACAACTCACCAACCTAGACAAACATCTAACACCAGCTTGACCATCCAAGCTCCCTATGTTTAACCAACCAACACAAAAGGGGACACCAATGAAACTTGAGGTGGGTCTCCCAAAATTTTTAGAATTTTCCTAACACCATGACAGACATGTGGGAATTCCCAGTTCACTTGATCAATACAGACAGAACCATTCATAATGAATCCACCAACATAGGACAATTTCACAAAACAATTTCACAGTAAACCACACTCCACCAAATGAGATGGTTTTGATAGCAGAAACTACTAAGTTAGAGGCAAACTGGATAGACGCGTGTTAATCCTGCGAGACAAAAGCATCTCTTAGATGATTAAAATTCCAATCCATATCCAACTATAAGAAGGTTCATGGAGCACGCCCGCTAGCTCTACAAGAATACATATTTTCCAAACCTATTTAAGGCACAAGAGGATCTCCCATAAATTACGACTACAGTAAGGAGACAAAAGGGATTCATGTTCCTCACAACAAAAATAGAACCTTTAGAGATGACACTGCAATAAATATATTTAATTCGTCCCCATCCCATCACTACAGACATAATTCGAACTAAGATCATTTCATATTTGACGAGTTTTGACTGTGTGCAAGATTCACCCCGAGTCCTATGGCTGGAGCCCTGATGTCTGAAGCATCTACATCCTCGCAGTCATAATATTTCCACCTTAAACTAGAACTTCCTCCACTAGAAAAGCATCTTGCATACTTCTCCTTCTGTCCCGAGTGGACACTCTTTCAATAAACCCACTGAGATCTGCATCGACGACTTAGAGTACCCAACTGACCACACTAGAGATAGGAGATTGATCAGTATTTAAAACGCACGAGAAAAACTAATGGAAGGGGAACTCCAAGAATAAGTTTGATTAGTTAAAACTCCTCATCATATGAGGAAACTTCACTTACCACAGTATAAAAAGGACCAACAACTTGTACATGTTTTAAACTGAAGGTTCCACACTACCTCTAAGGACATGGAACTAGCTCATCAGAAAGGTCAACACACCTCCTTAACTGTATGTTGACTGGTCGAGCGCCAATGGGAACAACCACTTTCCCTCTCCTTTGATTATTTAGGTGCAACCTCAAGATGAAGGTATTCTTGAGGATCGCTCAAGACATCCACATTCATAGCGAAACGAGACGATCACTATTTACTAGTCTATTCCCACTCCTCCGAACACACGTGATACAACTAACACCCACACAACATTCAGAGTTCCTCAAAATACCGGAGACACTCCCAACTTCGCAAAGCATTCAACAATACTCTCTCAACCTCAACATCTATAAAAAACTGACACAACCTAGCAGAACCCAACTCTGCCACTCCACTGAGATTCTAGGCCAAGACAAGAACTGAGAGAGACTTGATGGAACCCATGGGACATTTCTAGGGGGCATATCCTGAACAAGAAAGATATAATAGTATTCTAAAAATCCAAACACATCACAAAAAAAACATCTACACCTCAGATACAATTCAATAAATTCTAATTTAAAACATCCATTTCTTTTTTTTCAATGAAAAACACCCACTTGAAAACCCAAACACTGCACAACAAAGCCTAAAAGCTCTTTTGAAAAATTCATCTTCACTTTGAAATCAATGTAATTTTCCAATTTCCAAAAACATTTAAGCACGAAAACCCATTTTAGAAAAAATCCCACTTTCTAGGAAACAAGAAGAATCTTTAAAAATCAAACACTCACCACTGACATTTCTGAATGCCTCACATATTTTCATTTTTGTGCAACTCACGCACCCATACACATGATCCACCAACATTCCAATAAGCATATCCACATGCACACATGAGTATCCATATGAATACCATTAGACAAATCAAAGTTCTTCCACTTTCAAAAATAAAACATCCCCAATATTCTGAAAATGACTTTTTCCAAAACCATTTGAAAAATTCATGACAATTTTTTAAAATTATTTACATTTCAAAAACAACCCACCTCAATTTAAAATAACCCAAGACATCCTTTAAGAAATTCATCTTCGATAAATAAATTACAACTTCATAAAACAAGATCCAAGAGAAACGCACCACAAAAATCATGCTAACCACACACCAAAATAAAATAAATGTAACCTCAAAGTCTGCTTACCTTTCTAAAGGAAAACAATTCTGCGCCAATCCCACAACTGATCCAAGACATCACAAACAATAAAGAAGCTGGACGGATAACTAGTGGTCGTGTATAACCCGACTACATAGTTTATCAAACCATACCCAAGGCAAGAACCAACAACAAGGAGTGTTGAGCCATACTCACGGGAATAACATGGGTCACTACTCCAAGTGAGACCTCACGCAGTACTGGTTTACTCCTATTGTCATCCCCCATCCACATAGAGAAAATACAAAAACATAAATCTCGGACTACCCCTGGTTACTCGATGATCGGAATGAGAAAGAGTTTGTGATGCTCTTCTCGCACCTACCCCTTGAGTACCAACAATCTTATACCCGATCTACCAGACACATAAAATAACAAGACTAAAACGACTCTGATACCATTTCTTCACGAACCAGGCTGGGTCACCATCTGACCTGACGCTAACCTGATCTGTGGCATGGCTTGAAGGGTATTCCCGATCCCGGCGCCCGACCCGGTCTGCGGTAAGGCCTGAAGGACGTTCCCAGTCCCGACAACCGACCTGGTCCACGACAAGGCCTGAAGGGCATTCCTGATCCACATGGGCTGGCACAAGTGCTTACGTTTCAAAAATTAATGTTGGGAATGATTTACCCAAATAAAAAGTATAAAAAAATCAGAAAGATGAATAAATTTAAAACTAAAGACAACAACCAAACATGCCCTTAAACTAGGGTCAAAATTAAAGTTTACAACATCACCTAAAAAAAAAAGGTGATGAAAAAAAGGAATAACTAAAAGGCACTAACTCAAACCTCCATGCGACATGAGGAGTCACATCCCCATGCCATGTCCACCAAACAAACACGAGGGTGCCACTGACAACCTGAACCACCCATGCTATGATCTATGCCTCAACTGGAAAGAAAAAAAAATAGAATCTACATACACCCAAAAGATCATGTAAGGTGTGAACTAAAATCCCAGTAAGATGGCACAGAGAAATGGTTCCACACATAATTATTAGATGACAAATACATTTTCTATTTAGCGAAATAAAAATAAATAAGTGCTTAAACAATTTTAATGAAAGCAGTTTTTAAGGGAAAATTACTCTAAAAGGAAAACAACTTAAATTAACCCACACACACACACAGACACACTTTCTTGGTAACCCCAACGTCACACCATGTGCTGACGATGGGCTCAAAGTAAAAGAGGATCACAATACATCGGATATGCCCTAAAGATACTAGTGAGAAGTGGGACCATAGAACATTCTGTCTTGGTGAACAATGGTACTGGAACACAACAATATACGTTTTCGTGCACGAGCCACTAGCAGGGAAACACATCCATAACCTAGTGGTCTCCAACATCATCCAAAAGTTTAGTTACTATTATGGTCATAAAATCTAGCTAAGTGAAACTGGGCCAATTCCACTTCTAGATCACTAGAACACTAGTCCTAGTCTGACCACCTAGTACCCATGCTTCCCATTTGTGCTCAAGTAGATCAAAGTTCATGTCACATGTCATAACCATACACTCAAACCAAACAAGACACAACACACGCCAAAACAACCATTTGCACACATAAGAACCATTTGAAAGAATACAAACAGTAATACATTTTCCAAACATGTCTCATCCCATTGAAATAATCTAATAAACCATTTAAAAATATTATAATACATTAGAAAAAGGGGTCCACATTGTTTTACACATAGAAAAAGTGACAATTTATAAATCCAAAACACATTCCAACACCGCACACACTCAAATAAAATTTTATTGTGTGACCTGCACCACCCAAACATTCTAATGAAAAACCATACACCACATGTAAGAAACCTTTACAAAAACAACACAATTTAATATTCCAAAAATAAAATATTATGAAACAATTATAAATAAGTATCTTGGCATCACCCATTAACCCACACAGAACCATATTTTACAATCAAATTCACTCGATGCCATGTCAAAAACATACTTCTCACCAACTGTGCAGATTAATAAGGTAACCGTACGACCTAAAAATCACTAATTACAAGATATTTTTAGTGGAAAACGCACAGATAAAATACAAGCCACCAAACCATTCAAATGAAAATCCATCTTCAGAAAAGAGAAACTTCACATGTCACAAAATAATCAAATAATAATCTAAGTTAATCAAACTTGAAAATTAATTAATCATACAATAATTAAGTGTGGAACTACCTACATGGAATGTAGAAAAACATCATAACATGGTGCACAAACTCCAATCACCCACCATTCGCATCGCAACAACTTAGATTAGATGCTAAAGAACTAGACATCAAACCCAAATTACCAAAAATGGACCTTAATCAACATGAAGAACTAATCCTCAATTCTACCAAAGGGAAGAAACAACCATCTGAAGTAAGATTCACCTGTGGTAAAGGTTGTGGGAGGACAACCAAGGCTCTAAGGAGGCTTTCGGGCATGCGTGACACTGAAAAGAAAAGAGGGAATACCATCGGGTGGTTGTACGATAAAGGAGAGATGCACGTGGGAGGTTTCAATGCATCAGAGGAGGTTTTCTGGGGTGCAGGGGGAGAGGGTCAGTAGGTCGAGGTAGTCCAATTCACCGGAGGAGGTCGGCCGGGGTGGTTCGGCTGAGATATAGGTGGCGCGCGAGGCAAGCCAGGGAGGTGGGGCGCCGATCCCAGTACAGCCGGAGGGAAGATGGGAGGGCAGTCCTGTGAGGGTTCTGTGCGGCGCATCTTGGCCCGAGTTCACAAGAAGCTCGGGGGGGCATCGTGGATAGTAAGGGCAGCACGAGGGTGGGGTGACTGGGAGGGAGAGGATGGTAGAAAAGGAAATCTGGCGAGGAAGAGGATGGATCAGGAGAAAAATACCAGCGGCATGTTTGGGTTTCCATGGGAAAGTGGATCCGCTGAGGGAGATTGGAGCGCAGGAGAGAGGGAGAGAAAAGAGTGGAGGAAAAAAAAAAGAGAAGAAATGGAAAATAAGAGAGAGAAAAATAATAAAAATAAAATAAAATAAATAATAAAGGGGAGGGAAAAAAGTGAAAATAAAATAAAATAAAAATAAAAAGAAAATAAAAGAAAATAAATAAGAAAGCAATAATCTAATTAATAATAAAAAAATTTATTACTAATAATAAAACTAATAATAACAAAACCAAAATAATAGAAACGACTAAGTTAAAGTATTAACTGAAATAATAATAATAATAATAATAATAATAATAACTTAATTGAAACATTAACATAAATAACAATATTACTAATAATAAAACTAAATTAATAACAAAAAAACAGTCATAAAATAATTGCATTAATTATTCACCTGGACACCGCGCACAGACGCGCGCATGGTTGCGATCATAGTCGTGCGACTGTGTAATAATAAATTTAATCATAAAACATCATCTTATTAAATTTGGGAACTACACATGGTCACACATTCAGTCACACAGCCATATAAGATCCCAATTTATTTAAAATATAACTGGTTCAAACTGCATCTCAAAACCAAGACCCAAAATAATTAATATAATATAAAGCGTTGGGTTCGGGGGTGATAGTAGCTCCCTTATCAAAGGGTAATAAGTTGTTGGTGACTTGATGCCCTTACGGTCGAAGAACGAAAATATACTCTGAAAATGCCTCAAAAATCATCCCATGAGATCGTCAAATCCTTGTGATCCCCAAGGAACAAGAACCACTACTACCTCACTGGTCCACACAGCATCATCATAATAAGCGACACCCAGTGCCCCTTCAATGCATGGATCGAACTGAAGTCTATTTCAACCTCCTTGAACCAGTCTTCTGTGACAGTATCTGAAATGGATTCCTTGTACTTCTATAGACTCTGGCATTGAAACTTGCGAAGTTTTATCCTCCCTCTGTCATCATCATCAACCTCTACCCAGCGATGATATGCTGGAATAACCTACTGATCATCTTCTGTGCGATCTTCAAAAGGATGTTGACCTAGAGCCATACCTTCAAATTAACAAATAGTTATTGCTTTTAAACCTAGGATATAGAATACTAAACATTAATTAATTAATTGTTTTATTTTATTAATTTTAGGATATCATATCCTATAGTCTACCCATTCAAACACAGGAACCAATAAGAATGATGCATCATCCTTTCTTAGTTCTCTACCCTACATCTAGTATCACCTCATTTAGTAGCCACTAAAATTAGAGGTGCGTACATAAAATCATAGGGGTCCATAAACACCTATGTATTAGCCAGTCTCCAGTGCTAACATCACTTTCTAAACTTAAATGAAACTGCTTCTCTACCAACCCATGCAACCTCACCTATTCCTAACACCAAACTCCATCCTATCCCTCAACCAAACCTCTGATAACACTCTATCATGACCCCCCTTCATAAGGTGTAACCCTCCTAATCCAGAAATGTGTTAAGGGAGATAGTAACCCCCGAGTCCCACCTTGAGTAGGCCTTGGGTTAAAGACTGGCACTGAGGGTATAATAAGAAAACAAAATGGAGGCATTACACTCTAAGAGAACACATATGATAGACAAAGATAATAAAGACACCAACCAACTCCAAATTATACTAAAATATAAAATAAATCTAATGTTCACATATGTAATTTCAGGAATGAACTACTAAAACTGAAATGAAAAATTGCAAGTACCCAGGGAAAGTAAAAACAACAATAACCACAAAGCCCGAACAACTCCAGCAACCCCAAGCTAGTTGTAAGCATCCTGATCTTAAACCTACTCCATGTGACATGAAAAACAGATTATATATACATATGGTGGGTATAATAGTATACCCAGTAGGATCCTCCCCGAAGCTTATCAAGAAAATGTAAATAAAGCATGCTAAAGTACTGTGAACAACAAGTGGAACTAACTCGTCACCCAAACTTCCATACTAAGTTCCCAGCCTCACTGTGGATACTCTCACCGTGTATCAAAAACAAGAGTATATAATAAAATAAATAATATCAAGGTCACCCCGCTACCACTTCCCCACTCGTTTTCTACTTTTCCGTAATGTCGCACGTCCTTAGCCATCTCTCTCCAGAAAGGTCGGCATGAAAACACCTGGGCGAGAACTACCACATGCACCGCATGCAACACAAAACATGTGGTAGACACATGAGTGAAGCACCACACCATCAACACAACAAAAATTAACAAGGTAATTTCTGGGAGCCCCAAAACCCACATAACATGTATAATACGCCTAGTACTATTACTTAAGCCATTATATCCCATACACTGAGTAAGGATCCTCAAGCCATCATAATCTATACACGTTACACCTATAGTACTCTATAAGAAACTATATCCAGAATATGTGTGTGTGAATAACCAAAATCCATTACAGCCCTCAACACACATATATGGATAAATCTAACCGTTGTTTCCACCAGCACAAGTAACTACCATGAAAAAAGAGAAAATCCAAGGGGGTAGTCAACCATCTATCTTCCCACTAGAATGTTGGGTAAAACACCTCTTAGGGCTCAGAAGCCCCAGGGTGTCAATTACCCTAACCAAAAAGGTGGGTTAGAATATAGAAAACAAGTACATGATATAATATATCTCACAACCACACTATGGATAAAAACCTAGTCTCAGACTCAACTGTAGCTAACGTCTCTCAGACTCCGTGATGCCACTACTATAACTAGGTATCATATAAGCACACAACCACTTAAATATCCACAATAGATTACTTTATCCCTTTTTATTAATTACACTTTATATTAATTAATTCATTAAACATAAATTAACCATTAACAATTCCACTTTACAATTCAATATAATTCCTACCATGATCTAGAGTTCTTTTGAATTGTAAGCTCTACATTGCGTCCCACCTAGCTCTAACCCCATGGATTCAACATCATTTATTAAATCATTTATTAATAGAATTATTACTTCCCATAATTATAGGCATTTTGGAAAAGAAAAAATAAGCTACCAAACACAAGGGGCTCAACACGGTAAGTAGATGAACTACCCGTCAATTCTTTTACACCTATACCAGGAGCATATACCCACCATTATCAAGAATCTAAACATTAAATGAACGTGGCATACCCCTCGCATCTTCGCATATTTTGGAAGGATGGTATGAAAAACCAGCTACCTTGAGCAGTGGGGAAATTACTGAAGATAACAACCAACAAGATTCAAAATCATCTAACATTCATATCCCACACGTTTCATCATCTTTAGTGTCCTCCCCGACACCCACATGCATAAACTGATGCATCTCGCCACTCTTGGTGTCAACTGATTCCACAAAAAAAGGGCATCGCTGCCCCCACATACCACAATAGCCCTCCAAGATCAGCCATCTCAGGATCACACCACAACACAAGTAGCTAGAAAAAACAACAGATCAACTAGGCTCTTGTCCCCAACCATGGAATTCTACCTTAAAAAGCAATGAGCTCTCAAAGATCCAAGCATAAGGCTCTTTGGACTTTACAAGAAAGAGGGTATCTCAATACCCTACTAAGCATTATATTTTGTCAACAACTAGTTTATTAATCCATCTTGAATTATCTTATTCGTTATTAGTAGGTTACAACTATGGGAAACCTAAATAAAAGATTTCATAGCTACCACAAATTAATTAAACAATTAATTTGAAATTCCTTTTAATAACAAGAACCAACATGATTTAGGTTTAACAACCAACTAAAAAAGGAATTCCCATCTACATCAATTTGATTAACATTAGATTACAACATAAATAACTGGATTCATTTACATGCATATTTATCTTTATCCATTTAATTACCAATTAATTCCAGATTTACGTTCTTTACAAATTTCATCAAGAGAAACATACTAACAAACGAAACATAGATATCACACAATCTACCAAATCAAGAGAAAAACTGTTTTCATGGTGCAAAGAAACAACATGCGATCAAACTAATTCTTTCAATCTGATTCAAGTATTTAATTAGTTCAATTACATTGCGATCTAAAGTGATAAATCATGCTAACTATATCATTGCGCATAAAAAAATAGAGAAGTAATGAATCCCATAACTCAAAAGGTTTAGGACATTCTTCGATCAAGAATGGTCGAAGCAGCAGATCATGATCGCCTTCTTCACAACAATTGCATCCAATCGAGGATTTTGCGGCCCATCCACATAAAAAACTCAGAGATAATCCATTAAAACCATTGAGATCAAATTTCATATCATGGAAAGGAGAAATGGGAGAAGACAGATCAAATAAATGCAATGAACGAAGGATTATCTTACCACGGATTGAAGGCAGATCGAAGAAGGAATCCCAAGATCGATCCTAGAAGAAGAGATCTTTAAAATGCCATAGAGGTGTCTCCTAGGTTTTCTAGGATGAGAAGGAGGGGTGCCTTGTTCATAGGGTTAGAAAGAACCGAGCGGCTGGTATGTCTTTAAAATATACAGTGAAGTGTCAATACATGATGTGTACTTCCCATTCACGGCATGGCTGCCTCGAGTTCGGGTTCTATTAAAAAACACCTCCCCTCGATGCTTTGTTTTATTTTTATGGAAATCGAACCAGTCATGTCGTGTACCCCGTGGTCACATCATGTACCCCCACTGCTTCTATATTTCTGTGACCAAACTCCTTCAGACTCATCTGAGCCTTCTCTGAGCACCTCAGTCTTTGAAAACACACAAAGTTTCGATCAACATGGATCCTAGTCCTTACAAAAACTGTTTGAAAACTATAATAAAGTATTTATATAGACGATGACAATGAAAAACATAGGATAAAGCAAATGTTTCATAGATTAAAATTAATTTTTCAGGATTTAGGCATCCTATGGGTTATTTTTAATATTATTTAGTTTTCCACTATGATTATACTTTTTCATACTATGCTTTCTAGTTTTATTCAATGGATGGAACTAGAAGGAATTAGTCTAACATTGAAGGTGATAGATGATTTACTAATGAGAAGACAGTTAGTATAATTACTTGACTAATGAATGTTGTGATTATCCCTAATTAGTTTTAATGGAACATGATTAACAATGTGTACCTTATCAAACTCCCAGACATAAAAAAGAAGATAAGGAAAGGCTTCATTGAGAATTCGGGTAGTGGAAACCGTGGATGAAAGAATATTCAGTTTCCTATATTTCAATAATGTGGGAAGAAGGACTATATCAAATGTATCAAAGGGAAGACAAGACGTTTTTACTATGAAAAATAAGGACATAAAGAAATTTACTATAAAGGGAAAATTAAATGTTCATTTAATGAAATGGATGATAATAATGGACTCTCATTGATATTATCGACTGTTGAGTACA
Organism: Viscum album; assembly: GCA_963277665.1. NCBI lineage: Eukaryota > Viridiplantae > Streptophyta > Magnoliopsida > Santalales > Viscaceae > Viscum > Viscum album. The sequence goes on from OY728151.1 coordinate 1,991,833,553, forward strand.
TTAGAATTGTAATGTATGGGAATTAGGAAAATTGACACCTATGTGGAAAGCTTATAAAGAGGGTTAGAAAGCGGGTATGAGAAAAGGTTATACTATTGAGGAGACTATGAATGATATATGAATGGAAAGAGATATTATGGAACAACATGAGGAATCCAAGTTAAGGAATTAAAGATGTTGAAAAATATTGTTTTTTTATGTATTTGGATTCCAGAATTATGAATTGTGCAATATATAAGGATTGATCAGTAAAGGTTTTTAATTAAGGATATGAAATACCATGTTGAATGGTATAGATAAAATAGAAAAGGGATTTAATTTAATGGTTATATTTTATGGAAAAAGCGTGATTAAGGGTAGGTAACCATTAATATGTTCCTGATGTTTAGAAAATGGTGTTCAGCTTATATAAATATATGTCAGATAAGAATAATGTAAATTGGATTTTACTAATTACCTTGGGAGTATATTAATTATTTTTTGAAAAAGTGGTTTATTCTCTCTTGGATGGAGTATAAAAAATTTAAGAATTTAAGGAATATGTGATTTAACCATTGGAATAAGAAAGCATGAATGTTTTCAACATATTTTTATGGTAATTTATATTATTTTCATGTTTTAAGAGAATACATGTTGAAATTATTCACATGTTTGTTATGTGATATTAAAGAGAAACCATATGATGTATGGGGGATAAATTTTAATTAAATTTTTAGAAATTTAGTGACCATATATATAATGGTTTGGATTTTAATCATTCTGATGTGTGAAATGGTTAAAAAAATTAAATAGTTTATGTTGAACATTTAATGAGGTTTTAGATATTAATATATTACTTCACCATATGAATATTTAGGAATATTTGATAACTTATGCTAACCATTTTATTACGATGATGGAAAGAATGAATTATCATTCTATTTATGGATCTTATGATATGTCCGCGATTTTGGTATAAAATATACACTTTCATTTATTGGAGTAAGCGATAAAATATCAGTTGATCAAGGAATAACCCAATGGTGTTATTTTTATTATGTAATGGAATTAAATCAAGTGATTATATTTTCTTTTTGAAAATTATTCAACTATAGGACAAGTATATTCGAATATAATGTTTTACTCTTATCATTATATTGATTATATCAATGAATGTTTTCATGTCTCAAATGTTTAGGGAATTGTGATCATTACCTTTTTCTATAAATTTTTTCCTATCACACTCCATCTGTATTTGGGTGTTTGTTTTCTCTTCACTGACCATGTTTTGACATCCCATATATATTCTCCTATTTGAAAACCAAATTATGAGATACGTTGGGTAAATATTATGTTTTCAATTTTCCATTCAAAATGTAAGTTTTCTATATTCATTTTAATGGTTTGTGTTTTAATGAAATAAACATTAAAGTATTAAATATTTGATGAATCATAAAAATTGTGAGGGAAAATTCATTTTAGGGGGTGGGGGTCATAGAATGCTGACAGATCAAGTAATAATAAATTATTATTTTAAATTAAATTAAAATTATTTGAGGGATTACTTTGCAAGATACACCAGTTAATCTTGATTTATATGAAATATTTATTTTCACCTATGTTACACGCAATACTGATTTTTTAGATATATTTCATTATACTCAATATTGAGTCTTAATAAACTACAATATATTATCTATATTATTATTTTATATGATAATTTTGATATATCCATTGGAATAATGGGAATGAATATGATTAACTAATGTATGAAAATATGGTTTATGTATATTTAACATGTGAATTATTTTATAATAATATAATTATAAACTAAAGAAAGAACTATTTAAAAGTAAATAATTTCCTTTTCTAAAAGAAAACTATTTTTCTATACACAGACATGTTTTATTCAAATAAATTAAACAAACCACTTTTGATGAATTATCTTAATGATATATATATATATATATATTATCTTAAATAAACTATTTAACATTCATATCATGTTTTTTATATAAAATATATAAGAATAAATCCAATTTTACATATAAAAAATCTATTTTCTAAATGGTAGTTTTGGTTCCTTTTAATGGAACACTTATATTAAAAATAATTTTTGAAACATTGATAAATTATTTTTTAATAAATATGATTTATTTTTTTAATAAGAACATGAAAATTATCTTAGGGTTATTTTTATGACTTTTCTAAGAAAAATCATTTTTTTTAATGAATAATTAAAAATCCAAAAATTTAATTAAAATATGCCTTTTTGGGAATAATTTATATTTTCTAAAAAGAATTTAAATTTATTTTATATTAGAATTAGACCAATTATAAACATATTAATCCAATATTCTCATTTTAATCTATTTCACATTGAAATTAGATATAAAAAATGTTCCAAACTTTTGAACAAGTTCTCTTCAAAAAAAAGTTCTTTAATATGGTCCGTGGGATTACTATAATGTAATTTCTTCCAATTATGTGAATTGGATTTTGAAAAATGTATTATATATTTTGAATCATAATAATATATAATATATCAAATTATTAATTTTTTTTTTGACAAAATTGATTATTGAAAATAATTAAAATTAATCACGGTGATTAGGAGAAACTGAGTTTACTAAGGGACTAAAATTTACAATTATGGGAAAAATTACCTAGAAACTTTTACAAAAACCACCGGTTAGAAATATTTATACATTAAAACTTATAAGAGATATAATTTTATATTATTGGATCCAATTACATGTAAATAATGTTGTTGGAAGTTTTTATTTAAAAAAACTTACACGTTTTCAACTCATCTCCCTTATTAGGCCACTCCTATCTCCTACTATTCAAACCCTTAAAGTACATTAAATTTTAAAATAAATATATAAATATATACCAGAATTTCCTATTCTCGTCCTATAATCCTTAATTTTTTCATAAATTTAACAAAGGGTGTCCTTTGTGGAAACAAAAAGGAGATGCTTGAAGATAAGGTAACACTCATCAACAAACTTTTTTTTATTTCTTCCTATAAATCCTTAAATTATTTTTATATTATAATTATATAATAAACCATAAGTATCCAAAATATACTGAGTTTTTTTTTATTTTAACGTTGTTACCAACAACCACACACGCTTCCATCAAACGGTTTACAAAATCATCATTCGTGTGTACTACGAACTACCACCTCGCGAACTGATGTCATTTTTTTACAACACCACATTTAAAGGTTAGTAATAATGATTTAAATTTTGTGTTTGTTTGATATTTTTTATTTTTATAATTTTATTATAATTCTATAATTGTTATATAAGACATAAATTTTTCTTTCAATATTTTGGGAATATGACAACCATGTTTGGGTGTGTGGCGGAATACCGCCATGCGAAGCGATGTAACTCATTCATGATTTACATGGAGTGTATTAAATATGGTTTTAATAAAAATATGTCATATAAATAACCTAAAATTTATTCTTTCGTGATAATATCTCATATAATTCTTATTCCTTTATTCGGACAAGAAAATTTAAATCGCGTTCTTGTGTATGTACGACCCACTATCTCTGTGAATGATGTATTTCTTTTCATATTCCTATTTTTTATTATAAATACATATAAAAAATATATATATGATATATATATAATTTTTATCATTATTCATATGAATAAATCATGATTAAATTAATATGAAAAAATATAATAAATCGAATCATATATGGAAAACAAGGAGGTTATTACCCGAAACGTAACTTTAACATGGAGTTGTTAATAAAAGGGTAACAAATGGTAATAATAAAATAATATATTTCATCATATAAATGAATATGGTTATATAATATATTTATTATATATTTAAATTTATTATGCATGATTATTTAACCTGTAAAATATAGGTCAAGACATAAGTTAAGAGATTTCTATATCACTTTAATTTTTCATGAGATACAAGTCATTTCCACCACCTATTTATTTTATGTAATGTGTTTAATTCCCATGGTTTTATTTTATGATTATTATAATTTTAATTATTAGTATTTACATATAAATTTTACGATCCCAATTTATTGGTTCTAGGGTTTAATGTTACCAAAATGGTAGGAAACTTTTCTCTCAGTTTTCTATCTTTGAGACACATGTCATGTTATGCACATATATTATTTTATGAGGTGTATGTACTACCCATTTGACATGTTATATAATGAAGTAATTAATTTAGTAATATTATATATTTAATTTAATGTTATTATTTTAGGGTTATTATGATTCAAGTGTTACCAATGTGGTAAAAGTTTATTGCTATAATCTCACCCTCAATCAGGATTGTTTATGATTGTGCTTCCACTAATGTAATTTTATGGTCCATATCTTAATAATTCTCATTAATTTTATTATCCACTAGTTATTAATGATATGATAAATTAATGGTACCATTTTTTTATTCGTTTTTATTTATAACCATTAAGAAAGTGTTTTTATGAAAATATGACTCTATTTCTCTCTTTGGTCTGAAATTTGTTTTCTACCAAAACCATTTTTTTGAAATGTTTTAAAAAATTTCTTTAATTATAATATGTTTTTTAAAATAAATTTTTACACATATTTTACCATTTTAAAAAAAATGATGTAATATTCTTATTATTTTCCAATTAAGGATCTTTTGACATCTACCGATAATATGAAAGGAATATTTGTTTTTTATGTATAAGCCATGTCATAAATCCTCTACCATTATGATCACTCCATTTTTGGAAGATTAATTTATATATTTTAAAGAATATTTTGAAAATAAAAGGATTTCTTAAATATTTTGGTCATATATTTATTTTATATGGATTTTCAAGGAAAATAATTTTGAAATGTTTGTATGTTTAAAAAAAAATTTAAATGATTTTCAAAGATTTCTTTATAAGTTTCAAAGTTTATTTTCAAATAAATATATTTCAATGTAATTTTATGTTTAAAATCATTTTAAATGGTTTTCAAAGCATCATTTATAAATTTTCAAGGTTATTTTCTATGAAAATGGATTTCAAAATATTCTACGATTTAACAAGAATATTTAAATATGGAAAGTATATTTTTCTGAAGAAATGTTTTGAATGAATTTTCAATGTGTTGTTTACAATAATTTTATTTTAAATTTTATTATGAATTTTGTTTTCAATGAAAGGAAATTTTACTTAAGAAATGTTCCATGGGATCTTTCAAAAAATTTCTCTCTCTAAAATGACATACATTGATATAGTTTTTTATTCACTGGGGATATGATCCAAAGACACCATTTGTATTCTTTATTTGAATGGTTTTTGTTTAAGATGATTTTTTAATAAGACATATTTCTATTCCATGAGTTATACCAAGATAAAATTTTTATGAAACCTGCTACTTTTCATGAGTTTTGATATGATTATTGTAATGGCCCTGACCTCTCCGGCCCATTCTTTTGTCAAAAAGAAGGCCAAGAAGTGTTCTGGAGGGTAAAATGGACTTTTCCCATGTTTTCCAGAATTTTGAAACTACACGTCATGTAGTTTGAGTACACACCATGTACCCCCTTTCCGGGTATACCCCTTTTCATAGGCTGTGTCCTCTCCATGTGAAGTAAATGAGTACACGCCGTGTAGTGTAACTACACGTCCTGTACCACCTTTCCAAGTATACCCCTTGTTGAAGGTCATGTCCTTGCTGTGTGGAATAATGGGTGCATGCCGTGTGTCCAATACTACACGTCGTGTAGTCCTTCCTTGCGTATGCGTTATCAGTCAACGGTCGTGTGCCGTGTTGGAGCTGTGTCCTTGCCGTGTGCAATAAATGGGTACATGCCGTGTGTCCAAACTACATGCCATGTAGTCCCTCCCCGCGTATGCATTACCCCCAAACCGTGTGTTGACCAGTCAACGGCTGCAGAGCCGTGTTGGAAGTCGCGTGGAGACCGTGTGAAATAACCGAGTACACGTCATGTACCATAAAGTACACGCCATGTACTTTTTATTTTCTCGCCTATAAAAGGAGGGGTCCCCTCCTCTTTAAATCACTCATCTCCTCCCCATTCCTCTGAGCAGAGTTCTCCCAAGAGACTCGAAGGGTCTTTCTTCCATAACATCTTCGTCTGAGCTCCGATTTACGATCCATCAGCAGCCATGGGATCGTAATGAAGAGGTGGAACTTCCGATCTTGGATCTGTTGTCTTTCCTTCGGCCTTTCCTTTCCGACATCCACCCGAGGTGGTTTTACCGGGACCCGACAGAAGTGACGGACACCAACAGATGTCTTCTAAAGTTGATCCGGGGGAGCGTTGTGATCAGAACCTGTTGAGGTAGGGATCTTACCTTAGTCTCTCTAGTTGTACATCATGCGGGGTGGGTGTTCTCTTGTTTATGTGAAACACTTTTGAACCGGTTTAAGAAAGATAATAACTGGCTTATATAATGGGGTTGGGAAGTTGTGATTGTTGTTACTTTATATCCTGTGATATTATGTTGTCAATTGAACAGGCTTATGCCTACTAAAAATCACGGTCGTTGGGGGCCTTTTCTAACGCAATTAAAATTTTCCCTATCTTTCTAGACCATTTTGTGGATGGAAACTTTGTGGAACATGGAAATTGGTTAATCACGTAAAGTTGGCTGTTTAAAATCTAGAACTCTTGTGTGATCACCCCGGTTAAACAAAATGGAATAATGAACAAGTGGGTTTTGTCTTGGTTACTGGTGTGTGAAAGGGAGGGGTGAATCATGGGTTGTTATGAATAGAAAAGGAAGCAGGACTGCAGTAAATGATGTGGCACAAACCTTGTTTTGTGGGTTGTTGTGGATCGGGTGGGCAGTGGGGCCGTGATAAATGGTATTAAAGTGATAATGATGTACGGTGCGGTTGTGGTTATGGTGGTTGGCAGTGGGGATATAGGGTTGTGTTTCTATATGAACAGACTATGGGTTGTGAATAATAAATAAAAAGTGTAAGAGTTAATGAATGGTGGGTCATGGTAATGGAACGGGATTAATAATCAATGGGTTGGATGGTTGATAAGAAGGACTTGGTTGTGTTACTTGTGTTTTCCTAACATGATTTGTGGATGGCAGGAATATTTTTTATGAACGATCGACGTGGTTGGTTGTAGATAGTTTCCCAGTAGTTAAGGAACTAAATAAACTAATTCCGCTGAAACGTGAAAACCTAAATGGGGTTGGGGTTGTTTGTTGTATGCATGTTTTGTAGTAGCAGTGCTGAGGCACATGCTCAGTTTCTCTGTTTAGAAGCCATAGGTTGGGATGAGTGTTTGGTATATATATATATATATATATATATATATATATATATATATATATATCTTTTGTGTTTTATCACACCCCACCGATGTTGAGCACTTAGTGCCGAACACTCCCATTTCATGGGAGAGGGTGTGTTTCCCTTAGTTACTAGCTCCTTCCTGCTCCTTCTCCCCTAGGCTATGATGGCTTTAGGAAACCTTATACCTAAGACACTTCGAGTAGGTTTCGATTGGGGCGGTTTTATCCCAAGACTCTTTGGGCATGTTCAACTTTTTCCCAAGAATCTTCTGGATGAGGCCCAGGTGTGTGCGGGCGGGATACGTGGTTTGTGAGACCCAGGTGTGTTCAGGCGGGATACGTGGTTGTGAGGCCCAGGTGTGTTTGGGGGGGATACGTGGTTGTGAGTCCCAGCTATTTGAGGGCGGGATACGTGGTTGTGAGGCCCAAGTGTGTGCGGGCGGGATACGTGGTTGTGAGACCCAGGTGTGTGCGGGCGGGATACGCGATTGTGAGGCCAAGGTGTGTGCGGGCGGGATACATGGTTGTGAGGACTAGGTGTGTGCTGGAAGGATACGTGGTTGTGGGGCCCAGGTGTGTGCCAGCGGGGAGAGTGTGGCAGCGTCTGGACGTTCTCTGTTAGGAAGAGTAGCTAACTAAAGGGAAATGGTGCGGGGTACCCAATACTCTTGTTCTTATATACTACTACCTGTTGTGATTGTGTTTTTGGTGAGTGTGGCTGGTGAGGTTGGGTGGATAGAATTCCTTACTAGGTTTCTTTTGTTGTTCTCACGGAACATTAGGATGTCTCCCCACTTGTCCACGAGAGCTTTAGGTTTCCCTACTGAGTATACTTGTATGTTCACCCTACGTTTACTTTTAGGTTTCCAGGAGGAATACCAGGGACTTGCGGGACCCTACTAGTCGGATAGTTGGAGTTGTTGCTGTTGTTGTACTTTTGTTTTATTTTGGTATTGTACTTTGAGATTTCTTGTACTTGTACCTTGTTATAAAATTGTTCAAACATGCATGTGGGCTTGGTTTGGGTTTATTTCTATACACTTGTTCTTTTCCTTTTTTGGTGGTTGACTTGTCCTGTTTCCCGATCCTAAATAAATAAAAAAGGTTAATGCCTCCCATATTTGTGAAAACTCATACCCATGGTGCTAGTCGCCACCCCGGGGCCTATTGGAGGTGGGACTCAGGGGTCATTATCTCCCTTTCACCATTTCTAGCTCAAGAGGGGCATCTTTGGTGGGAGGGGGTCGTGACAGAATGGTATCATAGGTGATGGTTAAGAGATAGGATGGAGTCTGGAGTTAGGCACAGTGAGGATTGCATGGGATGGTAGGGCAACCGTGTTAGTTAATCTTGGTGTGTGACGTCAGCCAGTGAAGACCGGCTAGGACACGGGATTTTAGGGCCCCCCGTGATCTGATGCAAGGACTCTGAGCCTACCGAACGACCAAGTGAGACTACAATGATTTCAGGGTAGAGACCCTAGGGAAGGTACATGCATTATCATGATTGTGTTTTACATTAGTTGGAGGCCAGACCAGCGTATCTTGTGTTTGTCCGAAATGTGGGCTGACGTTGGGACCACATCGATCTAGTGGGGACCTTCTTCTGTTACAGATGCAGCCATACGATGTCATCTTAGGCATCGAATGGTTGTTTTCGGTTAGTTCCGTTATCGACTGCTTCTAGAGAAGAGTCGTGTTCTCCGACGTGGATGGGCAGTGCGTATCTTTTGTTGGCAAGGGGAGCTATCAGGTAGGAAGCCGGTGTGTGGAGCCTCTCTTTTCCTTGTTAGGCGGGTTATCAGTGGTTCTAGCTGATACAGAGATGATGGATGTCCTGGATGTTATTGGGGAGTTCCTTGATGTTTTTCCTGAGGAGGTTGTAACTCTACCCCCCCCCCCCCCCCGACATGATGTTGAGTTTGGGATAGACTTACAGCCTAGTTCCCGTCCGATTTTGATGGCCCCTTATCGGATGGCACCTTCAGAGTTGCGGGATTTGCAGATTCAGATTGATGATCTAATGGAGAAGGGTTTCGTTCGACCCAGCGTATCGCCATGGGGTGCTCTAGTTTTGTTCGTGAAAAAGGAAGATAGTGGTCTCAGGCTATGCATAGACTACCGATGGTTAAACCAGTTAATGGTCAAGAACCGTTACCCCCTTCCAAGGATAGATGGCCTCTTTGACCAACTAAGGGGAGCAGGTTGGTTTTCCAAGATTAATCTACGATCTGGATATCATCAGCTAAGGGTAAAGGATAGTGACATCTCAAAGACGGCTTTCAGGTACAAGTATGGGAATTTTGAGTTTGTAGTGATGCCATTTGGAGTTACAAATGAACCATCTGTGTTCATGGGACTTATGAACTTTGTCTTCCGAGAGTTTTTGGACCGGTTCGTCATTGTGTTTATCGATGAAATCCTGATCTACACAAGATCAGAGGAGGAGCACGTTGAGCATCTCAGGGTAGTCTTGGAAGTCCATTGACACCACCAGATTTACAGGAAATTGTCGAAGTGTAAGTTCTTGACACAAGAAGTACACATCCTTGGGCACGTGGTGTCCCAGCATGGAGTGTCAGTGGACCCGTCGAAGGTGGAGGTAGTTGTTTCTTGGGCAGCACCTAAGAGCGTGTCAGAAGTTTGTAGTACCCTAGGATTAGCAGGTTACTATTGGAGGTTGATTTCGGACTTCTCTCGATTTTCTACTCCATTGACAGCTTTGACGAGGAAGAACCAGGTCTTCCAATGGAGCGAGCAGTGCTAGAAAGCTTTTGACTACCTGAAGGAGAAGTTGGTCAGTGCTCTCGTACTCAGGTTACCAGAGGAAGGGTTGTTGTATGAGGTTCTTTGTGATGCTTTTGGCCTTGTTCTGGGTTGTGTGATGATATAGAAGAAGGGAGTGATCTGTTATGGGTCTAGGAAGTTACGCCCTCACGAGCGTAACTATGACACCCATGACCTAGAGCTTGCAGCAGTAGTGTTCGCACTGAAGTTGTGGCGACATTACCTCTTTGGGGAGCGCTTTGTGGTCTTCTCAGATCACAAGAGACTGCGTTATATCTTCTCCCAGCATGAACTGAACTTACGGTAGCGGAGATGGGTCAAGTTTCTCCAAGACTATGACATTGATATCTCTTACACTGAAGGTAAGGGAAACATTGTGGCTAATTCCCTGAGCAGGAAGTCACATCAGGAAGTAGTTCGGGAATCCACTGATGCTTGGAAGGTGATAGGAGAGTTGGCTGCCTTGCACTTGGATGCCAGGGTAGAAGGTGTTAGAGGCTGTTTGTTTCGGATGACAGTGCAGTCCTCCTTATTGCAGCAGGTGGAAGAGTCTCAGTGGGGGGATTCCGAGGCGGAAGTGATGCGGGATCGTGTCGATCAGGGGAACGCTCCAGAAGGATGGTCAGAGGACAGCCGACATCAGATGCTTTTACATGGAAGGTGGTTTGTCCCGGAGACAATGCGTGATGGAGTTCACTGTGAGTTCCATAGCTCAGCCTTGGCGGTACATCCAAGAGTTTCGAAAATGTACCGAGGCCTGAGGGAATAGTTTTGGTGGCCCGGGGTGAAACGAGCAGTGGCGGAGTGTGTGGATAAATTCCTAGTGTGTCAGTAAGTGAAGGATGAACACTGTGTTCCCAGAGGTTTGTTGCATCCTTTAGATGTCCCCGAGTGGAAGTGGGATGACATCTCAATGGACTTCTCCATAGGACTACCTAGAACTCAGGGTGGTTATGATGCTATTTGGGTAGTGGTGGATCGACTAATGAAATCAGCTCACTTCTTAGCAATTAAGGAGTTAGGCCCAGTGAGTACCTTAGCATAGAGGTACATAGACAAGGTTGTGTGGTTTCATGGAGTCCCAAAGACTATCGTCTCAGATTAGGATACTCGGTTTACCTCACGAGTCTGGAGGGGGTTACAATATGCTTTTGGCACCCAACTATGCCTTAACACTACTTTCCACCCCCAAACCGATGGGCAGACGGAGCGGACTATCCAGAAGTTGGATGACATGCTGCGAGCATGCGCTCTGGATTTCGGAGGATCATGGGTATGACACTTTCCTTTAGTAGAGTTCGCCTACAACAACAGCTTCCACTCTACTATTGGCATGGCACCGTTTGAGGCTTTGTATGGAAGGCTATGTAGTTTACCCATTTGCTGGGCAGAGGTTGGTGAGATAGGTTCTATTGGGCCAGAGGTAGTGCAGAGCACCACAGAGAAAGTCCAGCTTGTACGTGAGAGGATGAATGTGGCTCAGGACTGACAGAAGTCGTATGCTGATCTCCGGAGAAGGCCCTTAGAGTTCGAGGTGGGAGATCATGTGTTCTTGAAGGTTTCCCCTCGACGGGGGCAGCGGAGGTTTGGGAAAGGGAGCAAGCTCTCACCTAGGTTCATCAGACCTTTTGAGGTGCAGAGGCGAGTCGGCAAGGTGGCATATCATCTGGCCCCGCCACCTCAGTTGGAGAAGGTTCATAACGTCTTCCACGTCTCCCAGCTTCGTCGGTACTTGCACGACGACTCTCACGTTATCGACTGGGGAGAGCTAGATATGGGAGACAAAGTGAACTTCGAGGAACGACCAGTCAGAATCGAGGATCGTAAAGAGAAGGTGCTCCTTGGACGAACCATTTTGTTGGTTCGTGTGTTGTCGAGGCATGGCGGCCTCGAAGAGAGCACTTGGGAACGGGAGACCCAGATGCACGCCCAGTACACGGATTTGTTTTGACTTGTGTTTCCCTTGTTCTTCTGAGCTTTGTGTTGATGTTGTACTCTGTACCTTTGATATATGGAAAGCTTGGTTTGTTGGTTGTGAGACCTTTTGTTTCCTTATTCTCTGGAAGTGTGTACCCTATCCGGATGTGTGAGAAAAGAGAGAAACCTGACTCTTAAGCGAGACTCATTAATGAGGATGCGACTGAACCCGTGCGGGCGAGTCAGTGCCACCTAAAGAGGATAATATCTCGACATAGAAGAAGTAATTTTCCCTAAACCACGTGTTCGGGAAATGTGTGGGTTCTACGGTGTTAGGGGCAGTGTAAGTTTGAAAATCCTAATGTAAGAAAGTGGGAAGACCCAATTCTTAATCGAGACGCATTAATGAGGATGAGATTAAACCCGTGCAGGAGAGTCAGTGCCGCCTAAATCGGATAATATCTCGACATAGGAGAAGGAATTCGTAACACATATGATTAGGGTTGTTGGTTGGGTTCCTGTTATAACGAGAACCCTAATAGGTATCTTGTTTGGTTTCCTCTGGGTTGGTTTTTGAATTCTCGGGGACGAGAATGTTTTAAGAGCTATCTGATGTAATGGCCCGGACCTCTCTGGCCTATTCCTTTGTCAAAAAGAAGGTCAAGAAGTGGCCTGGAGGGTAAAAGGGACTTTTCCCATGTTTTCCAGAATTTTGAAACTACACGCCGTGTAGTTTGAGTACATGTCGTGTACCCCCTTTCCGGTTATACCCCGTGTCGCAGGCCGTGTCCTCGCCGTGTGAAGTAAATGAGTACACGTCATGTAATGTAACTACATGTCGTGTACCACCTTGCCGGGTATACCCCGTGTTGAAGGTCGTGTCCTTGCTGTGTGGAATAATGGTTGCATGCCATGTGTCCAATACTACACGCCGTGTAGTCCTTCCCCGTGTACGCGTTACCAGTCAACGGACGTGTGCCGTATTAGACCTGTGTCCTTTCCATGTGCAATAAATGGGTACACATCCTGTGTCCAAACTACATGTCGTGTAGTCCCTCCCCGCGTATGCATTACCCTCAAACTGTGTGTTGACCAGTCAACGGCCGCAGAGCCGTGTTGGAAGTCGCGTGGAGACAGTGTGAAATAACCGAGTACACGCCGTGTACCATAAAGTACACGCCGTGTACTTTTTCTTTTCTCGCCTATAAAAGCAGGGGTCACCTCCTCCTTTTCAACTCACTCCTCTCGTCCCCATTCCTCTGAGCAGAGTTCTCCCAAGAGACTCGAAAGCTCTTTCTTCCATAACTTCTTCGTCCGAGCTCCGATTTACGATCCGTCAGCGGCCACGGGATCGTAACGATGAGGCAGAACTTCCGAGATTAGATCCATTGTCTTTCCTTTGGCCTTTCCTTTCTGACTTCCACCCGAGGGGGTTTTTCCAGGACCCGACAGAAGTGATGGATGCCGATGGACGTCTTCTAAATTTCATCCATGGGAGCATTGTGATCAGAAACTTTTGAGGTAGGGATCTTACCTTCGTCTCTCTAGTTGTGCATCATACGGGGTGGGCGTTATCTTGTTTATGTGAAACACTTTTGAACCGGTTTAAGAATGATAATAAATGGCTTATATAACGGGGTTGGGAAGTTGTGATTGTTGTTACTTTATATCTTGTGATATTATGTTGTGAATTGAATAGGCTTATTCCTACTGAAAATCACGGTCGTTGGGGGCCTTTTCTTGCACAATTAAATGTTTCCCTATCTTTATAGACCATTTTTTGGATTGGAACTTTGTGGAACGTGGAAATTGGTTAATCACATAAAGTTGGCTGTTTAAAATATGGAACCCTTGTGTGATCACCCCGGTTAATCAAAATGGAATAATGAACATGTGGGTTTTGGCTTGGTTACTGGTGTGTGAAAGGGAGGGGTGAATTCTGGGTTGTTACAAATAGAACAGGAAGCATGACTGTGGTAAATGATGTTAAGGGGGCGATGATGTGGCACAAACCTTGTTATTTGGGTTGTTGTGGATCGGGTGGGCAGCGGGGCTGCGATAAATGGTATTAAAGGGATAATGATGTACGGTGCAGTTGTGGTTATGGTGGTTGGCAGCGAGGCTGCATGTTTGGGTTTTAATATGAACAGACTATGGTTTGTGAATAATAAATAAAAATTGGAAAAGTTAATGAATGGTGGGTCATAGTAATTGAACGGGATTAATAATCAATGGGTTGGATGGTTGATAAGAAGGACTTGGTTGTGTTGCTTGTGTTTTCCTAACTTGATTTGTGGATGGTAGGAATGTGTTTTATGAATGATCGATGTGGTTGGTTGTGGATAGTTTCCCAGTATTTAAGGATCTAAATAAACTAATTCTGCTGAAACGTGAAAACCTAAATGGGGTTGGGGTTGTTTTTTGTATGCATGTTTTGTAGTAGTAGTGTCGAGGAACGTGCTCAGTTTCTCTGTTTAAAAGCCATAGGTTGGGATGAGTGTTTTATATATATATATATATCAGTATCTTTTGTGTTTTATCGCACCCCACCCATGTTGAGAACTTAGCGCTGAACACTCCCATTTCATGGGAGAGGGTGTTTTTTCCTTAGTTACTAGCTATTTCATGATCCTTCTCCCCTAGGCTGTGATGGATTGAGGTGAAGTTACACCTAAGACTCTTCGGGTAGGTATCTATTGGTGCGGTTTTATCCCAAGACTCTTCGGGCATGTTCTACTTTTCCCCAAGAATCTTCGGGATGAGGCCCAGGTGTGTGCGGGCGGGATACGTGGTTGTGAGGCCCAGGTGTGTGCGGGCGGGATACGTGGTTGTGAGGCACAGCTGTGTGTGGGCGGGATACGTGGTTGTGAGGCCCAGGTGTGTGCGGGCGGGATACGTGGTTGTGAGGCCTAGGTGTATGTGGGTGGGATACGTGGTTGGGAACCCAGGTGTGTGCGGGTGGGATACATGGTTGTGAGTCCCAGGTGTGTGCGGGTGGGATACATGGTTGTGGGGCCCAGGTGTGTGTGGGCGGGGAGAGTGTGGCAGCGTCAGGACATTCTCCGTTAGGAAGAGCTGATAACTAAACGAAAATGGTGCGGGGTACCCAATACTCTTGTTCTTATATACTACTACCTGTTGTGATTGTGTTTTTGGTGAGTGTGGCTGGTGAGGTTGGGTGGATAGAATTCCTTGCTAGGGTTCTTCTGTTGTTCTCACGGGACATTAGGATGTCTCCCCACTTATGCACGAGAGCTTTAGGTTTCCCTACTGAGTATACTTGTATGCTCACCCGACGTTTACTTTCAAGTTTCTAGGAGGACTACCAGGGCCGTGCGGGACCCTACTAGTCGGACAGTTGGAGTTGTTGTTGTTGTTGTACTTTTGTTTTCTTTTGGTATTGTACTTTTAGCTTTCTTGTACTTGTACCTTGTTATAAAATTGTTTAAACATGCATGTGGTTTGGGTTTGGGTTTATTTCTATACAGTTGTTCTTTTCCTTTTTGGTGGTTGACTTTTCCTATTTCTCGATCCTAAATAAATAAAAAAGGGTAATGCCTCCCATATTTGTGAAAACTCATACCCATGGTGCTAGTCGCCACCCCGAGGCCTACTGGAGGCGGGAATTAGGGGTCATTTTCTCCCTTTCACCATTTCCAGCTCAGGAGGGGCATCGTTGGTGGGTGGGGGTCATGACAATTATGAATCCTATCAATTTTTAACAAGTTGTCAAATGATGATATGTTTATGATACTTATTTAATTTAATGTGTTATGAAATAATGAATGTTTATGATGTCGTGGAAGACATATATAAGATTTAATTATGATATGGGTGATAACTATATGTACATCTAATTAATTTGGTAATTATTAATTTTATATGATCTTAGAGGGTACACGGGTGGTTAACCCAATCTCGTAATGGAGGGTACAAGGGTAGTAAGCCCGAGCCCGTAAAGGAGGGTACATAGGTGGTTAGACCAAGCCTCAAGTAGGTACATAGGTGGTCTTCAATATTGTAACATGTTATGAATTTATTTTTAGGTATAATTGAAATAATATGTTTTATTCCTGTGTGTATCCAACAAATCCACGTATTATGATAATGTTATGCTCTCTGGACTCATTTAATTGATTTTATAATGATTCGTGTATTATAAAATACAAATATTTCTTCCATGAATTGTGATTATGTTATTTAATATTCATGTTATGTTTTCGAAATATTATTCTCATGTTCTCATACCCTGATGTTCATGTTATGCTTATGTATCTGCCTTGTTTACCCTTAATGATCATCTGAGCTCTCCCATTCTTATATTTTCATTTACCAGGTTATGAAGATATGTATTATATACGTTGATTCTAAGAGGGGTTAAAGTTATGATTAATTTATTGGGGGATTTTGTATTTCATATATGGATTAGTTTTATGATTCCATGTTTCAAAAGGCACTAAACTAATATATTATATGGGCATGTGTTTGTGTAATTAAATAAATATTCTAAAAAATTGATGTAATGTCTATACCTTATAAAACCATGTCACTATAAATATTAATCCCTTTGATAAATTTTATATTAAAAAATAAACATTATTTTTGAAATAGGAATATATAAATTATTTTAGGGTTAATTTTTGGTACTTTTCTATGATGTTTCATTTTTTTGATGAATAATGAAAAATATAAAATTTTAATGGAAAACCCACATTTCATTTAAATAATTTATTAGTTTAAATTATATTTTGATTTGTTTTTAAAGTTATATTAGATCAATTATACATAAATTAATAAAATTTAGTTAATTTGAATCATTTACTTTTTTAATTTAGATATAAAATCATTTGAAATTTTGAACTTTTTTACTATAAAAACTCGTTTTCTCATCAAATATGTGGAATTAATTTTAAATTATATTCTTCCATTTATGTGAGTTGAATTTCTAAAAATGGATTAAATATTTGGAATAAGAAGAATTTATAAATTCTTATATGTCCAACTTCATTTTACACCAATGTTATTAGTGAGTACAATTAAAATTAATTAAAGCGATTAAGGTAAAAACAAGTTATTTAGTACTTAAACAAAGAATATATTGTGTAAAATGTACTACAAGCTTGTCCAACACCCATTTTATAGAAATATATACACCCTTAATATCTTAGGCTCTATTTTTAGATTAATTTGGTTACTATTCCATGAAAGTGACTAATATAATATGTTATGTTCAAAAAAATAAAACATGAACCTTCGTTACCTTTAATATTTAAAGTGATTTGAGATAGAGAAAAAAAATTATACTCTAGGTTATAAATATTATTTTGAAAGTTAAATGAGTTTATTTTTCATGATTATTTATTTTAAATTTTTATAGATTAAAAAATTACTTTATATGCTTAATAAATGACAATAGAGGAATTATTTAGTAAATAATTAACAAAAATAAATGATACTAAAAATATTAAATGTGACGTAAATTGAATGAATTATTACGATGTAGTAGTTATTTATATGAATATAACATGATAAAAATGTTTTAAATTCGAATTTCAAATTTCACAATTTTCATTTTTTTCTTTAAATTCAAATTAAATAAATAATGTCAAAATTGACATTAATGCTAGTTTAAAATAAATAATATTTCATTAAATGATTTAAAAATTAAAAAAATAATATTTTATTCATGGTGTTTTTAAATTTTAATAAATATAAAATATGTTCCATTAATTTTATGATTTATATTTTATAATGAATCAATTAAGCCCTAAATAGTAAAAACATTGTTAGCATAGTTAGGGATAAAGTAGTGTTTCTATGCGTTACTTGTGCTTCTTTTAAAATAAATTTCCGACACACATTGTATTATAATTATATATATTATATATCATTTTTATAATTAGTGGGTATAAATTAACTAATAATTATCACGTTAATTTAGTATTAATGAATAAATTACCCAAGTTAGATATTTAGTTATCTTAAAAAACCCAAAAATGTTAAATGTGGGAAAACATATATGCTAAGGGTCAAAATTATAAAATGAACTTTTTTTATAGAGGTTTTTATTGATCAAAAAAACTTTACCATCCATTATTATTGAGTTTGTGAGCCACATGACGTAAGTGAGACATCCCACTAGTCAATACTTTGAGTATTTATAAGAATTCAACTCCTCAAATATAAAAGAGAACTCACTATCCCCTTTATTCACACCTCTCAAACCAGTTGGATCAAAAAATATCTTTCAAAATAACTACACAACTTACCTACCATCATTCTATAAGACTTATTTTTGGGTTAAAGAAAAAATGTATGTTTTAAGTGAAAACCTAAGCAGGATACCCAAAAAAGAGATAATGTTCTCTTAAAAGTCTTTATATTTTATTTTCTTATCCACTTCATTCAATTTATAATATTAAATGATTATATGATAATCTAAGTATCTTAAATGTACTTATATGATTATTTTTTAAATCTATTACTTAATAATTTACACACATCCATCGAATGGGTGATGAAATCATCATTCGTGTGTTCGATGAACTCCCACCTTGCAAACCGATGAAGGTAATTTTTTCATTACCACATTTCATGGTTTGGAATAATGATGGATTTATAGTTTATATATAATATATATTATATTTATGATATTATTTTTCTGATTTAATTATTATATCACACATAACCTCATGATTTCTATTTTATAGGAACATGGTATTGTCCCTTGTGTGTACGAAGGACTAGTGCCTCGTGAAACGATGTGATTTATTCACACTTAGAATTGAATGTATTTAGGATTTTTTTAATGAAAATATGTGATATATATGACATAATAATGATACCAGATTGATAATAGATATAATTTAATTTTTTTCTTTAAATATAAAAATAGAATGGAAAAAAATTCATGCCTACATATGATATACTTTCTCCAAGAACTGCACATTACATTTCATATCACCAAACATTATGGATTACTCTAAATACATTTAAAATTAATATATATGATACTTAAATATTTTTTTTAAAATTATGGGGATTATTAAATCATGATCAATGTAACAAGAATATAAAATAACAGGTAAAATCATACTCGAAAAACTAGAAAATTAACACTAGAAACAATGGAAATAATGAGACATTATTAACAAATGGGTAATAATATGTTATAAAAGAATAATATATGATATTATAAATAATAATATGGTTATTTTATAATTTAATAATATTCATAAAAAATATTATATAGTATTTTATGGAGAATTCAACCAAAAGGAATAATAAGGTATGAGATTTCATCTAATTTTACATTCTATTGAGACTTCTTTTATTTTAATGAAACAATTATCTTTTTTGTCATGTATATACTGACACATTACATGTAATATCATTATTAATTATTAATTAGTTTTATTTTATGTTTAAATTTGAATTATCTCATCCATTGATAGTTGACTTGTAAATTATGAAGTGGTAAAAATTATTGCACAATCCCACTTCCTTTTGTGATTGTTAAATTTCTCATGAAATAGTCACTTTATTGTAATAATTTTTCATTTACCTAAATGTATATTAAATATAAATATTATTATGTGATTTATATTATTATTTCATAAACCATAAACTGTTTTTATATACAGCGTTAGCTTTGAATGTTATTTTATTAACTAAATAGATATTGATAAATTCATATCCTTTAATCTGTAATGATATTTCATAAGGAACATTGTATATGAATTGAATAAATTATTCGATATATAAAGAGTTATTTGAAAATTTAGTACATGGGTTGGGGCTATTTAATGTAATGCTGTAAGGACCCAGCCATAAAACATTACATAATCATGAATTAAATGAATAATTCATATGGAGGATCTTTTCAGGTTTAGAGTTTTAGAGAATTAGGACATAACTATTACATCTCAAAAGATTACAAAGTAGAAACTTATACTAAGCTTCCATAAAATAAAAACTCTTAAAAAGAAACATATCTAGTTCCATGTTTTAGATAGCATGTCTTTCCTTGATCCCATCCTTGACCCTATTCATTTTTAAGTCCTGTGGAGAACATTTCAAAAACATGGGATGAGCTTAAAAATCCCAGTAAAGGATACACAAAGAAGGAAAACTGTTAGTTTTTTAAAACATCAAGTAAACCATGAATATTTATCAAAGTAACACTTTTCACCTTTACGAATTAGTAAATACTCTTCACTGAATAAAATATCATTACATACCCTTTTTTAACAAAAATATTACCATAAAACCCATATAAAGAACACATAACATATAAAGGTAACTTGGGACATACACATACTTAAATGGAATAACCATACGGCCGACTTCCACACATATCACTACATAGAATAGCCATATGGACAACTTCCATACCCAATGCATTGGAGGTTATAACTTAACCACCCATCCAGGTATTCACGGAACCACACGTCATTTCGTTTATCACGTAACCACCCATCAAATGTCCAAGTACCATTATAAAATCATAACACATAAAATAATTATAAAGGAAAGAAAACATTTCCACATTTCAATAACAATATATCACTGAAATATATTGACATAACAAATCTATTATAAAAACCATTTTCAATACCAAAACACATAAAAGATTATATAGTATTTATTTACTTTTAAAAACATTACAGCTTGTTGAGGAATCCAAATATCGAATAATACTCAAAGGCGGCGGAAATGTCGTTGTCACTGCGTATGTTAAAAAGAAACAACCTTTTTGTCTTTTAGTAAAACGCTTCGTATAGAAAAGATTCCTTTTGAATAAAAGTAGAATTCAAATGGGTTTATACACCATATAAAATAAAGTCTTGTATTAGAACAAAATATGCCTCAATGAACGGAGATTGAGATGAAGTCTCGTTCAAAGACGGTATCCTTAGATTATGGATAAATCATTTACTTAATTATGTGTGATAAATATAAATACACCCAATATAAGAGAATATTAAGTGTAAAACAATCATATTCGTTCACATATATTCATATAATGACATATTCAAGGAGTAAAAGTTTAACCCAAAGAATTGAAATTGAGTTATGAAGTTCCCTTGCAAAAATTCGACAGCCTAACGACGTCACTTTAAAATTCAGAAAATGAGTTTATGAGAGAGAAAATGGTATCTCATCACTTGGACATAAAATTTACATCAATAAAGATATATAATAATATATCCCAACATAACAATATGTAAATTTAAATACCCAACAAAAATAAGTCTTTTAAAAAGAGGAGGGTGAAAGGTTCCCTTACCGATTTGGGTAACTTACAAAACGTACACCCCATGAAAGAAGGGTCATACAATGAAGATGTAAATACCCATAAATTAAATTATATTACACAAAGAATACAATCATGGGAAGTAAATACATCACAAAAAAGTAAATAGTGTAACATGTAGCATGAATCTCACGGGAACAAAAAGTGAGATAAAAACCCCTTACCTCGTTGTGATCAATCGAGTCGTATGACCAAAAGATAAAAAACACAAAATGAATAAAATAATACCATGAATATAAATAGAATCATGATAATATATATTAAAGGGTAGTTCACAATACACCACATGCAACAAATTAGTGTTGAAAAATTGAAATCTCAAATAATTAAAAGTGAGATAAGTAATCCCTTACGAAAATTCGGCAGCCTAACGACGCCACTTAAAACTTCCAAAAATGGTTTGATGAGATAAAATAGGTTCTCTCATCAAATGAACATAGAAATTATAGTTATAGGGATTTAAAATAACATCCCCCAACAAAATAAATATGAGCTTAAAAGGAATGACATAAAAGAGAGTACTTAAAAAGAAAGAGAGAGGTAGGATCCCTTACCTCAAGTCCGACTTGTCTTGGTCGTTTCTTTATATTCCTGAATAATAATCTATGTTAAATTTATAATTTCTTAAGGAACTTCATTAAAGATTATTATTCAGTTCATATCACAAATAATAATGTTATAATAATTGGTTAATAATGTGAATTCATATCAGACGTTTTTGTCGTTGTTCGGTACATGAGTCAAAATTGAACTTGTTGGAAAAGAATCTTTCATGTAGTTATAGGTACATCATCTCCAGAATAGTATTAATGATTTAAATATCATATATATCCATTATATATTCATTTTATACTATTCCATAACATTTGGAGATAAAAAATGAAATGCACCGTTCATGGAGACGGTAGGCCGTACGTACGCTTGAACGCTACTTTCATTTCTTTTTCATATTAATGGAATTAAAACTAAATGAAAGATATATATATATATTATAATTCCATAATTATATCCATCATTTAGATGTAATATATGACATATATATCCATTATATATATGTACTTATAACAGTACATAACATTTGAAGATAAGAAATGAAATGTACCGTTCATGGAGACGGTAAGCCATACGTACACATGAACGCTACTTTTATTTTTATTTCATATTTTAATGGAATGAAAAAAATAATGATACATAGGTATATTAAAGTATAATATAATATATAACATCATTAAATCCATCCTTTATACATCCCATATATGGTATTAACGATTCAAATCACTTTGAGGGGGCGGTAGTCCGCACTTCCTAAAATGAAATTATCGCATTTACCCATTATGGAAACCATAAATGTATGGAATAAATGAAAAATACAGAAGCATAAGTAATAAATAAACATAATTTATATATCATATTTAAATAAGGTGACATCTTAATGGCCACCATGAGAGGTGTTAAAAGAAGATTGAGCAATCATCGTTTCGTGAGGCAGTAATTCGCCACCCACAGAAACAGTATGTTCTTTAACCATTAGATGGAGGTTTGTATGAGTGTAGCTCGAATACTTCTAATAATAGCATACTAGTATATTTAAGATACTTTTTTTGTTACAAAATAAAGGAATAAAAAGATTTTAGGGGGTTGGAGAAGCAAAATAAAACAAAAGTACATAAGAGAAGATGTTACCTTCAAATCAGATAACTCTTTTTGATTTGAGCTCAAAGGCTTCCTTAGAAAGACTTCTGCCAAAAGTGAGGCTTCTAGGAGTAATATAGGATTGTGTAGAGACAATATGACCAGATTTTGGATGATACAAGGGCTTGAGAGTTGTGGGTAAGGAGGTAGAGGTGGGGGCCTTTTATAAGAGGGAGGAGTGGCACTCGTGGAATGTCTTTAAAATTTACATTATTATAAAATGATTTTTGGATATAAAAGGTCCCACAATTATATATTTCGAGGATAAGGTGATAAGGGTTCTAAATACACCCATCCAATAGGTTTTTGACAAGTTTATGTCTTAGATTTTACATTATCTTTTCATTTTATTTAAATTGTTTATTAATGAGGTAATCGTTGCATCATCATGGTGTCATAAATAAATTAATTTATTTAATGTTTAAAAATTATAAAAAAAATAATATGATGTAGGAAATATTTTTATATTTCCAATGAATTTTTATAGTCAACAATATGACTTGTATAACCCCTTTTAAAAATTGTTTTAGTAAAACAATACATGTTTGTGACATTTTTATTTTAACTTTATATAAAAAGTTATAAATGTCATTTTCTTACACAAGTGGCACCATGGGGTCCCCAAGTTGACCCATGGATTTTTATGGTCGACCATGACTCATCCAATAAGTATATAACATGTTTCAAGGTCATTTAATATTATTATAACATTATCTTTACTTTAAATTACACTAATTACCTTTAATCGTGATTAATAAAACATAAATGTTACTATTCAGCAAAAATTATTTTAATCCCATTGAACCAAATTTTACATCCTAATAAAAACCATGTTTGTAGGATTTTCGAAATTCAAATTACAAAGGTGGTAAAATTTCATTTAAACGAAAAATTAGTTTTTTAACTACCACTTAGTGGTTTCACTATTCATCAAAAATTGAAGTTTTTCAGAAAATTACCAAAAATTCCCCCTAAGATATATTTGATATTCCGAATTCAAAAATGATTTCTATTTTATAAAATTCATAAAATATAATTTTCATTAATCAGTTTAATAATTAATTCTTGTTGTCAAAACAAATAGCTTGTTTTTAAGAAACAAAATATATCAAAAGATTGACACTAGTTTATGTCCAATTTCAAAGTGAAATTAATTCCAACGACCAAAATTGGATTAAATGGTAAAAATATATTCTAAATACACATTAAACCAAATTAAAAAGATAATATATCCATATAAATAAATCAAATTAAAAGGAGGTTTTGAATTAAAATACAACATTTTCACTAAAAATGATCTTTATCGGAAAAATAACAAAAATTTACACAAAGTAAATTTTGATGTCCAGATTCTAAAGAAGGATTTTATTTAGTCCAATATAACATATAAAATTGTTAAAAATTGGATTTCAAAAGGGTTTGACATCAAAAGTTGGTTAATCGACCTTTTAATGAATATTCGAATATTTACGCTTAAAATTAGATCCATTCGCATTTTAAGAATCTAACATTTATTGGGTAAAAGTAAAAATATTTTACAAAAATGTATAATCATTTTGTAGTTATTTTTGTTCATTCTCGCCATTACAATTGCTAGGCGTTAACTACCATTTAAAATAATATTATTTTATTATTAGAGTACAACGTAAGATTTCAAAGAAACTCGTTGTTGCGTATTGGATACGCCATCGAGCATAGCATTCCCTTATAAGTAATATTAATATTTTATTCACAAATATTATTAAATATGAAAAATTAATATTCATTATTTACATGGGATGTTACATCCTTCCCCCCTTTTGGGAATTGTGCCCTCACAATTTTATAATTGGGCATGGAAACTTCATTGAAATCCCCACATCGAAAAAGGAGTAAATTAAACTATCACTTTAAAAGAAATAAAGAAAAGTACCAAGGTCACCCGAGACAATAGGTACTAGGATTTCATAAAAACATGGATATGGAAGAAAAAACCAAGGGTTTTGTTCTGATGGAGAGTGATAGAAATATTTTTAGGAGAAATTTAACAACCAAAAAATCACAAACTTGTGATGGGTTAAACGGTATTTGATTCCCCAGTAGGAAAAGTTAACATACAACATTTTAGTTTTAAGTTACTTTTCCTTGAGGAATTTATTTATGAGCTTAACTAAATCACAAGGAAACAGACTTTCTTATCATTTAGACTTTCATCTCTTACTAGATTTCTTACACAAACTCATTTTTCCCTCCAAAAGACGATAATTTAGGATGGCTTGTTCACATTAAGAGCGCTATAATCAACTTCTAGAGAATCACCTAATCCACAAAAGGATAATTCTTTATAAAAAGAAAATCTATTCTTAATCTCCAAAATTTTTCCAACAAAACCCAAAATTTAACGAAGACCATTCGATAAAAAATTTGTTTATAAATTTATTCAAAGTAAACCAAACTAAGATTGAAACCCAAATATTTGAAGGATTTAATCACATAGTCTTCCAAGGTAAAAATTTACATTTATATCCAAATAAAATCAGTTGCTCTTAAAGTATCATATTGAAAAGTAAGTAACCTAATCATATATCCTCCATGATAGGTAAATATTTTCCTAGATAACCCAAAATCAACTTATTCTTGATTTATAAAATTATATAGCTAAAAGAATTTGTCATACTAACCAGGGACTTCACATAGTCCAGTGGTAGGCGATAAATACCAGTCACTCTTTGGTTGTGGGTTTGATTCTCACAGCTTTTCCCGATGTGATGGGTTGTCACATGGTCTGAATGTTGTCCTTTTTCCAAAACTATATAATTCTAAAAACATTCCCCAAAAAGAGATAAAATCATCAAAAATAACCATGACATAATTTAACCTCAATTTTACCTCAGGCCTTTCATTTTCCATCATAATATATAGTAACCCATAATTACCTCAAAAGTAAGGATCATATAAACCCAAATGGATCTTTATAACTATGTCCACAAAAGAACAGATAACTATTCCTTAACTAAAATTTTCATATATCAAACATCAGGGTTACACATACTATAAAAAGTCTTCTAATGTAACCTCATCATCAAAAGAGACTTAATACTTTTAATAATTTCACCTTCCTAAAATCTACCATAACTCTTGAATCCCTTATATGTTGACTTCTTACTCATTCAACATTCTTCATGATCCATTAACCATTCTTTTCCAACTTATTCTGAAATACATCTTTCCTACAAACAAAATCATGAATATTATCCTAAGATTCCAAAATAGGAAAACATATATTAAGAAATAATCCATACCATTGATTGGTCATTGTTAGTTTCTACATCCTCAATCAGAATGGAATTAGGTATTGGTAAATGAATATTTGTACGATCTTGGTGATCCCATTCCTGAAACATCTTCATAGGAAATGTGTTTGCATAATGACCATGAACACCACATTTAAAAAATTCAATTGATCCCTCAGAAAGAACTTATTTCCCTTTCTTCGAGTCAACTGGATGCTTCCTTTTTCCATGGTAGGTTCTTGCTTTATGACTTTCATTTCCACATCTATAACATCTTTCTGTCCCTTTGAAACATTTTCCTAGGTGTTTCTTTCCACATCTTTGACACATAGGTTTTTTAATACACTTACCATTATGATTATTACCTGAATTTCCGTAGGTATTTTTTTCTCGCATATATGATGCCTTATAAAAATCACCAAGGTTTAGGTGTTCAATCATGACTCCAGATAGTTGGTTGAGGATAAATACAAGAGTTCTCATTACATCTCCCATATCATTCAGTTTCTCTCTTAGAAAACTGTCACAGTTTCCTTCACATCCACTGTTACTTTGGTGCCTGCTAGTTCCAGCCATTTACTAAAGCCAAAAAGGTTAGTGTGAGCATATCAGTAAAATCATCATATAATATTGAGGAAGATAAACACTAATATATAGTTATCCATGTTATCTCAAACAAATTCCAACTTAAAAAAACAATGACTCCATATAATACACTACCCATTGTGTTTATACACAACTTTTCACTTATGCTTAAACAACACTCTGAACTCTAATGTTTTCTAAACCTCCCTTTGATATCAACTATAGGACCCAGCCTTAAAACATTACAAAATCATGAATTAAATAAATAATTCACATAGAGGACCTTTTCAGGTTTAAATTTTTAGATAATTAGAATATATTTATTACATCTCAAAACATTACAAAGTAGACACTTCTACTAAGTTTCCATAAAATAAAAACTCTTAAAAAGAAACATGTATAGTTCCATGTTTTAGATAGAATGTCTTTCCTTGATCCTATCCTTAACCCTATTCATCTTTAAGTCCTATGTAGAACATTCTAAAAACTTGGGATAATCATAAAAAGACCAGTAAAGGATACAAAAAGAATGAAAACTATTAGTTTTTCAAAACCTCAAGTAAACCATGAATAATTTATCAAAGTAACACTTTTCACCTTTACGAAGTAGTAAAAACTCTTCACTGAATAAAATACCATTACTTACCCTTTTGTAACCAAAATATTACCATAAAACCAATATAAATAACACATAACATATAAAGGTAACTTTGGACATAAACATACTTAAATGGAATAACCATACGGTCGACTTCCACACATATCACTACATGGAATAGCCATACGACCAACTTCCATACCCAATGCATTAGAGGTTATAACGTAACCACCCATCCTGGTATTCACGGAACCACCCGTCATTTAGTTTATCATGTAACCACCCATCAAATGTCCAATTACCATTATAAAATCATAACACATAAAACACTTATAAAGGAAAGAAAACATTTCCACATTTCAATCACAATATATCCCTTAAATATATTGGCATAACAAATCCATTATCAAAACCATTTTCAATACCAAAATACATAAAAGAGTATATGGTATTTATTTACTTTTAAAAACATTAATTTTTGTTGAGGAAGCCAAAGATCAAATAATACTCACGGCGGCGGAAAGGTCGTTGTCACCGCGTATGTTAAAAAGAAACATACTTTTTGTCGTTTCGTAAAATGCTTCGTTTATAAAATATTACTTTTGAATAAAAGTATAAGTCAATGGGGTTTATACACCGTATAAAACAAATTCATGTATTAGAACAAAATATGCCTCAATGAAAGGAGATTGAGATGAAGTCCCATTCAAAGATGGTATCCTTAGATTAAGGATAAATAAATTACTTAATTATGTGTGACAAATATAAATACAAAAAATATAAGTGGATATTAAGTGTAAAACAATCAGATTCATTCACACATATTCATAGAATGACATATTCAAGGAGTACAAGTTTAACCCAAAGAATTGAAATTGAGTTAAGAAGTTCCCTTGCAAAAACTCGATAGCCTAACGGCTTAACTTTAAAATTCAGTAAATGAGTTGATGAGGGAGAAAATTGTATCTCATCACATGGAAATAAAATTTACATAAATAAGGATATATAATAACATATCCCAACATAACAATATGTAAATTTAAAGACCCATCAAAAATAATTCTTTTAAAAAGAGGAGTGTGAAAGGTTTCTTTACCGATTTGGGTAACTTTCGAAACGTACATCCCATGAAAGAAGGGTCATACAATGAAGATGTAAATACATATAAATTAAAGTATATTACACAATGAATAAAATAATGGGCAGTAAATACACCACACAAAAGGAAATAGTGGCAAATGTAGCATGAATCTCATGGGAACAAAAAGTGAGATAAAAACCCCTTACCTCGTTGTGATCAATCGAGTCATATGACCAAAAGATAATAAACACCAAATGAATCACATAATACCATGAATATATATAGAATCATGATAATATATATGAATGGTCAGTACACAATACACCACACACAATAAATAAGTGGCGAATAATTGAAATCTCATAGAATTAAAAATGAGATATGTAATCCCTTACGAAAATTCGGCAGCCTAAAGGCGCCACTTAAAACATCCAAAAATGGTTTGATGAGATCAAGTAGGGTCTCTCATAAAATGAACATAAAAATTATAGTAAGATAGATATAAAATAACATCCCCCATCATAAGAAATATGAGCTTAAAAGGAATGACATAAAAGAGAGTACTTAAAAAGAAAGAGAGAGGTAGGATCCCTTACATCAAGTCCGACTTGTCTTGTTCGTTTCTTTATATTCCAGAATAATAAACTCTGGTCAATTTATAATTTATTAAGGAACTTATTTAAAGATTATTATTCACTTCATATCACAAATAATAATGTTATAATAATTGGTTAATAATGTGAGTTCATATCAGACATTTTTGTCGATGTTCGGTACATGAGTCAAAATTGAACTTGTTGGAAAAGAATTTTCCATGTATTTATAGGTACATCATCTCAAAAATATTATTAATGATTTAAATATCATATATATCCATTATATATTCATTTTATACTATTCTATAACATTTGGAGATAAAAAATGAAATGCACCGTTCATGGAGACGGTAGGCCGTACGTACGCATGAACGCTACTTTCTTTTCTTTGTCATATTAATAGAATTAAAAATAAATGAGAGAGATATATATTATAATTAAATAATTATATTCTTAATTTAGATTTATTATATTACATATATATCCATTATATATATGTACTTATAATAGTACATAACATTTGGATATAAGAAATGAAATGTACCGTTTATGGAGACGGTAAGCCATACGTACACAAGAACGCTACTTTCATTTCTATTTCATAATTTAATGGAATGATAATAATAATTATACATAGGTATATTACAGCATAATATAATATATAACATAATTAAATCCATCTTTTATACATCCCACAAATGGTATTAATGATTCAAATCACTTTGAGGGGCCGTAGTCCGCACTTCCTAAAATGAAATTATCGCGTTTACCCATTATGGAAACCATAAAGTTATGACATAAATGAAAAATACAGAAGCATAAGGAATACATAAAAATAATTTATATATCATATATAAATACAGTGACATCTTAATGGCTACCATGAGAGGTGTTAAAAGAATATAGAACAATCATCGTTTCAGGAGGCAGTAATTCGCCACCCCCAGAAACAGTATGTTATTTAACCATTGGATGGAGGTGTGTATGAGTGTAGCTCGAATACTCCTCATAACAGAATCCTTTTATATTTAAGATACTGTTGTTATTATAAATTAAAGTAATAAAAAGAGTTTAGGGGGTTGGATAAGAAAAATAAAACAAAAGAACATAAGATAGGAAGTTACCTTTAAATCGGATAAATCTTTTTGATTTGAGCTCAAAGGCTTCCTTGGAAAGAATTCTGCCAAAACCAAGGCTCCAATGAGTAAGATAGGGATCTGGAGAGACAATATGTGCAGAGGTTGGATGAGCCAAGGGCTTGAGATGTGTGGGTAAGGAGGTAGAGTTGGGGTGCTTTTATAAGAAGGAGGAGGGGCACTCTTGGAAAGTCTTTAAAAGTTACTTTATTATAAAATGATTTTCGGATATCAAAGGTCCCACAATTATATATCTCTAGGATAAGGTGATAAGGGTTCGAAATAAACTCATACAATAGGTTTTTGACAATTTTATATCATATATTTTACATTATATTTTCATTTTATTTAAATTGTTCATTAATGAGGTAATCGCTGCATCATCATGGTGTCATAAATAAATTAATTTATTTAATGTCTAAAAATTATAAAAAAAACTATGATATAGGAAATATTTTTATATTTCCAATGAATATTTATATTCAAATATATGACTTTTATAACCCCATGTAAAAATTGTTTTATTAAAACAATACATGTTTGTGACATTTTTATTTTAACTTTATACAAAAAGTTATTAATGTCATTTTCTTACAGGAGTGGCTCCATGGGGTACCCAAGTTGACCCATGGATTTTCATGGTTGTCCATGACTCATAAAATAATGGTAGGACATGTGTCAAGGTCATTTAATATTATTATAACATTATCTTTACCTTAAATTACACTAATTACCTTTAATCGCGATTAATAAAACTTAAAAGTTACTATTCCCCAAAAATTATTGTCATCCCATTGAACCAAATTTTACATACTAATGACAAACATGTATTTAGGATTTTTGGAATTCAAATCACAGAGGTGTTAAAATTTAATTTAAATGAAAAATCAGTTTTTTAACTTCCACTTAGTGGTTTCACAATTCATCAAAAATTGATGTTTTTCAGAAAAATACCAAAAAATCCCCCTAAGCTATATTTGATATTCCAAATTCAAAAATGATTTCTATTTTATAAAATTCAAAACATATAAGTTTCATTAATCAATTTAACAATTAATTCCCGTTGTCAAAATAAATAGCATGTTTTTAAGAAACGAAATATTTCAAAATATTGACACTAGTTTAAGTCCAATTTCAAAGTGAAATTAATTCCAATAACCACCATTGGCTTAAATGGTAAAAATATATTCTGACTACAAATTAAACCCAATTAAAAATATAATCTATCCATATAAATAAATTATATTAAAATGAGGGTTTGAGTTAAAATACAACATTTTCACAAAAAATGATCTTTATCAGAAAAATAACAAAAATTTACACAAAGTAAATTCTGATGTCCAGATTCTAAAGAAGGATTTTATTTGGTCCAATATAACATATAAAATTGACAAAAAGTGGATTTAAAAATGGTTCTCCATCAAAAGGTGGTTAATCGACCATTTAAAGAATATTCGAATATTTACGCTTAAAATTGGATTCATTCAAATTTTAAGCATATAATATTTATTGGATAAAAGTAAAAATATTTTACAAACATATATAATCAATTTTTATTTAGTTCTGTTCATTCCTGCCATTATAGTGGCTAGGCGTTAACTATCATTTAAAATAATAATATTTTATTATTAGAGTGGAACGTAAGATTTCAAAGAAACTCGTTGTTGCGTATTGGGTACGCCATCGAGCATAGCATTCCCTTTAAAGTAATATTAATATTTTATTCACAAATATTAATAAATATGAAAAGGTAATATTCTTTATTTACCTGGGATGTTACAAATACCCTCGATTAATTTAAATTCTCATGAGATGAATCAGTTGGTTAAATCTGACAGGTTTGTAACCATAGAATTAAATATTTTTTATGATAGATATTGATAGTAACTATTTTGAGTATAGATCATGATAGTTAAGGAGTCCTAAATTATTCATTCCATAATTATTGTTATTCTTTGTTATTATTGAATTATATGGAATATCCATGGTCTTGTTTTGAGATCATCTGATTATTTATATGGAATTCCATGATCCTCATTTAATCATACAAAATTATTCTCAAGTTATTGATTAATTTTCATAGGTTTAATTAATTTAAATTTCAATAATGATGATTATTTATTGATTCATAGTATCTTCCACTATAATTAACACTTACTGATCATTTTATCTCACCCTTATTTTGATTCCATTTTCTATGACTTGAAGAAAAATTATTGGAATGAGATTCAATGATGATGGGAATTTACTATTGTTATGCTATATTATATTTTCCAAATATAATAATTATATCATATATGTCATATGGTTTTCCCAAACTGCTAAAGTGTGTGGTAATTTGAGATTTGAATATTGTATATATTCCAATGTAATAAAGTAAGCCACTAGATCAATGATGATGGGGATGGGGCCACTACATAATGTCTTATAAATGTACCTTAGCTAACTTCCATTGGCAGTTCCAATTGAGAATATTTCATGGGGTTGTAGCCCTAGATCTATAGTCGTGGGCACTTCCCATGGAAGTAAGCCCTGATCAACTAAAATGGTTATATTATACATGGGCTCATTTCACATGGACTGATCCTATAGTCCTGGGTAACTTCTATGGATATATCATTATTCTCTAATACATATTGTATAAACATTATTCTTCATAAATAACTTATATAACATTGTTTAAGAGTAGCATATATATGATTGCATTTCTTTTGTAACATATCATTTTATAGGTTACTTATTAATTATAATACCAATTTCATAAATTTAGACTGTGTAATACAATTTTTTTAAAAACCTTGGTATGATAAAAATATTTACAGAGTTTTAATCTTTATCCCAAACTAATAGGTTTATTACTACGATTAAACTCAAAGAGTCAATCGATGCTTCATCAAACTATATTGAGATAGTTTATTTATCATGATATCCATTACATTATTTTGTTTTGACACATACTTTGATATCATAATTTTATTATCAACTTTATTCTTGTTAAAATGACACTCTATAGATATGTTCTTCAACATAGAATGATGCATTTATTTTCTCCGAATATCTATAGTACTAAAGCTAAAACATTTATTACTACTACTAAGATTAAATTTTTATTTCCAAAGTAACTCTTGAGGAAAAGTGAGAAACCATACAAGTTCAATGTCGAATGCTTTAGGTACATTAAGAAACCACAAATTCATTAATACTGTTACTAAAAAGATTGGAATTTATCATATAATATAGCACCAAATGAATAAAGTAAGCCTTTATATCAGGGTTATCTTTTAAAAGGACGTAAAATTAATTGTTAATATTTTATCATGTTTGGATGTAATCCTATGCATTGATTTTTATTACATTGAAGCTACATGATACAAGAAGGTCTTGTTTTTAGGTCTAGTACCTTTAAGATTTGATGAAATAACCTCTAAGATATTTCTCTAAGAGTCTATTCTCCTCCACCTTTGAGGCCTTGAACTTAATGGGATCTTCTTTCATTTCTTCATTTTAATATTTAATGATATCTAGACGTTCCTTCATATTTTCCTCTTCCACTTTTCCATATTTATCCATCTTCTTTTTTATTTTAGGATCCCAAATTTCAATTTGTTGTTTCCTTTTTTTAAGAACCATGCTCTTATAACATCCCTGAGCCTGGTCTATAGTTGCATCAGCCTTCACCTTGTCCATACTGGCTGACCTTGTCTCCATCGACTTTGTAAATTGGGAATAGTTCTTCATACCTTTGGATTTCTTCCCCTCAAGCACAATCCACCCCCTGCATCCTAGTTCCCCTTTAACCCTTTCTTCTTCAATGGACTATTAATCCCTCTATCATTTATTCCCTCCACACAGTCCCCCAAGAGATGACTAGAGAGAGCTTCCTAATAATTAGTCTTAGTTTAAAGCGGTGTATGCACTTCTACCACCTTATGCATCTCTTGTCACTGGATCGGGCATGGTTCCTATTCAAACCCTTCCTCATCCAACCCATCGAATAGATTACTTAACTTTAAAGATATATTGCTTCACCTAGGACCCTCAGAAGTTCTTCCTACTCATGCAGGCATGACTCTAGGTACCCACACCCCTTTATTACATTTGAAACACCCTCATATGGAATTTGATTCACCATAGTAGGAGTATTATGACTACAAGATCGCAGAACCCCTGCAAAGAAGATAGGATAACTCCCCACAACAAATTTTATCTGACTTTCTATCATCTATTGATCCTTCTAAATCAACATTCATATATACTGCCACTCATTCAATATTTAAATTTTATATAAAATTTTAAAAATATTCATTTCTTTAATATGAAAAAGTACCATTTTCACTACTAGAATATGTATCTAATTGGGATTTGTTTGATATCATAAAACGAGACATATAGAAAACAACATTTTTGGTGTTTTCACTATTATGTAAAACATTATTTAAATTATTTCCATATACTTCATGACATTGTATATCATTTCATATTCTTCCTTCAATGATTTCTTCTAGTTATTAACTTTTTATTTCATATATTTATTATACATCATTAAAAACCTTTTCAATATAATTATTTCGAGTTATTTTAGAGTGTAACAATACATTTCAAAAAATTATATAATGATTCTAATAAATATAGTTTTTTTAAATAATCCCATTTTGGGACTCCAAATCTCCTCTATTTTACCTATTAAAATATCTACTATCACATTTAATCAAATAAACCAAGGAGAATAGTTAATTCAATAATCATGGAAATATAAAACTCTCTCTTCATGAAATCAAATATTCATCACATTAAAATTATTTTGAGCCGCCAAATATTATTTCATACACCTAATATGGAAACCTAATATTCAAAATACTCACTTCGTTTACAAAGATACTATTAAAATATCATATTTTATGAATAGAAGTTCTTTTAGAAACTAATGAATCCTAGAATACAATGCTCTTGGTTAATTTTTAAGACATTAAGTTCCTTATTTAATCAAAAATATTTACTCACCATCACGTATGAGAAATATAATTGGTTTTTCAAGGTAGAATTATTCTTCATGAACATGATTAAGAAAAGAAGTTTTCTTCCCAATTATAATATCTTTGATCATTATTTAACTAAGATGGAAAAAATATAATAAAAACCATCACTCTATGGGAGAAAATTATTGATCAAAATTTATGTATTTACCTGGGGAGTATTGTTAACACAATAATCGTGCTTTGTTTCAAATAATTATTCCTTTTTATTAAATTTATTTCCAAAAAACTAATTTGGTTCTATTGGTATTTTTGTCATATAAACATGAAAACATATTACACATTTTATTCTAATTGATCTGATTATTCTTCTTATTCACCAGCCAAATTTTATAATGATTATCCTAATAATTGTTTTTGCTCTACATTTGATAAAAGCATTGTTTTCAATCATGAATTCATCATTTTTTATTATATTGGTACCATTTTTTCACCAGTAATGCTTTTTTATAATCATATAATAAAATCCATAACATCATTCTTATTTTGAAAACTGATCTAATTTAATCATCAACAATGATTTATTTTTAATCATTATTAGTCACTTGTTCACCCCATCAAATACTTACATTAAAACATATAGATTTTGAAATTTGATAATCTATTCACCAAATATTATATTAATTTTTCTCTACAGTAACATATTGTCCCTAAAAACTAATAGAAATTATTTTCGTGAAGCATTAATCTGTATTTATCTTTGATAAATATCAATGAAATGCTTTTTATCCCATCAAGATTCAAACTTCTTATAGCTCTTCACTTTATTATGAATGAAAAATTTACTTCAAAATATTTTGTAATATTTTATCAATGTTATCTTCCATTATGGAATATCATATGTGGAATTTTCTTCAACTATATAAAATAAATATCTATTTATGATTTAAACTGTTTTTTTTGACTACTTCCTTCCAAAACATATCTCATAGTTTCGTTTCTCTGATCATCATCAGATCGATATTGCTAATTATTTAGTTTCTCATCTCAATGACTAGATTTTATTAAGGAATTATCACCACTAAACCCTGATTCCATATAAAAGGTTTTTAATAAGAATATATCACTATACTCTTCAAGAAATGTGTATGATTTTCAGGTCAAAACATTAGAATTTTCATTCCAAGAATATTCTCATCCAGCACATCATATCATTTTATTTAATTAAAAATCATAGAATTATGAGTGATAAAAACAAGGAATTAAATCATATTATATTAATCAATAATGAATATGTAGTGTCTTATCTCATTATTCAATATTAGGGTGATTAACTTGGAAACTTACATATAAAAAATCTGGAAACCATGATGAATTCTTGTCCACCAGTTTATATGGATTCTAAATGAAAATTTCTTTCAAAACATCTTCACATATATGTGTGTGATATAATTTCATCCTAACAATATACCATGAATAATAATGTTTTAACAAGTTTTACAAGGATTTTTGGCTTATATTTCTAAGTAATTTATGCAATAATTTTTTTTCATCCTCCTTGTCAGAAATGTAAGAGTATTCTTCTCCACTAATACGGTAGAAATTTCCCCTCATCTAATTTCCTTACATCACAATAGTATCTTCCTTGAAATTGATTATATATTTATTCATGGAAAATTTTATCGTGTTTATTAATTCAAATAATCTAATTAAACTCAAGATATTGGGTCCATGACCATCAAATTTTCAATAGCTCATGTGTGTCAACAATATAATGTAATTATGGAAGCCATATATATTTTTGGTCATCTAGATTTATTCTCATAAATTCAATTTATCCTTTGAGTTATTTATTCATATTATTTTTTTATTTACTATAATAGTAAATCTATTAATGTGTTACTCATGTTTTTACATTGTGATATTGAGCTCAATAACTTTCTTTATGTTTTCCAGCTTCCCATCTTTGATTTTTTTAATTTTATCCTTAAAATCATCATTCCCCTATTGATTTTACCTCATATAGAGTTTAGGATAATGTACCACTACACTTGAGTTATTTAATATCCCACCAAACATTTATCTCCTCATTTTATGAATAAAGTTCAATTTTTAATTCAACTATAACATATTGACCCATCTTGGTACCTTGGATATGATTAGTATTCTAGTAAATATAGGTGAATCCACATGACACCAATAGATGGAAATAAATTCCTATGGTTTAATAATATTACTACGGGATGATTTTCCCATGTATATAACATATATTTTAGTATAATAAATATATTAAAATATAAATATAAACCAGTGAAAAAATAAAAAAATACATTACATAACATAACAAGTAAACAACATTGACTACAACTAACAACATACCTAATTATAACCACAAGATTGAATAATTCCATGTAAATACCATGGAAAAACATATATCTCTTCCATGATCCACATAAATTCTTCTGAAAATCTACAATATCCATCAATAAAACTATTTCATCATGATTCCTCCCTAATAAAGAAGGATGTCTTCCCCTTTCCTATATCACATTTAACAATAACTACACATGAACCAAGATGTATATATGGGGTATGAGATTAAAAACCTATTAGGAAATCCCCAAGACATCCCTAAAATTTTAAATAAATGAAAATAATCTAGATCAAATTTTATATAAAATAAGTGGGATAAAAAATAGAATTAAATAATGAAATATAAACCACATAAATAACCTGCAAAAAAAATATACCCTTTTCAATCCATCATTTCTACAAATTTACCCACACCATAACTCACACACTCATTCCATCGACTCTCTCACCCATACGACGCACCAATAAATCCCCTCTAGTATCCATTCGACTGACCTAATACACCACCCATCCAACAATTTCTCTCATGGGACCAAACTCTTGAGTGAAAACTCATCCCCTATACCATGTCATTATTTGTGATATAATAAATGTGACCCACCTTCAGCACTATAAAACAAGTCCAAACTAATAATTCCAAACCTATATTATCTTGAGTATAATCCAACTAACACAAATGCAGGGTCACCATTATTCAACACTTATCTTTTCAAAAAAATCCCAAAATAATCATTTTTTCAATATAAGGTATCAACACATGAACTCACACTTACTTCATAAAAATAATGGATATCCCTCCCAATACCACTATTTTCATACTAAATTGTAACACCCCGACCTCAGTTACCCAGAGTCGGTGAATTATTACATAATATTGACATTATACAAGGAATTAAGTCCTGAAAGACCGATAAATTTAGTATTCTTGGAAACAAGATACATATATAAGTTCAACATTACAACATGAAAAGATATACACCACTAATTTCTTCCATTAGAACCATGTAATCCCCATAGATCATGCATGCAAGTCACTCATAACAAACTTCTTCATATCCTAGGAAAATTAAGCATAAGAAAGGAGTGAGCTCAAACACTTTGTAAGAGTAAAAATTACAACAGAAGATAACATAAACATTTGGCATGTTGAATAAGTGAAAACACGTGCCTTTAGAAATAATAAACACGAACGCTTTATTGATGGAATATGAGATGAGTAAATAATTCCAAAATCAAACATAGTTATGGGTATTATACTAGTCTAATAATCACATGAACCATCATTATTATTTTCATAATGAGGTAATGTATAATTCCAGACATTCTGAAACATCTTTTCAAGGCCTCGGCCAAGACGTATAAAAATTATTAAGGCCTCAGCGAAAACCATATATCACATTGAGAAAGCCCTGGATCAATTCCACGTCTAATTGTCTCATCAGGCCAACTTATTCATTGAGGATCTATAGCAGGCTCCACCCATCACTTACTAAGTCTAATAAATTCCTTATATTAAAAGGTTGAAACATAACATAAACATTCATATTAAAACTAGCATACGAAATGTCAATACCTTAACCATGAATAGTATAAAAATAACACATACATAGTCAAACATATCAAAAATCCTTAAATACAATATTGATGATTTGTATCATAATAAATAAACATAAAAATTTATCAAATGATGTTGACATAGATGAAATCAAAACTATTTAAGAGAAATATCTCTTTCTATTTTGAAATAATTTAAGAGTCACATAATTATAAAAGAAAACATGTATTTTGATAATATTAATATAATATTGTAAGGGAAGCTTCAAAGGTGATATAATGGTGTAGAATAACCACACCCTTCGTATAAGTTAAAAAACATTCTTACCTTAATTTTTCAAAAAGGTCATAAAGTACCTCGTTTGGAAAACGACGAATAGATTCCTTTCAAACCATTTTATAAAAACTAAAATAACAGTATAAAATACTATAAACCAAAATCTAGTAAATGGTAAAAAAATCTTTTGTAATACATTTTTATGAAACATGTATGTGGATGATAAAGAGGTCCCAGTAGATACTTATGTAAAAACAACCTTGGATAATAAAGTGATTGTGAATTTAACCCTTACCTTGCACTTTCCCTTGGTCGATGGTACATTTAAAATCATGTATAATGACCATTTTATGTTATTAAATTACACAAGAACCATATTCAGATTTATTATATCATAAATGATTCATTTATGACTTTATACTACCCATTTAATAATGATTTCCATGTTAAATTAACATTTTGGGTAATAATCGCTTTCTTTATCATAAGTGTTTTAACTTGTTATTCTTGATCGTGTCATTTAGATCATGATTTACATACATCCAAAATATAACACATGATTTATATATCATATATATTTAGAATATAAATATGTACAATATATAGATATATGAAATGGAAAACACCGTTTATGGAGACGGTAGGCCGTACATACGCATAAACGTTGTTTCCTTTTTCATATAGTATTGAATGGAAGTAGGTGAATAAGATATATGTACGTACACACAGACAAACACACATATATATATATAACTATTAATTAGAATTATTATGTCATATTTACATACTTATTATTAATAATATATATTTTTATAATCATCGTTGATGGTGAATGTGGAAATTAATCTCATCGCGTCGTGGAGACGGTAATCCGTACGTATGCACAAGCTACAATATCATTATATTAATGGTTAAATCATATGTAATTGGATATTATATCATATATAAAGAATCATTAAAACGTTTTATTTATAATATTCATCAGTTATACTCATTATTATTCCCATCAAAATAATGATGTGTTTGAATAACAAAATACACCACGACATGGAGACGGTAAGCTGTACGTACGCACGTATGGAGCATTTTTCATTTATAGGATAGATAGAATAAAGAATATGGTTTTACCATTTTTATAATAAAATTTATGCATTAGGTGGTACTTGAGTTATTATTTTGGTATGGAAACAAAAAATAAAGATGAAGTGGAAGAAGAAAAGAACATGGAAGAGGGTGGTGAGATTATCACCTCTTCTCCAGGTGTTTCCTTTTGAGTTGATAAAAAGGGCTCCATAAATTGGTTTTATGATCAAATTAAGGACTATATATTGATTTTAGAGAATTTTGGAGGATATTTGTGCAAGGTTTTGCTGATCCAAATGGATTTGGAGGTGGGATTTTGAGAGAAGGGGAAGTACCCTTTTATAAAATAGGTGAGGGTAACTTTAGGAAAAGATTGAAATATTATTTTATAATAAATTAATTTTCGGTTTATATTGAATCCAAAATGATTTATTTATATACTAATGTAGGTATGGGTCTAAAAACAATCAACCAATAGATATTATATAGGTTTATGTCACCATATTAACCTTATCTTTTAGATTTAACTCTTTGTTAAATAGTTTAACTTTTACTGCGTATTCTTGTATTCTTAAACTATATTGGTAATAAAATTACTCTAAACATCCAAGAGAACCTAAATTGGTTCATTAATGACATATATAATATTATTTAATCCCTTTGGACAAACCATATATTTTTAGTAAAATTATATAATTTAATAATATAATATTTGTTTTAAATACTCATTTATGTCCATTTTGACACTATTTAGTATTTGGTTTTTTTGAAAGTAATAACAACATGATTACATAAAAAACAATACATGTAATGAATAAAAACATTTCATATTCACCTAGAAAATTCTTGGATTTCATAAAAACTTGGAAATTATATTTATTATAATATTTATAATACCATTTATTTGATTATTTCATTAATAATGTAATTACTTAATCATCATTTTGTCATAAATAAACATAATTATTTGATGTATAAAAATTATAAATAAAATAACATTAGGTAGGAAATATATTTATATTTAAAATTAATATTTATAGTAAAAAATATAACTTATATAACACCTTGTAAAATTTTTTTACTAAAAGATATATGTTTATGTCATTTTTGTCTTTACTATAAATTAATTAATATAATGTGTCATTATCACTCTCAAGAGGCTCTAGGTGGTCCAGGAATCAACCCAAGGATGACCACTATCATAAATGTATCAACCAATTGAAATAGGACAAATGTTAAAGTAATTTAATATTATTATAATAATATATTTTTTACCCTTATTTACTAAATTTACCCTTTAAATGTAGTAAATAAAATATTTCTGAAGTAAATATTCATAATGTCTAAAAATAAAAGTTACCTATTTACACAATTTGGACCAAATTATTCTAAATATGGAATCCATTTTTCCAAATTCGAATCACAAAATTTGTAGAAATTAATTTAAAATATTTCTCATTGTCAAAACAAAAAACGTGTTTTTATGAAATACTAACTATCAAAAGATTAACACTTGTTTGTGTCCAGTTGAAATATGTAATTATATACAATGACCTAAATTATATTAAATGATAAAAATAAAATCTAATGATACTTTAAAACAACTCAAATTTATAATTTAACACTACAAATTATTTCGGTTAAAAAAGTTGTTTTTAATTAAAATTTAGTGTTTTCATTATTCATCAAAATATAAAAGTTTTTAGAAATGTACCAAAATTTATCCAAACTAAATTTTTATGTCCCTATTCTAAATAATATTTTAATTTCATTATATTTAATATATAAAAGTTTAAAATATTGTTTTTAAAAAAGGTTCGCCATTAAAAGGTGGTAAAATTATATATTTTTTAAAAAATACTTCTTTTCTTTGGAATAAAATGAATTCGTTCTAATATTATGTCTAATAAGAACATAATATTGATTCTAAAATTATATGGAGTATATAAAATTCAAAATTCACTTAATACTATTCATAACCGCTTTTGGAACGACTCGTTTGGTAAGTCGTTGTGCGCTCAAACTCGGTGTTGCGTGTAGTGCAAGTTATTAAATTTATTTGAAGAGATAATGTACTATAAAATCATGGGGAGTTACATTATCCCCTCATTAAATAAATTTCATCCTCACAATTTGAAATTTTTCTTTGAAAATAAATGGTTAAATATAGAAAAATACCTTTGTGGAAAACCCACATCGAAAATTGGGTTAATAAAATAGCATCTTAATAAAAGGGAAAAGGAAATGAAAAAGACACCACCAAATTATGATCTCGATTTGGAGAACATTGGTGAAAATTAGAGACACATAATTGGAGGAAAAAAATAAA
Source organism: Viscum album (assembly GCA_963277665.1). NCBI lineage: Eukaryota > Viridiplantae > Streptophyta > Magnoliopsida > Santalales > Viscaceae > Viscum > Viscum album. The sequence goes on from OY728151.1 coordinate 1,991,876,394, forward strand.
TAATTATAGGGAGAGATTGAGGTCATCAATCACAGACATGTGTAAAATCGAGGGCCTCAAAGCCATCAATCTATGATGATGTAAAATATTATCGGTTCAACAAAACATATGGTATTAGGATAAAACATTTTTGGTTTTAAGATCCCTTCCCTAATGTTTAAGAAATAATTTATTCATAGAATAAGAGGAATATATATATATATATACTTGACAAGTATAGTTTATCCTTCAACTCATTCCTACCACAAACTCATCTCTCACTCCAAAAGATAATATAATTCAAAAATATTATATTTATGTTAATCGTATAGGGTTCCCAAAAATAATGAATTTATAATTCACTCATTTGAATATTAAGAAAACTTTATAATACAAACCAGGACATCACATATTCCAGTGGTAGGTGATCCACCCTTGTCGCCCTTTAGTTGCGGTTTCAAGTCTCACGGCCTAGCCGGATGGGACAGGTTGTCACCCGACCTCCGGGTTGTCCTTTTTATAACAACCCAAAAATAATAATAAGAAATTATTTATCCTTAATAATAGTATCCAACGGCATACTTAATGCATTCGAACCTTTAAAGTTATCCAAAATACATCTTTCCAAACTCACAGTCCAAAATTTATAAGAAAGTTGATCAAAATAAATATCTCTTTTTCCATGTAATAACATATGAATACCTTCAACATGTATTCTTTTAAAATATGGTAACACATTGATTTACCATAAAACCTTATTGATTACATTTATGCTCCCTTATTACCTATAGAATACTATATATATTCTTTATATCCAAGTTTTTTGAATATTCCAACAATGATGGAATAAACAAACCATTAATCAGTTCCAAGGTATTGAAGAATATCCAATATAATTTATCCTAATCAACAATATCTTATTCAAAAATCACTACCTCTATATAAGGACCATATTATGGTCTACCTTTCATTCAACCATGTATTTTCAAAAAAGATTAACATGAAACTGGGTCACTTAACTTGGTACCATACAATCTCAAATCCTTCATGAAATAGTACTGCTATAAAATTCTTATTTATTTCCATAATTCATATAACCAGTACATCATTTATAGAACAATCAAATGAAATAATTATTTAATAACAACATAATAACACAATTCATTCCTCTTCATCTGTGATAGTATCATAATTTTATTATTATCCAATAGAATCATTTGGGTTACACTCTGATGATTTGGACATTGATTCACATAGTGTCCCAACTCCTTGCAGATGAAGAATTGTACATTTGTAACCTTTTTCTTATCCTTGTAATCACGTACCTGGAGTCCTTTTTCTCCACACTTACAAAAAACTCCCATTCCCTTCATGAATTTACTAAGGTGATTCTTTCCATAGTTATCACATATGGAAAAATGCTTCTCTACCATCCTTTTCTTCTCTTTCATCCCTTCAAAGACATAGGACTCATAAAATTATTTACTTATCTTATTAATACATGATACTATTTCTTCATATGACAAGAATACGTGGGATAATATTTCCCTTTTAAATTTTTTGTTTAATACAATGAATGATATAATTATTTTTAATATTTCGATCTTTCATATTTTTGGAATTCTCATTCCTTCTACTAGGAGCCATTTCTAAATAATGACATACAGAAGGTTAGTTTATGAATCGCAATGCACAATTCCCAACATGTAAAATACCTAACATAAATTGAATATATTATGCATATAATCTATAATCATAAAATTTTTTCTTTGAGAAATTGTTTACTCTTAAGTCCTTCATAATGGATTCTAATGAAAATTTGAATTATCCTAAGCATATCCCCCAAGATTTTTGTAACTAATAGTGAAGCAAGGCCCATTTTCATGTACCAGGATACCCCAGTTCAAACCTAAAACTCATTGTCAGAGTTTTCACTCCTATGTACATCTGTGCGAGAGCCGCCTCTACCTTTTTGTATCCAGACATGGATGTATTTCTTGGAAAATTCGAAAAATCTCTACATTAAAAAATTATAGGAAGTTCTTATATACTAATATTAAATTTCTATCTTAGGGTAATTTTCTCTAATCAGAGTTTTTCTAATTCTAGTTTCCAAGCTATGTAATAAACTTTCTCTGATACCAACTATTATGCCCTAACCCCAGTTACCCATAGTAGGTGAATTATTACATAATATTATCATGATATGCGGAATCATGTCTTGAAGGACTGATTTGTTTAGTATTCTTGGAAACAAGATACATACATAAGTTCAACATTACAACTTGAAAATAAATACAGCACTATTTTATTCCATTAGAAATATCCATGCCCCCTAGGTTATACCTGAAAGTCACTCATAACTAACTTATTCATATCCTTGGAAAATGAAATATAACAAAGGGGAGAGATCAAAGGCTCATTAAGTGTAAGAATTACAGTGGAAGATAACATAAACATTAGCCATATTGAATAATTTAAATCACTTTCCCTTAGAAATAATAAACATGAACACTTTATGGCTGGAATATGAGCTGAGTAAATAATGACATTATAAAACATAGTCATGGGTATTATATTAGTCTAATAATTACATGAACCATTATTATTATTTTCACAATGAGGGAATCTATAATGTCAGACATTCTAAAACATCTTGTCAAGGCCTCGGCCAACACGTCTAAAAATGATTAAGGCCTCATCCAAATCCATATATCAAATTGGGAAAGGCCTTAGACAATTCCACATCTAATTGTATCATGAGTCCTACTTATGCATCGAGGAGCTATAGCGAGCTCCACCCATCACATACTAAGCCCAATACATTCCTCATATGAAAAGGGTGAAACATAACATAAACATTTTTATTAAAACTAGCATACGAAATGTCAATACTTTATACATAAACCATGAATTGTATAAAAATAACACGTTCATATTCAAACATATTAAAAAAACTTAAATAAAATATGGAATATTTGTATCATAATATATGAACATCAAAGAAGGGTAAAATTTATCAAAGGATGCATACATAGATGAAATCCAAACTATTTGAGAGAAAAATCTCTTTCTATTTTGAAATCATTTAAGTGTCACATAATTATAAAAGAATACATTTATTTTGAAAATATTCTTATAAGATCTTAAGTGAAGCTTCAAAGGAGATATAATGGTGGAGAATAACCACACTCGCTATATAAGTTAAAAAACATTCTTACCATAATATTTTGAAAAGGTCATAAAGTACCTTGTTTGGAAAATGAAAGAATGATTAATTTAAAACCATTTTATAAAAAGTAAAACAATGGTATAAATGACTTTAAAACACAGTTTAGTAAATAGTAATTTCTTTTGAAATAAATTTTTAAGAAACATGGATGTGGTTGATAAAGAGTTTCCAGTAGATACTTATGTAAAAACCACCTCAGATAATAAAGATATTGTGAAATTAACCCTCACCTTACACTTTCCTTTGGTCGAGGGTACGTTTAAACTCATATATAATGACCATAGTTTTTTCTTAAATCTTACCAGAACCATATTCATATTTATTATATCATAAATGGTTCATTTATGACTTTATACTACCTGTTTAATAAATATTTCCATGTTAAGTTAACATTTCAAGTAATAATCATTTTCTTTATCATACATGTTTTAATTTATTATTATTGATCATATAATTTAGATCATGATTTACGTAATTACATAATATAACACATGATTTATATATATTCTATATTTAGAATATAAATATTTATAATAGATAGATATATGAAATGGAAAACACCATTTATGGAGACGGTAGGTTGTACGTACGTAGAAACGTTGTTTCCATTTTCATATCGTATTGAATGGATGTAAGTGAATAAGATATATGTAAGTACATACATACATATATATATATCTATTAAGTATAATTATTATGTCATATATTACATAATTATTAATAATATATATTTTTATAATCATCGTTGAACGGTTAATGTGGAAATGAATATCATCGCGTCGTGGAGACGGTAACCCATACGTACACACGAGCGACAATATCATTATATTGATTGTGAAATAATATGTAATTGTATGGTATATAATATATAAATAATAATTAACATGTTATATTTATTATTTACATCACTTATACTCATTATTATACCCATCCAAATAATTATGTGTTTAAATAAAAAATCACACCACAACGTGGAGATGGTAAGCCATACTTACGCACGTATGGTGAATTTTTAATTTATAGGATAGATAAAATAATGAATATGGTTGTACCATATTTATAATAACATCACAGTATGTAGTAGGTACTGAAGTTATTATTTTGGTATGGAAACAACAATGAAAGAAGAAGTGGAAGAAAGAAATAACTTGAAAGAGTGTGTGAAATTATTACCTCTTCTTCGGGTGTTTCCTTTTAAGTTGATCAAAAGGGATTTGTAGGATGGTTTTATGATCAATTTAAGGACTATAGGTTTATTTGGGTGAAGTTTGGAGGATATTTGGGAAAGGGTTGGTAGATTTAAATGGATTTGGAGGTCTGGTTTTGATAGAGCGTGAAGTAACCTTTTATAAGAGAGGTGTGGGTCACTTTAGGAAAAGCTCAAAATATTATTTTATAATAAAATAATTTTCGGTTTACAATGGCTCTAAAATAATTTATTTATAGGATAAGGTGATTAGGGTTAAAAAACCACTCATAAAATAAGTTTTATATATGTTTATGTCAACATGTTAACCTTATCTTTTAGATTTAACTCTTAGTTAAATAGTTTAACTTTTACCGTGTCTTCTTGTATTCTTACAATCAATGATTAATAAACATACTCTAAACTTACAAGATAAATTCAAGTGATTCATTAATGACATATATAATATTATTTAAGACTTTTGGCCAAAACTTATAGTTTTAGGAGTATAATATAATTTAATAATAAAATATTTGTTTTAGAAACTCATTTATGTCAATTTTGACACTATTTAGTTTTTGGTTTCTGTGAAAGACAAAACAACATTATTACATCAAAAAAGATTAATTGAATCAATCATAACATGTAATATTCACCGTGAAAATTTGTGGATGTCATAAAAACATTGAAATTATATTTATTTTAATATTTATAATACCATTTATTTGATTATTTCATTAATAATATAATTACGGCATTATCATTGCGTCATAAATAAATTTAGTTATTTAATTTATAAAAATTAAAAATAAAACTCCATTATGTAGGAAGTGTTTTTATATTTTGAATGAATATTTATAGTTGAAAATATAACTTATACAACACCTTATAAATTTTTTTTACTAAAACATATATGTTTATGTCATTTTTGTCTTTAAATTTAATTAATTAATATAAATTATCATTATCACTCTCATGTGGCTCTAAGTGGTCACAAAATAGACCCAAATATTCCCATGGTCTGAAATGTTTCAACCAATACGAAAATAATACATGTTAGGGTAATTTAATATTATTATAATAATATTTGTTTACCCTAATTTACCAGATTTTCCCTTTAACCATGGTAAATAAAATATTTACTGAAGTAAATATTTATAATGTCTAAAAATAAATGTTACCTATTTACAAAAATTATACCTACTGATTCCAAATATGGAATCCATTTTTAAAAATTAAAAACACAAAAGTTGAAGAAATTAATTTAAAATTAATTCCCATTGTCCAAACAAAAAGCGTGTTTTTATGAAATAATAACTATCAAAAGATTAACACTTGTTTATGTCCAGTTTAAATGTGACATTACATCCAATGACCTAAATTATATTAAATTATAAAAATAAAATCTAATTATATTTTAAAACCACTAAAATGTATAAATTAACACTGAATTTTTTCGATTAATTTTTTTTTAATTAAAATTTTGTATTTTTAACTATTCATCAAAATATGAAAGTTATCAGAAAAGTACCAAAAATTTACACAATCTAAATTTTTATGTCCCAATTATAAAGAATAATTTAATTTTATTAAATTAAATATATAAATTTGTCAAATATTGGTTTTAAAAAAGGGTATCAATTAAAAGGCGATAAAATTGTATTTTTTTTAATACTTAATTATCTTAAAATTTGAATTTTTTCTTATATTATGTATAATAAATACCTAATTTGGATTCTAAAATTATATAGAGTATATAAAATTCCAAATTCAGTAAACACTATTGATAAACTTTTTGAACGACTAGTTTGATAAGTCGTGGTGCGCTCGAACTCGGTGTTGCGTGTAGCATAAGTTATTGAATTTCTTTGAAGAGATAATGTACTATGGAATCTTGGGGTGTTAAACAAATAACAAATTAGATAGATAAGTGATGATTGGATGGGTTTTTCTAGTATGAATTAATGGGTTGGGACTTTTGGAATGTACTATACATTTATCTACTATGCCTTTAGGTGATGTAATCTAGATTATTTCATTAATGTAAGGGTTCCCAATCTAACTAGTTAAAAAGAGGATGATTTGTAAAAAACATTATTTAATTTTTAGTCATTCAGTACCACCAACAACCATTTTCTAATTCTATATTACCCTAAGAGAATATTATGAAAAGATTTATCAAAATAACTTATATAATTAAACTATATAATTATACTTTTAAAATAATTATAATTCATTCAATTGAAATAAGTGAGGAGAGGAAAGGTCATTAACCCTAAATGAGGTTTCAAAGATGAAATAACACTATTCCCTTATCGACATGCACTCTTACAACACTCCTATAATTGTTTCTTGAAAAAACAAAAAAAGGAACCCAAATTTAGAGATTGATGTCTGAAATACCAAAAATATAGTTTCATTAAAATATAAATGAGAATAAAAGAAATGATGAAAGATATAAGTCATACCTTTGATTCATAGGGTAAATTCTTTTTGATTGAAAGTTAGAGAAAAAGATATAGAATGATTAGAATCACAAAAATCCCCCAAGGAATCCCATAAGTTCTAAAGACCTATCCAATAGAAGATAAATGAAATTTTGGTGAGTGAATCAGGTTAAAAAATATATTTATGAATTTTCAATGATGAACATTGATTATATTATAGGATTGGTAAACTATGTGATTACTACTTCTTAATACCTAGAGTGACAATATTTGGTAAACCATACCCCAAACTTGTGAATTAGTATTTCCTAAAAATTTCCCAAGGTTGTATGGTTCATGTTTTTTAAACCATTCCCCATTATTAAATCCTCCTTATATCCATGCATGGTTTTCTTGGGAACTGGAAATTGTTTATCCAAACTATACACTCTCTATGAATACTCAAAATCCCTAAAAAACCCGCTAAAAATCATATGAAACTTACCAAAACCAATCCTGATCATGATATAACCTAGAAAATAAAAAATAAGCATAAATACATCAAATATATAGTTTTATATTCTCTACACCCTTGGGATTTCCATTATTGAAATATGGAATATTGTGGTGTCTTAAAATATCTTGTTACATGGCCTAAACAAAAATTCCAATCACTCTCATGTCTCCTAAAATGATGGTTTTGACCATAATGCATGTACAAATGATATGTGTTAGCCATTATGTATCTTATCATACCTATCCAAAATATGAATCAAGGTGTGGATAATGATTTCATCTGGTTTGAGGGTCACATGAACCCAATTACTCACCTAAGTAGGATTGGGTTCATAATTCTCAAGTTGGGATATATAAAATATTTCATGAACTATGCTAAATCATAAAGGTAAATATTAAAAAGAATAAACATTTCCAGTACACTCAATAGTCTCGAATTGATAGACCCACTAAGGAGCTAACTTATCATTGTTTCAAAGGTGACGGTACCCCAACCATGTACATACATGTAATAATAAATTACCTTCCACTTGAAAATATAGAAGATGTTGAAAATGATTCGAATAAGATTTCTAATTTCATTGGGTCTTTTCCATTATTTTCTAAATTAATTGAATCTCTTAGGTAGTATCCTTAACAATATTTTTCCCCATAAGAAAAATATTTTCATACTACACTAAATAAAGAACATATCATTATGGAATACTATATAGTATTTCAAACATATCCATACTAATCAATACATGCTGACTATTGTAAATGAAAACTCTACTAAAGTAAAATTTTCATCCCAGTAACAATTGAATTCTATCACACATTCTCAAATCATGTTTTCACAATTTAAAATTATATAATCTCATTCACCATCCATTTATGGAGTGTATTTTATTCTCATGGTTAACATGGTTCCAAAATTTTTTCATAATAACTTAAAAAATAATGAAGTTAATTTATGATATTTTTAAAAGATGATAGAAACTAGTACACCATGAAATAACATAACTTCACAAACATATAACTCTTACAAATCTTTTAGAGAACTATAATTCCAAATTTTAATGAAATGTGACAAAATTTAGGGTAGGTAAATAGTCACACAAATGGAATAATCCTTCTAAATCATATGGGGAATTCTTGTGGAAAACATTCCTTGAACTTTTCTCCAATTTCATTGCCGGTATATGTAATAGTTGCTACATTAGCCCTATTTTTTGGTGTTTAGACATCAATTTTTTATTGGTATATCAATTATAATCTCTTCAAAAAAACATTACACCTTATATCAAACCAAAAAAAGTGGTTATTAAATAACTTGTATATCTTTCCAACACATTGATGGATAATACAGTTAGTGTGATGTTAAGTACAGAGAAACTATTCCAACACAATTAAGTAACAAAAATTTGATCCCAAAAATTAAATGTAGAATATAAATTATCATTCTATTAATTAATAGTATACCGATAATTGAGTCTGGGCCAAATTTTATAGAAATATGGGTTTGACTTTCGATCGTCCTTGATTTTTTTTGACCATGTCAGGAATGAGAGTCACCAAAAATAAAACCATAACAACATTCTAATATGTGTAACCCTAGTGCATGTTATAGATTACACACATTAATGAAATTGATTTTAAATTTATTTATCCACTTGATCGTAATACTTGAGACTTCAGGCATATACCAAGAATTTTATTATGAAGTGCTACGTTTGGTCAATGTAGTCATTTTTTTGAATTAAAATGAGAAATCATAGACAAACCACTATTAAAAAACCTCTAATACCATAAGATAAGGGTCTTAAAGTTATCGATGATTGATGAAATTTATTAGTTCCATAAATTATTATTTAACACAAATAATTACAAAATGAATGCCCATGTATTCATAGTGATCATAGTATCATATAAATTTCATACTTGGGATAAATTTCATCTTGAACTACAGTTAGTGGTATCCAGATCACATGTCGAAATGTGTACTTTTAGTTATTTTTTATCTCTCACGCACATCAAATGAATCTTCATAGAATTTGACACATCCTAAAACTACTATATACAAAAAATTATCACTATAGAGATATCAAAATATTGTTTCTCAAAAAGAAAAGCGAACCTTATTTTCTAACTTCTCTAGTTGAAACTTCGGATGATGTAGTTTAGTTGGTATCATTAAATGTGATGGGAGTAAACTGGTTATCATTACTTAAGTAGCATAATATAATATAAAAATTATATTTTTGATGGAATTATATAATATTTTTCTTGGAATATAATAAGATATCTATATAAAATCTGAAAAAATCTCTTTTTTTCATGGCATTAGTAACCACCAATGTTTATTTTCTGTAACTCATATTAAATATTTCAAACACTTTTTTAGATATTTCCTTATATTCCTTTATTCAATTATTATTCTCCTTTTAAAATATTATTAATAAAATTAATATATGTGAAAGTGAATCATTTGGTGTATCATTAAATATGTGCATTGAATGCTATAAACCAACCCATAAAAAAATATTGAATGTTGTAAAGAACTAATATAGATTTGGTGATACTGAGGGGGGGGAGTCAGTGGTACACTCTATTTATGATTTTCTAACTTTTGAAATCAACCTATTGATGTTGTTATGATCCCAACCCATTATCTGATATCTCCCAATATCACCTCACGTTCAGTAATAATAATTGATATAACATCACACAATATTTACAAGGATTGGTACAAAGACCCACTCCTTTTCCAAATTGTTTATTACACCATTATGATTTCTAAACTATAATATTATTATCAATTATAACAGTTGAATCAATAATAGGATATAAACTTCAATATTGGATCCTCCAATTGATCCTAGATATATACACCAACAATCCAACTCATTTTATTCAGTTGGTTATACCCCCAACCATCATCTCCTACTCTAATATCTAACTGATAAAATTCTCTTTCTTTTATCACCAAATAAGTGACTTCACTTACTCCTGAATCCATCAATGAGACATCTTACTCTACGCTCCAATTGAGAGACTTATCTTGCTCTTAGCTCCCAAAATTTTACTTATTCTCTTGAAATGGGTTAATTAGCTACCAGATGATATTTTGATCTTCCTATACAAGAATGTTGAATCACAAAATCATATTTACACTTAATGTAACTTCATCAAATACTGATGAAGTTTTTTGGTCTTTATCAATAATTCAATCCACCTGTAATTGTTTAGTTTCCATAATCTAAAAAAATTCTCTGGTAATTATTTATTTGGATTATTGTTTCAACCACACGTAAATGTGTGCACATGGTATACAAAAAATCATCAAAGAAACTTCATTCAACTAGAATACATTTCACAGATTTCACAAAATTGGTTTATTCTAATATACTAACAGTTTAAGCCTATGCATTGAATAAACCTAGAACATATTATTTATTTTCTTCATTATTATCTTATGTGATTTTTCAAAATACCTCAACCCTCATTTACTGTTCCACATGTATGTTTGTTTATAAATGAAATATTATGTTTCCTTTAAAATGTTTCACATGTTGGGTTCTATATAATATCATACAAGGGATCTTCTTCACTTATATGTGGTCATGTACCACTAATACTATGAAACTAGTTCTCTTTACGCAAGATCTAGATTGACTCAAGTTTCATGAAAGTATCTATAACATAAGATTTTATTTTTATGGGATATATCATTCCTTTATCCTTGACAAAATTCAATGAGGTTATGAAATATATCATGGTGACTTAGAATGTTCATGAAAACCAATGATTTTATGCGTAAGGGAATCACATGAACCCAAATGTCTTCGCAGAACCACTTCCTCATGATATTATTTGAGTGTGTTAAACACATCTCAAATTTCCTTGGATTTTATTATAATTAATTCAAGGTAAATGATTAATAATATATCTTATAACTTTTATGAAATATGAATTTTACAGGTTCTCTATTTTTTCAAAAAACATGAGCTCTCTCTCAAGATGTATTAAAATTATCTTCCATGATTCTTATACTTTTATAGGTGACACAACTACCATGAATCAAAATGATTAATCAACTAAAATTCCATAAAATATTTCAAATTGATATTTTTCTTTGAATATCTAATTATTTCAACATTTTCTTTCATTAAAAAAAGCCTTATCTTTTCAAAATTTAACTAAATTCATGATGTCTCTCCTTACATGAGTTCAAGTTTTCTCCTCATGTGCATGTGTTATGGATAACGGGCTTATGATAATTATGATTATTGACCACATGCATGTATCTAAATGGACTTCTTTAATTTCATTTTCATTTATATAAATAATATTTATTGAACATCCATATGCATGGAAGATGGAGATTGAATTCATGGAGGTTAGAAGCCTCACTTTCTTATAAACACTACCTCCAAATAACCATGGAGATTGTAACAACCAAAGGTTTTCGGAAATATATTTTTTCAAAACAATTTAATCTTTTTTATATTTTCCATCACATTAAATTCCAATTTTATCTTTCATTACATACAAAACTGGTTTTAGCATGTGTTACACGCAACACAAAGTTTAAATGAAAAATGTCATACTATTAAAATATTATTATTTAATGTGATATTAATCATATAGAATTTGGAATAATGAGTATGAATAGGATTAAGTAAATTATAAAATATTATTTTTAAAATATTTATATTATTTTTTTTTGTTATTATTTAATTATAAATAAAAATAAAAACTATTCGAAAACAAAAGGAAATATTTTTCTCAAAAACAATTCTTATGAAAACAAACATGTTTTGTCTTAAAAAATTAAATTAAAACATTTTTGTTAATTATTTAGATGGAAGTTATATATTATAAGTTAAATAAATTTTTTATCATTCATATTATATTTTTCATAGATAAGAGAAAACAAAAAAAATGCAATTTTATGCTTAAAAAATATATTTTTCTAAAAATATTATTTTTCACCATTTGCACACTTATTATAATTTTTTTAATTTTAGAAAATAAATTTGAAAAATTAAATATAATTTTTTAAAACATCATGTAAAAATTATCTTTTGAGGGATGTTTGAGAATTTTTTTTGAAGACAAATTTTTTAATGAATAGTGAAAAATACTTGTTTTTATTTAGAATTAATATTTCTATGAAATATTTTAAAAAATTTCACATTATTTTAAGATGGTTTTAAATTAAAAAAATTCAAATATATATCTATTAATATGATTTATTTTTTGTAATCCTTTTAAAATTTTATTTTGATATAAATGTTTTTAAACTTTTGAATATTTTATCTTTGAGAACCTGCTTTCTTATCGCATCTACGAGATTTATTTTACATTAAAATTTTCAACATATGAGAAATTATTTTTTAAAATTGATTAAAATTTTGGAATTAACATAATTTATGTAATATAGCATGGTAAAAATATATTTTTACCATTATGAATAGTAAAAATGTTAAAAATTAATTATTGCGTTTATGGTAAAATGGTTTTACTGAGGGGTTAAACTAAAAAGAAAAGGGTTAAAAATGGCGTAAAAATTATAAAACACCACTTTTAGGGAACCATTTTTACCTTATGTCTTATAGGATTGATAATGGACCATTTTGGTTCCTTTTTTCTGGTAAAAATCAAGGGTACATGTTTCTATTTTCAAAAAAATACAAGTGTTCTACTCACCTCGCTTCTAAAATGTCATCCAATCTCCTCTCCTTTTTAAAATAAAATAACCCTTTTATAAAAAAAATAACTACCCAACTAAATTACTTAATTACGTAATATCATCTTATAAGCCTCATTTTTTTTAATAAATATAACCTATGATGCCTTTTAGTGAAAACCATAAGAAGTTGTACGACGAAAAGGTAACATCCCTAACCATGTGTTTTATTTTATTACATCCTACACCTCCTTCAATTATTGATAAAAAAATATTATATGATAAAATTAGTATATTTCATAAATTATTATTTCATTATGTTAATTTCATAACCTAAATCATTCACCTCTTCCAACAAATGGGTTGTGAAATTATTATTCCTATATATTGCGGTTTACCGCCTCATGAACCGATGTTATTCGTTTTCCATAACCACCTCGCAATAATCTATATAATAATGAATTTTTTATATATATTATATTTATGATATTATTATTCATTTGGAATCATGATATCACATCATCATTATTACTTTCTATTCTATGGGAATACTACAATGCATCCGTGTGTACGGTGGACTATCACCTCGTGAACCGATGTGATCCATTCAGAATTTATATAGAAGCTAATAAGGATGTATTAAATGAATCAAAATATGATATATATATATATATGTGAAATGAAAAAGATTCTTTAGTTGTAATATATTATTTTACTTTATCTATTTTTTTCTATCAGGAAAATGGAATCAACATTTATGTATACATACGGCCTATCATCTCCATGAATGACATATTTAATTTTGTATCTCTATTTATTAGGGATCAGTATAGATACATTTATAATGAATATATATTGAATTTATATCAGGGTTAATATTCTAGATATGATGGAATAATTATCAATGTGAGAGAGCCAAAAATAAAAAATCAAAACATACACGAAAAACAAAGTAGTTATTGCCCGAAACATGACATTAACATGGAATTGTTAATAAACAACTAATAAGATGTCATAATTAAAAAACATATTGTATTGAATATATATTTATGGTTCTATAATAGTTTTATAATAAACATATATTTTTTATACAATAGTTTTTAATGTGTATAAAGGAAGTCAAGACTTATAGTAAGGGATTTATGTCTCACTTTATACTACTGTGAGGCACATCCAATATTCACGACATATTTATTTTATGTGTAATATATAATTTCCATGAATTTATTTTATTATGAATCTCCATAAAATTACTTAGATTTATATATCCATTTTTTTACCTATCTTTGATCGGTTTTATGATTCGTAAGCTACTAAAGCGGTAAGGGATCTGTGTCTCAGTTTTACTTATTTGACACTTATGTTATGTTATGAACCTATATTATTTTATGTGGTGTATATAAATCCCCATTGATATGAAATATAAATTAATTATTTATTCTCATGGAATTAAAAATTTTATTTAACGTTAATCTTTCATGTCTCTTACAATTCAAATTTACCCATGTGGTAAGGGTTTTATGTTACAATATCATATATTATCAATATTTCTAATGATTATGCTTCCATGGATGAAATAATATGATATATCAATTTTGAAACTAATTTATTTTCTTCGAATATGGTTATTTAATTAGAATACATGTTTTCCCATCATTTTCCTCTCTTTATGTACTCAAGAGTTCAAAAGAAAATTTTTAGGAAAAATATCTTTATTTATCTCTTCAATAAAATAAAACTTTTTTTGTCCCAAACAATGATTTATATAAATGTTTTAATATTTTTTAAACATTATTTATTATTTTCTTCCAAACTCTATTTTTTATTACTTTTTTAAGGAATATTTATATAATTTTCCAAATAATGACTATTTTTCTATTATCAAAAATTTGAAAGGAGTATTTGTTTTAATGAGTATGAAAACAATTAAATTTACCACCTTCATTAATAATATTTTATTTTAAGATTAATTTATATTTGTCCAAAAAAATTTCAAATAAATGGATTTCAAAAATATTTTATGTTTTGGAAAGTATTTTTCAAAGTTGAAAGACCGTTTTCCCTATGAAATGTTCCATGTGGTCTTTCAAAATCATTTTCCATCTAAAATTACATCCTTTTATGTTTCTTGTACTTTAGTGGGGATAATATTTAATTACACTATACTTAATATATCTCACAATGTTTAATGTTTATGTTAATTAAATTCTTATTAAACCCTTTTCTTTTTCATGTGTTATGCTTTTATGATTTGTTGAAAGTTTATAAAACCCATTTTCATTAAATAGGTTATGATGTGATGATATGATGATTGTTTTATGATATTTTGACACACATAAATATGGTCTTAATTATGATATGGTTGGGAAATATATATCCTTCCAATTCATGGGTTAAATTTTAATATTTCTTGAGATAAAAATTGGAAACATGTTAGTGGGTTTGATCTACTATGGGAAACAGGTGAGTCTAGATCCACTATTGGAAATAGGTGTGTGCTAATCTATAATCGGAAATAGGGTATAAGTCCTAATCCACTATATTTATGGAATTATTACTTACCATATAATTACGAAATGGTTTTCTATATTTATGTTGATTGTATGCTTTTATGACACGATCATATGTTTAATGATTTATTTATGAATATTTATTACTCTTGTGAACACTGTTGTCCGAAGTAATAAATTATTATTCTATGACTTGGGTATATGTTTTATGATAGGTTGGTTATGATCTTTGAAGTTTATTTTGATGAATTTATACCCTAATGGTTATCTTATTCTATTATATGATCATATATTTAAATCTCAATTTTTTACCATTACAAAGAATCTAATTCACAATTACTTATGTTTTTTTCCTCAGGTTATGAAGAATGTTTTAGGCAGGGTATTACTAATAAGAGTACTATATGGGAATATATCAGTGGGATATGTTCAATATATTTCATGAATTAATAATATTGTGTCTTTAGTATCCAAGAAAACTAAACTAAAATGGCCCTAGAGCATGCTTTTATGAAATGTATTCAATATTTATATAACAATACGGGATATTTATCTATCAAAATCTTGGACCATTATAGAAACATTGGGTTTGATGATGGAATTTACCACATCAATTACTCTGACATACTGGAACTATTTTACATTGGGTGGTTGAAGGAGACTGCTCATGTCCATTGAATGGTTCTAATCAACCTCATGTGATGGTCACATTTAACCACAACTCATAAAACCAGATGATAAATTTATGTGTTTCATTATCCCATATAAATTTCCTATGTTGTTGTGTCATATTTAATAAGTAAACCTGTTCCATAATAAAATTGACCCAGAAGTAGGGATTTAAAAAGACAACATAGAAAAAATAAACCTCTTAGGTCGCACCTCACCTATGATATCCCACTTTTACAATATTCCAATCGATATGTATTCCCGCATTTACTTCCTATTGGGCTTTATGAAAGCCCAATATCCTTCCTCTATCCTAACTAGTCTTATCTATTTATTATGTGTAGTTAATAAATTCTCCCATAATTCATGTTTGATTTGGCTCAGTTAGTTGGCTTGGTTGGATACTTTTTTAATTAAACCTAATTTAAAAAACACTTACCAAATATATCATATAATGCTCTAGAAAAATTCATGATAATTCTTTATTTCTTATGACTCCTAAAATATTATTCATGTAAAATATAAATACATTTTTAATCGTATTCTTTTAACTCATGCAATAATAAAATATTTTTTGGACTTCACTTCTTCATACATGTTGAAATAAATGTATTGTAACATATTAACTTATGCATTTGATTACAATATTATTTTAAAAATAATCATAATTCAAAAAATAATTTCTAAATAATGAAATCTTCTTCTATCAAGTGAATCCATAACAATTCTACATGATTTTTAACTTCATCCACTAATAACTCACCAAACAAATATTAAAACATCATTAACAAAAAAATGAAACACTATTCCCAATAAATACAGTCTCCCCTATGTAAGGACTCGACCTTAAACATCAAATAATCTTGTGTATAAAGACTATAATTCAATCTAGTTTGTTCCGAATGATATTTTAGGTGTAGAGTTTTAAATAATTTGATCAATACTCATATATATATATATAACCATATATATAAAGTGTAAACTTTTGTAAATTATTCATTTTTATCAAAAAAAATTAATAAAGAATTATTTTCATGATAAATCTTCACAAATTTTGACTTGAATTTTCCCTTTCCCTTAAACATCCTTGAACCTTTTGATTTTCTTTAAAATTTTTTATTTTCAGATTAATGTCAATAAAGGAAATAAAATAATGAAACCCATTTGACCTATGGAAAACTAGAGAAACCATAAAATAGTTACATTTATCACATTAATATTTTAGATTATGAAATAAATCATCTTCACATGAAAAATAAACAATTTTTTTTCAAAGTAAACTTTTAAAACCAATAGAAAAAATAGATAAAACATGTAGGAATCTTGAGAGATATTTTTCATATCACTCTTAGAAATTGTATAACCTCCACTTTTACAAATAAAATAACCTTCATGGTAACACATCAAATAACCATCATGGTAATGATTGTGTTAACCATCGTAGTATATTTCTTTAATCTCTTAGGATAAACCAAATTGGTTAACTTACTTCCTTTACCCAACAAATTAGAGTGCAATAATAGGTTCAACCACCCTTAGTTTATAATGGAACCACCCTTTGTTATTAATAATTTTCACGATCCATAACATAATCAGAAAACATAAATGATTATAGTTTCCAAATAATATTTTCACCTATATGAAAGTATTTATTGATATTGGAATATCCTTTACTTTTAAAAAATGAGTTTTGAATTCTAAATCAACTAGAATAAATGAATAATGGATTTTAATTAAATAAAAGATAAATCATATAAGGGAATCCAAACATCAAATAAGTTTTATGGTGATGGTAAAAGTATTTATTGTTGTATACGTTAAAATAGACCATTCCTTTCATAATTTTATTAATCTATGGAAAAGAATCATGTTCCATGAGAATCTATTTTAATAAATAATAATCCATTAGGAGAAATAATTTTGATGGTATCATAAAAAAATATCCCTAGTGAATCATATTTAACATCAAGTTTTTTGGGTGTTAATGAATGTAAAAAACATTAAAATATTCATGATCAATATTCTTGAGGGAAATACCCAATTAGATTTTGAAATAATTTGTTAAATAAAACTAAATAGTCATAAAGAAAAACATTTTATTTTAAAATAACCTTATAAACATGTAAATTATGATTCTAATAAATGTTTAGTTATGATGACTAGAAAATATGTTCATGCCATAAAATTTAAAAAAACATTCCTTCCATACTTTTATTATAAATGTCATAACGTTCCTTATTTGGAAAACTTAATGTTGACTTGTAACATCCCACCCCTCCTTATTTTATTATGTTGAGGAAAATTTTTTACTTTACCTTAGTCAACATCCCCATGCAGCTAATGTTTGAAAATAAATGACAATATATTCATTATAATTGAGGGAAGATTTTCCATTTGAGAAATAAAACAACCCAAAAAATCACACAGTAACACACAAACAACTAAATGATGCATGATAACAAGGTATTATTTTTCAATGTATAACAAATCAAACCAAACTATATCAGATTAATAAGGGGAATCCAAAATCAACATCAACAATAGAGTGGATGAAAAAACCAACAAGACTCAATGAATCGTAAAAAAAATTTCATCTCCCAATAAGCTCCAATATCAAACTCCCAAATCCATGACCAATTATCATGAAACATCACTAAATAAATCTGATATATTTCCATTAATAGTGTCTTGATTAATGATATCAGAAAAATCACCGAAGTTGAAATGTAGGGGGTGAGTAATGAAACACACTAGGTTTTCCCCAATTGACATCCATATATATGCAACTAGGATAGAAAATGTTATCATATTTATATAAAAAAAATTTAAATAAAAAAAATTAACAGTTTATATCAAAGACATGTAGTTCACACAAAAACCATTTTCCAACCAAAATAGTTTTCATGGAAGGCATCCAAACAACTCTTTAAAACCATTTTTCAAAACCCATTTTGGAATAACACATTCCATTCCATATATCCACACATCTAACCATGCATGAAATCATGGACCTCCCTATACTCATGAGTGGTGAGTAATCCATTTATTAATACATCACTTATTGAACCATTTTGATGTTGGAAAGTTAATACCCTTATCCATCCCACTTTTTATGAGGGAATCTTCATACACTTATCCATCCCAAACTCACATGAACACACACACACACACCTACCATTATGCCAAAGACCCATTCCAAATAAACCATTTTAACCATTTCAATAAAAAATTTCCTTTTTATTGAAATAATTTATGAAAAAACATTTCTATAAGTCTATCAAATCCCTGTTTTAAAAGCTACATTTTAAAATCATGGAAATTAAGAACTTTTCATAACCAATTTCCATAATTTCACAGACTGTCACTAAAGATGATTTCTACCAATCATATCACATTAATTTCAAAATCAATTTCATGAATTTCTAACAATTTGAAAATAAACCTACATCTTCTAATAAAAGGATTAAATAGTGAAGCAACATTCCCCATAAACTATGGAAAAATGAATAATGACACAAATTATTCAAAAAAAACTAGGTTGAATCTCCAATGTACCACCATATATCTTGTTATCTAACATAAACTTATCCATATATCATCGTGATTGAAATAAAATATTTTAGTTATATCCCAAATGAGTTATATCTATAAATCAAAGATAGGGATGAATAATGGATCTAAGGAAAACTACTAAGAAGAGAGGATTACCAAGAAATACAGCCTTAAACACACCATGGTTTTCCAATAGATTGGTTTTGAATAGTAGGGGAGAGTCTTTATAGCCGATGGGAGGATAGAAAACCAAGTTAGGGTTGAACTGAATGAAAAAAGATGTTTAGGAGTAAAATTGAGTGAGATCCACTTTTTATGATCTTATTTTAATCTTTTTATGTTTGGGTCACATGGTTAGACAATCCTTGCCAAAATCGTGCACTGTACACTGCCTCCCAACACCCTTCACATGATTGTATCACATAGTTAGAAAACCCATGGTCTAACCATTTTTTAAATCTGTTCCAATTTTCATGATTACTCTTCTGGGGATGCATTGTCTAAAAAAACAATACATCTAACAGTACACCTACTCAGATCACACTACCTTACATTGAATGGTTCTCTATATAAGTTTCATAGTTTATACTAACCATTATCAAACTGTGCACCACAAAAAAAATCTCAATGAACATTTAAAAATTCTTCTAAACCCTCCCAAACATCACCCAAACATTTGAAATACATAAAATTCATAAAAATGTGCTACATAATTTAAATGGGGGGGATGGGGGTGCTACATTGTCCCCACCATTGGCCTTTCCATCCCTAGAAAGTATAAAACCATTATAGTCCTGAAAGAGTTCAAGAAACTATTCGACCATTTCATTATCATGTTACCAAGTATCTTAATACATCTAATCATGTTGATAAAAAACCTACACACGACTAGTGCTTTTACCAAGTATGACTTTTTCTTTCCGATCCATAATCTGTAATGGCATATGAACCAAAAAATCATCCTGTTGTAGGTTGATGTGATCCCATCAAATTATATAGTTAGGATCTATCGGATACTTATTAAACTAGGATACATTAGACACATTGTGAATAGAACTGAACCATGGTGGAAAAATTAATAGATATTCCACCTCACCAACCCATTCAAGTATCTCAACATGGAATATATATCAAGAAGAATACTCTACCTACATTCAAAAACGATAATGACTCACATATTTACACACAAAAAAGTAGATAATGACAATGACTCATATAATTCTTCAAAAGGATCCATATGTGTCAAGGAAGGATAACTATTCTTGTATGATAACTCTACTAATAGTAAATTCTCCTCTAATGGGCCACCAAAATCCATTACACAAGACCACAAAAAGTCTTCTAATCTTTGTACCATTCTTTCAGATTGTCCATCCATATGAGGGTGATATTTCTTACACATATTTAGTTGATTCCCAAGGGATTATTGTAAGGATATCAAGAAATTATACATAAACTTTGGATCCTAGTACAGTACTATTGAAACAGTTAATCCCTTCCTTTTTTCCACTTCAGAATATATATTTTTGACAAGTCCTCCGCCGTATGAGATTCAGAATTATGAATGAAATGAGATGTATTTTTTAGTCAATACACTATCAACCATATTGAATTGTGTTTTTGAACCGTCCTTGGGTGACCTGGTACAAAATACATGGATTTATTTCCTATTTTTAAATTGTAATAGTTAAAGACTAAAACATAACTTTTAGTCACTGATGCTCTTACGTAACCTACTAATAGGTGATGCATCTCGAAACAAAGTCAAAGACCTTATTTTTCTTGATGACCTACAAAAACTATGATTTCAATGCCATATAAATCTGTTATATTCTAGGATGAAAAACCCATCTCGAATGGTGGTAATCATGATGCAATAATTCTGGAAAATCCATAAGTACGAACATCCAATTTTGAAACCACAAAACATAACTCTCCTCCATCTTCCATCCCTCAATGGTCTCCCAACCATTTAGTTTTTACCTCATTGAAAAAAATTATGAAATAGAATTCTATTCTAGTTTAACCATATTCACCAAATCAAGAATAAAAGAAATCGAGAAGAAAAATATTACACTTCCATGATCTCTAAAATCCAAGTGTGTGTTAGTTATCACCAGCATCAACTTCCCCTAATCTAAAGTCTCTTTTTCCAACTGACCATACAAATTTTTTTATTAATTCTTCCACCACCAAATTTCTTTTACCTAGTGTATACATCAAGTCAAAGTCAAAATTTTATAGATACTCAATCCATATTATTTCTCATAGATTCAAATACCTTTGTTAGAAATTATGTTTCATGCTCTTAGTATATGTTAAGATTGTAAATTTCTTACAAAAGAGGTAATGATTCCAACTATTCAATGAATGGACTACAAAAAATAATTCCAAATCCTATGTTGTGTAGATTTTTTATTTCATCCATAATCGATGTGAGGCATAAGCAACAACATGAACTCTTTTCATGGGAACATATCCCACCCTAGATCCTAGAGAATCATAATAAACCACACACCCTTATACTAATTATGAAAATATCACTATCAGTGTTTATATAAGGTGAAACTTAATCTCCTAAAAGGACTTATGATGTTCATAATGCCATTTTAAGGGAAAATAAGTCCTTATAGAATCTATCATAAGTTAAGTTATACATGAGAATTCATGAACAAAATGCCAATAATAACAAGCCATACAAAGGAACTGTGTATCCCAAAGTCATTATTTGGTACATACCAAGATATAACAACCTCTTTACTTTTGGATCCATAGAAACACTTATTTCATAGATTACATGGGTTTTTAAACATACATCCTGTATCTAAAAATTACATATTGATAATTTGGAATACAGATGACAATTTTGAAAAATTATCAACACTATTTACAAGATTTTCTCATGATATATATTTATCCTTAAGTACAAAAGTATGTAATTCACAAACACCATAAGAAATGAATCTATATAAATCTAAAATATTGGATTCATTAATTCCATAATGACCGCAGGTTCATTCATAAGACCATAATCCATTACCACGTACTTGTAATGGCCATATCAATTACTAAAAGTTGTCTTTGTATTACACTCTTTCTAAACCTAAAATTGTTGATATCCAGATCCCAATTAAATTTTAGAGAAGCACTGGGATCCCTCAACTGATTAAACATATCATCAATTAATGGAAGTGGATACCAATTATTTACCATAACATAGTTAAAAAAATGAAAATTCAAACTGAACCAAAAAGTTCCATCTGCATTTTTGACAAACAAGAATGGTTCTACCGATAAGGATGAGTTAGATAAAATTACCCAATTTATATCCAACTCTTCCAACTACACTTTAATAATCTTAATTCTTTTGGATCCATCTCATAAGATGAATGTGATATTGGATTGGTCCTCAAATAAAGATCAATTGTATTATACACTTCTCTTATGAGTGAAAAACCTAAGAAATTATAGTGGAACAATATAGAAGCTGGTAAAAAACAATCGGAAAAAATATATTATCAATATCATCCACCAATTCTATGGTTAATACTATCAAATTTTATAATACCATTCCAAAATCTGGTACCAACAAGCCTATTGTACCAACCATTACATTCATTCCTCCTCTAGAGAGATTCTCAATGCCATACTCAGTCGTACAAATAACGCATCAGGTATAATAGTAAATGTGATCCTTGAACATTGGTAACCCATACATATATATCATTATGTTATATATATATATCCATATCAAGTATAGATAATTCCCATATCATTTCATATCCATTAATAGTTGTAGAACGTGATCTACTCATAAAGACACAACATTCTCATTGACAGAGATGAGTTTTATGTTTCAAAATAGAAGGCATCATTTCAATATTTAAAACTAGAAAATCAATAGCATGAAAATTGTTAAACTAGTGGGTTTCACTCATATCAAACAATTCTTTCATATGTGTAGTATTAAAAATAATCATACCTCTCACCGTCGATGGTCAATATTGATCATCCAAAATCACTTTCTCATCTCCATATAACTACCCTAAATCACTAAAATCTGTGCTTTATTTCCCTATAGAGACTACCCTTGTGGAGGATTCATGGTATTCTTAGAAACCCCATGGATAGATCGGTTCTGCTAATGAGAGGTATTCCACTACCATAATCCCATCAAAACATACGATGTCTGCAAAACAAGAGATGTGTGCCAAGCACATGACCATGAAGAACTATGATAATAGTGCTGAATATTCGCCATCTTTTTCAATTGTGGCATGATCTAGGTGGTGTAGTATAATCTCAATTCATTTGGTCTAAAAAACTACATTAAAATCATGAAGACTTCCTCTTTGGTTTTTTAGGAAGATTTACTAATCCGACCGTCTGGTTCTGAGCCATTACACTACTATGTAAATAGGTGTCCCTATTCCTCTTATTATCATAATTAGAGTTCTCACTATTTATTATAGGTATAAATATGCTCCATATACCAACAACCCATGAGATATCCCTTTATTTAACCATCTCTCTATTAACTATCTAAATATAATCTGTTGAAAAAATCAAAATAATCTCTGAGTGAATATATTCTATCATTCCTGATTTAGAAATGAATTCTTTCAGGGATGTAATAGATGAAAATTCTTGGAAAAATGATCTAAATTCATAAATTTAATCGTATACCCTATTAATTAAAGATTATCTATCTTCAATATGAAATTTTTTTTCAGTCCTTCAATCTTGAACATATGAGGATAGAAATATCTGTTGAAAAATTCTTCAAAATACTCCCACATAATTCCTTTGTCTAATATAGCGTGAGATGCTATATCCCATCATTTTCATGCATGATACTCCACCATAAATTTCACCAACCTAACTTTCATCTCTTATGTTGTTCCAAGGAAATTGAATATTTGATTCATCCTATTCAACCACAACTATACTACCTATGGTTCTGAATCACCGTGAATAATGGGTGGATTTTTCGTCTAGAACTGAACAGAATGGACCACATGCCTTGGTTCATGCCTCCTATTTATTCTAGCCACAACATGAAAATATTTTAAAATACTCTAAATTGTAAGTTGGTTAACCTCTGGATTAGGTGAAACCACATTCTCAATATCTTCTTCTGGTTGGTTTCTAAAATACCTACCAGGTGACATTTTCTATAATCCCAAAAAATAAAAAATATGTTTTAATCTCTAGAAACTGAAGATGTAAAAATTTTAAATTATACCATATCACGACTATCAGAAGAAGGATTTTGTAAAATTATATACTTCCATTTTCAACCCATTTTTAATAATTCCCCGTGATTTTGAAAATCACAACAATTTCAAAATACCACTAGGTTGCAGTTTTCAAGAAAATGTCATTTGAAAACATGTTTCAAAAATTTTTTAAAATCAAAAATTTTTCACCAAGTCATAAATCATTACTCAAAATGAAATATAAACCCCTATTGAGAAAAAAATTTTATTCATGAATTTCATTCTCTTCTCATTGGATAAATCCTTTATAATGACATTACAAATCCAATAAGTGTCTCCAAAACACTTATGTACCAAACTCCATGGTAACATAATGTTAATCATAAATAATTTAGCTAGACCTTATTATTCTATAAATTTAATGTTTTAATAATCCTACTCCTTGTTACTATTAGAACTCAAGAACTATACCAGAATGAATTTGAACTCCCATAATGAAAACCGATACCATTTTAAAGTCACAGTCTGAACAAGATGATACCATTTGTAACTCCCCACCCTCATCATTGTCTTGAGTTGAGGAAGAATTGCTACTAGGATTTTGGAAATATCCCCAGTAATCTAAATATTAGCAACAAATTTCTAGGGATTCAATACAATTAGGGGATGATTTTCCCATTATGAAATAAAACAAGCCAAACAAGAACACATAAACCAGGAAACCACTAAATGATGAATGATAAAAATGTAATACAAATAAATTTATAACAAATCAAATTAAACTATATCAGAGTACCAAGAAGAAACTAAGATCAACATCAAATATAAAGAAGAAGACAAAACCAACAAGTTTTAATGACTATAAAAAAAACTACAACTCCCAACAAGATCCAAGATCCAACTCAAGAATCCATTCCCATGTATCATGAAACACCACTAAATAAATGTGACATTTTCCCTTCACCTATATCTCAATAAAATATATATACAAATGCACCAAAGTGCCAAAGTAAGGGGTGAGTAATGAAACTCATTATATTTTCCCCAAATGATTCCCTAATCATGACACTATGATATAACATTTTAACACAATTATATAAAATAATTTATAGAAAACACTTTAAAAACATTTAATATTTCATATGAATTCTAAGATGTTCACACCAAAACCATTTTCCAACCAATTTAGTTTTCATGTAATGCAACCAATTAACTCTATAAAACCATTTTCAAAGCCCATTTTGGCATAAACCTTTCCATTCTACATATCCACACATCCATACACACATGAAATCATGGAAATCCCCATACTCAAGAATGATGATTATTCCATTAACTAATCCTTCACATAGTGAACCATTTTTATGGGGGAAAGTTCATACCCTTATCCATCCCACTTTTTATGGGGGAAACTTCACACCCTTATCAATCCTGAATGCATTGAACACACACAAACCATTTTTCAAAAAACAATGGCAAATCAATCATTTCAAAAAAACTAATATATTATTGAAATAAATTCAAAAAAATCCATAAATCACACAAATCCAGGTTTAAAAAAATTAAATTTAATAAAATAAAGAATTTTGTACAAAAAATTTCCAAAATTTCACAAACCATCACTACAGAGAATTTCTACCAATATTTTCACAAAAATTTCAAAAAAAATAAATAAATTATAATAATTAAAACTAATCCATAAAGTTATAATAAGTGGTGAAAATATTGAATCAACCAACCATAGAAATTATGGTGAAAACAATTATTGGTACAAATTATTCAACAAATCTACATTGAATTTCAAAATAACTACCTTATATCTTATTCCCTAACATATATACATCGATATATCATTATGATTGGCATAAAATAACATAGATCTATCCCAGAAATATTATTTATATGGATCTCAGATATGGAAGAAGAATATATCTAAGTAAAACCCCTAAGAACAAATAATTACTGTGAAATTCACCCTTTAATGATTTAATATTTTCCAATGGATCATTCATGAATTTAATGGGAGAGTCTCTATGGCCTTTGGGAGGAGATAAATCCAAGTTAGTGTTAAAATGGGTCAATAAATAGATTTTTAGGAGTAAAATCAAGTGAGATACTCTTTTTTAGGATCTAATTTTAAATTGTACATGAATGAGTCACACAATTAGGAAAACCATACTCCAACCATGTTCTAACCAGTAACTTATAACATACATCACATGGTTGGATCACACTGTTAGAAAATCCATGCACTGACCATGTTTTTCCTTCTATTCCAATTTCCATTGTTACTACTATATGGACGCACGGTTTAGCCAAACCGTGCACCTAACCATGTGCCTACCCAGATCCCACTACCTTACATTTCACTTTTCTCTATAGGTGTTGCACAGTTTCTAATAAATGTTGCCAAAACTTTCACCACAATTAAATCCCCCAAAACATTCCAAATATCCTATAAACCCTCCCAATCATCACTCAAACACTTTCACACATAATGTATATAAAGAAAGGGTTACTTACATGAAACTGGGGGTGATACAACATTATATTCAATAAATTTTGTAAAAAGTAAAACATAGGAAGAAAAAACTTAAAATAATATTAAGAGAGTAGTAAAATATTTTATTTATATAAAATATGGATATAGAAGAATTATAAAGTTTTAAGGGAAACCTTAAAAGATTATTTTTAAACAAAAGTTCCTTACCCTGAGTTTGCCACATTAAGTACGTTCATTTTCATCCAGAATATTAAAAATAGGTTAAATATGTAATTTATTAATAAAATATTTCATATATATTATTTAGTTTGTTTTATTTGTTAGGTTTCTATATTAATTTAATTAGTTAAAAAAATTTACATAAGATATTTTGATGATATTCAGTTTATAAGTCCAAAATTACATAGGTATGATGAATATGGTCAATGTGGTCATTAATCCAAGATACAAAGAATAATAATCTTGAAAAAACTATCACTTGTATACATAAATTATACTTTTAAATCCAACCATTAAATATGGTTATGAAAAATGAACAACATTACAATCATGGTGATGGTAAACTGTAAATAATCATATGTAATGTTTCCATTTTCCAAGGATCATTATGAAAGAAAGGTAAGTGTTATTTAATCATTAAATAATAATTATAATAAAATAAATATCCTAATAATTATTTAAATATATATATATATATATCATCCAAGTGATGTGGTGATGAAAAGGGAATCACATCGCTTTGTGGATGTGGTAGTCCACAAGTACGCACAAGAGATGTTATGATTTCTCAGTGAATGGAATGATAAAGATGTAAATAATATTTTAAAATTTAATAATGTAAAATATTTCATTAATTTCATATATAAAAATTAATTCCATAGTCATAACATGTCTTTAGATATTATAATGGATAAAAAATTACATCACTTCATGAGGTTGTAGTCTTCCATAGACATGAATGCTTAATTCCTTTCCCATTTTATGGAGGTATGATATGGATATATGTTTTTTAAAATAAAAAAAATATTATTATATATAGGATACTAGTTTTATTATTTTTAAATTATGGAAGAAGAATTTAAGGATGAATAAGAAGAAATAAAACTGATGTATGCAGTTAAAACTATCCTATTCTTTGGAATGTTTCCACTGATTAACAACTTATTCCTTATAAGGTTGGTTTTATTAATAAAAAGGAACTCTAGAATTAGTGTATGAATTATAAGAATATATTTAGGAAGTTATCGACGGAACAAAATTTTTATTGACATTCGAAGTAAAAATAAGGAGATATGTTCTTTTATAATAGTGGGGAGGGGCACTCTTAGAATTTCTAAAAATATTAAATTAATATAAATTATTTTTAATCCAAAATGGATAAAAAATGATTTATATGAAATATATGATGATTATTTTTTGAAATAATATCAAAAAAATAAACATTTTTTGACTATTTTTTTACCCCTATCATTTTGTTTTAACCCCTTGTTGACCTCTTTCACACTTACCATGACAATAAGGGTTTTTACTCTTTTAGTGTCAAGATTGCTAATATTAATGAAAAAAATACCATAAATAAACCATAATTGTTATTATAAAAAATAGACACATATATTTTATGAATATAGTATTTTTATGAATTTATATCCTTTAATAATATATTATTTATAATAAAATATCAATAATTTCAATTTGTAGAACTATTCATTGCATTTATTTTAATAACATCTTAAAAATAATTAAAATTTAAACCAATGATTTTAACACAAACCTAATTTTTTAATTTCATATATTAAATTTGTGTATGACATTTGTTATATCAAATTATAATACTTAAAATATTTTTAATATATTTTATTTGATTTTTCCATTAATTGATTAATTATTGTGTAAGTATTGTGTAAGTATTTAATGTTAATATTTATCCAATAAAAATTAAAAATAAACTTCCATGGTGATGGTAAAAAAAATATTTTTCAAATTAATATTTTTAATTCAACATACCCCCTTTTTATCCCCATGATAAAAATATTTTATTTATTCAAAATAAGAGTGATACTTTTGACTTTTCTTTACATAAAATATTATAAGGGCCAAAATCATACTCAAATGGAAATGTAAGGCCATATAACCGAATAATGGATGAGTTTTGATGAAATAGAATAATAAAATAAAATTTAGGTAAGATTTGGGTTCATTTTATAGTTTTATCAATTTATTTCTAACCCATAATTACCCAATTTACCCATAATGGAGGTATCAAAAATTATATATATTACTATTCATTTTGAATAAAAATAAAATAGGCCAATTTAAATTGTTTTAAATTATAGTTTAATATATCTAATACATTTTCCAAAATTCAAAGCTCATTGTTTTTATAATTTAATTTTAATGAATAATGTTACAACGCAAAGAAAACTGTTCTTTTTTTCTTAAGAAAAATGGCATTCTAAAATATAGAATGATTTTACACAAGCTTTTTTTAGAAAATCCATTCTAAAAACTGTAAATTGATAAATTTAATACAAAATAAAGTAATTAAATTTTAAAAAAAATATAGAATTTAATTTTACATTATAAATGTTTAAAATTTAAATAAATTTTTTCAATAAAATGATGTATTTTTTACTATTCATTGAAAAATAAATCTTTTCATAAAATTCTCTAAAATTAATCATGATATAATATTCAATTTACGAAGTAAAAAATTAAATTAAATTTTTAAAATAAATTTTTTATATTTTCCTAAAAATAACTATATTATTCACTCATAATAGTAAAAACCCCATTTTTGGATGAAAATGTATTTCTGATGAAAAAAATGACTTTTACTAAAAATAGAGTAATTATTTAAAAATAATTAATAAATGAATTATGAATTAGTAAGATCATTATATATTTTATAATTTGGTTAATACTATTCATTCCCATCAATTTAATGGCTATGTTTATTACAGTCACATTTAAATAATAATGTTTCATTTTTAGTTTAATCTCATTATTGTATATCTTTTTTTCTAACCAATATAATAATTATTTTTAATAACAAAAGAAGTTACATTTTTACATATTTATGAAATTTCATCCTTTCAATTTTAACTCAGGTTTGGTAACCAGGTATTGACATTGCAAAATATCTTTTTTGAAAACCCACATCGTAAAAAGGTTCAATAAAAATTAATATTGAAATGAGTGAAAGGGATGTAAACAGGTAAAATGGATTAAATTATTGTATGTTTAAAATTTTAAAAACAATATTGGGATGTTAAAACATGTATTTGGAAGAAAACCTAATTTCCTAAGGGCTGACATAATGTTATATAGAACATGGTCAACAGAATGTTAACCTTTACAAAACTATAAAGTTGTGATAAGTCAAAGAACTATTTATTTATCATTTAGAATGGTATATAGATATCCTTTTTATTTGAAAATATTTTTCCAAAAGTTGAGAAATTATTTTTCTACCTAGACTAATTACATTATGGAATATACTTGTTAAAAAAATTCCATCTTTTAATCAATTTCCTCCAAAAAGTCAACTTTTTTACTTCAAATGATGTGTAATCAAGATTATTTTTTATTCCCGAAGCACTATAATCATTTTATAATTGATCATATAATCTATAAAATATTAACAAGATTTTTCTCTTATCTTTATACATTATCAAAAAATATAATTTCAGGATAATATTAGATAATACTGAAAAAAAACCGTCACTTGAAGAAAAAATAATTTAATTTTCAAAATTCAATAGTTATACCCCATGTTCAACATAGATCATTCAATAAATAACTATCCTTAAATTTTAGAAAAATATTACCAACTAATATTGAAATCAGAAACTCAAAATGTTTTGATTACATAATCTTTCAAAAATAATTTGATATTTATCTCTAAATAACATCAATCACTCTTAATGTATTGTTTCAAATTGTATATTCCCAAGTCATATAATATCCATGATATGCTAATAATTTCTATAAATAACATAAATCACCATAAATCCACATTAATATCATATATTCTTTCAAAATATAAATCAACATTGACTCCTCAAATAAAATACTATAATATTTTGTATACCATAATCATATAAGTTTCCCAGAAAATTGAACTTTTCTATAAAATCATTGAATCAATTTCAATATCATGGTTATATATTTATGATAAAAACATGTTCCAAAAATTAACATAACATTTATCTATCAAATCATTTAAATAAAATAAAAAATTTTTGTACTAATCGGGACATTATGTTGGATAGTGATAGGTGATGCACCCCTATCCCTCTTTGGTTGTGGGTTCAAGCCTCATGACCTTTATGGATGTAACAGGTTATAACCAATCCAACGGACTATCCTTTTTCTAAAATTATATTAATTTAATCCTTATATAATTCCAAAAAATTAAATAAAAATACTAAAAAATAACCTTAATATATTCAATAATAAAGAAAATATTTAACTTCAAAGGTTATCTCATCCCATTCATTTTACATCCTAAAAATTGCAATAACCAATAATAATGTCAAAATCAAATACCATATAAACCATAAAGGTTATCAATAACTTTTATATTACACCCAAATAATGAAAATTGGATTATTCATCAAATAAAATATTTTAAACGATAAACATAAATGTTTCATATACCTCAAGTATCTATCAAAACACAATAAAAGTCTCCCAAAGTACCCTTGTCATAAAAAGAGTATTAATTATATAAAACTTATGATAAAACTTAAGTACTCCATAAATATTAAATCCTGTATATTTATACATATTAATCATTAATAATTATTGGTAATAAATTAACCATTCCATTCATTATTATTCCTTAATACTTATTTCCTATAAAAATAAATTTGAATCATACCCTAAGATTCAACAATGTTAAAACATAATCTATGAAATAATACATACATTTCATATACAATTTTTAGTTTCATTTTATTCCTCTATAATGGAATTAGGTATTTCTAAACATATATATATGTATGATATTTCAAATAAAATTCGTGATATTTCCCCTTAGGAAATCGATTTTTCATAAAGACCATTCTCCCCAAATTTAAAACATCTAATTGACACCTTAGGAATAAGTTTTTTCCCCATCACGGTGTAAACTAAATGTTTCCTTTTTTCAATTCAATATCATTGATTTATGACCTCCTTTTAAAAATATGAAATACATTCATGTAATCTTATAACATTTTCATGGGCTCTTCTTTATGTATTCTTGTCACATAGGTCATTAAATATGTTGACCTTTATTATCATTATCACTGAACATAGATAGTGCTTCATTTTTTCCATAGTTGATACATTATAAAACTCAATAACATTTAGGTTTTTAATCATTACCCATGATAGCTTATCAATAATAATAACAAGTTCTCTCAATAACTATCCCATTCTATTTGGTTTTTTGTTTAGACAGCCATCACATTTCTCTTCCCATTCATTGTTACTTTGGTTCATGCGGGATTGAACCATTTATTAAAACCCAAAATGTTTTTGTGATAATATCAATAAAATAATAATATAAAATATTATGAGTAGGATAAACACTAAGACATCCTTAATCATGTTATCTCATACAATTTATATCTATCAAAAAATAACTTCGATTCTATCTAATATACTAACCATTTTTTATAGAGGAAAATTATATTTTTCATCAATAACATCATATCCTATATAGTTATATAAACTCTCTTATAATACAAAAAATAAGGACCCATCCTTAAACATAACATAATCTAGTGTCTTTAGAATATAATTGACATTCTTTTGTTTATAAATATAATTTAGTCTTAGAGTTTTAGAGAATTAAGTGATAACTCATTCAAAAAAATATTATTTTACCAAGGGAACACTTATGTTTAGTATCTAAATTTTTAAAAAATATATAACTGTTAAAAAATGTTTTATTTTCATGAAAATCATCATAAATTTCAACTTGACTTCTTCCCTTCCCATACCCATCCTTAAATCCTATGAATTTTTAAAACATGGGATGAGCCAAAAAAAATTCATTAATGGACATAAAAGAATGAAATATGTTATTCTACTGAGAATAATGAAAACCCATAAAATACTTACCCGTATCACATTAATATTTGAGCTTAGGAAATACATCATTTTCAAATAAAAAATAAACACATTTTTCTCAAATTAAACTTCTAATACCCATAACAAGAATATAGAAAATATATATATGAAACTTAAGAAACCATTTTTGTATCACTCTTAAAAATGTGATAACTTTAATTTTTAAACATAGAATAGACATCACGATTACACATAAAATTACCCTCATGGTCACAATTATAATAAAAAGAATATTATATTCCTATAATATCTTATAAGGAAAGAAATTGGTTAAATATGTCCCTTTAAATAATGCATCAGAGATGTATAAAGGGATAACCCACCATCGGTTTATAATTGAACCACATATCATTATAAATGATTAACAAGAACCATAACACAATAATAACATAAATAATCATTTTGATTTCAAAATAATATTTTCAGTAATTAGAAAACATTTCATGATATTGAAATATCCTTTCCTTTTAACAACTCATTTTCAAATAATAAATCACATAGAATAAGTTAAGGAGTAGTTTTCTATAAACAATACATGAAATTATGTACGGGAATATAAATATCAAATAATGTTTAGGGATATTGGAAAATTCATTATCACTGTATATGAAAAAATAAATCATTTTTTCTTAACATGATTAAACCATTTAAAAGAAACAAGTTCCATAGATAATTTATTTTAAAAAATATTAATCCATCAATATAAATAATGAGGATGGTATCATTAAAAAATCATCAAAGTGAATAATAAGAAATTTTATGGGTTCATGGACTTAAGGAATTAAAATACCATTAAAATATTAACAAAAAAATCTTCGGGAAAATATCATTCCTTATTTAGAAAAAACCAATTTAAAAAACTAAAATATATTAAAGGAAAAAATTTCTTTAGAAATAACCCTATAAACATTTAATTTATTCTTCAATGAAAATATTATTTATGATAACGATAAAATATGTTCATGTCATATAAGTTAAAAAACATTCCTTTAATACTTTTTTTAGAAAAGTCGCAACGTACATCCATTGGAAAACAATATGAATATTACATTAAAACATTTTGTAAAAAGGAAAAAATGGGTAAAAACTCTTTAGAAAATCATATGATAATAATATTTTTTTAAAAGTTTTTCATAAAATATAGATATAGAAGAAAAATGGAGTTTTAAGGGAAACATTAAAAGATGATTCTTAATGAAAGTCTCTTACTATGAGTTTTAATCATCACATATAATATTTAACTTCCTAAAAAGAAAACATAGGTTAATATTATCACTTATTAAGAAATTTTTTAATGTTAATTATTACTTTTTTATCTCTTATACTGATATATTCATTTATATAATAAATTACAATTCTGTAGGATGTTTTAATGATATTTGGTTGAAATGATCAAAATGACACAGGTATACTGAATTTGTTCAAAGTGTGCATTATTCTAACATCTATAGAAAATTAATAATTAAATAATTATAAATTTTATGCATCAATTATACTTTTAAATCCAACCATTAAAAATGGTTATGAAAAATGAACTATGATACAATCATAGAGATTATAAGCCATATGTACGCATGGATAACGTTTCTATTTTTCAAGGAATATTATGGAAAGAAAGAAAATATTACTTTTTCCATAATAAATAATCCTAATATCATAAATAACATATTACTTATTTAAAATTACTTTTATATATAACCCATGGGACATATTTATGAAAAATTAATCATATCACATCGGGATGGTGGTAGTCCACACGTACACACAAACGACATTGTCATTATTTAGTGAATGGAAATGTAAAAAAAGAAAATATTATATTAAATATTTAAATTGATAAATATTTCAATAATATTAAATACATTAATTAATTAAATCATTATAATTAGTCTTCTTATATGGTAATGTAATAAAGTACATAGGTTCATGAGGCAGTAGTTCTCCATACATAAGAATGATGAATTAAACACCCATTCAATAGAGGTAGGAGATGGATATATGTTATTCCATTAAAATTATAAAATATAATAAAATGTAACCGTTTTAGTATTTTAGGATGGTTGAAGAATATTTTAAGTATTTATAACAATAAATAAAACTAAAACATGTGATTAAAACTATACCTCTTCTTTGGAAATTCAACTTTGATTAACACCTTAATCCCTCTACGGTTGGTATATATCCTCAGTAAATATATCTATAATGAGGGTAGGTATTCTAGGAATGGGTATGGATCGGGATTGGCTAAAAAAATTGTTCTTTTATTGTTAATTAAATATAATGAGAGACATTCCTTTATAAGAGAGGGGAGGGGCACTCTTGTAATTTCTCATAATTTTAAATTAATATAATTTTTTTTCTAATTTGAAATTGATCCAAAGTGATTTATTTATAATTTAGGATGATTATGGGTTGAAATAATATCATTAAATAAATATTATACAAGTTTTGACTATATTTTTACCCTTATGTATTTGTTTCAACCCCTCAATAACCCCTTCCACTATTACCATGATAAAAAAAGGATTTGTATTATTTCAGGGCTAATATACTTACTATAAATTGATAGAAGAACTATAAAAATAAAATTTTTGACATCATAAACAATATCCTAATAATTTTTCTCAATATAATATTTTTGGAAATTTACATCATTTAATAATATATTATTTATTATAAAATATCAATAATGTAAATTTGTAGAAATATTCATTACTTTCAATTTAATAACATAAATAAAAGAGTTAAATTAGAACCCAATAATTTAATACATATAAAAAATTTCAAGTTCATCTATTAAATTCTTATATCACATTATTATCTAAAATTGTAATACTTTTTATTTTTATTTTTATTATTTATTTTATTTTTTCAATTAATTTAATAATTACTATGTTAGAATTTTGTAAACATTTATGGTAGCTATTTAATCACTAAAAATTAAAAAAAAAAATCCATGATTAATATAATTAATTACTATTTAAATTTATTATTTAAAACAAAACATATCTTTTTTTATGACAATGTTAAAAATATTTTAGCTATTTAAAACAAGAGTGTAACATTTTTAATTTTTTTACATAAAATATTATACGGGTCATAATGATTACCAAATGTTAAATTACAGAGTTACTTTTATCTATGCTACCTCCATTCTATTAGGAGCGAGAGGTCCCTCATGAGGTGGCTCTATTTTTATCTCTCACTGAATCTCAATTCATAATCAGACATAATTATTTTCCTAGAGATGGATGGGATAACATAGTAATAGTAGGAATTGGAGATCATTTTCTACTTACCCAATTATATTTACCGATTTCATGGATCTAGAGATATTCTGATTCTCAGATTCCAATTTTTTTGGTAGATTTCCTCCATACTAATATATTGGAGGAGTTATATTTTCATCTTTCAGAAGACGATGCCTAATGGAAATTTTTCTTCTAAGTAGATCCTCGTTTATTTATATGAGAGTTTGTATATTTTGGTTCCATTTATTCATCTGTAGAATTAATTTTGGCTCTATTTGGTGGTCATTTATATGTAACCACACCCTTCCATTTATCTTTGGAAGTGTTCCACCATAGAGGTGGAAAATCAATAATTTGATGTTCCAAATTTTGGATGCTCCACTACTTCCAGTTACAGTCAGCCTTAGTGAGTGCATCTAGATTCTCTTCTTAGGGTATATTTTCAACAATATGTACATCGACATATAAGTCTTTATCCACATTATATATTTTGTTGATAGTGATTACATTCATAGAGGTGTATTAGTTAATGGTATTTTTCCCATTACTCTCAATGGAATATGATGATTCTATACTACCTACATTAGGGTCATTTCTCAAACCCATGTCTATATTGGGATGTTTATTTTATGACCACAATGGGGCTTGATTTCTTTCCCATATTCTCCTCCCATCTTATCCCATGAGTAGTGACCTTGAGGGAGTTTCTGTTCATATTTGTTGAATGGTCCCATAATATTAAATTTTGTCTTATGGTGGGAGGAATGAATGAGATGCTGACCATCAATATATTCCACCCATACTAGAGAATAATGAACCCCTATTTGGTGATGATTATGATTAAAATGAATGTAGCCTTCAGGAATGGGTCCCACTCTGGGACACCATTATTATTGGATGATCCTGTTATTGAGAATTCAATGATTCTTGTTGAGGATTTGATTCCTCATGGGATTGAAATTGAGATATAAATTCCCATAGCCCATTGAGGAAAAGAGGATCTAGAACCACCATTGATTTCCCTTGGACCCTCTTGTGGGATGATAAACATGGTGATGAAGAATATATTATAATTTCCCACATCCCAATGGGATGGGGTTGATTTGTAGTTGATTCCAGTATGTCTTGAATACTCTTATTATTTGTCGATATTAGGGGTGGATGTGGTGGTAGATATTCTCCTAGCCCTGTGGTCTGGGTTCTCTCCTAGATAACTATTATTGTATCACATATTTCACCCTGTTTTACATAGCGCATCTATGCTTTTGTAGGAGTTGGGTTCAATGGAAACCCATGAAGGGATTCAAATTATATGGGATGTAGTTGGGTTGATCAAAACATAAAATTTATTTTCTGAAATGTGTTCATGTTATGTTAAGGGGACCAATTAAAAGATCCATTTTTCTATCCTCTCCATCTGTTTGAGATGTCTTGTCACCATTGAAGAAGAGAGATTCATTTGTAGTGACTTACTGGATCATGCGTTACCCGACCCCTAGATCTCATCAGAGGAGATTATATTAAAGAATGATATATCTATGGGTCTCTACTAATCTAGGGGAATTATCAAATCACATTCTCCATACATTACCCATCCAAATACATGAATTATGTTTAGAAATCCATTTCTAAAGAGTTGTCACGAAATTTTGAAAGTGCATTTTAGATTTTCGCTGTTCTTTTTTGGTTTTGGGTGTCGGTCCATAGAGAAAGATTTCAAGTCTTGATGACAGTATTGTATATTGATGGTATAGAAGTTTACCCTTGTATCATTTATAAGGGATATATCTAGCCTTTATCCACTGATGTGTTTCCCACATATATTGAAATAGGTAAGGCTTGAAGTCCTTCTTTATATTTTATGTGATCTCATAGTCAGAAGTGGAAAGGTAATAAAATAGGGCATAAAGGTTTCTTCTTGATAAATATCTATAAATTTTAATTTATTATTCCACTTAAACATACTTACATGCTTCCACCTAGTATGACAATAAGAGTTGTTTCTATGGGTCGTATACTGACCAGAATAGAGTGTTGCTGAAAGTTAATGGGGAAATATATGTGGTTGACCCTGTTGTTTAGAGAACCTCTCTATACAAAGGTGTTTAATTTTAGATATCCTATCTATATGGAGGTTTATAGGAACATATATTATTTCTACATCCATTAGAGATATCACCATGGGGAGGTTGACCACAGAGGATGTCAAAAGTAAAGTCTCTATGATCTTTCTCCACACTTCCATGTGGATGACTATCATTGTAATGATCACCTTATACTTCATTTTAAGAGTCTAAGAACCCTTGGGGTGTTGATAATGTTTATTGAACAACCTCACAAACACTTTCATTGATAAGGTTAGGAATATGAGCCTCATTCTACATCATAGACAGAATATATTATCCTTAATTTTGAATTGTGAAGTGATATGAGCCTGATATATGATGGCTAAAGGATGTTATTGATATCCATATAGTTCAATGGGAGTTTTAACCCACTACTAATAAGCCATTGGAATATTCCAATGATCTTCCGTGATAGGAATATGAGCCTTCCCCAATGTTTGTGCTACTCTTACTTGGTGAACCTCAGTCAGAATGGGGATATGATCTTGATCCCAATCCTTTGAAATATGCCTCAAGATTTTTTTTTGATAGAAATATAATCTTATACCTAGGTTTATTCTTCTATCACTATGTGATCCCCGACTGGTACATGAATATAAACCCAGCCTAAATATTCATTCCCCATCAGAATATAGAAAAAGACCATTGGAATATGAGAATAGATATGCACCTCCTCCCATATTGCCTCTAGAGGATCCTGGTGTAGTTGTTCATAGATGGAAGTATGGATACGATCTTGAGTTCTATGAGCTACTGGAATATGCCAAGTAGCTTACCTGATAAAAATATGATCCTATCCCAAGGAATTTTTCATTATCACTTGGTGATCCTTGGTTAGAACAGGGATATGATCCATATCTTGAGCTTTTATAGTATGCCATCAATAATTTTGAAAATGAATATTAGAATTTCCTATGTAATATTCCACTCTCACTTGGTGAAAACTGGTTAGAACGGGGAGATGATCCCAATCATGAAACCATGTATTATTCCTCCAATCATTTTAAATAAGAATGTTTCCTTATACCGAGGCATGTTCCTGTCTCACTTGGTGAACCGAGGACGCAATAGGAATATGAGCCATGTATGGTGACTCT
Source organism: Viscum album (assembly GCA_963277665.1). Taxonomy (NCBI): domain Eukaryota; kingdom Viridiplantae; phylum Streptophyta; class Magnoliopsida; order Santalales; family Viscaceae; genus Viscum; species Viscum album. The sequence goes on from OY728151.1 coordinate 1,991,916,451, forward strand.
TCATTTACTAGAAAATGTTCATAATACTCCTAGATGGGAGCGGGAATATACGATTTTTCTAGAGAAACCACTTATTCACACTAATCTGAGTGTTGTGCTACACATGTTGTAGGGATAGAAATATTTTCCTCTCCCTATATTTTTACCAGTTTTAGAATATCTTGGAAGTGTTATTTAGATATTAATAGAATATAATGACACTTTATCATAGTGTGAACTTTAATTTAATCCTTTAAAATTTCTATCTCCACTATATACTAGAATATGTCTTCAATTGAAGAAGAGAATTGAGCCCACTTTTTCCCTCCTTGGGAAATAAAAAAATGATAATGGGAATGTGGTTATGAATATGTGCCTCCACCATTCTTGTTGAAGGAATATGTCTGTAGCCTTCTTTCAGGAAATAAAGGATAAGAGATGATCACTGGATATTAACGGAATATGAAGGAGATATTCACCATCAGAAGAGGGAATATGAGTGTACTCCTGGCAATCCAGATCTTTCTGTTGTGGATGTGTCTTCCTTTTTTTCTACACATGGGTATCATAGGTGGAAGTAAGTTAGGTGGATTCCTAAATAGGCGACAGAAGGGTACTGATGGGATGGTTTTGGTGACAATGGTTGACATGATCTATCCTTTAAGGATCCTCTACTGGAAAGTAGTTGAAGTTGACTCCTTTATTCACCATCATTATATACTAAATGAGGTGTTTTTTATTCTCTGGGGATAAGATTTTGAAGCGGTTGGCAGTGGAAATGAGCAACACTAGATTTTTTGTATCTTTTTTTAGATGATGTGAAATCATCGATTTTAGAATTTGTATAACCACAATTATAGCCTCCGGGGTTGGGATCATACCATTTTGATGGTATTTATAGCCCATTATATTCTCCACATGATGTGGTATGTAATGAGAAGGTGAAGTTATTCTGAGACCTTTCGGGGTTGTAAACAAATGGTATTTTACATAATTGATAATGGTTGAATACATTTTCTCAAGTTAGGGTGTTTTTTTGTGAGAGTAGTATATACATTCATGGAGAAAACAAAAGAACAAGTTCACTGATTAGTTCATTATTGTTAGAATGATAAATGGTCAATCATATATTCCTTGGTAACAGAATTTTCCTTTGTTATTCAAGGATTGACCACTCAGCTCGTATGGACTTGCCATAGTGGGGATGGACTAAGTTCATGATAACCCTATTTACAAAGGGGCATCCAATCATTTTCATCATGTGAAGGATTCATGTTAGGTTCGCTACATTTATATTCATAGTATATGAAACCAAAATCACCTAACACAAGGTAAATAGACTATTTATCTATTTGATATATTCATTTCATGTCATCCATTTTTTTGTGTAGGATTTGAAAAAAATGGATTGATGCATGATCATCCAGTAATATTTTTGTTTGTAAGATTCACATTAGGTTCCCCATTTTTTTTCATAGGATAAGAAATACAATTTCCCAATGCATGGTCAAAAAGTCCTTTTTTATATGATAAATTCATTTCAGGTTCATCATTTTTGTTTCATCAAAATACCTCACATGCGTTGGTAGGAAAAAATCGTCTGATAAGAACTGGTTAGTCTCACTTATTTAAAATGTAGAGGAGATTACATAGTTAAATGGTATTCATTCATGTCAGGTTCATGATTATTGTTTCAGTATAATGAATGTGGAAGGCATAACCTAATGGTTTTATTAGGAGGGGGTGGTGTTCAATTTCCTATACAATAATAGAAGCCAGGTTTTCCATTTTTTACCTCTAATGGAATGTCCCATTGGCTCCCACATCTACAAATGAGTACATAACTACTTTCTAAATGAATTTGTTCCTCTGGTGTATTAGGCCTAATGATTCTTAGGAACTCACATTGGTCAAGTGGATGGGAGGTCGAACTCATCACACACATTTGGAGGGGGGATTGGTTCATACTCTGTGACTCTTTTATAGATGTTATATATGTTTGAGTATCACTTCCTAATCTCAATACACAATCAGTTACACAAAAAATTAATATGTATTGGATCCCTCTATGTGAAAATATAGGTATATTAATGTGTCCATCTCTATTTATCAATGTTTCTTCACCCATTTTACCCAAAAGGGTATATTTTTATATATTGAAGAAATATAACCATGCACTTTTTTTTTCATCCAACGAGGTGATTAGTATTCTGAGGATGGGATTGGACATTTATGAGGTGTCCTACATATCATGTTTATAACATGAATCAAATAAACATTTATCATTAAACCTGTGTAGTTCTAAAATCATGGGAAAATGAAATATAAGGGGTGGAGGACATAGGCAACTAGTATTGAGCTCCAAAAGTAGGGTGGAATCCTTTGTATCTTGGTTATGGCATGAATCAGAGTCATTGTAGTTTATTCAATCCCTTGGGGATTTACCTGATGAAGATGCTATTGAATAGGGGATATCATATAATTCCACTTATGTGAGATTATAAATGATGTCTCCCAATCCAGATGATATTGATGATTTGAATGACATGACAATTGAAAATCCCAATGCCAATGTGATCTAAGATCAGTGTGGGAAACAAGGGATAAACATTAATCAGTCCCACTGCATATCAATGGAAAAAATGATGTGTTGGGAAAAATATTTGGATGCATAATATAAAGCTCAGGAATTAGGAAGGAATCCTATATATCACCATTATGGAAGAAAATTGAGTTCTTATAGTTCAATTGCCTTCTTAATCTTCTTAAGGATGAGGCATCATTATTATCCATGGGAAGGATAGGGTCATGATGTTCGGTATGTTGGATTCATGGAAGGTCTTATTGTGAGGTGGATTCCCATTTGTGCTTGGGACATAGGAATGTGTCTTAGGCATCCAGGTTATAGAAGGAATCATAGTTCTCGTAGTGCAGTTGATAGGGGATTACACACTAAGGTTTACCTAATATGAGGGATGTCATATCATGACACTGATCAAGTATTACACTCTAAGGATACACTAATATGGGGGAATCCATATCTATATACTGATTAGGGTTACACACTGAGGATTCCCTAATATATCCACTTTAAATGGTTACCGTGTCCTGGGATGTCAGATCGACATGTCATGATTTTCTAACTGACATATTATTGTTGGCTACCTAACATGTTGGAGGATGTCTGGACATGTTCTGGATGACTAGAGGATGTGTCCAAATAAAATATCATGATCTGATTTAATTTTCCATGGGACATTTCTTGATATCAATGACTTGTTTTGGTTCTGAAATCCGAGTGAAATGGAAAATATGCATCGGAGGCTGGATCTGAAGGCATCCTTCAACTCAGTGGAGGATCCTGAGACCTTGAAGGATGATTCACGTAAAAGGGGAGATGTGCATATAAAAAGTAAATTATGCACATAAAACCATATAGGTGTGTGTAAAACATAGCATTCTACATGAAATGTGCTCAAACTAAGCCAAATTCTTCATGTGGGGCTCCCGAGAAGGCTTCCTCCTGTGCGCACTAAAAGGGAGAGTTGCATGTAATATGCAGTTGAGGTTTTCCATGATAACCCATTTTCACACCACCACTTCCTGAACACATTTATAAATAGAAGTGAACCCCTCACTTAGGGATGGCTAAATAATTGGATTCACATCTCATGACTAAAATTCAACCCCTCCTGCATGAAAAACATGGCTTCAAGGTACTGTATTTTATGCAACAAGTCTCCTAGGGGTCTTCCTTCAGGAAAGCTCACTAGGGATTGAACCTTTCCCATACCCATTGATTCTAAGTCAATTGCATGCAAACTAGACCCTTGGTGTGCAACTCCAGGCCTTTTCATGCAAACCGTCCTCTTTGCGTGCAAAGCTTCCATTGGTCCAATAAACACCCCATTTGTGGGCTACCCCAACCAATTGCACGCACATCACCTGAATTGCATGAATAGTCCCCAATTGCAGACAACCCTCACCAATAGCACTCCACCAAATCCAATTATGTTCACACCTCCATATTGAATGAAATCTTATCCTATTCTATGTATTCCTTACCTATTGCGCACACACCTCAATATTACTTGTAAAACCCACCTTTTTTGTACATAGAGTCCCCAACATTTTATGTAGTCAGTCATCCTTGAACAGACCTTTAATATGTCTTTAATATATCACCCTTTAGGGAACCGTATTTTAACCCCAAATGTAACACACAACACCCATGTCTTGTGTAGAATATTTCTGTACAACCCTCCAGGCTTGTGGGAAGTAACTTCAAAGTCCCTTGAGTAGTGATTCATGATGTGTTTCCCTACCCTGTGATTCTTCACATAGTCATGCTAACGACTATTGCTTCTTCACATGGCCATTCTAACATAATCCCCTCAATGGATCACTCCACAACTCCATCTCCACAAGGCGTTGCTGGTTCCTTCTCTACACCAAGGGTAAATGCATGCCAGTTATGTAAGTCATAGGGGTGAGGAGTGAATCTTCATCGTTTGAGATGCATGACATTAAAATACCATGCATCATCATCCTTAACACATGACACTAAACTATATCCTTTCCCCATGAAATATACACTAGGTGCCTCACCTTGAACATTTTCCATGCCCACAGGTCTCCACAGGAGTGATAACATCCTCACATGGAATGAGATCCTCCTTCCATGGAATGACATCTGTCCATGGGGGAGGGCAACCATCTTGGTGTAAGCTCCTATACTTTCTTATGGGAGGTAGCATCCTTGATCCTCCTATATTATTTTGTTCGAAAAGGCCAAAGGAGATATGGGAACATGGACCTTCGTTACCCCATCCCTCTCCCTTTCAAATTTATCCCCATTTGGCCTATATCCTGAGATAAGCCCTAGTATCCCTCTCCCTTTTGGATTTATCCTCATTGGGCTTCCATCCTGAGATATGTCCCAGTCTCCCTCTCCTTGGGCCTCTAAAAAAGCATAATATCCTCTTTCATCTTTGTTACCCAACCATAAATAGGACCCTCTCTATTCCTTGTAGTTACACCTTTCATTTCATGATCGTCAGTTCATTTTTATATCTGCTTTCTCACACCGATAATGACTCGCATGGGATTAGAGTAAGAACCGACCATAGAACCCTCCCTAGGGAACCTTCGGTGTGTATTCCCCATTCCCCACCTACCCAAACTATGTGTACACTGATTCCCAACCATAGAGATATGCAAGAATCCTCCTTGAGGTTAAACCCCATCACTCATGTATCATCATAGTCTCTCCTTGGACCCTTTTCATTTTGGAAAGGTCCTTCCCCAACCTGGGGGGTTCAACTTCCTCTGGGTACCACCCATGCATCCATTATCATAGGCCACCTCCTCAGGTGTCCCATATACCACCAAAATATGTGGAATCTGATCTTTTCCCCTTCTAGGAAAGGTACATTGCAAGCCACCCTGAGGTTCAATCCCATCACCCATTGGTCCCGACCATCTTCACATTAGTTCATCCTCTTCTCACATGACGTTAAAATGTATTCCCATTTTATTCCTAAATGAAGCTAAACTGTATGCTTACTAACTACATGGGTTTTGATCCCTATATCCTAGATAGGGTATATAGGAAGCCTCCCTGAGTTTCAACCCCAACCACTAGTAAACATATTTGAACTACGTGGGTTTTGATCCCTATCTCCTAGGCATGGTACATAGGAATCCTCCCTAAGGTTAAACCTCAAACCCTTGTAAACTTTGGTATCCCCCCTATTAGAACCCACATCATTATTTTGTCCCATAGTGGTGTCAGACTAACTCTTAGTCCACTAGCCACGTGTAACACCAAGCATGTCGTTCGGCCTCTGTCCTTTGTGCACACCCCGATTCCATGCCCCACCAAACTATATGGACATTGATTCCCCACAATGGGGATACATAAGAGGCCTCTCTATGGTTCAATCCCAACACTACCATCACCTTCATGATAGTTCAATCTCTTTCTCCATCCACTCCATTCAACCCTCCACTATCCATCCTGATTCATACCTGGAATGCCACATCCCAGTGAAGTCATGTCATCCACTTGGGAAGATAACCAAGAAAAACCGCCACACAATCAATATCCATACAACCTAGAGTGTCCCTCTTGCGATGGGATACTATCCATGTGTAATCCCCAACATATATCTTGATCATTGTCCCTTTTTTACACCCTAAAACAACATCAATTCAAACTACGTGGGTTTTGATCCCTATCTCCTAGGAAGTGTATGTAGGAATACTCCCATAGGTCCAACCCCAGACAATGGTAAACCATGGAACCCCCTTTTACACGGACCTAAATATCCTCAGATCCATCTTCATTAGGCGTTATGGTCCACTCATCTAGTATACCCCTCGGGTTCTCTCCTTCTAGGGATGTACCAATCAGATCTAGTACTATCAGTGTTCTGATCAGTCTGATCCATATAAACTATATGTTTAACTCGCGCCATTCCCTATGTTAAACATGGGAAGATGAGGAAAACCTCAGGTACATGCCTATGGAATATAATTCCCCACACTCATTGTGGGATGCCTCAGGCTTCTACACCCTCAAGAAGCCCTATCATAAGGGAAAGGAACCCAAATACAACAGTGTTTCAGCGTCTCAACAGGCCAACGATGTCCAACATGACTACTCCACAGTTGAAGGTTTCTCCCCTGACTTGACCCCTTGGAAGGTCCTGACAGAAGAAGTGTAGTTAACTGGAATCTATAAAGATATGGCACTAAGGAAGTGTTTTATGAACAATGTCTTAATCATTAAGGGATACCTAGACTAAGTGATGATTTATAAGGAAGAATCCATGGAAGGATAGACCGACATCCCATCACTACATTTAGATCAAGGATAAAACTTCACTGTATAAGTGATAGATGCCACCCACCTTTTGAAAGCAGGAATTTGGGGAAACAACCCATCTCAACAAACAGATGTGCCCCTGGAGAAAGCATCAGAAATAGGAATGGTGAATCCAATTTGAATTTATTCTCCTCAATGTGGAGATTAGTAGAGTTCGAGACATCAGTGGATAATAGTTTCCCTGGATCCAACTATCCTACACCAGGTCCCACCAAGAAAATAGTGGGTTGGCATGAAACTCACCATAGATTGGGAAAGTTGAACATTAAACATCCTGATCTATGAAGTTGACCGCATGGGTCCTTCTTAACAATCAGGGGAGATGGAACAACACTGGGGAATTGGATGCTACTTTCCTCCTTTCAATGCTAATGGTTGAATCTCCCTGCTTTGCAGGACTCAAGCTACTACGTCAGCAAACCAATCACCACCCACCCACCAACGTAGGGGTTGGGGAAACACCAATGTGGAAATCCCTCTTGGCTCCATATATTCTATGTCAATCTCCAAATCCGTGGCAGTTGGGCACCCATGTCCTATCTCACCATCTGAACTAATTTAGCTGAGGGTGATCAACAACCTCATTCGATGATATAAGGAATAAAGAATTATCCCAACTCGGTATATGGCCCAACAAGACCTATATTCTTCTGCACCTCGTCATAGCTTCATCCCCCAAAGGTCCACGGAGGGAGGAACTGATCCCCACTCCAACCTACAATAGCTTTTAGAGCCTCTCCCTAGAACTCTTTGAGGACTCGCTCCCTTATTCCAATGAGGTAATGGAAGCCCAGGCCATCCTGGCTATGATCCTGTCCTAGGGGTCACCAATGAGGGCTCCCCCTTCGACGATTAAACTCCACCACCCAGTCCCATAGGCTGAGGATTAGGTGAGTTACACACATGCACCACTGTCCCTAGTCGAGTAAACGAGATGCCAATGTCGGGTGCAAGCTGTGGAGGGCGCCCACCAAGTGTGCCATCATCAATGGATATAACGGCCTATGTCACCACTAACACATACTATCAATTCCCCATTAATGATAAATAGTGTAACTAATAACCCTTACCCAGATCAAGGCCCCAAACTCTCCATGGGAAGGCTGGGATGACTATCATGGTCACATGCATAGGTAGTACTCGTCAGGGGCCAACTCGTGACGATGAAATCTACCATGGAGGGCCTCCCGATGCCACCATCAATTAAAGTAAAGACCCTCCCCGCTCCCAATTTTGACAAGGAGATAATCCCCAAGCCAACGTTGTTCTGGGTGAAGGATCTCCCTACCATGATGACATCCAACACAGAGGTTTCTGTCACACTCATGATCCCAGGTATGGAGACAGTCCTCCTATCGTAGGATGTCGAAGCGAAGATCATCCTCTTCTAGTCAACCAGCAGCATGGATGTCTTCTTGATCTCCCCCCTATTCTTACCGCAGTGTCCAAACGTCCTCCACATCCTGTTGATCAGATAAGCGGAGGATTTCCCTACTTCATTGGCTTCCAACATGGAGGCATTCCCTGTGTTCAATTCGACTGGTATGAAGGCTCCCCGCATACCATCACTGTTAAGGGGGAGAAACATGGAAGTCATTCCAATGCTCTTACTAGTTTCAGCGGTGGTATACCCACTCTACCAATTCCCACAAAGGCCCCCCATATGATAGCCAGCTAACACAGAGGCCCTCCCTGTATTCCTTTTGGCATTTGTTTGGGTGCTTTTCACACCCTAGCTTAACTAAGCTAATGTCCTCTCCGGCCCAACACAAGTTCAGCTGAAGTACCTTGTGTTTAAAACCTAGCATGTTTGAAAGAACCATCTCAGGGAAGGAGGGAGGTCTCCACTACCAAAGGAAGAACACTGAGAAGTTTCAGACCACTATTAAACCCATATGCTTATCTGATTCTGAGGTGGAATGAAATTCGATAATGTAACCCTCACCCCGATCTTCTATTTCAGGGGTTGGGGTAGGAACAAGGAGTATAAGACTCATCCTTTTCAGAAATTGAAGTCCACCGGAACTCTGAATCCCTCCAAATATACATCTATGAGGAGGTATATTTGGCCTCTTTCCAAGACCTAGTCGTGCAATCTTCAATATCATCAATAAGATCATTCTCTACCTAAACTAGAGATCCAAGAGAGTTGTTCTAGGGACCAATGGAGGACGAGAAACAACATGACCCACCATCAGTTACAGCAGCCCTTGCATGGGAAGTTTGGTCACTAGTCCATCTTACTGATTTATGGTGGTGCAGTCGTTTCATTCTTTAGAAGAAATTCCAAGATGTAGCAGCTTGTTAGATCACTCGCCATATTCTCCACCGGCCAGTCTGCTTCCTCAACGGTCCGCTTTAGTTCCATTATCAATCCCCCAGCTACACCCAGTCGATGAATGGGGAATCCAAGGATAGGATCCTGAGTCTGATCTGAGGAGCTTTTAGGACATCCTTATAGTGGACCACTTCCCAGATATGTTCTAGTTAGATGCAACCACGAAATTCAGCATGCCGGAATCTCTTGCCCAGGAGGAGGTCACATGCTTTCACCAAACCCTCTAGGAGATGAACTTATGTCTCTATCATCGGTGGGTGGATTACCCCAAGAGTAAGAAATACATTGAAGATATTTGGTAGAAATTATCTATGGTCTACTTGGCTATGCTCCCTATGTCCTAGTGTCATGAGTCACCTAGTCGCCACTAGACACTCGAGCAACGATGCGTTTAGAGATTTAATGTGCGCTGTAGAATTATTAATGAGGCTTCCCCCAAAATTCATATCCTTGTTTGGGGGTAGTATGTGGACCTCTATTTTAGTTCTATCTGGTTCCAACCTAACTTTACATGAAATATTTAGGATATGACTTTAGTTATATTAGTATTTAACTTGGATGAACTATCAGAAGGAGAGAATGATCTTGATCTCTATGAAGAGATCATACCCCCACCCTGGGGGGGGGGGCTCACCTATTGGATCCATTGGGAAGGTTTAATCACTTGTAGAGAAATTTACTAGGCCTTACTCCACCTTCCAAGTCATTATCCCATGGTCAGAATCCAAATAAGGGTAAAGAGAATCTAGGGGCCATCAAACCCGCTTACCCATCTAGATCAATGTAGAAGACGAAATATGACCCTAAAAATGTTGTGTTTCATCAACAGCTTGTGGAAAATAAAAATATGGTTGATGAAAATCATTCTAAATGTGCTGAGGAATGGAGACCAGACAACAGTAATCTTATACTGGGTGTGTAGTGGAAGGCACACCCTCCCGTGCCGAGTTTCCTCTGGGAAACCTTGACCATCCTACCCACATAGATAGGGTAGATGATAGATTTTATGGAAAAGGGGCGCTATATGCCTTAACAAATCCACCTAAATTTCGTGATAGTCCTCCTCAAGACCAAGATCAGGTTCCCCTGGCCTCTCTACAAGTCGTTCCCCCGAAAATACCCTTGTTCATCGCAGCAGCTGCTCCCCAAGTCATTGGGCCCATTGATAATGGTAAAGAACATTCCAACACACTTGTAATCAGGGATCCTTTCCAAAATAGGAATCCCCATCAAGATGACTCGATGAACACTTTCATTTCCTGCCTCGAGGCTTTGGAAACTCAATAGGTAGAAATCCCTCCGGATGGAATTCCATATCAGGTATGGGTGGATGATGTGCTAGCACACCCTAGTTCCAGAAATCCAACCTTCTCCCCCTTCAATAGGATGGGTGATCTGATGTTGCATCTGGACCACTTCTTCTCATGGTGGGGACCCATGTTGGGAACTCCAGCGTAGAAGGAAGATTCCATACTCTCATATTTCGAACATACATTTGAAGGGCCCACATTTTTCGGATATAGCCAATTACCCATTGGATCAGTAACTTGCTGGGAGGATCTTCGTAGGATGTTTCTATACTGGTTCAGTTCCACCACCAGGAAGATGAGTATTTCTAACATATTCAAGTTCAAACAGAAGCATGATGAGCTCATCATAGACTTTTTCACCATTTGGAAAGTCCTGACGTATTCCTTGGATATGTTGTTGACCTAGGAATAGCTACTGACAATATGTATGGGGAATGTCAAGACAGAACTGGTCCCCTTTACCATAACGTAGAACTACCTCAGGGGGATTTCAAGATTTCTCTGAGAAATCCCAGTGTCTAGAGGAAGCCTTATAGTAGGCCAAGTAGGCACATCTGTTTCCACCCATAGTTCCCACGAGAAGAGCCACTATGGCCAAGCCCGATGTGGTAGCACAAATAGGGGCCCCCAGGAAGCTGGAGTTATTACTAGTGGAGCCACCTCCACAGCCTTGCTGGGGCCTGCCACCTCAGGAACAGCCTCTGGCCCTGTATCGCCTACCTTAGAATTGGAAGGATCCCCTCCTAACGTGTCTCCACTACCTAGGAGAGATAATCCAGTTCCACATCCTCTACATGATCCTCTTGCCCCTCGTTGGGGCTAGGCTCCTAGAGCCCTCTTCCTAAATATAATGAACTATATCTAATCATTTAATAAGGCTCAGGTCCCCGATTATTTCTGAAGTGCATTATAATAGGGAATTCTATTGTCGTAGGAATTTAGAAGGCCTGAAGAGGTTGATCTCACTAATTGTCCCAATTACTGCCCCTATCGCTGGATCCTAGGGCACACCCTCAAGGAGTGCTAGGTGTTTAAACAAAATATCCCAGACCAAGATGATAACAACATTTTCAGGTTAGGTCTGGCCCCATAACAAGTGGCGTGTGTGGTCAAAAATCCTAATGATAGTGGTGATAGTGAAGTTCAGTGGAAGCAGGTTTCTAATTGTGAGTATCAAAAATATGATGGCTGAATGGACTATAGGGAAATATCCCATTCCCATTGTATTATCTATGCACATTTGAGCCAACCTAACCATTCAAAAGTCACTGTGTAACCCACAACCACTACTTCTGAGTCAACATCTCAGTCTTCCTCTCTCCTAAAGGGAAATCATCCTTGATACAAGGGAATGCAATGTTCCCACTAATTCCATCGAAATCCTGTAATATCATTGATTCAGTCTCCCGAAGTTGGATAATTCCCCCATAACCCATCTAGTGATGGAGGATTCTTCATGTGATGACTTGGGGTACACTTTTCTTATTTCCCTGAAGCTGGTAAACCCTAACATGGTTCCCGATGATGATGAGCACCGGACGGATCCTCCCAATGTCCACAGCCGATGCCAGCATCGACGGAGCCACAATTATATGAGTTTCTCATATGTGTTTGTTAGTGAATCCATCAAAGTTGTTCATTCCACTAAAACTGGATAGTCGGCCCAGAATAGAGGTCAGAATGCACAACCTTATCATCTTGATTCTCCAGATATGCTTCCACCGTTGTTTGTTCTACTTGATCAAGAAGAGCCATCATGGTTGCACTACGATCATACACAATCTGTTATAGATCATTCTTAATCAAAATTCCCTCAGTATTCAATCCACACATTTCTTCTAGTAAGCAGCGGCGCATTCCCAGCACCATTGGGCTTCCGGTTCAACTAGAACGGCCTGTCATACCTCCTATCATAGAACGACCTCATGTGAGTAGAAGATCATGCTCGGCACAGTGGTATGATATTCTCAAGCATCATTACATCATTCCAGAAACGTTTTCTATCCTCTAGTATCTTCTCAAGTCAGAGGATATGCGTTAAGCCGTTACCGAGGCTTTAAATAGCCCCCATCTGTTTGAGACGGAGGTTACAACTGAAAAAGCCTTCAATGCTAAGGCGGTCAAACGTGCAGAAGGTTAGGACATTATCTCATTCTCTAGAGAAGATGAAGTTTCTCCCATACATGGAAATATCCTCCCACTGTACATCACTTTCCATTTCAACAGTGTGGAGGTTCGCTGTTGTCTTATCGACACAAGTTCGGGGATCAACCTTATCCTGACACAAACACTCGGAAATATGGGGCTATTTGAGGCTAATATGAGTCCCTCCGACCTAAAAATTCATGGTTATGACAAGAAAAAACAGACACCAGTGGGAAATATCCTCCTGAAGACCCAGTTCGTTGGCCTAGTTTCTAGAACTGAGTTCATGTTTGTCTCACAAGACACCCCTTACTAAAAGTTGATGGGTAGGCCATGGATCCACTTGTACATAAAGATCCCTACTTCAAATCACCAATTCTTTAAGTACTCCCTTAATTATCGAGTAGGCATACTCCAAGTTGATGCATATCCCTTTTCCTCTTGTGAATCCCGCTACCTGGATGTTGACAATTAAAAGAAAAAGAACAAGCTGATTCAGGATAATGAGATTGAACACGCCACAACTACAACCAACCCATGGATAGACCCAGATGATGCCTTCATTTTCTTGATCCACTAATTGGACACCACAACCCCGAACATGGGGAAATGATTTCTTGTCTCTGGAATATGGGGAATCACATTACTAAGTCTATGGAACACTATAAATCGCCTCATATTCTTATAAAAAACAGGCTCGAGTGATCCCAGAGCCCCCTACACCCATATGGTATCAGGATGTCCACCGCATGGAAACGATAGTACATCATACCTTCTTATTTCAATTAGTTGAGATAAAATGGATCATGCTGAAGCACTGCTATTTCATTGATATCTTCAAATGTCACCCATTGGGTCGATGTCCATATGGGATCAGGTTAACAAATTTCATCTCTATGGTGTCGGTAGTACAGGAGCTACTCGATGCGGTGTCTACTGCTTCTTAGGCTAGTACCACTATTCCATCAGGAACTTTCTATTAAGAAGAATCACCTCCTGCTAAGGATCCCTCCTCTGTGAATAAATATTTGGATCTGGAGGATGTTACTCCCACATTCAAAGAGGGTGTCTCCACCATCGTTGGTGAATTGATATAGGCGAACCACGGTAACGTGACGGATCGAAAACCCACAATGATTAGTGGTGCTATGCCTATTTAAGAGTAATGAAAATACATGGAATTCCTAAAGAAACATCATGATGTATCTTCCTAAATTTTTGATAAAATTCCAAGACTAGATACCAAGGTCTCCATCCACTGTATCGGTATTCCATAAAATCATCGCGGGTTAAAAAAGCCTCATAGAAAGATGTACCTTTCTCATGGTTCCATGGTCCTGTCCGAGGTTGATAAGCTCATCAGATCCATGTTTTTCAAGGAGGTACAGTACCGAATATGGTTAGCTAACATTGTGCCCGTAAGAAAAAATAATGGACAAGTCAGAGTCTTCCTCGACATCCATGATCTCAACCGTCATTCCCAAAGGATGAATTTCCAAATCCTATAATGAAATTGTGGATTGATTCCACTACGGGGATCCAGGATCTCTCAATCATGGATGGGTACTCTGGGTATAGCCAAATTGAAATGTACCTTGAGGATGAAGAGTCTACAAACATTCAGGAACCAAAATGTAAATTCTCCTATCAGGTAATTCCTTTTGGTCAGAAGAATGAAGGTTCCACCTATCAGCGTTCCATGCATCGCCTAATTAATCCAATCCTCAAGACATTAGTGGAATGCTACGTGGATGATCTGGTGGTCAAATCTCACCAACTCCAGGACCAAATCAAGGGTCCTGATAAAGTGTTAGGCTTCCTCCATTCCATCCATATGAAGATTATCCCCTTGAAGTGCACCTTCAGGGTCACCTATGAAAATATTCTTTGATTCATTATTAGATATATAGGCATTGAGATCGACCCAAAGAAGATCTAGGCTATCAGTCAGATGTCTCCCTCGAGAAACATTTAGGATATCTAAGGGTTTCAAGTCCACTTAGCCTACAAATGAAAATTCAACTCAAATATGGATGGAATGTGTAAGCCCTTTTTCTGACTCATGAAGAAATGTTCTGATTATTAGTGGGATGAGGAGTGCTAGACTTCTTTTGAGGATATCACGTAGTACATGTTACTGCCTCTGGTTCTAATTCCACCAATTCCTCGAAAACTATTGGTCCTTTATGTGAACTCTTAGGAAAAATCTCTCGGCGCCATCCACGACCACAAGAACAATTAGGGAATATAACACAGTTTATACTATCTCAGCTTCCTGATCCTTGAAACAGACACCAGATTCTCCAATATCAAGAAGAGATCACTTGCGCTAGTTTTCGCAGTGTAGAAATTGCAACATTAATTACAATGCTATAAGATATAGCTTGTATCATGATTGGATCATATGAAGTACATTATTAACCACTCCATGATGATAGGTCATGTAGCTCTATGGGAAATGATTTTCCAACAATTAGACATTGTGTTTTTCCCCTAGAAGGCTCTTAAGGGACATGCATTGGCAGATTTTATTGCCTACCATCCAACTCCTGAGGACTAGTCTCTGGATATTGATTTTCTAGATGAGGAAATCCTCTAAGTAGATGAAGACATTCTGCATTGGAAAATGCATTTTGATGGCACTTCCAGAATCCCTACAGGTAGGAGACATCATGATCCCAGACTCAACAATGTGGGCTAGGGTATCGTCTTCATCACACCGGTACAAGATGTTCTGCTATATTCATTCTTATTGTCAGAAGGTTTTACCAACAATGAGGCAAAGTACAAATCTCTTATTACTGGTCTTGAGATGGCCCTCATTATTGAAGTTCCACATATAAATGTGAAACAGGGCTCCGTACTAGTCATAAAGAAGATCAATGATGACTATTTCCTCTAGAATCCAAACCTCATACCACTGTTAGAGCATACTCGCCAACTGATGGCCCATTTCCCATCTTCACTAGAAGTTACTGATGCACCTTATTCCTCGAATGGACCAGCAGACTCCTTGTCCATCTAGGCCCTATCTCTTGTAGATACGGATCAGAATGATTTGATTATCCATGTGGCGAATTGATGAGTCATCACTACCATAGTTTTAGATGATGATGATAGCCTGCATGTAATCCACCTTACCACTAATTCCTCCACATCAGGACCCACAGGTACCCCTTCCATAGTGTTGGAAGTGACTCCTGACTTGAGGATCCCCTTTTTCATGTATCTCCAGCGTAGTAATCTTCATGTGGATCAAGCTAAGCATGAGATAATCTGATGGAGCGCATTCCAATTTTCCTTATAGAGTGGTCCCAATCTTAAGAAGATCCTATATCGATGCAGTTTTGACGGGATTCGCCTATGTTGCATTCATGGAGGTGAAATTTTTCAATTCATGTAGGAAGTTGATGCTAGTTCCTATGGGGCTCATCGGACAAGGACAAAACTCTCTCATCACATCCGGAGGTTGTGGTATTTTTGTCCTTCCAGGATCAATAACTGTATTGAGATTTTCAAGAAGATCCATGTGTGCCAAATCCATTCTAATTTTGTGAATCAGCCACTTGAGACTCTCCAAACTACCAATTACACTTTTCCCTTTGTGGTATGGGTACTCGATGTCATGGGACCATATCCATTGATGACATCTCCCCGATGCAGGTTCATCCTGATTGCTACAAATTTCATTTCCACTTTGGAAGAGGCAGTTCTGGTCAAGGAAGTCAAGACCCATTCTATCATTGATTTTGTGAGCTCCAATATCATCTATTGATTCATATTCACTCACACCATCCTCACTGATAACGTCACCAACTTCTGATCAGTCAAACTGAATAAGGTATATGCCATGAACAACATCCATTCTAATCATACACCTCACTATCATGAGTTTGAAAATGGAATGATCAAGGTATTAAACAAAACCCTCTTTAACATTCTACAGAATTTGGTTGGTCAAAATAAGAAAATTTTTCCAAAAAAACATTCCAATGCTATCTAGGATTCTCATATGACAACACATAATAATAATCAGGTGACCCCATATTCCCTAGTTCACAGAACCGAGGTAGTCCTACCCATCAAGACTCAATTTTCTTCATTACACATATCTATCAAATATCAAAAAATACCATATAAGGTATCCTAAATCCGTCTAGTTGAACTGGAAGTGCTTGACAAGAATAGTCTTTGTGCCCTACGCAATCTGGAGTAGAATCAGAACAAGGTTGCCAAAGCTTTCAAAAATAAAGTGCACCTCCAATCTTTCTTTCAATGTGACATGGTGTTGGCCATGAGAATGCCAATTATACTTGATAGGAATCCACCAAAGATGGATCCCAAATGGGATCTAACTTATATCTTCCAAAAGTTCTACCCAAATGGTGTATACTCCCTAGTAACCATGGATGGTGAGCATATTATTCCTCTAAAAAATGATTAATTCCTCAAGATGTATTGTGATTGACCAATACCACATGACTTTAAACTATCCCATGCTCACCACACAACATTAACCCGTGTGATCCATCAGGGATGAAGGATGTAAAACTACTCAACACTCATCCCGCATGATGATAAACTACAAACTTGCTGGGACTTTCCATTCGGGGCCCTGCCTCAGGTCCCTCAACCATCCTGGAACCCTAGCCCAAGATCTCACTTAGGATTTCACAGTGTGGTATTGAATCTATGTCTTCATTCCTATTAGTATATATTTTTTCACACCACACACATCCCCTTGAGACACCCTCCTTCATCCATTATCCCTTCTGCAAGACATTAAAATGCACAAGTACCATCACGCTTTACACATCACATCATTTTGGTTTCTATCAAATTTCACATCTTAAAGGACCACTAAACAGCATGGATTCTAGGCCTCAGGGCTCTCCTACCATCTCATTCCAACATCCCCGAGTATTTTTAATGATAATTGGACACAATTTCTGTGTTGAGAATATGGTCAGCGATTGATGCTCAATTTTTTTCCTTTTACTCGGCACATGAGATGGATACTGTGTTGCGAACATGGTCAATAGTTATCATTAATCTGTATTTCTATTCTTTGGTCTCCCAAATGACATGCATGATGATTCATCCTTGCCACCCATTTTTTCAACACACAATACATTAAACTGGTCATCTATGATCCAAGATCTATGACCATAAAATAAGATATACCACATCCTTATTGCATGATGTTAAACTTCACGACAACTCAAGAACATTGTATGGATTGATTCCCATCCTCATGGGATACGTAGGAATTCCTAGATATTTTTTCATCAGGTCCAACCCTATCTCTTAGAAACAATCTATTCCTTTCGACTACTTGGCCTAAGTCCTCCATGGGGGTTATGTGGTGTGGTGTGGGATTATGTCCTTACTCACGTCAGGTTTGAAATAGCCACACTACGTACCTATCTCATGAGACCTCTCCATCCCCATTTCCTCTACAAATCTTATCGAGTCATACACTCTCAAATTGGGCCCTTAGAACTTCTTTGGCAATTCACCAATGTGCCCAGGAGCACTCTGCTTTAGGACCTGGAGTGTTGGATTATACATAGACATGTTTTCAACAATTTCCATGCCTCATGTTTCCTTTTATTTTGGATTTCATTATCTTTAAAATTTGAAAGGACCCCTAAATGGCATGGACACTAGGCCTTAGTGCTCCCATACCATCTTAGGCCAATGTCCTCGAGGATTTTGAATGAAAATTTGACACAAGTCCCTCATTGAGAATATGGTCAGTGGTTGATGCTCAATTGTTTGTTTCCATTTCAGGTCACATGATATGGATGTTGTTTTTCAAACATGGTCAACAGTTATCCTCCATCATTATACCTCCCACATTAAGCCTTAAATATATGTTTCATGATTCACATACTTTTCCACTTCATCATGTCCATGTGGAACTTCCACACCCGTGGTGTTATCCCTCAGTGCACGTTTGCGCACTAAGACGCTGGATCCATGGTGTGGTGTGATTTAAGGCTCCACACCATGTCACATTCCTCTATATTCAACGTATTTCAAATATATTATCCACATTTTTTCTCACATCATGCGCAACTCATGTGAGAATAGGGATTTGGTCAAGGTTCACACCCGCTTGGAAGAGTCTCAATTCATTTTGGATCGAGCTCTATGACCATAAACTAATATCTTCCCTCATCCTTATCAAACGATGTTAAACTACATGATTATTTATAGAACTACATACGTCTTGATTCCCTTCATTATGGGATATGTAGGAACGCCCGGAAATTTCATCTCTGGTTGTAGCTCAAGATCCACTAATTATCTCTTCTATTCAACCTTTTAGCGCTGACTCTTACAGGATTGCGTGGTGTGGTGTGTGTGGTCTTATATCCCCATTCATGTCAGGTTTCCAATAGACACACCACATACTCCACTTTTAGGTGCTAGTCTCCCCTACCTTGTCCTTGTCACTTGAAGTTTAATTGCATGACATCTTCTAGAACTACATATGGATTCATTCCCATCCTCATGGGATATGTAGGAAGCCCCAGACATTTCATATTCTAGTCCAGCCTGATATCCTGGACCCACATGACTTTAATCTATTGTGTATTTCCCACATGAAGTTAAAATTCATGGGCTGGTCCTATCATACGACCCTAAACTATGACACTATTGTCTTGGCCTCACGATGAAAAACAACACCACATTGGGGTTTCCTCACTCAATGGGACATCATTTTTGGCATCTGTTATCCACCATTCCATTTTTTAGGCCTACATATGGCTTTATTCCTGCAACAATGCCTAGATTCCCTGTCCTGGGGTCATTTCATAAAAAAACACAAATCCTCTATAAAGAACAAAAAAGATCCATCAAAATCCACTTATTTTGGTACATAGGCAAGACATGCATGTCATTATTGCCCCTGTCATTGGTATGATACCATTCCATATTCCAAAAACATGTGTGGATTGATTACCATCCTAAATGGATATGTTAAAATGCCCAAAAATTTCGTCTTCATGCCCCACCCTAGGTATCTCAAATCTTTCCCTCTTTCCGGACACTTGGATTGAAATATGTTTGAAGCATGTTGTGTGGTGATGTCATTTTGGGTCCTCATTCATGTCCAGTTTCTGATATCCATGCCATGTATTTCTCTTTTGGGATCTTCCTTCTATTCTTCCCTCATCATGCATGATGTTAAACTAAAATATCAGAACTATACATGGCTTGATTCCCATCCAAATGGGGAACGTATGAACACTCGAACACTTTGTGTCGGGCCCAACCCAAATTTCGCCATCTAGGGTCTCTAGACATCAGATTTCCCCTAAGATTATGTGGTGTGGTTGGAATTATTTGTTCCACATTCACAATGGGTCTATAATGGTCTCACCGTGTACTCCCCCTTTGGGATCTCCCCTTTCACTCTCCATCCTATCACATGACGTTAAACTGTAAGAATCCATCAAAAATAAATATGGATTGATTCTCATACTCATGGGATACATAGGAATTCTCAAGAACTTTCCCTTGGGTCCAACCCCAATTTAGGATACCTCAGGTCTATGGTATAGAGAACCCCATTAGGAACACGTGGTGTGGTGTGGAGTCTTATGGTCATCATTCACTTTTGGATATGTACTGCACCACACATTTCATTTAGGATTCCCATGTCATAAACACATGATTTTAGACTGAATACTTACCCTGAACATGTTCAGGATGCCCCATGAAAATTATGGGATGCCTCAACATCCTCACCAAATAAGGCTTCCCCTTCCAGCATTGTTCTGTAACTACGTTGTTCTTAGGAACTACGTTTGTCTTGATTATCATCCTTATGGGATATGTAGCGACACCAAGGAATTTATCCTCAGGGCCATCACTAGGACCGTGAACATTCTTGGTTCTTTTACCCTACTCACAGTCCAAAATATATGACCATAAAATAGAAGCCTTTAGTCCATGCAACATGGCTTTAAACTGTTAGTATCGGTCCAGACAGTATGACCTGAAATCTATGTGCAACGTTCTAGTCATATGATGTTAAAATATTTTGTGCATCGCCCTCACCATATAATGCTAAACTACGTTTTTATCATCCTCATTATCATGAGGTAAGACTACACACCACTCTAGGTCCTCCTGAGAGATATCCATTCAAGAAATTAGTACGATCCCTGATCAGATCAATGCACTCACCTAATGTGTTTTCATCATGGTGGCATAGTTCTAAGAGTGTTAGAACCCATTCGAACAATCCATCACTCCACCCTCCATTCTTTGCATTCCCACTATTCAAACCCACATCCTCTTCCACTTCTAGCGGAACCCCCTAACAATATATATGCTTGGACAATGACTCACCTACTATCATGGGATAACGTTATAGAAGACTATAAATGACATTTTGAGTCAGGCATCATGTTTTGAACATGGTCAGCAGTCGACCCTCATTTCTTTTCCCCATTTCTGGCTAACAAAAAAGGATACTATGTTTCAATCATGGTCAACAGTTATACATCATTTTCATTCCATATTTATATGGTCTTGAATATTGGGTATTATGATTCACACATTCCACTCCATACTGATCGGATTAATTCCCACACCCCTGGCGTTACCCCACTAATGCATTAGATCATGTTAGGAAAGCAACAATTCGAATGTTATGAGAAATTCAATCTACAGTCAGGCATCCCTCTTTATTCTTGGAAATCCATATTGGGTTTATTAGACCCTAGATTCCTAGAGATGGGTTTTAATTCTCATATTCAATCAGAATAATGATATGGCCATCGCTTGTTTCTCACACTAGGTATCACCCAGATGAGCTTAAGGATTAGTCATTGGTTGTTTCCCATAACTATGATTGAGATGCTTTAAAATGGGGAAATAATAGGTCCATACATGTGGCTTAGAATACACAATCAAAAGGAAAGATGTGTTCTAGGGTTCGACCAAAATAGGGCCCCAATGGATCAACTCCTTTAATGGACCACATTAGCTCCTCCACCCTTCGGCATGTAGCTTATAGGGTTACATCCCGCTCCCTAAGCCTCATATCATTGTCGATAGCCATAATACAAGGTATATTGGCCCAGAATTACATTCTCCCTTTCTCAACTTGGAGCTCATCCATTTGACGGCTTGCCTACACCACCTACTCCAAGGCTTCTGCCACTTGGACGTTTAGTATTTGAATGATCGCGGATTGGCTCGCAATACATTTGGCATGCTCACCCACCTACGCGTTCAGCTATCGTACCTCCTTCTTAGACTCTTGAAGTTTTTGAACACTTTTCGACTCTTCCCGAAGCTAGGTGAAATCTTGATCTTGGATTCTATCTTGTATCTTCTTGGAATGATTATCGCGGATGGTTGCATGAAGAAGACGGGCGTCTTCCCCTCTATAATAGAGGTAGCACATCTAGATGTAAAATTACCCCATATGGGCCTTCCAGTCATCCTTTTGGTGTATTAGAAAGAGTTTGATACACTTACACCATTTACGCCATGCCATTAATCTCTCTTCGACTACTTTAGGATCAGAACCATCTATTTCCCTAGGATCCATAGGCCAATATTCATGAAAGCAACAAGAAGTTTAGATACAGGGTCCTCCTCTGGCATGTGGCACTCTTCGCTTGTCCCCACCTCAACGACATTGCCTCCACCAGCTTATGACTCCACCTTATTAGTGGTATCATCCACAACTACAACTCCTGGGGAACTTGGTACCAAAGGAGGGTCAATTTGAATCTTTGGCCCTGCATGAGTGGCTATATGCCCATGTAAATCGCCTGCAGGTGTTCTGCATTCAGTAGCTTGTCGAGTCCCCGGTATTGTGATTACTACACAGGGGAGTGGTTCATTGTTTAGTCAATTTCCCCGATGAAGAATGTGGGTAATTATATACTGATACATAGAAGATCTTAGTGTGGTGACATCCGACACTCAAACGCCATAGGAGCTTCCCCCACAAGAGATCCACCAACACTTGTTAGTTCAATATCATTTGTCAGCTCTTTCGAGGCTACATGGGTAGCTTGGGATTCATAGGTGGCCACTGCAACCCATCTATAGCATCCCACCTTTTAATAACATAACTTTTCATTACATTCTACAAAACTGAGGATCTTTAAGGTTTAGTGTCTTGGAAACCAGGAACTTATTACATGAGAAAAAAATATTCTTCTTAAACACTTGAAAGGATTCTCCTTAAGTTCATCCTAGGTTCATTACTACATCTCAGAACCTGGGGACATACATAAAAAGAAAGGGTGAGCAGAAGGCCCAGTAAGGGAACAAGAGAATCATTTAACACGTGAACTTGAGATACATCAACTATGTCATGAAAAAGAACTTTAAGGCATGAGAAAGAAATCATGTGGCATATCATAATAAAAATAACATTTTTCATAACATTAAGATGTGGCTACATCATTTAACATATACAATCATTAACATGTCCCCAAGGTCCATCCCCAAGGTGTCATTTGAAAAATACCAAGGTTATTCACCAAGATATCGTGAAAATTGTAATCTCTAGTGGTTACGTCATTACCCAATGCATTGGAGCGCTATCAGAGAGCACCCTTAAATTTTACTTTATTATCATGTGAGCCACATATATCATCATAAATAATTTAATAAAAAACCCATATAGCATAAAAGAAATGGGTTTCATTTCATAATCATAACGTTTTAAAAACTGCTTTAAAGACAAGATCTTTACGTCACTTTAAACCCACGGAAAGGGAGAGCGGGTCTCATGTATGTAAATCCCAGAATTTAAAATATAACATTTTGATATATATGTGAATGCCCCTATATAAATAAGATCTTTGAGTAATCACTTTATAACATAAAATAATTTTGAGAAAAGAGAGAGGCATTTTGAGACGAAAATTCTGCAGCATAACGGCTATGTTTTTGGTTTTTAGAAAACATTGAAAAGAGAGGAGAAATGAGTCAAACATTCATAAATGACCAATAAAACAGTAGAGGGACAAAATAAGAAGGATATATGAACATGGTAATGAAATTTGAAGGACATACCATTTGAAATGAAAAACATGGAAGGAAAAAAAATTAGATTTCACTTATGAAAGTTCGGCAGCCTAACGGCGTAAATTAAACTTCAACAAAAATGATTTGAAAATATAAAATAGGGTCTCTAATCATGTGAACATAAGAGTTCAGTATGATATATATAGAGATAATACCCCAACATAATTAAAAGGAACTTGAAATACTTTACATGAAAGTAGAACTTTGAAAAGAATGAGAAGGGTGAAAGAATCCCTTAAAAATTCGCCAGCCTAACGGCGTCACTTAAACTTCAACAAAAATGAATTGATGAGATCAAATAGGGTCTCTCATAATATGAACATAAAAGTTCAGTATGATAGATATAGATATAATACCCCAACATAGTAAAAAGTAACTTTAAAGACTTGACATGAAAGTAGAACTTTGAAAAATGAGAAAGGTGAAAGAATTCCTTAAAAATTCGGCAGCCTAACGGCGCCACATAAACATTCATAAAATGAAATGATGAGAGTAATAGGGGGTCTCTCATCATATGAACATAAAAAGGACAGTATAATGAAGATAAAAGAACATCCTCCAACATAAGAACATGGAGCATAAAAGAAATGACATAAAAGAGATTACTTGAAAAGAAAGAGAGAGGTCGGATCCCTTACCTTAAAACGTAACTCTTAAAACTCAAAGGTTTGGACCTTGAGGGGAATGAGGGATCCTTGGGAGGACTCCTTGGGAGGTAAGGAGACCGGAACATCATTGAGAATAATTTTGGAGTCCAAAAGATGAGATAATGGGTTGGTATTTATAGGGAAAGTGATGAGACAATGCATTAATGGCTAAGGGACACCTCATAAGTGGGTTTCTCAAAACCATGTGCTCTCCCATGATATTTCCCATGATGTTAGGCCACATGGGCCCCCCCATACAATAAATCATCACCTTTGTTCGGCCAAACCATAAAATATCTCATGACGTCATCATGACATAGTTATGATGTCATTAAACATACCGAAACCCTAAAACTGTATTTTTAATATTCACTGAAAATTCAACTTTCTCAGAAAAATCCCAAAATTTCACCTTAACCAAATATCAATGCACTGATTTCAAAAATGAACTCCATTTTATAAAAATAATTATCTAAATATTTTTAATTTATTTTTTAAATAAATACAGTATTCACCGAAAATTCATTTTTTTAGAAAAATCCCCAAAAATTACCTTAACATAATATCGATGCTCTGAGTTCAAAAATGAAATCCATTTTATAAAAATAATTTTCTAAATATTTTTAATTTAATTTTTAATTAAAAAAACACTATTCATCTGAAAAAACTAATACTTGAATAATAATTTATGAAACCGTTATTTAACCATTTTATTGAATCACATTACTTAATCAAGGTGCATAGATCATGTTAATACTTTCTATAAGTTAGATTACTAATACATTTTGTCACATTACTAATCCTAAGCATAAAATCACTATTCATCATTTACTATTCATCAAAAATTATGTTGATCTTATTAGACTCTAAATTTCGTACTGAACATAATTGTAGAAGACCATTTTTTGAAAATCATTACACATTTTTAATTATTTAAGGTTTACATAAACATTTTTTAAAATATCTTTTCTCTAAAATTCACCAAAAATATGCATACTATATTTATCCAGACATTTAAAAAGTCATAAACATCATCATAAGAAGAAATCCCAATTTTTATTTAAAACAAAGGATTACACAAGGCAGTTACGGTCTCCTTACATAGCCCCTTATCACACCAGCTTAGGACCTAAGTGTAAGGTGTGCTAAGGTGAGAGAATCTGAGGGAGGCTCGGCCAACAACGCACGAGTAGTAATTTCTATCAGTTTGAACTTCTCATGAAGGCGATTCCGTTCTAGCTTCACACGATGAAGTTTGGCTTGGGTTTGGTCCAGAGCAAAGCCCAGAGGTGCTACCTCCATCCCAAGTTCTGTTAGATGGGCTTCGATCGGTCCAAGACTACTAGGTGAGGCCATCAAATCTTCTTTCTATATTAATTAAACAAGATTACTTATATTTAAAGACAATAATCGAAACGTTTAGTTTACCGTGGTCATATTGACCATTGGTCATATAACAGTAAAAACCCAATAGTATCATTTTAATTATACTCCTGTTATCAAATGAAACATTTTTGTTGAGTATAAAAATAAAATAGAATAACACACAAAATTAGGAAACAAGATTTATTCAAAATTTCGGGTCGTTATAATCTTCCCCCTTAAGAAATTGCGTCCTCGCAATCTTTAAAATTGGGTTTTGAAATTTCATTTAAAGTCCCACATCAGAAAAGGAGTCAGTAAAACTATTACTTTAAAAGAAAGAAAGGGAAGTACAAAGGTCACCCCGAGTTAACCCACACTAGGATTCCATATAGGAAAACATGGACATGGAGAAGAGAACAAAGGGTCAAGTTCTGAGGGAGAGTGATAGAAAACATGATTAGGAGAAAGTTAACCATAATAAAATCCCAAACGTAAGATGTGTGTAAACGGTCTTTGATTACCTAGTAGGAAAGGTAAACCAACAACATTTTTGTTTTACGTTCCTTTTCATAATTTTGAGGAATTCATTTACTACATAGAACAAAAACATAAGGAAATATACCTACCTTCAAGTAGAGTTTCATCCTTTAAGAAGTCTCTACCAAAACTAATCTTTTCTCCAAACGATGAGCATTCAAAACTACTTGGTCTCATCAAAACACAAGAATCATCTTCTAGAGAATCACATAATCCACAAAAGATTAACTATCTATTTCTTCTATCTTTAAACATTATCCCAAAAACAGAAAGGTTAAGGTAAAACAACTCTTCAAAAAGAAAGAATCCCATAGGAATGGAAACTACTTTTAAATCTTTAGAGTTCCATGGTACTACTCAAAGTTCATCATAGACCATTACATAAATAACGGTCCTTAAAATTCCTCAAAATAAACCAAACTACGATTGAAACCCAAATACAAGAAGGATTTGATAACATAGTCTTCCAAAATAAACTTCATCGTTCATCTCCAAACAACATCGACCACTCCTAACATCTTATAACAAAAGTATCTAACCTAAACATATTTTACCCAAGATAGGTTAATCATTCCCATAAGTAACCTAAATTACTATAAGTCCACCTTAAATTCATCGATTCTTCAAAATATAAGTCAACCTTACTCCTCAATGAAAATACCATAGTAATCTATTTACCTCGATCATATAGGGTCCCTAAAATAGTGAACGTCTTTAAAAATAGTAATCATCTTTTAATCACCTAATCATCTATGTCATATTAATACGGAAATCATCTCATTTCCTATCACATTGGTTGTTGGGACATGTTCTTCCATTTCCCACCATTAACTAAGAAGAGAAAGTATAATTAGGGGATTAAATACTTAGCCAATAATCATGAAAAGGAACTTAAAGCATATAAGGATAACTTGTATAAGATAAGTATACCCTAACTTGTGATCCCCTAGGATCCAAACTAGGTTATCCACGATCATATATTATTATGTGAATCTATATTTTATTTTATCTTTGTTCCTTTAATAATGGTTCATACTAAGCTTATGAATTTACCAAAGGATATCCCCTGGGAGTGTCGTAACCAAGAGTGCAGCAAGGCCCGTTGTCATGTACCAGTTCTCATTTGAGTCTAGCTCAAAGTGGTGTTTTTGGGTTTGACCTCAATGTACATCTGTGTCAGAGCCACCTCTACCTGCTCGTATCCAGGCAGGGATGTATTTCCTTGGAAACCCCTTACTCGATACTCACCAAAATACCAAGAAGATTTCCTATATTTAAAACTTTCTATAGGGTTCTTCCTAAAGTTTTCATATCCTAATTTCCACAAATAAATAAACCATCCTTTGATACCAACTATAGCATCCCGCCTTTTTATAACATAACTTTTCATTACATTCTACAAAACCGAGGATCTTTAAGGTTTAGTGTCTTGAAACCAGGAACTTATTACATGAGAAAAAAAAAATTCTTCCTAAACACTTGAAAGGATTCTCCTTAAGTTCATCCTAGGTTCATTACTGCATCTCATAACCTGGGGACATACATCAAAAGAAAGGGTGAGCAAAAGGCCCAGTAAGGGAACAAGAGAAACATTTAACACGTGAACTTGAGATACATCAACTATGTCATGAAAAAGAACTTTAAGGCATGAGAATGAAATCATGTGGCATATCATAATAAAAATAACATTTTTCATAACAATAAGATGTGGCTACATAATTTAACATAGACAATCATGAACATATCACCAAGGTCCATCCCCAAGGTGTCATTTGAAAATTATCAAGGTTATTCACCATGATATCGTGAAAATTGTAATATCTAGTGGTTACATCATTACCCAATGCATTGGAGTACTATCAGGGAACACCCTTAAATTTGCCTTTATTATCATTTGAGCCACATATATAATCATAAATCATTTCATAAACAACCCATATATCATAAAAGAAATGGGTTTCATTTCATAATCATAACATTTTAAAAACTGCTGTAAAGACATGATCTTTACGTCACATTAAACCCACGGAAAGGGAGAGCGGGTCTCATGTATGTAAATCCCAGAATTTAAAATATAACATTTTGATATATATGTGAATACCCTTGTAGAAATAAGAGCTTTGAGTATTCACTTTATAACATAAAATAATTTTCAGAAAAGAGAGAGGCATTTTGAGAAGAAAATTCTGCAGCATAACGGCTATGTTTTAGGTTTTTAGTAAACATTGAAAAAAGAGGGGACATGGGTAAAACATTCATAAATGACCCATAAAACAGTAGAGGGACAGAATAAGAAGGATATATGAACATGGTAATGAAATTTGAAGGACATACCATTTGAAATGAAAAACATGGAAGGAAGACAAAAATTAGATTTCTCTTATGAAAGTTCGGCAGCCTAACAGCGTTACTTAAACTTCAACAAAAATGATTTGAAAAGATCAAATAGGGTCTCTCATCATGTGAACATAAGAGTTCAGTATGATATATATAGAGATCATACCCCAACATAATTAAAAGGAACTTGAAAGACTTGACATGAAAGTAGAACTTTGAAAAGAATGAGAAGGGTGAAAGAATCTCTTAAAAATTCGGCAGCCTAGCGTCACTTAAACTTCAACAAAAATGAATTGATGAGATCAAATAGGTTCTCTCATAATATGAACATAAAAGTTCAGTATGATAGATATAGAGATCATACCCCAACATAGTAAAAAGGAACTTGAAAGAATTGACATGAAAGTAGAACTTTGAAAAATGAGAAACGTGAAAGAATCCCTTAAAAATTTGGTAGCCTAACGGCGCCACATAAACATTCAAAAAACAAAATGATGAGAGTAAGAGGGGGTCTTTCATCATATGAACATAAAAAGGACAGTATAATGAAGATAAAAGAACATCATCCAACATAAGAACATGGAGCATAAAAGAAATGACATAAAAGAGATTACATGAAAAGAAAGAGAGAGGTCGGACCCCTTGACTTAAAACGTACCTCTTAAAACTCAAAGGTTTGGACCTTGAGGGGAATGAGGGCACCTTGGGAAGACTCCATGGAAGGTAAGGAGACCAAAAATTCGTTGAGAATAATTTTGGAGTCCAAAGGATGAGAGAATGAGTTGGTATTTATAGGGAAAGTTAGGGGACAAGGCATTAATGGCCAAGAGACACCTCATAAGTGGGTTTCTCAAAACCATGTGCTCTCCCATGATATTTACCATGAAGTTAGCCCACATGGGGCCCCCATAATATAAATCATCACCTTTGGTCGGCCAACCCATAAAATATCTCATGACATCATCATGACACAGTTATGATGTCATTAAACATACCGAAACCCTAAAACTGTATTTTTACTATTCACTGAAAATTCAACTTTCTCAGAAAAATCCCAAAATTTCACCTTAACCAAATATCAATGCACTGATTTCAAAAATGAACTCCATTTTATAAAAATATTTTTATAAATATTTTTAATTTATTTTTTAAATAAATACACTATTCACCGAATATTCATTTTTTTAGAGAAATCCCCAAAAATTACCTTAACATAATATCGATGCTCTGAGTTCAAAAATGAAATCCATTTTATAAAAATATATTTCTAAATATTTTTAATTTAATTTTTAATTAAAAAAACACTATTCACCCAAAAAAAACTAATATTTGAAAAATAATTTATGAAACAGTTATTTGACCATTTTATTGAATCACATTACTTAATCAAGATGCATAGATCATATTAATACTTTCTATAAGTGATATTACTGATCCATTTTGTCACATTACTAATCCTAAGCATAAAATCACTATTCGTAATTTACTATTCATCAAAAATTAAGTTGATCTTATTAGACTCTAAATTTCGTACTGAACATAATTGTAGAAAACCATTTTTTGAAAATCATTACACATTTTTAATTATTTAAGATTTACATAAACATTTTTTAAAATATCCTTTCTCTAAAATTCACCAAAAATATGCATACTATATTTATCCGGACATTTAAAAAGTCATAAACATCATCAT
The DNA here is from genome assembly GCA_963277665.1 of Viscum album. Taxonomy (NCBI): domain Eukaryota; kingdom Viridiplantae; phylum Streptophyta; class Magnoliopsida; order Santalales; family Viscaceae; genus Viscum; species Viscum album. The sequence continues at coordinate 1,991,946,764 of OY728151.1, forward strand.
AAGAAGAAATCCCAATTTTTATTTAAAACAAAGGATTACACAAGGCAGTTATGGTCTCCTTACATAGCCCCTTATCACACCAGCATAGGACCTAAGTGTAAGGTGTACTAAGGTGAGAGAATCTGAGGGAGGCTCGGCCAAAATCGCACGAGTAGTAATTTCTATCAGTTTGAACTTCTCACGAAGGCAATTCCGTTCTAGCATCACATGATGAAGTTCGGCTTGGGTTTGGTCCAGAGGAAAGCCCAGTGGTGCTACCTCCTTCCCAAGTTCTGTTAGATGAGCTTCGATCGGTCCAAGACTACTGGGTGAGGCCATCAAATATTCTTTCTATATTAATTAAACAATATTACTTGTATTTAAAGACAATAATCAAAACGTTTAGTTTACAGTGGTCATATTGACCAATGGTCATATAACAGTCAAAACCCAACGGTCTCATTTTAATTATACTCCTGTTATCAAATGAAACATTTTTGTTGAGTATAAAAATAAAATAGAATGACACACAAAATTAGGAAACAAGATTTATTCAAAATTTCGGGTCGTTACACCATCTGATCAACCTGCCACTAGCCACTCCAACTGTGATTGGTCCCCCACCATGTTCCCTCACAGTTGTACGTTATAGGGAATGATCACCGGCATCAATGTACTCCTGAACAGAGCAGAGTTTGGTCGGTGAATTTGAACATGAAAAGAGAAAGGATCAGGATAATGATAGAAGCATACCTTGAGCTATTCTTCCATTTCTATGTCAGATTCAGTAATCTTGACACTCTCATGAGGAATCCTCCAGTGGGCCGTTGTTACTTGAGGCTCATCAACTTTAATCTCCCCCTTTTCTTCTCCTCCTTACTCCTCTTCTCCTTCTACTTCTTATTCCTCATCAGCATCGTCATTATCAGACGACAGTTTTTTCAGGTGATGCTCCTGGCTGAGAAAAACTTTCACCAGAAGATGTGGTTTGTCGTGCTTTCCCCCACTGGTGTGCATATACATCCATCACCATAATATATGAGTGTATTCGGTGAAATCTCACTCTGTCATCAATTCGGAGGAGCCCATCCTCTGGATGATGGAGGTTGTCCCGTGGCAACTTTTTTCGTAAGGGTTCAATGCTCAGTGAATACCGTATGGTCATCCATGCTGACCAAAGGATAGGGAAACCCACATATTAATATGGTTGTAGTATGTACATTATCTCCATTCCAAGGAGCTCCCAAACTACCCCATGAGACGGTCTTCCAGACCCCCTCCTTCTTGGTTGCGGAGGCGCAACTGCACCACAAAATGCCCCAACCACTGAGGTACTAGATTGTGCTGTCCTAACAGCCTGATTTGTCCCGGACCTTATATCCCCAGGAGTACTCTTCCTGCTCTCTCTCATTCTAGATCCTACGCTCGCTGCTTTGATCTGCCGGATGCATTTCCACAAAACTGCCTCCAGATATGTCACCAACCCAAGTCCCACAATCTTTGTTGAGAAGCCTGCATTGATGTGAGAAGGGGGAAGTGTAATTAACTTACCAAATCCCTAGGTTGTGAACATTATCCTCAATTAGAAAAGATTACATGTATTCTTCTCTTCCTGGACCTCTGTATACATCTTCTTGGACATCCAATGTATACACCCAATCTGACTGGAAAACCTTAATGGAAAGTAGGGTTCGAAAAAGATATTCTCATTGATACAGGCTACCAAAACCCCACCTTTGATACTTTGTAAGTACTCCCTCTATTCTAATGGCCCTCTACCATCGTCCACCATCTGGCCGGGCAGGGTTTGGAATGGGATAAATAAAAACTTAGAATGATTTCCAATCTCAAGATTTATCCCTTATTCATTAAGCATCAGCAGCATAATCCCTACAATGTTTAATAAATACATTCATAGGTTGCCACCTGGGGGACAAATGGAATTTGGGAAATCATATCCATCAAAATGATCCGCTATCCAACCATGAAGAATTTGGAAGGGGCCGCAGGTCCTACTGGGCGTGCCTCCTCTTGAGATCCACCCCCTAACTGCTATAGTCAGGCTAGCATGGGGACCCCAAGGGTGAACATATGATTGGCCGCCATGATCCCAGCCATCACTAGTATCTCGGGTTGGAATCCCATCCTCGTGTCCCTCATCGACAACAACCATCCACTCAAGAACGCAGTTAGAAATCTGGCATACAAGATGTTCGGGTCTAGTATTTTGTTCACATTAAAGCCCCATGATTGATAGTCAACTACCTCCAAGACTCTCTAATAGGACCCACTCTTGATTTTCTGCGACATAGTTAGACACCTCTTTCCTCATGCTAGCATGTTCATATTCTTATCTTGCCTTTGAAACCAGCTGAACCACATTGGATAAGCGATGTCTTTCAAAATGTCCTTGATCCCGAGCCTCTCCTTGGCCATCTCCAATAGAAGCCATGTCAGAACAAAATTATGGGACCAGTCTCCCTAAGTATTCACTCTAGGAAAAAACTAATCATACTGATATCCCTCCAGAGGGATACCTCCGATTCAATGAACTTCCAAAGGCTGATATTGTCCTCCCCATGGTGAAGATGGAAGGTGTTGGTATCATTATACCATTGGCTAACAACTCTGGTACTAGCTCCTATTGACGGTAGAAATGGAATTGGTATGTCCACACCGCCTAAAAAAAACCAATGTGTTGTCGCCCCACTTCAAACTGATCACATGTTTGGCATACCCAATACACTCATGCCCACTTGTGAAATTGCCTCTAGACCTCAGGTCCCAATTTTCCTCCCAGGCTTTGGTATCATCAATGATGCTACTCCTAAAGGCCCTCGTGTAATGGTCTGGAGAGTCCTCGGCAGCCGGCTCACTCCTCGTGACTATCCTGGTCTTTACATTAAGGACGTAAATGACCATATGTGTGGTTTCCATGGTAGGGAAACCATTTTTCATGATATCATAATGTAGAAGATCGTCCTCACATCTCATCCATAATTGTGGCATATCAATTTCAAATCCCATAATCATAACATCATCCAGAATGGAAAAGTTCCGTATTGGCATATTATCACACATCACATAGTCTCTTTGAGCTTGATTCAGCATACCAAGGAGCATCTAGTTATAGGATATGACCGTCCATGCCCTAAAAGTATGTGGATTTGCGATCATATCAATCCTCCAAGTGCCATGGGTAGCCTCCCTCTCAGTGTCAGTCTGTCCAGTGACCATTCGAGTGAATCATAAAATTCCGAAGCTGCGTGCGCGAAATAAAATGGTTCAGCACGTAAAAAAAAGGATTTGGCAAAAAAATAAATTGTTGATGGCGGGTGCATGAAAAATATCAGTTTGCACAAAAAGGCTGGGTTTTTTCACAAAAAGGTCGCGCTTTGCGTGAAAAAAAAAACAGATGTTGCATGAAAAAAACAACTGGCACCCGTAAATTAGCAAACGACCGAGTGGTTTTCCCCAACAAATCGAGAGGAATTCAGGCATGAAAGCTTGCAAAATTTTCGTGCGAGAAATCTGGTACAAAGAGTGCGGGGACCTTGGAAATTTATTGGAGTGGATCTGGGTTTTCGTGCGCACAAAAAGGAATTTCGCGCCCAGTCCCTTTTTTTGCGCCCAACATTGAATAAGATGGAGTGTTCAGCGTTTCCCATGGAATATGACATTTGCGCCCCTCTGCAGCTCATATTCTAAGGGGGGAAATTTTTTGGCACTGAAATCTGAGTGAAATCAAATGTAGGAGTCAGAGAATGGATCTGAAGGCATCCTTCAACTCAGCGGAGGATCCTGAGACCCAGAAGGATGCTACGCATAAAAGGGGAGATGTCCACGTAAAACGGACATGTTGCGTGTAAAACTGTAGAGGTGTGCAGAAAATATAGCATTTGATGCACAATGTGGTGTGCCTATGCCAAATTCTTCGTGTCGATCTCCTGAGAAGGCTTCAACCTGTACACGCAAAAGGGGAGAGTCATGCGTAATATGCAGTTGAGGTTTTCAACACCGACCCCGTTTCACGCCCCCACTGCCCAATCTGATCTATAAATAGAAGTGCCCCCTCGCTTTGGGATGAATGAAAAATTGGACCTGTGTCTCGAGCGTGAAATCCTACCCCTCCCGCATGAAAATATGGCTTCAAGGTACTTCATTTCGTGCGACAGGTCTCCCAGGGGTCTGCCTTCGGGAGGGCTCACTAGGTCTTGACCCTCAACCGTACCCATTGATTCTAAGGAAATTGCGTGCAAACCGGACCCTTAACATGCAATTCCTGGAATTCGTGCACAAATCGTCTTCTTTGCGTGCAAAGCTTCTGTTGGTCCAACAAACACCCCATTTGCGCGCAACCCCGGCCAATTTCACTCACATCACCCATATTGCGTGCACATGCCCCAATTGCCCACAAACCTCAACAATTTCATGCAACTCTATCCAATTGCGCATAAACCTCCCTATTGCATGCAATTTTATCCTATTTTGGACAATCCTAAACTATTACAAACACACCTCTATATTACGCATAAAACCCACCTTTTTTGCATGTAGCCTCCCCATGTTTGCACGTATTCAAAATTCCTTGCACACATCCTTTAATATGTCTTTAATACATGACCAATCATCTTGGGAACTATTTCCGAATCCCCAATCTAACGTGCAACACCATTGTTTTGTGAACACCCCTTCCGTACGACCCTCCAGGATTGTGTGAAGTAACTTCAAAGTCCTTCGAGTGGTGCTTCATGATATGTTGCCTTGCCATGTGCTTCTTCTCATAGGCATCATAACAACTATTGCTTCTTCGCATAGCTATGCTAATTTGAGCCCCTCAATGGATCACACCACATCTCCGTGTCCACATGACTTTGCGATGACGTCCCTTAACAAAGGATTATAGCACACCAATTAGGCAAGTCCTAGGGGTGAGGAGTGAATCATCCTCGTCTAAGATGTAGGACGTTAAATTACCAAGCATCGTCGTCCTTAACATATGACGTTAAAATATAGCTTCTCCCCATGAAATATACATGGGGTTCCCTGCCGCAGACATTTTCCACACCCACTAGTCTCCATGGGAGTGAGATCTTCCTAACAAAGAATGAGATCCTCCTTTCATGGAATGACATCTATCTCTAGGGGAGGGAAACCATCTTGGTGTAACCCCTTATCCTTTCATGCGGGAGGTATCATCCTTGTTCCTTATCTCCTCTCTCGTGTACATAGTCATGAGGAGAGATGGTCACAGGGAACGTCGTTACCACATCCCTCTCCCATTGGGCATTATCGCCATTGAGCCTCCATCCTAGGATAAGTCCCAATATCCATCTATCTGGGCCACTAACCAAGCATAATCCCATGTTTCTTCTTTTGGAAGCTAACCCTAAAAAAAGATCTGCTCTGTTCGTTGCGGATGCACCTTTTTGCGACATGATCCTCGGGTCTTTTCGGCCTCTTGTTTCTTACACTGAGAATGACCAATGTGGGCTTTGAGTAAGTATCGAACATGACACCCTCCCTGGACCACCATCGGTGTGTAAACCCCATTCCCCACCTAACAAAACTACATGGACTTTGATTCCCTACCATAGGGATACGTAGGAAGTCTCGCTGAGGTTCAATCCAATCACTCATGTCTCATCCTGGTCTCTCCCTTGAACCTTTCCATTTCGGGAAGGTCATGCCCCAACCCAGAGGTTCAACATTCTCTTGGTACCACCCATGTGTCCATTCTCACGGGAAGCCTCCTCATATGTTCCATCTCCCACCGAACTACATGGAATTGGATCTTTTCCCTTTCTAGGGAAGGTATGTAGGAAGCCTCCCTAAGGTTCAATCCCTTAACCCATTGGTCCAAACCATCTTCACGTTAGTTAATCCTCGTCCCGAATGATGTTAAACTGTATTCCAATTTTCTTCATACATAACACTAAACTGTATGTTTATGAACTACATGGGTTTTGATCACTGTCTCCCACATAGGGTATATAGGAAGCCTCCCTAAGGTTCAACACCAAACACTAGTAAACCTATTCGAACTACATGGGTTTTGATCCCTATCTCATTGGCAGTGTGCGTAGAAATATTCCCTAAGGTTCAACCCCAAACACTGGTAAAATTTGGTGTCTCCCTATTGGAACCCACATCATTGGTCCATCCAATAGTGTTGTCACATGAACACTCGGGCCGCTAACCACACGTAACACCTAGCATGTCATCAGGTCATTTTCCTTTGTGCACACCCGGATTCCATGCCCCATCAAACTACATGGACTTTGAATTCCTGCAATGGGGATATGTAGGAAGCCTCTCTAGAGTTCATGACCAACACTACCATCACCGTAATGATAGTTTCACATCTTACATCATCCACTGCATTCAACCCTCCACTAGTCATCCTTATTCTTACCCAGGCCGCCACATCTCGGTGAAGTCAGGCCATCCACCTAGGCATCTAACCATGCATAAGCCCCACACAATCCATAACCATCCAACAAAGAGTGTCCCTCTTGTGATGGGCTGCTATCTATGTGTATTCCCCAACATATATCTGGGTCATTGTCCCTTGTGTACACCGCGATCCAACATCAATTCAAACTACATGGGTTTTGATCCCTATCTCCTAAGTAGGGTATGTAGGAAGCCTCCCTAAGCTTCCACCCCAAGCAGTGGTAAACCCAAGCATCCCCTTTTGTAGGGACCCAAGAATCCTCAAATACATATTCATTATAATTTCTAGTCCACTAATCGAGTAATTCCCTCAAGTTCTTCCCTTCTGGGGATTTACCAATTCGATCCACTAAAATTAGTGTTCTAATCAGTCTGATCCATTTCTGCTACACGTTAAACCAACATCATACCCTGTGTTAAACATGGGATTATACGAAAAACCTTAGGGACGTTCCTATGGCTTATAATTCCCCACAATAAATGTGGGATTCCACAGGCTTCCACACCCTTGAGAAGCCCATTATAAGGGGAAGGAACCCAGACACATTAGTGTTTCAGCGTCCAGGCACACTAGCGATGTCCATCATGACTATTCACTGATCGAAGGTTTTTTTCCTGATTTGAACCCTTAGAATATCCCAATAGAAGTAGTGTAATTAACCAGAGTCTATAATGATATGGAACCAGGGAAGAGTTTCACGAATAACATCTTAATCTTTAAGGGAGACCCAGCCTAGGTGAAAAATTCTGATGAGGAATCCACAGTAGGAGAGACCAACATCCCATCATCCCATTTCAATCAAGGAGAAAGCATCCCTGAATAATCAATGGATTTATCCCCCTTTGTAAAGTAGGAATGCGGGGAAACAAACAACGTGTCCTAATAGAAGAATGTGTGCCCCGACGAAATCATCAGAAACAACATGTCTGAATGAAATTACATGATCTTGATGGATTGTGTGGAGGACATCACATGATATAGGCTAATAGTTCTAGAAAATGTCACATCACTTGAATGAATTTTCTATAGGAAGTCGCATGATATAGTTTGACATGTCATCAGGATGTTGCATGATCTAGGATCACATGTATTATTGTGGATGTGAGACCTAGACAACTTGTATTATTTTCACCTCATAACATGGGCGGCATGTTTAGAGGACATTGAATGATTTGGATAGAATATTGGGAGGATGTCACACAATTCACTGTGAAATTTCAAGAGGACGTCACATAATCTAGGTTTTCATGTATTGGTTTCAATGTGAGACCTTTATGAGTTTTCTTATTTTCGCCAACAACATGGGTAACATGTTTGGAGGACATCACAAGATTTGGAGTCAAGTATAAAGGACATTGAATCATCGATGATAACATATAAGGAGGGTTCCCAATGAAAGAAGATGAAATTTATGGGGGGGGGGGGGGTGAAACATGATCTGGATGAAATTTCTTGATGTCATAGTGAGTCCTTGAAGACTTTTACTAGGTTCGTATTATATCTTGTGTTACATGTTTTTAGGAAATATCAATATTTGGCTAGAAATCCATGTGGACGTCATAAGACTTGGGTGGTATGCTTGGAGGGCACCGTTCAACATTATTTTTGATGTCCAAAGGACATAAAAAGATCGAAATAGTTTTTCAAGGGAATATCACATGATTTTACCATCATTTACCAACAATATCACATAATCTTTGGGAGTTATTTAAATTTCATGAGGATCATCATATATGTTCTTTGTATAAGTCTCCTTTGTTGTTGATCTTTATTCTAGAATTTATTTCATGTGTTCTGCGAGTTTTTCTAGTGTTATATTATTTTTTGTGTTTCATGTAACTCATCTGACATGCGGGTCATACTTCCCATAATATGACTGATATGCCACAGGTCCTTTGCATGACATAAAATGATCATGGGAAGTGCTTATGGATACTTCTTAATTAATTATGTTGCTCCAAGTTTTTTTACCTAGCATAATTCCTTCTGATCACATTATTGGCCACTCTGAGAAGTCCTCTCTTAATCACCCATGTGCGATGGATCACAAATGGATTTTGGATGTTTAATTTAGTACGTTTATTGTGTTGGAAGTGAATTTATAGGCCTCACCACCCAGGTTATATGTTTCCTTACATGAAAAATTTCTCATATATTTTCGATGGAATTGGTGGAGGGATTCGGTGCCATGCCTTTCACATGATTCTTCCATGGGCCTTCTATGGTGCCACATGATTAACTACATCCTTGATAATCTTCCGACTTTTCCATTTTATTGGACCTAGGACGATCATATAGATTTTTCCTGATCACGTGGACATGAAAAGGGTCTAACATAGGGTTGGGATGAAATGTCTAAGGGCCTTCAAGAGATTATCATGCCTATGGAATGGATTTCATGTGATGGAAGAAAACATGGATGGGGTTTTTTGTTAGATAAATGAAACTTGTTATGGAGGCTTCAACAGATAAACCAGACATGTACAAGGGATTTGTGAGATCATGCAAGCTTATTGAGGAGGAATATAATGATCAATTGTGACCATCTAAGAAATATGACCCCTATCGCACGAAGTCCATCATATATTCACTCTATAAGAATCTTCCAACTTTCCCCCTTTTATTTACATCATTATTTTAAAAGGGGTGGGGATCTCATGAATTTGTGTTATTATTTTTGAAAATAGTCACTCTCCCTTCCTCTGATGTGGCTCATGACCAATAATGGGTCTTGTTGTTATGTGTGAGCATTGTCATGGATTCCCCTATGTTTTAATTTGGAATCGAAGAGGAGTCATATGACTAACAGATGTATATAAATTCATTTTTAAGATGAAAGCGACTTGAATTTAATCACATGATGAGGCAGGCAAGTCACTAGGGGATTCTTAGTGACTTAATGATCATGTAATCGTGTCTAATGAAAATTAATGATCGAAAAAGGATTCCTCCTTTTGAATATTTTTTGATTTATTTTACATGGGTTTTTCGACCTTTTCCCATTGGTTTCCCATAATGGAACCATATGATCAATATTGGATCTTAAGATGGTAGGAACACCTTGTATTGGCTAGTCTCCTTTCATTTACATGATGCATCATTTGTTCTATTTTGGATCTTATGTCGGTGTGTTATAATTGTAAAAAATAACCCCTCTTATTGATTTCTGTTGATAAAGAGGTACACATAATAGAATGGAAATGTAAGAGACCCTTCTCATGATGAAGGTGATAATTCAACAGGACCTTGTGCGACACAATGGGCATGTTCCCAGGGACCTTCATTGTCTTTGATACAGAATGATCACACTAGAAGAATATTAATGACCAAAAAGGGTTTCAACTTTTCCATATTTTTATACTTTATTTTAAAAGGATTTTTGGATGGTTTTCCAGAACCCGTCGGCTGATATGTCATGTGACTCAAAGAAACTCATCTAGGACACAACTAATATCTTGGATTCCTTTGGAAGAAAAATTGGATTGTTTAAGGGGATCTACCTGATCTCAAGAAGGTCTTGCAATGCATATGACCCTTTTTCATGAACTTCCAATGGTCATGTGATCATATGTCATTTGAAATATCAGGTGATCTACATGTTTTAGCCACCTTCCCTCCATTTTTTGGGGTGAAAATAATTCCTATACATCAGGTATTTATTCCATTGTATATTTTCCAATTCTCAACTGGTTGGCATCAATAATTCCTAAAAGGGTTATTTTTCATAAAAGATCATTGAGTTTTGAATGTTTATATTAAAAGTATTTTTTTTGAACTTCTTGAAATTAGAAATTATAAAATTGATTTTATATTTTTAATAATAAGGGTTATATTATGTAATATAGTCCATTTTATTTTTTGTTATATTAATAAATTACCTAGGTTAAAGGGTTTTCAACCGAACAAGGGTTAAAATTGATAAAAGGAATAAAAAGGGATAAAACCCTAATATATCACTAAAAATTATCTATTATATTATTTTATGAGTATAATTTTCCCACAATATCCCATATTATAATTTGGGTGAAACTTTCACTTAAAAATGACTTTATTGTATTTTATTGTTAAGAATATTTACAAGGGTTCCAATCCTATCACATATAAATATACCTCTCTTATTTTTAACTATACACACACATTTGGGAAATAAAATTTACCATTATCTACCTAGAGAACTTAAAAACCCTTTATCCATATTGTTTAGGACTTGGTCTCACTAAATCTAAAAAAATATAAGGATTATGGTGTATGTAAAAGGAGGATTTCCAAGGTATAGTTAAAAGACTTAACCAAGTTATATCAAATTTTTTTCTTCTTCCACCTCCTAAAAATATTTTATAACTATAATAATATAAATGAAAAATAATACGTAATATACAATAATATTATTATATTAATTTTACAACCATTTTATATCTCCATTTAATCCAATAGAATATGAAAACGTTACCCATATGCACGAAAAGACTACCACCTTCATAAAGAGATGTATTTCACTTTTAATCCCCACCTAATATAGATGGTAATACATAAGAATTTAACAAATAAATATGATATTAATAAGTTAATTATAATTCTAAAAACATAAACCACTGAATACCAACTTTCATTTACACCCATTGGAAAGAGAAAATCTCACTCAAGTGTACGTCTGGTCTATTGGATCCATGAAATGATGTATTTTATTTTTCATTACCACCTTACTGGGATGGTTTAATGAATAGATTGAATAAATAAACATGAAATTTATTACTTGATTAATGTTTTTAAATAAAATTTCTTGTTACTGTTGAAATTGTTAATGTTGATTTTTCATTGTACAATTTATTTTCGTAAAGTGAATATACCAATACACTTTGTAAGTAATATTCTCATACTATTATTTTACAAGTTTATTATTAATATAAAAAATAAGGAATCAAATTGATCAAATTTAATTATTTTAAATCTTTAATTTTATTAAAATTTTTTATATAACTATACAATAATATATTTTTACTCATTTGATCGTTATAACATGTTATTGTTTGATCCAGTTTTCCACCTATACACACAATGTAAATTTGTTTATGTTAAAAATTATTAAAGAAACATAAAAAATAATATTATTATATGAAAAGTAATAATTTCAAATGATTTATTAGTTATATAATAATGAAACATTCATCATAATAGCATGAATAAAAGTTAACAATGATGGTCATTTTAAACCCTAAAAACAAGATTATCAAAGAAGATTCCTGGAAAAGTAATTCTTTCATATCATATTAAATTATTTTGATTAAAAAACTATATAGAACATATAATGTGACAAATTCATATTTTTTTGAATTATTGTGAAAATAATCATTTACATAAAAAATATAACAATGATGTTTTAGAGATTATGAACTGAACAATAAAAAAACCACCAACGAGAACTATAAAAATTTAGTACCTAAGTAAAGCATGATAATAAATGGAATAATATGAATGATAATAATTGAATATACATTAAAGGTGTTTTAAATAAATTAAATAATTCATAATATTTTTTATTTAGTATGGTATAAGTTGTACGAAGCAAGTTAAGACTCAATGTAAGATATTTTCCTCAAAATATGGTTTAAAATGTTTTAAAATATTTTCATTACATGTTAGTGTTTTAATAAATGAATAATTAATATTAATATTTATGATTAAAAGTTTGTTAAAGTGAATTTTAATATATTTCTTACATTATTTTAAAATGAATAAAAAGTAATATTTAAAAAAAATTACAACTTATTTTTTATTTTTATCATAGAAGAGTGGAAAAAGGTTTTTTAACATTTCCAACATGAATTCATTTTCAAATAATCAAGAACATTATTAATTATAAATATTAAATTTTATGTTTTTATATTTTAATAAATTAAATTTAATTTTTTATATTCTATGTATTTTTTATTTTAAATATTTACAAAGATAATTATATTACTTTACATTTTTATGAGAAAACTATATGTGTTTATGCTTATTGAATTAAATTATTTTTTTATATTTTTTATGATGTAAATGAATGATTTTAGATGTTTTTATTCATTTTAGGGTACTTGGAAATTTTATATCATGATTTTTGGGTATGATATAACCATCAATTGCATTGAGTAATGATATGTTCTCAAGAAGATATATGATTGAATTAACTTGGTCGGTAATTCAATTTTAAGGGTTCTTATAAGGGTGATTGTAATGATAATTTTCCAAGTTTACTATATGATATTTATATGCATGATTTGGGATTTTTTGGAAATATTTAAAATTTCATCTGGTAAAGAAATTATATTTTTATCAAAAAAAATTTATGGTCATTTAATAGTGTAATGTTTTTTAAGAAAGAGTTTTCTTGGGTTCTCTTGTTTTTCAAGAAAAATTATTGATTATAATTTTTTAGTTATAATTTATTATTATTTGTTTCATGAAATTTTTTGGGAAATAATGTTTACTTCTTGAGTAAATAAAGTATCTTTTGAGATCAATTTTTATTATGTAAAAGGAAAAGTTTTCTTATGTTTTTTTATGACTTTCAAATGGACTAACAAGTTTTTTTTTCTTTCTATATACCCAAATGATATTTTTATGCCCATACCACATTTTAAAATATTTTTTTATTAGGATATAATTATTTATAGTAACTATAGAAAGATCATGTTTTATTGCATGATGATTCATCCTTATATATGTAATAATTTCATGAATGATACAGGTGTGTACACTGAAGAACATGTTTTTATGGAAAAACATTTACACTGTATTGAAGTGACAACGTTTTTATGAAATGATTTTCCTAATTATATAAAACTTTATACCCTAAAGATCATGAGAATGTAAAAAATTTAAAAAAATTTATTTTAATATTATAATTATGGGCCGATTATATATAATTTGTTATAGTTGGTATGTGAGAAATGGTTTAGATAACTTTAGAGGTTAGAATGTTATTAGATGATCATTATTTAGAATATAAAAAAAATATTTTGGGTGTATATATTGTCTTAGGGTCACACATTATAATTATTTTATAAACATAAATGTTTTTATATTAGGGATAATTACCATTATTATTTGGGATTAAAGGATGAAAATAAACAGTATACAGTGAAATTGTAAAGTATACATTAGTATTTAATCAGTTAATAAAATGGTTATTTTATTTTATTTTATATAATATCGCTAACCATGTTTGGTTTAGTAAGTAGTTGGAACCATTAGGATCCCTGTTAACCATGGGTGTTAAGTACAATTCATTGGATTTTCGAATGAGAAACCAAATAGGATAAAATATGGAGTGGAAAATTTTATGGTTATTCCTAACCAACTATCTCAATTTTTATTAACCACCTCAACTATGTTCAATTTCCAAACATACAAAATAATATAAAAATTAAGTTTTATTGAAGTTTATCAGATAAATTTCAGGGAGGAAAAAAGATTCAACTTTATATATGGAATAAATGTGGGTGGAAAACCCTAGGTAAATGTCTAAAAGGAAGGTTACGATGCTTCAAATGTACAAAAGGAGGCCAGAGAGCAGTAAACTACTGAGGTAAAATGATGACCACAATTAACACAATGGAGGGAAATAATTTTCTTCCTATGGTATCACTAACACTTGATTTTTTTTAAATAAGGGTACTATAAAAATTGTTCAAATAAATTTCTTATGGAGAATGCAATCAAATGGGATCATCAGGATATATTAATAATGCTAAAAAAAGTATATGCTATTACAACAGAATATGAGGAAACTGTGAATTAATTATAAAATTTATCCAGTATTTTTATTTTTTATCTTATATATAATGTATGAAACATGATTATATTGATATTTACTAAACATATAAAATGAATCATATTTATAATTATAGGAATAATGTATGAATAAATATGATGGAAAATCATGGATTATTATTTATAAAGGATGTTGAATGATTGAAGTGCCTATATATAGTGTTATGATATTTATTAGGTAGTGGTATTTTATTTAAGGTTTTATTAGTTTATGGCTAATAAATAAATCATTGTTATGGATTCCATTTTTACGAATTATGTGATTTATGATAATTAATGATATTTTGGGAGAGTTTTATTGAGTTTTAAAAAATTATTGAGGTATGTATAAACATTATGATTCAAAATTTATTTTATGTAAAGGTTATTTAGGGAAGAATGTAATTTTATTATTGGGACATAATAGGAAAGGTAAAGATAAACATTAGTGTTAATATGTTATTTAATGTTTATTTTTTAGATTATTCTAAAATGGTTTAATTTTTGCTGAATAATGAAAAATAATGATTTTTTTAAATACTATCACTTTTATGAAATTATCATGATATAAGATTGAATTGAATGATTTAGAAACCTATTTTTTTATAAAAAAATTAAATTTGAGAAGAAAAATAAATCATTTAAAAATATTATGTTAAATTTTGAAGCGTCTGTTAGGAACCTTCAAACATAAGTGATGTTTTATTTTAAATAATATATTGATTTTTGATCCGTTAATGAAATTAATTAATCAAAAGGATACATTTGGTTTTTTATACCTTTTAAAGTCAAATAAATCCGTTTCCTTAATTTATAAAACAGTAAATTTCATAAAATTGAATTCTATATATGATTTTGATATAAATTTAATTCTATGATTAAAAAGGATTTTTTCTTTAAAAACTATTTTTCATTGTGTTTTTTTGCATTCATATTAAAATGTATTTTTTCCACTTCATGAATTTTAATCATACAAAAATGATTTCATATCTTTAATCATAATGTTAAAATGAGGTAACAAATTCCATTTTATTTTTTTTGCAAAAAAACTAAGCTAGTTAAAATTTTTGTCACCATGGTTAGGGTTAAAGAGGTTAAAAGGGTTTAAAATACAGGATAAGGCCCCAACATGTCACTAAATATCATAAATAATCATATTTTATGTGTAAATTTAGACCCAAATTATCCCATATTTTAATTTTGGTTTAAATTTATAGTGTCCATACATGCATTCCCCTAAGAAGTTTCTTGAGCTGGTTGGCCATGTGAACTCAAGTGTGCCTTCCCATATGCTAGAGGCTACTAAATACCAGTGAGGGTCTATGATGGTATGATGTGGATACTATACCATCCTAATCAGAGTAAAAATCAAAATTAAATAATAAATGGAACCAGTAAAAGTTGTAAAAATAATCATAACATTTAAAATAATAAATCATCCAGTATAACCGAAAAAATGGAAACTGAATAAACGTTAGATACAAATTGATTATCATGATACGATGCTATAAAGAGGAAGAACATGGGATATTGGGAAAACAGTTATATACCACATTATATAATGAAATAAAAAAATAAAAAATTCTATCTCCACTAACATCACAAGCATAGACTCTATACTCTGCTCCCATTCTCCAACCCAATATTAAAAACCATACATCAAAAGCAGGATGATTACTTTTATCTACAGATTAAATCATGTAGTATACTCGGTTACCAAGGGTAGCCTAATAAGGGTGTGATATATACTCAGTAGGACACCACCAAAACTATCTAGAACAAACCAGTTTGTGTATATAAAATGATTAATATGAACATAATAATAAAAGATAATAAATAAATAAATAAAGAACTTTAGACTGGGTTCCTCAAGGAGTCTCCCAATCGACACTACCAACTTCGACCTAAGCTAGATATATCTGAACAAAAGTCAACATGTAAAGATATAGTATGGATGTATATCACAAACTTCTTGATATACATATACATAAAGGAAAATAACATGACCATCAAGAATTGACTTTAACATAGGCCAAACCCAAGCATGTTCTTGGGATCAGGGTTGGATCCTGATATTTTTAAATGGAATTCAATTTTTCAATATAATTCATCCTTATAATTTAATACATGTAATCCTTATAAATTAATAAATTGAATATTAATCCTGTCCAATGGGGTTCGTAAAAAGGTTCTTAATTATCCCTCTAGGAGAACTATAATTCTCCATCTCCGGAAGAGTCCATCCAAGGTGATGTGTATAAGTAATACCATGTGTCACTCTCAATACAGTGTAAAGAATTACCCTCTGAGCCATCCCAAGTATCTCATGTAGGGGACCATGTCTTACTCATGGCATGGTAAAACTATCTTTTCACTGATCCCATCTATGGTAAATTACCTAGGGAACCAATATCACTCATAGGTAGGTATGTAATTAATTTGTGTATAAAAATCCAAGCATAACGTAAATAGACAATACATATATTTTTTGGAATAGTTAAAACATTAGAAAAATAGAAAACCAAAGACCATATTAGTTTAGTCCCTTTAGAATCTTGGAACAAAAATATTCTAACTCAGAGAAATATCTTTTATGTTTCCCAAAAATATTTCCCATGTTATTAATTGTATTTAATAACCTTCTTTCATAACCTAGGGAATGGAAACATAAGAATAGGGTGAGCTAAATTGCACAGTAAGGTTAAATAAAGGAAATTAGTAATAATATCATAAACGTAAGAGTATGGGAATATGATCATGATCATTATATGATCATACCATGCATACCAAATATTATAAACACGAATCATGGAATAATTATTTGTAGTTCATAAAACATGAATCGTAATGAAATTAAGAGCATTAGCCATGTAAACATAACATAGAAAGAAAATTTGGAATTGTGTTATGAAAATAAGAATATATAAACCCTATTCCAAGGAATCATTCCATAAACATTGTAACATGTTAGGAATTGATGAACAACATTTTTTAGCTTCGGGCTTGGAGTTCCCTCCCATGTACCCTCTTGTTTTGGGCTTGAGATGATCTCCAATGTACCCTCTTATTTCAGGCTTGGGAGGCCCTCTCGTGTAACCTTTTAGATCATAAAACATTTATCATTTCCCAATGAAATGGACTGAGATATATTTCCCACTCATAACATAATTAATACCATACATTTTTCTTCCATAAGAACATAAATGATTCATCATATCAGAACCCATGAAAAGAATTTTTTTTATAAACATCATTCAATCATAACATAACCCATGGAAAGAAATGTGATTCATAAATATCATTCTATAAAAAACATAAAAACCCATAGGAATAATAGATATATCATCCATGAAATAAACTATTTCCATTAAAATACAAGTAAAATTTGATATAATACTATTAAATAATTATTGATGAAAATATTATTTAATTTAATTTTTTTTTCATAAAATACCACACAGTTTTAAAAGAAAACATTTTATTTGAAAATAAACTTGTAATTTTTTTAGTTAAAATTCATGTCATTAAGGATTCATTAAATAAATAAAAATAAATTTATGCGGTACAAGTTAAAAAACATTCTTATTTTAATTTTACCGAAAAAGTAAAAATAGTACGTTGTTCGAAAAACAACAAAAAAAGATTACTTTCAAACCATTTAGTAAAATTTAATACATGGGTAAAAGTACCATTATATATTCATAGGATAATGTTAATAAAAATTATATTTTTATAAAACATGGAAGTGGAAGACAATTATTCCCCAATATAGATTTAAAATTAAATAATCCCAAATATTCATGAGATTGGGAAATAAATACCCATCACATTAAAATAAGTTGAATAATATGACCCATGAAAGAAAGAAAATTATATGGATATGAAAATACTATAATGTTATTGATAAGGCTCATAAAATAAATTCATGAGAATTATATACACCACATAAAAGAAAAAAGTAGTGTATAATACATGTTCCCCCACAGAAAGAAAAGTGACCCAAAAATCCCTTACTACTTGATTAACTTTAGAATCACGAAGCCCAATGAATAATAACATCAATTAAAAATTTTAAAATCATAAAATGAAATAAATTAAGGACATAACATGTTATATGTTAGTATATACACCATATAAAATAAGTGAGTGGTGAATATGGCATGTATCTCACAGAAATAAAAAGTGAGTTGAAATTCCCTTACCTTATGTCTTGATTTCCTTCACACTCATTAAAAACTCCTATTTAATAAATATATTTTGTTATTAATAAACTATATAACCATATTCACATATTTAATACTATAAATTATTTACTTATTACTTTATATTACTCTCTTATTAAAAATTCCATGTTAATGTTATGTATTAGGTAATAACCACATTGTTTTTCATTCATATTTTGACTTGTTATCATTGAGGATATTACATAGATCATGATCTCATCATCTCCATAATGATAATAATTATATAAAAAGAATATAGATAAATATTATGTATTTATTCATGGTGATTCATAATATTTGGGGATAGAGAATAAAATACACCATTCATAGATTCGGTAGGTTGTACTTACTCATTAACACTATACTCGTTTTCTTCTCTAGTTAAAAGAAAGGAAAGTATATGATATATTATTACTAAATGATAATTTTTATGTCATATGTATAATATATATTTATATAAGTAATCTTAATTACCATAAAAGTGAAATATAGGTGAATAACTTATCACATCACATCATGGAGATGGTAATCTGTACATACGCATGAGTGACGTTATCATGTTCTAAAAAAATATAAGATGGTATAATGGTATACATTATATTATCATTAAAAAGTATAATAATATCATAAATATAATATAAAAATATTAAAACCATAATAATTCTCATTCATAAAATATAGAGATGGATAATGAATTGTATCACAATGTAAAGATGGTAAGTCGTACGTACGCACAAGCAATACTATAAAGTTTTTGATGGAAGAGGGTATGTAAAAGGGTGTGTTCATAATAAAAAAAAAATCAGTATATTTAATATTATTAAGTGTTAATTTTATGAAATATATCTTTGTTATATAGGAGGTATTGTAGAGTAGAAAAAGTGGATGACCAGTTAGAGAGATTGCCTCTTCTTCGGAATGACTCCTTCAGATCTCCTCTAAATGTCTCTAGAGTTGGACCTTCACGAATAAAAGAATCTCTATAATGTTGATAGGGATATTGATATGGGAAATGGTAAGGGTATGGATTATCAATGACTGTAAATATGATTTTAAGAAGTGAGGGAGGAGGTTTCCTTTTATAATTGAGGTGATGGGAGATTTAAGAAACTCTTAAAATATTAAATTAATATAAATTTATTTTTTAATTTAAAAATGAATCCAAAGAGAGTTTTTTAGAATATTGGTTTTGTATATATCAAAATATTATAAACCAATAATTTTTAGATCTATTGAGACCATATTATTACCATTATATTTTTGCTTTATCCTTTAATTAATCCCTTAAACTCTAACCATGATCACATGTGTTTTTACTATTTATGGGTTGATATAGTTAATATAAAATGAAACAATAACCATAAATGGGTGATTTTTAAAATTTTAGGAATTTTTTTATGAAAATTATATTTTTATAAATTTTATATCATTTAATAAAATATTATTTACTTAAAAATATCAATAATTTAAATTTTAACACTATTCATCACTTAGATTTTTAAAAATATAAAAAAGCATGATATATTTGAACCAAATAATTTAAATTAACTATAAAATCACAAAAAAAAATCCATAAAATTCAGGCATAACATTAATTATTTCAAAATATATTTATTTTTTTAATATCCTTTATTTGATTCTCCCAGTAGTTAAACAATTAATGCATCATCATTATGTCACTATTTAACTCAATTATTTCTTTCATAATAATTATAAATAAATGAACATACTGTATAAAAAAAATTTATATTTCCAATGAATAATTATATCCTCACATATCACTTATATAACACCATATTAAAAATATTTTTCTTTTTAAAAACAAAAGTGTTTAAAAATTGTCTTTCCTTTGAATATAATATTTTAAATGTGTTAATGAATTCTAAATAGCTATAAGTGGACATAAAATCATCCCAAAGAAGATTTTGGTTGATACAAACTCATCCAATTTAATTATGAACGTTTTTATCGAAATTTTATATTTGTTAAAATATTATTTTTACCTTTAATTACCAGATTTACCATTAACTGTGTTAATTAAAAAATTTACAAAAGTTACTATTCATAATGTCCAAAAATATAATGGGACTATTTAAATAATTTGATAATTTCTAATTCAAAATATGGAATCAATTTTTCCATATTCAAAACAATTAATTGGTATAAATTAATATAAAATTAATGTTGTAGACAAGGTGAGAAAGTGATTATTATGGTTAAAACATGAAAAAGATTCAAAGGTTTTTAAATCCAAATTCAATTTAAAATTAATTATTATGAACTAAATAATTATAAAAAATAAATATTTTATATAATTATAATTTAAAACAAATAAAAAATACAATTACTCACTATAAATTATTTCAATGAAAAATCTATTTTCAATTAGAATTTATTCTTTTTCACTCTTAATCAATAAATGAATCTTATCAGAAAAATACCAAAACTTCTAAAAAAATGAATGTTTATACTATGATTCCAAATAATAATTTTATTTTTTTTGTATAAAAATTCTAAAAGATACAAAAAAAATACTTCTAACAGGTTCCCATTTAAAAGGAGGTAAAATTATCCTTTTGAAAGATATAGGGTTTTATGCGTAAAAGTTGGTAGTTTCTTTTCATATACCAATAAAATATATTGGAAGAGTATAAAAAATATTTTATTAAATATATAACATATATATTTCATTAATACCATTCACTAATTATAATTTAATGAATTTATTAAGGCAAAATGACTTTGGGATCATAAAAAGAAAACTTTTTCCTTTATAATCAATTGGTATATATTTTTTGGTCTAATTAATTGGTAACAAATGATTTCATGTTTTACACCTTATATTTTAAAAATTCAGTTATTAATACTCATAACTATTAATTTAACTGCTAATTTATATCTTATTATATTAAATAAAAATATTTTAATAATATATTATTTTTCTGTCAACCTTTGTCTTGCATGTAATGAAAGCTATCAAAAGAACCTTGCTTTGGGTGTAACAAAATCCAATCACAGTGTTGTGTATTCTAAAATCTAATATACAGGTTTCCTATAGTGCAATCATAACATGGTTTTGTGTATAATATAAACCAAAACATAGGGTTTTTCTTATAAAAAATATATATTTAGAACTATGTGAAATAAAAAAATATCCAAATGTTTTAAATAATTTAAAAAAAAATATTTCACAATATCACAATGTGTTACAAGGTGATCCCATCTATTTAATTCCATAATGAATCCAAGTACCTCTCCCAAGGTATTTACATTTAATAAAAATATATAATTATGAAGAAAGATGATCTCTTCCAAGGATTCCTTAATACGGTCCCCTTTAACAACCCTTGAATTGATATGATGGTATGGTTTAATAATCAAGAGCATATACCATTTAAATAAGGAATTAAAATCACAATACATTAATAAAGTGGAATAATTCATTTTATCAAATTAATTCTAGTTAAAAAATAATTAACGAGGGACTAACACATGGGTAATCATTTCTGTTAGATCATTTCACATTATAATGTATTTATTACAAGGGAAATAGACACCTTAGTTAGTTTTTAATTATATTATAAATATGAGGATTTTAATCCTTTAAGGGAGGGAACAACCCTTTGGACGGATCATGTCGAGGTGATCAATGAACAATTTTGATTCACCAAAATCTGAGACACTATTATGCATGAGAATAAATTTACATTAATTTAATATAATTTAGGGATGTGGCACTGGAGGATCCCGAAATGTTCCATAATGGATCATGATAAAATAAAATGATACATTATGGAAAAAATCTAGAGCACCTACCTTATGTCTGTAGTATTTTCCTCATCATGTATTGGCCCTTAGTTTAGTCTAGATTGAGAGAAAGGTCAAGAATAGAAAAATAATCTAAAAATAGGGAATATTATATCACAAAAAAATAGAAGAAAATACCAATAGTAAAATAAGATAAATAAGGAAGAAGAATGTATCACTTTATGATAGGGATCCAAATACATGAACAATGGATCAATAAGATGTCAAGCATAGAATAATTCCCAAAGCCTATATTATTCATGGGAGAGAGCCCAAATGGGAGGAGTGGTGATTTACATTGGAGTAAAAAAATAAATGGGGAGTTTTTAAATTAATGGAGGAAAAAATGGTAATTCTACAAAAACTTTAAAGGCCACATAGTTTGGCCCCATGGTTTGAAAAATTATGCACCTTCAACTATCTATAGACATTGGGCCGCACATTTGGCGAGCATGCTATTCTAACTGGGATCCACCCATGTTCAATCCTGTATCTAGGGAAGAAAACCTACAATGATTGAAGTGTATGGTCAGAAAAACTAGGTTCCACTCATGTTCTCCCATCTATCGATCCCTGCTGCAAACCTCACAGTTGAGGCAAACCATGTGCACAGTTTGTTTCCTCCAAAACATGGTTTTGTTTGCTCCGAACAATCCCTAGACACTCCTGATACCTCCCTTAGGTAATAGGGTGCATTTATAGGGATAATGTAATGATTCAAACTGAAATTTTAAAATGGATCTATACATCAAAAAAATATGGGATTTGATAACCTACCCTCCTTAAAACAAATTGTCCCTAAGTTTCCCTTCCAAGGGTGGTAAAGCATTATTTGATAAATTCATCATCCATTAAGAATGTACATCATCATATATCTCCAATTTCAAATATTTCATGTGATAGTGCTACCAGAGAAACCATAGAAAAAGAACATACCTGTTTCAAAGATCCTTCATTCTCTGATCAACAATACATATCATATGATCCTCAAAGGATGCATCCCACACTTGCTCTATATCACCAAAATTAAACATATGATATGGCTTTAAATGATAAAAATTTTGATATATAAAATACTTCATCATGTACTGATACCTCTGAGGAAAATCCAACAAATAGGCTGTTTGACCAATTCCCTCCAAGATATCAAAATTATCTACGTACCAGGATGATAGATTTCCCTGTATCATAATCTGTCTATGAACCAATATAGGAGAAAATCAATGAAAGAATTGATGCCACACCTCAAACTCTAGAGTCTAATGATGTTGATCTGAATAATAAGTCTTACTGTAATGAGTTGTGTCCATACATTTTAGAAAGAGTTTTACCAATTCTGATATCTCCTAAATGAGATAAAGACCATTTAGTGCTGCTTCACCTGGCTCTGACTAGAATAGTGATGAACATCATGAACTACTGTAAAGTTCCACATATGGATCCATCTAAATCATTTCTTGAAAAAATATTATCAAAGTAAAACTCTATGATAGGTAAGAGTTTCTCATATGAACCTCCCAAAATCTTAGACACATTCCTAGATCATATCCTCTAACACCCGTATCATTCACCTGGACTGACCCTATATTAGAGGGTGATATACTATAATCAAAATCACATTTGAATCCAGTGTTCTCCACAAAACCTTCCCAAACCTATACATAAACCAAGAATCTATAGAATATATAATACCATCCCGACATTGAATGTCTTAATAAAATAGTTTCCATGATCATTAAGGAAAAGGGTCTCTCGGATAGGTAAAAAGTGTGTGACCTTTGACAACTTTTCAATGATCACCCATACTTAATCACTACCATGATGGGAAATTGGAAAACCTGTCACAAAGTCCATAGTGACATCATCCTATTTCCACTCATAAATGGACATAGGCTGTAGAAGTCCTAAAATCCACTAGTGCCCAGCCTTCACCTACTAGAAGATGGATATCCATGAGATAAAACCTAAATCTTGCCTCTTAATACCTGGCCACCATCAATGATGACGTATTTCTCAAAACATCTTGGTAATCCCAGGGTGAACATACCAAATATATGCAGCTTCCTTATATTCAAGTTAAACTGTGTCGAAATGTATTTGAGACTTTTATGGTTATTTTAAAAAATAAACTGTTCCCCCTAAAAGATATTTCCTCAAAATTAATAATTCATAAACCATAGCTACTAGATCGAGTTCATGGAAAGGTTAATTCCACTAATGAGTTCTAAAAAGGTGAGACTCCTATTATACAAATTGATCTTCATACATCATAAATGCTCTCAGCCCAATCCGTGATGAATTAAAATAAACTATATCTTTTGAAAAAGTCTGGCAGGATCATGATCTGTTCTAAAATACATCTACCTATTAAATCCTGAAGGGATATCACACTGGATTTAGACCATAATAACTAAAACCCTTATTATTCAAGCATTTAAGAGGTTCTTCTAGGTATGAGATGTCCTGAATAAAATGAATGTAATATCCAAGAAACCCCAAAATGTTATATATGTTAAAGACATTCTAGATATTCTCCCAAGAACCTAGGATTCTCACCTTCACTAGTTCAATATATACTCCTACTATAAATTAATGAACCACAACATGAAAATTATCAATACAGAAGTGTCATTTTGAGAGATTAACATAAAATTGATGCTATCTTAGTGTATCTGATATGATGTTAATATGTTTTTCATGGTTGTGTCGAGAATGCGAAAACACCAAGATTTCATCCGTAAAACTACCCTAAATGAATCCAGGTACCGGTGTAAAACCTTATTCATAAAATCAACAAGGACTGAATAGGTGTTTTTAAGGATGAACAACATGACTAGATACTCATACAATAATAGCTTCTTGAGAACCCTATATGTGGTATGCCTAATGGGTCATATGAATCCCTTAGCCTCAAAATACTATGACTAATTTTTGAGTTCCTAGGGAATTATAGGTTCCATCATGTAAGTAGGATTGGATATTGGTTTCTCCCCTTCCACTAGATGGATAATGAACTCCACCTATCTCATTGGAGGTAAACCAAAGAATTAGTCAAGGAAGACATCCCTGAAATGATTCACCATGGATGGAAATTAGATACATCATGGTTCCAAGTCACTTTTAAAGATATTATCCTATGTGGATGTCACTCCAACCCTCCCAAAAAGTGTATTTATGGTTCAGATTTCATGAACATCCCATTCTCCCATATGAACATAAATACTTCCCTTGAGTGATGTAAAAGAAACCCTCCGATGATAAAAACCAGTAACAGAAAGGAATGGAACCAACCATTCCATCCCAAGAATGATATTGAAACCTTTTATATCAAGTAAGAAATATTCTAATGGAATATATATCTTCATTCATTAAGATTTAAATCCCTACTTTGGAGTATAGTCTCTGATAAAATCCCTAACTACATGTCAAGAGTCATCAAGCCACAAAAGTATTCCATTTCTAAGACTATACTTTTTGTAAAGACCTGTAAAATTCAAGGGAATTTTTTTCTTAATTTTCTTTGGGATTTTACAAGAACACAGTTTCTGATGGCACCTAATTCCAAGGCCTGGTGTGCCCGGAATCATGTTCTGAAGTTTAGCTCGCGTACGTTCAATGAACGAACGAGCGGGTTTTCCTATCTTTTGAACCGGTGCTCAGAATTGAAATCTGAGGGCACCGATGTATCCACAACACCGATAATTGATTAGGATCACCGTTTTTGAAGGTGCGTTTGCACGAGAAGAGTTGTTGAAATTGTGGTTTTAGTGAGGAATAAATAAAATTATATTACAATTATATTTATTTTCCTCTAGGTAGTTATATCCTAAGTAAGGGAGTTGGGGTGGGACCCACATGTTGTTAACTAACCATGAGAGGATAAAGGTGGGGTGGGGCCCACACGAGCCCAACCCTTAACATTCCTAACTCCTCAAAACCCCCCCATTTAGTATTTCCAAGTTATCACCTAATTTAATTTTGACAAGTTAAGTTTAATTAAATGAGTGAACATAATTTTGAATGTTCAAATTTAAAAAATTATTGGAAAAGGAAATAAAATAAGGCAAAAGCCTTATTTTATTGTGGTGACTTCGTTGTGTTGAGGGAGGGAGCGTTCTTCACATTTTGGAAGAACTTCATCTTCCCGAAGAAGAACTTTTATACCCCGACGAAGAACATCGTCACGCCTTTTTTCGAAGAACGACGACGCACAATCCTTCGTTCTTCTTCCCACGTCAAAGGAAGGGAGACACAATTCCACCTCGGACAATCTCCGTCAACGTGTACGGAGCCACACCCCGAGACGCCACTTTCCGCGATGCTCTTCGAACATCTACTCGTTATTAAGGTAGGGGTTAATTTTTGTTTGTGGAATAATCTTTTCCGTTCTTCGTCTTTGATTTGGGGCCGCTTGTTATCAACATAACGGGAGGAGGCCAGACTGCACGAACACGGCCGACCCTCCTCCCCCTTGGTTGTTGTGTTTGTTGCGGCTCGAAACAAGGCGGTGCAGTGCAGCGACAATGCGTGGAAACATAGAGGAATGCGGCGAAGAAGCGCGGCGCCATCGCGCCACGCCGTTGAGCCTGAACGAAGCCGCGGCGCCATCGCGCCATGCCGGAGAACCTCGAAGAGGCCGCTGCCAGAGTGGGGCCACGGTGGAGGGGCACGATTCCGTCACGACACGCCGGTCGGGCAAGGCTGAGGATCGATTCCGTGGTGGTGAAAGGCGGGGAGGCCGGAATCTCCGGCCACTGGCAACTCAGAGGGGCGGGATCGCGGCGGTCCCGCGGCAGCAGCACCGGCCAGCCGGACCGGGCCGGCCAACTTCCGAGAGGCCGGGGGTCGTAACCCTCGGCTGGCCAAAGGAGCGCCCCCTAACATGGGGGCCCCGGTTTCTCAATCAGGGGGGCAGCCCCCCCCCCTTTCCGCTCAGCTCAGCGCTGGCTGAGCTGGCCACGCGGGCCGTGCGCGCGCGCCAGGTTAACCGGCTTCCCAGGCCGTTCCCGGCCGCACCGACCGGGACGGGCCGTGCCGATCGGGCCGGTCCACGCCCTAATGGGACGGACCCGGACCCGGTTCGGGCTGACCCAGGGGGTCTCGGGCCGGGTCGGTCCGGGCCCGAAACCCCCTAAAACCGGACAGGTTCGTTCGTTTTTCCATATCTTGGGCTACAGAACTCCGATCGATGCACCGTCAGTTGCGTGGTGATCCTTGGAACGAGATAGTCATTTAGGTATATTAAAATCAAGGTTTTTGAGAACTTTGAGTATGGCTGGGTTGGTTCGAACACGAAACCAACCGGGCCCTCGGAGCGGAAACGTTTATAACTTGAGCTCCAGACGTCCGATTGACGTGCCGTTGACTTTGGTGGATTCCTATTAGTGAGACAGAACTTTTGTCTTACTCCGCCCGAAGTTTGGATGCAGTTGGAGTGCGGTCGGGTTGGTTTTGACTTAAAAACCAACCGGGCCCCTAGAACGAAAAAGCCAATAACTCTCAGACCAGGCGTCTGATTGACGCGCCGTTTGTCATGTTGAGTTCCTCTTATTGAGACGGAACCTTGGGATACATCAACTCCAGACTACGTGTCCGTTGATGTATCAACCCTCTTGGCTCGTGGAGCGGACCCTCCCGGAATCCATCATGCTGTGTGCGGGATCCCTAGATCTGGCTGCGACTGCGATGACAATGATGACTGCACTGAAATCCTCCGCGGGTTCGGCAGTGACGAAGACCGTACTAAAATCCTCCGTGGGTTCGACGGCGATGAAGACTTCACTGAATTCCTCCATGGGTTCGGTAGTGACGAAGACCTCAATGAAATCCTCAGTGGGTTCGACTGCGATGAAGACTGTACAGAAATCCTACGTGGGTTCGGTAGCGATGAAGACCATACTGAAATCCTCCATGGGTCCGATGGAAATGACTACTGTTCTTGTATCCTATGTGGGTCTTGCAGTGTTTGAATCTGTTCTTGCTATCCTACGTGGGTCTGGCAGAGCAGCTGGTCTGTATCCTATGTGGGTCCAACAGCTTGGCTGGTTTGGTATCCTATGTGGGTCCCA
This sequence comes from Viscum album, assembly GCA_963277665.1. NCBI lineage: Eukaryota > Viridiplantae > Streptophyta > Magnoliopsida > Santalales > Viscaceae > Viscum > Viscum album. The sequence goes on from OY728151.1 coordinate 1,991,975,089, forward strand.
ACTTAGATGAATTAGTGGCTATATCTGATCATCTCTATCACCGAAGAAGTATACCTGTGTGATATGAGTCTTGACTTTCAATCAATATCTTAGATATGATTGACTTGATTTATTATGTGGATCGGGTTGTGTTATCCTGTGTGGATTGGGTTGTACTATCCTGTGTGGACGTGATCGAATTTGGGCTCGTATGTTAGAGCCAAACTAGAATTGATGACTTAGGTATATGTATGGAAATATACCTAAGTAGTGTTGGATGTTATTTTTTGATTGTATCTTTCCATTGTGGATTATCCTTTGTGGATTCTAGGAGACCTTCGGGGGTCTCAGGGTCCCTACTGAGTAGCGTATACTCACCCCTGCATGGGATATGACCGCACTACGTTGTGTTGGATGTAGACGAAGGACAACGCTGATCGTGGTTGAGGCTTGTGGAGCAAGTCGGTACCTGGAGGTGGACCACTGGGCGGAACGTACACCGAGCAGACGGCTGGACCCGAGGGGCTGAGGAGGCTATCTGTACCCACCCATCAGGTGGGACTTCCAGTGGATGGCTCGACGTTTCTTCTTTACTTTTAGTTGTTATAATTTCTTTCCAGTTGTACTTTACTTTCAGTTTGGGTTTGTATTCTGGCCCACTTACTTTTCCGCACTACTATTGTACACAATTTTACTTAGTGTTTACTTTTTCTTGCTTACTCTGTGGTGTTTGTTTACTTTATAAAGGCAATGCCTTCCCCTTTTTGTCGGGATTTACGCCTTGGTGCTAGTCGCCAACCCCTGACCTATGGGAGGCGGGCTTGGGGTAGTCACGGCATAGGTCCCGAGGATGGGTCGTGACAAATTGGTATCAGAGGAGTTCAGTTCTACCGCAGAACTCAGGACTCTGATCTTTCTTATATGTGAAGAAATAGTGTTAAGGTTATTGAGTGTAGTTATCAGTCCAGGGAGTCCAGTGCTGGTGCGGCGGCCGACGTATCCGTACACCAGGACCCTGACTTATGATTTCCGACTCAGTGCACAAAAACATTGATTGCATGTGTGTTACAAAAGTTTTCTTTGTGATTACTTTGTGTCAGCTCACCAGGTATACTATTTGACCATGGAACACCTGTTTCTTTCAGTATGGCCCCACGAAGGCAGCCAGCTAGGGTTCTGTGTTTTGTGCGAGCCGACAGCCCACCGAGCGATGAGGCCTCGGTGCAGGGCCATTTTCAGCGGAGGCACCAGCGACACCACTACCTGTCGAGTCACTAATGCCACCAGCCCCAGCCACTGAGAGTGAACTTCTAATTAGTGAACTACACGAGTTTCAGTGTCAGATACCACCTAGGTTCCGTGGGGAGACGGACCCTCAAGCAGTCGAGGATTGGCTGGAGGCTGTAGTTCGAGTTTTCAGGTTAGTGGGGACACCAGCAGACCTCATGGTGATCCTTGCAGCGAGCCTCTTGCACGCGGAAACATGTAGATGGTCGAGCTTGATGCTCCAGGTACACGACGAGGAATATCTCCTCTCAACAGAATTTGAGAGCATCTTTCGCTCGGAGTTCGTCCTAGCCACCCTCCGTGCGGTGCACATCCCAGAGCTTCTACAGCTACGGCAGGGCAGCATGACGGTCGCCCAGTACTCGGCGAGATTTACCGATCTCTCGTGCTATTCAACAGACATGATACGAGACCCATTCTTCTGGGCTCGGACCTTTGAGTAGGGACTGAGGCATGAGATCAGGGCATCGATGATATACCTCATAATTCCGACACAGGCAGGAGTACTGGAGCGAGCTCTTCTCATAGAGAGATTTATTGCTGAGCCTACACCAGCAGCGAGACCTACCGCAGGGTGACATGTAGCAGAGTCGTCTGCAGCTGGCAGTCGACGGATGTCACAGGGGTCCAAGCAGACCAGGCCATCAGGCGGACGACCACAAGATACTAGCTCGGAGGTGCGGGGCACACGCAGCAGAACCAGTCTTACGAGTGGTAGATAGTGCTATGCATGCGGCGGGCAGGGCCACATGGCTCGTGACTGCCCGACCCACCATGCAGTGGGGTAGTATACGGTTGAGGAACCACCTAGACATGGGAAGAGGTTAGACCATGGCGGTCCGCATGGGGAAGGCGGACGAGGCCGAGGAGCTGGTCGAGCGGCAGGTGGTGGACGACGTTTTGAGACTCTACCACCACCACCACCACCAGGAGGTCCACCCCGACCACAGGGGAGATCACAACTTTAAGAAACTGAAGCTTATGATCATGTAGCTCCGGAAGTGGGTGGACAAGTGCGGGATTAGCTCTAGGCATGGTGGCCTTTGCCCATAATGCCTCTAGCTTTGTTGTTTGTGTTGCTTTGTGTCCTTGTACTTTGAGTTGAAGTAATAAAAGACACTTGCAATAGTGACGTTTGCTTTCTTGTCTTTTGTATGTTAATACTAAGAGGTTCTGGTTAAAAACAGTTGACTTTACCCTCACATACGAGATTCCTACTGGAAGAGACCCAGTGACCACACACTGATGCCGATAGTGTGACTCAACCCTTGGAGGTGAGAGTAACAGTTAGATCTCTTGGTAGCAGTGTCGAGGCCTTAAGAAATCATCCATGGTATGAATTAACTGATCATGATGGGATTTACTGTATTAGGCAAGGAACATGATTCATCCAGTGGATGAGAGTAGATTTCTCTTTTCAGAAAAGGATAAATCTTTGTAGGTTTGAAGAACGTTAAGGAAGAAGGGGAAACCCTTTTTGTGGTCAGACAGATGTCAGTAGAGCTTCTAGGAGCTGAGACAGAGATTGACCAGTGCATCTATCTTGAGGCTACCAGAGGAGGGAGTAGGGTACTTAGTCTACTGTGATGCATCAGGGACTGGACTCGGATGTGTCCTAATGTAGTAGCGGGCCGTGATCGCCTATAGATCACGTCAGTTGAGGAAGAATGATCAGAACTACGCTACCCATGACCTGGAGTTAGCAGCAGTGGTTTTCGCTCTGAGGATGTGGTGACACTATCTTATGGGCGAGCGCTTTACAGTCTACTCTGACCACCAAATTCTCAGGTACATCTTCTTGCAGAAGGACCAGAATCTGAGACAGCGACGATGGATCGAGTTCTTCCAGGACTATGACTTTGAGATAGTCTATACTTTTGTAAAGGGGAACGTAGTAGTCGATGCTCTCAGCAGGAGGACATCCATTCAGCTACTCGGGGAGGCGACGGAGCAGCTAGCCTCTTTGCATATATCCTTTGTGGATAGAGATGGTGCAACCTTTCTTCAGTCACTCATAGTCACTCCTCCACAACTGCAGCGGGTCAGAGAGGCACAATATGGGGACATTGACTATGAGATGCAGCGTGCACAGATATCCTCAGGACATGCACCTGATGGATTCTCTGTAGGAGGAGAGCACGTCGTCCTTTTTAGAGGACGTACCATAGTACCAGTTTCTTTACAAGAGGAGGTGCTGAGAGAGTTTCACACTTCCCCTTTAGCGGTACATCCAGGAATGGCGAAGATGTACTAGGATCTCAGACGATAGCACTGGTGGCCGGGTATGAAGAAGGTTGTGGAAGAGTTCGTTTCTCGATGCCTCACCTGCCAGCAGGTGAAGGCAGAGCACCAGGTACCAGCAGGATTGGTACAGATCTTGGAGGTCCCGGAGTGGAAGTGGGACGGTATATCTATGGATTTCGTGACTGGACTTCCACACACTTCCAGAGGTCACGACTCCATTTGGGTGATTGTCGACCGACTCACCAAGTCGGCCCACTTCTTACCCATCAGAGAGCAGGGCTCAGTGGAGATCTTGGGACTCCTCTATGTTCAATAGATTGTAAGGCTTCATGGTGTGCCATCATCTATCGTCTCCGATCGAGATGCCCGTTTTACTTCCCGGATTTTGAAGGGGTTGCAGGAGGCGTTCAGGACGCAGCTACGTCTGAGCACCGCCTTTCACCCTTAGATAGATGGTCAGACAGAGAGGACCATTCAGACCCTCGAGGACATGCTCTGTGCATGTGTCCTCAACTTTGGTTGCAGCTGGTAGGATCACCTACCTTTGGTGGAGTTTGCGTATAACAACACCTACCACTCCACCATTGGGATGGCACCGTACGAGGCATTGTACGACCGACCTTGAAGATCACCGTTGTGCTGGACAGACCCTAGGGAGTCAGCACTTGTGGGACCAGAGATGGTCCAGGCCACGACAGAGAAGGTCCAGGTCATCCAGGAGCAGATGAGGACATCTCAGAGCCGGAAGAAGTCTTATGCTGGCAGGAGGGGGAGACCACTAGAGTTTGTGGATGGAGACCATGTCTTCTTGCGGGTCTCACCTCGACAAGGTTTATGGAGATTTCGATGAGGCAGAAAGTTGTCTCTGCACTTAATCAGACCTTTTCAGGTACTCAACAGGATAGGCAAGGTGGCTTATCACCTGACTCTACCACCTCAGTAACACCGGGTGCACGACGTCTTCCACGTATCTCAGTTAAGGAGATACATGCATGACCCGACACATATCATCGACTATGGGGAGCTGGACATTGATGATGGGGATACTTTTGCGGAGGTTCCATTGGAGACCGAGGATCAGCAGGAGCGGGTCCTACGTGGATGGTCGATTCCTCTAGTGCGCATCAGGTGGAAGCACGGGAACCTTCAGGAGAGCACTTGGGAGCGGGAGGCTCATATGCGTGCACAATACCCACATTTGTTTCCCTATTTTATGATGTATCTTTACGGGGACGTAAATCCCTGAAGTGGGAGTAATGTAAAGACCCGTAAAATTAAAGGAAAATTTTTTCTTAATTTTTTTTTGGGATTTTACAAGAAAGCAGTTTCTGACGGCACCTGATTCCAGGGCCCGGTGTGCCCGGAATCTTGTTCCAAAGTTTAGCTCATGTACGTTCTGTGAACGAACAAGCTGGTTATCCTAAATTTTGAACCGGTGCTCGGAATTGAAATCTGAGGGCACCGATGAAACCGCAGTGCCGATAATTTCTTAGGAGCACCTTTTCCGAAGGTGCGTTTTCTCAGGAGGAGTTGTTAAAATTGTGGTTTTAGTGAGGAATAAATAAAATTAAAATTAAATTTAATTTTTTCCTCTAGGTAGTTTAATACTAAGTAAGGGAGTTGGGGGTGGGAACCACATGTTGTTAACCAACCATGAGAGGATAAAGGTGGGGTGGGGCCCACACGAGCCCAACCCCTCACATTTCTAAGTCCTCAAAACCCCCCCATTTAATATTACCAACTTATCACCTCATTTAATTTTGACAAGTTAAGTTTAATTAAATGAGTGAACATAATTTTGAATGTTCAAATTTTAAAAAGTATTGGCAAAGGAAATAAAATAAGGCTAAAGCCTTATTTTATTGTGGTGACTTCGTTGTGATGAGTGAGGGAGCATTCTTCACATTTTGGAAGAACTTCATCTTCCCGGTGAAGAAATTTTCTACCTGAACGAAGAACGATGTCATGCCTTTTTCCGATGAACGACGATGCGCCATCCTTCGTTCTTCTTCTCGCGTCAAAGGAAGGGAGGCACCGTTCCACCTCGAACAATCTTCGTCAACGTGTATGGAGCCACACCCCACGATGCCGCTTTCTACAACGCTCTTCGAACATCAAATTGTTATCAAGGTAGGGGTTAAATTTTGTCCGTGGAATAATCTTTACCGTTCTTCGTCTTTGATTTGGGGCGGCCTGTTATCAACTTAACAGGAAGAGGACAGACTGCACGAACACGGCCGACCCTCCTCCCCCTTGGTTGTTGTGTTTGTTTCGGATTGAAAGGAGGCAGCACGGTGAAGCGACACCACACGGAAACATGGAGGAATGCGGCGAAGAAGCGCGGCGTCGTCGCGCCACGCCGTTGAGGCCGAACGAAGCCGTGGTGCCGTCACGCCGCGCCGGAGAACCTCAAAGTGGCCGCGGACGGAGCAGGGCCACAGTGGAGGGGTGTGGCGCCGTCGTGCCGTGTCAGTCGGACAAGGCCGTGGCTCGAAGCCGTGGCAGTGTAAGGCGGGGCGGTCGGAACCGCCGGCCACCGGCACCTCGGAGGGGCGTGACCGTGGATGTCCCGCGGCAGCAGCACCGGTCGGCTGGACCGGGCCGGACGACTTCCAATAGGACGAGGGTCGTAACCCCCGGCTGGCCAAAGGAGCGGCCCCCCCACGTGGGGGACGTGATTTCTCAATCAGGGGGGCAACACACCCCCCCTTTTCCGCTCAGCTCGGCGCTGGCCGAGCTGCGCACGCGCGCCAGGCCAACCGGCCGCCCAGGCCGGGCCGGGCCGCGCCGACCGGGCCGGGCCATGCCAACCGGGCCGGGCCACGCCCTAATGGGCCAGACCCGGACCCGGTTTGGGTCGAACCGGTTCGGGCCGACCCAGGGAGTCTCGGGCCGGGTCGGTCCGGGCCCAAAACCCCCTAAAACCGGACAAGATCGTTCTTTTTCTTTATCTTGGGCTACGGAACTCCGATCGACACACCGTAAGTTGCGTGGAGTTCCTTGGAACGAGACAGTTGTTTCTGTATATTACACTCATGGTTTCTGAGAACTTTGTGTATGGCTGGGTTGGTTCGAACATGAAACCAACCGGGACCTCAGAGCGGAAACACTTATAACTTGAGCTCCAGACGTCTAATTGACGTGCCGTCGATTTTGTTGGATTCCTCTTAGTGAGACAGACCTTTTGGATTGCTCCGCTCGAAGTTCAGACGCAGTTGGAGTGTGATCGGGTTGGTTTTGACTTAAAAACCAACCGGGCCCCTGGAACGAAAAAGCCAATAACTCCTAGACCGGACATTCGATTGATGCGCCGTCTGTCACGTTGAGATACTCTTATCGAGAAGGAACCTTGGGATAAATCAACTCTAGACTACGTGTCAGTTTATGTATCGAACCTATTGGCTCGTGGAGTGGACCCTCCCAGAATCGAGCATGCTGTGTGCGGGAACCCTAGAGCTGGCTGCGACTACGACGACAATGATGACTGCACTGAAATCCTCCGTGGGTTCGACGATGATGAAGACTGCACTGAAATACTCCGTGGGTTCGGCAGTGACGAAGACTGTACTGAAATCCTCCATGGGTTCGATGGCGATGAAAACTGCACTGAAATCCTCCGTGGGTTCAGTAGCGATGAAGACCGTATTGAAATCCTCCGTGGGTTCGACAGAAATGACTACTGTTCTTGTATCCTACGTGGTTCTGGCAGTGTTTAAATCTGTTCTTGCTATCCTACATGGGTCTGGCAGAGTAGCTGGTCTGTATCTCTATGGGTCCAACAGCTTGGCTGGTTTAGTATCCTACGTGGGTCCTAGCTTAGATGAATCAGTGGAAATATCTGATCATCTCTATCACTGAAGAAGTATACCTGTGTGAGCTGAGTCTTGACATTCAATCAATATCTTCGATATGATTGACATGATTTCCTATGTGGATTGGGTTGTGTTATCCTGTGTGGATTGGGTTGTACTATCCTGTGTGGATGTGATCAAATTTGGGATCAGATGTTGGAGCCGAAATGAAATTGATGACTTAGGTATATGTATGGGAATATACCTAAGTAGTGTTGGATGTTACTTCGTGATTGTATCTTTCCTTTTTGGATTATCCTTTTTGGATTCTGGGAGACCTTCGGGGGTCTCGGGGTCCCTACTGAGTAGCGTATACTCACCCCTGCACAGGCTATACCCGCACTACATTGTGTTGGATGCAGACGACAGACATCGCTGATCGTGGTTGAGGCTTGTAAAGAAAGTCGGTACCTGGAGGTGGACCACTGGGTGGAACGTACACGGAGCGGACGACTGGACCCGAGGGGCTGAGGAGGCTATCTGTACCCACCCTTCAGGTGGGACTTCTAGTGGACGGCTCAACGTTGCTGCTTTACTTTCAGTTGCTGTACTTTCCTTCCAGTTGTACTTTACTTTCAGTTTGGGTTTGTATTCTGGCCCACTTACTTTTCCGCACTACTATTGTACCCAGTTTTACTTAGTGTTTACTTTTTATTGCTTACTCTGTGGTGTTTGTTTACTTTATAAAGGAAATGCCTTCCCCTTTTTTTCGGGATTTATGCCTTGGTGCTAGCCGCCAGTCCCTGGCCTATGGGAGGTGGGCTTGGGGTAGTCACGGCACGGGTCCCGAGGACGGGTCGTGACACTTTTCACAGTTTACAATGTTTTAAATGACGGTTATGTGAATATATCAAATAATAAAAATACTAAGAGGAAGAAACAAGAATTTTACTTAAGGAAATATAAGGCCTTAGAATGTACTCCTTTAGAGTAGGATGCATTGCATAGATATGTCCTGATATGTGGCCCTGAGATGTAACATGACAACCCTGAGCAGGCCCACTCAGTTGGACCTGCCCCTATGAAATCTGACTACCTCAGTTCTTAACCCCACCCCAATATGATCAATTGGTATTTCACTAGATCTCAACATGATGTGGCTCTATATATCCTATACCCGAATGTGGTTTTGGTACAAATCCCTTCTCCCTAAGAACTGGATGGAATTTTTGATAGAAGCATATAAGGTGACCCATCCAGCCATAATATAAACACTCGATTGGGTCCCTCGTATATTGGGAATTGTTATGGATTGTCCATCAAAACGGATAACACACCACATAACTATTGGTGTGTTTCATCTGACTAGTGAAACCAATGTGAGTAGTCTTGAAATGACATTTCCTTTTACTTTACAAACTGCCACCCTACCTGAATATTTAACTACCCTAACTCACATTGATAGCTTCCATTGGGTTCTTCTCATTAATGTGGGCCAAGTTCACTATCTCAGAATCATTTTTCAATCATAAGAAATTCTTCTATGATTATAATGAGTATGTAATAATATCCACAAACCATCTCACAATCATCACCTTTTTACTTTTCAATATTAGTGAAATGAATTAAATCTCTGTAAAATTATCTAAATACTCCATCACAAACATAGTACCCTTTTAGAGGTTCATAAACTACATAGAAATGTCTGTTCTCATTTTATGGAAAAGGAATTAGTCATTGAATAATTTTTTGATGCCCTGCAAAATTGTACCCCGACAACAACCTGCCTGAGTGATAGAATCCCACAAATTGTTAGAGGATTCATGAAAAATATAAGTGGTCAGATTCCCCCACTCCACTATGGAGGAATCTCTATAAACCTAAAGTTCAAAATCATGACATCTAGCCAAGAAATTACATCATGAGGACCGTCATCCATTGAGAAGGTGGGAGGATATTGCAGCTGGAATTCCCATAAAAATTCTTCCACAGAAGAGGCAGGTCATAGAAATCCCTATAAAATAAACATGAAACAAATTAATATCTCTCAAAACTATGCATGAACTATTATTTGAGTTTCAACAGGAGGTTACCCTAGTGTCTCTATAAAAGGTAATACTAGTGTCTTAGTACCCACCATCTCTGACGAATGGTCATCACCACCCTTATGGAGAATAACTCAAGGATGTCGTGGTTACATATCTATATAATATCCAAATACATGTATCATATAAGATTAAAAATTATATAGTATTAATGGTAATAGAAAATGATAGGTACAAATCCTTCCTATAATCCAACCACACCTCTATTCTATCTCTTGAATCTAGGTAAAGGAGATAAGAAAAGTTACATATGTAACAAGAGAATCCTCATACATCCCACTACTAAGGTCAGGTTAGGGTGAATTTCATGCATCACATAGTGGGGGTTTTAGAATTTTGAGTTTCAATTTCATGGTATATAGGAAAACACCATATACATTTCAATTGGAATCCCTATATAGCGATAACTGTTTCATTTAAAATTTAAAATTATTTTAATTTCATTCATCATTATAGGCAAACACATATCGTAGTCCACTTAGATGCATAACCATTCCTAATTTATAAAGGCCCACCATCTTTAAGAATTACAATTGGTAAGTCATGAAACAATAATTTGACCTTTACATCTGGTATCAAGATATAACATGTCATGTGTAATGATTTAACCATATGAATTAAAATTACCAATTTATATAATTACAATAATCATAAGTTATAATTTGCATTCATGTAATCAAATCAATTGATGTTTTAGTCCATAGATCTAGTGTTCCATCACTGAAATATGGAATACTTGGTTAATTAAGGTTCCAACTTAAAATTATGTGGTAAACACCATTTTGATCGATGATGGAAATTTAATTAATTCAATTATTTTATCCATGCAGGAAAAACTAGTACATTTCTATATATAATAATCCATACACTCGCAAAAATCACAAGTAGTTCTAACAATTCATGAAACAAGATTTACCTAAATATCATGGCATAATGTGTGACATTAAAATCGTCAAGTTCATATAATAATTTATGAGATAGTACCTCATTACCATACAAGTACATAGGAAAACAAGTCCATAATAATAATTATAATTGGATTGACAATAACAACATAACAAAATATGTGTTCCACCCAACTGTGAAATAAATATTACTTTAATGGGAAGAAAACAATAATAGAAATATCCTATCCAAGGTAATTTGGATTTTCCCCTATACATGGGTTACATACTCCCAAACATAGTCTCATTACTAAATTCTGTCACATTCATAGTCTTCCGGTCTAAATATACAAATCATAATACAAAAGGAAAAATAACACTGATATACTTTATAGAATCCCAGCCCAGAAGCCACTAAGAGGTTCCCTAAGATGGTTGGCCACATGACCTCAAGTGAAACTCCCTATATTACAGAGGATACTGAATATCAGTGATAGTATGTGGTGGTATGGTGGGGTGACTATACCCTTGTGATATGAGTACACCACAATTGTATGTATGAAATTTAACCAATAGAAGATGTAAAAATAACTACTTGCTGAATAATAATAAATTATCCAATATAACCAAAATGTTTAAACTACATGAAATTCATTTGAAAATTGATGATTCTTACATGATACTATACAGTGAAAGTACACAAGATATAGGAAAAACATGAATATACCATATGCTAATAATAAATTTAAAAAATAAAAAATGAAGTCCCTATTGGCATTATGAGCATAGAATCAGTCCTCTATACCCTCATGACTAGATTAGGTCACACTAACTTCTTAAAACTAAGTAGAATATCTCTAAATGGAATTCAACATATACAGATATAATATGTGTGGATATCACAATTATCATGGCATGCATATATAGAGAGGAAAATAACTAGACCATCTATAGTCTAGGGTAACATATGTCGAACCCAAGAATGTACTTTGGATTAGTGATCAATTAGAATGATTTATAACTGGTATTCAATATTTTAGTAAAAATAATCCTTAGAATATAATATTTGGAATCCTTAGAATTTAACACATGGAATTTTGATCCCATCTATGGTGATCCATAATATGTTACCCAAATATCACTCTAGGAGCAATATAAATACCCATCCCTATAAGAGTACATCCATGGTTATCCATATAAGGAATTCCAAGTATCACTCTTGGAATTGTGTAAAAAATGACCATATGAGGCTCTCATTAGTATCTCATATAGGTGACTGATTATTTCTTGTGGCATGGTATAACCACTATTCCACCGATCCCATATAAAGTGACCACCATTTGGAATCATTAACGCCCATGGGTAGGTAATGAATCCCCCCAGGGATACCATCCAAGGCATTCCATAAATAATAAATGTATCAATATCAATATATTTATTTTCCATATCATGTTTTTATTATAAATCATGATGATCCAGTCCAAGGTTTCCTTAAATTGGGACCCTTGTATCGCCCTGAACGTGATATGAAGTAATGGTTTAGCTATCAATAACACACAAAATTTCAAAAAGGAATTATAGCCACAATAGTTTAATCAAGTTAGACAACTAATTGTATCCCATTAATTCAATCTATGACATATAGTACAAGGTCTGGACACATGGACAATCATTTTTTAAAGATCATTTAAAAATTCCAATGTATTTATTATAAGAGAAGACACACAACTAAATTAGTGGTTTAATTCCATTACTATAATAAGTACATTAATCCTTTATAAGAGGTTACATCCATAGGGGTGTATCATATCCATGGGGAAGTCAACGATGTTGATTCACCATAATCAAGTATAATATTAAGCATGGGAAGAAACATAATTTAATTAAATAGACTTTTTGGGGATACTTTTGAGGAATTCGGGATGCAGCACAATGGAACATGATAAAATACGATGAAAATTTAGGAAAAAATAACAAAACCACTTATATTATGCTTTTCTCACTCTCCTCATCCAGTATCAGCCATTAGTTCGGTTTGGATTAAGAGAAAATGAATGAATCATAAAATATCTAGAAAAAATTACTTATGAGATAATACCAAAATAGAGAAAATAATTTTTAGATAAATGAGATAAAGAAGAAAAAAAACTATATCACATACCAAGATGGATACAATGAGATGAATGGTGTCTCAATCAGACATTGGACAAAGAAGATATCCAAAATCCTATGATATGCAACAGAGAGAGCTCAAACATGAGGGGAGGTACTATCTTCTCGTGGAGAAAATGAATGGGAGAGGAGTTAAATAGATGTATGGGAAATGTTGATATAAACCCAAAATTTAAATGGTGTATAGTTCAGTTCTACGATTATCGAAAACGTTCACTAATTGTGTTCCTTCCATTGTCCATTGACAGTGGGCCACATTGTTGGGGAAGATAGTTTATCTAACTATGATCCACCCATGCGCTCCTCTCTACCCAGGGATCACAACATTCATAGATTATGGAATATAGTAAAAAACCTGTGAACTACCCATACACTCCTCTATGTGTATCTCATCTTTACCCCATACCTATTTCCCAAACCATGCGGCTTCAAGTGCACTATTTTGGCAAACCATGAATCTGGAATGTTTCCTCCAAAACATGCTGTTTTGAGATCTGAACAAGGACTAGACACTGTTGAGACATCCCTTATCCAATAGGGATCATTTATAAAGAACGTTTTTTTTATTAAAACTGAAATTTAGAAAGGTTTAGTACCTAAATTAAAATCCAATATGCTACACACATTTCCTTGAAAATTTAATTATTTTATTTTAATGTTATGAATATTTACAATAGTGTCACTACTCTCATATATAAAAGAACATGTCATTTCCTCACATATTCAAAAAAATATGAGCACTTTATCCCAAAAAAATATCTTAAAATTTCCCTTTAAAAAACACTTATCCAAAATCTATACATTTCGGGGTCACTAAAAGGACAAACTACGAATTTTTAATGTGTAAGGGAAAGGATAAATTACAAGAAATAATTAAAAGTAGAAACCAAGTGCATTCAAGTTTCATTCTTCTTCCACCACCTTAAAATATTTTATAACCAAACTTATATAACTATATTATTATATTTACTACACTTTAATGTTATTATGTTTATGAGATAACCATTTACTATCACAATATCATCCAATAGAAAATGAAAATGTCACGCATGTGTATTGCGGACTACAGTGTCCATGTAGTGACTTGTTTCATTTTTTATCACCACTATATATTACTGGTTATAAATATTGAATTAAGTACATAATATAATATTTATTACATAATTATTCATCCTTAAATATTAACAATTTTCTATATTTTTTCCTTTCCATACATTGAAAAATGAAAATATCGCTCATACATTTGTGAGAAATATCACGTCCATGAAATAACATCGTTAATTTACACTAATGCCTTACATGGATGGTTTGACGAATGAATTTAATAAAAAAATTTTAAATTATAATGTTTATGGATATATAATTTTTTAAATCTCTTAATAGTATAAATAATGAATGGTCATTGTAAAATTTAACCACTTAAAATGAGCACAATGATATACTTTGTACAAAATAATATCTTACCTTTATTTTTCAATAATCTAATACATCTAACTATTTAAGAATAAATTTTATCTCTATTATAAATAATTTAAAATCATTAATATTCATTAATAATGACAATATTAATATAAAATAATATATTTTTTCTCATTCAGTCATTATAACAAGTTGTTATTTTGGTATGTTTTACTACCTATGTGAATGATGTTATAATATTTATGTAATTAATGTTTAAATAAATATAAATAATAGTAATAACATGCAATAATTATTAATATGATATCTTTTAATAATACCTAAATAATGAATCATTTGTCAAAATAATGGCATTAAATGTAAACATATATGGTTATTTTTAATAAAAAAACAAGCTTATCCAGAAATATTAATGGGAAATTAAATATCCCATAAACTAATAGATTATTATATTTATATAATGAAAAATAAACCATAAATAGAATAATTTAGAGCATATGTAACTATTTTTAAATTAATTTTTACAATTGCAATGATACTTAACTATTTTAGAGATTATGAACCGTACAATCCCAAATTGGCCTACATGAACTATACCAATTCTTTACATAAATAAAATATGATAATGAATGGAATAATAAGAATGATAATAAGGGAATGAATATAATTTTTTTTATAAATTAGGTAAATATTTCATATAATTTTATTTTTCCGGACGATAGATTTCATATGAAGCGAGTTAAGAATCGATATTAGGTCTTATTCTTTCAAAAATTATTTTAAATATTTTAAACATTTAGATTTATTGATAATTTTATTTTAAAATTTTAAAGAACGTTATTATTTATACCAAAAATATTGTGAAATTTTATTTTCATATAATTTTTACCTTCATTGAATTGTGTTAAAATTAATTTTTTAAATTTTTCAATACCTGATATTTTTTTTGAATTTCATTATAAAATTGTTGAAAGAATCTTTTTTAAAATTTTTCATATAATAAACATTTACCAACCATGATGACTATTATTCATTAGATTTTTTTTTGTTTTCATGGTTTTTAAAAGTAAATCCAGTTATATTTATTTAGTTAATTTTTCAATTTAATGAGTTTTCAACGAAAATGACATTTCCTTTTATTTTTATGAGATAACTATATGTGATTATTCTTATTGGTCCAAATGAATGTTTTTATTTTTTTTTATATTATAGATTCAATATTTTATGTGTTTTATTCAATTTAAGGTTGTTTTATGTTGTATATTTTTATTGTTGGGTCTATTTTGACCCTTAAATGCATTTGGAAATGATATGATATCTAGTGGAGAAATGGTGGAATTAACTGGGTTGGTTAATACATTGTAAGGGTTCTTATAAGGGTGATAGTAAGGATAATTTCCTAATATTTCGAAATGATTTTTATATTATTTCTAGAGATATTTAAGGAAATATTTTGAATTCATGGGATATGATAATGATATTATGACTAAATAAAGTATTACGATCTTTCAATGATAAAATGTTTTTTAAAGGAGTGGTTTTCATGAGAGTTAATATATTTAAAAGAACTTTACTGATTTTTATTTTTCCATTATCCTTGATTATGAGATTCTATTTGAAAAAACATGGGAAAAATTAATTTTTGGAATAAAAAAAGTATTTTTTGAGAATAATGTTTATTGTGTAAAAAGGAAATTTTTTGTTATGGGGCTTTATGATTTTAAAAATGGCCCGATGCGTTTCAATTCATTTTGGTCACTTTTTGAAATTTTTGTGCTCATCCCACATTTCAAATGATTTTAAATGGATGTAAGTATGATTAAGAACTATATCAAGGTTAAAATTGCTTCTATAATAACTCGTCTTAAGTAGGAAAAATAGATTCTTTAATGAAACATAGGTGTACACTTAAGAAAATATTTTTGTAGAAAAAATATACTATTTGTGGAAGTTTCCACAATGTTATGTAATAATTTTCACAATTTTATAAAACATTGATCCTCAAATATCATTTTAATTTAAGAAATTACACTCATTTTGTTTAAACACATAATTATCGGTTGGTTATGTATATATTGTTAAAAAAATCCACATAAATACAACGTTACAAACATGGAACTCCCCCAATATACACATCGTCTCTTCCTCCAATATCCCAAATAAATCAAAAAAAATAAAATAAAATTTATATTCCTCTCAATTTAAGTAATATTTCTTCCCCTTAACTATATCTTTTCAGATTATAATTACACATGCATCATGATGCACAGGTAGGGGTCTGAGTATAAAAACCAAGTAGAAAACCCCCATGAATTCCCACACATGCCACATAAATGAAAACATGTTATCCTAAATTATACATAAAATAATAGGTAAGAATAATGTAACACCCCAAGATTTCATAGTAAGTTATTTTCATTAAAGTAATTTAATAGCTTGCACTACACATGACACCAATTTCGAGCACCCGGCGACTTACCAAACTAGCCGTTCAAAAAATAGTTATGAATAGTATTAACTGCATTTTGAATTTTATATACTCCATATAATTTTAACATAAAAATATGTGTTTCTTAGACAAAATATAAGAACAAATTCAATTTTCCAGATAAAAGAAGTATTTATAAAAAATGAAATTTTATAGTCTTTTAATGAGAACCCTTTTTAAATCCAATATTTCACACTTCTATATATATATAATTTGACATAATAAAATTCTCATTTAGAAGCGGGACATAAAAACTTAGTTTGGATAAATTTTTGGTGCTTTTCCAAAAACATTCACATTATGATGAATATTGAAAAATACTTAATTTTAATTTAAAATAACTTTTTTAATCAATATAACTTATAGTGTTAAATTATAAATTTGAATGGGTTTGAATTATAATTTGATAATATTTTTTATCATTTAATCCAATGTTGGTCATTGGATGTAATTAAAATTTTTAATTGGACATAAACACATATCAATCATTTTATAGTTTCTACTTCTCAAAAACATGTTTTCTAGTTTTGACAGTGAGAATGTTTTTTTTAAATTAATTAATATAACTTATATTTTTTAATTTTTTAAAATAGAAATCATTTTTGATTCTTTAATATCGAAATTAACTTTGGTAGAATTTTTGGTATTTTTCTAAAAACGTTTAATTTTTAATGAATAGTGAAAAACACCGCGTTATTATTTAAAGACAAATTTTTATTAAAATAATTATTTTTAATTTCGTTTTACTTTAAATTGAAAATTGTTACATAATACTTATATTATTACAATGTAATTCATTGATGTAATTTTATAATATGATTAGATATATAAAATTTTATTGAACTTTTTACTTTCTTTTACTCACCTTCTAGGGACAATTGAATTTTTTTATAAAACATAATTTTACCACTTCTCTAAATTGAATTTCAAAAATCTGAGAGACATAGTTTACATCATTATGTAAAATTTGGTTTAATAGGATGAAAATAATTTTTGGTGAATAGTATATTTTGAATTTTATTTACCACTGTTAAACATAAAGAGGTTAATTAATGGTTAAAATGATATTATAATTACCCTAACACATATCATAATTCTTTTCGATAAGTGTATTTTGACCAAAAGCAACCTTAGGAATAAAATATTATCCTTTTGATCCACTTGGATTAGATTAGGACGTTTATTATTATTTTATTTAAATAATAGTTAAAAGTGTTATATTCAAAGTTTAATAACTAAAACATTTTTAATAAAGGGTTATACATAAGATAAATTGAACTATAAATATTAATTAGAAACATAAATATATTTAATAAATTATGAGATTTTATATATAATTTTTAGACATTAAATAATAAAATTTATTTATGACAAAATGATGATGTAGTAATTACTTAACTAATGAAAGATTAAAATAACTAATATTATAAATATAAAAATAAATTTAAATTGATACATTTTATTCATTCCATGAATTTTTTAGGTTAATATGACATTTTAGGGTTGATTTAATGTATTTCTTTTCGAAGTAATCATGTTTGATTGACTTTCACAAAAACCAAATACTAAATTGTGTCGAAATTGACATAAATCAGTATTTAAAAAAATACTATATTATTAAATGATATAATATTCCTAAATATATTAGGTGCTTAAAAAGGAAATATATAATGATATATATGTCAACATTGAACCACTTGAGTTTCTCTTGATATTTTATTGTATGTTTATTAACCATGTAATATAAAAATACAAGAATACATGGTAAAAGTTAAACCATTTAACTAAGAATTTAATATAAAATATAAGGTTAATATGGTGAAATAAAATTTTATAAACCCTATTGTTTTATAGTATTTAAACCCATACCTACCTTATCATTTAAATAAAACAATTTTGAGTCATTATAAGCCGAAAAATATTTTATAATAAAATAATTTTTGAATCTTTTCCTAAAGTGACACTCACCTCTCTTATAAAAGATAACTTCCCCTCCTCTCAAAATCACACCTCCAAAGCCATATGGCTTGGAAACACCCAACTAAAATATACTTCCAACTACCCTAACTTAAACCTAGAGGCCATACATTGATCACAAATCCAACCTAAGGATCCCTTTTGATCAAATCAAATGGAAGCACCTGAAGAAGAGATAATAATTTAATCACCTCTTTCAAAGTTTTTTTTTCTTATTCCACTTCTACTTTAATTGTTGTTTCAATACAAAAATTATAACTCTAGTAACTCCTATATACTGTGATGTTATTATAAATATGGTACAATTATATTCATTATTCTATCTGTCATATGAATGAAAAAGTCACCATACGTGCGTATGTAAATCTTACCATCTCCACATTACGGTGTAGTTTGTTATTCAACACTTCATTATTTGGATGGGTATAATAATGAATATAATTGATTTAAATAATAATTAAAATATGTTAATTATTATTTATATATAATTTACCATCCAATTACTTACTATTTCACCACTAATAAAATGATATTGTCGCTCGTGCGTACGTACGGCTTACCATCTCCACGACGCGATGAGATTTCATTCCCCTTCATAACCATTCAATAATAATTTTCATTTTATGACTAAAAATAATGTTTATGACCTTAATATAATTATTTATATGAATCAAATACATCCTATCCATAATATACATTTCGTACATAACCAAATATATAACGGAAAACAGATCAATTAACACCCAAAACAATGATACTACTACAATATAATTTAAAAATCAATATTAAAAGATCATATATGATGTCATATTTATATATGTTATTATTTTATAAAATAATAACACTTATTACACCATTATAACAGAGTTTAAACTACCCTATACTAAGGAAAAGTACAAGGCAAGGGGTTTTCATCTCACCTTTTATTTCCGTGAGATTCATGCTATATTTTCCACTATTTCCCTTTGTGTGGTGTATGTACTGCTCATGATTGTATTCTTTGTGTAATATAATTTAATTTATGGGTAATTAAAACCTCATTTTATGATCCTTCTTTCATGGTTTGTATGTTTCATTAGTTACCAAATCGGTAAGGGAATTTCAAATTTTGATTTCAACTCATTGGGGTTTACACAGACTTCATTGATTATTTTACTCCAAGATTATGTGTGAAATCACTATTTACTTATTTATGTAGTAATTTACTCTCCCCTTTCTATGTATATAATTTTTATACACATAAACACTCTATTGATAAATTTCCAAGTCATCGATATGAACTAGATAAGAGTAATCTTAACTCAATTTCCATTCACTAAGGTAAGCATCCAAGTCATTGGCGGTTGTTTTTACAAGAATATGTGTGAATGTAATATAATTGGTTTACACTAAATATCTAATCATATTGAATGTATTTATATTTTTCACACATAATTATGTCATTTATTTATCCTTAACCTAAGGATATGGTCTTTATAAGGGATTTCATCTCAATTTACATTCCATTGAGACTTCTTTGTTGTTATGTGCCAATTCACTTTTATATGGTGTACATATTTTACTTTGACATATTATATCATGAAAACCTTTATTCTCATGATATTATAAAGGTTTTATTAATTTTCATATTTAATTATTTTTATTGAGGTGTCTTTCATTTGGATATGAACTTTTTAACTAAAATATTGTTTTAAACAGTCTAATGATTTACCGTTCTAAATCAATCTCATTAATGTCCATTTTTTAAAAGTGGTTTTAAGTATCTATTTATATGGAAATAAATGTTCTAAAATTTAAAAACCTTTCAAAAGATTAAATGTGGTATGGTACACTTTGATTCAAAAATCTCTGTAAACAACTTCTTTGATAAATAGTGTGACTTTTAAATGTTTTCAAGAATATGGATATTTCTATCAAATGGTTTTACTGATTATTTTAATCTATTTAAATATCCATAATTAATATTCATTGAGGATGATTTATTATAATAAATTCTTCCATATTGTAATGAATGGGTTATTTTTTTACTGTGGATGTGCTATTTTTAAACAATTCATGATTTTTGGTTAAACTATGGACATTTCATATGCTAGTTTTAATATGGATGTTTAGATTATGTTTCGAACTTTTCATATGAGTAATGAATTGGACATAGTAAGTGATGGGTGGACCCCGCTATATATCATCGATGCATCATTATGTCTCATGATACAAACTAGTGTCTTGACACAAGGCTTTGAGAGAAACTTATTTTTATTCTTGGCATGAGGCCTTGACTATGAGGTTATGATGTCCGAAATTGTGCATTCCATCATTTTGAAATTAGGTATTGATATGACCTGTGATTATTAGACTAGTATAATAACCATGTAAATTTGTAAATGGAATTATTTGATTTTTCTTTTCTATATTATGCTGATGTTTATGTTTAAAAGGCTTGTGTTTTATTCTTATACATTTACTTAAATTTTTATTCTTATTTATGATAATTTACTCTATATTGTTATCCCTACTATGCATCTGATCTCACCCCTTTATTATGTTTTATTTTTGCAAAGTTGTGAACAAGTATGTTACGATTAAACTGTAGGGATAAGAAAAAGGATATGAGTGTGTTCAAAGGGGACACAATGTTTTTTTTCTTTATTTCATGATGTAATGTAAAACTTATGTATATATCTAGTACATCCAAGGATACTAAAAAAAATCGTTCTTTCAATACTTGAACTCTTTTTTTCATCCCAATTTTATTTAATAATGCAACAATTTTGGGTAACTAGGGTCCGAGCATTACAGTTGGTATCAGAGGAAGTTTAATACAAACCTTGGAATCTAGGTTTAGAAAACCTCTGATTAGAAAACACTACCCTAAGATAGACATTGATGATTAGTAGTATAACACACAACCATAGTTACCTAGATTCGGTGAATTATTACATATCATTGGCATGATCACAATAGATCAAGTCTAAAAAGACTGATTAGTTTAGTAGATTTGGAAGTACTAGATACATACAAATGTTTTACATTATATAATGAAATAAAAAAAAACAAAATTATGTCCCCTTTGAACACACTCATATCCTTTATCCTAGTCATATAGGTTAATCATGATATACTTCTTCACATTCTGGGGAAAAATAAAACATATAATGGGGTGAGCTCAGATTTAAAGTAAGTATAAAAATATAGTAGAAACTTTCATAAATAAGAATAAACATTTAAGGCAATGTATAAGACTAAATCAAAAGTTTTTAAAACATAAATTTCAGAATAATATAAAAAATATAATTCAACTAATTCCATTGACTTATTCACATGGATATTCTACTAGTCTAATAATCGCATGTAATATCAATTTCAAATTTCATAATGATGGAATGCATAATGTCGGTCATCATAACAACATAGTCAAGGCCTCGTGCCCAAACTACAAATAATATTTTTTCAAGGACTTGTTTGAAGACACTAGTTTGTCTCATGAGACCTACCGATGCATTAAGGAGCTATAGTGGTCTCCCCATGCCACTTACTGTGTCCAATGAAATATTCATATGAAAAGGTTGAAACATAACATAAACATTTAGATTAAAAATTGCATACGAAATGTTCATATTTTAACCCCAAACCATTAATGGTATAAAGGTAGCACATCCATAGTCAAAAATAACTAATTAAATACAATATAGAATATTTTATTATAATAAATCAACCTCAAATAAGAATAATGATGGATATTAACTTAGAAGACAACAACCAGTAAAACTATTTGAGAGAAATATCCCCTTTTTCTTGAAAACATTTAAAAGCCTCACTATTTATCAGGAAGATGTTAAAATATATTTTTGAATCAAAGTGTCTCATACCACTTTGAAAATTTTTAAAAGGAACATTACTTTTAAATCTTTCATGTCCATATTAATAAATCCTTAAAACCATTTTTAAAACATGGACATTAATGAGAAAGATTTAGAAGAATAAATATTTAAAACATTTAAAATGATATTTTAGTTAGTGTTCCTAAACAAATGAGATATGATTGAATAAAAATGATTGTGTTTATAAAAAATTATAATATCATGAGAATAAAAGGATTCAGGATATACTATGTCAATATATAGTATATACACCATATAAAAGTTAATTGCCGCATAACAACAAAGATGTCTGAATAGAATGTAAATTGAGATGAAATCCCTCATAAAGACCGTATCCTTAAGTTAAGGATACATAAATGACATAATTATGCATTAAAAATATAAATACACTCAATATTATTGGAAATTCAGTGTAAATAAATCAGAGTACATTCACACATATTCTTGTAAAAATAACACCAATGATTTGGACGTTAACTCAATGAATGGAAATTGAGTTAAGATTAATCTTATCAAGTTCATATCAATGAATTGAGAATTTATCAATGGATTTATTTTGTGTATCAAAAGTATATCCAAAATTGTGGGACTGGAAATTACAACATAAATAAATAAATAGTGATTTCACACATAATCTTGGAGTAAAATAATCAATGGAGTTTGCGTAAAACCCAATGAGTGGAAATCGAAATTAGAAACTCCCTTACCAATTTGGGACCTTACGAAACATACAAGCCCATGAAAGAAGTATCATACAATGAAGATGTAAATACCTATAAATTAATGAATATTACACAAATACTACATTCATGGGCAGTACATACACCACACAAAAAGAAATAGAGGCAATATAGCACGAATCTCACACGAATAAAAAGAGATATGAACACACCATAACTTGTAATTTTCCTCAGTTGAGGGTATGTTAACCTACTGTATAATTTTGAAATATTTTTTATTAAATTATAAAATTACAAAATAACCATATACTTAAAATATTATATCATATATGATTTTTTAATATTGCTTTGTTAATAATCTTGCAGAAGTATCATTATTTTGGGTGTTAACTGATTCATTTTTCTTTATATGCTTTGTTATGGATATGATGTACTTTATTTGTATCCATAATGATATTATTTTCTTAAAAATTATTTTTTTATATTTATTCTTGAATAGTTACGGTGGAGAATGAATCTCATCATGTTTGTGGAGACAGTAATTTGTGCGTACGCACGAGCGACAATAAAATTCTTTTGATAGTGAAATCGTATGTAATTAGATGGTATATAATATATACATAATCATTAACATGTTATATTTGTTATTTACATCAATTAAACTCATTATTATACCCATCCAAATAATTAAGTGCTGAATAAAAAACTACACCACGACGTGGAGACGGTAAGACATACGTACGCATGTACGGTGACTTTTTCATTCAAAGGATGGATAGAATATTGAATATGGTTGTACCTTATTAATAATAACATCAAATTATCTAGGAGGTACAAGAATTTTAATTTTTTTATGGAAACAACACTGAAAGAGGAAGAGGAAGAAGAAAAGAACATTGAAGGAGGTGAGGAAATAATTACCTCTTCTTTGGGTGCTTCCTTTTGATTTGATGAAAAGGGATTTTTTAGATGGATTTCTGATCAATGTAAGGACTCTATGATGAATTGATGTTAGTTGGGAAGATATTTTAGAAGGGGTTGGACAAGGCAAATGGATTTGGAGGTGTTAAATTTAGAGAAGGGAAAGTACCCTTTTATAAGAGAGGTGAGGGTCACTTTTGGAAAAGCTTGAAATTAATTTATTATAAAATCATATTCGGTTTATAATGAATCAAAAATAATTTATTTAGAGGATAAGGTGGGGATGGGTCGATAAATACTCAAAAAATAGGTTTTATACAGGTTTAGGTCACCATATTAACCTTTTCTTTTATATTTAACTCTTTGTTAAATAGTTTATCTTTTACCACATATTCTTGTATTATTATAATAAATGGTTAATAAAATTACTATTAAATGGTTGGAGAACCTGAAGTGGTTCGCTAATGACATATCTATTATTATATAAGTCCTTTGGTTGAACCATAGATTTTTAGGAATGCTATATTAGTTAATAATATAGTATTTGTTTTAAAAACTCATTTATGTCAATTTTGACATTATTTAGTATTCGGTTTTTTTGAAAGTCATAAAAAACTGATTTATTCGAAAAAAATAAATTTAATCAACCCTAAAATTTAATATTAACCTTTAAAATCTGTGGAATTCATCAAAAGTATCAATTTATTTTCATTTTAATATTTATAATATCTATTATTTTAAACTTTCATTAATATGGTAATTACACCATCATCATTGTGTCATAAATAAATTTATTTATATAATGTCTAAAAATTATAAATAAAATACAATTATTTATGAAATACTTTTATATTTATAATGCATATTTATAGTCGAATTTATCATATTTATAACCCTATATTAAAAATGTTTTAGTTATGAAAATTTGAATTTAACACTTTTAACTCTTCTGTAAATTAAATAATAATAAATTTCCTAATCAAATCCATGTTGATCAAATAGGATTATATTTTATTCATATGGTTGATTTTGGTCTATTTACAATTATACAATAGAATTAGGACATGTGTTAGGGTAATAATAATATCATTTTTTATCTTTAATTATCATATTTACTTTTAACCGTGGTAAATAAGAGTCAAACGGTACTATTCAAAAAAAAATTATTTTCCTCTTATTGAACCACATTTTACTTACTGGTATCAACCATGTATCTTGGATTTTTGAAATTCTATCCATATAAGCAGTAAAATTAGGTTTTATGCAAATGTGAAAATATGCCTAGTAGGTGGGTAAAAGACGTTAAAAAGTTCAATTTTTTTAGACATCTAGTATTATTATAAAATGACTCAAATGAATTAAAATTGAACTATTATAAGAATTATGTATCTATTTTTACTTAAAAGAAATTTAAATAAATTAAATAATTATTTATGTAAAAAGTCGGTTTTAAACAATAACATAGTGTTTTTCACTATTTATCAAAAATTGAATGCTTTCAGAAAAATACAAAAAATTAATCCTAAGCTAATTTTGATATTCCAAATTAAAAAATGAATTATATTTTATCAATTTTATAACCTATAAGTTTCATTAAATAATTTAAAATTAATTTCCGTTGTCAAAACTACATAGTGGGTTTTTGAGAAGTAAAAACTATCAAAAGATTGACATGTGTTTATGTACAATTTAAATGTGAAATTACCTCCAATGACCTAAATTACATTAAATTATAAAAATATAGTCCATTTATACTTTAAAACCACTCAAATTTATAATTTAACACTATAATTTATTTTGATTAAAAACCTTGTTTTTAATTAAAATTTAGTAATTTTCACTATTCATCAAAATATGAAAGTTATTAGAAAAGTACCAAAAATTTATTGAAACTAAATTTTTATGTCCTGTTTCTAAACAAGAAGTTTATTTTTGTCAAATTGAATATATAAAAGTGTCAAATATTTAATTTAATAAGGGTTCTCTAAAAAAAGGCGGTAAAATTGCATTTTCTGAAAAATAATTCCTTTATTTGAAAATTTGAAGTTGTTTTTAAATTATATCCAAGAAACACATAATATGGATGTTAAAATTATATGGAGTATATAAAATTCAAAATTCATTTATTATTATTCATAAAATTTTTTTGAACGACTAGTGTGATAAGTCGTGGTGCGCTCGAACTCGGTGTTGTGTGTAGTGCACACTACTGAATTACTTTAATAAAAATAACTTAATATGAAATACTGGGGGGGGGGGGGGTTCCATTTTTCCCCCCTTTTGGAAATTGTGTCCTCCCAATTTTAAAATTGGGCATGGGAACTTCATTGAATGTCCGACATCGGAAAAATGTAAATAAAAATATCACTATAAAAGAAAGAAAGAGAATTACAATGGTCACCGGAGATAATCCATACTAGAATTCTATGTAGGAAAACATAGATATGGAAGATAAAAAAGTGTCATGTTCTGGTGGATAGTGATATAAAACATGATCTAGAGAATGTTAGAAACAAGAAAACCACAAACTTGTGATGGGTTAAACCGTCATTAGTTTCCCAGTAGGAAAAGTAAACGGAAAACTTTTTTTGTTTTAAGTTCCATTTCATAAAGTTGAGGAATTTATTTAAGTGGTTGACTAAAAACAAAAAGTTATATAATTAAATTTCACGTATAGTTTCATCCTTTAAAACTTTTCTACCACTAACTCATATTTTATCCAAAACAATGAGTATTCAAGATTACTTGGTCATGCGTGAAGTGCTAGAATCAAATTTTAGAGAATCACATAATCCTAAAAAGATGAACTATATCTTTCCCTTGTCTTTATACATTGGCAAAAACCAAAATGGTTATCACTATATTAGATGATCCCCAAAAAGGATAATCCTTTATAGTAATAAATATTGCTCTTAATCTTAAAAATTAAACAAAAAATACCCAAAGTTCAACAAAGAAAATTAAAAAAAACCCTTAAAATTCGTCAAAATAATCCAAACTACGTTTGAAACCCAAAATTCCGAAGGATTTGATCACATAGTCTTCCATGATAAATCGTAACATTTATCTCCAAATAACATCGACTACTCTTAACTTCACATACTAAAAAGTAATTAACCTAATCACATTTTATCTATGATAGGTTAATAATTTCCATAAATAACTCAAAAGAGAGAAAATATTCCAAAATAAAATTTATCACCAAAATCATTTTCCTATATTAAGGATAAATCATATGTTCCCAAAATCAACATATTCTTGATCCATAAAGTAATTTAACTAAAAATAATTAGTCATATTAACTAGGGACTTCACGTAGTCCAGTGGTAGGTGATAAATCTCAGAAGCACTTTGGTTGGTGGTTCAATTCCTACATCTTTGTCTGACATGATGGGTTGTCCGGTGGTCTGCATGTTATCCTATTCCAAAAACTATATAATTTTATAACATTCCCATGAATGAGATAAATTTCTCAAAAATAACCATAAAATATTTTAACCACAAATGTTATCGCATATATTTCATTTTCCCCAAAATGTAATAACCTGTAATTGACTCATATTCAAGGATCATATAACCCAAAATTGTTCTTTATAACTATATCCACAAAAGAAAAGATAATTCTACCTAAAATAGCATTTTCCCATAATATATTGCAGGGTTACACAAACAAGAGAAAAGTATTCAAAAATAATCCCATCAACAAAGAGCCTTAATACTTGTAAACTTTTTTCCCTCCATTTATTTCCACATCTATTCTTCCTTAACTTAGAGGATATCATATATAATAGAACATTGACTTGGGTAATTCCTAGGTCCCCTAAATTTATGGAAAATTACATTAAATGGATTTTTAGGATCATTTTTATTTTCTTCCAACACACTCTTCACTTTTCGTCGACAATTCATTACTTTATGTCCTTCTTTTCCACACATAAAAAATTTCTTTATTCCATTGAGACACTTTACTGGGTGTCTCCTTACACATTTTATACATGATGGAAAATGAGCTTTCATTTCTCCATGGACTCCAGTACTGTTGCTCTTATCTTTCTCTTCCTTTATCTTCTTCGTTGATTTCAGGAGTTGGTTAATGTATATATTGTTGATCATATTTTTGGAAAATTGATTTGGAAATAACACCATATCTTTTTTTCATATCAACATTACATTTTTTTTCTCATTTCCACCACCATTCCCACCTTGTAGATCATGTTCAATGTTACTAAGACTTCCTTGGAATCCAACCATTGACTAAAACCAGAAAGCAGAGTTTGAGTAACAATAGTCGTAAAATCATTTAGAGAATATCATGATAACTTATTTCTAATCTAAAACACCTTAGGATAAACCATGGTTATGTTTTCTCATCTTATATTAAAATAATTAAAATTGGTTTTTAAATAAATCATTTATTATCCTAAGAATTTTCCCTGGGAGTGTCACTACCAAGAGTGCAGCAATGCCCGTTGTCGTGTACCAGGATACCTTGGGTCAAAACCGAAACTCTTCGTCAAATTTTTCACTCCTAGTTACATCTGTGTGAGATCCACCACTACCTATATGTATCCATATAGGGATGTATTTTCTTGTAAAACCCACATAATATTTACACTAACAAATTTTTTGGATGTTCTTATATACTAATCCTCAAATTCTACCTTACGATTAAGTTCTATAATAAGAGTTTATCAAAATCATGTTTCCAAGGTTTGTACTATACTTCCTCTGATACCAAGTATAATGCCCCAAACCAAGTTACCTAGAGTCGTTTCATTATTATATATCATTGGAATGATCAGAAGAGATCAAGTCTAGAAAGACTGATTAGTTTAGTAGCCTTGAAAGTACAAGATACTTACATAAGTTTTACATTACATCATGAAATATAGAAAAACAACATTGTGTCCCCTTTTAGCACAATCATATCACTTATCCTATTCTTGTAGGTTACTCATGATATACTTTTTCACATCCTGGAAAAAATAAAAAATAGAAAGGGGTGAGCTCAGATGCTAAGTAAATATAACAATATAGCGAAAACATTCATAAATAAGTATAAAAATTTAAGGCAATGTATAAGACTAAATCACATGCCTTTTAAACTTAAATTTCAGCATAATATGGAAAATATAAATCAAATAATTCCATTTACTTATTCAATTTGATATTCTACTCATCAAATAATCGCTTGTAATATCAATTTCTAATTTCATAATGATGGAATGCATAATGCCGGACATCGTATCCACATAGTCGAGGTCTCGTGCCACAACTACAAATAAGATTTTGTAAAGGCCTTCTACCAAGACACTAGTTTGTCTCATGAGACCTAATGATGCATCTAGTATCTATAGTGAGCTCCATGCATCACTTAATAAGTCCAGTGTATTCCTCATATGAAAAGGTTGATACATAACATAAACATTCGTATTAAAACGAGAATACGAAATGTTAATATTTTAACCACAAACCATGAATGGTTTAAAAATATCACATACACAGTAAAACATAAATCATTAAATACAATATGGAAGATGGTATTATAATAAATCAACCTCAATCAAGAATAAAGAATGATATTGACATAGATGAAAATAACCA
Source organism: Viscum album (assembly GCA_963277665.1). Lineage (NCBI taxonomy): Eukaryota > Viridiplantae > Streptophyta > Magnoliopsida > Santalales > Viscaceae > Viscum > Viscum album. The sequence continues at coordinate 1,992,004,518 of OY728151.1, forward strand.
GTAAAACTATTTTAGAGAAATATCCCCTTTTTCTTGACAACATTTAAAAGTCCCACTATTTATCAAGAAGCTGTTAAGAATATATTTTTGAATCAAAGTGTCCTGTAACACTACCAAAATTCTAAAAGAAACATTATTTTTAAAACATTCATGTCCATATAAATAAATCCTTAAAACCATTTTTAGAACATGGACATTAATGGGAATAGTTTAGAAGAATAAATATTTAAAACATTTAAAATGATATTTTTATTAAAGTTCCTAAACAAATGAGAGACGATTGAATAAAAATAATTGAGGTAATAAAAACTTTATAACGTCATGAGAATAAAGGGATTCATGATATACTATGTCAAAGTATAGTATATAGACCCTATAAAAGTGAATTTGCGCATAACAACAATGAAGTCTCAATATAATGTGAGTTGGGATGAAATATTTTATAAAGACTGTAACCTTAAGTTAAGGTTAAATAAAGGAAATAATTATATGTGAAAAATATAAATACACTCAATATGATTAGATATTCAGTGTAAATACATAAAGTAAAATCACACATATTCTTGTAAAAACAACACCAATGACTTGGATGTTTAACTCAATGAATGGAAATTGAGTTAAGATTAATATTTTCAAGTTCACATTGATTACTTAAGAATTTATAAATGGATTGATTATGTGTATTAAAATTATATAAAAAACAGGGATTGGGAATTACAACATTAATAAATAAATAGTTATATCACATATAATCTTGGATTGAAATAATCAATGATGTATGTGTAAAACCCAATGAGTGGAAATTGAAATTAGAAATCCCCTTTCTGATTTGGTAACGTACGAACCATACACCTATATAAAAGAAGGATAATAAAATGAAGATGTAAATACCCATAAATAAATTTATATTACACAAAGAATATGATCATGGGTAGTATATACACCACAAAAAAGGAAATAGTGGCAATATAGCATGAATCTCACGTGAATAAGAAGGGAGATGAAAACCCCTTACCTTATACTTTTACATAGTTTTAGATATTTTAACACCTTATATAATGGTAAAATAATTGTTATTAAATTATAAAATAACCATATAAATAAATATGATATCATATATGTTCTTTTAATATTGCTCTGTTAATTATATTTCAGTTGTATCATTGTTTTGGGTGTTAACTGATTCGTTTTTCATTATATGTTTTGTTATGTATGTCTTGTTAGTTATGGATAGGATGTATTTGATTTTTATTAAGAATGATATTATTTTATTAAACATTATTTTTTAATCGTAAAATTATAATTACTCTTGAATGGTTACGATGGAGTATGAATCTCATCACATTTATAGAGATGGTAATCCGTACGTACGCGTGAGCGAAAATACCATTATTTTGATGGTGAAATCATATGTAATTGGATGGTATATCATATATACTGAATAATTAACATGTTATATTTATTATTTAAATCTATTATACTCATTATTATACCCATACAAATAATTAAGTGATGAATAACAAACTACACCACGACGTAGAGACGGTAATCCATACGTATGCACGTATGGTGACTTTGTCATTCATAGGATGGATAGAATAATGAATAGGTTTGTTCCATATTTATAAAAACAACTCAGAATTTATATGGAACTGGATTTATTATTTTGGTATGCAAGCAACAAAGTAAGAAGAAGTGGAAGAAGAAAATAACATTGAAAGACGTGATGAAATAATTACCTCTTCTTCGGGTTCTTCCTTTTGATTTGATCAAAAGGGATCCTTAGGATGACATTATGATCAAATTTAGGCCTCTAATTTGAATCCATGGTAGTTAGGAGGATATTTGAGTAGGTATTTGAAGATACAAATGGATCTGGAGGTGTTAAATATAGAGAAGGGAAAGTACCTTTTTATAAAAGAGGTGAGGGTCACTTTAGGAAAAGCTTGAAATATTAATTTATTATACAATCATATTTGGTTTATAATGGCTCAAAAGGATTTATTTATTGGATAAGGTTGGGGGGGGGGTCGATAAATACTAAAACAATAGGTTTTAGATAGGTTTAAGTCACCATATTAACCTTATCTTTTAGATTTAACTCTTAGTTAAATAGTTTAACTTTTACCTTATATTCTTGTATTATTATAATAAATGGTAAATAAACATACTATAAAAATTCAAGAGAACCCCAAGTGGTTAATTATTGACATATATATTATTATATAAGTCCATTTTCTGAAACATATTATTTTAGGACTATTATATCATTTAATAATATAGTATTTGTTTTAAAAACTCATTTATGTCAATTTTGACATGTTTTAGTATTTGGTTTTTGTGAAAGTCATAAAAATATTATTTCATCGAAAAAAATTTAATCAACCCTAGAAAGTAATAATAACCTAGAATGTTTTTTGAATGCATCAAATCTATCAATCTATATTTATTTTAGTATTTTTAATATCAATTATGTAAACATTTCAATAATAAGGTAATTACGACATCGTCATTGTGTCTTAAAAAAATTTAATTATTTAATGTCTAAAAATTATAAATAAAATAAAATTATGTATGAAATCTTTTTATCTTTTTAATGAATATTTATTGTAGAATTTATCTTATGTAAAACTTTATATTAAAAATGTTTTAGTTATGAAAAGTTGAATTTAATACTTTTAACACGTCTTTAAATTAAATAACAATAAATGTCGTAATCTAATACAAGTGGATCAAAGAAGATCATATATTATTAAAAAGGTTTATTTTGGTTGAAATACAATTATACAATAGAATTAGGAATGTGTTAGGGTAATAATAATATAATTATTTAATTTAATTACCCAATTTACTTTTAACCTTGGTAAATAAAATTCAAAAGATATTATTCACCCAAACTTTTTTACATCTTATTGAACCAAATTTCATATACTAATATAAATTGTTTCTATCAAATTATTTAAATTAAATTTATAGAAGTGGTAGAATTACATTTTATTCAAATTTGAAAATGTGCCTAGTAGGTGGGTAAAAGACGTTAAAAAGTTCCATAAAATTTTATACATCTAATCATATTATATAATAAATCCAATAAATTACATTGAATTATTATTGGTACTATTTATCTATTTATACATAAAATAAAATTAAATAAAATAAATAATTATTTAAATAAAAATTTGGTTTTAAACAACAATTGAGTGTTTTTCACTATTCATCAACAATTCAAAGTTTTCAGAAAAATTCCAAAAATTCACCCTAAGATAATGTTGATATGATGAATTCAGAAATGATATATATTGTACAAAAAAAATTAAATTGAAATAATTAATTTAAAATTAATTTCCATTGTCAAAACTTGAAAGTGGGTTTTTGAGAAATAAAAACTATCCAGAGATTGACATGTGTTTATATACAATTTAAAAGTGAAATTACATACTATGACCTATATTACATTAAATGATAAACATATAATCAAATGATACTTTAAAACCAATAAAATCTATAATTTAACACTATAAATTATTTTGATTAAAAAAGTTGGTTTTAATTAAAATTTAGTATTTTTCACTATTCATCAAAATATGAATGTTTTTAGAAAAGTACCAAACATTTATCAAAACTAAATTTTTATGTCCTTTTTCAAAAGTAGAAGTTTTTCAGTCAAATTTAATATATAAAAGTGTCAAATATGGGATTTAAAAAGGATTCTCCATTAAAAGGTGATAAAATTTCATTTTCTGAAAAATACATCCTTTATCTGAAAAATTGAATTTGTTCTTATATTATTTCTAAGAAACACATTATATGGATGTTAAAATTATATATAGTATATAAAATTCAAAATGTAGTTAATACTATTTATAACAGCTTTTTTAATGGCTAGTTTGGTAAGTCGGGGTGCCCTCGAACTCGGTGTTGTGTGTAGCACAAGCTATTGAATTACTTTAAAAAAATAACTTACTATGAAATATTGGGGTGTTATAAGTATAAAATAACATCAAAAAATTTTAGTAATATAAATATTATATGGGTTTTCCATGAAATACATCCCGGTCTAGATACGAGCAGATAGAGGCGGCTCTGTCACAGATGTACCTAAGGGTAAACCCCAAAAACACTGCTTTGAGATGGACACGAATGGGAACTGGTACACGACATTGAGCCTTGTTGTACTCTTAGTTAATACACAATTGTAGGATATTCTTAGGATAATTCACATTTTCTTTACGTATTGATTTGAAGGATTTTAATATATGATGAGAATAAATAACCTAGATTAATCCTAAGGTGTTTTATATTGAAAAAATGGTTTCATGATATTATTGAAATTATTTTATTACAATTGTTACTCACACCATGATTTTTGGTTTTATTCAATGGATGTGTTCCAAGGATGTCATAGTAACATTGAACGTGATGTAAATGGTGTGCATGATAGTGGAAATTAGAAATGAAATGAAATGTTGATAGGTGTAAAAGATATTGTGTTCATGCCGAAGAAGGATTCCAAAAATATGATAAAAAATATATAAATTAACCAACTCCCTAACTCAAAAAAGAAGATAATTGTGTAGAATGATATGATCTCCAGTAGTGGAAACCGTTGAGAAATGAAAGCTCAATTTCCATCATACCAGAAATTTGGAAGGAGACACCTTGGAAAGTGTCTCGATAGAACAAAAAGTGCTTTATGTGTGGGAAAGAAGGACAAAAGGTAAATAATTACTGAGGAAAAATGATGTGTACTATGGAAGAAAATAAATATGATCCTAAGAATCCATTGACAGTAATATTTTTTTAAATTTAGGGGACTTGGGAATTACCCGAGTCAATGTCCTATTCTATAGGATAACCACTAGGTCAAGGAATAACCTATGTGAAAATAAATGTATGAAAAAAGGTTTAAAAGTATTAATGCTATTTTTTGATGGGATAACATTTGAATAATTTTCTCTAGTATGTGTAACCCTGCAGTTTGTTATGTGAAAATTCTATTGGAGGAATAATTATATTTTCATTTGTGGACATAGTTATAAAGAACCATTTCGGTTTATATAATCCTTGAATTTGAGGCAATTATAGGTTAATAATATTTCAGATTAAAATGTGAGGTATAAGATACCATTTTTGGTTAAATTATGTTATGGTTATTTTTAGGAATATGCCTCATTTTGGGAATGATATAAAATATTATATTTGTAAATGTAATCACAAAAACCGTGTGACAACCCGTCTCATAGGACATAGCTGCTGGAATTGAACCCACAACCAAAGATCGATCGGGATTTATTGACTACCACTAGACTACGTGATGTCCCTAGTTAGTATGACTAATTCTTTTATAGTTCAATGATTTTATTGATCAATAATAAGTAGATTTGGGATCTTATGTTTTATAAAATGGATATCCTTAGTATTGGATAATGATTTTGTGATTAAATGATAAATGTTATTTTGGAAAATGTTCGCTCTATTGGGAACACTATATGGAAAAGGAAAATAGAATACAATGGGATTTCATTTGAGGAGTAATGGTGGAATTGTTTTTGGAAGAGTAATTTTTTTTAGAGATTCATGTTATTAATGGAAATTATTAACCTATCGTAGAGAATTTTGGATTTGGTTAATTACACTTCTTTATGAGACTTTAAGAGTAGTTGATGTTATTTGGAGATAAATGCTAAGAATTAATATGAAATAATTTGAAATTTAATTCTTCTGAGTTTTGGTCTTCAATATTATTTTAGATTATATTGAAGGATTTTAAGGACATTTTTTTATTGAATTCTATTTTTTGAACTTTGGGTATTGTTTGTTTAATTTTGGAAATTAAGAATTGTATTTATTTCTATAAAGGTTTATCCTTTTTGGGGATCATCTGATCATGTACTAACCATTTGGTTTTCATTAATCTCTAAAGGCAGGGAAAATATATAGTTCATCATTTTTGAATTATGTGATTCTCTAAAAGTTGATTCTAGTGCTTCAGGTTTGAAAAAGTCATATTGAATGCTCATCGTTTAGAGAAAAGCTAAGTTAGTGGTAGAATTTTATTAAAGTATTAAACTCTATATAAAAATTAAGTATATATATTTATGTTCTTAGTCAATATCATAAATAAATTCCTCAACTTTATTAAATGGAACATAAAATAAAAAACATTTTCCATTTACTTTTCCTACAAGGAAACTAATTTCCGTTTAACCCATCAGAAGTTTGTGGTTTTCTTGTTGTTAAATTTCATCTAATAATTTTTCTATCACTCTACATTAGAACATGACACTTATTTTATCTTATATTTCCATGTTTTCCTACATGGAATCCTAGTATGGGTTATCTTGGGTGACCGTTGTACATCTCTTTCTTTCTTTTAAAGTGATAGTTTTATAGACTCTTTTTCAGATGGGAGACTTTCAACGAAGTTCCCAAACCCTATTTTAAAATTATTAGGATGAAATTTCCAAAATGGGGGAATAATGTAACACCCTTCTATTTCCTAGCAAGTTATTGTCTTTAAATTAATTCAATAGTTTGCACTACACGCAAGACCGAGTTCGAGCACACAATGACTTACCGAACCTGCCATTCAGAAGATGGTTATAAATAGTATTAAATTAATTTTGAATTTTATATATTTAATATAATTTTATCATCCATAATATGTGTTTCTAAGGCATAAAATAAGAACAAATTCAATTTTTTAGACAAAACAAGAATTTTCCAGAAAATGCAATATTAAGGCCTTTTAATGGAGAACCCTTTTTAAATCCAATATTTGACACTTTTATAAATCCAATTTTACAAAATAAACTTCTTATTTATAGGTGGGACACAAAAATTTTGTTTTGATAAATTTTCGGTTCTTTTCTGATAACTTTAAAATTTTGGGGAATAGTAAAAAGACTAAATTTAAATAAAAATTAAATTTTTAAGCTAAATTATTTATTGTGTTAAATTATAAATTTGAATGGTTTTGAAGTATAATTATATTATATTTTTATCATTTAGTCCAATTTTGTTCATTATAGGTAATTTTATTTTTAAATTGGATATAAACACATAAAAATATTTTGATAGTTTTTACTTCTCAAAACTTGCTTTCTTGTTTTGACAATGAGAATATTTTTTAAAATTATTTAATATAACTTCTATGTTTAGAATTGGGTGAAATATAAATCATTTTTGAATTTTTAATATTAAAATTATATTTGGGTGATTTTTGGCATTTTTCTAAAAACATTCAATTATTGATGAATAGAGAAAAAAATTGCATTATTGTACAAATCCAACTTTTAATTTAAATAATTATTTTCAATTTAAATTTATGTTAAAGTAAAAATAGATACATAATACCTATATTAGTCCAATTTAATCCATTGAATTCATTTTATAAAAATATTAGATATATAAAATTTTATTGTACTTTTTACCGTCTTTTACTCACCTTCTAAGAACATTTTCAAATTTGCACAAAACATAATTTTACCACTTACGTGAATAAAATTTCCAAATTCCAAGAGGAAAGGTTGAGATCAGTATGTAAAATGTGGTTCAATTGTATGAAAATAATATTTGGTGAATATTAACTTTGAATTTTATTAACAATGGTTAAATGTAAATTGGGTAATTAAAGGAAAAAATGATATTATAATTACCCAAAAGCATTTAATAATTCTATTGGACAATTATATTTAGACTGAAATAAAACATATAATAAAATATAATCCTTTTTATCAATTGGGATTACATTAGGACATTTATTATTATTTTATTTAATGTAGAGTTAAAAGTTTTAAATTCAATGTTTAATAACTAAACGATTTATAATATAGGGTTATACATTAGATAAATTTTACTACAAATATTCAATATAAATATAAAATGATTTCTTATATCATGGTATTTTATTTATATTTTTTAAAAATTAAATAATTAAATTTATATATCACACAATGATGATGATGTAATTACCTTATTAATGAAATATTAAAATAATTGATATTATAAATATCTAAATAAAGGTAAATTGAGACTTTTGATGAATTAAAATAATTTTATAGGTTAATTTGACATGTTAGGGGTGATTTAATGTATTTTTTATGTAATCAAGTTTCTTTGACTTTTATAAAACCCCAATACAAAATAGTGTCAAAATTGACAGAAATGAGTATTTAAAAAAATACTATATTATTAAATGATATAATTTTCCTAAAAATATAAGTCGCATCCAAAGTAATTATATAATTATAGAAATGTCATTAATGAACCAATTGAGGTTCTCTGTGAATTTTATATTAAGTTTAATAACCATGTATTATAAAAATACAAGAAAACATGGAAAAAGGTAAAACATTTAACGAAGAATTAAATAAAAAAGATAAGGTAAATATGGTGACTAAAATATGTCCAAAACCTATTGGTTGAAATTATTTTGACCCAACCCCACATTATCCTCTATATAAATACATTTTTATCCATTATAAACCAAAAAATAATTTATAATAAAATAATATTTCAGGACTTTCCTACAGTGACCCTCACCTCTCTTATAAAAGGGTAAATCCCCTTCTCTCAAAATCACAGCTCCAAATCCATTTGGATCGGCCCAAACATAAAAGAATATACTCCCAACTATCCTAACGTGATCCTAGAGGAATTAAATTGATCAAAAATAAAACATAAGGAGGTATTTTGATCAAATCAAAAGGAAGCACCCGAAGAAGAGGTAATAATTTCATCACCTCTTTCCAAGTTTATTTTTTCTTCCACCTATTATTTAATTGTTGTTTACATACCAAAATACTAACCCCAATACATTCTACATAATTTTATGTTATTATAAATATGGTAAAACCATATTAATTATTCTATCCATCCTATGAATGCCAAAGTCTCAATATGTTCTTACGTACGGCTTACCGTCTCCACGTCGTTATGTAGTTTGTTATTCAATACTTCCTTATTTGGATGGGTATAATAATGAGAATAACTTATGTAAATAATAAATATAACATGATAATTACTATTTTTATATAATATATAATCCAATTACAAATGATTTCACCTCTAATATAATAATATTGTCACTCGTGCGTACATACGAATTACCATATCCATGACACGATGAGATTTCATTCTCCATCGCAACCATTTAAGAATAATTTTCATTTGATGATTAAAGATAATGTTTATGAACATAATATAATTCTAGATATGAATCAAATACATCCTATCCATAACAAACATGTCTTACGTAGCAAAACATATAAAAGAAAAAAAATTAGTTAACACCCAAAACAATGGTACTACTGAAGTATCCTTAACAAAGCAATATTATAAGATCATATATAATATCATATTGATGTATGTGTTACTTTGATAATTTAATAAAAATGATTTCACCATTATAAAGGAGGTTAACATACACTCTACTATAGAAAATTACAAGGTAAGGGGTTTTCATCTCACTTTTTATTCTCGTGAGATTCATGATATATATGCCACTATTTCCTTTTGTGTGGTGTATGTACTACCCATGATTGTATTATTTGTGTAATATAATTTAATTTATGTGTATTTTCATCTTAATTTTATGATCCTTATTTCATGGGGTGAATTTTTTGTATGTTACCAAATTTTTAAGGGAAAATCTAATTTCAATTTCCACTCATTGAGTTTTATGAAGACATCATTGATTATTTTACTCCAAGATTATGTGTCAAATAACTAATTATTTATTTATGTATTAATTTACACTACTGTTTTTGTGGATATAATTTTGATACACATAATCACTCAATTGATAAATTCCCAATTCATCGATATGAACTTAATTCGAGTAAACTTACATCAATTTCCATTCATTGAGTTAAGAATCAATGTCATTGGTAATGTTTTTACAAGAATTTGTGTGAATGTACTCTAATTTATTTACACTGAATATCCAATCACATTGAGTGTATTTATATTTTTCACACATCATTATGATGTTGATTTATCCTTAACCAATGTATAGTGCCTTTATAAGGGATTCTATCTGAATTAACATTCCATTGAGACTTCTTTGTCGTTATGATCCAATTCACTTTTATATGGCACACATACTATACTTTGACATAGTATATCATGAATCTCTTTATTATCAAGATATTATAAAGGTTTGATTAATTTTATTCCTCAATTATTTGTATTCAAGCATCTTTGATTTGGTTATAAACTTTTAAAATAAAATATCGTTTTAAATGTTTTAAAGATTTATCCTTCTAAATATTTCTCATTAATTTACATGATTTTAAAATGGTTTTAAAGATTTATTTATATAGAAATGTGTGTTTTAAAATTAATTTTCCTTTCCAATGATTCCTAGTGGTATTGGAAACTTGGATTCAAAAATATCTTTAAACAACTTCTTTGATAAATAGTGTGAATTTTAAATGTTTTCAAGAAAAAAACATATTTATCTCAAATAGTTTTACTGACTATTTTCATATATGTAAATATACTAAATTATTCTTGATTAAGGATGATTTATTATAATACAATATTCCATATTTTATTTATTGAGTTATGTCTTACTATAGATGTGCTATTTTTATACCATTCCTAGTTTGTGTTTAAAATATTGACATTTTGTATGCTAGTTTTAATATGAATGTTTAGATTATGTTCCGACCTTTTCATATGAGGAATTCATTTGACATAGAAAGTAACGGGTGGAGCCCGCTATAGCTCCTTGATGCATCATAAGGTATAATGATACAAACTACTGTCTTGGGACATGGACTTGAAAAAATCTTATTTGTAGTCTTGGCATGAGGCCTTAACTATGTGGTTATGATATCCGACATTATGCATTCCATCATTATAAAATTAGCTATTCATATGACAAGTGATTATCCGACTAGTATAATATCCATGTGAATATGTATGTTGAATTATTTTATCTATATTTCTCTTATTATGACGAATTTTAAGTTTAAGAGGCTTGTGTTTTATTCTTATACATTACCTTAAGTGTTAATGATTATTTTTGATAGTTTTTTCTATATTGTTATCCCTACTAAGCATCTAAGCTCACCCCTTTCTTCTGTTTTCTTTTTCCCATGATGTGAAGAAGTATATTATGATAAACCTATATGGATAGGACAAAGGATATGAGTGTGTTCAAAGGGGACACAATGTTGTTTTTCTTTATTTCATGCAGTAATGTAAAACTTATGTATGTATCTTTTACTTCCAAGGATACTAAAAAATCAGTATTTCGAGACATGATCTCTTGTTATCATGCCAATGTTATGTAATAATGCACTGAATCTAGGTAACTAGGGTCGGGGCATTACACATAATACAAATAGAGAAGACCAAATTATGCCACATAAATAACTCACACACAAAACACACCCTTTCTAACCATTTATTTTAAAAAATAAGCCCACACTAAAACATTAATACCTATGTCATATATCGAACTAGGATTAAAATACATGGATATAACATCATTTAAGATAAATATTCAATAAATTAAAAAAAATACATGGGGAATATAATAGTTTAATGTCTTTGGAAACTGGGAAACAAAATTTTCTATCCCAGTGAAAGATATTCAAAATATCCAATAAAGATATACAACTTTTATAATTCCACCTAAATTTTTTATTCACTACCTGTGGAATGGAAACATTAGAAATAGGTGAGTCCAGATGTTTAGTATGGTTAAATAATGTAAAATTTTAATAATAAAATGCAAAAATGGTATGAAACATGTGCCCAACACTTGAAGATCATAATATACTTCTTAGGGATCTTAATAAATATTTATTTTTCTTAAGACATGAATCAAAAGGAACTAATGAACATAATCCCTGAAAGCATAACAGAGTAATAAAACATTTAATTGTGAAAGAATAAGAAAATAAAAACCCAATGTCATGGTGGCCTATGAAGGACTTTGTAACATGTTAGGCATGGGATAATCACATGTGTACCTACATCAGTCTTGGAATTCACTCGAGTGTACCATCTTATTTCAGGATTGGGATGTCATCCCATAAAACCTCTTGTTTCGGGCATAATATGTCCCCCCCATTTACCCTCTTATTTCGGGCTTGAGACGTTCTCTCATGTACCCTCTTATTTCAGGCTTGGGATATCCTCCCATGTACCCTCTTGTTTCGGGCATGGGATGTATTCTTGTGTACCCTCTTGTTTCAGGCTTGGGATACCCTCATGTATACTCTTTGATCTCATAGAAGATTTATAAATAACCAATACATTGGAGGTATATATATGTCCCAACCATATCATAATGAAACCATACATGACTATGACAAAAAATATTCATCATTTCATGACCCTTGAAAAAAGTTGGGTTTTTCAACCATTTCATCGAATCATAATCCAGGAAGAGAAGCGAGTTTCAAAATAATATAACCCGTAGAAGTGAGATATATTATTTAAGAATTATTCCATCAAAACATAAATCATTCATGAAATAACATGAATGAAAAATTAATATAATTTCCGTGGAATTCATGAGTAACATAAACATATGTCATCTTATAAGGAAGATAATTTTGAAATATCTTTCAAAATATTTTCTTGAGGAAAATATCATTTCTTCTTCAAAAAAGGATTTTAAATACATAAAACCATATGAAAATCAATTTAATACAAAATACCAAAAAAATATATAGAGAAGACATGAAATTATTTTGGAAATTGTTTTCCATGAAAAAATATAAAATAATCTTCAAAACACATTTAAAACATTTCTCTATGAAAACACATTGTAATCATTATATGAAGCTTGAAAACATTGTGAAAACCATTTTAATTGAGAACATATGAAAGAAACATGATTTTTTTTGAAATCCTTTTTCCATGATTGCTTATAAAATAAGCATAAGAACAATTTAAAAACCATTTTATTTGAAAACACTTTGAAAAAGTTATTATTTTCTTGAAAAATATTTGAAAACCATTTTACATGAGGACAAATGAATTAACATTGAAATAATTTGGAAATATATTTCCTTGAAAACTTATAAAATACGCATCAAAACATTGTAAAATCATTTTTTATTGAAAAAGCATTGAAAACATATAATGAAATATTGAAAATGTTTTGTAATCTATTTCAGTGAAAATACATTGAAAACTAAAAATGAAATACAGAAAACAATTTTAAAAATAATTTTACTTGAAAATAGATGAAAGAATCTTGAAAATATTTTGAAATAAAATTACATGAAAATTATTTTTTAAAAAAGTTTCTTAAAAAACTTTTATAAATGGAATGGACGCTCTGTAGAAATGATGGCATTTAATCCATACATGTCTTACCATGTAAAAAGAATATTCCTTTTTCATGATATAAAGGTGTGAAAATTCGTTTTTTAGAAAGCGATTAGAATATTACTTTGGAAACATTGGTTATAGACAAAAAGGTTAAAAATTATTTTAATGAATATAGGATAATGTCACAATATTCTTGGAAACAATATTTGGAAAAAATGGTTTTGATGGAACATAGATTTCCGACCTGAGAGAGAGGTAAATTCAGACTTCCTTAAAAACACATTCTTGACACTCAAATGTACCAAATAGTGGATTTTTTTTACAATATATGAATATATCAAGAATAAAAAAAGGATAATAAATTTCCAGAGTGTTCTTGAGATATTTATCATAATAATTCATCAACAGAAACACAATCATATACAATCATGAAAAGTGATGAGATTATTTTAATAAACTCATAAAACTTGGTATCTTTGAAGAATACTCCCCATTTATGAAAAATAAAATTAAATGAAGATTAAAAAATCATGAATAAAATTTTATTGATGATATAAAATTTAAATGGTAATATTTACACCTCCTATAAAAATATAGGTGTCTAAAATGGAATGTGTCTCAAAGAAGACAAATTGAGACCCAACTCATTTTACCGATTTGAAATCTTTTGAAACATAGTCTCTATTAAAGAAATATAATAAAATAGATATGTAAATACTCATAAATATAATTATATTAATTTTATAATACATCATTTGATGTATACACACACCATATAATAGGAATGGGTGGTGAATAAATAATGTATCTCCCACAATTAAAAAGTGAGATGGAATCCCCTTACCTTGTGTCTTGACTCTCTTTGTACTCATTCAAACCAGTTTTATAATAAATATAAATAGATTTTAAATATTTTACAGAACCATATTATTATATCTAATACCGTATATAGTTTGATCATGATCTTATATTACCCTCTTGTAAACAATCTTTTGTTAAGGTTTCACTTTGGGTAATATTCGCTTTGTTCTTTGCATGTGTCTTAATTTTTTATATTTTTGGTCCTTATACCTATATAATGATTCCAGAATGTAAAAAATGATATAAATATAATTTATATTCAGAATATATGTATTATAATAATATATATAATATTGATGTATGAAATGGAATTCACTATTCATAGAGACGGTATGTTATACGTACGCATGAATGTTATTTCTGTTTTTATTGTTATATTGTAAGAATGATAAAAAATTTCATATATGTATATGTGTATATAATATAAATAAATTATAATTATAATTTCAGGTATATATCATATAATATTACTAAATACATCCTTAATACATTCTACGTAGTGTGTGAATGGATCACATCACTTTGAAGAGGCAGTAGTCCACACATCCTCAAACGAAATTATCGAATTTACACTAAATGGAGAGTAAAAAAGATATGTGTTGTAAAAGGAATAAATAAGATTAAATAAACAAAAAATAAAATATTTTAAATATTTTAATATATTTACCATAATAATTTCTACTATGATAGTCGATAAAGGAAAAATGAATTATCATCATTTAGTGGTGTCGTATTTCGTTTTACACATAAAAAGTATCTTTGTTACACATTAGATGGAGGTGTGTGTAAGTTTAGGTTAAACAAATAGCATAAAAACATCTAGTATATTTATTAAACTTGTGTTTTTATACAATAATTTAATAAATATAGTGGATGTGGTGGATAAGGAAAACAAATGAAAGAATCTTTAGAGAAGGCACTACTTCTTTATTAGGTAACTCCTCCTACTTTGTGTTGAATGGATTCCTTGGAAGAAATTATGGAAAAAGTTATGGTAAGAGTAGTAAGAGAGGGATTTTGGTACGTCTAATGGTAATATATTTTGTGAACATTGGTGGTTTTATATGAGTGAATAAGATGGATAGGTTGTGGCATTTTATAGGGTTAGAGGAGTGGCAAAAATGTAAATATTTGAATAATGAATTTCACCATTTTTTATCATGTAGGAAGTGGATCCAATAATTATCAAAATTAGATAAAAGGTAGGATAGGGTCTATATATTTCCATAAAATGGATTTCAAGATAGTTTATAGGCCGTTTTAGTCCTTAAGGATATGTTTTAGACCCTTAATAAGTTTAATTGAACCTTAATCACTGTAATTAATTTTAATCACATTCACTAATATTTGTGGTAAAAAACTATGTTGACATGATTAGAAATTATAAATTACGATGATTAAAAATATTACATCCATTCTTACAAATTATAATAACATAATTAGAATAAATTAATTTAAAATTAATCCCACAGACGGATGGACAATGCGACTTGTTAAAGTAAAAACATTCTATTGTTTGATTAGTTTTTATGACCAATTTCAATGTTTAATTCATCTTAGTGGACTAAATTTAAAAATTTTATATAAATAGTATCTAATTAAAAATTTAAATAAATTAAAAATATAATCTACCCTTATAAATAAATTAGACAAAAAAGTAATTTGGAACTAAGATTCAGTATTTTAACAATTCATTAAAAAATCAAACATTTCAAAAAAATAAAAAAAATTATACTTACCTATTTTTATGTTTCTATTGAAAAAGAGGAGTCCAATTTTGATATTTTAAGTCTATTAAATTTATAAAATTTCAATTTAAAATGGGTTCTCCATTAAAAGGCGAGAAAACTCCATTTATATGAATATGTTTTTATGCATAAAGTTGAATTTTTTCTTCTTTTAGGTCTATAAAATATATTTAATGAATATAACAAATATTTTATTGAGTATATAACTTATATATTACATTAATATCACTCACTAATTTTATCTAGTTTAATTTATTAGGTTAAAATATCTCTCTGACCATAAAAATAATAATATTTCCTTTTATATTCAATTAGTTTTCATATTCATTTATAATTAATTAGGAAAATATGAATTCATACAATATTTTTTAAACCATATATCTTCCTAAATTACTTAATAATATTAAACCACTCTATTTTAACATCTAGGTTATATCTTACTATAATAAATATAAATAATTTAATAATATATCATGGTCTGGTAAACCTCAGTCTTGTGTTTTAATCAAGCCATTGAGGAAATTCATTATTATGTATAATGAAAGACAACCTCAGTATTTCGTGTTAATAAAGCTAAATTTATAATTAATATAATTCATGATTAACATAGTGTTGTGTATACATCAATACAAACATAGTTTTTTAATATAAAATAAACTCTCTTCATTTGCTGCGTCAAATTAAAAAAATAAAAAATGTTAAAATAATTTGAAAAAAAACCAAAAATTCTCAGGATGTTAAATTCTACGCCCCATAAAATTAATTTCCCCTTCAAAATTCATTTGGGTTATCAAATGATTAATACTTTAAAGTTTCATTCATATAGGCCCACATTGTAGAAATGAATAAAAAAATTTCCCTTAGATGGAAAATATGGAACCATAATAGTTACCCAAAGAAACATATAATTGGGTTTACACATAGGAGAACATAGGTTTATAGATAAAACATGGACATAGAATAAAAATATAACTATCAAGGACTAATGGAAAGAGATGTAGAAAAATGATAGAATAAAGTTATCAATCACAAAGCCATAAATCTATGATGAACTAAGGGACCATCTGATTCATCGGAAAAGGAGGTACTATGAAAACATTTTGGGTTTCAAGATCCTTTTTCCTAAAGTTAAATAATTTTCATGAAATGATATACTTTCATGATTTTAGGAAAACCACAACCTTTGTTGTTCCTTGATCCATTTTACATCTTTATCCAAAAAGTAAAGCCAATTTTTCAATCCCAAATTAGTAACAGATCATGAGATTCATTATATTCCATCCCATCTATAATATATTATTCTCAACACCTAATTTTTATAATAGGTTATGCAATATGAATAAATCCTCATCTGGTGGGATAATAATTTAATCTCAATAAACGCATCTTAAGTTTAAACTAAACTTTCCAAAAATGTTTAACCTTGGAACCCTTCCAAAATATAATTCACCATTTATTCTTTATGTTATCGATTATCTTAAACCAAAAAAAATCATTAGAAACATGGGTCCATCATATTATTAGTGGAATTTAATATATGATTTTATTATTCCATAATTCATGTAAGGAAAGATAATAATATGAAATATCACCAAAGGATGAACAATACGACATTCATTGGGATTATTCATACAAAACCAAAAATAACATTCCCAACTAATGAGGTTAGGATAATTATATATCATTTATATTTCTTCACTTCAAACATTATTAATGCTTATGTTTTCCATTTTCCCACTATCCTTGGAGGTTTTGGAGGCTTATCATTCACATTAGTCCTTTGATTGGGGCACCTATTAGCATAATTTCCAAAACTATATGCAATTGAAACATTCATGTGTGGGAGGTGCATTCATTGGGTATTTCTCATTATTTTCATTATTATCTAACTTCCTCCCATCAATTATACATTCAACCACTCGATGACCATCCCTTACACTCATAAAACATTTAGTAAACCCCTTATTCCCATTCCATCCTTGTTTATTCACATAATTTCTATATAAAGGAAGGCTAGTTTTCTTTTCTCCATGGTTTTTAGATTTTACTTTAAACTTAATCTTCATTTTATTGTCAAAACCATGGTATTTATACTAAAATACAACCTCCATTTCAACTATTATATCACATGTAACAAATTTTCAATAGCATCTGAAGTATCTTATAGCCAAGTCCTTTTGATTACTTGGTTTCAGAGAACCAAAGAATAAACCAGTTTTTCTTTCGGTTTGAATGAGAATACCTGAAGAATACCTCACAAGACTTGTAAAATTTTCTTCATAAGCATGAAACGATTCATCATCCTTATTATTAAGATCATGGAATTTCTTTTCCATCTTCATAATAATAATCTAAGGAAGGTACTTATTAGAAAATATGTTCTTTAACTCATCCCAATCGATTAAGTCAATTTTGTTTTTCTACATCATATTCTTGATTAGAGTTCACAATTGATATCCTTCACCTTATAACAAATAAATATCCATAATAACATTTTAATTTACTAAAAATTGGAGGATTGAAAATATCTCTTTAATGGTAATGATACATTTTTATGAAAAAAGTTAATCAGAAGTCCTGCTGAAAGGAGGATTTTTCCCCAAGAAGGACTCAACAAAATGTCATTCCCTCCTTTTCTAATTTGGGAGTCCAACATGGTTTATCGTTTGATAAATTTGGGTGATTATAGAAATGATGCTTTAAATTCCATCTCCCATAGAATTTGGTTTCTCAGGAGGGAATTACATTTTATATTTCAATATATATTAATGTGGTGCCATCTGGATCCAACAATTGATTAAAACCGAAATCATAGAGTAAGTAACATTTATCATAGTTAAGAACACTATAATCATGAAACCCACTTATATGACGTCTAAACTAAGACACATTTCTTAATCTATAAAGCCCTAGGTTTATCCTTGGGTTATTAAAATCCAAATATATTTAAATACTTCATGATGGTTTGGTAAGAGTTTGTGAATTCCCCCAACATATCCCTCAGGAGTTTCAAACTTGGTGTGCATCAACATCCATTTTTGTGTACCATATTACCCTGAGTTAGGTACGAAACATCTTTTAGAAGTTGCTACACCTAGGTAAATCTTTTCCAGATCCACATCCACATGTAGTATCATGAAAGGGATATATTTCAAGGAAACCACTTACTATATCCTTTACCGAAATTCTAGTGCATTTTAAAAAAAGTTAACTCTTATTTATAATTATTTTTAGATACATCCCTATACATATCCTTATAAATATACCTATGGACCTAACTAAAGTTTTCTTATCCTAGTTTCTAAGGTTTGATTAATCCTTTCTTTTGATACCACCAATTGCGACCCAAGCATCACATACATAGATATTTCATCATTTTATATGTATATTTAGTACATTAAAAAATACATTCTTGAGAACTGTAATAGTTTTGTGACTTTTGAAACATGGTAGCATAATATTTTATCCTAGTGAAATATCTTCAACATCTCCCATAAAGAACTCACCGTTTAGTACATCTACCTAAAACCGTTATTCATTTCCTTGGGAAAGAAAATATAAGTAATGGGAAAGTTCAGATGATCAGTAAGGGTAAATAAAGGAAATACATAAGCACAACACGAACAAAATGGTGTGGAACTTGGGCATATAATTTGAACATCATAACCTAAATATTTGATATCTTAACAAAGATTTTCCATGTATAAGACATGAATCATAAGAAAATAAATAACATAATCCATGAAATCATAACTTATGAATAAAACATAAAATTATGGAAACCACATAATAATATAAAAACCACATGTCATGACATCATACCAAGCCATTTGTAAAATGTTAATATTGGTTTAATCACATGTGTAACTACTTCGGGCATGTGATTCCCTCCCATGTACAATCTAATTCGGAGTGTGGGATGTCCTCCCATGTACCCTCTTGTTTCAATCTTGGTATATCCTCCCATGCACCCTCTTGTTTCAGGCATGGGGTGTCCTCCCATGTAACCTCTTATTTTGGTATTGGGATTTCCTCCTGTGTGACCTCTTATTTTGGTCATGGTATTTACCCCCATATACCCTATGGTTTTAGTTTTGGGATGATCTCCCATGTACCCATTGATCTCATATAACTATTTTCAATACCCAATGAAATAGACGACGATATAGGTTTCACACATCTAATAATAAAATCATACAGGTTTGTACCAAAAAACATTCATCATATCATGACCCGTGAAAACATATGGGTTTTAATACCATTTCATTAAAGCATAACCTATGATGAGAAGAAGGTTTCAAAAGAATATAACCCGAGGAAGTGAAATGAGTGTTATAAAAATTATTACATCAAAATATACACCATTCAATAAATAATAATAATGGAACCATTAGATCACTTACTAGAAATGTATGAGTAACATCAATGGATGTCATATTATATAGAAAATAATTTTTAAATATCTTTCAAAAATATTTATTGAGGAAAATATCCAATTTTATTTTAAAAATGATTTATAATACATAAAAAAATTGAAAATCATTCTGGTAAAAATACCATGAAAATTTTGTTTCGCACGGAATCCGGGGATGACCTCCTGGATAGGAGATTCAAACGTTCCGATCGGTTTCTAACGGGTTTGTTCGTAGAACCAGAAACATCCAATGATTCCACATCCGTTTGGACCTACTTTCCAAAGGTAGGCGCTCATTAGCTTGTGGGCTAATGAGGCTTAGGAATTTTCATTGGTCGAGAGGATGGGAGGTCGGACTCATCACACCTTTTTGAGGGGAATTATTGTCTACTCCGGGACTCTCTTTATAGATTTAAGTTATGTTAGTGAATCCTTATTACATTACCAAGCATAAAATGATCTTTCCTTCAGTTTAACAATCAATGATTAAATATGTAATAAATTTAGAGGATCTTTTATATGTATTCGAGGTTCTTCATCAATAGAGAATCATCTGTATCTATTTAGAGATTCTTAGTCAATGGTATCCTTCAAAAACATTTATAAAAGTCTCTTGGTCATTATGATGACCAGACTGGTTTTAAAGCCACTCAGTGGGGCACTTGAAGTTTATCGTCATTCATAAGGACATGGATTATTTCAAAGTTGGGATCGAACCCATAAATGGGCTACCTACGTATCCTTTGTTTTGGAAAAGGAATCAGAACCCATGTAGTTCGAGTAATGGAGTATGACGTTTATGATTGATGGCTCAAAGAAGGATGTCATAATTACTTTTACACTCTAAGCTCACGTGAGTCATGCTCGGTGTGAGAAACAAGAGGTATTGGTAAAAAAATAGACAATTGTTCCATGAAAGATGCAATCATAAGAAATGGTTTGGGGCTTATGTATGTATGACTGCCCAGACAGATGAAGGTTTAGGATTCACTTTTAAGGAGAAAATCCATGAACAGGGTCCATAAAGGTATATGTGCTTCATGGAGATTTGAATACTCTAATCTTGGGGCTTACTCCTAAGGAGGAAGCCCAAGTTAGTAGGGGACTTATGATTGGGTTTTACTCCTAAAAAATGAAACCCAAATCAAGGGTAAATTAGGACTGGTTAAAGAGAAATTAGGGGACTTGGGGATTATTCCTGAAAAGGAAGCCCAAGATTATGACTGGGTCTTATTCTTGAAAAAAGGAGACCCAGGTTAGGGATTAAGGTTTGGGGCTTACTCCTAAGGAGGATGCCCAAGTTAAGGGACTCGGGGCTTACTCCTAAGGAGGATGCCCATATTTGAGATTGGGGCTTACTCTTGAGAAGGATGCCCAAAATTAGAGGACTTGGGGCTTACTCCTAATAAGGATGCCCAAATTAAGGGACTATGATTGGGGCTTACTCCTGAGGAGGATGCCCAAGTTAAGGAATTAAGGTTTGGGGCTTACTCCTGAGGAGGATGCCCAAGTTTGGGAACTTTAAAAATTTGGGGCTTACTCCAAAGGAAGATGCCCAGATTAAAGGACTTATAACTGGGGATTATTCCTAAAAAAGGAGACTCAAGTTAAGGATTCTCTCATCTTAAAGGATGAGGTTGAATGAATGAACTCTCCATATTTAGTGACATAATGAAATTTAAATCACTAGGTTTTGAGAGATATTCCATAGAATTCCTTTCAGATAAGGAAGTCAAATCAAGATATCATGCCATAAATGGCTTTGAAGAGTGTCTTGAAGACTGAATCTTGAAAAGGAAAGGTGTAATGGCTTAAGAGGGGTAAAATGGGCAAGATGGGCACCCAAAAAGGTAGAGGCGCACAAGTCTTGAAAGGCGTGCAAGTATTGGTCGCGCAAGTATACTTGCGCGACATGAGGTGTACTTGCGCGATTTTTAACCGGCATTTAGAATACTTGAGCAACTCTTTATTAATCACTTTAGAATCCTCTTGAGGTTCTTCCAGAAAAGGGACGCGTAAGTTCTATTGAAGGAAATAAGGCGGCACGCAAGTGTTTATTAGTTTCAACACTTAGGCCTTCCTTATTCTCTTTAGATCTTCTGTTCTAGGTATGAAATTACCTTTGAAGTGTTCAGGAAGCTTTGAGAAGAGACTTGGGCGTCGGGAGCTTCAATCCGAGTTTCTGAAAAAAATATCCTCTCGAATGGGGGGCCCACAGGGTCTATTTATAGGCAGGAGAAGACCCTGGGCGGTTACCGGGCGGTTATCACATAGGTCGCGCAAGTCACTTGCGCGACCAAGGGCGTCGCGCAAGTGGACTTGCGCGACAGTGATATAAATTGCGCGGTGCAGTTGTTGTTGATCCTTTGTTCATGCCTTTGTCGATTTTTGATGTTTTCATCAAAGGTTTAATCTCTTTGAGCTCAGATATTCCCCTTTTCCGATCTTTATATTCTGTGACAAAAGGAGCGTCAACAAAAGTCCCCCCTCAGAGTTGGATCCGGAGAGAAATGAGGATTTGACTCTGAGGAAATCGAATCCATCCAAAGGAAAAGGGGCCGCGCAAGTCTTCAGGGCACAGAGGTCAGCACGCAAGTTTGCATCGCGCAGGCCTTGAGCGCACTGGGTACGGCGCGCAGATAGGCTTCCTGGCCTATAAATACATGGCTTCACCTCTGTACAGACATCCGGATTTCCGGATTTCATACCTTCTCGACCTCTCGTCGTGCAGGTTATCTTAGCCGCGCAAGGTGCTCTGTTTTCCAATGTTTTCCTTGATGTCGCGCTATTGTAAAGGTATTTGTACTTGCGCGGTTTACACTTGCGTGTCAAAAACTAGCGCGGAACACGAATACTTGTGCGCCATTTTTTGGACTTCCGCGCCTTAATGCCTTGGCCATTTTTCCCGAATTCTTTTCACAAATTTTATGAAAAAAATAAACCCATTTAAGAGTTTAATTTGTTCAACTTTTGTGTATATTCAATGGCTCCCAAGGGAATTGGAATGGCTGATGAACTAGCTAGCAAGCGGATTGATGACATGATGAACATTATTGGCCTCGATTACTATGATATCTGCGACAACACTCTCCCAGATTTGGCTAAGTACTTGAAGAAATATCATCCTAATTTTCCACAGAGCATCCATCTGCCTCTGTGTGGTCATGATCATCTGCAAGGAGTCAATGTTCCAAATGCAAACAATTATACACCTGAGATGCAGCTGCACTGCTACTACTCTATTTCGGTTATGCTGTGCATTAAGAGCAACAACAATGGTGTGAACTTTCAAATTCTTCCTCCATGTCGTTTCCTTACAGATATGAAAATGGAAAACCCATGGGCTGAAATGTTTTCCACTACCGATTGGTGGAGAGAAGACAAACATGGTATTAGAGCAATATCTGAAAAGAGTACTCTCTCCAAATGGCTCTTTACTTCCAATGCTCCATTCTCAAATCCATGTTTCCATCTTCCAAGTCTCTTGGACAGAAACAGAGTCACTGTTTGATCAGCAGAAAATTTTCTCAAACCGCACTCAAGAACATCCTTTTACAATTGTTCCAAGATGAGCTGGTATCACTGCATCTCTTATGGTATCTAGTTGAATGAATGAATTCCAGGTGGTTGCTGATGAAGCTCGGGATGCCGTAAATCAAATGAAGTGTTATGTTGAAAGCCTCTTGTAATTCTTGAAAAAGAGTAGAGACTCCAGTCTGTGGATGTCCTTCTAACTCTTGTGTATCAATGAAAAAACACTTTCATCTTCAATCATTTGTACCTGCATTCTTTCATTACCTGCTTCAAATTTACTTAAGCCAATGGGCCTAGAAAGCATAGTTTGATTTTTACTAGGATTATTTTCAAATAACCCTACAAACTTTGAATCTTTTAATTGCTCAATATTACCTAAATCATACAAAAACTTTATATTTAGTGAGCTGGAACTTGAATTTTATTCAGAGTTTCTTTGTCTTTTGTGGGCATTTTAAAGTCATGCATACCGGACATAAAGGGGATAATGTTTAAGGTCGAAATAGCTTTGACCAAAATGGATTAGAATTGACACAATTCCTTGAAAGTTCATCTGAAAACATACTACCATACTCAAGTATGAGGGAAAATATGTAAACTATGGCTTAAGAATATTTGGATCTAAGGAATGATATGAAAAAGAGCTAAAAGGCATTAGAATAAGTAGTTTCCAAGAATGAAGTTACTATTTCTTAACAAAAACCAATTAGGGGGTTGAAATATGCAGGGCCACCTAAGGGAATTGGCTGCATGGTCAAATAAATAGCATCTTTCGGCTGACAAGTCTGTTATGTGGACTGTTTATGCAAGGCCACCTATGGGCACGTGCTGCATAGTCAGGCGAAAGAACTCTAAAAAATTTACTTTCCTAGTGCTAAAAGCCAGTGAATGTTTATGGAGATTCAAATTTTCTAAAGTATAGAGTTTTTTGTATGGAAATAGGTACTTGAATATGGAGAAGATATTTCCAGACAAGATTATCGAAGAACTGGATGAATATCACTCCTACGAAGGTCTAACCCAAACGTAGGGAAGAAGAATAAACCATAGACTTGAATACTTTCAGATCATGAAAAAGGATATGGGACAAATATGTTAAGGATGGCTATTTTTTGTGGATCCCTATATACTGTCGTTTAAGTCAAATAAGGACAAAAGATGCATTCTTCCCAAGAATGAAGTTACCATTATTTAACAAACCCGTTAGGGGGTTGAAATATGCAGGGCCACCTAAGGGCATTGGCTGCATGGTCAAATAAATAGCATCTTTTAGCTGACAAGTCTGTTATGTGGACTGTTTATGCAAGGCCACCTATGGGCATGTGCTGCATAGTCAGGCAAAAGAATTCTCAGAAGTTTGACATTTTTGTGACTAGAATTCATGAAAAGGGTTATGAAGATCTGAAAATATTTAAGGTTAGGATTATAACACATAAAGATGGGTATTGTCCAATATATATAGTGATACATAGGTCAATGATAACCATAATCATGTTGTGGCTGGGTCCTGAATTGAAATTTTGGACTTCACTACGTATCTCATATGAATGAAAATCAAGACATACGTAGTTCTTGAAATGCAGTTTAACGTCGTGCAGGACGAAAGTATTAGAGATCTTAGTTTAGGGTCATAGAATTCGTACCATAATAATGAATACACAGTGTGTTTTCATGAGGACTTTTCAGCCAAGGGACTGAATGTGAAATTTGGGGTTAGGCCCAAAAGACTTGGGACTGGATTCGAGGGACACTCAAATGTTCCTACGTATCCCATAGGGATGGGAATCAAGTCCACGTAGTTCTAGAACTACCCTTTGTACAAATTTGGTTCGTACATGTGAAGGGTGAAAGGGGACTTTAGTGCAATGATGGTTTAACCTAAGATAAAAAGTTTAGGCATTACCATGTATGCACGTAGTCTTTTGAAAATGAAAACCATGATTGAAAAATCAATGTCAATAATAGTTCTCTCTCAAATGAGGAAATCAAAGAATATTGTATTTTATTGTCGTACCAGACAAAAGTGTTGCATAGTTTAACGTCATATAACAAGGACGAAAGTGAATCAATGTAATGATATTGATTCTAGGTGCGGTTTCACGAATCAACATCATATGAGATGGTGGTGAACCGATGTGAAGAGATTGCTTTTGGGCTTGAACCCTGGGAGGTTGCCTACATACCCAGCCTGGAGGGAAAGGATCAAAGTCTGTGTAGTTCAATTAAAGAATGAATTAATGATCAAGTTGTTCTTGGGGACAATGATCTAATAAAAAATGTTGTTGGGACTTACACATGGTTAGGGGCCCAAAGAGAGTGTTATGGTTGAGGTTTTCTCTAAGCTCACGTGAGTCATACTCGGTGTGAGAAACAAGAGGTAACAACAACCCTAACGATGCATAGTTTAATGTCATGTAGGATATATCCAGGGACTATGCAGTTTAAAGTCTTGCAGTTAGGACTATTGGTGTTTAACAGTTTAGTGTCATGTAGCAGGGACAAAATAACAGTTTAATGTCATGTAGGACATATCAAGGATTTTCTGTACAGTTTAGCGTCATGTAGTTAGGACGATGGGGACAATACAGTTTAACGTCATATTGGACGAAAGGGGGATTGTGTAGTTTAATGTCATGCAGTAAGGACAAAAGAGTGTACCATTTTAACGTCATGTCGGACGAAAGTGCGAATAGTTTAAGGTCATATGCATGGACCGTGAATGGTGCAGTTTAATGTCATGCTGGACCTTTGAGATTATATAGTTTAACGTCTTTCCGGACGTAAGGGATTTTTATACATTTTAGCATCATGTAGTTAGGACGTCACAGTTTAACGTCTTGCTGGACGTAAGGGACTTTTATACAGTTTAGCGTCATGTAGTTAGGACGTCACAGTTTAACGTCTTGCTGGACGTAAGGGACTTGCAAATAGTTTATGGTCATATGAATGGACCAGGGAAGATGCAGTTTAAGGTCATGCTGGACGGTTTAGGGAACTTTTTCACAGTTTAACGTCATGTTGGACGAAGTTGTAGTTTAAGGTCATACTGGACCATTGCTGTATAGTTTAACGTCATATAGCAAGGACGAAATGGTGCTACACAGTTTAGTGTCATGTTGCAGGGACATCTTATTTTCGATAGTTTAACGTCATATTGGACGAAAGTGCAAATAGTTTAAGGTCATATGCATAGACCGTGGATGATGCAGTTTAAAGTCATACTGGACTATTAAGTGCTTATGTAGTTTAACGTCTTTCTGGACGTAAGGTACTTTCCTATAGTTTAACGTCATGTAGGACGTAGTTGCAGTTTAAGGTCATACTGGACCATTGATGCATGAACCAATTGTAAGAATATTGGTTCTGGGGACCATATTTTGTGTTTATACAAAATATTTCTTCAGAAATCTGGCATTGGTTGGAGTCGTGATGAGTTCTCCATCCATTGAGATTAATGAATAAGCTCCATTGGAGTAGACCTTATGTATTGAATAAGGTCCTTCCCATTTTGGTTCAAGCTTGGGAGGCTTCTTTCCTGGTATCATTGGTGTTCTGAGAACTAATACCAATTCTCCCTGAATGAATGAACGAAGATGAACTTTTTTTTAAAAGCTCGTGCTATTCGATTCTGATAGATTTCCAAGTGGTGCAAAGTGAACAATCTTTTCTCATAAAACTGTTCCAATTAATTCAATCGCTTTTGGGATTTCTCATCTGTAGATAACTGATCAAAAATGGCTACTCTGAGTGAAGGAAATTGAACTTCAATTGGCAAGACTGCTTCTGTTCCATATACCAACGAATATGGAGTTGACTGCGTTGCATTGCGGGTGGTAGTCCGATAAGCCCATAAAGCATGAAAGAGTTTATCAGGACATGACCTCTTATCTTTATCCACCATCTTTTGCAGTATATTTGAAAGAGTCTTGTTAAAGGCTTCTATTTGGCCATTGGCCGCCGCATGATACCGAGATGAATGGTTGGATTTAATATTGTATTCTTGATACAATTTCTTCACCCCAGAAGAATAGAAGTTGGTGCCGTTGTCCGTCAATATGGTATGAGGTACACCAAATATAGTAATGATGTTAGACTTGATGAAGCTAACAATGCATTTAGAACTGAATTATTTGAGAGGTACTACCTCTGCCCATTTGGAAAGGAAATTAGTAGCAGTAAGAATGTACATAAACTGCTTGGCCGTAGCTGAAGAGTAAGGTCCCACCACATCCATTCCCCATGTGGCAAATGGCCATGAGTATTTAGCGGTATGAAGAAACTCTGGAGGTTGATGAATGAAGTTGGCATATACCTGACATGAATGACACTTATTCGTGAAATCAACACAATCTTGTATCATTGAAGGACAAAAGTATCCAAGCCTTCGAATTTGATCAGACAATCTATGTCCAGACTGGTGGGCACCACAGACTCCTGCATGAACTTCTTTCATGACAACCATTGTCTCTTCACCATCAATGCATCTGAAGAGAACTCCATCAAAACCACGTTTGTAGAGAATTTTCTCTAGGTGGTTTGGGCTATCATAAAGAGTAAAATTGACCACACGTCGCCAGATTTGTTCTTTCTCACCTCTATCAGGTGGAAGTGTTCTATTTTGAAGGTATTCCCTGATATGTGACATCCATCCTGTAGTATGACCATATGGTTCAGGAATGGGACTAATTTCATTAATTTCCTCTATTCTGGCTTGAACATAAGGTGAAATTGCATGACGGTGGGAAATACTGATGGTTGTCTCGTCCCGATTTGGATCTGCTAGAGCTATGGCTATATTACCCAGTGCATCAGCTTGAGCATTTTGTGATCTTGGGACATAAGAAAATGTCGGTTCTGAAGGGAATTCCACAATTAACTCTCTAACGTAATCATATAAAGGGATTAATTCTTCTTTTCTGATGGAATAATCCCCATTGACTTGTTTGATTACCAGGTCTGAATCACCTTTCACCTTTAAGTGATTCACTTGTGCTTGGAGCGCTAACTCCAAGCCTGTAATGAGAGCTTGGTATTCAGCTTCATTATTGGTACCACCTTCCCACAATAAAAAGGAATAAGGTAACAATGCCTTATCTGGAGAAATGAGTAAAATTCCCAAACCAACTTTGTTGAATTTAGGATTTTCCATTTTCTTCCCTGTTGGACTTCTGGAAGCACCATCAAAATACATTTCCCATGTTTGAGGACTCTCTTGAATATAGAAAACTTCCTCATCAGGGAGTTCAATATCTGAAGACGTGTCTTCCATGGAAGGATGTTCAGCCAGGAAATCAGCCAGATCTTGGCCCTTAATTGCCTTTTGAGATACATACTGAATGTCGAACTGCTGCAAAATAACTGCCCACCTTGCTAGACGTCCTGTAAGCATTGGACGACTAAGGATGAATTTGAGCGGATTATTGCGAGATACCAATTGGACCTCGTGATGTTGCAGGTAGTGTCTCAGTTTCTGGACTACAAAGATTAATGCTAGGCAGCACTTCTCAATACTTGAATACTGGGTTTCTACTTCAAGCATAGTTCTACTGAGATAGTAGAGGCTATTTTCATTCCCCACATCATTCTTTTGAGCGAGAAAGGCACCCAATGATCGCTCTAGAGCTGTCACATAGAGGATAAGTGGTCTACCTTTGACAGGTGGCATGATTACTGGTGGACTCAAGAGGTATTTCTTGAGAACATCAAATGCTTCTTGACATTCTTCAGTCCACTGGTAAGTGACTCCTTTTTTCAATAATTTGGTAAAGGGTAAACTTTTTCTTGCCAAATTGGCGATGAAATGCCGAATATAGGCTAAGTGTCCTTGAAGTCCTCTTAATTCTTTCAAATTCTGAGGAGGTTACATACCAAGGATTGATTTGGTCTTCTCAGGATCGACTTCAATACCACGATGGCGTACAACAAAGCCGAGAAATTTTCCTGAGGTTACCCCAAAAGCACATTTTAAGGGGTTCATCTTCAAATTATGTTGTCGAAGTTTGTGGAATATGACTTCCAAATCAGCCAAGTGATTAGAACGTTGTTTGGATTTAACTACCAAATCATCCACATAGCACTCAACAAACTTCCCTAAGAATGGTTTGAAGATACGATGCATGGCGCGTTGATATGTTGCACCTGCATTCTTTAAACCAAAGGGCATCACCCGGTAACAAAACACACCTTGAGGAGCTCTGAAAGCTGTAGATTCCTCATCTTCTGGGGCCATTCGGATCTGATTATATCCGGAATATCCATCCATGAAGGAAAGTACTTCATAACCAGCCATTGCATCAATTAACAGTTCTGTAATCGGAACTGGGAAATCATCTTTAGGACAATACCGATTAAGATCTCTAAAATCGATGCAAACCCTAATTTGTCCGTTCTTTTTCTTTATAGGGACAATATTAGCCAACCACTTGGGATACTGAACTTCTCTGACGAAGTTAGCTTTGATCAGCTTATCCACTTCAGCTTCAATTTTGGAAGCATAAGTTGGGTGTGTTCTTCTCGCGGCTTTCTTAAATCCTCGATGTTCTTTTGGTAAAACCAAATGATGAGTAGCAATATCAGGATCAGGCCCAGGAATTTCTGTATAGTTCCAAGCAAAAATATCTTTATTTTTCTTTAGAAAAGAAATATACATCTCTTGCTCTTCAAGGGTCATGGCCGCACTAATTAAAGTGGGGAGTGGATCTTTCTCTGTACCCAGATTTATTTCTCTGAGTTCATCCACAGTGGTAGAGATACCCTCTTCAAAAGCTAGAGGAGCATCTCTAAGACCTTCCTCTTCCTCTTCATTATGTTCTATTTCTTCCGTTTCTACTTGCATAGTAGATGACAAAATGAAATTCTCATGATCATAAGAGATGTCAAAATTTTCACATTTTGAAGAAGAAGCTTCCATTTCCGACCCTATTGATGATAAAGGGCCTTCTTTGGGAAATAAAGAGGAGATGATGGATTGAGAATCGACATCATTATTCACCTCTGGTGTTGCTATAACTTCTTCTGGCATGACTGGCGAAGTATAGACTTGTTGGACTTCAGAAGATGAAATGAAAACGTCACCACTTATGATTTCATCATTGTTTGGTAGATTACCAATTTCTCTCATGTTGTCTGGCTCAATTTCTGTAATTGACATTATGGATCTTTCCATAAGAGTATTTTGATTTGGGCCTATTTTGTCAATTTGACTGATAGGTAACACATAATCTGTACTCACATGTGTAAATGGATTTATTGGAATATTCTCCAAACCATATGGAGCATTAATTTTGGTAATTTCCTTCATTGTAGATTTTTCTCTTCCCTTCATGTGATAAAATTCTTCCTCAATGTATTGAGACTCACATGTCTTGAACGGGGCCTTATCAACATACAATGTTCCAACATGACCATTGAAACAGTATTTGAGACATTGATGGTATGATGAAGGAATAGATGCATGCTGATGTAGCCAGGGTCTTCCAAGCAAGACGTTGAAAGCTGAGTCTTGATCAACAATCATGAAATCCGAATTGGATACAAGATCTCCAAACTGGGTTCTGAGTGTAACATCGCCCAGTGTTTCTTGTTCATTCTTATCATATCCTTGTAACATCATGGTAGAAGAAGATAAATCAGATTCCGTGAGGCCCAATCGACGAAGTGTACGAATGGGCATGAGGTTGACTCCTGAACCATTGTCAATGAAAACTCTTCGGATATCTACACCATTGACTTTTCCAGATAAGTACAAAGGTTTTATGTGCCCATTCACAACATCATCTTCATCTTTATCAGTAAAAGATATCACTGCATGGCATTCTGCAGGATTATTCTCTATATGATAGACTTCAGCTGCAGCAATTTCAGCTTCAAACTCCTGAGGACTTGACAAAGCTTCGATGAGTGCTTCCCGAAGATCTTTTGAAAAATTCAATGCATCCAAAATTGATAACTTGGCTGGTACTAGGACCAAGTGTTTCAATATATCATACTTTTGATCTAGAGGTCTGTGTTTCCCAACAAGAATATGCGATTTAGCAGGTACCTTGGAAGCAGATGCTTTGGAAGCTGATACATATTGTATTAGGATAGAAGTTGGCAACATCCTTGGTTTTGGAAGATTAGACCAATTAGATCCATTTACTTGCTGAGATAAAGAAGATGTAACCTTCAATCGGTCTTCCAAAATAACTGTGCCAAAACTGAGTTGGCCATTGGCAGAAGAACTTGCTTGTTCTTTTTGAGCTCGCTGAAGGGCTCTACCACGAGTTTCTACTGCATACACAGTGCTAGCAGGGGTAGAATTGAAGTAGTGGCTTCGGAAAGATCCACGTCTTCCCCTGTATCCTGATCCTCTAGAACTTCCTCAGATTCCCTTATTTGATAGAGGGAATTTAGACTCATCAAGACTGGAATATGGATCTGTTAATTGAATCATATTAACAGAACCGAAGATTAACTCTTCGTCTGATAAAGACTCCGCCTGACTAGCTTGTTTAGGCTGTGCCGTTTGATGGGGTGGTGCCCGTTGCTTTGAAGTAGATGGCATGAAATCTGCCAGAGTCAAAGACAACTTAGGCCTCGATACATACTCATCTTCTTCTGATTCCTCTTTCTTCTTTGAATTGTGCTGCCCTTTTGAGGATTTGTCTTTTGATGGAGGCTTCACTGCAGCTTTTGTAGGAGACACAATTGGATTCTTAAATTGTGTTCGCAAAATGGCATGGGTCCGATTGATTGTCTTTCTGACCATCTAATCATCATATTTTTGCGCAGTTTTGCTTTTGACTTCCTGCCACTCGCCTCCTTCCTCTGGATCTGTAGCGGTAACACACGCTACATGAGCTGAAGAACCCTTCAATTTGACTTGTCCCAAGTCGACCATCTTTTGCAGGAGGTCTTTAAAGACAAAACACTCCTGGATGGGATGCCCCAATATTTGATGGAAGGGACAATAATTGGGACGGTCTTCATCTCCTTCCTTGTTTGGCCTCTTGGGCATTGGTAATTGAACCAAATTATTTTCCTGAGATGAAATGAAATAACCAGGAACTTTCTCACTTCGGAAATAGTATGTTTTACTCTTTAAATCCTCAAATTGTTTTTGTCGTTGATCTTTTTGATCATTTGGACGAAACGGTCTTTGTTGTTGGCGTTCAAGAGGTGGAGTCCTTCGAGAAGATGAAGGTTTTGAAGTAGAAATAGGTACAGGTGCTTGTTTAAGCATAACTGTAGAAGTTTCTGCTTTACCCATTCTTCTTACTGGAGCTGATGGAATTACACGAGATTTAACCTTAGCCTGTATAAGGGAATCTTCAATCTGCTGAGCGATTGAAGTAAGGTCTCGAAACCCTCCTGTGTATTTCACAGGGATCAATGGCGTGCGTCATTCATCACGCAAATTTTCCACACAGATTGGCAACAGTTCTTCCTTAGGGAGTGCTAAACTCAGGGAATACGTTAATCCCTTCTAGCGAGCAATGAAATCAGAGACTCTGTCATTCTCCATTTGCTTGCAGTTTCTAAGATCGAAAACTGTCGTTTTTGGCAAAGTTGAGTTGAACTGAAGAAGGAATTTTTGACGAAGATCCTCCCATCCAATGATTGACCGGGATTGCAATCTTGTATACCAGACAAAAGATGGTCCTTTCAAGGTTCACATGAAGCACTGAGTTTCACTGCTTCTTGCTTCTCTGGAGTTCCCATCATAGGATCACAACAAGACACGTAATGCGTCAAATGTTGTTCAAGGTCGCCTGATCCATTTAAAGTAGGGAAAATAGGGTTTCCAAAACTAGATGGAGAAGAAATTGAATCTACCCATTCAGGGTAAACATTCTTTTCAGGTTGAACTTGCGCCTGTTTCCCTTCCATAGTTTCTAACCGAGCTGTTAATGACTCAATAGTAGTTATTAACTTTTGAGAAACATCCGGTTGAATCTGTTCTTGAGTAGGTGCAATGAATGGAGCTTGGAAAGACGTGGTGGTTGGTGCTGCAACTGATGGTAGCACTGCCAACCATTGTTGTGCTTGACCTACGGGATTAGACCTCTGAGGGTGTACTGATAAAGGAGGATATTCTTGATCCATCTCAGTAACTACAACAAATTCCTTCGGTTGTCGGACTTCAGCATTCTTATGAATAAGACTACTCTGAAGTAGTTCGGCATTCATTCTTCTTAATTCTTTCATTTCTTCCTCTTGTTGTGCAAACCTTTGCTCTAATGAGAGCGATTGACCATCTCCAGAGGAAGTATTTGTAACCTGATTCTTTCCCTTCCCTTTGTTGGATACCTTTTGGAGGGAGGGAAGTGGATTACCTAGGTTATGAGTAAACCTTTGACTTCGTGTACGTACACCTTCTTCATTTGTATCGGTGCGTACATTTTCTTGAGCAGGACGCTCTTCATCTGAGTCCCCTGAGTGAGTCTCCTCTGGTGGATTAGAAACAACGGCATTGATGACATTGATTGATGCATAATGCATCACATCTCTTCTATCAACATTTCTGTGATATTGTCTTCTTTCATGTCTTTGATGAGACATTGCCTTTTGTTGATTCAATCTTTTAGGAACTTCTTGATGAGCTATAACTTGGAGGGAATCTCCGGATAATTTGGATCTTCGTTCCTCTTGGGGCTTCTTCCCCAATCGAGAAAAGACCGATATTCTCGGAGAAGGGGATTGATGATTTGAAAGAGTCCCCAGTCTCGTGAACTGGGGATGTTCCTGCTGATTCCGCTCAACTCCTCGAATCCCATTTGTTGATTCTGAGGGTTGGGTTAATGGAGTCCCCAGTCTGACAAGCTGGGGTGGCTCTTGACATGCTATGTCTGAGATCTTCTTAAAAGATCTCTTGATCTTGCGAATCTTAGTTCGGAAATTAGCTGGATGCATTAACTTGTATCCACTTTTATCACCTGGTTCAACAGACCGTTGGATGATTTCCGAGACTTCTGTCATTTGATGATTTTTTTTGCTCCATACGAGAGGCTTGTGCAATATTCTCGCCTGCTTGATGTAGGAGAAATTCAACAACTTGTTCTCTATATGCTTGATTTTGAGAGGAAGTAGTTGAAGCCTGTTCTTGAGCAAGATTTTGATTATGAACAAAGCCCATTGACTGTGGCCGGCCATGGGAAATAACATTTCATGAGACCATTTTCAGCGGGCTTTGCTGACTGGAAAGCACTGTGAAATGTAGTGCTCCGTGAATACCCCATCCTCTAATATGAACATCAGATGGAGCATAGGAAATTAACTGACGCAATTTTCTTAGTGCGCCAAGGCATGAACGTTGAAGGGTTCTCTGTTGCTTTTCAGCCTTCGGATACCGAGAGACTGATAGAGATGCCAAATCAATCTGACGTTGTAGCCCTTATATTATCTTAATATGATGTTCATATTCATCATAAGATAATACCTTCTTCTTTAATTGACAAAGAGTTTTCCATATGTTGAGACGAATATCATGGATTCCATCATCCGTCAACATATTTGGAATGTCGTACTGGGAGTCAGCCAAAGGCCAAAACATCACTGGTACTTCACCTTTTGCCAATTTCTTCCTCATGTTCAGCATTTCCTCTTTATCATTAAATGAAGATTCTTCTACCTGTTTTGACCAGAGTTGGTGTTTCCTTGTTGCTTCATCGGATTCAACAAGATTGGTAGAGAGATCATTGATCAAACTAGAAGATTCATGACTTAGGGGTGGTTCGGAGAATGACCTACACCCTGGGCTATCTTCTGATTGAGAAAGTATTTCACTTGCTAGCGATAAAGCATCAGACATGACTGGTTTCACATTTGCAAGTGCCTCAAGATAAGAGGGATTTCTCGGCACTACATTGTCCACTGAAGTTTTTTCTAGGCAATGTGAATCACTACTGTGGAGAGGACTTTCGCAGCGAAATTCATCATCATGGGGAGGACCACCATAATGGGTTACAACAAAAGATGAGATCTCTTGCTCCTTGGTCTTCTGACCACACAGAGGGTTCCTGTGGCTCTCATCTGAAGAAGAAACTTCAAGATTGACCGAATTTTCATGAAGCAAGCCTTCATGAGGAAGTGTCTGTTGAAGACCTTCAGAATTAATGTTGCTGTTATTGGGAACTGAGGGAGTAGAATCTTGAATTCCAACAGATAAATGTCTGAGGGCTTCAAGAACTCCAGCATCGAGAAAAGCCTTGTTTCAGATTAGCCTTTGATCTCCTGACTGTGCTGGGCGGATCTTTTTCTTAGATGCCTTCTTACTCGAGTTGGAAACCACTTTTTGACGAAAGTGGTTACTCTGAGTAGGTGTATGTGCCTGATCAGGAAAGATGGTCAGGTTAGGCTGACGATCTCCACTCAAATCAGGTGTATGTGCCTGACTTGGTTGTCCGTATGATATGAGGGAGTATGCCCCATAACCCTCTTAGACTGGAACAGATGTGTGTGTCTATTCCGGAGTGAATCGTTGATGTGTCACTCCACTGCTAGGGATAAATTTATGTGTCTGTCCCTGAGATGATGTTGAAGCTGTTATGATATCCTGGCAAGCATCCAGAATATGAGCAGGAATTTTCTTCTGCTCTTTCACCATTGACAAAATATGTTTGGTGACTTCAGCCACCGGAACGGGGATATACGTCCATTCCGGGTCTGGAGTAGGTGTATGTGCCTTCTCCTGTCCTCCTTTTCCTGTCAGTGAATCCTGACAGTACTCAAGTTTGGAGGCAGAGAGTTGAGTCTGCCTCCTGTTTGTCGTCGGGGCTTTCCGACTGACTTCTCCGTACGCTACCAAGCGAGACTGTTGGTAGGTTTGATTAGTATTAGCAGGTGTATGTGCCTGCTGATTACACTTTTCCAAACGCGGTTGACGAGATCCATCATATGTAGTCAGACGAGCCTGCTGACTAACTGGTGATGTATAAGCAGGTGCATGTTCCTGCCTATAGTACTCCGCCGGAATTGCCTGGCGGGATTGGCTTGATGCTGCCAGGCGAGTCTTCTGGACAGTGGAATTAAAACGGGAAGGTGTGTGTGCCTGTTCGTTATTTTCCACCAAGTTAGGTTGGTGGACATCTCCAGAGATGGCAGGGATGACAACCTGCCCATTGTTAACCGGATTCTGTCTCTGGCGGTTCATCTTGCCTGCTCGGGTTCGAGGAACCTGAGCTGAATTCCTGGAGTCGGTACCCTCATCATGTTGAGGGCGCACTACCACACGAGTCTGGCGGCGATTGTTGATGGGAGCCCTCGGGAAGGACTCCTGTCTTTTTGAATTAAGGCCTTGAGGGACCTGCTCATTCACTTCCTCAGAGTAAGGGAGTGAATGGAAATTGCGTTCCGGGGATAACGACCCAAAACAGTTGGAGACTGTAGTCAGCACCGCCTGCTTCTTGATCACTGGCCGCCGTTGTCCGGACGACCAGGTAGAGTTGTTAACTTGGAGGGCTTGACGAGCTGCCTCTAGAGTTGGGATAGTATCGTTGCGACGGTACTCCTTAACCAGTGCATTAGAAACCCAGCGTTGAAGACGCTGAGTTGGTGATGTCATCCTCAGAGCGGACGACGTTCCAGCAGGAGTAGCAGCATTGGTTTTCACAGCAGTAGACCTCACAGTAGAGGTGTTTACAGTAGTAGTATTCACATGGGTGAATTTAAGGAAATCCATTTTGTAGAAGATCTTGAGAAAAGAGTGCCTGTTCTATATAACATACATAATCAAGATGAATCCGGCCACTGCATCTTTTGGATGAGAACATGTCAATGATTGCTTTGTTGGCCCAAGGGGCCTAACAAATAAGAAGAATATCACTTTAACTTGGTTAAGGATTCACGTCGGGTTCACCATTTTTTGTTTCGCACGGAATTCGGGGATGACCTCCTGGATAGGAGATTCAAACGTTCTGATCGGTTTCTAACGGGTTTGTTCGTAGAACCGGAAACATCCAATGATTCCACATCCGTTTGGACCTACTTTCCAAAGGTAGGCGCTCATTAGATTGTGGGCTAATGAGGCTTAGGAATTTGCATTGGTCGAGAGGATGGGAGGTCGGACTCATCACACCTTTTTGAGGGGAATTATTGTCTACTCCGAGACTCTCTTTATAGATTTAAGTTATGTTCGTGAATCCTTATTACATTACCAAGTATAAAATGATCTTTCCTTCAGTTTAACAATCAATGACTAAATATGTAAGAAATTTAGAGGATCTTTTATATGTATTCTAGGTTCTTCATCAAAAGAGAATCATCTGTATCTATTTAGAGATTCTTAGTCAATGGTATCCTTCAAAAACATTTATAAAAGTATCTTGGTCATTATGATGACCAGGATGGTTTTAAAGCCACTCAGTGGGGCACTTGAAGTTTATCATCATTCAGAAGGACATGTATTATTTCAAAGTTGGGATCGAACCCATAAATGGGCTACCTACGTATCCTTTGTTTTGGAAAAGGAATCAGAACCCACATAGTTCGAGTAAGGGAGTATGACGTTTATGATTGATGGCTCAAAGAAGGATGTCATAATTACTTTTACACTCTAAGCTCACGTGAGTCATGCTTGGTGTGAGAAACAATAGGTATTGGTAAAAAAATAGACAATTGTTCCATGAAAGATTCAATCATAAGAAATGGTTTGGGGCTTATGTATGTATGACTGCCCAGATAGATGAAGGTTTAGGATTCACTTTTAAGGAGAAAAATCCATGAACAGGGTCCATAAAGGTATATGTGCTTCATGGAGATTTGAATACTCTAATCTTGGGGCTTACTCCTAAGGAGGATGCCCAAGTTATGAGGGGACTTATGATTGGGTTTTACTCCTAAAAAAGGAAACCCAAATCAAGGGTAAATTAGGACTAGTTAAAGAGAAATTAGGGGACTTGGGGCTTATTCCTGAAAAGGAAGCCCAAGATTATGACTGGGTCTAATTCTTGAAAAAAGGAGACCCAGGTTAGGGATTAAGGTTTGGGGATTACTCCTAAGGAGGATGCCCAAGTTAAGGGACTCGGGGCTTACTCCTAAGGAGGATGCCCATATTTGAGATTGGGGCTTACTCTTGAGAAGGATGCCCAAAATTAGAGGACTTGGGGCTTACTCCTAAGAAGGATGCCAAAATTAAGGGACTATGATTGGGGCTTACTCCTGAGGAGGATGCTCAAGTTAAGGAATTAAGGTTTGGGGATTAATCCTGAGGAGGATGCCCATGTTTGGGAACTTTAAGAATTTAGGGCTTACTCCTAAGGAAGATGCCCAGATTAAAGGACTTATAACTGGGGATTATTCCTAAAAAAGGAGACCCAAGTTAAGGATTCTCTCATCTTAAAGGATGAGGTTGAATGAATGAACTCTCCATATTTAGTGACATAAGGATATTTAAATCACTAGGTTTTGAGAGATATTCCACAGAATTCCTTTTAGATAAAAAAGTCAAATCAAGAAATCATGCCATAAATGGCTTTGAAGAGTGTCTTGAGGACTGAATCTTGAAAAGGAAAGGTGTAATGGCTTAAGAGGGGTAAAATGGGCAAGATGGGCACCCAAAAAGGTAGAGGCACGCAAGTCTTGAAAGGCGCGCAAGTATTGCGGCGACGCGCAAGTATTGGTCGCGCAAGTATACTTGTGCGACATGAGGGGTACTTGCGCTATTTTTAACCAGCATTTAGAATACTTGAGCGACTCTTTATTAATCACTTTAGAATACTCTTGAGGTTCTTCCAGAAAAGGGACGTGTAAGTTCTATTGAA
Source organism: Viscum album (assembly GCA_963277665.1). Classification (NCBI taxonomy): domain Eukaryota; kingdom Viridiplantae; phylum Streptophyta; class Magnoliopsida; order Santalales; family Viscaceae; genus Viscum; species Viscum album. The sequence goes on from OY728151.1 coordinate 1,992,044,114, forward strand.
GGAAATAAGGCGGCGCGCAAGTGTTTATAAGTTTCAACACTTAGGCCTTCATTCTTCTCTTTAGATCTTCCGTTCTAGGTAAGAAATTACCTTAGAAGTGTTCCGGAAGCTTTGAGAAGAGACTTGGTAATCGGGAGCTTCAATCCGAGTTTCTAGAAAAAAATAATCCTCTCGAATGGGGGGCCCACAGGGTCTATTTATAGGCAGGAGAAGACCCTGGGCGGTTACCGGGCAGTTATCACTTAGGTCGCGCAAGTCACTTGCGCGACCAAGGGCGTCGCGCAAGTGGACTTGTGCGATAGTGATATAACTTGCGCGGTGCAGTTGTTGTTGATCCTTTGTTCATGCCTTTGTCGATTTTTGATGTTTTCTTCAAAGGTTTAATCTCTTTGAGCTCAGATATTCCCCTTTTCCAATCTTTAGATTCTGTGAAGAAAGGAGCGTCAACAAATTTGTAAAGAATATTTGAAATTATTTTGAAAACCATTTTCCATGAAAAATTATAAAATAAGCTTAAAAAAATTTAAAAAGATATTTTCTTTGAAAATAAATGGAATAAAATAAAGGAATCTTGAACAATTTTTGGAAAACTGTTTACCTAAAAACTTATGAAAGAATCTAGAAAACAAAATAAATTTTTTTTCTTTGAAAACATATAAAATAAGATTCATAATTTTTTAGAAATTTTATTTCATTGAAAACACTTTTAAATCAATAAAATAAGCATTTAAACATTTTGAAAACCATTTTACTTGGACATTTATGAAATAATATATAAAACACTTTGAAAATCATCTTCCATGAAAACATATAAAATAATATGAAAAAAATTAACAATAATTTTCGTTGAATCCAATTTGAAACTTATAATGAAAGAATGATTTTTTTAATTTCCTATACTTTAAAAATAATGAAAGAATCTTGAAAATATTTTTAAAACCATTTTGCTGACAATAATTTGATAACCAATAAAAAAAGCATGAAAATGTTTTTAAAAACATTTTACTTTTGAACATATGAAAGAAGATTGAAAACATTTTGAAAATAATTTTTATTGAAAATAACTTTTAAAATATTTTTCATAAAAATCATTCTTTTAAACATATAAATAAATATTTATAGAAATAATGATGGGTAAATACATACATGCCATACGAGGTAAAAATATATTTCCTTTCCATGGTATAAAGGTAAGAAAAATGTCGTGTTTGGAAAGCAACAAGAATATTTATTTGAAAAAATGGGTAAAATAAAAAAGGTAAAAATTTGTTTTAAATATTATAGGATAATGTTATGTTATTCTTGAAACCTTATTTAGAAATCATAGTTTTTAAGTAACATAGATTTCCGACTAAAGAGATAGGTAAATTCAGAATTCCTTAAAAACACTTTATTAAATATCTTAAGTACCAAAGTGGTGAAAATTTGTTCCAATATATGAATATATCAGTAATGAACATAAGAGAATAAATTTCATTATTATTATTATTATGATATGGATGATAATATTTCATTAAAGGAAACATAATCATAAACAATCTTTAAAAGTGATGAGATTGTTTCAATAATCCTTTACCACTTGGTAAACTTGAACCATAATCCCTGTTTAAGAAAATAAAATTAAATGATTCATAAAATTACATAAATATAAAGTTATTAATTATATGAAACTTCAAAGGAAATATATACACCTCATGGAAAAATATAGGTTCATAACATGGAATGTGTTTCAATGAAGGAAAATTGAGACCAAAATCATTTCACCGATTTGGTATATTTTGAAACATAGTCTATATGAAATAAATTTGATAAAATAGATATTTAAATACTCATAAATATAATTATAATAATCATATAATACATCCATGGTTTGTATACACACCACAAAAATAGGAATAGGTGGTGAATTAAGCATGTATCTCATGGAAATAAAAATGTGAGATGAAATCCCCTAACCTTGTGTCTTAACTCTTTTCATACTCATTAAAAGCACATATATAAGGAATATAAATTTATCATTCATATTTTATAGAAAAATATTATTTTATATAATTCCATATATGGTTTTATCATGACCTTTTATTACCCACTTGTAAACAATCATCTGTTATGGTTTCACTTTGTGTAATATTCACTTTGTTCTCTACATGTGTATTAATTTGTTATTTTTTTGTCCCTCTATTTATATCATGATTAAAAAAATATAAAACATGATATAAATATAATTTATATTAATTATATGTGTATTATAATAATCTATATAATATAGATGTATGAAATGGAATACACTATTCACGGAGATGGTAAGTTGTACTTAAGCATGAACATTGTTTTCATTTTTATTGTCGTACTAAAAGAAAGAAGGAAAATGAAATATACGTATATATTCATGTAATATCATGAAATTATAATTATAATTATATATATATATATAATATAACATCTTTAAATCCATCTTTAATACATTCTATGTATTATGTGAACAAGTCACATTACTTTGAGGGGGCGGTAGTCCACACTTCTCAAAGAAAATTGTCATATTTAAAACAAATGGAAAGTAAAAATATATGTGTTGTAAAAATATTAGAGAGTATTAAATACATAATAAATATAATATATGAAATATATAAAAAAGTTTTCTATTATAATTTCCACCATGAGAGGTGGTAAAGGAAAAATGAACAATCATCATTTAGTGAGGCGGTAGTTCTCCGCACACGTAAAAAATATGTTTGTTAGCGAATAGATGAAGTTATGTATAAGTGTAGGATTAAAACATACCATAAAGCTTACTAGTATATTCCTTATAAATGTTTTGTTATATAATCATGTAATAAGTATACTTTAGTAGTTTGATATGGAAAATAAATTAAAGGATCCTGATAGAAAGTGTTACCTCTTAATTGGCTAACTCCTTTTGGTTTGTGCCAAAAGGATTCCATGGAATAATTTATTCCCCAAGGGAGTATTAAATTATAAATGGATGGATGTTGGAAATTTTATTGGTAATATATATGCCGAACATAAGTGATTGTATAGGTATGAATAATAGGGATAGCTGGTGGCCTTTTATAGGGACGAATGAGTGGCACTCCTATAAATATATGAAGAGAGAATTCATCCCATGTTTTTCATGATGATAGTGGAACCAATAATGATCCAAATTTTTGTAAAGGGTGTATAGTGTATAAACATGTCCATAAAATAGATTTTTGACAAGTTTATAGGTCGTTTTGGGACTTAATGTTATGGTTTAGTCCCTTATTAATCTTAATTTATCCTTAGGCAATGTAATTAATTTTATTAACATTCCCTAATCTTCCTGAAAAAAAAGGTTGAACTTATTATATATTAGAAATTATTTTGATTAAAAATTTGTAATAAAATTTTCCAAATTGTAATCACATATGTGGATGAAATTAATTTAATGTTAATCTCAGAGTCAAGTCGACAATGCATATTTTTAATGTAAAAACATTCAAAAGTTGCAATGTTTTTATTTCCATTTTCAATTTCAACATTATCCTAATTGCATAAATTTTATTAAATGGTAAAAATATTATCTAATTAAAATTTTAAAAAAATTTAAAACATAATATAACTTTATAATTAAATTAGATGAAAAAGCAGTTTTGAACTAAAATTCAGAAATTTAACTATTCATTAAAAAATAGAACCTTATAGAAAAATAGAAAATAAATATACTTAAAAAAATTTCATGTTAATCTACAAAAGGTTATGTTCATTTTGAAATATTAAATATATAAAAGTGGTAAAATTTGTATTTAAAATTAGTTCACTCTTAAAAGGTGGTAAAACTACATTTATAAAAATATATGTTTTAAGCAGAAAAATGGGTTTGTTCTTATCTAATGTCTATCCGGTCTATTGAGTGAATATAAAAAATATTTGATTGAATATAAAACCCATATATTACATTAATACCACTGAATAATTTTATTGCATTTAATTTATTTGGGTAAAATAGATGTATGAATATAATAATAATAATATTTCCTTTTATAATCATTTGGTTTTCATATTAATTTAAAAACAATTGAAATCATATGAATTTATATTATATTGTGTAAACCATATATTTTAAAAAATTAGTTGATATTATTCATAAAATCTAATTTACTCTCTATGTTATATCTTGTTATATTAAATAAATATATATTAATAATATATTATTGTTCGGTAAACCTTGGTCTTGCATTTTATTGAAGCTATTGAGGAATGTAATTGTTTTATATTACACAATCTAACCTCAGTGTTGCATGTTTATAATGCTAAAGTTTATGTTCCATGTACTGCATGATTAACTTGGTGTTGCGTACAAGATATTCTAAACATAGTACTTTAATATGAAATAAACCATGTTGAGTGTTGCATGAAACAAAAAATATAAAAAAGGTAAATTAATTCAAAAAAAAAATCAAAAAATCTTGAGGTCTTACATGTTATGTACTCACTCACTGATGAAATTAAACCAATACGACTCCTCTTGGAGACATACTGACAACCCAATTCCTAACTCATTTAATGAGTCATCAATGAAAACTAAATTCATGATTGGAATCCCCCATGACCTAAATATTCACTTGATAGTACAATCAATGTTTCCCTCTTTCAGTACCAACATCCCTGTTTGATCCTAAAAGGACTCATATATATTAATCGTGGACACATGAAAACTCACACCAATATTGCATCACCATTATACCAAAATTTTATTATCCAATTTTTTATCCCGAAATGTGCATTTTATTAATACAATCATTGATCGAAAAAACTCACACTTACTACAAACAAAAATCATTGTTATGCATTACCAAATTAGGTATTTTAAAACCACATAAATAATTAGATATTTCCTTAAAAATGATTTGGTATTCACCCATAGCCTTTTCATAAAACAATATTATGCCAAGAGAATATTACACAAATATTTATCAAGTTTAAATAATAAGGATAAAAGAATAATTGAACTTTATAAAACAAGATTTCATATTATTTACATAATTGGAGAGAATTTAAGTGACCTCATTATAATATGGTTTCCTTGATAAAACCAAATCACACCCTCAATGATCTGGTAAATTATAAGAATCCAATGATGGTTGAACAAAAATACACATTAAAATTCACTATTAATACTGAATTCAGGTATGATACACCTAAAATAGGGTTTATCTGAAATATAAATGAGAATATAAGAGAGGATGAGAGAAATAAGTCGTACAATAAATTATTATTATTAAAATCCATGATTCAATGATAGGGAACTATAGAATGATGATAATCACAAAAATTTCACACACAAGTAATCATGTTTTGGATCCATTTCCACGATAGGTGAAATTAGATATTCCGTGTGGGGGGGGGGGGGTTAGGTTAAAATCTAGTTTTGGATGACTTTTATATCATTCATTATTTGGATTAATTTTTTGGAAACTGTACATCATTCATGTGATTAAAAATACCTAAAACCTATTATTTTATGGTTTGGATAATATATTGGTAATTCCTGGAAAAACCATGTGGATTTACCCTTTCTTTAAATTAACTAAGGAAATATGGTTTTCCAAAAAAATTTGGTAACCATGTGCCGTATTAAAAAAACCATTTCCCTATATTGAATTTACCTAGGAATTGTTCATAATTTAACCAAACCTTTTATCCTAAAAATCCATATAAAAACCATAAAATTTAAAATGTAATCCCCCCCAAAAAGTAATATATTAAAAAAATTAATTGGTACTAAAAAAGCATAAATTCCTAAAACTACTAGTGTTATATCAAAATTCCATTCAAATTCTACGTCTTTAACTATGATTTATTCCTTACTCTATGGGCTTTAAAAGACAACAAAAATTTCTAATTCCATAAAATAATTGTAATCCTCAATATCTTTTAATTATGATTATTCCATGAAATTATCTTCTTATAAAATTAAATTCTCATTTTAAATAAAATTTTCGTTATGATCATATTTCCTTTTTTATCCATAAAATATCTTATCATTGGTGAATTAATCTATTTTTCATTAAAATATTTATTAGGAAACTTTGCAAAAATATAACCATTATTTTTATATCAAAATAAATAGATTTGAATATTTACATTGAACTATCATTTCCCCTTAGGAAATTTAAGAAATGTAATGGCATCAACTCATTTACATTATTATCTTATAGATCATCCAATATGGTCATATTCATTATCACAATAAATATTACATCCCAATACTAGTTCTTTTCAATAAGATCATCCTTATTTCACATACAATGAGAATTTTCTTAAAATTTTGAAGTGAAATAATCTTGAAATCTCATTCCTAAATAAATGAAAGCATTAAATTAATGTGAGGAGGAAACCATCACATTATTTGATCTATAATATTAATTTCCATAAATGTCTCTCAAGTTCAACACATTTCCTCAATTATAATAAAAAAATAAAATAATCCATCAATGTATTTTATTGGGTATATTCTAAAATAGTCATATTTGTTCCAGTGTTCTTATAGATCATATTCATTCAAAAACATTTCACCAAAATTGGAAATAAATTATATTCTCTCATAGATTTGTAATATTGCATGACATCAAATTTTTATAAGTTTTTGTAGACGAAGTCCCCCCTTGAGAAATGAGTCCTTTGGATTCAACGTCCAAATCGTTATAATCTATTTCTATGAGAACTAAAATTTCCATATTTTTCATAGTTTCAATCATGAAATTTGAATATAGATTAATTCCAAAAAAAAATATTTATTAATTTTATTATTCCATGGTCAATGTTTTGGACCCTCAAAAAATCCATATTACCTATTTAAAGTCTTTAACTAATATCATTCAACATATATATCACACTCTTTTAGTATAGAAAAAACATTTTATTTAAGTATATTTGGCTGGAAAAAAAATTAATCATAAAATACTTCTTTCATTAAATAATACATATAATCTAGAATCACTTATTTATTCTCCAAAATTGATATACAAAGTTAATATGGGGTTTGGATAAAATCCAACATAAAACCTTCGGTTGAACCACACTGGATTTTAGTCTCCACACCACCATAAATATACTACCATGAAATATTAAAGAATAATGTATTCCTATTAATATTATATATATTATCAAATTATAAATTTTGTTGTTGGATCATTCACCTACAAAAAAATGCATTGGTTTAATAATCTCACATTGTGGGGAAATTAATCTCACCTTTAGAAGTAAACATATATAAAGTTCCTTTTTTTAACAAACTAAAATTAATATATGGATCATATCATTCATTTATATAACATTACAAGAACATTACCATAATATATTTTATCCACCATTATAACAATCACTGTAATATCATCATCCACTACATAAAAAAAATACAAATTAATTGATCTCTTAATTTCTATGAATTATCCAGATGATCAATGATAATAAAAATCATGAATCCTAATCCTATAAGATTAATTATCAATGTTGCAAAAAATAGTGATAATTTATAAATAAAATCATTATTTCACATCCATATTTCAACATTTAATCAAATTTTTATTCGATTTGTATATATATTTTGATACCGTTTTATTAGTCATTCAAAAATTTTTCATGAAATATATTAATACCCATTGTGAATAAAATGTATAAGAATTTTATCTCATTACAACTATCAATAATTTAACTTATATTACTTATTTTTAATTTTATCTTCTTATCTAATACAAGTGATTAGGATAATTTTCACAATTATTTGAATAATTTAATAGCTAATATGTATCATAAAAAATAGATTATAACTCTCATAAATCCATGATGTCCCTCCTTTGTACAATTGATTCTTCATTTATCACATATTTTAACATTATTATGAGTTTATATTTCTTATATTCCATTCAAATTCAAAAAAAAATCAAGCTATTTTCTCTACTATAATTGGATATTTATTCTCTTCAATTATAGATAGATTACGACTTATATGTTTACTAAAATAATAAATTTTATCTAAAAATACAATCAATTATTATAGATACAAAATAAACTACCTCTATTTTAGACATTATCTACAACAAACAAAGGGTATTCAACATTATTTATTTTTAACTTTGACAACATTATCAAGAAATTCAAGCACATTTACAATTTTTTATATATTTCTCATTACCATTGATTTTTTTGATAAAATAGAATAAAAAAATATCTATGTCCATTCAATTTAATTTATTAAATAATATACCAAAAAACCCTTTTCAAATTACCTATATAATTATTCATCCATATTTTCATACAAATCTAAATTAATTATTTCATGATCTTAATCAAGGTACAACCTTCCATATACAAGGGATTTTTAACACATTCAGTAATATCACTTAAGATAAGTATATATATGATTAATAAATGAAAATTCATATTAAACATATCAAACCATTAATAATAAATTTATATAAATACCCCCTCAATTAATTAACTATTTCATCCATCATGCTATAACTTTTCCAAAACAACATGAAATACAATTCCTGGTTTTCAATGTCTTAATTTATAATAAACCGTAGGTAAACTATCTGCCAACCCATTATTCTATAATCAAATGAAAAAACTATTAAAAAACAAAAACATGGAGAGGTATTACCATTCAAATTTAATTAAATTTAAGTATAATTTTTCCATTTTGGATTCGACCATTTTCTTCTAGGTATTAAAATTTATTTTCATGTGATATTCATAGTGTTAATGATTTGAAAAGTTACAGTAGATAATCATTCTTTTAATTTCTCAAATTTACTATATGGACCATTATTAACATGTTATCTATATTCAATGTGAGATTAATACAACTTATAAAACTCTAATTTTTTATCTTAGGAGGTAGTTTCCAGCAGTGATTCATGTCACTTAATGTTTCACATTATTTATCTTCATATTAGATGATTTATGGATAGAATATTCTTTAATATCAATGATAATTGTTTCTACATTACTAATATTCTATATTTGTTTCTTCATTTTCATGATCAATTCTATAAAAAATAATTACTTGGTTCATATTACATAATCCTTTCCATTTGAAAACATCAATATACCAATTACATGAATTTATTTTTAATGAATAAATTTATTTTCCATATAAAACTGATTCCAAATTTTTAGAAAGATAATGAAAATTTTCTTTATTACCTCTCTATCTCAATTTTTATAATATATTTACATACTAATTTTTTTTATTTAATTTTAAAAATTACCATAAAATATATCCCTAAATATATAAATGGAACTTTAAAGTTGTCTTCTCTTTCTGAGAATTGAGGGTTTATAACATAAACCTATGGTGTGTCCCATGTTATCAAAATAGTAAGACTTAATAAAAATTATTCTTTGATAATTATTATAAATTATTTTAGGAAGAAAAATATATTTTTTCAGTATCTTTGGATTTTTGTTCTTATATTAGTTACATTCGTAAGTCTTTTTAAGAGGAACTATATTTTAGATAAGTCCTTTCTTTTTCATACCATGAGGCCTATGTTTCTTAAGTTAGCTATAAATCAATCTTGATTATTCTTAATAATTAATCCATTTATTTACTTCAAGAGAATTATTTCAATATTTGAAAAAGATATTATCTAAATAATTCTCTAAATAATCAATATAAAAAATCTCTTAATTTTGTTTCTTATTTTAAAACCCACAAATTATCCTCAATTTTAAATATCATAAATTATTTTTCTATCATATGAGATTTGATAAAATATTATTGATAATGATATTAATTTCATACCATCATTTTTTATTCATGTAATTTCTTCATAGAAGTTATTCAAACTTCAAAAATCTTTTCTATATCCATCTAAAACATCTGTTAATTAGAAATATCATCCATCAAGTCAAGTTGATCTTTTATATTGATCGGTATCTCAACAGTATAACCCTTTAAAAAATAAATTTTCTTAAAAGATTCATTATCTTGATTTAAAACCATTACAAATTAAAAAAAATCTTATTCAAGACTCTTATTGGGTGTATCTTCTTTGTTAAGGACTGAATCAAAACCCGCTTTTCTTAAATTATCCAATTTCAATAACATATTCTATATTGAAACTATGATTTTTTAAATTACTCTTACATAAAAATCTCTAAATTTGAAGATTAATATAAATATATGATTCTTTTAAAGATTTAACAGATTCATATTTCTCAAGAATATGACTAAAACTCACCTTTAATCCACCAAACCCCACATTAAATTATTTATTCATGATAAATTATTTCATGGAAATATTCATCACAATTTATAACAAGTAACATTACACCTTAAAAAAATATTTATATGTTAAATAGATTTAATTTCACCAAAAAATTTAAAATAAAAACATTCTCTTATTGAATTGGATTCCCTTACACTGAGTATTTTTGTAGTAGAATTTTATCAATGTGTAATATATTCCATTACCATATCCCTCGATAAATTCTTCAGGGATCCCTTATAAATATAATAAAACATCAATTTAATTCTATCTTATTCACTAAAAATTATATTTCTTCAACTAAAAAAACATTTTATAATAGAGGCCCACATATAATTTCATTATGCAATTCCAAATATAACATGGAATAATTTTTCTATATTAAAATATTTTCTATCAGAAATAGGGACTCCCATTATCTAATATTAAAAATATATATTTTTTAATTAAAAAATAGACAAGGCATATAGAATCATCAAATATAGAACCTTCATCCTCTGATTCCACTTTTTTGGTTCTGAGTTACCACAAATCCAGTAACATCCCACGTGGGGGAATAAGTGAATCATGGAATATAAAATTTAAAACATTATTGATTAATTACCACCATCAACTATATTTTTCTAATTTTCTAATCGGATCACAATTCAGGATATCATTTAATTCCTAATCTTATCAAAAATTAAATAAAAATAAATAATTCCACCACATAAAAACTATATTTTAAATATTTCACCAACATAAGGGTATATTCAATGAGAATACATAAATATATTTACCTTTGTACCCAAGTTAATTAACTCACTATTGTTAATAACTAGTTTAGTCATTTTCATTTCATTATAAGGTCCCTATAGTGACCATCATTATTTGAGTGGTTTGTTTATATTATATTTTCAATTATTTTAATTATTATATTATTTTTTCAGGTTTTACGATTAAGAGAAAAGAAATTAAAAGTGGTGGTCATATGAGATATGAAAGAAAAATGTAAATAACAGGTATTGGAGTTTTAGTGGTTCAACAACAAATTTTTCTTGGATATTTTTTTAAACATGAATTTTAGTGGTACCCCACTAGAGTTTTGGTTGGAACTTGCTATTTTTTATATGGGATAAAATTTTAAATTATATACTTAAAATAAAATCCTTTTTCTTGTGTATTAGGATATAATTTTAGTTAGTAGGAACCCTTTGGAGATTATCATCGATCTATATTGAATATCCTTTGATACAAGCTTATTTATTCAACAAGATTTAATGTCGAGAGTCCATAGGAGTCTTTTGTTGTTGAATATATGGTTCAGATATCTTTATATGATACCGTTATACTATGTTAAAAATATTTACATATATCCCCCAACCAAATTTTTTTATATGATTCAGATATAAGATCATCCTTTGATCATTATTCCCTTAGGTTGTAGTGGGAGGTTGAAATCTATAATCTTGAGGTGAGGATGCTTCCATATTTTTCATATTTTTATACAATAATTAGGGAAATGAGATTAATATATCTTTTTTTCTAACATATAATTCCATAATCTGTTGGTGGTAGAACATATAGGTTTCTGGGACATATGTATTTTCTTTTATATAGTTTGGAGTGGGTTCCTCCACTTCTTTCTCTCATACTATAAAAGTGTTATAAATATAGTAGAATGGGGTTTAGAAAGGGATGAACACAAAAAAAGTCATTGAAAACACATCTAATATTGCGTTTCTTATAACCTAAAAATGAAAATGGATAACCCTTATTATTTTTAATATAATATTTCTTATTTATGATTTTTTACATATAACTCTTACAACTATAAATAATAGGTTTTAACATGTTTAAAGAATTCCAAAAATATTATTCATTATTTTATAATATTTGATAGACTATTTTTAATGACATCAGTTTCAGGAACATTCCAGTTTTGTTATGAATTATAATATTATATAATGTTGTGTTATGTTTCGAGAGTCTCCTGTAGGGTTTTTTATTCTTTTAGAAGGTGATGGAAAATGTTATAACAATTAACCGATGTGGAGGAATATGTTGCGCCATAATAGTTTTTGTTATGTAATGAAACAAAACCAACAACAACATAGGAGATCTGGAATTAATGTTTTTGAACACTGCTTAGTATGGAATGGTTGTTCCATAGTGACCTGGATGCATCACGAATCCAAATGTCTATTTTTGGGTATTACTACCTATTTTTAGGTTCTTGTTATATGGTGTTAGGATACGGAATATCCAAGTCCCTCATCCTAGGGTTATGTGACATTGTATCCTTAGCTACATCAGAGAACTTTCCCTAATTTTCCAAATCTATAGGGTGGATATCACTGAAGATCTTAGATGCATTTTGACTATCACCAATATAGTGTGGTCCTTTCCACTGCTTCATGGAACCTGTGTTCATAAGTATTTTTTCTTTCATGACATTTTGTTTGTTCTGTGGTGTGGTGGTTATCAATGAAGGCTTATTTTTATTTTAATTAGTATTTTATAATTAAAAAATTCATTAGTATTCTAGTCATATAGGGTCTGAAACTCATATCTATACCAACGTTTTTGAGAAAAAACCCTTCATCCTGGAAGTGTTTTAGATTAATCAAAGTCCATTGGAGATCCAAAATCATTAATGAGTACTTACTCCCTCTCATTTACTATTTTTCATCTTAGATTTTCTCTTTTACTCTATCTCATATCTAAAGATCTATTCCATTATAGATATATGTATGTTCTAGGATGTGAATCATGATGATATATTATTGGATCTATTTAAGGGAATGTGTTTTGATCTCTAATAAAGAAGTTCTATGTGACATTATTTATTTTATCTATCTGTTATGAGGTAGGTGGATTCTCTATCATCTCCACTATTCTAGAACATGAAGCTGGGTTTTTATAAATGTTTTTAGTTTTATTTTATTTGGAATCAATTTGTGATTTAAAGAACAAAACCTTTTTTGTGGGTGTTTTGGAATTATGGAAGATTATATGATATTTGGAAAACACACTTTTACTATAATTTTAGAATTATTATTTTAAAATTATGGAATTATTTTTAGGTAAGTAATATATTTTATTAATTGATTTATGTGATATCTAGTATTTTCAAATATGGTTGGTGAAATTTAATTTACATTGGATGTGAATGTGAAAAATGGGTGTGTGCCATTTCAGTAATTGGAGATTGGTCACCTAGTGATTAATTATTGGATCAATGATTAAAATTTCATGAGTATTAAACTATCAATTGTATTTAATGTATGTATGGGTGTGTGTGAGTGACATGGCTGGGTATTCCAAATGGAAATGAAATAAAATATAGAATAATTTAGTTTAATTTTTTTCATTAAATAGTATTTCTTATTATAAAATGATTTTGATTTTCTATCATGAATTGATTTTATAGATTTATATATACAATGATTTTTTTTTAAATGTTTTATTTATAATTTTTTCACAAGTTCTTTTTCAAATGGTGTGTTTTGGGAAGCCTCAAGGGAATGACTTTAGAGTTTATAATGACCCCTACTTGGGAATATTGGTGAGTTTAGAGATGATTTATTGCAAGAAATAAGAAAGGGATATGTATCATTGTTATCTATTGATGCATCATGATACCATGGAAACAACATTTGGGGTTGGATCATGGTGTTGGTTTGGGAGGTACATTATATTTTTTCATAGGATGTCTTTGAGTCGTGTTGCATTTTGGATTTGTCTGTTGATATTCCATGTTACAGTTTTCGCTCAGATATTGTTGTCTCATGGATCATTTTTTTGGTTGTAATATTTTAACTCATATATCATATAGTAGGGTTGGATATTGATTTTTTATTTTGTTAGGTTGTATTTCTACATGGGAAATCGTCCCCAAAATTTTTTATAATCCCTTAGCATTTATATCCTGCCATTGATGTCTTGGGAATGTTAACTAAGTTTAATAGCACCTATACTTATATCCAAGGTAATGGGAGAGGGGAGAGATATTACATTATTTGACATAAACCTCAATTAATAATTATTGTTGATATTTTTAATTTTTACTATATGTTATGACACCTATGTTGGAATTTTTATAAACTTTAAACATCATGTAATTCATGAATATGGGTTTTCCTCTAGATTATTATTAATTTGACCATTTTTAAGTGTTTATAAGGAAATTTATTGTTTATTAATAAATAATAGGGGTTAAACTATAGGTATTAATGATATGAACATGATTATATGATTTTATGTTAAACTCATACCAAAGAAATATGCTAACGACTTCCATATAAGGTAATTGATGTTAAAATATGCTTGGGTTAAATGATATATATAAATGAATTTTTAATCTTTTATAGAATCACCATTGTACTAGAAATGGATGAAATGTATACCTATAATTATAAACATAGTACATGATACACTATTTTTTTGAAATCAAAATTTGATATATCTTTGATGGATTTTTTATTTCGAAACTACAAGATCATGCTTCTATCTTTATAAATTAACATGATTAAAATGCATAATGGTTTATTTTTATAGTATTGCATATATATAGCCTTTTTTTTACTATGTTTCACATATGAAGGTGGAAAAAACATGTTTTATAGGTTCCATCATGATATATTCAGAATTGGATCAAATGGTGGTATATGTGTATATGATATATTTCATCCTAATAGAAGAGATGGACCTCATATAGAGGAAGGATATGTATATTTATATGGTTATGGATAAATATATGTATTTAATTGCTTCTTATAAATATAGAGTGACCAATTAAGGGGGGTGGGGGTGATTATTGATATGAATATAATGTTCCATCCTATGATATGAGATTGTTCACTCAAGGAATATATATGTGGGTGCTCATAAACTACCTTCTATAGAGGATGGGATTTGATGGACATCCTTTACACACATGTCCCTTATAGTGGAAAAGAACCTTGAATTATATTTTATGTATAACCCAATGTATGATTGGATGATTCATGATGTGAGCTTATTAGTATTCTATAAAATCTTTTCATTGTTATACTATTATCACATTATTTGATTAATTTCCTTTTTTTCATTCATACATCCCTTAATTTATATTTCTATATTACAATCTTGGTCTCATCTTAGATCAACATGTCATGCGATGAATTATATAGGCTATGAATTACTATCACCATACATGTGCTCCTTTGGAATGTGTGTAAACATTTCTTATATGGTCAAGATATTTGGAATGAACCTTTTCATGAGGGATTAAAGCTCAAGAGCATGGGTGGTCATAATATGTTGTGTATACTGTCAAGATGGACACTTTTTATAATTGATGGAAAATCCATGTCAGAGTTTATAATTTTTATAAGGATATTATATATATAAAATCCCATATATGAGACCTCTTAATTTATTCCATAGGGCTTGTTCAGATCCATGAGTTCATATATAAAACTTTAATGTCCAATCACACTTGTGTAGTATGTTGTATGCATTTTTTTAGTATATTTTTTATAAAGAATCAATTTATATAGATCATTAATTATTGTACTATTAAGGAACCCTGAAAAAAAAGTATCTCAATAGAGGACAGGTTAATGAGATCAATGTTTTACTATGACTACAAAGGTATTGGTAAAATATTGCTGTGAATATTCAATGTGTTATTTAACTATAGAGGGGGTAAATTATCTTCATCTTATACATCATTTATCCCTTAGTAATTACGCCAACCTCAGGTGATAGAGAGTTGGGCCTATAATATTACAAAAAACCCATGATTTTTACCATTTGAGAATCCATGTCAGGTTATTATGAATTTAAACATAGCCCTATCTAGGGGAATGAGATTAACAATGTTAAATTTATAAGTCTATCAAAATTTAGGAAGTAAACCATAAATATGTCAGGACAACATACTTATGGTTAAATTTTGTGTTTCCAGGGACAATCCAGACATTATTTTAAATTTATAATTAATTTAATCCTATTATTAATGTATTATGCATCATGAGTTTTATTTTTTGGTACGCATATTAGTATTACAAGAAATATCGTATGATTATTTATGTTTTATTACTCTATTATTGGAATCATTTTAATAAATATACTAATAAAAAGCTAAATAATAATTAAACAAACTTTCACACTAATTTATTACTAAAATTAATGATAATATTAATTATATGACTAATTTAGTTTTTATTGAAAACCTATTTCACTAATATTATTACTAATAATTTATATTCATTATTTTAAATAGTTATTTTAAACTTTTTATTTCAAATATAGTTTTAGAAAATGAAATTCTGGATAAAGAAAAGGGAATAATAGATAATATGATTAGCATTACTTAGATATGAATTATAATTTTTTTCCCAGATGGGAATATGATGTAATATAATTTGTGAATATTGAATATGTTATTTATTTATCCCTATTGTGGTTTAGATAAAGGAGACGATTAGAGTTCTTTTCCTCTAAGAACTCCCATAAACCCTTATGTTTTTGAAGTCAGAACAATTGATTCAAGAAGCAGTATATGAAAAAATCTGTTGAGAACCCTAAACTATAGATGTTATGTGAGATTTTCAGTTTCACCCCCTTTCTAGATTTCAAAGTGATGTTTCCCCTTGAGATGTAAAATAGTATTTTAATTATATCTCTCATATATTTGAGAGTTCTTAGACTGTATAGAATCACTGGGTGAAACTAGATACTTTAATTTCACAAGGGTTTTTTCATAATTTGAATGATTTAAGTTTTGAGGATAAGAAGGATCAAGGTCTAAATTAAAGGGGTTTTCAGGGATTTTTTATGAAATAATCTACTCAGATACTCTTTGTTAAGAGCAGGCTCAAGAATTTTGGGAGATTAAATAATGGATGAAATTCGTGACAGAATAATATAATAAATTCATTGAGGTTATTTATTTTTCATTATATATGAATGGGGAAGATGAATAGAAAACTATAAGGTTTCATATGGGATTTAGGTAACCACTACAGATGAAATGGTAATATTTAACTATCAACCTTCTATGAAGTAATTCATAAGGTATTACTCATTATGAATAGTTCCAAATAGAGCATTGGGTTGCTATTTATTATAATGGATGGAATGTATATTCGTAAAAACTATGTTGAGGTGGATATAGGTAGGGAAATAAAGGTATTATTGTTCTTATCCTAGTTTTTGGGATCCCAGATTCAATGTTTTCAATGTTTTCATATTGAATACACTAGACCTAGTTGTCCCTATGATCTAGTGTAGTGATATTGGTGTGGTAATAATGGTTATATTTATAAGTATTTAATGTATATTACTTATGAAAGGTTCGAATAAAACCTATAATAGAGCCATACATCACATTTTTAGACTAATGGATATGATACTTGGGGAATCTAACCAGCTTCTCAATGATCTAAATGGGGAAATAAAAAAGTAGAAAGAGGTCAGAATAATTGGTATCTTTTTATGAAGTGGGAGTAAAAAAATAGTGTTATATTGATATATTTGGAAGATACCTTATATATGATAATATTATGGTTGTGGTTTGTATATGTCCCTGATATTTTAGAAAATAAAACTATTTTTCAAAACATATTCAACATGCAACACTGAACTTAAACAACCTGTGAAATATATAACCATTATAACATAGACATTAATTTAGTGGTTATTAATAATATTGAATAATTTTTGACATATATATGTGTATATAAATTTATTACTCAAAATAAATTATGGATAAATTTTTAGTAAGAAAATATATCCTTTTGTTAATGTAATTTTATACTTAAAAAATATGAGTTCTTCAAAAATAGTTTTCATTGTATTTCATGAAAAACAATATGGATATAACTTTTTTGAAATTTTATAAAATTTTTTTTTTATAAAAATAAATTAATTTTTTAAATAATAATATCAAAATTTACTTCAGGTAAAAATGTGGGATTTTTTATAAAATATTCATTTTTCAGTGAATTGTTCGAAATACCATTTTTTTCCAAAATGTCATTTTTTATTACTATTGATAAATTTAAAAGTAAATTTTATTTTATATGATTCAGTGTTACATAAGTAATATTTAGTTATATTTAAAAAACATAATTATTTTTAATTAACTTCATATTGGATTTTGTTTTTTGTTTGTCTTTGGGTTGAATAATCGGTTTTTTCTGAAAAATGCTTTAAAGTGCATAATACATCTACTTTTTCAATAAGTAATAATATAAGAGAAAAATGACCTAAATATTGTCTAAAAAATATTTTATGGATATATTAATAAGTTATAATCTTTATTTCTTGATAATACTCCTTTTTTGACCCTTGTGGCATGTGAAAAACATGGATACGAATTTTTCTTTTCAAAAATTACAAATGTTCTACTCACCTCATTTATAAAAGGAAACCAATTATAATATTTTAATCACAAAATAAACCCATTTTTCAATAAAAAAATGATCCAATTACTTCATAACATCCTTAAAATAATTATATAATCCTTGGTTTCGATATAAATCCATTCTAGGTATACATTAGGTGTAATCATAAAGAAGTTTTCCATAATGATATTGAATTCATAACTATTCATTTTTGTTCTATTTCTTTATCGGATTCCTTATAATACTCTCCAAGTATGATAATATGATAAAAATAGAATAAAAAATGTACTCAAATGTTATTATATTAATCTAATAACTTAAATGCATCCCCTATTCCATCAAATTGGATACAAAATCATAATTTGTGTGTATGACACACTATATCCTCACAAACCAATGTCATTCATTTTCGAACATCACCTTAAAAAAATGATGTGATGATGAATATAAATTATAAATATATATATGCGATATTATAAACATATTTATACTTATAGATATATGATATTATATATACCTTTTTTACTTTAAATTCCTTGAGGGATACGATCATGTCACTTGTGTGAACGGTGGACTACCATCTCATGCAGTGACATGATTCCTTTTTCACTTATTTTTTAAATGGAAGGAAATAAGGAAAATTTTAATGAATATATGTGATATAAATAAAATAATAATGATATTAATGACATATTTATCATTCTAAATAGATAATATTTAATTTTTTTTCTTACACTATAAAATGATAACGTTGTTCGTGTATTTGTGGAAAACCTCCCCCACAAAGTGATGTTTCTTTTCATCCCCACAAACACAAGAATGGTATATATATATATATATATAAGTATATTAAAATAAGTAATATGGTAATTTGGATATTAGTATCATTATTCAAATATAAAATAAAACATACCAACATTCTATAATGATCATTGAGAAATGGAAATATTACCCATTCTACATACGACATACCGTCTCCTTGATCACATAGTAAATCATGTTTAAAAAATAATATTCATGATTTATTTCCAAATTATAATTTATAAATATATATTATAATTATATCATTATCATTACTCTATTGATGTTGACATATTGAACTCTATGACCATGTCCAACACACCGAATGCAGTTTTAAATAATGATCTGAACATCCTAAAAACACCCAACACGGACTTACCTGAATAAATATTTTAATATGTAATTAAATTAAAATAATAAAAATTCTTTAATTATAAGGTATTAAATCAGAAAAGTTTTATTAATAAATGAAATAATTTATTTATGCTTTGTACACAAGAGTTAAAGGATATATGAGGAAATTTTGGACTCAAGGTTAGGGTTTCCCATCTACCATTTTATCTCTATGTGTCATAAGCCATATTCACAAGTTATTTATATTTTGTTGTGTATATAATACCAAATTTACATGAAATATCATCAATAATTCATAAATAATGATATTTTAAATTTCAATTTGAATTATTTCATCTAGGGGGACTTGTCTTGATAGTTACCACATGGTAAATAATTTCATAATTCCATTTATTTTTGAAGGGTTATATTAATTCATAATTGTATTTGATATTGTATAATTATGAGGGTTATTAATTTTTAATATATTATTTTTTATTTACACTTGTTTTATTTGGATTTATATTTTATTCAAATAATCAATTCATTAATCAATTTTCAAATTCAATGGTATGTTTTTTGTTGGGGTTATTCTCCCCATGATCTAATTCTTTGAGAATTATGTTTACGATATGAACCTATATTTATTTTTAGAAGTACATAATTTTATTTCACTTGTTATGTCATGAAAATAATTATTTTTATGATTTATTAAGAATAACATGATGTTACTACTTCATGGGGCTTATGATTTAAGTGTAACCGAATAGGTAGAGGCTTCATGTTACAATAACATTCCTTTAAATATTGTTTATGTTCACAGTTACATTGTATAAAATAATATGCACATATTTTCTTGAACCAAATATCTTTATTCTAAACTAGTTGTTATTTTTAACATGTTTTATTTCTATTTCCCCATATTTATTGAATAAATATCCCAATTATCATTTCTAAGTGATACTGATCTTGTATTTTCTTTTAGATCAGGTATTTTTATCTTATATTCCATTTTTTTTCAAAAATGTATTAAAAAAGAAATTTTTAAAAAATAATTTATTTATTAAATCCAATTTACATGATATTTTAACTTTTTTCAAATGTTTATAAAAGAAAATTTCTTCATGTTTTTCATATGGGTCATCATTGGGTTCATTTTCAATTTTTTTTGAAAATAAAGATTATTTTTAACATTAAAATAATAATGGATTTTCTCCCAATCATGCCTGTTATATTACATGAATTTTCCTCAATAAATTTCCATGTTTTTTTTCAAATAAAACTATTTTTAAATTTTTTTGAATTTTTATTTCATAACATTATTTTTTATAATATATTGGTATTTTCCTAAATTTTTTTATTAATGATATTTTAATTGTATTTTTATTCCATAATGCAAAAAACCAGTATTGTTACTTTATATCCAATGGGAATATTTTGTAATGAAACCAAATTTATTCTTTCACTCAATGGATTATAATTGTTTTAACCAGATTATTATGGAACCCATTTATTTTTTATGGTTTATTCATATTTCAATGACATTATTTAGGAGCCCATTTAATTTATATGGGTTAATCATGTTTCAAAGATATTTTTGTGAGAACTATTTATTCTCCATCAGTTAATCCTATTTAAGAGAGATTGTTATGGAACCCATTTTGTTTCAATGGGTTAATCATATTTCCATGTGATTGATATTGAACCTGTTTCATTTCCACTATTTAGTCATATTTCAATCATATTGTTATGTATCCTATTTATTTTCCAAGGATAATAACTTTCAAAATATATTTTTATGAAAACCATTTCATTTACATTGGTTAGTAATGATTCAAATATATTTTCATGGAACCCATTTATTTACCATTGTTTAATCATGTTATAAAAGGAATAATGATTGTTCATATGGATTTTATGATGAAAATAATTCTCTATGTACATTATTTATGGTTCTTGGACATTATTATATGATCGGTGAACCTAAATAGTTCTAAGTGAGCCTGTTATATATCATATGATGGGTGAGACTAGATAACAATGGGTTAGCCTGATATAGATTATATGATGGGTATAACCAGATAGTGCTCTAATGCATTGGATAATGATTTCGTTCCTAGAATAATTATATTTGATCATTGAAATATGGTTTTTATAATTATAAGGGTTATATGACAATGATGTTCCAATATTCCAACTAATTTTATCTATACTTTCCAAGGGATTACAATGTTTCCTTTGATCAATATTGATATCAAATGTCTCATGATTATGTATTCTTACGTCTATTTCTTTTCATAATTCCTTATTTTGTGTTTTAATATTTGATTATATTGGTATTGAAGGGTATGAGTATTCTCTTATTATCTTTCAATTTTATTATGTGACTATAACATTATACTCACTGATGACATTCATTTGATAATGCTTATGATTACCCTTATAGAGAATTTCATCCCACCCTTATTATTTTTTATTTTCCCCAGGTTATCAAGAATGATGATGAATGAATTATGTTTATAATGTTTTCATATGTATTATTTTGATGACCTAATGTGACATATCAAACGCTAGTTATAGTGGGAAAGATACTCTCTAGAATTCATGGGTATTATTTATGAACTACTTTGTCCTAATTCTCTAAAACTATAAAACAAAAATGTCATTAGAATGTATGTGATTAAATATATACCTTTTGATGTTTAACATTTTTGATGGTGAAAATTGGCCATATTCATCAGTATCAGAGTAGAAAATGTATGGTTTATGTTTTCAACCACAGATCTGGAAGTGTTGGTTCTAGGATGTTATAGTTGGTAATAGAGGAAATCTTTAGATAACATTAGAGATTTTTATTTTTTTACATGTGAGGTTATATTATTATTTTTTGATACCATAATAGTTTTATAATGTTAAAGATGATCATAATATCAATATCTTAGAAATCCCTTTGAGTTTTTAAGCGATGAGATCTTAAAGTGATAAATGACACTTTAGGAGACTTTTTATTTGGTTAAAGTATATGTAATGAAACTATTTAATGATAATTATTCCATTATATTTTTGGGAAATAAAATTTATTGCATTTATAACATTTAGGTTTTATATGATATTTTATTTAGCGTTAATTATATTATAAAAATTTAACTGTATAAATAACCACGGTATTCCAGAGTGACTAGTTGACTATGTGATCATTGTTATTTAAAAAAAAAATATTTTTTGTAATGAAAATTTAATGGTATGTTATAAAATTGTATGTTAAAACACTCTTTAATTTTTTAGGTTATTTTTGAATGATTTATTTTAATTTTTTGTTATTAAATTTAATTTTTAAGATTGATTATATGAAGTATTAATCATTTTTTTAATTATCTTACTATGTGGAAACATTTTTAGTTTATATTAATTTAAAAAGATATATGAAATGGAATGATTATCCCTTTTGTAGTTATTTGGTTTTTAAAATTGATTGTTGTTCTTGACATAATAAACATTCATCAATAATACTCATTGTTTGGAGTAAAAGATGAGTTTATAGAGGAAATTTTATCATAAAGTAATTAAATATCATTATTATCGTAGTAAATAAAATAAAGTAATTAATACAATCTTGGAAAATGAACTTAAAAAAAATTTATTACCTATTACCATAATTTATATGAAATCAATGACCATTCTCACAACTCTTTGATTTACAATTTTTTGGTTGTTTACATTCTCTTAAGAATTTAATTTCTTAGGAACAATGATCTATTCCACTTAATATCATTATTAGGTAATAATTATTTATTCCCATGACCAAATTTTCAATTACCACCTATTCTATCCTATTTTGGAACTTACTATGTGTTTTTTGAGATTAAATTCGCAATACCCTTTCTCCTTTATCAAGAGGATGGTTTATTGACCCTTTTTATGATGCAAGTTTACAATTTTTTTTAAAATTTGCAACATTTTATGAAAATATAAAGTTGAAATTGAAATTTAGAAATTAATTAATTCGGGGGGGGGGGGGGTATGTAACTCCTAGATAATCTAGAAAAAAGTAATTATGTTTGATAGTGTATTGGACCCTCAACATCGACCTTAAACGACCCGCCAAATATATAACCATTATAACCTAGCCTTTAAAATGGAGGGTATGAATAGTATTGAATCCTTTATGATATATATATATATATATATATATATATATTTCCTACTAAAAATTATTTATTGTTAAATATTTAGTAAATAATCAATCATTTTTTTGTAATGTAATTTTATGCTTTCAAAATATGAATTCTTCAAAAATGTTTTTTTATTAATTTTCATGAGAAAAAATTACAATTAATTTTTTGTAACATTTAGATAATTTAATTGATAAAATTAAAATAATTTTTTAAATTTTAATAATTTTTTTCTTTTGGTGAATTACTTTTATTTTTTTTTGCAAAATATTGATTTCTCAGTGAATTGTTAAAAATGATGATTTTTGATAAAATGTCACATATTTTCAAAAAATTATACAATTTATAAATACCATTATGTTTTGAATATTATTTAAAGTATCCTTAGTTTTTTTTTAATATTTTACCCACTTAATTTATTTTTATTCAATGTCTTATAGGATATTAATATAATTTTGTCATTGGGTTAAAAAACTTGATTTTTTCAAAAAAAATGTTTTAATGTTCATAATGTGAATAATTTTTATTTAATTATAATAATACATAACCTGGAATTTTTAAATTAATGTTCAAAATTATATAAAATAAATAATATATTTTACTCTTGTAATGATAATTATTAGTCATAGAGGTAATATAAAATATTCTTTTTCTTGAAATATACACTTCTTGAAAATCCCCTTTTTCTTTTTGTCAGCTGGTTTTGATTCAAATTAAAATTTTCCTCTTATGTGAATTTGATTTAGTAAAATTGGTTTTATATTTGGAATCAGAATAATTTATATTATCTAATAAGTTCTACATAATTTGAACAGTAATTAATAGTGAAAATATTAAAAATAAATTGCCGCAGGTAACATGAAAAGGTGTTTTATATGGGGGTAAACTAAAATGATCAGGGGAAATGTGACCTAAATAATAATATAAAAACTATGGTATGGAAATATTTACATTTTATAATTAAAATTTATATATAATAATAAATTCTAGACCCATTTGTTATTTGAAATATGTGGGTATACCTTTTTATTTGAAAAAATTAGGAGTGTTCAACTCACCTCACATATAAAAGGCCACCCCTATCCAATATTATTAACACCTTTAAATAGTTTTTGTTCCAAGACGACCTCTCAAAATAACTTCCTAAATTATATGACCTCATCCTATAATAATTTATTCAGTTATAAAAGTATTCTTGGAATACTTTAGTTATAATAATACTGAGGTGGTTTGTGTTGTGGTAAAATTTGTAACTGTTCATTCTTTTGTTTTATTTATTCTTACACAACCTTAAATTCTTATTCAAATATGATAATATGTTAAAAATAGTACCTAATATATAATTATAAGTAATTTTATAATTTTAATTTCCAAAATACATTTCCTATTCCCTGAAACGGTATGTAAAATCATCATTCGTGTTTATGGTGAACTACCACCTCACAAACCGATGTCATTCATTATCCAACATCACCACTTATGAAATTTTGTAATTATTTATTTAAAGTATATATATATATATATATTTATAATAATTTTGACATATTAATACCTCTTTATTTATGATTTTTTAAAACCTTTTTATTTTCTATTCTATGGGTATACGATAACGTTGCTGGTGTGCACGGAGGACTAACACATCACAAAGTGATGTCGTTAATTTTTCTACAATGCTTTTACTGTAAGGGAATAAGGATATTTTTAAAAAAATTATGTGATATAAATTAAATCATAATTATATTAATGAAATATTTATAATTTTTAAAATATTATATATCAATTTCATTCTTACATTGAAAATCATAAGAATGATATATATAAGTATATATAAATAAATAATACTGTATTATTTATCATATTATAATTATATAAATATAAAATAATACATACCTTCTTTATATTATGATCATTGAAAAATGGAATCATTAATCATCTGTACATATGACCTACCATCTCCATAATCATAACGTAGTTAATTTTTCATAAAAATTTTGATGATGGGTTTAAAAAATATATTATGTCAATAAATAAGGTATTTATTTAATTATTATTATTCAACATATTTTGAAACAATTACATCTTTTATCATTGTTAACACACCATAACCAATTTGAATCATTAAAAAAACATCCTTGAAGAATAAGTTATTAAATCAAAAAAATTATCCAAAAATAAAATAATTTATATAATATTATTATATATTAGTTAAATGACATTTTTGGAATGTATAGACTTATGGTAAATGTTTCTCTTATCAATTTTTATTTCTCTGAGACATATTCTATATTTACCACTTCTTTTTACTTTATTGTGTATATAATGACCATTTTACATATAATATCAATAATCCTTCACACAACATGGAATTTCCCATTTCAATTTAATTTATTTCTTCCTAGGTGATTGGACTTGAAAGTTACCCAGTGGTAAATAATTTCATAACTCAATTTATTTTCATTGGGTTATATAAATTTATCATTGGATTTGATATTATATAATCATGTATGTAAATAATTTTAATTGTCTTATGTTTATATAATTTTTTTTGTATTTAAATTTTATACGCATAATCAATTCATTGAAAAAATCTAAAATTAAATGGTATGATTTTGGTAAGGGTTATTCATCACAAATTCACTTTCTTTATGTCATAAGTTTTTATATGAAGCTATACTAATTTAGGACATGTATATAATACACTTTAACATGTTATATAATGAAAATCATTATGTTTAGGAAATTTAATGTATTCTTCAATGTTATTATTTTATGGGGATTATGCTTGAAGTGTTACCAAAGTGGAAAAGGGTTTTTTTCACAATCTCCTTCATATCAAGATTTTAATATTAATGATTTCATTGGAGGAAATAATATGGTCTTATTTTATTAAAAAAAAAATCTTTCTTCTCTACTTTTTATTAATGTGGTAAATTGTTTTATTTCCATTCCATCACTTATTGATTGAATAAATTTCAAGAAACATGTTTCTATGTGATACTGATCTTATATTTTTTCTTTTATATTGAGTATCTTTCTCTTATAAATATATGTGATTTGAAATTGTGTTATGAAATTATTTTTTCTAAAAATAATTTTTTTTCCAAAATCCATTTTATATGAACTTTTACCTTCTTCTAAAATTATTTAAAAGGAAATTTTCTAATGTTATCCAAATGGGTAACTTTTCACTCCCTTTTTCAAAATTTGTTGAATAGATTTTTTCTTTTTATCATTTAATCATGAACAAGTTCTAATATTATCATTTCCATTATTTTACTCAATGTTTCTGATATATATTTCCATGTATTTTTAAAGAAATGGATTTTCAAAATATTTCATGATTTTTTCTTGTTTTGAAAATTTATTTTTAAAATAAAATTTTTATTTTCCTTAGAAAATTTTTTAATGATCTTTTTACGCAATTTCCATTCAACAACGTCAAAAAACCTTTTGGTTACTTATGATCCAATGGGAATATTTTTTAGTAATACAATCCTAAATATTTATCGTTTTGGATAATGATTGTTTAAAATAATTTTTTTATGGAAATTTTATTTCAAAGAGATTTTTATTATAGAGAACCATCCCAAATACCCTCTCAAAGTGGTATCTAAACTGATACATCATGTACCTTAAATGAAATCCTGATCCAAATTGGATGGTGACTTGTACATGGGCATCGAAAAAAATAGGTAATTATTTCCCCCATCCTTAAGAAACAAAAAGGAATATATATATATATATATATATATATATATATAATAGATACGAAAATATATAGATAAATATATTCCATAGTTGGAAACCAAAAAGAGAAAACCAAAAAACTCAAGAGAAGAAAAAATCTACAAGTAAATATCTAACAAAAAATGACTACCAAATGAATAAAAATAAACTTCTTCGTGTGATAGAGTGGGTGGAATCCCACTATCTCACCCCCATCTACCCATCCAAGATAATAAAAAACCTTCCCGCCTTCCTATAGTGCCTTTCCATTCCTTGAATAGAAATAATTAATATGGTCTATTCACAACCAAAGTGGTACATATGGTTTGAGAAAACATGATCAATAGGGTATCACCCAGGTTTTCCATATCATGTCTCTAAACAATTATCCAAGCATACTATACTTTAAAGAAAAAAAATCATGATAATAGTTTAATAGTTATCTTGTCAAAAGAAAGGAAAATAGTTTAATTTCACATTTTCCCACAATTTCAATTAAAGATGGTTAAGGAATTTCAAATCATTTTATATCTATATATCGCAAAAGATATATCATTTCTAAAAAACAAAGCAAGCATAATTTATCATATCAAGTCCATGGAATCGCAACAAAATAGTACATACCAAAAGAAAAATAACATGTTACAACACATGGGGGATCATACTAAGTTGGTATAGATAAGAAAATCATACCTAAGATAGAAAATCACATATGTATCAAGCCACTAGACATATTTATTGAGTCTACAAGGAATAAGAACACCCCAAAATATTGACACCCAATAGATCTAACATGTTCCTAGAGCAAGAGGCCAAGAGTTAAGAGACAAGTATCATGAAAAAATCCACCAAGAGTGGAGAATACATTTTACTAAACCTTCTATATTAATAAAAAAGGATTCCAATGTTCTATATTTTCCAAACCAATTCATAAAACCATGTAATTATTGTATTCTTTGAAAACCATTTAAAAAAACATTTCACAATGTTTTGAAATCCTTTTACATTTACCCAAAACCATGGGAAAACAATATTGTATAAAAAACATATTACACAAAAACAAAATAATCAGTCATGTAATCCCATTCATTTAATAAAACAATTTATCATAACTGGAGTAATGGTGTCCACCAAAAAAATATATAGATGAAACCACCTACCTAAAAACTCAGGGTCGCAAATTCCAACAAGGGATCCATCAACAATATGAATAAAACAACAAAAAAATAGGACCTCGAATCAACCTATATATCTTTGTATTGAACCAATTTAACGAAAGAATTTTTTAGATGGGGATAAAATACATACCTCAAGAACACACACCCTCCAAACTGAATTCAATAATAGAATGAACCCATAAACCTGATCACACAACATATATTGGTGGAGAAAAAAAGAAAACATCACCATGGGTTAATGGATCTTATAAAGAAATGAAACAATGTTACCAATATTAAATAAATAAATAATTATAAAGGAGAAATCACTTGGAGATGTGAATGAAAACAACAATAGTGATCAGTTAAAGAATAGATCAATCAAGATCAAATAGAGACACCCTAAATCTTCGAATAAGCCTTCTTTGTTGAGAGCCAAAAAAGTTGTGGAAGAATGAAATAAAAATTCAACTTATTCATTGACCTAAAAGGTATATTCATGATATTTACAGGAAATTTAATCTGATTACACATTGTTTATATTTTGGGACAAAGATATGGTATAAAACCTATCACCCTTTTAATAAAAACTATTCTTTTATTATTATAGAACATGCCATCAATACACACCGTGTAATCACTTCACGCTGTGAACCAAGTCCCCTGTATCTTCCTTACAGAAGTTAAACTTAATATACTCCAATAACACGATTTATATTTCTCCTCCATACTATAACAACTATAGATTGTAGCAAAAAAACCCAAAAACCACAAATTCCTCTGGAATTAGGGAGAACCCCACAAAAATCATTTACAAAATTATATCTAGACTACATTAATTCAAACAAACATCCATCCCTGAACATTAATTCATTTTTCCCAACAAATTATACCCATCCCCTATTGATTCAAAAGTATCCTTATGACATTTACATTTCTTTATGTTTTGGAAATCACAAACATGTTTCCTTTAAAATTAAGTTCATTCTATAAGTTTCATTTAAAGAACATTATTTCTGTTAAATTATAATTTGACTTATTCTAATTAAAGTATTTTTTTCTATTTTGATCTAAATCTAAAATAGTTTATATTTTGACCAATTATATTCTATATTCAAAGAGAATCAGTTCCATACTCATTAAATCAGATACACTATTTCATATAATTTGATTCTCACAATTCATTAAATTCAGAATTTCTCAAATTTTGAATCTGATTCACTCAAGATCTAGAATCCAATTCTCCTTGTTCTGCAAATCTGATTCATACGCCTTCTCAGTTATTATTCTTAATATTTTTAGAATATTATTGTCAATTTTACTAGATTTGAATTTTTTTTAATTATCATATGAATTATATTTCTTATATAGCATATTATTTAATTTATTTTCCTTATACTTTTAATCAGATGCATAAATATTATTTCAAAGATAATGATTCTCATAATATTTTTCCGTATACTAAAAGATTTCATCTAACTAGTTATTTTATGACTTTTGTAAGTGATAGATGAATAGGTACCTCGAAAATTTTAGAAAAAATGTTCTAATGACCCACTAATTCTCAATGTCTTGAGAGTAAAATGATTCATTACTTATATTTATGTGAAATCCCCAAGATGAAAAAGGTTGGAAATAAATGATCAATGGTTCAAAAAATGTGGGGGAAAATTTACCCTTTATGAAATAAAACACTAACCATGAAACCATATCCAAAAAACCACTTTATGATGCATGAAAAAAAAACTCAACCACCATCTTTATAACAACCATACCAAAGTGTACTATAGCGAAAGTAAAAGAAAATAAAGATGTAAGCAGTAGAAAGACAACCATAGACTCAATGAAAACCACAAGACTCCACGCTCAACAAGCTTTGTGCTCCACAACCACCAAACAACCTATGTATCACAATGTGGTACTAAAAATGTCTAATAATTTACCATTTCCCATGTCTTAGAAGAAAACATCTACAAAAGAACCAAAGTCCCAAAGAAGGGGTGAGTATAATAATCAATAGATTATACCCAATTACTTCCCTACTCATTCCACTAGTATATAAGAGTTATAAAAAATTATAAAAAATTATATATATAAAACAATTTCCTAAAATAGTTTATGACTAAATATAAATAGGTTTGAAAACCATTTGTATCCAAAATCATAAAAGTGAAACTGAAACCAAAATTCTAGCAATCCATTATTACCAAAAAATAACTAAACAAAGCATTAAAACCATTTCTCAATATCCATTTTTCCTATCCAATTAATTCCACACATTCACGTAACCAACCATGCATCCTCCACTGTGACAGTTTGATACTAATGAGCAGTTTCTCATCGATCTACCATGTCCTCACTAAGTAATTATATCCCATATACCACGAACCCCATTGGTATTGAGCACAAGGTAATATTTCAACCAAGACCTATATATGCAATATGTACTCACACACCAATGTGACCAAGGATCATTCCAAAATAATCTTTTCATAAAACCACCAATTTATTGAAAACCATTTTTCTTCAAAACCACTTCTATTCCAAAAAAATAAATAAAACAACAATTTTATTGAAAACCCTATTCCCAAAAAACTATTTAGATATTCCAGCGTATCAAAAATTTAAAATCGCCATTTCAAATTCAAGGATCTAATATTATTTTACAACAATTTACCGAGATTACACAATTCCACAAAAAACGATAAATCATCACTAAAAAATATCTATTATACACATTGAACCGAGATTTCATAATAAATTTCACTCAATTTAATCAATTTGAAACTAATACATTCAATTATAGAATGATGAGATGAGTGTGACGCCACCTACCTTGAAGGTTTTGATGAAAACTGGCAATGGATGAAGAATACTCTAACAACTGGGTTGATTATCCACAAAAACCACCATATATATCTTATTATAGAATGATTAATACCAACTATCAAATTATTTAGCAGCCAAATTCATATATCTACCCATAGATGGTGTAGATATGAGAAACCAAGAAGAGATGAGAAGTAGTTCTATGTTGATCTAACACAACATAAAAAGAATGATGAAGAATGTCAATTACTACAAGAATCGGGCTTCAAAACACCTTGGGAAGCCCCCATATCAGTTCCCCAATGATTTGGAGCGGTTCACCAACCTTCAATTAAGAGAAATCTCAAATTAGGACCGTTTAGGAATAAATGAGCAAGTATGAACAAAAACGAGTAAGATCCTAAAAATTGGATCTTACTTTTTCTCTATGCATGGTTTGTATGCACTGTTAAACAAACTATGAACTAACCATGCATTAGCTACTTCTTTCAGTGGGAACATAGAATAACCTCCTCACATGGTATCATTAAATGTGAACACGTTGTACCGAAGCTACTACCTCAAAATGCAATAGTTCATGACTTCTCTGAGTATATCGACATGGTTTAGAAAAACCATGTGCAACCCATGCATATCTACATTAGACCCCAAATCTTATTTAATGTTCATCAAACTCTCTGATCCTTCACCCTTACATATTATTTTCAAAAACATAAAGAAATGGTTTCTTACCAAAAATTTGGTGTAATACATTCTCCCCACAATTTTTCCTTCCTTCCCTAGAAAGTAGAAATCCATCATTTCATTGAATGAGTTCTAATCATTTGTCTTTCATTTCCTTCTCGCATTCCCATGTCTCTTCTCAAATATGACCATGCTTCTATAAAACCTGCACTAGACCGATGATTTTTCCAAGCAAGATGTTCTTTTTCCTATCCAAAATCTGCACCTGGATATGCACCAACGAAGCATCCGACACTAGGCCAACATTATCCCATCTGATCACATGGTTATGGTCAGGATTCTACTTTTTCAACTGAGATACATGGAATGCATTATACACCACAATGAACCATGGTGGAAATTCCAAGTAATATGTCACCTCTCCAACCCATTCTGGTATCTCAAAAGGGCCTATGTATCGAGGAGATAACATTCCATCCTTCCCAAAATGATGATGTCCAAGTCTTGGAGAGACCCTCAAGAACAGATGATCACTCATAAAAAATGACAACAACCATCAACGATGATCGACATAAGATTTATGATGACGCTACACCATTTCCATCCTCTTTATGATCAACTGGATCTTCTCCATCGTTTCTTAGACCTGACTAGGCCCAATTAGTGAAGTCTCCCCTATTCCACCTAGTAGAGTGAAGAATTACAAGGATGCCCATAAAATGATTCAAACAGAGCCATATGTATCGAGGCCTAATAACTGTTATTATATGAGAACTCCACTAAAGGTAGATTCTCCTCCCATTATACACCAAAATAATTTACACTAGCCCACAAAATATCTTAAAATGTTTGTATTATCCATTATTATTGGCTATCTATATGAGGAAGATACGCCGTGCTCACAGTCAACTGAGTCCCAAGAAATTTCATTAAGGATTTCAAAAAATTAGATGTGAACCTCAGATCTCTATTTGAAAATTTTGAAACTAGTATTCCATGACTCTTTACCAGTTCATGGATATATAATTTTGACAGATCCCCCATTGTATGAGTTTCCTGAATAGATATGAAATTGTCTGAAATTATAAGACGATCCACTATTACCCATATATAATCGTGTTTCCAAACCATTCTTGGGAGTCCTATAACAAAATTCATCACCATTTTCTCCAATTTCCCTGCTGAAATAGGTAATGAATGAAACACTCCAACTATTGTATAATGTTCAGCGTTAACTTGTAGACAACTGAAGAACATGGAAATGAATTCAACCACATTCATTTCATGCCACTCCAATAAAACTATGCCTTCAATGCCTTAAACATCATATGTATTCCCCAATTACCATACCAACTCTAATGGTGGTAAACATGATGAATTTTTTCTAGACATTCCATAGGTACAACTATCCAATCTGTAAAACACAAAACCGAACACCCATCACATTTCCAGCCCACAATCGTTTCCCAAAATTGAGTTTTTACTCCTAATCATGCATTCTACATCAGGTTTTTGTGATTATATGACAATATATATAAAATCATGAATTAAAAAAACTAAAAAGAAAACTTCAATATCACCTCAGTATCCACATTCCATAAGCATTCTGGCTAGGACAGATATCAACTACCACCCATGTGAATCATCTTTTTCTAATTGAGCATATGGATTTCTACCCAATGCATTTGACATCGAATTACTTTTTTCCAGTGTATATGTCATGTAAAAATCAAACATCTATAGATACTCCATCCATATACTTTTCGTCATATTCAAATCCCATTGTGAGAAAATATATTTCAATATTTTGTGGTCTCTGAACATGGTAAATTTATCAATAAATAGATACTGATACCAAGTATTCAAAGCATGAATGACTATAGCTATCTCCAAGTTGTGTGTTGGGTAATTTCATTCATGATATCTCAACTTCCTTGACCCAAAAGCAACAACATTATATCCTTTCATCTGTACAGATCCCAACCTCAATCCTGAATCATCACAGTACACTACATACCCCTATCCAAATTCCGGTAAAATCAAGATGGTTGAAAATGTAAGATATGCCTTTAGCTCTTGAAAATACTTCTGTCATTCACATGACCATTGGAATTGAAAATTCTTCTTTTAGAGGCTGTAATTGGTGAAGCTTCCCTTGATAAGTCACTCATAAAGCATCAATAATAAATAGATAGACCAAGAAAACTTTTCTTCTCAAATACATTCATTGGAGCTTTCCATGAGATAAAAAATTATATCTTTTTAGGGTCTATAGAAAAACCTTTTTCAGAAATTACATGTCCAAGAAATAATACTCTTTTATCGAAAAATCACACTTTGATAGTTTGAAAAAAAACAATGGTCTCTAATGATTTCCAACATTATAATTACGTTTTGCTCACAATCAGATGTTGTTCATGAATAAAATAGTATGTCATCTATAAATACCGCAACAAAAGAATCCAGATGTCTCTGAAATATCTAATTAATTAATTCCATAAATATTCTTAGTTCTTTTATAAGACCCAATGGCATTACCCAATATTCAATGTGGCCATATCTTCTTCTAAAATCAGTCTTCGGTATATCTTCCTTCTGAACTGGAACGTGATGATACCCTGATCACAAATTCAA
This sequence comes from Viscum album, assembly GCA_963277665.1. NCBI lineage: Eukaryota > Viridiplantae > Streptophyta > Magnoliopsida > Santalales > Viscaceae > Viscum > Viscum album. The sequence continues at coordinate 1,992,079,084 of OY728151.1, forward strand.
TTTTATAGAACCACTGATCTCTCCTCAATTGATAAAATTGATCATCAATTCATAGTAGTGGAAATATTTTCATTATCATTAATTGGTTAATTTTATGAAAATAAACATATAACTAATGATTTACATCTGATTTCATCACAAACAAGAAAAAATTTTCCCACAGAGTCATGCTCAACCGAATGAAAACTTTTATTTCTTACACTTCCAACTACACTTTGAATTCACTTAACTCTACTGGTGACATCCTATAAGACAAAAGGTAAGTATGGTTAGTCCCCAAAATGAGATTACTTATAAATTCCACTTCCTATATAGATGGTAAACCTGAGAAGTTTTGGGGAAAGGCATCTAGAAATTGATCCACAACTGTTAGAAAAATTTATTCCTTGATATCTTCCATTTATTCCAAAGTCAACACTACCAACTAATAAGATATCGTTCCCACCATTGGTTCCAAAAATCCCATTTTACATTTATTTACATACTTCTCTCCTCTAAATAGATGCTGGACACCATCCTCAATCATGAAAATAACTATCATCCTATAATATTCAATGCGAGACTTGAACATTTTAACTATTCTAATCCTAGGATTACATCATAAACATCCACTTACAATATGATGAAGTCTGATTTCATATCAACTTTATCAATAGTTATAGCACATTATCTACACACAAAAACTTGAAACTCTCTTTCAACAAGAGGAGTTTTCAATTTCAACATAGAAGACATCATTTCAAATGTTAAACATAGCAGGTCATCAATATGAGAAGTAATGAAGGAGTATGATGCACCAGTATCAAGCATCACATGCATAAGGGTAGAATTCAAACAATCCGACCTCCCATAGTAGATGGTCCAACATAATCATCATAAATCATCTGATCATCTCCATACAATTTCTTCATCGCTGCACTCTGCTCTTTATTCCCCTACTATGAATAACCATGTTAAGAAGTCATGGTATTTCAATAATCACTATGGTTAGTTCTGCTTTGTTGAAAAGTCGGATTCTGCTGTCCTGACCCTATTGAAGCATACAATGCTTATGACACTTAAGATGTGTCTCCAACACCTAACCACGTAGCACTGAGAGAAAAGCATAGAAAGTGTCCCATATTTTTGTAGTTATGGCATGATCTTGGTGGTGATTTACACTCCTTCATGTGCTCAATGGAACCATATTGACAGAATCCCACTTGGATCTTTGGTCGTGGAGGAAGATTTTTTGATTCAGCCGTCTGATTCTGATTCCCACTCCCACCCTGGAAATATGTTTCCCTCTTTCACTTGATCACAACATTGGAGTTTCAACCATTTCATGTTGGTATCATCAAACATTCTCCTCCCTTCGCTCCTAAGATTTCACACTTATCCATCATCACTCTGTTCATCATCTCTATATAATCAATAATATAGAGCACCATAATCATTGATTGAATTTCTTTTGTAGGCCTTGATTTGAATATGTGTGCCTTCAAGGATTCAATTTCCACAACATCTATTGATAAGAGAAATAAATTCATGAATTTAGCCTCATATTCCTTGATAGATAGATTATCTTACTTATGGGTGAAGAAGTCTTTCATCCTCTAGATCATTAATGTATGAGGATAGAATTTTTTGTTAAAAAATTCCTTAAAATTATCCCAAGTAAGGATTTGATTTTCTTTTGTATGAAGAACTAGTTCCCACCACTAGCATTCTAGTTCCTCAAGCATGTATATTGTTAGATTAACCTTGAACACCACTGGTGTGTCAATGAAATAAAATAAATGATTCATCCTTTTCATCCACACCTCATTTTTTTCAGGTTCAGAATCACCATGGACAATTGGTGGATTATGCTACATGAACTAAATGGAATGATCCACATGTCTTGGATCATCCCTCTGGTTCCCCATTTCCATAGAATGAAACAATTGGATAATTCTTTCAATAAGATCTTGGTTCACATGTGGTCCAGTTATAACCACGTTCTCCATAGGTTCTTCCGGTTGGTTCCTACAATGCCTTCCAAGTTCCATTTTCTTAACAAACCACTAAATATTAAAGTCACACTCCCTAGAAACTGATGTCTTGACGTTTCAATTTATATCTCATTAACTATCAAAACATTGTTTTTCAAAATAAGTTTTTTCAACATTCAACCATTTTTTAAAAATCTAATTCATGATTCTGAATATCAAACCGTTTTCAAAATATACCATGTATCCACTTTTCAAAATCATTCATTTGAATATAGATTCTTCATTTTTCAAAAATTTACACCTTCGAAAAAATTCATAAATAATTACACAAAATGAAATATGAAATCCTAGTTGGAAGAAATTCCTCTAGAATGCATGTCATGCTCATATCACCGGCTAAACCCATGACTATGAGATTCCAAGATCCTATGAGTGTTTCCAAAAACACTTATGTACCCAAATCCCTGGTAACATGATGTTCAACATAAATAGGTTAGCTACGTCCTTTTATGCTATAAATTTCATGTTTAGAAAATATTACACCTTTCTAAGTTCAAAACCCAATGAATATTTTAGGTTTAATTCAAATCCATGTCCAAGAAACTGTAGACTACATGTTAGGAAAGGGCCAAACAATATGATAGCATTTGTGATGACCCACTAATTCTTATTGGAATGAGAGTACAATGAGTCATTACATGGCCTTAAGTGACATCCCCAAGATTCCAAAGGATGGAAATAAATGATGAAGGATTCAAACTAATGTAGAGGATGATTTACCATTAAAAAAATACTAACCAAGAAACCATAACCAAACAACCACATAATGATGCATGCAAAAAACAAGACAAATCTACCATCATCATTATTACAACCATACCAAAGTGTACTGCAATGGAAGACAAAGAAACTAACGAAGTAAGAAGAGGAAAGACAATGAATGACTCAATGAAAACCACCAAAATCCATGCTCCACATGCTCTATTCTCCACAACCACCAAAAAACCCATTTATCATGAGTTGGTGATAAAAACATGTGATACTTTACCTTTTCCCTTGTCTCGGAAGACAAAATCAGAAAAAGAACCAAAGTTATAAAGCAAGGGTGAGTATAAAACTCATCATGTCTTCCCCAATTACATCTTTACTCACGCCACTAGGATAGAAGATTTGGAGAATTTTATATAAAATATTTTAAATAAAACATTTTCGTAAATTTTTTTATGACTAAATATAAAGAGGTTCCAAAACAATTTGTATCAAAAAGAATACAAGTGTAATTGAAACCAAATTTCTAGAAATTTATTTTTCTAGAAAAATAACTAATAGAAGGTTTAAAACCATTTATCAATATCCCTTTGGGATACACAATCCATTCCACAGATTCATATAACCAACAATGCATGCTTCACTATGAAAATTCCATACTCATGAGGGGTTTCTCATCGATCTACCATGTCATCACAAGGTATTTATATACCATATTCCATTAAACCCTTTAGAACCAAGGGCAAGGTCTTATTTAAAACAAGCCCCATATATTTAATATGAACTCACACACTAATATTTCAAAGGATCATGTCAAAACACCTTTTTAATAAAACCACCCTTTTATTGAAAACCATTTTTACAACAAAAACATTTCTAAGAAAAACCATTTCAATAAAAAACTCATTTTTTTAAAACCCAATTCCCAAAAAAACCATTTAGATGTTTTAGAAAATCCACAATTTAAAATCACCATTTTAAATTTTTGGAAGTAAAACAATTTTCCATATGATTCACAGAGTACACAATTCCAAAAAAACAATAAATCAATAGTAAAAAATATTTATTCCATGAATTGAACTAAGATTTCACATTAAATTTTACTCAATTTAATCAATTTTAAACAAGGTAAATAAATTATAGTAAGAGGATATGAGAGTAAAGCCACCTACTTCAATGTTTTTGATGAAAACTGACAATAGATAAAGAATTCTCTAGAAACCAGGTTGATTCTCCACAAAAAGAACCTTAGATATCTTATACTAGCAAGATCAAGACCAAATATCAACATATTTGGAATCCAAACTCATAGATATACCCACAAAAGGCGTAGATCTGATAAAACAATAATAGAAGAGATGTATATCCAGGTAAATCTAAGATAACCTGACAGGAACGATGAAGAACGACACTTACAAAAAGAATCGGTCTTGAAAACACCAAGAAAAAGGCTCTAGATCGGTTCATAAACACTTTGGAGAGGTTCCCCAAATATCTATGAATTGAAATATTGAATTATAGCCATTTAAGATAATAAAGATGAAGTAGGAGGAAAAATTAGTATGATCCTAAAAATATGACCTTACTTTTCCTCTACACATGCTTATTCTGCACAGTTAGAAAATATATGGGAAAACTATTCATTAGATACTACCTTAATGGGGAAATTCACATGACCTCCTCTTATGATATCATTAATTGTGTATACATCATGTCGAATCAGCTACCTAAAACTACAACAATTCACAATTTCTCCAACTATATCCACATGGTGTAAACAAACTGTGTGCAACCTGTGCACTTTTACATTATCCCCAATGAATAATTTAGTTTTCACCCAACTCTCACATCATTCACCCTTACACATTATATTCATAAAACATAAATAAATGATTTCTTACCAAAAACTGGGGGTATAACAAATATGATTATTGGATGAAAATTTGACCATTAGAGATATCTCTTATAAATACCTGGACATTTGGATGTCCTCAAAACACATACACACATTTGGATTTTGGAGACACGAGAGAGATCCACCAAAATTTCATTGTGATAAATCCTTGAAGTGATAAAGTTGTGATATCTTTTTAAATATACATGAAATTATCAATAATCCTTGTTCTTCTTTGTCGGACCGCTATTGATGGGGATTATGATTGAGGAATTCCAAGATGAAGCAAGACAGAGGTGATTATTACTAGATTAATCGAGGGCTTCCAGATAAGGAAGACAAAGGTGCTGATTACCTGTTTAATCCAAGGCTTGTAGGGATAGTAAGAAATAATATGTATCTAGTATTTTTTGGATTTAGGGCTTACTCTATTGTTGCTAATATAGATATTATAGAAAGTATAAATAATTGGACATTCATTCAAGGTGTTTAGAAACCCTACTCTTTCAGATAATTTTTTTTAATTTTATATGTAATTTATATTTTCTCTTCATCTCATTACAAATAGGAAGTGTTTCATATACATTCAATTTTGTAATAACTTTGATATAATATTTTATAAGATATAGGGTAGAGTCTTATTTAATAATACTTGTGTTCTTATTTCATTACACATCCTTATAAAAACATTGGTGTTTTTCATTATCCATAAAATAGTGGATTTAGTGAAATATTTTTTTAAACTATATTAAACAAGTTTTTCTTTAATGTGAAAATTGAATGTTTTGAAACATAAAATTCACCCTTCTTATGTATGACCATCTTCATATATATTTTGATCCTACAATTGGTATCAGAGCATGTATATGTAATAATTATACCTACAATCTATATTAAAGTAATATTTTCACTACTTAGTTTATTTTTTTTTAATTCTTCAAGTTTTTTTTAATTTGTTTTAGATACGTTTTTTTATAAATGTTTAATAAATTAACTTTTATTACAGATTTTTTTGTATTACTCTATAGATAGATGGAATGAATATTGGATCCATAAGAAATATAAATTCCACAATACCACTAATATTCGATTGGAAGGATTATGAATTCCAAAGAGACATAATGAAGGATTTTTTTCAATACTGTTGTTGATAATTTTGAAATGATTACTGGAGATTACAAAATTCATGACAAGGAAGTTAGAACTTTTACTAATAATGATTGTCCAAAATATAAAATAAAATATAAAGATGCAATGATTTTATTTTTTCAATGTCATGGAATATATATAGACAGATATATTCTTGTTAACGAGCAAGTATAATTTAGAATAAACTAGATGTAAAATATTTTTGTACTTCTATATTTATTCAGACTAGAAGAACCATGCTCAGAGAAGCTTATCATGTTTATGTTTCTCCTTATGGAGAAACTATAATTAATGTTTAATTGAGATTTATGACTATTTTAAATAGTATACAGTTAATGGGAGAAAAATTCATAGATGATAAGATGCTTGTAGATATGATTTTATGCATCATGCCCAATGAATATGAATCAAAGTGAACTGCTATTGCCAAGCCAAGGAAAGTCACAAATGTTACTATTAATGAATTATTTGTAACTATATTAAAATATGAGAATATATTAAAGAGAGATGATGAGAATATATTGAAGAAGAATGAGAGAATTAATTTTACTACTACATCAAATAAGGCAAATTCCAAAACACATAGAAAAGTTATAAGTCAACAAAGACAATGAAAGTTGTAGTCCGGTCACATTCAAGTGATTTTGATCACTCAGAGAATGAATTTTCCAATATTTCTCAAAGGATGAAAAATATTGTTGGAAAGAACGATTTACAATACATATATACGAGAAATGATAATAAGGATAGGAAACACTCTAAAGTCACATGTTATGAATGCAAGAAAGATGGACATATCAGACTAGATTATACTAATATGAAAATAAAGGAAAGAAAAGATATACATTTTGGAAGGAATTATAGAGGATATTACAAGTATAAGGGAACAAGTTATAAAATAAAATTACTCTTGGAGTGCAAGTGGTGTAGATTTATCTAATGAATCCTAAGAAGTTGAAACATTTAGATATAAGAATATTGGTCTTATTGACATAATACCTATTGAAAATCAATGTTTTATGGATAAAGTTCATACTATTGAATTTTTAACTAACACATATTTTAGTGCTAAGTCTCATGATGAACAACATTCTACATCTGATGATGAAGAATCATCCTCAGTAGAAGATAATTCTTTCCCTTTTTTTGAAGAATTATCTTGGTTTTCCATGTTTATTGAAAATTAAAATAGTTAGATAAAAAAGAAACATCTTAAGAAAATTATAGAATCAATATTTTAACAAAATAAGTATCAAATATTTCAATAGATCTTGATATAAAATATTTTGAAAATATTTCTATTTCTATAAGCCTTGAGGAATTTAATTCTGATAAGGAAATACTTTTTAAGGAATCAGAAAATTCTCTTTCTAAGAAAAATGTATTAGAGACAAAACTCCATTATATAACCAATTAATATGAGGATAGAAATTTATTCATTAGACTAAAATTTGAAATATTTTACTTAAAGAAACTTTTAATGAATTTTTATATGGTAAATAAAATTTTGATAAGACATATTCGCAAATTCATCCTCTAAGTCATAGTTCTGGATTTGATTTTACTTACTCAAAAGTATATTCAGTTATAAAGATTTTTTTCATAATAATTCACCATTATGTACTAAGTGTCAATGTGGAAAACACTATGATAAGATATTTTTACTAAATATAATTAATTACTTAGGAATTTATAAAGCTCAAATTTCTACAAAAATATGGATTCCTAGGATTTTACTTTATAAAATTTCCAGATCCAAGGATATTTGGATTTAAAATACCTAACTATTTAATTTTCAAAAAAACAATGAATGTAGTAATAAAAATACATGGTATAAGGATAGTGGATTTTCCCAACATATGACTAGTAACAAATATTTATTTAAAATTATTATTAATATGAAATATAGAAGAGTTACTTTCGGAGATAGTGCTCAAGGAGAGAGTGTTGGTATTAGTAACATCATTATTCTGGGAAATTTCCTAATTTCAAATGTTTTATTTTTTAAAGGTATTAACCACAACCATATATGAATAATTCAATTATGTGATAAAGGGTACCATGTGAATTTTAGAAATGATAAGTGCTTATTGCACAATTCCAAGGATTAATTCACTCTTTCTTCCCATTGGCATGATAATTTCTATACACATAACTGAAAAGACCTTAAGATCCAAGACATAACATTCATAAGAACAAAGGAATAACAATATTAGTTATGGAATAGAATACTATGACATGGGAATCTTAGGAACTTATATATATTATCTAACAAAATTCTTTTAAAGGATAAACTGGATCTTAAATTTTATTCATCAAAGCTCTATGAACCTTATCAATATAGAATGCAACATAAGTGAATATTTAAATCAATTAGTGAATTCTAAACATTAGACACATTATATCTAGTTCACATCAACATGTTTGGTCATACACAAACTAAACTTATTGGATGTAAATACTATATATTTGTTTTATTTGATGCTTACACTAGATTTACATGATTCTATTTTCTAGAAAATAAATATTAAGACTTTTCTTATTTTAAATCCTTTTAATCCAAATATTAAAATGACAAAAACCATCCATTGATAAATATTTTTAGTGATCATGGTGGAGAATTTGAAAATTTATATTTTGAAACTTTTTTTATTAAGAAAGGCATTACTAATAAATTCTCAGCACAAAAAACTCCTCATCAAAATGGTTTTGTTGAAAGAAGAAACTGAATTCTTAAAGAGATAATAAGAATCATGTTGAGAGAATACTCAATTTCAAAACATTTATTGGTTGAAGAAATCAATACTTATTTCTATAATAAATATCTAGTTTTAATAACTCTATTTCATAATAAATCACCTTATGAGTTTTGGATAGGCTGAAAACCAAAAGTTTCATACTTCAGAGTATTTGGATGAAAACAAGACATTTTTAATACAAAAGATAACTTAAAAAAAATTCAAACCCAAATATGATGAAGGAATATTCATATGCTATTCTAATACTTTGAAAACCTATAGTGTTTTAAAAAAACACTTATACTTTTGAGGAAATATTACATGTTATGTTTGATGAAAATGATCCCTTTGTTTTTAAAAAACAACAAAACAACATATTCTTATGTGTTTTACTAAACATTTTATCAACCTTTGATGGAAGATTCTCATAAAAAAACGAATACTCCAGAGAATGTTTCTGAAATATTCAATCTAGATGATTTTTGACCTTTTTTTAATGAATTGGTTTTAAAAAATCCAGGTCAGTTTTTTCTTATGAATCATCCCCCTGATAGTATCATTGGTGATGTAAATCAACCTACAAGGACTATAAGTTCTTCAAGAAATAAAGTAGATCATCTATAATTTCATTCTCAATTCAAACAAAAAAGTCCAGATGATTCTATAGATGATAAATAGTGGATTAACACAATGGAAGATGAGATAAATTAATTTTAAAGGAATTGAGTTTGGACCTTGGTTTAAAGACATAAAGAAACCTATGTAATTGGTGTATAATTTGTCTTCAAAACCAAATGTGAGGGAAATGGAGTCATTGATAGAAATAAATAAATATTAGTTTCTAAAGGCTATAATCAACAAAAAGGAATATAATATGAAGTAACCTATGCTCCAATAGTTATAATTGAATATATTTGAATTCAATTAGCTTCTGTAGCACTCTATAACTTCAATCATTTTCAAATGGATGTGATGTTTGATTTCCTTTACTAATATCATCAAGAGGACGTTTTTATAGAACAACCTCTAGGTTTTGAAGATAAAAAACATTGTGAACATGTTTTTAAACATACCAATAATTTATATTGTCTTAAATTATCCTCTAGGTCCTGGTATGATATACTTATGAGAAACTTGTTAAAAACAATTATGTTAAGGGAATTACTGATCCCACTCATTTTATAATGAATGGAATTTTTTTTGGTATTTCAAATTTTTATTGAGGAAATTATATTCAGATCAACTCAACAATCCTTAATTGATTCATTTGTGAATATTATGAAATTTGATTTTTAAAGGAGTATGACGGGAGAGTTAAAAAATTTCATTGGATTTGAAAATTCTCAAAAACCAGAAGGAAACTATATATCTAAACATAATTATTTGAAATAATTTATTAAAAAGTATGGATATTAAAACACCAAATGTATAATTACTCTAATCAGCACCTTGAATATCCTTGATCATGATGATGCTAGGAAACCAAAATATCAAACAATTTTTCGAGGTATGATAGGAATTATACTATTCTTAATATCTAGTTGAACAGACTTATTGTTTTTATTATTATTATGTGCATGATATCAATAAAATCCAAAAGAATCCTATTTAAAAGATATAAAAATATTTTTTTCATTATTTACAAGGAACAATGAGTTTGGGAATTTTTTATTCTTATGTAAATGATTTTGAACTAATTTATTTTTAGATACTGACTTTGGTGGTTGTATAATGGATAGGAAGTGAACCTCTGGAAATTTACATTTCATAAGAGATTCATTATTTTCATAGTCATTTAAGAAACAACATTATGTAGAACTTTCCAGTGATAAAGTAGAATATTATGTAGTTGGAAGTTGTTGTGTTCAATTGTTGTGGATGAAACAAAAACTCACTGATTAGGGCATAATTATTACTAAAACATAAATACTATCTAATAATAATAGTGACATATCTTTAAGAAAAAACCACGAACATCACTCTTGTGAAAAGAACATTATTATTGGGTATCACTTCCTTATGTATCACACACAAAAAGTAGATATTATTTTACAATTCATCAGTACACAAGAACAACATACCAATATTTTCACTAAACCATTACCTTCCAATATATTTGAGTAAAATAAAAAAATGAAATGATAAATATAGGGTAATCACTCATATCTATTTTTGTTTAAAATATCTCCTAAAATTCAGATACCATGTTTTATATGGTTAGTACCCTTTATTTCCTTAAATTTTTTTGGAACCTATAAAATGTTTTCAAACTCTAATAAAATTTTCCTAAATCTAAAATTTCTATGAAGAATCTTATCAAATAACAAAAAACATTAAAATAACTACTAATGGTACATATTATTTTCTATAACCTCTTAATTACATTTTAGTATGTCGTTATTCCTGTCATGTTTTAACAGTGTTATCATATTTATCTTTCCTTAAATCAATTTTATTTCCATAAAACATCAATTGATCAGAACTTATGAAAAATCTTTGACTTAATCTAAACTATCATATGAAATCTATTTTATTTCAACTGTTGGATTACTGTTTGAATATAATCTAGGGGACCCCCCTATGTTCCACATCAATCTACAACTTTTTCTTCTTCAGTTGATTTCGCCCTTTAAAATCTATATTATGATTTTGAGTCCTATTTCTTAATGTACCAAATGACCCTGTTAATTTCTTCTCAGACTTTAATACCTGCACGTAAGGAGCTTAAAGATTGGTCTATTTTTAGAGAAATTTTAGTTGATGAAAATGTATTCCTTAAGTATTATTCATTAATATGAAATATCATAAAATTACAAGGATAGAAAAATTATTTTATTATAATGATCAAGGTAGAATTAGATATAGTGTATGTGGATATGATAATATAATTCAATCAATCAATAGATTTTATCATTGAATGGGGAAAGGAAAAATTTTAGTTTATGTGTTATGGGAAAATATATTTATTTTCTTATAGGAATGTAGTAGATATCCTAGAAATTATATATTATGGAGAAGCATATTTTTCCTCTAATAAGATTCCAGATTCCGAAGGGCCTTTTAACAAAGATAAGACTATTTATTTCTTAGGCCTTGATGGAATAATGAAGCTATTTCTTTCCCACCATTCAACTAAATACATGATCGTGGAATTATGGATGTATTTTCTATTATTATCGAGAAAAGTACACAAGGAAACCTTTAAAATAATATAAATCTTCTTATTAGATTTTATTGTTAATATAAGAAAGATTAACCTCATGAAATATATATTTCTCCAAATTAGTATGATAAAGAATTGGTCAATCAAGTCACAAGTTCTTATGTTTCCAACAACTTTGACTAATTTTTTTTAAATTTCTATAACTCTTTTAGTATTCCTTGCAAGAAAAATCCAAGGAATTTCAAGATTCTTATTTTAAGAGATGAAACCCAGAAAATAATGAAATAATATTTTAGTGATAAGACAAATGAGTTTGTTGATTTAGTGGGAAATTCATGCCATGTGGGAGAGTGTTCTAGGTTAGAACCGAAGAAAAGAAAAACTCATGTCTCAAAACTGAAGAAAATAACTCATTATTCTAAACCACTGAAGATGAAGAAACTAAATTTCTTCCCATATGAAGTTGATATTAAGTGGAGACAAGACAAAGAGAAAAAAATGAAAGTTTATCTAGTGTTTGGGTTAGATCTGACAGAAGAAAAATATTTAAAAATTCCAGAACCTGAAGAACTTGAAATAAAATCCAATGAGAAAAAGATTAAGAAAATTATAACTGAAGAAGAGATAATTCAAGCCATATTGAAAGATAAAAAAAAGTACTCAAGAAAAAATTGACATTTCAGAATATTTTATACAAGAAACCAAACATACCCAATAATAAAAACCTGTGGAAATAGTGGCTAACCCAATATAAAAAGGAATGGATGTTTTTTCTAGCTTTGTTCTGACTGTTTATAAATAGTCTCATGAAGAAGAAGAAGATGAAAATAACCATGAAAATGAAATCGATGATGAGATATAATATATCGGTCATACTCATAGAGAGAGAGAGAGAGAGAGAGAGATTCTATCTAGTAATCTCTCAGTAAGAACTTCTCAAGCCTCATCTTTTAAATCTTCCTCGGAAGAGAAATTAGTCCAAAAATATGATAGTCCGAAAGACGATTTTTTTATACTAAAGTGTGTCAAATTCCACATGATGATGATGATATTAATGGTGGTTATTATAGAAAAGATTTTTATGATTTCATTGATGGTCTGATAATGATAAAAATAATGTTGATGATGAAAAAATAGTTCAAGATTTGGATAAAAGGAAAATAATTCAGAGGTCAGGGTAATCAGAATCTAAGAAAGATAAAGGAAATAAGGTATATGTTAGAACATTTGAACAGAATGCTTCAAAAGTATAAAATACATCCTCCTCCTTAGAAGAACAATTTTCCATTCAATCCATGAATAATTTAGTAAATTCCATTACATACTTCCCAAATATTGAGTCATCATATTAGTTTATTCAAGAATCCTTACATTAGAAATTAGAGTTAACAACCCTTTTCCTGGAGAAGTTGATAAAGTTTGTTGCCGAATTCAAAACCATATTTAAAAATTATGACTCTTATAGAAACTCCTATAGAGAGATAAAAAAGTGGTAAAAATAGATCAATATTGATCTTATGGTTTTTGACGTTATGTTTGAATTAGTCAATAATGCTTTCAATGAATCAAATTACTCCATCGAAGAACATTCTAATAGTTTATTTAGAAAATATGAAGGATTATAAAGCCTTTGAGTTTCTAGAAGATAAAGACGTGTATATAAAAAATAATTCTCATGCAGGTAAGGTTAAAAGGGTGAAATCATACAAATATGAAGTGGATTAAAAACATATGTCTCGGGAAGAAATGACAAATATCCAATAAGATAATATTCAGAATCCTGAGAAGATGAATCAAAATCAGGAAGAGATACTAGAAAGGTTTCAATATGACAACACATATTTGAATAAGATTAAGGCCATAGCCCGAACATTAATGCGGAAGAAGGATTGGTTTTTCTTCTATATCTGAATTTTTTTTCTAAAAACATTTTCAATATCAAATTATTATTATCGTTTATTTTTTATGAGTTTTTTCTTAAATTTCCATGCACATTAAATTTTCTATAATTATTTTTTTTAAAAAAAAATGGGGATAATGATCTAAAAATAATATTATTCTAAGGAGGATAATGTATAACTAATCGGGATAATTCTTAAAGAAGAAATCCATAAGTAAAGGGGAGATATTTATTTTATATAGGAAGATAAATAGATAAAGGTAGGAATACAATCATTAAGGGATTTCATAACCTAAGGTGGAGTTAGCCGTATTCATTTTGAATCATATACTCGGGGAGATATATGCATTTTTTTATGTCTAAATATGAAATATTTTGGTCTTAAAATTATTTTCATAAGAAGTTGTTTATGATTTCCAAAAAGAGTAATATTGGTAAGTCTAAATATTCCTTAAGACCTTTTCATTTATTTATGTTTTGGATATCACATACACATATACATAAATATTAATTTATTTCTATAAGTATATTTGAAGAAATTTTTTTTAAGTTCAGTTATAATTAGGCTTATTATAATTAATGTCTTTTGTGATACTTTTCAGCTATGTTAGACATAGTTTATCATAAAACCGATTTGATTCTATATTAATTGAAAATAGGATCCACACTCATAAAATCGGATACAATATTTATTAAAATCACATTCCTCTATTTCATTAAATTTTGGATCATTCAAATTTTGAATCTGATTCACTTAGAATCTATAATCCCATTCTCAAGGTTATATGAATCCGATAAATTTTCCTTCTAAATTTTGATTCTCAATATTTTTTGAATCCAATTCTCAGATTTAATAGAATTTAATTTTTCCTTTCTCCTAAGAATCAAATTCCTTATATAACATATTTTTTACTTTATTTTACTTATAATTATAATCGTATTCATACATATTATTGGAAATATAATTCTTCTCTTAATATTTTTTCGTATAAAAAACTATGTCGTATAATTAGTTATTTTTTGACCATTGTTAGTGACTCCAGTGTAAGTCCCTCTGATGTTTTAGAAAAAAATATGATTTTTGGAAGAAAATTAAACCATTTGAGATATCGCCTATAAATAATCGATAATTTGGAAGATCTCAAAGAACATAAACAATTTTGGATTTTTGATATATGAGAGAGAACTACCAAAAGTTCTATGAGTGAAATCCTAGAAGTGATTATGTAGTGAACAAATTGTTCAACATACTCAAAATCATAAATAAGATTTTTTTATTTATGAGGAACTAATAATTGGTTATTCTGATCGAGGGATTCTAAGATGAAGGAAGACAGAGTTGATGATTTCCTACTTAATCGAGTGCTTCAAGCTGAAGGAAGACATAAGTTCTGATTGCCTACATAATTAGGGGATTTCAGGGATAGAAAGTAAAACGCTCTATTAGATATTTCATGGATTGAGGGACTGTCCAAGGGTGGGTAAGACATGATTTATTGAAATTATAATTCAAGGTAACATTATACAATGTGGTTGTATACCCTACTCTTTGGGTTAATTTTTTTTATTCTTTTATATTTACATTAAATTTCTTTTACACCTAATTACCAATAGAAATCGTTTCTTATACTTTAAATTTTGTGATAAATTTGATATAATATTCTATATTCATTAACATATAATATTTTTTATGTATATATTTGTTAATATTTCATTAAGCATATTTATAAAACCTAATGTGTTTTTCATTAATCTTACAAAATAGGATTTAGTGAATCCATTTCGATTTACTTTGTTAAAAAATGATTTACTTAAAGTTAACAATTATAGTTTTTAAAGTTACAATTCACCTCTCTCCTGTATTTGAGCATCTTCATACATATTTCAATCCAACATACCTGAGAACCCCAAGACACACCCAATTAAATTTAAAAACCAGAAAGGAGAATATAATTACGAAAAAGATCGTAATGGATTGTTATAGTTATGGAATCCATTTATTTTCTATAGGTTAATCATGTTTCAAGGAGATTGTTATAGAATCTATTTATTTTTAATGGGTTAATCACATTTCAATGATATTGTTTTCGAACCCACTTAATTTCCATGGTCTAATAATATTTCAATGAGTTAGTTATGGAACTCATTTTTTTCATGGTTTAATCAATTTTCAAAGAGAATGTTATGGAATCTTCTTATTTTCCATGAGTTAGTCATATTTTAAAGAGATTATTATGAAATATGTTTCTTTTCCATAGGGTAATCTTGTGTCAAAGATATTTTCATGTAACCCATTTAATTTTGATTAGTAAATCATGTTATAAAAGGGGTAATTATTATTTTTTGACTTTTAGGAAGAAACTCAATATCTATGTACATAATCTATGATTCTTAGACATTGTTATTCAATGGGTAAACCCAGATAGCACCAAGTGAGATCAATGATTAGTTTATGATGGGTTCTCCCAGATAAAACTAGGTGATCCTAATATAGCTTTTGTGATGGTTTCTCTCATATATTTCTCCAGTGTATTGGGTAATGAATATGTTCTCAAGATAATTATATTGCAAGACTACCGTATGGTTTTTGAAATTGTAAGTGTTATTTCAAGATGATGTTCTATGATACCAAATCTATTTATTTTTGATTTCTATGGTTTTTAAATGTTTCATTTGATTACTATTGATAACACATGGCTCAGGATTATTGACTTGGTTAATTATTTCATTTATAAAATACTTACTTCATATTTTCATATTTGGTAATCGAGTTATTGATGGGTATGAATATTATTATGTAATGATCATGAACTTTTATTATGTCATCATACCCTTATGATAAAATTATTCTCACTTATGACATTTATTTTTGAATGCTTATGCTTACCCACACTGATTATTAGATCTCACTCTTCTTATGTTTCCTTTTTCCTGGGTTATTATAATGATGCTGAATGAATTATTTCAAGAAGGATTTAATATGGATTATGTTAATGACCCAAAATTGAAAATAAAGATATGGGTTTAGCTGGAATGATACTATGTTGAATTTTGGGGTATTTTTTGGGTAAGATATTTTCCTAATTTAATAAAAATATTAACCTAAATGGTCATTGATAATGTAAGTGATCCAATATTAACCATTGGATGTAATAAATTTGGGATGGTATAAAATTGGGTCATGGTCATCTATATGAATGATAAAAATATAAAATTTATGTTTTTAGCACGAGATCTGGGGTGTGTGTTCTAGGATGCTAGAGTTGGGGATGGTCCTTTCATGGTGAGAGGTGCTATTATGGTTTTTTCTACCCTTATTTATTCTTTTTTAGGTATAGTAGCTACTTATTCATTTACTTCTTATTGAGTTGTATCTTTTTATGGATTATAGGTATAATTTTCCCAAAAACTCATGATAATTAATACTCAATGGGTGAATGGAAGGATATGAGTAATAGTTTTTCTTCCATTCCACTTAGGGTGTGATAATATATAAAATCATGGGATTTTTCACTCTTCAAATGATGTTTTTTACATTATTTTTTGGTATAGACTAGTTTCCCCAGTTCAATGTTTTTATAAATTGTTATAACATGTGAGTTTATTTTGATTCTCCTAATTGAATTTGTTACACTTTTACTTGAGAATGAAAATTAAAATATAGTTGATCTAGCTTTGATTATGAGAAAATTAGATCTATCTCAAATGGAATATGTGTTCCTTATTATTATTATAATAGATAAAAAAACATTGATTGGTAGGTTAGATACATGATGTATTTCTTGGGTATTTATCTGGGTTTCCTCCTAAAAAAGAGAATATTTTTTATTTAGTTAATATTAGGAACAAAGATGATTTATATTCCATCATATTATATGGAATCAATTAATCTAAGATAATTTAAATTCTTACATTATGATCATGAGTAAAAAGGTTTTCTCTAATCTAGAATATCTCCTTGGGGAACTCCTATAATATTTACTAATAAGGGTGGTGGAAGATTGTGTTTATATGTAGATTAGCATATGTTGAGTCAAGTAGCTATGAGAAATCAATATTAATTTCCCTGAATCAGTGACCTTCATGTACAATTAATAGTGGCTAAGTGGTTTGAAATGACTAAATTGAGATTAGGGTATCATTAACTTCATCTAGGACCTGAGGATATTATGTATATGGATTTTTAAAGTCATCATGGGAATTTTGAGTAACTATTTTTGTTGTTTGGGTTGAATAACACATCTTATTTTATAATGGTTCTAATTAGTATTATTTTTTATAAATTTTTATTTATATTTATTATAATATTTATGTATGATATCATTATGTACTCATGTATTAACATAATTATGAAAATCGTCAATATGAGATTTTGGAACATTAAAAGGGAATTCTCTTTAAAAAATTATTTTTAAATAATGATTTTTTATTTGTGAAGTTAAATTTATTAGAAACATAGTAGTAAAAGTTTTAATTATAGAAGATCCAGAGAAATTATATGTAGTAATTTATTGAGATGTACCAATGATCATTTTAATGATTCAACGTGTTTTCATGGTTTCGATATATTATCATCAATTATTTTATGAGTTTTATCATATAGTGTCTATAATATTTTCTCTGATATAGGAAGTAGATAAATTTATTTGGTTATAATTATGTTATATGAATTATAATGAACTGAACTAGAGAATTGAAACCTAACATTTCTTAATTTTTTTCAATATTCAGATAAAGGTTTTATGTATATTTGGATTCCTCATCAATGGGTATAATATTTCCTCTAGGTAATTATAACTTTGTGATAAGAATGACTAAAAACAAAATATTTATATGTATGATATGGGGCATAATCTATATTAATTGAGACAGTACTTATTATGCGATTATTTCATGTAATACACCAACCATGAGATCATAAAGTATATGTTCTCTCAGAGATATATAAATATGATTCAGTGAATATGGGTTTAATATCTATAGTCATTTGAATTTGACCTTCCTTATTCTCTTAATAATGGAGTTTTTTCATTTATTTTCTTATTTGGACACCCTATCTCAAAAAATTACTAGTGGCTAAAGATTAATGGATATTTATGTCTAGGAAATTTAACATTTATATAAACATATCAGGAGATTAAAATTAGATATGTTTATATCTAGTTGAACTTGAATCATTAGATCTAGGGTGGGTGAAGGATTCGTGGTTCTCTAACTTGGATTGTATGATCATTTGAGAGGGACTCGATGGCGGGGAGGACCTAGAAGGATGGTATTGATATCTTAATTATTTTCTCAATGTTCATGGAATATTTTTGGTTCCTATAAAAATTTGAGGACATATTATTAATGAATATTTGTTTTCTCATTGAGTTATTTAATTAATAATTTATTAGATTTATCATGATATGTATTTGTAGTTTTAGTGGTATGATACAAAGAGGGTGATATCTAGATTTGTGTCTTGATTTATTACTTATCAACATGTACATTTAGAACCAAAAAGACCAGTTCGTGAGTGGTATCCACTTCATATACCTATGTTAAAATAGAAGGAAATCACCAAGGGATTCTTGATGAGATTAAATCACTCTCTGAATGGAATAGATACAATGTAATTAACTATGAACTACAAAATAAAGGATACACATTTTCATAATATTCATGAGGTATCTTCTATTAATGATTTGTGAATGATATATATCATATATATCTTTAAGATTTATTTGGATACTAACTAGTACTATTTATGATTAGGACCACATGTTTACATATTATCTTTGGAAAGCGACTGAAAGAGATCTTGGAACTGAGATAAAATATATTAAAACTTATCACCCTTAGATATATGGGGATAATAGAAAACCATTTACTTTTTAGAACGTATGATATGTGCTTACATACTTGAATTTTATATGATTTTTGAGAATCACTTATCACTTGTAGAGTTTTCCTACAATAATATTTACTAGGAATCGATAGAAAAAGATCCATTTGGGACACTCTAGTGAAGACCTTATCATTCTAAATTATACTAAATAGAAATTGGTCAAACATAATTTCTTTATCCTAGCATAGTTTAAGAAAGTATTTTAGAGACTATTATTTTTCAGTACCACCATGAGTGGCATTGAATCCAGGGTAAACCTTTATGTATTTATTATTTTTAATTCATCTTGTTTTATTGATTAATGTTTTCATAAACTTACTCTGGAATTGATCGTCTTCACCCAAATATAGAAGTAAAATAGAACAATTGAACACATTAATTGACAAGTATCCACCCTAATCCTTCTCTTTTCCAAGATTAGTTAGCCACCCCAATCATCAATTCCCTACTACAAAACCAAGCTTCCACGACCCAGATCATCCAAATCCAATAAACATAGCATCTTTATATTATCATATTCTAGAGTCCCACTAGAAAGATATAACATAAAAAATCACAACATAAAGGAAAAAAGATAGTATATTTTTATCTTTGTTTCATCAAGAAATTTTGAAAATAGATCCCTCTATTAATTCCCTCGTGATCAGTAGATCATCACCTGATACTGCTTCATGAACATTGGTATCTAACGATCATGATTAGGTATGATTTCCTTGATCTACATCAAAATATATTCAATCATCTGGATCATAGTACTCAAACAAAGAGTCACACAAGTCTTCTTCCTCTGAATAACACATGGATTTTGTATATCACTTATATCATTAATACAACAGAATATCAGTTTCCCAGTTCTCAGTTATCATGTTTAAATTATTTTTTTTCAAGTTTTTATATTATTATAATAATTTGAGATTATTTTTAATATTATTTCAATATATTATATTTAAAAATTATCTATGATTCTTAGAAACACAATCCTCGTAATTTTTAACCCGATAAACAAAATTTTTTATTTCATTTTGTCATTGAAATGCGTTTAAATTATTATTTGATTATCTCAAAAGAATTTGGATATTTAGTTCTCTAAATATCAATGAAATATATAGTTTATTTTTCATTTAAATCTAAACATATTCCTGAAAACATTAATTATGACGTGTAACTATGGAAAGTGAGATATAACTCATCACATTATATCCTTTTGGATTCTTCTATTGATAGTGTCTTAAATAAAGTATACTTTTTACGACATTTAAATCATGAATAAAATGAATTTTACATCATTTAATTTAATATTTATTGGAAATTAATATCTTATAAACACTCTCACATCTCATATGACATATTAAGTGATAGGTAATCCACCATTTTGGTAAAATATGTGGTCATACAACACAACATAGAAAGTCTTATACCCAATGTCAAATTCATATAGCCAATATAAATGTACTATTTTGTAACATGAAAGTCAAATTAAATAACTCTAAAAGAAGTCCATGATATAAAAGTATTATGTGATAACTTCTCAATGACTTACTTCAGTACAATATTTTATGAGAATCCTCATTATGGAAAGTCATGAAGTTATATTCACTTAACAATGTCTTATGGAATATCTGAGAAAAGTATTACATGGTCACTTAACGTATTATTGTTTTTATTTATGTCATAATATATCTCTTAAAAGTCATACACATGTATTATCATAGTATTATTTATATAAGGTGAGTTATTTTTTTTGGGACGATGATAATGTTGTGAAATATTTAATAGAAATAGAAAATTTCAACTCCAAACTAAAAAAATGCACTTCACTCAAATAATATCGGAACTTATTCCACTCATTTTTTATGCCTTCTCAAACACCTAAAATTATCTCAAACACATTTAGGAATTATCTGAATTTCTCTAGAACTATTCAAAACCATTTACAAAGTGTTTTATATAATATAAACTCAACTAAAAGTATGTCTCCAAAAATCACTACATCGCCCAATTCCAACATTATTATCCCCTATTTATAACTTCCAAAATGTATCACCCCCTGGTTTGAGGTATGCAGCCTTTTTATTCATTTTTATGTGTTTAAAGTTCTCGGAATGAGTTGGTAAGAGTTTTGGAGAGTTTGGAAGGGTTTTGAATAAGTTTTGAGGGTTTTCTAAGGGTGCACAGTTTGAGCACGGTTATGGGAAACCATGTGGGTTCTCCAGGATACTGTGCATGGGGAGATAGTGTGCTTCACATGGACTTCTCATGGTTTTCCAAATCATGTGAGGAAATCATGTGGACCCCTTCCCTCAAGGTTTTGGCATGCACATGGTTAGCGCTCATTTTTTCAAACTGTGCGTGCTAATCGTGCGACCACTTAATGAAGGGATTTTTATATCAAGGTTCACTTGGGCTTAACCTATTTCAATCCAATGTCTCTCCGAATCGATACTAACATGCTATTTTATGTTCTCAAGGGTTGGAGGGACTCTCCCACTCAAATTGGAAGAAAAAAGTAGGGGTTTCATGGTGGATTGAAGGCTGTTCTTCTTGGGTAAGCCTCCTCTCATGGTTCATTGTGGTTTCCTCTAGATCTGCCTCTCCCTCTCTCTCAATTTTCTAGATCCACAAAGTTTTTTTATAGATCAAGGGTTGTGGATTACTTGGGTGTTGATTTTATGTCTTTTGGATGTTATGGAAGGGGATATAGAGTGGTTTTGGTGGTGTATTCACTGGATTTGAGGAGTTGTTGTTTGTGGGTGGATTTCACCGGAACCCAAAAGGTAGGTGGATTCTCTCTCAAATCCACATTTCTAGATCTTGAAGCATGGTTACTATTAATTTGTTTTGCTTAAAAATAGGTGTGTTCTTGAATGGAAAACGTTTTTGGATATCTATTTGGTAATGTTTTGGGGATATTTGGGAAAAGGGGGTTTGTGGTGGAATGTTATTGTTGTGGATTTTAAAATAGAGATTTTAAAATGGGTTGATGGGATTGATTTGTTAAAAGGGTTGATTAAAAGGATTTTCAATAAAGTTTATGTTTTATTGTATTGTGTTTTTGGCATGGAAAATTATTAAATGGTGATTTCAATAAATGGGTGATTTTTTGAAATGGATTGAAACGTTTGGGAATTGGTTATTTTCATATTCATGTGGCCTCAGTGAGTTGTGCTTGGTTATGAATTTTTTAAGTATTGTGTGAAAAGTGGATGATAAGTACCACTATAAACTGATGATGGATAGTGGATGGAAGGTAGACCATTAAGGATATGTGGACGGGAAGTGAAACAAAATTGGGATGGAATGAACGAGTTGGACGGAAGTGCCTCCGTTATTGTTATACATGTTTTTGTTTGTCAGACATTGTGTTGTGCTTTGATTGTGTAGTGGATATGAAAAGTGGAAATTGGTTGTGCTAATGTGTGTTACGGTGGTATGGATTATGGAATGTTTGTGGCTTTGCCTTGTGTTACATGGCATGATAAGGGTATGTTTGGCTTGTTGTAATGGTTTCACTATTGAATGTTTTCTATAAAGTGTTTTATATAAAAGTGATAACAGTTTTATCCAAGTGGTGTGTGTAGGGAAGTCATTTGGGGAAAACCTACTATGTATTTTTACTCACCCCATTCTTTGGAACTTGGGTGATTGTGTATATGTTGTATTACGAGACACAGGTAAGTGTAAATCATCTCATTCTTCTGGCGATTAGGCATGATGCATTGGTGATGTTGTGGTTCTTAGAGCCTGGAGATTGGTGTCAAGCTATGAATGATGCCCTTGAACTATTGGAGTCTTGTTTTAGTCTTCCTCTTGGTACTCTAATATTGGATTGTTTTCATTTTATTTGTGGGATTGTTATAGATTAGTTGGTTTTGTTTTTTGTAATGCACGTGTTTGGTTTTTTTGTCTACATGCATCATGTAGTTTGTTGGTAGTGGATTATTTTTTTTGGTTGGGTTTGTCTCAAAGGGAAATTTGTTCCCCAATTCATTCTTCAAGCCCTCAGAAATTATTTCCTGCCTTTGGTACCTTGGAAACATCTCTTAAGGGAAACTAACATTCCTCCACCTTCTCAAGCCAATGAGATTGGGCGGGATGATACAAGTGGTATTAGTTAGTCGGTCATCGCCTTTCAAGGGGGAGAAGTTGGTTGGTATGTGGAATGGATTGTTTGTCTTGGTGTTGAAATATGTTCTTTGTCTATTCCTTGAGTCAGTATTGTTGTAATGCATAGTATTGTCAAAACATGGAATGTATATCACAAAAGTATATATCTAACCCTTTTATGCTGAACTTCATGTTACCAGGGAGTTGGGTACATAAGTGTTTAAGGACACTTATATGCTTTGGATATCTCATTCTCGTGGGTGTAGCCAACAAGATGAGCATGTCATGCAAGGTAGAAATTACTTCCCACTAGGATTCATATTTCATTTGGGTGTAATGATCTATGGTGTGATATGAATGTTTGGATTTTGGAAATTCTGAATTGGGTATCAAAACGGTGGGGTTTGAAACATGGAAACATGTTTTATTTTGAAAATGGGTTGATTTTCAAATCATGTTGGACTTTTTAGTATAGTGCAATATGCGAAAGTTGAACTTTTGTAAATCATGGTTGTGATAGTTGTTATGTAATTTAATTTTTAAAATTTATACCTTTTCCTATTATGGGAGTGGTACCTATGGTTGTTTTTGTGTTGATAGAAATGGCACTGGGTAGGCATCATAGAGACCAACTGGAAGAAGCTACTAAAAATGTGGTTGCACCTGAGCCTCAGGAGAACTAGTAGCTAGTGCAGTCTATAGTGAAATATTTCTGAGATGTGGAAAGTGGTAATATGGTGGATGAACCAACACATGTGGATAATACAATTCAGTTTCAAATGCATAATCCACCAATGTTTAGGGGTGATTCTGAGCCAGAAAGGGCAGAAGTGTGGCTGAACAAAATGAAAAGGATATTTGACTTTTTGGGAACACCAAAAGAGATGAATGTTAAGATAGAAAAATATATGTTGGATGATATTTCCCTTAAGTTGTGGGAGCTATCGGTCCAAGCTAGAATGGACCAAGTAGTGACATGGGAGGGGTTTGATGAATTTTTTAATAAATAATTCAACCCTCATACATTCATAATTCAGAGTACAATGGATTTATTCAGTTTGAATAAATGGAATATGGGGGTGATGTAATATTTGTCTATGTTTATGAGCTCAGTGTGGTTTTCACCCAAGGTGGTGGGTAGTACATCATTGAATCCAAAAAATTTTGAAGCTGTGTTAAACCAAGAAATTTGATCCAAGATAGTGGTGTTGTGTATAGATGATTACACAGAAATGGTGAATCGAGATATGATGATTGAGCATGATATTTTTGGGGATATATGCTGGGGAAGTATGGTGGTACAAATAGGAAATAGTGGGAACTTGAACATTGGGTTTATGTGGAAGAGGGGCACTTATTTTCAGGGTGGGAGTATGACTCATAATTTGACGACCGAATCGGTGAATCTCCCTACGATTCCTCGTATTAATCTATGATGTTTTTAATGTGGTTCTACAAGCCACATCAAGTGGGATTGTACTAAACTACCTCAAGAATTCCATAATTGTATGATGATGGGGAATATGCAATGTTATTGTCAGAATTCTATGAGTTCGGGTGTCTGTGACAATCCTCAGGAATCGCAGGGATCTTATGCTTCGACAGGACAGAGGAAGCAGCATACCTCTCAGTAACAGAGTAAAGTGGGTCTTGGTGATTTTCAGAATACCACGATGCCTCAACAGGGTAATAAAGAGTAGATCATGGCATGTAAGAAACTATTTGTAGCTAAAAAGGTGGTGATGTTTGATCAGTAGGACCATCCACGGTGTGAGGTGTGATTATTTTATATTAAACATTGATGCAAGATTTGTTTGATACGTGTACATACCATTATTTTATTTCATCTCACACCATTGATCTGTTGGGTTTACAAGTGGAAATGATGACTTCTATTTTGAAACTACAAACTCCTCTGGTTCAAAGAGAATGTTGAGCCTTCTTATATAGAGAGTTTCATCTAGTTGTGGATGACATTGAATTTATTTGGGGTGTCTAAGTGATTGGGATTTACTCTTATGATATAATACCAGGAATTTATTGTATGATGATGTTTAAGGCCCACATCAATTGTAATTCACAAACAGTTAGTTTTGTGATAGAGGATGGCGTTAGAAATATCTTTAGGGGGGAGTGAAACGTAGGTCGTAATAGGAATATTGGCACCAATAACTGATTTCATACCAGGTGGATATTTTTCATTGACATCGATGGAAGGTGTTGAGCAGAGTGTTCTTCCGAAATTTTTGGATTAGTTTATGGATTTATTTTATAAGAATTATATGGGTTTCCACTAATGAGGGAAGTAGAATTTACAATTCATATTTTTTCGGGGACCCGGTCTATCTCACTTCTATCTTACCGATTTGTAGAAAAAGAATTGTAGGAATTAAATGTGCATTTGGAAGAGTTAGAAAACAAAGGGTTCATCTAGCCGAGCACGTCTCCGGGGGAAATGCCATTATTTTAAAAGGTGGATGGATCCTTGTGGATCTATGTTGATTGTCGTACACTTTATCAGTTATGATAAAGAACCAATATCCACTTCCACGCATTGATGATTTGTTTGACCAATTAAGGGGAGATTATTGGTTCTACAATATTGAATTTAGGTTAGGGTATAAGCAATTGTGGGTGATGAAGGAGGATATTATGAGAATAACTTTCAGAAGTAGATATGGCCAATATGAGTATTTGGTTATGCCCTTTGTTTTAACTAATGCACCAGCGGTGTTCATGGAATTGATGAATCAGATATTTTAGAGATATCTAGATTCTTTAATGGTGGTATTTGGGATGATATACTAGTGAATTCATGGAAAAGTGTAGATCACGAGCAACACTTGGTGATTATGTTGGGGATCTTGAGGGACCATCAATAGTATGCCAAATTTTCAAAGTGTGACTTTTGGATAAAAGAGGTTAATTTACTTGGACATGTTATTTCTAATAGGGGTGTGTTGACTTGGAAAAGATATATGTTGTTATCTCATGAAAACCCCCAAAGAACGTTTTCGAGATATGGATATTCCATGGACTAGTTGGGTGTTATCAATATTTTGTTGATGATTTCTCAAGATTGCCTTCGCAAATGAGATATTCGATAAAAAATAATATCCCATTTCAATGTGGTGAGTAGTGCTATAAATTCATTGAAGAGTTAAATGGTATATTTACATCAGCACCGATCTTGGTTTTTCCTAAACCATGGAAAGGGTATAGGGTGTACTGTCATGCATCGAGATCAGGGTTGGGGTGTGTTCTCATGTAGGGGGATCATGTGGTTGCACATAGCTCAAGGTATTTGAGGTAGCATGATAATAACTTTGAAACACATGATTAAGAGTTGGAATCAATGGTTCATGATTAAAAAATGTGGCATCATTATCTCTTCGGTGAGAAATTTATAGTTTTTATAAATCACAAGATTTTAATGAATATCTTCTCACAATGATATTGGAAACTAAGAAAAAGGATATGGATGGAATATCTCCAGATTTTCGATTTCAACTTATTGTACTCACCAAGTAAGGGAAATTCCATGGAAGATGAATTATATAGGAAATCATATGCTCATGTGGCGAACCAGGCATCAGATCAGTGGATGTTGATGTCGGTCATAGCCAATATGCAATTGGAATGTGAGGAAAACAGATGAATAGAGGTCTTCCTTCGGGTTTCTTTTGTTCTTGGCTTGGCTAGTTTGATTAAAGAGGTACAAGAATCAGATTCCATCTGTATGGTGATGGGGTCGAAACTCAGTGGTCAGGAGACCATTAAGAACTAGAAAATGAATGGGAATTCAATCTTGTATTTCCAAGAATCCAATGGTGTTACTAGTGGCTGTTGGGAAGAACTTATTAGGTATTATCATCATTACATGTAGGATTTACATCTGTGAATTCAAAAAATGTATATTTCATTGAAAGATGAATTTTGGCGGGGTAGTATGAAAAGGGATGTGGCCGATTTTGTCCCAGGATTCTTGACTTATCTGCAAGTCAAGTCAGAGCATTAGCGGCCAGCAAGAATGTTGCAGTATGTAACTATCCCAGTGCGGAATTGAGAGTAGATAGAATTGGTTTTCATGACGAGTCTCCCAAAAATGGTCCAAAAGAACGATGCCATATGGGTGATTGTAGATCGTCTCAAAAAGTTGGCCCATTTCAACCCAATTCATGAATCTCATATGGTGGAAGATCTATCAAAAATCTATATCCAGGAAGTTGTAAAGTGGAATGGTGTTTCAGTTTCGATTTTACCATATAGATATACAGGGTTCACATCTCATTTCTATAAATCCTTGCTGCAAGACCTTGGAACACAGTTGACGATGAGCATGGCTTATCATCCACAGATGGATGGGTAATCTGATAGGACAATAAAAACCGTAGAGGATATGTTACAGGATTGTGTGATGGATTTTGGTGGTTCACGAGAGAATAAAATACAATTTTATGAGTTATCCTATAATAAAAATTATCAGGCTACAATACATATGGGTCTATTTGAGGCTTTTTATGGGTGTCCTTGTCATTCTACACTATGTTGGGTCAAAACGGGCAACAATTCGATGATTGGACTGATCCTTGTCCAATAGTTTATGCAAAAGATCATTTTTAATAGGAAGAGGATGGAGATAACTCAATGTCATCATAAATCATTTGTGGACCATCGTTGACAACCTTTGTCAATCGATGTGGGTGATCTGGTGTTTTTTTAGAATCTCTCCTAGGTTGGGACATCATCATTTTGGGATGTTGGGTAAGTTATCTTCGAGGTATATTGGACCTTTTGAGATAATTGAGTACATAAGGGAGGTGTCTTCTAGTTTGGGTTTTCCACCACAGCTTAGTGAGGTTCACAATGTGTTTCATGTGTCATAGTTGAAAAAGTATAAGAGATATCGTGACCATGTGATTTGTTGGGATCGTGTTGAGTTAGAAGTGGATGCTTCTTTGGGGCACATGTCGGTGTGGACTGTGGATAGGTAAGATAATTTCATGTGTGAAAAAATAATCGGTTTAGTTCATTTTTTGTGGTTTCATTGTCAGATTCAATAGGAGAAATTGGAATGGGAGAAAAAGATGGCCTAGTAATGGACAGAGCCCTTCCGAAAACAAGATGGTTCGTTACATTATGAGGATTGAAAGTCCAAAGGTGGGGAGAATGTAACTCCCCTAATTTGAGGTATATATAATTTTTATTCCTTTTTTGTGATAAAAGTGATTGTAATAATTTGGGTAGTGTTTGGGAGAGTTTGTAATTGTTTTTAATAAGTATGGAGGCTCTTCTAAGAGAAAACAGTTTGTGCATGGTTAGTGGAAACCATGTGGGTTCTCCAAGAAACCGTAAATGGGGAGAAATTGGGATTTTCACTACTTACACATGGTTCTCCAAACAGTGTGAGGAAGCCATGCTGACCCCTTCTCTCGAAATAGTGGTGTGCGCACAGTTATCACATGTTTTTCCAAACCGTGCGGGCTAACGGTGTGGCCACTTAAAGAAGGGATTTTTAAATATTGGTTTACTCAATCTTGACCTATTTCACTCCAAACTCTCTCCACTCGAGGTTCACTTAGTATTTTAGGTTATCAAGTGTTAGAGGGGCTCTACCACTCACTTTGGAAGCATATTGAAGGGGTTTATTGGTTTATTGAATTCAGTTCTTCTCGGGTAAGTATTATCTCGTGGTTCTTTGTAGTTTCCTCTAGATCTACATCTTACTCTCTCCAAGTTTTCAATATCTACAGTTGTTGTTTGTAGATCTAGGTTTTTTTCCATGGTTGTTTTTGAGGTGAGAAATTTATTGGAAATCCCTTTGGTTTTGTTTTGGAGATTTTTGGGAAAAGGGTGGGTTGTGGTGAAATGCTCTTGTTGTGGATTTTAAAATGAAGATTTTAAAATTGGTTGGTGCGATCTATTTGTGAAAATGGTTTATGAAAAAGGTTTTTAATAACAATTTGGATTTATTGAAGTGTTTTTTGTCTTGGAAAATGATTAAATGATGATTTTAATAGATGGGTGATATATTGAAGTGGATTGACATGTGATGGAAATGATAATTTTCATATTGTTGTAGCCTTGGTGCGTTGTGGTTTGTTAAGACCAATTTAAGTATTGTGTGTAACGTGGGAGAGAAGTAACACTATTAAATTGGGGATGGATAGTGGATGGAAGGTCCACCATCAAGGATAAGTGGATGGTATGTGCCACTAAATTGGGAAGGAAGGAACGAGTCAAACAAAAGTTTTGTCATGATTGTTATACGATTTTGGCTTCATGAAACAATTTTTTGTGCTTTGATTGTGTTGTGGCTATGTGAAGTGGAAATTGATTGTGATAATGTATGTGATGGTGGTATGGATTATTGAATTTTTGTGGATTTCCCTTGTGTTACATGGCTTGATAAGGGTATGTTTGGCTTGTGGTAATGGTTTCACAATTGAATGTTTTATATAAACTATTTTATATAAATGTGCTAACGGTTTTATCCTAGTTTTGTGTGTAGCGAAGTCATTTGTGAAAAACCTACTGAGTATTTTTACTCACCACATCCTTTGGAACTTCATTGCATTTCCTAGTTCTATATTTCAGGACACAGGTAAGAGTAAAGCATCTCATTTGGCTAGCTGTTAGGCATGATGATTTGGTGATGTTGTGGTGCTTGGAGTGTGGATCTTTGTGTGTAGATACAGATTATTTCATAGTTATATTAGAGTCTTGTTGTAGTCTTCTTCTTGGTACTCTGATTTTGTCTTGGTTGTATTTGTTATGTTGGATTGTTATAGATTTGTTGGTTGTCTTTTTGGTAATGCAGTGGTTTGGTTTCTTTGTCGACATGCATCATGTAGTTGGTTGATAATAGATTTTTTGGTTGGTTGGTTTTTTCTCAAAGGAAAATTGTTCCCCAATTTAGTCTCAAAGCCCTTGGAATTTATTACCAGCCTTTGGCACCTTGGGAATGTCTCTTAAGGCCAAGTAACATTCCTCCACCCTCTCATGAAAATGAGATGGGTCGTGATGTTACACAAAACATATATTAAAAACTATTATATATAGTACCACATGAATATCATTGGAAAATGTCTATATATTATGAATATTATCCACTAAAAATAACATTTAGGTGCTTTTACATGAATATTTCTAGCCATGGTATATAATAAGAATCCTAAATTTTCCATTTATGATGGAAGAAACTCTCTTATCTCTTCAAAAAATTACCAAAAATATGGACAAGTCCTCATTTAATATATATGCCTTTATTATTTATAAAAAATACAATTTTCATTTGGGCTCTTCAATATTCATGATGGAATTTTATTGCAATATCACTAAACCTATTGATCAATAAATGTGCTGTAATGAAATCATTTATTCTCCCCCTTATTAATAATTGATGAAAAGGAATACAATGTTAAGGATATTTTTTATAGTAAACTACTTTCTATGGTTCTTAAAATAATTTGTTCTTCTACCTATTTTAATTCGATCACAGATTGATCAACTTTTTCAAATGTAGATAGAACAACATATTTCCTTAGCAATGTTCCTTAGGATTTCCACTCTCTTTTTACATAGAATAACCTAGAATATAAAGTAAGACTGAGTAAAAATGGTGATCAATTATATTAATAAACCACTACACATGTTATACGATTCTAATTTTCTCATTGTATGGTTATTCAAATAATTTTCTCTTGAAATATGTACATTCTATATTATGCTCAATAAACTCATTATAAAATCATACTGAATTATATCAAACTCCCCTTTCTCTCATATTTTAATCAGTATAAACCCCCTGTAAAATAAATTTGATACAATCAAAACATATGGTTTAATTATGATTTTCATATCACATCCTCTGATTTCACAAAGATATCTTTAAATTTTGAAATGATATATTGATTTATCTCTTTAAATTTTCACCCCCATAAGAGATGTACACATTATTTATTTATTTTTTTAGTTAGTGAAATCATTGATGGGCACTTTATTTGATATAAAATGTACAAAAAATAAATCTAACCCATTCAATTACATGCCTTTAAGTTTAAATAATATGGTATAAGGAAATAAGGAGAGATATCATAGTTTTTTATATGAAATAGGTTATTTGAGTGTTTGATCACAACTATGTTCCATTAGTTCTTAAAATATTATCATAGGAATAGTTCTACACACTTCATTTTCTTTCATCAGCCTCTAGAAATTGCATAAAAAGTTTCTTCGATTGAACAATTTCTTTATGTGGAGTTGAATTATTCAGCTCATCCATTAAATCAACTGAATTATATTATTAATCCACCATCGTCATCACAAATTATTCCTAGGATGATTTTATAGATATATAATTTTTCATGACATGCTCATTATTTTCAAAGATTCCACATATATTATTTTAAAATTTTTAGTTATATCATATAGAAAACACATAATGTTCTTGTATATCATCATGTTAATCCAATTACCTTGTTTTTTACTATAACATAATTGTTTTAATCTATTTTATAATCCAATTATAATTGATCTGAAAAAATTATAAGGCACTTCTTCTTAGAAAACATAACTTATTTTTATTTTCAATAAACATTATTATTGTATTATCAAAATATATCATTTTTAATCTTACCTTATGAAATTCCTATAATTTCAAACCATAGGGTACCAGTCATAGTTGGATAATTATTCATTACGTAACTATATGACCCTATTGTTCACATATTCCACAAATTTCTTATAATAATCCAAATGTTCTTTTGGTTAGAGGATTTCATGAATCTCTGATCACATGTTTACTTCTCAAGGAATACATTTCTATATTCTAAATAAATCCCCCAATTCATGTTTCATCCTTGTTAAATAGATATATAACATGTAAGAGTTGGATTTATGTTTGGACACCCCACATCCCAATATAATATTTTAATATTTTATGTTTTAGATTGATAGTAATTATAGCCATAAAACTATTATTATTTTCCTACTGTAACTTTAGAGTGACTTTTCTTAGAGGGTAGTGGTATTATTATTTCATTTATCTCTTACTTTGATGTATAATTGTATCTATCACTTATCATAATTTTCTAAATAGGTGAATTTTTTTAATCCCCTACACTATTATAGATAGCTGATTTATATTGTGATTGATTGGGAATAGAATTAGCCTATCTCCATGGCCCCTTTTCTCACCATTTTGAGAGGAATCACCTTTAACTTAAACTGAATTGGTATTGAATTATATAATATTATTTAATTCAATTTTAAAATCAATAAATGTTGATTGTGTCTTAGAAAAATATTATTATTTTACATTTAATTTAACTTAAATAGATCTCACTATATTTTCTTGATCAACCCTTTTCAATTTATATTTCATTACATCATCACCGAATTTCACTAATTTCATGACATGATCATATTTTCCATCAACCATATTTTACCAATTTTCTTAGTTCTTCATTATCCATATTGAGTTTTGTATTTGGCTTATATAGGGCCCTAACTCAATAATTTTTATATATTTATGTTCTAATATTTACTCTCTATAATCGCTGCTTGAAGTAAAAAAAATAACTTTCAATTTAAACCATAAAATTTATTTCATAATATAACTCACTACACAATGTTGAGTCATATTTTTTATTCGTACATATTAAATTATTATCTTACCACAAGATTACTTCCTCTTTCTCTTACCCCATTTCTTATTTTTTGGTTCCTCATTATCTTCATTTGATTTAGACCAAGTAACGCTTTATTTTGGAAACTTATAAAAAAATCTATAATGATAATAAAGTTTTAGTACCTTAACAATTTCTTTTCCTCCCTTTTACATCTTCCTTTTTAGAACACATTTGATATAAGGGAAATTATTCTATATAATCCTTCAACAACTTACTCATTATAAAAATCATTTGATTTATTATCATCTTTATCTATAATTTTATTCCTTTTCATGGGTTCAAAGGATATCTCATCTTTTTATTTATTCATAAAAATGGTTCTTTATCATTTAAAAATATTTGAACATATTATTTAACTATTATAGTGAATGATATTCCATATATTTTAAATCATATAATTTATAATCAAATCTATTTGGTAAATTTCACATCATTTTTTTGATAATAGTATAATAATCCAACACCTCAAAAAATACGTAGATAGTAGTAATAATTTATTTGATTCATGGTATGTAGTAAATAATATTTTCATTATCATTCATATTGTGTTCCTCAAACATGCAACTCAAAAAATAGTTAATTTGGATTTCCTATCCTTTACATTGCCCTCATAAATCATCTCCAATTTGATCTAAATTTCTATAGAAGTTTAAATCCCCTTGACACGTGTATATAAATTTTATGAATGATTCATAAAAATGAAATTTTGAGCCTCATCATCCACATCCATATTCCTTTTACCAGAAAATTTCATTAGAGTTCCCTCAACAATGAGTGAAACCCCCATTGCTACGATATCTCCCACATCCATACAATTTGGTAATAGGCTAGGTAGTATCATGTTCCTCCAATTATGGTGGTTCATTCCATTAAAAGTAAGGAAATAACTATGTTTCACAGAATTTAAATTATATATACTTAGAATTTTTTTTCATGTTTCTTAAGGGAATTTTCATTTTCTATATAATAATTATAGAGACAAGGTCAGTTTGGTACCACTACTGGGAGGGTTGAAGGAATGGTACACTGTTAGAAATTTATTCTTTTTTAATTAAACCTATTTGATAAAATAATGCATCTATAAACTATTTAATTACTCTTAATCACCTGAATGTGGAAATAAAATTGAATATAGTAACACTAGAATTTACACGGTTCCACAATAAAATAATACTTCTTATCAAGATTGTTCTGTTTCCCCAATAATGGATTCTCCACTATAAACCAAAGTAGTTAGACCAAGGATTTTCCCAATTACATAAACATATATTCCCATTATGATCCTATTATAGAGTCCAAATGGAATGATAAAACATCCCACTAAATAAAAAACGTGTTCACACTAGAGTAATAATCATATTACTTTTTTCTACAAAATTTTTCTAAACCTCTTAAAAATGAATCTCAATCATCAATCCTTCTTGATCATTAGATAAATGCAAGATAGACCTTTATGAACTTCATTATTTGATGTTTATGATTAGGTTTTATAGTATTTCTCTCCATCTATAGATCTCAAATGAACAGGATTTTTCTTATTTAATCACACATATATGGAAACAATTGTACTTCCAACTGAAGGATTCCTGGCTTTGGTCTCTCATTTTTTATATTTAATACAATATCTCATCAATTTTACTAGTTCTCAATTATCAAATAAAACTTAATTATTTTTCATTCCCTTTTTTATATTCATAGAATAATACATGAATATTATTTAATTATATTATATATGGAAATCCTCCATTGTATTTGGATGTGAAATTATCCTCATTTTAAAATCGATCAACAAACTTCTTTATTTCTTTCTCTAATAAAAACCCATATAAATTTAAACCCAATTATCAATAGAAGACTCTTGATATTTACTTCTTCTAATATCCATGAATTTTTTAATTTAATTATTTTTATGAATTCTCCTTGTATTCATGAAATAATTCATTATGATGTGATACATGGACTTTTATCATTGAAATCATATCATTTCAACCACATGGATTCTTCTTTTGATCTCAACCTGAATTAAAAACTCATTTCATGATAATTAAATCTTGATTAATAGTTCCTTAGACACTTTTGATTCCTAATTTATTTATAATAAATATTTCTAAAAATTCCTCACATCTAATAATTCTTTTTATTTCTTATAGATTATTCCATTTTGGTAAACTATAAAGACATTTAGTAAGAAAACAAAGCATTATGTCCACTATAAAATCCAGATACCCACTATGAATGTCATTTTGTGTACCAAAAAATATTAACATGATCACTCTCCATGTATTACATGAGATATAAATCATATATGATTATTAATAATAGTATTATATTGTTAAAATGTTTTAAAATAATCCTCATTACAGAAAAATGTAAAGTCATAACCACTTCATAATGTCTTATGGAATCTCTGTGAAAGTACCAAGAGATGATTTAAAGTATTACGGTTTTTCCTGAAGTCATAAGGGATCTTCATAGTCTAATTTTCATTCAAAAAAATTATTACATACAGAAGGTGAGTTCCAACCATTTTCAATTTCAATCAGTAGAAAAAATTCTTATGATCATCACATACTTACCTATTTTTACCACCATACAAAAAAAAGACGTGGGGAATGTATTTTCAAAAAAAAAACTCAATAATTTATAGTGATTATGATATTGACAAATACACATTTTATTTTTCTAATGATGTTTTTTCATTAAGATTTATAGGAATTTATATTCTATTTAAAATAATTTAGCATTACAGGATTCATTTTGGAAACCCTGTTTTCATCCATACGTTATGATGGAATGATAAAATTTTCATATGGAATCAAACCTACGTTATGATGAAGTGTTTGTGTTTCGATTAGGATCCTTACATTCAAAAAATTGACATGTATATGAATCAAAATCCCTACGTTGGGTCTGGTTTTACTATTTGCAACCCCACATTCGGTAATGTGGAACATATGGTTAATCAATTATATGTTTGGGATTTTATGCTGATAAGGATAAACATATGGATCAAAAACCTTCACTACAGTTTTTCCTACATTACGAGAAGATGAAAATATTGTTAGGGAACCATACATTAGAAGGAAACCTACACTAAACAATGGAACCCTACACTACACAAAGGAACCCTACACTTCACAAAGGAACCCTATGCTACATAGCTAAACCCTACATTGTGTTCTCAAAAGAAATGTTCTTTACACCACATTTTCAGTCCAAGATTACTTAAATGTTCTATACTGAATTGAAGACAGATTCAAGGATCAATTTTATTGTTTCAAAGAACCTTGTTCCTCAGATAAAATCTCTCATATTCATAAACTAATCCTAATTAGTTGTGTGGGAGTATTAGCTTCTCGATCTAAGATTCGGATAATCAATCATCTGCTATAAAACCAGAAGTATTTTTATTTATTCCTGTAAATTATTCAACTTCATGCACACAGTTGTGGATTCTTGGTCTTATGATAAGAGAACCATTCTAATTAAATTTACCCAACAAGCTGAGAGAGTGATTGGTAGAGTGTACTAGAGGATATTTGTGCCACGAACCACTATAAAAATATGTGTTCTTTATTTCTGTTTATTCGCTGCATATTTTCATAACTAATAATAACTATACATATTCAAATAAATTACAGTGGGTGTTAAAATCCAAATAGTGTAATATTTTAGAGAAGACACAATTCACCCCCCTCTTATGTGTTACATTGTTTATTTTGACATGAAAATTGGTATAATAGGTGAGGTTTTGGATAAAATTATAGTAAGAATAAATGTATAAGGTCTATACAATGATGGTAATGGATAATCCTAGAGAAGAAATGTCAATGGTTCGATCTCAATACTTTATTGGTGAAAATTATGGGTATTGGAAATCAATGATGATTATTTATCTTAAAAATCATAGACTCATATTTGAGTCAAATATCATTACCCCATATAGGATTCTTGAGAATCTATAAACGTGGGATACTACAAAAAAAATTGAATGTGACGTAAATTTAAAAGCTATGAATGCTATTATTTCTGATATTGTACTAGATAAGTTAAATAATATTTTTTAATGTCCTAATTCTTATGAAATGTGAAAACACTATTTTAGATTCCTATGAATGAATAGATAATGTAAGATAGATAAGGTAAGTAATAGAAAAGATGAAGTTTGACACCTTTAGAATGTTCAATTGAGAAAGTATCACACATATTAATGTAATTATTATAAAATTTTTCAACAATATTACATTCATAGGAGAACCCATCAAACAATATGATCATGCATTGAATGTTCTCTGAGTAATACCCACAAAATTGAATGACATATCTGCTTCTATTCGACAATAATCACTAGTTAAAGATATAAAAATGAAATAAATAATTGGGACACTGATGATGTATGAATCGAAAATTCCTAATGGAGTTGAATGTCATAATATTATTTATAGTGAACAAATAAAATACGACTCTAATGGTGATATATAAGAAGAAGAACAAAAAAATAAATCAAGAAGTCAAATAAGGGAAGAATTTAGGTTCATCAGATTCTGAAATAGAATTGGATCAACTGGCTCGGAAGATCAATAAGTTTTATTATAAGAAAAAAGGATTCATAAAATCCTTCAAGAAGTATGAGAAAGACTCTAGAGAAGTCATATGTTATGAATTTAAGAAATTAGTTCATATTATACCTGATCTTCTTTAACTGAAATATGAAAGAAGATTGTTAGAAAAGATATACCATAAAAATACTGATTATGAGCATAATGGAAAAAAGAGAAATGAAATATACAAAGAGTGTTTCAAGAGACTCTATAAATAATTCAAATTTTGGATCATATAAGGATAAATCAAATCTTAAGGACATCATATGCTTACTGGAAAATGAAGAAGAAGAGAAGGAACAAATTTATTATATTTCTAATTCTGTCACTAGCAGTTTCCCAAATAATTAACTAGAAGCGTATTGTTCAATGTTGGATGAAAAAAATATGATTCTATAAAAAAAATAAAGATGTCTTTAATTTTTTTTCATAATGTTTATTAGGTTAAAGAGATACCATGATAAAACAACATCAAGAACTACATGAAAAATTCAATTCCACTACATCAAAAATATCAATAAATAAAATATAATCAAGGAATTAAATGATAAAGTAAAATTCTTTAATAGTGTTGCTCTTTTATTTAATAAATGAGAAAATATCTGTAATGAAATTTACAGAAATAATTTCATTAAAAGTGAATGATATGGAATAGGAATCTAGGGTGAGATATCAAAATTTTATGAAAACTTATTTGTGACTAATTCAAAAAATACAACCTGTAATCATTGGGGAAATAAAGGAAAGGTCACTAATAATTGTAATTTAAAAAATAATCAAATAAGTGGAATTAAAAGAGATTTTAATTATAATAATTTTTTGAAGAAAATGATATAAAAACAATGTATATCTAGATTCCAAGATCATTGATAACTATCACTACTAGACCCAATACAATATTTGTACCAAAAGAAAAAAAATTTAATCGATTCTCCATGTAACAATCCATATGGATAAAAATGTAATATGGTATATAGAATGTGCCGCTTCTAGGCATATGAGTGGAGATATATCAAATTTTAACATAATGAAAAAAAATGGATGGAGGTATTGTTACCTATGCTGACAATCCCAAAGGAAAAATATATGGAGTTGGAACTATTAGAGATCCAATGACTATCTAAATAATAAAAGTACCATATGTTGAATGTTTAAAGCAAAATATAATAAGTATTTATTAACATTGTGATGTCAGATTTTATGTTTATTTTTCTATAAATTCATCATCTATATTTAGAGAAATGTTTCTTATGTTTAGAACACCTCGAACATATAATGTTTATACTTTGGATTTAAATTTCTTATATAAAGGGAAAGTTAATTGTTTGTCTACTAAGAGAAACGAATCATAGATTTTCCATATAAGACTGGGAAACAATAGTATTTATTCTTTACATAAATTTTCTATGAAATAGTTAGTTTTTGATTTTCCTAGTCAAAATATTGATAAGGACAGATTTAGTGTTGTGTTCCAAATTGGCATGAAACAAAAATCATATTTAAAAACTATTAATAAAATTTTTACATTGAAAAATTTAGAAATTATCCTTATTGATTTTTTTATACCATCAAGGATAGAAATTTTGGATGGTATATTGTATGTATATGTTTTAGGTGATAATTATTCTAGATTTACTTGGGTTTATTTCCTAAAACTAAAAAGGGCTGTTTTCACTTTTTCGAATTTTTTTTTCAAAATTGTTCAAAATAAAAAATGTTTTAATTTTTTTTATTAACATGTGATCATGATGGAGATTTTTAGAATCAATAATTCAATTGTTTTTGTCAAATATAGGTATTAAACACTCCTTCTATGCATGAATAACACCTCAAAAAATTGAACTGCTGATTGAAATAATATAAGTATTCATGAAATGGCTGGGACTATACTGAATGAATATAGTTTTACTACCAATCTTTAGAAAGAATCTATAAACACAGATTTCTATATCATGAATAGTGTTTTCTTTATCCTTATTTTCAAAAAGTCACCTTTTGAACATTGGAATAATAGAAAACATAAAGTGAAGTTATTTAATTTTTTTGGAAGCAAGGTGTATATCTTGAATATTATTGAAAACCTTGGTAAGTTTGATCCAAAATCCATGGAAGGAATATTTTTATTATATTATTCCACATATAAATCTTATATACTGTTTAATAAAAATATCAAGGACTGTTTAAGAATCAGTTCATGAGATTTTTAATGAAACTATCACTTTTATTAAAAATAAATACCAAATTGGTGAAGTCACTGACTCTTTTGATAAAATGAAACATGAAAAGATTAAAAATTATTTTGAAATTGATATTAATAAAACTTAATCTAGTTCGGAAGAACATGATATTTAATACCCAGATTTTGTCTTGCCTAGACAATTTATGACCCAAAAGAACCATCCCTTAGAAATTGTTATAGGAGTCCTAGACACAAGAATTAGAACTAGAAGAAATGTAGGAAACCTAGTGGAATTTTCTACCTTTATATCCCAGTTAGAACCTAAAACTATAGAAGAATCCTTATATGATGAATTTTGGATATTGGATATGTAGGAAAAACACAATAAATTTTGAAGGAATGGTGTTTTGGAACTAGTAGAATGAACAACCAACTATCGATTTATAGGAACTAAGTGGGTCTTTAGAAAAACATTTGATGATCTAGGGATCATTACAAGGAATAAATCTAAATTAGAAGATAAAGGATATAATCTGGAAGAAGTTATAGATTATGATTAGAATTTTTCCCCTATAGCTATATTAGAAGCAATTAAAATCATTTCAGCCTATGCATATCATATGAATTTTAAATTATATCAGATGAATGTTAAATCTACCTTTTAATATAGTTATTTAATTGAGGAATTTAATGTTTTACAATCCTCTAGTTTTAAAAATTATAAAAATATAAATTATGTTTTTAACATACTAAACCTTTATATGGCCTTAAACGAGCACTTAGAGATTGGTATGAAAGAAGAAGTTATTTTCTTTTGAAAAAAGGATTTTCTGTTTGTTTGGAAGATCTAAATTTTTTTAGAAAAA
Organism: Viscum album; assembly: GCA_963277665.1. Classification (NCBI taxonomy): domain Eukaryota; kingdom Viridiplantae; phylum Streptophyta; class Magnoliopsida; order Santalales; family Viscaceae; genus Viscum; species Viscum album. The sequence goes on from OY728151.1 coordinate 1,992,120,001, forward strand.
CCATTTGTTATAATATTTTTTAGTCCAATTTTTTTTATGATGTTATTTTTGGTTAAACTAATAAAAATATTTTCCATGATTTTTCAAAACTAATGCTAAAAATTATTTGAAATGAGTATCAATGGAAAACTAAATTTCTTTTTAGGGTTTCAAATTTAACAAAGAGATTATGGAAATGTGTTAAATCAATTTAATTATATTATTGATTTATTGAAGAAGTTTGTTCTTGAGAATAGTAAGACATATACAGCTCATATGTGTACCAATATAATACATGACTTGGATGAAGCTAGAAATTAGTTGAAAGTAGGTGATATAGGGGTATTATTAGTAGTTTATTATATCTTGCTTCATGTAGACCAACTATTACATTTTCTTCATGCCTTTATGCAAGATTTAAATCAAATCCAAATGAGTCCTATGTTATTGAAATTAAAAGAAATTTTAGATATTTAAAAAAAAATCAATTTATTATTTACTACAAAACATCTGATTTTAATCTAATTTCATATTCAAATGATGTATTTATAGGTTGTATGTTAGATATAAAAATTACACCAAGAACCTATCAACTTTTAGGAAAATATTTAGTTTCATAGTCTCATAAAAAATAACACTTAGTTTCCCTGTGAACCGTAGAGGCAGAATATGTGTTTGTTGGCACTTGCTGCACCCAATTATTGTGGATGAAAAACACACTACTAGAATTTTGACGAAACATTAATTGTATTCCTATTTTCTGTGATAAAACCAGTGCAAATTAGTATATCTAAAAATCATATAAGTCATTCATGGACTAAGCACAGTGAGATAAAACATCATTATCTAGGACATCATGTTCTTAAAAAGGATATATATCTTTAGAATTTGTTAATAATAAATATCAATTAGTTTATATTTTTACTAAACCACTTCTTAGTGCTAGTTTTTATTTTATTAAGGTGGATTTAAGAATTATTTAGTTTAGTTAAATTTTCATTAATTTATTTCTAGTTCTCAATTTTTATTTTAATAAGATTTATTTAATATGTTTTATTATATTTACTTTAAATTTATCTTTAATAGAATTACATTTTGATTTTATTTTATTTGACTTTTCAAAATTAAATAGTAATGAGTACATTTTTAATCGGTGCGAGAAAAGAATTTTCCTTCTCCTTCTCTCTCCACTCCTACACATCTTTTCAGCTTATAGAGTTCGTCTCTCTTTCGATTCCTGTATACCAAAAAACCTAATCCATCAATGCCTTCAGTCTAGAATACTATAGAGATGGAATCCTCACGAAGATATATTGATGATTAGTTGGATAACAATGTATATGACTCAGGAAAATCTAAGATTATATTTTCGGGAAATGTAATAGATTTTAGTTATCTAGATTCGACCAATCATTCATTTAAAGAAGAAATGCATTTTCAAGTTTTGGTTTATGCATTTGGTGACGATAAAATGCCAATGGATTATGAAATAGAAGTTAAATAATTTTGTAAAAATGCCTCTTTTAGACATGGTTTGGAAAAAGAAATTATTATATAATTCATTGATAATAAAGACATTTCATTATCCTCTTTGGAAATGGTATAGATACTCTGTTATACCCCTGAAATGGTGTTTCAATTTGATTTAAGACATATCAGTAATTCAAGTCATACATATGAGGACATTGTGTTTTTTTGGAACAATATTTGTTAAGAATGTTTTTACAAAATAACTATCTCATGACTTCATTGTGATGATGATTTTTATTCAATTACGAATCTATCCTAGGACCACTATTCTTGAGAAGGACATTTATTTAAACATGCATACCTTGTTTTTACTTCTGAAAAATGATATGTTTAATTTTTTTTTGTTTATTATTAGATATCCAAACTATTGCGGTAATGCGGATGAAAAATGGGATATTATCCCTATGGTAGGAATCGTTCTTTATTTATGTAAAGAAAAGGAAATATTGTGAATATTTTTTTTTGAGAAAAACTATAACCACAACAATTTCTTGAATGCTGAAATAATTAATAAGATTGGTTTTTTCTGTAGAAACAAATGAAATAGTTTTCATCCAATTCTTGCGGAGAAACAACAAACGTTTTTGCTATCTGATCAGGGGTAGAAAATGATTATCCCTTTAGTTGGATCAGTTTTTCAAAGTCTTGATGAAGAATACACATAGAGGCCAGAATATACTCTTATTAAGAATAGAAAAATAATTTCAGTTAATGTTCTATTTGTTGTTGTTAAAACCCTTGTTCGAGGAGTGGAGGTCACTCCACTATCAGACAAAAGAGAAGATGGGAGTGAATCTTAAGTGAATGAGTATGTAGAGTTAGAGGTTAAAAGTAAATAACTTCATAGGGAAGATATCCCAGACTCTGTTAATCAAATTGTTCATGATCATGATGTTTTTTGAGGATTTTATTTGGGAAACATACTAGAAGGAGTTAGCGAGACAAGCCCATATTTAATTGAATTTTATCAAGTAGGAGGTAATTCTATTGAATCTTCATATTCATAGGATAATTCCCAAGTTATAAAAATATGGTTGTTGGTGGCTCCGAATTAATTTTTAAGATAACAGTTAGAAGCGAAGAAGAAAATTTTTGAAGAATACAAGGTTGTTTCAGTACTGAGATAAGAGTTTGAAGCATAGAATATTCATTAAAAATAATTGAAACAAAATATCATTTTAGTTGGTGATATTAAGGATATTATGGCCAATATGTCAAGATAGTTTATTTATGAAAGGATTTGTCTACAATAAGATAGAGTTTTTTGAATTTAAGTTGATGTTATGGAGATTGTTTCGGTATATCAGAGTAACTAATCAAGCATCTAATTCTTCTCAACAGACACTACCAGAAGAGATTAGGATGTTTGAACAAAATTCCTCTCTATTGGTTGATTTTAATGATAGGACACACACTCTTAACTATGATAGAATTCCCTTGAATGTTCTGTTGTACAAAAAAATACATCTGGTGGGTAAACTAAATTTTAATGAATATCAGTTGGGACAAGTTCTTAGTGAATTTAAATAAAATTATACCTATTTCATTGAGTTAGAAGAATCTTTGAATACATTTTTAATGGTCAAATTGTTTGAAAGCTTGATGGTTGGAAATGATTCAAGAAAGATACTTCAGCAGTGGATAGAAGTGTTCAACAACCATTTTCAGAGCCTGTTGCTGAAGCTGATTGATCTTAAAAGTGTTTATCATTCCCTTCTTTATCAAGAATAACCCTTTGTCCCTGATTAAAATAAACTTTATCAATTATTTTTGAAGTACTTTTTTGATTATAGAGTGTACTACATCATTTCAAAACATTTTAATGCCTTCTTAACATAATATTATTCGTATTTAGATTTATTTATTTTTATTTTAGTTCAATACTTCACTTCCAATATTATTTCTTTCATATTCCATAATTCATAACTATTAATTTATTGTCATTTACTATATTAACTATGGTTTATTTAATTTATTCTTTCAAACCAACTTTTTGATATCACAAAATTGAGGATAATATTTACATTTTTGGGATAGAAACTATTTTTGGGGGAGATGGGTAGAATATGTACAACCAAAAAACTTTCTTATAATTTAATTTAAATTAATTCTTTGAAACTGAAATTTTGAAATAATTTCTATATCTTCTTTAGTGTCTTAAAAATCATATATTTTATTTAATTTTTTCTTGAGGATTATGAAATGTGTTTTGCGATCATCAAAAAGAGAGATATTTTTGGGAATGTATTGTCTAGACAATACTCATTAATTTATAATGATTTTTATGTCCATAAATACCCCCCTTTTTTCAAATGATGTTTTGTGAAGTTTGTTTTATAGGAATTTATATTCTATTTAATGTAATTCAGAATTACAAGAATGATTATGGAAACACTGTTTTCATCCCTATGTTATGCTAGAAAGCTGAAATTTTCATATGGTATCAACACTTAGTTTCACCAAAGAGTATTTTTTTTTGTATTGGCATCCTTACATTTGGAAAATTGACACATGTATGGATCAATAACCCTACGTTGGAGTCTAGATTTACTATTTTCAACCCTATATTCTGAGAAAGTAGAATGTATGGTTAATCAATTCTACATTTGGGATTTTTTGATGAAAAGGATAAACATAATGATAATCATACCTCTGGTACCTTGTTCCCTACGTTACATAATGAGGAATGTATGGTTAAGAAAAAAATTAGTAGGAACCCTACTCTATGCATTAGAACCTTTCACTACGCAACTCGACCATACATTGTGTTATCAACAGAAAAGTTCTTAAATCTATGTTTTCAATATGGGATTACTACAATGGTCAAGAAAAAATTGAATAATAATTCATGGATCATTTTTCTTATTTTAAAGAACTGTGTTCATTGGAGAAAATCACTACTATTATTAAGGGATGTTTTGACTCTCCTAGTCAATTGAAATTTGAAATTTTGTAATCAATCGGGGTATTCATTGGGATCTAGAATAAGGAAAAACATTTCTATGTTCTATATATTCCTTATGAATATCTCTTCATATGTGTGTCTGATAAGTGATTAAAATATATGACTGATTTATAAAAAATATTTTTTGGAGTGCTATATAAAACGAACAAATCTGATAAACAACTTCATTTTGGATATATACATGTTTAATCTTCTACTATAGTAAGTTTGTGACTGTTCTATTTTTTTGATGCAATTAAATTAAAGATTCTGTAAAAAAGGATCATTTAATACTTTTTCTCTCTGAAGAATATTATTTTTGAAGATGAAGATTCAACTACTATCAATTGCATTCTTATGCAATTGTAAAGTTCAAACAGCTTCAACAAATCAATATCTTTTGATTTATTTGGGTTTCACCTTCTCATACTCAGTTGTGGTGGAGTATCAACTTCTCGATCTAAGCTATGGATAATCTATTCTCTATTATTCAACTAGAATGATTTGTATTTATTTCACGACCCATCCTTGGGGCCCGTGTCGTGACTACCCCAAGCCCGTCATCCATAGGCCAGGGGCTGGCGACTAGCACCAAGGCGTAATCCCCAGTAAAAAGGGAAGGCATTGCCTTTGTAAAGTAAAAAAACACCATAGAGCAAGCAAGAAGAAGGAAATACTAAGTAAAAACTAGGTACAATAGTAAGTGTGGAAGAGTAAGTGGGCCAGAATACAAACCCAAACTGAAAGTAAAGTACAACTGAAATAGGGAGTACATCAACTGAAAAGTAAAGCCGCAGCCTCGAGGCAACCAATGGAAGTCCCACCTGAAGGGTGGGTACATATAGCCTCGACAGCTCCTCGGGTCCAACCGTCCGCTCCGAGTACATCCCGCCCAGTGGTCCACCTCCAGGTACCGACCTGCTCCGCAAGCCTCAACCACGATCAGCGTCGTCTGTCGTCTGCAACCAACACAACTTAGTGCGGGCATAGCCCATGCATGGGTGAGTATAAGCTACTCAGTAGGGACCCCGAGACCCCCGATGGTCTCCCAGAATCCACAAAGGATAATCCACAAAGGAATATACAATCATGAAGTAACATCTGACACCACTTAGGTATATTCCCATACATATACCTAAGTCATCAATTCTAGTTTGGCTCCAACATCCGATCCCAAGTTCGATCACGTCCACACAGGATAGCACAACACAATCCACATAGGAAAGCAAGACAAGAATAAGCTCACACATGTATACTTCTTCATAAGACGATAGAGATGATCAGATATTTCCACTAATTCATCTAAGCCGTCGGACCCACACAGGATTGATAGGTAACTAAGCCCTGCAATGACCCACAAAGGATAGATAGGTAACTAACCCCCGCAATGACCCACATAGGACCAGACCCACACAGGATCTGTAGGTGCTAGCCCACACAGGACCACTGAGCGCTGACCCACATAGGATCTGACCCACAAAGGATTGGTGGCACTGACCCACGTAGGATCGCTGAGTGCTGTAGTCATCACCGTTGAATCCACGGAGGATTTCTGTACAGTTGTCATCGTCGTCGCAGTCGCAGCCAGCTCTAGGGTTCCCGCACACAGCAAGCACATTCGGGAGGGTCTGCTCCATGAGCCGAGGGTCTGATACATGAACTGACACATAGTCCATAGTTGATGTATCCAAAAGTTCCGTATCGTCAATAGGAACTCAACGTCATAGATGACGCGTCAATCGGACGCCCGGTCTGGGAGTTATTGGCTTTTTCGTCCCAGGGGCCCGGTTGGCTTTTAAGTCAAAACCAACCCAACCATACTCCAACTGCGTACAAACCTCGAGCGGATTAAGCCAAAAGGTCCGTCTCACTATGAGGAATCCAGCAAAGTTGACGACACGTCAATTGAACGTCCCGAGCTCATGTTATAAGCGTTTCCGCTCCAAGGGCCCAGTTGGTTTCGTGTACGAACCAACCCGGCCGAACCGAATGTACTCCTAAACCTTGAGTATAGTATACCTAAACGACCATCTCGATCCAAGGATCCCTACGCAACTGATGGTGCGTCGATTGGAGTTTCATAGCCCAATTTATGGGCAACAGACCGAAAAAGTCCGGTAATAAGGTGTTCGGGCCCTGTCTGACACGGCCCGAGACCCCCTGGGTCGGCCCGAACCGGGGCGACCTGACCTGGGTCTGGGTCCAGCCTGCTTGGGCGCGGCCCGGCCCCGCCTGGGCACGACCCGGCGCACTGGCCAAAAGGCTCGGCCGAAACGGCCGAGCGTTGAGTCGCGGGGGGGGGGGGGGGGGGGTGATACCCCGCGCTTGTTTATAACCGCGGTCCCACGGGGGGATGCTCCTTTTCAATAGACGCTGCATAGCACCGTGTCCCGCCTCCCTCGGCCCTGCGCGGTTGCGAGACCTACGGCCTGCCGCCACGGGTTTAGCCACGACTGCTCTTCCCAGCGGCACGCCGGGCGCCGCCGCCTCCTGGCGGCCGGCCTGTGCTGGCCGCCGCCTCCGGCCGCCAGCGCCGCCGTGCCGGCGAGGCGCGCCGGCAGTGTGTTCCGCAGACCACCGGATGAGCTCCGGTGGTCGGTTTTTCCTGCCATCTTCGCCAACGGCCCTCCCAGGACTGGTTCTTTACTGCGAAGACCTCAAAATGCCCGTGCGGCCTGCTTCATCGTCGCCCGTCGATCCGTACACCATGAACGAAGAGACGGTGGGTTCGGACATGTTCGTTGGTCCTCACCCACCACATTAGCGGTTTAAAAAGGCCTCTGAAAATTTTTAAACACACGCTGAGGATATAAATCACATAGATTTAACTGAACCAAAACCCCCACCTCAAACGTCGTCGAGCGAGGGTTCGTCGCGGAATTGCACGTCGCAGAAGAAGTAACGTCACAGAAGAAGCATCGTGGAAGAAGCGTCGCGGAAGAAGGATTCATCGACGTCACATAATCGATCCCCGAGGATCCGGAATTCTTGTTGACCTTCGTCGGAGGTCGGCGTTCTTCGCGGTCTTCACGTTCTTCGCATTCTTCGCGAGGAGGAAGAACATCAAGAACCTGAGAGAATTCTCCCAATTCCTCTCACACAACCAACTCTAATAAGATAAGAATTGTCTTATTTTATTAACACAAGCCAAAATTTTAATTTCAAAAAGAAACAATCAATTAATTTAATTAATTGACAAGTTTAAAACCGCCCAATTAATGAGGCGTTTATTATCCAGAATAAACGCAAGGGTTGACTTCATTAAAAGGGGTGTGGGTGCATTACTTAATTAAAGGAGGGGGGTTGAAAAAGTTGAAAGAAATCGTGGGGCTCGTGTGGGTCCAACCTCAAAAATATCATACCTAGTTGTGTAGGATATGGTGTGTCCCACTTTAAACTCTTAACATAGGTTAAACAACATTAAGTAAAATAAAATTTGTGCGTCCAATTTTTATTTTATTCCTTAACTTAACCCCAAAAATTAAAAACCACACCCGAGAAAACGCAACTCCAGAAATGGTGTTTCTAAGAAATTACCAGCGCTGCAATTCCATCGGTGTCCTCAGATTTCGATTCCGAGCACCGATTCAAATGTTAGAAAAACCCGCTCGTTCGTTCACTGAACGTACCCGAGCTAATCTTCGGAAAATGATTCTGGGCACACCGGGCCTCGGAATCAGGTGCCGTCATAAACTGCGCTCTTGTAAAATTTTCAAGAAAATTAAGACAACAATTTCCTTGAATTTTACAGGTCTTTACAATTTAGTCATGTAAATGAGTCAACTACCTGCACTCATTTTTGGTTTTTGGTCTTGTGATTAGAGGACCATTCTAGTGAAATTTAACAAGCTCATTTAGAGAGTGATTAGTAGAGTAGACTAGGGGATATTAGGGCCCCAAACCACTATAAAAATCTATGTTATTTATTAATTTTTATCCACATTATAATTTAATATAGAAAAATAACACTACATATTCTCATGAATTATAGTGGGTGTTAAAAGAGATAATTGTCAATAATGTTTGAAAAGAAACAATTCACCCCATCTTCTGTATTACTTTTTATATTCTGAAAAAACACTAGATTCCACTAAAACAATATTTAAACATAGTAAAATCACTTCAAGGACTTCTCAGACACGTAAAATCAACTAAAAACCAATTTAATTATTTAATAACTCTATATGTCTTCAACACCATTTCCGAAGTGTTTTTCAGAATATACGCTCGATTTAGATTATATTAACAAGTTTCACTACCTCATTCAAATCCATCTTCAATGTCCCATGTTTATGACTACTAAAGCATCTTTTCAAGACTTTTGTAGATATTAATAATTATCGATCATTATAATATATATTTAAATAAGGAATATTATCTCACTAATCATAAAATATATGTGGTGCTACTATAATCTGTCTAACTGAGGATATCATCTAGAAGCCTCAAGAAAATTTTCCAATTATGATTGAAATAGCTAACTCATCTCATCAAAAACCCCATACACATTTTTCATTACATTCCAATTAACAAGTTGGCCTTAATTATTGAAAAAAATACAATATTCGATAGGTATCTTCAACTATGAAGCATTTAAAATTGATTAAAAAGAAGTTGATTCTAGTGTAATGTTGAAAAAAAGTGTTATGATTTCCATAAATTATGAACATTGTAATTTAATGTTAGGATCATGTATTTCTATGACTCACCCCTTTATTGGTTAATCAATGTATGGGAAATAAAGCTATTCATATTAATTAATTCATGAGATCCTTTTATATATTGGAGTGTGGTGAAAAGATAGCTTATAAGTTGGAATTACCACCATGGTTTAGTGAAATTCAAAACATTTTCCTTGTCTCATTGAAAATTTAGTATGTTCCTAATCCTACTCAAATGTTGTGGTCTGTAAATTTGGAATCAGATGTAGACAGTACCTTTTTAGAACAAGAGGTTAGTATTGTGAACTAAAAAAATAAGGTCTTCAATGGAAACAACATTTCATTACTTTTTTGAATGATGATATAATGGTTATCATTCATATGAGAATTGGGAACAATATGTTGAGGTTAGATCACAACTTCCACATTTTCTCCCTTTTGAAACATGTTAAGGATTTATGAGGATGATAAACCCGATAGAGCGGAGTTTATAATGACTATTGACATTTTATGGAGTAATTTAATTTAAAATTTAAATCATATGATTTTTAAATGTATAATTTTTATATATTTAGGGAATTAGAAATTAATATAGTATTAGAAGTTGTGGCCAACATAAAAGAAAAAGGAAAGGGTAAAATAGAAGAACCATAGTTTCATTAGGTCACCACCGATAATATTTTGTCTATTTAAGTTCCATTGAATGTCTGGTGAAATTCCACTAGAGTCTTGGTTAAAACCATTTAATTTATTTATGATAGCTAGAATTATTGTTCTAAATTTAAGAAAATAACCCATTACCTCATTTTCATGGGTTTTAGGACTTCAATTCGATCAATATGATTCCATTGGAGCTCCTACTCAATCTCTAGTCAACATCCTTTTATCCATGACTTATTATTCATTCAAATTCAATAATGTTTGGACACATGAGTCTCTTGTAGTTGAAGATAATGTTGGGATATCATTATCCACTTTTTTTATATTATTTTAACAATAGTTCAATGTGTCTCAAGACATTATCTTCTTATATGGATAGAATATATCCTCCTCCTTAGGTTGTTCTTATTGTAGATAGTAACTACTATTTTAGAATCAATAATCTTCATGTGAGTATGCTTCCAATATTTTAATATCTATAGTTATTTTTTAGGGAAATATTTTAAACCCATTATTGGCCTAACCTATAAATATTCAATTAGATGATGATTCCATGTTAAGATGTCTTATGTATAAGGTATTGCTTTAGTATAGGATAAGGCGGCTGGCACCTTATCATTCTATTATACCATTAAAGTGTTTTAGTTTTAGTGGAATTTTGTAATGTGATGGATAATAAAATAAATTTTTTCATTAAAAACACTCCTAATAAAGTGTTTTTTGTATCCTATACATGCACATGGTTGTCCCTTATTAGTTTTTAAAAAATACGGTATCATTTATGATTCTAAGGATATAACCTAACCTACAATTGATATATATATATATAGAATTTCTTTCTAACATACATGTTTAATAATGGGTTTTACCGTGTTTTTGGGATACCAAAATGGTTATTCATCATTTATTATATTTTCATGACTATTTGACACTAATCCCATGTAATCATGCCTCATGAAGTATTTGCATTTTCTTATGTGTTATGACACCCAAGAACACCCAAGATGGATTTTTTATTCATGTTATACATCAATTATATCATATATATGGGATTACTTATATATTATTATTAATTTGAACATGATTACATGTTTCCATAGAAATAAGGGATTATTATTCCATGATAGGATATTCCCTATAGGTTTTTATAATATAAACATTCTTATATGATTCCTTGTAAAATTTATTCTAAATAAACCATTTTAAGGATTTAGATCTATTTGTATTGCAGATATACTATGTTTAAGTTAATAAAAATATATAAATGTTTTTTAACATGTTTTATAACTATCGTTGTATAGGATAAAGTAGAATTGTATCATTATAATGTCAAAAATTGAACTTGATATGATAAATGTTTGGTAATTCATATTATATACAAATTGTTTGGTTTTTTGTTTTGGAATCCATGTGATAATTTCATCATATTTTGATATAGATTTGATAATTATTCTCAATGGTTTTATTTTTATAGTATTTCATATGTGTAGTCATAGTATTTAAATGTGTAATCGTATTTTTTCTATGAGTTTCATATGTAGGTGTTCAAAATTAATATTCTATGTTCTAGATTTACAGAAAACCATGTGTTTCATACAAATATATTGCATCTTGTTATATAAAAATTCATTAAATTACAAAAAAACGTGCCTATGGATAATAAAGGTACAAATCCTTCGGAAACATCAAAACATAAACAATAGGTTCATTGGTGAACCACATCATCTCCCACTATGTTCTTCATTTCATGCACCCTTAGAAGAAAAATAATACAAAATAAATTTATTCATAACCTAGGGAAAGGATATATAATAAAGGGTCAGTAAAGATTCTCATTAAAGATAAAAAGGGAGATAAATAAAAATAAAAAGAACATAAGGGTGTTAGAACATGGCCATAAAATTTGAAAACAATATCCTACAAATGAAATATTATAATCTCAAGTCATTGAATAATGATTGGAAGTTCATATGACATGAATTATAAATAAATAAATTAAAATGAACTATGAGTGAATAACATTGACATAAGACATGAAATTGTAGTATACACATAACTATAGAAAATTGATCCTATACTAGTCAAGTATCGTTTCCTATGCTATCAATGTGGAATGAGTTCTCTAAAAAACCATTAATGTAGTCAAGGTTCACTCCAAAGACCATCATAGCAGAAAAAGTCCTTTACTGAATCAGGTTTACCTCCCACTATAGTATTATATATCTCATGAAATATGAATCATTACCCCATGCATTGTAGGTACATATTGGTCACACAAATCACAAATGAAAATCACACATATTTGTGCCACACAATAATATAAATTCATCATATCATATCCCATAAAAATGAAATGGGTTACCTAAAAATTTCATCATATCATAACCTATGAAAAATAGACCGATTTCATAATCATTTTATTATTTCATCTTAGGATAACCTATATATAAATTATCATGTTTCATAATAATTTTATCATTTTATAACCCATGGAATCTAATGGGTTTCATAGAAATATTTTTTTAATAATAATTTTGAGAAATAATAAGAATTGTATTCTTAGTTCATATACCTATTAATGAGTATTTTATATCAAGAAATTTCATCTTATATGAAAAATGATTTTTAAAGAAAAATAATATGGAATGTTTCTTATGAACAATAAATTTTATTTGAGAATAAATTTCTAAAACGAAATATTCATAAATTATTTTGGAGATACTTTTAATTTAAAATTAACAAGAAAAATTGTATTGGAATATTTAAAAATTACAAGGTCTTGATTGTAGAAAATTTCATACATGCAGTATATGTTAAAACAATGATCATTTGACATATTTGGTAAAAGACATAAATGATATTTTTTTACAATGACCTAAAGATTCCTTACAATAATTTAAATTAAAAGTAAAAATGTGAAAAAATTTATTTAATAAATTATTTAGATTATGTTAATTTTTTTTATGAAAACACCTTTATACAACACGATTGTGGAAGGAAACTAGTTTTCAACCGAAGCGAGAAATAATGAATATTTTTCTTAATTTTTTTTGAACTAATGAGTTAATAAAGAGATGAAAATGAAGGTAAAACTTGTTTTCTCCTGCAAAAAATATAGGTGAATTAAAATCATGAGTTTATTTAGATATAGATCATAATATTTCATCATTGGAACCATAATCATGAGTAATCCTAATAAACAATGAGATTGTAACATAAAATATTTACCACTTTTGTAAAATTGAATTGTAAGAATGATTGAGGAATAACACTAATTGAGACCTAAAATATGATGAGAATAAAAAAATTGAATATATTACACGTGTATGTTGTTTTATATAAACTTCATAAAATAATATAAGTGTATAACCTTAGTTATGTCTTTAGGAAATAAAATTGAGACAAACAGCCCTAACCTTTAGTCTTGACTTCCTTTGTAATTATTGAAACAACCATTATAATAAATATATATTTATGATAAATATATATATGAACCATAATTATATATATATATAAATACATATTATTTCCTTATAACATTTTTTAAAAAGTTTATTTACAATTCCATGTTAAAGTCTTGTTTATGGCCAATACTCCAATTTTTTTATGTATATTTTGATTTATTATTTTTGGTCCTATTACTTTGATCAGGGTTCCATTATATCCATAATGTTAATAAATAAATAAATAAATAAATATATCATATATATATAGTATATATATATATTTAATACAATTCATAAAAGTCAGTGATAGAAAATGAAATACATAGTTCATGGAGACAGTGGCTGTATGTACACATGAACGTTGTTTCCATTTTCACGATGAATTGAAAAATAAAAAGGTAAATAATATATAACAACTCCATAATCCTTATAATTTAATTACATATATATATAATTTATATTCATTAAATTAATCCTTAATACCTTCCATTTAATTGTAAGTGAAAATGAATCACATCTCTTTGTGAGGCAGTAGTCTGCTGTACGCCAGAGCGACGTTGTCGTATCACCAATTGAATAGAATTTAAGAAGTTATTTTTGATATCAGCATTATATATGTATATTATTGTCATAAATATCATATAATTATGTTAAATGCATCCTTATATCAATCTTATAATGTTTGTGATGGAAAATAAACTACAACTTTTTGCAAGGTGGTAGTCCGCCGTACACACGATCGACGATATCATTTTCCATTTGATTGAAGTAGAGATAGACACATGTTATTAAATTTATATAATATCACATTAGTATATAAGATATAATTTTACTTATATTGTTTGTTATAAGTCATAATTTAATGTTAAAAATGAATAAACAAATAGATCACGCTTAATGAAGACAATTACCATTGCTTAGAGGATCCTCCTTTGGATTGTTTAGTAATGACCATAGTGTTGGTATTTTTGAATAATAAACACACTATAAAATATATAAATATTTTGTAGAGGGATTTTTTTAGTGTCTGACTATAATGTATAGATGTATATATTTGGATAGGTTAAGGGTTTTGGTTGGCCTTTGTAAGTCATGTAATGAAAGCCATAGGGAAATAAATTACAATTTCCCAAAAGAATCTAAAATAATAAAGTAATTATTAATAAAAAAGATACCAAAATGACTAATTATTCCAACATAGGGATTATATTGTTAAATATCATCATCCAATAAGAATTAGAAAATTTTTGTTTCATTTTTATCCCTTATATTTTTAGTCTATCCCCTAGTAAACCCATATTTACCTTAACCATGATAAAATATTAATTACTGATTTGTATTGTTCATTACTATAAAAACTTTAGTGGAAAATATTAGATAATATAATTTATTCTTATTAAAAATATGAAATTAATTTTTCTAAATTCCATTGAAATAAGTGGAAAAATATAAATTAAAAATAATCCTATAGATGTGATGAGAAAGAAAATTTTTAAAGAGAAAATGTTCAAAAGATTAAAATATTTTTATATAAAAACTCTTTATAAAAGTTATTCTAATGACATAAATTGGACTAATATATAAAAAATTTAACTAATTTTATTTTCAACCCAATTTAAAAGAAATTATCCTTAAAAATTCTATATATGAAATGAAATTTGGTAATAAATACTTGTTTTTTTCTATTAACCGATTTTCTTTAAAATCCAAAAAAATTACCGCTATATAATTTTGACATAAAATTTTCAAAAATGAATATTATTTACTCAAAAAAAAAATATAGATATTTCAGAAATTAATTTTATTATTCTCCTAAAAAATTAATAATAATAACCATTTTTTTATAAAATAGTATTTTCGATACACACAATGACTTTTCAAAAAACTAAACAGTTTTTATCAGTGTTATTTTTTTTAAATAAAATAAGTATAAATAATATTTAAATATTAACTAATACTATATATATTAATATGTTTAAATGATAGTTTATACAGGTCTTTTTTGAATAATAAGATTAATAATATATCATGGTTTTTTAAAACTCGGGGTTGCATGTATCCAAAGCTAAACTCGGTGTGAAATGTAATGAAATCTATGAAATAAATTTAATTTATTCGAAAAAATATATCCAAAAAACACTATGAGTTACATTCTAACAACATTAAATTTAATTTCACATTGAAATGTCAGCACTCTAATACTAACAATGTTGTTTAATTATACCTCATCATTTTCTCATGTTTACTCATATATTTTTAAAACTGGTGGTTTCACCACAAAAAATTGACCATGTGAGTGGTATTTTTTTGTAGAAATTTATCTTGGTGATCCAAAATATACACTAATTTTTCCTCATGATAATGATCATGGTCCATTATTAGGAACTCTGAGTTCACTACATGTGAGGGATTATGTATGTACTTCCTCTGAAGAGATACAAGGGACACATGATGAACTTAAAGAGAGGATTTGTTGAAGTACCAAATGGCAGGCTACCATCCCAATATGATCAATAATTTCAAAGGGACTGATATACCTATAGCTACCTTCCCATCCTTCTAAATCTCTTTACCTCATTCTATGGAGAAATTATTTCATATAAATTTCCACTAACATAAAATACTGGATCACAACGATGATTGGTAGCATAACCTTTCTTCTGACTCTAAACTTCCTAGATGGGTTGCTGAATGGATATAACATTCTCTACTATTTAATTATCTATCCCAGGCCCCAATATTTTTCTTTCATGAACTTAATTCAAGCATGTTGATTCTCTACACAACTTTTTATAAAGGTTTTCAAAAGGATCCATATGAAATACTGGTTGAAATATATTTTTCTATGAAAACTCAACTAGATTAATGTGTCAATACCAACCACCCATAAAATTAATTTAAAAATATTTCAACTTATCATCTATGGATTTATATTTTTTCTTAGAATGAAAAACTATTTTAGGATGATACATAAAACTCAACTCTTTATGAAAATATTATTGATGAATTATCCAGATAATTGATGTAATCCTTGGATCTCAACCAGACACAACGGAATGTGGTAATCCATACAAACATACAAATTTTTTAATGAATATTATTTCATGATGCTTAATTGATATGTCTTCATCAATATGGATGAACTATGATGAAATTGTAAGACAATTTACTATAACCCAAATATCATGATTCCCTTTAGATGTTTTAGGGTGTTTGAAGACAAAATACATAGTTTTCTATTCCAAATACCATTATAGTATAGGTAATGAATGCAGATACCCTTAATATTTTGTTTATTATCCATAAGTTTTAAACATTCCAAGTACCATGAAATAAACTCTACAATATAAATCTTCATTTCCCCCCACGATAGGTACTATTTCAAATCTTTATTCATCTTCGTACATCTATGATTAATAAAAAATGATGAACTATGATATTCCTCTAACAAATAAATCTGTAAAATTTTCTTTAGTCGGTACAAATTCATGATACATAAACCTTATCAGTCCATCATAATCAAGGTTAAACTCAAGAACATTTCTGACATTCTTTTTCACCTCTACATCTTCCTTCTACACCTCTTTAATATTAACATGGATAGATATTTGATCATTTAATTGAGTGTGATAATATTTATCCCCTTACTTAAATATTTCCAAATCTACCCACTAAAAATAAAAACAATATCAGATCATATTTATCCCCATCATGTATAAGCTATCATGATCCTTTAATTGCATATTATCGGGTACCTTGTTTTCTTTTCGAGAGTGGTATTTTATTACATAGCAATAACCATTAATTATTTATAACCAACTTTTTGGGATCATATTCAACTCCTTTTGTGTGAATATATACTTTAGTATTGTATAATTAGTATAAAAATATCACACTTTTCATTGTAAATATAATGCCTCTATATCATTAATGAAAAAAATTACTATCAACAACTCTAAATCCAGAGTTGGGTAATTTTTTTTAAGAGCATTCAATTTTCATGAAGCATAAGATATATTTATTCCATTATACAACATAACACATCCAAATCCATTCTAGGAGTAGTCAAAAATGATTAAGAATCCTTTACCACAATATCTTATTGTATTCACAAGTGATATATCTAATATTAACTTTACATCCTTGAAATGTTTCTCAGATTCATCTCTATAGAGGAACTTGGCCCCCTTCAATGTTAACTTGGTGAGTGGATTAGATAGTTGGGAGAAATTATCCACAAAATTTCGATAATATCTATCAGAACAATGTAATATATGGATCTAAGTCACCATGGTTATTATAGGACAACATTCAATAACCTCCCGCTTTAATGGATCTAATGATATTCCCTCTTGAGATTATGTGACAAAATAATTGATTTTTTTTGTATTCAAAATTAAAATTTTATTAAATTATCATATAGTTTCACGTTCCTTAGTTTCTTTAGTACTATTATCTATTGCTTCTTATTCTCTTAATTAATCTTTGAATAGATAAGAATATCATTAATAAAGACTACCACAAACTGATCATTGTATATAATCTATTTTTATATTCCATGTAGACAGAAGGAGCACTAGAAAGAATGAATGACATAATTATATATTCATAGTTTCCATACCCTGTATGGAATAATTTATTGGGTATATATTCCATCATAAAACTTAATTGATGATATCAATAATGAAGGTCAATCTTGGAAATGTTTTCAGCACTATGTAGTTGATCAAATAGGTAATAAATATGGGGGTAAATGATACTATTTCATGATTGTGATCATGTTTATCTTAAATAATCCATGTATATTCACATCAATACAGATTAATTTTTAATAAAATGAATAGTTTCAACCCAAGGTGACAAACCTGGACAAATTAATCCATTCTAAAGGTTCTCCTAGAGTCTCTATTTCTAATTCTTGAAACTTAATCAAGGCCATTCTATTGGAACTCTTTGAAATTGGTGTGGTAGTAGCTATGAGTTCTATTAAGAATTGAACACAATGTTTTGGTGGATTGATGTGAAACCCTTCTGGAAAATAACAATATACACTCATAAAATATGTTCATAATAAATGTTGTGTTTATCCCCAACCATATAAGATAAACACCACCCTTGAATAAGAATCAAAACCCATAAAATTGATTTTATTTCATCATATGTTCATATTTATTCTCCCTATGATAAATGATTATATTTTTGGTTTTAATGTCAAATGTGACTTCCCTTCCTCGTAAATTTACATATTAATTTTGTAGATAAACCTAATTCATGAATAATATAAAATAAAATTCAAATAGAGGAATAATGGAATGACTTGTAGGAATCATATTCCCACAAATTTAAATAAGAGATAAAATATAGACATAAGAAGCAATGGTCATACAATTAGGGGGTTCCACTGTTGATTCTACATCTAATCATTTCAGTGGAATCTTTATACCCTTATAAAATTATTCATATATAAATGAATGATTATATGAAGGTCCGAAAAATACATTAACAGTTCCAGAGTGGATGGTAATTATACATTTCACTATTTTGTTACAACACCATTCATTATAAATAGTGATATCATAACATTTCCCCTTGAACCTCATCTAAAGTGATTGTTGATGTCAATCATCGTCACTAATCTTATGATTTTGAAATTGGTAGAATAGATCCCATAATCATTGAATTTGAAACATTGGATTGTGGGAGGTACATTATGTAAATAATTCATTTTATTTTCAACATTATAATTTTTTTCCATCACTTCATCCTTCGATTTCCTTATAACATTCCCTTATAGACTTAAAACGTTTTCAAATCCCTATAAAATGATTTCCTTCATGTTTTTCCCACACATTGATCATAAAGAATTCTTATATTCTTCCCTCTGTGTTTTTTATACATTCTTTTGAATTCCATTTTTCACTTCATAACAAATCTATGAGATTAATGCGCAACTCCAACCTAAAGTTTTCACATTTAAAGAACATCAAAAAATATCTCCCCAGAAACTTAAATAACTTATTGATAAATCACTTCGGGGACTTTGTTTTAATCCACTAAATAATCAATCATCATTAATTTTATGTTAGATGATAATACCAGATGTATATGTCACAAGTCATGTAAAATTTTCCTCATAAGTACCAATATATTCATTATCCATTGTCTTTAGCTTAAGGAACTCATTACCCATTATTGTATGATGAATAAGGCTAAATTAGATATTGAAAAATAAGTTATTCTCTCTCCCCAATCCATGGAGTCAGTTTCACCGTGTTCCTTTTTATTACTGATAAGATTCCACCATTAATCTATTTTCCTTCCAAACGATAGAAAATAGATACAATTTGGTCATGTTCCAAATAATAGATATCATAAAATATATTTTTATTTGTGCTAATTACTTTCTCTGAAATTATAGGATCATTGGATACCATGAAGGATGTTTTACATTGCATTATGAAGGAATCAATAGAATGTTATTACATCATTTTCTATTTTGGATGTTCAACGTGATTCAATTCTTGAGAAATTTGATTGAAAATATAAAGAAAACACTTAATTCCAATTACTATAATATTTTTACAATCAGGTGGAAAATAATTTAATTATCCATAAAACTCAGATCTAACACAATTTCTTTAGGTTCTGGCCCATGAATGAAACCAAAAAGAGTATAAAAAGAAATTATAATCCCATTTGAGAAAACTTAAATATGAAAAATAACCTATAATATTTCTAAATAGATACAACTATTTATTATTATATAAAAACTTAGGATTAATCTATTTCATTCGAAATCATCATCTATTTAAATACCTCATGATGGTTTGTAAAGAGTTTGTGTATTTTCAAATAATATCTCCTTGGAGTTCCAAACCATGGGTGAATCATGTTCCATTTTTATGCACTAGGTGATGATTGATTATTTCTAAATGCTCCCTTTTCAGAGTTATTAAATCAAGGTACCTCTTTCCTAGAGCCACATAGATATGTAGTATCTATAAAGTCATCAAATATCTTGGAAAATAGTCACTCCAAACATTATAAAAAATCTAGTAAATTTTCCTATAATTTTAGTCATCATTAAAATGGCTTAGAGTATCTTATTAAAATTTTCCCATACTAGTTTATAATGTTTAACAAAACCTATCATATGATACAAATTGTAGAGACCTAAGACTATCATACATATATGATAAATCATTTTAAATGAATGTTCATTATATTACACAGGAACACACTTGGGTATTATAAAGGTATAGTATATTGGGAAACATGGAAATGTAAACAACTTGTTCATTGGTGAACTATATCATCTCCCAATAAGCTATTTATATTGGGACACCTTCATAGTCTAATCATGCATAATACATATATTTATAACCTGAGGAAAATAATCCTTATAGAGTATGACCTCAAATTATTATTGAGGGAGAACAATGAAGATACGTAAGAATAACATGGTCTTTATAGTCTATGTATGCTAGTACATCATTTTAGAACCATTCCCTACATATCAATGATCGTATTATTTATTCATGTTATAAATATTATCAGTTCATAAGTCATTAATCAAAAATAAATCAAATAAAATGATCCATGATATCATGACATTGATATAATAAATTTAATTGCGATATACACATATGTGTAGAATATCATTTCCAATGTAGTCAAGGATCACTAACTAGACCATTATAGTGGAATGGTTTCACTTCCCAAACCATTATAGTAGTCATGTTTCACTCCAAAGACCATCATATATGCAATGAGCATTAGTGAATTGGGATCACTCCCAATTTCATTTCTATTAATCTTATGGTATATAAAAATTTACCCAATGAATATGAGGTAGATAAGTCCCACCTGTCACTAAATTAAAATTATACATATGTATGACATAAGATCATAAATCAATCATCATTTCATATCCTAATAAATGAAATAGGTTTCATGAAAATTTCATTAAATCATAAACTGTGGAAAATAGACAGGTTTTATAATCATTTCATCATTTCATCATAGCATAAACCATTTATAAAGATGTAGATTTCATAATAATTTTATCATGGTATAATACTTGGAGGATAAATGGGTTTCATGAATATTTTTTCATCACAAACCATTCAAATATGAAATATTAATGTTATCCTATTTTATATGACTAGTAAATAATTTTTTTAAAGGACTTAATCTTATATTGATAATTACTTTGAAAGATAAATAAATTATAACTTTTACTTAGGAAAAAAATTTTATTTTGAAATTAATTTTGAAATAAAAAAAAATAATAAATTATTTTGGAAATAAATTTATTGGAAAATAAACTTGAAAATTTATAAATTAATATTTAGAAAATTATGATGTCATGATAGTGGAAATTTTATTACATGCTATACATGGTAAAAAATTCTTCTTTGGGAATGATTTGTAAAATCCAAATGGTCATTGATTTTGAAAAAGAAATGAATATTAATATCAATTATTTTTAAAAAATTTAAAAAAAAAATGGCTAATATGTCCTTAATAATTCATTTTAAATAATTTAAAAACATTTTTTAGAAAACAATTTTAGAAAACATGGTTTTTGGATGAAAAACATGTTTTCGATCGAAGAGGGAAATTAATAAGATAATTATTCAAATATTTTTTTAAACAATTAAGTAAATAAATAATGTTAAATGAAGGGAAAACATGTATTTAAAATATATAAATATAGGAGAATAAAATTAATGAGTTTATTGAGATATAAATCATATTTATTGGATACATAATCATGTGCAATCTTGATACAGTTTGATACTGTAAACAAAAATATTTACAACTTTCACTACTGGAAATTCCTTCTACACCAACGCTTATATCCCAATGGTTTAGAAATACCTTTGGGATAGTTTTTCTATTCCAACAGTTCATTGAAAACCATTTTTATAATAATTTTTATAGTGTTCTTCCCCAACGGTTTGGAAAACCGTTGGTATAGGCCTGGGTAGAGAGAGTTTTCTAACGGTTTTTTGAAACTGTTGGGATAGGTGATAGGTTCCCCCTTATGCCAATGGTTCATGGATATATTGGTATAGTTTTGATATTTACCATCATTTTTAAAAAAAGGTTGGGATAAAATTCCACAAATGCATCCCCGATTTAGATCGGGATCCTCCCACATTGCACCCTAAACGAGAGATCCCTTCCAGCTTACAAACCACTCTACCGAGCAACCGATTGTTTTTTCTTCGACATAAAATATTTAAGTTATTATTTATATGTTCTACTTACATTTATTCCAATTTTCATTCTTATTTCTTTGAAGTCAAGATTGTTTTTTGTTTTTTGGTTTGATTGTCTGTAAAGGATAGATCCCATATTCTTTGGGAACCCTTATTCCCAACCTGCGATGCACCCATGATTCACAGGTCATGATTTATTTTCTAAGGAAATGGGAGGGGTGGTGTGTAATGGGAGGGGGTTGTCTATGGGGAGGGGCTGTGTAGTTTGAGGGGGTTGTAAGGGGTGTTGTGCAGTGGGAGGGGGGTTGTGGGGGGTGCTTTGAGAATGGGGGGGGGGGGGGGGGGGTTTGGAAGTGGGAGGGGGTTGGCCGGGATACAAGGGGATGTGCAGTGGGAGGGTGGGAGGGTGGGGGCTGTATAGTGGGAGGGGGATGCAGGGGGGTTGTGCAGTGAGAGGGGGGTTTTAGGGGGGCTTTAGTAGGAGTGGGGGTTGTGCATTGGGAGGGGGATGGATGTAGATGGGATATGAAGTGGGGGGGGGGGCTGTAAGGGGTGGGTGTGAAGGGTGGGGATGCAATGGGTGAGGGGGAATGTGCAATGTGGGGGGTGGGTGATTCAGGGATAGGTGATGGATGGTACTAAAGGGGAGCTGTATGGGGGGTTTGGATGTAGTGGGGGCTGTTTAGTGGGAGGGGTTGGCTATGGGGGTGGGTGTAGGGGGTATGTAGTGGGAGTGGGGGGGGGGGGGAGCTATGATGTGGAAGGGGTTTGGTTGTGGGGTGTGTAGTAGGTACGATTGCAGAACTAATCCATACCTCCTTGAGACGTATTCTCGGCCGCGAAATACCTTCCAGCTGAAGATCCTTCTTCAATCAAACAAATTATTATTTATACACTTCAAACTAGTAAGTGTTATCTTAGTTTTAGTGTTCCTTCTCATTTTTATTTTATGTTTGATGTTTTTATTTCTGTTAAATTAGAGTTATTGATGTTGGAGTACCGAACCCTTTGTTTGTTTTATGTTTTCTTTGTTCTACACATCATACATCGTAAATGGTCTGTTTAGTGCAGGGAGTAAAGGGTTTGTTTTATGTTTTCTGTTTAGGGGGGTGGGCTATCTAGGTGGGGGGGGGTGGTCTATCTAAGTGGGATGGGGTGGGCTGTCTTGGATACCTCATACCCCATGGACACCCACCACTCCTGGAAATCCCCCCTCCCTCCACCCCTGGACCCCCCACCCCCATGGATAACCCCGCCACCCCCGTGGACAGCCCTCCCACCCCCTGAACAACCCCGCCACCCCTGTGGACAACCTTCACACCCCATGGACAGCCCCCCACCCCCATGGACAGCCCTCCCACCCCCTGGACACCCCATACCCCCTGGACCGTGCCCCCACCCCCGTAGACAGCCCGCCCACCCGCCCCGTACCCCCTGGATAGCCCCGCCCACCCCCTGGACACCCTTCCCCCTGTTGACAACCCCCGCACCCATTGACAGGCCTCCCACCCATAAACACCCCATACCCCCCCTTGATAGCTCTGCCACCCCCACCCCTTGGAAAACCCGCCCACCCCCTTGACACCACGTACCCCCTTGACAACCCCCCAGGAAATCCCCCCATCCCTTGGACACCCCCGACCCCCATGACAGCCCCGCAACCCCCATGGGCAGCCCACCCAACCCCCTGGATAACTCGTACCCCCGGGACAGTCCCACACCCTTGTGGGGAGCCCCCACCCTACTCAGAAACCACCACCACCCCCCGGACACCCCTCATCCCCCCGGACGCCCCACCCCCTAGAAACCCCCCGTCCCCACCCCCTTGACACCTTCGACCCCACTGGATAGCCACGTCACCCCCGTGGATAGCCCGACCACCCACTATGGACAACCCACCCATCCCCCTAGACATTTCGCTCACCCCCTGGACACCCCATACAACCCGGGACAGCCCCACCACCCACATGGGTATTCTGTTTATCCCCTAGACACAACATACCCCCATTGGACAGCTCCCACCACTTGGACACCCCTCTAACCCCCTTGGACAACCCGTCCACCCCCTGGACTCACCCTACCCCCTGGACAACCCGACCACCACCATGGACAACCCACCCACCTGGACACCATGACCCCCCTAGACCTCCCCCTGGATACCTCCATCCCCCCTAGATGGCCCACCACCACATGGACACCCAGAACCACTGGACACTCCCTCCCCCCTTGGGCAATGTATGTGATCACTCAAATTATCAACTAAAATATGAAATTTCTTCGATCTAGAATTTAGTCGACTCCTGAATAATTCTCCTCCACAAGTGTACATGATCTTGTACACTCATGTATAATTCTTAAAATATATCTTATTATAAATATAGTATTTTTTTTCTATTATATTAGGATTCTCATATAGAGTACTGTGTTCGTTATGGTTTCGTATAATGTGAAAAATTCTCATTTACATAAATATATTTTCGATGAAATTTCAATATTATTGAATTGATTTTGATGAAATGACTTATAACTAATATTTTTTTACAGAATGGATAGAAGGTGGATGTATGAAACTGACTGGATCTCAAGCGATTTTCAAAAGAATTTGGAGAGATTTTTATATTTTCCATTTCACAATGCTTCAGATAGTGGTCACATACACTACCCATGTTCCATTTGTGTTTGCAGACCTTGGTTGAGCCATAAAGAAGTTAGCTACCACATAACCAAATATGGATTTCAAGAAAACTACTATGTGTGGAATCACATTGGGGAGAAAATGAAATCTCAAATTGTTGATGATCCAAATGAGAGGACTAGAGTGGAGAATTTTGTTATATGACTGGTTTCCATTTATTCATCATCATGATAAAGAAAGGAGTCCAACCCAAGAAGACTTTAATATGAGCACACCTAATGCATATAATGAAAATGTTTATGTTCTCAGTGTAAAAAAATTGAATGATGATACCATGACTCTAATACATCGACAATGTGATAAAATGAAAAATCTGGAATTTTTAATCTGATTGTTTCATGGAAAACTATGTATGGGATTTCTAATACATCAATCAATTACATTCTTACCTTATTCAAGGATTTACTTCCAGATGATGCAGATATTCCTTCAAACCACTATATGGCATAAAATTTAGTTGAGGAACTTGGATTTTTAAGAAACAAAATTTATGCTTGCCCAAATTATTGCAGTTTATTCTGGTAGGAAAATGATGAATGAAATACTGTATAAAATGGGTCACATCCCACTAGAAGTCAAACTCTGATGGAGCACCATCCTGCGTTCCACAGAAAGTAATGTGGAACTTTCCATTGATCCCCAGACACCAGAATATTTTTATCTTAGATGAAATATCAATAAAAATGAGATGGCATGATACTGAGAGAATGAAGACTAATAATGAGTTGGTTCACCATCCAGATTGATTTTCATGGCAGAGATTTGATGCTCGATATCCTGATTTTTCACCTGATGATCATAATTTGAGGCTGGGTATTTCATGTGATGGTTTTAATCCATTTGGGAAGATTCTTACTTCTCATAGCACATGGACAGTTTATATACACATTTATAATCTTCTCCCATTGTTGGGTATGAAAAAACCATTCACTTTCATTAGTATACTAATATCTGGCCTTTCTGATCCCAACAATGATATTGACGTATACATGAAACCTTTAATAAAAATATTTGAAAATTCTTTGGGATGTGGGTGAGGAGCAGCCTAGTAGTGGTCCCAGTACACTGTGTGTTCGTACGGGGGGGGGGGTGGGGGTACGGGAGCTAGACGATCTGGTCGGCGTACCTGATTAGACCATGCCCCTCCCACTATCATACCATCCATCCCACATTCTGATACCAGTTTTCCATTAGGGACACACATGATATTTAGGCCTCCAATGATTTCACCACCCTTTACTTATGACCCTCCTCGCCCGTCTGTATCATATCTGATGATGATTCCACTCCCCATCCATCATCTGTCCAGCTATCCCTGTCATCTCCTTTTATTACTGCTTCTGATCTTGGGATTTTATATTCCATCTTCTTCAACTACTTCTCCACAAGAGTTTGTACCTATGAAGCATACATTAGGACCCACTCCATATGTAGAGGGTGTTCCATCAGTTTATATAGATCCAGCTGCACCCATTGATCAGACTACCGTATGTATACTTATACAACCCTAAAAATTTGTTACACCATTATTTATTTTCACTATAACATGTATTGATAAAATATTTTATTTTCATTAATAACATATACATCTAGATAGGAGGAGGGGGAGGGGACGTACACACATGCGTTTTGTGGAACCGTTGCACGCAGTTGATAGTGGAATATAATGAAGACAGTCAGATGATTGAAAAATCAGGGCAGCAATGTCGTAGTTTTTTGGCGATGCTTTCCAAATACTCCAACATCATTCCTGTTAGCCCACTCTCATGGAGACAACATCCAAATGAAGTTAAGGATAAATCCTGGGTAGAGATATGGGTAAAAAAATCTGTTGTATTTAATGAAATTTATTAATTTTTGTATTTATATGAATTAATATTTTGTTTTAGCTGCTGTTTAATTTCCCTGATGGTGAGGGTTCACGACCAGCACATCTAAAGGATTTAGGCGAGCTTTGGAGAGCTTATAAGAATGATTAGTACATTGGCTGGCGTGATTGCGTGGGAAAAGAGTTAGAGGCAGTCCCTATCATGGATGATGGTCCATTAGAACAGTACCAAGAGATGATTACTCATTGTGCGACTATCCAATTTACGGTATTAATAAAATTAGAAGTATTTAAATGAAAATTTTTGTTATTTTCATTAATAATAATTATTGAATTTTATTTAGGATACATCTGTAAGAAATAAAAAAACATCGATGCTAAGAAATACATTCACACATTGGTACGTACTACGATTCCCGATCATTAGAGACAACTGGTATGACAGTTTATAATCTTTCTTTACGACTTGCACTTTCTATTTCTTCCTCTGTAATTTATTCAATTACTAAAGTTGTTATATAATTTTAGTTATGAAATTACTATTATTTATCTTATTTTTAATTATGGTTTCCCACATTCAATGTTATTTTAGAGGCCTAAATTGAATATAGTACGTGTGCCTTGAGAAAAATTGTTTTGCTTGAGTAGAAAGAAGAAAGATGGAACTGCGGTTAATGAACCGACTCAGCAGCAGTTTGAAAGTTTTACATTGTAGATTTAAAATTTTAATCTCTATTTTGTAACTTAATAATATATTTATATATGTAAAAGGCTTCTTTAGAGGCCCCCGATTCCAAGGAACCTGACAATTTTGGGCCAAACGATCACTTACATCAGGTGTTAGGAGATGAGCACCCTAGTTGAGTACACTACTGGCCTGGGAATAGTATAGTTCCGACAATGTATATTCCCTCATCAGGTAAAAGTTGTAGCACCACCAAGTTGCAGCAGGTTAAGGCACATGTAGAACAGGATGAAAAAAGGGCCACTGAGACGACATCACAATCTTCTATGGAAAACACTGCATTTATGAAACTGATGGAAGCTTTATGTCCAACACTTCCACCAGAGGCTTTCACTTAATGTGAGGAATATATGTCATTGATGCATTCTATATATGGTGAACAAGGTGGAAGTTTTAGTGGTGGTCAAGACGATCGTGAGGGGGAGGCTCAGGTAGAGGTGTAGGAGGGTGAGGAGGAGGGCGAGGCGGAGGTGGGGGAGGGCGAGGAGGAGGCCAAGGCTGAGGGGGAGGGTAAGGAGGAAGCTGAGGTGGAGGAGGAGGGCGATGTGGAGGCCGAGGTTGAGTACGAGGGGTGAGGAGGAGGTCGGGAACGATTATGGGGATGACGATGAGGATGAGGGTGAGGGTGAAGATGATGGTGATGACAGTGATGGTAATGAAGGACAGATTGATCTGTTACATTTTTGACTGATATTACTAACCACTGATGTTTATTGATTTGTTGTGCTTGAATATATGTGTGATTAGGTAGGTCACATTATCTTTATTTGTTATCTATAAATTATAAAATTTTATTTGATGATTTGCAGTGAAATCCCCCTATTTTAAGGAAATTGTAATTTTTTAGTGTAATTTAGAAAATTTGTGGTCTGATTAGAAGTAGATATAATGATATTATTTTTCAACCATAAAATAATTTGATTAGAAAATATTTAAATACCATCCCGTGAACCCCGGATAGCCCCTCATACAGCCCCACCCTCATTCCTAGACCCCGTACTGCCCCCCCCCCCACCCTCCTTCCAGGACCCCGGACACCCCCCACTCCCTGGAACCTAGAGATCCCCCCCAAACAGTCCCCCACCCTCCTCCCTAGATCCCATACAACCCCCCAGACAGCCTCCCGAACAACCCCCAACCCTCTTTTATGGACCCCAGACTACCCCACCCTTCTCCCTGGACCCCGAAAATCCCCCCGTACAACACCCCCACCCTCCTCCCTAGACCACAGATAGCCCCCTCCCTCCTACCTAGACCCCGAATAGCCCCCAAATAGCCCCTCAGACAACCCCTTAAATAGCCCCCCCGGACAGCCCCCCACCCTCCTCCTACCATGCATAACCCCCGCCACATATATCGTCATCCTCCACTGGGTACCTCACACAACTCTGTATCACTGAAAAAATCACACAAATCACTACATTATAAGGTCACTTATCCCAATATAATCTCTCTTCAAGATTCACCCTAAATTCCAATCTAATTAGCATTCCATTACTTTTACTTCAGTACCAAGAACTGACAACCTACCTTGATTCTGGAGATAATCACACATTAAATTCGGAGTCTCGGATCCCAATATACGCTCCCTTCAAGATTCACCATAAATCCCAATGGAAAAGTGGGTTTTAGTGCTTTAGAAGAAAATGAAGGAAGAGTGAAAACCCTGATCGAAAAGAGGAAGCAAGGAGAGGATTTTATGTAAAAACAACAGAAAGTCAGAAAACTGAAGAAACACTTTCTGATTATGTTGATACTTTATCACAAGGATCCATGGGTCATTTATGACGTGTACGATTCAACCCTGTCTCAATCTGAGGCATGGTGTGGTCGGTACCACTCAAAGTGTCTCACTTTTATTTGAATTGGACAACATTTTAAGTGAAAACAACAACTGGAATACAAAAAAATGAACAAAAGTATTCGTATTCTATTGATACTTTAGGAAAATGATCCATGGGTCATTTGTGACGTGTACGAGTCAAACCCACCTTAATTTGAGGCACAGTGTGGCTGGTACCACTCAAACTGTCTCACATTTATTTGAAATGGACAAGATTTTAAATGAAACAACAACTTGCATTAGGAAAACCAAACAAACGCATTTCGATACTGTTGATAATTTATGAAAAAAATCCATGGGTCATTTTTGACATGTATGAGTCAACCTCGCCTCAATCCGAGGCACAGTTTGGTCGATACCACTCAAACTATCTCACTTTTATTTGATTTAGACATGATTTTATGTGAAAACAACAACTTTCATACGGAAAAAATAACCAAGGCTTTATGATTGTATTGATACTTCAGGAAAACGATCCATGGGTCATTTGTGACGTGTATGAGTCAACCCCGCCTTAATCCGAGACATGGTGTGGCCGGTATCACTCAAAGTCTATCACTTTTGTTTAAAAAGGACACTGTTTTATGTAAAAATAATAGACATTAGAAAAACCGACCAAACTTACTCTGATTATGTTGTTACTTTATCACCAAGATCCATGGGTCATTTTTCATGTGTATGAGTCAACCCCATCTCAATATGAGGGATGGTGTGGCCGTTACCACTCAAAGTGTCTGACTTTTATTTGAAATGGATAACATTTTAAGTGAAAACAACAACATGCATACAGAAAACCAACCAAACGTATTTGATTTCTATTGATACTTTATGAAAATGATAAATGGGTCATTTTTGATGTGTATGAGACAACACCATCTCAATCCAAGGCATAGTGTGGCTGGTACCACCCAAATTTTAGCACTTTTATTTGAAATGGATATGATTTTAAGTGAAACCAAAAACGTCCATACAGAAAACTAACCATAAACATTCTAATTTCATTGATACTTCAGGAAAATGATCCATGGATCATTTTTGACATGCAAGAGTCAACCCCGCCTCAATCTGAGGTATAGTGTGGCCGGTATCACTCAATCTAGCTAACTGTTATTAGAATTGGAAAAAATTTTAAGTGAAAACAGAAAATAGAATACAGAAAACCAACCAAACATATTTTTATTGTGTTGATACTTTAGGAAAATGATCCATGGGTCATTTGTGACTTTTATGAGTCAACATCACCTCAATCCAAGGCATGGTGTGGCAGTTACCACTCGAACTATCTCACATTTATTTTAAGTGGACAAGATTTTATGTGAAAACAACAACTTGCATACGGAAAACTAACCAAACAAATTCATATTCTATTGATACTTTATGAAAATGATCCATGGGTAATTTTTTGACATGTATGAGTCAACGTTTCCTCAATCTGAGGCACGGTGGGGCTGTTACCACTCAAACTGTCTCACTTTTATTTGAAATGGACAAGATTTTAAGTGAAAACATCAAATTACATATGGAAAACCGACCAAACACTTTCTGATTGTATTAATAATTCAGGAAAACATTCCATGGGTCATTTGTGACGTGTATAAGTCAACCCCGCGTCAATATGAAGCACAGTGTGGCCAGTATGACTCAAAGTATCTCTCTTTTGTTTAAAATGGACACTATTTTAAGTAAAAACAACTGACTTTTGAAAAAATGATCAGACTTATTCTAATTATGGTGATACTTTATCAAAAGGATCTATGGTTCATTTTTGATGTGTACGAGTCAACCCTATCTCAATCGGAGGGACGGTGTGGCCAGTACCACTCAAAGTGTCACAATTTTATTTGAAATAGACAACATTTTAAGTGAAAACCACAACTGGCATACGGAAAACCAACCAAATGCATTTGGATTTTGTTGATACATTAGGAAAATGATCCATGGGTCATTTGTGACATGTACGAGTCAACCCTTCCTCAATCTAAGGCATGGTGTGGCTGGTACAACTCAAACTGTCTCACTTTTATATGAAATGGACATGATTTTAAGTGAAAACAACAACTTGTATAAGGAAAACCAACCAAAAGTATTTGGATTGTGTTGATACTTTAGCACAAGGATCCATGGTCTAGCCTCAGACAATCAACATCTCATGTGAGGAACTCCTACCCCTATTCTAAAACAAATGGCATATAATATGCCGATCCCATCCTCAAATAGTGGGTTCTTAGACCAAACCAAAGTCCCTTTGGGAACCCAATACCAAAGACATAATTGAATATTCATACTCACTACCCAAAATGGGGATTCATCTCACACCACACCCATGAGACCAAATTAAAATTAACCGCATACCCCCTTATTCCAATTGAAAAGTCTATGAAAAACATGTAAGCTATTCTGGTAAGCCATCTCATATGTCGAGATTGGAAAATGTTTCCCACAAACACATCAGGAACCATTTATACATGGAAACATAGTCATTAGAGGAATATAAACATCCCATGTGCTTCATACAACTCATCTTAGGTCTAAGAACATGACCACTACCAATTTCTATCCTATGGGTATCATGATCCTTGTCCACTCTACCCATGTTTTTCTGTTGGTTTTAAGATAGTCAACCCCAAACCCTGAGTAAAAGTCCCATGTGCTTTCTTAAACATGTAGGCGTTTTCTCTTGTGTGTATTGGTGTTGTCGTTTGATTGAGGAGTGAATTATTAATTCTGAATACTGTTATGGGTGTTATTACTTTTCAATTCTAAATTTCTGAATTCTAAATTTATTGGATTCTGGCTGTATTGGTAATGAATTCTGAATACTATTATGTGTATTGGATTCTAGATGTATAGTATTTTAATTTTGTATTGGTGTTATGGGTGTTATTGAATTTCAATTCTGGATGTATTGGATTGTGGATGTATTGAATTATGGATTTTTCTCTTGTGTTGTGGTTTGAGTGAAGAATGAATTTTAAATTTCTAAATTTCTGAATTCTGGGTGAATTTTAAACATCCCATGTAGGATTTTTGATTCTAGGTGTGTTTGTGTTCTTGTAGGCCATGGAGAGTTGTAGGTTGGAGGGGGCTACTGGCTGGTACGGAGCTGCAGTAGATGTATACCAATGGTATTCAAAACCGTTGTTATATCATTTTGATGTATATTATACCAACTGTTTTGTTATAACCGTTGGTATAAACGTGTATAGACGGTTTTAAAACTATTGGTATATTATTTGGATGAATATTGTGCACTATATACCAACAGTTTACACAGAACCATTGGTATATGCCTTTACTCATGACATACTTGGCCATGATTTGGGAAACCATTTGTATATAATATACCAATAGTTTCTAGGCCTTTACAAACAGTTCTGAACCGTTGGTAAAGGGTAGAATTCCAGTAGTGTTTGGAAACATTGAATTATAATCCCCTTGAAGGTATATAATTAAATGAAACTTAAAATATAATTACAATAAATAAATTCATGATATGAGATTTTAATGTGCCTATATATACACCTCATAAAATAGGTTCAGTTTAGAACATAACATGTCTCAAGGAAGCAAAATTGAGAGACAAATCCCTTACCTTAAGTCTTAATTTATTTTGTACACGTTCAGAATTCATTATTAATAAATATATTTTATTATATATCTATTTTATATCAATAATTATATTTATCATACCATATATGATTTCCTTATGACCTTTTACAACCTGTTTATAAACAATTCTATATTAAAGTCATGTTTTGGGCTTTAACTACCTTGTTTTTCGTGTATGTTCTGATTTTTTATTTTTGTTTCATTTAAATTCATAATGGTCCAATCATATATATAATGTTATAAATTATAAAATTATAATATTTATTAAATATATATGTATTTATATTAATCCATTAATGTTAGAGATAGAAAATGGAAAACTTTGTTCATAGAGACGATATGTCGTATGTACGCATGAATGATGTTTCCATTTTATCGACGAATTGAAAAAGAAAAAGGTAAATAATATATTAAAATTTAAGAATCATAATTTCATTATAAATTTCAGTTGTGTTCATTAAATTAATCCTTAATACCTTCCTTGTAAGGCATAATAGAAAATCACATCACTTCACAGGAAGAAAATCCATTGTTCACATGAGCAACATTATCATATCTCCCATGGAATGGAGTGTAAGAAGGATTAATTAATATAATATTTAAATAAGTTTAGTTATATAAGAAATATAATATTAATTTGTCAAATGTATCATTATATTCATCATTCAAATGTGGTTATGGAAAACAAACTACATCACTTCATGAGGTGGCAGTCTTCCGTATACACGTTTAATGGTTTCATTTTCCTTTTAACAAAAGTAGAGATGGATATAAGTTAATAAATTAATATAATAAAATATCATTATATATTAGATAATTTTTTTTAATATTTTGAGTTATAATAAATAATTTATGTAGGAATAATAAGAAATAAAAAAAAGATATTAGTGAAGAAAATTACATTCGCTTAGAAGAACCTTCTTTAGACACCTTTTTATGGACCTTACTGTTTGGTTTTTCATAGAATAAAAAGATATTGAACATTAATAAGGATATTGGAGAGGTATTTTTCTCATATCTTGTCCTAAATATATTTATTTATGGGTGTGAATACGTTAAGGGTGTAGTGACATTTTTTATCTGCGGGAAAGGAACCCACACAGAAATTTCCCAAAAGAATTAAAAATTCATTAATTCCTAATAAAATGATTAGAAATTAAATAATATAAGGAATTTTGAAGTATAATATTAAAATATGGTCATAAAATAACAATTTTAATGATTTGGGTAATTTTTAAACATTTCATTTTTAGTTTAACCCCATAGTAAACCTATTTCTTCCTTAACAGTTATAGATAATGTTTACAATTTTTATAACTTGTTATATTAAAAAATTAAATTGACATTATTAGATAATATAAATTATTATTAATCTAAATATGGAATCCATTTTTACAAAAAAATTTATATAATTGTAAAATTTAATTTAATAATAATCTTGAATACGTGACTAAAAAGTGGGTTTTCAATGACAAAATTTTCAAAACCTAAAAATACATTTTATATCAAAATTCAATATGAAAATTATTAAAATGAGTTGAATTGTATTAATATGTATTAAATTGAATTAATTATAATGATAGAACCAATTTTAATCAAAAAATATCCTTAAATTTTATTTAGATGAAAAGATAATTCTCAATAAAACCAGTTTTTTTCACTATTCACTGAAAAATTAATCTTTTTGTAAAAATCCTCAAAATTCACCCTAATATAATTTTGGCATGATTATTTAAAAATTAAATTTAAATTATCGAATTAATTTTATATTGTTAAATAGATTTAATTATATTATTGTTCACAAAATTAAATAATAAAAAATATTTTTTTGGAAAATAGTATTTTCTAAAAATATTAATGATTTTATAAAAATTAAGTAATTTTTTTCCAATAAGTTTTATTAAAATAAAATATTTTTTTCTTCATAAACCGATAAAAAAACAATAAACACTTATTATTATAAAAATGTACAATTTTATCAATTTTTTTATTTTTAGAAAACCATTATAGTATGTTTTTTTGATGTGGATGGGATTCATAAAAACATAGTTGTTCATTAAATATTTTTATAAGGACATAAATAAAATTTTATATTTTTTAATGGAAAATTCAAGATATGTCCTAGGTTATGTCTATATACATTCCATATCGGACATCCCATAGTGAGGGCCCCTTTTTTCTTCCTTATGTTTTGTTTGGTTGTCTGAGCACCTGCATATAGTTTATATTTCTAGTAACACTTTTTTGGGTTGCATGGATGTTTTATGATTTTTTACATATTTTAATTATATTTAAAATTAATTATTTAAATATTCAATTACCTTGAAAGGTTAGCACTATGATGGTCGATAGGTTAATTTATTCAGTTATCCTATGCCTATAATGTTCATAGTAAATTTTAAATGTTAATCTTATAAGTATTATTAAACTACAAAGTCAATAAATCATATACAATTATGAATTATTTATCCATTAATATTTATGTTGTCCTATACAAATTTATATGTTTTTATTAGGTCTTGTGTAAATCATGGTCATGTAATTTTCAGGTATCTGGGTTGGGTCATTTCATTGAATTACACTACAGAATTTATGTACGAAGAAGTACTTATCGAAAATTACTTCCTTGTTATATATCCTCATATAAATCTTATAGGATAGTATTTAAACATTATAAAAATATAGGTCATCTCCAATGTATTATATGAAAACAAAAATAATAATGATCAATAAACTCTAGATGTGGTTCTATAATGAAATCCACCTTTCTACTTATGAACTCAAAAGATAAATTTAAAAAATTATCTATTAAAATAGTTATTTTATTATCTTCCAGGTATAGCCTCATAGTCCATATATGACCAAAATAATATAATGAGAGTTAATCTAATTTATTTCACATGATATTATTATTAGAACCACATTACATTATTGGGGATTGAATTTGGATCAATTAACTGATAATTTGTCTGTTTATGTTATTCTCCATTTTCAAGATCTCATTTTCAATATGTGACAATAATTTTCCATGTGTAATGATTCTTCTTTAACAATTAAACTTGATATATTTATACATAAAAATATCTCTCTATATAGAAAATATATTTTATTTTTATATATATTAAATCTAATTCATCTACTTCTTTTTAATTCATTCAATCATTATTATTTTTATATAAACTTAATATCTTCTTCTTTATAAATAAATTAACCTATATTCCTATCAAGGATGAAAAAATATAACATATGTCATATATATTTTTTTTAAATATCCACATAATTAATTTTATGTATAATTGAATTAATTATCATGATATTCAAAAAAACACTACATAACATTATTCCATGCTTAAAAAAACTTTTAAAAATTCATCAAACTATTTCATATAGTTTTAAAACCCCTTATATATACATTGAATACATTTACCAACTATTGAAAAAAATTTCCAATACCTATTTCGAATTGATGATAATTGCTACATATACTATATAACATTCCACCCATTACCATAGAACCATTGAAAATTATTACTATCCATTATGAATATATTCTTACATATAATCAGAACTATAGAAACTGGCTGAATATAAAAATATTATTTATGAAAAATTAATTTAAAAATATCAAAACTAATAATAAAATATTTCCACATCATTAAATAGTATATATAATTTTTCATTTTCTACTTGACACATATGAAATCATGATATTTTACAATCAATATGTAGATAGTTTATATAATTTCAGGAAGCGGATTACCATCATCAAAGCAACCCCTATGAAACATTTGAAAACTTATTCTAACTATTACATAGGCGTTTAAATTTCCATTTTAATATCATGAGTGAACTAAAATGTTCTATGAAATCCAATAACCTTCTTAAAAAATCTATAAAAATCTCCAACATAATTTCCCCCACTTTTGTCAAATCTAAAATAGTCCATAAAACATATGCAACATCTTGATTTGACTTGTTTTTTCAATTATTACAAAACCTCTTCAATAATATCTTCCATGAAATATTATAAGTTTCTTCAAAAAAAATTTCTTTATATTTTTTTATCAAACCTCTTCAATGTATTCATTGAATATCATTAAACATAGATTATACCATTTTAATATATATTCATCTTCGAATTCAATTTGAAAAAAAAACACTACTTATAATCATCCTTTAATTGTTTTAATACATCTAATCCACTCTAAATTCAAAATTTACCATTATTTATTTATAACTAAGACATGAGAAGGAAAAAAATAAAAAATAAAATCCTTGTTTATGATAGTATTATATCATAAAATTCATATCCATAAAAATTAAATGTATCTAATCCCATTGTAGAATTCCCATGAGAGTCAAACAAGATAGAGACAATATTTATATAGAAAGATAATTGTTGGATCATGGTGTTAATACTAATAAAGGGTACATATGAACAAATTATATGGGAAATAATTTAATGGGGACACTCTTGGTGTAAAATAAATTTAAAAATCATTGGAAAATATATTTCAATAGATGAGAGTTGTTACAAATTATTTATGTGAGACGATTTTCATTCATGATGCAATCCTCCAGTTGATTATTTTTATTCTATATCATCATAGTCATAATAATCATATAATATTTATTCTAAAATTGAAAATGATTCCATAATTACTATAGAGGAATAATAAGGGATAGTTAATTGGGATCCCTCTCACCTAGTTCAACCCCTTCTCAAAAAACTTTATACCAATGTCTTCTAAAAATGTCACTATACATCTAGTGATTAAACTGGACCCCAATTTAGGGACTCTCATATTATGAAGTATAATGTACAAACATGAATTTTCTTAGGAACTAAAATTCACACACAATAATAAAAAATAAAGAAATTATTATTTTACATAATTTGTTAGTTTACCTATACCCACAAGAGAATGGTTCCACTCTATTTTATTCTCTCAATATAATAATTGAAGTATATAAAAATATTACAAATACATGAAAAAAATTACAATTTAAATTCGAGGATAAAAATTTTGGCCAAATATTTATTTAGTGATTCATCCCCCATTGACAAGTAATTATTCCATGACACTTACCCATCATTGAAGAAAATATTATGTGGTTAGTTACTCAACATTATATATTACTTGTACATCTTTCCTAATACATTGGGATTATCCGAAAAAAATGCCCCCATAAAAAATTTGGGGTAAAATATATACCTGAGGTCTCCTGATGGAATATTCATTCTCTTTTGGTAGAACCTTTACCATCATATTTTCTCCATTTTAATCAGTGTGTGTTTTCACAACATTTAACAATTTTTATTCTAAAATAATTATGACATTATATTATCAAATGTATATGTATTTTAATTTTTATTGAATTTTGGGTCTTTATGGATTTTAATGGAACTCCATCCATCATAATAGAGAATATAATTCTATAGTTTATGCCTGAGATCATATTGAAATTTATTTATCTACAAGATATTATTTCAATTATCAATGATTGAGATATACTATATTGACATGTATGATCAACAAATTACCTTCATTAAAAAATATTTTTATAAGATACCTCCCTTATAAATGATATCATGTATATGGGTAAATATTTTCTTGTTATGATAACATCTCTAACTATATTTATATGCATATATTATTAAAATATATGTTTATCATTTCAAAAACATAAATTTTTTTCATAACACCATTTATCACCATTATTTAATGGAATCTAGATTGTTGTAATCCTAAAATAACGCAAAAGTGTGGTATTAATAGGTATTTACTTGATCATGTTGAATATTTCTATAACCTTATTAATGATTCATTCTTGAGATAACCAAATCCACCAATTTTCCTTGTTGTGGGTAATTTTTATGCTAAGAATCTATATGTTTTCCCCAAAGTTTTTAATTTCAAAGGTATTTTTCAACTCATTCATTAAATTATTAATATGTGTAATAAATCAATTAATAACAGACATTACATCATTATAAAAAATAATAATAATATAATTACCATGAAAAAAATCTTTTGATGTAGAAGAGGTTATTATAAGTTGTTTTTTTCAAACATTTTCCCCACGAATGATTATAATTTCTCTTACAATAATCTCATTGATTTATTTAAGAAATTTATAATTTTACTTAATTTACAAAAAAATTATTTACCTTCCACCTAAAAACATTTCAGGATGTTCCATGTATATCACCTCTTTAAGACCAATGTGTAATAATACAATCTTTACATAATTTTCTGTTACTTATAGGTTAAGAATAGTTATCAATCATTGAAAACATCCGCTAAAATACATGTTTACCATAGAATAATTTTTTTTAAATTAGAAAGTTTTCTTTTTTATCATACCCCTTCACAATCTTCATTGATTTATAACATAATTTCTTGCAACCAAATTCATTTTTAATTTTGTAAAACGTCATGTTCTTGAGTGCCTTAATTACTTGTAATAAATTTACTACACTGAATGTATAATTCTTTTTCAAGGATCCCATATCCTCTTTTGTGGATTTTCTTTAGTTCATATTTTAATTAATTTTAATCAAATTATCACATCATTCAACTTCTATTAATTTATTGAGCATCAAATTTTATTTTGGTGAGTTCCTATAATTGATTTTTTATTCTATTTAGGATCTTTTAAATTATATTCCTAGTGGGATATAATCTAGAATATCATGTGAAGAATAAATAACATAATATATAGACATACTAATATTTTGTTATGCATTATCTATTTTATGAATTTATCTCCCAATATACAAAGCTGGTGGTGGTGATACTGCATCCAGATTGACTGGAATTTCTTCAAATTTTACCTATTTTTTTTTCAAAATCCTCCATTTTTTGATCTTCAAGAATAATCATATGTATACTTTTAATGATCCAATTTTTAATGGGAACCAAAAACCTTATTCCTATAATATTCACAATTATATCCCATTAATATAAACTACTTTCCATTACCATCTTGGTTCTTCCTCTAATCTTTTGGAATGTGAACCAATTCCCTACAGTAAAAAATAACAAATATTTTTATAGAAAATCATTACCTATCCAAACCCTATATGGTATTTTATATATATAATAAAAATATGGAGAAAGGTTGATAACATCTACTATTATCCTCATTACCTCCCCCAAAAATAGTTTGGAAGCTTTAAATTTGATAGCATACTCATAACACCCTTATAGATTTTTCTATTAATCTAATCTACTCCACTATTATATTGGTGTATATATGTTATGTTTTTTCCACTATAATGATAAAAAATTTAATGATTTGTTATAATGGAATACATCACTATTATCCATTTTATTCATGTAAAAAATTCAATTACCTATATACATATCTTTAAACATTTATGTGAAACTACATGAAAACATAATAATCTTGAACATTCATTTTCATAGAAATTTTACATTATATTATAGAATGGTCATTGATTAATGTAAAAATAAATAAACAAGAACTTCTAAAGAAATAGTTCTCTTCATTTAGGAACCTATGTGTATCACATCTCAAATATGATCTTTTATGGATAAAAAATATCAATGAAAAAAAACTAGGTATTGGTTTACCATGATGTAATCAACCCAAGTACCTAAATATTAATTTTTGAATAATAGTGGTAGATTATTGTTTAAAATAATTAGAATTAATTATAATTGATATAACCAAATCAGTTTTACCACATCTCTATAGAGGATTACTTTTGAAAAATATTGATTTCTCTAGAAAATAGTTTAGAATTTAGGATATAGATAGATGAATCCTTATGATCATGGGAAATTACAATGTAACATTTTATAATCATATATTTTCCATTACTAAAAGAATTTATGATTCCATTATCATCCATCATTCGAGTGGATATTATATTTAGGAAAATATCAGCGACATGCCTTATATATTTTAATAATTACCAATATCCAATATTATGTTTATGAAAATTATTTCCAAAACCATTAATTTTAGATTTTCCTTTATTTTCCAATGTCACTTGTCTAAAACTCCAGTCATAGTAAGATGAGAGTAATTCTCATTGACATGCGAGATTATAGGAGGAACATGTGTTGATCTCATTTGTTGAGTCTTATCTATAAATATTGACATGATTTTCTTCTAGGACAATAATCACAACATCACTAACATTTATCACATAATTTGGTTTATTTTAACCTTCTTGATTCCATAGATCAATCATTAAATTCTAAAACATTCATAATATGTGTTCTAGATTTTCATAATAGTTGAATTTGGACTCATATCATGATATTCATTTATAATGATCTCTCACTTATTTATTTTTCTCATAGGGTTATTTTTATTTAATTATTTCAAAACATTTATAATTCCATTATATTTTAGTGACATGTACTTATATTTTAGGGCTATAACTGTAATATTTCCTTTAGAATTATTCATTCAGTATTATACCATTTACCATTTCGGTGGATATAAATCCATTAATGGTGGATATTCTAAATAAAATCATTAATGTGTCTCAACTCTTTAGTAAATAGTTTACAATCAAAAGTTATCACAACTAATCATTAACAGTAATTTCCATAGAATTAATTCAATCAATAATAGCATGGGATTTTCACATATTCTGTATCATATTTCATAATTTCATGCACTTTATG
Organism: Viscum album; assembly: GCA_963277665.1. Taxonomy (NCBI): domain Eukaryota; kingdom Viridiplantae; phylum Streptophyta; class Magnoliopsida; order Santalales; family Viscaceae; genus Viscum; species Viscum album. The sequence goes on from OY728151.1 coordinate 1,992,161,837, forward strand.
TTGAAAAGTAATCATATTGGGTTTTCATTACTCTGTTTTTCCCGATATAGGTATTTTTTATAATTTAGAGAACACACCCATCAAGTTCAATGATAATGATTTGAATGATACTTTTTATGATCTATTGTCTGATTTTATTATAATTTTTTTTATTGAGAATGGATCACATTGAGTTAATTGGAAGGGTGTTAGAAGATGTTTTATCTTCACCAGTTTGATCTCTAGTGAGAGGTTTCACCGATGATTCTTAAAACATGTATATTTTTCTTCAATATTGTTGTAATGGGATTCTAAAAATCAATAATATATAAATGAGTTTCTATTTTTAGATTCTATATTTCATAATTAAATATATTTCATTAACATATGTGAACATAATTCACCTCTATTGATGTATTGAAAATATCAAAAAACTAACCATAAATATGTGTCTGAAAAAATTGATTTAATGGATTAATTGACCCTAAGATCACCCAAATTACACTCTGAATATCTGAGTTATGGAAAAGCTCATAAGAATATATTCCACATAAATCACTATAATGTAGTGTATTCTCACTTTTTGACATGAAATTTAATAATATGTTATTATTTTTATTATAGTAGCTATAATAGCACTTTTTTAGGAAGTGTAATTCATGAGAAAGATTTTGTTGGAATTAGAATATGCACACATGAACATAGAAAGAAATATGAAAATTATATGGTATAGTAGTGTTCATATTTTTGAGATTATGTAAAGCCAAAATTAGTTGATTTGATTTTCTTGGATAGAAGAAATGGTTTTAGAATATCTTCATTTCATTTAAGCAATGGGCTTACCATAAGAATTTCTAGAATGAGTTCTAAAAAGAGGATAGTTTAGATAGGGATTATTTGGATGTTTCATAGTGCAATATGGTCTTGTTCCAGAAGTTAATCTAATTTAGAAAAGTATTTTTATGATGTTTCACAGCAAAGGATGTTCTAATTCTATAAGTTTACTATGGAGAATTTTCCAATTTACTAGAGGTGGGGGTCAGACTTGGGATTGTTATATAAGATCAGTATTTGGAATAGTAGAACATATGGAATCCCATATTTCTTGGATATTGGTTCAACTAGATGAAAAACAATAACCCTCTTAAAATTATAGGGATGGTCCACCTTTTTTAGTATCATTGAATTTATATCATGTGATATTATTATTCATTGTTTTGGTAATCCAAGTGACTCATTAGACATAGATTTTAATATGTTTTCCCAAAAATGAAATACAATAGCATTTCCCTAATGGGTGTACTAATAAAAATAAAAACCATATAAAACAATATTTTTCTATTTTTATGTAATTTACATTAATTTTAAAAATGTTCAATGTATGTTTAAGGGAATATTTCTGATGTTATTTTCAACTAAGTGTGATGATTTGGGTGAACATTATTTATTCCAATTTATGGACCACTAAGACCTAAAGAGTTCCAAATGGAATTTTATTTACTACATCTAGTGGTTTATAGGAAGTAAAATGTAGGGGGAATTTATAAAAAGGTTGTATCAAAGTATTCAGATCACTTGAGGCTTAGTTGTGTGCATAAATGATTAGGTAACATATTCATACTCATAATTTTTTGAATTTGAGTGGGATTCATTCTTTTTTAGAATAATGGAATCATATGGTCAAATGTTCTAGATCGATTGATTCAATGGAGATAACATATATTTTTTAAAGATGTATATGTAAGACTATCTCATTCATTAATATTTAAATCTTACATAGAAGATTTAAAAACCCGAAGTAATGGATAATGGTGAATGGTAAAAAATATTTTAGAGGATACATGGTGTGATATTAACATTATTAGTTCAGAATGTGGATTTGAAAATTCGGGAGAAAAAAACAATATTGGAGTTATATAATCCCTTGAATATATGTATGAGAAACCTAAAACACTGAATAATGTTATCTTGATATGGAGGTTATTCAAAATGAGGTTATTTGAATGAAAATCTGTAACATATATTTTGAATTATTTTTACTTATTCTTAAGGTAGCTAAAGTATGTGGTGGTTATATTCACAGATGCTATTTGGGTGATTCAATTTTTTTCATCATATCTAGATTCATTTGTTTCCAAGGTAAAAAATTTTATTATTTCATGTGGAAATAACTATTTGGGGTTAATTATTGTTTTGATACTTATAATAAATTATGACCTCTGATGGAAAGAAAATTTTGTCTAATTTAGTGATGTATTGAATAATAAAATGGGATGACTCATCTCATTTAAAGAATGGAATATTTTTTGTACAAAAAGAAGTGTGGAAAGTTCCAGGTCGTCAGAAGAACCATATTTTATTTGGTTAGTTGGATGAATAAAATTTAGGAACAAGTAATATAAATGGATTATTAAAGGGCTGAATATACAATATTAAAATTTTAACAATTTTTACTGATTATTAAAATTAATCATAAATGTTAATAAATAGAGGTAATTAGTAGTATGAAATAAAATAATGAACACATTTAATTTTTATATTACTTTAGTAGAAAGTGGATCTAATGTACTCTTATACCTATATTCTTAGTAAGAGACATGTTGTACACTATATTTTTTTAATGGAAATCATAACCAAATTATAATATACATTTAATAATGGAACTATAACCAATACACCCAACCATTTCATGGGCAGTGACATAGAATATGGTAGTCAAACCTGAATAAAGAGAATGATTTTTTAGTAAATTGAAAAAATTGACTGTAAGGGCATGTGTGTGAGATAGAAATCAATGTAATAGACATAAGATACCAACATGAAATTGATGATAGATGAAAGAAGCACATGTACTAGTTTGTGAGTATTGGAACAATTATTCTAATTAATGAACTATAAGTATAAGTAGTATTGTACAATCCTTGATAGACCATCCACTAGAAAAAATAATTGTTTGAAAAGGATCATAGACTTGAATAGAACCTCAATGTATTTCGCCATAATAATTTTTTCACTAAAAAATGTATGATCTCAACAAAGAATTATTGTTTCAGTATTTTTATAAATATCAATCTCATGTGAAGCAATTAATTAAATATTTAAATAAGATAGAAACTTAACACTGTATAGATAATGGTTAGATAATTCAAAATTAAAAAAGATAGAAACATAATTATCAATGATATATATATATGTATTTATATTATAAGTGTGTGATAATCACTAAAAATTAAAACACTAAAGAGAAAAAAATTAAATCATCATTAAAATAGTTCCAATATACTACAAAATAAATTATAAACATTAAAAACAAAGAAATAAACTCAAGATAATAAATTCAAAATTTTGAGATTCATGTTAACAGAACATGAATAAAATTAGGAATATCATTTATCTTCATAAAATATGTTTACAAATTGTAAAAACATTCCACATAGATTGTATATAATTGATGAAAATTTATAATATCTTGGAATAAATTTAAAGACCTTAATACAACATACCTAATATCTAAATAGCATGAAAATGTGATAACAAAGTATATTTCATACAATGAAGGAAAAATATTAATTTTGTAAAATAAAAAATGGGGTTTTTATACCATAAATAAGGGTAATAATAATATTTTCCTACCTTTAATAAAGTTAACACTATATTTTCATGCCTTGTGTAGTGGTATGAAGCAACCATACACAACATAAGGGTATCTCAACATTTTTTACACTGTTTAATGGTAAGAAAATGCATTTCGTAAGGTAAAAACATATTTTTTAAATGTTTTGTAAGGGTGACATAAGAGTTGTGTAAGGGAAAAATACAAATTTTAATTCGTAATTAGGGTTAAAAAATGTTTTGTAAAGGTATGGACCAAAGTATAAAGGACATGTTGGGATACATGGAATGATATTTAAGGGTAAGAAACAAAACATAAAGGTTCTATTAGGGTAATAACAATTTTCTATGAAAATTTTAAGGGTCGAAAATATTTTTAAAACTCATGTAAGGATAACTAAAAAACATATAAATGAAATAAAAACTAATAATAACCATTTTAGAGAATATATACTAGTTAATGAATATATAGTAATAATAATAATAGAACATATTAATAAATCAATATTAAAAACTAATTTAAAAAAATTGTTTAAAAATAATAAAAATACTAATTGGAATTGGTTTTATTTAAAATATAAAACATAATTAACATATATATACTCAAAAATTAGACAAACAATCTCACCAAAAAATGAAATCTACCCTCTTTTTAGAAATTATAATACCAAATAGTATTTTTCAAAAAATCATCCCCTTTTTTTGTTATATTCAAAAATTTAACATAAATTAAGACATAAATATGTTTTTATAGAAATTAATGAGGTAAGATTTAAAATTTAAAATTTAATATCCTGTTGAATAATAGAAAAGAAAAGAAAATATTATTTTCAAAATAAATTTCCATTACTACATATAAAAAATTTATTTTATGAAATTTATTAAACACAATGGTGTAGTGAAAATTTAATCTAGTGTAATTTTAGTAGTAACATATTCTAAAATAATATTACATTAATTCACATAATACAATATAAAAATGAATCACGTGTCAAGATGTTTAGTTCTAGAATATATTGAAGTGTTTTTTTAAATATAAGCAGAAGAATAATTATCACATAAACTATGTATCTTTTCTAAATTAAAACCAAAGAATGGTTTAGTTTGTTTAACCCATAATGATTGAGTAAAACATGATAAAAATATAAATATATTCACTTTAATAATAAGATTATAAAACATAATTTTGTTTTCTTGAACTCAAGAAAAGAAATTTCTAGGAAGAAAGTGACACAAATCTAAGGTAATTTTTCAATCAAGTCAACATTCTCCAAAATTAGGGCTGAAGTAACTAATCAAGTACAAATAATTTTTTATAGAATAAAATATCCCCTAATTAATAGTTATTTTAACTTACATAAAATACATTTAATGTCATGACCCGTCCCCCAGGGCTCGTGCTGTGACTACCCTAAGCCCACCTTCCATAGGCCAGGGGCTAGTGACTAGGACCAAAAAATGTATTCCACACAATTGGGAATGCAATGAATTTATAAATTGTAAGCACATGTAACCAAGCACATAGATATATTTGAACACAAGTCAACTATATAGAAATAAGAGTGCGGAAAGTAAAAAAGGGGGCCGAAATACAAGCTCAACTGTAAAGATACAAGTACAACTAAAATACAAATAAACTGAAGAAAGAGAAAAGAAAACTATTGGATCATCCTACGAGGCTCCTACCTGAAGGGAATGTACAGATCACCTCCTCAGCACTCCACGTCCACCCGTTTCCTCTGCGTACCGACACATTGTATGGTTCACCTCCGGGTACCATCCAGTCCTTGTACTCTCAGCCTCATTCAGCACTGTCTGTCATCTGCATCCAACACAACAATATGCGGGCATATACCATACATGGGTCAGTATAAGGATACTCTATAGGGACCCTGAGACCCTCAAGGTCTCACAATAACCATGAAGGATAAACCAGAAATTATGAAATCAAGAGACAACCCTACTTAGGTATACTCCCATACATATACCTATGTTATCACGTAACCCATCTCAATCATGAGGAAAACATAGAGTTATTGACTCAGCTCACACCAGGCTTTATTCTTGGGGTAGTAACAAGTAACAACCCCAGTCACCTCGTCGAACACCTCAGATGCTGGAGATACCCTCCTCTATCGAGTTTAGTGGGTCTGTCGTGCCATATAGAGGCACATCCCACAAACCTTGGACTACTGAGCCAATCCTTCTATCGAGTACCGTGGGTCTGCCGTGTCACACAGAGGCTCTCCCCACCATGGATATGCCGCATCACACAAAGGTGCTCCCCCTCGTGACCCGCTGAGGTACTCCTTCTATCGAGTACCGTCGGTCTTCCGCGTCACACAGAGGCGTTCTCCACCATACACCACTGAGGTACTCCTCCTATTGTGTTCCTTGGGTCTGCCGCATCACACAGAGGCGCTCCCTACCATGGGTCTGCCGCATTACACAAAGGCACTCCCCACTAGGCCTGTCTAGTCACTCCAAATCGAAAAGGTCGGTGGTCGTTAATTCTTAGCCAACTACTGGGTTCCCTCACTATTCTTGATCATCTCCGGGAGGATCTGCTCCAAGAGATACTGGTCGATACTTCAACTACCATGAAGTCCCACAAGGAAGTGTCTCAAAGTTCCACCACATCATAGGGGTCTCAACTCAACAGACATCGCGTCAATTGGACGCCAGATCTGTGAGTTATTAGTCTTTTAGTCCCAGGGGCCCAATTGAATTCATTCTCGATACAAACTGACCATTCTCCATATTAATCCAAAACCCTAGTGGGGTATACTCAAAGGGACTATCTCACTCAAATATTTCCAGCTCCGCTGATGGTTCGTGAAACGGACGTCTGCTGCCAATGTTATGGCCCAAGTAAAGTAAATTGGTCGTATCTGGTCCGGGTCTGGTCTGACCCGGTCAGACCGACCCGACCTGAACTTGTCGGGGTTGACCCAGTTTGGGTCAACCCGGTCCAACCTCCAGGGTCTAGCCCGGCTCGTGGTGTAGCCTGGCCCGCTGAGCGGTCCAGCAGCCTTGAGGGCCGCGGGTACCGCTTAGGGGCAGAGGTCGTGGGTCGGCTAGGCTGCAGATGGTAGATCGGCTGCGGGGGTGCTGTGAGGGTGCGGGGACGTTAGTCTTGGCCCAAGGAGGCTTGAAGAGTCCTCGGGCGTCACTGCTATCGCGGCTCGTAGGGCCGCGAGTGGTGCGGTCGGGGCGGCTCAGAGGGACGCAAGCCACTTGGCCGGGGTGGTGCGAAAGGCCGCAGGCAGCGAGTCCAGGGGGCTCGGCAGGCGGCTTAGCAGATGGCTGAGATGACACAACTGACGATGAAGGCGGCTCTCCAGACGGCGGTGGTGGTTCAACCTTGGTGATGGTGGCAACTCGACGGATGGCGGTGGCGGCTCGGCCTTGACGGTGGTGGTGGCGGCTCGGCCCGGTCGGCAGCAGCGGCTCATCCTGGATGGCGTCGGCCACGGGTTGCGGTGGTCATGGGTGCCGTGAACAGTCTTGTCTATGGGGGGGGGGGGGGGGGGGTGGGTGAGCGAGCGGAGGTCATGAGGTGGCGGTGACCACGGGTTGGTGTCGTTGTGTCGTCACCGTCGTCGCGTTCAACGCCACAAATCATCACATGATTTGAAGAGGGGTCATGCCATGTTTGTTTTTCCCCTTCCCTCCAAGTTAGGGTGGTAGCATATGGCTCAACAAGTACTTGAAGAAGAAAATCAATCTCAAAAAAATCACACTATGATTTATTCCCAATCCCGAAATGGAATTCAAGGTAAGAACATGGGAAGAGTATTCATACACAAATAAACCCCTACTTTTTTTTGATTGTTGACGATGAAGAGAGAAGTCAAAGTTGTCAACGTTCGTCGCACCCATCAAACACCTCTAATCCCAAGCTCATTCATTGGATTAATTTTCTTCTATGGAGGTTATTATTTATTGTTGAATATGGCCACCTTTGGAGGATGTCTCGAGGAAGAAGGTCGAAGTCAAGGCTGATGTTCTTCGTTGGTGTTCTTCATTGGTGGGCCTTCTCCAAGAACCCCCCCCCTTTGCCAATCCTTTTCACCAAAATGAAAATGTCCAACTGTTGTGTTCCCCAATATTTAAATGTTGGCACAATTTCAAATTGGATTAATTAAGTTGGTGGCACTTCAATAATTGATGAGTTTGGAACAAAATTAATTAAATTAGAGTGGCATAATTAAATATTGGAGTAGTTGAAGAGGCTCTCCCACATTTAATAGGGAGTTCAAGAGGTTTCAAGCCTTGTGTAGTCCCCACCACCGTACCCTCTCATGGGAGGTTAGGTTTAGTGGTCTGCACCTCCATCAAATCTCATAGGAGGTTAGTTCGGGTGGTTCCCACTTATCAACATCGACATGGAATAAAAATAAAAATAAAATTTACACAATTTTATTTTTATTTTAATCTTTCATGAATATGTGAAAATCTAAATTCCACCCTTGACCTACTAAAGTCGAGATAAAGGCCTCCTTAAGTGAATACCAGCGCTGTGAGTTCAACGGTGCCCTAATATTTCAATTCTGAGCACCGGTAAAAATTATAGAAAAACCCGCTCTCATGTTTACTGAACGTACCCAAAAGAAAGTTCAGAAATTCATTCTGGGCACTCTAGGCCTCGTAATCATGCGCCGTCAATTTTTTCAGACTCGTAAAATTCCCATATATTAAAAAACATCCATGAAAATTCTAGGTCATTATATTCTCCCAACCTTAAGGAATTACGTCCCCGTAAGCAATAACTCAAACTATGGGAAGAAGTGGGGGTACTAAGAACAAATCTGAGCCTCCCACTCCCATGTGAACTCCTAAAGGTTCCCGTGATTCCAGCGAACGAACACCAGATGTATCGAGCATCCACGAAAGACCTGCTCTTGTCAATCCTAAATCTCTACGTGATCCTCTATAAAAGTCGCCACATTATTGATATCCAGCCCACCATGGTCGATGATGTGAGAAGGGTCATTCACGTATCTCCTCAGCTGGGATATATGGAAGATGTCGTGCACCCGGTGCAACTGAGATGGAAGTGCTAAGCGGTATGCAACCTCCCCAACTCTGTCTAGGACCTGAAAAGGTTCGATTAATCTCAAATATAACTTGCCTCCTTGGCCAAATCTCCGCAGACCTTGTTGGGATGAGACCCATTGAAAGACGTGGTCGCCATCCTTGAACTCTAGAGGCCTATGTCTCCTGTCAACAAACGACTTCTTCCTTCTCTGTGCAGTCTTCATGTGCTCCTAGATAATATACACCTTCTCTGTGGTATCTCGTACCATCTTTGTTCCCACAAGTGCTAACTCCCTGGGTCAGTCCAGTACAAAGTTGATCATTAAGTTCACCCATACAATGTCTCAAAAGATGTCATCCCTTTGGTGGATTTATATATATTGTTGTATGAAAACTCCTCCAAAGGCAAGTGATCCTCATAGCTGTGATCGAAGTTGAGGATGCATGCACGTATCATGTCATCGAGGGTCTGAGTGCTCTGGTCAGTAAGTCCATCCATCTGAGGATGGAAGGCGGTGCACTAATGAAGATTCATCTCTAAATCCCCCAGCAACTGCTTCCATAGCTGGGACGTAAAACATTCACCAAAATCAGAGATAATCTTTTAGGGTAATCCATATAGCCGGACAATCTCCTACATATAGAGGCGTACCAAGCTCTCTACTAAACTTGGCTCTCTGATCGGTAGGAAGTGGGCCGACTTGGTGAGTCAGTCGACGATAACCCAAATCTTTTCAGGATCCCTAGATGTATGTGGATGTATTTTCACAAAGTCTATGGATATCCCATCCCACATCCACTCTGGGACCTCTAAAGGCTGAACCAATCATGCTGCTACCTAATGTTCCACCTTCACTTACTGACAAGTGAGACACCGAGAGACAAACTTTGCTACTTATTTCTTCATTCTAGGCCACCAGTGCTGTCGTCAGAGATCCCGGTAACATCTTTGACTCTCCTAGATTTTCCACTAGAGGGGAAGTTTGGAACTCCCTCAAAAATTCCTCCTGAAGTGACACTGGAACCATGGTACGTCCTCTGGAGAGGATGGCGTGCTCCCCACCATCATAAAATCCATTAGGTGCCTGTCCTATGAATAACTGATCACATCGGGTCTCACAGTCAGTGTCCCCATGCTGCGCCTCCCTGACTTACTGATGGAGTGGGGGACTGACTGTAAGAGGCTGAAGAAAAAATTCTCCATCTCTATCCCCAAAGGATATCTGCAAAGCACACAGCTGCTCCGTCGCCTCACCTAGCTGCTGTATAACAGATCTCCTACTAAGTGAATCTGCAACAAGGTTTCTTTTCCTAGGAGTATAGACTATCTCTAAGTCATAGTCCTCGAGGAACTCAAGCCAACATATCTATATCTGTTTTAGGTATTTCTGAGAGAAGATATATCTGAGACTCTTGTGACCAGACTACACTATAAAGTGCTCGCCATTAGATAGTGTCTCCAAAACTTCAAGGTGAAGACCACTACTGCTAACTCCAGGTCATGGGTAGCATAGTTCTTCTCATGATGCCTCAACTGTTGAGAACCATATGCGATGACTACTCACCCCTTCATCAGAAAACATCTATGTATGGTCCCTGATGCGTCGTAGTAAACTACGTATCGTACGCCCTCCTCTGGATGCCTCAAGATGGGGGCACTAATCAACCTCTGCCTCAGCTCCTGAAAACATTGTTTTCATTTCTCCGAAAAAACGAAGGTTTTCCCCTTCATTGTCAATGATGATAGTGGTGGTGAAACTCTAGAGAATTACAGAACAAACCTCCAGTAATATCCATCAAAACCTAGGAGACTACATACCTCCATCACACTCCTTGGTGGCTCCAAAGAAAGTACCGCCTCAATCTTCCCTGGATCCACTGCAACTCCATCCTCCAATATGATGTTCCCTAGAAAGTGAACATTTTGGATCCAAAATAGGCACTTCGAGAGCTTACCTTAAAGATGGTGCTCTCAGAGTGTGTCTGGTACTACCTGCAAATGATAGGCATGCTCCTCCTCAGTAGCCGAGTAGATCAGAATGTCATCGATGAAGACTACTACAATACAATCAAGGTATGGATGAAATATCCTATTCATGAGTCCCATGAACCTTTTTGGAGCATTGGTCACCCCAAATGACATAACCAAGAACATGTAATGGCCATACCGACATCTGAAGACCATGTTCTGGACATCCTCGTCTCGCACTCTGAGCTGGTGATAGCCTGATCTGAGGACTATATTCGAGAACCACCATGCTCCCTTCAGTTGATCCAAGAGGTCATAAATCCATAGGAGTGGGTACTTTTTCTTCACGGTCACCTAGTTTAGGTGTGAATAGTCAACACAAAGCCTCAATCTCCCATACGCCTTCTTGGTGAACAAAATCAGGGCTACCCAAGGAGAAACACTGGGCCGAATGATTCCTTTCCCCTACAAGCCCTCCAACTGTACTCGTAGCTCATGAAGCTCTGTGGGAACTATCTGATATGCTGGTGTAGATATCGGTGTCATACCAAGGTACAAGTCAATGTAAAATTCCACCTATCTGTGAGGAGACCGACTAGAAACATCATCAGGGAAAACATCAACGTATTGTTCCACCACTACAGGATAGATCAGACTCTCCACATCAATAGCTCTGAGGGTAAGGCTATCCAACTGATGAGTGATCAACTTCACTCTACTCTGGGTATGTCTATCCTATACTGCAAAGGTCCCCTTCCCACTGGTTAAGGTAATCTTGGTCCCATCCATGCGGACACACCACACTTTGCACCTAATACAGTCAATTTGAGCATGGACTGTAGATAACCAGTCTATACCCAAGATGACATCATAAGTCCTCGAAGCTGCTACTAGGAGACCCCAGAAAATGATCTTGCCTCCTAGAGTAAGCTCACACTACTGGCACTAGTGTGTAATCATCGAATCCACTCCCGTAGGAGTCTCTATCCATAAGGATCGAGCCAACAACTCCGTCGGAATCTCTGAGATCCGAACTCGGGTAGTGGCTATAAAATAATGAATGGAAACTATGTGTATAAGTACAAAAACTAAGGTGTAATAGACACATATTGTACCTCGTATCATCTATGGAGCACCGTGATCGTAGGACTCGGCTTCCTAGAGATGAGCTTTCCCCTGTCCACCAGATCCCTATGGTCAGGGTGGACCTCCTGGTGGTGGAGGCGATAACATATCAAATCTTTTCCCAATGCCATCTACATGGAAAACTCCTCTTCCACGTCCAGCTGCTCCTTGTGGACCTCCTCTTTCGATCCACTTTCTCTGCCTAGGCGGTCCTTCGACCATCTGATGATCATCCGTACGATAGGGTGGACTGTCATGATCCATGTGACCATGCCCGCCAAATGAGTAACACTGCATGATCCTTGCCTGACTGGTTCCGCCTTAGGTTCCCCACACAACCAATCCGGAGTCATGCGGTCCTCCACCTATTGTTCTGGTCCTCTTGGACCTCTACAACATCTGTCTGCTACCAGCTGCAGAAGACTCCGATACGTGACGACTCGTTGTGGGTCTCACCGCTAGTGACTGCTCGGCAAGGAAACTATCCACCAAGATGGCTCTCTCTAACACCCCTACCTACATTGGGATCCTGAGTGAGATCATCGAAGCCCTAATCTCCCGACTGAGCCCCTGCTCAAAGGCTTAGTCAAAGAAAAATGGGTCATGCACCATATCAGTGGAGTAGCATGAGAGGTCAGTGAACCTCACTGATTACTGAGCTATAGTCATGCTGCCATCCTAAAAATGAAGAAGCTCCTTATACGCACTACGTGAAGAGTTGTTGGGATAAAATCTTCCCGAAATAGGCTCTCGAAGTCTACCCAGAGAAGCTTCACCTTGTCATGAACTTGGAGCATCATGGTCCACCATCTGCCCGCTACTTACTATTGAAGGCTCGTGTGAAGGATCAGCATGAGATCGGCTGGTGTCCCAATGAGTCGGAAGACTGTCACTATATCCTCCATCCAATCTTTAGCCTCCTGTGGGTCCCTCTCTCCCTTGAACCTGGGTGGCCTCTAGAACTAGAACTCGTGCTATGAACTAAAGTGGTGTGCACTCTCTTCTTCTAGGGCTGGTGGCATCGGTGGCCCAACGGGTAGTGGTACCACTGGTGCCTCCATTGGTGCCTCTACTGGAAAAGGTCCCTACACCAAGGCCTCATCGCTCAGTGGGGTATCTGTGCATACAACTCATGGAACCTTAGCTAGCTGTCTGTATGGAGGTATCCTGAAAAGAAACAGGTGTACCACGGTCAATAAGTTATACCTGGTGAGCTAAGTCAATAGATAACAAAGAAAACTCTTAGAAAAACAAACACAATCAATGTTTCCATGGATTGAGTTGGAAATCATAAGTCAGGGTCCTGTTGTATGGATACGTCACAGTCACACCAACACTGGACTCCCTGAACTGAAATCCGCACTCATTACCGTTAACACTCTTACTTCATAGAAAAGATCAGAGTCCTAGTTATTCGATAGAACCAGATCCTCTGATACCAATTTGTCATGACCCATCCCCTGGGGCCCATGTCGTGACTACCCCAAGACTTCCTTTCATAGGCCAGGGGCTGGCGACTAGCACCGAAATTCGTATTCCCCAAAAATGGGAAGGCATTTACTTTATAACCTGTAAGAACACCCAACCAATCACAAAAAAATACAAAGAAGAGTCGACTGTATAGTAAAAAGGTTGCTGAAAGTAAAAAGGGGTCCAAAATACAAGCCCAACTGTAAAGATAAAATTACAACTGAAATACAAAAAAAACTGAAGAAAGAGAAAAGAGAGAAACTGGATCATCCTTTGAGGTTCCAACCTGAAGTGTAGGTACAAATCACCTCATCATAACTCCACGTCCACCCGTCTCCTCTGTGTACTGAAATGCCGTATGGTCCACCTCTGGGCACCATCCAGTCCTAGTACTCTCAGCCTCATTCAGCGCAGTCTTTTGTGTGCATCCAACACAATAAGGTGCGGGCATAGACCGTGTGGGGGTGAGTACAAATTTACTAGGTAGGGACCCTAAGACCATCAAGGTATCACAAAAACAACCAAGGATAAACCAAAAAGTATGAAATCAGCAGATAACCCTACATAGGTATATTCCCATACATATACATAAGTTATCAAGTAATCCATCTCAATCATTTGGAAAACACAAAGATATTGACTCATCTAACACAATGATTTATTCTAGGGCTAGTGACAAGTAACATGCCCAGTCACATCATCGAACACCTCAGCTACTAGAGATTCCCTCCTCTATCGAGTATAGTGGGCCTGCTGTGTCACACCGAGGTGCTTACCACATGCCTTGGACTGCTGAGGTACTCCTCCTGTTGAGTACCATGGGTCTGCTGCATCACAGAGAGGCACTCCCCACCATGGGTCTTCCATGTCACATAGATTCTCTCCCCCTCGTGACTTTCTGAGGTACTCCACCTGTCGAGTACTGTGGGTCATCCGTGTCACACAGAGGGGCTCCCCACTGTGGCCTGTTGAGGTACTCCTCCTATCATATATCATGGGTCATCCATGTCACATAGAGTCACTACCAACCATGGGTCTTCTGCCTCACACGGAGGTGCTCCCAATTGGGCCTGTCATGTCACTCCAAGTTGAAAAGTTTAGCAGTCGTCAAGTCTCATCCAACTACTGGGTTCCCGCACTATGCTCGCTCATCTCTGAGAGGATGCGCTCCACGAGTTACTCGTCGATACTCTAACTTCCAAGATTTTCCCCAAGGATGTATTTCCAAGGTCCTCCACATCATAGGGTTCTCAACGCAATAGACGACGCGTTAATCGGATGCTCTGTCTATATGTTATTATCCTTTTAGTCTCAGGGGGCCATTTGGATTTTTGCTCGATCCAACCTGACTATTCTTTATCTTAATCCAAAACTATCATGGGGTATAATCAAAGGGACTATCTTGATCCAAGATTTCTATCACCAATGAAGGTTTGTCAAATAGACCTCCAATGTCAAAGTTATGGCCCATGTAAAGTAAACAGGTCATATTAGGTCTGGTCCGGTCCAACCCAGTTGGACCAACCCGACCCGACCTGACTGGGGTCGACCCGGTTCGTGTCGACCCGGCCCGACCCGTTGGGTCAAGCCCGTCTCATGGTGCGGCCCGACCTGCTAGGCGGCCCGCCCTGCTGAGCGGTCTAGTAGGCCGCGAGGACCGCAGGTATCACGGGGGGGGGGGGGGGGGGGGGTGTGCAACGGTCACGGGTTAGCGTGGTCGCAAATGGAAGCTCAGTAGTGGGGTGCCACGAGGGTGCAAGGTGGTTCGACCAGGCCAGCGACGGCTCCGAGCGGCCGCCGGTGATGCGGTCGTGGAGGCTTAGAGGGCCGAGGACGGAGCAGCCGGGGGGTTTCGGAGGGCCACGTGCGAAGGGGCTGTGGTGGCTCCGAAGGCCCCGCGCGGCGTGGCCGGTGCGGTGTGGTGGCTGCTGGGAAGATGGCAGCGGCGGCTGGGCGGGAGGCAGCAACGGCTCGGCGGATGGCGGCGCGACTCGGCGGACGGCGACGACGGCTCAGCGGATGGTGGCGGCGGCTCGCCGGAAGGCAGCGGCGGTGCAGTGGATGGTGGGGGCTGCTCGACAGACAGCAGCAGTGGCTCGGTGGATGGCTCTCGTGGCTCGGCAGATGGCGGTAGTGGATCAGCCAGGGCGGCGGAGTGGGGGATGGCTGCGGCGGCCCAAACCGGTCGACGGCGGCGGCTCGGCTAATAGCGGCGGCATCTCGTCCCAGACGATGGTGGTGTCTCTGCCTGGTCAGCGGCGCCGGCTCAGCCTGGATAGCGGCAACCGTGGGCGGCACAGCGAGGCTGCGAGGGGAGGAGCCGTGTGGCACAGTGGCTGTGGGTGCTGCGGAGCAGCTCGACCACGGGGGTTCCGTGAGGGTTTGGAGTTCATGAAGCAGTGGTGGCCTCAGGGCAGTGTCATTGCTTCATCGCCTTCATCGCGTTCAACACCACAAATCATCACAAGATTTGCTGAGGGTTCGGGCCATGTTTGGTTGGCCCGTACCCTCCACGTTAGGGTGGTAGTATATGGCTCAACAAGAACTTGAAGAAGAACGTCAATATTTACAGTCTCTCTCAACGATTTATTCCCAATCCTAAAAAATAATTCAATGGAATTCCATTTGAAATGTATTCAAACAAAAATAAACTCTTACCTTGTTTGATTGTTGACGACGAAGAGATAAGTTGAAGTTGTCGATGTTGGTTGTGCATGTCACACTCCTCCGATCTCGAGCTCATTCGCCAGACTTGAAAATTTCCCATACAATAAAAGAAATTACATGGACATTCCGTGTCTTTACATTTTATATAATTTAAGTTATATTCCCTAAAATTAGATTTAAATCTTGCACACATAAAAACAACAAACATAATACTGTGTTTTAAAGCAGCTAAATACAAAAAAATTATGTTTCCTTAAGTAATTAAGAATAAAATGTTTTCCATAAATATATGAATTTAATTTCAACTAATACTCATTAGAGTATCAAAATTTTATCAAATTTGAGAAAAAATGTTTTATATAAAGATTATTCACAATTAAATTCATTCAATAATATACAATCATTTCTTCGATTAATTTCAAGACATAAAAATAATTTTATTTCTCCCCTTAAATAAAAAAAATCCACTAGACTGCAAATCCAAAATCTTTTTACAAATAAAATCATTTCAATAAATAAAAAATATCACCTATTTAAAATTTTCAATTAATATATCATTTAAAATTATTTTTATAAACAAATTTGGACATTATGTGCCTTTATTAAATTCCTTTTTTCAAAATAGAAAAAATTTATGTCAATTATACCAAGAAATATTTTCTCAATTAAGACTCCATAAATCATTTGAATATTTCAAAACCTGATTATGAAAATTGTCATCTTCAAAGATATGTTTTTGAGAAACATAAACTTATTTATAAACAAAACAATTTAAAACCACACTTTAACATTCATTTGAAATAACTAAAAAACATTGAAATATTTAAATGATAATAAAATTTTGATTGATTAAATAGAAAAAAATAAGAAAATAGTAATCATAATATTAACCTTCATGTTGACAAAGACCATGATAAACAAGTCTAGTATTAGTATTCGTAATTTGACACAATTCATATATTTTATTTATAAAAAATACATTTAGTTCCAGTAACATTATTATCTATATTTGATTCATGTAAAATAAAGAAATTATTTATAGAAAACTGATTAATATCATCATTCAAATAAATAACTAACTTAGTATCATTCAATGAATTAAAAACATCATTTGGAAATCAATTAAAAACAAAATAAAAACATTAACATAATTTTAAAATAGAACTTATAGTATTAAAACAATAATCAACATTACAGATAACAATATAAACATGGTATTATTTATAAACATTACATGAATTAGGAACACAATGAGAAAGTGTATCAACCCTTAAATAAGTAGATTCTCTATAGGTGTTTCTTCACAAAAATTAAAATTATTTAAAACATATTTAAAATATTATAAAATTTAATCTTTCTTCAAAACATATTATAAAAATTTAAAATGGGTATATTCTTCTATAACTATAGGTCTATTGTTAAAAAGATGAACATATCTACATTTATTACAATAATCATGAAAAATACATTCATCTCTTTTTGAATAAAAAATATCTAGGTTATATTTATTATGTAAAATAAAAAAAAATACACACCAAAACATAAAAATAACCAATATTATGTTTCTTATCATTAAATAATTCATAAGGGGTTTTATTTAAAAATGGTCTAATTAAAACACTATTTAAACTAAAATATTTTATATTAATAGATTCAACTAAAATATATATAGGTATAATATATTTTTCTAACATAGTTTTAACCATTTCACTTGTTGTTTTATTTTTCAATTATATAACACTATTTTGGAATGGTTTCCTAGAGGAATAAATATTATAAAAATATCCAGTTTCATCACAATTTATTTTTCGAAATCATTACTAAAATATTCACCGAAATTATTACTTATAAAAGAAAAAATTTGATAAACAATTTATTTTCATCATATTTAAAACAACAATAAATATATCCAAATTTCCCCTTTTATGAGACACAAATAAATATTGGGAAAATCTACAAAAATCATCATGAATCCTAAAAAAATATTTCTTACCTCTTAAATTGGAAACATTTATTGGATAAAATAAATTAAAATGAATAATTTCACATGGTCATTTTGTTCTATCATTATTATGATATTTAAGGAATTTTTTTGGACCTTTGAAACAAGAACCACAAATATTATTCTCAATAATTTTTAATTTGGGATTCTTCCACACATGTCCTATCTTGGACAGTTTGTGCAATATTTAATATTTCACTTGTTAAAGTCACTCATTCCATATGTTATCATAAGTTTTTTTAAAATTAAGAAACAAGAAATTCCTTTTAGATAATTATAAAAATCAATAGAATAAATTTTATCTTTTAAATTTCAATAAAATATAAATTGTTTATTTAAAAAAACTAAAATATAGTTATCTTAAAACACAACACAAATCCCATCATTTAATAATCATGAAAAAAATTAGTATTTTTTTTCAAAGCATCAAAATATAAAAATTTCTAATTAAAAATAATAATATAAATACATCTTTCACTAAATCTGTTATCCTTTTATTTTGAGTTATCATCTAAATAAAAAAGCTTCTATTTCGTTAATTATAAAATAACAAAATCTATTGACCTCGAGTTATATATTTAGAAAATTTAATATCCATGTCCCATGTATCATTGAAAAAAATATGGAATGATTATAGAAAATATTAATTAATTAAGAATTTTTTTTATTTCTATGCTATCTTGGATCCAATTGTTTTAGTATAATAATTCTTCGGTACCCATATCGATTTTACACAAGTATTCAGGGGTAATTTAGAAAATAAATTGACTAAAATAAAAATCCTTAGTTTAACCCAGATATTGAGGAATCATTAATGAAAATTCATCAACATAATTCCATTATGTATTAATTTTAAATAATGTAATATTTTATATACTTTCTTTAGAAATTTTATAAAAATTTGTTTTCAACATTTTTGGAATATGTGTATTGTAACCAAAACCAATTTTATCTATATTTAATTTCTAATGGTCATTATTTTATAATATTTTTCTTTACCTGGAATGAAAATTAATAAGGTATCTTTTAAACTAGAACTTCATTTTAGATACTATCATTCTCTTTTTGAATAGAATCAAAATCATCTTAAATCTTTCTTTTGGAACATGATGAAAAATTTCTTATATTTTTCATTTCAACCTTAAATTTGTTATTTTCATTATAAATATTATCTAATTAATTTGATTAAAATTCATTTAATTAAGAAACATAGTTTCTGGAATTCATATTTTCTTTATTGAATTTCTTACATTCCTTCATAATCTTCTTATTTTCTTCTTTTCATTATATTTATAATTTAGTATCACTTAAAACATATTTTTGATGTTTCTCATTCAAAACCTATAAATCATAAATGATATAACCATCATTATCAAAATCATAACCACTAATTTAACATGATTCATTAAAACCTCATTTTTATTGATCACCATCAAACATTGGTTTGAAAACACTTTTTTCTTCAAAATTCATCCTTGGAATTTTATTAGTCTATAATGTTCTATCAGGCATGTTCATGAAGTTCCTTATTGTTTTTATCATACATTCCATCATGTTTTAATTTTTGAAAATTTAATTTTATGTGACCCTTTTTACTAAATTAATAAAAAGATAGTTTTAAAACACCATTGCACATAATTTAGACATCTTTATTTCCTTTTTATTCATCATTCGGATATTTTAAAGGTAGAGTCATGAAAATTACCTTATTCATAATAAAATTGTAAATACATTTTTCTATATTCAAAATTTATCGCTTATTACTTTCATGTGCCTTGAATTAAAATGTAACATCCCATGTTTTGGAATGGTTAATATATTCTATGGGAATTTGAATTTTCATTTTGGTGGATGGGACCTCTTTGATTTTGAGATTAGAAGGATAATTTAGAGAGTTAAACATCTTTAATGTTTTGATTTTGGATGGTGTTTAATTCATATTAGGTGTCTCATGGGTTTTGTTTAGATTAGGATGATCTTGTCTATGAAAACCCAACTTCGGGATACACAACACTTTGTGCATATTTAGCGCACGTCTAATCATAACCTTGGGGTAAAAGCATGCAACCAATTATTTGTTGGTGAATGTTTTTGTATAAACGTGAAAGGTGGAAAATAAACTAGGTAGGATATTTTAGAACAATCCATAGGGGTCATATGAGTTGGGCATTGTTTAAAAAACCCATGTGTCTCGATTCGAGTGGTGGGTTTCTCTTGGGTAGTGTCATCGCAAGGTTAGTGCACGATTAGCTACAATGTATATCCTAAAAATGTATATCATTAAATTGAATGGAAATTTAATTCATCTTGTCCATTATTTTAACCCTTTGAGTCTATTATATTCTATATTTCTTCCAACATTTCCCTCTAACTATGAAGTTCCCCTCTCCCTCTTATAGGTTCCTTTGTAACTTATACGTCTGGGATCTAATTCTAGTGACTTTAGCTACATTTGATAGCTAATGGTAATTTTACTCATCCTCCTATTTACATTCTTCCTTTATCTTTCTATTTAGAATGTTATTTCCATCTAGGATCATTTACACTATTTTCTATGAGTTTTTTAGAATCTTCATTTTCATTCGATACATCTTGAATCAGAGTTTGATCATTAGTGTGTGAGAACATACAAGTATAAAGTAGGTGATTTCTATAATTATCTAATTTTTATATTGGTATTATCAGGTGTGATAAATATGAATGATTAGTGTGGTTAAAATATGACTATTTTATGATTTCCTTCCTAATATTTTTGTAATTGTGATATTTCATGGGGTTATCTCATTTATTTTAAGGTATGATTGAGCTAGGTGTGGTATAAAATTGGTTGAACATGTTCCATGATGGTTTGGCATGATTTTAGGGTTGTTTAATTTAATTTTAAAATGAAAAATAGTTGTATGAGTTCCATTGGAATGTGACAGGAATTAACCATTTAAGTTGGGGAAATATTGATCATTCGGATTGGGGTAATGTGGTTAATCAGGCTGAGCTGGATGGGAAAAAATCATGTCATAGGTTGGGAGAAGAAGATATCATGTGGATATGGAGGTTCAATAGAAGGTGTTTCATGGGATGTTTGGTTATTTCCGCTCACTTATGTTGGATGATATTGTTGTTGGATTCATGTGAACATAGGATACAGACATGGGGAGGTGGTGGTGAGAACTCGATGCGGGTGAGGCCTTTGTAGTATTAGAGTCCTAGGGGGTGGTGATGATCATTAGTAATAGAATAAGTAATTACTATAGAAATCCATGGTTGATGGTATGATAACATTAGATCGGAGATATGAATCAACTTATTATTGAGGCATCTTGATTGGGACTTTAGAAGGATAGATATCATAATAATTTATGATGTTGGTTTTTCAAGCCAAGGGTGATTGAAACGATTGTAGTCTGAGGGACTAGGGATGTGGTTTTGGGGAATTCCATGATATTTCAGTTTTACATGACATAATGTACAAGTGATTTCGACTAAAACAAGGTATCATGTGACATGTTTATAGATGTGAGGCTATGGTCTTTCCAGTATTATTGATAGAGGACACATCCTTCCATTATAACATTTATTGAAGTAGGTAAACGTTCCCTTTTTTATATTGAGCACAAGTGATGCATGAACGTTTATTTGACATTTGATGAAATTTATTTTATGAATAAAAATAATTATATATATATATGGATACAAGAGAGATAGAAGTTGGGGGTGTACTACTGATTTCATACTCACACCCTGCATGTTCCCCTTGAGATGCATGAAATCGTTATAAAATTGATAATAGTTAAGGGACTAGGATCATGGGATGGGATGTAGAATATAGGGTTTCAGTTGTATGTGTATGGGTAGGATGGTAGTGGACAAGGATGTTCATCTATGAAGATAAAAATCTTTCTTTTAATATTTTGGTGCACATACTTTAGTGATTGGCCCATGGGAGATCCTGCATGTTTTTTATAAAATTTATACATTATATTTTTTAATTGGCTGTGTTTATTTTGGGATTGTTGTTTCCATTATTATATATTCTTCCACTAAGTTTGATTAAATGATTCTCATGTTCAATATTTATTATCATCATTGTTCTTTTTAATGTTATTATTATTGTTATTATTATCACCAGATTGAATAGTCTTCCCAACATTACCTTATTATACACTATCTTCAAGAATGAATCATTTTTCATATAGGGAGGTTCACATAATTCCCAATAGACCAAATCACATGTTAAGTGGATTTTGGTTCAGTGTAATAAAAGTTGTATCAGATCCCATGGGTTAAATTAATGTACCAACCATGTTCGGATGGTTTCTAAGTGGTATTAATGGGTTGTTTCAAAAAAGGTATGATATTTTTGCTATGGTAGACCAAGGACTTGGATGTAGTTGGGACTGATAAATGACACATATTTGGTTTTATGAATCCCCCTAAAAGGGATATTTAATGAGTTTCATGGAGAAAGAATTGATTTAATTATTTTTTTTACATTTGATTAATTTACAACTAATGTAGTGAACTTGGTTGTGATCTTATGGGTGTATGAGGTTATGAACCATGGCCCAGGATGGAAAGAGAGAAGAATTCAAGAATTATGATAAGAAACTAAGTTCACATAATATATATATTTTCCTTGTATTTTCACAAGGAACTTGGAATAAAAAAAATGGTATGGATTGTTTAAATTTTTCATAAAAATATGGTAAATGATTTCTTGATTTGATTTTGGTTTGAATTCTACTCATTCAACCCATGTATATGGTTCCTGAAAAGTTTGATGTATGATCCAAGGTTTATGTGTTATTAATGGGTCTAACTCTAATATGGGTATCCTATAATAAATAAAATGGGTTAGTGGTTAGTAGGGTCTAGAACAAGATATTTTTTTTACTATATAGCTTCGTGGAGGAATTATACTCAACCACCGAGGCTGGTGATTTCTAGTATACTAGGTAACTGATTCTTGACTCTGATATGGGTATTCAAGGGGCCAAAAGTACAGATGATAAGTGATTTGGGTGCTGTAGAGAAGTCTAATCCGATTGATATTCACATCATATTACATATTCCCTTATTTTTGATATATATACTATTATTTTTATTATTGACCATGGAGTTTCTGCCTTAGCGAGATTCCACAAAGAAATTTTTTATTGAAACATCATAAGGGCGGAGATGTGGTGATCCCAAATAATACACATGACCAAGGGGTTGGGATTAGAATAAGATATAGGTAGAGGCTTCATGGAAGGAATGAAATCCAAATAAGATGTAAGATTTTGGGCCATAGATATAGGAGCAGCACATGGTGATCTTGGTACAAGTTGAACATAATATTGATAGGGGATCACAAGGTGTTGAGTTGAATATAGATTATCTGATTCATATGTTTCCATCATAGAGCCCACCTTTCTTTCCTGGTGATATTGGACTGCAGAAAGTAGAAAAATGGATCAAGTCTATACATACCATATTCAATCAAATCGAGACACCCCCCATGTTGGAGGGTGAATTTTGATACATATATTTGTATTGGACCATAAATTCATAGCTGGTATATACATGTACATGAAGGTGAGAATGATAGAGTTATGTATAACGATTTTGAGTCAAGGTTCTTTGAACACCTCTTCCTATATACTTTGAGGTCATGTCAGTTCAATGAGTTCATAATCTCTCAATAGTGGGATACATCTTTCATGGATTGTGCATGGAGGTTTACACAAATGTCCTATATAGTGTCCTCTATGGAATAAAATGAAATATCCATGATGAGATGATTCAAGGATGGCTTAAGACATGCCATTAGGTTTGATGTTAATATCTTCGGGATGAACTCAATCATAGAGGCTGTGAATCAGACGTTGATATATGTGGGGAACCTGAATGACAGGAATTATTTGAACAGAGTGAAGGTGAAAGCTGAGACTAGGAGTGAATCTTTATGTAGATAAGTGTGAGGATGTGAGGAGCCTCTGTAGGGAAGTCATGTCAGATATTTCTGAAGGGAATTGTGGAGTGGTTAATCGTAAGTGTTATTCCATTGTGGGAAGTCGGGTCACATTCGAACATAGTGTGAGCATCCTCTAAAGGAGTGATTAGAGTGCTAGAATAGGGGACATCTAGAGAGATTATTTTAGAAGATGTATCATATAGATGGGATTCATGGAATATGTGAGACTCAGGGATCTATGGTAGGAAAGGTATCTATGATACTACTATGTAGATAGGTTGTGGAAGGGAAAGAGTGACAAAGAAGTGGGGTGAATGGCGGATAGTAATCATAGCTCTCTTAGGTTAATATGAATTGGGAATTCAGGTTTTATACTGAGTACATGTAGTTTATCTAGATGGGATAGAGATTTTATGGAGTTTTATATTGTTATAGGTAAACCATGATCATGGATGTGTTCTTTTTTGTTTTGATATGGCAGATTTTTTGTCAAAAAGTGAACATGTAGTTTTTGAATTAACCACGCATTGGTTAATATATGGGAATCAAGAATGTGTCTTGATCATTTTGAGATACACATGAATCAATGAATTTATTGGTAATGATATATATATATATATATATATATATATATATTATGCAAGGTCTCTTTTGGTCATTAGATGTGATGTGGGAAATTTGGGCCATTTATTGTGATTCAATACTATGTGGGAATCATCTGAGATTTGGTTGTTAATATAGTATACTATGAGGTACAAAAATGATTTTATGTCCTGTGAGGATGTGTATGTCAGGAGGATGGTTAGTGAAGAATTGAAATTCATGATTTTTGGGTAGGTAAGAAATTGGGTGGATAATTCCCATGGTGATTCTCTACAAGAGGAATTAGACACAGGTGATTTACTAGGGTAGTCCAGGGTGATGTTTATGACATAGGTAAATTTATTATTATCTATATTTTATACCATATAGCTTGAGAATTAGATATTTTAAGGTGGATAGGTTGTAAAATCCCATGTTTTTAAAGGGTAAACAATTCAATGTGAATTCAAATTTTTAGTGTGGTGGATGTTCCAACATTGATTAAGATAATTAAAGGTAAATTCTAAGTGTTTAATGGTGTTTAGGTATAATTTTTGTATAGGGTTTAATGAATAATAAGTTTATTTGGGGTTTTATTAATAATTTAAAATGTTAGGGTTCAAAAATATATCATTGGGATACACATAACTGGGTTCACAATTGGGGAAAGGTAAGTGTTAAATGTGAAGACATTTTCAATAGGGGTATGGATTGGCCAAACCATGCATGGTGGACCAAAAAACTATGTGGGATACTATATAAAAATTCATAATGGAAATAGAGTATATTCATGATTTGAAAAAACTATGCACTGATCCATGTGAGGTGGGGTTCTATTAGACGGTTGATCTTCATGTTACATGTATGGTTATCCAAATTGTGAGGCTTAACCATACGACTCATTAAATGGAATGAAATTTCAATTCTTTCCCTCCATTATTTTAACCCTTTTATCCCCTTTTCTTCCATTTTTCTACCAGTGTATCCCACCATCCATGTATCTCTCCCCCCATATTATTTGTTTTATTTTATCTTTTTCTCTCTTGCTCCACTTTGAGAATTGTTAGGTTCATTGGATTTATAGAGTTATGGAAACTATATCTCTTACTTATATTATTCTTTTATCTAAGTTTTTGGAATAATATTTCTATAATAGATCATTTAAAAAAATTCAACATTTTTTAATATTATTCAATATCACCAGATACTGTTTGAATTAGTGGATGATCTTGGTTGAGTGAGTGCCTATGAGTATAATAGAGGTGGGTCCAAATTTCTCATATTTTTAAGTTTGTTCAATGAAGTATGATAAATACATTTGAGTGGGGTGGTATAGAATTTTTTTATTGATTTAATTTTATTATAATATTGATGAGATTTCATTGGGTTGTATCATGTTTATTAAGTTATGATTGTTCTAGTTCTGGTATATCATGTGAGAAACAAGTTAAAAATATTTCCACGTAATGTGCCTATTGTCTAGTTAAATTTTATATTATTATATGGCTACGTGAGTTCCAAGGGAATGAGATTCGCATGGACCATGTGACTTGGTGTGATGTAGATAACTGGGATTGGAGTGATGAGGTTCATTATGTGGATGTGGATGGTGATAAGTCATGTTGCATGTTGGGTGATTAGGTCCGTTTGTGGTGATAGTGGTTGAGTTGACGATGTGGGTTGGAATTGATGGTGATTTATGCTTATTCTTATAGTCTTTTATCACCCTTGGAGTCATGTGAATACAATATGAGGACTTAGTGAGTTGTATTTTACAACAATAATTGGATGGTGGCCTCCCTTGTAGTTGTGACATAGGGTTTGGTGATTACCTTCAATTATGGACGATGTTATCATCATATAAATCCATGGTTTATGGTGTGATATAATTAAATGGTTGAGGGGGTTCAACTTGATTCTATGCTTGATAGGATGGGACTTTTGAATACAGTATATCTCAATGACTTGAGATTTCAGGATTCATAGAAGATGGTTATTTAAATTATTGATGTTAGAGAAATGAGATATGTGATTATAGGGAAAACCAAGAGATACAAATTTTATTCAAAACTTTTTATAGGTGGTATCAGTTTCCATGAGGTGTCACATGACATGTTTATGGATTATAGATTAAGGGTTCAATTGTATAATTTAATATGGATACATCATTCCATTTTGGAGTTATCTAAAGCAGGAAAATTCTCCATTGTGGCTATTGAGAACAAGTGAAGTGGGATGGTTTTTGTGTGAGTTGAGGCTTTTTATATATCTATGCGTACACTAGTTTAAATATGGTTGTAAGAATTACACATGTTGGAGGTGGCCTATTTCTTTAATACTCACACCCTGCATGGGACCCTCAATATGCGTACATAATTCATGGATCTAAAATCAGGTAAGGGATCAGACACAGGGGATGAACATTATCAAGTAGGGATGTGTCATAGGAGAATGAGATAGATGGATGTGGACTAGGTGGTTCATCAATTCTGAGATGGAATTTCCATTGTGCCTTTTTTGTATATATACTATGACCATCCCATGGGCTATTATGTATACATTTTTATGATATTTAAAAACTTTCTATTTTATTTATATGGTTTTATTTTGGGCTTGTTATTTCGGCTATTATATATTCTTCCATAGAGTTTGATTAATTTCTTCTAAAGTGTTGTTTTTATTACTATATATTTTTTGTTATTGTTTCTATTGTTTTTGTTGCTATTACTATCATTAAAATAGGTTATAATATCCCCAACATCACCTAATTATACCATAATTTATTTTCAGAATCCTTTAGTGTATAGGGAGGTGGGCCTCAGTTTCAATGTCACTCCATCCCAGAGCACATGTTATGGGGTACGTGTTCTGGTCTCCATCTAATTGATTTAGAACTAACATGTATCTATGTTTTTAAAACAATACATTTCATTTCTGAAGTATCTTCTCCCTCAATATTCATTAATTTATGTTCTTATTTTAGAGGTGATACAATGTGTTCATCTAATTTGAATTCTTTTAAATTCTTAATTTCATCAATAAAAACATTCTTTGAATTCCATTTATTAGGTAGAGATATTATGAATCTTCCAATAAGTACAAGGTTCTATAAAGATTATATAGTTGAATTAATTCCATTAAAAATGATGATAAATAGTTGGACCATTTTATTGATTATTTCATTATCACCCATATAACACCCCTCGAAATCATAGATGTTAAAACAGTAAATAATATTACCCATGTGAACAAGGTGATAATTTATTTTTAGAATCCTATATGATTAGAACTCCATTTTCAGGTGAAGTCTGGCCTGGAGTAGTGTCAGGATGGGTGAACATATAGGAATTTTACTAGGGTGTTTGTGTTTCTGAAGAAAAACACTATAAAAGAACATGTACTGGCCTATGGGTATATCATCAATATGAAGTGACCCTTGGTGGGTAACATCCTTTTGTCTAATTGGAAGGAAACTATAATATTACATGAGAACCATGTCATCAGATAACATGGTACATAGCCCATAAGGGCCGTGTCATTAAAAATGGCATCAGAGCTAATTCCCATCCTAATGTGAAAATACACAATCTTTGTTTTATGTATGTACTCTATAACGAGGTTTTTTTTCTCTAATGGTAGAGAGAGTTTAATGATATTTGGAAAGTAAGATGCCAATGAACTAAAAGTTAGTACCCATGTTATTAAGGTGAACTATTCTTTTTGAGAGCCGGCCTTCTTAAAACATCATAGTTAAGTGAGGATTGGGATAAAGTGTTTCCATGAGGTTTGAAATTTTGGGATTATTCTTTGAGTGTTTGTGAGTGGGGATAATACAAATTTAAAGAACATATTTAATCTCTTGGTTGTAGTAAATAATATTATAAGAATCCCTAGGTAGGTGATAAACTATGGTGTTCTATGAAGGAAACCAAGGTTTTATAGGAGGCCTATGGGTTCAAATAAACATATACAAGGCACTAGGAGGTTGGTTTTTGACAACCAATCTTGAAATCATGGTACTCTACTCAAAATGTTCCATTTTTGGTTCAAATAAACGTATTCGAGCTACGTGACTAACTTGGAGAATAATCCATCTATCATGAGTTTTCTTACACATAGACACATGACTAAACACACTTCTTTTAATAACACAATATAAAATATTAATTAGTTTGTATTTAAAAACAGATTTAGTTGTTTTTTCTGATAATATTATTTGGTTCATATTCTTGTAGTTTTTAGGGGTTTACCATGATCAACTATTGTTTTGTGCTTAAATACTTGTTGTATGAATCCATCGTAAATTTGATGTAACCATAGTTATTTCCATAATAGTGATGTGTCTTATAATGAATCCATTCATCATTTACATTCATTCCTTCCATACATCAGATATTTTCCATTAGATTTGATGTCAAGGAAAATGTTATCATATAAAATATAAAATAATAGATTCCACCATTAAAAACATTTGGATACCAAATGTTAGGTATGAGATATGAAAGATGGTCTAGAGGGTGTTGAAGAGTCCGGATTAAAATTTTAACATGTTTAATTAATTGTATAAATGAATCATAATAGTTAATTAACAGAATTTACTATAAGTGGAAAATAAAAAAATGAGCAGAAATAATTTTAATGAAGTTTGGTCCAATGTTAACCAACTCTACTCGTATATACCTCCAAACTGTGAGAGACACATTATCTATTATTCTAATTTTTGAAGGGGAATCTTAACCCCATTACATTTGACATTTTCAAGAGGAATAATGACTAAGATACCAGACATTTGGATTATGAGTCACAACCAAAATAAAAAAATATAGAATATTTGATTCACAACCTAAATGATCCTAAATTTAAAATCTCAGAGTCACAACCAAAAAAGGGAATGATTTTTCATAAAAAAGAAAAAATAGAATGTGTGATCATGTATGAGTGATAATTAGTAGTGTTATATACATAATAAACCCTAAAAATAGATGATAAATTTTAAAAAAATAAATGCAGTAACTATTGATATTTAGATCAGTTCATCTCATCAAAGTAGTAGAAGTTTAATTAGATAATGTATAATCCATTAGAGATCATCTAGTAGAACAAATATTTTTCTACACTAGATAATAGAGTTTTAGAAGACATCATAGAAACACACCATAATAATTATTTCACTTAAAAATGAGTAATACCACATGAATGAACTACTGTTTCAATATATATATATATACACATATCATTCTCCTATAATTAAATTCTTGAAATGATGAAATAATTTATAAATTCATCGTAGTAGAGCCAATTGTTAGATAATTAAAAAATAAAAATTATTGTTACAAAATTATTTGATATATATATATACACATTACCATTACATGATAATCAATTAAAAATTAATCTTCAAAGAATAAATCAAACAAATATTAATTCATCGATATATTAGTTCAAATAAAATTTAACATAACACCTAAAAGGGAATTAAAAGGGTTTCCTTTAAAATTTAATATTTAAAAACATACAACATAAATTCATGTAGAAACATTGGAATTCAAAAATGTGTAATATGATATTAAAAGGTATAAAAAAAGTTTTCATAAGTTTTTTTAACATCTAAATTGAATTTATAAACATTATAAACAAATAAGTGAATAATATGTTATAAACAAATAAGTTTTCATGAATGAAATGAAAAATAGATTCTATATTTATATAATTCTATTTAATTTTTTTAAAAACATCTCATAGATTATATATAGTTAATATGTATTTATAAATTCATTAGAATAATTAAAAAGATTTCAACAAACATGTAGTAAATTTAATTATCAGGAATACAAGAAAAAAACTATATTTCATAGAGTGAAAGAAATATACTAAATGCAAGAAGGCGATAGGGAGATTTAATTCCCTACATAAGGGTAAGTAAAAGATTATCATTCCATATATAAGGGTAACACAATCATTAAATACCTTTAAAAAGGTTATATTCAACCATGATTAAGGGTAACTCTAAATTTATATACGTTTTATAAGGGAAAGAAATTTTATGGTTTGAAGGTATAATAGATTTTGTAATTGATGACTAAAATAAATATATGATTTTTGTTTGGGTAATTTAAATATTATAAACATTTTGTAAGGGTGAATCTAATTTTTTTTATTGTTTTTGAATATAGTATAATGGATATGTATCGGTACATGAAAAGATACATAATTGTAAATGAAACCTATTAAATGTTTTGTAAGGGTATAAATTTAATTCTTATACAAACGTAATGGAAGAAATGTATTTTCAAAACCCATGTAAGGTTAATGAAAAATACTTAAAATAAAATAAAAAACATAAAAAACTGATTTATACAAAATAAAATAATTAATGAATGAATTATAATTAAAATTGAATAGATTGATGACTAAATAGTAGAAAATAATTATGAAATATATTGTTTAAAATAATAATAAAAACATATTGTGAGGCATTTATAAAAATAAAAACAGAAAATATAAAAAACACAAAACTACTCAAAAAGTAAAAAAATCTCCCCAAATTTAATAAAAAATGGATATTTAAATCTAATAGGAAATGAAGTAGGAGATACACTTACATGAGCATCAACTTCAGGAAGTTCAGAATTTGAGGTCAATAGATTTGGGACCATTAGTGAGAGAAGTATGAAGATTCTATATGATATAGTTATACTAAATCTAAATCATTCATTATTTTAAAGATGAAATAGTTGTGTAATACGTAATTAACAGAAGTTATTTCTAATCCTATCAAGAAGAACAAAAAATTACCAGAAGATGGAAGAGGAATATATAGATGTTCAGGAACCTGCCTCAGTTAATTAACATGAAATCATTTGGGGTACTTATTACATTTTTTGATGATTTCAAATGATAAGTATAGATATACTTTCTAAAACATAAAAGTGTAGTGTTTCTAATTATTGTTCAGTGGAATGGAATAATGTAAAGAGAAACTGGAATTAATTAGAATGTTAAGAGATAAAAAAATGGTGATGATATTTCCAGATATATTTTTTCGAATTATTAGATGTACAGAGGGATCTGGAAAGAAATTATTATTTCAAGAAGACCTAAAAAATGTTGTAGAGAAGATAATTAATCCAATATTGATGTATAATTCAAGAAGTATGTTTTTACATTATGGTATTACTAAGGAGTTTTGGGTTGAAATGGTTGGAACAAGAACATACTTAGTTAATAAAATTCCACAAGCATAAGTTTGAAAAAAATTACTGAAAGAACTGTGGTATGTAATGATTATAAATTGTTCTCATCTTAGATTTTTCATAATTCTATTCTATATTCATGTGCATGAAAAAGAAAGAGATAATATTGAATAAAAATATTACGAATGTTTCTTCAAAATGTTATTCTTAATTAAAAAATATTATTAAAATATCATACCTTGATGTTAAATGGGGTTAAGGATTTTGATTCAACAATAAAACGATGTTTCTTTGATGAGGTGTTTTAAATGATAAGAAAATTATGGAAATTTAAAACTTCTCTTAGTCTATCAGAATGTTATACATTCTTGAGGGATGTTCAGAGGGTATGGACGAATGTTTATAAGAGCATCTAGTAGAATACATACCTGGAAGCTAAGGAAATGGTGAAACTCAGTCAAGAGTTCTGGAAAGTGAAGATTTGGAATTTATTTATTTGTATGAAGTTGAATCAGAAATCAATATAAAAGGATCACAACGGATCACACAGTTTGTGTAACGATAAGGAATTAATCATAGCTTATTTATTTTAATGGATATTGGAGAAATAAATGATTGGAAGTAGTTATTACTATAGGTGATTCCCAAAATATTTATTTGAAAATTGGAAGAGATGGATTCACTATGACTGAATAAAACATGGGAGATAATGGAATTAAAACTTGGAAATAAATCACATTAGAACAAGTGGTAATTCTTGTTGGAAGAATAAGCTAATAGAAAAAATAGGTATATAAAAAGTAAAGTCGTGAAAGGGATTTCGTAGTAGGAAGTTATTGAAATATTTGAAATATTTTCATTGATAATTGGACATACTACCATTAAAATATTTTATGCTTATTTGATATTGGATATCTACATCATAAAAAAATGGATGTGAAAAATGTTTTTCTTCATAGGTATTTGGATGAAAAAAATTATATAAAGAATATAGTTGGTTTTTTGGACAATTAGGAATCACATTTCATGTGAAAAATGAAATTGATTCATTATAGTTTTAAATAATCACTATGGTGAAGGATTTGGATTTTTAATTCCTTCATGTTTGATAAATAATTAATGAAAAGTAACAATTATAATTAATTTTTTTTGGATTTTTTAGTAGAAATGAATTCACAGTCATACTCTTATATTTTGATGAAATGTAGTTGGTGGGTCTAAATATTTAGCTAATTTAGAAGTTGGAGGACCCTTCTGGAAAGGTTGATATGGAAGATCTTGTTGATGAAAAAAGGATTTTAGGCCTCAGGATTGAACATGATAATAGAAATGAAATAATAGTTTCAAAATATAAGGATTGAATTCTAAATATCATTGGGAGATTCAAAATGAGTGGATTTACTCAGGTTTCAACCATTATAGAAGGTTATTTCACATTTATAAAAAAAGTCACCCTTAATGGAATAAGAAATTATGTACCAGAAAACATTATATATTATATAGAAGATTGAATCTTGATTTATGTTATAATGTTCATTTTTCCTCATATTTCTCATGAAATAGGATTGGAAAGCTTTTTCATGTAAAATCCAATGAAATGCTTTTAGGAAGTTGTAATTTGGATTATTCAGAAAATTAAGAGAATTGATGATATAGTTCTTTTCTTCATAGGTGATGATATATAAATTTTTTTTGGTTATTTACATTAGTGAAGACTCTAATTCCAAGAAGATCATAACAAAATATGTTTCTACTTTTGGTGGAACACAAAATCATTTGGATGCCTAAGCTATAACGAGTGACTACACTTTCAAGAAAATAATTAGAGTGTGTGGCTATGATGTAAGTTGGGAAGTAGATAGCGAGGTTGAGCATTTTATATTGATAAATATTATCTATCCATGGAAAATGGTTTCTTCAATGTTATTATCAATGTGTAATTAATTTGGATAAGAATCTAATTTTTTATTCATGTACTAATCACATTGATCTAAAGTACCTTTTGATCAAAAAGATACTCCAAGAAATACAATTGGAGATACAAGTTATAGTTTCAAAAAATACTGTAGTAGGTATATTCACCCAGATATTGGGTCTAGAAATAATGAGGTAACATAATGTATCATTTGGGTTTAGGTGGATGGAAGTAGGTGTAGATGAAATATAAAAAGATAGAGTAGAAGAATATTTTACAAGACGAATGTGACACAATTTTTTTACTAAAATAGTATTCATGTGGGATATTTTTGAGATTTATGAAGACTACATCACTTGAATAAAATTATACAACAAAAATGAGTTCTTCCAAAATGTATTCATTTCATTGAAGTAGTGGAAGAGGTATATTTATCTTCATAAATTCGGTAAGGATGTCTAAATGTAGGATTGTTCAAAAGTGGATTATTATGATGTTTCTCAATTCATGATGGTCTTATTCCGAACGTATAGTTGGTACTTCCAAAATATAGAATATGTTTAAATTAATTTGGTGAATTTTACAATTTACATAATTTGGTAGTCACTCTAATATTTTATTTAGGAGATCAAAAAATGGAAGAATATAACAAATGGGCTCCAACATTTCTAAAAGGATGAAACAACTGAATGACCCACTAGTTTCCTTTTTAAATAGCAGGGTGGGGACATAATTTCTTGTTTCAATGAATATACAACAAGTGAAATTGTGATTACTTGATTTATTAATCTAACTGACACATTAGTCATAGGTTTTAATATTTTCTTTCAAGAAATAAAATGTTGCAGAGTTCCTCTAATGGGAATAGGGATTTTTGTCTAAAACAAATGCAGTAAATGTTTTATTTATTTAATTTATTTAATTTTTCCATGAATTTAATGTGTATATTTATGTTATTTGGGATAAATCTATCTGCTACATAGTTAGGAGATGTGGTTGGATATTTTTTCTTCTAAGGTTTGGAACTATAATGCTTGGAGAGTTCATTTCAGAAACTAATTAAATGATTACAATGAGTTATCAGAAGGATAGTGTAGGGTAAATTTATTAACATCGAGGTACATGAAATAAATGATCCACTATGTTTATTTTTATATTTATAATCACTAGAAGATACATAAAACATGAAAATTTCATGATAAAGGATATCAATTTGAAGGGGAATAAAAATTATTTTGGTCAAATATTTTTATGGGTATCAACCACCAAAATTATTTATTACAATGTTTTTACTAAAAATTGAATATATGGATTTAGGTTCAGTTATAAAATATTTAATATTCTTACTATAATTTTCTCCCCACATATGGAGTTCCCCCACATCTCTAAATCCTAACTATCCCCATCAAGTAACAACTATAGTGACGAAGTTGGATATGGTGGTGAAAAAAAAATTATTATTTAAATTTTGATTGGATTACAGAGAGATAATGTAGTAACTAAATTTAGTTTTAAAAATCTTGATTCATGATTATTATTTGATAAAATTATTGAAATGAGTTTTTTGGGGAAGATATTACCTAGAAAGGGGGTTATTTTTTAAAAAGTACCAGACTCTTCATTTAATGGAATTTATGATAAAATAAATAGGAGATGTGACACTTATTTTATAGTAGAAGAAATTAAGACCCCACGAAGGATTGAAATTGTTTTGGCCTTACATTCGATGACTATATGTGTGATGGGGAGGGAAAATTAAGGAGTTAGTTTACTGGTCGATGTAGACTTCAACAACTAGACGTTAAAGAAAAACATAACACTAAAAGTTTTAGTCATCAGTAAATATGTTGGATCAGATATCTACTTAAATTATTAGAGGAGGAATAGTGAATTAGAATTACCAGTTGAGGTGGTGATGTTCCTATACTATTGGGAGACTTTTTGGTGATGATAAAATGGGGTAGATAGTAACCCGGGGAGATTGAATGATACTTGAAACTAGAAGAAACACATGTGTTACACTATTTAAGAAGAATGAGATCAAATTGATCAAGATACTATACTAGGAAAGTGAGATTGAGTGATATTATTAAGAAATTTTATCATACTACCTTACTTATATTAATATTAAAAATGTATTCCCCCATGTACTATGGTGAAATATTAAACAATGTATCCTTGTTGTTCTTGTGACATTGGTTTCTTTTGATCATTTGTATTTATTGGTTCTTTTCTTCATTCCTTATAATTTTTTTCAACCTGGTCTGGTGGATTAGGTGTGGTTTACTTTTATGCTATATATTTCATATCATGGGATATATTTTGGATATTTTGATTCCAAAAATGATATTATTGTGGAGTATCATGAGATAGGTATACTAAAAGGTGGTTATGGACCCAATTATTACTATACAAGCTTGTGGTTGGAGTGATTATTTTAGGATCATTCCCTAGTGAGGGTGTTTTAGTGATCAATTTATAATAATATTTGTTCCCTTTAAATTTTATGAGAATAATATTTTTTAGTTCTTTAAATATCTTGTTACACTCATTGGATGTAGTGGGAGTTCACAAGCTCCAGAAGGATAGAATTTGATGAGAGAATATTTCAAGTGTAGATGTAGGAATGGATTTTGATTTCTTTAAGAATCTAACAGAGCGTATATTTTGGCATAATTTCCATGATATTAAATTTATTTTCTGTTATTTGAATTTAATTATTGTTATATAATGGGTGAGAGAATACTAGGAAGAAATTTGGTTTATTGTTGTGAGTATTTTTTTTAAAATATTGAATTGATGTGGTAAGATGTTCACAATATGATCATGAATGATGAGATTCATTATATGAATATTAATATATCTGTTGAAACCATATATGTAATATGTAGTTAAGTGGATCATATTTTTAGAATAAAAATCACCGAGATGGAAACGTAAGGTGGAGAGTAGGATTATATATGTGGATGGTACTCCCCTTTGTTGGAATTTTGGGAGAAAAGGACCCCTCAAAAAGGATTGAAATAAATGGAGGGATAAATATGGAAGTTTTTACACAAGAATTGGATCTAAAAATATCATAATAGAATATAATAGTGGATTACTTCTTGGAACCACTAATATTTTGGGGACATGGATGATAGACTCTGGAACGTCATTACACACTCCATCATAGAGAGGAAGCATGAATAATTATACCTTCCACATGCATGGGAATGTTTATCTTAAATATGATAGTTCCCACGAGGTAGTGGATTAACGTGAAGTTTTAATCTATAAAATTAACTAACTAACTATATATTTCATAGTTGTGAGACATAATCTAGGCGTCTATAATTACCTAATTTCTATTGGGAAATTAGATAATACATGTTTCTAAACAACATTTGTATATTGTATGTAAAACATTTCACAAGGAGCCATGGTCCTAAGAAGAGGACTTAAGGATTAAATAATCTACATTATAGGTTTACAAAAAAGAGTATTTCTTTCCATATAATTATATTCAATGATGTTATGGAATGATCATTTTGGTCACATTAGTGATAAGGATTTTAAACTCCTTACATCCAAAGGATTATTAATGTTTGGAAGCACAATGTATGAAACATGTGAGTATAAAATATTTGGAAATAACTATAATGTATCCTTATGAATATCATTTAAATTTAAAACCCATAAAAATTTGGTTATAGTATACAAAGATGTATTGGGACTGACACCATTGTATTCTAATTAAGGGACACTCTTCTATGTGGAATACATCGACAATTACACAAACAGAGTGTCAGTGTAGTTTATAATTAATTATTATGTGGTATTTGAGAATTTCATTAGATTAATATAGATAATGGACAAAGGAATAAGACGCAAGTTGAAATTTATAAGGTTAGATAATGGTGGAGAGTATGGAAGTAGGGAGTTCAGGTGGTTTTTCTAGTGGAAGTTGATTTTATTTGATAAGAGTGTGTATGGAAAACCATAAAACACTATTTTTATGAAGAAGATGAGTCATATATTGGTGGATAAGGGTTGAAGTATTGGAATTCAAATAGGGTACCCCAAAACATTTTTAATATAAAATGTGACATCTTTTAGTCTTAATCATCTCGATGCCATCATCTCTGATCAGACAACAACTTCTAAATATATATTAGCATGAGAGGAATATAAAATTTGACATCCTTGTGGTATTCATAGAAATAAACTATGTCCAAATTTATTATAATTAATGAGATAATCTGGAAGCTATATGTTGAGTGTGTTAATTTTTGGATATAGTGATGAAGAGTTTGGTTTTTAACTTCAGTTCAATAAATCTTAAAAATTAATCTCATGTAAATATGTTATTCAATGAAGAAATCATATATAAGTATTGAAACCAATAATGAAATTATAATCGAAAAAGTATCATTGAATGATGAGGTTCATCAAGATGGATGAATGTAAGATATTAAATTTCTAAAAAATACATGATCTGAAACACCAAACCCTCTAGTGGAATTATCAGAAAAGATGTGTCAAGTTATGATATCGTTTATTAGGATAGTTGTACAAGTTATTTCAAGGACCTCTAATTCAGGAGAACAAATCTTTCATAATCTAGAAGATTTATTATAGTATGTAGCTCAACCTTAGGGATATTTATTGGGATCTACCAAGTAGATACACCAAATCAAAAAGTATGGGGATAGTTTTCACTAAAATTATCTAATGGATGATGGAGAACGTAATTTCCCAGATGAGGAAATAAGTTTAAAGGACTCCAAAAAATTTTATTTTTCAATATTATTGGAACTTGATTCCTTCCATGTCTCTAAACCTATAGATATAATAGAGATACCTAATGGGAGTATGGTTATTCAAAATAAATGGGTTTTTTGACTGAACGAAGAGGCAGAAAGTACAAGGAGGTACTAGTAAAAAAATTGTGATGGCATTTCTAGAAAGATATGGTGTTGATTTTAATGAATCTTTTTCACAAAGTAGAAAGGAACATAAATTTTTTAATTGTTTTTAATTTTTGTTTCATCATAAATACTTCATATGGAGTTCTTTGTATAGAAGAAATCATTTCTTCCTAGGGACATAGGTTGAAAAAATTTCGTAGAGAAACTAGTCTGGATCAAAGTTCAAAAGAACCAAGGAAAACTATGTAATATAAACCATTGAAATTTTGGATTAAATTGGAAATAATTGATTGAAATAATAATATTAATTAATTCATCTATAAGTAGGTGTTCATTTGGAGTAATGAAAACCAATTGTTTTTCTAGAATGATTTTGGAGATGTGATTTTCTATTCTCACTTATTAATTTCAACGTAATGTTAATTATAGCCCTGATTAAGTATTTAATAAAATAGGTAATGTATGTGTTTTCTAGAAGTTATGGGTTTAAAGTAATTG
Source organism: Viscum album (assembly GCA_963277665.1). Lineage (NCBI taxonomy): Eukaryota > Viridiplantae > Streptophyta > Magnoliopsida > Santalales > Viscaceae > Viscum > Viscum album. The sequence continues at coordinate 1,992,200,752 of OY728151.1, forward strand.
GTCTAGTAAAATTGATCTTGGGGATGATTATTGTGAATTGACTAGGTCTTGGTACACAATATCTAACTCTGAAAGATTACATATAAATCATTCTGGAGAAGATAAGGGTATTGGAGGGAAATATAGAGTGTATATACACATCTAAAAACTTTATTATTATAATGTATAAGTAAAAATCAATGAAATATTAGGTCGAGTTGAACAAAAGAAATTCCATATGCATCAGCTATATCTGATGTAGGCCATGGTGTGAACTCAAGGAGACATTACACAAGTAGTGTGTGCCAATATATGGATTATGTTAAACATAAAAATAGACCACTAGGAGGTATTAAAGTGGATTCTATAGTACATGAAGGTTTCTAGAATCCTGGAACATTTATTTTGTATATATCGGTCTTTGAATGGGTTTTCAACGTCAGACTTTATCAAGGATTTTAAAACACAGAGAAGAACCTCAAGTTAGGTTTTTTTTACTTTTATAAAACTTGGAATGATTTAGATTTGGAATCATTAGATAGTGGTATAGGTCCCAATAGTTGATGTCGCGTACATCACATTGATAGAAGAATTTAAGTATTTTGTTTGGATCAAGTGTTACTTGAGGATCTCCGAATTGCAACGTAAGTTGGGATACAATTTTGTGATTCATAGAATGGGATTAAGATTATAGTAAATTTGATGTTTCATTCTCAGGTGAAGCACATTTAGCTGAAGAAATTATTTAAGTTTAAATTGATAAAATATAAGGATATATTCTTATGGAATATTTGGTTCATTAATAATACAATATAAATATTTCAATAGATGGATTCCAAGGATGTTCTTGGGTGATGATGTGCTTTAACTAGAATTGGTTGATTGGTTATTATGGTTGGGGAAACATGTATATTTTTTATTGAAGTTTGATTAATAATGTCTATTGGAGATAGTGGAAGACTTATTCATGGTGAAATATTAAAATGAATCTCAAGTGGGAGATTTTTTGTTGGTGTTATATTAATTTTCTAAAATAATAAAATTAAGAATATCATAAAATGATAAAATACAGTGTCCTTACTTTCAACCACTTTATGGGAGATGGAACGGTAGATGCACACAGTTATTTTTTTAGTAGATATAGAATATGTAAGGTTTAGGATGTAGTGAAATAGAATTGTGAATTCCCAAATGAATATTAGATACGCTAGATCCCATATATGAAAAAAATCATCAGAAGGGAAAAGTTCACTGACATAGAGAGTAGAGGTGGTGGGTGTCCATTACTATGGAGAGCCTTATTTGGGGAGATAGGAAGGAGGTGGTTTTTGGAAGCACAGATTGGTTTACTCTATTTAGGAATACTGATATAAAATTTATCGAGACACCGTACTATGAGAGCGAGCTAGAGTGAGTTGGTTAATAATTGCAATCATATTTAATTCTATTGAGTAATAATAATATGAAATTACCTTGTGGATTGAAGATAAAAATTAAATCCTTTAATATCCATATATCACATGACATTATATTATTATAATAATTTTCATTTACTGCTTAATATCTACATTATTTTAATTTTTTTGTTATGTTATGTGGTGTCCTTGGTGTGGTCAACTTCTAATATCCAAACATCGTAGTTTGGGGTTAATTTTACATTTTTTGCTTCAATAGGTGAAGTTTTGGTTGAGTATTGATCGATGGGTCTACCCTAAGATAGTCATGATTCCAACAAAAATAAGCTAAAATGTAATTTTTTTTAGCAAATCTCCTTTTTTGACACTATGTAACTATTGTGAAAGTTCTCTTTTTTACAAGTGTTTTATAACAAGGCGTGACACTACATATCGACCTGCTAAAACAATTTAATGGATAAATTATTAATAATTGAACATTCCTAATTAAAATAATTATTTTTAAAATAATAATATAATAAATAAAATATATTATTTTAACAAAACAATAATATTTAAATTTTTAATAATAAAAAATAATAAAGTTAAATATTTTATGAACTTTAGATACATTGATAATATTAATGAAAACTATTACAAATAATATATCATGTAATTAATTGCAAAAATATTCTATCTAAAAAATCAATATTTATGATTTTATGTATTTACTTTATTAATGATATTTTAATTATATAAAATTAATCATTAATTTAATTATATGTTTTATTTTTAAAAAATATATTAATTTTTTTTTCTTGTCATGAAATAGAAAAGGAACACATTGTGTATAATATTATTAATATTGAATGACTTTAATAAAATTATATATTTTTATAGAATAATTTTTTATTTTTTGAATGTTGATTATACAATTTGTATTTAATTTTAATAAATAATAGAGTTATTTTTAAAAAATTAACAACCTCTAAATTTTTTTTTTCTAAAAAGGAAATCTAAATTTTTTATTATATTATTATAATCCTTGAATAGTATATGTTTTATGTCATTTAAATGAAGTGTATTCGTGAATAATTATTAGATTAAATTAATATAATTTTATTTAGAGGTTAGAACATATTTTAAATTTGAAAAAAAATACTAAAATGGAATGTAAAATAATTTAATAAAATGTATTGTCAAAGAAAAAACATCATCAGTGAAGATGAGTGTGAAACTGACCACCAACCCCAAACATTCTCTCTCAAATATGATTTCTATAATGAGATGACCTTTATGTATACTGAGGAGTTTTATTGGTTGGACTATTAATTGAGGAATCCTCTATCGGCAGTCTAATATGTACATTGAAATAAAAATATCATCAAGTATGTGGCTAAAAGAGAATATAAGAAAAATTTGGATAAAAATATAAAAATATTCATATAGAATCGTCCCTAAACACAAGGAAGGAGACACCCCATGTGAGGGATAACCCGACATCAAAATACTGCCCCAATATGAAGAATATGGTATAACAAGAGGGGATGAATCAGTCTTCCAAAAAGGGCCCCAATTTATAGAATGTAGAACTATATTTGATACAAATTAAATATTGCTTGTATTACCCAAATATGATATGGGAATAACCACTTGTGATTGTGGTAGAATTTTCTACACGGTTTCCAAATCAGTGCCCAAATTTTTACCCAAACCTAATGATTTTTTCATGGGGTCAGTGGAGAGTGATAATTTATATAATGGAGGTATATTATTGGTCTATTAGATGGTGTCTCTAGTGTCTATTCTTGCTTGATTTCTGGAACAATATTCAAAAAACTATGAATGTACACACTAATCAGTCAAAAAAAGGACTGGGAATAGACTATGATCAAGGTGTGCACTTAGGTTGTAAGTAGATATCCTCATCCACATAAAGAGAATAAGTCATATACCACACAATATATCCAAGATAACTAAATAATAATTCATCATCTTATAAATTAGGTATGATGATATAATGTAAGATGTAGAAACACCATTATAAATAATTTAAAAATGATTCAATAGTAATATTAAAATGGAAAAAACCAAAGAATAAGAATAAGATCATAGGACGTGATGATTTATATGGTTTGGAAAAAATCCCAATGTCTGCAGAGAGTTATAATAATTTCACTAATTTTGGAGAATAATTATAGAGATATTTTTAGAGTATAAAAAAAAGCTCAAATGAGCTCATAAATAAGATGATATAACACTCCACTAACCATGAATTATTCCCATTATGCTAAATTGATAGTTTGTAACAGTTCTATGGAGGTACAATACCACGGTATATAAATCTTCAGATTCTATAGTAACTATGTCAATGTACTCATTGTAACATTTAATTTTTGGTGTCATTTACAAGATCTACTATTGTCATTTAGAGTTGGAGTATAGTTTTTGGTATGAGCATCCAATTTTTTTCCCACCTTCATTTTAGTATTGGGATAAAATGCTAAAAAATGTATTCTATCAATAGAATATTCCTATAAAAACAAGAGTATATTAGTTTCATAATAACATTATAGAAATACAAATTGTAAGTATTTTTATTATTAAAAAATACGTCCAAATATAAAAATTCAAACTTGATTGTTGATTTCATCACATCCAAATAAAAAATATATACATCAAATTTGATAACACATAATGGCACTATTAAATTTTTTTTATTATCTTTCATCTTGAATTGAAGGTGATATATCATATTACGAATAATTAAACCACCCATCATATGAATATTCATCAACTAATAGATTATTTTATAGAAATGGTTTATCTTCAACTTGAAAATATTGATGTTGATCAATCACAACAAAATATAATTTTAGAATATGAATAGGTGGAATCATAAATTATTTCCTACAATAAAACTACATATCACTTCACTAGTCTAACATATCCAAAATAATCCTTTTATGTGGTCTGTATGATTAGAATATAATATTTATTATGGATAATCTCTATGAACAACGTCATAACATTTAGCAAATTTTTATCTTGATGATTTTCAATTGAAATAAAAATATCATCATTAATAAAATAATGGCACATGTAAAGTTGGTTATCTTGAGTATGAGAGAAACTGTAAATGATTAATTATATAGTTTTATTTTTTGATCTAAATAATTAACCACAATGAGGTGAATGTCAACATACCTTGAACAACATCATCACATGGTACATGGTACCACATAATAGTGAATATGAGAGTAGTATGACACACCAATCAACTAGCTCTTCAAATTTGATTATTAATTGGTTTTCAAATATCATCACATCATGTGATGATGTGTAAAATAAATTAAAATGTTTAGAGGGGTTTAAAATTAATATTAACCAAGGAATATTAATCCAAATTTTTTCTACTTCATAATATTTAGAACATTTCTAACTCTAATGATCTTTTTCATTTAATAATTTTTATAATTTATATCATTTTAAGAAATTCATTTCTACTCAAGATCTTATTATATCATGATGGATGATCTATAAACTCTCAATAATCTATTTTCCTTTGAATAGGTTCTAATATGTAGTTCAAATACTTGAGGTCCAACTGATGTTGTTTTTATTCGAATGGATACTAGATACCTTCATTAGAAAGAACACATAGGTTTTTTCTCTGAGGTTACTTCATCTAACTCACATAAATAGTTATTTTTAATCATTTTAGGGGTTTCTAATTCATTTTATAGATTCCTTTCATAGTAGTATTTTGTATCCATTTCAAAGAAAAAATATTCATATCCTACCAAACCCATTCGTGGTAACAAATAAACTGTTGGTTATAAATCATATGGATGTTGTTCAATTTAGAAAACACTAAATGTATGCTTCCCAAATCACATGTTGTATCAAATTATAAATGGGTAATTCTATTTTCATTTTTCTATTCGTAACATGGAGTCATATTAATATGGGAATGGTATTAGTATACCACACCACAGTTTAAGATACATGGGAATATCATACACTGCTGAAAATAGAGCAACACATTTGATGTCTCTATGTCATGATATATATATTTATATGTCACAGTGAACACTAAAATTAGAAAATACCAGGTTATAGTGTAAAATTTAAATATTTTTTGGAATTCTAAATTCCTACCTAATGTATTTTTGCAATGAAAAATGGTTTATCCAAGATGACCAGGTCGAAATGGCATGCTAACTCGAAACACATTCTATAATGATAATGATATATGGTCTCACCATATGACCAAAAAAATTAGTCTTGTAGATAACATTCATCGTGTTTCCCATTACAATAGTTGTACCTAGGGAATACTACAACATACTGGAATCCATTTTGAGAAGATTATTTTTATATTTTTATTATTAAAACTTTAAAAAACCATTATGAGCATGAGCCTTTATGTTGTACACTAAATATATGTTACTTTACACTATAAGGACCTTGTAGTAACTTCTACCCAAAATTTCCACTACTGTATATAAAAACGTTACAAGTTCTTATAGAAAGAAAATCAAAAAATTGAGATAAATCCTACAATCAATATTGAGAAAAAATAATTACAAATTCAATAATAGATGTAGTTAGTCTAGAGATTGTTAATGAGATTATCACGTTTGAATTGTTCATAGTTGTAGTTGTGAATATATAAATGAGGTACATTTTCATAATCTCTTGATCTACAAAATTATATACAATGTTCATTAATGTTAACAACTATACATATTTTTTATTGGAATTTATATTTTTACTATATAAAGGGAAAAACTTGTGAAGTAATATTTGGACTCAATACTCCTTGTAACATTTGTACATAAGAAATTTTTTTTGGAATTGAAAGAAATTGATCATAGAAAAGATGAACCGAGTAAAGAATTTGAGAAGAACAATACATAAAAAAGACACTTCTTTATGCATACATTACATGGGTAAAATTATACAATCTAATCATATAAAATATATTTCTATTTTTTTCATTACATATTCATCTTTGTTATTTTGTTAGCATTGGATAGTGATCAAATATTAATTTGGATACCCTAAATGTTTATTTTTTATATAATTTTCTTCCACTTATGTGATTAGAATTTTTAAAAATGATTTCAATAATTTTATTCATTATAATTTATAATTTTTAATAATTTCAAATTAGTTTTTGACCAAAAATATTAATGAATGTTATTAAAATTAGTTAAATCAATTAACGATAAATAATGTTTAATAAGGGACTAACCCCTAACATTATGTTGAAAAAAGACCTATACACTGGTCCAAAATCCATCGTATGGACATATTTATACCATGTCCTATCTTGTCTCATATTTTGATCTTTATTTGATCCACGATCAACCTAAAAAATGTGGGAGGAATTATCTCTTGAAATATTTACATGAGTACTACTCCTCTGTCCTTATAAAAGGCCACCACCTCTACCTGTTCTTCACTCCTCTAATGCCCCTTGTATCACCCAAAATATACTGAAATAATCTCCCAATTCCCTGAATTACACTTTAAATCCTACCTTTTGGCATAATGTCTTCCAAGGAAGAATTTTATAACAAACCAAAATGAGTAACCCGATTAAGAGGAAACACCTTCTCTTAAACTCCATTATTTTATTTTCCTTCTCCACCCCTACACTCTCTTTATTACATTATTGTATAAAAATAATAGTATCCTTCGTATACTAGGATATTTTATGTAAAGGGTTCAACCTACACTTACACACACCACCATATTATGGGTAATGAACATACTGTTTACGAGTAGGGTGAACTACCACCTCCCTAAACAATGATTGTTCATTTTTAACATAACCACCTCTCTTGGTGGAAATTATGTTAGACACTTTATCTATATATGTAATATATTATATTTAATATTTCATTAACCTTATGTATTCCTTTTACAACACAATTTTCTTACTTACCATTTGAAGTTCTAACGTCCCAGTTCCAGAAGCCACCCGAAGGCGCCCCGTACCCGGTTGGTCACATGGTCTCAAGCGCATTTCCCCAAATGCCAAAGGCTGCCGACTAGAAACGAGGGCCTTGGGTGTGATAGTGGGGAAACTATGCCTTCATTGGAAGAGTACACAACAGAATAGAAAATAATAACAACTATAGAGGAAACAATAGACAACCATACAAGAGTACACAACGGAAGACTGATGAATTAACAACTAGAGCTGAAATATAAGTAAATGATACATGATACATAGATGTCTAGAAATACATCCAAACAAGTCAAAATTATGAATACAAATCTAAACCAATGTGAAAAAGAAAAATAGATGAGAAACTCCTCAGCATCGTAAGCCTCGGCTCGGTCCCATGCTCTCCAGCTCCAATGCAATCGAGAACCTGAAGAAGAAGGGAACATTCCCTTCTCTATACCTGAAACAACATAGTATGTTTGTGCTCAAAATCATGGACCAAATAGGGTGTGAGATAAAATCCCAGTAGGAAATCACCCAAAGATCTGTGCCTAATAGTCAATGAATACAAGGCAATTAAAGGTGCAGGAAGCAGTAAACAGAAAAGCACACAACAGCTACAATCCACTGTTCTAGCATATGAAGTACACATGTAAACAACCATCAACAAGTAGAAAACAGGTAACCCTTTGGGTAACTCTCATAGCCTAACCCCTATGGTTCAACCAACACGTACTAACAACCCTCTAGGAGGCACACACATTCTCACCCCTCTGGTTAAGCTAAGAGTATACTTTCTGAGGAAGCACTTACCGTCAATTCCCCCTATAGTCTTGTATCATGCAAAAGGTTCTACGGGGAAGAACTCAACATCTCATTCCCCCTATGGCCCGCGTAGAGGAACTATAGACTCTACGAGGAAGCACTCATCGCCAATTCCCCCTGTGGTCTCGCATCATATTAAAAGACACTCTGGAGAAGCCCTTACATCCATTCTCTCTATGGTCTACTACACTAGATTCTCACAGTCTTGTGTGAAATTAACATGCTCAACGTGCGTATATCACCCATGTAAACTTCAATAACTACATGGATATCATTCTAAGGCACAACCACATAATAGTATAACAGTTCCACTATCCTATAACTAGGCATGGAAACTGGAAAAACACCTAATAAGAAAACCCTTCAAGGAAAATCACATGAACACAGTATAAGTTATACAAATTCACAAGCAATTACCTCTAATTAAGCAATCAAACAAAGTAGGCAAACAACAGGGCAAAATAGGAAACACGAAATACCCCATTTAAGGGTATTGGTGGAATTTTCACAAAAATACTCAAAGACATTCAACAGAAAGGCACAAACCACCTAACTTGATGCTGGGGATCAATATACTTGAACCACGATGCTTGATTCTCCTCATAATTGCGTAGATTTAAGAAAACACACAAAACACTCAACCCACGATAACATGAAAACAAGGAGGAACCATGGAACAAGGAAAAATCAGAATAGAGAGCTTACTAAGGCGATCCCAATGCAATCGACGACGGTTGGAACAGAGATCGAACAGAGGCATGGGGGCTTGGGGAAGATTTTCAGTCATACAGGTCACTCCCGGACGAAAATCCTGAAGAAGAAGAAAGTTCTATCTGTTAGGCGCGACCCCAGTGCGTTTAGTGAAAAAAGAAAAGTACATGGTGTGAACTTTTAGAGTACACAGCATGTACTTGGTATTTCCATACTATGCCAAAATTAGCCTCCACGTTACCCCTACAAACTGTGTGTGTGGCCCGGAAACGGCCAGCACATGGCTTCGAGCGGGAAAAGAGTACATGGCGTGTACTCAGAAAGTACATGGCATGTACTTCAAAATTTTCCAAAAAACTCTATTTTTATTAAAAACTCTAGAAAAAGGAAAGGCGTACCTGAAAAGAAGATCTGGGTTTTTACAAACTTCCCCCCTTAAAGAAATTCATCCCCGAAATTACCTAGAGAGGCATAGAAGAAGAAACCTCGAATAGCTCTGGCCACTATGATCGTACATCAGCCTCCATCTCCCAGGTCTTGTCCTGCACTCGCCCATGCTGCCATAACACCAGTACAAGAGGGACAAACCGCCCAGGGAGAACCTTCATATTGCGATCGACAATCTGGATGGGATGTTCCTCAAACGATGAATCCTCATTGAGCTCAACTTACTCAGGCTGAAATACATGAGATGGTTCTGAAAAGTAACATCAGAGATGAGAGACGTGGAAGACATCGTTCATGGACCGGTACCTCTGGGGTAGCTGCAACTGATAGGAGACTTGCCCAACTCTCTCCAAAACCTCAAATGGACCGATGTACAATATCAAAAGCTTACCCTGCCTCTGAATCCTCTTGTGTCCCAGCCTTAGTGCGACACATAGGAAAACTTGATCCCCGACCTCGAACTCCAGAGGTATTTTCCGCTGATCAGTATAAGACTTCTTCTGAGACTGTGCTGTATCCATCCTCTTCCGAATCAGCTCTATCTACTCTGAAATCTCCTGAACAAGAAGAGGTCCCAACAAAGCTGCCTCTCCTGCCTCCAGCCAGCATAAGGGTGATCGGCATGGCCTACCGTACAAAGCCTCGTAAGGTGCCATCAGAATGGTCACCTAGAAACTCTTATTGTAGGTGAACTCCACAAGAGGGGTATGCTTCTCCCAAGAACCTCCAATGTCTAGGATGCAAGCTCGGAGCATTTCTTCAAGCACCTGGATCGTGCGCTCGGACTGGCCATCAGTCCAGGGATGGTATGCTGTACTCAAAAGTACCTGTGTACCCAAGGCCTTCTGAAGTCCCTGTCAGAATCGAGAGGTAATGCGCGAATCTCTATCTAAAACAATAGAGTGTGGAACTCCATGGAGATGAAAGATATCTCTGATGTAAAGTCATCCCAGATCATCTACACTGAAGGTCTTCTTGATCGGCATGAAGTGAGAAACCTTCATGAGCCTATCGATGAAAACACAAACAACATCGTTCCCCTGATGTGACCTCGACAACCCGGTCACGAAGTCCATCACAACATCATTCCACTTCCACTCCGGAATGGGTAACTGCTGTAAAAGGCCTTCTGGTCACTGATGCTCTGCCTTCACCTACTGACAAGTAGAGCATCTCATGAAAAAACCACCAACATCCCTCTTCATACCTGTCCACCAGTACTGGCGATGAAGATCCTGATACATCGTGGTGATGCCAGGATGAACTGCACAAAATGAGGAATGAAAATCTCATATCAGCTCCTCGTGTATGTCTACTGGCACCCGTACACGTCCCTAGAAATGAAAGGTCTCATCCTCTTCCACTGTCTATCCAGGAAGAGGGTCCTCTCCTGACACACTCTGCTGTAGGACTAAGCCTTCTATGTCTGATAGCTGCCTCATTCGTACCCGATCCAGTAGTGTAGAGGTAACAACTACAGAAGATATGAAAGTTTGTCCCTGTCTGTCATGCACCTCCAGATGCATCTCAGAGAATAGAACCATAAGCTTCCACTCACTGACGGCCTCCTGAACTACCTGAATCTGAGTTCTCCTTCTCAACGCATCTTCCACTACGTTGCCCTTTCCCGGTGTATAGGAAAGCTCGAAATCAAAAGACTGAAGATACTCGACCCACCTGCACTGCCTCAGATTTAGATCACGCTGAGTGAATAAATACATGAGACTCTTGTGGTCGGTGAAGACCACAAAGTGCTATCCTAGAAGATAATGTCTCCAACAACGTAAGGCATGAACAACAGCTGCCAACTCTAGATCGTGCGTAGGGTAGTTCCTCTCATGTTGCCTCAACTACCGAGACTCGTATGCAACGAATACATCTCCTTGCATAAGCAGAGAGCCTAGTATGATACCCGAAGCTTCACAATAAACAGTGTAGCTCTTTCCTGGATCTAGAAAGACTAGTATCAGTGCTGACATCATCCTTCCCTTCATCTCATAAAAGGCTGACTCGCAAGAATCTGACCATAAGAACTTCACTCCCTTCTTGGTTAGACATGTCAATGGTGCTGCTAAGCGCGAGAAGTCCTGAATAATGTGTCTGTAGTATCCAGCCAACCCTAGGAAACTCCGTACCTAAAAAATGTTCTTCGGATGCTCCCCAGAGACTACAGATCTCACTTTCACTTGGTCCACAGATACCCCTGCCTTTGAGATGACGTGACCCAATAAGTGAATATGTTCCATCCAAAAGTGGCTCTTTGAGAGTTTAACATAAAGCTGATTCTATCTCAATGTACTCAACATGATCTCAAGATGTGTGGCATGGTCATGTCGAATGTGAGAGTACACAAAGATATCATCCAAGAAGACCAAAACAAAGGAGTCCAAGTAAGGATGGAACACTCGGTTCATCAGTGCCATGAAAACTACAGGCACGTTCGTGAGACCAAACGACATGACTGTATACTCATATAGACCATACCTGCTCCTGAAGGCTGTCAGATGTATATCTGATGGTATAATGTGAAATTGATGATAATCAGACCTCATGTCGATCTTTGAGAACACCCGGGCTCCTCGAAGCTGATCAAAGGTGACATTGATCCTCAGAAAGGGATATCGGTTATTGACCGCCAACTGGTTCAGCTTACGATAATCCACACAAAGCCGATGGGTAACATTTTCCTTCTTCTCAAACAGGACATGCGAACCCCAAGGAGAACTACCGGGTTGGATGAAACCCTTTGCCTGCAACTCCTCCAACTGCCTCTTGGTCTCCTGCAACTCAGGTGTAGCCATCCTATAAGGAGGAATGGACACCGGTGCCGCTCCTGGCATGAGATCAATTGAGAAGACTACATCACACTCTAGAGGAAAACCTGAAAAGACCTCTGGAAAGACATTACTGAAATGATCTACCACTGGAGGAAAGTCCAACTGTGAAGTCCCCTGGTCATCCAGATAAAGACTAGAAATCCGGGTCGTCGCCCTTCCTAGCCCATGATGCTCGAGTCCTGATTGACTCTCCTGAACATCCCATTCGCCTCTATGAAGAAAAGATTCAGCCTCTGGTTAAATGAAACTCACCCTGTGGCGATAACAGTCGACGACTTCCTAGAAGGGAACCAACCAGTCCACCAGAGAATGATATCATAGCCTGTCATCTCTAGGACATAGGGATCCCATATGAGACGATACCCTGCAACCACGAGAGGGCACTCTTGACACTGATGTACACTAGATGTCCTTGTCCCCAAAGGTGTGTCTAGTGTGAACGAGTCAAAAGAAGAAAATATGCAGAGCCCAAGGCTCTCCATGACAGCAACAAAGATAAATATATGTGTAGCACCCGTATCGAAAAGAGATGAAGATAAAACTGAGGCTACTAAAATCGCACAGTGAACAGTAGAAGGGACAATATCCTTCTCTTGATAGGACTTCCCTACAGCGAAAGACTGGCCTGCACCATGGCCCTACGCCCCTGGCTGACCACTCTGAGCTGATCCACCTTGCTGGTGCTGAGGGACTGTTGGCTGACTGCCACGACCTCGACCTCCACCTTGGCCAGAATGGCCAAAAGAACTCCAGTTCTCAGATGGGTGAGAAACTGCTGGTGCTTCTCCTGAATGAGGAGTCATGGAAGAACCCCGATCACCAACTGTTGGTGAGAAAAAATGGAAGAAATGATGATGGTGACTCATCTTGCCGCAGGATCGACACTCCATGGGGTCTCTCCCGCACTACGACATCATGTGCCCTGACCGACCACACTGGTAGAATATCACATGGCTGCCTGACGATGCATATCGCTTCCTCGGATCACCACACATAGACTCTCTATGGCCCTTCTTGCTATCATCTGTAGGAAAACTTTCTCTGGAAGCAGAACCTCCCTAGCTCGTAGCTCCGGAGTCTCTCAGATTTCACTATGCAATCAGTGCCTGATTGACGATGGAAGTGATGGAATTCAACTGAAAGATATTCACCTGTGAGCATATCTCCCACCTGATACCATCCTAAAAATTCCTTGCTAAGAACACCCCACTCCCATCTCGGAGGGGTGTGAAATGCTGCAACTCAGTGAAACGAAAAGAATAATCCATGACAGAAAGAGTACCCTACACTAAGCTCATGAACTCTCAATCTCGGTCGGCCCTCAGGGTCTCTGGGTAGAAGTACTCATAAAAGCCACGCTGAAACTCCTCCCAAGCCATAACCTGCTGGTAACCCACATGTGAGATCACATCCCACCACCTCTTGGAGGAGTATCGTAGCATATAGGTAGAGAGCTTGACCCGCCTCTATGGAGGCGTCTCCAGATGCTCAATGATGGTCAACATGTCTTCCAGCCATGACTCTACAGCCTGAGGTCCTCCTTCCCTCAAAAACATGGGAGGATGCTGCTGCTGAAAAAGACGTGTCAGGTATTCCATAGTCGAGGAAGGAAGCGGTGCTCCTAGAATGGTCTGCATCATCCTCATAAAACCTTCTATGAACTGCGCATCGGCTCCTGCAACTGGTATGACAGCCGGTGCCAAGGCTGGCCCGACTGGAAGATTGGCAGGAATTCCCTGATCATCCATATCTGGCGTCTGATCACTGTCTGAAAACAGACGTACAACCGGATGATATCTCAGAGTCATATCTCTGAAAGATCAAAATCACACCTTAGATCAGAAAAACAACGGCATAGAACACAAGAGTACAAAATGAGAACATGGAATGGAAAACACACAAGTTTACAAAACACGACTACATGACGTGTATAAAACTACACGGCATGTCTTCTTAGGCCACTGACATGAGCGTGTACCCCTACCCTACAGGTCGTGTAACACCTCAAGCTACATGGCTTGTTGGCCCAACACACGGCGTATACTTGAAAAATCTTCCCCTGCCCGAGTCTCCTTACACGGATAACCCACACAGTCCGAGTTAACCTGAGACTACATAGCGTGTTCTGAAAAACCACAGTCTGTACTAGGCAAGGCTTTGACGGACCGTGTTGTTAAACACACGACCGTCTACACGGCTGAACCTTACACGGCGTGTTCTGAACAAACACGGCGTGTATAGGTGAAGGTGAAACCGTCCCGTGTTGTTTGTGACATGGCCGGGTAGCTGAACAAGACTACACGACGCGTGCCGAAAACACACGACGTGTATAAGAGAAGGTAACGTCGGCCCATGTTGTTCATGACCTGTCCAAGTACCTGGACAGGACTACATGACATGTTCCTTCATAACACGGTGTGTTCTACTCAAGCTTCCCCGACCCGTGTTGTTAGTGACACGGCCGGGTACACGGCTCCGACCTACACGACGTGTACCTACCGTACACGGCGTGTTCCTGAAGTTATTTCTACAATAGCGTGTCGCTGCTCACATGGTCAGCGACATGGTCTAAAAACCACATAGCGTTTAGTCAAAATGTACAAACAGTGTATTCTGTGTTTTTCTGGGCAGTGGCTCAGAAACTACACAGATGCCAGAAAAAACAGAAAACAAGGCAAGGAGTTTCTAATTTCCTATTCATGAGGGCCCATAACACCTCAAGAATAAAAATTTGGCGTTCATTTTAAAAAAAGTAAGAAACAAACAATCCTCTAGCATGGCAGCAAAGATTCTATCAAGCATCTATCACAACTTCATGCATAATCTACACAAAGTCTATCACAGTAGCATGCAATCGCTAATGCACCCTAGATGACATGGCAAGAATGCATGGCATGTGATTTCTACAAGTGGCTATATGATGAATGAGATGGAATACCCTCATCTCATCAGGTTGAGACTGAAATAGAACCACAATCGTCAAGAAAATAACAAAACAAAGCATGTGAATCACTCTAGGTGAAATCATATCAACCGTAAAATCTCAAAACCAGCAAACTGCAATTAATGAGGTAGTATGGATTTTCCCTGTACACGGGTTAGCTACTCCCGAGCATAGCTTAATACCAAGTACCAGATCCATCCTATCCCTGGCTAAAGTCTCCAAATAATAAAGCAAGAGAAAAGAACCTCCTCTGATACCTCTTTGTAATGTCCCAGTTCCGGAAGCCACCCAAAGGCTACCCGTACCCGGTTGGTCACATGGCCTCAAGCACATTTCCCCAAACGCCAGAGGCTTCCAACTAGCAGCGAGGGCCTTGAGTGTGATAGTGGGTAAACTATGCCCTCATTGGAAGAGTACACAGTAGAAGAGAAAAGAATAACAACAATAGCGGAAACAATAGACAACCATACAAGAGTAAACAACGGAAGACTGATGAATAAACAACTGGAGCTGAAATATAAGTAAATGATGCATGATACATATATGTGTAGGAAAACAGCCAAACAAGTCACAATGCTGAATAAAAATCTAAACCAAAGTGAAAAAGAAAAATAGAAGAGCAACTCCTCAGTATCGCAAGCCTCGGCTCGGTCCCATGCTCTCCATCTCCTATGCAATCAAGAAACTGAAGAATTAGGGCACTTGCCCTTATCTATACCTGCAACAACATAGTCTTCTTAGGCCCAAAAGCATAGCCCAAACAAGCTGTGAGATACAATCTGAGTAGGAAATCACCCAAATATCTATGCCTAAATATATGGCCCCAGCCTTAAACATTACTTAATCTTGAGTTACTTCAAGAATACACATTGAGGATCTTTTCAGGTTTAGAGTTTTAGAGAATTAGATCATAAAACAAGCATTACATTCCACATTTAAACAAAGTGGTTACATAAAATATAGTACTCATTTTCCCCATCAATAGAATCATATTTAAAATAAAACATGGATTCTTTCTTGACACTTCCTTGACACTATCATCACATCATGTACCTTTCCCCTAACCTGTGAAAAACATTTAAAAAACTTGGGATGAGCATAAAAATCTCAGTAAGGGATATAAAAGTATGAAATGAAAACATTAGTCCATGTATGAAATCATACCTTACTCATAAAACATAATCACGTTAACATACCCCATCAAATCATGAATAAATCATAGAAATCATAAGACATAAAGGTAACTTGAGGCATTCAAAACATTCTTACGTAGGGAGTAACCCTCTTGGTTACGTTTGGAATACCCATCACAGTATATTTCCTAAATCTATTTGGAGAAACCTTAATGTTTAACTCCTTTGCATTAACCAATTTATTGGAGAGCTATATCAGGCTCACCTGCCCTTAGTTTATCATGGAACCACCCGTCTTCATAAACAATTCCCAAGAACCATAACATAATTATATCAGATAAAACATGCATAAAGGAAACATAACATTTCCAAATATCAATCACAACATATCAATACAACACATTGATATAATAAAAACATTATGAAAACCATTTTCAATACCAAAACAAAATAAAATTAAAACTTGTTATTTATTTTTCATTTTAAAAAAAGTTATGTCTTGTAGAGGAAGTCAAAACTCAAATAATGGTCACGGCGGTGGAGAAGTCGTTGTCGCCACATACGTACGCCAAAAAAAACATTCCTTTTGTCGTTTAGTAAAACGCTTCGTATAAAAAATATTCCTTTTGAATAAACGTAAATGTAAATGGGTTTTATACACCGTATAAAAGAAAGTTGTGTATAAAACAAAATATGCCTCAATGAAAGGTGATTGAGACGAAGTCCCATACCTTTGGTCCGACTTGACTCGATCCTTATTTAACGTCCTGAATAATAAACATGGGTTAATTTATACTTAATCAAGAACCTTTTTCAAGTTCATTATTCCTTTTATATCACTTATTACCATGCCATTAACACTATGTAATTATTTAAGTTAATAACGGTCATTTTAACGATCATTGGTACTTGAGTAAAAAATAAACTCTTTATAATTACAAGTTGTTCAGGTATCCATTATATCTAGAGTTATAATCATGATGTAGATATCATATATATCATATATATCCAGTATATACATGTATTTATAATATTACATAACATTTAGTGGTAAGAAATGAAATGCACTGTTCATGGAGATGGTAAGCCGTACGTACGCATGAACGCTACTTTCATTTATATTTCTTACTTAATGGAGTGAAATCATAATGATATAGAGGTATATCATAATTACAGTATAATATCATATATAATATCATTAAATTTATCCTTTATATGTACCACATATGGTATTAACGAATCAAATCATTTTGAGGGGGCAGTAGTCTGCACTTCCTAAAATGAAGATATCGCATTTACCCATAATGGAAACCATAAAGGTATGCCATATATGAATAATACAGAAGATTAGGTAAAACATAAACATATTATATATCATATATAAATATAGTGTCATCTTAATGGCCACCTTTGAAGGTGTTAGAAGAATATTGAACAATCATTGTTTCGTGAGGCCGAAATTCTCCATCCACGGAAACAGTATGCTCTTTAACCATTATATGAAGGTGTGTGTAAGTGTAGCTTGAATAATTCTTATAACAACATCCTAGTATATTGAAGATACTGGTGTTGTTACAAAATAAATGAATAAAAAGAGTTTAGGGGGTTGGAGAAGATAGATAAAACATAAGAACACAAGGGAAAACACTACCATTAAAACGAGTAACTCTTTTTTATTTGAGCTCAAAGGATTCCTTGGGAAGACTTCTGGAAAAAGTGAGGCTTCTAGGAGTAAGAGAGGGATATGGAGAGACAAAATGGGTAGGGTTTGGCCAAGCCAAAGGCTTGAGATGTGTGGGTAAGGTGGTAGAGGTGGGGGCCTTTTATAAGAGGATAGGAGGGGCACTCTTGGAAAGTTATAAAAGGTTACTTTATTATAAAATGTTTTTTGGATTTAAAAGGTCCCAAAATTATATATTTCGAGGATAAGGTGATAAGAGTTATAAATACACCCATCCAATAGGTTTTTTACATGTGTAGGTCTTATATTTTACATTATCGTTTCAATTTATTTAAATATTTAAATAATGAGGTAATCGCTGCATCATCATGGTGTCATAAATAATTTAATTTATTTAATGTCTAAAAATTATAAAAAAAATATCATGATGTAGGAAATATTTTTATATTTCTAATTAATATTTTTATTCAAAAATATGACTTGTATAAACCCATTTAAATTTTTTTTAGTAAAACAACTCATGTTTGTGACATTTTCATTTTAACATTAAATAAAAAGTTATTAATGACATTTTCCTACCAATGTGGCTCCATGGGGTCCCCAAGTTGACCCATGGAGTGTCATGGTCGGTAATGACACATACAGTAAGGGTAGGACATGTGTCAAGGTCATTCCATATTATTAAAACATTATTTGTACCTTAAATTACACTAATTACCTTTAATCGCGATTAAAAACTTAAGAGTTACTATTCACCAAAAAATTATTTTAATCCCATTGAACCACATTTTACTTCTTAATGACAACCATGGATGTCGGATTTTTGAAATTCAAAAGACATAGGTGGTAAAATTTCATTTAAACGAAAAATCTGTTTTTTTATGTACCACTTAGTGGTTTCACTATTCATCAAAAATTGAAGTTTTTCAGAAAAATACCAAAACTTTACCCTATGATATATTTGATATTCCGAATTGAAAAATGATGTCTATTTTAAAAAATTCAAATCATATAAGTTACATTAATTAATTTAATAATTAATTCCCACTGTCAAAACAAATAGCGTGTTTTTATGAAATAATATGTATCAAAATATTGACACTAGTTTAAGTCCAATTTCAAGGTGAAATTAATTCCAACGACCACCATTGGATTAAATGGTAAAAGTATATTCTAATTGAACTTTAAAACCAATTCAAATGATAATATAATCATATAAATAAATGATACTAAAATGAGGTTTTGAATTAAAATACAACATTTTTCACTATTCATTAAAAAATGAACTTTATCGAAAAAATACCAAAAATTTACACAAAGTAAATTGTGATGTCCCGATTCTAAAGAAGAATTTTATTTGGTCCAATAGAATGTATAAGAGTTACAAAAACTATATTTAAAGAGGTTTTTCCATCAAAAGGCGATAGTTCGACCTTTTAGTGAATACTAGAGTATCTATGCCAAAATTGAATTCTTTTCATATTTTAAGTCTTTATCCTTTATTGGATAAATGTAAAAACATTTATGAAACATATATAATCATATTTTAGTTATTTATATTCATTCCTTCCAATACAACAGCTACCTGTTAACTACCATTTAAAATAATATTATTTTTTACTAGTTTGCAACGTAAGATTTCAAAGAAACTCTTTGTTGCGTATCAGGTACGCTATCGAACATAGCAGCCTCTTTAAAGTAAAATTAATATTTAATTCATAAATATTAACAAATATGAAAATGTTTTATTCTTTATTTACCTGGGATGTTACATCCTTCCTCCCTTTTGGGAATTGCGTCCTCACAATTTTATTCACTTATCAAAATAAGTGGGGGTATTTATCCCTCATAACATTTTCAAATTCCCATGTCGCCTCTTCAACCATATAGTTTTCCACAAAACCTTTACCTGGTGAATTACCTTATTCCGCAACACTTTCTCTCTATGGTCAAGAATCTGGACTGGTTGTTCTTCATAAAAGATATTCTCCTCCAACTGAACTACCTCTGGGCTCAAAACATGAGATGGATCTGGCATATACTTTCTCAACATCGAAAAATGAAAAACATTGTGTACTTGAGATAAACTCGGAGGTAATTCCACTATGTATTCAACTGATCCAACTTTCTCTAGAATTTCATATGGTCCATTGAACCTTTGACTCATCTTTCCTTTCTTACCAAATCGTATCACACTTTTCCATGGAGAAACTTTGAGAAAGACATGATCACCTACCTCGAAAGATAGATCCTTCCTCTAGTTATCCGTATAACTTTTCTGTATGCTCTAAGTCGTTCTCATGTGTCTCTGTATCAGCTGACATTTTTCTACCAACTCTTCTACCAATTCCAGTCCCATCAGCTTTCTTTCACCCACTTCATCCGAGAAAGCAGGAGTTCCACACCACTTCCCATATAATGCCTCAAATGGTGCCATCTGTATACTGGAATGAAAACTTTTATTATAAGAAAACTCAACAAAAGAAAGATGTTGGTCCCATCTTCCCTGATAATCCATTGAA
The DNA here is from genome assembly GCA_963277665.1 of Viscum album. Taxonomy (NCBI): domain Eukaryota; kingdom Viridiplantae; phylum Streptophyta; class Magnoliopsida; order Santalales; family Viscaceae; genus Viscum; species Viscum album. The sequence continues at coordinate 1,992,221,187 of OY728151.1, forward strand.
AAAACACGTGGCATATCCTCCAAAGCCTGAATTGTTTGTTCTGACTGCCCATTTGATTGAAGATGAAAACCTGTACTAAAATTTAATTCAGTACCCAACGACTTCTGAAGGCCCTTCTAAAAGTTAGAAGTAATCCTTGGATCATGATTAGATACAATGGAGAGAGGAACTCCATGTAACCTGACTATCTCTTTAAGTTACAAACTGGAAAGTTGATCTAGGGAAAAAGTATCTCGTATATCAAGGAAATGAGAAGATTTTGTCAAGCGATCAAAAATAACCCAAGTTTCATTATTACCTCTAGATGTCTTCGGTAATCCCATAACAAAGTCCATGGATATATTTTACCATTTCCACTCTGGCACTGGTAAAGGATGAAGCATCCCTTTTGGTAACTGCCGATATGCTTTTACCTGTTTACAATTCAAACACTTCACAGTAAAATCAGCAATATCCCTTTTTATTCCATCCCACCAGTAGTACTCCCGGAGATCTATATACGTCTTAGTACTGACTGGATAAACTGAAAACGGAGAACTATGAGCTTTACATAACAACTCTCTCTTCAACTGTGAATCACTAGGAACACTAAATCTCTTCCCAAATCTCAAAAATATAATCATTATCAATGTTTAATTCAGGCAACTTACCCTTATTAACCAGATCTACCTTTTTCTGCAACTCAATGTCTTGCTTCTGTGCTTTCTCAATTCTGTCTGATAGAGAATATTTCACTGATACCTAAAACAAAACAGAAGAAAATCCTGCACCAACAACTTCTATGCCAAAGTTTATCAAATCCTTAACCAAAGGATCATGTTCCAAACACAACATTGTTAATAAAGAACTAATTTTTTGACTCAAAGCATCAGCCACGTTATTTGTTTTTCCCGGATGGTAATGAATTATACCATCATAAACCTTGATTAATTCTATCCATCTCCGCTATCTCATGTTCAATTATTTTTGAGTGAATATATACTTTAAACTTTTTTGATCAGTATATATTTCACACTTTACACCATAAAAATGATGCCTCCAAATTTTTAAAGCAAAAACAACAGCAGATAATTCCAAATCATGTGTAGGGTAATTTACCTCATGAGTTTTCAACTTTCGTGAAGCATAAGCAATTACCTGATCATTCTGCATAAGGACACAACCAAGTCCCTTCTATTAAACATCACTATATATAACAAACTCACCATTCCTAGAAGGTAGTGCCAAAACTGGAGCATTCACCAATCTTCTTTTCAGTTCTTGAAAACAATCATCACATTCTTTTGTCCAGATAATCTTAACACCCTTCCGAGTTAGCTTAGTCATTAGACTAGATAACCGTGAAAAATTTATAACAAACCTTCAGTAATAGCCTTCCAAACTAAGGAAGCTACGAATCTCAGTTACATTTGTGGGTCTTGTCCATTCTTCAACAACTTTTTTTACAAGATCCAATGTTATTCCATCATTAGAAACAATATGACCATGGAATGATATTTTTTGCAACCAAAACTCACACTTGCTGAATTTTCCATACAATTTTTTTCTTCTAAGGTTTGTAAGATAAACCTTAAATGAATTTCATGCTCCTCCTTACTTTTAGAAAACACCAAAATATCATCAATTAAAATAACCAACATTTTTCACCTGAGTCAACTGAGCCATCACTGCAACGAACTGTTTAGTTTTGATTCTAACCATCTCAGGATACCGATTTGAAAGGTCATTTCCCTCTGTATGCCTTCCCAGAAAATCTATTTTGTTTCCTCTATGAAAAACCATACTTAACACAGAAATATCTTAGGTGAAGCAACATGGTAATCTTAAAATGCTATATCATTTCAATTTGACCATAAAAAAAATATTTTTGGATAATCATTTAATAGAATTCTAACTCCTAAAGTTATCTAAACCGACCTCTGATATCAACTATAAGGCCCCATCCTTAAACATTACTTAATCTTGAGTTACTTCAAGAATACACGCTGAGGATATTTTCAGGTTTAGAGTTTTAGATAATTATATCATAAAACATTCATTACATTCCACATTTGAAAAATGTGGTAACATAAAAGATAGTACTCATTTTTCCCAACAACAGAATCATATTTAAAATAAAACATGGATTATTTCTTGACACTTCCTTTACACTATCATCACATCATGTACCTTTCCCTTGACCTCTGGAAAATATTTCAAAATCTTTTGATGAGCATAAAAATCTCAGTAAGTGATATAAAAGTACAAAGTGAAAACATTAGTCCATGTATGAAATCATACTTTACGAATAAAACATAAGCACGTTAACATACCCCATCAAATCATGAGTAAATCATAGAAATCATAAGACAGAAAGGTAAATTGAGGCATTCATAACATTCTTAGGTAGGGAGTAACCTTCTTGGTTACATTTGGAATACCCATCAGAGTATATTCCCTAAATCTATTCGGAGAAACCTTAACGTTTAACTCCTTTGTGTTACCCAATGCATTGGAGAGCTATATTGGGCTCATCCACCCTTATTTTATCACGGAACCAGACGTCTTCATAATAAATTCCCAAGAACCATAAAATAATCGTATCACATAAAACATTCATAAAGGAAACATAACATTTCCACATTTCAATCAAAAGATATCAATACAACACATTGATATAATAAAAACATTATGAAAACCATTTTCAGTACCAAAATAAAATAAAATTAAAACATGGTATTAATATTTCATTTAAAAAAATGTTATGGCTTGTAGAGGAAGCTGAAACTCAAATAATGGTCACGACAGCAGAGAAGTCATTGTTGCCGCATACGTACGACAAAAAAAAATTCCTTTTGTCATTTAGTAAAACGCTTCGTATAAAAAAGATTCCTTTTGAATAAACGTAAATGTCAAAGGGGTTTATACACCGTATAAAAGAATGTTCTGTATAAAACAAAATATGCCTCAATGAAAGGAGATTGAGACGAAGTCCCATACCTCGGGTCCGACTTGACTCGATCGTTCTTTAAAATCATGAATAATAAACTTGAGTTAATTTATAATTGCTTAATAACCTTTTTCAAGTTCATTATTCCTTTTATATCGCTTTTTACCATGTCATGAACACTATGTAATTATTTTAGTTAATAACCGTCGTTTTAACGATCATTGGTACTTGGTTCAAAAATAAACTCTTTATAATTAGAAGTTGTTCATGTATCCATTATATCCAGAGTTATACTCATGATGTAGAAATCATATATATCATATATATCTAGTATATACATGCATTTATAATATTATATAACATTTAGTGGTATGAAATGAAATGTATCGTTCATGGAGATGGTAAGCCGTACATACGCATGAACGCTACTTTCATTTATATTTCTTACTTAATGGGGTGAAATAATAATTATATAAAGGTATATCATAATTCTAGTATAATATCATATATAATATCATTAAATTTATCCTTTATATGTACCACATATGGTATTAATGAATCAAATCACTTTGAGGGGGCGGTAGTCCACACTTTCTAAAATGAAGATATCACATTTACCCATAATGGAAACCATAAAGGTATGCCATAAATGAATAATACAGAAGATTAGGTAAAACATAAACATATTATACATCATATATAAATATAGTGTCATCTTAATGGCCACCTTTGAAGGTGTTAGAATAATATTGATCAATCATCGTTTCGTGAGGCAGAAATTCTCCATCCACGGAAACAATTTTCTCTTTAACCATTAGATGAAGGTGTGTGTAAGTGTATCTCTAATACTAATTATAACAAAATCTGATTATATTGAAGATACTGGTGTTGTTACAAAAGAAATTAATAAAAAGAGATTAGGGGGTTGGAGAAGCGAAATAAAACATAAGAACACAAGAGAAAACACTACCTTTAAAAAGGGAAACTCTTTTTGATTTGAGCTTAAAGGCTTCCTTGGGAAGACTTCTTCCCAATGTGAGGATTTTAGGAGTAAGATAATGATGTGGAGAGAACAAATGGGTAGGGTATCTCCGAGCCAAAGTCTTGAGAGGTGTGGGTAAGGTGGTATAGGTGGGGGCTTTTTATAAGAGGATAGGATGGGCACTCTTGGAAAGTTATAAAAGGTTACTTTATTATAAAATGCTTTTCGGATTTAAAACGTCCAAAAATTATATATTTAGAGTATAAGGTGATAAGAGTTAGAAATACACCCATACAATAGGTTTTTGACATGTTTATGTATTATATTTTAAATTATCTTTTCATTTTATCTAAATCTTTAAATAATGAGGTAATCGATGCATCAGCATGGTGTCATAAATAATTTAATTTATTTAATGTCTAAAAATTATAAAAAAAATATCATGATGTAGTAAATCGTTTTATATTTCTAATGAATATTTATAGTAAAAAATATGACTTGTATAACCCCATTTAAAAATTGTTTTAGTAAAACAACTCATGTTTGTGACATTTTCATTTTAACATTAAATAAAAAGTTATTAATGACATTTTCCTACCAAAGTGGCTCCATGGGGTCCCCAAGTTGACCCATGTATTTTCTTGGTCGTCCATGACACATCCAATAATGGTAGAACAAGTGTAAAGGTCATTCCATATTATTAAAACATTATTTTTACCTTAAATTACACTAATTACCTCTAATCGCGATTAAAAACATAAATGTTACTATTCACCAAAAAAATTATTTTAATCCCATTGAACAACATTTTACTTCTTAATTACAACCATGTATGTTAGATTTTTGAAATTCAAAACACAGATGTGGTAAAATTTCATTTAAACGAAAAAGTAGTTTTTATAAGTACCAATTAGTGGTTTCACTATTCATCAAAAATTGAAGTTTTTCAGAAAAATACCAAAACTTCACCCAAAGATATATTTGATATTCAGAATTCAAAAATGATGACTATCTTAAAAAATTCAAATCATATATGTTACATTAATTAATTTAATAATTAATTCCCGCTGTCAAAACAAATAGCATGTTTTTATGGAACAATATGTATCAAAAGATTGACACTAGTTTAAGTCCAATTTCAAGGTGAAATTAATTTCAACGACCACCATTGGATTAAATGGTAAAACTATATTCTAATTTCACTTTAAAACCAATTCAAAAGATAATATAATAATATAAATAAATGATACTAAAAAGAGGTTTTGAATTAAAATACAAAATTTTTCACTATTCATTAATAAATGATCTTTATTAGAAAAATACCAAAAATTTACACAAAGTAAATTTTGATGTCCCGATTCTAAAGAAGAATTTTATTTGGTCCAATAGAATGTATAAAAGTGACCAAAACTATATTTAAAGAGGGTTCACTATCAAAAGGTGATAGTTCGACCTTTTAGTGAATATTAGAGTATCTATGCCTAAAATTGAATTATTTTCGTATTTTAAGCCTTTATCCTTAATTGGATAAATGTAAAAACATTTAAAAAACATATATAATCATATTTTAGTTATTTATATTCATTCCCGCCAATACAATGGCTATGTGTTAACTACCATTTAAAATAATATTATATTATTACTAGTATGCAACGTAAGATTTCAAAGAAACTCTTTGTTGCGTATCGGGTACGCTATCGAACATAACAACTCCTTTAAAGTAAAATTAATATTTAATTTGTAAATATTAATAAATATGAAAATGTTTTATTCTTTATTTACCTGGGATGTTACACTAACAGTCAATGAATACAAGGCAAGTAAAAGTGCAGGAAGTAGTAAACAGAAAAGCACACAACAACTACAATCCACAGTTCTAGCATTTGAAGTACACAAGTAAACAACCAAAAATAAGAAGAAAACAAGTAACCCTCTGGGCAGCTCTCACATCCTAACCCCTATGGTTCAACCTACAAGTACTATCAACCCTCTAGGAGGCACACACAGTCTCAACCCTCTGGTTCAGCTAAGAGTAGAATTTCTGAGGAAGCACTCACCATAAATTCCACCTGTAGTATCGTATTGTGCTAAAGGATCTCCGGGGAAGCACTAAACATCTCATTCCCCCTATGGCCCGCGTTGAGGAACTATAGAATCTCTGAGGAAGAACTCATCGTCAATTCCCCCTGTGGTCTCACATCATATTAAAAGACACTCTAGAGAAGCCCTTATTTTCATTCTCCCTATGGTCTACTACACAGGGTTCTCACAGTCTTGTGTGAAATTAACATGCTCAGCGCGCGTGTATCGCCCAAGTAAACTTCAAGAACTACTTGGCTATCATTATAAGGCACAACAACATAACAGTATAATAGTTCCACTATCCAACAACTAGGCATGGCAACTAGAAAAATGCCTAATAAGAAAAACATGCAAGGAAAAGCACATGAACACCGTATAAGTTTTCCAAATTCACAAACAATTACCTCTACTTAAGGAATCAAGCAAAGCAGGCAAACAAAATGGAAAAACAGGAAACACGCAATACCCCGTTTAAGGGTATTGGTGGAATTTTCACAAAAATACTCAAATACTTTCTACAGAAAGGGACAAACCACCTACATTGATGCTAGGAAATCGATATACTTGAACCACGATGCCTGATTCTCCTTATAACGACATAGATCTAAGAAAACACACAAAACTCTCAACCCAAGACAACTTGAAAATGAGGAGGAACCATGGAACAAGGATAAAGAATAAGAGAGAGATTACCGAGGCGATCCCAACACAATTGACGGTGGATGGAATGGAGATCGAATAGAGGCACGAGGACCCGGGGAAGATTTTCAGTAGTACGGGTCACTCCCGGAAGAAAATCCAGAAGAAGAAGCAAGTTCTGTCTATCAGGCGCGACCCCAATGCATTTTGTGAAAAAAAGAAAAGTACACATCGTGTACTCTTAGAGTACACGGTGTGTACTATGTTTTTTTTGTACTCTTCCAGAATCGGCCTCCACGTCACCCCTACACACTGTGTGTGTGGCCTGAACACGGCCAACACATGGCTTTGAGCGGGAAAAGGGTATATGGGGTGTACTCAAAAAGTACACGGCGTGTACTTCAAAATTTTCCAGAAACTCCATTTTTCTTAAAAACTCCATAAAAAGGAATGGCTTACCAGAAACGAAGATCCATATTCTTACAGATGAAAATATGATTATTTTTTTGAGGAATTGTGGACTACCGCACCCTCAAAGCGACGTGATTAATTGATAGACTAGATGTAATTTATTAATGATGGGTTTGGTGAACTTATATGATTTATATAAAATTTTAATTTTTATTTAATGATATTATGTACATATATAAAAATATTACATTTTATTTGATTCCTTAAATACAATAATAAAAACGAAAACAACGTTGATGTGTACGTTGGACTTACCATCTCCATGAACAGTGTATTCCATTTCATACATATATATTATAAAGATTGTTAAAACACAAATATACGGAATATAAATGATATTTATATAATTAATTTCATTTTTGAATGAATACATTTGTATAAGGGAAAAAGATATAACAAATTACGGCTCATGAGAAGAACAACGTGGATATTACCCGAAGTGAAACATTAAGATATGATTGTTAACAAGAGGGTAATATATGGTCACAATCAATGAATATAGGGTATTATATAAAATATTATGGTTATATAATAGATTTATAATAAATTTATATTTATTACATTGGTTTTTTAGTATGTAATACGGGATTCAAGACACATGGTAAGGGGATTTCATCTCACTTTTTATTTCGATGAGATGAATGCTTTATTCACCACCCACTCCTTTTATTTAGTGTGTATAAAATCTAATGGATGTAATAAACTATTCATATAGTAAAATGTATGGGTATTTAAATATCCATTATATGACCTATATTTCATGGGTTTTATGTTTCAAAAGATATCAAGTTGGAAAAATAATTTTGACACAATTTTCCTTCCTTGAGACTCATTTTTATTTAGGAACCTAAATTTATTTTGAGGCATATATACTTCCATTTTTAATGATATATCATGAATATATGTATTTTAATTAAATTATAAGACTTATTTAATTTCATTTTATTACATGTAGTGTATCATCCCATGCTACTAAGTGATATGAATTTATGGAAACAATATCCTCACTTTTCAAGATTGTTTTTGTAAAAGCTTCCATTGATGATATATTATGATAAATCTATCAAGAAAATTCATGAATTTTCTTATTGTTTCGTAATTAATGAATTATTCATATATTGGTACCGTTTTTTAATATATTTGATACGTAAGATACTTAAGAAATTAATTTTAGGATTGTCAAACTTTCCCTCTCTTCGGATGGAAATATTTGTTCCTTTAAAAACATGTTTAATACAAATGGTTTCCAAGAATATTAAACTTTTCTAAAATGATCATTAAAATACATTTTTACATTTTCTGCCTTTTCCAATGTTTTCAATGGAATCTTCTTGTCACATTCTGAACATGGTATTTTTGTAACATTTTTTGAAGCGAAAAAGGAATGTTGTTTTTTACCTTGTATGACATGTATAAATGTATCCTCCATCAATAATTGGTAGATTTATTTCCATTTTGAAGGTTACTTTTTATTATTTTTTTTCAATGTGGCTTTCAATGTAGCAGTTTTGAAAATGTTTTCAAGAATATTTTACATGATTTTAAGGAAAATGGTATTAAATTTTTGTTTAATGTTCGTTTATATGTTTTCAAAGAAAATTATTTTCAAAATTATTTGAAGCCTCATCTATATGTTTGAAAAGTATTTTTAAATAAATTGTATTCAAAATGTTTTCATGATCCTTTAAATTTTTTTAAAATAAAATTATTTTCAAAATTTTTTCAAGCTTATTTTAAATGTTTTCAATGAATTTTTTTTTCAATCCATCTTTCTAGGTTTTCAATGTATTTTCCAAGGAAATTGGTTTCCAATGGTTTTATTCTTTAATGAAATTTTTTAATGAAGAAAGGATATATTCCTCATTAAATGTTTTCAAAATATTATTCCATGTTATTTTCCCTCTTAGATTAAATCTATTAATGTTACTCATTAGCTTATAAAAAATTATCCAAAGGTTCAATTATTATTATTTTTTAAAAGGTTTATGTTTTGATGGAAAAATTATTATGACCCTGATTTCTCTTTCATAGGTTATATTCCTTGTAAAACCCAGTTCTTTTGAAAAGTTATTCTTAGGATGAAATGATTATGAAACTTGTATATCTTTCCATAGGTTATGATATGATTACAAGTTTATGATACCCATTTCATTTAACAGGTAATGATTAGATTATTTATGATTTTGTTGAATATGTATGTTTTATTTCATTGTGAGATTGGGTGGATGTAACACCCCATGCTTCCACGAGACACATTTCTTTGAATAATACAATAGCTTGCATTGTACGCAACTTCGAGTTCGAACACACCATGCCCAATCAAATTAGCCGTTATGAATAGTAATTCTGACTTTTTAAAATTTTATAATTTTTTTTTTCACAATAGACTTCATTATTGGATTTGGAATATCAAAATAATCTTATGGTGAATTTTTTGTATTTTTCTGAAAACTTTCAATTTTTGATGAATAGTAAAAAACACTACATTATTATTTGAAAAAGAATTTTTATTTAAATAAATAGTTATTTTATTTAATTTTATTTGAGGTAAAAATAGATAAATAATACCTATATGTGTTTAATTTAATTCACTGGTGTCATTTTATAATAATATTAGATATATAATATTTTTATTGAAATTTTTACTGTCTTTTACCCACCTTCTAGGCACGTTTGAAAATTTTCATAAAATGGGATTTTACCGCTACATTGAATTGAATATAAAAAATATGAGAAACATGGTTGACATTATTATTTAATTTTTTTTCAATAAGATTAAATAATTTTAGGGAATAGTAAATTTTTACTATTATTTACCACGGTTAAAAGTAATTAGGGTAATTAAAGGTAAAAAATGATATTATAATTACCCTAACTAGTGTCTTAATTCTATTGGAACAATGTATTTCTATCAAAACCAAGCATAGAAATAAAATATGATCCTTTTGGTCTACATGGATTTTATTAGTACATTTATTATTATTTTATTTAAAGAAGAGTTAAAAGTGTTAAATTCAATGTTTAATAACTAAACCATTTTTAATAAAGGGTTATACATAGGATAAATGAGACTATAATTATTCATTAGAAATATAAAAATCATTTCTACCTAATGTTTTTTTATATTTAATTTTTTGAAGTTAAATAATTAAATTTATATATGACACAATAATGATTCAGTGATTTCCATATTAAAGAACAATTAAAATAATTGGAATTATAAATATCCAAATAAATGTATATTGAAACTTATGATGAATTACAATAATTTTATAGATTAATATGACATGTTAGGGTTGATTAAATAAATTTTTTTAAGTGATAAAGTCATTATGACTTCAACAAAAATCAAAATACCAAATAGTGTAAGAATTGACTTAAATGAGTTTTTAAAACAAATATTATATTGTTAATTGATATAATATTCATAAAAATATAATATATTCCAAAAGAACAAATATAAATATAGATATATCAATAATTAACCACTTGGGGTTCTGTTTTTATTTTATTGTATGATTATTAACCATTTATTATAATAACACATGAATACAAGGTTAAAGTTGAACTATTCAGATAGGAGTTAAATCTAAAAGGTAAGGTTAATATGCTGACCTAAACCTGTATGAAACCTATTTTTCAGGTGTTTTTAGACATATACCTACCTTTTCCTCAAAATAAATCCTTTTAGAGCCATTATATTCTGAATATGATTGTATAATAAAATAATATTTCAAGCTTTTCATTAAATGACCCTCACCTCTCTTATAAAAGGGTACACCCCCTACTCTCAAAACCAAACCTCAAAATCCATTTGGATAATCCAAACACTAATCAAATAAACATAAAACTACCCTCACTTATAACTATTGGCCTTACATTGATAAGAAATCAAACCTACAGATTCCATTTGATGAACTCAAAAGGAAACACCTGAAGAAGAGATAATAATATCCCCACCTCTTTGAAAGTTCATTTCTTTTCCACTTCCTCTGTCATTTTTGTTTCAATACCAAAATAATAACTCCAATACCTTATAAATACATTGATTTTATATTATATATTTTACAACCATATTCATTATTCTATCCATCCTATGAATGAAAAGTCATAATACGTGCGTACGTACGGCTTACCGTCTCCACATCGTGGGGTAGTTTGTTATTCAAAGATATCATTATTTGGATGGGTATAATAATGAATATAACTGATGTAAATAATAACTATATCATGTTAATAATTTTTTATATTTGATATACCATCCAATTACTCTTGATTTCACCATCAATAGAATGATATTGTCGCTCATGCATACGTACAGATTACCATCTCCACGAACGTGATGAAATTTATTCCCCATCATAACCATTCTAGAATAATTTTCATTTTTTGATTAAAAATAATATTTCAAATATTAATATAATTGAGGATATGAATCAAATACATCCTATCCATAACGAACATGGCTTATGTAACAATGCATATAACTGAAAATGAATCAGTTAACACCCGAAACAACGATACTACTGAAATATTATTGACAAAGAATATTATAAGATCATATATGACATCATATTTATTCCTGTGGTTATTTTATAATTTAATAAAAATTAATTAACTATTATACAGTAGGTTAATGTAACCTCTATCAAGTAAAAGTACGAGGTAAGGGTAAATTCTACAACATCTTCATTATGTGAGGTTGTTTATACGTGAGTATCTACTGGGACCTCTTTATCATCAACATCCGTGTTTCTTAAAAATATATTTCAAAACATTTTTACGATTTCCTAGACTATGGGTTAAAATCATTTATACCATTTTTTTACTTTTTATAAAATGTTTATATGGAATCTTTCCGTCGTTTTCAAAACAAGGTCCTCTACAACCTTTTTGTAAAAAATTAAGGAAAGAATGTTTTTAACTTATACGGTGGGTGCGGATATTATCTGTCATTACAAAACCTTCGATTCTTCACTTAAAATATTATATGAATATTTTCAAAATAAATTCATTCTTTTATAAACATGAATTTTAAATCATTTCAAAATAGAAAGAGATATTTCTCTCAAACAGTTTTCATTTCATCTATGTCATCATCCTTTGATGGATTTTACACTTGTTTAAAGATGATTTATTATGATAAAATCCTTAGTATTGTATTGAATGTTTATTGATATGTTTGACTGTGGATGTGTTAATTTTATACCATTCATGGTTTATGGTTAAAGTATTAACATTTTGTATTCTTGTTTTAATATGAATGTATATGTTATATTTAAACCTTTTCATAAGTGGGATGCATTAGACTTAATAAGTGATGGGTGGAGCCCGCTATAGCTCTATGATGCATCAGCAGGTCTGATGATACAAATGAGTTTCTTGGAACAAGGCCTTGACAAAATCTTATTTTTAGTCTTGGCACGAGGCCTTGACTATGTGGTAATGGTGGTTCAACGTTATGCATTCGATCATTTTGAAATTGACTATTGGTATTACTTGTGATTATTCGACTAGTATAATATCCATGTGAATAATTAAATGGAATTATTTGATTTATCTTGACCATATTATGATGAAGTTTATTTTTAAAAGGCTTGTGTTTTAGTCTTATTACTTTCCTTAAATATTTTTGCTTATTTATGATAGTATCTAATATATTGTTATCCTTACTAACCATCTGAGCTCACCCCTTTCAATGTTTTTTCCCAGGATGCGAAGAAGTATATTACGATTGACATGTATGAATAAGCTAAGGGATATGAGTATGTTCAAAAGGGACACAATTTTGTAGTTTTTTCTTCATTTCATAATGTAATGTCAAACTTATGTATGTATCTATCACTTCAAAGGATACTAAACAAATTGATCTTTCATGACATGATCTCTGGTGTTCATGCCAGGGTTCTGTAATACTACACCGACTCTGGGTAACTAGGGTTGGAGCATTACTGTTGGTATCAAAGGAAGTTTATTAAATTCATTGGAAAAAATATTTAGGAAAACTCTGATTAGAAAAAATTACCGTATGATAGAATTTAAGGAGTAGTATAGAAAAACATCCTATAATTTTGGTAATGAATAGATTTTTTATTTACCATGAAATACATCCATGTATAGATACAAGAAGGTAGATACTTCTCTAGAAAATATGTACCTTGGAGTGAAAACTCCGTCTAGGACTTTTGGGATAGACTCATGGAATCCTGCTACATGACAATGGTCCTTGCGGCACTCTTGGTTACAACACTCGAGAGGTTATGCTTACGATAATTCACATTTTCATTAGAAACCATTATGAAAGATTTATGAGTATATACCTCCTCAAATAAAACATTTTTTATGATTCTAGATTATATCCATGAACTGTTCAATTTATGTTATGTCTTTTACATGTTTGGAATTATGTATTGCAATTCATAAACTAATCTAGTGTATGCCATTGTTTAGAAATGTTGCATAGTGGAAGGAATGGTAATCATATCAACACACGTAATCTATGTTGGGATTTCCCTCCTACTCAAGATAAGTATAGTAGAGTTCGTGATACAACCGGTGCTGAACAATATATAACCATACTGGGACAACTCACTCAGGTTATGAATAATAACCTTACCCCTATGGAGCCCCCCTGATCCACAACATGAAGGAACAATGTCAGACTGCTTCATGAGGCAACAACCACCCTCATTCAATGGGACTAAAAATCCATTTTTAGCTAATTAATTGATATGTTCCATGGAGGAAATAATTCATTCATTGGGTAGTTGTAAAAGGTAAAAAGTTGTCATGTTAGTTAATCGCCTCACAGGAGATGCAGATCAATTGTGGTCATAAATTCAGAACACAAAGAAGGATGAATATATATGAAATATGGAATGGAGGGAGTTTAAAGAGATTTTATTAGAAAAATACATTCCTTATGACCATCCAGTGGATATAGATTGACAATTTCTGAGATTGAGGGAAAATGAGGATGTGAATGTCACAAATTATGAAGCTAACATTACATGGTTAGAAAGGCATGTAGTAGATTATATATGTAACCCAAGGAGTAAGATTTATTGATTATTTTATGGGTTAAAACCATTTCTCCATTTAGAATTAGTCTCACAATCCTTCTCATCGTACAAAGATATTGTATCATGTGCTATCAAGGCAGAATTTTTTTTAAGTCTTACGACTTTATAGAAAAGCAAGAGAAGATGAGATCAACTAAAAACTCTAGAAATGGAAATAAGGGGAAGATTGGAAAAGATGAATTTACATCCTACAGTAAATGGTAGAAGAAACACCTTGGTACCTTCCTGAAGGTAATTGGTGTTTGTTACAAGTGTGGTAAAAAAGGCCACCAAGCTCGTGATTACAAGGGAAAAAAAGAGGATATCAATGTTGAATGAAAAAATTATATAGAAATGTGGAAATATGAAAATTATTTTCCTAGGATCCAAGGAAACCTACATCAGAAAAGGGAAAGGGAGAAAAGCCAAGTTTATGTGATCACTACTACTAAGGTTGATGCTCCAAATGAAATGGGGGAAGGTAATTTAATAGTTTCATCATGTTCATCCAATACAATATTTGATTTTAGACCATCACATAGTTTCATATCATCCATGTTTTCTAAAAAAATTAGATATTTCCAATTTGATTTAAGATGGAATTATTTAGTAAAAATTACTTAGGGAAGTATCATTGTAACAATGTTCTACGAATTAGTTCCCTTTAGAGTAATAAAAATTCTTTATCTGATGATATCATCATCATACCCATGATTGAATTTGATATAATACCCGGTACAAATTGGATTTCATACCATGATGAAAAAATTTATTGTATGAAGAATGAGATTAAAATTTTCAATGATGATAAGGAGTACCTAATCTTTAGACAAGAAATGTCACCATCTGATTCTTATCTAGTTCCACCCCTATAGCTCTACTAAATTTAATTATGAGGGAGGAAGGGAGTTAAATAACTATGGGTGAGGAAAGGAATGTTCAAGTCTAGGATGTACCTATTGTGTAAGAATATGTTGATGGGTTTCCAAAATATTTTCCTAGACATCCTCCAAAATGATAAATTGAGATTTCAATTGATTTAATTCCTGGTTCATGGCCCATATCGAAGAACCCCTATAGTAAGGCAACAATGGATTTCGTGGAACTAAAGAAAAAACTAGAGGAATTGAGTGATAATGGATTTATTTTCCCTAGTTTTTCTCCATAGGGATACCCTGTTCATTTTGTTAAGAATAAAGATGGACCTATAAGGTTGTGTATTGACTATAGGGAGGTCAATGATATAAAAATAAAGAACAAGTATCACCTACCTCTCATTGATGATTTATTCGATCAAATTCCTGTATTTCAATATTTTGAAAAGATTTACCTTCGATCTGGATATCTTCAGTTGTGTGTAAAGAAAGAAGACATTATGAGGACAACATTTTGTACCAGGTAAGGGTATTATGAGTTTACAGTAACGCCTTTTGGACTGACTAATACTCCCTAAGTTTTCAAGGATCTAATGAATGGAGTTTTCCAGGAATATCTTGATGACATTGTAGTGGTATTTACTGATGATATCATGGTATACTCAAAAATATATAAATATTTCGAAAATCAAATAAGCATTATTCTGATGAATCTTAGAAGAAATGAATTATATTGGATGTTTAACATGTATGAATTATGGCATTATGAAATTTATTTTCATGGTTATATTGTCTCTATGGATGGAATCTCTGTTGATTCCTCTAAGATAAGAGCATAACAAGAGTGGCCAGCACTGACAAGTATAACTGAGGTATGCATTTTTGTTTATTTAGTAGGTTATTATCATCATTTTATCCAAGATTTTGCCTGATTGGATACCCCATTAACCAAGATCAGACGTAAAGGGGTTAAATTTGTTTGGACAAAAGAGTGTGAAAATGGTTTTGAAGAACTGAAGAGAAGATTAGTCTATTATCCTATCTTGAATCTACTACTGGGGAATGATGAGTTTATTATTTATAGTTATTCTTCAATTAAAGGACGTTGTTATGTCATTATACAGAATGATAGGGTTATTTCCTATTCATCACGATAACTAAAAATTCATGAACAAAACTGTCATACTCATGATCTTGAGCTAGCAGCTCTAATATTTTCTTTGATAATATGGAAAAAATATCTCTACAGTGAAATTTGTGAGATATATACTGATCACAAGAGTTTGAAGTATATTTTTTCATAGAAGGAACATAAATGAGGAAAATACCATGGCTTGAACTACTCAAAGAATATGATTTCACTATACACTGTCACCTGGGGAAGGAAAATAAGGTGGCAGATGCTTTGAGCTGAAAAGATCAGGGAGTTTTGAACAAGATAAGAGTTGAAAGGGATCTTATGTTCATGGAACTAGTGAATATAGTTATGGGAATTATCATGGAAGGTTAACCATGAATACTTTATCAAATGGTTTCCTAAACATGTTTACTAGAAAGGATAAAAAATTCTCAGATTGATGAGGTGGAGTTTAAAAATATAATTAAATCTTTGAAAGATGAGAGATTCATTGACTTCATAGATGAAGATGGAATTTTGAAATTTGGGAAGAGACATTGTGTTCCTGATATATCATATATAAAAAGGTAATTTTTGGATGATTCTCATAGCTCCAATTTTAATATACACCATGATAGAACAAAGATGTATAGAGATTTGATGGAATATTTTTTGTGGGACTACATGAAGAAGGATATTTTT
Source organism: Viscum album (assembly GCA_963277665.1). Taxonomy (NCBI): domain Eukaryota; kingdom Viridiplantae; phylum Streptophyta; class Magnoliopsida; order Santalales; family Viscaceae; genus Viscum; species Viscum album. Next base: position 1,992,238,045 of record OY728151.1, read on the forward strand.
ATTTATGTGTCAAAATGTATGGTTTAATAACATGTTAATGTTGGAAGACAACATCTGGGAGGATTCACTAAACCTCTTCCCATACCTGAGTGGCAATGGAATGATATTACAATGGACTTTTTCATGGGGCTACCAAAGACTCGAGAAGGAATGATGCAATATGGGTCATTTTTTATGGTCTTACCAAGTCAAAACATTTTATTTCTATTAGAGAATATTTACTCATTGATCATTTAGAAAGACTATATATTAACGAAGTTGTAAGAGTTTATGGAGAACCCCAATTTATTGTTTCTGATCGTGATCCCCATTTTACATTAAGGTTCTGGAAAAGTCATCAGAAGTCCCCTGATACTTAACATCATTTGAGCACTGCCTACCACCCTCAAGCTGATGGATAATAAAAACGAAATATTAAAACCTTAGAATACATGTTGAGATCTTTCTCACATGACTTTCAAGGTATGTGGGAACAATATTTATCTCTGGTAGAATTTTCCTATAACAATAGCTTCCATTCAAGTATTCAGATGGCACCATATGAAGCATTATATGTAAAGAGATGTCACAAACCATTTTGTTGGGATGATGTTGGTGAAAGATAACTCGTAGCACTAGAACATATTAAGGAAAAAATGGAAAATGTGATGTTTATCCAAACCCACATCAAAGCAGCTCAAATTAGGCAAAAGAGCTACGGGAATAACCGAAGGAAAGATTTGGAATTTCAAGTAGGTGATCATGTTTTCTTGAAAGTATCTCCATGGAAGGGTGTTATATGATTTGGTAAGAAGGTAAAATCATGTCCTAGGAAGATAATACCTTTTGAAATTCTAGACCTAATTGGAGTTGAAGCTTATCGTTTGGAAATGTTGTCAAGTATCTCAAAAGATCATGATGTGTTCCACGTATCACTATTGAGAAAATACTTTCCTAACCCAACACATGTTCTCACCTATGTAGAAAGAGAACTAGAACCTGACCTTCCTTATTGTGAAGAGCCTATCCGAATTCATGATACTATAGAACAAGTGTTGAGAAACCAGATGACTCGTCTGGTAAAATTTCTATGGAGAAACCATAAGATGGAAGATGCAATGTGGGAACACGAGGAACTTCTGATGAAGAACTGCACAAATATTTTTATGTGGTAATATTATAGATATTTTGAGGATGAACTAATTTTAATGAGGTAAGAATGTAACACCCCATGATTCCACAGTGCGCTTCTCTTTGAATAATACAATAGCTTGCGTTGTACTAAACTTCGAGTTTTAACCCACCCCGACCAATCAATCAAGATGTTATGAATATTAGTAACCAATTTTATAACTTTAAGAAATTTTATTTTTCAAAATGGTCTTCATTTTTGGATTCGGAATATCAAAATTAGCTTAGGGTGAAGTTTTGGTATTTTTCTGAAAAAAATTCAATTTTTGATGAGTAGTGAAAAACACAACATTATTGTTTAAAACAGACTTTCTATTTAAATAATTAGTTATATTATTTAAATTTATTATTGGTAAAAATAGATACCTAAAACCTGTATATGTTCAATGTAATCATTGGAGTCATTTTATAATAATATTAAATATATAAAATTCTATTGAACATTTTACTGTCGTTTACCGAATTTCTAGTTGCATTTGCAAATTTGAATAAAATGTAATTTTACAGCTTCTGTGAATTGAATTTCAAAACTCTGAGTGACACAGTTGATATTATTAAGTAAAATTTGGTTCAATGAGATGAAATTAATTTTTGTTGAATAATAACTTTTGACTTTTATTTACCACGGTTAAAAGTAAATAGGGTAGTTAATTGTAAAAATGTATATTATAATTAACCTAACAAAGGTCACAATTTTATTAGATAATTTATTTCGACCAAAATCAACCATAGGAATAAAATATGATCCTTTTTTTCCACTTGGATTAGATTAGAACATTTATTATTATTTTATTTAAAAATAGTAAAAGTGTTAAATTCAATGTTTGATATGTAAAACTTTTTTAATATAGGGTTATAGATAAGATAAATTAGACTATAAATATTCATTATAAAGATAAAAATATTTCCCACATAATTGTTTTTTATTTATAATTTTTAGACATTAAATAATTAAATTTATTTATGACACAATGATGATGCAATAATTACCTTATTATTGAAATATTAAAATAATTGGTATTATAAATATACCAATAATTTTAAACTGAGACTTATTATGAATTTAAATAATACTATAGGTTGATATGACATGTTAGGGTTTATTAAATTAGTTTTTTTGAAGTGATAAAGTTGTTATAACTTATACAAAAAAATACCAAATAGTATCAAAATTGACATAAATGAGGTTTTAAAACATATACTATATTATTAATTTATATAGTATTACTAAAAATATAAGGTTTAGCCAAAGGACTTAGATAAGGTTAGATATATTAATAGTGAACCACATGGGGTTCTATTGGATTTTTTAGTATGTTTATTAACCATTTGTTATAATAATACAAGAATACATGGTAAAAGTTAAACTATTTAACAAAGAGTTAAATCTAAATCATAAGGTTAATATGATGGCTAAAACCAATTGGTTGAGATGTTTCTGACCCATCACCACCTTATCCTAAAAATAAATCAATTTGGAGCAATTTTAAACCGAATATGATTGTATAATAAAATAATATTTCAAGCATTTCCTAAAGTGACCCTCACCTCTCTTATAAAAGGGTACTCCCCCTTCTCTAAAAATAACACCTCCAATGCCATTTGGATCAGCCAACATCTGATAAAATATCCTCCCAAATATCCTAATATTTTCCTAGAAACCTTAATTTTATCATAAATCCAACCTATGGATCCCTTTTGATCAACTCAAAAGGAAACACCCGAAGAAGAGATAAGAATTTCACCACCTCTTTCAAAGTTCATTTCTTCTTCCACTTCCTCTTTATTTTTTTTTTCAATACAAAATTAATAAATCTAGTCCCTTATACATACTTTGATGTTATTATAAATATTTTACAACCATATTCAATATTATTTTCATCCTATGAATGACAAGTCACCGTACGTGCGTATGTACGGCTTACCATCTCCAAGTTGTGGCGTAATTTGTTATTCAAACACATCATTATTTGGATGGACATAATAATGAGTATAACTGATATAAATAATAAATATAACATGTTAATGATTTTTTATATATTATATAACATCCAATTATACATGATTTCACCATCAATATAATGATATTGTCGCTCGTGCGTACGTACGGATTACCATCACCCCAAAGTCGATGAAATTCAATTCCAATCATAAACATTCAAGAACAATTTTCATTTTATGATTATTTTAAAAGAAAACATAATATCATTTAGTATATGAATCTAATACATCCTATCCATAACAAATATGGCTTACGTAACTAGGAATATAATGGAAAAAGAATCAGTTAACACCCGAAACAATGATACAACTGAAATATTATTAACAAAGAAATATTAAAAGATCATATATGATATCATTTTTATGTATGTGGTTCGTGAATAATTTAATAGAAATTATTTAACTATTATAATGTATGTTAACATACCATATATCAAGGAAAAGTACAAGGTAAGGGTTAATTCTACAATCTATTCATTATCTGAGGTTGTTTATACGTGAGTATCTACTCAGACCTCTTTATCATCCACATCTGTATTTCTTAAAAATGTATTTCAAAACATTTTTAATATTTCCAAAACTATGGGAAAATTTCATTTATACCCATGTTTTACTTTTTATAAAATTTTTATGAAGGATTCATTCGGTAATTTTCCTAACAATGTCCTTCACGACCTTTTCGACAAAATTAACGAAAGAAAAGTTTTTAACTTATACGGTGGGTGAAACTATTTTCTGCTGTAATAACACCATCGAGGCTTCACATAAAATATTATAAAAATATTTTCAAAATAAAAGATTACATTTATAATTACATGACTTTTAAATTATTTCAAAATTGAAAGAGACATTTCTCTCAAATAGTTTTTATTTCATCTATGTCAACATTCCATAATGTATTTTACACTTTTTTGATGTTGATTTATTATGATAAAATCTTCCATATTGTTTTGAAGGTTTTTTGATATGTTTTACTATGGATGTGTTATTTTTATACCATTTATGGTTTATGGTTCAAGTATTAACATTTCATATGCTAGTTTTAATATGAAAGTTTATGTTATGTTTCAACATTTTCATATGAGGAATGCATTAGACTTGGTAAGTGATTGGTGGAGCCCGCTATAGCTCCACGGTGCATAAGTAGGACTCATTAGACAAACTAGTGTCTTGGAACAAGGCCTTGAAAAAATCTTATTTGTAGTCTTGGCGAAAGGCCTTGACTATATTGCTATGATGTCCGACATTATGTGTTCCATCATTAAGAAATTTACTATTGATATTACATGGGATTTTTTGACTAGTAGAATATCCATTTGAAAAAGTAAGTGGAATTATTTGACTTATCTTTTCCATATTATGATGATGTTTATGTTTTAAAGTCTTGTGTTTTAGTATTATACATTACCATTAAATGTTTATGCTTATTTTTGACAGTTCCTCTAATTTGTTATCCTTACTGAGCATCTGAGCTCACCCATTTATGTATTTTATTTTTCCTAGGATGAGAATACGTATATTACGATTAACATGGAGGACTAGGCTAAGGGATGTTAGTTTGTTCAAAGGGGACACAATGTTGTTGTTTTTTAATTTCATAATATAATGTAAAACTTATATATATATCTAGCACCTCCAAGGCTACTAAACTAATCGGCCTTTTGAGACATAATCTCTTTTGATCATGCCAATGTCATGCAATAATGCACTGGCTCTGGATAACTAGGGTCCGGGCATTACATGGTACCTCTATATCACTCCAATGCATTGGGTAATGATTTATATCTCATAATATAGAAGTGTATGGAATGAGAAATGTAATAATTTTAGTAATATATGGATAGAATGATAAATCCACTAAGTTCAGAAATACCAAGAAGGAATCAAGAGTGAACCCCGTTTAGTAATATAGGATTGGAAGTGGGTGTGAACCCAGTTCTATAATGGACATTTTCCACCTATATGGCCTTGTATGTAATTCATTGACTACTATTGTAATAATTTTTATATGCTTATGTGTTTTCCACAATTACATGTTTTTTTTCTGATTTTATTCATTCATTGACTATGTTCTTTACTTCCTTATGATTCAAGTCATATAAACTACCATGATTTATGAAATGATTCATGTATACGATCTTTTCTATGTAGGGTAAGATATTATGTTTTCATGATCATGTTCACATACACTTATGATCATGATTATGCTTTCAAATCTCCATGGTTTACCATTAAGGATCATTTTTTCTCACTCCATTTTATGTTTCCATCCCCATGATATGATGATATATTTATTGTAAAACATATTTAAGAGGGGTTTTAACCTTGGAGAACCTGGTCATAGATAATTTATCTCACACATGTTGCAATGATTACATTTTTATATTTCAGTAGGAACTAAACTAATATTCTCTTTTGGATTTTTTTGTATACTTTGTTAAGAATTATGCAAAAGTGATGTAATAATAATGTATGAAAAAAGAGTGCAATTATGGAATTAAATTTTTACAAGTTATAATACAATAATAACCACTATCGAGGCATAAATTAATGTGGAAATTAAAGTGTTTCTCCCCTAAGACCAACCATGTATCATCCCAAGCCTGATACTCTCTCATGTGATTAGGCTAGTTTAGGTACGTGTCCTCAAGAATGCCTCCCCAAATTCCAGAAACAACTAACTAAAAGTGAGAGTATATTGATTATTTTAGGGAGAATATAGCCTCAATAGTAGAGTTTCAATATGGTGGAAAAAATTATAGAGAATCCAAAATAAGGAAAACAATATAATCAACTTGCAACCAAAATAGAATAAGGAAAAATAAAAAAAACAATAAAATTATGATCATTTATGGAAGGATGAATGTATATAAATAAAATGATGAAGGAAGAAAAAATGAGGCAAATAAGACTCAATAATGTCTCTATGAATCCCAATTATGAAAACTATGTCAGCCCTATCTCCAAACTCAAACCCATCAATAGATCAGTCATTAATAATATGTTCTCTTTCCCTTTTTGAAACATATATCCAGGAGATATATACAGGTACCAAATGGTGATCCATCTGGGGTGAGAGTAAAATTCAGAAAGTCAACACCAAACATTCTAAATAAATCTTTCCAATGATATATATTGAATACATTAAACTATAAAACACGAAATTAATTTAGCCAATTAATATAGTACATGAAACAAATCCACTAACCCTCATGCTATGGATAGAAACTAGAGATCTACCAAACCAGATTTAGTACAATGTCTTATATCATTGATCATATGACAGAATAATTTCAACCATGACCGTAAATCTAACATTACATAGACCACAAATCAAAATAAGAGAGTCTACTAGAGAGCTATAAGAATTACGACATAATTGTATCAATCCATATATGAATTAGTGCGTAACTAGGCCAATCATAATAAGAGTTACGGCATAACTCGGCCTATCCCAATATGAATTATATCATAATAAGGCCATGGAATGTAATAATGATAGTATAACTAGGATAATCCCAATTAGCAATAAAATGTATCCATGAAAAAATAATAAAACATGTCATTACAAGAAATTGCTATCAATTCACAAAATTTCCATTTATTTAGAAACTTACACTCTATATTTTTCTATTCCCAACTATCATCATAATTACATAAATACATATTACATTTATGTTTTCGACCCTCGTGGTAGTTATCATGCCAATTAACGAATTTATTCTGTGATTCTATCTCGAGGGATCAAACCAATTTAACATGTTATGCCATTTCATAATATGAATCGAATGATCACCCATGTTCTCACACATCATAGAAGGTAAATATACATATAACCCAGTCTCAATCATGGTCATGGGCTGGGCCACCAATAAATTGGAAACAAGTATTGTCCTCTACACCAAAAACGAACCAACGAGATCCAATGAGAGGTTAATACATGTATGACTCATTAGATATAGGATATTAAAATAATTCACATATTTCAACAGATATTATTGTTTTATTACACATATATAACCTACTAGAATAAATTTAAATAACCAAATAATTTTAGGGTCCATACAAAAATACTCAAATTAGAGGAGATGTGGACCAGATCCCCGTCTACACGATATTATTCAGTTCCTTAAATATTACCTTAAAACTCCTTGCTTGAATACATTGATTGGAAGCCTCATGTAACCATATTTTTATCCCTATAAAGAGTGGTTTGAATCAAAATAAAAGGAGATATAAGATCCTTAAAAAATATATATGGCATGACAAGTGGTTAGGAGAAAAAGACTGAATCAAAAAGATCTCATAGGGTCTCAGAGGTATATATGGACACACTATTAAAATTGGGACATAGAGAAACCCATTGTGTTACCTTACTGAACTGCCTAACATAGGCTATGCTATGGAATAGCTCAAGGGACAATTTATTAACCTTCCATGGAAAATTGCATCGGAAACCCATGTTTAGGCCCACACTAAAAATACCCTCTACCTAGGTATAAGCCATGACTTAAAAAGGACACTAGGACATAGCTGTTCACTACCAAGGTATGACCTAGGCAAAAAAAACACATGATGAAGCCATTCCTTAATTGTAAGTAGTCTCAGAGATCGTCTACCAAAACGGTTCACTGTAACCTTGAGATCCATGCCATACTCACCTACACTATGACGCCTCCCAGATCTCCACAACGTATTCTACTCTAAATAATTTTCTACTCCACTCCTATTACATTATTCATTTGATCAGATCACACCAAAAAATGAATTAAAACATGGTTCTATAGAAAAAAATAGGTCTATAGAGGTGTACAAAAACATAAAAAAATAAATATCTGAAAAAAGATATTATATTATATTCTTCCAACCATATAATTTCTCGGTGCCGATCTACAACCAATAACACTAAGGGTATTTGGGAATTGTTCTGGCCACTTTTTCCAAAAAAATATAAATACCGGTCCATGGTATCCACCTTAACACTTCCATGATTTAACTTCACTCACACTAATAGTATGGTCTTTCCCTAGAGTTCTTCTTACTATAGTAAAAAATATGGATCAGATTCTCCCTGAAAGAATCACCAACATCCCACTTCACATCATCAATTTCTATCACATGAGAAGTTTTTGGATGATATATCCAATTTCATTACATGTTAACATGTCATTCATGGAGTAGTATTGTTGTGGAAGTGCTAAAAGGTACACTACTTGATCAACCATGCCCAATATCTTAAGCTCCTGGAAAATATTCGTCATAAGCATCCACTATTTCATGATACAGCCATTCCCCAACAAATGTGAAACCAGAATAAAAATATATTGGAAAAAATATTACTCTATAGGTCATATTCAGTAGTCAGTATATGATTTCTTTCAAAATTTCTAGTACACCAACTGCTTTCTGATCAACTCAACCTAATCAGACACCTTCTACACGAGACCCGGTTCAACAAGAACTAACACATCAGTCTCTAACCAAAAAAGAGGAAAATCAAATTTTATTCCATAAAAGCCTCAAAATACCTATTTATATTGATTCTGTGAATCTTCTATTATGGAAATACTCCAGGATTACTATATGTAGCTCCCATGGACCATAAAAATCCAAAACATAGGCTGAAAATGTATCCTCAAGAATCTGAATTGTTCACTAAGATTGGTTATCATCTTTTGGATGATGGGTTGTACTCTGATGAAACATAGATCATAGAGACATCTCAAGACATTTGAAATAATGACATGGTCCAAAATAATACCGCTTAGTGCACTGAGTAGTTGAACTATTCTACACACATAGTGAGTACCTTGATAATCAGTGCTAATGGTCTCCCTAATAGGAAAAGGTGGGATTCCATCATCATTCGATCCATGATCACCCATACAACATCATTACTGTGGGGTTTCCTTGGTATTCCAATCATGAATTTAATAGTGTCATCAAATAATATATATTTTAATTTGGATAGATGATAAAAATACCCATTGGGCCTCTTATTCATAAGTTTCTCATGCTGGAAGGCGAAAAATCTTTTCACAAAGCTCGATACCTCTTTCTTCAATCCTAGACACTATTATTATCTATCGAGAACGTGATACATCATTGTTAGACCTAGATGTACCATCCATTTAGAGGCATGAAACTCCACCATCATCTACTTGTGAAGACCTATAAAAACCCATACTTGACCTCCAATAAAAAAACATTTATACTAATAAAATACCAAATTTATGGTGGATCCCCACCATATGATTTTCCATTAGGCTATTCCCTATGGATTAGATAATTGTACTCCCTTTATTTGGTCTAACATAAATGGTATAATAGATGTTGATGTCATAGACACTCATCCCAAGGAATCGTAAAAATCAAGGTGTATGTCTTCAAAGAGTTCCATTAGCTAACAGTCATCATATGATTCCCACACTACCTCAATCCACATCTTAAGACTCAAAACATCAAAAAATTTCCCTTTCCTGGTGTGTAATCCAACAAGATGTTGAATGAATACAAATACTCAACCCACATATTCTGAATGATGTTCACGTCTCTCTAAGAAGATATATACTTGAGCCTCTTGTGTTATGTTTAAACCAAAACCCTCTCACCCAATAGAGGTGTCTCCAACACCTCTATTCATATATTAAAACTGATATCTCTAGATTATGAGTAAGGTAATTTCTATCATTTGGTCTTAGTTATCTAGATCCTTAAACTACACTATAACATAAAATCTCCTTTAGTGAGGTATTTTAGAAGTGATTTTATAAACTTCCTCTAAAAATTTTTTAAAAAAGTTTTAGCGGAAGTTTTTAATAAACCACCATTAAACCCCTTTATTTTTTTATAGCTGCGACACACCCCCTGACCCCAAATCCACTTCTCCATCAGCCCCCCTGCAAGCAATCCCCGAACCCCAGGTCTTCCAACTGGCTATCCGTGCCACTTCCCCCCAACACACAACCTGGAACCCCCTTCTCCCAACGACCCCTATAGCCCCATCTTCTTCCCCCAACACTCAAGAGTCCCAAACCCAAGCTCGCCTTCCTGCCGCCAGTGAATTTAATTTAGGTTAGTGTTTATATTTCATTGAATTTTATTTAAGAGGTTTATGTGTGATTGGAATTATAAATTAATTTCTAATCAAGATAATGACGGTGTGGGTTATATAGGTTTGGTTTATTATGGTTTTATAATATATAACTTGGTTTTCATGTGGCTTAATGGTTTTAATTTCATGTTTAAATGAAATTTTTATGTAAATTTGTATTTTAGAAATTGTATATGTTTGATTAAATTTAAAAAATGGTTTTATATAATAAAAACACATGGCCATTCGATTATATGTGAAATTGGGTTTTCAAAGTGGGTTACCCTTTGGGGGTTAAATGGTACCCATATTTTAAAGGGACATGTTATTTTATGAAATGGAATTTTGATTCATTTGGGTTATGTTGGTTGTGTTTTAGAAATGGTTATGATTTCCCTTATATTTGTTTTTGGATTCCAAAAAATTTTAAAAATAGATTTATAAATTTATATATTATATGTGATAATAGAACATCTTGGATAACAGTTTGTGATGTGATATTTGAGTGAATTGGTTTGTTGTATAGTTGTTTATCACCTTTTCATTTATTTATGATGTCATGTGTATCCATGTGATGGTTCTTTTTGATGTTATTCATGAATTTCTTATGTGTGGGGGCTCATTATAAGATAAATATGGGATGTGGGAAGGATTTCATTATTATTCATTCCTTTGGATATTATTATTTTCATTTTATGACATTCACTTTAAAAGTGTGTCACCTCCTTTAGTTATTTTATAGGGAACCCTAGGATACTATGTGAGAAGTCATGGGATGTTTCTAGGAAGATTGAAATTACACAGTTTCATGTTACCACTAGTTGTACAAAATACCGAGCACGTGGGGTGTCATGGATGAGATTGCATTTAGAGTCATTTTTTTTGATTGATGTGTGACCGTTAAACTGATGGATCTAGGTCAACCTTTTCATGTACTATACTTGTATCATTAGTTCCAAATGTGTTTCTTTATGATATTTATCATGTGTAATTCCTTTCATTATTTATTAGATTGTGTATTTCTTTTTTATGTGGATGTAATTTCATTGAAGTATTGATCCTCTAATTATTTAGTACTGATATTTATTAGTGTTGTTCCAATTGTTTTTATCATACATTAAAAATTTCTATAGGGATTTTTTCTTCATAGATATACTTGTTTCCATACATACTTTGAGTTTTTTGTGTTAAAGCTTCCATGTGATGTTAATTTTTTAAAATTTTCTAGCCATTTCTAGAAATGCCTTTGATATGTTTTTAAAACAATAAAGGGTTTTTTTAAAAAGGGGTAATGTTTTAAGGATAGATGAATGTGTTTTGAATTGGAATTGTTTTTGAAGAATCATATTTATTCCATGTTTTATAAATATTGTGCATTGATAAAGTGCATTATATATATATTTTATATTTATATATCATGTTAATGGAAAAAACCTATTTTTCGATATAATTCTCAATCGAGAAATTATAGTTCTTCTTATAAGATGAATAAAATTCAATGACTTACACTGAATATAATTAATAACTTTTCAAGTGAGTTGGTTTAGTATACTCTCATGAATTGTAGAAGATAATACATCCAATTCAACTAACTACTATATCAGAGTGATCAACTTGAAAATATCCCAATTATTTGCAATTTGACTTCTAATGTAATGCTTCAACATAACTCTTAACTTTTTTACTAATGATGAACTTTATCACATATATCTGGAAATACTCACTATCTTCTTAAAATGATTATTGCCTATGAAAATACTCAATATATTCTTGTTTCTTCAAGTGTTTTGGTAAACACATGTGTATAATAATACAAATGCATGCACATATGTACTTTGGGTTTCTAGTGGGTGATTTACCAAATCTATTTATATAGGAAAACCTTATGTACCATATGTATATATTTTTTCAACTTGTATATATGAATATCATTCCCTATTTTTTAGTAATGATGTGTTTTAATTTATTTTAATATTGTGTAGGAACATTGTGATATACATGGAAAAAAGCTGGATCACATTACCGCAGAACACACCTCAGTATGTTAAGGGTTTGAAAGGTTTTTTAGATTTTTCAATTTCCAATCATTCAGTTAAAGGGAGAATAAGATGTCCATGTCCTAAATGTAAATTTAGAAGATGGTTGAAGAGAGAGGATGTTTATGAACATTTAATACTAAAGCAATTCCCTGATCAATATTTGTGTTGGATTTGGCTTGGAGAATCGAACTTTACAGAAAGGTTGAGAACTGATGTTAATCCATAGAATGAGGTCCCAACTTCATCAACATTGGAAAATGAAATGAAAAACCTCATAAATGATGCATTCGGAACTGCAGGACCCCACTATCAAAATCAAAACATAACAGAACATCCATATGAGGGTTCTATATATTTCAATGTGACAAGTGATGTTTTTGATACTGTAACACAACCATATAAATATTTGTAACATATAATTGGATCCTTCTCTTGATTAATTGGAGAAAAATGCAAGAGAAAACTTCACTGAGTAAAATATATTTCAACATTTATTTGAATATTGAAATCAAGAGTTGAATAGGGGAAGTTTGAAATATTCAAAACTTTCTTTTCTTCTAAAGTTGAACCATATCAAATGTCTAGGTGGAATTAAAAATAAGGCAATGTCTATGATATTGGAATTGTTTTGTGATGCATTTCGTAAAGAAAAAAATCCCCGAGTCTTTTTATGATATGAAAATAGTTGTTAACAGGATTGGTCTGAATTATAAAAAAATCAATGTGTGCCCCAATGATTGTATTCTTTATTGGGGATAGGATTAATGTAGACATAATGGAAAAAAAATTCTTCATCTAGATGGAAGTCAATGGGTGATGTTGGATGTCTAAATCAACATAGTTTCGTGAAGAAGAAAAAATTGAACACAACTGCCAAGGTTTTTCATTACTTTACATTAAATCCTCGATTGTAAATATTATTAATTTCATCGAAAACTGCCGAACACATGAAGTGGAATTATGAAGATAATAACAATGATGGGTTAATGATACATCCACGAGATTCACAATCATGGAAGACGTTTGATTCATTACATCAAGATTTCTCATAAGCTCCTATGAATGTTCTATTGGGATTGGTTACAGATGGATTCAACCCATTTGGGACTTTGAGTAGCAGTTATAGAAATTTTCCATTTGTTTTTATCCTTTACAATCTGTCACCATGAATGTGTATGAAAAAAAATATCTTTTACCAAATTAATGATTAATACTAGAAAACAAATTCTTGGAAATGATATTAATGTATACTTGCAGCCTTTGATTGAAGAATTACAAATTTTATGGTGCAATGATGTTGAGATATTTGATGCTTCTTCTAAAACAATGTTCAAAATGCATTCTTCTTTGATGTGGACCATTAGTGACTTCCCTGGGCTTGGGAATTTATCTAGTTAGAACATTTACATTGGTTTGGCTTGTCCTGTTTGTTACATTGATTTTGAGCCCAAATGGCTACCTCACAGAAGAAAATGGTTTTTCTTGTTCCATCAATGATTTCTCGATGCATCTCATAGATTTCGACTGAATAGATCAAAATTTAACAGTTTCATTGATCATAGACCACTTCCAAAGATGTTAACTGGTTCTGAAATATTGACATAACTTGAAAATGTTGAAACAGAATTTGGGAAGGTTCATCATTTGAATGATATTGGGAAAGGGGTTCGATGTACATCATCAAGTGAAATAAAAAAGAAACAACGGAAGAAAAAATGTATATTTTTCAAACTTCCCTATTGAGAATTTAATTTGTTAAGGCATAATCCTGATGTGATGAAAATTGAGAAGAATGTCTGCGACAATTTTATTTTCACATTGCTTAATGAGTATGGAAATTCAAAGGCTCATCTCAATGATCGCAAATACAAACAAGTAATGAACATAAAATGCGATCTCTGGTCAGATGAGGATGAAATGTATTCTATGACAATTTTTCCAATGAGAAATAGGGAAAAAGATATATTCCATCAATTTTTAAATAATCTGAAGGTGTCTAATGGGTATTCAAGTAACATCTTGTGGTATGTTGACTTGATGAATCATTAGTTACATGGATTTAAAAGCAACGATTCACATATTTTGTTACAACAGTTACTACCATTGGCATTGCATACATTATTACATGAAAAAGTTATTTCTTTTGTACTCCAATTTTGAAAATTTTTCAGACAACTATATGAGAAATCCCTACATCTGTTTCATCTTGACAACCTCTAGGATAGGTTTTTATTGACTCTTTTTGTAATGGAGATGATCTTTCCTCCGTCGATTTTTACTATGATGATGTATTTAACTATGTATTTGGACGAGTAAGCTAGATTAGGAGGGCCCGTTCATTATCAATGGATGTATCCAATAGAGAGGTATTTTATATATATGATTTTAGTTAATTAAACAATTTTTCTCACTTAATTAAATAAATAATTATGTTTATTTTATTTCACAAATATCTTGGGCGTTTGAAATCATACGTGAGAAATTAAAGCTAAACCAGAAGGCTCTGTTGCTGAAGGATATTTGGAAGAGGAGTGTCTTAACTTTTATTCTATATACTTGGATGATATTGAGACATCATTTAATTGTGTTGGATGTGTTTAAAACACATCGACTCGATCATAAATATATCATAAATCAAAAATATTTCCTACTATTGGACGATCAGTTTGGAGGACCTCAAATATGACACTGATTGAATTGGAATTATTACAGGCACATGGATATGTGCTGCTAAATTGTGAAATTGAAGATCCATTTATTGATGATTTGAGGATACAAACCAAGAGATGAATGAGAGGCCGAACATGAAATAAGAAAGATATAACAAAAACTTTTAATAAAGAGCTTTTAGAATGGTTTGCACGACATGTAAGTTCATAAATATTTCAATAAATAAGAATATTAGTTCAATACATATATTTTGTAAATCTAATAAATTAAAGTTTTTTATATCATTAATACTGATACTCTAGAAGAGTTTTCAGAATATTTAATGTTTCATGCTCGATTTCCTCTAAAACAAGTTAGATAGTTCGACTCTTACAACGTGAATGGATTTAGATTTTGTACAGTCGATCGAGAAATGGGTTGGAAAAAACAGAATAATGGTATATTTACATTTGTTGAAGTGGGATATTATGGAATGTTGACTTATATTATTGAATTAAACTACCACATGCATTTTTTAGTTGTTTTATTCTAATTCAATTGGGTCGATATTATCAGAGGTATTAAAAGAGATACCTTGAAATTTACTTCGGTGAACTTATCTTGCTTGATGAATGTTGGTGATTGTGAACTACAGGATCCATATATCTTATCATCGCAATAAAAAATGATATAACATGTGAATGATGTTTTGGATGAAGGGTGGATTGTAGTTTCTCACGCAATACAAAAATATTTGCATGATATGGTAGATGAAGTGGAAGATTTGACCTCTAAAATTGAATCTCAGAAACAACAAGAAGAAGAATTATTTTTCCATCATGATATTGAAAATGTTACTCTAGAAAGGATGAATGAAGTGGAAGAAGTAATGGACCAGGAAATAGACATGATTTAAGGGGAAAATGATTGTATGTACAATTATTTATTCATTCATCAACCACTTAGTTCATTTTTGCAGTCATTCATTATCATTGTTATGTATATTTTGTTTTTTAGTACTAGGAATCTATTATCATTTTTAAATATTTTTCTACATATTATTTTGAAATACATGTTATGAACTTAATTTTATTTGATTAAAGGACAAGAATTCCAAGCAGGAAGCGATACACTATTTCATCCACTGCTGTGACAGATGACGATCCATATGTCTCCCTCCCTAAGTCATCTTAGCCACCAGATGCTTGCCCCCTAAACCATCTCCTCCTTCTCCATCACTTACACCCTCTATGAGTGTCCCTTTAAAAGCTGAGTCATTGAATCCCCCTTCAGTAGCCTCTATAGTGGAGCAGCGACACACCACTTCTAGTTCATCACTGACATAATGGAGAGTCAGTGTTATAGGTACAAATTTTAATATAAATAAATTTATAGAACTTTTTTATAATAATTGTTTGTCCAATAAAGATGAAAAAATTCCACTATGGAGAAAAATATAAAAATTTCATATGTGTGTAAAATGAATGGAGAGAAGATATTTGTCCAATTTGATTCATATGGGGTCCCTAGAGATGACACTGCAAGATTACATGGACAAATTCTAAGCCAAATGGAAATGGTGCCCATTTCCCTTCCTATTTCCTATGATTATTGGAGACATATTCCTCCAAGTTGGAAAAATAATGTTTTTGATTCCAAAATAATGGTAATTTTAATACATTATGGGGTAATAGAATGTCATGTTATTAATATGTTTAAAAAGAATTTCAGTATACATATTTTTTTTCCAATTTAGTGTTACTGATGTGATAGCATGAAAGTGGACGTTGAAAAATCTTGGTAAGAAAGGGAAAGACTTCAAATGGAGATTGTGGAGTGATGTCAATGATACTTAATTGACCGTTAAACAAATATATGAGAATCTACCCAATGGGGTACCTAAAGAAAATTGGAATGTTTTTGTTGTCAGACATCATGATGAGAAGCAGATGGTATTTAAATATATATTACTCTATTAACCTTATTTTGCATTTATACATGTATATGAAGAGGATATGACATTGAATTCATTAATATTAAATTGAATTCTATTTATATCTAGATCTCTCAAGAAATAATGCATCAAGATGGGATAAGCAAGTCATCCATCACACTATGGGGTGAAAAAGATTTTCTAGAAGCTGATCGACTCTGATAATCTTTTCATTAGTTTAAATATTTATAATAAAATATTTTCTATTTAATATATTAAACTATTGATTTATCGTTGATTAATTATGCCGCAATGTTTATGGCATGAAGCATCCCGAACTGAAGTGTGGTTGGATATTCAAAAAAAATCAGATGGAGGTTTTGTTAATGATCCTGCCAAAGATGTTAGGGTATGAACTCATTTTTTCATTATATTAACTTATTATCAATTCTAACTATGTTGATTTATATTGATATATTATTTATTGGTAAAAATTAAATAAATATCGGATGCCAATCCTATGAAGTCCTACTAAGTCTCCCAGGATGATCTAGTTGCTAAAGTCGTTGGGAATGAGCATCCTGGTAGAGTGCGTGGGATGGGTTTGGGATCTGTACCATTTGAGGTCTTTATCAGGCCATTGAGTATCGCAACTGTATCTAATCCTGGTTGTAGTCAGTCCATACCCAGAGATGCTCAGTGAGTGATTTTTTCTTTTTGAGGAACATTTCAAGACCAGGGGGCTCAGATATCATCTTTTCAGAAAGCGATGACTGATATATGTTAGTAGATGAGCAGATACCCTCCGGTGGTATTGCATAAACTGGTGGTGAGAGGGTAAATCAAAAAATTCAAAATAATTTATTTTTTAAACATATATTGGTTTTAAGAATAAATATAAATATGCAACACTATTTTATTTTCAATATAATGTTCTTACAGGTGGTAGCAGAAAGTTGAGATGGAGGTGGACAGGTTGACAATATCTGTTCATCATCTGATTGTGATTTGTAGTATTGTTGAAATGTGGACAAATATTGTAACATTCAGTTTGTATATGTATCATGTGTGGCACATAGTTGTGTCTAAACATTTTCATGACCTAACTTTTTCTTGATTTCTCATGTTTCCTTTTATGTATATTATTGATTTATGATGTTTTCTTTTATATATTGATTTATCGAGTGTGTTATGCAACTTATATATCAACTCATTATTGTGATGATTCATTTTTTATGATTCATTTGTCCTAAATTCATTTTTTTATTATAATAACTTATCATACATTTTCTATCCCAATTCATTTACCACTACATTATCATTTCTAAGATGTTCCTATTAGGTATGCTCTTGTATCAATACATAGGGATAAGAATGTGTGTCTCACTAACTTGTTTACGATAGATCACCTTTTAGTGTGGCATAATACTAGAATCCAAAATTTCGAAAAATAGTTGTAATCCATAGATACTGATATGAGATTAGGGTAAATTTTGCAACACTGTCTGCAATGTGGTTTTCCCACCATTTCCATAGTGGCCTCCAAGAACAGTCAGACAGTGTGAATGGCAGTTTCCATTATCTCAGTAGGCATGACAAGCCGATGGGAAACTAACAGTAGATTCTCTAGAACCCCCTTCCCTAGAATAATGTTAAATAGACTACATGATCAATTACTTAACATTCATAACATCAACTACCCTATCACAAATAATTTATTATAAACATCTATATTCCTTGATAGAATATATCAACCCCCTTCAAAAGACATTATTACCTTTGAATTAATGTGGATGATCACATCTATTATATTCCACACATCAAAATAACTAGGATACATAATGGGAGTTACATTATATTAGGAGCAATATTCCATTCCTTCTAAGGAAACCACTCTAAAGACTCCTTTTCCAAAGAAATCTAATGAGTGAAACTAATATGATACTTGAACCTAATCTATCACTCTTAAAAAATTAGGAACCCTTATCCATGGGAGAGATGATTTTAACATTTTTATATCTTTTGTGTCATGTATAATAATTCTACATAGAATAACCCGAGTGAGAGATGATTTTACCTAATTCCTACGTTATGTTTCATTTATAATAATTCCACATGTAACACCACCAAAAATTAATCCCATGAAAACATTACCACATCATTATTCCCATTATAAAGGGTCTACCACCATCATAAGACACCCCAAATCGTTTGAGTAACAAAGGAATAAATAAATAACCACCCAATCATGTTCCTAAAGGGCTTGTATGAGGATTTAAATTTTTCAACACATAGATGGAATAGAAATCTAAATAGTTACTATACATATATTAGTAATATATATAGCTTATATATATTTCATCCAATAATATTTACAAGTTATGTAAATATCTATGTAGCCATATAATTATAATAATAATTATTAATATACCATGACATAACTCAGACATCCCTATCCAGTCTAATGAGCCTATGTTCTCTTGTAATTGGGTACATTACCTACATCCCTATAGAGTGAGAGATGCCCTGAAACAACACATGGGATGATGAGTGCACCATCAGGTCAAAATTATAGTTATGGAATGTGGTGAGTAAATCAGAATATTTATATTGTATCATTTTTGTGATTCACCATGCTCAACACCAGATGTAAGGAATTGTGACATCTCCTTGATCAATAATCTCATACCATCATACCACAACCTCAATACATTCTTATATTAAATATAACTAGTATGGGTAATTTCCTCAAATCTATCTCCTATATCTACACCATAAACATAATAAAGGCACAATAATTTGTGTCATGATAGATAAGGAATATCCTCTTATTCATGTCTTTATCGATGTTCAATTCCCATTTAAAATATTTCAATTCATATAAAGTATTTTATAAAGAATAAATCCAAAGCATGACATTACAATTACTTGGGGTCATACCATTTAAAAATAATTGATTTATTTTAAGAAAGGAAACCCATCAATAATTATCAATTTCACATTATCAGTTACATTTAACTCATTCAATTCATTAAAACATTGGAAATCCATATATAATTTCAATGGAGTCAATTAGATGGTGACATATTAATCTAGGAAATTTCCCACTTTAGAAATTACAACTATAAGTGGTTCAAACACTTAAGGGAAGCCTTGGGTTCTATCAAATAATCATATATAAAGGTATATTATATTCTTGAACAATTCCAAAAGATATGTGGGAGTACCAAAATTTGAATAAAAAAATCATATTTTCCCATTTCACCTAGATCACCCAATGGGTGACCATATAAGTTATACACAACATGGGAACATTAAATCAATGTTCAACTAGTACATATGAGTCTGCAATGGTGAATTTTAAATACATAAATTCACCACTAAATATTATTGGATACTAGGATTATGTCATGTGATATGTTTCTCTGTATTCCTTTACTCACTGAACAATGCATTTGGTTGTTCTTAGTTAATAATCTCATTTCATGTTGACTGTAGTATGTATTTTGTTGGTTTTTTGGTATTCCTGGAATGCTTTTCTTCATGGCACTGGTATTGGGGCTCCAAAAACTGATTTTTTTCTAAATATTCACTTTAGTGGTGGTTTTAATCGCTACCACAGTGGCCCAAATTCCGCACTTTTTTCATGGTGGTAAAATTGTTTGTCGTGGAGGTTTGTCCTAGCAGGTCATTACTTTTTTAGCAGCAGTTTTAACCGCAGATAAAAAAAGTAATCCCCTGTCCAAAAAAACTGCCACGAAAACCAATATAACCGCCGTAAAACTGTGCCAACAATGACAGTTTCCATAAACCACTGCCAAAATGATTTAACTACTGAAAATAGTTTCTTAACACGCAATTTAGTTGCAGTTTTTGGAAACCTCCATAGTAACATATGGTGGCTGTTTAAACCGCCAACATATCCTAAAAAACCGCCGTAAAATTGAAATTTTCTTATATTTCAATAACTCGGTCATCCATCTTCTTGACCTCTCCGAGTCTATTTCTAGATGTGTTGAAGTGCATGGTATAATCCTTTCTTGGCACAATCAAATTGAGGATAGGTATTGAGGTCAATAGGCTTTTATCTTTCCAGAAGTATCCCTTATAATCATCAGACTAAAGAAACATCGCCCATTTCTTGGTGAGTCTAGACATTGATGTTACCAAATGAGAGAATTTCTAGATGAATTACCAATAATATCCCACAAAACAAAGAACATTATGAATATCAAATACATTCTAAGGTCACTCCCGAGATACAATAGATTCTAAATTCTTAGGTTCCACTACTACTCTGACCTCTAAGATGAAATAGACCAACAAAATCATTCAATCTATCCAGAAGTTTCATTTCTGATAGGTTGGTGAAATAAAAATGATCTATCTGTATACTGGACATGTTTTCAAGATGTTGGGATAATATTATTCTAATATTAAGTACAATATTATATTGTCAATGATAACTAATAAAAAATTATCCAATAATAGATTGAATATTTGATTCATTATGACCATGAATACTGTTAGGCTGATCATAAAAAACAACATTAAAATGACCTCATACAAGATATACCTTCACCTAAAATAATTTTCGGATATTTTATATAGTCTCAGCCTTAATTGATAATACCTGGATCTCATGTCATTCTTGGAGGGGATCCTAAAACAGGTTGGCTAATCAAATAGATATTCAATGTGTGGAATGGGACATTAGATCTTTAAAATCATCTAGTTCAGTCTCCAATAATCAATACATAAGCACAAGGTTCCATCAAACATCTTTAGGAAAAGAATGCTAGAACCCCCTGGTGATGTAATAGTACATACAAAACGTTTTTTATTTAGGTCATTAAATTGAAAATTCATCTCAAAAGTCTCTTCTAGTACAACTCAGTAAGGTAGGATTGAAACTTGGTTTTCTCCTAGTACCAACTCAATTTTAAACCAGAACACCAGTTTGGGTGGTAAAATCAATAACTATTAGAATATAAATATTATGAATTGGATAATATTGGAGGAAATGAAAGCTATTTTATTGAACCCTCATCTATAACATTGATTTCCAACTAAGCTATGAGATAATACAATCTACACTAAATTTGTCATGTACGACTAGCCTGAAGATCCAATTCTCCCTGATGGATGTCCCCCCTTTTAAAGATTGAAAATTATGTTTCCTATGATAATAGTCCACATGAACATAGTATATTGGTATACAATATATACTGACAATTAAATTTAATCCTCTTACATATATCATACAAATATCTTAAAAAATGGTAGCATCCAATTTTGAGACAAATATTCCATTCCACTTTTGAAATCCCATGATCAAACTCCCAATCAAGTGTTAATGGAAATAATTCCATTCATGATCTCCAAAAAAACCCATAATATTTTAAATATGGTAATATGAAAATGATTTTTATTGTACTATATTAAAAAAACGAATGAAATGGTAAATGATATAAGAATAATACCTCTAATGATAGAAGGTTCGTCGTCCAAGAAAGTTGGAGTATACTGTATAGCATAAAACTAACTCCCCCCTCTACCTTAGGATCCATTTTGAATCCCTTATTCTATTCCTTATAAATGATGATATATCTCTTTCACTAGGGTATCATGCTCCCTATCGTTTTATTAATTCTCAGTGGAACACTAGAAACCGTTCTGCAATGCAGTAGTTGAGTATCTCCATAAATTAGGTGCCTACCTTGATCCCTTACAAATTTTCATCTATTGGAGGGTCCTGCAATAATTTTGAATATGAAATATCTTACTACAATCATGAATCTCCACTTTAGTTTGAGGAAACTATTGGAGCTTGGGAATCTAATTTCCAGACTTACATCACTACAACGGGCCATGGTTATGAGATGAATTTCAACATCCACTAATACTCTTCCCAATAATTCCTTAATGATAACAATTTTAGAAGTTATTCTGAATACCATATGAAGAGCATACATATTCCTATATTGAAACTAACTGGTCTCCACTTTTGGAATCACTCATATTTCCATCAAGGATGATATATTGATTTCTCAAATCCATAAAATTTCTAAGGTGAAATACGTTCACCTATGGCCTGACCTCATAAAAAATCCCATCCTAAAAATGACTCAACATGGTGACCTCCTAGGAAACTAATAATGGAGAAAATTGTAGTTGGTATATAAATTATATAGTATAATTTTTCATTTATAATCCATATTATGTTAGATGTATGAATTCATGAGACTTATCTTCCCTCAATGTCTCTGGATATAAGTGTATTAGAAAATCCACTCGAAATATTACTTTGGAAACCATTGTTTCTTCCAATATATATTTGGAAAGACTCACAAACGAATGTATGGTCCTCCAAGTATATAAACAGCATGCTTCACCCACATATCTATGTGGGTATCTAGGTCACTTTAGATCATCTAGAATAAAAACATCCAGAACTCCACTATCTGAGGGAATACATCACTAGTTAATGGAGGTGGATTCAATATCTAGAACACTCCTACCAGTTAGGATGTCATAGGTATAGTGTGAATAGTATACCTCTCTATGGATCACGTGACCCTTATGAATCTATCATGATATTGATCTTCCATAAGATTATTTGAAGTTATAGGAAATTTTTCCTCAACTACGTTAGGAATGTGTGGATTACCACTCTACTGACACTCAACTCAAAGATGATGTGTTTGAAATTTAACTACAAATAAAAAAACACTCCTTAAAACACAAAAATTCAATAATATTTTCCTCAAATGGTGATAAAAATAGAGAACCACAGACTCAAGGTCCCCATATTCTTGAATTAAAAATTACACTTGTAAAACATAAAAAATTTCCCCCTCCATATCATTTATTAGGTATAACAAGAAATTCATTTTCGTAGATCACATGGAAAAAATGTCACATGTTGTAAATATGTCATTCTCGTGAACTGCGAATGTCATCAGATATCCCTATTTTTTGATCATGATGCTTGTGTACTCATCTCATTCTATACTAGGCCATGAAAAAATATCAATAAACAATAACATCACAAAAAAACTAAATCCCCCAAGGTAAAATAACATCAAAATATTACCAAGATAATAACTTAAACAACAATCCCATATTATGGCACTCAAATTTTCACTATACATGGGTTAGATACTCCCATGTACAATCTATATACTAAGACCAGACACATCCTAGTCTATTTTCTACCCTTCCTGAATAATAATGTAATAGAAAAACATGGGATTTATCTAAAACCACTTTGAAATATCTAATGCCTGATACCCCCTTGAGAGACCAAAATGAGTTGTATATGTGACCTTAGTTGTGCCTCCCCGAAATCCAAATTCTACTAACTAGAAATGAGAGTGAATGGAATATAGTGGGGAGACTATTACCTTTTGGAAAAATGTTACAATATAAGAAAAAAAAATAAAAGAGAGTAGAAGATAAAACTACAAAATATAATCAGCATTCATCTATGAAAGAATAAATAAAAAATCCAATAACTCAATAACAATAAGATCATATATTATAGGATGAATATATATAAATAACGTATAGAATTTCAAAATAAATATTACTAAGAAGACTCAATAAAGACTCCAAGAATCTCTATTTTGAACCCCATGAAAGTTCAGATTCTAAGCTTCAACCCCTTAAGAATGAAATAATCAATAATAGGGTCCCTTTCCATTGTCCAAACCTACAGCCGTGGAGCCTCTAAAGAAACCAAAAGATATAATGTTTAGAGTGTGATTGAAAATAATTAGGTTGATACATCTGTTTATAAACAAATCCAGTCTGATATTTAAATTTCATGAAACAAAAATAGAAACATGGTATTAATTTAGACAATTAATATAACACACTAAAAAAATCCACTGGCCCTTGATATCTTGGTTGACACTAGGGATAAATTAAACCTATTTCAGAATAATATGAGATATCTCTAAGCATGTTACAGAACCATGAAAACCATAAATATAACCCTTTTAGGAAATATACCCCAAATATTCATAGGAGATCCAAGCATATAACTATAAGTATTATAAAATAACTAGTCCAAGCCCTATATTAATTACACATAAATAGGATATGAACTACAAGAATAAATACATAACCCATGAAATCCCTATTAATATTATAACCAAACTAGGACATGATAAATAATAATTACACAATAACCAGTTTAAGACCAATAAGTGTTACAACATAACTGAACACAAAGCCTAACACCTATCATCACAATTCATTTTGGTTAATTAAAAAAAATACCATTTATCCAGCAAGTCAAAATCCCAGTGGATAGGTTACCTATTATCATAATAATTACATTAAGTCTAATTCCATATATTTTTTAGATCCCAATGATCTTTATCTTACCAATTAAAAAAAATTAGTTGAAGTTATTATCTCTCAAACAATCACGGCAATTTCACAAGTCATTCCATTTCATAAAATTAATCCCACAATCATCAATGTTCTCAAGCATCATAGGGTGTAATGTTCTATAAAAAATATCAATAATGATAAAATGATGGAACACCTACCAGGTGGCCATATGTCCTTGTCTCAAAATCCAAAAGGACCCAATGGGATCCATTGGGATGTCTATACTTGTATGACTCACTATATAAATGACAATTAAATTGTTTAGGCCATGAGAATGGCATGCCAACACAATTACATATATTTCAAATACAAAGATAAATTGAAACAAACAAATATGGTTAATTTATAGACCACCCGCCAAAAATATAAGAAGATTCTAAAACTCTCACCATGTCTATGATATAATTCTGTTTTTTTCCTTTCCCTTCAAACTCTAGCATTGGAACAACAATGTCTTAAGGATTGGAACCCACAGTTTGATCTAATGAAGGAGGGGGATTGTATCTAATGAAAGGTATGTATAAAAACCAAATTGCAGATCTCTGTTTTACATAGTTATTGAAAGGAAATGATTGAATAGAAATGAGTTTTGAGTTTCTCATGTATATTTATAGATAGTATATTAAAAATGGGACAATAACATAGTCCCAAAGTCATGCTTCTAAACCTC
This sequence comes from Viscum album, assembly GCA_963277665.1. Taxonomy (NCBI): domain Eukaryota; kingdom Viridiplantae; phylum Streptophyta; class Magnoliopsida; order Santalales; family Viscaceae; genus Viscum; species Viscum album. The sequence goes on from OY728151.1 coordinate 1,992,264,003, forward strand.
ATGATGCAAATAATGATATGATACAACCCAAGGGAAAATTATGTAACCTAACTTGGTAATATAATGCAAGAAAACCATTTCTAGGTCCAAAAAAAGATCCCCTTTACCTGGGGATAGACCAAACCACAACAGAGGACACCATGATAAATCCATTCCCTTGAAAATATAAGGGTTTCACGAAAACCATCGTCCGTGCTAAAAGTCTACTCAATATGGAAGAACCAAAAAAATCCAACCCCAATACCCTTACACTGCATACCCAAACACCATAATTCTACCACACCAAGTAAGATCCCACACCACAATAAAACTATAAGACACAACCATTCCATAATTGGTAGTAGCCTCAAAAAACCCCTCCCAGGACCTTATGTTGTAGCATTAAGCTCTACACTATTGTGACCCACAGAATGAAACAATGTAGACATCCATATCATAGTCAAATCAAATTATTTTTCAACACCACTCCTCTTTATTCTTTCCTCTGATCAATTCACACCAAAAAGTATTTTCAAAAAGCTTTTAATCTAAAACAACATGCTCAAATAGGTTTAAAAAACATCAAAAAACACAGACATAGAAAATGATTCGATCTAAAAAACCATATTCCTCAACATGAGGATGTATGAGAAGTAACCATATCCCCATTTAATTATATTTTTCTAACATCTATTATATGTGGTGATTTATTTAGGGGATGTTACAATCCATAGGTTATTTGTAATGAAATAATACATGTGAATTACTTTTGTATGATCAAAAAATGATAAGTGTAGCGATGAAAGATAATTTATAAATCAAGTGGACTAAATGGTGTTGTTGTTAATAATTTTTATTAGTCCTAAAAAAAATATTTTTGTTAAGGCCTTTATCTAAAATATCAGGATGTGATAATCATCCATTTTGGTTTTTGATGATAAGTCTGTAGATTAAATGTTTTAACGAAGAAATTCAAAATAGCTATTTCCTAGTAAAGAGTAAAAGTGGTCTAAAAACATGATCTAAAATATCTAGTGTTGTAAAGAAAACATTAGTGACAAATAATTAATATCATTACATATTTTAAGTGGTATCTAACCTGTACAACAATAAAATGGAATTTCCAGATATGTCAAATAAACATTCACGAAAATAATTTTCATTTATTATTTTACTAATATGGTTGTGTCAATTTATTGTATATAGTGATGAAAATAATTTTATGGAAGTAAATTTAAAACCAATAAATGGTTTCCCCATGTGGAAAATCATCTCAATTAATTGAGGCAAGTTCAAAAGTTATTCAAGGGGAGTTAGGGTATATATATGAAAAATGTTTAGTTACATAAAAAATATAATCCCTATAGAGATGAAAAGATAATGGATATCTTGTGATGTCACATGATTATTTAAAAACAGTTTTATCAGTAGGTCTGATATATGTTATTACTAATAAAAATGGTTCTTTATTATTTTTATTTTTATTTTTTGTGAATTTTAGATCTAGATCACAAGAAGATGTGTTGAATAATGTATGTTATCAATGTATTAACTTATATGTAAGCGAGTGACATTGTTAGAAATTGTGTTATTAAATTGAACTATTATTTCCTATAGTGAGTTCTAACCTAATAGAATTAGAGTATTTCTCAATGCCTCAATCCCAAGAGGTAAACTCCCTCAATGAAATATTTTAGGAAAATGATGTTGAAAAAAGATGAAAGTTGTTGGACCTTGAAAGGTGATAAATCTAGAATATTTTTTTTCTTTAGTAATTTTATTTATTTATTATTTAATTTTTGATGTGTGAATATGGAGATTATTTTTAAAATGTGGTCCCACTAGTAGTAAGAGTAAAAAAGTTTATATCAACAAGTGGTTGGAAGAGACTAATGGTTTGGTTATGGTGAACATGTTCTAGAGATACTGTTATTTTAAGAAGAAGATGGAAATGGATTGTGTGAAAAATTGGTAAAACAATGACTCTAAATTTATTTTTTAAAAAGTGATGAAGAATTAAATTAACCATATAATATATTTTATAATTACCATTGAAAATTTGACTAAATTATTAAATTTATGTAGGTTGTAAAAATGATAAGGAATCCACTATGGATTCTATAAGAAATGGGGCGAACATTAATGATTAATTATTTATAAGTTGACCCTTTGAATTTTATTTACCAATTGGTAGAAAATTTATAGGATTGGAGAGAACATAATGTACTGAAAATATTTTAGTATTGCAAATATAATATAATGGGATAAAATGTTAGAACCCAGTGGTTGTGTGTTTTATTTATTGAAAAAAACTGTAAGATATTTTTATATTATGTTATAGATGATATTATAATAAATAATGATTAAAATATTAGAATTATTGAAACTGTAATTTGTTGGACTATGATTAATTGATGGTATTTTATGATCTAGAGAAGTGTTACACATGGTAGAACTCATTCAGATATGCAAAGAGGGACCATGATAAATATAGATATCATGTACATAGATTTTGATGCAAATTTAAGATTTAAGGAAATGGAATGTGAATCATTTAAGAAGATATTATTATTTGGAGAGTGAAGGTACATCTAATTTTGAGTGATAATCAGTGAGATTTTAAAAGAATATATATGATAGAGAACAATAGTTCTTTTATAAGAAATATTGATTTTATCATTGAATTGGATATCACGTTAGTATTAAAATAATCATGAATTGTATGTTTCCTTGGTGGTACTTCTAAAATTATCCAAATTCATAAAAAGATAATAACATAAAGATCAAAAAAGTGAGAAATTACTTCTAGAGAAATTCTAGAAGTACATCCTTTTTTATATATTTTTTTAAAATATGGGTTTGAGAATTGTTGTGTGCTATTAAATATTTATCTGGATACTTAATATGTTCAATTAGAAGTAGTTATGGAAATTTAATGAATCATACTAGTGATACATTATGTAACCAACTGGATCAAGATGATCCAACATGTCACAGGGGCGGGACAATGACTTGTCTTGAAGGGTATTCCTAATACCCATGGGTTTTTGATTGGGTGTCAAGATAGTGAACTTAGGAACTATTTTATCCTCATATTAATATCAAAACCAAGTATATAAAGATACTAATAATATGACATGACACATACATAAAATGGAAGAACACGATTATAAATAAATAGATTTAAGATAACCAAACAAGACAAACACAAGACACAACAAATAAAAATCCATTATGAGGAAAAATAAATAAAAGTAACTACTCTCATTTGTAATCTAAATAATTTAAATAACATAAAATATCAATAATAATAAAACATGATTACCAATATGTGCAAATCAAGTGCAATATAAGAAATGTTTCTAGACAAATTGCCATACACACAAGTGTAACAAATTAAAGAGAAACCTAAAAATCTATAATAACATCTCCACATGAATACCTGGAAACTCACCACCTCCTGAAACATCCATTAGTGGACTCCATGAACCATATAAAATGGGAAAAAATGAGGGAACCTGAATGAAAATTTTAGAGTTTGATATACACATACATTCCAAGGTGCTTCCATAATCTGAGTGAAATGTTCCCAGTATGATTTAACAACACATTATATATATTTAATTTCAATGTAAATTCCTTAAAATATAACGTTAAAATAATGTTAAAATTATGTTTTTTATAATAGAAATCACACATAATTAAACGATCACACTTTATACATTTTTACCAAAATAGAGGTAAAAACCTTCGAAAACAAGTGATGATCATGTAGCATGAAACCATAATTTTAAACCTGACCATCATTTGAAAAAATTACTCATAAAAACATTAATATAATGAAATGATGAATTTAAAATTCACCAAAAAACTATCTCATTTTCCTTGTCTTATTAAAAACATTTTCAAATACTATTTAAAGAAAACAACTTTTTCTATTCTTTTAAATGCACCCTCCAAAACTATATTGATTAATAGTTAAAAAATTAATTGAAACAATAAAAAAAATACATATATAAACATGATTAGGAAACAATATCTCAACAAGGAAAAATAAATCCAACCATGTAGTGGTACTACAAAATAATTTCATAGGGTTTAAAAATAAGGCATTGAAAGGGATGTTCTAAAAAAATCATTAGGAACTAAGAATCATTAGAAACTTACTATAATATGGCCTGAATGATATATGAATTGAATTATATAACACTATCCAATTACATAAAAAAATTGTAGGAGCTCTTTTGGTTTCACTGAGTTAATAATACATCTCATTAGCTTAGTCTATCTAATATGATAAAATTCCATAGCCAAAATAAAATAAACACTATGTATTTTTCTCATATATTACATTTAAATAGATACCCAGGTTACTATAACATCAATCAAATTAGGAGAATAAAAAACTAATTACTATATCATATCATAAATAAAAAATAAATCATTTAAAATAAACCTCATCTCACCTCAAAACCCCTCTCAAGAAACAAAAACTTTTATCAATGAATCACCATATAACCATAATCAATCCAAAACATTTAAAATGGGAATAAGAAAATAAAATCATAATTTAAAGAGGATCACACATAGGGTATTACGTTTTTTAAGGTAAATCTTATTCAGTGGGAAATGGTCCTTTAAGAACATGTTTGTGATGCAAAGCTATTTCATACAATTTGAAACCCCACTTTTAACACACTTAAAAACTAAATAATTAAAATAGCATTTTAAATCCATTTAGAATTCAACTAAATTGTTAAAAATCTATTTAAAACCACTAATATATTATCTGGTGTTAGAAAAAAATTATTATGGCCAAACAACACCCGTTCTTAGAAATGACCGTTTTAAAATATAAGCATATCATTAAAATAAAAAAATTTCAAAATGCCCATTAAAATCACTAATTTATATGTTGAAAACTAATTATATGATTTATCAAACAATTATCATGCATAATAAAAAAACTATAAAATATTTACTGAAAATTCTTTGATAATCCCATCAATGGAAAGAATAAAAAACCATTAAAAACCTTTTTATCGCCTCATGGCTAAAAAATATTGGTATTATTTTTGAAATAAAATATTTTTAAAAAATAAAATAATCTAATAGAATATAATATAAATAAATGACATAGAAACACCTACCTCATTTAATAGGAAACATGTTTCAACATGTCTCCTTTGATGGATAATACCCAGGAAAGAAATAAAATAGTTTCCCAAAACCCTAAATACCCAATGTACCTTCATTGAACCAATTTAAAAATATAATCAACATGAAATTGATGGAGGGATGATTGAAATAAAATGGGAAAATGGGGAGAAGGTTCCATCCATGTTTGATAAGGTATTAGATGAAAATAAGGGTGAATAAAAAAATGACATTTAAAATTTTTAAAGGAAAATGAGAATTTCATGTATTTATGAATCCTAGATGGCTACATAGTTTGGCTGAACAATTAGGTAAATGGTGTGATAATAATAAAAGGTCCACCAGATGAATCCCTTATCCACAAAAATAGTTTACCCAAACTATTTAACATATCTATGTTCCAATCATGCAGTTATCCTCCATACAAAAATCTAATCCACAATGTTTTTTAGAGACCCTACATGGTAAGATGAACCAAGAAACATATATCTAAAATAGGATGTTCAAATTTTCAAAAATATGCATGGTTAACCCTCCCATTTTCTCTTATCCTTGTAAAAACCATTATGTAAGTTAAACCCCCTAAAAAATAAAACTTTAAGGCCACCCAATTCCAAAACAATTACATCACCAAAATATAATAAATATATCATAATAGTGACATGGGGGGTCATAATTTTTCTACCATTCCACTATATACCACCATATTATCATTGAATAATTTAGAAGGAAATATAATGATTATAATATACAATTACTTATAATTGGTGGGAAGGTTGGGAAAACTAATATGGTTCTCAAGAAACTAAAAACAACCAGACCCAAATGATTCCTCATGAAAATTGGATGAATCCTCTGTTAAAATAAACACCCCATAAGAATGATTTATAACACAACCATTTAATAAGATGAAAATGGAAGATATAGACCTAGAATAGGTCTCATAACCCTGTATAATTATTTTAGGGCGGTGAATTAATAAATAAACTATTCTATAAATAAAGTATCAATTAAATATTAATAATTCTATAAGTCATTAATGGGAACCATTAAATTCCACCAACTACAACCAAATACAATGAAACACCCAAAAATTCTATAACATAATAAAACTTCTAAGGAACGTCCGAGGATTACATGATCACATCAAAAAAAAAATAGTGAAATTAGAATAAAACCAAATAAAACCTCAATGATAAATAAGTATAATCATGAAGACCAAGGTTATAACCTCAGGGACATAAAATTGAATATGAGGGTAAATTAGGGTTATTCTCATTAAACACCATCTCACAGTGGCTCTAACACAAATTCATAATCCAATAGCTCTCATAGTATAATAAAAAATAACCTCATACTTCACCACTCAAACACACAACCAAGGTTCCCCATGTTGAATCCATTCAACAAAAACATATCCAAATGACTAAACTATGAATAATTAAAATGGTCAATATCATTCAATGAGGAACGAACATCATGAAATATCCAACAATCACCTAGGATCTAATGGATGTAAACCCATAAAACACATGGTTGAAAATATCCCACAATAACATGACTCCACAAATCTCATTGACTAGGAATTAAAAAATATACCATCTTTTAAAATAGGGGCATTGACCCAAGAATCCTCATTATATGAGAGACTCACAGAATTTTAGGAGACTAATCCTCACTTGTTCAACTATCGAAACATGGTTCACTGGAAAATTCTACTCAAGTCAACTAATATAGTCCAAAAATAACACCTCTAGATAAAAATTATCTTAAATGATTCCAATATTCATCATCACACCTCTTAGATAGTAAGAAAAAACCTTCCACTCTATTCAGAGTATGAGAAGAGTCAAAAATAGGAAAGTGAATAACTCTAAAGATAAACACTCCAAATTTACTGAATACCTTCTTGGAGGATTAATTTATGTCAAATGAAACATAAAAAAATAAAGTTAGGTCACCTATATCACTTATAATTTAAAAACAATTCATTGGGGAAATACGACACCTATTTCTATATAAAATGAAAATTCACTATTAAAAAATACTCTTTGTAAACTGTGTATCCCATGGAAGAGTCCCAAAACACGTTTTAGGGGAAAACAAATATTTTAGGAAAATAATACACACATTCCTTCCTCCATCCCACCTCTATTAGAAAAAAATGAAATATTTTTTAAATTATTAGTTACAATGTATAATACCTATTTTATTATTAAAAACATACATATAAAATATAATTTCCATTTACAAACACATCACATTGGATAATATTTAAAATCATACACCATCTATACACCCATTGAGGGACAAGGTTGATAGAAACCAAAAAATAATTTTTTTGAAGATATTTTTTCCATAAAAATTATAAACTTACCCAAAATCATTAATGTACCCCTTTATTTCAAAACACATGAACATTTAAATATTGTTATAATGATTACTATTTTAATTTTAAATCAAAACCCTGTTGGAAACACACTCCCAGAGAGTCATAGTAAATTATAAATAAATTATCACTTAGGAATAAATCCAAAAATTAATTATTTATGACATAATAAAATAAACCACTTTATAAAAATTTTCAGAAAATTCAGACCCAGTTTTATAATAAATCACAAAGGATTCAATTAAAATGGAATATTTTATTAATAAAAACCACTTTTACTGAAAATGATCAAGTTACATAATAACAAAATTGGTAAAGAAACTCCATAACTATCAACCAAAATACAATCCACTAAAATCAACAAATTTCAATGATAACACAATCAATAAGAGGAAAATATCAAGAGTATTATAGGTCCCATAAACACATTGAATGACCATGTATAAAAAGAAAAAGAAAAAATATAATAAAATAAACCAAACATCACATGAAATAAATAAAAATCCCCAATGAAACATAATTAATAAAATGTATTATTCCCATTTTATTTTTGGAAAACATAAATAATTAAAACCCAAAATAATAAACAATAACATGCCCAACATACACTATGAACGTTGAATACAATAATTTCACATAGTCGAATTCAATGATACACAAGCATTTCAAAATAAAATAGAAACTTGAACAGAAATAACATAATCAGCAAGTGACTTCTAGTTATTAACCTCATATCAAATTTTAGAACCACAATATGGGAACAATATTAGTTATTCCCCAAGAGGGTAGGGAGAGGTGAATCGGGTAATGTCATTAAAAAATAATTTAAACAGTTTACCATAAAATATACCACCTGTACTAAATTGATCTTGTCCTATGAATCTCTAAAGTCAGTTTTATGATCTTTTTATTAAATTATAATCTAATTCAATCAGAAGGAAAATCTGTTGGTATCATATACAATTAATGATTAATTTTACCCTCCTTTGGTGTTCATGCATACATTAAGTATGGACACAAGAATTTACTTTGTTCACCCTTACTAAGATATAACCAAAGAGTATAAATCAGTGATGTTTCAAGCACAAAAACACTAGAAATATCACTGTACATCACATGGGTTAGTCCCTCTACAATGTAATTGATATAGGTTACCACTTTTCTAAGCTTACATATAAATTTTAGGTATAAATCATTGCTTTACATAGGTCACTAACTCAAACATTCCTTATAATTCTCATTATCGGTCAAAATGATCAGAAAAACAGATTTTGTGGACATGGAGGTCCATAAAAAACATAAATGTTTTTTCATTTCATCCCCACGTGTTAATGGATTCTTTATAGACGTCATAATGGGATACTCCTTCACAAAATATGAAAATTTTGTCACTGCACCTTCTTCTTATTCTAGAGTTAATATGGAATTATAATTCTATATTTAGTTTTATCAAATAATATCTTATTCTAGTTTGGAAAAGTATTAAACATGTGATAAATCATTATTCTTTCATCGAGAACATCACCTGTAACTATTTTTTCTCACCCATAGATTTAGATATGTAATATTATCTCGTCTCACCTCTATTATTCTAGTCGATCTACCATTATTCAAATACATTATTCATACACCATACATTTGGAAACCTATCAACTTCATTATGAGTTGTAAAAAACAAAAATAAATCCATTGGATTTCCTCCTTTAATTCCATAATTTTAGTCCACCGAATAAATGATTTATAATAAATGTATTTCTATTTTTCAATTTTAATTAGTTCTTAATTAATTCTCCTTATTAATACTCCAGACTTCTTCACATTAGGATAAAATAATGGTCTAAATATGATACACCTAATTTTAAAACAATCTAAGGCTAAACCAAGTATATCCATGATGATTTTTCTTGAAATCAATTTATCACTTATTAAAAAAAAATTCACCATTTTTTGGTAAATGAACTTGGTATACTCTTCCTAAAAACATGGTAACTACTGCATGGAAACCTGTTGATGGTTTTCTTGACCTTCAGATCCACCTAAAAACCATGACCCCCATTAAACACCACCAAAACCCATAATGGGTATCCCAATGTTTCACATGGATCCTCCTATGCCACTACATCCATCTAGACAACATAGACAATCCCATTTTATCTTACATAGAACTACATGTCTTTAATGTAGCATGTCCTATTGACTATATAAATCATCACGATCACTTTGACCATTTTTCTCAACCACACTTCTTTTATGCCCTATCAGGCTCCATGTAATAGTACCAATCATGTTAGACTTCAGAATGTTCCACCACAAAATCATCCATGGCCATATTACCCAAGACCATTTTGCATAGATTCTCTATAATTCCACCATATGGACCATTATGACGTTGTCTCTTTCCTTTTTTCTCATGTTGTTAACTTCCTACTCAATATAACCTGTGTTATGGTAATGGACACACCTTGTTCATTAATCTACTTCACCATGCCAATTTACTAGGGTGTGGTCTTTAATGTTTTCGAATATTTAAATACCCCATTCCTTTTGGTAAGGTATGGTCCTATTACTCATTCTCAAAGATTCCATTAGCCCTTCTATTGAACATTTAGGCTCCTTGTATAATACTTTCCACTTCTTGATTTCTACCTGATTTCCTTTATTATATTTTTTTGATAATGAATCAAACACAAAAAACGTCACAAGGCCTTATAAAAATTAAATAATTATGAAATCAAGACTGTTGTAAATATTCCTCAAATCATCACGTTGATCATCTTCTTTGTCATCAAGGTCCCTTATTGTCAAAATCATTATTTTCCAAAAACAAATTAAAAAAATCCAATAGAATCATTTTTGATTCCAAAAACTGACATATCTATCAACTAATGCAATAAACCACATTAAATAGGATCAAAATAAGAGAACCTAAAAGAATGCATGAGATCTAAATACACATAGACATATTGGTGAACATGTATGGTGTGAGAAAAATGATCCCATTAAAAAAAATTACCTATTTTATTATCATATAAATTTTTTTTCCAAATATTATTGAAAAAACAACATCACTTTATATTCTAAGAAACCCATCATCCATAAAAAATTACTAAATAGTTTTAAAACATACTGAAATAGAATATCAACATGATAAGGAACCAATATATCAATGGGGGGAAAATAAACCCCACAATGAAATGGCGTTACACAATAGACAATAGTTGTGGCATACAAAAAAAGCATATATAGGGATATACTATAAAAACAACAACAATAAGTAACTATCAAGGGAAAATAACTAAGGTCTAACATACATGACACTAAATCTAGTTTATGTAACACTAGGAAGCTTAAATTAACCTAAAACTTTTGGGATCTCTTATGGTCTCACTTGGGTAATAATCTATCACATTAACTCACTCAGTCTAATTAGGTTACATTTCGTAGCCAATATATAATCTAAATTTGGTATTTCACTCATCCAGAACATCTACATAGATACCTAGGGTTTCCATGACATCAATCATTACAGGGGAGTAAAAAATGGAGCATGATGTCATCGCATAAATAAAAAATAAATATTTTTAAATAAACCTCATCTCACCTATAACACCCACTCAAGAAATATACTCTGTTATCAGAATAGCATGGCATAAACATAATCAATATGTATCCCCTAAAAGGGTTAAGAGTGAGTAAATAACATAAAATAAAGGGTCCCATGATTAGGGTGTCACATTAATTTAAATAACTATTTTATAAAGTACCAAAAGGGACTTTGATAATAAAGTTGATAAGAAAATTTACTTTAAACCATTTGAAATCACACATTAAAAAAACCATGGAAATTGAATCATTAAAATTTCCTTTTAAATCCATTTCAAATTAAAACCCTTTCATAGAAATTATATTAAAATAACTACAAGTCTATCATGTCTTAAAGCTATTTCACACATCCAAAAGGATTCCCCATTTTATAAAAAACACCATTAAAACATCAATATCTCGTTAATATAAAAAATGTCAATAACCCCTTTAAAATTGTTTATTTTCATTTGGAAAAGAACATAAATTATTTCTGAAACAATTGGTAACCATAATTACACAATTTATAAATTAATAACAGAAGTTTCATTGAAAATAACACCATGAAATGTATAAAAACCCATGGAAATATATTTCAACCTCTATTGTTTCTAACATGTGGATATAATTTCAAAAATAAAATAATTTTATAAAATAATTTAATCTCATGGAATATAATAATAAATATCTAAATTGGAAAACATACGTCATTTTATTGTAAACATGTCTTTACATGTTGAAATCGATGAAGAATGGATAAGGAAGAAAGGAAATTACTTCATTATTCCATATACAATAAAATCCCCTTCATTAAACACATTTGACACCATAAACGCATCCTAATAAATGATTTAGGATGAAGGTATAAATAAAATCAAGGATAAATAATGAAGGGAGTATAGAGTAAAATAAAATAAGAGGAATGAAATAGGATCCCTTTTGAATCCTCATAAAATTAGAGGGAAGATTTAAATCTAAGGAAAATGATTGGAATAATAACTCTTCGAAATCTAATGGATAAATTAAATAGTATGGGAGGAAATTAATGCTACATTTATTAAATTCATAAATAAAAAAATGTTAATTTAATGTAGTTATGAATTCAGTAATGTTTCACAGTTAGACCACATGGATAGGAAAACCATGTGCGAAATGTGTAGGGGACATATGAGGGAACCCTTAACCCCACATTTTATTTTTCTCCATGGCATCACTTGACCATGCGCCACCCGTGGAGGTCATCCCAATAAAAAATTGTTATTCAAAATTTCCTGGAGACCCGATGTGGTTTCATAAACTATGTTACAACTATGCAAAATCACTATTAAGAGTTGCACCTCTATTAATGATTAACCTCCATGGTTCTCCATAACCATTTAATATGTAGGGGAACTATAAAAATTTAAATTTTCCATATTAAAAAATATAAAATTTAAATCACTGCAAATAACCACAAATATACCATAAAAGGGACATGAGAGTTTCATGATTCTCCCCCTGAACACTATTTCTACCCTTCAAAACTATTATGTGAAATTAGAATGGAATGGAACATCGAACTTCTAATCCAAATTCTAATGGGTGGGAGGGTTGGGTTGGATAGAAAAGATATCATTCAAGGGAAACCCCTTATACAAAGAATGATTCCTTAAATACATAAGTTGAATCATCATGTAACAAATAAATCCTCAACCAATAGTAACACCACAACCTTTCAACATGAAGATATTTGAAGATGAAGAGCTAGCATAGGTCTCTATGAGATTTATAATGAATATATAATGGTGAATTATTGGATATATTCATATCTAAATAGAGATTCATTGAAATAACCATAATTCCATAATTCACAAAAGGGATGCATGAAATTCCCCCAAATTCAATCAAATACTAATAAAATGACTCCAATTCCATAAATTAAGCACACTTTCAATGAAAGTAGAATAAATAAATGATTATTTAACTAACAAAATCAACCTAAAAATATATAATTAACATATCAATTTGTATCATTCCTCAACATGTAAAGACATTTTTTCATCCTTGAGAAGTGGAATTGCATCAGGGGTAAATTAGTGTCAAGATAACCAAAAAAAATTTCATTATTACCCAGACTAAAATTAACTATATGGTATCTCTTATATAATAATAAAAAAATAAATATACAGCCCTTATAATGACCCAAACTTTTATAAATGAAATTATTTTTTGTTTGAGTAAATTCCATATAACAATTGAAAACACACACACTACTTTTTTTATTTAAGATTGATATATCCTATTGGATTTAAACGATTGTAAATCCTATTATCTATTCCTAATATAGTAAATGTATAGTTGCTATTAAGAATATTATATATTAAGGGTTATTGTAAATTCTAACTGATACAGATTTAAGAAGTTATGGCCTAATCTAGTAATTTCATACCCTATAAATCCCATCTATTATATCTTATGAGGCAGATGGAGTCACTGGTATTTTCACCTGACAAATACCTGACCAATATAAAACTATTAAAGCATGAATAAAACTATTTATATTTTCAATTGAAACACTCTTTTTGATAAACCCAATAATTTTGAAAAAAATATTTTCATAAAATATTATCATTTAATAATACTTATACAGAAATTATAATATAATTTCTAAAAGTAAAATATAACATTTATAATGAATAGAATACTATTATTTTCAAATAATGCACTATTTTTCAACAAATTTTAATTTTCATTTAAATGTGAAAATTCATATACTTAGGGAATAATATTCATAAAAGAAATATATGTTTTTTGAGATCAGCACATTTAAATTATCAAATTGTCAATTTTTCTTAATATTTTGAGAGATTCACTTTTTTGGTTAAAAATAAATAATGTATAAATATATAGTTTTTTTATGACAACATAATATCCCTAGTGTGAAGTATTAAAAAGTATAAAGGCAATACTTGACCATAAAAAGTTTTATCTTTTAGAATAATCTGTTTTTTAATTTATTTGATTAATTTTATAAACATTTAATAAATCCTTCGAAGCCTATATTATTTTTTATGGTTTTAAAATTAATTCCATAAGAAAATGAATCACTTCTATATCAAAATTCTATTAATTCACTTTATTTAGTTATTTTATTTTTAAAATATTTAATACAAATGATCTTTGAAAAAATATGGGAAAAATTGGATGGTTAGAGGATTTTATTATTCTACCATATAGAGTAAAAACACTAGGTTTATAAATTATTAATAAATTCTTCTATCTTTTGATATAAATAACCACCTAACATCCCACTACCCTTCACTAAAAACACATTGTGAATACTGTCAACCTCCCTATATATATACATCCATCCCAAGGTGTTTTCAAACTCATAATAAGATCCTCCCAGGAATTTAGAAGTTCCCTTTAAAGGTAGGGGATCCTCTCCACATTATTTTTTATCAATTACATTATTTGAAATAATCCATTTTATTTAAAATTATACTTAATGTAATGTTTTTTTACATATACATTTACTTTACTTATGTTTCCTAGGAAATTATATACTACCTTTCACTCTAATTCACCCCTTCCGTAATCATTTATTTACACCTGTTATGCATTCAAGGTTTTCGTGTGAATTTTCCATGCCATATATATATATAATGAATACCCATCTTAATTTAAAATCACAGGTATTAAGGTTGATGTACAATCCTTAATTAATTATGGACTTCCATGTATGTAACCCAAACACCTTAATCATTAGAATAAATATGTTGAAATATTTACTTATGTTGTATCATTTATATGGAACACAAATTCATGTACATGATATGAATGTGATGGTCAGCCCTAAAATTATATAGCTCTCCAATGAATTGGATATTGTTTTTATATCATTATATTCCATTTATGGTTCATGTGAGGTTATCCTAAAAACAATATGTTATTATTTTTTTGTGGATAACCTCATCATATTATTAATATTTTTTGTTTTATGTTGATTCCAAATTCATGTGTGGCATTGATGTTAATATCATATATCATGATTTTATTATCATATTTGTGCATTTTACCTCATCTATGTCACTATGATATATCACTTCACTAACATGAATTACTTTCATCCTGTTATGATTTGATTATTCCCTTACAAGGATTTGTATCTCACCATTCTCTTATATATGTTCCCAGGTTATACCATGTAGTATTAGATAATAGAATTAATATAAGGGGATGTTTTAGAGTTTTTAAATAATGTTTTTACCCCCTTTTTTCTTGTCAATGTGCTTTATTTTTAATCTACAAAAGTAACTTTCCCTAGTTAACATCAATTTTTTTATTATGTTTATCTTTATATATTAAATCATTAATTAAGGTGTATTAAATATATGGATTTCCAAAGATAGTATTAGGGGAAATTATATTTATTTTATGGAATAAAATTAAAAAAAAATTATTCAAGCCTTAGAAAAAAGACAATATATTGGAAAACTTCCCTAAATTGTGTTAATGTAAAGAGTAATTATTTTGGAAGAAACAAAATATCTAGCTGGATACAATAAGATGATATGGATTTGGAACAGTATTACCTTGGGGTAAAAAACCCCAAAAGGTTACAGCTGGAATTTAATTTATCTTCACCAAGTTTTCGATAAAAAGGACATTCTACACACCTAGGCTTATAATCCTGGGGAATATGCTTTTATAAATTTACAAGCTCTAAATAAACTATTATAAAGGGAAAAAAATTCCCAAAATATTTTAGGTTAGAAAATATAACATAGATAATGTTGATAAAAACCTATAGATTCATAGGTGATGGAAAAAATTTCATATATGATTTATCCTTCCAGTATTCATAGTTACCATTTTATATGTTTAATAGTTTGAAAATTCTAAAACCTATGTATATTTTAGGTGATTTTAATTATTTGAACTAGAATCAAATAGTGAAAGGTAGACTTATCATCAATTCACAATCATTAAATGTCCTATATTTTTGTAGTTATATGCATTATTTTACATTAGGGAGGTTTATTAGAATTATTCAAATGCGTCCACCCAACCTATAAGTAGAGAAATCTACGAGATTTTTTTTAGTAATTTCAACAAAAATATAGAACTTCTTCCCTATACATATTTTTAAGATGAACTTCCCAGAGAACCTTGTTATATTCTATTTAGTGTAGCTTGACAATATTCTGGGTATGGATTGGATTTCCTTATATAAATAAAAAAAGTGTCCAATAGAATTAATTCACCCTATGTCTAAAATATTTTCATTATGAGTATATATAAGTGTAAGGAGGGAGAAGAATCTCTTTTTGTGACATCAACTCAAGAATAAATATTATTTCCTTTGGAGAAAACAAATCTTCCTCAAATGATTGAGAAAATGGAAAAGATTATCCTTGGTGACATTCCTATTATGATGGAATAAACTATTATGTTTCCCAAAGAATATCCTTTACATCCAATAATATGTTAGGTTTTTTTATCAATAGATATTATACCTAGAGCATTTCCATTATCCATGACTCCATAGATAATGGAAACTATTGATATTTAGGAGAAAAAGAAGAATCTATAATAGATTTAGGATAATGGGTTTCTCATGTTATTTAACATAGTGGATGCCAGTCCTCTTTATCAAGAATAATGATGGCTCAATGCACCATGGCATTGATTACCACGAGCTTAACAAGATCCAAGAAAATAAATACTATCCTTTTCTATAGATTGAGGACTTGTTCAATCAACTAAATGGGTAACAATTCTTATGAAAATTCAATCTTCATTTGGGATATTATTAGGTATATAGAAATAATAAGGATATTCCTCAGTGTTTTTTTGTATAAGGTTTGATCACTACAAGTTCATAGTGATTCCATTTGGACTCGCAAATTATTTAGATATCTTCACAAGGAAAATGAAAAGAGCCTTTACGGATTTACTATATAAATTTTAAGTTTTATTTATAGATGGTAATAATATCTAATCCAAAATCAAAGAGGAACATGTGGGAAATTTTAATGTTAGATGACCTAATGAAATTAGCAGATATAGGGGAAATATAGTAAATTAATGTTTTGGATGGAGTAAGTAACATTCAAAGGGAATTTTATCACTTATAAAATAATATTTGTGGATCCCTAAAAAATAGATACAATTGATGGATGGCCAGACCAACATCGATGATGTATATCATTAGATTCATTGGACTATCTTGGTATTATCGTATATTTGTGAGACATTATCACAATATTAAATCCCAAAAACTATGATAAATTATAAGTGTGTAATGTTTTTATCGACTAATTAATGTAAGGATATTATTAAATATTTAAAGATGAAGCTATTCACAAAACATATACTCAAATTAGAAACTAGTAGGGAAGTATTTTGGATCTATAATGATACATAGAAAATGATATTGGGTTGTTTACTCATTCAATATGATGATTTGATAGCATATACCTCCTAAAAATTATTGTTTCATCAGATAAACAACATGATGGATGATCTAGAATTTGATAAAGTTATCACATCATTGAATTTTTCATGAAACTATCTCTATATGGAAAAGTAAAAAATATATATGGATAATAAAGAGTAAATATATATTTATACAAAAGGAAATCAATATATGAAGATTAATGTGGTTATAAATGATCAAAGATTATGATTTTTCAATCCATACAATCCTAGGAATTCGAAAAAAGTAGAAGATGCTCTGGGAAGAATGTATCCTACAACCCAATCTAAGACTTACAGTTAAAAGGATATAATTTCTTTTAAATTGAAATAGATGGACATGAGAATAATAAAAGTATGTATATCCCTCCTTGAAAAAATAAAAACTCACTAATATATTCTTGATAGGATCAAGGAGGCCTAAAATGATGATATAGAGATATAGAAAAGGTTAGAGTATATTTTAGATATAAACTTTGAAAAATATGGAGTTATAAGATTTGAAAATTGAATATGTGTTAAATCAAAACCAAAGCTGAAGTGGGAACTTATGGATGTTGTTTTTAGCTCATCATAATCTATAAATCAAATATGCACTATGTTTTACAGAGATCTGAATAGAAAAATTTGGTGGGATAACATAAAGAGGGAGATGTCAAATTTTTATCATGATGCTTTATATTCTGAAAAGTCATGGCCAAATGATAGAATTGTATGGAAATTTGATCATTTGAGAGGATTTGGTGTCATGAGTCCCTCCCCATTGATGAAGAAAGTGACGATATCTTGGGTTCTTCACTTATGGATCTATCAAAAAATATGGGCTTCAGGAATATATCTATAGGAGTCCTCTCACCAACACCTCAACTTAATGATGATTCGACTATGGGAAGAGATTCCATTAATTCGCATGGGCTTGAATCTCACAACATGAGGCTCTCGACAACAGATGGTCTTCTTAAAAAACAACTTCAGCTTAGATCCCCTCACTAATATTTGAATATACAACCTTGAATCTAAATGATAATGTTAAATATTTTAATAATAATCATACTCTTCTCCATTATCTACATGTGTACGTAAGTTGGAATTTCAATAAATGGGATACTACCTGTGTAATTTCCATGAAAAAGGAAATATTGGAGTGGTTGGAGTAATGTAAAAACTCGATCATTGGGTGAATAATGATTCCAATTGTCAAAAATCTAAAACAAACTTCATTTTTAATATATTTAGATTTCATTACTTTTTCAGAATACATAATACCTTACATTAGAGGCACCCAAAGGCTGTGTTATATTAATTTATTTGGAATCATAGAAATGAAAATACCAGTACATGAGAGAGATACATTATCATCCACTAGGTTCTCCAAATCCAGCACCCCTCTTAGATATATCATACCTAGAATAAATCATCATAACATGGGGAAGGAAACAGAAAAAGGGGATAGATCATATGTTCAGTAAGGCTATATAAGGGAGACATAATGGTATTAATAATATAATAATGGCATGATAACAAGAGCATAACATTAAAAGATCATACCCCACATATCAAAGATCAAAATCATGAATCATTGCGTAAATATTGGTAATTCCTAAGACACGAATAATATGTATGAAAATAATATAATACATGAAATCATAGAATTAGAATAAAACATATAATTGTGGAAAACATATAATTATTTAAAATTATTTACATAGTATCCAAGTCGTTTCTTCCAAGTCCATCTTAGTAATATGGTTTCACCTCTAATACCATCTAGATAATCATGGTCCACTCCCATGACCATATTAGTTGTATGATTTCCTCCCTATACCATCTTGGTTATAAATGTTCACACCCATGTCCATATTAGTTGTATTATTTCACTCGACATAGCATCTTGGTAGTCAGGGTTCACACTCATGGCCATATTATTTGTATGAGTTCACTCCACATACCGCCTTGGTAGTCATTGTTCACTCCCATCAACATCTTAGTAGTAAATAATAACTCCCACGACCATATTTTTATATCGCACAAGATATAAATATGTAACCTATGTGTTATAGGGAGATATAGGTCCCAACTATCCCATAAATAAATCATACATACATGATCCACATGATCATAAAAAATCATATCATAACTTATCAAATTAAATGTGTTTCATAAACATGTAATCATATCATAACTTGTAGAAAAATAATGGTTTCATAATCATTTCATAAAAATATATCACATTAAATTAATTTGGATTCATGTAAGAATAAAGGGTTTCATAAACCGAAAACCCATGAAAGATAAAATAGATTCATAAACATGTTTCCATTAAAACATAAACTATTCATAGAATTAATATGAATGGACTCATTGAATAATTTCCCCAAAAAAGCATGAATAACCCAAAAAAATTTCATCCTAGATGGGAAATAATTTTGAGATATCTTTGAAAAACATTTTCTTCAGTAAAATAATTTTTTTGAAAAACGCTTTTTAAAAGATTAAATATTTTAAAAACCTTTTGAAAACAATTTAATTTTTTAATTATTTGAAATTTAGAAGTAAGGATTGAAATTAAATTGAAAACCATTTTATCTTAAAAATTTATAGAAGAAGCATGAATATATTTTTAAACCAAATTCATGTGAAAATACTTTTAAATCATATAAAATAAGATTTTAAATCATTTTAATCCTTTTCATTGAAAACATCCTTTTTAAAACCATTTTATTTAAAAATATACAAGAAAACATATAATGAAGGATTTAAAGCATTTTGAAAATCATTACTTAAAAACACCTTGAAAACATATAAAGAGATACGAAAAAATATTTGTTTTTTTTGAACACATATAAAGAAATATTGAAAATGTTTTTAAAACCATATATTTGAAAAACATTGACAACTTATAACGAATGCATGAAAATGTTTTCCAAACCACTTCCTTGAAAATAAACAAAAATCATATAATGGATTATTGAATTTTTTTAATAAAATTCCATTTAAAATACATTTAAATATTATTATAAATCTTCAAAACATTTTGAAACCCTTTTTTCTAAACATTGTTTTGAATGAACACATATTTCTGACCAAAGAAAATGGTAAAGTTAGACTTTCATTAAAATGTTTTCATATTATTATTTTTTACCAATGAGTTAAAAAATAATAAAAATACACGAAAATATCAGGAATATATAATATATAAAAAAATTAATTAGTTCTCTTGAGATATGGATCATAATATTTCATCAATGATAGCATAATCATAAACAATTTCCATAAACGATGAGATTGTTTTAATAAACTCTTTTAACATGGTAACATCGAATTAAATTACCCAAGTAATAAAATCAAATTTCATGAAGCCTAAAATATAATTAATATAAGTATATTAATGATTTATATGTCAATGGTAGTATATACTCTTCATTGAAAAATATAGTTGCATAACATGACATGTTTCTCAATGAAGGTAAATTGAGAAAAAATTACTTAACCAATTTGGTACATTTTTAAACCTAAAACACATGAATTAAAAAATAATAAAATGGAAATTTAAATAACCATAAATGTATTTATAACAATCATAGACTAAATTTATTATCATTATACACCCAAATTATAATAAATACTAGTTCAAAACGACATGTATCTCACAGAAATAAACAGTGAGATGAAATCACCATACATTATGTATTGACTCTCTTTATAAATATAAAATACTACTATATAATAAATATATATTGATTATAAATATTTTTAATAATATTATTATTATTTATAATACCATATAATATTTTATTATGACTTTATATTACCCGTTAATGAGCAATTCCAAGGTAGGGTTTTTCTTTGGTTAATATCCACTATCTTTTTCACATGTGTCTTGATTTGTTATAATTTCCACCCTCATACTTATATAATGATTAAAATAATTTAAAAAATGATATAAATATAATATTTATTCATTATATATTTATTTATAATTATCTATAGTGTATAAAAATATGTAATGTAATACACTATTCATGGAAAAAATAGGTCATACGTACAAATGAACACTATTTTCGTTCTTCATTGTAACAATAAAAGAAAGAAAGTAAAGGATATATATATATAATAAATATAGTAGAATTATTATTTCATAAATGAAATATAATATCACTAATCCCATCCTGAATACGTTCAATTTACTGTGTGAACGAATCACAACACTATGAGGAGGTGGGAGTCCATACTTCCCCAAACAAGAAATCGTTTCTTAAAAAAATAAAAAGAATGATGGTAGGATCAATATAATAAATGAAGAAGTAAAAAAATCATAAATATAAATTATATCATATAAAAATATATTTTACATCATAATACCTATCTATGAGAGGTGGTAATAATAAAATGATCAACATCGTTTTGTGAGGTGGTGGTTTGTTATACCCAAGAAGAGTATGTTTGTCACCTATTAGATTAAAGTGTGTGTATGTGAAGGTAGAACCCTTATAATAATAAAATATAAGTATATTGTAGTTATTTGTATTGTTATATGAGAATATAATAAAAATAATAGAGATTTTGGAGAAATCAAATAAAAGAAATGAGCTGGAGAAATGATGTTTCCTCTTCTTTGGCTAACTCCTTTTTCTTGGCACAAAAGTGATTATTTGGATAGATTTATTACAAAAGATAGGATTACAGGATGAATAGAGGGTATTTTGGAATATTATTCATTATATATTTTCCCAAACTAAGTGATTTTTGAGGTGTAAAGAAGGTGGAGAATTGTTGACCTTTTATATGGGAGAGAGGAGATACACTTTGCATTTTTGAAAACAAGTTATGTGTACCCACGTTTTTACATAAAAAAGTCCTAAAAATAAAAAAAATGAATAATGGAAGGCTTATGGACGAAACATGTATATAAAAGTGGTTTTATATGAGTCGATATGTCATTTGGGCCATTAATTTTAAGGGTTATTCTAGTGTTAAGGTGAATTTCAACTTAATAATTATAATTAATCATAATCCCATTCACTAATATTTTTGATAAAAATTTAATTTTATCATGTTAGATATTAAAAATAATAATGGTTAAAAAATTTAATCTATTTCAAGAAAATATTAAATTCAAAATGTCAGAAAAATTATTTGTAATTCTAATCTCATAGATGTGGATAGAAAGAATGTTTTTAATGCGAGAATGATCAAAAGTTCATTAAGAATTTATATCTAAATTCAACATAAAAATTATTCAAATGACCTAAATCTAATTAATAAATTAATAATTTATCAAATATTTCTTTAAAACCAACTTATAATATAATTTAACTATATAAATTAATTATACGACAAATCATTTTTGAGTTAAAATTCAGTATTTTCTATTATTCATATAAAAATTATGTTTCTTAGAAAAATCCCAAAAAAATCACCCTAGGATAATTTAAAAATTTTTAATTCAAAAACTAGGGTTATTTTATAATATTAAATTTCATAAATATTGTAAAATTAATATTATTATTATCTATATAAGGACATAAAATGTAATTCTTCTGAGAGAATAGTGTTTCTATACAAATAAGGACTTTACAAAAAAATTATATGTTTTAACATTATTATGTATTATTTTTATAAAACCATTATAAATAATATTTAATTTTTTTTTATTATTATCTTATTATTAGGTTTATGAATTTTTTATAACAATGTATTTTAATTAATTAAAATAACAAAAATTCAATTTCTTTGGAACTCAGTGTTGCATGTAACACAATCGTAGTTGGTATTGCTTATAATTCACACCAAGTTTGTGATTTTTGGAACAAACTTATATTGTGTATCATATAATGGTTTAGCTTTGAAAGAATGAATAACATGGTTCTATCATATATAATATTTTATATTCAGTGTTTCATGAAATACAAAATTTCAAAAAATTATATTAATTCAAAAAAAATTCACCAAAACATACGGTGTTACATTATACGCCTATTTAAAAGAATTTCCCCATCCAAATTAATCATTTTTATAAATGGTTTAAAAATTTTAATTTCATTGAATAAAAAACCACATTGTAAATATCAACCATAAAACTATCTTTAAAAAAGGAATGTTGGAACCATAACGGTTTCCCAGATTAACTCAGAGTTGGGATTCTACATAGGAGAACATAGTTGGGAACCAAAAACATTAAATTGGAAGAGAAATATAACTATGAATTCATGATGAATATTGATATAGAACATTCATCATATTATGTTGGTGATCACCATTATGTAAATCAGTGATGATATTTTGGACCATCGTATTCATTGAAAAAAAAATTTCTAGGAGAAATCATCTTGAATTCAATATTATTTTCTAATAGGTAAATATTTTTCTTGTGAAGTTAAACTTAATTTATATTATTCCCTTTCATAAATAAAATCTCATATTTTGATTGTGTCTTGTAAAATTTCCACATAAAATCTTTGTCCAAAAAAATAAGGTTCATTTTTCATTCCCAAATCACAAACAGATCACTAGTTACATCATAAGGCATCCCATACCTCTTCAGTTACCATAAATATAAGGGCTTAGAGTAGGTTATTCAATATGAATAAATACACATTTTGTTGTCATAATAATTTAATATCATAAACATCATTGTATGTCTAAAATAATCATTCCATAAATGTTTTACCTTATAACCCTTCTGAAAGATGAAAATCAAAAACATTAAAAATAGGGCCACCAAATTATATTAACATTGATCTTCCATATATCACAAAGTTTCTCTTGGTTATCACATTGAAAACATGTAAATACCAACATCCTGTACTCTCTATAAACATGGATCTATCATAAATTACAAAAAAACATTGGGAAATGTGCATGGTTTCTTATTCAAAAGATTACTATATATATTACTTAAATATATGAATTTGTAAAAATCATCCCGGATAACATAGAATACATTTTAAAAAAAATCCTTTATCAGTTATGAATTAATCAATATCATACAATTTACTAATTCATATCCAGCATATCTTTATCCAAACATCATTATATCATCATTGGGAATTATTTATGGATCTCCTTCCCTTATTCAAAATATCACATTTCTATGAAATCATATTTATACCTCCCTAGTACCATTCATCATATCCTTTAAAGTAATTAATTATTTTTTTTGAAATTACTTATTTCTTTTTTGTTTCATATTATAAAATCATTTAATTCTGAAAAATCTTCATTTTAATTATCTAACTTTATTCGTAAAAATTTACTCAAGATTTATCATCTTATCCCTTAACACCCGTTTCCCATAATATGTAATATTAATCATGTCTTAATATTCCTAAACCTAAATCCAGTCATGATTCATAAATTTAATATATAAAATTCTAGAAGAATATCCCATAACATTCACATATCATTTACAGTCTTTTAATCTTCATCAGTATACCCAATACTCATGGACATTTCTAATTCTCTGTATGAAATTTCTATATAGAAACTCAATGATCATCATTCCCATACATTCTATATCTTAAATATTTACTGTTAACCTAGTTCATATTAGTTCATTATATTTATTAAAATGATTAATCTAATGGTGATAGACACTAATCAAAGTACAAAAAACACATAATCTAGAAAAATTGTTTATTGGATATCTATAATATGATAGATACTTTTTCAATCTAGGAAACCATTGTATTATCATAGATTATTCATAACCAGAATATTTTTAATTCCTTCATTATGGATCTTGAAGAGTCCATGAATTCCCAAAGCATATCCCCCAGGAGTGTTAAACCATGTGTGTAGCAAGACTTATTTACATATACCAGGTTACACAGAGTCAGGCCCAATGCACCTTATCAGAGTAGTTACTTGTACGTACATATGTTATATAGCCACATCCACTTTTAGTATATATAAAGGGATATAATTCTTGGAAACCACTCAGTCTATATTTTACCAAAATTATAGGATATTTTCATGATCATTAAATCATACTTATACATATCATTAAAGGCATCCATAGACATATTATTTGATATATACAATGGAATCTCACTAATGTTTTCACATCATAGTATCAAATTGTTTAATACCAATACTCTATTATAAAAACTATAAATAACCTCCATTTTCACAAATTAACATTAAATTATATTTGTACAATTCTAAATAAATTAAAAAAATTGAGTCCCAAATACAATGTTAGTTTAGTGCCTTTGGAAACATGGATTCATAAAAACTGGTACATGAGTGAGTTACATTATCTCCTATTAGGTTCTTTATGACTAGAACCCCTTTAATACATATCAGACCTAGAATATATCTTCATAACCTGTGTATGGAAACCCAAAAATAGGTTCCCTCAAATACTTAATAATGGAAAATAAGGGAGATATATATGAATAAACATGATAATAAGGATACTATAACATGACCATAAAATTAAAAGATCATACCCATCAAATCAAATATCATAATCTAGAATCATGTCATAAATTTTTATAGTTTATATGTCATGAATAATAAGTAATTGCAGAACATAAGACATGCAATCATCTCAAATAAAAAAAAATTCAATTTTACCGAAAACAGAAGCATATAAAATGATTTCTATATTAGTCAAGGATTCACTCCCATGTACATATTAGTAAGATGGGTTCACTACCCATATCATATTTATAGTTATGGTTAACTCACTTTTCCACCTTAGTAGAATGAGTTTACTCCCCATATAATCATGGAAGTCATGGTTCACCCCCATGATCATCTTAGTACTTTGAGTTCACTCCCCATGACATATTGGTTGTTATGCATCACTCCTATGGACATCTTAGTTGTATGAGTTCACTCTTCATAACATCATGGTAGTAATGGCTCTCTCCCATGACCATCTTAATTATCAAGGATCTCTCCCAAGAACATCTTTGTATGTCTCATGAAATTTAAATTTTTGTCCAATGCATTTAAGGGAGATATAGGCCCCACCAATCCCAAAATTAAATCATAAATACGTGTGAAAAAATATCATAAACAATCGTACCATAACCCATGAAATGAAATGGGTGTCATAGAAATGTAATCATATCATAACCTATGGACAAAATTGAGGTTTCATAAACATTTCATCAGACCATAACCCATTAAAATAAGAATGTTTCCTAAGTATAAAACCCATGGTAGAGGAAAGGTTTTCATAAAACTATGACCCCTTAAAGGGAAATTGGTTTTATAAACATCATTCCATAAAAACATAAACAATTAAAAGAAATAATATGAATGTAAACATTGATTAATTTCCCCAAAAAAGAAGGTGCAGAACCAATAGATGTCATATTAGATGTAAAATAATTTTTATATATCTTTAAAAAGGTTTTACTTGAGGAAAATAAACTTTCTTATATAAAAAAGTCTTTTTAGAACATAAATCCTTTAGAAATCCATTTTCTTGGGAAATACTTTGAATGATATAAAGAAGTATTGAAATCATTTTGAATTTTTTTTTTCAGTTGATAAATTATAATAGAATCATTAAACCATTTTTAAACAATTTACTTTTATATTAATTTAAAAACATATAGAAGAATCATTGAAATCATTGAAATTATTTTCATTGTTTTTTTGAAAAACCATTTCATTGAAAATAAACTTGAAAACTTATAAAGAAAACATGAAAACATTATAAAAACTATTCATTTGAAAATAAATTGAAAACATATAAATAAATCCTAAAAATTTCTTGGAAACCATATCAATAAAAACACTTTGAAATCTTATAAAGAAACCATTAAATTTTTTTAAAAGAATTTCTCTGAAAAAAATTGAAAAAATATAAAGAAATCTTGAAAACGTTTTGAAAAATATTTATTTGAAAACACATTGAAAAATTATAAATGATGCTTGAAAACATATTGAGAAAAAATTATTTTATATTTCATTTAAAATATTTAAAAAAATCATGAAAATTTGTTGAAAAAAATTGAGGTCTTTTTTTGTATAAACTTATATTTTTAACCAAAAAGAGAGGTAATGTATGACTTTATTAAAAACACATTGTTAATAATTTTATATACCAATGTGATTAAAAATGGTTCCAATACATGAATATATCATAAATATATATTGGTGAAAACACTTCATGAGTTATCTTGAGAGAAAGATCATAATATTTCATCAATGGAAGCATAATCATAAATAATCACGATAAATGATGTGATTATTTAAGTAAACTCTTACCACTTGGTAACATTGAATTATAATACCCATTTTAGAAAATAAAATTTCATAGAGCATTAAATATCATTAATTTAATTTTATTCATGATTTAATAAGTCAAATGTATTATATACAACTTACAGAAAAATATATGTTCATAACATGGCTTCTGTCTCAAGCAAGGGAGATTGAGACAAAATTATTTTACCAATGTGGTGTCTTTTTAAACCTAATCCTCATGAATAAAATATAATAAAATGGATCATTAAATACCATAAATTTATTTATAATAATCATATAATTAATTTCTTGTCATTATAAACACCTCATATAAGAAATATGAGGTCAACATGGAATGTATCTCATGAGAAAAAAGTGAGATGAAATTATCTAACCTTATGTCATGACTCTCTTCAAACACATAAAGTCATCCTATATAAAGATATATTCTTATTATAAATATTTGAAAAATCCATATTTTTTTCAAATACCATATATGGTTAAATAATGACTTTATATTATGAACTTATTAATGATTCCGAGTAACAGATTTAATTCAGGTAATATCATCATTGTTTTACACATGTGTCTTAATTTTTTATATTTTTGGTTCTGATACTTATATCATTAATTAAATAATGTAAAATACGATATAAAAATAAATATTATTCATTTTATATGTATTCATAAGTATTTATATAATATATATATATATATATTAAATTAAATACATAGTTCATGGAGACGGTAAGTCGTACATACACATGAATGATATTTTCATTTATCTTTGTAATATTGAGAAAATAAAGAAAATGACATATATATAATATCAATTTAGTATACTTATTATGTAATATATGTCATATAATTTTTGTAAACCCATCCCTAATACATTCCATTTAGTTTTTGAATGAATTACATCGCCTTGAGGAGTTGGTATTCCACACTTCCCCAAACAAAATTATCTCAAAAAATGGAATGCATGATGGTAGGAATTATATAATAACTAAAAAAGTATAAATAATTGATAAAGATAATATTTATCATATTGATATATATTTTCCATCATAATTCCCTACTATGATAGGTGGTATTGGTAAAACTAACAACATCATTTCATGAGGAGGTAGTTCATTGTACAAAGTAATGGTATGTTAATTACACATTAGATAGATGTGTGTTAAAGTTTAGTTTGACCCCTTAGAGTAAAAAAAATTGGCATATTTAAGATACTGTTGTTATTATATTATCGTTTAATAATATTCATTAATGTGGTGGTGAGATAAAATAACTGAAAGGATCTTGACGAATGATGTTCCCTCTTCTTTGGGTAACTCCTTTTCCTCTACAAAAAAGGGAATACTTGGTTAGATTGCTCCTCAAAGGTATTTTTTACAGAGAAAGGGAGGTATTTTGTGAAGTGTATTTGGAATATATTTTTTATCATAATTTTTTTTAGAGGAGTGAAAAAGAGGGAGTTGTAGGGGTATTTTATAAGGGAGGGAGGGGATACACTTGGCATGTTTGAAAACAAGTTAGGTGTACCCACGTTTTTACCTAAAAAAATATTAAAAAACAAACCAAAATAAATAATGGAAGGATTATAGAGAAAATATCTCCATCCAATAGTTTTTGAACATGTTTATAGGTCATTTTCACACTAAAAAATTATGTATATTCCCATGTTAGGCAAAATATTACCTTAATCGTTGCAATTAATCTAAAACACTTTCACTAATATTTTATTCCAAAATTATATTTGATATTATTAAAATATAAATATCACACTAACTACACACGTGTATGTATATTTTTCATAATTCAGTAGATATAAAATGAAAAATTAATTTTAATGTTAATATCATAACTGGGCGAGAAAACTTTTTTTTTTAAAGTGAGAATGTGGAAAAGTTCCTTAGGATTTTTTTATCAAAATTCAACATAGAAGTGATTATAATGAAATAAATTGAATTAATAGATTTATAATTTATCTATTATGATTTTAAAACCAACATATAATATAATTTCACTATATCCTTAAATTATATGAATAATTTGTTTTAAAATAAAATTTAGTATTTTCACTATTCACAAAAAAATGAGACTTATTATAAATATCCAAAAAACTCACCAAAAAAAAATTTATGACATATAAATTAAATAATTATTTTTGATTTATGAAATTAAATATCTAAATGTTTCTAAAATTAATTTTATTATTCTTCACATAAGTACATAATTATAGTTTTTTTTAGAAAATATAATTTCAAAACATATAAAGACATTACAAATTATTGAATGTTTTATCATAATTATGTTTCATTTATATGACAAAATTAAAAATAATATTGAAAAATTAGTTATTAATAATAATATTGTCATGTTAAAATAATAATTTTTAATGATCACTAATAATTATGTATAATAACAGAACAATAGTTGCGGAGAATCTCATTGTTCCTTGTAACACAATACAAGTTGGTATTGCATATAACGCATGCCAAGTCAGCATTTAATGTTGAAAAACATATTTTGGGGAATTATATAATAAAATATTATCATGAAGTAACTTATAAAGTACAAAAAGCATTATTCTATCATATAAAATAATCTACATTCAGTGTTGCGTGAAACACAAAATATATAAAAGATTAAATTAATTAAAATATATTTATTTCACAAAAACTCAAGGTGTTACACAAACCACGGAAACTGGAATTTCTGTTTCGAAATTTATCCTTAGTCTTTGGTTTCTCCAACTATAAATTTATTGTTTTTGGACATGTATTCTTTCGTATCTTATTCTTGAGTTCATAGTTAAAGATAAATGCTTGGGGATTCAGCTTAGTCTCTCTAAATCATGGAGCATTACAAATTCAGTAATGACACTCTAGTTTCAATCCCTATGATGTAAGAAATACATTTGGGAAATTTTGGGATCTATTATTTTTATTGAATTAGATTTTTTTTCATCTAAAATACACTATTTGACATTGCGTTTTCTATAGGCCTAACCATCAAAATGTACAGAAACACTGAATAAGATAGTTTTTATACATTTCTCTGATTCTTTGTTGAAATTGATTTGAATTAAATTTTAACAAAAATGGTTCTATTATCCACAAAAAATGATGATAATATTATTTTTTATGAATATTAAAAGATTAAAACCTTTTTCTATGATTTAAAAACAATATAACATGACCGAAATACAGGTAGGAATTCTATTGTTTGCAAAATTTTCTCCATTAGTAGACATCATATAAGGCCCCAGCCTTAAACCTTACTTAATCTTGAGTTATTACCAGATTACACATTGAGGATCTTTTCAGGTTTAGAGTTTTAGAGAATTAGATAATGAAACTTCCATTACATTCCATATTTAAACAAAGTGGTTACATAAAAGATAGTATTCATTCTTCCCATGAATGGAAATATATTTAAAATAAAACATGGATTCTTTCTTGACACATCCTTGACACTATCATCACATCATGTACCTTTCCCTTGACCTGTGAAAAACATTTCAAAAACTTGGGAAGAGCATAAAAAGCTTAGTAAGGGTTCTAAAAATATAGAAAGGAAACATGAGTTCATATACACATAAGAATGAAATCATTCTTTACCCATAAAACATAGGCACTTTAACATACATCATCAAATCATGAATAAATCATAGAAAACATAAGACATAAAGGTAACTTGAGGCATTCATAACATTCTTACGTAGGGAGTAACCCTCTTGGTTACGTTTGGTATACCCATCACAGTATATTCCCTAAATCTCTTCGGAGAAACCTTAACGTTTCACTCCTTCGTGTTACCCAATGCATTGGAGAGCTATATCGGGCTCACCCGCCCTTAGTTTATCACGGAACTACCCATTTTCATAACAATGCCCAAGAACCATAACATAAATGTATCACATAAAACATGCACAAAGGAAATATAACATTTCCACATTTCAATCACAATATAACATTTTAGGATATTGAAATAATGAATCCATTAAAAAAACCATTTTCAAAACCATTTAAATAATTTAATAAAGAGATTTTTGAATCAAAGTGTCCCATACCACCTTGAAGATTTTAACATTTTAAACCATTTATATCCATATAAATAAATCCTTAAAACCATTTTGAGAACATGGATATTAATAAGAACAAATCATTAAAACATTTAAAGTGATATTTTGGTTAAAGGGTATTTACCAAAATTAGAGACACTTGAATATAATAATTGAGGAATAACATTTAATCATAACTTTATAATATAATGAGAATAAATGGATTCATGATATAATATTCCAAAGGACAGTATATACACCATATAAGAGTGAATTGGTGCATAACAACAATGAAGTCTCAATAAAGATGTAAAATGTGATGAAATCCCTTATATAGAAGGTATCCTTAAATTAAGGATAAATCAATCTCAAAATTATGTGTGACAAATATAAATACACCCAATATAATTGGATATTAATTGTAAAACAATAAGAGGTCATTCACACTTATTCAAAGGATGGCATATTCAATAACTACATGTTGAACCCAAAGAAATCGAAATTGGGTTAAAAAGTTCCCTTGGTAAAATTCGACAGCCTAACAGCGTCACTTCAAAAATTCAGAAAATGAGTTGATGAGAGATAAAAAGGGCATATCATCACTTGGACATAAAATTTACATCCATAAGGATATAAAAGAACATATCCCAATATAATAGTATGTGAATTAAAAGACATAACAAAAGAAGTCTTTTAAAAAGAGGAGGGAGAAAGGTTCCCTTACCGACTTGGGTAACTTTCGAAAAGTACACCCCATTGAAGAAGTGTCATAAAATGAATATGTAAATACCCATAAATGGAATTATATTACAAAAGTATTTTAATAATGGTAAGTACATAAACCACTCAATGGAAATGGTGGCAAATGTAGAATAAATCTCACGGGAATAAAAGTGAGATGAAAAATCTCTTACGAAAACTCGGCAGCCTAACGGCGCCACTCAAAACTTCCAAAATGGATTGATGAGAGGAAATAGGGTCTCTAATCATATTAACATAATAATTACAGTTGGATTAATATAAAATAATATCCCAATCATAAGAAAGATGAGCTTAAAAGGAATGGCATAAAAGAGTGTACTTAAAAAGAAAGAGAGGTGTAGGATCCCTTACCTCAAGTCCAAATTAACTCGATCGTTCTTTAACGTCCTGAATAATAAACTTAAGTTAATTTCAACTTTATTAAGAACCTTTTTTTATAGTTCATTATTCCTTTTATACCATGTTATAAACATCATGTAATCATTTAAGTTAATAATGTTCATATTGTCGGTATTTGGTTCTTAAGTCAAAATTAGACTTCTTACACTTACATGTTGTTAATTTGGTCAAAGGTTCGTTATTTCCAGAATGATATTAATGATTTGGATAACATATATATCATATATATCCATAACATACATGTATTTATAATATTATATAATCATTTACTGGTAAGAAATGAAATGCACCGTTCATGGAGACGGTAAGCCGTACGTACGCATGAACGCTACTTCCATTTCTATTTCGTATTTTCTGGAATGTAATCATAATTATATAAGAGTATATTATTATTCCATTATAATAAAATATATAATATCATTAACTTTATCCTTTACACATCCCACATATGGTATTAACGAATCAAATCACTTTCAGGGTGCGGTAGTCCGCACTTCCTAAAATGAAGATATCGTGTTTACCCATAATGGAAACAATAATGGTATGA
Source organism: Viscum album (assembly GCA_963277665.1). Classification (NCBI taxonomy): domain Eukaryota; kingdom Viridiplantae; phylum Streptophyta; class Magnoliopsida; order Santalales; family Viscaceae; genus Viscum; species Viscum album. The sequence goes on from OY728151.1 coordinate 1,992,297,555, forward strand.
CATAAATGAAAAATACAGAAGATTAAGGAAATAATAAACATATTATATATCATATATAAAAATAGTGACATCATAATGGCCACTTTTGAAGGTGTTAAATGAGTATTGAACAATAATCATTTCGAGAGGCAGAATTTCGCCATCCACGGAAACCGTATGTTCTTTAACAATTTGATGTAGTTGTGTGAGAGTGTAGCTCGAATAAATGTTATAAAAAAATTATGGTATATTGAAGATACTGGTGTTGTTACAAAAGAAGTAAATAAAAAGAGTTTAGGGGGTCGGAGAAGCAAAATAAAACAAATGAACATGAGAAAATGAATTACCTTTAAAAGTGTAACTCCTTTTGTTTTGAGCCTAAAGGCTTCCTTTGAAAGGATTATTCCCAAAGGGAATTCTCTAGGATGAGGAGAGGGATGTGGAGAGAGTAAATGGGCAGGGGATGGACGAGACAAATTCTTGAGGAGTGTGTGAAATGAGGTAGAGGCGGGGGACTTTTATAAGAGGAGAGGAGGGGAACTTTTGGAAATCATGAAACTATTATTTTATTTTCAAAAGTGTTTCGAATTTCTAAGGTCCCAAATTGATATATTTCGAAGATAAGATGATAAGGCTTCGAAATATTCCCATCCAATAGTTTTTTTACAAGTGTAGGTCTTAGATTTTATATTATCGTTTCATTTTATTTAAACTGTTCATTAATGAGGTCATCGTTGCATCATCATGATGTCATAATTAAATTAATTTATTTAATGTCTAAAAATTATAAAACAAATATCCTGATGTAGGAAATATTTTTATCTTTACAAAGTGTATTTATAGACAAAATTATGATTAGTATAACCCCTTCTAAAAATTGTTTTAGTAAAACAATTTATGTTAGTGTCATTTTCACCTTTATTTTAAAAAAAGGCATTAAAGACATTATCTCATCCAAGAGGCTCCATAGGTTCCCCTAAATAGACCCATGGGTTGTCTTGGTCGGCCATGACTCATCCAATAGGGGCTGGACAAGTGTCATGGTGTTTTCACATTTTTATAATATTATTTTTACCTTAAATTACACTAATTACCTCTAATCGGGATTAAAAACTTAATAAGTTACTATTCACCAAAAAATTATTTTTATCCCATTAAACCACATTTTACTTCTTAATGACAACCATGTATGTCGGTTTTTTGAAATTCAGAACACATATATGGAAAAATTTCATTTAAACGTAAAAATCAGTTTTTATAAGTACCACTTAGTGGTTTCACTATTCATCAAAAATTGAAGTTTTTCAAAAAAATTCCAAAAATTCACCCTAAGATAAATTTTATATTCCAAATTCAAAAATGAAGACTATTTTACAAAATTCAAAACATATAAGTCAAATTAATTAATTTAATAATTAATTCCCGTTGTCAGAGCAAATAGCGTGTTTTTATGAAACAATATATATCAAAAGATTGACACTAGTTTAAGTCTGATTTCAAAGTGAAATTAATTCCAACGACCACTATTGGATTTAATGGTAAAAATATATTATAATTTCACTTTAAAACCAATTAAAAAGATAATCTAATCATATAAATAAATTATATTAAAAAGTGGTTTTGAATTAAAATACAACATTTTACACTATTCATTAAAAAAAGAACTTTATCGGAAAGATACCAAAAATTTACACAAATTATATTTTGATGTCCCGATTCTTAAGAAGAGTTTTATTTGGTCCAATAGAATGTATAAGAGTGAACAAAACTATATTTAATGGCGGTTCGCCATCAAAAGGCGATAAGTGAACCTTTAGTGAAAACTAGGGCATATACGCCTAAAATTGAATTCTTTCTATATTTTATGCCTTTATCTTTTATTGGATAAATGTAAAATCATTTAAAAACATATATAATCATATTTTAGTTATTTATATCCATTCCCTCCAATACAATGGCTACATGTTAACTGCCATTTAAAATAATATTATATTATTATTAGAGTGCAACGTAAGATTCCCAAGAAACTCGTTGTTGCGTATTGGGTACGCCATCGAGCATAGAATCCCCTTTAAAGTAATATTAATATTTGATTCACAAATATGGATAAATATAAAGATTTCATATTCTTTATTTACCTGGGGTGTTACATCCTTCCCCCCTTTTGGGAATTGCGTCCTCGTAATTTTTAAAATTGAGCTTGGAAACATCTTTGAAAGTCCCACATCGGAACAAGAGTCGGTAAAACAATCACTTTAAAAGAATGGGAGATAAGTACAATTGTCACCCGATTTAACCCATACTAGGATTAAAAGTATGAAAATATGGATATGGAGGATAAAACAAAGGGTCATGTTCTGATGGAGAGTGATAGTAAACTTGTCTAGGAGAAAGTTAACCATGACAAAATCACAAACTTGTGATAGGTTAAACGGTATTCGATTCCCCAGTAGGAAAAGTTAATAGACAACATTTTTGTTTTAAGTTACTTTTTATTGAGGAATTTATTCATAAGGAAACATAATCACTTATCATGTTGACTTTCAACTTTTACTATATTCCTTAATCAAACTCATATTTTTTTCCAAAAGACGAGTATTTAGGGAGACTTGTTCGCATTAAGAGTACTATAATCAACTTCTAGAGAATTAACTAATACACCAAGGAGAACTATATACTTCCCATGTAATTAGGATTTAACCAAAACCAAAACCAAAAAGGTTAGTACAAGGTCAGATAATCCAGAAAAGGATAACCCTTTAAAAAGAAAATCTATGCTTAATCTCCAAAATTTGTCCAACAAAACCCAAAGTTCAATGAGGACCATCCGATAAACAATTTGTACATAAAATTATTCAAAGTAAACCAAACTAAGATTGAAACCCAAATATTTTAAGGATTTAGTCACATAGTCTTCCAAGTTAAATCGTAACATTTATCTCCAAACAACATCAGTTGCTCTTAATGTCTCCTATTGAACAGTAATTAACCTAATCACATATACTCCATGATAGGTTAATAAATTTCCATAGATAACCCAAAATAAACATACTCTTAATTCATAAAATCATATAACTAAAAAGAATCAGTCAAACTAACCTGGGTGTTCACGTAGTCCAGTGGTAGGCGATAAATACCAGTCGCACTTTGGTTGTGGGTTCGATTCCCAAAGCTTTGTCTGACGCGACGGGTTGTCACACGGTCTGCGTGTTGTCCTTTTTCCAAAACTATATAATTCTCAAATAATTCCCAAAAAGGGATAAAATCATCAAAAATAACCATAACATAATTTAACCTCAATTTTATCTCATGCCTTTCACTTCCATCATAACATATAGTAACCCATAATTACCTCAAAAGTAAGGATCATATAAACTATAATGGTTACCTTTATAATTATTACCTGAACTTCCACATCGATTGGTCATCTCGTACATGATGCATTATAGAACATACCAAGGTTTAAGTGGTTGATCATGACTCCTTGATAGTTGGTTTAGAACAACCATGAGATTCCTCATTGAATCCCCCATTTCATCCAGTCTCTTAATCAGAGAACCACCACAGTTTCCTTCAAACCCATTGTCACTTTGGTGCTTGCTAGATCCAGCCATTTACTAAAACCAAAAAGCTCAGTGTGAGTATATAAACAAAACCATCATGTACTAATGAGGAATATAAACACTAAGATATACTTACTCATTCACTTTATCTAAAACTAGGACTCTTTCTGAAATCCTAACCATTATCGTAATGCCACTTATGATTAAAGAATACCCTAACCTCTAAAGTTATCTAAACCGACCTTTGATACCAACTATAAGGCCCCAGTATTACACCTTACTTAATCTTGAGTTATTACAAGATTACACATTGAGGATATTTTCAGGTTTAGAGTTTTAGAGAATTAGATCATGAAACTTGCATTACATTCCATATTTAAACAAAGTGGTTACATAAAAGACAGTATTCATTCTTCCCATCAATGGAAATATATTTAAAATAAAACATGGATTCTTTCTTGACACATCCTTGACACTATCATCACATCATGTACCTTTCCCTTAACCTATGAAAAACATTTCAAAAACTTGGGATGAGCATAAAAAGCTCAGTAAGGGTTATAAAAATATGGAAAGGAAACATGAGTTCATATACACATAAGAATGAAATCATACTTTACCCATAAATCATAGGCACTTTAACATACCTCATCAAATCATGAATAAATCATAGAAAACATAAGACATAAAGGTAACTTGAGGCATTCATAACATTCTTACGTAGGGAGTATCCCTCCTGGTTACGTTTGGAATACCCATCACAGTATATTCCCTAATTCTCTTCGGAGAAACCTTAACGTTTCACTCCTTCACATTACCCAATGCATCGGAGAGCTATATCAGGCTCACCCGCCCTTAGTTTATCACGGAACCACCCGTTTTCCTAACAATGCCCAAGAACCATAACATAAATGTATCACATAAAACATGCATAAAGGAAATATAACATTTCAACATTTCAATCACAATATAACATTTTAGGATATTGAAATAATGAATCCATTAAAACAACCATTTTCAAAACCATTTAAAACGTTTAATAAAGAGATTTTTGAATCAAAGTGTCCCATACGACCTTGAAGATTTTAAAATTTTAAACCATTAATATCCATATAAATAAATCCTTAAAAACATTTTGAGAACATGGATATTAATAAGAACAAATCATTAAAACATTTAAAGAGATATTTTGGTTAAAGGGTTTTTACCAAAATTAGAGACACTTGAATACAATAATTGAGGAATAACATTTAATCAGAACTTTATAATATCATGAGAATAAATGGATTCATGATATAATATTCCAAAGGACAGTATATACACCATATAAGAGTGAATTGGTGCATAACAACAATGAAGTCTCAATAGAGATGTAAAATGTGATGAAATCCCTTATATAGAAGGTATCCTTAAATTAAGGATAAATCAATCTCAAAATTATGTGTGACAAATATAAATACACCCAATATAATTTGATATTAAGTGGAAAACAATAAGAGGTCATTCACACATATTCAAAGGATGACATATTCAATAACTACATGTTGAACCCAAAGAAATCGAAATTGGGTTAAAAAGTTCTTTTGGTAAAATTCGACAGCCTAACGGCGTCACTTCAAAAATTCAGAAAATGAGTTGATGAGAGATAAAAAGGGCATCTCATCACTTGGACATAAAATTTACATCAATAAGGATATAAAAAAACATATCCCAATATAATAGTATGTGAATTAAAAGACATAACAAAAGAAGTCTTTTAAAAAGAGGAGGGTGAAAGGTTCCCTTACCGACTTGGGTAACTTTCGAAAAGTACACCCCATTGAAGAAGTGTCATACAATTAATATGTAAATTCCCATAAATGGAATTATATTACAAAAGGATTGTAATAATGGACAGTTCATAAACCACTCAATGGAAATTGTGGCAAATGTAGCATAAATCTCACCGGAATAAAAGTGAGATGAAAAATCTCTTACGAAAACTCGGCAGCCTAACGACGCCACTCAAAACTTCCAAAATGGATTTATGAGAGGAAATAGGATCTATCTTCATATTAACATAATAATTATAGTTGGATTAATATAAAATAACATCCCAATAATAAGAAATATGAGCTTAAAAGTAATGACATAAAAGAGTGTACTTAAAAAGAAAGAGAGGTGTAGGATCCCTTACCTCAAGTCCAAATTGACTCGATCGTTCATTAACTTCCTGAATAATAAACTTGAGTTAATTTACACTTTATTAATAACCTTTTTTTATAGTTCATTATTCCTTTTATACCATGTTATAAACATCATGTAATCATTTAAGTTAATAATGTTCATTTTGTCGGTATTTGGTTCTTAAGTCAAAAATAGACTTCTTACACTTACATGTTGTTAATTTGGTCAAAGGTTCATTATATACAGAATGATATTAATGATTTGGGTAAAATATATATCATTTATATCCAGAACATACATGTATTTATAATATTACATAATCATTTAGAGGTAAGAAATGAAATGCACCGTTCATGGAGACGGTAAGTCGTACGTACGCATGAACACTACTTCCATTTCTATTTCGTATTTTCTGGAATGGATTCATAATGATATAGAAGTATATTATAATTCCAGTATAATAACATATATAATACCATTAACTTTATCCTTTACACATCCCACATATGGTATTAACGAATCAAATCACTTTCAGGGGGCGGTAGTCCGCACTTCCTAAAATGAAGATATCGTGTTTACCCATAATGGAAACAATAATGGTATGCCATAAATGAAAAATACAGAAGATTAAGGAAAGAATAAACATATTATATATCATATATAAAAATAGTGACATCATAATGGCCACCTTTGAAGGTGTTAAATGAGTATTGAACAATCATCATTTGGGGAGGCAGAATTTCGCCACCCACGAAAACCGTATGTTCTTTAACCATTTGATGTAGTTGTGTGAGAGTGTAGCTCTAATAAATCTTATAACAACATCCTAGTATATTGACGATACTGGTGTTGTTACAAAATAAGTAAATAAAAAGAGTTTAGGGTGTTGGAGAAGCAAAATAAAACAAATGAACATGAGAGAATGAATTACCTTTAAAAGTGTAACTCCTTTTTATTTGAGCCTAAAGGCTTCCTTTGAAAGTATTCTGCCCAAAGGGAATCCTCTAGGATGAGTAGAGGGATGTGGAGAGAGTAAATGAGCAGGGGATGGCCGAGAAAAAGGCTTGAGTAGTGTGTGAAATGAGGTAGAGGTGGGGGCCTTTTATAAGAGGAGAGGAGGGGCACTTTTGGAAATCATGAAACTATTATTTTATTTTCAAAAGTGTTTCGAATTTCTAAGGTCCCAAATTGATATATTTCTAAGATAAGATGATAAGTCTTCGAAATATTTCCATCCAATAGTTTTTTGACAAGTTTAGGTCTTAGATTTTATATTATCGTTTCATTTTATTTAAATTGTTCATTAATGAGGTCATTGTTGCATCATCATGATGTCATAATTAAATTAATTTATATAATGTCTAAAAATTATAAAAAAAATATCGTGATGTAGAAAATATTTTTATCTTTCCAAAGAGTATTTATAGACAAAATTATGATTAGTATAACCCATTCTAAAAAGTGTTTTAGTAAAACAATTTATGTTAGTGTCATTTTCACCTTTATTTTAAAGAAAAGGCATTAAAGTCATTATCTCATCCAAGAGGCACCATAGGGTTCCCTAAATCGACCCATGGGTTGTCTTGGTCGGCCATGACTCATCCAATAGGGGTTGTAAAAGTGTCATGGTGTTTTGACATTTTTATAATATCATTTTTACCTTAAATTACACTAATTACCTCTAATCGTGATTAAAAACTTAATAAGTTACTATTCACCAAAAAATTATTTTTATCCCATTAAACCAAATTTTACTTCTTAATGACTATCATGTATGTCGGATTTTTGAAATTCAAAACACAAAGATGGAAAAATTTCATTTAAACGGAATAATCAGTTTTATTAAGTACCACTTAGTGGTTTCACTATTCATCAAAAATTGAAGTTTTTCAGAAAAATCCCAAAAATTCACCCTAAGATATATTTGATATTCCAAATTCAAAAATGAAGTCTATTTTACAAAATTCAAAACATATATGTCAAATTAATTAATTTAATAATTAATTCCCGTTGTCAGAGCAAATAGCATGTTTTTATGAAACAATATGTATCAAAAGATTGACACTAATTTAAGTCTGATTTCACAGTGAAATTAATTTCAACGACCACTATTGGATTTAATGGTAAAAATATATTATAATTTCACTTTAAAACTAATTCAAAAGATATTCTAATCATATAAATAAATTATATTAAAAATATGTTTTGAATTAAAATACAACATTTTACACTATTCATTAAAAAAAAGAACTTTATCAGAAAGATACAAAAAATTTACACAAAGTAAATTTTGATGTCCCTATTCTTAAGAAGAGTTTTATTTGCTCCAATAGAATTTATAAGAGTTAACAAAACTATATTTAATGATGGTTTTCCATCAAAAGGCGATAAGTGAACTTTAGTGAAAACTAGGGCATATACGCCTAAAATTGAATTCTTTCTGTATTTTATGCCTTTATCTTTTATTGGATAAATGTAAAAACATTTAAAAACATATATAATCATATTTTAGTTATTTCTATCCATTCCCGCCAATACAAAAGCTACATGTTAACTGCCATTTAAAATAATATTATTTTATTATTAGAGTGCAACGTAAGATTCCCAAGAAACTCGTTGCTGCGTATTGGGTACGGCATCGAGCATAGCATCCCCTTTAAAGTAATATTAATATTTGATTCACAAATATGGATAAATATAAAGATTTCATATTCTTTATTTACCTGGGGTGTTACACATCATAACTCTTTGTGCATAAGTGGATTGAAAAAGAATGATATTGGAGTTGATTTTTCTAGTATAAATTTAATAAATTTAGTGGAAAAAATAATTTTTTGTAAAAGGGTTATGCCAAGTTAAATGAATTTTGTCCAACAGGATTAGGATGGACTATCTGGGCATTCTAATCTTCTTACATATTAGTAATAAGAAGAATTGAAAATTGATCCTGTTTATATAAATGTGCTTTCCTATAGTAGTGATCATGTTTCAAGAACTCATGGATAAGCATATAAGTTTAATTTTTTGGACTATAATTAAAGGGATAATAGAATTTTAAAAAGGGTCTAATTATGTGTAATCTATCCTCTCTAAGGAAACTTTTCACTTCCAAAAATGATACGTTAATTCAAGTATATATTCATGAAAATTTAATGATAATTCCATGAAATGACCAGTCTCACCAAAAAACCACATGGGACAGACAATAAATATGGGGGCTCCATAGTGTTGGAATGTGATCCAAAGTATCATAATCGAGGTGTTCCAACTATTGGAACAAGAAACCATATCAATTCTCATCCCATATAGGTAGAATTATCATATGTCAAGGGGAATCAAATTTACTTTCTCCAGGACATCAAGGATGAAATAATAACTTCTATATCCACCCGTATATGGCGTAAAATTTCATAACTAGATATGTATGATAAGGTAAATAATTAATATAATGATGTATAGAGATAAAATGATGTGAATAAAGAATTTTTATAAAGGTATTTTAGTCCTTATGAAAACAATTATGCCTAGAAAGGACTATTCAAATCAAATACCCATGATGAGTACAAGGTACACTCTAATGTTAAATGGATTTTAGAGAACTCAATATGTTTAGAACATTTAGTGAAAACTCATATTATAGTGATGAATAAAATTCTAATCAGGTAGAATATGACTTATAATTTAATTATTTTATGATTTATCTTTTGTTGAACATTAGCTTCTGGTTGATGGTAGTTATGCGTTGTCTGTCCCCCTCCCTTCTTGTGATTCTATTTTCTTGTTTTATTTTTAATAAAAGAGAATTTTACCACAAACTATTAAAAAATATAAGTTTAATTTTATTTTATAAACATTTCCCATACCATTATGGAAATAAGAAAATATAACTATTGATTTCATCATAGGGATCCCCAAGATAATTAAAGAAATAACTCCATCTTGGTATAAATCAATCACATTAAAAATATAACAGATTAAATTTCTATCATGGAAGACTTATCCCTTTTAAGATTCATAATGAACTATATGAGAGAAGTGGTAATAATTCATAGAGTTTCACTCAACATTATTTATAACCATGAACTATGGTTTACCTTAGTGTTATGGAAAATCCTTCAACAATAGTTGGATACAAATATGAGTTTTAATGCTACTTATCACCCTCAAATGGATTTTCATTCTAAGTGAACCAGTCAAACAATAGAGTATATCCTAATATCACATTCAATATATTTCCTATTATTTTGGGATTAACACAATCCACTAGTGGAGTTTTCATATAACATCAACTGCTATTATTACATTTAAATCCAGCCTTATGAGTTTATGTATGGGAAGATGTGTTAGACTCTGATATGTTGTGATGATGTTTGTGAGTTGAATCTTATAGGATATAAGGTTATCCAATAAATTAAGAAGAAGTTTCAAATAATTCTAAGTAAAAATAAATCTTCACAAGGTTGAAAAAAATATATACAAACAATCATAGATGAGACATTGAGTTTGAGTTGGGAGATAAGGGATTTCATTTATATGTTAAATTGGAATAAATTCTTGAGTATTGTGAATTTGGGAAATCTTAGTATAAAGTACATTAGTCCCTTTTAGATCCGTGATCACATTATAATTTAGGCATATTGACTATTACTCCCGCATAAATTATCTGAAGTACATGATATTTTTCTTGTATCCCTATTATTGAAGTTCATACTAAATAGCTCACATGTATGGGATCTAGATTTGATACCCTTGGAGAATGTTATTTCATTAGAGGAGCAATAAATGGAGATCTTTGATCATAGAGACAATTCTCTATAAAAAAGACAACTCGCCTTCTCAAATTGTTTTGCTGTAACCAAATTTTTTTGGAAGTATCATGGGAACTAGAATATGGTATGAAACATAATTACCCTCATCTTTTTCTAATATAAAAAATGAAAATTTTAATGTAGAATTTCAAAGGGGGTTAATTTAACGACTCAACATTTTATAAATGAAATTAAATTTTAATTGATTAAAATTCATGTAGTTATAAAAAAACTCAATATAACAACCGATTATTTTATGATATGTTTATATCTAAATAAATTTATCATATTCGATTTCATATATTGCATGCAACACCATGCTTAAATGAACCAGGATTTACTATTAACATTATTATTTAAATTTAAAATTATAACCTAGACATTAAATTTGTGGAAATTAATAATATTATAAATATTTTGAATATTAAATGTTCAATATAATGATTAAAATCAATATTATTTGATTTATATTCATGATATAAAAATAAATCCACTTTAACGCATAATAATCAATATTTTTTTAAAGCCAGTTTTCCCACCTTTGGATGGATAACTAATTTTAAAACTAAATTTTTAAACCTTAATAACATATATATGAATATTTGAAATCAAAATTTTAACTTAATTTAGAAAAATTTAATTTGGTTTAATTTTCTGTATTTTTAGGATATGTTTCATTTTTTGGTTAATGGTATTAAAATGCAACATTTTAAATTAAAATTGGATTTTCATATAGATAACTTATAATGATAAATTAAATTTTAAAATAGTTTAAATATAAAATCAGATAATTAATACATCTAATAACTAAATTAAGGTCATTATAATTTTTGTTATTTAATGTGGATATACAAATATTTCCATCTTTTGCGCATTTTTACATTAAAAACCTACTTCTCACCCTGTCCAAGGGATTAATTTTAAATTAATTTTTTCCAATTATGTGTTTTTAATTTTTAAAAATAGATTTCATGTTTGTAATTATATGGTATATATTTATTAAATATGTACATTTTTTTACATTATTTATAGTAATTTTAGTAATTTTAATTACTGTAGTTAATGGTGAATCAGATAATTATGGGTAAAAATAATAATATAAATAACTGAATATTACCCAATTTTTTTTATAATTTTATTGGATGATTAAATGTCAACAAAAATAATCATTGGTATTATTTTTTAAGATCAAGGAGTATAATTAATTTAAAACTTTAAAAGTATTTTATTTTAATAAAATTCAAATATGTTATACGTATGTTTTTAAATGTATTAAAATTTTAATATATGGATACTCCTAAAACAGCCCAAACTAAAAATATATATTTTGAATATAAAGTTATTATCTCGATCATGGATATTTATATTTATTTTTTAAGAATTAAATAATTACCAAAAAGGCAGACACAATGATCTTGTAGTAATTATTTAATTAATTGAAATATCAAATAAATGGTATTAAGAATAATAAAATAAATATAATTTGAGATAATTAATGTTATCCAATAATTTTATAGATGACTTTGATATTTTAGTGACATGTTTAAATAATTGGTTTGAATATATCGTGTTATTATGATATTTTTAAAAAAGGTATGTAATGAATAGATTCAAAATTGACATTAATGATATTTTTATATAAATAATATTTTATTAAATGATATAAAATTCATAAAATTATAAAATTATAAAATTAAAAATTTGATTAGTGTAAGGGTAAAAATTTAATAAAAGTTTCACTAATGGTTCATTTGACATTTTATTGGTCCTATATTAACCATTATGAAAAAAGAGATGTTGTCTCAATAAAAGTTAAAAAGATTAAATAAGGTTTAACGCCAAAAGATAAGGGTATTAATGGGACCATAAGATTTATGAAAATTATCATTTGAACGGATTTCAACCCATAATAATATTATATTATAAATAAATATGTTTTTATGTATCTATATTTGAAAATTAATTTATATTAATTTAATATTTTTGGAGTTTCCAAAAGTGACCCCCAACTCAATTATAAAAGGTCCCATCAACCCTCACTTATCTACACCAAATTTAGAGTTCTAGATTGATCAAAACCTATCCATTTATCTTTCTAATATCCATATAAAAGTCCTAGAGTTATTTTTATTCCAAAAATACCTAGCCTAAATCTCTTAAAATGATATCTAGAGGAACAGTCCTGAAGAGGAAGTAATATTGTTTTCCAACTCATCCATGTTCATTTGTTCTTATACATCATCATAATGTGTAGTATCCATGGTAATTAAATAAATATATTATCATATATATTATTATATGTTATTATGATTATGTTAAATCCATATTACACCATTTATCCATCTAAGGAATCACATAAGTACAACGTGTGCGTATGCATGGATGACCGTTTCCACACCATGGCGTAATCTGTTTCTCATATCCACTTTACATGGATAGGTCTAATGATGGAAATAATATATATATATATATATATGATAATTATTACATGATATTGATTAATAAAAAATTAATATACCATGAACTTACTTACCCTTCAACAGTAAGGGAACAATTCCATCGCATGTGCATACGTACAACCAACTATCTCCAAGACGGGATGTGATTAATTTTCCATATTAACCAATCAAGAATGATTATAAAATTTTAAATTATGAATAAATATTATATTTATCACCTTAAAATCATTATGTATATGATTTAACTATATCCTATGCAAATGAATCGGGACATACCTGACAAAACATGCATTGGAAAATGAACTATATAACTCTTGAAATAAGGGTAATAACAAAATATTATTAAAAAATGTGGGATAAGATAACATAAGAGGATCATAGACAATATCAGAAATATTAATATGGCTCTGAGATAAATCAATAAAATTCTATAAACAATTATACATGAGGACCGTATATTTATAAAGGAAATCAAATATAACACAAGGGTTATTTAACAATCTCATTATTATTCATGATGTTTATGTCAATGTTGCTAATGTGGAACATTTTTCTTCAATGTCCATATTTTTAAAAAAATTCATTATGTTTTTACAATTATCCTAAATGTGTTTAATTTTTTCTTAATCAGTGATCTACATTTTAAAAAACTGTTTTAAAGAATCTTTTTTGTCATTTACAAGTAGATAATTTATGAATTTTTCATCAAAAATTCGGAAGGATGTTTTCTTGACTTATGTGAAATGAGAAGAATTTTATAATTCCATGAGGCCTTATAATTTCAAAGCATTATTTTAAATTTTAAAAGTTTCCATTCATTGAAATATTTTTATTTTATAATCTGACATGTTTTTAAATAAATGTTTTCATAGTGAAAAAAATATAGAAATAATTTTCATTGATTATGTTATAGTATTATCATCTATGCCAACACCCTTTTAGAATCTTATTATTAATCTAGGTTGTTCTACTATGATATATTATATAATATTTTATTAAATTATTTTTCATATGTCTAACTTTTGATGTCCTATTTTGATATCATTCACCATATTACTCAGAATGTTTTGAGATTATATTTACTGATTAGGGACAGTTATTTACATTTTTTATTTATGGGTTTTTTATGATTCACCCCATTCATATGAGTAATAAATTGGACATAATAAGTATTGTTTGTGGCCCAATATATCCCCTTGATGCATTAGTAGTTCTAAAGAGACAAAAAATATTATCATTTGGATGAAGCCTTACCATTTTATTTTTAGATGTCCAAGTAAAGGTCTCGATAGTATATTTCAGATGTCTATCCTTATGAATTCAATAATTATGAGATTTTATATTGATTTCCCTATTATTATTAAGTTTTTAGAATATATGGGGTTACATTTCATTCTCATGTAATTTTTTATATGGAATTATTTGATCATTTTATGTTCCGGCCATATTATGATCCTTATTTTGATTAAATGACATGTTATTCAGTTAAATATCATTTCATAATTGTTATTTTTGATAGATTACATTATATTATTACCCTTACTAGAAATTAGAACCCATCCCTTTCTTATGTTTTATTTTTCGTGAGATTACAAAATGTATATTATGATTGACATGCATGGATAATATCATAGAATAATAGTGTTATTTGGGGATTCATTATGTTTTGTTTTATAATTTCAATTATAAGGTATGATTCAAATATGTATTTAGTTTTTAAAAACTACATTACTATTTGGTCAATAGGTATGTGATTCTTTGTAAAAAATGGTAATGTATTAAAGATACCACTGAATTCAGGCTAATTGTATTGGAGTCTTTGTAATTAATATAAGAAAAAGTTTATTATAAATATTTGGAACTTGATTTAAGAAAAAATATATCACAAAATCGAACCCTATGAGAAAATATATAATATATCAAAATAAACATATATTATAATTTAGAGATTATTTATACATAAATTTTCAATTTAGGGTTTTTGATACATTTGTTTTGAGATTCCAAATTTTGTTTCATAATGTTATAATCTAATACAGTGTATGAAATTGTTTATAAATGGAACATTTCATCAAGAATGGAAATTGTATAAGCACACTTAATCTATATTGGATCTCTCTCATATTAAAAATAATGATTTTAGAGAAGAAGGTAAAACTGGTGCTAAAAAACTTATAAATATACTGGGAAAACTGAATCAGGTAATGAGAAATAACCGTAATTATATAGAGAATCCTCATCAACAATGTGGTAGAGAAATGCATATCCATTTCATGATACAACAACCTCCATTATTTAGTGTGACATCATATCCATTTTTTGAAATGAAATGGATCTGTTCTGTATAATATATATTTCTCTCATTGGGAAGTAATGAAATGTACAAGTTTATGTTCGAAATTTATTATCTCTCAAGAGATACCAATTAATAGTGTTGATTAAAACAAATCATCATGGAGGATGAGGAAATATAAAACATGGAATGGAAGGATTTTAAGGGTATTTTCTTGGAAAAATTATCCCATCAAGAATATAAAGAATATATGGAGAGAAAATTATTTAATTTTAATAAAAATGAGAATGAGATGTTTTACAAATATTAATCCAACAATACAAGGTTATCAAGAGCAATATTGACTGATTATTTGATGGACTGAAGCTAGATTTTAGAAGGGAATTACTGTCCCAAAAATTTCAATCATATGATGAAATATAATCTTATTCTATCAAGATAGAAAAATAATTCTTTAATTATAAAATATTTGATGTTAAAAAAGTGATTTTGATGAAGAAAAAAATGGATAAGGGGAATAAAATAAAACATGAATTTTTTACAAGTGATAACTATGGAAGGAAATACCATGGTACTTTGTTAAAGGGGGTGGGAGTCTGTTATAAATGTAGAGAAATGGGAAAAAATTTCGATGATTAAAAAGGGAAATAAAAAATATGGTAATGTGAAGATCATTTGTTTCAATGAAATGGGGGATTGTGCAAATGAATGCCCCAATCATTGTGGAAATATAGAGCTGAAGAAACAAAGTGATCAAGGTCAGGATTATGTTGTTACTACAGTAAAATTAGAATTATCAATGTTATTTTTTTTGTTTAAGAATTAGTTTCTAAAGTAATTTTATCAAGGATATTCTTTTTATAATAATCATGGGATATATAAGGCTTTTACTATAGTACTTATTCTTTAAGTATTGTGCATATGTTGAATGGTAGAGATGATCAGGAAAAGTGATTTAGTGGACGTTTGATCTTCGAGAAAACTCATGAATGAGGGAATATAGACCTTAATAATTAATTTATCATGAGATATTAATGTAAAAGAGAGGTTTATTGAATAGTTTTGGTGATAATAAAATATGTTAGTGATTTTAGGGTTTATATTCCATTGGATTAATACATATTTGGATTTAATAAATATAACAGTTATTTTATTATAATAATCGTTGATGTTTTCATTAAGTCATAAAGGTGATAACAATATTCCTATGTTTGATATTTGATAGAAATACATGTAAAATTATGTTCATGGAAAATATGAAGTTAAGTTGATTTTGAGAATTTAGTGACCTTCCTCCTAAATTTTTGGGCCATAAATTTGGTAAAATGTATTAAGGATGAGACTTATGGTTTGAAGGTATTAAGTTGACCCATGAATATTATTTTTTCTTACCATTTTCGCTTTTAATAAACATTTATAGGATGAAATAAATAATTTTTTCCATTATGATACAATAAAAGTTCATTAATAATAAAAATTTATCTTGAATATCCATCTCCAAGTATACGAAATAAAGTGAAAAAAGTTTTAAGCAAAACTGAAGGATGAGATTATA
This sequence comes from Viscum album, assembly GCA_963277665.1. Taxonomy (NCBI): domain Eukaryota; kingdom Viridiplantae; phylum Streptophyta; class Magnoliopsida; order Santalales; family Viscaceae; genus Viscum; species Viscum album. The sequence continues at coordinate 1,992,314,378 of OY728151.1, forward strand.
ATCATGAAATGGAATGTAATAATTAATGATTTTTATCTCATGTGATTATATGAATTGTAAAGAAGTACCTCAACTCTACATTTTTATTCCCACTTATTAAGAGGATGCTCATTAACACTATTTCCAATGTGGATTTCCTAAAAAAGATTTTTCATGTATGAGCCTTTTATTTTATATGTTCAATTTCAAATTTCTAGGAAAAATTTTATTAAAGGAGGGGATAATGAAGCACCATTAGATTTTATAACATGTCTATTTTTATATAAATTTATCTTCTTTCATATCATATGTTGAACGCAACAATGAGATTAAATAAACCATGATAAAATATTAATATTACTATTTAAATCAGAAATTTTAACCTAGTCATTAAATTAGGGGGATTGAATAATATTAACCATATTATAAAATTTATATGTTCAATATAATGGGTAACATTCGTATAATGTTTTTTTCTTGATATGATATCAAAATAAATCCACTTTTATGCATAAAAACAAATATTTTTCTAAAGACATTTCTGCCACCTTTTGATGACACACTTATATTAAAAATAAATATGCAACCTTTTATATATTATATTTGAAAAAATAAACATATTTTTTGAAATATAAATATCAAAATATACTTTGTTTTAATTTTTTATATCTTCTAATTTATTTTAGTTTTTTTGAATACTAAAAATAATAATACATTTTAATTAAAAATTATCTTTTCATCTAAATATTTTATGACGTTAAATTATATATTTAATTGGGTTTAATTTAAAAATATATCCAAAATGAATATATTAATTAAATTAAATTCATTTTATAATTTTTTATATTGAATGTGGATATAAAAACATTTCAAACTATTGCACATTTTCACTTTAAAATAAATTTTCTCACCACATTTATAAGATTAATTTTAAATTAATTTTATCCAATTCATTGTTTTGAGTTACTAAAAATGGATTCCATAATTGGAATCATAATTTAAAATCTACTAAATATTCCCCTTTTATATTTAAACAATATGAATAGTAGCTTTAGTAAATTTAATTACTATTCTTATGGGTAAATTAGGTAATTATGTATAGAAATACTATTATACATAGTATAAAATTACCATAGAATTTGATATAACTTTATTAGATGAGTTAATATAGACAAAAATCATCATTGGGGTGATTTTATGAGCTCTTGAAGCCACTTTTATGACTTTAATTCTTTTATAGTGTTTTATTTTAGGAAAAGTCAAATATATCACACAAATATTTTTATTTAGTATTACATTTTTAATAAAATGAAATTCAAAATTTATCTTTAAATATATAATTTTTATCTTCACTATGCTAATTTATTTTTAATTTTTTCAGAATTCAATAATTACCATAATGGCTTAAAATATGATGAGGCGGTAATTGTTTAATTAATGTAAATTTCAATTAAATGATATAAGATATATTAAAATAAATATAATATGAGATATTTAATCTCATACATAAATTTTATTGATTAATTTGACATGTTATTGATTTGTTAAAATAATTTGTTTTAGGATATCATGTTTTTATAATATTTGTTAAAAAATTATGTAATGAAAAGTATCAAAATTGACATTATTGCTATTTTAAAATAAATAATATTTTATTAAATGATTTTAAATTTATAAAAATCTATAATTTGGAAAATTTATTGGGATAAAGTTTTAAGTATAATCAATTATCCATTTATGATTTTCTTGGAATTTTATATTTTTATATAAACCCCTATGTAGTAAAAATCCATGTTGTCATGGTAAGACATAATTTGATTAAATAAGGGTTAATGACAAAAGATAAGGGTAATAATTTGACATTAAAATGCCTAAAAATTATTTTTTAAGTGATGTTAGACCAATACATATCTGTTCTTTGGGAAAAATCAATTTGGATCAATTTTTAATTTAAAATTAATTTATATTTAATTAATATTTCTAGAGTTTCCAAAAGTAACCCTAACCTAAATTATAAAGGGCCTTATACTACCTCACTTATTCACACCACATTGAGACTTAAAGATCAACTTAACATATCCCATTTATATTTACAACATTATTTTATAAGTTATTATGATCTTGGTCTTCCAAAAATACTATCCCTATATCCCTTAAGAAGATATCTAAAGGATTCCTGCTAAAGAAGATGTAATCATTTTACCAGCTCAACCAAGTTTATTTGTTCATATAATTATACTTAATTTTTTGTTTACATTATAAAGATATAGATCTACTATAATATATATTCTGATATAGTATTAATATTATGTGACAACGATATTCCACCTTTTATCAATCCTATGAAAAATTAAAGCACTGAGATGGCGTATGTACGACTTACCATCTCTTTGTTGCTGTGTAATCCCTTTTTCATCACCACATTACTTGGATGGTTATAATGTTGGAAACAATAGATATATATTATAATTATTAAATGATATCTATTATTTAAAAATTTATTTACCATCTAATTTATCTTTTAACCAATAAGATAGGGTTACCTTCGCTAGTGCATACGTAGGACCGAATATCTCTATGACATGATGCAATTCATTTTCCATGTTCACCATTAAATAATGATTATAAAAAAAATTATAATAAATTAATATTACATATTTAAACTTATTATAATTCGTTATATGATATAACGATAATCTATACACATGAATCAGGGCTTACATGATGAAATATGGCTATGAAAATAAAGCAGTTAACAGCTGAATCAAGGGTAATAACGAAATATTAATAAATAACATGTGATAAATTAATATAATAGGGTCATACATAAAATTATAAAAATGAATATGATTCCAGTATAAATTAACAACAAGATTTAATCCATTATACTAAATTTCAAATATGTAAAAATGAATTCATGTCTTCGGTATGGGTTCTTTCAAAATATCATTATTATTCACTATTTTTTATGCTTAACTCTCCACTAGGGAAAATTTATAGTCCATTTAAATGATTTAAAAAGATAAATTATTTCACTATTATCCTACAAAATGATAATTCATTTTTACTCATGTTTTAATTTTTATAAAATGTTTTGAAATAATTATTTTTTTCATTTTCCAAACAAGTCACTTTATGAATTTTTCAACAAAAATATATAAGTAATTTTTTTAACTGATGAATTATGAGAGTAGTTTTCTGACATCATGATCCTTTAATGTTCTAATTTCTTATTTAAATGTTCAAAATGTTATTTTAATATAAATCCAAATCTATTTTAATCATGCATCTTTTTAAAGAAATGATTTCAAAGTAAACAAATTATTTCTCTAATGAATTTTATATGAATCTATTAGAGTATTTTAATATAGGTAAACACCCTTTATTGAATACAAATATTAATAAAAATGGTCTATTATGATATCATATATCATATTATGTGAAATTTTTTATAATCAGCTTGACTGTGGATGTGATATTTTGATACCATTCACCTTATTAATCACCATAGTTTGTAAATATGTTTACTAATTGGAGAGAGTTATTTAAGTTATATATATGTGTTGTGTATGTTTCACCTCCTTAATATGAGGAACACATTATACTTAATAAGTGACTGGAGGGTCCCTTTATAGAACCCTGATGAAGCAGTATGTCTCATGAGACTAACCGGATTGTGATTTGGCTGGGGCCTTACCAATTTATTTTAAGATATCTTGGTTCATGTCTCAATGATATGTTTCCAATGAACATAATTTTTATATTCCATCATTATGAGATTATTTATTGATTTAAATGTGAATATTATTTTAGTATAACATCCATGGTTTACTTTCAATCTCATATGATTATTTATATGGAATTATTCAATCAACTCTTTTTTCTGACCAAATTATAAATAAGTTGTTGATTGAGTGGATTAATTTTCGGTTACACATATTGCCATAATTGTTATTCATTATTTCGTCCACTATACACTTAACCTTATTGATAATTTTTATCACCCCTTTAATATGTTTTATTTTTCCAAGGATTCCCAGATATATATTATGATTGAGATGCAAGGGTAAGACAAGGGAATAATTGTTTTCATAGAAGAATCATTATTGTAAATTTTTTAATTTCAATTGTAATGTATGTTTCATGCATGAATCGCATTTTTTAAAACTAACTAATTGTTTGGTCCATCAATATGTGGTTCCCTATATAATATTTCAATGTGAAAAAGAAACCACCAACTCTTGGCTACTAGGGTATTTGTTTTTACATAGAAGCATATCTTCAAGTATTTTACACTGATATAGGCTTCATATTAAAAATAAAATTAATAAAATTAATCATTCATAATATATAAATTGTACAATGATAGTTAATATTAATATAGTTAAACCAATATGATAAATTCTAATTTTCATAGACATAAGAAGTGATAGACTAAACCAATAAAAATTTACCAAATTAATCACATTTGTTGGATCTTCTGATGAAGAAAGAATCAAATGGATTTCCCCTTAAAGAAACCCAATAAAAAATTCAATAACTGAATCTTGAGAGAAACCATTTAAGGTATATTTATAAACATACAGATACCATGGCCTACACTATATTCATCGAACCACCCCATGAATTCCCCACCATCAAACACTATACTATTAGCACATACGCTTGTGTAATAAGTGGATATGTATTTAAACCCTAATAGTATGAATTTTTATATTTAGATTTATAGAAAAATAATGATTATACTTAACCCTTTGCATTATTTCAATTGATGAAAATTATATTTTTATAAGAAAAAACCAATTTTTTAGAAAATATACACCTTTAATTGAAACACACTTTTTTATAAATTCAATAACTCTAAAATAACCTCCTTTTTTCTATAATAAAATTATTAAATAATATTTAAATAAAATTTATAATAAAATTCAATGAAGTTTAATATAAGATTTATAAGAGTCCAAATTTTTTTTGGTTATAAAAATATGTCTTTTTTAAGAAATGGGATTTTTTTAAAAGTGTATGTACTCATACATACATAATTATTTTGTTAGAATATGTTTTTTTTGAAACCACCACATTTAAATTAAACAATGGTGATTTTTTTTATAATTTTCACAAAGGCTAATTTTTTTGGGTATGAATTATACAAGTTATAAATATACTGTATATATTATGAAATCCTAATAGCCAAAAAGTGTTGTAATAACGAGTAAAAAGAGAGTCATTGATAAAAAATATTCCCCATTAAAATAGTGTTTTTAATGTTATTTTATTAATTTTATAAACCTTTCACAAATCCTCTATAACCTATATTATATATTATGGTTTAAAATCAATTCTTTATGAACAATAATCACATATACATCCCCAATGGTATTATTGTGATATTATTGCTTCTTAAACTTATAAAATATTTAAAACCAATAATATTTTTTATAACCCATGGAAAAAATATTGTTAAGGTGTTTGTCTTTGATTATTTTATCATATGTAGTCCAAAATGTATGTTTATAAATTAATAAACAACTCACATATCTTTTCCTATAAATACCCACCCAAACACCCAATACTATTCACTCAAAATCCAGTGATACGTAATTTCATATCCCTATAACTCTTTAAATCACTCTTAGGAATTTCCTAGGATTTTAATGATACCTTACCAAGAATTTAGAAGTGACCTCTCTGGGTAAGGGGTCCTCCATTCTTCCGTTTATTTCTTCCACATTATTTTTAGTGAGCGTTTTTTTAATATTTCATGTGGTAATGTTTTTTTTCACATCCATTTAATATCCTTATGATTCCCAATAAATTATATACCACATTTCACTCTCCTTCACCCATTCCATAATCCTTTATTTACACCGGTAATGATGTTGAAATTATCCTTCTAGTTTTCCAAAACAAACATTTGTGATGTGAATCCCCATCCCCATTTCCATTCTAGGGAATTAACCAGTATATACCATACATAATTTTCTAGATACATTAATGTATTTAATCCAAACTCCTTAATAATGGTATTAAATGTGATGAATTATTCTTTTAGGTTATATGATCCATGTGGAACCCAAATATATTTACACGATATGAATTTGATGGATGATCATGGAATTATATATCCCACCAATTCATGGGGTAATGTTTTTATCTCATGATATTACATGTATGGTGAATTTATGTATATTATTAGTGAAATATTTTATTATTTTATGGTGGTTATACTTGACTTAATATTATTTTATCATTTTTTATCTTATTTCCACATTTCTATGTTCCATTGATGTTATTATCTTATATCATGCTTCGATTATCATGTGTAGGTTTATCACCCATTTTATATCACCTTGACATTCCTCTTTACTAACATGCATTACATTCTTTGTGTTATGATTTTATTATTCTATTACTAGGCTTTATATCAAAACCTATTCTTATATACATCCTACGTTATCCTATGCAGTATTAAAAGATATATGGCATATAAGGAAATGTTCTGATGTTTCATAATAATATTATATTACCCGTGATTCTAGTTAATGTTATATGTTTCGAATTTCCTAAATACATCAGGCCCCATGATATTATGGTATTTTATTTTGTGTATCATTATGTAATAAATCGTCAATTTATGTTTATTAATGATATGGGTTTTCTTACCCTACTACTATGTCACACACCTTATGTTTCCCATGTTAAACCCTCACAAAAACAAAAAATCCCATGAAGTAAAAAAAATACAATGAGTAGAATAAATTATTAAGGCATGAAAGTCCCAAAATAACAACCTGTGACATTGGATTAACCAAAAAAGGAACCCAAAGAACACACAAAATAAAAGAAACCTCAAAACCACAACTTCTGTATACCTATCATTTATTTATTTGATAATAGACCATTTCCATGAATTATGAGACAAACCCGAGACTCCACTTCTTATAAGAGACACAAAAACTATAAAATTTATAATCATAAATTATTCAACAACCCAATCATGTCTTTCTAGCCTTGTATACACAACTCAACCTTCACGATTCCCATACAAATCCACGAGATAAAAATTTCCTTGAATAATTCCATGAAACTTCAAGAAACTGCAAAAAGAGATACACAATACCATCAACACCATTCAGAGTCTAGGAAGAGTCAAAAATGCGAGATATACCACCCATGAAGATAAACACTATTCTTTACCGAAGACCTTCTTGGAGTCTTACTTTAAATTAGAAAAATAATGAACTTATCATGGTCATATCTCATATATCACATCTAACATTACCAACATCAATCAAGGAAAAAATATAACGATAAATTAAAAAATATAAGAAAAAAAACTCAAAAAAATTCATTTTTAATTTTGTAACCCTTACAATAGTGCCCAATACATACAATAAATTCAAAAAAATCATTGAAAAATAGGTCAATAATTTTGTTAAACCATCCACCTCTTTTAGAAATTGAAAATAAATAACATTAACGAATTATATTACATGGTTAATTCCCCCATTTTTATATCATAATATTTATATAAAATCTTATTTTTCATTTCATAACACATCAAACATTAATATTTTTTAAATCATTACTTCTATAAGTACCCATCATGGGTACTAGGGTAAAAATAATAAAATGTAGTTTTCAAAATAAATAAATTCCATTTAAATAAAGAATCCTACATGAAAACATTAACGAATACCTTCATTTAATAACACATCACTATTTACAATGCTCTAAAATTGTTCTCTATTCCATTTCAAAACTACCCCCATTTGAAAATACACTCAAATAGAGTCAAAATACATTATACATAAATCATATAATGGTTTTAAAATAAAAAATAAATATGGGATATCATTATAAAATCCACCACCTCTAAAAATTTCTTAGAATCCAAACCCATTATATAATGAATCCCAATATTTCCATTTCAAATAGAAAATATTTTTAATGAAATCCAATTTTCATTCCCAAAATTCAATTCCAAAAAAATTATATATGTAAAAGAATACCACAACTATCAATAAAAATACAATCCACCAACATCATCATATCACAAGATCACCCTTGATTCTTTTCACATTACCAATACCACCCAAGGTGACCCGATAATCGAGAGTTCTAAACAATAAAACCAAACAGGGTGAAAAACTATGATTGACATGACCATAGAGTTTGAAAATAAATGTTCCAAACTTGTGATACTATATAAAATGATTCTAAAATAAATAACATCGTAAATATATAATCTATATGGTTATGAAATCCAACCTTACTCCTCTAATTAATTTTTTTGTTTTATTCCCATAACACTAATAAAAACCCTATGGAATATAATATAATTTCAATAGAGATCACAAAACCACTATATAAAATCTCAATCCAATCTGGAAAAAAAATTCAAAACCATGTCCTGACTACCCATGGTATCTGAATTCATAGGGTGAGAAAGATATTTCTAGAATTACCCCTCATCAATATTTTATTTGGACATTATTATCGTCATACTAAAAAAAAAAAAAATTTAAAAATTTAATTAATAAACTATGACTTCTTTAGAAACAATGATTTGAGAAATTTTTGAAAACATTTCCCATGGTGAAAAAATGTGACTTTTACTAGATCACCAATAAACCATATAAGGGTTCCCATTCACCATGTACCTATAACTTGAAATTAGGTATAAAAAATACACACTTAAAAATTACTTCACCCCTATAGTAACATCAAAACCACGTATTGAAAAAAAAAGAATCCGGCTTGACCCCACCATATATTGGAATCTAATATATATATATATATATATATATATTACAGATAATAAAACAATCAAAAAACAACCTAAACCAAATAAAAATTCATAATGATTCGTAAACAATTAAAGTGGATATTCTCGCTTATAATCTAAAAAATTAAATATATGATCAACGCAATAATAAAAAACAAGACTCCTCAACATTCATATCCAAAGTGGAATACAAGAAATGTCCATGTCCTAATTGGATGATACACAAGCATCCCAAAATAAAAAATAAACCTTAATAGATATAACATAATCTCCAAGTGACCCATGATTAATAAACACTTATCAAAACATCCATAAATGGACTCTGTGAAGAAAATTAAAAGGGGTAAAAATCAAGGAAAATAAAATAAAATATGATATTTGGACACACAAACATACTGGTGTGCTTGTAGGGTGTGATCTAATTATGACCAATAATATTATACCATATATTATATACAACTCCTTTAATAGTATATTATATAAATCATAGTCTGAATTTTTTTTTTTCAAAATAGGTTTGTAAAATGTAATGGAATAAATAAAGAAAATAACATAATCTAGTCCTTTGATTCAAATACAAGGTAAATCCTTTGGAAAATAAGTGAGGCTCATCCATACTAATTTTTTTAATTAAACCATTAATAAAAAACAACACATTAAAATAATCTTGTAAAAAAATGGATTATTAATCCATGAGGAAAAAAATACGTTTTTATTCTTCATTTCATTAACATTTCCAAATACCATTTAGAAGATAACATCACTTTATGTTCGTAGAAACCCACCTTCCAAAAAAAAATTCCAAAATAGGTTGAAAATAAAATGAAAATGAATAAAAACGTGATATGGCATCAACATTTAAATGGAGTGAAATGTATGAAACTATGAAATTGGGCTACAAAATATTGGTTTGGGATACCATCAATCCTTGTAAAGGGATACCCTAATAAAAAATCAGCAAGAAATAATAATTATAACAAGATCACAAGAATATGACCGAAATAATAATATACTGGGATTACAGAATACATTCAAGAATACATGAACCAATCAAATTTGGGATCTCTCATGGTCTCACCAGGGTAAAAATCCTTTCAATGAGATCACTCATTCTGATTAGGAAGCATTCCCCATCTATTACACCATCATCAATTGATATAACACTCACCCATTCTTTTTAATTAGCTACCCCGGGTTCCTATGAAATCAATAAATGGAGGCGAGTAAAAAAACGACCATAGGATCATCACATAAATATGAAAATAATTCCCTTCAAATAATAATCATCTCACATAAAACACCGTCTCAAAATATTTCCACTTTAGTCAATTAAGAATCACATAAATATAATCAATACACATCCCTTAAAATTTAAAAATTTAATAGAAGATAATAAATCAATGATCACATACATAATGTATCACATTTTTATAAATAAATTTGTCATAAATGTTAAAATAGGCCTTTGAAAACAATATTATGATACGAAGATATTTTACACCCTTTAAAATTACACATTAAATTATTGTTAGATAGTGAATCATGAAAAAAAAATTTGAGATCAATTTGTAACAATGATCATTTCTTATAAATAACATTAAAACCACTACAAGGCTATCTATTGTTTAATAAATTCACATATACTAAGAACACCCTATTTTAGAAACAACCACATTGAAACATCAACATCTCTTCAAAGTAAATAATTGCATAAAAAAATTAGAATATTTAGTTTCTATTTAAAAACCCACCATAGATGATTTATTAAACAATTATAATAAAGAATAATACAAATTTTGAAATGAATAATAGAAGTTTCATTAAATATAAAACCATGAAAAGTATTAAAAACAATTTAAAACCATATCAAACCCCTCAAGGGTAGCACATATATATATACATGGGAATGAAAATAATTCAAAAAACTAATAATATCATTGAATATAATATAGTTGAATTAAATTGAAGAAACTACCTAATTCATTTTGAAACCTGTTTTAACATGTATTTTTCATTGTTCATTCCAAACCAAAAAATGAAATAAATTCCCAAAACCCTAAATAACCAAACCCCTTTACAAAACCCATTTTACATAATGAACATAGTCCTCACAAATGTTCGGGTTTTAGGGAGATACAAAATCAGGCTAAAATGATAAAGGGATAGTATGTGAAGTAAAAAAACAAGGAAATAATGAGAATAACATATAAACCTGCTAGAAATTAGACAAGGGAGGACTAAAATCAATGGGGAGGGGTGGTAAGGATCTCCCCATGCACACCTAACACATTGATAAACATGAATGGGGATAAATAAAGGATAAATTCCTAATATTCAAAAAGGGGAATTTTGGATTTTATATTTTTTAGAAAATGGTTGAGCCACATGGATAAGAAATCTATTTTCCAACCCTGCAGGAGCCACTAGATTGAACCATACACCCCTAACATAATTTTGTTATATGGTTTAAACTAAAATAGTTCCCAACACATGGGCAACCCACCCCAACAAAATAGATCTACGAGGTTTCCTAAGGACCCCTCACAATTTTTTTAACCGTTTCACAACCCTGAAAAACCCACTATTAAATTTTTTTGCACTATTCATGATTTCTCCTAACCGTTCAATAGGGTAAAAAAATAATATTAAAAAAGTAAATCTTATAACTTTCAGATAAAATTAGTCACCTCAGAATAACATTAAATAGTCATAATTTTGTCATGGGAGTGTCACACATAATATCATATAGTCGTTTCATAATTTATTATCCTTGTATTTCCTTATAGATCTTTCAAAATAATTGAATAAATAAAATATTTTTAATAGATAAAAAATATTTATAAAAGTACATTGAAAATCCACAATGGAATATATCTTATATGACTTGCAGGATATTAGTTTCATTTTATTGAATATTAGCTAAGTGTTGAATCAGCCCGGATATATGTAATTATATTTTTCCTATATATAATGTCATGTTAACTAAAAAAATATTAAAAGTGAAGAAGTATATAAAGATAAATAACATATTTAGTTCAAAGGTAATATCCTTTCAGGTGTTAAAATGATGTAAAGGGCAGCACCCACAATTTTCTATAATACTATGTAGTTCAGGTATAGGTTTATTTGTCTCGATATGTGTAAAAAATTATTAGGAGTGGTAGAGGGTTGGAAATTGAAAAAAAAATCATCATGTAAGGGTTTTTATATGTATTCACAATTGTTTTGAAATGTAAGGATCATTTTTATGACACTAAGTAATACATAAAGTGCTTTCACGTGTGAAAATGGTACATATATGTGTCATTAACTTAGTTGTTTTTGAGGATAAGGTTGGATAGTAGTAGGTTTTAAAATATATTATTATTTATAAAATATGATCGATGGTTCGGTCAATTATAATGGAAAAATTATATGAAAATTAATGAAGTATTTTTTTATATTTTCTAGGTATTTATATTAAATATTTTTCCTATTTATTGGATCCTATATTTGACAATGTTACATAATGTAGTAGAGGGTATCGAAGATAAAAGATTGTGTAAATTAAATTCAAATATGGGTTTTGATTAAATAATAAGGATGTGATTAACTCCAAAATATTTTTTACATAATATTTGAGTAAATGATATTATTATTTTCATAGAGTCTTTTTATTTATTTATGATAAATATGTTTAAATGATTCATTAAAAAAATAAAATGTCATAGATTATATGTCATGAAGGAAGATCAAACATTTTGGAGGTGCTCGTAGATGTAAGACCATATGTTTAAGATTTTGTAAGGAATTGGGAAACATTCCCCAATGAAAGGGGAAAAGCAATGATGAAATTGATCACAACATTGTGAGGTTGATTCATCATGTTTACTTATTCTTATTACCTATCATTAAGGGAGGAAAATATGGAATTAAAAATGAGAGATTATATAATATTTAAATAAGTATGTTGGATGAATTTTTTTGTAATATTCCTGAAAGGATCTAATATATTTTTTGAGGGAAACATGTATATTCTCTATTTTAATGGAGAAAGTTATTTCTAAAATTCATGAACTATTTAGGTATATTACTTCATAAATAATATATCTTTCAATTATGAAAGAATAGAAAAATATGTGATTTACTATAAGAGAGGGATATTGGAGTATTATATAAATATAAGGGAAAATAGGAGATAATAGTTGAAATATATATGTAGAGAAGGAAAATGAGATGATAGATTATTGTTTTAAAGAAAATTAGGGAACACATCAATACGTATAGTATACGAGAAGAATGTTATACTGAGTACATTAACTTGTCCAGTTCTAGGGATAATGTGGTTGGAATATAATGAAGATCTTATGATTATAATAAAATGGGGATATTAATTAAATTAGTCATATCTATTTATATAATTATTAAGGCTCAAAAATTAAAGAATCTACAATAAAATATTTTGATTTTTAAAAAGGAAAGGAAAAAAGATAATTATAGTGTAGAATTATCTTAATCCAAAGGAATATTAATATATATATTTTTAAAGAAACCAAATTCTACTCTATATAAATATTTTATCCCATATAAAATATTGAATAAGTGTATAGTGTGTTATGATTTAAATAGAGAATCAATAATAACATAATTATTCACATAACTATTCTTTGTACAATGTTGACAGATAGACCCTAAGGTATATAATCTGACTAATCATTCACTAAATTAGCGCATGTAGAAGGAGAGGAGTGAGTGTCCACATAATGGATAGTGAAACATTCCTAAACAATTATAATAACTATGGTGTGTATTATTTCCTCTTGGTATGTTGAAACAATGTCAACATATGATTCTTGGAAAATGACTTTATGGTTAACCCAATAAAATAACCATGTCGGGTTTTTTATATATTTATATGTTAATTTTTAGGGTTCAGTGTGGTTATATTAGAATGTAATTATCTGAAATATTGAACACTATTTCTTACTGACACAAGAATAGAATCCTAAGATAGAGAAAATGGTGAATGAATAACTTTAAATTGGGTAACAACCTGATTTATCCCCTCTATGTCTCGTGTTCTAAAAGTATCTAATGTTGAGAAATGTTTTCAAAGATAATAATTCAGAAAATATATATATAGGAATGTTATATAAATATATTTATCTAATTATATATTATGATTATTGGATATAGGGTTTATATCACTATTTTTTTATAAATATAGACTCATAAATAAAAGAGACTCAGTGATTGGTGAAGTGAAACTATGTGTTAGAAATGGGGAAAGAGTTCATGCATTATAGGTCGAAACATTTGTTTTATGAATTCCATGTGGATTATTTTTGGAATTAGAAAATTGATACTATGTTGTATCCATAAATTGAAATTTTATTTCAATGTATTGATTGGACAATATAGGATTTTCATTCGTTATTATGAACAATACTTTTTATATATATAAGATTGAATGTTTTATGAAATTGGGAATATGTTGAATGTTGTATACATTATACACATAGAATATATAATCTATAAAATCCAAGATTAAAAGAAAAAATTTTGTTGTAAAATCCCCAAACAATGTAGCCGAAAGCTGGTGGTTAAATTATTAAATTGGTACTAAATTTAAAATAATTCATCACAATAGACCAAATAGTTTGGTATTCATGGGGAACTAGATAGATACTACAATCAAACTTTACCTTTAAAAACATAAAATAATTTTTTTTGGGATCATATTTATTCCATCTAGCATATCCATTCATATCAATCCTAAAACAATTCCTGTAATCCAAGTAAATGGAAACATAAGAAGGGGTGATCTCATATTCTCAGAAATAGAATGTATATCTCAGAATATAAATAAGGAATAAATAACATAATAGGAATAAATGTTTTTAAACAAATTCCAATATAAAAAATCACATTTATTTGAAAAATATTATTGTATATAGGAAATAATCAATTAAATTCATGGAAATAAATAACTACATTCATAATTATGGAATTCATAATTTTGAATATTTGAACTTACCATTGAATCCTTGTTTGTAGACATCTAATAATACTGGAAGTCCCTCATGATAACACATCAACATATATGGATAATTCCTTAACAAAATACCCAATCTAATTTCTCATGGAAGTCCTACTAATGTATCATGGGGTTATGTAATATGGGACCCACCTTTGAATTAATAATTTCTATGAATTCATTAAATAAATAAACAGCATAACATAATAAACATGCATTAAAAATCAATAACTATCCATACTGAATGAAATAGATTTAATTATAGGTGTAATTTACCTATTAAATCTAATAATAAACCACCTAATGAAATAAGGTTTATGGTATCCTAATATTACATCCTCATTAAAGAATAATATTTAACCAAGGATGTTTATATAGATCAAAACACTTTTAAAAGTTCACAAGGAAAATTTATTGAGAAAAATACACTTTTTAACATTGAATAATATTATGTAAATAACATTATCCCAAATATTAAGGAATATTTATTACTTTAAAATAAAATTATAATGTTTTAATGTAATATTTAAAGCAATGAGTGGTCATGACAGTGTGAAATTTCATTCTTATCATGTATGTTACAAAAACATCCATTTCGCACTTTTGTAAAAAGGTAATAAAGAATATTGTTCACAAAAAAAGAAGATTAATTTAAAACCATTATTTAGAATTTATAAAATGGGAAAATTTTCATGAATAAATAATTTTATACTATTAAAAAAATTCATTTAGATATTTTAAGGAAAATATGGATATTTAAGAAAATGATTCTTAGTCATGTTTAAAAATGAATTCATTTTCCCTTAAAAACATGGTATTTGTATCATAACTACTTAATTAGTGTAAAATGAAAAAAAATATTAATTTTCAAAAATAAAAATATTATATGGGTGTATATTATTTTTAGGATATAAATATTATATAATTCTAAAAATAGATACTTTTACATAAACGATCATGAATAATGATGAAATTTTGAAATAAACCCTTACCATAGGTTTGTCATCCTTCATATATGCCTGAAACACTAGTGTAATAAATATAGATTTGTTATAAATAATTTACATTACTATACTAATATATATCATACCATATATGATTTAATTATAATATTTTATCACATATATATTAACTAATATTTTTTAATATCCATGTTTCTGGTAATTATTGTTTTTTAATGTATGTTTTTGTTTGGTAATCTCAATCCGTTAACATTTATCTTGGTTACATAGTATCATAAATATTAAGCATGAAATTAATATCATATATTTTAATTCTATATGTATTTATATTAATCTATTAAATATATAGATAGAAAGATGTATTACACCGTTCATGGAGATGACATGTCTTATATATGAATGATTATTGTATTCAATTTTGAATTACTGAAAAAATGTAATTTTTAATTCACCATTAAATAATTTGTATTATATAAAATAAATAATTTATATTAATTATATCAATCCTTATTACCATACATGTAAAGTTAAAATGAGAAAAAAATCGCATCTCTTTGTGGAGGTGGTATTACACATAGACTCAATAGCAGTGTTATTATTTCCCCACAGATTAGAAGGTAAGAAAAAAATATATGACATTATAATTAAAAAATAATAATTATCTCATAAGAATTATATATGAATATTAAATCCATAATAATACCCATCCATAAAATATGGTGATGAAAAATTAATTGTATATCTAATAGGAGATAATATGTTGTATGTACGCATAAACGATACATTCACTTTTTATTTGATGGAAAATATAGAGGATAATTGGGTTTTAATAATAAAAAAATCAATTTAGGATACTTATTTTATTATTTTATTATTAATAAAACATATTTATAGGATGTAAAATACTAATTAAATTGAAAGAGGTTGTGTAAGACAATTACCACTTCTTCAGAAGAACCCTTTTAAATCATTTCTTAAGAAAACTACGAATGGTCATTTGGGGATACCATAACATAAAGAAAATTGATAATGAAAATTATAACAGGAATGGGTAGGTGTTTTTTAATCTAATATTCTCATTTTTGTGTAAAAAATTGAATAAATGGGACTACTTTTTAAAGGGAGAGAAAGGAGACACTTGGAATTATAAAATATATTAAAATATTACTAAGTAATTATCATGAAAAATGAATCCAAATAGCGATAAATTCAAATATAAGGTGATACATGGTTCTAATATCAAAAAAATTAAAAAACATATTAGTTTATGTGGTATTTTAATCCATATCTTTTGGTTTAACACCCTAGTTAACCTATTTTAACCTTAATTGTGGTTGCATTTTTTTCACTCTAAATGGGATATAATTTTACATATACGGGGATAATTGGATCATAAATGGAAATGAGGTGATATTTTAAACCATATCTTATCCTCATTTCCCTATTTACATATTTGAATTATGTTAAAATAATATTATAATATATTATTTTTACAAGACATCAATAATGTAAATTTTCATGCTATTCATTTATTTTTAATTAAAAAACAAAAAAAATATTGAATTTGAATAAAATAATTAATCTCAACATTAATATTTAAAAACTATATATAAAATTTTCATAACCTTATAAATCATTAAAATTATATCAATTTTATGATTTTTTAAAATTTTAATTTTATTATTATTTGAAACAATATTGCATCAATGTTTCATAATAATTTATATTAGTTATATAATTAATAAAATTAGAAATAAATATTATCTTATTAAAATAATAAAATTATTCTCCAAATATGAATTTATATTCATTCATAACTGTATTTTTTCCTTATTTATAAAAAATATATATTTAAAAGTAAGAGAGGGAAATTTTTTATTTTTCATTTCTTTATATTTTATGTTGGTCATTATCATGGAAAACTGTCCCTTTTAAAATAAAAAATTGATCCTATATAGATAATATAACAATTACCTTTATCCAATTGTTATTCACAGGGGAAAGGTGACCCTAACACCTAGTTTTAACCAAGATTAACATGATTTACCCTTTATCGAGGTGAATAATTTTCCCACGGTTAGTATTCATAATGCTTAAAAATAGAATTGAGATATTTTTCAAATTTTAACATCCAAATTAAAAATATTGAATCCTTTATACCAATTTAGATAATTATATGTGGAGGAAATTAAATTTTTTTATGTGATTGAAAAGCAAGATGAAACTTTTTTTAGAAAAATACTATTTTTATCATAAAATTTGATTTATTCTTATCCCTTCCAATAAAAATATTTTATGAATTATAAAATATTGGAGAAAATAAATTATATATAAATTTACTTAAAACAATTCACCAACAGTAATTAATTTAATTTATTAAGTTAAAAACACATTTCACATATATATATACTGTTTCCAGAAAAACCAGACTTTTACATTCAAATGTTTTTTATATTACTTTTAAATAAATTTATAATTAATAATTTAATTTTATACATAAATTTATTTATAATTTATTTATTCCTATTAATGAAAACCAATTTAATAGTTATGTTTTATTGGAATATTATTTTACTATTCATTTAGAATTGGTATTATGCCTTCTGAATGTTATCGAAAAAAACTATTTGAGGAGAAATATTTCAAAAAATATAATCATATTTTATTATAAATCCATTAAAAATAATTTTACACTAAAAATTACATCACTAATTAAAAAATGAGTGTATCTATGTTTCATTACTTCCCCAAGTTCCCATGTATCTTCTTCAAATTTCTAATTTATCTAGATAATATTAACCAGGTGAGTAGAGTTGTTTCATAGAACATTATCTCTACAACCATTGATTTAAATTATTTTCTCCTCATAGTAAAGATAATTATTAAAGTTTATGTCCTCTAAGTTGAGTACATTTGATCATTTAGGAACATACTTTCTCAGGATAGATACACAGAGAAATCATGAGCATTAGGGACGTATGGTGGAATTGCCAAGAGATAAGATACCATCCATACTCGATCAATAATATAATAAGGTCCAATATAAATAGGTATCATATTTCCATTCATGATAAATATCATAACCTTATTCAATTGGGAAATTCAATAAAGAACCATCTAACTAACATCATATTCAAGGTCACATCGATTATTGTCTGCATAAATTCTCTATAGAATATGAGTTGCCTTGATGTGTTATTTTATGAACCTAACTTTCTCTTCATTTACTCCACTATTTCAGTCGCAAATAGATCTATTTCTACAAAATCATACCCATTGATTATTGTTCTACATTTCATTACATAGAGGGATTCATAGGGATCTATCTGAATTCTTGAGTGAAAGCTATTTTTCTATAAAAACATAAATAAATGAATTTTTTGATCCCAATATCCATTGAAATGAAAAGAAAAAAGTATAAAAATATCCTCAAGGATTTTAATGGTTCTCTCAGAATGACCATATTTCTATGGATGATATACTATACAAAAATTTAACTCTATATCTAAAAGTCACTGTAGACTTTTCAAAAACATCGAACTAAATCTAGGATCCGGATTAAATTCAATAGAGAGCATTACTACATTAAAACATGTCACCTTATTAATGTATATTATTCAAACATGATCATGAAATATTCTCCTATTATAATTAAGTGTGTTGACTTTGTATTGACATTGAATACAACCTAATTCTAATTGTGTTCTTTAGATTTGTTTGGGATTCCAACAGTGAAATCCGTTGTGATGTTTACCCATTTAAATTATATAATAGGTAATGGTTGTATAATTACCATAGAATTATACATCTAAGACATATGTTTCATAAATACCATGAAATGAAATAGATATTCTAAAATAAATCTATTTAATTTTTCCCACAAGAAATAATCTTTCATATTTCTGTACAACTTTATAGTTCCAAGATTAATAGAGAATGGGGAACAATGAGACTTATCCAATTTTACTTTCATAACATATTGTATAGATAAAATTCATACATGATTTATAAACCTTATCATTCCATCCCAATCAATATTTAACTCATCAACATGTTTTAACTTTATCTATAGTTCAATATATTCTTAATGTCTCACTTTAATCCTCACTTGTATTGATGGTTGAGAACTCTTTTTAGAAAGATAATATTTCTCCCCTAAATTATATATTTATAGATTTATCCTGGTAAAATCCCAAAAAATTCGATCTTTTGTGATCCAAAATAAAATATAAGCTGACATGATCCTTTTTACTCAAATAATTTCCCTCATGTTTTATTTATTAGGTTTGTAATGTATTGAGCGGTCATAATCATTAATCAACTCTAACTATCTTCTCAAGTCCACATTTAACTCTTTCAATTTGAATATATAAAATTGAATTTTATTATATATATATATATATATATCACACGTTCCTCTGTAAAGATAATTCCTCCATACACTTAATGAAAAAATTACTTATCCAACTCCAAATAATGAGTTTTTTCATTTTTCTTAGGATCCTTTATTTGTCATGAGGCATAAGCTGTATCTATATAATTCTACATGAGGATGAATCTTTTTCCTGTCTTTTATGAATCACTATGGATTACATACCCTTCTCCATATTATGGTTGTGTAATCACAAGAACAATGGAAAATCTTCCCTTCAGTTCTTCGAAACTGTCTTCACATTCATTTGTCCAAAAGAACAAAACCCTCTTTTTGAATCAACATAGTGAGTGGATTAGATATTCATGAGAAATATCTCAAAAAGAATAATTAGTATCTATATATCCCAATAAACTATGATTTTTGGTAAAAATTCTCTGTGTAGTACATTTATGAATGACTTTTGTCATTACAGGATCCAATACTATACCATAAATTGAGATTACCTGACCCAATAATGACACATTCTGAAGAAAACAAATCACACTCGGAAGATTTATCATAAAATAATTTCCTTCCTCAGGATCTACAGTAAAATTATCAAATGTTCTTAAAAATATTACATTAACTATAAATAAAAAAGAATATCGTCTATTAATAGTTCCAAAAACTAATCGATATAATCCCTAAAGATTCAATTCATTAAATCCATGTAGATATAAGGATAAATGATAAATCAAAATAGATATACTATAAATTCATAATGACCATACAGTTTATGGAAGGTCATCGTGGGAATATCCAATTTTTTGATCCTTATTTTATGATATAGAGATCAAAGATAAATGATGGAAAAATATAGATCTCGTTGTAATTGATCAAACACAACATCAATATAAGGTAGATGATACTTGTTCTTAATAGTAATTTTTCTAAGTTCCCTACAATCAATGAAAAGATTCATTGGCCCATTTTTTTACCAAAAAAGATGATTTTTACCCCATGGTGAAGAACATGGTAGAATGGATCCCTTATCTAGATTTTCTTATAGGTTTTTCATCCATTCATATAACTTAATCTAGGGATTTTTATATGGATTCTTGGAAATAGTAAGAACAACATATATGAAACTAAAATTCATGATTTGGGTAAGACAAGGAAATTATTCAGGATACTCCTAAATATATTCCAGAAAAATTGTAACAACTTCATTTTTTAGTTTCTACCTAACAATTTTAGATCAATATACCTCATGAATTGATTTGAAAACCATTGTCATGATTGTAATTTTCATTGGGTGTTCAGGTTCCTCCTCAATCTGTAGATGATACAAGTTTAATTGATAATATAAAATATAATATCCCATATTCAAAAACTGACATGGGATAAATATTTGGGTATAAAATCTAACAAAAAAATACAAAAAAATAACTAGCGTAATGATAATAATATTTTTAGTTAAACCATTCTAGAAGATTCTCTGGGAGAGGAGTTATAGAACTTTTGTGTAATCATACTAACATTATGAGTCTGTACTACAATATCCATATATAATTTTTAAGTAATTTCTAAAATAACATTATAAATTTTTTCATAAATAAAATACTTTGTAGAACTTGAATCAAATACAAAATTATCAATTTTGTAGTGGATGATAAGTGTACCATTCACCATATCACTATAAACATTCACATTGGCTATAATAATTGAAAATTATTGACTTTAATACCATGTATTATTTTATAGTAAGTTGTATTGATGCTTGGGACATTGTTTGAAATAGTTTGACATCCCCTTATAGATAAAACATTTTACTTCTATGCATTCTCCATTAAATTTACATTGATTAATAGTGTTTAGTTTTTCTCTACACTTTATACAAAATATTTTTTTTCTAGTCATGTACCTTGTTTTTTCCATCTAAAATTATCACATTTTGTAAAATTCTTCAATCACTTATTCCCCTTATCATCTTTCTGATTTTTCTCCCATTTTTCTCTTTATTTCCTTAGAATACATAGGTCTTGGAGAATTATTTCTCTATCTAGATAGCACAATATATTGTATCCTCATAAGATACGAACATTTGGGAGAATAGTTCTATTATAAGGACTATATTTATCCAATAAAATTAATGGCCAATAATACTATTTTGATTACCAACATATCCCATAACATTCCTTGCTAATCATGTATAATTAGATTCATTCATAATAACATTTACAATTCCTTTTTTCCTAGAATATGAAATTCTGTCTCCTAATAAACTCATTATTTTTTAGGAATATAACGACACATACTTTACATACATTATCATTAATTCAGAATTTAAGCACACTTATTACAATATATAACAAAACCAGGAAAGGACCGTATAGGTATAGATTCTTTAGAAACTGGGAAACATAAACAACTGGTTTATAAAGCATCTACTTTTCTTCCCATTTATTTCATCATATCTAGAGTCCCTTTTTGGAATATCCTACTTAAAAACCTTCTTCCTGACCTGGGGAAATAAAACATACAAAAGGGTGAGATCAAATGCTCAGTAAGGGTAAACAAAAGAAATATCAATCACATCATATACATAAGAACATAACTTTTGAAAATCTTAACCTGCAAAAGAAATCATAATTTCATAACATGGGATAAATCATAGTAGTAAAATGTAATCCCAATAATCATAACATAAAACATGAAACTTTGTGGAATACACACATAATCATAGAGAATCATTTCTTGTTAGTCAAGACTCATTTCCCAGACTATCGTAGTGGACAAAGTCCATTTCTAAACCGAGTTCACTCCTCGTTTCAGTCCTGTTTCACTGAACAAGTTTAACCTGCCGTTCCAGCCATGTCTATCTCATGAGATATAAAATCTTTACCCATTGCATTGGAGGGATATATAGGTCCCACCCATCTCATAATGATACCATTCTTATGTGTGCCACAAAATAAAAACCATACATCATAGCATAACCCATGTAATAAAAATAGGAATCTTAAACATCGTGACATCATAAAACAATTCATATAAGATAAAGGAATTCATAAAAATATAATTCCATCACAAAATAATCAAATAAATGTAATAATAGGGATAGAAATATAACCCTTTATTATCTTAGATGGAAAAATAATTTTGATAAAACACTTGAACTCCATTCTTGAGGAAAATATCCTTTCTCCTTCAAAAACACTTTTCCTTTCTTAACATGTCATACAATTCTAAACTAAAAGAAGTTGATTAAAAATAAACTTGAAAACTTGTAAAGGAATATTCTTGTAAATAATGTTTTAAAAATCCATTCATGCCATATAAGTTAAAAAAACATTCTTCGTACTTTTGTCGGAAAAGTCAAAAAGTACCTCGTACGAAAAACGACAAAAGATTCCTTTCATATCCTTTACTAAAAACTCACCGAAGGGTAAAATTGGATTTAAAAAATTGTAGGTGGATGGAAATAATATTACATATTGAGGAAACATGGATGTGGATGATAAAATACACCCCAATAAATACCAAAGTATAAACAATCTCAGATAAAAATGAGATTGTGATATTTCCCTTAACATAGGTCCGATTTTCCTCGTAAGTGTCAGAACCTCCTGTATAATGATTTAAATAATGTTATTGACTTATTCCAGAATCATAATTATTGTTATGATATCATATATGGTCATATTCTTAGCTTATTAGTAGTAATATTTCATTGCTACTTGTTATTCGGGTGTTTATAACTTTTTGTTCTTATGCATGTTTTGTCAAATAAATTCTTATTCTTCTCTTTAGGTTATAGATACATCATTTCCAGAATGGTATTAATGTAAAATATATCATATTTATTCATTAAATTCATTTATATAATCATTATGCAATGAAGATCATGTAGAACGAATCACATCACATCGTGGAGACGGTATTCCGTACGAACGCATGAGCGATGATATCGTTCCCATGATCGTGGAATTGTATTGGAGTGTTTGTATACTATTTCAGAATCAATATCACTTTACAATAATCATATATAGTAATTATTTACATCATTATACCCATCCAAGTAAGGTGGTGGGGGAAAATAGATTACACCCCGGCGTGGAGACGGTATTCCGTACGTAAGCACGCACTGTGATTTCGTTTTCCATAGGATGGATAGATGTTGAAATAGGGTTGTTTCATACTTCTAATAACATATTAGTATATGAGTGATACTTATGTAATTACTTCCAAATGAAACAACTAAAGAAGAAGATTCTGAAGAAGAAAGAATTTGGAATGGATCGGTAATGGATATTACCTCTTTTTGACGCGCCTCTTCTTAACCTCGTCTTAGGGAACTAGGGTTGGTCTTTGAAAAAGACCAGAACCTCTAGGATGATTCTATGAAAGTGGGGAAGTGAAATGGGCAGGTTTTGTCCAAGCTTGAAGGCTCAAATTGGTGTGAGGAGGAGAGGGAGGAGGTGCCCTTTTATAAGGGAGGAGAGGGGCACCTTTGGAAATATAAGAAATATTAGTTTATATTAAATCCAAACCCCACTTAAACACTTCCAAAATTACTCATATCTGAAGATTAGTTGCGATAGGGTTGTAATCGCATCAATAAACTTTAGAAATGTTAGTAATTTATTTTAAACATTACCAACTTTATTTATCCTTATTTATCAATTTAATTTTATTTGTGGTAATAATATTCTAAATTTTAAATTATTATTAATAATTACATATGTGTTTTTCATTTTCCATAATTTGACACTTTATGACATTTTCAAACAAATAAATTTTAATTTATAATTTTTAAATATTTTTGTGATTTTTAAACAATTTTATAATATGTTATTTTTATAAAATAACAATAGTGTCAATTTTGACACTATTTATTTATTTGAATTTAAATAAAATATATACAGAGGATATGTTCGAAATAAAAGCTTTAATAGATTAATAAAATGTCATATGTATCTAAAAAATTAGTGGAGCACATTAAATAGTGCATATAATAATTATTTTAATATTTTAAAACCATTTATTTGATATTTTAATTAATAAAATAATTTCAACATCACTATTGTGTCATAATAAATGATAATTATTTAATCCCTAAAAATTATAAATAAATTTCTATGATGTAGATAATTGTATTATATTTCTGGAGACTATTCATGTTCTAAGTATTATTAAGTTTATCACTAAATTAAAATTATTATACTTATAAGATTTAAGAAAGTGACATGTTGTCAAATTCTTTGGATTTAATAATAATTAAATTATTTTCATGGACAAAAGTCTATTAAATGAATCTAATCCGACCCTTAGGTGATACGGGTCCACTTTTAGTCATCCAATAGGATTTTTGAAGGTGTTAGGGTAATTTTATAATCTTATATTTACCCATAATTACCCGATTTACCTTTAACTACGGTAAATAAAATTTACCATAGTTACTATTCATAATGCCCAAAAATAAAAAGTAGCCTATTAACATAATTTGGAACCACGGATTCTAAATATGGAATCCATTTTTCAAAATTAAAAACATATAAGTTGCAGTAAGTAATTTAAAATAAATCCCGTTGTTAAGAAAACAGGTTTTAGAAGTTAAAACATTGCCAAAGATTGATATGTTTTTACCTATGAATTCTATGTGAAATTAATGCTAATGACATAAATTATATTAAATGGTAAAAAATATTCTATCTATACTTTAAAACCATTCAATATTATAATTTAACCATATAAATTATCTCAATGAAAAAAGTTGTCTTTAATTAAAAATTTGCGTATTTTTACTATTCATCAAAATATGAAAGTTATCAGAAAAATATCAAAATTTTATCCAAAGTAAATTGTTATATCCTGATTAAAAAGGAGAATTTTATTTTGTCAAATTGAACTTATAAATGTGTCAAAAACTAGATTTAATGTGGGTGCGCCATCAAAAGGCGGAAAAACTGCATTTTTTGATAAATACTTATTTTACCCATAGAAAATTATTTTGTTCTATTACCATGTTCTTGAAAATGTGTAAGATGAATAATAACGTTGTAAAATTTAAAATTCAGTTAATACTATTCATAACAGCTAGTTTATAATATTATAATAATATATCGTTGTTTAGTGGGACTCGGTATTGCATACTACACACGCTATCGAGGAAGGTCGTGATTGCATGCAGCGGAAGATTCCTTTGATGATTTATATAACATAAAAAAAATATTTCTCATAAAAGTGTCGGGTGTTACATTCTACCCCCCTTAAAATGAATTTCGCCCTTGAAATTCGTCACTTTTCAAAAATAGATGAAGATACCTCTCCCTCATCATATCCTCAAGCTCCCATGTAGCTTCTTCTAATTGGTGGTACCTCCATAAAACATTCACCAAGCGAGTGGTCTTGTTTCGTAGGACTTTTTCACTATGATCCAGAATCTCTATCGGTTGTTCCTCATAAGAATGATCTTGATCCAGCAGTACAACTTCTGAGCTGAGTACATGTGAAGGATCAGGTATGTACTTTCTCAGGAGAGATACATGGAACACATCGTGAACTTGAGAGAGATTTGGTGGAAGCGCCAATCGGTAAGCTACCTTCCCAATACGATCCAGTATTTCGAAAGGACCGATACATCTAGAGCTCAACCTCCCCTTATTTCCAAATCTCATGACCCTCTTCCAGGGAGATATTCGTAAGAACACTTTATCATCGACTTCAAACTCTAGGTCTATTCTTCGGTTGTTGGAATAACTTTTCTATCGACTCTGAGCTGCTCTTATGTGTTGTTGAATAGATCGGACCTTTCCTACCATCTCATCATCAATATCAGGTCCTAATAGATTTCTTTCCCTAACTTCATCCCAACAAGTTGGAGTCCTTCATTTATTTCCATAGAGTGCTTTATAAAGAGCCATCTGAATACTGGAGTGAAAGTTATTATTATAAGAAAATTCCACCAAAGGTAGGTGTTGATCCCAACTACCATTGAAATCCAAAGAGAAATCTCTCAACATATCTTCTAGAGTTTGAATTGTTCTCTCAGACTGACCGTCTGTCTAAGGATGATATGCAGTACTGAAACTCAACTCTGTATCTAGAGTATACTGAAGACTTCGCCAGAACATTGAGGTAAACCTCGGATCCCGATCAGATATAATAGAAAGTGGTACTCCATGAAATCTTACCACTTCCATCAGATATATCCTGGCAAGATGATCTAGAGAGAAATCCTCTCTAATAGCGATGAAGTGTGAAGACTTTGTAAGACGATCAACTATGACCCAGATAGCATTATTGCCTTTGCATGTTATAGGAAGTCCGGTCACAAAGTCCATAGTGATGTTTTCCAATTTCCATTCGGGTATGGGTAATGGTTGTAACATCCCCTTAGACTTCTGTCTCTCAGCTTTAACTTGCTGACAGACCAATCATCTAGAGACATATTCAGCAACATCACTTTTCATGCCATCCAACCAGAAGTACGCTTTCAGGTCCCTATACATCTTTGTGCTTCCAGGATGAATAGAGAATGAAGAACTATGAGCCTCATCCAGCATCTCATTCTTTAATTCGGGGATGGGAGGAACACAAACCCGATTCCTAAACTTTATTATCCCATCATAATCAAAGTTGAATTCAGGAACATTTCTCACCTTCTTTTGTAACTCGACATCTTCTTTCCGTGCCTCTTTAATCTTCACATGTATAGATGGTTGAACATTCATTTGAGAAAGATACGATATTTTCCCCTTTAATTATAATTCCAAGATCCATCCTTTGTAATTCCTTAAATATTGGATCTTTTGTGATCCTCATTATGGATAAACTGGCATGGTCCTGTCGACTTAATGCTTCTGCCACCTTGTTTTCTTTCCCAGAGTGGTAATGAATTGAGCAGTCGTAATCCTTAATCAGCTCCAACCATCTTCTTTGGCACATATTCAGCACCTTTTGTGTGAAAATATACTTTAAACTTTTATGATCAGTATAAATATCACACCTTTCACCATAAAGGTAATGCCTCCAAATCTATAATGCAATGATTACCGTAGCTAACTCCAAATAATGAGTTGGGTAATTTTTCTCATGTATTTTCAACTGTCGTGAGGCATAAGCTATCACCATATCATTTTGCATAAGAACACACCCCAAACCTTTCTTGGATGCATCAATGTAGATCACAAACCTTTCTCCACTACAGGGCAGTGTGAGCACAGGTGCACTGGATAACCTTCTTTTCAACTCCTTGAAATTCTCTTCACATTTCTACGTCCAAACAAACTTAACTCCTTTCCGAGTCAACTTGGTGAGTGAATTAGACAATTGTGAAAAATCATTCACAAAACGTCGATAATATCCATCCAAACCAAGAAAACTTCAGATCTCAGTTACTCTTGTTGGTCTCGACAATCTTTTGATAACCTATGCTTTTGCTGGATCCATAGATATTCCCTCTTTTGAGATTATGTGACCCAAAAATGAAACTCTTTGAAGCCAAAATTCACACTTGGTAAATTTGGCATAAAGCTTCTCCTTTCTCAGGGTCTTCAATATAATTCTCAAGTGATCGTTATGTTCTTCCTTGCTCTTTGAATATACAAGAATATCGTTTATAAAGACTACCACAAACTGATCAAGATAGTCTCTAAAGACCCTATTTATCAGATCCATGAAGATAGCAGGGGCATTAGTAAGAACAAATGGCATCACTCTAAATTTATAGTGTCCATACCTTGTACGAAAAACCGTCTTTGGTATATCCTCCCTTTTGAACCTTTATTGGTGATACCCTGAACGAAGATCAATCTTGGAAAATTATTGAGCTCCTCGTAGTTGGTCAAATAATTCATCAATGCCTGGGAGGGGATATTTGTTCTTGATAGTGATCTTGTTAAGTTCTCGATAATCAATGCAGAGTCTCATTGATCCATCTTTCTTCTTAACAAACAGAACAGGTGCTTCCCAAGGTGACACACTAGGGCGTATGAACCCCTTATCAAGATTCTCTTGGAGTTGCTTCTTTAATTCATGAAACTCAATTGGGGCCATTCTATAAGGTTTCTTTGAAATAGGCAAAGCACCTGGTACGAGTTCTATTGAAAACTCAACATCACGATTTGGTGGGAGACCCGATAATTCCTCCAGAAAGACATCATCAAACTCCCGTACAATGGGATATTCTTAATCGTGAGTTTCTCACTAACCATTTGAGATAAATAACTTTCATTTAGTGGAATCAATACCCATAAAATGGAAGAAATTTCCACTGGAAGGTTATGTTCATCCTTGCATCGATAAACGATCATAGATTGATCTGGAATATGAAATGTGACTTCCCTTCTTTGGCAATTGATATGAGCTCCATGTAGAGAAATCCAATACATGCCAAGAATCACCTCAAATTCCACTATAGGAAGGATCACAAGATTTGCAGGAAGCACTTTCCCACAAACTTCAATCGGAGAAGAATTATAAACTTTTGATGCGACTGTTGTGCCATTAGGGGTTGTCACAGCTAACTCAACATCTAAATATTGAGGTAATATGGTGATATCCATAGAAAATTATTCAGAAATAAAGGAGTGGGTGGATCCAGAATCAAATAAAACATTTTCTACTTTAGAGTGGATGGTAAGTGTAACTTTCAACACATCGTTATCGTACTCCACATCACTGATAGAAATTGCACGTGACTTTTCTTTGTCTTTAGCCTTAAGAGTTTGTTGACGTCGACCATCATCATCAACCCTTGGATTTGGGAATTGATTGGAATAATGCCCCATCTCCTTGCACTTGAAACATTGATGTGTAGTAGGTTCATTCTGTGTGTCCCTTCCTTTGTTTGCATCATTAGACATATTCTTCCCATCATTGCGGCATTCAAATCCTGATGACCTTCCTTTCCACATTTGAAACATTTACTTGTCCCTTTAAGACAACTCCATCCATTTTTCTTTCCACACTTTGAGCATAAGGAAAATCTCATCTTCTTTTCAGTGTGATCCTTAGATTTTCCTTTGAATTCCATTTTCCTCTTCTTATCAAACCCATATGACTGATGGGTTACTACAATCTCCATCTCGACTTTGAGAGCACATCGAACGATTTCCTCATAGCTATTGAAGTCCCTTATGGCTAACGCCCTTCGAAAACTTGGTTTTAAGCCACTAAAGAATCGATCGATCTTACTCTCAGGTTGGATAATAATACCATAAGCGTACCTTGCAAGTCTTGTAATATTTTCTTCATAAGTACCAACAGATTCATCATCCTTTTTCTTCAGTTGAAGAAACTCTTTCTCCATCTTTGTTTGGAGAATACGAGGGAAGTACTTATTGAAAAATAAGTTCTTGAACTCATCCCATTCCATGGACTCAATTTCATCCCTTTGCCTCGTATTCTTAATAAGATTCCACCATTGATCAGCATCTCCTTCCAAACGATACACTGCTAGGATGACTTTATCATGTTCAGAACATTGAAGAACTGAAAATATCTTTTCAGTAGTAATAATCCATTGTTCAGCAACTAATGGATCAGTAGACCTGCTGAAAGAAGGTGGACGTTGCCTCATGAAGCATTCAACAGAATGTTTCTCCTTCCATTTCTCTTTTGGAAGTCCTGCATGATTCATATCTTGAGAATGTTGTGTGAGCATGGCTACAAGATTTTGAATTCCAACTCCCATAACGTTGGGTTGCTTAGGGGGACAATCATTGCATTACCCGTCGCATTCCACATTAACATGGTTCCTTCGGGTTCCAGCCATTGACTAAAACGAAGAAGAATAGTGTGAGAAACACTAATTATAATAGGAAAACCACATAATCAAGAATAAAATTTCACACTTAAGGTCTTATCATAGGTAGTTCGTGGCCATTTCTAAAACACTAAGATTGTGTTCTATGCTTAGACTTATACTTAGGATTCTTAGTAAGGCTTTCACATCATAGTTTCCAAAGGTTGACTATACCTTTCCTCTGATACCAACTATAACGACCCATAATTTAAATACATTTTCATTACTTCAGAATTTAAGCACACTTATTACAACATATAACAAAACCAGGAAAGGACCGTATAGGTATAGAGTCTTTAGAAACTGGGAAACATAAACAA
Source organism: Viscum album (assembly GCA_963277665.1). Lineage (NCBI taxonomy): Eukaryota > Viridiplantae > Streptophyta > Magnoliopsida > Santalales > Viscaceae > Viscum > Viscum album. The sequence goes on from OY728151.1 coordinate 1,992,345,607, forward strand.
CTGGTTCATAAAGCATCTACTTTGCCTCCCATTTATTTCATCATATCTAGAGTCCCTTTTTGGAATATCATACTTAATAACCTTATTCCTGACCTGGGGAAATAAAACATACAGAAGGGTGAGCTGAAATGCTTATTCAGGGTAAAAAAAGAAATATCAATCACATCATATACATAAGAACATAACTTTTGGAAATCTTAACCTGCAAAAGAAATCATAATTTCATATCATGGTATAAATCATAGTAATGAAATGTAATCCCAATAATCATTACTTAAAACACTAAACTTTGTGGCATACAGACATAATCATAGAGAGTAATTTCTTGTTATTCAAGAATCATTGCCAAGACTATCTTAGTGGACAAAGTCCATTTCTGAACGGAGTTCACTCCTCGTTTCAGTCCTGTTTCACTGAACCGGTTTAACCTATCGTTCCAGCCATGTCTATCTCATGAGATATAAAATCTTTACCCAATGCATTAGAGGGAGTTATAGGTCCCACCCATCTCATAATGATACCATTCTTATGTGTGCCACAAAATCAGAAACCATACATCATAGCATAACCCATGTAATAAAAATGGGAATCTTAAACATCGTGACATCATAAAAGAATTCATATAAGATAAAGGAATTCATAAAAATATAATTCCATCACAAAATAATCAAATAAATGTAATAATAATGCTAGAAACAGAACCCTTTATTATCATATATGGAAAAATAATTTTGATAAAACAATTGAACTCTATTCTTGAGGAAAATATCCTTTCTGCTTCAAAAACACTTTTCCTTTCTTAACATGTCGTACAATTCTAAACTAAATGAAGTTGATTAAAAATAAACATGACAACTTGTAAAGTACTATTCTTGGAAATAATGTTTTAAAAATCCATTCATTCCGTATAAGTTAAAAAAACCTTCTCGTACTGTTGTCAGAAAAGTCAAAAAGTACCTCGTACGAAAAACGACAAAAGATTCCTTTCATATCCTTTACTAAAAACTCAACGAAGGGTAAAATTGGATTTAAAAAATTGTATGTGGATGGAAATAATATTACATATTGAGGAAACATGGATGTGGATGATAAGATACACTCCAGTAAATACCAATGTATAAACAATCTCGGATTAAAACTAGATTGTGATATTTCCCTTACCTTAGGTCCCATTTGCCCTGTAAGTGTCCGAACCTCCTATATAATGATTTAAATAATGTTATTAACTTATTAAAGAATCATAATTATTGTTATTATATAATATATGGTCATATTCTTAGCTTCTTATTAGTAATATTTCATTGCTACTTGTTATTCGGGTGTTTATAACTTTTTGTTCTTATGCGTGTTTTGTTGAATAAATTCTTATTCTTCTCTTTAGGTTATAGATACATCATTTAAAGAATGGTATTAATGTACTATATATCATATTTATTCATTAAATTAGTTTATATAATCATTATTCAATTAAGATCATGTAGAACGAATCGCATCACATCGTGGAGATGGTATTCCGTACGTACGCACGAGCGATGATATCATTCCCATGATCGTGGAATTGTATTGGAGTGTATGTATACTATTTAAGAATCAATATCACTTTAAAATAATCATATATAGTAATTATTTACATCATTATACCCATCCAAGTAAGGTGGTTGGGGAAAATAGATTACACCACGACGTGGAGATTGTATTCTCTACGTACGCACACGCGTTGATTTCGTTTTCCATAGGATGGATAGATGTTGAAATAGGGTTGTTTCATAATTATAATAACATATCAGTATATGAGTGATACTGATGTTATTATTTCATAATGAAACATCTAAATAAGAAGTTGTTGAAGATGAAATAATTTGGAAAGGATCGGTAATGGATATTACCTCTTTTTGACGCGCCTCTTCTTATCCTCCTCTTAGGGCACTAGGGTTGGTATTTGAAGAAGACCAGAACCTCTAGGATGATTCAAGGGAAGTGGGGAAGTGAAATGGGCAGGGTTTGGCAGAGCTTGAAGGCTCAAATTGGTGTGAGGAGGAGAGGGAGGAGGTGCCCTTTTATAAGGGAGGAGAGGGGCACCATTGGAAATATAAGAAATATTAGTTTATATTAAATCCCAAACCCACTTAAAAACTTCCAAAATGACTCATATCCAAATATTAGATGAGATAGGGTTGTAATCGCATCATCCAATAAAATTTAGACATGTTAGGAATTTATTTTAAACATTACCAACTTGATTTATCCTTATTTATCAATTTAATTTTATTTGTGGTAATAATATTCTAAATTTTAAATTATTATTAATAATTACATATGTGTTGTGAATTTTCCATATTTTGACACTTTATAACATTTTCTACCATATAAATTTTAATTTATAATTTTTAAATATTTTTGTGATTTTTAAACAATTTTATAATATTTTATTTTTATAAAATAACAATAGTGTCAATTTTGACACTATTCAATTATTTGAATTAAAATAAAATATATACAGATGATATGTTCGAACTAAACACTTTAATAGATTAATAAAATGACATATGTATCTAGAAAATTAGTGGAGCACATTAAATAGTGCATATAATAATTATTTTAATATTTTAAAACCATTTATTTGATATTTTAATTAATAAAATAATTTCAACATCACTATTGTGTCATAATTAATGATAATTATTTAATCCCTAAAAATTTTAAATAAATTCCTATGATGTAGATAATTGTATTATATTTTTTCAGACTATTCATGTTCGAAGTTTCATTAAGTTTATCACCAAATTAATTATATTACTTATAAGATTTAAGAAAGTGACAAGTTGTCACATTCTTTGGTTTTAATAATAAATAAATTATTTTCATGGAAAAAAGTATATTAAATGAATATAATCCAATCCTTAGGTGATATGGGTCGACTTTTAGTCATCCAATTGGATTTTGGAATGTGTTAGGGTAATTTTATAATCTTATATTTACCCTTAATTACCCGATTTACCTTTAACTATGGTAAATAAAATTTACTATAGTTACTATTCATAATGCCCAAAAATAAAATGTAGCATATTAACATAATTTTGACCCACTGATTCTGAATATGGAATCCATTTTTCAAAATTCAAAACATATAAGTTGCAGTAATTAATTTAAAATAAATCCCGTTGTTAAGAAAACGGGTTTTAGAAGTTAAAACATTGACAAAGATTGAAATGTTTTTACCTATGAATTAAATTTGAAATTAATGCTAATGACATAAATTATATTAAATAGTAAACATATATTCTATATATACTTTAAAAACATTCAAAATTATAATTTAACCATATAAATTATCTCAATGAAAAAAGTTGTTTTTAATTAAAAATTTGCGTATTTTTACTATTCATCAAAATATTAAAGTTATCAGAAAAATATCAAAAATTTATCCAAAGTAAATTTTTATATCCTGATTCAAAAGAAGAATTTTATTTTGTCAAATTGAACTTCTAAATGTGTCAAAAACTAGATTTAATGTCTGTGCACCATCAAAAGGCGGCAAAACTGCATTTTTTTGATAACTACTTATTTTACCCAAAAAAATTATTTTGTTCTCTTACCATGTTCTAGAAAATGTGTAAGATGAATAATAATGTTGTAAAATTTAAAATTCAGTTAATACTATTCATAATGGCTAGTTTATAATATTATAATAATATATCGTTGTTTAGTGGAACTCGGTATTGCGTACTACACACGCTATCGAGGAAGGCCGCGATTGCGTGCAGTGAAAAATTCCTTTGATGATTTACATAACATAAAAACAAAATATTTCTCATAAAAGTATTGGGTGTTACAAGGAAAATATTTTTATGATAAATGTTCCTTTGAATCGTTATATTACTTTCTCATTATTTCTTCCCCGTCCTTAGTTTTGAAAACCAATGATGACAATTGATAAGCTTCCCTTTAGAGGTGATACTATTCCATGATAAACATCTCCCATTATTTACATCCCAATGTGAGAAAAAAACATCATTAAGGCACTTATCCACTGCTTAGATACGAATGGATTTCTATACCCATTGAATGATAGAGGATAATAACACATGAAGTGGTATCACAGTGTTACACAACATTGTGGATTAGAATAATGCTTAATACATGAATGGTTATTTGTCATAACCTGATCCATTTATCCCAAAATTGTAATACTATATTCATCTCAAGATTCAAGAATAACATTATCTTCATTATCTTCCCCATGAAGAAAATCCATAAAAGGATTATATACATTGATACATTTTCCATTCCGTTCACTATGAAATATTTCTAAATAATTTCACACACTACATTAGATAGTAACATTATGAATAACGAATTAGAATTTCAAAACTAGAAAAAAATAACATAAATTTAAAATTTATATATAACTAATCTCAAAATAAAAAGAATGAATTTTTTGGGGACATTGCAACAGTTCTCTCGGGGATACATTTTCTTATCTATGTTTTCTCAAATTTAGTTCCAAATGTATCTACTAATATTTCCTATCATAGAAACTATAAATATCTCATCCCTAACGGCCAAGAACTAGTGGTAACATTATTAAATTTGTAATAAATACAAGAACTCACATCCCAATGGACTTATTGTTTATTAATCTTGGTATACATAATACATACATGAATCCCATGATACATTTGAAAATAAAAGATACAGAATAGTATTTTCATTGGGATAATTTTTATTCAATATTGTATATCCCATCATATCATTCCTAAAAAATTTATCAGCATTCTAGGGAAATTAATTATATGAAAAGGGAAAGTCAATTACTTTGTAAGAGAATTCATACAGTATAAGGTAAATACATTATGATTAATGTAGACGAAATAAATGATGATCAAATATTACCATATAAATAGTCACATGAGTTTGAAACTGATCCAAGGATATAAAAACATTTCATACAAACTCAATCAAACTACTGCTTAATTTCTTAATTATGAAATGTATAATTATGGATATAAGAACATACCGTTGAGGCCTTGTTCCAAGACAAATAAAATAACAACTAGGCCACATGCCAATAAATCTATATAAATTAAAAAAAGCCTCAACCATATAACCATTATATTTTTTTCCACATGAGAAGTACCAATGCATCAAGGAAATAATGAATTATAGGCCCCACCTATCACTTAAAAATTCCAATTAATTTTTCATAAAAATGAATAACATAACAAAATCAACATTCCTTGAAAATCAATCACTTTTCTTATTAAAATTACTAGAATACATAATATCAATTCTACACCTAGTAATGCTGATCACAAAACATCCAAATAAATATCCGGGATAGTATTATAATATTATATATTCATTAAATAATATTATCCACCCAATATATTATCATAGATGGAAATACATTCATAATACCACTTGAAAATTTCATGATGAAAATACCGGTTTTCACACTAAAAACGCTTTTGAAAAATCTATAAAATTATAAAATATAAAATAACAAATTTCATTTAAAATTATCCTTGTAAAAATGTAATGGAATATTAAAAAAATATAATTAATTATGAAAAACAATTACACTCATGCTATATAATTTAACCAAAAATTCATTCCATAGTTTTGTAAAAAGGATAAAAAGTACCATGATCAAAAAATGAATAGAAGTTTCCTTTTTTTTTTAAATTAAAACATGGATAAAATTTTATTTAAAGAATAATTATTAAATATTAAAAAAATAAATTAAAACATTTTAATGAAAATATGGATATGTGAGAGAAATATTTCTAACTATGTTGGAAAACAAGGTTGATTTTAAGTAAAAACATTGTTTTGGTATCCTTATTAATTAAAAAGTGGATATAAAATGAATCATTTAATTTATTTAAATTATCATAGGAGAATTAAATATATTGGGTTTTAGATATAATGATCAAATAATTCCTATAGTGGATACTTTAACAAAAAACCCCTGAATAATTATTTGATAGTGAAATAAACCATTAACAAATCTTCAACATTCATTATATATATCCAAAATAACTATATAATAATAATAGATTTATTATATTTCTACTAGATAAAAATAATCATATAAATCATATCATATATTATTTACCTATAATATTTTATCACCCAAGTATTAACAATTCATTGTAAAATTCACTATTTTGGGTAACAACTACTACATTTTTCTTGTATGTTTTTGTTTTTTAGTCTCAATACATTTAATTTTATCACTATTACATTATATATTTAATGTTAAAAATGATATTAATATCAATTATATTTATTATTAATTAATTTATCGTAATCCATAAATGAAAGAGAAGGAAAAATGAATTACACCATTAAAAGATACGATAGGACGTACGTACACATGGAAGCCATTTTCACATTTTAACAGTTGTAATGAATGAAATATAAATAATAATTGACCTATATAAAATATTTATAATAAAATATGTGTCATTTATATTAATAAATTATACTATTATTACAATCCAATTAAAATAATAATGAAAAAAACATACCACTTTACAATGGTGGTAGTCTACAGGTACGCATGATCAGCGTTATTATTTTTTGAAAAATTGGAAGCACATAAGATAGATGTGATTTATAATTCAATATGATTAAATTTTTAAAAATTATTATATTGAAAAATTAAATACATCATAATACCCATCCATAAAATATGCCAAAAAAATGTGTTGTATCACTACGTGGTGACGGTATGCTGTACATACTCAAAAATGATATATTCAGTTCCCATTTAATAGAATATAGGGTGGAAAATTGTGGTTTAATAAAAATAATAACATTTATGTATAATAAGTATAATTAAGATATTATTTTATGATAATTAACACAAATTTAGAGAAATTAAAATAAGAAATAACATGAAATAGGTCGGGTAAAAATGTTATCTCTTCTTCGAGATACTTCCGGTAGAAAATTTGTTAAGGAACATTTTTTTATTACAGGGATAAAAGAAACTCTATAAAAAGTATAAGGAATATTATAAGATTTATTTTTAGGGTTTGGATGATCTAGGTTTCTCAATGTGGTGTTATGAAGTAATGGAATGGGTGTCCTTTTATAAGAGAGGGAAATGACACACTTGGAATTATTAAAAAGATACAAATATTTCTATGTAATTCTAAATATATGGATTCAAAATGGTCATATATTTGAATATAAGGTGGAATATGGTTGAAATATCATCAAAAACTTTTTATATGTCTAGGTTTTATTTGAAACATTCAATTTTGGTTAATCCCCTCAGTCAACCTATTTTAACCTTAAAGTTGATAACAACTTTTCCACTATTAAGGGGTTATAATTTCACTTATAATGTAACAATTGCATCATAAATGTTAAATGGAATAAATACTAAATCAAATAAAATCATATTTGTCCACTTTTATGATATTATTATTTTTAAATAATTTAATAAAATATCATTGTGATAAAATATCATTAATGCCAATTATGAAATTATTCAATTAATTTCGCATAAAATAAAAAAATTGATTTTGAGTATATTTATTTTAAAAAAACTAATATCTAATATTTTTATATTATATATTTCTAACACTATAATTTGTTAAAATTATGTCACATTATATATATTTAAAATTATTTATTTTTCAACTAATTGAGGAAAAAGTGTGTCATTATCGCATAAGAATTTAATGTAATTATATTATTAATAAAAAATATAAATAAAATTAAAGTGTGAAAATAATTTTATTTTTATAATAATTGACATTTATATTCATTCATGATATTCTTGTATCTGTTTGTTAACACCAAATAGATATTTAAAATTAATAGAGTGACATTTTTTATTTTTCTTCACAATAAATATTATATTTGTAATTTTCCTATATATGTTTCTAGTATACAAGTACAATTATAACCTAAAGTGATAAGGGACGAATTATAATTATATACTATGAATTAGGATGGAAAATGGTGACCTTAACACTTATTTTTAACCTAGATTACCCTAATTTACCCTTTACTAAGGTGATAAATTTTACAATGGTTATTAATCATCATGACTATCACAAAAGGAAAAAAATTACCAAATATGAACCTCATGAATCTAGATATGGAATAAATTTTATCTTATTTGATACATAAAATTGGATGAAATTAATTTTAAATTAAGTGTTCCAAACATGACAAAATCGAATTTTAGAAGAATAATGTTTTAAGCAAAAAACTAGATTTATTATTATCCTATGCATAAATAAAAAATTATATTTTGGATAATTTTTTTATTGAATATATAATATATAAATTTCATTAAAATTATTCAATAACATTTATTAATTTAATTTATTAATATAAAAACACATTGTGTATATAAAATCAATTTTTCAGATAAACCACTATTTTACACCCAAAATGATTTTTGTTTAAATCTATTATAAATTGATAATAAATAAATTTATTTTATAGAAAATTTATTTTAAAAAATATAAAATCTTATTCATACACTCCATCTTCATAGCTTCGTTATTAGGGTATACTATACTACAGTTCATTTTTACTTAGTGTTGTGTGTATTACAAGCTATCGAAAAGAACTATTTGAAGAGAAATATTTCATAAAATATCAATGTGTTACCATAATTATAATATCACTTATATTTTAATTATTAATTTGGAAATATAAATGAATAATTCCCAAATAGTCCATATATATTTATTATTGGATTCATATGATTATGAATCATTTGACATATTCAAATAATGTTTATTTGGAAAGTGGCCCTTGAAACTTTTATTTGAAAATATTAGATGTATTTTTGACTATTGGTATTATAAATAATAATTTATATGGACCAATTAGTACTAAATAAAATGGTGGTTATTGGTAATTTTTAACCTTAAAAAATTATTATAGTCTACACGGTTATGTGTTTTTTCACCTACATGAGTTTGAAGCCTTTGAAAAATTTAAGGTCTTCCAAAGTGAAGTGCATAGTAAACTAGGAAACAGTATTAATATTATTTTATCAGATTATAGAGTAGAATAGTTGAGAAAATAATTCAATGACTATCTAAGAGATTGTGGAATTATTTCACAATTCACTCATCTACGAACAATATAGTGGAATGGTGTGTCTGAGAGGAGGAATGATACCTTATTATACATGGTTTCATCGATGATGAGTTTGTGTGATATTTTTACATCATTACGAGGAAATTATCTAGAACTTACATCATTAATGATATATATTAATTCCCTGACCCTAGTTTCCTAGATTTGGTGCATTATTAAATAGAATTGGCATGATCGCAAGAGATCAACTCTAGAACGACCGATTAGTTTATTAGTTTTGGAAGTACTAGATACATATATACATTTTAAATTACATCATGAAATAAAGAAAAACAACATTGTGTCCACTTTGGACACACTCATATTGTTTGGACTATCCCTTCAGGTTAATCATAATATACTTCTTCACATCCTGTGAAAATGAACACATAATAAAGGGTTGAGCTTATATTTTTAATACGGATAACAATATAGGAGGAACTAAAATAAATATTAATAAACATTTAAGGCAATGTATATGATTAAAACATAATCCTTTTTATTCTTAAACATTAAAAATTTATTTAAAATATAAATAAAATAATTTCATTTACTTATTCACATAGACAGTCTACTAGTCGAATAATCACATGTAATATCAATCAACAATTTCATAATTATGGAATGCGTCATGTCAGAAAACATAACCACATAGTCAAGGCCTCATACGCAGACTATAAATAAAGATTTGGTCATATACCTATTCCAAAAAACTAGTTTATCTCCTGAGACCTACTAATGCATCAAGGAACTATAGCGGGCTCCACCCGTCACTTACTAAGTCTAATGCATCCCTCATATGAAAAGGTTGGAACTTAATCTAAACATTTGTATTAAAACTAGCATATGAAATGTCAATATTATAACCACAAAAATTGCACACCCACAGTCAGACATAACTCATTAAATACAATATGGATGATTTTATTATAATAAATCAACCCCAATCAAGAATAATGAAGGATATTGACATAGATAAAAATAATCACTAAAACTATTTGAGATAAATATCCCTTTTTCTTAAAAACATTTAAAAGTATCACTATTTTTCAAGAATATGTTTAAAATAGATTTTTGAATAAAAGTGTCCCATACAACTTTGAAACATTTAAAAGTAATTTTAAATTTAAAACATTAATTTCCATATAAATAAATCCTTAAAACCTTTTTTAATACATGAACATTAATGATAAAGGTTTAGAAGAATAAATATTTAAAACATGTAAAATGGTATTTTAGTTAGAGTTCCTAACCAAATGAGGGACACTTGATTACAAATAATTGATGTATTAAAAACCTTACAATATCATCAGAATAAATATATTCATAATATACAAGTTCAAAGTACAGTATATACACCATATAAAATTTAATTTGTGTATAACAACTAAGAAGTCTCAGTGGAATATAAATTGAAATGAAATCCCTTATAAAGAATGTATCCTTAGGGTAATGATAAATCAATGAAATAATTACGTGTGGAAAGAATAAATACAATAAATATGATTGGATATTCATTTTAAGTCAATCAGAGTAAATTCACACATATTATTTTAAAAACTACACGAATGGCTTGGATGTTTTACTCAATGAATTGAAACTGAGTTATGATTACTCTGATCTAGATCATATCGATGAAATGAGAATTTATCAATGGGATGATTATGTGTATCAAAATTATATTCACATTAAGGGGAGTGTAAATTAATAAAATAATAAATAAATAGTGATTTTACACATAATCTTGGAGTAAAATAATCGATGATGTTTTCTTAAAACCCAATGAGTAGAAATTGAAATTAGAAATTCCCTTACCGATTTGGTAACATACGAAACATACACCCCATGAAAGAAGGATCATACAATGAAGTTGTATATAACCAAAAATTAATGTATATTACATAATGAATACAATCATGGGAATTATATACATCACACAAAAGGAAATACTGGAAAATATAGCATGAATCTCAGGGGAATAAAAAGTGAGATGAAAACACCTTACCTTGTACTTTTAAATTGTTAAGGGTAGGATAACCACCATTAAAACGTTGAAATAATTGTTATTAAATTTTAAAATAACCATAAACATTAATATGATATCATGTATTATCTTATAATATTTTGTTGTAAAGGATAATTAAGTAGTATCATTGTTTTGGGTGTTTACAGATTCATTTTTCTTTATATGTTATGTTACATAAATCATGTTTGGTATGGATATGATTTACTTTATTAATATATAGAACTATATTATGTTATTAAATGTTATTTATAATCATAAAATCAAAATTATGTTTGAATGGTTATGATGGGGAAAAAAATATCATCGCGTCGTGGAGACGGTAAGTCGTACCTACACCCGAGCGACAATATCATTATATTAGTGGTGAAATAATATGTAATTGAATGGTATATTATATATACATAATAATTGACATGTTATAATTATTATTTACATCAGTTATACTCATTATTATACCCATCCAAATATGAAGTGTTGAATAATAAACTACACTATAACATGGAGACGGTAATCCGTATGTACATATGTATGGTGTCATTGTCATTAATAGGATGTGTAGAATAATTAATATGGTTGTACCATGTTTATAATAACATAAAATTTTGTAGAAGATTCTAGATTTATTATTTTGGTATGGAAGCAACAATTAAATTGGAAGTGGAAGAAGAAAAGAACTTTGAAAGAGGTGATGAAATTTTTACCTCTTCTTCGGGTGATTCCTTTGGATTTGATCAGAAGGTATCTATAGGTTGGCTTTGTGATCAAATTATGGCCTCTAGGATCAAGTTAAGGTATTGGGTTGGATATTGGATTAGGGGTAGGCCGAGCCAAATGGAATTGGAGGTGTTATTTTGAGAGAAGAGGAAGTACCTTTTTATAAGAGAGGTGAGGATCTATTTTGGAAAAGTTTGAAAAATTATTTTATAATAAAATCATTTTCAGTTTAAAATGTCTCTAAAAGGATTTATTTCTAAGATAAGGTGGGGTTGGGTAGAAAAACACTCAACCAATAGGTTTTAGAATAGTCTAGGGAACCATATTAACCTTATCTTTTATATTTAATTCTTAGTTAAATAGTTTATCTTTTACCACGTCTTCTAGTATTTTTATGATACATGGTTAATAAAAATACTATAAAAAGAAAGGAGAAACTCATGTGGATTATTAATGACATATATATAATTATATAATTCTTTTTTCCAAACCTTATATTTTTATAAATATTATATCATTTAATAATATAGTATTTGTTTGAAATACTCATTTATGTCAATTTGGACACTATTTAAAATTTGGTATTGTTGAAAGTCAAAAAAAACATTATTACATCGAAATAAATAAATTAAATCATCCCTAAAATGTCATACTAACCTATAAAATCGTGTAATACATCAAAATTATCAATTTACATTTATTTTGATATGTATAATATCAATTATTTTAATCATTCATTAATAACGCAATTACTGCATCATCATTGAGTCAAAAAACAAATTTAATTATTTAATGACTAAAAATTAGAAATAAAATATCTTGACATAATAAATTGTTCTATATTTGTAATGAATATTTATATTCGAATTTATAATATTTATAACATTATATTAAAAATGATTTAGTTATTAAAGATTAAATTTAACACTTTTAACTCTTTTTTAAATAAAATAATAATAAATGTAATAATCTAATCCAAGTGGATAAAAAGGATCTTATTTTATCCCTAGTGTTTATTTATGTTGAAATACATTTATCCAATAGAATTAGGACACGTTTTATGGAAATTATAATATCATTTTTACCATTAATTACCCGATTTACTTTTAATCGATGTAAATAAAATACAAAATTTACTATTCACCAAAAATTATTTTCATCCTATTGAAACAAAATTAACTTACTAATGTTAACTGTGTGTCTCATATTTTTGAAATTCAATTCCTAGAAGCAGTAATATTATGTTTTACCCAAATTTGAAAATGTGGCTAGAAGGTGGGTAAAAGGCATTAAATAGTTCAATAAAAAATTATATATCTAATATTATTATATATAGACTTGAAAGAATTTAATTGTACTAATATAGGTATTATTTATCTATTTTGACATTAAAATAAACATAAATAAAAATAATTACTATTTAAATAAAACTCAGTTTTAAATAGTAATGCATTGTTTTTCACTAATCATTAAAAATTGGATGTTTTTAGAAAAATACCAAAACTTAACCCAAAGATAATTTTGATATTAAATATTCAAAAATGATTTCTATTTTATCAAATTAAAAAAATTGATGTTCTATTAATTAATTTAAAAAAATATTATAGTTTTCAAAACCAGAAAGTGTGATTTTATGAATTAAAAACAATCAAAATATTGATATGTGTTTATGTCCAATTTAAATGAAAAATTACTTCAAATGACCAAAATTTAATTAAATGATAAAAATATAATCCAATTATACTTCAAAACCCATAAAATGTATAATTTAACACTGAAAATTATTTAGATTAAAAAATTTGTTTTCAATAAATATTTCGTATTTTTCACGATTCATCAAAACATAAAAGTTATCCGAAAAGCACCGAATATTTATCCATGATAAAATTTTATGTCTTGATTCTAATTAAAGAAGACTATTCTTTCAAATTGAATATACAAAATTATCAAATATTATATTTAATAAGGTTTCTCCATTAAAATGCGGTAAAATTGCATTTTTTTAAAAATAATTCTCTTATCTGAAAAATTAAATTTGATGTTATATTATTTTAATGAAACACATAATATGGATGATAAAATTATATAGAGTTTATAAAATTCAAAATGAAGTAAATACTATTCCTATAAATTTTTTGAACAGCTGGTTTGGTAAGTCATGGTGCGCTTGAACTCGGTGTTGCGTGTAGCGCGTGTTATTGAATTAAATTAAAGAAAATAAATTACTATGAAATATTGGGGTGTTACATTATTCCACTATTTTGGAAATTTAGTCATAGAAATTTTAAAATTGGGCTTGTGAACATCATTGAAAGTCCCACATCAGGATATGAGTCAATAAAACTATCACTTTAAAAGAAATAAAGAGAAGTACAAAGGTCACCCAAGATAACCCAAAATAGGATTGCTTGTATAAAAACATGGATATGGAAGATAAAATAAGTGTCATGTTCTAATGGAGAGGGATAGAAAACATGATAAAGATAATGTTAAAAATAAGAAAACCACAAAATTGTGATTGGTTAAACGGTCATTAGATTCCAAATAGGAAAAGTAAATGGAAATTTTTTTTCTGTTTTATGTTCCATTTCATAAATTTGTGGAATTTATTTATGAGATTGAGTATGAACATAAAGAGATATACATTATTTTTAAGTAGAGTGTCATAATTTAATAAATTTCTACCAGTAAATCATCTTTTCTCCAAATTATGAGTATTCAAGATGACTCAGTCACACCTAAAGCTCTAGATTCAACTTCTAGAGAATCACATAATCCACAAAGGATAAACTATATATTTCCATTGCCTTTAGAGATTATCCAAAAAAATGTTTAGTACAAGATCTAACGATACAAAAAATAGATAATCCTTTATTGAATTAAATACTAATCTTAATTTCAAAAATTAAACAAACAATACCCAATGTTCAATAAAGACCATTAAATAAACAATTGTCCTTAAAATATTTCAATATAATTAAAACTAAGAATGAAACCGAAAATGAATAATAATTTAATAACATATTCATTCATAGTAAAATTTAACATTTTTCTCCAAATAACATCTACTACTCTTAAAGTCTCAAACAGAAGTGTAATTAACCAAATCACATATTATCAATGATAGGTTAATAATTTCCATTAATAACTTGAATCTCTATAAAAAATATATTCAACCATAATAAAAAAAATCCAACATTACTCCTCAAATGAAATCCCATAGAAAAGTGATCCCAAGAGAGAAAAAGTCTTCCAAAACAACATTTATCTCTTAACCACCAATTCATTTTCTTATATTATGGATATCCATTTGATAAACGATAAGATCAAAAATATAATTAGTATTGATCTATAAAATAATTTAAGTAAAAAATAGTCACACTTACTAGGGACTTCATGAAATCCAATGGCAAGCAATAAATCACAGTTGAAAATAGGATTTGGGTTTGATTCTCATAGATTTGTCTGATGAAAAGGGTTGTCACATGGTCTTCATGTTGTCCTTTTTCAAAAAAAATATTTTATATCATTCCCAAAATGAGATAAATTCTTTAAAATAACAATAAAATAATTTAACCTGAAATTTTATCATATACCTAGACTTTTCATCCAAAAAACTAATAAAATGTACTTGCCTCAAATTCAAGGATCATATAACCCCAAATGGTTCTTTATAACTATATCCACAAAATAAAAGCTAATTTTCATCAAATAGCATTTTCACATGACAAACTGCAGGGTTAAAAGGACAAGAAAAAATTATTCCAATGTAATCACATCAAGAAAGACAATTATTAATTTTTTAAAAAATTCCTTCCATTTATTTCCACAAAGGTTCTTCCTTGACCAAGTGGTTACCCTATCTAATAGGGAATAGACTTGGGTATTGAACAGGTCCCCTAAATTTAGGGAAAATGACTATAAATAGATTCTTAGGATCATTTTTGTTTTCTTCCATAGTAGTCATCATTTTTCCTTAGCAATTCTTTAATTTATTTCCTTTTCCACACATAAATCATTTATTTAATCTATTGAGACACGTTCCTTGGTGTCTCCTTCCATATTTCTTGCATGATGGAAATTGAACTTTCTTTTCTCCACGGTCTCCACTACTCGAGCACTTATCATTCTCTTCCTTTCACTTCTTTGATGAATTTGGGAGATGGTTAATTTACATATAGTAGATCATATTTCTGGAAACATTATTCAACATGAACATGACATCTTTTTTTCCTATAAATATTAAATTTAGTTTCTCATTTCCTCCATCGTTCCCACCTTGTACATCATGTTCAATGTTACTATTACTTCCTTGGAATCTAGGCATTGACATAAACCCGAATGCATAGTGGGAGTAACAATAGTAATAAAATCATTTAGAAAAAAATCATGACACCTTATTTTCAATAAAAAACACCTTAAAAATAACCATGGCTTTTTGTTCTCATATTATATTAAAATCCATTAAATCAGTTAGTAATGAAAATGTGAATTATCCTAAGAATATCCCCTGGGAGTGTCGTAACCAAGAGTGCAGCAAGGCTCGTGGTCGTGCACCAGTTCCCATTTGAGTCTAGCTCAAAGTAGTGTTTTTGGGTTTTACCCATAGGTACATCTATGCTAGAGACTCCTCTACCTGCTCGTTTCTAGATATAGATGTATTTAATTGATAAACCACATAATATTTACATTTCCAAATTCTTTTGATGTTTTTATATACTAATCATCAATGTTTATCCTAGGGTAGTGTTTTCTAATCCGATTTTTTCTAATTCTAGCTACCAATTTTTTTACAAAACTTCCTCTAATACAAAACTTAATGCCCGAATCCTAGTTACCAAGAGTCGGTGCATTATTACATAACATTGGTATGATTTCAAGAGATCAAGTATCTAAATACCAATTAGTTTAGTAGCCTTGTAAGTACTAGATACGTATATAAGTTTAACATTACATCATGAAATAAAGAAAATCAACATTGTGTCCCTTTGAACACACTCATATCCTTTGCCCTATACCTACATGTTAATCATAATATACTTCATCACATCCTAGAAAAAATAAAACATAAGAAAGGGGTGAGATCAGATGCTCAGTAGGGATAACAATATAGTGGAAACTATTATAAATATGCATAAACATTTAAGGAAATGTATAAGACTGAAACATAAGTCTTCTAAAAATAATACTTTTGAATAACATGAAAAATATAAATCAAACAATTTTATTTACTTATTCACATGGATATTCTTCTAGTTGATTAATCACTTTTAATATCAATAGCTAATATTATAAATATGGAATGCATAATGCTGAACCTCATAACCACATAGTCAAGGCCTCGTTCCAAGACTACAAATAAGTATTTTGTTAAGGCCTTGTTCCATAACAATAGTTTGTCTCATGAGACCTACCGATACATTGATGATCTATAGCAGGATCCAACTGTCACTTACTAATTCCAAATCATTCATCATATGAAAAGTTTGTAACATAATCTAAATGTTAGTGTTAAAACTAGCATACGAAATATCAATATTTTAACCACGGACCATGAATGGTATAAAAATTGCACATCCAAAGTGAAGCATAACTCATTAAATACAATATAGAAGATTTTATTATCATAAATCAACCTCAATCAATAAAAATGAATTATATTTATAGATATGAAAATAATAAGTAAAACTATTTGAGATAAATATCCCATTTTTTCTTGAAAACATTTAATAGTCTCACTATTTATCAAGAAGTTGTTTAAAAGTGATTTTCGAACCAAATTGTCCCATATCACATTGAATCTTTTAAATGGAATTCCAATTTTAAAAAATTCATTTATATATAAATAAATCCTTAAAACCATCTTTAAAACATATATATTAATGAGAATGATTTAGAATAATAAATTTTTAAAACAATTAAAATAATATTTTATTTAGAGTTCCTAACCAAACGAGAGATGAATGAATACAAATAATTGAGTAATAAAAATATTTTAATATCATGAGAATAATTTAATTCATTATATACTATGTGCAAGTACAGTTTATACACCATATAAAAGGGAATTGGGGGATAACAACAATGAAGTATCAATGTAATGTAAATTGATATGAAATCCCTTATAAAGACTGTATCATTATGTTAAAGATAAATCAATGACATAATTTTGGGTAAAAATTTAAATACACTCAATATTATTAGATATTTAGTGTAAGTCAATCTGAGTACATTCACACATATTCTTGTACAAACAAAACCAATGAGTTGGATGTTTAACTCAATGAATGGAAATTGTGTTAAGATTACTCTTATCAAGTTCATATAAATGACTTGAGAATTTATTAATGGATTGATTATGTGTATCAAAAGTATATCCACACAAAGTGGGGTGTAAATTAATACACAATTAAATAAATTGTGATATTACAAATAATATTGGAGTAAAAAAATCAATGATGTTTGCATAAAACCCAATGAGTGTAAATTGAAATTAGAAATCCCCTTAACGATTTTGTGATTAATGAAACATAAAATAAATGAAAGAAGAATAAAAAAATTAATTTTTAAATACCAATAAATTAATGTATATTACAAAAATAATAAAATCATTGGTAGTACATACAACACACAAAACGAAATGGCGGAAAATATAGCATGAATCTTACGAGAATAAAAAGTTTGATGAAAACCCCATACCTTGTACTTTTATTTAGTATAAGGAAGGTTAAAATACTGTATAATAGTGAATTAATTGTTATTAAATTAAAAATTAACCACATACATAAATATTATATCATATATTATCTTCTAATTTTTCTTTAAAAATGATATTTCAGTAGTATCATTGTTTTGTGTGTTAAATAATTTGTTTTCCATTATTTGTTGTGTTATGTAAGTCATGATTGTTATTGATAGGATGTAGTTGATTAATATCCAGAATAATATTATGTTAATAAATTTTATTTCTAATAATCAAATGAAAATTATTCTTGAATGGTTACGATGGGGAACGAAATCACATCGCGTCATGGAGACGGTAAGTCATACGCACGCACAAGCGACTATATGATTCAATTAGTGGTGAAATAATATGTAATTGGATGGTATATTAAATATAAAGAATTAATAACATTTTATATTTATTATTTAAATCAGTTTTACTCATTATTATACCCATCAAAATAATGAAGTGTTGATTAACAAACTACACCACGATGTGGAGACGGTAAGCCGTATGTACACACGTATAGTGACTTTGCCATTAATAGGATGGATAGAATAATGAATATGGTTGTACCATATATATAATAACATCATACTGTGTATTATTTACTAGATTTATTATTATGGTATGGAAACAACAATGAAAGGGGAAGTGGAAGAAGAAAAGAACATTGAAAGAGGTGATGAAATTATTTCCTCTTCTTCAGGTACTGCCTTTTGATTTGATCAAAAGGGCTCCTTATATTGTCTTTATGTTTAAAATGTGGTATCTCTATTAAATTGAGGGTAGTTGAGAGATATTTTAGTTGGTTTGGCTGAGCCAAAAGGATTTGGAGGTGTGATTTTGAGAGAAGGGAAAGTACCCTTTTATAAGAGAGTTGAGGGTCACTTTAGGAAAAGCGTGGAATATTTTTTTTTATAATTTCATTTTTGGATTATAATGGATCTAAATGAATTTATTTAGATTTTAAGGTGGTTCTGGGTCTACAACCTCTCAACCAATAGGTTTTAGACAAGTTTAGGTCACCATATTAACCTTATCTCTTAGATTTAATTCTTAGTTAAATAGTTTAACTTTTACCAAGTCTTCCTATATTTTTATATTACATGGTTAATAAAATTACTATAAATTCCAAGAGATACTGAAGTGGTTAAATAATGACATATATATAATTATATACATCCTTTGGTAGAACATTATTTTTTTATGAATATTATATCATTTAATAACATAGTATTTTTTTTAAATACTCATTTATGTCAATATTAAAACTATTTACTATTTGGTTTTTGTGAAAGTCAAAAAAACATTATTACTTAAAAAAATACATTAAATTAACCCTTAAATTATATATTAACCTAGAAAATTCATGAAATGAATCAAATGTCTCAATTTATATTTAATTTCACATTTATAATATCAATTATTTTAATATTTCACTAATAATGTAATTACTACATCATCATTGTGTCAAAAATTATTTTAGTTATTTAATGTCTAAAAATTATAATTAAAATACCATGATTATGAAATATTTTTACCTTTATAATGAATATTTATATTTTAATTTTCTTATGTATAACACTATATTAAAAATGGTTTAGTTATTAAACTTTGAATTTAACACTTTTAACTCTTTTTTAAATAAAATAATAATAAATTTCATAATCTAATACAAGTGGATAAAAATGATCCTATTTTATTAATAAGGTTTATTTAGGTCGAAATAAATTTATCCAATAGAATTAATATAAGTTTTGGGGTAATTATAATATCGTTTCTACCTTTAATCACCATATTTTCTTTTAACCATGACAAATCAAATCCAAAAATTACTATTTATCAAAAATTATTTTCATCATATTGGACCAAATTTTACTTAATGGTGTCTACCATGTCTCTAGGATTTTATAAATTCAATTCACAAAAGTTGTAAAATTATGTTTTATACAAATTAACAAATGTGCCTAGAAGGTGGGTAAAGGTGTTAAATAGTTCAATAAAATTTTATATATCTAATATTATTATAAAATAAAATTAATGAATTACATTGGACTAAAATTGGTATTATGTTTCTAGTTTTACATTGAAATAAATTTAAATAAAATTAATTATTATTTAAATAAAAGTTGGTTTTAAAAAATCACATAGAGTTTTTTACTAGTCATTAAAAATTGAATGTTTTTAGAAAAATTTCAAAAATTCACCCAAATCTACTTTTGATATTCCAAATTAAAAAATTATGTGTACATTTCCAAATTAGAAACATATGAATTTTAATAATTAATTTAAAAAAAATCTCGTTGTCCAAACCGGAAAGCAGGTTTTTGGGACGTAAAAGCTATAAAAAGATTTATATGTGTTTGTGTCCAATTTAAATGTCAAATTACTTCCAATGAACAATATTAGATTAAATGGTAAAAATATAATCTAATTATACTTAAAAACCATTTAAATTTATAATTTAACACTATAAATTATTTTTATTAAAAAAGTTGTTTACAATTAAAATTTTGTATTTTCACTATTCATCAAAACATGAAAGTTATCCGAAAAGCACTGAAAATTTATGAAAACTAAATTTTTATGTACTACTTATAAATAAGATGTTTATTTTCTCAAATTGAATATATAAAAGTGTCAAATATTGGATTTAAAAAGGGTTCTCCATTAAAAGGTGGTAAAATTTCATTTTTTAAAAAATACTTATTTTATCTGAAAAATTGAATTTGTTCTTATATTATGTCTTAGAAAAACAGAATATGTAATCTTAAATAATATGAAGTATTTAAAATTCAAATTTTAGTTAATACTTTTTATAACTTTTTTTTGAACGGCTAGTTTGGAAAGTCACGGTTCGCTCGAACTCAGTGTTTCGTGTAACACAAGCTATTGAATTATTTTGAAGAAATAAATTACAATGAAATCTTGGGGTGTTACAAATATTTTATTCCAAATAAGGTAATCATACAATAAAAATAATAGATATGGTATATGGAACATCCCAATTATCCTTTCATGGGGATTTGGGGTAATGAAACATACATATGATGTTCGAATTCCAATAATCATAGTAATAAATATGAGAAATTAATTTTTTATTATCCCAAAGATACCATTAGATATTAATTTTATAATCATACCAAACAAAATGTTTTTGTAGCTTAATATGGTATTTTTGGAGAATAAACAAATGTTTTAATGATTCAGTGGGAGACTATTTTTAGAAATTCAATGCGGAAAATTTGGAATTATTACTTGAATTAAATATAAAACAATTCAATAATTAATTTTGGAAGACGAACTAAATTAGGTAACAAAATAAACACAATTTTTTTTGTATGATTTGTTATGATCTTGGGATTTATGGATTTCTTTTGGCTATAAATGAAGAATTTATGTACAAATATAATGAAATGTTTTTCTAACGAGAGGCCACTGAGTGTTCTTATTTTGGGAAATGGTTATAAGAAATTAAAAATTACAGTTAATCAATGTATAATACTATTTTTTTTTGATATTTATGGATGCAACTAAAGGGTTAAACTCAAGTAAGAAAATATGTTTTTTGTAATAAAACTAATATGGATTGTAAAATTTCTACCGATAATTCATTATTAGAAGAAAACTATTATAAAAAATAATGGTAGTTTCAATTAAGAGACCTTTTAACATGTTGTGAGGTTAAAGTCCCTTTGGATATTTCTTTTTATAGGAGATTATTTTTACTCTAAGATTAATCAAATGTGTATCAAAAAAACCATCCTTAATTATTATTTTGTTAAGGACGTGTATATGATAAAAACTGAAGGTTTTTTGTTGCCAAATTATTTTTATAATGTTTTCAAGTTTAAAAGGACCATTTTTTGATTGTTTAAATAGTCCTGGAGTAGATAAATTCATCTTGATCATCTAATCAAAGAGTTTGGTTTCATTGATAAGAAGATGATTCTCTTGTATGCAAGAGGGTTTGTGAGAGTTCAGTTGTATTTTTGATATTATATGCGGATTCAATAGTACTTATAAAACATGATATCCCAACATTTAAATCTATACTGTTGTTATTGGGAATGTTATTTGTGATGTAATATATGGGAAAAGATACCAACATACTGATTATGAATACTTATAGAGATATAATGAATAGGTTTCCTAGACTAGGTCAAATAACAAATATTGGTAAAGTGTTAATGAGGACTAGTATTGGTAATTCCATGAATGGATAATTAAAAGTGCTTCATGGATTCAATATTCGAAAGATTAAAGATCTTTTTATCAAATTATAGGGGATCTATAAGATTAAATATACATCCATGATAGGAATTATCTTGCATTCCATTTTATATACTCAACCCAATTTCGATTATTCTTTAAAATTAACAACTAAATAAAACTCCAATCCCAGTGACGATCAATATATTACTGTCATTTATATCCTAATATACATCAAAAGAAGTAAGGATACATTCATGTTTTTTAGGGGATAGGATGTGCTCTTTTTAAGGTATTACAACGATTCTATTATCCAATATGATAAATATTATATGTGATATTAAAATAGTTTTGTTTTGTAGAAAAATTATTGAGTCATATGATGTTGGAGTTAAAAAAATAAATTATGATGGACTAAAAAATATACGTGTAGTATATCACTGGAGAAAATAATTTAAATAATTATATTGGGTTAAAAATTTCTTTGACAGAATGTAGGTAGGTTAATTTCATTGAGGGATCAATTGATCTTGGTATTGATAATAATGAAAATATTAATTAGTCTAAGGAACCCCAATCTCACCATAAGACAAAAAAAATTCTTCACAAATGATATCTCATTTGAGAGATAATTTTGAGGGGTAATGTCAAGATCTATTTGGTGGTCACAAATTAAAATGTGGGGAATCCTTTGAAAAGACCATTTAAACAACAAGTTAATGATGGTTTCATTTCTTCTAATGGCATTGCAAACACGAGTTATTTGATATATTTTTTAAAAAAGAAATAATGTTAATAGAGGTTATATCTATTTATCATTCATTCATGAGTGATGTATATATTTCAAGAATTACTAAATGAAAAACCCATTTAATGGATGAATTTTAATTTCCCACTGTATATGATCATAATAGTATATTTTTGAGTTTAATGATATGTTAATACTACCATGAGGATAATATCATTTGATTTAAATAGTAGACTCATCAGATAATATGTAGAGACTTATTATCTATAATGGCCCACATAAGAACATCACATGAAATTTCATAAGGTCCTTGATATACTAATAGGTGTATACTTAATATGGATCACCATTACCTAAGGTTGAAAATATACTTAGTATATGAACCTTCATAATTTGATACCTTTCATATACCAGGATTGAGGGTGAACTAATCATGGGGTAGTTTGGTATGTCACTGATCAGAACATCAGTAGAGTTTATCCAAGAATACTTTTATCCTATTTTATGAAAAAATTGACCTTTTGGAACATGATTTAATTATAATAAGGAAATGAATGGTCATGATTGTTTAAGTGAATAGTAATTTTATGAACTACTTGAATGGATTATATGATATAAATTCATTCATACTAAGAAGTCTATTTTATAGAATCATGAACCTATGAGTTTTCCTATAATATATTGACTTGTTCTATTACTATTTGGAACATTATTACAAGTTTAAAAGGATAATATAATCTTGAATGTGATTAATAGAGATACATCCTACAGTGTACGTGTTTATATTTAGATTTAAGTGTATTTGTTTGAGATCATGAAAAACCATCTTATAGAATGGAAAGAAATAATATATTTCTTAATATTTTACTTTTCCTACAATTTTGTATTTTCGTATTTATAATTGTTTCTAATTCTATGGGTGTTGGAAAGCTCACACATATGGTCATTGAATGAAGATTGATATTTATATATTGTGTTTGACTAAAATTCAATAAGAATAATGAAAATTATGTTCAATGAAGTTTTCATGGACTCATATTAAATTATGTAGTTTTTTAATAATGTTAATGAGTAATTAGTATAAGTTGGAGATTGTATAATTTTATTTAATAAATCATGTTCCAAAGCATGGTGAAATTAATCACACCATGGACAGAATCTTCATGTGGAATAATATTTTGAACCAACCCAAAAATTGTTGTCCACTGGTACCTGAGACGCTCCTAGCACAGCTCGATGAGAATTACTGGTCCCCATGGGTTGGATACTTGCACCAAGAATCATAATAATCATAAAAAATATTAGTTCTTACAAAATAATTAAAAATTTGTCAAATGTAGAAGATGATAAAACATTACACAGACATTAATCCATACATAAATATATCCCAAATTAAAAAATCATCCAAAATAATATGTAACACCCATCCTCACAATGTCCCACAAACCTCATGTATTAATTGGACTACAGGTCAACCACTCACCACCATCACTCTATGTTCAGTGAGTCATGTACACTCACCAATTAAGGTGGTTTTTCTTCTCATGTACCTGACATAACATATTCTATAAATTGTTAAAGGTAAATGTAGGGTGTGATAAAAAAAATTACCCAGTAGGATCTCACCAATTGTTCCATTATATGGTTCAATGAAAATGGTTTTTTTATTCTACAATTTAAATAAATGAATGGAATGTAAAATAATTTCACATTCTCAGTTACACAAGATTTCAAAACCACATGATATGGATGATATATCAAAATAGGATTAAATTAATATTGTCATAAATCAAGTACAAGAATAAAAAAATTTATAATAAATGACATGTAGTAATCAAATGAAAACAAAGAAAAATGTTCATAATCCAAGAGATAAGTTATTTTCGAGCTAGAGGATCTTCAAACTACTCAATCAATCATCAGTAATTAATGGGTGTAGACAAGTCCATATGTCTTGGGATATAGGGATAATTAATAAACACCCAATTAGGTAGAATCATACCAAACATGGTTTAATTATATTATTCATTATGAATCTATTTTTTAGGGATTCAATGTCCTGGTGAGATTATCTTAATATCCTACTAAATACCCATGGTCACATTATCTTTAAATCAATAAATCTTGGTAAAATCATTCATTTAAATTCAATTCATCATTTTTAGTTCATATTCCCAATACCATGTTTGACATTCCATTTCAATTTCTAAACAAAAATGGTTTTTCATCATTAAATTCATTCATTTCAAAATCATCTTTCATTTTGCACTAATTTATCAACGTTCAGAATTAAATAATTTAATCAGAATAAATTTATCATTTAGATCCACCTTTCTCAAAATCCACTCTTATAATAAAAAAGGGCTCTTTTTAAAAACTTCATTCCCCTTCAAAATCAAAACTCAAATCATTAAAAATTAATTTTTTAAAATCAAATGAATATTAAATTTATTTCATGAATGACGAAATGAGTCAATTGTTAGAAAAGCCTTTTGTAAGAACCAACCTTTTTATCACATGATCAATTGTTAAATCAACAAAAATTGTATTCATCAAGATAGAATATTAGGTGAGGAATATCAATTCGGAACACTAATAATTATAAATCCCCAAATCAATAGACCATTACATCAGTTACATGAGGATTACTCCCTCACAATGGGAGTGAAAAGATAATATTATAGGGATTTGAAATCATAAAGAAATCAGTTACTAGGGAGAGATACAACACATCCATTATTACTTTTATCTGAGAATATGAAAGGTTGGAGGAGCCAACTCACCTCTTGAGAACCTCAAAAATTTTAGGAATTAGATTAGGGTTGAATTATAGGATTTTATTATTAACAATGGGTAGAAATATTTTAATTAAAAATGTTAGTGCCTAAAAAAACCATTCCCATGAATGTTGGGACACATAGAACTATTAGTTCAAATTTTGTTCCTATCCATAAAACCTCACTTGTTATTTGTATGGGTGCGTGGTGTGGAATAACATTTATTTTTTCTAACTATGAACTAATTGTTGGAAGCCCCACAACCTCAGCCACGTGGTCGGGAGCAGTGGCTACATGGTTTGGAAAAACCATTTGACAACTATGAGACACCCACTAAACCTTCTGAACTGATCATGCAGTTTTATGGGAAAACCCACAAGATTTTAACTAAACATATACCAAAGATTAAGTGCTCAAAAAGCTTCAAATTTTTTATATATGTCCCCATAAATGACACAAAACAACATCTATACAAAGGATTATCAAAAAAAGGTTCATTAAGTTCCTGAAATGGGTAATTGGATTCTATAATCTAACTACTATAAAACATTTTAACATAAAAAATTTATTAATTATACTCCACATAAAATAGATGAGGAATCCACCCTCTAATATATGAATTATTCTCCCATGTCACATTAGAATCAAAACCATGATATCTTATCACCTGATCCATGGGTATGAAATTTCCTATGAAACCATAATCTCAACAAAAAAAAAACAGAATTGGATGCTCGGTCGTGGATAAATCAGGATCAACATCAACGACATTCCAACTCAAAATATGATATGGTTTAGAATGGTTATTTTTGAAATATTATTTGTGAATCATTTTACGAATTTATTTATAATATGGTGTAAAATACATGTGTTAATTGACATTTCCAATCTACTCAACCACCTTAAATAGCCTCATATGTCTCGGTGAAATTTTCCCCTATTTTCCAAGATGTTGGTGACCCAACTACATTTAAAATCTCAAAAACACCCTTTGACCAAATAAAAAAATAAAGGATATCTACTATTTTCCACATATATTTTTACCAACACTATGTGGTTACAATTTTCCAAAAATTGAATATTGTCATTTTAATTATTTTCTGGACCAAACTCAGCCCCATAAAAGATGATTAAAGAATATCTGACCAACAAAATGAATATTTACATCATTTTCCCCAAAAGTACTAAAAGGGTTCTATCCTGAATGAATATTGGTAACCGTTGTTCTAAGAAAACTCATGTACTCCCAAATGGATATCCCAAGCTCCACCAAAATAAAGAACACAAGAAAAAATCATGTCATAAATAATTGGTATATATTTTATTGTATGGACATTCATCTATAGATTTTATACCATGTTCATTATAACATGATATACCATTACCTCTGGGAGGACTCTCGAAAAAAAAGTCAAACAGGGATCCCTATCAGAAGTTATAATATTTTTAACTCAATTTTATATAGAAATATCATACACATACGAGATTCCAAATTCCTCAACATTATTTAAGTCATGAATGGGAATGATGTTAGATCATTTAGTAACATGATAAATCATGACCCATATAAAATTATTCACTCATGGGATTTGAGGAAACCCATCCATTAAATCCATCAAAATATCCACCTAATCCCATGTTATCACAAGAAAGGGCTAATGTAAACCTAAAGGTATCTGCTTCTCATCATATACCAGTGAATATGTTTGGCATTGAAAAATAAAATATGTAATGTATCACCTCATACATGGGCACTAGAATCATCACAACATAATATAGAGCATATTCTTGGTGGTAAGGGTAATTCTGAATTAGAATTTTGAGATTCCACCATCATTTCATTTCTTATGGAAAAAGGTATGATGTATAAATTCTAGAAGCATTGGTTACCCTCTTTGGAGAACAAAAACACATCGATGGTATCCCCACCATAAAGAGAGTCCTTAATGCTACCAAACCCATCAATATAATTTTTATATTTCTTGTCTCAAATGAACTCTACCCCTTTCTTAGTGATTACAATCATTAGAGAATCAAAATTTGAAATAACAATGATGATACAATGGTAATACCCCTGGTAAACCCTTGAAGCATTTAATCTTGAAAAACATTTTTTGGTTGTTCGCATGGGAAAAAATATTTACCTTTTCATGGTTGACTAAAATAACATTTTGAGACAACATTTATTAAGAACATCACTTCCCGAATCCAGAAAATAAATTTCAATATCTTGGTGTAATGGTGGTGATCTCTCAAAAATTATATAACTACTCTTAGATGAGGAACTTAATCCTTTTTAGTGTCATAATAAACCAATATTTCATCCATAAAGGCCATAAAAATGACTTTAGGTACTCATATAATAACATATTTAACAATTATATAAAAATTATAAGATCATTGGTTAGACCAAAAATCAAAACAATGTAATTATAACAGTGATACATTATCCTAAGGTTAGACTTTAGAGTATCTGATTCCGTGATTAACAATAGATTGAAACCAGTCCCTAGTGAAATCTTCAAAATCCACTTCACCCCTTTCAACTGACCAAATATATCATCAATCTATGACTATAGATACTTGCTATTTTATTTAAATCAATTGAATTTTCAATAATCAACATAAATGTGAATCACTCGTGATCATTTAAAAAATAATAATAGGCACAAAACAAGGTGACACACTCAATAGTATAAAACCATTCTTTAATATATCATATAGTTGATTTTTTTACTCATTCAGTTCAGTAGGTTCCATATGATATGAATGAATAGAGATAACTTTTGTAATAAGTACTATGTAAATAGAAATATATACCTCCCTTGCAAGTGATAGTTTAGAAAAATCAGATGGAATGATATCAAGAAACCCATCAAAAACATGAATAAAATATCGACTCAAATATTCTAGCTCCAAAAGAAAAATAAAACATAGATATTAAAATATCCCAATATTGAAAATGAGGTCAAAATCTTCTCAACCTCAGGTCTCATACTCACCGGAAGACAAGAAACACCCCATTGGAGGTAGTAAAGGAGACCGCCCGAAGATATTGGTCAATCTAGGCATTATAGTCAATCAAAGCATTATGATCAATCATATAATACATCTTGGGAAATACATAAAGTGGTTTCATTTTGGGTATTTGAAAATACTATATGATCTTGATATCTAATAAGTATAATATAATTGTGACGAATCATAAAACCATCACATTCTTTATTTTAAGTGGTGTAGTAATATCCATCACATAGTATATATAATATTAATAAGAAGGATTTTTAAATGAGTAGAAAAATTTGGTAAAATGAATGAGTTGAAAAAATTTAAAATAATTTAATTACTAAAGATGAATGTATTGTAATGGTACATCTCACTATTGTTGGACTTGCATCAGATTCCACTGGAGACTCTTCCACTACATGAAAAAGTTTCATTATAGATTCACATGACTAGAAACCCTTATTTGTTGGAAAAACATAATCAAACATAATACATTTAGCTATTGAGGAGCCCATTACACTATGTAGAGAATATCATACATGAAGAAACTTTTACAAATAACCTGATTAACCACATGAACAATAGATATTAATTACCTCACAAAAAACTAGTTTTGAATGTCGATCCTGACCACGCTATAAGAAATTAAAAGGGCATTTTAATAGACACCATTGAAGGTCTATATAAATGATCTTCTCGATATCCATCGTGAGCCGCATCAATATTTATCCATCCATTAAAATCACTAACAGAATGGTAACTGTGAGTAACAGGGACTCTTATCAACCAAAAATTACCCACTAGGACAAGCACAGTCATCAATTATCTATCCATAATGTCCCAAAAAGAAGTGAGATTCAGTACAAAATCATGAAATTGAAATTAATATTGAAGTCGGATCTAAATCTTTCAATCCTTAATATTCTTGTTATTTACCTATGTAAGATAAAATTGAACATGTTTGGAAATTTGGTTTGTGTACCAAGTCAAAGTTCTATCACCTTACAAGAATCTATGGAACCCCGTTGAAATTTCAGAAACCATTTATTCTAGTTATAATTTCTTTTAAAAGAGATCATTTAATTCTTTCAACTCTAATCATTCACATTTCATACGTATAAGCATTAAATCCTACAACCTCCTACTAGGTACTTAATCATAGAGGTAACACACTTAAAACATTATTGAATAATTTTTTTCAAAGAAATCGAAAAGTATCTTATTATTTTTCAACCAAACATATACCTATTGAGGATCATTCAAATCATAGAAATATGTTAGATTATTGTAAAGAAACTCCTATGAATGATCTCTAGAATCTTCCCTTAAAGGTTCCACTACTTGATACAGAATATAAATGGGTGAAGGTATATATTTTAGAGCATGGACAATATGCTCCAAAATCTCAATAAGGTAATGATCAACTGAAGGGTTCTCTCTAACTATTCCATCACCTACTCCTTCTTAATGTCATATTAATATTTTTATTGGGGTCATGGTACTACAAAACAATAATAAGAAACAAAAAAACAACATCAATGATACTCATGTCATCAACTTAATCTATAGATATAAGAATATAAATTTCATCAATTTTTTTTGAAATTTTATGATTTTAAAATACTCAAATAAATTTTGTAAAATCCTAGAATAAGTTCAATTTTTCCTCAAGAACAAATTTATGAAACACCCATGGTGACTTACGGATGCAACAATGAAATCTATCCAGGAACTCACTCATAACTAACACCTAATTACTAAAATTCCTTCCTTTTTTCTACCTAGAGATTGGACACTAAATATATAAATCAAGGAAATATGAAAAACACATACCTATGGTATTAGTTTTTCATGAACCAACCCGAAAACCATAGTACATGACTATATGATTCAGTCCCGATATTTCCCCATGGGAATTATAGATACCCAAGGATTCGAGAATAAGACAATGAATCCTAAAAAACATTAAATGAAATGGTATTACCATAAGAAAAAGCCATTATTGGATTATATCTAAAGATAGAACATTACACAATCTGTATGTAAAATAAATAAACATCCTTAAGTAAAACATCATCTAAAATACAATGTAACACCTATCATGGAAAGGTAAAAAAACACCATGTGACATGGGAATGATAGTTCCACTAGTCTCCACCATCACTATGTATTATATGAGTTAATAAAACCTTCATCCTTTAGGTTGGGAATTGCAATTTCTCGTAATTATCAATACATAGTTTACAAATTCCTGTAGGAGATGGTGGGGTGTGGGAAACAGTTTCCAAGTAACATGTCACCAACAATTCCATATGAAGTTTCAATAAAATTAATCTATTATATAGTTTAATATAAACATATACAAGTCATGTAAAATCATTTCACATTATCAATAATACATTCCTTATTAATAGGAAGAGAAGGAAGATATATAATAAAATTCAAAAATAAAAAATTCCATAATTCAGGGACATGAAAAAAATGAATCTATAATTACTGAAAAGTAATAATCAAATAAAAACATGATTTTTTATCATCCTATATATAGGATGTTTTCTGGATTTAGTATCCCCTCAATTCTCAATCAACAATCAAATATTATTTTTTTTCACATTTCATACGGCTCGGTCCACCGATATAATCATTCAATACAACATCAGGGAAGATAATGTTGAACATGGTTTAGTTAGAGTTATTATAATGAATCCATTTCCTAGGTAGTTAGATTCCTAGAATTATTGATCTATTCACCCAAAAACTACCCAAGATTACATGATCTTTCATTCTATCAATAATGAAAAAATCTGTCATTTCAATTAAATTAATCATTCATTGTTAAAATTCCAAATTTAATGTTCAACATGAAATTTAAATTTCAAAACCAAAATAGTGGCCTTCGTAAAATTAATTCCTTTAAAAATAATATATCATTTTAATCAATTTTCTTATATATTAATATTAAATTATTTCATCAAATTAAATTTCCAATTTCAAGATACCATTATCAAAATCCTCCAAATTTATCAGTCAAATTAAAATGGGGTTCGTATCTCTTAAAAATAAAAAATAAAATCAACTCAAATTATATCTTTAATATAAATTGAAAATCTATTTTAAATCAATAAATAAATCAATGTTTCAATTTTAGGATAAGTATTTTGGATCCACCTACTCTTTTATCATATGATTAATTGATCAATTTCCTAAAATATGTATTACCAACATGTGATTGAAGGTGATAAAGATCAAATAGAAATACCTAGAGTAAAAATATATCAAATTAATGATTAATTACATAAAATAAATGAGTATTAATCCCTTGAAAATTAATAGAGAAGATAAAATAGTGAGGATTCTAAATCCGGATGAAATAAAATACTAATGTGAGACTGAACGCATCAACTTGTACTTCAATCTGAGAAGAAGGGATGTTGGAGGATCCAAATACCCTCTTGAGAACCTAAAAAATCCATGGAAGTTGGTTAGGTTTTAATGATAGGTCAGAGGGTTAAATATGGGGTTTGTTATTTTTATTAAAATCTTCAAGGCATTAAAAACTATTTGAAGGGTTTGCCGGGTTGGGCCAAATAGTTTGTACTAAAAGTAAAACTATCATTTCACCCTCACATTTCTTTTGTAAAGGGTTCATGGTTTGGCATTACTATTAGTATGACCATGATCCAAATTTGATAACCCTCACTACCCATGTCCTTATTGTTTGGAGGGGTGGTTGTAGGAGTTGGACAAACCGTACACCAATTGTGCACCAATCTAATGACCCTTTCAATATGTTGCATGACTTTTGGGGAAAAATAATTGTTTTACATAACCTTGATCTAACCATGTACAACTCCAAAAACTTCCATAATTTTTGGAAGGCCCTGAGAAATGACCCGAAACTGGATCCGAAGTCATGATTCTAAAAATAATGGACAATAAATACTTAAAAGTAGGTAATAACATATTACATATAGGATACCAAGCTGTGGTGCATATAAGAATCGTATGATTAACCATTTGAGAAAATATTCCATTTATGTTATAAAATTCTCATAGGATATCAAGACATTATGTGATGAAGTTTAAACAAATTAAAAATAATAAATGAGTTTTAACATTTATATTATAAAATGATGGAGAATCCCAAGAGTATAGTAACTTCTTAACATTTTGAGAATTGTGAAATCTAATTGGAACCTTCATTTGATTCATGTGTCCTCTAAAAATAAGTTCAATAACTTCATTATATAACAAAATATCACAATCACATTCCTAAATCTCTCTCGAAATCATGATTCCATATTTTTTGTAGTGTAGATTCTAGAACATTGCTCAGATAATTGTGGTCCTATAAAAATGTTTAGTGATTCATATAGATGGTGTATTATATCAAAGGCAAGAACCCATTGGTTATTGTTGGCGGAACACAAACAAAATCATTGTGATGGAAGAGTTAAAGATTAGATTATGAGGTACATTCATTTTATGGTGTTCTTATTCATCATATAAATTCCACAATATACTGATTAGGGAATTAATTTCTAATTAACATTTTCTAAAAATTCACATTATTATGTGTCATGAAACCCATAAGATATATGTTGATGGTCACCAAAGTGGAATAGTTCATGAATCACACTCTTAAAAACATTTATAATGTCATATCCAAAAAGTGTTACTAATTATGTAGGAGGATTAGTATATAAAATAACACAGTCATTAAGAACTATTAGACCATGATAATAAATATATTCCTGTAATCGTGTGGCCACGAGTCCAAAACAATTAATTTAAAGTAATAAAAATTACTATTAAAATATTTTTTATGAATTAAAAATGAAAAAATTACGAGTATATTTCTAGAAATATATAAAAAATAATTAGATATTAAATATTATAATTAAGTTACTAGTTTTTCCTACTCCACTCCTTATTGGAAATATTGTAAAACGACATTCATATTATACTATATATAATTATTAAAATTAATTTATCAAAAATAAAAATATATCTACAATTTATAAAAATTGTATAAATCCAAAAAAATTTATATGATTCTATATAACCAAAAATTAAATAAATATAGAGTACAAATTGAACATTTCATAAATACACTATTTATCTGAAATATTATAATGAAAACTTTTTTTATTTTCTATTTTGTTGAAAATAAATTTACACAAAATATTATTTATTATTTAATTAAATTCAAAACCCTTAAAAATTATCCCATGTACAATTATTTACAAAAAAATAGAAATTTTATAACACTTACACAAAATTGTAATATAATAATTTCTTTTTTAAATCATATAATAAAAATTGGACAATAAACATAATAACATTTATAAAATAATATAAAACTATAATTTCAGTTTACATTTAAATTTATCAAGATTATTAAATATCCATTATATATATATATATTAGATAAAAAAATATAATTATTCATATTTAATAAATTATTTATATTAATATATAATTTTGTAGTTGATAATAAAAGTATTAGTACATAATATTTTTTATAAAAAAAATATTGTATTCCTCCATGTGCAAAAAGTATTACATTTAAAATTAAATTCATTAATAGGTTGTCTATAAACATTTAATTAATTAAATTAAATATAATGATGTATGTATATAATAAAGAAATATTCATTAAAAAATTATTTTTAACATAAATTAAACAGTATAAAATAAAATTAAACAAATGAAAATTATAATACTTACCTGTTGTGGATGGTAGTGGTGGCCAGAAGTATCGATTTAAAAATTGAGGGTTGGTGTGACATTTGTATAAGGTTGGACATATCAGAAACCGTTAGAATTTTTCATCCTCATTTTATCATGTAATCAAGGATAGTGTCTCGCCCTTCATTTTTTAAATGCGGGAAGTAGTGAATGGTATGGTTTGTGGCCAAACTCTAACAAACCCACCAATGCAGTATAATAGTAGAGGGTGTGAAACGACCTATAAAATATAGTTCTATATAATATTTTACATCATCAACTACTCATACTGTAATATTTTTTCTCCAAGTTTCATTTTTCAATGTTTTTGTAAGGTCACACAATATTATTCAAGATAGGGAAATTATGGGAGTGTTTTCTTTGTAGTGGTGACAGAATGTCCACTCAAAATTTTACCCAAAGTGATATCCATCGATTTTTGAATTTTTTTTTTCACCCCTCATTATTTGGGGGATTTTCTACATTGGTTTCGATTTACTTCCACATTATTTAACTTTATTTTATCTCAATATTATTACTAAACCAATGGGTCAACAAATTTCCAATCACAACAAGCGGTATCAGACCGTAAATTTATCTTAATGATGTTCAACTTTAGGGTATTGATAATTCTCATAAATTGAGTATTATTTGTGACAGTAACTCCATATGATCTTTCACATTATAAAAAAAATATTGATATTATTAAAGGTGTCATTTAGATTCATAGTGGTCGTGGAGAAATCCTGTGTCTAGATAGTGATGGAATTGGAGATAATAAAATTAAACAGGGATTATGTTTCATTATGTAAACTAATAATTCTAATGGTTATAGGAATGAAAAATTTACTATTGGGAATTGGTGAAATACAAAAGGATGGGAAAAATATTAAATAGAACTACATCGAATGAAAAATTATTGAAAACAACAATTTTACATTGGAATATAGGGAGTTATCACGCATGGAAAAAAATATGAAGATGGATGTTTGGGATATACTGTAGAAGTTTTTTGAGGGTAAGTCACTGCAAAACAATATTTTCCTAAGGATAAAATATACACATTTTTAATGATGGAATCACCTTTGATAACTGACCACAATAACACCCTTAATACCCTATTCTCTTATTTCAGGATGTTGGTCCAAAAAATTGGGGATACTGATAATTTTTAGATTCAACTCCAATGATTTTTAAATTAATATGAGAATTTCATCATTAACTACATTGATAATATATTTATATATGCATTTGTCTTCAATTATGTTGTAGTTGTGTTTATTAAATTATAATTCCAATTCAATATCAAGGAGGATATAAAGATAACTTCATAACGTGAGAATTATATATCAATAGAGAGAGTAAGGATAGTTTATTAGGGTTTTAATGGTATCCAAAAGAATAGAAAGTAAAAATAAACTAACAAGGGGCAGTATTTAAAAAGTTAAAGGTGAGGAAATATGGGTAACTTCATGAAATGTAGGAAAAATAATAGTGTTGGAATGAACTCTTATGAAAAAAACCAAAATTACTTCTATAAATGGAGACATACATGTCACTGAATTAGAAATGGTCATTGGTGGAATAAATTATCTCAACAAATCATAGATAATAGAATAAAAAGAAATGTAGAACATTATGCCCCAATGAGAATTGTTTGTTCAATATGAACCAATCCTGGAAGGACATGTATCCATAGGTAATTAACATAAATCAAAATTGTTGGATTTGGTACAATAAAACTAAATATATAAGGAGGTATTATTGGAACCATCCAAGGAGTATTTCATATTATGTTCCTAAATAATGATATATTATCCTTGGGATACTTTAATGTCATATGGTGTAAGTCTTACAATGAGAAAATAGTGATGAAAATTGTAAAGTGTGCACTTGTAGTGATACTTATGGATAATATATCAAAGAAACTATACCTATTTTTTGATGAAACATATAAATAGGTTGAGATAGTTACTGTATAAAATTCCTCAATTAATGAATCAATGTTTTCATGGAATTAAAATATTAAATATAAGTTATAATTACTCTTAAATATTCTGTATGACCTTATGATATTCTATATTATTAAAGTGGAATCTTTACAATTTTTTTAGATTTTTTTGAGTATGAAACACAATTTGAATTTTGGATCATCAATGGTGAGAATAAAAGATATATTAGAGTTGAGACATCCAAATGGGTGGAATGAAATTGTTATCTTCATGAGAGGAGAAATGTACTTTTTATAATTCATTGATGATTATATTGACAGTTGTCGGATGTACCCAATAAAGGTGAAGGCGGGTGATTTTAAAGTATTCAAAACATTAATTCATGAAAATTGATTGAATATGGAAAGAAGATGAATTGTTTTAATACTGAAAACTATAACAAATATATAAGGGAATATATTTATACTATTTAATAAAAACGAATAAAGTTATAATTCAGCATTTTTTACACTACTTAGTGGAATAGAGTTCCAATGTGGATGGATTGAACCATATTGAATATAATATAGGGATATTTTTAATACCTGAGTGGTTTTTAAGAAGTTACAAGTAGAAGAAAGGTAGATATATTATTTTGTGATCAATAAATTCCCTGTAGTGGGGATTGATCTGAAAACAATAAAAGATATGTTAACTATTAAGAATTTTGAATATTATCATTTAAATTATTTTTGATGTCGAGTATATACCTTATTTAATTACCCCAGAAAATCAATGTTGTATTTGAGATACAATAAATGTATCTTCACAAGATATGGTGATGGATTCAAGGACTGTAGTTGTTGGGAAGACATTTCCCACAAACGTATCATCATCTGGGAGGATATTTTTGTAGTAGACATAGTGAAAATGATGATTAATAGAGATAATGAGATTTTTAATATAGAAACAGTAATAGTTTTGGTGGATAATGAATCAAAATAATAACATGTCTCCTATGAATCATTACTAAATAAAGATAATCAAAAAATATTTGAGTGTATATCCTATTGATCAACTCAAGAGAAAATACCACCAATTTAGCACTTAGACTATGTTAGTGAGAGAAATATTACTTATTGATTATTAACTGAGGATGTAGTTCTATCGTATTTTATAGTGGTGATTCAGATCCCACATGTATCCTCGTGGATAGAATTGGTGTCATGGAAATATAGAAAGAAGGTTATCAACATGAAATGGGTCTTTATGATCAGGATAGATATGAAAGACCATGTATAAATTTATTATTTTATACAAGTAACAAATTGAAATTATTAGGGGGATGGTATTTATTTCAATGAATTACTTTATCCTATTATTTAAATGATGTATATTTGGGTGGTTTTGGTGATGTTTGAAATATGTTGTTTAAATCAAGAGTTGAATGATATGAGAAAATATTTTATTCATGGTGATATCAATAAAAAAATCTATATGCTCTGGCCAGATGGTTTTTAAAAATCATTATAAGGTTTCAATAAGGTTCCATGGTATAGGTATAATAGATTTGATTCCTATATTATGATCTTTGGATGAAACAAATATCATTTAGATATTTTTGAATATTTTAGGTGTTTTAATGTAATTATTTTACCATTATTCTATTATATGTAGATTATATTTTGATTGTAATCTCAAAAAACGATACAATTTATAGATAAAGGAACATTTTTCATGGGAGTTTAATATTAAGTGTTTGGGATTAGAAAATAACATTATTGAGAAATTAATTATCCACAAACAATTAATGTAAATATTTTTCTATCACAAAATTATTACTTGATCAATTTCAGGAAATTAATCAAAATTCAATACTATAATCCAATTTCAACCATCTTCCTATTAAAATTATGTTATCCCATATGATGATTCCACGTATAAAATCATATAGGATATAGAAATATAGGTTATTATATGCATGAGTAGTTGGGAATCAAATTTTATCCCATTTTTGTACTAGAGAGGACAATAAAAATAAAGTGGAAGAAATTATAATATATATTGAAAATATAAAATGGTAGAATTTCAAAATTATGTAGAGGATCATGAGATACATCAGGGAGGCCATAGATGCGGAATTATTTTCTAAAAGAATGAATTTCACTATCAATGACTATTTTTCATAATATTTTAAAGGTGATTCTGACTTGAAGAGATCCACTACTGATTATGTATTTCATATTATGTATGGATATTTGAGATTGATATCAAATTTAATATTAGTTGTGGATTTATCGATGACTGAGATGGAGTATATAGCAACTAAATAGCCCTATAATGTGGTGATTTTGATGAGAACTTAATTAGAGGAGATCAAGTTGGGACAAGATAAGATTCTATTATTTTGTGAGAGTTATAATTCTATAAGGATTATATGTAATTCACGTTATTATTCAAGTATGGATAACAATGAGGGTGAATATCACATATTTGAGACATTGTGGGTATATTAGTGTGAACATGTTGAAAATTCATGCTATTGAAAATATAGAATATTTTCAAGTGAATGGGATTGATTTTTAAAAATTTATATAGTGAAAATCCCGGAGCAGCCTCATAGAGACCTAAGAAGAATTTTTGGAAGATAGAAAGGATAGGTGGAAATGTTATTATTTCTCATTAAATCTCTACGTGGGAGAAATGTCAGAATATATTGGATTTTTTCTAACAATCATTGATTGTTTATTTAGGGATGGTGTAGCCACCTCATTTCATAAAGAGAGTCATGGTTGGATGAAAAGGACCGTTTCCAAAATCCAATAATCCCACTATATGATGAATGGAGTGGGAGGGGCTATGGGGGACAATAAAAGGTGGTTCTCTCAAAAAAATTGTCACCAACTCCTCACCTTCATCAATTAGTCCTTCGATTAACTTTATTACACGTGTTTTCATTATTCATATGAAAGATATTAAAAAGGTATTCTATATGTAACAGTGAGACATATATTATAATGACATTTAATCAATGTTATATCATCCATTTCCCATTTTTTTATACCCCTATTCCTTTAGTGGGGTTTTTATGTAACATGTGATGTTCATTTTTTTACATTTTCATATTATTTTATCTGGATAATATTACAATACAAATGAATCATTAAAATTTTTATTCCAATGATAATATGATTCATTATTTGATGGAATTATATATTACTTAAATTATTCATGGTAGATATTGATATTTAATTGAAAACAATGTAGGGGTACATTCAATGCCGAAAAACGGAAAGGATAATTCTAAAAGGAAGGGTCTCAGAAAGATCATTTCATTAATGAATGTTCTTTAAATGTTCATTTAAAATTTTACATGTTTACATATCTGAAAAACCAACCCTATTTAGAAAAATATACTTGGGGATCCTATTTAGTGGACACTATACTTTTTTGTAGAGAGATAAAACTAGTGTTCCCCATTTGTAATGATTCAACATTGAGAAAAGACCTTGATCGAGTTTGTGTATTTAAGGAATATGTATTGGATGATGAGGAAATGGGTGATTTTTGATATTTTATTCTACAATGGTAGATAACATTTATCTATAGATTTACGAGGTGAGAATTCATGGTAGAGGGTGATTCATATATCATTAATATCACTAATATTTTTGTATCATTGATATAAAATAATAACAAAATAATAATAAAATAGTATATTTTGAAATATTTAAAATAATATAGACTATTAAAATGAAAAAATACTTCATTACTATTGTAGTAAATTCAATTTAAACCAAAAAATATCTCCCCACATTAAAATCACATAAATAAGACTATAAATTATTTAATGTATTAATAAATATATTTTTGAATAAAAAAATGCAGTATATCATTTTTATAAATAAAAGAATCATTCTTATATTAATAAATTAATAATAATAAATCATTCTTCTTTTACATTTAATATTTTTTGGAACAAACTCATATATCACACTTAGGATTCAAGTATATTTTCTTTCGATTGTTTAAAAATTATAACGACATCCTTTTACGAAACATTCATGATATACTAAGATTGTTATGAGTTTTTTTATCATTTTATGTTTATTTATTGAATATAATATTTATAATTGTTCATTGTATTATTTCAAACACATCACTTGCCTCATTGAAGATCAGTTTGTTTATATATGCCAAAACAGCTTGAGAGTTTGCCACCTAATTGCTTTTTCCCATTTTAAGATCATTTGAATATTTTTCATCATCTTATGATTATTTTCACCGTAAAAATCAGTTAAAATTGAAAAAATGAATTTCATATTTACTAAATGCATCATATGTGAGATTAATGTAATGTAAAAAATCAATATATAGTCACTATTTGAAAATTTTATTATAATCAGGGCTTGCATAAATAATTTTTATTATTTGAAATATTTACGTAAATTTAAAATGTTATAATTTTAAAAATTATCCTTTTAAATTATGAGCTCGTAATATTGAAAATTGACTAATGGTTTGTTTTGACTTGTCAAAAATTAATTAAATTTTTTTGCAAAAATATTCAAAAAAATCTAAACTAATTTATTTATTTTTTATCATTTTTTTCATGATACTAACTTACAAGAGTTATAAATAAAGAATGAAATTTTTTATAATTATTAGAAAATTTCATGTTGGATTTAAATGGGGTTTATTCATACATGTCTCATATTATTCTATAGTAATTATTGTATATTTTTATAAAAATTAAAGCTTATTTTCTCAATTTTGATCATTTGAAATGAATTTATACCATAAGAAAGAGTTCTACTTTTAAAAAATAAACCTTTAGTTATTCCAATAATATTACACATTTTATTCAAGTGAATTTAATTCCTACTTTTTACATAATCCATGAAGGATGTTTTGTTAAATTTTACTAATAATATAATAACAATTTCTTAGTTTATATTATTTTAAGAACATTTCCAAAATAAATGATTTAAAATATAAAGGTAAAAATTATAAAATGACAAATAAAATTCATGTTGGACCATGGTTTGGTTAGTTTCTATAAATAAAAAAATAGTTAATGGACATCTTTTTAAAATTTTAAGAATATTAATATTTGTTTTATTAGTATTGACTATTTGATATATGTTTCAAAATATATTTTGGTTATTTATTATATAATGGTGTATCATATTGATTTGTGTTATGTTTATATAGGCCAAAAATTAATAAATCTTCATCTTCATTTATTATAATGATGTAATGAGCTTGTTCGCTTGGTTTTGATCGTTTAATGTATGTTTATAAATTAAAAATGTTTGATTTTTTTAAAAAAAAATAGAAATTTAAATATTCTTAGAATATATCAAATTTAAATGATGTTTGGTTTATTTTTATACTTAAAAAATGAATTCCATGTTTTTTTTTCAAATTTCCATGACTATCTGAGCTAATTTTAAATATTTTCATCATTTGATGCATTTTTTAACCTGAAAATAGGTATATTTTTTAAAATAAACTATAGGTAAGAGAGAAACAATAGATCATACCTTATAAATATATCACATCACTAACATAATTGATAAATGTATCATGACAATTACAACTCTGATAAAGACATTCTTTGAATAATAAGTTTCCCAATATATGAATTCAATTTCATTTTGTAAAATGAAGAGTCCAAAACATTAGTTCCATTAGAAGATAGATTTTGAAAAACTCAACCCTTAATTTTTAGAATTACCTTTGTATTCTAAATTTAATATCACAATATCAAAGTAAAAAAACACAATAAATGGATAATCATGCAAAAAATATCTTCTTATAACATCTCGACCAAGATTGTCACTCCTTGTTTCAAGACATGATGTCGCATGATCTCAAACATTCCTCTTAATATTATATAGATTTTTAACTAGTAGAAAATGTTTAATAATATCACTTGGGGATACTATAACCATGGTAACATAGTTCTTAACAATATATAAACAAATAATGAATCCATTACTATATTTCACATAAGAATGAAACTTGGAATTATAGTGTATAGCCTCTCATGAAAAATTACTATCACCAAGCTAGAAAAATGAAACCAATACATATATACATTCCTGATTCAATAAAAGATACACAATATATTAATTATATATAGTGTAGAAACAACACAATGTAAAAATAAATAGAGGATAGTTACCAATCCTTAACCTCATTCTATGAATATCTTTATCTCCCTGTCAAGATCCTATAACTTGCACCCCTGTATTATGATTGTGTATATAAAAGGATTCCAACAAATTTTAGGTGATATGAATGAGAATAAATCATAGTAGCGAACTACTAATGGTACCCCTAATAATTATAATTATATATATATATACCTAAATTTACTCTGTGAAATAAAACCAGTAACTAATCATATATATAGCAGGTATCATACAATCAAATTCTCTAGACACTTATTTTTGGTCAACTTTTAATTATTTTATCTTGAAATATAAGGTGGGGTGGAGTTTACTGAGTTTTATAACTCTTGTATTCTAGTGTTGGGATGATTTATAACAACATTCCACCAAAAGGAATTAGGTGGTCTACATCCCTCTTAATCATCATCATAGGGTCAGGCGGTCTTTATCTAACCCATCCAGCTAATAAAAATTGAGTATCCCATTACCTAAATATGCTTGTTCATAAGGATTAGGTAGATTTAATTCATCCCTTCCCATTTCTCGGGACATGGGTAGCCAATATCCATCATGTTCTAACTCATGAGGATCATGTTTTTATCTATTCTGGTCACGAACTTATCAAGAATCCAACAATCGCCCCATTAACTATCATGACGATTATTTGTCCAGTGTTTATTAGGTAGATTCAAATAATAACCCTCTACGAGACGTATCATCGAGTATGGATAGTAATATAGCATCATAATTAACAAATCTCTTATTCTTTATGATATATTCAATCCTTGTAATGTGGATATACATCCAAAACCCAATATATTCATATCCTTGATATCAAAAGTAATGATCCAATCATTGAGTAAGGC
This sequence comes from Viscum album, assembly GCA_963277665.1. Lineage (NCBI taxonomy): Eukaryota > Viridiplantae > Streptophyta > Magnoliopsida > Santalales > Viscaceae > Viscum > Viscum album. The sequence goes on from OY728151.1 coordinate 1,992,389,640, forward strand.
TGGTAAAGTAATGATTAATGCATATTGTGCAACAAGGTGATGATCCCCAATAAAAATGCACCACTGAGAGTCAGTGAATCAGTTGTATCAATTTAAAGATTCTAATTTTTTTAAATTCGACTTCTCAAACTACTTATGATTCTTGATCTACTTAATGTTATCTCACAACATCAATTCACTTGTAGTAGTAATATTTGAGAGTTATGAAGAATTTATTTACTTGTTTTGGATGGAATGATTACTACTTAACATGATTGTAATTCCCCTAACATGGATTCTCCACTATAATTTTATTATCAATTATAGTGGTTTCCTGATTCCAGAGGAGTGTGATAGGTAATACCCTCTAATAACCTTATCATTCACAATTGGTTATACCCCACATTTCAAATACACTACTATATCTTGTTATACTCCCTAGATATGAGCACATTCTCTTTATGTGTTGATCAATCATAGAAATACCACCTTCTTCACCTTAGTATCATCTTCTCCACATGGAAGGAGGATCTTTCTCTGTGAGGAGTTGGATCAGAATGTATTCAATTATAAAAGACTAAAATCTTTCGTAGCTACTTAATACAAGTCTATTGGTCTTGAATATCCCATTATATATGGGGTGATGAGAAATAACCTCCTAATACATGATCATTTATGTATATCTCATGGATTTGGATCACCTTATTCACTTCATGATACATAATGTGTCTATCTCTCGGAAGAAAATTCATATTTCATAACAAGTCTATAAATATTTTCAATACATTATTTGATACTAATGACCAATTAATATGTAAAAAAACATCATCAATGTTTTTGTCAAAATATCACATTCATTATTTCCTTATTTTAAATAAATTAAACCCATAATCTTTGGATGAAGGATCATATCATTGAATTTCACAGTAGATTCCCAATTTATCTATCATTTTAAGTCATTTGAATTTCCATTCAAATCATCTGGAAACGAAGGATTCATTATTCTATATTTCCCATGTTATATATATATATATATTCAAATAAAAAATAATTATTTAATTCTAAAAATATTGGGGTCTTCTTTCATACCATGATATTCGAATATGAAAAATCATTATATCCAAAAAAATCCACTACATTTATAATCATATATGGTTTCTGTGTCCTCTTGTAATCAGCTATGTAACAGAAACTAGCTATGTGGGTCACATTTTCTACATCACAATCATCAACATGGTTATTTGGTTACAAAGAAATAATGTATGTGGATTGAACCTCCTACATCATTGGATCAATTATGTTAGAAGTTCAGATACATGATTCATATATGAAGAAGATTTTCATATGTGATTTTTCAATGCTGTAGAACTGGCTACATACCATGAATATATGAAATTCCATATTTCCCTAAAAATCACATACCACATCTTTGATAAAGTATAAATCTTCTCAACAAATTCCAATCTTTTAAATTATATTTTTGATAGTTCTTCTTCATCCAACAACACTTTTCATTATTTCCTTTTATGATCTTATCATCAATCATTACACATGTGTGGACACATTTCCTTGAACTTCTCCAAATGAGTTCATTAATCTAGGATCCTCGCAATTCCATTACAATATATTATATTAGTAAACCAATCATATTATGGAATAATATGGATGTATTATCAAACATGAAATCTATTTCCTTTACTTGAATCCATAAAAATCCACCAAGAATTATCATCAACTCTACTCATATCATATTAAAACATTGATATGAAATGACATACATACATGGGGAAAAATCTACACTTTTAATATGTTGAAAAAACCAATCCTCTATATAAATTTGTGTTTTTCAGTGGATTTTTTCTTTCTTCTATTTATTGATAATATAATGAAAAGATCTATGTGAGAGATTCATCCACTATTTATTTACTTACAAAGGGACACATAAACTATTACCCCTTTTTAGAGAGAATAATTAAACCATATGGATTTATTGTCAAAGAACCTTTAGTTTTTATATTCTATGTATTATTTGAAAAACCACTTTGTAGAAAATAAGGACATGAAACCATGGTTTTCTATGATTTTTATATACAACCATTCCTTTGATATTATTCAAAGAATATCTTATTTCTCAAATAGGTGATGTAATAAACCGATCATGTGTAATTAAACCTTCATGCATCTCAACAACCCATAATAAAATACATACAAGTCATTTAACTCACACCATTTCCATGTTTTTATAACCATTAGTTCCCCATAATAATTGAATTTAACCTAATAATAACTAAGGGATATATGGGTGATTCCAAAGCCCTACCATCAGGTTTTAAAAGTTTTCCAGAAATTCTAGATTCACTTGAAATAAAACAATTGGCATATTCCATATCAGATTATTCCCCCATGATTGGTGTAATAATTTTTTTCCATAATTGAGTCTTATCTTTAGTGGAACTCAATGATATTCTCATATTTCTTATTTTAAATTTATGAAATCCTAAATTATTATCCTTTTCTATACATCGTGTGAATCTCTAAAAAATGTATATTGATTCCTAACAAGTAAGAACATAAATTAAAAAAGCAGGAATATGGAGTGAGTTTTTATTGTTTCTCATAAACAACATCCAGTATAAGAGTTTCCTCTCAAACTAGGCCGATCATTTCTCCTAGTCTAAATAAGATATTTTTTCTTTGGAATATTCCCCTGGACATCTTATTTAAATTGAGTATATTGTTCTAATTAATTTGAGAAAATGTCTTGGAAATCGTTCATGATCATATCAAATTCTTTGGGATTCTCACAGTTTGTGTTACATATACATGACTTCCTCTCTTTGGAATTCTCATTTTTTTCATTTTATATTATAAGAAACTCTCTATGTAATTAGGTGATAAATAAATCACTTTTATGACCTTACAATATATATATTCCACACACATCTTCTTGTTATTCTTACAAATTTTATAGGTGTATCTTAGTTTTTTATAATAACTACATTATTTATTTGATAAAAATTCTTATATGTTCACAATTATACCACTTTATTAATGCATCCTTCTTAGAAATGAAATTTTATTCAAGAAAGATAAGGATTTTTTCCCTTAAACTTCACACCACCAGAAAATACTTCTAAAGTTATATCCTCAAACATGATATGTATTCCGTACAGATAGTTTTTGTTGATGAAAATATTTAAACCATCCCTTATTTTACCAATGGGAAATGGATATTCATGATATATTTCTCTCTTAATTTGATGTAGGAAATTATCTATCACTTATCATCCTAGTCCATGTAGGTTCACATTTTTTTTCATGCAATATTATTATAATAGTTTTCCTCAGAGTCTAATTAGTTACATATTTAGAATTAATATTTAGTACTTTTATCTCTCTAGTGTTGGAATATTCACCATTAACCTTTGGTTTAATTTTTTAAATACTCTTTAATTATATTTTTCTTTTTCAATTCATTATCCTTTATCCTCAATTCATGTATCTTAATTTTTTTCATTAATTTTAATGTTATGAAAACATTCAAATGGATTGTTCCGAATTGTTTAGAATCAGCGAAAATAGCCTATGAAGATTCTTCTATTATTTTTTGGTATAGTAAAGAAAAATTTCACAAGTTGTCAATGTTTTTATTTTTTATTGGAAACACATCTATTTTAGACACTTCATTGTGAATATATATTCATATATATTCTCTCATCCACCATTGATGTTCTTGATTTATGAGTATTTTTCAACATCAATTCAATTCTATAATTTATATTAAAACCTATAGTAGAAACAAATACAATATTAGTACAAAAGATAGTTTATATGTTATAATATAACATCTTATTTGAGGATGATGTCATTTGGAAATTGGAAGATATCATTCTCTAAATTTCGCAATATTTATTCTTATAAAATGCAAGAATATTAATGAGAACTTGTGTGGAAGCACCTCTATTTAATGAAATATGGAATGTTCCAGCTTATGGTGTTTATTGATTCTTAAATATCACCCCTAGATCTAAAAACATCATATTTAAGAAGTTTCACTCATCCTCAACCAATCTATGCTTATATTACCAATCCTCCTTCATCTTATCCATTTGTAATTCATGAATTTTTATTGATTCTTTAAATAAATCATCAAAATCCTTTATTCTTTTTTACTTTAACCTCTAATTCAGAAGCGTTGAAATCCATATAATTTTTTCGTAATTTTTTATATTCATGGAATGATTTAACAGAAAGTAAACTGAATGAAATATATCTCGCACATATTGATTTTAAATTCTTCAAAAGCTTAAGCATATTATTCAAGGAAAATATAGATAATTTCATCCATTGATATATTATGTTTTCTGAGAGTGTTCTATATTCCATAGTTTCTAGCCAATGACTTTTCCATTGTATTATCCACATATTCCAATTAGAATTTTTCCATTATGAACACAATTCATGGGTAAAATAATGCTATTTACCACTAATTTGATACTATTCTTAATATGTAAATTAATTTATAAATCAATACCATAATTTGATATATTATTATCACAGATTGAATATGCATAATTAGAATAATACCAATCAAATTAGGAATTACAACTTGTTACACATTGATTACATTAAATTAGTTATATGTTTCCCTTTACATTTAGATTCTTCTTTGGCTTCATTTCGTGTATTTTCTTGTTGTTCTAATAATACATGGTAAAAATATCCACATTTTTATCATCAAGAGTATCATAATTTTTTTCCATTATAGTTGATTAAAAAAATCAGAATATTTACACATCATTGAATATATATATATATATAAATATATATATATTCGGAAATCATGGATCTTTATAGGGGGCCTTAGCTTTGATACCAATTAGAGAGCCTAGGTCCGAATGGAACACTAGGAGGGAAGGGTGTATCGGTGGTCTATTTTTTTGAGTTATATTATTTTCTAATTCAATATATAAAAATTTTAATGGTTCATGATATAATAACTATTATCAGTGAGTCTCAACTCATGTGGATTATTAATATTACAAAGATCAACACAATAAATTTATATTGTTTTGTTGGAAAATCCTCTCTTTGTCATGATGTTTTCATCCAAAATTGGATTCGCCAATATATTCTTGTTATAAATTTAAGTAGTCTCCTATGTTTATCAAGTTGTTATTGCATTTACCCCTCAAAAGCCTCGTCTTTCCTGATTAGTTATACCCCACAATCCCAAGCCTCTTTCTCAATTGGTTATACACCTAGTTACATGTTCCATCATTTTCTGTGTCAATCTAGTATAGAAATATATCCTTATTATCCACAGTAGAATATGAAAAAAATTAGAACTATAATATACCCCCATGATTATATGGGAAATTAGTTATTCAAACATACAACTACATGATCTTCAACAGTTTTTTAAAACAGGTTTAATTACTATAAAAATACCTAAAGATTTGATATGATCTATAATATCATCAATTTCCATAAATAATCACGTATATCTCCTATTTTATTCTCATCTTCCCCACATTGTGATAACTAATTTATCTGTCTCTCAATTGATCATTGAATTTTAAGAATAATTCCCTTAATTTCCTCAATAATTTCTTCAGTACATTCCCTATATTTATATTCACAAAATATTGTGATCATTATTATAATTATATCACAATCAATATTCACATATTTTAATTATAGAAATACCATGATCTAGGGAAGTAATAGCATCTCATTAGAATTGGTCCATAGATTACCGATTCATCTTTCATTTAAAATAATTTTAATTCCCTTTTTAATTTTTGAAATATAAGATTTCAATATTCAATCTTTGATGAGATTTATAAATATATGTGTACCAACATCTTCATTAAATATGCAAAAATATTGGGTCTTGTTTTTTTTTGTGATATTAAATTATAAAAATCTCATCATCCAAAAAAAATATTTTTTAAAAATCATCCAATATTTCCATGTCCTTGAGAAATTGGTTATATAGCTACAATTGATTATGTGGATGGAATCATCTCCATCACACTCTATTATGTGGTTCTTCGATTACAAAGAAACCATGTTCGTGGATAAAATCATCTACCAAAATATGTTGGATATCTATGAATTTGTTCTTTCCCATTTTACTATATAACATATTCTCCAATATAACTTTACTACATTTCATAACCATCTACATGGATCGAAATACATTCTGAAAACAATTATGTGAGTGTTAAAAATTATATATTTCACTCAAAATCACATATCTACTCTTTAGATGACTACCAATCCCTCTCAACACATAGAAATTTCTCATATTGTTTTTTGATTGTAATAATTATTCCACCAATAAATTTATTAATTTTTATTTATGATCATATCATCAATCCTTACACATATATTTAAACATTTTCTTGACCTTCTACTAATGAGTTCTTTAAGCTAATAGTCTCACTGTCCATTTTCCATAAAATATGAAACTAACCCAATCACATTATGTACTAAATAGTGGTCTTATTAAGAGTGAAATAAAGTGTATTTTCATTATATTTATATCAATACTTTATGAATCACCCTCAACAACACTAAATAAATATTGATCTATTTATAAGAAATACATTACTTATTTGGGAACAATATAAGGGTTAGGGCAGAAATTTTTTTATCCCATACAACTAATAATAGGATTAATAGTATACTTACAACCATAATACTAGGTCTCATAATTATGAAATTATACATATATTTTATTATTTAGTGATTAGATAAATGTTTGGAAAAAATATTCATTTCATATCTGTCTTTAAAAAATCACAATAATCACAACATTTAATCTGGATTAACTTAATGATTGTTTTTATTTATTTATGGTGTGTATAATGAAATATTTTATCCATATATATGAAATATTTAAGTATGTGTAGAAGCATCTAAAAATCCATATAATAGAAGAGTTTTTGTTAGAGATAATTTTTTTATGTTTGATTATTATAGAGGTGTAAGATTGAATTTATAAAATTATGTGAAGATGTAGCTTCCCATAAGCCTAAATTAAATAGATTTTCTTTATTGGAAGATATGATACCGACCGATGGATTTATGATCAAAGATGTTATGGTGGTTGGAAAGGAGTTACTGAGATTTGGTTGATAATAATCCTTCCTCTTAGGATAAAATAAATAATTCCATTGTTTGGAATGTCTTTGTAAAAATAACCCATTTAGGATTATTTTAATTGTTATTCAATAATTCATGTATTTTTTTAAACATTTCTGTGTTTCATTTTATTCCTATTGTGTTATTTTTTTATCAGTTTTTTAAATCATGAATGATTTTATTTCTGTTTCATTTAAATTTTCTTTACTCTAATATGTGGGTTGATTTTTTGTTTTTAATTCCAATTATTGTAAGAATGAGATATTTGAAAAAAATGTGTGTCATGTTTTTTAATACAATTGACCCCTCTTATATTTTACCTACCTTGTCTATCTTGGATGAAATTAAACATAAAGTCTAACTTCCAATTGTAATTTGGGTCAATTGAAATACATAAATAAAAAAATTTCGGATAACCATATCCATTATCTGGGGAGTCACCCTACTAAAGTCCTATGGCTCAGTTATAACCCACTACATCACATGTGTGATGCATCCTAGTGTAACTTACTATTTTTCATATAATAATATCAATTATCACTATAGTTATGTACTATATTTCAATACCGATGGAATGATCTACCATCCTAGGCTTAGGCCATCAACTGTGGCTCTCACCTATCTAGTTTTGTGGACTATTATACACAACTCTTCATTCTTATTATTTACTATCAAGATATACCTCTAAATGACACGAAACATAACTCTTTGTTGGACATATTACTCAATCGTACTAGAATAACCTCAGTCTATACCACCTTACCCCATTACAATGTAACAAGTCACATCTGAAATGGTGACTCGACCATGAGACTCATAAATAATTCATACTACACAGTAAACCGTAAAGTATACAATCAATGTGAAGCTAAATTATTAGACAAAATTTAGTGGAGTTACTTTTAAAATCCCTCAAATCCAAATAAAATCTCAAAAATCAATCATACCTTCCATCTATAGGTTATCCATATGAATAAAACAAGAAAAATAATGAAATTTAGGGAAAAAAACTCCAAACTCATACAAGTATCACTGCTCTCAATGGATCAACACACATCAACACAAAATACAAAACTAGATTACTCAATAATTTACCCAAGAGTGGAATCCCTATGTAGGGTCACTCACAATTTAACTCATGTATTCATTATAATCAATTCCAAAAAGTGACTTAATTTCCATGTGAAAAGCGATCTCCTCCACGCGCCTAACTGGTCATACATATTTCCCATATTCAAATAAGACTCTTTGAAACTCACTCAAACTAGTCCCACCAGTAATCCCCAACCTTCATAACATACGACATATAAAAGCACTTATAAATGTTGTAAAATTAATGATCACTGACCTCAACTATGTATTTTTTCCATTCTACAAAATATGATTTATTTGAACAAGAACACATTGGATATCATCCAAATACCCAAAATTTTATCACAAATATGGACCAAATAAATAAATTATATAATATTTATAATTAATTTCCAAAATCCAAACCATTTTAATTTTTATAAACTCATCAGGAGATATTGTAAATCCCTGAACCGAAACTCTCAAACAGCACCCAGGAGGTGGTTATCACATAACCACATGTCAGCCTCCCATTTTCCGAAGGATACCATTAAGTTGTTTCAGTCTATGTGAACTTTTTATAATACTATACTCTCTATATCATAAACATAATTAACAAATAAATAACAAATAAATCATCAAATATCATATATAGAATATATTCATAGTATGAATGTAGGGAATTATAAACAGGGAAAACAAAAAAAAACATACTGCCATGATATAATAAATAAGTAATAAAAGTATTACCTAGATACATCCTAACTAGCCACCAAATAGGATGATCAGATATTAAAAATAAATAAGTGACTAAAATGAACAAAATATTCTTTTACCAACCCCAAGTCTCATCTCAACACCATCTCTAATTACTATTGATCCACTCCAACTCGATCCACAGTAAGGCCTATGATAAAAAATTCATATAAAACATGATGTCTATATGCACATAGAGGTTATAATATAGAGTGTGAGAAATAAATTTTATAATATTATCAACAAGATCCCATATAATACGATATCATATAAATTTGTATAAATGTGGAAAATAAATAGGAGAAACATAGAGTATACAATCACACATGACATGTTGTTATGACCTAACCAACTAACACTACAATTGATCATAGCTAACTCATCCATTTATAGTATTTTGATTAAAATTATTTCAAATAACCCTAACCGTAAACTATTTCATTGGATTGAGTCACTTAATAGTGTCTCATTCCCTCGACCCTCACTTCGTGTATGGTCCATAACCAAATATCATACAATCCCCCACTCACTAAAGGTGTAGTCTCAATCCATATCTCATTTTAGAACCCTCTTACCCAGGGTGTGGTCGTATAACACATCTCATTCAAACACCCTCTAACTTATGGTTTATCCTATTCTGACACACAATTTTAGTGAATTTTCCTCTTTAAATAAACATTGCATGAAATTTCTTATTTCATATACAACATCGAACCAAAATAAATGATGAAACATATAACCATTATAAATTACTCATTTAATTGGAGGGTATAAATATAGGTAATAACATTATAATATATATATATATATATGTATATATAAATATATTAATGTCACTTCTAATACTCATGTACTGATGGAATTCAAATGTTATATCTAAACATCTAAAGCGATTTTCTCATGGATAAAAATTTATTTTTCTTGAAATTAGATTTTTATTGCACTACACAATTTTATTTAAAGGGTACATGCATAATATTTTAAAAACATGATAAAATATAATGTTGATTTGAAAAAAATTTAATTCGGATTTAATTATAATTTTTTCAGATAATTGGTTATGCAGAGTTAATATTTGAATATAATTATTCTATAAAAATAGTTTTAATTATATATTATATTTATATTTAAAAGACAATTTAAGCATGTTTATAATTTGAATTATAAAAAATTAAATTCTTTTTTGTATTCAACATTATAATATTATCATAGAAATAATTTTTTGGGATTTTTGTAAAAAGATTGATTTGAGGTGATTAGTGAAAAATAACATTTTTACAAATGATATTACTTTTATAACATCATTATTATAAAAGTATAATATAAAATTGATGAATCCTTTTTTTTCAAATATGTATTTTATAATTAAAATAATTCATTGAAAATATTAAATTTAATTTTGAAAACTATATTTGACATTTTTATACATAATAAATACTTTTCTATAAGATTGTTCTAATGTGATATACATTTATTATTTTAAAAATTAATTTTAACTACTCAAATTTTTTTTCCAAATAAAATTGACTTCATTTTTTTAATAATAAATTCCAAATTTTTTAATATGTAATATTTTAGATTTAGTCATAAATAATAAATTTAGTAAAAACTAGTTACCATGGTAAAAATCAAAATTATAAAAGGGTTAAATCTACAATGTAAAAGAAATAAAAAATGTTAAAAATGTATCTAAAAGAGTGATTGAGTTCATTATTTACCTTATATAATCCCATATCTATTATTGAACACTTTCAGAGCCACACAAATTGAATAGTGAACTTATTATTAAATCAAATTCACTCCTCTCACTTATAAAAGGATCCATTCCCAACCCCATTTATCATCACACCATAAACCACTATGTTAGAAAAAAGGGGTAAAAATAACTCTATAACAATCTTAGTAACATACTAATGGTTCTATTATCCTCAAAGAGTCATCCTACAAAGGATTAATCTATTTTTGAATAGATCAATTAAAAGCAGTAAAGTAAAAAATTAAAAAATTAATCCTTTTCATTTATAGTTCTTTATGCCTTGTTATTCTAATTAAAAGTATATTATACCATCCTAGAATAATAAAATTTGTATCCTTATTATACTTAATTTTTATAATATTTATATAGAACCATTATTTACAATCCTCCATTCTCCTTTAATAAATGAATATGTTGGTCACGCGTATGTACATACCCCACCTCTATAAATGTTGAGCATTATTTTTCATCACTATATTAATTTTCCTATTCAAATTTGGTATTTAATAACTAAATATTATATTCATAACATGACTAATATTCTGAGAATATAATCAATTTCTAATTTATTTTTGTACAACGAAAACCGGAAAACTAGTTTTCTTATAAATGTGGACTACTGCCTCCATGGAACAACATATATTATTTTTTATTACCACATAATATAGAAAATTATATGGTGTATTTTATGAATTAAAATATTTTTTATGAAATATTTATGGTTCATTAGAAGTTATATTAAGATTTAACTCATTATTAATATATAAACATTTTTCACTAAAAATGTCGAAACATGCTCATAAAAAATTCAGTCTTCACAAATCATGATTGAGAGTCTCATGGAATGAATGTAGAATTTAAAAATACCAATAACTAAAAAAATCTTGTAACTTGTAAAATGTATAAAAAATGGAATTTGTATTAAAGAATATCAATCGACCGCGAAATTTTAAATCATATGTGAAACAATCAAAATTTCTAACAACCAATGATAAAAATAAATGATGAATAACAAATAATAGTATAATAAATTACTATGAATGAAGTAAATATTGGGAAAGTGATGTAAAAAATGTTTTAAAATGTGATATTAAGATTGTTTTTATTATTATATATGAATTTAAATCTCCATCATCTATGTCGAGAGAAATGGTAATGGATTTTCCTGACCTAACTTTATTTCTAATGTAATAATTATTTATCTTTGACTATTTACAATGATTTAATTATTTTAACATATTATGATATAATATTTTCATTCCTCTTTATAATCTAGGGAGTTACATTCTCAAATCAAATACATCTTCTTTGACGGAATTATTTTTTCATAATATTTTATGATTTTAATGATAATCCACTTTAAATATGCAATTTTTCTTCCATGTAAATATTCACTTTTGATGCCAATGATATCTTTTATTGTTTTAAAATAAATATATTTATTTTTTTGTGAGGATAAATTTTATTTTTACCTATATTTAAAAGTAAAATTTATCACTCATTTTATAATGTGGGTTTCAGAAGAATTATTTTTAATATTGAAATATTTTTACCTTCCATAGTCATATATTTTATCTTTCACACAATATGTTTATTAGAAAACCATTATATAATTTTTAAGAGTTCTTTAATAATATTTATTTTAATACAAATTTTGAAAAATTATTTATGAAATCATCTCAAAAATGTTCTTTTAAAAAATGGTTCATAACTTTGTCTATTTATGATGATGTTAAAAAATGTTTTATAAGGAATTTTATTTCAGGTTTCTCTTCCATTATCCTATTTAAATCTGGAATATATTCATCATATTGAATTATGTGTTATGAAACATTCTATAAATCCCATTTTGAGAAACAAAATTTGATGAAATTAATTGCATAAATCAATCATATTTTTAAGGTCATTTTATGCTATACCATTTTGAAATATTATGAATCTCATTTTCATTCTAGGGTTTTTTATGGTATTATTAATGATTGAGTTCATATGGCACACATAAGTATTGATAATCAGGGGTGGGGTCATATAACATCCTATAATTAATTAGTTAATGTTTTATATATCTTCAATTAATGGTGCATGTATATTCTTATATTTTTTTCACAACATAAATAGTGGAAAAACATGGATCTATTCACAACTTAATGTGTGGGAATTATTTAATTTTCACACAATATGATGTTTCCCTATACTTATGTTTATTCCTTAGTTTATTTTCATTCTCGGTATCCAAGGAATACCAAATTTTTTATTACATATGATAATGATTATTCCACATAGATCATATACATTATATCACATATATGTACTCTTATTCGAGAATATTTGTTTAATAATTTGAGATTGTGTGTCTTATTACCATGACTTATAGAATAATATTATATTAAAATGATTCTTTTAATTGGATACTTATGTTAAAATCCTGTTTTCTCGCATTCTAATGATCTTTACCTTAACAAATATTTTTTGTTTTAGCTTTACTGAGCATCTTAGCTAACACCATATTATGTATTCTTTCCCTATACTATGAAGATGAGTATAATATATGGAATGTTTAAAATGGTGTCCAGTGTTTTTTCATTATGTATAAATGACCACATGTATTATAAAATTAGACTCTTATGTAGCAGATCCTCAAAATAATAAATCATTACATTTTGGGATTGTTGGATTTTTTGAGATGTATTGTAAAACATATGGATAAATTATAAAATATAGATATATTTATTTTTTATATCCTCAAGTACCCCTCCCAATGTGGTCCAATAACCTCTCACTCAAGATTGAAACTAATGCCAAATCTTGACAACTTCCCTCTCACTCAGGGAAATGGCACGTAAAAAATCTAGAACACAACCCTCTCACTCAGGGTAATGTCACATAACAAAACCCTGACTAATACCCTGTCAATAAATTTAAGATATTATAACAAATGATGAACACTAACACTATCACATATGGTATGATTTCATATATAATATTTTAATTCTCCTTATCCCCCATGGTAGGTCCCCATACAATGTTTTGACCGCTACCCTCCCACTAATGGTAGGGTATCTTACCTATTTCACAAAAGTTATCTAATTTGATATATGAGTCATATATAGTTATATCCACCATTAAAAACCCACATATCACTATCACCTCCTGATAAATTTTATATTCCATGTGCTATCACTCATCTTATAAAACTACCATACATAAAGCTCCACTATAGGGAAACACAAAGACATGATAACATCAGCCAACCTGACCAAACACACCATGCCCTCTATCCTTATAGGCTAAAATTTTCATCTAGGACTTATAACCCATGTAACTTCATGCCAAACCTACTAAAATACTCACCCGACATGATTAAAAATTATAGTAGATTTCATAACAAAAAATCATTATCTACTCACTGATATCAACCCATATGCAACACACTACAATGTTCCCACATCCTGAAGGTCCAATATGACCAAATACTTAATAGTTTGGTGGAATCTCTTTCAAATTCTTCACATAAATATCTTTATCCCACTACCTAATGACTGTTCCATTCTTACCACACCATGGCTACTTGGAAAACACAATTCAAATCTATTTGAACAAACCCCAGAAACCATACCAGTTTCCCTATAAGGAGTTTCCATTTGGGATCTCTTGAGCCAATCATACAGAGGGAACCAACCATATTGAATGAAACCAAGCCTCAAAATACTTGTCATGTACAATGACCAATACCCACCAATATAGAGGTATTCCCAACCAAACGACACACAAATGATCATCTCACTCATCAACCATAGTTGTAATCTAAACACACACACCAAACAGGACCTATGAAACCAATATATGCTATTTGAATATATCTCGAGGTTGAATACATATTTTGGGACCCTATAACATCAAACTAGAATATTCTCCCATGGTAGGATATGTTCCTGGGAAATTAAATTCCACTCAACACACAGTGTATTACTATCTTAATAGTTAGAAGGATTTGAGCCATACAATTTCCAATACCTAGGGAACAATTAGTTCCAATAACGATTAACTGAAGCCCAATTCAAATATATGAATGAATAATCAAACATAAACTCTCATATGGTTGAGTATCATGGGGATAACCTACATCCTAATTGACTTTTTCCTCTCAAGTAATTCTCCAACCATCCACATCAGAGATCATGCAATGTCATGCCAAAATATTTTCATTCCTTGATCACATGACTGAACCACAAATCCTAAAAAATAATTAAATTTTTTTATAACTAATAAAAAAAATTAAATCCAATGTAGAATAACCACACACAAAAACCTATCCATCCCATGTCACTAAAACTCTGACCAACCACAAGGGAATGGTCTATGGAACACTCTTAAAACCTCTACATAAAAAATAACCATCATTGAACATTAAATTTATTACTAATACTAAATTTATATTATTTTAATCCCAATGAAATATAATTGGGAAACATTTCTCCATTAAAAGAGTGAGCGGTGACATGTGTTCAAAATATACCGGTATCCTAAATCCACTGCATGCCATATCCTCTTCATATCCAGATGATTTCACAATAATCTAGTGGAATCATCAGAAATAACCTAACTGGAATTACAATAAATATTTTTTGATTGTAATTTTAAAAAGAATAGAGAGAGTTAGATCATATTATTAAGCTTCAACATGTTGAAAAATACCTAATAATCCATTAATCAAGGGAATCCAGGAGGCATCCATGGTGGATAAACAAGGGGGATGGGGTTTTCAAAATAATCTCTCTTGAGTATCCAACTAGGGGTGGCCATAAAATTATGGGTCTCCACAACAAAATGTTATAAAAAATACACAATAAACCCACCTGGTACCCATTCATCCTTCACCAGCAACCCATTGGGGTACTGGTCTACCAGTGCAGTTTAATAAGCCACCCACTAGACCTCCAAGTGTTATTACTCCTCTTCCATCACTACATGGTACCCAATGGTTACCTAGATAGTACTCAATGGTGTCTGCAACCTTTAGTTACAACACCACATAACATTGACCCTTCATGGTATCCTTATCTACCTCTCTAACCTTTGAACAGTTCCGAAAACATCTCATTGAGATGTTTCACCCCTCGTAATCCTAAACTAAATCATGATTCTTTGAACTCCCCACACACTAGAACTCAAAAACAAATTCTATATGAATTTTAGTAACATGTAATAATACATTAAATTAAAAACTCTATAATTTTTTTTCTCATCCTTGACAATCACCCAATGATATATTCCAAATTCCAATCCATCAATAAGAATATGTTACCACTCTTCCTTATTAAACTTGAACTGAATCGGGTGTGACCCACCTAGCCATTTATTGAACTCAAACACAATATATATTCTCAAGAAACCCATGTATGGTCACAGAAACAAATTCTTCACATCTGATAATATATATTGAAGATATTCCTACAACATAATATCCAAATATATAACGAAACACTATCTAGACCACCTTTTGGATGATTTTTCCCAAAAACACAGAACCCATCACATAGGGTCACCATCATACCTACCCGGTCACGATGCATTAACTTTCAAGAGGTACCATGTAAAAAACCTTCTATCCACCCCAAAGTCTAACCCTACACTCAGTGCCAGTTTCATTACCAAATTCTCAATTCATTCAACCCATATTTTTACTCTCCCCATGATTATCAATATTCCTTCAATCTAAACCACTCTTAGATAAATGCACTGACTCTACCGAAGAACCACATCTAAATTCTAATTATAGCTCTTACTAATGAATTAGGAATATTTTTACTTCCTTCATAATTACATATCAATGATTTCACAACCACTCACCCATATGTTTCATAAAACCCACAATCCTTCCAATATGGAGGTCATTCCCTAACTAATGATAAAATTATCTCAATCATAAGAGTATACATATCATTTTACAACTCAGCCAAAAAACATGATCTATATAACTCTTTCCCGGTCAAATACCAATCATTATGATTAGACATATGTAACCAAATCATACCAATGATCCATATAGGAACACCAATCACCACTAATCTCATGCTTACCAGAAATGTAACCCCTAATGTTCACTAAAAACATTTTTAAGGGACGGTTACTCCACCAAATAGTTAATGGTATACTCCCTAGCATAACAATTTTCTCATATAATTTTCTTATCACCAATCTAGATGGGTCCCAATATCACTCATGAATTTCTCCTTTTTATGGACTCTCGTCCCATACTGGAATACTCATATCAATACGTACATCCAAATTTATTACATCATGGTGCATTCACCAATGATTTTCTAAAAACACTGATCATCGATTACTTGTATTCATTAATTCAACATATTTACCTTGATATGCTGGATTATGTCACCACCAGTAAAATCATCATTACTCTAACCACAGTGAACCTTATCTAATTATTCAATATTTCAATCTGTACCTGTGTACCACCTCCCTATAGAGAGATCCTATCGAATACCATCAATACCTCTAGAAACACAGTCCATGAGAATATCACACATTACATCATCATCTCACATCTGGGTGGAAAAAATACCCAACACCCTAAAAACATCCATGACTCTCCTTTGATCTTTCTGGAAGTAGATGCAATAACTACCTATGTTATCATAGAACCCAAGTAATTTTCAAAAGACTTGTGGACAACCCATTCCATCACATGACGTAGAAAAAATGTATCAAATGTAAACAATATGGATTTTACTTCAAATAATATAACATTCCCACAGACATCACACAAACACTCACCCTCCATTCTATGAAAATATTGAACCTTCCAAACAACCCTCTCAAAGATTCTTATCTAATCATCCATCATGATCTCATGAGAACCAAAATTGTAATACCATCCCATAATTCCTAATTACACAACTATAACCAATATCTCAAAGATCCTCATCGCAAATCCTAGGTTCATAATCCCAAATAACTGACCATTCCTCCCTTACGTTCAATTATAAAATATCCATAAGAACTCTTGATTCACACTTCTTACAGACCCATGTCATATCACTTATGCCAAGGCAAATCACACAATCACTTTCCACCTGATCGCTATTATAAAACAAAGAAGAATCTAGTCATGTGGTATATACCGTATACCCCACCACCTTGGATTGTCTATCACTAATCCATTAACAATAACACTTGATCTAACTATGGTATGAATCATATGGACCATGCCCTCTAATATTTTCCATGACACCATAGACCCTAAATGTGATTTAAATACCAACATCCTTTGGAACCCAACATACGTTTTTCTACCCACTCAAGGCTATCTATGTCCTAAAGGAATATTTTACCTTTTTTAACCATCTCTCAAGAATATCGCCACCTATACCTATCATCACAAAGATATCCAATCCTAAAACTACTTATCTATGGTATCTATTCATCACATACACATATGGACTATATAGAAATCATAAGTTGATATTTGGGGAAGAAAATATATGTAAATTTTCATCTATAAATCCAAGTATCTAAAATAGGAAAATTATAGAACATTTCTAAAAGGAAACTCTATATAATTTATATTGTTGAAATGTTATGCAAATTAAACCCACAATTAGTAAAATTACAACACATGAGAACAAAAATGTCTTGTGATTCCTATATTCCAAGTGTGACGCTGGTACACATACCAATTTCCACTACAATCCAAGAGAAAAAAATAATAGTAATATAAAATAAGAACATAATACATGAATAAATATCTCAATTTTAATAATTAAAATCGAAAATAGAAATCCAATAACCTTGGTAACATATAATTCCTATAGGAAAAGTTCATAACTCACTAACTCTAGGTCCATCACAAACTCTTACACATTCATATCCCTACATTCTAATTATCAAATAATAATAAATTTAAATTAAATTATTTGATTCCATTATATAATGCCACATATTGGATCACCTAAATAGAGCCTAAATGAGGGTCACCCATTCTAGAGGCTACCAGAGCCTACGTGAAATTTTGGGGAGGAAATAATCTCTATATCTCAACCACAGATAGAAAATAAATAATCAAATATCATACAAAATATATAACGATAGTATGAAATCATAGAATTGTAGCCAGGTAAAGACTTAATCAAAATCTCACACCCATGCTATATTAAATCACTAACGAAAGTCATATATTTATACATACCAAACAGATATTAAATCAAGAAGATAATATATAAAAATAATAATAAATGGAATAAAATCGAAATTACACTCCTCTACTAACCAAGATCCCCACTTCAATAACATCTCTTATCCCTATGGAGCTTATATTGCTCAATCCACCATCTAATGTGGTATTAAACCTAATATTGAAAATCAGGATTTCACTTGCACTGGGATTCCAATGTAGAGTGTGGTAAATACTTCTAAGTAGGAATTAAAAATGTTCCTCTAATATACACCCACATATATATTTTTTACACAACGAAAAAAAACATACGATATATGAGCCTACATGTTGGGTAATTATGTATTAACCGGACCACTATGACATCCAACCATACTTTGCTTAGTCATTCCTACAAGAAGAATTAATCTTGTTTCACATAACCAAACCCATACCACATTACCCATTGTAGGGTCCTACAATTGAATCATAGACCATCACCATGGCTATCTGGGTGAGAACATCCTCTATGACTCTTAAGAACCCTCCCCTCACTCTAGGTGTGATATAAAAGAACATCTTATACTAGAACTATCTCAATCAGTGGCCGGACATACAACACATCTTATACTAGAACAATCTCTATTTAGCTATGGTATCACCACCTAGTTTCATCTACTAACCCCTCATCCAGCGTATGATCTCAGACAAAATCACTACCCCTTCATGGAGGGTGATGTTCCCTACCAAATCCTGACCACTTGCCTCAAACTCAGGGTAAAGGACAATAAAAAATCTAAATTACTATCCTCACACTTATGGTAATGTCTCATAATGAATCTTAACCTCTACCCACTCACTTAAGGTAGGTCCTCATTTCACATCTAAATCTCAACCCTCTCACCCAGGGTAGGGCCCCCTACATAATTCACACCATCCATCACATATGATATACAAGTCCTCCCAAGGTCTATCCCCCACTCATAACCCAATTTCATCATACCTCCCTATCCAAAACATATTAAACATCATAGCTCTCGACTATCTATAATTATAAGAATGGCACTCTTCTATAGGAAAACACATTGATAACTTAACGTCTACTTCCTAGACTAAATACACCATGATCTCAAACCTCAGAGTTTAACCTTATTATCTGAACCCCATCACCCAAGGAACATAACGATGAACCCATCTGTATATCCATCATGGTTTAATAAAGAATACACTTTGTCCAATGTTATTTAGTTGGTATCTAATCATTGATACCAACACATATCCAACGCCCCAAGATGTCCCCATAACTCATAGGACCTATTTGACCCGAACCTTAGTAGGTTCATTAACTACCGTCAAATCCTCACATAAAAATATTCCTTCCACTATTTCCAATTAATATTATAAACCTACAACACTCAAAAAACCCTTATAAAATCATTACTATTCCATCAATACAATCCCGAGAAACCATGATGGATTTATAGTGCACACCTCCCATTGGGGAGATCTTGACCCATTCATCTAGAGGGAACCATCCTCCTAACATCATACCATTCCCCCGAGGACATATCAAACTATCCTCAAACACAATGTCTTCTACCCACCATTATGGGAGGAATTCCAAACTATAGGAGAGACAAACAATCATATCACAATAACCCATTTATCTGAGGAAGATATGGGAAAAACCTAGTCATAAGAAACCAAACTAGGTTATACAAATATTATCAATATCATAAAGACATTTCTAATATCCGTATAACATTAAACCAACATACTATCCACTTTGAGGTGAAGTCTTAATGTGTTTCCAGTCCACTCAATTAAAATTGGGCCAATTTCTTGAATTCATTAGACTTTAAACCATATATTTTCAATAATATGAGAAACTAAAATCCCCCATCTAATATAGATTCACCATAATTGTAATACATTAATATGGTTTAATATCATATAGATCAACTACCTTATAAGGGAGTTACTCTCTGAAATCTTTGATATATCCATCTTTGTCCATGATCATGCTCAGTTACACCAAATATTTTTTTTCATTCAATGATCCCCAATTTCATGATCTTCCCCATTCTGGGAACCCCTACTAGGCTTGACATGGGGTGAAGAGAGACCCGAAGGGCCACCTATAGTAGGGTCTGGTTTGATGACTAGCACTGAGGGTATAAAATATATAAATGATGAATTACAATAATATATTCCAAAAATAAAGTCGAAACCCACCAATAGACACCCTAATATAAAATAAGTCAAAAACCATGATAATACACAATGAATAATTTGTAAAACAAATACATTTAACCAAATTTTAATACTATATAAAATTCCTAGGGCAGAAACACCATATGAAATCATTAGCTCCAAGATAGTACTATCTATTTTAGTTAGAAAACTCTCACTAAAATCCTAAAAAATAGTTTATATATATAGAGGTATGAATTACATTAATACTTAGTGGGATCATACTCAAAAACTATCATGAAGATATGGAAATATAATGTTAATGTTTAAGTGAATAAATAATATTACCAATAGGCACCTTTCAAATCATCAACTATCCAACTTTATCATGGATCACTCACCAAGTAACTCATCCAAGTGTAAAATGGTAATATCAAGAATATAATTCTTATGATACTCTACAACCACATCCACACTAGTTTTTTCACTCAAAAACTCCAATATCATACAACACATGCTCTCAATCCCTTCAGCAGTTGTCTCACAACACACTATAGAAATCAATTCAAATATAATGTGGTTTAGAACACATCTATACCTTTTCCAACATATCATGTTGTAAAACAACTAATGACAGAATTAATACATCCATCCCATAACCACATCTACCATCAAATATCACATATTTTTCACATATCAATCTTAATAAGGTATCATAATTAAGAAGTGAATCATCCTTATACCCAAATCCTACGATGGATTACCACCATAATGTACCATATGAATTTCACATAATCCATCCATTAAACAACACATATATGGGAGTTCATGGAAGTATATGTGTCTATCCATTCATTCCCATGTCATCTTAAATGATTGCGGGAAATATAGAACACAAAAAAATTGGTCAATAGTAAGGTTTTCTGACTTGGTTCGGGTGTATATGAAATAACAAGAAAATACTAGTATAATTAGACACACAGAAGATAAAACTAGAAGGTTTTCAACAATGAATACATAACAAAACCAATAAATATAACCACATCCCCATCAGCATACACATCCCCTCATTAAACTGAATGACAGAAATCCAACCCAACTTCCTCTTCAAAATAGCCACCATAAACATCAATTATTTCCCAAAAAAATATTATTGTCCCATTTATATATTTAACATTACCCACCGTATTACATTAAATGATTATTTTCAATTATATATTTAATGGAATACCATTCAAGTCAAAACACATATTTTATTTCATCCCTTACATGTTTGTTTTATGAATCATTATTTCATTTACGTACTACATTTAATTCAAATTCAATCATACACATTTCCAAATTCATCATTACCAATTATATTCCACTAACACAAGGAAACTACATAACATATTCATGTTAACCAAACATTCCAGCATCCCATAAAAAGATTTTATTCTCTTTATGAAAGCTATGAAAGGGAATCCATATCATCACTACTGCATTCAAAACAATAGACCAATCACCAATTATAGAAAACCATCACTTCCCAGGTTGACTAAACACAACACTTCTACAAAAATCATCACATACCAAACAATACATAAAAAAATCCACAATTGAGTCTACACAACCATAAAATCAAAACAATAATATAGCAATATATATCGAATTTTTTTCATCATCTACTTCCAAAATTTCCATCATAATGGAATCGTCTAGATCATTTTACCTTTGATTGTATGCACATTATACACACTAACTTACATATTTTAAACAACCAATTGAATATAATCATTACAATATTAACCATTTATTAATAGTGTTAAAAAATATATTTTCATATTAAAAACAGTCAATTCACAACAACAACAATTACTTTCATTAGTAATAGGAATTAAACATGATAAACATAAGGAAGATGAGTAAAAACATGTGAAACATCCCTTTTTTATAAATTCCATTATGTCTAGTTCATTTTCATCATTTGGTAAATTCATACCATCAACTAAAATTAAGAAAAAATATTACTTCTATATTATGAAAAAAATATAAGATTGTTCCTTAACCCTATTCACAAACTAGATATTTACAATTATAACGCAAGAGAATGATGAGGAAGGGGTGGCCACCATGTAATGATCATAAATATAAATATTTAATATTATAGGAAAAAAATACCAATCAAAATAATGATAAAAAACTATCAAATAAATTTAAGTATGATTTTATATCATTTCAATTGGAATAAGGGGAAAACTAAGAAGATGAGCGAGTAAACTCACATAGATCACTAACAATTATTCTCCTATAGTTGAGTATTTGAACTGAAGAAAAGGATATGAATGATCTCCCAAAGACACTCTTGAATCACCCATGGGAAAAGAGAAAAAAGTAAGTATACTGGATGTCTAACCATATTCAATAATTATTAATATGATGGAATACATAAAAACACAAGGAAAGAAAATGGGGTTATGGAAAAACAGGTTTATGTTAAACGAGTACCGAAAATCAGGACATTTCCAACACCCATATAAAATAAAAATAGGTTTAAATAAAGGAAAAATGATCATAAACATGATAAAAAATCCAATTCCCATGAAATATATAAATTTCCTCAAACATATCCACAACGTAAGATAAAATCCCTGGTTTAATGACACAAAAAATGGATCATCCCCTAATATCGATCCCAACAAGATCCATAATGTAATGTCAACATCTACACCAATGATTAATCCATTGAAAATCAAAAAAAAATACTAGTGAAAAATAGCATAGTAAATCCAAATGACTACATCACAATAAGATCTAAAATGTGAGGACCACTGAAATTGGCCTCACAAGGCCTTATGCTGCAACCATAATCCCCATTCCACAATAAACCTTCCAATCACCCCCAGATGGTGTAACATATCCAACCACACTACAAAATTGTCTAATATCCAAATATTCAAAATGCCCCTCATTTATTATTCACCTAACCTCCCCCATACATATTTAACACCCAAAAAATAAAAATTATAAAAGTTGGGATGACTTGGTTCATTATATTATATTCCTCTCAAATTATTCACATCCATGAGAATCAAAACCAAACCATGAAGAAAAACCCAAAATAGCTGAAACCCAGAACTCAAAAAGTGATACATATGAAATGAAGAAATGATGTCCACAAATTACAAGAACAAAGAAAAGAAGGTAATCAATTTAATTGGAACCAATTTAAACATTACATTATCATATAAATTCATGATTAAAAAAATTATAACATTGAGTGTCTATATACAACACTTGTACACATGAACTCTCCTCCCTACCACCATTCCCTTAGAGAACTCAAACCAAAGGGATAATATTGCCACTCAACATTTCATATTGATGATTATGAATCTCAATCGATCAATCCATGAAATTATAATCATATTTTACCTATAACACTCCTCAATCAATGACATGTAATCATCATGAACATATTGATGAAGCTATGATACATGGACCACATCATGATCCTATTTTACCTATAGAGGGAGTGAAAACTGATACACTATGAGGAAATCACACAGAAACACCTCAAAAGAAATGATAAACTAAGGAGAGTAATTTTTCCACAGAACAAACCTCATCTTCCCCTGACAAGGGGAAACCCTCAAGAATATATGGTCTCTAAACTCAAAATCAATAGGTAGCCTTCTCTAATATACGTGTGATTTATGATGATATAGTACCTTATTCATTATCTGTGGGATCATCTAAACATTATAACCAATTTTATTCACTACATCTAGTATAAGGACTATAGACTCCTGAATATTTGTTTAGCATAATGGAGGTCTACAATGATGTCAATAAAACACCTCAAAAAGGGCCACTTAAATTGAAAATTGGAATCTATTATTCAAAAACACTAAAACAAGGTAAAGTGTATCACCAAAGATATGTTAAAATCGAAAAGGCCACAATATATCTTCTGATGTCTGAATATGATTCCCCAGATTCCAATTCTTTTTGGGTTGAAAATTTATACTAAAAATAGCAAATAAAAATATTCATTACAGATACCTCCCCAATACCATGATGTAAAATTATAGTCTTGATTTGGAAAAATTATCCATGGTAACCCAAGAAACCACACCCCCTCATCAACATACTGCCCCCCCAAAACCTCTAATGCACCTAACTCCCTGCTCTCGAAGAAGTGACTATACTTCATCACAAAATTTCTGATCACCCAAAAAGAATAACATCTTCCCTGGGTTATGGATAAACCAATAAGGAAATACATGGATATATTCTCCCACATACACTATGGGATATCTAATGGTTTCAATAAACTTCAACGAACAACATTCCCTACCTTCACTGACAATAAGATTAAGTATATGGACGTGAACTCTACTACTGACCGCTTCATCCCTAACCTCCAATTTCGACCACTCAAAATATTGTTCATCTTGTTTACACTAAGATATTGTTTCACTATTGATATATCTAATTCACTAATAATATCCTCACCCACTATCTACAAAACAAAAAAATCTCTATGAATAGTATCTGATGTGGTTCATCCCCTGAAAACCCCTTTGATGATTCATCAGAGATGGCATATACTCACATCACATCCACCTCCAAGTCTCCCCACTAAGAATTATCCACCTACTATATCAAGGATTAATGTTTTGTTACTTGTAATATAAAACATCTACAGTTGACCTCTTATGCATCATCTCATTCTCCATCATCCCTATTCGGGAATATTCAAACTTTTGAACAACATCAACCCCTGAACTCCTAATAAAACATTATGAAAATATATTCTCCTTACCTAGAGTGTAGAATATCTCAATGAAGTAGTCCTAGTTAAACATGATTCTTCACCTCTTCCAAAAAAAATCATATCTCATTGAGTGAAAATATATCTCAGGTTTTTGTGATTCGTTAATATCAAAAATCATTCACTGATGAGGTAATATTTTCACAACATTTTGAAAAAAACTCTCTCATAAAACTCAAGATAATTGGAGGCATAGTTACATATAGGGTGTTGTAACTATCTAGAGATATATGATACCATTACTTTCTATTTCTACAATACACAAACCATAATAATATATGAAGTGTCACAAAACACCTCAAAAGTCAATCTCTCATATTAAAGATATTGAATATTAGAACTGATCAATATCTCCTATAGGTAATCAAAATATTTCTAAAATTGATTATTCCATATGAATTTATGTTTCATATTTTCCATGGTTTTGAAGGAGGATGAAACATAATAGAAGGCAAACACAAATCTCTAAAAATATCCCATGAGTCCAAGAATGATATAGACATCTCCAACATTTTTTCAGGATGCCTAAGAAATAATTTTTTATATATTTTTCATATCAACCACCACTCCCAAATGAGAAACAATATTTCCATGAAAATACCTCTCCCACATCAAAAACATAAAGTTGGACATCTTTCTAGAGAGCTTCTGTATCAAAGGACATCCAATAAATCCCTAAGATGCATAGAATAAAATTCTAATGATACCATGTAGATGATAATGTCTTCAATGAACACTTCCTTGAACTAATGTAGGAACTCACATAATAAAATTTTCTGGAGTCCCATAGAAATAGTTGGGATATATTTGACACAAATAGACATAACCACAAACTAAAAGTGATCACAGTGATACCTAATGTTAGTCTTCAGGATATAATTCTCCCTCACCCTCACTAAGTGATATACAAAAAACATATTAATGTTAAAAATCATCTTTGATCAAATTGAATTTTTGAAAAAAAAATATATCATTGGGAGAGGGTAATCATTCAATATATTCACAATTTTCAGCCTTTGATGGTGTATAAACATACTTAGAAAACTATCATCCACTATAAAAAATAAAATCAGATCACCCCATAATGTAATAGTGATGCATTAAACCCTTATGTATCCAATAATCAATCAGAATCCACAACTATTATGGTTCAAATGGTGCAATCATATTTAAATGCATAAAAATTAGAGAAGAACATTGCTAAGCTGTATCCAAAACGTTATATAAAATTGAGGGGATTGGGTCACAGTCTCCTTGGAAAAAACATAGGAAAACACCTCCATGACACTAGGGAATTCCACAAAATATGCCTTTAATGAAGTCAAGAATTGGTATATTGTATGAGACAACAAAAACTATTAATATCTATGACCCATGCAATCATCTCACACACCAATGAAGACTACATACTATCCCGCCTCATACAAAGAATAAAATTTCCTCTGAATTTAATCAATAATCACACATGTAGGGTATAATTTTTTCTCTAAAAAATGAAAATATATGATTGAATTTAAAGAATAAATAAATACCTAGATTACGGAACTTTCTCAACCATCAGGTGACTACCTCAAAAAACATCAATAAGACTCATCTATCCTTCATCTCATGTATTGAACAACATAGGTGCTAGAAGAATATCCACCTTGTGTCCTAAGGAACAGACCAATTAGGAAACTGTAAAAGAGTGTGATTATCATGAATCAACAAAATAATAACCCATAGAAGAAAATAAATTATGGGTACCTTGGATAATCTCTATCTTATATAGTTTTGGAACCATTGTATCACACAACTTCATGTATATAGTTCCTCTACATCACTTCTAATGACCTCATCTATAGTCTCTCTCAATCCCATATTCCTAGAGGTATGGAACATCAGAGAGCTAACCATTTCCAACCCCATCTTCTCCTAGTAAAATAAATTTATACCACACCTTCTATTGATACAAACACTGCGATTTCCCGACCATAATTGGGGATCAATCCTCAACTACACAAAGACGACCTCTACAGTCCAGACATTGAAAAAGAACCAAAAGAAATATCCAAAATGGGATACCTTTTTATAAATTACATATACACACGCCCAAAAACACCTAAATGTATTAATGAATAATTGAATAGGAATAATAATAAAATGATGCAGCAAATAGAAATTAAATCATCAATGAAAAATCTCAAGGGTGTACAAGAGTATGATAGTGAATACCAAAAATAAAAAGAAAAAAATACATACCCAAATAGAAATTAGTCCCAACCTAGCAGAAACACGAAAGTGAACCACTAAGAGTGACCAACTCCTTATCTCCAAGCTCAAAAATCCATACATTTTCCCATGAACCAAATATTCCTAAGATCCACTGAAGTCACCTCTTTCCTATCTTTCATCTTTATAGGAGATAAAAAATTTGGGAAAATCTCATATTTGGTGAGTATATACATTCCCAGTAAGACATCCCAACAATTGAAGGCAGAGATATAAGAGATACAATAGGAATAAAAATGTATAAGATAGTAAACATGATGGAGCTCAACCCTAAATAAGATAAAGTGGAACCACATCCAATAAGAGTGGCTCAACATGAATTACTGGTGGACTACACATCAAGTCTTTTCTACTCATTGTCAGAGAGTAAACTCTCCAAACACAAGAAGCTAATAATGGAAATAATGTGGCATACCAAACCCATCTTCTCAACCCTTGGTTGGAGAGTTACCCAATACAAAGGTATGTATTTATATATATATATATAGAAAAAGAGTCCCAAATGAGAAAGAAAGGGGATCTCTATCTCACATTGCATTGCAAGAAAAGAGTCTTTAACATTTATAGAATCCCAACAACAATTTCTAGCATCTCACACATTTTCTTGGAAGACCCCATCATAGTCAAACCCTTTATTATCATTCTACCACTAGGTATAGGGGCTGAAATCTCTAGGTAGATAACCCATTCCCAAGTAAAACAATGAGATTCCATTCGGTGGACAGATTGAGCAATTACAATAGGATGATTCCCCTCAAGTAGTTGATAGAGGAACCAATCCCATATAAGAAATATTGTTCTGCTATGGTGGTAGAGGAACCATGAAAAAACCATTTGGATGGTTCCACTCTATGTATCTTTATAGGACCCATTCCTTGTTCCAATTTGAGGGTGTCCACTCTGATGGTATAAGACCCTTGCCCAGCCTAGCAGGAGGGTTCCACTCCAAGAGTAGATAGAGAACCACTCCATTTTCCAATAGAACGGTTCCACTACAATGGTAGAGGAACCATGACTAGACCAGCGGGATGGTTCCATTCTAGGAGTCTATAGAGGACCCATTCATAGCCTAGTTGGAAAATTCTACTCTGGTCATCAAGGACCCATTCCCAGACTAGTTGGAGGGATGCGCTAAAAATTTCACTAATGATCATGTGTGACCATTTTTATCGTCGAGCTTCATCTAAACAAGTTCCATGCCTAGAAACATCTTACATATTATCCAAAAAGACTAAACTAATGGAACAATCACGTTTTACATGAAAAAACACTTAGGATAAGATACTAGTTTATCAAAATTCATGTTCAAACGATGGATATGTGATATATTGATGTTACATCAAAAGGAACCAATGGGTACACAATGTGTGAGGGGACCCACATGGCGTGTAGTCCCACTCCATCACCTTTCTGGGTCCCCCGAGATACAAAAATCACCTACCATGTAGTTATACATGTCATGCAGAGTATATAAATGGTGTTCCCATTCCAGTTGTGGTCCCGACCATGTGCTTGGTCATGTCTATGTAACCAAGCTGGGTCAGTGTACTCAAGTCGTTTCCATGTACTTATGTACACCGATGAGTGCTTGGATTTGTACGTCCACATGTTATCCTGCCTATGTTCTCAAAAACATAGATCATCGACATGGGGAATCATTACATGGAATGTAGGGAGACAAAATGTTATTTTAACCATATAAATTTCCAAAACCCTTCCATTATTAGCTAGGGTCTGATATGTTGTGTGTTTTTTGAACAACACAGTGTTTAGTTAGAATATTTTTACAAAAAAATATCCATTATCATCACTTAAAATCAGGAAATTATTCAAAATAATTATCCTCCATGACTTCCAAAATTTGTTGATCTAGTATGGATCTGTCATTTTTTTCCATCATGGGGATGAAAATCAGTTTCCATGGTCATTTGAGGATCGTCAAATGTCATGCACACATCTAGTACATTTTCCATAGAAGTTTTTATATTCAATAACAAAAATGATCTGAAAACCCCCCCCAAAAAATTCTAGATATATCCATGATTAATCGATTCATCCCTCTCACATTGTTCAGTTGTTATTATGAGGGTCTAATAGGGATCGGTACTGCTCGACAACAATGAACCGATACCACAAGGTTCAACCGATGATGAACCATAAGAAATTAAGGGGGAATCCATAAAAAATAATTATCAATAATTTCATTGCATTATTTGATAATTATAATGAATATAGATATCCAGGGTTAGAAAACCATTGGATATTCACATAAACTTATACATGGGAACATGTAAAAGACACCATTGGCATATATTAAAATAGAATATTGATATGCTCTATCAATTTAACAAAAATGTTAGTGATTAATATATCTAAGAGTACTACCTAAGTATTGGACCATTTTTTTTGAATAACACATCTTACAATGGATAGAAGAAGTCATTTGGTTTTCCAGACTCCGATCTGCTCCAATATAGGGTTTCATCATCATCAGATGAAAATTTTCAATGGTAGGAGAGGAGGAAGAACCGCTCAATGGTCTTATGATTATGAGTCTGACCCTAGGAAATTTCTACACAGTGAAATATTTATAGGAAATTCTATTAGGTTAAATGAATGAATGAATGAATTAAAATAATGAATTAATCAACAGAACATATCACCCATGATAGAGTTATCTGAACACCCCACACTGACCTATTTTATGTCATTTCTATGAAAAAAATCGTGTTTAGGCTCAACTATGAAGTCATATTCTTTAATTGGGATTCCTTTTATGATTTATCCCACTTTCTTTAAGAATATTTGTTCATGAAATATAAAATATATAAAATATTTTTATAAAATTAATTTCCAGCACACTGGGTATGAGATTCTAACATAGTCATAGAACATGCCTATAGAAATTTATGAAGAAATAGTTCAAGGTATTTAAAGGATAAAAATGTGTCTTTAAATCATTCCATCCTTCATTATTTTCATCATTTAAATGAAAAACTAAACAAACAACACAATATACTGAACCCACATCTGGCTCTCCATCTCCCATGAGCTCTTCTACATGTTCCCATGCTTCCACAACACACTAGGTAAGGGATGCTCCATCCACATAGGTTTATCTCCTATTGATCATCAATCTCCATTTGGTTCTCTGAAAAGGTGGATCCATCCTCAATATATATCTCACCCTAGCCGATAACATTTGTAGTTTCATGCATGCATATCTTAAGCTATGACACATGTAAGATGTTTTCCTCCCTCTCTAGCTGTGGGGGTTAGTTGAGGTGCTATGGAGCCTTGCCAACCCAATGAATGATCATCAATGTCCTAATGATCCTTTGGTATAAATATACTCTATGTATGAACCTCCATAATCCTCATTTTGGTAGACTCTATGGAAAACATGGTCTCCCTAATCAAACTCCAAAGGCATATGATTGTGATCTTTATTTGATTTATTTCTTATATGGGTTATCCTCATCCACTCACAGATAAACTAGACCATCTATGTCATCACATGAACCATCCTTGAACAAACAAGATATGTCTCTCAGATTTCTATCCAACATAAGGGTGACCATCAAGGTCTCACATAAAGGTCCTAAAAAGGTTATATGTTTATGGTTGAGTGGTAGTTGTTATTTTATGAATACTCTACCATGGTAATGGTATCCTCCTATCCGTGAATGAAGAGTAGCATGAAATCACTCATAAAATCATCTAACACCTTAATAGTGCACTCAATGTGACCATTTTTATGGGGTGAAAGGTTGTACCCATCCGCATATATGTCCCTAATACCTCATGTAGGAATCAACATAATCATGAAATAAATTGCACACCATGATTAGATATAATCAATAATGGATTCAATGGACTGGAACAATCTCTTAAACATACTACAACCCCAAACACTCCACAAAACTCTACTCTCTGACAGAATGTAAGTGGGATGACTTCATGGGTTTGTAAACTATCACCCAGATGGAATCATTGAAATTCTTTTTCTGTGGAATACCGATGAAATATACAGAGGATATTCCACTCCACTTACACTATGAGATCTCAATGGGATATAATAAACCTGTTAGAACCTAGTGCTCAGCCATTACATGCAGACAAGTAAGGCATCAAGAGGCAAACTCGACCATAATCTATCTGATTTTGGACCACCAAAACTATCGTCGAAGGTCTTTGTACATATCCCCCAAACTGATATGAACTACTAGTGGATTAGTGCGGAACTATTACATCACCTCCTCCTTCATCTTTACTAAAACCACCACCCATAAATAGAAGATGATCACATTACTAACTCCTTCATAATATCAATCTGATGAGTCTCAGGTTGATATATTTTTGCACAAGACTTCACAATTGATGTATCCCAGGCGGTACTCTCTCACACACTTGAGAAGAAGAGGATTCAACACCATCAATTGAAGAAAAATTATAGCCTCATGCTTCATGAAGGTAAGCTATAAGAAAACCAATTACTCATAAACCTTATGTACCATGCTATCTCGGGACTTCTTGATAAGGGCATATTCCACTACATTTCAATTACCTAGAGTATAGACTATCTCGATGTCATAGTCATGTAGGAAATACTACCAGCGTTGTTGTCTCAGGTTTATGTCTCCTTATGTGAAGACATACCCGAGACTCTGATATTTCATGTAAACCATGAACCACTCCCCTAGAAGGTAGTTCATCAACATGTTTAAGGTGAAGAATACTGTTATTAGGTTTTTTTCCTGAGTTTCATGGTTCTGATCATTGTGTATCAACATCCTCTGACCATATGAAATAACTGGCTACGACTGAAATAATATGTAGTCAAGACCAGCTAATGCGGCATCACAATACAATATATACTTCACAACCTCCTATGGTTGTCTCAACATTGTAAAATCATCCTACTAATCCTATAAATATTAATGGTTGTCACACACTACTCAGTCTAGTTAAACTAATTCACATTCTACAATAGTGAGGTAAAAGGGATTAAACCCTATATATGTCTTCCAAAAACCTATTGCAGTACCCCACCAAGCCAAGGAATATATGCACTTCAAACTCACTTTTAGGTGGATCCCATGAAATCACTGAATTGATATTTACCGGAACCATGACTAAACTATACCAAGAAATGACATACCATATAAAGTGAACCCCATTAATCTAGAACTAGCTCTTTGAGAGGTTCCTATAACGTTGATGTCCTCAGAACAAATCCGAACTGATCTTCAAGGGCTCTATAAGCTCCTCTTCTAATGTAGATTATATGAGTATGTTGTTGATGAATACGACAAAAAAAATTTCCAATTATAAATGGAAGATTTGATTCATAAAATCCATAAACAAGGTGGGAGAATTCATCACACCAATGTGAATCAATAGAAAATAATAGTGCCTATAGAAAAATTAGAATGTCTAATTTGGAATATCATACATTTGAACTCTCTAATGGTGGTATCTAGACCAATGTTCGAACTTTGATAACCATCTCATGCCTCACAACTGACCAAATAGGTTATCAATCCCCATAATGGTATAATTTTTCATTATCATTGATTGGTTCATGTGAATTTAATCTATGAAAAATTGCAATCTCCTATATGAATTTTTCATGAACAACATTAGAGGTACAAAGGGGGACACACGGGGACTGATATAACCCTAATATTGAATGTCATACAACAACATCGTGGATCCAGGAACTCACTATCATCCATACGATATTCTAAAGAAGATATATGTGTTTTCCTAGGATGCAAGCAAATATAAAACTCCATCTCCCCGCTAGGAGGTCATCCAAGAACTTCATAGTGGAAAATTTCCATATAATCCTCCACAAAATAAAGGAATCTAGATTCCTTTAGATCCTACAACACCAAAGGCTATACTCAACAAAGGATGGGTGGTGGGATGCCGACACCTACACATAGAACTCACTCATCCCGCCATGAGTATCTCTCTCCCAAAAAGGGAAATATCAAACCATTAGTGAGAATCCATATGAATCATCTACCATGATGGTAAATTTGGTCTTAAACCATGGAAAACCAATTTATACCCAGGATAAAGACTAATGGTTTCATTGTGATGAATAATTTCCCCATATTAACCTCATATAAACAAGAGACAACTTACACTACTGAAAAATAAATGATACAGAAGAAGCATTTCTTATAGGAACCTCTAGAAGATGCTGCGGGGCTAGAGCCTCATATGGAAACTCTAGATCTCTACCCAATATTGTAGATATTATGGAAAGGTTGTAACATGTGTCTACTAATACTTAATCATGACTAAATACACCCAGTTTGTACATATGATCATATTATGCACTTCAGAGTCCTAACACTCAAGAGATTTCAACAATATGTGGCCCTAGTCGCTAGCTCTCTGAGCATCACGTAGGCTACCTGGTGCTGGTGGTGGAAGGATCTCATAATTTCATCCACCGCCCATAGATTATCAGACTCCACTTCTATCTTCACCTCCCTAGGGGCCTCCCTTCACTCTCCAGAGAGATTCCTAATCATGGTGTTGTCTCTGTTGTGGTGGTTAGTCAGCTATCATCATGTGATCCTTAACACATAAGGTTGGAAATTCATGTGCTATGTGACCTCACCCATCACATGAAAATAACCACCCCTCAATGGTATTCCCTAGTGGTTTTCATTGTGAATATGTCCCACAACCATGAATTTATGTCTAATAATTATAGGATCTCTTCCAATTAGATCATTCTGAATGGTTCCTTCTAGATTGTCCAAATGACTTCTATTTATGATGCTAACTTTCATCTCCATATATCTGGTGTCCCTCTTACAAATATATCTCTATCGCTAGATCCTGATCCAACACCCCATCATTGTAGGGGATAAAAAATGGATCCAAACTAACATGGATCTCTCTATGTAGTTCCATCTCATACTTATGTTCTGAAAAGAATCCATTCTGGCTCATGTAAATGGATTAATAGGTAAGATCTAAGAAGCTCACTTCATACACATCCAGTTTCATCCCTCTTTTCTATAACTCTTGAAGCTCATGAATTAAAACTACGTGTAAAAAAGTGGAGTGGGGCTAATGATAGAATATCTACTAGAATTCATTCGACGAGAGTGTTGAATCATTGTTCATCTGAGTAACAAAACTACACCAATGCAGATATACTAAAAAGGATATATCCAAGTGAAACCACCAGATCCATCAGGGTCCAAATAAGCCTAATGTAATGAACTACCAACACTTACTAATCATATACTGCAAGAGGATCTGGTTCACAATTGAACCTCAACTAACACAAGTGTAGGAACTCACAGAGTGTTCTAAGACTACACATATGATCTATATTCTTTGATGGGATGATTTTATGCTCAATAGGTGGTGTTGCTTCTATCTTACCACATGGAGTTAGAATCTTGTGGGAGGGACCCTAAATCGAGACCTCATCACTAATCATATCATCATCACAATCTAGAACTAGTATCTTGGATGGCTGTCTTTGAAGAGGCATCAAGTATGTTATCAAGACGTACGATATTCCGATGAGAATATATATATAACAACTAAGAGTTGATTCAAGAGTGATAGAAAAAGACTCAACCCTATATGATTCATGCACCATTAATCCCCTATACCAATGTCATGGTACTCCAAGTTGATAAAAAGGTAGTCAATATCCTGTTGAATGGATACAAAATCCCCATGTACCATCACTAGATTCCCATGCTTAAGAGCTACACTCAAGAAACAGTGACACTATTTCACTAACCCCTACCCAAACCTCCTAATGAAAGTAATCCAAAAAAACATTCCATGGAATGAACTACTTTGATACCAATATGTCATGACCTAACTGTATACGGGGCTAGTGAAATAACTACCCCAATCCTACATCCATAGGATTGGGGTGGTGATATGAATCTAATGGAATATCCTTAATGGGATGTTTTTTCCAAAATTACAAGAACCCACACACCCAACCATCTCAATATAGAGGTGTACATGTATAATAAAAAAATGAAAAAAATAAAAAGTAAAAAAATAATAAAACATATCAAAGGTGTGAAACTGTATGATAGTGAAAACTGAAAAGTAAAGTGGGAACATATATTCCAAACTAGAAATGTGTACCATCATGACAGAAACATGAAATTAAACTGGTAAGCTATCCCAGCTCTAGATCTCCAAGCTACGACCACCGTAAGAGGTCCCATGAACCAAGAATCCCTATGCTTCTATAATGTCACTATCGACCTATCTTCCATCTACATAAGACATGACATATGTAGGAAAACCACATACATATATGAGTATATAGATACCCAGTTGGACACCTCAAAAACTCGAAGGGGATAATTAAGAGATTCAAAAGTAATAGAAAAATAGAAGATAATAAATATGATGCAGATCAACCCAGAGAAAGAAAAAGAGTAACCCTATCTAAGAACTGGGGGTTCAAAATGATTTGTAGGTGGGATATACATCAATTCTATGATTATGAAAGTCGGAGAGTAACCTCATCCAACAACAAGAAGATAAACAAAGATAGCATGTGGGACACCCCACACATCATTACAACACATGGAAAGAGACTAACCAAATCCACAGGTATCGATATATATTTATATATACATACTCAATAAAATAAGCTGAGAGAAAGTGGATCTCCATATCCCTACTCAGCCTAGAAAAATATCATCCAATAGTTTTAGAAGCCTGAAAATGATTCTCAGCATCTCGTACGTCTTCATAATAGAAACCATCCAATTAAAACCATGTGTCGTCACTACGCCTCGAAGTCGAGGGGGCACAATATATAGGTAGAGGACCCATGACATGGTAAAATTGGAGGGTTCCACTCTATGGATATATAAACATGCCCTATTATGTTCCAATAAGAGGGTCCCACTCTAGTAGTTGATTGGGGACCTATGCCAATCCGAGAAGGAGGGTTCCACTATATTGGTAGAGGACCCATGCCTAGTCCATCTACAATGTTCCACTATATGAGTAAATAGAGGACCCATTCCATGTTATAATATGAGGGTTACACTCCAATGGTAGAGGACCCTTGTTTATCCTAGTTGGAGGATTCCACTCTAGGATTTGATAGAGGACCCATTCCCTATGTTAATAGGATGGTTTCACACTGATGGTAGAGGAAATAACGTCAGTCCAGCTGGAGGGTTCCAATCTAGGATCAATAGAGTACATGTTCCATGATTCAATAGGAGGGATTCTCTATGACGGTAGAAGACCCATGCCCAAAAAACCTAGATAATTGTAGTGTAGAAGTATGTAAAGGACCTATTCTCATCCTATCATGATAGTTCCACTCTATTCATAGATAACACATTCCCATCTTAGTGGGTGATTTCAACTTGGAATGCCTCTAGTGATCCTGCACGATCTATGACATCATCAAGTGTCTCCTAAACAAGTAATATTCAAGAAAAAAATCCCATGTAGTATCCAAAAATCCAAAATTGAGGGAATTGTCATGTTTTATGAGAGAAA
The DNA here is from genome assembly GCA_963277665.1 of Viscum album. Lineage (NCBI taxonomy): Eukaryota > Viridiplantae > Streptophyta > Magnoliopsida > Santalales > Viscaceae > Viscum > Viscum album. The sequence goes on from OY728151.1 coordinate 1,992,427,341, forward strand.
AAATAGTTTAGCATACACATGGGGAAAAATGAATGCCCAAATGAAGGATATATGAGAGATTGAATTTTTCTCAAAAGGAACCAATGGATACACATGTGATAGGAGACACATCAAGTGTGTTCCCACTCCATAAACAATTCATATCACTAGAGGTATAAATATTACCTTTTTTCATGTATTAATGGTGTGTAAGGGATATAAATAGTGTTCCCATGCCACTTGGGATGCTGCCTGGGTTCTTGGCTATGTGATTATATCTAATACTGATCTATGTACTCAAGTCATGTATTGGTACTTATGTACACAACCATTTACTCCCACATGGTATCCGTCCATCATGCTCATCCACGTAGAAAATAAACCAATTTAAGTGATACATTGTTTGTATGTAGTATACATGGTTTTTTATACTTGTAAATTTCCAAAACCCTAGCCATCGTAGTTGGGGGATGTCAGGCTGTGTATTATTCAAACTACATGAAATGTCCTTTAGTTTTTTTCCAAAAATTGAGAACCATTCACTGCGATTTTAATTAGGAAATTATATTATAGATCTCACCTCAACACTATATGAAATCGGTGGATTTATAAAAGATCAATCATCTCCAGCCATCGAGAGGACGAATATCAGTTTCCATTGGTCCTCAAAGGATCGTCATACATCCCACATGCCTTGAGTCTATACCCTTTTTAATTTTTGATCTTTTATCACAACAAATATAATCTATAACATATAAACATCCTAGATCAATCGTTTATTCACCAATACTTCTCTCATACATTGTTTAATCTTGATTCCAATGGTCCGATTGATCACAGTACTGCCTGAAAATGTCGCACTATGACAATAGCTTCCAACCAGTGAAGAACATGAAGCAACTGAGTGGGGAATATCAAAAAACAATTAATTATTGATAATTTCCAATAATTTTTGTCTATTGATCAAGCACATGGATATATGGGGTTTTAAAAAACTGGATTATCGAATAAATTGGCAGATGGGTGCATCAAAATTCCACAATTAGTTCGGATCAAAGGAGGGAATTTTTCTCCTCAATTAAGTTAATGAAAAAAGTAAAAAAAAAAAATTTCACAAGTCCTACATGGTGATTGGATCGTTTTTCTTCAAACAACATGTCATACAATCAATAAATGAATTTTATGTGTTCGCTCCACTTGGTATTCTATGATCCAACATTTCTTCATTGTCAGATGTGACTCACCAATAGATGAAGTTGAGGCAGAATCCCTTGAAGGTCTTCGAATTATGGGTATATCCATGTGAAATTATCAACAGTGATATATTAATAGGTGATAGTATTAGGATAAAAGATTCAATTAAATAATTTAACTAATTAATTAATTCTCTTAATGTAAAATAAATGAGAGATATATCTGAATTCATTGTGTTAACCTATTTTTGGTCACTCATAGGGTAAACATCATGTTCCAAACTCAACCATGATCTCTGATTTCTGATCCATGCTTTCTTTTAAGAGTTATCCAATTTTCTTTAACAAATTGTCCATAATCAGTATAAAATATAATTAATATATTTTTTTTAAAATAATTCTTGACATATCATGTCTCCTAATATCATGCAATATTATATCTTGGCTCATGAAAGAAATGTAGAATTTTTTTAAAGTCTTAAAATGAAAAAAATATGACTCTAAATCCATTTTAGAAACTATAACTTCAACTTATATAGATAATATGAAATATGAGCACATGTTTTATAAGATTCATAATAATGGTCAGACATTGAGGTCACCAATAACCACAAATAATTAAATAAAAACACTACCTTGAGGAGATTTAATTAATCCCCATTCAATCACCAAGGAATTGTTATACACCTCATAATAAATAGGTAACAAAAATGAGTTGGAAACATAATGACTGGTGTGATATAAATCCAACTACAAACCATGATCACTCAACTACTCATGATGGAAATGATCATGTGTGAATAAAAGGAAGTTCTTATATATGATCTTGAACTCCTACACACTCAGTCTCCTATTCTAAAGAATGTATGGATCTTACCTCTTGGACCCTCATCATCAAAGACAAAAACTCTACTTGTAACTACTATTGGAAATCATACCATGAAAAATCTATCTCATTCAACTCCATGATATAAAAGATAAACAACTTTCAAGTTTTTCCCTCCATTTGACTAATGGAAATAAGTACTAGATACTTCAACGTAGAATGAATCTAGGTGAATGAAAAATCAATATACTCTAACAAGTGATCTGCCTCAAAATAAAAAATGATCCCTTGAAAATTTTCATATTTATATGTTGGGGATCACACAATATATTCCTCCAAACCTTATACTCTATGGTTAATTGAACCCAATGAAAATCAAATGGGAAGCTTTTTAATCATTATCAACTTGAACAACATGTGAAAGAAGATTAGTATGAATATATTCAAAAGGAAGGAAACTTCTACGCCCATTATAATTGAATAAATTTTAAAATTAGGAAATTAAATTCTTTCTTAATCTCCAAAAAAAAATCCAAAAATTCATCCCCACATGAAATAAATCATGATTCATATACCTCTATGATTTATCTAATAAACATGTATGAAAAATTGATTTAACACATTAAAAGATCATAGGGTAATTTTTTTGGATCAGAGGGGGCCAAAAAATCTTACTCCCTAATTGGTCTCCCTTGTTAACATCATAGACTAAGTTCCACTGATGTTTTTTTCCTAGAAAACCATAAAATACAATATAGTTTCTAACTTCAAACAACATTACTCTGAACTAAAGGTCTAATACTACTTTTCTACTACACCCCCACCCTTTTAAGACACCTATGAACCTAGTAGGGGGAGGAATGTGACCACATAGGCTCACCTATAATAGTCATTGTTTTGGTAACTATAACAGAGGGTATGAAAATATAAAAATGGGTCTAATTACCCGCATATTTCCTATGAACATAATAAGGTACCCACCAATCAATACCATAATATAAAAGAACTTAAATCCCATTATAATCCACAACGCATGGTATGTCAGACAAATTAAAGTCTCTAAATAAATTTTAAAATAAATTTTCTTTTTGGTAACTACATTTAAAATACAAATATCAATGTTATTAGTGTCTATCTCAGTCACCAAACTCACCTTAGAATCCTTGAAAAAATAATTATATATATAGTGGTGACCATATTATGTATACCTATTAGGATTATAGTTCATACCACTCAAATAAATTTTCATGAAACATGATAATGCTTCAGTGAACAAATATCACTTTCAAAAAGAACCTATCAGGTTATATACCACTCAACCTCATTAGGTATCACTCACAATTAAATGATTCCTAGAGAAATAATGAAATATAATGAATATGAAAAAAGGTCACACTACAACCACTACCCCACTGGTTTTTGACTACCATACTCAAACGTCAAATGTACTATGGTCTCAATAATTTTTTTTTGTGATTTACCACAACCATTAAAATCATGTCATATCTGATATGGATAGGAAAACAACCCTATATGTCACAACCTATGTCATTTTCCAACATCTTTTATTTTAACCATTATAGAGTCAAAATAACCAGAACCACCACAACATATAAAAACATCATCACATATCCATCCTAATAGGGTATCATGAATATAAAGAACAATGATCTCTTTCTATTCTCCTACCTTAGAAGAACCCAATGTACTATCACTATTTTCACATAAAGAGTCCATTATAGAACAACTAGAAGGCAGAGAAGGGATGATGGAGTATATAGTCATTTATTTCATCACTAACCTAGATCTTTTAGGAAAACAGCACAAACCCATAACATTTGGCCGTCAATAATGTTTTAAAAATTAGAGTGGGGTGTATAAGAAATCCAAAGAAAATAAAATTATAATACTAAAAAAACAATATCAATGTATTATTCTTACAAAAAAGTAGTTCCCCAAGAAAACCCATAAACCACTCCACATCTCAAATTTTACACTCAATAACCACTACAACTATAAGTCCACAAACCATCCCCACATCCTATACAAAACATCCAACACAACTATTCATTATTTACCATAATTCCACATTATTTATCCCATTTCATGAACTAATGTTACCAACCATATTACATTCAAAACATAATTTAAATTTAAAATTTAATTAAAAACCATTTTGGACATCACTGAAATTTTATTTCAGTCATTACCTATTCAGTTCATGAATAATTATTTCATTTCAATTTGTAATTTAATTCAAATATTATCTTACCCATTTTAGTGTTCATCATTACTAGTTATATTAAAAGACCAACAATATACTATAAAAAAGACTCACATCAACCAACCATATCATTATCTCATTAGAATATTTATCTTTCCACAAGAATACTAGGTAATGTTAGTTTATACGCCACTATACAATCTATACCAACAACACAACCACTGAACATTAGCAACTGTCACTATCAATGATAACTAAATGAAACTCTAATGACCAACTCATCCAATATTAAAGGGACATAACCAATTATTAAGAAAGGTCACACAACCAAAACATCACAAAATTCATATAAAATCATATATCAACCAATTTCAGCATAAATTAATATCGTGATTTTAATCTTAAGGATTTCTTCTTGATTAATTCAAATTCGATTGAAAATTTTTTACAGATTGATTTTTAGATTTCACACAGATGGATTATTTCCATATTTATAGTGTTTTCCATTTATAAAATGTTATCTCAACTATATTTTCACAAAATAATAATGATTTTAAAAAACCATAAAAGTTGTAATCAAGAATATGAGTAATATCATGGAAATGAGTAAGCACATACAAAACAACTCTTTTGCATCAATTTATTTAGGTGTGTATCATTTATATTATTATTCCATTGAATTAAATTCATCCAAAGAACGTAAAAGAAATCATATTCCACGTTATATACAAAATATAAGAGAGTTATTATGTTTTCTACCTCAAAATTTGATTCAAAGTCATTAAGGAAGAGAAATATGGGGAATGGATGTACATTGGATTAGAATCATAGAAAGAAGTCATTCATAATAGAGGAAAAAATAATACTCACCAAAATAATAACCCAAAACCATAAAAACAATCTTCTAAAACTGATATAATATGATTTACATATGAGGAATGGAGAGAAAATAATGAAAAAAAATTGTTGGGACTCATCTGTATCACCAATAATCAATCTCTCATAGTTGAGGATCAAAACCCATAAAAATGGCTCTGAAAAATATTCAAAAAATTCTCTTGAATTGATCAAGGGTCAATAAGAAAAAAAATGAAATATAATAGAATATGAATAGGACTCTAAATTTATAACATACAGGGAAGATATTAAACAAAGGTGCATGGAATGGTTGCCACATTAGAACGGGTTAATGTTAAATGAATATTAGATTTCATATTGCAGTGATATATTAGATTTGATACAATAGGGGAGAAACCACAATGCATGGATAATATCCAATGTGAAGATTAAAACTATAATAAAATATAAAAAATATTCTCAATTACACCATGATTCAACCAGATCATTGTATTGTAGTAAAAAATGATAGAAACTTCGATAACAATACCCACAAGCTTGATTCTATGGTTTCATCATCCACGATGTAGGTTCGTGCATAGAAAATCAACAGTATCCTCAAGAAAAATATAACACCACATCCAAATGACCATAATGCAACTATAATTAAAAATTTAAGAATGTTAAAATTTTCCTCCCATGGCCCCGAATCATATCAATAACCATCATTTTGCATCTCAAACTTCCAACTTTCCTAGAATGGTGAACCACAACCCTCCACATCATAAAATAAACACCTAAGTAGAATTTCAATATATACTCCTCTCTTAATTCTCTAAAACTCCGCTTGATTTTATCAACTCCCAGAACATGAATATTTATGAGATAATAATGTTCTAGATTTTACACCCTATCTCATCCATAAAAACCACCAAATAATTAAAAAAAATTAATAATTAATTATATAATTAATCTAAACATGACATAATAATTTAAAACTCATCCAACCTTCCTGTAACACAACAAAAAACAACTAAACACATGTGAAAGGACTATTAAATAGTATTTTCACCATTATGAATAAAATATCTATTAAATTATATTCAATTTATTCCCAAACAAAATGGAATGACTATAATCTATAGCAAAACCCACATGAAAATATTCTTCCCCCAAAACGGTGAATGAAAATATGTGCTCATCATCTATAAACATCATCAATCCATCTCACTCCATGACCCCTTCAATAAATATGATTCTCTCATAATCTGAAGGAATCACAAATAATGACCAAAAATAACTAAAATTAGAGGGGTGATGAAGAGAATAGTAATATTAAGAGTCATGGATTATGTATATATGATGTTTTGAAAAACGAAATGATAAACCATGGACCATGGGGGTATAATAAGGATCCTTGGGGGATAAAAAAGGGGTTGGGGTTGAACAAATTCCCCCTTTTGAAAATAAAATCAGGTAAAAGGGGGTACAACCCCCAAATTATGGGTCTTCCCAAAATAAAAAACACACATCCAAAACCCATCGGGTACCTGATAGGCCTTCACTGAGTACCCATTTCATTCCAAGACCCCTTCATATCAGTGAGATTCTCCTTTTACCTATTGGAATCCTTAAAAATGATTTAACCGAAAATACAAGAAATCAAGGGTTGACTAAGAGGCAGAAGAAGATAAAAAGGATAGTTTTACCTACCTCTGATGTGCTACAATAGGAATAAATCAACCATGAAACAAGGGGGATCTTAGTAGGATATATGGGGGCGAAATAAGGGGAGAGTGTAAAAATAAATTCTTTCTCCAAAAAACCATTCATGTAAAAATTGTAGGGGTTAACCCCTAAAATAAGGACCTTCCCTAAATAATTATATGTAACCCAAAACTCATTGGGTACATGATCAACCTTCACTGAGTAATTGTTTAGTCAAGAAGGTTTCCTTATGAATTTTCCATTGTTTCATGTTTGGGGAGATTGTTGAGTCAGTAAGGTTTTTTATGACATTACCATTCCTTTATGTTTTGAAAATCAAAAACACCTTATCTTAAGGAAAAATTTATTTTACCCTATGTTTTAATTTCATAAGGAAAATTTTCCTTCCCCATGGAAATTTATCTTTAACATGTTTTACATTATTCATTTTATCACTAAGTATAAAATTAGTTTTCATATCTAAAACCTCAGAATCATATAATACATAGATATAATGAATTCTATTTCCAGGATCCGAATTCAGACTTCAAGTTCTCTAAATTCACATTTCAAATTTCTTGAATTAAGACTCCGGACTCCAATGAGTTCTGACTGCGAGTTCTCTGAATTCAGACTCAGAACTCTTATGTGTTTTTTCTCTAAGTTCTCTAAATTCAGACTCCAATCTCTTATGAGTTCTGACTCTGAGTTCTCTAAATTCAGACTCCGAACTCTTATGAGTTTTGATTTCGAGTTCTCTAAATTTAGACTCCGAACTCTTATGAGTTTAGATTCTGTATCCTTTGAATTCAGACTCTTAACATTGTAAGTTCAGACTCTGAATTTCCTAGAAATGCAGACCATGAAATTCAATATAATTCAGCTTCCGAATTCTTCTGAAGACAGAATCCGAATATCCTTGTATTATAGACACCTAATGTGTTTTTGGTTAGACACTGGACATTCATTTTTCCTTACATTACAAATATTTGATTCTGGTTATGTAATAATATTTTTTCTTACACATGTAATGGATATAAAATGATGTCATGCATTCAGATACTAACTAACCATTTTTTGAGTGACATGTGTACAGGTCCCTCTGAAATTCAAGGAAAAATATGACCATTGGAAGATGGAACCGTCCTTTGGAGTTGTGCCTATAAATAGAAGATCATTTGAACAAACTCAATACTTGGAAAAAAGTTGATAAATCTAGAAGATTACATGCTGCTAAAATGATTTCTAGAGATAGAAACTTTTTTGATATGTGCATACTGAACATCTTGTTCATAATTGCTTTGTGCGACTTTGAATGTTGCAGAGTACATTCGAGGGATTCCGAGGATAGGAAGCCAGTGGTGCTGACTACCTTAATGCTCGAGGACTTCCTTGCTGAGGAATGACAGAGGTGCTGACAACCTTGATGTTGAGGGATTGTGGGGATAGAAAGAGAGACTCCGATCTCCGTATCAAGGGCTTACCTTGTTGTGGGTAAGATAGACTTTCCTGAAAGTATAAATCAAGGTACCTTTATCTAAGGTTATTGGATACCCTTATCATTGGGTTAAGATATTTACTACTTGTTACTTGTTAGTTTCATGTTTTCCACTGCATTTTTTTTGTTTAGGAAAGTATAACTATCTTATAATTTCTTACACTTGTATACACTGATCTAGTGAGATTCTATATTCTTTAAGGAGAATCTTTATCTTTGTAAAATTTTGTTTAGTTTCATTTCTGGAACCACATTTCTGGAATTTCATTCTTAGAATCATATTTCAGGAATTAATCAAGTGTGTAGAACTAGAGGTTTTGGGAATTATATTCTTTAACCTTGTTAAACACCTTCATCTTTAAATATTATAATGAATTTTTAAAGTGTACAATTCACCCCCCTCTTGTATATTTTGCATCATTATGACGATACTACAACAAGTATCATCTGTCATTTCGAACCAACATTAATTTGTGGGGAATCGTCTATAGAGATTAACTTGAGAGGATAATTCCAATAATGAAGCTCCATCAGGTACCATGTGACTCCATAACTAGTACTTATTGGTGCCTTTAGTATATAGCTATAACAATTCCTATATTTTTCCCTTTACCAATATATCGATCCACCCTACAAACCAGTCAAACATATCAAAAGAAAACCCCTAAATATATTTTTACCCTTAAATTTTTTTAACATAATAATAATTCATAGAAATACACCTAAGATGGGATTCATAATTAAAATTCCCATTGAATCTCATGGACTTGAAATGATTTATATTGTTACAAATATAACCACAACACAATCATGAGTTATAGGCTGTTGGGAATCCCCATTTTGAAACCGAGTCTATTAAATGATAAATTGAAACATAACAAACCCACTCGAATATCATGTTCACAAATTATTACAAAATAAATATATAAAACCACTGGGATAAGTACCTTCATCAATACGAAGAGAAATAAAATGAATTCATCCTTCATAAACATCCTATCACATATGCACATGGAATACTCGTTCTTATAAAATCATTATCTTTTGATCAGGATAAATTTTCATCAAATAGCTATATTTAAACACAATACATTAAAGGAATGGGAATAAAAAAGATTGAGGTGGAATAAGGGGAAGAAAATAGACCTTAAAAGATGATGAAAACATGTATCGATTCCATGGATTAGTGTTGTAAGATTGTGTAAAGAAGAAGGGAAGGATTAAATCTCCTTCCTACTACCAACAATCTCTCTAAAGGGTCCTCTAGATGCTATTAAAATGAATATGTAGGAAATCCCCAATATACCATTTTTAGAAAAATGATTCAAAGTAAAATTAGGTACCTAATGGATGTTTATCATGTACCTGGATTCAATACCTTGGGTTTTATTCCACACTGGTTATACCATCAGGTTCATGGTATTCCCCCACAGATTACCCAGTAGTGTCTAATATACTATTACAACAACCCATCAGGAACTTAATATACACCCTCCTGAATTCTAACCGTATATTTTTCCCTTAGAAACAATACCACACAATATATTTAATACAATACAACATGAAAATATTCCCATAACCTTAGATAATATATAAAAAATATTATATTATATACCCAAACATCCTGAATTCCTTATGAATCCAAATAATCAAAACACCCCCAACACGAGTCACACCATACTCGAGTCCTCCTCTAATTAAACTCAAAAATCATAGTACGGGCCATTATAAATAGTGAACTATATAGATTCTCATCTTTAGGAAGCATACTTGTACATCCCCCATAAACCAATCCAATTATCAAGATATAATGTGAAGTCATATTAAAAAACATTCTTATAGTTATGGTTTATCAATATTTCACCCAAACTAGTGAAAATTTCCAAAATCTAGTAACATCTTTCACTTTTACATAGACAATTTCCATCATCCCAAAAATAATTTCCACATTTAAATTTATAGTTCATAATACTCGATCATTTGTGAAACATTCTAGAAGGAAACCCTCTACAATTAGTACCTCTAAAAACATTATTGGTTATGCACTATGGTGATGAAAGAATTTTCCATATCAGTGAAGATTTCCCAAACATTGTGACACTCACATAAAACAAAAATAAAAAATTCCTCTTGTTGACATAACTAGTATACACTAGAGCACCACTTTATTATGGTTTTATTTAATCATATCTTGATCATCCACATCCAATATTTTCAATCTCTCATTGGAGGATTTGTTTAAATCATGATTCATCACGTCACTCCACTAATAATATTACTCTCACGAGTACCAGTATTCCTATAATCTGGTCCCCATACTAGTATAATATTTTAATTTCACACCGATTGGTTATTGAATATATTAAATCTACATCATAATTGAATATTAATACCCATGATTAGGTGTCTCTTTTTATCCCATAGGTTCTTACCAACATGCATCTATGTGTTGATGTGAAACCTCAACAACCATTGGGTTGTGTTATCCAAACATGTCATCCACTACTATTCAAAATAATTCTACATAAAAAGGGTCAAACCCTAAACCCATGGTAATTATGATCCCCACGAATGAATTTTTATAATATACATTTTACGACCATCAGAATCTCTATATTTTATCACCAATGAAAAATTATCACACATTAACCATAACCATTATATACCAACAAAATCATCACATGATTCTCACTCATGATAAATTAATATCTCATTTCATTACAAAACCATACTACCTTTTCCATTAATGATATGATGACCCAAATTTTGAGTCTTAGTGTATACATCTAAATATAAAACTCAATCACTTCCACATGAATCTAGGGTTCCAATTTAAACCAACATAAATCCTTAACGTTAGCTACATAAAAATGAAACTAATTCCCAAATCACCACAATTATGTAATTCTCTAAATTTACACAATTTTCTTATCAAGACACTAATATTGTCAAAATCCCATTAAATTCGGCGATCTTATCATTGTCCTTCACATTAATCATGTGGTTACCCAACAATATCCTAGAAGATGAATAATTCTAATTAATCCTAGACCCTGAGACCCCTTGATCATTTTAAAAAACCCCATAATGTTACCATTACAATACTAGTCATACATAAATCGGCCAATTCCTTCTATTCAATCCAATTTTACTATCCCCAAATATCTTCTCGTTAATCAACTGTAAGGCAAACTATCTAATGAAAAATTCCATCATTCGTTATCTAGTCGCTACATGAGTATCACACAATTCATATGACTATCTCATACTTTATCTCACTATAATTGCAATAATTAATTAAATTTCACTAGATTTCCCTGAATTAACTCAAATCTTATAAGGATAGCAACAAAATCCTCAACTCCATCATGGTTTACCTTTATGGATATTTGTTATCTTCCTATGATTATCATGTCGCACATGATATCCTAGGCCAATCATGGATAAATAATAACTAAACTCGATGTCCCCTAGTTTATTATTCATTATAAAATCACAGTTTCAACCCAATTAGTGTAAATACCTACTCTATTGTGCCCATGGTAAAAATAGATATCAATAAAGTACTATAAAATTGGTGTATTGATGCCACCAAAGTGTGTATAATGTCACCGATAAGTAGTAATGTACTCTTTTAATTTATTTTTACATGACTTCAATCAGGTATCCATGAGTTATATCCCATTATTCCTAGGACTATATGCCTAATCATACATCTGATATTTTATCACATGCATGTCAACTATCATCCACACATGAATCACTACTTTTAATTTCATACCCAAAACAAACCCAAGGTAATCCATACTCCTGAAACAATCACCTTATAATTTTTTCCTATGTATATAAAATATCACATGAAACATCTAAAAATGCTACACTTATAAAAAAATTCATGTTCTTACATTAACCACTCTATATTTGGTGACCCTCACAAACATATTCATCTTGAGCCAAAACAATAATTTTACATATTATTAAACTAACCAACTAGATTGTCCATAACATTAGTCATATATCAACATCACTACGATCCTCCTTTATAGTATTTTAATTTTAAACCATAATCATCATATTTCATGAAGTAATCATTTATCATTTATTATCATATAACTCTAGTAAACTCATATTCCATTTCCCCCATCCCAAGGATCTCATTCTCATTTGGTAGCCTTATATCAATAATATGAAATCATGGGTTGTCTCTGTCACATATATGTATATATTAACATCATCACTTCCAAGGGAATCATATCATGGAATTAATTACAAATCTTGTTTGGCTAAATAGTTTATTTAAAACTTTTTTTAGGAAAACATTTTATATGATTGTATTATAATTTTAAATAACCAAAACTCGTTTTATTCTCAAAACCTTTTGCTGAAATACACACAATACAGAACATGTCATATAAACCTATGTGTTACATATGATATATGTAATCACACCTCTTCTCACCACGGTCTATTACATTTAACAATAAACCATATACAAAAAATCATATTTTAAAAAAAAGTCCAAATATTCCCTTGAAAAAAATGAGTGCAATCCCAACTTCAGGGAACATTGGATTTCCACACATACTTGTGTAGGCCAGAAATAAATAAAAAATTCATCCAAATAATCAACCAATACTAGATCAAAATAGATATTACAAAATAATAAAAAATAATGTTGTAATAATAATTTGTAACATCTTAACTTGAATAACTGTATATTGGCCCCAGTTTTGATACCAATGATCCCAATCATTCCACCTCGTATGCTAGAGGTTTCCTACTTGGGAGGAGGGAATGATAATACCATGAGGGAGACAAAATTATTTCAAAAAACAATATTTTCAAATCCATAGAATTTTATATTCTTGGTGTGGGAATAAAATATGGTAGGATACCAGAAATTATGTCTTTAATAACAACTAACATATATATGTATACATGTACAATAAGAAAAGAATTTATTAAACAATTAAATTGATAATAGTTTTCATGTCACTAGGTGTTAGAGAATCCTCCCTAATTATCAACTAAAAAAATACATTAGTAAGTTAAAAAATATGGGTGGGACAATGTTTCCAAAACTTGTCACTATATGATAATACTATTGGGATGAAGTTTCACAATATTTTACTAAAATTAATTGGGTTTCCTATATTTATATTGAGTACAATAATAGGGATTGTGAATGTCATATCCATCCTATCTGACTAATAAAAATAGGGTGTCCCATATCTATCGCATCTATTATGATAAGGTTCATATCTTCTTGATCAACCTCACACAATCTACTAGGAATTTAGTGGCCAATTTTTTTTATTCTCACTCATGTAGATTATGTTTCCTACCTCCATCCTATAGGGATTCAAACAAATTAAGTAACCCATAACCATTTATTACACTCTCATAATTATTAGGTAGTATGTGTCAAACTACATAGGTCACTAATAACCCATGATGATTCTTAGTCCAATGTACATATAATCTATTAATACCCAACCTTACAAATCATCAATATGCCCTAATACATTTATGGTTTGGAAAGTAGATAATCGATCAACCTCCAACATATGCATCACCCCAATATCATCAATTATTCCATACTTATGGAATAAATATGGTCAACCAGTGTCCAAGGGACACTTCACACTAAGGTATTTAGAGGCTATTTTCATTCTGATTTTCTACATACTAGGAATGAAAAGTGACCTATTCCCACAAAATATTCCCTCTTAATCATAGTGTAATACATGTCTTATATCTTCTTGTTATCAACAACTGTGAATTCATAAAATTCATTTACCCCATGAATTGATCAATATTTCATAAAAATAATGATATAAGGATAATCACAACCATGATCTACAATATCACCCAAACTGAATCTATGTACTCAAATATAACCCACTAAACCTTATGTGGGGCACAGTAAGAGATAACCAAATTTAGAACATAGCTGATTTCTATATCCATTATGATTGTATTTTATATTTGGATACCCATGGATGGATGAACCATACTTTTCCTAAACAATATCCCTCAATGTTCAAATCACTATTTATGTTATTTGTTTCCCATCCCTAGTCATTCTCAATTTTATGTTGTAGGTAGACATATAACTCTCTAAAAAACAATATACCAACCTCTAAATACATTATCTCTCACATCTATATCGCACAACCCTTGTTTTATACCCCATTGTGCCACTACAATTTCACATGTTAGCCCTCACATACTGACTCATACATAAGTCTCATCGTTAACGCATATCATACCATAACACCATAGAAAATCAACCTGATTTTGGATAAATAAATATTCAACACTTGGTATAAATTCATAAAAAATCAATGTTTGTGTCACAATACGTAACATTCCAATATCATTTATCATTGATAGGTCATCCAACTTCATAAAAAATATTTCATAATTAGATATTTTGAAAAACTCAATTCCTAACTCATACATGGATCACTACTCCCAATGAATCATTTCACACCAACATCTATGTCCTCACTGGGTCACTCAAGCCTTTACCAACAACTGGAAACACATCATGGTGTCCCTTTCTATTTAAATGAACTATGGAATCTAACCAATGTCATAGAGTGACTCTAGTTATATAATAATTAATGAGATATTTCAAACAAAATCCTAATGGGATCTTTTAATTTATGATATTCACCTAGGGCCCCACCACCTCTCACTCGAGTTAGTGACACCAAATTATCCTCATTACCATATCACATGTCATCATAAAACACATATAAAAGCATTAAAATCAATGATAAACTACATATTCCATGGTATTATCCCTATTTCCATGATTCCAACTCCATTAAACAAAACTCTCATTGATGATCAGCAATATCATTTCACCCATTTCTTGAAAAAGAACCAAATAAATTATTTTTTAAATTTAAAATTTATTTTTTAAGAACCTATATCTTTTGTAGATTTGAAAAAAAATTTGTTTTGGTAAAACTATTTGACCATGTTTTTTCAACATTGGATTTAGAGACATATTATAGTTGGGTTTTTCATGGGGAGATATGGAAAGGTGTGATGAGAAATCTATTGTTTTGGATGATTCGATGTAGTGGAGCTCTGAGTTTCATAAAATGACCAGTGGTTATGGAATTGAGATACTAGATGCATTGTAGGGGCCTAGAGTATGGATTTTAGAGATACAACCAATTTTTTTATAACAATGGTGTAGAGGTAGGCTGTGAGGTAGATTGGTTAAGCACTGCAATGTAAAGAGGATGTATTTGGCACAATGTCCTAATAGTGGGTTTGGGTTAGTTCTTCCAAAACTAGTACCCCTAAAGCATGTAACTAGGATACTAAAAACCCTAAATATTGATGATAGTGGTTCGATGGTGTGGTATGTTGGGCTGTTTTGTGGTCCCATACTGGGTTAAAAGGGTTTGTGATATAGGTAATGCTTTTATCTTCAACCCCTTTTTGACCAATAACGTTTCAACTTGGTCAAGTGGTATTGCACCATAGTTTGGGTGATCTATGGTGTGGTCAAAAATAATGTTTTTAGGTCTTCATTTTAAGTGTTTTTTCTATAAATAACGTTCAAACCTTTAAACTCCCTTTTCTATCATATCTTCTACAGGACTCCCGGGTGCCTTAAAGTGATTTTTATTTTCTATTAAAGCTTATTTCAATATGATTTAATGACTACCTTATAAGGATTAGTCCATAGTGATCTAGTAAATCTAGTAGTGACCTCTATGCTTCCACTTCAAATAAGAATCATTATCTATTGTATCATGGTGTTTTTGTCTATGATTATAAAGTTATGCCTCATAGTATCTCTTATAATTCCCATTTCATTGGTTTTATATAGGGAAACCCTTGTTGGAATAATTACTTTTCATTATTGAAGGGAAGGGATAAGGAAAATAAAAATTACCTTGGACGTTGGTATTTTTTGCGTCTTCTCCACTGTTGAGTTAGTTTCTCTAAAACAACAACCTTTTTATTGTTTCAATTTCATATATTATGTAAAATAATTTCATTTCCACTAACACACCATAAGGATGACTTATATAAATTTATAATTATCTTTCAAATGATTTTCCCATTATTAGACACCCCAATGGATCGTGTCAGTTATATAGGTGCTGAGACCATTCTTGAAACTACCCATGAGGTGAGCCTACCCTTGAAATTATAATGAACCAAATATTTTGATAAGGTTTATTTTTTCTTAACAAAGTTAATTTTTTCTGGGATTAATATTATGAATTTTCATAATTAGTGGAATATGATGATTTTTTGAAATATACTCACATGGAATAAAATGGAAATATTGGAATACAATTTGTTTAGAAAGTTGACATGATAATATATGGATGTATATATTTGAATGTTAAAGAATCTTGTGCTAAAATATTGAATGGAACAAAAAGTGTTGTAGTTAATATAATAATTTCGAACATAACCTTAATGAATTTAGAAAGGTATAAAAACTGAAATTTGGTGAATTGACCATTATGGATTGTGATGAAATTTATGATATGCTTGTCAATTGGTTACATGTTTTTAATTCTTATCATTCTTTATTTATATGAAAATATATGGATTCATGCATAATGCTTGGATGTTACATGACATGTTGGTATTTTATCTTGTTATGATTTTGCTTTGTTTTTTGTTGCTTGTGAGCACCATAAGAGATGTTTGAGTGTAAGGTTCATGGTTTTGTTCCCATATAATGGTAATATGCATGGTTTTAGACTCCACATGATGTTAAGATGAATTGGATACTAACCACTTGAATGTATGATTCACAATCATTGGATTCCTAAGGGTAATATTATTGGTATACTATTGGAGGGGGAAATTTATTAGTCATACATTATGTGTTACTCATCCTCAATATTGTAATCATATATCGACTGGGTAGATCTATCATGACGTAGGAGTATCAACCCCTAGACAGAAATATATGGCATGGTGATGAAGTTTGTTTGAATTACCTTGAGTATCAATCCATATCATGGGGTAATTTTATTGCTTTCATGTGCAGATTTTTTGATAAATTAATAGCCCTATATAATTTATTTATTTAATAAAATATATAACAAGAAGGAATATATTTAGACATGGTGGTTTCAACCTACTGAGTTGTACTCACACACAATTCAAGAAACTATTTGGTACCCAAAATGACTTCATGGATTCACATATGGAAAAGGGAATGAGACGTTGTTTTTAATTATTTCAGGTTTTATGGGTTTTATCTTAGATATGGGATAGAAGTGGGGTTTCGAACAATGGTTTTTTATTATATTATTTAGTCCTCTAGTATTTTAATTTTTTGAATTTCAAAATGGAATGTAGTTACATTTTAGTGTGATATTACATGATTATATTATTTTCGGATTATTTGATTTTCCCTTCATTAAATAACTTATTAATGTCTAATTATTTATATTTTTATTCTATTTTCACAACTTAGTTATTATTATCAATTTTTTTAAACATTGTACAAGTTGGTATAGTCTCCCCAATATATTCCTTATACATACCCTGCTAATCAGAATCCTCTAGCATAAGGGGAGGTGTGACTTATGTCACATACCTCATTAAACATTGTCACGTGAGGGAGAACAATATCAGAGATGTTATAATTTCAATTGGAGGTCTAGATTTATATTATGTTTCTTCAATTTTTGGAAAGGAATAGGATGTGTCAAGTATTTTTAATAGGAAAGTTAATGAGATATCCTAAACCGTGTATATAGGAAAAATAGATTTCCCTTGTATGGGATTGTTGTTTATGATGTTCACTGATTATGGTTGATGTTACTTCACCTTGGGAGATTTAGTTGTTGTGTTGTGTTACTGTTTGTTGATATTATTACTCATGGTTTGGAACGGAATGATACGACTTTGCAAGCATCCTGATAAGCATGTACGGATATAAGTTGAATTTCATTGATCCTGATTTGGAAAAATTTATTGCTTGTGACACATTTTCCCATATGAACTAGAAAAGGAAAACCCCTAAATAACTGATAAAAATAAATAAATGAAACTATTGTGTTATGACAAACCGGATGTTAAAAAAAGTGGAGAGTAACACCATGATCCAATGTATCTTTATTGTTTTCATATGTTTAATTTGATATTGTTTTTTATCTAAGTTATATATTGTTTTATAAAACATGTATATAATATTTCACCTCAACATCCTTGGATTGAGCATCAAGAGGTTGAAAATAAGAATGCTTAAAATGTGGCTAATTCGGAGCATCCTACAACTTCATATAATTATATTGATCATAATGATCATGAAATTTTCATAAGGGTCATGTCATCCATGTAGAATAATATGTTTATCCTAGTACCATTGATTTTACACCTGATAAGAGAGATCATGTTTTATTATCCCCCACGATTCATTGGAGGAGGGAGGCCCCTAAAAAGATTTGTTCTCCATTGAGTTAGTCATAAATACCTTCATGCCCCTCAAGACAACCATAGATATAAGGGTTAGGATTTATTATTACAAGATTCGTGGACCAGTCAATAATTTATTGTATATTATAGAGATATCCAATATAGAGGATCAGTTATCATGGATGTAATTCAACATGAATTTCCTATGAAACCTCTATCTATAGAAATTGATTCATGAGAGGGATCATCAGTTCATACACATCACACTAGAGAGCATGTCAATGATGGACTATGATGGATGCTTCACTAACAAACAAAAAATTTCTCCATCTCTTTTAGCTAACGAGGTTACCATGGAAGGTTGTTTCTAGGATGTGATTCACTAATATATAAGGTCATAGGTAAACATATTCTACTTGAGAATATTTTCAAACATGATGAATTGGGATCTCATCAGGGAAGGGAAATTGAAATAGGATACAAGTAGACTTTATTTAGATTTTAACATTGATTTCTATGAGTTTTTCTTTTGGTGGTAAGAAACAACACTATGATAGTTATCACCATGGTAGTAGTGGAAAAATAAACAAGGGTGGTGGGAATCCATATCCGGTCATGTGTCTATTTCAGTGATTTTAGTGTCATTAGGGTCCATATCCCACAATGGAGTGTCATTATTTCAAATGGTTGAGATATCTAAAAAAGTTCTATATGAACTTTCGGTAGAAGATAAATGGAAGAAGATCCATAAAGAAACCTTTGTCTAGGAAGGACTCATGTACCCCTAGAAGACTAGTTCATGGATTTCCACTTGTGTTCAGGAGGTGGTAGGGACATGGTACCCTAGCCCAGGAGGAGTAATACCATCCAAAGGGAATAACATAAGGGAGTCATAATATAGCCATGGTTAGAGGGGAAAGTCATATACAATCCTTGCAGTAACCACTGGCTAGTTTGGATTAAGTACATTCTTCAATAAAAGGTAGAAATCATGTATTATCTACTTTTTTTTAATTTTGTATGAAACAGTGGAATCATGTTTCATTTTTTATAAACTATTATAAAAAGGATTGGGTTTGGTAGTGTAGATATTAGATGATTTTATAACTATCAATACTCCATTGGGAGAGCAGTTAGTGGATATCAAACATTTCTAGGATTGTTCTCTTGAAATTAAATTCTACCATTTCATTAAGATTTTTTTGTACTCTAAATAGTAGGATTCAATTTTATTCTTGGTATGGACTAGAAAATTCTATACTAGTATCATATTGATTATTATCTATGTAAGGTTTCATTTCAATCTATATAAGTGGGCTTCTATTTTCACCATGATGAATGGGATATTCATGTTGTTCATGAAAGAATAATTAAATATAGATTTTATTTTGTCATTGCTCAAATAAAAACATTTGATCTGGGTGATGGTGTAATTATTTAGAAGACATTTCCTATAGTGGTAATTCATTTTCTAGATGTATTTATTGATGATTTAGCTATCTTACCACTATAAAAGGATATTGATTTCACAATTGACTTGGTGTCCAGAGTTGTAACACTTTTATATCATGAAATAGATTGTAACTAGTAGAGCTTAATA
Source organism: Viscum album (assembly GCA_963277665.1). Lineage (NCBI taxonomy): Eukaryota > Viridiplantae > Streptophyta > Magnoliopsida > Santalales > Viscaceae > Viscum > Viscum album. The sequence continues at coordinate 1,992,447,624 of OY728151.1, forward strand.
AGTTGACTGTTCAGTTTGAATATCTTGAAGAAAAAAGATTTATAAAACAAAGGAAATATTTATGGGGTTATCCCATGTTTTTTTCCAATACGGATGAGGGTACATTACACTTCTGTGTATATTATTATAGGTTGAACCAGATGATGGTCTGTAATTGGTGTCCCCTTCGATGCATTGACGAAATATTCCATTAGATGAGAGGTTTTTTGAACTTATCTAGGATCTAATTGAGGTTAGGTTACCTTTTTTGAGGTTGATACCATCATATATAACATGTAATGATTTTTTGAGAATGCATGGATTGCAAGAGTTTTTAGTGATGTTGTTCTGTATGAAAAACACACCGGCAGTATTCATGGACTTGATGAGTCAAATTTTTCATCCCTTCTTGGATCAATTTTTCATGGATTTTTTGGTGACATGTGGGTGTACTCCAAGTCCATATATGTTCATTCCCAACACTGCTACATAATCATGATTACAATGAAAGATTATTGTATTTGTGCCAATTTATATAAATGCATCTTCTCTAATTAGAGAAAACACTTCCTTAGCATATTACCCAAGAGTATATAGTGTAATTAGACCCAAATAATGTAACAACCACGGTATCTTGGGAATGAAACAATAAATTATTTTTGATTTAATTATTTTTGGGTTTTAAATTATATTATCGGACTTTTAACCCAGGCCTCTCCCATCTATAACCAACATTGTCCGGGAGAACTAAAAAAGGGGTGATGGTCTTTTTATATTCTTTCATGATATATTTTGAGGAGTTTAAGTGTAGGCTAAACTCAACCCTGATCCACACATTTCCTATTTTAGGCATTGAATATACCATGTACAATGATCCATATAATGTTATAATCATAGATGTTCTAATATAGGTGGTTGAAGTAGTTGGTTATGACTCTAGATAGGTGAGACACGATGAGAATAATTACCCTACCCATGATCTAAAGTAATATTTAGAGGTAAACACCCTGTGACACTGTATTAACTGTCTTTTGGGTGAGTTTCATGAGGTTTGCATGAATGGCTAGAGATTTAGTTATATATTTTCCAATGGAGACATGAACCATTGTTAGAGGTGGTGGGTTGAGTATCTGTACTCTTTTGACTTCAATTGGTATTACACATTGGTTAAGAGATGTGTTGTTGTTGATCTTTAAGCTAGAGGATGTAGACATAGACAGTATATGAGTGTTGTGACAAGTAGTGAATGATAGAATTTTTTTCAAAACTAAATATAGATGTTCTAGAGTCCTAGGTATGATTATATATCTTTTTGATATTTTTATTAACTATGATTCGAGACAACATAAAGGATGATATGATTTAAAAAATAGAGGGCTTAGCTATAAGGGACAAATTATATTGTGTGGATCCACCATCAAGATAGTCTCCTTCCATCGGTAATGTTCTTATTATCCTTGCCTGGGTAGGGGTTCAGATGAGCTCACACAAAAAGATAATGAGACATTTTATTTCTCAAAATGGAAGTTATATCAGGTTCTAATAAATAGAAACACAATCTCCATAGAAAATACTGATATCCAAGGATTAAAATTAAGATAATAGGATTTCTGGTGAGATTTTTCACTTATCAAAAGGTAAAGGCTGATCATCAGAGTCCCACTAGGTTGTTTTATCCTCTACCCATTCTAGAATGTAAGTGGGAAAATGTAACTATTGAATTTTTAGTAGGATTACCCATGAAACCTCATAAAATTGATATAGTATGGGAGATCATTTATAGATTTAAAAAAGTTATCCCACTTTTTTCTTATTTGGGAGACCTTCACCCTTGATGGTCTTCCTTTTCTCTATATGTTAGCCATATTTCAGGTTAATAGTGTTCCATAGAGCATAATTTTAGGGAAATATCTTTATTTCAATTATTAGTTTTAGAAGTTCCTTCATAAGTATTTGGAGTTGCCTATTTTATTGACTAAATCCTATCATCTATAGACTAAAAACAAATTTGAATAGTTGATTCAGATTCTGGAGGTAATGTCATAAGCCTATGTTATGGGTTTCTATGGTTATTTGGAGTGGCATATTACACTCATGGAGTTTACATATAATAACAGTTTCCAGTAATATATACAAATGAACCCTTTAGAAGATTTTTAGGGAAGGGTATTATGTTTACCTCTTTACTGGTTAGAGGCAGGTTAGTGAACGCTCATTGGACCATGTCTCATGTAGGATATGTCTATGTAGGTTCAGTTTGTCATAAAGAGGTTATTTACCATGTAGAGATAGTATAAAATTTATACTAATCATTGGAGACTACCTATAGAGTTTGGTTATGGTCATCATTTTTCCCTTCAGGTGAACCTAGGGTAGAAAATGTCATATCAGGAAATAGGGGAATCCATCGCTTGGTTTTCAAGGGTATTTTGAGATAGTGGAAAGGGTTGGAATATTAACATACCATTTGTCCCTTTTATAGCACAACACCACCATGACATACATGTTTCAAGTGTCACAACTTCATATATATCATCCGGAAACTTCCCACACTATAGAAGGATATAAATTCAAGCTAGATGTTGATGCATTTTTTTATGAGCTTTTAATCTGTATCATGCATCAGAGTGAGAAGAATCCCTAGGTAAAGACAATTACTATAGTGTAAGTTTTCTGACAGAATCATTTTGTGCAGGATGAGACCTAGAAGAGTGAGTATGATATGTAGGCATAATGGTTATAATTTTTTGTTAATATCCTAAAATTATTCTTGAATCATTTTTTTGTTGAGCAGTTAAATGTTTGGGAGGTTATAAGATCCTATATTTTTTCTGACTAAGACCCACTTTATGTTTTTTAAACCACATTGACCATGTTTAATTTGATTGAACCTTGTTTTTTGAGCCTTAGTTGGGCTGGGTTGTTCTAGGAGGATGCATGAATTGTGAGTTGAAAAATCTATAATTGTAGAGGATCTGGCATCATGGAGCTCTAAGAAAAATTATTATGTTATAGTTCATGAGATGAATATCCTAACATCATATCAGTGTATCTAGAGGAGAGTGTTTTGTGCTAATTCCAAATTTGGAAAAGATATGGCATGAATGAAGGGAGTGGAATATTATCATTGTGCATTGCGGCATGTAGGGGTTGCTTACAATGTAAGGGAATAATGATGATTTTTTTGGTTGTTCCAAAACAGGTACCCCTATGGAATGGATCTTAGATACCAAATAGCCTACATATCATGTTTTTTTGGAAGTATTGTTTTGTTTAATAGAATGGTTCAGGGTCCCTTCCTAGGGTAATAGGAACTGTAGTGCAGACCTAGTTACAATATTTAGATGTGGTTTTAACCAAAAGGCTAAACTTTTGTCTAAGGGTAATGGGTCATTGTATGGGGGCCCGCATCATATTTAAGAGGTATTATCATGGACTTATTTTTTCATAGACTATCCATAAATAAATCAAACACACCCTAAAATAACTTTTCACTCATATAATTCTCTCAACACCTAAGCACCCTAGAGATATTTTCTAAGGATTTAATGGTACATTCCATCAGAATGAATCACCACCTTCAGGGATAAATACATGGTGATATAAGCCTTACAATGTTGACCTATGAAAATTCCCTTTGAACCAAAAGTGAGATATATTGCATCTTTCTATTTTGATATAATATTTTGATGGTAAGCCTTTTGGTTTCCCTTCTCCATCTCATTTATTTGGTGTTCTCTTAGGGAAACATTCTTTAAACATTACTTTTAATCATTGAAAGGAAGGGATAATGAACCAAACACTACCTTGTACTTCATTATTTTTCTTGTTTCTTCCCCAATTTTGTGGTAGGTTGTCTAGAAAATCTCTCTTTTTACTATTTCAAATTATTCATGTATGTTTAATTACTAAATTCTCACCACCAGGCCTTTCACAATACCTATATAATTGGATATTTCACTATCTATTTATTTTCTCATGCTTATACCTACCACTTTATCGTGTTAGGTCCATTAGAATTGATGGTGGGTTGTGGCCACTGGAATAGTGAACCTACCATTGAAATCAAAATGAACTGGATATTTTGATAATGGGGATTTTGGCTTAAAAAAGTGAGTTGTTTGTTGGCATAATATTATGAATTTCCATAACATTTGAAATGTGGTGATTTCTTAAAATAGATTCAAATATACTTAAATGGATATATTTTCATATAAATTTTTTGGTGTGTTGACATGTTGACATATGGATGTATATATATATATATTCATGTTAATTAATTTTGGGATAAAATGTTGAATGGAATAGATTTTTTTTTGAATTTATATAATAATTGGAACCTGAACTTAAGTAATGTAAAATGGTAGATAAATGGTAATTCGGATAATTGATCATTATGGTTTATGATGACATGTATGATATTCTTGAAACTTTATTAAATGTTTTCCAGAACCATATTTGGTACCCTGGTAACCTGATAACTGAACTGGTACTGACATAGCCTGATGTGCGTTCCTAATCCCCATTAGTTAGCAACTAGAACTAGGCATCGTAAAAATTGAATCTGGGAATGATTTTTCCACCAAGATTATGGAGGAAATATAATAAGACAATATTCATAGAAAATACAATCTATAGGGAGAAGTGTATCAAATGTCAAATAGGTATAAAAACCCAAAGTTCTATAACAAAATACTAGAAAACTAAAATAAAATCCAATGTACCAAATGATGAAACTCACCAACACCATTGATAAATATAAAGAACCACATCCAAGTTGTTATTTACCCCATCTCAAACCTGTAATTAGAAAATGATCAAATACTTGAAGCCACTAGTTGGGTGTGAGCTAAAATCCCTTTGGGTGTCACCATGGATTCAATAGAATATTATAACATTTATTTAACCAAATAAATATTTCCTATTAAAATAAGTAGGTATGTATGTTCGAAGAATAACTAAAATAATTCATTATTTACATTTCAAATGATGGAAATACTTTAAAAATGTATTGAAAAACATTTTATATAATGATATTTTTGAAATTGGATGTGGATCCAATTTTTCAAATAATTTTCATAATTTGAAATGTAAATCATGAATTGTTTTATTTATTATATGAACTTACATACTTGTTTATATGAACTTGATGTTTTATTTGGTTAATTAAATATTGATATCTTCTTTAAAAGTTTTGGTGAGACCCTAATGGTATTTAAGATCACACCTTATGAGTTCCATCATGTGTTTGCAGATTATCTATTTCACGGTCCGAGTTGGGGTAAAGCACCACATGGAGGTGGTTCTAGCTATTGATCTGTGGACATATAGAGTTTATTAATTTGGTAATTGGGATATTCATTAATTTTTCTAGTACTCAATTTTAGTACATTTGGTTGTTTATTCCCTTTTAACTTTTGGTGCACTTCTCCCTATGGAGTTTATTTCTTATGCATGCTATCATGTTATCATTTACCTACAATGTTTGTGTCTAAATCATTACATCAACAAATTTTTATGATGTTATGTGACTGTTAGCAATGCCTAAAGATCAATAATTCCCTTTCGGATATTTTAGTGAAGGATCGTTTGTTCGGATACCAAGGTACCCGGGCTAGTTCATGAAAAAGTAAAATCATATCTCCAGGTTCATATTCTTTTAATGTTAGTATAAATTTTTGTATTCTTGTTGGGAATTAGGAGGTTGTTTTGACAGTATTCATGTAAATATCTCCCCATAATTAACATTAAGTTACCCGGGGTGGTTAGGGAAGGATGTCATGAGGTTTAGTTCTATTATTTTCCACAATTTTGATTTGGTTGTTTTAAAACCAAAAATCTTATTAGTCAATAGGATGAGATTAATATACCTTTTTCCCTATTTATACCTTAATATGATTTCTCCTTTGTTGTTTGTTAATATTTTGTAGCATCATACCTCTAAGATGATATGAGAATCAGATCTAGGAGGAAGCAGCTACTAAACCACATTGAGAAAATCCTACCATACACCCGAGCCTGGTTGAGGTGATTGTGCATACTGGCCAATGAGCCCGGGAATAATTCAGTCTCCTTGGTAGTGATTATTGAACCATAATGATGTCTTGCAAGATTAAGTACTTTGCTCAAAGGCTGAGAGTCTTATTTTTCATGCAGAAGGATCCCCCCAATTATCATATTTAGATATTTTGGAAATACCAAATTACGGTCGATGTTCATAGTGTGTCTGATCAGTTCCTCACCACAAAGATTGTGGTAGGGTGTCATTAGATTCATTTCTCCTTCATAAATTCACTTTGTAATGAGAAAGATAGAGAGGTTTTATGGAGAGATCTAGATGGAATAAATCTAGGTATTGATCCCTGGGTTGTCGCAGGTGAATTTAATATAGTTTCTAGTCCGGAGGAAAAATAGGGGGCAGTATCTTCCTGAGGAGAGAAAGTCTGTATTTTTTTCACTTAATGACTAGGATTGGCCTAATAGATATGGGATATGAGGTTGATTCCTTTACTTGGTGAAATAATCGGCATGGAGCGAAGAATATATGGTGTCTTCTGGATCATTGTATGATGAATGAGGTTTCCCTTTCCTTGTTTCCTGATTCCAATGTTTTTCATGTTGTGAGGTGTCTCTCGGATCACTCCCCTCTTTGTCTTGGTTTAAATGATGGGGTGTCAAGGAGGTATCGGGTTCGGTTCACTGCAACATGGTTGGAGGATCCAGGTTTTATTGAAGTGGTTCAGGAGGCTTGGAGGATTCACCACCGAGGAAATCAATGGATCACCATCCACAATAAACTTGGGCGGTTGAAGGCTCTGTTAAGGAACTGGAGGCAGGGTATCCCTTCCCGGGACAAGGATTTGTTGGAGGTCAGTCTAAAGGTGGGTTTTTTAGAGACTGAACTGGAACAATGGTGGGATGAAGATACCTTTGCTGAGTTGAGGCAAAAGAAGTATTTTCTCAGTGAATCTCTTCTAAGGTAGGAGCGAGTGGCTTGAGAAGGAGCGAGGGTTCATTGGCTGCGTGAGGGGGACCACAACACGAGCTTCATCCATGCTTTAATTAAGGAGAGGTAATGTATCCAAAGGCCAAAAATTCTCATAAGTGATGGATATTTTACTAGCGATACTGATGAAGTGGGTGGAATGGGAAATGCGAGAATCAAATCTTTGTAGGCTAACCCAGTCCCTAGCATGGTTAGGGGTTATCTGAGCGAAAGTTCTGATTTATTTGGGGAGATTCTATGCTATGTCTCGGAGGATTTTAATTCACTTATAATAAGGGTTCCAAAGGAAGGGGAAGTGTGAGATGTTATTTGGACTTTCAACCCGGATAGTGCACCGTGTCATGATGACCTCCCAGTGTCTTTTTATAGGGAATCATGGGATATTATCAAGGGGGATTTCATGTGGACTGTCCAAGATTTTCTCATTCGTGGTAATTTTCCCCGTATTTATTGCGCAACGAAGTTGGTTTTGAGTCCTAAGGTGCACATTCCCCATTTCATTGATCAGTACCAACCGATCAACATGTGAAATATAAACTACATGGTCCTGGACAACCTCATTAATAAGAGGATGGCTTCTCACTTAGATTCAATGGTGGCCCTGGATAAACATGGGTTTAATAAAGGGTGGTACATCCAGGGGTAATTGGCATGGTATAATAATTGATTAGTGATATTGATAACAGGTCCTTTGGGGGTAACATGGTGTTCAAGCAGGAAACGAGTAAGGCTTATGAAGGAATGGATTGGAATTTTATTCTTAGGGTGTTGGATTGAATGGGGTTCTATTCTTGGAATAGTGAACTCCTTTTTGTTGCTTCAACTCAGCCTGGATCTCTAACTCATTCATGGGCAAGAAGTTTGGGTTTTTCAAGGCCTATCATGGACTCAGGCAGGGGGACCCCTTATCCCCAACTCTTTTCATCCTTTCCCAAAATTTTCTTAGTAATTATATTAATTTTGGTATCTGAGTGGGTAAGGTCCTTCCCTTTCAAACTAGATATAGTATTGGTGACATATCTGATTTAATGTTTGCAGATGACACAATTTTGTTTTTCAATGGATGTCAAAGGTCGGTGTAGGGGATGTTGTATGTCCTTGAGGAGTATAGTAAGTGGAGTGTTCAGGTGGTTAACAAGGGAAAGATCCTTTTCTATACTTCTAGGAATGTGTCCGAAAGAAGGGCCCGGGGCTTGGAAGCGGGTTTAAATATGATAAGGGGTTTGTTTTAAATGGAGTATCTAGGGGCCCTGGTGTGTCCATTATCTCTTAGAATTCATCATTTTGATAAAATAGTATCCAAGATCACATCGCGTATTATAAATTGGAAGAATAGATTTATCTATCCATTAGAGGTCAAATTACCCTCATGAATAGTGTCATCGTGTCCATCCCCATGCATATCATGTCCACTTTGAAGGTTCCCAAATCTGTGGTTTCTACTTTGGAGAGGATCATTGTGTCATTTATTTGGGATGGGAAAATGGAAGGCCAACATCATTGGGCTTTGGGGAAGCAGTTGGACAAATATTTTGTGGAGGGGGGCATCAACGTGATGAGTGTTTCGATGAACATGCAAGGGTTTCATGCCAAACATGCATGGGAGGATCTATAAGGGATAACTGTTTAGGGAAGGACAATACAAGGCAGTTATGGGCTGAATGTGGAGGATCAAAGGCCGAGGACTTCTAAGATTTCGTGGATGGTTCAACTGTATTTGGAATTCCTTCTTCAAAACTCTATATGGATGGTGGGATCTCAATTTTTGGATCCAAAACTGGGGGGTTGGATGCTTTTGGTTCCTGGGTAGCACCACACCAAATATTTTACTTATGGAGCCTTCTGACCATCCTGCGTTTCTTTTGGCCATACTTCAGGAGGATCATCACTCGGATCATAATAATATTGTGTTCAATGAGGATCCAGATAGACTTACTTTTATGGATAGTGTGTCGGGGAGGTTCTCAATTAAGTAATTTAACCATGCAAGGAGGGGTATCTTTACAGATGACCCATAGGGAGGGATTTTGCGGTGTAAGGAAATCCCTGCTAAATTCATTTTCCTGATTTGGAGAGTGAGAAATCAAGAATTACCCATTGAGGATAATATCTATAACATGTGAGTGAGTATTGTCACCATGTGTTGGTGCTGCTGCAATCCTAGTACCAAAATAGTGGATCATCTCTTTTTCAATAGTGAATGGGAAAATTGGGTTTGGCATGCCATTAGGGATGGTGCTGGGTGGAGGAGGTAGGGGGGCTCACTGGAGGATTTTTAGAGGCTGGTTCCACAGAGTGGGAGTCAAGGGGCCTGAGAGGAAGGAGATGGCCATTTTCTTACTAGCGGGGCGCTGGGTTATTTGGACAACTACGAATGAGGAATGGAATAAGTACATGAAAGGATCGTGGGTTAGCCTCATCTATAAATCACCAAACCTTCTATAGTAATTGGTTCATCTGTCCAACGAATTCTAGGAGGCTCCTTCAGTAAAGATTTTCATTCAAAACTCCTCTATACTTAATCACACCTATGCTACGTGGAAAGTCTACTAGGTTCGCTGGAACCCCCCGCACACTGGGCAGAAAATGAATGTAGATGGGTTGCTCCTTCTGGAGTAAATGAGAGGCGGATGTGTTATCAGAGATCACGCGGGAGCTTTAATTACAGCCTTTATGGCATTCTACAGCATAGGGGATGTACTTCAGGAGGAAGCTCATTCGATGGTCACCGGACTGAAATTGTGTCAGCAGAGGCATATACATATCAGTGCAGTGGAGATAGATTCCCTTATTCTTCATCATGCTCTCCTAGGAATAGGGTCTAGACCATGGAAAATTGTGTACCTAATGAAAAGATGCAGACATATGTTGGGAAATCACATGGAGGTCATCTACACATGGAGGGAGGGAAATAGGGTTGTGGAATTTCTGGCTTCCTTGGCTTCACTGAATCAATGTATGTCTTATTTCATTACTTCAGGGTCCTTTCCAAGGGATGGGCTTCATCATGTGGTTAATGACACCCTTTTTTGCATTTTTTCAGACTTTTGTGATTGTAGTACCTATGTTTCCCTTCCAAATGTCAATAAAAGTTTTTATTTCCAGTCAGTCAAAAGGAGATGATGGGATAATATGGGTAAAATAGATAAATTTTAGAACATAGAGTTTAAATAATTTAAGGATCATTTCACTAACTAGTTCTATCTAGAGACATAGTTGTTGGCCAAGTATTTAGAGTTCTTAAATCATTCATAGGCTGACAAGACCATGATAGAAAATGTGAACGGTTTTGTTAATGTAGTGTTTTTTTATTGAGGTAGTATCAAATGATAATTTGAAGACATTATGATTTGAGTTGGGACTTTGAGATGATATTCATTTTCATGTTTCTTACTAAATATTCTCTATTATATTGATGTGATGGATAGAGAGTTTATAATTAAAATTGACATGGATGGATATTAAGTGTGTTCAATAGTTTTGTTCTCTCCCAATGATGGTGCATGTTCATTCAATATAATGTAGATTCATTATTATTCTCATGGTGGTTAACATCAGTAGTGTTTCCCTAAACCTAAAATAATTCCTAGTATCAGTTCTTTAATTTTCAACCAGTGTGTCATGACTTGGCACCCAATGAGGGTTATCTCTAAGGATCCAAAGGGATGTGGATCTATGGATGGTTAGCTCACTTATCAATATTCTGGAATATCATTTCCACTCCACGTAGTGTCACAAGATCATCATCTCTTATAGAAACTATAGAGAAATCAGATTCTATATATACAAATGGGTTCTAGACAGATGAATCTAGAAAAGAAGCTTCTTTACAAAATAGAAAAGTCTCTAGAGGAAGTGGATAATGGACCAATGAAAATGAGAGGTACCATAACAAAAGCATCGTCATTAGTGACTATATTATTTGATATTGGTGCATCTTATCCATTCATTTCAACCTATATTATTAATTATCAAAAGAATTATGGTATCTATATATATTCTAAACATGGAATTTTTCTACCTACGTGTCACCATCCGAGAAATCCATGCCTCCACCGTGCTAAAACTACCTAATATCCTCCTATATATTCTGTGATTCCCTACCCCGATCCTCCCGCGTATCCACTACGCGGCGACAAGGTTTCAGCTCATCTATATCTCCAGTTTCCTCTACCTCGAAGGTTAGAGCTAAACTCTATCCCATCGAGTCTGACCCTCCTCTTCTCCGACTAATCCAGATCCCTTCCATCGATAGTCATCAGATACTCTATATGACGATTGTCCTCTCAAGAATTGACTTCGACTAAGGTACATCGTGCATCAGCTACTCTTTCGGGATCCCCAAAGACTGTATATTTTCCACCTGCTGAAACCGCGAAAAATAGTTTTCTGATATTAATAGAAGGTATAAACCTATGTATTTATTTTGGTTTTCAAACTACATCTAGGGTTTTCTATGACTAAGGTACATCGCACATTTTCCTTCTGTACTACACACATGCGACCTATTCTGTATTCTGTTGTTGGTTAACTCGTCAAAAATCTAGGGTTTGAAGTTAATTTCTGTATATCCATCTCCACTACTTACCAAAGCATCGTCCACGCATAGCTTCGTATCCTCCATGTACTATAAATAATTCGAACTGTCAAAAATGATACCTCTATATCATGTATGTTTGCGTCATTGACGTATTAATCCTACTGACCTCTTTAATTTAATTGCAGTAAAACACAACTCAGTTATACAGTAATAAGTTACATTTGAACACAAATTTTGTGCTCTATATATCTATTTAATCTATTCCCCAGACATGGTGACCCATGACTCCAATTAATTAGTACTTGTATGATCATTATTATTACAGTTCGTTGAGTCTACAAAGATTTTGTTAAGTCAGGTCATTTCTAAACATTGATTCATTTCTGTAGTCATGTTTCAATGATGGGATTTTAGTATACACAAGGGAAAATTTAATTTCTCCTACAACTTTATTTATTTTTGAAACCATATTTAATTGTTTTGCAACTATTTCCAATTATTCTTTCCTAACCTTTGTGCAATATTCCTTGTTTATGCAGTCCAATTTCTCTACTTTAATGATTGTTACAAATTATGTGTAATTAGTTATTTATTGTACTTTACATTTTTTCTTTCCTTCACAGTAACACAACTAAGAAATTAAATTTCTTTGTATGAAAATGAGGATTCTAGTGCATTAATGATATGTGTACGTTCATCTATTGACCAGTAGAAATTCATTCTCGTACAAAAGTAACAGTAATCCTGAAAAAGTACTTTTCTCCTTTATGCTGCATTATACATTGGATTGTGTACTAATATGAATGGACAATTTACTCAGGCTATCCTTGGTTCAACAACTGTAGTACCTACTGCAAGGTATGTTATCTAAGTCCATTAGGATATCTATCCATTCAATACTACAATATATTTTTAAAGGTTTACATTACTATACTAAACTATCATGGTAAGTAATCTTATTTCAATAGGATTATGTATCATTTTTTGATGGAATCAATGTTCTTATATTCATAGTATGCGACTACAAATGTACAACCAACCATATCACTTATGAGAAGCACAATCTAAGTAATACTTAACTGTAGAAATTACATGATTTATGCTATTTTCACAGTACAAAAAATAAGTATACATGTTAATTATTATCGGCGATTTTTTCTTTGACAAATAATTACCATAAAGGTTTACATTATATTCCTCATATGATACCTTTTTTTGTAATGAGATCACAACACTGTTTAGCATGGTTATGAGGTCCTATTCGGTTTCATAACAAGAAAATAAATAGATAAACCGAACAAATATGCACTCCCCGTCAAGATATAAAGATTCACAATTTCGAAGAAGATTACTACGGCAACAACGTCAATCAGGTTGTCTTCTAAATACTGTCTAATACTAAAATAGTTTCATTATTTAAGAATCAACAGCTTACATGTTTACTATATTACCAAGTCGGCAGGTAGAATGACCATTGAAAACATTACTACACCTGAACCTGGGATTCCATATGAGAGGTGACAAACATAAAGGGGTATGTCTTCATTACCCATTACTTTTTAAACTCTGATCAATATAGCCAAACGTTAAATTCAAACTCTTCTAAAAAATAATATGCTATCTGACAATATATAATATAACAGTAATGACAGTTTTAAGTTAATAATTCCTATAAGAAATTGTTTTACACCATAACTTGTCACACGAGCTACTGACACAGAATTTCATCACCGCATTCCATTATCATCTATATCCATCAATGGTTAGTTCTACTTACTGTCTCCAATTTAATTATTTTGATTACTATCTGAAAATATACTAACCATGTATTCCTTCAATTATGCCATTCCCTGTTAGATAGTCCCTCAAGAGTATTCAGAGCTATCAATGATATACGGCGGATCAAATAACAAAAAAGGCGACCAAACACCATGATACGACATGTTCTTTCTTTCTGTAAACATTTACGCATTTAAAATTCTGTTACATTTCTTGTGAAAACTATACAGTACAGTTTCACAACTTACAGTCATAATATCACTCTTACAAGGTACAGATTCAAATTATTGTACTATTACAGAGTCAACTAATGCATCTTCATCACAGTAAGCACCAAAAAACCCACTACGTGAATTATTCTATGTGGTAAAATATTCACTCTTACGCATACTACTACGTTATCAAGCAGTGTTAATTATACTACAACTAGAAACTACATACTTATTTCATCCACATGTATGTTTCTTGTTAAAACTATTGTCTCACATTTATTATGTATAAATCCCTTCATATATATGCCCTTTTTAATATCATCTAACATCCTGAAATATCATTTCTTCCGATGGAGATATTAACCATGCAGGTTCCATAGAAACAACTCATGAACAAGTTTCAATGAGAGGTACATACAGGGATACTACTCCTTCAATGACCTATGAGATATATCCTGCAATCTAAAATGGAGGTATGTCAACTTGGACATACTATTAACAACATTACAATTTTTAACTCTCTTTATTATAATACTAAATATTCACCAACAACAAATAAATTGATGATTAATGATGAAGATATGTCAATACATCATCAAACTGCTGAACAAAAAGGTTGTTTACAATAACTAAACACATTTATTACTACACAGATTCTGTGTGTAATTTAAAGTTAAACAGACACTATATTTATGATTTCATATTATCTATTTTAATCCTTTTCTCTTTAGAATATTTTGACTGCAGAGACCCATCTAACATATGTGAAAACTGTTGTTCTACCTTCTGGTATGAAGAGAGGAATAAAAAATATAGCCACAGACTTGTTCCCCATTACTCAATATGTTGATCCCTGGAAAAAATAGCATTACAGCCTTTTCCTACATGTCAAGAATACCTTAGAACTTTTCTATTTAGTAAAAGCTGTCCAACTTATAAATCATTCCATGATCATATGCACATATACAACTCTATGTTTGCATTCACGTCATTGGGAGGAAAAGTAGAAAAATCTCTGAACTATGTTGGGTCTCCAAATATCATTAGATTAAATGGAAAAAACTACCATCACATTGGTAGTTTATGTCCTTCCAATGGAAAACCACCCATGTTTTCTCAACTCTATGTATATGAAACTACAAATGATGATCCTAATAGAGTACTGGAAATCAGTTATGTAATGCAGTAGCTGGTAATACATAAGCATTGTCTCATGCAATTCTCACCACTACTTCACACTTTCTTATGCTTTTTTGATGACAGAAAAAAAGACTCTATTATTGCTGTCAGTATTGTTCAAAAGCTATAGAATATGCTTCTTGAATTTAACAGTTTATCACAACATTTTAGAATAGAAAGGGATGTTATTGAGATGCAGGGCATTACAAATTTAAAACTGTGACTTTTTAGAAGATGAGGAAGGGATGAATAGACATACAACTTAGCAACTACTTCTGATATTGCAATGCTCATTGTCGGAAACATTAAAGATCTAAATAATGAGAGAGATATCATCATTCAAGGAAAAGATGGTGTCTATAAACGCATTGATGAGCTCCACCCGCTATACCATCCTCTTCAATATCCATTGGTTTTCACGGGTGGAGAGGACATATATGTTGACAATATAACCCATCACACTACACCATTTAATGACAATGAAAAATTTATGAATGTTACAATGTGAGAATATTTCTCCTTTCACCTTCAATCCCGTTCCAATGATTTTTCCAGCCTTCTTTTTTCTAGGAGGATTCTTCAACAATTTATTATAGATGCTTATACAATGATTGAGTCACATAGATTATCTTTTATTCGCTACAACTAGAATCACTTAAGGGCAGAACTATACAATGGGTTTAAAGATGCTTTCCTTAGGGGTGATCGGGATGGTTCCTTATGTGGGAAGTATATCATTTTACCTTCAACATTTACAGGCGGCCCACGATATATGATTCAGAATTACAAAGATGCAATTTCAATTTGTAATTGGGAAGGGTATCCCCATATTTTTTTAACATTTACATGATATCCAATGTGGCCTAAAGTTTCTTGATATGTTAATGTAAACAACCTGTGCCCATCGGATTGTCCTCAAATACTGTCGCGAATTTTCAACATAAAGGTCTAACAACTCAGGAAAGATTTATGAGAAGGATCCTTCTTCGGAAATTCTCAAGCAGGTATGTAACTACATCACTAAGCTCTTCGTGTTTTTGAATTACTACCCCAACAAGATTTTGTTAAATGTTTTGGAAATTTTCTTATTCTATTAAATTTCCAATGTAGTTTTCGTACGGTGGAGTTTCAAAAAAGAGGACAACAATATGTGCACATTCTATTATTTCTTAGTCAAGAAAGCAAGGTGGTCACTCCATCAGACATTAACAGAATTGTTTCTGCAGAAATTCCAATTAAAGGTGCCTTCCCTAAACTACATGCAGCGGTCGACAATTTTATGTTCCATGGACCTTGTGGTGAAGCCAACCATCACTCGCCTTGTATGAGGAGTGGAAAATGCTCAAAGTATTATCCAAAGAAATTTGTTCCCCAAACAACATCAGATGATGACAGTTATGTCATCTATCAGAGAAGAAATACAGGTTTTACTGTTATCAAAAAAGTTTTAGCATTGGACAATCTGTTTGTTGTTCCGTACAATCCTACTTTGCTGTTAAAATATAAAGCTCATCTCAAAATCGATGTTTTCAATCTGTCATCCTCTGTCAAATACCTTTTAAAATATATTATCATGGGGCATGATCATGTTACCGCAACACTCTTTGACAACAGCCATAAAGATCCTCATGACAACGGTTTCAATGAGATTAAAATATATTAAGACTGCTGGTACATCTCACCTTGTGAAGCTTCTTGTATGATTTTCTCTTACGATATCCACTATATATATCCTCCAGTTGAGAGACTTAAATTTCATTTACTAGGAGAAAAAAATGTCACATATGCAGACTGTGATAAAATTGAAGATATCTTGAATAAGAGAAACATTTCTGATACCATGTTGACAACATTGTTTAATGAAAATAAAATGTATCCAGAGGGTAGAAATTTTACTTATGTAGAATTTACAACACGGTTTGTAAACCAGTGTCGTGAAAAGAAATGGTACTCATGCAAATAGTGTTTCAGTACAGGCAGACTATAGTATGTGGAACCCTCTTCTGGAGAACTACATTACTTGTGTATTCTATTAACAAAGGTCAGAGGATCAACTTCGTATGAATATATCAGAACAGTGAACAATATTACTCATCATTCATTCAGAGAAACATGTTCATACATGGGACTTCTATCTGAAGACAATGAATTCATACAAGCACTAAAATATGTATCTTCTTGGGGAATGGGATATTCATTGGGAAGACCGTTGGCCAAAATGTTATTCTCAAATTCCATTTCTCAACCTGACATTGTTTGGTTTGCAACCTGGAAAATCTTAACAGATGACATTTTATATGCCCAACAATAGTGACTTAAATTACAATGTACAAACATCTTACTTTCTTGACTGGAATATATTGAAATTATTATATTTCTTTCTAATATTAATACACTATCTTTTAGACATGACAATGAAAGATCATCAAAATCAAATGTATGCATTGTCTGAAATAGAAAACATTCTTTGTAGCAATGGAAGATTTCTGCAGTGTTATCCCCTAATGCCCCTTCCAAAGTATACAATGTCTCCTCAACCAAATCGACTAATTACGGAAGATCTTAATTAAGATAGGGAAAAACTGCATCTTGAAGACATAACATTACATAATATTCTTACTGATGAACAGAAAAATGTAATCCAGGAAATTATGTATGCGTTATCTTCTCCCGAGGGTGGATTCTTTTTCATGCATGGATTTGGAGGTATGGGTAAGACTTTCATCTGGAGAGTTTTATCATGTCAACTATGGTCCGAAGGAAAAAGTGTTCTAGTAGTTTCTTCGAGTGGAATAGAATCATTACTCTTATCTGGAGGGAGAACAACTCATTCAAAATTTTGAATACCAATTTCTATAAATGACCAGTTGGTCTGTAACATTCAATAGGGGAGTGATGTTGCACAACTACTACAGCAAACCAAATTTATTATCTAGGATGAGGCTCTAATGATTCATAAACACTATTTTGTAGCTCTTGATCGTACATTAAGAGATATTATGTAATTAAATAATGAAAAATATTCTACTTTAACTTTTGGTGGTCTAACAGTTGTACTGGGTGGAGATTTCAGACAAATACAACCAGTGATCCCTGGAGGAGAGAGAAGTGACATTGTTTTTTCAAGTATAAGATCATCATATCTAGGGAAGCACTGTCAGGTGTTAACATTGACTCAGAATATGAGGTTGAAATCACCCGATACAGTTGGCGATCCAAATGAAGTTAGAGATTATGCAAAGTGGATTTTGGGAATTGGAAAGGGTTGCATTGGAGAGATTAGTGATGGGGGTTCATACAGTGAAATACCATCCACCTATCTTTTTGCAACAAATAAATCCCCTCTAACGGCATTTTGTTGAATTTTCTTACCCATATATCATTGAAAACTTTTTAGATGTTTCGTATTTGAATGGTCGTGCTATATTAGCACCAACGTGTGATGTTGTACAGGAAGTCAATGACTACATGTTAACTATTACTGCTTTTGAAGGAAAAGATTATTTCAGCTCTGATTCTGTTTGCAATGCCATTTTTGATACAGATCATCCAGAGAACATATATACAACTGATGTCTTAAATGGTATCATTGTCTCTGGGCTACTTGCACATAAAATTACCTTGAAAATCGGAGTTCCTATTATGTTGCATTGAAATGTTGACCAATCAGTGGGGATATGCAATGGTACACGTCTTATCATTAGACATTTGGGTAATAATGTCATTGGAGCAGAGGTTTTAACTGTTTGTCATTCCGGATATCTTGCATTCATCCCAAGAATAAATATTACTCACAATGAAATAAGATGGAATTTCAAATTACAAATAAGGCAATATCCTTTGACTATTTCTTATGCAATGACTGTTAATAAATGTCAAGGCCAGTCTCTATCTTCTATATGTTTATTTCCTCGCAATCCTGTGTTTTTTCATGGAAAACTTTATGTTTCTGTATCTAGAGTGACGTCACCAGGTGGTTTAAAAATTGTAGTTGGTGATAGCGAAAAACTAACCACTAATTATACAGAAAAAGTTGTCTATATGGACATTTTTGATAACCTATTATATGTATATTTTCATTTTAAATTTATACAATTAGATTATTTTATTATTTTCTTATATATAGGCACAACACATTATAATGGATGATTCATCTGTCATATCTGTACAATATTTGTAAACATGAAAAACTATAAGCATGTCACGCAGAATCTATCCTCTGAATGAGATTGTTGTTGATGCTGACGAAACATTGAAAATAGAAGTGTGTGTATTGAATTTGTGGTTGAACTTCTCACCCAAATACAGTGTTGCTACAATAAATCTGATTATCTGTGATTCCCATGTTAGTTTATCCAGGTCAAAAATTACAGTTCATATACTATTTCCATAACACCAATAATATGTGTTTATTATGTAGTAATATTTTTCATAAATCTTTAATGTGACAGCTAGTTTTTAAATATTTACATTGAAAAATTATTATTTCATGAAGGAGACAATAATTCTGTATACAATTAACAACCTCCATGTAATCAACAAGTACAAACCACTCTTGCGTGAAGGCCTTTTCTACATTATACAAACCTTCTTGATTTCTCTTAATCAAGGAAGTTCCTTGGGGGAAAGGCATGCTTGCATATTGTTTTTCACAACAACAACATTTTTTTGACCAATAGATGCTCAGTTACCAGTCTTCTGTTTTGACTTCATTCCTTTTGATGACATCATTAACCAAACCGTTCTGGAACAACATCTAATTGGTACATTAAATAGCACTGATTTTCTATTAAATTCTATGATTCAGAAAATATGAGTTACTGCATGTTCAAATTATAGAGTTACTACAAAAATTGTTATTTAAAATTCTATTCAGTTTCTTTAAATTCTATAGTCTTGATACAATAGTTAATAGTAATGATCTCTTCTTGAAAAACTACTCCTTCCACATCATTCATACCTATTTAAAAAATTATTGGACATCTACGCCAATCATACCCCACACAATCTGCAGGTACAACAAAACTAAATTTTCAAGTCATTTTAGAGGATGAAAGGTTAGAATCCTTCTCTTCCCACTACATTTTACATGTATTATTGTTATTACTAAAACATCTACTATGATTTATTCCAGAGGCTTTAAAATAAACTGGAGCTTGTGGGGGGAGTTTGAAAACATCATGTCAGAGTACTTGGAGACCAACATGGAATCCTGTAAAGTAGTGATCTTGTAGTTGGTCAGGGCAAAGCGGTTGACCTGTAAGAAATCTATATATGCATTAAAATATAATCGTTATATAATATCAGTAGGATTGAATATCATATAAGTTATACAGTTCTCCATTCCTTATATGTATCTTCAATCTGTATAGTTCCTGAATTTTTAAATTTCCAACAACAGTTGTGTTCCCTAATATCCTCTTCCATACTGCAAACTGTATTATTATGTGTTATTGTAACGATTATCATTTAAAATTTCTTCTAATGAAAAACAACATGTTTAACTGGAATCAGTGTATTTTTTTCAATTTGCAAACATGAATTTTGTCTCACTATGTTCTACATTTTCCAACATCTATTATTATCACCACTTTCAATAATGCTTCGAAAATACTACTCAACCTTGAAATCCCAGTAGTCCATGAGTTTAGAATCATGTAAACTATCAACTTCTATTATTTGAAAACTTATTCTGCCTTAAAATACCAGCGATATGTCTAAAATTAACATTATTTCTGTTCTTGAATAATGGGTTTACTTCAGTAATCAGAACGGTCTTCATAATTCATTACTAGTTTCAATGTCCTCCATCAACACATTCAAACAGATGCATTACAACAATTCCTTAATAGAATAACAAAAAATTCATTTCTGATGTTAAACAGTTGCTGCATGTAAGTATAGTATCTAGTTTTTATTATTTCAGGATGTGAACTATAATGCACTACATGTAATACCTGATTTTATAACTGTATTAATGATAGTAATTATTTTCATAGCCAACAAGGTCTCTGATTGATGCAAGAATAGTAAAACTTCAAAGCACTAATCACTGGTATTTTGAATCATCCAACCCTTTCACAAAAAAAATACAAGTTGTTGATGGAAATTTTTGGTGAAAAATTGTAAGAAAACACTAGCCTTCACTACTCCAAGGTATTCATCTAATTTATACCATCATTTCTAACTATTTATTAATTAGTATGCCTCTTATACGACATAAGTTTTAAAGACAGTACAAAAATATAAATATATCAGGTTTAGATTACAACTTCTGGTTAAAGATGACATAGACTCACTATCTGTTATTCTCTTTGATAAGTAAGTCATGAAATTTATAAGAAAATAAGCTTTACAGTTGAGAGATGATATGATACAAGTAAGATTATTCACCTATGTGTTTTTTGTCATGTAAATTATATTTTTTAACTCACTTTCCCATTTTATTATAACATAGGACCATGATGAGTGTAGTTTTCCCCCTAAGCTAAATGTTTTCAAATCAAAGAATGTTATGCTGTCACTTGACGTGACAGAGTACAATATTCAAAAACGAAAATGCAGTTTAGAATAGAACACATACACAGTGCTCATAATTAGTGATAATGAATATTATATCCGTAACTATAATAATATTTCTATAGACGTCCAGTTATGCGGTCTCAAACATCCACGGGAATTTCAAGTAAGCATGCTAAAGATTACACAACAACAATATTTTTAAAGTGCATTATATACAATTCAATTTAGTAGCAAAACATAGACCACATACATGAACTGTTCCAATCTCCTTTAACCATCTTTATTAGGAACATCAAAGCGTTGCTTCTTCAGGACTCAGCTTGAACAATTCTGCTGTTGTTTATAGAATTACTACTGCTGTCTCATCAACCCATGTATAAATTTTCAAAATTATTACTCTATTACACTAATGTTGTACATGTTTTATACCATAAAGTATCTTTCTTCATTTTTATTTCTCATTAACTATAATTTTAATAACACTCTATTTATGGTGATTTTCCATCTGTAAAAAAATAATTTCTTGTTTAATTGGTTTTACTAATAAGTACTGACTGCTTCTTATTCGTTATAATTGAACCTTCATGTAGAAACAATTGATGACTGACTTTGATGCTGAAGCTGATGTGGAAGGCTCCATGTCTCCAGACCCAAAGCCAACATCATCTTTTTCCAATGAACATCATCTCCAATTCGTGGAAATGAGAAACAAAAAAACAGCCAAAGTAGACTAAATGTATCTATTACTGGCCCAAGGTATTTTTTACAACTAACCCTATCTAATTGTTTCAAATTTCAATTACAAATTTAACTCCGTACATAATTCATGTGAAGTCTCATTACTGGATTAAGGTTGTGTTTGTGAAACTTCTTTCAGTAAGTGTCCCTTCTTGGTTTGTTTACTTTTCATATCTCAAAATTTTGATGACTACTGCTTTCTGTAGTATATAATTGGTTTGTTTATGTTTAGTTTGTCTAATTAATTATCATTTTTGTGTGATGTACCATGCTGATTTCTATATTTATTAGGATTTCTTTATTCTAAAAAAATGTATTATGTCTATCAATATATTACTTTTGTTTCATTTCTAGCAATATTTATTTAATTATATTGCAAAGCTTTCTGTTTGTCTTTAGTGATTAATTAGGTCTATGCATTGCAGTGTGGTTTTGCCTCTTCATATGGATGTCTACCAATGCTATTTGACCACTTCTCCCTGAAGCCTCTTCAAGGAATTTTCTATTCAGCATATTAAGTTGAAAAATTATGATCTGGTCATTTCCTATTTGGATACATGACTGTTGTGTAATCTAGATATGTTATCGTATTAGTTTTGATGGATTTTTATGTATATGTTTCCCTATTTATGATTTTAATTGTTGTTTGGTTGATAGTCAAAAATTATAATGATTTTTTAGTTTTCATGGTGCATTCCATCGTATTCTTCTTTGGTCAAAACATGTTATATGAATACCAAATCATTTGTAGACCGTGTCGTTTTCCATTTTTTTCACAGGGATTTTGCATTTAGGTACCAAAAAAACTATCTTTGGTGACATATGTAATTTTTTCGGGTGAATAGTATGATGAATCTTAAAAATTATGATACATATGGATGTTTCACTATGATAAATCTGTAGTCTTTAGTTCCCTTTGGTTATAATCACATTGTATATTTAAACCTTATGACCTTCTGGTTTTGAGCAATAACATTCTGAAGAAAGAAACATTCAATGTTGGGGGTTTTCGATACTGAAAGGACATGGTACAGTTTACATTTCCTTATTTTAATTTACATTGATTTACTAAATAGATTAATTTCATTTGGGATTTTCATTTTACTATGAGTATCACTGTTTAGCCACATAATTAAGGGTACCTTTGTGGTTCCCATTTACAATTATCATTTAAACTTCAATAGTTTAATGACCTTTTCCTAGATGGTTTGTTATAATATCAATGTATATCATTTCTGAGGCTACTGAGTACCAAAAGCTTCTTGCATAGAGGTTTAATGAACAACGAGAATGCAAGACTGACGGCATCGCCAAGATAAGATCCAATCTTCATATGGCTTAAAAACTACCTTCTACTGCATCTACTAAAGTCAATGGTGAGCCATTTCTTCTGTGCTTGAATTCTATGTTGGTTAATTTCAGTTGTCTTTTCTCAATTTTCATAGTGGAATGTAATTAATTCATTCAATTTCATGGTGGAATGTTAGGACTGTTTATATTTCAGACCACTACTGGAGGGATTTACTAACATATGGTTGTATGATGGTAATCTATCTCTTAAGAATACATGAGAGATTATGAAAACCAATTTATATTACATAACTATATCAAAGGATGTGAGACATGGTTATGTCCACTGCATTGATGGTAACTTTATTTTACAATGCCCAACGCATTAAAATTTTATTTCATTATGCAAACAAATTTATCATACATAAATATATCTATCATCTCCCTTTCTGACATGATACATGTTTCCTTTTTTAAAGTTTTTTATGGATCAATTAATTTGGTAAATTATTCCATAGCTGAACCTGTGACACCCATTAACAATGCACAATGTCTAAGAATCATGTCTCTATAACTTTTATTCATAGTTTCTTAGTGCTTTTTCATATGGTCATACAAATTACTTCAGCTTCATAATACATTAAATCTGACCATATGTTGGTAAAAAAAATTAACTTAACTTACTTTGTATGTCTATGAATATTTTTGTAATATATTTACCTTGAGTGCTAGATCAAACAAGAGAAGACATAAAATTAACAGCCTTCTATGTGCAGTATTCCATTCTGTCAGCATCCTATCTTTTTTATGTAAATAACATTACATTTATTATCTTATCATTTATAATAAAAAATTACCACATGAAATTTAATTTTTGAAGGTCTTCCAAGGAATGTTTGTACTGCACATATCAATATTAATTCTTATGGATTTCAGTTCTACAATCAACAGTTCACCTTTTACTATAATGGAAAACTACAATTTGTGTTCAACCATAGGTATTTCATATATTCCAACTAAAATATGACCATTATGTCGTCAATATATCTATAATTATATGAATATTATACTGTTTCATAAAATTTTATAGTTTGTTGTCATTCTGACAATGTTCTAAATAGATTCATTAAACTGTTTATAGACAGTATGCATTTTCTACTTTTTCATTTTTTTTATGTTTTAAACATATTATACTGTTAAAACAAACAGTATAATATCAGTTGTATTCTGTTGGGTTTCAACAGACACATTATACTATTTGAACACACAGTATAAATGATGAACATAAAACTAACACATTATACTGTTTAAAAATATAGTTTAAACAAATTATACTATTTAAAAAACATTATAACGCACTAAAGGGATAGCCTTATATGTGCAATTTTACAGTGGTTTATAACATCGAAAACAGGTATAATGTTTTTTAATATGACATTTGTATCTATTATGTTTATGGAAACCAACATCATCCATGAACTTGCTAATGGGATTTCTTATAATGCTATGTCTTCAAAATTGGACAGGTCTTGGTTGATTACTCCCTCACAACTTCATAGTCCTCCTTCAACATAATCAAATACTTATATTAGTCATTTGCTTTTTTGGAACAAAAAAATAAATTCCAGATGTTAAGAAGCTCTCCGAGGTAATAAACATATTCTGATTTTGTAATTTCACAATTCACTCTTCATTTTTATATAACTATGTTTTTCTACATAATGTAATATCCTTTTCCATGTTTTTATACATATTGTAATAGCATCTATTTATGTCCATTTCTGTAAACTGTAATACAATATCTATAATAATTTTCAGAAAAAATTAAATTGGATTTTTGAATTTATCTGGTATTATGTTTTCTCCTGTACTGATTATAGTGGTTATGTTTTCTGTTCCTTGAACAGTGGTTTTATTTCATTTCCGATTTAATGTACAGATATCTCTAAAAGTCATTAAATGTACAGGTTTTATGTTTCTGTTATCAAAGATTTGATTTAATCATCTCTGCAATGGACCATTGAGAGACTATATAGGTAAATACATCCTTTGTTGGTGAACTCCATTACTGATTTTGTATTATCGAAGATCATATTTAAACATAACAGAACAAGTGTTATGTACCCCCCCCCCCCCACCACCACCCACATGCATGTCACCGTCTTACTATCAATACATTGACATCCTCTTGTATGTCTTTATTTTAGTACGCCAAATTTTATCAATCACATGAAAAATTCATTGTTAATATGTAAAATAGAAACTACATTTAGGAATACACACTAATGTGTTTATTTTATTGAGTTATTATTTGATCATGTGCAATTCTATTATAGGAAATATTTGTGTTTTGAACTAATATTTTTCATTTTATCATTATTTCAGTGCATGTGAAGGGGGTGCATACCTGGATGTGGTGGTTCAAACTCTGAAGACCACACCCACTAATGAATTGGGGTTGACCTACAGGAACTATCCAAGTACTGACAGGTTAACTACAACACCTGTTTGGGGTTATAAAGCCAAAAATTCTTCTCCATTTCATTTATTTATTTTTCTTTCAGTTAATTTTCAACTTAATAATAGTTTTTTCCTCTTTTATGGGCGGTAAAAAAACTGGAAATCACCCCACGCAGCTGTTGAATATCCATTCATTGAGGATCGATTCATACTGTTAGAAGATGAAACAAACATCCATGTTCCTATTTTGTACTTTTATTTCAATGAAGATTATCGTTTACACATTCCTCTTTAAAGTAAATGTGAGTCATTTCCCATTAATAGTGCAGGTTTCCCTAAAAGGTTGGAGGGGGAGCTACTGGGATTGGGTGTGAGACAAGCATAGGAGGGGGAAGGGGAGGGGTAGAGCTGGGTAGTGTGGAGGCTGATGTGGGAGGGGGAGCTGTTGGGATTGGGTGGGAGACAAGCATAGGTGGGGGAAGGGACTGGGCATAGGGATTCAATACAGCAGAAGAAAGAGGACATCCATGTAGCACCTATGTATGTAGGGTGTAGCTGGGCCATGATGACATCCATGTAGTAGCACTCTCGTTTTCATTGTAGGATTCAAAAGGTAAATTTCAACTTCTTCTATTTTTCTTTCAAATTAATACTTTTATATTATCGTTTTTATTCTACAAATTCAGGTGTTCTTATTGTAATCAATTTTTTTGTATGGAGAAATGTTTTTCAGGCCTTTGAAGTTGGATATTTTTACATTTGACATAATTTCTCAGTGACATAAATAATTATGATGTATGTTTTGAAATTTAAATTTCCATGTGAATGTTCTTTTCATTCCTGTTCTTTTTATATACTACAATTTCATTTTTATTCAAAAATGTTGTTTTTCATTTCAATTGAATGTTATCCAATATATTATCTATTATGTTTTATATGTTTCTAAATAATTTTACTTTCTTATATATTCTCCTATATGTTTTCCTTATATTCCCCATCATGTATTTGTATTGTTTATTTTGTACAGTGATGGTATACATATGTTTTCCTAATATATTATCATATATTCTCCAATATGTTTTCAATATTATCCTACATATTCTTCTATGTTATTTTCATTTTCTTATTTCCTTATGTTTTCAATTATATATATTTTATCTTATTATAGTTCAATATTAAGAATCACTATTTTTTTCAATATATACAATATTGATGTTATTTATTAATATTGACATATAGTTTTGTATTCTTTAAAGTAAGCATTGAATGTATTGTCGTGCGAATGCACGGGTAAGTACTAGATTTGTATTATTTGATGGATATTATTATACCCCATGGAACATCAAGGGAGTAGGGCCTCCTTATTCCCTCATTTTCTTTCTTCTAATAATATGTCCATAATTCTTGAAGATTTATGGTTCTCTACATGAAACATCTTCTGGTCATATTGATAATGGATTGGATTCTTTCAAATAAATCTATGATTTATTATTTCATTCGACCCGTCTACTTTACTACAACTGATGGGCTTTGTTGAAAATTTCATGGAGAATGGGACATGGGTTCAAGTAGGGATGGACCTTTTTATCAAAATTTTGGGATTGAAATATCATTGTTTGATTTTGAAAAAGAGTGATAACATTTGACCACTGATCTCCCTCCAGTTGTCATCAAGTATCCCAATGAGTTTCCTTGTAACATCTCTACTCTACCACCAGTAAGGGAGGTGTAGTTTTATATTTATTTAGTACCTCGTACTCAACTAGTGTCAATTACTTCTTACATGATGGTTACTTCTAAAATAAAAGGGTTAATTACTCTTATGGATTATCTTTTAGAGGATGGATTTATAATCCCATGTGAATCACCATTGGCAGCTTCAATTATCTTTTCTAAGAAGAATGACGTTTGATTATGACTTGGTACTGATTATCGAAAACCCAATCGATTTTAAACAAAGAGAAACTATCTATTTCCATGGATTGATTATTGATTTCATCATATGAAAGGGGAAAATTGATTCTCGTTTACTGATCATCGATATAGTTTCAATATGTTTAGGATAAAAGACTTTGACATTCGTAAAACCGCCTTTCGTAATAGCTAAAACAATTAGGAGTACCTATTCATGGAGTTTGGTTTATTCAATTCCCATGAAGTCTTTATGTACTTGATGACTATGATTTTCCATGATATCATGATTCATACATGGTAGTATTTTTGGATTACACCCTTGTTTAATCTATTTCCAAGTAGGATACTATGCATCATCTAAGAAGATTTCTGAGTTTGCTATGAAATCACAGACATTATGTCCTGATTTAGAATTTTGATTTCAACATTTAGAAATTATTATTTTTGGGAGAAATTGTATAAGAATAAAACCTACTGGTTATACATCCTGTTAGGAATTTGTAGTTCGTGTAATGTGGATACATGTCGTAAAAATTAAAAAAATAATAAATCCATTTTTACCAAAAGGTGAGATGTTTTTTATGATTATTATATTTTTTAATTACAATATATTTAATTTAGTTACAAATCATGTAAACTCTTGATGGTTATTTTTAAACAAGAAACATATCAAAATTTTCATTTCACCCTCTATATATTTCTTTTCTTTGGCCCAATATCCTTTAACAGGCTATTTTGGAGCCTCAAACCCTTCTGGTTAATTTCACTCAGTGATTGACTGTTGTTGTGTTTGCGGTGTGACTCAATGGGTAAGCGTTCTAACTATATCTTCATCTCTCTGTATTTACTTTTTTAGAGATTGATATATTACTTGGGATTGATGGATATAAACTCTGCGTTATTGAATGTTGTTTCCATGTTTTGATATTTTATCTTCTATTCATTAGTTATTGATAGCTGATTTTATTGTGGGGTTTTTTTCAATGATAATGGTCAGTGTTTCCATTATGATTTCCAAATTTGATTAAAGAGGGATTACTTTATTTAAATCCAATTACTCTAAAATTGATTCCAACTAGTTTATTAAAAACCCAATTCTATTTAATAGGGGTGTTAAATAAAAAATCTGAAATAAATTATCAAGTAATTGAATTTAAATCAAATAATTTAATTTAAATCAAGAAACTCATAGTCAATTAAATTTGGATATCATATGGAAGCACCATCCTTTCACCCAGAAAAAAGAATCCTAAAATGGAACCCACCTATAAGAATGAAGGTTTAGAAGATCTAGAAACACAATCCAGAAATAATATTCAAAAACACATAGTTTATATAAATCTATCCCAATATAACCAATAAAACACTATGGAAGGAAAGAGAATTATTTGAAGATATTGGGAAAATACTTAACTAGTGAGTCACAATGCAATCGAAAAAATGATCATCATTCGATTTAAATGATTCAGAAGGGTTTTTGAGCTGGAAAATAGAATATAAAAGGATTTTTGGCCAAGAGAAAATAAATCTAGAGAGGAGAAAAAGAAAACTCAACCAAGATTCATGTCAATAAACCATCATCACATTACACGAAGTGTAACAGAATTACATTTCTTGTAATTGAAATGTCCAAGAATCATCAAAAAGACCATTGACATTTTTAAAATAGATTATTGTTATTTTTTAACATACACATCATGTATCCAAATTACATTATATGTAAATCCCTAGCAGGCATTAGAACCAGTAGGGTTTATGTAGAAAAAATAAAAAATCTATGACTTCCCCATAGTGGGTTTCCTCTCAATTCCATCCCCCTATCTAGACAATTAAAATTAAATAACATGAAAAGACATAATATGGTTATATGATAAAGGTAATGGGATGTTACGCATGTTTTACTTGATTTAAATTTTTTCTTTATATGACACTTTTTTGATAGATTACTGAGGGTGTAATGTTTCATGTGTTTTTCATATTTTTTATCATTATGAATTAACATTTTTCCTGGTTCTTAGGATCCCCATAAGTGAATCTTCAAAGTTTGGTGAATGTTTGTGTTCCCACCTAAGGGTAAAATTTAGGTGGTTCAAAACATCCTTATTGTATGATGAATTGGATAAAAACCACCAAAGGGTAAGTTTCATGGTCACTTGATTCTCAAGGGAGTGTTTCTTGTTATCCTAAGGGTAGGGACCATTTTATCATGATACATTATATGTTCCTAAACATTGGTAGGAAAATCCATCACTAACATGTGTCATCTATCTAGATGTGAGATTATCCACTTATAAATAGA
This sequence comes from Viscum album, assembly GCA_963277665.1. Classification (NCBI taxonomy): domain Eukaryota; kingdom Viridiplantae; phylum Streptophyta; class Magnoliopsida; order Santalales; family Viscaceae; genus Viscum; species Viscum album. The sequence goes on from OY728151.1 coordinate 1,992,477,542, forward strand.
GATATTCATCATAGTGCCAAAGAGGGTTGGGTTAACGTTTACCATTAACCTAGAGAATGAAGTTACATGGATTGATTTCTTGCACAGTATTTAATTCAATTAATATCCTTTCTTAATCACTATATTTAATGCACTATATACCAAGACTAGAATCTTCTACACATTGTGGTTTTGACTTAATCAGTTGTACTCACACCCTTTCTGGTAATCTGAGTAGTAACCATGAAGATTTCATGGATACATGTATAGAAATGGTTAATGGGCCTTTTTATTTATTTTTTCATATTGTTTGGGTTGGATCATGGAGACGGGACCGACATGGGGTTTTTGACTATGATTTTTTGAGTCCTTTATAGATTTATCTAGTATTTTAATTTTTTTACATTCATCATGAAATTTATTTACATTTTATCCCAACATTGAATGATTCTATTTTCAATATTTTTTGATTTTCCCTTTATCTATAGATTCATGTTTTATTTTTTATATTATTTTGTATATTTTCACTAATCTAGAATAATTTTACACTATTTTGGAAACCTTCTATGAGAGGTTATAGTCTTCCCACTAAATAATTAACACCATATCTACTATTTAGTAGACTACAGTTTATTGGGATTCCTGATTAAGGTCATGTATCCCACTCAATCCAATCATGGGAGGGAGAACTAGATTATAGAAATTATAAATTTAAATAATTAATCTAAAAATATTTAAATCTCATAAATATCATAAAAGGAAATAAATATGATGGAATGTATATCCACATGGTACAAAAAAAATTCCCAATAAGTACCCAAGCTGTATACATGAAAATTTAGAAATTAATAAATCAATTTTGTCATCAATTTAACCTAATTCATCAAAAATACCAAAAGAAATTCAATAGCTAATATACATTCAACAAATTACTGATAAAAACATCTTTTCATCCTTATTTGACATACTACAGTATAGTTTTAGATAATCCACCTGATTATGACAAGATTAATCCATGGTGTAGTCTAATCATCATCAAATATCTAAATTTAAATATATTAAATATGTATAAAAGTAATAAAAATAAGAGAGAATGAATTAGATGGAATAGAATAACAATTAATAGAGAAGAAAGCACACTCAGATTCCATGGATTAAAGGCGGAAATATGAGAGAAAAGTAAAGGGAGTGGAGATCCTCTTTTATATCGACTATCTCCGATAAGGCACCCCCACATCGAGTGGGATTAAACATAAAAATGTTGGAAGTCTTCATTTTAACCGCTTTTTTCAAAAAAATTATTGTATGGGTACCACCAAGTACCCCATTGATGTAGGGCTGTCCAAATGACAATTTTGGTTAAAAATATTCATATTTATCAAAACCAAAATAGAAAAAAATTTATAATAAATGAACATAAATATTTGACAAAAAAATAAGAATAAAGAATATTGAATAAACTGAGTTGACCTAACTATTTTCAACTATCCCCAATCACTATATTGAATTATATTTTGAGTTTTTAAATACCCTAATAGCCTAAAATATTGTCACATCTTCCCCATCTATGTTATTGAAATATGGATTCCAAATACACTGTAACAATATTCCAAAACTAATGGATTCATTTCAATAACAGTCTTTTTTTTCTAGAAATGCATCCTATAATATCATAACTATATCAAATAAATTTTCAAGAATGTATATCTATATATGAACTAGTATTTAATAGTCATAATCTAGTTTCTATGAAATAAATAAAAATACTATCTATTGAACCAGAAATGATGTGAGAGAGATAAATTAGGGATAGAGGAGACACTTACCTGGTTGGAAGATGTTCTTGGTTGATTCTACTACATAGGTTTTTGAATCACTATTTTAATGAAATTTCAGTAATTTTATCTCATTAAATTGAATTCTTAGTGGTATAATTAAAAATAAAGAGTTGGGTTATAAGATGTGGAAGTATGTTTTGTGAGTACATTAAAATTAAGTCTAACAAAATTTATCCATTAATGGGTGTAAAAAGAGAGTGCCTAGGAAAGGGGATTATGTTTTTACAGATTCTCCAAGTCATTTTCAGTAGAAATAAAAAAATAGAACAATATTGGTATGGATCGTTTGTGGGATATTTGTGTGTGTGTGAATAAAAAGTATGATATCAGTAAATTATTTTAAAATATAATAACTATTATTCAAAAATGAACAATAAAAACTGAGATAAATTAATATTGACGAAAGAGAATCAAATGGAAGAGAGATTGTAATTTTATTAGATAGTTCCCTTAGTAATATCTATCAATCATCACCCATATGATTAAATTAGGGTTGGGTGGTAATTTCTTGAATTTAATCAAGCTATAGACCATTTAAATTTTTTAGTCTTAATCCATAAAGATACCCAGGGTGCATGCCTATACACACTATTGTGGATCTCAAGCAGATAATAATTTTTTTTAATAATTGCATGGGTTTTATGTAAAATTTTACAATGTGCCCTAGTATAGTGTTTGGGTTAAAACTAATAAAAAAAATAGAAAAGAATTAAATAAAAATTAAAAATAATGTAATAAAGGGATAAATATAAATTTTAAAATAAAATAAGAAAAGGGGTTATTAGAAAAGAAAAAATAATTAAAATGGGAATTATCACATTTTGATTATTTTATTTCCTTTTCCTCACCATCCTTTTTTTATTTATTTCTTATTTATGTTCCTTCTTTAATTTTTTTTCTCTTTTCATTCTTGGTTTTATTTTCTTTTTTCTCTCGTTGTTTGCTCTCTATACCTTGGTGTGTCACCCCTGTATCCCCCGTTATTGTGTGCCTCCTCCTCCTCTATTCCTCCTTTGGAGGCCCACTATGACTCTGTTTCTACTATATTTTCTTCAAAATGCTGTGTGTAATAAATATCATTGTAAGGATAATTTTATGCACCAAGATTCATAGGATCTCAACAATTTTTTGTCACACAATCTTCCACAGAAGGGATTTACCTAAATTTGTGGTTTCTCTAAAATCATATTTTTTAATACATTTTTGGTTAATTAAAAGATCTTCAAGGAGAATAGAATCATCTATGGTTATGAGTAATGGAATATACTCTCTTTTCTCTCATTCCATAGTAACTTTTAGATCATATGTTGTTTATTTCATCAGTTCCTATAAGTGATGTTCATTTTTTTACTATTCTAATTTAATTAAACATCTGGTATTGACTATTACATTCTTATTCGAGATAAAATGGATTGTTAAATTTGGTTCAACATCGTTGGATTCCTTTTAGGTGTGCCAATGTTTTTGGTCTAATATTTTTTATCCTTGAATAATAAAATTTATAATTTTCAATCATTTCCCGACCTCTTTTGGTTGATATTTAAATTAAATAATCGTTTCTAGATAGTTATAAACCACGAATCATTGGGTTTTGTAGTATTATTTTTTTATGAATTCTTGGTTAAAATTCGTACCATGTTATTCCTTTATAAAAGAGAAAAGTGATTATTTTTTTCATTCGCTGATAAAGTGTTTTGGTCATAACTGTTTTTCTTGAATTTTCAATATGTATGCATTGTTAGTGGATAAATTTTTATAATCAATTATAAATGAATACTATATGATATTTTATTCCTTTTACTATAATTTAATTCCGGGCGGTGAGATAATGTAGGATCTGTATTAAGTACTACAAATGGACTCTCAATTCCTGATTGGTTACACATTACGTTGGGGTGGCACTGTCTTAGGATTTTCTAGACGAGCGTCTCCTTGGGCTTTTATATACTCATGACTGATACCAGTTCCTTATGGGAAAATAAATGATAGAAAAATTGGAAAAGTGGTTACACCATTCCTTCTGTTATACTTGACCCCTTATGTGTGATACTGAGATAGACTCATTACAATGCCAGGTCTTGAGTGATACTTTGTCTTTTGGAAGATTTATTTTATTGGGATCAATTGTATTGGATAAATTGACACATGTACCATAGTTATACCTTTGGTATGGGATGAAACACCTACCCCAAAATTTAATATAATAACAATGATGTTGTGTGGAAGGATTTATTTGATACTGCTTTCAGTTACTTGTGAACAGTGATACTTCTCTTATTCTTTGATTCACACATTATTGATACATAAATTTCCACCAAGTTAAAGCACATGATTGGGGGTAAATTCCTTTTTTTCGGCCTTCAGTTTTTCTAGACTATATATATATATATTAATCCTGTTTATTATAGGTACTTTATTCAATTTTCTTGATTTGGATGAAGAAGGTGGTGGGGACGGGTGTTGTTGAGAACCCAGACCAAGATATAATTATTTATTTTTTATATTTTATTGACGACATTTGTCATATACTAGAACAATTATTTAGTTTACATCACAAAATGGAATGTCTTAGACATCAGTGGTGTCTACCTACTATGATTTTATATCACTCCCCGCTCCGGTGTCATTTGGTACCCGAGTAGTCATTATGCTCGCAAATATGGGTAAAAGAAACGATGTTTCTTCTGATTCCTGAGTGTTTCTTTCTTCATAAGACAGATATTGGTTGAAGAGAACCGATCCATTTAATGAGATGCTCTTGTTTCACTTTGATTCATTTTCATTTCATTTTTTGGATGATTGCATTCATTTATTCAATACATTGATTTCAGTAAAGTCAACATTGTGTGACAACACTGGGTATCTAGTTTGCTTTATCAACTTCTAGAATTTTCATATATTCATTTGGGATTATTTAATTTCCACTGTTATAGTTTTATTATTTATATGCACCTTTTACTTGTTATAATTTTTTCCTTCTATTTTATTTTACTTATTACCTATGACAGAATAGTATACCACACAGAAATGCTAAAAAGGCCCTTATAATTTGTCAGAAACCTCTATAATTTGGGGAGATGTGCTCGAGGTCATGTGGAAAACCCTCCTCAGAGAACACTCCCATTCACTCCTGGGATGTGGACACTACAAGGTGGAATCAAAGGAAGTATCCATTTTATGTGGCAATGAGGACGTCAGACCTTTCTAGGGGGGTTATGAAAATTCCACATTAAAGGAAGACAATGAATCACCCCATTATAAGATTATGTGTATTAATCTCCCATAATGAGGATTTTTCCTAGGGAATGTATGTGGTCCAGAGCCCAGAAAATGAAAAAATATGTGGGCTTGGCACAAATCACACAATATAATGATTGTGGGTTGGACCGGGCCATTACAAATAGAATCTACAGCTGGATAGAAGCCATGATGCACTCATTTTTATGGTGGTTTGGATACATCTTCAATCATGAGTCTTTTTCTTAGGGACTGTATGATGCAATGAGTGCACAAAAAGTAGAACTATGTGGGATTGGACGAAATCAAACAATGTCATGATCATGGGTGGTGGTCCTCATGCTGAAAAGTCATGGATAGAATCCATGAAGTCTATATTCGACATTATTTGGATTCTTCCAGAGAAGAGGGTCAAAATTGTAGTCTACATGCTTCATGACTCTGAAAAGTGGTAATGGGATGCTATTCTCAGGTGATGAAAACCTGAGACATATTTTCGGTAGACTTCCAAATAGATTTTGAGGATTACTCCCTTCCACAAACTCTAAGATATGATCATGCCTGAGAATTATTATATCTTCTGCAAGGCTCTATGATAGTGTTAGTGTGAAATTCTAATTTCATAGATTATTTTTGTTTTTCTCTATCTCTGACAGGTGACACAATGACAACTGTGAGGCATTTTCAGGATGGACACGTATATACCACTTTCTCATATATGAATGTTTTACATTTTAACAACATTATAAATATCATGAATTAGGCCCTAATTTTGGAATGAATTATTAGGGAAGCTAAACTTGTGACGTAGGGAAGTTCAATTCCGAGAGGGGATGATAGTTCTTCAGGCAATATGAAATGCTACTTAGAGGGTGTACATGGGGAAAATGAAATCCATACAATTTATGTCATCATTGTTGTTAGATCGTCTATAGGAATCCCTAGTGAATGAGGAACCTAATGGAATGTCGAGTTTGTGGCAAGATGGGTCACTCTCAATATTTTTGTCATTATTTTTCATTATAAACAAGTGAAATAATTTTTGTACCATCACCTCTATCATGTATGGGATCTATAACTCCATAAAAGGCTAGAAATTTGTTTTCTAGAGGCCGATCATGTCAAGGTAATGGTGGATGTCTTGGTTGAAGAAATCAAGTTCCATACTATCAACATCCGTAGAGAGGACCTACTCAGGGCCGTTATGAAGCATCTGAAGGTTGTGGTTCATGTATTTTGTCTGTAGTGAAACCATCACCAGAGGAGTAGAGTGATAGACCATCTATATTTTTTGGTACAATTATTGTATCTTAAACATTAGTTTATATACTTTTTTGATACTGGTGCATCACATTCATTTTTATCGGCCAGTATTATTGAAAGCATTGGTTTATAATTGAGTACCTTTTAGGATTCATGTATCTCAATACACCTCTAGGGGTCAGGGAATAGGGCATATTCCAGTGCCACGATTTCCCCTTAAGATAGGTGGGTATCATTCCGTTTGGAATTTTTTCATCCTTGATATGTTGGGCGTCAACATCATTCTTATTATTAGATGGGTTGCTCTTTACTATAACCAAGTGGATTGTTATCATTTTTGGGTGTCCTTACCAAGCCATAAAGTTGACACATATCTACACAATGGAGAATTGGATATGCAGGTAGATAAAGCTAGACTTAAATGTGGAGGATTGGGAAGAGAGACCACTCCAATATAAAGTCTCTTCATGAGAGATCATGGAACAAAACTAATACACTTCCCTCTTGTTAGGGATCATATTGAGGACATCTTCCTTAAGGATTTCCATATCTTACCTCAAAGGAGGTTTGTGGAGTTCACTATCGGACTAGTGGTAGGTGTAGCACTTGTGTCTGTTCCTCCTTATTAGATGGCACTTATAAAGCCACATGAATTAAAAAAGCATCTTGAACTCTATGAGGTTTACAGTTTTATCAGATCATGGTCATCGTAGTGGGGTTTACTAGTTGATTTCACCAAGAAGGTAGATGTTACATTCATATTGTGAATATATTATCATTGACTCAACCAACTTATAATAAAGAATGGATATTTTTTTCCTCATATAGATGAACTCTAAAACTAACTCTAAGGAGAAACTGTTTTCTCCCAAATGGATATAATTATGGGATATCTTTAGGTTCTTGTGTGACTATCTGACATACCATGTACAAAATTATAGAGAAGGTATGGGTTGTATGAGTATCTGGTTATTCCATTACACCTCATGAATGCGCTGAAAATCTTCATGGCTCAGATGAATCAAGTTTTCACCCTTACCATGATTCATTTTTGTTGGTTCTTGTTGATGAAATTATTGTGTATTCACATTCTAGACATGACCGTGGAACCTATCTTGATATCGTAACGAGTTCAGTGAGAGATCACCAGATATATGAAAAGATAATAAAATTACACTTCTTGATTGATAAGGTTCATATCTTTGGTCATATAATATCAATGACAGACATATCTATTGAACTAGAAAAGGTGGGAACCATACTATCATTAGGGAATAGCCCAAGAATTGTTTCGACATATGTAGTTTCTCGGGGCTTGTTGGCTATTAGAGGTGTTTCATATAGGATTTCTCCAACTTAGCAGCACCGCTTACGAAAATGACTAAGAAGGGTGTATAGTTCATTCGATCAAGAGCATGTGAAGTATCTTTTTAGGAGTTAATGGGAACACTAACCTCATATATGATCCTGATTATTCTTGATCTAGGTAGGTAATATATTGTTTACTGTGATTCAACATGTATTAGACTTTGCTAAATTTTGATGCAGGGCAATTGAGTCGTCGCTTATGGATCCTGCCAGTTATGAACTCATGGGAAAAACTGTCCTACACATGACCTTGAGTTTGCAGTTGTGGATCATGCTTTATGCTATTGGAGACACAACTTACTAGGTGATAGTTTCACTACTTACACGTATCATAAAATATTGAAATATATCGGTACATAGTGAGATATGAATTTGAGGCGGCATATGTGGGTCAAATAAATTAATTCATTCAATTTGGAGCTTTCTTAAAACCCTGGAAATGGAAGTGTTGTTGTTAAATCTTTGACATTAAAGACACAGACACAATCCTTCCAAGAAGCTAATAGGGTAGTGGTAGATGATGGATTTGTTTTTTGCGATGCATATTGTGGTTCATGAACAACTCGGGAAACTAGTTCTAACAGATCTTATAGTATCAACCTCTATTATAGTAAAATATTGTATGTGATATTTTTCTAATCCATCAGGTATTATTTTTAGGGAAAACATCACAGTAGAGAACATGCCACCATGTTGGGTTGTTGATGGAAATGAAACTCTGCTCGACCTTGGATGAATATTTTTACCTTTAGATATACCAGAAGAATTTATGAAGGAATATCATACCATTGGTTTGGAAGTTTGTACAGGACTTACCAAGACATACATATACATGTGTGGTCAGTACTTGTGTCCAGGTATGAAGAATGAGAGAGTTGGTTTCATCACTTGGTGCTCCCCCTATCAGCTGGTGAAGGCAGAGCACTAATGAAATGCTATAATTTTTCACCTTTATCCATTTCAGAGTGGAAATGGAATGGTATCACCATGGATTTCATTATAGGAATTAAAATATTTCCTCATGTTAGGGATGAATGATGGATTTTTTAATAGATTTTCCAATGTTGTTCACTACATACCAATCCGAGAGACCTTTTCTATTGATGAGTTGGGAAAGATATATATTTGGGAGGTCGTGAGACTTCCTGGAATACCTTGTTTTATTATATCAGATAGTGACACCCACTTTACATCATGGTTTTGGAATGGGTTTCAAAAAGAATTGGGTTCATTGATAATCTTGAGTACTGCATATTACCCTCAGACTGATGGACAGTTATAGTGGACCATATAAATTTCAAAGGATATGCTACGGGCATGCATCCTTGTTTTTAGTGGTTCTTAGGAGAATAAATTTCCACTTATTGAGTTTACATATGAATAAATCTATTTGGAAACAATTCAAATGGCACTTTTTGAGGCCAGCTATGGTATAAACTATCATTTACCTTTATTCTGTGTCGAGGTAGGTGAGGAAACTCTGTTGTGTCCTCACAATATTGAGGAGACTTCTAGGAATGTTCAGATGATTATGAAGCATATGACTACAACTAAATCCAGAAAAAATCATATACCGATCGTTTTTCCACACCTATTGAACTTGATTTGGGACATCCAGTCTTTCTACGTGTTTCCACAGAGATGGATCATAGTAAGATATAGAGAAAGGGGATGTTATCACAGATATATGTGAGGCCATTCGAGATAGCATAGAGAGTTAGGCTGGTAGCCAATCACTTAACATTACCACAGTAGTGTTCTGCCATGCATGATGTCTTCAATGTATCTAAGATCCTACAGTATCATCCAAACCCATATCATTAATTTGTTCCTAATAACATCGCTCTTGAATAAGATGAATCCATTGAATATCATCTGATCTATATCATCGACCATAGCCAGAATGTCCTATGAGGTAGGGCAGTTTGTCTGGTCTGAGTGCTATGACAGCAAAGATGTATTCAAGATGAGACTTGGGAGTGACAGTCTGATTTGCATGATTAATGGATGGATATTTTCTCATATGGAATTCCACTAGGCATGGAATGGAAACTTGGGGATGATTTGTCTTATGGATGGGAGTTAGTAATTCCTTAACTTTAATCATGGTAGGAACCATTAAATTTTTTTTATTCTAAACACTAAATGTAACCTGAGGCATGCACCTCTGTACACTATTTCAGTTCCTGAACAACTAATAACATTTTTTAAATAATTTCTTATGTTTTGTGTAAAATGTTTCATCTCACGAGACCGTAGAGTTCTAGTTAAAAAAATGAAAATAAACAAAAAATGGAAAAGAAATGAATTTAATAAAAATTAAAAGAATGTAAAAATATATAAAAAGAAAATTTAAAATACAATAAGAAATGGGTCATCAAAACATAAAAAATAATTAAAATCGGGATTAACCCATTTTTATTATTTTTATTTCCTTTTCCTTCCCATCCATTTTATGTATTTTTTATTTCTTATTTATTTCCCTTTTCCCTATTTTCTGTTATTTTATTATTTTTTTCATTTTACACTTTCATATAATTATTTTCTTTTATTTTTTTTATATTTCTCTCCTCCCTCTCCCTTGGTGCATCTCCCCTATAGTGCCCCATCCCCTTGTGGTTTGCCTCCTCCTCCTCCTCCTCCTCTTTCAGAAGCCCAACGTGAATCCATTTCTCTACTATTTTCTTAAATATTAGGTGCACAGTAAAGACCTCCATAAGGATAATATTATGCAATGTGTTTAACAAGATCTCATCAACCGTCCATCAAAAAATCTCTAAAGAAGAATTTTACCTGAATTTGGGCTTTTTCTAAAATCATATGTTTTCTTCTATTTTAGGTAAAATCAATGATCATCAAAGAGATTAGGATCTTCTATTATTATGAGGTAGGGAATATTCTCTCTTTCCCATTGTTTCAGTGCATCATTTAGACCACACGTTGTGCTTCTCATCAGTGCCTATAGGTGATGGTCCTTTTTACCTATTATAATTTAATCAAACCCTTGGATTGACTATTTCACCCTTGTCTGAGATAAAAATGCTTGTTTAATTTGTTTAAACATAATTATATACCATTTTGGGTGTGACCACATTTTTATTCTAATTTATGTTAGAACAAAATAATTATTTACATTATTTTTATGAATTTTTTAACCCCTCTTGGTTTTGCTTCAAATTATATAAATTTGTTAGGATATTTGTGATACATTAATATTGGGGTTTTGTTGTTTTGATTTTGTTCTATTAATTATTTGTATAAATTCTTACAGTGTTGTGCCTTTGTAAATGAAAAAAAGTTCCCATTTTTATCATTATCTAATAAAGTGTTATAGAACTAACTATTTAACTTGAATGATCAATATGTATGTCACTTTAGATAATAAATTGTTTTTTTGAAATTATAAATGCATACTCAGTGATATCTACTTCCTTGAAATCAAATGAACTTTAGGGCAGTGATAAAATTTGAGTTCCATATTAAGGACTGTGCATGGACTCTCCATTATAGGTTTGATTAACATTATGCCAGGAAGGTGATGTCTTAGAATTTTCTAGATGAGTTTTCCTTAGGTTTCTATATACTCGTGAAAGATATTGTATCCCTTAGGGACGATTGAGTATGGACCCATTGGATAAGTGTAAACACCATGCCTTGGGTGATACTCGGCCCCTTATGTGTGATACTGAGATAGACCGATGATAAAGTCATGCCTCGAGTGATACATGGTCTTTTGGATGTTTTCGTTAGATGGGCTCGATGAATTAGATAAATTGAATGATGTACTGTTCAGATACTTTTAGGAAGGGATCTAAATCCCACACTAAACATTAATATAATAATGATGTTGATGCATGGAAGGTTTTATTTGATGGATCTTTCGTTTACTTGTGAATTTTGATACTAATATGTTGCATTGAAGCACAATGTGATGATAGATAAATTTGTCCCAGGATAAATCGCAAGCAAGGTGGTATGTCCCATTTTGTCTACCTTCTATTTCATAGCCTTTATATATATATATATATGTCCTACTTATTACAAGTAATTTATTCAAATTTACATCTGAGGATGAAGCAGGTGGTATGGACACGTGTCGTTGAGAACCTAGACCAAGTTATACTTATATTATTTTGTTTATTTTATTTCATGTATTTATCATATATTGGAACCCTACTTTTGTTTACAACATGAAATGGAATATATTAGACACTGTTGGTGCCAGCCTACTAGGATTTTATCACACTCCCTACTTTGGAATCGTTTGGTACTAGAGTAGACTTTATGCTCATTGGTATGTATAATTGGAAGATATCCACTTCTGTTGTTTTGGTGTTTCTTGCTTTTTAGGATGGATATTGGGGCTGAGGATCGATCTTTTGCCTGTGATGCAATTATTTTACATTGTTTCATTTTCATTACATTTTTTAGCAAGCTTTTATTATATTTTAAATACTTTTATTTAATTACTAATATCATTGTATTACATCATTATGTAGGTGGTTTGATTTATTAGCTTCCGCGCTTTTCATTAATTCTGTTGGGATTATTTATTTTCTTCTGTAGTAGTTGTAATATTTATATTCTTTTTATACTTATTAAAATTGTTTTTCTTCCACTATATGTTACCTATTACCTATGAGGGCATATTATCCCCTATATTTCTATTAAAATGTCTCCTATAGCAAGTCACCAACATCTGGAATTCAAGGAGATGTGCTTAAGGACATGTGGCCAACCCTTCTTGGAACACCCTTCCAGGGGATCCTGGGATGGTGACAATACATGTGATTCCATTTTATAGGATGTGCACCAGGTTTTAGGTTGGAGGAGGAATGGTGGGGGTGGGAATTTCACCCTCATTTAAATATATAGATGTATTCTGTAGTTGTATGACACTCCCCTGGAGAAACACATCCCTACAAATTTCATTAATATTTTCATGTTGCGTCACTAAGTACCTTCTTAGGGAAAACCCAATGGGATTAATTTTTTTATCAAAATATTAAAACCATGTAGACTGCCCCTAAAATTGATATTAGATAATGACATTAAAAAATTTACATTCTACACAACACAATATCATGTACAAGATTAATAAATATATTAAAAAATTAGTTACTTCTTGAATAAAATAGGTATGTTTTTTCTTAATCAAATATATTTCATGTTGATATCTCTGTTCTTCATTAATCTTGTGTGCACATGAAAAAAATTAGATTGTATGCATTTTTTCAATCAATTTTTATGAATCCTTCTATTAGTTGTATGATGCACACAAAATTATCTTAAAATAATATTTTTGGGATAAAATCCATATAAAATAAACTTTATACTAAAATGTGTTGTGCCAAAGACTATAACCAAGGACATTCTTGATATACTTCCCTTGATGATATTAATCCAATATTATTTAAAAAAATTCAATTATTTTATTACTCTAGGATCTCCAATATATAAATTTATCTCTAACTATGAGCACATAACCAATTTTTTATTACACATTATCTTCATTTGATAAATAAATTTCTTCTCCAAAACAAGCCAAATTCTGTTTTAATTTATTATAATATAATAAACTCAAATCAATAGTTCTATAAAGGTAACTAAATTATATTTAATTCCACTCTTGTTCATTTATATAGGGGAAGAACTAAATATATCAAATAAATTGGTAACAATATATATCTGGATGAGTACAATAAAGAAAGGTCTATATTTTTTAACGCAATATGGTATGGTACCTCTAGACCAACCAACTCTTCATTTTCATCACAATGTTCAAATTCATCATTCAAGATAATTTAAGACCAAACCAACATTTGTGTTCTCAACATATTTCATTTATCCATATTAATGAATTTTATGAAATATTAATTATAATTTGACTTATGAAAAAATATTCCACTTGGCATATGCTCAAATTTTAATCCAAGATAGTACATGGTTTCTCCGTGGTCATTAATTTTATATTCAACCATGATGATTCTCATTACTTCATTTTTATGATGATATTTAAATTATCATAATAATGAGAAATAATTTTGTATCCATTTGTTGTTTTATTAATAAAAAACATGGAAATCTGGTGTTATTTACATAAACATTATTTAAAAAAATCTCTTAAATTATTGCAACACATATTCCCACACAATATTCATCCATACATGTATTTATTCTATTTAATTTTATAAATGTCTTTATATTTTGATTTAACTACTTCAGATATCTTGAATCTTTTAGGGTTTATTATAACTACACTACTACCATGTGACCAATATAAATAAGCTATAAAAGAATCCATAACATGCATATTAACCTTTTCAAATACTTCAAGGCCGATTAGATATCGAAAATTAATTTAATTCACACAAGGAAAATATATTTCCTCAAAATACATTCAGGGTCAGTGAAACATCCTTCTGTGACAGGATGAACATTATATCCAATGTATCTTTATTGTTTTCATATGTTTAATTTGATATTGTTTTTTATCTAAGTTATATATTGTTTTATAAAACATGTATATAATATTTCACCTCAACATCCTTGGATTGAGCATCAAGAGGTTGAAAATAAGAATGATTAAAATGTGGCTAATTCGGAGCATCCTACAACTCCATATAATTATATTGATCATAATGATCATGAAATTTTCATAAGGGTCATGTCATCCATGTAGAATAATATGTTTATCCTAGTACCATTGATTTTACACCTGATAAGAGAGATCATGTTTTATTATCCCCCACGATTCATTGGAGGAGGGAGGCCCCTAAAAAGATTTTTTCTCCATTGAGTTAGTCATAAATACCTTCATGCCCCTCAAGACAACCATATATATAAGGGTTAGGATTTATTATTACAAGATTCGTGGACCAGTCAATAATTTATTGTATATTATAGAGATATCCAATATAGAGGATCAGTTATCATGGATGTAATTCAACATGAATTTCCTAAGAAACCTCTATCTATAGAAATTTATTCATGAGAGGGATCATCAGTTCATACACATCACACTAGAGAGCATGTCAATGATGGACTATGATGGATGCTTCACTAACAAACAAAAAATTTCTCCATCTCTTTTAGCTAATGAGGTTACCATGGATGGTTGTTTCTAGGATGTGATTCACTAATATATAAGGTCATAGGTAAACATATTCTACTTGAGAATCTTTTCAAACATGATGAATTGGGATCTCATCAGGGAAGGGAAATTGAAATAGGATACAAGTAGACTTTATTTAGATTTTAACATTGATTTCTATGAGTTTTTCTTTTGGTGGTAAGAAACAACACTATGATAGTTATCACCATGGTAGTAGTGGAAAAATAAACAAGGGTGGTGGGAATCCATATCCGGTCATGTGTCTATTTCAGTGATTTTAGTGTCATTAGGGTCCATATCCCACAATGGAGTGTCATTATTTCAAATGGTTGAGATATCTAAAAAAGTTCTATATGAACTATCGGTAGAAGATAAATGGAAGAAGATCCATAATGAAACCTTTGTCTAGGAAGGACTCATGTACCCCTAGAAGACTAGTTCATGGATTTCCACTTGTGTTCAGGAGGTGGTAGGGACATGGTATCCTAGCCCAGGAGGAGTAATACCATCCAAAGGGAATAACATAAGGGATTCATAATATAGCCATGGTTAGAGGGGAAAGTCATATACAATCCTTGCAGTAACCACTGGCTAGTTTGGATGAAGTACATTCTTCAATAAAAGGTAGAAATCATGTATTATCTACTTTTTTTTAATTTTGTATGATACAGTGGAATCATGTTTCATTTTTTATAAACTATTATAAAAAGGATTGGGTTTGGTAGTGTAGATATTAGATGATTTTATAACTATCAATACTCCATTGGGAGAGCAGTTAGTGGATATCAAACATTTCTAGGATTGTTCTCTTGAAATTAAATTCTACCATTTCATTAAGATTTTTTTGTACTCTAAATAGTAGGATTCAATTTTATTCTTGGTATGGACTAGAAAATTCTATACTAGTATCATATTGATTATTATCTATGTAAGGTTTCATTTCAATCTATAGAAGTGGGCTTCTATTTTCACCATGATGAATGGGATATTCATGTTGTTCATGCAAGAATAATTAAATATAGATTTTATTTTGTCATTGCTCAAATAAAAACATTTGATCTGGGTGATGGTGTAATTATTTAGAAGACATTTCCTATAGTGGTAATTCATTTTCTAGATGTATTTATTGATGATTTAGCTATCTTACCACTATAAAAGGATATTGATTTCACAATTGACTTGGTGTCCAGAGTTGTAACACTTTTATATCAAGAAATAGATTTTAACTAGTAGAGCTTAATAAGTTGACTGTTCAGTTTGAATATCTTGAAGAAAACAGATTTATAAAACTTAGGAAATATTTATGGGGTTATCCCATGTTTTTTTCCAATACGAATGAGGGTACATTACACTTATGTGTATATTATTATAGGTTGAACCAGATGATGGTCTGTAATTGGTGTCCCCTTCGATGCATTGACGAAATATTCCATTAGATGAGAGGTTTTTTGAACTTATCTAGGATCTAATTGAGGTTAGGTTACCTTTTTTGAGGTTGATACCATCATATATAACATGTAATGATTTTTTGAGAATGCATGGATTGCAAGAGTTTTTAGTGATGTTGTTCTGTATGAAAAACACACCGGCAGTATTCATGGACTTGATGAGTCAAATTTTTCATCCCTTCTTGGATCAATTTTTCATGGATTTTTTGGTGACATGTGGGTGTACTCCAAGTCCATATATGTTCATTCCCAACACTGCTACATAATCATGATTACAATGAAAGATCATTGTATTTGTGCCAATTTATATAAATGCATCTTCTCTAATTAGAGAAAACACTTCCTTAGCATATTACCCAAGAGTATATAGTGTAATTAGACCCAAATAATGTAACAACCACGGTATCTTGGGAATGAAACAATAAATTATTTTTGATTTAATTATTTTTGGGTTTTAAATTATATTATCGGACTTTTAACCCAGGCCTCTCCCATCTATAACCAACATTGTCCGGGAGAACTAAAAAAGGGGTGATGATCTTTTTATATTCTTTCATGATATATTTTGAGGAGTTTAAGTGTAGGCTAAACTCAACCCTGATACACACATTTCCTATTTTAGGCAATGAATATACCATGTACAATGATCCATATAATGTTATAATCATAGATGTTCTAATATAGGTGGTTGAAGTAGTTGGTTATGACTCTAGATAGGTGAGACACGATGAGAATAATTACCCTACCCATGATCTAAAGTAATATTTAGAGGTAAACACCCTGTGAAACTATATTAACTGTCTTTTGGGTGAGTTTCATGAGGATTTCATGAATGGCTAGAGATTTAGTTATATATTTTCCAATGGAGACATGAACCATTGTTAGAGGTGGTGGGTTGAGTATCTGTACTCTTTTGACTTCAATTGGTATTACACATTGGTTAAGAGATGTGTTGTTGTTGATCTTTAAGCTAGAGGATGTAGACAGAGACAGTATATGAGTGTTGTGACAAGTAGTGAATGATGGAATTTTTTTCAAAACTAAATATAGATGTTCTAGAGTCCTAGGTATGATTATATATCTTTTTGATATTTTTATTAACTATGATTCGAGACAACATAAAGGATGATATGATTTGAAAAATAGAGGGCTTAGCTATAAGGGACAACTTATATTGTGTGGATCCACCATCAAGATAGTCTCCTTCCATCGGTAATGTTCTTATTATCCTTGCCTGGGTAGGGGTTCAGATGAGCTCACACAAAAAGATAATGAGACATTTTATTTCTCAAAATGGAAGTTATATCAGGTTCTAATAAATAGAAACACAATCTCCATAGAAAATACTGATATCCAAGGATTAAAATTAAGATAATAGGATTTCTGGTGAGATTTTTCACTTATCAAAAGGTAAAGGCTGATCATCAGAGTCCCACTAGGTTGTTTTATCCTCTACCCATTCTAGAATGTAAGTGGGAAAATGTAACTATTGAATTTTTAGTAGGATTACCCATGAAACCTCATAAAATTGATATAGTATGGGAGATCATTTATAGATTTAAAAAAGTTATCCCACTTTTTTCTTATTTGGGAGACCTTCACCCTTGATGGTCTTCCTTTTCTCTATATGTTAGCCATATTTCAGGTTAATAGTGTTCCATAGAGCATAATTTTAGGGAAATATCTTTATTTCAATTATTAGTTTTAGAAGTTCCTTCATAAGTATTTGGAGTTGCCTATTTTATTGACTAAATCCTATCATCTATAGACTAAAAACAAATTTGAATAATTGATTCAGATTCTAGAGGTAATGTCATAAGCCTATGTTATGGGTTTCTATGGTTATTTGGAGTGGCATATTACACTCATGGAGTTTACATATAATAACAGTTTCCAGTAATATATACAAATGAACCCTTTAGAGGATTTTTAGGGAAGGGTATTATGTTTACCTCTTTACTGGTTAGAGGCAGGTGAGTGAACGCTCATTGGACCATGTCTCATGTAGGATATGTCTATGTAGGTTCAGTTTGTCATAAAGAGGTTATTTACCATGTAGAGATAGTATAAAATTTATACTAATCATTGGAGACTACCTATAGAGTTTGGTTATGGTCATCATTTTTCCCTTCAGGTGAACCTAGGGTAGAAAATGTCATATCAGGAAATAGGGGAATCCATCGCTTGGTTTTCAAGGGTATTTTGAGATAGTGGAAAGGGTTGGAATATTAACATACCATTTGTCCCTTTTATAGTACAACACCACCATGACATACATGTTTCAAGTGTCACAACTTCATATATATCATCCGGAACCTTCCCACACTATAGAAGGATATAAATTCAAGCTAGATGTTGATGCATTTTTTTATGAGCTTTTAATCTGTATCATGCATAAGAGTGAGAAGAATCCCTAGGTAAAGACATTTACTATAGTGTAAGTTTTCTGACAGAATCATTTTGTGCAGGATGAGACCTAGAAGAGTGAGTATGATATGTAGGCATAATGGTTATAATTTTTTGTTAATATCCTAAAATTATTCTTGAATCATTTTTTTGTTGAGCAGTTAAATGTTTGGGAGGTTATAAGATCCTATATTTTATCGGACTAAGACCCACTTTATGTTTTTTAAACCACATTGACCATGTTTAATTTGATTGAACCTTGTTTTTTGAGCCTTAGTTGGGCTGGGTTGTTCTAGGAGGATGCATGAATTGTGAGTTGAAAAATCTATAATTGTAGAGGATATGACATCATGGAGCTCTAAAAAAATTATTATGTTATAGTTCATGAGATGAATATCCTAACATCATATAAGTGTATCTAGAGGAGAGTGTTTTGTGCTAATTCCAAATTTGGAAAAGATATGGCATGAATGAAGGGAGTGGAATATGATCATTGTGCATTGCGGCATGTAGGGGATGCTTACAATGTAAGGGAATAATGATGATTTTTTTGGTCGTTCCAAAACAGGTACCCCTATGGAATGGATCTTAGATACCAAATAGCCTACATATCATGTTTTTTTGGAAGTATTGTTTTGTTTAATAGAATGGTTCGGGGTCCCTTCCTAGGGTAATAGGAACTGTAGTGCAGACCTAGTCATAATATTTAGATGTGGTTTTAACCAAAAGGCTAAACTTTTGTCTAAGGGTAATGGGTCATTGTATGGGGGCCTGCAACATATTTAAGGAGGTATTATCATGGACTTATTTTTTCATAGACTATCCATAAATAAATCAAACACACCCTGAAATAACTTTTCACTCATATAATTCTCTCAACACCTAAGCACCCTAGAGATATTTTCTAAGGATTTAATGGTACATTCCATCAGAATGAATCACCACCTTCAGGGATAAATACATGGTGATATAAGCCTTACAATGTTGACCTATGAAAATTACCTTTGAACCAAAAGTGAGATATATTGCATCTTTCTATTTTGATATAATATTTTGAAGGTAAGCCTTTTGGTTTCCCTTCTCCATCTCATTTATTTGGTGTTCTCTTAGGGAAACATTCTTTAAACATTACTTTTAATAATTGAATGGAAGGGATAATGAACCAAACACTACCTTGTACTTCATTATTTTTCTTGTTTCTTCCCCAATTTTGTGGTAGGTTGTCTAGAAAATCTCTCTTTTTACTATTTCAAATTATTCATGTATGTTTAATTACTAAATTCTCACCACCAGGCCTTTCACGATACCTATATAATTGGATATTTCACTATCTATTTATTTTCTCATGCTTATACCTACCACTTTATCGTGTTAGGTCCATTAGAATTGATGGTGGGTTGTGGCCACTGGAATAGTGAACCTACCATTGAAATCAAAATGAACTGGATATTTTGATAATGGGGATTTTGGCTTAAAAAAGTGAGTTGTTTGTTGGCATAATATTATGAATTTCCATAACATTTTAAATGTGGTGATTTCTTAAAATAGATTCAAATATACTTAAATGGATATATTGTCATATAAATTTTTTGGTGTGTTGACATGTTGACATATAGATGTATATATATATATATATTCATGTTAATTAATTTTGGGATAAAATGTTGAATGGAATAGTTTTTTTTTGAATTTATATAATAATTGGAACCTGAACTTAAGTAATGTAAAATGGTAGATAAATGGTAATTCGGATAATTGATCATTATGGTTTATGATGACATGTATGATATTCTTGAAACTTTATTAAATGTTTTCCAGAACCATTTTTGGTACCCTGGTAACCTGATAACTGAACTGGTACTGACATAGCCTGATGTGCGTTCCTAATCCCCATTAGTTAGCAACTAGAACTAGGCATCATAAAAATTGAATCTGGGAATTATTTTTCCACCAAGATTATGGAGGAAATATAATAAGACAATATTCATACAAAATACAATCTATAGGGAGAAGTGTATCAAATGTCAAATAGGTATAAAAACCCAACTTCTATAAGAAAATACTAGAAAACTAAAATAAAATCCAATTTACCAAATGATGAAACTCACCAACACCATTGATAAATAGAAAGAACCACATCCAAGTTGTTATTTACCCCATCTCAAACCTGTAATTAGAAAATGATCAAATACTTGAAGCCACCAGTTGGGTGTGAGCTAAAATCCCTTTGGGTGTCACCATGGATTCAATAGAATATTATAACATTTATTTAACCAAATAAATATTTCCTATTAAAATAAGTAGGTATGTATGTTCGAAGAATAACTAAAATAATTCATTATTTACATTTCAAATGATGGAAATACTTTAAAAAATGTATTGACAAACATTTTATATAATGATATTTTTGAAATTGGATGTGGATCCAATTTTTCAAATAATTTTCATAATTTGAAATGTAAATCATGAATTGTTTTATTTATTATATGAACTTACATACTTGTTTATATGAACTTGATGTTTTATTTGGTTAATTAAATATTTATATCTTCTTTAAAAGTTTTGGTGAGACCCTAATGGTATTTAAGATCACACCTTATGAGTTCCATCATGTGTTTGCAGATTATCTATTTCACGGTCCGAGTTGGGGTAAAGAACCACATGGAGGTGGTTCTAGCTATTGATCTGTGGACATATAGAGTTTATTAATTTGGTAATTGGGATATTCATTAATTTTTCTAGTACTCAATTTTAGTACATTTGGTTGTTTATTCCCTTTTAACTTTTGGTGCACTTCTCCCTATGTAGTTTATTTCTTATGCATGCTATCATGTTATCATTTACCTACAATGTTTGTGTCTAAATCATTACATCAAAAAAAATTTATGATGTTATGTGCCTGTTAGCAATGCCTAAAGATCAATAATTCCCTTTCGGATATGTTAGTGAAGGATCGTTTGTTCGGATACCAAGGTACCCGGGCTAGTTCATGAAAAAGTAAAATCATATCTCTAGGTTCATATTCTTTTAATGTTAGTATAAATTTTTGTATTCTTGTTGGGAATTAGGAGGTTGTTTTGACAGTATTCATGTAAATATCTCCCCATAATTAACATTAAGTTACCCGGGGTGGTTAGGGAAGGAAGTCATGAGGTTTAGTTCTATTATTTTCCACAATTTTGATTTGGTTGTTTTAAAACCAAAAATCTTATTAGTCAATAGGATGAGATTAATATACCTTTTTCCCTGTTTATACCTTAATATGATTTCTCCTTTGTTGTTTGTTAATATTTTGTAGCATCATACCTCTAAGATGATATGAGAATCAGATCTAGGAGGAAGCAGCTACTAAACCACATTGAGAAAATCCTACCATACACCCGAGCCTGGTTGAGGTGATTGTGCATACTGGCCAATGAGCCCGGGAATAATTCAGTCTCCTTGGTAGTGATTATTGAACCATTAATGATGTCTTGCAAGATTAAGTACTTTTCTCAAAGGCTGAGAGTCTTATTTTTCATGCAGAAGGATCCCCCCAAATATCATATTTTGATATTTTGGAAATACCAAATTACGGTCGATGTTCATAGTGTGTCTGATCAATTCCTCACCACGAAGATTGTGGTAGGGTGTCATTAGATTCATTTCTCCTTCATATATTCACTGTGTAATGAGAAAGATAGAGAGGTTTTATGGAGAGATCTAGATGGAATAAATATGGTATTGATCCCTGGGTTGTCGTAGGTGAATTTAATATAGTTTCTAGTCCGGAGGAAAAACAGGGGGCAGTATCTTCCTGAGGAGAGAAAGTCTATCTTTTTTTCACTTAATGACTAGGATTGGCCTGATAGATATGGGATATGAGGGTGATTCCTTTACTTGGTGAAATAATCGGCATGGAGCGAAGCATATATGGTGTCGTCTGGATCATTGTATGATGAATGAGGTTTCCCTTTCCTTGTTTCCTGATTCCAATGTTTTTCATGTTGTGAGGTGTCTCTCGGATCACTCCCCTCTTTGTCTTGGTTTAAATGATGGGGTGTCAAGGAGGTATCGGGTTCGGTTCACTGCAACATGGTTGGAGGATCCAGGTTTTATTGAAGTGGTTCAGGAGGCTTGGAGGATTCACCACCGAGGAAATCAATGGATCACCATCCAAAATAAACTTGGGCGGTTGAAGGCTCTGTTAAGGAACTGGAGGCAGGGTATCCCTTCCCGGGACAAGGATTTGTTAGAGGTCAGTCTAAAGGTGGGTTTTTTAGAGTCTGAACTGGAACAATGGTGGGACGAAGATACCTTTGCTGAGTTGAGGCAAAAGAAGTATTTTCTCAGTGAATCTCTTCTAAGGTAGGAGCGAGTGGCTCGAGAAGGAGCAAGGGTTCATTGGCTGCGTGAGGGGGACCACAACACGAGCTTCATCCATTCTTTAATTAAGGAGAGGTAATGTTTCCAAAGGCCAATAATTCTCATAAGTGATGGATATTTTACTAGCGATACTGATGAAGTGGGTGGAATGGGAAATGCGAGAATCAAATCTTTGTAGGCTAACCCTGTCCATAGCATGGTTAGGGGTTATCTGAGCGAAAGTGCTGATTTATTTGGGGAGATTCTAAGCTATGTCTCGGAGGATTTTAATTCACTTATAATAAGGGTTCCAAAGGAAGGGGAAGTGTGAGATGTTATTTGGACTTTCAACCCGGATAGTGCACCGTGTCATGATGACCTCCCAGTGTCTTTTTATAGGGAATCATGGGATATTATCAAGGGGGATTTCATGTGGACTGTCCAAGATTTTCTCATTGGTGGTAATTTTCCCCATATTTATTGCGCAACGAAGTTGGTTTTGAGTCCTAAGGTGCACATTCCCCATTTCATTGATCAGTACCAACCGATCAACATGTGCAATATAAACTAAATGGTCCTGGACAACCTCATTAATAAGAGGATGTCTTCTCACTTAGATTCAAGGGTGGCCCTGGATAAACATGGGTTTAATAAAGGGTGGTACATCCAGGGGTAATTGGCATGGTATAAGAATTGATTAGTGATATTGATAACAGGTCCTTTGGGGGTAACATGGTGGTCAAGCAGGAAATGAGTAAGGCTTATGAAGGAATGGATTGGAATTTTATTCTTAGGGTGTTGGATTGAATGGGGTTCTATACTTGGAATAGTGAACTCCTTTTTGTTGCTTCAACTCAGCCTGGATCTCTAACTCATTCATGGGCAAGAAGTTTGGGTTTTTCAAGGCCTATCATGGACTCAGGCAGGGGGACCCCTTATCCCCAACTCTTTTCATACTTTACCAAAATTTTCTTAGTAATTATATTAATTTTGGTATCTGAGTGGGTAAGGTCCTTCCCTTTCAAACTAGATATAGTATTGGTGACATATCTGATTTAATGTTTGCAGATGACACAATTTTGTTTTTCAATGGATTTCAAAGGTCGGTGTAGGGGATGTTGGAAGTCCTTGAGGAGTATAGTAAGTGGAGTGTTCAGGTGGTTAACAAGGGAAATATCCTTTTCTATACTTCTAGGAATGTGTCCGAAAGAAGGGCTCGGGGCTTGGAAGCGGGTTTAAATATGAGAAGGGGTTTGTTTTAAATGGAGTATCTAGGGGCCCTGGTGTGTCCATTATCTCTTAGAATTCATCATTTTGATAAAATAGTATCCAAGATCACATCGCGTATTATAAATTGGAAGAATAGATTTCTATCCATTAGAGGTCAAATTACCCTCATGAATAGTGTCATCGTGTCCATCCCCATGCATATCATGTCCACTTTGAAGGTTCCCAAATCTGTGGTTGCTACTTTGGAGAGGATCATTGTGTCATTTATTTGGGATGGGAAAATGGAAGGCCATCATCATTGGGCTTTGGGGAAGCAGTTGGACAAATATTTTGTGGAGGGGGGCATCAACGTGATGAGTGTTTCGATGACCATGCAAGGGTTTCATGCCAAACATGCATGGGAGGATCTATAAGGGATAACTGTTTAGGGCAGGAAAATACAAGGCAGATATGGGCTGAATGTGGAGGATCAAAGGCCAAGGACTTCTAATATTTCGTGGATGGTTCAACTGTATTTGGAATTCCTTCTTCAAAACTCTATATGGATGGTGGGATCTCAATTTCTGGATCCAAAACTGGGGGGTTGGATGCTTTTGGTTCCTGGGTAGCACCACACCAAATATTTTACTTATGGAGCCTTCTGACCATCCTGTGTTTCTTTTGGCCATACTTCAGGAGGATCATCACTCGGATCATAATAATATTGTGTTCAATGAGGATCCAGATAGACTTACTTTTATGGATAGTGTGTCGGGGAGGTTCTCAATTAAGTAATTTAACCATTCAAGGAGGGGTATCTTTACAGATGACCCATAGGGAGGGATTTTGCGGTGTAAGGAAATCCCTGCTAAATTCATTTTCCTGATTTGGAGAGTGAGAAATCAAGAATTACCCATTGAGGATAATATCTATAACATGTGAGTGAGTATTGTCACCATGTGTTGGCGCTGCTGCAATCCTAGTACCAAAATAGTGGATCATCTCTTTTTCAATAGTGAATGGGAAAATTGGGTTTGGCATGCCATTAGGGATGGTGCTGGGTGGAGCAGGCAGGGGGGCTCACTGGAGGATTTTTAGAGGCTGGTTCCACAGAGTGGGAGTCAAGGGGCCTGAGAGGAAGGAGATGGCCATTTTCTTACTAGCGGGGCGCTGGGTTATTTGGACAACTACGAATGAGGAATGGAATAAGTACATGAAAGGATCGTGGGTTAGCCTCATCTATAAATCACCAAACCTTCTATATTAATTGGTTCATCTGTCCAACGAATTCTAGGAGGCTCCTTCAGTAAAGATTTTCATTCAAAACTCCTCTATACTCAATCACACCTATGCTACGTGGCAAGTCTACTAGGTTCGCTGGAACCCCCCGCACACTGGGCAGAAAATGAATGTAGATGGGTTGCTCCTTCTGGAGTAAATGAGAGGCGGATGTGTTATCAGAGATCACGCGGGAGCTGTAATTACAGCCTTTATGGCATTCTACAGCATAGGGGATGTACTTCAGGAGGAAGCTCATGCGATGGTCACCGGAATAAAACTGTGTCAGCAGAGGCATATACATATCAGTGCAGTGGAGATAGATTCCCTTATTCTTCATCATGCTCTCCTAGGAATAGGGTCTAGACCATGGAAAATTGTGTACCTAATGAGAAGATGCAGACATATGTTGGGAAATCACATGGAGGTCATCCACACATGGAGGGAGGGCAATAGGGTTGTGGAATTTCTGGCTTCCTTGGCTTCACTGAATCAATGTATGTCTTATTTCATTACTTCAGGGTCCTTTCCAAGGGATGGGCTTCATCATGTGGTTAATGACACCCTTTTTTTCATTTTTTCAGACTGTTGTGATTGTAGTACCTATGTTTCCCTTCCAAATGTCAATAAAAGTTTTTATTTCCAGTCAGTCAAAAGGAGATGATGGGATAATATGGGTAAAATAGATAAATTTTAGAACATAGAGTTTAAATAATTTAAGGATCATTTCACTGACTAGTTCTATCTAGAGACATAGTTGTTGGCCAAGTATTTAGAGTTCTTAAATCATTCATAGGCTGACAAGACCATGATAGAAAATTTGAACGGTTTTGTTAATGTAGTGTTTATTCATTGAGGTAGTATCAAATGATAATATGAAGACATTATGATTTGAGTTGGGACTTTGAGATGATATTAATTTTCATGTTTCTTACTAAATATTCTCTATTATATTGATGTGATGGATAGAGAGTTTATAATTAAAATTGACATGGATGGAAAGTAAGCGTGTTCGATAGTTTTGTTCTCTCCCAATGATGGTGCATGTTCATTCAATATAATGTAGATTCATTATTATTCTCATGGTGGTTAACATCAGTAGTGTTTCCCTAAACCTAAAATAATTCCTAGTATCAGTTCTTTAATTTTCAACCAGTGTGTCGTGACTTGGAACCCAATGAGGGTTATCTCTAAGGATCCAAAGGGATGTGGATCTATGGATGGTTAGCTCACTTATCAATATTCTGGAATATCATTTCCACTCCACGTAGTGTCACAAGATCATCATCTCTTATAGAAACTATAGAGAAATCAGATTCTATATATACAAATGGGTTCTAGACAGATGAATCTAGAAAAGAAGCTTCTTTACAAAATAGAAAAGTCTCTAGAGGAAGTGGATAATGGACCAATGAATATGAGAGGTACCATAACAAAAGCATCGTCATTAGTGACTATATTATTTGATATTGGTGCATCTTATCCATTCATTTCAACCTATATTATTAATTATCAAAAGAATTATGGTATCTATATATATTCTAAACATGGAATTTTTCTACCTACGTGTCACCAGCCGAGAAATCCATGCCTCCACCACGCTAAAACTACCTAATATCCTCCTATATATTCTGCGATTCACTACCCCGATCCTCCCGCGTATCCACTACGCGGCGACAAGGTTTCAGCTCATCTATATCTCCAGTTTCCTCTACCTCGAAGGTTAGAGCTAAACTCTATCCCATCGAGTCTGACCCTCCTCTTCTCCGACTAATCCAGATCCCTTCCATCGATAGTCATCAGATACTCTATATGACGATTGTCCTCTCAAGAATTGACTTCGACTAAGGTACATCGTGCATCGGCTACTCTTTCGGGATCCCCAAAGACTGTATATTTTCCACCTGCTGAAACCGCGAAAAATAGTTTTCTGATATTAATAGAAGGTATAAACCTATGTATTTATTTTGGTTTTCAAACTACATCTAGGGTTTTCTATGACTAAGGTACATCGCACATTTTCCTTCTGTACTACACACAGGTGACCTATTCTGTATTCTGTTGTTGGTTAACTCGTCAAAAATCTAGGGTTTGAAGTTAATTTCTGTATATCCATCTCCACTACTTACCAAAGCATCGTCCACGCATAGCTTCGTATCCTCCATGTACTATAAATAATTCGAACTATCAAAAATGATACCTCTATATCATGTATGTTTGCGTCATTGACGTATTAATCCTACTGACCTCTTTAATTTAATTGCAGTAAAACACAACTCAATTATACAGTAATAAGTTACATTTGAACACAAATTTTGTGCGCTATATATCTATTTAATCTATTCCCCAGACATGGTGACCCATGACTCCAATTAATTAGTACTTGTATGATCATTATTATTCCAGTTCGTTGAGTCTACAAAGATTTTGTTAAGTCAGGTCATTTCTAAACATTGATTCATTTCTGTAGTCATGTTTCAATGATGGGATTTTAGTATACACAAGGGAAAATTTAATTTCTCCTACAACTTTATTTATTTTTGAAACCATATTTAATTGTTTTGCAACTATTTCCAAATATTATTTCCTAACCTTTGTGCAATATTCCTTGTTTATACAGTCCAATTTCTCTACATTAATGATTGTTACAAATTATGTGTAATTAGTTATTTATTGTACTTTACATTTTTTCTTTCCTTCACAGCAACACAACTAAGAAATTAAATTTCTTTTTATGAAAATGAGGATTCTAGTGCATTAATGATATGTGTACGTTCATCTATTGACCAGTAGAAATTCATTCTCGTACAAAAGTAACAGTAATCCTGAAAAAGTACTCTGCTCCTTTATGCTGCATTATACATTGGAATGTGTACTAATATGAATGGACAATTTACTCAGGCTATCCATGGTTCAACAACTGTAGTACCTACTGCAAGGTATGTTATCTAAGTCCATTAGGATATCTATCCATTCAATACTACAATATATTTTTAAAGGTTTACATTACTATACTAAACTATCATGGTACGTAATCTTATTTCAATAGGATTATGTCTCATTTTTTGATGGAATCAATGTTCTTATATTCATAGTATGCGACTACAAATGTACAACCAACCATATCACTTATGAGAAGCACAATCTAAGTAATACTTAACTGTAGAAATTACATGATTTATGCTATTTTCACAGTACAAAAAATAAGTATACATGTTAATTATTATCGGCGATTTTTTCTTTGACAAATAATTACCATAAAGGTTTACATTATATTCCTCATATGATACCTTTTTTGTAATGAGATCACAACACTGTTTAGCATGGTTATGAGGTCCTATTCGGTTTCATAACAAGAAAATAAATAGATAAACCGAACAAATATGCACTCCCCGTCAAGATATAAAGATGCACAATTTCGAAGAAGATTACTACGGCAACAACGTCAATCAGGTTGTCTTCTAAATACTGTCTACTACTAAAATAGTTTCATTATTTAAGAATCAACAGCTTACATGTTTACTATTTACCAAGTCGGCAGGTAGAATGACCATTGAAAACATTACTACACCTGAACCTGGGATGCCATATGAGAGGAGACAAACATAAAGGGGTATGTCTTCATTACCCATTACTTTTTCAACTCTGATCAATATAGCCAAACATTAAATTCAAACTCTTCTAAAAAATAATAAGCTATCTGACAATATATAACATAACAGTAATGACAGTTTTAAGTTAATAATTCCTATAGGAAATTGTTTTACACCATAACTTGTCACACGAGCTACTGACACAGAATTTCATCACCGCATTCCATTATCATCTATATCCATCAATGGTTAGTTCTACTTACTGTCTCCAATTTAATTATTTTGATTACTATCTGAAAATATACTAACCATGTATTCCTACAATTATGCAATTCCCTGTTAGATAGTCCCTCAAGAGTATTCAGAGCTATCAATGATATACGGAGGATCAAATAACAAAAAAGGTGACCAAACACCATGATACGACATGTGCTTTCTTTCTTTAAACATTTACGCATTTTAAATTCTGTTACATTTCTTGTGAAAACTATACAGTACAGTTTCACAACTTACAGTCCTAATATCACTCTTACAAGGTACGGATTCAAATTATTGTACTATTACGGAGTCAACTAATGCATCTTCATCACAGTAAGCACCAAAAAACCCACTACGTGAATTATTCTATGTGGTAAAATATTCACTCTTACGCATACTACTACGTTATCAAGCAGTGTTAATTATACTACAACTAGAAACTACATACTTATTTCATCCACATGTATGTTTCACGTTAAAACTATTGTCTCACATTTATTATG
The DNA here is from genome assembly GCA_963277665.1 of Viscum album. Lineage (NCBI taxonomy): Eukaryota > Viridiplantae > Streptophyta > Magnoliopsida > Santalales > Viscaceae > Viscum > Viscum album. The sequence goes on from OY728151.1 coordinate 1,992,507,380, forward strand.
TATAAATCCCTTCATATATATGCCCTTTTTAATATCATCTAACATCCTGAAATATCATTTCTTCCGATGGAGATATTAACCATGCAGGTTCCATAGAAACAACTCATGAACAAGTTTCAATGAGAGGTACATACAGGGATACTTCTCCTTCAATGACCTATGAGATATATCCTGCAATCTAAAATGGAGGTATGTCAACTTGGACATACTATTAACAACATTACAATTTTTAACTCTCTTTATTATAATACTAAATATTCACCAACAACAAATAAATTGATGATTAATGATGCAGATATGTCAATACATCATCAAACTGCTGAACAAAAAGGTTGTTTACAGTAACTAAACACATTTATTACTACACAGATTCTGTGTGTAATTTAAAGTTAAACAGACACTATATTTATGATTTCATATTATCTATTTTAATCCTTTTCTCTTTAGAGTATTTTGACTGCAGAGACCCATCTAACATATGTGAAAACTGTTGTTCTACCTTCTGGTATGAAGAGAGGAATAAAAAATATAGCCACAGACATGTTCCCCATTACTCAATATGTTGCTCCCTGGAAAAAATAGCATTACAGCCTTTTCCTACATGTCAAGAATACCTTAGAACTTTTCTATTCAGTAAAAGCTGTCCAACTTATAAATCATTCCAATATCATATGCACATATACAACTCTATGTTTGCATTCACGTCATTGGGAGGAAAAGTAGACAAATATCTGAACTATGTTGGGTCTCCAAATATCATTAGATTAAATGGAAAAAACTACCATCACATTGGTAGTTTATGTCCTTCCAATGGAAAACCACCCATGTTTTCTCAACTCTATGTATATGAAACTACAAATGATGATCCTAATAGAGTACTGGAAATCAGTTATGTAATGCAGTAGCTGGTAATACATAAGCATTGTCTCATGCAATTCTCACCACTACTTCACACTTTCTTATGCTTTTTTGATGACAGAAAAAAAGACTCTATTATTGCTGTCAGTATTGTTCAAAAGCTATAGAATATGCTTCTTGAATATAACAGTTTATCACAACATTTTAGAATAGAAAGGGATTTTATTGAGATGCAGGGCATTACAAATTTAAAACTGTGACTTTTTAGAATATGAGGAAGGGATGAATAGACATACAACTTAGCAACTACTTCTGATATTGCAATGCTCATTTTCAGAAACATTAAAGATCTAAATAATGAGAGAGATATCATCATTCAAGGAAAAGATGGTGTCTATAAACGCATTGATGAGCTCCACCCTCTATACCATCCTCTTCAATATCCATTGGTTTTCACGGGTGGAGAGGACATATATGTTGACAACATAACCGATCACACTACACCATTTAATGACAATGAAAAATTTATGAATGTTACAATGTGAGAATATTTCTCCTTTCACCTTCAATCCCGTTCCAATGATTTTTCCAGCCTTCTTTTTTCTAGGAGGATTCTTCAACAATTTATTATAGATGCTTATACAATGATTGAGTCACATAGATTATCTTTTATTCGCTACAACTAGAATCACTTAAGGGCAGAACTATACAATGGGTTTAAAGATGCTTTCCTTAGGGGTGATCGGGATGGTTCCTTATCCGGGAAGTATATCATTTTACCTTCAACATTTACAGGCGGCCCACGATATATGATTCAGAATTACAAAGATGCAATTTCAATTTGTAATTGGGAAGGGTATCCCCATATTTTTTTAACATTTACATGATATCCAATGTGGCCTAAAGTTTCTTGATATGTTAATGTAAACAACCTGTGCCCATCGGACTGTCCTCAAATACTGTCGCGAATTTTCAACATAAAGGTCTAACAACTCAGGAAAGATTTATGAGAAGGATCCTTCTTCGGAAATTCTCAAGCAGGTATGTAACTACATCACTAAGCTCTTCATGTTTTTGAATTACTACCCCAACAAGAATTTGTTAAATGTTTTGGAAATTTTCTTATTCTATTAAATTTCCAATGTAGTTGTTCGTACGGTGGAGTTTCAAAAAAGAGGACAACAATATGTGCACATTCTATTATTTCTTAGTCAAGAAAGCAAGGTGGTCACTCCATCAGACATTAACAGAATTGTTTCTGCAGAAATTCCAATTAATGGTGCCTTCCCTAAACTACATGCAGCGGTCAACAATTTTATGTTCCATGGACCTTGTGGTGAAGCCAACCATCACTCGCCTTGTATGAGGAGTGGAAAATGCTCAAAGTATTATCCAAAGAAATTTGTTCCCCAAACAACATCAGATGATGACAGTTATGTCATCTATCAGAGAAGATATACAGGTTTTACTGTTATCAAAAAAGTTTTAGCATTGGACAATCTGTTTGTTGTTCCGTACAATCCTACTTTGCTGTTAAAATATAAAGCTCATCTCAAAATCGATGTTTTCAATCTGTAATCCTCTATCAAATACCTTTTAAAATATATTATCATGGGGCATGATCATGTTACCGCAACACTCTTTGACAACAGCCATAAAGATCCTCATGACAACGGTTTCAATGAGATTAAAATATATTATGACTGCTGGTACATCTCACCTTGTGAAGCTTCTTGTATGATTTTCTCTTACGATATCCACTATATATATCCTCCAGTTGAGAGACTTAAATTTCATTTACTAGGAGAAAAAAATGTCACATATGCAGACTGTGATAAAATTGAAGATATCTTGAATAAGAGAAACATTTCTGATACCATGTTGACAACATTGTTTAATGAAAATAAAATGTATCCAGATGGTAGAAATTTTACTTATGTAGAATTTACAACACGGTTTGTAAACCAGTGTCGTGAAAAGAAATGGTACTCATGCAAATAGTGTTTCAGTACAGGCAGACTATAGTATGTGGAACCCTCTTCTGGAGAACTACATTACTTGTGTATTCTATTAACAAAGGTCAGAGGATCAACTTCGTATGAATATATCAGAACAGTGAACAATATTACTCATCATTCATTCAGAGAAACATGTTCATCCATGGGACTTCTATCTGAAGACAATGAATTCATACAAGCACTAAAATATGTATCTTCTTGGGGAATGGGATATTCATTGGGAAGACTGTTGGCCAAAATGTTATTCTCAAATTCCATTTCTCAACCTGACATTGTTTGGTTTGCAACCTGGAAAATCTTAACAGATGACATTTTATATGCCCAACAATAGTGACTTAAATTACAATGTACAAACATCTTACTTTCTTGACTGGAATATATTGAAATTATTATATTTCTTTCTAATATTAATACACTATCTTTTAGACATGACAATGAAAGATCATCAAAATCAAATGTATGCATTGTCTGAAATAGAAAACATTCTTTGTAGCAATGGAAAATTTCTGCAGTGTTATCCCCTAATGCCCCTTCCAGAGTATACAATGTCTCCTCAACCAAATCGACTAATTACGGAAGATCTTAATTAAGATAGGGAAAAACTGCATCTTGAAGACATAACATTACATAATATTCTTACTGATGAATAGAAAAATGTAATCCAGGAAATTATGTATGCGTTATCTTCTCCTGAGGGTGGATTCTTTTTCATGCATGGATTTGGAGGTATGGGTAAGACTTCCATCTAGAGAGTTTTATCATGTCAACTATGGTCCGAAGGAAAAAGTGTTCTAGCAGTTGCTTCGAGTGGAATAGAATCATTACTCTTATCTGGAGGGAGAACAACTCATTCAAAATTTTGAATACCAATTTCTATAAATGACCAGTTGGTCTGTAACATTCAATAGGGGAGTGATATTGCACAACTACTACAGCAAACCAAATTTATTATCTAGGATGAGGCTCTAATGATTCATAAACACTATTTTGTAGCTCTTGATCGTACATTAAGAGATATTATGTCATTAAATAATGACAAATATTCTACTTTAACTTTTGGTGGTCTAACAGTTGTACTGGGTGGAGATTTCAGACAAATACAACCAGTGATCCCTGGAGGAGAGAGAAGTGACATTGTTTTTGCAAGTATAAGATCATCATATCTAGGGAAGCAATGTCAGGTGTTAACATTGACTCAGAATATGAGGTTGAAATCACCCGATACAGTTGGCGATCCAAATGAAGTTAGAGATTATGCAAAGTGGATTTTGGGAATTGGCAAGGGTTGCATTGGAGAGATTAGTGATAGGGGTGCATACAGTGAAATACCATCCACCTATCTTTTTGCAACAAATAAATCCCCTCTAACGGCATTTTGTTGAATTTTCTTACCCATATATCATTGAAAACTTTTTAGATGTTTCGTATTTGAATGGTCGTGCTATATTAGCACCAACGTGTGATGCTGTGCAGGAAGTCAATGACTACATGTTAACTATTACTGCTTTTGAAGGAAAAGATTATTTCAGCTCTGATTCTGTTTGCAATGCCAGTTTTGATACAGATCATCCAGAGAACATATATACAACTGATGTCTTAAATGGTATCATTGTCTCTGGGCTACCTGCACATAAAATTACCTTGAAAATCGGAGTTCCTATTATGTTGCATCGAAATGTTGACCAATCAGTGGGGATATGCAATGGTACACGTCTTATCGTTAGACATTTGGGTAACAGTGTCATTGGAGCAGAGGTTTTAACTGTTTGTCATTCCGGATATCTTGCATTCATCCCAAGAATAAATATTACTCACAATGAAATAAGATGGACTTTCAAATTACAAATAAGGCAATATCCTTTGACTATTTCTTATGCAATGACTGTTAATAAATGTCAAGGCCAGTCTCTATCTTCTATATGTTTATTTCCTCGCAATCCTGTGTTTTTTCATGGAAAACATTATGTTTCTGTATCTAGAGTGACGTCACTAGGTGGTTTAAAAATTGTAGTTGGTGATAGCGAAAAACTAACCACTAATTATACAGAAAAAGTTGTCTATATGGAAATTTTTGATAACCTATTATATGTATATTTTCATTTTAAATTTATACAATTAGATTATTTTATTATTTTCTTATATATAGGCACAACACATTATAATGGATGATTCATCTGTCATATCTGTACAATATTTGTAAACATGCAAAACTATAAGCATGTCATGCAGAATCTATCCTCTGAATGAGATTACTGTTGATGCTGACGAAACATTGAAAATAGAAGTGTGTGTATTGAATTTGTGGTTGAACTTCTCACCCAACTACAGTGTTGCTACTATAAATCTGATTATCTGTGATTCCCATGTTAGTTTATCCAGGTCAAAAATTACAGTTCATATACAATTTCCATAACACCAATAATATGTGTTTATTATGTAGTAATATTTTTCATAAATCTTAAATGTGACAGCTAGTTTTTAAATATTTACATTGAAAAATTATTATTTCATGAAGGAGACAATAATTCTGTATACAATTAACAACCTCCATGTAATCAACAAGTACAAACCACTCCTGCGTGAATGCCTTTTCTACATTATACAAACCTTCTTGATTTCTCTTAATCAAGGAAGTTCCTTGGGGGAAAGACATGCTTGCATATTGTTTTTCACAACAACAACATTTTTTTGACCAATAGATGATCAGTTACCAGTCTTCTGTTTTGACTTCATTCCTTTTGATGACATCATTAACCAAACCGTTCTGGAACAACATCTAATTGGTATATTAAATAGCACTGATTTTGTATTAAATTCTATGATTCAGAAAATATGAGTTACTGCATGTTCAAATTATAGAGTTACTACAAAAATTGTTATTTAAAATTCTATTCAGTTTCTTTAAATTCTATTGTCTTGATACAATAGTTAATAGTAATGATCTCTTCTTGAAAAACTACTCCTTCCACATCATTCATACCTATTTCAGAAATTATTGGACATCTACGCCAATCATACCCCACACAATCTGCAGGTACTACAAAACTAAATTTTCAAGTCATTTTAGATGATGAAAGGTTAGAATCCTTCTCTTCCCACTACATTTTACATGTATTATTTTTATTACTAAAACATCTACTATGATTTATTCCAGAGGCTTTAAAATAAACTGGAGCTTGTGGGGGGAGTTTGAAAACATCATGTCAGAGTACTTGGAGACCAACATGGAATCCTCTAAAGTAGTGATCTTGTAGTTGGTCAGGGCAAAGCGGTTGACCTGTAAGAAATCTATATATGCATTAAAATATAATCGTTATATAATATCAGTTGGATTGAATATCATATAAGTTATACAGTTCTCCATTCCTTATATGTATCTTCAATCTGTATAGTTCCTGAATTTTTAAATTTCCAACAACAGTTGTGTTCCCTAATATCCTCTTCCATACTGTAAACTGTATTATTATGTGTTATTTTAACGATTATCATTTAAAATTTCTTCTAATGAAAAACAACATGTTTAACTGGAATCAGTGTATTTTTTTCAATTTGAAAACATGAATTTTGTCTCACTATGTTCTACATTTTCCAACATCTATTATTATCACCACCTTCAATAATGCTTCGAAAATACTACTCAACCTTGAAATCCCAGTAGTCCATGAGTTTAGAAGCATGTAAACTATCAACTTCTATTATTTCAAAACTTATTCTGCCTTAAAATACCAGCGATATGTCTAAAATTAACATTATTTCTGTTCTTGAATAATGGGTTTACTTCAGTAATCAGAACGGTCTTCATAATTCATTCCTAGTTTCAATGTCCTCCATCAACACATTCAAACAGATGCATTACAACAATTCCTTAATAGAATAACAAAAAATTCATTTCTGATGTTAAACAGTTGCTGCAGGTAAGTATAGTATCTAGTTTTTATTATTTCAGGATGTGAACTATAATGCACTACATGTAATACCTGATTTTATAACTGTATTAATGATAGTAATTATTTTCATAGCCAACAAGGTCTCTGATTGATGCAAGAATAGTAAAACTTCAAAGCACTAATCACTGGTATTTTGAATCATCCAACCCTTTCACAAAAAAAATACAAGTTGTTGATGGAAATTTTTGGTGAAAAATTGTAAGAAAACACTAGCCTTCACTACTCCAAGGTATTCATCTAATTTATACCATCATTTCTAACTATTTATTAATTAGTATGCCTCTTATACGACATAAGTTTTAAAGACAGTACAAAAATATAAATATATCAGGTTTAGATTACAACTGCTGGTTAAAGATGACATAGACTCACTATCTGTTATTCTCTTTGATAAGTAAGTCATGAAATTTATAAGAAAATAAGCTTTACAGTTGAGAGATGATATGATACAAGTAAGATTATTCACCTATGTGTTTTTTGTCATGTAAATTATATTTTTTAACTCACTTTCCCATTTTATTATAACATAGGACCATGATGAGTGTAGTTTCCCCCCTAAGCTAAATGTTTTCAAATCAAAGAATGTTATGCTGTCACGTGACGTGACATAGTACAATATTCAAAAACGAAAATTCAGTTTAGAATAGAACACATACACAGTGCTCATAATTAGTGATAATGAATATTATATCCGTAACTATAATAAGATTTCTATAGACTTCCAGTTATGCGGTCTCAAACATCCACGGGAATTTCAAGTAAGCATGATAAAGATTACACAACAACAATATTTTTAAAGTGCATTATATACAATTCAATTTAGTAGCAAAACATAGACCACATACATGAACTGTTCCAATCTCCATTAACCATCTTTATTAGGAACATCAAAGCGTTGCTTCTTCAGGACTCAGCTTGAACAATTCTGCTGTTGTTTATAGAATTACTACTGCTGTCTCATCAACCCATGTATAAATTTTAAAAATTATTACTCTATTACACTAATGTTGTACATGTTTTATACCGTAAAGTATCATTCTTCATTTTTATTTCTCATTAACTATAATTTTAATAACACTCTATTTATGGTGATCTTCCATCTGTAAAAAAATAATTTCTTGTTTAATTGGTTTTACTAATAAGTACTGACTGCTTCTCATTCGTTATAATTGAACCTTTATGTAGAAACAATTGATGACTGCCTTTGATGCTGAAGCTGATGTGGAAGGCTCCATGTCTCCAGACCCAAAGCCAACATCATCTTTTTCCAATGAACATCATCTCCAATTCGTGGAAATGAGAAACAGAAAAACATCCAAAGTAGACTAAATGTATCTATTCCTGGCCCAAGGTATTTTTTACAACTAACCCTATCTAATTGTTTCAAATTTCAATTACAAATTTAACTCCGTACATAATTCATGTGAAGTCTCATTACTGGATTAAGGTTGTGTTTGTGAACCTTCTTTCAGTAAGTGTCCCTTCTTGGTTTGTTTACTTTTCATATCTCAAAATTTTGATGACTACTGCTTTCTGTAGTATATTATTGGTTTGTTTATGTTTAGTTTGTCTAATTCATTATCATTTTTGTGTGATGTACCATGCTGATTTCTATATTTATTAGGATTTCTTTCTTCTAAAAAAATGTAGTATGTCTATCAATATATTACTTTTGTTTCATTTCTAGAAATATTTATTTAATTATATTGCAAAGCTTTCTGTTTGCCTTTAGTGATTAATTAGGTCTATGCATTGCAGTGTGGTTTTGCCTCTTCATATGGATGTCTACCAATGCTATTTGACCACTTCTCCCTGAAGCCTCTTCAAGGAATTTTCTATTCAGCATATTAAGTTGAAAAATTATGATCTGGTCATTTCCTATTTGGATACATGACTGTTGTGTAATCTAGATATGTTATCGTATTAGTTTTGATGGATTTTTATGTATATATTTCCCTATTTATGATTTTAATTGTTGTTTGGTTGATAGTCAAAAATTATAATGATTTTTTAGTTTTCATGGTGCATTCCATCGTATTCTTCTTTGGTCAAAACATGTTATATGAATACCAAATCATTTGTAGACCGTGTCGTTTTCCATTTTTTTCACAGGGATTTTGCATTTAGGTACCAAAAAAACTATCTTTGGTGACATATGTAATTTTTTCGGGTGAATAGTATGATGAATCTTAAAAATTATGATACATATAGATGTTTCACTATGATAAATCTGTAGTCTTTAGTTCCCTTTGGTTATAATCACATTGTAAATTTAAACCTTATGACCTTCTGGTTTTGAGCAATAACATTCTGAAGAAAGAAACATTCAAGGTTGGGGGTTTTCGATACTGAAAGGACATGGTACAGTTTACATTTCCTTATTTTAATTTACATTGATTTACTAAATAGATTAATTTCATTTGGGATTTTCATTTTACTATGAGTATCACTGTTTAGCCACATAATTAAGGGTACCTTTGTGGTTCCCATTTACAATTATCATTTAAACTTCAATAGTTTAATGACCTTTTCCTAGATGGTTTGTTATAATATCAATGTATATCATTTCTGAGGCTACTGAGTACCAAAAGCTTCTTGCATAGAGGTTTAATGAACAACGAGAATGCAAGACTGACAACATCGCCAAGATAAGATCCAATCTTCATATGGCTTAAAAACCACCTTCTACTGCATCTACTAAAGTCAATGGTGAGCCATTTCTTCTGTGCTTGAATTCTATGTTGGTTAATTTCAGTTGTCTTTTCTCAATTTTCATAGTGGAATGTTATTAATTCATTCAATTTCATGGTGGAATGTTAGGACTCTTTATATTTCAGACCACTACTGGAGGGATTTACTAACATATGGTTGTATGATGGTAATCTATCTCCTAAGAATACATGAGATATTATGAAAACCAATTTATATTACATAACTATATCAAAGGATGTGAGACATGGTTATGTCCACCGCATTGATGGTAACTTTATTTTACAATGCCCAGCGCATTAAAATTTTATTTCATTATGCAAACAAATTTATCATACATAAATATATCTATCATCTCCCTTTCTGACAGGATACATGTTTCCTTTTTTAAAGCTTTTTATGGATCAATTAATTTGGTAAATTATTCCATAGCTGAACCTGTGACACCCATTAACAATGCACAATGTCTAAGAATCATGTCTCTATAACTTTTATTCATAGTTTCTTAGTACTTTTTCATATGGTCATACAAATTACTTCAGCTTCATAATACATTAAATCTGACCATATGTTGGTAAAAAAAATTAACTTAACTTACTTTGTATGTCTATGAATATTTTTGTAATATCTTTACCTTGAGTGCTAGATCAAACAAGAGAAGACATCAAATTAATAGCCTTCTATGTGCAGTATTCCATTCTATCAGCATCCTATCTTTTTTATGTAAATAACATTACATTTATTATCTTATGATTTATAATAAAAAATTACCACATGAAATTTAATTTTTGAAGGTCTTCCAAGGAATGTTTGTACTGCACATATAAATATTAATTCTTATGGATTTCAGTTCTACAATCAACAGTTCACCTTTTACTACAACGGAAAACTACAATTTGTGTTCAACCATAGGTATTTCATATATTCCAACTAAAATATGACCATTATGTCGTCAATATATCTATAATTATATGAATATTATACTGTTTCATAAAATTTTATAGTTTTTTGTCATTCTGACATTGTTCTAAATAGATTCATTAAACTGTTTAATAGATAGTATGCATTTTCTACTTTTTCATTTTTTTATGTTTTAAACATATTATACTGTTAAAACAAACAGTATAATATCAGTTGTATTCTGTTGGGTTTCAACAGACACATTATACTATTTGAACACACAGTATAAATGATGAACATAAAACTAACACATTATACTGTTTAAAAATATAGTTTAAACAAATTATACTATTTAAAAAACATTATAACGCACTAAAGGGATAGCCTTATATGTGCAATTTTACAGTGGTTTATAACATCGAAAACAGGTATAATGTTTTTTAATATGAAATTTGTATCTATTATGTTTATGAAAACCAACATCATCCATGAACTTGCTAATGGGATTTCTTATAATGCTATGTCTTCAAAATTGGACAGGTCTTGGTTGATTACTCCCTCACAACTTCATAGTCCTCCTTCAACATAGTCAAATACTTATTTTAGTCATTTGCTTTTTTGGAACAAAAAAATAAATTCCAGATGTTAAGAAGCTCTCCGAGGTAATAAACATATTCTGATTTTGTAATTTCACAATTCACTCTTCATTTTTATATAACTATGTTTTTCTACATAATGTAATATCCTTTTCCATGTTTTTATACATATTGTAATAGCATCTATTTATGTCTATTTCTGTAAACTGTAATACAATATCTATAATAATTTTCAGCAAAAATTAAATTGGATTTTTGAATTTATCTGGGATTATGTTTTCTCCTGTACTGATTATAGTGGTTATGTTTTCTGTTCCTTGAACAGTGGTTTTATTTCATTTCTGATTTAATGTACAGATATCTCTAAAAGTCATTAAATGTACAGGTTTTATGTTTCTGTTATCAAAGATTTGATTTAATCATCTCTGCAATGGACCATTGAGAGACTATATAGGTAAATACATCCTTTGTTGGTGAACTCCATTACTGATTTTGTATTATTGAGGAACATATTTAAACATAACAGAACAACTGTTATGTACCCCCCCCCCCCCACCACCACCCACATGCATGTCACCGTCTTACTATCAATACATTGACATCCTCTTGTATGTCTTTATTTTAGTATGCCAAATTTTATCAATCACATGAAAAATTCATTGTTAATATGTAAAATAGAAACTACATTTAGGAAGACACACTAATGTGTTTATTTTATTGAGTTATTATTTGATCATGTGCAATTCTATTATAGGAAATATTTGTGTTTTGAACTAATATTTTTCATTTTATCATTATTTCAGTGCATGTGAAGGGGGTGCATACCTGGATGTGGTGGTTCTAACTCTGAAGACCACACCCACTAATGAACTGGGGTTGACCTACAGGAACTATCCAAGTACTGACAGGTTAACTACAACACCTGTTTGGGGTTATAAAGCCAAAAATTCTTCTCCATTTCATTTATTTATTTTTCTTTCAGTTAATTTTCAACTTAATAATAGTTTTTTCCTCTTTTATGGGCTGTAAGAAAACTGGAAATCACCCCACGCAGCTGTTGAATATCCATTCATTGAGGATCGATTCATACTGTTAGAAGATGAAACAAACATCCATGTTCCTATTTTGTACTTTTATTTCAATGAAGATTATCATTTACACATTCCTCTTTAAAGTAAATGTGAGTCATTTCCCATTAATAGTGCAGGTTTCTCTAAAAGGTTGGAGGGGGAGCTACTGGGATTGGGTGTGAGACAAGCATAGGAGGGGGAAGGGGAGGGGTAGAGCTGGGTAGTGTGGAGGCTGAGGTGGGAGGGGGAGCTGTTGGGATTGGGTGGGAGACAAGAATAGGTGGGGGAAGGGACTGGACAGAGGGATTCAATACAGCAGAAGAAAGAGGACATCCATGTAGCACCTTTGTATGTAGGGTGTAGCTGGGCCATGATGACATCCATGTAGTAGCACTCTCGTTTTCATTGTAGGATTCAAAAGGTAAATTTCAACTTCTTCTATTTTTCTTTCAAATTAATACTTTTATATTATCGTTTTTATTCTACAAATTCAGGTGTTCTTATTGTAATCAATTTTTTTGTATGGAGAAATGTTTTTCAGGCCTTTGAAGTTGGATATTTTTACATTTTGACATAATTTCTCAGTGACATAAATAATTATGATGTATGTTTTGAAATGTAAATTTCCATGTGAATGCTCTTTTCATTCATGTTCTTTTTATATACTGCAATTTCATTTTTATTCAAAAATGTTGTTTTTCATTTCAATTGAATGTTATCCAATATATTATCTATTATGTTTTATATGTTTCTAAATAATTTTACTTTCTTATATATTCTCCTATATGTTTTCCTTATATTCCCCATCATGTATTTGTATTGTTTATTTTGTACAGTGATGGTATACATATGTTTTCCTAATATATTATCATATATTCTCCAATATGTTTTCAATATTATCCTACATATTCTTCTATGTTATTTTCATTTTCTTATTTCCTTATGTTTTCAATTATATATATTTTATCTTATTATAGTTCAATATTAAGAATCACTATTTTTTTCAATATATACAATATTGATGTTATTTATTAATATTGACATATAGTTTTGTATTCTTTAAAGTAAGCATTGAACGTATTGTCGTGCGAATGCACGGGTAAGTACTAGTTTTGTATTATTTGATGGATATTATTATACCCCATGGAACATCAAGGGAGTAGGGCCTCCTTATTCCCTCATTTTCGTTCTTCTAATGATATGTCCATAATTCTTGGAGATTTATGGTTCTCTACATGAAACATCTTCTGGTCATATTGATAATGGATTGGATTCTTTCAAATAAATCTATGATTGATTATTTCATTCGACCCGTCTACTTTACTACAACTGATGGGCTTTGTTGAAAATTTCATGGAGAATGGGACATGGGTTCAAGTAGGGATGGACCTTTTTATCAAAATTTTGGGATTGAAATATCATTGTTTGATTTTGAAAAAGAGTGATAACATTTGACCACTGATCTCCCTCCAGTTGTCATCAAGTATCCCAATGAGTTTCCTTGTAACATCTCTACTCTACCACCAGTAAGGGAGGTGTAGTTTTATATTTATTTAGTACCTCGTACTCAACTAGTGTCAATTACTTCTTACATGATGGTTACATCTAAAATAAAAGGGTTAATTACTCTTATGGATTATCTTTTAGAGGATGGATTTATAATCCCATGTGAATCACCTTTGGCAGCTTCAATTATCTTTTCTAAGAAGAATGACGTTTGATTATGACTTGGTACTGATTATCGAAAACCCAATCGATTTTAAACAAAGAGAAACTATCTATTTCCATGGATTGATTATTGATTTCATCATATTAAAGGGGAAAATTGATTCTCGTTTACTGATCATCGATATAGTTTCAATATGTTTAGGATAAAAGACTTTGACATTCGTAAAACCGCCTTTCGTAATAGCTAAAACAATTAGGAGTACCTATTCATGGCGTTTGGTTTATTCAATTCCCATGAAGTCTTTATGTACTTGATGACTATGATTTTCCATGATATCATGATTCATACATGGTAGTAGTTTTGGATTACACCCTTGTTTAATCTATTTCCAAGTAGGATACTATGCATCATCTAAGAAAAGTTCTGAGTTTTCTATGAAATCACAGACATAATGTCCTGATTTAAAATTTTGATTTCAACATTTAGAAATTATTATTTTTGGGAGAAATTGTATAAGAATAAAACTTACTGGTTATACATCCTGTTAGGAATTTATAGTTCGTGTAATGTGGATACATGTCGTGAAAATTAAAAAAATAATAAATCCATTTTTACCAAAAGGTGAGATGTTTTTTATGATTATTATATTTTTTAATTACAATAAATTTAATTTAGTTACAAATCATGTAAACTCTTGATGGTTGTTTTTAAATAAGAAACATATCAAAATTTTCATTTCACCCTCTATATATTTCTTTTCTTTGGGACCAATATCCTTTAACAGGCTATTTTGGAGCCTCAAACCCTTCTGGTTAATTTCACTCAGTGATTGACTGTTGTTGTGTTTGCAGTGTGACTCAATGGGTAAGCGTTCAAACTATATATTCATCTCTCTGTATTTACTTTTTTAGAGATTGATATATTACTTGGGATTGATGGATATAAACTCTGCGTTATTTAATGTTGTTTCCATGTTTTGATATTTTATCTTCTATTCATTAGTTATTGATAGCTGATTTTATTGTGGGGTTTTTTTCAATGATAATGGTCAGTGTTTCCATTATGATTTCCAAATTTGATTAAAGAGGGATTACTTTATTTAAATCCAATTACTCTAAAATTGATTCCAACTAGTTTATTAAAAACCCAATTCTATTTAATAGGGGTGTTAAATAAAAAATCTGAAATAAATTATCAAGTAATTGAATTTAAATCAAATAATTTAATTTAAATCAAGAAATTCATAGTCAATTAAATTTGGATATCATATGGAAGCACCATCCTTTCACCCAGAAAAAAGAATCCTAAAATGGAACCCACCTATAAGAATGAAGGTTTAGAAGATCTAGAAACACAATCCAGAAATAATATTCAAAAACACAGAGTTTATATAAATCTATCCCAATATAACCAATAAAACACTATGGAAGGAAAGAGAATTATTTGAAGATATTGGGAAAATACTTAACTAGTGAGTCACAATGCAATCGAAAAAATGATCATCATTCGATTTAAATGATTCAGAAGGGTTTTTGAGCTGTAAAATAGAATATAAAAGGATTTTCGACCAAGAGAAAATAAATCTAGAGAGGAGAAAAAGAAAACTCAACCAAGATTCATGTCAATAAACCATCATCACATTACACGAAGTGTAACCGAATTACATTTCTTGTAATTGAAATGTCCAAGAATCATCAAAAAGACCATTGACATTTTTAAAATAGATTATTGTTATTTTTTAAAATACACATCATGTATCCAAATTACATGATATGTAAATCCCTAGCAGGCATTAGAACCAGTAGGGTTTATGTAGAAAAAATAAAAAATCTATGACTTCCCCATAGTGGGTTTCCTCTCAATTCCATCCCCCTATCTAGACAATTAAAATTGAATAACATGAAAACACATAATATGGTTATATGATAAAGGTAATGGGATGTTACGCATGTTTTACTTGATTTAAATTTTTTCTTTATATGACACTTTTTTGATAGATTACTGAGGGTGTAATGTTTCATGTGTTTTTCATATTTTTTATCATTATGAATTAACATTTTTCTTGGTTCTTAGGATCCCCATAAGTGAATCTTCAAAGTTTGGTGAATGTTTGTGTTCCCACCTAAGGGTAAAATTTAGGTGGTTCAAAACATCCTTATTGTATGATGAATTGGATAAAACCCACCAAAGGGTAAGTTTCATGGTCACTTGATTCTCAAGGGAGTGTTTCTTGTTATCCTAAGGGTAGGGACCATTTTATCATGATACATTATATGTTCCTAAACATTGGTAGGAAAATCCATCACTAACATGTGTCATCTATCTAGATGTGAGATTATCCACTTCTAAATATAGATATTCATCATAGTTCCAAAGAGGGTTGGGTTAACATTTACCATTAACCTAGAGAATGAAGTTACATGGATTGATTTCTTGCACAGTATTTAATTCAATTAATATCCTTTCTTAATCACTATATTTAATGCACTATATACCAAGACTAGAATCTTCTACACATTGTGGTTTTGACTTAATCAGTTGTACTCACACCCTTTCTGGTAATCTGAGTAGTAACCAGGAAGATTTCATGGATACATGTATATAAATGGTTAATGGGCCTTTTTATTTATTTTTTCATATTGTTTGGGTTGGATCATGGAGACGGGACCGACATGGGGTTTTTGACTATGATTTTTTGAGTCCTTTATAGATTTATCTAGTATTTTAAATTTTTTACATTCATCATGAAATTTATTAACATTTTATCCCAACATTGAATGATTCTATTTTCAATATTTTTTGATTTTCCATTTATCTATAGATGCATGTTTTATTTTTTATATTATTTTGTATATTTTCACTAATCTAGAATAATTTTACACTATTTTGGAAACCTTCTATGAGAGGTTATAGTCTTCCCACTAAATAATTAACACCATATCTACTATTTAGTAGACTATAGTTTATGGGGATTCCTGATTAAGGTCATGTATCCCACTCAATCCAATCATGGGAGGGAGAACTAGATTATAGAAATTATAAATTTCAATAATTAATCTAAAAATATTTAAATCTCATAAATATCATAAAAGGAAATAAATATGATGGAATGTATATCCACATGGTACAAAAAAAATTCCCAATAAGTACCCAAGCTGTATACATGAAAATTTAGAAATTAATAAATCAATTTTGTCATCAATTTAACCTAATTCATCAAAAATACCAAAAGAAATTCAATATCTAATATACATTCAACAAATTACTGATAAAAACATCTTTTCATCCTTATTTGACATACTACAGTATAGTTTTAGATAATCCACCTGATTATGACAAGATTAATCCATGGTGTAGTGTAATCATCATCAAATATCTAAATTTAAATATATTAAATATGTATAAAAGTAATAAAAATAAGAGAGAATGAATTAGATGGAAGAGAATAACTATTAATAGAGAAGAAAGCACACTCAGATTCCATGGATTAGAGGCGGAAATATGAGAGAAAAGTAAAGGGAGTGGAGACCCCCTTTTATATCGACTATCTCCGATAAGGCACCCCCACATCGAGTGGGATTAAACATAAAAATGGTGGAAGTCTTCATTTTAACAGCTTTTTTCAAAAAAATTATTGTATGGGTACCACCAAGTACCCCATTGATGTAGGGCTGTCCAAATGACAATTTTGGTTAAAAATATTCATATTTATCAAAACCAAAATAGAAAAAAATTTATAATAAATGAACATAAATATTTGACAAAAAAATAAGAATAAAGAATATTGAATAAACTTAGTTGACCTAACTATTTTCAACTATCCCCAATCACTATATTGAATTATATTTTGAGTTTTTAAATACCCTAATAGCCTAAAATATTGTCACATCTTCCCCATCTATCTTATAGCAATATGGATTCCAAATACACTGTAACAATATTCCAAAACTAATGGATTCATTTCAATAACAGTCTTTTTTTTTCTAGAAATGCATCCTATAATAACATAACTATATCAAATAAATTTTCAAGAATGTATATCTATATATGAACTAGTATTTAATAGTCATAATCTAGTTTCTATGAAATAAATAAAAATACTATCTATTGAACTAAAAATGATGTGAGAGAGATAAATTAGGGATAGAGGAGACACTTACCTGGTTGGAAGATGTTCTTGATTGATTCTACTACATAGGTTTTTGAATCACTATTTTAATGAAATTTCAGTAATTTTATCTCATTAAATTGAATTCTTAGTGGTATAATTAAAAATAAAGAGTTGGGTTATAAGATGTGGAAGTATGTTTTGTGAGTACATTAAAATTAAGACTAACCAAATTTATCCATTAATGGGTGTAAAAAGAGAGTGCCTAGGAAAGGGGATTATGTTTTTACAGATTCTCCAAGTCATTTTCAGTAGAAATAAAAAAATAGAACAATATTGGTATGGATCGTTTGTGGGATATTTGTGTGTGTGTGAATAAAAAGTATGATATCAGTAAATTATTTTAAAATATAATAACTATTATTCAAAAATGAACAATAAAAACTGAGATAAATTTATTATTGACGAAAGAGAATCAAATGGAAGAGAGATTGTAATTTTATTAGATAGTTTCCTTAGTAATATCTATCAATCATCACACATATGATTAAATGAGGGTTGGGTGGTAATTTCTTGAATTTAATCAAGCTATAGACCATTTAAATTTTTTAGTCTTAATCCATAAAGATACCCAGGGTGCATGCCTATACACACTATTGTGGATCTCAAGCAGATAATAATTTTTTTTAATAATTGCATGGGTTTTATGTAAAATTTTACAATGTGCCCTAGTATAGTGTTTGGGTTAAAACTAATAAAAAAAATAGAAAAGAATTAAATAAAAATTAAAAATAATGTAATAAAGGGATAAATATAAATTTTAAAATAAAATAAGAAAAGGGGTTATTAGAAAAAAAAATAATTAAAATGGGAATTATCACATTTTGATTATTTTATTTCCTTTTCCTCACCATCCTTTTTTTATTTATTTCTTATTTATGTTCCTTCTTTAATTTTTTTTTCTCTTTTCATTCTTGGTTTTATTTTCTTTTTTCTCTCGTTGTTTGCTCTCTATACCTTGGTGTGTAACCCCTGTATCCCCCATTATTGTGTGCCTCCTCCTCCTCCATTCCTCCTTTGGAGGCCCACTTTGACTCTGTTTCTACTATATTTTCTTCAAAATGCTGTGTGTAATAAATAACATTGTAAGGATAATTTTATGCACCAAGATTCATAGGATCTCAACAATTTTTTGTCACACAATCTTCCACAGAAGGGATTTACCTAAATTTGTGGTTTCTCTAAAATCATCTTTTTTAATACATTTTTGGTTAATTAAAAGATCTTCAAGGAGAATAGAATCATCTATGGTTATGAGTAATGGAATATACTCTCTTTTCTCTCATTCCATAGTAACTTTTAGATCATATGTTGTTTATTTCATCAGTTCCTATAAGTGATGTTCATTTTTTTTACTATTCTAATTTAATTAAACATCTGGTATTGACTATTACATTCTTATTCGAGATAAAATGGATTGTTAAATTTGGTTCAACATCGTTGGATTCCTTTTTGGTGTGCCAATGTTTTTGGTCTAATATTTTTTATCCTTGAATAATAAAATTTATAATTTTCAAGCATTTCCCGACCTCTTTTGGTTGATATTTAAATTAAATAATCTTTTCTAGATAGTTATAAACCATGAATCATTGGGTTTTTTAGTATTATTTTTTTATGAATTCTTGGTTAAAATTCGTACCATGTTATTCCTTTATAAAAGAGAAAAGTGATTATTTTTTTCATTCGCTGATAAAGTGTTTTGGTCATAACTGTTTTTCTTGAATTTTCAATATGTATGCATTGTTAGTGGATAAATTTCTATAATCAATTATAAATGAATACTGTATGATATTTTATTCCTTTAACTATAATTTAATTCCGGGCGGTGAGACAATTTAGGATCTGTATTAAGTACTACAAATGGACTCTCAATTCCTGATTGGTTACACATTACGTTGGGGTGGCACTGTCTTAGGATTTTCTAGACGAGCGTCTCCTTGGGCTTTTATATACTCATGATTGATACCAGTTCCTTATGGGAAAATAAATGATAGAAAAATTGTAAAAGTGGTTACACCATTCCTTCTGTTATACTTGACCCCTTATGTGTGATACTGAGATAGACTCATTACAATGCCAGGTCTTGAGTGATACTTTGTCTTTTGGAAGATTTATTTTATTGGGATCAATTGTATTGGATAAATTGACACATGTACCATAGTTATACCTTTGGTATGGGATGAAACACCTACCCCAAAATTTAATATAATAACAATGATGTTGTGTGGAAGGATTTATTTGATACTTCTTTCAGTTACTTGTGAGCAGTGATACTTCTCTTATTCTTTGATTCACACATTATTGATACATAAATTTCCACCAAGTTAAAGCACATGATTGGGGGTAAATTCCTTTTTTTCGGCCTTCAGTTTTTCTAGACTATATATATATATATATTAATCCTGTTTATTATAGGTACTTTATTCAATTTTCTTGATTTGGATGAAGAAGGTGGTGGGGACGGGTGTTGTTGAGAACCCAGACCAAGATATAATTATTTATTTTTTATATTTTATTGACGTCATTTGTCATATACTAGAACACTTATTTAGTTTACATCACAAAATGGAATGTCTTAGACATCAGTGGTGTCTACCTACTATGATTTTATATCACTCCCCGCTCCGGTGTCATTTGGTACCCGAGTAGTCATTATGCTCGCAAATATGGGTAAAAGAAACGGTGTTTCTTCTGATGCCTGAGTGTTTCTTTCTTCATAAGACAGATATTGGTTGAAGAGAACCGATCCATTGAATGAGATGCTCTTGTTTCACTTTGATTCATTTTCATTTCATTTTTTGGATGATTGCATTCATTTATTCAATACATTGATTTCAGTAAAGTCAAAATTGTGTGACAACACTGGGTATCTAGTTTGATTTATCAACTTCTAGAATTTTCATATATTCATTTGGGATTATTTAATTTCCACTGTTATAGTTTTATTATTTATATGCACCTTTTACTTGTTATAATTTTTTCCTTCTATTTTATTTTACTTATTACCTATGACGGAATAGTATACCACACAGAAATGCTAAAAAGGCCCTTATAATTTGTCAGAAACCTCTATAATTTGGGGAGATGTGCTCGAGGTCATGTGGAAAACCCTCCTCAGAGAACCATCTCATTCACTCCTGGGATGTGGACACTACAAGGTGGAATCAAAGGAAGTATCCATTTTATGTGGCAACGAGGACGTCAGACCTTTCTAGGGGGGTTATGAAAATTCCACATTAAAGGAAGAGAATGAATCACCCCATTATAAGATTATGTGTATTAATCTCCCATAATGAGGATTTTTCCTAGGGAATGTATGTGGTCCAGAGCCCAAAAAATGAAAAAATATGTGGGCTTGGCACAAATCACACAATATAATGATTGTGGGTTGGACCGGGCCATTACAAATGGAATCTGCAGCTGGATAGAAGCCATGATGCACTCATTTTTATGGTGGTTTGGATACATCTTCAATCATGAGTCTTTTTCTTAGGGAATGTATGATGCAATGAGTGCACAAAAAGTAGAACTATGTGGGATTGGACGAAATCAAACAATGTCATGATCATGGGTGGTGGTCCTCATGCTGAAAAGTCATGGATAGAATCCATGAAGTCTATATTCGACATTATTTGGATTCTTCCAGAGAAGAGGGTCAAAATTGTAGTCTACATGCTTCATGACTTTGAAAAGTGGTAATGGGATGCTATTCTCAGGTGATGAAAACCTGAGACATATTTTCGGTAGACTTCCAAATAGATTTTGAGGATTACTCCCTTCCACAAACTCTAAGATATGATCATGCCTGAGAATTATTATATCTTCTGCAAGGCTCTATGATAGTGTTAGTGTGAAATTCTCATTTCATAGATTATTTGTGTTTTTCTCTATCTCTGACAGGTGACACAATGACAACTGTGAGGCATTTTCAGGATGGACATGTATATACCACTTTCTCATATATGAATGTTTTACATTTTAACAACATTATAAATATCATGAATTAGGCCCTAATTTTGGAATGAATTATTAGGGAAGCTAAACTTGTGATGTAGGGAAGTTCAATTCCGAGAGGGGATGATAGTTCTTCAGGCAATAGGAAATGCTACTTAGAGGGTGTACATGGGGAAAATGAAATCCATACAATTTATGTCATCATTGTTGTTAGATCGTCTATAGGAATCCCTAGTGAATGAGGAACCTAATGGAATGTCGAGTTTGTGGCAAGATGGGTCACTCTCAATTTTTTTGTCATTATTTTTCATTATAAACAAGTGAAATAATTTTTGTACCATCACCTCTATCATGTATGGGATCTATAACTCCATAAAAGGCTAGAAATTTGTTTTCTAGAGGCCGATCATGTCAAGGTAATGGTGGATGTCTTGGTTGAGGAAATCAAGTTCCATACTATCAACATCCATAGAGATGACCTACTCAGGGCCGTTATGAAGCACTTGAAGGTTGTGGTTCATGTATTTTGTCTGTAGTGAAACCATCACCAGAGGAGTAGAGTGATAGACCTTCTATATTTTTTGGTACGATTATTGTATCTTAAACATTAGTTTGTATACTTTTTTGATACTGGTGCATCACATTCATTTTTATCGGCCAGTATTATTGAAATCATTGGTTTATAATTGAGTACCTTTTAGGATTCATGTATCTCAATACACCTCTAGGGGTCAGGGAATAGGTCATATTCCAGTGCCACAATTTCCCCTTAAGATAGGTGGGTATCATTCCGTTTGGAATTTTTTCATCCTTGATATGTTGGGCGTCAACATCATTCTTATTATTAGCTGGGTTCCTCTTTACTATAACCAAGTGGATTGTTATCATTTTTGGGTGTCCTTACCAAGCCATAAAGTTGACACATATCTACACAATGGAGAATTGGATATGCAGGTAGATAAAGCTAGAATTAAATGTGGAGGATTGGGAAGAGAGACCACTCCAATATAAAGTCACTTCATGAGAGATCATGGAACAAAACTAATACACTTCCCTCTTGTTAGGGATCATATTGAGGACATCTTCCTTAAGGATTTCCATAGCTTACCTCAAAGGAGGTTTGTGGAGTTCACTATCGGACTAGTGGTAGGTGTAGCACTTGTGTTTGTTCCTCCTTATTAGATGGCACTTATAAAGCCACATGAATTCAAAAAGCATCTTGAACTCTATGAGGCTTACAGTTTTATCAGATCATGGTCATCGTAGTGGGGTTTAATAGTTGATTTCACCAAGAAGGTAGATGTTACATTCATATTGTGAATAGATTATCATTGACTCAACCAACTTATAATAAAGAATGGATATTTTTTTCCTCATATAGATGAACTCTAAAACTAACTCTAAGGAGAAACTGTTTTCTCCCAAATGGATATAATTATGGGATATCTTTAGGTTCTTGTGTGACTATCTGACATACCATGTACAAAATTATAGAGAAGGTATGGGTTGTATGAGTATCTGGTTATTCCATTACACCTAATGAATGCGCTGAAAATATTCATGGCTTAGATGAATCAAGTTTTCACCCTTACCATGATTCATTTTTGTTGGTTCTTGTTGATGAAATTATTGTGTATTCACATTCTAGACATGACCATGGAACCTATCTTGATATCGTAACGAGTTCAGTGAGAGATCACCAGATATATGAAAAGATAATAAAATTACACTTCTTGATTGATAAGGTTCATATCTTTGGTCATATAATATCAATGACAGACATATCTATTGAACTAGAAAAGGTGGGAACCATACTCTCATTAGGGAGTAGCCCAAGAATTTTTTCGACATATGTAGTTTCTCGGGGCTTGTTGGCTATTAGAGGTGTTTCATATAGGATTTCTCCAACATAGAAGCACCGCTTACGAAACTGACTAAGAAGGGTGTATAGTTCATTCGATCAAGATCATGTGAAGTATCTTTTTAGGAGTTAATGGGAACACTAACCTCATCTATGATCCTGATTATTCTTGATCTAGGTAGGTAATATATTGTTTAATGTGATTCAACATGAATTAGACTTTGCTAAATTTTGATGCAGGGCAATTGAGTCGTCGCTTATGGATCCTGCCAGTTATGAACTCATGGGAAACACTGTCCTACACATGACCTTGAGTTTGCAGTTATGGATCATGCTTTATGCTATTGGAGACACAACTTACTAGGTGATAGTTTCACTACTTACACGTATCATAAAATATTGAAATATATCGTTACATAGTGAGATATGAATTTGAGGCGGCATAGGTGGGTCAAATAAATTAATTCATTCAATTTGGTGCTTTCTTAAAACCCTGGAAATGGAAGTGTTGTTGTTAAATCTTTGACATTCAAGACACAGACACAATCCTTCCATGAAGCTAATAGGGTAGTGGTAGATGATGGATTTGTTTTTTGCGATGCATATTGTGGTTCATGAACAACTCGGGAAACTAGTTCTAACAGATCTTATAGTATCAACCTCTATTATAGTAAAATATTGTATGTGATATTTTTCTAATCCATCAGGTATTATTTTTAGGGAAAACATCACAGTAGAGAACATGCCACCATGTTGGGTTGTTGATGGAAATGAAACTCTGCTCGACCTTGGATGAATATTTTTACCTTTAGATATACCAGAAGAATTTATGAAGGAATATCATACCTTTGGTTTGGAAGTTTGTACAGGACTTACCAAGACATACATATACATGTGTGGTCAGTACTTGTGTCCAGGTATGAAGAATGAGAGAGTTGGTTTCATCACTTGGTGCTCCCCCTATCAGCTGGTGAAGGCAGAGCACTAATGAAATGCTATAATTTTTCACCTTTATCCATTTCTGAGTGGAAAAGGAATGGTATCACCATGGATTTCATTATAGGAATTAAAATATTTCCTCATGTTAGGGATGAATGATGGATTTTTTAATAGATTTTCCAATGTCGTTCACTACATACCAATCCGAGAGACCTTTTCTATTGATGAGTTGGGAAAGATATATATTTGGGAGGTCGTGAGACTTCCTGGAATACCTTGTTTTATTATATCAGATAGTGACACCCACTTTACATCATGGTTTTGGAATGGGTTTCAAAAAGAATTGGGTTCATTGATAATCTTGAGTACTGCATATTACCCTCAGACTGATGGACAGTTAGAGTGGACTATATAAATTTCAAAGGATATGCTACGGGCATGCATCCTTGTTTTTAGTGGTTCTTAGGAGAATAAATGTCCACTTATTGAGTTTACATATGAATAAATCTATTTGGAAACAATTCAAATGGCACTTTTTGAGGCCATCTATGGTATAAACTATCATTTACCTTTATTCTATGTCGAGGTAGGTGAGGAAACTCTATTGGGTCCTCACAATATTGAGGAGACTTCTAGGAATGTTCAGATGATTATGAAGCATATGACTACAACTAAATCCAGAAAAAATCATATACCGATCGTTTTTCCACACCTATTGAACTTGATTTGGGACATCCAGTCTTTCTACGTGTTTCCGCAGAGATGGATCATAGTAAGATATAGAGAAAGGGGATGTTATCACAGATATATGTGAGGCCATTCGAGATAGCATATAGAGTTAGGCTGGTAGCCAATCACTTAACATTACCACAGTAGTGTTCTGCCATGCATGATGTATTCAATGTATCTAAGATCCTACAGTATCATCCAAACCCATATCATTAATTTGTTCCTAATAACATCGATCTTGAATAAGATGAATCCATTGAATATCATCTGATCTATATCATCGACCATAGCCAGAATGACCTATGAGGTAGGGCAGTTTGTCTGGTCTGAGTGCTATGACAGCAAAGATGTATTCAAGATGAGACTTGGGTGTGACAGTCTGATTTGCATGATTAATGGATGGATATTTTCTCATATGGAATTCCACTAGGCATGGAATGGAAATTTGGGGATGATTTGTCTTATGGATGGGAGTTAGTAATTCCTAAACATTAATCATGGTAGGAACCATTTAAATTTTTTATTCTAAACACTAAATGTAACCTGAGGCATGCACCTCTGTACACTATTTCAGTTCCTGAACAACTAATAACATTTTTTAAATAATTTCTTATGTTTTGTGTAAAATGTTTCATCTCACGAGACCGTAGAGTTCTAGTTAAAAAAATGAAAAGAAACAAAAAATGGAAAAGAAATGAATTTAATAAAAATTAAAAGAATGTATAAAGATATAAAAAGAAAATTTAAAATACAATAAGAAATGGGTCATCAAAACATAAAAAATAATTAAAATCGGGATTAACCCATTTTTATTATTTTTATTTCCTTTTCCTTCCCATCCATTTTATGTATTTTTTATTTCTTATTTATTTCCCTTTTCCCTATTTTCTGTTGTTTTATTATTTTTTTCATTTTACACTTTTATATAATTATTTTCTTTTATTTTTTTTATATTTCTCTCCTCCCTCTCCCTTGGTGCATCTCCCCTATAGTGCCCCATCCCCTTGTGGTTTGCCTCCTCCTCCTCCTCCTCCTCTTTCAGAAGCCCAACGTGAATCCATTTCTCTACTATTTTCTTAAATATTAGGTGCACAGTAAAGACCTCCATAAGGATAATATTATGCAATGTGATTAACAAGATCTCATCCACCGTCCATCAAAAAATCTCTAAAGAAGAATTATACCTAAATTTGGGCTTTTTCTAAAATCATATGTTTTCTTCTATTTTAGGTAAAATCAATGATCATCAAAGAGCTTAGGATCTTCTATTATTATGAGGTAGGGAATATTCTCTCTTTCCCATTGTTTCAGTGCATCATTTAGACCACATGTTGTGCTTCTCATCAGTGCCTATAGGTGATGGTCCTTTTTACCTATTATAATTTAATCAAACCCTTGGATTGACTATTTCACCCTTGTCTGAGATAAAAATGCTTGTTTAATTTGTTTAAACATAATTATATACCATTTTGGGTGTGACCACATTTTTATTCTAATTTATGTTAGAACAAAATAATTATTTACATTATTTTTATGAATTTTTTAACCCCTCTTGGTTTTGCTTCAAATTATATAAATTTGTTAGGATATTTGTGATACATTAATATTGGGGTTTTGTTGTTTTGATTTTGTTCTATTAATTTTTTGTATAAATTCTTACAGTGTTGTGCCTTTGTAAATGAAAAAAAGTTCCCATTTTTATCATTATCTAATAAAGTGTTATAGAACTAACTATTTAACTTGAATGATCAACATGTATGTCACTTTAGATAATAAATTGTTTTTTTGAAATTATAAATGCATACTCAGTGATATCTACTTCCTTGAAATCAAATGAACTTTAGGGCAGTGATAAAATTTGAGTTCCATATTAAGGACTGTGCATGGACTCTCCATTATAGGTTTGATTAACATTATGCCAGGAAGGTGATGTCTTAGAATTTTCTAGATGAGTTTTTCCTTAGGTTTCTATATACTTGTGAAAGATATTGTATCCCTTAGGGACGATTGAGTATGGACCCATTGGATAAGTGTAAACACCATGCCTTGGGTGATACTCGGCCCCTTATGTGTGATACCGAGATAGATCGATGATAAAGTCATGCCTCGAGTGATACATGGTCTTTTGGATGTTTTCGTTAGATGGGCTCGGTGAATTAGATAAATTGAATGATGTACTGTTCAGATACTTTTAGGAAGGGATCTAAATCCCACACTAAACATTAATATAATAATGATGTTGATGCATGGAAGGTTTTATTTGATGGATCTTTCGTTTACTTGTGAATTTTGATACTAATATGTTGCATTGAAGCACAATGTGATGATAGATAAATTTGTCCCAGGATAAATCGCAAGCATGGTGGTATGTCCCATTTTGTCTACCTTCTATTTCATAGCCTTTATATATATATATGTCCTACTTATTACAAGTAATTTATTCAAATTTACATCTGAGGATGAAGCAGGTGGTATGGACATGTGTCGTTGAGAACCTAGACCAAGTTATACTTATATTATTTTGTTTATTTTATTTCATGTATTTATCATATATTGGAACCCTACTTTTGTTTACAACATGAAATGGAATAGATTAGACACTGTTGGTGCCAGCCTACTAGGATTTTATCACACTCCCTACTTTGGAATCGTTTGGTACTAGAGTAGACTTTATGCTCATTGGTATGTATAATGGGAAGATATCCACTTCTGTTGTTTTGGTGTTTCTTGCTTTTTAGGATGGATATTGGGGCTGAGGATCGATCTTTTGCCTGTGATGCAATTATTTTACATTGTTTCATTTTCATTACATTTTTTAGCAAGCTTTTATTATATTTTAAATACTTTTATTTAATTACTAATATCATTGTATTACATCATTATGTAGGTGGTTTGATTTATTAGCTTCCGCGCTTTTCATTAATTCTGTTGGGATTATTTATTTTCTTCTGTAGTAGTTGTAATATTTATATTCTTTTTATATTTATTAAAATTGTTTTTCTTCCACTATATGTTACCTATTACCTATGAGGGCATATTATCCCCTATATTTCTATTAAAAAGTCTCCTATAGCAAGTCACCAACATCTGGAATTCAAGGAGATGTGCTTGAGGACATGTGGCCAACCCTTCTTGGAACACCCTTCCAGGGGATCCTGGGATGGTGATAATACATGTGATTCCATTTTATAGGATGTGCACCAGGTTTTAGGTTGGAGGAGGAATGGTGGGGGTGGGAATTTCACCCTCATTTAAATATATAGATGTATTCTGTAGTTGTATGACACTCCCCTGGAGAAACACATCCCTACAAATTTCATTAATATTTTCATGTTGCGTCACTAAGTACCTTCTTAGGGAAAAACCCAATGGGATTAATTTTTTTTTATCAAAATATTAAAACCATGTAGACTGCCCCTAAAATTGATATTAGATAATGAAATTAAAAAATTTACATTCTACACAACACAATATCATGTACAAGATTAATAAATATATTAAAAAATTAGTTACTTCTTGAATAAAATAGGTATGTTTTTTCTTAATCAAATATATTTCATGTTGATATCTCTGTTCTTCATTAATCTTGTGTGCACATGAAAAAAATTAGATTGTATGCATTTTTTCAATAAATTTTTATGAATCCTTCTATTAGTTGTATGATGCACACAAAATTATCTTAAAATAATATTTTTGGGATAAAATCCATATAAAATAAACTTTATACTAAATTGTGTTGTGCCAAAGACTATAACCAAGGACATTCTTGATATACTTCCCTTGATGATATTAATCTAATATTATTTAAAAAAATTCAATTATTTTATTCCTCTAGGATCTCCAATATATAAATTTATCTCTAACTATGAGCACATAACCAATTTTTTATTACACATTATCTTCATTTGATAAATAAATTTCTTCTCCAAAACAAGCCAAATTCTGTTTTAATTTATTATAATATAATAAACTCAAATCAATAGTTCTATAAAGGTAACTAAATTATATTTAATTCCACTCTTGTTCATTTATATAGGGGAAGAACTAAATATATCAAATAAATTGGTAACAATATATATCTGGATGAGTACAATAAAGAAAGGTCTATATTTTTTAACGCAATATGGTATGGTACCTCTAGACCAACCAACTCTTCATTTTCATCACAATGTTCAAATTCATCATTCAAGATAATTTAAGACCAAACCAACATTTGTGTTCTCAACATATTTCATTTATCCATATTAATGAATTTTATGAAATATTAATTATAATTTGACTTATGAAAAAATATTCCACTTGGCATATGCTCAAATTTTAATCCAAGACAGTACATGGTTTCTCCGTGGTCATTAATTTTATATTCAACCATGATGATTCTCATTACTTCATTTTTATGATGATATTTAAATTATCATAATAATGAGAAATAATTTTGTAACCCTTTGTTGTTTTATTAATAAAAAACATGGAAATCTGGTGTTATTTACATAAAAATTATTTAAAAAAATCTCTTAAATTATTGCAACACATATTCCCACACAATATTCATCCATACATGTATTTATTCTATTTAATTTCATAAATGTCTTTATATTTTGATTTACCTACTTCAGATATCTTGAATCTTTTAGGGTTTATTATATCTACACTACTACCATGTGACCAATATAAATAAGCTATAAAAGAATCCATAACATGAATATTAACCTTTTCAAATACTTCAAGGCCGATTAGATATCGAAAATTAATTTAATTCACACAAGGCAAATATATTTCCTCAAAATCCATTCAGGGTCAGTGAAACATCCTTCTGTGACAGGATGAACATTATATCCTACATTCTAATGTTCTATCATCAAATTTACCCAAAAAATATCTAACATAATTCATAAATTATTGTGAAGGAATGATATTCTAAAAAGAACCAGTACCTATTATGTGAATTAAAGTCAACATTCATTACATCTTTCCATTTATTCAAATCAGTTCGTTTTTTGAATTCCATAACCGAACATGGTTTTGGTTCTTCATTTTTTATATCATTTTACATAGAATATAAAAATATTTCATAAATATTTTCAGCATTACATTGATTCTATATATGACCCTTAAATAAATAATTAATATATATTTCATTATTTCAAAAACCATAATATTTTTATATTTTTTGTCAAACCACTTTATTATTCTTATCATTTTTTTATTTATTAAAATTTTAGTAGTTTGTTTCTTCAAGAAATCATGACACCAAAATGACGTTATTAATTATTCTCATTCATTTTATTTTTTAGGCTTTCTATCAATGGATATAATTATTTTTCCATACTTAAAACATGTGTTTTATTTCTATAACACCATTATGTAATCATCTATTTAGGAATTAAATTATTAATGGTGCATTTATAGTATATACATTTGATTTATTCAAACTCGTTTTATTAGTAAATGTATCATGAAACTGATTTTACAATTCTAAAAAATGTAAAAAATTTCTCAATTCTATCTCACACTTCCACATGTGAGGATCATGAAAAGATTAATTTTTTAAATTCTTTGAAATATCTTACATTTTTTTCTTTACCCACCCGAACGTTGGAAATAATTCTACATTGAGGTGACAATCAAAAGAATATGTTATAAATATATTTTATGATTTTGGTTCAATATATATAATTATATTCATGGATTTATATCTTATAAGTATTCTCAACCTCTATTGAGGTCGTATTTTTTTATATTGTGGGAATGTATTTGGTACAAATACATCTCAACCGTAAATTCTTAAGTGGGGGTTTTCATAATCATAGTTAAATGCCCACCGGATTGGAGATTTATTACAATATGTACTTGTTCATATGTGAATTAATCCTATGGAATGAAATATCACATAACCACATATTAATCTCAATAACATTACTCTCATTATTAATGATCTAGATATAAATTGGTGGTGTTTTATTAGAGATGTATCAAATCCATTTTGTGTATTCACATGAGAGACTATATAATCCACATTAATCCCCTTTTGTTAAATATATTTAATGAATGATTTCAGGTTATGTTATCCATAACTATCAATCCATTATTTCTGGAATACCTAATCAATGAATTGTTCTCCTAATTTAATTATTATAAAATGAAATCCTGAAAATGATACATTACGTGTTGAGATCAAATATAAATGTGATAATCTTGAAAATTCATCAATTAATAAGATAAAATGATTTAACATCCCCCATGATAGATGAATTTTTCCACATATATCCACTTGATTTTTTTTAATAACGTTTCATATTTCATCCATATTTTTTCTTGGAGATGTACTAACGAAATGTTTTACAATAGTACAGGCCTCACGTAGAATTTTTCTTTGCAGAGGGATATTCAGGATAATTATCAAATGATCTTTTGATCATTCAATTTTATTTCACAGCATTACATTATTAGGATGACCTAATTGGTCATGACACAAACTAATAATCTATAGTCCATTGGTTACTACCATATGTGTTTCCATTTAAATATATAATTATTTTTCTGTATCAATGATACTTTTGGAAGTCTTTATGGAAAATAAATCTTTCCAAAATTAGAAACAGTAATGAATATGTATATTTTATTTTTCTCTAATATGGTTTGGGTATCATAGACATGCTAGTTTATATCATTGAAATATAACAAGTTAATTTTTTTAATTTTTGGAAAACAACACATCGATTGAATACAACTTTTCCAACTACATAAGAAAGCCCCATTTTATCAGTATCTTATATTAGATATGTAGGACCTGATATAGTATTCACAATTGGTCAGGTTGGTTTAGGATCAGAAAATTAATTTTTTACTATTATGAATTGTGTGTTTTATTCCACTGTCCAATATAAAAATATTTTTATCATTTATTAAATCCATTTTAATTCTTCATAGAAAATATAATAATATTATAAAAACAATTTAGTAATTTTAAATAATAAAACAACAAAAACATTAATCAAAATTAAAAAATCATATAATATATCATACATGTTTCCATTTTTTTGAATTTTATCCATTTATAACCTCACTATATTCACTAGTAAAATCACCCACTTCGTGTTAAGTGAAATAATCATTTAATAGGTCATGATTTTATATTAAATTTACATTTTTATCATTCCCCTTATATGATGTCTTTGAAAAGTGTAGGTCATTGTTAAATTCCTAAATTGACTATTTAAAGAGCCTATAAATATGTTATTGGGTTCAGAAAAATTATAAAAAATTTCCCTAAAACAATGCCTATTGCATGTGTATTCAAGATTCCTCAGAGTACATGAATATATATTTATTTGATTCTGATATTAATTTAGAATGTGACAATATTTTGGACCACTTATTATGTTGTGTCTGACTGAAAAACCATTTAATAAATGATAATCTTTTCCTCGAAATATTACATGATAATTTTTATGAAAAATCGCATTTGTATCAGGAAATTCTACTACAAAAATAGTAAGATGAGACTAATGATTTTTAATAAAAATATCACTCTTATTTTATACTATACGTAAATATGATATGAGATCATAATATTTTGTATACCCACCCAAGTGATATTACCAATGTAGGGTGACGTGAGATTCATGAAATGAAATATATATATTTCCAATAATATCATCATTTATAATCACAAAAATAGAATACTTTAACTAGGATATAATTCTATACAAGGGAAAATTGTAATCATTGACCATTTTATAGTCCTATAATCATAAATCATTCCATTCATCATAGATCACGGGATGGAAAACCTCATTTTTATGATCATACATCTATTTCAAACACTTCTAGATATTAGATGGAACTCTTTATACATGTTATTCACATTATAATCCCTTATCGAGATGTTTTTTTTGTAAAATAATTACAATTAACTAATTTTTTGGTTTTGAAATTTATTTTATTTAACTATTTACAAGAGATCCATGGATTCTAGATTAATTACAATATCCATTTTACATATTATATAATTACTTTTGGTAATATTGAGGGTTTTGAAATCTTGTTTTGAAATATTTGATATGATGATAACTATGTGGGAGAGAAGAAAAAACATTAGGTTTAATCAAAAAAATAATATAACGACAGTTTAAATTTGACATAAATAAACTAAATTAAATTAAATCATTATAAATACATAAAAATTACGTTAATATTTTTTTCATAATGTTATTATATAAATCCCACCTTAATCAGTTAATAATTCATTCACAGGGGATTTGAAATAAATTAATCAACGCATCACATTGCTCATTTTAATTATTTCTCAGGATTACTAATATATTAACTATACCTTCCAATTAGGTAGTGTAAAATAAATAAAATAACACCTTCTAATGGTTGGAAATCCATCATTTATGGTGGTAAGTAATTAAATTACATCAATAATAAAATCTAAATAAATAAATAATTTTTTCAAATAATTAGAACCTTACAACCAGGTAGGGATATAAGGTAAAAATAAAAAATATATTTCTCCCATTTTGAGTGTTTCTGTGAATGACGTGTTATGAAATCAAATAATGAAAATAGATAGAAATTGAGTATCTAATAATGAGAATAAAATGAAAGAGAGATGAAAATTTTATAATAGTGTTTCCCTGGTAATATCTCTCACTAATCACCCACATGACTAGTGGAGTGATACACATTCATTTAATAGGTTGTGAAATAGGTGGGAGGAGGTAAATGGAATGATAGGGGTATTCATTCCACATCCATTGAAATATGTAGCCACATTAAGTGGTTTCTTAAAAATTATTAGTTTTTTGGGAAATAGTATAAGGCCCCAGCCTTAAACCTTACTTAATCTTGTGTTATTACAAGATTACACATTGAGGATCTTTTCAGGTTTAGAGTTTTAGAGAATTAGATCATAAAACTTGCATTACATTCCACATATAAACAAAGTGGTTACATAAAGATAGTATTCTTCATTCCCATCAATGGAAACACATTTAAAATAAAACATGGATTATTTCTTGACACATCCTTGACTCAATCATCTTATCATGTACCTTTCCCTTGACCTGTGAAAAACATTTCAAAAACTTGGGATGAGCATAAAAACTCAGTATGGGTTATTAAAAAAATCATGGAAAGGAAACATGAGTTCATATATAAATAAGAATGAAATCATACTTTACCCATAAAACATAGGCACTTTAAAATACCTCATAAAATCATGAATAAATCATAGAAATCCTAAGACATAAAGGTAACTTGAGGCATTCATAACATTCTTACGTAGGGAGTAACCCTCTTGGTTACGTTTGGAATACCCATCACAGTATATTCCCTAAAATCTCTTCGGAGAAACCTTAACATTTCACTCCTTCGTGTTACCCAATGCATTGGAGAGCTATAACGGGCTCACCCGCCCTTAGTTTATCACGGAACCACCCGTCTTCATAATAATGCCCAAGAACCATAACATAATCATATCACATAAAACATGCATAAAGGAAACATAAAATTTCCACATTTCAATCACGAGATATCAATACAACATATTGATATAAAAACATTATGAAAACCATTTTCAATACCAAAATAAAAGAAAAGTAAAATATGGTATTTATTTTTCTTTTAAAAAGAAGGTATGGCTTGTAGAGGAAGCCGAAACTCAAATAACGGTCACGACGGCGGAGAAGTCTTTTTCGCCGCATACATACAACAAAAACATTCCCTTTTGTCGTTTAGTAAACGCTTCGTATAAAAAAGATTCCTTTTTAATAAACGTAAAAGTCAAAGGGGTTTATACACCGTATAAAAGAAAGTTGTGTATAAAATAAAATATGCCTCAACGAAAGGAGATTGAGACGAAGTCCCATACAAAGATAATTTTTAAAATAAAAAAGATAGATTATGTGTATTCACTATATGTACACATAAATAAAGTACAAATACAAGATACGACATAATAATATAATGACATACTTTGAAAGTACGAGATTAACCCAAAGAATGGAAATTGGGTTAAGAAGTTCCCATACCTCGTATCTGACTTGACCCGACCGTTCTTTAAACTCCTGAATAATAAACTTTAGTTAATCTCTACTTGCTTAAGAACCTTTTTCAAGTTCATTATTCCTTTTATACCATGTTATGAACATCATGTAATTATTTAAGTTAATAATGTTCATTTTGTCGGTATTTGGTTCTTAAGTCAAAAATAGGCTTCTTACACTTACATGTTGTTAATTTGGTCAAAGGTTCATTATATCCAGAATGGTATTCATGATGTAGATATCATATATGTCATGTATATCCAGTACATACATTCATTTATAATATTACATCACATTTAGAGGTAAGAAATGAAATGCATCGTTCATGGAGACGGTAAGCCGTACGTACGCATGAACGCTACTTCCATCTCTATTTCATATTTTCTGGAATGGAATCATAATTATATAAGAGTATATTATAATTCCAGTATAATAACATATATAATATCATTAACTTTATCCTTTACACATCCCACATATGGTATTAACGAATCAAATCACTTTTAGGGGGCGGTAGTCCGCGCTTCCTAAAATGAAGATATCGTGTTTTACCCATAATGGAAACCATAAAGGTATGCCCAAAATGAAAAAACA
The DNA here is from genome assembly GCA_963277665.1 of Viscum album. Taxonomy (NCBI): domain Eukaryota; kingdom Viridiplantae; phylum Streptophyta; class Magnoliopsida; order Santalales; family Viscaceae; genus Viscum; species Viscum album. Next base: position 1,992,543,444 of record OY728151.1, read on the forward strand.
GAAGCTTAAGGAAAACATAAACATATTATATATCATATATAATAATAGTGACATCATAATGGCCACCGTTGAAGGTGTTTAATGAGTGTTGAACAATCATCGTTTCGGGAGGCAGAATTTCGCCATCCACGGAAACCTTATGTTCTTTAACCATTTGATGTAGTTGTGTGAGAGTGTAGCTCAAATAAATCTTATAACAACATCCTAGTATATTGAAGATACTGGTGTTGTTACAAAAGATGTAAATAAAAAGAGTTTAGGGGGTTGGAGAAGCAAAATAAAACAAATGAACATGAGAGAATGAATTACCTTTAAAAAGTGTAACTCCTTTTGAGTTGAGCCTAAAGGCTTCTTTTGAAAGGATTCTGCCCAAAGGGAATCCTCTAGGATGAGGAGAGGGATGTGGAGAGAGCAAATGGGCAGGGGTTGGCCGAGACAATAGCTTGAAGAGTGTGTGAAATGAGGTAGAGGTGGGGGCCTTTTATAAGAGGAGAGGAGGGGCACTTTTGGAAAGTAAAGAAACATTACTTTATTTGAAAATGTGTTTCGATTTTAAAAGGTCCCACATTGATAGAATTCGTGGATAAGGTGATAAGGCATCGAACTCCACTCATCCAATTGGTTTTGTCCATGTGTAGATCATAGATTTTACATTATCTTTCTATTTTATTTAAATCGTCAAATAATGATGTCATCGCTGCATCATTATTATGTCATAAATAATTTAACTTATTTAATGTCTCAAAATTATAAAACAAATACTATGATGTAGGAAATCTTTTTATCTTTCCAATGACTATTTATAATCAAAATTTGGACTTGTATAACCCCACTTAAAAATTGTTTTCGCAAAACATATTATGTTTGTGTCATTTTCACTTTAACATTAAATAAAAAGTAATTTATGTCATTTCCCAACAAAAGTGGATCCATGGGGTCCCCAAGTTGACCCATGGCTTGTCTTGGTCGGCCATGACACAACCAATAAGGTTGGGACATGTGTCTAGGTCATTTCATATTATTAAATCATTATTTATACCTTAAACTACACTAATTACCACTAATCGCGATTAAGAACTTAATAAGTTACTATTCACCAAAAAATTATTTTAATCTCATTGAACCACATTTTACTTCTTAATGATAACCATGTATGTCGGATTTTCAAAATTCAATACACATTAGTGGTAAACTTTCATTTAACTGAAAAATCAGTTTGCTTGATTACCACTTAGTGGTTTCACTATTCATCAAAAATTGAAGTTTTTCAGAAAATTACCAAAAATTCACTCTAAGCTATATTTGATATTCTGAATTCAAAAATGAAGTCTATTTTACAAAATTCAAATCATATAAGTCACATTAATTAATTTAATAATTAAATCCCGCTGCCAGAGCAAATAGCGTGTTTTTACAAAACAATAAGTATCAAAAGATTGACACCAGTTTAAGTCTAATTTCAAAGTGAAATTGATTCCAATGACCACCATTGGATAAAATGGTAAAAATAGATTCTAATTTTACTTCAAAACCAATTCAAAATATAATCTAATCATATAAATAAATTAGATTAAAAAGTAGTTTTGATGTAAAATACAACATTTTACACTATTCATAAAAAAAATGAACTTTATCAGAAAGGTACCAAAAATTACACAAAGTAAGATTTGATGTCCCGATTCTTAATAAGAGTTTTATTTGGTCCAAAAGAATGTATAAGAGTGATCAAAACTATATTTAATGACGGTTCACCATTAAAAGGTGATAAGTGAACCTTTAGTGAAAATTAGAGTATAAAAGCCTAAAATTGAACTCTTTCCGTATTTTAAGCCTTTATCTTTTATTGGGTAAATATAAAAACATCTAAAAACATATCTATTCATATTTTAGTTATTTCTATTCATTCCCACCAGTACAACGGCTACTTGTTAACTAACATTTAAAATAATATTATTATATTACTAGTGTGCTACGTAAGTTTCAAAGAAACTCATCGTTGTGTATCGGGTACGCTATCGAACATAGCAACCCCTTTTAATTAAAATTCATATTTAATTCTCAAATATTAATAAATATGAAAATTATTTATTCTTTAATTACCTGGGATGTTACATCCTTCCCCCCTTTTGGGAATTGCGTCCTCGCAATTTTATTCACTTATCAAAATAAGTGGGGGTATTTATCCCTCATAGCATTTTCAGATTCCCATGTTGCCTCTTCAATCATGTGGTTTTTCCACAAAACCTTTACCTGGTGAATCACCTTATTCCGTAACACTTGCTCCCTGTGGTCAAGAATCTGGACCGGTTGTTCCTCATAAGATAGGTTCTCTTCCAGCTGAACTACCTCTGGACTCAAAACATGAGATGGATCTGGCATATACTTTCTCAACATCGAAACGTGAAAAACATTGTGTACCTGAGATAAACTCGGAGGTAAAGCCACTCGGTATGCAACTGATCCAACTCTTTCCAGAATTTCGTATGGTCCAATGAACCTTGGACTCAACTTTCCTTTCTTACCAAATCTCATCACACTTTTCCAAGGAGAAACCTTGAGAAAAACATGATCACCTACCTCGAAAGATAGATCCTTCCTCCGGTTATCCGCATAACTCTTCTGCCTGCTCTGAGCTGTTCTCATGTGTTTCTGAATCAGCTGAACTTTTTCTGCCATCTCTTCTACCAATTCTTGTCCCATCAACTTTATTTCACCCACTTCATCCCAGAAAGCTGGAGTTCGACACCGCTTCCCATATAATGCCTGAAATGGTGCCATCTGTATACTGGAATGAAAACTGTTATTATATGAAAACTCAACCAAAGAAAGATGTTGGTCCCAACTTCCCTGATAATCCATAGAACAAGCTCGTAGCATATCCTCCAATGTCTGAATTGTTCGTTCTGACTTCCCATCTGATTGAGGATGAAAAGCTGTACTAAAATTTAATTCAGTACCCAACGACTTCTGAAGGCCTTTCCAAAAGTTAGAAGTAAACCTGGGATCACGATCCGATACAATGGAGAGAGGAACTCCATGTAACCTGACTATCTCTTTAAAATACAAACGGGAAAGTTGATCAAGAGATAAAGTATCTCGTATAGCAAGGAAATGAGCAGATTTGGTCAAGCAATCAACAATAACCCAGATTGCATTATTACCTCGAGATGTCTTTGGTAATCCAACAACAAAGTCCATGGATATATTCTCCCATTTCCACTCTGGCACTGGTAAAGGCTGAAGCATCCCTTTCGGTAACTGCCGCTCTGCTTTAACCTGTTGACAAGTCAAACACTTCACAGTAAAATCAGCAATGTCTCTTTTCATTCCATCCCACCAGTAATACTCCCGCAGACCTCTGTACATCTTAGTACTTCCAGGATGAAAAAAAAAACAACTCATTCTTCAACTGTGAATCACAAGGCACACATAACCTCTTCACAAACCTCAAAACACAAACACAAACTTATCCAAGAACTCATGGAAAATTTTATTCATAAGTTCCATGAATACAACAGGTGCATTGGTTAACCCCAAAGGCATAACTACAAATTCATATTGGACATATCTAGTACGGAACACAATCTTCGGAACATCTGCTTCTTTTACATTCAACTGATGGTACCCCGACCTCAAGTCAATCTTCGAAAAATACTGAGCTCCCTGGAGCTGACACCACTTCATTCGATGGCCCAACATCTGCTGATGTAGTTGCAAAGGATTTCACCACCCCTTTCTGCTTGTAGTCTAACTGCTTCCCATCACTCAAGCTCCTTGTCGGACACTCGTTTGCATAGTGACCCATCTCATTGCACTTATAACATTTCACTAACTGTAAATCAAATTTATTCTTACCTTCACCTTGATCCTTTTCAGTGCAATCACGAGCCTTATGTCCCATCTTACCACATCGGTAGCACTTCCCAGAATTCAGAAGACATTCCCCAGCATGCCTTTTGCCACATTTATCACAAACTGGAAACTTAGTTCTCTTACCATCAGACTTTTTTGAAGAATTCTTACCTTTCTCCTGCCACCTCGGTCTCTTCTTCTGCTGGTTGTTATAGAAAACTTGGTCATCGGCAAACTCCATTTCCACCTTCTCAGCACATCGAACAAGCTTTTCATAACTTTTAAACTCACGAGAAGCTAATGCCCTTCGATATTTTGGCTTTAATCCTGAGTAAAAACGATTGATTTTACTATCAAGGTCCCGGATAAAATTTGGAGCATACCTTGCCAATCGAGTGAACCTTTCTTCATAGGCAGCCACTGAGTCCTCCTCTTGCCTCAATTCCAAGAATTGCTTTTCCATCCTAAGTCGAACAGCCTTAGGAAAATACTTCTCAAGAAACATACCTTTGAATTCATCCCAGTCAAGAGCATCAATCTCATCGGCATCCCTGATATTTTTAACCATAGACCACCACTGATCTGCTTCACCTTCCAAACGGTAAATAGAAAGACTAACCTTTTGATTGTCTGAACACCCCATGACATCAAAAATCATCTCTAGTGCTTTAATCCACCCCTCAGCTAGCACAGGGTCAGATGATCCTCTAAATGATGGTGGATGTTGCCTCATGAAATGTTCCACCACTGACATGTTCCTCTGTGGTTGATCTGGCTGATCTCGTGCATGGATACCACCACCATTTATAGCCTGAGTCAACTGTTCCATCACTGCAACAAACTGTTCAGTTCCAATTCCGACCATCTCAGGTTGCTGATTTGGAAGCTTATCTTCCTCCTGATGTCGTCCCAATATAGCTGCTTTGTTTCCTCTGCGGAAAACCATTCTGAACACAGAAATATCTTAGGCGAAGCAACATGGTAATCCGTAAATGCTATATCATTTCAATCATATTATAATTTAACACTTTTCTAACTCCTAAAGTTGTCTAAACCGACCTCTGATACCAACTATAAGGCCCCATCCTTAAACCTTACTTAATCTTGTGTTATTACAAGATTACACATTGAGGATCTTTTCAGGTTTAGAGTTTTAGAGAATTAGATCATAAAACTTGCATTACATTCCACATATAAACAAAGTGGTTACATAAAGATAGTATTCTTCATTCCCATCAATGGAAACACATTTAAAATAAAACATGGATTATTTCTTGACACATCCTTGACTCTATCATCTTATCATGTACCTTTCCCTTGACCTGTGAAAAACATTTCAAAAACTTGGGATGAGCATAAAAACTCAGTATGGGTTATTAAAAAAAACATGGAAAGGAAACATGAGTTCATATATAAATAATAATGAAATCATACTTTACCCATAAAACATAGGCACTTTAAAATACCTCATAAAATCATGAATAAATCATAGAAATCCTAAGACATAAAGGTAACTTGAGGCATTCATAACATTCTTACGTAGGGAGTAACCCTCTTGGTTACGTTTGGAATACCCATCACAGTATATTCCCTAAAATCTCTTCGGAGAAACCTTAACGTTTCACTCCTTCGCGTTACCCAATGCATTGGAGAGCTATAACGGGCTCACCCGCCCTTAGTTTATCACGGAACCACCCGTCTTCATAATAATGCCCAAGAACCATAACATAATCATATCACATAAAACATGCATAAAGGAAACATAAAATTTCCACATTTCAATCACGAGATATCAATACAACATATTGATATAAAAACATTATGAAAACCATTTTCAATACCAAAATAAAAGAAAAGTAAAATATGGTATTTATTTTTCTTTTAAAAAGACGGTATGGCTTGTAGAGGAAGCCGAAACTCAAATAACGGTCACGACGGCGGAGAAGTCTTTTTCGCCGCATACATACAACAAAAACATTCCCTTTTGTCGTTTAGTAAACGCTTCGTATAAAAAAGATTCCTTTTTAATAAACGTAAAAGTCAAAGGGGTTTATACACCGTATAAAAGAAAGTTGTGTATAAAATAAAATATGCCTCAACGAAAGGAGATTGAGACGAAGTCCCATACAAAGATAATTTTTAAAATAAAAAAGATAGATTATGTGTATTCACTATAAGTACACATAAATAAAGTACAAATACAAGATACGACATAATAATATAATGACATACTTTGAAAGTACGAGATTAACCCAAAGAATGGAAATTGGGTTAAGAAGTTCCCATACCTCGTATCTGACTTGACCCGACCGTTCTTTAAACTCCTGAATAATAAACTTTAGTTAATCTCTACTTGCTTAAGAACCTTTTTCAAGTTCATTATTCCTTTTATACCATGTTATGAACATCATGTAATTATTTAAGTTAATAATGTTCATTTTGTCGGTATTTGGTTCTTAAGTCAAAAATAGGCTTCTTACACTTACATGTTGTTAATTTGGTCAAAGGTTCATTATATCCAGAATGGTATTCATGATGTAGATATCATATATGTCATGTATATCCAGTACATACATTCATTTATAATATTACATCACATTTAGAGGTAAGAAATGAAATGCATCGTTCATGGAGACGGTAAGCCGTACGTACGCATGAACGCTACTTCCATCTCTATTTCATATTTTCTGGAATGGAATCATAATTATATAAGAGTATATTATAATTCCAGTATAATAACATATATAATATCATTAACTTTATCCTTTACACATCCCACATATGGTATTAACGAATCAAATCACTTTTAGGGGGCGGTAGTCCGCGCTTCCTAAAATGAAGATATCGTGTTTTACCCATAATGGAAACCATAAAGGTATGCCCAAAATGAAAAAACAGAAGCTTAAGGAAACCATAAACATATTATATATCATATATAATAATAGTGACATCATAATGGCCACCTTTGAAGGTGTTTAATGAGTGTTGAACAATCATCGTTTCGGGAGGCAGAATTTCGCCATCCACGGAAACCTTATGTTCTTTAACCATTTGATGTAGTTGTGTGAGAGTGTAGCTCAAATAAATCTTATTACAACATCCTAGTATATTGAAGATACTGGTGTTGTTACAAAAGAAGTAAATAAAAAGAGTTTAGGGGGTTGGAGAAGTAAAATAAAACAAATGAACATGAGAGAATGAATTACCTTTAAAAAGTGTAACTCGTTTTGAGTTGAGCCTAAAGGCTTCTTTTCAAAGGATTCTGCCCAAAGGGAATCCTCTAGGATGAGGAGAGGGATGTGGAGAGAGCAAATGGGCAGGGGTTGGCCGAGCCAATGGCTTGAAGAGTGTGTGAAATGAGGTAGAGGTGGGGGCCTTTTATAAGAGGAGAGGAGGGGCACTTTTGGAAAGTAAAGAAACATTACTTTATTTGAAAATGTGTTTCGGTTTTAAAAGGTCCCACATTGATAGAATTCGTGGATAAGGTGATAAGTCATCGAAATCCACTCATACAATTGGTTTTGGCCATGTGTAGATCATAGATTTTACATTATCTTTCTATTTTATTTAAATCATCAAATAATGATGTCATCGCTGCATCATTATTATGTCATAAATAATTTAATTTATTTAATGTCTAAAAATTATAAAACAATTACTATGATGTAGGAAATCTTTTTATCTTTCCAATGACTATTTATAATCAAAATTTGGACTTGTATAACCCCACTTAAAAATTGTTTTCGCAAAACATATTATGTTTGTGTCATTTTCACTTTAACATTAAATAAAAAGTAATTTATGTCATTTCCCAACAAAAGTGGATCCATGGGGTCCCCAAGTTGACCCATGGCTTGTCTTGGTCGGCCATGACACAACCAATAAGGTTGGGACATGTGTCTAGGTCATTTCATATTATTAAATCATTATTTATACCTTAAACTACACTAATTACCACTAATCGCGATTAAGAACTTAATAAGTTACTATTCACCAAAAAATTATTTTAATCTCATTGAACCACATTTTACTTCTTAATGATAACCATGTATGTCGGATTTTCAAAATTCAATACACATTAGTGGTAAACTTTCATTTAACTGAAAAATCAGTTTGCTTGATTACCACTTAGTGGTTTCACTATTCATCAAAAATTGATGTTTTTCAGAAAATTACCAAAAATTCACTCTAAGCTATATTTGATATTCTGAATTCAAAAATGAAGTCTATTTTACAAAATTCAAATCATATAAGTCACATTAATTAATTTAATAATTAAATCCCGCTGCCAGAGCAAATAGCGTGTTTTTACAAAACAATAAGTATCAAAAGATTGACACCAGTTTAAGTCTAATTTCAAAGTGAAATTGATTCCAATGACCACCATTGGATAAAATGGTAAAAATAGATTCTAATTTTACTTCAAAACCAATTCAAAATATAATCTAATCATATAAATAAATTAGATTAAAAAGTAGTTTTGATGTAAAATACAACATTTTACACTATTCATAAAAAAAATGAACTTTATCAGAAAGGTACCAAAAATTACACAAAGTAAGATTTGATGTCCCGATTCTTAATAAGAGTTTTATTTGGTCCAAAAGAATGTATAAGAGTGATCAAAACTATATTTAATGACGGTTCACCATTAAAAGGTGATAAGTGAACCTTTAGTGAAAATTAGAGTATAAAAGCCTAAAATTGAACTCTTTCCGTATTTTAAGCCTTTATCTTTTATTGGGTAAATATAAAAACATCTAAAAACATATCTATTCATATTTTAGTTATTTCTATTCATTCCCACCAGTACAACGGCTACTTGTTAACTAACATTTAAAATAATATTATTATATTACTAGTGTGCTACGTAAGTTTCAAAGAAACTCATCGTTGTGTATCGAGTACGCTATCGAACATAGCAACCCCTTTTAATTAAAATTCATATTTAATTCTCAAATATTAATAAATATGAAAATTATTTATTCTTTAATTACCTGGGATGTTACATCCTTCCCCCCTTTTGGGAATTGCGTCCTCGCAATTTTATTCACTTATCAAAATAAGTGGGGGTATTTATCCCTCATAGCATTTTCAGATTCCCATGTTGCCTCTTCAATCATGTGGTTTTTCCACAAAACCTTTACCTGGTGAATCACCTTATTCCGTAACACTTGCTCCCTGTGGTCAAGAATCTGGACCGGTTGTTCCTCATAAGATAGGTTCTCTTCCAGCTGAACTACCTCTGGACTCAAAACATGAGATGGATCTGGCATATACTTTCTCAACATCGAAACGTGAAAAACATTGTGTACCTGAGATAAACTCGGAGGTAAAGCCACTCGGTATGCAACTGATCCAACTCTTTCCAGAATTTCGTATGGTCCAATGAACCTTGGACTCAACTTTCCTTTCTTACCAAATCTCATCACACTTTTCCAAGGAGAAACCTTGAGAAAAACATGATCACCTACCTCGAAAGATAGATCCTTCCTCCGGTTATCCGCATAACTCTTCTGCCTGCTCTGAGCTGTTCTCATGTGTTTCTGAATCAGCTGAACTTTTTCTGCCATCTCTTCTACCAATTCTTGTCCCATCAACTTTATTTCACCCACTTCATCCCAGAAAGCTGGAGTTCGACACCGCTTCCCATATAATGCCTGAAATGGTGCCATCTGTATACTGGAATGAAAACTGTTATTATATGAAAACTCAACCAAAGAAAGATGTTGGTCCCAACTTCCCTGATAATCCATAGAACAAGCTCGTAGCATATCCTCCAATGTCTGAATTGTTCGTTCTGACTTCCCATCTGATTGAGGATGAAAAGCTGTACTAAAATTTAATTCAGTACCCAACGACTTCTGAAGGCCTTTCCAAAAGTTAGAAGTAAACCTGGGATCACGATCCGATACAATGGAGAGAGGAACTCCATGTAACCTGACTATCTCTTTAAAATACAAACGGGAAAGTTGATCAAGAGATAAAGTATCTCGTATAGCAAGGAAATGAGCAGATTTGGTCAAGCAATCAACAATAACCCAGATTGCATTATTACCTCGAGATGTCTTTGGTAATCCAACAACAAAGTCCATGGATATATTCTCCCATTTCCACTCTGGCACTGGTAAAGGCTGAAGCATCCCTTTCGGTAACTGCCGCTCTGCTTTAACCTGTTGACAAGTCAAACACTTCACAGTAAAATCAGCAATGTCTCTTTTCATTCCATCCCACCAGTAACACTCCCGCAGACCTCTGTACATCTTAGTACTTCCAGGATGAAAAAAAAACAACTCATTCTTCAACTGTGAATCACAAGGCACACATAACCTCTTCACAAACCTCAAAACACAAACACAAACTTATCCAAGAACTCATGGAAAATTTTATTCATAAGTTCCATGAATACAACAGGTGCATTGGTTAACCCCAAAGGCATAACTACAAATTCATATTGGACATATCTAGTACGGAACACAATCTTCGGAACATCTGCTTCTTTTACATTCAACTGATGGTACCCCGACCTCAAGTCAATCTTCGAAAAATACTGAGCTCCCTGGAGCTGACACCACTTCATTCGATGGCCCAACATCTGCTGATGTAGTTGCAAAGGATTTCACCACCCCTTTCTGCTTGTAGTCTAACTGCTTCCCATCACTCAAGCTCCTTGTCGGACACTCGTTTGCATAGTGACCCATCTCATTGCACTTATAACATTTCACTAACTGTAAATCAAATTTATTCTTACCTTCACCTTGATCCTTTTCAGTGCAATCACGAGCCTTATGTCCCATCTTACCACATCGGTAGCACTTCCCAGAATTCAGAAGACATTCCCCAGCATGCCTTTTGCCACATTTATCACAAACTGGAAACTTAGTTCTCTTACCATCAGACTTTTTTGAAGAATTCTTACCTTTCTCCTGCCACCTCGGTCTCTTCTTCTGCTGGTTGTTATAGAAAACTTGGTCATCGGCAAACTCCATTTCCACCTTCTCAGCACATCGAACAAGCTTTTCATAACTTTTAAACTCACGAGAAGCTAATGCCCTTCGATATTTTGGCTTTAATCCTGAGTAAAAACGATTGATTTTACTATCAAGGTCCCGGATAAAATTTGGAGCATACCTTGCCAATCGAGTGAACCTTTCTTCATAGGCAGCCACTGAGTCCTCCTCTTGCCTCAATTCCAAGAATTGCTTTTCCATCCTAAGTCGAACAGCCTTAGGAAAATACTTCTCAAGAAACATACCTTTGAATTCATCCCAGTCAAGAGCATCAATCTCATCGGCATCCCTGATATTTTTAACCATAGACCACCACTGATCTGCTTCACCTTCCAAACGGTAAATAGAAAGACTAACCTTTTGATTGTCTGAACACCCCATGACATCAAAAATCATCTCTAGTGCTTTAATCCACCCCTCAGCTAGCACAGGGTCAGATGATCCTCTAAATGATGGTGGATGTTGCCTCATGAAATGTTCCACCACTGACATGTTCCTCTGTGGTTGATCTGGCTGATCTCGTGCATGGATACCACCACCATTTATAGCCTGAGTCAACTGTTCCATCACTGCAACAAACTGTTCAGTTCCAATTCCGACCATCTCAGGTTGCTGATTTGGAAGCTTATCTTCCTCCTGATGTCGTCCCAATATAGCTGCTTTGTTTCCTCTGCGGAAAACCATTCTGAACACAGAAATATCTTAGGCGAAGCAACATGGTAATCCGTAAATGCTATATCATTTCAATCATATTATAATTTAACACTTTTCTAACTCCTAAAGTTGTCTAAACCGACCTCTGATACCAACTATAAGGCCCCATCCTTAAACCTTACTTAATCTTGTGTTATTACAAGATTACACATTGAGGATCTTTTCAGGTTTAGAGTTTTAGAGAATTAGATCATAAAACTTGCATTACATTCCACATATAAACAAAGTGGTTACATAAAGATAGTATTCTTCATTCCCATCAATGGAAACACATTTAAAATAAAACATGGATTATTTCTTGACACATCCTTGACTCTATCATCTTATCATGTACCTTTCCCTTGACCTGTGAAAAACATTTCAAAAACTTGGGATGAGCATAAAAACTCAGTATGGGTTATTAAAAAAAACATGGAAAGGAAACATGAGTTCATATATAAATAATAATGAAATCATACTTTACCCATAAAACATAGGCACTTTAAAATACCTCATAAAATCATGAATAAATCATAGAAATCCTAAGACATAAAGGTAACTTGAGGCATTCATAACATTCTTACGTAGGGAGTAACCCTCTTGGTTACGTTTGGAATACCCATCACAGTATATTCCCTAAAATCTCTTCGGAGAAACCTTAACGTTTCACTCCTTCGCGTTACCCAATGCATTGGAGAGCTATAACGGGCTCACCCGCCCTTAGTTTATCACGGAACCACCCGTCTTCATAATAATGCCCAAGAACCATAACATAATCATATCACATAAAACATGCATAAAGGAAACATAAAATTTCCACATTTCAATCACGAGATATCAATACAACATATTGATATAAAAACATTATGAAAACCATTTTCAATACCAAAATAAAAGAAAAGTAAAATATGGTATTTATTTTTCTTTTAAAAAGACGGTATGGCTTGTAGAGGAAGCCGAAACTCAAATAACGGTCACGACGGCGGAGAAGTCTTTGTCGCCGCATACAAACGACAAAAACATTCCCTTTTGTCGTTTAGTAAACGCTTCGTATAAAAAAGATTCCTTTTGAATAAACGTAAAAGTCAAAGGGGTTTATACACCGTATAAAAGAAAGTTGTGTATAAAATAAAATATGCCTCAACGAAAGGAGATTGAGACGAAGTCCCATACAAAGATAATTTTTAAAATAAAAAAGATACATTATGTGTATTCACTATAAGTACACATAAATAAAGTACAAATACAAGATACGACATAATAATATAATGACATACTTTGAAAGTACGAGATTAACCCAAAGAATGGAAATTGGGTTAAGAAGTTCCCATACCTCGTATCTGACTTGACCCGACCGTTCTTTAAACTCCTGAATAATAAACTTTAGTTAATCTATACTTGCTTAAGAACCTTTTTCAAGTTCATTATTCCTTTTATACCATGTTATGAACATCATGTAATTATTTAAGTTAATAATGTTCATTTTGTCGGTATTTGGTTCTTAAGTCAAAAATAGGCTTCTTACACTTACATGTTGTTAATTTGGTCAAAGGTTCATTATATCCAGAATGGTATTCATGATGTAGATATCATATATGTCATGTATATCCAGTACATACATTCATTTATAATATTACATCACATTTAGAGGTAAGAAATGAAATGCACCGTTCATGGAGACGGTAAGCCGTACGTACGCATGAACGCTACTTCCATCTCTATTTCATATTTTCTGGAATGGAATCATAATGATATAAGAGTATATTATAATTCCAGTATAATAACATATATAATATCATTAACTTTATCCTTTACACATCCCACATATGGTATTAACGAATCAAATCACTTTTAGGGGGCGGTAGTCCGCGCTTCCTAAAATGAAGATATCGTGTTTTACCCATAATGGAAACCATAAAGGTATGCCCAAAATGAAAAAACAGAAGCTTAAGGAAAACATAAACATATTATATATCATATATAAAAATAGTGACATCATAATGGCCACCGTTGAAGGTGTTTAATGAGTGTTGAACAATCATCGTTTCGGGAGGCAGAATTTCGCCATCCACGGAAACCTTATGTTCTTTAACCATTTGATGTAGTTGTGTGAGAGTGTAGCTCAAATAAATCTTATAACAACATCCTAGTATATTGAAGATACTGGTGTTGTTACAAAAGATGTGAATAAAAAGAGTTTAGGGGGTTGGAGAAGCAAAATAAAACAAATGAACATGAGAGAATGAATTACCTTTAAAAAGTGTAAATCCTTTTGAGTTGAGCCTAAAGGCTTCTTTTGAAAGGATTCTGTCCAAAGGGAATCCTCTAGGATGAGGAGAGGGATGTGGAGAGAGCAAATGGGCAGGGGTTGGCCGAGACAATAGCTTGAAGAGTGTGTGAAATGAGGTAGAGGTGGGGGCCTTTTATAAGAGGAGAGGAGGGGCACTTTTGGAAAGTAAAGAAACATTACTTTATTTGAAAATGTGTTTCGATTTTAAAAGGTCCCACATTGATAGAATTCGTGGATAAGGTGATAAGGCATCGAACTCCACTCATCCAATTGGTTTTGTCCATGTGTAGATCATAGATTTTACATTATCTTTCTATTTTATTTAAATCGTCAAATAATGATGTCATCGCTGCATCATTATTATGTCATAAATAATTTAACTTATTTAATGTCTCAAAATTATAAAACAAATACTATGATGTAGGAAATCTTTTTAGCTTTCCAATGACTATTTATAATCAAAATTTGGACTTGTATAACCCCACTTAAAAATTGTTTTCGCAAAACATATTATGTTTGTGTCATTTTCACTTTAACATTAAATAAAAAGTAATTTATGTCATTTCCCAACAAAAGTGGATCCATGGGGTCCCCAAGTTGACCCATGGCTTGTCTTGGTCGGCCATGACACAACCAATAAGGTTGGGACATGTGTCTAGGTCATTTCATATTATTAAATCATTATTTATACCTTAAACTACACTAATTACCACTAATCGCGATTAAGAACTTAATAAGTTACTATTCACCAAAAAATTATTTTAATCTCATTGAACCACATTTTACTTCTTAATGATAACCATGTATGTCGGATTTTCAAAATTCAATACACATTAGTGGTAAACTTTCATTTAACTGAAAAATCAGTTTGCTTGATTACCACTTAGTGGTTTCACTATTCATCAAAAATTGAAGTTTTTCAGAAAATTACCAAAAATTCACTCTAAGCTATATTTGATATTCCGAATTCAAAAATAAAGTCTATTTTACAAAATTCAAATCATATAAGTCACATTAATTAATTTAATAATTAATTCCCGCTGCCAGAGCAAATAGCGTGTTTTTACAAAACAATAAGTATCAAAAGATTGACACCAGTTTAAGTCTAATTTCAAAGTGAAATTGATTCCAATGACCACCATTGGATAAAATGGTAAAAATAGATTCTAATTTTACTTCAAAACCAATTCAAAACATAATCTAATCATATAAATAAATTAGATTAAAAAGTAGTTTTGATGTAAAATACAACATTTTACACTATTCATAAAAAAAATGAACTTTATCAGAAAGGTACCAAAAATTACACAAAGTAATATTTGATGTCCCGATTCTTAATAAGAGTTTTATTTGGTCCAAAAGAATGTATAAGAGTGATCAAAACTATATTTAATGACGGTTCACCATTAAAAGGTGATAAGTGAACCTTTAGTGAAAATTAGAGTATAAAAGCCTAAAATTGAACTCTTTCCGTATTTTAAGCCTTTATCTTTTATTGGGTAAATATAAAAACATCTAAAAACATATCTATTCATATTTTAGTTATTTCTATTCATTCCCGCCAGTACAACGGCTACTTGTTAACTAACATTTAAAATAATATTATTATATTACTAGTGTGCTACGTAAGTTTCAAAGAAACTCATCATTGTGTATCGGGTACGCTATCGAACATAGAAACCCCTTTTAATTAAAATTCATATTTAATTCTCAAATATTAATAAATATGAAAATTATTTATTCTTTAATTACCTGGGATGTTACAAATAGAATAGAATAAATGGTTGGGTAAAGTCTATTAAATTTATTTTTTGGTTTTAAAAATGAAAATCTATAACCCATGAACTAAGATAATTATGCTGAATATAAATATAAAAATAACATAACTATAAAAAATAAAAATCAAAATTATCTAAAAATATAGAGTTTTTTAATATAATTCAATTAAATTGGGTTAATGATTATCCCCGAGTATTTAGAAAATTTCCTAGGGGTTTTCCTCCCAATTGGGCATACCACTGAGTACTGTGTACATCCCCACTTATTATCTAATGGCATCACACCATGACCTACAACACACAATGTAATTTCCACCTTTCATAAAAATAATTTTAATTATTTTGTTTTGATAATATTTTATTGATATAGATGAAAATATGTTTAAAAACATAATTTTTTCATTTTTTGAATTTATCTTTATTAGTATTTGAAAATCACAATGATAATTCCCTATTTAATTCATAATTTTTTTTAAATTGTCAATTATTTATGGATGTAAATGATGTATAATATATTTAAATTTTATTTTGAACTTATTATTATTTTTATTTACATGAAAGTATACATAATTTAAATATATTTATTTTTTAATTTATGAATGTAATAATGTGGTACATGGTATGATAGAAAATTAGTGATGTGAATCAATATTTTAATATTATATATTAATTATTAATATAATATTAACTTAATTCTATAATGGTTACCACTATAATTTTCAGTAATTATAATTGGTGTATTGGTTGGTAGTATGACTAAAATTGTGATATATTAGTATTATTATGTCATTAGTAATAATGTTATTCATTTGTATAATAATAATGTTATTAAATTATATTTTTTATTTGAATAATATTATCTAATTAATTTTTTTGTCTTTATTATTTATTTTAAAAAATTTTGTGGGTGAGGTATCATTTATGGGGGTATTATATTTATCCTAATCATTATCATTATTATTGTTATTATTCACAGTATAAGCCATAACTATGTCGTAAAATTTGATTCTTCACATCCATGAGGACGAGGGATCGACCCTCGACGACCTTCTATCTAGATGAATGTTCTATTCATCACTAGAGGAGAACTGTAATTTGTATTGTAACACTGTAACAAGTAGAGTATTGTTGCTGGTAGTACTATTCATCTAGATAGGCCTTCAAACCAATTTTCAAGGGCATTTGGGATGCATGATGCTCTAACCATATTACCAATTAGGGCCTTTGGGCCACTATATAATGAAGCGGCCTTTGAAAAATCAATAAATTTCAATAGGGACTCATTGAATTATTTTAAATTATTATAGGGACGAATGAGGATTGACCAATTGGGGTGTATGGATTTGTGTGAGCATATGAATTTTGTAATCCCTTCCATCTAATATAGAATATTTATATTTTATAACAATTATTATGGAGGATTATGATACCAGGCATATAACTAATTTGTAATTAACTTATATTTTCATTTCTTTTCATGTTTTTTGAGGTTTCTTGGAGCTGGTCACCAAAAAAAACATTTGGACAAAAAAATCATTATTGGATAATTAGCACCAATATATCATTAACCATGAGGCTAACCATACAACAGGGAGGGGAAAATTTATATTTTTCATGATTTTCAGAAAAAAATTTAAACCGTGCAAGACCTCCAATAAAATAGTATGATTCAAGAGTGAGGAATAATGTGACAAGAATGGTTAGTGTATAATTTTTAAAACTAAGTTACATGATGGTAATTATTAAAAAAAAATTAAACTTAATACTCATATAATATTTTTACTCAAATCCCCCTCATCACCCCTCCATCCTATGATTCAATCTCTCTCATAGTTGTGTCTTTCCACACCATTAAATTTTGGATTATTCCCTTAATGATTTTGTGGATTACCCTAATATTTGTCCTGATTTCTTCATGATTTAGTCCCATTAATTCCTCTCCTCTAATATTATTCAGTTTCCTCTCCATCCCTCTATCTAAAATGAACATGGTTTTTGAGACAATTTTAAATTCGATGTTTTGATATTCATAGGTGTTTATAACAATGAAGATCCATCCTCATTACATCACGTAATTGTTTTCAAAGGAAATGTAATTCCATCATTTTTAGGTAGGAGTTTATACAATTTAAAATATCTCCTATTTAATATCTTTTTTATTGTGTCTTACATTGATTATTATTGATCTAATAATATTGTAATGATTTTTTGATTGTTCTTCTACATGTGTTATTATGGTTTTTGGATTCTGTTAAAAAATAGTGTTTTTTTCTAATTCCGTTTGAACATAAATTTTATTTTTGAAAAAAGGAGAACCTGGTTGAATGGTTTATAAGATTTTTTATTCTTTAAAATTATACATCACTACAATAATTATAGTAAATTTATGTGGTTTTTAATATCAATTGACAAAACCACATTAAAATCATCAAATAATATTTTTAATAATTTTTAGAACAATACTTATAGAAGGTGATGATAACACTTATATTTAGTTATAATTTAATACTAATAACCTCTAAATAATAATTTAACATTTGTTCATATAAATCCACTATAATCTATTTAGTAAAAATCAAGTCCCTTCGATATCCATGAATCCCTCTCCCACTCGATGTTGAACCCCCTTGACCTCAAGATCCTCTCCCCGTCAATGATGCATGCTACTGGACCACCTCTTTGATACCCTCTCTACCATAACCCAATACTAATACCCTTGACATAGCATGATTTCAAACCCCCATTCTAATACGACACCTAAAAAATATCTAGATTTCTTATCAGGTTCATTTAAGATTGTGGTATTTTATATAATGTTTCAATCAATAATATTCATGCAGTTTTTTATATATGGTGTTATAAAATGAAAAATGTAACACAATAATATTTTATGATATGTTTCTATAAATAATATTTTTTATCTTTGATAACATTCTTTACACAGAATAATGAGTTTAAAATAACCATGATATACTATTAAAATATTTTTATTTAATGTGATAGTAATGGTCGAATTGTTGGATTGAAAGGTATTAATAGAACTAACTAAATAATGAAAAATTAATCATTTAATCTGGTATAAAATGAATTATTTTTATATAAATTGACTATAAATAAAAATAAATTAATTTGAATGTAAAATAGGCATTTTTGGAAACCAACTGTTTTTATGCATGAAATGTGTTTTTATTTTAATAAATCAATTGAGTCACTATTTTTGAATGATTTTTTATAAATTTAATACATTAGGTATATAATAAATTAATTTAACATTCATATAATGTTTTAATAGAAATAAGACATGAATATATACCCATTTATTCCCTTAAAACTATATGTTTCTAAAAATGGGTTTCATCGCATTTTGTGTACTAATTTAAAAATATATTTCTTCCAATTATAGAAATTGAATTTCATAAAAATGGATTTCATATTTTTAGATTGTAATATCAAATTTGGGAAATATCGTTTGTAATTTTTGATCAATATGAATAGTAACCATAGTAAATCTTTCTCTCCCCAACAAGGGTAAAATTAGTAATATAAGATTTAAAATTTGGGGTATGGTTTTAAAAATTCTCTACCACTTATGTTTTTCCAATTAGATGAGTGTAGTTTGTACATTTACATCAAAGGAAAAAACATATAGCCACGTGATTCAATATTTGATTTATGATGAATGTCAAATTAATTTATAAAAAGAATAATTAAAAAAAATGTCTTTGGCTTGAATTTAATATCTTTAATTTTTTCCATAAAGATTGATATATCATAAGTTTGGTTATAAATTTTTATTTTAATGTCAAATTGATTTTTTTATCATTGTAATTTATTTATAATTTCTATTAATTCAATAATTACCTTAAATTCATACGTAACGTCGACACAATATTTATTCAATTAATAGAAATATAAAATAAACGATATTAAAAATATTATGAGTAACATATTTGATGTCAATTATTTCCATACATCCTATTTCTAGATAAATATGAAATATTATGGATGTTTAAAATGATTGTATTCAAATTTATTATTTTTCTTGGTTCCTTTATCGTCAAATTAAATGAATAAGATCAGAAATGAAATTAATGAAATTTAAAGAAGATAATATTTTATTAAATAATATAAAAAACATGAAAATATTGTGGTTGACAAGTAGAATGAGAATGTATCTAAAATATCATTCTATAACTTTTTATAAGCCATTTTTTAACTTATATATGAAATTATAACCCATTAAAATAGAAGTAGTTAGTACAATTTTGATGAAAAATGCCTAATTATGGGGCTAATAAAAAAAGATAAGGCTTAAAATGAGAAAAAAACCTAGATAAATTTAATTAGTTAATTATATTTAGAAATTATCCCCTTTTGTGAAAAAAAATTTCCATTTTGAATAATTTTTACTAGTAATTAGTTAATTATATTTTAATATTTTTTTGTATTCCAAGGTGTGTCCTTTTCCACCCTTATAAATGGGCATCCATTCTCTCTTTTCATTAACCCAATTTGAGCCGTCTAGATCAATAAAAATATATTCATTTCCCTTTTAAATGCCATTATCATTGTTTTATAGGTTTGGGTCTATACAAAAAAATTAACCCTACACACCTTAACAGGAGATCCAAAGGAAGCCTATCGAATAAGAGGTAATCATCTTTACCAATAATTTCAAAGGTGTTTCTTCTTATAGTTCCTCTACATCATTTTTAAATATATGAAAATATTAAATATAATATAATAAATATATTTAAATGTTATTATGATTATGTTACAACCATTCAATACTGGTTTTCCATCCTACATTAAACAAACACATCGTTCATGCATTCATATGATTTACCATCTCCATGTAGCGGTGTAATCTGATATTCATTTTCAAAATTCATGTATATTCATCATGGTGGATTAAAAGTTTATATATGATATTTATGACATAATTTTACTCTTATAATTATTATATAAAATCTAAATTATTACATTAAACTCTATTGAATATGATAATGTTGCTCGTGCATATGTGTGGATGACCACCTCCAAGACGCAATGTGATTTGTTTTTCATTTTTTGTTTTATGTGGATGATAATGATGGAATATTTAATGAATATTTATGATATATATGTAATAATAACAATTCTTAAAGGTTGAACAATTATTTACAACTCTTTCATTCCTTCCTTTGAAAAGTGAAAATAGTTTTCATTCCTAATGATTAACATTATATATTTGATGTAACCCTGACTAATGTATAAGGGCCAAAACAACCAAACAAAATTTCTTATGAAAAAAAGTAAATTTTAACACCCAAAAACATGATTTTAATAAGGAATTATTAATAAAATAGTGTTTTAATGTTATAAGTGGGTCAAATATGATATTTTAAATATGTATATGACTTTAGTATAGAATTATAATAAATTATTATTTTTATACAAGAGGATAAATACCTTTTCAAGAAACTCAAACAATATGTATTGTTAATTAATTTTACTAGTTAATTATTTTTAATTCACCTTAAATTTGAAAAAAAACATATTTAGTGATATCCATTTAGAATTCCATATTTCCCCATAGTATATCCCTATATATCAATCACAAAAAACATCCTAGAATCCTATGGAAATTAAAAAAAAGTAACGGGGATATCAGATGATCTATGATGGTATTTTTATGGTATAATATATCCACAATAAAAAACAAATAATCAATATGGAAAGGTAAACAATTGAATCATATTTCATTTAATAATTTTTTGGAACACGAAGATTAGTATGGAAGAAATATGTGATGAAAAACTAATGGAGTATGCATAATCAGTTGATCTAGAATCTAAACCACAGAATTTATAACCAGTTGAATAAATACATGGAACATAAATGTATAATCACATAATAGAGAAATGCATAATTCCAAACATCATAACTATACCATCAATGTTGAAAGACTATTAATTTAACATAAATGGGTAGGGCATGTGGATAAAATCCAAGCTAGTTAGCCTCATGGGACCAACCTATGCATCAAAGAGATATACATGAACCAAAAATCACAAATTAATTAAAATTCATTACTCATATAAAAGGATAGAAACATAATCCACAAAAACATTCATATTGAAAAACTAGAAAAAGAAATGTCAACAAACAGCCCAATAAATAAACATAATCAAAATCTATGCATAGTTATATCAATAGTATCAAATTGGTGTATCCCTAAAACAATATCATAAACCATATGGAAAAAAAGTAATTGTTGTATAATTTGAAAATATTCCTAGTGTATCATAATTAAAATAATGGGATGATGTTGTTGAATAATATAAATACTATAAAATTTTTATTAAAACATTCATGTAGAGAATAGCCATTTAAAATAGAAAAATCATTTTAAAACATAAATATCAAAAAATATTTTGACAATAATTTTATTTAAAAATAACATTTTAATATATAAATTCTTATTTAAATCATTGAATTGTCATGAAAGAATGAAATTTTTATATGTCCTACATTTTAAAACAATGATTTCTTATAAATTTTCAATAAAATCCTAATTTAAAATTTTTGGAAAAAAAAATTTAGATTCTATTAAAATATTTATTAAAAATAAAAAGTGGAAAAAAATATTATTTAATAAATAAATTTTCAGAATTTTAAAAACATTTTTTTGAATCATTTATTTAAAACATGGTTATGGATAAAAATAATATTTTTTACTAAAGAGAAAAATAATGTTGTTCTTTTTTAAAATCATTTAAATACCAAGGAGAGGAAAAATATTTCATTACTAGAAACTTTTTAGTAAATTCTAGAATATAAGGAAATATATATATTTTAGTAAATAAAAAATAATTCCTCCATTGGGGACTTAAACAAAAACAATCTTGAATAGTGACGATATTGTGAAATACAACCTTACTATTTTGGTAATGTTAGAATGATAAGCCTCGTAAAAGGATTTACATCAAATAAAAATTTAAAAACCATAAATATATATAGATTCGGGATTTAAAATTTAAAAAAGGGTATTATATAAAGCACACAAAGGAATAAGTGTTGAATATGGCATCTGTATCATGAAAGTAAAAGTTCGAAGAGAATCCCTTATCTTGGGTCTGACTTCCACCGCATGTTTCCAATCCTATTGTATAAAAAATTTTGGTTTATTAAAAATATGTCATTTAAGTATAGTAATATATCTCATAAAATATATTATTTAATTATGGTCTTGTATCACTATTTTATTAACAAATTTTTGATAAGAACACTATTTTAAATGATAATTTCTTTGTTATTTGTGTATGTTTTGGTTTGGTAAATTCAGTCCTTTTAATATGATTATAGATCCCTAAACTAAAAAAGTAAGACATGAATTAAATATTACATATATTCATTAATTAATTATTTATAATAATATATATAATCTATATATAAGAAATATATTACATCGTTCAAGGACATGGTAGGATATTACTACGGATGAAGATTATTTCCATTTTTTCTTCATGGATAAAATGAAAGTAAAATAAATTTTAATTTATAATTAATGAATACATATTTTAACATATATATAATATATATTAATATAATATTTCCTTATTACCATACTTGTAAAAATAAAATGAACAACATTTCACATCGATACATAAAGGAGATTGTCCACACGTACGCACAAACGACATTATTTTTTCCAAGTGATTCGAAGGAAATATGATAGATATGATATTATAATTAAGAATAATTTTTATGGATTAAATATCACATATATTCACTAAATTTATCATTACTACTTTTCATGTATAGCATTAGTGAAAAAAATGACATCACTTCGTGAGGTGTTAGTCCGTTGAAGACATGTGTGACATTGTCCAATCCTCCCCATAGAATGGAAAGTAATAAATTATATGTGATATAATAATATAATAATGTTAATAATTTAATAAATATCATATATATATATTATACCCATCATTATATATTTCCATTAAATGCTGTGATGGAAAACAATTACTTTGGTTCATGAGGCGGTAGTCCGCTGTACAGATGTTTGACAGTTTCATTTCTGATTTGATGGATGTGAAGATTTATCTCAGTTATTAATTTAATATAATTAAATAAAATTATATAGGATTTAGTTTTTTTATATTATAATATTCTATTATGATTTGAAGGGGCTTAATAATAAATAAAACTATTTTGAGCGTTTAACAATTTTACTTCTTTTTCAGAGAGCCTCTTTATGTTTATTTAAAATATATTCCTAAGAGGGATTAATAATTTACATAATGAATGTAGGATGTTTTGAAAGATTTAAATAAGACATTGGGGTAGGTATTTTCAGAATCAAATGGTTTTATAAGTGTTAATATTGGAGGAGAGTGAGTTTCTTTTTATAATTTGGGAAGAGGACACACAAGGTATTTTTAAAAATATAATGTGATACCAACCTCTTTATAATTCCACAAGTCTAAATTAGTGTTCATTATCAACCCTTAGATGTTATAAAGTATAAATTGCTCTGTAAATGAGATTTAGACTAGTTTTATGTCATTTTTAACCCTTATCGTCTTTGTTTAACCCTCGGTAAAAATATTTTCACCTTAATCATAGTAATTATTTTTCATTATTTTCACAATTAATTAAGTTAAAAACAAAAATTAAACTTATTATATAATAAAAATTATTCTCATTACACTTATAAAATCTATTTTTACTGATTCAATTCTGATAAGTAGCATTATGTAACAAAAAATTTATCAAAGAGATGTGCCGAAAAAGTGGTTTTCAAAAAATATATTTTTTTTTGAAAAAATATGGTCTTATATTAACTACATGAATAGAAAAAACATTATATGAATTTAAACATGAATGTTTTGATGAAAAGTTAATTTTTAAATTTAAATATTTCTTAATTAGGTGTTATTATGATTAATTCAAATGATGAAATATTATGATCATTAAAATTGATTATAGAAAAATGTGTTTTTTAAACCCCAAAATAAACTTATATTATAATATAATTTATATTTAATTAAAAAGCAATTACATGGATTAAAAATAAAAAAACTATACTTATGTTTCTTGATATCAAATTAAAAACATAATGGTCCCTTTAAGGATATTAAATTTTTATAATGAAATGAAAATTTTATAAAAATCATTATTTTTCACTCTTCACTGAAAAATGAATATATTCTCCAAAATAAAACTATTTCACCCTCGGTAAATTTTTGAATTGATAATTTAAAAAATTATATTCGGTTTTTTATATTAAAATCTGTATAAGTGGTAAAAAAAATTTAATTGGGTTTCTATAGCGACCCGACCTTTTCTTACATTACTATTACATCATTTAAAAGATAAACAACATAATAGTATTACACATGGAGGATCCATAGGTTTAGTGTCTTGGGAAAACTAGGACAACACATAACAAGTACAACATCAAGCATAAAAATTCATTTAATCTCTTATTCTATAGATTCTTAGTATCACTTGTCCTCTCCTTAGTACATGTAGCCACCTGAGGATATACATCAAAAGGAGTGAGCTAAAAGCCCAGTAAGAGGATATATAAGAACAACATAGCATGGGGTGAGCATAATCATGACATAGGAATAAGATATTGAACATGAAAGGAGCATAAACAATAAACTTGAAATGTGGCAAAGAATAAAAATGAAACATCATGTCTTAGTGGTTAACTACCACACATACTTGTGAACAAAGATAGAATCATGTCCACGCATCATTTCACATTTATTCATGAGATTCATCACTTTACCCAATGCATTGGAGCTCTATATAATTTCGGGTGCTCCCGTCACATTTAAACATTCATATTGCGCTATATAATTCCGGCCGCACCCGTCACATCATAACATTATCATTATCATTCTTGCCACATAGAACACATATCAAACATGTACATAAATAACCCATGGAAATGAATGTATTTCATCTCATAATAACACATTCATATGCTTTGGGTTCCCAAAAGAAAGAGGGAACAACATACTTGATATAAGAACCATCAACCTTGAATGAGAGGTAAAATGTGAGATCTTGAAAGAAGAGTTATTTTGGAAAACATTTTGATGGACATAAAAACCAGTGACAAACATATATATCCCAGAAAAGTAAAGTAAATGATGAACAAATGATCTTTTAGGAGTAACCATATCAAAAATGGAGTGAAAGAGGGAGAACCCGAAGGAAGAAAATTGGGTTCGAGATTTCCCCTTACCTTGTACTCGAATGCCTCCTTCTCTTTAATGTCATGTATAATGACATTATATTAATTAATTAGAAATTCAAGAACCTTTTATACATCAATAGGGTTCATTCTGGTTTCATTATTTCATATTATGTTCATTTGGATGACTTATAGATTTTAAAAACATTGATCGGGGATGTTCGTTTTTATGGTTTTCTTGAGCGGTCCACTTGTATTCTTAAATTGATGCTTGGGTAGATCATGGGTAAGCATCCAGAATAGATATTACATGTTATTAATTATATTACATAAGCATTAATGATTTTATAATGATTTATATTAGATCCAAGTGGACGAATCATTAGATAAAAATTTAATGATGGTTATTTGGGTTAATTTGAGCGGTTTTTGGATCACAACGATCTTGTTTTAACATTTATCTTAGTAATAAGGCCATAGGTTATTTCCAGAACTTAAAATAGAAAATAATACATATAAAATATTCTGGTTCAACCATAAAAATGGTTTCATGACCAGATTTAAGGTAGAAATGGAAGAAGAGAGCATGTTGTTTTTGAAGGTGATAAATTATCACCACGTGAACAACGTTCTCTTTAATAAAATAAAAGGAAGAGGGAAAGAGTGTGGGGTGATATAATATACCAATAGAATCATAATATTACAGTATATATATAATACTGGATTTACAGAACAATTTGGATGAAGATAGGTAGGTAGAGATCAAGAAAGGAACTTGAACATGAAAGGAAATTAAAGGAGAAGAGAGAGAGAAATTACCTTTAGAATCCTCCTCTTGAGATACTCTTTAAGGAAGCTAGGCTTGGTATTTTGATAAGACCAGAAGCTTTTGGACGTGGGGGATGATCTAGGAAAGGTGTTTGGGCAGAATTTAGGGAAGTCTTGGAGCTTGAGAGGTGTGAGGAAAAGAGGGAGTGAAGGGTGGCTTTTATAGTGGAGGGGAGAGGGGTTTCCTTAATATAAAATTGATTAGTTTATTAATTACACAAAAGACAAGGAATAGTGAGTCTTGGATGACCAATAATAGTAATTTTATAATGTAATCCTGAACCAAGTGGGCTTACATCAGCAGAACATCAGCAATGACTCAATTAATACATTATTTAGCTTTTATTGTGAATTATCGAATTCCACTATTCATCAAAAATTCAAGTACCTCAGAAAAATCCCAAAAATTTACCCCAACCATTTTTCAACGTGTAGAATCCAAAAATGAAGTCCATTTTTCAAAAATAATTTTCTATGTATTATTAATTTAATATTTAAATAAAATCATAATTTACTTAAAAAACAGTTTTTAAGATTAAAACTGATTTTATAGTTCTTTCAGAAATTACATAGGGTCTTATAAAATTATATAAAAACTATTAGACATTGATTAAATAATATATGAATACATTACAGGAAAATAAATATTCTTTTAAATTAATTAATTAAATATAATTAATTATTTATGACTTATAAAATACAAAAAACGTTTACTAAGGTCAAATTATCACTTTCTATGATGTAAAAATTTTATTTTATTATTCATAGGTAATTTTACTCTTATTTACTACTTATAAGGGTCATATTACTATTCATAAGGGTAGGTTACTATTCATAAGGGTAGGTTACTATTCATAAGGGTAGGTTACTATTCACCAAAAATTATTTTTGTTTCTTTGGACTCCAAAAACTATCTTGAACACAACTGTGAATGTTGGATTTTTAAAATTCCAAACATAGGGGTGAAAAAATTATGTTTAAAGGTCACTTATCACTTAGTAGTTCATTACTTTGTGTTTTTATGACATAGATATAAGAAGGGAATTTTCCATTGAAAAACTTTGGGTCGTTACATTCTTCCCCCCTTAAGAAATTTCGCCCCCGAAATATCACTTTACACAAACAGGTGAGGGTACTTCTCCTTCATTGCGTCTTCTGGTTCCCATGTTGCTTCCTCAAACTTTTGGTTCCTCCACAACACTTTGACAAGGTAGGTTGTCTTGTTGCATGGAACCTTATCACTTCTGTCCAAAATTTTTACCGGCTGCTCCTCATATGAGAGATCATCTTCCAACTGTACCACCTCTGAGTTTAGTACATGTGAGGGGTCTGGAATGTACTTCCTCAGTAGTGATACGTGAAACACATCATGAATTTGAGCCATATTCGGTGGAAGTTCCAGACGATAGGCCACGACTCCTATTCGATCAAGTATCTCAAAGGGGCCAATGTACCTTGGGCTTAGCTTCCCTTTCTTCCCGAATCTCATGACTCTCTTCCATGGAGATATTCGAAGGAAGACTTTATCTCCAATGTCGAAATCCAATTCCATTTGATGATTGTCAGCATAGATCTTTTGCCGACATTGAGCAGCTTTGATGTGTTTTTGGATGACTTGAACCTTCTCTGTCATCTCTTGAACAAGATCGGGACCAAGTAGCTTTCGTTCTCTAACTTCATCCCAACAGGTTGGAGTTCTACATCGCTTCCCATAAATAGATTCATACGGATCCATCTGAATACTCGAGTGGAAGCTATTGTTGTATGAGAACTAAACCAATGGAAGGTGCTGATCCCATCCACCTTTGAATTCAAGAGAGCAGGATCTTAGCATATCATCAAGTGTCTGAATAGTCCTTTCAGACTGGCCATCAGTTTGGGGGTGATAGGTCGTGCTGAAATTTAATTCAATACTGAAAGCATGTTGAAGGCTCCTACAGAATTTAGAAGTGAACCTTGGATCACGATCAGAGACAATCGAGAGTGGAACATCGTGCAATCTCACTACTTCCTTCACATATATCCTTGCATGTTGTTCAAGTGAGAGGTCTTCCCGAATGGTGATAAAATGGGCAGTCATGGTGAGTCGATCAACCAAAACCCATATAGCATTATTTCCTCTTGACATCTTCGGGAGACCCGTGACAAAGTCCATAGTAACATTTTCCCATTTCCACATGGGTATAGGCAATGGCTGCATCATACCTTTGGACTTTTTCCGCTCAGCTTTAACTTGATGACATACCAAGCACCTTGATATATATTCCGCAATCTCCTTCTTCATGTTATCCCACCAGAAGTGTTCTCGGAGATCACGATACATCTTGGTACATCCAGGATGAATAGAGAAAGTTGAGCTTTGTGCATTATCCAATAACTCCTTCTTTATTCTGGGTGATGAAGGCACACAAAGCCGCATTCCAAACCGGATCACACCATCATCGTCGATGTGGAACTCTTGCAGCTTCCCTTCCTTTACTGCATTCACCCTCTTTTGTATCTCCACATCATCCCTTTGTGCTTCCTTAATATTCTATTGGATGGATGTTTGCGCAATCATTTGGGCAAGGTAGGATGTATCCCCTGTCCTTACAATTCCCAAATTCGTCCTTTGCATATCCAAGAAGATAGGGTCTTTCTCAATCCTCAACATGGATAGAGTAGCTGGTTCTTTCCTACTTAGAGCATCAGCTACCCTGTTCGCCTTTCCAGGATGATAGTGAATAGAGAAATCGTAATCCTTGATTATCTCTAACCATCTCCTTTGACGCATGTTGAGCGCCTTTTGTGTGAATATATACTTTAGGCTCTTCTGGTCGGTGTATATGTCACACTTCTCACCATAAAGGTAGTGTCGCCAGATTTTCAAGGCAAAAATCACGGCTTTCAGCTCTAGATCATGCGTCGGGTAGTTCTGCTCATGGATCTTCAACTGTCGTGAGGCGTAGGCTATCACATTATCATTTTGCAAGAGTACACAACCCAAGCCTTTCTTTGAAGCAGCACTGTATATCACAAAACTTTCTCCACTTTTTGGTAATGTGAGTACAGGTGCAGTGATTATCCTTCTCTTTATCTCCTGGAAGCTTCCCTCACATTCATCCGTCCAGACATAATTTACCCCTTTCCTTGTTAACTTAGTTAGTGGGCTTGACAATCATGAGAAGTTTCTCACAAAACATCGATAGTACCCAGCTAATCCAAATAAACTATGGTTTTTTGTGACACTAGAGGGCCTGGGCCATTCCTCAATCGCTTTTGTCTTTGAAGGGTCCACAGAAATTCCCTCGCTTGTGATCACATGTCCCAAGAATGTGACTTGATTCATCCAAAAGTCACACTTTCTGAACTTGGTGTACAACTTCTCCTTTCTCAATGTCGCCAACACAAGTCTTATATGTTCTTCATGTTCCTCCTTACTCTTGGAGTAAATGAGAATATCATCAATAAACACTACCACAAATTTGCCGAGGTAATGTCTAAAGACTCTATTCATCAAATCCATGAAGATTGCAGGGGCATTAGTAAGTCCGAAGGGCATTACCAAAAACTCATAGTGCCCATACCTTGTACGGAAGGCAGTCTTCTGCATATATTCCTTCTTCACCTTTACTTGATGATATCCAGAATGAAGATCCACCTTTGAGAAGTATTGAGCTCCTCTTAACTGATCAAACAAGTCATCAATCCTTGGGAGAGGATACTTGTTCTTTATGGTGATCTTGTTGAGTTCCCGATAATCGATACACAGCCGCATGGTTCCATCCTTCTTCTTCACAAAGAGCACTGGCGCACCCCAAGGTGATGCACTAGGGCGTATGAACCCTTTGTCCAGATGCTCTGGCAGCTGCATCTTTAACTCCTCCAGTTCGGTAGGAGCCATCCTATAGGGGCACTTTGAGATAGGAGTAGCTCCGGATATGAGTTCAATTGAGAAATCTACCTCACGATCTGGGGGAATTCTGGGTAACTCTTCGATAATTACATCGCCGTATTCCCTTATGATGGGCATTTCCTCAAGGTTGGAACTTTCCTTCGACTCAAACATTTGGGCGAGGTATGCTTCTTCATAGGGAATCATCACCCACACCATTGAAGGATTTTTCAAAGGATATTCATGATCTTCCTTGCATTTGTAGAGGAGCATGGGATGGTTCAGAATATGAAAGTATATTTCTATTTCCCGACAGTTGATATGTGCTCTATATAACGAGAGTCAATCCATTCCCATTATAGCGTCGAATTCCACCAAGGGAAGTATTACGAGATTTGACAGAAGAATCTTCTCACATACGTCAACAGGAGAAGAGTCAAACACCTGGGTTGCAATGATTACACAACTTGGTGTTTTTACAGATATCTCTACTTCATGGTTTCGGGGCTTCGATTCTATAGTTCTAGCAAACTTGCAAGATATAAAGGAATGCGTAGAACCAGAATCAAATAAGACTTTTTCCATTCTTGAGTGAATAGGAAGTGTACCTTGTACGACTTCATTATCATGTTCCACCTCTACAGTAGTGATGGCATAAGCCTTCCCTTGTTCCTTTGGCTTTGGTGTTTGTTGGCGCTGATTACCCTCAAAAGTTCGAGGTTTAGTGCACTGGTTTGAATAGTGCCCTAGCTCCTTACAGTTGTAGCATTGAACCACGAGTGGTTATCTCCATTCATCGACTACATTATCCTTCCTTTTCATGTCTCTTCGACACTCATGATCTAAGTGTCCTTCATTCCCACACTTGAAGCATTTCCCCGTCCCTTTGAGGCAGTTCCCATTGTGCAACTTCCCACATTTTTGGCAAGTGAGTCGTTGTGTTTTCTTCCCATCTTTATCACTAGATCCACCAGCTTGAAACTCCATCTTTATTTTCTTATCACCATAGCCATGGGAACATTCTCCAAACTCCATCCCCACCTTGAGAGCACACTGAACAACTTCTTCATAACTCCCAAAGTCTCAAATTTCAAGAGCTTTTCGAAGATGTCGTTTTAATCCACTAAAGAATCTATCAATTTTGCTATCATTGTTGATAACAAAACCCGAAGCATACCTTGTGAGCCTTGTGAAATTTGCTTCATAGGTTGTGACAGATTCTCCATATTTTTTCTTGAGCTCTATTAATTCTCTCTCCATCTTCGTGCGAAGAGTTCTTGGGAAGTACTTATTAAGAAACATTATCTTAAAGTCTTCCCATTCCATCTCTTCAATTTCCTCCCTTGGATTGGTGTTCTTAATCAAATCCCACCATTGATCAGCTTCTCCATCTAGATGATAAACGACTAGAGTCACATTCTCTGTCTCGGAACAATGAAGAGCAGAAAAGATCTTCTCCATGGAGTTGACCCACTGTTCCGCAACTAGTGGATCGGAAGATCCAAAAAACGTCGGTGGTCGTTTCCGCATAAAACATTCGATAGCTAGATGCTCCCTCTTTGGTGAAGGAGGATATTCTCCATTATTATGGTTATTATTCATAACCCGTGATAATTGGGTAAGCATCGCCATGATTTTTTGAACTCTACCTCCAAAATCATTGGGGATGTCGTTCGGGCAATCGTTGCATTGGCCTTCGCAAGAGTTGTCGTCCTGATTTCTCCTAGTTCCCACCATTTTCTAAAATAGAAAAGGTTAGAACAAAACATAAGTAAACAAGTCATGAATAACATATCCTTTTAAACAATTATACCAAAAACATAACATATGGGATCCCTAGGTAAATATCCTTGTGTGCATATTTGTACTTAGTCTCATGCTAGAGGTTTTCTTTAGGGTTCACTAATCCTAATTCCCAAATTAACTAAACCTTTCCTCTCATACCAACTATAGTGACCCGACCTTTTCATACATTACTATTACATCATTTCAAAGATAAACAACATAATAGTATTACACATGGAGGATCCAGAGGTTTAGTGTCTTGGGCAAAATAGGACTACACATAACAAGTACAACATCAAGCATAAAAATTCATTTAATCTCTTATTCTATAGCATCATAGTAGCACTTGTCCTCTCCTTAGTACATGTATCCACATGAGGATATAAATCAAAAGGGGTGATCTAAAAGCCCAGTAAGAGGATAGATAAGAACAACATAGCATGGGGTGAGCATAATCATGACTTAGGAAGAAGATCTTGAACATGAGAGGAGCATAAACAATAAACTTGAAATGTGTCAAAGCATAAAAATGAAACATCATGTCTTAGTGGTTAACTACCACACATACTTGTGAAAAAATCTAGCATCATGTTCACGCATCATTTCACATTTACTCTTGAGATTAATCACTTTACCCAATGCATTGGAGCTCTATATAATTTCGGGCGCACCCATCACATTTAAACATTCATATTGCGCTATATAATTTCAGGTGTACCTGTCACATCATAACATTATCATTATCATGCTTGCCACATAGAACACATATCAAACATGTACACAAATAACTCATGGAAATTAATGGGTTTCATCTCATAATAACACATTCATAAGCTTTGGGTTCCCAAAAGAAAGAGGGAAAAACATACTTGATATAAGAACCATCAACCTTGAATGAGAGGTAAAATGTGAGATCATGAAAGAAGAGTTCTTTTGGAAAACATTTTGAAGGACATAAAAACTAGTGACAAACATGTATATCCCAGAAAAGTAAAGTAAATTATGAGAAAATGATCTTTGAGGAGTAACCATATCAAAAATGGAGTGAAAGAGGGAGAACCCGAAGGAAGAAAATTGGGTTCGAGATTTCCCCTTACCTTGTACTCGAATGCCTCCTTCTATTTAATGTCCTGTATAATGACATTATATTCATTAATTATAAATTCCAGAACCTTTTATACATTAATAGGGTTCATTCTGGTTTCATTATTTTATATTATGTTTCTTTGGATGACTTATATATTTTAAAAACATTGATTGGGGATGTTCGTTTTTATGGTTTTCTTGAGCGGTCCACTTGTATTCTTAAATTGATGCTTGGGTAGATCATGGGTAAACATCCAGAACTGATATTACATGTTATTAATGATATTACATAATCTTGAATGATTTTATAATGAGTTATATTAGATCCAAGTGGACAAATCATTAGATAAAAATTTAATGATGGTTATTTGTGTTAATTTGAGCGGGTTTTGGATCACAACGATCTTGTTTTAACATTTATCTTAGTAATAAGGCCATAGGTTATTTCCAGAACTTAAAATAGAACATAATACATATAAAATATTCGGGTTCAACCATAAAAATGGTTTCATGACCAGATTTATGGTATAAATGGAAGAAGAGAGCATGTTGTTTTTGAAGGTGATAAATTACCACCACGTGAACAACGTTCTCTTTAATAAAATAAAAGGAAGAGGGAAAGAGTGTGGGGTGATATAATATACCATTAGAATCATAATATTACAGTATATATATAATAATTGATTTAAAGAACAATTTGGATGAAGATAGGTAGGGAGAGATCAAGAAAGGAACTTGAACTTGAAAGGAAATTAAAGGAGAAGAGAGAGAGAAATTACCTTTAAAATCCTCCTCTTGAGATCCTCTTTAAGGAAGCTAGGCTTGGTCTTTTGATGCGACCAGCAGCTTTTGGACGTGGGGGATGAGCTAGGGAGGGTGTTTGGGAAGAATTTAGAGAAGTCTTGGAGCTTGAGAGGTGTGAGTAAAAGAGGGAGTGAAGGGTGGCTTTTATAGTGGAGGGGAGAGGGGTTTCCTTAATATAAAATTGATTAGTTTATTAATTCCACCAAAGACAAGGAATAGTGAGTCTTGGAAGACCAATAATAGTAATTTTAGAATGTAATCACGAACCAAGTAGGCTTACATCATCATAACATCAGCAATGACTCAAATAATACATTATTTAGTTTTTATTGTGAATTATCAGATTCCACTATTCATCAAAAATTCAAGTACCTCAGAAAAATCCCAAAAAATTACCCCAACCATTTTTCGACGTGTAGAAGCCAAAATTGAAGTCCCTTTTAAAAAAATAATTTTCTAAGTATTATTAATTTAATATTTAAATAAAATCATAATTTACTTAAAAAACAGTTTTTAAGATTAAAACTGATTTTATAGTTCTTTCAAAAATTACGTAGGGTCTTATAAATTTATCTAAAAACTATTAGACATTGATTAAATACTATATGAATATATTACAGGAAAATAAATATTATTTTAAATTAATTAATTAAATATAATTAATTATTTATGACTTATAAAATACCAAAAATGTTTACTAAGGTCAAATTATCACTTTCTATGATGTCTATATTTTATTTTATTATTCATAGGTAAGGTTACTATTATTTACTATTTATAAGGGTCATATTACTATTCATAAGGGTAGGTTACTATTCATAAGGGTAGGTTACTATTCACCAAAAATTATATTTGTTTCATTGGACTCCAAAAACTATCTTGAACACAACTGTGAATGTTGGATTTTTAAAATTCCAAACATAGGGGAGAAAAAATTATGTTTAAAGGTCACTTATCACTTATTAGTTTATTACTTTGTGTTTTTATGACATAGATATAAGAAGAGACTTTTCTATTGAAAAAAATTGGGTCGTTACAGTTTCCAAAGAGAAACTAAACAAAATTTTAGAATACATTGGTTTTTTGAAAACATTTCATTTTTTCTTTCAGATGATTGTAGTTTTATTTGTAGTTAATAGATATAAATTGATTTTATTTTATATATGTGTATACCATGTATTTTTAATAATTTAGTTATTCTATAAAAACCCTCTAACATAATAGCTATTCTATAATGGATATATTTATATAATAATATTTTAATAGAGTATCACATTTTATATAAACCTAGTGTTGAATGCATCATAAGAAATCAACGAGATTACATTTATTTGGAATGAAAAATATTTTATGATATTAGTGTTTTACAATATCTAATAATATTCACTTATGTCATATATTCTATCAAATATGATGTTCCTCTTTTATATTCATGTCAGATTACATTCTACCCACTTAAATAAATTACATCCTTACAATTTAATTTTGATCTAACAAATTAAGGGTTTGACATTTGAAAATACCGCTCGTGGGAACCCACATCATAAAAATTATGAATAAATCATCCTCTTTATATGAGATTAATGAAATTAAAATGGATATATAGAATAACACATAACTAGTTTTATAAGAAGGAGAACGTTTGTGGAATGTAAATACATGGACATGGAAGGAAAGCGTAAAAAATTATTGGGAGTGATAGAGATAATTGATCACAAGAATGTGCCTGATAAATATATTGTTAAGGACCTCAAAACCATAAATAAATGAATATTTATATTACTATTTGTTATATATGAAATAAAGGTAATGTGATTACTTTTTTTTGAAGATCCTTTTTCTAATGTTGAGGAATTAGTTTACTATCTAATATTATAAGTAAATATACCTACTCTATATTTTTATATTTCTTCAGATTTATTTCATAATGTGGTTGTGATTTTATCAATTGAAACCTAATATCTAACTCTAATAAATTAATATTCAAAAATGATTTTTTTCCTGATGAACTATAATTAAAATTTTACTAGTCAAAAGATCCATAAAATAGTGATAATTATTTCAGCCTATCACATAAAATCTTCCAAAAATAATATGTTTTGCATAATTTAAAAAATATGATACATTAATATATTAAACTCAACATTAACACCAGTAGATGAACCTAAATATTTACCGTAAAATCATTTACTTAAAAAAAATGACATATTAACTAGAATATCACATAGGATAGTGGTAGGCGCAACATTATTTTCACCCTTCAGTTGCGGCTTCAAGACCTATGAACTTACCAGATGTGATGGTTTTTCACCTAATATGCGTGTCGTTATTTTTTTTGAAACATTATTAATGAAATTTATATAATTTTCCGAAATTATAATAACAGATATTTACCTCAACATTAAAGGTATGATAATACATATTGGATAACAATACATTCATAAAAATAACATACACATTATTATCTCAACACTAGGAACAAATTAAGTGGTATACTCCCTTAATAATGTGTTTCCATGAAGTTCAACTTGCCACTAATTCACTTTTCTTGGTACCATTCACCACATGATATCAAATCCTTAAGGAAATGTTGGTACCAAATAATCATTTTATGATTTATGATTTTAATAATGATAATATAATTGATAAAATACATCTACAATATATATCTTTATTTTATATAAATGCACTCTAATCATTCCACTTAAACTGTATCAATTTTATAGGCATTAACATAATCGATTAGCTTCTTATTTGGTATATTCCCATTATTATTGGGACATTAATTTGTGTAGTGATCCATCTCCTTACAGTTGGATTATTTAAAATGGGTACTTATTTATTTCCTTTTCAATCACAAGAATGGTTTCCTTTATCTCCACACTAGTAGAAAATTACAAATACCTCAATCTAATTACAAGGGTGTTTCTCCCCCCAATTATCATGTCGATTGAAATAAATTATTCCCACAGTCCATTTATTTTTCTTTTTCCCTACCATCATCTTATTATCTTTATTCCCTTATAGTCCATAAGACATGGAGAATTATTTCCCTATCATTATGATACTATTTCCTCTTATGATTAAAAATCATAGGATTCTAGTTCCCATTATGTAATTGGATTATCCCATTAAATAAATTTCAAGGCCTTCCCTTGACAATATGTATATTTTAGTGTGCATTGATAACGTTGGAAGGTTTTTTTCATACTCACAAAAAATTTCATCTTTAGTTTTTCTAATATTCAAGAAATTTACCTTTATATCCAGTCATTTATCAAGATGGAAATACATTTCCAAGAAGAGTACCTTTAAATCATTTCATTACAAGTTCTCTAATTCTTCTTCATCCTTAATTTTTTGAGTCAACGACCACTATTAATCTGTATCTATTGAGATATGATAAAAGTCCATATTAAAATTCTACCTTTCATTGATTCCCAAGGTAAAAAATATATTCTCAAAGTAACTTATCCATTTCTTAGCTATAAATGTAACTTTTGTTCCATAAAATGATGGAGGTTGTTCACATATAAAGTGATATTATACAGTTACACCATGAGGTGGATTAGTAGGATACTCCATATGGGAAAGGTAATTATTCCTAACATGAGTTAGTTAAACCAATATTTCTATAATTTTATCTGTTCCGGTAGTAGCTATAAGTCAAAATTAATTATATTTCCCAGTATAGAAATCTCTACATCGGGTATGTGAATTGGTATGGTTTCCATTTCTTTCTCAAATAACAATTTCTAATTAATAAAATTCACTAATTAGATCCTAACATTTTGAAATATAATGTATAATCCCTATACTGGTGAAGTACATATAATTAATTGAAAAATTTATTCATGGAAAATCACATAATCATAAACATGGTTTCATTGGAAATGTTTCCAAAAACTAAAAATATTTTCAAATACTTCAAAATTGTTAGTAAAGAAAATGTTAATTGGCCCAAGTATATCCGCTGGGAGTGTTAAAACAGGTGCATAATTATGCATGTTTTCTTGTAATAGGTAATGCTCATGTCCCGCCTAGATAACCTTTTTCAGTGTTTCTAACCCTAGTTACATTGGTTTCGGAATCACGTCAACATGTAATATCATGAGAGAGATTCATTTCTATGAAAAAAACACATACACCATTCCTCACCTAAACATCAAGACATTCATTTACTATAATCCTCAAATTCAGTCATATGATCATGTTCCCTTATCTATTTTTTCTTAAATATATTTCCCAAGAATTATTGTATACTTCATTTGATAGAAACTATAATGATTGTCACCCTTGTAACCAATATTCAGTGGTTACTATATTACATTGGTATAAGATATAATGAATCAAATTCTAAAGGAATGAATGATTTAATAGTCTTGGTAAACTTTATATATAAATGAAATTAAAATTAAAACTGAAAACATAATACAAAAAAATGTTTTATTTAGAATTCGACATTCCCCATAGCATATATCTAAATATGAATCATAAAACACTTTCTGGCATCCTATCTAAAATAAAACATAAAAAAGGGGTAACATATAATTCTTAGTAATGGTATGTGTACAACATAATATGTTATGAATAAATAAGAAATAATCATTATGTAATGGTAAATTGCTGAAACATGTTTCATTTAATACATAATAGGAATATGAAGTATTATAAGTCTATAATGAATTATTATCAAATAAATCCATATATATAATCTATTGATATTGAAACTTAACTATGGATATTATAATCACATAGAACATAAATATATTATCTCATAATGTTGAAATTCATAATGTAATAAATCCTAACCAGACCTTCAGGGCCTCATTCCAATTTGTTTTTACATAAATGTGGATGGCCTCATCCAAAAAACGTATGATAGTTCGACTCATGAGACATACTGATATATGTATGGTCTATAATAGGAAAATCCCATGACTTATTATGTTCAGTTCATATATAGAATTAAAGGGGAGAGATATAATCAATATAAACATTCATATTGTAAACTATCATATGAAATGTTAACAAATACCCCAATCAATAAACATAACAATAAACCATCCATTGTATTCTCAATGGTATAAAACTGGAACATATCTAGTAAATTTTATCATGATCCATATGATGAAATTTAAATATTTTATAAATACAAAATAAACACAGTGGATCATATGTATAAAAAAGGATTGATGTCATTGATGAATAGATATACCATAAAAATCACTTCGAAAGAATTCTTGGAGAAAATAAACTATTTGATTTTTAAAATATTTTGAAAACTAAAAAGTCCCCAAATATTTTAAAATTAATTTTCTAAAAAAATACATTGAAAATTTTAAATTAATATTTAAAACATTTATTTTTCATTAATGAATAAATTATATAAATATTTTACATGTTAAAATAATGGTTCCTTTAAGGTTTATTCTGTAAAATCCAAAAATACCTTTCTAGGAAAAAAATGAAGATTACTCACATAATAATTCATAAATACTATAAAATGTGTTATTTATATAAAAAAAATATGTAATGTTATAAAACATTTTTTAAAAAAAATTTAGAAAACATTATTTTGGATGAAAAAATGATGTACTACGAAGAGAGAAATAAATCTAGATTTTAATAAAAATAAATTCCCAGTCATTTTCATTGCCTAATGGAGTGAAAATGGTACTATTATATAGAAAGACAATGAATAACTAGAGTAGAAGAAAATATATTTATTTTAATAATTAAAATATAATTCTCCATGGTATACTTAAACAAAAACAAACTTGACTAATGATGATATTATGAAATACACCCTTACCCTTTTGGAAGTATTTAAATCATAAGCCTCATAAAAGGAATAACATTAAATTAAGCATTAAATACTCGGAATAGAAATAGATCCATTATATAACATATAAAATGGAAAATATACAAACAAAACAATGGAGTAAGTGGTTAATATGGAATATGTATAAAAAATATAAAAGTAAGACGAGAAACCCTTATATCCAGCTCGAGATCATTCATTTGTGGCCAAACCACCTATATTACAAAGATGTGTTTTTTATAAATCTAGTAGAGAAGAAAAATATTATATCCCATACAATATGTGTTTTACTTATGTAATTTAATCACTCTTTTGTTAATAATTATTTGTTAAAATCACTTTCTCATGTGATAATTTCATTGTTTAACATGTCTGTTTTAAATAATTAATTTTTATACATTTACATCGATCAGGGTCTAATCATCTCTAGAATGTTAGTTGTGATATAAATATAATATATACATAATATATATTTATTAATGTCAATATATAATAACTAGATATAGGTATTGTATTGTATCGTTCATGGAGGCGGTAGGTTGTTTGTAAGCATGGAGGTTGTTTCAATTTTTTTCTCAGTGGGTAGGACAAAAGGAAAACAAATTTTCATTAATAATTACATAATAATAATTATTTTTTATATTTAATTTATAAAATTGTAATACATCCTTATTAAAATCCATGTCAATATATAATGATAGACATATCATATTTCTAAGTGGTGGTGGTAGTCCATAAGTATGCACAAATAACATTATTGTTTTATAATGGATTTCATGGTAAGAAGTTATATGAGATATATTTATTAAAAAAGTATTTTTTGGTCATAAATAAAACAAATATTAAATAAATTTATCTTTAATACATTCCATGTATATATTAATTGAAAAATCAATCACCTCGCTACATGAGGCATTAATATGTCATACATAAAAGTGATGTTATCATATCATTATAAGGAGTGGAAAGTAGAAATGTATATATTGAATAAAATTGGTATATATATAATAATTAATTAAATATAACATAAATACGTCAAACGAATCATTATAGTCATCCTTGAATGTTGGTGAAGGAAAATGAATTAAATCTGTTCACGAGGTGGCAGTCCATCGTACAAACTATTGATGGTTTCGTTTCCCATTTGATGGAAGTGTAAATGGATATGGGTTATTAAATTAAAATAATATCATATTGGTATATATTTTATACTATTGTATCAATATTAACATATATAAATATTTTTTTGAGGATGTGGAAGAAGAAATAAAACAAATACACACATCTAATAATTTTCTCTCCTCTTCGTGGAGTCTCTTTAGGATTATACCAAAAGCCTATGAAAGTGGAATTAATAATAAAAATGAGGATTATATTATATTTTAATAGAATTAATAAATATATTTATTCAGTTCATGGATGACAAAAGGGTATTTTATGTGTGAATAAGTTATGGGAGTGGGAGGCTTTATATATGTGGGGTACATGGCACACAAGGAATTTTTGAAAAGATGAATTGATACATAGTTTTTTCTCATTAAAAAGAATTAAAATGGGACATTTTATACTCCTATAGGTAATACTGTCTATATATTTCCATAAAATGAGTTTTGGATAAGCGTTAAGACATTTTTAACCATTATCATCATAGTTTAACCCCCTTTAAACCTGTTTTTACCCAAACTGGGGTAAATAATTTTTATTTTTTTCACTATTAATTATTGTAAAAAAATAAGATAAACTTATTTTTTGTTATAAATTATCATTATTAAAAGTATGAAATTAATTTTTTAAAATTCAATTTAATTACGTGGAATAATTTATTGAAAATTAACCCCATAGACGTGATAAAAAAGTTATTTTCAAGAAATGTATTTCTTATGGAAATTATGATCTTAAATGAAAGGAATGATTTGAAATTATCATTATATGAACAAAAAATTAAAAAATAAATTGTATTATATAAAGAAATTATATAAATAATTTCTTATTAGGGGTTATTTCTATTAATTAATATGGGGAATCATTCTGCACATTAAAATAGTTTGCCAAAAAATATGTATTAAAAT
Organism: Viscum album; assembly: GCA_963277665.1. NCBI lineage: Eukaryota > Viridiplantae > Streptophyta > Magnoliopsida > Santalales > Viscaceae > Viscum > Viscum album. The sequence continues at coordinate 1,992,585,535 of OY728151.1, forward strand.
ACAATAATAAACTTATAATAATATATAGAATAATATAGATTAAAATGAAATTATTTAGATTAAATATAAAAAAATAATTGTCTTCAAATTAAATTCATATCTTAATGGTCCTTTGAAATTACATAATTTATTGTAAATAAATGATTGTTTTACAAAAATCGAAATTTTTCACTATTGATTGATTTTTTTTCTAAAATATAAACAAATTACAACACAACTAAATTATAGTATGATTATTTTAAAAAAATTATTACATTTTTGAAAATTTATTTTCTAAAATTGGTAAATGTAATTTTTAAATTATTTTGGCAAAGCACAACTAAAAAACATTTTTGAAAAATAATGCTTTTTATAAAACATTTCTTTTACATTGAAATTATTCTTATTGTATTTATAATAAATATATAAGAATAGTATTTAATTTATAAATATGTAAACCAAATAGTTTTCATAATTTAGATAGTCATATTAATACCCACCGTCATAATGACTAGGTTATAATGGTTGTAATTAAATAATAATATTTTAATTAAGTATCATGTTTCGTTTCAACCATACATTATGTGCATCGTATGATGTATAAGGGATTATATTTGGGTAAAATGAAGTATATCATAATTTATTGATTCGTTACGTTCTATTCAATTCTTTGTTTTTTGTTATGTGTTATGTGTCTAAGAAGTGTGCTAGTTGTGATGTACTAAGTGGGAGATGATGTATAACATTTATGAATAATTTATTTATGAGTCAATGTTTCAAAAGACACTAAACCAAAATAATTGTGATGTGTATTTTCATGTTATGTAACTAATATTCATCTACTAATATATAATATTCTTGTGTCAAATGTCTGGGTTTTCATTAAGTATAATATAGAGTGACAACACTTGGTTATTTTGGTCAAAATTCCTTTTATGCATTTTTGTGTCCTTAGGTAGTAAACATATTATACTTCACATACTCATTATAAGAACCACATTGGATTTATATATTTATTTTGTTTTTATGTAGTTTTTTTTTCATTTTTTTTAATTTTAATTTCATTATAGTTTAAAAAAATTGAGATTTCTATACTTTCAATGATCCTCATGAGGAAATAATCAATTTATAATATTATTATATTGTTATGAAATCAATAATTAATCTAGTAATGATTTAGGAATCTTATTAAAAAACTAGTTTTCTTATGATAATGATTTATTTAAATAGATTTTATGAATATTTTTAATTAATTTATTGATTAAAGTTATTTTATCATATCGACATACAATAATTTTAATCATTTTTCAATCCTCATAATTTTTTTTTGAAAAATATTTCTTTTATTTAAATTTTATTTATTTATACATAAAAGTATAATGTTATATTTTATATTTGAATGTATGGTAAATCAATTATATCTGGATAAAAGTTGGACTACCAAACCTCAAAACACATCTCAGTATTTACATTATTGAACAATTTTTTGGATTTTTCAATTATAAATTGATCCACATAATGAAGAATAAAATATATATGACCAAAATGAACATTTAGATAATTTTTGAAAGAGTGATAAATAAATATTTTATTTTATATTTAAAAAATTTCATCCTCATTATGTGTGATGGATTTGTCAAAGAGAATTGATAATTACATAAAATTCAAGCTATTGTGTCTCTATTCAGAATGAAAAAGTCAATTCTTGAATAATAAAATTCAAAAGATAAAAAATAATGTTTTTATAATAATTATAAAACATTATAAAAAATTAATAACTCAATTAATCCACATTATAATGTTTCATATATTAAGGATGAATTTATAAGTATATAATAACTTGATCAATATAATAAAATATTAATGTATTATTTTTTGGATACTAGTACAATAGAAATAAAACCTATAAAAACAAAAAAAATGAAAATCATTATAGTTGTTACTTTAATTGTTTTTGTAGGATGTGTCAAATATTCAACATTTTCTATTCTACTATAGTTATCCCACATCAAGAGTTTATGTGGAATTCTAAATAAATCAATGTTATTGATATTAGAATTTTTTTACATATCTAATGAAGAAAATACCCCTATATAATAAAACAAGAAGATGATGTTCATTATTAATAATGAACGAAATTATAAAAATATACAAGCATTTTTAAAATATTACATGCTTTATTAAAAAGAAATTTTGAATAGTGACATTTTAAAAAGTAATTATAATTTTAAATTAACACAAAAAAACATGATGTCATCAAAATCAGGGTAATACCAAATAAAAAGAAAAGGAAAGTTACTATAAATATTTTATGTCACATTCCATTAAAATAATAGTTTCAATAATTGATTATTTCATATAAAACCAATAAACTTATGAAGTGGAATATATTTAATAATAATAAAGATAATTACATGTTATTTTCAATAAATTAAAAGGAATTGATGAACTTTGATTCATTACATATTGATTTCTATTCTAATCCTATAATTATGAACTTAGGATTAGAAATACGTGGTTTATATCCTTTTGGGTCTTTAAGTTATAATAATTTCATATTTCTAGTTGTTTTCGTCCATTATAATGTACCTCCATGGATGTGTAAGCAATATAATTCATCCATAATATTGATGATTATTCCAAAACATAAAATATTAGAAAATGTCATTGATTTCTACAATAATAATCCTATTAATGAATTAATAGATTTTTGGAAACATGGTGTAGAAATATTATATTATTATTCTATAAAATGTCAAAAATTCATCACTACAACAAAATATGTGACTAACGATGTTTGTTTTTTATGATGGTGTTTGTTTTAAAAAATGAAAAATTATTTGACAATGTCTATTTAAAACCATCGTTAATATTAGAATCAGAATAACCTTTTTTTGTTTCACCCATTTAGCTATAATTTCTTGGTAGTGTTGCAAAAAAATTTTAGTAGTGGTTATTTGGTTTTTTAGCGGTGATTTTCCACTAAAAACTATCAACGATTTCATGGTGGTTTGAACCGCCACTTTATTAAATAATAGATAGAGGTAGTATAAACCAGTACAATTTTTTTAAAAAATATATTGTGGTGTTTTAGAATGATGCTAAATATTTCTATTAAAAAAAAAATTCTAGAGAATATTTATCCATAGAAAAAAAATATTCATATTGAAACATAAAAAAACAATTATGTTTAAATAGTTCATATTATAAAACAAACCATGTTAAATTCCAAAACAAATAGCATTAAACATAAACATCAAAAAAATATATTAAATTATAAACACTAAAACATTGATAAAATAAAAGTTAAAACTAAATTCAAACAACCACTAACCAAACTGGTATTATAAAATCGATAAATACATAAAAGAGTATGATAAATAAAAAATAACCATATAAATTGGAAAAATTCAAGCTTACTATCTTTTAAATGAATGAACTACATGGAAATTCTATAATTCCACTTCTGGTTTGGATGATCAACATCTAAAAAGTGAATGTCTTGAGTGAAAATCTATGCATTAAATTTAATCATAATTTTTTAAAAAGATTACTGAAGTAAAATTAAAAGATCATCATTACATGACTAACTCTGGAGGACACTATCTCTATATCGACCTATACTCCCTATTACTGTAACCTATAAGAATATTTCTTTAAAATTAAATAGTTATTTATATTGAAATTTAGACTTAAACATAATAAAAAAATTATTAATTAATTATGATGTTATGTGATTCATAAATTCAGTCAAAAAATTCTTCGACATAATATCATCGAGCCACATACAATCATCTATCGATATAATTCTACTAATGATTTCTATAGAGAAACGACCTTTTCATCTGAAATCGGTATATGAGCCCCATTTTACCATACTGGTCACCCCTATAGTTTGAAAATTATTTTCATTTACATAAATATCCTTAGAAAATCATTAGGCCGGGAGTAACTACAAAAAGTAGTATATACTAGTGAAATATCCAATGACCTTCCAAAGTCCTCATATTGTAAGGGTTCAGAACCCATCTTGTGCATGTGATTAGGATGCGTCTTCTTATGGAATTAACCTACTAGATTATGTTGGGAGTCTAAAAATGACTACATGGAATTTTCATCCAATAGTCATTTTATTTTTACCTATAAATAACATACCGGCCGTATTTGATTAAATACTTATTAACAATTTGGGAACAAAAAATGACTTATTACAATGATAACATAATTCAAACCACAACTTCTTTTGCAATATCATGCACCTAACTCCTATAATATTTCATATGAACATCCAACCAATGGTTTGTTAAGGATATATAGTGCACTAATATTTGAAATTATATTAATAAAAGGTAAATAAAAAAATTAATATATATATCTTATAAATATGGAAACTAATGAAAATATTACAATATTAAATCAATTTCATGAAATAAAATCATGACATGGTATTGTGGGTAATGAGTTTTTCAGCTCAATTTGATAGAGTTTTCTATTATACACCATAAAAAATAACATGTAATTTAATAGTAACATATAAAATTTAATATCATAACCATATGAATAGATATAAATATATGTAAAATAATAATATTATAATAATATATTTTCCAGTACCATGGACTTCATGATGAGATTCATTTTAAAGAAAACATTAAAAATCCCTCTATGTATCCCTTTATGTACCTTATCATACTTTTTTTGAGGGGTCAATGATGTATCCTTTAATTTATTCCATGATATACATTTAAAATATCTTCATTTAATACCCAAATTTTTCAAAGTCCAATTTCATATGATAAGATCAGTAATGGTAAAAAGGAATAAAAACTGTACAAAGAGATACATTTTTCAAAAATTGGAATCTAATTATATAATGGAATTCAATTAATCAATAATGCTTTATAATTATCTTTAACAGGAAAACAAATACTTCATTTTCTTAAGATTAAGGAATATACCTCTAATCCAAAATTTTAAATTGAAAGGTAACAAGCTCTTCTCCTAACTACCCTAGAATTTGGAAAAATAATCTCACAGTATCATCTGGGGGTACCCCATAACAATCAACAGGGACAACTATATTCAATCCATTTATATTCAAGAAATATGTACTATTAATATTTCTCCCAATACTAACATTGTTTCCATATTTTGTGAAAAAAGTTAATAGTATAAAAACATGCAATAAATTTTATCAAATTAAAATTTGAACCTATATCCATCACCCACTAATATCCTCATTATGAAATATGAGTGACCATATGTTCCTTTATAGTAGATTCACTGCATATTAAACATACTAAATCAGGAGGCAATATGATAGATGATATTGGGATTACTAGGGAGGGTGGAAAATATTCTGAATAATGGTATAAGGAGGGTGTGCCAAATGCTAATTGGGGGAAGGAGGGCGTCCTAGATACTATATAGAGTGAATAAAGGATCATTTGGTCTTTATGTGGTCAAGAAAATAAGAAATAGGGCAAATATGGGTTGATGAAATTCTTCTTCCCAATAAATCTTGTCATTTAAACATATAAAAATAGTATTTGAACGTATATTTTGAAAAAATAATTCCTAAAAAGACATTTATAAATGATAACAAATGAAAAGTACTAAAAAACATAATATTCAGAGGTATGAATATGAATGACATCACATATAAGAGATATAAAATTTAGATTTTCAAAATTAAATAATTGATGAACAAAAATCAGTTTATATTTGATAAAAGATCCATAATATATTAAATTAACAACACATAACATAAGACGTTGAAAAATTAATGGATGACTACACATACAATCATTTTTTTTCCAATCATGTCATCATACTACTCCATCATTACTTCATCTACATCATCCACCATTGAAAGATAAATATTTTCAATATCATTATAGGAAAATAAGAATGTTTCATGATATTGATGGGATACAATTCTAGAGTTCAAATAGTCCAATTCATCACCCATATAATACAATTCCTTTTATTTTATGTAAACGACTAAATTACACCCTTCATCCATTACATGATTCTAATAATATACCATTTTATCTTGTGATGAGAAGATATATGGATCATGCAATTCACTTTTACCATCATATACTAACCAAGATAAGTTATAATATGTAAATTTCAAGGAATATATTTTAATACACCTTATAATATTGACTGGATTTGATTTGAATAAAATAACTCAAAAAGGACAAAGATAGTTTAATTCGATAATAACAGTGAAAATTCTATTATATCCCAATTCAAAAACTATATATATACCACTATTATTTGTTTTTAAACCCCCTTTTATGATGACTGTATGAAATTTAAATCCATTGAAATTTAAGGAATCAAACTTTCTATCCTATCATAGTGAATATTGGGCCATAAACATCAAATAATCTGGAAACAAATCCTATGTATCAATATTCATGATCAAAAAATGGTAATGTTCAATATTATATTTAAAAAATAAATGTTTCAAATTTATATCCATATTTATTGAAATATTTATGGACTTACACAATTGAATACTGTTATAAAATCTAATTGTTAATAACTACTGTTATACCTTTCTAATTTTTCATTCGACCTCACATTCATCTATTTCTCTTATATCTTGATATATTTAATAAATGGATCTACAATTCAACTATTCAGTTGTACATATCTTTGTGCTTCTAATAATTACATACCTATCAATGTAAAATTTGAGATCCTCCCAATGGATCAAAAAATTGTGTGAATGATTTTAAATTTCACATGTAGTTGAGACTCATTAGATATATCATCAACATGTCCAAATCGACTGAATATTGTCTCAAAACCATTCGAGTACTCAAAAGAAATTAAGACCCTCCTCTACTAAAAGGAATTAAAAAATAGGGACTTTAAGATTAACTTTATTTTTCACCTATGATTTCAAATAAACAAGTAATCTATAAAATAAAATAAACAAAACATAATTTCATATTTAATGAAGTTCATTTATTTTGTTATATATGATGGAAACCATATGGATAATGTACATATCAATTGGATACATCCATTTATAATGTATGTGACATCTTAATTTTTTTTCCTCAACCAAATACACAATTTAATGCATCATGATAGTAAAATGTGATATTGGAAAGATCATCTACATTGAAAAAATGAAAGTACAAATCTATATTGATGTTTGTCGAGCTCAGCTAGCTATAGAGTTATCTCAAAAAGTTTTCAAATTGATGAGAAAAACTGGGTTATAACTATAATAAGATTTTCCTATACTAATATACTCAATATCAATGGTGTTATCTACTATAAAATAATATGTGAATAATGAAATTTAATTCGATGTACCCTGTGATGATTTATGTCGAAAAACATGAGATGTTAATAGAATACCCTATATATACTTTCAGATGTTTTAAAATTAAATGGTATGTATCCTTATCCTTATTTTTCAATGAAAATATTCCTGGAGCATTCATTCCACTCTCATCTAGCCATATGTCACTCTTTATATTCATTATTTGTATGTCCTTCTAATAAATTTGAATTTCTTATATTTTCCATGCTCATTATGTACCCTGAAGATCAAATTGTCACAAGAATTATTCCCAACATTTATAACATCTAGAATATGTTGATAATAATAAAATTACCAATATGGATGATTCAATAAAAAATATTCCATTTTTTATTTTCTATTTCAATCGATGATGCACTTCAAACGCATTTCCCAATATCATTAAATTGATGAAACTTACAAAACTCTATTTCAAAATTTACATTTTTTGAAAATATTTCACAACTTTTCAAAAATATAGGAGGTATTATACAATCAATAGACCCATTATACATTTACTAGTTCAAAAAATATATTTTAGATTCATTAAGAAATCTATGATGACACAGGAAGTAACACTTTTTACTATAATGTAGTCATTTGACTCAAAATAAATGTTACAAATAGGATAATCCAAACCTATGAAATTTTTCCAATTAGATAAGTTTAAAATTCTAAGAAATACACTAATGGTCCACATTAGAGTCATGTGAATTTTGGACATTTTTCTAGAAGATGCATTATAAGTCAAAAAAATATTTCTCTATAAGTCCTATAATTCATCAATTATAAGCTGCAAGTATACATTAACATCATTTACATGATTTTTTGCTTAGGAATAATCACTAAATTGATAAAATATCATTTTTATATAAATCCATGGAGGTAGACATAAAGGGATCCAAAAACAATGTTAAAGGCTATAAATGATGTTGAATGTTCAAAATGTGTTGAATATATTTGCATCCAATCATAATCACACATTCCTAGGATCAAACGAGAAATCATGAGGTAATGAATGAAATTCCTACTATGATTTTTGATCACATGGATGTTTAATTAAACCATCATTTTAATTTTCTATAAAATTCCACATCATCATCATGGTGGCTTTCATTTACCTGAATAACATTTTCAATGAATGTTTTAAAGTAATGTAATGAATGGCCTTTACAGGTGTCTTTTTATTTCTTATTCTTCATAGTTTTATGTGGATTCATACATCAAATAAGGCCCATTGACTTCCATCTATAAGGGATATTTTTTTTAATCAAATATATTTTAATTATCACCCCCCAAAAAGCATACAGTCATTAGGACAAGAATTTATTATTTTATAATTCAGACAAAACATGTTATCATTTTTTTATATCAAAAAAAGAATCAACGATATTTTCTTCAGAAAATGCAACATGAAACAATTACAATATCATATACATCACATTATTTGTAATTTTTTAAATGCATTTTTTGTGGTATAACTTTATTTTAAATGAATAATATTAATATTTCAGGCAACCACCTTACATCTATTGATTTCCATCATCAAAAAAGTCATAAATATTTTTTCTTCTCAATGTATTTAACTCTCACACTAATAAATGTATCATTAATATGAGGATTTTACCACCCCAAGATTTCATAGTTTGTTATTTTTTCAAAGTAATGCAATAACTTTCACTACACGCAACACTGAGTTCAAGTGCACCATGACTTACCAAAATATCCATTCAAAAGCGGTTATGAATAGTATTAGACATAATGTAAGAACAAATTCATTTTTTTAAGATAAAAGATTTATTTTTCAAAAAATGCGATTTTACCGCCTTTTAATGGAGAACCCTTTTTAAACCCAATAATTGAAACTTTTATATATTAAATTTGACAAAATAAACATCTTTTTTTTAGAATCAGGACATAAGAATTTAGTTTCAATAAATATTTGGTGTTTTTATGATAACTTTCATATTTGGATGAATGTGAAAAATACTATATTTTAAATGAAAAGAACTTTTTTAATAAAAATAATTTATAGTGGTGAATTATTCATTTTAATGGTTTAGAAGTATTATTAGATTATATTTTTACCCTTAAATCCAATTATGGTAATTTAAAGCAATTTCACTTTAAAATTCGACATAAACAAGTGTCAATCATTTGATAGTTATTATTTCTAAAAAATACGCTTTTTGGTTTTGACAACAGGAATTAATTTTAAATTAATTAATGAAACTTATATGTTTTTAAATTGGTAAAATAGAATTAATTTTTGTATTCATAATATCAAAATTATCATAGGGTGAATTTTTTATATTTTTCTGAAAACTTTCAATTCTTGATGAATAGTGAAAAACGCTGAGTTATAGTTTGAGACCGTTTTTTTTTTAAATAATTATTTATTTTATTCAAAACAATTTAGGTAAAAATATGTACATAATACCTATATAAGTTCAATTCAATTAATTGGAGTCATTTTCTAATAATTTTATATATATATAAATTTTATTGAACTTTTTACTGTCTTTCACCCACCTCCTAGGAGAATTTGCAAATTTACATAAAACATAATTTTACCACTTATGTGAGTTGAATTTATAAAATCCAAGAGACACGGTTGATATCAATAAGTAAAATGTGGTTCAATAAGATGAAAATAATTTTTGCTGAATAATAACTTTTTACTCGTATTTACCACGGTTAAAAGTAAATAGTGTAATTCAGGATAAAAATGGTATTATTATTACCCTAAAACATGTCCTAATTTTATTGGATAAATGTAATTTGACCAAAATAACCCTTTGGAATAAAATATGATCCTTTAGGTCCACTTGGATTAGATTAGGACATTTACTATTATTTAATTCAAAGAAGAGTTAAAATAGTTGAAATCAAAGTTTAATAATTAAAACATTTTTTAGATAGGGTTACACATAATATAAATTCGACTATAAATATTAAATAGAAATATGAAATTATTTACTACAAATTTTTATTTTATTTATATTCTTTATACATTAAATAATTTAATTTATTATTGACACAATGATGATGTAGTAATTACCTAATTAATGAAAGACTAAAATAATTGACATTATAAATATAAAATAAATGTAATTTGAGACTTTTTATGAATTCCAGTAATATTATTGGTTAATATAGTATAATATTGTTTTTTAGATGAATTTTTTTCGATGTAATAATGCTGTTATGAATTTAGAAAAAACAAAACACCAAATAGTGTCAAAATTGACATAAAAGAGTTTTTAAAAAAATATTATATTATTAATTGATATTATATTCCTAAAAATCTAATGTTCGGCCAAAAGGAATATATAATTATAGGTGTATCATTAATGAACCACTTGGGGTTCTCTTGGAGGTTTATAGAATGTTTATTTACCATATAATATAAAAATACAAAGAGACGTGGTAAATGTCAAACTATTTAACTAAGAGTTAAATCTAAAAGATATGGTTAATATAGTGACCCAAAACTATCTAAAACCTATTGTTTGAAAAGTTTTAGAACCATACCCACCTTATCCATTAAATAATTCATTTTGTAGCCATTATAAATAGAAAATGGTTTTATTATAAAATAATATTTCTAGCTTTTCCTAAGGTCCCATCACCCATTTATAAAAGGAATCTCCGCTACTCTCTAATTCACACATTCAAATCCATTTGGCTCGGCCAACACCAGCCCAAATACCCTATAAACTGTCCTCCCTTAATCCTATAGTCCTTCCTTTAGTTACAAATCCATCCTAAGGAGCTATTCTGATCAAATCAAAAGGAATAACCCAAAGAAGATGTAAATATTTCATCACCTCTTTCAAGTTCCATTCTTCTTCCAGTTCTTCTTTCTTTGTTGTTTACATTATAAAAAATCAACTCCAGTAGATTCTATATACTATGATGTTATTATAAATATGTTACAACCATATTGATTATTATATCCATCCTTTGAATGACATGTCACCATTCGTGCGTACGTACGACTTACCATCTCCACGTCGTGGTTTAATTTCTATTCAATACATTATTATTTTGATGGTTATAATAATGATGTGTAATTGATGTAAATAATAAATATAACAAGACAATTATTCTTTATATAGGATATACTATCCAATTATATAATATTTTAATATCAAAAAAATCATATTGCCGCTCATGCATATGTACGGATTACCGTCTCCACGAACGCGATGAGATTCACTCCCCATCATATCCATTCAAGACTAATTTTCATTATATGATTAATAATAATGTTTAAAAACTTTATATAATTTGTAATATGAATAAGATAAATCCAATCCATAATAAAATTTACTTACGTAACAAATCATATAAGGAAAATGAATTAGTTAACACTTGAAATGACAATAATAATAAGATATTATTAACAAAGAAATATTAACAGATCATATATGATATCATATTAAGGTATATGATTCTTGTATAATTTAATAACAATTATTTCACCATTATACATGAGGTTAACCTACCCTTGACTAAGTAAAAGTACAATGTAAGGGTTTATTATACAATATCTTTATTATCCGAGGTTTTTTTACCTAAAAATCTACTGGGACCTCTTTATCATCAACATCCATGTTTCTTAAAAATGTATTTCAAAATATTTTATTTCTAGATAAAGCGGTAAATTAATTTATTAGATTATTTACCCTTATACGTTTTGAAAAAAATCATTCTGTCATATTCCAAACAAGGTAGTTTATGAACTTTTCGACAAAATTAAGATAACATTGTTTTTTTAACTTATACGGCGGGTGCGACTATATTACACCATTATAACAACATCGAAGCTTCACTTACAAGATTATAATAATATTATCAAATTAAATATTTTCATTATAATTATTTGACTCTTAAATGATTTCAATTTAAAAGGAGATATTTCTCTAAAAAATATTTTGATTTCATCTATGTCAACATCCTTTGATGGATTTTATGTTTTTTTGAAGTTGATTTATTATGATACAAAAGTTCCATATTGTATTGATGGTTTTATGAGATGTCTGACTATGGATGTGCTATTTTTATACCTTTCATGGTTTATGGATAAAATATTTAAATTTTTCATTCTATTTTTTATATTAATGATTATGTTATATTTCAACCTTTTCATATGAGGAATGCATTGGACATAATTAGTGACGGGTGGAGCCCGCTATAACTTCTCAATGCATCGGTAGGTCTCATGAGACAACTAGAAATCGAATTGGGTGAGGCCTTTCCCAATTTGTTATATGGTTTTTGTCGTGGACGTAATCATTTGTAGATGTCTTTTTCAAGGCCTTGACAAAATGTTTCAGAATGTTAGACAGTATACATTCCCTCATTATGAAAATAATATTGATGGCTCATGTTGTCATTAGACTAGTTGAATACCCATGATTATTTTTTATTATGGAATTATTTACTCAGCTCAAATTCCTGCAATAAAAGTTTCATGTTTATAATTGGTAATGTAATTTGGATTCAATTAATCACCATGTTTAATATTTATGTTATCTTCCGCATTATTTAATACCCTTACTGATCTTTTGAGATCACCCATTTATTTTGTTTCATTTTCCAAGGATATGAAGAAGTTAGTTATGAGTGACTTGCAAGAATAATTTAGGAGGCTTGGTTGTTTCTAATGAAATAAATTCGTGTTGTATGTCTTTTCATGTTGTAAAGTTGAACTTATGCATGAATATTTTTTCCAATAATACTAAACTGATCAATATTTTGATACATGATTTCCTTGTGATCATGCTAATGTTATGTAATAATGCACTGACTCTAGGTAACTAAGGTTGGGGCATTACAGTTCATATAAGAGGAAGTTTTGTGAAATCCTCGGAAACCGGATTTACATAAACTCTGATTAGAGAACATTACCCTAAGATAAAAATTGAGGATTAGTATAGAATAACTTCCTAGAATTTTGGTAATGTAGATATTTTGTGAGATTTCCATGAAATACATCACTGCTTAGATACGAGCAGGTAAAGGCAGCTCTGGCACAGATATACGTAGGTGTAAAACTGGAAAACACCACTTTGAGCTAGACTCAAACGGGAACTTGTGCATGACAGTGGGCATTGCTGCACTCTTGGTTACGACACTCTGGGGGGATATTCTTAGTATAATTATCTTTTTTCCTTACAAGCCCTTATGAAGGGTATAAGAGAATACAATTTCACAAAGAAAACATTTCTATGAATATGGATTATATCCATAAACTGTTAAATTTACGTTAGGTATTTTACATGTTTTTAATTATTCATTACAATTTATAAACTGACCTAATGTATTCCATTATATAAAAATGGCACCCAATATAAGTAATGTGAACTCCAGAAATATGTATGATCCAAAGAGTAAGAAGGATCATATCTTTCAAGGTATTAATCCAGCATTTAGAAGGGAAATAGCCTCCCATGTATTCTCAACATATGATGAAATAGTATCATGTGTTAATAAGATAAGTAAAGAAATATCTGAATCTAATGGCTTTGACAGGAAGCAAGAGAATAAAAGGATGGAAGAGATAATGTTGAATAAAAGGAAGATAAAAAAGAAGGATTTTCCCATATGTGATAACTCTGGAAAGAATAACAGTGGTAAATTCTTGAAGGGAATGAGATTTTTTTATAAGTATAGAGAAAAAGGACACCAAATACATGATTGCAAGGGTAAGAAAAAGGTTTCAAATGTAGAATGCTTCATATGCAAGGAATTGGGACACTACATAAATCAATGTCCCAGTCATCAGAGTATACCACAAATGATACTATTGGATAATAATAATGTTACGATACTACCTCAGATGAAGAGGAATGACTATTTTTCTGATGTTGTAATTATAGAATTATTTCATTTGAGTGTTTTATTAACAATATACTGGTTATATGAATTATGGAGATAAATAAGTATTATACTGTAGTACTATTTTATTGAGGATTTGAGATTATATGGTTCTAAGAGAAGTGACTTAATAGTAAGATACATGTTTTGGAAAATACATGGTTGAAGGAAAGGTAATCCTTAATATGGTCCCGATAATGATTTAGTGATTTTGGAATAAGAGATTGTTGATTTGGATAAATTATATTGGATATTCTTGACTATGTTGAGACTGATTAATGTTTTTTATATTCAATCATTGTTGGAGTTTAATAAATTTTTGGATAGAAAGAGTATATCCAGTATTCTATAAGGAATAAGGGAGCATGAATGTAATCAATAACGTTTTATTGTAATTCCCGATGTTGTAGTGTTTAAAAAGAATACATGATTATGGTGTTCACATGTTATTACGTGGAAAAAAGGATCTTCATTGTGTTTACTTGCATTATAAATTTTGGACTGTGAGTTTGGATAGAAGTATTTTGGATAATTCAAGTTTGATATATTTTTGGATTTCCATAAAGGACAGCCCGGAGGTTAGGCGACAACCCGTCACGTCCGGCAAGGCCGTGAGACTTGAACCCTCAACCGAAGGGAAAAAAGGGTGTATCACCTACCACTGACCAACGTGATGTCCTGGATTGAATAATGTAGTTTTGTAATGGTCTGGTAGATGAATTATAGTTTCTTTTTTTTTTGAATCCCTATACGAATAGGATAAATAGAATATTTTTTATGTGATATTATCTTTTAGAGTGAAAGATGAGTTTGTGGTAGAAATTAGTAAAAGGATGGAACTCTACTAGTCAAGCATATATCTTTTCATCTCTTATTATATGATGAAATTAATTCTTAAACATTAGTTAGGGATCTTAAAACTAAAAATGTGTTATCCTAATACCTTATGTTTTTTTGAAGACATGATATTTTAAATCCTCATAGATTGATGGCTTTGAGGCCCTAAATTTTACAATTGGTTATGACTGATGACCTCAATAAATCCTTATAAATATTTACGTTTATGTGTCTCTAATTTCCACCAATGTTCTCCTAATCCAGATCATAATTTTCTATGGAAATTTTCATTCCCCCTTTCCTCTTATTAATAAAAAATTTTATGAACCCAGTTTCCGATGTGGGTTTTCCCACAAAGGTATTTTCTATTTTCAACAATTTATTTTCAAAGAAAAATTTCAAATTGCGAGGACACAATTTATTGAAGTAGGGAAGAATGTAACACCCCTTGATTTCAAAGTAC
Source organism: Viscum album (assembly GCA_963277665.1). Classification (NCBI taxonomy): domain Eukaryota; kingdom Viridiplantae; phylum Streptophyta; class Magnoliopsida; order Santalales; family Viscaceae; genus Viscum; species Viscum album. Next base: position 1,992,601,029 of record OY728151.1, read on the forward strand.
ATTATTTTTTCAAAGTAACGCAATTACTTGCACTACACGCAACACTGAGTTCAAGCGCACCACGACTTACCAAACTAGCCGTTCAAAAGAGGTTAGGAATAATATTAAATTAATTTTGAACTTTATATAACCCTTATAATTTTATAATCTATATTATGAGTTTTTTAGACATAATGTAACAACAAATTCATTTTTTCAGATAAAAGAATTAATTTTAAAAAAATGAAATTTTACTGCCTTTTAATGGAGAACCCTTTTTAAATCCAATTTTTGAAACACTTATATATTAAATTTTTTAAAAAAACTTCTTTTTTGTAATCGGGACATAAGAATTTAGTTTCAATAACTTTTTTAGTGTTTTTCTGATAACTTGCATATTTGGGTGAATAGTGAAAAATACAATATTTTAACTGAAAACAACTTTTTTAATCAAAATAATTTATAGTGTTGAATTATAAATTTTAATGGTTTGGAAGTATAATTATATCATATTTTTACAATTTAATCCAATGATAGTCATTGTAATTAATTTCACTTTAAAATTGGAAATAAACATGTGTCAATCTTTTGATAGTTACTATTTCATAAAAATACGATTTTAGGTTTTGAAAACTGGAATTAATTTTAAATTAAATAATGAAACTTCTATGTTTATAAATTGGTAAAATAAAATTAATTTTTTAATTCATAATATCAAAATTACCATAGGGTGAATTTTTGGTATTTTTCTGAAAACATTCAATTTTTTTTTGAATAATGAATAACACTGAGTTAAAGTTTAAAATTGATTTTTTATTTAAATAATTATTTGTTTTATATAAAATTATTTTAGGTAAAAATATATACATAATACCTATATAAGTTGAATTTAATTCATTTGAGTCATTTTATAATAATTTTAGATATATAAAAATTTTATTGATCTTTTTACCGTCTTTTACGCACCTCCTATGAGCATTTGAAAATTTACATAAAACGTAATTTTACTTCATATGTGAGTTGAATTTAAAAAATATGAGAGACATGGTTGATATCAGTAAGTAAAATATGGTTCAATAAGTTGAATATAATTTTTGGTGAATAGTATCTTTTTACTTTTATTTACCACGGTTAAAAGTAAATAGGGTAATTTAGTGTAAAAATGATATTATTATTACCCTAACACATATCCTAATTTATTGTCTAAGTGTAATTAGACCAGAAGAAAACCTAGGAATAAAACATGATCCTTTAGGTCCACTTGGATTAGATTAGGACATTTATTATTATTCAATTCAAACAATAGTTGAAAGAGTTAAAATCAAATTTTAATAACTAATTTTTTTAATGTAGTGTTACACAGAATATAAATTTGACTATAAATATTCATTATAAAGATAAAATAATTTCCTAAATAATGGTATTTTATTTATATTTTTTATAAATTAAATAATGTAATTTATTTATAAGACAATGATGATGATGTAATTACCTAACTAATAAAATATTAAAATAATTGACATTATAATATACAAATAAATTTAATTTGAGAAATTCTAGGAATTAAAATAATTTTCTAGGTTAATATGATATATTAGGGTTGGTTATATTAATTTATTTAGATGTAATAATGATGTTATGAATTTAAAAAAAACAAAATAACAAATAATGTCAAAATTGACAAAAAAAGAGTTTATAAAACATATATTGTATTATTAATTGATATTCTATTCCTAAAAATCTAAAGATTGGCCAAAAGACTTATATAATCATAGGTGCATCATTAATGAGCCACATGGGGTTCTCTTTAATGTTTATAATACATTTACTAACCATATAATTTAAGAATACAAAGAGACATGGTAAATGTCACACTATTTAAGTAAGAGTTAAATCTAAAAGATAAGGTTAATATAGTTACCCACACCTGTCTATAACCTACTGGTTGAGTGTTTTTCGACCCATCACCTAATTAGACTTTAAATAATTAATTTTTTAGCCATTATAAATCTAAAATTATTTTTTTATAAATTAATATTACTAGCTCTTCCTAAGGTTCCCCTCTGCCCTCTTATAAAAGGGCACTCCCCCTTTTCTCCAATTCACACATTAAAAGCCATTTGGATAAAAAAAACCGTGCCTAATAACCCTATCAACTATCTCCCATTCATCATATAGACCTTCCTTTATTCATAAATGCAACTTATGGAGCCCTTCTGATCAAATCAAAAGGAAGAACCTTTAGAAGAGGTAAATATTTCATTAACTCTTTCAAATTCCTTTCTTCTTCCACTTCTTCATTCATTGTTGTTAACATTCTAAAATAATTACTCCAGTATATTCTATATACTATGATGTAATTATAAATATGGTACAACCATATTCATTATTTTATCTATCATTTTAATGACATGTCACCATACGTGTGTACGTACGTCTTACTGTCTCCACGTCGTGGTGTAATTACTATTCAACACATTATTATTTGGATGGGTATAATAATGTTGTGTAATTGTAAATATAACATGATAATTATTCTGTATATATGATATACCATCCAATTATATGTTAATTTAATATCAAAAGAATGATATTGTCTCTTGTGCATACGTACGGATTACCGTCTCCACAAACACTGTGAGATTCATTCCCCATCCTATCCATTCAAGACTAATTTTCATTAGATGATTGAAAATAATTTTTAAAGACTTAATATAATTTTTAATATGAATAAGATACATCCTAAACATAAAAAAATAACTAATGTTACAATTTATATAAAGGAAAACGAATCAGTTAACACCCGAAATGACGATAATACTAAGATATTATTAAAAAAGAAATATTAAAAGATCATATATGATATCATATTAATGTATAAGATTCTTGTATAGTTTAATAAAAATTATTTTACCATTATATAGGATGTTAACCTACCCTTGACCAAGGAAATGTACAATGTAAGGGTTAATTCCACAATCTCTTCACAATCCAAGTTTGTTTTTACATAAGTATCTACGGGGACCTCTTTATCATCCACATCCAAGTTTAATTAAAATGTATTGAAAAAAAAAATTCTAGATAAAGGGGTAATGTAATTTATAACATTATTTAACCTTATATGTTTTGAAAGGAATCTTTCCATCATTTTCCAAACAAGGTACTTTATGACCTTTTCGAAAAAATTAAGATAAGAATGTTTTTTTATCTTATACGGCGGGTGCAACTATATTACACAATTATAAAAATGTGGAAGCTTCCCTTACAATATTGTAATAATATTTTCGAAATAATTTTTTTCTTTATAATTATGGTAATCTTAAATGATTTTAAAATAGAAAGAGATATTTTTCTAAAAAAGGTTTTGAATATCCTTTGATGGATTTTAAGTTAATTTGAAGTTGATTTATTATGATACAAAACGTCCATATTGTATTTAAGGTTTTATGATATGTTTTCCTGTAGATGTGATGTTTATATACCATTCATGGTTTATGGTTAAAGTATAAGAATCTCATATTCTAGTTTTAATATGATAGTTTATGATATAATTCAACCTTTTCATATGAGGAATGTATTGGACTTAGTAAGTGAAGGGTGGAGCCCACTATAGCTACTCAATGCATCGGTAGGTCTCATGAGACAACTAGAAGTGTAATTGGCCGAGGCCTTTCTCAATTTGATATATGGTTTTTGCCGAGACCTTAATCATTTTTAGACATCTTGGACAAGGCCTTGACAAAATTTTTCAGAATGACCGGACTTTTACGTTCCCTCGTAATGAAAATAATATTAATGGTTCATGTGGTCATTATACTAATAGAATACCCACTATTAGGTTTTATTATGGAATTATTTACTCATCTCATATTCCTGCTATAAAAGTATTCATGGTTATTATTAGAAAAGGTATGTGGTTTAAATTATTCACCAAGCTAAATATTTATGTTATCTTCCACTATATTGGTTAGCCTTACTGAGTGTTTGAGATCACCCCTTTCTTATGTTTCATTTTCCAAGGATATGAAGAAATTAGTTATGAGTGACTTGCAGGCATAATCTAAGAGGCTTGGATGTTTCTAATTAAATAAATTCATGATGTATTTCTTTTAAAGTTATAATGTTGAACTTATGTATGAATCTTGTTTCCAATAATACTAAACTGATCGGTCTTTCGATACATGATTTCCTCTAGATCATGTAAATGTTATGTAATAATGAATCGAATCTAGGTAACTAGGGTCAGGCGTTACAAAGATCCACTGATATGTTATTATCTTGATATGGGATTCCAATATTCCTAAATTTGTTTTTACAAGATACTATATTTAGAACCTTCAACCAGTTATTCGAGTATGGTTTAATATTGATGATGTTTCCTTGTAATTATATAATCATCATTTATATTTTTTTCATTTCATTTTCCATTAATGAGGAATTAGGGACTTCATTATGTTGAATGAAATTAGTTCTCAAACATTCTTTAAAGTTCATTCATCGACACCAAATCCAACACAGATATTGATCATGGAATTTCATTAATATCAAGTCTTGATAAACCTCATGACTCTTCCAAAATTTTCAAACTTTACATTTTAGGTAGGGGATTATTATTTTCCCATCAATGGATCAATTGAAAAAAACAAAATCTAATTTTTTTTAAAACCCTTAACATACTGAGGTGTTTTACTTGTTAATATGATCCATCTTTTATCTATACATAAAAAAATTCCTACACAATGTTATATAACATTAAAACTGATAAAATATAGTATATTATTTATAAAAAATATTAATTTAATTAAAATAGAAAACATATTATATTATTAACTTATTAGAGGTAGAGGGATCAGTTGATCAATAGAGAGATATTTGTAGTGAGATCTCAAGTGATCTACAAATTTCAGCTTCCAGTTATTATTAAAAACAAAGTAGAAGAAATACTTATAAATAATAGAGATTAGATTAAAATTATATGGGATTAGTTACCAATATAATTAATTAATTACTGGTTAAATAGGAATTATGGACTAAACATAAATTATTAATCACACCCATCAATGTAAAAAATAATAAATGGTTGAGGGAGATCCACCATGGAATTCTGAAGAGTAGAGGAGGGTGTGGGAGAGGTGACACTGGAAGAATGGCCCCCATAATTTTGGTCAAGGGTCTCATTGTATAATAGAAAAGGGGGAATGTGTAAAGGGGAGTTGAATTGAGTTCTTAGGAAGGGGAGTGGAGGGATCAGGGAGTGGCGAGGGGAGGGATTCGATGGCCCAGGTTGGGGAGTTAAGGGATTAGGGAGTATAGAGGGGAGGGGAATCAATGGATCTGGTATGGGAGTCAAGGCCATAGGAGCAATTAGGGGAGGGTAATCAATGAATCTGGTAGTGGATTACTAGGTAGGTATGTGGAGGTCAAGGAAAAGTGGTAGGTGGAGGAACAACGCTGGAAAGGGGGAAAGGGTAGTAGTGGAAAGGTGGATGAGGAGCGACCATTCATGCTTGGGAAGATAGGTATTGGTGTATGGGATTGTAGCAACCCCATTTTGATGTATGTGACAGTTTTGGATATCTTTTTTGGTATATATAGTGGTTAGGTAAGGTTTGGGAGATTTTGGGAGAGTTTGGAATGTTTTTTTGAAATGTTTGGAGGCCTTTTTAAGGCTGCACAATATGAGCATGATCTGGGGAAACTATGCAAGAATCTCAAGTAAACTTGAGATATGCCACTGTTTGGACCGTAGCATCTACATGGTTAGCACACGGTTTGTCAAACCATGCGATCTAATCGTGTAGATCATTATAAATGGTTTTTTAAATAGTGTTTGTAGGGATTTGTACTTACTTTCCCATTTCTTCTCCAATATAAACTCTACATGGAATTTCTTCTTCTCAAGGGCTAGGTTTTATCTCCTAATTAATTTGGAATGTAATTGATGGGGTTTAAAGGTGTTTTTAAGGTGTTTCATCATTGTAAAGTCTTCTCATTTGGTTTATTTTTGGTTTCCTCTTGATCTTTTCTATTTCCTGTCATGGTTTTCAAGAACTATATCCATTGAAAGTAGATATTGGGGTTTGTTGTCATAGGTATTGATTTTAGGTAATGTTGATGATAGGGGAGGAGAACTAGAGTGGGTTTTGAGGAGTATTTGTATGGATTGGTGGCGTGATTTCTTGAGGATTAATTTCACTGAAACCCTCAAGGATGGTGGATTTTCTCTCGACTCCCCTTTTCTAGAACTTGAGGGCTTGTTTGCAATAAAATTGATTTTCTGGAAAATATTTATGAATATTATTTTAAAATCTTATTGAAACCCCATTGGATGATTATTTGGGGATTCTGGTTGAAATGGGATATATTTGCAAAAGGGGGCTTGTTGTGTGATTTTAAAATGTAGAATTTAACATTGGTTTCTTGGATTGGTTTATGAAAATTGGTTTGGAAAATAGTTTCCAATAATAATGTAGTTTATTGAAATGTATTTTGGAATGGTAAATGGTTAATGTGTGTTTTCAATAAATTGGTTATTTATTTATTTGATTGGAATGTGTTGGAAATGATTGTGTGCATAATGTGCAGCCCTAGTGTGATTTATGATTGTTTTTTGGTAAAGTACTATGGATTTTTTGATTGTGTGTGATGTGGGAAATAAGTATCAATATAAAATATAATGGATAGAGGATAGATGGTCCACCATTATGGATAAGTGGTCGGTAAGTACAACTAGTTTGGTAAATTAGTAAATGGGTTTGGATGGGAAGTTCCACTATGGTAGTTTTCTTTTGTTGTGTTTTTCTATGCAAGATAAAAAAATTTGTGATGATGTGAAATAGTGAAATGAATTATGGCATGTTTTTTTGTCTTTCCCTTTTGATTCATGGTTTGGAAAAGTTTTCTTATTAAGGGTGTGTTTGGATTATCAGAAATTTTTGAACTATTTGACGCTTTATATAATTTTTTTTATATATATGTTATAACAGTTTTATCCTAATGGTGTGTGTAAGGAAGTAATTTGGGGAAATCCTACTAAGAATTATTACTCACCCCTTATTTGTCACTTTGATACTTTTTTTGAAGTTGTATTCCAAGACATTGGTAGAGTATGGAATCCCATTTTTCTAGTGGTTATTAATCATTCATGGGTGGTTTGGTGGTTCTTGGATCATGGAGATTATTGTAGAGCAGTAGTGGGTTCCTTGGTTCACTTTGGGTCTCTTGTCTATAAATTCACTTAGTGAATTTATTTTTTTGGTATGGTTCGGTTATATTTCATTTTGAGAATTTTTTATGGATATGTTTGGCTGTCTTTGGTACTATATGGTTCTGGTTGCTATGTCAACAAGCATCATGTAGTTCTTTTTGTAATAACTTGTTTGGTAGGTTTGTTTATCTCAAAGTAAAATCATTACCCAATTTATTCTTAAATCCCTCGGCTTTTATTTCTAGCCTTTAGAGCCATGGGAATGTAACTTAAGGCCTAGTAGATCCTCAGTGCCTACTCAATCCAATGGGAAAGGGGTGGGACATTACAAGTGGTATCAGTTTATTTGGTCCTTGGAATTCAAATTAGAGAAAATGTTTGGTCCTTTGGCGTTGATGGTTGGTTTTGGTGTTGACATTCATTTGTGGTCCATTATTTTAGTCAAGATGGTATCAAGGTGTAGGATTGTCGGAATAGGGAATGTATAGAATAAAAAAAATAGCTAACCCTTTTATACAGACCTTCATGTTTCTAGGGAGTTGGTTGCATATGTTTTTTGAGAGACTTATAGGCTTTTGATATCTCATTGTCGTGGGTGTACCTAATGAGATAATTGTGGAAATCATGTTAGAAATGGCTTCCCTCTAGGATTCATATTTCATTTTGTATAATGACTTATGTTATGGTATGAATACATGGATGCGTGGAAAATATGGAAATTAATTCAAATGTGAGGATTTGAAATGTGAATGGTTGTGATATTTTGAAAATCGGTAAATTTTCAAAACATGGTGGATTTTTCAGAATAGTGGAAGAAGGGAATTATTAACATGTTGAAAGCCTTTATGTGATAGTTGTTATGTAATTGAATTGGATTCATAAGATTTTTTTATGCTATTGGGGTCCAAATTATGGTTGATTTTATGTTGATAGAAATGGCACTTGGTAAGCGTCATAGTGACCAACTGGATAAGGCTGCTGAAAATATGGTTGTACCTGAGCCTTCGGTGAAGCATCAATTAGTTCGAAGTATAGTGAAATATTTCTATGATGTGGAAAGTGGGAATATAGTGGACGAACTAAAACATTTGGATCAAATATTTCAAGTTCAAAAGCAGAATCCCTCTTTTTTAGGGGTGATTCGAAGCCAAAAAGGGATTAAGCGTGGATGAATAGAATGAATAGAATATTTCAATTCATGAGAACACTAGTAGGGATGAAAGTGAATTTATCCACATACATGTTGGAAAATATTTACCTTTAGTGGTGGGAGATAGTTTTCCTAGATGGGTCTGACCAATGTGTGACATGGGATGGTTTTGAGGAAATTTTTTATAAACAATTCAACCCTGACACATTCATAATTCAAAAAAAAATGTATTTCAACTATATGATATAGGAAAACCTTTTAGAAAAGGATTATGGAGCTTTTTTTTAACATAGTGTGGTTTTTAGTCGAGGTAGAAGGTATCACATCATTAAAGGCATGAATTTTTGAAGATGTGTTGAAGTATGAACTTCGTTCCAAGATAGTGGTCCTTTGTATAAATGATTACACATAAATTTTGAATATAGGAATGATACCTGAAAAAGATCTTTTGTGGGATATAAGCAGGTAAGTATGATAGTTCCCATGAGAAATGGTGGTAACTACAATTTTTGGTTCAAGTGGAATATGGGTACCTATTTATATGGTGAGAGTACAGCTCAGAATCCGATTGTAGGATCGATGAATCTTCCTCTAAATCCTTAGAGTAAGTACGGATGTTTTCACTATGGTTCTATGGAACACATCATGTAGGATTTTATGGGAAATCCATAAGAAATTCATAACTATAAGAAGTTGGGGCATCTCCAGTGGTATTGTTCTAACTCTCTATGGTTGGGTGTTCATAAGAATCATCAGGGGTCATAATAATCCTATGCCTCAACAGGACGGGGGAAGTAGCATACTCCACGTCAGTAGAGCCATGTGTTTCAAGGTGATTATGAAAATACCATGACACATCAGAAGGTTAATAAACATTATACTATGGAAAGAAAGCAGTTTTTTGAGGAAAGCATGTTGTGATGGATGATTAGTAGAGACTATCCATGGTTCCAGCTATGGTTTTTCAAATTCATGACATACTGAAAATTACTTTTTTATTAAAGAACCAAAACACTTTTAAGGAAAAAGTGAGAAACCCCAAATCTGAGTTACATGTTTGAGAAACCATAATACCAGAACCATACTAAAGGAACCACACCTCCCTAGTCAATAAAAGAAGATGAAAAACCTTCACTATCCCCTAACAAATCAACAAGATGTCCCATGCACGAATACATGGGCCCAGAACGGGTGGTGTGGCCATACCCTCTCAATCAAACAATTCCAAATAGCATGAACAGGTGAAGGTCAAGCTCTGGTCCCCATCTGGAGTGGCCCCTCTAGAATGCTGGCAGAACACCACCAAGAAAACTATAGAAAACATTACCTTCACCAAAAATCCACACATGCCGAACCAACATACTTCCCAAACACTCAACAGGTTCCACGCATTTCATCATAATCATTTGAAGAAAATATTTGATTACCTGAAACCAAATACCTAGACAAATTCCAATATATGGAGGATACCTGGGTGCTTGGGACAGATAACAACATATTTTCTAGTTCATAAGACAGCTGGTCCTAGGTCTATATGTACTCCTCGAGACTGATCTTCCCTTTTTTGAAACCTCCAACAAGAATTAGATCATGTTTATCAACCCATGAGTATTGTTTCTCATTAAGTGACACATTTCAAGGTCTCCCCATCATCTTATCAGCCTCTTCTTCTGATGTGTTTAGAAACAAAACATGTTCGACAGCCTCTAAATCAGAACATTGCAGTAATTCCAGAGTCTAATTATCCCCAACCTCTAAATCAAGATTCCTTTCAAATTCCTTGTTAATGCAAGATTTTGTTGATATGAGTTATTCTCATTTATTTATTTCTTCCCATTCTATTATTTTGATGGGTTTAACTGTCAAAATGATGCCCCAATTTTTAAAACATCAAAATCATCTAGGTCAAAGAGCATGTTATGACTTATTGTGGATATAATGATTATAAGTTGCGGAAGATATTGAAATGATGTAGGATATTTTAGTGCTTGAGATGGATGCTTATGATATATTTTCGAAATGGATTGGTTGTTAATGTTTAAGTCCCAAATCACTTTTTATATGCGAACATTTAGATTTATGATGGAGGTTGGAGTTGAACACCACTTTAGAGGGGAGAATAATGAAAATATTGGTGAAACAGATTTTTTAGCACCAGTTATTGGGATGATCTAGTATTAGTTAGCGTCGTTGTCATTAGAATCAGTGGATGTAGTTGGGAAAAATGTTATTCCAGCGACTGTTGATCAGTTTATGGATGTCATTCCCAATGTTTTTATAGGGTTTCCACATATGAGATAAGTGGAGTTTACAATTGTTCTCATTCTAGGGACCAGTACAGTATCACTTCCATATTACTAGATATCACCTGTAGAATTTCGGGAATTGAAAGTGAAATTTGAGGATTTTGAGAACAAATGGTTTATCTGTCCTAGCATGTCTCTGTGGGAAATATCGATTTTTTTTAGAAAGGCAGATGGAATTATGCGGATCTTTGTTGATTTTTGTAGACTTGATCAGGTTATGATAATGAACCGATATCCACTTCCACACATTAATGATTTGTTTGAACAGTTCATGGAAGCTCAATGGTCCTCCAAGATTGAATTGAGGTCAGTATATCATCAATTGCGTGTGAAGAAGGAGGATATTCTAAAAACAACTTTTAGAACTAGATGTGGCCATTATGAATAAGTGGGTATGCCCTTTGGTTTAAAGAATGAACTATAAAAGTTCATATAATTGATGAAATAGATAATTCAGAGATATATGGATACTTTTGTCGTGGTATTTGATGATGATATACTAGTGTATTTGAGAACAAGGGAGGAGAATGAGCAAAACTTGGTGAGTGTGATGGGGATCTTGTGGGATCATTGGTTGTATTCCAAATTATTAAAGTTTGACGTTTGGATATAGGATGTTTGTTTCCTTTTCCATGTTATTTATCATAAGTGTGTTTCATTTGATCTATAAAAGATAGAGGTTTTCATCTCCTAGGAACCACCAAAGAACATTTTTGAGATACAGAGCTTCCAGGGACTAGCTTGTTATTATCGACGTTTTGTTCATGATTTCTTACAATTGGCCTCACGAATGAAATATTTGACAAGGAAGACTCTTCCATTTACATGGGATGAGAAGTTTCAGAAATTTTTTGAAGAGCTAAAGGGTTACCTTACATCAGGACCAATATTGTTTTTTCCAGAACTAGGGAAATTATATATTTTTTATTATGACGCATCAGGATCAGGGTTGGAGTGTATGCTCATGTAGGGGGTTCACATGGTTTCATATAGCTCATGGAAGTTGAGGTTTCATGAGAACAAGTACCCAACCCATTATTCGAAGTTGGAGATTATGGTTAATCCTTGGAAAATGCAACGTCATTATCTCTTTGATGAGAAAATCATGGTGTTTACCAATCATAAGTCTTCAAAGAATATTTTCTGAAAAAGAGAATTGATCTTGTCGAAATTGATATGGATAGAAAATCTCAAGGTGTTTTATTTTGGCATAATGTGCACACCAGTTAAGGTAAATTCAGTGGCGGATGAATTAAGTAGAAAATTATATGATGAGGTGGTGAAATATGAATCAGATCAGTGGCAGTTAAGGTCAATCATAGCGGACATGCAGTTGGAATGTGAGGAAAAGGGTAACAGAGTGGTCTTCTTTATCGTTTCTTTGGTTCCTACCATTATTTTCATGGTTTAAGAGGCAGATGCATCTGATTCCAAGTGTATAGAGATGAGGATGAAACTCAATGGTAGGGAGACCATTGAGGGATGGGAACTGAAGGGGAATTCAGTTTTGTGTTTTCAAAACCGGATAGTTATACCAGTGGAATATCAAGAAGAATTTCGTAGGGCTTATCATCATTCCATATGGTCTATCAAATATAGAATTTAAAAAGTTTCTAAGGTGTTGAAAGAATATTTTTGGTGAAATGTTATGAAAAGGGAAGTGTTCGAGTTTGTTTCGAGATGCATGACTTGTCAGTAAGTCAAGGAAGAGCATCAGCAGCCAATAAAATTGTTACAATCGTTACTTATTCTAGTGTGGAAGTGTGAGTAAATAAACATGGATTTTGGGTCAGGTCTTCCATGAATGGTTAGGAAGCATGATTCAATATGGGTGATAAGGGAGAGTCTCACAAAGTCGACCCATTTTATAACAATTCTTGAATCACATATGGTGGAGGATATGTCCAAAATATATACTGAGGGAGTGGTAAAGAGGCATGGTGTTCGAATTTCGATCATATAAGATAGAGATATGAGGTTTACATATAAATTTTGGAAATCCTCTCAGCAATAACTTGGTACATAGTTGATTATTAGTATGGAATGTCATCCTCAGATTGATGGACAATCCGAGTGGAGGGTATAAACATTGGAAGATATGCTAAGGGTTTGTGTGATTGATTTGAGTGGCTCATGGGAGGAGAATATATTTTTTGTGGAGTTATTCAACAATAACAGTTATTATGCTTCAATATATATGTCTCTGTTTGAGGCATTGTATGGGTGTTTGTGTTGTTCTCCACTATGTTGGGTGGAAACGGCTGAGACTTTGATGATTATAATGAGCCTTGTCTAAGAGACTATAGAGAATATTAATTTGATAAGAATGAGGATGGAGATACTTTAATGTCATCCAAAATTGTATACAGACCATTTTCAATGACCATTTTCATTCTAGGGGGTGATCATGTGTTTTTGAGAATCTCTCATATGTTGGGAGATCATCGTTTTGGAAAGTAGGGTAAGTTATCTTCGAGGTATATTGGGCCTTTTTAGATACTTGATAAGATTTGAGACGTGGTTTGTTAGTTTTCTTTTCCCCCATGGTTTAGTGTGGTGCTCCATGTGTTTCATGTCTCACATTTGAAAAATTATCAGCCAGATCATGACCATGTGATTTGATGTGATCATGTTGAAATCAAACTAGATGTTTTTAGGGAACAAGCTAGTATGGATTGTGGATAGGTAAGATAAAGGCATGAATGTTTAGTTGATTGGTCTATTTTGGGTTTTACATAGGCATGTTCAGATTCAGGAGGATAAATGGGAGTGGGAGAAAAGGATGTGTTACCAATGGCCCATAGACTTTCGACAAAGTGATGGTTCTATATTTTCTAAGGATGGAAAGTCCAATGGTTGGGAGAATGTAGCACCCTATTTTTGAGGTATGTGATAGTAATTGATATATTTTTTTGTATATAATGTGGTCGGGTAAGGTTTTGAATATTTTTGGAGATTTTGGAATGGTTTTGGAAACATTCGAAGGCATTTTTAAGGCTACAAGGTTTGAGCACTGTTAGGGGAACCCATGCAAGAATCCTAGGTACTCATGTGATATTACACTATTTGGACATGTCATCCTCACAATTAGCAAACAGTTTGTCAAACCGTGCGATAAAATCATGTGGCCCATTAAAATGGTTTTCTTAAATGGCGTTCTTTTTTATTTTCACTAACCCACCCATTTATTTTACCATGAAAACCCTATGAAATATTTATTCTTTTCAAGGTATAGGTTTCCTGCCCCACTTTTTGGAGTTGATTTTAAGGTTTTTCATGGTGTTTTGAAGGTGGTTCATCTCAAATAAGTCTTATATTTTGGTTTATTTGTGGTTTTCTCAAGATTTACTCTTTTCCCTCTCTTGGTGGTTTGAAGGTGGTTCCCCGATGTCGTTCAAGAGGTATTAATCAGGGTGAGGAAGTTCTAGAAGGGTCTTCATAAGGAAATTTGAGATATTTTTTCTCCCTTATGACAATATTGTTATGATGGGGTGTTGGAGTTGGATTCGGTAACTGAGAGATTCCTAGTATAGGGGTGCCAAGTGTTTGGAGATGGATGTTGGAATTATTTAATTTAGTTATCTAAAATAAGTATCAGGTGTCATACATCGATATATTAGAAGAGTTTGAAATCTAGAAAAAGTAAGTATGATTCTATAGAATATATCATGTTCAAGTAAGGTTGTATAAGAGGTATTTTCATACTCTATTTTTTGGTTTTTTGGCTCATGTATTATCCAGGAGATTCAGTTAACCTGATATGGTGTGATGTGATGCTTGCAACATGCATGATAACATTGGTCATGATTTCATAACCCATCATGTTGAGTAGGACATGTATAGGGTTGATGGAACTCCATGATAGTGTCATCACCCCGATATGGGATCCCTAAGATGTGGATAGGGTTGGTGTTAGGCAAGATTTACTCAAATAAAAGACATAAAAGCTTCAATGGGAGGATAAATTGGTGGAGGAAGATTCTAAAAACTCCTACCACCACCTCCACCACTTGGTGAATCTTGTCCAGATCGGGGAGTTGGAGGTCAGGGCCATGGGAAGTTGCAGAACATTGATGGCTATGACCATGATACACATGAGATTATACATGGTATGATCTATTTTCATTCTACTATATCATCAGCACTAGTAAAAATAAATGTGAGTAATTATTTTATATCTATAATCCCCATTTTTGATATGGATAATTTATATATAACCTTAGACAAATAGCTAGACTAAAGTTTCTTAAAGGGATTGATTCTTTAATATAGCTTGTTTTTCGAGGGTGTGAGAGATCTCTTGGTTGATAAAGTTTCACAAGGGATATCATGTTCATCATAATGAATACTTATGACATCATATTGGGTATGTATTGGTTGTTCGTGGTTTGATCCCATATTTACTGTTATCACATATAGGTCATATTCCATCAGATAGATGGGAGGAGATTCCCCATTTCAAGTGAGAGAGATCTTATAGATGAATCAGTGGTACACGTATGCATGATTCTAGATCCCATCCGAAATCTGTTAGAGAGTTTTTCCATTAGTACAAAAATATATTCAAGCAGCTAAATTCTTTTATAAGTTGGTGAAATTATATATATCTTCTCCAATTATGTTCTAGGACTACCTATTAGAAGAGATATGTGCTTTTAAATTGGATCAAACACTAATACTATACCATCATATTTCGAAGAATATGTTAAGTCTCCTACAAAGCATCAAAAGCTAAGGGTTTAGATTGAGGACCTCTAAAAGAAGGGTTTTATTAGACATAGTGTGTCCCCCTAGGTAGGTCTAGTTTTTTAATGAAAAAGTGGGATGGGATCATGCTGGATTTTATTGATTATCGTCACTGAAACCAGGACATGATAAAAAACCCCTTATAGATAATTGAATAACTCTTTGATCAGTTTTGAGGTGCAAGTATTTTCGAGAATATTGATCTCATGTACGGCTACCACTAGGTTTGGGTTCTTGACGCTGATATTCTGAAGATGTAAATCCAATGTTCCTAAAAAACTATGAGTTTCTGGTGATTCATTTTGGTATAATTAATTCCCAATTATTTTTATGGATTTTATAAACCTGATATTAAAAAAATACATAGAAAAATTTGTGGTTTCCTTTATTTATGACATACTCATATACTCTGCATCAAATAAGGATCATGCAAAGAAGTTTAGGATGGTCCAATCTTTACTCTAGGAGAACTAGATTTATGGTAAAATCCTAAAGTGTTAGTTCATGATCTATGAGGTCTAATTCATGGGGAATATCATTTCTAATCATGGATTAGTTTGGGATATAGAAAATACTGATGCAGTGCCTGAATTGGGTCCACCCGAGGGTCTGTTAGAGTTGTAGAGTTTTCTTGTATTAGGGGAGTACAATAGGATTTTTTGTGTTCAATTTGACATGATTTAAAACACTTTGACTACTCTAACATAGAAAAGGAAACTTTTTACATAGACTATGTTGTTTCATAGATCCTTTTTAATGTTTATGCTAAGGCTAAATATTGATCCAATTTTTAGACTATTGGAGGAGGGAATAGAGTGTGTAGAGAATTTGGATTCCTCTAGATATAGATTTGTCTATGTGTTGACGTTTTGGAATGCAGTGATCATATATGTGTTGAGGTAGTTATCCCCCCATGAGAAGAACTACACGACTCACACATTGGAGTTGGCTATGGTGGTATTTCCTCCAATGATGTAGAGGCGCTATCTTCTGGGAGAGAGCTTTCATGTTTACACTAACCATTATACTCTAAGGTATATCTTATCATAGAGTTATTTTTACCAGATACAGAGGTAGTGTTTAGAGGTCCTATAGAACCATGACTTCAAGATTCTCTATAGTCCTAGGATGGGAAATGTGGGGACATATTCCATTAGTAGGAATTCCAATTGTTTTTTGTTGGAGGATTATTCGGAGAATTGGTCTAATTTAAATCCATCCTTGGTGGAGGAGAGGGGAACTTATTTTTATTAATAGATGGGGTTGACTCATCTACTCCTCTAATGTATATGGGAGGTTCAGTTGGAATACATTGACCCAAAGGTTCTATGTGACTTGGTGTATTTTCCAGATTCACCAAATGGATTTTATAAAGGAAGGTAACACATTATTGTAATTATATTTAAATAACTATTATAACTGAGTCATTCATTTTAAATACCTTTAGGTATTTATTTCCTCAAAAACTGATCAAAATTTCATAAATAATCTTTATAATTGATTCATTAATATTCACCATGGGTATTCAATTTAAATTGATTATATAGATTATTTAATGACTTAAATAAATAATATTCACAATTATTTCTTGCTTTTGTATCCAATTTTAATCCAACCATATTCTTATCAAGTCCCATTATCATTATAAATAACTAATTTACTTGATATTTTACCATCTCTCGTAAATAATGAAGATCTCTTCTATATTTTTATTTAGTTTCAATTCATTTTTTGGGAAAACTATGTTATCTTCCAGATTTATTGGTTATGTTATATTTTACTCCAGTTTATGAAAAATATAATTCTTTTCGAAAACATAATATTTTATATTTATATTTCTATCAATAAAAAATTATATTGAAATACTATTTATCTATAGTTATTCATTATCTATATTTAATTCTATTATAAAATATATATTCTCTTATTGTATGTTTTCTATATGGTAATCTAATCTTCTATTGATGGAATCAAAAAACCCTTTCCTAAATCATTTCACTATAAGTGTGTCTTCTAGATTTAAACCATATGGTTTCTGATTCCTATTTATTTCCATCACTATATTTGGGGATGATATTGATTCACAGATATTAGATCTCTAATCTTATTTCATAGATTTATCAAAATAAATATTATCTATAGTAATATTAACAAACAACTTGGATATATTAATATAGCCTTTGAACAAATTTTTTGAAGAGCCTTCTAATTAGAATTCTACTTCATACCTATTGAGATAAGGCATTATACTTCTTCACAAAACATACTAAAATATTCACGACATTTATTTTCACTATTATTTTATGATAAATAAATATTCTTCTATTGAGGTATATAAATTTTTATATATATTTTACAAGTTTTACATCATTATAGTTGAATTATCACAATGTACATTCATTTTTATTGACCTTAAAACTAAAAAAATCCATCATGAACATATCATGAATAACATCAAACATTAATTTCATTTCACATGATTTACCATAAATAAAATTTCTTCAACTCAACCCAACTCAATATAATATTTCCCTATATTAATTTTACTTATGATCAAATATAAAATAAAATAATTTTTTCATTGTAAATTAAATATATAAAATAAATATATTTACACACTTTGATATTTAAACACTATATAAAAATTCAAATTTCAAAATATAATAGACCTAGAATAATATGATACAGAACCATATAACAATATGACCACTTTTTGGTTCAAATATTCCATAATACCTTCTGCACCATGAGGGGGAAGGTGAATTTAAATATATAAAAATTATAACATTTATTCTTTTTTATCACGATAACTTTTATCTTTTTCTACTTTTGGCATAAATACAATTCAATCTATTATTTTCTTCAGAAATAGCAAAAAAATATTTTTAGTTGATAAAAAATGTGCTATAATGACACATATATTTTACATGGTTCACCTTAATTAGGTTACATCTAATTAGAATAAAACCAATTGTATTTTATTGAACCAAAATTTCATAACTCGCTATATTGAATTCAATTTTTATGCAAGGTAACTCCATGAAAGGGACAATTATGATTACAAGGTTTACAGATAAATAACTACCTCCCTAAGAAAACTTCATCTTAGTCTCTCTCCATCCAAATATTTAATAAGTTTCATCATAGTTTCTATACTTGTGGGTTGTCACCAAATTAGTACATATAAGAACATATAAATTTTATCTATGAAGATAATATGTGGGGCTTAAATGAAAACAAATTTTTTATTATTCCAATAAGACATTGATTTTAGTAGCTTGAGGATAAACAGTTTATTTTTTGGTATTACATGTTTAAAAGACATGAATATATTGTATATATGAATCAATCCATTTAAGGTGTGTTCATGAAGGATATTTCACATATTATTCAATGTATCACCACATTCCATCACCAAAGATCCAATTTATATCAATAATAAATTAAGGTGATTATCTATATTGAAGTTCTTGCACACGATCTTATATTCATGATGTAAAAATATAGGTAATTTTATGATATTAATAATATTTTATAGAGTTATTTCCATTATATTAATATTATGTAATTTTTCATTAAAAAGAAAAAAATCTCAATTACTAACAAAATTGGGGTTCCCCAAAATATGTGGTTTTATTTATAAGATTGTTTCCAAAATAATTTAATAAAAATTTGAAATAATCAAAATAATGTTTTATATCATCATAAGAATATTATATTAGGTTAACATTTTGTTTTTTTCTAAAGTGATTGAGTCAATATGAATAATAAAAATATATATTTTTATTGAAATTCAAATTTTCATTTCAAATATTTAATAAGTAAATGTGTATTTTGGATTAGTCATAAAAATTAATTATCTGATTTTTTAACCATAATCCAATTTTGGTATATTTAATTAATTTTATTTTTGATTTTTTATAAAAAAATATACATTAAATGTTTTTTTTTGAAAAAAATAGTAATCTTGTTTTTCAGAATTAATTTTATTTTATATTATTCCACTTTTATGAATATAATCATGAAATGTTAATACCATATTTCGATTAATTAGCTTTATTTTTTTGAAATTTTTCATGATTTTTTTATCTCATTGTGAATAGTAACAATGTTAAATATTAGTCACATTGGTATGGAAAATTTAGGTAATTAGGGTTAACAATAATGAGATATGGAATAATACTATCCCTAACACATGTATTTATTTTATTGGATAACTGTGTTCCAACCGTGACCACCCAGGGTTTGGAAATTTTCCATTTTCTATCCTCTTGAAACTAATTATAATATTTATATTATATTAATTAATTATAAATTCAAAATTTCTTCCCACTTTCATTCAATATATATATTATTTTTTATTGGGATTAAACTAACTAATGATCTGTTATAATCAATTATTTTAAAAATAAATTATTATATATCATGGTAATTTATTTTTTATTTTTAGTAATGTAATAATTACCACAAATTCTTACGCAACACTGACATGGTATTTATTCAATTAATATAAAAATATAAATAATTGGTCATAAGAATATTAAAATTAATATAATATCAATGGATTATTTTGTTTGAAAAATTATTTTGATAAATGTAACATATCAGGTATGTGTTAAAGGATTATATTTGGATTAATTTAGTATCATGATGTTGTCAACGTCAAATTAAATGACTAGTTCTCAAAATAATATTAATGATTATTTATGATATCAAATGTTTTATTAATTGATTAAAATTAATAAAAATATTATATTGGAAAAATTTAATGGGATATATTTTATAATATCATCCCTGACCCAATTATGATTACTTTTACTTTTACAGTGACTTTCTTGACTCCTTTAATTTAAAATACCATTACACAGTAGTACTCCTTAATGGGTTAACATTGGGTTAAAATATAGATATAAGGGTAAAAACATAATCTAAACATGTAAAAATACTAATGGAAGAGTTATTTTCAACTCATACTCATATTATACTAAAATTATATCAAATTGTATCCACTTACCCTTCAGAATGTTTTATATTAATTTAATAATTTATGAAATTCCATGTATGTTCCACCCTTATCTTATGAAAGGGAAACTCGTCACCTCTTTCCTTAACACTTTAAAATCCTTTTGAATTGGATAATCCTTTAAAAATACCATCCTCAAATTCAAAACTATGTCTTAGATTTAATTTTCAGAAAAACTTTATAAGTATATGTTAGATGTAAATCAAAATTTTTTTCCTAAGAATATGTAACGTATCTAATTGGGAATTTCAATTTTATTTATTCTTCTATATACATAAAATATTATTCAACACTGATGAAATAAGAACACCTAAATAATATATAAATTTATATGTTATTATATTAATTTAATGATCTATATCCATCTCCTCTTCTACCAAATGAGAAAAAAATTGTTGTTTGTGTGTACAACCGAATATTGCATAGTGAACCGCTGTTGTTCGTTTTCTATCACCGAATCTCATAGAGTATTATAATTATTGATTTAAAGAAAATATACATATATATAATATTCAAGAAAAATATACCATTATAAAAATATATTATATCATCTAATTTTTTAATCATTCCATAAATTGAAGAATGGAAATGTCATTCGAGGGTACATATGTATTATAACTTCCATGAAGCGATGTGATATATTTTTCATCACAATATCACATTTATTGTAAATATAAGTTTATTTAAATATATATATATATATATATTTATTTATATCATATAATTATCATTATGGAAAGTCAAAATAATATATACAATCATTCTATCACGATCGTTTAAAATTGAAAACATCACTCAAATGTATGTATGACATATTGTCTCAATAAGTGTTATATTGTTCATTTTTCATAACATTTTTAATGGTTTTTAATAGAATAATTGATAAATAAAAAAAGAAATATGTTTCATTATTTATATTATTTAAATGATTAAATAATGGCCTCATTGACTATAATCCACCTAGAAAAATCATTTTGGACATGTAAGATGAATATCAGAAAAACATCTGACGTGAACTTAAGTGATTATGTAATTGAATATAAAATCTTTTTAAAAATATATAAAAGGAATAAATAAAAATAAAATAATCTTAAAAAAGTACATAATTAACATATGTTTAATATTTAGGATGAAAAATAACATTCGGGATGATACAAACTAGATGTAAGAGAGACATTACATTAAAAAATTCATTTTAAATTCTTTCAAAATTTATTTTCCAAATATTTTATTACATGAATATACTATAAAAATTATTTTATAGATGTTTTTACTTGTAGATAAATTAATTATAAATTAAAATTTATGGAAATTTTTTCATTCTTTAAAATGATTTCATAATGGAATATTTTTGTGGATCTTTTTAACAAAAAGGGGTAAATAAATGTTTTATTTTGGAGTTTAGAGAGTCAATGGATTTTACTACTTCCATAAACATTATTTGATGTTTTTATTCCATAATAGTATTTCATTTAATTCATTAATGATTACAAAATTTCACTTTTTTCTAGTCATTTTTGTTTCGAAAATGGATATTTCAACGGAAAATATATTTTAATATCTCAAGGGGTTTTGAATTAAAGTTTAAAAGCGTTTTCTAATGTTTTTATGATAACAATGTGTGAGAAATAAATTTATTATTCCTACCTAAATGGCCTTAAGGCCTTCTTTTTTTATTTGTTTTTGATAACCTCTCTTTCATTTGGAAATAATTTATTTCGTACGCTTAATGTGTATTTTTATAGAGGTAAACATTATATGTGTTTTTATGTTTTTCATTAGACTAAAATATTTCTTATTTATATGTCCCTTTATATGATTTTTTTATTCCATGTTTTTTTTAAAATCACATGTTTTAATAACGGTTAAGAACTGATAATAATTCAAGTGGAAATTCATGAAGTGTTTTCAAGAAAATACAATATGAATCTTTTTAAAAGGATTATATTTCTCGAAAAATTGATACTAATTAAGAGGGTACACATTATTATATATGGGTTTTCTCTAAAAGAGTTGTGGAAAAATTATCTAAAAATTTGATCATAAAATATTTTCATAATATAAGAATGTTCATTCTTCTATAAAAACTAAAGATTATTTAATATTACAATGTTGGTCCGCTATAGTTCATATTAGAGGAAAGGATTAGAAAAATGTATATTTTTAGACAATGTTAATAGAATACACTTGAGTTATTATACATTATTAGTAGGATGCAATGATATAGAATTTCAGCTTGATTTTTCTAATCTACAACTGTTCAGAATGGTTTTAAATATATTACTCATGGAAGCTAAAGTATGAAGGTATTTTGCTGAAAATATCCTTGCAAATCAGTATCCTGGAATAGTTGTAATTGGATTAGATAATTTTTCATGAATTGATGGATCAGTTAATGGAGGATATAAATTGTAGTGCAAAACTATCTTAGAGAGAAAATAGATTTACTATATAGGAAAATGTTGGTAGTTGAGAATCTTATGAAACAACACCATAAGAATTTTGGCAGAACCTCAAATATAGTGGTACCTGAAGGATTGATAATTACAATCGATGATATATTTTCAATCATGATATGTTTAGAAGTTAAAAACATAACTATTTCCATTTATAATTTAGTGGATAAATTAGATCAATCATGCTCTTTATTTAAGAACACCAGAGAGAAAAATGATATTGATTACATGGAATGGGATACATTAAGGAATATTTTGATGGGGAACTAAATCCATAATAGTTTTTAACATAGGATGGAGAAATAAGTTTTTCAATTAAAGTAAAAACACATTGATTTAGTTGTCCTGTATGGTGAAAATTTTACATTATTATCTAGGTATGTAACAAATTTAACTTGGGACCCCAATATTAAAATTAGAATATTTTAATCAGTATTGAAAAATGGTTTACGAAGAGATTTGGCCACATCAAAATTTAAATGTTATGAAAATTTTATTCATTATTCATAGAAAGTTGATATGTAGTTTTTTGACACTTATGTTCCCTATGATGAAAAAAGTAATAATTGGTCAAGGTGGAAGGAAACATAGAATAATCCAACTAAGTAGTATAGAGGTATGCCCCAAAAATGGTCCCATTGTGGTGAAAGGCATTTCAGTGAATGCTTGATATGATTTGAAACATTTTACAGGTGATTTATATTTGGCCACAATGTTCATTTTTATAAATAAAATATTCATAAGAAATAAAAAAATGTTGTAACATATATCCATTCAATGGTGATATTTTTTAGTTGTAATGATTTTCTTAATAATGATATTCTGTGTATTAAGTTAGTTATTCAGTTTAGAAATAATTCTCATCGAAAGAACAAACGTGTGGAAAAATAATTTTATACAACTATGGTTTATTTTTTGTCATATCATAAATTGATGATAGGTATGTTACTTTCTTTTTTTAGTTATAAATGTTCCCTTTTGGACTCTAGATTTTCACATTTTATCATTTCTATGAAATTTTCAATTAAAAATAGAATATTACCTCATGAAAAGTACATATAACATTTTTTATAACATTAGGTGAAAACCTTAAACAAGCCAAGATTTATATGAATATTCCCATTGTTATTAGGGTGATTGTATTTCAGAAAAATATCATTAAATTGCCTATAGTACAGTTTTATATTATATTTGGTATGGACTTGATTTCAGTTTATCATGATGAGATATATTTCAGAGCTAAGAATGATTTAATAAGAGGTTTCATAACTTTTATAACCTACTAAGAATATGAAAAACATATTAGAGATTATAGTGAAAGTTACCTAGATCAGGTTGTTGTAAAAAAAATTGTTAATATTGGTGATGTCTTAGTGGTGAAAATATTATATGTATTTCATATTATTTTACATAGTGTTTCTATTTATGGATACGTTCAGTTTACTATTTTGTTTTTTCATGATGTTAAGCCTATTTCAAAACCCCCTTAATGAATGGATCATATATAACCATTGGAAATGAAAATAAGTTACAAGGGTTTTTTATAAAGGATTCATTCATCCTAGAACTTCTCCATAGGGTGCCACAATTTTATTTGATAAAATAAAACATGATTCCATTATAATTTTAATTAGTCATATCATTTTTTACATCATTTATAATAATAAGTACTATATTTATCATACCACTGATTTATTTATCATCCCTAGGGAGAGAAATGCTTTTTAAATATTGATATTAGGTTAGGGTACCATCATTTGAAGGTGGAGGTAGATGATATTACGAAGATAGAAATTTGGAATAGGTATGGGAATTATGAGTTTGTATTTATGCCATTTGGGTTGATTAATACACCGATTTTTTCCATGGATCTTCTAAACCATGTTTTCTATGACTATTTGTATAATTGTGTGGTTATTTTTAATCAGGATATATTGATATATTATAAAATTCAAGAGTATTATGAAATACATTTTGGGAATGTTTTGAAAAAAATAAATGAAAAGAAACAATATTGAAAATATAGTATATGTTAATAATGTTGGAAACAAACTTATTTTCTAGATAATATAATTTGAAAATATGGAACAACAGTGAACCCTACTAAAAAAGTTTTAGGATAATGGAAAATACATAACTATGTCATAAGGATTTGTATTTTCCTTATATTAGAAGAATAATATTTGCAGTTTATTGAAAATTTTACTCGATTATCAATCCAGCTGACCAGGTAAACATGAAAAGGATTTAAATTCAAAAATATATAAGTTTGTGATGATTATTGTTAGGAACTAACATTAATATTAATGAATGATCCAGTTTTTTCACTCCCCTCCAAAAATGGTGAATTTTCCATCAGCAATGATTTTTCATTACTCGGACTTAATTTTATTGGTCATAAGTTTATACGAAAAAATTCAATAATTTCTCCTGGATTCGGATGCTCAAAAAATGCCTAATTTATGTTATAAGTGATTTCAGTTTAAGTGGATTTCATGATAATATTTATTGGAATAATTATTTTATAAAAGAATAAATTTATTTTTAATTCATATCCTGTTTAATTTTTCTTATATATTCATAGAATATTAAAGATGTTGGAATCACTATTCATAAATCTATTTTTGAGGTGAATGTTCTGATAATGAGACCTTATTTTTTATGGATCACTACTTTTGTAACCACAAATTTACTATCATCATTAGGATTTGGAACCATACATTGGTAAATAACATTATGTTTGTGTACTTAACATATGGTTCATCAAACAACTATTATAACCAACCATACATTATAAACCATACTTTTGAACATTATCCCTACACAGTGTAACCCTAGATTTACGCATTCTTCTATGAGAATTTAGTTATTCATTATTTTCTACCATTTTTTTAACGGTTTCATTGTTGTAAATATCAATTTCAGTATTTATAATGACTGATTAAAAGGTCCATATCCAACAGATAAAATTGTTTTATTTATATGGGAAGTCAATATTTTCTATGGGAAATTAAATTTAAATTTAAATATTGTTTTATACATTAAAAATCACATTTTTTATCTAGTGATATTTCTCACCTATTTATCCTCTTGTAAATAAATATTCTTGTTAAATTCCAAGAGTTACATGTTATAGAAATGAATCTCTCTAGTTACTTGATAGAATGAATTTTATATGAATAAATATTTTGAAATGTATATAAAATTAATTATTTTATGACTCGTTAATTAAAAATTAAAATAAAAACTCTTTGAAAATAAAAGAAATCATTTTTTGGAAAACCGGTTTTATGAAAAATATTGTATTTTACCTCAATAAATTAAAAAACCCAATATTTATGAATTATATTAATTAAATATGTATAGTATATATTCATCCAACAATTTATCATTCATATTATGTTTTTTATAGAAATGATATTAGAATAAAACAATTTTATTTCTAAAAATATCACTTTTTTAAAAATTGGTTTTGTTGATTTTTTCACACTTATAATAATTTTAAATTGTGAAAAATTTACTAAACGAATTTTATAAAATTTAATTAAATTTTTAAATCACAATATAAGTATTACATTAGGATAATTTATTTTTAATTCTCTATAATGTTTAATATTTTGGATAAATGGTGAAAAAACAAAATTTTAATTGATAACATCATTTTTGTTTAAATTATTCATACATTTTAATTATATATTAAATACTATTGAAAGTAAAATTAGTTAATTTATATATAAATTAATCAAGTTAAGTAAATTTTATTCATTTTTATATTGAATTTGGGAATAAGAACTTTATAAAATTTTGAACATTTTATCTTTGAAAACATACTTTCTCATCGTGTATATGGGATTAATTTTAATTTAAATTTTCCAATTATGTGAATCGAATTAAGAAAAACATTGATTCTATATTTTTAATCACCATAATTTATAATTTATAGTTATTTCAACTTAATTTTATACCAAATTGAATATTTAAAATAGTAAAAATCAATCAACACGGTTAAGGTAAAAATGGATTTATCGGGCGTTAAAATAAACATATAATGGATAAAATTACCCAAAAACCTATATAAAATATATTTTATGGATATATTATTACACTATAATTTATATGAATTAATAATACTCCATTTTGGAAATAATGATAATAATAAATACACTAGAAATCCTTTGTCATTTAAAAAATTACATATGAGTCACTCACCTAACATATAGAAGAATGCCTACTCTCCTCTCTTCTTTACAACGTCAAACCCACTTTATATGGTCAATAACTACCAAAATAACTTCCAAAATTTCCAATTATCCTCTTATAAGTATTATTTTCTAAATAAATCCATCCTAGGAAGGCTTGTGTTGTAAACCTAAGCAGATGTTCAGATGAAGAGTTAATTTTCATCTACGAGCGTTTTTATTTTATTTATTCCTTGACCTGATTATATTATTTTAAATCCATTTTGATTTGATAACGTCAATATATTCCATATATTTAAACTTTTTTTATGTTTATGTAATTACCTACAACTATCTACACATCCACCTAATGAGTTATGAATTCATAATTCATGTGTATGGGGGACTACCACATTATGAAGCAATGTTACTTGTTTTTCAGTTACTGTATCTCATAGTTGGGTATGATGATGGATATTAAGTATACATATGATATTTATAAAATTATTATACATCTTTATTTATTATATCATATATATTTTTCTTAATTTTTATTTTGTCGGTGATATGATAATGTCGTTCATTTGTATGGCGAATTACCACCATATAAAGCGATGTGATTTGTTGTCACTAACTCTCTTAATGTATGATAATAAGTATTATGTTAATAAATTTATATGATATAAATGAAATTATTATGATATACATGAAATATTTAGAATTCCAAAAAGTAAATATATTATTTTATTTCTTTTCTTTTCACTAATTGAAAGATGAAAATGTCGATACTATACATGTGGACTATTGCCATTACAAAGTGACGTGACTCCCTTTTCTTCACCACATCAAATTGATGACATGTATAATTATATCAAAATAAATAATATTCTATTTATTATATTTTTCATAATATTTATTGTGAATATATTACTGACCTCATTTCCATAGTGATCATAGAGAAATGGAAAATCTACTTGTGCGTATGTATAACATATTGTCTCCTTGATCGTAACATAATTCATTAATCAAAACCATCTTTAATGTTTGGTCTTAAGATCATAATTTATATATAAATATTATAATAATTTAATTATTATTATTCATTATTTTATGTAATAATTATCAATATAAAAAGACTAAAAAATAAAAAATCAAAACATACATGAAAAACAAAGCAATTATTACATGAAACATAATTTATAAAATAAATTGTTAATAAAAAAGTAATAAAGGAACATAATTGAATCATATATGATATTATATATATAAATATGTTTCAATAATATATGTAAAATAAAATTATATTTATTATATTGGAGTTTTATTCTTGTACTAACAAAATTGAGGCTTTAGGTAAAAGATGTGTAGTCTTCTTTTATTTCTAGAGGTCATATGAAATTTAACCAGTAATTTTTTTTGTGTTGTATGTACTAACCCTTTGAAAATATATATCATTAATAAACTTATTTTAATTATATTAATATTTTCATTTGTTGTAATTATTTATTTGGGGATTATGATTTTAAATATTTTTAAATACATAACAGATTTCCATCTCATTTACTAAATTTGTGAGACACAAGCCATATTCATCACCTATTGATTTTTGTGGAATATGTAATTAACATGAATGTATCTTATGATAATTATCATGGAAAATTTGGTTATTTATATATCCATTTTTGGATATCTATTTATTGGGGTTTATTGCTTCCATGTTTTTAGTGTGGTAAATAATATTTGTCTTAATTTTCTTTCATCCAGACATTTGATTATTTTGTGTACCTATCATAGGTTATGTGGTGTATATAAATCCCCATTGAAAATTAATATCACTAATATAATTAACAACATTAATTTTTATTTTCAATTTAATTATATTCTTTCATCAGGCTTGTATTTAAAATAAACTAATGTGGTAAAGGTATTATGTTACCATGTCATCATTTATCGAGATTGTTTATCATTCTGTATATAATGATAAAATATAATTATCTATATCAATATAAATAATTAATTTCATTCTCCTATATTTATTTCATTAGGATACTTTTTTCCCGTTATTTTCCTCTCCCTATGTACTCAATATTTCAAGAAGAGTTTTCTTTTAAAAAAATCATCTTCTGAGTCGAAACCACTTTTTCATCAACAAACATTTTTTCTAAAAATGTTATCAAAATTTAATTTAAAAATCTTAAAATAATGTTTTAAAGAGATTTTCTCCATTTTTTACATTTTTTAAAAATAATTAAATTAATATTCATGTATTTTTTCCAAAAAAAGAGAATGTTTGTCATTTATTGAAAATGTGAAAAGAATCCTTGTTTTAAAGTGTGCAGAATATATGTAATATTACACCATCATGACCTCAAATTTTTTAAAAAGATACCATTATATTTTTTTGGGTTTTTTTGGAGAAATGTATTTACAAAATTTATTATGATTTTTCTATTTTAAAATTTTATTTTCGAATAAAATTTATCTCCATCAGAAAATGGTCCATATGATCTTTGAAAATAATTTTCAATATAATATGTCATTTATTGATGTTACCTATGACATACTAGGGATATGATTTCATGATACCAATATTATTATATCTCTTAATGGTTCATGTTTATGAAAACATTATATTTAAGAAACCTATTTCTCATCAATAAGTTATACCATGATAAAATTATTATCAAACCAGTTTCTATCCACTTTTTATCATATGATGAAAGGATGAAATTATTATGACTCATCTCACATTCACATTTTTTTAGGACATGATGAAACTTTTATGAAACCCATTTCATTTCCTGGGTTATGATATGATGAATCTTTTGTGAACATGTGGCACACATATGTATGATTTTCACTTTCTGATGGGAGGGACCTATATCACCATAAAATGATTTGGGTAATGATTAATGTTATATGATCTCAAAGGGTATATGGTAAGTTATACCCAACCTAAAATAAGAGGGTACATGTGATGTTATCCCAATCATGAAAAAAGGCACATGAGAGGTTATCCCAAGTCTGAAGTAGGCACATGGGTGACTATCCCAAGAATAACGTGTTATGAATGTATTTGCATATAGCCTTGACATATGATTTTATATGGCTTTGTGTGTGCCACAATTCCATGTATTATACTAATATTATGATCTCTCAGATCATGTTCTTTAATTTCACCATGGATTGGGAAAAGTTTATAAAATAAATTTTTAATAAGTACTTTCCTAAAATTCTTCATAAAAAGTTGGATAATGAGTTCATGTAACTAATGAAAAATGATAATCAATCTACTGATATGTATGAGGTAAATTTTACTATACTGATGTGGTAAAACAATATTATTATAATCCAACCTAAAATTAATGTTGATAAATTTTTTAGGGGATTAAAACCAAGTCTATGATGGGGATTAAGCATAAGATAATTTAACTGATATGAATGATAGTTATCAGACTATTGATTGACAATTTGATAGAAGAAGTTAACTAATGATATTAATTGATTTAAAGATGCATAGAATGAACCAAAAACACTCCAGTGTTTCAAATTCCATGAGTATGGTCATTATGAAAATATATTTCCCAATAGAGGGGATGATGGTGATTATAATGCATAATAATCCATGAAGACAAAGAAAAAGGGGAAAGATTATGCAATCATTAAGGTTGAAGAAAATCATGGAATATTGGTAAAACAAATCATACCCTCCCTTTTTGGGAATTTCATGTTTCATTTTTTTGAATGAGACCTATTAATATCTGATTGTTCATCCTTTAATTATATTTCATGTGATTATCTCTATCTACATTAATTTAGAGACAAAATTAACTCATTTTATATTCTATTAGTACAAGGTTGAACCCAATATTCCAGTGGAACTAATTTTTATAACATAGTAGATTATTTAAAGAATTTAGGGTGACTTATATTTTGGAATAATTTATGAATCCATGTAATATTAAATTAATAGTTATGGATACCATTAAGAGTTTATGAGTTTAATATTGACCATAATTTAAAAGTCATTGACACAACTTTTAAGGTTTTATGGGATGGTATTTTATCTAGATTAAGGATATTTTAAGATACATTTATAGAAAATTAACCCTTTAGTTTTATATATAGTGAAAAATATTTAATATAGAGAATTCCTATAAGAATTATATACTTATGATCAAAGGAATATGTAATCTTTATGGTTTTTCAATTCTTTTATTTCATCATAATTATACTTTATACTCAATCACCTTTTGAATTCATCACACATAACTGATATTATAGAAAGAATCTCTTTAGATTTGGTTTCTATAATATACATTATGTGGTGAGGATTCATGGAGTTCTGCAATCAAATTTAATTTAACAAAATCTAGAGTTTTATTTAGTGTTTAGGTGACTTCCTTATGAAACTAATGATATTGTGTTATGTTTCATCACTACATATCAACCGTATACAGATGGTCAGTTTGAGAGAATAATTAAAACCCGAGAGATTATACTAAGATCTTATTCAATTAAATTCAGTGGGGTTTCGAATCAATGCCATCCTCATGATGAGATTTAATGAAAAAATTTCATTTACCAAATAATTCAAATAGAACCTTACTGATCCCTTTAGGTAAATAATTTTTGAACTCCTACATAATAGAAGTATGTTGCCTAAAGAATGCTATTGGGACCTGAGCATGATGGTGAGATGGAAGATAAGGTAATATACATTCATAAACATGTAATAAAAACAAAAATTTTAAATAAATTTAATTCTCATAATAATTTATGTGATCTAAAATTATAATTTTGTAAAAATTTCATTTTTAGAGTTTGTGGAATAAATAAGAGAAAACTAATCCCTATGTATATTGGTCCCAATATAATACATGCATGTATCATGAAAGTATATTATCATTTTTTGTATCCACCAAACATATCTTAGGATCATGATTTGTTTCAGGTATCACTAAAGATGAATTACATACCCGATCAGTCAAATAAACTAATATTTAAGGTCTTACTGTTGGATTATGGTATTTCTTATGAGGAACAACATGCAGATATTCTGGATTGAATAGAGATATTTCTAAAAAACAATACCACTCACCCAGTACGTGTTTTATGGAAAACAAACCACCTTGAAGAAGCTACGTGGGAGCCTAAAAAAATTAGGTAGAATTATCCTATGTTTTGGGTACAAATGTGATGAATTTTGAGGGTTATATTCATTTTAAGGGAAGTAGAATGTAACACCGTGATATTTTACGATTTCTTACATAAAAAAGTCTATATTTTTATTGCATTAAATATTTATTTGAGTTTAAAGTACATGAATAAATTAGTTTTTCTTGTGTTACATGTAACATAGAGATTATCATTCATTACACACACCACAAAGTTTAAACGAAAAATGAAATATTTATAAAATATTAATATATAATGTGATACAAACCAAAAATCCATTCAAATTATGGGTAAGAATATGATTAAATAAATTATTATAATATATTCTTTAAACATGTATGTATAATAAATATTTGGATACTAAATAGTTAAAAATGTAAATAAAAATAATTTTAAAATAAAGGAGATATTTTTCAGAATAAACTATCTTTTTGAAAAAAATATATTAGAATAATAAAATATTAAAATGATTTTTTATGAATTGATTTAATGAAATTATAATATTATATATAAAATCTAATATTTAAAATTCATATTATTTATTTCCTTGATAATTTATATGAATAAATCCAACTTTACACTTCAAAATTGTAGTTCTCTAAAAATCAATCTTGTCACGTTTTGAGAACTTGTAATAAAATTAATTTTTTAATTTATTTGAAAATTAATTTTTTAAATAAAATTAAACATTTTAATCCGGAAGCAAAAATTATCTTAGGGTTAATTTTTGTCAATTTTATAAAAAGGTACATTT
This sequence comes from Viscum album, assembly GCA_963277665.1. Classification (NCBI taxonomy): domain Eukaryota; kingdom Viridiplantae; phylum Streptophyta; class Magnoliopsida; order Santalales; family Viscaceae; genus Viscum; species Viscum album. The sequence continues at coordinate 1,992,634,006 of OY728151.1, forward strand.
TTAATGAATAGTGAAACATAGTGAATTTAAATTAAAATCATCATTTTAATTAAAATTATTAAAAAATTAAATTTATATTTAAAATTGGTTTTAGAGAAAAAATATTTCATTTATATAACTATTAATACATTTTATCTCATTTTTATTATTTTCTTATTGAAATTTAAAATAAAACATTGTAAACCATTGAACCTTTCCTCTTTCAAAACCAATTTTCTCGTCATGACTACGAGATTAATTTTAAATAAAATCTTCCACATATTATAATTGAATAATATAAAATGCATTTAATATTTTAAATAATAATAATTTATATTATTTAATTATGTAAACTTAACTTTTTACCCGCATTAATAGAGAAAATAGTAAAAAAATATTTACTACAATTAAGGAAAAATTGATATCATTTGGGGTTAAACTAAAAAGATCAGGGTTAAAATAACAAAAACCCATTTAAAATATATTTTATTTATATATTTTAACCCTATAATTGATAATTATAAATAATTATCTACATTTTATCCTTTGGTATGATAATAATTCGGTTAAGCCTTTTTCTTTTCAAAATATAAAAGCATGTCACCCACCTCACATATAAAAGGTGACCCCCTCTGCAATTTTCTTCACATTATCAGCCCCATCTATTATTGAACATACATACCCAAATAAAATCCAATCATTCCTACTCTATTCCAATATTCCATATTTTCGTCATAAATTCATCCTAGGATGGATTTTGGTGAAAATCGAACTAGGTTACCAGAAGTATAGGTAAGATACTTAAATGAGTGATTTTATTTTTTTTCTTCCACCTCCGAAAATTATTATGAGACCATGATGATATAATAAAAATTTTATTTCAAATATATTCATATTTTTTCAGTTTTTTATGAACTACATCCATATCCACTACTATCAAATGGATTATGAAATCATCTTTCGTGTGTATATAGGACTACCGTCTGGAGAACCGAAGAAATTTTATTACAATTATCATCTCTTAATGTTGAGTATTATTATGTATTTATGTATATATATTTTATTTATAAAAAAATTATTAAATTTGATTCATTATATTAAATATACCTTCTTAATATCATTTTTAGTTGATACGATAATGTTGTTTGTGTGTACAACGTGTTTCCACCTCACGAAGTGGTGTGATTCGATTTCTCTAATGCTTTACAAGGTAGATAATAGGGTTATATTTAGTAAATATATATAATATAAATGAAATATTTATAATATTAATAACATATATATCATTCTAAAAAAAATTATATATCAACTTATTTCTTACTTTTCACTGAGAAAATGATGATAATGTAATTTTTGGACGTGTGGACTACCACTTTCACGAAGCGATGTGACTCTACATTCATCACCGCACCACATATATAAAATTTAAAAGTTTATTTAAAAAAATAATATGTTACTTATTATATGATTGTATTTTATTAATGATAATATGTTACATACCTCTTTTCTTTATTGAATGTTTAAAAGTGGAAATGTTACTCAGCCATGTGTATGACTTACTATCTCTATGATCGTCACATGATACATTTATCAAAACCTTATTTTATAATTTGTATTAAATTATAAAATATGTCTAAAAATTATTATTATTTTATTATTATTATATTGGAGATAATGGAACCATGATAAAAGTAAGAGGGCTAAAACATAACAAATCTAAACATATACGAAAAACAAAGAAGCTATAACCCGAAATGTGATTTTAATAGGGAATTGTAAATAAAAATAAAATAAAAGGAGATAAGTAAATAATATTTGGTATTATATATATTTTTATAATTATTTAATATATTTATCATAAACTTATATTTAATATATATTATGTTTGAACGTGTCTAAGGGAATTCAAGAATTTAGGTAAGGGGTTTCTATTCTCCTTTATTTATGGGCGATGTATGAAAATCAACCATTTGATTATTTTGTGTGGTGTATATACTGCCCCATTGAAATTATATATCATTAATTTCATTTTTTCATTATATTTAATATTTCATTTGATTTTATTCTATATTTAGGTATTATGATTCAAAATATTGTTAAAGAGGTAATGCATTTTCATCTCACTCTTTACGTATGTGAGAATCATGTAATATTAACAACCTATATTTTATGTACTGTATATAATAACCATGAATTTATTTTATGATGACTAAACATAAAATTATAGTGATATATTCTTCCATTTTATGATCCCTCATTCACTGGGAGTACGGTTTTGATTTATTCTATGTGGTAAGGAATTTTTTGCCTCACTTTTCTATCATTGAGACATATGATGATGTTATACACATATATTCTTTTATAAGGTGTGTATACAGACCTATTGAAATGTAATAACTTTATTTATTTTTATAATCATGATATTTTATGCTTATTTAATTATATTCCTTCATGGGGATTACGTTTAAAATATACAGAAGTGGTAATGATTTTATTTTTCAATCTCATTGTTTATTAGGATTGTGTATGATTATTTTTCTGATGATAAACTATTATGATATATATCCCAATAAAAAACTTAATTTTATTATCCTATGGTTATTTTATAAGGATGTATGTTTACCTTGGTTTTCTTATTTTTGAGTTTTTAAAAAATGTTTTCAAATTAATATTCAAGTCGTTTCCAAAAAAATCTTGCTTGGATTTTACTGAAAATGTGAAATGAATCTTTGTTTTAATTTATATGGAATATATGTAATTTTTTCACCATCTCGAACTCACAAATTTTATAATTATTACATTAGATGTTTTCATGGTTATTTTCAAGGAAAATTATTTCTTAAATGATTTATAATTTTTATTTTTAAAAAATTATTTTCAAAAAATAGTTATCATCCCCAAGAAATGTTTCATGTGATCTTTCAAAATCATTTTCTATCAAAGATGGTATCCTTTAATGTTACCTATTACTTATTGGGGGTATGATCCTATTATACCATTATTATTATTCCTTTGAATGGTTTATTTTTATGATGTAATTAGGTTTATTAGACCAATTTATTATCTCTGATTTTTACCAACATTAAATGCTTAGGAAACTCACTTCTTTTTCAAAGTTATGAATTGATAAAATTTCAAAATTATTATGAAACCTATATCTTTTCCACAGGTTATGACATAATTAAATTTTAATAAAACCCATTTCATTTCATGTGTTATAATATAAATAATTTTTTATGATCTTGTGTCACACATATGTTTGATTTTCATTATTTAACAGGTGGGACCTGTGTATCCATCCAATGCATTGGGTATTGATTAATGTAATATGAGATCAAATGGTACATGGGAGGATATCCAAATCTCCAAAAAGAGGGTACAAGGGAGGTTATCCCAATACTATAAGAAGAGGGTACACATCATGTCCTCCCAAACCAAAAATAAGAGGGTTCATGAGAGGTTATACCATGCCCAAAACAAGAGGGTACACAAGAGGTTATCCTTAGCCCAAAACAAGAGGGTACACATGAGGTTATACCAAGACCATTACATGTTCAAGAGTGATTATCCCAAGCCCAACATGTTTTGAATTTCATGGTAGATATCCTTGATATAATATTTTTTATACTTATGTTTGTTCCCAATTCATTGTGTTATACGAACGTTCTCATCTCATGGATTATATCCTTTTATTTTCTCATTATTAAGGGCTTATAAAAATTAAATATTTTTCCGATGACTCAATATTATGATATTTGATTTAAAAATTATGGTTTTTAAATGTTATGATAATGTCCTCATACCTTTATGTTCGTGTTTTACGTAACTATCTCCCTGGTTTACCCTTACTAAGCACTTTATCTCACCCATTCTTATGGTTCCTTTCCCAATGTTATGGAGAAATGTATTGTTTATGATATTTAAATGGGAAAGTTATTTATGGGAGACATTTAAAATATTTCATCAATTTAGAATAATGTGCTCCATGTTTACAAAGTAACTAAAATATAATTGTGCTCAAACATGAGTTTTTGTAATGTAATGAATATGCATATAAAAACTTGTAATATACATTTATGAGAAGATTTGGTTAATATAGGAACCTCTATTATATTCATAATAAATAATTAACACTTCTTATATTCCAACCCTCAAAATGGAATGGAATTTGTACTACTATTAACCAGTCCACTGTTGTCAAAAATATATTGAAGAATGAATTGATTGAGACTACAATGATTAAAGATGCTGAAATGTAATAAGAAGATGAAAGTAGTAGAATGACAAAAAGGTACAATACAACTCTCAAATATTCTACTCCAAAAAATGAAAAGTAATCTTAGGAGGATGTTTTATCCTCAAATGATTCAGAATGATCATATTATGTAATAGAAATTGATCAGATATCTATATGATTTAGTATGTATTGTAAAAAACAACATTTAAAAATCATTCAGTGATTGAAAGAAAAATAGCAATGGAATCAAAGATATAAGATGTTACAATTAATAAAAAATGGGGATTATCAAACCTGATTATCCACAACTAAAAGAGAAGAAATGAATATCTCAAAAGAATGTAATGAGTTGATAAATTTGGTTTGATTATGAGAATAAAGGAAGAAAATGCATGATGGATTTATGGTGTTTTTCAGAAGACTTTAGTAGATCTTATAACTTACAAAAAGATATATCAAATTAGAAAGTAAACATGTGTTTAATAAATAAGGAAGAAGAGGTTCAATCCTATTATTTTTCCTCATCAGATTCTAAAATCTTCTCAAATACTGAAATAGTTGAATATTATTCTATAGTTTAAGACAAAAATTATTCCTTAATAAGTTATTATAAAATCCATAAAAAATATTTATACTTACTTTATAAGTGAAAAATAAACTATATTAAAATAATATCTAGAACTAAAAGAAAAATTAAGAATACCTTCATTTGGATGAACTATGTGTAAAAATAAAATTATTGAGTTGATCGATAATGAAGAATCCTTTAAAAGTGATTATACTATAATTAATATTCGAGAGTAATATTTAAATAAAAATCATGGATTTTTTTTTGAAGAAAAGATCAATATGGAATACAAACATATGGTAAAAAATATAAGTTATATAGAAATTATTTAGTTACCAGTTCTAAGAATATCAATATTTCTAAAATTATTTTTTTGAAAAATTAATAGAAATTATGCTAAAATTTTGGTTTAAAAATTATTATATTATTGTTCTAAATAAATCATTTATTTTTAATGTTTTTTTAAAGATATATCTTTCTATTTTTGTACAATTAGGAATATATCGCTACCTAGACCCCTACCCGATGACACAACAAGACGAGATACAATTTTTCTAATATAATGATATATTATTTATTATTTTTGTAGGTAAAAGTTCGAATGGAAAAAATTGAAATTTGGAATATGGAAAACTGATTCTCAAGGAAAATGAATGGAGATCCTTCAAATATCAATACACTATAAAAATTAGATGATGTTTTTGTTAGATTTAGTGATAATTATAAATGAAAAATCATTAGATTATGATTTGTTTCATTTCCAATTTCAATCATTGTCCACAAATTCTTATATATTCAAGGGTTAAAGAATAATCTGATGTGTATTTCTAAACACTATGATGATTGTTTTTATGTTTATTTCTCTAATAATTCATGGTATATATGTAAATATACATTTATTATATTAAAATCACTATGAAATAAATTTTTTTATAATTTGGATCATAATTCCATGCATGAAATGGAAATTTATCTCTTTAAATTTTTCTAGTAAATGTATATTTTATTTTTTATAGTAGTCTTAGAAAGTTTTATTTATTTTCCTTACCTATGCTATCTGAAAATAATTAAGGTTCTGATGTTCCCAATCAAAGATCAGGTCAGAATAGTATATTTGATTCATTAAAATTAAGTAGGTATAATGAGTCATAATTTAAATATATTAAATAGTTTTGGTACATATAATCATTTAGAAGTTATAAAAATGTATATTTTTAGTCACTCAAGATTAGGATTCGGGGATAGAAAATATTATATTTTAGTTTTATTAGATGATTTTTCAAGACATACTTTGGTATATTTTGTAAAATATAAAATTATTTATTTTTATATTATTATATTATTTTTCATAACTATTAAAAATTAAAAACAATTCAAAATATATTCATTAATGAGTGATCATGTATATGAGTTGTAGAATCAGTAATTTAATTCTCTTTTCCCTTAATTAATTTCTAAAAAATATTTTCTACTCTAATAACATATCTATAAAATATAATTATAGAAAGAAAATAAAAATGTTCTATAAATTTAAAGAAATATATTAAATTAAAATATTCATCCATCCTTTTATTGAAAATAATATATTTTCATAGCTTTTCATATCATGAATATATTTTCAATGATGAGTTTTCTAAAAAATAATCATTATGATCTATATAATAATAGAAAATCTAAGGTTTTATACTTACATTTGTTGATATAAGGTTTATATTATGAATACTAAAGAATACCATGGTACATTTATCCAAAATCTGATTAAGGAATATTTATATGATATTAAATCAACTATAAAAAGTATATAGTTTTTAATAAAAATTAAAATATATATAAATTAATTTTTCATGTGAAGTTTCATGAAAGTGAACCTTTTGATAACAATAAAGATAAAATTGATGAATTAACTAATTATTTGACTAACATGAGAGTTTATTCATCTAAATATGTATTTGAACACAAGTTATAATATAATCAGAATAAATAAATTTTAGATGAACTTATATGTGTTTTACATAGACAACCTAGAAAATTAAAGGATCATACATTAGAGAGTTATATATGAGACAAATGTAAAGAAGTTAATAAGAGGAATATAGGAAACCTTGCTAAATTATCTTCCTTACTATACTAGTTAGAACCTAATACTATTGAATAAAACTAAGAAGATAAGGTTTGGATTTTATCTATATAGGATTAATAAAACCCATTAAAAAGAAATAATGATTTATAATTAGTTGATAGTATCTCAATCAACACATTAATATTAACTAAATGGATCGATATAAATAATAAAGATGGAAAATGTATAATTACTAGAAATAAATAAAAGCTAGATTCTAAATGATACTATTAGTAAGAAGGACTATATTAGAAAGAATAATTTTCCCCCATTTTACTCCATACTCCATTATAATCTTATTAACCTATGCATCATTTAAAATTTTTAAATTATATCATATGGATATAAAATGTACTTTTATAATTGTATATTTAGTAAAGGATATCTATTTTTGAAACTCAGAGGTACTGAAATACGACACCTGTAAAATTCAATTTTTAATATTAAGAAATCACTTCATGGACTTAAATAATAAATAAGGTTGTAGTATAAAATATTATGTTCTATTATTCTAAAAACCAGTATTTTTTATGTGGATTTAAAGAACCATCACTTTAAAAAAAATCATATATTTTATTTTTATCAATATATATAGATGATGTTATTTTTTGTTCAGCTATTATAATGAATTGTAGTGATTTCTAAATAATTATGAAAAAGGAATTTTAGATCAATATGTTGAGATAATTGAATTTATTTCATGGTTTTCAAATTTCTCAAAATAGTTTTGTAATATTTGAATCAAATAAAATATTTTTTAATTTATAGAATTTGTATAGGATTTAAAACAGTAACACTTATGATACTCCCATGTGTACTAACATAAATCTATATAAAAATAATATAGAAAACAATATAAATTAGTTATATAGATGTATGATTGGTATTTTTCTATATCCTACTACTAGTATGCCTGACATTAGGCTTTCTTTTTTCCTTTATGAAGTATTTTAATAAATCCCAAAAATAATCCTATCATACTACAATGAAAGTAATTTATAGATATTTAAAAGGAAATAATTTATAAAAATAAATTATCCAAAAAAATATTGATTTAATTTAATTTCATATTCATATGATGATATATGTGGGTATATATTAGGTAGAAAAGTCACCTCAGGAACTTATCACTTTTTATAAAAATACTAATTTTCAATGTCTAGTAAATTGAAACTATAACATCTTACCACTCCTCATTTTCTTGAGTTGATGAAAAATTCATACATAGCATTAAGATACATCCCCAAGGTGATAATGGATATCAATAAATTCCCTATTTATCGAAACATTTGGTGGAAATTTTCCATTTTAAAATAAGACAACACAACCAAACACAAAAAAATAAAATAACCAATAAATTATGTATGATAAAAATGTATACAAATCAATATATAACATTTGATTATCAAATACATCTCAACTATGAGTACCATATCATAAGACTACAACCATCAATGTACTAAGTAGAAGAAAAAAGCATGAAATAAAAGGACTCTAAAGACAGAGGTTTATAACTCCAAACATGCTCCATGCTCCAACACAAAAATACGACCCATGTATCTTTAAGAACCACTAAATAAGTGTGATAATTTACATTTTCATTCGTCATGATAACTAATTTTTTAAAAACTTCCCATGTTCTAATATAGGGGTGAGGAATGAAACTATATAGGGTTTCCCCAGATGGCTTCCTTTCTCGCACCACTAGGATTGAACATGTTATCACATTTATATATAAATAATTATATAAACAATTGAAAATAGTTTTTACCAAATCCAATAAGTTTATCAACAAAATAATTTTCCATATAAATAGTTTTGTTGGAAAATAACACAAAAAATACTTTAAACCATTTCACATTCCTTTTTACCATACCCATTCCCTGATTCACAAACACACCCACACATGCACACTTCACTAAATGTTCCATACTCATGAGTGGTTTCTAGTTCATCCACTAAGTCATCAATAATTTCCAAATCCTCTTATAACACAATGATCCATTCCATTTATCGAGGGTTACGTCCCTTTGTACCCTAATGGTTTATGCCCCTTATTTAGGGTTACGTCAAAAGCATTAACTCACACAAACCCTTGTATACCAAAACCATTTCAAATAAACCAGTACAGTATATATCAATAAAATCTTTTCATTTTTGGAAAACCATTAAAAAAATCTTATTCTTAGGAATCAAACAAACAACCATTTTAAAATCCCATTTTAAAATCATTCAACAAATCACTTTTCACTACAATTCCGTAATTCTACTAAATACTCAAACCATCACTAAATATGGTTTATAATTTGATTTTAACCCTAATTTCAAAATCAATTTCATGAAATATAAATAGTTATAATGTAATAATTTATGTTTTTTGAAAATAGGACAACAATAAATCCACCTACCAAATGAATTATGGAGAAAATGATGAATGGTGTGATAATGCCCTCAAAATCGGGTTGAATCTCCAAAAACATGCATTAGATCTCTTAGACTAACACCAACAAGGACATATATAACCATTATTGGAATAAAGAACTATATATCTATCTACAATAGACTACATCTAAGAATATGAGAGAGGAAATAATATAGGTCTAATAAAAACTATGAAAAACTACCATAAAAGAAGACTTACAAAGGGAATTGTGCTTCAATACACCAAGAAAATCTTCTAGATCACTTTGGGTTTGATGGGGAAACCATACACAGCTTTTGGGAGGAATAAATATTATGTTTGATCCAAAATATAGGGAAAATAAGGGTTTAGATCTAATCCTGACCTAGATCCACATTTTTAGGATATGTTTTTTAAAATATGCAAGGTTAGTCACACACTTAGAAAAACTATATTCTAACAGTGTGTCAGTATTTTCCTCGAGAGGAACCTCACTTTATTGGGTATTATTGTTAGAAAAACTGTTTTCCAACTATGAAAAAGTTCTCTATACAAAATTTCATTGTTTCTCCTAGGTGGTCGTGTAGTTTCCCTAAATAGTGTGTCTAACCATGTACCTTCCCATTAGACCTTATATCACTATGTACATTTTCCTCAAGTGGTTTCATGGATTTAACTAATCATTATCAACATGTGCACACTTATAAACCCCCAGTTATTCAAAAATTGTTATACACCCTCTCAAACATCACCTAACCCCATCATATAATTAAAAAAATAAAGATATTGTAAGTTACTTGAAACTAAGGGTACTACATTCTCCCCACCATTTTTCATTCCCTCCTCAGAAAGTAGAAAACCAGTATTGCATTGAATGAGTTTTGGATATTTATTGATCATTTATTATTCCCATTAACAAGAATCTTCTAGAATCTAACCATTTTCCCACAAAACTAACACTAGACATAGTTTTTTTGCATTCAATAGTTTATATTTCCAATTCACAGTCTTTCATAATACATGCACCAACAAAGAATCTAGATCTAGGTCACCATGATCCCAATGAATCATATAGTCAGGAACAAGTTGATGCCATTTCAAATGAGATACATGAAACACATTATGCACTGAACAGAATCATGGGTGAATGGGAAACTGATAATCCACCTCAAAAACCCATTAATGTTTCTAAAAATCCATATTAATTAAGGAAAAAACATTCACTACATCCTGATATAGTGAAGTCCATGACATGGGGAGAATATCAAAAAACACATGATCACTCAACTCGAATAAAAAGGGACATCAATGATAATTATTATATGGTTAATGAAAATTTTAATCCATCTTCATCTTTTTCCTGATCAACTAAACCTTCTCTATTGTTTCTTGGACAAGGCTCAGCCAAACCAGTGAAGTCTCACAAGATTCCACCAAACAGAGTAGAGAACGACATGAACGCCCATAAATTGCATTAAAAAAGCCATATGTATCACAGTTAGATATTTATATACAATAACTCCATTAATGTTACCTAATACTCCCATGAGTCACCAAAATCCCATAAGCATTTCTTACAGTGTTTGTATGATCCGTTCAGATTACCCATCCATCTTAGGATGATAATCCGTACATGTAGTCAACTAAGTCCTAAGTGTTTCTTGTATGAGGTTATGAAAATGAGATTTAAACCACAGGTATATATCAAAAACATTCAATACTACTATTTCATGATTCTTTAAACATATCATATATATATTTCGGACATCTCCCCCACCACATGGGATTAAAAAATAGGGATGAAATAGGCTGAATTTCTGAAAAGATCCACTATCCCAAAAATGATGACATATTTTTGAACCATTCATGGTAGACCTATTAGGAAATCAATATCAATCTTATCCCATTTTCATATATCAATAGCTATAGAATACAACATACAATCTGGTTGTAGATGCTCTTCCTTAACTTGCTGAGAAGTTATGAATTTAAAAACAAACACAACCAAATTTATTTTCATATTGACTTTACAAAATTAGGCTTTCAACGCCTTATATATCGTCTATTTTTTAAAATAAATAGCCTATATTGAATAGTGGTACATATGAAGAAGTTATTCCTAACAATACATAAGTACTACCATCCAATATCGAAAACACAAAACTGAAATCATGTCAAGTCTCCATCCCTCATTAGTCTCCCCATTTTTGAGTTTTTTACCGTATCACAACACATTATTCATCAGATGTATGTTCCTCAATAACTATCTCAACCAAATCAATAATGAAGGAAACTAGAAATAAATTAACAACATTACCACATTCTTCAAATTCCAAGTGCTTGTTGGATATCAATTACAATAACTGAAATTGGTCTGAAGTGTCTTTTTCCAACCGAGCATATGACTTTCTACTTAATACATCTTCCACAAAATAGAATTTAACTATGGTATAAATCAATTAAAAGTCAATAATAATGAGATAATTCATCTATATTCAATGTCACATATTAAAATCCCTTTTTGATAAAATAAATGTTTCATGCTGTTAGGATTCATAAACACTTTAAATTTCCCACCATGGATATAGCGTTTCCATTTTTTAAAAACCATGGACAAAGGTAGATAACTCCAAATCATGTGTTGGATAATTATTCCATGGAAACCATAACTTCCTTGAGCCCTAAAAACTTCATTATCTCTATGTATGAAAACACATCCCAACCCATATCTTAAAGCATCATAATACACAACAAATCCATGTCCTATCTCTTGAAAAATAAATATTGATACTAATGTAGGATAACAAATTATCTCTTAAAAAGATATTAGACATTCCTATTCCCATTGTAATGGAACATTATTAATTTTTTAATATATAATTTCTAAAGGTATTGATGATAAATAAAAAATGTATGTAATAAAGAGCTAGGCCAAGGAATCTATGTATCATGAAAATTTTATTTGGCTGTTTCCAGGAGATAACAACGTCTATATTTTATAGGTCTAAAAAACCATCTTTTAGAGATTAAAGGGCCAAGGAAACATACCTATTATATAAGAAATTACAAATTTTATATTTTTACAATATTTTAATGTCCCTCAGGATTCCCAACAATTTCTCCAAGTGATCATCACACTCATCCCATATCCACGAAGACACAAATCTATCATCCACAAACAACACCACAAAAGAATGCAGATACCATTAAAATATCAGATTTATCAATCCAATAAAACCCTCTAGTGAATTCAGAAGACCTAATGGAATTACCACATTTTAATAATTGCCATATATACACCTAAAATATATCTTTTTAATATCATCCTTTCTATCCAACACTTGGTGATATCCTGATCACAAGTCAATCTTATAAAAACATTGGGATCCCCTTAATTTATCAAAAATATAATCAATTCATGGATGTGGATAATAATTATTTATCATAACTTGATTAAAATTATGATAATATATTCATGGTTGAATAATTTGGTAAGCCTTTTTTACAAAAAAAGTCAGTTGACACACATAAAGATGTTCTCATCCAAACGAACTCTTTTCCTTCCATCTCTTCTAACTACACTTTTTGCTCCATTAATTATATTTTTTCCACCATACAATATTAATTGGAAATAACACTTTTCTCTAGAAGGAGATCAATCATAAAATCTACTAATCTTGTTGATGGAAACCATGAAAAATATTTCATTAAAACATATCTAAACATATCAACAATCATTGGAAAATGATATTCTCAATCTATCCCATTGATTCCAAAGTAAATTATGCTAATTCGATTGATATAATTCAATATATTGGTCCAATAAACTCATTGTACTAGCCTTTACACTGTATCCTCCTCTCATGGTATTCTCAACACCATTATCTGTTATAAAACTAACCATTCGTGTATAACAGTTGATGTGATCCTTGTACATAGTCAAAAAAATCCATACCAAGGATTATGTTATACACATCCATCTCAAGAACAATTTAATCCCATATGAAATCATCTCCATTAATGGTTATCAAACATTCTCTACACTGAAAGTCTTGACATTCTGTTAGGAAAATAGGATTTTAATGTTTTAAAATAGAATGCATCATCTCAACACTAAAACAAATAAAATAAATAACATAATAAGTAAAAAATGAATGGGATTCACCCATAGAAAACAAATAATACAAAAGGGTGTAATTAAAAAAAATACCTCACACAGTCAATGGTCTAGACTGATCATCCACAATAACTTTCCCAACTAAAATGAATTTATTTCTAATGGCACATTTTTTTTTATTTCCATGTTGATATTTCCCATTATAAGGAATCGAGTTATTACTAGAGTCATCAATGATAGCTCTAATTTTTAGATATGGATTGTAATACTTCCCACTTCTTATAGAAGAATACAACATATGTGACTCGTGATAAGTGTCCCAAACACCCACCCTCAAAGAACTGCAACAATAGTGCTAAATATTCAACATGTGATTGAAATTTTGGAATATTGTAGGTGGTGTTATACACTCTCACTTCATGTGGTAAAACAATCCACATTGGAAACATCCATATTTTCTCCTGGGTCTTGGAAAAAAATTTATTTATCCATACGTTTGTTTTTAAGTCAACCTAATACCTTAGAAATATATATCCCTATTTCAATTTATCACAAAATTAGATTTCCCACCATTTACCTTAAGTATTAAAATTCTCCCCCAAACCCCAGCTCCTGAGACGTCCCTTTCTTCAACCATTTCTTTATTAATCACCTCTGTGTAATCAGTTATAAATGGCATGAAAATATTCGAGATAACCTCTGACCACAGCCCCAATTCAAAAAGGTGTTAGTTAAAGGAAACACAAGTATATACCTAGGGTGAAAAGAAAACAAAATTAATAGATTTATCCGCATACTCTACCACTATGAGGATTTCTTATTTCATATTGAAAAAACACATCCTTCTTTCAATCCTGAATGTATGAGGATAGAATTATTTCATGAAAAAATCAGCAAAATACTCCCATGTAATTCCTTGGTCTAATTCATCCTTCACAGTTAAATCCCACCATTAGCATGGAAGATCCTCCAATTTATATGTCACCAGATTGACTTTTATACCTGTTGATGTTCCAATGAAATCTAAGATTCAATTCATCTTATTCTTCCACACATATGCATTCTTTGGTTCTGAATCACCCAGAATGATGGGTGGATTCTTTTTTAGAACTATTTAGTATGATACCCTTTCGATGGTTCATCCATCATGTTCCTTATATCCACATCCAGAAAAACATAAACTATACTATGAATCAGCTATGGGTTAATTTTCGGCTCATGTGTAACCACTTTCTCAGTAGCTTCTTATAGTTGGCTTCTACGATGCCTGTTGGGATCCATTTATGAAAAACACAACAAATTCCATATTTCACTCTAAATCTACTGAAGGTTTAACAATTTAAAATTATATCACATCATATATCAAAAAAATTATTTCCAAAATTCAACAATTTCTATTTTCAAACCATATAGAAAATTAAAATATGCTTCTTAAAACCAAACCATTTTCAAAATACCACTATAATTTATTTTTCAAAATCTCCCATTTCAATAAAAAAATTAATACTTTCCAAAAATCATTATTTTTGAATAAAATCATAAATCATTTCTTGAAATGAAATATGTTTCCCTAGTGGGAAGTATTTTCAAAAATACTTGTTGTGTTTGTCTTGTTTTCTAAACACAAAAAATGATATTCCAAATCCTATAAGTGTCTCCAAAACATTTACGTAAAAAAGTAATGGGTAACATTATGTTGAGGATAAATAGATTAGATATTCATTTTTATGCCTTAAATTTCCCATCTATGAAGTCATGCTCTTTTTTACCATCTCAACTCCCAAATTAACTACAATGAATTTTCAACTCCATGATCGACTTGACTGATCAACAAGAATCTAACAAACTAAAACCATTTTTTCATCCCACCCATACTTATTGTCGTGAGCCAAGGAGGAATTTTTAATTGTCTGTAAGTGATTTCTTGAAGGCGCTAAAGGCTAGTAATAAATTCCAAGGGATTCAAAATAGTTGGGGGATGATTTTACATTTTAAAAAAATTAACCCAAAAAACAAACAATAAAAAAATAACCACTAAATGGTTCTTGATAATAATATATAAAATTCTCTATATAACTACTTAATATCAAATCCAACTAAAATTAGTGTACCAAAATGGATGAATACCACTATAAAAGTAAAAAATGGAAGACAAAACCAACAAAACCGAAATAATATAAAGATATAGCTCCATAACTCCAAGCATGCTTCAGGTTCAAACACAACAATACAACCCATGAATCATGAATCACCAAAAAATTAGTTTGATATACTACCATATCATGTATCTTGATAAATGTTATATATAGAGGAACCAAAGTGACAATATAGTGTTGAGTAATGAAAGTCAATTGGTTTTCCCAAATTTACTTCCCTGCACATGCCACAAGGATAAAACATTTCAGCATATTTATACAAAAAAATATATATTAACAATTTAAATTTTTATTATATAAAAGATAAGTATTTGAACAAAAAATAGTTTTCCATACTAAAACATTTCCCAAGTTAAAGATACCAAATAATACTCAAAATAATTTCAC
This sequence comes from Viscum album, assembly GCA_963277665.1. NCBI lineage: Eukaryota > Viridiplantae > Streptophyta > Magnoliopsida > Santalales > Viscaceae > Viscum > Viscum album. Next base: position 1,992,649,970 of record OY728151.1, read on the forward strand.
ATTCCTTTTTTCATACCCATTTCATGATCCCCAAACACACCCACACATGCATTATTTAATGAAAGTTTCATACTCATGAGTAGTATCAAATATAACCACATGTCTTAACTATGTTCCCAATATCATTGTGCCTCAATGACACACACCCCTTATCGAAAGATACATACCATTCTAGCCTAATGGAACATGCCACTTATTTAGGGTCACATCAAAAGAATTAACTCACAAAAACCCGTCTATACCAAAACCATGTCAAATCAAAAATTCCAATCCATTTTAATAATCTTTAAATTTGTTGAAATCTATTCAAACAATCCATATTTCTACGAATCAAGAAAACAACCATTTTAAAATCAAAATTTTAAAATTATTTTATATTGAATATTTGACATCAATTCCAAACTTCCAAAATAATACTCAAACTATAACTAAAATGAGTTTCTAATATGATTTGAAAACGAATTTCACAATAAATTTGAAGAAATATAACAAATCTGAAACTAATCCTTCAATTTATAAGAATTGGAGTCGAGATTGAATCCACCTACCTTGGTAATTATTACTAAAATGAAGAATCGCATGAAAATACCCACAAAACTGGGTTGAATATCTAAATAACAACCTTAGATATCCTACCCTAACATCCAAAAGGAAAAATATAACCATTATTGGAATAAAACACCTTATATATATCTATGGTGGTCTAGATCTAATAAACCAAGATATGTAATAAATTAGATATAAAAAACTATGAAAAACTACCACAAAATTGGACTTTCCAAGGGAATTGGTCTTCAACGCACCAAGAATAGTATATGGTGTGCTTATGGTTCAATGGAAAAATCATACACAGAATTTTTGAGGAAGAAATATCATGATTTTTTTGTAACTAATCACAACCTGTATCCTCATTTTAGGATATATTTTTTAAACCATTCACATTTAGTAACATTGTTATGAATGTTATGTGTTAATCATGTACTAACCTCTACCTCGAGGGGAACCTCGCATGTATATCCCATACATTATAAAAAATAGTTCACTAACCTTGAAAAATATCTCTCTCCCACATTTCATGGATTCTATAGGGTGGATGCATTTTTTGACCTAATTGTGCACCTAACTGTTCACCTTCCCATTTTCCCTTGTCTCACAATGCATGGTTTCTTATATGAGTTTCACAATTTTCACTACCCATTAACAATAGTTTAAAACATATTAAATCCACAAAAATAAATCCATAAATCATAAAAAAGCTCCAAAAATTCACCCAAATTCTTTACATACAAAAAAATAAAAAAGAAAGGATTATTTACATGAAACTGGTGGTGCTACAGAAACATTAAGAACTACCACATTAGGATGATACTGGTAAATGATATTGAAGCTAACCAGAAGGAACTACATAGGTTTATTATAACTACTGTGGTTCCATGTATGGATGATCGAATAAATTTTCTCTTCCATGATATATACATTATGTTTTTTATGGAGAGTGAAATTTAGATAAATTTCAGAAGATATATGAAAATATATATGCAACATTATTGCCATAAGTATGATGCGATGTCTTTATAACCATAAGTATGGATTATTGATCTATATTTTTTTTAAAAATATATATATGACTCATGACATCCATATTGGGTCCATATGTCACTATGGTAACATTCTATTTTCTAGAGCACTAAGGAAACATGGTATTTTCTCGAGAACCACAAATGGTTTGAAAATGCACATGGGTGATGAAGATGTAGAAGAATCAGGTGATAATGTTTAGGTGGACAATATGAGAAATATGTCTATTGTTTTACTTAGGTTTCATTATTAATATTTTAATGATTCAATGATATAAGGTCTATCATAAGAAATGATATGTATATACATTTTTAAAAACAAAATTCTAGTTAACCTGGTGATAATTCTAAGAGTTGATTTGAGTAACTTAGGAATTTTATGGAGGATTCCCAAACACCCAATATCTTTTTATGAACTTTGTGGTAAGGACATTGGTGAAGAATCTTTTCTATGATTTTGAAGAAGAGAAGAGCCTATTAATCGGGATGAAAATATAGACGTTGGAGAGATAGAAAAACCTATTTTGGAAGTAATAATGAATGCAACATGTATTATAGTTTATATAAAATTAATTACTAATGCTAAATATGAGTAGGTGGATCTTGTTGATGATTTTGTGTTTCATGTACATGAGTAAGTGGATCATGTAGATATTGATGTGGATCAGGAAAAGGATAAGTTTAATAAGGAATCTCCTATTGATTTACATCATCACATCCATTTTGATGAATCAAATGAGATGATTAGAGATCTTAAAATTTTTTGAAGAGAACATGGAAAATGTTATTATTGAGGTTGTTTAGTAGGTATGATTCCTTGTTGATTTTTCATCTCCATCAACTGAAATAATAAAATTATAGCCCATTCCCTTGGATGAGGTAGGTTAACCATAATGAAGACAGGAATGGAATATTTGGAATCTATTGAGGATTATACTAAGGATATGATATCTAAATTTAATAATACGATGGAAGTTAATGATAAATTTCAAAAAGAGATATAATTTACTATAATATCTTCTGGAAATTTTATAGACTTCATATATTACAAGAACAATTTTAGAATCAATTTAGGTTCAACATGAAAGTGTGAATGAAAACATAGTCTCTAAAAGAGCATTTAATTATTTTAAAAGTGAAATTTATGATTTTATTAAACATATCGTAGTTGAATCCATTTATAAATAAGATTTTGGATATTTAATGATGTTTTGGGAATTAAAGTCGAATCTACTATTGAATGTAAAATAAAATCAGTTAATAATACATTAAACCAAACAACTTATCTAAATTTTATAGAGGGATTTCAATATATTATAGTCCCATTATCTATCATAATTTAAAATATTTAGTGGTTATATTGTGATACCATTCCACTTTACACATTTTTGGAAAATCAAAATGATTGGTTTGGACGAATAACATCTACAGAGCCTGGTGTTAGATGTTTAGTCAATCTGCCTATAGGAATAATGGACATAAATGTGCAGTCCGTTGAAAATATTAATTATTTTCATAAAGTAAACATGGATGAATACCTAAATATTAGTTATTAGTTAGATATGTTGATAAAGTAGTTTGTGTGTTCAATGAGTCAAAATTTTGAGCGATTGATGGATCAGATAGTGTTTTTTCATCGAAAAGCCTACAATTCACTAACTTTATAATCTTATTACATGATCACGTATCTAACACTTCTTCCAATAATTCCCCTTATCATAATAAAATTTTTTATGATAAAACAACTTTGTAATAACATATTAATAATAAAATTAAGGTATTTCATCAAAATTATATTGTATGTACTTTATCATTCCCTTATTCAAATTATTATAATTTCATAGCTAAGCATATATAATTTTTAGAAAGAATTTTTTTTCTTAATATAACATTCCAAAATTGTTTTCTATAACCTTAATAATATTCTATTGAATTTTTATAATTTAATTTTAATAAATGTGGGAGAAATTTGAATAGAGAGAACATATTTATGATATTATTTACTATGATGTTTTAAAAATACACATATATTCAAAAAAAATTATAATTTAGGGGATAAAGCATAAATATGTATAAAAAATATATTTTTCAAATCACCTAAGATAATTATTTTTTTTCCTTTTTATGAGAAATGTGGACTTATAAAATTTATATATTATTGAATCTCAATTTATTTTTTGAGTAATTAAAACTATTTTTGTATATTATTCTAATTGTATGAATATTGTTTGTGCATATTTAAATAAAAAAAAAGTGGATGTTTTTTTGGAAAATATAGACCCAAAAATTGTAGTAATTTGACATAGATTTTGATGCTCAGAGACACCCATATTTATTTTAATAATAAATTTAATTTAATTCGATTTTTGGAAAATATTTACTGGGGTAATTATTTTATTCAACAATAACCTTATATTTATTTATAATTATGTTAAATATTAATTATTTATTACGTGAATTTTGATGACGTCTAGAATCATAGTTCATAATCATACATTTTAAGTTGACATTATCCTTAGGAACCCTACTTTTTAAAGGATCACTTATTTTAGAACCCTAAATTTTGTCTTAATGATTGGATTGGGAACCATATTTTTTTGAAGAACCCATTATTTGAGTAATTAATGAATGGGTTATCAACCAAACATTTAGAATCATGCATATATTCTAAAATGTAGTTTTGAGTTTTATACATATGAAGTGAAACCATTCATTCAATATATTAATCTATGATATTTAATTTTTGAATTATTTTCTATGATTTCTTTTATGGTTTCATCATATTGAATGTCTCATAAAATAATCTTAAATATAAATTAACAGGCCCTTATTCAATAGATAAAATCATCATATATTTAAGGGAAGTCATGATTTTTAGAGGCAGTTTAATTTTAATTTTCAAACACATTGCCTGTTTTAAATAATCACATTTTATTATTTGATATTTATAGATTTTTTAGCAAAACTTAGTGATGATTATTTTTAAATATTATGAGTCACGTATTATTGAAATGACTCTATCTAGTTCTATTAAGAACTATTATTTATAGACATACATGTTTTAATCTACTTCTATTTTTTCATTTTACTACTTCTGTATCCATTTCCAATTTTATTCATTTCATAAAATAAATTATCAAATATATAATTTGGATATATTCACATTTACCATATTCCATCTATTCACTCTAATACTCTTAAAATTTTATTTTGGTTCATTCTATATTTTTTATAATATTTTATGAATAATAAAGATCAAATATTCTTATAAATTAATTCTCATTGGTGATATTATATTTACCTCTAAACAAATCTTCATTATTTAGTTTCTCTTCTAATTGTGCCATAATTATTTTTCAAAAATTATCATCTTATCTCATTTCCATGTTGTGTTAACTTGTTTTACCCAGTCATGGTAGAGTTTCACCTTCTCATCGTATGTCCTTGTTATTTAGGTTCCTTGTAATATAGTCTGAATTTTCTTATGGTTTCAAATACATGAAGTCATTTGTATATTTCTTTATAAAAGAATACCTATTTAGTGAAACATCATCAAGCTCCATTAGAGTGAAATTGTTGAGGGGACTAGGAGATAATTGTGCCCCAAACTACTATAAAAAATATTGAGTTCTCTTATTTATCATTATTATATATAATATTTTATGTTAAAACAACACAAAACTACATTACATATCATAAAGAGTGGTTATGATTGATTATGTTTGTATATTTAGAAGGAAAAATCCCCCCAACTGTGTCTTCATATTATCACGTACTAACAGTTTTTTCTTAATGAACATTGATTAGGTAATTTATTATACATCATGACAAATAAAATCTAATTAATTTAATTATCCTAGATATCATCTAGTATTAGATGATGTGGTTTTTTTTACAAAATTTTAAGGCATCATTTATCTGGTGTAAAATGTGAAATATATTCCAATAATGGAAGTTTGATGTATATATTAACTCATAATGTGAAAATCATTATGCGGAGAAGATGGATAAAACTGATTAATGATTATGACTAAATTATTCATTACTATCATTGAAAATTGAACAATGTATTTTATTCTTTTATATGAAAATATAATGCTCTATTAACCTTTTTTTTGAAACTATACCTTAAGTTAACGATTTGATGAATTTTTGTATAGAAATTGTGCCTGCTGGAACTCCCTCTATATTGTTTTATTTTTAATTAGAATAATATCTATCAGAAATAATTAATAAATCATATAAGGAGGATTATGTTTTACAAGAAATGGAATTGTCTATTAATAAGGGTAAGCTGTTAGAGCTTAATGTTAAGAATAAGGTGTTGTCATATTTGGAAAGGGATTATATTTGAATTTTACTACTATGAAAATCCCTATACCCATGGTTTGGAATCATGGGTATTTCCCTTAAAACCTTTGGTATAAGCTATACCCATTGACTCATAAACCATGGTCTATTAAGGCATCACTATATAGAAATACCCACGGTTTAATAGAAATAGTTGGTATAGCCCAAGAGATTTCTATATCACCCATGGTTTTTATAGATTATCACACAAGACATAATATACCCATGGTTATTAAACCATGGGTATAGATCGTTGACCTATATAAATAAAAGCCTTCATTACTTATGTTTCTGCTGTAAGGGAGAAGGTGGAGAGTATAACAATGTGTCATTTTTAAACTTTTAATATGGAAAATGTATTTTAAAATTGGTGTTTTTATCACTAAAATAATTATGAAGATATGTGGTTGGAACATAAGTGTCTTTATGGAAAACATATATGGTGAATAAGGAAAGTCAAGTTGTTCCAAATAATGAGCATAAATAGTTGGATTGTCTAAAAGTGTATTCTATTAAAGAATACTGTAATTTTTCTCAAAGATAAAGAATGAAGGTCAAGAAAGAAGAAAAGATCTCATGTGATCCTAAAGTGGTAAACTTCACATATACATTATTTACATATATACCTAATTATTTTTTATATGCTTCTTGTAATTTGGAAAATACAGATTCTATATCTCTTGGAGATATTGAAGTTGAACAAACCAAATTATGGGATACACCTGGAATAAGTTAGTGAAATCAAAAAAGGAATTTTTTCCTAATATAATATTTAGAGGAAAATTATCTCTAATATGAGAAATAAGATGGAGTAAAATTATTTAATTGAATAACTAAAACTAGAATTGAATGTAAGAATGAAAATTAAGTAACAACATGAAGCCGCCATTATTTCCCTTAGAAAAAAACATGAAGAACATATGATGATAGTTCAAGCTGAAAAGGAATTCTCTCATTGATAATCTAGAAGAACTAAAAATGGTGAATGAGTTTAGGGTCACTAAGCTAGAGGAAGAGCACTATGTAGTAAGGGAGTAGCCTAAAACAACAGAAAAATAGCAAGAAGGTTTTTGATCTAGCTTCCAATAGTATGTAGTACAAATCCATGGGTAATTTAATAATGCCATATTAAAATATGTTATAATAAATTTTGAATACTATTTCAACCATACCACTATGAATAATAAATGAATGAATTATGGAGCATCTCTTACATAGAGAAAGAGGGATGAAAAAACTAGGATTATCATGCTTTAAAAGAATAATTATTTACCTTTGAGATAGTCATTACAAAAGGGGTTAATTACAATTCTTGTAATGAGGAGTTTTTTCCAATTTTATTACATCAAACAAAAAAGTAGATTTATAATTGAAGGGGTTGGTTCACAAGGACCAACCACATTTCATAGAATGAAAATATTGCAGATACCCCCTTTCCTCATTCTCTATATTGTTTAAACTAATGTATGGATTGATTTAGTATAGATTCAATCCAAGGGGGATTTTCACAATTTGTGATTCAAAATATGAATCATTGAGGATTTTAGTAATAATTTATGTGAAAAAGGTGTTTAAATTTATCTCCTTGAAGGCCACAAGCTAGAATTTATCTAGTTGTATTGTTAAATCTATTATCTTGGCGATTTAATAAGGCAATCAAATTGTAATAGATAGAATTTTTGTTTTTCATGATGAAATATTTCTATAAATATTAGAAGTGAAAGTATTTTATAAAAGCAGTGGAAAGTAAAATATGTGAAACAATATTGTCTTATCCCTCACCTTGTAGAAAATTATGATAAATCTATTCAGACATTCTGGAATATTTATGTGTATGCTTAAATATTATAAAACAGTGAATATCATGGATTATTTGAAGTGATTCAGGTTTCAAAGTCAGGTTCCTTGACTCCCCAATGCTTTTGAGACTTGCTTAGAGGACTCCAAAAGTGAGTTCAAGCCCTATATGAGGGCGATAGACCATATTTAAGTGATTAGACCACATTATGAGGATGTAGCATTATTTAATATATCATGTAATTTTATTTTACACTAACAAGATTGTATTAGTGTATGGGTTATTCCAAGATAAACATGAAGATTCTTGAAGCATACAATGTTATTAAGTGCCTCTCCTGGTAAAATCATTCCATAATGTGGTGGAATGAAATGAATATATCAAGGGGAAGTTGAAAATATGGATCATACATGGTATTTATACTAATTTAGAAGAAAGGATATTCCTTGTGATATGTGTTTCAAGAAACAATTTAGTGGTATTACTGAAAATATATTTTAATAATAAAAATTAGTTTTTACGTGTGGGATGTATGATGTTTAGTGGATACCAAAAACAAATTTGGATATTTATTATGCAAATAAATGAATTATCCAAGCTAAAATTTCTCAAAACTATTGAAAATATGTCATCTTAAGAAAGAGAAAATGAATATAGTTCAATGAATGCATCTATGAACCAATATTATTAAGTCTTTCATATAAAAAAGTAAAATATGGATATAATTGTATATAATGGAATCAATCTGAAGATCATAGATTTATTGAAGATATATGGGTATCTTTCTTGTTATAGAGTGGACCAGGTGATAAATTCAGTCTTTATGGCTGTCTTTGTTTCAACCATATTTTGGGATATCTTTCTAATGGTGTCTAGAGATGTAATAATTTTAGATGGGATATATATCTTTTAATCTGGTATTCATGAATTGGTTTTAAAGGTGACATTTTCTCTAAAAATATTTATGGCATGGAGTATGTTGAGGAAGGGGGTTATAAAATGGACTTGATTCTTCCCAAAGAGACAAAAACCCTTTTTATTTTATTAAAAAACTATGATAGAAGAATTATGTTGTGTATTGTATGCTTTGTACATTCTTTGACATTTTTGATAAATACAAAGGAGGATATTGTCGCAACCAAGCCTTGATTTGTTAGATTTTTGGAAAATATATGCGGCTAGAGTGAGGTATGATTGATTAAAGAGGCATGCTATTTTTTATGAATAATGGCATGAAGATATATTATGTGGAGATGTTTTGAAAATATATATAGAGAGAGTGCATTAGTTATGTCAACATAAAGAATTATTGAATGAAGACTGAGGGTGAAGGTATGCATGGAAGAATTTCATAATTAAATGAAAATTATGATCTGGAGATACTGATATGTGTTTGGATCATGGATGAATGTTGACAAAGGTTAGCAATTGGATGTGGATCATGTTCACATGTTGAATGGAAGAGGTGGATGATATATTAAGGCTGGAATTGATCTTAATATCTAATATAAATAATTGATTAAAAATAAATGAAGGATGGATAAATTTGTAACTTGTTTAATAGGTTGAGTTTACACAACATTTTAATGGATTACATAAATATTGTTGCACATGGAGTCATAATATTCCATGAATATTTTATAGAATGGGAACTATGGCTATAGGTGTGTAAATTCAGGAAAATAGGTGGTGTTCATGAGGGAAAACCTATAGAATGTTAATGAAACTCATGCATGTTTTAGATGGTTGCATGAATCATGTTATCATGTTCATGCTAGTTGAATAAATATTTTTGGTAATATAGATTCCATAGTCTTTTTTTTCTTAAATGATTATTACAATGATGTGATATTTGAGATTTTCTTTTAAAGAATGTTTTTAAATGGAGACTCAGAAGACTGGGTTCTTAAATGAATAATTTTAAAGTAACGATTCTAATTACATGATTTCCAAGAGTTAAAAAGGAGAGTATAAATGTGGATATTCACATATTTTAGAAGTTCACATATTTGAACATGGAGATGGTTTTTTACACCTATAATACTGGATTATGAAGAAGAAGAATAAAAATAGAAAACTATCTTTTATATGTATTATACCACACTACCATTGGTGTCTCAAACAAGGGGTTAATCATCATACTACTAGTTATGATATGTTTGAATGCTGAAAGTCTTATAACAGTCATTTAGTATTTTTTTGTAGAGATTGAAAATTCAATCTCGATATCCCAAATATCATGAGGAATTTAATAGTTATTTTCTAACTGAGTGTGATTCCTTGGAAATACCAAACTGTGTGGGGTGGAACTAAGAATGAAGATAATATTAAAAGAAGAAGTTGTGGGAAGATTCACCATGTTCTTGACATTTTATCAGACAATGAAGGAATATTTAGGCAACCACATGTTTGTTTTGGGTTATATTATTGTATTTAGGGTTTTGAGGCACTCCACTCAGTTTATATGATAAGGTAATAACTGAATTTCCCCTGGTTGTGATATTCTAAAAAGTCTTGTTTCCTACCATGAGGTGAATGAGTGTTTTAATAGAAATTTCAAACCCAACAATCTGGTTTATGAAACTGTATATTTAATAACCAAGGTATTTCTATAGTTTCATTGGGATAAAGTCTAATCATAATCTCCAACAATGTACTGTATCCCATGTTCTCATATTACATTATCAAATTGGTATTGAATGTGAATTTCTGTTTATTAGTCCCAACTCATTAAAATTTCACCACCTTTGATACCCATATAATTTCCATAATAAACATATATTCCATATTCTCCCATATATGCACATTATAAATTCCAATTTCCTCAATTCTTATTCATGGTATTTCACAATTCATTCATATTCATTCCCAATCCCACCCAAATTATCCATGTTTCATAGGCCTTCCCATGGTTCTGACATATACCCTAATTTAGGTATACTAGGATATACTAAGGTGGATGGTATTTTCCCATAGGTTGGAAAAAGTTTCTGAGCATCATGTAATCACTATTCAGAAAAGATTTCCCCGACATAAAATTAATAAAACCAATAGAAAAAAACAAATAAAATTTTTGCACGACTCGTCGTTACATCAGACGTCCTCAAAAAAGGAAAAGTTTATAAATAGAAATAACAATGTACAAAGGTAGAAAAAAATGAAACACACTAATAAATCCACCACTACCCCGACCTCCCTCCCTTATAAAGAAAACAGTGCAGCTACCCCCAGTGCCCTTCTATCCCCCTTCACCCAATATAACTACCCGATGTCTATATAAAGAAATAAAAGGCCTTAGCGGTAGATATGATAAATAAAATTAAATAAAAACTAAACTAGAGCATACCTATCTCTATAAGCTATACAAGTCACTACCCTAATAAATGAACCACAACACCCCACGGGTAAAAACATGTACCTTCAAGCAAGGAGGAAACAAATTATATTAGATTAAGAGGATGTGGTTCCATTTATTTTTTTGGTATTTTTAACTAGGATCCATTTTTTAGTTATTTAATGTATACTTTAGCAAAAATGTGGTGTGTTAAAAACTGTCATTAATATTTCAGGAACAGAAATTGTGTATCAAAGGCTAAACTAAGATAATATTAGTGCCTCTTTGGGTCAAATCTCTAATGTAAGGTGGGAATCCTAGAACTTTAATCGATTTTAGGGTGTATATAACAAAAAATTGGATCTAAAGTGGAAAAACAATGGTGTTTTTCTCTTAATAAAAAAGTTTGTGATTAATTTTTACCTATTAATGTGTATAAAAATCATCATGTTCAAAATGATACAACATCTTAAATAGAACCTAATACCACCCATTAAAACTATATGTTGATATGTATCATCATTAATTCATTAATCCATTAATTAATGGTGAAACATTGTCTCTAATTCATATCAATTATAACCTATATTCCAATAGAAATGCACTAAATAATCTACTAATAATCATTAGAGAATGATTAATGCAATATAAAAAGTTTCAATGATCATAAATTGTTTCATTAAACACCACTTAAGCCCCAAAAATTAATCACATATTAAATAATTGAATCAATTCCCAACATTTTTTCACAATATTAATTTACATCATGGTTCAGTTGCATAAAATTTGTAAAAGAAAGATGGATTTTGAGGCACCAAGGCAGCAGATCTCTTAAGCATCATAAGATGTTGTTAAATCAAGAAAGTGTTAATAGAAATGAAGAAAAATTGAAAAAATTAGTATAAGACCGCCCATGAATACAAACTAAAAACATAAATTACTTTTAAAAAATGATTAGTGACTTATAAATTTGTAAATTTACCAAAATTTTCATCTTCACAATGAGAAATTGATGGGCACAGGGATTACATTGATATTAAGAAAATGTGAGGAGAACAATGATCTAAAATTACATTATGTCAATCATAGGAAAATAGTTCGAATGAATAAATCCAAAAACATAAATTATAATATGGGAACACATGAAAATGGTTTATAAAAAATAAGAAAATTAAGAAACTGGTTAGAAATAATAAAATATTAATTGTATCATTTTCTTAATTGAAGAATTATCCCATGCTAAATCCTTTATAAAAAATAATCATATTAATAATTATAAATTATAAATATTTTATAGTTAATAAAAACTAATTAAATAAATATCATTAACATATATTAATTTGAAATGGAATATTTATAGGAAAATAGAGTATTAAATTAAATTAATAATTATAATGGAAAATATACGTATGTGTTATGTTACTGTGTGTATTTTCCTTTTTAATTTTCATTGGAGTATTTTTTTTATCTTTTATTTTTCCTTGACACATTGTGTGGGATACATCTATGTATGCTCAATATATTTTTTTTAAAGGGATCAATAAAAATTTGACTCTTAATCCTTAGAAATAAATGTCCTTATATTTTCATAGTTTTGTAAGTCTTCAATAATTTCATAATCCTTTGATAGATTCATATGACTTTTATATTAAGCATAGTGCATTTAGGTTTAGTAGAAGGATTTTAATCATAAACATAATATTCATTTCCAAAATCAAAAAATAACATAATACTAAATGATAGACCAAGGGTTTTGGATATAAACCGTTACATATAAATTAATGGATTCAAAAATTCCTAATATCCCTAGGGAAGAGATATATTATGAGGTAATGGAAATATAGTTTCTGTGTCCATGAAATTAATTTTGTTTTATAAGTGCAAGTGGTTATTATACGTTTTATAGGTGAACGGTGGTGATAAGATTTAAAATGTGGTAATATATAAATGGTAATTTTGACAGTAGACATAAATGTGGAAATAAAATTTTATATACAATGTAAACATAAATTGGAGATTCTATTAACTATGTAATGGATGGAAATGGTTAACAAGATGGTTAATCATTATTCACGATAAAGGGGACATAATTATATGCTCTATTTAAAGGTTTATTGAATATTATGTAATGGTTGATCACAAATAAGATTCGTTATGTAAATCCATTCATCGGAATAAAAAGAAAAATAATAATACTAATAAAATATCTAGAATAATGAAAATTTATATTAATTTTAACAAAATGTGAGAACAATTATCCAGAAATATTATTTATTCTATGTAAGGTCAATGAAGACTTATAGTAGTCATGATATATTTAATATTTTGACATTACATAAATTACATATTTTATGGCTGGTGATAGAATAAATGTCAATAAAAACAATTAAAAATATACTATACCAATAAACTATCCATTTATCAAGTTCAATAATTTACAATAAAACAACCAAATGTTGAAAAAATAACATCTCTAAGTCCATAACACACAAACCTTCTCAAAAAATTGGTAACAATTCATCAATATTAAACCCGACCCACATGGGTCAATTTCCCTTTGACAAATCATCCTCTATCATACAAACATGAAATGAACCTATGACTATTCCATAGAAAAGACTAAATATATTCCCATAATAAAGATTCATTTTGACCAATTTCCTTTACCATATGGGGAATGCACAATCCTAACCTATACTCTGTCACAAGGTTTTCAATTCCCTTCTTGATTAATGATATCCCACGTTAAGCCCAATAAAAATAGATATACCTACCTATATCCTATAAGAAAGGAATGGACATTTCATACATATGTTGTTCCACAACAATATACCCACTAAGGGGTATATAAATTCATTAAAAACATGCCAACCTACTTTGATTTTAAATTTAGAATATAACATGGACACCGCATTAAGCTATATACTATTAATAATATATAATCACATATAAATGTTGTAACATAATAAGGAATTCAAACATCAAGAATTATGGATAATACTTCCTAATCTAGAATATTTAATTCATTATTATTACAAAATAACCAAAATCATCCCCAAATAATAAAAATCATTTATTGGATATGGAAAGAAAGGAAACATAAAACTGAGAATGGGAATACAGAATAGATGAAATTACACTCACCATGGGAAACTACCATATTGAATGAAACTACAGAAACAAGAATAAAATATGGGGAGATATAGATAGGGAGGTAGAGAAGCAGAATTGGAGTCTAGGGGGTGAGGGAGAAGTGGCGGGGATGGAGGCCGATCCGGATTCTGGGAGGTAGAGGTGGATGCTAGTTGGATGAGGCAGGGAGGCAGAGGATGTGAAGTGGATGCATACTCAATTGAGGAGGCTGGAAGGTGATGGTTTGGAGGCAGGGCTATGATGTCAAGCCATTGGTGGTAGATAGGAAGATGAGTTAGAGGCAGAATCCGGATGGTTAAGATAGAGGTGGAGACAGGGAGTCTGAGGCCAGGAGGTTGGCACGGAGGTGAAAGTTGTGAGATCTAGGTAGAGGCAAAGACGGAGAGGGGTGGGGAGGTTGGATGTCATTTGATGGTATATTAAGGCATGTAGAAGTGGAAGGCGGATGAGGAGGCTGAGAAAACAAGGATAGTAAATAGGATATAACCACGGTTTTTAAATTATCTGTCGGTACCGATTTGATCAAATATTTCATACCCACGGTTTCTTTAAACTGTATGTATTTTTCCATTAGTTTAGAAAAAAGTTCTAGTAGAGTTTTAACTCCAAATTGAAGAGATACTTATTGATGAAATATCATTGTTCACTATTTTATTTTCATCCTAGAAGAATTAATATGTATAGAGACCTTTCAAATTATTACCACTAAAATGGAATGGAATGAAATATTGTTGACTTTATTATGAAATATTTGAATTTTCAATAGGTTAAACTGGAGTGGAAATTACATAAGGGAATACTTCATCCTTTTTTACTGCCATACTATAAATGTGAAAATGTATCCATGGATTTCATGATGGAATTACCAGATATATCTTGTGGTAATATTGTAATTGGGGTTATTGTTGATTGACAAACTAATTAAGAGAATTTTCATCCCATTCGAGATAATATGTATTTAAATAATAATTATTGATTGTACATTAGGGATATAGTCTAGTTACATGTATTTCCTCTCTCCATTGAATCCAAAAAATATCTCAAGTTTACATCTAATTTATTAAAAGTACTTTATAATTCATTGGGTGTTGAATTAAATTTCATTGCAACATTCCATCTTTGATATGATAGATAGTCTAAGTGAACGATTTAGACCATAGAAGACATGATTCATGATTTTTCATTGTATTTATATGGAATTTTGGATCAACATCATACATTAGTTGAATTTTATTATAACAATGATTTTCATTCCAATATAAAAATGTCACATTTTGAGTCATTATGTGTAATATAGTGTCTAATACCTTCTTTTTGGAATAAAGTAGGATAAATACTATTGTTAGAAGTAGAATTAGTAGAAAAAATGGTTGATAAGGAAAAAAGCATTTAGATACATATGAAGACATCTCAATGTAGTTATAATAGTTTAACACATAACTAGAGAAAATCCATTTCTTTCAAAATAGGTGATCATGTTTTTCATAATATATCTCTGAGGAAAAGTGAAATGTGTTTTTGTTAAAAGGTGGAAGATATGTATGTGGTCTATTTTATACAAATAAATAATATAGAATATCTGACCAATTTATAACTATGTTTTTTCCACCAATTTTATCCCAAGTAAATAATATATTTCATGTTTTGATATTAAAAAAATATTTTTCATATTCTTCACATATTTTGAGCACTAAAGTAGATCATTTGTAAGATATACTTTCTTATAAAAAATTAAAAAAAATATAGAACAAATATATCATGTGTTGTAGAAAAAATAAACTCATCATATTTTTTTGTAAAATCCATATAGTTGAAGAATCGATAAGGTAATTTAAAAATGTTTTGAGGGAAAGATATCCATGCATGGTTAAGTAATGCATAAAATTATAAGGGTTTAATTTCAAAATACTGAAATAATGTAAAAACCAAGATAATGATAATAAAAATAATTCTGAAATATTTAATTAATATAATTTATAGATTTATATTAATTATAATAATATTTGGTAATTTTTAAATCCAAAGGAAAAGGCTCTAATTTTTACCAAATTGGATTTTCATGATTTTATTGTTTAATTTAAAAGCATTATTTCCAAATTATAGAAATTTAATTCCATATAATGATCATTATAATTGAGATCATCATAGAAAAATTATCCTAGGGTAAATGTTTCATATTTTTTAAATTTATAATTTCTCAATGAAAAGTGAAAAATATTGAATTTTTTTGAAAAGTTTATATTATTTTCATGTATTTACAAAGTGAAAATAAAATTTGGTTTTGTTTTAAAAATTATTTGGTCAATTTTTTTTAAAATATTCCAATTATGGTATTTTGTATAAATTTTATACTCTAATATGGAATAAAAATATTTTTATACTAAAAATCCATTTTTATGAAAAACTTCTTTTCCTTGTATTTTATAGGTTTAATATAAAATTATATTCATAAAAATATTTTAATTGAATATTGAAATATTTATTCCATATTATTAATCAATATTCAAAAATTTATAAAATATATCATTTTTATTTTTGTTCATTATGAATAGTAACCTTAGTAAATATTTGTCACCTCGGCAACCCTGAAACTATATTCATTCATTTAATATAAAAATAAAATACATTATTTTAAAATATTTAAATTAATATAATTTGAATTAATTGTTGGGTGTAAATAATTATTATGATACACATAATATATTACTTCTTTTTCAAATGATTATATTCTAATTTCTTTTCTTTCATGTTTTTTTCTATGTCAAATAAAATGAATAGTTCCATAAATAAAATTAATGGTATTCTATAAGAAATAATGTTTCACTAAAATATTTAAAATGGATATAAAAAAAATATATTTATAATGTCACAGGATATGGTTTATAATTTCATCCATGGTCTATTTATGGTTAACAAGTATTTTTATAGAAACTTTATTAACTCCTTTATTGTAAAAACCATGACACCGTTGTACATTTCCAAAGGGTTATTGTTGTGTTAAAATGTACATAAGGGTAATAAATTTATCTAAACTTCTATAAATTTCATTTTATTAGTTTATTTGGATCGATACTCATATTTTATTTTATTTATTTGAATTTGGATAAATTGTTTCATGGATGTTAATTTATTTTAATTTAATAGTTTATGTAATTCTAAGATTGTACCTCCACTCTATTATAAAATAGCACCAACAATCCTCATTCCTCCAAACAATAAAAGGATTTTTTGACAAATAATTTCATAGATAACTTAATTAAAACCCTATAATTTTCATAGAATCCTTTTTTATCAGAAAACCATCCTATGGAAACATTAGGTTAAAACCTAAGTACTTTTATGAAGAAAATGTAAATCTTCTAAACTATTGTTTCCATATTATTTGTTCTTACATATCATTGAATTGTTCTTAATGCATGAATAAGTAATAAAAAAGTATATTAATTGTAATAATTTTTTTTCTGTTAATGTAATACTCAATATATAACAATTCTTCTGTATAACGCAAAATGAAACCGTCTTTCATTTGTATAGAAAACTATCGAACATATGTAATTAATTTTCTATAACTACCACTCATATATGATTAAAATTGTTTATTTAATTTATAAATATGATATTAGTTTAATATTTATCAATATTAAAATATAATATATCATATATTATCTTTATATTCCTTCCATTTAATAATAATAACATCATTCATGCATACATATGGATTGCCACCTCCGCAATGTAATTTGTTTCTTTTTTATCACCACATCTCATGGATAATATATATAAGGGTACTTTAAGATATAATGAGGAATTTATTATATATTTATTTTTAGGAAAATATAATATAGCAATTTCCATCCTTAGATCATCATCATTGAATTATGAAAACATTACTCTTATGTTTGTACGAACTATTGTCTCCGTGATTGTATTGTAGTTCATTTCTCATGACTATATTTTATGATGGGTTTTAAATGAATAATATAAATATAAAAATTATAATTATTTCATGAATATTATTATTGATATGATTAAATATTTTTCTCCTTGACTATTGTCAGCCTACCATAGTCATTTTGGATATATGAGTTGAATACAATCAAAATTCATGATGTTAACATAATTAAGTAATAGCATATAACATGGTATTTAATAAAAGTAAAGGAATAATGAAATTGAAAAAATATCAATTAAGTACAAAATTTACAGAATTTTATTATTATGTAACATAAATAACGTACGTGATTAGTCTGAGTCAAGATAAGATACACTCCAACATAAAATTTTAGTTTTAAATGTCCTCAAGATTTATTTACAAAATCATTTTCATCCATTTAAACATTTTTTAAATTATTTTATGGATGTTTTTATATGGACATAATATACTATAAAACACATTTTATATTTATTTTTACATTAATAAAATTATTTTCAAAAGGGAATTTTTTTAGAAATGTTTTTTTAAAAGAAAGAATAAATTTTTTATTTCAGTGTTTACAGTATCAATAGATTTCCTCGCTACTATACCTGTTATTTGTTATTTTATTTCCTTCATAATATTTCATAATTAGTTAAAATAAAAACCCTATATCCATTTTCCATGTTTTTTTAAATGTATTTTTAATTGGAATGGGTATTTGGATATCCAAAAGTAATTTATAAATGGGTGGAACAGAGTTTTCTAAGAGTTTTATTATTAAATATTCTAAGTATAATGATTTTTATTCGTGATAAGGTACTTGATAATTTAATATGATGACCATGAGAAAATATATAGCTTATTTTAAGTGATAACCTAATTATATCTCCCAAGTGCATGGGTTAATTATAAATGTATTCAGTGGAAAGAATGGGGGAGTTCACTAGGAATTTTTCTCGTATATATTTTTATGGGATCGAGTAATTTCAACCATTATTTTAACCTCGATTATGAATATGTTTCCCTCTATTTCTTGAAAGGGTTTATAATTTAGTTGTTTTTTTAATGTTTTTAATTGTATAAAAATTGTTTGATTTCTGGAGGATATTATTTGTTTTATAATCACAATTAATATTTAGATAGATGAAAAAATTATATGGGTTTTCAATTTTTTCACTATGCTAATGCATTTCTTCTATTAATGTCTCTTACTATGTTTTTTGTGCTCATCCCAATTTTTTTTAAAAATCCCAGAGTTAAATAATGGTTTACAAAGGTGTCAATTATAAATTTGTGAATATTTCTCATGAAAATAAAATGTGTTTCCATTTAAATATTGTATATTGTGAGAAAAAGTAATATTGAGTAGAAATGAACCCATTTTAATGCATCAGTTTTTTATTTATGATTTATTGCCTAATTTTTTAAAACCCTATACCATAAATATCATGAGAATCTTGTAAAGAGACTTGTTGAATAAATACTAAGGATTATAAAATGTCTTAATGCTTAGTCCTTAGAGTTGGTATTAAAGGAATGGTTTGATAACTTGATAGGTTGGGATAAAATTTACATAACAACGTTCAACGATTATACTTTTTGGTCAAGATGAAATGGTATATATTTTTAATTTTAACATGTTGTTTCACATAATTTTTATTTATTAAAAATGGTTTTATGAAGAGGACAAAATAAATATGGTTTAGGAATTTATTAATAGGAATATATCCTCTAAAATCATCATCATGGAATCCCTATAATTGAAACTATGCATTTTTCCAGTAATGGAAATTTTGACATATTCTATAAATTAGTGTGGCATCCATGTTAGAGAGAAGAAAGATTTACTATAAAATAAAATGTCCATATTTGATAATTTTATTGAAAAATTCCCTCTATATTTTAGTGGATCCTCAGATCTAATAGTACTTGAAGGATGGATAAATATACTAGAAAATAAATTTAAACTCAAGGTGTGTTCAAAATTTGAAAAGGTAACTCTTTATATTTATCATTTTCAATGTGAATCTGATAAATTTTAAACTGTGTTTAAGAATACAATAGAGATAAATGATAATTATTACATGGAATAAGATTCATTTAAGAGTAGTTTTCTAGAGAAACAATTCCCTATGTTTGTTCAACTAACGACGGAGAAACAATTCCTTGAATTGGAGAAAAATATATAATGATTTAGTAGCCACATGTAATCAGAATTTTTAAATATTGTTCAGGTATATAATAGATTTTATTATAATCTTTGTTTGAAAAACTATTATATTTTACTCAGTATTGAAACCAATTTTATGTATAGATTTTTTCATATGAAAATTTTTATTAAAAAATTTATCATTGTGAGGATAAAGATGAGATGGATTTTTCTAACCGTTTTGTTCCTTAAGATGGAAAATGTAATAATTGGTTGTGGTTGTAAAAAATGGAGAAGAATCCCAATTTTAAGTATAGATATAATACCATAACATGTTCCAAGTGATGTAATGGAATATTTATGGAATGTTTGGCATGATCTAAAATGTGTTACTAGTGCGGTGTCTTAAGTCAGAGGGTTATTGATAATAAAGAAAAGTTTCATTAACTCTCCATGAATGGGTAACATATATCCACTCGATGATGATAAATTTTGAATGAAATTATTTTGAAATTATGGTAATTTTTACTTATAGTGGAAACCATTTAGGTCGAAAAAAATTGGTTTATAAAATTCATTTTATTCAACTATAGTTGATGTTGGGACATATAATGAAGTGGTGACTGGTATGTTAATGGTTTTTTTTGAATTTTGAAAGTTCTATGTTTGACTCTGGGTATTCAATTTCATTAATTTCAAATAAATTTTCATGTAATATTGGAAGATCAACTCCAGAAAATACGATAGAAATATTTTGGGAAATTTAGGAGGAAATATTAAAGAAAAATAATATTTATAGGAATCGTCATATTTTTATTTTCAAGTTGTTTTTTCCTTAGTATTTTTGATCATCCCATATTAGAGGTCTATATTATTTTAAGTCTGGATTAGATTTTATTTTATCTTGATAAAATATATTTCAAAACTATGAAAGTATTATTCAATGATTTCAAACCATTAATAATCTTCCAATAGGTTGATAATATGATTAGAGATGAAATCAAAAGTCACCTAGCTCACGTTGCAGAAAAGAATGAAATTATTAAATTAGTTATGTTCTAGTATTGAATATATTTATGCATGTATTTGTTTCATGACTCTCTTAGTGTAACTCCAGAATGAGTGATTTATTTTACTATTAACATAGTTCCAAATATTATTCTTATCTGAAAGCCCCCTTATAGAATGGCTCAATTAGAAAATTGATAACTATTAAATTAGTTACAAAATTTCTTAGAAAAATGTTTCATTCATTAATGAACTTCTTCATGGGGTGATGTTATATTATTTTTTTTAAAAATAATGATATTTTAATGAGACATTATATTGATTTTTGTGCTTTAAATCACATCAATATTAATAATAGGTTACATTTTTATCATATAGACGAATTTTTGATCAGCTATAAGGAGTGTAGTATTTTTCAATAATTGATCATAGTTTGGGGTACTAATAATTATACATAGAATAGGTAGATATTATGATGAAAATGTTTCATACTAGAGACTAGAATTTTGAATTTGTGCTTATATTGATTGGGTAGAATAATACAACGGAGGTATTCCTAAATCTAATGAATAGGGACTTCAATGAATAATTATATGGGGTTTTATCATATTTTTTGATGATATACTGATATATTCTAAAATTCATGATTATTATTAAAGACACAAAATGATTTTTTTCAAACATTAATAGAAATGAAACTATGTGGAATATTTACTAAGTATAATCTTTTTCTAAAAAATTTATTTCCTTAGAAACTTTTTTTGTAATGATGTAATAAGTATTGACACTGATAAAACTAATATATTTGAGGAATGGGAAAGACCTAAAAATGTCATAGATATTCATCATTTTCTTAGATTAGTGGTTTACTATCAGAATATTGTTGAAACAATTATTCGGCTATCTATCCATTTGACTAAGTTTACTCAAAAGGGGTTAAACATCATATGGATAAAAGTGTGTGATGATTGTTTTCAGGAAATAAAAGGAAGATTATTTAATAATCAATTTTTTCCCATCCCTATAGTAATTTTTTAGTGGTTTTCTACAGTTATGTTTCATTAAAATGGCTTCATGGGGTCCTGATAAAGTTTGATTATTTATTTTATCATATATCACATCAACTAATACCACATGAGTTAAATTATCTTACATAGTGTCTTGAATTATCAGTTCTGGTAAATTCTTCGACATGTCTATGGCATCGTTTATATGGAGTAAATTGTGAAGTATAAACATATCATAAATGTTCTATGTATATATTCACATAGTGATATTTGAACATGAGACAAATAAAATGGTTTGAAATAATTAAAGATTATGATTAAATTATTCAATACAATATAATAAAATTTAATCAGGTAACTTATTCTTTAGGTCATAAAAATAATTATACATCAACAATCTTATGTTTCAATAATTTTCCATTCGTTTGTGATTTAATAAATTTTGTAATAGAAATTTTGGATGTCGGAACTACCTCTATTTTGTTTTAGATGTTAGTACAATTATCTCCTATGAAAATAATTAAAAAATATTATAAGGTGGATAATTTTTTACAATAAATGATAGGGTCTATTAAGAACCATACAATTATAGATTTGGTTGTTGACGAGAAGGTGTTATCATATTTTGAAAAAGATTAAGTGTGGATTTTTATTCCCTACTGAAGAGATATTTATTGGGCTAACTCATTGTTTTGGACCATGTTTTCATCCAAACAACACTAAGATGTATGAATACCATAGATATTATTACTAGTGTAATGGAATTAAATGAGATATTAATTAATTTTAAAAAAAAGAAATTTTTGAATCATCAACTTGTTAAATGAGAATAAAAATTACCGAAAGGGATTCTTCAACCTTTTCGTGAGCCATATTGTAAATGGGAATTATATCGACTCACTATATGGTGGGATTTCCAAATACATCTTGATGTAATAATTATATTTGGGTTATTATTGATCAATTAACTATATATGCACATTTTCTTCCCATTCGAGATATTATGTCTTTAGATCATGTTTCTAAAATATTCCTCAAGGAGATATTCTGGATTCATGGAGTTTATATCTCTATTTTATATGTTTGTGATCATATATTTACTTCTAATTTTTAGAACTTCCTTCATAAGTAGTAGGGTACTAAATTAAATTTAAATAAATCTTTTCATCTTCAATATAAAAAAGAGTACAACAGAAATATTCATACTAGGAAAATCATTTTTTATACATCTTCAATAGACTAACAAGGAGGTTGGGATCAAAATTTTATATTTTTGGATTTTCATTATAATTATAATTTTCATTCTAGTATACATATTGAACCTTATAAAAAATTATATAGATAGGGATGTAAAGCCCCAGATTTTTGGGACATATTATATGAAATAAATTTTTTGGGGTTATAAATTGTACAAGAAATGTTTGATATGGTAAATATGATTCATCAATATATGACTATGGCTCAGGGTAGAGAGAAACCTTATGTATATAACTAGAGGAAATATCTACCTTTCGAGGTAGGTGATTGTTTTTCACCTGAAGTATCTCTATGGAAAAGTGTAATGTAATTTTGTAAAAAATATATGTTAACTCAAAAGGTAATTGTACCGTAAAAATGATTGAGAAATTTGGATCACATCATTAGAAAGTGTCTTTACATCTATTTTTATCCATGTTATATGTCATATTTCATGTTTTGGGGTAAATAAAATATTTTCTGGATCTATATCATGTTTTGACCACTAAATTAGTTTAGTTTGAAGATAATATTTCTTATGATAAAATACCACTAATGTTTTATTACTATATAGACAATTGTTTCTAAAATAATTCAATTAATTATGTTTTATTGTGTAAAAATTATTTGGCTGAAGAAGAAATATGTGAATTTGAAAATACTCTAAGGGAATGATATCTGCACTAGTTCATGTAATGAATAAAACTATGAGGATGAAATTTATAATAGTTAATGTAATTATAAATCATTTTCAACAATTTATAAACTTGATTTAGTAATATTATATTCATTCAAATAATAGTAGGTAATTTTTTAGTCAAAATGGAAGAACATTATTACTAATAACATTAGGCTTTCAAGAATTATATAGTTTTATTTAAACTCATTATTTCTAAATTTTATAATTTTAATTTAATATAGTAAAAATAATTATTGATATGAGTGTATAAAGATTGTATTTGGGTGAAATTTTAGTATTTTTCAAGGACTGATTTTTCAATGAGTTATTAAAAATATATATTTTTATTGAAATTTTTATTTTATTTTCTAGTATTTACATTGAAAATTTTATTTTAGATTATTATTGAAATTTATAATTCAATTTAGTTTAATCATTATCCCACTATGGTCTTTGTAGATAATTTTCTAGATAATTTTTGAATAAAAACATTTTTATACTTAAAAGGGTATTTTTCTGAAAACTTGTTCTTCATCATGTTTCTTCACGTTTAATTTTATATTAAATTATTTCAATTATATGATTTTTGTATTGAAAGATTGATTCCATATTTGGAATCCTAAGGTCCAAATTTTTAAAAACATTCATTTTTGGTTTCGGTAATTATGAATAGTAATCATATTAAATATTTATCTCATTTTTACCAGTAAATTGAGTAATGAGGGTTAAAAATAATGTAGTAATGACTAAAAAAATCCCAAAAAAATTTCATTATAATATTAGATAAGTTTCATTTTGACTTTTAGAATCCAATATTTGAAAATGTGAAAAATTATTCCCACCTTCCTTTGACATTTAATTTTATATTATTTTAAGAAAATATAAAGTAAAAAATACGACTTTATTAATTTTAATATCAAAAATATTTTTTGAATGGAAAAAATTAACATAATATATGATCTAAATTTTTATTTTAAAGATAATATTTTTATCACAAAAATTTAATTATAATTTTCAGTAAAGAATAATTTCCTCAAACTCTAATGCATCGCTAACAAAATATTTATTCAATTAATCGACAAATAAAATAAATGATTTTAAAAATATTAAAAGTAATAAAATTTGAATAAATTGTCATGTTACATGATTTTTTTAGAAAAAAATAACATGTTAGTGATGTTTGACATTATAAGATAGTAATTTTATTCTTTTCATTTTGTTTCCAAAATAAAATAAAATGAATAGTTCGAAAATTGACATTAAAGATATTTTATAACGAATAATATTTTATTAAATGATTTAAGATTCCAAAAAATATTTTTTTGGAAAATTTTATTTTATGTGGTTTCTAATGTCAACCACGGTCTATTTTAGGGTCATGATGTAATTTATAATAACTTTATTGACTCCATGAGTTTAAAAAAACATTGGTACCATAGTAAGTGCAAACAGGTTAATTAGGAGTTCAAAAAAGAGATACAGGTAAAAAAATAATCTAAACATGTAAAAAATATATTTTATGAGATTATTTATAAAAATGGTAATAATATATTATAATTATATAAATTTGGAATTATTTTTTCTTAAAATTAATTTATATTACTTTAATAATCTATATAATTCAAATATTGTCCCTCCCCTATCTTATAAAAAGGATCCTTAAATCCCTTGTTATTTACACATAATAAAACTTATGTATTATAAAATAAGAACCTAATTATATTCTATAAATCCATAAATATTTCATGGTGGTACTTCCCTAATCATAAAACCATCCTAAGATGTTTTTTGGTGTAAATATAAATTGATTGTCTGAAAGAAGATGTATAGTTTCAAACCGAGCATTTTTATTTTATGTATTCTTCTATCCAGTTAAAATATTAATCAACCATTTTCAAAAAATTGTATCATGATATTATATGTAATTTTATATTATCATGTTAATTAAATAAACTAAATACTTCTCTTATTCGATCAACATGGAAATGAAAGCATCATTAATTTAAAAGGAAGACTACTACCACATGAGAATATATAATTTATTTTCCAACACGGCCTCTCAAAAGTAATTATAATGACGAATTTAATGTTTATATATATTTATATATGATATTGGTGACATATTTATCATTATTAAAGTTAATATATCATATAATTTCCAACCATTACTTCAATTGATGAATGAGGACGTCGTTTGTGTGTACATGTGGATTACCACCACTATGAAGTAATATGATTCAATTTTTCATCAACAAATCCCATGGATGGTAAATATTAGTGTATTTAAGAATAAAATTTGATATTTATTTTATAATTATAATTATTGAAATATAAAATAGTACTTTTCTTCTTTCTATCATGAACATTGAAAAATGAAAATGTTACTCATGCGTATGTATGACATGCCGTTTCCATGATTGTAACGTAGTCCATTTTTCATAACTATCATTCATGGTTGGTTTTGAAATTAGAAATGATTTATAAAAATGATTATTAATTTATAATTATTATAGATATGATTAAATAATGACATATTTGACCAAAGTCTACTGACCGAAGTCATTTTGTACATATGAAATGATTATCATCAAAAAAAACTTTTGTGAACTTCATTAAAAATGTAATTGAATATATAATTGTGTTAAATAAATTATAATTAATAATGAAAATGAAAAAAATTTCTTAGAAAATTGTTTAATTAATATATATTTATTATTAATGATGATAAATAATGTATGTGATGATTCGGAATTGAGTTAATGGATATTTTACTTTTAGAACATCATTATAAATGTTTTAAATATTTATTTTTAAAATATTTTCTTTCATTTAAATATGAGTAAAATTTTATTGTGGATATATTTATATGGATTTAAATATATTTTAATTGGAATTTTGTGCCACTTTTTTACTTTCCTTCAAATTATTTCAAAATGAGATCTTTTTTTGGTAATTTTTAAAAAAATTAAAAAGGAATATTTTATTTTTTGAATATATCTTGTAAATGGATTTTCCCACCAACGTTACCATTATTTTATATTTAGATTACAAAAAAATTTCCATTTTTTCTTCAATTCAAAGCCATTATTCCATTTATTTTGTGTATTTTGGTTTGGAAATTTGGTTTTTAAAATGAATGGTTAATTCGATATTCGGAATTTCATTGCATATATTTTTAAAATAATTCTTTAATGTGTTTATGATTAAAAGGTGAAATTATAATTTTTTTAATTATTGATATGGTACTTGTGAATTATATTTGATAAATGAGTGAGTCTGATATAAGTTATACAATGGTTGAGTCCCATTATAGCTCTCTAATGGATTAGTTGATGTTCCTTATCTTCAGATGCAAGGACAGAGTCAACTAGATAGGTTTATCCAATTGATATTAATGGGTTCCCATTATTTTTAACATGATTTTAACTTTGCTTATTAATATTATGATCTAAGTTTCCAAAAATAGTTTATAATTTCTATTTATAATTTTTAATGATTTTATCTCTAAAAAAAATTATATATTCATGTGGATACGGTTTATTTTTTGTTCTTAATAAATATTTTGATAATGGAATAAATTATGGTATTTATTATTTTTCACTAAACTAACATATTTCTTATATTTTATATAAATTATTAAAAAAAAATTCAGCATCCCACTTTTTATAAGTAATTATCATTATGTTTATGGATGGTTAATAAATAAAATAAGTAAATTTGAAAGTTATGAGGATTTTTCATGAAAAAAATCATGTCTCTTTTTATAATTTTTTCATTCTTTGAAAAAATTATATTGAGTAGAAGTTTCCATTTTGTTATACATGGGTTTTCTATGTTAGATTTATAATCTAATTTCATAAAACTCAAAACAATAAATATAATTAAATGTATGAATATGGAATCTTGACTAAAAACCGAAGACTATGTAATGTTTTAAAATTTGATACTTATAACAGTTGTATCAATAAAAATTAATGTGTCATGATTCGACATTCTATCATGAAATTCATATTTTAATATTCACATTTAAACTCTCTTTGGAGACCAGCTTCCTTAGTTTTTGGGATCACATCAAATTAATTCTCTTTTTATATTATTCATGATTTATTATTTTTATATACTATATATATCTTCATCATCATTAATAAATATTCATATATTTATATTAAAAATTATCCAAAATATTGAAATTAAAGTCCATTAAAATTATACCTATTATTCAACTTGAATAATTATTTTTTCAATATTGAAAGCTCAATCATCAAAATATAGAAACAAATCTCTCCAGTAAAAAATTAAAAAAACAAATCCATGATGCTTTTAAATATTCCATGGATTTATCCAATTATATCTTTAAATAAATAAATTTTATAATTTGTTAATTAATTCCCATTATTTGGAAAAAATAACCATTGTGTAACTTTATTACAAACTTATGTAACCTGGGATCTACTCATACTAGTATTACAAATATATTTTGAAACCCTTACAGATACATTGAAGACTATAATATACTATCTCATGATATCAAATAAACTATTACATAAATTATGGTAAAAATTATGTATCATGAAAAATGTCTCATTAATTACTAAAAACCATTGAAAATTGTTTCTAAATATTACGAGCCATCTCTAACATATAAAAACACTTATGTATTTTGTAAAAAAAATTAAAATACTCATTTATAAAACATCATTTCCAATAAATATACATATAGAATGAAACACATAGAAATATCAAAAACATATAAATACATTAAAATTTCCATTACACACTTACAAAATAATTTTATTTTTCAACCAACACTTAAAAATGAATTTACTTTTAGGGAATATTTAAGAATAATAACAGAATCTCTAACATGATCCTTGGAAAATCGTTATCACAATTATTCAAGCATTTAACTATCTACTTTAATTTTAAACTTCAATTTCAATCTTTACAAAATTTTATTAACCAGGATCCAATATTATTTATCTTCTCTAAGATAATATTCTACAATTCATTCAATTCCAATATAGGCTATAATGAATATTTTCATTCTCTATATTATTTAACTATCAATATTAACCATAATATTTTAAAAACAAGCTTCCTTGTAATTTTAAGGAAATAAAAATATAAATCTTTTAATCCATAAAAAAATCATAAACCCTTTTCCAATAATATAAAAAAATGTCATTTACTTTTTTTCATTCTCATTAATATTTTACATTAATATTCTTTAAAATATTTCCAAACTATAGCCCTTATATTTTATATGCAACCAATCTAGATTCACTTCACCATTAAACATGATTTTTTTAAAATAATTTTAAAAATCAATCCTTCTTGTATTTGTAAGTCAACAACTATAAAATCACATCATCATTTAACATAATAGATATAAAAATCTAACTTTATGCTGAAAAAATATTCAATATATAATCTTTGGTTATAATGAAATTATGTAATATAATTCATATATAAATAGTAGAAATAATTATAAGAAAATAAAATACAAAAACCTCTATATAATAATGTTCATACACATTCAATGACTACACCGCAATATTTCATTCATGACATATAAGTTATATTTTTAATGTGTATGTTAATCAATGTATCACATTAAGGAATTATATATGAAACTAACCAGGGTGAAGGACTTGATTTAAATATAATTTTACAATAAATTTTAGGTCATGTTTAATAGATGATATTTAAACCTATATTTACTCAATGATTATAAAATCATAATTTAATTCCTTCACATTTGTAAAAATATATGTTCCCATTCCAAGGTTCCCAACATAGAAAAATATAATCAGTTTTATATATCTTGAACTGGAATTCTAACTTCTATTTAAACATTCAAAGAATATATATAAATTGATAATTTATGGATAATAGTTGGAGGATTTTATCATAATAATTACAACCTTAAATATAGAATTTTGTGAATAAAAATATGTACTAATAAAAAAATTATCTAGTTAAGGTAATAAAGGATTTAATTTTTCTTTTATATTAAATGATATATAAAATTTTAATTATAAAATTTATATTCGATATTATAATTAGAAAATCAATAACATTAACAGAATATATGATTATTAGAATTCTATATAACTAAGCACATTTTATCCACCTGGATCGGTCTAATTTTATCATTAATGGAAAACAGTTGGAAACTAACAATATAAAAATAAAGAAATGCATCTACTAATATAAGGTGAAAAATAATATTCATAATTTATACAAAAATATTACCCAATAAAGTTACCCTATAAGAAAATATGAGTTGTTTTATATCAATATTAATATGAGAATTGTATTTATAAGTTGAAAAGATACACATTTGATGAAAAATACTTTTAGTAAGAACCATATGATTTTTTATATTCCATATAAGAAAAATAATTTTCATTAGGAATGATTTCTTTATTTCAAATCCCCATTGTATTTGAGTGCCATTAACTTTTAGTATTTTATATAATCACACAATATAAATATTTTTCTATATATCCAATGTAAAAACTACTCAGTTACATATTTTTTCAGGTTGTAATTTTATTATAATACCTCTTAAGCAGGTTATTCAGAAAAAATTTCATAAAAACATTATGGGTGTGAGTGTTTATGAAATTAAGGATAGGTGGAGGACAATTAAAAAACTGTAAAATGAATTTATATCTAATTACCCTTCCAAAATTATATGATAACCTTATTGAAAATAAAACATTAGTAAAGAAGTAATCCTTAAACATTAGATATAATATTCTTCTAGAGTGGTGAGGAAGTGAAACCAAGACCTTTATTCGTTTCATTTACAATGTGGCTATTTTTTATCCATAAAGTGATCCTATAAGGAAGATCCTTCTATTATGTTACATAACAAAGTTTCATGAATAAATCATTTGGTATCCAAGATTCCACAGATATTAATTCCCCAGTAAAAACATTTCAGAGATATATGCTATCAACTCACTCAATGGATCCAATGATTACTATAAAAATCCCATCAAAAGTTTGTGAATAAATTTTCAATATATTTCCAAAATATTTTAGGTATAGTAATTATAGAACAAATTTAAATATCAATGAATTAAATTATTCTTTATTTAAGGATAACATTAACACAAAACATTGAGGGGTATTTTATTTTTAAATTTATGAAAAAAAATTGAATGAGGTCTTTCAAGGTAGTGTTTCGAGATGCGATCATATGATATTAGAGAACCAAGATAAATATATAATATTACTAACTGAAATTCAGTATCATGTGTAATTGAGATTTTATATTTCAAAGAATTGGATCAATTAAAATTTTTTTCTATTAATTGGATTTGATAAATTAATATCCAATGGTGCTCGGTTTTTTAAAAAATCAATTAGAAATTAATATTAAAATATTAAAATATAATAAATTAATTTTTGTATATAGTTAAACCTTTATATGGTATATAATAACAAAAGTATATCATCCATTTATTTTTCTTCAAGAACAAATATAACTTATTATCTTTTTCTTATAATATCGACAATGTTAATAATATTTCAATTCATATAAGAAAATTTAGGAATTTCAAATGGAAAAAATTTCAAAAATATTATTTAAATTCCAACCAAAAATATGATACTGTTAAACATTTAGAAAATAGTAAAAAATAATGATATATAATAATCATGAAATAAATACCTAATATAAAAATTAATGATGATGAATCATAACAATTCATTTTTCAAGATTACATTTACACAATAAAGAACAATAACTTCATGAGTTTTTTTCATATATATGATTATTAAAAATTTAATGACACACGTATTACCATCATGAAACATTGTATTTATGAGAAATGTTATTAACACTATCACTCTCAGATAAATTGGTGAGGAAAATATTGGGTCTTGAGTCTATTTCAATGATTAAATAATTAATACCATAGATTTCCATGATATAGTTTTCCCCCTTATTTTGTTATATAAAGTAGATTAATAATTTTTTTATTAATAATAAATGATTTTTAATTTAATATATTTTGAAAATAAAATTATACTATCTTATCATTTGGTTTTATCAAATATAATCATCATTGAATTAATATTTCAATACCATGTTCTCCACTTTTATTACTGACAACATCAACTGAATAAGATTAAAAAATCTTGACTTATGAGGAACCTGAATACCAATTATTAAATTATATGATGGAAATGGTTTATTTTTAAGGGTAGAAAATTAATTTTATACACCAAAAATCATATAATTATGCAGTTCATGAGTGATGATATTTAAAAATCAAATAAATTTCTCCCAAAAAAATGAAAAGAAAATGAATAATTTATATACTACCTCACATATACTATTAAATGTTGGAAAAATGATACATTGGGAAAATTAATCATTTAATGTAAATAAATTCCTTAGAAACTGAGGGCCAAAATAATTTTGGATTATGGTTTTTAGTGAATTCATGGTACATATTAATCTATACTATGGATACTTTATCATATTTCCATCTCTCTCATTCGTTTCCCTCATTTTAGTTGGAGAAATCTTTCATATAGTGATGTACAGTCCAAAATCAAGAGGATTGAAGTATGGATAAACCATTAATGGAGCTCATTATATAGTATATTAATTACATAAAAAATATATTATTTCCATGAAATAATTATCAATATTAATAAAAGTTAATTACCCTAACTTTTTCCATGCCCTGTTGATGTCCTGTGATGATATTTTATTGTAAAATGATGCATTTTAGTTACACCATAAAAAATTAAATCATCTCATATTTAGGCTGTAGGGAATATCATGTTTTTTATGAGTAATGAAAATTACATTATAATTTATATCCCTATTTTAGGTCAATATAGATTATAACACCATCGAGGGAGGTACAAATGGTTTCTTTATAGTTTAAAGTCTCATGGTAAAGAACTAATGGTCCTGTCACAGTTTAAATCTAGATGAAAAGAAATAATATTGGTGTTTTCATAATCATGTAATATAAAATGGTTACACTATATTTGAATGATATCTAAGTATGTTATAATGTTATTATATTGTTTAATACTTTTTGGGAAGATTAAAAGGTTATAGTAGAGTTTCATTTTATTTAGGAAGACATATGGTATATGTTATTATTTAATTTCATATAAGACTATAGATAGGTTTTGATAGATTTTATATTTTCTCAATAGATAGAAGTAATATCAGATTTTAATACCAATAATGAATATGAAAAGTATTACACTGGAGTTTTATGCTTTCTGGGAAGACTATATGGTAACATTGGAGTTTATTTCTCTCTAATGTAATCAAAGGTTATATTTTGGTCTAATGTTATCTGAGAAGATTTAAATATTTAATCTAGAGTTGTATATTTTCAATGAATTCAGAAAGGATCTATCTAGAATATAATTTAATCTATGATGTTGGAAGTTTATTTTGGAATTTAATATCATCAAAGAAGATGAATGAGTATTGCATGAAGCTCATCATTTAAAATGATTAATAAATATTAAATCCATGTAATTTTTTTTACCAGGAAAGTTAATATAATATTGTAAGGATGTGTATCCTGTAGTTTTAATAAATACGACAAGGACTTATCCATGTAGTTTAAGGTCATATTGGATGGACCATCATTCCTAATAGTTCAATTCTCTATAATTAAGACCAATTTAATTTAGTTTAATATTACATGATTAGCACTAAGGGTCGATCTTACATTAAGACCACCCTTGATAACACACTTGTATATAGAAGATGGTAAAAAATTAGGACTTTTAGTTTAAACTTATTCATGAGTGACCTATGTTATTTTGTGACCATAAAAAGTATGTGATCAAGTGGAGTGAGGTGACACTTACACCAAAATAGACTATTAATTTCACATTAATAGGAGAACATGTGGATAATGTAGTATTTTCACCCAAGGGAATCCCTGAAGGAGTTCTTAAAGTTATAATGTGAATATATAGATAGGAATAGGATGCAGGTTCATGTAATATTATTTGGAATTATTTTAAAGCGTCTCACAATGCTTTGTAATCTGGATGGAATGATGTGGTTGGGTACTAGTTGGATAAGGTTTTAACCAAATAAGAGTGGGTCTTATGAAATATCATACTAGGGTATCACATCCCATCACCGAATGGAAGAAAGAAATTTGTCATTTATGAAGTCAACTTATAATGAAATGTAGACTATCATGGATGGAAAATGGTAGGAAAACATTGTGGAGGTCAACATAAGTGAACTGAAACATAAATTCATAAAGGTTTATGTGTAAATTATTATAAATTTTGAATTACACTTTAGATTACTATCATCGTCATCATTTAATCACAAGGATATAAATATATCCAATTTTGGGTTATAATGAGGATGAACACTTTGTGTGACTAACATGGGTTTTTACATTTAAGGGGATTAGGAATATTCTTGGAAGTCATTCTAAGGTGTCATAATGTTATAGGAATCTAAAAATTATATGTTTCATAAAACTCATGTCATACTTAAATCTTTTATGTCTCTTTCCAAAAATAGTTAAATTTCAAATGAAACATCGGATCCTCGAGCAAAAGTCTCATGTTGGGGACTGACACAAGGTAAATCATTAAAATACTAACTTATTATTCTATTTGAGTTATTCACCCATGGTATTCTGGTATAAACTTGGAGTTTTTTGAATAGTATATATATTTATATTGATGAATCATAGGATCATGATGAATCTGACTATCTCTATATGTATCCAAATCTATTATCCTTTGACCATTAGTATTCCAATCTTATTTATAGATAAAATTCCATTCTTTTCCTAACATTTGAACTTATAAAGTAGTTTTAGAACTAAAAATATAAAATAATGTGTATAATTATGAAACTATATGGGTTTTTACATATATCATGTGATTAATAATTTTATATGGTGAATTTGAATGTGATAATATTGAGTATAGAGATTTTTACTCTACCTGAATGTATAGTGAGTTGTTAACTACTTTTATACAATATGATCTGTGTGTATACTTATTCTCCATAAAATTTCAATTAACCTACTATTGATCTTCATTATAATGATTTATAATTTATTACTACCAAAATATTTCCCTCCACATTATTTTTATCAATTATGATGGATTGAATTTAATAATAATGGAAAATTTCTTAAATCATGTTCTTTATTTAACTTATATACTGGAATGAAAGTTCTATGGACATATATTATCCTTTATATTATGGGTTCCAATGTAATGGATAGACCTGTGACATTTTATGATTCGTTAAACCTAAAATCAAATTATTCCTAAAATTCCTCTATCATATGCCAATTATTTTTTTCAACTCAAACACTACAACTTATGCATGAAAATACTTTAGTACATGTTTCTTCCTTCCAATGTCTGTATCACTAAAAAATTTCATGCATGAAACTTAAACATTCTTGCATGTCCAAATTTTTAAAAAATATTCATTTCCTCAACATAATATATTTATATGATATTGATTAATGTTTCATAATTATTTTCTTTTATGGAAAATGAAAACTTGTTCTTCCTACTATTATCTCAGAAGAATCACATATTGGAAGAATTACATGAATTAAAAAGTGGATTCCAACCTCCACCACTTGAATTCCTAAAATAACATTACTCCCTCAAAGATTCATGTATCAAAAAATAGAAATTATCAACTATTGGAAAGATACTAATAAATGAGTATGTTTTTTGAATTATTCCATGATTCTAGTTCCTGACTGTAATAATCCATCCATGTGGTTCAAGCCTCATCAAGATGTGTATTGGTGATCATTTTAAGGAACATATAATTCATCGGTTGGAAAATTCTAGAGAAACTTATAGTATTTGTCACTCCCATATTATAATCTATAAAAAACTAGAAATTTGTATCATAAAACATCAACTACACCTTGGTCCTTACTTCTAAAATATTGATTTAAAAATGGTATAATTCTATATTGTGATTTCTAAAACATGTGAAATTTTAAACATTAGTAGTCATGGGTTTCTGAGTGCAATGGAGTGATAGTGGACATTATTTCTAAAATAAAATAGATAAAAATATACAAGGTGGTTCAACCTTTAAAATTATTTATCTACTTCCATTATTATCAAATTCTAAATCTAATCAACCATCTATTCCCAAAACAAATTATTTTTTATTACTATTACAACCATATTCTGAATATAACCTAAGCAGAGGGGGTAGATTAAACTATTTAATTATTCTTGTATTCTATTATATATTGTTTCTTTGTAATAAAGAAATCATCACACCTAACAATTATCATAAAGACATAATACCTTCTCAGTGATGAAGGATACAGGGATACTAAAACATTACCTACATCACCCCAAAGGATAATCCATGGAGCATATAGGGACAATGTATTGATGTAATAGAGGATAACACTACTCATTTTAAATATTATAGAGGTTCAAAAAATATGCATTATCAACCCAAGGGTCACTCCCTCATCATATATATGTATGCATATATCTGATCTATGGAAGATAATAATATTTCACATGAGGATTTCTCATAATTACTCTTTACAATATCTAAACACTTAAAAAAAGTGTGTCGTTATTGTGATTGTATTCATCTATCAAATCCCAGACTTCAATGATAGTTTTTAATGTTGTCTCCCATGTCTCTAATTTTTCAGATCTGCTATTTATCATTTACTTGGTTTTAGCACAATATTTTTTTTTAATAATGGAATCATTAATTAAAAAAAATATTTTTGAACTCACAAGATGTCACCCACTGACTAGGTTTTAAAACCACCCATAAATCACCAATTAAATTGACCAAGTCATCCATAATTCCACAAAATTATAAATTGATTTGAAAATATATAATTTTTTATATTTAACTTATTCACATAATGTCTTAATACATCATGACATGATTATTTTTAAAAACAAAAATATTTTATTCTGATGACCGTCACTATAGCATAATCTAATTAAACTATTAGAACCATAAAATCATTAAATATATCATATTTAAACCTCTAAAATATCTCATCATGATCTCCACAAATCATTTTCAGACTAAAACTAATTGCAACATATACC
This sequence comes from Viscum album, assembly GCA_963277665.1. Lineage (NCBI taxonomy): Eukaryota > Viridiplantae > Streptophyta > Magnoliopsida > Santalales > Viscaceae > Viscum > Viscum album. The sequence continues at coordinate 1,992,687,284 of OY728151.1, forward strand.
AATAAATTATTTTATGATGTCCTTTTTCTCAAAAAATGCATCCTCAAAACATTTTTTAGTATACACCCCCATAATGGGAACAATTAGATTTGGCGGGGGGTCTAATCTTCAGTACTACTGTGATATATTTGTGTCTTGATATCTACATTTCCTCAAAAAAAATATTCCTTGTTATCATTAATAGGTACTATGGCAGGGAATTATCTACCCAAAAGTATGTTTTCAATATAATTATTCACACTCTATACGTATTACATTGTCTTATTATATTTCACAACAAAACACACTTCCAAACTATGTATTTGTTAAATATTCCATATCCACAATCATTATGGGATATATCACCATATAAAATTCCTAAATATTATATTATTAAAATGTATTCTTATGTATCTTCCCAAATCATGAGTTAATTCGACATTCAAACATTGAATATTAATGACTGATCTGATGTGGGACTTATCGTAATGTGGTATTTTAACTCACAATGCAATACCTCCAATAACTCTTTCAATTATTCTTATGCATCCATCAAAATTCCTAATCTACTCTTATATATCCTACCTTTTTTGTGTGAGAACCCTAATTGTGTCATAATTTTATCTTTATTGGTAGAGACAACTCCAAATAACCACATTGTTATTATAAGACTTCCATATATCTTATTTTTTTCTAAATTATCACCTAAAAACATGACTTCATCCATGTACAATGTTAATCACACACATCTGTATCTTGGTTTCATAAATTCCCAATGTAGGTTATCAAATACAACCAACAATCTACTTGGATCTAAAATTATCTACCATTGGGTTTTTTGGAAACCTAATATATCATTAATGAAATTGAATACCAATAACTGATGAAGTTGAATCCTGATAACTGATTGAATTTATACATTAAAATACTACAATATTAATAAATCCCAACAAGATGGTTTTAATTTTATATAAAATTAATTTTGCAATTCCCTTATATAATTTTTCACATCAAAGGGTTATATTAGTTCCCCGTTATAATAAGAAACTTTAAATAATATAGAAATATTCTTAAGAAAATATCTTATAACCTATAAGAAATAATAAAAATTAGGGACATAATTTCATTGAATATCATGTTTTGGAGTATCATAAAACATTAATATATCTACTTATAATTTTTTAATTTGGTAATATATAATATGGGACGTTATGGGGACAAACCTGACAATATGAATTCCAGATGATATAAATTCCATTGAATATTCTTATCTAAGAATGTTTCTATTGGTATTTAAATTTATTTTATTATACATGTATATCTTGAATCACGAACTTGTATGTATAGATGAAAACCATGATGACATATTATCGTAGCGAGTAAAAAATTTTGGGGGTATAATAAGTGATATTAAATTAGTTGGTTACATTAGGAAATGATTTTCAATTTCATGTAAATGAAATAACATATCTGGACAATTGATTGAAATTAACAATATTGATTAAATACATGTTAATTTTAGTACATTGAGTAGTTAATTTCATAAAAAATCAAGAACTTTTAATTAATCATATGTATTGATGACATAGGTATGTCTCCTATATGGTTAGATGTTGAGACAAAGTGATTATATTAAAAATTTACACTCATAAGAAGGTTTTTTTGTCATGGGGACATTAAATTCATCCTTTAAGTTTTTCTAAAGGCTTTTTGATGCCCACATTTTACATTATTTATGTTTACCTAATCCCCCTAATAAAGTGGATTATAGGGTTAAACACTATGTGTTTCCAGAATATAATTAAAATATATTAAATTTATTTTTATAAAATAATATTTTACATTTCATGTGGAAGAATAATTATTCAGTTATCTTTGATCATAGAAATCCAATCACTTGATATTTTATTTTAAAATATGTGAGTTGAATATTATGATGAATATTATGTTGATTATTTACTTATAATTATAGTGGATATAATATATTATTTCTTATTCAAATGGTAGTAACTAAATAATAAAAATTTCACTAGTTTGTAAAATAGATTAATATGAATATTAATTTTGATACATGAATATTAAAAAAATTATTTATATGTTTAATGAATATAATATATATTTATTTATCGAACAAATAACATTTTAATTAATTTATTATATAATTTTTAATCAATGTTAGATAAATACAAATTGGGATTAACAGTTTTAGTGAAGGGCCTAAGGGAAATGATTTATTAATCACTGAGTTTAGTGAATATAATAATAATATTCAAATAATAATAATTTTTGATTTTGGGATCCACTTAAAATAAATAATTAGATAAATAGAATTTTTTAATTATTACATGTTTACCAATATGTATAAATTCTTTAATATATCATTTTAAAATATTTGAGTTTTTTTCATAATAAATGGAATCTATAATTCTATCTGTCCGAAGAGAGAATAATCATCTTCTTCCCTCTCATGAATAAGAAATAATAAGTTACAATATTTTTTTATGATCAATGATTAATCATGCAAGACAATTGGCTCATCTGTGCTAGCTCCCATAGTACCTAGAAAATTTCATAAATATATATGGATAATGTGTGGGTATATATAGAGGTATCCTAGTTTTGATTATAAACATAAAATTTAAGGCCTCAATTTTAAAATTTAAATCTATCAAAAATAAAATGAATTATCATTCCAATGTAATTCTAGTCTTAAATTATTTATAAATCAAAGATGAAATATCATCTCTAAAAGGTTCTAGGGTTCATTTACCAACTTATTTTGATAAAATTTATTAAATTATATTGAAAATCCATTATTAAAACCATCCTAAACTGATTATACCGCACCATAGATACATCATTTGGTATCATAGTGGTCAAAATATAATTTATAATTATTTTCAATTTTTGATAAATTATATATTTTTTATTTTTATTATTTTACTATTTTCTATAAATTAATCAAAAATCTGAGATAACACATTTGATCAAGTCCATATGTCCAAGAACAAGACAAAAATAGGTGAATAGTTCTTGAATATCTCATTCTTAGGCATTGATGATATTTTATGTATGAAATAGATACACTGTGTGAATGGAAAAGTAAAATATATGTGACCTAATTCAACCATACAAGGATGGTTTGTGACAATCACAAAATTCTATGTGAAGGTCTATATGGGGTTTCGTAACATGTCATATATTGATAACCTAGTAGCACATGACTTTACATGGAGTACACGACATGTAGCTGGTGTACATATAATGATATCATATATGAAATTGACTATATCTAAATCATGAAAAATTATATCGTAAATATTATGATAAGCCCTTACATTCCATGTACTGACTTCTAACTGATAGATACAATAACACATCAAGTAAATGGTGGGTATAGAGCTATACACACCATGTAACACATAATATCCCAAGAAAAAATAAGGTAATATTTTTATGTTTATTGTACGGGGGCTAGAAATAGATCACAGGGAGTTTATTTGGTTGTACACATTCTATAACTAATGCCAACTCAAGAATGGTAGACGTAGTGACAAACAAATTATTTGAGCCAACATATAGAAAATTAATGATAGACCAAACTGTAGTGTATATAGAAAGTTGAATATGATTTGTCACAAGGTTTTTTACACCGAGTAAATGCCTAGTGATCTTTGGTTGTTTATTTGGTATAAAATTCATTAATAATTAATTCTTATCTAATTTCATAAATAATTTACATGTATGTTCATTATAAATTCATTGAACTCCAATGATTATTGTCAGTGGTACATTTTCTGTATATTTATGACCTAATGTGTTGTTTGGAATGACATAAACATTTCATGCCTTGACCCTTGAACCTACACACTATGTATATCATGACACGTCATGTGGGAATCGATGTCATATATATACAATTTACATGAGAATGACCATACATAACATAAGTCACATGTTGTGTCAAGAGATAGAACACATTGTGTAAATATTAAACACCATAAACGGATTTAATAAGACATATAAGTGTATATTTCTTGCCTCCACTGGAACATGTATTTTCTATATTAAATTTCCATTTTAAATTTGATTTGATTATGATATTACACATCATGTTACCCATCAGTATATATGTAGGGAGAAATAATTTTTAATTTTAATTATTTATATTAGTTTATTTATAATTATATATAATGAGAATCAAAAGTACTATTTGGATCAATTTATTATATAATGAATACATTAAATAATTATTATTAATTTATTAATTCAATTAAATATATCTTCATAAAGGACATATTTAAATGAATGATATAAATTTAAATATGTTGCCTTTTCATATTGTGATTAATCATGAGCTACACTTGTTTATATATGTGTTGCGTTTTAATTTAATTTAATTGTTATTGGATGCATTTTAGGGGATAATTGTTTATTGAGTTTAATAGTATTATTTTCTTATCAACCTTTTTAAATTATATACAGGCCAGTGTATTCCAGGAATATTTTATTTGACCACATCCCATTGTACACCTCACCTATGATTCAGTATGTATAGGTAATGGATGATGCTCTCAGAATGATCAGACAGTTCAAGAAAAAACAAGGGGTTAACACAACTGAGGATTTATAGATGTTAATGGTGGAATGTTGTAACTTTGTAAAGGCATTGACTCAAGGAGTTATTTCCCCTATGGTAAAGTTTGTTTTATATTCTACTTGATAAACTGACTAGTAGTTAAAACATCATGATCATGTCAAATTTCTTAATTTTTTAGTTCATGTTTAGTCATTTATTTATGTAATGTAAGGTTTTTTTGGATGATTAAACATGATCATGTAACATAAAATAAATAAAAATCATTCTTATATAAAGTAAAATATAATAATTGTTCAAATTATATTATCATAAATGGTTAATTAATTTTTTAAAATTAATATAATATTTACAATATTTTTATACTGTAAAAATAATATTTACACGTTACTTACAAAAAAATCCATCAAATAAAATATTTAGTTAGTTTAATCCTTCAATATACTATATTAAATTGAGACCATAGATAAATATTATGTTTAGCCATAGTCGGGGACACTTTTTATTTAATAGGGTGTCTTAACTAGGATAATTGAATGACTTAACAGAACATTCATTAAAAATAATAAATATAGTCAACAAAAAAAATTTAGAAGTAAATATTGAGGATATAAAAATATTGAGATTTTAAGATTGGGGAGTCAAATAAATAGATAAAAGAATAAGAATTTAATGCAGTTTGAAAGTAAATCCTACCTAAATACCTTTGAGTAATTTTAATTTCCATGGTCTAGGTTATGTGGAAGTGAAAAATGGATTCTATCCACCATATTATCCAAGTGATATGATATTTTGAAAATAATATTGATGGATTTTTGGATTTGAAAAATTTGTGGAAGATTAATAAAAATTATTTTATTAAATTCTAATAGTTAGTCAAAATAATTTTATAAAATATGGTTTGATTTTTTTTTATAAAATTAAAATTAATAAAATTTAACACAATGATAATTCCTAAAAAATGATACTTTCCTCTTTGGAAGAAAATTATCAATTGTTCTATAGTAAGTAGTACGCTGAACTAAAAATGATTTTTTTTATTATGTTCTGGAATCCCTTGTTCCTGGTCAGGAACCCCAGTAAGTGAATGAAGGTGAAAAGGATGGTTACATGTGATACATAGAGGATATTTCAAATTTTTATTAGATAATGTCACCACATATATCTGAATAATAGAAATTGAAACATAAAGACATGTTTGCATACAAAATGGTAACCCATCTCTTAGAATATGGAAAAAAATAAGACTGAAGATAAATTAAATAGTCCATATATTATACTATTATAAACTGGACATTGGGTACCCATATCTAGTCTAGCATTTAATTTACTAAAACACATTTACCAGTTAATAAATTTGGGATTTTATATGGGAAGGAAAGTGTTCATTAATCTCATATTATAATCCTTACAACCATGATTCTCCATATTCAATATGACTATTTATTGAACATTATTAATAATATTCTCATTAATATTTTTACTATGCTTTTACAACTAGATAAGTATTAGAGTTTACATGAAACCTCACCCAAAAATAAGAACAAGGTAAAATAAAATTTATAAAAGCCTATGAAAATTTGTAATTCAATATATCCTTTAAAAAATATTATAAATAAAAAAAATATTTAGAGGGAGGGTAATGAATATGAGGATATCAACATCACATGTGGTAAAAAAATAATTTTAATAGAATATTCAATAAATTTAAGAAGAATAATAATGTAGAATATTATAATTTAGATATATTCATAATTTCATGAAACATTTAAATTTAGTTCTTGTGTATTAAATACTTTATGTAATTCATATTTCATTATCTAAATATTTGAACCAAATAATTTCATAAATATTACAAGATGTAAGGTGAATCATATAAGTATATAAAGGGAAGTGGTTCATGATTCATCTATGATATTATAATTAATTAACGTTACTAAGTGGATGGGTTCTTATTAAACTGGTGTTGTGTATTTATTTTTACTAAAAAGTGTATCTGGATTTTCTATTTATAAAAACATTGAGGCATTATTTCATATTTGAAATGATTTTTGTTAGGTTATATCATACAAAATTAATATTTTTAAAACACTTGAATCACATATGTCCAATATCATAATTTAATGATGAATATAAAAGATACTAATTAGATAATACCCACATGTGTTATGATAATTCATTTTCAGGTAAAAATAAAAATAAATGTTAAGAATATAACCAGATAGGACTTCAAACTCTTTGGAGCGAAAATTACATATTTATTTTGATGTATATATTAATTGAGTAGTGAAAAAAATATCTTTCAACATTAAAGGATATGATTATACAAAACTACTATAAATGTTTTACCAAGATACTTAGTAAAATATATAATAACCTCTAGGGTGGTCTAGATTGAGAATTTATTAACAAAATATCCATAGATCATTTAAATATTGATTGGATATATTATTAAGATAAAATTTACATACACAAATTAGAGTTATGATGGTGGTAAATATAAGATAGATGGTTACTTTTATAATTATTTTAAATTCATTAGTAATTATATTATACACATGCTTTACAAATAGTAGTTTAATACATAACTATATGAAAACTAGATTGAATAACAGTTATCATAAATGTTCGAATATGATGGAAATCCATTATGAATAAAGAAATCATTTTTTAATAATAAAATTTTTTAAGAACAATTTATAAAAATCTAATAACATGTAAAATAATATGTGCATATATGTTACTTTTCATAAATCCACTAAGTATTTTACTATCCCAAATAACGGATGGAATTATACATGTGATTTATTATATTTCAATTGGTTGGACAAAAATATATTTGATATAGTGGGATAATTATAGACATCAATGATGTCAAGGATCCTAATTTTCATTAGTTTACATAAGAACAATAATTCTACACGATTCTGTGGAATCAGTTTTTCTCGAGAGGCATAAATTATATGATCTTTAAAACAAATGATGTGGTTTTATATTCATAGAGATATGTCTTATATTTTTCAATAAGAATAATGAATCATATAAGGAAGTAGTAAATTGAATAATGAAACAATTTGTTAGATCATATGAATTTATAGACAGATTCCCTGTATAAAAATACAGTTCATTTTTTTGGGTTTCACTTATTATTTTGAAGACTTTTTGGGTGTTCAAGAAGAATATAGAAGTGTTGGGGATAGAAATGAAATACGATTAGGTATTTGAGTCATGGAATTCAATTTATGTATTGAATAAATCATTGTGTCATATAATATTTATTTATTAAATCCATAAGATTGTTTGGTTTTTTTATGAATAAAATTGATTCATGTGTTCATAAGAGGTTACTGGGATTGCTATAGTTTTATAAGACAAATATGCTTACGAATATAGAATATTTAAATTAAGACAACCATTTTTTGAAATTAATGAAAAAAACATTTCTATAATAAGAACTTAATCTATCAACAAAGGTTATACTGAGCATGATCTTATTTAATCCATTTATAAAGACTCATAAATATAGTCATGGTATATATCTTTACAAGGTATTGAAAAATATGGGAGAAAATAATTCAGGAGTATATTACTTCCAATGTCACATGGGGTGAACCTCTCCATGATAATGTGCTAAGGAACATGAAGATATTATTATGATGAATATAATTCTATATGCTTAAGCATTAGGAATATATCATATACACTCTAATATGTAGCAAGGCTTCATTTTACTTATATGTAAATCATAATGAGAAAATATCAAACAAAAAAGGAGAACATTTCAGAGTGAAAAATAGAACCATAGAATAATACTTGAGAAAGTGAAAAGAATAAGTTTCTTATACTCAAAGAAGTGGTAATACAATCTGTTAATTTGATTCCTCAGGCCTGAGCTCTTGAATCATGTGATAATAAAGTGATTCTTTGTATACCAAATTTAAAACTGAAAAATTTGACATATACATATACATATAGAAGTAAAATATTCAAAAAAATTATTGAAACATGTATATAAACATGAACATTTAAGATATATGTTTTAGGTAGTAAGTAAGAATTGTTAACTAAAAACACCCATAACATTACCCTAAAATGGGAATTTCCCCATTAAACTGTGTTTTCCTTATTTTATAATAAATATTCAATATATCATTCAAAATTATCCACACATGATACTATTATAGACATATCATACATAATAATATTATTTATAACCTAATTAAAACTAAAAAAATATGAAGAGTGAGCAAGAACACTCAGTAAAGGATGACATATAACAGAATCTATCATTGAATAAATAAGGAAAGAATAATGTGGAAACAATAAATTTTAATCACACAATTCCATATAACTGAAAACATAAGAAAGTAGCATATGTTTAGATAAAATATAAATTCAAATAATACTATGGATAATAATAAATTATATCCTGGTGAAGGAATTTATAATCCTAAACATATTAAATATACCATCAAGGCCTTGGGCTAAGACATCAAACATATATTTGTAATGTTAATAGTAAATAACCAATCTAGTTTGTCTAGGGAGACCTTATAATACATCAAGGAGATATTTAATATTGTTCTTCACCAATCACTAAATAATTCAAATTAATTCATCATATAATCGGATGAATAAATAATATAATACGTAACCAAAATGAATTAGTAATCAACAAACATGCGTATTTAACTAACAAATGTTCAAATTGTCAATATTCCACCAATGAGAAAATGAAATAGCTTTCCAAGTAAGAATGATTCAAACTAACAACAAATATATTAACAGGTATTTAGTATAGTAAATATTAGAATACATAATACATAAATAGTGAAACTACTATATAATATATATCAATCAAATTAAAGAATGTGGGAATGAAGAAGAAAAATATTGTCAAGGGGGAGATAAAGAGTGATAGAGAATGTAACCCTTATAAACAAGGTGAGGTGTAAAATATAATTTAATAAGATAATTTATATATCAATAAATGAAAAATACTATAAATGGTATAATTATTTTAGAGTTTGAGTGAAGAAATGGATGAAAAACAAAACACAATAATTTTCATAATTACTCTGTACATGGCTATAAAATTAAATTTAAATGTCTCTTTTAAAAATCTAATTCCAGTGTTAAATAGAGGCCATTTAAAACACTAATTTCAATAATATTAAAATTATTGAAACCATTAAAATTAATAAATAAATAAATAATACATGTGGGGTGAAAGATAAAATATATGAATGAGAAAGAGAAATCAATTTTATTATATTAAAATTATTTCATTGAAACCCACAATGTAAAAAGAATCACTAAAGATATATTTTATGATATTTAAAAACAAATTATAAACTATCATTAGATAATAAATATTTGGAATTCAATAATATAAATTAAATATTTTGTGTAAATGAATAATATGAACATGATATTGAATAAGAATATTGGAGAGACTACGAATTATTTTTTAGAATAACATTTTTTTAAAAAAAGAAAAAATTCCTTAACTAAGATGTTATAATTAAAAATGAAATTTTTCTATAAATAAATAAAGGTTTTTATGTTTAATAAATATATGGAATCAATAAAATAATCAATGGATAAATAATTTCAATAATATTGATTATAACACTATGAATTGTTGTTGAATTAAATCCCCATTATAAATATAATAACAATTGATGTCCTAATACAATAGGAATAATTTGATAAAAAAAATTATAATTACAGTTTAAATAAAATCAACATAAATTTTGATAAAATTATAGGATAGAATAAATCAATATTTTAAAAATGGAGTTCAAGAAGAAAAATTATTACTCAAAGAAAGGAAATTGAGATATGAAAAACACTTATGGTTCTGGTAAAATTTTCATAAAAACCCATTGAAAGAGAAAAATTAAATTTGACATTAATTAAAATGAATAAAAATATATTTATTCTCTAGTATGTAAAATTTTAATTATATACACAATATAAATTAAAATAGTCACATAATACAGAACTTGTCTCAATGAAGGGAATTTGAGATAAAAAACCATTACATTGAATCCTCACTTTCGCAAACTTACTTCAAAACCTTTAATAAAAGTGAAACAAAATTTAAACATAAAAGCAATATTATTATTAATATTTTTCAACTTTAATATCAATATTTTATTTTAAATTAGTAAATATTTATTAAAAATTTTGGTTAATATTGATCCCCGACTATTAACAGTTTAGATTTTTCCTTGTTTTTTTTGTATAAATATTTTAGTCACCCATTAATGTTCATGATGTTATCATCTAAATAAATATATTTCTATTTAAATATAATATAAATAATGATTTTTAAACTTATGGTTCCTTATCATCAGAGATTTAGGTGTGATTCTTAAAGATGAAATCTATAAGGAGCTTGATTCAGTAATTTTGAACAAAAAAATGTGCTATATTAATATTAAGTTAAAAATTAATATTACAATTACATTAAAACAATTTACTAATTAATATAATATCTTATGATTATTTAATTTTATATTTTCATCTGTTATAAAAATTTACATCATCATCCATATAAGTTGTTAAACCAACCTAAATTAGAACACATAATAATCAATTTTTAAGTATGACTATAAAGTTATTTATTCATAATATTATTAATATATAAGTGTAATGATCTTATTTAGTTTTAATTAATATGTTAAATCTGAATTAAGTAAATGTATAAAATGAAAATGATGGAAAATAAGAAATTACTTATAATTAATAAATCAATTCCTCTTGGAATCCTTATTGTTTTTGATGTATTTGGGCATAATAATGAGTCCACAGGATAAATTGTGATGGAAAAAATTATGAAGGAAATTTGTTAAATTATGAGGAGGAATTATAATTTTTTAGGATTGGAGGGGTTGTTAAAGAGCACATTTTTTAATAGAGTGTGTTACTACTTTCATAAATATAACACTTAGATCTTGTCGAAGCCAACAAAGATTTCAAAGGAAGACACCAAAAATAGTTAATGTATAAGTATTACTCAAGAAAAATCTTATTAAAACAAATATTTTATATTTTTTATATATTTCAAACCTCTTCCCCTATATTTATCTTTTTACTATGTTTTAATTTTATCGTGATATCTTATTTTTCTTTACCTCAATGATCAAATTTTATTCCCAAAAAATAAATTTTAAAAATAATATAATATAAAAATAATGACTTAAAAATTGAAATCATTTTATCATATTCAATTTATATAGGTCATAAAAAATAATTTTAAAATCATTACCCTTAATTCAAACAAATTGGTTTTTAGGAAATTTTTTTTTCTGAATAAAATGAATTTATTCTAAATACTTTCTTAGTAATAACTATTTGGTGAATGTTAATATTATTTATTTTATATACTGAGAAAACATTTTAATAATATAATTTTTCATTACTGATTAATTTTATTTATTTGGATAATAAAATATTACATTAGAAAACAATTATTTTAAAAAAAATATTTTTAACGTTTAATTATATAATATTTATTTATAACCAACTAATAATAAATGAATCAAAATATTAATTTTATAATTTAAATAATAAATTAAACTTATTTTTTACACTTAATTTTATAATTTTTAATTTTTATTAACAATTTATAATATATATTAATAATGATGGTTTTTAGAAAAAACTATTTTGGTTTAAACATAAATAATTAAATTATAATTCATTATAGTTACGTAATTATTTAATAGATGTTATTAATTTGGTAAAATAATTATTGCTTGAATTTTTATCAACCGATTTATTGAAAACATTAATAATAACTAATAAATTTAATAAAAAAAATTATTCAATGAAAAGATAAGACATAAATATTTTTCATAAATGATTAAAATCATTTTATTTTACACCAAATTTATTTTTTTATTTACATTCAAAAAGTTATTTTTTTTAAAAATAATTTTTTATATCAGCATATATTGATAATTCTGAACTAGTAATATTTTTATCTGTTTTATACCATTTTAATTTTGATTCAAGACAATTATGATTTAATTCCTACTTAAGTTTAAATATTTTAATATAATTTATTACATGTTTAAGATTTATATGCATGTTTTTTAAGGAAATTAAATTTATCCAAAAACATGGGCTATAACATTCTCCATACCTTAAAGAATTTATATCCTAAAAAATTTTAGTAATACTCACAAATGAGAAATATAAAAAGGTGACACTCAATATATAATTTAAAACACATTATCATGGGTTAGACTATAAAATTAATATTTTCTAATATAATAGTAATACATTGAGATTCTTAACCATTTTTTAGAATATTCAACCCTAACATTCTATAAGACTAATAGGTTTGTATATACATACTATTCACAACATCATTTTCATGATCTTGTATCCATCCAAATAATAAATCCAAAATGGTACGTTATTATCTAATAAAATAATATTACATGATATTATGAATAAGAAAACAATATTTTATTATGTATTATCCTATTATACCTCCATTTAAACCTACGATACATTCATTTCCCCTATGATATAATTAGGCCGACCTTAACTCCTTCATTTTATGTATTCTTTTACATTCCCATTTTTCTATTAGGGTTTCTAACAATACCATAAAAATGTATTGAAATCATTAAAAATGATTCATAATGATCTTATGAATCATTTCAAGAATATCCCGACTAGTTTCAAACCAGGCATGAAGGTTCACTCATTTGTTCAAAATTGAGAAAAGATCGAGTTAATACTCAACAAAACCTTTTCATTATTATTACCAAAATGTTAATCTAAACCATATACTATATCCAATTTTCTATATCTTGAATGGTATTTAATTATTGAAAACCACACTCACTATACTTTACAAAAAAATTAGCATGTTTACCTCTATTATGATTTTTTCCTAGGGTTTCCAATAATGTATTAGAGTACTTGTTTTTAATAATAATTATATCATGAAATTGTTTAATATATCCTAATACCAAAATTTATTAAAACCTATATTCTAGAATTTCTAATTAACCCTTATCAATAAATATAATTAATTCACATACCAATCAATATATAACTTAATCGTTTATACTCTCAAGTCATATTTATATTTTTTTAAACAACTATATTTTTATTAAAATCAAATCACATACAAACAATATGGGATACCTATTTCTCAATAATGAAATTTTCTCAACCTATAAATTAGTTTAAATCCTACATTGATACCATGTGTGATTCCCTTTAACAAACTAACTCAAGCTATCATAAGAATCGTCCCACTACCTCAATCTCCACAAGACCGAATGGTGATCCCAGTCCACTAGGATAAAAAATGGATCGTGGTGATCAGAAAACAATCATAGGAAATTATTTCTCACAAACAAATTAAATTAAACAAGCTGTATAAATATACATAAATCATATAATCATGATTCCATATTTTGGATTACTATACCAAATAAGAGAAATATAATTAATGAAATAGTAAAAACAATTTAAATAATTTAGAAAAGAATCATTCACCCAAATAACCTCCAAAACCCTCATATGGAAAAAACCTATTTAATTCATCCTAAAAAACACCACATATATAATACACCAAAAAATAAAGAAGATAAAACAAATCAGGGAATACTATTTAGCTGCTGCCAAAGGAAAACTAAATAAAACAAATCAAGAATGAACCTCCATAAGACCATAGGTCACTTTTGAATACTACAAAAATAAGAACTCTAATAAAATTCCAGAACTAAATAAAAGCCTAAAACAAAAATAAAATAGGCTTGAGAATACATGTTCTCAAAAATCCACCACCTCATTTAATTTACTCATGCCTAAAATTTAATTATGTTTCCATTTCAGTCTATATTGAAATAAAATAAAAATATTGTTTTCCTATTTAAGTGTAACAAAGACGATAAGAGTCCATAATAGATTAAAAAACCATCAGTTTTTAAATTTTATTAAATGAAAACAGTCACTTTGTAAAAATACCTTAAAAAATAGTCACATCTTATAAATAATTATCTTCTGTTTAAAACAACCATGTTAATGATGTCTCGAAAATCCATTAAAAGCTCCACCAAAACACATTGATTAAAGAAATATCGAGTGAAACCATTTGATCATATAAAAATCACTCATATTCATTTAAACAATAAATGATTGCCTAAGTTAGTAAATTATTGTACATAAAATATTAAACAATGTTACAACCTATATGAATACAAGAATCAAGAAATATGTGTTATGGGTTCCACCCAAGGTCCTAAATTGAGACAATCATAGTATTACAAAACAAGGACTATCCTATCATCCCAAATTGCATCCTCTATATGATCGATCAAACCAGAATACCCCTATAATCATTGGAGGAACTCCCCAACTAGTACAATTTCACACTATAAGGGATAATATTAGAGTGAAACTGTCTAGTGCAGCATAATTCAATACTTCCAATTACAAACCATGATCCTATGAACAAAGAGTGTGAGATTGATAAAAAAGTCATCAGAACAACCAATATAAAGAATATATATTATTTTCAACATAACCTCTAGATCCCTAATAAGAAATGTACATTGATAACCATCACCCAATCCCCTCATTCATCAATCACCACCCATTTAGTTGATAAAAGGTCCTTAAAGAGAGCCCCAAAAACCCCAACACATATAAAACAAACCAAAATATTCCAATGGGTCAATTTAAAAATAACTCAGGTTGTTGATACTTTTTCCAATTTTCAATTTTAATTTCTAAAACAGTTCAAAAAATGTTTCATTCTAAATCACCCATGAAATAAATTAAAAAATAAATTCAATTTTTATAAACCCTCATTAAAATCTAAGAAATCATTCTTTTAATCCATCACATCATACAAATGTGGTCTAAACACCTATAAAACCTCCTACATTAATTAAAATAATTCTTGAAATATTTATTCAATACATAACATGTTAATTATCACTTAAAATGATTACTAAAACTATTAAACCAATTTATATTGCATTATTAAAACCAAAAAAACTATTTAAAATATAATAATTCATTCATAAATGCTATTCAGATAATTTCTCAAGTGCATGGTTTTCATAGTTTATTAAAACATATTTTTTAACAGGTGACAAAAAAAATAAGTCCACTTTATTGAAATGAAATTTATGTAAGACTTGATTTTTCATTCAAATAATTGTTAAAAAAATTTTACTGTCATTATAAACTTAAACCAATATTTCACAACTCAATCAACTAAGGGTTTTAAAATTAAAAGTTATGAAATGGGGAAACTTACCTCACATTGATAGTGAATGGTTCAGAACATCAACTACTATCTAAAGGAAACTTGGAAGCTGAATTTTATTACCAAACATCATGATCCCTAAAAAAATTAGAACTGAAACTATGACTATTGTACAAACAATTAAGGAAAAATTATGGTGGAATTGGAAACCAAGGGGATATGATTATAAAATATGTTTAGAGTCATTAACTAGGATATCTGACCTTGAATCGTGATGAAACCTACTTGAATATCTATGGAAGGGAAAGAAATCAAAGAGAGAAATAGAAGCCAACGGTGGGAGGCCATGGTTAGGTTTCATGTGAATGATATAATGGGGAGAGAGGGGATAAAATACAAAAAAGAAAATATGGTGAAAGGGTGTTATCGACCTCAAAGAATATGATATATAGGGGATATGACATGGTCTTAGAAGCACGGTGCAATTCTTCTTGGGGGAAACCAATACGGTCTAGTCTATGTACCATGGTGCAGCTAGCTTGAAAAAGGTATAAGTGTCTCAAATCATGCCCCATCCCCCCGTGACATGGTATGAAGATCTTAATTAATGGGTAATAAAATTTCTAGGGGATTGACCCATTTCAAAAGAACCCACATCATACAAAGCCTCCCAACTGCATCTTGGTCCTTCTCAACCCACAACATTAATTTTATAGGGTCCTTTGTTATACCATGATCTATAACCAATCTATTGAAACACATAGGTCACCTGAAACACCTAGAAATTCATAATTTCCCAAAAACCAGGAAAACATTAAATCAACATATAATAACATTATATAAATAAATTTATAGTAACCTTGGGGGTCACATTATCCCCACTATATGGATTTTTACCCCCAAAAATCCATTGAAAATTTTGTAATATAATAAATTGTTGAAATTACTACACACAAAGAAAGGGATGATAGGTACACATAAATGATAAAAAGGGTCCTAAACTAAAAAAGAAAACATGAATCACAACTATTATTACAAACCAATGATCACACATCCTCATGGAATCTCTAAAATGTCTAATTGAAATTTAACCCACTGTAAATTTACACATAGAATTATAAAGTCTAACACCTATTAAGGTCCCCTCAAAATTTTGACTTCTTCTAAAATGAATGCTCAAAAAGGCACACAATCTCTAAAAAAACACCACCCTGGGAAAAAATTCTTCCACAAGGTACCCCAAAAGAACCATAACCACTCAATCAACCATACCAACCAATAAAATGAAGGATCAAAATGATGACACAAATAGAATAAACACAAAAAAAATCTCAAACAAAAATACAAAAAAAAAATATTATCACCATAAACTAGGGAATAATCACACACGATCAAGGAATTCTCCAAAAATATACAAAATGGACCCCATCCTTGGTTCAAGGAACTAATATGAAGGGTAACCCAAAACCTCACCCATGGAATACCACCCTTGGTGATTCTAATAAAATCAATGAAAATACAATCAGAGTTCTACTAAAACTCAATAATACCAATCCTCTAAGAACTTTCCCAAGTATTCTTATATCAACCAATCAAAACATATTAATTCAATATATAAATTAAAAAAAACATGAGAAACAATATTAACACTAAGGCATGTGGTCCAAAATAATAACCAACACAACAGAAGCACTCACCTTGAATCCCCTAAAAAAACCTAATCGAACACACCTCAAAGTATCTCATTGTCATCGTATCCACAATAAAGCGAATAAAACAATTAAAGGCTCCCACAAAGATCATAGATTCATATTTTCCACAACACTCACATAGGTCCTTCATACTCACTAATGATGAACCTAGGCAACCTTGAAATGATGGAGAATAACAATTTATGAAACTTGGAACTGGTCCAAAAATCCAGGATGATTTTATATCAACAACTCAATCTCAATTATGTGTAGGTTCATCCACTAAAGATACTATACCTAAGTGATTAAGAGAATTTACCTTACTTTAATCCCGTATAATAGACATTCAATTTTTTTATGAACTTTTTGGGAGAAAAAATTTAATTAACATGAAACACAAACACAAATTGTTCATAAAACACACATCATATCTTAAAATATAACTATAATAAAGGGAATAATATAAATAAACCAATTAAAAACCTGTAAAATCATTTACACACTATAAAAACCCACTTTTTATTTAAAATCATCAACCTCCATTAATGTATTTAATGTCAATTTACCAGAAAAACACATACTTGATTTCACTTTTTAAGAAAATTTTGCAGTTAATATTATCATACCAATAAAAATACCTTCAAAATAAATTATAATTTTAAATTATATTTAACTAATAATTTTATTAAAAAAAGACATTTTATAAAATAATGTGTCCTTTTTGAAACACAAAACCCCCTTAAAATATTCCATTACTAATATGTAAACTAACCAAAATTTAACAGTCATTTTCTAATTTTTCTCAAAATCCCCTTATTTAAATATTTCAAAAATAACTAATCATTTCAAATGAAATATACCATTAAAAAAATTATTCTTTTTATAGTGAAATAAAATAGTTCAATAAAAGAAAAAAACCCCAATTAAAATTTAGTATAGAATTGTCAACATATCAAAATGCACGACATGATTCAATTCTCATTACAAGGATATAATATTCAATGACCCAAAATAATAAGATAAATTAGAATATGAATCCACTATTTTACAAAGAAATATGATTTTTGGCCATTATCTAGTCATGAAACAACTCCTAGAATTTTTCTAGGTTAATGAATTTAGTTACTGTTTGTTTTATTAGGCTAGGAAAAGTAACCGCACACCACAAACCCTTCTATTGTTTCTCACCATCACATCCATTAAAAAATACCGTGGAATATAAATTCATGCCAATTAAAATTATCACACCATAAATGGTGACCAAATTTAAATTTGTTACTCAAAATTAAAATTCCAACTACTCCTGAAAGCTCAGGAATCATCATGATAAGTGGTGATTAAAAACCCACTCACTACTAACCTCTTAAGTCCCAACAACCATTATATTATAATTTCAATAATGAAAGAAAAAATTAAAAGAAATATTTTCAAGAACCTATTATGTCACTAAAAAACCTAGGATATGATACCATTTATAATGAACATACTTCGGGTAACACCGAAACTAGATCTAAATCCAGTTTACCACTATCCTAAAGGTCATTCCTAATCTCCATGAGCTATTAATCAGTGCATGGTAATCACTGAACACTCTTGGGGGAAAATTTTTAATAAATAAATAAAATTAAATCTGATAACTATTTCTACTAAAATTTATACATGATTCATCCTTACGTTGGGAAGCCATTTAAAAATAAATAATAATAATAAATGAAAAAAATATAAAAAAATTAGAACGAAATAAATCCCACACCTAACTTCCAACTCCCTCACACAAAACAATATATTTATATAATCTTATATTAATCCACCTAGGATATGAATAAATATTTAAAAAATGTAAAATAAATAGTGTGGTATTATTTTTATAATTTAAAATGAAAAAAAATTAACCTCCAAATGGCCATAGGTCTCTATCTGGTCCTATATAATAAATCCTCCATGACCAGTTATGAATTGAACCAAAAACTAAAAATATAATATAATTTTCATGAGAATACACGTGCAATGTTAGTCACAATCAACCACTATAAAATCGCATCCTTTAATTATAAATTCATCTGAAGCAGTTTTGAAAACAATCATGAAGAGACGGATAAAAAACTTTGCCTTTTTAAACTTATTAAATGAAAACAATCACTAAGAAAACATTATTTTACTCAAATTACAAATAATTATTTCTTATTTAAAAAATCATTCTTGAAAACATTTCTAAAATCCTTTATAAATCCCACCCATGCTGCATTTTTAAAAAAAATCAAGATCCAGCATATGATCAAATAAAAATAACAATAAAAGGGAAGTAAAAAAAATAAATGGTTTCACAAGTCAATAAACTATGGAACATATAATATCAAACCACAAATCAAAAAATAGGTTTCAAGGGATCAATCCTATGTAATATATTAATAAAACCATATATTTTCAAAACACATAGAAACTTGTAGTCTTACACTGTATCTTATATATTAGCCACCATGCTATCATGCACTTGGAATCATCAAGGAAACACCCCCTATTTTGTAATTTCACACTATATGGGACATTAGTAGTGTGAAAAAATCTAATTCATCATAATTTTAGAATTAAAACATAGCTATATTGGTTCCTATGGATAAAAAATGTAACGATGAGAAAAAAAGGGATCAGGAAGACCAATAGAAATCGCAATGTGTAATCCCACTCTCACCTCCTGTCCCCTACCAACAAACTTGCCCTGACACCCAATAACGATTCTCAAAATTCATCAAACACAATCTATTTAAGTGTAAAAAACAAAACCACCCAAAAAAGGGTCCCACATATCCCCACATTTATAAAACCATTATAAATTTCTAAAAACTCAATCATAAATACTACTTGGGAGGATGATCCTTTTTACGAAATTTCAAAGTTAATTTGTTAAAAAATTTGGAGAATTGTGATTTTGAAATCACCCTCAAAATCAATTTATAAAATCTATTCAACTTTTTTTGAAACTTCCTTAAATCATAAACATCATTATTATAAATAAAACCATGACTCAATAGAGATTAAAACTCTTCTAAAACCCCAAATTTTATATAAAATAATTATAAAAACGTTTTTATAATATTTAGAATTTCAGTTATCACTTCAATTAACAAGTAAATATATTTTTCCATATGGAAAATCACATTGAAAATCAAAACAAAAATTTTAAATCTCATAATTATTTTATAAAGGTCATTTAGATATTATCTGTAATTTATGTTGTGCATGATTAATTAAAATATATTTTTATCATGTTCCTATATAATGAACTACTCAATGTTGAAATTAAAATCAAGTAAAACTCCATTCTACAACAAAATAATTCATAATATCATTCAATAGAGTCATTTGGAAATTTATCATTAATTTATATCCCAAGAAAACAATAATTATATAATTTAACATTAGGAAATATGAAAAAATACCAAAAATTCATAAAAAATGGTTATAAATATAAAATATCAGTTGAACAGTGCCTAAGAGATTAATTGCATACCCTATAATCAATTATTGGAACCAAATCAAAACTAAAACCCTAACTAGGTTTTGTTCAAGAATAGGTGTAATGCATGGGGAATAAGTATCCAAGATTATAGAGATATTTTATAGGAAGAGAGGCCTTACCTTGTATATATGACCTTGAATTATGATGAAGCCACCTTGAAACACAATGGAAATAGAAAAATATAAGAGTAGATAAGAATCTAGGGGGATTTCATTCGACATAAAGTGAGAGAGGGAAGGGTAGAGAAGGGATAAAACCCCTAAAATAAAATATGGGAAAAAGCATATATTGAACCTATACATTGGAGAGAGGAGATACAATATTATCCAAGGACCACCGTGTAATGCTGATCGATAATCCCTTATACACTATGGTAAGAGTAAAAAAGACATATCCATCTTATAAATATTAAAGGGACCACACCCCTCACTTTATCCAATTAGGGTTTGGTATGAATGCCTCAATGTTTGGAGTCCAAAATTGGAAGGTGATAAACACTTTTCAAAATCACCACAATAAAGAAACACTAAACATGGTGTGTTTTGGTCCTTCTCAACCCACAACCTCTATACTAAAGATACCTTGATTGTGACATGGTTCGTAGATTTCATCCCAATACACTAAAGTCATCCAATAGACACAAAAACACCAACATATACATAAAACATAAAAATATTTAAATCACTAAATAATAACATTAAATAAAAAATCAACAGTAACACATGGTGTTACATTACCTAGACCTGCACTCTTGAATCTAATCCTAATAAACACATAATTTTTCAACTACATTTGAAACAGTCTAAATCATCTCAAAAATTATCATTCATAATTAGAATATTAATAATAAAAATTGAGACACTTATACAACAAATATGTTTATATTTTGTTTTTTTGATATTTTGGAAAAATATTTATCTATCAAAACCTATATATTTCCCATAAAATGGGAATTTTTTCAACCATACAAAAATTACCATATTTTATTGTAAATCATTAATATCTCACACAAAATTCTCTACACATGATACCCATATAGATATTTCTTATTTAATACTCTTCTTAATAACATGGGCGAAAGGATAACTTAAGAAGGGTGTGTCCAAATACTAAGTAAGGTGTCGCATATAAAAAATGAAATCATGGAATAATCATAACATGGATAATATGGAAAAAATAAAAAATAATCAAATATTTCCATATAACTAGTAACAAGGAATTTTAATTTATACAAGGATAACATTGAATTTTAAATAATAACATTGATATAATAAATGATACCATATTTATGGAATTTATAATTCCATACTTCTTACTCTAATTATTTAGGCCCTGTTCCAGGAAGTCATACATAAACAGGTAAGGTTTACAGAAAATACTCAATATATTCTATCTCATGTGAAATATCGATGAATATACAGTTTATATAATTCTAGAATATAACCATCACTAAATAATACTAATTCATCTATTATACAAAGGGATTGATAAAAAATTAAATATATAGTCAACATACCTTGGTAATCAATAAACAACTATATTGAAATAACAAGTATATGATGTTTCAAAATTTACACTATAAATAAATGGAAAAGGTTTCTTGGTAATAATACATCAAACTAACATCATATAGAGTAATGGTAAAATGAAAAATTTAATTCTAGGAAATTAAATATTGAAATAGTGTAAGTGATATAGAATATATATCCATTAATTTAAAAATGTAGAAAAATGGATTAAAAAAAATTAAGAGAGGGATGAAGAGTGATAGAGAACGCGACCCTTATAGACAAGGTGAGGTGCAAACTAAAAATTCATAATATTATTTATAGATTATTGCATGTAATAAACTCAAAAGTGGATAAATATTGTAGAGTTTAGGTGAAAAATTTAATCGAAACTATAAAAAATTATTATTCTATTGTACATTATTGTAAAAACAAACTTCTAATTCACTTTCAAAAATCAATTTCAAGTGTTAAAATATTCCATGTAAGAAATTTATTTTAAAGTCATTTAAATTATTTAATACATGAAATGAAATTATTTTAAAATTATGAAATTTTGGGTCAAAAAAAATTATATGAATGTTAAATGAAAAGCCTATTTATTATTTTAAATTTTCATTATTGAAACCCCCATCATTAAAAGGATAATTAAACATAATTTTGAAATTGGTAAATGGAAATACGAATTTATCATTAAATAATACATAATTGAAAATGTTTGGAATGTATAATTTTTTTTAATAATGAATATGGACATGGAAGAGAAAGAGCTTATTGAAGATGATGATAATTAATCTTAACAAAAAAATTTCTTATAGAGAATGAAATTCATTAAAGAATAGTATTTTAATTTAGAATGTAATTTCCCTAGAAATAAATAGGGTATTCAATTTTAATTACATAAATGAAAGTAAAAAAAGAATATGATAAGAAATAAGTTCAAGAATAAGGATTGTAACATAATAAAATGGGGTTCAGTTAACAAAACGCTTACAAATATTTTAATATTTGAAGTAACTATGATGACCGAGACATAATCATATAGTAATTACATCACATAAGGAAAATATTAAAATATAATACATTCCCAACCCCTTTTATATTTAATTTTTTAGATAATTAGGTTAGTATATTCACTAATAAAACCCATGTCTTTTACAATAATTGTACATTTTCTCAGTATAAAAAACAACTTCATCTATAAAAATACATCGATATCTCCAAAACATCAATCTCATATAATACCCTTCTAAAAAATATTACTTATTAATTTTCTTCCAAACTAGTCTATATATATATATATTTATATAATGGGGTGTTATCGTATTCTCTGTAAGAGTAAGAATAAGAAATAATAATCAAATTTCATAAGAGCGCATAAGATGATCATATGCGTATAATCAAGATAAATAATAAAATACATACCCAATAAATCATAGATCATAATCCATTCCATATTAATTAGTATAACATAATTCCTGAACCAAATGGGTGTGGAAACAATAATCAATAAACATGAAATAAACCATAGAGCCTACGAGATTTCTATCTCAAGATATATAATCCTTTTTATAGAGCTTATGAGATTTCACCCCTTGTAAACCTTGCTAAATTCTTACCCATTTCTATAAGATTTCTATCTCAAGATATATAATCCTTTTTCCAATTAATTGGATGGAGATATATGTACCATCTGTCTCATTATACATATATTTCCATGCCACTTGAAAAAAATCATCACACCATAAAATAAACCATACAAAGAAAAGGTGTTTCATAACTTTTCAAGATCATCATATAAAGAAATTATAGAAATAAAATGGGTTTCATGTAACATCCCTTTTTAAATCATTAAATTTTCACAAGGAACCCATTGAAATAATATGGGATTCATAAAACTACCAAATTTAATCATAAAATTTTCATAAAGTGCCTATTTAAACAAAATGGGTATCTAATGACATCTAGAAAATTTAATCATAAATACCATACAATATTATTAATAAATAATAAATTATTTACATAGTATATATAAATGGTGTACATTTAAGACAATAATTTTCCAAAATCATTCAGTTTATAGCATCTATGTGAAAATCCTTCAATCAAAGGAATTAGTAATATGTTATTTATATGGTAAATAAGTTTAATGAAAAATTATTATTCTGAAACAAAAATTAGTTAGAGTGAAAATGGAAGTGATGGATAATTCCACTGATTTAGGAGATCAATATAACAACTGTAAAGTGAAATAAGTCATATGGTATCATTTTTATAATATCCTTGATCCAGTAATCGATATATTAAGGGATGTTGACTTCAGTGGATAACATTTTTTAAGAGTTTTATAAATTAATTGGATTAGAAAAAAAAAATTCTCATTATCCATTAAAATAATATTAAAATATTTATTTTATAATACAAGGGGAAAACATTTCATCTATAATTTATCAATATAAAGAAAATATGATTCATATAAAATAACAAAGATGTCATAAAAAGGTACATTTACACCAACATAAAAAATAAATTATTTTAATAAAAACTAGTCTATATAGAGAAAAATAAGAGATTATCATTAAAAATAATTTAAAATAAAATGATGGTAGTTGAAAATCAATTTTTACAATTTTTTAAATAGAAATAGTGATTCCCAAAAAAAATTGAAGTTTGGAATTAATAAAATGTCCTATTTTTTAGAAACATTCATGAAAACCATATCTCATTAACAGATTATAAAACACTTAATTTAAAATAAGGAAAGTATAGTAAAAATATCACCATGGATTACCATATGAAAATTTAATTATTTTTATCATGTAATAAAATACAATACCAATTATCTATATGAGTTATCAAATTTGGGAGGTCTCGATTTTAAAATGTGGTTTGAAGTAGAAACCATGTGACTTGAGTAATATTATAATAAAAATAATTGAACAAAAAAAATATTTAATTTTAACATATAATATATTTAATAGAATTTATTTCATGATAAAAAACCACAATTAGTTAACATATTAACCACATAAAATAAATCTGGTTCAAAATAAAAAATATGTCCCCATAAAAATAATTTGTGACAAAAAACCATTATAAACATAGAAATTTTTTAATAAAAAATAATTGGAAACATGAAATTAAAATGATTTTATAAATCACCGGAATTAAATCATTGATTATACCAATATAAATACGTGGTATCCATAAACACCATATTAACTATAAATTAATGTATGACATTAAAATATGTCTCTATGAAGTGGAATTGAGATAGAAAACCCTAAAAATTAACGAATATTCAAATAAAACCCAGATGAAATAGAAAGAAATTGAAGTTGAACTAAAAATATCATGAATAATAATACATGAATTTAAATATCTGATTGGATCTTTATATATCATTTAAAATAAATTAGGTGCGTAAAAGAATATGTGTCTCAAAGAATGATGTTTTGAGACGGAACCCTTACCTTTCCCTGGAAGTATTCTGCACCATCACTCAAATAACTAAATAATTAAGTAAATTTAATTAAATATATAATTGGGGTACTTATTAATCTATATTTAATTTTATAATTTATATTTATTATATTTCAGAACTTTTTTAATATTGTTTCCTCTAACATCAGTCATAAGGGGTTTCTCAATTAATTTCTTCGTAAAACTCTCATTTTTTTAATTGGGGTAAACTGTGATATAAGATAGTTTAACAATATCCACAGATAAATATTACTATGTAATATAATTTTAAATTTTCATAGAATTTATAAACATATATATTTTCCTTGTGAATGCAAAAAATTTGAAAAATTTATATTAATATTTTTTTGTAATGGTTAAATTTAGTTTTATAGTTTATTTCTAATAGTACTTATTTAATGTATAATATTATCATTATAAAAAAAATTGGTTTATTAAATAACCATTTTTACACATTAAAAATATTACTACCATTAATTTTCTTTTTAATATTGAGTATAAAATATAATCATTATCCTTTGGAGGTGGTAGTCCGCACATACAGATAAAAAACGCCCCTGTTTTTATAGAATGTAAAAAATTAGAAAATAAATTATACTATAACTTAAGAATCATTAAAATGACATTAATATTATATTATATTACTAGATAACATTTTTGAACCATCAATTAAGGTTATTTATGAAAAATTGAAAGCATATCTTCGTTGAGGTGGTAATATGCACACATGCAGTAACGATGATTCTTATTTTTATTAGTAGATAAATTAAAATAAATAATCTCTATAAAATAATTATAAAAACATATATAAAACATAATTATGATAATTTTTTTATTATACTATGGTTATTTTTTATAGAAAGTAAATAATAGTAAATAATTTTTAAGAAAGATGTGTTACCTATAATGAGACCTTGAACTTATTCTTGAAGAACGCCTTAGATATTATAGACATAGGACAATTTGTGGTGAATAGAGGAATTGGAAAAAGTAAATGAATTAAAGAAGAATAAATTTTGGGTAATACTGGATTTTTATAAATATTATTGGGGGATTGAAAGGGTGGTAGTGACCGCCTTTTATACGTGAAGAGGAAGAAACTTTTCATGGAAAATAATGTTAAGTAAGGTGTAATAATGGAATGCAATAAAATATATGTTTTTATATGAATGAAGGTTGTTAATACATGCATTTATGACATTAAAAACCAATAATTTTATTTCTATAGGATTCAATGTTCATGTTAATTTATGAAAATTCAAGGCACCGTTGATTATACATTTAAACACCAATTACTCTTAATTAAATATTAACCAGGTCAATTATATTGTTACTAAAAATATAAGTAGAACCGTATTACCCAATTTAGGTAGGATGATTTTAAATTTGGGTTCCATTCTACCTAATTAACTTCCAAAATATAAGAAAATAGTTTTAAAATTAAACAAACAAACCACATAAGTATAGATTTAAAAATAGAGATTGTTTTTAAACTTCAATCATATGTATAAGATATCTTTTTTATGGTTAAAAAATACCATCATAAAAATTTATTTATTTAAAAATATTATTTTTAATTAAAATAAATTCATAAAATAATTTAACTATGTAATTTTATGATTACAAGAAACAATTGAAAATGTATATTAAATTCTATTAAAATTATTCTTAAGTATTAAAATTTAAAAAATAAGTCTTATATATTGAAAATAATGTTTTAGGATTCTTAATTATACCCCTAAAATATATTTTTTATTATTTAAAATATTGTATAAAATTTATACCTTTTCCATATACTGATAATCTGATAAATTTCACTATTTTGAAAATAATTGTATTTTTCACTATTCATCAAAAAATGGATCATTTTAGAAAAATATCAGAAATACATTCTATGATTATTTTAATGTGAGGAATTAATAAATTAATTTTAATTTATCAAATTTAAATTCTATAATTATTATATATATCATTTAATGAAAAATATATAACATAATGAAAAAATAATTGAAAATAACTTCTTCAATATTAACACATATTAACTAATTACCATCTAAAAATAAAAAAATTATTAATGTTTTACCGTATTACTGTTCATTATATATTTATTAATAATTTAATATTAATTTTGGGGTTCTTTAATTTTTTGTGGAGTATGTGTCACAAGTTATAGAACATAGTATGTATTATATAGGATCCAAAATCTTTGGTCATTACATTATACCAACTTAAAAAAAATATTTCTTCACAATATTAAATATCACCTACTAAAAAGAGTATAAGATTCTGTTCATAACATTTTTATTATAATTGATATGTATTTCAATATAACATCTACCTTAATATCATAACCTAGTTCAACATACATATTTTTTCTCCAAGACCGCTAATAGTTTATACCACAATAATATATTTTCTAGATTATAGCTTCCCCAAAACTATATAAGTCTCCATGTCATAAAACCGAAGTTAAATTGAATATTATTCCAAAAATTCATATTATATTTAATCATATAATAGTATCAGCTACTAGTTCTTCAAATATCACACAAGGAAATATATACCATAATCACAAAAAATGTGATAAACATCACCAGAAAACCATAAATTATCATCAATCCCTTGGATATCGATACCAAAAATCATACATCTTCAAAATCACCCAAGACTATATTATCCTGACATCCAACATCTTCTTATCATAAAACATATCCATTCTATAAAAATGTATTCTTCAATATTTTTCTCCAAAAATATAACCCTTTAATAAAATTGTTTCTCAAGGCTTAAGATACCTGTAACTATATGATTTGAAACACTTAATGAAAAATACTAATGGAAATTTCTTATATGTTTCATATTATCCTCAATAACATTTAGAATATACAAAAATTTCACCGATATATGTCACATTAAAATTTAATATATCTAAAATTATAAATAAAAAATTTCTATTAGGATATCAACACCATTGCCTTGGGTAATATTGGGAAACACACTTTTCCATCAAAAGAGGTGTAACATCCCCTGATTTGGAACCCTCTCACTTGGCCAAACTGGGATGGATCCTAGGCCTCGATAAGTCCTCCACATTTGCCAAAGTCTATCAACTATTAGTGGGGGTCTAGATAACACAGTACAGTGAATATACCCCCTAAGTGCAGAGCTGCAATATAGAAAAAGTAAAACAATATAAAATTAATGGAAATAGAAGAAATATTACAACACAATAAATAAACCAAAAAATAATTATAACCATAATAATCCATTAATAATAAAATTATAATGTAATCATAGGCTGTAATTTATGTAAATATAAAAATGAAATTAATATAGATAAAAGGCCAAGGTGACACAAATACACTAAAAATACCCTAGTCTCAAACCCCACGTCAGTCCCATATCCAATCTACTACCCATCCAGTAAGCAACAATCAACAACAAGGTCCTTTTCACTTTTCATGACATATATCTATTTAACATTCTTGGGTAGAAAACATCAACCTAAATAGGGTACAAGTAAAACTCAGTAGTTGACCTAAGTATATCATAAAAATTCTGATAACAAGGGAATACAATAAAGTGATTAACAACTATATTAATTATCCTATTAATATAACACTTTAATGAACCTTCTTCTACACTGTCCTGAACTATCTTTAGGCATTTGGTGCAACCATTATAAATTTAACCATATGTCCATGGAATAATCATTTAATCAGTTCAATTCCTATAAGAAGTAAATAATAACAAGACCAAGTGCTTTATATATAAATCTCCAAATGACCAGGAAAATCCCTTTATATGAGACTTTCAGTATCACCAGGAAA
This sequence comes from Viscum album, assembly GCA_963277665.1. Taxonomy (NCBI): domain Eukaryota; kingdom Viridiplantae; phylum Streptophyta; class Magnoliopsida; order Santalales; family Viscaceae; genus Viscum; species Viscum album. The sequence goes on from OY728151.1 coordinate 1,992,717,140, forward strand.
AAACCATTTTTATAAGAATTTTAGGATCACTAGTAAAATACATTAATACAATCAAACTAGTATAACTATGTATATACCTTTATATATTAATTTAATTATCACCTAGAAAATCTCTTTATATAAGAATTTCAACATCACTTGGAAAATACCCATATATAATCATTTCAGTATCACTAGGTAAATACCTTTATATAAGAATATCTATTTCCCATGAAAATTCATAACGGAATGAATATAAAAATATAACATCATAAGACATTATGGTAAATTAATCAAATTATAATTTGTCTTTAAATTACCCATTCATTAAATAATCATGTATGTCATTCTTTCAAAAGGTGAATCTATTGCATGCAATCACCTGAGGTCTCATATCATACGAAATTACATTTCATTCTATTATCCAGTTGATTATTATATCATGGTAAACTCACCCTATAGTTTTCTATAATCTAGGTCTCAACGCCTCCAGATCAAAAAGCATACACATGATTATCATCACCAATTATTCTATCTGTTAAGGTGCATGTTCTTTCTGAGAAATAAAATATTATTTAACATATATAAAAAAATATAAAAATACCAAATAGAATTTTTTTATATACCAGAAATCATAATCTGTTATTCTAAGAAACACTCCCAACTGATAATTCCAATTGGGAACAAATATAAATGAGATCAAAAAGAAAAACCATGATAACACAAGATCAAATACCAGTTCAGTGGTTTTGAATTTATCACACCATAATAATGGATAAAATCTGAAAGGGAGGGAAAAAATAAAATGAATTTATTAGAGATCAGACACTTGATCAAGTTGTTTGGATGTGAATAAATCACACCAATTTCACACATATTCACCCTAGGATCTAAGATAGAGAGATTCAATGTTAATCCTAGTGATTTCAGAGTAAGTTATTTCTTTAATGTAATCCAATAACTTTCACTACACACAACACTGAGTTCTAGTGCCCCATGACTTACCAAACTAGCCGTTAAAAAGCGGTTATGAATAGTATTAACTAAATTTTGAACTTTATATAATCCTCATAATTTTATAATTCATATTATGATTTTATTAGACATAATTTTGGAACAAATTCATTTTTTTTCAAAGAAAAGAAGTATTTTTCAAATAAATGCACTTTTACCACCTTTTTATGGTGAACCTTTTCAAATCCAATATATGAAACTTTTATATATTTAATTTTAAAAAATAAACTTCTTCTTTAGAATTGGGATATAATAATTTAGTTTCGATAAGTTTTTGGTTTTTTTCTGATAACATTCATATTTGGGTGAATAGTGAAAAATACTACATTTTATGTAAATTTTTTTTAATCAAAATATTTTCTAGTGTTAAATCATACATTTTAATGTTTTGTAAGTATAAATAGATTATATTTTTACCATTTAATCCAATGTTATTCATTGTAAATAATTTCACTTTGAAATTGAACATAAACAAGTATCAATCTTTTGTTAGTTATTATTTCATAAAAACACGCTTTTTGATTTTGAAAATGGGAATTAATTTTAAATAAATAAATGATAACTATATGTTTGTAATTTGGTAAAATGGACTTAATTTTTTAATTCATAATATCAAAATTACCATATGGTGAAATTTTGTTATTTTTCTGAAAACATTCAATTTTTAATGAATAGTGAAAAACACTTAGTTATTGGTTAAACACGACTTATTATTTAAATAATTATTTTTTTATTTAAATTTATTTTATTTCAAAATATATACATAATACCTATATTAGTTCAATAAAATTCATTGGATTCATTTTATAATACGTTTAGATATATAAAAATTTTATTAAACTTTTTACTGTCTTTTACCCACCACCTAAGTGCATTTGTAAATTTGCAGAAATCAAAATTTTACCACTTCTCTGAGTTGAATTTCAATACTCAGAGAGACACGGTTGATATCAGTAAGTAAATGTAGTTTAATAAGATGAAAATAATTTTTGGTTAATAGTAACATTTACCTTTTATTTACCATGGTTAAAAGTAAATATCGTAATTAAGGGTACAAATGATATTATTATTATTACCCTAAAACATGTCCTAATTCTATTGGATAAAATTAATTCGACCAAAAAAACCTTATAAATAAAATATGAACCTCTTTGGATAACTTGGATTAGATTAGTACATTTATTATTATTTAATTCAAATAAGAGTTAAAAGTGTTAAATTCAATGATTACTAACTAGACCATTTTTAATATAGGGTTATAAATAAGATAAATTCTACAATAAATATTCCTTAGAAATATAAAAAAATTTACTACATAATTTTATTTTATTTATAATTTTTAGACATTAAATAATTAAATTTATTAAAGACACAATGATGGTGCAGTAATTACAGAATTAATGAAGGATTAAAATAATTGATATTATAAATATCCAAATAAATGTAATTTGAGACTTTTTTTAAATACCCCTAATTTCATAGTTTAATATGAAATTTTATGGTCTATTAAATGAATTTTTTTTTCTAAGTAATAATTTAGTTATGAATTTAGAAAAAAAATACCAAATAGTTTCGAAATTGACATACAAGAGTTTTTAAAACAAATATTATATTATTATTTGGTATTATATTAATAAAAATCTAAGGTTCGGATAAAGGGATTAAATAGTATTATATATGTCATTAATGAACAACTTGGGGTTCTATTGGAAGTATATAGTATGTTTACTAACCATATAATATAAAAATTCAAAGAGACATGGTAAAGATCAAACTATTATACTAAGAGATAAATCTAAAAGATAAGGTTAATATAGTGACCCAAACATGTCTAAAACCTATTGGTTGAGTGGATTTAAACCCAGCCCCACATAAAAATTTAAATAATTCATTTTGGAGAAATTATAAACCGAAAATTAATTTATTATAAAATAATATTTTATGTTTTTTCTAAGGTTCCCCTCACCCCTCTTATAAAAGGGAACTTCCCATTATCTCAAATTCACACCTCCAAATCCATTTGTCTCAGCCAAACCCTACCCAAGTATCCTCCCAACTACCCTACCTTCATCCTAGAGTCCTTCCTTTGTCCTAAATCCAACATAATGAGCCCTTTTGATCAGATCAAAAGAAAGAACCCGAAGAAGAGATAATGATTTCACCACCCTTTTCCAAGTTCTTGTATTCTGCCACTTACTGTTTCTTTGTTATTACCGTACCAAAATAATAACTCCATTGCCTTATATATACTGTGATTTTATTATAAATATGGAATAACCATATTCATTATTCTATCCATCCTATGAATGATAATTTCACCATGCCTGCGTACGTACGACTTACCGTCTCCACATTGTGGTGTAATATGTTATTCAACACTATGTTATTTGGATGGATATAATGATGAGTAATAAGTATATAAATATGGAAAATAACATGATAATGTTTCTGTAAAATTAGTATATCATCCAATTCCACACATTTAATGAAATAATATTATCGCTCGTGCGTACGTGGGGATTACTATCTCCACGACGCAATGAGATACATTTCCATGTTCACCATTCATCGATGATTATAAATATATATATTACTAATAAGTATGTAATATATGACATAATTATGCTACTAGATATATATATATATTTATTTATTTATTTATGTATTTATTTACTTACATATATCTTATTCACTTACTTCTGTTCAATACGATATGAAAACAGAAACATCGTTTATGCGTACGTACAACCTACCGTCTCCATAAATGGAGTTTTCCATTTAATATATCTATCTTTTATAAATATTTTTATTCAAAATATATATTTTATTTGAATCATGGTTTGTAATCTGGAAGTATTTAAATCATGATCTAAGTGATACGGTCAACAATAACGAGCTAAAATATGCACGATAAAGAAAGCGATTATTACCCGAAATGTTAATTTAACATGAAAATCATTATTAAATGGGTAGTATAAATTCTTAAATGAATAATTTAGGATATAATAAATATGAATATGATTCTTTTGTAATCTAATAACATACAATGGTCATTATACAGGAGGTTAAATTATCCCTCTATTAAAGAAGAGTGCAATGTAAAGGTTTTTCATCTCACTCCTTATTCCCGTGAGATTCAAGCTATATTTCCACTATTTCCTTTTATATGGTGAATGTAATTCCCATAATTGTATTCTTTGTGTAATACACTTTAATTTATGTTTATTTACATCTTCATTCTATGGATCTTATTTCATGGGGTGTATTTTCCATAAGTTTCCAAATTTGTAAGTGTTAATTCCTCAATCTCATTATTATCCGAGATTGTTTATGTGTAAGTATTTACTGGGAAATTTTTATCATCCATGTCCACTTTTCATAAAAATGATTTCTAATTGAATATTTTAAGGTTTTTTGAAATTTAGTCTAAATAAATATCCGAATTTTAAAAGTTTTAATGATTTATCATCTTAAATCATTTTAATTAATGTCCATGTTTTCAAAATCATTTTAAATATATATTTATATGGACATGAATGTTTTGAAATAATAATTATTTTAAAAAGTTTAAAAGTGGTATGTGACACTTTGATTCAAAATTATCTTTAAATGACATCCTTTATAAATTCATTACATTTAAATGTTTTCACAAAAAAAGATATTTGTTTCAAAGGTTTTCAATGATTATTTGCAACCATGTCAAAATCATTTTTTGGATATTATTCTTGATTGAGGTTTATTTATTATAAATAAAACCTTAAATATTTTATTGAATGAGCCATGATATGTTTGACTGTGAATATGATATTTTTTACCATTCATGGTTTATGGTTAATGTATTGACATTACGTATGCTAGTTTTAATATGAATGCTTATGTTATGTTTCAACATTTTCATATGTAGAATGCAATAGACTTAGTATGTGACGGGTGGAGCCTTCTATATCTCCTTGATGCATCGGTAAGTATCATGAGACAAACTACTGTCTTGGAATAAGGCCTTGACAAAAAATTTATTTCTAGTTGTGGCACGAGGCCTTGACTATGTGGAAACGATGTCTGGCATTAGCCATTCCCTCATTATAAAATTAGTTATTACATGTTATTATTCGGCTAGTAGAATATCAATGTGCTTGTTTATATGGTAATGTTTGATTTATTTTTTCCATATTATGTTCAATTTTATGTTCAATAAGGCTATTGTTTTTATCGCATATCTTTCTTTAATTGTTTATAGATTCCGCTAAATTATTTACCCTTACTGGGCATCTGAGCTCACCCCTTTATTCTGTTTTATTTTCCTACGATTTAAAGAAGTGTATTACGATTTATATGTAGGTTTAATCTATAGGGAATAATATAATTATCAAATAACATTCTACATTTTGTTTTATGTATGAAATTGTAACGTAATGTTAATGTATTTTGTCTATTTTACAAGACTGGTAAACTGATCGGTCCATCGAGACTTGATTCCTTGTAATCATGTAAATGTATTAAAATAATGCACCGTACCTAGGTAACTGGGGTTGGGGTTTTACAGTTGGTATTATAGGAAAATTAGGACAAACCTTGGAATCTATATTTAGATAAAATCTGACTACAGAACATTACCCTAAGATAGACCTTGAGGATTAGTATAAAATAACTTCCTAGAATTTTGGTAATGTAGATATTTTGTGTATTTTATAAGCAATATATCCTCGTCTAGATATGATCAGGTAGAGGCGGCTCTGGAATAGATGTACCAAGGGGTAAAACCCGAAAACACCACTTTGAGCTAGACTCTAATGGGAACTGGTGCACGACAACATGCCTTCTTGAAATCTTGGTTACAACACTCCTGATGGATATGCATAGAAATATTTTCATTTTCTTTACAAACCAATAGAAAGGGTTTATGAATATATACTTTCTCAATGAAAATATTTTTATGATTTTGGATTATATCAATAAATTGTTCAATTTTTGTTAGGTGTTTTACAAGTTTGGAATTATTCATTGCAATTCATAAACTGAACAAGTGTATGCTATTGTATAGAAATGGAACCTGGTAGAAGAAATGTGAACTCCAACAATATGTATGATCTAGAGGGTAAAAATGTTCATATCGTTGAAAATATTAAGACAACAATTTGAAGGGAAATAGTCGCCCATGTATTCTCAACATTTGAAGAAATAGAATCGTGTGTTAATAAGATAAGTAAATAATTCTCTGAGTCATATGGTTTTGAAGGGAAGCAAGAGAATAAAATGATAAAGAGAGAAATATGGATAAAGGAAATAGGGAAAATATGTATTTTAATATATGTGATAACTATGTAAAGAATCACCATGGTAAATTCATGAAGGGAATGGGATTTTTTTATAATTTTGGAGGAAAAGGGCACCAAGTATATGATTTCTTTTGTAAGAAATGTATCATATGTACAATGCTTCATCTGCAAGGTGTTGGGACACTACATGAATCAATGTCCCAGTCATTAGAGTATATCGCAAATGATGATATGGGATAATAATCAAGTTATGATACTGCTTCAGATGAATAATAATGACTTGTGTTATTATGTTGTTATTATAGAATTATTTCCTTTGAGTATTGTATCAAAAATATACTGGTTATATGGATTATGGAGATAAAAAGGATTGCACTGGAGTACTATTCTACTGAGGATTTGAGATTATATGGTTCTAAGAAAAGTGACATAATAGTAAGATACACTATATGTAAAATACATGGTTGAAGGAATGGTAATACTTAATATGGTCTTGATAATGAGGTAGTGATTTTGGAATAATAGATGGTTGATTTGGGTAAATTATATTGGATATTCTTGACTTCCTTGGAAGTGATTAATAATTTGATTATTTCATCATTGTTAGAATATTCAAAAATGTTGGATATATGGAATATATCCATTATTAAATAATGAATAAGGTAGCATGAATATAATAAAAAAGGTTTTATCATTATTCAGGGTGTTACAATGTTTTATGAGACTATATGATGAAGGTGTTCACATGTTATTACGTGGAAAAAAAGATCTTCATTATGTTTAACTTCCTTATAAATTTTAGACTGTGAGTTTGGATAGAAGTATTTTGGATAAGTCTAAAGGATGGAATAGAATATGTTTGAAATTGGATATTTCTGTTAAGGTTATTTTCTGGATTGTCATAAAAATGAAAACCTAGAGGTCGGGTGATAACCAGTCTCATTCAGTAAGGCCACGAGACATGAACCAACAACTGAAGGGCGACTTGGGTGCATCACCTACCACTGGCCTACGTGATGTCCGGGATTGTATAATGTCATTTGTTTTTTTAAAATTTCTAATAGATAAATTATAAATTCATTATTTTTTGAACCCTATACGATTAGGATAAATAGAATTTTTTTAAATCTTTTTGAGGGAAAGATGAGTTTGTGGTAGAATTAGTTAAATGATATAACTCTACTTGTCAAGTACATATATATATATATATATATATTCCCTCTTATTATATGACTAAATTAATTCTTAAAATTTTGATTAGAGACATCGTCTCAATCTCCTTTCATTGAGGCATTAATTTCTTTCTAAACGAATTTCTTTTATATAGTGTATAAAATAATTTTACTTTTCATTTCAAGGGGAATCTTTTTCTACGAAGAGTTTTACTTAATGACAATAAAATGAATATTTTTTTAACATAAGTGGTGACAATGGCCTTTCCACCACTGCGAGTTTTATTTGATATTTGGCTTCCTTAACAAGCCAAAATGTTTTTTAATGAAAATAAATACCATATACTCTTTTTAAATATTTCTTTATTGAAAAAGGTTTTGATAATGTATTTGTTATATCAATATATTTAAATGATATATTGTGACTGATGACCTCAATCACTCCCTATAAATATTTATGTTTTCCTCTAATTATGTGTCTCTATTTTCGACCAATTTTCTCCTAATTGAGATCATAATTTTGTGGTGACCCCTTAATTTCTCTTTTCATCTTAATAAGACTAAATTTTATTACCCAATTTCCGATTTGGGTTTTCCCACAAAGCTATTAACTATTATCAACCTTTTATTTTTGAAAAACAATTTCAAATTGTGAGGACCAAATTTATTGAAGGAGGGAAGAATGTAACACCCCAAGATTTCATAGTATGTTATTTCTTCAAAGAAATCCAATAACTTGCACTACATGCAACACCGAGTTCTACCGCACCACGACTTACCAAACTAGCCTTTCAAAAGCGGTTATAAATAGTATTAACTAAATTTTGAACTTTATATAATCCATATAATTTTATAATCCATATTATGAGTTTTTAGAAATAATTTAAGAACAAATTTATTTTTTCATATAAAAGAAGTATTTTTCCAAAAAAATGAACTTTTTCCGCCTTTTTATGGTGAACCCTTTTTAAGTCCAATATTTGAAACATTTTAATATAAAATTTGGCAAAATAAAATTCTTATTTAGAATCAGGACATAAGAATTTAGTTTCAATAACTTTTTGGTGTTTTTCTGATAACTTTCATATTTGGGTGAATAGTGAAAATATTATATTTTAACATAAAACAACATTTTTAATCCAAATAATTAATAGTGTTTAGTTATATATTTTAATAGTTTTGAAATAAAAATAGATTATATTTTAGACATTTAATCCAATTTTATTCATTGGAAATAATTTCACTTTGAAATTGAAAATAAACTATCAATCTTGTGTTAGTAATTATTTCTTAAAAACACGCTTTTTGGTTTTGACAATGAGAATTAATTTTAAATTAATAAATGAAAATTATATGTTTTGAATTTGGTAAAATATACTAAATTATTAAATTCAGAATACCAAAATTATCATAGGGAGAAATTTTGATATTTTTCTAAAAACATTCAATTTTTGATGAATAGTGAAAAACACTGAGTTATTGGTTAAAACAGACATTTTATTTAAATAATTATTTATTTTGTTTAAATTTATTTTAAGTCAAAATAGATACACAATACCTATATAAGTTCAATATAATTCATTTGAGTCATTTTATAATATGTTTGGATATTAAAAAATTTTATTGATCTTTTTACCGTCTTTTACCCACCTCTTAAGAGCATTTGAAAATTTACATAAAACATAATTTTACCACCTCTGTGAGTTGAATTTCAAAAATACGACAGACACGGTTGATATTAGTAAGTAAAATGTGGTCCAATATGATGAAAATAATTTTTTTTGAATAGTAACCTTTTATTTTTATTTACCATGGTTAAAAGTAAATAGGGTAATTATGGGTAAAATGATATTATTATTACACTAAAACATGTCCTAATTCTATTGGATAAGTGTAATTCAACAAAAAACAACCTTAGGAATAAAATATTAACCTCTTTGGTCCACTTGTATTAGATTAGGCAATTTATTATTATTTAATTCAAAGATGAGTTAAAAGTGTTAAATTCAATGATTAATAACTAAAACATTTTTAATATATGGTTATAGATAAGATAAATTAGACTATAGATACTCATTATAAATATAAACAGATTTAATATATAATTTTATTTTATTTATAATTTTTAAACATTAAATAATTAAATTTATTTATGACACAATGATGATTCAGTAATTACCATATTAAAGAAATATTAAAATAATTGATATTATAAATATCCAAATAAATGTAATTTGAGACATTTTATGAATTACACTAATTTTCTAGGTTAATATGACATTTCAGGGTTGATTAAATGATTTTTTTGAAGTAATAAAGCTATTATGAATTTAGAAATAACAAAATACCAAATAGTGTCAAAATTGACATAAAAGAGTTTTTAAAACAAATATTATATTATTAATTGGAATTCTATTTCTAAAAATATATAGTTCAGATAGAGGGAATAACTACTATTATATATGTCATTAATGAACCACTTGGTGTTCTATTGCAATTTTATAGTATGTTTATTAACCATATAATATAAAAATACAAAGAGACATGGTAAATGTCAAACTATTTAACTAAGAGTTAAATCTAAAAGATAAGGTTAATATAGTCACTCAAACCTGTATAAAACCTATTGGTTGAGTGTTTTTCGACCCATCCCCACCTCAGACTTTAAATATATCATTTTGGAGCCATTATAAACAGAAAATAAATTTACTGTAAAATAATATTTTAGTTTTTTTCTAAGGTGCCCCTCACCCCTCTTATAAAAGGGAACTTCCCATTCTCTCAAATTCACACCTCCAATGCCATTTTGCTCGGCCAAACCCTGCCCAAATATAATTCAAACTATCCTACCTTCATCATATAGGCCTTACTTTGATCATAAATCCAACCTAATGAGATATTTTGATCAATTCAAAATGAAGAATCCTAATAAGAATTAATGATTTCACCCCCCCCCCCTTTCATGTTATTTTTTTCTTCCACTTAATCTTTCTTTGTTATTACCATACCAAAAAAATAACTCAAGTACCTTATATATATTGTGATGTTATTATAAATATGGAATAACCATATTAATTATTCTATCCATCCTATGAAAGATAATGTCACCATGCGTGCGTTCGTAATGCTTACCATCTCCACGTCGTGCTGTAATTTGTTATTCAACACTATGTTATATGGATGGATATAATGATGAGAAAAATGTATAAAAATAATGAAAATAACATGCTAATGCCTCTGTAAAATTAATATATCATCCAATTCCACACCTTTGTGTAAATTATATTGTCACTCGTGCGTAAGTATGGATTACCGTCTCCACGACGAGATGAAATACATTTCCACCTTCACAATTCATCGACAATTATAAAAATATATATTAATAATAAGTATTTAATATATGACATAACAATTATACTAGAGATATATGTGTGTGTGTGTGTGTCTGTACTTATGTACATACATATAACATATTCACTTTCTTCCATTCAATACGATATGAAAACAGAAACAACGTTTAAGCGTACGTACAACATACCGTCTCCATAAACGGTGTTTTCCATTTCATATATCATTCTATTAAAAATAATTATATTCTAAATATATATGATATATGAATAATGTTTTTTATTCTAGAATTATTTAAATCATGATCTAAATGATAGGGTCATGAATAACAAGTTAAAATACGTACGATAAAGAAAGCAATCATACCTAAAATGTTAATTTTACATGAAAATCATTATTTAATGGGTAGTATAAAGTCATAAAGGAATAATTTATGATATAATTAATACTAATATGGTTTTGGTATAATCTAACAACATAAAATGGTCATTATAGAGGAGGTTAAACTTACCCTCGACCAAAGGAAAGTGCAAGGTAAGGGGTTTTCATCTCACTCATTATTCTAGTGAGATTCATGCTATATTTCAACTATTTCGTTTTGTGTGATGTATGTACTGGCCATAATTGTATTATTTGTCTAATAAACTTTAATATATGTGTATTTAAATATTCATTGTATGGTACTTCTTTCATGGGGTGTATGTCTCATATGATACCAAATTTGAAAGGGTTAATTCCTCAATCTCATTATTATCCCAGATTGTTTATGTGTAAGTATTTACTGTGAAATTTTTATCATCCATGTCCACTTTTCATAAAAATGATTTCAAAATGAATATTTCAAGTTTTTTTGAATGATAATCTTTATCAAGAACAGAATTTTAAATGTTTTAAAGATTTATCTTTCTAAATATTTTTAATTAATGTCCATGTTTTCAAAATGGTTTAAAGTATCTATTTATATGGACTTGAAAGTTTTGAGTTAATAATTATTTACAAAAGTTTGAAAGTGGTATGGGAGACTTTGATTCAAAAATATCGTTAAATTAATTCCTTTATTAATGCGTTACATTTAAATGATTTACCAAAAAAGGTTATTTTTGTCAAAGGTTTTTAATGATTATTTTCAACTATGTCATCATCCTTTTTGGATATTATTCTTGATTGAGGTTGTTTTAATATAAATAAAATATTCAATATTGTATTGAATGAGCTTTGATATGTTTTACTGTGAATGTGATATTTTTATACCATTCATGGTTTATAGTTAATGTATTGACATTTCCTATGCTAGTTTTTATACGAATGTTTATTTTTTGTTTCAACATTTTCATATGAGGAATGTAGTGGACTTAGTAAGTGACGGGTGGAGCCTGCTATAGCTCCTCGATGAATTGGTAGGTCTCACGAGACAAACTAGTGTAATGGGAAAAGGCCTTGACAAAAATAATATTTGTAGTCTTGGCACGAGGCCTTGACTATGTGGTAATGATGTACAGTGTTAGGCATTCCCTCATTATGAAATTAGTTATTACACGCGATTATTTGACTAGTAGAATGTCTATGTGCATGTTTATATGGTAATTTTTGATTTATTTTCCCCTTATTACTTTCATGTTTATGTTTAAAAAGGATGTTGTTTTTATCACATATCTTCCCATAAATGTTTATAGCTTCTGCTAAATTATTTACCCATTCTAGGCTTCTGAGACCACCCCTTTATTATGTTTTATTTTCCCAGGATTCCAAGAAGGGTATTATGATTGATATGCAGGGATAAGATAAATGGAATAATGGAGTTATCAAAAAACAATCTATGATGTGTTTTAGGTTTTAAATTTTAATGTAATGTTAATGTATGTAATCTATTTTCCAAGATAACTAAACTGATCGGTCTTTTGGGACATGATTCCTTGTAATCATGCCAATGTATTAAAATAATGCACCATTTATGGGTAACTAGCGTCAGGGAATCACATTCACAGTGGATGAAGAATAAACCAAAAGCATAATTTGGATCAAAACCACAGATAGCGAGATATTCAGGATGTGACGCCCTTTTACATTGTGAATTTATCAATTTATAGGATACGCTAAAAAATGTGTTACCCCAGGTTGAAATAACTCAGATTAGATATTTCAATGTGAATTGTTATCATGGCCAGTAACCAATTCTTACTCTAAACTATTTCACAATGTCTTCTTATAAATAAGTTCATATCATGAAACATTTTGATTGCATGAATGTGTTCAGTAGACAACTCTAAGCCAAACTTCTACCAAAAGAACCCAGACCTCCTCCAAAGACCTTTAAACTCATAAACACCCCCTATAAACCCTTGAAACATCAAGACTGAGACTCCATTAAATCAAAAAAACAAACATCACCAAGAATTATGTCATTTTCCAAAGAAAAACATTTTTATTCCCAAAAGAGACTCAACCACCATGGTTTAAAGAAGAAGGAAAACTAACATAAAGGCGATCAATAAAAACTAAAAGAGGGACATACCAAGAATAATATGGGATCTTAAAACCTACCCATCATATGATATGATGTCATAGAGATAATCCAAGAATCATTATACAGCCTTCGAGAACAATTTTGGCCACTTTTCTCACTTATCTAGTTCCCTCTTACCGGTCTCCTATTGAACATGCCCATGCTTCCAATACAATAAAACAAGATATATTACCCATCCCAAGAGATACTTATTACTAGGGTCCACAATAGATATCTAATTCTATAAAAAGTAATCATTTATGCCAAGCACAATGTCATTAGATTACACAACATGATAATTTTTAGAATGATTTCCCCAAAGTTGTGAAACATGAAATGCGTCATGCTTGGCATTATAGCGCTATGGATAGGATAAATTATACAGCATTGGACTGACCCTTTCCGTTATCTCAAACATCCGTAAAAACCTGGTAACTCACCTTCCTAATTTCCTTATATAAACTTTCCCAAACCTAGGTGACACCTAAAATAAAAAATGATGTCCAAAATCAAACTCCATGTTTCATCTTTTCTAGTCAATGTAAGATTTTTTCCTACTCTACACAATCATAAACTGCATCCTAATAACCTAAAATGACTATGAAGTCTCATGCAAGAGAATATTTACAAAAATACTTGACACACCTTCCTACAACCAAAATAGAGGAAAATTAAATAACCTTCCATACAGATCCTTGAAAGGATCCATTTTAATCAACTCCAGGATAAAGTTATTATAATAAAAATCCATTAGTGCTAAAATTTTATCACATGAACAACTTAAAACCAAAACATAGGTGCATAAAATATACTACTGAATCTGAATCATCCATTCAGATTGGAATATCATTGAGGATTCTAGGAAGTATTTAGAAGAACTTGTGACCCCAAATCCATCTATAGATCCTTCTAAAACTAAGATGTTAAATGAGTACTTATATAAGAAACAATATTACTCATATTTTCATTCAGTTAAACCATCTATTATATGTAGAGAATACCCAAACAATCAATAGTTAAGGTCTCCATAATTATCAAAAATTGAGATACCTTTGACATATGATCTAATATCACCCATAAAACATCGTTCTTATGTGGTTTCCTTGGTATTCCAATCAAAAAATAACTAGTGACATCATCACATTTCCACATTGGAATAAGCAGATGATATAATAGCCGAATAAGCCTCTGATGAATGTCTTTCACTTTTTTATAGGTGAAATATATCTCCATGAAGTCTAAAATGACATTCTTCATGCCTAACCACCAGTACTATCTATGGAGCTCTTAATATATAATTTTAAAACCTAGAGCTACCACCCATCTAGAATTATGAATCTCTATCAACATCACCTCACAAAATCCCATAGGAACCCATACACATCCATGGAAATGAAGAGAATTGTTATTTCAATGATATAATATTTATTATTCTCCACACCATTTAAGATTCTCCTCGGAGCTAAGTCCTCTATATCAAATAACTACTCTTCCTAGATTCGATCAAGAATAATAAATATCATAGATGTTAATATCAGAGATACTCATCTTGGGGACTCTTGAACATATCGATTCATCTATGAAAACAGTGACATCTACTTCTAATAATTATGAGACTCCCATAATTCATCTGTGACTTCTAGTTTAATGAATACAAAATGATTTTTCCCTTACTTGGTGTATAATCCTTCTCCAAGTCTAAATTCTATAGACAATCAACCTGCATCCTTTTACAAAGGATCATATCTCTTGGATAAATGTTGTACTCGAGGATCTTATGGTCTTTGTACACCACACATAACTCAACCATAAGAAAATTTCTCCCACATATCAATGCATATGCCATTGTAGCTGATTCCAGATCCTGAGTAGGATAACTCCTCTCATGTGGTCTCAGTTTTATAGAGCCATAAACTACTACACTGTCCTCTAATGTCAAAACATCTCTAATTCCAACTCTAGATGTGTCACAGTACATTTTATTTGCCTTAACCGACACAAGTGTGGTGAGTATTAAAGCTGAGGTTAAACTACCCTCTAGATCTTGAAAATCTCTTGGACAAGCATCTGACCAAACAAATTTCACTTCTTTCTTAGTCATCCTAGATATCAGTTCTTCTATTCCTGATATGTTCTGAATAAAGCATCAATAATAACATACTAAAACAATAAACCCATAAATATCCACTACATTCTTGGGAAACATCCATGATACTATTCATGAAACACTTTCAAGTAACATTGACACACAAACCTCAGAGATCAAAAGCATTGATAAATGAACGTTATAGATCTAGAAAATTGATTTTTTTAGCATAGTATAGAGTTGATTATCTCTCTATGTTCTAATGATGATGTCAATAAGTTGTTAATGATCATTCATAGACTGGGAGTAAACTAAGATGTCATTAATGAAAACAACCCAAATTTAATCTATAAAATAATGAAATAACTATTTCATCAAGGATATTAATATTTCTTGTTCATTCATCAAAGAAAATGGAATCACTATAAACTCTTACAGCCCATACATAATCCTAAATGTAGTCTAAGGTAGGAACCATGGTATCATTATCAACTAATTATACCCTAATATCAATTAATACATAGAGAAAATCACGGAACATCTCAATTGATCCAAGAGATCATCAATGTGTGAAAAGGTATATCGGTTCCTAATCATGATCCTGTTCATTATTCAATAATCCATACATAAGTGCAATGTACAACAATCTTCTTGGTGAAAAGAAATGGATATCCCCATTAAGATGAAATTTTCAATATACATCCCCAAGATTCCAAATAATCAAACTAATCATTCAATTATTAATGATATATTGGTTCCATATTATAAGGTGGGATAGAACCTGGCTATGTTCTCAGCACCAACTCGATTAGGAACTCAATATCACTCTTAGGTGGTTTTCCATAAAACTCACCAACAAAAGATATCCTGAAAATTATATACCACTGGAAGAAAATTATCATACTACATTCCACCATAATCTAGAAAAATTCATTCTAACTAATCCGTTATACAATACAATCTTTACTTAATCAGTCCTACATGACAAGATTGAATATCCGACAAGCCAAGGGGAATATATTTTATTCTTTCTGGATATTTAAACATAACTCTCCTTCTAAAATAGTTGATTTTATTTTGGCATAGAACTATCTAATTCATACCATGAATCTAATTAAATTCTATCATTTATAACATAAACGGTTCTCAAGAGAAATGGTAACCAATAATTTCTAGAGAATATCTCTTGCAATGATATGTATTCTTTGACCGCACTCCCACCGTTGTATCTATAGTCAAGAAAAAACAATCCAAAATTTTAATAAAAAATAAAAAAAATATTTGAAAAAAGATTTGATATGACGTAATGCTGTGATCATGCATAAAAACAATGTAGGATGATACAAGAAGCCTACCTCTAATGGTAGAAGGTCCAACAACCAAACTAGTCGGATTAGACTACATAGTGTTCAACTAACATTCTGCTCTCCATTAGGCTCTATTATTACTCTTGAAATCTATTCCTTTTTCCTGGTACTTTTACTCATGAACTGGGATCCATGTCCCCTTCCTCGACCTAGATTATTAGTGTAACATCATATTCAAGTCTCCTAACAGGTAGTTGTTTCTATTATAGATTGTGGTTCCTATCTTAATCCCCTACCACTAATCTAGAGCTAAATTACCCAACAAGACACCTACATTTGGCTCATCATACGACAATCATGACACTCCAATATAGTGTAAAAAAAATAAGGCCACTTTTTTCCAAACAAAAAATTATGATAGAACTACAAGAAAATATGTTCCTGATATGGTTTTCAACATCATTAATGGGTTTTCCTGCTATTTCCATGGAAATAATTTTCATAGAGGTGCTTCTTACCACCAGAATAAGAGCTCTAAGTTAACTATGGTGGAATATTCTAGCTAGTACGAAGGGCCTCTCTCAGATTCCCTTTTATGAGTATATCATAATTCACCATTTTTATAATGTTACTCGAGTGAAAATCATTCACCTATGACCTATTCTCATAGTGAATCCTATCCTAGAATTCCATGTCTTAAAAATATCATCAAATCCAAATACAAAACAAATAAACTCAAGACTACAAATCATTGATCTTAGTCCATAAATAAAAATATATCTTGTTTAAGGTGAAAAATCGTGTGATCCTTCTTACCTATCAATATTTCATAGTAGAAGTAACTTAGAAACATCACATTCAAGCCCATTAAGGGTAAATATTATAACATCCCAGCTATCTTTATTGTTCTCCATGAAAACTTTTATAGTACATGATGAATGTATATTAGAATATTCACCCTTCTCTTCATTAGTGTCTCTAGGTGCTTAAAGATCATTCAGACTAACTCAATTTGGAACTTTTCTCTCTAAGGGGCCTCCCTACCTAGAGAACTTTGGTGGATGATATAGTAATAACTATATCATCAACACAGAAATCAAAGACACTATATCAATAGTATCCCCTTCCGTAGATTCAATGAACCTCAGAAATATTTTTCAAATATTAACATATATTTGATCCTCAAGAGTTATTGGAATATCTGGTGTAGCTATGTTAGGAGCCTGCTGATTACCAATCTCCTTACACACAATTCAAAGATGAGGGGGATAATTTTTATCTTCAATACACACACACTCATTAGAAAACTAGATAACTTTAATGGAAACCTAAATAGGTGAAAAAATTGAACTACTATATCATGGTATCTCAAAAGATATTCTAAAAATGAATTAGAATAACAATATAGTTATTTAATTTTCACTTATCAGATAAAACAGTTATATCATTTCATAGTTCATATATGAAAATATATCATATGCAATAAATATGTAGTTATAACAAAACATTCATGTCGATATATATACTAGGATGTCTATTATCATCCATGTACACTCATCTTGTGTCATATTAGGGTATGAGTATAATTCATAGTGAACGATGACATCACATAACATATGAATCAACAAAGGTGAAATGATAGTAAACCATAACAAAAAACTATCGTTAATAGTAATCCCATCCATGGGTATAAATATTTTCCCACATACATGGTTTAGATATTCCCACTAACATGCTCATTAACAAGTCCTAAAAAAACTATTCCCTTTTATACCTTTCCAAATTTGTAAAGAAACAGCAAAGGAAAACAAGATCCTTGGATTCTACATTGTAATGTTCCCCAATTAGGTACTCTGTCACATGGGAAATCCAAGTTTGTTACTGGAGCATAAGTGTGCCTCCAAATATTCCATAGTCTACCAGTATGGAGAAGGGTTTTGGTGAACATAGTTGGGATTCTATAACCCCTAGTCAAGAGTTTCAATACAGTGTAAGTAAAAAAATTATTATAGTAATGGAAATAGAGGAATCCGTACCACATATGAAATAATCCAAAAAATAAATGTCAAAAAAATAATATAGTAAAAAAATTATAATCTAATGAAAAGATGGAATGTATAAAAATGTAAAACTAAAATTAATACAAATAAATAAAATATGACACAAATAATCTCAAGATACTCTGATCTCAACCCCCATGTTGCTCGCATCTCTAAGATCCAACCCATCTAATAATAAACAATCGACAATAAGGTCTATTTCCCTTATCCAACCCTACATCTATGTAATTTTCTCATGTACCAAATGGTGTCCCAAATAGGATTTGAGTAATATATAGCAGGTATATACTAGAGTGTCTAAATAAATTAGTCATAGAATAAGTTCATATAATAATGTGATAAATTGGTGTTTTAATTAATCATTTAACATAATACAAAAATCAACCTACTTTGGCATGATACTGAAATATCATTTAGAATGTATGAAAACCATGAAAACAATATCCACAATTCCATGAAATAATCACAAAAAAATTTAAATACCTATAACAATTACCAAATAACTAGTCCAATCCCGTTATATTTTAATTTTATCATTACTGGGAAAATCCCATTATAAAATACTTTCAGCATTATTAGAAAAATATATTTATATAATCATTTCATCATCACTAGGAAAATCCATTTATATAAGAATTTCAGTGTCATCGGCCAAATATATTAAAATTATAATTTTACCATCACTATGAAAATCCATTTATATAATAATTTCAGCATCAAAAAATAATTCATAATAGAAAGAATACCACAACATAATATCAAAATCCATGATTGTCAAAATTTTCAATTACGATTTGTTTTTCAATAACCTATTCATTCAATAATCAAGTAAGACATTTTTTCTAGTTGAATATATGACAAGATATCACCTAAGGTCTTATTTCCTAATAAATCACATTTTAATTCATTATCTAGTTCATTATTGTTCCATTGTAGGAAAAACTAGATTTAGCCGCATGTTAGGTTGCAAAACCACCAAATACAAAGGGATCCAAGGAAAATTACAAACACTTGATTATAATCCCCCATTATTCTGTTAGTTAATGTGCACGTTGTGTCAGCACAATCACATAGTCTTTTACATATGTAAATAAATTGAAACATACCAAAGGGGTTTGTTGTCGACCACCAACCGTAACCATAGATTCAAAGAAACACACTCAACAGGGAATTCCAATAAAGAATGAAGGTAAAAGATATCACAATGAAAATTATTTATCACATAAGATCAAGACCTAATTAAATCGAGGTCAAGATATCACACTACTCTAATAGAGAACAAGTAGAATAGATGGTAAAACCAAAGAAAAAGAACCTATCAATTATCAAATTTTTTATTGAGACATCAGAAAGAAAATAAATCATGGGTATGAGAGAGAGATACATGGTGGATGAAGAGTAAATCATATTTATCAGGTGAAATAAAAACACTTATCTCAATATATTCATGACATGAAAACCTTTAATGGGGTGAATTTATTGATTTATGAGATACATTAAAAAAAGCATCACATATGGCTAAAAAAACCCTGATCAACCACTTCATGCTGTGAACCAGTATCTAGATGTGTAGCCATTTCTTGCCCTGAACTATTTCATGATTTTTTTTGGAAATAGGTTCATTTCCTGTAACATTTTTATGGTGTGAATGTTTTCAGCATAAGACTCTTTTCCATGATTCTACAGAAAGATCCTGAACCACCTCTGAGGCTTTCCAAATCAATATATAACTCACATTATCTCATGACACATTTATACCTAGACTCTATTAATTCAAAAAAAACATACATCCCCAAACCATATGACATTTTTGCTAAACAATCTACATATAACCCAATGAGACTTGACCACCCAGGATTAAGGAATAAGAATAACCCACCTAAAAGCGGTTCAGAAAAAACTCAAAGAGGGACATACCTAGAAATATATGGGATCTTAGAAACAACATATACATTGTTTCATCTATTTAAGTATTCCCCATTATTTGGTAATAATGGATAGTGTTTTTTTGGATATATAGCTTTCATCACATCATCCTCAGGATTATGTTTTAAACAAGTACTAAAACCAATATAGATATGATAATTTCTAAACAATTATAGAATATGACTATGAAAGGTCAATTGAGTGATGTTTTCTATAATGGCACTGCCATTTAAACAAATGATACCTTAATTTTCATTTATATCATACATTTTCAACCCAATAAATCTCTTGGTTATAACTAGTATCCATTATGTTTTTTTCTATCATACATCTAAAACTAATACATTATTATAATTATGAAATAAATAATTTATAATGGCTTGTAATGGTTTTAAAACTAAAAAAATCATATCCCATAGTAGTAGCAATCCATGTTTGCAGTTAATATTCTATATCATGTAGTAGGTGATAATTGAGTTAATACCCAATCATCCATTTTGGGTTCATTACCCCTTGGTGAAACTATACTAGAGTATTCACCCACCTTCAGAATCAAATCATGTATTTGTTTGCTAAAAACAACAAAATATCTACATTCACAATACATTGAGATGATATCTGAAACATGGAATTATCCATTTGACTTGGGCCATAGGTTTTCACTGATTTCATCTCTTACTAATTTCTAAAATATTCAATTTTACGTCAACTAACCAAGGAATATATCTACACCTTCAAAGTTACTATAAACCCTAACTTATAAATTTTAATGTAATCTAAAACACCCAACTGATCCTCAACTGATAACATCCTAATATCCAAAGTTATCTAAACCCAGCTCCGATATCAACTATGACTCCCAAGACATATTATTAAAGTAAATACATTACTTAAAGAAAATATTACAATACAATACTTTCCAAATAACTTTTAGATTTAGATTTTGATAGAATCTGGATAAATCAACAATAAAAAAACCTCATTTATTTTCAATACATTGGATATTCTCTCACTATAAATTACTACTTAATTTATAAAAATGATTTAGTATATCTAAAAAATTTTCTAATATGATACCCCTACAAACAAATAGTAGGTATAAAACTTATTCATAAACTGGGGATTAGAAACATAATAAATGGGTAATCTATGATACTCCGTGATGGTAAACATAAGTGATTACAAGAAAATACCATAACTGGTCACAAGAATATAATATTAGTATAATTATGCTATATGAAAAAATACATAACCAACAAATATAAGATCATAAATCATGGAATATGAATTGGAATTACATAATACATGAATAAAATATGTGGAAATATGAGAAAAAACATGTAGTATAAAATAACATCTATAGAACATATGAAAAAATATGGAACAATCATAAAACATGGATGTATTATCTATGTGAACATATATACTTTCCAGCTAGTTGACTCATTGAATTATTAGTAGAGCCAAATTCCATCACACTCACACTTTGTGAGCCAAGATATTTACTAACCCATTCACATACAATTTCTATATCATGAGATATATACCATTATCCGATGAATTAGAGGGTTATATAAGTTTCATCTATATCATTAACCATATATTTTCATGACACGTGAAAATAGTAATCACATTACAAAATAACACATATAAATAAAATGGGGTTAATGATATTTCTATATCTTTATATAAATAAAAAAATATAAATTAAATGGTTTTCATAGAACATACCAACATAAATCATTCACCTATCATAAGGAACCCATGAATATAATATGGTTTTTATTAAACATCAAAATAAAAATCCATAGATTTTCGTAATTAATCAATGGAAAAAATGGGCATCCAAGGACATAAATTATCTGTATAGGTAAAAAATATTCAATACTAGTAATAAAGAATATAATATTTAAATAATGTAGATAAACCAAAAATAGATAAACCAAAATTTTTCATAACTAATCGATGTGTGGAATCTATATTAACACTCTTCAATAAAAGAATCTAGAATATGAAATTCATAGTGGAAATTAATTGAAATAATTATTAATGTTAAACACTATAAATGATTAAGATAGTGAAAGTAAGTGATAGATATTTTCATGGAAATATACGAAAAATACATAAGTCATCCAAAAAATTATGGTAGATGGTATCATTTTTAAAAGAACCTTGATCATTAATAAAATATGTAAATGGATGTAGATTAGATAGAAAATATATCTGGAGAGTTTTAAAAACAATCTATATTTGAATATAATAAATACCCATGATCCTAGGAATTTATTTTAAAATAAGTAATTTAGTATATTTGGCGAAAATATTTAATTTTATAATGCACAAAAACATTAAGAGTAAGTTTCATATAAAATGATAAATATGGAAAAAATTAATGTTTCCATTAAAAAGTCAAAAGAGATTATTTTTATATAAATGGATCCATATGGAAACCATTAAGTTATTTTCCATCAAAATTTTGGAAAATATTACAATGTAAGTTGAAAATAATTTTTTTCAATTTTTAAATAGATATAAGGATCCAAAAAATTGTGGTGTTTTGATTTAATTGTATTTCCATTTTCTAAAAACACTTTGTTTTTAAATCAAATAACTTTAAATGATTATATAACTCTTATTTTAAATAAAAGTAAAGAATATTAAAATTTCACCAAGGATAATAAAAACTTATTATAATGATGTTTATATTAGAATGAAATCCAAAAAAAAATTCCCAGATGGGTTATCATGTTTTAGAGGCCTAGAATTTAAAATAGGGCTCATAACTGAAACCTTACGTCTTGAGTGACATTCATATAAAAACCCTTAAAAGAGAAAGATATTGAAATTAAACATAAAATATCAGAATATAGGTTATTTAAAGACACAAAATTTTAATTGGGTAGAATATACACCAATTAAGTGAAATTGGGTGTATAATACAAAAAATGACTCAAAGAGAGTGATTTGACTTCAAATCATTTTACGACTGTAGAAATTTTTAAATCATAAGTCATTAGAAGATTTAAATTTATAATATAAAATAAATCAAAATAATAAAATCATTAAGTATTAAACAATACATTCTTGTGTATTTTTAATACCATATAAATAATAAATGGGTGTATAACAATAATACATGTGTCAATGAAGAGGAATTGAGATGTAAAAACTCTTACATCTTATGAAAAATTTTAATAGATATCACTTCAAAGGCAGGTAGACATTGATTTTGAAGTAAAAATTAATTTAATAATAATTATATATGGTATTAAATATCTAATTGTTTGTATATAGAACATTTAATAAAAATAAGGTTCATAAAATAACATGTGTCTCAAAAAAGGATATTTTGAGATGAAACCATTAAATGTGTTCAAATGTTTTCTACACATTCTCTTAACTTCATGAATAATTAAATTAATTCCATTATATATATTCCAAATAACCTTATTCATCTATATTTAATTTTATTTATTTATTTATTATCTTTAGGAATTTTTTAAATATAGTTTCTACTTTCATCAGTCATTCGTTTTACTTGGTTAATTTAATTGTAATACTTTCAGTTTATTAAATATAGTAAAATATGTTGAAAAGGAGTTTAATAATATCTTTAGATGAATATTAATATTTTATATAATACTAAATTTTCACATAATTTATAAAGTTAAATGGGTCCCACTTTAATGGACGCAATTTAGAAACAATACAACAATATATCCTTTTTAGGGGTTAAATTTAAAATAATTATTTATTGAATATTTTACACATGGAATATATAATATTATCATTAAATAATGTTAGTTTTTTAGTAAATAAACCATTTATACCGTAAATAAATTATTAAGTTCACTCATGTTAGTTTATATAGAAGAAGAATGATAAATTTATCTCTTGGAAGCAGTAGTCCGTACGTACACTTGGATGCCACTCCTATTTTTGTAAAATTTAAATAAAGTTGAAAGTAAAATATATTATAATTAAAGAATAATTATAAAGTTATAAATATTATATTACATTAGAAAATATCATTTTTTAACTATCCTTGAATGATGGTGATGAAAAATCTAAAGTGTTGCTTTGTGGAGGTAGTAATCTGCGTGACACACATTAACGACAATTCTTATTATTCTTGGTAGATGGAAGAGAATAAATAATAGTTGTACCAATATATTAAACACAACCCGAAACAATAATTATTCTAACCTTCTTATTATTATATGGTTATTGATGGTTTACAAATGAAATTATATGAAAGAAAATTTAAGAATGATGTGTTACCTTTGTTAAGACCTTCAACTTCTTCTTGGTGAAGGCCTTTGATTTTAGGTACATATGATATTTTAGGGTTAATATGGTAATGAGGGAATTTAAATTAAAAAATTGAGATGAAAGTTTGATAGGTTTAAATGAAATTTTGAAACATGAGTGTATTATTGAAAAAGAGGAAGTGAACCCCCATTTATAATTGGAATGTAGGAACTTTTCCTTGGAAACGAATGTTATGTAAGGGGTAATAATGGAATGAAAGTAATGTTAGGAGATTTAGGTGCATGAAGTTTAGTAATAAATATAGTTAAAATTTTAAAACAAATATAGTGATTTATATGAGGTAAAAAGGTATTTTTAATTATGGAAAATTCTTAAAACCATATATTTGTAATTTAAACACTTATTAATCTTAATTAAATATTAACTATGTCGATTATTTTATAACCATAGATATAGGTATAGGCTTATTACCAACATTAAACAAGATAATTCCTAGTTTTTTCCCACGTTATGAAAATTAATTTCATAAATTCAAACAAAATTTGATTTAAATTAAACACACATAACACATAAGAATTGTTTTTAAATAATATTGTCCTTAATATTTAAACTAATGTATAAGAAACACTTTAATTGTGAGTAATTTATAAGATAATAATTTATTAATTAAAAATAATAAACGATTGGCAGTATCAAAAGAAAACACAAAACTAAATTTCATGATAAAAGTTTTTTGTTAATATAAACAAATGAAAATAACTTTTAAATTATAATAAAATATTAATTACCTTAAAAATATTAAAAATAGGATTTATAATTTCTTAATAAAATTATATATTTCATAATTATACCCTTAAAATAATTATTTGATCAATTAAATTATTTTATAAAGTTTATGTCTTGAAAATATAAAAATAATGTCATAAATGTCACCATTCTAGAAAAAAGTGCATTTTCACTATTCCCATAAAAAAGGGTATTTTAGAAAAAATAAAATAAAATAAAACCTAATTTTTTTTTGAAGAATTAATACATTTATTTTACATTATAAAATTTGTATTCCAAAAATAATTTATATTTTAATAGAAAATATATGCCATAGTGAAAACAACTTTTATTGAAAACAATATTTTCAATATTAACACTTAATAATTATTTACAATGAAATTGTAACAAATATTAATGTTTTACCACCTTATATTTTATTATGTCTTTATTAATAACATATTATAAATGTTTTGGTTTTGTTATTTTTATTCATCGAGGGATATAAGTAGTAGAATACAGTATTTATTTTGAATTATCCAAAATAACATGTTGTTGTTCTAAAAATACCTTAGAAAGGAGTTCATGAAGGGTTTTGTCGAGTATAATGACATTTAGAATATATACCTGAAATGATTTAAACCCCTATCCAAGGAACTCCATTCATGATTATATAAAAGTGTGTATATAAAATTAAATTAATAACACTATAAAATTAAATACCATTCACCATAGATTCCACATCCTCATCTTCATATTCAAATTCATCAGTTAAATATCACAAAGTGGAAATCCAATAATCCCCCCTCCCTCAGTATCCACAAGAAAGTATGAATAATCCATCTAATGGATAGTATTGTCCTTATCACATAATTTTCTAGAATCTTGTAATGAAAAGGGAAAAAATAAAGGATTTTTTCATATTCAAAGAGGTATGGTTAAGCCTATTAGAATTCCCATACACTTCCACAACATGACAATAGTTAAATAGGAAATCAAGGGATCCTTGATTATTCTATCACATATTGGTTAAGAACCAACATATGAAGTGATCAAAAACATACCCAACCACTCCCCCCCCCCCACATATTATCTCACAAAATAT
This sequence comes from Viscum album, assembly GCA_963277665.1. Taxonomy (NCBI): domain Eukaryota; kingdom Viridiplantae; phylum Streptophyta; class Magnoliopsida; order Santalales; family Viscaceae; genus Viscum; species Viscum album. The sequence goes on from OY728151.1 coordinate 1,992,743,953, forward strand.
GTTTACTTGGGTAAGTATGGTATCAAAATATGATGGTTCTCATGATGTGTATCTCACCAACCTTAGGTAATGGGGAACCAAATATAAGACATGAACCTATAGTATACAAAATACATTTGAATGAAACTCAATGTGGTATATTTACTGGGAAATTTTGGGATCATACAAAATCATACTATTTTTCTTTTTCCTCATGTTCATATTCTATATCTATATACATTAATATTACCCAATATAACCATAACATTTAGTCATTACCTATTATTGTCCATGTCGAACATCGGTTGGGGATAAAACCAAAGTCAAACTTTGAGAGGTGAATTATAATTTCAATTTTTAAAATGTATATATATATATAAATTTATGCCTCCAATGGTAATGAGTAATAAAATATAGGTTTACCATAAATTTTATACATTTTAATATTTCTACCCACATTAAAAATATTTAACAAAACAAATATATGAAATTATTTATCGAATCATATTTTATAGACTACCAGATAAGCCTTATAATTTCTACACATTCAAGATTTTTGTAAGACATTACATCATATGTAATCCCAATCACATATCTATGTGACCATATGATAAAAAACTCTGAATAACCGTTTAATGAGAACATCTATAACGAAATACAATTTGAAAAATGATGAGATATAAGAATAATATTTCAATATTTTCAATGTAGTAAACATATTTTATCTTTTGAAAATAAAATTTTATGATTGGAAATTATGTTTTCTACTTAGAACACTTTCAAGGTTCTTCATCATTGTCCTCATAACAATATTCCACCAAAAAGTTTCATAGAAATGATGAAAATACATACATTATTATTTACAAACCCTCCAAACACATTTAGGATAAAATTACAATCACATTAAGATTATACCTATTATAAACCGTTACATTTCTCTTCATGAGCATACCTTAAACTGTTTTAGGATATGAAGAATAATTGACTTTTCTTTTTGACACATATAATACTTCATGAAATAGTGTCTTTCATTTTTCATAATAACTAAATTAATCTCTTTACATTGTTATTTATTTTCACATATCCTAAACTCTTTTATGATATTGAGTGAAACCCCAATATAATTATATATGGGTATAATGCATTAATAAATATTGACATAATCTTTCTAAATGGGAACTGAATATAACACATAAAATTTTTCATTATTAACACATATAAAAAATATTGATATTAAGTGGAAAACATTCCAGATCAATGTAACCCTTTATCTATTAATCACGAGAATATCTATTTCCAAATATACACCCACTTCTCACTTTGATAATATTTTTTTCAAAATGTCATGCTACGAAACAGAAAATATTTTATGATAAGAAATATTTTTTTCCCTTTCAGAAGGAATATTTATGAAATGAAAAAAAACTTCATCATATATGGTATTCAATGTGTTAAAAAAGTTTATTTGGAAGTATTTATTTATTAAAATATATCACTAATGGGTGGAAGGAACAGATTCCAACACATTTTATCAAATGTTTGGATAAACACTTCTACCTAGGAAAAAAATAAGTTATCCTTATCTTCTAGTCAAAACGTGTTATAGAGATTTATGAATCCTAAACCATGGGTATATAATTAGTCATACCACGTTTGATTATAAAAATTCTTTATTATATAGAGTCCAAAACATAATTCTGAGAAATCAAAAAAAATTCCTCAGTACTTTATTATATAAACCCATCCAATCGCCCATTTATCATCACTAAAAATATTTGAATAACGTCCTTGCTATTCCATTAACTTTTTATAGACCATCCAAGGTTCCCCCAAGCTCTTTTGAAGCCACTCCCAATCAATTTTAGTCACACACTCAAGTAGGGGATCCTCACATTCTCTTCATTATTCAGGTTTATTTATTTTCATATGCATTTAATATAAAATTTAAAATGTTGGGATATATATTTACATATAACAATTACATTCCATTTTGTGTATAAATTTTTAGAGACATATTTGTCTAATTTCCACCATTCTATAAATTTTTATATGATGATGTTATGCTATTGAAATTTCACAATAATTTTTCCATGCCAAAAAATTGTATAGTGAATACAATATCCATTTCCTATCAAGGGGTTTCATCTTTATACACTTATACATCATTGAATTGGGACTTAAATTTTTTATTCCAAACACCATTAAAATGTAATAAAATATTATGATGAATGAATCCATGTTGTATGATCTTTGTGGAAAATTTAAGCATGAGAAATAAATGCTAGTGACAGACCCATATTGAATTATAAAGTGCTGCAATACATTGGGTAATGTTTAGTATCATGATAAGTTTTGTTAGGATTGGATGGGAACCTGATTTCATTATGGTACTTTTTTCAATCATGGTGTCTTGATAGACAGCATTTGCGTATTTTTATGATGCAATGTTTTAAGTAGTTTCCACATTACCCATGTTTCTTTTATGTAATCATGATATAATATCTATTCTTGTTCATGTTTATGAATATATCCCCTTTTATACCACATTGATATGCCTATTTTCAAAAAATCTCCATATAATTCAATTTAGGCCACGTTTATTCCCTTATTGGGATTTATATCTCTTCTCATTCTTATGTATATCCCCAGGTTATCCCATGATGTTTTAAGCGTGATAAAGAGAAGAATGTTTTCAATAACAGCGTTATTTTTCCTATTTTGAATTGTTATATAACGTAACTAATTCCCAAAGAAACTATACTTATATAAATTACGAGTTGTATTAAGTGTAATAATTTATGTACTAAATCCATAATTAATCATAATAAAGAGTAGAGTTTTCAATATTACGGTGGCCAGATACATGAGTGGTATAGACGGTGGATACCCTGACATGAAAAACCTCCTATTAATGAATTATTTATTGACTGAAAATGAATTATGGGTGGAATTTTAAAATATTATATAGTTGTTCCCAAGATAATAGTTTTATTAATCACTATTTATCCCTTTGAAATATGAATAATAACACTTCTATTTCTAAAAAAGTGTAACCTAATATGTAACGTTAAACGGATTCCTTTCAAAATTTATGAGAGATGGAGTCCATGTATACATATTATGAATCCTAAAACATTATGAATATGAGGAACTAGAATAATATAATTATATTTCTTATAATTTTAGGATATGTGGGAGGACCTCAAATGCAAGAATACATTTAGAGTACGAATCCCAAGTAAGGATCCTCCCATATCAAAACAATTTTTATTAAATACAATATTTTATAGTATATCATGTACAAGATATAAGGATCCTCCCATTTCAATAATAATTTTGGATTCATATAATTTGGTATCATTAGTGACTTCTTTCTAACAAGAACCTTGATAAAACAAATGACTATTAGTGAAATTTCATGTTAAAAACTTTTGTTTCTAGATTTAATGAATCTCAAGCTTATATAATGTAAATATTATCTCATCATTGTGTCTTTCTATAAATTATAGAAAAAAATTTTATTTTTCAGAGTCATTTAGTATTTATAGAATATTTTTTAAGGTCTCTACCTGTCAATTTGGATCTAGTTAATAGTTCTAAGAGTTGTTGGATTAGAAATTTTATTTAAAATAAAAAAAATTAAATCATAAATTTGAAATTTTATGCCATTATCTATAAGGATAATATACGAAAATTTAAATATTATGATGATATTAGAATTTGTGAATGTGACTATGGATTTTTCATTTGACTTCCTTTAAGTGTATAACATATTCCCACTCTACCAGGAATTCAATGGAAATATGCATGAATTTTAACTATAAAATATTCTATAAAGGGTATATAATAAAAAATTATTACCAATATTTAAAATGTTAAATATTAATTTTTATAATATAGAAACTCTATTGGTTTATTAATAATGATAGAATAAAGTTTATATGCATAAAACTTATTAGTGAAATATGTTAAATCATTCACTATAGAAGGATAAAAGTAACAAACTCTCTTTATTTGGTGGGGGAGAATTATTCCAATTTGATGGGTCTTATGTGTGCTAATATGAATCTCTTTTATAACATCAAGGGTATCTTGTCAATAAAAATATATAATAAGAGCACATCAAATAATGACTTTTAGAGTATCTTCCTGGAATTTATGCCATCATAGAGGAAAGGTTTATCTTACTATGAATGAATCTATTCTCATTTATCCTAGAACAATATATGATCTTTGATTTAGAGGTATTATCCTAGTGGGGTATCTATTTGATTATTTGGTCGAATTTTGGGGACGATAATTGTAACTAAGGTATGATTACATAAAAATCATCCACCACTTCTTGCTATTTTTTTATAAAAGGTGATACCACCCTATTGTGTGTAGTATATATGACCATTTCACCCTAATATGGGTTAGTTTGGTTGGATGATATGTTATCACATAAATTCAATTGGTCATTACATAGATATGAGATATAGGAATGAATTGGATTAATGGGAAATCATTCCATATATTCCCATGTATATTGGTGTATAGGTATCAACTTCACATTATTGATGGTGTATTACCTATTGATTTATTTAATATATAACATTAAATCAACATTGACATTAAAATGAGTGATCCGGACCAATTCTTACTACTCCAAATCCAATAATAACTCTTGCTATTCTACCCCAATTTTGGTATAACACATTAAGAGGAGTAATGAGTATAATAAGAGAGACTTTATGGGAGACATGAATATTAGTCCCAGAATGACCATTTTTAGCATAAGGCCTCTATATTATTGTCTATTTGGCTCCAAAATGATCCATTAAAGGGAATATTCTAGATTAGAGAGGTCTATATAAAAATAAAGAATTCCTCATATACTTAATCTATGTATAAGGGAGATTATTTCAAAGTTGAGTAATTTACTAGAAATTATCCTAGTGCCTTTCCTCTCATATCCTTCTAGGATAAGATTTAGGTGTCAAATATTTATAGTATAACTACTCATATCACTACCCACCAAATCAATATGTGGTGATGGAGGATTTATTTCAAGGAATAAATATGAGAGACCAATTAAACAACATGATAATTGAAGTATTGGAATAGGATTTTTGACACAAATATTTAGGTAAAAATTAATTGTCAACTAGTGTATATATCATCTTAGCCACCAATATTTTGTGGATAAAGATAATCTAGATTGTTTGACCCTATTTATTCATTTTTTTGGAAAGGATGGAAATAAGGAATTAATGTAGTATTTTCACCTAAAGGATGTGTTTTTTCGGTTTTGGGTCGTATCTATACAAGAGGATCTAAAAGGTATATCTTAATACTAACAAATTCACTTTGTAAATCCTTTTTCCAGCTACAGGTCAAACTGTTTTTCATCATATTTGCAAATCTAAGACAAATTATTTTCTATTTTATGATTAAGTTCATAATATATCTAATTAATCACTGGAGTCCTCTTAATTCATAGTGGTTTTAAGTAGATTAATGATTTCATGGATATCCATTTCTTCTCATGGTCAACCTCTGTGCCCCTATAAAAAAATTTAATGGATCTCATAAAAGTGAATATAACACATTATTTAGTGCATTATTATATAATATGTGTAATTATAATTTACAAAAAAACTATTTCAAAGATAATAAATAGATTAGGACACTATTATTATTTGACAACCATTTCATTCATAAAGAACTACATTTCCTTGCTTAAAAGTTGATTAAAGATAAAGTGCATATCATCTATAGTATTTTTTTTAACCAAATAGAGTCACCTATAAGAAATAAAACCCATGACGTGCCTTAAATGTCAAACCCCATTATTCTATGATATATTTACCATCATATAATTGTGAGCGTTTGATGTATTTATTTACATGTAACACTATGATCAAACAAACTTCCAAAAATAAATGAAATATTATTATTAAATGTGACTGTTATCATCTAACCATTATATTGACATGTATGAATATGACCAGATAAATTATGAAATGTTTGTATAAATTTTCAATTAATGAATAATTATTTATTAATACCTATTAAATACGTACTCTATTTCAAATGTTAAAATTAATATTATTTAATGTTAAAATATAAACTTTTCAAACTAAGGTATTTCTATATATAATTTTTGTCTTGTTCACTAATTAAAAATTATTTTTATGAAATATATATTAATTTAATGTGAATAAATAAATAATCATTCATATATTGATTATAAATTGGTTACTAATGAAGATAAATCACTTTAATGGTTATCTAATATATGTTTTACTTCGGAAAACTATTCTTTATTACATGAAATGTGTTCTATCTTAATAAATTAAATTAGTTAATATTTTTGAATTATTTGAGTTAAATGTGTATTTAATATCTTCAATAACATATATTAACATTTTTCTATTAGTTTTTACTTGGAAATATATAAGAATAAATTCAATTATATTCTTTAAAATTCATTTATAGAAAAATAGTTTTCATTGCATTTTTCACACTTATTTTAAAATGAATTTTTTTCACTTATGGAAATAGAGTACAATAACTGGTTTCCATATTTAAATAATCATGTAAAATATCAACCATTAGTTCGATTTCATTTTTGTTCATTTTGAATTGTAACTAAGGTAACAATTCATTACAATAGTAAAGGTAAAAAGGGATAATTAAAGGTTAAAAAAATAGATATTTGGGTCTAAATAGATTAAAATTTGTATACATCCTATTATATGAATTTATTTTGATCTAATATCTTCTAATATTCAAACATGTGAGTGGATTTGTTTCTTATATCATCTCATTTTCATACATGGGCCAATTTTGAGCCACTTCCATGAAGTGATGTGATTACTTATATATTTATGCTTTATATGGATGGTATGATACCTATGATATAATAATGATTCTATAATGGTTAGTTATTATTTAACTTTCCTTCATTCTTTCACATGAAAAGTGGAAGCATCGCACATGAGTACATACGGACTACCATCTCTATGAAGTGATGTATTTCATTTTTCATAAACACACAATATGAATGGTTATAAAAGTGTACATAATGAATAAATATGATATTTATGAAATTATTAGTATTTTTTAGATGATGAAATCATGAATAAGGTGTAAGTACCCAAACCATCGAGTGAAAGCATGCATGTAAAATAAACCATTTTTTATATGGATAACAACATTATTGAATAATTTTTAATTAAAAGGTAATTGAAAATTATAATGTACTGATATATAATAACATATATATGTGTGAATTTATTATATAATATATTTATAATAAATTAATATTTAGTATATAGTGTATTTTAATTCTTGGGTTGCATGAAGGGACTTGAGGTACGGTTTTTTACCTCACATTTATTTCTCTAATACATATTCCATATTCACCACCTGTATAATTATTGTGGTGTATATAATGCACATTATTTATTACATGATTATTTTCATGAATATTATAAGGATTTAAAAATCCATCTAATATTCTATCCTTTATGTTGTTTTGATTCATATATTTATTTTAAGTGTTTATGTTATAATCTCATTTCTTTTTAGAAATGTCTTTATTCAATTACATTTAGAGAAATTTAAAAATAATTTTATTTTATAAAACCTATAAATTTTATTATAATATAGTTATTTAAATAATTTTTAGTGTAATATTATTATTTTCCCTTCATTGGTAATAAAAAGCCCAAAAATATGTTTTTATGATAATCCAACTGTATTCATCTTCTTATGGTCTTGAATCATTTTTCCCTTGTCCATATTTTCAAATTTTTTTATCAAACTTATTATTTACCCTAAAATCCATAAAAAAGTTTTTTTATACCTTCTCTAAATTACATTACTATGGTTTAAAAGGAATCTTTTTTTACATTTTATGTACAAGTTTTTTTTTATTTTTCTTACAAAATATTGAAAATAATCATTGTTTTAATATTTATACAATAAATGTATTTTCCATCTGCTGTGAAAATTTTTTAGTTAAAGCTTTATTTAATAGTTTCCATGTTTATTTTAAAAGAAAATATTTTTCTATTTGTTTAAAAAAATTATTTTTGAAATATATCGATGGAAAATGGCATTTTTCCATTTTTTAAATGAAATTTTAAAATTATACTTTAACTATATTTTTCATCTATTTAAACATCCTTAGATGTTTCTTATGATATAAAGGGAATATTTTAGAATGATATCAACCACGTTATTTCTCTAAAATATTTATAATTATTTGATTATAATATATTTATGAACACTTTCTTTTCCATGGGTTATGTTATCCTGAAAAGTTGAATTTCTTTAGGATCTTATGGGACACTTGTGTATGGTTTTCATTATATAATGGGTGGGCCTGAAATTATATATCTATCTAATGCATTAGGTAAGTAAATATATCTCATTAGATAATTTGGACTATAATATAGAGTAAACCCAATTCAGTAATGGAATTCTTCCACAATTATTCTCTTAGGAGTGAACCTTGACTAAGGAAATAATGGAATGAGAAGAAAACTCAATAAACTATTGGAATTTTTCCTCTATGAATTTCTATGAAGTGAACCATTATTTTGGAATTGATTTTATATTATTATTTTTATGCCATAAATTTATGTCTTGTTCTTATGATATGTTCTAATAGATCATGACTAATTATTAATGATTCCAAAATCTACTGACTTATATGTTTTGTTATGAAAAATACTTTGTCAGGACTCATGATTAATGGTATTTGAATGATTGAGTATGATAACAATAATTCATGATCATGTTATCATACCCTTATATTTTATTCCTCTATCTTATAATATTTTATTTATATCTCATATGTTTACTGTTACTGGTCATTTGAGCTCTCCCTTTCTTATATTCCCATTTCCCCTTGTTATAAATAAGGGTTTTAAATATGGTATTTCTAATAATTTTACTATGTGAAAGGACATTTTTTTGATATGTTAAAGATAATTCTTAAAATAAATTTATTATGTATATATTCTACAAAAACACTATACCTTTATAATTTTGGGGAATGTATTATTATGTGATTTATTGAATATTTATTAAAAATGATATAATAATTATATACGTAATGATTGGGATCCAACACTTGGTATCAAATAAGGGAATGTTAATTATTATTTATTAATATTATAAAAAATATAGTGAAAACCCTTGGGATATGTATAAGTATAAGATAATATCCTACAATTATGATAAAGTAGAGATTTTTGGTTTCCTATTCATGGAATCCCTATTTTGATACAAATAAGTGGATGCTACCATCAAAACAGATGCATCTAGATTTAATAACTGAAAAGGTTGGTTCTGTATTAACTCTATTTTTACCTAGTGCATGAAAACGATCCATAAATGCACACCTATTTAACACTATTAGGGGATATTATTTCATTAATTCATATTATATTTATGAATGAATATTAACAATGAGAGGATATAATATATAACAACCTATAATAATCCAGAGTGATATGATATGGACATAAAGTGTTATGGTTTGAATGATGGTTATAAAAAGTCAAGAAATCATATAAATTGTTTTCATAATTATATGATTTGTTAAATTGATTATTGTTATCAATTACTCATACAAAACTTTTTAGTATTAGTAAATGAATAAAACGAGGAAGAAAAAGTAAAAAATTGGTGTGATGGATAATGTAGTGGTTGTTCGAAAAATAAACTAATCTAGATAGAAGTTGGAGTGAAAAAATATAGTTCTTTTGCCTAACCATGTACCTCGCTTTCTGATTAACAACATCATCTGAGGTGATTTTTTTTGAAACGCTAAATAAGAGAAAAAAAGAGTATCATAATATGACATTTCATGATGACTATGGTGTATAGAAAATTAAAATTTTAACATACGAAGAATGTGGGAAAAATCAAAAAGGTAAATGTATTAGTGGAATGGGGATATAATTTATGAGTGCAAAGGATGGGAATGTAGAAATTTTTTTCAAGTAAAAAATGAAAATTCTAATAAAAAGAAATAAAATTTGTACTAAGGAACCACTAATAGTACAATCTGTTAATGTGGGGAACTTGGGAATTATCTGAGTTAATGACCTAATATAAGTGATAACAAGGATTTTATGAATCTTCAAATTACATGACAAATTAAACAAGGGTAACCCTATTAATTCATAACTACTATATTGGGTTCCAAAACTGAATTAGACTGAGATACACTAATTTTCCACCAAAAAATGGAAAGTTTTGTATTTTTTATTAAAACAAATAGTTTGTACATAGAATATTTGATAAGAACGTATAATCTCCACCCTGATGAATAGATTTTGATTTATAAATTAATAACATCTAGTGTTATGATGGTTTCATCACAGAGGTTTATTCCTCTTCTGTTATAAAAGTCTATGTGAGTGTGCTTCTTGAAAATATTTTTATTCTCAATTTAGTTGAATTTTTTGTTATATTGGTCATGGATTGGTTCACTTTATATAGATCCTATATGATTTTTTGAGGATTTTAATTAAAATTTTATATTTCAAATGAACATATGATCATTTAAATGTGTGTGTATGGACACAAACATCCAATATAAATTACTTTCCATTGTATGGTTCTTATTACATATTCATGTGGGGTACTTATCTCAAATGGTTGGTGAGAACCTAAGAATTACAGATATGAAGGCATTATCTTTATGGTAAAATTTTTGATATATAAAATTATTATAGGTTCTTGAGGTATATATTCCATATATTTTAATATGTTCCAAAAAAGAAAGTGGGAGTTGATTAAAGATTATAAATTATCAAGACACATCCAAATTTATGAATGTTAACTACATGGTCGATGATCTATGTCAAAAGGGATGGGATATTTTATCAATGACTAGGATATAATGAGATTTAATTCTTATTGATTTGTAAAATATGGATCATTAAATCATGAGGAAATGTGGCATATCACATCTTTCTTGGATGAATGTTCATCTACTCATCCCTATTAGGATAAAAACAGCATAGAAGGAGAATGTGGAGCTATGAAAGAAGGTGAGGAATGATAATGAGGTCAACAATGATTATAATGGAATTATCTAGTTCCAGAACAAAATATGTGACCCTTCAAGATGATAATTGAAGTAGTTCTTCGATTAATCTCAATGTTAATTATTCTATATCCATCGAGGAACTATGAATATGTATTGAAATCTAAATGAGTGTTTTTTTGATGGAAAACATGAAAAGGGGTATAGCATATAATGTATATTGATACCTAGTATGTCGCCATGTTAAGGCTGAGAGAAATAAGTATAAGGGTATTTTATAACTATTACTATTATAAGAATAGAAATATGAATGCCTCACCCAGGATTTCATCATCAAACTCAAAAAAATCTATAAGTCATAATTTTATTTAGGTTGTATTTGACTACCTTTGGATTTCATTTAATTCTATTACCAATAGATATTATTTATCTCTTTTTAAAATTTATTGGATATACATATTGGAAGAGGACAAAATAAAAGGTGTACCACATTCTAATATATATTATTGGGATCCAAAGTCTCCCTCGGTGTTATGGGAAGTCTTAAACAATCACTGAATTCAAGGATTAAATTTGTCACGTCATTTCATCCTCAAATAGATAGCCAGTTTCAGGGGTAAATTTATACCTTAGAAGATATGTTGGAAGAATGTCCTATGGATTTAAAAGGTGGTTTAGATAAAATTTGAGAAATAAATATATTAGGACCTCATCTATGAGAGGGAGTGGAATTGATGTTTATATCCATTCATTAGAATATTAGGGTAGTTAAGAGTCAAAAAAAGAGTTATATTAACAATCATTGGGGATATCTTGAGTTCAAAGATAGTGACAAGGTATTCCTATGCATATATCAATAAAAATATTTTATGATGTTTATAAATAAACAAATGTTTATAACTACGTATATCTATCCCTTTGAAATTATTGATCATATCCGGTGGTTATGTATCACTTATCACATCCACTAAATCTCTCTCATGTTCATGGAATTTTCCATGCAGAACTTTTGAGGACGTATGTACCTAATAATTTATATATAATGAACTTAGTGGTTGTATGATTAGAGAATGATATTTCACATAAGTATTAACTAATGGATATCATAAATCATCGAGAAACAATTTTTTGGAATAAGACCACTCACCAGGTTAATGTTCTATGGTGAAACCATAAATTTAGTAATGCTATGTGGGATCCTAAATATGAAATGAGGCTAAAGTATCCATATTTTCTTCATCTATGTAATGCGATTTTGATGGAGAATTTATCATAATGGGTTATAATTATAAACCTAGATATTTCATGATATATTTCTCATTAAATAAATTTTAGGTGTTTTCAATCTGGTTATATATACAATGCCAATAATGAACGAGCCATGATGCACTATTGAAATATTATTATTAAATGATATTTTTATCACATAGTTGTTGGATTGGTGGGTAAGAATAAGAATAAATAAATTATAAAAAGTACGTATAAATGGTTTCCTTAATTGAAAATAATTTATTAATTCTTTGTAAATAAGTACATAATTTTAAATGTTAAAAATAATATTTATTTTATATTAAAAGATCAATTTTTCAAAGTCTTTCATTTTTCTATATATTTTTTATCTTTATCAATAAAAAAGTGGATTTTGAAGAAATAAATTAATATTGAATGTGAAAAAAATAGTACTCATTTTTATATTTATTATAAATTGATTATACTATAAGATAAAAAAAATTGAATGTAAAAAAGAAAATTTTTTCTTCAGAAAACTGTTTTTATTATGTGCAATGTGTTTTATCATAATAAATTGAATTAATCTATACTTTTAAATTATTTGAAAAAAATTATTTATATAATTTATGTAGTAAAATGTATTAACATTTATATATTTTTTTATGGGGAAAGTAATATTAATAAATTCAGTAATATACTTTAAATGAATTTTTTAAAAAATATTTCTCATTGTGTTTTTCAATCTTATTTTAACATGTATTTATACCACTAAATGAAATTAAATATGATAAATTTTTTCCATTTTTTAAATTTATATGTAAAAATTTATTAATTAATTAAAATTAACTTTTCATCAATATTATTAGTAAGTTCGGTAAAAAATAATGACTATTCTAATGGGTAAAAGGATTAACCATAGGTTAAACTGAATAGAAAAGCATTAAAAAGGCCTAAATATATTACAAATAAATTTTTAATAATTTATATGGATCAGATATCACCACATTTAATTATTTATCTAATTTTTAGAAACATTCCTTTTAGAGTGACTTCATTATATTTTAATATTAATTATAAATTTGGTTCTTCCACTCCCCATGATTGTAAAGGGTAACCTCCTCTACTCAATTATACAAACAACATGAGCCATTTATATAAATAAATATCTAACCAAGTACTCCCAAAACATTCCTATACTTTTTCTAGAGGTTCTTTTTTCATAAAATACCTCTATAAGATATCGTGCGGTGTAAGCCAAAGTATGTTTATTAAAGAAGATGTATATGTTCTTACCAAAAATTACTATTACTTTCTCCTTAAACCAACTCCAAATATTCTATATCCATAAAAACATGATCAAGTATATATATTTTCTATAATAAGTTGTTTTTATGATTATGATGTCACCATTTTATGTCTATTTTATTTCTAATTGGAAATAAAAACATTACTAATGTGTACGTACAGAAAACTGTCTCAATGAGGCATTCTATTTTATTTTTCCTCACAATATATCATGGATGGTTATATAGATGAATTTAATGTATTTAAATTATTTTTATAAGATGATTATTATTCTATATATATGTTATATATTCTACCTTCTCACCCTTCCCTCTATAATAAATTAATAACATCACTCATGCGTATGTATAGACTACCTCATCCATGAAGTATTGCGGTTTGTTTTTTAATTTTTTAATTAGAGGGATAGTAATAATGATATATTTAGTAAAAATATATTATATTTTTTATTAAATTAGTATTCATTAATGGTTAATTATTATTTACCTTTTTTCATTACTTTAATTGAAAATTGGAAGTATCATTGTTGTGTATGTACAAAATATTATCTCAATGAAGTGATGCAATTATTATATCATCATCAAAAAAATATGGATTCTTATAAATATTAATATAAATAAAATATGTGATAATTAATAAATGATTAAAAAAAATTATATAATTAATCCTTGACCAAGGCACAAGGATTAAAACTTTGAAACAAAAACATGCATATAAAATAGACCATTTTTAAACCAAAAAATTATTTTAATGAAGAATGGTTAATAAAAGGGAAATTAAAAAATATAGTGGAATGGTAAAATCTAAAATATATATTAATATTTTTTTAATGTATTTATTATATAGTATTTTTAATTCATAAAAATCAAGGTGGTATATAAGGTAAGGGTTTCTCATCTCACTTTTATTTCTATGAGATATATATCATATTCCCCAATTGTTTCTTTTTGGAGGTGTATATAATACACATGAATTTATTTTATATTTATTTATTTAATATTATTAATATTTATAAATTCATCTAATATATTTTCTTTCATGAGGTTTTTATGTAGAGATTACTGAAGATATAATGGTCAACATTACAATCTCATTTCTTTTTCAGGATTGTCTATGTTAAATTGCATTATACGATATTCTATGATTTTTATATTTTAAACCCCATATATTTTCATCTTTTATATAAATTTTTTGAAATTTTTTTTATTAGCATTTTATTCTCATTAGTAATCAATACTATGGAAGATATGTTTTTATGAAAATCCAAACATTTTCTCTTTTTTGGATGAGAATATTCTTCTTCATAGTCCATGTTTTCAAATTGATTTATGAACATTATTATATAACATTAAATTAAATAAAAATTTATTTTTTTAGAATCTATGAATTACATATAAAATTTTAAAAAAAATTAATTTTTTCTATATGAGTAGTTTTTTTCTTTATTTACCAAATTTGGAAAATAATATTTGTTTTAATATTTATCAAATGAATATATTTTTCTATCATCATGGAAATTATTTTCTATGAATATTCCCTTGAATGTTTCCAAATATATTCTAAAATAAATTTTTTTCTAAATATTCCATAGGTTTCTAGTATATAAATATACCGAAGGAAAATGATATTTTTTATAATTATAAATTAATTTAAAAATTCTATTTTAATGGAACTTTTCACTGATGTGAACATCCTTCGAGGATTATTTTTCCATAATGATGATATATATTTATGATACCATTAAAGTTTATTCATTATATCTATTATTATTAAGTGATCATATAATATTTATGAATCTCAATTCTTTTTATAGTTTATGAATTGATGGATGTTTTGGTGGTTTTATGGTGCACGTATACCTAATTTTCATTAGGTAGTGGTTTATCCTACAATTATATATCTGTTACATTTAATTATTTAACGAATGATATCTCATGAGATAATATTGATTGGAATGAGGAATGAACCACGTTCAATAAGGCTCTCTTCCCACTATGATAGTCTTGGGTAAATTTTTATAGTTATTATAGAGAAACCATTATTATTTTCCATAAGAAGGTATAGTTTGAATTAAATTGTTGGTTATCTATCATATGAGAAAAAAATTTCGGGGGTCTCTTTATCTATGGTTATAAATATGATATTAATAACTATGTATACATTTTATTTTTGATGTAAATGATTATGATAAAGAAACTCCAATTCAAATCATTCAAATGGGTAGATAGTTTGGCCTCCAAAATTTTTGGAGCTTCCACTAGCACTACTTTCTCAGATATAGGTTTCTTTCAATACTTATTATAGTACCTAAAATAAATGTATCAGGTTTCATATAATTTAAAAGAGGAGTTTTCCTCATGATTCACTCACACTTTATAATTTAAGGTGTGTATTCTAAATTAGATATAGTAATAGAGAATTACACTTGTAGATACTATTAGGGTCTTTCAAGTAAGAAACTGAATGTCATATTCTATATATCAACCATATAATAAGTATCTAGAATGATATCATTTAATTTTCTTATCATATTAATAATTCTAAGATGAATAAATTTATATTTTTCATATCCCTTGATCTTTACACCAGATGGATCCAAGACAAATTCTTTATATCTCAGGTGACATAAGGTCTATGAAGGAATGGTATTGATCATGGAGACATTGTCTACATAAACTCAATGGAAATCCATATTGTATAACGAAAAATACATAAAAAGGTATGATATTTCATTATAAAATAACTCATTGTATTACTTTTATGAAGTCAATGACAATATGGCATTATAAAATTAACATTTGGAATTGTATGACTCTAGATTGGCCAATTTGATCTCATAATCCTAAGCATATATGAAGGACTTTATGAGTGCATCACTAATTTATTTAGATAATATATGAGTATATAAGATTTATTAATAAAATGAATTAAAGAAAATATATTTCAACATATTATACTTTGGGGTAGTGGAATCTTTCTCATTCCATATATATACTGTTATGTTTACGACATTGTGGGATATGGTGATATTAAAGATAATTATTTCAAATTCAGATATAATGGTTCACTTTTTTCTTTTTAATGGGAAATTAAGAGCTACTGAACCCTAGGGATGATTAGAATATTTTTCTTAATATTTTACTTTAACCAATCATTTGGGGTTAATGTGAGAAATATAACATAATAGATATTATTTATTCTCCAATTGATATCATTAAGTAACATTTATCCTAGTTTTTATTCCATGAATGATATCATATTTAATGTCTCCTTTACTTTAACTTATACCTTTATAATTTCTTCCACTACCTCACACACTTCTATAAGAGTTTTAGGAGACCCTGTTCTATGAAAATATTCTTGATCACAACACATTTCTAGTATTCATATTACATTATCAAATTTAAATGGGGAACTTCATTAGGGGAAGATTTCATTTGGTGGTGTAGTTACCAACATCGCAATATTTGGATCATTATTTTAATTAGTCAATATAACTTTTTTATAAAATTTAAGAGTTCTTAATAACACTATTTACCATTTCAACATTGATAAGTTGATATTATGATAGTTATAAAGAAGGTTATGATATTATTGTGGTTGTAGAGTTAATTATTTTATTGGCAAGATGACTCCCTTATTCCCACAATATAAATGATTTTAAGGTGATCCACTCATCAAAATTATATATTTTTTTATTTATATAATCTTTCTATTATGATTCAACTATAAGAATAGTGGCCAAAACATGAGTATAATGTGCCTTGTGGTTTCTCTTCACCACCTATCCATCTACTTCCATACATTACAAAAAATCATTTAATGTTGATCATATTTTTCTCAATGATTGAAATTAATTACTCAAAAACTTTCTCGAGCTATAAATATATGATTTGATTCATGATCATAAAGTCATAACACCGTTAAATCTTATAAAAATCATTTAGTTTATTAGTACCTATGAGGTAGTGTGTCCTAAAAACTACTTAGTTAGAGGATTTTTTTCTGGCCAATACTATGTTTATGGTTATAGTGGATAATTCCATCTTTCTGGGAACCATTATTTGTAATATTTATGTATATCAAGTTCTTTTTTGGTTCAATTTATATAATAAACCAGTTTCTCTTCAACTTCTATAATCTCTAGAAATAAAATTTGTTTCATCAAGGGTATTAATTTCACAACTATCCTATATTTTAATTTTTCTATAAATATTTCTATTAATTACTTTAAGATATATTTTACCTATAAGGAATATTCTACGTTTTTTTACTACGTGATTAAATCAGAAACTCTATTATTATATTATTTTTAAAAATAATATATGTCATGAAAGCTAGACTTCCTCAATGTTGATATAATCTTTAATAATTATACCTCATATTTATATACAAATATATATATATATATATGGATCGTATTTTTATATTTAAATATTATATATATGTGTGTGTGTGTGTGTCTTAGTGTTTGTGTGTGTGTGTTTCTCATTCAACATTATATTAGTATAAATATTTATAAACATATACATTTATTTATATTTATATATTTTATTTATTTATTTCAATTTATATATATATGTATACAATTGGTTTTTAAAATTTTATTCTTTAATTAAAATATCATACTCAAAATCATATATATTAAAATATAAAATTGTATTTGGATATTAAAACACACACTCATTTTATTTAAATATATAAATTATATTTATATATAATCAATGTATAAATATAATTACATTTTATACATATTTAAATTTTTAAGAAAAGAATAATACTTGAGTCGAGTTGGGATAAATAATTATGAAATGGAATTGATTATGGCGAGTTCAAAATTATGGTTATTTGAAAATGTTTGCAGGTTCTTGTAGGTTAAATTTGGAATCTATAGAAAAATAAAAAATTTGGTTGTATGGAATAAGAGATTTTGTAAAAAAATTAGGCATCAAATATTTTTTTCTCATAAGAAATTCACGTTTGATATACATTTTAATCATGATTTAAATCATTTAAATAGAGCATCCAAATAAGAATTTTTCCTCAAGAACGCCCATATGTCTCTTATTTTTACCCTCATGCCTGAGAGTCTCTTATTTATGAATATTCCAAGGTTTTGAAGTTGTTTTCTTACTCTACAGGAACCTTGGATTAAACTAAGCCACCTCTGCTTATATTTCTGTCTTCTTCTAATTGGTTTCATATCTTTTCATGTGGTCAGTTTTAGTGATTTCGGTTATGGATTCCACTAAGGAACGAATAAATCATATCCATAAATAAGGATTTCGGTCCAAATGTATATACTTGATCTAGATATTGATTTATAAAACCATTGAACTAGTGTTTAATGATGAATAATCATTGGTTGATTATTCTTATTTTTTTTAGCATATTACAATGATTTTTATAGAAATTTGACCTATGAATTTTGACTCTTATACGTTGTATAGATTTTTATGATGACTAAATTTCATGAGATGTAAAGAGAAATTGATGGAAGATATATGATACATGTGTCTTCTATAACTCACTATTATATGATAATTATTTTTGGGTTTCTTTTTTTCATTAAAAATTAATCTTTTAAAATGGATTTAAAAGGAATTTTGATGGATTTATAAGGAAAGGTGATGTTCAGATTTGGTAATTATAGTTTACAAACAAAATAAATTGGGATTTTTTTTGTGTGATGTAGTTTTCCAAAATAATTTAAATTAGGTAAATCAGTGGTTGTGAATTGATTTATTGTGGTTGAGTAAATATTTTTTGATATATACCAAATATCGGTTATTTATGGAATGTATTATATGTGTGCTGTTGTTTATTACTAGGAGTGAGTATGGTTTAATAACTCATTTTATATTTTGGGATGTCATCAAGTAAGATTGCTGTATATTTAAAGATCTCACTTTAGTGGGGGGGGGGGGGGGTTTCCAAAATCCAAAATATGGACTTGGGTAGAAGTTTCCAAATGGTTATTCTATAGTATTATGGTATAAATGTGGGTGTGTGTTGTTTGAAATGTAATTTGTATTATAATTCAATGTTTTGTTAATTATTTTATGAAAATAATGATATGTTTTTAGTGATTTATATGTGTTAATTTGATTATATATATTTCCATTGGTTTGGGGCCTATTATCATGAAACACATACAACCCAATTTTTCTCCCATCAATGGGGTGAATGGGAAGTACTCATAGAAATAATTTTTAGTTTTATACTAACCCCTATATGGGTTTCTTGGTATTCATAAAATAATGCTAGTATTGAGTTTTAGGTTTTTAGGATCATTAATTATTTTAATTGGACAGAGTGGTTGTGTTAGCTTGAAATTACTAGTTGATGATATAATGTTTTTAGTTTTATTTTATTAGGTTGTATTCAAAATATTTAACATATAATTTTTAAGTATTTTTATTCATATTATTAATTTATATTCATTAGTTCTATTAGGTATCATATATATAAGGATTATTAGATTGGTTTATTAACCATTCTGCAAAAAATGTGTGGGATGTTCCATGTTTATAATAAGGAATTAGTGACTGGGGGATAGTTCCAAGGGCTAGGTTAAATTATGATTTCGGTTAGGGTTGGTTGGAGTGGTTGGGAAAGTGTAGGATGTTATAGATTTTATTGATTTTGTGAATAATAAAGATATTATCTTCTAATTGTGGTGTTTTAGTTAATCCATGTGAGATACATAGATCAGCTACATGACATGAAACCATCATTTTAGATACCCCATTGGAGATGGAGAGTCTGATTAAGATTAATTAGTGGTTGTAACCTAGATATAAATTTTTTGTAGTATCTTAAAATAATTTATATTTCATGATTTTTTTATTCAGTTATTTTATTATATTCCTTCTAGGGTGGATTTATGAACAATTTAGTTTAGTGTATCGATTAAACATGGGAGGAATAAGAATGATTTTCTAGTTGTTGTTTTCTTGTCTTTCCAAGAATAGTATGACATTGAGGGAATTATTTAACTTCTTTCTCCTTGGTTTTCAATTAATGGGGGTGGTATAGTATAGTTACATCATGGAAATGGGTTATTTTTTAAGCCAAGTAAAATACTTGTTAGGAACATGCCTGTTTTTTTATGTATATTGATATATATTGGAGTGTTCTAGTTGATATTATATGTATAATAAGTTTATTCATAATGATATTTTTTAGATTAAAATTTGATTCACAGTGAGAGAGTAGTGATTTTAGATAATAAATATTCTTTGAAATATGTATATAATGATTTATCATTCATGAGTGGAATTATAGTGCATGGTTATTTTGAAGGTTTCCAAGATGAAATATAAAGGTGGATGGTGTGTTGTAATTTTGTTATTATAACATTGGGATTGTGAGGTATTGAAAATGGTTTGGGGGAGTAATAAATCATAGTTATAATTTATACTTCAGGTTTTCTATGTTTAGACAATACATGGTGAATCATGAGTTTTTCGTACCCAATATTAGTTAAAAATAAATAAAAGTGAATTTGGTTATATTTACCAATAAATAGGAATATTTTTTGAATTTTTTAAATTATTTTTTTTGGAAGAATAATTAGAAAATATTTTTATGTTTATTTTTTGGGGGTCAAAACTTGTAGTATGCGTAAAATGGATGACATAATATTTATACAAAGGATAAATCACATATTGGAGTTTTAGTTTTACTTATTAGAAATTTTCAGGATGTTTAGGGTGAAAATTGTCAAAATTAGTCATTAATTGGAATACTTAAGGCATGTAGTTTTAATCAATTCTCAAAGGTGGGTGGTAGCATCCCAAAAGGGAAGATGCGATAAAAAGGAGGCCCATGGGTGGGGGAGGAGACAGTGTCGGGTCACATGTTTGGTGGCTAGCTGCTACAGGGAGCCCCGAGCTTTAGAGGCAGTGGCCTTAGGCTCTTCTACTGCGAAGTACAGAGGAAGCTACATGGCGGCAGTTCTGAAACCTATTTTGGTGTCCCATGGAAAATAGAGTGGGTCTACCGGACCCCATTTCTTTTTATTTGTTTTTTCTTTTGTATTTATCTTTTACAGAAAGTTTTCCACCCACTATTTCCTTTTTTTATTTTTTATATAAGGCAAGGTCTCCCATAATTTTTCATTCCGAGTGTATTTCCAAACATGAATTTTTCAAAATTATACTTGATAACCTTTTAATATAATAATAATAAATTGATTGCAATAAAATAATAATTTACTATAAAAATGCAGTAAATATTATTATTAAAATGAAATTATTATGAAAATTTTTAATTTATAAAAATTTAAATTTTACATATAATTTTAATTATATCTGATGAACCGATCTAAACCTGACAAGTTCTTCGGAATGAATTAAAATTAATACCTGTGATAAGAAACGAAAATTTTCATCCAATCCACAAATTTAAAATCGCTATAACATGGCCACTTGAGATCGGATCGACGTGCAGTTTTAATAGCTGGGACCGTTTTTGAACCCTCTACTAAATTTTATTGAAAATTTAATTTTCTAGGGTCAGAAATATTATGTGATCGCTTTGATACCACTAAAAGGTTCTAGGGCCCAGAGAGGAAGCTGGTGGGCTAGGGATTTTAAAATATTTGTCAGTGAGACAAAAGAAAATGTCATCACCAACGATCTGAGCCCTAGAAAGGTATAAGGATCTCATGTAAATTATAAAGAGCACAAAATAAAAATGAAAAACATACCCATTTCAAATCCAATGATGTGGTCAAATATAACTAGTCGACAACGATCGTCATATGATGTATCCAAAGTAGGAACCCTCTAGATAATTCACACATGCTTCAAAAAAACTGTGGGAGAATCGATCGTCGAATTCTAAGTGCTAAAGTGGTCTTTCGATGACGCTTTCGACGTCACAACAATCACCGCATTGAGATGCCTTTGATGCATGAGAGATATCATGATTTGAGATTCTTGGATTGAAAACTCATCTCTCTAGGAAGAGGGATGAGAGATATGCTCTCATATTCATTCCATGAAAGTTAATGAATAGTGAGAGTGGCCACACATAAGAGAGAGCCTCCTCCTATAATTATAGTGGCATTGAAAAATACCTGGTTATGTTCCCCGACCCCTGTTTATTTCAATGTCAGCAAAATAATTAATTTTGACGAAATAAACTACATAAATATTATTTATAATTTTAAAACATACCAATAATATATATTAAATATATTACATGATAAAAACTGAGCCATTTAACCACACTTGATGTCCCAATTAATATTAAACGAACCTTGAATATTACAAAAATATTAGTTCGATTAATATTATTATGTATTTACTAACCTTGTAAATACATTACATAAATTCAACCCCAAATATTCATAACATGAATATTAATTAATTTATTTAATTCTTTTGGTGAACGATAACTTGGAAAACACATGGACCTGTGGTGGGGCCCACCATGTATATATACTTATTCAATTGAATAAGGAAGATTTTTGAATATGCTATTGTGTGTGACCCTCTAATCTTTTATATCGATGGCAATGAATAAAATTCACATACCAAGAGAAGAGTCTAGAAACCCATCATGTCCCCTAATGTGATAAGGACTGTCATAGCAATGACAACCAACCTACGAACACTAATTGTGTACTATAATATATTTGTCATTAAATATCTCATAAAGTAGGATGTACCCTTGTGTCATCATCCTTTTCTTGCTTCATTATTTTTTATTCTTACTGGATCGATTTTCTTTTCGACTACTTTGGCCAGAGACAATAGAAGGCAGCACTATCTTGATCAAACAAGCCTAAGATATACAACTTCCTGAACATGGAAGTGACAAATCCTTTATTGACCATTCAATCATTATCATTCCACAAACGATTCACCCAACACAAGATACCTATCCATGATTTCAATACCATGGTTTTTGACTTACATCAAAGTATTGCATCAAATGATAAACATTGGTAACAATCTCAATTCAGGAGACCAATACACATGTCCATAGATAAGAATGACCAATAACACCAAAAACACATGGTTTTCCAATTGGCAGGTCTGACCTCATAATTTCACTACTATAGATTACCAATTATGAACTTAATTAGAAGAAGTATCAATTATTATGAGCCCCGATTACCTGATTGTCAGACATTTATAGTGTCCAGTCAGTAAGATGTATCTGGACCATAGAACATATTTCTAAATTTAAGGTCACTGTATCTCAAGGTTCCAATTATAGCCTATGATCTTCTATAACTTCTTGATACAACAATTATTTTTTAAAACTACCATTATAATAGTGGACTCGTAATAGTATAAGCTATAATGGTAAGATAACATCATGTATAACTAACTGTACACATGATATAGTAATAAAATGTATGGCATTGTTGGGTCTAGGGAAACCACTATTTCATCACTCCCACTTGTACTAGATCCAACTTTCTATCCATACATGTTATCTACTCACATGATAAATATCATGCTTCTGCTGATTAATGGCTTTAACTTCTGGGCCTGCAACGTTTTCGTCGCATGGCATATCTTTTGTATGTGGCCTCATCTTCTTGAGTAAAACTTCTCAATATAAGGTATCCCTAATTGTATCACTCTTTTCTATTATCATAACTTGACAACATGGCAAGTAATAATATCATAATTTACATTAAGATAGTATTTTTCTCTCTATGTGTGATTCCATGAACTAGAACAAATCATTTCTTTTAACTACTTCTTAGCTTCCTTAGAAGCTCCAATATACTCAGTTCTTTTAGATATGGCTAACACTAGAACTTATGATCTTGAATCCCTCATCACCTTAGCCTTAATATTGAAATAGATAAAATTGATCTAGGTATTACTATTTTGTGTCCCATCGTAACTAGTATTCATTCATTTCCATTTACTCGGTCCATATAATTTATACTTGCTGATGTACAAGATTGTAGTTTGGATTTCATTAGTTGTAGTGCTCCTGGAAACAATAGATATCTACCTACATTAATGTATATCATGATAGTATCACTTCTTGAACATATTATGGAATACGTGATTGATCTATCACTGAAGCATATAGAACTCAAATCACAACATTAATCTCTTATGATATTCTAAAAATGTCAACCTGAATAAATTAAGCGATATGACATTGACAACAATTGTTAACATGAATTGTTCCAACTTGTATTTTTCAATACAATATCAAATTATGTATGATTGACTAGGTCCAAGAAACCGTTAGATCTACCATGATAGATCTATTTCTTTAGAACATAGGTTGCTAATTAAATTCAATCATTATAAAATTAATTTTATTCTAGTCTTAAATAATTGTAAGACCTGTATCTTTTTTCCATATGTTTCCGAACATATTTCTCTTGGAAAACATTTGTGCTCCGACTAACCATTGGTATACACAAGGAAACGATTTATTTAAAATGAATGCTCTAAGAAATTTTTTCTTACTTTAATCTCGAACTGGGTTTCAATAACTTTCAACCTTCATTGGCATTTTATGGTGTCATCATCACTTTCAGTTTTTTTTCATTTAGACACCTTCCACGAAATATGTTCTTGAAATCCATTGGCCAATAGAATGGTCATAGATGTATATCTATAACTAGTAAAATTCTTCTGAATTTAGGAATATCGACATGGTATAACCTATTATACCTTATTGGTACTATGCATGTACCATCTATGTATCATCTTATTCGAAGAACCACTGCAATATTTAATTTATAATCCCCTTTTCAATTTGATACATGGAATCCATTGTTGAATATTAATTGATCTTGTAAATCTTAGCTAATTTTCGTATATCTCTTACTTGTAGGAATTATTATTCTC
Organism: Viscum album; assembly: GCA_963277665.1. Taxonomy (NCBI): domain Eukaryota; kingdom Viridiplantae; phylum Streptophyta; class Magnoliopsida; order Santalales; family Viscaceae; genus Viscum; species Viscum album. Next base: position 1,992,769,363 of record OY728151.1, read on the forward strand.
AAATAAAAATTTATCACTAGTTTTGGTGAATATGAAACCATCACCATAGATTCATCCTTTCTATGCAGTATGTGTCACCAGACCATTTATATTCCATAAGAACATGTGAAACTTTCTCCTATGTCAACCATTTGTGCATCTTGAGAATTAACTAAGTCCAAGTCAATTCATCTCCCACTATATCTAATAGAGATTTGCACCCATAAATAGAAATGTAGTCTAATACTTTAATACAATTATTCTATCTCAGGGATTTATGTAATATCCCAAGAAAATTTTAGGATATTTTCTTAGATGCACCATGTTTTATCTTGATGCATGTTTCTTTGTTTATATCTTTACAAACTCTTTTCATCCTAACAGATGATCTATGACATAATGGATTTTCATCATACTATGACTCATATGATAACAATTTTTTATTTTAGATGTCATATTTTTGATAGTTTTATGCCTTTATTTTCAAAGCACATCATGGAATATAAAGGACGTTTCTATAGGTGGTAACATTGATACTTCATACATCATAACATTGATGTATTAAATGTGCGTTTAAGAATTTCTACATGCTTCATTTTTTTGATCAATGTGGACATGTATGAATTTACCATTTATCCTCATTATGAACAACAATACAATAATGAAGATAAGGTAACATGTGTTTAGGAATTACTCCACGCTAAATTATCATAATTGACGGTTGCATAGTCAAGATATTCTTTGTCATGCCAATATGAAGAAACTCATATCTTATAACCATGAAAATAATCCACTATTAAATTCATTAATAACTTAATAGAATCTTATAAAGTATATTTACTTCTAGCTTTCCATTGGAACATTTCACACTCCCTTGTTGAAATAACCCCGGACGCTTTGGGGCATACCTTTATTCATAATGGTTTCTTCTTCTAACCTAATGATGTCTATAATACCAAATATGATTATTTTCGATGAGCCTAATACCATACTTGGAATATTCTTGATTTCCACTTTTACTTTTACTTGAAAAATAATCATATTTCCACAACTGGTTTGGTATTACATTTTATATTCATCATGTATTTCCTTTGATTCAAGTACCAGCGAACAATTTTTTTTAATATGTTACCACAAACAACATTCATTCCAAAAACTTGGAATAATGTCTCATTATGACCAAATGGGCACATGACATAAATTTTCTGGTTATACTCCAAAATTATTCAATTTGAATCAATAAATTTCAAATTTGAAGTTATATGTTTCTCACCGATGACTTAGGAATCACCCTTTCTCAGCTACTAGGAGAAGACACCTTACTCCAAGTAATGTTTTCTACTAACTAGGTTAATGTATTTCAATACATATTGGTTTTTAGAATGTTGTATTTAATACCCAAGAAGTATGTGAGAAACAATACTTCTATTTAATTAATACAAAATGAATGAGAAGCGGGTACTTGCTTCTTGTATTTCAGTTTTTTCATTTTTAAACATTCATAAATTTATTTCATTATACGTGATTAAAATTATCTCATGTTAAATAACCTACCAATTTTCATTTAAAGACATTACAAAGGTGCCTTTGATGTAACTTTCCCTATGAATTTTCCCCTTGTCATTCAATATATTCACCATAAAACAAAATATGGTGCTATCATTTGTATTCTTATTTCTTGATGATTGTTACCTAAAAGGTAATAATGAGATAACACTATACCATCCATTTGTATCCTTAAACGAAACAAGAGTAATTGGGTGTAAAAGTTATAAGAATGGGATGGAAATAAAGATTGTGAATTGTCTATCACTTTACAGAAAGAGAGTGTAATCATTACATTCATATCTTTCATTGCTTTCTCCTTGTAAGGATCTCGGAGATGAGACTACATGTGACATCATTTGTGTCATGATGTAGCGACTGCTACTAACATCGAATAGTGATGATAGAATTATGAATGAACTATCACATTCCTGATTCATGAGTCTTATGTAAGTAGTTTTACAACCTCACTTGCTGAGGTGTCTTAACAGGCTGGGACACAAGAACCTTGAACTTCCATTATAGTAATATTGTGCATGAGCACCAATACTACATTTTGGAAATTCATGATTAGTTTAGACATTAACATTTTATACTATTTATTGATATTTTTATTGTGCTATTACCATTCACTACAAATTAAAATTTAGACTATTAATACCTAATATGTATATAACCCAATGCGACATTGCAGATTAGATTAATAATTAAATGTCTCCCACTATTTTCATTGAATTCTGGGAACACTCGGTACAAGAATCAAAATACTCTTGAGTATTCTAGTGGCTAGGATCCCTGAACCTCCCTCATAGACTACAAGTTATGGCTACACCACTACTCATAGGGTCCAAGGTAGGCTTTTGGCTGGCCATCAGCATTAACATGCAGTTCCTTGATCTGTTGAGTGAAGTACCGACTTCAAAAATCATTTCCAGATTTACTCAACACTAGCCTCTAAATTTACAACAAGCTGGATATGGCTTTTTCATTGTTGTAATTTTAGTTAAATTAACACATCACCCAAATAATAACTCTCGAGTAGTAAGAGGAACCCACATCTATTTCATGACTAGAACCCCAAACACCTAAATTTCTTCAAACATGAATGACAGAAGGCCATAATGACTTAATATTACTTTGAAGGTTTTGAATTTTTCTCTAGACAAATGTAATCCATTTCTATTAAACCTTTTCATCTATGTTTTCACACTCACAACTAAACATTAGTATATAAATATATTCTGCTTCATATTTCATTATATTATCTATTATTTTATGTATTTTCTTGCTATTCTAAAATGAATAAAATAATAAATAAATGAATAATAGTTAACAACTACCTGAATGGTCTTGAGAATCTAAACGACCTAAGGGCATTGTACCATAGTCGAAGCTTGACTCATAATGCAGCTTTCCCCATCTTGTATGTTCACTTCTCTTCTGAATTATTGCGTCGTCTTGGCGGGGTCTACATCATGTCGTGGAGTAATGCCTCATCTTGGTGGGATCAACGTGTCGTATTACATCGTCTTGGAGAGCGAACATTGCCTCATCATAGAGGGGTCCATGTTGTTCACAATCATCATCCAATGTAAAATAATTCTCGCATTCAGGCGAGGGGGGATAGTGAGTTAAATTTATATTAGGTAAATTGGGTACCCAGGCCATTATACATTAATACTGAAAATGAAGACGATGCATAGACCGTAAAATAATTAATTACAAGCACCGCACAGAGTAAAATAATTAATTAAATAAAAACAACAAACACGGGTCGATGATCAAGACCAGAATGTGGGTAAATAATACACTATAAAATTAAAATTCCTTAATTAAGTAATAGGGTTATCGTAATTAAATTAAATGAATTAATAAATTAAAATAATTCTATTAATTAATGGTCCAATAATTTATATAATTTTACTATAAAAAATAAATAAATTTAACTTAATTCAATTTAATAACAATATTGAAATAATTTTTATCTAAGTATTAAAATAATTACCCATAATTAATTCTAATTAACTCTATTTAGATACTCAAATTAAATTAATTAATTCATTTTGATTAATTTAATTGGTCGGTCCTTGAAACACCATTTCATGGCTAGTTCGGGTTGGGCCAAACTCACGTAGGACTTTGTCAGGCTGTGTAGGGCCCAAATGGGTATAGTTGATCCACCCAAAACCATTTCGGGTTGGGAAGGTCCGCCCGAACCGCTTTGGGGCCAATTATTTCTCTGTGTAAAAACCTACAGAAAAAGTAATGGAACCTCGCAAAACAAGCCTAGAGGTTTGGTGACGTACGAAACACCTCCGCCGAATTAGAGGCGGTGTCGATCGACTGTGAGGTGGGTCGCATGGGCTCTTGTCGGGATGGCTGCGAGAATACTGTCAGCGACTCAGGCTAGTCTGGTGGTGACTTGCGGGGCATCTGGCCAAATCCGATGAGGGGAGCGGATACCGGGACCTGGGCAGCAGGGCTCCAGTATGAGGCAGACAAGGCAAGGAAGAGGGATGCACTCTGGCAGTGACCAGGAGCTGAGAAACTCGGCGGCAGGGTGGATGCCAAAGGCCGACAGTCTACAAAGGTTGGGAAGAGGGTGAGGGAGCTAGTAGTGAGCAGTGTCGGGAGGCAATTCAGTTGACCGAGATGGTGGAACCGAAACAGGATTATTGTGTAAGGCTGTGCGGAGGGTGGACCAGGGGTCGCTAGCATGGGCTACAGCTATGAAGGGTGCGCAGGCATGGAGTTGGGTGGCGGTTCTATCCATAGTGGGGTGCGGCGTCTGGGGGAATCCCTCAAGGTAGGCGGTGGCCATGGGGAGACCCAAGGAAAGTGGGAGGTGACGGTGATGGGTCGCCGATTTAGGGGCCAACTGCTACAGGGATCCACATGCTCTGGAGGAAATAGCCTCCAGATCCTCTATAGTGGCATTCAGAGGAAGCTTCTTGGTAGCTGTTTTGGTGCCTGGCTTGGTGTCCCATGGATGATAGAGGGGGTCCACGAGACACCCTTTAATTTCCTTTTTTGTCTTTTGGGTAGATATTTTTCACAAACTCTCCCCCGAACTCTATTCTTTTTTTTATATTTTATATGATTCGAGGTCTCCCACAATTATTCATATTGTGTGTATTTCCACATATAAATTTTTCCAAAGTCCACTTGATAGATTTCAAATATAGTAATAATAATAAAAAATAAAAAAAATAATAATTTCTTATTATTATACTATTATAATAATAAAATAAAAATTATTATAATAATGAAATTAGTCTGAAATTTATTAAATTATAGAAATTTATAATTTTTCATATAATTATAATTATATCCAATGAACTATTCTAAACTTGATCGGTTCATCGAAATGAATTAAAATTAACGCATGTGATAAAAAAACACAAAACTCCATCCAATATGAAATTTTAAAATGGCCATGACTAGTCTATCTGAGATCAGATCGATGGGAGTTTTGAACTACTGGGACCATTTTTGAACCATCAAATTAATTGCAATGAAAACATAATTTTCTAGGCTCTGAAAATTTTACGTGATCACTATCATACCAATGAAAGGTTCCAGGGCCCAAAGTGGAAGCTGGTGGGCAAGGGATTTTAAAATTTTCATTGGAGAGACTACGGGACATGTCATCACCGATGATCCAAGCCCTAGAATGGTCTGGGGATATCACATAAATTATAAAGAGCACAAAATAAAAATTAAAAACACACCAGTTTCAAATCTGATGTTGTGGTCAACTTCAACTAGTCAATGGAAATTGTTGCTTGGAGGATCCAAATTATGAACCCTCAGGATCAACAACATACACTTCCAAAAAATTGTGGGAGTGTCGATCATCAAATTTTGGGTGCTATAACGGAGGTCCAACAACACGTTCAATGTCCGAAAAGTCACCGCATCAAGATTCCTATAATGCTTGAGAGATATTTTTATATGAGCTTCTTGGATCGAAAGCTTCTCCCTCTAGGAATCATGAGGATAGAGATGCTCTCATATTTATTCCATGAAAGTGAATTAATAGTGGGAGTGGACACACATGAGAGAGAGGCTCCTCTCATATTTATAGTGTCTTTGAAAAATACCTGTTTTGGTTCCCCCAGCGCCCGTTTATTTCTATATCCACCAAATAAATAATTTTGACAAACAAAACTGCATCAATATTATTTATTATTTTATCACATACCTTTAATATATAAAATATATTACTAGATAAAAACCAAATGATTTAACTCAACTCGATGTCACGCTTAATATTAAACAAACCATCAATATTAAAATAATATTTGTTTCATTAATATTTTCTTGTATTTTCATAAATTGTAAATACATTAAATAATTTCAATGCCAAATATTCATACCTTGAATGTTAATGAATTTATTTAATTCTTTTGGTGATCGATAACTTAGACAACACTGGTCCCCATGGCAGGGCCCACCTTGTCCATATACTTATTCAAATGAATAAGGCATGTTAATGAATACGCTATTGTGTGTGACCTTCTTGGCCATTATCTCGATAGTAGTGAATAAAATCCACAAACCAAGATCGGAGTTTTGCAACCTATCATGGCCCCTAAAGAGATACAGATTGTCAAAACAACGACAACCAACCTACGAATAATGATTGTGTACTATAATCTCTTTGTCATCAAATATCTCATATAGCAGGATGCACAGTTGTCTCATCATCATTTAATTGAATTATTATTTTTTGATCTTAACAGATGGATTTTCCTTTTGACTACTTTGGGTAAAGTCATAAGAAGGTAGCACCATCCTGATCAACCAGGCCTGAGATATACAACTTCTTGAACTTTGAATTGATAAATTCATTCTTAACCATTCAACAAATATCATACCACCGACAACACACCCAACACAAGCTACCTCTCCATGATTTCAATATCGTTTTTTTCATTGCATAAATGTACACCATTAAATGATACACATTGGTAATGGTCTCATGTCAGGAGACCAATACACATGTATGTGGATAAGAACGATCTATGACACCCAATAAATGTTGTGTTCCTTTTGGCGGGTATATAATCATAATCTCGCTACTAGAGATTACCAAGTACAAGCCTCATGATAATTAGTCTCAATGATTATGATCCCCTAGCACTCGATAGTCAGACATCTTCTGTATTGATTCAGTAAGATGTATCTAGACCATATAACATATATCTAACATTTATATCATTGTATCTTGAGACTCTCATTATAGCCTGGGTTCTGTTATAACCTCTAAATATGACAATTAATCATTGGAAATTACCATTATAATAGAGGATTCTTAAAATTAAACACTATAATAGTAAGATAACATCATGTATAACTAATTGTACACATGATATGGTAATCAAAAATATGGCATAGTTGGTTCCAGGTTAACCACTATTTCAACAGTTTTAACCTCATATATAATAAATATTAGTTCATTATACATATAGTAAATAACCATTATTATATGTATCATACCATATAGGATTTACTTATTACCTTTTATTACCCATTTATTAACATTTCCTTGTTAAAATCATATTTCGGGCAATAACTACCATGTATTTCATATATGTTCTTATTTATAATTTTTGGTCCTTTTAAATAGAACATGGTTCAAAAATATAATGATATTTAACCCTGACATAAATATTATATTTATTAAGTATATATTTATATATAGTAATCCTTAAATTTTATTGATAAAAATTACAACACACCATTCATTGAGATCGTGTGTCATATGTACGCTTGAACGTTGTTTCCATTTTCTTGAATGTTGAAATCAAATGAAGTTAAATATCACATTTTCATATTCATTATTATTTCATTTATATGACATATATACATTAAAGATATCCTTTTTACCTTCCTTAAATCATAAGTGAAAAATGAATCAAATCCATTCGCAAAGCTGTAGTCTTCCTCACACATGAGTGACATTATCATATCCCATGGAATAGAAAGTCAGAAGATATATGTCATATAACAATTAAATAAGTATAATTTCGTTAAAAATATCATATATATTTATTTAATATATCCATATTACCATCCAAGTAAATTAAAAATGAAAACGCAAGACATCATTTTACGAGGTGTTAGTATGTTGTACCCACGGGCGTTGTTATTTCTTTTTGATGGGTCATAAATTAAGAATTTAGATGTAATATTATAATTAATAAAGTATAATAATTTCATAAATGTCATATATAAACACTAATTCCATCATTATATCCATTCCAGAGAAGTTTTGATGAAAAAAAATCACATCGGTTCGTGAGGTGATAGTCCATTGTACACACGATCGATGGTTAGATTTCCCATTTGATAAAAGTTGAGAGGTGAATAGGTCATTACATTTACATAAGAAAATCTCAATATTTTAGATAGTTTTCTTATTATATCATACTATAATAAAAATATTTTAAGTAGATTGAAGAATAATGAAAACAAAAACATAGGTTTAAGAATTTTACCTATTCTTCATAGAGCCACTTTAGGTTTTTACCAAAATCATTCTTAGCTGGGATTACAAAAAAATCATATAGTATCGGTGGAAATAATTATAGATTATACTATAGTATGTATTGGAAAAACCAAATGTTCTTTTAATGTGAAGAAAGGAGGAGAGGGGTGTCATTTTATGTGTGGGTGAAGATAGACTATAAAATTTTGGAATTAAATAATTATAACAAGGATTTTAAAATTTAAAAAAGGATAAAAAATGTACCATTATAAAATAGTCTAAGATATAAGGCCTAAATATTACTATTGGGTATAATTATATAATGATTGGGTCATTTTTAAGCATTGTATTTTTAGTTTAATCCTAAGGAAACTTGTTTTTACCTTAACTGTGGTAATTAATGTTTATTTCTTTTACTATTAATTATGTTAAAAAATTAATTTTACCATATTATATAATAATAATTAATATTATTAATATTATATAATCCATTTTATCAAATTAAAATCATGAAACTTGTATAATTTAATTTAAAATTAAACCTACAAATTTGACAAAAAATGTTTTTCCATGGAGAAAATGTTCCAAAGGATTAAATGCTTTTATATATAAATTTAATAAATAATCGATTAAAATGGAATAAATTTATTAATTATAAAATAATTGAGCTAATTTTAATTTTTAATCTATTTTATAGAAAAATGGAACCTTATAAATTCTTTAATTGAAAAGGTAGTTTCTAAAAAAATGGTATTTCTCATTATTCAGCAAAATATTAATCATTTCATAAAATACCAAAAAAATAACCCTAAGATAATTTTGACTTATTGATTCCAAAAATTATGATTATTTTGTCAAATATATTTTCTAAAAGTTTTAAAAAATAATTTTTTTATTTTTTCACAAAAAGCCAAAAACTCGTTTTTTAAGAAAAAAAATTCTTTCCAAGCATATGAAAATTTTCCCAAAAATTAAGTAAATTATTATCAATAGTATTTCTTTATATAAAACCATTACAGTTGATTTACAAAAAAATATTCATATTCAAACGAAAAAATTTAATATCATGTCTATAATAGTAATTTTGAAATAAAAATATTTATTTTATAATGTTGTTCATTGAAACTCAATTTAGCGTGTAACATAATCTATCGAAGTAATAAATTTTATATAAAAATTATATTTCATAAAATCATGGTTTGTTACATTATTCTCCCATTTATTAAATTTTTTCCTCACAATTTTAACATTATCTCGATAATTATGGGCTTGATATTTGAATATAAATTTATTAAAACCCCATATTATGTAGAGGGTTAATAAAACATCTGATTGATAAGAGAGAAAGGTGAGCATGAAGGTTATCTAGAGTAACATGTAACTAGGTGTCCATGATGGAAAATATTTTTGGGAAGTGAAAATGTTTTCATTGAAGAAAAAACAAATTCCTAATGACTAATATAGATTGATAGAAAACATGGTCAAGAGAAAGTTAACAACCACAAATCCACAAATATGTTACGAGTTGAAAGACCATTAATTCAATAAGAGTTAAAGTAAAAAGGTAAATTTTTTTCTTTAAAATATTTTTGCTTAAGTATAAATAATTTTTCATATCATGATAGAGAACATGAAAATATATAATTACTTGATTTATTTCCATTTAATGAGCACGATCTCATCCCTTTGTTGTGCTTTGATCAATTTCAGTTTCATCTATATCAACAAGAAATGAAGATGAATTTTTCATGCCTAAAGAACTAATAAATCACAAGATCCATAATAGAATGATAATTTATTCCTCCAATCTCTAGTTATCATTAAATGAAAAAAATTTAGATCATGTTACCCTATAATGATAAATCATTATATGATGAAGTAACACATTAATATCAAAAACCACATCCAAATTTAAACTTAAACAATTCCATAAATGCTTAACCTTATCACCCTTAAAAAATTAAAATATATATTTTTAAAGGACTTTATATTTCCCAAAATCATCTTAAAATTAATCCCACAAAATTAAAAATTTATCTCTTCATTGCCACATACTATATATGTGAATACGATGGTCATATATCCTCTTAAAACATGTTGATGACCATAATTACTATAAAAACTCAATGAAAACATACATTATTCCTCATTATTTAAATTAATCCACCGACTATTGAATAAATTTGATAAATATAAAAAAAACTACCTAGATGATAACATAAACCACATTGTCAAATAATCATTAATTAGTTCAACCGTCATCAATACTATCCAATATACGTTATCCTTATCAATCATCTCTTTATCCAAAATAAAAACCATTATATAAACATCGATAACATATTAAGGGTTATCTTCTCTTAATCATGTTTTTAACATAAAATATCAGCTTTCAATTAAATCACTTTTGAATATATTAATGAAAATATTTAATTTAAAATTTTTACATAGTAATACTTATATATTACATGATTCATATAACCAAATTCTTGAGTTCAAAAATAGAATCACTTTTGTCCTTCCACTTCATTCTTAAACCATTAATTATTCTCCATCACCATATTCCTTGATACCTCCTCCCTAAAATATGAAATTTGAATCATGTATTAAAAATCACCATACTTAATTTGAACATACTTAATATGTTTAACATAAACTATACTTTTAGAACAACCAATGCCTTCATCTATCATTGAGACTCTCTTCATCATCAGCAATAAAACCATTACTTATGAAACCTTTATAATTATCATCCTTCGATTTATCTCTAAGTAATTTTTTATAATAATTCGCATACCTTTCACATTTACAACATTTAAATTTCGATGATACCTTAAATATACAATTATTATCATCCATTGTGTTAACTATACTTCGAATTTATCTTAATAAATTACTTTCTTTGTTCCTGTCTTTTCCACACTCAGAACATATCACATTCCTTTGTGAAATTACGTAGATTGGTTATTCCCACATTCTATACATATAGTACATTTAACATTCATTCATTCATGGTCTCCACAACATCATCTCTAAGAAAAATCTATACTTCTCCAATTTTGTGGATCTGATAGTTGGTTAAGGTGTATGTTTTTAATCATATATAGAGATAACTAATTATGAAACATAACAATATATGTCACTCTAATCATTATCCTAATTTTTATCTCATCAATGCATTTTATATAACAATCAATATTAACCTAGATAATTCAGGTTCCTACCATTGACTAAAACCAAAAATCATAGTGTGTGAAAAATATTCATAGTAGGAAACCCCATTATCCTGGAAAATTATTTCTAAGATGTCTAAATCATGAGACATTATATTAATTATTCAAAACCTTAGGTTTAATATTGGGAATTCATGGTCATTACATACTAAAATACAATATATGGTTCACAATGAAAATTTTAATTAACCAAAGAATTACCTCTGTGAGTGTCAATCTAGGTGCACATAGAGAATTGTTTTCTTATACGAGGTAATTGATGAGTCAAGACCAACGTTCTGTTTCATAGTAATTACCCCTAGGTATATTATTGAAGAACAATATCCACTAATAGTATCCAGATTGGTATGTATTACTATGTAAATGACATAATCAATTCCATACAAAATCTTTAGGATGTTATCCTATACTTCGACTCATCTGATGGGCTATTCACTAAAGGTTTCACATCCTAGTTTCCAAATATTAGCTAAACCATTCCTCGGATACCAAATTTTAGGACCCTATCATTTCATACATAATTAATAAATCTTAATAGATGAATATTATTTTAAAACATAATTATCTATGTGGGAATCATTTAGGTCTAGTGCCTTTAGAAACATGGATACATAAAAATCTGGTTCATAGGTGAGCTACATTTTCCCACATAAATTTCTTTATCTCTACGGACCTTCATAAACACATTCTATATATTACATTTCTTAAAAACATGGAGAATAAAATATAATAAAGGGTGTTCTCATATGTTTAGTAAGGCTGGACAATGGAGATATCAATAGAGCATTAGCATATTGGTATGATCACCTAATAATAGAATTTTAATAACCATAACCTTCATACCATAGATCATGAACTTGAGCGGTGTAATAAATATTTATATTTCATGACACATAAATCATAAAAGAATCAAATAACAAGATCCATGAGATCTTAAAATTGACCTGGAATATATATTTGGGGAGTACACATAATCATATGACATTGATAACATGTACAAGTAGAAATAACTTCAATCATTTAATTAAGGATATGAAATAAATCCCTCATATAAACTTATGGAAATGATAATAGGTACATGGATGACATTATGAACTTTAAATAAGGACCATTAATAACCTAATGGACATGAAACAAATCCCACACATAACCTTACAAACATGAAATAAGGTCCAATGATAACATTGTGAACCTAAAATCAGGTTCACGCATTACATATTCAACTCTTGAGTTATCTATCATAACCCAATTTAATGGAGGTAGATATATGTCCCACCAACCACATAATGAAAAAAACATATATATTATCTAATATATAAATCAGTCATCATATTGGAACCCATGAAAATAAATGGGTGTCATAATCATTTCATAATTTAATCATTGAATAACAGGTGAGAAAAGAATCATGTTTCATAAACATTTCATCACGATATAACCCATGGAATAGAAATTAGATTAATAAATATATTTTCATAATAAACATGAGGCATTAAGAAATATAAAGGGAATTGTATCCTTGGGCCACATCCCTAGTAATGCATACGTAACATCAAAATATTTCATCCTAGATGGAAAATAATTTAGAAAGACCACATGAAATATTTCATGAATAGAATAGACTTTAATCTTTGAAAAAAATTAAAACATAACATATTTTCAAAACCCTATTTCTAAAATTAACCATGGAAAATTATAAATGAATATTTAAAGAACATTTAAACATTTTTAGAGAAAAAAAACCTTTTCACGTGGAAAGTCTCCTTCTTAAAACTAACAGTTCACTAGACATTGTGAAAATATTATTCTTTAAAAATAATAAATTAACCATAAATAAAATTAGGTGTTCATGTTAATAGGAAATTATATTCATGTTTCACACATTAAAAAAATATTCCATTTTTTGGTAAACAGTCAAAACTCAAATTTTGAAAAACTGTTAAGAAGAATCCTTTGAAAAAAAATATGTAAAAAATTAAAACATGGTTAAAATTTACCTTAAAAATAATTAGAGAATATTAAAAACATTCTTTAAAAAAATTCAAAAAAAAATTCATTGAAGAAAATGGTTTCTAAAATGAAGAGGTAAATAAATACTATTTTTATCAAAAATATTCTTTTGCAATATTGAGTATATATAGATATGAAATATAAAATAAAACACGTATTCTTAAGAAATAATGAAGGGACGATAAAATTAATTTTTTTCTTCATATGAAGATCATAATATCTGGTCATTGGAAGCATAATTCTAAAAATCCTTGATAAAAAATGATATTTTAACATCAAATCCCCACAAATTTGGTAAATTTTGAATTGTTATCCCCATTTGATAATAAAATAAAATGAAAATTTTATTATCATGAGAATAAATAAATTCACGATATATTATTTAAAATGTTATATATATACACTTGAAAAAATGAGAGAGGTTTTTAATATAAAAAATGTCTAAAAGAAGAAAAATTGAGACAACAACATATTACCTTTGTAACATCACGGATCCTGATGCCACTCAACTGGTTCCCCGTACCCGGTTGACCAAATTACCTCAAGATAATCTCCCAGAATTCCAAGGGTTGTCAAATATCAGTGAGGTCCTAGGGAGTGATAGTGGGGAAACAATGCACTCATTGTCATAGTTTAACATAGTGGAGTAAAAATAAACAATAAAGAAAGTAGTGAATCGCGTGGAACAAAAAGAAATAGTGGAAGGTAGATCAGATAAATAAACAAGAATCATTCAGTAACAGTGATGAGGAAGCATGTCAAATTTTCCAGAAAATCATAAAAACATATACACTATAGTAATACACAATATAATTATTAAATCACAATAGAAAAAAGGATAATAGGACGAATCACAAGCAACATCATGCCCTTCGACTCCTAAGCAGCACATCAAGTACCTCTAGCAGGGAGCTTTCCCTAACCTATACCTGCAATCATATAATCTCTTTGGGCCCAAAACAAGAACCAGACAGGGTGTGAGACTAAATCCTGGTAGAAAACCACCAATATTCTATTCCAATATGTCAGTGAATATATATAATAGGCAGTGTGCAATAGTAAAATTAGTAAAAAGTATGTACTCAAAAGTAATAACAACATATGTCTGATAAGACATTGAAATCATGTATGGGTGAATACCGAGTCTAACCTTGTGCATTGTCTTGGAAAATGATTCAATTGTCATTTCATTTCATTATTCAATTTCAATTGATTTTGATCCTGAAATCTTAATGTAGAAACCAAGTATCACTTATGATGTGTTTAACCCAAACCATATAACCATGGTATAACATAACACCAAAATGGATCAAAACCAACTATATAAGAATTTTTGTAGTCAATCAAGGTCAAAACCCTGTGTATAGGCATTTCAGCATGTACGAGGGTCATAAACTGATGTATAATAATTTTAGCATGTATCAGGGATAAGCCTAGTTTGTTAGCATTTCAAAATATAAAGCATCACACGTAACTTACACCATTACATGCAAAACAACAATTTAAATCACGTTGGAAAATCCATAAATCAATTAGTTCAATTCAAAATAACCCTTAAAATAAATTCAATGGCTTTCCCATAGGAATCCTAGGACAAATGGATAAATAATGATTATCCAAGGGAAAACACACCCACAGGGTGTCCTTCAATCCATTCTAATGGTCTCAAACATGCCTCATAATCATTTAATAGATTACCTAATCAACATTAGGTAACAACATATGTCTAAATTAAATTTAGGTGACACCTAAAAATGGGTGTTCAACACTCATACGTATATAAATAAATTGACATTTAGGGAAAGGAAGAAAACCACCAACCTCATTGTAGTACGACTCTCTTCATCCAGCATCATGTTTTTATTTGACCTAGAACAGGGTAGATCAACAAACTAAGAAAAAATGTTCACCCCTTGATAACTCAACTGAGAGAATAAATTGGTAAGCATGGCTCAAGATTAATTGATAGCTCACAAAGGGGAATCCAACGAATCTAGTGGTGTTTGAATCAGAGATCTGATGATGAATCGAGAGCCAAAATCCCATTCAGATCTCTTGGGAGCGCTTCTCGTTGAAGGGGAGGTCTATTTCTTTCTACCTTGAGAAACAACATAATTCTCAACATATTAATCAATAAAAAAAAGTAAATAGTGTGTACTTTAGATTACATGATGTGATCATATAGTTTTTTGTCCCGACTATTACATGGTTGTGTACTGAGATTAGTTGATGAGTGTCCTTAAATACATGGTGTGTACCTATAAGTACATGGTGTGTAGTTCCCAATCACTCTATGTAATAGTCTTGAAGATATCCACATGACCACTTTCCCCCCATTTTATTAAGTACAAACTAAAAAGTAATGATTCATACCTCAAAGGAAGAACTAGGTAATTACAAAACTCCCCCGTAAAGCAACTTGTCCCCAAATTTCACTTCCTAGGGTCGTGAAGAAATATTTGGGAAAAAAATCGGCCATTGGGATCATATATCAACCTCCCTCTCCCAAGTCATGTCCTACACTCTATTATGCTACCATAACACCTGTATTAAAGGAACAGACTAGCCATAGAGAACCTTCATGCTACGATCCACAATACGAATGGCATGATCCTTAAAGGGCGCATCGTCCTACGTCTTCAATTACTAGGGCTGAAAGGCGTGAGATGGGATCGAAAAGTAATGTCAAAAATGATATACGTGGAAGATTTCGTGAATAGAAATGTACCTCCAAGGTAACTGTAATAGATAGGACACCAGCCTGACCCTCTTGATAATATCAAATGGACCTAAGTATCTCTGTGAAGGATTACCTTGTATAAAGATCCTCTGGTGTCCCAACCACGGTGCAACACGCAATAAAACATGATTCCCAGCCTAAAACTCTATAGGTCATCTTTGGCGATCATCATAAGATTTTTGATGAGACTGCGGAGTAGTCATCTACTTCTAGATTAACTGGACCTACTCAGAAGTCTCCTGCACAAGTCATGGTCCCAGTAAAGTTCCCTCGCCCACCAATATCCCACACAAGGGTGATCGGGATGGAATACCATACAATGCATCGTAATGTGACATCTCTATAGTCTTCTGGAAAATGGTAATGTAGGAAAATTCAACTAGTAGAATATGATTCTGCCAAGATCTCCCAATGTCTAGGATGCATGCTCATAGCATGTCCTCTGGAATCTGTATCATATTCCCTGATTTACCATTTATTTGAGGGTGGTATATTGTGCTCAGAAGCACCAGTGTACCCAATGACCTCTGAAAACTCTTCAAAAAACGAGATGTAAAGTGGAGTCCCTATAAAAAAATGATATAAAGAGGGACCCTATGAAGTCATAAGACCTCACAATTATAAATCATTCCAAATTCATCAACCTTGAAGGTCTTCTTGATCAGAATGAAGTGGGAAACCTTAGAATGTCTATCAACCACCACCCACACTATATCATTAAGTCGAGCGAACATGCTAAACCCGTCACAAAATCCATCACGACGTCATCCCATTTACAATCCATAATATGTAACTGATGTAAATGATGGGCTAACCGCTGATGTTCCACCTTCACCTGCAGACTTGTGGAACACCTCGTAACAAAACTAGCCACCCCCCTCTTCATACTCGGCCACTAGTACTAACATCATAAGTCTAGGTACATCGTGGTAACTCCATGATTCATTTCCCATGTTGAAGCCTTAAATTCCCACATCAACTCCTAACATATGTCCACTAGGAGACAAACACATCCATGGATCCGCAAGATCTCATCATCACCTACTGTTCAACTAGGAGGTAAATCCTCACCTACTACACTCTCCCACAAGATTAAGCCCTCTGAATATAATAGTTGTCTCATACTAACTATGTCATGAATGGTAAAAATTCATTGCTAAAGAAGAATGTAAAGTCTATACCTAACTATCCTGCACCTCCAAATGCATCTCATAGAATAACGCCATTGTTTTCCACTCACAACTAGCCTATTTAATTTCATGCATCTAAGTCCTCCTGCTTAGTGCATTAGCCACCACGTTGCCTTTTCATGATGTTTGGGAAAAATCGATGTCAAAATACAGAAGGTATTCCACCATCCTTCGCTTCCTCAGATTCAAATCACGCTGAGTAATGAAGTACATGAATCATTTGTGGTCTGTTTACACCACAAATCACACTCTCAACAATTAATGCCTCCAAACTGCATAAAACATGAACAACCATGGATAACTCGAGATTGTGCATTGGAATTTTCCTCTCATGTGGCCTCAACTGCTAACACATGTATGCAATGACTCAATCCCCATCCATAAGAACAGATCCCATCCTGATAGCTGATGCATCACATTACATAGTGTAACTCCTTCCTGGATCTAGAAAAATGAGTATTAGTGCTGACATTAATCTCCCTTTCAACTCATGAAAGACTTTCTCACAATAATCCTACCATACATACTCCACACCCTTCTTTTTCAATCCCTTCATTAGCACTACTAAGAGTGTGAAGTACTGTATGAAACACTTGTAGTAACCATCCATCCTAAGAAAACTCTTCACCTCAAAGAAGTTCTTGGGATACTCCCAAGCAACTACTTCTCCCACCTTCTTTGGGTCCACTAATACTCATATTTTTGAGATGATGTGACCTAGAAAATGAATCTAATCCATCTAGAAGTGGCACTTTGAGAGCATATAATATAACTGATTCTATCTCAGTGTACACAAAACAATCACAAGCTTTGTGTAATGGTCTGGTTGATAATGAGAATACTCCTAGATATCATCCATGAAATCCAAAACAAAGAATCATGATAGGGATGGAACACTCGGTTCATCAGTTCCATGATGACCGATGGATAATTCTTGAGACCGAATAGTATAACCACATACTTATATAGACTATATCTACTTCAGAAAGCTTTGTAAGGTATGTCTATTGATCCAACATGCACTTGATGATAACCAGATGTCATATCAATCTTAGAAAATACGTGACATGCACAGATCTGGTCGAAAAGATCATCTATTTATTGAGGAGGATACTTGTTCTTTACCTTTAACTTGTTCAACTTTTGATAATCCATGCATAGACTGAGGTTACCATCCGCCTTATTCCCAAAAAAGTCCAGTGAACCCCAAGGAGAAATAATGGTTCAGATGAAACCCTTAGCCTCCAAATCTTCCAGATGCTTCTTGAGCTCTTTCAACTCTCTCATAGCCATCCTATAAGAAGGAATGGTAATCGTTGTAGCTCCTGGTACTGGCTCGATAGAGAACTAAACCTATCTTACTAGAGGTAAACTTGAAAAGTTTTCTGGGAGGATGTCCCCAAAATGATCAGTCACTGGCAGAATGTCCATCTGACATGTCCCTAGTTCATCCAGATATAAACTGTAAATTTTTGTAGTCATCCCACTCCACCCACAAATCTTGGGTCCATCTCGACTTTCTATGACATCCCATTCACCCTTGTGTACAATGATCAACCCTCTCATGACATAAAATTCACTATGTGGTTATAACAATCGACAATGTCTTGAAATGAGACTAACAAGTCCATTACAAGTATGACATAAAAACATGTCATCTCTAAGAGAAAGAGATCTGAAATGTAGTGACACCCCCCAATTTCAAGGGGTCACTCCTTGCACTATCACACGGCTTCCATTATAAACCCTAATAGAGTATCTAGGACCATGACTTCATAATAAATGAAAACATAGATCCCCAGACTCTTCACAATAGGTACATATATGAAACTATGTGAATACCCAGTATCAAAAACCACAGAAGCTAAAATAGTGGTGAATAGAATGGTACCTCTGATAGGATAAGGTCTTATATTCTACTCTTATACGGTCTACTGCACTATAAATTTCATTCCTATATTGCATCCCTATGACATAGCCTAGCTGACCTGAGGTTATCCACTCTACTATCTCTGAAAGCCTGGGTTCTGGATTCCATGGCCCCAACCACTCCCTCAGCCTGAATGATTTGACGTATTCTAGTTCCCTGACTGGTGAGATGCTCCTGGCCTAACTCCAGAACATTGAATCTGTGAAGATACTCTCTCACTAGCCACCAGTGGAAATTTTCTTCAAAAGCACTATAGATGACACATCTTACCACAATCTTGGCATTCGAATGGGTCTAGAGGGAAATAAGGTTTCATGATCCCAACTTGTCTACACTAGTATCACCTCACCTGGATACCTGTAGAAATGTTCTGACTACTTGGTTTGTCATGAGTAATCTCCAAACGATACTCTCTGCTTCCTGTTGAGAATGTACCAGTTCTCGGTGGCAAACCTCCATGGATCACACTTCCAGATTCCCTCTGATTTCCCTCAGTAATCAGTTCCAAGTCCACTATTATAGTTATAGTATTCAGAAAAAAGATATTAACCTGCTATCGGATGTCATAACTAATTCCATCCCTGATTCCCCTAGCCTATGAAATATTTTCACCCATTATAATAGGTGTGAAGTGCTGGAGCATAGTAAAAAAGCTGAATAATCCATAACTTCTAGAGCACCCTAATCCAGATGCATGAACTCCCGAGATTTGTCATCCCTCAATGTCTCGGGATATTAATAGTCATAGATGACTCTCTAGAAGTCTTCTGAAGGCATATATCAATGATTCCCCATCTAAGTAAACACATCCCACCACCTCTTAGTGGAATCACACAAAATACAAGTCACTAGCTTGACCCTCTGCTTAAGAGGTGTATCTAGATTATCAAAGATAGATAACATGGCCTCTATCCATGAATTTATAGCATGTGGTCCCATATCCACAGAAAATGACGGAGGATGTTGCTGCTGGAACACTCTAGTCAACTCATCCATAGAAGTGGCAAGGTGAGGTTCTCCCTGGAGAATCTTCAAAAAATGTGTGAAGATATCATGAAACTGTGCATCCACACTTGCGTCCAGTATTACATTAGGTTCTGCAACTGGATGTACTGGATGGTCTAATACTAGTCCATGGAATACCACCTATGGGGTATGATCATCTCCACTCTCTTGGCATACTACTAGAGGTCATCATGGTGGTATCTCATTGTAAATTCCATCACATACACCTCAGTGTAAAATTATTTATCAAGGTTCACAATTCAAGAGTGCAAGAACTAACCAGGAGAATATAAGTATCAAGAGTTTAAATAGGTAGAGTACACGACATGTAGAAACCACACATGAAATTTAACCTCAAGGTTTTACATGGGCATGTACTCTGACCGGCCTAAGAATGTATACACCCTAGATATATTTCATGTCATCCCCAAACACTGCATGTTCTCAAGTTTTCCCTCTTGGCTGGGTTCTCCCATATGTCCAAAATCACATGGTTTTTACCTTGGTGAGAACTACATAGGGTGTACTTACAGTACATAGCATTTTCTGATCAAAACTCAACCACCAATTTTTCTCTCATACGGCCAGTGACATGGTCAAAATCTACATGGTGTGTACTCAGAGTACACAGTGTGTACATGAAATAGTTCTTTCTTCCTGAAAAGAAGAAAACATGGAATGTGTTTATAAGACTACATGCCATGTTATATGTGCTTCCGAACAGTAAGCCTTAGAAACCTCCACAGAACCCCTATTTTTGACAAATATAGCAACGGTGTGCCAACTTCTAATATGTGGTGGCCCATACTCCCCCGCAAATCAAATCTTGTAATCCACATATAACACATAACAACCTAAGTTATACCCCATAGATGAAACTTGATCCACCAAATTCTGATCCAAGTGGGCCCATACTCCTCAGGGATCAAAGTTTTTTGTCCATCCCATTCGACCATAATATGTACCAATACACCTATCGTTACCTCATAAATCCCTATCACATTATGTATCACAACATCAAGAAATAAGAAATTATCTCTAAATGGAATGGCAAGAATACATGGAATGTGATTCTAACAATTTCTTATATGATGCATCTAATGGGATACCCTCATCTCCTTAGGTTGAAAAAATAGAACAAAAATGATATCAATACTAACAGCACAAAACAAGTGTGACACCCAAGGGTGAAAAGGAATCAACTGTAATAGTTAAAAATCCAAATATTAAAATTTCATTCAAGGCAATTTCTCTTTTCCATGTACGTGGGGTATCTACTCCTGGGAACGGCTAATTACCAAACTCTATTTCCAACCTATCGCTTTCTAATGTCACCAAACAGTAAGAAAAACCAAAAAAGTACCTCCATTAATACAACTTTGAAACATCCCGGATCTAGATGCCACTCAACAGGTGCCCCGTACCTGGTCGACCACATAGCCTCAAGTGAATCTCTCCAAACACTAAAGGCAGCTGACTAGAAGGGAGGGACTAGGGTGTGATAGTGGGAAACTATGCCCTCATTGACAGAGTGTAACACAGTGTAATAATAATAAACAATTTCAGAAGTAGTGCACAACATATAATTGAAATTAATAGTGGAATAATGATATGATAAATCACTAAGCATCATTCAATTCCAAAGATTATGTGGCATGTCACATGTTATAAAAAAGAATCGAAACTAGTACACTATAGTAATACAAAATATAAGCCTCAAAAGAAAAAGAGAAAAAAAGACAGTATGAAGCATAGCAAGCCTTAGATCATTCTCGTGCCCACCAAATCCTAAATAGCACATCAAGTACCTGTAGTATGGTTCTTTCCCTAATCATTACCTGAAATTATATAATCTATTTGGGCACAAAAAATGACCAAACATGGTGTGAGACTATATCCATGTAAAAAACCAAAAATGGTCATTCCCAATCTATCAGTGAATATATCTAATGGGTAGTATATAATAGTGAAAATAGTAAATAGTAGGTACTAAAAAGTAAGAACAACAAATGTCTCAAAAGAAAAGTAGTCAAGAATGGGTGAAAACCGAATCCAATCTTTTTCTTTGGATTGGAAGATGCCTCAATAGTCATTTCATTTCATTATGCAATTTTCAAATGTGTCTGGTCCTGAAAATCTAACGTGGAAAACAAGTATCACTCCCGATGAATTTAACCCAAACCGTAAAACCATGGTATAACATAACACAAAACTTGATGAAAACCAACTATATAATAATTTCTACAACCAATAACAGTTGAATCCCAGTGTATATGAATTTCATCATTTTCTAGGGTGAAAACCTAATGTATACGCATTTGAACATGTATTAGGGCCAATCCCAGTGTATAAAAATTTCATAATTTAAAACATATCATCTAAATTAAAACATTATATTAATAACCACAATATAACTCACATGTTAAAATCATTAAATCATACAATTCCATTCTAAAAACCCATAAAATATATTACAAGACATGCCCATAGGCATCCAAGGACAAACTGCTAATCATTGATCATATGAGGGAAAATGAACCCACGTGATGGACCTCAATCCACAATAATAATCTCAAACTTTCCTCATAATCATTTAATGAATTACCTAATCAACATTATGTAACAACATAGGCCAAAATTCAATTTAGGCGACACCCAGAAATGGGTGTGCGGCACTCCAAAATTTATAAACCAATTCTTATTGAGAAAAATGCACAAGACCTACTACCTAATTATAATATGACTCTCCTCATCCAACATGAATAATGTAATCGACCTAGAATGGTGTAGATCTACAAAATGAGAAAAAAATGCTCAACCATTAATAACTCAACTGAGAGAATAAATAAGGAAGAAATGATTAAGGGGAATTGAGAGCTCACTGATGTGAATCCAATAGATCATATGGTGTTCGAATCGGATTTCAGACAATGAATGAGGAACCAAAATTAGTTTGGATCTCCTAGGAGCATTTATCATCCAAGGGGAGGTCTGTTTCTATTTTCCTGGAGAAATGGTGTTCTGTCCAACTTATTAATCAATAAAAAAGTGCATGGCGTGTACCAGATATTACACGATGTGTTCGTAGAGTTTTTTGGCCCAACCATTACGTGTACATGTATTGGGATTACATGGAATGTATCCTTAAATAAACAACATGTGCCTATATGTACACTATGTGTATTTTCTAGTCACATCGTGTAACAGGCTTGCACCTAGCCCCTCGACCTCTTTTCCCCCATTTTCTTAAGTACAGACTAAAAGGTAAAGATTCATACCTCAAAGGAAGAACTGGGTACTTACATCATTATGGCACGAATTTCTTCATACATATTCAAACCTCTTATATAATAAATATATTTTTATTAAAAATATTTTCTAGGACTGTAATTATATATATTATACCATATATGATTTACTTATGATCTTTATTACCAATTTATTAACAATTCCACATTAAAATAATGATTTTGGTAATGACTGATATGTATTTCATATATGTTTTGATTTTCTATTTTTTATTATAGTCCATTAATAATGGTTACACAATCTCAAAAATGTTAACAATTATATAATACAAATTAATAAATTTTAGTTATATAAAATTAAATACATCGTTCATAGAGACGGTAGAATGTACATGTGCAAGAACGTTGTTTCCATTTTATTGAAAGATGAAATTAAAAGGAAGTTAAATAGTATATTAGCTTTATATATTAATTATAGTTTCATATATATCCCATATATTCATTAATTTTATCATTATTTCCTTCCATGTAATGATTATGTGAAAAATGAGTCACATCGCTTCGTCATGCGGTAATTTTCCTTGCACATGAGCAGTATTATCGTATCCCCATGAAATGGAATGTAAGAAGGTATATGGGAAATCATAATTAAAAATTTATAATTATATTAAAAATATAATAAATATTCATTTAATCAATAATTATTTCCATCCAATTAAAAATGAATTGAAAAAAATCACATCAGTTCGCGAGGTGGTAGTCCACTGTACACACGAGTGATATTATTGATTTTCGATGGGTTGGAAGGTAAGAATATAGAAGTTATATTATAATTAAAAAATTGTATTAATTTCAAAAATATCATATTTAAAAATTAAATTCAACATTATTTCCATCCATAAGAGGTGGATACAGAAAATGAATCACATCGGTTCACGAGGCGGTAGTCTGTTGTCCACACGATCGATAGTTTTGATTCCCATTTAATGGAAGTGGAAATGGATATAGGTTATTACATTAACATAATGATATATAATTATATGTTATATTTTTTTATTATATCCACATATTTTGAAAATATTTTATGTAGTTTGATGAATAAATATTATAAAAATGAAATCTTAATAATTTTACCTCTTATTCAGATATCCTCTTTAGTTTTATACCTAGACCCATATTATGAGAGATTTATAGAAACAATAATTCATATAGGATGTGGTTATGGAATCATGGAAGAGATTTTGGTAGGTTTCTTCTGGATGATAGGGTTTTTTAATTGTGAATATGGGAGGAGATAGGGTTTCCCGGTATAAGTGGGGTAGAGGACACGTTTGTAGTTTTTTGAAATAAATAATTATACCCCCATTTTTTCACATGAAAAAATGGATAAAAATAGACCATTATAAATCTTTATAATAGATATGGTTTAAAAATTACCTTATTATTGTATGTATACATGTTTTATCTAATTCATAATAATTATCATTTTAGTTAAACCCTCGGTAAACTTGTTTTCACCTTAACTGTGGTAATTAGTTTTTCCTATTTTTAGTATTTGTTAGTGTAAATAAATAATTATAACTTGTTATAAAATTTTAATTATGCAGATTAATAATATGGCATCCATTTTTAAAAAATTAATCACACAAGTGGAATAATTCTTATTAAAATTGAATCCATAGATGCGATGAAAAATTAGTTATCCAAAAACAAAACATTCAAATGTTAAAAATAATTTTTATGTAAATTCAATAAGAATAAGATTTAAATGGAATTAATTGGATTAATTATAATATAATTGATCTAATTTAACTTTTAAATCAATTTTATAAAAAAAATAGATCCTTATAAAATTTTGATATTAAAAGGTAGATTTCAATGAAAAACAAATTTTTTTACTATTCGTCGAAAAATAAATCTTTTATAAAAAATTCACCCAAATATAATTTTTACATGTTTATTTCAATAATGTGGTTTATTTTTAAAATAAATTTAGTACTAGTGAAAAAAAATTAATTTTATTATTTCGTCACAAAAAAATTCTCCAAATTCTTTTTTTGAGATAAAAGTATTTTCAAAGAATATAAAGTATTTACCAAAAATTATGTACTTTTTTGTAGACATTTCTTATTTATAGAAAACAATTATAATTAATTTAAAAAAATATTCCTACTCATACCACCTTGTTTAACTGTAATGTAATAATGACCATGTTTAAATAATAATATTCATTGTACTTCAGGGTTCGTTAAAACTTGATTTTTAATATAAAAAATTAAAAAGAAAATTAAATTTATCTGACAACATATTTCATAAAATGTTAGGGTATTATATTATATCTCTCTAAGAATCATATTTCTATGGAAATTCCATATTCCCTAATTTGGATATTCCTATCTTTGTTGTCCAATCTTATTGGGTAGTTGGTTTTGAGGATTTTTGTTAGGGTTAGGGTATTATCCAAGGCGTGGGAAAACCCAAAAAAATTATTTTTTTTATCATGATATATAGAGTAAGAATACATGTATATTTATCAAGATATTGATAGGTGTATTTTATTATCCTATCTATATTGATTTCAATGTCTCACGTGTAGAGAGAATAGGCTTCTTGAATCTCACCTTTTAAAAATTTAAATCCCTTATTCAGCGAATTTTCTAAATCAATATTTATCATGAATCATATTTTTGGATGAATATTGTATAAAAATAAACTAGATTACACAAATATTTTTATAGTGGTTGAGGGACACTAATATAATCCCATAATCCACTCTATTAAAACCTAATGCATTTATAGTGATTTTATTTGTATTCACTTAATATGGAACTATATAACATATTAAAACAAGTTGATACTTAGCCTTTTACACAATAAAAATGATCTTTTATTGAAATATTTTCTAATATAACTACCCCTTTCCTTACACATCAATTTTATATAATATTTGCACAAAAAATAAAATATTATAATATATTGAAATTGAAAAACACCAACAACAAGAAAATTGTATAGAAACACAATTGATAGATGTTCGAACTCCCCTGGATGATATGTCTCAAAATTATGATAATTTAAATGTGAAATGATGTAGTGAGAAGATTTTCCAAAAACACATATAATCATAAAGACTATAAACTTGTCATATTTTGTTTCTTTTACTTATAAAATATTTAAAATGTGAATACAAGAAATTTCAAAATAAATATAGAAATAAAAGTAGTCATATATTTGAGTTCATACAATATAGTGGTAGTACTGATTATATATATATGACTAACCATATATTTAAACCTTTGAGATAACCCATTTAAAAATAATTATTTTTATTCTATCGATTAAAAAAATTTCATCATATAATCCTTGCAAATAGGAAAACTAATACAATTGAAAACTGATTTAGTTCTCTATATATATTATCTTGAAAAAAATATGTTAAACCTTAATAACATCATTCAATTTTTTGAAAACCATTTTAAAGTATTAAAAATATTTCTTATTTATTTTATAAAGTAAAAATAATTATAAAAATATCCTTAACTTCAATTTATGGATTGATATCTACAATTTTTTCTTCATATAATATTAATGGTGAAAATGATAAGATGTGTAAGAAAAATTAAATTTTTCATTAGTGTAATTATGAATAAATAACTTTGTAATATTTTATAAGAAGAAAATATTTTCTTGTAATATTATCTTTTGAATAAAACTAATTTAATATGAAATTTTACATTGAATAAATATTATTATTTAAGAGTAAACAATATATTTAAAAGTTCACATATGTGTTAAAACTATTTTTCATAATATATTAGAATTAACTAACCTTATTCCATGTAATAGTACACTCCAAATTCCATAGGATGAATAAGAATAACTTCAAGAAACAAAATATTTTTAAATTTTAAAAATTCTACATGTAAATTAATTCCTTGTAATATTTATTCAATGTATGAGAAATATAATATTTTATATGATATTATACCTACTAAATTTCTTCCAAAAACCTCAAAAATAATATCAATATACTTTAACATTGATAAGTTAATTAATAAGTAAATAAATACGTTAAAACTCACTCAATATAAATTCATCCATAAAAAATTAAATATTTTTTCCATCAAAACGTTGTATTGGTTAGGTTAAATTGGAGCACAAAAATTTTCCAATGGTATTGTTTTATTTTATTATCACAAAACAAATGATATTAATTTTCATAAAAAATTTTATAATTATTATTAGAAACCTTAAATATATTAAATCAGAAATATATGTAAAATTTTGTGTTTTTAGTATCATTATACATTGTTTTGTGACATAAAAATGAAAGAATGTGTAAATGATAAACAAAATATATATTAAACATGAGAATATAAAGTTGGTGAATATATTAATGTGTTAATTCAAAAAATGATATTTAATTATAGTAATTGACTAGTAAAAAAATATTTTCAAATCTATAGAATAATTCTATAAGTAATATACAAAATAATAATACATAAAATCAAAATATTTTTGGATCATTATGGTTTGGGTCGGATAGTGGAGGCGTTGGAGATTAAGATAAACTTGATAAATGTGTTGGATAGGTTAAAGGCATTATCATTAAATCATAAAATGAGGTTGATGGAGGTATCAATAGAGTATAACTTCTCTATCTGAATAAATTGTTCAATATTACATTTTCATTTAAATAACCATGTTGACATAATGTTCCCAACAATTTGTTTTAATAAAAGAAAAATTATTTTTTATTCGGGGACTAAGAGGTTTTTTATCCCATTTTATAAAAAATCCAATTTAGATCCAAACTTATAATAATACCATCCATGTATAAGTCTTGTATAATTTAATAGCCATTACTCAGTGTATAATAATAGCACTTTTTTCATACCCTTCATTTCCTATCACTGCAAACTAAATAGAATAATTAATTATTCTCCACTCACATTCAAAAAATACATTTCTCAACAAATTTTCCAATTTTTTATATAAATCTCTCAATATGATTTAAAAAGTATTAAAAAATCATAGGATCTTTGAGTCTATTTTTTAATTCCTCCTTCATTCTATATGAATTATGAATTTCATTACTAAATTGCATAAATATCTCCAAGCCTTTTTTTGATACCTAATTTTATATTAAATAGTTGATATTGTGTTACAATCAATAGATATTTTAATATATAATAATCTCTTTCAATCTTAGATGATTCTAGTAAAGATTTGAATTCAGATGTAGATGTAAAATAATGTTGAATTTTAGAAACAAAAGTTACTTTATACCATCTTTTATAGCTATAAAGTTTTCATAAATTGTATTTCTCATGAGTATAAATAGTTATTATCAATGAAAAAATATATTATTGTATTGATATCCTTATCATTATTTTAATTTTATTTTGAAACATTATATATAATATCCTGATGAATATCTCTTAAATCTAAAAAAGTATATTCCCATTTATTCAGTAGTTCGATAATAACCATAAAATCATTTTTTTTCTTACAATATATGCTATCTAGATATTCCATAGTATGTTTTAGAATATTTTATGCTTTTATCTCTTCAATAATATCATTCTAGAGAATAGAAAATGTTCTAATGTTATGAAGTCACACAATAGGTTGTTGATCAACTCAATAAGTTCATAAATATCATTATTCAATAAATTTAAATTATTATATACTGATTTAAATATACCAATCTAATTTGGTTTGGTGACCTTAAATAATTTAGTTTATGTTTTTATAATCAATTTAATATGATTGAAATAATATTTTGAAACTATATATTATTATAATTATCCATATTAATCCTTGAAAACTAGTGATTCCTAACCAAATTCTTCTCTTTTTTTCATATCTCAACCCACTTTTCAAAATAGTAAAATCATCTTTCAACTATTGAAATACATAAAATATAAAACTAGAAACTAGTGTAGGTTTTTATGAAAAAATGTATCTTCTTTTCCATTTTGTGTTTGAATATATCCATCCTTTAGTAGTCATTATCACTTGATAATTGTTACTAGAACATGGTTATCATCATCATCCCTCAAAATCTCATGAACAACCATATTATGTTCTTCCTCAACTCAATGTTTTATTGTTTTTCAATTTTTTCAACATGATCATTTTATAATGTACCATTTCCAATAAGATAATTCATAAAAAAATTCCCATATTCGTTAGTTGGTTTATTTGATTTAGTTTTATAATGATTTATGTTTCTCATATCAGTCTCTATATTATTAAATTCAATATCAAAATAAAAATCATAATCATTCTATAAAATTTTACTATGAGTTAATGTTGTAGTTTCAACATTTAATGTAATGTTATCCAAAATTTTGTCTTCATCAGTATCAATATCCTATTTTCATCTACCAGTATAATATCTTCCTAAATAGATTTAGATTTAGGTAAGACTTCAAGACTTTCATATTCCTCATTCTTGACCACTTATGTTTGAATAACTTATTCATAGTTTCCAACTTAATATTTCATTTCACAATAATTAACTATAAATTTATAAAGATTATAAATAAATACTATCTCAACAGAATAATTTTCATGATTAACTCATTCTATTAACTCAATTTCAAATTTTACACAAGTATGCCCCTCATGGTTGTATTATTGATTTATTCTTCACAAGAACTATTACTATAATTATCTATACTTAAATAACTTGGTTTTTTTAGATGAATTTAATGAAAAACTAATTTTATTCTATACTGGAACTATACAGATATAATGATAATAAGATTTTGGAACAATATCCTTATTTGAATAAGTATTATTTTGTCTTAGAAATGATTTTCAATATCCTTCTATGAGGGTTATAGGATAATAACTCTAGAAAAAAATATAATATCACCATCTTTTCATTAGGTGAACCAATTAACTTAAAGATGTGTTGGATGATATAAATCCATTATTTATTTCTATATTGTTAACTATATCCCTGATAGATTAGAAAATGATATCTCAAAAACTAGTGGGTTAAATCAAAATTTAATGATTAACCTAGGTGAAAAATTCTATCAACCAAGTAGATCACATGAACTAAGACCTCCATGAGTTGATCATCCATTAAAGGTTATTAGGATTCTTTAAGAAGTAAATTATTAGACACTCCTTCTATAATTTACTTTGGTTGACATCGAGGTGGAGTATCTATATAATTTGAATAAATTTCTTACATAAATATCCATAATGACTACAAACCACATGCCTATCACACAAACCTACATTTTTTATATTATTGCACTGATCAGATTATTTTCGCTAAATACCAATACATACAAAATAATATTTCTATCAATATTTAATTTTATATTTTATATACGTTTCATTATGATTTTAAAATTTCATTGTCCATTCCCTATAAAAAATACATATATTTTTAACCTTGTAATAAAATCATAATAGGTTAAACTAAATTAAATCTACTAAAATAGTTAATTTATCAAAATGATAAAAACAATATTTCATAAATTTTAATAAATTGAACCATTTATATTTACTATATAAGTACGAAATAACATATAATCATAAATAATACATATTATTATATATGTAAGTAATGATTCATAAACCCATGTACTCTCACCACACGAGTGGAGAAAAAATATCAATTTTAGCTCGTAAATCACAAAATCATATCTTATGATACCCTAGTACCTAGGATTTTAACTATAGATATATAAGTTATACAAAACTATGAATTCAATCTCACTCTTGGATAATTCTATATTTCGTTAACCCATTACCAAAATTAAAAAAAATTAAAAACATGGTTTTTCTTTCCATTTTATAACGCCAAACTACCCCACCCCCCCCCCAACTAGTAAAGCATGGTTCCCTAAAGCATGTCTCCCAACAAACCTAATTTTGTAAAATAGGGTTCCCTAGACCCAAAATTAGTAATAAACTTATTTCTATATCAAATATTCATAGAGTTATACATGATTTATTATTTCTATAGTAGTTTTATTACTTCTGCATACACTATTTACTGGATAATTTCCTTGCATCAATTATAATTTGAAAATGTTATTATAGTTATTGAATATAATTAAAACTTGTATATACTATGTCAGTATTCATAAATATATTTATTTTGGTATAGATATAACATACTCATAGAACACGGATGATTTCTGACTATCAGGATCTTAAGGCTCATAAGCATCGAGATTTCTCCTCATCATGTTCAAACATGGCTATCTCATGTAGAAGATATTATGAGGACTAACCATCAATTAAATATACCACATTTTTTAGGTTTCATTTGTGTGGAAAAATTATATTTTATGATATATTCATAATTATAGAAATTTAATTTTTTTGACAGCTTTGTGAGCATGCTACACTGAGATTAAACAAACTACGATATACTATGGAATTGTTATTATTTAATTTGATTCTCATAAGCTAGAAGTCATATTTATTTGTATGAAAAAGATGTAATAAATATTGAAAAATATGTTTTTACACAAGTATTAAATTTATTCATTGGATACAAATTATTTCTAAAAGAAAATAAAAGTATTTGAAGATAAATAGTGGGCTATTTATAAAAATTGTTTTTTATGCATAAAATGTGTTTTTATATTAATTAAATAAATATATTAGATTTATGATTAATTTTAATGAATTTAATTTATTATAAATTCAAAAATGTTTTTTAAAATTCATATAATAGTTCTTACCTAGAAATCAATGAAGGTAAAATCAATTTTATGACTGAAAATTATGTTTCACTAAAAAACATTTTTTTCTGTTTTGTGCACTTATTTTAAAATGAATTTCTACAATTAAAAATAATTAATTCAATATAACTAATTCAATTTTTTTAATATTAAAAATTAATATAATAAAATAAGTTCACCTTTTTTCATTATGAATTGTAAATGAGGTAAAAATTCATTACTATAGTAAAGGATAAAATCGGTCAATGGGGGGTCAAAAAAATGATAAGGTTTAAAATGAACTAAAAACTATAAAAAAGTTTCTTTATGGTAATATTATGAACCTATATCATCTACTATTTGAATATAAGTCTTTTATCATTTTTATTCTCTAATACATTTATATATTTTCATCTTTTGATAAATTCCAAGTGTGTTCTCTCCCTCCCGAATAAAAGGACACTACATCTCCTCTCTTCCACACAATTAAAGAGAATATTATATTGGAAAGTAAATAGAAAATTAATTTTTTAATATCCCTTAACATTTTTTATATGTATTTTATTGATTATAATACAATACTTTTATGGATTAAGGTGTAATCCAGACATGTTTTCTCAATGAAGAGGTATAACTCTTAACTGAGTAATATCAATTTTATTCATTTTTACATATTCTATAAACCTTTTGCATACATTATAAAAAAGTTATTCTAGTATCATAAATATTTTTATATGTTATTATTTTTAATTATAAACATTTATTATCCTCCTTCTCTTTCAAATTAGAATTGAAATCATCATTTGTGTGTACGTGCAAATTACTACCTCATGAAGTGACATATTTCATTTTTTATTAACACCAATAATGGATGGTTACTATTATTAATATCATTTATATATATATAATTTATAAAATAATTTTTTTTAAATAATTATAATATCTTTTCGACCTTTTTGAATATTTGTCCATTGGAAAATGATAATGTCTCTCTTGTGTATGTGTGGACTGCAACCGCTATAAAGCAATGTGATTTGTTTTCATTTTTGTTTTACATAAACGGTAATAATGATAGATCTAATTAATATATACTATATTTATTATATAGTAATGATTTTTTATTTTTGAATAATTAACTATATTTCATTAATTTCATCCATCAAAAAGGGGAAACATCACTTATGAATATGTACGAACTATTATCTCCATGAAGTGAGGTAAATTGATTTTCTTAACCACTTTTATAAATGATTATAAAAGTATAAATGATTAAGGAATATAATTTTTACTATATAATTAATATTATTTATATGATGAATCCATGACAAAGGTGCAAGTACTGAAACCATTGAACTAATACGTGTTTAGAGAACAAAAAAAATTCACCAGAATACCCATTTTAATAAAGAAATTTATATTTCAAGGATAATTGGAAATTATAAAGGTGTGATAAATAATAATTTATATATGAATATTTCTCTATAATATAAGAATAATTAATCTATATTTATTATATATGATATTTTAATTCATACAAAGCAAGAAAATTCATGAGGAAAGGTATTTATGTTACAATCTCAAATTTTCATGATTTTCTTTTCTAAATTTACTCTGAGGTAAATTATATGTATATTAAAATATAAAAACCATATATTTTATTTCCCTAAATTTATTATTTTGAATTTTATGTATTAATACGATTTTACTCTCTTTGGTACATTAAATTATGAACAAAATGTTTTTAAAGAAAATTTGACATCATTTCCTTTTTAGTTGACGAAATTTTTCTTCCATGATCTTGATATTCAGATAATTATGGAAGATTTCACATCTGCATGAAATTTTTTTAAATTTAATTTTCATTATATTTTAATTTACTTATAAAGATTCAAAAAGAATCATTTTAAAACAACATTTTTATCAAGTTAATTTGGACTATTTACAAGTGTGTGAAAATAATGATCTCTTTTAATATACATGATACGAATTGATTTTCCCACCATTATAATTGATCTTTACTTTAAAGACTCTTTTTTAAGTTTCAAATGTTAATTTCCCAGAAATTTATTTACTCATTATTTTTTGGAATTTTAAGATATAATTTTTTCAAAAGAAAAGGATATTTTTATCATGTTTTCCAAGAAAGGTTTGAACATCATTTTAAAGTTATTATACTTCTATATCAATATAATTTAATTATTTTTAGGCTTTATTTGGGATATGAAATTATCATTCCATTCACTTTATTTATCTATATGGATTATAATGATTATTATTTAAGGACGATTATATGAAACTCATTTATTTCTCATAGGTTTATTATGTTATGATGAAATTTTTTTGAAAATCATTTCTTTTACATGGGTTATTCTATGATGAAATGATGAAATGTTCATAAAACACATTTCCTTTACAAGGGTTATGATATGATAATATGATGAATACTGTATGATCTTGTGGCGCTCCAATGTATGGTTTTCATTATGTGATGCGTGGGCCCTGAATTAGATATCCCTATAATGCATTGTTCAAAGAGAGATATCTCATGAGAAAATAAATACTAAAATTGCAGGTGAACATATTTAAATAAGGGACTTTTTCTTCTATGATAGTCTTGAGAGTGAACCTAGACATTGGAAATGATGAAATGGGGATGAACTGAATGCACTATGATGGTTATGGTAGTCAACCTTGACTATGGAAATATCTTTTTATAATTATTTTTATGCCAAAAACTTATATATTATAATATTGATATGTTCACATAGCTCATGGTTAATTATTAATTATTTCACATACTTCTGAGTTATTCATTTTTTTTTAAAAAAAGCTATATTCCATGATTTTTTATTTAAGATATTTAACTAATTGGGTTTTAATTTTTTTGTTTTGATCATGTTCTAATACACTTATTCTTATCTTATACACACTTATGATCATTGATTGAAATTTCATATATTCATCTTTATTGACATCGTAGTTCTCCATTTTTTAAATTTTATTTTCCTAGTTTATGAAGAATGGTTTTAAGTAGGCCATGTCTAAGAAGTGTACAATGTGGAAGAGATTTATGGGTGATGTTAATGATATTTAATTAAATAAGATTATAATGTGTCTAATATCTAAATCCAATAATCCTTTAGGGTCCTCATGAATGTATTGTTATGAGATGTATGGAATATTCATCTAAATGTTTTAATATTTTTACATCACAACCTCATCTCTCCTTAGTTGGAATCAGAGTAGGGTTTAGTTAATTTTAGAGATCAAGAATAGAGGTCTGTTTATAATGCTTTTTTTGGGGCACACATCTCTCTGTGGGGACACACTTATTATAGCTATGCATTGCCATTTTATAATGGTGGGGGGAATTCATCACTTCATTAGAGACATTTTCCCCTTGATCAAAATAGGATGGTGGGATTTCAGTCTCTCCTTCCATGGATTCCTCCTTATAATTTATTGCCTAGTCTGTGTCTCCCTTAAGGATTAATATTCCATGTGTGAAACACTTCCTGGTGCCATATATTTGGGGATGATGGTTAATTATACTACTCCTATCATGACATTCCCATGGGGTCAAATTAGGGCAGCGAACATCTATAATTTGATTATTCATGTTGGGTATCGTTGGAATCTCTAGATACTGAAACAATGGTACACAATGATTTTATCTAATCAGAGGGACTCATGAGGGGTAGGAAGACCATGGAATCCTAAGTCAAATATGTGTAATTGAAAGCCAGAGGCACATCTATATGTTTCCTCAGCCTCCCATGTTTATCATAGTGTATGTCGTGAATTTAATGACAAGCAGAGATTGATCAGACTGATCACAACACTAATGGGAGTGGATCAGATGGGTACATCCCTAGGATGGAATATCTAGAAATTTTACAATATATATTGTATTGAACACCCAATAAGGATAGACCTAGGATACAGTGACCCACAAATGAGATGGTTTCACTCCATGAAGATTTATTTAGACACCAAAAAGGGTGAATCAGAGAGGATGATGGGTCCATGCCAATGGGACACCATGTTTTTCCATTGGCTAGGATAGAACCTTGAAGAGGCTTCCTTTGAATACTATTTAGAAGGCAGGTATCAAAACCCATGTAGTTATAATGGATGAGGTGTGAAAAAGGGGTTCACAGAAAAGAAAATGACCCAGAGATATGTTGGGGATTATGCATGGTTATATGTCTATTTGGATTCCATGATTTCATGGAGATGTGACGGCCGAGATAAAATCAGGATGGATATGGATGAAGTGTCTAAGCATGGAATGAATGGGGATGGAATTGGGAACCGGTTTGAAGGTGATGATATTGGGATTGAACCTATGGAAGGTTTCCTATGTATTCGAGTCGTAGGGAATAAAAGTCTATGTAATTTTTTATTAGGGTGATGAGTCACATGAAGAGGCGGCTCATGAGAATGGACGTGTGGATGGGGAATTAAAGGAAATGAAACCAATGGGTTAAGGCATGATATTCATGATGAAGAAAGGCTTGAAGGAAATACCAGGATGAGGATTGTTTTGGGATTGCACCCTGGGGAGGCTTCCAATGTACTGTTCTCAAAAATGGAAAAGATAAAATTCCACAGAGTTTATATATGGGGCATAGAATTGGAGTGTACACAATGGAAGGCAATCAGAAGACATGTTGGGGCTTATGCGTCTTTATTAGCCCATCATAATAGGGGCACTCTTGGTTGGAGGAGTATGGATTGATTGTGGTAATTATGCACTGTGAGAGACCAGAAACTGATCTGACACCACTAAGCGGTTCCCTTTGGATGTGGGTCCCAACAAAGGGGACACTGAAGTTTACCAATGATTGTGGTCGAACCTCAGGGAGGAAACCTACATACACAATCTAAGAGATATGGATAAAAACCCACTTATTTCCAAAGCATACAGTTTAACATCCTTCATGTTAAAATAGGCATGTAGTTTAACATCATGTGAGACAAAGATTTAACCAATGTGAAGTTGGTCAGAATAGATTGGTGTTGGGGTTGAACCTCATAGAGGCTTCCTATGTACCTTTCCTAATAAGGAAAAAGATCAAATTCCACGTACTTCATCTCAGATGTCCATGGGGCTTATACACTAAGTTTTCCCATAGGGGATGTTAGGGTCTATGCTTACTCTTAGCCCATGTGATTCATGATCGGTGTGAGAAGAGGTGGCAATATACATGAATATCGTGTCCTGAAAGGTGCGACATGAGGGATAGTGTGGGGATTACGTGTGGTTATATGACCATGGAGATAAATATTGGGACTTACCCCAGGAGGCAGGCCCCATGGGAGAGGAGGGTTTCCAGATGTACGAGGAGGACATGGTCGTCATACAAGGAGCACCCTATCCAAGGGGTTTTAGGGAATACGTAGAGGCTTCCAAAAATGCATGTGGAGATAAATCATAATGGGAGGGGGATAGTGATAAGGCACTATAGATAATCATTCATCGACTCATCCTAGGATATTCGCACACATGGTGATCACCGTTTTACATCATGTATTCAGGATGAGGATTCTTGGTGGATTAACATCCCGCATCTCAGATGATGAGGACTTGCTCCTCTTCCCTATGAATTACATAACTGGTGTAAAATAACCCTTGGTGATGGGAAGGCACCAGCAATTCCAGGGATTAAGGGGGTTGTGGAGTGATCCAATGAACGGTCCATGTTAGTGTGGTTGTGCGAAGAAGCAATAGACCATTGTGTTCTTATGCGAAGAAACAAGAGGCGGAGAAATGAAACGTGAAGCACCACTCAGGTGACCATTAAATAACTACATACTTTCATAGAGGGTAGCACAGAAGTGGGGTTTGTGAAGAAAAGGGCCTCTTAGATAATGGCTTCGTGAATCTCTGGTGCTTTGTGAAGTGAAGGGGCTTCACGAAGGAGGGTGTTTCATGAAGAATAGTGACGTAGCCTTGGCATGGAGTCTATATGTTCTTAATGGGTGATTTGAGAAGATTCACTGCTTTTCAATGTTCTGATTACCCAAAGTGGTCTCCTTAATTCATGATGGAAAAAAGGATTCACTAAGGGAATCCCTTCTTGAAGTAGTGGTAAATTTGATCAAAGGGAAAGGGGTTTCACAATGATCAAGTACCTAGAATTATTCATTTTCTATATGGTTCACAGAGAAAATGATGTTTGGTGATTTGAGAGTTTGGATGGATAATGGTCACACTGTTGATGCTTTGAGGTAAGGTTAAGCTATGTATTTATAGGCCCTGGGCATCACAGTGATATGAGGATGCGATGTGAATAAAATCATGCTTCACAATCATATTCTGATATGTCAAGTTTCTCATACTCACTGGGGCTTTTGTCCATTCCTTTTTTGTGGTGGCGGAGGCTCTGGTCAAGTTCCTTGGACTCGCTGGGTTTTAAGTCGATGTCTTTGCAGAAGTCAAAGAGGATTCGATCAAGTTCCGCAGACTCACAAAGGCTTCTATCACTACCATTGTGGTGGTCACAAAGGATCTAGTCAACTTCCTCAAACTCACTAAGTCTTCTTTAAATACCTTTATAGCAGTCGTGGAAAAGCCTTCTAGGAGGCTTTGTAGTGCTTTTGATATAGGAGGTATTTGCGAAGGGGCATCATGATGCATGAAGTTTTTGCAAATGGTCATCACGATGTAGAACCTTTTACAATTATTTTCAAGCACATTACTGGTTTATTCCAAGGCATGGAATTTTGGAGCCAACAAAATCCCCCCCCCCCCCTCAGAATGGGAGTTGCAGAGAAAATGGGGATCATATTATAAGTCTAAGTCGCCAAAATTTAGGCATATCATGAAGCTAAATTACAGAGGAGGTAGGAGGAACGTGGGTTAAGAACACCACAAATTGCACCGTGGCCGAGTGCACCATAACTCTTGGGAGGTTTTGTCCTATAAATAGGAATCAAGGACCCTTTTTTGGTCCCCATATATCCATTTTATCATGTTATTGATCTCTTAAATTGTGATTCTCTACACATCTCAAATATTCTTTGTAATCTGGGCTTCACGGATCGGTGCTCCGTCAACGCTTCTTAGAGAACTGGTGAACCACAATCCCATGTTTCTCTATGTTGTGAAACGGGTCCATAGGCTCTATGATCACATGCTCTTCAAACAATCATTGCAACTATGATTTTTATCAAGCTCTATGAATAGAAATGAAAAACTGAAAAACTCCAAAAACCAAATGTCTAACCAAGAAGCTACTCGGGAGGTCCATGCAGATTCCACTCAAAGGGAACATATAGAAGACAATATGGGGATCTCCAAATATGTGTAAATAGATTCGGATCATGATTCCCCGATGGAGTTGCAGACAAAAGGGAAAAAGAACTACCTACTCTACAAAAGACTTCCATTTTATGACTTTGATCTGAGGGATGATGTTTTCATCCTGGGAGAAGTTAGGGATGAACCAGATTACTAGTTCAAGAGCATTCCATGTCAGCTCTAGTGGTCCAGGGATACCGATATCCATACATGGGAATACCACACACATTTCATCACCAACTATCTGCATAATAACATCAATAATGTCGATGGGATAACACTGTTTCTAGAGGTATCTCCCCCATATAACCACACCATTCTAAATGAAGGATCAGGGAACCCAGAGAAGGGTAGACCAATTATTGGTACCCACGCCAAGGAGGAAACTTCACAGATGACTGGGACTAGGCATACTGGGCCTATGCATCCTGTGTCAAAGTCGTTGTAGGTCTAAAGCGAGTAGGCCTATATGAAGATGTCTGGGCATCCCAATTCCATATAACTAAACGAAACATATGAGGATGGATTTGTTGAGAAGGATTCAATTTAAGACCAACACTTTCCATCACCATCTTGTGGATGTAGGAATCATCCTCTAGGACCTCCTTTAGATCATAGGAATTCCCATTCTGGTGGTGATGTACAATGAGTTCATTCATGTGGAGAACACATGGGGGGTTCATAGCAGAAGTCGCATTTGGTGAATGTGTAGATGGACTTGGTGTCATGAAATGAAAAAAAGTTTGTTAGGGACATCCATTTCAAGTTATAGTTTATACATTTCGTGAAATTCTAACAAGAGCATGAATTTTAATGGGAGGAGGCACTTAAGAAGCTACCAGTATGGCCTCCCAATTTTTTTGAATGGATACCATCGTAGTAATGAAAATTAATACTAGAGAATCATAGGGGATATCCAATGTATGATATGGGGGTACAGTGTCAACACCGAGTAGAAACTGGTGGTTAATCTAGCTAGGATTATCTTTTCACTTATTTATGGCTAGATGTTTCTGGTCTGGGATATGAACATTGGAATGTGACCAAGCACATTCATTATTTCATCCGTGATGGAGGTGGGGAAACACATCAACTTTGGTATCAATATACTGGAAAAAATGTACAAGGTGTTTTGGAACATCATAGAGGGGAAGAAACCAAAATGGGTATGTGGAACTCTCCTCTTTTTGTATAGTTGGATAGCGGAACTAATGAATTTATTTGAATATATGATCCCTCTTTATCCTCTCATGTTAGAACTTTGACCAAAAATCCTGAATATAGTGGGGAGATTTCAAGCCATGCTTCCTTCACTACTTTCACTGAACAGGGTCTAGAAGGCAGATGAATTCAACTTCCATCCATTTTTTCAACTGATTGGGGTATTCACCGATGATGGAAATGGAACTGAGGAGTATCATTACTCTCTCCTAGAAATCCATGTCAGATTTCTAGTGTCATGGGTCATCTGTGAGCCCATCTATGAAGCATATACCTCACCCTTCTTTGAAAGGAATTTCCATTGCATGTAGAGATTGAACTCGAATGTCTACATTGGGGTACTCTATGAGGATCATTTATCCATGATGAGGTATATAATGCTTCTTTTTACACTGGAGGATGGGAAAATGCTGAATGATATTCCTCTTCATATTGTCATTTATGGGCTATTTAAGGAGTATTCAAAGGGTCGAGAAGCAACCAACATGGGGGAGATACTGATGCAATGAACATTATTTGTTGATGACAGGGTGTCTCCACAACCGTAAGTATGGGGTAAGAAAATGGAAAGTACATGTCGTAGTGTTGGGGGTTCAACAATAGTTGCAATGAAAAAAAATGCTAGGTATTGCACCTAGCAGAAGGAAAGAAGTGGCAGCAGACCTGACGATCCCTGCTGAGCAGAGCTGGTGGGAAAAGAGGTCACCAAGGGGGTTCTGCATGATATCTACTCAAGAACCAGGGAATTAGATTCACAACATATGCATGCCTGAGGATAATATTTTTTTTAAGGATTGAGATCCTTGGGACGTCAATAGACAGTGTATCTGTCCTTCCCAAATGTGTTACCAACTCAACCATCTTGGGGTGGATCTATCCAACATCAGCCACGACAAGGCCAACATTCTGATGTCTCAATCAGAAGGAAAAAATACATCACTGAGCTAGATGACTTTATGCATTCTCAAGGTACATCGCATCCAGTGACATGCTGGGTGAAAGTACTACACAATCAAACAGTCACATCCCAACTTTTTTCTACTCAGCTGAGGGATTTTTTCCCTTTACCAAAAGAATATTAGGGGTCCTTCTAGGGAGAATAGGATAACAGGGGGATCAATTTGGAGGAATTTGAGGTTCTAACATTGGAGTTAGAAAAGTTTACTGAGACTCTTGAGGTAAACTCCAAACCATTACACTATGGAACTTACTAAGGTCATCCAAGATTTATTAGCTGACATCTATCTTGTGTAGAAGATCTTTATATGCAAGAATCATTCCAGAATTTCCATGG
This sequence comes from Viscum album, assembly GCA_963277665.1. NCBI lineage: Eukaryota > Viridiplantae > Streptophyta > Magnoliopsida > Santalales > Viscaceae > Viscum > Viscum album. The sequence continues at coordinate 1,992,811,259 of OY728151.1, forward strand.
GTTCATCCTTGGGAACTGAGCCTAGGATATTGGTGATTTCAGAGTCTTTAAGGGATGTAACACCCAGGGTAATTCTCCTAGAGTCATAGGAGTTTCTGACATTATATGGGTCCCACGTCATGGGATTCTGAAAACTACTAATGTGAGAGACCAATTATTTCACCTTTATTAGTCCTTTCCCTCATAGAATTCATAACTATTTTCTATCGAGCCCGACCATCTGAAATTGTAAATTTCTTCTTGAACAGTTCTTCAAATGGTGTGGGCCAAACTGGTGAGGATGGATAGGGCTCTCGGCATTCCTTTACCAAGGGGAACACCGATTATCATGTAATAGGATTCCCAAGCTAAATAAATAATGGAAACTATGATCATGGGTAGGGTTATTAGAAATAATGATTCATCAATAATTGGTGTGGGATCCAGAGATAATGGTCAACCACATGATGAGTAACCTATCATGTCTGAAAGGACAATAGAATAAGATCTCGTTTCTAAACTTCTAGAAGTCTTCCAAGAATGTAAATTTGCTGACCTGGAGGAATGCGACGAGACTACTTCTGGTGAAGAGGATAGAAAGGTTTTCCACCATCGGTAGTATAAATTGATCATGCACTTTATTGATAACATCCGATTATTAGAGTTGAAAATCTAGGGGGGCTTGTCCCCCAGCTATGAAAATTATGTTCTATTGTAGTTGATGCTTTAAATTTTCACATACTCATCTAGGATTACCTAGCGTAGAAAATACAGGATCATGAATGTTTCCTCAGTGTCATCTGGCAGCAATGGAAGTCTATCAATTCTCAAAAGATTCAAGAATCTAAATAAGAGGCCTGACACTTGGGGGTGAAGATGAACAAGCACTCTACTTTCATCAACACCCAATCAAAACACATATCATGACTGCGGTCTTAGCTGAAAAAATCCAAGGAGCAGCAGAAGCAAGCATCTGGTGAGACAACTAACACCTAGGATGAGGTGAATCAAGTGTGGATCAGAGATGAATAATTATTCCTTGCGGCTCCTGAGGAAGGTAGGGAGATTGAGAGATGAATATACCACTAGAAAATGGCTTGAAGATATGAGAAAACCCATCGAAGGGTCCAATCCATAGGGTATATATTATTTTATACTTACAAACACTTTTCATTATTTTCTTATTTAGTATTCATTCATGGAATTTTTTTTACTTCTTGTTCTAATTATTAAATCTCGATCATAATTTTGAAGTAACCTACAACAAATCCATAAGATCATGTGGTTCATAAACAGTGGGATAAATAAAAAATGACTAAATAATCATCCACTTTTTGTATTAGAGTTCCAAATAAACATTGAATACTAGAGGTTTGTTATTGTTAACTTACTTCTCAAACTCTTTGGGTGGAGGGAGTTAGTAATTGGAGGGTAATGTTCCCAGAATAGCTGACTCTTCATTCTCACCATTCTCTACTGCATAGGTGGGATAACTCAAGGGGAATTAAAATCAATCCATACGAAGGGGGAATGAAAAATGTGAATTATGATACCCAAAATTCGGAACATAGTGATGTTTCCCTGAGTATGTAGCATAACTATTGACCATGTTCGAAATAGACCATCTATATTGCGTTAGGAAAAACTGGGGACCAAAAAATGAGTTACGAAAATTGACCATATTCTAAAAAACTGAGCCTATCTCAAAATGTTGTTCAATGCCTTTCATAACATTTTCTTAGTATGGTAGGTTAGTCAAGGAGGCATCAGACACGGCTGTTGGGGGCCCTTAGATGTCAAAGAGGATAACGATCCAAATGAATGGTACACAAAGCATGGAGATGGAGTGATGGTCTGATTGAAAGGATTCCAAGACTCTTGAAACTATGTTGTTGCAACAAAGAGCATTGGTATGAGAATGTTGGTATATATCATGATGAAACCTTTTTCTATAGAGGGAATTTCTGGTGAGGACCTAGGAGAGTTAATGAACTTGGGGTTGGAACCAAGGTGAAATGCCTGGACATGGCTAAATAACCTATGAGAGAAGTAATCATGTCGTACGTAGTTCATGAATTCTGTGTAGTTTTACATCAGATGGAAAGGACATGGGAACCATAAAGTAGAAAGGTGTGGCATGGAACATAACACAATGTAAAGAATTCCACACCACACCAGATGTCCCTGAAAGGGGGCTAGTACCAAGAGGTGCGGAAGATGAAAGGTTTTTTTATTATACCATAGATGCGGACTCTAGGCATCAATACATATCATGTGATAATAGGAATCAAGCCACACATATTTGTTAAGATTCCATGAATTATAACAAAATGTGGTAAGGATGGTACATGGAATAGTTTAACAACATATGACCAAGATGTTTCACATAGTTTAAGGTCATACTACCCAGAACCCGACCAAATGTTTAAATTCACATTGTAAAGAATGTAGGCTTCTAGATTAAGGTCATATATTTTGGAATGTAATTAGGGATGAAGGGCCACAATGGTTAATGAACCTGGGGCTAGTCTGGATGACAAAATTTTTGGGTGTCTCTACGTATCCTATAAGGATAGTAATAAAACCGAACATAGTGCTTAAGATATTATGCAGTTTTACATAATGCGGTAAGGATGAATAGTTTTCAACACAGTTTCCTGTCATGCGGCCAAGACATGGGAATTCCCAAGGTGAAATGTGTGGGGTGGAACATAACCCAACATGAATGGAAAAAAAAGAAGTCCACACCAAATCACATAATTTCATCATGGGAAACAGAGCCAAAAAGGCTAAAATGGGGAGTTTACAATTCCATGGTTGGACCTAGGGAAGAGATATATGGATGTCTCTATGTATCCTGCTAGGGTAGGAATCAATCCAAACATAGTTCTGAAGGAATCCTTCTGTGTGGTTCTATCCCATGCATAGATAAAAAAAGAATTTGATATATCTTTTTTCCATTTGTTTGGTAAATCCTTTTTTTAGATACTAGACTAGGATGAGATATCTGGGGCCACTAGAGTAACCAAGATTCATAGGCCTTGAGAAATGGCACAGTGAATGACTGGTACCCAAGGTGAGGCCCTCTCAAATAAGAACCAAGCAATGTTGTTGCTTTTTTCATCGTGCATCCAAGACGATGATTTCATAGTTTAAGGTTATATGATAACAAAGTTTGATGTATTTTAACATCATATGGTCAGGATGGATGTTATCTTAGTTTAAGTTCATATATCTCAGACCATAGGGTCACACAATCTCATATGTGGGCATTACCCAACTGAAACCCCTAATCCTACGGGATCCATGCTCAGTGTAAGAAATAAGGGTTGACGTCGGGCATTCCCCGTCTAATGAGAGTGTGAATCGGTGAGGAGGAAATGTCTTGTGGGGAGAATCCAAAACATGCCAACATTTTTACTCAACGCATGCGAATGTGCTGAGTTACAACACCATGGGGGTTGAAGATTCGTAAATCCGAAAGGGGCACAAATCATAGGAATCAAAATATCTAACATTTGGGATACGATGGGAGTAGCGTGATGATGAAGGATAACTACTGACCATATTCGAAACACAGCATCCATTTCACATTATCCTAGAGTGGGAAAAATAGTTATGAATCAACCATTGACCATACTCGCAATACAGTACTTGTATCAAATTATCATTCAAATCCTTTTGGGTGTTGACCTAGGATGATGGTAGGCAAGCACTAAGGCTGAGCATCCATACTACCAGGGGGTCCCTTCAGATGTGAAATATAATGGAGATCCCAATGAAGGAATGTGTGAATCTCAGAGTAGGGTACTCTCATATGAGGAAAATATCATTTGTATTATAGCATGATGTGGAGGAGGACCAAAAAAGTTTTTCACCACACCACACACTTACTAGGATAAAAATGGTTGGGAAGGAGAAGGATGTTGTGCTGGGACAATAGATAGGAATTATAGGAATCACTAAGTATTCCATGAAGGTGAGAATCATGTCACACATAGTTATTGAGAGATTCATGATAGGTGTTTAGTGCTAAAATGGTCTGATATCCTTTTAAGAGGTAATCCCCATAGTTGTTAAATAGTTTAATGTCATGTGAACTTAGATCGTAGGAATCCTAGTTTAGGGTCATGGAGCATGGATCGTAAAGTGACCTGTTTAATGTCACACGAATTGAGCATGCCCTTATAGTTTATCGTCATGTGGTAAAGATGTTGGGGGAACGAGGTTTTGAAAGTAATGGGCATCGTGTGTTAAAAAAACTGAATGATGATATGATAAGTCCACACCACTTCATGCACATTTGAGAGAACCTCATGCCATGAGTTGAAGAAAAGGTTGAGGGACATGGGGATGGACCTATGGCAAAGTTCCTAGTCATTCCTACATTTCCCATGAGGGTGGTATTGAAAAAACAAATAGTTCATGAATGTGTCCTAGAATAGGGCCAATGCCAAAGGGGAAATGTCATCTTGAATGAAGACATCATACAGATGGGTAGTTTATCAGTAAACAACATGGATGAAAAAGGAGTAGTTTAACATCATACGATTAGGATGTTGGAGATCCACGTTTATGGTCATAGAGCTCAAACCACAAGGATGTGTGGTTCTTCCCTACAGTCACAAACCATACCCAGATTGCTAAGCCCTCACGATCCATGCTTGGTGTGGGAAACAAGGGCAGAGAAGATATTTACATCATAGGGGGGAAGATGGTAGGGAATGGAGGAGAAAAGTCAAGGATGAACCCACAGTGATGGTTCATCATCTCAATGCACAAGGGTGCTTAGTGGAATAACATGGAGGGTGTCAAGGTTCTTTCTGGACATGATGAAATGAAGAGGGATTTTAATCAAAAAAAGAAATATTTAGGGAATAAAGGGGTTGGTGTAATGATGGAGGATAACTATTGATTTTTTTCGAAACATAGTATCAATATTGTGAGACCTACGATGGGAACCGAAAAGTGAGGGTCGACTGCTGACCTTATTCATGATGTGGGACCAGTCTCAAATGTTGTTCAAGATCTTCCGAGATGTTTTCCCAAATTGTTTGGTGATCCATAAGGCTGAGTATCTATACCACTTGTGTAACACCCCGAGATTTTATGAAAAATATTCTTTTTAATTTCATTAATGTATTGTGTTTTACGCTACACCAAAAGGATCTTGCACAACACACATCATTGACTTGCCTTGCATTACATGCAATTGCGACTTTCCTCGATTGCGTGTGTAGTACGCAATACTGAGTTTCACTAAACAACGATATGCTATTAAAATATTATAAAAACTAGCTGTTATGAATAGTAATAACCACTTTTTGAAATTTTGTAGATTTTATTTTTCAAAATTGACTTTATTTTTGGATTCGGAATATCGAAATTATCTTAGGGTGATATTTTGGTACTTTTCTGATAACTTTCATTTTCTGATGAATAGTGAAAATTACTAAATTTTAATTAAAAACAACCATTTTAATCGAAATAATTAATTGTGATAAATTATTAATTTTAGTGGTTTTAAAGTATATATTTAGAATATATTTTTACAATTTAATACAATTTTGGTCATTGGATGTAATTTCACATTTAAACCAGACATAAACAAGTGTCAATCTTTTGATAGTTATTATCTCTTAAGAACACGCTATTTGACGACGGGAATTAATTTTTAAATTAATTAATGCAACTAATATGTTTTGAATTTTTAAAATAGACATAATTTTTTTGTTCATAATATCATATATAGCTTAGGCCTAATTTTTGGTATTTTTCTAGAAACTTTCATTTTTTGATGAATAGTGAAACCACTAAGTGGTAGTTAAAAAAATGAATTTTTCATAAAACATAATTTTACCGCTTCTGTGAGTGGAATTTCAAAAATCCGAGAGACATGGTTGATGTCAGTAGGTAAAATGTGGTTCAATGAGATGAAAATAATTTTTGGTGAATAGTAACGTTTTACTTTTTTTCCCACGGTTAAAAGTAAATAGGGTAATTAAGGGTAAAAATGATATTATTATTACCCTAACACATGTCCTAATTCTATTTTATAAGTTTAATTCGACAAAAAAAACCTTAGGAATAAAATATTACCATTTAGCCCCACATGGATTAGATTAGGACATTTATTATTAAATTATTTAAAGAAGGGTTAAAATAGTTAAAATCAAAGTTTAATAAGTAGATAATTTTTAATATAGGGTTATACATAAGATAAATTCGACTATAAATATTCCTTAGAAAGATAAAAAGATTTCCTACATAATGGTATTTTATTTGAAATTTTTAAAGATTAAATAAGTTAATTTATTTATGACACAACAATGATGCAGTAATTATCTTATTAATGAAATATTGACATAATTGATGTTATAAATACCCAAATAAATGTAATTTGAGACTTTTTATGAATTACACTAATTTTATAGGTTACTATGACATGTTAGTATTGATTTAAGTAACTTTTTTAGAACTAATCATTCTCTTATGATTTTCACAAAAATCAATTACTAAATAGTGTCAAAATTGACATAAAATAGTTTTTAAAACAAATATTATATTATTAATTGTTATTTTATTCCTAAAAATATAAGGTTTAGCAAAATTACTTAGATAAGGTTATATATATTAATAATAAATAACTTGGGGTTCGTTTGGATTTTTATAGTATGTTTATTAACCTTATAGTGTAAGAACACAAAAAGACACGGTAAAAGTAAAATTATCTAACTTAAAGTTAAAACTAAATGATAATGTTAAAATAGTAAACTAAAATTGTAGAAATTCTATTTTATGAAAGGATTTCAACCCATCCCCACCTTAGCTATTAAATAAATCAATTTGGAGATATTAAAAACCGCATATGACTTTATAATTAAATAATATTTTTAGTTATTCCAAAGGTGCCCCTCTCCTCCCTTATAAAAGGGAACCTCCTCCCTCTATTCCTCACACCACATTGAGCCTTAAATATTGGGAAACCCCTGGAAAATTATCTTCTACACTTCCCTAGAAACATCCTCGAGGTCCTGGTCTTCTTCAAAGACCAATTTTAGTGCCCTAAGAGGAGGACTCAAAGAGGCGCTTCAAAGAAGAGGTAATGTTTGTTACCGATTCTTTCAACTTTATTTCTTCTTCCACTTATTATACTTAGGTTATTTCATTATAAAGTAATAACATCTGTATCACTAATATACTTATATGTTATTATAATTATGAAAAAAACCTATTTCACCATCTATCCATCCTACGGAAAATGAAATCACCGCGCGTGCGTACGTACGGAATACCGTCTCCACGTCGTGGTGTAATCTATTTTCCACCACCACCTTACTTGGATGGGTATAATGGTGTAAATAATGACTATATATTATTATTGTAAAGTGATATTGATTCTGAAATAGTATACATACACTCCAATACAATTCCACGATCATGAGAACGATATCATCGCTCGTGCGTACGTATGGACTACTGTCTCCAGGACGTGATGAGATTCATTCTCCACGTTAACCATTCATGACTGATTATAAAGTATATATAATAAGTAATAATGAAATATATTACATAATAATTATACTGGATTTATGTGTATATATATATATGTCATCTACTTAATTCCATTCAACTCAATAAGGAAACGAAAACAGCGTTCATGCGTACGTACGACCTACTGTCTCCAGAAACGGTGTATTTCTTTCCATTTACTGATTTATTATATATATGTATATTCTGAATATATATTATATATAAGTCATGTTATATATTCTGTAATTAAGTAATCATGATCTAAGTAATCATATTAACAATTACAAGTCAAAGCACAGACGACAAATGAAACGATTTTAGCCAAAACGCTCTTTAACATGGAATTTACAAAAGAACGGGTAATATAAAGTCATAAGTGAACCATATATGATATCATAACAATGAGTATGATTCTGGAATAAGTCAATGAAATTATTTAAATCGTTATATAGGAGTTTCGTACACTTACTAAGCAAATCGGACCTAAGGTAAGGGGAAATATCACAATCTCATTTTTATGCGAGATTGTTTATACTTTGGTATTTACTGGGGTGTATTTTATCATCCACATCCATGTTAACTAAAAATGTAATATTTTTTCCATCCACCTACAATTTTTCAAATAAAAATTTACCCCTTAGTGAGTTTTTAGTAAAGTATATGAATGGAATCTTTTGTCGTTTTTCGTACGAGGTACTTTTTGACTTTTCTGGCAAAAGTACGAGAAGAATGTTTTTTAACTTATACGGCACGAACGGATTTTTAAAGATTGATTTTCATAAAGCTTACTCAAAAATATTTCATGACTATTTCCAATAAAATCCTTTTCTTTTAAAAATGCATGACATTTTGTGAAAAGAAAATTATTTTAAAGAAGAAAGGATATTTTCCTCGAGAATTCATTTCAAGTGTTTTATCAAAACCATTTTCCATCTAAAATGAAAGTATTTCATACGTGTATGTTTTAAGTATAATGTCTCTATTATTTACATGGTTTCAATTTTCTTATTATGAAATGATATCCATTTCTTTTATATGGATTATGTTATGATGGGATGATGTTTATGAAACCCATTTTATTCATTGGGTTATTATGAATGTTGTATGTTTATATTGTGGCACATGAAAGAATGATTTCAATATGAGATGGGTGGGACCTATATCTCCCTCCAATGCATTTGGTAAAGATTTATATCTCATGAGATAGACATGGCTGGAACAGCATGTTAAACCAGTTCAGTAATACAGGACTGGAATGAGGAGTGAACTCGATTCAGAAAGGGACTTTGTCCACTAAGATGGTCTTGGCAGCAATTCCTTGGCTAATATGGAAATCATATCATGTGATTAATGGTTTTCCACAATTACTTGTTTTATTCCCATGTATTTTATCATTCATAATGTTTCTTTATGATCTATTCCTTACGTACTTCCATGTTTTATGTCATTTCTCAAGCTTTTGATGTTTAAACATTATGTTCATGTTTTTATGTTCAAATGTATATAGTATGTTTTATTTTATACATGCTTACCCTTACTGAGAATTTGAGCTCACCATTTTTATGTTTTCTTTTCCCCAGTATATAAAGAAAGGTTTTAGGTAAGAAAAAAAAGGGGAAGATCTTTATGGGAGATATTGAAGATCTTTCACCACGATTAGAAGATTTTATTCCGAGTTTCCAAAGACACTAAACTATTACGGTCCTTGTGTGTCTATTTTTGTTATGTATTAAGTATTCCGCAAAAGAAATGTAATGTCCATGTACGTCAAGCTTCGGGTCTTTACAACATGGGGGTCCTTTTAGATGCGAGAGATGATGGAGACCCCAAAAAGAGACGCATGAAATGTGGAAATGGAATGATAGCATGCCCATAAAGAATCCCACACTCTATTACCTATACCACAATGCATGTGAGTGCCTTCATGGGTGTAACAGAGGTTGAGGGCCCTGTTAAGAGGGGTTGACTAGAGAATAAGAGTGGCGGAAGGGGGGAAATTGCTTGATGATCCTCGGGCTGAACCCGAGCACAAAGTGTCTGGGAATTCCTACATTTCTCATAAGGATGGTAATCAAGCCATACATAGTTCTGGAAGTTCCATGGATTTTAACATCATGTGGTATAGAAGAATAGGTATAAGGGGAAATCACATAGGGGGGTGTACATTGCGAGACTATTGTATACCTGATGTGAATGATGGAAAAATAAGTCCACATGTCACACCATGTAATCTTGAAAGAGATAACTTTTGGAATATAGGCTATACCCAGGGACAAAACTCTCAGGCATTCCTATATATCCTATAAGTATAGGAATCGATCCATATGTAGTTTTGGTAATAACATGTAGTTTAATGTCATACGGTAAAGACAGGGAGAGAAGGGAGGCATTCCTAAGGGAGGCACATTTTTTGAAAATCGTAAACCCAGTGTGAATGGAGACTAACTAAGTCTACACCACACCACATGATTCCAAAAGGAATTCCGTGCTGTAAAACTGAAAATAGAGAACTTGGGGCTAAATCCAAAGACAAAATGTATGGGAATTCCTATGTATCCCATGAGGATGGGAATCAACCCTTACGTAGTTCTTGAATTCCTTGTAGTTTGATGTCATATAGTGAGGATGTCTGGGGAAGTCTGACATTCTAAATGGAATGTGTGTGGAATAATAAAGCATACCTAATATGGATGAGGATAGGAAAGTTCCACACCATACCATTCACAATCCCTTAGGGGAACCTCAGGACAATGGGTTGGAAAAGATTGAGTGACCTATTTCTGGACCCAAAGATGAAATGTTTGGGAATTTTACATATCCCATAAGGATTGGAATCAATCCACATGTAGTTATTGAAATGAAATGTAGTTTAACATCCTATGGTAAGGAATCCTGTTAAAGGGTTTATTCTAAAGGGAGGGGCACAATTTTTTGTTGTTGTAAACCTAATGTTATTGAGGAAAAAAATTAATTCAAATCACACATATGTAGCTCAGGAAGAGAACCAATCCCATAGGGGAGAAACATAGAGATGGAATGATTTATTTGGATGGACACAAAGTCAAACTTTCTTGAATTTCCTATGTATCCTATAAGAGAATGAATCCATACAAACATAGTTCCTGAGATGTCGGGTAGTTTAATGTCATCCAGTAAGGATGCAGAGATATTAGTTTAAGGTCTTAAAGATCACACTGTTTGCAGTTCATCATCATGTAGGGAGAAAGGGACCACTCATGAAGATTATTTCATAAGGAATTTGGAATTGGTGGGAGGAGTGATACGCTCACCATCCAGGGTGAATAGGGAGTATGCACCAGGGGGGTAAACCATGTGAAGGATATAGGGTCCATCACATTTCAGTTCCAATTTTGGTGGCGTCCTTCTGGGTACCATTGGCGTTCTATGAGATAATACCCTATCACCTTGAAGGGAGGAATTGAGATGGACATTCTTATTGAATGCTCTGGCTATCTTGTTTTTATTCTTCTCCTGATTTTGCAAGGACCAAAACCTATTCTCATCGAGGGATTACAATTCAGCCACATAGACATATTCTACCTTTTATGATGTCTGCTTATCATAGATGGCTATGCGGAGTGAAAGAAACTAAATCTTTTGGGGTAGTACCACCTATGTTCTATACAATACAGAATAAGTGATATCTTGGGTTGAATTATGAGACTTTTTCCTATATGCGCAAAGAGCGTTGGGGAGTTTTTTTGGACAACTTTTCTTGTTTTGACCAACCATATTCCTTAATATGTTAGAGAGTTTTTTGTTGAATTCTTCAATATACCAATTTTCAATCACATGATTGCAAGATGATTGATTAGAATAAATATTGTATATGGCGTACAATTTCATTAGCTCATCTACCTGAAAGTAGGTGTCGTTTTTGTTGAGGATGATGTGGGGGACACCAAATTAGTGGAGGGTATTGGAGCTCACAAAATCAATGATAGAATAGGCCTATACATCCTTGAGTGGAATTTTCTATTCCCACTTGGAAAAAATATGTAACCATCATGATGAAAAACCATTGGAGAGTTGTCACTGGTGGATACAGTCCCATGACATTGATCCTCAAAACCACAATGTTCTAAGAGTACATAGTGGTATGGAGTGGCTCTAGTAGTTTCTACACAAAATTAGAATGGATCTAGGATTTTTGGCACATCTTGGAAAACCTGATATAGTCATGGACTATGGTGGGTCAGAAGTATCACAACCTTTAGATTTGATTAGAGAGTTTAGCCCCTACCTGATGAGCTCCATTGGAACCAGCATGAACATCCAACATAACCTAGGGAATCTCATATCCTTGAGTGAAATGGAGAATAAACCCATCAAACCCAAATCTATAGAGGATCTTCTCAATACTAGGATCACTCTAGAGGGTGAACTACATTGCACATCATCAGATTCACTAACGTTAGGATCTATCTATTGGGTGACTTCTGCATTGGAGGTACTCGACTAATGGATTTGTCCAATTAGGGGTCTCTTCCAGTACTTTATTAGAGGTACCTAGAGGTCCTGATGTGGATTCTCCTGTGGTAAGATGGCCTACCAATGGACAATCATAATCATCTAAAGTTTTAGGAGAAAAGACTCTCTAATGTTCCAAATGGATGGAAAAATCATCCTAGTTAGTCTCTCCATGAGATGTGGATAGGTTCTCCAAGGCATCGGCTCGTCCATTCTATGATCGGGTAACATGAAAGTCCATAAGTCGAGAAGGGAACTGCACCATTAGATGGAGAGTCCTCTCTAATAGTTGTACATACTCTTCCTTCTAGGGAACATAGTCACTGTTTATCTTCTTGATGACCGTCTTGGAGTCCCCTTTCACATAAAGGTGGGGAACATCAATCTCAAGGGACATCTCGAGACTTGTGGTGAGGACCTGATAGTCAATATCATTGTTGGTGCAGCCTTTTAACAATAAGAACGAATAGGGAAGGACATCCAATGCAGGTGTGGTGAAGATGATACCAAGGCCCACTCTATTAAGCATGGTATCATTGAGTCTTCTACTAGTGGGGCTTCAAGATGTGCCATAAAAGTGAATCTTCCAACACAGTGTGGCTTGATCCATCAAAAGGATAGGTTCATTTGGGAAGTAAAATTTCAGAGACTACATTGCAGGGGCCGGATAAGCATCCAGAAAATCTTCCAATGCTAGAGCGATGATAGATTTCTGCATAACGAACCTGATGTCTAACTACTAAATAATCATTTATCACCAAGATAAATGGCCCATAAATAAGAGGAGGTTCAAAATATACTTCAAAAGGTCTACACGAGACACTAGCTTTATGTTGTGGTGCTGTAGATAATGTCCCAATTTTTGGAACATGAAAACAAATGTGTGGAAGATCCTCTCAATAAAAGAATATCTGGTCTCTATATCAAAGATAATGTGACTAAGAATGTATAAAATAATCATTACCCCACCATTATACTACTGAGTAAGGAGTGAACTCAGGGACTATTCTAGGGTAGTCACAAAAAGGACCAATGGATTTCTAGAGATGGGTGGAATTAGAACTACAACCTCTAGAAGGTACTACTTGATCTCCTTAAAAGTGTCCTGACACTCATCATCCCACTAGTAGTCACCACATTTTTTCATAATCTAGGAAAAGGTCTTACACTTGATATCTAGATTCGCAATGAATTGACTTATGTATGCTAAGTGGCCTTGAATGCCTCGGAGCTCCCTAATGTTGCTCAAAGGAGGAATCTGACTTACAGACATGATATTTTTTAGATCTATCTCAATCCCACTATATCTAATGATAAATCCAAGAAAAATTCAAGAGGTAACCCTAATGGCACACTTCAAGGGGTTCATCTTCAGATAGTGGGAGTAGAGGAAGCTAAACACTTTCTCAAGATCTCTGAGATGGTCCAAACGCTGGTTGGATTTTACCACCAAGTCATCCACGTAGTATTCCACCTATGTCCCAACGATAGACTTGAATATGTGGTGTATGGAACACTGATAGGTGGAACCCACATTTATTATACCAAAAGGAATTACATGTTAATATAAAATACCTTGTTGGGATCTAATAGAAATAGACTCTTCATCCTCAGGGGCCATTCAGATTTGATTATATCCATAATACGTATCCTTGAAGGAGAGATCCTAGAATCCAGCGGTAGCATCAATCAACAACTCTGTCGTAGGAAGTGGAAAATAATCCTTTGGACAGGGACGGTTGAGATACTATAATTTGATGAATATTCTAATCTATTTGTTCTTCTTCCAAACAAGAAATATGTTTTCTATCCATTTTGGGTACTAGACTTCATTGATAATATTTGGTTTAATTATCTTACCATCTTCGGCCTCAACCATGGCAACGTGAGAGGGGTGCATCTTCTTGTGGGCGGGTTGTCTAAACCCATGATGGTTTATCAAGAGGCTAGGGTAGAGGACAAAGACTTGAGGATCTAGTCCTGGAATCTCTCCCTAGCTCCAAGTGAATACATCTTGATGCTACTTCAGGAAACCCACATATTACTCAGGCTCTTTTAAAGACATGGTTTTTCTGATCAACATCGGCCTTGGGTCTACCTCACTGTCGAGGTTCACCTATACGAACTCATCAAAAGTGGGCGAGATGCCTTCCTCAATTATGGGAGCAACGTCCTCCAAATCCTCTTCATTATCCATGGAAAGTGGATCATCGGAAGAGGAAATTATTCTTATTTGGATGGTTGTGACAAAATGATGGTGCTAGAATGAGAGGTGATAGAATCTTCACCTGAGGAATATCCCACTGCTTAAACCACGGTGAAAAAATCTATCAATATGATCCTATCTATCCTTTGACCCAAGGGGCCGTGTTTGATAATATCAAAGTAGTAGTGGCTATTCTCCTTGAGTCAGTTCATCCTGGACTGACGAAACAAGCAAGTATGATGAAATATTTGTTATCATGGGGAAAACATCCCAATACATTATAGGGGTAAGGGGCTCTTGGATCACTCGATACTGATTCATGTAGGAGTATGATGTGAGCTTCCTATGCTCCTTGCACTTGGGAACACGCTTTTCCATTATCCCAAATATGACAAAGAAGTGTCCCATTTCTGGGTTCATGGCCTCCAATCGATGATGTGAGAGAATGTTCAAATCAGACAAATCTATCCATTGTTTGACCACAATGGTAGTGTTCTCAACCTCATTGGACTAAATCTACATTTCCTTGTTCCTGTAAGAGTAAAACTCTAGGTAGCGGGCTTCACAATTAGAAGAGGGAGATTAATCACCATATATCACACCCCTCGACCATTAAGAGATTACATGAGGCATTGGTTATACTAGGAGGGTACTACTGCATGTATATGGAGTGGGGTATACCCATTAGTGCATTGTAAGTGGTGTCTTGTGCACCAACCATGAAATTTTTTCTAGAAGTTAAGACATAGAATTGAGTTTTCAAGGGTATTTTTTCAATAGCCATATGTTATGTCCTTTCATAACCTTGAATCGTTAGTTCAAAGAGATTTAGATCTGTTTCAGACAAACCCAACTCAAAAATTATTAAGGTCGGGATGAGATTGATCCCAAAACCTTTTTCTACAAGACAACGGTAGACTTCCACACTTTTAAATTGTCCAGTGATATACAACAGGTGACTGTGTCCCTACATGGGGGATCCTTTATCGTATCCAGAGAATAAAATGATGGCCAGACATTCTGCAAGCTCTACTTCCCCAACATGGAAGGCTTTTGTGGCCGCTACCTCTATTTCAAACTAGGGGGGATTCTTAAAGCCTCTGCATGCAATTGACCCATGTCTACAGATAGGAGGAGATCATTGAGGATCAATATCCATATAGGAATACTGGAAAGGTGATTAATTACATCATACTTCTACATGAGGAGCACACTTCTATAGACATGTGGAAGCTCCTTGGTAGGATTTATAAAGGATGTTGTAGGTCGAACCGGCAGATTTCTGCTTGGGTTTGGGATATCCCCTTGTTCACTAGTCAAAAAATGAAAAATTAATATCGGAAAATGGTCTCATGAATGTGTGTTAGCCTTATCTGGACATAATTGTGATGGCTCTTCCTATTTGAGTAGCATTAATGACAGGGGATTAGGACCTGATAAAATATGGTGAGAGTACTATTCATGTGGATTCCTACACTGATCCTATTGTCTCGTCTTAGTGGCGTGCACAGCTTAGTCAGAAGCAATGGCCAACACACCTTGATAGTTTATATATCCATAGTTTGGTCAATGTTGGTGTCATCTAGGGAGATTATGAGGGTTTACCAAGAATTCCTCATCTTCGGGGACCATGTATCGGTCCTCCGGCTTGATGATGTTCACCAAGGCGTAGTACTGATAATTACTGGAGGAATCCACCTTTTTTAGATGGATCATGGGGGAAATCCCCATCCCTATGGACAAGAATTCACTAGGATTATGAGAGAGACTTCTCACCAGTAGAGGTATTTTCTCTCCCTTATGCTATCAGTGCCTACCTTTCTAAGAGCCGGAAGGCTAAGATGTCAACGCGAAAATAGTAGATGGAGAAAGCACAATGAATTATTTTGTCTTAGGCTGATTCTGATTGGAAATGATAATATCATAGTACCAAGGGATTCCCATTCATGAAATCCTATGATCATGATTTTAGGACACACGACAAGAGACCTCCTCCAATTCACCCTCACTGTCGCTATCCAACTTTGCAGATGCACATGCCACATGTTAGAGAGTCAGACCCAATCAGACTATATTTTTTTCGACCTAGTCTTGGAGCCAATATTCTAAAATATAACACATCTTCAGAGTGTTTCCAAGGAACCGATGATAGGGATAGTAATTGGGGTGATCGGTGATATCTTCCTCTTTAGAGCACCTACATTCTGGAAACTACAAGATTCCATGGTCCAATGCACTCTGGAAAAAACTGGGGACCTGACCCTCATTGAATAAGAAGTTCTGGTTTCTTTGATCTAGAAAAGGGGTTATGGGAGCATGTCCCTAATGAGGGGTTGGAGCATGCATAGGATGTGGAATCTAGTGTATCTCCTAGGAGGTGGTGGCATGTTACATGGTAGTTCCTTCCGATTTTCAGATGGGCAATTCAAAGATGGGGGCTGAGATTGATGTGGTGGTTCATGGAAAACTATAGAAGGTACTCTATTAGTAATAATTCAAAATTTCTAGAAGCCTTTGTCTATTCCACAGTAGTTTTCTCAGCCTTGGTGTCACTTCTTGCAGGAGTTGTGGGAGGCAAAGGGTGTGCCTAAATGGTTATCTTCAAGGCTTCCTCATGGTGTTGAGCCTTATTAGAAAAATATAGGAATCCACATGGGATGTTCTGAGTGAAGAGAGAAGGAACCATTTTAGTCTTCACATTCCTTACACACATCGTCAGCAGCTACTCCTGAGTTAGAAACTTTTCGAGTGAATATGTGAGGCCCTTCAACATGGTGAAAAAGTCTATGACTAACTCATTCGGATTTTTCTTACACATGAAGAGGTTTTAAATCCTAGTCTTATGGGTGGTGGTAAAAAATTGATACAAAAACTGCCTAGAGAGATACTCCCAACCAATTATAGTCCTAATGGGTAATTGGTTGTACTAGATAAATGTGGCCCCTTCCATTATTTTTACGAACCACCAGAGTTTATTAGCCTCCTACTATGATGTATTTTCATGCACTGGTCCACATCATTAAATAAAGTGGGCCAGATGTTGCATCGGGTCACCAGTCCAGTTAAGAGGGGAGAATGTTGGCATTCCCAAGCCTCAGGGTGCTGGTATATCATCCACCCATGCCGAGTGTGGCTTTTCATCAAGTGGAATGTCCACTTATCTAGTTGAAAGAGCCATGAGGAGAGCGATGAGATAATCCATTGGATCATCTTGATGAGGATTTCTATTTTGACGAGGATTCTTAAGAGCTAGATAATTGGAAGGTTCTTCAACATTTTATGTTGGTTCAACGGATTGAGGATAGACTAGTGGGAGGACCCAAGGGACCACTAGAGGAACCTGTGAAGTGGACGGTAGAACCAGAGGAGTCATAGGTAGAACCTAATCTGGGTCCTATTGAGGATTCTTGTGCAGCTCGGGTGGATTTGGAGATGCATATCAGGGACTTTTTCCATAACCATCGGCCTCAACCCTATCTATATGGAAAAGGTTATTGATATTACCAAGGGTCAACTCAATTAGGGGGAGTTTTACTTATCATTGTCGTCTCAGTGGAGGATAGTTGGGATCATACTTGGGATCTCCATAATCTGACCGTCATTCTGCGGCATGCTCAGTGATGAGCTCGTTGATTATCATTCTCTGTTCCACAATTGGTAGGCAGAGTGAAGACTTTTCAGGATCCTCTTCTAACTTTTGTACTGAATAATATGGGTTATAGTGATTGAGCATCCCAGTGTGTGCCTTTCCCTTTCTAGTAACTCTACCGAGAGGCAATGCCTTAGAAGGTTCAGGAAGGACAAGTGTCTATCTTTGTTGGAGAGTGTGGACACCTGTAGTGTCTACCGAGTGTTGTGCTACCCCGTTGGGATGTTCATCTTCTAAATTCCTTGTGTTGATACCCCTTTTAGGTATATCTCAAGAACTACCATGTTTACTACGATGAATCCCGGAGGCATATCCTCAATATCCCCAGGTGAACCAGGTTAGTGTAGGATAGAACTGAAATGTAGGGTAGCATACTGCCCCAATCCACATATTCAGACATGTAGGTAAAACTCCTTAATGACTCTATAATGCACATTATGTCTTTGGATTCAGTTTTTATAGAGAGAATGATGATAAAAAGGTGATTCAGGGTGTTGAGTAATAGGGAGTGGGGTAAACTCAACCAGGCGGCACTATTGGATGATTTCATCAAAGTGTTCCCGACATTTGGGGTAAACCAACTATCAATGATAGAGACAGAAATGTGTCATCCCTAAGGTTCTAAATAAGTAAATAACCTCTTCATTGGAGAGGTACTTTGGAATATTGGAGTTTTCAGTTGAAATTGGCTAGAACATTTTGTGAAAATGGTCTACTGTGAGAATGTTCCACAAACATTGTGCCTCAGACTAGGGATCTGTCCTCTGGTTTCGCCTTTCATTTATTAGGGTTTGTTGGGTAATGGGAAACAAAATTTAATCCAACTGTTTCGATAGGGAACCATTCAGTGGAGAGTATGGTGCACATACTGAAAAACCATTTCATCATGAGAAGTCTTCCGAAGAATGCACTGATTTTATATCCAAATCCTATTATGATAGGGTACTGACCAATGCTTCCCATGAGGGGTGACAGTTGTTATCAGTGGACTTGGATACTTCTCATCATTGACCAATATCCATAACAATTCTCAGGGATCTCTTGTCGAGTTAGAGAATGATCTGTGTGATGATAGAGAGTATTGCACGACCAGACCCTAGAATGAAGCCAAATAATCCTCTTACTTTATATATATGTGGAGGGATTTAGGGATATGGTGCATCTCACTATCTAGGATAATGATACTGACATACCTTGTTCTTTCCCCAAACCCCTAAAAAAAGATTTAGGATGAGGGATCCATCATCTAGTCTCACTCTGCATCAGAGTCTGAAAAGTGGACATGTTTGAATATGATCCAGTGCTTCTCAGAATCCTTCGTTTGGTGGTGAAAATGCATCCTCCTGACCCAGTATGGTTTTTTTGGGCGTGTTAGATCTTGACATTGTGAAAACATCCATGTGTTTTGGTAATGTATTTGGGATGACTTATTCTTTGTAGATCTTGGTTGCATGGAGCACTTCATAAAATGTTAAACCGAACATGGGGAGGACCTCGATTCTTGTGGGTGACAGAGTGAGGAGGACCTTCACTCTGGTTAATGCCATTGTGGGGAGGCCCCCCACTTGAGATGATGATGATGCGATGACGATATTTGCATTGATGACCTGAAATATGGGAAAATACTACATTCCATGGACTGTGAGAATGGGGAGGGCCTTTATGATGGGCATTATCAAGACAGAGAGGACCTCCACTTTTACTAGTAATGGAATCATGGTTAGGACCTTCATACTGAATGTGGAAGTGGGGAGGACCTCTACTCTGGGTAATTATGTTAGGGGGAGTACCTCCGTACTAAATCTCATCATTGTGGGATGACCCTCAATGGATGCTACTTGCGCTGGTGACTTTTGAAGTCAACCCAACCTGCCCCAGGGGTGGTTATGCCCTAAATCCTGATCGGGCATAGAGATCCCCATGTTCTGCAGTAACCAGTAGGTGATTGTACACGTTGTTGGAAGATTGGGTTACTAAATCCATAAAAGGTGATTCCCCCTAGAGGGAATCCTTCTGATGTTTCACCCAGATTTGGTGTTTTGGTCAGCCAAGCTAGGTCCGATTATGCATGGGTATGGACCACGTGGTCTTCAGTCTGTGGGATTGGCTGTCAGTGATGATATGGCCTAATCAGAGCCCACATTGGCGGGTCCCTGTACGAGTTTGCTTCTGGGTGGACTCAGATGCCACTTAAATTTTCAGCATAAGGGAGTGATTCATAAGATTGTTATGGGGAGAGGATATTGAAATGTTTAACGATGGGAGTAGAGAGCAGTGGCTTCCTTCACAGCCCTTGGGGGGCGGTGACGGTCAGGCACAAAGACCACCATATCATAGAAACCCATATCCCTCATCAGGATGACCCATCCTATTCATATCTACGGACAATAATATTTACCACCCTCCTTTTATTAGTTTTTTAGTGTCATATGGGGTGTGGGTTCCAAGTAGCTATGGTTGTAAAAGTTGTTGAAGAAGATGTGAAGTCATGTGGGGATTCGGCATTAGCATTTTTCATGACCCTACATTTGTGGGTGGGAGGTTCTTGGTTTCCTACAATTATAGATTGGGATCTGTAAAGAAGGAACATTCATCAAACAGTACAAACAGTAGGAAAGAAATTCCTAGTTCCCCAGTGTCATCCGGTCTTCCCTGACTGGATAGAAAGATCCACGCTAACAATGTTGTAGACCGGGATGCCCAAAAATTAACTGCCCCAAATATTGGTGAGTTTCATGCCATGCCTACATTTTTCTTGGCATGACCCTGTGTTGGATAGATGGATCTAGTGAAATTCTTATCTATTGATTCCCCAAACTCTACTAATCCTCAAATTAAGGATAATAACATTAGGTCGGGATCACCATTTCTGTTTCTGGAACTTTCACTGGGGTGTGCATCAGTAGGTGGGGATGTTCAGATTATTTCCCCTCATTCATGCTTTTCAAAGGAGGGAACCATCTGTCACATCATCAGACACATTTTTTTCTTTGATTTAAATGGGATAATGGGATGTCGACCTCTCCTTCCATGGATTCCTCCCCTGTAATCATTCCCTAGTTTGTGTGTCCCTTAATGATTAAGATGTTGTTCATGAAACTCTTCTTAGTACCATATCATTTGGGACTCAGGTTAATTATATTTCCCCTATTATGAAATTACAAAGGGGAAAAATCATGGTAGCAACCTTAGATCATGAGAGTAGTCACATTGAAAATCAATGGCATGTTTGTTCCCTAATATACTAGTACACCTAGATTTTCTCTTCCCATATGGATTCTTGAGGGCATGGAAACCTGAGGCATCCCACGTTGAATGAGGGGAATTGTATTCTAGAGGAACATTTATGAGGTTTTCATCAGATTGCCTTGTTTAACATGAGGTATTTCATGATTTTAACATCTAGTGGAGACATATCAGATTGATCAGATCACTAATGTGAGTGGATTAGATATGTACATACCTAGGAAAGAGAACCTATAATGTTTACCAAATGTATGGGTAAGAATTCCAAATAAGGACGGACCCAGGATTTCATGCCCCATATAGAGGAAGGATTAACACCGTGAAGACTAATTGAGACAACACAAAGGGTGGATTAGAGAAAAGTATGGGTCCATGTAGAGGGGAAACCATGGTTTACCATTCTCCGGGATTGAACCTTGATGAGGATTCTTACGTACCCTATTTGGAAGGTAAGGATCGAAACCCATGTAGTTCGAATAGATGAGGAATAAAATCGGGGTGTACACAAAGGATAATGACCCAGACATATGATAGGGATTTCGCAAAGTTAGCTTCCCATATGGGTGACATGATTTCACCAGGATGTGATTGATCGGGTAAAATCAGTATGGATATGGATGAAGTGTCGATGTATGTAATATATGGGGATGGAACTGAGAACCTATGTGATGGTGAAAAAAGTGACCATGAACCTCATGATGTTTTACTATGTATCCCAATGTTAGGTAATCAAAGTTATCATATTTCCAAAATGGGGTGATGAGTCACGTGATGAGGGAGCTCGTTAGAATGGATGGGTGGATGGGAACCGGAAGTAAATAACACCAACAGGTTAAGGCATGATCTTCCTATGGAAAAAAGGAAGGAGGGAGAGACTAGGATGAAGAGTGTGTTGGGATTTCACCTCATGGAGGATTACTAAGTACCTTGATCAAAATTGGAAAAGATCAAATTCCTCATAGTTAAGATATGGGTATAGAATTGGAGTGTACACAATTGACAGAAACCCAAATACATGTTGGGGATTACTCATGGTTAGAATCCCATCGCAAGAGGGACACTCTTGGTTGGAAGAGTATGGATTGATTGTGGGACTCATGCACTGGGACAGCCCAGTAACTGATCTGACACCACTAAGGGGTGGACAAAGGATGTGGGACCGAAAAAAGGGGACCCCATATTTTACCAATGTTTGGTGTTGAACATCAGGGAGTCTTCCTACGTACCATGTATTTGAGTTAGGGATCAAAACACACATAGTTTGGAAGATTACAGTTTAAAGTCATGTGGTACAAAAGGGGGAAACAGTTTAACCTCATGCGGGATGAAGAGTGAAACAGCATGAATATGGTTAGAATAGATGGGTGATGGGATTGAACCCCTAAGAGGCCTCTTACACACCTTCCCTAATAAGGGAGAAAAACAATTTCAATGTAGTTTGGCCAAGAGGGTCCTAGGAATTACACACTAAAGTGGCCCATAGGGTATGTCAGAGTCGATTCTTACTCTAATCCCACATGGGTCATGCTCGGAGTGAGAGAAAGTAGGAAAACATAGACCTGGTGATCATGTACCGAAAGCTGCGACTCAAGGGATGGTGTGAAGTTTACACATGGTAAGATGTCAAGGTCATGGAATATTGGGAATTAATCAATGAGGTATGCCTAGTGAGAGATGAGGGTTTCTAGATTTATGAAGAGGGTATGTTCATCATAAAAAGAGATCCTTATCAAGGGGTTTCAGGGCTTGCATAGTGGCTTCCCGTAATGCAAGTGGTGAAAAAGAACAATAGGAGAGGAAGAGTGAGAGGGAGATAGTGTTAATATTTCATTGAATCATCCTAGGATAGCCACACATGTATGGATTATAGTTTTACATCATGTGTTGAGGATGAGGATGCTTGGAAGTTTAACGTCCTACTGCTCAGATGATGGGGATTGGATCTTCACCCCTAGGACTTACATAACTATTTTACATTAACCCTTAGTGAAGGTAATCCACCATAAATTCCATGGATTAATGGGGTTGTAGAGTTATCCATTGAATGGATCACCCTAGCATGGGTATGCAACGAAGAAATAGCCATCAGCGTGCCTATATGAAGAAGAATGAGGCTGGGAAGTGAAACCCGAAGCACCACATAGGGGACAAGGAAATAAAAACATACATTCCTAGATGGCCGCACATAAGAGGTGTTCGCAAAGAAAAAGTCCTTTTAGACAGGGGATTCATGAAGCTCTGGTGCATCATAAATTTAAGGGGTTGTGTGAAGGAGGGTTCTTCGCAAAGCATAGTGACCCAGCCTAGTAATAGAGAATACATGTGCTTGGGGGGGTGATTCACGAAGACTGAGTGCTTCCCAAATTTTTGAGTACCCAAAGGGGTCTCCTTACTTCCTGATTCCCTAAAGGATTCATGAAGGGCTTCCCTTTTTAAAGCAAGGGTAATTTTGAGAAATAGAATAGGTGTTTTTCAATGATCAAGTACCTGAGATGATACATTTTTCCAGTGGTTCACAAAGAAAAGTATGCTTCATGATTTGAGAGTTTTGATGTTGAAATGTCAGGGTGTCAATCCTTTGGAGTGGGGGTGAGCCGATTATTATAGGCACTGGGCATCACAATTCTCTTAGTATTCTCCATGAAGAAAATCACACTTCACATTCGGAGGAAGATCCATCAAGATTCTAGGACTCGTATGGGGGTTCTTTCGATGCCTTTGTAGGGTCGTGGAGGCTCCGATAAAGTTTATCATAATTGGGAAGGCTTTTCTCACTACTTTTGAGGTGGTTGCGGAGGCTCCGGTCAATTTCCTCATACTCTCAAAGGCTTTCATCACTACCTTTGTGGTGGTTGTGGAGGATCGGGTCAAGTTCCTCATACTCATAAAGGCTTTCATCACTGCCTTTGTAGCGGTCATGGAGAATCCTTCCTGGTATCTTTTTGGTGGTCACAATGTAGGAGGTCTTTTCAAAGTCACTTCTTAGTGTATGACATTTTTGTGATGGTGCTTCACGATGCAGACCATTTTATAATTCTTTTCATTCCCTTTCCGGATTTATTCCAAGGCCCAAAATTTTGGGGCCAACAAAGACATTGTTGAAATCCTTGTAAATTAATTTATGTATAGAATAATATCCTAATGATTTATTAAAGTATATATTGTTTGATATTTCTAGAAAATAATTCCATTTCTATACACTTGATATTGGATGAGGTTTGTGACATAGATTGACCAATGTGTGATAACTCTAAAAGGGGTGGATTGGTAATTTAGTCACTTATCACTGGTGCATGATATGTGGACCCAAAATTGCACACCTCGATAGATACTCCCAAATGATATTAATCGGATTAATTTAGATTTTATTGATAAACCATTATGAATTATTTTAATAGATGATGACCATGAATTGCCTATATTAAACATAAGGTTTCATAGACTAAAAAGAAGGTGCAGATATTTATACATCCAATGAATGATTTTTCATGATTATATGGTTAACCACTATGGTTATTATTACTCATACTATGATTTTTTTCTTTATTAAATGGTTGGACCATGGAGGAATCATATTAGTGTTGAATGTGATGAGAAATGTAAATATATTCTACATAAGAAGCGAATGAAATAAAAACTAGGATATGAAATCTTGTTTTTATTCTCACCCAACACCCTTTATCTATAAATAATAACATTAATCATAATAAACATACAAGGGATAAATGAAATAACAAACCACTTTTGAGTACTTTATGGGGGAATTACAACTTTCCCTATGTTGTTCTTATTATCTCCTTATTATTATAAAATAGATTAATGTTATATAAGAGATATTATCTATTATATAATACTCAAACCGTAAGATGGTTTTTCTAGTTGATTATCATTTTGAAAGTGAATATAATCATTGGTAAACTTTTATCAAGAATATAACGAAAGATGATGAAATTGAATCCACGAGCTGGGAAGAGTTTAATAATGTATTTTAAATAATTATTTTCTTTTATCCATTAATTCAAAAATGGAAAGTAAGTTATTATAACTAAATTGAAAGAATGATGAATCCATTAATACTTATGGAGATAATTTCACAAGACTTTCAAGGTATGTTATGGGTTTTATTAAAGATAATAAAATGAAAATTGATCAATTCTTTAGTGTCTTGAGACCATGTGTGTGATATAAATTGGATATAAAATACTTTAAAATCTATGACTAAATTGTTCTATGTCATTTCTATATGAAACAAGAAATTGTAAGCTCTTAGTTTTATTGTGGTTTTGGGGGAAAATAGAAAGTTTTAATTATGATTAAATTATAATATTATGACCCATGGGGGAAATAAAATTAATCATCTTTTATTTCAGAACTCTAGAAAGAATCATGGAGGAATTTCTTTTATAGGATATAATAAATTTCCTAGGTATGGAAAATAATTCCAGTGTGAAAAATAATCCAAACGTGATGAAAAGGGGCAAATCAATGAAAGGGGTGGTGATAATGATCAATCAAATGCACTTCCAAAACATCAATGTTATAATTACATGTAGTAGGGGAATTATTCCAATTAGTGAATAATGTAACAACCTGACCCATGATCCACTAAATGGTGCTCTGATCTAGTAGGAGAAAAAGCCTCAAACGTGAATCCTCATATGCCCTAGGCAACTGACTAGGAGTGGGGGTCTATAATGGTATGGTGGGGATATTATACCATCAGGACTAGAGTGTCACAGTGGTATCACAAGTGAAAAAATAAGTGGAATCTAAGTATAAAATTGTGTTAGAAGATAAACATCAAGATGAGAGTAGTAGTAAAAAAAAGTCGAAGACAATATCAATATAACCAGATTAATAGATCATGAGTCTATACAAAATACGGGCAATACTTGGGAAAAATAATACAGTACAATACATGTATCAAAATTAAAAAAATATCAAGATGAAAATCACCAGATAACATTAAGAGAAATATCTTGGTCATATGATCCTCCACACTTATAAAAAGTCAATCAAGAATCATAAAGCTGGAACATCCCTCAGTTCCAACCTGTATCCATGATTCTATCTGGGAATCTAATGGAAGCCTGAATAGGGTGTGAGATAACACTCAGCAGGACACCACAAATAGTGTCTATAACTTTTCCATCCAATGTATATAATCTGAAATAGTTTTAAATATATAACAGCAATATAAATGAATACAGAGTGACACTATACATTATAATAAATTTAATCAATCACCCATAACAAGGTCTATCTTTAAATCATAATAATCGGCATCTTCTGCCAATGCCGAGTAATCGAGTTTCAAAATCAATGAGACATATATAATGTATAGATTTAACAAGTAATTTTCATATATTTCATGGAGAATCTCCATAAAAAACATAGTAATGTCTTGGGTAGTTCCCAAGGAGCATTTTCATAGCGGACTACGAAATTCGGATACATGGAGTAGTAATATCTGTAGCATCCAAATTAATCAGGATCCATGGAGTTGAAATCACAGTGGCATCGAATGTAATCTGGATCCATGGTGTATAAATATCTATGAAATCCAATATAATCATAACCATTCCATTAATTATTTAATAACCCATATCATAATCATATAAAATCTATGATTTCATTCAACTCATTCCATATTTCCATTTAATCCATTTATCCATTTTAATAACATGAAATCACACGGAAATGTAGTGAGAAAACCTCTCTTAATATCTCATTTAATTCATTAAGTCTCCCAATAATATGGTGAGATCACACTCAGCCTATGAGATGGTATATCATGGGGAGATACATAAACCCACCTCACACATGGTTTAGGATGTGGTTGAGAACGACCAAGAATCACATGGTGCTATGTGGAAAACCTAACATGTTCCCGAATATTTAATCAAGGAATTAAATTAATTTAAAAGAAACAAAGATAGGTATATCATTAGGAACAATGAAAACAGGGTATAAAAAAACTAAAACTTAAGGAAAATTGAAAATACCATCAACCTTCCTCCCATTGTAGAACACTCATACAGTATTAGCTCCTAACTCGATGTGGATTGGAAGAAAAGGGAATAATAGATGAACCCAATGAATATAGGGAATATTATAATTTACTAAAATACTTTCATTTATAGGAGTAATAATTAATAAATGATCCTATGGAATGAAAAATTCTGCAGAGGCTATCCAATGATACAAACAGTTCTTGAATCGGATTTCAGATGATGAAACTGCATCAAATCCTAAATAAAAATTTAAGAGGACTCAAAATAGGGGTAGAAGAACTTCTATCCACTGGGGGATAAAATAAGAGAGTGTGTTTAAATTATAATAATTTTAAGGTTGAAAATTTAATTTCACTCAAAATACAAGGGTTTCATGGTTTGACCTCATGGTGAATAAAATTGTGCACTAAACATGTGCCCTTCATTTTACAAGGAGGGGCCTCACATGGTCCAAGTTCCCATCTTGGTAAACCATGAAAAAACCATAATTTTTTGCTCTATTAAAAATATTAGATCCCCTACATGGGCATGCATCCTAGGTTTTGGAATTTTGTCAAAATGTGTGGACCAAATATGATCCATGAAATACCCATCATATTTAGTGTTTACTGTGTGGCCTCGACTTCATGGTTTTTACTAACAGTGTGGGGAAATGATTCATCAAAAAACCAAGCCTCCTATATCTAAAAAATTCCAAAACACCCCTAAAACTCACATGACCTCATTAGGAACTCACTTATGTATAAAACCAGGTAATTGAAGTTAAATTAAATATATCTGTACCTCATCAAAAAATACATAGATCTTACCATCTCCCCCACCTATGAAAAATCATCAACAAGATACTCTCCTCAGTGTGGAAAATCAGCTAATAAGAGTTTTGGCCACTCAACACATACATTTTACTCTCACTCCTAGGTTTCATTATGTACATGGTAATTCTTCAAGAATATATTATCTAATGAAACTGGTATTCCTAAGATAACTTTTTGTGCTATGATCAACATTATATATAGGATTCTCGTCGATGTAAGAATTTACCTATAACTCAAACTCAAACTTATGAAGACTGTGAGATGGTTTTGTGTGATAGAAAAGTATCAGAGACACATAGAATACACTATTAATGTCTCAGTACCTCTAATATCACTTCAAAAAAAGGCTACTAGCCCGAATCTATCAAAAACATTGAAATACTTGACATATCACAGTGAGAAATTCCCCTATATCTTAATCTGACTATAACATGGACTTGGAGAGATATGTAAAGACAGATGATACCCAATATTTAACTCTAGAGGTCTTCAATGGAAGTGGTCAAAGGATTTCTATCAAGACTATACTGTATCCATCTATTTCTAAATAAGAATAACCTACTCCAAAGTATCATTAAATTGAAAAGGCCAAGAAGTGTTTCCACACCTACCTCTATCCAGCATGGAGGTTATCAACATGGACTATTGTAGAAGGACTCATAAGTTTCCATCTGTATATTTCTATTCTAGATATTGTATTTGGAGAATTAAACTAGGGTTATATGCCTCTCTCAATGTCCCACAAAGATGAGGATGCATTCTCTTAAAATTTCCTCTAGAACAAATATTATATGCTATAATTGGATATCAATCTAAGGGTGGTATGTCATGAAAAAAACACTTTTTTCCCAATTTCATCTATAAGCTTTTCCAGTACCAAGATTTAAACCGGTTTCCCTTATCTAATACCATGGAATGAGGAACCCCATGAATGCACACAATCTCATGGTTATGATTTCTCCCAAGATAATCTAATGAGAAGGTCTCCCTGATCGGTATGAAGTGGGAGTCTTTCATCAATCTATCAATAGTGATCCATACAACATCACTACCTCAAGGTGAACTCAAAAACCGAGTCACAAAATCCATTGTAACATTATCCCATTTTCACTCAGGAATCAGTAACTGTTGTAAGATCCCACCCCCTCTCTAGTGTTCCACCTTCACCAATTTAAAGGTGTAGCACCTAGTGATAAATTATTCTATTTCCCATTTAATACTAAGTCACTAATACTAGGGAGTAAATCTCATTATATCTTTGTTACAACAGGATTTACTACCCAAGAAGATGCATTAAATTACAGAATCTTCTCCTTTAAAATGTCTTCTAGAACCAATATATGTCCATGGATGTGAAAGATCTCATCCTACCCAACATTGAAAACAGGAGGTGAGTGCAAACCTTTCACGCCCACCCTTATGATTAATCCCATAGAATCTGACACTTTTCCCATACTCACCCTATCTATAAGAATGTAATTCACATCCATGAGTGATAGAAATGTCTTCCCATGACCATGTTACACTTTTTATTTCATCATAGAAAATAGTACCATCAATTTTCATTTACTACAAGCTTTCTAAACTACCTATTTTTGAGTCCTCTAGGTTAGAACTTCTACAATTACATTTATATTACTATAAAAATTGGCTAGCTCAAAATCGATTGACTAGATATACTAAACCCACTATCTTTGTTGAAGGTTGAAGATATGTTATTTAAATATCTACATGAGGATTTTTTTTAAACCAGCAAACACTCTCCTAATGAATATTTCTTCAAAAATGAATAGGGTGAACCATATATTCCATCATGAGATTATGAACCAGGTAATTCTGCTCATGAGGTCTCAACTAGTGAGACTTTTATGCCCGGAATATATCCCCCTACATTAGTATAGCCCCTATCTCAATTCCTAATGCATGAAAGTAAACCATATAACTTTTTCGAAGATTTGGAAGAATCGGGATTGACGTTGAAATAAACCTTCCTATAAGCACCTTAAATGTATTTTAACTTGTTTCAGACTATAAAATTTTCACCCCATTATTGTTCAAACCTTTGAGATCATAGCTTGATGTGATGAGTCGTGGATTAATCCACTTTAATAATGATGAAATCCTAAAAACAGTGAATATCAAATACATTATTCATATACTCACAAGAAACCACATCACTCAACTTCTCTGTGTCAACAAATATACATTTTTTCTAAGATAATGTTCACCATGAAGTGAACATTATCATTCCAGAGGATACATTTTTTGATCTAGGAATCCATCCTATACTATCACAGTGTATTCACAGTGATTTCAAGGTGTTTCAAATGATTTTTTTCAATTATTAGAATATCCCAAGATGTTTTCCATGGAAACTACTAGGAAAGAGTCCAAATACGAGTGGGAGTCCTGATTCAGTAATACCATAAAAACTACGGTCATGTTTGTGAGACCAAACAACATAACCAGATACTCATAAAGTTCATTGCTACTATTAAACATTATACAAGGTATATATTTCATCCTGATATTTAATTGGTGATAACCAGACCTCAAATTAAATTTTTAGAAAACCAAATCTCATCAAAGATGGATGAATAGGTTATTGATGTGTGGTAAATCATACATATTATTAATCATCAATTGGTTCATTTTTTGATAATCCACACATATCTAGTGGTTTTCTTCCATATTCATTGTGAAAGGGACCAATGAACCCAAAAGATAAATACTAGGTCATATAAACCACTTTTTTCTACGTCTTATAGATATCTTTTGAGCCCCTCTTGCTCGATAGTGTTCATCCTATAATGAGAAATGGATACCAATGAAACACCTAGATACAACTAAATAGATAAATCTATCTATTACTAAAGAGCTAAACTAGAAAAATCCATCCTGAAATCCATCCCTGAAATGATCTACTACTGGATGGAATTCATACTATTGCATTCCCAAATAATCCAAACATAGGCTTGAAATCTCAGAAGTCATTCCAGAGGTCCCATGATGCTCTAGCCCTTCTCTAACTAGCTATACATCTCACTCAACCATGTAGATATACATACCACTATCTAAAGAGAGGAAAGATACCCTATAGGGATAACAATCGATATGGGAAAGATAATGAACCAATAATTCCATTTTGAGTGTGAAATCATCTCGTGTCATATTGAGAATAAAGAGATTACATAAAAAGTGATACGTTCCATTATTAGGTGGGAATTCCATACACTAGTGTATATTCTATGATTAAATCCCCAATGGATTATCAATAATTATAATTCTATTAGAAAACTGAACATCGATCCTAAGTAACTCTAACATAGATGCATATATGAAATAATTTGAAGTCCCTGTATCAAAATGGAATGATTATAGATAAGAAGCAACTAAGATCGTACCTCTCACTGAAGATATCACGATGACCTTATCCCCAAGTATAATATATATTGAATATATCTATCTTAAACCATGGACTTATAAATATCCTAAATACCCTGAGTAGGCCAACACTAATATTGATGTGAAACTGGTGGATGAATCCCCTGACCACGACCACCCCCACATGAAAAGCGTCAAAACATAACTTCCTACCACATGAAACTAAATAACATGGTCAATATGGTTCACTACCCTACTCTAGGAACCCATATTCCCTCAAGTTACATTCAGTAATAAGTTCCTGAGTTACTATCTTTGATATGGTAGTCAACTGAAACACATTCACCTATGATTGAATGACATTCATGAGACCTTCCTCTAAGATTATCACCCTAGATAAATCATCAACAAGATACATAGGTGAAAATAATATAATATATATAAAAGAGATCTAAATACTCAATAACAGTCATCATAACCTACTTCAGGTGCATAAACTCACTCGCATTCCTTGATCTAAGTGTATCAGGAAAAAATATTTGTAAAAGAAGGATTGGAAATACCTTCATACCATATATCGAATTCTATCATCCCATTTTAGAACATCCCACCAATTCTAGGCAGCTCTTTGAAGAATATTCATTGTTAACATGACTCTCTACTCTGAAAAAGTATCCATGTGCTGAAATATTGATAATATAGTCTCAGTACATAGATATGTAGGTTGTAGAAAACCATCCCCAGAAATAGTAGGTGGATGCTGCTGCTAGAACATTTATGTTAGCTTTGGCATAGTCATGGAATGTTGTGGGGACACCAAAATAATATTTGTAAAGTATAGGAAACCCTCTCATAACTATGAATCATCATTGAACAAAGGGAATTACTTCATGTGGAACTACTAATGGTTCAACTGGTAGGTTAGGGACAACCAACTCTAGAGCATGCTCATTTCCACCGTTTTGGTGCATGACGGGAGGTTTCTGTGCTGTAATATCTCTATAAATTCCAAACACATGTAGTTGAATATATTTGGCACCAACCATAGAACAAATATATACATAAAATAGTTAAAATCCATCAAATAACCAAGACACACCCCTTTTAAATATTCAAAATTCTAGAATGGGTTATATGAAATAGCATAAAAACACTAGAGATACTACCTACTGCCCTCTACTATAGTCAGTTTTTGTTCAAGGTCTCTGTTTTACAGCATGTGGCCCGTCATATAGACTATAAATTGTAATTTATAGTGAAAACACCCTTTATGTTGGGATTTGAAACACCATTTAATAGAGACCTTCCCATTTAAGAATTAAAAATAATTTAATTTTCTATTTATATTACAATTCACTTTAAATGGTTTAAGTATATAGATTACCATTTCTAATATATAAGGTCCCATATAAATTATAAACTAATGTATTGCATCTATTTAATCAAAATAATAATATGTTGCACCTCAAGAGACAAATAGACTATGAATAAAGGTGCCATAATTGACTTTTGAATGTGTATTCTATAGCCTATGCAGGAAAAAATTATTTAGGTTATGGTAGGCACTTGAACAACCAATTGTTTTTTTTAATGACCTAGAACAAAATTTTGTTGATAATCATCATATAACACAATGCACACATAATAATGTCATGTATTCAAGAAATTCATCCTATATGGCATGGAATGTGAATCCAGTAAAGCATCTAAATTGATGCATGATTCTATAGTTCCATTCCATATCAGAACAACCATAAAATAAAAATCCATAATCATAGCATTGTTATCATCACATATCATGTGCATCACCCAATGGTCGAATCATATCAACTATAAAAAGAACAATAAAAAATGTAATATCCCAACACATTTATTTTTTCCTATACATGGGTTAGATACTCCTAGGTACTACAAATTACCAAATTTTGACTCATTTATAATATCGTGTATAATATTCCAAAATGATAAGATAATTGAAATGAAAATTATATTGATACCACTTTGTAATTTCTTGACCCAAGAGCCACTAAATTATTCCTCGATCTGGTAGGTCACATGCTCTCAGGCGCACCTCCCCATACACCAGAGGTTCCTGATTAAAATTCAGGGTCTGTAAAGGTATAGCGGGGAGACTATACCATCATTTTCAGAGTAACGCTATACTATAAATATTGAATTAATAAATGGAATCATATTATAAATTGGTGATATAAGATAAACAAATAAATGAGAGTTAAATTAAATAAAGTCGAAGGAAATATCAATATAACATGATCAATATGTTATGTATCAAAACAAAAGGTAATAAAAATTTGAAAAGTGGAATCCAGTAAAATAGATGTATCAAAACTATAAGAATACAATAATGAATAACCCCATATAGAATCATGAGTCATGTCTCGGTCCATTGTTCCCCTATACCTATGAATAATCAACTAATTAACATAAATCACGTAACTTCCTTGGTCCCTACCTGCATCCATGAATTCTTTCTAGGAAACCAAAGGTAGCCCAAATAGGGTGTGAGATAACAATCAGTAGTACACAACCAACAGTGTCTATAATAAGTCTCATCTTTGTATATAATTTGAAAAAGTGTGAAAAATATAAAATCAAAAAAATGAATAAGAATGAGTGATACAATCAAGACTGATAACTATAACTAAGAACCCATAACAAGGGTTGTCTATAAATCATGATAAAAAAACACCTACAACCTATTACGAGTAATCCAGTTTTTGACCCAGTGGGATAGATCCATTGTATAAAATGATCAAGGCATCCTCATTGAGTCGATGGATTATCTCCATATCAAAATCAGTAAGGACATAGGCAGAGTCCAAGGAGCATGTCTATGGAAGTCCAGGAAAGCTAGATCTAGGGAGGAAAAATTTCCTTGGCAACCAATGTAATCAGGATACTTGGAGTATAAATTTCAATAGAATCCAAGGTAATCAAGATCAATTTAGTATAAATGTCAATGGAATCTAATGTAATCATAACCAATCCATTAATAATTTCATAACCCAATTCAGAATCATATAAAATCCATTATTTCATCCAACTCATTGCACATTTTCCATTTAATCCTTTTAATCATTTTAATAACATGTAATCACATTGAAAAGGATCTAGAAAACCTCTGATAAAATATCATTTAATTTATTAAGGATCCCAATAACATATAGAACTCACAAACACCCCATAGGTTGTTATATCATGGGTAAGATACATAAACACACATCACAGGTGGTCTATATTGGGGTTAATAACCTCTAACCATCAGATGGTCGTAAGTGGGAAACCTAACAAGGTTTTTATAATTTCATCAAGGAATTAAATAAATTTTGGATCAAATATAAAAGTTATGACATGAGGCACAATGAAAATAGGGTATAAAACAACATTACCTAATGTAAAAAGGTATATACCACATATTTTATACATGTGGTAGAACATTAATCGAGTATCAGCTTCTAATTCTTCCTGGATAGGAATAAAAAACAATAGAAGATGAATTCCCTTAAAATAGAACATATTATCTTACACTGAAATTGCATAATTGATAAGAAGAAGAAAAATGAAACATGCCTAAGGAATAAAGAATTCACCGATAGCTATCTAATGAGATTAACAGTTCCAGAATCACATGTTAGATGACAAAAATGCATCAAATCCTAGATAAATTCTTAAGAGGTATCAAAAAATTATAAGAAGACCTCTTATCCACTGGGGGAGGAAATATGAATATGTGATTAAGTGATACTAAGAGTGAGAAAATGTAATTTTACAAAAAATATAGGGTTTACATGGTTTGGACACATGGTTAGACAAACCGTTCACCAACTCTGATCCCTTCACTATTGAAAGTGGTTTCATGTACGGTTCAGGCACACTGTTTGGGAAACAAGGTGAAAACCATGCTTTTTTGCCTATGATAAAAATTGAAGATCCCCCCAACAAGAATATATCCTAGGTTTCACATTTTTATCAAACTGTGGGGCCCACTTAATCTTCGTAAAACACCTTGAACTTTTACTAGTAACCATGTCTCTTGAGAGGCATGGCTTCGACTAACCATGTGACCAATATAATTCTTCCAAAAATATATTCTCTGAACTCCAAACAACACCCAAACACCTACGAAACACATGTGACCTTATTAGGGACTCACATTTATTCAAAACCAAGTAATTAAATGTAAATTAATGAGATCCATAACTTATATAAAAACATGTGATCTTATACATGAATATATGTTTCAATGGTGATAATTGAAATTGGAAAACTCTTAAGCTAAGAGAGAAATGAAAAGCAAATGAGATTCCAACTATAGAAGTGGGTCATGAGAAGGAAGTGATGAAAGGTACACTTACCAACCACTATAGAACTAAATTGTTGATATTATTCTAGATTAACAAAGTCTTATATATCTGAATAATATTCTTTGTGCATCACATCACCATATCAATGATTAGATGTTGAGTTAGTAGTAAAATACTTAATGGTATGATGATCATAACTCAAGTATATAGAAACTCTCATATATAATTTTATGGGGATAATATTTCTAAAAATCTTCTTATTATTCCTCTAGTTGAATTAGATATGATTTTTGTACATGGATTTTTTCTCTCTACAAAGATACCATATCCACTTTCAAGTAATGGAAGTTACATTTTATATTCTGTATTAACCTATGACCATATTTCGGTGTGAAGATTAATATGAACATCCAATGGAAATTTTTATATTATATAGATCTTGTTTCCTATTCATGAGATATGTTTATCTCAAATGATAAGGTTTAAATTCAACAGTGAAGATACTCATATTTTTTAGGATTATACAAATTTATTTCCAGAATACTTTCCTAGTATTCCCCTGAATTGTGATGTTGTGATTTTAACAGTACTCATACTAGGTACTACAACATTTTCAAAAACATTATATAGAAGGCATTGATTGATTTGTTGGAATTGAGGAAGGTAGTCCCAAATAATATTTATTAGGGATTCATACACCCTAGTGTGTCACAATGGGGTTCATCAATTCATTTCATTAAGAAGTAACATGGGTCAATGCATCTTGGAATTGACTAACAATAACTTAACAATATCACTATCAAGAACAACAATCATCTACCCTATATTGATAACAAATTTGATCAACTAAATGAAGGTTAATACTTTAACATTATAGACGTTAAATTTAGATATCATAAATTAAGGGTAAAGAAGAAGTATATGCTAATGATGTCATTTCATAGAAGGTATGGTCATTATGAATTTATTTTAATTCCATTTGAGGTTTTTATTTAACTTATTTATGAAAGAGAAGATTTATTCCCAATTCAATCAGTGTAAATTCTTGTCACAAAAAGTTTTTTTTATGGGTCATATAATCTCAATTGAGGTTATGTTGGTGGATACATGAATGAAAAAAGATATAATCCATGGAACAAACCAAGAATGGTAACTGATATTCTTATTTTTGATAGGTTTTATGGATATTACCAAATAATTATATGGAATTTATAATTGTTTTCTAACAGATCCAAGTTCCATTATAAAAATAAATTTGAGAAAAATTTAAATGAGCTGAAAATAAGGTCAGTAAGATAACATGTGCTTATAATAACCTATTATGGAGAAGGTTTTGTGGATTATATTTATTCAAAATATAAGGGAATGTGATGCATCCTCATATAAAATGGTATGGTGATATTTTATTCCATACAAAAATAGAAAATTGATAATAAATATTTCAAGAATCATTAATTTGATTGGGAAACAGTGATTTTTTCATTGAAAATATGGAGGAATTATCTTTAATGTGAAAGATGAGATATATATGTAGATCGTACAATCTTGAAGTAAATATTCACACAAAAAGAGTTAAAAATGTTCCAAATTATATGGTTGGAATTGATTAAACATTATAACTTCTCAATACACTACCAACCTGGGAAGCTGAAAAAGGGGTTGATGCTATTTTTTAGAAAGACCATGTTTGTTTTTATATGATAAATTTTTAAGGAGATGAAATATTTATGGATTTATAGAATATAGACCCTAAAATAGTAAAGAAAAATAACAGTAATATCTTTCTTAGATGAATTTTCATCAACATATCCATCTGGGGAATAAAGAGGCACATAAGAAGGAAAATGAATTTTAGAAGAATGTGATATATGTTCCAGAGTTAGTCTATGATTTTGATGAAATGATCAGGTTCAAGAACTGGGTATGTGTACTTTTAATTCTATACATAAAGAAAGAAATATTGGATGAATCTCATAGTTCATCAACTTCTATTGATCACAGATGTATAATGTTGTATAGAGATCCCAAAGAGTATTTCAGGTGTCACAACATTAAAAGAGATATTGTACATTATATGTCTCAATTATAGATATGTCATCAAGTTAAGTCTGATAGATTAAATTATAAGGGGATTTTATAACCACTATCAATACCAGAATGGAAATGGGAAACCATTAACATGGATTTCATTATCAAATTTCGCAAAACATCAAAAACATGTAATTTTATTTTGTTTCTAGTTAATCACATTCTGAAATCCATCAATTTCTGTCCAATAATATCCAATTCAAACTTGATCATATTTCTAGGATATACATTAATGATGTTGTATGGTTTTATGGAGTACCACATTCTATTGGTTATAATTTGGATCTAAGGTATACCTTGATATTTTGAAGAACTCATCAGAAGATGTTGAAGAAAAGTTTCAACTTTAGAAATACATATCATTCTTAAAAAGGTGTTTAGTATAATAGGATCATTCATCCCCTAAATTATATTCATAAATCATGTTATATGGTTTATAATGGTGTTTGGGACCAACACCTTACTTCGGTATAATTTTAATACAAAAAAATATTCCACTCTAGAATTCAATTATATATTTATGAAGCTGACTTGGGTAGGAAGTGCAGAACTCCAACATATTAGGATGAATTTGGATGGAATATGTTATTAGGGAATAAGATACCTATAGAAATTATAGAGTTGTTAAAAACTATTTAGTTTTACATCAAATCACTATACAGTCAATATAAAATTTATACTGACATCCATCAATGAGATATATAGTTCAATGTGGGTGGAAAGTTATTCCTATGAATATCTCATAGGAAAAAGGTTATGATGTTTATAAATAATATATGGTTTAACCCTATATATATTGACCCCTTCAAAATTCTAGACCATATCCAGATTTTTACTTAACGATTGGCACTTCCACTGAATATATCTCATATTCATGATGACTTCCATGTATTCTTCTTGAGAAACTACATACTAAATTTTTCAAATGTACTAAACTCAGACTTCATACAACTAAATCATGTTATTTATTATAATGAACTACTGGAGGAAATTCAATATTGAAAAGATAATTTTTTTTCAAATAGGGCAAAAAACAAAATTAATCTTCTATGGTGAAACTATAAATTTGATGAAACTACATAGGAACCCATAGATGTGATGAGGAAGATGTATCCTCTATTTTTTGTATCAAAGTGACATAATTTCAAGAGAAAAATTCTTATAAGGGTGTAGAATATAACACCATAGGATTTTATGATATATTTATTTTAATATTAATTTAATTATTTTTAAATATTACCTTACATAAAATGCTGATTTAAATGAATGGTGATATAATATTGAACTATTTTTATTCAATTTTACGGTTATATACTATCCATTGGATTGTAATGTAATTCCAGGATATTTTATGAAATATTTGTTACCAAAAAACTAAATTTCTTGGATATCTTATGCAACATGAAACACCATGTTTTAACGAACCATGATATACTATTAATATTTTTTAAACACATCCATTAAAACCTAGCCACTAATGTTATTGGTATTAATAGGAATAATAATATTTATAAAATTTATTAAAAATATTTATACAAAGAATATATATTTATAAAAGATAAATTAATTTTTTCTTAATTCTTTATATGTGTAAAAAAACGTTTTTCTAAAAATATGTTTTTATATAATTTTGAAAACAAATATTAAGGCTATTTATTTTAAATTTTTTAATATTTATTCAAAAAAATTATTATTTTAATATATATGTCATAATTATTTTAGGGTTATTTTTTGTGATTTTTCAGAAAATAAAATTTTTTCAAGGAATATTGTAAAATACTTGTTTTTATTGAAAACACCTTTTCGTTAAAATAATTTTTCTGGTTTAATTTTTCTATAAAACGTTTGTTAAAGTAATATTAGAATAATTATATTATAATTAATCTAGTTCAGTCTATTTTAATCACTATAATATTAAATATAGATATAAAATCTTTTAATCTTTTGAAAGAATTCTCCTCAGAAAAAACTTTGTTATCACATACGTGAGTTCAATTTTACATTAAATTCCTCCAATTGTATTATTTTAATTTTGGAAGATGTTTTTAATATTTGGAATAATAATAATTAATATTATCTGATAAGTTAAAATTAATTTTTTCACCATAATATTTAGCATGAAGGGGAAAATTGATTACCACGGTTATGGTAAAAACGGGTTTACTAAGGGTTAAAATCAGAATATAATGATTAAAAATTGACCAAAAAAATTAATTCATATTTCATGATCATATATAGACCATATATATTACATTTTTCGATAATGGGTAATTTTTTAAAAAAATCATGTGAAAATGGTGGTTATATATGTTTCTTACCAAAAATTCTAAGTGTGTCATCAACCAAACTTATAAAATGCCACCACTGTACTCCCATATTCATATATCGAAATCCCATTAATTAAGATAATACCTACCAAAATATCTTCCATAATACCCCCTAAATCCTAGAGGCATTAGGTTAATTATTAATACCTCTTAATAAGGATTTTGGTATAAACCTAAAGAGGCTCTCTAAAGAAGGGACAAAAATCATAAACTTGTGTTTTTGTTCTATAATTTTTCAACCACCTAAAAATATTATTAAAACATAATGATTTAATAACATAATTATCTAATAAAAAACTTATCTTTTATTATATTAATGTAATAAACTATACCTATGTCCAATTCAATTAAATGGGAAATGAAACTATCAATCATTTATATGGTAGACTACTGCCTCTAGAACCGATGTGATACATTTTTCATCACCACCTCTCACAGTTGGAGATAATTATAGATCTATTGTTTTTATATGATAATGATGACATTATTATATATTTTTAATTATAATTTCACATCTAACTTTTTACCTTCTAGCCCATAAAAAAGAAAGAATGTCGCTCGTGTGTATGGTGGACTACTGCCTCGCGGACCGATGTGATGAGTTTTTTATTTTCATTTTACATGTATGTAAATAAGAATATATTAAATTAATATATAAGAAAATTTTAACATAATTATATGTTTTTAATTTTTACATCACATATATTTTCGGAAATTAAATTTTGTGGGGATATGATATCATCGCTCATGTATAAGGTAGACAACCGCCTCGCAAAGTGATGTGATTTTTTTTAATATATGCTTTACATGGAAGGTAATAAGGATAAATTAAATGTATATATGTTATATAAATAAAATAATTACTAATCAAGAATTTTTTTTATTATGTTCCTTCTATTAACTTCATCTATAAAAAATGGAAACAATGTTCATGCGTACGTACGGCCTACCATATCCATGAATGATGTATTTATTTTTTAATATCTAACTTTTATGGATTAAAATAAATACATATATACTGAATAAATATGATATTTATGTCACGAATAAAATTGTATAGATTATGGAACCATGATAAAATCCAAATGAAAAAAAGCCAAAAAAATTTATATAAAAAACAAAGTAGTTATAACTCGAAATGTGATATTAACTAGGAATTATTAATAAAATAGAAATAAAAAAGTATAAGGAAAATAATATGTGGTATGATATATATAATCTTGGTTATTTAATATATTTAAAATAAACCTATATTTATTATACATAAGGATTGAATGTGTAAAAAGGAAGTGAGGGATTAAAGTAATGGATTTTTGTCTCAATTTTACATCCTTTAGAGATATGTTTTGTTATGAACCTGTATTGTGTTATGAGGTGTACATAAATCCCCATTGACATGTCATATAATTAATTTATTTATTCTATTGATATTTAAATTTTAATTTAATATTACCCTTTAAGGGAGCTTATGATTAAAAAGATACTAATGTGGTAAAGGTTGGATGTTGGAATCTCATTTTTCATTGGGAGTGTTTATGATTATATTTAAAATGACAAGATCATGTGATATAAATCTCAATAAAATCTGTAATATTATTACCCTATAGTTTTTTGTTGGGAAAAAATCCTTTCTATTTCCACTCTATACAAACTCAATATCTGAAAAGAATTTTTTTATGAAAAATTAAAGTTATTTCTCTATTCGGTCAAAGACCATTTTTCTTCTATATTCAGGTTTTCAAAAAATGTTCCAAATATTATTTTTAATATTCTCAAAAAAAATTAATTATCATTTTTACCAATGTTTTGATTTTAAAAAATAACTGTAATATTCTTATTATTTTTTGAATAAGGAACTTTTGTGTTTTTACAAAATTTGTAGATGTAGTATTTGTTTGAACATTTATGGTATGAATTTAATTTCATGTCATCATGACCACCAAATTTTCTAAATGTTACATTATTTGTCTCAAAATTTATTTTCAAATAAAAGGATTTTCATAATATTTTTTGAAATTTTATTTTTATAAAGGATATTTTCAATGTGAAAAGGTTATCTTCCTCAAAAATAAATTAATGATCATTAAATCATAATTTATAAATTTACAAAATTACATTCAGATAAAAATCAATTAAATTTTTTTATGTTTTAAATTTTATTTTTACTAGTAAAAAGGCTATTTTCCTCAAGAAATGTTCCAAGTGATATTTCAAAATTGTTTTCTATACCAGATGATTTTCTTCCATGTTACATATGCTTTACTGGGGATATGATCCATGTATACCATTCTTATTATTTGTCCCCATGGTATATTTTCATGATGAAAATATTTTTTTGAAACTCGTTTCTCTTCCATGGGATATGCCATGAGGAAATAATTTTGAAACCCACTTCTTTATGCACAATTTATGCTATGATGGAATGTTGAAATAATTATAAAACCCATTTCATTAAATGGGTTATAAAATGATGAATTTGGTTTTATATTGTCGAACAATTATGTGTCATTTTAATTGTGTGATGGTTTGGACCTATATCTCACTCCAATGTGTTGGGTAATAATGGAGAAAACATGAGTTAATTATGTAATGCATGAACATGATTTCATGTTCAAAATGTTATGTGTGGACCAGATTTATTGTTCATAAGATTATTTATTGGAATGATTTCATGTGAATAAAGTTATTTATAGATCTTATTTTATGTCCATAAGTTCATTAGTGGAACTAATTTCATGTCCATAAGTATATATGAGAACTTAAATTCATTTCCTTAATGAAATGAGTTAACCAGTTCCTATTTTTACATGTTCAAAATGTTATGATATTATTGTATTCCATAAATCTATATCTTATGTCAATGTTATAATATCATGGATCATGTTTTTTGATTCATTTATAATTAATTTCTAATTAACTTCCAATACTTATTCCATGAATCATGTTTATGATCTATGTTATGTTGGGTGTGGTTTTCAAATTGTTATTCTTTTATTCTCTGACCCTTATAATCTTGTTATTTTTATATCTATAATGTTTATCCTTACTAGGAAATTAATATTACCCTTTATTATGTTTTCTTCTTTAGGATATGTTGAATGTTTTTATGTATGATAAGTCAAATAAGGTTATTATATATAGAGAAATTAGTGTGAAAATATGTAGTTAACCTATGAACCAGTTATTTATGTTTCTAAATTTACAAAGGCACTGGACCTAAATTATTATGAATTGTATTATTATGTTATATAATTAATACTTTCCTATTGAGGAATAAAATTGATCTATTAGAATTTTTTGTCTTTATAGTTTAAATCAGAGAAATGTTTAAGTCAACCTTTTGAAGCTATGATGAGAAAAATTTATTTATGAACCCATAGGTTGGGTTTAGGTATAAGATAAAATAATAAGGATTTTTTAAATAATAGATTATGTGGTTTCCTAGAAATAAATCCCTATAGGTAATTAAAAGTTTATCTGGTCCAAATAAAGATGCTCATGTGGGTAATAACTCTAAAAAAATGTGTTTTGGTATTTTCTCGATCATTACCTGGTTTACAAAAAATGTCTCTACAGAACACCTAGTTTGATACTCATAAAGGATATGCTTTTTTAATTCACATTTTCATTATGATCCAAGATAAAGGATTTGAATACATAATGACTACAAATTACCTAGGTTAAACCTAACATGTCATAGATTGAAAATAATTTCTCACGATTTAGACATCCTGTAAGTAATATTTTAGGGTTATGTGGTTTTGGAATATGTTTTTTATTTCTCAGAGACCAATTTTTGGCTTTAGTAAATGGTGGGAACTAAAAATAATTGGTTTAAAGTTGAATATGATAGAATATTTGTTAATAAGAA
The DNA here is from genome assembly GCA_963277665.1 of Viscum album. Lineage (NCBI taxonomy): Eukaryota > Viridiplantae > Streptophyta > Magnoliopsida > Santalales > Viscaceae > Viscum > Viscum album. The sequence goes on from OY728151.1 coordinate 1,992,855,187, forward strand.
ATGAAATGTAATTATGACTAGATTCGAGGATATTGTGATAATGCCTAATCAGTTATCATAATATATGATTACAAACCAACACCATAATAACCTCTCAAACCTACAATGTAAAATAATGATATAGTTAGTAGATATCTTAGGTGGTTCATACCATGAATGAAGGAATATTCAGTTTCTTATATGTATATAATTTGGGAAGAATCACACTAGATAATGTCTGAAAGTAATGATAACATGTTTTGAGTATAGAAAATAACTCAAAGAAATTAATTACTCTGGAAAATTGAAATTTCCAGTTAACCCAATTGATGAGAACAATTTTTTATAAGGTATCATTTATGGTTGAATATTTTAAATGTGGAATGTGTGGGAATTATGCTAATCAATTTCCCAGTGATAAATCTCAAGAAGTGAATCAGAAAAGTTGTACAAAATAATTTTACTGTTGATGATGAACAGACTAGGAATTAAATAAAATATTCATGGGTTGTTCTAACATTATATTTTATGTTAAACATAAAAAAGAATTATTAAATTGTGGATTAATAATTTTAATACATGATTCATATTTTGTATTGTAGGAAAGTGTTATTAAAGAATAAAAGGATGAATCCTAGTTAATATATTAATAATTAAGTGAAATTATTGAAGTGTTTATGGTTTGTAACTTAATAATCAAGTTATATGAATCATGAAATATAAAATTTTTTTTGGTATAAATCTTACTTTAAGGATTTGGAAGAATCTTTTGAATAGTGATTTATTGGAAAAGTCATATTTTATGAAAAAAACGTGATTAAGGGAAGATAACCCTTAATATATTCTTGATGTTGAGACAATGGTATTTAGTTTGGAAGAAGTGATTCTTGATATGGATTTAGTAAATTAGATAGTATTTATGACCATGTAACTGATTAAGGATTTATTCAAAGAGTGGTTTATGTTTTCATTGAGTGAGTTTACAACATTTTTGAAATTATTAAATTTATTCAATAATATATGGTTATATTTCAGTAATTAAGAAGGATGTATGTTTTCATTGAGTTTTTCTGGTAATTATTGTTATCACCATATTTCAATAGAATATATGACCAAATTAGTCACATATTTGGTATGTGAAAATTAATATATACTCTGTGATATTTGGGTTATTAATATTATATTTGTTTGGGAAATTTAGTGACCTTATTTAGAATTTTTTTAATATTTTTGTATGGGTCTTAAGTTTAACCATTTATGGAATGGTTTAATTTTCAATTTGGATGAGGTTTTAGAGATTAATGTATTATTGTATCATATTAAGATTTATCCATATTGGATAATTTTTTCTAACCATATTTTATGATAAATTGATATATAAGGAATGAATTGACATTCTATTTTGGGTATTGTGATCTTTTAGTGATTAAGGAATCAAAAATTTATCTTTATTTCATGAAGTGAAATGTGATATTGAAATTAATAAAAGAAAAACCAAAATATGATATGGTTATTATGAAATAAAAATCAATCATGTTAGTATATATTATCATGTTCTCTATAATGATAGTAAAAATTCCCTGAACATTAGAAAAAGGGATATTGAGACAAAACAAATATTGTCTTATTACTTTCACTTTTGTTGAATCGATTTTATTTTAAAAAATGACTGATTTATGGCTTTTTGGTTGTTATGATTCTGTTGGCCATGTTCTGTACCACTCGATATCAGTTCTTTTCCATTATTTTTCTCCTCCATGTCCATATTTTTACTTCCCACGTAATTTTTACCACTTGAAAACCTTATTAAGTGTCATTCTAAATGTAGTTCATGCTTCCATTTCTCTCTTATCAATAAGAAGATTTTTTAACACATTAAATTATGTGTCATTTAAATATAGTTATTTTAAAATGTCAATCCCTTGATTATTGATATCAAGATCAAATTTGGAATATTAAATTTATTAAATGAGGAATAATGTAACTCACCATTATTTTAGGAAAAAAAATCATATAAATCAGAGGTAATATTCTAGAACTTTTTGTTTGGAAAATACATAATAAAATATAATATTTATTTCACTGAACACATCCTATATTTGTTTTTTATTTTTAATCCCCCCTATTAATTCTTTATGTATAAACCTAAAGATCCTCTTTAAAGAAGAGGTAAAATTTATAAATGTGTGTTTTTGTTTTGTTTCTTATTACAAATACTTAAAAAGTTATTAAAATATTATGATATAATAACACAATTATTCCCCATATACTTAATTTTTATTATATTAATTAATTAACTTATAACCATCTCTACTACTATAAATTGGGAAATGAAACTGTTAATCATGTGTACGGTGGAGTACCGCCTCCTGAACCGATGTGATTCATTTTCCATCACCACTTCTTAAGAATGGAGATAATGATGTATTTAATGTTTTCATATTTTATTAATGATATTATTATACTTTTTTAATTATAATATCACATCTATCTTCTAACCTTCCAACCAATCAGAAACCAATAATGTCGCTGGTGTGTACCGTAGACAACCGCCTCACAAACCAATGTGATATATTATTCATTTCCATTTTACTTTGATGATAATAAGGATATATTTAATGAATATATATATATATATATATATTATATTTTTAAAATAAGTATAATTATTGAATTAACATATCACTTATACCCTCATATATTTCATTCCATGGGGATATGATGATATCTTTCATGTGTAAGGTGGACTACCACCTCATGAAGTGACATGATTCATTTTTCAATTAAACTTTACATAGAATGTAATAAGAATAAATTATTGAATATATATGATTTTAATGAAATCATAATATATCTTGAAATTTGATATATTATTTACCTTCCTTTCATTCCATTTTTGGAGAAAATGGAAACATCAATAATGCGTACGTATAGCCTACAATCTCCATCAATGGTGTATATCATTTTCTATCTCTGAATTTTATATATTAATTTAAATAAATATATTATAAATATATATTATATGTATATCATAATTATAATTATTTATATTAATTTAGCATGATCAAATCAAAAAGAAAGAAAAAACCAATTCAAAACATATATAAGAAATAAAGCAGTTACTACCCAAAATGTGATTTTAAAAAAGAATTATTAATAAACAGGTAATAAAATTTCCTAAGTAAATAAAATATTGTATGATATATATAAGTATGGATCTATAATAATTCATGTAAAATTATTATCAAATGAGGTTTTTTCCCAAGTTTCATTATCTTGGGATGTTTGGTAGATATGAGATAGGATTGTCAAGACTTAATGGGTATATTATGAGTGAGTGTCTGGATTTCTCTTATCATTACGATCCTTAAAATAAAAAATAATATTTGGAATTATACCTATTATTTTTATTTTCAAATATATATTATTTCCTTGTCATTTTTCTCTTGGTTTAAACTGAGATTCCACTCTTGTCTGGTGGTATCTTCTTTCATTGCTTGGTATTAAACCATGCCTCTAAGAAGAATTCCTTATATTCCCTAAGAGGGAATTGTAGATGATTCTATAAGAGGGAAACACATAATTTATCAAAACCTTATTAAGGCTACAGTTTTCTTAGTTCATTTTGTGGACCAAAAAATACCTATTTCTCAATCATAGTTTAGGGAAGGTCAAATTGGTGGTGTATGATACAAAGGTCATGTAACTCCCACCAAATATAAGGCATGATTTAATTTAAGATTATTTTATATTTAAACTCACTCTATTGATTATGGAATAATTTTTGTAGAGATATATATTTTTGGAGAAGGCAGACCAGGCACACGGTTGGTGCATCGTTAATAAAAACTGTGGGAGAAAACATTATTTATTAATAGAGGAGTTTTGCATGGTTTGACCATGGTTGTTTAAATCATGTGGCTCCCCTAGAATGATCATGTTGTGTATATGTTTTTTTACAATGGGGTTTCCTGGTTTTAACAAATCATGTGGCCAGTCCCAGAAATATGTGCAGCTTCAGATGGTAGCCATGAACGGTTGGTGCATAGTTTTCCTACCCATGATTGGAAATGCAGGCCTTTAAAAAGTTTTTTTTACCCCTTATCCCTTGATTTTTTATTACAAATCACACTATAATCTCATTTTTAATTGAAATAATACATTAATAGTTCAATAAAGACATATTCCTTGAGATTCATGGAGATTTCCCTATATTCTTGATGGATCTCATCATGGAATGTTGTATTTTTTATCTGATTTTTCCTTTTCTTCATAGATACTCAAAATATCTCTTCTCCTCTCAACTTTTGGAACCCAATGGGGATATTTATTCCATATATAATGGGTTTGGTTGTAGATTCATGTCTTTAATATGGATGTTGGATTGTGAGGACCTGATCTACACTTTCTTGGACTATGTTCTCAAATTTTATTAGTTCTAAATTTGTTCTTATTGTAGGTGTCTCTATAAAAAGCATAAATTTTATTAATTTAATTTTATTAATTTAAATTCCTTTAGTTTATATATTTTATTGAATTTATTTTTTATTATAATAGTTTTTTTTGAAAAAAACTTGTTTTCAAAGGGGTTTTTCTTTAAAAATGCTTTGTGCACACCAAGTGGTTGATAGAATTCTTGAATGGTGGTTTTGTTTTAAAAATGGGTTTTCAAGCATTTAAGAGGATTTTTTTCGTTGAAAATATTTTATAAATTGGGATAATGTATTTTTCAATGGTTTTTAACAAACATAGCACATTGGATAACCTTGGGTGTGTAGTTAATTGAAATATCAATTATAGTGTGTGTAATGCGAGTTGATATTTTCTTTTAATTTAGTTTGTTTAATGGAAAAAGAGGATATAATGGTTGGATAAACCATAGGCCTACTTTTGGGAATTATTTTTATGTGTAGTACATATTATAATAAGTTAGAGCCCAAACGGTGTGCATTTTCATTTATGATTAGAATATCATTTAATGGGGTTTTTCATGGTTATTTTATCCCATGATTTAAAATAATGGATTGTGTCATTATTATATTTCTTACATGAGTACAGTATCTGTTTAATTATGATTTCATAATTATTAAAATTAATTGTAATTTTCCTTTTCTTGTGAATACAAAAAACTTTTATGAAAAATCAATGCATTATTTAGAAATTATTTTGACGTATGAAAATTATTTTTAAAAATGATTTTGTTTTAAAGCTATAATTAATGAATTCTTGATATGTGAAATTTATAAGATTCTATGGTTAAATACTAGTATACATTGTGATCACACCCTACTTCTTCATTTGGATGTATATAAAAATTATTTTGTAGGATTTGGGTGATGGGAAGGGAATCATATATCATGGCATCTTCTCTTGTGGTCTATGACATCATAGCGGGATGGTATGGAGGTGAATGTAGTTCATAAGGATACTGGTTGGTCTTATCATGACATATTTTTTTGGTTAATCAAGTATCACTTATATTTTATGTCTCTGGGATGTTTGAACTCTTCTTCTACGTAGTACTCTAGTTTTTTCCTTTTTTATAAATAAGAATTATATTCTCCATCTTGTTTCTTCTCACTAAATTATGAACTATCAGTTATGGTGTCTTGTCTTGTTGACTCGGTATGGTCATTATAGAATTATATCAAAGGGAATACCTAACCTAAAGTGTGATAACACTTTATGGGTACAACAACCCTGACCCCAATATCTTAGATTAGGTGTGGTACATTATTACTTTTTCATAGATACATGGAACAAAATCAAAAAGGACCCAACTGCTTAGTATTTTTGGATATCTAGATACATATATAATACCCATTTTCATTTGGAACTTAAAATTTAAAAAAAAAACTAATTAACTATATCCTTAAATCTCATTCAAATTTATCTTCTTCATAACCTTAGGTATGGGAAAAAATAAGGGTGAGCTCAAATGATTAGTATGGGATAAGTACAATGGAATATATAATGAATAAATAAATAATAATCATCATGGAAAGGTAAATTATTAAAACACATTCCAATTAATCTATAACATGAGCATAATATGACAGGAATAATATATTATCAAATAATACCATATAAATAATCACATGAGTTTGAAACATTCTCATAGATATTCTAATTAATCAAATTATCAAATAATAACATGGAATAATAATAATGATGGAATTCATAAAGTTTAACTTCTAAACTATCAAGATCTATACTGAAGATAATTACTATCAAGATCTATCCTCAAGATAGTTTAAGTCTTTTGGTATAAACCAAACAGATTTTTGCCAACTGATTCATCTCATGAGACTACTGATGCATTGATATGCTTACATTAACATGTCCCCAACCCATGTACTGCATGTCCAGAATATTCCACATATATATAATATTCTATTTAAATCATAAATAATTTTCCTTATCAAATATCCATATTGAATAAAGGATACTAATTTATCAATATTTCTCCCAATAAATAAAATATCATTCAATGTAAAAAACATATGTAAAAATGGTATAATGTTTATGAAATAATCATAACAATTTTAAAATAATGTGTAAATTTAAATGAAATATATTTTTCAATGAAAATGAATTCAATAAAGTGATTGTTTCAAGAGTGTTAAAAAACACACAGTGAATTGAGATTGTTTGATAACTTTTACGACTTGGTAATTTTTGAGAAAAAAACACATGGATGAGATAATTCAAAGTGAAACATAAAACAAAATTATATATTAATAAATCATGATATTACATATCAATGGTGAATTATATAAACCACACCAATTTTAATTGGTGCATAGAAACAAATAAGTCTCAATGGAATGTAAATTGAAATGAAATCCCATACCTTATGCTTAATTTTTGTTAAATAATAATTAAACTAATTTAAAATGGATTTAATAATGGTATTAACCTATAAAATAATGATATTAATATTTATAATATCTTATATTATCCTTTTAAAACATCTTAGCACCTATTTTTTAATAATCATTAATTATTTTTATTATTTCATGTGTAAATTTCCATGTTTTTCGTGTGTGTTTTGACTTGTTATTTTTTGTTCCCCTTAAATAGATAATGATTTAGTCATATCCAAAACGTAAAACATGATTTAAATATAATATATATTCATTATATATTTATTTTGTGTAATCCATACAATTTGGTAATAGGAAATGAAATACAACATTCATGGATACAGTAGGTTGTACGTATGTATAAAGTTTGTTTAAATTTTCTTATTGTATTGAAATAAATAAAATAAAATTATATATATATATATATATTAACATTATAGAAAATTATTTTTATATATATAACACATATTTCTATTAAACCGATCCATAATATGTTTCATGTAAAGTATGAACGAATCACATTGCTTCGTGGGGTGGCAGTCATCCGTACTCACAAGAACAGTTATCGTATTCCCACAAAAAGGAAATAATCAAGGTATTTTTGATATAATAATTCCATAATAATAGTAAAATAATAAATATCAAATTTATTATATATATATACTATAAATCCATCATTATTCAAAAACATTTAAGGTGGTAATGGAAAAACAAACAACATCAGTTTACAAGGTGGTAAACCTCCGTACATAGGAATGATAATTCTATAACCCATTTGATTGAAGTGTGTAATGTTTTAATTGGTAAAATTATAATAATAACATCTGAGTATATGTAATATATTTTATTTATTATATATTCAAGGTATAATATAAATTTATGGGTTAGAGAAGGAAAATATAAAAACTCTTTTTGAAGAACATTATCTCTTCTTTGATCATCCTCTTTAGGTTTGTAGTAAAACCTTAAAAGGTTATCTATATACCCAAAATAATGATTCAATGATTAGGGGAGATAATTTGGGGTTTTATTTAGGTAGATATGTTTTGATCTAAATGGGTTGACATGTGTGAATAAGGGGAATATTTGGTTCCAATTTATAGTTGAGGGGGAGAGTCATTCTTATAATTACTCAAAACTATTCACTATTGGGAGGTCTCCCTGACCATATGCGGTACAAAAATTGAATAATAATTTATTTCATGGTTTATTTGTCCTATAAAAACCTCCAGCATACAAAAAATAATTTGTTTCTGTTATTCATTAACTTCTATGTTTCAGTGTTTTACCTTTTCATTTTTTTCAAATTGTTAACTAGTTTTCTAACCAAAGAAATTTATCATTTAAGAAGAAAATATATAGAGAATTATTATAAAATTTTGACCCTATAATTTTAAATATTATATATAATTCATAAAATAAATACCCTACATGTGTTGGAAATTAATTTTAACAGAACGCAAGTAAGACGCAAAACACTTTTTTAACCCTAACCATGCTTACAAATTTTTTAATATATAGGGGTCAATGTGTTCAATATAAAATATAAATTAGTCCATTATTTTACCATATATGATAATTATTAACATTTATAATTAAATTGTGATATAATAGTATTTTTAGTAAATTTAAATCCATCAATAAAATATCATTTATTATAGAATAAAATTAATGCTAATTTTGGAAGTACTTATTTGATATAAATTTAAAAATATCAAGACATTGATAGAATTTAAACATATTAATTTCACAAAATTTTAACAAGATATATTCATATAAAAAATAATTTAAGATAATAATTCATTTTATTTACCTCACATTTGTTATTATTATCATTTATTTTATATTATTATTAACTAACTAATTATTGTATTGTCATTTATTAATCATTTTAAATAAATAATTCATTCCAGAAAATTAAATAAAGAATATTATTATGACAAAAATGTAATTATATTTCAAAATAATATTTATATATTAAAATATTTTTTGTTTTTTTCTATACTAAATCTTTATATATATTAAAGGTAAGAAAGGTTTGTTTTTGTCTTTTACTTTACTTAACTTATTTTGTGGGTCACTTCCATGAAATAACATACTAATTACTCATAAAAATGTATAATAATGTTATTAATATCCAAATATGGTCTTAAAATTTGTTTCTTATAAGTTTCTAAGTCATTTGGACAATTATGTTTAAATTTTAATCCCTCAGTAAACTAGTTTTAATATCAATCATTATAATTAGTGTTAACTTATTTCACTGATATATTTGGAAAACATAAAATTAGTTTTATTAGACAAATAAATTATTCTAATTCAAATTATGGAATCCATATTTTTGAAATTAAATCCACATAAGTGGTAAAATTAATTTCAAATTAATCCCAAATAGAGGACAAGATAGTTGGTTTTTAATGATCAAAATGTTAAAAATTTCAAAATGTTTTTATATCAAAATTTAATATTAAATTGATTCAAATGAACTAAATTGTATTAATTAATATAAAATTATACTAATTTTACTATTAAACTAATTCAAAATATAATTTAACACTCTAAATAATTTAACTAAAATGGAAGTTTTCAATTAATATTTAGTATTTTTGTTGTTCCTCAAAAAATGAAACTTCTCAAAAAAATAACAAAAATTCACCCAAACATAATTTTTGTATTTTAATTTCTGAAATTAAGATTATCTTTTCATATATATTTTATAAAATTGGTAAAAACTAATTTTAAATTTTTAGTTCCAAAGAAGAGTAAACCGTCTTTTTAGAATATATAGATTCTCTAAAACTGTTTCTTTTTTCCTTTAAATGATTCCTATTATTATTTATAATAAATAGATAACTAGTAAATTTTTGTAGACTATATATTTTAAATATTTGTTTAATAAAATTCACACATTCCGTTCTAAGAGTTAGGTGATAATTCTCATATTAAATAATATTATTATTATTATATTATTGTTTGGTAAAATAAGGTCTTGCATGTAACGCAAGATTTTGAAGAAACTCATCGTTGTGGTAGTGTTGAGTTCATTTAGAGATGTTTAATATATTGAATTTATATTAAAAATTAAATAAATAATAAATTCTTGGTTTGTAATATTCTCTTCTATACTTGGTGTTGTGTGACATACACACTATCAAATTCGGTGTTCTTACATTTGAATTTTTGGGTGTTACATTCTCCCCCGCCTTCATTTAATTGTGTCCACGTTATTTAAACTTCATCTCAGAAATTCAGAATTTGATAATTGAAAAATACTTTTTTGAAAACCTGCATTGTAAAAGGTTTAATAAAATAACATCTTAATAATATATATGGGTGAATAAAAATGACATATGGGATAAGATATAACTCGGTTTCCATGTAAGAACCTAGTTTTTCACTCAGGTATAGATCCATTAAAATTTCAGTCTAAATATTTAATTTGGACCTACTTTATTGAAAAATGAGTTTGTTAAGGAACGAAGGGTGTTTGGGACTTGTTCGAATCCTAGAACCCATATTGTTTTAGGAAACATACTATACGCGCAGTTTAGAAAACTGTGCAGGATTTCCACATGGTTTGGAAAGCTGTGTAGAAGGTGTTTTTTAAGACAGTGGCACCTTGCATGGTTGGATCAAGGCCATGCATTCAAACCATGAAGACTCCCCTTTTTCATAGGTAACTGTGCATGTGTGGCACACAGTTTGATAAAACCATGTGGAGGAAGACATTTTGGGTCGAACCATCTCGTATGGTTTGACAAATTATGCAAACAAACCGTGTATAGGATAAAACCTGATTAAAATTTACAAAATGTCCTTAATGAGATATTAATCTTCCTCATTTCCCCAAATCCAAGAACTAGCAGTATTTTCCTCCATTTTTACCCATTTGTATCTTTTTGAAGTCCAATGCTAGGGATCAAGATATCTCCTTCAAGAGGCATCAAATTGAACTTTTTTTCATCACATTGGATGTGAAATGGTATGTACTTGAGTCCACTTTACACATAACTATTCCCTTTCACTATCAACCTATATGTTGCCATGGGAGCATTTTCTCCTTTTCTAAGATCTACTCTGATCCGAGGAACATCAAAGGCTGAAACTAGAGGGGAAGGCTCATACAACCTTAAGGTGGGTGGTCTATAACTCATCCCTAATGTTCTTTGTTTTTGTAATGTTCATGTGGGGCCCACTGGTTTCGTTGGATACTGTTTCTTAAATTAACATTCCTTGATTATAATCATTAGAATCGTATGGTTATTCTCTTTCTGAATGTGTGAGTAGTTGTTAGTGGTGACACCCTCAACTCAGTCTGCCTTATGTTGATGGTTACTCCATAATAGGGTTTATAGTGTTTTGACATATTTGAGCCACCATTTAGGCGTTCCCTTAATTAAACTTCTTAAAGGTGATCCATTCTATAAAAAATGGTATGTTGTATAATGAGTATGGTTACTCCCCGACCCCAGTTACCCAGAGTCGGTGAATTATTCCATAACATTGGCATGATCACAAAGAAATCATGTCCTGAAAGACTGATCATTTTAGTATTATTTGAAATAGGATTCATACATAAGTTCAACTTTACAACTTGAAAGGAAATACAGAACTAATTTATTCTATTAGAAACATCCAATCCTCCTATATTATGCCTACAAGTCACTCATTACTAACTTCTTCATATCATGGGAAAATGAAACATAAGAAAGGTGTGAGCTCAAATTCTCAGTTAGGGTAAACAATATAGCAGAAGATAATATAAATATTAATCCTGGTTAATAATTGAAACCAAATGTATTTACCAATAATAAACATGAATACTTTTTATGGCAGGAATATGAAAGGTGTAAATAATTCCCTAATAAAACTTAATCATGGGTACTCTACCTGTCGAATGACCACATGGACCATTAATATTATTTTCATAATGAGGGAATTTATAATGTCGGACATTCTAAAACATTTTGTCAAGTCCTCGGCCAAGATGTCTAAAAATGATTAAGTCCTCTACCAAACCCATATAAAAAATGGGAAAGGCCCTGAACAATTCCATGTTCTGTAGTCTCATGAGACCTAGCGATGCATCAGGGAGCTATAGAGGGCTCCACCCATCACTTACTAAGCCCAATACATTCTTTATATAAAAAGGTTGAAATATAACATAAACATTCGTATTAAAACTAGCATAAGAAAATTCAATACTTTAACCATAAACCATGAATGGTATAAAAATAACACATCCACATTCAAACATATCACAAAACCTTCAATACAATATGGATGATTTTTATCATAATAAATTAACTTCAAACAAGTTTAAAATCCATCAAGGTATGTAGATATATATGAAATTTATTTGTAAAGATATTTGAGAGAAATATCCCTTTTTCAAAAAAAAAATTTAAAAGTCATAAAATTTTGAAAGGAAGAAATTTAAGGTCATTTTTGAATCAAAGTTTCCCATGCCACTTTGAAAATTTTGAAAGGAATTAACATTTTAAAAACATTAATGTCCATAAAAATAAATCCTCAAAAACCTTTTTGAAAACATGGGCATTAATGAGAATGATTTAGAAGAATAAATATTTAAAACATTTAAAATGATGCTTTAGTAAAAAAAGTACCTAAAAATAATCCCTTTGAAACATCTTTTATGAAACATGGACATGGATAATAAATATGTCCCAGTATATACTTACACATAAACAATCTCGGATAATAATGAGATTGAGAAATTAACCCTTACCTTGCACTTTCCTTTAGTTGAGGGTATGTTTAACCTCCTGTATAAATACTGTAGTATGTTATTAAATTATACCAGAACCATATTAATATTTATGATATCATACATGAATCATTTATGACTTTATACTACCCATTTAATAATAATTTCAATGCTAAATTAACATTTTGGGTAATAATCACTTTCTTTATCATCCACCATTTTTCTTGTTACTCTTGATTGTATCACATAGATCGTGATTTAAATACTTCCATAACAAAAAGAATTATTTAGATATCATATATATTTATAATATAAATATCTATAATATAATTATATATATGAAATGGAAAACACCATTTTTGGAGACGGTAGGTCGTATGTATGCATAAATGATGTTTCAATTTTCATATTGTATTGAACGGAACTAAGTGAATAATACATATATAGGTAATTATATATATATATATATATTTCTCTAGTATCATTATTGTTTCATATATTCAACACTTATTAATGATATATATTTTATAATCATCATTGAATGGTAAACGTGGAAATTAATCTCATCGCGTCGCAGAGATGGTAATCTGTACGTACACACGATCGATAATGTCATTATATTGATGGAAAAATAATATGTAATTAGATGTTATATAATATATATAGAATCATTAATATTTTATATTTATTATTTACATTAGTTATACATATTATTATTCCCATACAAATAATGAAGTGTTTGAATAACAAACTACACCATGACGTAGAGATGGTAATCTGTACGTACGCACGTATGGTGACATTTTCATTTATAGGATGGATAAAATAATGAATTGGTTGTACCATTCTCATAATAACATCATTGTATATTGATGATACTAGATTTATTATTTTATAATGCAAACAAAAAAGAAAGACGAAGTGTAATAAGAAAGGAACTTGAAAGATGTGATGAAATATTTACCTCTTCTTCGGGTTCTTCCTTTTGATTTGATCAAAAGGGCTCCATAGGATGTCATTCTGACTAATGGAAAGCCTCTAGGAAGATGTTATGACAGTTTATAGGGTATTTGTACTAGTTTTTTCTGATCCAAATGGCTTTTAAGATGTGAATTAGAGAGAAGGGGGTGCCCTTTTATAAGAGGGGTGAGGGGCACCTTAGGAAAAGCTAGAAATATTATTTTATAATAAAATAATCTTAGGTTTATAATGTCTCCAAAACGTATTATTTAATGTCTATGGTGGGGATGGGTCCAAAACCACTCAACCAATATGTTTTAAAAAAATTTGGGTCACTATATTAACTTTATCTTTTAGATTTAACTCTTAGTTAAATAGTTTGACATTTACCATGTATCTTTGTTTTTTATATTATATAGTTAATATACTTACTATATATTTCCAGGATAACCCCAATTGGTTCATTAATGATACAACTATCATTATATAAGCCTTTTGTTCGATCCATATAATTTTAGGAATATAATATTTGTGTTAAAAATATTTTATGTCAATTTTTACACTATTTGGTATTTAGTTTTTTATAAATTCATAACAGTATTATTACTTCACAAAAAATTCATATAACCAATAATAATATGTAATATTAACCTATAAAATTAGTTAAATTTACAAAAAGTCTCAAATTACATTTATTTGGGTATTTATAATGTCACTTATTTTAATATTTCATTAATTAGATAATTAATGAATCATCATTGTGTCATAAATAAATTATATTATTTAATGTCTAAAAAATATAAATAAAATAAAATTATGTAAGAAATATTTTAATCTTTATAATGATTACTTATAGTGGAATTTATCTTATTAATAACCCTATATTAAAAATATTTTAGTTATTAAGCTTTGATTTTAACTCTTTTAACTATTCTTTGAATTAAATATTAATAAATATCCTAATCTAATCTAAGTGGACCTAAAGTATCATATTTTATTCCTAAGGTTGTTTTGTTCGGATTACACTTATATAATAGAATTAGGACATGTGTTAGGATAATAATGAAATCATCTTTACCCTAAATTGCCATATTTACTTTTAACCGTGGTTAATAAAAGTAAAAAGTTATTATTCACCAAAAACTATTTTCTTCTTATTGAAACACATTTTACTTTCTGATATCAACTGTGTTTCTCGAATTTTTGAAATCCAACTCACATAAGTGGTAGAATTTAGTTTTATGTAAATTTGCAAATGCTCCAAGGAGGTTGATAAAGACGGTAAAAAGTTCAATAAAATTTTTATATATCTAAAGTTATTATAAAATGACTCCAATTAATTACATTGAACTTATATAGGTATTATGTATATATTTTGACCTAAAATAAATTTAAATAAAAATTTGGTTTTAAACTATAACTCAGTGTTTTTCACTATTCATCAAAAATTGAATGTTTTCAAAAAAATACCAAAACTTCACCCAGAGCTAATTTTGATATGGAAAATTCAAAAATGAATTCTATTTTACCAATTTAAAAACATATAATTTGCATTAATTAATTTAAAATTAATTCACGTTGTTAAAACCAAAAGGCACATTTTTGAGAAATAATAACTATCAAAAGATTGACACTTGTTTATGTCCAATTTTAAAGTGAAATTACTTAAAATGACCATAATTGGATTAAATGTTAAAAATATACTCTAATTATACTTCCAAACCATTTAAATTTATAATTCAAAACTACAATTTATTTTGAATAAAAAAGTTGTTTTCAATTAAAATATAGTATTATTATTTATTCACCAAAATATGAACGTTATCAGAAAAACAACAAAAATTTATTAAAACTAAATTCTTATGTCCCGATTCTAAAGAAAAAGTATATTTTGTCAAATTGAATATATAAAATTTTCAAATATTGGTTTCAAAAAGGGTTCTCCATTAAAAGCTGGTAAAATTGCATTTTTTGAAAAATATTTCTTTTATCTGAAAAAAATGAATGTGTTCTTACATTATGTCTAAGAAACTAAAAATATGCATTCTAAAATTATTAAGATTATATAAAGTTCAAAATTCATTTAATACTATTCATAACCGCTTTTGAACGACTGGTTTGGTAAGTCATGGTGCGCTTGAACTTAGTGTTCCGTGCAGTGTAAGTTATTTCATTACTTTGAATAAATAATGTACTATGAAATCTTGGGGTGTTACATTCTTCCCTCCTTCAATAAATTGCATCTTCTCAATTTGAAATTGTTCTTCTAAAATAGAAGGTTGAAAATAGAAAATTCCTTTGTGGGAAAACCCACATCGCCAATTAGGTTAATAAAATTTAGTCTTAATAAGAGGAAAGGGGGAATGAAACAGTCATGACAAAATTATGATCTCGATTAGGAGAAAATTGGTGGAAATTAGAGATACATAATTGGAGGGGAAACATAAATATTTATAGGGAGAGATTTAGGGCCTCAAAGCCATCAATCTATGATGATTTAAAATATCATCAATTCAAAAAAACTTTAGGTATTAGGATAAAACATTTTTAGTTTTAAGATCCCTTACCCAAAGTTTAAGAGTTAATTTCATCATAGATTAATATAAGAAGAAAAAATATATACTTCATAGGTAGAGTTCCATCCTTTAACTAATTTCTACCACAAAATCATCTTTCACTCCAAAAGACAATAGAACATAAAAAAATATTTTATTTAACCTATTCGAATAGGGTTCTAAAAAAAGAATTTATAATTCACCTATCAAAACCTTTAAAAAAAGAAAATACATTATACAATCCAGGGACTTCACGTAATCATGTGGTAGGTGATAAATCTCAATCTAACTATGGTGTTGGGTTCGATTCCCACAGCTTTGTCCAACACGATGGGTTGTCACACGGTCTGTGTGTGGTCCTTTTTATAAAATTCCAAAAATAACCTGAACAATAGTATCCAATTCCAAACATAATCCAATTCAACTTTTAGACTTATCCAAAATACTTCTATACAAACTCATAGTCCAAAATTTATAAGGAAGGTAAACACAATGAAGATACTTTTTCCACGTAATAACATTTGAACACCTTCGTCAAGTATTATTTTAAAACACTGCAACCTTATAAATTACCATAAAACCTTATTGATTACATTCATTCCCCCTTATTCCTTATAGAATACTGGATATACTCCTTCTATCCAAAAATTTTGTGAACTCTAACAATAATGGAATATACAAATCATTAATGAATTTCAAAGAAGTCAAAAATATCCAATATAATTTATCCAAATCAACTATCTCTTATTCCAAAATCACTACCTCATTATCAGGACCATATTAGGAATTACCTTTCCATCAACCAATTATTTTCCAAAAAGTGTATCTTACTATTATGTAACTATTCATAGAACCATATAATCTCAAATCCTTAATAAAATAGTACTACAGTACAATACTTATTTATCTCCATAACTCATATAACCAATATATTGCTGATACAACACTGAAATGAAATAATTATATAATAACAACATAAGAACACTAGTCATTCCTCTTTATCTGAGGTAGTTTCATAACTTGATTATTATCCAATAGCATCATTTCCGGTATACTCTGATGACTGGGATATTGATTCATGTAGTGTCCCAATGCCTTGCTGATGAAGAATTTTACATTTGAAACCTTTTTCTTACCCTTTCAATCACGTACTTGGTGTCCTTTGTCTCCACACTTATAAAAATCTCTCATTCCCTTCAAAAATTTACCAAGGTGATTCTTTCCACAGTTGTCACATATGGTAAAATACTTATTTTCTCTCTTCCCTTTATCCATATTTCTCTCTTCCATCCTTTTCTTCTCTTGCTTCCCTTAAAATCCATAAGATTCAAAGAATTATTTAATTATCTTATTAACACATGATACTATTTCTTGATATATTGAGAATACATGGGAGGCTATTTCCCTTATAAATGTTTTCTTAGTACCTTTGAAGATACGGTCCTTATTACTATTTGGATCATACGTATTTTTGGAGTTCACATTCCTTCTACTGGGCACCATTTCTATGCAATCCCATACACTAGGTCAGTTTATGAATTAAAATGAATAATTAAAAACTTGTAAAATACCAAATGTAAATTGAATAGTATATGGATATAATCCATAATCATAAAAAAATTTCTATGAGGAGGTATATACTCATAAATCCTTCATAATGATTTCTAATGAAAATTAGAATTATCCTAAGCATATCCCCTGGGAGTGTCATAACCAAGAGTGCATCAAGGCTTGTTTTCGTGCACCAGTTCACGTTCGAGTCTAGATCAAATCAGTGTTTTGGGTTTTAACCCTAGGTAAATTTGTGACAAAGCCGCCTCTACCTACTTGTATCTATACAGGGATGTATTTCATGGAAAACTCACAAAATCTATAGAATACCAAAATTCTAGGAAGTCCTTCTATACTAATCCTCAATGTCTATCTTAGGGCTATGTCCTCTAATCATAATTTATCTAAATCTAGTTTCTAAGGTTTTTACTAAAATTCCTATGGTACCAACTGTAACGCCCCATCCCCAATTACCTAGAGTCGGTGCATTATTAAATAACATTGTCATGATCACAAGGAATTGATGTCATGAAATACCGATCAGTTTAGTATTATTTGAAACAAGATTCATACATAAGTTCAACTTTACAACTTGAAAAGAAATACAACACTAATGTATTCCATTAGAAACATCCAAGCCTCCAAGATTATGCCTAGAAGTCACTCATAACTAGCTTCTTCATATCCTAGGAAAATGAAACATAAGAAAGGGGTGAGCTCAAATGATCAGTAAGCGTAAAAAATACATAGGAAGATAACATAAATATTAAGCATGGTCAATAATTTAATCCAAATGCCTTTACCAAAAATAAACATGAATAATTTTGTGGAAGGAATATGATCTGAGTAAATAATTCCATATTAAAACATAATCATTGGTATTCTACTAGTTGAATGACCACATGAACCGTTAATATTATTTTCATAATGAGGGAATGTATAATGTTGCACATTATAAAACATTTTTTCAAGGCCGCGTCCAAGATGTCAAAAAATGATTAAGGCCTCATCCAAACCCCTATATCAAATTGGGAAATGCCTCAGCCAATTCCACGTCTAGTTGTCTCAGGGGACCTACCGATGCATCAAGGATCTATAGTAGGCTCCACCCGTCACTTACTAAGTCCAATACATTACTCATATAAAAATGTTTAAATATAACATAAACATTCGTATTAAAACTATCTTACGAAATGTCAATACTTTAATTGTAAACCATAAATGGTATAAAAATAACACATCCACAATCAAACATATCACAAAACCTTCACTACAATATGGAAGATTTGTATCATAATAACTCAACTTCAAACAATTTTAAATACATCCAGGGATGTTGATATAGATGAAAATGATTTGTAAAAAACATTGAGATAAATATCCATTTTTCATAAAAACATTTAAAATTCAAACCATTTAGAAAGGAAGACATTTAAAGACGTTTTTGAATAAAATTGTCGCATACCACTTTGAAACTTTTGAATGGAATTAACATTTTAAAAACATTCATGTCTATATAAATAAATCCTCGAAACCCGTTTTGAAAACATGGACATTAATGAAAATGATTTAGAAGAATAAATATTTAAAACATTTAAAATTATCTTTTAGTAAAAAAATTCCCCTAAAAAGTATCCATTTGAAAACTATTTTATGAAACATGTACATGGATAATATATATGTCCCAGTAGATACTTACAGATAAACAATCTCTGATAATAATGAGATTGAGTAATAAACCCTTACCTTGCACTTTCCTTTAGTCGAGGGTATGTTTGAACTACTATATAAAGACCGTAGTATGTTATTAAATTATAACAAAACCATATTAATATTTATGGTATCATAAATGATTCATTTATGACTTTATACTGCCCATTTAATAATAATTTCCATGTTAAATTAATATTTCAGGTAATAATCACTTTCTTTAGCATATGTGTTTTAACTTGTTACTCTTGATTGTATCACATAGATCATGATTTAAATACTTCCAGAATATAAAAAATGATTTAAATATCATATATATTTAGAATATAAATAGGTATAATAGACTTATATATATGAAATGGAAAACACTATTTATGGAGATGGTAGGTCGTACGTATGCACAGACACTTTTTCCATTTTCATATCATATTGAACGGAACTATGTGAATAAGATATATGTAATTACAAACACACACACACACATATATATATATATATATATCAAGTATCATTATTATGTAATATATTACATACTTATTAATGATATATATTTTATAATCATCTTTGAATGATGAACATGGAAATGAATCTCATCGTGTCGTGGAGATGGTAATCCGTACATACGCATATGTGAAAATAACATTATATTGATAAAAAAATCATATGTAATTAGATGTTATATAATAAATACAGAATCATTAACATGATATAGATGTTATTTACATCAGTTATACTCATTATTATACCCATCCTATTTATTAATTGTTTGAATAACAAACTACACCACAACGTGGATACGGTAATCTGTACGTACACGCGTTTGGTGACTTTGCATTTATAGGATGGATAGAATAATGAATATGGTTGTAAAATTATTGTAATAACATCATATTATATAGATGATAATGTATTTATTATTTTATAATGGAAACAACAATTAAAGAGGAAGTTAAAGAAGAAAGGAACTTGAAAGAGGTGATGAAATATTTACCTCTTCTTTGGGTTCTTCCTTTTGATTTGATCAAAAGGGATCCTTAGGTTGGATTTTTGACTAACTTAAGGCCGGTATGATGAAGGTATGATATTTGAGAGGGTACTTGGACAGGTATTGGCTGAGCCAAATGGATTTTAGCTGTGAATTAGAGAGAAGGGGGTGCCCTTTTATAAGAGGGGTGAGGGGCACATTAGGAAAAGCTAGAAATATTATTTTATAATAAAATAATTTTAGGTTTCTAATTGATCAAAATGGATTATTTAAATTCTAATGTGGGGATGGGTCTAAAACCACTAAACCAATAGGTTTTAGATAGTTTTGGGTCACTATATTAACTTTATCTTTTAGATTTAACTCTTAGTTAAATAGTTTGACATTTACCATGTCTCTTTTTATTTTTATATTATATGGTTAATAAACATACCATTTATCTCCAAGAGAACCCGAAGTGGTTCATTAATTATACACCTATCATTATTTCATTTGTCTGAACCTTATATTTATATGAATAGAATATTAATTAATAATATTATATTTTTTTAAACTATTTTATGTCAATTTCGACACTATTTAATATTTTGTTTTTCCTAAATTCATAAAAGTCTTATTAATTCGAAAAAAAATTAATAAAACCAACCCTAATATGTCATATTAACCTATACATTATAAGAATTCATAAAAAGACTCAAATTACATTTATTTGGGTATTTATAATGTCAATTATTTTAATCTTTCATTAATTAGATAATTACTGCATCATCATTATGTCATAAATAAATTAAAATATTTATTGTCTAAAAAATATAAATAAAGTACCCTTATGTATGAAATCATTTTATCTTTATAATGAGTATTTATAGTTGAATTTATTTTATGTATAACCCTATATTAAAAATGTTTTTGTTATTAAACTTTGGTTTTAACTCTTTTAACTCTTCTTTGAATTAAATAATAATAAATGTCCTAATCTAATCCAAGTGGACCTAAAGGATCATATTTTATTCCTAAGGTTGTTTTTGGTCTAATTACACTTATCCAATAGAATTATTAAATGTTCTAGGGTAATAATAATATCATTTTTACCCTAAAATACCCTATTTACTTTTAACCGTGGTAAATAAAAGTAAAAAGTTACTATTCACAAAAAAAATATTTTAATCTTATTGAACCACATTTTACTTAATGAGATCAACCATGTATCTCAGATTTTTGAAATTCAACTCACAGAAGTGGTAAAATTTAGTTTTATGTAAATTTGCAACTGCACCTAAGAGGTGGGTAAAGACGGTAAAAAGTTCAATAAAATTTTTATATATCTAATGTTTTTATAAACTGACATCAATGAATTAAATTAAACTTATATAGGTATTATGTATCTATTTTTAACTAAAATAAATTTAAATAAAATAAATAATTATTTAAATAAAAATTCAGTTTTAAACTATAAATCAATGTTTTTCAGTATTCAACAAAAATTGAAAGTTTTAAGAAAAATACCAAAAATTCACCCTAAGCTAATTTTGATATTCTGAATTCAAAAATGATTTCTATTTTACCAGTTTAAAAACATTGAAAATTAATTCATTAATTTAATATTAATTGTTGTTGTCAAAACCAAAAAGGGTATTTTTAAGAAATAACAACTATTAAAAGATTGACACTTGTTTATGTCTAATTTTAAAGTAAAATTACTTACAATGACCATCATTGGATTAAAAGATAAAAATATAATCTAATTATACTTCCAAAACATTAAAATTTATAATTCCACACTATAAATTATTTGATTTAAATAGTTGTTTTCAGTTAAAATATAGTATTTTCACTATTCACCCAACTATTAAATTTATGAGAAAACACCAATAATTTATTGAAACTAAATTAATTTGTCCTGATTATAAAGGAGAAGTTTATTTTGTCAAATTTAATATATAAACATTTTAAATATTGGATTTTAAAACGGTTCTTCATTAAAAGGCGGTAAAAGTTCATTTTTTGAAAAATAATTCTTTTATCGGAAAAAATGAATTTGTTCTTAAATTATGTCTAAGAAACTCATAATATGGATTCTAAAATTATAAAGATTATATAATGTTCAAAATTCAGTTAATACTATTCATAACCGCTTTTGAATGGATGGTTTGGTAAGTCGTGGTGTGCTTGAACTCAGTGTTGCATGTAGTGTAGGTTATTGAATTACTTTGAAAAAATAACCTACTATGAAATCTGGGGGTGTCACATGTATCGCATAATGGAATGTAACATGTGTGCACACCCCATGACCCACCCAAGGTAAGTGCTTTCAAATAATTATTAAATGTGAAATGTGAAATGGAAGTTATACTAAGTATATAAATTGGCCTTAATAAAAGAGACTAAATAAAGGTCACATGCCCATAGTACCCCATTCCATGTTGATGGAAGGTATCTGTGTGAACCACAATAATTTATTATACCGTAATTGCTAACTAAGACTTGATTAAGTGGTTTCAATGCTACTTGGCCTATCCATACTAATGGAATCCAAGGTATGGATCAATAAATAAATGGTTTTAACTTGACTTGACCAATCCACACTAATGGGAAGAAAGACATGAACCAAACTAATTATTATATGATTACAATATCAAATAGGACTAGACTGACTTGAGCTTACCTTGGATTCCGGTAGGAGAATACATTGTGTTTGGGGAACCCAATTCTGATTCAAAGATACTTTTTACTTAGGTTGATACCCTCCTAGACTCTGATTCTTGTCTTTCCTAAGGATTCCATGTATACTACCATTGGGTTCCATTCTTTATTACAGGATACCTCAAATTCACACCTTAGTTCAAATATTGACTGATAGGTTCCATGGTGAAAGCTCATATGGCCTTGTCTTTTCTTAGCCCTATTTTACCTTGTTCGATCACCTTGTACTCGGTAGGCACGTTATTATCGAATGGCTCAGATTATGCTCCTTGGATTACACTCTTACCCTATATATAGATGCAGATACTACAGAGTTATCTTTCTGTGAGTTTTTGTTACCTTAGTTATCACCCCGGAACTCCCTCACTAGATATCATTATACGGGTGTCTTGTTATGTGTTGGGACCTCCACTACTTATATTATCACGAGGTGATGTTAGTGTTGGATATGCCTCACGTGACCTATTATCATTAAATGGTAATTTATAAATTAATGAACTAGTTACATGTTTAGACACCAGCTGAGAGATGAAATTGGTACTTGGTTATTTAGTTACATTGTACTTCTTACTTTACTTTATATATTCATGACTACACACTGCTTAATTCCATTACATGAGTCGGATGTAATAGACACCTTTGGTAGTGGCCCACTAAGATTTTTATCACACCCTCTCTGGGAGCTCTTTGGTACTTGGAGTAGATTAAATGGTTGTAGGTATTAATAAAGGGAAGCATGCAGCTTCCAATAATTAATTGTGTGCTAATAGGATGGAGCTTGATAATAGATGTCCGGGTAGGATCTCAGGATGCTTGGAGTAGACTTTCTCTTCTTTTACCTTATGTAAAATGTTATGCCTATTATCTTGTATCCATGATTTCATTTTTTCTTGTGAAATGACATTACATCATCACTGCTCTAGTTGAAATAGTTGTTTTTATTATTTCTTATCTATTGCATCAGTTTTCTTCCACTATTTATTTATATTGCTTCCGTTGTTTAATATTCCATGATACTCCTTCTTCTATGGAAAACTCTGCTAATGAGGGCATAGTCTTCCCATGCACACACCCTAGGCCCTCACTGCTAGTCTAAATCCTCTGGAATTCAGGAATATGTGATTTAGGCCATGTGGCCCACCGGGCTCGGGGCACCCATTAATTGGAATCCAGGATCAGGTCGTCATAAAGTGGTATCAAATGTGGTTCCTTAAATTTCATGACTACTTAGAGACAATATATTGGAGTATAGGAACACTTAGTACATGGTCATAAGTCTTGCATGGTCATCATGAACCCATGTTTGGGGTAAAATTCAAGTTACCCTTAATGAAATTGTTGTTCTATTTTTCCTATTACAGTTGATATGATTTTACCATTGGGTGACTAACATGTTTCATGGTGTTGATGATAATTACTCTTTGGAAATTTATTTCATCCTTAGCCCGATGATATAATGGTAAGGATTATTGTTATATACATCATAATAGGCACCTAGAATTCTCATTTCATTCATATTTCCATGCCATATAGGTGGATTTAACTATTTTTCATTACTTTATATGCCTATGATTGTTGAGGGATGTAGTGATATTTTCTTGTACTTATATTACATTGGCTTCAAAAGAGTGATTTCCTATCTCAATTCATGAGTTTTAAGGGCCCTCATGGGTTGGGATGAGTAATTTACTATGTTAATCAAGTAATGGGTTTTGTTTATGGTGTTAGGTGTATAGGCACTGATTCATTGAAAATGACTATCCATTAAAAGTGAATTGTGAAATAAAAAAATGAATTCATTGTATATCCTTATCCCGCCTTGTCATGTTTACGAAAGGTAAATGAGTGAACCTAGAAATCGACCGCAAAATGACATGAAACTTATAATTGAGCACTTACCAATAACTAGTTATCTAATAAGGTAGTTTGGGGTATTATGCCTTTGGTAGTGAGTTTTCTTACAATAATTTTCTACCAGTGATGTTATATTTGTACTTCTAAGATTGTTCTAATGTGTGTTCTTGGAATTTGTACACCAATTCCACCATGAAATCCTCGTGTGGTTCCCCAGGAGGGTGGTGACGACTATGCTCCAAACATGGTGGGCCCTGTTCTTCCAGTCTTACTTCCTAGAGTGCCACATGAGGATCCACCTATTATACCTAATTCAGGCACTGATTCCCAAGTCCTTGATAGTTTCCTATGTTTGATGTAGTCCATGAAAGGTTCTCCATGGGTTGCACCAACGATGGATGATCTGACCCGCAAGTTTCAGTAGCAACACCCTCCTACACTCTCAGGGGATGGCAGATCTCACACATCTAAGGCTTGGCTAGAAAAAATACAGTCTATCTTTGAGAATCTGGAAATTCCTCTAGAGTGGAGAGTCAAGCTTGATACATACATGCTTTAGAATTCGGCCAAGCATGCTGTTATCCAGGATGGACGTCATCGAGGCTTATTATGGGTTGACTTCCAAACTACTTTCTATGATCAGTTCATTCATTGTTCATTAAGAGATGATATATCCAGATATTTCATGAACCTCGAGTAGGGTTCTATGTCAGTTATGGAATATTCAGCATGTTTCACTGATTTATAATGATTTTCACTTCTACTAGCTGGTGATGTGCTTGGCGTGCAAGATGATTTGAGGATGGGCTCCAATACACCATCTGAATTCATGTTAATGAATTTCTCCTTCCTACCTTCTCGACAATAGTTGATTATCCCCTTTTCACATAGTTTAACCTAAGGGATGTAGCGAGTATTTGTTTTAAAGGATCAGTGCTACGGAAGGCCAGTAGTTCTTCTAGTGACAGGAAATGTTCCCTTAAGGTTTATCATTTGTTAAATGGAAGCTAGAGTATCTGTTTTGATAGCTATGTAGTGTGTCATCAGTGTGGAAAACTAGGTCATAAAAATCCCTAGTGTGATAGAGACTCTATAGAGTGTTGGGATTTGGTATATATGGGTCATCTTCAGCGCTTTTTCAGGACCTTTCCACCAGCTTTGAGTGGAAATGGATTAGCTTCAGCTCCACCTTTAGGAGCGAGTTCTTTTGCACCTCATCAAGAGGGGAGTTGGAGTAGCACCAGAAGGTCTTGCTGAGGAGGAGGACATGGATATGGTAGTTTCATCCATGATCACCAGCTGCTCTAGTAGAGAATTCATGATCGTGGTAGTCCATCAATTGCAGAGGTTTGTGGATCAGGTCGGTTTCATGCCTTAGAGCTGATACATGAGGATCAGGCTGCGAGACCATCTACATTATGAGGTACTATTCTAGTATCCTCTACTATTGTATCTACTTGGTTTGATACAGGTGTTTCAAACTCTTTTATTTATTTATCTATTGTGTAAAGTCTCAAACTAGAGATACATTATCACTATGGTGTATTGACGCTCGATACACCTGGAATTGGCCTAGTAGCAATGTTGATTTAGGAAGAAAAAATCATTGTGTACGAATCTTGGCAGTTGAGGCCTCATGAGATAAAATACTTGATGCATGACTTCAATCTAGTAGTAGTATTCCATTCCTTACATTGATGGAGACATTATCTCTTGGGTGGGAACTTTTTGGTGTATACATACCATAAGAGCCTCAAGTATATCTTTTATCAGCGTTACTTTAACCTCCGATAGTGAATATGGGTCGAATATCTAAAATCCTTTGATTTTGAGCTTACCTAGGTTATTGGAAAAGTCAATGTGGTTGAAAATGAACTTAGTCAGAAAACCCAAACTCAGGCCTTATAGGAATCCAGTGATGAGTGGAAGTTAATGGACCTTTTTCTGAACTTCATATGTAGATTCATGACAGTCACAAGCAGTCTTACCTCTCAACCATAATAGTTACCTCTTCCCTACTTGAGAAGGTGAAGAGTAGGTAGTTTTAATATACTAAAGGATTTTTTTCTCCAAGAGAGTATATCAAGGGATAACCCACCACCAGATTGGTCTTTGGATAGAGATTATGTCCTGCATCTAGGATGACATATTTGGGTTCCTGAAGATGTGAGAGAGGAGTTGATGAAAGAGTCACACATTTCCCAGTGGGAAGTTCATCTCATCATCTCAAAGATGTATCGAGATATTTTATGCCAGTATTGGTGTCCTGGGATGAAATGTTAGATTTCATACTTCATCACTAGGTGTTCCACCTGTCAGCAAGTGAAGGTGGAGCACTAGAGACATGCAGGCTTGATACATCCACTTCCATTCCTGGAATGGAAATGAGAACATGTTGCTTTGTATTTCATTGTCGACTTACCTAGGATGTCGTGGGCTAGTGATGATATATGGGTATTCATTGACCAGATAACAAAATCTTCCCACTTCATTCCTATTTGGGAGATTTTCTTAGTTGAGGAGCTGGAAAGATAGTATGTTGGTGAGATCATATGACTACACTGAGTTCCATATACTATTATTTCAAATACAGATGAATGTTTCACTTCACAATTCAGGATGGGTTTGGATAAAGCTATGGTAACTCAGGTGATTCTAAGAAAAACGTTTCATTCTCATATTGATGGACAATTGGAATGAACAATACCGTTTTTGAAGTATATGCTCCGATCATGCATCCTTGATTTAGACTGTTTATAGGAGAATCATATCCCTCTCGTCGAGTTATCCTGTAATAACAATTTCAATGTGATGATTCATATGGATCATTTTGAGGCCTTATATGGTAGGCCATGTCATTCACCCTTGTGAAGTCTATAGGTAGGTGAGACAACCCTATGAGGTCCTTATCTCATTCAGGACACTTCAGAAGAGGTCCAATTGATCAAGAAGTGTATGACTACTCCTCAATCTAGATTGAAATATTATACTAGTAGTTGTCAAAGAACACTTGAGTTTGAGGTTTAGGATTATATTTTTTGTTGGATATCACCCAGGCTAGGGCATAGATAGTTAATAAGTTATGGAAATTGGTCAGCTCGTTATGTTGGTCCATTTGAGATTCTAGATAGAGTCGGGCTGGTAGCTTATGTGTTGCTACTACCATAGAGGTAATATGAAAAAAATGACTTCCTCCATGTCTCAAAGCTTCACCAATATCATTCTTATGCAACTCATACCATTGATCCTAAGGAAGTTTAGATATAATCGGATTTTACCGTTGATGAGTATCCAGTACGCGTCGTTGACCGAATTATGAAGGCTCTCTAAGGAATGTTTGTCCCTCTCGTATGGGTGATATTAAAGCATGGCCAAGTATAGGATGAGACAAGGGAGAGGGTAGAAGACGTATGTTCCCAATGGCCAATTTTTTTTCCAGACAATGTTTCCTTACTCGTGGAAGGAGAACTAGAGGGAGAGTCCTTTTAAGGGGGAAGACTGTAAGAACCCATTTTTTCACTCAGGTATGGATCCTTTAAAATTTCAGTCTAAATATATACTTTGAACTTGATATGGATTCCTAATGAGTTAGTTATTGTTCTAAGGGTGTCTAGGGCTTGTTCAGAGCCCAAAACCCATCTTTTTGGAGGAATGATACTATGCGCACAATTTAGAGTAAATTATGCGGAAGGTGTTTTTTTGGACAGTGGCACCTCACACGGTTGGTGGATGGTCATGAAGCCAAACCATTTGAATACCACTTTTTCCTAGGTAACTATTCATGGGTGGATCAGTGTTTGATCAACCTAAGTTGAGGAAGACCTTTCGGGCAGAACCATCTCCAACAGTTTGTGCATGGTTTGAGAAACTATGCGGACATACCGTGTGCAGGCTAAAAACCTCTGTCAAATGTCCAAAACACATTTAATGGTTTATTAATCCTCCTCTTTCCTCCTAATCCGATAACCAATGGTATTTTCTTCCATTTTTACTCATTTAGAGCTTTTTGAAGGAAAAATAAAGGGATCAAGGGATCTCCTTCATCCAACATCCAATCGAGATTTTGTTCATCATGATGGATGTGTAACGGTAAGTACTCATGTCCTCTTTATCCATAATTCTTCTCTTTCATTACCTGCCTAGATATTTCCATGTGATAATTTTCAACATTTCTCATATATACTCCAATGAAAGGAAAATCAAGGGTCGAAATCGGAGGAGAAGGATCATACAAACCAAAGGTGGGTGGTCTATAACTCATCCCTAAAGTTCCCTATTTTTGGAATGTTCATGTGGGGCATATCGATTTCGTTGTTAACTGATTCTTAAATTATAATCCCATGATTATACTCATTATAATCATATAGTTATGAACTTTCCAAACAAGGGAATAGTTGTTAGTGGTTATACCCTCAACTCAGTCCACCTCATGTCAAAGGTTATTCCATAATTGGGTTATTAGTGTTTTGACACGTTTGAACCGTCGTTCGGGTGTTCCCTTTCTTGACCATACTAAAGGTGAGCCTTTCTATAACTAATGTTATATTGTTTAATTAGTATTTCATAATGTAATGAACCATGTATTTTCACCACTAGATCAACCCATGGTAAGTGATTTCAAATAATTATTAAATGAGAAATGTGAAATGGAATGTATATAAGTATATAACTTTCCCTTAATAAAAGAGATTGAATAAAGGTTACATGATCGTATCACCCATTTCCATGTTTATGGATGGTAGAGGAGCGAACCTCAATAATTTATATCTCCTTAATGGATAATTAAGAATTGAATAAATGGTTGAAACGCTACTTGTCCTCTTAACACTAATGGAAGACAAATCTATGACCAATAAATAAATGGTTTAAACTCAACATGACCTATCCACACTACTGGAAGTAAAGACTTGAACCAAATGAGTTATTACATGATTACAATATCAAATAGGAATGGACTGACTTGATATCACCTTGGATTCAGAGGGGATAATACCTTGGGTTTTGGGAACCATATTCTAATTCAAGGATACGGTATTCTTAGGTTGATACCCACCAAGACTCCAATTCTAGTCTATTACATGGATGCATGGTATACTATCATTGAGTCCCTTTCAGTATTCCAGGATACCTTGGATATAAACCTTGGATCCATCATTGACTAGTAAGTGCAATGGGGAAAGCTTATTGGGCTCAATCTTTCCCTAGCCACGTTTTATCTTGGTCAGTCACCTTGGACTCGTTAGGCTCCTTATTATGGAATGCCTTAGATTACACTCCTTGGATGACACTCTTACCCTATAGCTAGACTCAGATACTACTGAGTTATCTTTCCATGGGTTTACATTACCTTTGATTTTACCCTATTACTCCCTCACTGGATATC
This sequence comes from Viscum album, assembly GCA_963277665.1. Classification (NCBI taxonomy): domain Eukaryota; kingdom Viridiplantae; phylum Streptophyta; class Magnoliopsida; order Santalales; family Viscaceae; genus Viscum; species Viscum album. The sequence goes on from OY728151.1 coordinate 1,992,885,461, forward strand.
ATTGTCTGGTTTCCTTGTTATGCCTTGGGACCTTCACTACTTATACAACCTCGAGGTGATTCCATTGATGTATATGCCTCATGTGACCTATTTTCATTAAATGGTAATTGATTAATTAATGAACTGGTTACATGTTTAGACTCCAAATGAGGGCTGAATCAGGTACAAGGTTATTTAGTTATATTGTACTTCTTACTTTACTTTATATATAAATTCATTCACACTTATATATTCCATTACACGGGCTGGATGCTATAGACACCGTTGGTGGGGGCCCACTGAGATTTATCTCACACCCTCTCTGAGTGTCGTTTGGTACCCGGAGTCAATTACATGATTGGAGGTATTGATAAAGGGAAGCATGCAACTTCAAATACATGATTGTGTGATGATAGGATAGTGCTTGATAGCAGATGATCGAGTAGGATCTCAGGGTGCTTAGAGTAGACTTTGTTTTATTTTACCTTGTGGACATTGTTATTCCTATTGTCTTTTATCCAAGCATTACAGTTTTCTAGTGGCATGACATTACATCATCACTGATCCAGTTGATACATTTATTGTTATTCTTACTTATCTATTGCATCAGTTTGCTTCCACTATTTATTTATATTGCTTATATTGTATACTATTTCATTATACTTCTTTCGTTGTGGTACAATATACTAATGAGGGAATATTCTTCCCATTGGAACACCCTAATCCCTTGCTACTAGTCAGCAGCCTCTGGATTTTGGGAAGATGCGCTTGAGTCTATGTGGCCCACTGGGCTCTAGGCACCATTTAAGAGGCATCCGACTCCGGGTTGTCACTTTCCACATTTCAAAAAATTGGTCGAAAGTGATGTTTTGGACATGGAATAAAAGAATAAATAATTTTACAGAGTGTTTTATTTCATTGATCATAATAAAGTTAATGATCAATGGAATATTAAGGGTATCAAAAATATAAATATGTGATGATCATAAAGACCATCAGTTCAACAGAAATGAAGGTACAAGGACAACATTTTTGTCTCCAAATCCTTCTCATCTAGATGAGGAATCCTATTTTGTCTAAGAATATGCTGAACTATAAATTCCTAATATGTTTCTATTTTTGAATAAAAATTTCATCCTTTGGTTTCGATTCAATTAGTTTATAATTCATCACTTATTCCAAGAAACTAATATACATGAATGAATTTTTTATGCCTGAATCACTAAAATTATGTTTTAATAGATTGTAAAATGCATAAAATAGTAGCATGTCTTTCTATATATTTATAACTATTTTCAAAAATAAATATATTAATCACATGTTATCCAATGGAAATAAATATCCATAGAGGGTTTCATAAATTAATCTATAAAACCACATTCATGATTAACATAAACCCTTTCATAGGTGGTTATCCTTATTAACCTTCTAAAATATTATTATCCAAAACATTTTAATAAGTTCCTATGTGGTTAGTAGTATCCAATTTAATTTTTTCTTATCAATCATACCTTCATCAAAACATCATTATCTCAACATCTAGAATATATTAAGTACTATCTTTCCCTTAATCATTTGTTTTCCAAAAATGTTAAAATTTTTACTATATCACTTTTTTTGTTACCATTCAATATATTCTCTAAACTCATTAATGAAATAGTATTTTAGTACATTACTTATATATTTAAGAATTCATAAAACCAGTAAATCATTCATAAAATACTAAATGACCTAATTATTGAATAAAAAAACTTGTTAATCATTCTTATTCATCCATGGTAGTATCATAAGTTTTAACTTGATCCATTAGCCTCTTTTGATTTTTATTAAAATCATGTTTTAGATATTTATTTTCATAGTTTCCTAAATCCTTAAAATTGAATAATCATATATTAGAAACCTTTTTATTAACCTTGAGATCATAAGAACAATGGCCTTTCTCTCCACAATTTTATCAAACACCCATTCATTTTAAGAAAGTATTAGGGTATTTAATTCCATAATTATCACATATGGGAAAATAATTATTTCTCTTCTTTCCTTTATACATATTTTTCTAAGTTATCATCTTGTTATCATTCCACCCTCTGAAACCATAATAGTTTGATAATTATTTCTTTGTCTCATTAAAATATGATTATATGTCCTCGTATGCTGACAATGTTGGGGATACCTATTCCCATCAATATATTGGTTCAAACCCATCAAATAAATGATCTTTTTTACCTGTTGAATAATGTACATTGATGTGGTTCACATTCCTTATACTTTGAACCATTTTTGAATGATTGAATACAATATATTATACCATAACATTATGAAACAAAATTTATAAACCAAAATATTTTGAAATATTAAACATAAATTGAAAAATTTATGCATAGTTGATATCATAATCATAAACATGGTTTGTTTGTGGATATGACTTTTTCAAATCCTACATAATGGTTTGTAAATAAAATGTGAGTTTTCCTTAGAATATACCCTAGTATTGTCAAATTATTTTCATAGTAAGTCCTATTTTTTCTACCATCTAATGCTCAAGTCGTGCCCAATTTTCCCTTCTCGAAGTTATTACCCCATGTTATATATGTGTTAGAACCACATCCACTTGTAATATTTAGACATGGTTGTATTTTAAATAAAAACTACATAACATATAACTTATAAAATCATTAGGATTTTATTCTATACTTATCCTCAAATATAATCATATGGTTATTATTCGTAAACAATGTTTTCATAAATCAAGTTTCAATGTTTTCTCCTAAACTTCCTCAGATACCAACTGTAGAGACCTCAGCCCCAACATCCTAGACTCGGTGACTTACTTTATTTCATCGGTATAGATACATTGAATAAAATCCCAAAGAACCAATTATTTTATCAGTTTTTTAGAAGATGGTACATACCTGATACCCATTTTACAATGGGAATAAAAAGTGAAACCTAATTCATATCAAAAGTTAATAAACTTTATCCTTGAAAACCCATTCAAAGATCTCTTCCTCATAACCTGGGCAAAAGAAAAAAAAGGGTGACCAAAAAATATCAATAAGGGTTAAGTACACTGTAAGATATCAATAATTTATAAATAATCATCATCCTTTCATGGTAAATGAGAGAAACACAAGCCAATTAATCAATAACTTGATCGTCGTATGGTAAGAATAAAATATGATTAAGTAATTACATATAAATAATTAAATAAGTATAAAACATGAACCTAGATATTCTAGAAAAATTAGAATATCAATAATTATATATTTCATAATGTTGGATGTTTCAACTATTAGAATCTAAGCTCAAGATAGTTTAATTCTATGGGTAGAAACCTGCCTAATTTTGAAAACATATTCGTCTCATGAGTTTAATGATGCATCGAGGCAATTAAATTAACCGGTCCCTAACCATTGCACTTATTTTAAATAATATTCATCAAATATAAAATAATAAATTTAAATCATAAACTATGTGCCTTATCTAATATTAATATTGATTAATGGATACATATTTATTAATATTCCCCTAATAAATCAAATAATATTAAATGTAAATTCCTTATGTAAAAATTGTATACAGTTTGGAAAATAATCATATAAATCTTACAAAAATATGGAGAATAAAAATAAAAATAATTTCTAATGAAAAATTATTTCATTAATGTGATTGTTTTAATAGAAAGTTAACAATCACAAAAGGAATTGAGATTGTACAATAAAATTTACCCCTTTGTAATTTTCATGTCAAATCACATTGGATTATTTAATAAAAAATTAAACTAAAAATAACATGAATTATAGAGTACTCATAATATTAAATCTAAAATTGGTAGTTCATACACCACATAAAAGTGAATTGGGGTATAGAAACAAATAAGTCTCAAGGAAATTTAAATTGGGATGAAATCTCTTACCTTGGAATTTCTTTTGGTTAAACTCTATTTATCCTATTTAATAATTGTTTTATGAATTTTATTAACATATAAATGAAAAATATTAATATTTATAATAACATATATGATCCTTTTCTATCATCTTATCACATATTTTTTCATAATCTGTCATTACTTTCATTTCATCGGGTACTAATTGCCATGTTTTTTGAGAATATTTTGACAAGTTATTTTTTGTTACTCTTACATAAATCATGATTTCATAATATACATAATTTAAACCATGATTTAGATATCATATATATTCTTTATATATTTTTTTAGAGTAATCCATAAAATTTGGTGGTAAGAATTGAAATACACCATTCATGGGGGAGGTAGATTATACTTACGCATAAATGTTATTTCAATTTTCTTGTCATATTGAGACAAAAAAGTAAATTATATATATATATATGTTATAATTTCAATATCATTATTAGTCAATATATATAACATATTTTTATTAAATTAGTCCTTAATACATTCTACGTAATGTATGGATGAATCACATTGCTTTAGGTGTGGTTTTCCACCGTACACACGAGAGACGTTATCGTATTCCCACAAAATGGAAATAATGTCTGTTTGTTTGATATAATAATTACATAATAATAATAACATCAGAAAATTTATATATATTTTATATAAACTATAAATTTATCATTTTTAATAACATTTAAAGGTGGTAATGGAAAAAGTGAAAAAAAATCTGTTCGCAAGGTCGTAGTTTGTCGTACACATAAATGATGATTTTGTAACCCATTTTATGGAATTGTTTGAATTTTTAGGTCATAAGATTAATAAAATTACAAAATAATTATAGATAATATAAAAAGGTTATTATATAATCATTATTGAATATAATTTTAAGGATGTGGAGAATGAAATAAAATAAAAATGCTTTTAGAATAATGTTACCTCTTGTTCATGTGTCCTCCTTAGGTTTACACAAAAACCATAAAAGTTATGACATCATCCAAAAATATTGATTATAGGATGATTTTATGGAATTTTGGGAGTTATTTGGGTTGATATTGGTTGATCCAAATGGATTGACAGTTATGAATAAGGGGGAGATTGAGTGCCCTTTTATAGTTGAGGAGGAGTGGCATTCTTATAAATACTCAAACGTATTCACTATTGGGAGGTCTCCCTTACCTCATGTAGATACAAAATTAAAAACATAATTTTGGGTAGGTTTTTTTGTTAAAAACCTCTATAACCAAAAAAATAAATGATTTTTTATAATATTATTCTTTAACATATATGTTTCCTTATTTTACCATTTTGGTTTTTTATTCGTTATGTTAACTAGTTTTCTAACCAAAGTAATATATAATTTAAGAATATATTAGAGTGAGCGTTAACAGAAACATTGGACCCTCTAATTCCAAATTTTTTAAATAATTTCTAAAATAAAAATCCTATGTGTGTTGTAAAATAATTTTTACAGAACCACAAGTAACGCCTAAAAAATATTAATTTAACCCTAACCACACTTAAAAAGTTTTACTATTTAAGGGAAAATGAGATCAATATAAAAGATAAATTGGTATACTAATTAAATATATTTTATATTTATTAAAATTTAAAAATAACTTGTAATCAGATATGTTTTTTAGAAATTTAAAATAATTTTATAAAATTTCATTCATTGTAAAATAAAATAAATGTCAATTTTAGAATTATTTATTTAATTTAAATTTAAAAATATTTATAAAATGATGGAATATGAATGTAGTATGTTAAAACTTGTTTATACTAATATATTACTCTTAAAAAGTAATGGAAAAAATTATTCATTCATTTGCCACACTTTTAATATTTTTAGAATGATTTGTTTTATTTTATTATTAACTAAATAATTATTGTGTTGATGTTTCTTAAGAATATTAAGTAACTAATTCAGACCTAAAATTTAATTATAATTTATTATGATAAAAAAATCATTTATATTTCAAAATAATATTCATAACCAGAAAAAATAGGATGTTCTTCCCCATCCCAAATCTTTATAGATATAAAAGGTAAGGAATGTCCATTTTCTGTCTTTTTCTTTACTTAAATTTTTATATAGGCCACCTTCATGGAATAGTATCATAATAACTCTTAAAAATATATAATATTGATATAGGGGTATAAATTTGGCCATAAAATGGGTGTTGGAAAATTTTCTCGGCCATTTTTCCATTTTATGTTTAATTTTAATCCCTAGGTAAACTTATTTTTTCCTCGATCATTGTAATTAATTTTAAGTGTTTTCACTGATACCATTGGTAAAAACTTAAGTAATCCTTATTCAAGTGATAACACATTATAATTCAAAATATTAAATCCATTTTTCCAAATTAAATTCACATAAGTGTAAAAAATATCTTAAAATTAATCTCATAGACAGGTGGAGAAGGATGCTTCTTAAATGCAAAATATTCAAAATTTTACAATATTTTTTTGTCAAAAGTTAATATGAAAATTATTAAAATGAACGAAATTGGATTAATTAAGCTAAATTTGATCAAATTTCCTTTTAAAACTAGTTAAAAATATTATTTTATAATATAAATTTTTTAAACACAATTGTAGTTTTTAATTTAAATTCAGTATTTTTCATTATTCATCAAAAAAATAAAACTTTTGGGAGAAATACAAACAATTCACCGTAAGATAATTTTGTATTGTAATTTCAAAAATAAAGCTTTTTTTCATATAAAATTTAAAAAAATGGAAAAAATAGTTTTAAATTTTGAGTACCAAGTGCAGCTAAACCGTCTTTTAAGAAAACACAATTTCTCTAAAGACATTGATTTTTCTTTTAAATATTGATTATTATTATTTATAAAAAATACATAACCCATAAATGTGTATAAAATTTATGTATTCATAATTTATTAAATTATATTCATACCTATCATTCCAATTTCTAGGTGATAATTTTCATATTAAATAATAATATTATTATTATATTGTTGTTTAGGAAAACTCATCCTTGCGTGTTACACAAGTTTTTGAAGAAACTCAATATTCTTTATAATGAAAGATAAATTAAATTTTACATACATCGAAATTGATATAACAGATTGAATTTATTTTAAATAACAAATATATAATAAAGTCTCAAGAAGTTATATTCCCTTCTACATTTGGTGTTGTGTGTCACACGCATTATCAAATACAATATTCATTATTTAAAATTTGTGGGTATTCCACCAGGTTTGGTTCTATGTAATTTCCTGAGATTTTAAAATAAGAAACTTATATATGATGTCATAAAGAAAAATAAACACTAATTTTATCATTCATTACATATAACTATTAGTTTAGTGTATGTTACACCAAACCTAGATATTTTTATGTTTTAATGAATATTAAATATACACACTACTACAAAATAACCCTTTAATAGTACAAGAAAAGGCCTTTATTAGTGCTAAAAAGTGATGATAATCAAATCATGATTAAAATCCCGATACTTTTATCAGTGGTATAAAAAATCTATTAAAGGTCCCTTATAAGAGTTCTAAAAAAGAATTGCTAAAAGGTCCTTTAACTAAACTTTTATTTAGCACTATTAAATCCCCCTTTATCAGCTCTTTTTAAGCACTATTAAATTGGGGTCTTTAATAGTGCTACAAAATTGCTAATAAAGGTCCTGCTGATAAAGTAAATATAAAAAAACCAGCCTCATACACCCCCCTTTACTAGTGCTACCCCCACCCTCCATTTTTAAGCACTTCCTACTCCCCACCCCATTATCAACACTTTAGATAATCTCATCCTCCCGCGCGTGCCCATATCTACAGCGATTTTCAAACCCTAGACCTCAATCATATACACCAGAGCCATTTACACTCCACTATACTATTTTTTTCATTTTATGACATATCTATATATTTATATATATTTTGTCACATTTGTTATCCATGTATTTATATATATGTTTATATATATGTTTATCTATTAATAAATATATTTTATATGTAAGTATGTTTAATTATTTTTTTATAAAATTTATTTTTCAAGCGTGTGAATATATTAAAAATATATTCATATTGTCATATATTTTATTGTAAATAAAAATATGGTATTAATATTGAAAAAATTAAAATCCATAATATCAATATGAATGTAATCCTGGTAATAAATTTAATTCCCATTAAAAAAGGGAAAAAGACCTCCTTAAAGCAAGTTTAATATCCATTGATAGTTAAAAAAATTGTTGTACCCTAACTAAAAACATAGTTTTGGAGTATTTTTGAGCCTTTTTGGCCTCAAAAAAATAGTGACTGGGTCCCCCATACACATGATGGAGTAGAGATCATTATAGTCTTCATGTTGATATGTGGTCAAGCCCAAACAAACACTCGAATCAAAAGTTTGGGCAGCTTCAAGTTAGAGTAACATTTGCTTCATATTTAAAGTGTCTTTTATTAATTTATGTATTTCTTTATCTTCTAATTGATATTAAATTACTATTAATAAGTAAGAATAAGAAAATTAATAATTAAAAATATTTTTTAGTTATTTTATAATCCATTTTCCTTAAATATCTTATATATTAAGTGTAAATGACTATGTTCCATATCAAAAACATATTTTAAAAAATATTTATTATATTTAAATCAATATAAATATATTTACAAATTAATATATTATTTTTAGTGAAATGTAGTTATATTTTTAAATATACTTTTATGAGCGCTTGTAAAAAAGCACTAAGAATGGGGGGTCAAAATTGGTAATTTAAAAAAAGAATTAATAACCCTCTCGACCCTTTATTAGTGCTTTATTACAAGCCTGGATAAAAGATATCATTTATCAATGCTTTTTTTAGCACTGAAAAATTGGGTCTTCAACAGAATTTCTAGTTTGCGCTATTAAAGACCTAGCGTTAGATAAACCCAGTTTTGTAGTAGTGACAACACCACACTTCAATGACCCACGATGTATATTATCATTATAACCTAGGCCTAAAAACAGAGGGTATCAATATTATTAACTACTTCATGAAATATATAAATAAATGTATATATATATATATATGTCTTACTCAATAATAATTTTTGATAATTTTTTTTTAAATAATCAATCAATTTTTTGAAAAGTGATTGTATTCTTCAAAAATATATTTTCTTCGAAAATATAATTTTTTTACGAAAGAAAATATTATAATAACTTTCTGTAAATTTTTGGAAATTTTATTTGATAAAATTAATTTTTTTTAATCTTAATAAAATAATTATCTTACGGTGAATTTTTTGATTTTTTCTTAAAAGTTTCAATTTTTTATGAATTTTGAAAATACTAAATTTTGATTGAATTTTTTTATCATTTAATTTATTTTTTATGTTAAATTATATTTTAAATACGCTTTAATGTATACATAGTTCAATTATATATATATTAATCCAATTTAGTATATTGTAGTCAATTTTATTTTTAAATTTGATATAAAAACATTGTAAACTACTAAACTTTTTCACTATGGAAATCCACTTTCTCGTTGCATCTGTGGGATTAATATTAAATTAAATTCTGCCCCATCTATTAATTAAATTTTTAAGAATGCATTATGAATTTTTAATCATAATAATTAGTAATTTATAATAAATCCAACAAAAATATTTACTATAATGGTTGGTGAAAAAAGACTAAATTAATCACTATGATTAAGATAAAAACGAGTTCATCAAGGTATTAAACTATAAACTTAAGGAGATCAATAACCTAGAAATATTTAAAGAACAACTTTTTAATACATATTTCGACCCTTATTACCTTATTATATATTTTTATTTGCTTTTTAGACACTTTTCCTTGAATGTGAATTATATAATAAGTTACATAATGAAAAAGACAAACAAGAAACTTTTTCCTTCTAACTTCTATAAAGCATTGGGATAGAATAAAAAGAAATATAGTTTCAGTTATATATATTATTTTGAGATATCTATGATTTTTTCAATAATGATTTTTTTTTTAATTGTTTAGATATAAATTAAATACTATAAATACTTAAGAAATGCAAATGAAGTAATTATTAAGGTAATAATTAACCTAAATAAATGATAATAAAAAAATTAGAAGTGAAGTAAATTGATTGAATTATTTTTTCCATTATATATTTAGATTTGTATATCATTTTAAAAAGGTTTTATAATAGTATATTCTAATTCTATCATTTTTAGAAATTTTTAAATCGAAATTAAATAAATAATCTCCAAATTGACATTAATGTACTTTTATATCAAATTATATTTATTAAATGATTCCAAATTACCAAAAATCTGATATTCTACTAAGTGATTTGTAAATTTGAATAAGAATAATCTATTTCCCTTTAATTTACCAATTTTTATTTAATAAAAAATATATTTACCAAAAATTTGTAAACAAATCTGTTAGTGTGGCTAAGTTTAAAGTGGGGCTTTTCACATTACATTCGCTTGTGTTAAAACTAATTTACAACACACATCGGATTATTATTCAATATATTGGAGTTAATAATTAGAAATATTGGGTAAAAAATATCTAATAATTATCACATTATTTTATTATTAATGGATAAATTACTTGGGTTTAAAAACTTGTTACCAAAATTAAAAATCAAAAAGAAAAAAATGAAAAGTAAGAGTTAAGGAAACAAATGTCAGAAACATGTGTTTTATTGTTTTTTTGAGGTGTGTAGTTACTATAAAATACATTAAACCAATTAATTATCAATATTTTATTCACTTGAGATAATATTGACCTCCAAATAGTAAATATTTTTTGGGATTAACAAAAATATCACTCCTCCTCAACTATAAAATGGTGCTTGCTCCCCTCACTTATTAATACCTCTCAATCCATTAGGATATCAAAAACTCTTAAAATGTCACTTATAAACTCCACTAATGTCATCCTAGAAGACTTATGTTTTGAATAAATCCATACTTTTAAAGATTTACTACAAACCAAAGGAGGATGCCTAAAGAAGATGTAATGATCTTCAATGAGCATCTTTATTTTATTTATTTGTCCACTTGCTTCAAGTATTATTACAAGGTGATGATATAATAACCATACTATATTACATATACCTATATGTATTAATTTAAGGTTATTACTAACAACCACACATATGTCCATCATAATGTTTTCAAAATCATTATTCATGTGTACGGTGGACTACCGTCTCACGAAATGAAGTCATTGGTTTTTCCATTAACACCTCTAAAGGTTGAGTATGGTAATAGTTTCCAATTTTATATATGATATTTTTTAAAATAATAATAAATATTCTATCATTATTTCATATATACCCTTTTATGTTACATACCAGTGGGAATATGATAACACTTCTCGTCTGTACGGTGGACTACCATCCCACAGAATGATGTGATTCATTATTCAAGAACGCATTACAAAGAGGGTAATAAGGGTAAGTATAATAAATTTTTGTGATATACATGAAATATTAATGATATTAATTACATATTTATCATTATTTAAATATAATATATAATTTTTCTTTTACCTTTTTGCTAACATGAAAATTTTGTAATTTGATTCGTGGACATGTAGACCACTGCCACCTCAAACTGATGTTTTTTATTTTTTCATATCCACATAAATATAATTATATATATAAATATATATATAATTAAATAAAATAATATTTAGGGTATTATTATAATTATATAAGGAATAATTTTTCTTACCTTCTTTTCATAATGATCATTGAATAATGGAAAGGTTATTCATTTGTATGTACGACCAACCATTTCTATGATCATAATGATAGTTTATTTTTCATAAAAAAAACCTACATGATTGGTTTTATAATGTTTAATTGAGTGATTAATATGATAATTATTTCATTATTATTAATTTAAATATTCTTAAATAATGACCACTTTGACCGGATTAAACCTAACTTTGTCATTTTTGATACACAAACTGAATATGGTCAAAATATCTGATCTAAAATTCACCAATTAAGTAATTGTATGTTGAATGTTAATAAATGAAATAAAATTAATAATAAAATTTCATAAGTTTATCATGTAATTAAATAATTAACATAATTTCTGGATTTAGTAACATAAAAACTCGCGTGACAAGTGGGGCTCAAGGTTAGGATTTTTCAGTCTCACTTTTATTTCTGTGATATCTATACAATATTCACCACTCTTTTGTTTTATTGTGTATATAATTCCCATGAATTTATTTTAGTATTATTAGAATTAGATTTATGTGTATTTATATATCAAATTTAAGATATCTCTTTTATGGGGGTTACGTTTTTGATGTTACCAAAATGGTATGGTATTTTCTCTCTCAAATTACCTTCTTTGAGACGATTGTTAAGTTATACACATATATTATTTTATGAAGTGTATATAATTCCCCTTTGACCTGTTATATCATTAATAAACTTATTTTAATGATATTATAAGATTCATATAATTTTATTCCTTCACGGGGATTAAGATTCAAAGTTTTCAGAGTGGTAATGGTCTTTTGTAATAATCTCATCATTTATTGAGACAATGTATAATTAAGAATGACATGTTTAAATATTAAAATTATCATTTAATATCTTATCATTGGGTTATTAATGATATTTTAATATAATAATACCATTTTTTACTCTTTGATACATATAATAATTGAGAAAATAATTTAAGAAAATATGACTTTGTTTATGTCCTCGGTCAAAAATCTATTATCTTCCAAAACTGTGTTTTATAAAAAAAATCTAAAGTTCTTTTAACCTTTTTAAATTGACTAATTAAAGTATTAATTTCCCAATTTTTCCTTATAAAAAGTTTTTCTAATGAATCTTGTTTTATATTTCTGATAAAATCATTTTTCTAACCTTTTACTAAGAAAAATGAATTTTCTTTACCCTATGTACTGAATTACCCATTGACATTACCGTCACATATTTAAAGTTTCCTTTTAAATATAAAATATTATTTTTAAAAAACATTTTTTGTTAATATTATTGAAAATATTGGTGTTTATAAATTATTTAGAAAAATTATTTAAAAAATTATGTTTTAATAATTGATTTTCAAAATGATACAGATATTTTCCTAAAATAATGTTTTAATTATGTTTTTATGGTATTTTTAAAATTCCACAACAATAACCCTTATTGTTACTTACCCTACACTGGGGATATTTTTAAATTATTACATCCTCATTATTTTTGGGATGGATTAATATATTTTTAAAGATATTATTATGGAACTTGTTTCTTTTTCACGGATTAAACATTGTAAAAATGATTTCTTATAGAAAATTTATCTCCTTCCATGGGTAAATCATGATTCTGGTAGATTATTATAGAACCCATTTATTTTCTAAGGGTTAATCATGTTTCAAATAGATTTACATGAAACCCATTTATTTTCCATGAGTTAAAAATTTAATGAAAGAATAATTATTGTTTCTATGGGTTTTATGATAAATTAAAGAACTATGTATATTATTAATGTGGTGGTTCTTGGAAATTATATATGATGGGGTGGACCAGACATTATCAGGTGAGATGTTTATTTCTTATATAATGGGATGAACCAAATAGCATCTATGGAGCCACTTATGTATTATATTATGGCACATCACAGACACTGTCGGGTGAGAATATACTAGTTTATACGATGGGTGCACCATGATAGCGCTCCAATACACTGGGTAATTATTATGTTTTTGTAATATTTTTTTTGAAGTTGGTTGTATGGTAATTCTATTTTTTATGGTTTTTGTAGGGGTTATATAGGGGATCTGCGAGATGATGTCCCAAGATATATATAGTGACCCTATCCTTTGTTTGGGCATGGTTATTTGGAAGAATTGAGAATGGAACCTTTTAAAAACATGTATTTTTTAATAAAATAAGAATAGTATGATCAAGATGCATGATTTTGGAACAAATAAATAGAATTTTGAGTAAGTATAAAGAAATAATGAAGCATTACATTGGGGTAAGGAGAGATAAAAAGTAACCCAAATCAAAAATGGAGGTTCGGGTAGAATCTCATACCATATGTCCGAAAGTGTTCTTCACTTGAACTTAATGTCCTGGATAATCTGATTAAATATCTTATTTAATTAATTAAGAATATTTTCTACCTTTACTTTATTTAGTATAATTTTATTTCTTTATTTAAGTTCTTTTTTATGGGTTATGAGAAATAATTTTATTGTTCAGAATAATTGGTTTCCTTAGTTTTCATGATTGACTTACTTGTTTTCATGAACAGAAAATCACGTAAAATGAGAATTATTGTCCAGAATTTAATTTACTTTATATTAATGAACATATAGAATATCAAATTTTCATATAATTATATTTTTTATTTTTTATGATTATGAATCATTAGTTAAGAGGTTAGTGATTATTGTTTATATTATTTTGGTGGTTTTTCGATTATCATAAACTAGATTTGTTTTATTGATCAATATTATGTATATATAATGGTTAATGAACAATAAATTGGATTTTATAAAAATATTAGAATCTGTTTTAACCATAAAATTTTTCTATGATCAACCTTGATGTTGTTAAAGGAAATTGAAAACTCATCGTCCTTGAATGGGATAAATTAACACATCAGAGACAATGTTTTCATTTTTATAACAAAAAATGGAGGAGAAGAGGTGTTTTTTCATTATTTAATTAATTAGTTCGTTATTTTGGATCAAGACTATGAATATTTTGATAATTATCACTATATATATATATTGAAATAAAGTTCTATATTATGTTCTTACATTATCCATACATCATATATGACTCAATAATTCATGTATTTGTAAAATATAGTAAATTACAGTATTCAACTATTCACCCAAAATTCATCTATTTTGGAAATATCATAAAAACTAACACTAACCATTTTTTTATGTGTAGAATTGAAAAATTGATTCCATTTTATGAAAATAATTTTCTAAATAAGAGAAATTTTATTTTTAATTAAAATTGGCAATTACTCAAAAAATATCAACTTAAAATTTGTAACCAATTTTGTAAAACATGAAAATATTAATTAAGATGTCCTAAAATAATATTATAAACATAAGAAAACTAAATATTAATTTATGAAACTATTAAATGAAAATTTATTTTCTTTTATATCATTATATTAATTATTAAATTGTAAATAAATATTTACGTTTTATAAAAATTGACAGCACTTAGTTAATAACTTTCATAACATTTATTTACTTATACTATGATATAAATATATCATATTTTTACATATAATATTATTAAATTTTATTTATACATTCATAGGTGAGTCTACTAATCTTTTGTCTGATTTACTATACGTAAGGGTCACATTACCATTCCAAAGGTCAAGTTACTACTCCATTGGTATAAGTTCATTATCTTCTAGTAATACCTATTATTTCATTATTTATTATTTTATAAAGTTATTTTTGGGTTCTCTATGTATTTTGATGTGATTTATACTATAAAAAAATTTAAAAAGGAGTTTCCATTGATTAAATTTTGGGTTGTTACATTATTCTCCCCTTATAAAATTTCTCCCTTGAAATTTCATTTTACATACTATGTTGAAAACAAGTGAGAGTGATTTTCTTTCATCACTTCCTTGAATTACCATGTTTCCTATTCTTACTTATGGTTCTGGCATAGTACTTTGACCAGGTAAGAAGTCTTTTTGTGTAGAACCTTATCTTTATGGTCCAAGATCTTCAGTGGGTGCTCCTCATAAGAGAGATCATTCCCCAATTATACCATCTATGAATTTAGTACATGTGAGATCTATAGTATGTATATCCTCAAAAGGGATTCATGGAATACGTATTGTACAAGAAACATGTTAGGTGGACGTTCTTTTCCATAGGCCTATACTTTAACATGATAAAGAATCTTTAAGGGTCCGACATACTTGGGACTCATCTTTCCTCTCTTCACAATTCTAAGGATCTTCTTCCATAGAGATATGATGAGGAATATCATCTCTCCAACATTAAGCTCCATTTACCATTAATGATTGTCTATATAGATAATCTATCTACTTTGGGCTACATTGATGTGATATTGAATTCTTTTCACCTTTTCCACCATTTCTTCTACCACTTTATGTCCTATCATCTTATGTTCACCAGCTCCATCCTATCATGATAGTGTTATTCATATTTACCCATAAAGGGATTCATATGGAGACATTTAGATACTTGAGTGGATACTTTTGTTGTAAGATAATTTGGCCAGAGGATTATGTGGGTATCATCCTTCTTTAAAGCCAATAGACCATGCTCTCAATATTTATATAGTTTCTGAATAGTTCAATCATATTCTCCCTCGGTTTGAGGATGATGGGACATACTGAAGTTCAAATTAACATTCATAGAATTTTGGAGACCTTTCTATAATATAGAAGTTAATCTTGGATCATAATCAGATAAAATCTATATTGATACTCTATACATCCTTACCATGCCTTTAATGTATATGTGTGCAAGTTGATCCAGTGAGAAGTCCAATTAAATTGCGATAAAGTGAGCTATCTTTGTAAGAAGATCCCCAAAAACCCATATGGTAGTGTTTTCTATAGATGTATTCAGAGGACCTATGACAAATTCCATGGTGATGTTTTCCCATTTCCATTTTGGTATAGGTAATGGTTAAATCATCCCTTAATCGTTTTTCTTTCATCCTTAACTTGTTGAAATACCTAGAACATTGATGTATATTCAGTGATCTCGTTTTTTATATTTTCACACAAAGAGTTCTCTCAGAGATCCTAATACATATGTTTCTCCCTTGGTGAATATATAAGGATTAAAACTATGCATTACTTAGAATCATTTTAGGTGTCTCTATATTGGAAAAAACTAGTAATGACCAAAATATTAAAACTCCTTCCTCATTAATTTTAAACATTAATGTTTTCCTTTTCTTCTGCGCTTCCACATTCATATGAAATTCCACCTTATTTCTTTGAAAATCCTTCATTTTATTCATGAGTAATAATAAAGCAATCATTTCATAAATGATTGATGATGTTACTTCCTTAATGATTCCCATTTCCATCCTTTTATAATCTAAGAACATCAGATACTTCTCCATTATTATAATTGATGATGTGTCGGGATCTTTTCTACATAGAGGATCCACCACCATATTTTCTTTAATAGGATGGTAATGGAATGAGTAGTCATAATCCTTGATTATATTATAATATATTCTCTAGTGTATATTAAGATCTTTCTATGTGAATATATATTCAATAATATTTTGATCAGTATATATCTCACACTACACCCCATAGAGATAATGTCACCAGATTTTTAGTGCAAAGATTACAGTGGTAAACTCCAGATCATGTGTGGGATTGTTCTTCTCATGAATTATTAAATTCCTTGAGTATTAGGCTATCACTTTATACTTTTTCATCCGTACATATCCTGATCCGTTATTTGAATCATCTTTGTAATCCAAAAATAGTTCCCCACTTGCTGGTAGTGTGAGTAATGGATCATGGATAATCCTATTTTCCAACTCTTTAAATAATTATTCACATTTACTGGTCCATAAAACTTTTTATCCTTCCAAGTCATCTCGGTTAATGGGCCGGACAATAATAAAAATATCTTCAAAAATCATTAGAAATACCCAACTAAACCAAGGAATCTATAGATCTCAAATACATATGTTGTCTTGGGCCACTGTTAAATTTCCTTTTTCTTAGAAAGATCCATGGATATCACTTTTTTAATGATTACATTCCCTAATAATGATAATTAATCCATAAAAAAACTCACATTTACTATACTTTTCAAAGATTTTACCCCATCTTAATGTCTTCATAATGGTATTAATATTCTCCACATGTTCCAATTTTACCTTGGTGTACACTAGAATATCATCAATAATGACCACCAAAAAATTTTGAGGTAATTCCTGGAGACTATTTTCATTAATTCCATGTATATTTCAAGATAATTATTGGGACCTAAGGTCATCACTATGAACTCCTATTTTTGATACCTCAATAAAATGGATGTCTTGGAAATATCTTCATTCATTACCATTAATTGGAAATACCTCAACCAAAGGTCCATATTTTAGAATTAATTAGACCCACATAGTTGACAGAACAAGTCGTCTATTAATAAAAATAGATACATGTTCTTTATCATGATTTTTATGAGCTCATGATAATCAAAACAAGGGTGAGTTGATTCATCCATCTTCTTCACAAAGACGACTAGCGCATCCCATAGTGACGAACTCAGATGTATAAAACCATAATCCAAATTCTCATGTAATTTCTTCTTAAGTTATTGTATCTAAATGGTGGAAATTCTAGATGGTGTCTTTGATATAAGAATATATTAAGGAATAAGATCATTTGAAAACTCAACCTCTAGATCTGAATGAAGACCAAACAACTCTTGAGGGAACACATCAGTGTATTCCCTCACAATGTTCATGTCTTCTAGCATGATTCTCTCTATTGTATTGATCAGTTTAACAAGATATGCTTTCTTATAAGGCAATAATATACAAAATTGAGACAATTATTCTGATGGAGCTTCATCCTCTTCGTTTCACTTGTACATAATTGGATGATGCTTCAGGATGTGAAAAATGATCTCCCTTTCCATTTTAAAATGGGGAAAGTGTTTATTAAAAAAATATTTTCTGGAAATTTTCCCATTACATGGAATCCACATAATCCTTGGAATTTGAGATCTTGATTATTTTCCACCACTTATCAGCTTCCAGATCAAAATAACATACAACTACCACAACTTTCTCTTCTTCTAAGCATACGAGGATAGATAATATCATCTCAATGGAGTTAATCCATTATTCTATGAGGAGGGGATCAAAATATCCAATAAAAAGGGAGGAATTTTTTGCATTAAGGATTCAACAACAAATTTCTATTTCTAAAGATAAGGATAGTGTTCCACCCAATTCAATTTATTATTCATAACTTGATCCATTTGAGCAAGTACTATCATGAAGTTTTGAGCACCTTTTCCGATCATATTTTTCGTATCGCTTTGTTAATAATCACATTTCTTATAACATTGATTATTGGGACTTGTTCTTCTATTTATAAATATTATCTATGAAAAATAAAGTACAATTTGGGTTCTTGGATATTTATATAATAATTATAATAAAAATAAATCTTTTAACATAAAGTGATAAACTTTTAAATGGAATGTATATCCTATATTTTGTACACTATGTTTCAATCTAGGTTATGCATAGAGATATAATTAACCCTAGGGTTATTAAAAAAGTTTTTTACTCTGAATCTATAAAAATAAACAATCCTTGATATAATAAAAACTATAGATAATCTAGACCTTTTCATAAATTATTACATGATTTTAAGTATAATTAAACATCAAATTACCATCCAAGGATTCTAATATTTAGTGTCCTTGATCATTAGTTACATAAAACTAAAAACATGTAAATTAAATAAAACATATTTATTTTAATCATCCATAATGATTTCATAACTTCCATTGAGATCCAACATATTCAAAGGATAACCTGGGGAATACATGAACAATGGGGTGATCTAAAAATCTTAATAAGGGTATAAACATAGGAATAAATAATGAACAATGATTAAAAGGCATAATAATATGACATAAAAATGATTAGATCATGAATAAACATAAGGGATCATAAAATATAGAGCATTATGACATGTAATCATGGAATCATAAGATTATTACAATAACCCCCATCATGACTTGTGATTGAGTCACGGAAAACTAGAAAGACAACAGTACATGGCAGACAAAGTCCCATAAGGGAATCAATTTCACTCCCTATCCAAACATGATATATCATGAGAATAAACATTAACCAATGAATTGAGGTGATATTTAGGTGCACCAATATTAACATGTTCATGCATATGTGAGGCACCTGTAGAATCCGACATAAGTTTTAGCCATGGAAACAATTGGGTATTGTAATCATGTCATAAGGCATAACAAAATGTAATATCATAACGGGGTCCATGAAAAAATGGATTTAAATCACACATGGACCTTAATAAAGAAAACTAGGCATATATCATCATAATTGATGTCAAAATTAAGTGAATACACATAAAAATCATGTTTTATAGACATTAGAAATGAAACATTTAAGCATGACTTAATGAAAATATTAATGAACATTTTATACAAAAAAGGAACATTTGCTATCATAAAAACAAAAATGATACAATAAAGTATTTCATGAAAAAATGAGTTATTTTAGAAAAAAATTTTATTAAAACATCTAATAGAGTTCACTTTAAAATGGGTAAGAAATTGGGAGGTTCTCTTTATTTGGGATTTTTTATCAGGAAGAATTAAGAAGGAAACATTTTAACACATTAATTTATGCCTAAAATATTGATGATATGATATAGGTAAATTATTTTGGAACATATAAACAAAATTTATAAGAATTAGACAAAAAATAAGAAACATTACATGGGGGTAAATATAGAGAGTAACCTAAATTAAATAATGTAGGTTCGAGTAGAATTTCTTACCTTATGTTCGAAAGTGTTATGCACCTGAACATGATATCCTAGATAACAAAATTAAATCCATTAATTAATTAATTAAGAACCTTTTATACATTTATTAGATATATTATAATTTTATTAAGGTTATTTATAGCATTTTTTGTGGTTTATTTGATTTAATTTTGTCATTCAAGAGCATTGGTTGCCTTGGTATTCATGATCGGTTTACTAGTATATATGTACGAAAAATCATGTAAAATGAGAATGGTTTTAAAGAATAAAAGTTATATGTTATTTATAAAAATCCATAATATTAAATGGTTATATAATTCTTTTTTTTTTATTTTTTGTGCGGACGAGTCATTAGAAAACATGTTAGTGATAGTTTTTTAGATTAATTTTGTGGTTTTTTGATCATCACAAACTAGTTTTGTTTTATTAATGAATATTATGTATATATAATGGTCATAGAACATTAAATAGGATGTTATAAAAATATTATAATCCAATTTTATAATAAATTTATTTCATGATCATCCTTTAAGGTGGTAAATGAAATTTAAAACTCGTCATCCTTGAATGTAAAAATTAACACATCATGGATGATGTTTTCATTTTTTGAACAAAAAGGTGAGGAGAAGAGGTTGGATGAGGAATTCTTCAATTAAATTGATGAAATTACAATACATATAGTATAATGGAGTTTTAATGTCGTGTGGATAATGGGAGTTTAGGATATAATAATAAAAGAAATTAAAATAAATGAAATTGGATTTTACCTCTTAACTTTATCCTCCATGAGATCCTCCATATGAAAAAGGGTTTTTTATTTTATAGTTACAATGGGATCCTAGACAGGGGAGATTCTTGGGAAGCAAATTGGTTAGAATTTGGAAAAGTATTAAATCTGGAATGGAGTGAGGAAAAAATGTGGTGAGGTGTCATATTTATACGGAAGAAGAGGAGTTTTTTTATTATTTAATTAATTAGATATTTTTTTGCTCAAGACAATTAATAGTTTGATAATTATCACTAATTATATTAAAATAATTAAGTATAGTAATATATTAGAGTCTTAAATCATCCATACATCATATATGAATCAATAATTCATTTATTTGTTAAATATCATAAATTGTTGTATTTCATTATTCACCAAAAATTCATCTATTTTATATAAAATCATAAAAAATTCACTCTATCCTTTTCTGGATGTGTAGAACTAAAAAATGGACACTATTTTATGAAAATAATTTCTTGAGTATGAGAAATTAAATTTTTAATTAAAATTATCATTTAGTCAAAAAAGAAAATTTTATAATTATAACTGGTTTTGTAAAACTTTGATAAATTAATAAGGTCTCATAAAATTATATTATAACCATAAGACAACAAAATATTAATTTAAGAATATATTTTTTGATAATAATTTTTCTTTTACATCATATATAAATTATAAAATTGAAAATAAGTTTTTATGTTTTATAAAAAAATCCAACAATTAATTTATCATTTTAAAAACATTTATTTACTTATACTATGATATAAATATATCATATTTTTATTTATAATATGATTAAATTTTATTTATTAATTACTAGGTGAGGTTACTATTATATTTTTCAATTTAATATTCTTAAGGGTCACAATTCTATTTCAAAGGTCAAGGTATTTTTTCATTGGTATAAGTTCTTTAACTTCTATAAATAACTCTTATTTCATTCATTCATCATTTATAATGTTTTTATTGTGTAATATTTATGATTTTATTTCATTTTTTATATATATAATAGTTTTAGGATGTGAATTTCCATTGATAAAATTTTGTCTTTTTACAATGCCAACACATTTTTTCTACACAAGTTTTGGGTTTATGATGCTTTATTCGATCAAGATTAATATCACATGTCGCATTATTATTTATTATTATTAATATTTTCTTTATTATATCCTTATTCCATGTTATCATGTTTGATGATCTAGGAATTGATGAGTATGAATATTCTTGTGTTATACTAATTAAATTTGATTATATCATCAGACTCATATTCACTTGTTATGCTCACGGATGACATTCATTTGTTCATTCATAAAATTTACCTTATTGGTCATTCAAGCTCACCCTTCTTGGGATTCCTTTTTCCTGGGTTATAAATATTTAGGCTGAATAAAAAATATCTAGAATGAATATTATATGGATAATGATGATGACTTAATGTGAAAACATTAAAGGATGGTAAAATGGTAGAAATACTAATTTAAAGTCAGGTGAATTGTATATATTTGATTTTTTCATAATTCTATAAAATCGTAAACCTATATGGTCTATGAGGATATAGGTGATGTAATATTTCCTTTGAGGTTTAAATTTTTGTTTGGAAAAAATCAATTAACAATTATCAGCATCAAATCTATAAAGGTAAAGTTTATATTTTCCGCAATGGATCCTGGAGTATTGGTTATTATCTGCTATATTTGGTATCAAAGGGTCAGTTTAGATAACTTCGGATATTATAATTTTTTCATGTAAGGTTAGCTTAAGAGCTATTGATACCATCATAGGTCTATAATATTTAGGTTTATCATAATTTCATAGTTTTAGACACCCCGTTTTGGGGTCTTAAGTTGTAAAATTTTCAAGGTTATAGATGAAATTTTGGGAGAAATTTTATTGCATTGGAATATTTGTAACACATAGGATCAACATGAAGTGTTATCTAATTAGGAATTATTTTTTCATATAATGGGGGAAAAAAGGGATGTCCTAAAGGCTATATGACAACCCATCACATCTAGCAAGGAACGAGGGCTTGAATCCACAACCGATGGGAGAAAATTGTGTAGTGCCAACCACTGGCTGACATGATATCCAAGTTAGTATGAGAGTTTTACTAATAGAGATTTTTTTTATTTCAGAATCATATGGGATTTTATTTTAGTACTAATACATGATTTATCTTAGAAGAATATATGATGAAATCCTTCTAATCCATGGGTTTCGAACATAGTAAGGAAATGTGTGAATAATTTTAAGGATTTTTATTTCGGGAATGGTTTTCTTTGAACATAAGGTATTATTGTTGGATTTTTTAGATTTATGTGTCATATGAATTTATATTCATTTAGTAAATTATCATAAAATTTCCTAACCATTTTGGTTTGTTAAATGTCTAAAGATAAGAGGAATATCTTTTTATCCCTTTTATGGTTATGTGGACTTCAAAATTTTATTTTAGTGCTTGAAGAATGAAAAAATAATCTTTAATACCCATCATTTGGATAAAAAGATGATATTATGGTGGAAATTGATTAATGGTTTAAATTATACTAATGTAGTAATTATATTTCCATATTCTCCTAATCAATATGGTAAGATAATTACTCAACTCCTGGAAAAGGATCTTGAAACCAAAATGGTATCATAGTACCTTCATATCTAATGAATTAGATGGAATATTTTCTCATCAAATAGTTTTCATATTGAAGGCCTTAAATTTAAATTGATCGATCACTTTCATGTGACCAGTTACTTCAATCATCCTTTATAATTATTTACACTTTTCTTCCTTTCCCACTTACGTTCTCATATTTGGAAATCTAGTTATGTGTTATTACATATTTCCTTTATAATTTCTTTTATATCTTATTATAAAAAAATTTTATTAACCATTTTTACAATGTGGGTTTATAAAAAAAGTACTCTTAAATTTCTATTCTTTGATTAATGATATAAAGGTAAAATTGTGAGGGTAAAATTTATTAAATCGAGAGGATACAACACCATATGACTTTAGAAGACTAAAATTATATTTGATAGTTAAAAATATATGCAACACAGATTTTATCAGGAATTATAGGAAACTCTCATTTTAACTTTTTTTATATGTGAACATAAGATTTTTTTTACATTGTATTCAGCATGCAAAACTAAACTTAAATGACCCATTATATATATTACCATAATAATCTAGCCATTAAATTTGACAGTATGAATAGTATAAAATACTTTATAAAATATATAAATATATATATATATTTCTCACTCATAATAAATTATTGATAAATGTTCTGTAAAATATTATAATTTTTTTTAGTAAAGTGATTGTATTCATTAGAAATATGTTCTATTCAAAAATGATTTTTAATTATTTTCATGAAAAAAATTATTAGAATCATTTTTTGAAAATTTTAAAAACAATATTTGATAAAAATAACTTAATTTTTGAAATATTAATAACAAAATTATCTAAGGGTGAATTTTTGGAATTTTTCTGAAAAGTGTAAATTTTTAATGAATAGTGAAAAATATTGAATTTTAATTGAAAATTGTCTTACCCTTTAATTTGTTAATAAATTTAAGTTATATTTTAAATTTTTTTAGTGTATAATTAGTCGAATTATACATATATTGATCCAATTTACTTTATTGGTTTCAAATGGATATTGAAACTGGATATAAAAACTTTTTAAAATTTTGATCCTTTTCACTTTGAAAAACGCCTTTCTCGTTACGTCTGTGGGATTAATATTAAATTAAATTCACCTACATGGGTGAATTTAATTTGTAAATATGTATTAAATAATTTTAATAATAATAATTTATAATATATAATAATGAAAAATTAATTTTATACCATAATGATTAGTGAAAATAGTTAAACTTAATCACATCTATTATAGTAAAAATGAGATTATCGATGGATTGAACATTAATCTTAATGAGAAAATTTACTTATAAACTTTTTTAACCACCATTTTATATACATATTACGTCAAATATGACCTTATTATCTATTTTTATGAGCTTATAGGAAACTTTTATAGGACATTAACTTATATAATAAGTTATGTAATGAAAAAAGACAATAAAGGAACCTTTTTCATTTTTATTTCAATAAATATTTTTGATATGGAAAAAACAATATAGGTTTGATTATAAATATTATTTTTAAATGTAAAATTTTTATTTCATTCCGGGTAATTTATTTTAATTTTTTAGATATGAATTAATTACTTTAAATACTTAAAAAATGGCAATGCAATAATTATTTAGTTAAAAATTAACTAAACTAAATGATACTAAAAATACTAAAAATTATTAATATTGAGTGAATTATGGTGTAAAATTATTTTTTATATCAATATATCATATGAAATAGGTTTAAACATAATATATTTCAATTACATCATTTGATTGATATTTTTAAATTCAAATTAAATGAATAATGTCAAAATTGGAATTAATGTTATTTTATAATAAATTATATTTTATTAAATTATTTATAATTACTATAAAATTTATCTTCTAAAATTTTATTGGAAAATGTTAAAAAATTATCTACAATTTCCCATTAATGTAACTATAATTCTACTATAATGAATATATCTACCCTTAATTAGTAAAAAACCTTGTTAGTGTAGTTATGGTTAATGTGATGTTTTTGGATGTTACTTGCACTTACGTTAAAAAAAATTCAAAGCACATTGGATTTTTATTTGATAAATTATATTTCATATTTAGAATAATTTTTTTCAAATTATATAATATGGATCACTCTAATTTAGTCTTAATGGAAAAATTAATTAAGCTAGAAAACTAATTACCATAATGAAAAACCAAAATAAAAAAAGGAATATTTGGATTTAAGGGGAAAATGGTTAAAACAATGGTTTTATTTTCTATTGTATGGTTCAATGTTCCATATCATCACTTAAATCCATTAATTATCAATATTTGAGCCACATGATGTATGATTTTCCACCCAATAGTGACTACTTTTGGGTTTTTATGAAAATATATCTCCTCTTCAACTATAAAAGGGAACTCACTCCACTCACTTATTCACACCTATAAATATACAACATAATTAACTTACCAACTATCACCGCCTCATTATTGTATGATTAGTTTGTGTATAAATCAAACCATTAAAGGATTTAATTAAAACCTAATAAGGATACCCAAAGAATAGGTAATATTCTTTAATGACAATCATTATTTTATATATATATATCCACATCCTTCAATTAGTATTATGACACAATGATATAATAAATTAAAAATATTCCATATAATTAGATTTTGATATGTTTATAGTATTATCTATAATCACACTCACTTCCATAAAATGGTTTGCTAAATCATCATTTGTGTGTACGGCGGACTACCGCCATATGAGATGATGTCATTCATTTTTCTATCAATGCCTCTTATGGTTGGGCATGATGATGGATAAATATTTTGTATAAGATATTTTTAACATAATAATACCTCTAGAGTCATTATATCATGAAAATTTTTTACTTTGCATACTGTGGAGGATACAACAACATCACTCGTGTGTACAAAGGGCTACCACCACACGAAGCGATGTGATATGTTATTCATTAACACATGACATGGAATGTAATATGGGTAAATATAATAAATATATGTGATAAAAATGACATATATTTAGTATTAATGACATATTTATCATTATTTTAATTTAATATATCAAGTTCCATTTACATTTTCACTCACTATAAAAAATAGTAACATCGTTCATGGACGGGTGGACTACCGCTATCTCTAAGAGACGTGATTCCTCTTTTCATATCCACATAAAAATTATTTTACATATAGGTATATATTTAAATAATATAATATATTTTATATTATTATCATTATATAAATATAAATGTTATTGAACTTCATTTTATAACGGTCAATAAAAATGGAAACGTTACTCATGCGTACGTATAACCTACCTCTCCATGATCGCAACATTAGTTCATTTTACATAACCATACATGATTATTTGATTAATAATGTATAATTGAGTTATATATATTATAATTATTACATTATTATTATTCTGTAGATGTTTAAATAATTACCTATTTGACCATAGTCAACGAACCTAAGTCATTTTGGACACACAAGTTGAATATAGTCAAAACATCAAATGTAAACATAATTGATTAAGTAATTGTGTATAAAACATTAATAATTGAAATAAAATTAACATTAAACTTTATAATTTTTATAAATCAAGTAAATAGTTAACATATGATTATTTTTTAGGAAGATAAAGACACAAGTGACAAGTCGGACTCCAGGTAGGCCTTTTCACATCTCACCATTATTTCTACCAGATATATTCTACATTCACAAAATATTTTTCTTATGTGGTGTATATACTGACCATGAATGTTTTGAATGATTATTATAAATAAATTTATTTGTATTTACATATCCTATAAAGGAAAAATCTTCCATGTTCTTTATAGTTTCGAAGTTACCAAAGTGGTAAAGGATATTTTTCCCACTTTTACTTCTTTGACAGGTTTGATACGTTATACACCTATACTATTTTATGAAGTGTATATAATTACCCTTTTAGATGATATATAATTAAAATAATTATATTCATTATATTATTAGTTTCATTTAATGTGATTCGCTAATGGGTATTATTATTCAAAGTTACCAAAGTGGTAAGAGTATTTTGTTACGATCTCATCACTTATCAGAATTCTGTATGATTAAGTATCTAATGTTCAAATCTTAAAATTATCATGACTTATGTTATACTCAGATTATACCTGATATTTTCATGCAATATTAAAATTTTAAAAATCTTTGTTAATTATAATAATTAAGAAAAAATTAATAAAATTCAACTTTTATTCTCTTTATGGATGAAAATTAGTTTTAATAAAAAAATATTTCTAATTTTTTTATAAAAAATATAATTTTTTTAAAATGATTTATTTAATAAATTTTTTATTTAAAAAATTATTTCAAAGGAATATTCTTATCACATTTTGATCAGGGTTATTTTTTAACCTTTTACCGCGAAATATGAATGTTCTTTAAGGCATGTAAATAATTACCTACTGATATGACATTTATTTATTTGAAGAATCTGTTGAAAGATTACAATGTTATGTTTAAAGAAACATTTTTCTTAGTATTATAGAAATTCTTGCTTTTAAAAAAATCAATGAAATTGATTTTAAAAATGTTTTATGTTTTAAAATGTGATTTTAAAATTGGAAATGTTATTTTACTCATGAATGTTTTAATGATATATAATGGTATTTCTATTCGTCAATGTCAACAACCCTTGTTTTTTACTTATCCTCCATAGGTGATATTCTGTAATGATATTATCCTCATCATTGTTTCGATGGATTAATATTGTTTTGTATAGGTTTTGGTAGAACCAATATCTTTTTCCAAGACTAACTGTGTTTTAAATAGAATGTTATAGAACTTGTTTCTCTTTCCATAGGTTAATCATGTTTCAAATTGATTGTTAAATAAACTATTTCTTTTCAAATTTATAATCATTTTTCAAATTTATTGACATGAAACCAATTTATTTTCCATGGGTTAATCATGTTATAAAATAATAATAATAGTTTATACGAGTTTTAGGATGAAATGAAATCTCTATTTACTTTACTCATGTTGTGATTCTTGGAAATTATAAATGATGGGGTGGCCTAGATAGTGTCGGGTGAGACCATTACATCTTACATGATGTGATATTCTAGATTACCCTGGGTGAGACAGTTGAATCTTATACTATTGGGTGGCATAGATAGTGTCATATGGGCCTTTTATAGTGTAGGACCCCATAAAACGCTAAGAGGGTAGGGGTGAATCAGGGTGTTAATATTTTTCTTTTAAAACAACAAATCTTGTCCTAACATTTGTAGAAACATGTTAAACAAGTCTGAAGTAATCATACCATAATTAAACATTCACAAGTAGAGAGAAAACATTGTAGTTTTACTTTGTTCACCAAAAAGGGCTAGTCCAAAGATCATACATCCATAGTGTTTTGTTCGTACCAAAAACCACTAATCTTCACTAGTTTTGGAATTTAAATTTTCAAACATAGTCACTCTACTTTATGCACACTTCCATTAAAAGAATTTAGCGATAGAATAATACCTCCCACTAAATCCTTCTATTGAATCCCACTAGCTCACTACTTTGGGTGAAGTCTTTCTCAATATAATGACATGAAGTTTTCGTTGGTAGAATTTTAATTAAGACTTTTCCCCTAAATAACCCAAGACACTACTTGCAATGTAGACCTGAGTGGATGCACTTGAATCAACTATTCTCTTAAACCAAATGTTGAACTCTATCATTCATAAATCTCCTAGCCTTTATGGGACCCCCTTTATATTTCAAATAAATTCCTACTTTTAAAAACCCACACACCTTTAAAAAATACCTTCACAAAGATACTTCGTGAAGCTAACTACCTTCACAATGAAAAATCCCTTCATAGTACACTATGTCATCAAAAAAATATCTAGTCATCGTAAAACTTCTTTTTCTATGATACCTAAGAATTTTTAAATACAAAAGACTTCCTTACAAGATGATCAATCTCACTTTGAATTCCTAATTTCAAAATTTCTCATACTTCAATAATTCATAATAATAAATCCTTTTATTAAATTATTTTTTATGTCAAATAAAATGGGGTAAATACCTCTTTATATGAACAACCCTTAGAGAAGATCCCATGCCCCATAAAGGATTTTCCCAAACATCCAAAATGAATTGAAAAAAGAACATGAGCATGACTCTATTTATAGTTTCAAGTTGTGAGGGGACTTATTTCCAACAATATCCCCATTTTGGTATGTTAAAAATCTGTTATATATATTTAATAAAACAACATCCTCAAATTAAAACCTTGTAGGAGTGAAAAAAATCATGCAATACTCTAAGTATATGTGAGAAAATCTTAGTTTTGAAAAACACAGGGAAGCATGAATCTGGTTCTTAAGTTTTGGAATGCTTATATATTTCCAATATATTCTCTCAAAAATATGAAATTTTTCTTCATAACACCTAATTCTCATCATGTTACAGAAGCATTAATTATTTTTTCCTCATAACACTTAATTCTCATCATTTCATAGAATCATGGAATATTTTTTCCTAATAACACCTAATTCTCCTCATGTAACATAATGATTTCATGGTTAATCAAGATTCTAAAACCCGCATACCATTATAATGTTGACTTTATACATTCTCCTCCTTTTAAAATAAATACAATGAACTAGTATTCATACTTGTAAAGTATAAATAAACCCCCCTAGATCTTGTCTTCAACATAAAACTATATAACATCAAAAAACAGATTAAAAATTTAACAAAAATAGGGAGAGGGTATGAACCATAACCTTCTCATACACTATGAGGTGGCTGAACACTGAGTTTCATCCAATGATTCTCAAACATTTATGCCACTAAAGGATCATTCAGAATGTCATCCACTTCATCATTAGTTCAAAAATTCTCCATTGTATTCACACCTTTTTAAACTTTTTCTTTGATGAAGTGATATCTCATCTAAATATGTTTGGTACAAGAGTGCTAAATTGAATTATCCAGAAGATATATTATTCTATTGTTATCATAGTGAATCACCATTAGAGGTTTCACTTCATCACTAATATTAGTTAGTTGTTTCTTCATCCAAAATAACTAATTGAATTCCTTAGTTACATAGGTATTCTCAACTTAATCCATACTAAGATACATTCTTTCTTATGTCTTTCTTAACAAGACTATACATTTTTTTCCAATGAAGAATGCTCCCCCAATTTTGTAATTTCTATCCACCACATCTCAATCCCATTGAGCATCATAAAATTTTTATAAATCATTACATCTTACTATGGTAATTTATAAGACAAAGTTGATATTTCCATTAATATACCTCTTCTTTCATTTAATTTCTTTCAATTTATCTTTCTTTAGATTAATTTGAAATCTGACTGACAAGTATGTTGCAAAGATGATATCAGGTTATGTCTGAGTAAATTATAATAAGCTTCCAATGATTCTGATATATATAGTTCGATCCACATATTCCCCATCCTCATAATTCCCATTTTTTTCCAAACAATAATCAAAGTTGACATCAGTTTGGTGTCATGCTTGTTGAATTTATTTAGAAGCTATTTTCATATTTTACCTAAGAAACGTAGGTGTAACCCTTATTTTAAACCACTAATTTATCCCCATCTTTTAATTTCAACCTTAATCAAATAGGAATCCAGTGGATAATACCATGCTTAGGGTTCCTACATCGAACCATAGAGAGGCTTCTATGACTTTCTGATGAGGTTTCTTCAGTGATAGTTTCCTCCTCTAATTCATCATCTAAATCATCTCCTTTGTGTGAGACCTGAATAATTTGCAAGCCATACACTATTTCAACAATTGAATCTAGACCTTTCTCACTGATCATGATACCAAATGAGATAACAACGCATATACTTGTCTTAAATTTTCATTCACATCTATTCTATTATGAAGACAGAAAATTTGATAAGAAACTTTTAAGTAAAATCAACCTAAAACTCCTTTCCAAATGACATGATCTATAAGAAATTTCCAAAATAATCAGTTTTTATAACAATTGAAATAATGATATGGGAATATTCTTCAGAATTCTTCCTCTAAATCACCCTCATGGGAAACACTTCTGAACATCTTCGTAAGGGTGGATCCCACTAGGAATATATTTTAAGAAATTTCAGTATGGAGAATAAACCAAAATGGATCTTCAAATTTTGACTATCAGAATTATAAAACATTCACTACATTAATAAGGATAATATTTTCAAACACTTTTCCTTTAGTATACCATAAATAATATAAATCCACTAAGTTTCCATCTTTATCTGATTTTTCCATAATAGAACATCTCCAACTTCATCAAAAATGATCCTCCATCAGGTTTTTATTAGAATAAAAAATTGACTAATCATTCCATGATGGAGACTTCTTCAGTTTATCTATCAAAAAAAGACATCCCTCCCTGATTCATAAGTTCTCCCCTTGATAACATGTTTCACCTTTTAATTCCTTTCATTATAAGAGAAAATTTAATAACCAAAGATTACGGGAAAAGGTGGATCCTCCTTGCTTCATCAATATGTACAACATGGTTGAGATGATCTTCCCAACCAATGTTCTCAATTTTATCTAGTCTATATGGATACACATCTGGCAGGAATAGCCCGAAGGCCTTCATTTTTATTGATTTTTGATAACCCCCTTTCAAGGGATGAGGGGGAACCCTTACAAGGCCCGCAGGCTTTGAGATTACCTGGCCCATATGCTTAGGAGATTACATGACATGAAGGTCTTAGGGAATTCAACCGGACTATCTACAAGGAACTACCCCTCCCCAGTATCTTCCCTAATAGAAGCTCTCCACCTTTGCGTGATCATCTGGCTAGGCTTCCCGTGCAAGCACAGGCTGGTACCGATGACATAGCCATACCCTCTCATTCTGACAACCCATTTTGCTCTGCTCTGGTGTGTGTACCTTTTTTGAATCCTCTTCTGGGGTTGCTCCTTTTTTGTAGTGCATCTGGGCCTGCATTTATGTGGCCTGAAGGCCTTGGGGTGTCCCTAAGGCCTTACGGTGGCCCGAAGGCCTTGAAAATAAACTAGCCTGAAGGCCTTGGGTGGCCCAAAAGCCATGCAGGACCCAAGGACCAAACCGGTGGCCCAAAGGCCCAGATGGATGAATAGCTTCGGCTGCTACAGTACCGAACAATGCCTTTTACAGTTTCTGCTACATTACTGCTACAGTATTCGGAAATATGCCTCCATTCAGATTTGATCGTGGGTCTCTTGGATGCCCCTAGATAGTCCTCACCAACTAGGTTGCGGCTCATGTTCCATGCTTACACATCTGAACATCTGTTCTGATTTATTTTTTGGTAGTATGGATCACTTCACATTATCTTCTGATTTTTGTGGAGAATTTTTCTTTTCAATGGAATTCATGTATGATACACTTTTACTTCTATTAAGTACTCCCTATTTTTTGGAAGTAATGTTAAACAACCTTATGATATGTGACCATATTTCTTGCATCTCTCACATAGAATGTCTTTAACACAAGGATTTCAATTTGTTTATAAACTCTTTTTCACCATGGCTTCCTCATTTTTAATCTTTTATTTTCCTTTCACACCATCCTTAACCTATGAATCATCAAGTTTCCTCATTCTTTCCAAATCTTTTATCCAAATTACAAACATGTCACTAGGAAATCTTATAGAAAGTTTGGATCTTCTGCATCAGTTATTTTGATTGTCATCCCTCTTAGTAGTTCTTATGGATGAACTTCCCTTTATCTACATGGATTTACAATCAGGTTTCTTCTAAACATTATTACTTTAGATCTTCTTAGAAGAACTTTGTTTCACAATATTCAGCTCTTTTCCTCCCAATTTAGCTTCTTCACATATAGATAAATTTTTTGGTTATCTTTTCTTATAAACATTCAATGTTTATTGAGATTATCATGTATCATCCTTATTACCCCTTCATTTTTATACATCAGAAATTTATTAAGCTTCCAAAATAATACTTCAGTATATAGATTCCTATGGACCTATAGATATTTTTTTATTTATCTCTATCTTTCTCCCTCTAGAAATAAGATTTATTTTTTAATTTTTCATTTAGAGGATTGTACCAACTATCCAATGAATAATTCCAAAATCTATTGCAGCAAAAACATTGACAAAAAATTCTTGATCTCATTATATATTATGTATAAAGTGGTTGGATCCTCTTCATGACTTGTTGTGATATTTGTTGGAAACCAACTTCCACAATATTTTCCCTATCCACTATAGTCATGGTGATAGGTTTCTCATCACCTTTATTTAGCCATACTCATTGTGTATTTTTCTTACAACCTTTATTGTTCATGATAATAGTTCTAGAATAATTATTACATGTTGGTATGGATGGTGTTTGTTTCTTATCAACTGCTTTATACATATAATCAAAAGATTCCATGATCTTCTTATCAGATGCAAATGGTCTTTCAACATTAGAGTCTTCCAGGGAACATTCAGTAGCTACAATAACTATTTCTATCTTTTTTGATGTCTTCGTGTATTCTCTCATAATAGTTTCCAACTGATCTTTCAAATATGGAAATTTCATATTAAGAATGATTTTCTTATCATAATTCATAATCATCTTTTCTTTATAAGTCTTATTTATTCTAAAAAAATTATATTCAAACATATTAACTTTTTTATGAATTAAAGAGTCAAGTTTCGTGATCTTATTTCCTATTTCTTCCAATTTCAATCCCTTAAAATCAGTTTTATTTTTCAATTTCTATTGAAGAATATATATCATTAATTCAATAGAATTTTTAACTCCCTCTTTCTCTTCAACATATTTAAGGTATTTATAGGAACATAGTTCAAGTTCCCTATGTTTATATTTGAAGGTTCCAACATGTATAGTGATATTTAAACATTCAAGAATTTTTCCATCCATTCTCTTTTCCGAAGGACCATCTTCTCCTTCAATTTGGGTGATCTCCATTTACATACATTAAACAACTCCACCAACAAGGGAGGATATTTATTTAATAATATCATGCAGAAATTTTATTAATCTATAAACTAAAAATTATTGTGAGGTTGTATATTGATCATCATCACCACTTGTGATAGTATCCTTATTTTGGGGAAACTTTTCAAAGGTGCTGACATAGCCCCTCATCACCTTAATATTCATATTTACATGAGGATGAAAGGGTTCCCTTATCTTTATTGGAAACAGGATCCACCTAATCTTTACCCTCCAATAATAATATAACTTCATTTTTAGAAAATTATGGTGAACCAGATACTACCTCTTCTGTTTATAATAGGGAATCCTTCAAAATTCTATTCTCTTAACTTTTCATTTTCATCATGGTCTTGGTCGATACGGACTTTTGCTCAAATATAACTGAATCTTTATCAACAATTCACTTCATTATTAACTCAATAAAGAAACAAAAATCTTCAAAACAAAATACCTTTACCTTATTAATGAAAAATAGAGTTAAACCTTGGATTTGATACCACTTGTAAGACACTATAGCTCCCTGATAGGGGAAGGATGAATTAGTGTGTCAAATATTTTCTTTTAAAACAATAGATCTTGTTACCAAGTCAGTAAGAACTTTTTAACATTTTAGAATGAACAATACAATAATTAATCAATAACATGAAGAGAGACAACACAATTGTTTTACTTGTTTCACCACTAAAGGCTTGTACAATGATCATACACAGAAAGTGTGTTAGTCATACCAAAATACACTAATCTTAACTACTTATGGAATATAAAATTTTAGACATATTCACTCTATGATAAGAACAATTCCTATACAAGACATTAGAGATATCACACTACCTACCTTAGAACACTTCCATAAACTCACCCAAGATCACTAATTTGGGTGAATTCTTACTCAGTTTAACAACATGATGTTCACTTTAGTATATTGGAATTCAGTTATTTTTTCCTGAATAGCATGATGTTATTCTTTCACTATAGGCCTACGTTTATGCACTTGAAATCATTGTTCATCTGAACCAAATGTTCAACAATTTCATTCATGATTCTCCTAGACTTTGTGAAACCCCCTTTATGTTTCAATGACATTCAAAATTTCTCAAACCCACATACTTTCATGAAGCTCATTCAAGAAGTTCCTTTGTGAAAATAACTACCTTCACAATGAAAAATCCCTTCATATAACACTAAGTAATAACGAAATACCAAATCATCAAGAGACTTATTTTTTTGAGATAACTGGTATTTCGTTCAGACTAAGAATGAATTTTCTCAATGATCAAGATCAATTCGAATTCTTGATTAACATATCTCTTATCCTTCATGAATTTACAAAATTTATCATTTGATTCAATTCTCTATTTTTGTAAAATGAAGTGGGGTAGCCTCCAATTTATAGAAACATCACATCTCAAAGATCACATGCCTCTAACATCTTTTTTAGAACCTCAAAAACATTTTTATGAAGATCCAATATTCATGAAGCACTGGATAGATTTAACATGTTCATGAATCTTCTCATAAACCCCATAATGCCATCATGAATTCGGGAATCTCATTTGCAATGATCCACATCTTCACAAATCATAGCCTTCAAAAAACCCAATGTTATGAAACACTTTCCTTTACAATATTTTAGATAAGATAATACTTGAAATCCACCTTTCATAAAGCTTACTCCTTCCTCATAATTTTGAGCACAAAAATAAGGAAAAAACATAAAAATGACACCACCTTCGACACTATATTCATCTTGTACTATAATATCACTTACCATGAAAACTCACAGATCAAATCATTATGGATTGAAAGCAAACAAAAAAAGACTCTATTTATAGCTAACATCTATGATCGAACATGGTTTCTACATATAGAACATATGATGGGTGTGCCCATATATGGCTCCATTGCATTAGGTAATGATTGTGTAATCCAGATAATTGTATTGGAAGTTATCTATATGCTTATTCCAATTTGTAGGGGTCATTTAAAGGTTCTATAAGGGTTCTATAAGATGATGTACCAAGATACCAATATTTTTTTCTACACATTCTATGGGTTTATGATGTTTCATTTTATCACGATTGATATCACATGTCTTGTGATTATTGATTCTTAGTATTATTTCCTTTTCAAAATCTGTATTCCATGTCTTCATGTTTGATGATATATATATTTATGGGTATGAATATTATTATTCTATAATCATGCACATTGATTATCTCATCATAATCATATTCTATTCTTATTCTCACTGTGAAATTAATTTTTTACAACTTATGTTTTCCCTTACGGATCATTTTATCTCACCCTTCTTTGGTTTCCTTTTTTCCAAGTTATAAATAATAAGGTTGAAATAATTGGGTCTATAATGGATTTCATATGGATGGTTATGATGAATTAATGTAAAATAATTAAATAATGGTTAAATGGTTTAAAATATCCTTTAAATTCCAATAAAGTTTTTGTTTTTGTGTTTTTATTAATTATCTGAAACTCTAGACACTAAAGGTCCTCCAGGATTTAAGTGATCCAATTTTCCATTTATGTTTTACGGGTTGGATGGAAAAAATTGGGTCATAATTATCAGCATCAAAGTTGTAAAAGTACATTTTATATTCTCATCATCGGATTCTAGAGTACGAGTTTTATGATTTAATATTTTGTGTCCTCTATAGAAAGGAGTAAGGACTGTAAGGATTTGGGTAGTTAGTGTAGGAGGGAGCCCAGCTAGCTCACTTCCATGTCTAAACTTGAGTTACCTTGGGTGGTACAAAAAAATTAACCATGATTGACATTAAGTTTGATGCCACTTGAATGAACATGATGGGGAGATAATTTAAATGGGCCAGTTCCTTTTTAAAGTGTTATGTTTTGTCGGTAGAATTCGTATTGCATTAAATTCTCATCTCATTAAGGAATTTACATGAATTCCTAAAGATGGTCTGATGATTTTTGAGTTTTATATAATTTTAATTGGTTCTTATTTTGTGTTTATTAGATGATTCCTCCTGTAGAATCTCTTCTGAATCTAGGTAAAGATGATATGAGACATGTTCTATATGAAAATAAACTATTGTACCCTTCTTTGGTTAAAGTTATAATGTTCATAATTCAAACTCTAGGTCAAGAGGGTCTCTGGAACCGACGACATATGGTGGATCATGGCTCATAATTCACTATACAACATTAACCCCTCTTCCATGGTGATAATGGTCCTAAGGAATCTAAGGAGTGACTTTAGTGGATTGAGAGGATATTTAACTTCTTTAAGGAATATAAGAAATCTAAGGTGGAGTTTCCACATACATTCTTGATGGAAAATGAAGGATATGGTGGTAATCTATTGTTCATGCAATGTTTCATAAGTACCTTATATGAAATTCTTAAAATAATATCTTCAACCATTAATTTTACCCTGATATGTTATGTGCAATGATGACACCGGATTTTCTGTCCTTTGAGTAAGGGGAGAATAGTTTTCTGGATTATTTCACTCATTTATTTGGGATGGTATATTTGGCACAAGAGCTAATATATAATGAGTACCTAAAGTCTCAAAGGGTTGAGTTGGAACTGAGGGGTGATATTCAATCAATGTTGATTCTCATGTGCCTTATGTACTTTTTAGAGGTAGTAGAAAAAAGAAAATTTATAAGTGGTAGATAGAACTAAAAGTTCCAGTTAGGGTGGAGTTTTATATGGTGATGCTAGGAGCCATGCTATTTTTTTACTACAAATGGAAGGGAAAGGGTGATCAGTTTTCTCCAAGACTAGTTTTAGAGGCTTCTTCGATACTGTAGTAGGTTTACTACTACCAACGCGGAAGGTGTGTTCATACCAAGCCTAACTATATAAAAACTCTAAATACGTAAAATTTTATCAGACTAATAAGAAATATGAGTCATTTTTTGAAATGATGCCCTAGGTAAGTAAGGATGGATCCACTCTCACAAATGGTTTGAAGGTTTGAAAAAAGGTTTCCATGGGTGGTTGGTCTTATCCTCAGGCCAAGGGGGTGTTCATGTTCCTATGAAAGATCTATAAGTAGCTGATACCAGATGTCCTTATGTGGGGGAAAATATTATAAAGAAACATAAATAAGGGTCAGCTACTATTAGTGGTACGGTGTTTATCTAATATTCTGTGGTATTATATTTTTTTGATACAGGTGCTACTAGTTATTTTATATCTTCATTGTTAGTTAACTTGTTGGGATGGATTTCGAATCTTATTCCATTATTGTTTGATATTTCTATCCTTTTGAGAAATAATTATAAATAATATTTCAAGTGTCTCATGTGTGGGGTGATGATAGAATATTTTGAGACGGTGTAGGACTTCTTTGTTCCTGATCATGACATATATGACTTGATACATGGCATGGATTAGATGATAAATGAAAAAGACCAGATATACACTTATTATTTTAGGTTTCATTGTTAATATTTTTATGTGGTCAATAATGATTTTATTTAGTGAGTGGGAATCTAGATAAAGAAGGGTTGAGCATATTGTTCCTTATCTTGGCATAATATTGTGATAGTTTTCAAAGTTGTTTTGGGATTTTATTAACCCTTTTTTGGGTAGTTTGGTTCCTACAGTGGAATGTTCATACCCCATGGTATTTCTTGATAATTTGTTTATTTTATATTCATAGAGGTAAGTAAAGTTTGCCATTTAACTTCTCCCTGGTATGATTACCATATCTATTCTATATTATAATTTGGAAGGTACTAGGTTGATGGAACTAAAATTATAGCTTTTATACAAAAAGCTTAAAATATTTCTTCATCCTAGTGTTTCACTGTGGTCATTTCATATCCTCTTTTCTAAGAATGAAGATGAGAGAATAATATTCATAGATTATCTGAAGTTAAATTAGTATAAAGGAAAGAATAAATATCTATTTCCCAAGATTGATGATCTATTTGATTAGCTTAGATGGTTACATTAGTTTTCAATGATTTTCCTTTAGTTAGTTTACAACCAGTTGAGAGTTTGAGAAGAAGATATACATAACACAATGTTTAGGTGCCAGTATGGGCATTTTAAGTTTTTAGTTATTCCATTAGATCCCACTAATTATACTAGGGTATTTATAGTGTTGATGAACTAGATCATTCATTGGTTCTGGGAATCTTTTGATGTTGTGTTCAGGGATGATATTTTTGTGTACTCTAATTCATAGGAGGTGCACATGGACCATTTTGATATCTTACTTAGAATCTTGGGGGAACATTGTTTGTATATAATTTTTCCAAATTTGGGTTTTGGATTAAGGAAGTGAAATTTATTTTTTATTTCATATCTCAGATGGGTTTTTTAGTGGATACTAACAATAAATAGACAGTTATGTTGTGGTGGAATCCCAGAAATGTGTTTGAGATCCAGAGCTTATTGGGATCTACTGGTTACTATATATGGTTTGTTCAGGATTTCTATGATATTACATCACCAATGACAACATTAACACTAAAGGGTGTAATGTTTAAGTGGAACAGAAAATGTTGAATATATTTTTAATAAGTAAATGATTGGTTGAATTTAGCACCAGTTTTGATTATTCTAGAACCGGGTTCAAGATATAACTTTTTCAGTGATACTTCAAATTTTTGTTTGGGTTGGTTATTTATACAAGGGAAACAAGTAGTGGACTATGGGACACTCCAATTATGACCTCATGAAAAGAACAACCCTAACCATGATCTTGAGTTATTAGCAGTCACGCATGAACTCAAAACATATCATCACTGTCTCTTTTGGGAGCATTTTACAGTGTATTCTAGTCATTATATCCTAAAATATATATTTACTAAAAGGTATCTAAACTTGCGATAGAGATGTCGGGTTGATTATATATATATCATTTTTTTATATTATATATACTTATAAATAGGAAATATGGATTTTTATACCATTAATAGAAAATTTATAACCCAATCCATGAAGAAATCAGTTGAAGAGCGGTCTATGATGAGTTGGTTGGATGAGATGGGCTTGGTAGTGAAAAAGGTTTGTGGAAAGGTCTTCGTGGATTCATTAAATGTTGAAAAATATTTTTATTAGTGATTTATACTCAAGAAATTGAAAAAATTAAGTGCTAATGATTTTGTAATATCTTTCACTGTGGGAATACCTTGGGTGAGTGGTCTTGGTCTCCTAATGGAGCATTGTGCTTCTATAGTAGATTGATTGTTCTGATTTCTCGAAGTAACGAGTTTATGGATTGTGGGAACTGGCCTTGTTGTTCCATAAAATCTATGACTACCACAAAATGTCATTACTTGAGATGTTGGTATTGCTGGACTGGGAAGAGGTGGTCAGTTGCATATTTTGTATCGTAGGGTCTTAGTTGTCAGGAAGTTAAAGATTAACACTGAAGACCTTATGGTTTTCTTTAACCATTACCCATTATAGTATTGAAGTTGTATGATATTCCCATAGAATTCATCATTATTTTTCCATTGACTCTTATTGGAAATAATTCTATTTGGGTGATCATTGATCAACTTAAGAAATAATTTCTTTTATTGACGATCAAAGAGGTGAAAATGTGGAAATGTTCGGAGACTTGTATGTCCATGAGATTGTGAGACTTTACTAGGTTCCATATGTGATTGTTTCTCATGAGTATATAAAGTTGAAATAAATATTCTAGAAATTTTTTCAAGAGGTGATGGGTTCCTAGTTAAAATTCTACTTGACAT
The DNA here is from genome assembly GCA_963277665.1 of Viscum album. Lineage (NCBI taxonomy): Eukaryota > Viridiplantae > Streptophyta > Magnoliopsida > Santalales > Viscaceae > Viscum > Viscum album. Next base: position 1,992,927,032 of record OY728151.1, read on the forward strand.
ATCAGCTGAAAATGGATGGAAATAAAGAGAGATCTATCTATGTTATTGAGGAAATGCTTTGGGATTTCCTAATTGATTTTGGTGGATCATGGGGAAATAATTTCCTCTGGTCATGTTTTTCTATAACCGTAGCTATCAGTCTTCAATATGGATAGTTCTCTTTGAATAGTTTTATGGGAATCCATGTAGATCTCCCTTGTGCTTGGAAGAGTTGGGAGGGTGGTCCATGGATGGGTTGAGTCTCATTTAGGAGATGATGGAAAATTTTATTTGAATTGAAATAGGTTGTTCATAGAATAGAGTCATTAGAAATCAAATGTAGAACATAGTCATCAACCTCAAGTGTTTGAGGTTAGTGATTAGGTTTTTTTTGAATTTCACCTCACTTGGTACATCGTCTGTTGGGTAAGTATTTCAAGTTGGCACCTTGGTTTTTAGGCCCCTTTGAGATCAGGGGGTGACTTGGAAAGGTGTAATGCTAGTTAGACTTACCATACTAATTAAAATTGAAACACTATGTGTTTCATGTTTCCCAACTGATTAGGTATCAATCAGATCTATTCCATGTGATTGAACGAGAAAGTATTGTTCTTGAGCCTGATAGAATAGTTGCTGAGAAACCAGTTCAAAATATGGATCAATGGGATAAGGTAATAAATGGTAAATTGATTATTTTTTTATGAGTACTATGGAAGTGGAGATGGGATAGCCATGAAATGTGGGAGAGAGAGTGGTTTATGAGGTAGTGGTGGCATTCTCTTTTTGTGAGTCTGGTCTATTGAGGACTTTCTAAGGAAAGAAATATATTATGGTGGGCAGAATTATAAAGCCCAACAGATCTCAATTATACTTTAGTTTAATCATGGTTTGTATTTATAGTCATTCTAGAGGTCCTGGGGGATTTTTTTTAAATGGTGATTTTTGGACAAGGCTATCCAGGAACATGGTTGGAGAACTGTTAGTACTAATCAGGAAGTAACCATGTAATATTACTCTGTGTTTAAACAGACTTCTTTTCAGGGTTTGAGAACGGTTATGAAAATTATGCATCTCACTAGGGAAGACCAAGAAGGTTATGGTTGTTTGACCAAGGGGTTGAAATATTTGTAAAAACCATGAATATGGTCCCAATAAGCAGTATACCTTGAGATAGTATCCATGCACGGTTGGCACACTGTTTTTCTAACTGTATGGCCTTACTGTATGTAGCACTTCGAGCCTTTAAAAAGTAGGTTTTTCCCTTTTTACCTTGAACTTTTTATCCTTAATCCGCCCCTAATATCAATTTGCTTGACCTAATCTTTCCCTAGTGATCTATATACTAATTCTTTGGGAATCTGGGTGATTTCCCTTTGTTCAAGAGTGAATTCATCGAGTTGTATTTCATTATTGATCAACTTTTTTCTTTTCTTCATGGTCCTCTCTAGATCTCTTCTACTCGTATTTCTGGAACCCACGGGGGAATTTTATTCTAGATATAATGGGTTTGAAAGGGTATTTATGTATTTCTTATGGATCTATGATATTTACAACCCCATCTAATCTTCCCTGATCTCCATTTTATAAGGTGGTTAGTTCTACCTATATTCTTGATATAGGTGTCTCAATAAAATGAGATAATTATATGTATTTCTTATTGTTCCTACAAATTAATTTGGTTTATTAATTTGATTGAATTTAATTATGATTAGAATGATATTTTTTAGAATAAAATAATGTTTTTAAGGGTTTTTTGATTTGAAAATGGTTTGTGCACCCCAAGTATTTGATAAAATGACTGAATAGTGGTTTGGGTTTAAAAACGTATTTTTAATCCCAAATGTGGATTGGATTTTATTTTTAAATGATTTATAAATTTTTGGAATGGTTTTGGGAAAACATATCACATTATGTAACATTTTTGAGAATAGACATGTCTTTCAAAGTGTGTGCAAATCCAATTTAGGTTTTCTTTCACTTTTTTGTGTGTAATGACATTAGAGGTTATACTGGTAAGATCCAAAGTATGAATAGATTGGGGATTTATTTTTTATGTCTTGTATGTTTACATATAGTTTAGATCCAAAACATTGTGATTTTTGCTTTATGATTGGATCAACATATAAGGGATTCTTTCATGGTTATTTGATCACATACTTTCACATGATGGATTGTGACATTGTTATATTGAAAAAATACTTTCATATATAGTATACCCATGGATTGTATTGATTATACTTACATTATTATCAAATTTAATCTTTATATTACTTATCTTGTGAATATGAAAGTATTTTATGAAAACCAATGGATTATTTAAAAAGGTTTTTTTTATGAAAATTATTTTTAAAACTATATTTCTTATAATTCTAGAACTACTAAATTTTTAATATTAAACTTTTTATAGATTATATGGTGGAACCCTACGGGGATTTGTGTTTACACTTTACTTTTTTTCTTTAGCCACTGGTATACACTATTTTTCAAGATTCAAATCATGGGAAGGGAATCATATAGAAATGTTTCCTCTCTTATTGTCTTTGACTTCATTACATGGTGGTTTGGAGGTAACCGTTTCTTACATGGAGACTTTTTGGAATTTTCTGGAAATATTTTTCTATTATACCATGTTTGGATTGGATTTTCCATCTCTTGGATGTTTGATCTCTTCATTAATTTTTTTCTATAGTTTTTTTTATTGTTTTGTTATATATGAGACTTGTTTCCTTTATCTTGTTATACCTCACCATATTTTGACCGTTAGGTTGAGAAGGATTGTATAGTATAACCGGGATGGCCCATTATAGACTGAGCTCAAGAATTCCTTTACTATATGCCTCCATCTATTCAGGTTATGAATGACCCTAAGAAAATAGAGGATTGGCTTGGAAATATTGATAAGATCTTTGACATTTGGAAGACTCTAAAATACATTATGTTTAACCGTGATACCTTAAAGCTTTTGAGAACTATAACAAGGTGCTAGAATGTGGTGGTTTAGGGTAATAAACATGAGGGATTAGAGTGGAATGACTACAATACCATATTCTTTCAACAGTTCATCCAGTAGTCTATGACTATGGCCAATTACATTGATTTTTTATCAATTCAGCATGGTGATCACTCAATGAAATATTGTGCTACTCTATTTTATGATTTGGATCGTTTTTATCTATATGTTGTCACTAAAAATAATCTGAAGGATTAGATATTTTAGAAGGTTTTGTGATAGGACATTGATTTTATGGTATTGATGAAGAATATTGTCTCCAATATAAAGGTAATGGATAAAGTTCTTATGGAAAAGATGGATCTAACAGAAAGTTCCGTTTTGTTTGAACTTTCTCCGCCACCTAGTAGGAAATTTAGTTTTTTACATAGGAAAAAGTGGAAGTGTCAAGAGACTATTAGAGGTTGTGGTAGAAGTTCAAAGTATTGGGATTCCTATATATCCAAATTTGTATCTAGAAATATTCCTTTGATTTTAAACTTATTTTGAATGATGGAAAAAAATTTAGAATTATTGTTTTACCCCTCCAAAGACATTTATTATTTGTGGTCACTTATTCCATTTTCATAACATCCATCAGGCTCTCTCTACACCTTATTTCATCTCTGGTATATCATCTATAAAGGGAATATGGGCATGGTAAGAAGTTTCTAAGCCTACAATTCTTTATCGTCAAGCCTATAGAGTGAATAAATTTCACACGAAGGATGATTTTTCATATGAAACGTGATGCGGGTCCAGTGATAATGAGAGTTGATGTATTAATTTCATAATCTATAGTGAATATTCTATTTGATATAAGTTACACCCATTCCTTTATATCGACCCATTTTTTGGACATTTTTAAGACATCTAAGGGAACTTATACCCTTATTTATATAACTAGAGAACCCATTTGGAAAGAAAAAGTAAAAGTATTTTTGACTCCCCGTGTGTTATTCATTGATGTATGATTTTAAGATAGTTTGGGATTTTATGGTCCTCTATATGGATATCTTTTACATGATCATTGGGGGTGGATTGGTTGTTTTCCCATCAAACCAATGATTATTTCTATCATTATATGGTTTCTTTTACTTCCACTGGTGGGGGATCTCATGTGTTTCATGGTGAATGCGTACCTGGTCTATCCAATTAAGAATTCTTCATCTAGAATTAAGGATATTGTTTTATGATTTAGAAGTAGAGTTTGAAGATGGATCCTTTAGTTTTAATCTTATTTTTGTGAACAAATATTTCCCTCATGTACTCTCGGAATACTTTTTTTGTCTTCCACTGATATGGGAGGTGGATTTTTATATTGACCTATTTATTGGGATTTAACTAATCAATATATCATCATATCAAATGGAACTAGCTATGTTTAAAGTGATGAAGGTTTAAATGGGATAATTTAAAGCAGAAGGGATTTATTCATCCTAGTGTATTAACTTTGGAAACTCCAGTTATTTCTTTCAAAAAAACTGATGTAACAATTCATCTTTATGTTGATTATTAGAAGTTCAATAAAGTGATAATTAAGAATAAATAATCTTTTCCCCTTATTTATAACATGTTTTATCACTTAAATGGTACAAAGTGGTACTCAAATATCAAAATCCAGTACGGTAATCATCATCTCAGTGTTAAGGATTCAGATGTTCTGAACACCCCTCTTGAGAGAAGGTATAGACTCATTGAATATAATGTGATGTTGTTTCTTAAAAATAATGATCCTGTAATTTTTAAGGCCTTGATGAACTAGATATTCCATCATTACTTTGACCCCTTTTGTAGTATTTTTGTATGATACCCTCATTTATTAATAATATAAGTAGGAACCTATGAAACATTTGAAAATGGTTCGGTAAACATTAAGAAAACACCTTAATTATGAAAAGTTTTTGGAATATGACTTCTAGATTCTATAGTGGTGTTTCAAGGATATGTGGTATTAGAAAATGGTATCTCATTCAATCTCGAGAATGTGATGGTTTTCTTATCATATGAAGAGGCTTTAAATTCATTTGATATGTGAATCTTCTTGGGTTTACCTGGTAATTATCTACATTTCATTAAAGAATTACCAAATACTTTATCACCATTGAGATATCATACTTAGAATTGGGTGAAATTATTGTGGAATGCAAAGTGACATACATCTTTCGATGAACTAAAATGATGTCTGGCCTAAACTCTTATCTTTATTTTTCCAAATAAAGGTTAGGTATTTGGGGTGTAATCTGGTTATTTGGGTATATATCTAGGATGTGTTCTTATAGAGGTAGATTATATTGTGTCTTATGGTTCTCATAAGATTTGAAAACATGAAAAGAACAATCATACACACAAAATTTAACTTTCCATAGTTATTCATGTTCTTAGAGATTAGAGACATTTCATTTTTATTGATATGTCCATTGTCTAATTTGATCATAGGATTTTGGGCTATATCTTCTTCCATAAGGAATTGAACCTCAAGAAGAGTTTATGGGAAGAATATCTTTAGAAATTTTATTTTGAATTCATATACACCAATTGAAATATTAATGTTGTTTCAAAATACCTTATTCACAAATTTCCATATCAACCCATGTTAGTGTCTAAGTATGAATGTAATATCATGGGACTCTTCACTCTGATGAACATGAAGGAGAGAGAGGATGAAACATGTATGATTCTGAGTAGTTCTCATATTAAATCATATCTCCTCAAGTCAAATCATCATAAGTAGAAATATGATAATGATTTTAGGGAAATAATAGAATACCTTTGTGGTGGGGAGACCATTTTTGGATGGACTCTCTCTTTGGAAGTGATTATTTGATTTGGAAGTTACTCCATCATTAAAATACCTATTAGGAAGAATATGATATAGGATTCTCATAGTGCCACATTGTTCATTCTCCCTGGCACTATGAAGATGTTTTATGAAATTTAAAAATAGTTCTGGTTGATGATAATGAAGCAATGCATCATTGAACTTGATTCTTGTTTCTATACATGCATATAGATTAAAGTTGAGAACTATTATACTTATATCCTATTTTATCCTATTATTGTATGAGTTTGTAAATGGGATGAGGTATCCATGGATTTCATTATTAGGTCACAACATACTCTCTAAGGGAAGAACACTATCTGGGATGTGATTGATTAGTTGACTAGGTCAGTACACTTGATTCCGATTCAAGATACCACTAAAGTAGAGGATTTGGGGAAACTATACATGTAAGAGATTGTGTGGTTTCATGGGGTGTCTTATACATTCAACTCAGTTTGGGGTATCAGGTTTACTTCCAAAATCATGATGGTTATATATGAGGTATGGGGACTTAGGTCAGGATAAGTACAACAAACCATCCCAAGATAGACATCCAAACTGGGCATGCTCTATTGATCTTGGATGATTTTCTCTTTGCTTTTGTTCAGGATTTTAGAGGATCTTGGGATATTCATGTAGGAATTTTTGAGTTTTATCATAATAATAGTTAACATTCATCTATCAGAATTAATCCTCATAAAGTTCTATATGGTCACCCTTGAAAATATATTCTTTCTTAGTTAGAGGTGGGAGTATATTCTCTTGTGGTACCCAACATTGTTTAAGATATTTTTATGAATATTAATGTTATACATTGATGAATATTGATTACCAAAAGTGTAAAAAAATTATATGTATACTTTATACATCAACCAATATAGTTCCTAATTGGTGACTAGGTCTTAATGAATGTGTCACCTTGTTCTGGTCAGTATTTCCTTGAGTACTAGAGTAAATTTTCTACAAGATATGTTTGATTGTTTGATATTATTCATAGGAATGGTAATTTTTTCTTTTCTTTGTGTTACTATCCTAGTTTATTGTTATTCTAGATTTATAACACATATGAAATCTTAAGAAATATCATCCGGATCCTTGATATATCTTTAATTAGGAAGAGATTTCTCTAGAGATGAATATTTATATGGTTGAGGAGAAGATGCAGATTTTTTATTATTAGGTGTAAATCCTATATAGAATGTTTATTTCATTGGTCTTAGTGTTACGGTGGAACATAATGGGTTATCATGAGGTGTGGTAGTAGGAATCATTGATGATGGAGTAGTGTCCTCGCCTCTTTTTGGATCAAACTTCTACAAATTAACTTTATGTGGTAAGAAGGCGATATGGTGGGGAGAATTGTCATATCTCATCATCACTTTCACATGAAAATATATATTTTTAACTATATCTTGTTTTATGATTCTCTTGGAAATTTCAGGAAGAATTTATAAGTTTTTATAGTTTTTTGGCATGTTCATAGTTGACCCAAGGTTAGAGTAAACTTTGTGGATCGTCCTAGGAAACCTTGAAACTTGGTTTAGAGCTTTATAGACTGGTGTATGGTTATATTAATAGTTATTCAAAACATTTAAAATTTCTCCTCAAACTATGTAATAAGGGTTTTAGGCGTATCACATGGTTGGTGTAGGGGTTTTCAAATTGCGTGACATGATTTAATTGATCCAAAATTTTAATTTTAACCCAGAAAACCAAAAAAATTCCTCATTATTCACTAGGTTGAATTGGTTCCTAACCTAGGAAAATCATTTTTGTGATTTTTTATATTCATCACCTACCAATGTTTTTTTTGGATGAACCATTGGGTGTTGGATCTAAATTTTCAAAGGTATGTACATCTTCTTTGTAGTTATTCACTAATATTCTGGATCCATTATCTTCTTCTTGGATGAAATATTAGATTGGATCTATTTATGTAGGATCTAAGTTATATTACAAAATATAATTAGTTTTCTTATATATTAATCACGGAATTGGATATCTTTTTCAGGATCTTTATTTATAATTTTGTATTCTTCAAGAATCATCAAGGTAAGTGTTATCTCTCATTTATTTTGTTCTAAAAATATTTGAATTATTCATTTAGCGATGGTAGTTCATCGTTTATTGTACTATCTTTATTCTTATAACCCTCTTCTTCCTTCGGTGTGTGGATCCAATTAGAATTATTATAATACCAAGTATTATTGTTTTTGGTTTCATTTAAATCCTTTGTTTTATGAACAATTCATGCTCGCACATTTTCTAAAACTTATTCCTAAATAGATAATATAATAATCTATATTTTTCGAAAATTTGTGTGCGGTAGTTTTGAAATAAAATGGTTTTCATTTTTTTGTTTGATAAGTAAAGTTTGATTTCAAATCAGTATTAAATTATTTGGAAAAAGTGGATTTCGAAATAAGATTTTATGTGAAAAAAGGGTTATAGAATTATTTCTTGAATTTTTATACACCCTTTGAAATGTATTGATAAGATCCTAACATGGGATCCTTGGGTACATATATAGGGGTTTCTTGTCAATACGTGTCATTAATTAGTAGGGGAATCACATATTAGGTTATTCCTCTTATTCTTTGTCAGTCGTTCCAGGGACTGATTTACATTACATCATAGGGCGTGATTATACTTTGGGGTGTTAATATTATCCTTTTATGTGATTTCAATCGTAGTTTTATTGTGCACTCTTCATTATTGATCATTATATAATAAACCTAACTCACCCATACCTATACTATCCAATAGGTAATTTCCTTTTTTATTTGGTTTTGAAATTATTTATTATGTATGATTTAAAAACGATAATAATTTTGTTTTAAATTGATTCGAAACTTTTTTATGATGAATATTTTATAAACTTTTGAAAATTGAAAATTTACTTGTTTTGTACTAAAATATGTAAAATTATATATGCTTCATTTGTTTCTTTTAAAATAAGCATGATTTGATTATATTACAAGGACTACTTATGAAACCCTTGTTGATATCCCAAATGGAATGTTTTCTCAAACCTTTCACCTAACCTTAGGTGTGTGGAGACCTTGTTTTTTATGCAATAAAGAGAAAATAACATCAATGAGGTGGTTGTTTTCATAGTTAGCTAGGCTTGGGTGTCTAGTGGTGACATGGTGGTATATTTCCCACTCAACACATGTATATAGTGTTCAATATCTTTTATAAATTGGGACTTACTTCTAGATCATGAAATTTTATTTTTGGTTGCTTAAATTTTCGATATCACTACTACTATTTTAATTGGTGTCGGAAATATTATTTTGTTCATTATATACTTATATATATTCAATTTTGGTTTTTCCTTTTGGTTGGGATAAATCATTTACAAATTTTGTTTTATGGCTCAGTGATAGTCAATGCCCCATGGAGATTAGGAACACCGACCAGGTATTATATAAAATCAATTATTATCTCTGTTTTTTGGGTTATTCATATTACTTTTCGAAATTTTTCAAGATTAAAACATTAATATATTTTAATCTTTTGAAAAAATCTAAGTGTTTCCTCTCCCTCACTTATAAAAGAACACAAACTCTCCTCTCTTATGTACACTCAAAGGGCCTCTTATCTTTCCCAAGACCTTACCAAATATTTTCCTAACATCCCTACATACATCTTAGAGGAATTTTTTTTATCCTAATTTGATACTATAAGGGATTAAGGTATAATTTAAATGATCTTTATCAATAAAGATGTATGACACTTAACCGAGTACTTATAAATTTTATTTATTCTTCCACCTTCTTTAAACTTGTCATATCTCTAATAACGCGATAACTCTAATTTGAAAAATAGAAAAATATTTTATTATGTATATGGTGAAACCTTTATTAATCTATTTATCTATCAAATGGTAAACAAAAGAAATGTTTGTGCATACATGTGGACTATCGCCTTATAAAGCATTGTATTTCATTTTTCATCAACACCATTCATGAATGGTAATTATTATGAATATAATTATTATATATGATATTTATGACATAAATATACTTCTGTTATTATATTATCTTATCTACCTTCCTACCTTTTCATCTGTAGGAAAATTATTATGTCTCTCATTCGTATGTATGAACGACCACCTCCATGAATCGATGTGATTCATTTATAACATATTCTTTATATAGATGGTAATAAGGATAGATTTAATGAATATATATGATATTTATAAGAAAATAATGATTCTATAATTTTTAATTATCATTTTCATTTCTTTTGTTCTATCCACCAAAAATTGGAAACAACACTCGTGTATACTTATAGACTATTGTCTCAACCGAGTAATGAAATTCATTTTTCATTAACGCTTTATATGAATGATTATGAAAGTATATAATTTAAATAAATATGATTATTATTTAATTATTATAATTTTTTTAGATGATACAACCATGACCTATAAGTAAATTCCAAAACAATCGAACCAAAACTAACTAGAAGTAATAATTTTGTTTCACCCTAATGTCCATTTTAATGAAGAAATTATGAATAAAATGATAATTGGATATTATAAATAATGTTACATAGTAAATAATGTGTTAGTATTAATATTTGATATATAAATAATAAATTATATATATATATATTATTGTATATTTTAATGTGTATTAATAAATATGGTGTTTGAGGTAAGGTATTTATATTATAATCTCATTTATTTCATTTATTTTATATGATACATTTTATTTGAAGAAATAATATGGATCTCATTATTTAAACCCTATATATTTTCCCTCACTTTATTTAATATTTTAATTTTTAAGCACCAATACTATTTTCATATCTTTGGTACTATAAATGATCGAGAAAATGTTTTTAAATAGAAATTGACCTTATCTTCTTTTTGGTTGATGAACTTTCTCTTCCATTCCCATTCTCTTAAAAACAATTTTATAGATGGTTTTACCTACACTTGAAATGTTTTTAAAATCTCATTTTCAGTAGGTTTTACATTATTTATAAAGGGCTAAAATGAATATTTTTGAAGAAAAGTTTCCCAAAAATTTGTTTTTTACTTTTATAAAAAAGTGTGAAAAGAATGATCTCTTTTATCATATACACTGTGATCATATTTTACCACCACCATCATTGATATTTTATATGAATCGTCATTTATGAGTTTCTATGCTTATTTTCAAAGGAAAGTTATTTATCAGTATTCGTGGAATTTTTAGTTAAAATTTTATCAAAATAAAATGATATTTTTCTCATGTTTTAAAAGGTAGTTTTGACTTTTCATTTGAAGATATTTTTTTATCTATGTAAAATTCCATTAAATATTTTGCTGCTTCACTAGGGATATGATCTTGTGATACCATTAAATTTCATTCTCTTGATGGCTGATGATGATGATGATTTATAGATGATTCTACGAAAATAATTTCTTTCACATGGGTTAATAAATTTATAATAAACGCCTCATGAAACCAATTTAATTTCTATGGGTTATGTTGTAATTAAGTATTGAAATTTATATGAATTTTTTTTCATGAGTTATGATATGATGAAATTTTTATGATATTGTGGCACACATATGTATGTTTGTTATTATGTGATGGCTGGGATTAGAATTATATAGCCCCCCCAATGCATAAGGTAAATATGGATATCTTATTATAAAATAAGAACATCAATGGGGAGTGAACTAATTTAAAAAGGGACTTGTTCCTCTATTATGGTTTTGGGAGTGATCTATCATTAGGAAAATAATGGGTTGGGCAGTGAACTCAATCCACTATGACAGTCTTAGAAATAAGCCTTCACTATAGAAATGACTTTATTTTATTATATTTATTCCATAAACTAATGTATTATGATTATTACATGTTCTCATAGATCATCATTAAATATTGGTGATTCAACAAAATTATGAATTACACATTTTTTATGAAAAATCATTATGCCATGATTTATGGTTAATGATCTTTTAGTGATTGGGTATGATAATTGTATGTTATGTTCATGTTCTCAGAACATTTTGATAAACTTATACTCACTTATGATATTTTTTTTAAATCTATTTTTCTTAACCTTACTCATATTTGGATATCACCCCCACTTATGCTTCCTTTTACTCTATTATAAATAATGGTTTTAAGTAGTGTTTGTCTAAGAAGTGTACTATGTGGGAAGATCTTTTTGGGTGATTTTAAAATCCTTCATGAAATAATATGATTATGTATATAGTATAAAAAGAATCTAACCCTTTATAGTACTATAGAATTTATTTTTATGATATGTAATTCATATTCATCTAAAATGATTTAGTATTTATGTATGATATGATTGTGTCGCTTTAATTGGATATTCCTATCTATGATCATGGGTATTGGTATCTTGAATAGATATCACTATTAGTGTGTATAATATAAATATGTACTTTGATGAATAGTGAAAATCCAAATTATATATATTTTCTAAAAGGTTTCATGTTTTAGGTACATCATTAGTGGCATGACATTGATAAAATGATGAAAAAAATATTTGTTTCTTCTAAAAGGGAAAATATATCTATGGATGCATTAATGGGATGGTAGTGCCTTGACTAAATCCATTTTTATGCTATAATTAGTAAAATATATTCAATAAATTCATTAAATATAAATAAATGGTTAAAGGATGTTGAAACAATGCATGCCTCCCTCTTTATAAGATATCAATTAACAAATTAATATCCTTATATAGTACCTATTAGTATGAGGTAATCATAACATGGACTTAACCTTGTCTCTTTTGGGAAAATTATTTGTTCCTAGATACCAATATTATTCTTTGAGTACGAATCTCTATTATCGAGGTAATGGGTGGAGGTTCACATATAAATTGTATCCACAAGTTCCACGAATTTGGATGAATTGAAGTTTTAGATTAAGTGTTCCCCATATGCCGAGGTTGGTGAATATCCTGGTGTGAATGATTTAATGTTAATTAATTCAATTATTCTAATATAGTTTATAATATAAATAATTGAATTTATTTATCGAGATATTTAAAAATTATTCATTTATAATAGTGAATACAATAAAATATTTTTTTTGAATGAGCGTTACACATTAAAGGGGTTTAAATTAATTACCAAGGTATCAAGACTTGTTAATGATTTTAATATTATCACCTGAAATTTTTGAGTGCTATAAGTGAGTGTTATAATATTTATGATGTTATTACATGTTAAAATTTATTATGTATGTGGTGAAGTGTAAAAGATGAAGTTTATAACTCTTCAGGGAACAAAGTGTTATTTTGGAGAGTTAAACCAAGCTATATAAAATAATTTATGACCCAAAAATAGTATCATAGCCCATTGTTACTAGTTTTGAGTTCTTCAACCTTCTCTATAAAATATTCGAGAGATAAATAAAAATAAAAACAAGATTTGATCAATCCTTCCCTCTCATATTGAGTCTTAATTCTTCTCATAAGTTTGTGTTCATATAAAATATATCAATTACTCAATTATAAAACATAAATATTGAATATTGATGAACCAGGAACTTCTGGTGCACATATATATAATCCTAGAGGTTCCTTAATTTATTTATTTGAGCTATAATTATATATAGATGAGTAGAGAACACCATAATTTCACTATTCCACCAATATACAATATTTATTTTATTCTTCATCCTTAAATTATATTCACATGATCTCTGGAAAAAACCAAACTTAGAATCTTTTATATGGGGCTATGACATTGATCTGGTTGATTTTTTCTGAAAATACTATTCATGAATTCTTGTACCTCACTTGGGGACCTACAATTTTTATAAGAGAGGTAATTTTAATATTTAAGGATAAATTTCAATTAAATTTTTTAAAACATAAGTAGAGGGAATTAATATGGTCTGAATTCCACTAATGACTTGTTTATTGGAGGTTAGATGTTTGAGATATTGTCATTAAAATATTTATCTTCATTAAAATTTTATTATTATTATTATTATTATTAATCCTATATAATAAATATAAAATAAAAAAATAAATATCGCACAAAAGGGGGAAAATTGGGTCATGGTCCACACAAAAAGAAAAATAGTGGCCAAATGAGAAAAATCTAATAGTGAATTTTTACTTCAAATAAAAAATTACAAATAAATCTTTCAATCACTAGCTTTTAGTCCCCCTCAATTTAATTTGTGGGTTAATTTGATATGTGATATTATTTTTCCACACAAACATTAATTTTTTTCCACACTCATGAAGTGGGTGGAGACACTTGTACAGAAGCCCAACATGGATCCAAATTCCTTATACTTTTCCAAGCTGAGTCGATTCATACTCCACTCATTCAGTCCAAAAAAACCCACCCTCAACTAGAATAACCCATGAGGGTTTGGCTCTGGCAAAACAAAAAAAGTAAGTCTCTAAAAAAATACATAATTTTTTTTAAAAAACATTCTTGTGTTTTCAAAAAATAATCTAGTGTCACGAGACAAATCAATGATGATTTAAAATCATTTTAATGAACCTTTAATTCATTAAAAATTCCATCAAGTTTAATTTTATCTTATTTAGTTTTTTAATATATAATTAAATTACATATTTACTGATCAAGGGATGAGTATGGCCTTGATTATTTTTAGAAGATTTTTACTTGATTTAATTATTGTAATGTATACATGTATTCAAATAATTAATTATTAAATATATTTTTTATGATCTTTGAATTTACCCCACCATATTTAAATATATTAGGATCTACATGTCTATATTTTGAGTGCTAAAAATTTAATCTTACATCTTGAGTCCCCCTCACCTATTCATGAGTAAATTTTGTAAAAATAGATACATTCACGAAGGAGGGTTTCGATATGGGAGTCTTCATGAAACCCAATAAGTACAAATACTCGTAAAGCTAATGGGAGTTTCAATTCAATCCACCACACAACCCAAGGTCTTCCCCTATTCCAAATTTAATCAATCAGCTACTCAACTGATCAAGCATTAGATATAACTCTAGATTATATCATTATTTTATCCCTTGCTTAATTATTTTATTAAGTGAATACATGAATGTTGTATGATTACATAGGATAGTTTACAATAAATTGAAGATAAAAATGAATAAATATGAAATGAATTTTTTATATTTATACATGGTTAATATTGAGTGTAAACACATAGAAACAAGAAATATAAATATAATTTTTTTTATATCATGATAAAATTTAATAAATTAAAATCCTAAAAGTAAAATATTTAGTCCCATACACCTTTCTCCACTCAAATTGGAATAAAACCATAATTCTAGATTCTATTTATCCATATTTTCGGGTTTCTCAACCTATTGGGAATTTATAATAAGAGTGACTAGTTGTCATAAATAAAATTTATTTCAAATAATAATTCATATTTAAATTAGTTCCATTTTAGTGTCAAGATTTGAGTGAATACATGTTATGAATTAATAAGATAAGAGCTTCTGCTCAAAAAAAATTAAGGATCCATGAGGTAATATGGTTATCCAAACAAAATCCTACCATAGACTCTCGGATTAGTGGTGGTTGATGCTCGAAAAATGAGCATTAGAAAATTAGAAAAGGAAGGAACACTTGGATATGGTAATTTCCCTCCTCCCCCAAAATAAAATGAACTAATACTTTTAGGTTTCATGATCCTCTAAGGGACACGTGATCGCATGACCATTTCAAGGTCACAAAAAGATTCCACGTGAAACGCATAACCTGCGGTGAATCCCATAGAGTCCCCTTCAATGATACATTATGCTCTTATGAATTATCTCTAGGAAACCAATGGCTTCATGATGAAAACCGAATTAGGGCCCCCAGGATATTTGGTTTTTCATTGTCATGTTCCTAAGAAAAAATCCAAAATTACTATAGAAATGAGGAGGTATAATGTCCAAAGGGAGAAACCCCCAGTGGTTGTAAAGATCATCTGCCATGGCATCATTCAAAATAATAATTTTCCTTGATATTACTCATGAAAATTATCATAAATCAAAAACCATTATAAAGCAAAGAAAAGAGATAATAGGGAGGAGATGAGAGGTACTCGCGGTCACTGAATGACAATGGTGTTCCCCCAGTGAAACTGCAAGACATCGTACGACATCAGAAACATTTCTTCCTCATCTTGTGAAATCCCTTTTTCTATTCATCCTCCATGAATGAAGGTACTTGGGTCTATCTGGAAAACTCCACACTTACCCTTCGGCACTCTACGGACAAACAGATTTATTTTTCCATAAAATGATCATGCACCCCCATATGACCCATATTGGTCACATGAGGCATCATCAAAAAATTGGTAAAATGTCCTTGACATTTCTCATGAAAATTCATATGAACCCTCAAATTTGTCACAAAAAAATTGAGGTTAATATCGAAGAGCCATAAATAAATCACAGTCATAAAAATCTTATGATGAACTAAGGAAGTTTGTTGTGTGGTCCTGTGAGAGCCCTAGAAGAACCATCATTGTCTCATAGACAAGTGACCAAGAATCTTGTGAATTCCATTCTATAGGAACTTTGGATCTCACAAAGGCTCTTGGACATTTCAACAATACAACATGGGAGTCCTTTGACATGTCCATGTGATCAAAAAGTTCTTTATTAATCATCAATAATCTAATAAAGGGAGTGTTGATAGAAGAGACCTGTGACTGCTGAATATCAAGAGACACACTCAGAATGAACCACGATAAAGACTCGTGAAACCACGTGGTGTTATCCCACTTCTCCAAATCCAGTCTGGATTGGTGCTAGATACACTGCAAAAAGCGTCAAACAACTTGGGTGGAGATGCCAATACATTACCCACCCCATCATGAATAATGTACCAGTGACTACGTGAAGGAAAATCTCAAGCACGAAAGTGCTAAGCATCGACACAAACTTCTCGGAGCAAACAGTCACATGATCCTCATGCTTTATATTTGGTAATAAACGAGTGACCAGCTAAAGTGATCACACTCCATATATAATTTAATTCATGTGATCGTTTATAGATCACATAAAGGGATTTTGGAAGGTCGAGAAAATAACATATAGCATGTCTGCTAGATCTTACAAGACTCAAAAATAAACTCACAATGAACAAACCTAAGTCATTCTCAATTCATGTTCTAAAACCAAAATCAATAGTGGTTGAATAAAATAATAGACATGTTGGTTGGACCCCATATGCTTCACCTGAGTCATATAAGAACACACAACAACACCAAGATATATCACCTAGATCTTGTTATCCCTCATCATGATGCTAAATCGCATGGGATTAACAAACTATGTGGGTTTATATTCTTGCAATATGTATGATACATAGGATTCCTAATAATAGATAAATCCCCTCCTCAAAATATTAACCACCTCCTCACATGGCGTCACATTCAAATGAATTTGTTCATAGAGATTTAGAATATAAATATTTCATTCACCGTTAAGGGTATGGATAAAGAACCTCAGATACATACAGATGGCTTCACCAATGAGACCGTACACCCCTCAGTTCATTGATCAGACTCCCTTTCTTTTTTTAACAAGTTAACTGACCAATGATTATTTCTTAGGGTAACCGGTCATGTATCGAGATTATGAAGAGATAGAAGAACCTATCTTAAATCTATAATAGTGTCCTAGAGTAGGAAATAGTTCCCCTTAAAAGGTTGTTATGAGCCCAAACTCCCATCTTCTCACCCATTCAGAGTCCCCATGAGTCATTGGGCCTGAAAATTTTGATGACCTCTAGCCTTTGGAAATAATGTCACTAAACAAATATAGATGGGGGAACCATTGGGAGTTTCTGAAAAAAGTGACACTGGTATCCCAATAATAAAAAACCATTCCAAGCCACAAAAACCTGACAAAACAAAATTAGTGAACCCTACGTGAATCTCCCTTGTGAAAAAATGATTATTTATTGTCCATTGGTCCATTTTGATTTCCCCTATATGAAAAAATAATGTTAAAACCAACTGGGATCTCTATAATAACAAAATGATCGGGTTATAATGTGTCCAGCCACATTTTTTTAAAACCCATATATAAACAAAGCATTAAGACCGGAATGATCTTAATGATGTTCCTCTATAACCAAGATTCTCAATAAATAAGTCCATCCTCATTTTGACTAGTCCTATGAGAAGAATGGCCGAATTTGGGAATATCAGTACAATTGATTAAACCATGCATATCTAATTGGGCACATTATTCTTATTATATTTCACTAATTGGAAACCTTGTTCCTTTTTCTACATGACTGCAGATATTGAAAACATCCTGATTCGAGCCAATGTATTCATCATCCATAATTGTCTCTGAAAAATCATATGCGACTACAACCTCTATGAGTCACAAGATAATATCACTTGCACAGAATCTCCAATGACAGGTATATAACATGATGGTTCGGGAGTACCATCGACATCGTACAATCCAAACCAAGAAATATCCTCCATAATTTCTCCAAACACATTGACTAGTGAGTCTGCATCACCCAAGAAGGTTTCTTCTAATCTAGTGGCTCTCGTCCCCAGGACCAGCAGCTTTGGAGTTTTTCCCCAAATCGTGACAATACCCATCTTTCATATCTGATGATGGTTTAATTGGAGACCTAATACATTTCCCTTTCGGTTCAGGTTCCATTGAGTAGGTCACCTGTTAACTGCCCTCACAAACAACATCTTGCTAGTACCCATCAGTCGCCTGCTGAGGGTACCATCAAACACATAGCCTCCTATGATACCCCTGAATGGTTTGTTAGGAGTACTCATTAGATGATGAAGTATTTGGATATCTCATAGAGGGATCACACTCCCACTCCTATTGATGATGATTTCCATCATATTCAAGTAGGAACCAGTAAGAAGGTTCACATCCCTGCTAATTCAGAACAAGTATGCGGGCATATCCCTATAACAGGCATGGGGGAGGCTCATATTCCTACCCTTGTTCACAAATCCCATTGGAATATTCCAGTGGCTCAAGGAGGATAGAAGTGGGCACATATACCTACTTCAATTGAATAAAACTTCTAGTTTATCATGTAAAAAGAAAATGTTTAGGCTCATATATTTGCACATAATTTGTTAAAATTCCAATATATATTAGAAACAATTGAAGAACTAACCGAATATTTCTCCAATGTTTCAGATGAAGGGACATGTGCATACTTCTATTTCTACATCTGAGATAGCTCAAAACACTAATCATCAAGAATAAGTGGTTGTAATGGAGAAAACATACATTCCTTCTCCTAAATAAGAGGATTATTGGCATATTCCAATGAAGGGTGAGGCATCATACCATGTTAATTTTACTAATCCAACTGGGGATCACCATTTGAAAGAGAAAAACTCTACAAGGTAGGGGAACATGACTGTTGAAGAGGTCTGGCGATATATTCCAAACTCCTAGGATCAGGCTTATAACCCAATTATGGTTGGGGATGACCATGTGAGAGGGGCACGTGCCTCGGGACAGGATCATATTTCTATCACAAAAGTCTGGAAGCATACTCCAAAGGCCCAAGATAGGGTGAATATCCCTTTTTTGGTAGGGACTAACCAAGGGATAATAGCACAAGCCTGAATACTGGCTCATATTCCTATCAGTGAATCTATCTGGAATATTCCTTCTCCCATTCTAGCGGTCCTTCAGTATATTCTGACAGGGAATGCATATTCGGACCGGTCTCATATTCATAGTCCAACCATGGCCTACCAAGTGAGAGGGAACACATCTCGAGGCAGGCTCATATTCTTACCAACAAATACAACTAGATTTTTCTAAAGGTTCAAGATCAGGATCATATTCCTATCCTATCTGAGGGTCACCATGTGAGAATGGCACACACCTCAGGACAAGCTCACATTCCTATCAACAATGAGACAAATCATCGGAATATCTTAGAAAATTATCAGTAGCTGGATCATACTACTGTAACACCGGAATGTTATATACAAGTTTTAGAAACCATCATGTAGTAGGCTCAAACCCCCCCACAATTCCAAAAGTAAAGTCACCATATTATGACCACGGTATAGAACATGGTCCATGTTCCTAATCTGCTCAATGATAATGTCCTTGAGGTTATTCGAGACACATTCTATACACCACAAGGGATATTCTAATCTTCTATTGAATTGGAAGTAGAATATATTCATTGATATGATTGTCCACCATGATGTATAGTGGAGATCGATCATAGGGAATTTACACCTAACATCCACTATGGTCAAACTCCCCACATCGATATCTCCCAAGGACAAGGTAATCCTTCATTTTTCCAAACACCTCATCATATAGAGGTGAACCAAACTCCAACTCCTTCATATAGAGAGGTTTTCAAATCATTGGGGTCAATTGTATATGGTTCCCCATAAACATCTCCTTACACCCCACTCTCGTCAGTAGGCGACCACCAAAGCCATCTTCTATAGTATGACTAGATATAGTCATGCATGTCTATTGAGGAGGAGACTAACATTGACATATAGAGATATATATCCAAAATAAACCACCTCTTCGTGTTCTATACCCTCTATAATGCTGACTATGATATCCAAAAAATAGCATCCTGCCTTTTTATCATATAAACATTCATTACATTTTACAAAACCGAGGATCTTTAAGGTTTACTGTATTGGAAACCAGGAACTTAAAACATGAAAACATAAAACATTATTCTTAAACACTTGAAAGGATTATCCTTATGTTCATCCTAGGTTCATTACTGCATCTCATAACCTGGAGACAGAAATCAAAAGAAAGGGTGAGCAGAAGTCCCGGTAAGGGAAACAATGGGAACCATTTAACATGCAAACTTGAGATACATCAACAATGTCATGAAAAAGAACTTTAAGGCATGAAAAAAATCATTAGGAATATAATAATAAAAATAACGTTTTTCATAACTTGAAGATGTGGCTACAACATTTAATATTGAAAATCATTTCTGTTTCACCAAGTTCTATCCCCAAGGTTTCATTAAAAATTACCAAGTTTATTCACCAAGGCATCGTTAAAAATAGTCATATCTAGAGATTAAGTCTTTACCCAATGCATTGGAGAGCTATCAGGGAGAACCCTTGAAATGTCTTTATTATAATTTGAGCCACATATATTATCATCAATAATTTCATAAAAAACCAATATAGCATAAAAGGAATGGGTTTCATTTCATAATCATAACGTTTTAAAAACTGCTTTAAAGACATGATCTTTGTGTCACTTTAAAACCCACAGAAAAGGAAGGTGGGTCTCATGTATGTAAATCACAGAATTTAAAATAGAACATTTTGGTATATATGTGAATACCCCTATATGAGAGAGAGCTTTGAGTATTCACTTAATAAAATAAAAGAACATTAGAACAAGAGAGAGAGACATTTTGAGTCGGAAATTCTACAGCATAACGACTATGTTTCGGGGTTTTAGAAAACATTGAAAAGAGAGGGGACATGGGTCAAACATTCATAAATTACCCATAAAACAGTAGAGGGAAATAATATGAAGGAAATATGAACATGTTAATGAAATTTTAAGGACATACCATTTGAAATGAAAAACATGGAAGGAAGATAAAAAAATAAGATTTCTCTTATGAAAATTCAGCAGCCTAACGGTGTCACTTCAACTTCAAAAAAATGAATTGACGAGATCAAATAGGGTCTCTAATCATATAAAAATAAAAGATAAGTATGATAGATAGAGATATCATAACCCAACAAAATAAAAAGGAACATGAAATACTTGACATGAAAGTAGAACTTTGAAAAATGAGAACGGTGAACGAATCCCTTAAAAATTCGGCAGCCTAACGGCACCACTTAAAACTTCAAAATACTAAATTGAAGAGATAAAATAGGGTCTCTAATCATATGAACATAAAATATCATTATGATAGATATAGATATCATACCCCAACAAAATAAAACGTAAATTTAAAGACTTGACATGAAAGTAGAACTTTGAAAAATGAGAAAGGTGAATGAATCCCTTAAAAATTCTGCAGCCTAACAGCGCCACATAAAAATTCAAAATACTGAACTGAAGAGATCAAATAGGTTATCTCATAATATGAACATAAAATATCAGTATGATAGATATAGATATCATACCCCAACAAAATAAAAAGGAACTTGAAATACTTGACATGAAAATAGAACTTGAGAAGGGTGAACGAATCCCTTAAAAATTCAGCAGCCTAACAGCGCCACTTAAAACTTAAAAATACTGAATTGAAGAGATCAAATAGGTTTTCTCACTATATGAACATAAAAGATAATTATTATATATATAGATATCATACCCCAACAAAATAAAAAGGAACTTGAAATACTTGACATGAAAATAGAACTTGAGAAGGGTGAAAGAATCCCTTAAAAATCTGGCAACCTAACGGTGCCACTTTAACATTATTAAAATGAAATAATGAGAGAAAGAGGGGGTCTCTCATCATATGAACATGAAAAAGAAATTAGGATTAATATAAAATGTAACACCCCAAGATTTCATAGTGTGTTATTTCTTTAAAATAATACAATAACTTGCACTACACGCAACACCGAGTTCAAGCACACCATGACTTACCAAACAAGCCGTTCAAAAGAGGTTATGAATAGTATTAACTAAATTTTAAACATTATATAATCCTTATAATTTTAGAATCCATATTATGAGTTTCTTAGACATAATACAAGAAAAGATTCATTTTCAGTATTGCACTTTTATCAACTTTTAATAGTGAAACCTTTTTAAATACAATATTTAAAACTTTTTGACTAAATGAGGACATCAAAAAAATTTAAAATGAAACATCCCAAGCTTCCACGGTACGCTTTCCTTTGAATAATACAGTAGCGTGTGTTGTACGCAACTTCGAGTTCAAACACACCACAACCAATCAAACTAGCCGTTATGAATAGTAATACCTAATTTTTGAAATTATATATATTTTATATTTTAGAATGGACTTCATTTTTGGATTCGGAATATCGAATTTATCCTAAGGTGAAATTTTGGTACATTTTGGATAACTTTCATATTTTGATGAATAGTAAAAATTACTAAATTTTAATTAAAAACAACTTTTTTAATCAAAGTAATTAATAGTGATAAATTATGAATTTAAGTGGTTTTAAAGTATATTTAGAATATATTTTTACCATTTAATATAATTTTTGTCATTGGACATAATTTTACAATTAAACCGAACATAAACAGGTGTCAATCTTTTGATAGTTATTATCTCTTAAAAACACGCTTTTTGTTTTGACAGCGGGAATTAATTTTAAATTCATTTCTGCCACTTCTGTGTTTTGAATTTAGAAAAATGGATTCAATATTTGGAATCAGGATGTTCAAATTGTGTAAATAGGTAACTTTTATTTTTAGACATTTTGAATAATTACTGCGGTAAAAATTTTATTTACCATGGTTAAGGGTAAATCCGGTAAATAAGGGTTAAACAATAATAATATAATAATATTAAATTACCCTAAAAAGTGTCCTAGCCTTATTGGTTGATACATGTTTGAAAATAGGCATCTTTGGGTCGATTTTGGGACCCCATGGTGCCACTTGTAGGTGATAGGGACACTTTATTTTAATTAAGTTAAAATGAATACAAAAATGACACAAGCATATATCTTTTAGAAAAACAATTTTTACATAAGGTTATATATGTTGGATTTTATATTATAAATATTCATTAGAAAGATAAAAAGATTTACTACATAATTATATTTTATTTATAATTTTTATACATTAAATAAGTTAATTTATTTATGACACAATGATGATGCAGTAATTAATATAATAGTGAAAAATCAAAATAATTGATATTATAAATACCAAAATAAATATAATATTAAACTTTTAATGAATTAAACTAATTTTATAGGATAATATGATATATTATAATTGATTTAATTGACTTTTTTTGAAGTAATAAATCTGTTATGAGTTTCACAAAAATCAACTATTGAATGGTGTCAAAATTGACATAAAAGAGTTCTTAAAACAAATATTATATTATTAATTGATATTAAATTCCTAAAAATATAAGGTTTGGCCAAGAGACTTATATAATGATAGGTGCATCATTAATGGACCAGTTGGGGGTCTCTTGGATGTATATAGTATGTTAATTAACCATATTATATAAAAATACAAAGAGACATTGTAAAAGTGAAACTAATTAACTTAGAGTTAATACTTAAAGATAAGGTTAATATAAGTACCCAAACCGGTCTAAATTCTATTGGTTGAGTGTTTTTTGACCTATCCCCACCTTAAACTTTGAATAATAAACTTTGGAGCCATTAGAAAGCGAATATGAATTTATTATAAATTAATATTTCTAGCTTTTCCAAAGGTGCCCCTCACCCCTCTTATAAAAGGGCACTCCTCCTTCCCATTTCGTCACACCCTCAAAGACTTTTGGTTCGTCGAAACTCTGCCCAAATACTCTCCCAACATCCCTCACTACAACCTAGAGGCCTTAGTGTGATCATAAATCTATCCTAAGGAGCCCTTTTGACCAAATCAAAAGGAAGGAACCGAAGAAGAGGTAATGATTTCACCACCCTTTTTCCAAGTTCCTTCTTCTTCCAATTCTTCTTACTTTGTTGTTACCATTTTAAAATAATAAATCCAGTATCATATATATACTGTGATGTTATTATAAATATAGTACAACCATATTCAGTATTCTATCCACCCTTTGAATAACATGTCACCATAGGTGCGTACGTACGGCTTACCGTCTCCACGTTGTGGTTTAATTGTTATTCAATATATTATTATTTGGATGGGTATAATAATGATGTGTAACTCATGTAAATAATAAATATAACATGTTAGAGATTCTGTATATATGATATACCATTCATTTATATATTATTTTAATATCAAAAGAATGATATTGTCGCTCGTGCGTACGTACGGACTACCGTCTCCACGAACGCGATGAGATTCATTCTCCGCCATATCCATTCAAGTATAATTATCATTTTATGATTTAAAAATGATTTTTATGGACTTGATATCATTCTAGATATGAATAATATACAACCTATCCATTACAAACATGGATTACATAATAAAACATATAAAATAAAATGAGTATGTTAACACCCGAAACAACGATAATACTAAGACATTATTAACAAAGCAATGTTAAAAGATCTTATATGATATGATATTAATATATATTATTCTTGTATAATTTAATAACAATTATTTCAATATTATACAGGAGGTTAACCTACCCCAACCAATTAAAAGTACAAGGTAAGGGATTTTCTTATCTCACATTCAATTCCGTAGGATTTCCATTATTCGCCACTAAATTATTGAAAGTGGTGTATTGTGTACTGGAATTTGATATATATTATCATGATTATCTTTATATTCATGTTATTCTATAAATAATTTGGTGGTTATTAACTTTTGGCCATATGACTCAGTTGATTAACGAGGTAAGGGGTTTTCATCTCACTCTTTATTTCCTTGAGATTCATGCCATATTTCCACTATTATCTTTTGTGTGGTGTATGTACTACCCATAATTGTATTCTTTGTGTAATACACTTTACCTTATGTGTATTTACAATTTCATTGTATGATACCTCTTTTATGGGTTGTATGTTTCATAAGTTACCAAATTGATAAGGGTTTACTTCACAATCTCTTTAATATCCGAGGTTGTCTTTACGTAAGTATCTACAGGGACATATTTACTATCCATGTCCATATTTCATAAAAGAGTTTTCAAAGGGATTTTTTCTAAGGGAACTTTTACTAAAACATAATTTTAAGTGTTTTAAATATTTATTCTTCTAAATCATCCTCATTTATGTCCACGTTTTCAAAATAGTTTGTAAGGATTTATTTATATGAAAATGAATGTTTTAAAAGTGTTAATTCCATTAAAAAGTTTCAAAGTGGTATGGGACACTTTGATTCAAAAATGTATTTAAATGCCTTACTTTCTAAATTGTGTAACATTAAAATGTTTTCATGAAAAAGGGATATTTCTCTCAATAATTTTTAAAAAAACATTTTCATCTATGTCAACATCCTTTGATGGATTTTAAGATTATTTGAAGTTGATTAATTATGATTTAAAACTTCCATATTGTAATGAAGTTTTGTGATATGTTTGACTGTAGATTTTTCATTTATATAGCATTCATGGTTTATGAGTAAAGTATTGACATTTTGTATGCTAGTTCCAATAAGAATGTTTATGTTATATTTCAACCTTTACTTCATATGAATGTGTTGGACAAGTATGTTCCAGGTTGGGGACTGGTTAAAGTAAGCCCTCCAGGTTGGGGACTGGTAAAAGTAAGCCCTCCAGGTTAGGGACTGGTAAAAGTAAGCCCTCCTGTTTGGTCTCCGGTTATTAGAGGCACTCCGGGTTGGTGTCTGGTTATTAGAGGCACTCCGGGTTGGTGTCCGGTTATTAGAGGCACTCAGGGTTGGTGTCCGGTTATTAGAGGCACTCCGAGTTGGGTTCCGGTTACAGTTAGCCCCAAGGTCTTGGGACGAGGCTTTGAAAAGAAATTAAAGTTTAGCATTATGCATTCCATCATTATGAAAGTGGTTATTGGTTTTGCATGTGATTATTCGATTAGTAGAATATCCATGTGAATAAGTAAATGGCATTATTTCATTTTATTTTTGCCATAATATGTTTAAAGTTCAAGTTTGAAAGGCTTTTGTTTTATTTATACATTGCCTTAAATGTTTATTCTTATTTATGATAGTTTCCGCTATATTGTTATCCTTACTAGGCATTTGAGCTCACCCCTTTTCTATGTTTTATTTTTCCCAGGAAGTGAAGAAGTAAATTATGAATGACCTGCAGTGATATTATGTGGGGATATGAGTGTGGATTATGGAGACATTATGTTGTTGTGGTAGTTTTTCATTTTATGATGTAATGTAAAACTTATGAATATATCTAGTGTTTCCAAAGCTACTAAACCAATCGGTCTTTCGAGATTTGATCTTTCTTGTGATCATGCCAATGTTATGTAATAATGCACCAACTCTGGGTAACTAGGGTCGGGGCGTTACAGTTGGTATCAGAGGAAGTTTAGTACAAACCTTGGAAGCTAGATTTAGATAAACTCTGATTAGAGCACGTAGACCTAAGATAATCTTTGAGGATTAGTATAGAAGAACTTCCTAGAATTTTGGTATTGTAGAGATTTTGTGAGTTTTCCGAGCAATACATCCCTGTCTGGATACGAACAGGTAGAGGCAGCTCTGGCACAGATGTACCTAGGGGTAAAACCCAAAAACACCGCTTTGAGCTAGACTCGAACGGGAACTGGTGCACGACAACGGGCCTTGTTGCACTCTTGGTTACGACACTCCCGGGGGATATGCTTAGGATAACTCTCATTTTCCTTACAAATCATTATGAAGGGTTTATGAGTATATACTTCCTCAAAGGATAAATTTTTATGATTATGGATTATATCCATAAACTATTTAATTTATGTTATGTGTTTTACAAGTTTGGGATTAGTTATTGTTATTTATAAACTAATCTAATGTATTCCATTGTTTAGAAATGGCGCCCAGTAGAAGGAATGAGAACTCTAGCAATGCACATGTTCTAAAGAGAAAGAAGGATCATATATTTTATGTTCTTAAGCTAGAATTTACAAGGGAAATAGTCTCGCATGTATTATCATCATATGAAGAAATAATATCATGTGTTGATAAGATAAGTAAAGAGTTTACTGAGTCCTATGGATTTGAAGGGAAGAAAGAGAAGAAAAGGATGGAAGAGAGAAAGATGGATAAAGGTAAGAGGGAAAAGAAGAATTTTCCCATATGTGGTAACTGTGGAAAGAAACACCCTGGAACTTGCCTGAAACGAATGGGAGTTTGTTATAAGTGTGGAGGGAAAGGGCACAATGTACGTGACTGCAAGGGTAAGAAAATGGTTTCAAATGTACAATGCTTCATTTGCAAGGAGTTTGGACACTACGCGAACCTATGTCCCAGTCATCAGACTATGCTGCAAATGATGCTATTGGATAATAATCAAGTTATGATACTACCACAGATGAAGAGGAATGATTAGAGTTCTTGTGTTGATTATGTCAATTTAGTGTTGTATCAACAATGTACTTGTTATAATAATTATGGAGTATATAAGGATTATACTGCAGTACTATTTCATTATGGACTTGAGATTGTGTGGAACAATGAAAAGTGACTCAATAGAAGGTTAAATTTTTTGAAAATATATGGTTGAGAGAAAGATAAACCATAATATGGTTCTGATACCGAGGTAGTGATTTTAGAATAATACATGATTGATTTGGATAAATTATATTGGATATTCTTGACTACCTTGAAGCTGATTAATGATTTGTCTATTCCATCATTGTTAGGGTTTAAAACATTTTTGGATTGATGAAGTATATCCATCATTCTATATGGAATAAGGGAGCATGAATGTAATCAACAAAGATTATGGTAAATGAGGATGTTTCAGTGTATTAAAAGAATACATGATGAAGGTATTCATATGCTATTACGGGGTAAAAAGGATCTACATTATGTTTACCTTCCTTATAAATGTTGGACTGTGAGTTTGGACAGAAGTATTTTGGATAGTTCTAGTTTGGATTATTTAGGATTACCATAAAAGGACAACCCGGAGGTCGGGCGGCAACCCGTCGCGTCCGGCAAGGCTGTGAGACTTGAACCCGCAACCGAAGGGCGACAAGGGTGTATCACCTACCACTGGCCCACAAGATGTCCTGGATTAAATAATGTAGTTTTTATTAAAATATCTTGTAGATGAATTATAAATTCTTTTATTTTGGAACCCTATACGAATAGTGTAAATAGAATTTTTTTTTACATTCTATTATCTTTTAGAGTGAAAGATGAGTTTGTGGTTGAAATTTATTAATGGATAAAACTCTAATTATAAAGTAAGTATATCTCCTTATGATCTTATCCAATCTCATAAATAAATTCCTCAACATTAATAAAAGGAACTTAGAACAAAAATGTTGTCCTAGATGGTACCTTAAATCATCACTAATTTATGGCTTTGGGATTTTTGGCCTTTTCATAGCCATGTTCTCTACCACTCTCCATCAAATAATTGATGTTTAGATTTCTCTTCCATATCCATATTTTCCTACATGGAACCCTAGTATGTGTTATTTTCGGTAATCTTCATACTTTCCACTCTTTGTTTTAAATAGAGGCCCCATTAATTCATTTTTCGATGTGGGATTTCAACTAAGATATTTTGAAATGTCAAAAATGTGTTATCCCAATACCCTATGTGTTGTTGAACTGATGGTATTTCAAATCATCATAGATTGATGAGTTTATGGACCTCAATTTTATACTTGTTTGTGATTGATGACCTCAATCACTACCTATAAATATTTACGTTTTTCCTCCAATTATATGTCTCTAATTTCCACCAATGTTCTCCAAATCGAGATCATAATTTGGTGGTGACCCATTCATTTCTCATTTCCTCATATTAAGACTAAATTTTAGTAACCCAATTTCCGATGTGGGTTTTCCCACAAAGATATTTTTTATTTTCAACCTTTTATTTTCGAAGAACAATTTCAAATTGCGAGGACGCAATTTATTGAAGGAGGGGAGAATGTAACACCCCAAGATTTCATAGTGTGTTATTTCTTTAAAATAATACAATAACTTGCACTACACGCAACACCGAGTTCAAGCACACCATGACTTACCAAACAAGCCGTTCAAAAGAGGTTATGAATAGTATTAACTAAATTTTAAACTTTATATAATCCTTATAATTTTAGAATCTATATTATGAGTTTCTTAGACATAATACAAGAACAGATTCATTTTCAGTATTGCACTTTTATCAACTTTTAATAGTGAAACCTTTTTAAATACAATATTTTAAACTTTTTGACTAAATGGGGACATCAAAAAAATTTAAAATGAAACATTCCAAGCTTCCACGGTACGCTTTCCATTGAATAATACAGTAGCGTGTGTTGTACGCAACTTCGAGTTCAAACACACCACAACCAATCAAACTAGCCGTTATGAATAGTAATACCTACTTTTTGAAATTATATATATTTTATATTTTAGAATGGACTTCATTTTTGGATTCAGAATATCTAATTTAGCCTAAGGTGAAATTTTGGTACATTTCGGATAACTTTCATATTTTGATGAATAGTGAAAATTACTAAATTTTAATTAAAAACAACTTTTTTAATCAAAATAATTAATAGTGATAAATTATGAATTTAAGTGGTTTTAAAGTATATTTAGAATATATTTTTACCATTTAATATAATTTTGGTCATTGGACATAATTTTACAATTAAACCGAACATAAACAGGTGTCAATCTTTTGATAGTTATTATCTCTTAAAAACACGCTTTTTGTTTTGACAGCGGGAATTAATTTTAAATTAATTTCTGCCACTTCTGTGTTTTGAATTTAGAAAAATGGATTCCATATTTGGAATCAGGATGTTCAAATTGTGTAAATAGGTAACTTTTATTTTTAGACATTTTGAATAATTACTGCGGTAAAAATTTTATTTACCATGGTTAAGGGTAAATCCGGTAAATAAGGGTTAACAAATAATATTATAATAATACTAAATTGCTTTAAAACGTGTCCTAGCCTTATTGGATGATACATGTTTGAAAATAGGCATCTTTGGGTCGAATTTGGGACCCCATGTTTCCACTTGTAGATGATAGGGACACTTTATTTTAATTAAGTTAAAATGAATACAAAAATGACACAAGCTTATATCTTTTAGCAAAACAATTTTTACATAAGGTTATATCTGTTGTATTTTATATTATAAATATTAATTAGAAAGATAAAAAGAGTTCCTACATAATTATATTTTATTTATAATTTTTAGACTTTAAATAAGTTAATTTATTTATGACACAATGATGATGCAGTAATTAATATAATAGTGAAAAATCAAAATAATTGATATTATAAATACCCAAATAAATATAATATGAAACTTTTAATGAATTAAACTAATTTTCTAGGATAATATGATATATTATAATTGATTTAGTTGACTTTTTTTGAAGTAATAAATTTGTTATGAGTTTCACAAAAATCAACTATTGAATAGTGTCAAAATTGACATAAAAGAGTTCTTAAAACAAATATTATATTATTAATTGATATTAAATTTCTAAAAATATAAGGTTTGGCCAAGAGACTTATATCATGATAGTTTCATCATTAACGGACCAGTTTGGGGTCTCTTGGATGTATATAGTAAGTTTATTAACCATATTATATAAAAATACAAAGAGACTTTGTAAAAGTGAAACTAATTAACTTAGAGTTAATACTTAAAGATAAGGTTAATATAAGCACCCAAACCTGTCTAAATTCTATTGGTTGAGTGTTTTTCGACCTATCCCCACCTTAGCCTTTAAATAATAAACTTTGGAGCCATTATAAACCGAATATGAATTTATTATAAATTAATATTTCTAGCTTTTCCAAAGGTGCCCCTCACCCCTCTTATAAAAGGGCACTCCTCCTTCCCATTTCTTCACACCCTCAAAGCCTTTTGGTTCGGCCACACTCTGCCCAAATACTCTCCCAACATACCTCAATACAACCTAGAGGCCTTATTTTGATCAGAAATCCAACCTAAAGAGCCCTTTTGATCAAATCAAAAGGAAGGAACCGAAGAAGAGGTAATGATTTCACAACCCTTTTTCCAAGTTCCTTCTTCTTCCACTTATTCTTACTTTGTTGTTACCATTTTAAAATAATAACTCCAGTATCATATATATACTGTGATGTTATTATAAATATGGTACAACCATATTCAGTATTCTATCCACCCTTTGAATAACATGTCACCATACGTGCGTACGTACGGCTTACCGTCTCCACGTCGTGGTGTAATTGTTATTCAATATATTATTATTTGGATGGGTATAATAATGATGTGTAACTCATTTAAATAATAAATATAACATGTTATTGATTCTTTTTATATGATATACCATTCATTTATATATTATTTTAATATCAAAAGAATGATATTGTTGCTCGTGCGTACGTACGGACTACCGTCTCCACGAACGCGATGAGATTCATTCTCCATCATATCCATTCAAGTATAATTATCATTTGCTGATTTAAAAATGATGTTTAAGGACTTTATATAATTCTGGATATGAATAATATACAACCTATCCATTACAAACATGGATTACGTAATAAAACATATAAAAGAAAATGAGTAAGTTAACACCCGAAACAACGATAATACTAAGACATTATTAACAAAGAAAAGTTAAAAGATCATATATGATATGATATTAATATATATGATTATTGTATAATTTAATAACAATTATTTCAATATTATACAGGAGGTTAACCTACCCCAACCAAGTAAAAGTACAAGGTATGGGATTTTCTTATCTCACATTCAATTCCGTAGGATTTCCATTATTCGCCACTAAATTATTGAAAGTGGTGTATTGTGTACTGGAATTTGATATATATTATCATGATTATCTTTATATTCATGTTATTCTGTAAATAATTTGGTGGTTATTAACTTTTGTACATACGACTCAGTTGATTAACGAGGTAAGGGGTTTTCATCTCACTCTTTATTTCCGTGAGATTCATGCCATATTTCGACTATTATCTTTTGTGTGGTGTATGTACTTCCCATAATTGTATTCTTTGTGTAATACGCTTTACCTTATGTGTATTTACATTTTCATTGTATGATACCTCTTTCATGGGTTGTATGTTTCATAAGTTACCGAATTGATAAGGGTTTACTTCACAATCTCTTTAATATCCGAGGTTGTCTTTACGTAAGTATCTACAGGGACATATTTACTATCCATGTCCATATTTCATAAAAGTGTTTTCAAAGGGATTCTTTCTAAGGTAACTTTTACTAAAACATCACTTTAAGTGTTTTAAATATTTATTCTTCTAAATCATCCTCATTTATGTCCACGTTTTCAAAATAGTTTGTAAGGATTTATTTATATGAAAATGAATGTTTTAAAAGTGTTAATTCCATTCAAAAGTTTCAAAGTAGTATGGGACACTTTGATTCAAAAATGTATTTAAATGCCTTACATTCTAAATTGTGTAACATTAAAATGTTTTCATGAAAAAGGGATATTTCTCTCAATAATTTTTAAAAAAACATTTTCATTTATGTCAACATCCTTTGATGGATTTTAAGATTATTTGAAGTTGATTTATTATGATTTAAATCTTCCATATTGTAATGAAGTTTTGTGATATGTTTGACTGTAGATTTTTCATTTATATAGCATTCATGGTTTATGAGTAAAGTATTGGCATTTCGTATGCTAGTTCCAATAAGAATGTTTAGGTTATATTTCAACCTTTACTTCATATGAATGTGTTGGAAAAGTATGTTCCAGGTTGGGGACTGGTTAATGTAAGCCCTCCAGGTTGGGGACTGGTAAAAGTAAGCCCTCCAGGTTAGGGACTGGTAAAAGTAAGCCCTCCGGTTTGGTCTCCGGTTATTAGAGGCACTCCGGGTTGGTGTCCGGTTATTAGAGGCACTCCGGGTTGGTGTCCGGTTATTAGAGGCACTACGGGTTGGTGTCCGGTTATTAGAGGCACTCCGGGTTGGGTTCCGGTTACAGTTAGCCCCAAGGTCTTGGGACGAGGCCTTGAAAAGAAATTAAAGTTTAGCATTATGCATTCCATCATTATGAAAGTGGTTATTGGTTTTTCATGTGATTATTCGATTAGTAGAATATCCATGTGAATAAGTAAATGGAATTATTTCATTTTGTTTATGCCATACTATGTTTAAAGTTCAAGTTTGAAAGGCTTTTGTTTTATTTATACATTGCCTTAAATGTTTATTCTTATTTATGAAAGTTTCCGCTATATTGTTATCCTTACTGGGCATTTGAGCTCACCCCTTTTCTATGTTTTATTTTTCCCAGGAAGTGAAGAAGTAAATTATGAATGACCTGCAGTGATATTATGTGGGGATATGAGTGTGGATTATGGAGACATTATGTTGTTGTAGTAGTTTTTCATTTTATGATGTAATGTAAAACTTATGAATATATCTAGTGTTTCCAAGGCTACTAAACCAATCGGTTTTTCGAGATTTGATCATTCTTGTGATCATTCCAATGTTATGTAATAATGCACCGACTCTGGGTAACTAGGTTCGGGGCGTTACATAAAAGAATATCCTCCAACATAAGAGCATGGAGCATAAAAGAAATGACATTAAAGATATTACTTGAAAAGAAAGAGGGAGGTAGGATCTCTTACCTTAAAACGTAACTCTTAAAACTCAATGGTTGGGACCTTGATGGCTTGGGGCACCTTGGAAGGACTCCTTGGGAGCTAATGAGACCATAGCATCATTGGGGGAGAGTTGGGAGTCGAATGGATGAGACGATGTCTTAGTATTTATAGGGAAAGTGAGGGGACAAGGCATTAACGGCCAAGGGACACCTCATTAGTGGTTTTGGCAAAACCATGGACTTGCCCATGATATTTTCCAATGGTATTGGCCACATCGGACACCTAAAACCTTATATTACTATTCATAAGTCGACCATATTTATTACATACTTAATACATCATTTAATGATGTCATTAAACACCCGTAACTTAAAAACTGTATTTTCACTATTCATCGAAAATTCAACTTTCTCAGAAAAATCCCAAAATTTCAACTTAACCAAATATCGATGCTCTGATTTCAAAAATGAACTCCATTTTATAAAAATTATTTTCTAAATATTTGTAATTTAATTTTTAAATAAATACACTATTCACTAAAAATTCATTTTTTCAGAAAAAACCCCAAAAATTACCTTAACATAATATCGATGCTCTGAGTTCAAAAATGAAATCCATTTAATAAAAATAGTTTTCTAAATATTATTAATTAAATTTTTAATAAAAACACTATTCATCAGAAAAACTAATACTTTGACTAATAATTTATGAAACCGATATTTAACCATTTTATTGAATCGCATTACTTAATCAAGGTGCCTAGATTATATTAATACTTTATTTAAGTGAGATTACTAATCCATTTGGTCACATTACTAATCCTAAGCATAGAATCACAATTTCCAATTTACTATTCATCAAAAATTTAGTTGATCTTATTAGAATCTAAATTTTGTACTGAACATAATTGTAGAAGACCATTTTTTGAAAATCATTACACATTTTTAATTATTTAAGGTTTACATAAACATTTTTTTAAAATATCCTTTCTCTAAAATTCACCAAAAATATGCATACTATATTTATCCAGACATTTGAAAATTTATAAACTTCATCATAAGAAGAAATCAAAATTTTTATTTAAAACAAAGGATTACACAATGTAGTTATGATCTCCTTACACAGCCCCTTATCACACCAGCATAGGACCTAAGTGTAAGGTGTGCTAAGGTGATCGAATATGATGGAGGCTCGGCCACCATCGCACGAGTAGTAATTCCTATCAGTTTGAACTTCTCGCGAAGGCGATTCCGTTCTAGATTCATACGATGATGTTTGGCTTGGGCTTGGTACAGAGCAAAGCCTATTAGTGTTACCTCCTTCACAAGTTCTGTTAGATGGGCTTCGATCGGTCCAAGACTACTGGGTGAGGGCATCAAATATTCTTTCTATATTAATTAACCAAGATCACTTGTATTTAGAGAAAAATATCGAAATGATTAGTTTCCAGCGGTCATATTGACCAATGGTCATATAAAGGTCAAAACCCAATAGTCTCATTTTAATTATACTCATGTTATCCAATGAAACAGTTTTGTTGAGTATAAAAATATAAAATAACACACAAAATTAAGAAAAAAGATTTATTCAAAGTTTCGGGTCGTTACAATCTTCCCCCCTTAAGAAATTGAGTCCTCGCAATTTTTAAAACTGGGTTTTGAATTTTCATTAAAAGTCCCACACCGGAAAAGGAGTCAGTAAAACTATTACATTAAAAGAAAGAAAGGGAAGTAAAAATGTCACCCGAGTTAACCCATGCTAGGATCCCATATAGAAAAACATGGACATGGAGGGAAAAAGAAAAGGGTCACGTTCCAAGGGAAAGTGATAAAAAACATGATTAGGAGAAAGTTAACAACAAGAAAATCACAAACTTATAATGGGTCAAACGGTATTTGATTTCCTAGTAGGAAACGTTAACAAACAACGTTTTTTGTTTTATGTTCCTTTTCATAGTTTTGAGGAATTCATTTACTACATAGAATAAAAACATAAGGAAATATACCTACCTTCAAGTAGAGTTTAATCCTTTAATAAGTTTCTACCAAAACTAATCTTTTCTCCAAATGATGAGAATTCAAAAATACTTGGTCTCATCAAAAGCACAAGAATAATCTTCTAGAGAATCACGTATTCCACAAAATAAAAACTATCTATCTTTAAACATTTATCCCAATAACAAAAAGGGTAATATAAAACAACTCTTAAAAAAGAAAGAATCCCATAGGAAGGAAAACTACTTTTAAATCTTCAAAGTTCCACGGTACTACCCAGAGTTCATCATAGACCATTCCGTAAATAACTGTCCTTAAAATTCCTCAAAATAACCCAAACTAAGATTGAAACCCAAATCCAAGAAGGACTTGATAACATAGTCTTCCAAGATAAACATTATCATTCATCTCCAAAAAACATCAACCACTCCAAACATCTTATAACAAAAGTAACTAACCTAAACATATTTTCCCCAAGATAGGTCAATCATTTCCATAAGTAAACTATAATACCATAAGTTCACCTTAAACTGATCGATTCTTAAAAATTTAATTCAATGTTCCTTTACTCCTCAAAGAAAATACCATAGTAATCTATTTACCTCGATCAAATAGGGTTCCCAAAATAGTGAACGTCTTCCAAAATAATAATCATCTTTTAATCCCCTGATCATATCTATCATATTAATACAACAATCGTCACATTTCCTATCACATTGGTTATTGGGACATGTTCTTCCATTTCCCACCATTAACTAAGTAAAGAAAGTACAATTAGGGACTTAAATACTTATCCAATAATCATTAAAAGGAAACTTAAAGCATAGAAGGATAAACATGTAGAAGAAAATTATACCCTAACATGTGATCCCCTAGTTCCCAATCTAGGTTATCCATGATAATATATTCTTATGTGAATATTTATTTTATTTTATCTTTTTTCCTTTAATAATGGTTCATACTAAGCTTATGAATTTAACAAAGCATATCCCCTGGGAGTGTTGTAACGAAGAGTGCAGCAAGGTCCATTTTCGTGTACCAGTTCCCGTTCGAGTCAAGCTCAAAGCGGTGTTTTCGGGTTTTACCCCTATGTACATCTTTTCCAGAGCCACCTCTATCTGCTCGTATCCAGAT
Source organism: Viscum album (assembly GCA_963277665.1). NCBI lineage: Eukaryota > Viridiplantae > Streptophyta > Magnoliopsida > Santalales > Viscaceae > Viscum > Viscum album. Next base: position 1,992,964,286 of record OY728151.1, read on the forward strand.
AAGGATGTATTTTCTTAGAAACCCCTTACTCAATACTCACCAAAATTCAAAGAAGGTTTCCTATATTTAAACTTTTTTATAGGGTTATTCCTAAAGTTTTCATATCCTAATTTCCACAAATAACTAAACCATCCTTTGATACCAACTATAGCATCCCACCTTTTTATCACATAAACTTTCATTAAATTTTACAAAACCGAGGATCTTTAAGGTTTAGTGTCATGGAAACCAGGAACATAAAACATGAAAACATAAAACATTCTTCTTAAACACTTGAAAGGGTTCTCCTTATTTAATCCTAGGTTCACTAATGCATCTCATAACCTGGGGACAGACATCAAAAGAAAGGGTGAGCAGAGGTCCTAGCAAGGTAAACAAGGGGAAACATTTAACATGCGAACTTGAGATACATCAACAATGTCATGAAAAAGAAAAATAAGGCATGAGAAAGAAATCATGAGGCATATCATAATAAAAATAACATTTTTCATAACATGAAAATGTGGCTACAATATTTAATATTGAAAATCATTTCTATTTCACCAAGTTCCATCCCCAAGGTGTCATTAAAAATTACCATGGTATATTCACCAAGGCGTCGTTAAAAATAGTCATCTCTAGAGATTAAGTCATTACCCAATGCATTGGAGCGCTATCAGGGTGCACCCTTGAAATATCATTATTATCATGTGAGACACATATATAATCATCAATAATTTCATAAACAACCCATATAGAATAAAATGAATGGGTTTCATTTCATAATCATAACGTTTTAAAAAACTTCTTTAAAGACATGATCTTTGTGTCATTTTAAAACCCACAGAAAAGGAAGGTGGGTCTCATGTATGTAAATCCCAGAATTTAAAATAGAAAATTTTGGTATATATTTAAATACCCCTATAGAAGAGAGATCTTTGAGTATTAACTGAATAAAATAAAAGAACATTAGAACAAGAGAGAGATACATTTTGAGACGGTAATTCTGTAGCATAATGGCTATGTTTTGGGGTTTTAGAAAACATTGAAAAGAGATGGGACATGGGTAAAACATTCAAAAATGACCCATAAAACAATAGAGGGATATAATATGAAGGATATATGAACATGGTAATGAAATTTGAAAGATATACTATATGAAATGAAGAAAATGAAAGGAAGAAAAAAAAAGGATTTCTCTTATGAAAATTCGGCAGCCTAACGGCGTCACATAAACTTCAAAAAAATGAATTGACGATATCAAATAGGGTCTCTCATCATGTGAACATAAAATATCAGTATGATATATATAGAGATAATATCCCAAAAAATAAAAAGGAACTTGAAATACTTGACATGAAAGTAGATCTTTGAAAAACGAGAAAGGTGAACGAATCCCTTAAAAATTCGGTAGCCTAACGGCGCCACTTAAAACCTCAAAATACTGAATTGAAGCGATCAAATAGAGTATCTCATCATATGAAAATAAAATATCAGTATGATATATATTGATATAATACCCCAACAAAATGAAAAGTAACTTGAAATACTTGACATGAAAGTAGAACTTTGAAAAATGAGAAAGGTGAATGAATCCCTTAAAAATCATGCAGCCTAACGGCGCCACTTAAAACTTCAAAATACTGAATTGAAGAAATAAAATAGGGTCTCTCATCATATGAACATAAAATATACGTATGATAGATATAGAGATAATACCCCAAAAAAATAAAAAGGAACTTGAAATACTTGACATGAAAATAGAACTTGAGGAGGGTGAACGAATCCCTTAAAACTTCAGCAGCCTAACGGCGCCACTTAAAACTTCAAAATACTGAATTGAAGAGGTAAAATAGGGTCTCTCATCATATGAACATAAAAGATAAGTATGATAGATATATAGATCATACCCCAAAAAAATAAAAAGGAACTTGAAATACTAGACATGAAAATAGAACTTGAGAAGGGTGAAAAAAATCCCTTAAAAATTCGGCAGCCTAACGGCGCCACTTTAACATTCTTAAAATGAAATGATAAGAGAAAGAGGGAGTCTCACATCATATGAACATGAAAAATAAAGTAGGATGAATATAAAAGAACATCCCTCAACATAAGAGCATGGAGCATAAAAGAAATGACATAAAAGAGATTACTTGAAAAGAAAGAGGGTGGTAGGATCCCTTACCTTAAAACGTAACTCTTAAAACTAAAAGGTTGGGTCCTTGAGGGCTTGGGGGAACCATGGAAGGACTCCTTGGGAGGTAATGAGACCAGAGCTTCGTTGGGGGAGAGTTGGGAGTCGAATGGATGAGAGGATGGCTTGGTATTTATAAGGAAAGTGAGGGGACAAGGCATTAATGGCCAAGGAAAACCTCATTAGTGGTTTTGGAAAAACAATGGGCTTGCGCATGGTATTGGCCACTTCGGACACCTCATACCTTATCTTACTATTCATAAGTCGACCATATTGATTACATACTTAATACATCATTTAATGATGTCATTAAACACCCGTAACTTAAAAACATATTTTCACTATTCATCGAAAATTCAACTTTCTCAGAAAAATCCCAAAATTTCACCTTAACCAAATTTCGATGCTCTGCTTTCAAAAATGAACTGCATTTTATAAAAATTATTCTCTAAATATTTTTAATTTAATTTTTAAATAAATACACTATTCGCTGAAAATTCATTTTTTTCAGAAAAATCCCCAAAAATTACCTTAACATAATATCGATGCTCTGAGTTCAAAATTGAAATCCATTTTATAAAAATAATTTTCTAAATATTTTTAATTAAATTTTTAATTAAAAAACACTATTCATCCGAAAAACTAATACTTTGACTAATAATTTATGAAACCGTTATTTAACCATTTTATTGAATCACATTACTTAATAAAGGTGCCAAGATTATATTAATACTTTATTTAAGTGAGATTACTAATCCATTTGGTCACATTACTAATCCTAAGCATAAAATCACTATTCACAATTTACTATTCATCAAAAATTATTTTGATCTTATTAGACTCTAAATTTCGTACTGAAAATAATTGTAGAAGACCATTTTTTGAAAATCATTACATATTTTTAATTATTTAAGGTTAACATAAACATTTTTTTAAAATATCATTTCTCTAAAATTTACCAAAAATATGCATACTATATTTATGCAGACATTTGAAAATTCATAAACTTCATCATAAGAAGAAATCAAAATTTTTATTTAAAACAAAGGATGAAACAAGGCAGTTACGGTCTCCTTACATAGCCCCTTATCACACCAGCATAGGATCTAAGTGTAAGGTGTGTTAAGGTGAGAGAATCTGAGGGAGGCTTGGCCATTATCGCACGAGTAGTAATTTCTATCAGTTTGAACTTCTCGCGAAGGTGATTCCGTTATAGCTTCATACGATGAAGTTCGGCTTGGGATTATTCCAGAGCAAAGCTCATTGGTGCTACCTCCTTCCCAAGTTCTGTTATATGGGCATCGATCGGTCCAAGACTACTAGGTGAGGCCATCAAATCTTATTTCTATATTAATTAACCAAGATCACTTTTATTTAGAGACAAATTCTAAATGTTTAGTTTACAGGGATCATATTGACCAATGGTCATATAACAGTCAAAACCCAAGAGTCTCATTTTAATTATACTCATGTTATCTAATGAAATAGTTTTGTTGAGTATAAAAAAATAACACACAAAATTAGGGAAAAGGATTTATTCAAAATTTCAGGTTGTTACACCAAATAATCTAGAAATTGAGTGAACACTCTATCTACACCATAATATACGGGATACTCATTAGTGATTGAAGGCTCGACATATCCCTTATCAAGGATATAAGTGTCACCTTAAAAAAATAAATATTCTCTATTTTCATCTAGACCTAGATTCTATCTCCATGGCCCATGATCCAAAATCGGAAAAGCATAGTGCAAATCTAAAAAACGCTTTCTGCCATTGCATCACAACTTTTTTGAAGCTGATCTTTCGAAGCCATGTCATGCATCTATATTATAGGATGAGGAAAGTATGGATTTTTACTCTTTTTCACTCCCCTATAATAGAAGAACCCCTCTGATACGGAATCATGAAATGTTATAGCCTTTGGTAAAATCAAGGGGACGGATTACACTTGGACCAATTGGTCACTGCAACTGAACATCCCCACTTCAATGGTCCCAGAAATCATGGATGATTAGACAGGATATACATTATTATTCCAAACTGGGTCCCTCAAGACAATAGGAAGATAATAGAAATAAGAATATCGAAGTTTCTCTCACCTGGAAAACATACCATAAGGAATTTATCCAACTATTTTCTTCCATTATACCTAGTTCCCACGCAAGAACAGTTGTGCCACATCACGCAGACCAAAATATTAGCTTCCATAGCAGTGATCTAGGAGAGGAATCATCCCCCTGTTCAAGGGTAATATTTGCCACTGCCTCCACCCCTTGGATCACCAATTCCTAATGGCATTTAGTATATACCCTTCGTAGTCATAAGAAAACCCCAGCTGATGGAATTGGGTTATTTAAATTTCAATCGCCATCTCCAGGTTCATTGTCCTCTAAGATGACACAAGAGACATCAACAGTGTTTTCATATTTCCCCAATCCCACTGGGATAGGGGTATTTATATCTTCATGTTCATCCCAGGAATCATTATGCCCCTGATTATAGAAATTAGATCCTCAAAAATTCGACCAATCCATGCCAATTGAGACCCCAAATGACCCACACCCCATATGGCTGGAGGCATTTTCATCGTCATCATCACCATAGAGGGAATCAGTCATCTCTAGGTTGTGAGGAAGAAATCAACGGTTAGAATCCCACCAGCTCCTCCCACTACAATACAAACCTATGTTGGTTGGGGCCCATTTTGAAATTGCAGCCAGAAACTCCCTCAAAGTCACTATTTATAGGCCAGGAAAGATGAAGCGTATAGACAATGCAATCAGATCCCACTGGGATCACTATCCAAAATGAATCAACTTGTCCAAGGGTACAAAGGAAGACTTAGATGGAATCAATGTAGAATTATCTTTTTTTTCATATAATGAATGGGAATGATCCCCATTTCCTGATATACCAATGTGAATTTCATCACTATCAACATAGAATATATTGATCCAGATGAAAGTTCATAAGGTCATGACACTGAAACAAACCTTGAGAGCTGTGTTATTTGGATGAACCAAATGAGGATACATGCACCAGGAAACAAATATGGATCCAAAATAAGGAACCCTCAAATATCGAGCTACCACCTCCATGATGGAATATTACCAAGCGAATGGGTACAACCACATCCTAATAATCTCCTAGAATAAATGAAGTTCCTTCCCCAGAGGAATGATTTTCATAATATGATAGAAAAATACAAACCATCCAACAACTCAATGGGGCGTTACTCAGAGGAAATATCTCCACTAAGAATTTTCTTTAGGAGGAGATGAATGTTATTCCTCAAATGGTCGATCCACCAGTAAGACAGGTATCTGAGCATCAAGTTTTCTATGGATCTAGATAGCCAGTCTACATAAATGATGAAGTCAAAAATAATCCTAACTTCCCTATATTCTATCAACAACCTCTCCCTCACAAGGAAAATTGTCCAATATCAGGATGAATCAAAAATCAGTAAGAGATAAAAGTGGGGTCAACTCATCAATCCCCACTAGCTACTTATAGAATAGATAAAGCTCTACAAATGGTTCCCATAGATCTCCTTAATTTCATTGACTCTCTGACTACTCAAATGGAATCCATGGATGGGAGATGCACACATGTGAAAACTGAGATGATTCCATATCCTGATTGGGTGGACGAAACATAACCGCCACCCAATTTCATCAATATTACCTTCTCTACATTTGAAAAAGTGGGAAACCCCAAAAAAATATCACACACTTCATATCCCTATGTGGTCCAAAGATGGTCCCTCTAGATCAACAAGATTCAACATATCTGAGGTTTGTTATGTATAGAATATGATCGGGTTATCCTTTGTTAGGTATAGTAGTCTTCCAAAAGGATCTGTGTTAGGATGGGAAGGCATTTATCATCAATTCCTTTATCAATTCAGCTCCATATTGAGGAAGAAGAGAATTGTCTACTTGAAAAATTGTAGATAGATCAAGAATGTGGGGGTTTCTAACTTCATAGTAAGGTGGAAGGGTTTGACCTACTCACTCCATATACCTCTCTTACAAGAGATACTATTGGAACTCTATTCTAAAAATATTCGGGATGAGTTGCTAACACATATGATTATAATGAAATATATAAGTTGATTCCATGAGTTTTCTGAAACAGAACAACTTTTAGAAGAATTCCTCCAGTGGACTCGATCCAAAACTCAACTCAATACCATAGAATAGGGAAAAAGACCAGCTAGAGATGAAGCTGCAAATGTAACCCTCAATCACATAGTAGTGTATATCCCAATACCTATGAAGTACTTGAATCGCCTAAAACCTTCTGTTTCGTGGTGATAACCAAAGAATCTCCCTTGGGAATAAGCATAAAGAAATCAGGGCCACTCAATATTTGAGGAACAGATGAAAAAAATATAACTCATCAGAAATGAATAAGACCTCGGTTATTTCTTGGAATTCGTGGCTAATAGCCTGGTCACACTCCCGCAAACAAGGAGGCATGAGGATGTAATCCTCACTGACCATCCTAATTACTACCCCTTCCACATAAGTTTGGGTCATAATATCTATAGTTGTTTTATCTTCAAATAAGTCCTTCAAGGTATGGTCGACTCTAGAAAGGTAACAAAATACCACACCCCAATGCAGGTGGCTTTCATAACCATAATACAACCGAAAGAAGAGGGTGATTGGTAGAACGTCTCAGCTTGATGTGCATGAAATTGGACATCTGGATTACTCGAAAGGCCGTTAATCGATCCCATGCTACTCTAAAATCATAGTTGCGTCGAACTGTGACAGCTCCACCACCCATGGAGGGATCATCAACTATACCTCCCTGAGGTGGGTGTGACCACCAGATGTAGGATGAAACATATGAGGAAGAGTCATATTATCTTCTAAATTGAGCCTTAACACCTGCATATTTCTTCCCTATGAGGTCCTAAATATAGGAACTTCCACACAAAATAGAACCCTCATTGGATAAAGAACTCATATTTGGATATTTCAACACAATACACTTTTCTAACCCCTTCTTTGATAATGAGTTTTACCAAGAGCATGTGTTTACCACAAGTAACTATGGAACGGAAGGCTATATATTCCAAAGCCGAGGATACAGGGGGAAAAACAGATGTAGTCGAACTCAATATTATGGGTATATCTCAATGGAGGACATATTTGCAGTTGAGACTCGCTAGAAAGAGAACCATAAGGCTCAAAATAGGAAAGGAGGTGCCTCAAAGCCCTCTAGTAGTTGATCGCATCCGATTACATAGCATGAACACTTAGGGGGGTTCTAATTTGATCATCCTCAGAAATGGGGAGTAGTTGAACAACCTACGCCACTAGTAGCAGATACTCCCTCAACCATTGTGAAATCACCAGGTTCAAACATCTCAAATGAGTTTTCTTCTCATCCATGGGTCTAGGACCAACCCCATATTGGGAAGCACCGACCTATGACACAAAAATAAGACATTATGAAATAACTGAGGATAGTATCATCCATGCTCTCAGTCCTCGATGTACTCCATCCTTTAAAATAACTCATGTAGGAACATGTTCAATCTCTCTAAAGACCACAAGAGTTAAAGATAGACGTCACTACAGCTGGGGTCTATTGAGTGGGGACCATTTCATCATAACGTCAAGTCACTATCTCATTCACTGATCAAGATCATCAAGAGGATCTTTAAGGACATATCATACCCATATATGTCTCAGGAAGACTCAATAATGTCAATGTCCAAAGAGTTGTAATTAATAACTTTTTTGGGATTCTTCATATCCTAGTTTGAACACTATGAACATTGGGATATCACAAAGGATATTTGTCTCCCACTAAGCTAACCATCAAAGGGTATTATGAGAATGATCAAATACTTCTTGGGAAAATAAATCTCAAATCCTAGTTTGGGGATCTTGCATCAGATGCTGATTTTATGGTAATCCAGCACAACAAGGCATATAACATCCTACTCAGAAGGCCTTGGATCCATAGCCACCTGGTGATGCCTTCAATATTCCACCAATGTCTGAATTATCCCATTAATGGAAAATTTGGCATACTACATGGTGACAATACTCCATTTTTAACTTGAGGGGATATATATACTGAAGCATAATTCTATAAAAGGGAGTAAAATGACTAATAGAGGATGATGATGTACAAGTTTATTCTCCCAATGGCTTGGGTACCGCCCATGTAAATCCTTGGAATTTTCTCAATGGAAAATATGTACTCTCAATACACTTGGTCGAAGTCAAAGATGTAACCCCATAAGTCCATTCCACTCTTGTCCCCAGTGACATCATCGAATACTATCTACTCCAATGTCTCTCTACAATAACCCAATCAGTAGGGGATGACAATGTCTCTTCTCATGGATTGTCTCACATGATAATGACAGTGGGGCCCCATGGTTTATATCTTCATTGGAAAATATTTTCATAGATCATGCGATGGAAGAAGATGAGGATTATCTCAGGAATCCCCCTCCAGCAATCAAGGATGGTTTCTCCACAACCATCGACAGAATCTGGTAGATAAATCTAAGAATAGAGGAATACATGCGACCTACACTGATTATTGTTCCCATTCCCATTGAAGAGCAAGATATGTACATCGTATTTCTAAAGCAACATTGATATGTATTCTCATGGAACTGCATAGAAATGCCATGTCTAAATATAGATGTGTCTATGCACCATATCGGGCTACCAAATGAGCATAAAGGCATCAATCAGGTGTCCAAAAGGATTCACCCCACTCATGCCACCAATATTCCATCAAAAGTTGGAAAGATGATCAAATCCAACTTTTTCTAGAAAGTGTAATACCCAAGATGGCTTTCCAACATCATCCATATAAAGAAGAAGAATGGGAAAATTAGGGTTTGAATTAATTTCAGATACGTTAATTGGAATTGACCAAAATATGATTTTCTGTTCCAAATCATAAGGCTCTTGATCGATGTAGCTACTAGTTTCCAAGACCTTTCTTTCATTGATGGGTACTCAAGGTACAATTAGATAAAGATATCCCCTGAGGATGAATAACCCAATACCTTCAGTGTTCCATAGGGGATATTTTGATATCAGTCCACGCCTTTTGGCTTGTAGAATGTGGTGCCACATATCAGCATTCCATGCAACATATCTTTAAGTTGTTCTTGGGAAATATAGTGGAATGTTATTTTGATGACCTGGTGGTTGAATCTTGATAGCTATGTGATCACTTCATAGACCTTAAAATAATTTTCTATAAGATGTGACATCATAGTCTGATGTTTAATCTACTAAAATTCACTTTCAGTGTAATGTCCAGGAAATTACTTTTTTATGGTATTCAAATGTGGCATTGAGGTCGACTAAGAGAAGACCAGTGTTATCTCATAAATTTCAGCCCCCATAAACCTAAAATAATTGATGTGGCTCTAAGGGAACCATGATTATATTTGGTGGTTCATTTCCAACCTGGTTGGAAAAGCACTCCCCTTAACTAGGAAAATAAAGAAGGGAACTAGCTTCCAATGTAATGATGATTTTCAAAGATACTTTGACAGTATCAAGCAGTAACTCCTACATACCCTGGTCTTGATTCATGTGGTAGATGGGAGGACACAAATTATATGTGTGGCCACCATGGAATGCTCACTCAGTTCCCTCCTTGCACAAAAGAATATTGAAGGGAGAAAAAATAATATTTATTGCATCATCAAGAAAATGCTAGTTACTGTGACCTAATAATATTATGTCATGAAGAACTGTATCATGATCATCTTCACACTGCAATATCTCATATCGATCCACTCAAGTACATCCTTGGTCATCCAATGTTGACTAGTCACTTGGCCCAGTGGGTGGAAATTCATAAGCAATATGATATCTATATTTTGTCCTATAAGTCAGTGAAAGGATAATCCTTGGATGATTTCCTCATAACACATCTTTCCGTAGAAAATATTCCATAAGAAAAAGAGAAATCAGATGATGAGTTATTCTATACCCATTACACTCCCCATAAAGGGGTGATGTATTTTGATCACTTCTCACGAAGTCCTATCCAAATAAGGATATAAAACCTAAAGCTCAACCGGGTTATCCTGGGGATTGTATTTGTCTCTCCTAATAATGTGGGTTTCTGTACACTTTCTCACTATTTGAAGGCTGCAAAAATAGTGAGGTTGAATACCAAGCCCTCATCATTGTCTTGTAATTGGTCCTACAGCTGAGAATAGCCTACCTAAACATCAAAGGGGATTCCGAGTTGGTGATAAAGCAATTCAATGGTGAATATTCCATAGAAAAGGAAGAACTGGCCCCCCTCATTGACTAGGTCAGGGGAATAATGATAGAGTTCCCTTTATAACCCATAGTTCATTGTATTCCCCCAATCACAAAATGCTCACACTAACGTGTTGGCCAGTTAAGCAACCATCTTGGATAATCCTAATCAAGAAGAAACAATCTTCCACATCACACATCAGAGAATGGTCTCGATAATCATCATATATGATATGAAAGAGATCAGGAATTCCAACAAAGACTCAGAGTGTGATGTACCAATAATATCCCCTACATGGATGGATCCCAAAATTGGCTATCTACAAAATGTGTTTCTTCTAATGGACGGAGCCAAAAGGGAACATATTTGTCATCGTGCAATGAACTTTACCCTACATAATGGTCCAAATGAGATTAAAACCCTTTATAAGTGTTGATTAGATGGGATATTCCTCAAATTCATAGAGGAAGGAGAGGTTTTGGTTGTCATGGAAGAAGTCTATGTGGTCTTTTGTGGATCCTATAAATCTTGGACAAGGCTCTCCCACCAAATCAGGAGGTTATGTTATTACTGGAAACACATGATATAAGACTATGTAAAATTCACCAAGAAATTTCATTCATTACAAATCCATGAGAACTTCATCCAACAACCACCAAAATTTCTACATACATATAAATACTCTTAGTGATTTTTTTTCTAGGGGTGGATGTCGTGGGTCCATATCCCCCATCCACAGATAAGTTGTTCGAGTATATCCATACTACTACCGAATTAATTTCCAAATTCGTTGAGGCATTACTCCTCAAGGGATTTGGGATGAATAACGTCATCAACTTCATAAATTCCTTTATCATCACCAGTTTTGGGTTCCCCCACACAATATTGATGGATAATGGTACCAATTTCTGATATATGGAGTTGAAAAATCTATACCAGGAGAACAATATCAAGTCCAATCACACATCTCACTATTATGGAATAGAAAATGGATAGATATATGCATTCAAAAAGACTCTATAATATATACTCCAAAATATGGTGAAAAAGGACAAGAAGTCTTGTCAAAAAAACTCCCCTATTCTTTATGGGTCTACCATACTACTATGTATACTGCTACACAAGAAATGCCATACTCGTTGTTGTACGAGACCAAGGCATTGTTACCCATGGAATTACATCTTCCCTCTCTATAATTATCCATCTATTGGAAACTCTAAAATGATGAGAAATCCCAAAAGTGATTAGATGAATTGGAATGTGGTGATGAGAACAGGTTGTGCACACTACTCAACCTTGAGGTCCACCAGAATCATATTGCATGAGCTTTCAATAAAAGTGTTCTCCTACACTCATTACTTCAGGATGACCTAGTTTTTGTCCCCATAACTTTAATGATACCATGAAAGAAGCCCCCCAATCCGGAACCCAAAAGGGAAAGACCCTATGTCATACATAATGTCTACCCCAAAGGGGTTTACTCATTGAAAACAATATATGGGGAGCATGACACACCTCCCACCAATGCAATATTTCTCAAGAAATAAATTGCATAGTTTTCATCATACGAGTGTCCATATTAGTTTAAGTCCAACAATTTTTTCTAAACACATTATGTTTAACTATACAAAAATCGTCCTAACCACATGACATTATGTTGTACAAAATTATTCCTGGTTACGTGATGTTAAATTGTAAAAATTTATCCTGGTATCATGATATTAAACTACACGTCCCCATTCATCCTAGAAGAAATACGTTAAACTACACACGACCTTTCTTCCTTATTATAAGACATTAAACTACATGACCAATGTCCTTTCCACATGACATAAAACTACACGGATCCTGGATATCCACATATATTCACATCGATTCACCTATGTATTGTATACATGATGTTAAACTGCATGGTTCCTCTAGAACTATTTATGGTTTTATTATCCATTCTAATAAAATACGTAGGGATGCCTCAATCCTATATCTTGGTCCAACCACTACATGATACTAAAATCCCTTGTAGTACTCCCTTTTCTCTCAACATTTTAGGGAAACCTTTGTAATTCCTTATTTCTCACACTGAGCATAGATCACATGAGGTTAGGATTTTCAGATGGAACATACCCTCACTATAAAGACATAATGGTACAAAATAGGTCTATTATGAGTCTTCACTACATGAATTTAAAATTCATGGTTGATTTCCTTGCCACATGGTTGTAAACTCTATAGTTTCCCAAGAACTAAATGTTGTATAATTCACATTCTAAGTAGATACATAGTGATTCCTAGACTTACACTCTAGGGACCAACTAAAACGTTACCATAAATTTGCATCAGTTAACCTTCATCCTCTCTACATGATGTTAAATTTCATGGAATTTACAAAACTATATATGGATTGATTCTCACCTTTTATAATATATGTAGAGATTCCTAAACATACATTATTAGGTCTTGCTGCAACATTTCCATTTTTTAGGACAGTCCACCTTCATCCTATCCACATGACATTAAACTGCATGGAATATCAATAACTACATGTATCTTTATTTTTGTCATTACAGGGAATATAGTGATACCTGGATCTCCAATCCTAGGCCCAGCTGCAATGGTCAACAGAAATAATGCCCACCTATAAATATAGCCAGACCAGCATAGATTATTTCTCTTTCAATAACTATGTGTGACTTGATTATTTCTGTCACGAGATACGTATTGAATCCCTAATTTCCAACTCTAGTCCGAGTTATAAAAAACAAATATAAAAATGCCCCCTCCATGTGTATGGGTTAGACCTGCATATGAGACTTCATTCAGAACTATATGTGGATTGATTATCATCATTATGAGATATGTAGTGAATCCTAAGTCTATATATTTGGGCCCATCCGCAACATTTAAACACTTTCATGTTAGTTCCCGTGTCCTTACCACGCAAAGTTAAACTACATGGAAATGCGTCTAAAACGTGTGATTTTAAACTGCATTAAGGTAAGTCTTTATCGAACTACGTTAAAATACATAGAGGTAAGTAAATCCCCACTAAATGTAGTTAAACTGGGAAAATAGTTACCTATTTATCCTTCTTTATCAAAGTACCACAAGAGAAATACCTCATCAACTATAGTATGGGGTGATTCCTCCCTCTTTTAAATCACCTCAATCCATAATCCACACTTTATGCCACATGTATCTTGGATCACCACAACCTTCTGTGGTCCTCTGAAATGATATCCGACTTCAAGGTCCATTTTCTTGAATTTTCATACATGTATATGGTTCTGGCATAAGCTCCTATGGCCATAAACCAAATGAGTCAGTCTGAACAAATATATTCTTATCCTTATGGGCCCAGACATCACTATGGTAGGACTCAACACCTTAGTGTGTATGAAATTCTTCTATTATGACTGTCTAATATCATTACTCATGAAATGAGAATCTCAATCCGTGATTTAAAACATTTCCATCTCCCTCTTAGAAATATGTTTGGAAACTCTTGACCCTAGGTATCCAAATTAGGATCTTGTGTTACATCTCACATATTATTTCCATGTGAATCAGGACACTAAACTATCTGTAATTCGGTAAAAGATATACAAACTTGAAACCATAGCCTATAATGGTCAAAATTAATATAATATAAAATTATAACAAAAGAGACGCCAAATTTTTCAGGTCGAAAACCCACAAAGGGAGACCTGAGAAAAATTCGATTCTCTGACTACTAAACTCCTCATTCTCAAAGTTGGGGAAAAATTAGGGCGGAAATAGATAAGAAATAAAATCTCATAGGTACTACCTTGTATCCTATGTAAAATACAAGATATTATCACTGGACCCCCTGGTCTATAAAAAATTTAGAGTAATGGTTTTTCACATCTCCTCACCATGTGAATATGTTCTTTATGCGGTGGCATAACTTTTAGGGTACTCGCACCCTCCTTGGATTTTACACCTTCCATATATCACTGATAAAAGAAAATTTTATTCAATATTTTATTGATAATAAATGAAATTATTTCCTCATATTATGTTAAATATTTTTATTTATAAATTATTTTGGATTAGATCATTCATTTGAAATTCAGATGAAAATTCCAGGTTTTCCATTTGAATTTCACTACAGTATTTCAACCATAAATATGTTTATGTGTATTATTTGAACATAAAATTATTTAATTGTGTTCCTAAAATACTTTTATACATCTTTAATTCAATAAATTTTAGCTAAATCATGCATTTTATAGGACTAAATGGTCCATGAAATCAAAGATGGGATGGACTCACCATATTAGATACCACTTCAATATTTTGGCCCTAACTTCTTCATCCAAACTTGTATTGGGCCAAAATTGGTAGAGAATGTCATGAAATAAATTCATAAGAAATAAAACTTATGAAAGGATATATTATTCATATATTTTTGAGTTAAAATAATCATTTCATTTTGTATTAAAGTATTTTTCCGAATTTCCCCTTTCACACTTGAAACCACTTGTAACCTAGTCTCCCCACCACTATATGAATATGTATTTTTATCATTTGGATAGTTTAGGAAATGAATTATGATATTTTAGTTCTAGAATAATTAGTTTCACTCAATTTATCTTAAAATTTCAAAAGGGGGATCTCTGGAATCTTGGATCCCTTCATCGTAGCATTCTTCTTCTTCTTCACTAGTTAATGTTTTTATTCTAGAAATAAACTTCTTATTTACTCTTATATTTCTTATATTTTATTATATTTTAATTAATTTATTCTTCTCTGATATTACTATTTGGTTTTGAGATCAATAGTAGAAACAGGATTGGGTTATACCCTTTCAACAACCTTTACAAATGAAAGATGTTTCTATGGTGACTACATTACCCACCGAAGAGTAAT
Source organism: Viscum album (assembly GCA_963277665.1). NCBI lineage: Eukaryota > Viridiplantae > Streptophyta > Magnoliopsida > Santalales > Viscaceae > Viscum > Viscum album. The sequence continues at coordinate 1,992,979,627 of OY728151.1, forward strand.
TCTTCTTACTAATAAATCTTACTCTAACCTTATTCAGTTAATTATTTTGAATAAAAGGGAAAATTTAATTCAAATAAAATTATTTCTGAATTTAATTGTAAAATTATAAGAAACTAAGAATGAAATTGAAAAACTTACATAAAACATGCGAGGTCGGGTAATGTGTTAATTGTGAGAACGTGAACTTAATCGATAAAAACCACACATGATTAATATTAGAGTTAAAATATAATCCAAAAACTCAATTAATACTCATTTAAATAATGGTAATGTTTCCTAATTTATCATTTACCATAATATAGTATTAGAACGACAATCAAAAAAGGGTGTTACGATTGCATGTTTCGAAGCTAGCCTGGTGTTCAGTTCATTTCATCATTGTGGTTAAGTTAACTCACATAGTGTTTGAGAGTTAGAAAATTAAGGGATAATAATTAATTGGAGATTAGTATTAATTATAATTATTAATAATTAAGTTTACTGGTAGAGTCATATCATTTACACTTTTTAAAATATTTTTCTACAAAACATCTTCTCGTTGTGTTTTATTAATCAAGCATCATTTCGAAAACAAAACAAAAAAACAATATTCTTCTAGAAAATTTATTCTTATTATTTTATAAACATAAAACCACCAATAACCTTATAAATTATTTATTTTTTCTTCATTTTAAAAATATCTTTATGTTTTTTTTAATTACTGCCTCTTTGAGAGATAACCTTGGACATCCACTCTGTTACACCTAAGAAGTAAAAAATTAATCATAATTTGAGAGGGCCCATGCTAATGTTTTTAAATTAGCACCATTTTTCGGAATGTGATTATTTATTTCAACCAATTAAAGTAATTTATTTTATTTTTTAGTTTATTATCTTCTTATATTATTTCTTTTTTCTTTACCCAATCTGAATTTTTCTTCTTCTTTCATTTTCTTCTTTGTCTTCTTTTTTTTGGACCATCAACTCAAACTTCACATTTTTATTTTATAATGGTCCAATTTTATTATTTTCATTTTTATTTTATTTAGAACATAAACTAATCCCAAGGTTCTTTTATATCGTGACCTCGATATTGTGTACATCCTTTGGGATCGATTCTGATAGTCTCAGCCTACGGGAAGTTTTGAAATTCTATTAGTTGAATTATTCATCCATTATGGTAATATTGAAATTGGTAACAATTATAATTCAAACATAAAACATGATCCAACAGCTAAAAATAATAATGAACTTAATATAACTATTCGATAATTGGATTCCCTTATCATTAACTATCGACCAAATTGTATAGCATATCCAAACCTCCAGTCTGACTTTGAACTGAAATTTGGGTTAATTCACCTACTTCGAAAATTTCATGGACTATCTGGTGAGTATCAAAATAAAAAATAAAAATAATTTAATTTGGTTTTATGAACACTAAAACCAAGAAATGTAGATTAAAATAAAATGAAACTAAGAGCATTCCCATTCTCACTTGACAAAACAACAAAAGACTGAATGTAATACTTACAACCTGAAGATGTAATTTGATGGAATGATTTGAAACTTCTTTTCTTGTAGAGATTTTTTATTTCATAAAGGACCTCTATGATTTGAAAAGTGGTCTTAGAAATTATGCAAGACTAAGAGGATTCAATGTATGAGTACTCACGCTGATTCAAGAAGTTGTGTGGAAGCTGGCCACATCACCAAATTAGGGAGAAACTACTCATCCAATACTTCTACGAAGGACTCACAGTTATAGATAGGAGCATCGTGGATATATTATCTGGAGGTAAATTTTTCAAAAAACATTATAATATGAATTGGAATTTATTGAAAATATTTCACAAAACTCGCAGCAATTTTGCGATCGAGGTTCACCACATGTTAGAGGAGTACATTAGGTAAGTCATTCTCTTGAAAATCATTTTATTGATACTATGTTGGAATAATTTACTACTATGATGAGGCATATTTATTTCTCTTAAAAGACATCTCAACACAATCTTATGAGTCCTTTTGGTATTTTCCATAAAATATACCACCCAAATGATTGTTTCCCACAAGTACAAGAGACAGAAGATTGTGCAGTGGTATTCCCTGGGAGACCATATCAGCAATAGCAACAACCACATCCTTAGAAGAAGTATGATTCCTTTTTCAAACATACAACCAAGGGTGGAAGGATCAATCAGACAAGAGGTATGGCTTTAGACAATATAAATTTCCCCCTTTTCAATAAAATTTATAGAAGTCTCTGCCTTACCAATAAGATTTCCAATAACCCAAAGGACATTTAATGCTCAAGAATATACAAGTCAACAAAAAGGGAATTCCTTACCAAAGGTATATTCTAATACCGATGATTTTTTCTAACAAATTTTTCCTAATAAATATAATGATTTGAAGAGTCAAGGTTCTTAGTTGAGTGAGTTTAAGGCACAAATGATCTAGATTACCACCATCCTCCATGAACTGGTAAGTAAGAACTCTAGAAATATTCCTTTGTAACCTTCCCCAAAACCCAAGGGGAATGTTAGTTCCATCACATTGAGATTTCACAATAAAATTATTAATACATCTGCAACTATCATTCCCCCAGAATTCACCTCAACCTAGGAGAATCCCCATTTGATACCAATTTCTGAGAAACCCAAGGGCAAAGTTTATGGTAAGAAATTTTTTGATGATTTTCCTCCTAAACCCCTTTCTTTTCTAAATATATTTGTTCAAAACAAGAAGATGGATAAATAGGAAATAAAAAAATAGGTTTTGGACATATTTATGTGTTTGGAGATAAACATCATCCTTATTGAAACTATTAATGAAATCTACAATTATAATAAATTCTTGAAAGAATTTTTTACCAATCTAATAGGTCTCATGGAAAATAAGAAGATCAATCTTGGAAGGAATTTTTAATCACTCATTACACCTACTCAAAAAATTCCAAAAAAGTTCAAGGATCTGAGAACATTCAACATCCCATGCACCATAGTGGATTTAAACTTTTTTGTTGATTTATGTGATTTTGGAGATTCCATAAATGTGATGAATCACTCTGTATTCTATTCATTATAGTTTTGTGAGTTGAAATTTACGAGATTAGTGGCGCAGTTGGAAGATAGATCTACTTCATATCTTCTGGTATTCTTTGAGGATGTATTTTTTCGGGTAAGATAAATGACATTTCTATCATATTTAAACATTCTTAACATGGAGTATGATTAGGTATGTTCCCATGCTCCCATTATCTTAGGTAGGATCTTCCTAAAAATAAAAAAATGATAATAAATGTCCATGAGGGTACACTTTCCATAGAGTTTGGATATGAATTTGTGATATTTAATGTTATGGACCCCATGAAGTGTCCCACAGAGGAACATTATTATTTTTTAGATCCCATTTTGAACCACCAAATAAAAACCCCATAGAATTTTATTATCCTATGATTAGAAAGATTATGAGTATTGTTTCTAGTTTAAATTCTAAGATTACTTCCAAACCTCTTTCTAATGCACAATACTCTCTTATATTTGATTTTTAAATGGATTGATATTCTCATTTGTATCATGCACACTCTGATAAGGACTTAGATATTGATTATGATGATGTATTTGATGATTTATTTACTAATTTTGATTATGTCTATTCTGTTATTGATGTTATTTGTGAACATATTTCAGTCCCATTAATTTCTTCATCCATACTGCACCACCCTTCATTGGAACTCAATCCACTGCCACCAAATCTCAAATACTCATACTTGTTGAGTGGTGAGATATTAACTCTTATAATTTCTAATAATATCCCTTTTGGACATTAATACAAACTTTTGAATCTATCTATATAGAATATTATCGAAATTATGTGGAGCTTGGATGACATATCCAATATTCTCCCCACCATTTTCATGCATAAAATTATTTTGGAGGATGGCCCTAAACCGGTTTTTCAGCCACAATGGTGACCAAATCCAACTCTTTTGGAAGTTGTTAAAAAATAAGTTAATAATTGATCAGGGCAAGTATACTTTATCCCATTTTAAATTCCATGTGGGAGAGTCCTATTCAGGTTGTGCCTAAGAAAACTGGTGTTATTATTCTTTGGAATGATGGAGAGGAGTTAGTTCCAATGAGGGTTCAAAAAAGTTGGAATGTGTGTATTGATTATAGTAAACTAAATCAATCCACTATGAAGGACCATTTCCCCCACCAATTTATTGATCAAATGATTGAAATACTATCTAGGAATACACATTATTGTTTCTTGGATGGATTTTATGGATATTTTTAGGTTTCTATAGCACTGTAGGGTCAATATAAGACAACATTCACATGTATATTTGGTATATTTGACTAAAAAAGGATTCCATTTAGACTATTAAATGCCCAAGGTACCTTTCAGAGATGCATGGTTAGTATTCATTTTCATATTTCATTGAGACCTTAAAAGAGGTATTTATGGATGACTTTACAGTGTATGGATCTACATTTGATGAATGTATATTTAGTTTGGTAAAGGTGTTGAATCATTGTACTGAGAAGAATATGGTCTTGAACATTGAAAAGTGTAATTTCATGGTAGGGGAGGGCATTGTCTTTGGGCATGTAGTGTCAAAACATATAATAGAGGTTGATAGATCTAGGGTAGATATAATTTCATGCATAACCTATCCTATATGTGTCCATGATTTTAGATCTTTCCTAGGGAATTAAGGATTTTATCGGTGCTTCATCAAAGATTTTTTAAAGATCGATCTTTCTGTGTCGAGATTACTTAAAAAGGATTCTGATTTTGTGTTTGATGATTCTTTTGGGACTTTTTTTTATATATATAAATTTTGGACCACTCAACTTATCATACAGCCCCCATGATGGGACATTCCATTTGAGATTATGTGTGACACATTAAACTTCACGGTTGGAGTTATCTTAACTTAGAGGGTTGAAGGACATCCACATGTGATTACATATTCTAAGAGGATATTGGATTCATCCCAATAAAAAACACATCCCTAGAAAAGGAGTTTATTTCTATCATATTTTATTTAGATAAATTTTTTAAAAAATTATCGGTCTCTAAAGTAGTTATTTTTTCTGACCTTGCAACTCTCAAGAACCTCTTGAAGACACCAAATGAAAATACTAGGCTTATCTGATGGATTCTCCTTCTTTAAAAATTCGATATTGATATAAAGTAAAAGAAGGTGTCATAAAATTTGGTGGTGGACCACACAAGTAGGATTACTCACACACTAGAGGCTAACACTATGGACTAGGTAACAATTCGGCACACTTTTCCCTATGAGCATATTTATGCACTATCAGGTACACATCTTTAATATGCAGATTTAGTGAACTACCATGTTTACTTTGAAATTCCTATAATGGTAAAGAAACATCATGTCCCAAAATAAAAAAAGTGAGTTAAGGTTTTATGTGTGGGATGATTCGTACATATGGCGCATGTGTAGTGATAATGTTATTAGGAGGTGTGTTCCTAATCATGAGTTTAAGTCTTTTCTTCATTTTTTCCATACACTTTTATGTATAGGACACTTTAGACCCCAACATATATCTAGTAAACTCTTATAATCAAGATTATATTGGCCTAGATTATTTCTTGATTCCCTTGTGTTTTTTAAGTCATTCTCTCATTTCCAATACACTAGAAACATTTCTAGGAGACACACAATTCCCCAATGACCCATACTATTCTGTGATATTTTTTATGTATGGGGAATGAACTTTATAGGTGCTTTTCCTTGTTCCTTTTTTTGGTAAATTTAGTTTTCTATTAGTTAACAATTAAAATGGGAGGAGGCTAAGGAAACCAAGACTAATGATTCTCTTTTTGTAGTGGACTTTGTCAAGTCATGGATTTTTTTCCAGTTTGGATTTCCAAATTTTATCATCAATGATCAGGGGACACACTTTTAACCTTTTAATTTGGATTCCCTCCTTCAGATATCTTGGGAGACACACAACACATCAACATCATACCACCCCCAAAAAAATGTCCAGGTTATGGTTTCAAATTGGGAGTCAAATCAAATTTTGGAGAAAACTATACAGCCAAATAGGAAGGATTGGAGCAAGTGCTTGGATGCTACGATGTGGTCTTATAGGACATCATACAAGACCCCCATCGGAATGTCACCATTTCGAATTGTTTTGGGGAAAGCTTGCGTCTCCCCGTGGATGTAGAGCATAAATCTTTTGGGATATAAATAAATGAAACATGTATTTGGACCAAGAATGAATTCAATGTAAGATGCAAATTCAAGATCCTGGGGAGAGTATATTTTCATCATATGATAACTCAAGACTATATAAAGAAATATCAAAATCATCTCATGAAAAAATGATCCAAAAAATAAAGATTCATGATTGAGACAATGTCCTTTTTCTATAGTTCATGACAATAGAGGATGCCTAGTAAGATTCATTTCATATGGTTAGGTCCCTATGTTGTGTCTAATGTGTTTTATTTAGAGTGTAGTGGAGATCACATAAGAGGACATGAAAAGGATATTTATAGTCAATGGAAAGCTTTTGAAGAAATACCTTGTGGGACTTTCTACTGATGCAGTTGATTTCATCACACGGCATGACCCCGTCATCACTTAAAATACCAGGTTGTTCCTAACCCTTTCACTTTTAAATTACTTTTACTATTTAAATTATACATTTCATGTTCACATATCATCTCATAGGTTCACATTGAGTACATTTCAATATTTTAAGTGTGGGGGAGGGGAAAACATTTTTGGGTAGCTATTTTGGAATTTCATTTGTGTGTTTTGTGTCTCTTTTATGTTATGTTTTCTTTTTAATAAACTAAAAAACAAAAAAATATATATATAAATCAATAAAACAATCAATAAAAAATATATCATTTAACATTCTCATTTACTTGTAGAACGTATGTAAAATTCATGTTTTCAAAATTCATTCCATGCAAGATAATAATGAGAAATATTTTTTCATAAACGTTCATTTTTATAAAAATTTATGTTGTCGATGATATGATTGGTTATGTCATTATAAAACCTTTTAGATTAAGACAACATTCTATATTATATTTTTTTTTGAAAAATTATACCATAGGCCTCTCCACACATTTTTTTGTGCAACCATGACTTGTGAAACTTTTCCTACTCAATTGAAGGTATAGTCATGTTAGTCAAAAAATAATCTTATATCAATGGTTGGTTTATACATTCATTTCTATTCTAATTAATTTCATTAATATACTAAATTGACATATGCATGTGTTTTCACGACCATACCCATGTCAGGGATCGAGCCGTAACAACCCCAAGCCAAACTCTATAGGCCAGGGGCTGGTGACTAGTGAAAAAGACACAAAAAACATAAGGGGGCCTTTTTCTAAGACTCTATATGCACCCAAAACCAACTCAATGAAAAAGTGTATAGGGAATGGAACAAAATATGAGACACTCCTATAAATCAACCAGGAATTCATGAACCTCAAAAAAATACAACTATAGTAGAGTAAACTGAAAAGAAAACGATCTAAAATACAAGCCCGACAAGAAAGGTGCCACAAACTGGTAGTAACTGAAAAGTAAAACAGAAGAAAGAGCCATGCTCTTAGAACCCAAGCTACGACCACCGTATGTGGTCCAAAAACATGTATCACTATGCTCTTCTAAATTCACTATCAACATGTCCATCATATTCAAAATACAAGACACATGTTGGGTGAAGCCTGTGTAGGGGTGAGTATATACATACCCAGTAGAATGCCCTGAAAGGGTGAAGGGAGATCTTTAAGAGATTCTATCAAAATGAAATAAGTAGATAGGACAACGTACAGAAAAAGGAGTGTAGCTCAATCCAAAAAGAGAGTGAAGGTAATATCATCCAAACACAATGAGCTACAAACAATGAGAATGTGAACTTCTCATCAATTCTTCACTACCTATAGTAGGAGAGTAGACTCGTCCAACAACAAGAAGTTGGACATGGAAAGTATGTGGCATACCCCACCCATCTTTTCCTCTCCTGGAAGAAGTGTAACCAATCCCAAAGAGTGGGAACTAGAAATATAATATATATATATATATATATATATATATGCTCAGTCAAAGAAACCCAAATGAGAGAGTAATGGGATCTCAATCTCATAGCTCAGCCCAAAAAAGTGAGTAGCCAACAGTCCCAGAAGTAACCATAGATACCTAGAAAACGACTCATCTTCTTTAAGCTATAATTCAAAGGTAAATAATCACCACACCTTGATACTATCTGCTTTGGATGGCATTCTCTCGCCCTCACATTTTAGGTCGCGTCATAAGGATCTGTCTTGGGGGAAATTTTCCCTCTTTCTCATGAGTCCAAAGGTACATCCAAAACATGTCTCGTCAAGATTTTTTAGTGAACACCACAACCCAGACCTATTGGAGGGTAAACTCAGAAGTGTAAATAGTGAATTCCACTACCCATCACCACTGGAGAGTAAGCCCTAAAGAATAAATGATGAATGCCACTGCCCATCCCTGCTAGAGGGTAAGACCTGAAGAGTAAATGGTGAACGTCACTGCCCAACCCTTCTAAAGGGTAAACCCTATAAAATAATTTGATAATGCCACATCCCAACCCCACTGGAGGGTAATAAATAGATATTGAATGATAAACACCATTGTTCATCCCTACTGGAGGGTAAGTCAGTACTGCTCTGGTAATTCCAAAAACATCACTGTTGTCACTACCATCATCAAACACTGCTAGATGAGTGTTAAGCTTAGAAAACATTGAAAATGATCTTCCACTGATATTCCATTCATGTTTCAACAATTAATGAGGTAAATAATAAGGCTTCACACATCCAAATGGATCACACCATCATGATCATAATGTAAAAACACATGAGGTAGATTATCTACCTTCTCCAAACGGGTGTTTGATGAAAATGTTAAACAATGTTGCATTATACTCGAAAGTTTTCTCATGGGGCCCATACCTTAGTCCCCAAATTTATTATACAGATCTCTCTATTATGATCCCCTCGAAAAAACACAAGGAATTGGCTACTCGTTCATCCAAAATAGATACCCGGTAAAAATGTTGCATTTCCCCACAATGTGCATAAATCGAGATAATTGGGGCCCACACCTTTTCTTCAATTCAAACACCTGAAATTGGTCTTGAAAATTAGGCCTCAATTTCAGGGTCCCAACTCCACAGACGTCTCGACAATCTGATGTCATATGGAAGAGTTACGATAGATGAAGGATCACACAAAACTAACATTATTTTTATCATTGGGTGTTCCATGCATCTAAACCACGAGACCAATTTTAATACTCAAAATTTTTCTTCAATAACCCATCTTAAAGATAGAGTCACATCACCACTAAAGGTACATTAATCGTACATTGCACGTAGGAGTTATGGCGGGTCGAAGATTTAATAATATTATTAAATCTATTATTTCACGGGCATTTCATGGGCCCTATCCACATGTGAGAAAAAAATATCCAAAATGGTATTAAGTTGATCATCTCGCAGATGGGGTCACACCACCACTGACAGTGCATTATTCGAAATCCCTAAGCGAGAGTTATATGGGTTTAAAGCATAATAATATTATTATTATTATTATTATCATTTTTATTTTCATTTTTATTTTCGTTTTTCCCCATTTTTTTGAATTTCCTTAACCCTTCCCCATGTGTAACCCAAGACCGCCCCTGCCCTTCTTGTGCCACCACCTAGCTACATAATCTTGGACACCTGCTGCATCTACCATTGTGTAGTGGACCACCGACCACCGCCTCCTACGGCCTCCGCCAGTTCACCTCACTACCACGGGTTGCACCCCAGTAGTTGCCTCAGACCACCATTCCACTCTCATTCTGGCCGCCTTACCCTGCTTAGTCACACCAAGATGACTTTCCAAAAGACCTCACCATTGTGCTCACCCAGAAGTTACCACCTTCCACTCGCCGAAGTCTCCCCCTGCTGCCTTGACATTCACTGACCGCCTGCCTGTGTCACCCCTCTCATCATCAGACCGCTAAAAAACACTGCACATTCGGAAATCCACCTCACCTTCGATTCCCATTGTTTTGATGAAAAACCTTTAGATTCTCCATCCTTTTGTTGTGAAGATTGGAGATCTGTGCGCTGATTCAAATTCCATCTCCATTCTGCGAATCTACCCCAAATCTGGGCACCCAATCGAGCTTAGGTCCCCTAACAATTGTTGAGCCTTGAATCAAAGGTTCCCACCAGTGAAGAATGAAAATTTTAGTGGTAGAAAAGACCATAAACAAAGGTTTTGGAATTCTGGCCATGCGATCATGGCCAACCGATCAAGAATGGGTATCCGGGTTAGATGAACAATTGAGAAACAATATATTTCATACAATTTGGTTGGTGAAAGGGGGCATATATTGGAGAATTAATTGACAGCATTCTCAAAGTTTAATCATAGGTATAAAAACACCAAATAAATGGCATACCATGATTGGATCAATTATCGTTCGATTAATAATTCACTTTCCAAGATCAATTGTGTTCGTCTCACTTCAACCCACCTTGGATTCGAAGTTCCATCATTCTTTGAAGGAATACCCCAAATGGTGAAGGGATCTATCATTAGTGGATTACAGGAATTTGAGACCAATTATAGATAAAATCTCTTAATTTCTAATTAAAAAACGTTCAATTAGGTTACAGAATTAATAAAATAATTAAATAAATAATTATTTAAGTATTTAAGTATTCATCAATGATGGAACCTAAACCGAACTCCTGATACTGATAAAGGTTATACCCCACCTAGTGTAAAATCTATATTCTGAACTCAATGGAGGTCTCATATTTCTCATACAAGTCTATGTCTATGAGTTATTTGGGTTTGTGATATTAAATGAATAAATTAATAATTAAATTCATATATTTAACATACCACCAACAAGAGAGGGGTCTGAACATCCCTCGCTGACTTATTTTATGTCGCGCCTAAGGTAAACTCCACGTTATGGACTGAACCGTGGCCTCGAGTTTTCGATCTGATGAACCATTTAAGAGTTATACCATTATTTTATTTAAAAATGTATTCATAATATAAAACATTTTTAATATTTTTATAAAATTAATTTTAGGCACACTGGGCCTCAGAATCGCACATCGTCTTAGCGCCTAACTCTGGAATAATATATAGAAATATTTCAAATTCTTATTATAACAAAAACTAGATCTCTATATCATTCCCTCCAAGATTTTTGTCCACAAAAATCAAAACTATGGAAACAACTTGGGATACTGAGCTCACACCTGGCTCTCCCACTCCTAGGAAAACCTACACATTCCTGTGATACCTTAACAAGAGATCCAAAGGGATGGTCCATCCTCATAAGTTCTTATCCTATCGATGATGTGCATAATAACATGCATGTATATCCCTAGATATGTCATGTGGGAGAGGTAGTGCACCCACTCCATCTATTGGGTGTGGGTGAAGGTGTTAGGAAACCTCAACATCACTTTTCAAGGTCTCTAATGGACATGAGAGACTAAGGGGATGGTTTGAATCTATGTCCAAACATCTATATCCAATGTCATGACATAAATCACTACTTATAACTGGAATAAGGTCTCGTGACTCCCTCATTCAAAAAATCCATCTATTTAAATACCTATGGATATCTCGTCCCAAAATATTTCATAGTTGATTCATGAAAACCAAAACTCTCTTATACGCTTGGGAACTGAAGGATTTATCACCATTGACTGGTGAAAACTATACCCTCTTTCTCCTCTAAGGTCAGCTATAAGAAAGTTAAGTGCTCTCAAACTTCCCACACTATGAGATCCTGGGACTTCCCTCTAATGGAATCTGCAACAACATTTCCCTTTCACGGAGTATAGACTATCTCAAATTTGTAGTCCTGTAGGAAGTTATACTGAATTGAGGTATCAAGTCCAAGTCTCCCGGAGTGGAGACATACCTGGGAATGTGGTGGTCTGAAAAAACCACAATGCACTCTTCTATAAGATAGTGTGCCCACATTCTCAGGGTGAAGAATATCATTGTCATCCCTAGGTAGTGAGTCGCGTATTTCTATTCATGGGGTCTCCATCACATCAATATGTAATTGATAACTATTTTATCAAGGTTGATGGTGAGAACGAAAAGGTAACAATGAACATTGGTGGTGACTAAACTCATCCAACATCAAGAAGATGGACACTAAAAGCATGTGGTATACCCCATGTGTCTTCACTTCCCTTGGAAGGAGTGTAATCCCAAAAATAGCCACTGCGCTGCCTCAATTAGTTGGATTCAAAGAAAAATGAGGTCATGAAAAAAAAATCCACCAGAAATTCTAGGACCTGATCCGACACACCATCGCACAACCTCACCCGGAATTCCCAAGTCGGCGGGTTTCATCCACCACACCTTGATACTATCTCCTTTGGGATGCACTGACTCTCCTTCATGGTTTTTATCACATCACAAAAAAACGCATCTCGGAGGGGAAATGACCCATCTACCTCATGTATTCAAAGGTACATCAGAAAGCACCGATAGAGGGTTACACCAATGCCTTGTGTCACCCTGGTAAACCCTCAAGTAAGGAGCAGGGAGAAAAGAGTACATTATATAGTGCCATACAATTTCAAATAAAAAAAGTAGAATGAATTCAAGGTGTACCTGTTATCATCTCAGGATCTACAGTTTCATATAAATATAAATCTTGCGACAGTCCATGGACTGAAATTCCAGCTTCCTGAGCTTGACATGGCCTTCCTGGTGGTGGTGGATGCATTTCATAACATCTTCCCCCACCTCCAGATCCTCCATATCTTCTTCTAGCACCACCTCCCTAGGTACCACCCAGATCATAGTGTTGTTTATACACTGTTGGTCGACCTACAACCTGCCCGGTGTTCACAACACATCAGGTCAGGCAGTCTCGTACCATGTGACCCCGCTCGTCACAAGAATAACACTAAACCTCTCTAGATTCCCCGGAGCTCTTAATTTTCCTTTATCTGGAATACCACGTGATTTAATATTCTAGTATAAGGATCTCCAATTTTTAGATCTCTGACACATGAATGTAGATGAAGATGACTAAACCATGTTGTGACTACCACTAGCTCTAGCCATCTAGTATACCTCCGACAGAAATATCATTTTCAAAAGTTCCTGCTCTATTACCCTCACGTAGGTGGGTATAAACAAGTGTAATACGATAGTATGAATCTCTCTGCATATTCCCTACTCAAACTTCCATGTATGGAAGTATCTACCCTGGATCATGTCTAGAGAGTAGCATGAAAGGTCTATGAAAAAAGTTGGGTACTCAAACACTGTTATCCCTACCTTTTGAAACCGAATGAGCTCCTTTAGTAGAATGAAGAACAGGAAAGAGGTGTAGTATTCCTCGTGAATCAAATGCTAGAATTCAACCCATGAGAGTGCCAAATCATCGAGTATCTAAGTAACCAATCTACACCAATGACTAGCTGCTCCATGGAAATAGATGGATTTCAAAGCCACAATTTGATCTACTAGTTTCTGTACAATCCTGAAAGGTGGACCACAAAATCCATCCAAACCTATACTATCTAAGGTTCTAGTTTATTTTAAAAACATAGTGGTCTTTGTCACTGAAACTCACGAAGTGCGCTCAGACTGCACACGTCCTCAACCAACTATTTTGGGACTGCATATTACTCAATAGTTTGGTGTGATTCTACCTATCCACAAGGAGTAAGGGGTTGCATGAAAGTTCCTGAACTGAGGACTCATCAATCACAGGTTCTTCTTTATTAACTGAAGCTAGTATATTGGATATATGTCATCATAGAAGCATCCTTAATGTTATCAAGGAGTACCATGGTCAGATGATCTTAAATATATATATATATCAACAACACTAGGGAGATGACTTAATAATGGTAGACAAAGACTCAATATTATATGTTTCATGTACTATTAATCTCTTTATCAAGTGTCTCAGGGTGCCGAGTCATCAATCTTGTAATCAGGGTCCTGGTGAATGGATACGTTGGCTGCTCATATCATCACAAGACTCCAGGGCTAGAGACCCGCTCTTAAGGCACTTCATCACTATTTCCCTAAATCCAACCAAGACCATTATAAGTAAATATTTGAACAATGACCCAAGGGTCGAACCACATTTGATAACACTTTTTCGTGACCCAACCCATGTCAGGGTTCAAGCTGCAACTAGCCCAAGCCTGTCTCTATAGGACAAGGGCTACCGACTAGCACCAAAGGCACAAAAAACACGGAGAGGCCTTTTCCTGAGAACCTATACACACACACAGCCAAATCAATGAAAATTTTTAGAGGGAAAGGAAAAGAAGATGAAACACTGCTATAATTAAACCAAGAATGCATGAGTCCCTAACCTGTATAAGTACAATAGCGTAAACTAAAAGGAAAAAAGGGAAAATACATGTCCAACCCAAACAGTGCAACAACCTGGTAGTAACTACAAAGTATAACCTCTAGGAGAGACCCTCTCCTAAAACCCAAGAAATTACTATTGTATATGGTCCAAGAACCCATATATGTATTCTCTTATGAAGTCACAATCGACATGTCTGTCATCTGTAAAATACACAACATGTGTTGGGAGAAGCCCATGTAGTGGTGAGTATATACATAACTAATAGAACTCTCCAAAAGGATAAATGTTTAGTCGTAATAGATACTCAAAAAATGAAAGTAATAGATAGGAAAAGGTATAGAAAATTTTGTGCAGATTAACCCAACAAGAGAGGGAAGTTAAGCTCATCCAAACACTGTGAGCTAGAAATAGTGAGAAGATGAACTTCTCGTTGAGTCTTTACTACCTATAGTTGGAAAATATACTTGACCAACCACAAGAATATAGACACAAAAATCACGTGGCATATCTTGGGGATCTTCTCCTCTCCTAGAAGAAGAGTAACCAAAACCCAAGGTGTGGGAAATTGAAATAGATTATATATATATATATATACTAAGTCAAAGAAACTCAAATGAGAGTGTAAGGGGTCTCTATCTCACAAATCAAACCAATAATGTGAGTAGCTAACAATCCCAGAAGTAACCATTGATTCTTTGCATCCCACACGTATTCTCTGAACTACAAGTCAAAGGGAATAAATCAACATACGATGATACTAACTGCATTGGGTGGAACTATCTCACCCTCGATGTTTTAGGTTGTGTCACAGGGATGCATCTTGGTGTGAAAAGAAATCCTATTTATCATGATTCCAACTGTTTTTCCAAAACATGTCTCATCATGGTCTGTTAGAAAACACCATTTCCTAGCCCCACTAGAGGGTAATCTTGGAACATTAAATAGTGAACACCACTACCTATCCCCGCTTGAGGTTAATCCCTAAAGAGTAAACGATGAATTCCAATGCCCAGCCCCACTGGAGGGTATACCCTGAAGAGTAAATAGATAATGTCACTGCCCACCCCCGTAATAGGTTAAACCCTAAAGAGTTATTGGTGAATTTTACTACCCATCACTACTGGAGGGTATTCCCTGAAGATTCATCAGTGAATGCCACTACCCAACCCAATTGAAGGGTAATCCGATACCGCTCTGGTGATTCAAAAAACATCATTGTCATCACATTCATCATCGAACACTGCAAGATGAGCATCAATATCAAAACACATCGAAAAGGATCTTCCACTGATATTCGTTTCCATTTTTCAAAATTAATGAGGTCAGGAGTAAGTCTCCACACATCCAAATATATAACATCATTATGATCATTGTGGAAAAACAAGAGAGGTAGACTATCCACTCACTATAAATGGGTGTCTGATGAAAATGTTTTACAATGTTACATAATACATGATAGGTATCTCATGGACCCCATTCCTCTCTCAAAAAAATTATTATACTTATCGCACCATTGTGATCCTCTTAGAAAAATACACATAATTGACTAATCATTCATCCAAAATGAATGCCTGGTGAAAAATATTCATTTCACTGCAACAAGCACATACCAAGATAATTAGGGCCCACACATCATTTTTGGTTTAAAAACCTGAAATTGTTCCTTAAAAGTGAGCCTCATCGTCAGGGTCCCAATGCCACTAATGTCTCACCAATCTGATGTCATATGGAAAATTTTAGAGAGATGAAAGATCCCGCAACAGTAATAATATTATTATCATTGGGTGTTTCGTGCACTCGATCCACGAAACCAAATTTAATATTCAACACTAGTCTTTAAGAAAATTTCTTAAAGAAAGGGTCACATTGCCACTAACGGCACATCTATCACACGCCACATGCAAGAGTTATTGCAGGATGAAGATTTAATACTAATATTAAATCTATTATTACATAGGAATTTCTTGGGCCCATGCCACAAGTCAGATTAAATTATCTAAAATAGTGTTAAAATGATCAAATCATAGATGATTTCATGCTTCCACTGATGGTGCATTATTTGGACTCCCCAAGTGAGAGTTATGGGGATTTAAAGTTTAACAATATTATTATTATTGTTGTTGTTCTTGTTGGTGTTGTTATTATTATTATTATTATTGATATTAATATTATTTCCCTTTTTATTTTCATTTTTATTTATCTCTTTTTTACCAATTTCCTTACACCTTCCCTGTCTATAACCCTAGCCCACCACCTACCCTGCTCATGCTAACTTCTGGATGCCTCTCCCTGGCCGCATGCCTCCTCCACCGCTGCGCTGCGAACCACCGACTGTCGGCACCTACAGGCTCTGTTGGTTTGCCTCACTACTATGGGCCACACCATGACCACTACATCAGACCACAGCACTGCCCCCATTTAGATCGTCTCACAATGCTCAGTCACACCAAACAGCCTTTCTCGGACGTCATACAGCCACGCTAACCTGGAAGCTATCTCCTGCCACTCGCTTGAGTCTCCCTTGTTGCCTTAACTTTGTCAGACCACCTTTAGGTGATGTCCCACTCATCATCGGACTGCACGAAGCCTATGCACCTTCAGCGAGCCACTGCACCCTCAATTATTAATGGTTTGAGGCCTAACCATCATATTATAAATCTTGGCATCGCGTCGATCCCAGATTAATTATCCGCTTGAGATTCCATCACCATTCTATGAATATGCACTAAATCTAGGTGCCTGATCGAGGTCGGGTCAACCGGTAATTATCAATCCATGAACCAAAGTGTCCTCCCTGTGAAGAACACAATGATTGGAGGGATAAAAGAACCATAATCAAAGGGTTTGGATTATTTTCAAAGAGTTCTTGACCAACCGATTAAGAATGGGCATCATGGTTAGATGAACAATTAGGAAACAATATATTTATACCAATTTGGTAAGTGCAACGGGTGCAGATTAGAGAATTAATTGAAAATAAGCTCAAAGACTAACCAGAGGCATAAAAATAGAAATGTGGAGTACTACCTGGAATGGATAAAAAAATTGAAGAAGAACGTTCTTTCCATCATATGTTGCATTCGTCACGCTTCAATCTGCCTTGGATCTGAATTTTCTTCTTTCTTTGAAGGAATTCCCCAAAGGGTAAAGGGATCTCTCACCGACGGATTATAGAAATTTGAGGCCAACACTAGATGAAACCTCTTAATGGAAAATTTATAACCATTCAATTAGGATATAGTATTAATCAAATAATTATGTAAATAATTATTTAATTATTTAATTATTAATCAACGATGGCACATAAGTCGAACTCCAGACACTGACAGAGGTTATACCCTACATAGGGTAAAATATACATTCTAAAATCTACAGTGGTCTTAAATTTCTCATATGAGTCCCTATTTGAGAATTATTTAGGATTGAGATACTAATTGAATAAATTAATAATTTAATTCATCCATTTAACATACCTCCAACGAGGAAGAGGTCTTAACGTCTTGCACTGACTCATTTATGTCATGCCAATGGTAAATGCCACGTTTCGGACTCAATTGTGGACTCAAATTGCTGATCAGACCAAATTTTTAAGATTTATCATTGTTTTAATTAACATCATGTGAATAATATAATATATTTTTAATATTTTTATAAAATTAATTCCAAGAACACTGAGCCTCGGAATAGCACGTCGTCTTGGTCTTGGATTTATAATAATATTTCGAAATATTTAAAAGTCTTATTAGGGAAAAATGGGTCTCTAAATGTGTACTCAATATTTGATAGTTGTGCACCCAAAAAAACAAAAAAAAAATCATAAAAATATAGAATAATAATAATAATAAAGGAGGGGAGTGATGAAATGTACAACACTTGGGGATATATATTTTGAGAGCTTAAAGTTTGACTTTTAGGAATAATAAAGTATGTGGGTCGTGAAATTTATTTGAAAAGGAATGTATAACTAGTTCAGTTAATTAAACCAAGTAAGAATAATTATTTTACATGACCTGAATATACTGAATAGAGGGTGGAGATATGATCTTGAGATGGTTGGCACAGACACGCATGGGGAATAAATGGCATGGTGGACCCGTAACGTTTTTTCTATGATCGGTGTCATTAATCTCACTGGATTTTGTTTTAATACAATTTATAAGACAATGACTTTTAAATTTTTTGATATTGACTCTTTATGAGAATCTTACTTTGCCTATATGATCACCATGTATTGGTGAATATGAACATGCTTATCTTGTCACAATTTTTTGGAATATAAGATATGAGGTTTTTCCCATCAGTGAAAAATGGTAAGTGTGGGGGAGTTGATAAAACACAATTTTATTGAATATTTTATGGATAATAAATTTAATAATTTCCTCACATTGTGTTAAATATGTTTATTTATAAAATATTTGGGATTAGATCATTCATTTTAAAATTTTATGAAAATTCCAGTTTTTTTCCTTTGAAGTTCACTATAGTATTTTGGCCATAAATATTTTTATGTTTATTATTTAAACCAAAAAATTATTTAATGTGTTCTTAAATTAATGGGATACACCATTTACTTAGGATATCAGAGCTAAATCATGCATTTTATTAGAATAAATAAACCGTGAAGTCAAAGATGGTCTGCACTCACCATATTGGATACCACTTCAGTATTTGGACCATAAGCTCTTAATAGTTTCTTTAATTGGGCCAAAATTTGAAGAGAATATCTAGAAATAAATTATTCACAAATTATCATTCTGGACAGATAGTATATTCATGTGTTTTTTTGGTCAAACAGTCAGTACAAGGGGGGATAAAATATTTGGCTGAATTTCCATTGTCACACTTGAAACCACTTATAACATAGCATCCCCTACAATATATAAATATGTATTTTTCCCATTTTAAAGGGTCTTTAAGTTCATTGAGAGATTATAGGATGATTATAATTTTTTTCACTCCATTTGTCCAGGCATTTCAAGAGGGATATCTCTTGAATCTAGGATCCCTTCATCGAATCCTTCTTCTTCTTCATCACTTGATAATGTTTTTCTTGTAGCACTAAATATTGTAGTTCATCTTCTATTTTAACTATTTTCTTCTATTTTAATTAATTATAATCTTCTCAAATATTTCTATTTGGGCTATAAATAAAGAGTACAAATGTGAAAGGGTTATACAATTTCAATGACCTTAGAAATTGAAAAAAGTTTTTATGATGACTACACCGCCCATGGAAGACTAATTCTTCTTATAAATTAATCAAAATATAACCTTATTAAATTAATTATATAGAATAAATTGGATACTATAATTAAAATATATTTATTTGTGAATTTACCTTTTAAATTTCAATATACTAAGAAAAAAATTGAACAACTAACATAAAACGTGTGAGGTCGAGTAATGTGTGAATTGTGAGAGAGCGAACATAATTGGTAAAAAGAAAATGGGATTAATTTGAAGAGTTAAAATATAACACCAAAACTAAATTTATTCTTATTTACATAATTTATATGTTCCCTAATTTACCACTGACTGTAATCTAGTATTGGAATGATAATTAACGTAGGGTGTTGCGATTGCATGTTCTGACACTTGCCTAGGGTTCAGTTCATTTCATCATTATGGTTAAGTTAACTCCCCTGGGGTTTGAGGGTTAGAAAATTAGGGGATCAGAATTTAGTGGATATTAATATAAATTATAATGATTTATAAGTAAGTGAAGAGTTAATTTAAGATTGGTTATGGTTTTTGAAACATTTTTCTAAGAAAACATCTTTTCATTGTGTTTTATGAATTAATCTTCATTTCAAAAACAAAAAAAAATTACAATATTATTCTAGAAAACTCATTCTTCATATTTTATAAATATAAAAACAATCCCATCCTTCTAATTTACTTATTTATTTCATCTTTATTTTCATAATACCTTTAAGAAGTTGTTTTAATTAATGCCACTTTGAGAGACAATATTGGTCACCCACTCTACTGCACCTAAGAAGTAAAAAAAATTAAACATCATTGGAGAGAATCCACGACAGTGTCAACAAATCACACTTCATGAGTTGTGGTTCCTTAGATCATCATAATATTATATGGCCCTCAGAAAGGATATCTAGATTCAAGGGCCATTTACTTGACTCTGTATACTTGCATATGGATATTACATATGAGACTACGAAAACCAACCAAATGTGTCCCTATAAAAAAGGATATTTCAATCCTCATGAGCCCTGAAATCATTTTAGTATCACTCATCACCTGAGACTATCTAAAATACTCCATTTATGATTGTCCAGTATCATTATCCTAATTTGAGCTCTCTGGGTTGTGATTTAAATTCCCTACACCAAACTATCCAAAAGGATTTGATATCATACATGTTATGTCAAAGTGTTTCTTACCATTTCACAAGTACAGGCAGTGAAACTTCTTTCCCTAGCCTTGGATATATCACACCATGTGATTCGAAACCATAGGTTTTAGGGATTGAGCTTTATGATTTAAGAGCTAATTGTCCTTGGTTTCCAGTAATCTTCCTGGTTACCCTTAAAACCATACCCAACATCATCATCTAGATTTTTGAGTCTCCACAAATCTTTCATGGACCTTGGAGAGAGGTGGAGATCATCTATATCTTGGCTTGCTACCGAAGCATAAGGGTATTGACCTTCTAACTAACAGAATATTCTACTTTCCATAAAGGATCCTGAATACTTGTAAGCCCTAGTAACACCAGGTTGAACCTATCATCTCATAATGTCATGAGACATAATGGCATGTCTACATCATCTCATATTCATGGGATCAAACTTTGGGATTATGACTTACATCACTTGTATCCCATCTATCCAAGAAGATCTATCTTCCTTAATATTTCTCCCTCAACCAATATCACCTTCATAAATCTTCCATATCCCCTAGAAAGGATACCTAGCATCAAGGACCCTTTTCTTGACTATACATGCATGTATATGGATACGTAATAAGCGCCAATGGTCGTCAACCAAATGTGTCACTCTGAAAAAAGGACTTTATAACCCTTGTGAGCCTCAGCAACACCATGGAGAAAACCCAAAATCTAAGTGTATTTAGGTCATTTATGGAATATCTACAGTATATCTCAGGATAATATATAGGGTCTGAGATAAAACACCTTACACTAATCTAATGGAAGGTCTGAGGAAAAAAAACTTAAACTAAATTGACATAAGGTCCAAGATAAAACACCATAAACTAAAGAGATATAAGGTATGATATAGAAGAACGTAAAATAAAGTAATATCAGATCCAAGATAAAATATGTTAATCTAATGTTATATTGGGTTGGAGCTAAAACTCCTAAAACTAAAGCAATAGAAGTTTTGAGATAAAATACCTTGAATTAAAGATATATTAGGTCTAAGCTAAAAGACCTTAAACTAAATCGATATTAGGTTCAAGAAAGAAGACCATAAACTAAATAGATATTATGTATGATCCAAAAATACTTAAAATAATGTGATATCAGGTCCGAGATAAAATACCCTAAACTAAAGTGATAGAAGGTCCGAGCTAAAAGACCTTAAACTAATGTGATTGAAGGTCTGAGCTAAAAGACCATAAACTAAAGTGATAGAAGGTCTGAGATAAAATACCATAAACTAAAGTAATGTGTGGTATGAGATAAAATACCTTAATCTAATGTGATATAAGGTCTGAGATAAAAAAAAACCTTATACTAATTTGATATTAGGTCTGAGCTAAAATACCATAAACTAAAGTGATATTAGGTCTAAGAAAAAAGACCTTAAACAATAAATAAATAAGGTATAAGATAAAAGACCTTCTACTAAAGCGATATTAGGTCCAAGATAAAATACCTTAAATGAAAGTGATATTGGGGCCGATCTGAATGACCATAAAATAAATCAATGGAATGTATGAGCCAAAAGACCTTAAACTAAAACAATAGAAGGTCCAAGCTAAAAGACCATTAACTAAAGCAACTTTAGGTCTGAGCTAGAAGACTTTAAACTAAAGTGATATTAGGTCCAAGATAAAATACCATAAACTAATTAAATATTTGGTCTAAGAAAAAAGACCTTAATCTAAATAAATATTAGGCATGATCTAAAAGACATTAAACTAAAGAAATATTAGGTCCGAGCTACAAGACCCTAAACTAAAATATGGAAGCAACCCATTCTGAAAGAGATCGTAAGCCTCTCCATATGGCCTTAAAAAAATCAATATATTCGAAGTTAACCTATCAGTTTTTGAAAATGATGAATCACTCTCCCACTCAGATATATATTAAACCCATTTATCCTTCTTCAACTCAGGTGATCTCAAGATAACTGGAACAGATCATTAGTAGATAATCTCATGGTGGTGGGAATTCATGATCACTCCTCGAAAAATAGTATGTTGTGATACAAATATCTAGATCCATACATTAGAATTTTCATGAATTTATTAAAAGGATGGGTATCATTGGTGAATCTTATAGTGTCAAAGAAACCAAATATCATACACATCATGAAAGAAGAAATCGGAATATAATTATAGATAAATAAAAAAATCCATCCATTCATTGTATAAAAAATTGGGAGGAATATTTAAATTTTGGAGACTTTCTTAAGCTTCATAAATAAAATGGGATGAAGTTGAATAAAAAAAATTTGAGTTATCGTAAAAGATGGCTGCCTACACAGGAAAGATCTGCAAGAGTTTGGTGAGAGGAACCAATTAATCATTGAAGTTATGCTCTCATCACATCTTTTGCTTCTACCCCATGACTGATAGCTTCAACCAGAGTAGTCAAATATTCAACCCTCCTCTAAAAATTAGTCAATGAGGATGATGATGTTGGGAGGTTAAACCTCAATTGATAAATCATCCCCTAATATCTCCATATCAGTGTGGTCCAAGACACTATCTGATCTTGAATTTCAGAGAACAACTAGAGACCATACTCCAATTCCTCCACCATCTCCCTCATTTCTTGAGAAAGGGAATCCTCATCCACATGATCATGTAAATACCTTTTATCTATGACCAATTTTCTTTGGGTCAAGTTGATTTTTTGTTTGATCTAATACAATGGTTGTCAGATGATGTCGTCTTCTCCTATGTCATGATGTAATGAGTGAATGAGTTCCCCTTTGTTTTAGATTATTTAGAATGGGGTCTCAATAATCAAGGTTTAAATCCATTCCCATATCATAATACAATGTTATTTAGCCTCTACACCCATTGATGTAGATGTGGTAGAAGGATGATTGGCTAATCATATCAGTACAGAAATTATAGAAAAAGCCTCATGTTTTATTCTCTCTATAGACTCATCATCCGTAACTTGTGTTGGAGGATTAACATCCTTAATGGAATTTGTTTCATAATTCAAGTGGTCATCACCCAAATGAGGCCACTTTCTCAATGACTCGTATAGATTTTTGATCAACTCCACTGTTTCTTCTAACAAAGGAATTGGTGATTCAAAAGGCACATCCACATGATGGACCAGCTGGACCAACACACCATTTGGATAATATTTTACCCAAGCCTATGTATAATCTTGGGATAGTAAAGTAGAAGAAAAATCAGTAGGTTGAAGAATAAACTCAGTGTCGGTTTCTTCACGTGTCAGTATCCTTTAAAATTGGCAGATAACCTTGGGATGTCACACCGCTTGAACACCAAAAAATGAATAGGAAAGACCCTCTGAACACATCCAAACTATTGAGCGAACCAATATGGTATGTATTGATCACAGATGATCATCCTTTCCACACTAGCTGCGATAACCACATCCCGAAGGGAGATCATATAAGATATTTTATCAAGGGAGAGGCTACAATAATCAATGATATACCCAACCCATGAGTTAAATAGGATAAATTTGAATCTTTCAAGATGAAATAGCATTCCCTTAACCTCATCAGGTCATAGGGACATAGCCCTGACCCAGAGATGTATAGAAATCTAGGATAGGTTATAGAATTTTCGATCCTGGAAGCATTTTAATATTCATAACAATTGATGTTCTCCCATATCCAGTCAAATAGGAAATGGGGAGGACAACTGATCTTTTAAGGGGTGATGCATTATTTAATATGACCCATCTTTCCATAAAGGTGTTCAAGGACTAGTACTTCCAAGTTAAATTGTTTCCCTTCTGCAAGTCATGCTCCCATTACCAGCATGCTAACATGGATTCCTAAACATGTGTCCCCAGCTGGAAAGAGCCACCCATTCAAGAACATGGCCATGAAACCTTCCAGTCTCAGGTTTGGAGAGATATTAGAGTACACACAATATCCCCATAAAGGGAAATATCCAGCATCTAAGTTGGCCTAATATAATCCATCACTATAACAGACCTATGGGGAGGGGCACCTATATGGGGGAATAGCTGCTGGTCTAACTACACTACTACAGAGAAAAATATTGATCCAATCCTTGAAGGAAATAAGAAAGTGCATTTTTCATATCTTTATTATATTTCTCCATTACAATAATGAGCATCTCCTTCTCCAAAACATGTGTCTACTAAGGATCATCCTAGATATTCACTGTAGGTAGGAATTCATCATATATTTAACTAAGGGGAAGAATCTCGCCCAACTGATAGAATTCCCAAAGGATGATACCAAATTCCCCATTGGACAAGTGAAATGTGTTGGTACCAGGTAACCAATGGTTAATCATCTCTTGAAGGTGGTCGGGTCAGAGATAGATGATAAATTGAGAGATCCATACAACCTCATAAAGGTGAACCCTATATAAATCATCAACGAACTCAAAGAAGCTTTGTCTAACCCAGAAAGACAATTCCCACTAATTAGAGAAATTTCCACAGGGACATAGATCCCATTTTCAATACCATTTTCTACCTATATTAGTCAATCAATAATAAAATATACCAGAATGGTATTGAGTGATAGGTTGTTGGGTGAAATCATGGTTGTTTAGACCTAGAGCATAGATTCCCAGCAGATAAGACAAGTCTTGAGATCGGGTTGTAACCAGCCAACCAACCTCAGAAATTGTTGTATGAATGTAGTAAAGAAAATCATACACCCAGTGGGATTTTATATTAAAATACAGGGAGGTAATGGTAGCATCATTTAGTAAACATAACCCATACAGAGGAATTTGATGAGATAAATGATAATTCTCAATGTCAGGGGAAAGGAATCTCTTTAGGGTTTCATTTTTTGGAACCATGGTTGTTCTATGATATAAATGGAGTATGGTTTGTATTTGTCTTAAATACTCATTATAATTTCATAATGTTTACCAGGAAATGGATCATACAGTTCAAGCCGACAACAGTATTGATGGTGGCGTCATTTCCCAGTGTTTGCCACATTTTTGGGCCTGAAAATCTGAAAATGGAGAAATGTGTGTTTGGAAAAGGGATTTGCATGTAAGTTTAAATGGTTTTTATAAATTTTTGCACAAGGAATAATTTGGGATCAGAATATAAAAATATGGAAAAGGAAAAAAGTGCATGAAATTCTTTAATGTGCGCAAAAGATGAGGTTGCGCAGAAGAATATTGTGCGCCAAATGCACTATCAAAAGGGGTTTTGTGTGCTCAGGAAAAATCATGTTTGAACTATCCAAGACACCTCAGAAACATTAATGTAGGGTCCTCGTGTCCAATTAATAGGTGGCTACCTTCACAGAATACTTAAGTATTTTCCTACGAAAATGCAGTCGCTCTGTCGCGTGAAAGATTTGTGCGTGAAAGAATTAGAGAAAGTTAATCTTGTGAGCAAGTTGAGGTATTGCGTGCAAGTTTGATGTTATGCTTCTAATAGGCCTTTGAATATCTGGTGTGTGTGATTAGTGCTTTCATGTTCATCAATTCAGGACATCAATGCAAGAAATTTCTCATGCTAGACTGAGACAAAGACTTCAATGCAAATCTCTTCAAGAGACCCTCAAGTCAATAAACTGAGTAAGACTTCTCCCAGGGTTGTGAGAAAGGGAGAGTTGATGGAAGTGTTCTGAGGGATGCAATGAGCTATCCATCAATTACTGTAAAGGCAGTGTACCTGAACAGAGTGATTGTGACCAAACTCTTGTACTTCACAACTAGTGAATATTAATGTATTTGGGTATGACCGACACATTGTCAGCGTATGCTACTAGGATGTAGCCCTTTGTGGTGAACATATTAAAAGTGTTGTATTGTCTATTTTTATGTGATTTTTTATTTGTTGTTCATATCCATCATACGGGTTTAACACATTCCTACCAACATGGAAAAAATATCTTTCACTTTAAAAGATAATTTTGACACCCTAATTCACTCCTCCCCTATCAAGAGGTCTAAGGATCCGACATCATTATCAGTATACACATTGTAGCAGGGATAAACATTATGATTTCTAGTAATCATGTCCATTTCATTGTACACAGCTGAGGAACTTGATGAGAAGAAGAATCCATCTAAAAATAAGTAAGTGCCGCATGTCAAACAAATAAATCCTATAGAATATTGTCCGAAAAATATAGTCCTGAATGTTTTCGTGTTGTCATACACATCGCAGAACTCAATAAGAGATTATAGAGACACATACGGAGTCCACACATAACCTAAACTCTAGAGGAATTGAGGGTCTCTTAACCCTCATAGGGAATCATACAAACCACATGACCCATTGGAGACACACAACCGTATTAAATGAACATGGTCACAGGAGTCAAAAATGACCAAATGATCAGGCCAACGACTCTTGAAAAGTCTTCAAGACAACCACTTCCCTAAAAACCTAAGTCATAGAAATTACCAAGGTACAATTATCGGTTGGATTGGAAAATCATCGGATAAAGATACAATCTTGACGGAGAGTTATTAGGAAACGAACATGCAGCACGGACTCGCAAATGGAGCTCGCGATCAGGGTTCACGACATGGTCTCACAATGGAGGAACTCTGTGAAGGTGAAAACAATAGTTCTCTAGGAAGGGGTGATGGGAGAAATGAATTTTCCTCCACACCCCCTCCCTAAATATATGGGACATTTTCTGGAACACCAAACATCACCTGGTAGACCAAAAGTAAGCTAATACATCGAGTTGTGACACCGCCCAAGACTCAGGAGGGCATTAGTTTTCCTCCAAACTAATTCTTTTTCCCAATAGACATCCCTCATGAGGGAGGCCATTTTTTGATTCCTACCAAATGAACCTCAAAAAATTGAAAATGAAAATAATACCTGGATATTGGAATTTCTTTCCTCACAAAGAAAATGAACTAAGAATTAAGGGCCCCATGAGCCTCCAAGGGACTCACGATCGCGTGACCATTTCTAGGTCACATGAATAATACACGCACAATGAAAATCCTATAGAGAATCCCAGGTATTACCCTTCAACAAGCCTTCCTACTCCTATTATGGTTCTCTAAACAACCAATGGGCGTTTGATGAAAAATGAATGAGCACCCCCAGGCTTCATGGTTTGTCATTGGAAAGTTCTTGAAAACCCATTTGAAATTCATCCAGAAATAAAGAGGAATAATATCTAAACGGGGAAACCCCCCAGTGTTCATAAAGATCATGAACCATGTCATCAATTTAAAGTATAAATTTCCTTGATATTACTCACGCAAATTAACATAATTATTGAACCACAGTAAAATAAAATAAAGGAGATAACTGGTAGGAGGCGATAGGTGCTCTTGATCACTGAACGACATGCGGTGTGCCCCTATCGAAACTGAAAGATGTCATAAGACCTCAGAGAAACATCTACCTCATCTCACTAAATCCATTTTTCTTGTCATTTATGCCGCACGGAGGTCCTCATGTATGTAAAGGAAACTTTGTGCTTCCCCTTCAGTGCTCTAAGGACTAATAGATATATTTTTCCACAAAATGCTCATGCACGCCCATATGACCCATATTGGTTACAGGAGGCATCATCAGAAAAAAAAAAATTAGTAAATTTCTATGAAATTTATCATGTAAATTAACATGACTCCCAATCTTTGTCATATAAAATAGTAGATAAAATATGGAGGAGACGGAAGGCACTCGCGGTCGTAAAAAGCTTATGGTGCACTGATGATGTTTGTAGTTTGGTCCTATGAGACACCCAGACAAACCATACTTATCTTGTATACAATTCACTAATCATCTTGTCAATACCTATCACTATGGACCTTGGATCTCGTGAAGACCCTCAAACTTTTCAACAAGACAACATGGGATTCCTTCAACTCGTCTGTGTGATCAAAAAAGTCTCCATTAATCAGAAATAATTTAATAAAGGAACAGTTGATGGAAGAGACTTGAAACCACTAAAAATCATTCTATTCACTCAGAATGACCCATGAAAGAGACTCACAAAACTATGTGGTTCCATCCCACTTCACCGACTCCATCCTATATTTTTTCTAGATACACCAAAAACTAGGGTGGAGATGCCTATAGAATCCCAAACCCGACATAAACTACATACTAGTGACTACGTGAAGGAAACTCTCGAGTGAAAAATTCCCAAGAATAAAAGATGAATTCTCATAGAAACTGATCACGTAACTGGTCATCTTTCTATTAGGTAATATACTAGGGACCAGATAGAACAATCATGTGTCGGACTTCACGTACTTCATGTGATTGTTCATAGATCATGCGAAAAGCCACTGGAAAGGTGTGAAAAGAACATACTTCATGTCTTCCAGATCATACGAGACTCAAAATAAAAATACACTGAGCAAAAATAAGGAATTAACATTACATGGGATACAACCAAGATCAAAATTAGAAGACTTTAATGAAATATATAATTTCTGGCCCTCATTCGCTTCACGTGAGTCATACAAGGATACACGTTGCACACAGATACATCTTCTAGATCTCATGATATTCCTTCTTCATGTTATTTTGGGATATGATAATTCCCCTAAACATGCCAAAAAACATCATGTGGTCCCCTTGGGTGCGCCACCTTAGTCCCTAGAAACCATCTGCATCTATCACCCAAGCCTTGAAAAGTCCTTTAGATAAATCACCTGACTCATATAATGGAATTTTCTCATATCAAACAATCCTTTTTGTTGAGTCTGGGCATCAAAACCAAGCTCTCACAACACCCTATGGGTAAGCCAACTGAGAGCCATGATTCCCTCCAGACGTGACATCCAGGTCTCATGATGACCTCCAGGGATCTTGGCTAAGACACACGACATCCTTTGAACCACGTCGCACTGGCTATTTTGACACCCCCCATATTTGTCCAAATAGTTCATGTGATGGCTTCCAAGGTAAGACAACCGAGTCATGTGATATCCCCATAAAAAATCAAATGTCACATGTGACACCCTCTGGATAATTAGTTCAGGCCACAATGTTATCCCACGATTTGATATCCATATCCATCCTTGGTGTGTAATCCCCAAATACAAGGGAAACCTCAGTGAATAATCCCCGATATATAGGGAACCATGAAAACCCTAATTCATACCATATTCAGGATATGTAGTCCACCTCTCCAAGGTTAGATATCCACATTGATCATCCAGGGTGATCCCATTATTCAATCCCTTATATAAAGCAATGACATTGATTACATTCTAACCCTTGTTTCTCACAATGATCATAGCACCTGTGAAATTAGGGAGTTGCGCTGATCATGTCATCTATACTATACACCCCATGTTTATAAGCTAAACCTCTTAGTGTAAGCCCCGATCAAAAGGGAAACCCCAAAGTGTAAGCCCTGATAAATAGGGCAGCCTTAGTGTGTAAGCCCAAATATAAAATAAACTATGAGAACTCGGATTCCAATCATAAATAGGAGACATGGGATTCTTTTCGAGGCCCGATATCTACACCAGGAATCCCATGGATTTTTCCATCATACAAGTCCCATATATATAAACCATGGGATTGATCATATTTTCCCCCTTATTTCTCACATCGAGAAAATATTATGTGGGATTGGGGAGATGCAATAATCATCTCATTGGAAAATAGGAATCTCCACCCACTAGGGAAATCCTAGTATGGAAGTCTCGATGAGTGGAATTGTATGAACACCCCACATAAAAGGGTATATACCTTGGGTCAAGTCACAGTGGTGTAATTTAACTACAATTACTCTAATTCCTGCCATAACTGGGATATATAGGATGTCTCCCTAAGACCTGAGATCAAAAAAAATTTTCCTCAACACCGAAACATATGTACTCTTCGCATGATGCTAAACTACATAGGATTAATAAACTATGTGGGTTTTGATTTCTGCAATGACTAGGATACATATCATTCCTAATTATGGATCAATACCATCCACAGAATATTAATAGTCTCTTTGTGTGGTTGCATATTCCAAATAATTTAGTCAAATAGATTCAGCTGAGAAAGCGGCTATTCACTATTAACGGGATGGATGAAGAATCAGATACGTATAGATGGATTCACAATTGAGACCTCACACCCCTTAGTTCATCGACAAGACTCCCTTTCTTTGTTAATAAGGGAATAGACTAATGAATATTTTTTATGGGTAACCAGTCCCATATCAAGATTTGGAAGAGATACACAAACATATCTTAAATCTATAATAGATGTCCATAGAACACAATTGTTCCCCAAAAAAAGAGTGCGATGAGCCCAACCTCCAATCCTCTTGACCAATGAGAGTCCCTATGATTCACTGGGCCTAAAATACTAGATGACTGTTGGCCTTTGGAAAGTAGGTCTGTACCCATCTGTAGATGGGGGAACCATTGGGATTTTCGGGGAAAAGTGAAAATGGTATCCTAATGACTAAAACACATTCCATGCCTCAAAAACCTGATGAAATAGTAGAAATGACCTAGAATTGTGCATGAAACATGTGGAAAAATATGTTTACACCATTTTGTCACATCTCCAAGAATATTTTTAGGAGAAATCAAAGTAACAAAAAAAATCATTACATGAAGCATGTGTAAGTTGAATGATAGGAACAAGGTAGGTCTCATGTACTCAAGATGACAGTTTAAACTAATCAATCGATAAATATAGTATTCAAGATGAAAATATATATTTCAGTATATCTCATTATCTCATCCTTATCATGTAATTAATCTTGTTTCATTGAGAACTATAAAATGAACAGTATTAAGAAATCGGTTCAATATAATTTTGGTTAGGTATACCAATATGATAAGAACTTAAAGAAAAATAAAATTTCAATTTTTATGTTTAATAATAATAATTTCAACGATAAAATGATAATATTAATGGTAATTCTAAATACATATTCCAAAATAATTTATAAAGAACCAATGATAAAAATTAGAGAATCAAATAGGAAGTTATTTTCTTTTCATGTTGTAAAAAGGTTACTAGAAGAGAAAATTTCAAATAATTGAGGAAGAATGAAGTTGACTATTCTATATCATGTATATATATCGTTCCATGCAAAATTTATTTTTACTTATTCAGTATTAGAATCAATTTTTTTAAAATAAATATCATTATTGTTGAGTGAGAAGCAAACAAGAATCACTTTTAGGTTAAGTGAGAACCAGAACAAGAACCACAAACAAGGCAGCATACCCAAGGGGATCCAACACTATAGAAAAAAGTCAGAAAAAACCCAAAAATCACTTTATGGTTGAGTGATAAACACAAGTTAAACCCAAAAAATAATCCTTATACATACCTTAAGAATCATCATGTTCCCTCTCATAATAAAGAGTCGAATCCTTAGACTCGCAACAAATTTTAAATTCACCCATTTGTATCCAAATATTGGAACCAATAAAGATAATAAATATTATAAGAGTGAAGTAGATCTTTATGTTATTGATGGAGATTGACTCCTTTATATACAAAGAGAATTGTATAACTTTATATGGGTAATAAAAATTATTATTTCATTATGTAACTATTGTTACATATTTTGAGA
The DNA here is from genome assembly GCA_963277665.1 of Viscum album. Classification (NCBI taxonomy): domain Eukaryota; kingdom Viridiplantae; phylum Streptophyta; class Magnoliopsida; order Santalales; family Viscaceae; genus Viscum; species Viscum album. The sequence goes on from OY728151.1 coordinate 1,993,011,937, forward strand.
TACTAAAAACATAATTTTAGAGTAATGTTTAAATTAAATGATATATTATTTCATGTTTGAAATAAATTTTATTATTTTATATAATACATGAATAATAATTTTATTATAAATTAATCATAGTTACCCTATATTGGTAATAAATGTTCAATATAAAATATAAGACTCTTGTTATAGAAATATAATACTTAGTAAACTAAAACCAAAATCATAAGTAAATGATATACCATGTTGGGTGTCTATACTCTTCTGGGCTGAAAGTCATAGGGGATTTGACATGATTTATTTTATGGTTTGATGTGATAAAGTAAACTTTAAATATTAAGGGTAATAAAGTCACAAATATTCTTGAATTAATTCTGTAAGATACATATGAATTAATTTATGAAGAATCTAGAGAAAAATTCATGCACTTCATGAAATTCCTTTAATAAATTGATGAAATATTATGATAAGTACAAAAGAAAATTAGTTAGATGATAAAATAATCTTTAAGCATGTAAGTTAGAGAATATATTAACTAGGTTTTCATATATCATTAAAATCATAGGGCATATTATTCCAAAACTCACATTTCCTTATACACATTAGTGTGATGGTGTTTCTAAAAAGAGGATAAATGTTTATTATTCTTAGTCTTCTAATTTTTTTATTATTCCATTTGAGAAATTCTGGAAATATATTATCATTAACACCTAACGTTTTTTCAACTATAATGATAAATGGATATCATATAAGTCATAATAATAAAAAATCTATTATTTCCCAAATCTGTGGGTTTATATGTGAGGAATCTGTTAAGGATTATTTTAGTTAAAAACATGTATCAATAAAAAAACAAACTGCATATAAGGTAATCATATCTAATGTTACTAAAGATATTCCATTAATATATAACTTAGGCATGTAATGGTTAAATAAAAGGATATATTTCTATAATTGGGAGAACATATCCATGTGAGATAGTGGAAGTAAGATAAACATTGATAAAGTCCTTGTTATATGAATAATTTGTTACCATAGAAACAAGTTCCACAAGTGTTTGTGTAAAAAAAGGTTATGGAGACACATACTATGTAGGAAAGTATAAAACCAGATGGACATGGTTTTATAATCACTTATTTAGGTAATATATTATTTATTGACAATGATCAATCCTTATCATAAAAGAAATAAGTAAATGTTAATATGATAAAATTGGAAAGCAGCTATGAATTCAAAAATGGATTCCATAGACCAAAATAAAGTCTATATTTTTGTAGTATATTCATCTATTATAAATCCCAAGAGATCCAAATGGGTATTGAAGATAGGTTGGAATATTTATGGTAAATTTATTACCTATAAAAAATGATTTGTTTCCAAAGGTTTAAGATAAGTCAAGATGATGAATGTGTAGTAATCATTTCAAAAATATATATACATAAATCCATTTTCAAATTACCAAAGTATATTACCATGACTATTATATTTGGGGATTTAACTAAAAAACAACTGAAAAATATCTTTTAGATATAAACACAAGGGTTTGACACAATAAATTATCCAATATAATATATATTTTTCAAGGATATATTTATAGATCAAAAGAATGAATTAAAACATGGAATGATTATATTTATATGTGTATATAAGTGGTTAATGAGATTCATATTGTTTTTTAATTGATATATGTTAATAGAATTTGGAAAACAGTCATTTTCCTTATAGTTAGATAAGTCAAAGTTAAAAATATTTCTCCAAAGGATGACTTGAAGTATAAACACAAGATCTTCGGAACAATATCAACTGAGATATATCTGTGGGTTTCTTCGACCAAGTCATTGTAGAAACATAGAAAAGGAATCGGAAAATAAAAAAAGTAAAGATTCAAGAGGTATTTGTTACGTAAGTCACATGTCATAAATATCTATAGGGAAACATGTTTAATATATAGAATGATATTAAGATGATGAGTATAACTATATATTCTTAAATTATGGTATATTTCACATATTTAATGCTATGTATTAAGATTTTATATTTCTTATGCATGATGGGAAAATATCAAAAAATCTAGAAGTACAACACAAGGTGGAAGTATGAACTATCCCATAGTACATGAGTAGTTATAATAGATAAAATACTAGTACATGGAGAAAAAAGAATACTTGTTGTCAAGGGGATACAAACTAATCTTCCTATAGATGAATAAATCTATTATCATAGTTAGGATAAGTAAATGAAAATAAAAAACTTATTATAGCTAGTGGTGAAAATATCTATAAATATTGAATATGTTACATCTTCTAATGTAGTTAAATATGCAGTATAAATATGAACTTATGTGTTACAGGAGTTGTAAATATATTGAGAAAGTGATTAATTTCCACAATGAATATTTTGATAATGTTACAATAATGTAAATATCTGATATGTAAAGGTTATTAAATAATAAAAAGGTACATTCTTAAGGATACCATCTCTTGAGGGATTTTACTCAAGGAGGTGATGTTTGAGGAATTGGAGTGGGAAAAAAGAAAACATAAAAACCATAATGAATACAGTCATAACATAGAAGAAACATGATTTTATCAAGTAATAGATAACATGTTGATTATTAGAAAGATTAGTTTAATGAAAGTGGGAGAGTTTTAAATGTGGTAACCTGGGACCCAACTTCAGTAGTACTTCTAAATTATTATACCAAGTATACGAAGAATTATACATGATTTTATCTTACAATAATAGTCTTATTACATAAGTGTATACTATTTACATGGTAATGTCCTTGGATTACATTTCATTTAAAATAGTTATAACTATTCTAAATAACAATGTTGAACTTCAAGGAACTATAAAAGTAGTAAAAATTATATGCCTTATAGTCCATATGGATCATACTGACAGAGCACAATTGATATCTAAATATCTAGTTTTGGGGGATCAAAATCAATGATAATTATTAAAAATATTCAATTTTTGAACTCAAATAGAGGATATTATGAGTACTAGCATGGAAATTGTAACACCACATGCTTTTGGTGTCCTTCGATGTTCTGATCTATAATCATGTGTATTTATCTCTTGACATGAGATAATTTTCAATGTGTATCATTTCATTACATACTTTGATACATGACTTAAGACCCCATTATACTAGGTTGATTGTATTTTTATTAAATAATTAAAGTTAATGTTAATAAATAAAGATTTTAATATGTGTTTTTTATGATGAAGTGCACAATAATTGAAGTGATTAATGTAACCCATGATGATGAAGTTTTTCATGATTTTTTAATATAGAATATTTTATTTGTTTGATATATATATATTTGAGTTCTTATGGATTGTTTGTATTGAATTTTTCTACCATTGTATATTTTAGATCAATTCTTAATTTTGAAAATATGATTACATAAAATTATTGAGATACATCTTGGTGTTTTCGAATATTCAGATTCAATAAAGTAGATTTTATATATAATTATTATAATGTTGAAATTTTATTGGGTTCATGATAAGGTCTAATAGGCAGGTAAATGAATACCTTTATAATACACATTCAAGCTATTTTTAAGGGATATTGAATATGTCTGAAATAATTAAAATCATATCCTTTTAATTACTTGACCTGAAAAAGTATAGATGGAATGGAAGAGTTAGTTGGATGATTAAATATGAAGAAGTTTATTTGAGATAGGTGTTTCATTTATTGGTAGTTAACTAATAACCTAATTTAGAGAATGATATTTTAATTACTGTTGGGGAGATAATTGAAGTAGTGAAAATATAATTAAATACTAAATTTTATTATTTATATACATAAAAATGATTTATGAATTATTTTTAAAAGATATATAATAGTCTAATAAATTCTTGAAGTCATTTATGTTATTTCGATATGATTTAGAGGGGTTATAGATTCCAAGAGAAGGTTTGAAAACATTTTGGTCTAAGTGGTAAAATTATGGATTAATGAGTCAGTGATAAAGAATAGAAAAATTCATATATAAGATCCTTTAAAACCTAATATTGTAAAAGAATTATAGGTGATTATGGTATGTACAATTATCTCAAGGATATGTAATAAAATTAAAGAGTTACACTATGATACATAACATATTTCATATGGTATATAATTATAGTACCCTGATATTTTAGTATATATTTTCCTATAACTAAATGTCAAATTTATTTTTTCACATGAAAAACTGATATAAAAGTATCCATGCTAAGTTTTATATAAAATATTACAATATAGAATAAACATTAATACCTTGTGATAATACAATATGAAACAAAAATAATAATATTTAATTAAAATATTTTCTTGTAAAACAAAATACATATATTTATTTGTAACATATTTTTATTTTTTAAGAAAGATTTAATACATTTATAAAATAAATTAATTTCTTTTATATTATTGTATTCATAAAAGTTTACAAAGTATTATTAAAAAAGTAATCAATCTTACAGAATTAACAATAAAATCATATAATGATTAAAACACCTTTTTTACAATGAATTATACTTCTAATATATACTGTGTATTTTTAAACCAATTGAACACTATTGATTAATATGGAATATATTAATAATATATATTAATTAATTTTTATCTCAATATTTTCACTTAGTATGGAATATGAGTAAGTTCTTTTTATGATTAAAAATAAATTTTATAAAAAAAAACATTTTAAATGTTTTCCGGGATTATTTTAAAATTAATTTTATCAAATTTAGAAATGGTGTCTAACAAAATGGTCTTATTATTTTTAATAATCACATCCAATTTAGGAAATGAATTAATTTTCATTTTTAACATAAAAATATGTTACCAATGTATATCTTAGTAACCAGGGTAAAAGAGTTTTATTTCAAAAGAAATGTTTATATAAACATTATATAATATTTTTATAAATAAATTAAATTTTAATATTTTAAATAATGACTCTAATATTATTCTTGAATGCATACAAAATATATTTGTGATTTCCCAACCTGGGTTCCACTAGAATGATCCCCGAACCTGATTGGCCACATGGCCTCAAGCGGGCCTCCTCATACGCCAAAGGAAAACGACTAACGGCGAGGGACTAGAGTGCATCTGGGTGGATACTATTACCTATTTACAAAAGTGTATCACAACATATATGTAATAATGTTAATGTGAATGAATCATTCTAATGAATAAACAAATAGGGAGTGGAAGATAAGGATAAACATTAAAGCACAAAATAGTAATCAAAAGATGGAATTTGAATCATATAAAAATGATAATGTCCCGTCATGTCTATAAAAAACTAGAAAACATGGAAACAATGAAACAACCATTAAATTATATAAAAAATAATCCAAAAACTATCCAAGCATCTTGATAACTGGAATTTTCATCTTCTACCAAGCTTCATACTAAAGCAGGCAATCAAGAGTAGGTGTCCAAAGTGGGATGCTTCCCATTGTCAGCACTTGCAAACATATAATCTGTTCGGGTACCAATGGTGGCCCAGATAGGGAGTGATATAAATCTCATTAGTCCATTACCAACACCACCCATACAATCTAGTCTATATATATAAACTAACATTGTGCTGTAATATCTAAATGTAAAGAAATTATATAATTATAAATGATACCTACTTCAGCCTTAGCTGGAAATGTCTCTGAAAATGGGATAATTAAATTAATTTATTTACGATTGGTTTATATAAATAGTTCATATGATGTGTAACATCACTAAAACTATATTATTATGATAATAAAGGATGATATGAAGTATAACCAAGGAATCCTGTAATGATATAAAGGGGATCCAAGGTAATTACTAAGGAATAATTGACCTAAGGGGTCAAGCCAAATCAATAATAACTTGTTTCCTGTCTATAATGGGTATAAGTGTTATCAATGGGGAATATACCAGGAAATTATACAATAAATAGTTCTAATTGAGTCCAAGGTTCTCATCCAAGATATGGGCTAAAGAAAACTCGACCCAATGGGGTGAATCCATGGTGTCACGTGTCTGAAGTCATCAATATTGATCCAAGGCCTATACCTAAGGAATAATAATATTTGAAATATAGAAAATGGATCATAAAATTTCATTTTGATCATCTCTAATAGACAATAACAATTTTCCAATTGGGTATCTCCCTTGGAAGCTGGCTCCTTGAACTGTAATGGCGTCCTCTAAGTGCTCAATGTATTTCCATGGGAATCTAATGCTCGATCAAGTCTAACCACTCCTATAAAGATAAAAAGGTCCATATTCAATAGAAACCATATATATAATTCATTATTTAATTATTTCCATGTAATAATCATGCATTTTTATAGTTCAATATGTTTATTCCATTGACATTCAAACTAAATGATAAGGCTAAATAGGATATGAAACCATTTGTTACTTAAATTTTGTACGTATTATTAGGTTTATTCCATTACCATTCATAATCATGAAAATGTGGGGAAATGACATGAAACCATAAGAAATTCAATTATAATTACTGGTTGAAGTGATATATATAAGTATAATTTCTATTTAATAATTAAAGTTTCATTTTATTTATTTAAACACTTACCTTAGAAGGTTTATGTGATACTACGATGTAACATTCATTAAAAATTCAATAATTTAATTAAAACACTTACCTATATGAAGTATAAGTCAAATAACACCCCAAAAGGTGGTTTATATATACCCACATGGGTCTTCGACGTATAATTATGAAAAAACCCAACTTAGGGTGGTTTTTATTGAGGTTCCAACCTCTAACAACATAATGATCTTTTATATAAGGGGATATATAATATGATAATATTGATTAGAATCATGTAATATTAATTTAATAATAATCTCAGGAAGAAAATGAAATGTCCACAAAAATGGTAGTTTAAAAAATGGTGAGACTTGAGGGATGAGTCATAGACCACCTACCTCGAGCCTATAGAGCTCTCCCCATCCAGTATCATCCCTTAGTTTGTCATGTATCGAAAGAAAATAAAGGAATTGATCAACACCCTAAAAATAAGTAATATGATATTGTATCATAATAAATTCATCAAGGATAATAGAAATAATGAACAAAGAAATATGAGTGAAGATATTACCTGAAGGAATCAAAAAAGACCAAAAAATCATGATCAAACTTTGGAAGGAAGAGCTTTTGAAGAACCTAGTTTAGAACTAAGGTGGGATATCTCAATGTGAAGGAGGAGACACTACCATTTAAAATGGGAGAAATAAAGAGTAAGAATGAGTATTAAGTAATATATGTTCAAAATTTTAATTACACAAAAAAATATCTGGGTCACACTATTTGGCCGTATGGTAGGATAAACTATAACAAATCAAAATTCTAAAGTAAAAACCTTATATTCGATAGCGTGCATGACACACGACACCAAGCATGTAAGGTGATTGAATACCGAGATAATTTAAAACATTATTACTATTTTAAATATATTTTATATTTTTTATATTTTTCAATTCATGCAACACCAAGTTAACGTGTGTTACCCTCAAGAGTGACCTTCTTAGATGGTTTGCAATAGAAGTAAGACTGAGTGTTAACCAGAAATAATATGTTATTAAAATAATATTATTTAATATAATACGATATAAAATAGTTTTTATGAATACTATTAACTATCTTATGAAAATATATGGCTTATATAAATATAAAATGAATTCATGGGTTACCAATTAATTAAAAACAAAAATTAGAACCAATTGGATAAAAAAAGAAATCTTATTATTTTTATGCTTTGAAATGAGTAGTATTCTAATAAACATAACTAATTATAATTAACTAATTATTTTAATTAAATATATATGTTATATATTCAAAAAAAAAAATTTATATTCATCCATTAGGTTTGATATGCATAATATAAGAATAAACCCAGCTTTAAACATTAGAAACGTATATTTTTATAAAGGAAATTCTACCACATTTTAATGGCACACCTATTTTAAATATGAATTTTGACTAATTCAAAAAATTAATTTGATAAAATAAAAATAATTTTTTAATTCATAATTTGAAGATAAAATTAGGGTGAATTTTTGGTATTTTTCTGAGAAACGTCATTTTTTGATCAAGAGTGAAAAATATTGTATTTTAGATAATAACATCCTTATCATTTAAAAAATAATTAATGTTAAATTATATAAAAAAAATTCTAGGAAAAATTATATCAATTAAACATATATTAAAACAATTTATTTCATTATAATCAATTTTATTTTGAAATTGAATATAAAAACATAACTATAGTTTTAACATTTTTCTACTAAAACCAGTTGATTTGTTTATCAGTGACATTAGCATTAATCATAATTTTTCCACTTCTATGAATTGAATTTTTAAAAATGTACATATATAATTGAAATTAATATTATATTAATATTCTAATTATATAAACTTAATTTTTGACCAAAATTTTTATTGAAAGTGACTAAAATTAATTATAGTGATTAAAGTAAAAATTAAGGACTTAACCTTTAAGTTTAGGGATCAAATGACCAAGAAACATGTCCAAAAACCATTGGATGGAAATATATTGGCCATTAAACTTATATTATTGAGTTTTTTTTGGTTTTTTATGACTTGTTTTAGGTAAGAACATGTGTACACCTACCTTATTTCTAAAAATTCCAACTCAGACATTTTCCATACATATAAAAGGCCACAAACTTTCCCCTTCTTCACACCAACCATGTCACTTGAGTTAAAAAAATCTCCACCCATGTAGTCTCATAATATCCCTCCCCTAAACCTAGAATCATTCCTTTGGGCAAAAATATTTCCAAGGAATCCTTTTTGTATAATCCAAAAGAAGTTACATGATTAAGAGGTAACGTCTTGTCTCAATATTTTTAGTTTCTTTTCCATTCTCCACTCCACATACTATTCTTATTATATTTTTGTATAAAAACCTCTATCCTAAATATACTTGGATGTTTTTATGATAGGGTTTCAATCTACACTTACACAGACCTCCATCTAATGGGTAACGAATATATTGTTTCTCTGTATGGTGTACTACTGCCACATGAAACGATGATTGTTCATTTTACCCTTACCGCCTATCATGGTGTCCATTATGATATAAACTCAATTTATATATGTTATATAAAATATTTATAATTCCTTTATGCTTCTATAAGTTTTATATATAACATACCTTTATGCTTTCCATCTTATGTAAATACGATAATTTCATTTGAGGATGTGTGGAATACCACCCCCCTCAAAACGATATGACTCGTTCATACCATGATTAAAACATATAATGGATGGTTTTAATAAAATTGTGTAACATATAAAAAAATATATATGATACTATAATTATAATATACATTTTTATCATTTATTTTTCATTATTTTAATACAACAATGAAATGAAGGCAGTGTTCACGCGTAAGTACGGTCTACCGTCTCCATGAATAGTGCACTTCATTCCTAATCTCCAAATATAATTTAATACTATAAATATATATTTAATGAATATATATTATATTTAAATCGTGACTTACATTCTGTAAATGGTGAAACCATGATCCCATTAATATGAACAACAAAGAACAAGTCAAAACACACTTGAGAAAACTGGGAAATTAACACACAAAATAGTCAGAATAATGAAATATTATTAAAAAACGGGTAATAATAAATTTTAAGGAATTAATATAGTAGGATAAATACTACACTATATAAATTACATTTAATGGAAGAGAATTTGTCACAATTTACATTCCATTGAGACTTATTTTTTAATATGCACAAATTCGCTTTTATTTGATGTATATAATACATTTTTCTTTTTATATCTTGATTCCCATTATTATCATGATATTTTAAGTGTAATTTAATTTCATACCTTTATGGAAATTAAGATTTAATTGTTTCAATGTGGTATGGGATACTTTGTAATGTTTCAATATTATTTATCCTCAAGAATTTTTTAATTTCAACAACCCTTATTATTACTTATCCTCCTTTGAGGTATTATTTCGAAATCCATAATATTTATTCAATATGGATACTTGATAAGACACATTGATTATTAAATATATGATTAATTATTTGGACATGAAGTACACAGGTTGGGGACCATTTAAGGAAAGCCCTACGAGTTGGGGAATATTTAATGATAGTCCCTCAATGCATTGGTAGTCTCATGAGTAAAATTAGTTGTCCAAATAGTTTAAATAGTATCCTCATGGTAAAGGTATCATTTTCCTAGGAAACATGATGTCCAATAATTAAGAATTTCATTTATTGAGAATTTAGTTATTGTTTATCCATAATATTTTGTGTCAACATATCTATGGATTCATTCCATTTTCAATTCATTGATTTAATGGCATGTGTTTTTTATTCCTTACCTTCAAATAATTTTATTCCCTTACCTAGTTATAGAATGTCATGTGTTATCCATTATTAACCTTTAAATGTTAATTTTTTCCTATTGATTTATTATTTCTTCCATTTTACTTTCACTTACAGAGAATTTGAGCTCACCCTTATTTTGTTTCCTTTCCCCAGGTTGTAAAGAGGTAATCATTGAATAAGTGTTCACAGATGTAGTTTATTTCATTTTATTATGTATCATGTTTATATTTTCTATTTCCAAATTTAATATAGGTATCATGTATGTAATATGAATTTCCAAGACTTCTAAACTTATTGGTCCTATGGGATTTGATTCATTGTAATCATGCTAATGTAATAAAATAATACACCAGATCTAAGTTTCTATGGTTGGAGTGTTATAGTTGGAATCAGATGAAGTTAAGAAGCAACATTGAAAACAATATTTGGAAAACATAGATTAGGGAGAACAATGCTAAGATAGATATAGAGGATAAATATATTATAACATCCTAGATTATTGGTAACGTTGGTATTATGTGGTTATTTCTAGCAATAATTCTCTATATGGATACTAAAAGTGGACATGGTTCTAAAATAGATGTACCTAAGAATAAAAAATCCAATAAGGTGATCTGGTCCTGACTTGGGGTAACCTAGTACTTGATAATAGGTATTACTCTACATCTGTTTTGACACTCCTAGGTACTATGGTTAAGATAATTCACATTATCTTTACCAACTATTATAAAGGATTTGAAATTAAAGATTACACCTAATGTAACTAAAGTTTATGATTCTATGATTCATGATGCAAAAATTTATGTTATGTGATATAAAATTTTTAGAGTTATACAAAGTTCATAACTGTATGAGATAAGCTAATATATATTGTTGTTTTAAAATGGAACCTCAAAGGATGAATGGTGTTAATACTCGTGGAAAATGTAAATATTTCCCTACTAAGGAAACAAACATAGCTAGTATTGGATCTAAAAATGTTATGGATATATTAGGGAATATTATTCAAGTTATGGAAAATAAACTTTGAAAAATGGAGCAACCTATTCCACGTATATAATCTCTAATGTAGGATCACTTTATGTGGAATAATCCCCCATTTTTTTGTGGGAATACTAATCCATTTGTATATGATAAATGTATTAAGTCTCTAGAAAAGATATTTAATACCTTGTAATTCTTTGAAAAGGAAAAGGCTACACTAGCAGTCTATTGTCTCTAAGGTGGCGCTGGCTAGTGGTGGTCTCTAATTAAAAATATCGGGGAGGAATATGAAATTAAACTCATAGAATGTATAGATTTTAAGGATACATTCTTTATTAGGTACTTCCCTTGTCATCAACAAATTAATATGAAAAGAATGTTTCTTGGAATAATTAAAAAGGAATATGAGAGTGTTTTGGATTATGAATCTACCTTAAAAAGGTTATCCAGGTATGCTAGGGATTATATATGCAACACACAGTAAAAGATCAACCACTTCATCGAAGGACATAAGCCAAATATCTTAGGGGAACTCGTTTCTCATAATTTTCATCATATGAAGAAATAGTTTTATGTTCCATCAAGACTGAGAAGTAAATCTCAAAATCCTATGAATTCAAAGGAAACCCAGATAAGAAGAGGTCTTATAAGAACCAAAAAAAATGGAATGCATAAAATATGAAGGATAAGTTCGAGAAATTTCCATTTTGTGAGAACTGTGGAAAGAATCACCCTGGGAAATGCTTGAAAGGAATCGTAGTTTCTTTTGAATGCGAAGAAAGGGGTCTCCATGAAAAAGAATACAAAGTGAAAAATAAAAAAGGCTATAATTCAATGTTAAAAATTCAAGGATATGGGGAAATGTGAAAAATAATTCCCCAAATATCATGGGAATATACCTCCAAAGAAGATAAGGGATCAGGGTTAAGCATATTCTATTGACACAACTGAAGTGGAATTATTAAGGTACAAATGTATTTAGACCCAATAAATATTATGTAAAAGTATTTTTTTTATGATTTTCTCACCATGTGATTTATGAAATATGTAAGTATTGTACTAAAATACTTTTTTATTAAGGATTTTAGGACATATATTCAATTTTATCAATAAAAATTATTATGTTAAAAGTTAAATTTTTTGCAAAAAAATGATTGAGGGGAATAAAATCCATAATATGTTCTGTAACACCCCAGGATTTCAGAGTGTGTTATTTCTTAAAAATAATTCAATAACTTGCACTACACGCAACACCGAGTTCAATCACACCATTAAAAGAGGTCATGAATAGTATTAACAACATTTTTAACTTTATATAATCCTTATAATTTTAGAATCCCTATTATGTGTTTCTTAGTCATAATGCAAGAACAGATTCATTTTCAGTATTGCACTTTTATCAACTTTAATAGTGAAAACTTTTTAAATAAAATATTTTAAACTACCTGAATAAATTGGGACATCAAAAAAAATTTAAAATGAAACATCTCAAGCTTCCACGGTACGCTTTCCTTTGAATAAAATAATAGCGTGTGTTGTACGCAACCTTGAGTTCTAACACACGCCACAACCAATCAAACTAGCCGTTGTGAATAGTAATACCTAATTTTTGAAATCATATATATTCTATATTTCAAAATGGACTTCATTTTTGGATTCTTAATATCAAAATTATCCTAGGGTGAAATTTTGGTACATTTCGGATAACTTTCATATTTTGATGAATAGTGAAAATTACTAAATTTTAATTAAAAACAACTTTTTTAATCAAAATAATTAATAGTGATAAATTGTGAATTTGAGTGGTTTTAAAGTATATTTAGAATATATTTTTACCATTTAATATAATGTTGGTCATTGGACATAATTTTACAATTAAACCGAACATAAACAAGTGTCAATCTTTTGATAGTTATTACCTCTTAAAAACACGCTTTTTGTTTTGACAGCGGGAATTAATTTTAAATTAATTTCTGCCACTTCTGTGTTTTGAATTTAGAAAAATGGATTCCATATTTGGAATCAGGATGTCCAAATTGTGTAAATAGGTAACTTTTATTTTTAGACATTTTGAATAATTACTGCGGTAAATATTTTATTTACCATGGTTAAAGGGTAAATCCGGTAAATAAGGGTTAAAAAATAATATTATAATAATACAAAATTACCCTAAAACGTGTCCTAACCTTATTGGTGGACACATACCCGACCATGAGCATCCTTGGGTCAATTTGGGGACCCCTTGGAGCCACTTGTATGTGGTAGGGACACATTATATTAATAAAGTTAAAATAAAAATAAAAATGGCATAAGCTTACATCTTTTAGAAGAACAATTTTTACATAGGGTTATACATGCTGGAATTTCGATTATAAATATTCATTAGAAAGCTAAAAAGATTTCCTACATAATGATATTTTATTTATAATTTGTAGACATTATATAATTTATGTTATTTATGACACAATGATGATGTAGTAATTACTAAAATAGTGAAAAATTAAAATAATTGATATTATAAATACCCAAATAATTATAATATGAAACTTTTAATGAATTAAACTAATTTTCTATGATAATATGATATATTAGGATTGATTTAATTGACTTTGTTCGAAGTAATAAATCTGTTAGGAGTTTCACAAAAATCAACTATTGAATAGTGTCAAAATTGACATAAAAGAGTTCTTAAAACAAATATTATATTATTAATTGATATTAAATTCCTAAAAATCTAAGGTTCGGCCAAGAGACTTATATTATGATAGGTTCCACATTAATGAACCACTTGGGGGTCTCTTGGATGTATATAGTAAGTTTATTAACCATATTATATAAAAATACAAAGAGACATTGTAAAAGTGAAACTAATTAACTTAGAGTTAATACTTAAAGATAAGGTTAATATAAGTACCCAAACCTGTCTAAATTCTATTGGTTGAGTGGTTTTCGACCTATCCCCACCTTAACCTTTTAATAGTAAACTTTGGAGCCATTAGAAACCGAATATGAATTTATTATAAATTAATATTTCTAGCTTTTCCAAAGGTTCCCCTCACCCCTCTTATAAAAGGGCACTCCTCCTTCTCATTTATTCACACCTCTCAAGCCACTTGGCTCGTCCAAACTCTGACCAACTAAGCTCCCCACATCCCTCTCCTCCTCCTTGAAGCTTCCCCTTAGGCAGAAAGCATTTCAAGAAGTCCTTTGGTTCCAACCAAAGTGAGTTACCTAAATTAAAGGTAACGATTTCTCTTAAATTATTTTCATTTATTTTGCTTCTCCAACCCCCAAACTCTTTTTATTTCCTTTCTTTTGTAACAACACCAGTATACTCAATATACTATGATGTTGTTATAAGAAGTATTCAAACTACACATACACAAAACTCCATCTAATGGATGATGAACATAATGTTTCTGTGGATGGCAAACTAACGCCTCACGAAACGATGATTGTTCAAAAACATCTTACCGCCTCTCATGGTGGCCATTGTGATGGCACTGTAATTAAATATGATAGTAATGATATATATTTTATATATAAGCTTCTGTAATTCCATTTTATTTCATACCATTATTCGTTTCATGTTGTATATACATACGATAATTTCATTTGAGAAAGTGCGGACTACCGCCCCCTTAAAATGATATGACTCGTTCATACCACACATGGAACGTATAAAGGATGGTGTTAATGAACTTAAGTAACATATATAAAATATTATATTATACTGGAATAGTAATATACCTATGTATCATTTGGATTCGATTCTTTTAAAATAAAAATTAAATGGAAGTAGCGTTCGTGCGTACGTACGGACTACCGTCTCCACGAACGCGATGAGATTCATTCTCCATCGTATCCATTCAAGTATAATTATCATTTAATGATTTAAAAATGATGTTTAAGGACTTGATACCATTCTGGATTTTAATAATATACAACTTATCCTTTACAAACATGTCTTACGTAACAAAACATACAAAAGCAAACAAGTAAGTTCACACCCGAAACAGCGATAATACTAAGATATTATTATCAAATCAATATTAAAAGATCATATATGATATCATATTAATGTATATGATTCTTTTATAATTTAATAACAATTATTTCACCATTATACAGGAGGTTAACCTACCCCAACCAAGGAAAAGTACAAGGTAAGGGTTATTTCACAATCTCTTCATTATTCGAGGTTGTATTATACGTAATAATCTACTGGGATCTCTTTATCATCCACATCAATGTTTCTTCGAAATGTATTTCAAAACATTTTTACTATTTACAAGAATATGGGTTAAAGTCATTTATACCATTGTTTGACTTTTTATAAGAGATTTATAAAGGAATCTTTCCGTCGTTTTCAAAACAAGGTCCTTTTTAACCTTTTCGACAGAATTGAGGTATGAATGTTTTTTTTAACTTATACGGCGGGTGCGGTTACTTTCCGCCGTTATAAAATCGTCGAAGCTTTCCTTACAAGCTTATAAGAATATTTTCAAAGAAAATGTTTTATTTTATATGGATCTTAAATGATTTCAAAATAAAAGGAGATACTTCTTTTAAAATAATTTTGATTTCATCTATGTCAACATCCTTTGATGGATTTTAAGATTATTTGAAGTTGATTTATTATAATACAAAACTTCTATATTGTATTGAAGGTTTTGTGATATGTTTGAATGTGGATGTGCTATTTTATACCAGTCATAGTTTATGGTGAAACTATTGACATTTCGTATGCTAGTTTTAACCCGAATGTTTATGTTATATTTCAAACATTTCTTCAGATGAATGTGCTAAACAAGTATGTTCCGGGTTGGGGACCGGTAAAAGTAAGCCCTCCAGGTTGGGGACTGGTTAAAGTAAGCCCTCCAGGTTAGGGACTGGTAAAAGTAAGCCCTCTGGTTTGGTCTCCGGTTATTAGAGGTACTCCGGGTTGGTGTCCGGTTATTAGAGGCACTCCGGGTTGGTGTCCGGTTATTAGAGGCACTCCGGGTTGGGTTCCGGTTAGAAGTAACCCCTAGGTCTTGGGATGAGGCCTAGACAATGAAATTAACGTTTGACATTATGCATTCCAACATTATGAAAGTGGTTATTGATTTTTGCATGTGATTATTCGATTAGTAGAATATCCATGTGAACAAGTAAATGGCATTATTTCATTTTATTTATGCCATACCATGTTGAAAGTTCATGTTTTAAAGGCTTTTGTTTTAGTTATACATTGCCTTAGAAGTTTATTCTTATTTATGAAAGTTTCCGCTATATTGTTATCCTTACTGGGAATTTGAGCTCACCCCTTTTCTATGTTTTATTTTTCCCAGGAAGTGAAGATGTAAGTTATGAATGACCTGCAGGGACATTATGTGGGGATTATAGTGTGGACTGTGGAAACATTATGTTGTTGTAGTAGTTTTTCATTTTATGATGTAATTTAAAACTTATGAATATATCTAGTATTTCCAAGGCTACTAAACCAATCGGTCTTTCGAGATTTGATCTTTCTTGTGATCATGCCAATGTTATGTAATAATGCACCGACTCTGGGTAGCTGGGGTCGGGGCGTTACAGTTGGTATCAGAGGAAGTTTAGTACAAACCTTGGAAGCTAGATTTAGATAAACTCTGATTAGACCACGTAGACCTAAGATGAACTTTGAGGATTAGTATAGAATAACTTCCTAGAATTTTGGTATTGTAGAGCTTTTGTGAGTTTTCCGAGAAATACATCCCTGTCTGGATACGAGCAGGTAGAGGCAGCTCTGGCACAGATGTACCTAGGGGTAAAACCCGAAAACACCGCTTTGAGCTAGACTCGAACGGGAACTGGTGCACGACAATGGGCCTTGCTGCACTCTTGGTTACGACACTCCCGGGGGATATGCTTAGGATAACTCTCACTTTCTTTACAAATCATTATGAAGGGTTTATGAGTATATACTTCCTCAAAGAAAACATATTTATGATTATGGATTATATCCATAAATAGTTCAATTTATGTTAAGTTTTTTATAAGTATGGGATTATGTATTTTGATTCATAAACTGATCTAGTTTATGCCATTGTTTAGAAATGGCGCCCAGTAGAAGGAATGAGACCTCCAGAAATTCACATGATCCAAAGAGAAGGAAGGATCATATCTTTCATGGTCTTAAGCTAGAATTTATAAGAGAAATAGTCTCCCATGTATTATCATCATATGAAGAAATAATATCATGTGTTGATAAGATAAGTAAAGAGTTTACTGAGTCCTATGGATTTGAAGGGAAGCAAGAGAAGAAAAGGATAGAAGAGAGAAAGATAGATAAAGGGAAGAGGGAAAAGAAGAATTTTCCCATATGTGGTAACTGTGGAAAGAAACACCCTAGAACTTGCCTGAAAGGAATGTGAGTTTGTTATAAGTGTAGAGGAAAAGGGCACAAAGTACATGACTGCAAGGGTAAGAAAATGGTTTCAAATGTACAATGCTTCATTTGCAAGGAGTTTGGACACTACGCGAACCTATGTCCCAGTCATCAGACTATGCCGCAAATGATGCTATTGGATAATAATCAAGTTATGATACTACCACAGATGAAGAGGAATGATTAGAGTTATTATGTTGATTATATCAATTGAGTGTTGTATCAACAATGTACTTGTTATAATAATTATGGAGTATATAAGGATTGTACTGCAGTACTATTTCATTAAGGACTTGAGATTGTGTGGAATAAAGAAAAGTGACTCAATAGCAGGATAAATTTTTGGAAAATATATGGTTGAGAGAATGATAAATCATAATATAGTTCTGATACTGAGGTAGTGATTTTGGAATAATATGTGATTGTTTTGGATAAATTATATTGGATATTCTTGACTACCTTGGAACTGATTAATGATTTGTGTATTCCATCATTGTTGGGGTTTAAAACATTTTTGGATTGATGAAGTATATCCAGCATTCTATATGGAATAAGGGAGCATGAATGTAATCAATAAAGATTATGGTAATTCAGGATGTTTCAGTATACAAGATGAAGGTATTCATATGCTATTATGGGGTAAAAAGGATCTACATTATTCTTACCTTCCTTATAAATGTTGGACTGTGAGTTTGGACAGAAGTATTTTGGATAGTTCTAGTTTGGATTATTTTGGATTGCCATAAAAGGACAACCCGGAGGTCGGGCGGCAACCCGTCGCGTCCGGCAAGGCTGCGAGACTTGAACCCGCAACCGAAGGGAGACAAGGGTGTATCACCTACCACTGGCCCACGAGATGTCCTGGATTAAATAATGTAGTTTTTATTAAAAGATCTTGTAGATGAATTATAAATTCCTTTATTTTGGAACCCTATACGAATAGTGTAAATAGAATTTTTTTACATTCTATTATCTTTTAGAGTGAAATATGAGTATGTGGTAGAAATTTATTAATGGATAAAACTCTAATTATAAAGTAATTATATCTCTATATGATCTTAGACAATCTCATAAAAAAATTCCTCAATATTAAGAAAAGAAAATTAGAACAAAAATGTTTTCCTAGATGGTACCTTAAATCTTCACTAATTTATGGCTTTGGGATTGTTGGCCTTTTCATAGCCATGTTCTCTACCACTCTCCATCAGATAATTGATGGTTAGATTTCTCCTCCATATCCATATTTTCCTACATGGAACCCTAGTATGTGTTATTTTCGGTAATCTTCATACTTTCCACACTTTATTTTAAATAGAGGCCTCATTAGTTCATTTTTCGATGTGGGATTTCAACTGAGAAATTTTGAAACGTAAAAAAATGTGTTATCCCAATACCCTATGTTTTGTTGAACCGATGGTATTTCAAATCATCATAGATTGATGAGTTTAAGGACCTCAATTTTATACTTGTTTGTGATTGATGACCTCAATCACTACCTATAAATATTTACGTTTTTCCTCCAATTATATGTCTCTAATTGCCACCAATGTTCTCCTAATCGAGATCATAATTTGGTGGTGACCCTTTTATTTCTCTTTTCCTCATATTAAGACTAAATTTTAGTAACCCAATTTCCGATGTGGGTTTTCCCACAAATATATTTTCTACTTTCAACCTTTTATTTTCGAAGAACAATTTCAAATTGCGAGGACGCAATTTATTGAAGGAGGGGGGAATGTAACACCCCAGGATTTCAGAGTGTGTTATTTCTTAAAAATAATTCAATAACTTGCACTACACGCAACACCGAGTTCAATCACACCATTAAAAGAGGTCATGAATAGTATTAACAACATTTTGAACTTTATATAATCCTTATAATTTTAGAATCCCTATTATGTGTTTCTTAGTCATAATGCAAGAACAGATTCATTTTCAGTATTGCACTTTTATCAACTTTAATAGTGAAAACTTTTTAAATAAAATATTTTAAACTACCTGAATAAATTGGGACATCAAAAAAAAATTTAAAATGAAACATCCCAAGCTTCCACGGTACGCTTTCCTTTGAATAAAATAATAGCGTGTGTTGTACGCAACCTTGAGTTCTAACACACGCCACAACCAATCAAACTAGCCGTTGTGAATAGTAATACCTAATTTTTGAAATCATATATATTCTATATTTCAAAATGGACTTCATTTTTGGATTCGGAATATCAAAATTATCCTAGGGTGAAATTTTGGTACATTTCGGATAACTTTCATATTTTGATGAATAGTGAAAATTACTAAATTTTAATTAAAAACAACTTTTTTAATCAAAATAATTAATAGTGATAAATTGTGAATTTGAGTGGTTTTAAAGTATATTTAGAATATATTTTTACCATTTAATATAATGTTGGTCATTGGACATAATTTTACAATTAAACCGAACATAAACAAGTGTCAATCTTTTGATAGTTATTACCTCTTAAAAACACGCTTTTTGTTTTGACAGCGGGAATTAATTTTAAATTAATTTCTGCCACTTCTGTGTTTTGAATTTAGAAAAATGGATTCCATATTTGGAATCAGGATGTCCAAATTGTGTAAATAGGTAACTTTTATTTTTAGACATTTTGAATAATTACTGCGGTAAATATTTTATTTACCATGGTTAAAGGGTAAATCCGGTAAATAAGGGTTAAAACATAATATTATAATAATACAAAATTACCCTAAAACGTGTCCTAACCTTATTGGTGGACACATACCTGACCATGAGCATCCTTGGGTCAATTTGGGGACCCCTTGGAGCCACTTGTATGTGGTAGGGACACATTATATTAATAAAGTTAAAATAAAAATAAAAATGGCATAAGCTTACATCTTTTAGAAGAACAATTTTTACATAGGGTTATACATGCTGGAATTTCGATTATAAATATTCATTAGAAAGCTAAAAACATTTCCTACATAATGATATTTTATTTATAATTTTTAGACATTATATAATTTATTTTATTTATGACACAATGATGATGCAGTAATTACTAAAATAGTGAAAAATTAAAATAATTGATATTATAAATACCCAAATAATTATAATATGAAACTTTTAATGCATTAAACTAATTTTCAATGATAATATGATATATTAGGATTGATTTAATTGACTTTGTTCGAAGTAATAAATCTGTTAGGAGTTTCACAAAAATCAACTATTGAATAGTGTCAAAATTGACATAAAAGAGTTCTTAAAACAAATATTATATTATTAATTGATATTAAATTCCTAAAAATCTAAGGTTCGGCCAAGAGACTTATATTATGATAGGTTCCACATTAATGAACCACTTGTGGGTCGCTTGGATGTATATAGTAAGTTTATTCACCATATTATATAAAAATACAAAGAGACATTGTAAAAGTGAAACTAATTAACTTAGAGTTAATACTTAAAGATAAGGTTAATATAAGTACCCAAACCTGTCTAAATTCTATTGGTTGAGTGGTTTTCGACCTATCCCCACCTTAACCTTTTAATAGTCAACTTTGGAGCCATTAGAAACCGAATATGAATTTATTATAAATTAATATTTCTAGCTTTTCCAAAGGTGCCCCTCACCCCTCTTATAAAAGGGCACTCCTCCTTCTCATTTCTTCACACCTCTCAAGCCACTTGGCTCGTCCAAACTCTGCCCAACTAAGCTCCCCACATCCCTCTCCTCCTCCTTGAAGCTTCCCCTTAGGCAGAAAGCATTTCAAGAAGTCCTTTGGTTCCAACCAAAGTGAGTTACCTAAATTAAAGGTAACGATTTCTCTTAAATTATTTTCATTTATTTTGCTTCTCCAACCCCCAAACTCTTTTTATTTCCATTCTTTTGTAACAACACCAGTATACTCAATATACTATGATGTTGTTATAAGAAGGATTCAAACTACACATACACACAACTCCATCTAATGGATGATGAACATAATGTTTCTGTGGATGGCAAACTAACGCCTCACGAAACGATGATTGTTCAAAAACATCTTACCGCCTCTCATGGTGGCCATTGTGATGGCACTGTAATTAAATATGATATTAATGATATATATTTTATATATAAGCTTCTGTAATTCCATTTTATTTCATACCATTATTCGTTTCATGTTGTATATACATACGATAATTTCATTTGAGGAAGTGCGGACTACCGCCCCCTTAAAATGATATGACTCGTTCATACCACACATGGAACGTATAAAGGATGGTGTTAATGAACTTAAGTAACATATATAAAATATTATATTATACTGGAATAGTAATATACCTATGTATCATTTGGATTCGATTCTTTTAAAATAAAAATTAAATGGAAGTAGCGTTCGTGCGTACGTACGGACTACCGTCTCCACGAACGCGATGAGATTCATTCTCCATCGTATCCATTCAAGTATAATTATCATTTAATGATTTAAAAATGATGTTTAAGGACTTGATACCATTCTGTATTTTAATAATATACAACTTATCCTTTACAAACATGTCTTACGTAACAAAACATACAAAAGCAAACAAGTAAGTTCACACCCGAAACAGCGATAATACTAAGATATTATTATCAAATCAATATTAAAAGATCATATATGATATCATATTAATGTATATGATTCTTTTATAATTTAATAACAATTATTTCACCATTATACAGGAGGTTAACCTACCCCAACCAAGGAAAAGTACAAGGTAAGGGTTATTTCACAATCTCTTCATTATCCGAGGTTGTATTATACGTAATAATCTACTGGGATCTCTTTATCATCCACATCAATGTTTCTTCGAAATGTATTTCAAAACATTTTTACTATTTACAAGAATATGGGTTAAAGTCATTTATACCATTGTTTGACTTTTTATAAGAGATTTATAAAGGAATCTTTCCGTCGTTTTCAAAACAAGGTCCTTTTTAACCTTTTCGACAGAATTGAGGTATGAATGTTTTTTTTAACTTATACGGCGGGTGCGGTTACTTTCCGCCATTATAAAATCGTCGAAGCTTTCCTTACAAGCTTATAAGAATATTTTCAAAGAAAATGTTTTATATTATATGGATCTTAAATGATTTCAAAATAAAAGGAGATACTTCTTTTAAAATAATTTTGATTTCATCTATGTCAACATCCTTTGATGGATTTTAAGATTATTTGAAGTTGATTTATTATAATACAAAACATCTATATTGTATTGAAGGTTTTGTGATATGTTTGAATGTGGATGTGCTATTTTATACCAGTCATAGTTTATGGTGAAACTATTGACATTTCGTATGCTAGTTTTAACCCGAATGTTTATGTTATATTTCAAACATTTCTTCAGATGAATGTGCTAAACAAGTATGTTCCGGGTTGGGGACCGGTAAAAGTAAGCCCTCCAGGTTGGGGACTGGTTAAAGTAAGCCCTCCAGGTTAGGTACTGGTAAAAGTAAGCCCTCCGGTTTGGTCTCCGGTTATTAGAGGTACTCCGGGTTGGTGTCCGGTTATTAGAGGCACTCCGGGTTGGTGTCCGGTTATTAGAGGCACTCCGGGTTGGGTTCCGGTTAGAAGTAACCCCTAGGTCTTGGGATGAGGCCTAGACAATGAAATTAACGTTTGACATTATGCATTCCAACATTATGAAAGTGGTTATTGATTTTTGCATGTGATTATTCGATTAGTAGAATATCCATGTGAACAAGTAAATGGCATTATTTCATTTTATTTATGCCATACCATGTTGAAAGTTCATGTTTTAAAGGCTTTTGTTTTAGTTATACATTGCCTTAGAAGTTTATTCTTATTTATGAAAGTTTCCGCTATATTGTTATCCTTACTGGGAATTTGAGCTCACCCCTTTTCTATGTTTTATTTTTCCCAGGAAGTGAAGATGTAAGTTATGAATGACCTGCAGGGACATTATGTGGGGATTATAGTGTGGACTGTGGAAACATTATGTTGTTGTAGTAGTTTTTCATTTTATGATGTAATTTAAAACTTATGAATATATCTAGTATTTCCAAGGCTACTAAACCAATCGGTCTTTCGAGATTTGATCTTTCTTGTGATCATGCCAATGTTATGTAATAATGCACCGACTCTGGGTAGCTGGGGTCGGGGCGTTACATGTTCCTCATGTTGAGATAATGTTAAAGAAAAGATTGATTTGGATAGATTCTATCTACCTTAATGATTTTTCAAAAAGTGTTCTATGATATCATTAATGGAGTTTACAATAATTTTGGATTAAATGAATATATCCAATAACATGTGTCTTACATACGGAATAAGGAAAAAAGTCATGTTTCCAATGAGTTTTTATGGTGAATCGATTTATTACCATATTTAAAGAGGATACATTGAGAAGTTATTCACATATTTGGATTGTTAAAATTCATATCTACTTCAGGTTGATTAATATTTGATGATAAGTACATTTTTGAATTCAGTGAATCTCCTTTAGAATTCATTAGATCGTAATCTATTGGAAAAGTTAACCATTGATAAAATGGTTTAAAATGATCATTGTATGAGATTTTAGAGGTTGATGTATTAATTCGTCGTGTGATGCATCATTTTATAATAGATTCAGTATAAATATTTCAAGGCATGGAAAAATTAAAATATTATGTTTATAGAAATATATATGGACTTATATTCTTATAGAGTGAAATAGTTTCTTAAATATTGAATAAAATGGTTTTGAACCAAAAATGATGTATTATTATCATCATTTTTATGAAATTAATGAATTTCATTCACACATATGGTTTACGGTAATGTGTTCATAAACATTCATCTTAACATGTTCTCGACCACTATCTATCAAAACTTGTCTATTAGACTTTTTCATCCGTATCCCTGTTTCCATTTCCCACATATGTTATCCTACTAGGGAACCTAGTTACATGACATATGTTATTTCCTTTATGTATTATTAATAATATGTTATATTAACTATTTTATGATTTGGTTCATTAAAAAATATTTTATTTTTAATCCCTTTATCCTTGAGATCAAGTTTAAATTGCAAGGATTAAATTTAATTAAGGTGTGGAGAATATAACACCCCGAAATTATGAAGGAAGATACTTATATATGATAGTGTGCATGAAACACGTCACCAAGAACATAAGGGGATATAATAGAATGATAATTTTAAATATAATTACTATTTTAAATATATTTTATATATTTTATATTTTTCAATTCACGCAACACAAAGTTAGTGTGCGTACATTCAAGAGAAACCTTCTTCGATAGCTTAGATTACATGCAAGATCGAGTGTTACTGAACAAGAATATATTATTAAAATATTATTATTAAATATAATAAGATATAAATTTACTATTATAAATATTTTTAACTAAATTATAAAAATATATGGTTTATATAAAGACAAAATTAATTCATGGGTAACAAATTAATGAGAAATGAAAATAAGATCCAGTTGGATACAAAAAAGACATATTATTATTTTTATGCTTCCAAAAAGATTTTTATGTTAATAAACATAACTAATTACAATTACATAATTATTTTAATGAAATATATATGTTATATATTCAATAAAATAAAATTTATTCATCAATTATGTTTTATATCCATAAGATAAGAACAATCAATATTTTTCACATTAAAAATCATTATTTTTATAAAGTCAATTTTACTGCCTTTTAATGGAACACCTATTTTAAAGATGTATTTTGAATATTTTATAAATTTAATTAGATAAAATAATCTTCATTTTTGAATTAATAATTTCAAAATTATCTTAGGGTGAACTTTTGGTATTTTTCTAAGAAAGATCGTTTTTTGATTAATAGTGAAAAATACTATGTTTTAGATAAAAACTACCTTTTTGTTTATATAATAATTTATGTTAACATATATTTATATATATATATATATATATATATTTAATACCAAATTAGATAAATTACACATATATTAATAAAATTTAGTTCATTAGAATCAATTTTACATTGAAATTGAATATAAAAACCTAACAATATTTTAAATATTTTTCTTCTAAAACCATATAATTCGTCCATCTGGGAGATTAGCATTAATTTTAATTTTCCCACTTTTGTGAATTTAATTTTGAAAAACGAACATAAAACATTTTAATAAAGATGATATTTAGCATCCAATGATATAAAACTAATTTTTTACCAAAATTATTAGTGATTGTGATTGAGGAAAAATTACGGACTAACCCCTTAACTTAAGGGGCCAAATGACCTATTCACTTCTCCAAACACCATTTTTTACCCATATATCTGCCATAATCCTTAAATTATTGAGTTTTTTGTGTTTTATATGAATTTTTTTAGGCAAGGACATGTGTACACCTAACTTGTTTCCAAAAATTCCAAGTGAGTCGTTTTCCTTCCATATAAATGGTCGCCACCTCTCCCCAATCCTCACACCTCCCAAGACACTTGATTTCGGCCAAGATCTGGCCAAATAGTGTAACAAAATACTACCACTCCACATATAATCCTACCTTTAGATATAAATATTCCAAGGAATTCTTTTGGTATAAACAAAAAGAAGTTAATCGATTAATAGGTGACATATTCTCTCAAGATTTTTAGCTTCATTTCCATTCTACACCTCCTATAATATTATTATTATATTCTTGTATACAGATCCAAAATCATAAATATACTCGTATGTTTTTATGCCAATTTTTAAACCTACAATTACACACACCTCCATCTAATGGGTAAAAGACATAATGTTTCTCTATACGGTGAACTACTACCTCACGAAATGATGATTGTTCAATTTCCTTTACCACCTATTATAGTGGCCATTATGAAGGAAACTCTATTTATGTTGGTTATATAATATATTTATAATTCCTCTATGCTTCTTTATTTTTTATTTAGAACATTCCTTTATGATATCCATCTTGCGTCAATGTGATAATTTCGTTTGAGGAAGTGTGGGATATCGCCCCCTCAATGCGATATGACTTACTATAAGAATTGTGTTTTTCACTTTGGTATAGATCCTTTAAATTTGAGTCTAATTTGTTATCTTGGACCTTTTTTTAATGCCTTTTTTTGGAAAAGGTCCCAAGGGTGTATGAGGCTTGTTGGAAACCCAGAACACATCATTTTGAGGAAACTATCCAAGTCGCACAGTTGGGGTACGGTTGGTGTGCGATTTTCTGAACCATGCAGATGGTGTTTTTATGGACAGAGCCTACTTACATGGTTAGAGAAAGTCCGTGATTCCTAACCACTCAAGTTCCCTTTCTTCTCATGTAACCATGCATAGTTTGGGCATTTTTTTTAAACTATGTGGGAAAACCTTACACATGACATTTTTCGGGGTTACCTATCCAACTTCCCTAAATGATCTAATAATACCCCTCCTCCTACCCTAATCTGTGTTTATGAAGGATTTTCCACCATGGATCTCATTTTTTAAATTTTTTAAGGCCAAAGCTAGGGATCAATATATATCCTTCATCCAGGATCTGATCAAGCTTCCGTTCATCACATTGGATTCACAACGATAAGTGCTCGTGTCCACATGAGCCTTTCCTCTTCTCTATGGATCTCAACCTAGTTATAGTAGTGTGAGTAATTTTCTCCTTTTCTTGTATCTACTTCAGTCTGAGCCAAATCAATATCTAATATTGGTGGTGGACAGTCATATAACCCAAATTTGGGTGGTCTATAACTCATCCCTCAAGTTCATTAATTTTGGATTTGTCATGTGGGGCCCACATATTTCACGGGGTGTCATTTATATAATTTATATTCCATGATTATAATCATTATAACTGTATGGATAGTCAATTTAAATATGTTTGATTAATTATTGGTGGTTACGCTCATAACTCCATTTATCCAATGTAGTATGTTATGCAATAATTTCTGTTTTTGTGTTTTGACACATTTGATCGTCTATTCGGGTGTGTCTTGGTGTGACCATCCTAAGGGTAAGCATTTATATATTCAATGTTTTTCTTACAATGATAATTGCATAATGGAATGTACCATATATACTTACCACTTGAACCACCAAAGGTAAGTGCATCAATTTGATAATAAAATGTAAAATGTGAATTGAAAAGTATATTAGGTATATGACTTGGCATTAAATGTATAGTAATAGTAGGTTTTGTATCTGTAATACCCCTTGCCACATTAATGTAAGGTAGTGGAATGAACCTTGAATATGGAATATTCTTGAAATTTGACTAAAAGAATGGTTACATGCTACTTTTCCTTCTCACACTAATGAAAGGAAATGCTTGAACCAAATGAATTGATTAAAAGTTTGCATGATACATGACCTTATCACACTAATGAAAGGCAAGGCTTAAACCAAATGACTTGATTAAATGTTGGCATGCTAATTGACATTATCAAACTAATGAAAGGTCGGTCTTCAACCAAATGAATTGATTAAAAGGTTTCATACTACTTGACCTTATCACACTAACAAAAGGTAAGGGTTGAACAAAATGAAATGTAACATAACTTCAATATTAAATAGGAAAGTTCTGAGTTCATCTCACCTTAGATTATAATCAAAGAATTCCATAAGCACTCGGGAACCCCATTCCAATTCAAGGATACGAATTTCTTAAGTTAAGGCCCACCAAGATCTCGATCCTTGCCTATTCCTTAGATGACTGGTATGACATAGTAGGATACTCTCAATATAATTACATGTTTCCTGGGATACACTCCTTGGATCCAACATTGACATGTAGGTACCACAGTTAAAGCCCATCGGGCCTAGTCTTTTTTATCCCCATTTTACCTAGGATGAACTCCTTGGACTCAGTATGATCCTCATTGTAGAATTCCTTGGACAATTATCCTTGGATTAAACTCTTACCCCATGCTAGGATATAGTTATTACCCAATTAGCGACCCTTGAGGTCCACATCGCCTTGTTTATAACCTTGGGACTACATTATCAAATAACATTAGTCATGGTTTCCTTGATACATCTTGGAACCTTCACTATTTATACTATCATGAGGTGATGTCATTGTTGGCTATGCCTCACATGACATATCAAAATAAATTTTTATTTTCTTAATTAATGAATTGGTTACAGGTTTAGACACCAACCGAGGGTTGTAGATAGTACTTGGTAATTCAGTTACATTGAACTTCTTTACATTATATATGCAGGCTTTCACACTGATACATTTCCATTACATGGGCTGGATTCTATAGTCATCGTTAGTGGTAGCCCATTGAGATTTATCTCACACCCTCTCCATGTACCGTTTTGTACCCATAGTAGATTACATGAATGTAGGTGTTGACAAAGGGAACCATACGTCTTCTAACACTTGACTGATTATTGTTTAGAATGAATCTTGATAGAAGATGATGGAGTCGGAGATCAAGATGATTGGGATAGTATTTCATTTCCTTTATACTTTTGTGTAACATGTGTTTCTTTTGTCCTGTATCCATATTTTCTTGTTTTCTAGTTACATGACATATCATTAGTTGTTGAATGATATTCCAATTTTTTTAGTTATTGTAGATCATGTCTCTATTTTCTGTTGTTCCTTCTGTCTAATTATATTCCTTCTCCTATTTACCTATGTTTACACTCATCTGCTACGTTACACCTTGGTAGTGAGGGAATAGTCTCACCATGGACACACCCAAGGCTCTCACTGATAGTCAACAAAATCTAGATTTTGGGGGGATGCGCTTGAGGCCATATGGCCTACTGGGCTTAGGGCACCCGCTAAGTGGCATCCGGGTTCAGGACATCACAAAGTGGTATCAGAGGAGGTTTTCTTTTATTGATTTACTATTTTTAGACAATTTTCAGTATACTAGGAACCCTTGGGACTTGGTCATAGGTCATTATTGGGTGTTGTGAACCCATGTTTGGGTTTAAAACCAAGTTGTTAAATTATAATTTTTCTTCTTATTTTTCCTATTACAGTTGACATTATTTCACTTGTTGTGTCATGTTATTGATTATTACTCTATTTGAGTATTTTCTTTTATCCTTGTCCTGATGATATGAGGGAAAGGAGAATTGTTACATTCATCATTGTAGGTATAAGGACCCATCCTTAAAACATTACATAATCGTGAATTAAATGAATAATTCACATTGAGGATCTTTTTTAGGTTTAGAGTTTTAGAGAATTAGGAAATATCTATTACATCTAAAAATATTACAAAGTAGACACTTCTACTCAGTTTCCATTTATTCAAAAAATAAAAACTCTTAAACAGAAACATGTCAAGTTCCATGTTTTAGATAGCATGTCTTTCCTTGATCCCATCCTTGAACCCTATTCATCTTTAAGTCCTATGGAAAACATTTCAAAAACATGGGATGAGCATAAAAATCTCATTAAGGGATATAAAAATACAGAAGGAAAACATTAGTCCATGTATACATAAGAATCCATGAAACCATACTTTACTCATAAAACATAAGCACTTTACCATACCTCGTGAAATCATAATATTTATGAATAACTCATATAAATCATAAGATATAAAGGTAACGTGATGCATTCATAACATTATTACGTAGGGAGTAACCCTCATGGTTACATTTTTAATACCCATCACAGTATATTACCTAAATCTCTTCTGAGAAACCTTAGCATTTAACTCCTTCGCATTACCCAGTGCATTGGAGAGCTATCTCAGGCTCACCTGCCCTTAGTTTATCATGGAACCACGTGATTTCATAAACATTTCCCAAGAACCATAACATAATCATAACACTTAAAACATGCATAAAATAAAAATATAATTTCCACATTTCAATCCTAAGAGATCACATCAAGAAATTAACATAAATAAAAACATCTAATAAAATCAATAAAACTCTATGAGGGAAATATCCCTTTGTAATTTGAAAATATTAAAATAAGGCATTTAAAAGAGATTTTAGAATCAAAGTGTCTCATACCACTTCGAAACATTTAAAAGGGTTTTGAAACATTCATGTACATATAAATAAATCCTTAGAACCATTTTTAAAACATGGACATGGATGATAAATGTTTAAAATAATAAATCTTTAAAACCATTTAAGATAATGTTTTAATAAAAGGGTCCTTTTCCATTTTGAACATTTAAATTATAAGCCACATGAAAGTAGACCATTTTCAAAAAAATTAAATGACTTGGGTATATAAATAATATGGATATGGAATGTCAAAGGGGATGTATATACACTTTAAAAAGAATAAAAGTGCATATCATCAAAAAGTGTCTCAAGGAAGAGAAATTGAGACGTAATCCCATTCAAAGATCATGTCATTAGTTCAAGGATAAATCAATGAAATAATTATGTGTCAAAAGTATAAATACACCCAATATAAGTGTATATAAAGTGTAAAACAATCAGTGGTCATTCACACCTTCTCCTGGAAAAAAAACCAATGACATAGATATTTAACTTAATGAAATGAGATTAAGTTATGATTTCCCATACAAGTTCATATAAATGACGTAAGAATTTATCAATGACATGATTATGTGTATAAATAGTATATCCACACAAAGGTTTGTGTAAATTACAACATAGAGATTCCACACATAATCTTGGCATAATAAAATCAAGAATTATAGGTTTAACCCAAAGAATTGAAATTGGGTTAAGAAGTTCCCTCACTGAAATTCGATAGCCTAACAGTGTCACTTTAAAATTCAGAAAATGAGATGATGAGAGATAAAAAGGGGTATATCATCAATTGGACCTAAAACTTACAGACCTAAAGATATATAATAACATATCCCATCATAATAATATGTAAATTAAAAGACCTAACAAAAATAAGTCGTTTAAAAAGAGGAGGGTGAAAGGTTCCCTTGCCGATTTGGGTAACTTTCGAAACGTACACCCCATGGAATAAGGGTCATAAAATGAAGATTTAAATACCCATAAATTAAATTATATTACATAAATAGTACAATAATGGGCAGTACATACACCACACAAAAGGGAATAGTGGCAAATGTAGTATGAATCTCACGGGAACTAAATTTGAGATAAAAACCCCTTACCTCGTTGTGATCAATCGAGTCGTATGACCAAAAGATAATAAACAAAAAATGAATCACATAATACCATGAATTTAAATAGAATCATGAAAATATATATTATATGGTAGTACAAAATACACTACATGGAATAAATAAGTGGAAAAATGTAAATCTCATGGAATTAAAAGTGAGATAAGTAATCCCTTTACGAAAATTTGGCAGCCTAACGGCTCCACTTAAAACATCCAAAATGGATTAATGAGATTATATAGGGTCTATAATTATATTAAATTAAAAGGAAATTATTGTGGATATATATATCATACCCCAACATAAGAAAAAGTAACTTGAAATACTTGACATGAAAATAGAACTTTGAAAATGAAAAGGGTGAAAGGTTCCCTTACAAAAATTTGGCAGCCTAACGGCGCCACATAAAAATTCATAAAATGACTAGATGAGAGTTAGTGGGGGTCTCTAATAATTTGAAAATTAGAATTACAGTATGTTGAATATAAAATACCATCCTCCAGCATCAGAATGTGGATCATAAGAGAAATGACATAAAAGAGAGTACTTGAAAAGGAAGAGAGTGGTAGGATCCCTTACCTCAAGTCTGACTTGTCTAGTTCGTTCCTTTATATTACTGATTAATAAAATTTGGTCAATTTATAATTTCTTAATGAATCATTTAATGTTTATTATTAAATTCATATCACATATTATCATGTTATAATAATTAGTTTATTATGTTAGTTCATATCAGATGTTTTTGTCGATGTTCGGTACATGAGTCAAAAATGAACTTTTTTGAAAATAATTGTCCATGTAGTTATAATTACATCATATCTAGAATAGTATTAATTATTTATATATAAAAAATCTCCTAAATATATTCATTTTATACTATTCCATACCATTTGGAGATAAAAAATAAAAAGCACCGTTCATGGAGACGGTAGGTCGTACGTACGCCTGAACGCTACTTTCATTTCTTTGTCATATTAATGGAATTAAAAATAAATGAGGGATATATATATTATAATTCCAGTATAATATATATGTTATATATATCACATAAGTTCATTAATTTTATTCTTTATACATTCTATGTATTGCATGAACGAGTCACATCACTCGAGGGGGCGGTAGTCCACACTTCCTCAAATGAAATTATCACAATTACACAACAAGAAAAGAATATTGATATGATTTAAAAATAAAATACAGAATAATATAGAAAACATAAATATCATATATAAATATAGTTCCATCATAATGGCCACCATGAGAGGTGTTAAAAGAAGATTGAATAATCATCGTTTCGTGAGGCAATAATTCGCCACCCACAGAAACAGTATGTTCTTTAACCATTAGACAGAAGTGTGTGTAAGTGTAGATCTTGTACTTCTCATAACAACGTCCTAGTATATATAATATAATGTTTTTGTTACAAAATAAAGGGATAAAAAGAGTTTAAGGGGTTGGATAAGAAAAATAAAACAAAAGAACGTAAGAGAAGACATTGCCTTTAAATCGGGTACCTCTTTTTGATTTGAGCCAAAGGCTTCCTTGGGAAGACTTCTTCCCAAAGTGAGGCTTCTAGGAGTAAGAGAGGGATGTGGAGAGACAATATGAGTAGAGGTTGGACGATAAAAGGGCTTTAGAGGTGTGGGTAAGGGGGTAGAGGTGGGGGCCTTTTATAAGAGGGAGGAGGGGCACTCTTGGAATGTCTTGAAAAGTTACTTTATTATAAAATTATTTTCAGATATTAAAGGTCCCAAAATTATATATTTCGAGGATAAGGAGATAAGGGTTATAAATCCACCCATACAATAGCCTTTTTACCAGTGTATAAATTAGATTTTACCTTATCATTTCATTTTATTTAAATCATTCATTAATGAGGTAATCACTGAATCATTACGGCGACATAAAAAAATTTATTTATTTAATTTCTAAAAATTATAAAAAAATTACCATAATGTAGGAAATATTTATAGATTTCAAATGAATTTTTATAGTAAAAGAGATAATTTATTTAAAAAAATAATTTTTTTTTTACTTAGGTGATACATACTTTGGTTACATTTTCCTTTCATTAAAAAAATATGATAAAATGTCAATATCACACTAAAGTGATTCCATGGGGTCCCAAGGTTGTCACCAGGCATCCCATGGTCGGCCATGACACCAAAAATAGCATTAGGACACATTTTTGGGTCATTTTATTTTTTCATTATATTATTTTATTACCCTTAACTACCTGACTAAATTTTTTTTTTTTATTTGATTTTCGAACCAACCGATTTTTGGCTCAGCGGTAATCGGCAGGATACAAAATCAGATCATTCCCTATTCAAAATTAAAAATTCAAAGACCTAGAGAATAGTCCCGTCATCAACAACCAACATCACCATTGACATAGCTATCAATTCCATCCAATCTGTCAACGCCGCCAGTAAAACGCCGGTGACCATCCAGGACCATCGAGCCGCCGTGAAACATCCTCTTCTTGCCGTCGTCGTCCAAACATCATAGAAACCAGAAACAACAAAACACAGAAACCGTATAAAAAATTTTCACCAAAAAATCTAGCACCCCCACCTTCATCACCATTCTAACTTCACACAAGTCATCGGAGATCGTTAGAGACTGTCTTCGCCACCGTAAAACAGCATACACGTGTCGTCGCAAATCAAAAATAGCCAAATCACTGATACTGAAAGAACTAACCACATCAGACCGTGAAATCAATGGCACAACACCATTGAGAACACCATCCACATCTTCCGCCATAAAACTAAAACCTTCGGAGCAGAATAAATCAAATCATCCCAAGGCAAAAACATAGAAAATGAAAGGCACAACAACAAGAAAATCCAGAAATGAAAAGAAGAAAAGAGGGTGAGAAAGAGAACCCATCGCCATGTCAGGACACCATAGATCAACCAACCAAATCTCGTCGCCACCAATTGTCCGGACGGATAATACCACAATGAAACATCAAAGCATTCAATCCACCACATATCATGACCACAACCCTCAAGCTCTGACAGACCAGGATATCGCACCTCTAGTAATCGCGATCCCACGAACGCTCCAAAGAGTGTGTCGAAGAATGAAGCGACCTCGTTGAAAACTGGTCTTACACCAAAGATCCACGGACCAAAGTGCCGCGGATCCCGTAGCATGAACCACAGTAGGAGGGAGAGCCACAAACGCGACACGAAGAGCGTCGGAAGACACCGTAGCCGATCCACCGTGGGGAAGAGGAAGGCGACGACGGGGGAAACCCTTGCACCGTGAGTCCTTTACGGTCTCATCCCAAAAATAGTCACTTCAGATGTTGATAAAAGAAATCCATTCATAATGAGCCACCAACCCTTAACTACCTAATTACTAATTAAACACGATAATTAATGATAATTATCGTCGTTACTATTCAAAATGTCCAAAAACAAAAGAGTCTTAATTAAATAATTTGGACCTTCTGATTCCAAATTTGGAATCCATTTTACCAAATTCCAAACACAGAAATTTCATTAATTAATTGAAAAATAATTCTCGTTGTCAAAAAAATAGCATGTTTTTAAGAAACAATATCTATCAAAAGATTGACAATTATTTATATTCAATTTCAATGTGAAATTAATTCTAATCACCAAAATTGTATTAAATGGTAAAAATATATTCTAATTACACTTTAGAACCAATTAAAAAGATAATCTAACCATATAATTAAATTAGATGAAAAAGCTGTTTTGAAGTAAAATGTAGTATTATTCACTATTCATTAAAAAAATAACATTGTCAGAAAAAATACCACAAATTTATCCAAATTGAATTTCAATGTCCCAATTGTAAATAATAAGTTTATTTTGACAAATAGAGCTTATATGATTTTCAAAAGTTAGATTAAAAAAAGGTTCTCCATCAAAAGGCAGTAAAACAATAATTTAAAAATATTAGAGTATTTATTCTTAAAATTGGATTCATTTGCATTTTTAGCCTCTAACATTTATTGGATAAATGTAAAAATATTTAACAAACATATGAAATTATTTTTTAGTCAGTTCTGTTCATTCCCGCCATTACAACGGTTAGGCGTAAACTACCATTTAAAATAATATTATTATATTATTAGTGTGCAACGTAAGATTTCAAAGAAACTCAATGTTGCGTATTGGGTACGCCATCAAACATAGAATCTCATTTAAAGAAATATTAATATTTTATTCACCAATATTAATAAATAAGAAAATTTGATATTATTTATTTACCTTGGATGTTACAATAGGCCCCAAGAATTCTCATGTTATGCATATTGTCATTTAATATAGGTTCATTCCACTACTTGCATTGCTTGGTATGCCTATTATTGTTGAGTGATGTTGTGATAGTTAGATGTTTCTTGTATTAATCATGGTTGTGATTGAGTAATTTCCTATATCAATTCATGATGTTTATTGGCCCTCGTGGATTGGGATGAGTAAATTATCAATTTCATCCCTTATCCTATAAATAAATGGGTGTTGTTTCCAGTGATAAGTTGTATGGGAAATGATTCATTATAAATAACTATCCATTATTAAGTAAATCATGAAATCTAAAATGAATTTGATGAACATCCTTATCTCACCTTGTCATTTTTATGAAAGGTAAAGGACTAAACCTAGAAATTAAAAGTAAAATGAAATGAAACTTATATGTGAGAACCTACCGATACTTGAAAATATAAGAAGGTAGATGGGGTAGTATGCCTTGGGTCGTGAGTTTTCTTATGTTCATCATCCACTAATGATGCTATCTTTCTTCTTAAACTTATTTTGAAGTATGTTCTTGTAATTTTAGACCAATTATTTCATGACGTCCTCATATATTGCACCAGGAAGGTTGTGACGAAAAGGATCTAGATGTGGTGTGCCCTGAGCTACCACACTTACCTCCAGAACTGCCACTCAAGGAACTACCTTTTGTACCTGATATGGGCACTAATGAGCTTGTTTTTGAGATTTTCCTACGTATGATGAAGTTCATTCATGGTGATCCATGGATTTCACCTACGATGGATGATCTGGCTCATGAATTCCAATAGAAACTTCCTCCCAACATTTCATGGGATGGCGGTCTGCGAGCTGTTGAGCCTTAGATAGATTACATCCTATATATCTTTGAGAATATAGAAACACCTAAAAAGTGTAGAGTTAATCTTGATATAGACATGCTTCAGGATTCTCCAAAGTGTTGGTGGGATGTGATTTCCCATGTCGGTCGTCATCAACGCATGTTATCGATTAATTTCCAAATTGAATTATATGATTAGTTCTTTACATAGATGCTACGAGCTAATAGATCTAGATAGTTCATGCATATCTAGCAAGATTCAATGTCAGTCATGTAATATTTTGCACAATCCATAGAGTTTCAGTGCTTTTCACTACTTCAAACTGGTGATGAGCAAACCCATGCTAGATACTTTGAGGATGGGATTTAATATGCAATTCGTACACAGTTCGATGTCCTTTTTGTGCCTACTATTTCTAAGATAGTCAATAAGTCTCTTATCACTGAGTGTAACCTAAAGGAAGGAAGTATTATCAGGCATTAAGGACTAGGGTAGTGTCAGGCCAGCAGTTGTGTCACTAGCAGGAAACATTCTCTCGGGGTTTCTTATCATGGAAGTGAAAACCAGTGTTCCCATTTTAATAGATCTAAAGAGTGTCCTTAGTGTAGACAATAGGGGAATTTTAAGCCTCAGTGTGATGGAGACCCACTGGAGTGTTGGGATTATAGACTTATTGGGAATCTTCTGCATTTATGTAGGACCTTTCCCCCAGCTTCGAGTGGAAAAGGATTTTCAACATCTCCACCTTTAGGAGAGAGTTCTTTTACATCATGTCAGGTGGGATGTTGGAATATATTTGGTAGGTCTAGCCAAGGAGGGGGTCATGGTCATGGTAGATAGACCCCAGATCAATATATGTGCTAGCAGAGAAGTTATGATCATGGAAGTCCATCTATTGCACATGGTTGTGGATCAGGACAGTTGAATGCACAACAGCTGATACCCAAGGTTCTAGTTGTGGGACCATATATAGTACGAGGTACTACTCTTGTGGAATATACTATAGTATCTTCTTTATTTTATATAGGTGATTAAAACTCTTTCATTATATATCTATCGTGGAAAGTATTATACTAGAAATACAATATTTCTATGGTGTAATGACCCTATATACACTATTAGCGGTACGAACAGAGGTCATACAATAGTTTAGGGACCATCCCTCTGAGGAAGAAAGTTACCATTTCCTATGTAACCTCTTTGTTCTTGAGATGAAGGGATTTGATGTCATACCTAGGATGGACTTGTTGGTCCACTATCATAATTTTTTAGACTTCCATCGCCACAGGGTATTGTTTACATCACCAAAAGTTTGCTGTTATTTACATAAGGGTGAGTGGCATGTCCAGGCTGGTAGAATAGGACTAGATCATCATAGTCTAGGTGTTGTGACTGCCCATACTTCAAATCATTTCATTGAGGATAAGGCTTTATGACAAGTTTATTTTCCTCTAGTAGTGGATCGTTTTAGATATTTCATTCCTGGTTATTTTTCTACCCAACCTCCTGAGAGAGTGTTAGAGTTTACAATTGATCTTATTCCAGTATCATATCTAGTGTTTATTCCTCCATACAGGATGTCACTAATAGAGATTCATAAGCTCCATTGTAATTTAGAAAATTTATCGGCCAAATGTTTCATATGGTTGAGTATGTCCTCTTGGGGCTCACCCTTTATTTTTTCCAAGAAGGTGGATGAAACTTTACATCTATGAGTGTATTACACAAAATGTTTAACCAACTTATGATCAAGAACCGTTATACACTACCTTAAATATATGATCTCTTCAAACAACTTTGAGGATCAAAGGTCTTCTCTAAATTTTAATTGAAATTGGGTTATCATCAGGTACAATTCCGGACATCAGACATAACTCATGTAGATTTCCATAGTAGGTATGTTTTTATAATTACCTTGTTATGTAATTGGACTCACAAACATACCGGCCATTTTCATGGATTTGATGAATAGGGAGTTCCACCCCTCTTTGGACTCTATTGTCATATACTTTATGGATGACATCTTGGTGTATTCTCACACTTTTATTGACCATGACAAACATCTAGATATCATTCTGAGTACACTTAGAGGGAATCATCTTTACACCAAGATTACTAAGTAACACTTCTAGATTGACAATATTCATTTATTGGGTCATATAATATTGAAATCTGGAGTATCTGTTGACCCTAAAAAGGTAAGTGTTGTAGTCTTTTGGGAGTATCACAACAACGTGTTTTACATACGAAGTTTCTTGGTGCTAGCTGGATTTTATAGGCGTTTCATAAAAGAATTTTCTTGCCTTTATTCACCTTTCATTGGT
This sequence comes from Viscum album, assembly GCA_963277665.1. Classification (NCBI taxonomy): domain Eukaryota; kingdom Viridiplantae; phylum Streptophyta; class Magnoliopsida; order Santalales; family Viscaceae; genus Viscum; species Viscum album. Next base: position 1,993,051,192 of record OY728151.1, read on the forward strand.
CTTATAATTAAGGGTTTCAAGTTCATATAGTCAGAATCATGTGAGAAATCCTTTCAAGATATGGAAGGGAAACTTGTATCAACACCTATTCAAATTATTCCTAGGATAGGTGTAGCTTGCACCATCATCTGTGATAAATTAGGCATCAACCTAGGTGCAGTACTAATGGAAGAAGATAGAGTAATTTCATATGGATCTTAGTAGTTGAGTAATCATGAGATAAATTACCCAATTCATGACCTTGATCTAGAAGCAGTTGTCCATGCCTTACATTGTTGGAGACACTATTTGTTAAGTGGGCGCTTTGTGTTATACACGGACCACCAGAGCCTCCAATATGTATTTTCTCAGCGTTACTTGAATCTCAAATAGTGGAGATGGGTTGAATATCTACAATACTTTGATTTTGAGCTTGATTATATGACTAGTAAGGGAAATATATTTATAGATGTGCAAAATTGAAAAACTCAAACACAGATTTTATAGGAAGTGAGTGATGAATGGAAGATAATGAACCATTTTTCTGAGCTGAATCTGAAGTTTCATGATAGTCAGGTGCAGTATTACCTCTCATTATTCATAGTTACCTCTTCCCTCCATGATTAGGTGAAGGGTATACATTTTTTTATATCCTAGAGGATTGGTTATCAATTAGAGTGTATTAAAAGATAACCCACCTTCAGATTGGTCTATGAAAAAAACAACATCCTACTTATCCATGGACGTGTTTGGATTGTTTTTTATTTGGTGTTTGGGTCCATTTAAGTACTTCATGGCTTGTTGGTTTTTATGGTCTCATTTAGTCCTTGTAATGGGTTCCTCCTTTTCCCAGTCTTCAAAAGGATATCTTTATTATGTGTTCAATAAAGAGGGTTTTCCCCTCAACTCTTTTAATGGACATGTTTGGGTTTCTACAGATGTGAGAGAGGAATTGATGAAGGAGTCCCACACCTCTCAGTGGACAGTTCATACAAGCATCTCAAAGAAGTATCAAGACATTAGATACCATTATTGGTAGACTCATATGTAATGTTTGATAGTATGATTCATCACTAGGTGTTCCACCTATCAATTGGTGAAGGCGAAGCACCAGAGACCTATAGACTTTCTACAACTGCTTCCAGTCCCAGAATGGAAATGGGAAGATATTTCTAGGGATTTCTTAGTTATATTACCAATGTCACTAATTGGTAGCAATGAAATATGGGTAGTCATTGATTGACTAATGAAATCATTCCACTTCCTTCCTATTTAGGAAACATTCTTAGTTGATGAGTTGGGAAGTCTATATTTCTGTGAGATCATACAACAACATGAGGTTTTTCATAATATCATTTCAGAATGAGATTCTCGTTTCACGTCATGTTTCTGGCAGGATTTGCAGAAGGCTATTAGAACATTGGTTCTTCTAAGGATATAAATTCACCCTTAGAGTGATGGATAATCAAAACAGACATTACATGTTCTAGAGGATATGATTCAAGCATGTATCATAGATTTTTGTGGTTCTTATGAGAAGTGAATCCCTCTCGTTGAGTTTCCCTATAATAACAGCTTCCTGGTGAAAATTTATATGGATCCTTTTGAGGCCTTGTATGGTAGGCCATTCCATTCACCACTGTGTTGGCTGGAGGCAGGTGAGGAAGCCCTATTAGATCCTCATCTCATTTTGGATACTTTAGAGAAGGTTTCCCCTAATCGGGAAGCATAATACTGTTGCTCAGTCTTGAAAGAAGTCTTATGTTGATCGTAGTTGACAACCTCTATAGTTTTATATTGGGGATCATGTTTTTATTTGGGTATCGCCCAGGCTTGGGGATAGATGGTTACAAAAGTAGGGAAAGTTTTCACTTCCTTACGTAGGACATTTTGTAATTCTAGAGAGATTTAGGATGGTATCCTATCGATAGGTACTACTGCAAAGGTATCATACCATGCATGAAATCTTCCACGTTTCAAATCTTCTCCACTATTATGTCAAACTGTCTCATAAATATGATCCTGAGGAAGTTGAGTTAGATGCTGATGTTACCTTTGAGTATTATCCAGTATGCATGATTGACCGGAGCACAAAGCCTCTCCAAGGTCAATTGTCCCTCTAGTATGGGTGTTATGGTAGCACGGACTCATGCAGGATTAGTCTTGGGAGTGTGAGGAAAACGTACATGCCCAAATTCCAGAACAGTTTTCAGAAATTGTTTCTACACCCTTGGAAGGTGAACTCGGGTACGAGTTATTTTAAGGGGGAAGACTGTAAGAACCCTGTGCATAACTCAGGAATGGATCTTTTAAATTATAGACTAATTCCTTGTCATGGACCTTTTCTTGGATTCCTTTTTAGTTGGTAATGGTCCCAAGGGTGTCTGGGGCTTGTTCAAAGCCCATAACACATTTTTTTGGGGAAATTGGCCAAGTATCATGCTTGGAACAATGTTGGAGCATGGTTTTTCTAACTATGTGGATAGTTTTCTTCTAGAATGAGACACCTTACACAGTTGGTTCATGGCTATATAGCCTAACCATGTAAGTACCCCTACTTCTTAGGTAATCGTGCATGGTTTGTTCATGGTTTGTCAAACCGTGCGGAAAAACCATACACAAGCTATTTTTCTGGGTAAAATGCATAAATTTCCCTTAATGATCTAATTACCCCCCCTATTTCTTCCATATTCAATGTTTATGCTGGATTTACCTACATGGCTCTCATTTTGGAGCTTTTTGAAGGTCGAATCTACGGATCAAGATATCTCTTTCATATGGGGTCCGATTAAGCTTTCATTCATCACGTTGGATGCGAAACGATATGAACTTGAGTCATCTTAATCCTTTCAACTTCTCTCTTTCTCTTGACATAGATATCATGGTGTGAGAATTTTTCATCTTTTCATAGATCTACCATGCTCCGAGCCAAATCAATGGCCAATATCAAAGGAGCAGAGTCATACAACTCTATGGTAGGTGGTCTATAACTCATCCCTTGAGTTTTTTTATTTTTATTTTTCATTTGGAGGAAACTGATTTCATTAAGTTTCATTTATATAATTTATAAGACATAATTATAATCATTATATCTATATGGATAGGTTTTTTCCATATACATGTTTAATTTTTGGTGGTTACTCCAAAAACTCCATTCATCCCATGTAGGATGTTATTCCATAATTGTCATTTTAGTGTTTTGACATGTTTGATCCACCATTCGGGTGTGCCACGGCTTGAACTTCCTCAGGGTAAGAATTTCTATATTAAATGGATTTTTACAAAGATAATTTCATAATGGAAAGAACCATGTATGGTCACCACTTGATCCACCTAAGGTAAGTTCTTCAATTTGAAAATAAAATGTGAACTGTGAATTAGAAAGTGTATTAAGTATATGACTTGGCCTTAAATGTAAATGAATAGTAGGTTTCATATCCATATCACCCCTTACCACATTATGGATGGTATCAGAATGAACCATGGATATGGAATATGATTAAAATGGATTAAATGAATGGTTTCATGCTACATAGCATTGTCACACTAATGAAAGGAATGTCTTGAACCAAATGACTTGATTAAAAGGTTGCATTCCACTTAACCCTATCAAACTAATGAAAGGAAAGGCTTGAACCAAATGACTTGATTAAAAGGATGCATGCTACATGACCTTCTCACACTAATGAAAGGCAAGGATTAAACCAAATGACTTGATTAAAATGTTTCATTCTACTTGAACTTATCACACTTATGAAAGTCAAGGGTTTAAACAAATGAAATATTATATGAATTTAATATTAAACAAGAATGGTTTGAATCAATCTTGCCTTTGATTCTGATAGAAGAATTCTATGAGCACTAGGTAACCCCATTCTAATTAAAGGATACAACTTTATTAGGTTGAGACCCACCTAAATCCTGATCCTTTCATATTCATTGGATGGACGATATGACATTGTTGGATCCTTTCAATATCATTACAGGATTACATGGATACACTCCTTGGTTCCAGCATTAACACGTAGGCTCCTTGTTTAAATCCCATCGGGCCTAGTTTTTTATTAGCCCTGATATACCTTGAATAAACTCCTTAGACTCAGTAGGCACATCATTATGGAATAACATGGACTATGATCCTTAGATTACACTTTTACCCCATGCTATGTTACAGTTATTACTGAGTTTGAAACCCTTGAGGTCTACGTCACCTTGGTTATTACCTTGGTACTTCATTATCAAATATCATTAATCAGGGTTTCCATGCTTTATCGTGGAACCTTCATTATTTATTCTATCATGATGTGATGTCATTATTGACTATGCCTCACATGAACTATAAACATAAATTGGTATTTTCTTAATTAATGAATTGGTTATAGGTCCAGACACCAGCTGAGGGATGAGGCAGGTACTTGGTTATTTAGTAACATTTTACTGCTTTATTTTATATATGCATGATTGCACACTGTTACATTTCCATTACAAGGGATGTATTTCAAAGACACTGTTGGTGGTGTCCCACTGATATGTTTCTCACACCCTCTCTAGGCATCGTTTGGTACCCATAATAAATTTGATGTATGAAGGTTTTGACAAAGGGAATCATACATATTTGAGAACTTGATTGATTGTTGTTTAGGATAGAGCTTGACAGAAGATGACCGATCCAGAGATCCGGATGATTCATCATTATCATCAACATTAAATTTTTATTATTCAAGGAAGAATTACAAAGAGACAAGGTAAAACAATGGAATATGGGAGTAAGGGAGAAAAACAATCCCAGGCCTATGGATGCCTAAAATAGTGGAGACTAAGGGAATCCACACGGATCAAGTTCACTCCCTTTGGAAAGTGATATTGGGAAGGCATATAACCTTAGACCCATGATGTACCAGAGATGCAAGATGATCCACCACTTTGTTTCCCTCATGCCATGTGTGAGTGACCCAAATATCCTTATTGATAAGGGAATTATATTTTCTAATAATTTATGAAACCAGCCATGGGATGGTGCCTTTTCTTGGTAGGGATTCATGAATAGTCATAAAATATGTTTCCACCTGATTCAGGACCAAATTCATCTATTTGAAAAGGTCAAGCCCCGTAAAAAACGTTAGTCTCCACCTAAAGTGATGTGACACTGCTATAGTGTGTTGTGAAGGAAAGAAAACACTCCCCCCAGTATCCTATACTGCCTCTCCTCCATGTATTTTAGGATCGAAATAAGAATTTGATTCTCAATATAAAAGAGGGGATCAATTATATCCTTTAAAAATTCATTTGGAACCTTTAAATTTGATATAAAACCTTCATTTTTCACCTTAAGAAAAACTATGTTTAGAAAAGTTAAACATGGTAAATTCACAAGACCACTTAGTTCTAAAGACTTTCTAGGTTCTATATATATGGTTTCAGAAATTAAACTTAAGAAAAGATTACAGCGAAAAATATTCTACATTAGAGCGTATAGAATCTTATTAATCAGATTATACAAGTACAAGAAAGTATAAGATAGTTATACTTTCCTTATTAATCAAAATGCAGTGGAAAATTAACTGGAAACAATACAAGTAACATGTATGAAATATTTTAACCCAGAGAGTAGGGTATCCAACAACCTTTGATAAAGGTCCCTTGATTTATACATTCAAAGAAGTCAATCTTCCCCACACCAGGGTAAGCCCTCGATAAGAATATTGGAATCTGTCTTGTTATTCCCACAAGCCCTCGAACATCAAGGTAGTCAGCCCCTCTATCTTACTTATCAAGGAATTCCTCTAACATTAAGGTAGTCGGCACCTCTTTCTTCCTATCCCTAGAATTCCTCGATTTTACACAGAAAAAATCTAAGTCACACGAAGCAGTCCGAACAAGATGTTCAGTACTCACAAGGAATTAGAGTCACTCTCTCTATCTAGAAATTACTTCAGTATCATGTAATCTCTAAAATGATCAATAGCTATCAGTTTTTGTGTGCTCGTTAAAATGAGATCCTATTTATAGGAATTTCTCTAATGGTCGGCTCCCTCCTCCAAAGGTCATATTTTTCCTTGAATCTCGGAGGTACCTATACACATGTCACTCAAAAAACAGTTACTTTAAAAAAAGAATGTATTATATCATTTCATTACTATAACAAGAGTAAGAAAATTAAGTTTTCTTAACCAAATATATTTTTCAGATTCTAGGGTAAAATAGTTCACATTCAAAAAAAAACTTTGGAGAATAAAAATCATAAATATATGGATTCTATTTTTCAAGGAATTCAGAACCTGAATTTTATAGATTCCGGAGTCTGAATTCCAATTGATTCGGAATTTGGATTCTCATGAATTCGGAGTCTGAATTCTAATGAATTCAAAATCTAAATTTGGATGAATTCGGAGTTGGAATTCTGAGGAATTTAGAATATTAATTCTGAGGAATTCAGAATATTAATTTCAGAGATTTCGAAATCTGAATTTAAGAGAATTCGGAATCTGAATTTCAGAGAATTCAGAATCTGAATTTTAGAGAATTCAAAATCTGATTTTCAGAGAATTAGGAACTTGAATTTCAGAGAATTTAGAATCTGAATTTTAGATAATTCAGAACCTGAATTTCAAATAATTTAGCATCTGAATTTTAGAGAATTCAGAATCTGAATTTCAGAGAATTCAGAATCTGAATTTCAGAGAATTCAAAACCTAAATTTCAAAGAATTCAGAATCTGAATTTCAGAGAATTCAGAATCTTTATTTCATAGAATTCATATTTGAATTCAGAACCTGAAATTAGAATTTGGAAACAATGTAATCTATATCTAAATATTTATAGGATTATGAGGTTTTAGATATGAAACCCCATTTTACACTTAGAAATAAAATGAGTTAGATTTAGAGAAACTATAAGAAGAACAATGAAAAAAAAGTTAAGGAGAAAATTTTCTTGGGGAATGAAAATTTCCTTATTAAGATAAATCTTAAGGGAAATAAAATTTGACTTAAGATAAAGTGTTTTTCATTTTCAAAACATAAAGGAATTGAAAATTCATAAAAAAACCTTATTGACTCAACATGATTGTCACCTTATATACAACATCTATCATTGTTATATGTGATACCATTACCCGGATGGATTCTATAGATCCAATGGCCCTATGACCTGGGATTGGAAGGTGGGGTCGGGGAAGAGTTGGATTAAAGCAGGTATAGAGAAGGGGATACTTTCCAATTCCCAATAAGTGTAACCATGTTAACCAAGAGACTCTTATTTCTCATAATAATAGGCCTACATATGGAGAGGGAACCCTTGAATCTAGCATGGTTTTGAGCTTTCTATAAACACCAATATCCTCCACTCAGTATAACAGCTCACGCCATTCTTTTCAAGCCTTCCTTTTTCAGCCCCTGAAACCATTTCTCCAAGAATGGGGTATCATGAAGCACATTGGATGAGATAGAAGTGATGGAACCAAAGAACCTCTATACATATTTTTCCCATTCATCTTTGAAGAAGACGTGTTTCATGCTTTCTTCTTTATTTGTTCTGACAGTAATGAAAACATGATGCTGGAAAAGTTACCATTTTTTCAATATTATCATCTGATGGTATTTCATGGAACTGTATCCTCCACACGAGGAAGTGGTAATTTGTTGGGATTCAATTTCACCACACAATATCATTATATTTTTCATGATCCTCCAAATTTGTAGATAATCTGCGAAATTCATTAATTTTAATTTTCTCTGAGTGTGAATGGGTGAACACATATTTTTCTGACTCTGTATTGATGGTAATAGAGTGAAAATTATCTTGTTGGATATTTTCCATCACTACCCTGATGAAATACTTGTACAAGATTTCCTTCTTGTAGTACATTGTGGGGGTGGGGAACCCCTGAAACTTGATCGTAGATCCTTTCCAGTAGGATGCTAATAGATAATTTTACCTTCTCCTACTATCTAGTGTGTGTGTGGTTGAAGAACAAGAATGTAGGGGAAAATCCTAGACCAGAAGGGGGATCCCTATTCACTAACATATTTCATATTGTCACCAAATTTTTGGAACATAATCTCCCCCCAGATTGTGTGTTTTTCAATCACATACAATGCTAATTTTTTATGCATGCCTTGAATGGTGGTCTCCAAGCTTCTAACATTGATCCCACCATCATGAATGGAAAAATCCATCTTATCCCATGATATCTGGTGCCTTTTTCCTTCCGAGAGAATTCTCCAAATGAAACCATCCAACACCTTGCCAATAGATTTTGTCACACTTTTAGGTACCAAAGTAGATGACTGGGAATACACTGGAATAGAGGACAGAACATTGTTCAAAATTTTTATATGTCCCCAAAAGAAGAGGATATGGTTTTTTCAGTTCATAACTCGGCCTGTCATCTTATTCACCACATGATGAAAGTCCAAAATGCGTACTCTTTCTAATGATATTGGAGTGTCGAGTCACTCCATTAGGAAGGTACCTCACATCATTTACAACCTACTGTATAGATGTGTGGCCCAATTTGAAGCACATTTATTTGAAATTTATAGTTTTCCTTTGTAATTTTTGATCACCTTACCACTCCAATAATAATATACCTCTAGAATCCTTTTGATGACATGAATAGACCTTGTACCATCATTTGAGAAAATGATTGTTTCATCTACAAACATCAATTGGGATATGGAAGGCGTACACAGTTTCCTCTTGTAAGACTAAATTGATCCCCTTGAGATCCCTCTATAAATTAGTCGGCTGAGCATATCTCACATCAGGATGAATATTCTTGGGGAGATGGGATCACCATGGAACAAACCCCGAGTCTTTTTAAAGAAGACATGAGTTATTCCCATGAAGGTGATAGCTATCCACAAAGATCTAAAACATCTAAATATGATATTAGATGCCCTGGAAGACATGCCCAATCTTGAAAGAACCTAGTTAATGAAACCCCGTTCACTCCTATCATATACCTTATTCATGTACACTTTAATTTCCATGTTAGAGCCATGAGTCATGTTGTTGATATCCCTCATGATTACCTGTGCCAAGGAAATAGCTCCATTGATGGATCAGAACCTCACAAAGACATGTTGTTAAACGGATATCCACCAGGACAATCGTGTGCACAGACTTAAGTTTATGATGCTTGAAAGGATGTTGTTGGGGAAGCTTCACGTAATCAAGGGTCTATATTGCTTCATCTTTTTACCTATGTTTACTTTTATCCGCTACACTACAGTTTCTTAATGAGGGAATAGTATCCCAAAATACACACCCTAGGCCCTTGCTAATAGTCTATGGCCTCTCGCATTCAGGAAGATGCACATGTGGCCCACTGGGCTCGAGACACCCACAAAGTGGCATCTAGGTCTGGATGTCACACTCTTTCACACCATACCTGGAAGGTATAAAGGGTGGTTTTAATAAAAATATGTAACATATATAACATAGATATGATATTAGAATTATAATATACATATTTTTCATTTATTTTTCATTATTTTAATACAAAAATAGAATGAAAGTATCGTTCAAGATTACATATGACCTATCGTCTCCATGAATGGTGCACTTCCTTCTTAATATCCAAATATAATAGAATACTATAAATAAATATGTACTGAATATATAAAATAATTAAATCATGGTTTAAATTTTGGATATGGTGAAACCATGATCTAATTAATATGAATAAACAATAAAAAGTTAATACATACTTGAGAAAACTCAGCAATTAACACCCAAAATATACAAAATAATGAAATATTGTCAACAAACGGGTAATAAAACATCATTAATAATTAATATATGATTTTTTAAACATGATTATGGTTATGATATTAATTAGTAACATATTTTAACTTACTATAAAGGATTCTAAAGACCACAAAAATAATGGTTAAAGTATGGGAATTTCATCCCAATTTACATTCCATTGAGACTTATTTGTTAATATGCATCAATTCACTTTTATTTGGTGTATTTTGTAACTTTTTTATTGTTATATCTTCAATATCATTATTCTCCTGATATTTTAAGATTCATTTAATGTCATACATTTCTTTAAATTATGGTTTAATTGTTTCAAATTGGTTTGGGACACTTTGGAATGTTTAAAGATTATTTATTCTGAATAATGTTTTAATGTCCCAACCCTTATTTCTACATATCCACCTTTAAGGTATTACTACTAAATAAATATTATTTATTCAATATGTATATTTTATAAGGAACATTTTTTATTTAATATATGATGAATTTTTGGGGCATGAAATACACAGGTTGGGGACAGTTTAAGGCAAGCCCTATGTGTTGGGGACCAGTTAATGAAAGCCCCTTGATGAATCGGTAGTTTCATGAGATGAATTAGTTGGCCAAATAGTTTAAATAGTCTCTTGATGGTAAAGGTATCATATTCCTGGGAAATATGACATATTATAATTAGGTATTTTCTTTATTGAGAATTTATTTATTATTTATCCGTAAGATTTTTCATCGACATATCTATGGATGCATTTCATTTTCAGTTCATTGATTTAATGGCATGTGTTTTCAATTTATTACATTGAACTGTTGATATTTCTTTATCTAGTTATTGAATGGATTGTTTTATCATTTATCTACCTTTACATGTTAATTTATTCCTATTGATTCAATATTGATTCTTCTTTACTTACCCTTTTAGAGAATTTGAGCTCAACCTTATTATGTTTCCTTTCCCGGGGTTATGAAGAATAAATATATGAATAAGAATTCATGGATGTAGTTTCTTTAATTTTATTAGGTATCATGATTCAATTTTTTATTTCCCAGTTTACAATGGATATCATGTATGTAATCCAGCATTCTGAGACTACTAAACTAATCATTCCTTTAGGAATTAATTCCTTATAATCATAGTAGTGTAATAAAACAATGCATCGGATTTGTGCTTTGGGGTGGGGAATTACACAAACCATGCACAAAAATTACACCTCCCACTGTCTAAGGGGGTACCCTGTATAGTTTCATGTGCATAGTTTGACTAACCATGATCAAACTGTGCATATGGATTTGCTAAAAACAACTGGTAACCCCCACCCCCACCCCCCCCCCCCCCCCCCGAATGCCCATCTTCCCCTTTACACAGAGTTTCCTCAAACTGTGTGGCCTCCTAAGGACCATTTATAATCCCTCACACGTTTAGGGAAACCATGCAGGCTGGGTCGCATGATTTATACTAAATTTGGGGCCTAGTCCTTTTATCCACCATCCAGGGTTACGTGCTCCATACAAGCCCTAGAAACCCACTAAACAACAATGAACTCATTAGGCATCCATATTAGGTTAAAAATTAAGAATTAGAACAAATTCAATATGATTTGTACCTAATAGAAAATCTGAGTTCTTACAGTCTTCCCCCACTTAATGGATCTCACCCCCAGGTTCACCTACCAAGGGCAGAAAACGCTATTTGAGAACAAATCTAATCACTGATCACATACATTGGCCTCCCATTCCCAAGTCTCAACCTGTACCTAGTCATGCTGCAATAGCACCCATACTAAAGGGATAGATTGGCCTTGGAGAGCCTTTATGCTTCAGTCAAAAATGCGTATAGATAATTCTCAGACAAAGCATCTACATCTAACTCAACCTTCTTTGGATAAAATTTATGACACTGGTCGACAGAATAATGGTGAAGATGTGATATAAGGAAGATTTAATGTATACCATGGTACCTATAAGGTAATAGGAACTGATAGGCTACATGTTCAACTCTAACTTGAATCTTAGATGGTTAAACAAAGTGTGTGGAATGATTCCATTTCATCCATTTCCATTTATTCCTAGGACTATGAGATACAACAGAGAAAACAAAATCCCTGAACACAAAATCTAGAGGTCATTTATGATGATTGACATATGATTTATATCCTGATGGAGTAGTATACATACACTTCTTGTTCAGCTAAAACTGCACGAAAGACTATTTTATGAGAAGAATATATGGTATAGTTGGATCTTATACCTCTAAAAATCATTGGGGAAAATAGAACAACCTACTATATAGATCCTAGAAATTGGACATCTGAATCATTGGATGATATCTATTATTGTAGGTGAAATCGAAAAAAGGGATATACTTCTCCTAAGAACCAAATAAATCATGAAAACATTCCCGAAGCATGTCTTCTTAAACTGATATCATCTATTCTGACTATACATCTATTTGATGTTTGAAATCTATGCTTATAAGAACCTATATACCCATGTATCTTTGTAACCAATACTAGAACAGTGATGTGACATGAGAATCCCTATCTGATATGATAGTATAAGGGACCACATGTAGTCATATGATATCATAAACATATTTTCCTCCTATCTCATTAACTAAGAAATAATCCCATATAGAAATTATGTATTCTACTTTCATCATTTGATCCATGACTACCCAAACGGTGTCACTGCTTGAAGGTATCCTCGGTAAGATGAAAACAAATCCCTGGAAACAGTTAACCATTTCAATTTTAGGAAAAGAAGCAGTTATAACAAGGAATTTGGCCACTGGTACTCTACCTTCAACTGATGATAGGTGGAACACCTAGTGATAAAAAATATTATCTATTTTTTAATCCCAAGGAACCAAGACTATCACCACATATCTTTATAAATCATGGGAATTATTGGATGAACTGACCGCTGAGAAGCATGGGACTCTATCATTAGTTCCTCTCTCATATCATTTGTAACCCATATACTCTCATGTATATATAATATTTCATCCACATTTATATAATAATATAGTGGTAGGTTCTCAAAATAAATACTCTCAGAGAGAACCAAGCCTTCATGATCTAAAAACATCCTACTATTTACCCTCTCATGGAGGGAAGAGGTAACTGCTATAGCTATAATAGAATAATTATTGTGACTCTCATGAAACACTAGATGCATCTTGGAAAAGATCATCATCAATTACTATTCATCATTGGCTTCATGAATGGTATGTTCTGATGTTTTCCAACTTAGCACATCTCTTACCGTATTTCCCTTTCTACGTGTATAGGGTAGATAAAATTCAAAATAATGAAGGTACTCAACCCATATTCACTATCTGATATTAAATTATTGTTTTGCAAATATATATTTGAGAATATTGTGGTATGTATAAACCATAATATTCTCAACTGTCAGATATTTTCTCCATTGACGTAAGGCATAGACAACAATTGCTCGTTCAAGGTCATGCATTGGGTAATTTATCCCATGAGGCCTCAACTTCCAAGATCAATATATAATGAACCTATCCTCCAATATTATCACTACCCCCAATATGATTATTTATGCATCATAGAACACTCTATTTCCTCTTCTAGGATCTAGAAGAATCATAATTAGATCTGAAACAAGCCTTCCTTTTAGCACATGAAAGGGTTTCTCACATGTTTCTGACAACATGAGCATCACAACATTATTTGTAAGCCTAGAAAGATGTTAATAAAGGAATCATAATCCCTATATGAAAATACTATATTATCCATCAACACCCAAGAAAAATTTTATATCAAGTAAATTCTTAGGTTTCTCCCAAAATACAATAGTACTCACCTTATCTATGTCAATCGATACTCCAGATTCTCAGATAATATGACTCCAGAAGTGAACTTTGTTCATCCAGAGGTGGATCTTATCCTGATTGCAATAAAGCTGATACAGTCATATTGTATTCAAAATTATTTAATGATATTGAGTATGGTCCCTTCGAGTATGAGAATACACCATGATTTTATCCATAAAGACCATGAAAAGGGAATCTAGATAGGGATGGAAAGCCATATTCATGAAATACATGAAAATGGAGGGCATGTTTGTGAGACTGAATGGAATAATGAGATACTTATATATACCATAAATTCTATGAGAAGTTGTATGACATATGTAAGAATTCCTAACTCACACAAGACGATAGCCCAATCTCAGTTTGATCATTGATAATACCCTAGATCCTCAGAGCTGGTCAAAGAGATCATATATTTGAGGTAGTGGATACTAATTCATGAACATAATATAGTTCAACCATTTGTAATCCATGAATATTCAAAGGTTCCTGCACACCTTCTTGGTGAAAATCATGGTTGAAACCCAAGAATAAGTATTAGGTCAGATAAAACCATTAGACTCTAGATCCCCAAGTTGTATCTTGAGATCATGGATATTACTAGTTGTCATCCTATATTGAAGAATATAACTGGAGATACATAGATAATGATGTTGATAGTAAACTCTACCTCTCTCTTTGGAGGTAATCTAGAAAATTCATCATGAAAAATTTCTTAAAAATGGTCTACTACAGAAAGGAATTCATCCTGATGTATACCCTAATCCTCCATGAAGAGGATATAAATCTATACAGTCACTCAACCTAGACCATGATGCACCTGTATAGGTATACTATTCTAAACATCCCACTCACCCTTATGAAGCTAAATGGTACCCCCTGGTGAAGTAAACTACACCCTTTGATGATAATAATCCACGTAGGTATGATATAGAACCAACTAATCCTTTTTGAGAATGACATCAAAGCCCATCCTCTTGAGGATGAAGAAGTCCCACAAGAATTTATAACTTACTACATCAACGGGTAGTCCTTGCACTAGAATATGACCTTATACTGTAACACCCCGAGATTTTATGAAAAATATTCTTCTTAATTTAATTAATGTCTTGTGTTATACGCTACACCAAAAGGATCTTTCACAACACACATCTCTGACCTCTCTTGAATTACACGCAATCACGACCTTCCACGATAGCGTGTGTTGTACGCAACACCAAGTTTCGCTAAACAACGATATGCTATTAAGATATTATTAAAACTAGCCGTTATGAATAGTAAGAACCACTTTTTGAAATTTTGTAAATTTTATTTTTCAAAATGGACTTCATTTATGGATTCGGAGTATCGAATTTAGCCTAAGGTGAAATTTTGGTACTTTTCGGATAACTTTCATATTCTGATGAATAGTGAAAATTACTAAATTTTAATTAAAAACAACTTTCTTAATCGAAATAATTAATAGTGATAAATTATTAATTTGAGTGGTTTTAAAGTATATTTAGAATATATTTTTACAATTTAATACAATTTTGGTCATTGGATGTAATTTCACATTTAAACCAAACATAAACAAGTGTCAATCTTTTGATAGTTATTATTTCTTAAAAACACGCTATTTGTTTTGACGATGGGAATTAATTTTTAAATTAATTAATGCAACTGATATGTTTTGAATTTGGTAAAATAGAAATCATTTTTGAGTTCATAATATCAAATATAGCTTAGGCCCAATTTTTGGTATTTTTCTGAAAACTTTCAATTTTTGATGAATAGTGAAACCACTAAGTGGTAGTTAAAAAAAACTGAATTGTTCATAAAACTTAATTTTTCCGCTTCTGTGAGTGGAATTTTAAAAATCCGAGAGACACGGTTGATGTCAGTAAGTAAAATGTGGTTCAATGAGATGAAAATAATTTTTTGGTGAATAGTAACTTTTTACTTTTTTTTACCACGGTTAAAAGTAAATAGGGTAATTAAGGGTAAAAATGATATTATTATTACCCTAACACATGTCCTAATTCTATTGGACAAGTGTAATTCGACCAAAAACAAACTTAGGAATAAAATATGACTATTTAGTCCCACTTGGATTAGATTAGGACATTTATTATTAATTTATTTAAAGAAGGGTTAAAAGAGTTAAAATCAAAGTTTATTTACTAAAACATTTTTAATATGGGGTTATACATAAGATAAATTAGACTATAAATATTCATTAGAAAGATAAAAAGATTTACTACATAACTGTATTTTATTTGTAATTTTTAGACATTAAATAATTTAATTTATTTATGACACAACGATGATGTCATAATTATCTTATTAATGAAATATTGACATAATTGATGTTATAAATACCCAAATAAATATAATTTGAGACTTTTTATGAATTCCACTAATTTTCTAGGTTAATATGACATGTTAGTATTGATTTATTTAACTTTTTTAGAACTTATCATTCTGTTATGAGTTTCACAAAAATCAATTACTAAATAGTGTCAAAATTGACATAAAATAGTTTTTAAAACAAATATTATATTATTAATTGTTATTTTATTCCTAAAAATATAAGGTTCGGCCAAATGACTTAGATACGGATATATATATTAATAATAAACAATTTGGGGTTCTTTTGGCATGTTATAGTAAGTGTATTAACCATATAGTATAAGAAAACAAAAAGACACGGTAAAAGTTAAATTATTTAACTTAGAGTTAAATATAATTGATAAGGTTAAAATAATAACCTAAACTTGTCTAAATCCTATTGGTTGATAGGATTTCGACCCATCCCCACTTTAGCTTCGAAATAAGACCCTTTGGAACCATTATAAACCGATTTTGACTTTAATATAAAATAATATTTTGAGATATTCCTAAGGTGCCCCTCTCCTCCCTTATAAAAGGACACCTCCTCCCCCTCCTCCTCACACCAATTTGAGGACTCAATATCGGCCAACCCCTTCCAATATCCCTTCTCCACTTCCCCAGAATAATCCTAGAGGTCTTGGTCTTCTTCAAAGACCAATCTTAGTTCCCTAAGTGGAGGATTCAAAGAGGTGTTTCAAAGAAGAGGTAATATCCATTACCGATCTTTTCAATTTCTTTCTTCTGAAACTTCTTCTTCTTTAGTTTTTTCATAACAAAGTAATAACATCAGTATTACTTACATACTGATATGTTATTATAAATATGAAACAACCCGAATTCACCTTCTATCCATCCTACGGAAAAATGAAATCACCGCGCGTGCGTACGTACGGAATACCGTCTCCACACCGTGGTGTAATCTATTTTCCACCACCACCTTAATAGGATGGGTATAATGGTGTAATGAGTAATAATATATGATTATTATAAATTGATATTGATACTGAAATAGACTACATACACTTCAACACAATTCCACGACCATGGGAACGATATCATCGCTCGTGCGTACGTACGGACTACCGTCTCCACGACGCGATGAGATTCATTCTCAATGATTAACCATTCATGAATGATTATAAAGTATATATAATAAGTACTAATGAAATATATGACATAATAATGATACTGGATTTATGTAAATTTATATGTATGTCATCTACTTAATTCCATTCACTTCAATAAGGAAACGAAAACAGCGTTCATGCGTACGTACGGGCTACTGTCTCCATGAACGGTGTATTTCATTCCATTTATCGATATATTATATATATATATATATATATATTCTGAATATATATTATATATAAATCATGTTTTACATTTTGGATATAAGTAATCATGATCCAAGTAATCATATTAATAATTACAAGTTAAAAACATGAACGACAAATGAGACGATTTTACACAAAAACGCTACTTTAACATGAATTTACAAAAGAACGGGTAATATAATGTCATAAGTGGACCATATATGATATAATAACAATGAATATTATTCTGGAATAAGTCAATAACATGATTTAAATCATTATACAGGAGGTTCGGACACTTACAAAGCAAGTCGGACCTAAGGTAAGGGAAATATCACAATCTCATTTTTATCCGAGATTGTTTATACTTTAGTATTTACTGGGGTGTATTTTATCATCCACATCCATGTTTCCTGAATATGTAATATTATTTACATCCACCTACAAATGTTTAAATCCAATTTTACCCTTCAGTGAGTTTTTAGTAAAGAATGTGAAAGGAATCCTTTGTCGTTTTTCGTACGAGGTACTTTTTGACTTTTCCGACAAAAGTACGAAGAATGTTTTTTTAACTTATACGGAAAGAATGGATTTTTAAAAAATTATTTCCAAGAATATTACTTTATAAGTTTTCAAGTTTATTTTTAATCAACTTATTTTAGTTTATAATTGTATGACATGTTAAGAAAAGAAAAGTGTTTTTGAAGAAGAAATGACATTTTCCTCAAGAATGGAGTTCAAATGTTTTATCAAAATTATTTTCCATCTAAGATAATATAGGGTTCTGTTTTTATCCCTATTATTACAATGATTTGATTATGTTTTGAGGGAATTATTTTTATGAAGTCATTTACCTTATATGATTTGTTTTATGATATCATGATGTTTCAAGAATCCCATTTTTGTTACATGTGTTATGCGATGATGTATGATTTATGATTATGTGGCACACATAAGAAAGGATTCATTATAATATGGGTGGGACCTATATCTCCATCCAATTCATTGGGTAAAGATTTTATATCTCATGAGATAGACATGGCTGGAACGGTAGGTTATACCAGTTCAGTGAAACAGGACTGGAACGAGGGTGACTCGGTTCAGAAAGGGACTTTGTACACTAAGATAGTCTTGGCAATGAGTCTTGACTAACAAGAAAATATTCTCTATGATTATGTGTGTATTCCACAAAGTTTCATGTTTTAAGTTATGATTATTGTGATTACATTTCACTGCCATGATTTATCCCATGTTATGAAATTATGATCTCTTTTGCAGGTTAAGATTTCCAAAAGTTATGTGCTTGTGTATACGATGAGATTTATATTTCTTTTGTTTACCCTTACTGAGCATTTGAGCTCACCCTTTTATGTTTTCTTTTCCCCTGGATATAAAGAAAGGTTTTAGGTAAAAAAAAGGGAAGATCTTTATGGGAGATATTGGAGATCTTTCACCACGATTAGAAGATTCTGTTCCGAGTTTCCAAAGACACTAAACTATTACGATCCTTGTGTGTGTATTTTTTTGTTATGTACTAAGTATTCCGCAAATGTAATGTAATGTCAATGTATGTCAAGATACGGGTCTCTACAGTTGGTATCAGGGGAAAGGTTTAGTCAACCTTTGGAAACTTGGATGCGAAAACGTTAGTGAGATCCCTAGAGATATTTCTAAGGTATGTCAAGGGATGTCCCTAAGGTTAAGTATACGTATCGGTTATAGTAATAGAATTACGCTAACGATCATAGAATTAAACCTAAGATGTTAGATATTGAAGGTACTCCCCCTTTATTATGTTGTTTTTCCCTAGCATGATTTTTGCCTCTCACACTATTCTTTTTGGGTTTTAGAAAATGGCTGGAAACAAGATGATTCTCAATAAAGGAGAATATGATGGAAAATGGAATGATATTCTTCATAATGAAATGGGATTTGGAAGTCCAAACATCATTATTATGCCGAATAAACAATCTCATAATATGATCAATAAAGTAAAATTTGTTAAGTTTCCTGACTCGGCTAATAAGAGAAAGATGGAGTTTCATGATGATCATAGAGGAAAGAAAGTTCAATTTCCCCTATGTAAATCATGTGGGAAGAGGCATCAAGGAGAATGTTTCAAAGGAACTGGAA
The DNA here is from genome assembly GCA_963277665.1 of Viscum album. Lineage (NCBI taxonomy): Eukaryota > Viridiplantae > Streptophyta > Magnoliopsida > Santalales > Viscaceae > Viscum > Viscum album. Next base: position 1,993,070,590 of record OY728151.1, read on the forward strand.
GATGCTTTGGATGTGGAAAAGAAGGACACAAATCAATTAAGTGCAAAGGAAAAGGTTCAGTTAACACCATGGATGAGGATAATGGTATTGCTACGACATCAATAATGGTTAACTGTTTTAAATCTGGAATGTACGGGCATTATCCAAACCAATGCCCTAAGGGAAAGTCTCATGAAGAGAATCAGTATGGTCGTATGGGAAGTATTTATGTTGATGATGATGAAGAGACTACAAATGATATGTGATATGAAAGAATTGTTGAAGCTCAGTCAATGTTTTAAGAAGGTAGTGGAATGATTACATGTTTATCAAGTGTAATGTTGTATAAGTAATCGCATGGTACTATGGAATAAAGAGACATCCAAGGATTGTTACACTATTGTCTTTCCTAAGTTTTTAAAGTGTATGATTAATGGTACTAGTAACCATGAAATATTATTCAGATATTTTTTGGAAAGTATATGATATGCGCATAATGAAGGAATAATAAGATAATGAGGTATTTGATTGTATTAATGAGCTCATGACTGATATAAGGAGAAGGTTATATCATGGTTTGAGTATATAGAATTTTTGGTTTTTGGTATGTGGAAAGAGATAACTTTTAACTGCATTCATGTTTTCACTAAGGTTCAATGGGTATTCAATAGAATATGTGATTAAGGCCTTTGAATGTTTGGAATGTGACCAACAAGACATATCTTATGATATATGGGGATCAACGACAGTATTAAATCTCTGGTAATCGTTTTCACTATATTATGAGAGTGGACTGCAGTATTATGGATAAGCCTAAAGATTAGAATGGATTATGTTGGACATAAGTTAGTATTGTTTAAGGATAAAAGATTTTCGATATTATTGATGGGATGTTATAGTAATGTAGTGTTAGAAAAAGGACAACCTGCAGGACGGGCGACAGCCCATCTCGTCGGACAAGGATGTGGGAATCAAACCCACAACCGAAGTGCGACTGCCCTTTATCACCTACCACTGGCCTACAGGAAGTCCCTGTTTAGTAGAAACTAGTTTTATTATATTAAGCAGTATGATATATGAAGTATAAGTTCATTTTAGGAACCATATATCATTAATCTCACTATAGATGGACTTATGTATTTTTTGATAACTTTTCTAACCTTTTGAGACAGATGGAATGACCCATCATTCTATCACATGATCGGCTAACACATCACGAATGACAAATTCAACTTCATTTCTTTAAGAGATGAATTAGAAATTGTCCAAAGAACGACAAACAGTGAGACTATACCAAAATCACGAAAGTATTTCTTCTAATTCCAATTTCATCAACTTTAGGGAAATGATCTTGAAAACCAAAAATGTTGTCCTAGTGCTCTTATATCTGATTAATCAGATGGTACCTTAGATCATCACAAATTTATGGATTTGTGATTGCTAGCTTTTCCATAGCCATGTTCTCTACCACTCTCCATCAGAACATGATGGTTAGATTTCTCTTCCATATCCATATTTTAACCTATGTGGAAACCCAGTGATTAGTTTATTTGGGTAACTGTTACGTTTAATACTTTTGTTTTTAAAGATTGGTTTTGGTATTCCTTTTTATGATGTGGGTTTCTATTAAAGAAACTTTCGAATAGTAAACCATTTATAACCCCGACGAATTTCGAGGGCGAAATTCATTTTAAGGGGGGTAGAATGTAACACCCCGAGATTTTTATGAAAAATATTCTTTTTAATTTCATTAATGTCTTGTGTTATACGCTACACCAAAAGGATCTTTCACAACACACATCTCTGACCTGGCTTGAATTACACGCAATCACGACCTTCCACGATAGCGTGTGTTGTACGCAACACCAAGTTTCGCTAAACAACGATATGCTATTAAGATATTATTAAAACTAGCCGTTATGAATAGTAATAACCACTTTTTGAAATTTTGTAAATTTTATTTTTCAAAATGGACTTCATTTATGGATTCAGAGTATCGAATTTAGCCTAAGGTTAAATTTTGGTACTTTTCGGATAACTTTCATATTCTGATGAATAGTGAAAATTACTAAATTTTAATTAAAAACAACTTTTTTAATCGAAATAATTAATAGTGATAAATTATTAATTTGAGTGGTTTTAAAGTATATTTAGAATATATTTTTACAATTTAATACAATGTTGGTCATTGGATGTAATTTCACATTTAAACCAAACATAAACAAGTGTCAATCTTTTGATAGTTATTATTCTTAAGAACACGCTATTTGTTTTGACGACAGGAATTAATTTTTAAATTAATTAATGCAACTGATATGTTTTGTATTTGGTAAAATAGATATCATTTTTGAGTTCATAATATCAAATATATCTTAGGCCTAATTTTTGGTATTTTTCTGAAAACTTTCAATTTTTGATGAATAGTGAAACCACTAAGGGGTAGTTAAAAAAAACTGAATTGTTCATAAAACTTAATTTTACCGCTTCTGTGAGTGGAATTTAAAAAATCCGAGAGACACGGTTGATGTCAGTAAGTAAAATGTGGTTCAATGAGATGAAAATAATTTTTTGGTGAATAGTAACTTTTTACTTTTTTTACCACGGTTAAAAGTAAATAGGGTAATTAAGGGTAGAAATGATATTATTATTACCCTGAAACATGTCATAATTCTATTGGACAAATGTAATTTGACCAAAAACAAACTTAGGAATAAAATATGACCATTTAGGCCCACTTGGATTAGATTAGGACATTTATTATTAATTTATTTAAAGAAGTGTTAAAAGAGTTAAAATCAAAGTTTATTTACTAAAACATTTTTAATATGGGGTTATACATAAGCTAAATTCAACTATAAATATTCATTAAAAAGATAAAAAGATGTACTACATAATTGTATTTTATTTGTAATTTTTAGAAATAAAATAATTTAATTTATTTATGACACAACGATGATGTCGTAATTATCTTATTAATTAAATATTGACATAATTGATGTTATAAATACCCAAATAAAACTAATTTGAGACTTTTTATGAATTCCACTAATTTTATAGGTTAATATGACATGTTATTATTGATTTAAGTAACTTTGTTCGAACTTATCATTCTGTTATAAGTTTCACAAAAATCAATTACTAAATAGTGTCAAAATTGACATAAAATAGTTTTTAAAACAAATATTATATAATTAATTGTTATTTTATTCCTAAAAATCTAAGGTTCGGCCAAATGACTTAGGTACGGATATATATATTAATAATAAACAATTTGGGGTTCGGTTGGCATTTTATAGTAAGTTTATTAACCATATAGTATAGGAAAACAAAAAGACACGGTAAAAGTTAAATTATTTAACTTAGAGTTAAATCTAATTGATAAGGTTAAAATAATAACCTAAACTTGTCTAAATCAAATTGGTTTATATTATTTCGACCCATCCCCACTTTAGCTTCGAAATAAGTCCCTTTTGAACCATTATAAACCGATTTTGACTTTAATATAAAATAATATTTTGAGATATTCCTAAGGTGCCCCTCTCCTCCGTTATAAAAGGACACCTCCTCCCCCTCCTCCTCGCACCAATTTGAGAACTCAAGCTCGGTCATCCCCTGCCAAAATCCCTTATCCACTACCCTAGAATAATCCTAGAGGTCCCGGTCTTCTTCAAAGACCAATCTTAGTTCACTAAGTGGAGGATTCAATGAGGCGTTTCCAAGAAGAGGTAATATCCATTACGGATCTTTTCAATTTCATTCTTCTTCAACTTCTTCTTCTTTAGTTGTTTCATGACAAAGTAATAACATCAGTATTACTTACATACTGATATGTTATTTTAAATATGAAACAACCCCAATTCACCTTCTATCCATCCTACGGAAAAATGAAATCACCGCGCGTGCGTACGTACGGAATACTGTCTCTACGCCGTGGTGTAATCTATTTTCCACCACCACCTTAATAGGATGGGTATAATGGTGTAATTAGTAACTATATATGATTATTATAAAGTGATATTGATACTGAAATATTCTACATACACTTCAACACAATTCCACGACCATGGGAGCGATATCATCGCTCGTGCGTACGTACGGACTACCGTCTCCACGACGCGATGAGATTCATTCTCGATGATTAACCATTCCTGAATGATTATAAAGTATATATAATAAGTACTAATGAAATATATTACATAATAATGATACTGGATTTATGTAAATTTATATTTATTTCATCTACTTAATTCCATTCACTTCAATAAGGAAACAAAAAAAGCGTTCATGCGTACGTACGGACTACCGTCTCCATGAACGTTGTATTTCATTCCATTTATAGATATATTATATATATATATATATTCTGAATATATATTATATATAAATCATTTTTTACATTCTGGATATAAGTAATCATGATCCAAGTAATCATATTAATAATTTCAAGTTAAAAACACGAACGACAAATGAGACGATTTTACCCAAAACGCTACTTTAACATGAATTTACAAAAGAACGGGTAATATAAAGTCATAAGTGGACCATATATGATATAATAACAATGAATATGATTCTGGAATAAGTCAATAACATGATTTAAATCATTATACAGGATGTTCGGACACTTACAAAGCAAGTCGGACCTAAGGTAAGGGAAATATCACAATCTCATTTTTATCCGAGATTGTTTATACTTTAGTATTTACTGGGGTGTATTTTATCATCCACATCCATGTTTCCTGAATATTTAATATTATTTCCATCCACCTAAAAATGTTTAAATCCAATTTTACCCTTCGGTGAGTTTTTAGTAAAGAATGTGAATGAAATCCTTTGTCGTCTTTCGTACGAGGTACTTTTTGACTTTTCCGACAAAAGTACGTAGAATGTTTTTTTTTAACTTATACGGCAAGAATGGATTTTTAAAACATTATCTCCAAGAAGCTTCCTTTATAAGTTTTCAAGTTTATTTTTAATCAACTTCTTTTAGTTTATAATTGTATGACATGTTAAGAAAAGAAATGTTTTTTTGAAGAAGAAAGGATATTTTCCTCAAGAATGGAGTTCAAATGTTTTATCAAAATTATTTTCCATCTAAGATAATATAGGGTTATGTTTTTATCCCTATTATTAAAATGATTTTATTATGTTTTGAGGGAATTATTTTTATGATGCCATTTACCTTATATGATTTGTTTTATGATGTCATGATGTTTCAAGAATCCCATTTTTGTTACACGTGTTATGCGATGATGTATGATTTATGATTATGTGGCACTCATAAGAAAGGATTCATTATAAGATGGGTGGGACCTATATCTCCCTCCAATTCATTGGGTAAAGATTTTATATCTCATGATATAGAAATGGCTGGAACGGTAGGTTATACCGGTTCAGTGAAACAGGACTGGAATGAGGGTGACTCGGTTCAGAAAGGGACTTTGTCCACTAAGATAGTCTTGGCAATGAGTCTTGACTAACAAGAAAAGATTCTCTATGATTATGTGTGTATGCCAAAAAGTTTCATGTTTTAAGTTATGATTATTGTGATTACATTTCACTTCCATGATTTATCCCATGTTATGAAATTATGATCTCTTCTGCAGGTTAAGATTTCCAAAAGTTATGTGCTTGTGTATACGATGAGATTTATATTTCTTTTGTTTACCCTTACTGAGCATTTGAGCTCACCCTTTTATGTTTTCTTTTCCCCAGGATATAAATAAATGTTTTAGGTAAAAAAAGGGAAGATCTTTATGGGAGATATTGGAGATCTTTCACCACGATTAGAAGATTACGTTCCGAGTTTCCAAAGACACTAAACTATTACGATCCTTGTGTGTGTATTTTTTTGTTATATACTAAGTATTCCGCAAATGTAATGTAATTTCAATGTACATCAAGATATAGGTCTCTAAATATACATACACCCAATGTAATATTCAGTGTCATCACACCATAGAAGTACTAAATTTATAAACTGATGCTTTCCCCAACTGATAAATAGATAAAGAAGTGTGAATCACCTATATCGAATAAATAAGATACAATAGTGGAGGCTACTAGAATAGGGAATCATACTATAGACGTTCCTACACTCTAGTACTTTGATATTAGATATAAATCATGTAACTAACCAGATCCTCATCCCTATTCACCAACTGGACTATCCTGAATAGGTCTGCTCTTCTGGTGGTGATAATTAGAAGTCTATCTAGAATGGCCATAACCTCCACCTAGGCATATCCTATTGGCTCTACTAAACTCTTCGATTGATGTAGCATAAAATAAAACGGTCTAAGATTCCAATCTATGATGGTCCACACACATCATCAACTAAAAATGGAAACCCCTAAATCACAACCAAATAGAAGATCATGTGACCATAGATACATGACTAACATGGGTAGAAACAAACTATTTAAGATTCCAGCATCAACCTATATAGTAAAACACTATTTCGATTGATTATAAAACTTTAAATAAAAAATTCCCAATCATATAGAAGATATTAGAATCACATTAATATATAATAACCATGGATCACTCAACAATCATAGGAAAAATAATCAATGAATGAAATAAAATCACCTATATAGAAAGGAATATGAATTTCATGTTAATCCTAGGTTCCTATTATGATGCGTGTAAGGATTCTTCCTTTCCCTTATCTCATAAGGCCTAGGATATTTTTAATAAGGCATATCAAAGTACCCAAATTCATGTCTATCACCCAATGGTGAAAGGATAAAAATAATAAGAGGCAAAATACAAAAAAGAAAATCCCATTCTTAGGAAATATGGTATTTACCCAAAACATGGGTAAGATACTCTAAATAATGGATTATAACCAAGACTAACATGTCTAAATATCCTGTCAATATACCCAAACAATAAAAAAATTAAAATAAAAACTGTTATGATACCTCTTTGTGACGTCCCAACCTGGGTTCCACTCAAAGGTGCCCCGAACTTAGTTTCCCACATGGCCTCCAGCATGCCTACCCATGCACCAGAGGATTCTAAATAAAAATGAAGTCCGAGGGTGTGTCCATGATGAGATGATTCCCTCATTACTATAGTATAAAACAATAAATATGTAAAAATATAAAAGTAGCATAATCAAGATAAGGAATAAAAAATAGGTATTGGAAGATTAGGATAAACATCTAAGCACTAAATAGTTATCAAAATCTAAAAACTGAATCATATAAAAAATGATAATTTCATTTTATGTCTCTAAAAAATCAGAAAACATGGATGATACTTATAAAGAAACACATGATATAAAAAATAATCAAAAAATTTCCAAAAACTATCAAGAATCTTGAGCACTAGCCACATCATCTTCTACCAAGCTCCATCTTAAAGCAAGCACTCAAGATCTAGTGTCCAAAGTAGATTGCTTCCCTTTTTCAACACATGCATACATATAATCTACCAAGGTCCCATTGTATGAAATAATAGGTTGTGATAAAAGTATTAGTATTCGACTACCTAGGATGTCCAAACAATCCACTCTATGTATATAAACTAAAATAGTGTGTAGGAATATATAAATTTAAAGGAATTATATAATGATAAATGATACCTACTTTAGCCTCAAATAAAAAATTCTCTAAATATGATATCATTTAGTTAATTAATTTTTGTTTGGTTTATATAGATAGATCACATAAGGTGTAATAGAACTGAATCTATAGTATAATACTAATAATAAAGGAGGATCTGATGTATAACCAAGGCATCCTATAAAGATGATAGTAATAAAGAGGATCCAAGGTAATGATCCTAGAATCCTTGACCTCGGGGGTTAAACCGACTCATTAAAAACATTAATCAGGGTTATAAGGGGTCTAAGTATATTCCAAGGGGCATTTCCTAAGGTATTCCACTGTAAATAGTTCTAACCAAGTCCAAGGGTCTTGACCAAGGTAAAATGAGCTAAGCATGACGAGGCTCAATGGGGTGAATCCATGGCCCAAATATCAAAATATTTCAAGATATATCCAACATGTGTATCCAAGGAATTATAATATATATAAGAAAGTGAATGGCTCCAACGGCGTCATTCCAATCATCTTCCAATAGACAAGGACCATTTTCTAAGGTTGGTATCTCCGTTGGAAATCATCTCCTTGAATGGGAATGGTTTCTTCTATGTGATCATGAAATTTCCTCATTAATCCAAGGATATCTCAAGTCTAACTACTCCTATAAAGATAAAAAGTTCCATATACAGTAGGCACCTTATACAAAATTTATTGATCAATTTGGGCCAAGTAATACTCATTCCTTATTATAGTTCAATAGGTTCATTTTATTGACATTCATACTATGTGATAGGGTTAAATCGTATATGAAACTATTTATTACATTCTTTTCATATTTAATTATTTGTTTCATTCCTTTACCTTTCATAATATTGATAAGGTAGGTTAAAGACATGTAACTGTATGCAATTCAATTATAATTACTTGGACAAGTGATATCTATAAGTATAATTTCCATTTAAAAAATAAAGATTCACTTAATGTATTTAGACACTTATCTTTAAATGGTAAAGTGATAATATGATATAATAGTCATTAAAAATTAATTCATTTAATTATAACACTTTACTTTATGAAGTATAAGTCAAATCACACCCAAACGGTAGCTCAGATGGACCCACATGGGTCTCATGGCATAATTATGGGAAACACCCTACATTGGGTGGCTGGAATTGAGGTCTTATCCTCCAATAATATAATTATCATGTATATAAAGGTTCTCTAAATTATGAGAATAATGATTACAAGCATGGAATTTAAATTTAAAAAGTATAACCTAATAAAATCAGCATGCGCACAGTGATGGTGATTTATAAAATAATGATATTTAAGGAATGAGTCATATACCTACTACCTTAAGACTATAATTCTATCATAGACTAGTATTTTTCCTTAGTTTTTCTTGTATTAGAAGAAAATAGAGGAATAGATCAATGCCCTGAAAATAATTAATATGATCTTTCATCAAAATGACTCTCTAAAGGAGAAGATAAATAATGAATGGATCAAGATGAAGGATGATCTTACCTAGAGGAATCCAATGAGACCAACAGAATATTTATTGGACATTAGATAGAATATTTATTGAATAAATTAGGTTATAAACAATTTTGGAGATCTCAATGTGAAGGAGGAGTATTTTCCCCTAAAAATTACAGAAATAAGGAGGAGGGAGAGTTCAAATGAATTTAAGTGAAAATTTTTAATTTCCCCAAAAACTATCTTGGTCTCATTGCTTGGACTTGTAGTTTCCCAAGTCGTATTCAAACCATGATCTTCCCACTACTTAAAGAGGGACCCCACATGATTTCATGTGCACTGTTTGATAAGCCGTGTGAAAACCATGTGCGTGGATCTGTTAAAAACTATAGGTACCCTCACATGGCCATGCTTCCCATAAAGCATAATTTCCTCAAATTGTGAGTCCTCCTAAGTCCCAACATCCATCCCACATGTGGTTAGTGAAACTATGTAGATAGGATCTCATGGTTTCTATTAACTGTTCAGCTAATTCCTTTTCTCCACTGACTGGGGTTCTGAGCTCTGAAAAATCCTTAAAACCCCAATAAACAACCATTAACTACATAAGAATCCATACTGGATCAAAAATAAATAATTATAAAGAATTAAAAAGGATCCATACTTGATAAAAAACCTGGTTCTTATAATATCTCAACGCATTTAATAGGTAATTGATAATAAATAAGAATAAAATCACTCAAGTTATTAAATAAATTCTACAAAAATAGTTTGTTCCATATATTATTTATTAATTTAAAATTTAGTTGTATCATATTTGGAAATTAAAATAACCTAAAATTAATTAACATTTAGATTCATAATTTTAAAAAAATTAACAAGGAAAATCTTTTTGTTAAGTGGAAAAATAATTACCATGGTAAAATTTTAATCAAGATCAACATGGGTAAAAATGGAAAATTTAGAGTGGCTCAAATTTTATTAAGTTTACATGAAAATTATAGTTTTTATAAGAATTTTTTTAAGTTTTGAATTCATAACCACATCTATCACCAACCATTTATCACCTAAATTCCATTTGATTCCATATTTACCCCTCACATTCCATTAACTTCCATTGAAAACTCAATCTTTTTTACCTATAATTTGAGCTCACTTACACCCACTTCAACAAACACTTAAAATAATTAATTACACTTAAAACCCAAATCTTTTAAACTATAACATAATATTTTTTATTCTTTACATATTTTGGTTATAATAAATTTCACCATGTCCTATAATTCAAATAAGTCTTTCATGAGATGATTAAAATCCTCAACCTAAGTATTTTCCACCCCTAGTCATTTCTTATTTATAATTATCATTAATATACCTTAAAACTAATCTGACCATATTAATATAATGAAATAAGTATCATTTTTATTCTTAAATTTTATTATTTTCATTGAACTTCCATTATTTATCCCCTCTATTCCATTCAAAAAATGAAAATGTCGCTCGTGTGTATGCGTGGACTACCAACTCCTTGGATGACGTGTTTCATTTTTCATCACTAACTCAAATGGATAGTCCTAAGAATTTATTTCATGAATAAGTATGATATATATGACAAAATTATGATTTTTAATGGTAAATAAAATTTTAAGTTTTTTCTTTTTATCTGTTAAAAAATAAAAATGTTTCTCTTACTTACTTACAGATTACCAAATCTAAGGATAACATGTTGAATTTTTTATAACAAAATTACATGGATGGTTTTAAAAATTTATTATATTAATATATATGATATTAAATATTTATATATTCTATTAATATGGTTACTAATTTATGCTACCAAAATAAATTATCATTATAAAGTAATCTATTAATATTAGTAAATTACATGAAACAAGCTCATCGCCAATTTTATCTTAATTAATTGTTAATAAAAATAATATGGAATGAAACTATAAATTTATAAAATATTAAGGAACTTATATTAAAATACATTAAATAATATAAAAACTATTAACTTAGTATCAAAGTATGGGTATCGACATCAATATTATGAAGAATGTGTGAAGCTATCAAAATCACAAGCATCTGATGATGAAAATAAATAATAAAAATCTAATAAATGACGAATAAAAGGTTATAATTAAAGTATATAAAATTTAGTAGATATGAATGAGTTTCAAAAATATTTTATTAATAATTTTTTATTTAATATATGGGAGGCTAAAATGCTTATGTGTAAGTCAAGATTTAAGGTAAGGGTTTTGTATCAATTTCCATTTATTGGGGATTATTATCATATTATAAACATATTATTAATTTAAATGTTGTAATTACCAACCCATTGGATTATATTAATGTTATTTATGTTTCATTCATGTGATTTATAATTATTTTAAATAATATATAATTCATATTCTTTTGATTCAGTTATTATAAAATCTATATGGTTTTCTCATCTCAATATTTACTTCTTTCATACATTTTCATATTAGGAACATATTTTACTTTATAGGGTATATATTTTATTGGTATTAAGAATTTTATTTAATTAATAATAGTTTCACTCATTGGAATTTCATACATTGGGATTTCACTTATTATAAGTTCAGTTTCTAGAAGATTACTTTGTCCTTTTCTGAATAGTGGCAATCAGAACCTTCATCATATGAGTCAAATCACTAGAAGTAAAAAACATTACAATGGATATTGTGGATATTTTTATTTTGGTATTTTTAATAGTTTAACATATAGTATTATTGAGTTTTTGAAAGACTCGGTATAGAAGAGAAGTCAATAGACGGTTGACCATAAATGTTGGAGGTCGGTGTTACCTATTTCTCTAACATTGAAACCCTATAAATGGTAGTGGTAATAGATACTAATGTGAAGATATGATGTAATATTTTATTCCAAAATATGGATAAAAAATAAATTATATCTATAAGGTATTGTTTTTTTAAAAATTATATTTTTTTTAATATAAAATAGTTAGGAATGATATCCATAGATGTATGATGAAATTTTGAACCATATAAAACTGGTGTTATTTCATTTCTAGTTCTAGAATGCATGTGTGAAGTGTGTGTGATTTAATTTTGAGTGATTAGGATTATAATTTAAATCCGAATTCAATTTCTCTAAGATTCATTTGGATGACCCAATAGTTTGAAATTTCACAATGCTATACTATGAGCAGATATGAATTTTTAGTTAACTCAAGCTTCAACAAAATAGTTTTTCTTATCATTTGATCTGAGGGTATTATTATTAGATAATAATTAGTATTATAGTGATAATTACTTTAAATTATTCAAAAATTTAGGTAACTTCTTCTCTAGCTTCAAATTCATCTTGAATTTCAATTTTTCATATTACCATTAGAAGATATGGAAATGGTTAAATGAATAGTTCGTATTAGTCTGTTCAACAAAACTAACTTTAGTTTCATGAAGATATAGTTATAGTGATATCTAATAAATAATTATCTTAAACTTTCATGGTGTAATAAACTCAACAATATAGAGAGATTTTAATTTCAAAAGTGGGATATAAAATCTTTAGGCTTTATAAAGATGATATTTTCATGAATTTTATTCATCATCCGAGAGAAGAAGATGACAATTTTAATTATAGAATCTCTACAATAGATATATAACATACTGACAGCTTTAAACAATGTCTTTTAATTGATTCATTTTTTTATATTGAGTTTATTGTAAGGATGATTGATGAAATATCATGTGAATGATTCAAATATAATCATAAATCATCTCAATTTAGTGAAAGTGACTTCTATTGATGATGTGTTGGATTTATTACTATTATATTTTTTATAATTCTTGGAATACATTGTTACTATGGTGATAAATTAAAAAATAAAATTTGATCTTGGGTTTCAATAAATCTTTAATTTGATCCTTAAGGCGGAGCTTATGAGAAGAGAGAACCAAGAACCATTTGGTTTTACATTTAATACTAATGGAATGGTATGGTTACCTAATTAGAATAATAATAATAAAATAGAATAAAATATCTGAGAAAATATTTGTAACAGGCCTACTTGTCCAATTCATACCTTCAAGAATTTAGGTAAGTGGGGAAACATTTAGAGGAACTGTAAAAATCATTAGATAAATATCAGTGAAACTTCTAGTAGAATTTCAACATTCATTAACATAGTAAAATATGGTACTAATCTATTTACACTATTCATAATATTATGGATTCATGGGTATTTGACTCTAGTGCTTTGTTACACTCATCGGAAGATCATAAATTCAAGAAAATCTATGAATTTGGAAGAATTGGGGATGTTTTTCTGGAAGATGATGATGCTTTATAAGTGCATAGAATGGGATATATAAATTTCCATAGGCAAAATGGAAGTATTCTTGGGGTAAAAGAAGTGAGAAACATACCCAATCTAAGGAGGAAACTCGTTTAATAGGGTTATTTATATGTCGAATGATTTGATACTACTTTCAAAAATATCATCTAGAAAGTGACATGGGTGTCCGTGGTTGTGGAATGATAAGTAAAGGATAGAACTATTTATTAGACTTGGACTTTGGATAGAAGTGAAATGGATGTAATTTCAGCCTTAGAAAATTTGAAGGTCTGGAATTGCATATTGGTTCACCTAAGTATGAATATCATGAAGGCTTTAGTAGGGAATGGAATTTTGAAGATTAATATCACAACTATCAAAAGTTATGTGATTTGTGTTATTGGAAAGAAAAAGTGGGTTTCATTCAATCTGAATGGCCAGAATCCTAGATCCCAAAAACTAGAGGTTGTTTACATAGATATTTGGATACTCCTTCAGTTCAATACCATGGAGTATCATTATAATTTTTTACATTAACTAATGATTTAATGAATAATTTAGGATTTTATTTTCTAAAAAATAAATCTGATGTGTTTGATACCTTCTTACAATGCAAATCCATGATGGAATTATAAATTCATTATAAATTGAAGTTATTGAGATCTGATAATGTAAATAAAAACCCATTTTCGAAACATAGATCCTCACATTCATAAAATCATTTAAAAACCCTTACAATTGTAGTAACCAAATATAAAAAAATACAATAAAATAATATGGAGAAAATAATCATTACCTAGTGCATTTGTGAACAATAAGGGGTCTTACCCTTCTTATAATCTATATCAGGATCACTGGTTTTTCATGAGCTATAAAGGGGATCATCCATTCGTATAAGCTATATTATCCTCACTTATGAGCTATAATGGGGATCAACCCTTCTTATAACTAGTATCGGGCCCAACCATGAGATATAATGGGGATCAAACAGTAGTATAAGCTATATCGAGCTAGCCCATTTTCCATAAAATGGTCAAGTACCATATCAAGAATAAAACCTTTTATGCGTATATATTTTTATCATAAAAACCTTTTAAAAACAATTTTAAACAAAAACAATGGATATAAAAATACACCTTTCCTTTAAAAATTAAATTTTAAAATAAAAAACTGCCCACATCAAAAAGAAACTATTTTCTTTAAAAATAACTATCAAAACTTATCAATAAAAACTTAAAATCATTAAGGCATCATGATCGTAGAAAAATATTCTCATGCTATATAAGTTAAAAAAACATTCCCTTCATATTTTTATCTGAATACTCACAAATTTATTATTTTGTAAAATAATAAAAATATTCCTTTAAAAACTTTTTTAAGACATTTCTATAAAACATGGACACTGGGGGAAAAGAGAGTTTTAATGGAAACTTTAAAAAGATAATTTTTAAAGGAAAATACCTTACCTTAATTCTAACACAACACATATGTTATTTTTCTTCCTAAATAATAAACTTTTGTTAATTTTATACTTTCTTAATAACATTTTTCACGTTAATTATTTATTTTATCTCACTTTTTTACATGTTATATACAATTACTTAATCACTTAAGTTCACGTAAGACGTTTTGATGATATTCAATACTTATGTCCAAAATGACTTTGGTCTATTGAATATAGTCAATGAGGTCATTATTTCATCATCAAAAGAATAAAAATATTTAAATAATTATAATTTTTTAACATATATTATACTATTAAATACATATATTAAATATGGCTATGAAAAATGAACTATGTTGAAATCAGGGAGACGACATGTCGTACGTAAGCATGGGTAATATTTTTATTGTCAATGAGGTAATTATTTTGTGATGTGGTAGTCCACCATACAAACGAATAATGAATTATTTTACCATTTTATAGAATATGATATGGATATAGGTCTTGAAATTGACATAATAACATTTAATTATATGTATGATACTTTATTTATTATTTTATCACGGTCAATCATCTTTTATATATTATTACGAAGAAAAAAACTAAAACATGTAGATAAAAACTATACCACTTCTTTAGATAGTCTTCTTTTTTAACACCATAAGAACTCTAAGATTTCAATTGGGACTAATAAAATACCACTATAATGAGTTTAAGGATTATATGAAGGTATTTTGGTAGTTATTTTATGAAAGAAAATTCTTTTGAAATGTGAAGAAATAAGAATATGAGGTTCTCTTTTATAAGATAGGGGAGGGGCACTCTTGGAATTTCTCAAAATATTAAATTAATATAAATTAATTTTCTATTTAAAATGGAGAAAAAGTGATTTATTTTAAATATAACATTATTATTGGTCTAAATAATCTCCTAAAATAAAATGATATATGTTTTTGCTATATTTCTACCATTATTTTCGATTTTAATCATGTTTAACCCAATTAACTCTTACCGTAACAACATGGATTTTTACAATTTGAGGGTAAATATAATTAATATAAAATGAAAAAAGTCCCATATATGAAACATGTTTGATATTTTAAACCTTATAACAATCACTTATTCAGATTTAATATTTTTAATGAATTTTATATCATTTAACAAAATAATTGTTTTCTATAAAAAATCCATAATTCCAATTTTTAGAACTACTAATTAAATTGACATTCATAATATGAATATGACACATAAAATTATAAAAAATATTTTAAAATATCCTTAACATGTAAAATTAATTTATATAATTCAGGTATTTTATTAATTATATCATTGTATATTAATTTTAATATTTTTAATATCATTTATTTGATATTTACATTAATTGAATAATTACTCAATTAGTATTGTGGAAGAATTTATGATAATTATTTTCACACTATAAAATTAAAAAATAAATCAAAATAATGAAGATGAATATTTCATATTTCCTTATAATTTTTATAGTTGAACATAACCTCTAGATAATACCATATTAAAAATATTTCACCTATTAAAAATAAGAGTGTGATGTGTTTGAATTTTCTTTAAATAAAATTTTATAAAGTTCATAATATCATCCATGTAGCCCCAAAAGGTAATTAATTCTACCATTGGATTATTATGGTAAATATATACTCATAAAATATTATTTATCTATGTTTTGGGTTATTTAATGGTTCATATGAATTTATTTGTAACCTAAATTACTCAATTTATCTTTTACTCTCGTAATAAAAATTACTAAGTTTACTATTCATAATGTCCAAAAAAGGGAACTATTTAATAAATTTACATCCAATGATTCAAAATATGTAATTATTTTTTGAAAATTTAAAACAAATAATTTTCATATTTTAATTTATAATTAAAGAGGAAAAACGAAATGAAATTTTTTTTCAATAAAAAATCCCTTTTAATTATAAAATGTTTTTATACTAAATTCAAGTATAAAATCAATTAAAAAACCACAAGTCTTTTAATTTAAATATAAATAAAGTAATTAAAATATAAAAACTAGTCCAAAACATAATTGGACCTTGTAAATGCTTTAAAATAAAATAATGTTTTCGACAAAAATCAATACTTTTCACTATTACTTAAAAATCATTATTTTTAGAAAATTCTAAAAAATTAATCTTAAGATAATTTTGTGTATTAAATTCAAAAATTAACCTTATTTTTTCAAATTAAAATTAGATAATTTTAAAATTAAAATTTTAAATATAATCTTATAATAAATTAGTTAAACAAAATCATTTTCTTTTTTATTTAAAGAGTAACTTAATATATGTAAAATTAATATTATTACATAATTAAAGAATACTAATACATATTAAAATTATTTATTCTATAATTACCTAGGTTTTTACATTCCCCCTCCCCCTAGGAAAATTGTGTCCTCGCAATTTGAATTTGGGATCGAAAAACAAGGGTTTGACTTTTCAAAATACCTTTATTGAAATCTTACAAAGAAAATACAGTTAATAAAACTTCCTCTTTAAATTAAAACAAATGAAAGTTATAAGGTCATCTCGTATATGTTTCCAATTATGAGAATATAAGTAAAAAAGAAAAAAATAAGGATATTGAAGAGAAAACTAACTCCCAAGTATGAATGGAGAGTGATAAAGAACTTGGTCATGAGAAAGTTAACCAAAACCAAAGTATAAATATATTGTTGATTAAAAATTTCATTGATTTCTCGGTAATAAAAATAAACAGATAACATTTTTCATTAAAAATAATTTTCATAAATTTGAGTATTTCTTTTACTATATAGACTAATAACATAAAGAAATATACTTACTTAAAAATTATGGTTTTTTCCTTTAATAAATTTATACAAAAAAAATTCATATTTTTCTCCAAGTTATGATTATTTAAGTTGAATTTTTCATGTGAGAAACACTAGAATTTACTTTTACAGATCAAAAAATATATAAAAATATTAAAATATATTCCTTCTGCCTTTATAAATTAACAAAAATAATATTATTAGTTTAAGATAACATAATTACCCAAAATAAGTAAGCCTTCAATCTAAGAAAAGCTAGTTTTACCTCATAAATTTAGTAGTAATACCCAAAAAAATAGATTATTCAAAAAATTAATACTCTTAAAAGTATGGAAAATATTCTAGACTAATATCAAAATTCATAAAACAGAATTATTCGATCATATAGTCTTAGAAGAAAAATTTATCACTTCTCACCAAGTAATATTGATCACTCTTAATGTAACATACCGAAATGAAATTATCCTAATCAAATAATATCCAAGATATTCAAATCATTTCTATAAATCATATTAATGACCCTAAATTCACTCTATGATCATATATTCTTCCAAAATATAATTAAAACATGACTCCACAAATGAAATCCCATATTATTTTTCCTACCTTATTCCTGTAATGATCCCCAAAATTATAGTGATCTTATTCCAATATAAAATCAATCAATTAATTACCAAATCAATTTCCAATCTCATAAAAATATAAATAATAAAAAATGTGTTGAAAAAATAAACTAATTCTTTATACATAAAATTGTTTAACTAAAAATAAAATTCCATACTAACCAGGAATTCATGTAGGATAGTGGAAGATAATACACCCTTATCAACTTTCAGTTGTGGGATCAATCCCTATGGCCTTACGAAACATGATCGATTGTCACCCAAACTATGGGAGGTAATTTTACAAAAATAATATTAATATATAATTCATATAACATTCCCAAATTATGATGAACATTCTCAAAAATTTAATAACCCATAATTCCTTAATAATAAAATATCATATAAACCATAAATTTATTTCATACCTTCAAAATTATGGCCATAAAATGTAAATCTATTCTACCTCAAATAATATTTCACATTAAACCGAAGTGTAGCATAAAAATAAACCCAATTTTGATTTAAAAAATTTCATTAATCAGTCCATAATTTGATTACTTAAATTTTAAAAATGGGTGTCTAATTTATTTAAATTATTATCAACCTCAAACTTATAAAAATATGAAGTTATCCATAAATCTTGAGTTAACATCACTTTAAAACACCCTAATATCAAAATATATCTAAACCCTACTCTGATTCCAACTCTAGGGACTCATACATAATAATTACATATTATAGTGGAAGTGAACTAAAAATCACTTAATTAAAATTCTAATGATATTTTAAGTTTAGAGTTTTATAGAATTAGGAAAAACTCTTACATAGTAAACCCATACATTACAAGGGGAAACTTATACACGGTATCTTTTTTTCCACCAAACAAACTTTTTTAAAATAAGAAATATTTTAATTTCATGACCTATCTTCAAAAATTTTAACTTGACCTCAACCTTGTCCTAACTCATCATTAAGCACCTATGAAAAATATTTTAAAATTTGGGATCAGAAAAAAAAAAGATCAGTAAGGTATATAAAGAAATAAAATCTTTAGTCCAGTGAAAAATACAAAAACCCAAGTAATATTTACATTTATCTTAAAAATTTTTTAATCATATGAAATAAAAAGATTCCACATGAAAAACAAATACACTATTTTCTCGAATAAATTATTTAAAAACAATAGAAAGTAAATAAAAACCCTGTTTAGAAACATAGGGAATCACATTCATAAAACCCTTTAAAAACCCTTTTAATTGGAATAACCATATATCCAACATCCAATAAAATTATATAGAGAACATAATCATTACCCAATGTATTGGAGAGCTATAATGGGGCTCACCCTTTTTAAAAACTATATGAGGCTCACCTATTTCTTATGAGGTATAATAGGGCTCAACCCCTTGTATAAGCTATAATAGGGCCCAACCCATCATATAAGTTATATAAAGATCACCCATTTTTCATATAATGATAAATTACAATATCATAGATTAAAAAAATATACTTTTGACTCTACACCATAAAACACCTTTTAAATATCTTTAAAATTAAATCACATTTCGATATCAAAATACCCTTTTCTTTTAAAAATTACTTTATAAAATTGAAAAGTTTCCCACATCAAAAAGAAAATATTTTCTTAAAAATTAACTATAAAAATTTATACAAGAAACTTCAAATAATTAAGGAATAATTATGAAAGAAAAACCACTCATTCCATATATGTTAAAAAACATTCCTTCCATATTTTTTTGAAATACTCCCAAAGTAACTCATATATAAATGTACAAAAATATTCCTTTCAAAAAATTTTGAAAAAATTCAAACATAATAAAAATGACTTTAAACAATCATAGGATAATATTAGTAGCATTTTTGAAATAAAAAATAAGAAAACATGAACATGAAAGAAAATGATAGTTTTAAGGGAAACCTTAAAAAGATAGTTTTTAAAAGAAAGTCCCTAACCTCAATTCGGACACATCACGTATGTTATTTATCTTCCTGAAAAATAAACTAATGTTAGTTTCCAATTTTATTAAGAAACGTTTTCAAGTTTATTATTAATTTTATATCACTTATTAACCTGTTACATATAATAACTTATTCACTTAAGTTCACATCAAACATTTTGATGATATTCATTACTTAAGTCAAAAATGACTCAGCCTGTAAACTATGGTCAAAGAGGTCATTATACCAACATATCTAGAATAATAATAATTAAAAATATTTCAATTTTATAAATCAATTATAATTTTAAATTCATTCGTTAATTATAGTCATGAAAAATGAACTATGTTTCCATCATGGAGATGGTTGGGAATACATACACATGAGTAAAGTTTCCAATTTTCAATGATCATTATGGAAATAAGTTAAGTATCATTTTATATTTTAATAATGACCATAATTTATTAATTATAATATTACTTCTTTAGATATACTTAAATATATCATTCATGTGATTTTTTGATGAAAAATGAATCACATCACTTCATGGAGGTGGTAGTCCACACGTACGTCGGGACGACACTATCATTTTTTTTGTGCAAGGAAAGGTATGAACATAAATGATATAATACCTTTTAAGAATGATTTGTATGTCCTAAATAT
The DNA here is from genome assembly GCA_963277665.1 of Viscum album. Lineage (NCBI taxonomy): Eukaryota > Viridiplantae > Streptophyta > Magnoliopsida > Santalales > Viscaceae > Viscum > Viscum album. Next base: position 1,993,091,432 of record OY728151.1, read on the forward strand.
CAAATATAATAATTAATTACATCATTATAACCAATCTTAAGAGAAAGATAGGGAAAATGAATTACATAGGTTTGTAAGCCAGTAGTCCACCATACACATAAATGACGAATTATTTTAAAATATTATTCAAGAGGATACGGATATAGTTTTTATCAATGAGTAATAAGAAACAAAACTAAAACATGTCGATAAAAACTGTACCTCTTTTTTGGAAAACAACCATTTATTAACACCGTAAGCACCATAATATTGGTATTAAGACTAAACTATGACCTATAAAATTAAGGTAAAGATTCTAGTAACGTATTTGGGTATGTATTGTATAAAAATGATTTTTAATTGTGAATAAATGAGAATAAGAGATGGCCCTTTATAAGAGAGGGGAGTGAAACTCTTGTAATTTCTCAAAATATTAAATTAATAGAAATTAATTTTCAATTATAAATGGATCCAAAGTGATTTATTTTGAAGAAAAGATAAAAATGGGTCTGAATAACCTATTATAATAAAAATGAGACCAGTTTTCACTATATTTAACCATCATCTTTTGGTTTGAACCGCTATTTATCCCTTATATCTCTTACCGTGATGACATGGATTATACTATATGAGTGTCTATATAATTACTATAAAATGGAAAAAACCAATAAATAGAATATGGTGGATATTTTCAACCTTATCCTAATCACTTTTCCAAATTAAATACTTTTAGTAATTTTATATCATTTCATAAAATATTATTTACTATAAAATTTCTATAATTCCAATTTTTAGGACAATTTATTAAATTGACTTTGATAATATCAACATGACATCTAAAATTATAAAAAATTAAAATCTACCTAATATTTCTAATTAATCTATAAATTTTATTATTTCATTTATTGTCTCATATTATATTAATTTTAATTTTTTTAGTATCATTTATTTGACTTTTATATTAATTGCATAATTATTGCATGAGTGTTGTGAAAATATTTATGGTAATTATTTTTTTATTAAAAAATTAAAAATAAATTACTATATTGAATATAAATATTTTACATTTCAAAATAATATTTATAATAAAACATATAACTTATATAAAACCATATAGAAAATAATACACTTATTAAAACCAAGAATGTGACATGTTAGACTTTTCTTTTAAAAAAAATTTATAAATGTAATAATCTAAACCAAGCATTCTAAAAAGGTCATAAATTATACCCTTAGATGATTATGGTCGATATATACCCCTAAAATAAGATTTAGTCAGGTTTTTTTAAATTAATGGTTCTTATCATTTTATTTGTAAACTAAATAACGTGATTTACCATATATTGTGCTGATAAAAATTATTAAGGCTACTTTTATTATTTTTATAAAATAAAAAGGGAAATATTTACTAAATTTAGACCCACTAATTCAAAATATGGAATCCATTTCTAAAAATTAGAAACACATAAGTTTTAATTTTAATTTAAAATTAAATCATAAAAAATGCATCGAAAATTTTTTTTTCATAAAAAATACCCTTTAAGTATAAAATGTTTTTATATTAATTTAAAGTATAAAATCTATTAAAACCATAATTAGGTTATTTTAAATTAAAATTAACTAATGAAAATTTAAAACTAATCCAAAAAATAATAGGAAATTGAAAATAATTTAAAATAAAATACATTTTATAATAAAAATTTTTATTTTTCAATATTCCTTGAAAAATAAATTTTTTCATAAAATTATAAAAAAATCATAGTAAGATTATTTTGAAATTTTGAATTTTAAATTTAAATTATTTTTAAACAATTAAAATTCTAAAACATTAAAATTAATGTTTTAAATAAAATATGATAAGAAATGAGTTTAGTAAAACCATTTCCTTTTTGATTTTATGAATTACTTATAAATTTGTAATGAATATTAGCACATAATTTAGCAAGACTAAAAAAATTCAAAAAATTTATTAAATCATTACTTGATATGTTGTTTGAAATACCTATAATCCTTTATTGAAAAAATTATTGATATTATAAGTCATATATGTAATATTACATTAATAACTTGAGCAATTATAGTTAGACTATCACATTCATGATTTAGAATTTATAGAAATAGTTTAAAATAACGGTATGTTTATCATATATTTCCTCAATTGGTATTAAATCCAAAGATCAAAGTATTTTTTTATCACTAGATTTTCGAGTGTGGGTATGGAGGCCTCTATTGGTATTAGAGTAAGGTAAAGTTGTTTTTTAATATTATTTAGTTATTTTGGTTATTAGGATGCGGGAAATTTTTTAAAAACCTCACTGATAAGTCTAATTATAGGATAATATCATAAAGTTTTTTTAAAGTGGAGATTTTTGGTTCCCTAGCAATGACATCCCTAATTGGATACAAAGAAGTTGATGAAATCTCTATCATAGATGCACTTTTGGGTAATAACGCTGAAAATGATAATTTGGTATTAAATCGATCTTCACATAGTGCATGAAAAAGTGGCCTAGATACATCCCTATGTTTACACTATCAAGGAATATGATTTTTTTATTAAAATACTCTTTAAAACCCATTACAAATGATTTGAACAAAATTTGGGGATATAATTTAATACTAGGAAGGGTAGAGAACTTAATAAGAATGTGACCACGTACAACCTTTGTAAAAATGAAGGAGTTATGGGTAGATTAAATTATATTATATTTAAATAGAAATTTTCATAGGTTTAAATGAATGTGTCATAAGAGAGTACATCATTGGATTGGGTTTTCATATTCATATGATCAATTTCCATTATTTTATCGAATATTATCATAACCATTTTTGTTTTAGTACTTGGTTGGGAAGAGGGTCATTAAAATAATGTTATAAAAGTTATGTTTCTAGAAACTCCCAAAACATATAGCTTGATAACGAGGCATATTTGGAACAAATGGTTGAGAATATCAATTTTTTCGAATTATAATGGAAAATATGAGTTTCTAGTATTATCCATGATAGTGAGGTTGACATATCATTAGAAATTGTATCATGAGTCATTCCTAGATTATGGATAACCTTATATTTTCTTCATTAGTGAGATACGATAAATATTTCAAGTATGAAATTTAATTAAGGTGAGGAGAATGAAACGCCATCAGTATTTTAGTATACAGTTTTTTTAATTAAATATTGAGTTGCTTTCAATATATGCAATGGAGAATTAAAAGTAACAATGATACATTTTACCTAAAATATTTCAATACATGATAAAAATTGATACATTATGAGAATAAAATATGAAATAAAAAATGATAATATTTAATAAAAAAATTTATTCTAAAAACAGATACATATATTTATGTCTTATATAATATTATTTTTATTTTTTTATAAAATTATTTAATGTTTTGTATAAAATTCAAAGATGTAATTTTAATAAAAATTTATTGATAAAATTTAACTGACTATTTTTAAACAAGTAATTAAACTTAAAGAATTGGTAATAAAATCATTTAATGATAAAAATTATTTTTCATTATGAATTATAATTTTTCTATATATTATGTATTTTTAAAATAATTGATCATTATTGAATAATGTGGTCTATATTGATAATATATGTAAGAAAATAAATTAATTTTAATGTAAATATTTTTAATAATCATTGAATATTAATAAGTTATTTTTATAATTATAAAATTCATTTTCCCAAAATGTTTTTATGTGTTATGTGAACATATTTTAAAAATAATATTATCAACTAAAAAAATTAGTTTTCATAAAATAGTTGTTATATTTTCAATCATCATATTAAAATTTTAATATAAATTAATTTTCATTTTTAAGCTAAAAATGGGTTAGAAAAGTTAATAATAGTTACCACAGGAAAACAATTTTTTTCTAAAGAACTATTTTTATAAAAAAAATTAATATTTATTTAAATTGAAAAAAATTGATCTATTTTAAATAATAATTACAATATTATTTTTTTAAAAATAAAAAAAATATATTAACACTCATCTTACTAGAAATTATTAGGAAATTAGAATAAAAACCCTTGATTTATAAAAATAAATTTTTCCACAAAAAGAGTTTTTTTCTGTAATTTATGTTTTAATTTAAAATTTCATTTTACCATATTTTTAACAAAAATAACTAATTTTAAATTTTGATTTATAATTTTTAAATTTTATAATATGTGTCATCTTTTTTTAGTGGAAAAATACTTTCCAATGTAAATTTTTAAAAAAGTTAATATAGGTACAAATGACTCATATAATTTCACTTAAATTAAATTATGTTTATATGAAAATTTTACCATATAAAATAATTTTTTATGTTTAAAATTTATATAAACATGTCCCACCAACCCTTGCTAAGAAAATTCCATATGATCCCATCTTTACCCCTCACTTACCATTTAATTCCAACAAAATTCCCTCTTTTCACCTATAAAAGCAACTCATTTCTACCCACATTATTCAACATATAACCATAAAATTAAAGAATAAAACCTAAAATTTTTATCTATTATATAAACCCAATTAAATTTTTTCATCCCTTTTTTACAAGAAATTTCCCCAATTCCTCCAATTACAGTAATTCTTTAAAGAGAATACTCAAATCCTCGACATGAATAATATCCAACCCCTAGAATTTTATTCTTTATCTTCATGATAAATATACATAAAAACCTAATATTTCCATATTAATTTACATAAGTATCATTTTTATACAAAAATTTTATTATATTCATGTAAAAACCATTATCTATTCCCCTCTCATCCTTTCAAAAATTGAAAATGTCGCTCATACATACATGAAAATTATCGCCTTTGTGGATGAAGAGACTAATTTTTCATCACCACTATGAATGGTTGATCTTAAAGAATGTATAAAATTAATTAATATTATATATATGACATAATTATGATTTTTTAATATAAATATTTATTTATCTTCTTTCTTTTTATCTTTTGAAAAAGGAAAACACCGTTTATGCATACTTATGGACTATCACCTCCATTAATATCATGACTCATTTTCCATCCCCACCTTACATTGATGGTTCAAAAAAATGTATTTCTGAATAAATTTGATATTAAGGACTAATTTATGTATGAATTTTATTCTAAAATTATAACATAAAAATCATCGATCACTATAAAGTAATACATTAATTTTAGTAAATTACGTGAAACAAACAAGTCACTGATTTCGTCTACACAAATCATAAAAACAAATCTCATGGAATGAAAATAAGAATTTGTAAAAAATTATAGAATAGATATTTTTGTATCTTAAATAGTCTGGTAATGATGAACTTGGTATCAAAGTATGAGTAACCAAAATCAACATTACAAATCAGGCTCAAATTAATCAAAATCTATTGCATCTTATGATTAAAATAGTAAAAAACAAATAATTTTATAATAAATGATTGTAATTAAAGTGTATAAAAGTTATTATATTTGATTAAGGTTATGAAATATTTTACCAATATGGTTATTTTTTATGTGGGAGGTTAAATTGATTCTGTAAAAATCAAACTTTAAGGTAAGGGTTTTGTCTTAGTTTCACTTCAATGTGGATTGTTTTCATGTTATGCACTTATTATTATATTATATGGTTTAGTTAATTTCCCATTAGATTCTATTTATATTATTGAATATTGTTTCATTGTATTTACTAGCCTTTTCAAGAATAACTCCTTAATATTCCTTTTATTCAATTTTGACAAACCCATATGGGTTTCTCATCTCAAAATTTCTTTCTTTGAGATATGTTTCATATTATGAAACTACAATATTCTATGTGGTGTATATAATAATTATATGATATATCATATAGTTATTCTATTTATATTAATTTTATTTAAAATATAATTCATTTGTTTAATCTTATGATAATTTAATTAAAATTTTAAAAAAGTTTAAAGGCGTTTTCTTGACTTCACATTTTTTTAGTCATATTTTTCCTCTTTGATTATGGTTTTACCAGATTGTTTTAATATATAATATGATTATATTATATTTCCTTTCGTTATACGTTTCTAGGGAAATTAATTTTTCATATCAAATATATATTATGTGATTGATTTTTCTGTTTATAAAATTTGATGATGTTAAAAATAATTCTCATCCTTAAGTAATGTTATTTCTTCCCACCAACATTGTTATTTATTTTTTTAAATTAAAAATATGTATTAGTTCATGTGACATTTATATTTATATTTACCCATTATTAAGATAATGTTTTATATACCCTTATTTTGATGTGGGTTTTAATAAATGTATTTTTAATACTGAATAGGTTTTTCCATTCACCACTGTATATTTTAACTTCCATAACAAATTTATATTAGTAAACCTTTATATATTTTTAATGGATTGTATATTTTGATTTATTTTTTAATAATGTTTTAAAAATTCTTTGTGGAAACTTATAAAAAATGATCTTTTCAAAAGTGACTCATAATAATGACTTGTAATGATGATGTTAAGAAATGATTTCTAAATAAATTTTATTATCTCTCATGAAGTAATGTTTCATGAATCTCCCTCAAAATTAAATTATGAAATAATCCTTATGGGTGATTGATTTCTTTTTAAATTAATTGATCTAATTTTTATATCCCCTTATGTGATACCACTTAGTAAAGATACAAAACCAATTTTATTTCCATTATTTCTCATGATATGATGAATTATTGATATCTTATATCACACACAGCGATATATATATATGGATGTTAATTGGTGGTTTTCTATATACCCTAAAATGTGTTGGTTGAGGTTTTATATTTCAATAGATAATGAAGTTTAGCCATACTAGCATATTTTCATGACATAAAGGGTGTGGCTTATTCAATATTCTCATAAAATAAATGGTGGTAATTCTTGGATAAGCTCACAACTTAAAGAATGGGACTTAGAAGATACGATCACAACATAAAGGGTGATCCCTATTTGATATGATCATAATAAGATGATACCCTAAATACAAAAAAAATGATGGTTAACAACAGTTTATTCATTGTAGTTCTAGTAATCGCCATGAAATAAATTTGGCTAAAAAAATATAATATAGTGGTGGTCTCATAAAATAGTCATGATATTATTTATGTTTTCAATTAGCAACGGTTTCAATTAAACATTTGTTAAACATTTAAAAAACCCTAATCCCTTCCTCTCCCCCACTCCCACTGTATGACCCAACACCCCCACCCCACCACCCACGACCTCATTCGCTCCTCTCCCCAACACTAACCCCAAGCCCATGACCCCTTTCCCCCCACTCCTCCTCTCCTCTCCCCTAAAATGACCTCGATCCCACAACACGCGACCACCGTGACCCCTCCCCCTATCTGACCCCCCTCACCGCAGATCACTTTTCATCTTTGGTAATGATGTGGACCCCCCCCCCCCCCTCTGAGTTCCCTCTTCTTTGCTCAGATCCCCTCCTTGGTGACAATGCACACCCTACTAAAGGTTGTACCACCCTCTCCCTAATATTATTATTTAGTAGCATTAGATCGAAAAGTGTGGGTGATAAAAACTTTATAGATTTTTTTTATTCATTATATTGAAATTATATATGTAATTTTGGTTTATAATGTATTATATGGATTTTTCAATTAGTTATTTGGAGTTATAATATTCATTAATTTTATATTTGTTGAATTAAATTTAAAAAAACATTTATGATATACGTCTATTATGGAATCTAGATTATTCATAATTTCATAGTTTTTATTTTATATTAATGAATTACATTCTATTTTATATATGTTAATGCCTCTAATTGTTGTTAGATACATAATTTAGGCTATTTTCCAACTCATGACCAATTTTTGGTAGGGTTTAGGGTAGAGAATGGTTTCATCTACAACCTTGGAAAGGTCTCTAACAATAAAGGCCTTAAAATGAGATATCAGACCCTTTTAAATTTTACAAAATGCTTCATGTTTTATGCATATGTGAGGAATAATTTATTTTTTTAAAATATATTAAATAATGATAGAGTGGTTATGGTTATGTTTTAAACTAATTCTAATAAATTATTGATTCTAGTAACTGGAACATTCAACATAGTTTTATTTATTTTATTTTAATAAACATAATTTTTAATAAAACTAATTATAGTGGGTAGTTTGTTTTTTATTGAGTCAAATGAATAATTTTTCATCAATTAATTTGAAAATAACAATATACATTATTAAAATTTATGTTAACATCATGTTTTTTATGTTTAGCTCAAATTCAAGGCACATTTGATTTGATCGTATGTTAATATAGTTGATTTATATAATTCATGGAACAACATGAAGTTACACTGAACTAGTTCAATAGAATATAGACATATAGAGTTGAATATATTGGGTATGTAGGAAATATTTTGATATCCAAATAAAGTATACATTGCATTCATATTTTTTAAGGGGTGATCTTGGTCTTAGTTAGATCATCGGAAATGGTTCACATATTGATAAATTTAGCTAATTTTTCAATATAATGATCCCTCCTTAGTTACAAAACTATGGTATAATACACCATTATCTTTTATTTTATTCTTCTCATTCATATATATGTTTGGGAGAAATAATATTTATTTGTTTCATGTTTTTATATTATAAGTTCAGTAAGAAAGTGTTCATTATTTGATTCATCCCATTTTCCTTGATAGTTTGTTATCAAAGAGTCAATGGTGATGTTGGGTGATATTTAATTTTAATTTTACTTTTTTGATTAAAAATGTATATCTATGGATGTGAATGTATAGGGAGAATAAAATACAATACCTATGGATAAATTTTGGATTAATTTACCTAGAAACACACCTCAATATACCAAGGGTTTAAAGAATCTTTATATTATGCAATTGAAAACTGATTAGTGGATAGTAAAATAAAATTTTTGTGTCCTGATTGTAAATTTATGTGATGGTTGAATAAAAATTAAGTATGTGAGAATTTTATATTGAAATAGTTTCCTAATCGATATGGATGTTATATTTAGCATGGTTAATCAAGTGTTATGTAAATTCAAAAAAATGAAAACACCATCAATGAAGTACAAAGTGACCCAGATGGTGAGAATTTTGTTTGAACATTTTTAAATGATTCATTTAGTTTTGAAGAGTAAAATGTCCAAGATTTCAATAGATCAACAGAAACTTAAGTCGATCCTAAGAAAGTTAATATTTCTTAGAACATTAGTGACAAAGAAATAATGCTTATGAATTTTTTGAATATGGATAGCAAGAATTGTATGAAGGGTGTACCAAGTATTTGAATTTTTCTTTTATACGTCAGTTTTTTCATTTCAAGTGCCTCTATAGAATTACAGAATAATAAATATCTATGATTTTTGAGTTGTTTCATGTTGCATTTAGGGAATTTAAGATCCCTACAAAATTATATTAGTGCAATAAATTCGTCAACAAACTTGGACATGATTATAAAATGATACATGCATACCCAGATGGTTTCATGATTTACAAGGGAGAAGAGTATGATAGAGAATAATGTGAAAGATGTTATACAAGTATATAGAATTAAATGAAAAACATTAAGAGTATAAATCAAAGGTATCGTAGGATGAAATGGAAGAAGAAAAATATGTCAAAGGTATTGCGTTACTTTCCACTAAAACCTTTCTTGAAAGGATTACTCATGTTATATATGATTGTAGATGACATGAAATGGTATTCTTAAAATAATAACGATGGCTTGAAGAGACATCAAAAAGATTAAACATCAAAGAAGGTGTTTGATTCTTTATAACCAAATTTATCTTTGGATCCTATGAATGTATGTTTGGGATTGGTTTCTACTTATTTTAACCCTGTTGTTACTTTAAGTAATAATTATAGAATTTGGACACTTTTTTTATCCCCTATAATCTACCTCCATTGATGTGTATGAGTAAGGCTTATTTCATTATTTTAATGATTTTTCATGGAAATAAAATTTCTGGAAATGACATCGATGTATACCTTCCACCTCTAGTAAAAAAAATTCGAGAATTATGGGATAATATCCTAGAAAACTATAATGATTCAATGAGAAAACTATTAAAAATTCATGTTGCTTTAATGTGGAAATTTAGAAACATTCCAAGACATGGAAATTTATCTAGTTAAAACACTCATACTGATTTGGATTATCCATTTATTAATTTTGATTTTCAACATCAACGATTAACTCATAGAAGAAAATAGAATTTTATGTGTCGGAATTGATTTATTAATACTTCTCATAAATTCAGGTTTAACAATACATGATTCAATAGAGATAGTAAAATCATAAATTCATCAACTGTGTTATCTAGTTCAAAAATTTTGGGACAGCTAATGAATGTCACCAAAGAATTTGGAAAATTTAATTAGTTTATAGAAGGTGGAAAGTGTATGAGGTACTATATTCGAAGAAGCTCGAACACAACAATGGAAGAAAAACAGTATATTTTTCGAGCCTCCTTATTGGGAGTTTAATTTTATACATCATAATCTTAACATAATGAATATTTAGAACAAAATCAGTGAAAATGTTATTTTTATAGTGCTTAATGATTAGGGTAAATCGAAAGATCGCCTTAATGATCGTAATGATTTTTTAGTCATTGAATATAAAGCATGGTTTCTAGGAAAATGCGAATGGAAAGTTTCCATTATCTATTTTTACAATGAAGATCATGAGAAATACATATTCCTTATGATATTTATACTAACCACATCTTGTTATGGATTTATGTGTGGTTGATTCCTACACATCCAAAATAAATTATAGATTATTATCCATAAGTTTGAAAACAATCCAATATTTTTCTCTCACTTTTCACTTGGTAAACACTTATAAAATGTAAAAAATCCTTTAAAAATAAGTGTAAGAGGTTAAAAACCAAGAAAATGAAATCATATTTTCCTAAAATCATAGTAAAAAAACCTTAGACTTAATTTTGAAATTTAGGAACTAAAGGTGCATCATTTTGAAATATGGATTTCCCATTATGGATGTAAATGTGTTTTTAGTGTTTTAAAATACTAAAACGTGCATGGAATAGTTTAAACTAGACAAAATAAGTAGTATTGATCTAAAATTAGGGGGAAATGATTGTCTATTTAATTGTGAAATGTATGAACTGACAGTATGTCATTCTGAATGACAGTTTTCCTATTACATTCATAAATGATTTTTAGTGTTTTAAAACACTGAAACATACATGGAATGATAAAAACAAGAAAAAGTATTTTGGATTGTACAAAAATAATTTTATAACCACTATAGATTTAATTTTTAAATGTAGGAACAAACAGAACATCTTTCAGAATTATGGTTTTCCCATTATGGTCATAAATGCATTTTTAGTGTTTTAAAACACTAAAACATTAGTGGAAAGCTAAAAAGTATACAAACAATGTCATATGGTCCTAAAATCAAGGTAAAAATAAATTATATTTTATTTTTAAATGTAGGAACTTATGACACATCATTTCAAATGATGGTTTTCTTATAATGGTCGTACACATGTTTTTAGTGTTTTAATACACTAAAGCATCTGTGGAATAGTAAAAACAAAGAAAATAGTGTCTTATTTTATGTAAATCAGAAGAAAAAGACTGTAGATTTAAATTACAAATGTAGTAACTGAATTAATATCATTCCTAATTATGGTTTCCCCGTTATGGTCGAAAATGCATTTTTAGTGTTTTAAAACATGAAAACATGCGTGAAATGGTTAAAACCAATAAAACTATTTATGATTGTTCTAGAATAAAGGGAAAACTGATATAGATTTAATTATGATATATAATAACTAAAAAAACATCATTTCAAATGATAGTTTGGTAGTTATAGTCATAAACACGTTTTTTGTTTTCTAAAAAACAAAAACATGTGCGAAATGGTTAAAACCATGAAAAAATCATCTAAGTGTCCTAAAATCATAGTAAACCCACCATAGATTTAATTTAGAAATGCAGGAACTAAAGACATGTCATTTTTAATAAATATTTTCCTCTTATGGTCGTAAACGCCTTTATAGTGTTTTAAAAGACTAAAATGTGCATGAAATAGTCACAACCAAGAAACAAAAGTCATATTGTCTAGAAATCAAAGGAAACCCACTATAGATTTAATTTTGAAATGCAGGAATTGACATCTTGTCATTATGAATGATTTTTTTTTGTTTAGGTCTGTAAACAAGTTTGTAGTGTTTTAAAATACTAAAACATGTTTGAAATGGACAAAACCAATCAAACGGCATTGGATTGTCCTGAAATCAAGGTACAACTACCACTTAGTTGTTTTTTATGTATAGACATAGACAACATTTAAATCTGAAATATGGTGTGATCATAATTTCTTGGTAAACACTTACAAAATTTAGAAAATCCTTTAAAAAAATTAGTGTTCAAAACCTAGTAAATGATGTCATATTTCCCTTAAATCGTGGGAAAATGGTCGTAGATTTAATTTTGAAATGTACGAACTAACAAAATTTCATTCTGAATAATTGTTTGCACTTTATCACCATAAACACATTTCTAGTGTTTTAAAACACTAAAATGTATGACGAATAGTCAAAACAAGAAAAGAATCATAATGTATTGAATTTATGGTAAAACCATAATATATTTAATTTTGAAATGTAGGTTCTGACTGCATTTCATTTTTAATGATATTTTTCTTTTTATGGTCGTAAAATAGTATTTAGTGTTTTGAAATAATAAAATGTTCATGTAGTGGTAAAACCAAGTAAAATGACCTAGTATTGTCCTAAAATGATGGGAAAATGACTTTAGATTTAATTTTGAAATGTAGTAATTGATGGCACCTCATTCTGAATGATGGTTTTCTTTTTATGGCCATAAACGTGTTTTTATTATTTTAAGACACTAAAACATGCGTAAAACAGTCAAAACTAAAAAAAACTGTATATTGATTTTCAATAATGGTAAAACCATCATAGATTTAATTTTTAATTATAGGAACCTTCGATACATCATTCTGAATCATGGTTTTCTTGTTAGGGCTGTAAATTCTTTTTTAGTGTTTTAAACACTAAAACGTGCATGAAATGATAAAAATCAGGAAAATGATGTCATACTATACTTAAATTAGGATAATTCTATTTTATGTTAATTTCAAAAATTTAGGAACTGATGGAATGTCATTCAGATTGAAGGTTTTCCCGTTTATGGTCGTAAACTTGTTTTTAGTGTTTTAAAACACTAAAACAGGAATGGAATGGTCAAACCCAAGAAAATGATGTTAGATTATACTAAAATCAGGGGAAAAATCGTATATTTAATTTTAAAATTTAGGAATGGATGGAATATTATTCTGAATGACGGTTTTCCTTTTATGGCCATAATTGTGTTTTTAGTGTCTTAAAACACTAAAAATGAATGGAATAGTTGAAACCATTGAAAACAACCTCATATTGATGTGAAATCATGTGACAACAATCACATAGTTGTTTTTGAAATATATTTCATGATGTGATATCAAAATATTTAAAAAAAATATTAAATAAATTTCAAGCACACCGCATGTCCATTTTAAAATAAATTTGAATATTTACTTATACCTTTTCAGTTTCAACAATTTAATCTTTTCTTAAATTGGTATGTTTCTATTTTCAAAGTTTTTTCATTATATATTATTTTTTTATTTTTAAATTCCTTATATTTTATTAAAAAAATTAAAAATTTCTTGTGTAACATTATGAATATATTCTTTATCTTTCGCATTTATTTTCTTAAATTTTCCAATTTTTATTACAGGTGACATATGTGGGAAATGGGCCGAAGTTTGACCATTCTAGTCCATGTCACTTTTTAGAATGCGGTATTTTTTGTTCCTATTTTCTATGGTATGTTAAAAAAATTTCAATTATTCTATTGTAATTATGATTTATTATGTTTAGTTTTAATTTTTGTTTCATTTTTTTATTATTGCTAATGAGATGACATGGTCAGTTTTAGTTGATGAGATGATGTATAGGTAGACAGATGTAGTGGTGTTCATGACATGGATGTATATTCATCATGGGTTGTTTTTGAACATATTTTATATGTATATACTGATGATTGATGTATTGGTTGAATGACGGGATGACTGATACTTTGGTTATGATTATTGTGGTCGTTTTTATGGTTTTGGATGTGTGATATATTAATGATGGGTTTGTCATATATTTATGTTTTAGTTTATAGAGTGTCAATTTTTATATATTTATAGTTTTTGTTAATTATTTTTAAAAAATTAAAATAGATTTAGCAACGGTTTTTTGTAACCGCCGTTGCACATATATTACTAAATGTATTTAGTGGAAGTTCAGATTAACCACTACTAAAAATAACCACCACGAAATGCACTGCACCCATTTATTTTATTTTATTTATATTCCCATTGGATATTTTTTAAATTATAAAACCACCACTAATTAAACAACAGACCATCACTAAATTGTCCAAAAATAACACTTAAAAACTGTTGTGAAATAAAATAAACTACCTCATATTTCACAGTCGCTACTCAATTAGTGGTAGTTTATAGTGTCTATGCATATGTTTGTTCCACAGTACCTTGTTATGCTATATTTCCATGACATACCACATTTTTTATTTCATATTTATATTATTTTTCTCCATGGTTAAATTTTATTGTCTCATCTTTTCAAACTCTTATTCCATAGCATATTTTTTCATATGATCTTACATATAATTCAATCATGACTTATGAAAAACTCAATTTTCAAGTTTTTTTAATAATATATTTCTCCCATGTCCATTTTTTTCCCACATTATTATGATCTAACCCTTAATGAAATGTTGATATGTTTTTTATCCCTTATCATTGAAGCTTACCCCTTTCTTATGTTACCATTATACTAGTTATGAAGATGAATATAGATTATGAGAAGTATATGAAGGGTTATAGTGTGGTTAGTTTATGGATAAATTTTCACACGTATTATGAAATAATTTTCTTATGTAGTTAATCCTTAAATAAAACACAACATAAATAATTTATATTATGAGTTCATTTCAAATATTTAAGGTAAAATTTGTAGAAATGATGTCAAATAATGGTATATTTAACTTGGGTTTCCTTGAATGGTATGAAATCATGTGATTAAATTATTTATTTTTAGCAATGGATTCAGGAGTCTGGGTCTAGGGAGCCTTAATAATTTTTTCCTAGTGGTACATAATATATCCCATTGTATATGGAATATAAATCTAGAGGTCATTATAAAATTCATGAAAGGAAATAATACTACGACACATAATATATTTCTTGTCCTGTGGATGATTAACAAGTTGATATAGAATATTTTAAAGGTGGAATATAAGCTAAATAAAATTAAAACATCATAAGTTATCAAAGATACTACGATACATAATATATTTGGGATGGTAAAAAAATTTACTGGTATATATATAATATTTTTTTGAGAAAGCGTGATTTGTTTGGAATCATAATAAATATATTTTTGATGATATTTGAGGTTTACTGAGAACTTTCACAATAGGCACAAGATGCATATGAAAATATGTAAGGTTTATCTATTTGTAAAAATATGATATTTTCAAATTATTCATATGGATAATTTAATCGTGTGGTACATATATTGAGATGATCTTTAATTATTTAAAATCAAGATGGTGAAGATTAAATCATGATTGAAGTTTACTTTTGATAAGATGATGTATAAACCATGGAGAAGAAGCTCATTCCACAAATGGTTTACTGCAATAAATAATATTGAAAATTTAAAAGGTGAATTAAAGGACAATGATTATAAATAATAAATATCGAGTCTTAAAGAATATTAAAAAGATATTGGTGTGAAAATTTTAGGATTTAAAATATAAAGAGTTGAAATCAATTAAGTAGATCAAAATAATATTTTTTATGAGAGGAAATATTTTACCATATCTAAAGTAGATTTAAAGGATAATAATCTGCATATTATCCTATACAATATAAGATGATAAATGGTGTGGAAATTTTTTGAAGGTAAATTGAAGAATCGTAATAGAATAAGAAGGATCTAGGATCATGAGGAATAGTAACATGTGAGAACTTAATGATTAAAGAATCATAAATATAAAACCAACGTGATTTATTAAGAGACTAAGTACTAAAACGGAATAATAAGAGAGTTTAAATAATAATAAAACCATTAATATAGTAATTTTAAAGATCTTTTTTATCAGAGATATAGATATGGAGGCTAGTAAAGAAATGCTTCTAAAGATACCATCATCATTGAGGAAGGAGAAGAATAAAAAATAATAGAGAAGAACTACCTAAGATTTATTTATTTCATAAATATTAAAAAATAATTTAAGAAGATAATTGAAGAAATGCGGAACTAATGTAGTTTATTCATCATATGTGTATTAATAATCTCAAAGAAGAATAAGTTTCATGGATCATAACCAATGTGTTTGTAACACCCCGACCCAAGAAGCCCATATTCGATTAATTATTACATATCATTGGCATGATCACAAAAGATCAAGTCTGTAAAGTCCGATTAGTTTAGTAGGCTTGTAAGTACTATATGCATTCATAAGGTTTACATTACATCATAAAATGGAAAACTACAACAACATTTTTTCCATAGACAAAACTGATATCCCATAGAATATCCATGCAGGTTAGTCATAATATACTTCTTCACATCCTGGGAAAAATAAAACATATAAAGGGGTGAGCTCAGATGCTCAGTAAGGATAACAATACAGCGGAAACTTTCATAAATAAGTATACACATTTAAGGCAATGTATAAGACTAAAACAAAAGCCTTTTAAACTTGAAATTCAACATAATATGGAAAAGATAAAATCAAATAATTCCATTTACTTGTTCACATGGATATTATACTAGTCGAATAATCTCGTGCAATATCAATAGCCACTTTCATAATGGTGTATTATGATGCTTTTGGATCAGGGTTGGGTTGTGTTCTCATGCAAGGAGATCATGGGGTTGCTTATTGTTCAAGGAAGTTAAGGGTGCATGAGAAAAATTACCCAACACATGATTTAGAGTTAGCTACAGTCATCCATGCTTTCAAAACATGGAGACATTATCTCTTTGGTGAGAAATTTACTGTGTCCAAGGATCACAAAAGCTTGAAACACATTTTATCACAGTGAGATTTGAATATGAGGTAAAGGATATTGATGGAGTATCTCCAGATGTTTGAATTTGACTTGATGTACACACCAGGAAAAGGGAATTCAGTGGCGGATGCATTGAGTAGAAAGTCAAATGCTCATTTGGCGAAAGAAGCTTCAGATGAATGGCAATTGATGTCGGTCTTAGCTGGCATGTATGTGTAATTTGAAGACTGAGGAGATGTTACAGTTTTATTTTTAGCTACACTTGTTCCTGATTTAGTAAATATGATGGAAGAAGCACAAACATCTGATGCAGAATGTCTGGTTGTATGTTCAAAACTCAATGGTGGGGAGACCATTGATGGATTGAAACATGATGAGGGTTCAGTTTTGTGTTTTAGATATCAGATGGTTGTACCTATGGATTTTCACGAACAAATCCTTCATTATTACCACCATTCATGATGGGTTGTACAACCAGGTGCATAGAATATGAATAAGGAGTTGAAGGTGTACTTTCGGTGGAGTGGCATGAAAAGGAAGGTGGCGCAGTTCGTCTCGCGGTGCTTAACTTGTCAGCAGGTTAAAGCAGAACATCAGAGACCATCTGGTATGTTACAAACATTACCTATCCCAGTGTGGAAATGGGATCAGATAGCAATGTATTTTGTTACAAGTATTCCAAGAATGGTTCGGAAACACGATTCCATTTGGGTGATAGTGGATCATCTAACCAAGTCGGCTAATTTCATCCCTATTTGTGAAACCCAACAGTGGAAGATCTTTCAAAAATCTATTTCTGAGAAGTGATAAATAGGAATGGTGTACTAGTGTCTATAGCCTAAAATAGATATTCGAGGTTCACATCTCATTTCCAGAAATCATTACAACAAGCCCTCAGAACTCAGTTGACTATGAGCACGGTGTATCATCCTCAGACTGATAGGAAATCCGAGCGGATGATACAAACTTTGGAAGATATGTTGTGGGATTGTGTAATGGATTTTGGTGGCTCATGGGATGAGCATATACCCTTAGTGGAGTTCTCATACAATAATAGCTATCGAGCCTCGATACACATGGGTCTGTTCGAAGCATTGTATGGGCATCCTTGTCGTTCTCCACTATGTTGGGTGGAAACTGGTGAAACTTCATTAGTTGGTCCGAGCCTTGTCTAAGAAACAACGGAGAATATTCAGTTGATTAGAAAGAGGATGGAGACAGCTCAGAGTCATCATAAATCTTATGCAGATCACCATTGAAGACTGTTGTCGTTCGTTGTGGGTGATCATGTCTTCTTGAGGATCTCCCCAAGGCTTGGACATCTTCATTTTGGGAGGCAGGGAAGGTTATCTCCTAGATACATTATCAATTTTGAGATACTGGAACGGTTTGGTGAGGTGTCATATCGGTGTCCATTACCACCACGGTTTAGTTCGATGCATAATGTTTTCCATGTATCTCAGTTGAAAAAGTATCAACCTGATCCTGACCATGTGATCAGATGGGATCACGTTGACCTAGATCTAGATGCTTCCTTGATACATATCCTAGTACGGGTTGTGGATAGGAAAGAGAATGCCTTGCGGGGAAAAATAATAGGTCTAGTGCGGATTTTATGGCAGCATGGTCAAATTCAAGAAGAGACTTGGGAATTTGAGAAGTAAATGAAAGAGAAGTGGTCGGAACTCTTTCAGTTGGGTGAAGGTTTTATAATTTCCCAGTTTCTATTATGTAACCATTTCTTGATGATTTTCATGGTTTTAATGTTAAGGGTGACTAATGGGAGAGTCGGGAGAACTTTAAATGATGTTTTGAGGCAAAGGGGATGTCGCATGGGCGGTGCAAAGGTTTTCTAAACTGTGCGGCCAAACTGTGCGGCCAAACCGTGCATTGTTAGTCTTGGAGGAAGTATCTTCTGCATATTTGGCACACAGTTTGTCTAACCGTGTATCCAAACCATGCAAGAAGAGTTGCTGAGGTAGTAGCTAACACACAGTTAGTGCACGGTTTGTCAAACCGGGCGAACTAACTGTGCGGGCACTTAAAGATATCCTATAAAGGTGTATCCCACGTGTTTTTGCCTCTAAGGGCCTCATTTTTTCTCCCAAGAGGCCCTAACTTGGTATTTTTCTTCACCTAAGGTCAAATAGGGTTCTCCCATCATTCTGGAGGCGATCTGAAGGCTTCTCTTGTCGAATCGAAGCTGGATTCTTGAGGTATGTGATCATTCTTCATCGTTCTTGATCGGTTTCTTAGATCTACATAGATCTACTTCTCCTCTCCTACCGGTTTCTTAGATCTATGCCCGTTATGGGTAGATATAAGTGTGTGGATGCAAAATATGACGATATTTGGCCTCGATATTTCTAGGAGAAGCGATCTAAGGTGGGTTTTTGGATAATCGACCCGGGTTTCTTGAGCGTTCTTCGATCGTTGTGGTTTTCTTCGAAACCTTTGAGGTAGGTGGCTTCACTCTCAACTCCTTTTGTTAGAATTGATTGGATTAGTTTCAAATTGGTTTATTTGAATCGATTTGATTTTGAAAAGCATTGAATAAATATTCTATAGTGAAGATTTAGGGTTTTGATGTAATTATTAAATCTTGGTGAATTGTGGTGCAAAGTGATTAGGCTTCTGGAATTTAAAATATTGATTTTAAATTATGATTTCTGAAATTTTAAATGGTTTGATGAGAAAGATCGGTTTTCAATAAAAAGGGAGTTTTATTGAAATGGTATGAGATTGAAATGACGTTGATGGATTTGGTTTTCAATAAAAGGTAGTTTTATTAAAATGGTTTGGAATTGAAATGGTTTTGATTGAAATGGTTTTCAATAAAAATGTGTTTTTATTGAAAGGGTGTCTTGGAAATATTAATGGGAAGATGTGGTGTGTGTTCATATTGAATTTGGGATAGACTAGGGTTAGGAGTCTACCCCATTAGTGTTGGGATGGATAAGGGTTGGGGATCTCCCTCGTCAAACCATCATATTTCATTCGGGACAGATAAGGGTTAAGGGTCTCCCCAGTCTGTGTTGGGATGGATAAGGGTTAGGGCTCTCCCCCATAAATCATTCAAGTGAATTTTGCTTTGATAAGGGTAATAAGTCTACCCCATCATGGTTGGGATGGATAAGGGTTAGGGATTCTCCCCTCTTCCTGGTAGCATGCATGGTTGGTTGCATGGGTTTTTCGAATGGTCTGGGTGTTCCAAAAAGGGATCTTGTGACATGGTTCTAAAGCTAGTTTGGTTATTTTTCTGGAAAAATAACTTGCTGGAAGATTGGCTTTTATTTCTCTTAGAATGCCTTTGGTTATGAGTGGTTTGGAAACTTTTTTATATTTAGTTATAAACTGATTCTGAGAAAATGTATTGTATAAACTATTTTTATATGAATGTGGCTAACTCTTCTATCCTAGAGGCATGAGTAGGGAAGTCATTGGGGAAAACCTACTGAGTTTTATACTCACCCCTGCTTTGGAAAGTTAGTGCTTTGCAGATGTTGTACTCCGGGACACAAGAAAAGGTAAATCATCTTATTGTTAGTGTCTTGTGGTGATTCTTGGGTGATGTTTTAGAGCTTGGAGCCTATGGTGCATAGAGTTGTAGTGTCTTTTGAGAGTCTTGAATTTTTCATCCACTGTGTACTTACAGGATTAGTTTTTTCTTCCGCTGTGGTGTACCTTGAAGTAGTTTGATATGAATGAAGTGTTTATTGGTCTTTATTTTGTTCATGCATCATATAGTGAGTGTTTGTCTATGCTAGATTGGTTTATGGGTTATTTAATAAAGGGTAAATCATCCCCCCAACATATATTTTAAACCCTTCAGAATTTATTGGCAGCCTTTGGAGACTTGGGGATGTCACTTAAGGGCTAGTAATGACTCGTTGTACTCTGAATCCAATGAGAATTGGAGGGTCATTACAAATGGTATCAGCTTGTTCGGTCCTTGCCTAACAAGTACTCATCGATGTTCTTGGTCGTGGAGTTGAAATTCATTCTTTTCTATTCCTTGGGTTGAAATCTTAGATAGGAGAAAGATTTCGGAACTTGAAATATATAGAATAAAAGGATGTAGCTAACCTATTTTTTCTGAACTTCATGTTACCAGGGTGTTGGGTACATAATTGTTTTGGATACACTTCTAGAATGTTGGGAAATATCATTGTCATGGGTTTAGCCAATGAGATGAGCATGACATTCATTGTAGAGGAATGACTTCCCACTAGGATTGCATATCTCATTGTGAGGAATGAGTAAAGATTTTGTGCAAGGTGATAATTTTTGAAAAATGAAGAATTTTTTTCAAGTGAATGATTTTGAAAACATGGTATTTGGTGTATTTTGAAAATGGATTGATTTTCAAAAGGCATGAGGAATGTTTTCAAAAATGTTTGAACATGGGAAAAAGGTTGTCTTGAAAAAAATGTTGTGATAGATGATGTGATAGAATTTGAAATGCTAAGTCATCAGTTGATAGAGAGTGAGATTGATGGATTTTTTTGTTGGTTTAGAAAATGGCACCTAGTAGGCATCATCAGAACCTACCCGAAGAGGCTACAGAGAATGTGGTTGCACAAAAACCATGTGTGAACCAAGAGCTAGTTCAGATTTTTGTCTAGGATTTTCATGCTATGGATATGGGGAACTGGAGTAATGAACCAAGGCATTTGGATCATGCCATCCAGTTCATGAAGAAAAATAAACCAAACATTCAGGGTGATGTTGAACCCGAAAAGGAGGAGTTGTGGATAAGTAGGATGAATCATATCTTCGATTTCATTGGCACACCATCGGAGCTCAAGGTCAAGTTGGCGACGTATATGCTTGAAGATCTTGCACGTTAGTGGTGGGATTTAGCGGTGCAGGATAAATTGGATGAAGGAATTACATGAGAGGATTTTGAAAAATTATTCAACAAACAATTCTATCCTCATACTTTCAATATCCAGAAAACGGTGGACTTCTTTAGCCTGAAACAAGAGAGTCTCTCTGTCTCAAAGTATGCAACTAAATTCATGAATTTAGTCTATTTTGCACAAGAGGTCACGGAAAGTGCGTCATTGAAGGCACTCATCTTCAAATCGGGGTTAAGGAAAGAGATTTGATCATAGATTACAGTTATCTATATTACGTATTATACAGAGATGGTGAACAGAGCGACTGTTGCTGAACGTGATATCTCGGGATCGATAGGAGGAGGAATGATGAGACCTATGGGAAACTTTGGTAACTCAACTGCTAGGAAAAAGAGGAAAAGGGATACCTATTTCCATAGTACGAGTGCAAATCAGAACAAGATGGCGGGGACAGTGAACCTCCCTCCATGACCCTAGAGTAAAGAAGGTTGTTTTCAATGTGGTTCGCTTGACCAAAAAAGGTGAGATGGTATAGTGCAACCTAGAGCATGTCACAATTTCAAGTAGATGGGGCATCTACAGTGATATTGTAGGAATGCTCCAAGGACGGGTGCACGTGTCACTTCTCAAGAGTCACAAGCATCGTAAGTTTTGATAGGATGAGGACATCATAATCAGTCTCTTAAGCATAATAGATCTATCCATGGTGATTCTCGAAATACCATGACTCCTCAACCAGGGAAATCGCAGCAAGGCAACAAGGAAAAAAGTGCAGCAACGAAGCAATTTTATGGAGTTGATTAGATGATGGTCGATGATCAAGTTGGACCATATACGGTGAGAGGTATGATTATTTTGAATTATACCCTTGTGCAAGTGCTCTTTAATGCTGGTGCATCACATTCCTTCATTTCTTCTCGTACTGTTGACTTGCTATGTTTAAAACAGGAAATGAAGCCTTCTATTTTGAAACTAAAAACTCTTCTTGGTGAAAGAGAATTTCAAGCCTTTATGTTTAGAGAATTTGTTATAAATTTTGATGGATCTTAATTAAAATGGGACTTCTCGATGTTAGAAATGGATGTCTATGACGTAATCATGGGTATGGATTGATTGACAATGTTTAAGTCTCACAACAACTGTTATAGGATAATGGTTAGTTTCGCGACTGTGGATGACATCAACCATCTCTTCAGAGGAGAGAGGATGGTAAAGAAAGGTGCAAAGAGCTTGTTGGCACCAATGGTGGGAACGATCTCTTACCAACTGGCAACGTTGACTTTGGCATCAATGGAAGAGATTGAGAAAAATAGTTTTCCAGCTATTGTAGATCAATTTCCAGATGTCTTTCCCAATAACTTCTCAGGGTTACCACCTCTGAGGGAAGTGGAGTTTGTGATTGATCTCTTTCCGGGGACCCATCCTATTTCTCTTACATATTATAGGATGGAACCAATAGAGTTATGGGAATTGAAAGTGCAGTTAGAGGAGCTTGAAATCAAGGGTTTCATTAGACCAAGTACTTCTCCATGGGCATCACCGATGTTTTTTGTGAAGAAGGAAGATTGAACTCTTCAGATGTGTATTTATTATTGTAAGCTTAACCAAGTTATGATAAAGAATAGATATCCACTTCCACAAATTGATGATCTGTTCTATCAATTAAGGGGAGCTCAGTGGTTCTCCAAGATTGACTTTCAATCAGTATATCACAAATTTTGAGTTCAGAAGGAGGATATTCCAAAGACATCTTTCAGAAGTAGATATGGCCACTATGAATATGTAGTCATGCCTTTTAGTCTAAAGAATTCACTAGCGGTCTTCATGGCTTTAATGAATTAGATATTTCATTGATATATAAATTCTTTCGTTCTGGTCTTAGTGGACGATATTTTGGTCTATTCAAAAACTAGGGATGATCAAGAGGTGCACCTGGAAATAGTGTTACAAATCTTGAGAGATCATCGTTTATATGAAAAATAATCAAAGTCGTATTTTTGGATATGGGAAGTACGTTTCCTTAGTCATGTCATTTCTGAGAAAGGCGTTTATGTTGATCCTGAAAAGATAGAAGTTGTTATCTCTTGGAAACCACCGAAAAATGTGTTCGAGATATGAAGTTTTCTTGGTCTAGCTGGTTACAACTGACGCTTTGTGCGTGATTTCTCATGACTATCTTCACCAATGACATCTCAGACAAAGAAGAATGCTCTATTCCAATAGAAATATAATTTCAGAAGTATTTCTTGGAACTTAAAGTTTTTTTTACATTGGCACCTATCTTGATCTTGCCAGAATCAGGACAAGGGTATGTGGTGTATTGTGATGCTTTAGGATCAGGGTTGGGTTGTGTTCTCATGAAAATAGATCATGTAGTTTCTAATGGTTCAAGGCAGTTGAGGGTGCATGAGAAAAAATTTCCCAACACATGATTTGGATTAGTTATAGTCGCCCATGCTTTCAAAACATGTAGACATTATCTCTTTGGTGATAAATTTACTGTGTTCACAGATCACAAAAGATTGAAACACATTTTCTAATAGTGAGATTTGAATCTGAGGCAAAGGAGATGAATGGAGTATCTCCAAATGTTTGAATTTGACTTGACGTATACACCAGTAAAAGGAAATTTGGTGGCGGATGCATTGAGTAGAAATTCATATGCTTAGTTGGAAAAAAAAGTTTCAGACTAATGGCAGTTGATGTCAGTCTTTGCTAACATGCATGTGGAATATGAAGACTGAGGTGATGTTGTTTTTTTCTTTTTAACTACACTTGTTCCTGATTTAGTAAATATGATCAAAGAAGCACAAACATTTTATTCTTAATGTCTGGTTGAAAGTTCAAAACTCAATGGTGGGGGTTAAATTTTGTGTTTCATAGATCATATGGTTGTACCTATGTTTTTTCGGGAACAAATCATTCATGATTACCACCATTCAAGATGGGTTGTATGCCTAGGTACACAGAATATGTATATAGCGTTGAAGGCATAGTTTTGGTGGAGCGGCATGAAAAGGAAGTTGGATGAGTTCGTCTCGTGGTGCTTAACTTGTCAGCAGGTTAAAGCAGAGCATTAGAGACCAGATGGTATGTTACAAACATTACCAATCCCTATGTGGAAATGGGATCAGATATAAATGTATTTTGTTACAGTTCTTCCAATAATGGTCTGGAAACACGATGCCATTTGGGTGATGGTGGATTGTCTAACCAAGTTGGCTCATTTCAACCCTATTCGTGAAACCCACATGGTGGAAGATATTTCAAAAGTATATATTCGAGAAGTGGTAAAGAGGCATGGTGTACCAGTGGCTACAGTCTCAGATATAGATCCTAGGTTCACATCTCATTTCTGGAAATCATTACAGCAAGCCCTCAGAACTCAGCTGACTATGAGAACAGTGTATCATCCTCAGACTGATGGTCAATCCAAGGGGACGATACAAACTTTGGAAGATATTTTGTGGGCTTGTGTAATGGATTTTTTTTTCATCATGGGAGGATAATATACCCTTAGTGTATTTATCAAACAATAATAGCTATTAAGCCTCAATACGCATGGCTCCGTTTGAATCATTGTATGTGAAACCTTGTCGTTCTTCACTATGTTGGATGGAAACTGGTGAAACTTCACTAGTTGGGTACAACATTGTCCAAGAAACAGCAGAGAAGATTTAGTTGATTAGAAAGAGGATGGAGATAGATCATAGTCATTAGAAATCTTATGCAAATCACCGTCGAAGACCATTGTCATTCGTTGTGGGTGGTCATGTCTTCTTGAGGATCCCTCCAAGGCTTGGACATCGTCATTTTGGGAAGCATGGAAAGTTATATCCTAGATACATTGGCCCTTTTGAGATACTAGAATGGGGTGGAGAGGTGGAATATTATTTTTCATTACCACCATAGTTTTGTTAGGTTTATAATCTGTTACATGTATCTCAGTTGAAAAAGTAATAGCCTAATCCTAACCATGTCATCAGATGGGATCATGTTGACCTAGAGCCAAATGCTTCATTGATATATATCCCGATACAGATTTTGGATAGGCAAGATAATTTCTTGTGGGGGAAAATCATTGGTATAGTGCAAGTTTTATGGTAGCATGGTCAGATTCAGGAAGAGACTTTGGAACGTGAGAAGGAAATGAAAGAGCAGTGGCCGGAACTCTTTCAGTTGGATGAAGGTTTTCTACTTTCTGAGGACAGAAAGACCAATGGTTGGGAGATTTTAGTACCCCAAGTTTCTAGTATGTAACCCTTTCTTGATTCTTTTCATGGTTTTAAAGTTAAGGTTGATGAATGGGAGAGTCGGGAGAACTTTAAATGATGTTTTGAGGCAAAGGGGAAGTCGTACGGGCGGCGCACGGGTTGTCAAAACCATGCGGCCAAACTGTTCGTTGTTGGTCTTGAAGGTAGTAGCTTCTGCATGGGCGGCGCACAGTTTGCCTAACCGTGTAGCCAAACCATACGAGAAGCATGTCTGAGGTAGTAGCTAATTCACATTTAGCACACGGTTTGTCAAACCGTGCAAACTAACCGTGCGACCACTTAAATGAGATCTTATAAAGGTGGATCTCACGCGTTTTTGCCTCTAATTGCCTCGTTTTTCCTCTTAAGTGGCCCTAACTCGGTATTTTCCTTCTCCTAAGGTCAAAGAGGGTTCTACCATCATTCCGGAGGTGATCCTAAGGCTTCTCTCGATTAATCTAAGTTGTATTCTTGAGGTATGTGATCATTCATCATTGTTCTTGATCGGTTTCTTAGATCTACATAGATCTACTTCTCCTCTCTTCTCGGTTTCTTAGATCTACGCCTGTTATGGGTATATCTAAGTGTCTGGATTCCAAATATTATGATATTTGGTCTCGATCTTTCTAGGAGAAGAGACCACAGGCGGTTTTTGGAGAATCGACCTGGGTTTCTTGAGTGGTCTTTGACAGTTCTGGTTTTCTTCAAAACCTTTGAGGTAGGTGGCTTCACTCAAAACTCCTCTTGTTAGAATCAATTGGATTAGTTTCAAATTGGGTTATTTTAATGGTTATGATTGTGAAAAGCATGTAATAAATCTACTTTAGTGAATATTTAGGGTTTTGATGTAATTGTAAAATCTTGGTGAATTGTTGGGCAAAGTGATTTGGCTTCTTGAATTTAAAATGTTGATTTTAAATTTTAATTGCTGAAATTGTCAATGGTTTGATGAGAAAGATGGGTTTTCAATCAAAAGGGTGCTTTATTGAAATGGTTTGATATTGAAATGATTTTGATGGATTTGGTTTTCAATAAAATGGAGTTTTATTGAAATGGTTTGGAATTGAAATGGTTTTGATGGAAATGGTTTTCAATAAAAAGGTGTTTTTATTGAAAGGGTGCTTTGGTATGATTGATGGGCATATGTGGTGTGTGTTCATATTGCATTCAGGACGGACTAGGATTAGGAGTCTCCCCCATCAGTTTTGGGATGGATTATTGTTAGGGATCTCCCCCATCGAACCTTCATATTGCATTCGGGACAGATAAGGGTTAGTGGTCTCTCCCATCAGTGTTGGGATGGATAAGGTTTATGGCTCTCCCCCGTCAAGAATTCATGTGCATTTGGGTTGGATAAGGGTAAGAAGTACCCCCCCCCCCCCCATCATGGTTAGGATGTATAAGGGTTAGGGCTTCTCCCATATTCCAGGTAGCTTGCATGGTTGGTTGCATGTGTTTGTGGAATGGTCTGGGTGTGTCAAAAATGGATCTTGTGACATGGTTCTAAAGCTTTTTTGGTTATTTTTATGGAAAAATAACCTGCTGGAAGATTGGTTTTTACTGCTCTTGGAATGCCTTTGGTTATGAATGGTTTGGAAACTTGTTTATATTTCGTTATAAACTGCTTTTGAGAAAATATTTTATAAAAAACTATTTTTATATGAATGTGGATAACTATTCTATCCTAGTGGCGTGAGTAGGGAAGTCATTGGGGAAAACCTACTGAGTTTTATACTCACCCATTATTTGGAATGTTGGTGCTTTTACAGATATCGTACTCCGGGACACAGGTAAAGGTAAATCATATTATTGTTAGTGGCTTGTGGTGATGCTTGGGAGATATTCTGGAGCTCAGATCTTGTGGAGCATGGAGTTGTGGTGTCTTTTGAGCGTCTTGAATTGTTCATCCACTATGTACTTTAATGCTTAGTTTGGTCTTCCGCTGTGGTGTACCTTGAAGTATTTTTATATGAATGAAGTGTTTATTGGTCTTTCTTTTTTTCATGTATCATATACTGAATGTTTGGATATGATGGGTTGGTTTATGGGTTATTTCCTAAAGGGTAAATCGTCCCCCAACTTGTATTTGAAACCCTTCGGCATTTATTGCCAGCCTTTGGCATCTTGGGGATGTCGCTTAAGTCCTAGTAATGACTCGTTGTACTCTCAATCCAATGAGAATTAGCGGGTCATTACACATGTCATATTAACCTAGAAAATTAGTGGAATTCATAAAAAGTCTCAAATTACATTTATTTGGATATTTATAAAATCAATTATTTTAATATTTCATTAATTAGGTAATTACTGCATCATGATTGTGTCATAAATAAATTAAATTATTTAATGTATAAAAAATATAAATAAAATACTATTATATAGGAAATCTATTTATATTTCTAATGAATATATGTAGTCGAATTTATCTTATGTATAACCCAATATTAAAAATGTTTTAGCTATTAAACTTTGATTTTAACTCTTTTAACTCTTCTTTAAATAAAATAATAATAAATGTCCTAATCTAATACAAGTGGACCTAAAAGATAATATTTTATTCCTAAGGTTGTTTTTGGTCGAATTACATTTATCCAATAGAATTAAGACATGTGTTAGGGTAATAATAATATCATTTTTACCCTTAATTACCCTATTTACTTTTAACGGTGTTAAATAAAAGTAAAAGGTTACTATTCAAAAAAAATATTTTCATCTTATTGAACCACATTTTACATACTGATATCAACTGTGTCTCTCAGATTTTTTGAATTCAACTCACAGAAGTGGTAAAATTAAGTTTTATGTAAATTTGTAAATGCTCCAAGGAGGTGGGTAAAAGACGGTAAAAAGTTCAATAAAATTTTATACATCTATTTTTATTATAAAATGACACCAATGAATTAAATTGAACTTATATAGTTATTATACATCTATTTTGACTTAAAATAAATTTAAATAAAATTAAAAATTATTTAAATAAAAAGTCGGTTGTAAACTATAACGTACTGTTTTTCACTATTCATCAAAAATTGAATATTTTCAGAAAAATACCAAAAATTTACCCAAATATAATTTTGATATTCTGAATTCAAAAATTAATTCTATTTTACCAAATTCAAAACATAGTAGTTTCATTAATTAATTTAAAATAAATTTCCGTTGTCAAAACCGAAAAGCGGGTTTTTAAAAAGTAAAATCTATCAAAAGGTTGACATGTGTTTAAGTCAAATTTAAATGTGAAATTACTTATAATCACCTATATTGTATTAAATGATAAAAATATAATCTAATTATACTTCCAACCCATTCAAATACACAATTTTACACTATAAATTATTTCGATTAAAAAAGTTGTTTTCAATTAAAATTTATTATTTTTCAGTATTCATCAAAATGTAAAAGTTATTAAAAAAGTACCAAAAATTTATCAAAAATAAATTTATTTTCCTGATTATAAAGAAGAATTTAATTTCCTTAAACTTAATATATAAAAGTGTCAAATATTGGTTTTAAAAAGGTGTTTCCATTAAAATGTGGTAAAATTGCGGTTTTTTGAAAAATGAATTTGTTCTTATATTATGTCTATGAAACACATAATATGGATTATAAAATTATATGGAGTATATAAAATTCAAAATTAAGTTAATAATATTCATAACTGCTTTTTAATGTCTAGTTTGGTAAGTTGTGGGGTGCTCGAAATCGGTGTTGCGTGTAACACAAACTATTGAATTACTTTAAAGAAGATAACTTACTATGAAATCTTGGGGTGTTACAGTGTTTCCAAAGTTCATGTTCTTAGAGAGGAAGAAGATGAAATGATTGAACTTGATATATTAATGCATCGATAATTCTAATATTTTTATAATGAAAACAAGGAAGACCCATATTCTGTAGTAGTAGAATACATATTGGAAGTTAAATATCTTGATCATTAGTGTTTTTGGAAGAACCCATTGTGAACAGGTGGGAGCCAGTATAAAGAACATATACGAATACAATATATGATTTTCAGTATATATACTTATGGTTAAGAATGATACCTTCCCCATTTTTATTTACTTGATTATATTTTTGTATATTTGTGTCTTACACTTGACTAAAAAACAAGGGACTATGTCAGCCACATTGGGTTGAACCTTGTAAAAATATTTTGTATCATTGTTCTTTTTTATTTACTAATATTCATAAGGTATAGTGTTTTATTAATTCATAAGAATATCATTTCACTAGATTATGTATATAGGTTCAAATATTAATAGGTATAATCTAAAGATAAGATAATTTTTTTAAAAAAACATCACATTGATTTACCCTCTCTCTCTTAGTGTGACTGTAAAGATCATGAGGAACTATAACTAGTATCGAGGCCACTTCTACCCTTGATTAGTTATATTTTTCCAATTTTTTTTTCTATTAAATACCAATTATATATACAAATAAAGGGTAGAAATAAGGGATAATAATTTGAGAAATATCATAGATTAGGAATGGGTTACACCACTAATTAAGGGTAATCAATGTGGTTATTTATTTTTCATAACAGTTGAAAATAATCCTTTTTATAAATAAAGTTTCGGATAAAAAAAACTATATTCTTATTGAAACACTTACTGATTTTCTTTCATTGAAATAAAATATTATTTCAAAAAAAACTTATTGAATTTTTGACATATATATTGGAGTTGATCAAGGTTATATAGTATGAGAAAACAAAGTTGTTGTTATAGACTAATGCAATGAAAAAAAAATTGGGAAATTTTTTCAAAAATTAAACATTCTCATCAAAGATGTAAAATCTAAGGAGTGGCTCTTAAGGTTATTTAAATAAAAATTTTACTTAGATTAAGAGGAATTTATGAATATTATTGATGATAAATCAAGGGAAAAAAATATTGTAAATATAATATCCATTAATCGGAAGAAACTTATAAACCTATCATTGGTGTCAAAGATTATCAATTGGAGACCAAAGACAAGAGAATTAAGAAGAATGATAATTCATTTCATGAAATAAATAATAATCATGAATATATGAAAATGATTATGAGAAATAAATTTTAAGATATGGTTAAATCTATTGAAGATTATAAAAACACTCTAAATATTAAATGTATTTAGGGTTAGGTTAATTTGAGAAATCTATATGTTTACTGACATGAAATTTCACATAAATTTGAGGGAGGAAGTGGTTCCATTTAATTTTATGAAAGATGGATTGTTTCAAAAATGTATCAAATTAGGCATAAGGATTTATTAATATCATAAAATTATTCCTACTATAATATCAATTAAATAGGTAATCATTAATCTAAAAAAATCTATTTTCACTAATACTATTTATATGGAGAGTTCAAGTTACAAATCAAAATATGGAAAATTATTGTTGGATAAAAAAAATTAGAATCACAACACTACATCAATGATGTATGTAAGAATGTTATATAATATTGGATACCCAAAATTTACACAAAATAATATAGTTTTCATTAAAATAAAAAGGTCTTCATTATAGCCAAATTGGTGCACAAAGGAGAAAATCAAGGTTCATTTCCACTGCTGGTGTTGTGGAAGGTTTTTACATAAGGTTATATATTAGAAGAGAAATATATCAGTAATTTCAAGACAAATAAGGCCTATATAAAGGGGTATAAGATATGAAATGTAGAGTAATTCTACAACTTTTATACAAGGAATAGAGAAAAGGGAATTATTTTCCCTAAAATTAAATTTTAAATAATATAGAATTTATGTGTAAAATGTAACAATACCAGTTATTATGATGATGAATTTTTGTATAAACCCACCATGCATGATTAATTTGATATTATAGAAATAATACTACTCAATCTAAAAAATAATAAGAGAAAATAATATGATTTGTCCTTGGGGAATAGGAAAAACAAAAGTATTGATAAAACATCACCCAAGAAAAAGATTGATAAGGATACTACACTAATGTGGAGATACTTATAATATGAAAGAAAATGAAACATCACTGGTAATTTAAATATTTACATGAACATTACAAATGAATAAATTAAGTTGAAGTTAAAAAGATAATATATCTATGAGATAAAAAAGAATTTATTTTATGGAAAACTTCCAAGAAGAAAAACATGAGATGTTTACTAAAGATGGTAACCCAAATTCTCTTGATAAACCATGGGTAAATGTCAAGAAATATGGTTATATTTTGAAATAATGAATTATTATATGTCCATACAATTATAACTAGCAAAGAACATGGATAAATAAAAACTTAATGAGTGTTCCTTGCTAGTTCATGTGAAAAAGTTAATTTCTCAAAAGAAGAAAATTGTGAAAAATAGAAAAACTATGCTTCACATATATTATGAAGACTATAAAATTAGAGGATAAGTAATAATAATTATTTTTCACACCATATAGCTAAAAATAAAGGAGTTTCTATGTTGGTATGAAAATATCATCCATGTTTCTATTCCTAAATAACTGTGGAGAACCCAACTTATGCTAATTATTTTATTCATATAGAATTAAAGGTGATGTATTCAAAAGGAGGACTGGAATTATACAATGGTTTTATTGAATACTATATTATCCATCATGTAATGATATGAAAATCAAATGATTTTTCCAACAATATAGTACTTTAACTAAAATCATCCATGATAAAGAAAATGGGTATGGTTTAGTAATAAAGGGAGAGTTGAGATGAGAAATTACTAAAAATATATTATTTTGTGTGAAAAAATAAATTAATAGATACTAATAAATTTATTTTATTATTATTACACTTTCCCATGCTTTTTTTTATTGAATTAACTCCAATGATTTCATTGGATAGTTTAACTATCTACAAAGTAACATGAAGTGGGAAAAACTCACTTGTGATAGAATGTTTTTGATATATTTTTTGAGTTGAGTGTTGATGATTGTTTATAAAATAGTATTGAAAAACACCTAGAAATAGATATATATTATTATCACATGTTAAGATATTTTATAGATAACTTTTTGACTATTTTAATCTCAATTGTTTTTTATACCAATATATCTTATGTTAATGGGGATTTGATTAATTTATGGTTCATTTCTATAAGAAATGTGATTTCATCCTTCAATAAAGTTAATTAGGGTTTACATTCAAAAAGAGGGATAATATGAAGGGTTTTCTCATCATTGACTCATTAGATGAGTGTGAATACCCATTACTCATGACCACTAGTATTTATTATCAATAAAGGTGATATGAAAGAGAGGACCTACTAAGAATACATTTATAGTGATTTTATCAAATTAGTCAAGTGTAATCAAAATAAATCCAAAGGGGGATTGAAGAAACCAATGCATTGGGATGATTTTTTTAAAAAGTAAATTTGTTGTTAATAAGTGAAGATTTTAAATATATTGGGTAAGATGAAGAGCCCAATGATTTAAGAGTTTAAAATATCCCATGATTTATGATGTGTTTTATGAAAATGGGATATTGAATAATTAATTGGTTTTAGATGTATCTTGGAGTTCCTATGGATCCTATTTTTTGAATTTTTATATCATTATATATTAAATATCCATTCATAATTTGGGAAGGGTGATTGAATCTAGAATATTTAGATAGTGCTTGGGGATTTGGAGTATTCATATTTAAGGAAGTATATTTTATATCAAATGATAATTGTAATGATATTTTAATAAGTTCATGAAAAGTTATGATAGGTGGGTGATTTAAACACTATCCAGTAAACATTTTGGATAACTTTGATGGAGATTTAAGATATCTAGAGTAATAAAAATCTCAATCTTATGATTACATTCCACGAAGAATTATTTATGGAATGTAATATTCACTTTGATGATGACATGTGGATAATTTTATTTGAAACAATTAAAACATTTATTAGTAATTAATTAATTCAATACTTCTAAGAATAATTATTGAGTTAATGTTTTAGTTTTAATTGAGGTAATGAAAATATTTTTAAATGATCAATAATAGTATTTATTTGATGAAAAATTATTTAGGAATTGTGATGAATATATATGTAATGTTTTGATAGATTCTTGAATTTATTTAATTTGTTTTGAGATGAGTTGGTGAGATTGGAGATTTCTTGAGAAGTAATGAATAATTTGTTAGTTAAGTTTTATAATTTTTGGATTTATGTGTTAGAGATGAATAATTGAAAAAAGAACATATAAGATCACTCATAACCTAATATTGGAATACTACTTCATCTTATTAATCTATATAATATTCTATGAAGGGTATATAAGAAGAAATGGGAGTTACTCTGTGATACATAACATTTTCAGATAGTATATAAGTTTTTCTTTGGGATATGTAATATATCCCAGTCCATATGGAAGATAAATCCTGATCTCATACTGAAATATGACCAAGGTAAGGCCACTAATATATATATGATATTTCCTAGCATTTCTAAGATTTACAAGTTGATGTGTTATATTTAATGTGTGATGTATACTATAAATTAGATTGAAATTTATTAAATTATCATATCCATTATGGAATGTAAGATCTTTAGGATGATATCGAATAGTCACCAGTTCATAGACAATATATCATTGAGAAAGAGGAAGATATTATAAAGCATTTGGAAGATATTTTTTATGATATTTAAGTTTTATTTATAACTTCCAAATCATTTTTAAGATGATTATGAGAATATTTAAGTTTTATTTATTTATAAAAATGTAAGATTCCATGATTTATTATTTGGAATGATAATTAAATCCAACAATTCATATATTGAGATGATTATCAATGATTTAAATGTCATGATTATGAATATCAAATTGTGATTCAATCTGATATTTTAGAAGATGAGTAATGCTTTGTAAAGATAAATCTCACACCACAAATATTTTTCTATATGTGATAATGAAAAAAAATACTAAGGATAAATAAATTCAAAGAAATATAAATAATTAATACCAAGCCTTAAAATATAAATATTTAAAATTAATTATTAAGGTCCAAACATCACATTTTATTAGGATAACTATCAAATAGGTTTTAAAGGATAATTAAAATATAATATTCCAAATATGATCCTTGTTATCACCAAAAAATGTATTCCATGAACTTTTTCTCAAAATCCATGATATATTCCTTATTAAAATTATACAAGTCATGTACAGGTAGAGAAGTATATCAATGAATTAATAATTCATACATGGGATCTCTATGTGCCACATGATTTCTCAAACAACAAGGGATGATGATTCCTTATAAAAATTTCCAAATCTAGTGATGTGGTGATGAGAACAAGTTATTGGGAGTAGTCCATGTATTTCATCATTTATTTATGAAAAGGGGTGTAAAAGCTATAAAACCCATTGACTATATTTTAGTCATATTTTTTCCTCATAAAACACTGAATCTGTGGGAACTGAGGAGAAAAGGGTGTATTTTATTTTGTATTCTTTGATTTAACTACTTGTGGAACAAAAATTATCTCATGGAACAAAACTTTTTGTTATTTATTATTGGAATGTGTTTTGTAACATTTTGGTTTCATTCTATAGTGAACAACATATGTGTGCCCTACATTATATGTGTGCACCCTACTATCCCTTTTCCATATGGAATGTTCTTAGATATACACCCAGGTGAAAACTTTCATGTTTATCTCTCCTCATGAAAACCACTTGCACACCCTACTTCCACACTCAACTCTATTTACATGGAGTTGTTCAATGAACCTAGTTCATCAACTCGCATGAATTTCCCTATATTCCTAGAGAAAATCATATCAGCAAACCCATTTTGTGTGCTCGGGTACCTTACATGAGGTTCCACACCCTATCACTCATGGTCAATAAATAGACCCGTACAGACACTATTTAGAGGATTTCGGGATGAGGGAGTAGCATCTGAAGATCTATGCTCCCAAGCCTTCCCTCCTTCGAGTGAATCCTAAGTTCAAACCTAAGGAAGACACTAACTGATATTCCACACACCCTAGTCATCCCAGATGAACTACACTAGGTATCCATGCACCCTTGATACTCAATAATGTTATACTAGAGTGTCACATTCCCTATAAGTCCTGAATGTTAAATATTAGTGAAACATTCACCATATCCATACTAGAGTTTCCCCACTAGGTAGACACTCTTTCCAACCTTTTATACTAGAATGATACATTGATCTACCTCCAAACTATGTAAAGTATGCATTCTAGTCACATGGATAAGAATTCCCTCACATAGTTTTTTTCTGTAGGAACCAACTCAACCTAGTCTAATAACTAGCTTCTAGCTATTCTAAAGTCCTCATAATTGGGTGTTATGTCTCTCAATCCTATATATGGGCAACCCTTGCACCTAGGTCACCAAACTAGGAACAACTTCACTCAGGCCTCTATACTAGGATGCTCACTACACCCTACTCCCATGAAAAGGGTTCTAATTAACCCTGGTCTCATACTTGGTCTATAGTGACCCATAATTTTCATACATAAATATTACATATTATTATATTAATATTCAATACAGAACATTTCTATCTATGTAAAAATCATACTGGTCTAGTATCTTTGGAAACTTGGATGCATAATCATATGTTTTATAACTGAAATAAATCACCCCCATGAGGTTAATCATAAATAGCACCCTTGTTATAAATTTTATAAATAATATATTTCTTCACATTCTGGGGAAAAGAAACATAAGAAATGGTGATCTCTGATGTTCATTATTTGTTAACAAGGGAGATATTTATGATCACATAAACATAACACAAGAATAATGGTATGTGAATATGAGAATAACGTTTAAAAGTAATCATATAAATGTATTATATATTAATCATAATGTAATCATGGAACAGAAGCAGTTAGAAAAAATCATTGTCGTAAGACATAAGTTTTTGGAATAAAAATAAGCATAGAAAATAATTTCCCAAGTAGTCAAGGATAATTACCAAGAATATCACACTGGATTGATTTCTCTCCCAAACCCATAATATTATTCAAGTATAACTACCTAAAAAATCATAGTCAATAGATTCCCTTACTATACTAGGTTTACTCCCCATTACAACCTTGTTTATCTTATGAGATATACATCATTACACATTGCATTGGAGGGATATATAATTATTTGACCACCCATAACATAATTTAAATAATATATATATATAATCCATAATAGGAAAAAACATTCATTATATCATAACCCATGAAAAATAAATGGGTTTCATAAGCATGCCATCATGGCATGATTTGTGGAAGATATATGAGTTTTATAATAATTTCATCAAAGAAAACCCTATAGAAAAGAAATGGGTTTCATAAAAATATTATCATCATATACATAACCCATATATAAAAATAATGAGGATGGTATCATTATATAATAACCCTAATAAATCATAATTAACATCAAATATCTTACTATATATTAATAAACCTTTAAAAGATAGCTTAGAACATTTCTTGATAAAAATAACCTTTTCAATTTAAAATCAGTTATTTAAAATATAAAAAATTCTTAAATATGAAGGAAAAAATTTAATAAAAACTTGTAGAGTTTTAAATTAATCCTAATGTAATTTATTTTTTATGAATATGGGAAATTATTCTCATGTTGGGTACATTAAAAGCAAGATTCCTTCCACATTTTTTTGTAACAATTCAAAAGTAACACATTTAGAAAATGACAAGAAGATTCATTTAAAAAAAATATTTACAAATTAAAAAATGTGAGAAAATGAATTCAAACAATAATATTATAATATTAAAAACATTGTTTAAAAATTTTATAGAAAACATGGATATGTAAAAAAGATGATCTTCAACTCTAGAGACAAATAATGTCAGTTTTTCTTAAAAACATTCTATCATTTTGTTCATAATTTAAAGATAGAAAATGAATGGAAAGAAATTATTCTAAATAAACAAACACTATAGAAGAAAATTAATTATTTTATTTAGAGGTAGATTTTTAAAATTTATCATCGTTACCATAATCATAAACAATCTTGATAAACAAAGATATTATAACATAAAACACATACCACATTGGTAAATTTTGAATCAAAAAAACCATGAAATAAATAAAAATAGATAGATATGTAAATCCATATAATTTTCATAATAATAATAAGAAAATACATTCATGTTCAGAACATAAACCAAATAAAAAACAAGTTACAAATATGGAATGTGCCTCACAAAAATAAAAGTGAGAAAAACTCATCTACAACATATCCAACTTTCGTTGTACATGTTCAAACCGAACATGTCATAAATATATATATATATATATTATTCACATATTATAGAATCATAATAAAATATATAATTCTATATACGATTACTTATATCCCTTTTATCACCCATTTATTAAAAATTCTTTATTAAAAACATAGTTCTGGGTGATAACTGCTTTGTTTTTAATGTAGGTTTTGTTTTCGTAACATTTGGTCATTATAATTTGATCGTGGTTAAATAATATCAATAAAATTAATATTTATATAAATATTATATATATTCATTATATACATATTTATGGTCATCTATAAAATTTATTGATGGAAAAATGAATTACATCGTTCATGGAAACAGTTGGTTTTACGTATGGATGAATGATGTTTTCATTTTTTTGACAGATGGAATGAAAGAAAGGTAAAAAATAATTCGCCTATAAATAATAATTATAATATCATATATATCATATAAATTCAAAAAAATCTTCTTTATTTCCATCCATGTAAATCATCGATGAAAAATTAATCACATCACTTTATGGAGGTGGTAGTCCACACGTAAGAAAAAGTGACATTATCATTTTCCAACGGATTGGAAGGTAAGAAGGTAGATAAGATATTATAATTATGAAATTAAATTTATTTCATAAATATAATATATCTACATTAAATACATTTTTATATCTGGTTATGAGAGGCAGTGATGAAAAATGAATTACATTGGTTAGTGAGGAGGTAGTTTAGCGTACACATGATCGAAGGATTCATTTCCCATTTGATATAAAATTTAATGGATATAGGTAATTAAATTAACAAAATAAACTAAAATTATATAAAATATATTGTTGGTTTTATATCATCGTGGTTGAATAATATTTGATGCACTTATAATAATAAATAAAACAAGTTTTTTTAGTTAAGAATGATACCTCCCCCTGAGACAACCTCATTAGTTTGTCACCAAAAGACTTCCTTAGTGGGTTTCATAATTAAAACAAGGACACTAGGACATGGTAATGTAACTATGTAATGGATTTGGGTAGGTATTGGATGAACCAAAACTCTTTATAAGAGTGAAACAAAGATGATTGGAGGTTCCCATTTATAAATGAGAAGGACAGGTATTTTTGTAAAAACCCAAAACTATTCAATAATGGGAAGTCACTCACAAAACAAGTGCCTATAAAATTGATAAATAATGGATTGGAGTGAATATAATGTTTATAAACACCTAAAATCTAAGAAATAAACATTTTTAAGCATCTTATTCCCTATGGTTACTCACTTTTAATATTTTAGTTTTCCCTATAGTAACAAGTTTTTTTATATAGGAGATTTATCCTTGACGACTAAAAATAAAATGGGAATTATTAAATAATTTGGACCCACTAATTATTCATATTAAATATAATTTATCAAATAAAAAACCTATGTGTATAAAAAATTAATTTTAATACACATTCATGTATTCTGTAAAACCTCATTTTAAACTTAACCGAGGTAATTAATTTTCAGGTTTTTACTATTCATTGTGGAAAAAAATTAATATCAAATTATTAAATAAAAAAACTATTATGATGACAAATGTGGAATATATTTTTTCAATTTCTAGTAATAATATTTTCGTAATTTAATTTAAATTTAATCCCAAAAACTCGACATAAATCAATTTTTTAAAGAAATATTTTTAAGTATGAAAAATGTTTTTATTGAAATTCAACAAAAAAAATGATTACAATGAGATATATTGTATTAATAATAATATAATTTAAATAATTTTACTTTTAAAACAATTCTAAATGAAATTTAAATTTTTAATACCTTTATACTAAAAGATAGTTTTTAATAAAAATTAGTATCTTTCACAATTCATCAAAATTGACTCACTGATGGAATGATGTGTATTGTTTAACTTCATATGAGTAATATTTAAGTGAATAAAGAGTGTATTGTGTTATATATTAAAATATTTATATATATATATATTCATGAAGATAATGATATATAAGTCATTATCTTCCACTATTTATGTCTATTGTGGCATATATAAGAATTATGTAGGTACTTAATTGGGGTTATAATTAGTTTCACAAAGTTGTGTAATAGTGAAGGAAACATATCCAGTGATATATAATAATTAATTTATTAAATATAAAAAAAATTGAAAATGTTAAAAGGTTTTTGATAAATAAATTATAAGATTAATCAAGGAATTAAAGTAAATGTCTACAAAAATTAGAGGATATAAATATAAAATTGGTTATGGAATCATCAGATATAGAATACAGTGATTGGATTTTTTGGAGCATCGTGGAATGATATTAATTTTTTATAGATTTTATTTCAAAGAAAATGTGATAAAAATATTTTTTAATTATGATCAAAAATTTCATTCTCATATAAAATAATTAAGTACATAAGACAAATGGGTTCAGTGTTTATTCCTTGGTTTCTTTTTATCATTCATTTTCATGGAGATCTATAATCGATAGTGGTTGATTTTAGGGGTAGAATTGGGTATATTTCAAGTTTTAAAATTTTTTAAATTTATTTTCTTTTTATATTTATATTCAAAAAATTGTTGATTTCTATAATTTCAAAAGAAAATATTCTTTTTTATTCCCTTATAATTTATTATCCATGTTCTAAAATTATACTTTCATTGTTTGTGCATCCTAAAATTTCTTACTTCTAGTTTATTTCCCATGTGCTAGAGAAATGTAAATTAGGTAGTTAGTGGGTTTTTATTAATGTTATGTGTTTTAGGATATATTTTAGTTTTTTATTCACTTGATTGATAATTATCTAGATTATAGTGTAATTTTTATTGGATTGAGATCAATGGAAACACTAAACCGCTTATCTCTTATTGATTCTCTTCTATCATTTCACATAGAAATAAATGATGGTTATATTATTTCTCTTATATATGTAATTATATTAAACCTATGAAATAATTATGGGGGGAAATGATTTATTCTTAGCATATCATAGTTGTTCAAGAAATTTAAAATTAAAGAAAAATATCATTACTTTTTTTATTTAACAGTTTAATTAATACATTGGGATGTAATTATAATTTAATATATTAAAGTAATATTTTCATGGAAATATTGAATTATATTTAAAAATATTTTTATTATTTAATTTTCAGATTTTTTGGCATGTGATTAATATAGAATATTGTTTTGATCTATATAATTATATAGGATTTTATTAGTCTTTATTAGATATTATTTTATTAACATGTGGTTTTGTTTAATTTGGGTATTATGTAACATGGTAAATTATAATGGGAGATATAATTTGATAATGTTAACTAAGTTCATAATAATGGTCTATTAGAGGATTTTAAGTAGGAGAAAAGTTGACTTGGATAAAATAATTGGGGTATTATAATTTACATTAACATCATGAAATGAGATCTAATTATATTTTATTAGAGGATTATAATTACCGAATACTTTCCATATATATAATGGTGTTTTATTTTATTAAATCCACGGACTTGATATATAAGTTGACACTATAAATGTATTATGGGGGAAATTAGAAGTAATAATTAAAGGCTTAACATTATTGTTATGGTATAGATATATAGGTAATTTTGGAAATAAATTAAATTTATTGAACTATTAAATTATAGGGTCTATTCATAGAGTATTACTGTTTGAGAATATGTGGATATTATTGCATCTATAGCATCCCAAATAGTACCTAAAAGGGGTATAAATTATGGATTGGATCATTTTTCACCTCAAAATTTCAATAAAAATTTTTCTCACATTGTAAAGAATTATGTGGACCCCTCATAATCAATAACATAACTAATGTATCCTAACATTGAAAAGATAATTCTGAAACATGTATATTTTTACTTTTTTCCTACTAAAATATATATCTAAAGAGAATGCATTGATTATGTATTGATGAAAATGAAAATACTTTTATATATTTTATTGATTATTTTCATGGTTTTAAACACATCATTTTTTCATTTACAGGGTAATTATATCATGATTGAATTATGTTAGTATTTTCATGATTTAATGAGAAAATGAGTTAAATCTTGAGTTTTTATTTCTTAATTGAACTTTGAAAATTTTTATAATAATTCATGCACTTAATTATAAATGTTTTGATGTATATATCTAGAGGACGAGTTTAAAATTAAAAAATTAAAGATGATCCAAGAGATCAATAATTACTATAGATAATTTATTTTCAATATAAATTCTACCAAGTCCTCGATCGACCACCTTTAGAAACCAACTTTATGTAATCCCGCATTTTTTATACATAACTTTTCATTGGGTTTACAAACAGAGGATCTTTAAAGTCTAGTGTCTTGGAAATCAGGAACATAAAACATGAAAACATAAAACATTTTTCTAATACACTTGTAGGGATTCATCATAATTTCCTCCTAAGTACAATTATTTTATCTCATAACCTAGAGACATACATCAAAGGAAAGGGTAAGTAGAAGGCCCAGTTAGGAAAACAAGGGAATCAGTTTAGTTGTGAAATCAATAAGAACTTGATAAAAAACATAAAGACATGAGAAATGGAAGAATAGGCATTTAATAATGAAAATAACTTGAAAAATAAATTTAATATGTGTCTACAACATTTAATTTAGAAATTCATAAACATTTCACCAAGGTTCATCCACAAGGTGTCATAAGTATCATGAAACTTATCATCTCTAGAGATTAAATACTTTACCCAATGTATTGGAGCACTATCAGGGCGTACCCTTAATATGTATTTGTTTTCTTGTGATCCACTTATATCATATTCCAACATTTAAAAAATAACTTACAGAGAATAAAATAAATTGTTTTCATTTTAAAATTGTGACGTTTTAAGAGTTCTTAAGAACTTGATTGTTATGTCATTTATAACTCATGGAAATGGAGTGAGGGTTAAATGTATGTCAATTA
The DNA here is from genome assembly GCA_963277665.1 of Viscum album. Taxonomy (NCBI): domain Eukaryota; kingdom Viridiplantae; phylum Streptophyta; class Magnoliopsida; order Santalales; family Viscaceae; genus Viscum; species Viscum album. The sequence continues at coordinate 1,993,134,826 of OY728151.1, forward strand.
CAGAATAAAATAGATCAATTTTATATATTAATGAATACCCCTGGAAATGAAAATCTAATTGGGTATTCACATAAATAATACAAGAGAATTTCTTGAGAAATATAGAGATATTTTGAGACGAAACTTCTACAGCATAACGGCTATATAACATGGTTTTTGAAAACATTGAAAATAGAGGAGAAAAGATTCAACCATTTAGAAATAACTCATAATACATTATGGGTATAGAATAAAAAATAAATAAGATCATGGTTTGGATTATTGAAAAAAAAATACCATATGAAAATGAAACTTGAAGGAAATGAGAAGGTGTGATTTCTTTTACGAAAATTCGGCAGCCTAACGGCGTCACTTAAAAATTCAGAAAATCAGTTTATTAGAGGAGAAAGTGTCTCTTTTCAATTGAACATGAAATAGACAGTAATAATGATATATAAGAACATAAACCAATAGAATTAAATAGAAACTAGAAGACATAACATAAAGGAATTCATGACTCAAAAAATGAGGGTGAAAGGTTCACTTACATTGAAGAGTAGCTTCAAAAGCTTCATGTTTGGGACCTTAGAGGCCTGAGGGAATCTTGGGAGGACTCCTTTGGAGGTAAAAGTACCAGATCTTTGTTTAGGAGGATTTTGGAATGAAATGAATGAGGGAATGGATTGGTATTTATAGGAAAAGTGAGGGAATATTTAATTAATTCCCAAGGGACACCTCATCAGTTGTATTGGCAAAACCATGGTCTTGTCCTTGGTATTTTCCCATGGTATTGTCCAACTGGGACACCTCATAACATACCTTACTATCCATATGACTACCAGATTTATTACATCCTTATTACATAATCAATGCGGTCATTAAACACCCACAACTCAAAAATGTATTTTAACTATTCACTGAAAATTCAACTCTTTCAGAAAAAACCCAAAAATTTACCCTAACCTAATATCGATGCTCTGATTTCAATACTGAACTCCATTTTTTGAAAATAATTTTCTAAATATTTTTAATTTAATTTTTTAATAAAATAATTATTTATTCAAAAAAACAACTTGAAAACAATAACATGTTTTGTAACGCACTGAAAAAGTAATCGAGGTCCCATAAAATTGGCATATAACCATAAGACAATAAAGTAACAATTTATTATTACATTTTATGAAAATTAATTTCCATTTTAAATTAATAAATTAATTATAAAATGTTAAATAAAATATTTATGATATATAAAATATCAAAACTTATACTATGATCGTTTATTTATTTTAAGATGTCAAAATTGTATTTATACATTAATTGGTGAAGTTTCTATTTTCTTGGCCGATTTACTATTCATTATTATTCATAAGGGTATGTTACTATTCATACTTTACTATTTACTAAAAATCAAGTTGATCTTGTTAGACTCTAAATTTCTTACTCATCACAACTGTAGAAGACCATTTTTTGAAAATCATTTCACATTATTAATTATTTGAAGTATACAAAAATATTTTAAAATACCCCATTTTCTAAAATTCATCAGTAATATGGAACTTCAGCCTACATTTTTCTAGACATTTAAAAATCACAAAATTTAGCATAATAAAAAATAAAAATCTTATTATACCATGGGATTACAAAAAGTATCTCAGGCCTCATTACATAGCCCCTTATAACACCTGCATAAGACCTAAGTGCAAGGTGTGCTACGATGATAGAATCATGCGGCAGCTAGGACCACATTTCACGAGTGGTGATTTCTATCATCTTGAACTTCTACCTTAGGAAATTTTGTTCAAGCTTCACATGTTGGAGTCTGTCTTGGTCTTGGTCCAGAGAAAAGCCCAATAAAGCTACCTCCTTCCCAAGCTCTGGCCGATGGGCGTCGTACGGCCCGAGTCTACTAGATAAGGCTATCGATGCTTCTTTCTTTATTGACCAAGATCACTTGTATTTATTAACAAAACAATGTAACGTAAAGAGTTTAGTTTCCAACAGTAATATTGACCAACTGTCATATAGAAGTTTAAAACCAATGGTCTCATTTAATTATAATCACTTCACTAATTAAAGGATATAGTTTTGTGGTGTATAAAATAAAATAACACACAAATTTTGGAGACAAATATTATTCAAATGTTTGGGTGGTTACATTCTTCCCCCTTAATAAATTTTGTCCCTGAAATTTTAACTCGTACCCTTAGAAGAGAAAATGTGTGGGTACTTATGCCTCATAGACATTCTAATTCCCATGTGGATTCTTCACATTTGTGGTTACTCCACAAAACCTTAACAAGGTGGGTAGTAATATTACATAGAACATTGTCTCTATGATCCAAGATCTCCATCAGTTGCTCCTCATAAGAGAGGTCATGTTCTGGTTATACCACCTCTAGATTTAGTACATGTGAAGGGTTGGGTATGTACTTATTCAAGAGGGATACATGGAAGACATCATGAACTTGTGCTAGATTTGGAGGAAGTACAAGACGATAGGCCATTGCTCCTGCGCGATCAAGGATTTCTTAGGGGCCAATGTACATAGGGTTGAGCTTCCCTTTCTTCCCAAACCTCATGACTCTCTTCCAAGGTAAAATTCAAAGAAAGACTTTGTCACCAACATCAAACTCCAAGTCCCTTCGACGGTTTTCAGCAGAGCACTTTTGCGAACTTTGAGCATCCTTAATGTGTTTCTGGATGGCGTGGACCTTTTTTATCATCTCTTACACAATATCAGGCCCAATAAGAATTCTCTCACTAGATTCATGCCAACATGTTGGATTTCTACATCGTTTAACATATATATCTTAATAGGGTGCCACTTGAATTCTTGATTAGAGGCTATTTTGGTAAGAGAACTCAACTAAAGAGATATGTTGATCCCATCCACCTTTAAATTCAATTGATCATGTTCTCATCGTATCCTCAAGTTTTTGAATAGTCCTTTTTGATTGGCCATCAGTTTGGGGGTGATAGGCTATACTGAAATTCAATTCAGGGCTCAGATCATGTTAAATACTTCTTCGTAATTTTGATGTGAACCTTGGATCATGATCAGATACGATAGTATGTGGAACTCCAGGCAGCCTTACCACTTCCTTCACATAAATCCCAGTAAGTTAATCAAGAGAGAAATATTCTTGAATGGTAATAAAATTTGAAGTCTTGGTGAGATGGTCCACAATAACCCATATCGAATTGATTCCTTTGGAAGTTCTCAAAAGACCAGTGATGATGTCCATAGTGATATTGACCCACTTCTATGCTGGTATGGGTAGTGGTTGAAATACCCATTTAGGAAGTTTCTGCTCAGCCTTTACTTTCTGACATACCAGGAACCTTGAAGTGTAGCCAGAAATCTCTCTTTTCATATTATCCCACAAATAATGATCATGAAGGTCCCTTTACATTTTTTCTGCCAGGATGTATAGAGAAAGTAGAGCTATGAGCTTCATCCATCAGCTCCTTATTTATTACTAGAATAGATGGAACACATAGTCTTGTAAAAAAATTCAATACACCTTCTTAATCGATATTGAACTCAGGAAACTTCCCATCCTTCACAGCTTCATACTTCTTCTGCAAAAAAGGATCTTCTTTCTGAGCTTTCATTATTATCTCTAGAAATGAAAGTTGAGAAATCATTTGGGTTAGGGTTGATGATGCCTCTTCCCTTATATTTCCCATGTCCATATTTACCAGGTCCTTGATCAAAGGATATATTTGAATCCTCATCATGGAAAGATCAATTGGGTCTTTTCTGCTTAATGCATCAGAAACTTTGTTTGTTGTTCCGATATGATAATGAATTAAAAAATCATAGTCTTTGAGAAGTTCCAACCAACTCCTTTATCTCATATTCAATTCCTTTTGTGTGAAAATATACTTCAAACTATGATGGTCTATGTATATATAAAATTTATCACCATAAAGAGAGAGCCTCCATATCTTTAGATAAAAATGGTCATAGCTAGCTCCAGGTCATGCATAGGATAGTTCTTCTCATGATTCTTCAACTGTCTATATGTATAAGCAATGGCTTTGTCATTTTGAATGAGGACGCACCCAATCCCTTTCAGAGATGCATTGCTAAAAATAATGATTCCTTCTCCAATTGAGGGTAGAGTTAACATGGGTGTTGTAACCAATATCTTATTTAGCTCTGGGAAACTTTCCCCACACTTCTTTGTCTAGATGAACTTGACCCCTTTTCAAGTTAACTTGGTTAATGGATTAGAAACTCATGAATAGTTTTTCAAAAACCTCCTATAATATCCCGCTAATCCAAGGAAACTACAAATCATAGTTATTATTGTAGTTGAGCCCACTCTTGTACAAATTTTTTCTTTGGAGGGTAAACTTTGATTCCTTGATTGGTAACAATGTCCCACAATAAAGGAACATTCTATAACCAGAATTCACATTTTCTGAACTTCCTAAAAAGCCTCTCCTTCTGTAGAGTTTTCAAAATAACCCTTAGATGATCCTCATGATCCTCGTGACTTTTTGAATATATCAAAATATCATTAATAAAAAATACCAAAAAGTTATCAAGGTATTCTTTAAATTCTCTATTCATAAAATCCATTAAAATAGTAGGTGCATTATTCAGTCCTAAGGGTATAACCACAAACTCATAATTCCCATATCTTGATTGGAATGCAGTTCTCAGAATATCTTCTTTCTTCACAATCGATTGATGATAACCATATCGAAGATCAATCTTAGAGAAGAATTGATCCCCACAAATTTGGTCAAATAATTCATCAGTTCTTGGAAGAGGGTATTTTTTCTTCATTGTGATCCCATTCAGTTCTCTATAATCAATGCATAGCTGCATCGATCCATCCTTCTTATTTACAAAAAGAACCGGTGCTCTCCAAGGAGACACACTTGGTCAGATAAAACACTTCTCCAAATGATCTTGGAGTTGTTTCTTTAACTTCTCCATCTCAACATTTTCCATCCTATAAGGGGTCTTTGATATCAGATGAGATCCAAGTATGAGTTCAATGGATAACTCTACCTATTTCTGGGGGAGGTCCGGGTAACTCCTCAAGAAATATGTCAACGTATTCCTGGATGATGGGGACAATTTCTATCCTAAAAATCTCATTTCATTCTTCTTCTTCCCCTATCAATTCCATAAAGAAAGATATAGGAGGTTCTTCTAGATGAAGATTAGGTTGATATCTCTCTCCTTGTAAGATAACTGTTGGTTTTTCATTCAAGACTTTTAATATTTCCTTGCTTCTGCATTTGATCTTAGCATTATAATTTGAGTGCCAGTCCATCCCTAGTATAATGTCGAATTCCAGCATAAGAATGACTACTATATTTGCGATAAGATTTTTCTCACTAAATTAAATACCAGAGTTTATAAACACTAACAATGATTTTATAATCCCACCAGAAGTCTTGAATGATAACTCTACTTTTTGAAAATCAGGGTTCATTCTAAATTCTTTGCAAACATGGATGAAATAAAGGAATATGTATAACCAGAATCAAACAAAGTACTTCCTAGATTTTAGAGAGAAAAAAGAGTATCTGACACCACATCATTTCGTGCTTCGACTTCAGTCGTAGTGATTGAAAAAGTATGAACTTGTTCCCTTGGACGTTTTTGAGGTTGATGGTGATTCCCCTCCACTACCCTTGGATTCAGATAGTGATTGGAAAAGTGACCAAGTTTCCCAAACTTATAGAATTGGATATAAGGTAGGGACTACACCATATTCCCTTTGTCATTACTGTTATGAAGTTGTGGCTTCGCCTCACTACAACAATTCTGCGCAATGTGTCAATCAATACCACACTTGTAGAACTTCCCGCTCCCGAGCAGGTAGTTCCCCAAATGCTTATTCCCACATTTATTACATGTGGGATGTTGTAATTACATTCATTCTCTTCCATAATCAAAGCTCCTCCCAAATATTGGATCCATTAATCTTTTCATGTCATTGGATTTATGATACCATTACATCTCACCAAACATCAGTTCGACTTTCTTCGCACATCTCATGATCTCCTCATACCTATCATAATCTCGGTTGTCTAGATTATTCTGCATATAAGGTCTCAGTCCAACCAAGAATCTATCAATCTCACCATTTGGATACCTGAAAAAGATAGAGGTGTAATGTGAAATCCTTGTGAAGTTCATCTCATAGCTTCCCACAGATTCATTCTCTTTTAGCCTCAGCTCAAGAAACTCCTTCTCCATTATTGTTCTCATTGATAGAGGGAAATACTTATTGAAGAATATCCCTATGAACACTCCCCACACCATAGATTCAACTTCCATTCTTGTCCTAGTGTTTTTAATTAGGTCCCACCATTGATCAACTTCTCGCTTTAAGTGATAAACCCCCAAGGTAACCTTCTCTTGTTCAGAATAGAAGAGCTGAGAAAATATCTTCTCAATAGAGCTGATCCAATTTTCAGAAATCAATGGGTTGGTAGATCCATTGAAGGTTGGTCTTCGTTGATGCATAAAGGATTCAATAGAAATTTGTTCCCTTCTCGGTGATATCGGTCTCTTAGCTTGATTCATGTTATTTCCCATAACTTGAGTCAGTTGGTTCATCATTCGCATGAAAGTTTCATTCCATCTTCCATCAGAGGGTCGTCAGTGCATGGTCCATTGCGGTCACCATTTGAACAGTTCCTCCTATTTCCCGCCATTTTCTTAAAGAATAAAACCTTAGTGAGAATATTATTTTAGTTACGAATCTTTAAAATATAAAGGATTTTATGTTTTAAAACTTCATGCATTAAACAATTACATTTCTCTATAAATATTTCATAATGATTAATAACAATATTATGATTAACCAAACATATCCCTCAAGAGTGTCATAAAAAGGAGTGCAGAAAGGACCGTTGTCATGTACTAAGATACCCCGAGTCAAGCTCGAAACTCCTTGTCAGATTTTTCACTCCTATGTACACTAATTCCAGAGCCACCTCTACCTACTCGTATCCAAATAGGGATGTATTTTCTTGATAAGCCACTTACTCAATACTCACCATAATACCAGGAATTATTCCTATATTTAAACATTTATATAGGGTTCTTATTAATGTATTCATACCCTAATTTCCATAAATAACTAAACTATACTTTGATACCAACTATGGCATCCCGTCTTTTTACTACATAACTTTTCATTACATTTTACAAACATAGGATCTTTAAAGTCTAGTGTCTTGGAAATTAGGAACATAAAACCTGAAAAAATAAAAAATTCTTCTAATATAATTGTAGGGATTCATCATAAGTTCTTTCTAAGTACAATTATTTCATCTCATAACCTGGAGAGATAAATTAAAGGAAAGGGTGAGCAGAATGCCCAGTAAAGAAAACAACAGAATCAGTTTACTTGTGAAATCAATAAGAACTTGATAAAAAAACATAAAGACATGAGAAATGGAAGTATAGGCTTTTAATAATGAAAATAACTTGAATCATAACTGGAATATGTGGCTACAAAATTTAATTTATATACTCGTGAACATATCCCCAAGGTTCATCCCCAAGGTTTCATAAAATTTACCATGGTTATTCACCAAGGTATCGTGAAACTTGTCATCTCTATAGATTAAATTCCCTACCCAATGCATTGGAGTGATCTCAGGGTGCACCATTAATATGTCTTTGTTTTTATGTGATCCAATTATATCATATTCAAACATTTCATAATTAACCCATACAGAATAAAAGAAATGGGTTTCATTTCAAAATCGTGACGTTTTAAAAGTTCTTAAAAACATGATCTTTATGTCATTTATAAACCATAGAAAGGGAGTTTGGGTTATATGAATGTAAATTATAGAATAATATAGATCAATTTTATGTATTTATGAATACCCCTAGAAATTAAAATAGAATTGGGTATTCATATAAATAATTCAAAATAATTTCTTGAGAAAAAGAGAGAGATTTTGAGACGAGCATTCTGCAGCATAACGACTATATAACATGGTTTTAGAAAAAATTTAAACAAGAGGGGTCAAGAGTAACCCACTCATAAATAAATCATAATATAGTATAGGTATAAAATAAAAATAAATAATATCATGGGATGGATATTTGAATTAAATACCATATGAAAATGAAACTCGAAGGAAAATAGAAGATGTGATTTCTTTTACTAAAATTCGGCAGCCTAATAGCTTCACTTAAAAATTCAGAAAATTAGTTGATGAGAGAGGAAAGGTTATCTAATCAATTGAACATGAAATGGACAGTAATAATTATATAAAATAACATACACCAACAGAATGAAATAGAAACTAGAAGACATAACATAAAGGAAGTCATGACTCAAAAGAGGAGGGTGAAAGGTTTCCTTACCATGAAGAGTAACTTCAAAAGCTTGACATTTGGGACCTTGGGGGATTTAGGGCACCTTGGGAGGACTCCTTGGGAGGTAAAAAGACCAGATCTTTGTTGAGGAGTATTTTGGAATGAAATGAATGATGGGATGGCTTGGTATTTATAGGAAAAGTGAGGGAATATTTAATTATTTTCCAAGGGACACCTCATCGGTGGTATTTGAAAACCCATGGGCTTGTCCAAGGTATTTTCCCATGGTATTGTCCACTTGGGACACCTCATAAATTTTTTTACTATTCATAAGTCAAAAAAATTTATAACATCATGATTAAATCATCAATGATGTCATTAAAAACCCTTTACTCAAAACTGTATTTCCACTATTCACCAAAAATTCAACTGTTTCGGAAAAAAAACCCAAAAATTTACCCTAACATAATATCAATTCTTTGAATTCAAAAATGAACTCCATTTTATTAAAATAATTTTCTAAATATATTTAATTTAATTTTTAAATAAAATAATTATTTATTCAAAAAAACAACTCTAAAACTATAACTTGTTTTGTAACCCCTTGAAAATGTAATCAAGGTCCCATAAAATTATCATATAACCATAAGAAAATAAACTAAAAATTTATGATTACATTTTATGAAAATACACTTTAATTTTAAATTATTAAATTAATTATAGAATTATAAATAAAATATTTATGACATACAAAAATATCAAAAGTTATACTATGATCATTTTTTCACATTTAAGATGTCTAAATTGTATTTATAAATTCATGGGTGATGTTTATATTTTTTTGGTCAGTTTACTATTCATTACTATTCAAAAGGGTATGTTTCTATTCATACTTTAATATTTACTAAAATCAAGTTGATCTTATTAGACTCTAAATTTCTTACTCATTACAACTGTAGTAGACCATTTCTCGAAAATCATTTCACATTATTAATTATTTGAAGTATAAAAAAATATTTTAAAATAATCTTTTCCCAAAATTAATCAATAATATGGAAATTTATCCAACATTTTTTCTGAAATTTGAAAATCACAAAATTTACCATAACAATAAATAACAATTTTACTTATACCAAGGGATTACAAAAAGTATCTATGGCCTCATTACAAAGCCCCTTATAACACCTGTATAGGACCTAAGTGTAAGGTGTGCTATGGTGATAGAATCCTACAGCGGCTCGGACTATATTGATCAAGTGGTGATTTCTATCAGCTTGAACTTCTCCCTTATGAAATTCGGTTCAATCTTCACATGTTGGATTTTGGCTTGGGCTTGGTTTAGAGAAAATCCCAGTGAAGCCACCACATTCCCAAGCTCTAACAGATGGGCTTCTAATGGACCGATTCCAATGGATAAGGCCATCGATTCTTCTTTCTGTATTAACCAAGATCACATGTATTTGTAATCAAAAAATGTAACGTAAAGAGTTTAGTTTACTACAGTCATAGTGACCAAAGGTTATATAACAGTCAAACCCCAATGGTCTCATTTAATTATGATCACTTCATTAATTAAAGGATATAGTTTTGTGGAGTATAAAATGAAATAACACACAAATTTAGGAAACAAATATTGTTCAAAAAATTTGGTTGTTACAACCTTTCTATCATTGTTTAGTCATGTGTTTGATTCATCAATTGTATCAAGAGATCCACCAACTATAAGAATATATTCTCCACTGACTACTAGTTACTATTCCTAACACATGTTGATCTAACCTACTGTGGAAAATATTTGACTTCATGCTAATCTGACTGGATATATGTTCATTCCAATCAGTAACAAGGTGGTTAAATGACTATTTGAAGATCACCTGTAACAATGATATTTATTGTTCTTTTCTAGATAAACTATGATCGGATATTCCAAAAAAAGTCCTCACTCAACCACATATCCATCTAATTATCCCCACACTGAATTTACTGAATGATAAATTTCCAATTGTATGGTCACTTATTTCTCATATGGTCACATAAACCTCATGGTAAATCCATCAATCAACTAACTCATCATTAATCCAAGACTTAAGAAAATTTCAAGGAATTTACTAGATGGAAACATTATAGGTCTCAAGTAGGCTTCAGGGTACTCATCCAAACTTCATGCCAAATCCTTGGGAACCATTTCAGTGTGTATGAGATCAATAGGTGGCTTCCACATGGATATAAACATGTATAATATTTCTTTAAGCAAAAAATAAAGAAATATTTGGATTTCATAAAATAGAAAATCATGTTTTACATTTGAATCTGATAAAAAAAGGAAATAATTAAATGATTCTAAATGGGAGAATATTGTATGAGTTTTACTATTTGAAAGAAATGGAGGCCCCACCGCTATAAGAGATGAAGGAGGCACATTGAAGAAGGGGATATATACTTGGATCATGAGTTTGTGCTGGAGAATATAATTCTATTATTTCATTATTTTTTATTTTATTTTTTATTTGGTTTCCTATTTCCTTTTCCTCCCCCTTTATTCTATTTTTCTCTTAAAATTGGGGGGGACTTCTGAGTGATTGGGGAAGGGAAGGTTCTCCTTTCTAATGTTTGAGTACTTATGAATTAAGGAATAAAAACACTCTTCAAATTTTTTATTCCAGTTCTCAATGGATGTTTTCAACTTTGAATGAAATTATGTTTAGGGTTTTGAACCTTTTCACTAATACTAATTCATTTAATAATTATTAATCTCACTCCTCCTAGTACCGCTTGTCTCAAAGGAGCTAGTTTTGTTATGAGTGAGTGTATAGTGATCAATAGCACGTGTGTGAGGGCAGTGATTGAATTTTGAATTTCCTACAAACAATAACACCCCATTGTTATTTTATAATTAATTTAAGAGTGTGATTCTTAATTTTCATACACATAGAAATATATGATGACCAATAAATAATCATTATAAATTAAATATCCCCAATACCATTCATCCTAAGGTGTTTGAAGAATCTATCAAGGAATATTGTACTTATCATATAACAAAAGAGGGATTGAATCATTTCAGGGAAAACTATAGAATTTTAATTAGAAACAAAACCATAATCCAATGAAATTTTTCCTCAAGAATATTAAAATTCTTGTTTCAATTGATTTCTTATTTTAAAAATAAAAAATTAAATGAAAATCCATATTTTGTCTAATTGAAATGTAAAAACTAGTCTTTATGAACACCAATCATGGATACAATCATGGGGTACTACTAATGATATATTTATCCTTTGTATTAAATTGATTTTGGCACACCCCATAATAGTAATACATCAAAACATGGAATCATTTCCCAAGATATAGTGAAAAAATTACCATTAATTTTCATGACGAAATATTTAACTAACGTATCTCTCATGACCAATGCATAGATATAACCCATCTAGAAAGGCTTTAAATTATAATCCTGTAATTTTTATTTTAATAATTTTCTTTTTAAAAATCATGTGAAGTATATTATGATCACTTTCAGCATGTTATCATGTAAACTAATCTAAATCAGAATTTGAGAGGCCTGGGTGTAAAAAAATTCATAAATATAAATAATCATATTTTTATGTCTAATTTAAAAACTGATTTGGAATTGAAAATAGGTCTGATTTAGTTGTTTCCAAAGGGTCATAGTCTTTTAGGTAAATATCCTAATAGAAATATACAAGTACTAATAAGTGTTTGCTCAATATTAGAGCCCTGATAGTAGATGAAAATCAAGTAAAGTAGAGAAAATTTCCCTTTTCACTTGATGAAAAAAATAGTTTTATAACCTATAACTAGGACAGATCCATGATAGTTATGATCTGAAAATAAGATTGATGAAAATATTTTTCCCCAAATTTAGAAGTGAAAACAATGAGGAAAGAGATTTATTCCCTCAGTAAATCATTGAGATTGACTATTTATGAGTAAAATAAGAGATTCAAAAAAATTTGTTCCCCCTAAACAAATCAACCCACAAAATAGAACCACTTCCTTTTGTTATTTAATCAAGGTATTCCTGAAAATGATAGAAAAATTTTTGATTCATCATCTATAGTATCTTTGATAAACATATCACCAATAGAACCCAAGGGCCTAATTGAGAATTTTCCTCAAAATTCATAGTAATTTGGTATAATAGGTATGTCCATAAGAGGTATTCATAAGTTAAGAACTTGTGATTCATCTACTTTGATATAAAATAATCTTAAAGAGATAACAATGTTAGTAATATGGATGGATTTGAAGTAGGAATGTGAACAATACGAACCAGATAAGGATTTTGGTGTATGCATATCACCTAATATCTTCACTAACAAAAGTTTTGAATTTTAAGGAATGAAGATTTTTTAAATATCATTTCATCCAAAAAAACCAACAAAATAAAGGATTGGGAAAGACTGACCAAGTCCATTGTGGATTTTAAAACAAAAAACCCATTCTAGACCCCCCCCAACTAAAACCAGTTTAAATAATATCCACAATAATAAAAATAATAACAACACCAATCACATTTCTCGGATCCATTTAAATATACATACAACCAACCTACTTACCAAAAACATCCCATTATTTCTATTAAAAGAGACCCTATGAGAAACCATCTACCAGTGCCCCACTTATTAAACATTTTTTACTCCATAAAGAACCCTTTATCTAACCAATAACTCCTTACACAATCCCACTTTAAATAAGATAAACCTATTGAAGAATCATGTTTGTTTCATGAGATCTTAACCCTATAAGAACAATTAATTCTTGAAAAATCCATAGAGAATGAAGTTGTCTTGAATTTTGAAGAATATATTCTAATATTGGAAGATAAGGTAACCCCTAATGACCATGATGTGTTTGGTAGTATATTTAATGATGAGGTGTCTTACATTTCATATTTTATGAAGAAAATATAATCAAAAGAAATGATAAACCCCAATCAAATTTAATCCCTTAAATAACCAAAAAATATGAAATATAAGCCCTTACCCTTTTTCCCCAAGTATATGTAATTAATGAAGGGATAAGAACTACATTTTATAATTTTTAATAACATTACATATCAAAGGGAAATAAATTTATGGATCTTTGAAATTAAAATATACAAACAACATTGTGATTTATAGTGATATTCAAAGCATAAGTCCTAGAAAATTCTCCCACAAAAATATTGAAGGAGAATCAAACCTATTAGGCAGCCCCAAAGGAGACTAAATCCTACCATAATAGAGGTAGTAAAATAATAAATAGAGAACTAATTTGTAATAGACATAATTTACCCAATATTTTAATCACAGTTGGTTATCCCAATCCATATAGTTCCTAAGAAAATAGGTTTAACCAGTATAAAAAATAATAAAAATAATTGATGCCAGTGAGAATTTAAAAAATCTACAGAGCATGTATTGATAATAGAAAGATAAACCAAGACACAAGTAAGGATCAATTTCCTATCCCATTTATTGATCAAGTTCTAGATAAGATATCAAGGAGAACCTTTTATTTAATTTTTTATGGTTTTTTAGGATATTTTTTGGTACCAATTTCTCCAACATACCAGGAAAATACTACCTTTACCTACCTATTTAGCACATTTTGTTACATAGTATTTTTATTTGGATTGTGAAATTCCTCAAGTACATTTCAAAGGTGTATGGTTAGTATATTTTTAGACCACATTAAATATTTATTATATTAATTTATAAATTATTTCTCCATTTTTCAATATTATTTTGATTATTTTTGAAAGTTATTTAAAATTATTGAAAGGTTTCGTTGAAAACGATCTTGTTTAGAATTATGAAAATTTCCATTTCATAGAAGATAGGAGAATGTTTTAGTATAAAATCATCTCCCGTAATGGTAATGAGGCAGATAAGTCATAAATTGATGTGATAAATTCTTTACCTTACGCAACCTACGTGAAAAAACCCAGATCTATTTTAGCATATATAAGGTTTTACTAGTGGTTTACCTTGGAATACAGAAAATTAAATGTACCAAACCATAATCCATTAAAGTGATGCCTTGAGTCCGTTATCCACAAAGAAAAAAGAATTCTTTCACACATGCTAGAGGCTTCCAACTACAAATGAGGCCCTATAGTGTGTTTTGGGGGAGAGTATTCCCTTATGTTAGAGTAAGAGAAATAGTGGTAATAACCAAAAATCATCGATTGAAATAATAAAAAGAGTGAATAAGTTGTAAATATAATGAAATCTATAATAAAAAGGGAATTATGTAAAGGCCTGAATAGAGATTTCATATATAAAAAACTAATCATCCACAGAGCCAATCACATATACAAGAATAAAATAAATATAAAAAAGTACAAGTTTCTACTAAAAACATCACGACCAACCACATTCCCAATCTCCACATACACATCTAATCCATCATGCTTGATAAGTATCGATCCTCATCCCACTATGTTCCTGCAACCAAGTGACCATATGCCTGAGTAACCTAATGCAATTGTGGCCAAAGAAGGGTGTGAGTATAAAACTCATTAAGGCACCACCAATACGGTCATGTACATAGCCAATTGTATACAGTGTATATATATGTATGCTAAGAACAATAATATTAATAATAAGTGATACAAATAGACAGAAATACAAGGTCATGTATGGTATTCTCAAGGGATGTTCTCAACCTATCCAAGACACAATTAGAATAATAATGGAAAATGATAAATAATTAACCCGTAGTTGATCCATGGGTTTTTGATCCCGATCGATCATACTTTCTTTGGAAAAATTCAAAATTTCTCTGAGGAAATTTCCATCATGTATATATATATATATATCCCCATAGATTGAATTTCTCTATAGATCCATGTAGCACTAAGATGTTAGAGATTTTAAGAAACATTTCTGGTGGGATAACATGAAGAGGGAAATTGTGGATTATGTATCAAGATGTTTAGTCTGTCAACAAGTAAAGATCAAAAGGAAACATAAAAAATGAGTCATGAAACCTCTACCTATTCTTATATGGAAATAATATGACATCACCATGGATTTTGTAACTATATTTCCCAAAACTCCAAGGAATAATGATGCGATATGGGAAATTGTGGATCAACTTACAAAATCTGCACTTTTCCTCACTGCAATGAAGAATTTTCCATTAGATCGCTTAACACTACTCTATATCAATGAAGTAGTGAGACTTCAGGGGGAACCTCTCTCAATTTTTTCTGATTGTGACCCATATTTTACATTGAAATTATGGAAAATCATTAGAAAGATTTGGATACTGGGCTTCGATTGAGTACCGCTTAACACCCACAAACTGATGGGAAATCAGAAAGAAGGATCCAAACTTTAGAATCCATGTTGAAATCAATCTCACATTATTTTCAAGGTATGTGTGACCAATATTTACATTTGGTGGAATTTTCCTACAATAATAGTTTCAATTAAAGTATTCAAATGTCGCCATATGAAGCATTGTATAGAAAGAGATGTCGTACACAAACTTGGTGGGCTGAAGTTGGAGAATGGAGGCTTGTGGGTCTAGAGCTAGTGGAGGAAACAAAAATGAAGGAAAATACTGTTAAAGGTAATATCAAAATAGCACAAAGAAAACAAAAGATTTAGGTCGATAATCGAAGGAAGTATATGGAATTTTAGGTGGATGATCATGTTTTGTTGAAAGTATCTCCACATAAGGGTGTTATAATATTTAGGAGGAAACAGAAACTGATCCCTATGTAAATTGTGACTTTTGAAATTCTAGAGATAATTGGAGTGGTTTCATATCATTTGGATATGCCTCCAAGCCTGTACAAAGTACATAATGTGTTACATGTCTCATTGGTGAGAAAGTACATGCCAGACCCAACAAATGTCCTCACTTCTTGTGGTATATAATTGGAACTTGATCTATCTTACAGTGAAGATCCTATATGAAATCTAGAAACTAAATAAAAAGTCTTTAGGAATTGGAAGAATCGTCTGCTAAATATACTTTAGTGAAATAAAAAATCGAAGAGGTAACATGGGAGCCTGAAGAGTTGATGATGAAGACCTACCCAAACCTTTTTGAGAGTTAAATTCTATGAATTTTAAGGATGAAACTTTTGTGTATGGAGTGGAAAATGTAACACCCCAAGGTTTTGAAAATAAATATTGAATGCATGAAACATTGAGTCCCTAAAAAACAACACATTTTATAATCTATCCGTTAAACACACCTTTAACTCTATAATATTTTGAATTTCAAAAAATGGTCTTCTAGAGTTGTGATCAGTAAGTCATTTAGAGACTAATAGAACCAAATTTAGTTTTGGTGAATAGTAACATACCCTTAGGAATACTAATATTACCCTTATGAATAGTAAAAAATATTTCTAATTCATTTTCTTAAGGTTACAAGATATTGAGATCTTGATTACTTTTTCAATGTAATATAAAACGAATTATAGATTTAAAATTGTTATTTTTTGAATAAACTCTTATTTTATTTAAAAATTAAATTAATCATATTTATAAAATTATTTTAAAAAATGGAGTTCATTTTTTAATTTTACACATCAAAAAATGGTTATGGTGATTTTTTTTATTTTTATGAAATTTTTCAATTTTTTATGAATAGTGAATACGGTAAAATACTGTATATGAAAATTATCAGTTAAATACTATATTTATGACATCATGAGTGATTTAAGGCCACATGATTTGAACTCACATGCAATTATTACTATTATGAGTCACATTAAACAACACTATAGGTTTTCTAGAGGGAATTAATAAAATAATGAGTAAAATATTCAAAATTCACTCCTCTCCTCCACTATAAAAACCCCCCTCTCACTCCCTCTTCTCCTCACTCCTATAATCCTTTAAGCTCCTCAAATTTCCTTCCAAATAAAATTAAATAGTCACTTCACACATCCAATAAGCTCTTGGTCTTTTGAAAATGCCAAAACCCCTTCCCTTAAAGAGATTCTCAAAGAGGTGGATTCAAGAGGTAAATTCACATTTTATTTTTTTCATTTTCGTTTCATGTTCCTTTCTATTGTTATCCTCTCCTCAACTCATCCATCAAAATCACCTTGGTAACTCCATTATCTTATTTATACTATAATTATATCATGTTAATCGAATAACCATCATCAATATTCATACTTTCTCCCTTTTATTTTATAAACGAAATCATCATCAATGAGGTTCCAATTTACAACCTTCGTGGAAGACGAAGTTTTGTTCCTCAATTTCACATTATTTACTAATCTTGAAACCATTTTTATGGTTGAACCTTACTATTAAATATTTATTATAACCTATTTAATATTCATGAACCAGTATACGTACAAATTATTAAATCGTATGATCAAACTAGTTCCTAATAATAAAAATACCACTAAAATAACTTGAGTGAATGTCATTAATATTTCATCTAATTATCCATCCCTGTTAAATGTAACTAAATGATATAAATGACCATTAATAGATATTTATTTTCATAAATAATATGTAAATTAAATTTGGTATATTTACATCCATTCCACATGAACTCCCTTATATAAAAACAAGTGAACTGATTATGAAAATCAAGAAAACAAACACTCTAGAATGATGGAATTCAATCTAATAACTAATCAATAAAGACATAATTGACTTAATAAAATCATGATAAAAAAAATAAATGTCCAATATTTTCTTAATTAAGTTAATAATATGTCTAATTTCATATTCTAGGAACTTATGTTCAATATTCGAACACATTCGGACTTAAGGTAAGGGGTTTCCACCTGATACTCCATTTTCATTCAGGTTACTTTTATTGTCTAATTACCTTAATGAAATTATTATGTATTGTTATTTACTCCTAATAAATTATGTTTGAGTGTTCTTTATATGATCACCAAGCATAGTAATTCCTTATTTTATAGGGGCATATACGTTTTAAAAGGAACATTCAAAATTATTTCTGAAGTACAAGCCTGATTCAATAGAATTTCTAAAATTCCTACCTAATTTCAAGGGGACTCTATAATATGTTTTTAGAAATAATTATCTTTAAAAATATTTCATTTTATAATGAAAATACTATCTTGCTTCAGTCCTTTTTTTGTACAAAGACTTTTCCAAATGAACTCTTCTTTTCAAAATAAAAGAGTATTTATCTCAAGAATTACTTAATGATTTTATAAGAGTATTTTGGTCTATTTCAACACTTTTGTTGATTCATACGTATTATTGGGATTAATCATTTAGGATTTCATCTAACGTATTTAATTGGATGTTTTATTACCTGTTTTATTGTGGATGTTCTTTTCTAAAACCATTCACCAAATTTACTCTGAATAGTTTGTGTTTGAGATTAATGTTCACAAAAAGTTATTTATATTTCATATGTGAGTTTGAATATGAATGTATATGTTGATTATGTTTATCACCACTCATATGAGAAATGAATTTTACTTATTATGTGACAAGTGGGTCCCACTATAGCCCCTTTATGAATTGGTAGGTCTCATGAGACAAATAGATGTGGACTTGGTCGAGGCCTTTCCCATTATGAGATATGGTTTTGGTAGAGGCCTTAATCATTTTTAGATGTCTTGGCTGAGACCTTGATGGTATGTTTTATAATTTCTTGCATATTCACTTCCCCCATTATGAAGCTATTAATTTAAATTTCATTTGGTTATTCAACTAGTATAATACTCATGATTATGTTTTATTATGGTATTATTTACTCAACTCATATTCCACCCATAATGTGTTCAACTTTAATATTTGTAAATCCATGTGTCTTAAATTATTCAACTTACCTAATTTTTATTTTTATTTTATCTTTAGTTGTATTTCTTAATCATACTGAGCATTTGATCTCACCCATTTCTTATTTTTCATTTTCCCAGTATATGAAGACGTACATTATGAGTGACTTGCAGGCATGATCTAGGAGGCATGGGTGTTTCTAATGGAATAAATTATTGTTGTTTTTTACTTTCAAGATGTAATGTTACACTTATATATGTATATTTTTTCCAAAATATACTAAACTACTTGGTCTTTTGGGTTTCATATTCTTTTTTTATGTTCCGATGTAATAAAATAAGGCACCATCTCTGGGAAACTGGGGTCTGGTCCTTACAGTTGGTATCAAAGGAAGTTTAGTAGAAAACATGGAAACTAGATTTACAAAATGATTATTAAGGAATAAAACCCTATGATAGCCTTGGAGGATAAACATAAAATAATATCCTTGTATTTTGGTAAGGAATTGATTATGTGGATATTTCTATCAAATACATCCCTGTCTGTATACTACAAGTGGGCGTGGTTCTGGAATAGATGTACCTAGGATTGAAAAATATGACAAGGAGTTTCGGGCTTGACTTGGGGTATCCTAGTACATGATAACGGGACTTATTGTGCTGCTGGTTTGACACTCCTAGGTGATATTCTTAGGATAATTCACATTTTCTTTACAATCCATTATGAAGGATTTAAATGTAAATTTTTCCTCAAAGAACCCATGTTTGTGATTATGAGAATATCCATTCATAGAATTTCAATTTATTCTAAGTATTTTTCTAAGTTAAGATTATAAATTGTGATTCATAACCTAATCTAGTGTATGCCATTATAAAGAAATGGTTCATAGTGGAAGAAATGTAAACCGCATGAACACACGTATACCATGTAGGGATTTCCCTCCGACGCAAGATAATGATGTTGGCTCAAGTGCTACAACTGGTGTACATCAGCTTATAACTATACTGGGAAAAATCACTCAGGTTAAGAATAATAACCTTACCTATATGGATCATCTAGATCCACCACATGGAGGATATTTGTTAGATTTTCTTTATGTTACAACAGCCTCCAGCATTCAATGGGATGACAAACCCATTTGTAGCTAAGAAGTGGATAAGTTCCCTATAAAATATACTTCCCGCTTTAGGATGTAACGAAAGAGAGAAAGTCATAATGGAATTTTATCAAATATTCATTAATCCAAAACATAAAGGAGGAAGAAGAGATAGAATAGATGGAATGGAGGGACTTAAAATAAATCTTCCTAGAGAAATAATTTCCTTATGAACAGCTAGAGGATATGGAAATGTAGTTTCTGAATTCGAGGCAAAAGGATGTTGATAATGTAGAAAAGTATAAATCTAACTTCACAAGGTTATCAAGGTATGATTTGCACTATATCTGTAATTCAAGGAGAAAAATTGATTGTTTTTTATGGCATAAATCCATTCCTTCTATGGGAACTGGTCTCCTAAATTTTTTCATCATATGAGGATATAGTTTCATGATCTACCAAGATAGAAAATGAATTCTCTAAGTCTTATGACTTTAAGGGAAATAAATAGAAGAATAGGGTTTCTGAAAACTATTTAAAAGGAAATAAGTAAATGGGGAAGAAGAGAAGAGTGTAATATCCACCTTGTGATAATTGTGGAAGGAAACACCCTGGTGCCTTCTTAAAAGGAAAAGGAGTATCCTATAAATGTGGAAAGAAATTCCATGTTACTAGTGATTGTAAGGGGAAGAAAGAATATATTAATGTTCAATGCTATAATTGTTGAGATATGGGATACTATTCTAATTATTTTCTAAAGACTCAAGGAAACATGCCATAGGAAATGCCAAGGGAGCAGGGATAAGATTACGTGATCACAAATGATGATATTGAAGTTTCAAATGATGTGGTGGAAGGTACTTTAAAAATTTCCTCAAGCATACCCAATGCTTTATTGGATTTTGGAACATCACATTATTCAATATCTTTATTGTTTCCCGAGAAAATTAAATATTTCAAATTTGATTTACTAAGGTATTAGTTAGTCTAAACTCTTAATGGATGTATCATTGCAATAAATTTGGGTCATGAAGTCACCCTTATGGAGTATAAACATTCTTTATATACTAATTTTATTATCATACCCATGATTGAATTTGATATATTCCTTGGTGTGTATTGTCTTTCAAACCATGATTCAAAAATTTATTGCAAGAGGAATGAGGTTACAATATTTGGGGACGATGTGGAATCCCTTATCATTAGTGCAGAAACATCACCCTCTGATTCTCATCTAGATCCACCCCCAGTAGCTCTTCTAAATTCAATTATTGGAGAGGAAAGGAATTCAATAACCATGGGTGAGTAAGGGGATGTTTGGATAGAGGAGTTACATATTGTGTAAAAATATGACAATGTGTTTCCATAGGATTTACTTGGACATCCTCCAGAGCGGGAAATTGATTTTTTCATTGACATAATTCCTGATTCAAGGCCTAAATCAAAGAATCTTTATAGAATGGCCACTGTGGAACTGGTGGAACTGAATAAACAACTAGAATAATTGACTGATATAGGATCTATTCACACTAGTGCTTCTCCATGGGTAACCTCTATTATTTTCGTTAAGATAAAATATGGATCTATGAGGTTGTGCATTGACTACAGGGAGATAAATACTATATAAATAAAGAAAAAATATCATATACCTCACATTAATGATTTATTTGATCAACATCATAGAGATAAATATTTTTCAATGATTTTCCATTGTTCAATATATCATCAGTTTCTTGTGAGGAAGGAAGACATTACAAAAACAACATTTCGAACCAGGTATGGGAATTAAGAGTTCACAGTAATTCCTTTTGGACTGACTAATGGAACTTCTATTTTCATAGATCTAATTAATAGATTTTTCATGGAATATCTGGATGACTTTTTGTTGTATTTATTAGTGATATCTTGGTATAATACCAAATCTATATAGAACGTGAAAATCACTTGTGTAATATTCTTAATACTCTTAGAAGTAATGAATTATATGGGAAGTTTATCAAGTGAGAATTTGGGCTTCAATCAGTTTCATTTCTGGGCAACATTCTCTCTAAATATGGAATATATGTTTATCCTACAAAGACAAAGGTTGTGCAAGAATGGCATACTCCAACGAACATAGATGAGGTACATAGTTTTATTAGTTTAGCATGTTATTATCAGTTTTTCGTTCATAACATCTACCATATATCCAATCCCATGACCAAGCATACATATAAAGGGATTAAGTTTGTATAGAAAATAGAATGTGAGGACTGTTTTGAAGAATTGAATAGTATATTATTAAATGCTCTGATCCAAACCCTACCAGTGGGGAATGATGGGTTTGTGATCTATAGTGATGTATCAAAGAAAGAATTTGGTTGTGTCCTTATGTTTAATGATAGAGTTATTTCCTATTCTTCAAGGCAATAAAAATTTCTTGAACTAAATAATCTCACTAATGATCTTGAGTTAGCAGTGGTAATCATTGCTGTGAAGATATGGAGACATTATCTCTATGGAAAAAAATGTGAGATATATACGAATCACAAGATCCTAAAGTATATCTTCTCAAAGAAAGAACTAAACATGAGGCAACAAAGATGGCTTGAACTACTCAAGGATTATGATTTTACTATACACTACCCCCCAGGAAAGGCAAACAAGGTAGCTTATGCATTGATCAGGAAGGATCATGGAGTTCCCAACAAAATGAGGACTGATAAGGATCTTTTGTACATAGATCTAGTGAGGACTGATATGAGAATTATCAATGAAGGTGAAACATCACTACATTTTCATTAATTTTCCCAACCATCTTTATTATAAAGGATTAAATGTTCTTAGCCTGATGATGAGAACCTTCAAAAGAAAATTAATGTTGTGGAAGAGGGAACGTTGGCAGACTTTATATGTGAAGATTTAATTCTGAAATTTGTGAAGAGGATGTGTGTTCTAGCTATACCTGAGCTAAAAATGGAGTTATTGGATGATTCTCATAGTTCAAATTTCTCTATACATCTAGGTAGAATTAAGATGTATATATATTTGAAGGAAACTTTATGGTTGGAAAACATGAGGACGGAAATTATGGATTATGTATCAAGATGTTTAGTCTATCAACAAGTAAAGGTTGAAAGGAAACATCCAAAATGAGTCATGAAACCTCTATATATTCCTACGTAAAAATGGGATGGCATAACCATGGATTTGGTCACTGGATTACCCCAAACACCAAGGAATAATGATGCGATAAGGGTAATTGTGGATCGACTTACAAAATCTGCACTTTTCCTCACTATAAGGGAGGATTTCCCACTGGAGAACATATCACTACTTTATATCAATGAGTTTGTGAGACTTAATGGGAAACCTCTCTCAATTATGTCTTATCGTTACCCATGGTTAACATCGAAATTCTAGAAAAATCTTCATAAATATTTGGATGCTAAGCTTTGATTGACTATTTCTTATCACTCTCAATATGCTGTGAAATCAGAAAGGATGATCCAAACTTTAAAAGACATGTTGAGATCATTCTCACTTGATTTTAAATGTATGTGGGATCATTATTTACCATTGGTATAGTTTTCGTACAACAACAGTTTCCATTCAAGTATTCAAATGGCACCATATAATGCATTGTACGGAAAGAGATTTTGTACACCAACTTGTTAGGATAAAGCTGGATAAAGGAGGATTGTGGGTCCATAGATTGTGGAGGAGAAAAGAGAAAAGGTAAAGAATATTCAAGTTCATATCAAAACAAAACAAGGAAGACAAAATATCTTTGCCAAATAATCGAAAGAAGGATCTAGAATTTCAAGTGGGTGATCACATTTTCTTGAAATTATCTCAATGGAAGTGTGTTATAAGATTTGGGGAGAAAGCGAAACTGAGACCTAGGTACATTGGTCCTTTTATAATCTATCTATTAAACAAAAAATTGCCTCTACAATGTTTTGAATTTTGAAAAATTGTTTTCTAGAGTTGTGATAAGTAAGTCATTTGGGGTTTGATAGAACTAACATGATTTTTGGTGAATAGTAACATACCCTTATGAATAGTAATATGAATAGTAATATAAACTGTATGAATAGTAAATAGCATTATTATTTTATTTTCTTAAGGTTAAATGATAATGAGATCTTGATTAATTTTTAAATGTAATATAAAATGAATTATAGTTTTAAAATTGTTATTTTTCAAATAAACTATGACTTTATTTAAAAATTAAATTAATCCTATTTAGAAAATTATTTTTAAAAATGGAGTTCATTTTTTAATTCTACATGTTGAAAAATGGTTA
The DNA here is from genome assembly GCA_963277665.1 of Viscum album. Lineage (NCBI taxonomy): Eukaryota > Viridiplantae > Streptophyta > Magnoliopsida > Santalales > Viscaceae > Viscum > Viscum album. The sequence goes on from OY728151.1 coordinate 1,993,159,257, forward strand.
GGATTATTTTTTGTATTTTCTGAATTTTTTTAATTTTTGATGAATAGTGAAATACCATAAAATACCGTATATGCAAATTATCAGTTAAATACACTATTTATGACATCATTATTGATTTAAGGCCAGTTAGTTCAAACTAAAATGCACTTAATAATATTATGATTCACATGAAACAACACATTTGTTTGTCTTGATGGAATTAATAAAATAATGATTGAAATTTTTAAAATTCCCTCCTCTCCTCCAATATAACCCCCCACCCCCCTCACTCCCTCTTCTCCTCGCTCCTATAAGCCTTGAATATCCTCAAATTTCTACCCAAATATCATTCCCTATTCACTTCCCACGTCCAATAATCTCTTTTTCTTTCCAAAAGACCAAAACCTATTCCCTTAAATAGATACTCAAGGGGGTGGATTCAAGAGGTAAATTCACATTTTATTTCGTTCATTTTCGTTATAAGTTCATTTCTATTGTTATCCTCTCCTCACCTCCTCCATCCAAATTACTATTATAACACCATTATTATATATATAGTAGAATTATATCATGTTAATGGAAGTAAAATCGTCAATATTTTTACTTTCTCCCTTTTATTTTATAAATGAAACCCTCGTCCATCAGGTTCCAATTTACATCCTTCGTGGACGATGAAGTTTCGTTCTTCAATTTCTCCTTCATTACTAGTCATGAAACCATTTTTATGGTTGAACCAGACTATAATTTATATATTATAACATATTTAACATTCATGAACCAGTATACATGCATATTATTAAATCATATGACCAAACTAGTTCCCTATAATCAAAATACCGCTAAAATAATCTAGGAGAATGTCATCAATATTTAATCTAATGATTCATCCTCATGTCAGGTAAATAAATGATATAAATTATCATTAAAACCTATTTATGTTCATAAATATTATTTAAATTCAATTCTGAAGATTTACATCCATTAAACATGAACTCCATTACATAAAAACAAGTGAATCGATTACGAAAATCAAGAAAACAAACACTCCAGAATGACATAATTAAATTTTATAACTAATCTATAAGGATTTAATGAACTTAATAAAATCATGATAAACTAAATACATGTCTAATAGGTTATTAATTATTTTATTCATAACTCTAATTTCGTATTCCATTACCTTAAGTTCAACAGTGGAAAACATTCATACTTAATGAAAGGGTTTTCCACCCGAACCTCTATTTTCCTTTGGGTCACTTTTATTGTCTAATTTCATCAATTAAATTCTTTTGTATTATTATTTAATCCTCATAAATATTGTTTTAGTGTTATATATATGTTTACCAACCATAATCCTTCCTTATTTTATGGGTAGTTACACGTTTTAAAAGGAACTTTCAAAATTATTTCTGAAATACAAGCCTTATTCAAGGGAATTTCTCAAATTCTTACCTAATTTCAAGGAAACTATATAATATGTTTTTAGCAATAATTATCTTTTTAAAATCACTAATTTTATTATGAAAATACTATATTATTTTAGATATGGTTTTATAAAAAGGATTTCCAAAATAACTCTTCTTTTCAAAATAAAAGAGTATTTATCTCAAGAATTAATTAATGATTTATTAAGAGTATTTTCGTCTGTTTCAACACTCTTGTTGATTATAATATATAATTGTGATTAATAATTTATGATGTCATATAACATATTTAATTGGATTTTTTATTACTATTTTTATTTTTTATTTTCAATTCTAAAACCATTTACCAAATTTACTCTGAATGGTTAGTGTTTAAGCTTAATGTTTGGGGAAAGTTATTTACATTTCATATGTGAGTTTCAATATGAATGTATATGTTTTTTATGTTTATCCCTTCACATATAACTAATTAATTGGACTTTTTATGTTATGTTTGGGTCCCTCTATAGCCCCACTATGCATCGGTAGGTCTCATGAGACAAATAGACATGGACTTGGCTGAGGCCTTTCCCATTTTGAGATATGGTTTTGTCCAAGGCCTTAATAATTTTTAGACGTCTTGGACGAGGCTTTGAAAGTATGTTTTAGAATGTATAGAATATGTAATTCCATTGTTATAAATCTATTAATTGAAATTCCATGTGGTTATTTAACGGGTAGAATAGCCATGATTATGTTTTATTATGGCATTATTTACTCAGCTCATATTCCTTCCATAATGTGTTCAAGTATATTATTTGTAAAGAAATGTGTTTTAAATTACTCATCATGCCTAATGTTTATGTTTATGATAACTTACGATCTATTTATTAATCTTAATTAGCGTTTTATCTCTCTCCTTTATTATGTTTCATTTTACCATGATATGAAGAAGTAAGTTATGAGTGACTTGTAGGAATAATCTAGGATGCATGGATGTTTTTAATGGAATAAATTAGTGTTGTTTTTACTTTCAAGATGTAATGTTTAACTTATATATGTATCTTGTTTCCAAAAACTACTAAAATATGTGGTCCTTTGGGATGGATATTCCTTGTTTATATGCCAATTCAATAAAATAAGGCACTGAACCTTGGAAACTGGGGTCGGGTCCTTACAGTATTGGTTCTAGGTGACACCCACTATCACATCTACCAAAACCCTTGTCGTATTAACTTAGGGTTATACAATTGTTGGGGAACCCATAGGGCCCCTTGGGTGAGTTCTTAGGAAAGTAATCCTACTTGGTATCATCAAGGTTCTCATATAAATTGAGGTAACCCTCTTAGAATCTTCTAAGACAATACATAAATAAGGGAATCCATCTTGGAATCTTCAAAAGGAATAAGAATGTGGAGGTATCTTACATGGAATAATCTTGGTTGTATTATAAGTGGAGTCATCTCACATAGGTTCCTTGGTCTCAGTGATAGTCTCAAGTAGAATCTTGAAGCCAATGTTCGAGGGTTGTAATTGACCCCTAACGTTTATCCTCTAAATATACTAGATTTATTTAATTAAGTAGTTCACTATAATAAGACCAAATATGAGGAGTTTCTCTTAATGGAAAGCCTGAAAATAACCATAAAACCATAAAAATAAATAAATAGTTTTGGCCATGCATGACACGCCAACTACCTATTGGTATCTTTAAACCATTTATAAACATCTCTTAATAGCTCCATCCAAGCTCACTAATGTCTGATCCAAACTGCATCTGCTTCCAAGATCCTACATAATATAGTACATCTCAATTATAGTCAAAAAACATCAGTTAAATCATTATAAAAATTAATATAAAATAAAATCCAAAAATAAAAAATAGGTGATAACTCACTAGTCACCTATCACTCAATGTAAATTCCCAAAATCATTTGCAGATGGTCTACATAGTTCCCCCATCACCGTTCCCCAGAAAATCCATGACAAAAATGTATAAAATTGTACTTAATAAATTTAATTTTGGTCGAAACCCTATGAAATATCATAATAAAGTAATTCCTCATGGAATCTATGTGTGAATACGGGAAAACATCATTTCAAGATCCCCTCTCTCTATGTTGATTGAAAACCCCATCCAAAATGGATGATTCTGGCATGAATCAGTAGGATCAAAAAAGAACCATAAAATATAAACTCTATAAATTGAAAATTATAGAAGAATAATGAAACAAAATAAATGTGGAGTAATATATTAGTCGCTAGTGTCATCAAATTTCATCCAATAATATGAAGATCAGTGAAGAATGGAGGTAGAGGATCATTTACCGAGTGCCTCTCGTGAACACTACTATTTACCCAAAGAAACAAAGATTTAATCCCCTATTTATCATTTTTTCAAAACCATCCCACATGATCAGGGTAATACCCTATGCTTTCACATCTTGAAAATTATAAACCAGATTCATGTCAGGAATTCTTCAAGGTAATACCTTATTCTTTCACATATTGAATCCTCCCTAGTCACACCCAAGAAACCCACTCACATTGTAAATATAATTCCGGACATGAATAGATCCCTATAGCAATTTTCATTAGCCTAGAATAATGATTCTTTCTCTAGTGTTCACCAGAATCTACAGGACTTCCACAAAAACATATACCACGAACAAAAACACAATTTACTGACATAAAAACACACAAAAACTCATTTAGATTCACAATTATCAAAATGAACTATCCAACAAACTGAATAATCAAATTCCATTATAACTTTTAAACTGGTCTAAAACCCGGGATGTAACAACTTCCTGGTATTAGAATTTTTCAACCTTGAGAATCCTTGTGGAACAACAAAACATCACCCGGTCAACTTGGATCATGGATTCCCATAAAAATGGTTGTGTTGTGTTTTTTGATGTCCAAAGCACCTCCAATAATCATTTTAAAAAATATGATCTTTAATCCATTAAAACTAATATGATGATCATTATAATAATGACACATTAAGATGGTAATTCCTCGAGACTATCTGAATAGATACATGATCATGAAATAATCTCTTACATCATCAATAGTCTAAGGGGATCCCTTCCAAAGTCTCTTGCTTTAAACATAAAATTTTGATCCATAGTACTCCCAACATAATAATTTCTTAATAAAATACATCTTTAGAAACATAACAATTATTCTAGTTAATTTCTTGACATGAACCACCAGATCACATTTGAGGATACCACTCTTGGCCCTCAATTTGATCCAAATGGTCGAATTATAATCGACCCAACACACCTTGGTCATGCCTTATTTTCCTTGAAATTCCATGGTCGACCCTTTCACTACACCCATCTCATCCCAATGGCATATATATATTAGTTCCTTACCAACCACATCCAACTATACATAGGAGATCAAGATGAACCAACTCCGGATGACTATTCTCAAAAATTATTGGATACCGTTGAAATGGAATCCTCTATACCTAAATTCCAATGTCTTTTTCCCAATTCATAATAATATCATCACTAAGAATGATCATAAGAGACCACAACTAACTCCAGGTGACATCTTCTAAACAAACCATATCGGGTCTGCTCTATTTTCATACCACTACAAAAACACATACCTATAATTCACTAAGGAATATAGTAATACATAGGTCCATTTATACAATGGAATAATGAATCTAAAAAACTATCCAATGACTAGTCTCATGGTCCCATGGACCTTCTTGTGTGAAGGTCGAAAGCTGGTGACCAACATCCCACTCCCCTCCTTAGGAGCATCCTTGGCATCGCACCTTCAAAACAAGTTACTGATCAATGTAGATAATGGCCCATCTTTTTTTGGATATAACCATTGGTATGGAAAGAAACCCACTCACTTCTGAGTGTCATCTCGCAACATCACCTATTTCAGCTCCCTAAGAACGATTTTCATGGCCTCATCCAACTACAGCTCATAATGAGTGTCACCACCCTCAAATATCCAATGATTCACTCCCATCATATGGGTTACTCTTTACCTCTCCTAAATTTTAACCTCAATAGGTTTCTCATCAAACAAGTAAATACTTAAAAATATTTATGCATATAGCTGACACTCTCTCATCATAATCATGATGATGTCAAGATATTGGGCATGATCATCTCAAGAGTAGGAGTAACCTAAGATTCTATTGATAGAAATGTATCTCTCTCCCGATCCAAACTCACATCAAAAAAATTTATACTTTCATATAAAAAACTCTTGACACCACATATCCCAATAAAATGTGTCCCAGTCTAACCATTGGTCAACCAACTCATGGTACCCAGTTTATCATCGATGTATCCACTACCATAGAGGGAAATTTCTTATTCCATATCAACCCCATAAAAACCATTCCATTGATATTTCTTTAAAACCATTGATCCTAGGATCACACACAGTCAGTCACAAATTTATGAATTAAATGGTACCACATGTAACAAATGCATACCATAATCCTCCAACTCATGATCCTACGATCCATTAATCACAATTCCAAGGAGACCGTGCTATACAGAAGATTAGTCTCATTAACCCATAAGATCCCTTGGATCTCTTATTCAAAATTGGGCACCTCCCCTATTCCATGATTGAGTCCATGATTCCCCATCACATAGAATAATTATAACGACATGTGTATACCCACGTCTAACAAGTTTCAAAAAAGTACCCATTGGTCAATAGGGCCAGGCACCTGAATAGTCCAACTTATCAAACTCAATCTCAATACACATGCACCATAGTTGCTTCCACAAATATTAAAGACGTCATCATACCTATATTTCAGAACTGGGTCACCTCCCATTCATCAGTATCAACAAGAGTGTATTGCCGATATCCCTACATAAAAAGATATCCATAAACTCAGAAAAACCCATCTCATAGGTTTCCCTTGATAAAACCATGAATTTTCTTAAAAGGTTCTGAGTCAAAAACTAAGGACCTCTAGGTCTCCCATCTATCTTTATAGATCATATCTCTTAATAGGGTAACTATTTTAGACGTTATATCTCAAAATTCAAACCTCTCCAAAGTCACACCCCACAGGGCATCATCTACACACCCATCTCAACTCAAGGAGTCTAACTCATATGTCAACCCTCTCTAAGGTTGAAAATAATAACATTGAATTATGAGGGTCAAAACATATAAACATTTCTTCAATTATATAGGTTTTTAATTTCCATTGTATAGAGGGAAACGCTTTATAAGTTGTAATTGGTAACCCATTTAAGTGAAACCCATTTATAAATATTAACTTGAGGAAAGATTCTAATGGAATCACCATTAAAGCATTGAAGTACTAGGGAATTGATCCTCTACAAGAATCCTCATAAGTAATACTCCCAAAAAGGTCATGATGTAATTATAGAAAAGAAAAATGAACCTACACTCACCAAGAATTTGTATACAATAATACCCCCTTGAGGTTCTAGTCCACCATAATCGTTCAGTTATCTATCAGTATTGTACAAAGAAACCTAACTAAATCACTGAAAATGAAGGCATCAACTACCAATGATGACCTGTGAGGGTAAAAAAATGTTCACAACACCATCTCAACAATCTATGTCATAGCATGATCACATGGTTTGGTTGAGTAGAATTTCATTCTATTCTATATGGGAAAACACCTTATAGGTTGTTACAGACACATTAAATAACTAAATCTAATCACACAAGGGGTATAATATTTTGGAATCATGTTCTCCATTAACATACAAGGGTTACTAAAACACTCACACATGAGGATGGAGTCATCAACCTCATCGTTAAATGAATCATCATAGATCCACATGGAATGTCGTCAAAACGATATATATATATATATAAGTTAGCTCACTTTAATATATTTACACCAAAAATATATATGATAAAAAATGATATAGGTTTTTGTATACATTTTAAAAAATTGGACTCAATCTTTAATAAAATTACACACTATAATGCGTATAACATGTGGACCCTATATTCTAAATATGATGAATGATACACCTCTTTCATTTTCTATCTAAGAATAAAAAATAAATGTCCACTTTCCAACATTCCAAGAGATTGGAATCTATAATAAATCAAAACAACCCAAAAATATGTGTGTCTCTCAAAGTGAAAATCATATACAATAGTAACATCACAAATCAAGAACAGTAATATCATATCCCTAAAAAACCAAGACTTGTTCCCGAAACCAATATTCTCCATGCACTATTTTGATATCCATAATAGGTTCCAACACATTTCTAATACTTTTATCTACCATATCCTAAATAGTAATAAAAAAATAAAATAAATCCTCTAATACCAGTTTGTAACATCTTGGACCAGGACCCACTAAAATGGTTCTCTGACTTGGTTTTTCAAAAGGACTCAACTGTGCCTCCCCATATTCTAGAGGATGCCAAATCGAAGTGAGGGTCTAGGGTATGTCTGTGAGTAGAATATTACCTCAAATTAGATTAAGTTAAATAGTTTAAATAACCAAAAATCATCCATAGAAGTGAAAAAAATATAGTGGTGGAAGTAATAAATATAAACTTTATTGTAATAATAAATGGAATGTAGTCAAGGCCCAAATGTCCATGTCGTAGATAAAACACTGATATCCCACCAAAACTATCTTATATAAAGGAATAAATATAATATAAACTACTAACTCTAATCCCAACACATACCAGATCTCCACATACACATTCAAGTCATCTTGTTTGATCAATCCCAAGCCCCATCCAACTTTATGCCTAAAACCGAGCAATCATCTACTCGAGTACCCTAGTGAAATGGCGGTGTAGCACTACCAAAAAATGTAAATTAGTGATTTTTTTTTCATTATTTATGTTTTAAAATTACAATAATTCATTTACTAATATTTCAAAAAAACATCGATAAATGAGGTGTCGCTAAATTGGAAACATTTTTATACGTCGCCTAACATCACCAACATAGAAATGTTTATTAACATCTTCAATTTTATAAACATTTATAAATGTATTAAATATAACAACATCTATAAACTTTTGAAATTATGAAACATTTATAAACATCACTATTTACAGACACCTCATTTTTTTATGTTTTTTAAAAACATCGGTAAATTACATCTCATTTAATGGTGTTTTTAAAAAAACATCGTGTTTTTTTTAAATTAATAATTCTTTGTCATTATTTATTTTATTCCAATAAAAAGTTCCATTTTTTATTTTTTAGATCCCACACACTCCAAAACCATATGCACCCCATAACACCATGTACGCCCCCATGAACAATGAACCACCTACATGAAGAAGACAATCCACCACTACACAACTAGGAATAGTGATCACACAAAACCCCAAGTTAACTATCTGCTTCCTATAGGATTCAAATACCAGACTTATAGGATAACATTCCAAGATGGGACCAACTCATCTATGCCATATTGGAATATAATGTTGTATTATTTTAAATTTATATATATATATTTATATATAATTATTTAAAAAATCAATATTATATATATAAGTGTTAATATATATATGTTTGTGGGTTTATATTTTATATTTTATGTTTATATATATTTATATATGTTTATATTATATTTTTATAAATATGTATTTATATTTTACATATATGTTTATATTTTATATTACATGTGTGTGTGTGTGTTTATATATATTTGTGTGGGTTTATATTATATATATATATATATATATATATCTGTGTGTTCATATTTTATATTATATAGATATGTATGATTATATTTAATGTTTATATATATATTATATATATATGTTTATATTATATATATATTTATATTAATATATATATGTTTATATTATATTTATATGTTCATATATATGAGTGTGTGTGTGTGTAAATATATATGAGAATATATACATATATATATAATTCTAATATATATATATATATATAATTAGCCACTTTTTAAAACACTGGTAAAAATGTCACTAAAATAACCATTTTTTCTTAAAAATGTTACCAAATTTGAAATATATATGTGTTCTTATATATAAATGTATGTATAGAAATTTCTTAATTAGTTTTAGTAGGGCACTATATCAGTACTATAGAAATGGTGGAACTGTAGTAGTGGTGGCACTGTAGTTGAGAGAGTTATTGTAGCATGTACTGTAGCGGTACTATAGCAGGTACTGTAGCATCTTGGGTAATGTAGAATTATTATTCACTAGAGGGTCTTTGTGGAAAAATTGGATTTCTGACTGAGAATAAGGGCTTTCAAGCCCTGGGGTCTTCGGGCCATGTTCATTGGCTACTTGGTCTTGGTCCTATGGGTTGTGTAATGGATCTCTATCTACCAAGATTGAAAGAGGTCTTTGCTTTCCTAATAAAAAGAGACTTCAACCCCAACTTTAAATATATATGTATATGTATGTATATTTATGTATATATTTATGTGTGTGTGTGTGTTTATATATATGTGTCTCTGTTTATATATATTAATATATATATATATATATATATCTAAATATATATTTACATAAAAGTAAATAAATGGGTTATATATATATATTTAGTGATGTTTCTTGAAAACAATCATTAATTTAGTGATGTTTTCTTAAAAATGTGGTCAAATTAGCAACTTTCTTGAAAACGTCCCTAATTTAGCAATGTTTCTCGAAAACATCACTAATTTAGCAATGTTTTTCTGAAAAAAGTTACTAGTATAGAAACATTTTTTAGGAAAAAATTATAATGTAGCCACATTTCCTTAAAAATGTTTCTAAATTTTCAACTTTTCCTGAACAATGTTCCTAACATAGAGATATTTCCAAAAAAACGTGACACATGTTTCTTTATCTATCAGGAAAGGTCACTAATTTAGTAAATTTTTTCATGAAACACAACTAATTTAGATACTTTTTCAGGAAATGACGCTAATTTAGAAATGTTTTTAGGAAACATTTCTAATTTAGCGATATTTTTAAGAAATGTAGATAAATTAGTGATGTTTTTCATAAATGTTGATAAAAAACATCACTAAATTCTTTTTTTGTAGTTTGAACAGGGTGTGATTAAAAAACATAATAGGGAACTACCAACATAGTTTTGTACATATCCAATAATGTGTAGTGTATATATATGTGACATACTAACCCAGATAACAATAATACTAACAATAAATATTGGAAATAAACTAAAAGTAATGGTCATATAATCCATACTCAAGGGTTGTGTTCAACCTAGATGAGATAAAAATGGAATAATGAAGACAACAAATAAATCAATCAATCAATCAAAGTTGATCCTTGGGTCTGTGATCCTAATCGACTATACCTGATTTTTCCTAAGATAGAATATCTCTATGAAAAGTGTCATCGTGTATGTATATATATATGTGTGTGTTTGTATATGTGTATATATGTATCCCCATATATAAGTATGAATCTATATATCTATACATTAGTAAAGAAAAAAATAACATGAATCAAACCACAGCTGATCCTTTTCTTCGTCACACTAGTCATCAGGACATCATGTAAATAAGGCATTGATCTGGATGTTTTACCACTCAACCCATGCATAATTAAGATGATATTTGCGTCCATATTCTTAATTGATGGTCTTCATAAGCCAGTGACAAAAATTTCTCTAAGAAATCTATGAAACCATAAGAGAATACATATCTGAACTCTGGGTTCACCTATACCCACCTCCAATCACTATAAAGGGGGTGTTTTGGTAATGTTTTGACATCCTATAAATAAATCACTAAACTGGATGCCAAACCATTCAAGTCATGTGTAGTCTAGTCTAATGCCATATTCCTAGTTCTTGGTACATATAAAATCACAACATTATATCTCAGATAATCCATAAGGTGGATGTCCCTTAATAAATATGAAGGAATACTCCCTATATCCAAGATAAAAGTCAAAATACATTCAATAAATGGCTCAACAACCTGATTACTAGATAGATCTGTATAGCGCAGTAATACCTAGAGGATTTCAGACCCTAGGGAGTATCTAAATAATCACTAGAGGAGTTTAAATAAATACTCAATGATTTCAACATCATCCATAGCTTGGGGAAAGTTCAACAACTCAACAGCCTATAGTAATCCCCTAGATCCTAGTGGATAAGCATCCACAGGGTGACACCAAGTAGAGGGGCTTTTTTATAAACTCATAATCCACCTCTAAAAATCCCTATGCAGGGGTATTCCTAGTAAAAAATGGGAATTATGGAAATAGAAACCATCAAAAAGAAATTATATAAGGTGGATCCAGGAATTATGTCTAGTAATACCCACCATAGAATCATATCACATCATTCTCATCATCCAATTACCAATAAGCGCCTATAGAAGTCCCAAAATATATTTCATCATGTTGGGATCATAGTCCAAGTACTAGTAGATACCACTCACAATTATATCTCCATCAAAAATTACTAATTAAATGAATAAATAAAAGAGTCAAGGTTGGAAAAACATTGGGTAGCCCATTGGGTCCCCAAGGACAATGCTTAGGAAACACATCCTACTTGGTATCTTTAAGGTTCAGTTTCAAATGAAGGAATCCCTCATGGGATCCTCTAAGTCAATACATAAGTAAGGGAACCCCTATTAGGATTTTCAAAAGGCATAATCATTTAGAGGAATCTTATAGGAGGTCCTCTATGTCAGATCATAAGATGAGGCATCCCATAGGGGATCATCAGTCTCAGTGATAGTATCAAGTCAAATAATGAATCCAGTGCACCGGGGTTGTTAGTTATGCATGTTGTTCTTCCACTTAATCTCCCAAATTGATTTAATTTAAAAATATTTATTATATTAAGTCTAAATATGGGGTGTTTACATTATGGTAAATTAAAATCATACACATAATACCACAAACATGTATAAATACTATAGGTAAAGTATGGTGGAACTCCTACATTTGGGAAGCATTAAACTGTTTATAAACATTTCTCAGTTGCTCCATCTATGCTAGACTATGTCCGATCTGAGCTGAATCAGCTTCCAAGATCCTAACTAACACTTTAAATATCAACTACAGTATAAAAAACATCAGTTATATGATTAAAAAACAAAATATAAAATAAAATCTGAAATTCATAATGGGAAATAATTCACCCAATGCATGTCGCTCAATGTAAATTCAAGAAATCATTTTCAAAAGGTCTATATGGTTCCCCCAACACAATTTCCTAGAAAATACCTTACCAAAGATTGAAAAAAAAATTATTTAAATAAGTTAATTTAAAGACAAAACCAAATAAACACATAATAAATTCATACCTCGTCAAATAGATTCATGAACGTGAGCAAACATCAACCTGGGATCCCCTCTTTCTAAGTTGAATAAAAACCATATCCTAAATGGTTGATTCTTCCATGCATTGGTGGGATCAATAATAAACCCAAAAAACCCAAAAAATTAAAAATGATGGGTGAATAATCATACAGAATAAATGAAGATGAATATCTTACTCTCTAATACCTTAAAATATCATCTAAGAACTTTAAGATCAGTGAGGAATGGTGGGAGAGAAGGGTCAGCTGAGAGACTCCCCTATGCCCCCTATTTTCCCAAAGAAACAAGAGATAAATATCTTTTTTATAATCTTTAAAAATACAACCACAAATGATTTACATTGTGAATGAGATTCATGTTTTTAATTACTAGGGTAAGTCCCCAGGTTTTCACATCCTAAATCCTCCCTGGTTGTACCCCATGAAATCCATACATGTTGTGAATGGAATTCACAATGTGAATGACTCACTGTAGTTATTCCCAGTAACCTAGAATGCCCGTTTTATGCTATTTTAACCTATCCCCGTGAATTCTATAAAAATATATACCATGACTTAAAAATCTATTTATGGACATTCAAAACCTAATAACCTCATTCTGATTCATAGTTCTCAAAATGAACTATCAATAAAACTAAAAATTCATATTCCTTTAAAACTATTATCCTGGTTCGAAACATGGTATTTTATAGTGATTTTATCACATTATCTCTTTTAGTAACTATTTAAAGATCCTAATTTTGATATTAATGCTTAATGTAGTTAAACATTAGATGAACTAATGAGTGTATTTATCCTCCCACTAGTGATGCAGGAACCCAACTAAGAAAACCCCTTTGAGATAGTTTTTTATGCTTCCAACCAATCCATGTGAGAATTTATTTCATAAAGAATTGAAGGTATGTCATAAGTCTTTAGTTATATTTTTTGGACACTAGGTAATACCCATATGAACTAAATAACCACTAAAAAGTAGTTCCTTGTTGTTATTTTTTATTTAGATAAATTCTGATATTATATTCTAGGAACTAAAGTAATTGTGTTCTCTAACCATGTAACACTCTAATACTTAATGAAGAAGGTATATGAAATCCTAGGTTATTCAAATATATGGTGTTTCATTAAGATTTAAATATAGATATTAATGATAAGAAATGAGATGAAAATAAAGTAGTTGATCACCTAAACAAATTACCCAACACGGTTGAAGTAGAAATTTTAGATCATGACCCTTTAAATGATCACCTTCTAGGAGAATAGTTGTATTTGGTCAAAGGAGAAGTACCATGGTATTAAAACATGGTAAATTATTTTGTAATTTTGAAGGTTCCACCTCATCTGAATTCCCATAAAATTATCAAAGTTAAATACAATTCAAAAATTTACATTTGGGAAGACCCATATATGTGTCAAATTTTCAATAATCATGTAATATAAATATGTTTACCTATAAGTAAAATTGATTCTATTTTTTATTTTTTTCATACTCTAGTATATGGAGGAAAATTTTTACCTGAATGGAATTCATGTAATGTCTTGGATTTTGGAATTTATTTTCCCACATTGTTCAAAGAAGCATGTGATTTTTGTAAAATATGTGAGAAATTCCATTTTTTAAAAAATATTTAAAAAATAAAATAAATTCCCCCAAACCCATCATATTTTGTGAAGTTTTAATGGTATATGGATTATACATTATGGGATACTTTCCAATTTATTTTGGAAAATTTTATATGCTAATGAATGTGGATTATGTTTCTAAATTGGTGGAAGATAAGGCCACCAAAACTGATGATGTCAATGTTGCGTGGGTTTTTTCAAGTCTAACAAAGTCAATGGGGTTGTAATATAAATATCCATTATTAGTGGAAAATTTAATCATTTTTCAATAAATTTATGGAGTATTTTCTGAGAAAATATGACATTCATCGGAAAACATCCACCCATTACCATCCATATATAAATGGAAGAGCTTATGTTTTAAATAGATAAATCAAGATGATTTTGTAAAAGATAGTAAAATAAATCAGGAAATACTGGATCCAAAGGTTAGAATATACCTTATGATATTATAGGATATCATATGACACACCCATAATAATGATCCCACGTTGATTGATTTATGGGTAAAGTTTTCATCTACTTGTAGAACTGGAACACAAAACATATTTGGATTTTAATGAAGTGAATCTGGACCTGGATAAAGCTATATAATGAAAGAAATTTCATCTAAAAGAGATATAAGAAATTATAATAGAATTATTTTAGAATTAAAAAATATATAAATAAAGGACAATATTTGATCAAGATAAGTTGGCTCAAAAAAATTACTTCTATCCTTGAGAAAAAGTGTTGTTATAAAACTCATTACTGAAGTTAATTCTAGGTAATAATTTTTTAGATAGGAAGGTAATTTAATACTTACTATTATATCCCATTTTGGGGTTGTTCAAGTTTTGAAATAAGATACCAAAACCCATTCAGTTTTATTAGTCAAATATTGAATAAGTATCAAGATAATATTCCCCAAGAACCCATGGAAGTGATCACACTCATCCAACCTGCTTACCATTAAAGACCACCTGGTTTCACCTCTCTTTATCATTTATTTTTATCTAAAAGTATATTTAAAATATTCTTACATGGTAAATAATTTTCAATTCATTGAAGGAACTATGTAATTTATGTACAGAGGAGAGAACCATTGAAGTTTAGTGGTATTCCATTTGTCTAACTTTTTGTATATTTTTCAAATAAATGTGTTTTCTTTTTCAATTTCAGTATGTTTTTGGTACTAATGTCATTACATATTTTCCTATATTTTTTATCACATAACTGTGCAGATTCTAAAAAAACATTGAAAACTAATTTAAAATAAAATATTTATTATGTGAACCAAGACATTTTTAATAACCATAAATTAATGTGTATTCTAGTCAAAATCATAGATCATTCAAGGACCATGTTATTAAATGATTGAGTAATTATATTGATGTTATTACCCATTTATAATAAAATATATTTTTAATAGTACCTATATAATTATCCGTTATATCCATTAATAACCATGAATGACTTTTTAAGGAAATCACATTACAAGAAAAATATCTTTATATTCCTTTATCTATAAGATTTTTCATGATCTAAGTTGAAATTCCTGTCTGTAGGAGGGAGAAAAGGAGATAGAATAATATCATTGGAATAATTTGTTTAAATTTAAAGAAAATTTTCTACAAATTTTATGATACTGTATTGTAAAAAAAATGTTGAGGTAACAAAGAAAATAAATTATGGATGTAATCTAAGGATGGCCATGAAAACCCCCTCACAATTTTGAATTTAAAATTCCCTCCCCTTCCTTCAAAAATATAATTCCAAAGAGAAAATATAGATCTGAAAAAGATAAAATATTTCTGCTGAGAAAGTGGGAAATAAGGAAGAAAATTTCAATTTTACTAATTTTCTAAATGGGATAGACTTACTATGAATTAAGAATATTTTAGGGTCCAAATGAAGATATAATATATTTTAAAATTATAAAGTTTGGAAAATCAATTTTATTGAACTAATTTTGTAAAGAAGTATTAAAGATAGAGATGTTCAATGATTGACCTAAAAATATTAAGAGGATGGAAAAGATACCCTTAAATGGAGAAAGTTATATAACATATACTAAATAAATCCAGAAGTCACTTTCTTCAATTAAAAACAAAGTTAAAAATTTATAAAACCTACTGAAGGAAATAGGGAGAAAAATGTTTGATTGTTAAACACTAATAAAATGTTTATTTTATCCACGAAGAATTAAAATAGTTGAATCTAATTTAGTAGAATAAGGAAAAGGGAGAGTCCATTTTTATAAAGGACACATAAAATAATTCATTGAGATTTAACTTTGATCTAAGACTTCTCATTCAGCCTCAACAGTTTAACATTTAAATCCTACAAACATTTAATCCATAAAAAACTTTTGATTAAGCTTTAATGGTGTGAAAAAAATACTTATATCATTTGGTGGATATAATTAAATTAATAAAGCCTATGGTGAGGCATGTATGAAACTATAATGAGTAAAACATTTCTTCAAAATCATACTTTAGTATTAGGTGAAATATTTGGGGAAGGTAGGTATAAGTGTGTATGAGGGGATTAAATAATTAGGGATTAATAGAATGTACTAAATTAAAATAATGGAATAAAAAATATTAATTGTAAATAACAATAATGAGGACCTTTTTGGTATAAAAGGAACTCACATTGGCTAGGAATTTGAATTTTTCTTTAGTAATATTGTTTATGTTAACTCACTCAGAGTTTAAGATTTATGTTTGGGGGGATTGAAGGGCCCAATACTTTCTTATATTTCAATCGGTGTTTTCATGGTTTTAATCCCACTATTTTATCATTTACTTGGAAATTATAACATGTTTTAATTATAGTATTATTTTTGGATTTAGTTAAAAAATGGAATAAATATTGAGTTTTAATTAATTTTTTGATATTTGGGAAATTTTAGAATAAAGGATGCACTTAATAATGAATGTATTGATTGATGATTAATGTGGATAAGTTTAATTTCAATAAATAAAATAATAAATTGGAGTTATATAATTGTTGTAGACAATCAACCATGACTAAAAAATTTACCAATTTATCAATCAACTGCACTTTGAACCTTCCATGTGGTTGTTTATATATCATGAGGTTAATCCAATGACCATAAAAAGAGATCCATTGACCCTAAGAATGTGTTATTTACCGACCGTGATTTAGTAAATCAACCAAAAATAGATTGAAACTTTCATGATAAATGATTGACCACATGTCCATTTGATCGACTACCCATTCATTCCAATCAACTAAACGGAACTCTATTGATCATGTGATGATTCAATGCAAGAATAAAATCAATGGACCATGCTATTTGGATTGACTTTGACTAGAAATTCTATAAACTCCTCAATCGACCGCTTTATTATCCCATCGAACGCATGTTAAATCTTTCACAAGTCTATTTTCCTACCATATCGTCACTTGTTTTCCATATGGTTACATGAACTTCATGGTTAATCCATCAATCCACTAACACTTGGTTGATCCAATACTTGTAAAATTTTCAAGGAATTCTGTTGAATAGAAAAATTTTAGGTCATTATCAGGCTTCAGGGGACTCTTCGAAACATTAAGACAAATCCTTAGGTGCCTGGTCAATAAGAATGCAATCAATATGATGTAGCCAAATGGATCTAAACATGCATTATATTTTATTCAAAAGAAATCTGGGATGGTTATATAAATCATATAAGACCAAATCTCAATATATATTCAATGATGAGATAAAAATATTGAATTAAAAGAATTAAAAATAAATAAGATCTCATGGGGTTGACTTGCTGAAGGGGAAGAAGTGCATGAATCTATAGGACAAAAAAGGAGGCATATTAAAGGAGTGGATCAAGACTTAAATCAAGAGTTAGTGCTATATAATATTCTTCTACTATTTCATTCTTTTATTCATCTTCTATTTAAATTAGTTTCATAATGAATTATCTTTCCCCTTTCTTATTTGTTTCCATTGTAATGGAGGGGTAATATTTCTGGTGATAGGATAAGGAAAGGTTCTCTTTTGTAATTATATAGTTCATATCCTTTAATTAATAAAAACTCTCTTATACTATTTTATTTAAGTTCTAAGTTGTTTTTTAAATCATTAAATGATTTTTTGGATTTGAAACCTTTTCACTATTATTAATCATGTTGATATTTATTAATATCACTCCTCCTAGTGTAGTTTGTATCAAATAAATAAGTTGTGTTAAGAGGTGACTATTTATCAATCACTGCAATATGTGTGGGGGTAGTGAATAAATTTTTAATTTCCTAGGAACAATAACACTAAATAATTTTTTCTTAGCTAATTTAGGAGTGTCTTGTTTACTTTTCATACACATTGGAAGGGAGGGTAACCAATTATTAATCACTGCTAGGTAAATATCCACACTACCATTTAGCCTAATATGTTTCATGAATCTATCTAGGAATCCAACCCTTATTAACTATTACAAAATGAAATAAATAATTTTATGTACTAGGATATTATTTCAAGTGAAAACCAAACCTTGATCCAATCACCTTTCTATTTAATTATTTTCAAAGTCTAGTTTTAATTGGTTTCCTGTATTCAAATTCAAATTTTCAAATAAAATCCTTTTTTATCTAATTAAAAAGTTACAAGTAATTTTTTTTAATACTATATGGAAAAAACATTGGGTTAACACTAATACTACATTTATCCTAGGTAATAGATTTCATTTTCAATACCCCATGGAAACATGTTTTTGTTCATGTATCACAAATTAATATTCCAAAATCATGATTACAAAGTTCAGAAAGGTCTCACAATATATCAAAGGTTTTATCCATTTACTTACTTCTCCACTCACTTAATTGAGACAATGAACATGAATAAGGTTGACACAATTTTCATCTACGATAGTTTCTATAGAAAAAAAAATATCATCCAGTAATGGTATCATAATTTCAGTATAAATCTCCTCAATGAAATTTGGATCTTTAAAATAACTCTTCAAAACTACAACTCCCCTCTCTCAAATTTCAGATTTATATGTTCTCTTCTATTTTTTATATGTATTTCTATATATATCTCTATAATTTCATCTTCTCACTTTAATAATATTCCAATTATCCATCTCAAAAAAATTTAAACCTTTCGCACACTAATAATCCATAAAATTTCTACTAGGCTATTTTAAAATGATCAAGCAACTTCCCAAACACTATCATTTTAAAAGAAATTTTAATATTTAAAATAATTTATAAATTACTACATAATGGCATGGTTCCCCTCATTACATCTTGACATGATATAAAATCCAACTTCTATAAAAACTATAACTTATATTTCAGTATGATACGTATCATTTTGACATGATCTACTCAACTATATCCAATAAGATTTTTACTAAATTTTTATTGGACTAGTTCATTGAAAAGTTCTATTATTCATTATGATGTAAAACATGGTGTTTTTGTGTGACCTATACTTCATCATCCCTATACTACGCTTCATTATGGTATGATTTAAAAAATTATTTTTTGAAGATTTTAACCCAAGAAAAAAAGAGTTACACCATTTCTTCTGGGTGTTTTCATTACACCTTGATCCAATCTCCTCATTTCTTATAAAAAATCCATGTTATAGTGTGATTTTTACCATTAAGGTGTGGTATTATATTTCCACCATAAACCATATTTTTTATAAAATTTCATAAGATCCTAATTTGAGGATGATTATATCCACAAAAAATGTGAATTCCACCTTTGATGCACAAATTACTAAAAAAAACAACAATTTATTTTGATGTTTCCTCATTCACAGCATGAACTATATTTTTATGTTATTTTTAAATATTAATTCAATAAATATACTTCAAATATACATAAACCACTTCTAAATTTCACCAAGGCATTACACCTAGTTAAATAGGATTGTAAATAAACACAAAATTACTACATAACATGACTTCTGACTGTAAACTAATGATTGAAAGTTTAATCGCTTTGAAAAAATAAGTTATAATAGTACTTAACCTCCCAATATTGGTTCCAGCATTCTCCCCTTTTTATTGGAAATTAAAATTTTATCCAATTATCTTAGTGAAATTATAAGAGAAACATAAAAACAATAGAATAACTCCACATTAACTCTATATCTATGTTAGTAGAACTCGGTGTAGAAAATAAGTGATAAAGAAAGATATATATACCCCAATGAATACCTTAAATATTAATCCTTTAGAAACCAATTATTGAAATCTTAAATTCTCAAAATTCACCTTGTATTAAAACACTTGTGGAAACTTTTCAAATATTATTTTCATTGATTTTATCTCCACTATCTCTTATACAAATATTCCCCTCAAATTACACTTTTGATTTCATAATTTCACCACGTTTGATGATAAATCAAAAACAGTATTTTCTTCTAATCATTGAACATCCATGTGAGAAATAAAATTAATTTGGAAAGAGTATATTTTATGAACCTCCACAAATAAAGGGAGGTGGTTGAAAATAAAGTTTCAACCGATGCTTTTCAAATTTAAGTGTGTCCAAAGGTTTTGTTAGAATGGTCTCCACTTACTAATTCGTTCCAATAAAATCCTTCATGACCAGTCCTTGATCTAATTTTTATTAAATAAAATGGTACCTAATCTCAATATGATTCATAGTAGGAAAATTAAAGTATTCACAAAGACTGTCTATTTGTTTATATATCTATATAAATAGAGTATATACCAACATAATTAGAATATAATCACATTTATCCATGATATGAGATGTAGTGTCTCATTTTTTAACCGTATAAATCACTCACTCCTGATAAATAAATATCCACCACTACTAAGTTTCTATTCAATAACATCTAAAATCAGTTTTTATCTAAATATGCAGTTAAATCATTGTATTTTCCGACTTCAAATACCACACCATAATCAAGAGTATGTTGACTTCACCTCATGATCCTCTTTATAAAAGTGAGTTATTCCTCTTTCAGACTAATTTAAAATCAAGCAATAAAATAACCAGAATACATGATATTTAGCCTTATATATATCAAGTACAAGAATTTATGTGGTAAAAAGTGGGATAAATAGATCTTCCATCTTCTGGATTTCCAATTTTGGTTCCAAATATAATTATTATAGAAATCAATTTTCTCATAGGTATCTCAAACTTCCTTCGTAACACCTTTTCATATTTTTCCTAAGAGAAAATGATGTATCCCTCATTTGAATTCACTTTTATCCCAATATAATAAGTAATATATCTGATCATAATCATTTCAAATACATTTCTCATAAAATTTAAAAATTATAACAATAATTTCAATTTTTTCACTAAATATGATAAATTCAATGTATAAGATTAGCAAAAAGAGCTCTACCAAATTTAATTTCATATGGAGGTTGTGATAAACACTACCACTATTAAATTTCAGCTTTCTATATAATGTTCACATCAATATTACCAGGAATATTTTCATTGCTTCAAGATAGAAAAATATTTTTTTAGTATAAATGATTTTGATTCATTATTAATAATTTTGAATACCATTAGTTGTTTGATATAGAATTCCCCATTGAGAAATATTTTTATGTATTATATTTTCACATTCATTTGATAAACCATGAATCCTCACTGAATTTATACATCTTATAAAAATATTTTTTACTCAATTCATTCCACCAGTTTAAATATTTCTTCTATATGTAAACCTTCATTTGAGTATAATGCATTCAAACCAATATTTACTTATTTCAATTCAATTTTACATGATCATTATGCTTATTCTTAAACACCCTTTTAGTAATGATGACATTGTGATCCTCTATACTTCTCACAATATTCAATGTTTATTTATTTTCTATTTGGTCCAAATCCCCATTAATATCAATAACCCATGATATATCATTTATTTTATATTTAAATGATGATGGTTCCTATGAAAGTATGTTAGATTGATCTATACTCCCCTTATTCTAATTTTTTATTGGTTTTGTATTTTAAATATTGATATTAGAATCATCAACATAAACTCTTTTATTACTCCTCTAATTTAAGGATATTATTTCTTTAATAGCCTGTTTTTCATCTAATTTAAATTCATAATACTTATTATGTTTTATACTTTGATTCACCCAAGAATTTATTCCAGTAACTTCCCCTTCATTAAAAACTCCAGTCATATCAAAATTTATAAATTCATTTCCAATTATATTCTCAATCAACTTCACATCATTACTCTTTATAATTTTATCCAATCTCTTTTTCAATTACTTATAGGATTTACTTTTTATTGATTATCCCAAGAAAAATTCTTTATCAGCTATGTCACCATATTTTCTTTGGTTTCATTTTTTGTTTTAGATATAAAATATGCTTATAAACACTATAAATTTTTTCAACATTGTATTCCTTTCATTCCACATCATAGAAAAAGTTTTTTATATCTTATACTAGAAAATTTTGGACCTTATTTCTAAATATTCAAATGAACTGGCTCTTTCTAGTAGTGTTGAGGGATTTAACTATCGAAAAGAAATGTTTTATCCATTTTGTTTACCATGAAATTTCATTTTTTCATGAACCCATTTTTTATGGTGTCCCCACTGAGGAGACTTTATTCTTAATTATATGATTCTCAAGGTCATTATTCAATTCAATTAAGGTATACTACATACCATTATTTGATTGTAAAATCTTGATTGATCTTCGATATTCATTTTTTTTCTCACCTTCATAATAATTTCATTCAATCCAAGTGTTCCTTTTTTGCCATCATAGAAATTATACAACCCAATCTACTATAATCTATTGTGGTTTGTTCCATATAACTAACTAACTTTATATTTTTATTACCTATGTATTTAAAGACAAGAATATTAATAAATATCTTATCCTATGATGAGTTTTATTCTGCATAACCATAACTTGATATTGTATTTAGAGTAGTTATCTCATAAAAATATTATATTAGTTCCCTACTATAATGGGAACCCTGAATTAGTAAGGTAATATTATTAAATTTATGTTTTATGATTTGATTAAATCTATCTAATGAGATAAAAAATATGTTTGAATATCAAGTACTAGTGGCCCATAAGACATTTAGACTTCTTCTCATGAATTTTGTACATGGTAATGTAAAATATAGGATGTTATAAGAATAAATCTACTAATAGGGTTCCAAAAGTTTTATATCTCATTGCACATTCCAATATAAAGATGTTTGTATTGAACCTTATACCTAAGATTATTATTAGTTTGTATCCTGAATTACATAATTTTATGTATTGAATAAAACAATGAGAACATATGGCCATGGTTGAGTAGGATACATTGGGTGCATCATATGTTATTTAACATTTAATCAATAAGTCAAGAAAATATTTTAAATTTCATGTTAATAGAATTTTATATTTTATACCCTTTGATTGAAGTTGGACTATCAGGTTATGTCCATGGCCATGAATTTTTTTCAATGAGTTCATTTTAGGTAGAAAAGGTAAAATATATCAAGCATATTGGTTTATGTCACAAGTGTAAACCATTATTTTTTAGATATTGTGACACATGGATTATATTACATAATACACATTTTTATTAGGTTTTAGTCATTTTTTCATTAATTTATTTCTCTATGGGAGCCTTGATGTGTTCTTGGGAACCAATCTTGAACATTACGAAAGTCTGCCTAATTACCACTGAGAAAGCTACCTAGAGGCTCACACACTAAGGGTGTCCAGATTCAGAGTTAAATTATATTTAAATTTAATATTAAAAAATATTATTCTTCGGATTGAGGAATAATAATTATTCAAGTAAAATTGATCACATAAATTCTATCATTAGATATTTGAGTTAAGAATATATATGAGTTGAATATTAAATAAATATTAATTTTCAAATGATAAAATATAATATTTATTTATTTATTTATTTATTGAAAAAACATATAATTATATTTATGTATTTAAATAAATATTTATTATTTATGGTAAAATAAATTCTAGGGATGATTGATAGGATGAGTTAAAGGCCTGATAAAAATGATATATATTATTTAATATCATTATACAAATATTAATTTAATTATTTAAGAAATGATATTTATGTTTTCATGAGTTATAACATGTCATGAAATATATTACTATTTTGTTTATTTTAAAAGGGGAATATATTGAAAATAAAATTTTATGAATGATCGTATTACAGTTATGAGATATTTAACCCTAATGATATATTCCCCCTTATATCATTTTTCTTTGGATATGTATGAATTGGTGTACACAAAAATATACTCTCAATAGAATCGTCTCAAGATCAAATAGAACACTTTCAATAAAACTAAAAAAATGAGAGGAAATCCTCCTCCTCCCTCTCAAGATAGAGAGAATAAGAGAAATAATTCTTAAATCCTAAGAGAATTAGTGTTTCTATCAGTGATGAGAAACAAAATTAATTTAGTTCTACTATGATATAACCCATAGTTTTAATGATGACAATCCAATATTCCTAGAGTATGTGTACATATCAATTAAGGAATTATACTTTGGATTCTTCATTGTAGTGATAGTACGTTAAGAATGTAAACTGGATTGATCGACCACAAAGAATTAATTAACAAATTTATGTTATTATTATTTAAATTACCTAAGAATTATCTGTGAAAATATCATCTATATGAATATCATGGGGTTTCATTCATCTAATTAATTGTATTAATCCATTAACACTAATGAAAAATATTTTTTAGCTTGTTTATTCCCACTTCCATTGTGACCTAGAACCTTCAGGTGGTGTCAAAAGTAGTCTCATATATATTTATAATTATTTATTATTTTTTGATAAAATATTGATATTTTTATTGAGAATTAATTTATATTTTTTCATACTATAAAATTGAAGTCAGTATAACATGATTTTTATGTTTTATATGTCCCAGAACTATCAAAGAACATTTAAAGAATTCTCAAATATCCCATCTAGAGGTGTAGAGGATGTTGGATAATGGGAATGGTTACATGGTGTGAAACTAAATAGGAAATTTTGTAGACACATAGTCAACCACACAAGGTAAAGTTATGATAATAATTGATGTTAATTTTTTTTGACACACTTTTCCACATTAGTTTTTTTGGAAATTAAATGTTTTTTTGAAGTAAAAATGAGTTTTTAAGAAATTTATTTTGAATGATTGGTAATTTGTGTGAGTATTCCAATATATTTAAACTTTTAATAACATTGTTTGTTTTAGTGATTTATTTAATCCATTATTTTTTATTTAATATTTTGTTAATTTTTTAGAACATAATCTTTTTTCAAATTTCTTGAAGAGAATTTATTTTTGAGGTTTTAAAAATCTCATAATTTCATTTAGCACTAGATCAATTTTTTCATTATTTTATATTTCCAATTAAAAGTAATTTTTGGAATTTGTTTTTTTAAAATATAGTTATTTTTTCTATGCTATGGAATTTTAATATGAATACATTTTTTATTTCACTAATTTTTGAATTATTTTTTTGTTTCAGGATCCGTGAAGAAAAAAATGACAATATATCATAGAGACCATGAGGAATGGTCATGTGGATTATCATACAGTCTTTGTATTGATCATATTTACATATTTAAGTGACAATGGAACCTATCGTGCACTCCTACTGTTCTTATTCCATGCTGAAACCAACCTACCATGATACCAACCATGTGCATTGGGTCTATTAAACAGGAATTTACTTTGCACCTACCATGAGGTACCCTCCACATACTAACCTTAAATCATAGAACATACCATGCACTCAAAATTTGGATAATATGCAAGTGGAACCCACAAAACTTACAATGTTAATCCAAGTCCACCACATCAAGTAAGAAATAACGCCATTATGGCCAAATATCAAGGAGGCAGATGAATGAATGTGCATAGACCCATACTATTGATGTCAAAGAATGAAGAATCAGACTCCTAAAATCAATTTCATGATGAGTTCGTTAGACTCCATGAACCACTAGTGAACCAATTTCCACCACAAATCACCTATAGGTAGAAGCTTATTGTTAAAGCTAATTACCATTGAATAATCTTGAAATCCTTGGTTGATGATGAACCAAACTATGAACACCACTCATGTGTATAAAGAAAATTTCCCCAAAAAACACCATTTAACCAAACCATCCAACCCTCACAAATCCAAAACTTTATTATTCCTTCAATTTCAATTATATCTTACTAGAGAGGAATACTGGTGTCCAATTTTATTGATTCGTTAAAGAACAATCCTCTCGAGTCTTCATAAACATAATAATTATTATTATTATTATAAGTTTATATATATATTAATAATAATAATAATTTTATATATATATTAATAATATTAATAATTATTATATTATTAATAATATAATAATGTTATATATTTATAATGTTCGGATGTCAATTAGTGATGTCTGTTACCAAAAAAGAATAAATGCTTAACATCCATATTTTTGAAAAGCTAAATCGAGAAATATTGATGATCAATGGAAATGATCAGGAGTGGTGAACATGGTAATTTCATGGAATATTCAAGGGGATATGATGTTTTTATTAGAGTTTGGGTTCTCTCACTTAGATGTTACTTGGAGTTGGTGGTGAGCGCATCAAGGTGCAATGTATGGAATTCATTGTTTTTCATTTTTTTTGTCATATTATTTTATATTTTTTTCATTGAATAAAAGGATCATTATCCTTTATTTTATGGTATCCCTAAACACAAGAATCAACTCTGATTCATGGATATTAGAACCTCCCTTCTTTTTATTCTTCCTAATTCTCTATTTTCCTTTTTTTTATTTCTGTAAATACTACCATGCTATTTTTATTTTTTTGAATATTATGATCATATATTGATCATACTCCCAATTTTGTGCTCTATAATCTATATAAATGGATAAATAATTATCAAGGATTAATTCAATAATTGAAACTCGATGTTTTCTAGATATCCAAGATTCATGGAAACCATTGTGACCTCTCCATTTCTCTTAACAGATTATAAAGGTGATTTGGGGTGTCCTAGAGTGCAGTCTTCCACTAGAATAGTTTCCTACTCTTTCTCCTCAATTATTTTCCCCTTGATATATCGTTTTATTGAATGAAAATCCATGTTGGGTATTTTGATCTAATAATATCACATGTATCATTATTTCTTGTGAGATTTCACATCCAGAATGAGTACATTGAGTGATTGATTTTTCATTCTGGGGGAGAGCTTGACCACTGAAGAACTTATGTATTTGTCCTGAGAGTTGTATGATCTAATTCATCATTCATGAATTGAGTAGAGATTAGAGTTAATGTTTTTTCTTAAGATCTATTAAAGGTATTTAATATTGGATTAATGTAACACCCCAATATTTCATATTGTGTTATTTCTTCAAAATAATTCAATAACTTGCACTACACGCAACACCGAGTTCAAGCGCACCCTGACTTACCAAACAAGTCGTTCAAAAGAGGTTATGAATAGTATTAACTACTTTTTAAACCTTATATAATCCTTATAATTTTAGAATACATATTATTAGTTTCTTAGACATAATTTAAGAACAAATTCCTTTTTTTCAGATAAAAGAAGTATTTTTCAAAAATGCACTTTTACCAACTTCTTTAGTGAACCCTTTTTAAATCCAATATTTTAAGCGTTTATTTGACTAAATAAATTTATTCTTTAGAATGGGGACATAACAAATTTACAATTTAACACCCCAAGCTTCCATGGTATACTTCTCTTTGAATAATACAGTAGCGTGTGTTGTACGCAACTTCGAGTTCTAACACACACTACAACCAATCAAACTAGCCGTAATGAATAGTAATACCTAATTTTTAAAATTTTATAAATTTTATCTCTCAAAATGGACTTCATTTTTGGATTTGAAATATTTAATTTAGCATAGGGTAAAATTTTGGTACTTTTCGGATAACTTTTATATTTTGATGAATAGTGAAAATTACTAAATTTTAATTAAAACACCTTTTTTAATCAAAATAATTAGTAGTGATAAATTATGAATTTTAGTGGTTTTAATGTATATTTAGAATATATTTTTACCATTTAATAAAATTTTGGTAATTGGACAAAATTTCACAATTAAACCGGACATAAACAAGTGTTAATCTTTTGATAGTTATTATCTCTTAAAAACACGCTTTTTGTTTTAACAACGGTAATTAATTTTAAATTAATTTCTGCCAATTCTGTGTTTTGAATTTGGAAAAATGGATTTTATATTTGGAATCCGGATGTTAAAATTTTGTAAATAGGTAACTTTTATTTTTGGACATTTTGAATAATTACTTCGGTAAATATTTTATTTACCATGGTTAAAGGGTAAATCCAGTAATAAGGGTTAAACAATAATATTATAATAATAACAAATTACCCTAAAACAGTCCTAACCTTATTCGTTGATAAATGTCCGGCCATGGGAATCTTTGGGTCGATTTTGGGACCCCATGTAGCCACTTGTAAGTGATAGGGACACTTTATTTTAATTAAGTTAAAATGAATACTAAAATGACACAAGCTTATATCTTTTAGAAAAATAATTTTTACATAGGGTTATATATGTTGGATTTTCAACTATAAATATTCATTAGAAATATAAAACGATTTCATACTTAATGTTATTTTATTTATAATTTTTAGACATTAAATAATTTAATTTATTTATGACACAATGGTGATGCAGTAATTACCATAATAGTGGAACATTTGAATAATTGATATTATAAATACCCAAATAAATTTAATTTGAGACTTTTTATAAATACCAATAATTTTCTAGGTTAATATGTAATATTAGTATTTAATTAATTATCTTTTTTCTAAGTAATCATTCTATTATGAGTTTTACAAAAATCAATTATTGAATAGTTTCAAAATTGACAAAAAAGAGTTTTTAAAACAAATATTATATTATTAATTGATATTAAATTCCTAAAAATCTATGGTTCGGCCAAGAGACTTATATCATGATAGGTGTATCATTAATGGACCACTTGGTGGTATCTTGGATGTATATAGTAAGATTATTAACCATATAATATAAAAATACAAAGAGACATTGTAAAAGTGAAACTAATTAACTAAGAGTTAATACTTAAAGATAAGGTTAATATAGTGACCCAAACCTGTATAAATTATATTGGTTGAGTGATTTGAGACCCATACCCACCTTAACCTTTAAATAATCCTCTTTAGAGCCATTATAAACCGAATATTAATTTATTATGAAATAATATTTCTAGCTTTTCCAAAGGTGCCCCTCACCCCACTTTTAAAAGGGCACTCCCCCTTCTCACTAATTCACACATTAAAAGCCTTTTGGTTCGGCCAAACCCTGCCCAAATACTCTCTCTACTTCCCTCACTTAATCCTAGAGGCCTTCCTTCAGTCAGAAAGCCAGCCTAAGGATCCCTTTTGATCAAATCAAATGGAAGAACCCGAAGAAGAGGTAATGATTTCACCACCCTTTTTCAAGTTCCTTTCTTCTTCCACTTCTTCTTTCTTTGTTATTACCATTCTAAAATAATAACTAAAGTATATTATATATACTTTGATGTTATTATAAACATGGTACAACCATATTTTAGTATTATATCCATCCTTTTAATGACATGTCACCATACGTGCGTACGTACGGCTTACCGTCTCCACGTCGTGGTGTAATTGTTATTCAAAACATTATTATTTGGATGGGTATAATAATGATCTTTAATTCATGTAAATAATAAATATAACATGATAATTATTCTTTATATATGATATACCATCCAATTATATATTATTTTAGTATCAAAATAATGATATTTTCGCTCGTGCGTACGTACGGACTACCGTCTCCAGGAACGCGATGAGATTCATTCTCTATCGTATCCATTCAAGTATAATTATCATTTGATGATTTAAAAATATTTTTTAAGGACTTGATATAATTATAGATATGAATAAGATATAACCTATCCATGAAAACCACAGATTACGTAACAAAACATATAATAGAAAATGAGTAAGTTAACACCCGAAATGATGATAATACTAAGATATTATTAACAAAGCAATGTTAAAAGATCATATATGATATCATATTAATGTTTATGATTCTTGTATAATTTAATAACAATTATTTAACCATTATAAAGGAGGTTAACCTACACCCAACCAAGGAAAAGTACAAGGTAAGGTTTTATTTCCCAATCTCTTCATTATCCGAGGTTGTTTATACGTAATAATATACTGGGATTTCTTTATCATCCACATCCATGTTTCTTCGAAATGTATTTCAAAACATTTTTACTATTTACAAAGAATATGGGTTAAATTCATTTATACCCTTATTTGAATTTTTATAAGAGGTTTATAAAGGAATCCTTCCATCATTTTCCAAACAAGGTGCTTTTAACCTTTTCGACAAAATTAAGGTAAGAATGTTTTTTTAACTTATACGGCGGGTGCGGTTATTCTCCGCCGTTATAAAATCGTTGAAGCATCCCTTACAAGATTATAATAATATTTTAAAATTAAATATTTTATTTTATAATTATGTGACTTTAAATGATTTCAAAATGAATATTTTAAGAATTTGTGAAAGGTACTCTTTATCAAGATCATAATTTTAAATGATTTAAAGATTTATCTTTCTAAATCTTTTTAATTAATGTCCATGTTTTCAAAAAGATTTTAAGGATTTATTTATATGGACATGAATGTTTTGAATTGATATTTCTTTTCAAAAGTTTCAAAGTGGTATGGGACACTTTGATTTAAAAATATCTTTTAAATTACTTCCCTTTATAAATTTGTGACTTTTAAATGATTTCGAGAAAAGATATATTTCTCTCAAATAGTTTTGATTTCATCTATGTCAACATCCTTTGATGGATTTTAAGCTTATTTGAAGTTGATTTATTATGATACAAAAATTGTGTATTGTATTTAAGGTTTTGTGATATGTTTTACTGTGGATGTGTTATTTTTATACCATTCATGGTTTATGGAGAAATTATTGACATTTCGTATGCTAGTTTAAATACGAATTTTTATGTTATGTTTAAACCTTTTCATATGGGAATGCATTGTACTTAGTAAGTGACGGGTGGAGCCTGCTATAGCTTCTCGATGCATCAGTATGTCTCATGAGACAAACTAGTGTCTTGTCACAAGTCCTTGACAAAATCTTATTTGTAGTCTTGGAATGAGGCATTGGCTATGTGGTTATGATAGTCTGGCATTATACATTCCATCATTATGAAAGTGGTTATTGATATTTCACGTGATTATTCTATTAGTAGAATATCCATGTGAATAAGTAAATGGCATTATTTCATTTTATTTTTTTCATACTATGTTGAAGTTTTAGTTTAAAAGTCTTTTCTTTTAGTTATACATTGCCTTAAATGTTTATGCTTATTTATGAAAGTTTCTGCTGTATTGATTACCCTTACAAAGCGTTTGAGATCACCCCTTTCTATGTTTTATTTTTTCCAGGATTCCAAGAACTATATTGTGATTGATATGCAGGGTTAATACAAGGGAATAATGGCATTAATAAAGGATTATTTATGTTTTTTTATATGTTATGAAGTGTAATGTAACATTCATGTATGTAATCTATTTTCCAAGACTGCTAAACTGATCGGTCCTTTGGGACTTGATTATTTGTAATTATGCCAATGTATTAAAATAATGCACCGACTCTGGGTCACTAGGGTCAGGGCGTTATAGTTGGTATCAGAGGAAGTTTATCAATAACCTTGGAAACTAGATTTAGATAAACTCCGATTAGAGCACGTAGCCCTAAGATAGACTTTTAGGATTAGTATAGAAGAACTTCCTAGAATTTTGGTATTTTAGAGATTTTGTGAGTATTTCGATAAATACATCCCTATCTGGATACGATCAGGTAGAGGTGGCTTTGGCATAGATGTACCTACGGGTAAAACCCAAAAACACTGCTTTGAGCTAGACTCGAACGGAAACTGGTGCACGACAACGGGCCTTGCTGCACTCTTGGTTACGAAACTCCCGGGGGATATACTTAGGGTAATTCTCATTTTAATTACAAACCATTATGAAGGGCTCATGAGTATATAATTACTCAAAGAAAACATTTTTTATGATTATGGATTATATCCATAAACTGTTCAATTTGTGTTAGGAATTATTTATTTCAATTCATAAACTGACCTAGTTTGTGCTATTGTATAGAAATGGCTCCCAGTAGAAGGAATGTGAACTCTAGTAATATGTATGATCCAAAGAGTAAGAGGGATCGTATATTTAATGGTATTAAGAAATCATTTATAAGGGAAATATTCTCCCATGTATTATCATCATATGATGAAATAGTATCATGTGTGGATAAGATAACTAAAGTGTTTACTGAGTCCTATGGCTTTGAAGGGAAGCAAGAGAATAAAAGGATGGAAGATAGAAAGATGGATAAAGGGAAGAGGGAAAAGAAGAATTTCCCCATATGTGATAACTGTGGGAAGAAACACCCTGGAACATGCCTGAAAGGAATGGAAGTTTGTTATAAGTGTGGAGGAAAAGGGCACAAAGTACATGACTGCAAGGGTAATAAAATGGTTTCAAATGTACAAAGCTTCATTTACAAGGAGTTTGGACACTACGTGAACCTATGTCCCAGTCATCAGACTATGCCGTAAATGATGCTATTGGATAATAATCAAGTTATGATACTACCACAGATGAAGAGGAATGATTAGAGTTTGTATGTTGATTATGTCATTTGAGAGTTGTATCAACAATGTAATTGTTATAATAATTATGGAGTATATAAGTATTGTACTGCAGTACTATTTCATTAAGGACTTGAGATTGTGTGGAACAAAGAAAAGTGACTCAATAGCAGGATAAATTTTTGGAAAATATATGGTTGAGAGAATGATACACCATAATATAGTTCTGATACCGAGGTAGTAATTTTAGAATAATACATGATTGATCTGGATAAATTATATTGGATATTCTTGACTACCTTGAAACTGATTAATGATTTGTATATTACATCATTGTTGGGGTTTACAACATTTTTGTATTGAAGGAGTATATCCATTATTATTTAAGGAATAAGGGATCATGAATGTAATCAATAAGGTTTTATGGTAATTCAGGATGTTGCAGTGTTTTAAAAGAATGCATGATGACAGTGTTCACATGTTATTACGCAGCAAAAAGGATCTTCATTTTTGGACTAAATCATTTTGGATAGTTCTAGTTTGGATTATTTTTTGAATTTCCATAAAAGGATAACTCGGAGGTTGGGCGGCAACCTGTCGCGTCCGGCAAGGCCGCAAGACTTGAACCCACAACCGAAGGGCGACAAGGGTGTATCACCTACCACTGGCCCACATAATGTCTGGGATTAAATAATGTAATTTTTTTATAAGATCTGGTTGATGAATTATAAATTTGTTTTTTTTTACCCTATAAAAATAGGATATATAGAATATATTTTTAACGTTATATTATCTTTTAGAGTGAAAGATGAGTTTGTGGTAGAAATTAGTTAAAGGATGGAACTCTACTTGTCAGGAATTTTTTTTTTCTTCTCTTATTCTATGAAGAAATTAATTCTTATACTTTATTTAAGTAATCCTAAAACCAAAAATGTGTTATCCTAATACCCTATGTTTTGATGAACCGATACTATTTCAAATCATCATGGATTGATGAATTTAAGGACCTCAATTTTACACTTGTTTGTGATTGATGACCTCAATCATTACCTATAAATATTTACGTTTTTTCTCCAATTATATGTCTCTAATTTCCACCAATGTTATCCTAATCGAGATCATAATTTGGTGGTGACCCTTTCATTTCTCTTTTCCTCATATTAAGACTAAATTTTAGTAACCCAATTTCCGATGTGGGTTTTCCCACAAAGATATTTTCTATTTTCAACCTTTTATTTTAGAAGAACAATTTCAAATTGCGATGATGCAATTTATTGAATGAGGGGAGAATGTAACACCCCAATATTTCATAGTGTGTTATTTCTTCAAAATAATTCAATAACTTGCATGACACGCAACACCAAGTTCAAGCGCACCATGACTTACCAAACAAGCCGTTCAAAAGAGATTATGAATAGTATTAACTAAATTTTAAACCTTATATAATCCTTATAATTTTAGAATCCATATTATGAGTTTCTTATACATAATGTAAGAACAAATTCCTTTTTTTCAGATAAAAGAAGTATTTTTCAAAAATGCACTTTTACCAACTTTAATAGTGAACCCTTCTTAAATCCAATATTTTAAACTTTTATTTGACTAAATAAATTTATTCTTTAGAATGGGGACATAAAAAATTTACAATTTAACACCTCAAGCTTCCACGGTACCCTTATCTTTGAATAATACAGTAGCGTGTGTTGTACGCAACTTCGAGTTCTAACACACACTACAACCAATCAAACTAGCCGTAATGAATAGTAATACCTAGTTTTTAAAAATTTATAAATTTCATCTCTCAAAATGGACTTCATTTTTGGATTCGAAATATCGAATTTAGCCTAGGGTGAAATTTTGGTACTTTTCGGATAACTTTTATATTTTGATGAATAGTGAAAATTACTAAATTTTAATTAAAAACAACTTTTTTAATCAAAATAATTATTAGTGATAAATTATGAATTTGAGTGGTTTTAAAGTATATTTAGAATATATTTTTACCATTTAATACAATTTTGGTCATTGGACAAAATTTCACAATTAAACTGGACATAAACAAGTGTCAATCTTTTGATAGTTATTATCTCTTAAAAACACGCTTTTTGTTTTAACAACGGGAATTAATTTTAAATTAATTTTTGCCACTTCTGTGTTTTAAATTTGGAAAAATGGATTCCATATTTGGAATCAGGATGTTAAAATTGTGTAAATAGGTAACTTTTATTTTTAGACATTTTGAATAATTACTTCGGTAAATATTTTATTTACCATGGTTAAAGGGTAAATCCAGTAAATAAGGGTTAAACAATAATATTATAATAATAACAAATTACCCTAAAATGTATCCTAACCTTATTGTTTGATACATTTCCGGCCATGGGCATCTTTGGGTCGATTTTGGGACCCCATGGAGCCACTTGTAAGTGATAGGGACACTTTATTTTAATTAAGTTAAAATGAATACAAAAATGACACAAGCATATATCTTTTAGAAAAACAATTTTTACATAGGGTTATATATGTTGTATTTTCAACAATAATTATTCATTAGAAATATAAAACTATTTCCTACATAATGGTATTTTATTTATAATTTTTATACATTAAATAATTTAATTTATTTATGACACAATGGTGATGCAGTAATTACCATAATAGTGAAAAATTTGAATAATTGATATTATAAATAGCCAAATAAATTTAATTTGAGACTTTTTATAAATACCAATAATTTTATTGATTAATATGTAATATTAGGATTGATTTAATTACCTTATTTTGAAGTAATCATTCTGTTATGAGTTTTACAAAAATCAATTATTGAATAGTTTCAAAATTGACATAAACGAGTTTTTAAAATAAATATTATATTATTAATTGATATTTAATTCCTAAAAATCTAAGGTTTTTCCAAGAGACTTATATCATGATATTTGTATCATTAATATACCACTTGGTGGTAGCTTGGATGTATATAGTAAGTTTATTAACCATATAATATAAAAATACAAATAGACATTGTAAAAGTGAAACAAATTAACTAAGAGTTAATACTTAAAGATAAGGTTAATATAGTAACCCAAACCTGTCTAAATTCTATTGTTTGAGTGATTGGAGACCCATAACCACATTAAACTTTAAATAATCCACTTTGGAGCCATTATAAACCGAATATGAATTTATTATAAAATAATATTTCTAGCTTTTCCAAAGGTGCCCCTCACCCCTCTTATAAATGGGAACTCCCCCTTCTCACTAATTCACACATTCAAAGCCTTTTGGTTCGGCCAACCCCTACCCAAATACTCTCTATACTTACCTAACTTCATACTAGAGGCCTTCCTTTAGTCATAAATCCAACCTATGGAGCCCTTTTGATCAAATCAAAAGGAAGAACCCGAAGAAGAGGTAATGATTTCACCACCCTTTTTCAAGTTCCTTTCTTCTTCCACTTATTCTTTATTTGTTATTACCATTATAAAATAATAACTACAGTATATTATATATACTTTGATGTTATTATAAACATGTTACAACCATATTTCAGTATTCTATCCATCCTTTTAATGACATGTCACCATACGTGCGTACGTACGGCTTACCGTCTCCACGTCGTGGTGTAATTGTTATTCAAAACATTATTATTTGTATGGGTATAATAGTGATGTGTAATTAATGTAAATAATAAATATAACATGATAATTATTATTTATATATATGATATACCATCCAATTATATATTATTTTAATATCAAAAGAATGATATTGTCACTCGTGCGTACGTACGGACTACCGTCTCCACAAACGCGATGAGATTCATTCTCTATCATATCCATTCAAGTATATTTATCATTTGATGATTTTTAAATAATTTTTAAGGACTTGATATCATTCTGGATATGAATAAGATATAACCTATCCATGACAACCACAGATTACGTAACAAAACATATAAAAGAAAACGAGTAAGTTAACACCCGAAACGATGATAATACTAAGATATTATTAACAAAGCAATGTTAAAAGATCATATATGATATCATATTAATGTATATGATTCTTGTATAATTTAATAACAATTATATCACCATTATACAGGAGGTTAAACTACCCCCAACCAAGGAAAATTACAAGGTAAGGGTTTATTTCGCAATCTCTTCATTATCTGAGGTTGTTTATACGTAATAATATACTGGGATTTCTTTATCATCCACATCCATGTTTCTTCGAAATGTATTTCAAAACATTTTTACTATTTACAAATAATATGGGTTAAATTCATTTATACCCTTGTTTTACTTTTTATAAGATGTTTATAATGTAATCTTTCCGTCGTTTTCCAAACAAGGTGCTTTTAACCTTTTCGACAAAATTAAGTTAAGAATGTTTTTTTAACTTATACGGCGGGTGCGGTTATTCTCTGTCGTTATAAAATCGTTGAAGCTTCCCTTAAAAGATTATAAGATTATTTTCAAATTAAATGTTTTATTTTATAATTATGTGACTTTAAATTATTTCAAAATGAATATTTTAAGAATTTGTGAAAGGTACTCTTTATCAAGATCATAATTTTAAATGTTTTAAAGATTTATCTTTATAAATCTTTTTAATTAATGTCCATGTTTTCAAAATGATTTAAAGGATTTATTTATATGGACATGAATGTTTTGAAATGATATTTCTTTTCAAATGTTTCAAAGTGGTATGGGAAACTTTGATTCAAAAATCTCTTTTAAATTACTTCCTTTATAAATGTGTGACTTTTCAATGATTTCGAGAAAAAAGATATTTCTCTCAAATAGTTTTGATTTCATATATTTCAACATACTTTGATGGATTTTAAGCTTATTTGAAGTTGATTTATTATGATACAAAAATTTTGTATTGTATTGAAGGTTTTGTGATATTTTTACTGTGGATGTGTTATTTTTATACCATTCATGGTTTATGGAGAAATTATTGACATTTTGTATGCTAGTTTAAATACGAATGTTTATGTTATGTTTAAACCTTTTCATATGGGAATGAATTGGACTTAGTAAGTGAAGGGTGGAGCCCTCTATAGCTCCTCGATGCATCGGTAGGTCTCATGAGACAAACTAGTGTCTTGGCACAAGGCCTTGAAAAAATCTTATTTGTAGTCTTGGCATGAGGCCTTGGCTATGTGGTTATGATAGTCTGGCATTATGCATTCCATCATTATAAAAGTGGTTATTAATATTGCATGTGATTATTCAATTATTAGAATATCCATGTGAATAAGTAAATGGAATTATTTCATTTTATTTTTGCCATACTATGTTGAAGTTTAAGTTTAAAAGGCTTTTTTTAGTTATACATTTCCTTAAATGTTTATGCTTATTTATGAAAGTTTTTGTTGTATTTATTACCCTTATAAAGCGTTTGAGCTGACCCCATTCTATGTTTTATTTTTCCCAGGATTCCAAGAACTATATTGTGATTTATATGCAGGGTTAAGACAAGGGAATAATGGAATTAATAAATGATTATTTATGCTATTTTGTATGTTATGAAGTGTAATGTAACATTCATCTATCTAATCTATTTTCCAAGACTGCTAAACTGATCGGTCCTTTGGGACTTGATTCTTTGTAATCATGCAAATGTATTAAAATAATGCACCGACTCTAGGTCACTAGGGTCGGGGCATTACAATTAACCTAGATTTGGACTCATTATTTCTAACTTTCTTCTGTTTGTTTCTATATTCCTTTTCTTGTTATTCATGTTGTTTAACTTGTTTTCTTTTGTATCCACTATTTCATCACTTTTCTCCCACTACAACTACATTTCTCAACACTTTTTCATAATCTTTTCATTTATTATATTAAAAATATATAAAAATTCAAAAACAAATTAGGGAGAACACTAGGATATTTGACACAACTTCATTAACAGTGACCTTGTGGTAACCCATTGTGTTATATATATGGTTTATAAATGTATCTTTGATAGTCCACAAGGTATGAATGTGCTAAAATTTTGGAACTGTTTCCTAGAAGGAAATATTTTCCTTATTTGTTTTTTCACTTTTCAAAAAAAAACAAATAAAACAAAAATAATGAGACTGCCCCAACCTTTGGAAGACTATATTGGATTTAGTGATTATAGAATTAGGGAACAGTTCAATATTTTTAGATCAAGATGATTTTGAAAAACTTATTAAATAATTTAAGTAATAACTGTGAAAAAAATATTTGGAATCCTTAGTTAAGGAATATAAGAGGTTTTATCACCTTTTCCAAATGTTTTATATAGAAA
Organism: Viscum album; assembly: GCA_963277665.1. NCBI lineage: Eukaryota > Viridiplantae > Streptophyta > Magnoliopsida > Santalales > Viscaceae > Viscum > Viscum album. The sequence continues at coordinate 1,993,198,564 of OY728151.1, forward strand.
TACTAGAGTTTCCCACTTTTGACATTGATTTTCCCCTGGATTCATGGTAAGAGATATAGGATCCACATACTAAGTACTTTTCCAAGAGTTAAGAGAAGATAAAATATGATAAACTAGAGGAATATAGAAACCATTTGGGTGATCATTTTATTTCTAATATTCATTATATTGATTTTTGTTTCACTGGCCAATCTAATGATTTCTTAATGTTTGAACGGATTCATCCACCACAAGAAAAAAATTTATTTTTCATAGGAAGACACCTCAGTTGAGGTGGATTCTTTTTGAGGAGGGTATAGAGTAGGCTTAATACCTCAATCCTTCCCCAAAAATTATCCCAGAATCATTGTGCCATCATGGAAAATAACATGCTTCACTTATTTAGGGATTTGGCAATTTCTTAGAAAAGACATTGTTTTTATATGATTATTATTTTATTGACTATACTATTAATTATATCCCTCTATATATATATTGAAATGAGGAAACTATTTTTTTTCATTTCTTGGAGATTTAATAGTAACTTGAAGAAAAACCTACTGAGAATCTTTTCGAATATCTAATTTAGATTGAAAATATAAATCTGGGAGCTTCTGATAAAGATCTATAGTTATAGGAGTGGTGAAAATTATCAAAAAAGGGTGAAAATATATTTTTTATTTTTCAATATGAAATACTATATTGGACCAAACCCAAAGAAAATTACAACCCTAAAATTGATTTCCTACAACCTATGCACACAAAACCTTAAACTTAAGAAAAAGGAAAGTTCCCCTATATCATGTTTCCTCTCCATAACACTTTAAAAAATATAAATCCAAGGGGGATAGATAAAGGATATTGTACAAGGGGTATACCACAAATATAAAATCACGAAATTTGAAGGTATGAATAAGGTGTGGTTCTTAGACAAAAAGACACATCTTCCATCAGACTAGGTTTGACACAAAGACAATCCATATGTGGACCATGTAATCACAGCACCCCTTATACAATTTATTTTATTATTTTATTTTCGTCATTTTTTTTAAAAAAAATATATTTTTCTTAGAGGTTAATAATCAAGTATTAATTAAATGTGGAACCCAATCAAGGAAAAAAGTACCTTTATACTGAAAATCACTAGATTAAAACTCCCTAATGCTAACCTAGTTTCATTTCACATTGATTTATAAATCAGGAATTCTAAATTTAATCTATTTAATTTTGTTGGGACATAACTAAAAATCCATAGGGATCATTCAAGGATAATAAGAATCATTCATGTGGTTGAAAATTATTTTTTCTATTTATAAAAACAAAAAGTGTGAAATTTAAAAAAATTGGTTTTGAAATTTTTTTAGATGTGTGGCATGGTAATATTTGAACATTCATGTCCCCCCTTAAAAATATATATGATCTAAGGAATATATAATTTATTTATAATGAAATTGATCTCCCACTTTAGGATTCAACATTTGGGACAATGTTGAGTTTTGAGTACGGGGAGAGGGGACTTATTGTGTGCATTAGTTGAACTCCGCTTCTATATACATAAAAACCAAACTAATTTTTTAAAAAAAATACCTCCATGTCTACAAATAAATTATTATTTTTTCTATCAATAAAATTTTTAGTCTATCTCTAGTTTTAAAAAATCATGTTTCCTACCTAAGTGAAAATTTCATGCTCATTTTGAGTGATTTCATTGACTCTATAGTTCTAAGAATTGATTTATTGTTGAGTGATGTTTTCAAATACTTTTATGGAAACACTATTTTAAAACTAGGTAAGGTATGTTTTATTGGTTCTCTTATTCAAGAATTTGAATTATAACTTGATGAAACATAAGTTTAAACTTGAACCTAGAAACTTATCCATCGTCAAATGGAACATCCTAGGGAGAAAACTCAATCAAGAGTTATATAAATCCTTTAAAACTAAATTAAAATGGGAAATTTAAATCCTATGGTGAATCTCTGAGAAAATTCACTAGGTTTGTTTCTATAAATAAATAAGTTTCAAACTCATAAGTGCATTTTACAGTGCGACATACAAAATCATAGCTAATAGAAAGTCAAATAAAGGGTCTTTTCAAAAATTAGTTCATTAAGGTGAGGGAAATTTTTAACCCAAATAGACAAGGTGAAAATTAATTTATAATAAAATATTTAAATTTTTATCAAGGAGGTGAAAAGTGTAACATTGGTTTGGAAACCTGGGAGCAAGTAAAATTATGTAGTTCTTTTTGTTATAGATTTAATTCCACTTGAATCTCATAGTTCTTAACTCCTAAAACAATAATTTTATCTAGTGTTTATGTAGGGTAGTTGTTCACGTTACATAAGAGAAATGAAAATTTTATCAATGAAGGGATCATTAAAATTTATTTAATTTTGGTTTGAATTAGATCTTAGTTAGGATAGTTATTTATTTTTTGTAGTAGTTTTATAAAATAAATAAAATTTAATTTAATTCCCCTAGAGTACAATTGATTAAGTGTGGAGGAGTTTGATGTGGCTGTTGTTTACGCACTTTTCTACATCCATTTATAGGGAATTAAATGTGTTTTTAAAGTAAAAAATGTGTTTTTAATGAATAATTATTAAATAATCAATAATTTGATTGAGAATTACAGTTCATTGAATATTTTATTAAAATTATCTCTTTTTATTATTTATTTGATCCATTTTTATATATTTAATATTTTACTAATTTTTTATAAAAAATTATTTTTTGATAAGAATTTATTTCTTATGTTTTTCAAATGACTACCATAATTTCACTTGTAACTAGATCAATTTTTTAATTATTCCATATTTTCAATTAAAAATAATTTTTGTAATTCTTGTTTTAAAAAATACTATTATTTTCTCGGTAAGATTTAATTTTAATTTGAATATATTTTTTCACTAATTTTTTATTTTTTCTTTCATTTAAAGATATATAAAGAAAAAAATGAAAATTTGTTAAAGTAACCATGGGGAATGGACATGAAGATAGTCATGTAGTCACTATACTAAATGCATGTAAATATTTATGTGATAGTGAAACCAACATTTCCCCCCTGTAGTATTCACTGCATGCTGAAACCACCCTTCTGTGAGACCCACTGTGGACAGGAAGTATACCGACCATGCCTTTATTTTTTAACTACCATCAGGTACCCTCCACATACCTACCATGAATATATCCTCTAACTGTGAACTCAAAATTTGTCTACTGCATGTGTGTAACCTGTCAAAACTACTATGCTAAGTCAATTCCACTACATCAAGTATGAAATCATGCCACCACTAATGAATCTCGACGTGGGAGATAACAAGATACGCACAGACCCAAAAAAATCTCTTCCAAATAATGAGGAATAAAAATACTAAAATTTGTGTTGACCTAATGTCTCCAGATACCACAAACCACCGATGAACCAGTCATCACTACCTCTCACCTGTAGTTTGAATCTTGTGGTGGAAGCTGATAACTGCCAAATAATCCCAAAAACCTTGGTTGGTGATGAACCATAAGATGATTTCCACTCATGAGGATAAATAAAATCACCCCTGATTATCTCCATTAGACCCAACTAGTCAACCCTCACTAATCCACCACCTTTATGCACCATCGATGTTAGCCATATCTTGCTAGAGACGAATACCAATGTCGTACGCTACTACTCGGTTGAAGAAGAAGCCACTCAAGCCTGCATAAATATAATGATTATTATTATAATAAGTTTATAAATATAATAGTAATAATAAAAGTATTCATATTTATATTTTAATAATATTAATAATTATTATTTTATTATTAATATAATAAATATAAATATATATACATATATATAAATGTTCGGACGTCATCTAAAGTCCAAGCCCAAAAAAATTAGACACTATTAACTTCCATTTTTCTGTTTTTTTACATAATCATGAAGGATCAAAGATCATGGGAACTAATCATGAGTGGTGATCATGGGAATATCTCACCATATCTGAGGGGATGTGTTGTTGTTTATGGAGTTTTGGTTATCTCAATTAGATGATACATGGAGTAGGTGATGATTGCGTCAAGGTTACTATGAGGAATTCACTATCTATCATTTGTTTTGTCACTATTTTTTATTTGAATAAGATGTTCACTATCCGCTATTTTTTTGTCCCCGAACACTGGAAACAACTCTGGTTCTTAGATATGTGAACCTCCCTTATTCTTCTTCCAAATTCATTGTTTTCATTTTTTTTTTATAAATACAACAGTGCTATTTTTATTTTTGTAAATATTATGATACAATGTTCTTCTTCCTCCCAATGTTGTGGTCAAGAATATCTAGAAATGGAGAACTAATTCTTAGGTATTTATTAAAGAATTGAAACTTGACATATTATAGAGATCCATTCTTTATGAAGATCATCATTACCACTTAATCACTCTTAAAAAAAATTAAGCTGATTGGGGATGTGTGAGAGTGCACTCTCACATAAGAATAGTTTCCTACTCTTTTTCCCCAATTATTTTCCCCTTCCCCTCTTATTTTCTCAAATGAGCATTTGATTTTAGTTTTGTGGTCTAATGATATCAATAGAATCATTATGTATTGTGAGATATATTGACCAGAATGATTCTTTTTAGTGAATCATTTTTCATTCTAGAAGAGTTCTCAACCATTGAAAAAGTTATATATTTGAATGCTCACTATTTTGGTGAGAGAGGTGGGTGATATGACCCATAAGTCATTCATTGAGTGGGGATAAGTGTTAATGGTTTTATTTAGAATATTTATTAAATAGATCTAAGTGTGGATCAATCTACACTACTACACATATTCCCTTTAACAGTGTGAAAAGGTAATTTAACAGCGCTAAAACCATTTTTAGTCACAGTGATGATAAAGGGGCGGTCCCCTTTATCAACACTATTTTTAGCACTGATAAAGACCTCGCTGACTATAATGTTTTGTTAGTATAACAGCACACCCAGAAAAAACCTGCAAAAACATACAATTTCAAACAATGCTATATACTTTTAATGTGACACCAGGATTAAAAAATGTCCACCCATAGTATATATAATAAATCAATGATATATACATTTCAAACAATTTTTATATAATTACATATAAAATTATACAGCAAAAAATTAAAAACAGTAATGTTTTATCATTTGAATCTTGTGATCCCCTCTCAATAATGTTTTCTTATGGTATTAGTTGCTGAACAAATCATCTCAAACCAAGAAAAATATCCCTCTTATATAAGAAAAAAATATGTTAGTAATACTATAAATAAATATATTAAACAAAAATATAAAAGAATAAATTGATAAAATGTAAATATTTCATAAAAATTACATGTTTAGAGTGAAACCGGTCAAAAAAGGTGTCTTATTGAGGTGATGTTGATTCCTATAATTCACAAATGTGTTATGGATCATTTTCCTAAAATATCAAAACAATTTGAATGTGTTTTCTCAGTTTTGAGTATGTCACTTGTTCTTTAACTAAAATTAATGTAAATTTTAAATAATGAAAAATTTGCAGCTATACTGACCAAATTTTTCATCATAATGTGGTTCTCTTTATTCTTTCACATCAAAAATGACTTATATATTGTTTTCATAGAGTATCAAAATAATTCGAATATGTTTTCTTGGTTTCTAATATGTCAGTTGTGTTTTTTTACTAAAATGCCATTTCAAAATAGAAACACACATTATGAGTCATACTAGTTGCATCGTGCATTAGTTTGATGTGATACTACATCATACACGTCAAAAATGAATTATTATTCACTATCCTAAATTATCAAGACAATTGGAGTTTGTTTTCTTGGTTTTTAGTGAGTGACACGTTTTAAACAAAAATGTCAATTTAAAACTAATAACGAACACTTTTATTCATACCATTCACACCGTGCATCAGATTGAGGTGTGGTTTATTCCTACATTTCAAAAAACACTCATAGATCATCTTCCAAAAGTATCAAAATAATACAAATGTGTTTTCTTAGTTTTCAATATATCACTTGTTGTTTTTATTTAAATTAATGTCAATTTTAAATAAAAAATGCACTTTCAGTGATACTTGGTATATCATGTGTTGTATTGAGGTGTGTTTAATTCCTACACATCAAAAATTACATATATATCATTTTTGTAAAATAAAAAAACAATATGAATGTGTTTTCTCAATTTTTAGTATGTCACTTGTTGTTTTTACTTAAATTAATGTCAATTTTAAATAAAAAGAGACAATTTGAGTTATATCAGCCACACTATGTATCTAATTGAGGTTTGGATTATTCTTACACATCAAAAATCACATATAGATCATTTTTCTAAAGTATCAAAGAAATGTGAATATGTTTTCTTGGTTTTAAGTATTCTAGTTGTGTTTTTTTACTAAAATGTCATTTCAAACTACAAACACACATTATGAGTCATACTGATCGCATCATGAATTTTTTTGACATGAAACTTATTAATATGTGTCACCAATGACTTATGAATCTCTTTCCTAAATAATCAAGACAATTGGAATGTGTTTCTTGTTTTTTAGTGAGTGACACATTTTGAACTAAAATGATAATTTTAAACTGATAATAGAAACTTTTAGTCATACCGATCACACTATGATTCATATTGATGTTTGGTTGATTCCTAATGGTCAAAAAAGACTCATTTATAATTTTCCTTAAGTATCAGAACAATCTGAATGTGTTTCCTCTGTTCTCAGAATGTCACTTGTTCTTTTTACTTAAATTAAAGTCAATTTTAAATAAAAATACACACTTGAAGTCATACCAATCACAGTGTGCATCGTATTGAGGTGAAGTTTACTCATACACTTCAAATTTGACACATGGATATTCTTTCTAAAATATCAAAACAATATGAATGTGTTTACTTGATTTTCAATATGTTACTTGTTATTTTAACTTAAATTGATGTCACTTTTAAATTAAAAGAGACACATTGATTTATACTGACTACATTGTGTGTCGTATTTTTGTGTGGATTATTCCTACACATCACAAATGACTTATAGATCATTTTTAAATATTATAAAAACAATATAAATATGTTTTCTCAATTTTCAGTATGCCCGTTTTATTTTTTACTAAAATTTTATTTCAAACTAGAAACATGTATTATGAGTCACATCAGTCGCATCGTTCATTAGTTTGATAGGATACTAATTTATAAATTTCAAAAATGACTTATGAATCACTGTCCAAAACGATTAATATAATTGGATCTTGTTTTCTTGGTTTTTAGTAAATGACACGTTTTGAACTAAAATGTCAATTTTAAACTGATAATGGACACTTTTAGTCATACTGGACACACCATGAATTATATATAGGTGTTTTTTATTCCAACATATCATAAATGAATCATGTATCTTTTTCATAAAGTATAAAAACAATCTAAATGTGTTTGCTTAGTTTTCATCATGTCACTTGTTGTTTTTACTTAAATTAATGTCAATTTAAAATAAAAATAGACACTTTGAATGATAATGGACACACCATGATTTCTATTGAGTTTAATATGATTTCTATATTTCCCATATGACTTGTAGATAATTTTTATAAAATACCAAAACAATCCGAATGTGTTTTCTTGGTTTTATGTATGTCAGTTATTTTTTTTACTTAAATTAATGACAGTTTTTTAAAAAAGATTCCCTTTGAGTTATACAGGCCACACCGTGCATCGTATTGAGGGGAAGATAATTCTTACATGTCAAAAATGACTTATAGATCATTTTCCTAAAGCATCAAAATAAAATGAATGAGTTTTCTTGGTTTTTAGTATGTCAATTGTGTTTTTTTACTAAAATGTCATTTCAAAATAGAAACACACATTATGAGTATTATCGATCGCATCATGCATCGGTTTGATATGAGAGTTATTAATACACATCACAAATGAATTATGAATCACTAACCTAATTTATCAAAATAATCGGAGTGTGTTTTATTTATTTTCAGTGAGTGGCACGTTTTGAACTAAAATGTCAATTTTAAACTGACAACGGACACTTTTAGCCATTCCAGGCATACCATGCATCATATTTAGGTGTGGTTGATTCCTATAGGTTCAAAATGACTCATGGATCATTTTCTTAAATTACAAAAACAATCATAAAGTGGTTTCTCAATTTTCAATATGTCAGTTGTTCTTTATACTTAAATTAATGTCGATTTCAAATAAAAAGAAACACTTTCAGTCATATCGGCCACATAGTGCATCGTATTTAGGTGGGAGTAATCCGTACACATCAAAAATAACTTATAGATAATTTTCCTAAAATATAAAAACAATATTAATTTGTTTTCTTTGTTTTTAGTATATCAATTATTGTTTTTACTTAAATTGATGCCAGTTTTAAATAAAAAAGAGACACTTTGAGTTATACCAGTCACATGTTCATTTTTATCAGTTTTGAGTAGGTAAAATGATAAAAAAAATTACCTAAATAGTAGGAATTAAACTTTATACATTATTGACCCATTTCTTTATTTTCATTATTTCATTTGTAGCCTCGAAGTCTAATCTCTATCAAGCATGATCTGTTTCAAACAAACCACCCCAACTCGAACAAAGGAACCCACCTATATAAGAAAATAATTCTTATATGAGTAATAATAAAAAGAAGTAAATTAAACATAAATATGAAATAATCCACTACTTTTATGAAAGTCATATCTTCATATAGTTTGTGTACATTCTTCCATTAGATATATTGTCCATTCATTTTTGAGCACATCTATATAGTCTTGTGAATATGATTATTTTATAGATTCATAGTAGTTATATAAAAATATAAATGCACAAAGGATTAATACATATTTTAAATGAAATTGTAATTATCTTAAAAAATACCACTTTAGTGATTCTATTTTGTTCATGGAATATGATCTCTCTCATAAATTTAAAAATATAAGAACTAAAATCTTTTCCATTGGTTTGTTTCAGAAAATGCAGAAACTTTTAGAAGAAAAAGTAATTTTTTTTATATGTGTTTGGATAATAAAATAATATTATATATACCTTGATACTTGTCCAAACATAGAACTTGTCTTCTTTCTCGTGCTTATCCCCTGGCCTCATACCTTGTTTTTTCATGATATTTATACACCACCCTATTATAATAGAATCCTCATTAAAATATAATATAAACTATATAACTTGATGTTTAGTTCTAAAATGTTGGATATAGTTTATTAAAAATTGAAAAATACCATCATGTGTGGAAGGTTTGTTAGATATCGATGCATTTAATCTAGGAAATAAATCTTTGGAGTATCAAAATTTATTACAATGAGCATCTTATGCTGCCAAAAAAACTAAAAAGAATAAGTAATGAAAGAAATGAAAATATATTTGATATGATTAAATTTTAGAGATTTACCCCTATATCGTGGGTATTAAATAGATTCTTCCATCCAAAAATTTTCTTTCAAATGATTTGATCATACCTACTAATCTTTCATCCTTTTTATCTATTTTTGTTAGTTTTGAAGAGGTGAAGTGAGGACTAACGAGTCCAAATTTTATTTTATAGGAAAGGACCTTCAATTGTTTTTTATATATACATATGCCAGAAATAGGAAATATATTTAGTCATATTTAACCCAGTATATCATCTTTTTGAAAATCAAATCATGAAAACATACATCATGTATACATTTAAAACTGAGGTGACTAGAAAATTATAGTCATGGATTTCACTTACAATATCAACACCAATGAATTATTTATCTTTCTCTACAAACATATTTTATCAAAAATCAACAATTTGATTATGACCATTTTTTAACTTTTTATACACATGAACCTTTAATGATAGTAAATGAGGATATAGAAAGGGTAGGGTAATGTTGCTTTTGATAGATGTTTTTGATTGGTTGTTTGATCCTTTAGATGGTTTTGAGTCGGTATTTTATTTCATCCCCTACCCTTAATCAATTTTTAATAAAATTCTTCAGTTCAAAACTTTTTTCATTAATTTTTTAAGGTTTATCTTGGAAACTAAATTGGAAATTAATACCTCCTTGTCAACATGTTTTTTATAAGATGTGATATCCATGTGATGATTGTTCCAAAAGATTTTTTGACCATATCAGTATCTTCCTCATGAATTGGAATAGGTATCTTGGAACTTATCTCATGGTTTATGCTAATCAACACTCTCACATGACCAGTTGTAATTGGTTTGTTGTGTAGCTTGTCATTTTGGATATTTATCACGGTAGACATCACTAGAAGACGATGGTTTGGGTTGATAGATATAAATCACAGTCATTATCACCATGTAGAATATTCACACAGGAAGGGTATCAGTGTCTATTTGATTCACATATCATTGATACATTTATTAGAACATTGATTATCATGTCTAAGACATCCCTTTTAGGGGAATGGCTCACCTCATTGATGGTGGGTGTGGGGTGGGATCTCCACATAGCGGTTGTTCTTGAGTTTCTTATTCTCTTTAACACCCCTATAGAAGCTTCCATAATCTCTCTCTTCCATTAGAAATATTCTTCAAGGGTAGCTATTCTTTCTCTCATCTATTTTATTAATTAATTGTGATCATCCTCTTCCATTTTTGTAAAAATATGTTTTGGGAGTCACCCAAAAACCCTCACCTCTCACACGGCCATATTTTTCTCGCCACTTCAAGTCCACTAATAGTATGTGTTCATGTGGAATAGGTGTTTCTAATTCCTATGACTATGTCAGATATAAAATATAGGAAAATAGTTGGTCATTATGATGTAATATCAATATAAAGAAAAATAAATTTTTATTATGTAAAATTTACACTTGTTTACCACACTTTTTTGTGTTTTTAATATATTAGTATCCAATATTTATTTACATTTGCCTCCTTCCATAGCACACGGTGTGGGATGGAAGTGTCTTTGGATTTGGATTCATTAATCTGCATATAAACAGAGGTCCATAATTATAGTGTTTTTCATGCCAAATAAAAGTAATATGCTAGATTTAAAATTTTTACCAATTTTTTCAATTGAAGCATACCCCAACCTTTATTTACGGTAGGGGTACAATGGTTTTGTTTCTCATTCTTTATTTCAATCATTCAGTTGTTGTTTCATAAATAAAAAATTTTCAATCAAAGTGATGAATACATGTATCATAAAAAACGTATTACTAGACTCAATGTACCTTGAAAGACTCATCTGTATAATGGCTATCAAACGTATCCCACACTTATTGGGTTATCAGTTGTCCATAGATTAGCAGTAGGTGTAGGTTTATTTTCCTTTCAGAATATTCAAGATGATGTCTTGTTAGAATTGTGTGAAATCCTCTGTGAATCCTTCCACCAAGTATTAATAAATATTTCTTGTTAGATTCATCTAATATAAATGAACTATGTAATGGATGATGAAGTGTAATTCAATTTTTCATTATCTTATTTTTTAGTAAAACAAAGAAATGATATCATAATAATTCTATAATATCTTCCACGATCAATTTTTTAATCCCAGGGACAACATGGTGTCAGAAATATATATCAATTGGAACACATTTTTATGTGATTATTCAAATGTAACTAATGAACATGGCCTTATTGGGATTAACATTTTATCCCAACACATTCCATCCGACGTCGTATTTGATGCCTTTTACTTTTGCATTAATGATTTCTGCTAATGCTGTCAAACTATGACATTCCGATTTTTTCTGCATCTCTGGTCCTTTATCACCTACCACTTCCCCAGAATCAACATTATCAATATGTTCCTCGGGATTGGTAGCATCAACATGTACATATGTTCATTGTACCTCTTCACTAAGAGGAGTAGCAGGTTGTGAAGCCTATTGTTCCTCAGGAATGGGAGCACTAGAATGTAGAGAAGGTTGTTCCTCGACAATGTGAGCAGCAGTAGGTTTAGAGGCCCATTATACCTTAGGATTGGGACCAATAGAACCTGCAAAAGTAATTATCTGCAGAATTGTTTTAAAATTTAATTTAGAGTACATAAATTCATCGATTAATAGATAATAACATGAGGTAGCACGATGTATATTAAAAAAATATAACATGATTATTGAACTCAATTTTTTTAAATGGATAAAGGGATTTGATCTATCTATTGACTATTAAAATATTTTCATTATTGTCTCCTATTACATAAAAAACACCTTCAATACAGGGACTTCTGTGAAATGACTGCGATGTGCCAATGAAAGGATCATCCTTAGATGAATTTTCATCTGACTCTTCAGTGTTTTTGGTCGATAATAGAATAATTTAACACTTTCGGTTTTCTTGATCTAGAAAATAAAATAATTGAACTTTCAGTTATTCTATTATAAATGGTTCTTCCTTGTACCCTTTGTTACTGAAATAGACTTTCATGAATCCCAATTCATATATTTTAATTTCACTCCTATTATCAACCCACTTGCATTGAAAATTTTTCACTTGGATTGTTGTATAATCCAACTATTACATTTGTTTGATGATTCAAAATAATGACATATTCCTATAAATTGTATTTTTATCCTTAGTGATAGAAACATGCATCGTTTCATCCATAAGTGTAACTCCACTATTTTTCATGGTATTGTCTTCATCATGATCATTTTTGTAGAACATATAACCTTTAATTACAAATCAATTGTAAGATAATACATAAAAACATCATCCTCAAGCTAGACATCAAATTCATTATGAAATTGAATCCATATTTTCACCTGACTCCTTAAAAATATAGTTCTAAAACCATACTATAAACTATTTATTATGTGTATTTGATATACATCTTTCAGTCCTTGAAAGACTCAAATTACAAAAATCTATTTGTGGGTTTCAACATTTGGGGAAACCTCCAAACTATTATGAAAAATGTAAAGGTGGTCCTACTCATGATTTGTAATATTAATTGTGATAATATCTCTTCCATAAATTACTTTACCCAAAATCTGCCCAGTGTGACGAGATTTCGGTAGACCAATGTTTTCCACACCAGACAGGTATTCAGTAAAAAAATTCAATGGATTCCTCAACAATATATCACTCTATAATAAACCCTTTGGATAACTTTAATTTTTGATATACCCTTTAAAAATCTTCATATACTACTCAATGAGGTACATCCATCTATAATTCACATGAACATATAGTCTAATATCTCTCACTAAGTGAACCATTAAATGAATCATCATATCAAAGAACATTGGTGGGAAGAAAATTTCCAATTCAAATAATATGATGACAATTTATCTTTCCATAGTAGGAAATTTCATCAGGTCTATTACTTTGCTACATATATATTTTAAGAAGAAACAAATTTAGGTTAATGTATGGTGGACATTTTTGGAAAAATAAAACATAAATCTATATGCATTAGATCTTGCATAAAAACATGGAATCCATGTGATTTCAGACCTTTTAACATTAAATTGGTCATTTACATGATGTTGTTGATAATTGATGAATACCCCTCTTGAACCTTTATTTCATTCAAGAAGTTTAAAAATGGATATATCTCCTTTCTAGAAAGATTTTAAGCAGCTGCAGTAAGGAAAGTTACATTTTCACCCTTCATTGGCACTAACACTTCTCTATTACCAGGTCAACCATGTCCAACCTAGCCTTAATTTTATCCTTTGTTTTTTCAGGTTCATTTATCAATGTTTTGATGACACTATCGCACACATTTTTTCAACATGCATAACATCAATAAAATCTCTAACATACAGAAAATTCTAGTATGGTAATTCAAAAAAAACTGATCACTTTTTTCAATTGGTTTTCGGGAGGTTTTTTGAAAATGGTTTACCAAAAGTAGTATCCACATGTTTTAATTTATCAAACAGCAGATCACCTATTAGTGGATATGGTGTTGTATGTTCTTTTGAACTTCCATCAAATAGTTTTGTCCAAGATTAGTACTTATGTCATCGGGGTAGAAATTTTCGATGTACTATAAAAACGCTTTTTGATGAAAGCTTCAACCTAATTGATTGTGTTCCTTGTTTACAAATTGTACACCCTTGAGTTACTTTAATTCTATATCCTAATAAATTTACATAAGAAGGAAATTAATTTATCATCACTTACAACATGGCTCTCAACGCGAAATCTTCATTTTTCTAAGCATCATAAAACGTATCACCAAAATCCTACAATAATTTCAAATCCTTGATCAATAGAGCCAAATAAACATCAATGTCATTACCCTATTGTTTTTTTCCTAATATAATCATAAATAACATAATTAATTTTCATTTCATTCATAACAACGGTGGGAAGTTATAATTTACTGACATAATCATTCACATACTATGAGTGCTCCTTTGAAAACCAAAAGGATTAACTCCATATATAGATAATGTAGGAAAAATGTTTCTCAGATCATTTCCAAATTCAAGATACTCATGATTAGTTTTGTTCCACTAGGGAGAGTTTTTCAAATGATGTAGTTTCCCATATTAAATTATTGTATCTGCATGCCACATCAATTTCCTTATAGTCTCCTCACTTCCATATAGGCACCTAAACCATTGAATGATTGGAAAGTGCCAAAAAAATTATAGGACCATTTCTTTATTTTATTGAGAAGAACCACACATTTTTCATTATAAAAGTGATTTGTGGTCTTTAAAAAATAGTATACAGTCATTTGGGCAGGCATGTATTCTTTCATAGATCATACCCAATGAGCATAGCATTTTTTAAGTATTGTATGTTCGGCTCGAGATCTTATTATATTCTGGGAGCATGTCATTAAAGAGATCAATTAATTCTATAAAACTAGTCTCACTCCATCTTTTTCCTAATTTTAAATTATACAACTTTAGTTGGACTGACAATGTTGTATATTTAGTGAAACCACCATACAATGGCATCTTTTCACAACCCTTTAACTTATCAAACAATTTTGGGCAATCATGAAGTTCAACTTCAACTATCCTTTTCATTTACTCAATAGTATCTTCATCATCATTCATATTTGTAGTCACACCCTCGATACGGTCTTCTTCATTGTCCACACTTGAAATTGTATCAGATGATCCATAAATTGCAGTGTTATCCCAACCACTAACTACATTTTGTTTTTCCATATGTTTATTGTAGAAATTATAACTTCGATCTGTTTCATGATATATCAAGTGTTCTTCTAACTTATCTGGACTAATTTTTCTTGAATGATAACAAGTAAACACAGAAAAATGATTTGAGAAGGGTCATATACATGATCTTTTTCAAACTTGATGAACTCTTTCACTCCATCTTCATACTCTTTTGTTAGACGATTCGCATTCATCTATTATTTATTCATATACATACTATTTGATTAAGTAATATTAATATATATAAAATTAAATACACAAAGGGAGCCTTTGAAATAAGGGTAACTCAACAATTGAATGATAGTTATTATTGCATTTTCTTGTCTGAGACTCACCCCTTAGAAGCTAACACCAAACCAAAAATAAGATGTAATTGTAGAGGACTCCACTAATTTAATCCATGAAGTTTATATTGGAAGAAAATTAGGTTTATGATTTTCAATGGGGTTAAACATTAATTAACCTTTTCTAGGAGTGACGTCATGATGGATATCCAATAGGTTGGATAGAGTTGGTGACATAGCCTTGTCATTGGGTTATTATCAATATACTTGTCTTATCTATATAATGTAATCGTTTTCCTAATTCAATAAAAATATAAAATTAAAATATTATGGAAAAACTACATTTTAGATGTCCTTTGAAAACTATTTATAAAATCACACTTGAAATCCCATTAGAAAATAACCATTTACACAAATTCCCCTTTAAAAAACCCTTTTTATAACAAATGAATTAGTTCAAAACACTCTTTCATAAATACATGAACAATTTGAGAACAATCCAAATTCTTAAAATAAAATCCATCTTTCATGTTAAATAGTTTACAAAAATTACAAAAATGTTCTCTAATTTTTCATAATTAAATCAACCATATCTCAAACATTTAAAATTAAATAAATTCCTTCTTACAATGAACTCTTCACACAAGGTTTAAAAAATTCATTCATTTCTCAAAATCAACATTTAATTTCAATACCAAAACTTCAATGTAAAAATTAAAAGATAAGATAATTCATATTTAAAAAATTTAAAAACCATTAAAATATATTTTATTCTCTCAAAAATTTGGCATTAAAATCTACTCACTCAAAAAAATCTCTTTTTCCATTTAAAAATATTCTTTTCTAAAAAAAATAGGATTTTAATTACTAAAATTGGATATTATAGAAAAACTTACTTTAATTGGTATATAATACACTCTTGAAGTTTAAATGATTGGGGAAAACAATATAAAAATGAAATTTAAGGTTATGCAAAAGATATTAAATCAAGAAAAATATTTATATATAGAAACCAAAAGGATGTGAGGAATATCCAAATGGAAATGTTATATGAATATTCAAGTATTTCCGTTATTTATTGAAGTAGGTGCCTCGATAATAGAACTAGAAGATTGAGGTTTCATGGCTGAAGAATGATTAACTTAAAGCAATGTAGACTGTTATTTCTAGAAGAAGGAATGGGACGGATGAAGTTACATCATACTTATTTTATAATTGGATGGCCTTTTAGTTGTTGGATTGGGATTTATAGTGATTATGGTTTAAACATTATTTTTTTAAATGTTTAAAGGCAAAAGATCCAAAAAATTCTAAGAAGATTTTGGGAATGTGAATTGGGAGTGATTGTAAGGCAAGAACATTGGTGATATCTTATAAAGAATGGATCGAAAAAATAATCAAAAGAATTTGGATAACCAGATGTAATCCTGTCTCAAATCCATTTGCTCGAATATTTATATTATCTAAAGTGTAGTTATTGAGAATGGAATATGAGATCCTTTACAAATAAAATATTCTATAATCATCAGCAGTTAGAATTTTGATGTAAATGACGATTTTTACATAGTTATATACTACCTTTGTAGATGTATTTTTGTGGAATTCATGAAAAATCTAGGAAGGGAACCTGAGGAGGTTGTAAAAAATCATCCAATACTTGATGGTATTGAATGATATATCAATGTTCCTTCAACAAGATGATCTTCTATGTGGGTTCCTAGACACAGACATTATTAGATATTGAGATACCTAAAAGTGATAAATTGCATTAGTGTTATCCTATAGAGGGGAAATTATTAGTTAGATGTCTTAGCTATAACTAGTAGTTAAATTTTCAAAAATCAAAACTAAATTTGTGGAATAAATAAAAGTGGGAAAGGATTTTAATTTTTTAAGGTGATTTATTAAGGATCTTAACGTATTCTAGGAGGAGGGGATACTCTATTATGATATCCAGAGTGTGATTCAACAAAAAAATCAGGCATTTCATTCAAGGATGAAACACATTGTCCACGTATTAAATTTCATCTAATATGTAGTAGAAGAAAATTTGTTAGAGTAGTGAAAAAAGTTGGGAAATAGAACTTAGTGGTTACATTCATATTGTTTCATATCTATTTAAACCTAAGGAAATACTATGCCTCAGTGGGACTAGTGTGAAGACATCATATAGAGAACATTACATACTATATAATAGAGGAAAGATGGTTATAGTTTCCAATTTTAAATAGGTTTCCAAGAATTTCCTTCAAATAATTATAAAATGAGAGATTATTAGGAAATGAGGCTTTTTAAAAAAAAATCAATTAAACCTAGAGTATAGGTCATCAAAAGTAAGGGAAGTGTTTGTAGAAAGGATATAAGCAACATAAAAACAATAGTAGTAAGTAGATTGATCTAAAGGGTATTTTTTTATGGTTATGTCCTGACAGTGGTAGAGAGTCAATTCACCATAAGGAGAAACCAATACATACACCAGACTCTCATGCTTTGTATACACTAGAATATCTCACCCAAGATTTTATGTCTCTTTCTCCTCAATATATGAAGAAATAAAACTAGCTATAAGTCATTAATAGAGTAATTATTATCATGAGGTCTCAGCTTTCTAGACACATATGCCACAACTTTACTCCACCACATGAAGAAACACCCTAAACCCAATCCTAATTCATCATGATGAACTTCATAACCATCTTCTAATTCATATGGAATCAAAACTAGTGTTAATGTATGAAATGGACCAAACTAATTCAACCTGATACATCGCTCAACATGACCAACCAAAAGATAGTGAACAATATAAGAACAAAAACATGTCTAATGAATAACTTGAAACAAGATTAAAAAAATAGAGTACAACATTGAAGAAAAAACACACCCATGAGAAATACAATATCAAGAAAAATGATAAACCTGAAATAATATAAATATATATGCACAAATAATATCTATATACACAAATAATTTAGCCCGTTTGGAACTTACGGTCTGGCAGAAGGGATAGAGGGGTAGCAGTGGTGGCGGTGGCGAGGGCAGTGGCAGTGGTAGTGGTGGAAATGAGGGTGGGGGATGCGGGGATAGAGAAGGTAGAGGTGGGGTTAGTGGAGGTAGGGATATGGGAGAAAATGGTAGTGTAGGTGAAGGTGGGGGTAGTGGGGGTGGAGGCGGAAGAGGTAGAGGCAGAGGCAGTAGCGGGGACAGCATAGAAGGGAGCAGCAGAGAATGGAGAAGCGGAGGCAGAGATGGGGGCAGTGGAGATGGAGTTGGAGGCCAAGGCGGGGGTGGAGGTGGAGGTGAGGAAGGAGGCGGAGGAGGTGGAGGAGGAGGAGCATGCGACAGAGGTAAAACTCAACTTCCGTGAAATCTTGAGGTTCAAGCAGTAAGTGGATCTGTTAGGTTTCCGTTTATAAAAACACTAAAGGCATTTATCATCACTTTTTGTAAAGCGCTGATAAAGGTCATTTTTATCAATGCTAAATTATAAAACGTTGATAAAATTGATCTTTATGAGTACTAGAAAAGCGGTGATAAAACATGTCTTTATCAGCTCTAAAAAATTGCTGATAAAGACCAAATATTAATAAATTATCTATAATTATAAAATTATAATATATATACTTATTATATTTATAATTATAATTATATATAAATTTAAATACTTACGAAATAAAAATGAATATATTAATTATATATATTTTTTATAACTATAAATAAATATGTATTTTTAATTATAATTATAAATATAAATATATTTATTTTAATCTAAAAATTATTTACATATAATTATATATTATTTATAATTATAATTATAAGTACTTGTATATATGTATAAATATATTTCTATAATTATATTTATTTATAAAATTGTAATTATTATAAATATATTTATAATAATTTTATAAGTATTTAAATATAAATATTTATTTATTTAAATAATTATGAAATTATAAAATATATATATATAATTGATATATTTATTTTAATTTCATATTTATTTAAATATTTATTTATTTATTTATATTTACGACTATAAATATATATATATATATATATATATATGACTACAAATAAATATATATTTATGATTATAAATGAATATATATCTATTTATAATTATAATTATAAATATAATAAATATATTTATTATATTTTTCTAATTATATAAATATATGTATGTGTATATGTTTTTTATAATTATAATTATAAATATTTGTATATATGTATTATATTTGTATATATTTATAAATATGTTTTAAAAATTATATATATTTATAAAATTATAATTATTATAAATATATTTATTATAATTTTATAATTATTTAAATATATTTATTTATTTATAATTAATTTTAAAATAAATATACTTATAAATATTTGTATATAATTATAAATATATTTATATGTATATATATGTGTATTAATATTTGGATATACATATTTACAAAATTATAATAAATGTATTTAAAGTAATTTTATAAAAGTGATTATATATAACCATAAATATAATAAATATATTTATCATTTAAAAATTTACAATAAAAATATATCTTTAATGAATATACACACACACACATATTCATTAAAGATATATATTTATTTAAATATATATTTATTTATTTATTTATAATTATAATTATAAATAAATATACTTTAAAGGTATTTATATGAAAAACGATGCGAACCATGGGTTAAAACCCATGGTTCCAAAAATTTATTAGATTGATAAAAGTACACATGAAATAGAGATGATGGGAGGCAATGAAGAAACATGGCATGAAAGCCCTTAAGAAAACAAAAGTGCAAACAACGATCACCAGCATTTATGTCTGACACCCCTGCCTTGAGAACTGCCCCAACCATTCAGATGTCTGCCTCTCTTCCACTGCTTAGAAGCCTACCAATTTCCATCATGGTCATCTTATGAGACTTGCCCATGAGTTTCATTTCCCCCGGTGAGATCCTGAATCAAGACATCATTTTAATTTGCACCATCCTTCAGAAGAGCCATGTCACTTTCCTTATTAAGATTCACACCTAAATATTGTCCTCCAAAAGAGTCTTTTACATTTCCAAATTCCTCATAGAAAACATTATTACTATTGGACCTATTGAGAATGTCATCCAAAATGTGAGAGTTCTCCCTTACCTTTGGAACAAAAGACAATTTCTTATCTACTTGTTCATCACGACTAGATTTTTCTTTAGTGTGAGGATCCATCATAGAGACTTGAGCATCCAAGGAGGCATATTCATTATGAATTTTCTCCTATGTAGAGATAGGAGACTGCTACTCTAAAATCATTATATTCACATTGAATCTTGCCTCCAAAGTCATCTCCCTAGGAACATTGCTAACATGGTCTTGGTTCCTATGTGACTCATTTCCCACATTTGTGAGGGTGATGATGCTTTCCATGGCCAGGATGTGAAAAAGTCTCCACCTTCTTCAACTAAATTTTCTGAACATTCTAGAAGTTAGAGACATCATGCCCCACCATCCTGTAGAAATTGAAAAATTATGGGATGGATTAATATTCAAAATTACCCTCTATACTCTCACTATTGACAACTAACGTGGTGCAATCAGGTAAACTCTTCATCACATCCACATCCACCAATACTCTGGAGGAATAACCAAATTTTCCATCAACAGTGTTGTCCTCCATCTTTACAGGTGCACCAATGCATGAAACTAAGTCATTTAAAATTGAAGGATTCTAAGGAACCCAACTAAGACCATAAATTCTCACCCATATTTGTGCATTTGAATGCCTTTTCCTCTAGGGGTTAAAGTTAAAATCCGAAGCAAAGAGTCAGAAAACACCTGGATTCAACAAGAGGAAACCAGTGCTCCATGCCTTCAGTCTATCAACTGCAGATGAAAACAGAAGGTGAAAGTAGCCTCTTCCCATGGAAACAATCTGAAAATCCAGAATTTCCAAAACCTGAGAATGATTGGATTTCAGCACAAACTTTTCATTGGTTTATCCCATTTATATAGAACTAATCGCCTAATCAGTGAGAACATGCAAGAATCAAGACTCTCTTTAATAGCCACCGGATCATAAATGACCAAAAATCTTCCACCATCAGACCTAGAAACTCGAGATTGACGAGCATCAGTAGAATCCTGAGTTATATCTTTGGAGAGAGATTAAAAAAAGGAAACTCATTTCCACGTATGAAGAGCATGAGATGTATTTTGTGTAGAGGATCCCACATTTCCCAAAGGCATTGCCCCACACTCACCCAGATCCTCACGGATAGGAACATCCCAGCCAGTGCACACAACATCACCAACCATCGTGTTGTTGGAATCCCATGCCAGATCTGACACCCAGATTCTCTCTCCGCTATCACGAATCGACTCCACTGCACCACGATTTCCTAAGTAATCTGACACATGGCAAGGATCATCTCGTCCAGCGCTCCCAATAGGGGTCATCTGCTATAGTGAGGCCCATCACGGCCAACCTTCACATTGATAGAATCCCAATCCAATGGCATATCTGACACCCAGATGCTCAAATCGACACCAACAACACACATATATAATGATGGAAGCTCACCATCAACCTTCCTCACAGAAATTTTTGATCGAGCGCTGCTATGGAACAGGAATGAATCATAACATATACCTAGTAAATTATAGATCATAAAAAATGAGTCATCATATATATATGGACAACATGAATAGTAATGAGGGTGTAATGTATAAATGAACAATCGTGATAAATACATAACATATGAATGTCAATTATATTCACACAAAAATTGACCAAATTTATTAGAAACATGTATTTATTTAAATATATATATTTATTTATAATTATAAATATAAATATGCATATTTAAAAATTATTTATATATAATTATAAATATACAAATATAATAAATATATTTATTATTTAATAAAATTTATTATATATATTAATTGTGAAATATATATATATATATTAACTATAAACATGTGTTTTTTATTTAATGAATTCAAATAAAAATTATTTTTAAATTTAAACATATTAATTTTATATAAACTAATAATATAATTTATTAAAAATCATTATCAAGACTAATACTAGTGTTGATAAAGGGTAGATTTATCAGAACTTTTATCTAGTGCTAATAAAGGACCCATTTTTATAATCATTTTCAGCTTAGTGCTAAAAATACCTGATGCATCCCTTGATCGAATTCATTGTAGTGATAGATTCAGCTGTGTTCTTGGTGAATTTATTCTCCATTTTTCTGTCTTCATCTTCCTATTCTTCATGTTTTTTTCATTGTTTTCTTATTCACACTCTATTTTATCACTTTTTTTAATTTCCTCTTCATTTCTCAACACTGTTTCATGTTGTTTTCATTTCCTACTTTCAAAATATTTTAAAACAAAAAATATATTTTTGGGGAGACCCCTAGGATATTTGACACTATTTCCTTGAGACACACCTCAATGTTAGATATTGTTCTATATCAAGGGTTTATAAATATATCTTTGGTTTTCCTCATGATAAGGGAACGATCATTTATGACATGTTATGTGGGTTTCATTACGTGGTGTGTTTAATTACACATCGTGTATTGAGCATCATCTATTATGCATCTTGACTGGGTAACATGGCATGAAAGTGATGTATACACCATGTAATCCCAAAAAAATTTCCCCCACAGAAATCATGAAATTTTTGTGGTAAAATTACATGTCATGTAATTAATATATTCCATGTATTAAATACTAGTCAAGTGATACAACATTATGTAATGTAAAATAAGTGTAGCAGATTGTACGCATTGTGTAACACATGACAACTCAGATGAGATACAGGTTGAGTCCCTAGGTGGGTTGTGTGAGTGGCCAGTAATGAAACATATTCCATGTAGATGGGTGTACATGTCATCTAATTTAAGCTTCCACACACAAGGTACACACCAATACAGGAATTTCATGTGATTCATAACATGGATAGAATTAATTAATTAGATAAATACTAAATTACATGGCTTGTATCTGGTTGTACACAATGTGTAATAGGGTTTCCTACAATAATAACTTATTTGTTAATTTCATCAGGCCATATTAGAAAATAAATTGTTTATTAATTATTTTCCTCTTTATTTTGTAGATACACAACATGTATGATTTCCACACATTCCATTTACTTTACACATGTCACCAATTGTACACTCCCCATATATACCACCATGTCATGTGGTAAAACACACCATACAGACTGCACAACCTTAACCATTGAACAACACACTATGTATATAATTATATATTGTGTAGGAATACATGTCATGATATTACACTATACACA
The DNA here is from genome assembly GCA_963277665.1 of Viscum album. Lineage (NCBI taxonomy): Eukaryota > Viridiplantae > Streptophyta > Magnoliopsida > Santalales > Viscaceae > Viscum > Viscum album. The sequence goes on from OY728151.1 coordinate 1,993,222,265, forward strand.
ATAAGGATGATACATAATGTTAGTCACATGTCATGTCATGTGATGGTACACACCATGTAACCATTAAAATCCAAAATTGAGTTTAAAAAGATAAATAAGGTCACATTCCAATCCAACTTCAGTACATTCCATGTACTTAATTATTTTTTTAAAAAAAATAAGCTATTTAATTTATTTATAATTAAATAAGATTTGAATCTGAAGGGATGTTAGGATTATTATTTAAGATACATGAAATAATTAATTAATAAGTTAAGTTATTTATTTATTAAATTAATTAATCCTAATAAATAACTAATTAAAATGAATATTAGCAAGTAGTCGTTGCCTATGGTGGATGACAATGAGAATAATTGACTTGTGTATATGTCGGGTTTCAATTTTATTTAATTATTTATTACATGAGTTTTTTTGTAAAAAAAATATTAATAAATTAAAAATGATGATATTACCTTCCTCCTTATTATGTATGAGCATGTGTGTCCATGATTTATTAATGTAACCATAAACCTCTAATTCCCCCACACCTATGAGTCTGTAAGAATATGTAAAGTAAGGATATCATGAGTACGATGAGACATTTTCAGACCGAGATAAGGTGAAACAAACCAGGGAGATACATAGGCTAAAGATGGAATGTTACAGCTTGATCCAAGCCTAGCTCAAGGATTCCATATAGAAAAATTGGGTTATATCCATGGTTGGGATACCTATAGGCACTATCTCCATCATTATATCCCACATGTTATATTCAAAAGCATTTCCCATGGCTATAGCTTATATACATGTGGAATCTGATCCATGTGGACCCCAGATCCATGATCATAGCCTATGTAATTGGATACATACATATTTCCATGGTCACAATTATCATGGATATAGGATAAGAAAACATTTTACCAATGATATCTGAACATGTATCTTGATTTTTTGAATCAGAATATATTACAACTACATTTACAAGGTGATTTTTAATATATATTTGATATATATATGTGTGGGAAAAAATATAAATATATTTTATTATTACTATAAATGTATTCCAACTTATACCCTATAACCATGGTTTTGAATGACTGCATCTATAGGCTATCTTATAACCACAAGCAGGCTCATGCGTGGTTATAGGGGATTTCATATCCACCTATATCCATAGATGGGCCCCTCCCATGGATATATGGTATTCATAAAGCCCTTCCCATAGAAAATTTGTTTCCTATGTGGTTGTATGAAAAACTATAGTGAAGGCCGGGACAACCTGTGGCTATAGGGTATTTCATTCACTCTTCTCATGAGAAAAAAATGTCACATGTAAGTGAAGGAAAGTATGTAGCCACGGGAGAGGCCTGGACTTGGATCTACCTGAAAATTAGATCCCCTATAGTTATGGGAATTTTTCCCATGGAAATACGCCGCCTATTTCAATATTAAGTCCCAACTGTGGATATAGCTCTATGGATATAGGACATATTTACCGTAGTGAGTTATTTCCCTAGTACGAAGGGTTTGTTTATCATTCACTCAACATACTGACCAATAGATAAAATCTCATGATATTACCATGTGTTTATTTTATTTTGTCTAGTGTGTGGTTAAATATTTAATTATATGATGCAATGTTTATTTGAAATTTAAACATGTTCACATAATGTAAATAAAATAGTAAGTATTCTGAGATATAATAAAATAAATTGATTATTTTCAAATTATTTATTAGACATTATTGATTTATTATTTAAAATATATATAATATTAATAAGATTGTAAAAGATAAAATAAATAATATTTAATCATAAGATAAATAAAATCCATCAAGAAAAATATAAAGTCATAAAATATTTCAATCACATGAGATAGAATGATACTATTTATCAAAGTACTTGTTTGGAAAAAGTGAAGGCATTTTCAATTATTGGAAAGTTATAAAAAAGTATTGGGTCAACTTAACATAGTTAGAAACAAGATTTTATTTCCTAATAAATACTTGGTGTAATTTTTTGGGGCACTTTTTGAGGAAATTCAAGTTAATGATTTTAAGATTGGGTAATCCACTCCACGAATTAAGAAATTTTGAGATATTTTAGTTGGAAATGCCTATTTCCGAAATACATATGAGTAATTCATAAATCAAAAGTATGGTTGGTAAGAAGTGGAATATGGATCCTTTCCACTAGAATACCCATGTGATTGGATGTTATGAATCCAATGTTCAGGGATATTGGAATTTAATAAAATAATGGGAGAGTAATAAAATAAAATTTATTACATCATACTTGCTAATAAATATACAGTACTAAAATATGATTTTACTTTTAATAGAAAATGGAAATTAATTTGACCATCAAATTATCCATGTAATCAATATTAGAGAAATAAAATCTTATGTGTGACACTAACTTCTTGGAGTGGTATAGAAACTCATCAATAGTACTATTCCAAGAGAAGAAGTTTTTTGGGAAAGAGTCCCCAATTCCTAATGATCCTTTTAAGGAGGCTAGTGAGTAAGAGAATTTGGTCTATTATAAACATGTGGATGATTAATTGGATGACCAGTGCATCATTCCATCATCCATGAATGGTGATCTTAAAAAGCTACATGAAGACAGGGATTTATACACCATTTTGTAATGTCTCCATGTTCCTTATTAGGATAAATAATTTCAAGAGAGGTATAAGATCTCCAAAGTACTCCTTATGTGAAATATTATAGAAGGTTCACCGGATAAACCTCATGTAGTAATGATTATTGGCTATATTGAGATTTTAAAAAAATTTGGTTTCAAGTTGCCCAAGGAATTGTACATAGATCTAATTCTCTTCTCACTTAGAGAATATTCATTTACTTAGAGAATCTTCATTTTTAATTTTCAGTTTTTATATTAAGAATATAGAGAAGATAAGTTTGGATCTTATGACACTAATTCACCAGAAGAATATGGAATAAAGCATGAAAAACCTTTCACCCTTATAGTGAACAAGTGGAATGGAAAGGATAAAATCACTAATACTAACACCAATTTTATGGAACCTTCACACCACTTAACCAAGTGGAGCAGGATTAAGGGTCAATCTGAGAAGAAGGATGTAGTATCTTTTTCATGTGGCAAGAAGGGATATTGGAATAAGAACTACACATTTGTGAAGAATCAAGGGTAATATTTAGGTGTGTTTATTATCAAATGAAATATATTAATTTTTATAAATTAGTTATTATATGAAAAATGTGGTTCTAAAACTCTGGTCCTAATATTGAAATCATTTAAATTATAGAAGGTTTCTAGAGTTGAGGTAGATCATCTTGTAGACAATAGAGAAATACTCGTTACACTGACTATTGAAAACTACCATATCATTTTCCAATAGTTTTTATTATAGTTTTAAATAATTGTTATTATGTTCCCAATGAACTAAAAAACAATATATTCAGGTTCAATTTAGATATGGATGTATTTATTTTCATGTTTTTAAATAAGAGCTATTACTTTAATAAAGACTGAATATTTTATAGGATGAAATTTTTTAATAATGGTCTTTATATACTATAATTTGAAAATAAAGTGTTGAAAATCTATGAAGATTCAATTTCACATGACTTATGTCACTCCCGGTTGTGGAATCACGAGATTTTCCACATAAATGAGAATCATATAACAAATAAATGTCAAGAAAAATATTTAAATTATTTTGGATTAAAACCATTAGATGAATGTTACACTTGTTTTCAAGAAGAATAACCAACTATGTATTTGGAGAAAAGGGTGAATTAGCCAGAAAGATTATAGAATTATTTCATATAGATTTGTGTGGACCATTTTAAGTGGAAGCTATAGGTGGACACTCTTACTTCATAAATTTTTTCAATGACTTTAGGAGATCTGGATATGTCTACATAATTATGTATAAGTCTAAATACTATAATAAATTTATGGAATATAGGATTAAATTAGTGATTCATCTTGAAAATAAGATAAAGAAACTCCATTCATAATATGATGGATAGTATCTTAACTAAGAGTCCATTGATTATCTAATGGAGTTTGAGATACTATCTCAACTTGATTTTCTTTAGAAACCATAGTGGAATTGTTTTAGTGAAAGGATTAACCGCGCCTTATTGAAAATGGTGAGATCAATGATGAGTCATGTAATTATTCCATTATCCTTTGGATGGTATGCATTGAAAACTATAGTATACACACTAAATAAAGTGCCAACTAAAGTGGAAAATGGAATTCAATTAAAGTTATGGAGTGTGAAGAAAACTATTTTTTCATATACATGTGCATGGGGATGATAAGAGTTTGTAAAATCAATATCAATGGATAAAATTTCCCATCTGTTCACAAAGTGTATAATTATAGGAAATACTAAGGGAAAAGGGGGGTATTATCTCTATGACCTCAAATACAAAAAGGTTATAATGGAAAGAAAATACATATTCCTTGAGAGATAGAAAATACCAAAAAGGCATAATGGTAGAAAGTTAATTATTGATGAATTCAAGGATCAAGATATTTAAAAGTTAGAACAAGAATAAATTATACAAATCCCAAAGGAAAAAATTGTTCAAAATACATAATTATTGTATAGGAGAACTAGATTGGTTAAATAACTAGAGAGATATGGTTTTCTATTAACTATGGATGGTGATTCATTATTAGTTGATAATGATGAATCTTTTTCTGTTAAGGAAGTGATAAACAATAAAGAAGTTTCAAGGTTATTAGAATCCTTGAATTAAAAAATGGATACCACATATCATAATCAAGTTTGGATTTTGGTAGATCATCTAGTTAATGTAAATCCTATTTGATGCAAATGGGTATTCCATAAAAAGATAAAATGGATATTAAATTCGATACCTATATGGAATAGTTTTATATTAAAGGGTTTAATAAAAATCATGAAATAGACTACGAAGAATCATTTTCACTAATAACTATGTCAAAATATAACATAATTATACTTTTTAAAACAGATTACCTTGAATATCAAATTTGAAAAATGGACATAAAAATAGCCTTCCTTAATGGGAACTTTGTGCAAGATTCCTACATGATATTTATAGAATTCTTTGTGACTCCAAATGATGCTAACAAGGTCTAAAAGTTATTGAGGTCCATTTATGGGTTGAACAAAGCATTAAGATCATGTAAAAATTTGATTAATCTATAACACAATTTGGTTTCAAAATGATAAAAAGTGATCCCTGTCTCTAAAAAATGTTTAGTGGGAGTGAAATTATTTTCCAAGTACAATATATCGATGATATCTTATTGAAGGTAAACAAGGTACCAGTATTATATACCATTAATATGTGGTAAATAAAATTATTATTCATGAAAGACTATGGAAAAGTATCATACATTCAAGGGATTAATACCATTCATGCTAAATATAATAGTTTGATTTGACTAAGTTAGGGTACATACATTGACAAGGTACTGAAGAGATTCAGTATGGAATATTCTAAGAGGATATTGTTTCCAAGGTCACATTGTAGATGTATTTATAATAAAAATTTCCCTTGTATGCAATATTAAAGAGAGATAATTATATATATTCCTTACATATTTGCGATAGGTTTTTGTATGTATGTCATGTTAGATACCAAGATTTATGTTTCCAATATATTGATCATGGTAGGAAGATTTCAAGAAAACATAGTAGACCTACATTAGATGTTTGTTAAAACTATCATAAAGTATTTGAGGTGCACTAAGGACATATTCATGATTTATGGATGAGATGGGAAACTATTCATTAGAGGATAAAAATATGATCCTTTCAAGATACATGTTAATAATCTGAAATGAAAATTGAGACTTGTATTCTGCATTAATGGAGGATCTATAAGCTAGGAGAGATCAAATTTTCCAATGGTTGTTGATTATAAAGTATATTTTGGGCATATTATCTTATAATATATCTAAAAATCAGTCCTGACACATAATTTTTCCCACGGTTTTTTTAACAGGTTGTGGATCGAGGCCCCATTTATAAATAAAAAAGATGAAAGAAAAAATATGAGGAAAAAACAAGACTGAAAAGGTCCACTTACTAAAAAATTAACATCAAGAAACTCAGGAGAGAGTGTGCATACTATGATAAGAGGAGCGTCCACCCCTTCCATGAGGGTGATGACCCCTCCTCCAAATCTTAACCACTATCCATGTATCTCCTCCATCATCTGGAAGTCTAGCATCAATATCTCCCCTTTTCCCTTCAGATCCAGACACACAATCACTTTTTTTTTCATCTTCCTCACTTCTAGAAGAGTTAAGAAGTTCAAAATAATTATGAGTAATTACCTCCATTTTTGCCTTCTCTTTAATAGGTAGAGAAATAAAATATCTTCTTTATGATTCTATAATTTCACAATCAAAAAATTGAGATAAATCCATAGGTTGGATGATAATAGGTATTAGAATATGTGGATCTATCCCTATAATCTCATCTAACCACCATGGAAAAGGCTTTACACCATGATGATCCAATATACCTTGAGAATAAACAGGTCCTAAATGGACTTTTAGATCAATAGTGAACTACTTATCCATCCACGGCTAAGAATCAGGGATCAAAGGGGAAAACCCAACCTTTAAATAATTATTATTTTGTAATATTACATCACCTAAACTTTTGTTGCCAGATACATGGACAGGATCAAACATATACTTTCTATAAATATAAAAAGCATATGCCTGGGCTTCTTTGACATCCACCCATGATGCTACTTTCATTTATTTCGGTTAAAGTTTAATTATTTATATTCCAACTAACTACTGTATATGTGTAAAGTAGGGTTGAACCTGTATAGATGGCAATTTTGACCATAAATCTTCTAATTTTTTTTCAAAAATACCCCATTTGGTTCAGTAGTGTGGTAGATTTTATTTTTTTTCAACTTTTAATTTTTATTATTTTTTTTATATAATACACAAATGAAACTCCTCAATTTTTTGATTTTTTGTTCTAAACTACAACAAAACATGAAACGGGCTAAAAATAGTAAATAATAGAGATATAAAATGTTGATAAATGAACAATCAAGAGAAATAGGTTTGGGGAAAATCTCCATTCTACTGGTTTTCAAAATATTCCTTCTCACGATAGTGACTACAACTAGTACCATTGAAAAGGAATGGTTCATTTCCATCACTAGAAGATAAATCACTCAAGACAAAAAATCTTGAATTTTCCCCCTCCAAGATTAATCAACTCGGAGAATTTGGATTTGAAAAAGATGACAGGAAGAACTCACCATAAGATTTGTATATTTTGTTACAATTTAAATTTTTTAAAAAAATTAATCCACAATCAGACTCATCAAATTATTGTGGAGTTCCAAGATTAAGTGCTAGTGGTACATTGCAGTTGAATGCATTCATATCTGATCTCTCTGATCAATTCTTATCACACTAAAATTGATTAGTGAGAAGGAAGAAGAAAGATAACCAGAAGACTCTATTTTAACATAGAACTGGAAGATTAATCCTGACATCATCTCTATTATGTAAACTAGAAACATTCGATTATAAAGAAAGAAATTTTAATGAAAATAGATGAAAATATCTCCCTCTTCAAGCTTGAATCGTTACTGCTCCAGGTCCTCGGGTCTCTAGGAAGTGGTTCTCTGAGAAGTGTTCTAAGATTTTCCCCAAGTTCTTGCTCTAATTTGGATGAAAGTGGATTATCCAATGAATCCCCATCCAAAAATTCCCACTGCTCTACTTTTGAACTTACTCTCACCTGTTGCACGTCACCCATTGTTTTCCACCGACTATAAATGTCCTCACTTTTTCATCTCCCACGTGTGTTTTTTCATGACTAACACATCATGCTAGCTTTGCCCTTGTAAATAACTCCTGCTGAGTTAGTTGAAAGCAGATAGATTCTTTTTAGGCTTTGGTTTGAACCATCGCATGTTTCCAACTCCAGTGTAAACCTGCATAGTCAAGAACAAAATAAACAATTAAAAACATGAAGAAAGATAATTAATAATTTATAGTTTTTTTAAATTTTAAGGTTATACTAGTTATTATAAAATTATTTAATGTTACATAATAAATATTTAAGTTAATAAATATTATTTACTTAATTAATTATTATTGTTATATTTATTTATTATTAAATCTTTAATTAGAAAAAGTTATTAGGTTTTTAATTTATTATTATTTATTTGGTTATTTTATAAATTTAAATATTATTAGCAGTTAGTTATTATAGCATAAAGATATTTCTGAGTTAGAAAATTATTTATTAAATATTTTATTTATTTTATAATCTTTATTATAGTAATAATTATTTATAAAGTAAATTTAAATTAAATTAAATTAATTTGTAAGTTAATATTATTTTCATTTTAAATAAGTTCTATTTTATTAACTGATTTTACATCTTAATTTAATTTTATAACTAATTATATATTTATTATAATTAATTAATAATATATTTATTATTAATTTATTATTGTTATTATTTATTTTTTTATTTTTTTTATTTTTAAATTGATTTTAACTCTCCCCCCACCAAATCGGCTCAACAGGGAGAGGGGGGGCCTGGTTCTCCACACGAGGGAGATATGGGCACTCCTCCAGCGTTAAGAGGCATCCAGCTGAAGCACTACTAGCGCAACTCTTCATTCTGATGGCACATCCTCTCGAGTTGAGCACAGTGGCATGGCGACTTGCGGTGGTGCGGCAACTTCAGAACAGCGCCACACTACAGCGGTGGAACTCCTCTACTTCTTCCACTAGCATTTCGACAATGGATTGCAGATCTACGGTGCAAATCCTCCTATGATTTGTAGAAGTGCAGTGAGGTCGACTTCAATAGGTGGTGGAAACTACTCCTCTTATTGTCGTGATATGTCCTTCAACTCACAGAGGCAGCGGTGGGTCTTTGGTTTAGGGCTTCATATCTGTGTAGATCTATGGATGACAATAGATATGAGTTACATAACTGGTGGAGTCCTAGGATTTTGATGATCAATGGTGGGAGGTATCAAGCTTGTTGTTCCATGGATAGAAGTAGGGGTAAGGTTCAGCGGACAATGATTTGAAGGATTTCTAGTTGAAGGTGAAATGGGGATGATGGTGGAATGGCGTTGTAGGAGTGAAGATAGGAAGACACAATGACGGTGGAAGAAATTGAGAGGGAAAATAGTGGCATGGTTTTTTCGTGGAAGTGGAAGAGAAATGGTGTCATGATTTTAATGTGAAATAGAAAAGGAGTGGTGAGTGGTGAGATGTTGTAGTAGAGGGAATGAAACGGTGGCCGTGGTTAAGCAGTGCCACAATAGAGGAGTATACCAGTGCGATAGAGATGGGTGAAACCGTGAGGAGAGGAAATGGGGCAAGGGAATACAGTGCCACAAGAGATGATATGGTGCCACAGTTGAGGAGTAAACCAGTGGCACCATAAAGGAAATGGTTTTAGGGGAAATGTTGGGTTACGGTGGCACTGAACTTAGCCAGAAAAGAATAAATAAATAAATAAAATGTAGAATAAAAACTTAAAATAAAAAACAAAATAACTAATTAAAAAATTACAAACAACATAAAAAACATAAATAATAAATACGAATAAAAAACTTTTATTAAATTATTATGAACTTTAAATTTTAAATTTAAATAAAAACTAAATTAAAACTATAATTAATAAACAACTATATTATTAAAAAATTTAAGAATGTTTATTTAAACTAAAAAAATATAAAAACATGTTATTTAAAAAGAGTTACTTAGACAAATTAAATTAATTAAAGTGAGTAGTTGAATAATTTGTTATTAAATAATTAAGTTAAATTTAAGACTTTAAATTAAAAAGATTATATAAAAGAGATAGGTATTAATAAAACTTAAATTTATAATTGAAAAATTGTTGAAAGACATCTAAAAATTAGATTATGTTACTTTCAATTAATTAATATTTAAAATATGAGATGTTAAATTAAAAAATACCTAATTTAAATGCTAAATAAAGACTAATTAATAAATTAATAAAAAAAGTCAAATTATTAAATATAAAGGCTATGACACTAAACTAAATAAAAATTTATTAAACAATAAAATTAAAGTAAGATATAAATTAAATATTTTAAAGCTTAAAATACATGATTAATTATAAAAATTAATTAAATAATAAAATTAATAATAAAAATACAAAAATGTTAAAATTTGATAAAAAAGAGAAAAAATAATTATATAAATCATTAAAATTTAATTAAAAATGTGAAAATACTATGTAAAATAAGGCCACATCAAATTCCCTCACACTTCAGATTTGTTTGTCCTTAAATAATCTCATGTTTTATTATACTTGAGAAATAGAAAAATGTTTTATGAATCAGTTCAACATGTAACATGCCCAGAAATTAAGTAGCAGAGGACAATGAAACTATCAAAAGGCTTTTAGAGAATGAATTGTTCAAATTAAACCTTTCCAATAACATATACTCAAAGAGTAATTGAAAAAGCAAAGAATAATCAATAAATGAAGATTTCTAGCCTCATATGTGACATTACTTAGTGAATAATTTAAATTCAAATATAAGACCTAAATCCTAGAGTGATGACAGGTTAAATAAAAGTGGAATAAATAACCTAACCATAGGAACTTTTTACTTTGACTCAATCCTAGATTCCAAAAATAAATAGTTTTTTTGTGAATAAACTTACTGATAAAAACTAAATGAATCCCTTGTAAACAAATTTTCCCCTTCTTCATTTGGCATTCATCATTCCCCTCACCTTAATGAACTCATTTTGGACTCTAGACACTTTATTTATTTATTCCCAAGACATGTATTATGTGCTAATCATTGTGCAATACATTTAATCAAAGTGTACAGAGGGCTTATAGTATACAGAAACGCACCCAGCATCTTGGGTCTCAGAGACTTACTTTGGGATCCCATATGCCCAAACTACTCCAGTTTCAAAATATTTTTATGAAAACCAATTATATTGGCTCATTAAGGTGATTAATTTAATAATTAAAAGAAAAATAAATCCCCTAGGATCAAAATCAAACTTTTAATTCCAATGGTTATGATCATAAATCCACTAACAGGTTGCCCATATCACTTTCAAAAGTAGTCCTAAACCAAGATCTCATAAAAACACTAACCAAGACCACTCTGTAATCATCAAACCTCAATAATTTCATAATAAAAGTAGTTCTAAACTACTAATCAAGCATCATCCTTCGACAAGACACAATTAGGTACAATGTAAATCCTAAAATTATGAAATAATTTTGAAAATGTTAACCATTTTTTTTACAATATGATTGAAGTAGTAGGGGGAATTTATGAGCTTCTCATTAAACACAGTTTAACTTGATCAAGAATTGACCCCGTCCCCCACACTTAAACCCCAACGTTGTCCCCAAATATGAATTCAAAGGAGGGTAAGAACAATTTAACAAATGAAGTTAAAATATATTTTCAATTAAGTAGATTTATGACAAGTTTTAAGGGTCTCATTAAAGATAAAAAATATTGTTTTCCATAATGAATAACTTAACAGATGGTTTATTAGAAAGTACACACATTAACATTTAAGTCCAATGACACAGATTTTCCATAAATTTCAAATAGTTGCATGAATATTGTAAGTGAAAAGTGTACTGGGTATAGAAATTTGAGAATGTATGATTCAAATGAATGTTAAAAATAGCAGAAAAATGCTTGCAAACACCCCTTAGCTAGGTATTTTCAATGAAAAACACAACAACCAGCAAGCATGTACCCCCCCCCCCACCCACACACACACTTAGTTTAAAGTAGTGGAATGATTTTTACAACAGTGAAATTCAATTTTTCAACAAAGATAAACATGCAGAATAATTTTTTCAACTTATTTTCATGAAAAAAAAACTTTTTAGTATGCAAGACATGCAGCAGATTTTACAACAAACTTGTAGAAAAAATTCTTATACAAGCAAAATTTTCTAGGCAAGCAAGACAAGAAGTAGGTTTTTTTATAGTACAAACAGAATTTTTCAATAGAAAAAAGGATCATAAATAAGTGAAAATTAAAGTGAAAGAACTTCCCAATATATGTTTGTAAATTACACTTCAGCATAGGAATTCCACTCTATAAATGACACAATAGCAGCTTCTTGATAACTTTGAAATAGAACAACAAAACCAAGAACAAGCAGTAATAGGAATTTCACAAAAACAAATCACTGAAGAAGCACTTTATTCAATGTTAAAATGAAATAAGAAAAGAACAGAAAGAACCATGGGTTTCCTCCCATGAAATGCTAAGTTTTAAAGTCTTCAGTCAGACTTTATTTAAGATCAGTTTTCAAGCACAGTGAAGGAATCTGAGCCCTTTGACTATCACTTAAAAAAAAGTTTCACCCTCTTCCCATTAACCAGCATGTGTTTGTTTTCATCACCTACAATTTCAATAGCTCCATTCTTAAGTACTATGGCAACATTAAAAGGTACATACCACTTGGACATAAGTTTTCTAGGGAAGAGTTTGAGTATAGAATTAAATACAAGGACCTTCTGTCTAGGTTTGAATTATTTTTCTGGAATGATAGAATCATGAAAGATTTTATTCCTCTATTTATAAATTCTCAAATTATCATAAATCTCTCCTAATCTCATACAAATCACTCAGAACAAGTAATCTCCTCTCACCAGTACTCTAAAAATCAAAGTTTAGGGCATTAACTATCCAATAAGACTTGTGTTGCAACTCCACAGTTAAATGATAGAATTTCCCAAACAATAACCTATATGGATACATACCTATTGTGGTATTGAAAGTAGTTTTATATACCCATAAAGATTCTTCCAATTTAAGAGATTTGTCTTTCCTAGAGGTTGAAACAGTTTTCTCAAGTATTTTTTTCATTTATCTATTTTAAATTTCCACTTGTCCACTAGAATGTAAATGATAAGGAGTTCCAGTTTTATGAACACAACCATATTTCTCAATCAAATTTTTAAATTTTTAGTTCTATAAGTGTGTTCAATTATCAGTGATAAAGGCTTTGGGAACTCCAAATCTTGAAAATATATTATTTTTGACAAATTTAATTATAGAATTGGCTTGATTGTGGGGTGGTGCAACTGCCTCAACCCACTTTGACACATAATCTATAGGAACAAGAATATACTCATTCCCATGAGATGATGGAAATGGACCCATGAAATCTAAACCCCAGACATCAAAAATCTCTACTTCCATAATTTTTTTGGGTAACTCATATTTCCTACCAACATTTCCTAACCTATGAAACTTGTCACAGCCAACCACATAACTCCTAGCATCCTAGAAAAGAGTAGTCCAATAGAAACCAGATTGTATGACTTTTTGAGCAGTCATTTCCCCACTATGGTGACCTCCACAAGGTGAGGAGTGAAAACACTCTAAGATAGAAATAATTTCTTCCTCAGTCACACATCTCCTAATGATACCATCAGCACATCTCCTAAATAGTATGGTGTCATCCCAAAGGTAGTATTTGAGTTCAGAAATGAATTTATTTCTTTGGTTATTGGAAATATTTTTGGGAAAGACACCTACTTCCAGGTAGTTGGAAAAAACTGCATACCATGAAGATTTCCTAACAGAAATAGTTAATAGATTTTCATTAGGGAAGGAAGAGTTTATCTCCCTATAATCTTCAGATTGAGTAAGAGGAAGCCAAAATAGGTGGTCAGTAACTAAATTTTCAACTCTATGATTATCCCAAATCTCTAAATCAAACTCTTGTAGCAATAGAATCCATCTAATCAGCATGGGTTTACTTTATTTTTTAGATAGAAAGTATTTTAAAGTAAAATGATCAGTGAAAATGACGAATTTTGAGCCTAAAAAATATTGTCTAATATTTTTTAGAGTAAAAACAATAGCTAGTAATTCTTTTTCAGTAGCGGTATAAATCTTTTGGGCTTCATATAAAAACCTTCTAGCATAATAAACCACATGAAACTTCCTATCTTTCCTATGTTCAAGGATAGCACCTACAACCATGTAACTAGAATAAGACATAGGTTTAAAAGGTAGTTTCCAATCAGTTGTAGGGATAATGGGTGATGTAGTGAGTTTTTCTTTTAACAGATTAAATGAATTCATATAGTTTTCATAAATGTTAAAAGGTCCATCCTTAACAATCTAGGAACACAAAGTCTTAGTTATTTTGGAAAAGTCTTTTATAAATCTCTAGTAGAAGTTGGAATTCCCTAGGAAACATCTAACACATTTTACATTTTCAGGAGGTGGTAGTTTTTGAATAACTTCTACTTTAGCAGTATCAACTTCCAGACCTCTCTTTCACACCTTATGACTGGGAACTATAACTTTTGTGACCATGAATTGACACTTATCCCAATTAAGAACAAGGTTGGTTTCAATGCATCTTTCCAAAACTAACTCAATATTTCCAAGACAAGTATCAAACGTACTACCTACAATGGAGAAATCATCCATGAAAACCTCAATAATTATTTCAATCATATCTAAAAAGATAGCCATCATACACCTTTTGAATGTTGGATGGAGCTCCACACAACCCAAAGGGAATCCGCCTGTAGGAAAATGTCCCAAAGGGGCATGTGAAAGTGGTATTCTCTTGATCCTCTGGATCAACAGGAATATAGTAGTAACCGAAATACCCATCTAGGAAATAGAAAAATTCGTCACCAGAAAGCTTCTCAAGAATTTGATCAAGTAAGGAAATTATAAAATGATCATTCCTAGTGGTTGTATTAATATTCCTATAATAAATACAGACTCTCCATTTTGTGTCTTTCCAAACATGCATTTCTTCATTCTTTTCATTTTTTACTATAGTGAAACCTCCCTTATTGGGGACAACTTGGACCAGGCTAACCCAATCATTATCATAAATGGGATATATTATTATAGTTTCTAGCAGTTTAATGACTTACTCTCTCACAACATCCTTCATGTTTGGGTTTAATCATCTTTGACACTCTACCCTAGGCTTATGGTGAGGCTTTATAGGTATTTTGTTCTTGCAAAATGAGGGACTAATAACTTTTATATCAAATATGGTCCAGCCTATGGAATATTTAAATTTCTTTAACACACTCAACAATTTTTCTTCCTGATTTTCATTCAACTCAAGAGAAATTATGATAGGAAAAGTGGAATTCTCACCCAAAAATGAATATTTCAAATGAGAACGGATTGGTTTTAGTTCAAGAATGGGTGGATCAACACTAGAATGAAGAGTCTTAGTCCTATGAGGTCCAATATCTTCTACATATCTCTGTTAAGGAGTATGAAGTGATGAAATATTTTCAATTTTTAGATCAGATTCAAACTTTATAGTGTTACTGTCCAAAGTGGGAAACACACTATCCATATTTTCCAGATTAGAACTCAAAAGATTAATCAAAGAAGAATCATCAAGTTGCTTCAAAAACTCTCCCTAAACATCATCAAAATGCTCAGTAAGGTTGGTTCTAATATAAAAACCCTCAAATTCACTCAAAATTATCCTAATTTCAGAAAAAGAGGATTGTTCTATAGCAGAAACTGGACAGTAGTTCGGTTTTTTAAAATTTTCCAAATTTGGTGTTTGAGTAGATTTTCATTTTCTGAGACAGAAACAACATAATTTTTAACTTAAAACGGAATTTCTTCAACAAAGGATTGTTTTTTAGATTCTTTAATGTGTTCAAATATATTTTTATAAGAACTTTAAACCTCAAGGAACTCAATATTTGAGAATTTTTTAGAAAAAGTTGGTCCCTTAATGTTCTTAAACACATTAAATTCTTCTTATTGTTTTTCAATTTTAAAAATTAGTTGAACTTTGACACATAAATAACAGCTCCACATGTGGCCAAGAAGGGCCTACCCATAATAATGGGTACCTCTTGATCACACTCAATTTCCAACATAAAAAATTCAACAGGTTGAAATAGCTTCCCTACCCAAACGAGCAAATCATCTACCCTACCCACAAGATGAGTGAATGATCTATCAACCAACTGAAATAGGATTGTGGTGGGTTTAAGGTCATTAAACCTCAACTATCGAAACAGAGAGTATGGGAGAATATTAATATTATCACCTAAGTTACACAAAAAGTTGAGCTAATCATAATTTTCTAATGTTCAAGGAATGACAAAGATACTTGGGTCTTTCTATTTAGGTGGAATTTTTTTGGAGTATAGCACTACACTATTCAGTGAGGCTGTAAGTAGAAAATTATTCTAGGGACATTTTGTTTGAAACAATTTTCTTAAGATACTTCAAATAATATGGTATTTTAATCAAATATTGAATAAAAGGAATGTTTTCTTGAAGTTTTGACAAGTGACCAAGGAACTGAAGAAGTTCAACCCTGATATTACTTTGAGGGTTAAGCATCTCAAGGAAAGGGATGGGTGGGGAAATTTTTTTAATGAAATTAGGAATTTCCTTCACCTATTACTCAACTATTTATTTTCCTTTATTCCTTTGATTTTTAGATGAGTTTTCAGCTTGAGTTTCAGGTGAAAAATTCATATTTCCACCATTTCTTATAGCCTTTTGTGAATTTCAATCATGTGAACGAAGTCGATTTTTATTACCAGATTCAAGTAGATTTTCATTTTGGGCATTTTCAAGGTATTTTACAGATATAGTTTGAGTATTAATCCCACTCCTAGGTTCTACCTCCATGGAATTCTCTCTAGGATTCAGTTCAGTTGTACTAGGCAACCTACCTTTGTCCCTAGAAGTCAAATCTATATCAAGTTGGCCTAGCTGTGTTTCCATATTCTACATTCTCGCATCATTTTGCATTTTATCTGGCTCATATTGATTTTGTTTTTTGGTTAGCTGAGTCATGTATCCTTCTTCTTGAGATTTAATTTTTTTCAATATTAGATCAATCTTAGAATAAATTTGATTATCATTGTTTCGTTATGAATTTTAAGACTCTCCCCTTTGTTAATTTTGAATGTTTGGTCTTGGTTGGTTCTGATAGTTAGGGGTAGTAGATTTCTTAATTAAACCATGATCTTTCCAGGGCCGATTTGGATGGTTCATATAGCCTTGATTGTAATTATTTGAAAATTGAACTTTTTTAGGAGGCATCCTAGGACCATAATTGACAAAGTTTGAGTTCTCTTATTGTTGGGATGTCATATCAAATTTAGGAAAAAAAAATTTAGTACTCCCAAGCATACCACACTGGACACACTATTCTCTTAAAGATTGATTGATTTTTTGATAGCCCAGTTTATTAACAATTTTTTGGAATTCTTGTTCATTAAGGTTTCAAGTTGGTTGGTGATTTCAGCAATTTGAGCTTGAGTTTCATTCATTGAACCATTGTTGACATTAACATTTATATTCACTCTTTTCCTAATTGAATTTTTATGTTGCGAATTCAGGGAAAGATTATTAAAAATTTGTCTATGTTCTTCATCTCTCTTGTCATTGTAATTTCCCTCAATAGCCTGATCTATTAGGTTTTATCCAGAGGATGACATCCCTTCATAAAAGGTGTCCATGAGAATGTCGGATCGAAGTTGATGATGGGGAAACTTCCTATGAAGGTTCATAAATATATCCCATGATTCATGAAAATATTCTCCATCCTCTTGATAAAAACTAGCGATTTTTGTTCTAAGTTCTCCTTCTAATATTTGGGAACAATTTCATTATGAATGAGTTGTACACTTGATCCAAATTTTCAAAAATGTTCTCATCTAGGATCAGAAACTGGTTCCATGATTTTCCTTTAAGGAAAAACGGGAAAGACCCATTCTTATATCAATCTTTCTAAGTCCTAGAAGAGGTAACTACTACACAGTGTTTTAGAAATCTCAAATGAAGGTTAGAGAGTACTCATTAGATAGTCCATTAAATGAAGACAATAGTGAAATGTGTGATTGTTTAAGCTCATAGTTTCCGGCTCTAGGAGACAACCTAATAGAAGATGGATTGCTTGAAACTTGAAAAAGATAGAACGCCCTCATCCTAGGCCTTTCAGATTCATCTAATAGTTCTAGTTGATTTTGGAAGTTGTTATCTGGGACTCTATTTACTATGTTCTCCATTTCAATTTTGTTCTTCTTTCTTAGAGCAGTGAGATGTTTATCTATTTCAATATTCAAGAGATCTAAACTACCTGAAGAGATTCTTGTGCTCATGAAAATGTAATAACAGCTCAAAATAGAACGACAGTATAACTAAACAGGAGCTCAGCAATACAGATAAAAGTAGAAATTCATTAGAAATTGAAGTATATTTTTTTCAGTTTTCAATTTTTCAATTTTTTTATATGTGATTTTTTTAAGTTATTTAGAAGTAATGGATCATGTATTCACTTGAAACGGTGCCAAAAACTTGATGCTACTATCATTGAAGCCGATAAAAGTTTAATTAATTATATTTCTACTAACTACTTTATATGTGGCAAGTAGGTTCTAACCCACAGAGAAGACGATTTTGACCACAAATCTTCTAAAATTTTTCAAAAGACCACACTATTGTTAGCGGTGGGGTAGATTTTCTATTTTTTAACTTTTAACTTTTTTATTTTTTTTACTATAAGGCACAAATGAAACAACACAATCTTTTTGAGTTTTTTTCTTAAACTATAATGAAACAAGAAATAGACTAAAAACAGTAAGTAAGAGAGACATAAAATGCTGATAAATGAACAATCAAGAGAAATATGTTCAGGGAAAAATCTCAATACTACTAGTTTGGAAAATATTCCTTCTCATGATAGTGACTACAACTAGTAACATTGAAAAGTAATGGCTTATTTCCCTCTCCAAGAGATAAATCACTCAAGATGAAAAATCTTGGAGTTGAACACTCCATGATTAATCAACTATGATAATTTTGATTTGAAAAAGATGACAGAACGAACACACCGTAAGTTCTGATGTTTTTGTATCAACTTAAATGTTTAAGAAAATTAATCCACAATCACACTCACCGAATTATTGTGGAGGTCCAAGATTTTGTGCTAGTGGTATGTTCCAATTGAATGCATTCCTAGATAATCTCACCAATCAATTCTGATCACATTAATAATGATTAGTGAGAAGGAAGAAGAAATATAACTAGCAGACTCAATTTTAACCATGAACTGAAGGATTTATCCTAACATCATCTCTATTATGTAAACTAAAATCCTTTGATTACAAAGAAAGAAATTTGAATGAAAACAGAGGAAATGATCTCCCACTTCAAGCTTGAATTGCTACTACTCCTGGTCCTCGGGTCTCCAGGAAGTGGTTCTCTGAGAATTGTTTCAAGATTTTCCCTAAGTTATTGCTCTATTATTGATGAAAGTGGATGATCCAATGAATCCCCATCCAAAAAATACCATTTTTGTGCTTCTGAACTTACTATAACCTCCTGCATGTCACCCATTGTTTTCCACCGACTTCAAATGTCCTCACTTGTGCACCGCACACGTGTGTTTTTTCGAAACTGACACATCGTGCTAGCTTTTCCCTTGTAACAAACTCCCACTAAGTTTGTTAAAAGTACCTAGATGCTTTTTAGGGTTTTTTGTGAACCTACATGTGTTTCCGACTCCACTGTGAACCTGCATAGTCCAGAACAAAATCAACAATTAAAAACATGAAGAATGATAATTAATAATTTATAGTTTTTTAATGTTTAATGTTATATTACTTATTAAAAAGTTAGTTAATGTTACTTAATAAATATTTAAGTTGATAAATATTATTTACTTAATTAATTATTATTATTATAGTTATTTACTATTAAATCTTTAATTAGATAAATTTATTCATTTTTTAATTTAATATTATTTATTCGGTTATTTTATTAACGTAAGTATTATTAGTAGTTAGTTATTATAAATCAAAAATATTTTTGAGTTAGAAAATTATTTATTAAATATTTTATTTAGTTTATAATCTTTATTATAATAATAATTATTTATAAAGTTAATTTTAATTATATTATTATTATTTGTAAGTTAACATTATTTTAATTTTAAATAAGTTCTATTTTATTAACTGATTTTACATATTAATTTAATTTTATAATTAATTATTTATTTATTATAATTACTTTATATTATATTTATTATTAATTTATTATCATTACAGTTTATTGTTTTATTTTTATTATTTTTAAATTGGGTTTATCTCCCCCCCCCCCTAAATCGGTGCAATAGGGAGAGGGAGGGGTCTAGTTCTCCACACGAGGGAGACACAGGCACTCCTCCACAGTCCAGAGGCATCCAACTCAAGCACTAGTGGCACAACTCTTCATTTCAGTGGCACATACTCTCGAGTCAATCACAGTTTCATTGTGGCTTGGGGTGGTGCGAAAACTTCATAACAGTACCACACTGTAGTAGTAGAACTCTTCTGCTTCTTCGACTAGCATTTAGGCCTTGGCTTGCATATCTATGGGGCAAATCCTCATATGATTTATAGTATGGCGGCTATTTAGACTCCTACAAGAGGTGGAAACTACTTCTCTTCAATCCACGATATCTCCTTCAACCCAAGGAGGCAGAAGTGGGTCTTTGATTTAGGGCTTTATATATGTGTAGATATGTGGATGACAATAGATTTGGGTTTCATAACTAGTGGAGTGGTGGGATTTTTATGGTTAATGGTGGGACGTAGCTAGCTTGTTGTTCCACGGATCGAAGCAGGGGTAAGTTTCAGAAGATGATGAGTCTTAGAATTACTGGTTGAAAGTGAAATGGAGATGATGGTGGAATGGTGCTGCATGAGTGCAAATAGGGATATGCAATGACGGTGGAAGAAATTGAGCGCGAAAAAGATGGCATGGTTTTTTCGTGGAAGTGGAATAGAAATGCTGCCATGGTTTTAATGTGAAATAGCAAAGGAGTGGTGAGGGATGAGTTCTTGTAGAAGAGGGAATGAAATGGTGGAAGCGGTTAAGCGATGTCACAGTAGAGGAGTAAATAGGTGCGACAAAGATGGGTGAAACCGGGAGGAGAGGAAATAGCGCAAGGGAATCCTGTGCCACATGATATGATACGGTGGCACAACTAAGGAGTAAACTAGTGGCACTGTAAAGGAATCGTTCATAGGGGAAATGTTGGGTTATGGTGGCACCGGACATAGCCTGCAAAGAATAAATAAATAATTAAAATTCATATTAAAAACATAAAATAAAAAACAAAATAACTAATTAAAAAAAGTACAAACAACTTAAAAAACGTAAATAATAAATAGAAATAAATAAAAAAATTATTAAATTATTATTAACTTTAAATTCTAAATTTAAATTAAAACTAAATTAAAACTCTAATTAAGAAACAACTATATTATTAAAAATTTAAAGGAAGCTGATTTAATCTAAACAAACATAAAACAAAATTAATTAAAAAGAGTTACTTAGACAAATTAAATTAATTAAAGTGAGCAGTTAAATAATTTGTTTTTAAATAATTAAGTTCAATTTAAGACTTTAAATTAAAAAGATTAAATAAATGAGATATGTTTTTAAAAAACATAAATTTATAATTGAAAATTTGATGAAACACAACTAAAAATTAGATTATGTTATTTTAAATTAATTAATATTTAATATATGAGATTCTATATTAAAAAATACATAATTTAAATTCTTAAGCAAGATTAATTAATTAATTAACAAAATATTCAAATTAATAAATATGAAGGCTACGACACTAAACTAAATAAAAAATTATTAAACTATAAAATTAAATTAAGATATAAATTAACTATTTTAATGCTTAAAATACGGGATTAATTATAAAAATTAATTAAATAATAAAATTAGTAATAAAAATAAAAAAATGTTAAAATTTGATAAAAAGTAAAAAAATTAACTAATTAAATCATTAGAAGTTAACTAAAAATATGTGGCAACATTATGTAAAATAAGGCCACATCAACCCTCACTAAAGACAAAGAAACAAAAGTAGAGGCTAAATGATATCACATGTCCTAAAAAAAATTTAGGATAATCCAAGTCCCTAATTTACACCACTATAAACAAGAGTAGCAGGGAAATTACAACCACATCCATAATTTTAGTGAATAAACTCAACCAATTTTTGAATAAGTGTAGAAGAAGATGAATCATCATGAATATTATTTCTATCCAAATATCCCTTAAAGTATTCAAAGAACTTAAATGAAATAGACTAACAATAAGGGGTTGAGACCTTCTCATTTCCCTATATAGGGACAGATTTGGATTTCTCTTGAATATTCCCTTTGTGATAATATCACAATGGTGGTCCTAGAATAATAGCCAATGTCACATTAGTAGATGAGGCATATACTTTAGAGGTGTCACCTCTTGAGGTATTTTTATTAGAGGGGTGAGGACATAGTAAGTTAATTTTCGATGGAGTAGAACATTGTAGAATCTTTGACTAAATCTATATCTCATTGTGAGCATTAATATCCTGTGATAAATGGCTAACTAAAACTTATTAGTAGTTTTCTCTAGAAGAGCTGATATTCTGTTGGAGTTGGTACCCTAAAACCAAATAATTTTTCATTTTTATTACCCTTATATTCAATGACCTGGATATTAATTAATATCTTGTCACATTATGGGTGTTCTTATACATAACATTAATTTGATAATGTCGTTAGAGTATTTGTCTCAATGAAAGGTTATAGGAGTCCCCTACTATAGTGTAAACCTTAAAGTCCTATGAAAATATTCATAAAATTATATTCTATTATTGGATGAAATCTATCTGATGGGACACAAATGATATTTTAATATTAGATATTGAATGATCATAAGACATTGAAACTTATTCTCATGTAGTTTTCACTTAGTAATCTATAACAGAGAAGGTCATGATAATATACCTTTCAATAAGAATTCCACATTTTTTATATGTAATTGGATATTTCTATTTGTAGATGGTTTTTTGGTCCTTATACTTGATATTATTATTAACTTATATAATGAATCACATATTTATATGTATTTTAAAGAACTATGATTGCACATTCTAGTGATGAAGTATGATATCTTGGATTTGTAAGAAGTGATATGATACTGATTGAATATGTAAACAAAGGATTTATCCATTCTATGTTTATGGAAGTTGATATCTCAGGCCACTTGATTGAAATGTAACAACTTAATTAAATTTATCTCCATGGTGATTTTTATAATATTTCATTTTGGTAGTCAAATAAAGATATATCAAGCATATTGGTTGATGACACATGTATCTAACTTTTTTGAAGAGATTTCAAGAAAAAGGATTATATTATAGAGTAATTTTTTGTTTGATGTTTTTTTCATGGTTCCATTAACATCATTCCCTATAGGTTACATTATGTGTTTCTAGACACCAATCTTGGTCTTTAGGTAAGTCCTCCCAATGCCTCTTATAAAGAGGCAGATAGAGATACACATTAAGTGTATCCATAATCTCAGTTAAATTCTATTTTAATTTAATATTAGAATAAATATTATTTTTACGATTGAGAAATAATAATTATTTAAGTTAAATTGATCCCATAAATTCAATCAATATTTATTGAAGTCAAGAATATATTTGAGTTAAAACTTAAATAAATATTTATTTACCAGTTAGAAAATG
This sequence comes from Viscum album, assembly GCA_963277665.1. Classification (NCBI taxonomy): domain Eukaryota; kingdom Viridiplantae; phylum Streptophyta; class Magnoliopsida; order Santalales; family Viscaceae; genus Viscum; species Viscum album. Next base: position 1,993,245,836 of record OY728151.1, read on the forward strand.
TAATATTTATTTATCTTTTTTTTGAATTAATAATATAATGATATTTTTTATTTATATAAATATTTATTATTCAAGAATTGATAAATGCTTAGAAGGGATAATGGGTCATGTTAAGATCTCAATTGAAGTAATATAGATTATTTAATATAATTTAAATAAATATTAATTTATTTATTTAATAAAAGATTTTAAAAATTAGGAATATAGAACCTATTAGTAAATATATTATTATTATTATTTAACATGGGTAATATATTAGAGAGGATATTTAATAAATAGAATAGTTGAAATTATCAAATATTTAACCCTAATTATATATTCTATATCCTATATATTCCAGCTCATATCATTTTCTTGAGTTATGTGTGAATTTTAGGGCACAAAAATCCCCTCAAGATAATTATCTCAAGATAGAATAGAACTCTCCTAGGAATTCATTAAATAATTATAGCTGATCCTCCTACTCCCTATCAATACTGAGAGAACAAGTGAAAAAATTCTTAAATCCTAAGATAATTCTTATTGTGATTAATGATGTGAAACTCAAGCCATTTGGTTCCTCTATTCTATAACCAGGTGTAATGATAATGATATTCTATTATTTATAGACCATGTTTAAATATTACGATAAGAATTATACTATGGATTATTCATCATAATGATGGCATGATATCAATGTCAATTTAATTGAACATCAACAAAGAAAGGATTATCAAACCAAATTAGTTCATATTTAACTTGATTATAAATTCTATGTGAAAATATCTTCTCTATAAATATTTGGACTTTTTATTCATCCATTCCTTGGATTTATCCTTTGATACTAAGGAAAAACATTATTGGGAATGGGATTTATTACTTCCAATACACCCCAAAACCTTCATAATCATCAATAAACATGATTGAGTGCCTTTTTTACTTATGGTATGGGATGTTTTATTGACCACACACATCATTATGAATTATGTCTAATAAGTTTAATTCTCGCTTGATATTTTTATTGTAGGAATTTCTAATTATCTTACCCATCATACAAGAACCATGATTCTTCTCCCAATCATTCTTTAGATTTGGAATATCTATCATAGACATAAGATTTGATAAATTCTTTGTTATATGTTGATGTATGTGGAAAATCATTTAATGTTATAAGCTATGGTCTTCTTTTACTATAAAGATACAAGTATTCTCTTTAATTTACACTTTTTACATATTTCAATTAATTCTAAATCCCTTCATAAATGTATATTCATCCTTTCATTTTCTAAGATATACATTTCTATTGAATATGTATTAATGTCCTAATTCACAAAGTTGACTTACACTCAGGAGGTTAGGTCAAATTCTATCAATATAATGTATTAATGTGGTCTTCAACACATCCTCAACATATCTCATATTTATAATTTATTTGAGCTTCAAATATTTATCTTTTACAAATCAAACATATCATCAACCTATAATTTTAAATTATTTAGAATAATCAAGTTTTGATTCATGTAGAATGATCACCATATATTAAGGATCTATGTTTTTTTGTCATTGATTTATTTAAATTTGATCTCAGGTGGATATACTTATAATATATTATATTTTCATTCAATGAAATGCTTATTTGAATTGATACACAAGATGATCTCTCATTATTCTCATCAATATAGGTAGTGTATTCATATTCTTTATTTTCCAATGGGAAAAATCTATTTCCCTAAGGAATGTATTTTATGATTCTTCTCCTAAATATCCTTGGACCTATATAAATTTTCTTTATACTAATACATTTCTTACAAGTTACACATTTATGAAAATAATTTAAAAAATGAAGGATGTACCCAAAAACCCATTTTATCTTTGAATTATAGTATTTTATATCATTCTCATTTATTAGCTCCTTTCTTATTATCCTTTCAAATAACATTCCACTTCCTCACAATATGTCATTGTGTGTCCATGGTAACCATAGAACATACACTTTGTGATTGAGAGATATCACTAATTATTAGTTTCCATTTATTTTTCATACTCATTTTTTAGGATTTTTATGTTTAAACTTTGAATCCAATTGTTTATTTAACCATGTAGTTTTCTATTTGGTCATTTATTAGTTTCTCAAAACTCCATGAACCTCTTTTATCTATTTTATGTAGTTCCACTTATAAGAACTTTCCAAACTATATCTTCTTCTTATAAAAACTTTAAATATTTTATCCTCAAAATTTTTCCTCAATTTTATTACCTATTCTTCAAGACTTTTGATCTTTTTTTCTAACTTCTTATTACAATAAATCAGATAACTAATTAACTTTATTTTTTCTTCAACTTTCAATATGAAATTCACCACTTATCATAAATTTTCATAAATTAATCCTTTATCTTCCACAACCTTCCTAAATAGAGTTGTTTTGAATTTTATTTCATCAATGCACTCTGAATACTAATTTTAATAGTATTCCAATCTTTCTATTATTGTTCATTTAAAAATAAAGATCCTCAAGATCCCATTCATATTTTACCTTAAGGTAAAAAACTCCTTCCAAATAGATTTACTTATTGATTATAGTTTAAATTTATTCTTCCATTTATATCATTATTTCTTTTAAGCCTAACTTAAATTCATTTTATCCTCCATTTCAAAAATCTCACCATCAACCTCTTATTTTCTCACCAATATTTTCTTCTAAAATCTTCTTAAATATATTCCTCTAGATTTGAATTTTATTTTAGAGGGAAAATTTAATTTTTTTTTTGTTATTAATCAAAATCACCCTATTTATTTTCTTACCTCCTTTCATATAATCTATGATAAGACCTCCTTCTACACATAGAACAAATCCAACAAAATCTTCTCTTAAAATATTCATTTCCCATTCATTAATTTTCATTTCTTAAGTGATAGAAATTTTTCAATTACTTTTTATTATTAATTCTTGACTTCATCAATATCAAGTTTCACTATAGATTTAAATAATATTTCGTTTATTGAATGCCCATATGAACGTTTTGAAATCCCTATCATTTTATATGAAACCATATTTCCATGTAAATCATCAAGAGATAGATTTATAAGGTTTCCTTCTTCTGATGCGAAAATGTTTGGATCATATAAAGGTGGAAATATCCTTATAATTTTCATTACAATATTAAAAATATTAATCTCAACACAAAGTCCAAATATAACTTCAATAAATTAGATGATCTAGATGAAGATACCACATATACTCTTACTTAGATTCATATTCAAATCATCTAATTTTTGTTATATCACATATAAATTTATATCCTTCACCTTCTTATATCATTCATAAACATTGTAAAATTCATACCAAATTTTCTTCATGGATATGAAATGACCAACTTTCATATAAATATTATTTTAAAATCCTCTAAAAAATATATTTAGAGTCTTTACATCAATATTGATAAATCTATAATATGCCCTTGTTAGAGACAAATCTTTGGAATCACTAATATTATTCCATGGATATAAACTGATTAATATATTTTATATCTATATATTAATAGGTTTTTATATATGGATTCATTGAATATTAATTTATTAAAGATTATTTCCATGATATAAATTCATGTTTTTTTTACTCTTACATAGGATCGGGATTCAGAAAAACAAGAAGGAAAATATGACATTTTAAGAAGCATAAAGGCACTTCATGTTGTGCCACTTCATGGTGAGGCACGATAATGGAAAATAAAGAATAATATGAGGTTGAAGATTTAATTCAAAGAGAACAAGAGAGGTTATTGGGGCACAAAAAAGTAAAAGAAGGAAAAAATGGAGGTTTTGACACTAGAAGTTAAAGATACACATCATTTACTTCATACAAAATGTGTAAATTTACAAGTCATGAACCACTTTTTGGATGTGAGAAGAAGAAAATATTCCCTTTATTAAGTCTAACTATGTCATGGTGTGACACATAGTGTCATGTAGTGAAAAATTCCATGTTTGGCTAGAACACTTTGATTGTTGTGCAGAATTCCATGAAATTTTTTAGGACCGAAATATTATGCATCATTTAATCCTTACATGACATGTAAGTTTTGGGAAGACTAAAAAAAGGTTATTTCTAGGGAATCGTTGACAAGAGTTTATATCTTTTGACCGGATCGGCCTTTTAAGGCAATATTTGACTCAGGGGATATTTGTATGACTTCATATGCTTATATATATGGTTTCTAGCCATGATTCTGGCTATTCCAATCCAGTAATAGAGATGACCAACTTTAAGGAGGCTTTTGCAGGGCTCAGTCCAAAATTTCTTCATATATAGGTTTTTTTATATGTTTTTGCCTTCTTTGTTTGATGTAACTTTTAATTCCTTCTAGTTTTAATTTTAATATATTCTCTATCATAATTCCATTTATAAATTTATTCTTCCATTTCTATTTTCTTCATTGTTTCTTTTTTAAAATTATTTTTTAATTTATTTTTATTATTTAAATCAGGAATTTCCTTATTATGAATCATTTAATCTTTATGTAGGGAATAACATTAATTTTCCTGCTTTATTTTAATTATATATAGTGTAGATAATCTTCTTAAGGTTAAGGATTGAGGTTAGGGGTGAACTTAATCGTAAAGAATCTATAAATCAAACCTTGGTAACCCTAGGGCTTGTAATTATGTTAGAAAAATTGTTCATCGCATTTTTTGCACAACCTTGACCATGGGAAGTGAAATTGAATGAACCAAACCAAATTGGATTTGAGTAGTACTATGAACATTATCCCATAATACTATCTATATATAAGAGAATATTTATTCACCTATGTTTTTTTATATAACCTAAACATGGGATAGTTATAGAATAGGTAGATCCAATTGGTTTTACTAAAACCAATTGGTGACCCTTGTACCGCTTCGCAGCCTAAGACATAGGACTATTACAAGATAGACTAAGGATTATATTTTTCCTAAACCCTAAAACTAACCAAGATCCCTTATTGTATTTCATTATGAATATAATTTTGTGATGGTTAATTAGTTTAATAAAATAAAATTGAAATTAGAGTGACCCCGCCTTTGGTCAAGAATTTTTTATTGCATTATCTGATCTTTGTGGGTTCAACATCACACTTCCACTTTACTACACCATTGTAGTTAGTCTCGTTTGGGTTAAAATAAAATTATTTTGATTATACTAGAAGGAAATAATGATGCCTTTTGGGTTATTCATAAATAGAGTAAACATCAAGACTAAGAGTCCATAAGTGTGATCTCATTATATTCTTCCCAATCTGATAATTATACCCATCGAATAATGGTAATCCATCCATATTTTTTTACAATATCTATATCATATATATTCTCTAGATTGATTCATCAAACCCAGCTATTTGGAAATGTTATGAATTGTTGAAACAAAACCATCCCAAACACATTTAAGAGAGGTGGTGAATTATTGAGTGAATTATTTTTCACGTAAAACTTCTAATGGATACTTTTCTCAAATTGGAAATAATGATATGAACCTACAATAATCAATCACATAACCTAATAATCCAAATAATAAAAAGTAAATTTTATGAAACATATATTTTTACTTAGTTCCCAACAAATGGATACATCTTAGGATAAAATAGAAACAATGGGTTGTTATACCAAAAATAATTATCCATTGTCATTGTTAAAAAGTTTAAAATGGGATCACTATTAATTCAAGGGGAACTCCCTCTAATTTTCTCTCCAATCACTAATATTAGATAATGATCATGATGAATGTTGACACAACATTCACTCACAAGATTCTATATGAAAATAAACTACACCAACTAAATAAGGGTGTCTTCTTTGTGATTCAATCACCTTAAAGAAATATAGATCTTCAATATCACTCCATACAATAGTAACACTTATCTCTAAAATTATATATGTGTTTGTTATCCCCTATTTTTCCTATGTGTTGTTATGTATCTCTGTATAATTATATCTTCTCTATTAAATAATCTTAAAAGTCTCCATCTATTTAAATTTTCTAATTTTTACACAATGATTGGAAACTAAAAATTATCACTCATGTTATGATAAAACCACCAAGAAACATTCCAAATAGTCCAATATTAAAATAGTTTTGAATCTTCAGAATAATCTGGAATTTATCGCCTCATGATATGATTCACCTCGTTATGGCTTGAAATTTTCTAACCACTAACCCACTAAAACATTTAACCTATTTGAATCATGAAATAAATCACTTAATCGTAATATCCTTAACTAGATTTAGATAGGGATATACTAAATTTTCATAGGTTCAGGTCATTTTAGTATAAAATCCTACTTTATCGTATAAAAATGTTATTATCACATGATCTTAACTACATCATATCCAGACTATAATTCATTTCATTGTGATCCATTTCATTAATGGGTTTATTCCATCATAGTCCATTCTACTCATTTCTTAGACAAAATCCATGTGGTGACATGATTTTTACCCTTGAAACATGATCCTAAATAGTCACCACTAACCAAAACTGCACAAAAATGTCACTAGATCCTAATTATAGTGTAATAATCTCCTATATCATAGTACATACACCTTTACAAAGAGGATAACCGAAAAACACTCCAATTTATTCTTACACAAGATCATTCATGACATGGATAACATGGTTTCATCACGGTTAAATATTCCTTTAATAAATCCACTTTAAATATCCTCAAAACACTTATAACCTTCTCTATGGATTAAAACCAAGTAAATTGAGGTTGAAAAAAAAACAAGACTACTTCATAACATCTCCTCTGACCTATAAAATCATGATTCAACATTATACCCCTTTTCTAACCTAATTTTAAATAATATCCTACCTAAAAAACCATGGTTCCAAAATTATAGTATTTAAAAAGAGGAGTCTTTTAGTATAATCTCCCCTTTGATCCCTCGATGTAGTTACCCATTAGTGGCGGTGGAATCGTACAAGGATATGGTGAGAGAATGTTATATTGGGAGGATTATAAATGGGTTGTAAATTTTTTTTCTTAATCATTTTCATCTTTTTTAGAACATATATAATTTTTATATAATCTATATATATATGCTTTTAAACTACTATATTAATTGTTATATCTGTAAAAGGTGATAGTGAGGGATTTAAAATTTCTATAATGGGGTCATTCCAAATGGAATATTGTTCATTCTTATTTATGGAAATTACACTTTGAACCTTATTATTATATATATTGGGGAAGTGAGTTACATAAGGTTATGTCAAGTGGAATAGGGACCATACCACTCACTGAATTCCATGTACTCCAAACCTGAGAGTAATGAGGGGTTATTCCAACTTATCACAGGGCCATGGAAAAGATGAAAATATTATCCCAATCCACCTTAAATAAATGTCTTTGTTTTCTAGTTTTAATAACAATGATTCATGCGAAGTTTGTATTTTTAAGATAAATTGATTTCCTTATTATAATCATGGGCTTCAGAACATGTAGAGAATTAAAAGGAAATAATCTAAGGTATGTATCTCCTATTCCATCCCCAATTTGTTATAATTCTATAAATATCAATTGATATGATTCTCAAATACTTAATTTAAAGTAAAATTTTATCAAATAATTTTAGTGATTTTTTTTAATCAAATGATTGTTTATCTAGATTTATATTAAATGGAAGTGGGAATTTTGTTTCAAAACATATATAATTGGTTTTCTAATCAAAACATTTCATTTGCAGAGAATTTAATTTTATCTTAAATGGGTTTAAAATTTAATCTATATTGATTATTGAAATCCTTTCGTGGAAAAAATTTTACAAAGAAAATAATTTGTTTGGTAAATTGGATAAAAGGAACAAGCATTAGAAACTCTATTGATGTGAATAACCATACGGAATGGTTGGAAATTTAGAAGTCTCAACCTAAAAGATCCATATAGATTAATATATGTGGATAAAAAATCACTAATGATTCACTATGATAATATTTTATTTGGTTAACTAATGGATGAATGTTTTTTTACTTTTATATTTCTCGTGATTCCTTAAATTATGGAATAATATATTATTTGATGAAAAATAGAAGGATCATGCATATTGGGAAATATGGATTCTCTGGTTAGAAGGTTTTGAATTTAGTTATATTTATTGAAATGGGTTTTTAAACCATTATCTAATAAACATTTTATTATTTTCTAAATTTAATTAGTTACATGTTTTTTTATATATATTTCACGTAATATCCAAAACCAAACCATCCTAAAATTAGATGTTTCACAATAAATATTATATCACTAATGACCCTCAAAATGTTTAGTTTTAGAATTATAGATAATTAGGCCACATAACCCTTAATAATATATAACCAAATATCAATATTCTACAACCTCAATGCGTCCATTTAATATATAAAATTGGTTTTTAAATTGAAACATTTTCTTCATTAAAAAATCATTATAACTATAGAATTTACTTCTTTATTCTTCCAAATCATCTTTGAACCATGTAAACATCATTTTAAAACATCGTATTAGTACATAAATCATAGTAAGTGATATAAAAAGATAATGAAACTAATTCATCCATGAAATAGATGGAAACTCACAAAAAAATCCTTCAAATAATTACTTTTGGTGTATAAACTAATATTCACTCATGAAATCACCTTATTTATTAAATCAATTCAATAAAAAATCATAAGAATGTTTAAATATATCATATCTATCATAAAGGTTTCTTAGGGATAATAAAAAACATAGGAAAAATATTTTCCATGAGAAACAAAACTTTTAACTTTTGAAAAGGCTGAAAACATACCATCAATCATAAAATAAACTTCGTATCTCATGAAATTGAATGATTTATATTAAAACTAAAATGAAGTCATATAGGATCCATAAATGATTATTGGGAAATAAAAAATCATTAAACATATTTTCTTGGAAAAACAAAACATTTATCTTTTAAAATATCACAAACTTACCATCAATCATGAAATAAACTTATTATGTCATGAAATTAAATGATTTCAACTATAATGTGTAGTCAATAATAGTAGATTTATGAAGTATTCTAAGGACATAATATTTATTTTCACCCTTAAAAATATCCCTTAAAATCACTATTATAATACAATGACTTCACCATCTAATTCTAATATAATTTATTGGAAAAATAAATAATTACATAATGCATTGAAAAAAAATACACAGGTATCACCCATAATTTTATATAATTTCAAAGAATAATAACATGAATAAAACATAAATCATTTAAATTTCACCATTTTATGAATAAAACTCATAAAAATTGTATTTTAACCCATAACCACAAGCGTTTTTTAACTGATAAAAGAAAATGATTTTAAAAGAATGATTTAACCAATTCTCTGTTGATTGGAAAATGAAATATAATAAAAGAATAATTTTAAAGACAAATATGAAGCCAATAAAAAATTTCTAAGTTAATATTAAATAGATATTGGAGATAGGTACTTTAAAACATTTGATGTAAAGGTTTAAAAAGAAACCCCATATGACCTTGGTAATGTATGAATCAAATCTAGTGAAAGAGGGAGAAAGAAATGGAATTATGAATCAAATGAACTAAATATAAAATAAAATAATAAATTCACGGGAGAGTATAAAAATAATTTAAAAGAAAATAAATTAATATTAAAGAATATGGATCATATAAAAAAAATTGAGATGAAAATACCCTTACATCAAGTCTCTTCTCGATTTGAATGTCATCTAAATTCTTGAATAATAAAATTATATTAATTATCTACATGAATCCAAACGTTTTAAATGTTTATTCTAATTATTATTGTTTATTTTTATTAATTTATTTTCATTTAACATTTTTTTTGTTGGATTAATTTTTCATGTGTTGGTCATTTTGAGGTTGTTCGGTCGATAGTTCCAAAATAGTTCTGTTATAACGATAAAGTACCCATATCATTTTCCAATGGTTACATGAGGAAAAAAAGTTTCAATGCATATGTTTTATATCATTAAAAAATCAAATTATTTCAATATATTGGTAGATAGTGACAATAGCATAACATATTCCAAGATAAGCATGTTTTATATGCTTAAAAATAACTTTATTTGTTTATATTTAATTTCATTATTATCATGACAATTTTATCATTACAGAGTTATAAAAATAATTACTTAATTATTAATTTTAAATTAAATAATTAAATATTCTTAAATAATATCCTTGAAAGTATTAATTTAAAAATAATACATTATTGTTCACTTTGGTAGTATAAAACTACCATGTGTGGAAGTTATTTTCTAAAAGAGTTTAGAAGAAAATAAACACAAAAATATATTTGATTTCAATAAAAAAGTTTCATATTAATAATAATTATATTTAAAAATTATTTATAAAGTTTACCCATATTATAGAAAGTTTGAGAGATTAATAGAAAGGAAAATAAATGGAATTTTGTTCTCATACATTGATATAATAATAGCTTTTGAAAAAAGGTTCATATAATGGTAATGATTGATATATCATCAGGAATAGATCAAAAAAAATCTTTTAACAGGGGAATATAATATTTTAAAAATAATAATATGAGTTTTAAAATATTTTTAGATAAAAATATTCTTAAATAATAAATAAAATATTGATTTTGGGACTATTACCTTACTCTTTTAATCACTTCCTTTGGATAGAATCTTAATCCTTTGGAGAAGGGAATTTTTGAAAAAACAAAGTCTAATAAATGTTGTGAGAGAATTTCATAGTGGTATTTGGAAAAAAATATTTACAAAAAATATAACATTGGATGTGTCTTGTAAATTTAGTAATGAGTCGGCTTTTATAGACAATATTCAATGACAATTACGTAAATTTTTAATCTTTAAGGGTCAATAATATAATTCTCAAATATAAAGTGACCCATAGATGGAAAATAGATGATATTATAGGTAATTCATTATCCCCACAAAACTCAATATAAGGATTTATAAATTTTTATTAATTTATAAATCATTTAAAAGAATCCCATTTATATAAATTTTCAATTTTTTTGTAATTTAAGTTTAAAAATAACTATAAAATTATAAATTAGTTGATTTAATATTTATAAAACTAATTAAATTTAATAATTAAATATAGTGTTCAGGAAACTCATTAATTCATCTAAACCTTAACACTTTAAATATTTGAAAACTTTACTTTTTTACTTTTATTCATCTTGGACAAGAGTTTTATCGACATTACGTAAGCATTTTGCATAATTATCCAATTATTTATTTTTTAAAAAAATATTAACATAAATATAATTTATTATTCACCATTAGAATCATATAAAACCATTAATAATAAATTTTAATTTCAATATTTAGTGTGATAACATTTTAATATAAGAATTTTTCCTTTACTTACCTCATGCAAGCACTGGGTAAACATTTGGATAATTAACATGTTATATTTATTTAAATTTCATGAATAAACATCAACATCATTAATTAATTATCATATTAATCTCTCATGTTTATAATAGCCTTATCACTTCTAAAATTTTATATCAATAGCCTAAATTTTGACTTTTCCAATGTTCAACAAGAACTATATCACCATTGATAATTATTTTCATATTTATCATCACATAAAAATTAATTTATATTATTTTAATTTATTTAATATTTTTAGTATATTATCATGTAATAAACATTTTTTAGGTTTCGATAATGTTTTATACCATTTTCCATATAAATATAATAATAATAAGTACAATACAACTTAATTTCAAATTATTATTTTAAAAATAATTTTGAATTCAAAAGTATTACTCAACTTAAAATTTTAAAAAAATAAAAAATTTATTTTTAGGAAAATCTTCAAAAAATTAAACGAAATGAAATAAAAATTTCATATATAATTTTTTATCATTTTTTTATCTTAAATAGAGATTATACATCTCATATACTACATACTCTTTTATATTTTTTTATAGATTTTTTAAAAAAATACATTCCACCTAATTTTGAGATGAAAATTCAATATAATTAAGATTTTAAAAAAACCTTCCACCTTATTTTTGATAAAAAAATTAAAATTAAAAGGCATATGATTTTTTCCTACCGGGATAAAATTATTTTTAAGATTATAACAATAATAAATATCAATAGAATTAACATAAATATTTATTTATTAAATATCTAATAGTTAAATAATTATTTAAATTTATCAAAAATAATAAATTTTGTTAAGGAAATGTATTTAAACTTGAAATAATATATTTTTTATAAAATTAAGTGAAAAATATTAATTTTACCTGTATAATGATAATATGATTGATCTTATAATATCTTTTTAGACATAAAATAATCATATATACATAATAAAAGAAATATTTGTTAAATAAATATAAATTCATAACATAAATATTAATAAAATAGATAACTGATATATTATTAAAAATACATGGGTTGTCACAACCCCCCCCCCCCCTAATGAGATTAATTCCACAATTTTTTCACTTTTTAGAAAATTAAATTGAAATATATTCATACATATCTTTTAAAATGGATATTTCCAAGTACTTAAATTTTGTTGTTGCTTTTTGATATTCAGTGGTATATCAGATCGGGTCCATTAGTTGACATAATGGATCATAATATTTTTAAATTCTTTTAAAATGAACAAAAGTAAAAAATTGATTGAAATGGATTTGATAAATTAAAGTTATATATATAATCAAGTAATTTGAAAATATAGTTTTTAAATGTCATTTCAAACTTATTTTTTATAAAACCTTCACATATAATTTGAGTGGAATTATTGACAATATGGTTTATTCAACAAATATTTAATACTTCAATGAATTTATAAAATACTATAGACACATATTGTTATGATATCACCCCCCCCATAAAACTGTATAGAGTCATAAAAGAGAATTTCTTGTTTGTAACATTGTGAAAACTTGATAAATTCCCATATGGTAAATCTCAAATTGAGTAACTCGGGAAATTTTTTATTTAAAATATATATAAAATAATTGAATGAACCATCATAATATTGAATAATATGAGGATAATTTTCTATATTATAGAATTGTTTTCATGTGATTTTAATGTTAGAAAATGTGGTAATATTAGTTGAGCAATATTTTTAAATAATGATGGAAATTAAATCATCAAGGAGGGATAAGAAAGTTTTATGGGATTTTATTCTGTATATCTTGAAAAATGATCCTTAATACTTTGAAAATAATTTAATGGAAATTCACATGGTACACTTACCCATAAAGTGGTTATCTTGAAAATAAAAAATAGAATTGTCGGAGCATGATTAATTACTCTTAATTTTTTCACCTAGTTTTTTGCATCCAAAATTGTAAACCAAAAGTTGTATAAACTTTTCCAAATTATGCATACTTTTTTCTTTCTATTATCATTCATAAAATAAATCTAAATTTATTAGTGTGAGTAAGGATAATGACCAATTTCATATTAATAACCCAACATATGAATAATTTGTCTCAAGATATCCTAAATTTTGAAACTTTTAATTCAATTAGTGACATTATTAGTTCACCCAAGGTAACATTATGTTTTACCCACAAATTTATCTTCATTTAATCCCCAATAATTTTAAACATTAAAAATTATTGAAATGTTACTTATTAATTATAAGCAACAAAATTTATGAACACGTCAATCAAATATTATCCCAAAAATTATCTTAAACTTTATCCCTCAAATAATATCAATCACGTTGACATAAAATTGAAAACTATCCAATAATTTTCCATATATAACTTAATTATGTTTTTACTCAAAAATATAGTAAATGTTTTCAAAACCATTTTAATCGTCTTATATCCTAATAACTTTCCAATTACCATGGGTCTCTATATTTCTCAACTTCTACTATAAAAATAAATTAACCCATTGTCTCAAATAATGATAATTACCTCGATAAAAAATCATAAACCAACCCTAAATTTATCCATACAATAATCATTTATTTTTCCTAAAACCCAATACACATATCCTAAAATATCATAAATCACCTTAAAATACAATAGATTAAAACCTAAAAAGTTATTTATGCCATTTAATTTACTCTCAATCATTGAAATATTGACTTAAGATGTCACCCAAGAATTTGAAGTTTACCTTGTCAAATGAAATCCAAATCTATAAAGTTATCGAAACCTTTTCTTGATGCCACATGTAATATCCTAAAAATAAGAATCCCATAATTACATGTATAAAAATAAATATTAATAAACTAATATTCCAAACAACTTTTTGGTTTAGAGTTTTTTATATTGAGGGAATATGACCCTTAATAATAAAATATAAAATATCACTCTTATATACCCTGCATGCATCCATTTAATTCATAAAAAAACTTCTTCAATCAAAAACTAAGTTAATAAAAAAATCACCATAACTGGTATATTACCTTTTTTATTATTTTTAATCATACTTAAACCCTAAAAAATCATTTTAATACATGGGAGTAGAATATAAATACAATTAACTAGCATAAAAAGTGAGAAAAACTCGTAAGACCGTGAAATTATTGAAAATAATGAAAAAAAAATCCATTAAAAATTAAAATTTAGGCTTATATAAACTCACATTCACTCATTAAATGCTATTATTTTCACACACAAAATTATATAAAAAACTCATAAGAAATAATAAATCTAGTATATAAATCAAGAAGGTTTCTTAGGTAATATCTGAAACTTATGAACAATATCTTCCTCAAAAAACAACACTTTTTGATTTTTAAAATCATGAATATTATTTCCAACATGAAATCAAATTATTATCTAATTAAATTCAAATATTTATATTAAAATTCATATGAAATCATGGAGAATCCATGAATGACACTTGGAAAAATATCAAACTCATAAAAAACATTCATGAAAAACAAAACTTTTAACTTTTAAATTATCAAAAACATACCTTCAATCATGAGATAAATTACTATATTATGAAATTAAAATATTTTTATTAAAAAATAACGCATAAAGTATCCATGAAGGATTTTTTAGGCATCATTTTCATTATCACCATTAAAAATCACCATTTTGATTGAATAACATCACCACTTAATTCCAACATAAATTCTCAAGAGAATAAATCATTACTCAATAAATTTTAGAACTATATACTAGTCTCACTCATAATAATTTATATTTTTCATGTACCATAACATGAATAAAATTAATAGGATCCTTCATTCAACTATTTCATGAATATAACTCACAAAAACCAATATTTCAAACCATAACCAGAAATATTTATGTTATCTTATAAAAAGAAAATTATTTTTAAAAAATGGGTTAACAAATACTTTATTAAGAGAAAAAAAATTAAAATCATAGAATAACTAAAAGTCATGACTCGTCCCAGTGCAGCCTGCTCCATGCTCCCCAAGCTCGCCCCCAATAGGCCAGGGGATGGTGACTAGCACCGAGTAGGCATATCACTAACATTGGCGGAATTGCCTAAGAACCTATACACACACACAAATCTCCAGGCCCACAAATGCTGAAATGTAAAAAACAACCACTGAGGAACAAAATCCATGCATACAAATAAACTCAACCAAAATAGTGCAATGGAAATTAAAGTGTTGAAAGTAAACTGGGCCAGAATACAAGCCCACTAAAACAAGAGTCTGAAAAGTGAAAAATCCAACCTGTAAACACAAAGAGGTACTGGGACTACTTCTCGTATCCATAGAAACACCTCGGCCTATAGGGAACTCATAAAGCTCGGTCCTGTCCTAGTCCACCCTGGACCCTGTCAAAAGGCTGCTCTTCTGCACAAGACACGACACATGCGGGCAAAGCCCGTGTAGGGGTGAGTATAGCAATACTCAATAGAGGACCCCAAAATACAAAAAATCAATACACGAAGTAAAGTTATAGTCATATATACATAGTATATGTCAACAGAACATATAGTGGATAAACACAAAGTAGATATACTCAAAACCCAGACCCGTAGTCTAGAGACAAGTCACACAACCGCATACCCTAGTCTAGGGATTCAGTTTGATGATTCCACGAAAGAATTATTCTGGGAGAACACACTCCATGAGTTTTTTAGATCTGATGACGTTCGTCTGAGAAGTAACATTCTTCGAGAAACATCATGATAGGTAGTTAAACTCGTTACAAGAGACACACTCCTGAGTGGAAAAGATCATGATAGATAGATACGCTCATTAGAGGAGACATACTCATGAGTGGGAAAGATCACGATACACATATGAGGATCACTTCTAGGTCCATGGTGGATGCAGCGACTCATCCGGATTCACCAGCTAGTTAGAGAATCAACACATGGTAGAGTTGGTCACGTTGATGCCTGACTCTACCTAGGGTCAGGAATGGATAGAGGATCTCACTCTGGGCCTCTCGGAGGGATGCCTAACTCTATCACAGAAAGTCCCACTAAAGGGATCATACTCTAAAAAAAGGAAACGATACCTGACCTTCAGGGTAATGAGAAGAAGGGGTACAAACCCAAACAAAACATTTCCAAGACACGGTGGACAAGAGGACCAAGCCATTCTCCAAAATGTACATGGTGTGTAGAAAAGTCACACGTTGTGTCTTCTGACCTCGAGTACTACCCATGTACAATGGCTCGTGTTTTAAGGATGGTCGTGTAGAAAAAGTCAGTACATGGCATGCGGTACGGATTACACGCCGTGTCTGATTATCTGGGGTCGGTTCCGTGTACGCTGGCTATGTGTCCGTACACGGCCTCAACCCGTGTATTTCATCCCGTGTAATCAGTACACGGGGTGACCCATGCTACTGGCCTCACTTGGACATGTGGTGTAGTAAACGGACGTGTACTACACCCCACTTCCATGTATCCCCAGGATACATGTCGAGTCCCGCGTAGCCTCATCTTTCATGCTACGTAGAGAGTACACGCCGTGTTCAGAAGTCGTGTAGTCCATCCCGTGTCCGTGTGCTTTCCAAAATACACATCGAGCTTCATGGAAATTCCAACATGTTATGTGACCAGGGTTACACACCATGTGATTCCTCTCTAACCCCCAAAACCCTAGCCACCACCATCGGTACTACACGGCGTCTTCTTCGGAAGTACACGCTGTGTATCCCGAAATTTTCCAAAAACGTCACTCTTCACCAGCGCGCCTCCCGTGCTACACCCTTCATCGATCCAGCCGTCCGATTGCCACAAAACTCCAGAATCAAGGTCACACTAACATCTCGAAGTCGTTTCCGTTGTTTTTGGGTCTCCAATCAGCCCCGAAAACACATTTTGATCCACCCGCATGAAGAGCAGTCGAAGAACGGTAATTCCCGAACCGTGTCGATTCGTCTCCCATTGTTGTCGTCACACATCTTCTAGGTCGTCGTGATATCGGGTCTCCAATTTGGGATTGATGCATCACAAAACAGACACGCAATGATCCATTTTTCATCGCCCCATGAAGAATGTGAAGAACGTGAAGAATGTGTGAGATAAGAAAGGCGGAGGAAATCCAGAAGAGAAAAATGTGGAACGAACCTCCGTCGTCATTCATCACAGCGTTGATATGCTCCCGTTAGTAGGATCAAGTTGAGTAGGATTAAAACAATAAACAATAATCATGGATCAGTCCCCAAAAACATCCAAATAGAAAAACTTCTACAAGAACACATGAATCCACAGATCAACTTGTTCGTGGTTGATCCGCATTCGTCATTTAAATCAAAAATGAGGAAAAGAATTTAAATAACAAACCACTACCTCAAAAGGGATCGATCGCTGATGAAGAGGTCGTGTTGCCTTCATCGTCGAGATCCTTCAACTTGTTGGTGCAACTATTCTCATCTTTGATTCATCGTCTTTCATCACCGAGAGTTTTCTCCAAGGCTCCACGGATTCTCCATAGTTTCCCCTCAATTTTCCGTCTACGACGATCGTTATATTAACCCAATAAAAAGGGGAAGTGTGTTTTGGAATTCCATCATTTTGTGGAATTAATGAGTCAAGTTGTCATTTCTGAGTCATTATGACAAGGAATTAATTATTAAAAAGATTCCCCATCGTTTCATTGCAGCGAATGTTTCCAAATAAAAATAAAATAAACTTTTCCATTTATTTTATTTTATTTAACTAAAAATGTCTGAAAATTAACTTTCTGTCTCGACCCACACTGGTCAAGTTTAGACTCATTATTAGGTAAATTTGTCATCTCAAATGCAACGATGCCCTCAGATTTTGAATCTGGGCATCTGTTTGGAAACTTCCATAACCGCACACAAATGTCGACTCACTAAACTTAAAAAATGTTGAAACCACCATTCAGGGATCAACAAGACTCAGAATGATGTGTCGTCTTTGTGAATGGTATCTTAATAATTCCATATAAAATTTAAAAAAATAATACATTGAAAAATCTGAGACATTAAATTCTCCCCACCTTGGGGATTTGGGTCCCCGAAAATCCAAAACAAGATTACTCAAAAAGATGTGGGTATTGGTCACAGATTTGAGCCTCCCGCTCCCATGGGCTCTCATGAAGATTATTGTGCTTCCACTAAACATGGACCAAGGGAATCAATCTCCCACGAAGGATCATCTCCTATAGATATTCAATCTCCACTGGGTACTTAGTAAAGGTCACTCCATCCTCGATGTCGAGCTCGCTCCAGTCGATGACGTGCGATGAGTCATGCACGTACCTCCTCAGCTGTGACATGTGGAAGACATCATGTACCCGATGCAACTGTGGCGGTAGAGCTAGGAGGTATGCCACCTCGCCAACTCTACACAGTATCTAGAAAGGTCCGATGAACCTCGGAGATAGCTTGTCACCTCGGCCAAATCTCTGTAACCCTCACTGAGGTGAGACCCGAAGAAATAACTTTTCTCCCTCCTCAAACTCCAAGGGTCTTTGTCACCTATCAGCATAAGACTTCTGCCAGCTCTATGCAGTCCTCATCCACTCCCAGATGATCTGCACCTTTTCGGTGGTAGCTCGCACCAACTCTAGACCCATGAGTGTTGACTCTTCAGGGTCGGTCCATCAAACCAGTTATCGGCAGGGTCTTCCATATAAAGCCTCAAAATGTGTCATACCAATGGTGGAGTGGTAGCTATTATTGTACGCAAACTCCACCAGTTGTAGGTGGTGTAACACCTCGAGATTATATGAGAAGTATTCTTTTTAATTTATTTGACGTATTGTGTTATATGATACCCCAATATTATCTTGTGTTATACGCAACATTGTATTAGCTTGCAGTATATGCAACACTAATCTTGGATCGTGTTACACACAATTTCAAGTTTGTTTGATGGTAGTTATTCTATGCAACATTGAGTTTATATATATATTCAATGTATTAATGAAATATGGTTGGATTTTGTTATATGAAACAACAAAGGAGTCGTGCACTACACGCAACCATGACTTGGCTTGCATTACACGCAATTTTGACCTTCCTCGATAGCATGTGTTGTACGCAATACTGGGTTTTACTAAACAACGATATATTATTATAATATTATTATGAACTAGATGTTATGAATATTATTAACTAAATTTTTAATTTTATAACATTATTATTCATCTTACACATTTTCTATAACATGGTATAAGAACAAAATAAATTTTTCGGGTAAAATAAGTATTTTTCAAAAAATGCAGTTTTGCCGCCTTTTGATGGCGCACCCACTTTAAATATAGTTTTTGACATGTTTATAAATTCAATTTTACAAAATAAACTTCTTATTTTGAATCAGGATATAAAAATTTACATTGGATAAAGTTTTGATATTTTTTTGATAACTTTCATATTTTAATGAATAGTAAAAACACGCTATATTTTAATTAAAAACAACTTTTTTTCATCGTAATAATTTATACGGTTAAATTATAATATTGAATGGTTTTAAAGTATAAATAGAATATATTTTTACCATTTAATATAATTTATGTCAATATCATTTATTTTACCTTGAATTCTTAGGTTAAATCATTCCAATCTTTTGCAATGTTTTAAACAAAAACCTGTTTTCTTTTGACAACAAGATTAATTTTAATTTAATTTCTGAAACTTTTTTGTTTTGAATTTCAAAAAATGGATTCCATATTTGGAATAAGTGGGTCCAAATTATGTTAATAGACTACTTTTTATTTTTGGGAATTATGAATAGTAACTACGATAAATTTTATTTACCATAGTTAAAGGTAAATCGGGTAATTAAGGGTAAATATAATATTATAAAATTACCCTAACACATGCTAAAATTATATGTTATGGCTAAAAGTAGACCCATATCACCTAAGGGTCGGATTATATTCATTTTATGGACTTTTGACCATGAAAATAAGTTAATTATTATTAAAACCAAAGAAAGTGACAACATGTCACTCCCTTAAATCTTATAAGTATAATAATTTTAATTTAGTGATAAACTTCATTAAACTTCGAACATTAAGATTATACAGAAATATAATAAAATTATCTACATCATATGAATTTATTTATAATTTTTGGGGATTAAATAATTATCATTAATTGTGACACAATAGTGATGCAGAAATTGTTTATCTTTGAAAAATCAAGAATATAGTTTTTATTAAACTAATAGTGACCATAAAATGCACAAAACCCTGACTAAAACTTATTGGTCATGTAAATTTAAACCATAATCATCCAATGGTCGAATATTTGACCATTTGGATCCTTATTAAAGCAATTATGACACTTATATTATTTTATTTTAAATGATGCCAAAGTTTTCACCTTCATAATTTAATACATATAACAATTTAAATATTGTTATTTTAAGATGATAAATTCGATTAAAAGTATTATTGTGAAATTTAATAGATTTATATTCATCATAGTATTTTATTTTTAATTTTTATGCAACAAATAACTATATTAAATAATTATACAAAAATGTTGTAGTAATTATTTTATTAAGAGACAAACCAAATAAATGGTTTTAAATAAAATAAAATAAATATTATATGAACTATTTAATGTTCTCCACTAATTATATAGATACATGTGAAATTTTATGAATCTATTAAATCTTTTAGTTCAAACATATCTTCTGTATATATTTTATTTAAATTCAAATAAATGAATAGTGTCAAAATTGACACTATTGTTATTTTATAAAAATAACATATTATAAAATTGATTAAAAATCAAAAAAAATATTTAAAAATTATAAATTTAAATTTATATGGTCTAAAATGTTATAAATTATCCAATTATGAACAATTAACAACAAATATGTAATTATTTGTTATAATTTAAAATTTAGAATGTTATTACCACAAATAAAATTAAATTGATTAAATGAGGATAAATCAAGTTGATAAGGTTTAAAATAAATTCCTAAAATGTATAAATTTTATTTTTTGATGATATTACAACCCTATATCATTTAATATTATAATATGAGTCATTTTTGGAGGTTTTTATGTGGGGTTAGATTTATTATAAATTAATATTTTTAAGATTTCCAAAGGTTCCCCTCTCCTCCCTTATAAAAGGGCACCTCCTCCCTCTCTTCGTCACACCATTTTGAACCTTGAATCTCGGCCAACCTCTGCCCATTTCACTTCCCCACTTCCTTATAAAAATCCTAGAGGTCCTGGTATTCTTCAAAGACCAATTTTAATGCCCTAAGAGGAGGTCTCAAAGAGGCGCTTCAAAGAAGAGGTAATGTCCGTTACCGATTCTTTCAAATTTATTTCTTCTTAGACTTCTTATTCTTTAGTTGTTTAATTATTAAGTAATAACATCAGTATAAATAATATACTGATATGTTATTATAAGTATGAAACAACCCCATTTCACCTTCTATCCATCCTACGGAAAAGGAAATCACCGCGCGTGCGTACGTACGTAATACCGTCTCCACGCCGTGGTGTAATCTGTTTTTTTCACCAACACCTTACATGGATGGGTATAATGGTGTAAAGAATAACTATATATGGTTATTATAACATCATACGGATTCTAATATATTATACCATCCACTCTAATTCTATTCAATAATTATGAGAACGATATCATCGCTCGTGCGTACGTACGAACTACTGTCTCCACGATGCGATGAGATTCATTCTTCATGTTAACCATTCATGAATGATTATAAAGTATATATAATGAATAATAATGAAATATATTACATAATAATGATACTATATTTAGGTTTATATATATATGTATGTCATTTACTTAATTCCATTCAATTCAAAAGTGAAACGAAAACAGCGTTCATGCGTACGTACGGCCTACCATCTCCATGAACGGTGTATTTCATTCCTTTTATCGATCTATAATATATATGTATATGATGAATATATATTATATATAAATCATGTTTTACATTCTGGAATTATGTAAATCAAGATATAAATAATAATATCAAGAACGAAAAGTCGAAACACATACGATAAATGAAATGATTTTACCCAAAACGATGCTTTAACATGGAATTTACAAAAAAACGGGTAATATAAAGTCATAAGAGAAACATATATGATATCATAACAGTGAATATGATTATGTAATAATTCAATGACATTATTTAAATCCTTATACAGGAGTTTTGGATACGTACGAAGCATATCGAACCTAAGGTAAGGGATAATTTTGCAAATCTCATTTTTATTCGAGATTGCTTATTCGTAAGTATTTACTGGGGTTATTGGTATCATCCATGTCCATATTTTATAAAAGTGTATTCATGTAGGTTTAAAGTCCTTTTTACCCATTTTTACTTTTACCCCATGGTATGGAAGGAATCTTTCTTTTATTTACCCTATGATGTACTTTTTGACTTTTTCGACAAAAGTACGAGAAGAATGTTTTTTTAACTTATACGGCATGAAATGATTTTTACGGTTTTATAAAGCCTTATTTTCATGAATCTTTCTCCAAAATATTTCATGACTATTTTCAACAAAATCTCTTTCTTTTAAAATTGCAGGATGTTTTGTGAAAAGAAATTGATTTTGAAGAAGAAAGGATATTTTCCTCAAGAATTCATTTCAAGTATTTTATCAAAATCATTTTTCCATCTAAGATGAAATTATTTCATATGTATATGTTTCAAGTATAATTTCTCTATGATTTACATGGTTTCACTTTTCTTATTATGAAATGATATCCATTTATTTTATATAGATTATGTGATGATGGGATGATGTTTTTGAAACCCATTTCATTCATTGGGTTGTTATGAATGATGTATGTTTATTTTGTGGCACAAGTAATAATTATTTCATTATGAGATGGGTGGGACCTATATCTCCCTAAAATTCATTGGGTAAAGATTTTTATCTCATGAGATAGACATGGATGGAATGGCAAGTTAAACTGTTTCAGTAATACATGACTGGAATGAGGAGTGAACTCAATTCAGAAAGGGACTTTGTCCACTAAGATGGTCTTGGCAACAATGCCTTGGCTAATTTGGAAATCATATCATGTGCTTAATGGTTTCCACAATTAAATGTTTTTTTCCCATGCTTTTCTATCATTCTTAATGTTTCTTTATGATCTATGCCTTACATACTTCCATGTTTTATGTTATTGCTCAAGCTTTTGATGTTTAAACATTATGTTCATGTTTTTAAGTTCAAATGTATATAGTATGTTTTATTTTATCCATGCTTATACTTACTGAGCATTTGAGCTTACCCTTTTTATGTTTTCTTTTCCCCAGGATATAAAGAAAGCTTTTAGGTAAGAAAAAAAAGGGGGAGATCATTAATGGAGATGTTGAAGATCTTTCACCACAATTAGAAGAATATATTCCGAGTTTCCGAAGACACTAAACTATTAAGATACTTGTGTGTCTGTTTTTGTTATGTATTAAGTATTCCACAAAAGAAATGTAATGTCCATGTACGTCAAGATTCGGGTATCTACAGTTCGTATCAGAGGAAAGTTTTAGTTAACCTTTGGAAACTAGGATACGAAAACTTTAGTGAGATCCCTAGAGATATTTCTAAGGTATGTCTAGGGATGTCCCTAAGGTTAAGTATAAGTATAGTTTATAGTACTAGAATTACGGTAAAGATCTTAGAATTAAACCTAAGATGTTAGATATTGAATTTACTTATCCTTTTATTATGTTGTTTTACCTATCATGATTTTTTCCTCTCACGCTATTCTTTTTGGGTTTTAGAAAATGGCTGGAAATAGGAAGATTCACGATAATGGAGAATATGATGGACAATGGAATGATATTATTTATGATCAAGAAAATGAAATGGGATTTTGAAGGTGAAACATCGTTATTATGCCTAATCAGAAATCTCATAATATGATCAATAATCTCAGCTTTGGTAAGTTTCCTGACTCAGCTAATAAGAGAAATATGGAGTTTCATGATGATCATAGAGGAAAGAATGTTCAATTTCCCTCATGTAAGTCATGTGGGAAGAGGAATCAAGGGGAATGTTTCAAAGGAACTAGAAGATGCTTTGGATGTGGAAAAGAAGGGCACAAATCCAGTAAGTGCAAAGGAAAAGGTTCAGTTAACACCATGGATGAGGATAATGGTATTGCTATGACATCAACAATGGTTAAATTTTTTAAATGTGGAACGTACGGGCATTATGCAAACCAATTCCCTAAGGGATTATCTCATAAAGAGAATCATCATGGTCATATGGGTAGTATTTATGTGGATGATGATAAGAGACTACAAATGATATGTGAGATGAAATAATTTTTGAAGCTCGGTCAATGGTTTAAGAAGGTAGTGGAATGATTACATGTTTATCAAGAGTCATTTTGTATAAGTAATCTCATGGTACTATGGAATAAAGATACATCTAAGGATTGTTACACTGTTGTCTTTCCTTAAGTTTTGAAAGTGTATGATGAATGGTACCGATAACCATGAAAGTTTATTCAGATATTTTGGGAAAGCACCTATTATGCGCATAAGGAATTGCTAAGGAGATAATGAAATTTTTGATAGTATTAATGAGCTCATGAATTATATAAGGACAAAGTGATATCATGGTTTGAGTATATATAATTTTTGGGATTTTAGAATGTGGAAAGAATTAACTTTTGACAGCATTCATGTTTTCACTAAGGTTCAATGTGTATTCATTTTTCAAGAGAATACATGATTAAGGTATTCACATGATTGGAATTTGATCAACAAGATATATCGGTGATAAATAATGGTATTCACATGCTTGATAGATGAAATTTCTAGTAATTGTTTTCTTTATACTATGAGATTGGACATATGTATTTTGGATGAGCCTAAATATTGGAATAGATTATGTTGGACACAAGTTAGTATTGTTTAAGGCTAGAACTTTTTTTGATATTATTGATGGAATGTTATAAGGATGTAATTTTATAAAAAGGACAACCTGCAGGACGGGCGACAACACGTCGCGTCGGACAAAGTTGTGGGAATCGAACCCAAAACTGAAGTGGGATTGGCCTTTATCGCATACCACTGGCCTACAGGAATTCCCTGGTTAGTAGAAACTAGTTTTATTTTATTAAACGGTATGATATATGAAGTATAAATTCATTTTTGGAATCGTATATGATTAACCTCTCCATAGATGGACTTATGTATATTTGATAACTTTTTCTAACCTTTTGTTTAGAATAGATGGAATGACTCATCATTCTATCACATGGTCTGATAACACTTCATGAATGACAAATTCAACTTTATTTCTTTAAGATATGAATTGGAAATTATTCAAGGCACGAACAACGGTGATATTGTACCAAAATAAAGTAAGTATTTCTTTTTATTCGAAAATTCTTCAACATTAGAGAAATGATCCTGAAAACCAAAAATGTTGTCATAGTTCCCTTATATCTGATGAATCAGATGGTACATTATATCATCACAAATCTATGGCTTTGTGATTGTTGGCTTTTTCATAGCCATGTCCTCTACCACTCTCCATCAGAACTTGATGTTTAGATTTCTCGTCCATATCCATATTTTCACCTATGTTCTCCCACGAGAAAACCCAGTGATGAGTTAATTTGGGTAACCGTTATGTTTCATACATCACTTTTTAAAATTAAGTTTTAGTATGTGGGTTTCTATTAAAGAAACTTTTGAGTAGTCAACCATTTATAACCACGACGAATTTCGAGGGCGAAATTCATTTTAAGGGGGGTAGAATGTAACACCCCAAGATTTTATGAGAAGTATTCTTTTTAATTTATTTGACGTCTTGTGTTGTATGATACCCCAATATTATCTTGCGTTATATGCAACACCGTATTAGCTTGCAGTATATGCAACACTAATCTTGGATCGTGTTACACACAATTTCAAGTTTGTTTGATGGTAGTTATTCTACGCAACATTGAGTATATATATATATATATATTCAATGTATTAATGAAATATGGTTGTATTTTTTTATATGAAACAACAAAGGAGTCGTGCACTACATGCAACCCTGACTTGGCTTGCATTACACACAATCGCGACCTTCCTCGATAGCGTGTGTTGTACGCAATATCGGGTTTTACTAAACAACGATATATTATTATAATATTATTATGAACTAGCTGTTATGAATAGTATTCACTAAATTTTGAATTTTTTAACATTATTATTCATCTTACACATTTTCTAGAACATGGTATAAGAACAAAATAAATTTTTCGGGTAAAATAAGTATTTTTTAAAAAATGCAGTTTTGCCGCCTTTTGATGGCGCCCCCACTTTAAATCTTGTTTTTGACATGTTTATAAATTAAATTTTACAAAATAAACTTCTTCTTTTGAATTAGGATATAAAAATTTACATTGGATAAAGTTTTGATATTTTTCTGATAACTTTCATATTTTAATGAATAATAAAAACACGCTATATTTTAATTAAAAACAACTTTTTTTCCTCGTAATAATTTATATGGATAAATTATAATATTGACTGGTTTTAAAGTATAAATAGAATATATTTTTACAATTTAATATAATTTATGTCAATAGCATTGATTTTACCTTGAATTCGTAGGTTAAATCATTTCGATCTTTTGCAATGTTTTAAACAAAAACCCGTTTTCTTTCGACAACGGGATTAATTTTAATTTAATTTATGAAACTTTTTTGTATTTAATTTAGAATAATGGATTCCATATTTGGAATCAGTGGGTCCAAATTATGTTAATAGAATGCTTTTTATTTTTGAGAATTATGAATAGTAACTACGGTAAATTTTATTTACCATAGTTAAAGGTAAATCGGGTAATTAAGGGTAAATATAATATTATAAAATTACCCTAACACATGCCAAAATTCTATTGGATGGATACAAGTTGACCCATATCACCTAATGGTCGGATTAGATTCATTTTATGGACTTTTGACCAAGAAAATAAGTTAATTATTATTAAAACCAAAGAAAGTGACAACATGTCACTCTCTTAAATATTATAAGTATAATAATTTTCATTTAGTGATAAACTTCATGAAACTTCGAACACGAATAGTCTCCAGAAAGATAATAAAATTATCTACATCATATGAATTTATTTATAATTTTTAGGGATTAAATAATTAACATTAATTGTGACACAATAGTGATGCATGAATTGTTTATCTAGTGAAAAATCAAGAATATTTTTAATTTTCAGGAAAAAAATAAGTATATTAAATAATTATACAAAAATGTTGTAGTAATTATTTTATTAAGAGATAAACCAAATAAATGGTTTTAAAAATAATAAAATAAATATTATATGAACTATTTAATGTGCTCCACTAATTTTCTAGATAGATATGACATTTTATGAATCTATTAAAGCTTTTATTTAGAACATATCTTATGTATATAGTTTATTTAAATTCAAATAAATGAATAGTGTCAAAATTGACACTATTGTTATTTTATAAAAATAACATATTATAAAATTGTTTAAAAATCACAAAAATATTTAAAAATTATAAATTTAAATTTATATGTTATAAAATGTTATAAAGTATCCAATTATGGACAATTAACAACAAATAAGTAATTATATGTTATAATTTAAAATTTATAATGTTATTACCACAAATAAAATTAAATTGATTAAATAAGGATAAATCAAGTTGATAATGTTTAAAATAAATTCATAACATGTCTAAATTTTATTGGTCTATGATATTACAACCCTATCTCATCTAATCTTAGAATATGAGTCATTTTTGGAGGTTTGTAAGTGGGGTTAGATTTATTATAAATTAATATTTTTAAGATTTCCAAAGGTGCCCCTCTCCTCCCTTATAAAAGGGCACCTCCTCCCTCTCTTCATCACACCATTTTGAGCCTTGATGCTCGGCCAACCTCTTCCCATTTCACTTACCCACTTCTCTATAAACATCCTAGAGGTCCTTGTCTTCTTCGAAGACCAATTTTAATGCCCTAAGAGGAGGTCTCAAATAGGCGCTTCAAAGAAGAGGTAATGTTTGTTATCGATTATTTCAACTTTATTTCTTCTTCCACTTCTTCTTCTTTAGTTGTTTCATTATGAAGTAATAACATCAGTATCACTAATATACTGATATGTCATTATAAGTATGAAACAACCCCATTTCACCTTCTATCCATCCTATGGAAAACAAAATCACTGCGCGTGCGTACGTACGGAATATCGTCTTCACGCCGTGGTGTAATATGTTTTTTCCACCAACACCTTACATGGATGGGTATAATGGTGTAAAGAATAACTATATATGGTTATTATAACATCATACTGATTCTGATATATTATACCATCCACTCCATTTCTATTCAATAATTATTGGAACGATATCATCGCTCGTGCGTACGTGCGGACTACCGTCTCCATGACGCGATGAGATTCATTATCCATGTTAACCATTAATGAATGATTATAAAGTATATATAATGAATAATAATGAAATATATGACACAATAATGATACTGGATTTATTTATATATATATATATGTATGTCATTTACTTAATTCCATTCAATTCTAACGGGAAATGAAAACTTTGTTCATGCGTATGTACGGCCTACCGTCTCCATGAACGGTGTATTTCATTCCTTTTATCGATCTATAATATATATGTATATGATGAATATATATTATATATAAATCATTTTTTATATTCTGGAAGTATTTAAATCAGGATATAAGTAATAATATCAAGAACGACAAGTCAAAACACATACGATAAATGAAATGATTTTACCCAAAACGCTGCTTTAACATGAAATTTACAAAAGAATGGGTAATATAAAGTCATAAGTGAAACATATATGATATAATAACAATGAATATGATTCTGTAATAAGTCAATGACATTATTTAAATCATTATACAGGAGGTTCGGATATGTACGAAGCATATCGGACCTAAGGTAAGGGATAATTTTTCAAATCTCATTTTTATCTGAGATTTCTTATTCGTAAGTATTTACTGGGGTTATTTCTACCATCCATGTCCATGTTTTATAAAAGTGTATTAATTTATGTTTAAAGTCCTTTTTACCTATTTTTACTTTTACCCCATGGTATGGAAGGAATCTTTATTTTATTTACCCTACAAGGTACTTTTTGACTTTTCTGAAAAAATTACGAGAATAATGTTTTTTTAACTTATATGGCATGAAAGGATTTTTACGGTTTTATAAAGCCTTATTTTCATGAATCTTACTCCAAAATATTTCATGACTATTTTCAACAAAATCTCTTTCTTTTAAAATTTCATGATGTTTTGTGAAAAGAAATTGATTTTGAAGAAGAAAGGATATTTTCCTCAAGAATTCATTTCAAGTATTTTATCAAAATCATTTTTCCATATAAGATGACATTATTTCATATGTATATGTTTCAAGTATAATGTATCTATGATTTACATGGTTTCACTTTTCTTATTATTAAATTATATCTATTTATTTTATATGGATTATGTGATGATGGGATGATGTTTTTGAAACCCATTTAATTTGTTGGGTTATTATGAACGATGTATGTTTATTTTGTGGCACAAGTAAGAATTATTTCATTATGAGATGGGTGGGACCTATATCTCCCTCTAATGAATTGGGTAAAGATTTATATCTAATGAGAAAGAAATGGATGGAATGGCAAGTTAAACGAGTTCAGTAATACAGGACTGGAACGAGGAGTGAACTCGATTCAGAAAGGGACTTTGTCCACTAAGATGGTCTTGGAAACAATGCCTTGGATAATATGGAAATCATATCATGTGCTTAATGGTTTCCATAATTACATGTTTTATTCCAATGCTATTCTATCATTCTTAATGTTTCTTTATGATCTATGCCTTACGTACTTCCATGTTTTATGTCATTGCTCAAGCTTTTGATGTTTAAACATTATGTTCATGTTTTTAAGTTCAAATGTATATGGTATGTTTTATTTTATCCATGCTTACCCTTACTTGGCATTTGAGCTCACCCTTTTTATGTTTTATTTTCCCCAACATATAAAGAAAGGTTTTAGGTAAGAAAAAAAAGGGGGAGATCATTAATGGAGATGTTGAAGATCTTTCACCATGATTAGAAGAATATATTCTGAGTTTCCAAAGACATTAAACAGTTACGATCCTTGTGTGCCTGTTTTTTTTTATGTATTAAGTATTCCGAAAAAGAAATGTAATGTCCATGTACGTCAAGCTTTGGGTCTCTACAGGTGGTCCTCCCAACTACGACCAAAGTCCAAGATATAGACTCGCAACATATCCTCCAGAACCTGAATGGCCCTATCCATTTGACCATCTATATGGGGATGGAACGTCGTGCTCAAGCATAGTTGAGTCCCAAAGGCCTCCTGAAATCCCGTCCACATCCGGGATGTAGAGAGGGAATCTCGGTCTGAGACTATCTTCGAAGGTACTCCATGAAGCTGAACTTTCTCCTGCACGTAGAGGAGTGCTAAGCTATCTATGGAACTCTGATCTCGGATATCTTGGAAATGGTCCAACTTTGTGAGTTGCTCAACAATCACCCAGATGGAATCATGCCCCTTGGACATTCATGGTAATCATGTCACAAAGTACATCGATATTCCATCCTACTTCCACTCTGGAACTTCTAGGGGTGAGCTAATCTCGCTGGAACCTGGTGCTCAGCCTTCACCTGCTGGAATATGAGGCATCGGGAAATGAACTCTGCAACTGCCTTCTTCATTCCTGGCCACCAGAACTGTCATCGAAGATCTTAGAAAATCTTTTCCACTCCATGATGTACCGCCAAGGGGGATGTATGAAACTCCCTCAGGACCTCTTCCCTCAATGCTACCGGTACAATAGTGCGTCCTTTGAAAAGAAGTATGTTCTCCCCACCTTGCGAATATTCATCAAGAGCATGTCCTATGGATAACTGAGCACGTAAAGTCTCACAGTCGGTATCCCTAAGATGAACTTCCATAACTTTTTATAAGAGTTTTGGGGTGACATCCATCTAATGTAGGTAAGATGCATCTTCTCCATCCACAAAGGATAACTGTAGCGTGGATAACTGCTATGTTGCCTCACTAAACAGTTGTGAGATCGACCTTCTTATAAGAGAATCCACCACCTTTTTCCCCTTCCTAGGATTATAGATGATCATGAAATCAAAATCCTAGAGGAACTCTAGCCAATTCCTCTGCCTCAAATTCAGATCCTTCTGTGAGAAGATGTACTTGAGGCTCTTATGGTCAGAGTAGAAGATGAACCGCTCACCCATAAGGTAGTGTCTCCACATCTTCAATGAGAATAATACTACAGAAAACTCGAGATCAGGGATTTTACAGTTCTTATAATGTGGCCTAAGTTAGCGCAAACCATATTCAATCACTACCTGCATCTGCATCAGGACACAGCCAAGCCCGATCCCTCATGCGTCGTAGAAAACTATGTACTTGACACCCTCCTCCAGCAATCTCAAGATTGGGGAGTTCGTAAAACTTTGTCTCAACTGCACGAAATCCTTCTATCACTTCTCAATCCACATAAAGGGTTTCCCCTTCCGGGTCAAGGATATCATCGGTGCTGATATTCGGAAGAAATCAGGAATGAATCTCCTATAATATCCTGCCAACCCAAGGAAGCTATACGCCTCCATCATTCTCTGAGGTGGCTCTCATGCTAACACTGCCTCCACCTTGGTTGGGTCCACATCCACTCCATCTGCTGAGATGGAATGCTGCAAAAGTGGACCTCCTGAATCTAGAACTAGAACTTCGAGAGCATCCCATAAATCTGGTGCTCTCGGAGTACATCTACAACTATCCGCAGGTGTCTCGTGTACTGCTCTTTTGACGCCAAGTACACAAGGATTTCATCGATGAAGACCATTATGAACCAATCCAAGTATGGCTAGAATATCCATTTCATCAGTCTCATAAACACTACGGGGGATTTTTTCACACCAAAAGGCATCACTAAGTACTCATAGTGACTGTAGCGGCATCTGAAATCCACCTTCGGTATATCCTCATCACGTGCTCGTAACTGGTGATAACTTGATCAAAGGACAACCTTCGAGAACCTTTATGCCCCTCTCAGATGATCGAAGAGGTCATCTATTCTCAGAAGTGGATCATTTTTCTTCACTGTCACCTGGTTCAGACACCGGTAATCCACGCACAACCTCAAACATCCATCTGCCTTCTTGGAAAACAAGACTGGGGCTGCCTAGGGTGAAACGTTGGGTCTCACAAAACCCTTGCTCTGAAAATCCTCCAACTACACCCTCAGCTCATGAAGCTCTGTGGAAGCCATCCGATATGCTGATGAATAAATCGACACCATCCCGGGGTGTAAGTTTATGCAGAAGTCAATTTCCCGGCAGGGAGGCAGTCCAGGAATATCTTTGGGAAAGACGTCTTCGTACTCTGCCACTACTGCTGGGAACTGGGAGCTCATCACATCTACTACTTTGAGAGAAAGTCTAGCCAACTCATGAGTGACCGGCCGCACCCTCCTATGCATGATCCCATTTTATACTTCCAGGATCTCCTTTTCTCAGACAAAGGAAAACCTTGTCCCATCCCTACGGACACACCGCACTCTTCGCCTAAAACAGTCAATCTGGGCATGGACCGAAGATAACCAATCCATACCAATAATGAAGTCGTAAGGCCTTGAATCTAACACCAACAGGTTCCAACCAAAACTCTAGAATCCAAGGGTAAGATCGCACTTCTTACAAAGGTGCATGATCATCAAGTCTCCTCTCGTAGGTGTCTCCAAGTGTAAGGATCGAGTCAATGGTTCTACCGGAATCTCATGGTTTCGCACAAGACATGTGGATATGAAGGAATGACTAGAACCTATATTTATAAGTATGGAAGAAAAGGTAGATAAGACACATATTGTACCTTGAATCATCCCTAGATCCATTGGGTCGTACTTCTCGACTGCTTGTAGTTGTCCCCACCCCTGTCCCCCAGCTCCCTGAGCCTGGTGTGGACCTCCTGGGGGTGGTGGTGGAAGTAAGTCAAAGCATCTGCCACCACCTGCAGCTCTCCCTACTCCTCTGCCACATCTGCCACCTGGAAGGTCTATCTGCTCCACTCTCTGCCTCTGCCTTGTTAGTCCATCCACCGCTTCCCTGTCAGCAGCTCGACGGGTCGGAGAATCTCTAGCGAGATATCCCCTACTGTCGCACGCATAGCACCACTTCTCCCTAGGATGACTGGATCAAGCATGAGAGCTCTGGACTGTTGATCCCCTATCTTGGGCCCTCCTCTGACATCTCTCATATCCTGATCCCTGCGTTCGATATCAGCTCCTTGCTGTCGAGGTCTCCGGACTTGTCTTCCTACTGGAGATTGTCGTCGGATGTCTCTGCTCCTCCAAGAAGCTCTCGATCGCCAAGGCCCACTCGAGCAGTCCAGCATAAGTAAAAATGCATAGAGGCACGACACTAGCTAGGATGTCTCATTTTAGACCATTCTCAAAGGTCTGAGCTCTAAAGTACTGATCTCTGACCATATCCATAGAGTACCAGGCGAAGTTGGTGACCCTCAATGAATAGTCAGCTATCGTCATACTACCTTGTGGGAGCTGAAGAAGCTCCTGGATGCATACCTCTCTCAGCCTAACCAGATCAACCACCTCTATAAATAGTCACTTTAACTCCATCCATGAAAGATTCTCCTCGTCATGAGTCTATGTGGTCAAACTCCACCATTATCCCACTGATCCCTGAAGAAGGCTCTCTCTTAGGATCACCATCTGGTCCGCTGGTGTCCTCACTAGACGAAAAACTCTTGTCACCACCTCAAGCCAATCCTCAGCTGCCTGAGCGTCGGGCTCGCCTCAGACCCTAAGGGGTCTGTGTCTCTTGAACTCATGGAGTGCACTATTCCTATGCTCCTCGTTGGTCGGTACTACAGGTACCACATGTATCTCCACTGGTGGTGGCATAGCAGGTGCACCACCAGGTGGAAACGCCTAGAAAACTGGTTCCTATATTGAAGCCTCTTCACTGAGGGGTTCATCCCCGTGATCGTGCTACTGAATCCTAGATGATATGCATCGTGGAGGCACCATGTAAGGAAACAAGATGTACAATGGTTAATGAGTATATCTGGATAGCTGACACAAAGAACATGGAAAACACAACCCATTCATATATGATGCATGTAACTTTATTCTATTTCCTCGCAACCAATGTTTTCATGTACCGAGTCAAAAAGTAGGTTATAAAAGTCCTGGTGTATGGATATGTTGGCCACCCACACCAACCCTGGAGTCTCTGGCCTAAAAGCCTAGCTCAAAACACTTAACATCGTTGCCTTAAACCCAATCTCACAGACTCTTGGTCCTAAGGTAGAACCAACCACCTATGATACCACTCTGTCATGACCCGTCCCAATGGGTCCCATGCCATGACTCCCCAAGCCTGCCCCCAATAGGCCAAGGGCTGGTGACTAGCACCGAGTAGGCATATCACTAATATGGGAGGCATTTCCTTAGAACCTGTACACACGCACACATCTCCAAGCCCACAAATTATGAAATGTAAAAACAACCACTAAGGAATAAAATGCATGAATACAACTAAACTCAACCAATAGAGTACGATGGAAAGTAAAGTGCTAAAAGTAAACTGGTCCAGAATACAAGCCCACCAAAACAAGAGTCTGAATAGTGCAAACTCCAACCTATAAAAACAATGAGGTATTGGGACTGCTGCTCGTAGCCATAGGAATGCCTCGGCTTGTAGGGAACTCAGAAAGCTCAGTCATGTCCTAGCCCACCCTGGACCTTGTAAAATGATGCTCGTGTGCACATGACATGACACGTGTGGGCAGAGCCTGTGCAGAAGTGTGTATAACAATACTCAGTAAAGGACCCCAAAAACCCATAAATCAATACACGTAGTAAAGGTACAGTCATCTCTACATAGTATAGGACTACAAAACATATAGCAGAGAAACAAAAACCATATATACTCAAAACTCAGACCTGTAGTCTAGAGACTAGTCACACAACCGCATACCCCCCATCTAGGGATTCAGTTCGAAGATTCCACAAAGGACTCATTCCGGGAGAACACACTCCACGAGTCTGGTAGATCTGATGAAATCCGTCAATGAGTTATTGTTCATAAGTAAATGTCATGAGAGGTAGTTACACTCATTATGGTAGACACACTCTTGAGTGGAAACGATCATGATAGATAGATACACTCATTACGGGAGACACACTTATGAGTGGGAAAGATCATGATACACAGATGAGGATCACTGCCAGGGCCATGGAGGATAACGCGACTCATCTAGATTCACCAGCTAGGTAGAGAATCAATTCCCAGTAGAGTTGGTCACATCCATACCTGACTCTACCTAGGATCGGGAATGGATAGAGGATCTCGCTCCGGGCCTCTTGGAGGGATGCCTGACTCTAGCACAGAAATTTCTGCTGAAGGGATCATACTCCTGAAAAAGTAAACAATGCATGACCATCATAGGAATGAGAAGAAGGGGTACTAACCCAAACAAAACATGTCCAAGACACTGTGGAAAAGAGGACCAAGACATTCTCCAAAAAGTACACAGCGTGTAGAAAAGTCACACGTGTCTTCTGACCTCGGGTACTGCCCGTGTACAACAGCCTATGTCGTAAGGCTAGTAATATATAAAAAGTCAGTACACAGCATGTGGTATAGATTACACGCCTTGTCCAAGTATCTGGGTTCAGTGTCGATAACGCTGGCTATGTTCCCGTACACAGCCTCAACCCGTGTATTCCATCCCGTGTAATTGGTATGTAGGGTGACCCATGCTACTGGCCTCGCCTGGCCATGTGGTGTAGTACACGGACGTGTACTACACCCCGTGTCCGTGTATCCCCTGGATACACACTGAGTCCCACGTACCCGCCTCTGCTGTGATGTGTAGAGAGTACACATCGTGTTCCGAAGCTGTGTAATCCATCCCGTGTCCGTGTACTTTCCAAAATACACATTGAGCTTCGGGGAAAGTACAACACGTCGTGTGACTAGGGTCACATGCCGTGTGATTCCTCTCTGACCCCAAAAACCCTAGTCTCCACCACCGGTACTACACAATGTGTTCCTCTAAAGTACACACAATGTATCTTATAATTTTCCAGAAATGACGCTCTTCACCGGTGCGCCTCCCGTGATGGAACGTTCATCGATTCGGCCATCCAATCACCATGAAACTCTAGAATCTAGGTCCCCCCAACAGCCCGAAGTCATTTCCATTTTTTCGGGTCTCCGATCAGCCCCAAAAACACATTTTTATACACCCACACAAAGAGCGGTCGAAAAATGGTAATTTCCGAACCGTGTTGATTCGTCTTCCAATATTTTTGTCGCACCTCTGCTAGGTCGTCGTGATGTTAGATCTCCAATTCGGGACTACTGCATCACCAAACAGACGTGCAACGATCCATTGTTCATCATCCCATGAAGAATGTGAAGAATGCGTGAGATAAGAAAGAGGGAGGAAATCTAGAAGAGAAAAATGTGGAACGAACCTCCACTGTCGTTCGTCATGGAATCGATCTTCTATATTTAGTTGGGTCAAACGGAGGAGGATCAAAACGATAAACAATAATCATGGATAAATCCCCAAAAACATCCCAAGAGAAATCCTCCCAAAAGAATGCATGAATCGACAGATCAACTTGTACATGGTTGATCTGCATTCGTTGTTTAAATCAAAATGGGGAAAAGAATTTAAATAACAAACCCCTACCTCAAAAGGGATCAATCACTGACGAAGAGGTCGTGCTGCCATCATCGTCGAGATCCTTCAACTCTTTAGCGTAGCGATTCTCATCTTTGATTCTTCATCATTCATCGCCGAGAGTTTTCTCCAAGGCTCCACGGATTCTCCATAGTTTCCTCTCAATTTTCCGTTAACGACCACCGTTCGATTATCCAATTAAAAAGGGGAAGCGTGTTTTGGAATTCCATCACGTTGCGACATTAATGAGTAAAGTTATCGTTTATGAGTCATTATGACATGGAATTAATTATTAAAAAGCTTCCCCAATATCATGATGTAGTGAATGTTTCCAAATAAAAATAAAATAAAATTTTACATTTATTTTATTTTATTTTACAGAAAACGTCTGAAAATTAACTTTCTCTCTTGTCTCGCGCCAATTGAGGTTAGACCCATTCTTAGGTAAATTTGGTGTCCCGGACGCAACGGTGCCCTCAGATTTTTAATCCGGGCATCCATTTGTAAGCTTCCATAGCCGCACAAAAGTACCGACTCACTTTACTTAAAAAAAGTTCAAACCACCATTCTGGGATCACCGGGCCTCGGAATGATGTGTCGTCTCTACGCCTGGTCTCATAATAATTTCATATAATATTTAAAATAATAATACATGGAAAAATCTGAGACATTACACTACAAATATCAATAAGTATACAACAAAGTAAATTTTAATTATGTAACACCCATATATTTTGGAATATAAATATATTATTCTTCTAAATTAATATTTTGTTCGATAGCTTATTCCACACGCAACACTGAAAAAAATGATCCACAATATATTAGATTAATATTATTAAGAAAATTTAATAATAATAAATCCTCTAATAAATAAAAATATTTTAATCAATTATAAATTCATGAAAAATAGGATTAAGAACACTTAAATTTGTAAATGGGATTTCTTCAATAATAGATATTTTTCTTTATATATTATATTTTCCTTTAAAAGATAAATTTAGAATTTTAGAATTTTTATTTTGTAAAATTAAATTAATTTTTGAATTTATTAACTCAAAATTATCTTAGGGTAAATTTTTGGGACGTTTCCAAGATAATTTATTTTTATTTGAATAGTGAAAAATAAATGTTTTACTAAAAATGAAGCATTTATGACTATATCAAGAAGTAAGAATAACATAAAAACATATTAAACAATTTTAATGATAAAATTTTATTAAAAAGATGAAATTATTAATTTCAAAATAATAATTAAAATTTATAAAACCTATTATAAGCATTTTAAGGACTTAAGTAATAATTTAAAATAAAAACGTTTTTATTTTTATTTAATTAGATTTTATTTTGGTAAAATTAGAATTTTAATTTATCTATATGCCACATTAATTTTATTTTTTATAAATAAAAGAATTTATTTCATGAAAATTAAAAATAAAATTGACAATTTTATCCAATATATAAACTTTAAGCTTAAAACATAATTTTCTTAAAGACCATTTTTATGGAATATGTGCATCTATTTTGAAATTAAATTTTCTCAAACATATAAATTTTTTTTGATAAAATTAATTCCATATTAGATATAAAATTTTTAAAAATATTTAATAATATAAATTTCAATTTTGTTCATTAATATTAATTACTGATTTCAAAAAATAGTTACATCGGTAAAAGTTAATTATAGTAAAGTTAAAAACTAAGGAGGTAAAGCCTAAAATCACTAAAAGTTTTCTATAAAATGTATTTTTTGTAGGTTTATAAACATTAAATTGTCATATAATTTTTTATTTACCAATTTTGGAACCATTTACTCTATAATAGTGTCATTCCATTATTGAAATGTAATGGGTACTTCCAAAATTACTCTTCCAATTACTTATAAAAATGGATCACTTCCACAAATTCATGTTATACATATTACATCATATTTTATCCTTAAATGATGAAATATTTATCATACTAGAATACCCTCCCACATTTATAATCATATTGTCCCAATTATTTATCCTAAGGCCTCCATTTCCAAGGTGATTTCTAGGAGAAATCTCAAGTTCTCAATGTGAGTATTTCTTACTCGATATTTTCTTCTTAATATTTCTCTTAAAAAAAATTGTATCCACACTCACATAATGAAATAAATATTATTAAAATATTTAAATGTTATTATATTCATGTAAAAACCATAATTTAATCCTTCCAATCCACTAAGAAAAAAACAACATCTATCATGTGTACGTGCGGACTACCACCTCAACGATGCAGTGTGTTTCATTTTTCATAACCACCTCTCATGGAAGGAAATAAGGATGAATTTTCTTAATATGTTTTATATGACATAATTATCATTTTTAAATCATAATTAATCATATAAAAACATTCTATCTCATTCATTCATAAATGGTAACATTAATCGTGCGTATGTGCGGACAACTGCCTCCATGAATGATGAATTTCAATTTTCATCACCACCCTTTATGGATGATTATAAGAACGAATTTAATTAAAATATATTATATATATGAAAATATTAATGTTATTTAAAGATAATATTGTAAATTATATAAGCGATACTAACAATATATGGTAATAATGAACCCAACCACAAAAAAAAATTATTAATGAACCTTTCTTAATTTGAATCCCTTTTTGAAAACCTATGGAACATTATCAATTTCTTAATGATTAAATAATAAAATACATAAAATTAAAAAAATTATTATCATTATAAAGATATTTTAGAGTATTTTTAACCATGATTAATATAACAAAAAAATTAGAGAGAAATTGATCAAATAACATCAGCCGGCTGCCATAAGAAAAAAAATATTTTATAAATATATAACATATAATATTAAATATACCATAGAAAATAATATATATATGTAAAAGTTTATAAATAAATTATTTAATAAAAATAATTTTATTATTAAAGATATTAGGTACATGCATATAATGAATCAGGAACCAAGTTAAGGGTTGTTCGCCTCTATTTACAATTCCATGAAACATGTTTGATATTGTGCACCATATTTATTTTATATGGTTTATTCACTAACTTCTTGAATTCAATTTTGATGAAGTTATTTAATTTAATTATAATTGAATGTCAGTTTTATATTACCCCTCTTATTTTCTCTTTTTTATTACATTACCATTACTATAAGGTTTTTTCATATTAATGTTTCTTAATTAAGATACGATGTGTATTCACCACTTGTTTCATTATTATGGTGTATATATTAGCCATGTATTTCCTTTAACATAATTTTTCTGAAAATATAAGTAATTTACTAATCCATATCATGATTTACCTTTTATGGGTTTTAAATTCAAAACATAATGATGATGCAAGGGTTTTGTTAACCCAATTCTCGATTCATTAAGTTATGATTATTATTCTTGAACTTATATCATATAAATTGGAAACAGTATGATATTTTATTTTATTATGTTTTATTTTTTATTTTTTTATTGTGATTTAAATTTTTATCACATAAAAAACATTTCTAAATTTATATTGCACCATGAATTGCGATATCTATAATGGATTTGGTAAACTCAAATTTCCTTTCTTTATGTTAAAATATTATTTATTGATCATAATTATTCCATGTTTGATAAATCCTATTATTTATTATTTCATAATGTTTTCCATATTTTATCTCTCGTAAAACTTATGTATTTAATTCAAAGATTCTTCCTTGATGAATTTCATTCCTATAAAAATGCAATTTTTTTATGAAAAAATCTCTCCTCCTTTAAAGATAGTTTCTCATCCATTTTCATGTCCATTATTCTAAAAAAAAGTTTTATTTATTATTTAGAATTCCAAATATGGGTTTACTCATGTGACCTTACTATCTTCAATTACTACTTTTCAAATGGAAATTTTACTACCTATTTTTAAGATGTGGGTTTTCAACAAAGGTATTTCAAAAAATTAAAAAGGTTTATCATCTGTTAAAATAAAACATTTTATATTCCACTTAAAACATCCTATAAAAATATTTATATAATTTTCAATGATCAATTATTGAAACTATTATTTTAAAATTTTAAATTTTTTTAAAAATTTTCACTTTACCTTTGATGTCGAACCAAAACTTAATATTTTATGAGTATGGGTAAAATTATTTCTAAAAACTCTTTGAGGTTTTATCTCATCATATTAGAATTATTATTTAGGAATATTTTTTTCCTTATTTTTAAATAGTTTAAAAAATTATTTTAATTCTTTATGATTTTGAAAATAAAATAAAATATTCTAATGTTTTTTAAAATTAAAAGTTTGATTTTTAATGGTATTATTTATTTAAAAAAAGTATTTTAAAGGCTTAGGTTATTATGAAATTATTATTTGGTGTTTTTTAAAGAACATTTGTTTAATAAAATTTGTCTTATGAAAACCCATTTTTTAAGTTTGGCCATTAAAATATTTTTTCAAACTCAAATTATTTCATTTAAAATAAAACATTTTAAGGAATTCTCAAGCATTTCAAAAAATGAACATTTCTTCATGATTTTCAAAGTAATTTATCCAATAACCTCAAAAGGTTACTTTTCAACTATGTAAACATCCTTTGATTTTTATTATGTCACCCTAGGGATATTTTTTTATTCCACTATCTATCTTCATTCTCTTGATGGTTTATATAATGATCTAGAACTGTTTTTCATGAAACCTATCTCTCTTACATGGGTTAATTAAGTGTTATTTGAAGTATAAATGTTTTCATATTTTAATGGAACAAATACGTATGTATGATTATTATTATAAAGGTTGGGGTACTATATATAACTCAAATACATTGGTAATGTTTATATCTCATGAGATCAAATGGGTACACTTTAGGATTATCCCACGAAAAATGGTACATTAACGGATTATCCCAACACAATGAGTACACAAGAGGATTATCCCAAGAAAAAGTGTAAATATTAGGATTATCCCAATACTAAGAGTACATTGGAATATTATCCAAATCCCAGTAAGGGTAAATTTGCGTAAATCCCAATCTCAATAAAGGTACATGGGTGGTAATCCTAATTCCAAGAAGGTACATAGATGGTTAGCAATGTCTTGATGGTTAACCATGACATTTGATTTCTATGATCATGTATATTCCACACTCTTATGTTATAATATTATTCTTATTGAATTCAACATGGATCATGTTTATTATCTCATTATTCTGCACTCTTTTTCCATGTTATATGTATGTTCATTTGAGATAACTTTTAATTCTATCATGACTTATGGATGACTCTTATTATTTCATGTTTTTTTGAATAAAATATTTCCCTCTGGGTAATTGTTTCTCATATTATTATTTTTTAACCCTTGATTACATGTAGATAAGTTTTCATTTAAAAATAAATTAATCTAACCCATTTCTTATGACTCTATTCCTCGGATTATAATGGTTATTACAACCTTTAAAGAGTATAAAAATCAGTTTATTGTGTTTCAATTATAGAGAAATTTTCACAACTATTAAAAAATAATTTTTTTATATATCAGATCTT
This sequence comes from Viscum album, assembly GCA_963277665.1. NCBI lineage: Eukaryota > Viridiplantae > Streptophyta > Magnoliopsida > Santalales > Viscaceae > Viscum > Viscum album. The sequence goes on from OY728151.1 coordinate 1,993,288,527, forward strand.
AAAAAAACTAAACCTTTAATTATTAGGATTATGTGATTATTATGAGATTTAATGTTTAACTTATGGTAATTTTTAAAAATAAAGATAGGTTAATCTCACTTTGCTTTAAATCTAGGGTTGAAATAAAGTATTTTTAGCACTAGACCCAGGAGGTCTGGTCTAGGGTGCCTCGGTTGGTATTAGATCATGTTTTAGTAATATTTTTGGATTATTATAGTCATTTTGGTGATTATAATGAAATAAATTTAGTCAAAACTTTTGGTATAAGTCTAGAACTAGGTTAAAATCCTAAAATTCTAATGAAGTTTTGAGTATTTCGTTTTCTATGTAATTACATCCCTATATGGATATTGGAAAGTGGATGAATATGTAGAACAAATGAAACCCAATTTAATAACCCAAAAAATGTTAGTTGATCATTAATTCAATCTTTACTCAGTGCATGGTGAGTTGGATTGAGATTGCACACCTAATTAGACATTCTTGGTTGATATACTCTGGTTAATCATGTTCTCTTTAGAAACCACTATGAAGGATTTAAATGGAATTTAGGGATATAATATATTACCTGTTAGGAAATAGAACCTGATAAAAATATGACCATGAAAACCCTAGGATAACATGAAGAAGTGATAGGTTGATCCAATTATATCATAGTTGAACCGAATGTTTCATAGGTTTAAATGAATCTTTCATTTGAGTGGATATCATAGGATTGAGTTTTCATATTAATATGATCATTTAATGTGATTTTATTGGACATTATCATAAAAATTTTGGTTTTAGTATTTATTTTAAAATAGGATCATGAAAATGAATTTGTAAAGGGTATGTCCCTAAGAACTCCTAAATAAGGAAATTTGGGATACATAGTTACTTATTCTTACCATGGCTAGTGAGGTAGATATATTAGTAAAAGATATTTCTAGATTTTCTTATAGTTCCCTAATATTATTACTTTAGTGAAAGGTAATTAAATTTGTGAGTATTTGTGTTATTTAAGTATGGGAGAATGTTACTCCCCAACATTTTGGAATATATATATATATATATATTCTTCTAAATTAATGCAATTTTCAACAGCTTGATCCACATGCAACACTAAAAATAATTAGGAAACAACATATTAGATTCATATTATTAATAAAATATAATAATAATAAAACCAATAATAAATAAAAATATTTTAATCATTTATAAACGTATAAAAAATAGGATTAAGAGCACTGAAATTTTTAAAAATACATATTTTAATAAATGTAGTTTTTCATTACATATTGTATTTTCATTTAAAAGATAAATTTATAATTTTTTGAATTTAAATTTTATAAAAGTAAATTAATTTTTTAACCCATCATATCAAAATTATCTTGGGGTGATTTTTTGAAATTTTTATAAAATCATTAATTTTTAGGTGAATAGTGAAAAATATTGCCTTTACTAAAACCCTAGAGATCATAAAAATAGAAACAAGTATAACTCAAAAACATAGTAAAAAATTTTAATTATAAAAAAATATTTAAGAGGTAAATTATTCATTTAAAAATATAAAGTTAAATTTGTAAATCTATTATTAAGCTTTTAAGGACTTAACTTACATTTTCCAATACAAAATTGTTTTAGTATTTATTTAAATTAAATATTATTTTGGTAAAATTCAATTTTGGATTGATTTATAAGACATGTACCTTTTATTTATTTTATAAAAAACAATTTATTTTATGAAAAAAATGTTTATATTTTTATCCAATACATAAATTGTATGCCTGAAAAACACTTTTCTTAAAAACTAGTTTTTCACACTATGTGTTCATTTTGAAATTAACTTTCCTAGAAAAAAAATTATTATATAGATTTAATTAAATAATATATATCATGAATTTTTAATTTTTTAATAATCTTTATTTCAAATTTGGTCATTAATATTAATTCCCTTGGTTAAAAATTTGTTACCACACTAAATGTTAATTATAGTAAAAGTTAAAAACTAGGGGGAAAGCCTAAAATAACACCAATTTTTGTCAAAAATGTATTATTTGGAGTTTTATATATCTTAAATCATCACACACTTCATTATTTTAAAATTTTGGAGTCGTTGATCCTAGAATAGTTTCATTCCATTATTGAAATGAAATGGGTACTTCCAAAATTACCCTTATATTCACATATAAAATAGTATCACTTACACCAATTAACGCTACACCTAGTCCTTATAGTTTCCTCCAAAAACTATACTGTTTTTCTCATTCTATAATCCTCTCCCACTTTATTATGCCTCTAGTATAAATTTATTATCCTAAGGCCTCTATTTCCAGGGATATTTCCAGGTTAAATCTCAAGTTCTCAACCTGAGTTTTTCAAAACTCCTTAGTCTTTTATTCTTAATATTAATCTTCCAAAAATTTTATAGATACCATAATATAATTAAATAAATATTATTAATATACTAAAATATTATTTTATTATTGGATAAACCATTATTAGATAATTCGTATCAACTAAGAAAAAAAACAACACTGATCATGTGTACGTTAGGATTATCGCCGCCACAGAGTGATGCATTTAGTTTTTTCATAACCACATCTCATTGATGTAAATAATGATTGATTTGATGTATTAATAAATTTACTATGTAAAAATTATCATTATTAAATGATAATATATCATATACCTTAATTCCAAACCATTCATTGAGAAATAGAAGCATTACTCATGTGTACATGTGGACTACCGACTCCATGAATGATGAATTTCATTTTTCATCGCAAAAATTAATGTATGGTTATAATATTTACTTTAAGGAAGATATATAATATTTATATCACTATTAATATTCTTGAAAGATAATATTAGACATTATGTAAGTGATATTAATTATAAAGTGTTATAGTAAACTCAATCATGAAAAAAATGAACATATCAATGAATCTTTATTAATTTGAATCCATTTTTTTAAAACCAATTGAAAATTATAAATTTTTTACTAATTTAAAAATAAAATAAATAAAAATATAAAATTATGTAGATTATGAATCTACTTTACAAAAAATTTTACCATAATCAATATACAAAGTAAGTTTCACAGAAATCGACTCCACAACCTCAGGTGATCACTATAAGCAAAATATATTTGATAAATAAATATCACATAATAATAAATAAACTATAGAAAATGAAATATAAAATTTCAAAGTTGGAGTATTGTATCACTAATAGGGGTAGGGGTGAATCAGTGATACTCTTTTTCTTTCATGTTTCTTTTCAATTGAAAAAACATTCGCCTCCTATTAAAGATTTTAATTCCCTCCTAATAAATAAATTAACACACATCCAAAGTAACACAAAGATTTACAAGGTTCACTATTCAATAAGAATAGCTACATCCTTGTTATGGTTTGAAAATGATCCAATTCCATAAAATCCACTAGAAATAAATCCTTAGAATACGATGAGTAGGATATACCCTTTCACTCATGTAGCACTATGATACAATACATCTAGTGCATGTGCACCCTTTTAGCAAAATAGAGTAATAAATTTCTTTTGTAACATATCATGTTACCTGTGATTCTTTTCAATTCACCAAATACATTCAATTGTAAAACAATTCTTCTTTACCTTAACCAAAATAAAGGTAATAACCTCTTGGACTATGTAAAAAAATCTGTCTGATTACCCTGAGTATGATGCTCCCAGTCCGATTTTTCTTGGTTCGATCTTTAAATTGAATACAATTGAATATAATTTTCACCACTCTAATAATTTCATTGAATAGTAAATAAAATAGGATTGTCACCACATCAAAACATGTATGTAATAGTCATGAGAAATATAATTGGAACCACTTCAAAACCTGTATGTAATAGTCATGACAAATAGAATCGGCACCACTTGAAAACATGTATGTAATAGTGAAGACAAATAGAATCGGCACTGCTTTAATCCCTCTTCTTCTCTCTCTAAGTCCCAGAGCTTCTCTCCCCTCTACTGTGAACACTGATCATTTTCAGAAAGTACAATGTGCTTTCTCTTTTTATAGGAAACAATTGGAAGGAATCCAAAAGTCCTTTCCAGCTCACTAAAATTTTCCCAAATTTGAATTTCCCCCCAAAAACTTGGTATACATTTTTAACTTTTCCAACACTTCTCGAAGATTCTTGATTATTCTTCAAAGTTCATCACTTTCTTAGTCCCTTTCATTTGTATCACCATAACCATTTTTATTCAAAAAACCCAATACAATTTTTCATTTAGAAAACACAAAATTTTGAGTAAAATTGTTGGGTATGACTACTAGATACGATTGTTCGGTATAATTTTTGGGTAAGATTGTTTCTTTATATGATCTATGTGTACGATACATTACAATCTGATAAAATTCATTGTTCTGTGTACGATAATTTCCCTGATTGTTGGGTACGATTGTTTCTGCGTACGATCATTGCATATGATAAATTACAATTTGATAACGATCCTTATTATATATAAGATCATTTTCTTGGTACGACCATTTTATGGGTACGATCATTTCTGGAAATATTATTTTCTAGGAAAGATCATTTTTGGGTACGATAATTTTCTAAGTACGATCATTTTCTGAGTACGATCATTTTTTGGATACAATCATTTCTGGGTACGATTTTTTTCTGGGTATGATCATTTTCTGGGTACGATCATTTCTGGGTATGATCATTTTCTAGGTACGATCGTTTTCTGGGTACAATATTTTTTTGGGTATGATCATTTTTGGGTATGATCATTTCCTGGGTACGATCATTTTCTAGGTATGATCATTATCTATGTATGATAATTTTTTTGGTATGATCAAATACAATCTAAAAACAATGATCATCCTGGATATGATACAATACGATCTAAAAATGATTCTTTCTTGATTGACACCATTTCCGTTATTTTATTCTACTCAAATCTGATGTAAAACAATCAGGAAATGATGAATTTCTTGGGGGGATGTAAAAAAACTAATAACACTTGTTATCCCAGGTACGATGATCTTTGATCAGTAACTTCTATTCTCTTTCTCTTTCACCTCAGTCTAATGAGAAACAAATTCATTACCTTGTTGGCATGACAAGCATCATATCTTCTTATTCTCTTTCACTTCAATCTGATTAAAAACAAAGTTATTACCTCGTCATCCTGACATACACCATCTATTCTATGATTGGAACCACTACCTTTAAATCAGAATAAGCTCTTCCTCTTTTCAAAAGTCATCACCATTCACATCTTTTCAAAATTCACCACCATTTTTACTTTCCTATTTTTTTAACAAACTTGCATCATAATATTTACCACATACTTATGATTTTTTATAATTATAAAATAGAAAATCATCATCATAATTACATTAGAATGTATCATAAATTTCCATTCATTCTAGTTTCCTTATTTACATCTCATCCGGAGGATAAACGTTTTGAATAAAAGTGTCCAATCCTTTTCAAAACCAAAAAACCAAAACAATTGTTTCCAAAACAAAGTGAAGTGATTTCTATTCTTCAAACTCAAACTTGAAAAAAAAAAAGACAACTCCTGAAACCTTCATCACATTTATCATCATCTTGGTCCCAACAATCTCCCCTATTGGATTTTGTTGATGACCAAGTTTCATAAATCAATGAACATTGTAACCTCAATAAATGGATTACACATCAACAATTCTAATCCTATGTGAGCAAACTCATTGTAGGAAATAAAAATCATTAATAGAAAAACCATGATATCCAAAAAAAATTAATCATTACAACCTCTTTCTTTTCTTCATTATTCCATGAAAAAAAATCAATTTCTTTTCCTACAACCACTCAAAAAAAGTTTGAATAGATCAATCATAAATAATGTGGAATTCACATATTGCCCACAACTCTCTCTTTTATGCAAAATATTTATGAAACTAAAAAATTCTCCCCTTTTACAAAACAATACAAAGGTTAGATGAGAGAGGGGACAGATACACATACCTCAAGTTCAACCACATTTTTGAGAATTATTCCTTCGATAAAGGTTTTTTGAAAACATCAGAAACTTGTTATGATGTTGGAATATACTCTAGATTCAATTCATTCTTCTCCACATGCTCTTTTATGAAATGATATTTTATATCGATATGTTTTGAAAGATAATGTTGTAATGGATTCCTGGTGAGATTGATTATACATTGATTGTCACACCCCAAGAGCAAGGGTAACTTCACTTCTATAAGTAAATCTTTCAATTGTGTTTTCATCCACATAAGTTGAGTAGTAGATTGAGTAGTAGCAACAGACTCGTCTTTGGTCATACTGATAGTTACTGAATTTTATTTCTTTTAATGCCAACTAACACAATTCTTTCCCATAATTAATACCCCACTATATTTTTATCTTTTATCATCAACATTTCCTACCCAATCTACATCTGAATACCCCAATAATTCAATAAAATTTGAGATATCATATTTGATTCCAAAGTTTTTTATTCCTACGATGTATATAAGAATTCTTTTTCTAGCAAGTAAATGTGATTATTTTGGAGCACTTTTAAATCCATTGCATAATTTAACAACATACACAATGTCTGGTCCTGAGGCAATCAAATACAATAGACTTATGATCATCTTCTGATACTCTTTTTGATCAACTTCTTTTCCTTCTCCATCTCTACTCAGCTTTGTTCCCACTAAAATGGGTATGGAAATAGGTTTTGAATTTTCCATGCCATACCAATTGAGATGTTATTTTGCATAATTTAATTGGGAGAGAAAAATGTATTCATTATTTTACTGTATTTGTAACCCAAGAAAGTATTTCATTTCTCCTATCAAGGAAATTTCAAATAGATTATTCATTTCTTCAGAAAATCTTTCACCGGTGCCTTCATAATTCTAGCAAAGATAATATCATCAACACAAACAATTACAATGAGAGAATACTCTTAATTTTCTCTCATATAAAGATTGATATCCACTCTTCCTTTGTTATAATTCATCTTTATTAAGAATGTATCCAATTTGGAATACCATGCCCCCAGAGCATATTTTAAGACATAAAATTACTTTTTCAATATTCACACATAACCTTTATCTTTTCCAATAACCAAGCCACAATTTTGTTCAATATAAACCACTTCTTCAAGATCACCATTTAGGAATGAAGGTTTTACATTCATTTGAAAGATCTTGTAGCCTCATTGTGCAACAATAGCAAGAAAGATTCAGATTGTTTGAAGTATTTCCACTAGAGAAAAAGACTCATAAAAATCAATACCCTCTATCTTTGAATACCCTTTCCAAACCAATCTTACTTTTTTTCTTATAACTTCACCTTTTTCATTCATCTTGTTCTAGAAAACCCATTTTGTTCCGATGATGTTTTTGTTTTCAGTCTCGGGTATGAGTTCCTAGGTATTATTATTTTCAATTTAATCCAACTCTTCATTCATGGCTTAAACCCATTCTAAATTATCAAAATCTTATTTCACATAATTCAGTTCCACGTTTAAATAAAAAGAAGTATGTGTAATGGAATTGGTTGTTCTTCTTGTAAGAAACTTCTGATGTCGATCACCAATTATATTCTATGCTTCCACATGTTTCCTTGTCCTTGGATAAGATTTTCGATGGTCTTCCCTGTCACTATAAATATATTAGTCTCATTCTTCACATTTATTAGGAATAAAATCATTTTTATACTTATCAGAATTATCTTATTCAACTTTCATAACTTCATTGTCTGCCTGAACATGTTTCTCTTTATCAGATGCTTCAATCACTTTTACATCAACTGAATCAACAATTTTTTTTATTTGTTGAAGCATTTGTACCCTATTCCTTTCGAAGAATATCCAATAAATATTCCATCCCCACCTTTATTCTCAAACTTACCAAAGTTTCAACCTTTATTCTTTATAATACAAAGACTCATGAAAACTCTAAAGTGCTTCAAACTTGGAGTTTTTTTATAAAACAATTCATAGGGAGTCATACCTAATTGAGGCCTATATAAACAAAGGTTCATAATATAAATTGAATTACTCATGGCTTTCCTCTAAAAGTAATGAGAAAGGCCAAGGTCAAGTAACATAGTTCTTCCCATTTCAACCAGGCTTCTATTATTTCTTTTAGTAACCCCATTTTTTTGGGGAGTGTATGGAGAGCTATACTCATTCTAAATTTCATGCTTCTCAAGATAGTCTTCAATCTCTCCACGTTTGTATTCACCACCATTAACAGTTCTCAACTTCTTCACAGAATACTCACATTCTTTCTCAACTTTTCTTATGATACATTTAAACATTTTCAAAGAGTCTGATTTGTGTTTCATGTACATAACACAAGTAATGAGTGTAAAATAATCCATGAAAGTAATGAATTACTTATCTCCATGTGTTTATTGTTTTCTAATTTTCCCACATATATCAGAATGGATCATATCTAGGAGTTTTTTTGAACAAATATCAACATTCTTACACACAACATTTGTAATTTTTAATTTCTGGAAGATATTACAACACCAATCTCTTCTTCTTGTAAAATCAGGAATGTATCAAACACTTCCCCTTTTAGATAACATTCTCATGTTTTTCTAAAACATATTTCCAAGCCTTTTATTCCATAACTGATTCTCTTCCACCATACTCATGTAACAAGAGTTTTTTGAATCACCAACATGAAACAAATTTCCTTTCGTACGTTGGCATCATGTAACAATATTTCAATATTCTTCACTCTTTATAAAAAATCCATATTTCTTAAAGATAACCTTGTTACCCTCATGAAACAATTGCAAGACACTTAGCAGTTTTTTTTCAGCCCATCAACATACAATTTTTTCTTAGATTTTATATTTTCTTTTCCAATAATAGTTGACCCAATACCTTTTATTTTTAATGATCCATCCTTCCCAAACTTTATTTTGCCTTATTTATAATCAATCACATCCTTCAAAAATTTCATGTATCAAATAATGTGAGAATAACATCCACTATCAAGTATCCAGGGTTGTTCTCCTTTCATGGATTTTAATTCAGTTTCAACAACAAGAGCCTTTTCACCATTCTTTTCATTCTTCACCATTAGATTTTGAGAATTGAGAATCTTTTTCTGAGATGGTAACAAAATAATACATCTTTTTGAATGGTTTCCAGGTTGTTCACATATTTCACAAATAGTTTCCAAGGTTCAGAACCTATTTTCAATCTTCACTTCATTTTTTTAGATTTCTTCAAGGAAACCTTCTAATATTTCTTTCCTTGAGGAGACTGACTCCCCCTCAATCTCTTACATTCATAACCTTTAGGATAATAGTAATGTTTTTTATTCAACCAACACATACTTTTTGTGTGAATTAATCCCCCAAAATACCAGCAATACCCATAGAAAGAGTGTTTTCCTCTGAAACCTCCACACTGATCAGAATTGTGAAAACATTACTCAACCATATTCTTTTTACCTTCAATTGGATTATTCTTCTTCTTTTCATCCTTGATAGGATCAAAAGTATTTGAAACTATTTTGGATCCCGATAAAACCTTTTCAAACTTAGGATGTTTTGTAACTTCTAAATTCTTTACTTTGACCACATACATAACATTCTCATCATTCTTCCTTTCAGACACAGTTCCATTATTCTTCTCACCCATTGAAGGTGTATTTTTTTGAACCTTCTCAAGTTTTTAATTGTTAAAATATTCATCATCTTCTTTGATTGAGTTTTGGAAACTTAGAATTTTCTTTTTAGCTTCAGAGAGTTTTTGTTGGAAAAGTTACAAATCTTCTTCTTTTGCCTTCAGTTTTACTTCCAAATGCACATTATGATTATTTTCATCTTCAAAAGACATATTCAAATCACCAATATCATTAACCATATCTTCTTTTTCACCATAAAAAAATTCTTGGTTTCTTGATCATTCATCATCCAAATTTTTTTTTTCTTTTCAGGACTTTGGATCTTTCTTATACATTATTTCAACTCTTCTTTCAAATGCATTTCAAGCTGAGTTTCTTTTTCTTTAGAACTACTTCTTATGAATTCTTCATCATTCACTATTGAAATTAAATTATTTTCATTACCATAATCAATGGATTTTTCTGATTTAGAATCACTCCCTTTTTCTTCATCAGCTTTCTACAAGAAACTTATTATTTTTTATTTGAATAATTTCTTTTCTCTTCCTTTGTCTCCCTTATTCTTCCACGATCTTCATGTCTTTATTTATTCAATACAACTATCCTCTTATTTATTTCTTCAAGGAAAATTATCCGCAAAGTTACCAACACCTCCACGTTCAAAACATTTCAAGGGAATTTTCCCTTTGTATTTCCCTGTACCTATTTTTACATTGTTTGAAAACAAGGATAGGATTTCATTAAGATTTTTACATACCTCATTTTTAGAGTTAGAATCACCAGCTTCATCTTCAGAAAAATCTTCTTTGACTTTTCTTTATTCATATCATTGAAATACATTTCTCTATAATATATTTTTTTCTTCATAGAATTATTTATTCTCATTTCATAGGTGATAAGAGTTCTATGTAAATCATCAAGAGATAATGTTTCAAGATATATGTCTTCAATCTCCATATTTGTAGCTTTTCATTCTTCACTTTTGTATTAACTTCGTATATGTTTTTCAATTTATCCCATATACCTTTATCTGTGGAAACACCTTTAACTCTCGAAAATTAACTTTCATAAAGTGATGATAATATAGCATTATTGGTCGTTTCATCATTCTCAAGGAACTTCTTTTCAACATGTGTAAGTGGATCACTATCATCAATGAGTGGAAACCCAGTTTTTTCAGCTTCACGAACATCATAACTGATAGACATAAGATATGGAAGCATTCTATTTTTATAGATATGCTAGTCATTTCCATCAAATACTGGAATACCACTATTGTTCACACAATTCACATTCTCTATCAGCAAATAATAGCGTAGGGAACATTTTTTCTGATACCAACAGAAAGTACCCATTCAAAGTATTGTATCACTGAGAGGGAAGGGGATGAATTAGTGATACTCATTTTCTTTTATATTTCTTTTCAATTGAAACCACCTTAACCTCCTATTAAAGATTTTAATTCCCTTATGAGAAACAAATAAACAAACATACAAAGGAAGACAAATATATACAAGGTTCACAATTCAATAAGAATAGTTATGTTCTTGTTATAGTTTGGAAATAATCCAATACCATATAATCCACTTTAAATCAATCCTTGGAATACAATGAGTAGGATGTACCCTTTCACTCGTGTAGCAGTATGAAATAATACAACTAGTGCATGTACACCCTATTAATATAATAGGGTAATACATTTGTTTTGTAACATCTCAAGTTACTTGTGATTATTTTCAATTCCCAAAATATATTCAATTGTAAATAAATTATTCTTTTTCTTACCCAGAAGAAAGGTAAGAACCTTTGGGATGATGTAAAACAATCTATCTGATTACCCTGAGTACGATGCTCCCAGTCCGATTCTTCTCGATCTGATCTTTCAACTGAATACAATAGAATAGAATCGACACCACTCTAATAATTTCGTGAGATATTCAAGAAAAATAGGATCATAACCACTTCAAAACATTTATTTAATAGTCAAGACAAATCGAATCAGCACCACTTCAAAACATGTATGTAATATTGAAGACAAATAGAATCAGCACTGCTTCAATTCCTCTTCTTCTCTCTATAAATCCCAGAGATTCTCTCTCCTATACTATGAATAGTTCTTATTTTCAGAAAATACAATGTACTTTGACTTTTTATAGGAGACAATTGGCGGGAATCCAAAATACCTTTCCCATTCTCATTTTTCATTTGTATCACCATACCCATTTTTCATTCCAAAAATCCAATAAAATTTTTCATTTATAAAACCCATAATTCTATGTCCAATTGCTGGGTATGATTTCTAGGTATGACTGTGGTGTATGATTATTGGGTACGATTGTTTCTACATACGATCACTGTGTAAAGTAAATTAAAATCTGATAACAATCCTTGTTAAGTGTATGATCATTTCCACGATTGTTGGGTATGATTTTTTCTGTGTACGATCACTGTGTACGATACATTACAATCTGAAAATAATCCTTGTTTTTTGTACGATCATTTTTTGGGTATAATCATTTCTTGGGTGCCATCATTTCTGGGTATGATCATTTTCTAGGTACGATCATTTCTGGGTATGATCATTTTCTAGGTACGATCATATTCTGGGAATGATCATTTTCTAGTTATAGTCATTTTTGGGTACGATCATTTTTCGGTACGATCATTTCATGGGTACGATCATTTTCGGATATGATAATTTTCTAGGTATGATCATTTTATGTGTATGATCATTTTATGGGTATGATATTTTTTTGGGTATGATCATTTTTTGGGTACGATCTTTTTCTGGGGATGATCATTTTATGCGTACAATCATCTTATGGGTATGATCAAAAACAATTTCAAAACGATGATCTTCCTGGATACAATGCAATACAATCTGAAAAATATTACTTGTTGATTGACCCCATTTATTTTCTTTTCTTCTACCTAAATCCAATGTAAAACAATCAGGTAATGATTACTTTCTCAGGTACGATGTAAAACAAAATGATAATACTTGTTCCCCTAGGTATGATGATATTTGATTAGTAACTTCTATTATCTTTATCTTTCACATTGGTCTGATGAAAAAAAAAATCATTACCTTGTAAGCATGACATGCATCATATCTTCTCATTCTCTTTAACTTTAGTCAACTGCAAAAAAAAAATTATTACCTCGCAAGCTTGACTTGCACCATCTATTCTGTGATCAACACCACTGCTTTTCAATGAGCATCAGCTCCTATACTTTTCAAAAGTCATCACCATTCACAGATTTTCAATAGTCACCACCATTCATAGATTTTCAATAGTGCCCACCATTAACATGTTTTCAATAGTCACCACCATTCACAACCTTTCAATAGTCACAACCATTTTTACTTTTCTCTTTCTTTTATCAATATTCAATCATAAGTTTTACCACATACTTATGATTTGTGAGACTTACAAAACAACAACAAATCATCACAATTACATTGGAATGTTTCGTAACTTTCCATTCATTCTAGTTTCTTTCTTACCTTCCCATCCCAATGAAAAACTCTCTAAAAACAAGTGTATGATTCTTTTCAAAACAAAAAAACAAAACAATTGTGGCCAAAACAAAGTAAAGTGATTTATTTTCTTCAAACCCAAACTTGAAAACAAAAGAAAACTCTTGAAACCTTCATCACCTTTATCATCCACTTGGTCCCAACAAAATATAGGTGTAAAATGTCCTTAATAAAATTTTTAATGAATTTATTTTTATTATTTGAGATGTTAGGTGCATTCACATAAAAAATCAAGACATGAGGTTAGCGTTATTTGTCTCTATCTTCAATTACATGAGATATGTTTGATATTTTACCTCATATTTTATTTTATATGGTTTATTTTCTACACTATTTACTTCTAGTATGATGAATATATTTATTTTAATGCTATTTTAATATCCATTTTATGGTATACATCTTATGTTATTTTGATTGTTATGTTACCACTACTATAAGGGTTTTTTCATCTCAATTTTGTTTCATTGAGATATGATGCATATTCATCACTTGTTTACTTTTCATGGTTTATATATTTTCAATGAATTTTTTTATCATAATTTTCATAAAATATAAGGTATTTAAAAATACGTTTGAAGTTCTACCTTTTATGGATTTTAAATTCTAAATATATAATCTCTGTAAGAGTTTTATTAAATCAATTATCGATTCATTGATTTTTTATTTTTATTCTTGAACTTATTTCATATAAGTTGTTAAATTATTATTTTTTATTTTATTATGTTTTATTTTATATTTTTTATATGTATTTACATTTCTATGACATGAAACCCCTTTCCAAATTTCTCTTACTCCATGAATTAAGATATCCAAAATGGATTTGGTTAACTCTTTCATTCTTTGAATTAAAATATTATTCCTTGAGCATCATTCCTATAAGTTTGTTAAACTATATTATTCCATATTTAGTATGATATTACCACTTTTTTATCTAGGGAAAATGATATTTTTGACTCAACTATACTTTCTGGATGAATTTATTTCTCATAAAAGTGCATCATTTTTAAGAAAAAAATATCATCTCCTTTAAATATCATTTTTCCTTAATTTTGTTGTTCATTGTTCCCAAAAATGTTTTTACTTACTTGTTTTTAAATATAAAAATTTATTTACTCATGTGATCTTACTATTTTACATTATCACTTTTCAAAGGGAAATTTTACTACTTCTTCTTATGATTTGGGTTTTCAACAAAGGTGTAAGATCCTAACCCTACATGGAGTACATATTTGATTAAATCTTATTTAAACATCATTTTCTTCAAATTAAGTGGTAATTATATGTATGGTAAGTTTTGGGGTTTTCTCAGGGGTTTGGGACATAAAAGGAGAAGGAAAGAGGAAAAATATCATGCAACACACAGTTGACGTACGGTTAGTACTAATCGTGTGCCTAGCTAGGGAAATTATTTGGCCAAACCACTTATCATACAGAGGTAGATGCATAGGATTTTGTGGCCTTAAAAACCATGTGGTTTCACCTAGGATACCTTGTAGCTTCACCCCTCTTGGTAAAATTGATCCACATGATTATCACATGGTTTTATCAACCGTGCGACTAAACCATGTGGCCCTTAAAAATAGGAATATCTGATTTTTTCCTTTTCAGGATAAAATGTTTCTTTCCTAATTTTTACTCCCATTTTACCCCCTCCATATTAATTGATAAACCAGAATATACCTCCTCCTCCATGGGTTCTTCTCTTTCAGTTATTATGCATTTGGAGTGTCATTTCACAGCTATGGGTAAGTCTTCGACTTTGTTTCCTTCTATTTTCTGGAAGAGGCTTGGTGTGTACATTCTTCTCCTTCTTAATCCTTAAAACCCACTTTTTGTATAAGATTCTTGGATAGGAATTTAACAATTTTTTTGAGTTATAATCAAGTTCTGAGTCTAATAGAGTGGTTGTCTATGAGCATGATGTAGGTGGTATTTAAGCTTCTTCCCATAGTCTTGATGTTTTATCAGTGCAAGCAGTTGTTCCAATTATAATACCTTTACATGTTTGGTTCTCTTCAGTAAGTAAGTGATATTGGGCCCTATATTAAGGTTTGGATCCCTCTATGGACTCCATTGGGTCCATTGATTTTTGATACCAAACCTATGGATACCCTTGGGGTATGCCAAACCCTTAAGAATGATGAAATAATTTGGTAAATATTTAAATAGGATAATTGTTAAAGTGAATGGGTTGTAAATCATAAGGGGGTATACAGACAATATTAATGGAATAATTAAAATGTGTATATGGTGTCTTTTTTAAAATACTAGAATGATTTTGAAATGTTTTAAATGTTTTGTTTTGGATTTTGATCCAGATATGGTTTCTAATGAATGTGAATGATGTTTCATTAGTGGGAAATTTTTAAAAAGGAGGATTTGACCTCAAATTATTTTTACAAGGGGTTTTCTTAATAGATTTCAAATGGTGATTTTAAATGAGTTCGCGGTTCCTTTTTTTGAAAATGATTTAAATGCCTCTTTTTGTGGTTATAAATGGAAATAAAATTCTCTGGGAATGTTTGAGTTTTCAAAGAGGAAGACCCATGTTTTAAAGGGGTGGATTCAAGATGAATTAAAATTAGTGTTTTTAATTATTATTTATGACATGATTTGGTTTTTAAGGTCCGTTGGGACCATAGTAATTGAAATTATTTATGGGTTAGTGAGATATAACTAATGAAAATTATGTTGTCTTTTTAACTTTGTTAATGAAATTGAATTGATATTAATTATAGTCAGATTATTAATATAGAATTAAGGAGTGTTTGGTATAAAGTTCTATCTATTTAGTGAGATATATTTTATAATTAAAAATATGTCAACTGGTTAAATAATCACATCCACATGTCTTAGTGCATGGTTGTTGAGTTATTTTGTCAGACTTAGGCTCTATATGTATAAATTATAGACTGAGGCTCCATGTTTGGGGTGGATAGAGTGATTCTCTAGGCCCCACCAATGTGTTTTATGAGTTGGGTTATTGTATTGAGGATCTAGGTTCCTAACTCATGGATTGTGGCTCCATGTTTGGGTTGGACTGAACTGATGCTCGAGGCCCAGCGACGTATTTCGTAGATTTAGGATGTCAGATCAAGGCTCTATGCTTCCCAAATGTATGGTTATGGTTTGAATGTCGAACTAGGGATATGAGGTTAGTTGATTATTTCATTTTTTTAGTTAATTCACCATTTTTATAAAAATTATTCAAACCCCTATGTTATGGATTTTGCTCCCAATGTGACTGTAGCTAGTCTAGTTGGTTGGTTGACCCTGGAGAACTTAAATGATTACTTGGTTGTTTAATAATTTATAAAATGTGATACATATTTATTTTTTTACCTTGTTTATTTATTTCACTTTCTTACCTGTATAAACCCTTGTACATATTTTTTATTACTTTATACACCCTTGGTGATGGCCTACTGAGTTGTAATCATACCCTGCTCAGGCCACCATAGAACTTTGGTACCTGAGAAGATGGTACTTTTTTTCAGGTTTAGGTTCATAATATGGGCCTCTTATACATTTCAAGCATGGGATGTTTGGTTAGAGAATTGGATGTTAGGACTAGGAGGGGACTCGGGTTCGTGTTTATGATATTTTGTTAGTTTTGGTTTTGGACATTTTTGTATGACTGCCTCACATGTAGTGTATTCATCATATGGTTATATCATGGGTACATGGTTATTTTTGGCACCTTATGTATACTATACATTTATTGATCATGTTGGTTTATCCATTTGTTGATGTTACTTATGTTTTAACTCTACTCTGATAAGAGGTTATAGTCTCCCCATGTTTTCCTTCATAACCATGATGGTAGTCATCTACCTATAGCATACGGGGAGGCATGCTTGAGGTCAAGTGACAACCCAGATTGGGGCACTGGTAATAGTGGATACTAAGTTAGGGATGTAAAAAAAGTGTTATGAGAGAACGGTTTATTTTATCTTAATATTTTTTCATGGTAGACATGATACTAGGTTCTTTTTTAGTCTTGGCAATGAGATTTTTCATGGGTGTTTGTAGCCCCACATACAAGGGAAAACCCAAGTCGCCAAGGACGGTAATTGATGTTCTATTTTTTGCTTTTACATTTGATTGATACTTACACCTCGGGTGGCACACTTGGATGTGATGTTATTAATTTATAAGGATTTACCTCTTGGTCTGGTGTGGCAAGATAGGGTGTGTGAGTTCATCCATCATGTCAGGCGAATAGGATAGATATGTCATCCATATGTTTCCTATTATTGACTTTTGAATGACATGATGTTAAACCAAATGGGTATAAAAAGTGAAATTTAATAAAATTATGGATGTTAAAATGTGGTTTAATAGGTTTTGAGAAATATAAATCCTTAGGTTTTAGAAATGGGAAATTTTTTTAAATGGTAATTTCAATAAATTAAGGATTTATAAAATATTGGGTTAATAGAAAAGTTTTTGAAAGTGAAAATTCCTGAGTTTTGAAAACAAAAAAAAATTAAATGAGGAACCTTGGGTTTTAAATTCCATGGTTTAATTAATAAGGTAAATGAAAAATGATGTAACATATAGGGACATTGGGAATGGGTATCTTTAGTGTTGTGATCATACCCCATGTATGGGTGGTTTGGGAAGTGAGAGTGCCCTAGTTTGTGACCTTGGTTGGGGTTCATGAGAACATGTGGGTTTTGATGTATAATAAAAGATATTAACTTGTTGTTCCCTTGATAGGGCTATGGCCTTAGGATATAGGATGTTGTCTAGTAATGTGGGTGTAGTATCCCTTGTAGGTTTTGACTGTGTGAGTCATGTTTTGAACCCTAGAGTGGGTGCTTAGATAATAGTTCTGATATGTGTGTGTGAGTATCTTTGATGTGTACATGGAATAGATGTTTCTTGGGTTCGTTAGATGCAATATGTCTCAGAATGGGGGTAGGAGTGTCGCTCGTGAGCATAAAGTTATTTGAGCTATGATTTTTATGGACTAGTGAGAGAACTCATGGCCTTTTACTGACATGAATCTATTTTAGGGAGTTGGTATCAATTTAGTTTCAAGGTGACCCATGAGAGGGGTCATCTTGGTTGCTCGTGCTTTTGGGGTGCATAGGGAACCATTAGACATTTTGGAGATGCGGTTCGAGTTATGGTTATGAGATTGTAGTTTTGGGGGGAAATATGAGGGTAACCTAGTGGGAGGTTGACCCAATGCGGCAGGTTCCTTAGAATGTTGAGAGCAGAAGGTTGCTTCAGAGGTGGAATTGATACATGGTGGGTGCCATTGATTTTTTTTAAAGTTCATGGTTATTCCTTGGTTTCTATCTTAGAGAGGAACCTGAGCCCTCGTAGATAGTTGTGAGGTAGGCTTTAAAAGGATAGAGCATTGGGTGTCAGTTTGTTTTAACAGTGATTAATGGAGGAATCAATGTTGTCTTTTGGACGGACAAGGTGAGGGTGAAAAAATAGTGGATGGATGATTTTGTTATGGAAGTGACACCTAGGGTGAGGAATGGTCACATAGTTGAGTTGGTTTGTACGAAAGGTTAGTTTTTTGAATGAGAACCTAGAAAATTAATTGATTATAATGAGGTTGGCAAACTAGGAGGCATTATTAGATGAGTAATAAGGTGTTTGGTCCTAGATTGGGTGATGTATGACTCATGTGATATTGAGTCAGGTTTAGTGTGCGGTCACAGTAAAGTGATATACCTAGTGGGATTTGATGAGGTTCATATGTGTTCATGTGCTGGGAAGGAATGATGCTATTTGTGATGGGTGAACAGGTGGCTCGGGAGAAGTGCATGTCGTTTTCTATAAAACCAAAGTTAGAAGTATTTTTTATGAAAGATACTAATTAGTTTTAGATTAGTGTGATGGGTCATTTTGTTTCTATTGAGAGTTTCCAAGGTCATGCTGGAAGGACTCGAGAGGTGTGGCCGTGAAAGTGCCAGAGGTAAAATTGTTTCACAGTTTCTTGGTAAAGATTCTATAAGTTGTAGTGATTTCTGTTGGAAATTCCACTTGAGTTGTGGGGTGGGGTGTTATTGAGATGTTTATGGGTAGAAAAGCTCGATACTATCAACATTCCAAGGAGTCACCACTGCTCGAGATTATCAACCTTTATACTTAGATACCAAAATGTTTCTGGGTTGGATATCCTACCTCTTGGAGGTCATGATCATATATGTGTATATTTCGAGATAGATGGTGGTAAATCCACCATCAACCATGGTGGGTGAGGTCCTCGGGATAGACCAGATGTCGACGAATGTTGATGGTGCTTCTCTCAGAAGCCAAAAATGGGTACCAGTTAGTGATGTTTTATTATTTATGTAAAAGTTATATGGCCACATCCAAGTTTTTAGGTTCATTTTTTGATCTAATCATTATCAAGGGTGGTTGGAATTGCTTTGGGAAAGTGGTTACAATGACACTTTTAAGGTGGGTACCGGTACATGAGTCGTGGATGTGTGGTGAAATCTATAGAGTGGGTGGGGTGTCATCAGGATTTCAATGGGAGACCTATGAGAAACATATTTGGGTAAGGAAGGCCATGTGGGCCTTGAATATGGTGGTTGATTGATCCAATTATTGACTTTATCTCGGGGTAGTTCTCAAAGAAATATAAGATGCCTGAATTAGAGTATTTGATGGGCATGATAAGCCATGACAACGGTTGATGGAAATAGAGGTTGGGGGTTTTAACCCCATCAGGAGTGGGGGATGGACTTGGATAGGTGTGTTTGGGTGACCTTGTAATGCCTCCAATTGTAAAGTAATATTATTCCTGTGAAGTGGTGATGCTCCATTAGTGAGGCAGGATGTTTCCAATATGATTCATTTTTGGACAGCTCGACTTGGTCTCGAAAAAGGGAGGAAAAGTTGTGAGAGTTAAACTATATTTTTTGGATATTTTGTAATGTAAAGTGTGTTCAAAAAGATAAATGGGTATAGGAGGAACCTAATAGACATTAGTCGATGTAGGGATGGTAGATGTTCTTATGTTAGGAATTTTGATGGGTGGGATAGAGTGATAATTGTTTGTAGAGTAGTGGATACCTTGATGGTAGAGTTTCATTGGAATTCAGTGAATGACTCTATTAGTTGTGTGAGGTGATGGTGGTATACCCTAAGTGAAAAGGATGTGATCAGCATAGGCCACCTACAATTTTATGTTTTGATAGCAAGAGTATTTTTGTATGTTTATGCAAACATAAGATAGTTAGAATTATTATTAGTCCAAAAATTAATGGTACATACATATCCATTCTTTCATGGTTTAGATGGTAGGTTTGGATGCCAATTTTGGGATGGTGTTCTTGTGGGTTGTTGGGTGCAATGAGTTGGGAAACGTATCGGGTAAGATGTGTAAGTTGAGTTGAGGTTATCTTGGTCCATTTTAGTGGGTGAATGTGCCAACCATTGAAATAGGGTTCTGGTAAGATAAATTTTATGGTGGGGAGCACCATAGTAGGCAAGTGGTCAGTTGATGACATGATCATTGTTTCAGATTGGATGGAATCGGGTAAGAGCCATCATGGTGCTTCAGTTTTGGTGATGGTAATTCTCTCAGGTTTTGAATGGTTGAGTACCTTGATATGAAAGTAATGATTTAGTTATTCTTTGGATGTATGTATATGGAATGAAGCTATGGGACTTGATTTGTGAATATGGTACAAAGATATTTGGGCCATGAGTTGCAAGAGAGGATCGGTCGAAGGTGTTTTGATTGCCTCTTCCAAGTTAGTGTAGTGTTTTATTGATATCCTATTTTTTGGTGGTTTAGTAACATTACCCAAACTTTTCTCTTGTGTTTAATGTTGGTAATGATAATTTTGATATTGATGTATACTTTGAGGAGCATCGGGTTCGTGATTGTGGATCATGATGGGGTAAATTTCTTCCAGGTAGGATTATTTACTTGGTTTGAGTGTGGTGAAGGCATGGATATGTTTAGGATAAAAAATGGAGGATGAAAGTTGATAGGTGTGACTGTGGACTGAACTTTGGCCTTGTAGACTTGGTGATGTTGGAAAGTATGCCTTGAGGGTGAGTTATAATAAGATGGGGAGATTGTAAGATCCTGACCATGAATGAAGGTATTTCCTTGTTTAAATTTTGTTTAAACTTCCATTATTTTGGATAATTAAGTGGTTCTTGGGTGCATGAGAATTTTTAGGGATATCTCAGGGGTTCAGAACACAAAAGGATAAATAAAGAGGCAAAATAGTGTATAACACACTATTGTCACATTGTTAGTTCTAAATGCGCACTTGGCCAGGGAAATCGTGCGGCCAAACCGCTTCTCAGACAGAGTTTGGTACACAAGCTACAAGTGGTTTGCCAAACTATGTGGTTTACCCAGGAGGCCATGCAGCTTTTCCCCTCTTAGGAAGAGGAATCCACTTGTTTGGCACACAGTTTGGGCAATAATGTGGCCCTTAAAAAGTAGGAATTTAGGATTTTCCCATTTTGAGGTTAAATGGTTCCTCCTCAATTTTTCCTCCCATTCGACCCCCTCTAGATTGGGTGATGATCCAGCAGTCCACCCCTCCTCCATGGGTATTTATCTTTCAATTCATTTTCATTTGGAGTGTCATTTGTAGTGAATCAAAGCTCTGGATAAGTCTTCATCTCAATTTCCTTCTATTTTTTGGAAGAGGCTTGGTGTATGGTTCCCTCTCCTTTAAAATCCCTAAAACCCTATTTTTCCAACAAATTATTGGATAGGGATTTGATGTTTGTTGGAGTTTGAATTAGGGAAAAAGGTTAAGCAAGTGGTTTTCTATGAGCATGAGGTAGGTGGTATTTAATCTTTTTCCCATTTTATTGATGTTTTATAACGTTATGTGGTTATTAAAATTCTACTACCCTGCTAAATTTGGTATTCTTGAGTAAGGAAAGTTAGATTCGGGCCATATATTGAGGTGTGGATCCCTCTATAGACCTCATTGGGTTTGTTGATGTTTGAGACCGGACCTAAGGTTTCCATTGGGGTATTCCAAACCCTTAAGTATGGTGAAATCATTTGGTAAACAGTGAAATAGGAATGTTGTTAAAGTTAATGGGTTTTGAATCGTAAGTGGGTATGTGGTCATGATTAATGGAAAAATTGAAATGTGCAAATGGTGTATTTTTTGAAATTTATGGAAATATTTTGAAATGGGATGAATGTTTTATTTTGGATTTGATTCAGTTATGGTTTCTAATGTAGGTGAATGATGGTTCATAAGGGGGTAATTTTTTAAAATAAGGCATTGACCTCAATGTGTTTTGAAAATGGGGCCTTCTTTATATATTTCAAATCGTGATTTGAAATGATGGAATAGTTCCCTTAATTTTGAAAATGATTTAAATACCCCCTTTGTGGTTTTAAATGAAAATTAAAGTCTTGGGGGATTTTTTATTTTTTAAAGAGGAAAACCTATGTTTTAAAGGGGTGACTTCAAGATGATTTCAAATGAGTATTTTTAACAGTGTTTTATTCCTGGATTTGGTTTCAAAGGTCCATTGGGACCATAGTAATTCAAATGATATATAGGATAGTGATATAGAACCCATGAAAATTATTTTGTCATGTTTACATGGGTTATGAAATGGAATTTATGTTAATCATGGTCTAATTGTCAATATGGAATAAGGGGTGTCTGGTATAAAGTTATATGTGTTTAGTGAGATATGGTTTGTAATGGTAAATATGTAACATGGTTAAAGAATCATGTGAACATGGCTTGGTGGATGGTTTTTGAGTTAGGTTGTAAGAATGAGGCTCTATGTGCCTAGGATATGGACTAAGGCTCCATGTTTGGGGTGGCTAGAATGATTATACAATCCCCACTGATGTGTTTTTTGAGTTTGGTTGTGAGACTGAGGCTTTATGTGCCTAACTCATGGACTGAGGCTCAATATTTGTGTTCTACCAGATTGATTATCTAGTCCCACTAATTTATTTATTGGTTTTGGTATATTTTACAGAGGCTATATACTCCCCAAACATACGGTCATTGTTTGACTATCAAACTGAGTCTCTAATGTAAGTTGATTATTTGATTTGTTTAGTGAATGCCCTATTATGATTAAAATTGTGTAAAACCCTATGTTATGGATTTGGATCCCAGTGTTAGTAGAGAAAGTCTAGTTGGATTTTTTACCCTATATAACTTAAAGGATAACTTGGTTGTTTAATAATTTCTAAAATGTGAGTCATATTTATTTCGTTGCCTTGTTTATTTATTTCATTTGTTTACCAGCATACATTTTTGTATATACTATTTATTTCTTTATAAATCATTGGTGGTGGCCTACTAAGTTGTTCTCACACCCTGCATGGGCCTCCATGGAACTTTGATACCCGAGTATATGCTACTTTTTTTCAGGTACAGGTTCAGAACAGGGACCTAGTGTTTGGTTCATCCCTGGGCTATTTGGTTGGACCATAGGATTTCAGGACTGGGTTGGGACTCGAGTCCATTCTTAGGATATTTTGGTAGTTTTGGTTTTGGAATTTATTATATGACTACTTAACAAGTAGTGTATTCACCATATGTTTATATCATGGGATATATGGTTATTTTTGGCACTTTTCATATCTTTTCCATTTATCGATCCTAAAAGTTATTCCATCTATCGATGTTACTTAAGTTGTGAATTTACTCTGATAAGCGAGTATAGTTTCCCCATGTTTTCAGTTAGACCTATGCTTCCAGTCTGTAGCCTCTTGTGTATGGTGATTCATTCCTACGGTCATGTGATGACCCATATCAGCACACTAGGAATAGTGGCTGCCGGTTTGGGGATGTCACAGAAGACTTTTTAAAATATTAAAAAGGGTCACCATCCTTTCAAAAAAAATATTTTACACTCCAAATTTCATATAAAAACATTTATATACATTTCAAGGATCCATTATTGAATAAATTTTTTAAAAGATAAATGTTTTAAAAAGTTTTTGCTTCACCTTTGAATGTGGTCTCTAACTTTTAATTTTACAAGTATGATAAAAACATTTTCAAAAAACACTTTTATGGTTTCATTCACCGTATGATAATTATTATTTATGAAACTTCCTATAATTATTGTTAAATAGTTTTAAAAATGATATTACCTCTTTATAATTTTAAAAATAAAAGGAAATATTCTTATATTTTTTAAAAATAAAAGCTTTATTTTTTAAGGAATTCTTGATTTAAGAAAAATATTAAAGTCTTGTTCATTAAAGAAATAATTATTTAATATTTTTTAAAGCACATTTATTGTATAAAATTTTTCTTTTGAAAGCCTTTTTTTTGTTTTAAAGGTAAATATTTAAAAAAATAGTTATGAAGATCAAATTTTTTCATTTTAAAGAAAACATTTTTGAAGAGATTTCAAGAATTTCATAAAGGGATATTTCTTCTAGTTTTTCAAAGTGATTTATCCGACAACCTCAAAAGGGTATTTTTCATGTATTTCAAAATCCTTTAGAGTTACTTATGTTACACAAGGGATATGTTTTTATGAAACCATTTGTATTGTTTCTCTAGATGGATTGTGGAATGTTTTTGGAAATTTTTTCAAGAAATTAGTATCTTATCAAGGGGTTAATTAAGTGATATTTGATGTATGGATGTTTTTATATTCTAATGGAACACATATGTACAAATAATTTTTATGAAGGTTGAATTTATATGTACACCTAAAATGTATTGGTAAATTTTATATATCATCATCTTAAAAGGGTATATGGGAGAATTATCCCAAGTCAAAGGGAACCTAGGGGGATTATCCCAAGATAAAGTGTATATAGGAGGATTATCCTAAGACCAAGGGCACACAGGAAGATTATCCCAATCCCAATAAGGGTACATGGGTGTCAATACCAAGCCCAATAAGGGTAAACAGGTGGTTATACCTAGTCCAAGAAGGTACAAGGGTGGTTATCCCAAGACTACTATGTGGTTAGTGACATGGTGGGTAGCATTGACATATGATTTGTTTGATTATGTTTATTAAACCCACTTTTATCATAATATTATGAATATGTTATGCTCCATGGATAATTTTTATTATCAAATTATTTCACACTTCTTTATCATGATATATGTTTTTTCATTTGATATTACATGTACTTTTAGCGTGACCTATTAATAACTCTTATTTTCCCAGGTTTTTTTAATAAGATATTTATATCCTGATAATGTTTTCTCAACTTTTTTTGATCTAACCCATGTTTACTTGTTTATGGTTTTTCCATTATTAAGATATTGAGATCACCCCTTTCTTATGTTTCCATTCCCCACTTTATAAAGTTTATTACAAAATATAAGTAGTCTATAAGGGAGTCAAGTGTGGTTCAGCTATGGAGAAATGTTCACAGCTATTGAAAAATAAGTTTCTTATATAGCTAATTCTCAAAGACACTAACCTTCCATTATTAGGATTATGTTATTAATGATATATGTGATCTTTAACTTATAATATTGTAACATAAATATAGGTTCATCTCACATTTAATCAAAGATAGTATTTAAAGAATGTTTTTTTAGAACTCAACCCAAGAGTGTCGGTCGGGGGCACCTCAATGAAAATATTAGAGAGTGATTTAATAAAATAGATTAAAAAAAATTAAATTAAAGGTTTAAAAAAAACTCTTACAACATTAGTAATTTAAGAATCAAAGTAAATGAAAGAGATAACAATAAATGTGTAACACCATAACCTTTTATTTCTATCATGTTCTCTGGTTTATGATATTTTCTTTTGGTTTTAATTTATAAGTCCTTTGAATGGTAATTTAATAATTTTTAAATTACTTTTTACCCATACACATGGTATAGGGTCTAGCTAAGGGTAAGTGCCTCATAACTTTACACATGGTGGTTTTTAGGAGTCACTTAAGGGTAACTCCTAATTTTCATGAGTTTCTTAATGGTGGGATGGAGATTCTATGGGCTATTTAAGGGTAATACATTATGTATATGGGTTGTTTAAGGGTAAGGCCCCATTTATTTGAGTTGTGTAATGGTAGTTTCTAGCTTTAAAAGTCTATGTAAGGGTACCAAAGGCACTTCTTCAAGGTAACCATTCTTTCCCAATGGACATGTAGGGTAACTTGGTCATCGTGTAATGGTAGAATGAGTTGTATAAGGGTTGTTACTTAGTTTCAAGAGGATGTGTGACTGTAACCCAAAACCCTTTTGTGAAACTTAAGATCTATGTAAGGGTAAAACCATGTTACCCCTACACAAAACAATTTTAGGAGAAAAATAAATAAAAACTTTTATTTTCATTTATTATTCTCTAAAATGACTATAAAATGACTTTCATTCATTTTAAAGGTTGGATACCATGAGGAATTTAATCATTTTATATTCTTAAAGGTGGTAACTCCTATTTTAAAATAATTTTAATCTTAAGCTTTAAATATTCAAAAAAATAAATTAATTAATTTGTGTTCCTATTTTTAGTGTTTTAATGCTGCTACACTTGGTGGATTTATTTAAAATTACCCAAGACTTGTTGATGATTAATTTTACTATCATCTTGATGAGAGTATTATGGGTGTCTAACTACAGTAGAAGGGGATCTGATTTCTTTAGAACTTTTCTTATCCATACTCATTGGGAGAATAATAGAAGGTTTTTTTCATTGATTATTCTAGTTGTAACTCTCCATTAGTGGTTTTCGTGTTAAGTGACAATAGATCTTGTTTTAGGTAGGTGGGTCTAATACAATGTTTTAAACTCATGAATTACTTGATGTTATTGGTAATTCCTTTGGTTTTATTTATTAAATTGTTTGATTTGTTATCAAAGTGTAATATTTTAATGAGATGCATGTTTTTAAAATGGGTTTTCTTTAAAAACATATTTATTTGCACTATGTACTTGATCCAATGCCTTAAAGGTTATTTTGAATCAAAAATGGATTTTCAAGCATGGGAGCAGTGATGCTTGACTATTAAAATGGTTTATAAATGATAAGCATGGTTTTTCAATGGTTTTTGGAAAATATATCAAATGGGGAACCTTGGGTGCATTGGAAAATTGACATATGAACCCTTTGTGAGTGTGGTGCCTCTAGGGTTTATTTGGTTGATATCAAAATATTACGGTAGGACTCAATATTGGAAGGATTCAGGTTATTCTTGTCTTACTTTTCCTTTGTGTGTCTGTGTTCGTATTCCTATAGTCTAGATACCACTTGTGATAGGTTTTATACATGATGATATTCTTTTAATTTTGGTTTCTCACATTTTTATCTTATGATGTATCCATGGATGATTTTATTTATGCATTCATGTTTGTTTACATTTACTTTTCATATTCAAAGTTTATATGAATATGAGATTATTTTATGAAAACCAAAGGATGTTTAAAAAATTATTCTCTTTATAAACTACTTTATAAACTGAATTTTTTAAAAGCTAAAACTAATGGTTTCATTCTATTAGACTTTGTATAGATTATTTGGTGGTATCCTGCTAAGATTTAGTTCTCACACACTAATTTTGTAATTTTTCAATTGTGGCATTATTTTTATAGGACTTTGATAAAGAGAATGGTGTCATGTGGAATGAAATATTACCTTGGTTGAGATTACCTTCATAGTGTATTGGTATTGTGGTGATGATTATTCACAAGGATACTTGGTTTTGTTCTTACTTGGTTTTTATTTTAGGATCTTCATTTTTGTCTTTTACTTGTATGTCTCAGGGATGTGTACTTATCTTATGTACAACACTCTAATTTTTTATCTTTTTTTGGTATAAAAGATAATTTTTGTGTTATCTTACAGGGTAAAATTATTCCCATGGCTTTATATGTTGTTACCCAGGTTCTTGTCAATAGTATATGGAGACCGGGAATATGATTTGGGTTTTTTGTCGAGCCATATCAGGTGATGTGTCTGGTTGACATGATTTGGTTCATTACAAAATGGTATCAGAGGTTACCTAGAAAAAATTGTGATAACACTAACTGGTATTGGTGTGGGGTTTGGTAGATTTGAGTTAAGACTTTTCTAGGATCAAGGAGTACATGGAGAAGAAGTGTTTGATCACCACCTTTCGTGATACGACATGAGTTACCATGGGATGTTGGGATTTAAATTCAGTCTGATAATTTCAATGAGGTTTGGATTGATATGTTGACAAGTGATTCCCATTGGAATGTTTTGGTTTATTTGGGGGTTATTTCATATTTTTGGTGTAAACTAAAAGAGTAATCAAGTTGTGATGTTGACTATGATGTACTGACAAACTATTTAGTGATTAGGCACTTGGTTTTGAAAAGGGGGTTGTGGTATGCTTATCACATGGTCATCAAAAAAGTTTCTTGGATGAGAATTAATTTGTATCCCATTTTATTTTTATTTAGAACTCATGATTATAATATTCTGAGTGTATTCCATTGACTGGAAAAGAATCAACGTGATTCTTGGGATATATGGATATTAAGAATCAGTTTGACTAACTATTATGGAGTGATTTTGTTGTACAGGGATGGTAAAACTAGTATATTATGTAAAAATGGTTTTCATGAAAAGTAATTTTAGTTTGAAAAGTGATTCTTTGTTTCTTATATATGAAATGGTGATTTTTTCTAGCTTATGTATTTATAATTGGTTAGTTAAACATAGAAGCCTGAAAAATTATTACGTTTTCAAACCAGTTAATGATTTTCATGAAATAATTTCACACCCTTGAAGCTTGTTTTGACTAAGTTATAAATGTTTTGAAAGAAATGATAATTTAATATGAAGTGGTAAAGGGAGGGTTTTTTATAAGGAAAAATCTATAAAGGTTTTTTGCAAGTAATTTAGAAGGAAAAATGGTTTTTTTAAGTGGAATGATAAATTATAAAAAAAGATTCTAGGCTTGAAAAACAATCGTATATCTTGGATAATGGTTCCTTACTAAATAATATCAATCATGGATATGGTGATTAATGATGAAAATGAATTATGTGTCATGATTTATCTTGATAGGTAAGAGGTTTTATCTTGTAATTGAAAAAATTTTCAATGTTTCCCTTATGAATTATTTTCTATATTAATGAAAGATATTTACTATTGAAACGGGATGTTTGTATGAAACTTTCTCAAATTATTTTTTGATGTTTACAAAATGAATTGTTTTTAAAGTAGTTATTTATCTTTAAGTGTGTTTTTTTAAACATCACTAAAACTACTTATTATATTTATATATTTGTATTTTTCTCCTCACCATTTCCTAGGTGCAGGGGTTGTCTAATGTTCACTAAAATACATTAATGGATGGATATCCCCACCTGTGTAGTTTTAGTGAGTCTTCCAGATATTTCTTGAGTAAGGGTGAGATTTTTTACTTGAGATTTTTATTATTCCCTCATTTCTTTAGTCTTCCAAGACTCTAAATGGAGTGGATAGAGTTTTCATCCCTCTTGATGTTCTAGTGATGAAAGGTCATGAGTTGAATTAATATGATTAATTTTTTGTGGCCTGAAAATAGGACCTTATAAGTTTGGTTGGGTATATGGGTCTTTAAAGACCAGGTTTCCTGGTTTTCTTATGTTCCTTTGGAATAGTGGAATGTTAGGTGTATCCTTTGATTTGTGTTTTGATCCCTTATATTTCTCACTCTCTCATTTCATAGTGTTTTTGGTTCTCTGATAACCTTGTTTAGGTGTGATCTTTGATTTGTTTCTAGTGTTTCTCTACTAAGATTAGTGGATATTCTATTTTTCTTCATGGCTTATTATTTTTTTGCTCTATGGAATTTGATCCATGGATGAATTTTTTGGGGAAATCTATGCCATGGGGTTAGGCTTTATGCCATAGACTTGGTGAACCTTGGGTATGTGAATAGGTAATAGGATTTATTTTCCTGACTAGTTAAGCTAAGATAACCATTGGAGACATGTTTTTAATGGTTAGATAGTGGGGACCATCGACTGGATATTTTTAAACCTAAGTTACCATAGGTGTATTTTTATAACCCAATACTAGATCCTTGTTGTATCTTCTTGAGGAATGTCTTAATTTGAACTATCTTTTGGTTATGAGAGATTTGGTGGATCTAGTGATTAGGTTTTGTTCCTTCTTGGTGAAAATTTGAGAGGTTTAACCTGATGATCTTAGGAATGTTTCTTCAAGATGAAAACTTTTTGTAGGATTAATCTAGTTCCCTCTTAGTTTTTTTCAAGGGAATGTGGGTTTCCATTAGTTAGGGATAGATATCTTGGGGGGGATTCCATTGAATGAAATGTGTAACCTGAGTTTTTGGTGTTGATTCTCTCTTGGGTTGGTTAAGTCACTTGTTATTACAAAATTTGAGTTTGAATCTAAATATCAGAAATATATATGTTTGGTATTTATTTTCCATAGAGACTCATATGGGATAATCTAGAACCTATAAGTCCTTTGAAAGGATGGTAATGATGTTAATTTTAGCTCCAGTGTTTTTTCATGTTAATCCTAGTTGGTCATGACTATGTCACTGTGAAGCCTTTGGCATAGAGTTGGGATATGTCTTAATGTTGGAAAAATGTGCATGGATTAATGCTTTCACCGATTATTACCTCTTTAAAATAATCTATCTCATTGTGAACATGATTTGATAGTAGTTGTAAATGCCCTCAGAACATGGTGAAACTACAGCCTCAAAGAGAAGTTGATGATATATTAGGATCATAGAAATAAGAACTTTACAATTACCTAGAGTAATATGATTCTATGATATAAATTTTGGGTTAAGTGATTTTAGAGCATTGATATTGAAATGTTTTTAACTCTTGGGATAGTATATATGCTAATAGACACCTTGAGTAGGGTTTTACCCATGTGGGTTGTGAAAAATAAACGGAGAAGGGATCCTAAGGGAGCATTTTTTTTAATTCACATGGTTGAGTTTAAGAGCTGATGTGCTTGTGTGCTTAGACTGTTAGAAAACTTATTCTTCCTAATGAAATCGGATTCGTCTTGAGAAAGTAGTATATATTGATTGGAAGCATTGAAATGTAACCTTTCATAGCTGGGATACCTTAGTTTTTTGGATTTGGTCTTCTGATGGTTCCTTTTTATTAAGAGGTAGTTGAATGTTCTAGTTAATCTGATATAGGAATTTATGGATCATGAACTTAGGTCTAATTATTTCAAACACTTCTGTGTTATTAGTATGTTTAATGATTTGATACATCAATATTAGTTTTCAGAGAGAGCCTATTAATTTCAAACTAAATGTAATGATGCACTTATTTCTATAATCATTGAAGTGGAACACCATAGACATACCAGTTTGATTTGGACTTCTCACATTTTTATTTTATAATGATAAACACTTTTTAGTGGTATAAAACGTTGTGGTTGGGTTAATTTTTACAACGAGACTATTTTTTTATAATATATTATTTTATTATAATTTTTTATTTTTGTTTTAGTTTAGGAATCCTTTTAATGTAAATTTAATAACATTTAACAAAAAAATTACACTTCTACAAGGTATAGGGTCTACGTAAGGATAAGTGCCTTCAATATTTATGCAAATAGGTTTTTAGGATTTTTATAGGAGTAACTATTTATTTTCATGAGTTTTGTATGGCTAGGATGGAAATTATATGGTCTAATTAAGGGTGATCCCTTGTGTATATAGGTTTTCTAACTGTAAGGAACTATTTATATGAGTTTTGTAATGGTATACTTGGGTTTTCAAAGGCTATATAAGAGTACCTAAGGTGTTTTAAAAAGGTACCCTTTATTTTGAAAAGGCTACATAAGGGTGACCTGGCCACCGTGTAAGGGTCGAATGAGTTGCATAATTGTAGTTACTCAGTTTCAATATGATACACAAGGGTAACCCAATACCCTTATGTGACACATATGATCTGTGTAAGGGTAAAACCATATTACCCTTATGCAGTGCTCTTTTTGGGAGAAAAATAAATTAAAACATGGGTTTTCAT
Source organism: Viscum album (assembly GCA_963277665.1). Lineage (NCBI taxonomy): Eukaryota > Viridiplantae > Streptophyta > Magnoliopsida > Santalales > Viscaceae > Viscum > Viscum album. The sequence goes on from OY728151.1 coordinate 1,993,320,601, forward strand.
TTATTCTCTTCCAGAATAACCCTCTAATGTCTTTTAACAAATTTAAAGTCTATAAATTATGGGGAATTTAATCCTTCTACCTCGTTATATTTGGTAATTCCTATTTTATAATAATTTGAACCCTATTCATTCAAGACTCGAGTGAAATTAAAAATTAATTGATGATCTTAATTTTGGGGTTTTAATTCTACTATGCCTTGTGTATTTGTTTAAAATTACCCGATCCTTACTTCTAATGGTTTTTTATCCCCTTAAGGACAGAGTTATGGGAATACAGCTACTATAGAAGGGGTATGAATTCTTTATAACTGTTCTTGTCCTTCCCCATAGGGAGAATAGAATAAGGTATTTATAATTGAAAAATATTATTATGACTCAATATTGGAATTTTTTTGTCAAGTATTCATAGATATTATTTGAGGTAAGTGTATCTATACCAAGGTTATAACTTAGGAATTACTTATATTTCTTATGAATTATTTTTTTAATGAATTTTTTTATATTTTATCAAAGTGAAATTGTTTTATGTGATGCATATTTTTAAAAGGGTTTTTCTTTAGAAATGTATTTATGCACTCTATTAGTACAATAAAATTCCTTAAAGGTGATTTTGACTCAAAATTTTATTTTCAAGAATGGAAGTTATGATTCTTTTTTATGAAAATGTTTTATCAATTGTGAGCATGTTTTTCAAGTGGTTTTTAGAAAACATAGTACATGGGGAACATTCAATGTGTTGGGAAATGGACATATGCAACCTTACTGAGGTGACACCACTAGGGGTTATTTTGTTGATATATATAGAATATGGAAGTACTTGATATCAGTAGGATTTACATTGTGTTAGGATTAGTGTTCCTTCATGTGTTCGAGTACATACACCAAAAGGTTAGATCCCAAATTTTCTTAGTTTTATAAATTATTTTAATCTTTCATGTTTGGTTGCACATTTATTTATCTTATGGTATATCCAAGGATGGTTTTTTTATGCTTTCATGTTGTTCTATATGTAATTTTATTATAACTTGTTTATGTGAATATAAGATGATTTTATAAAAAATAAAAGATGTTTTAAAGAATTATTCCATTTTGAAACTCCTTTATAAATTGAAATTTTTTGAATTTATAACCAAAAATTTCATGGTATTAGAAATTTTATATATTCTTTGGAGGTGACCTACTGAAATTTAGTGCCTGCATCATACTTTTTCATTTAGGAACTTGTATTTGAGGTTTTTTCGGACTCACATAAAGGTAAGGGAGACATGGTATGGAGGATTCTCTTGTTTGATATAACCTCCATAGTGGAGTGGGATGGTGATGATGATTATTTACAAGGAGACTTTGTTTTGTTCCTACCTAGTTTTTCTTTCAGGCTCTACCTTTTTATCTTTTCCTTGTATGTCTCATGGGTGTTTAGTTTTCTTCAATGATGTAATATTATTTTTTATATTATTTTTTGTAAATATGAGACGCGTTTTTTTATCCTTTAAGGTAAAATTGTTTGTATGGTTTTATATGTTATTACCCATGTACTTGTCGCCATCCCGTGGTGATTGGGAACATTCATTGGGTCTCATGTCAAGCCAACTCAAGTGACGTGTCAGTTTAACCCAAGTTGGTTCATTATAAAAGGGAATTTTTATTCCAAATAATTGAATATAAAATATAAAAATACATTAATTTTATAATAAAAACTTCATTTAAATCAACAAAAATACAGAGTATGGAAGATGTCTCAAAGAAAGGAAATCGATATTAGAATTCCCTTACCTCGAGTCCAACAATTATTTGAACATCCTCTATCTTCCAGAATAATTAAATTATATAAATTATTTACTAGAATCATAACCTTTTCCATGTTTATTCTAATTATTATTCACCCTTTTTATTCATTTATTGTCATATATTATTTATTTATTGGATTAATTTTTCTTGCATCGGTTGTAATGCCCCGACCCCAGTTACCCAGAGTCGGTGCATTAATTACATAACATTGGCATGATCACAATAAAGATCAAATCCCGAAAGACCGATTGGTTTAGTAGCCTTGGAAACACTAGATATAATCATAAAGTTTTACATTACATTTCAAAGTGAAAAAAAAACTACTACAACAACAAAGTCTTCATATCCACACTATTAACCCCTCATAATATCCCTGCAAGTCATTCATAATTTACTTCTTCACATCCTGGGAAAAATAAAACATAGAAAAGGGGTGAGCTCAAATGCCCAGTAAGGATAACAATATAGCGGAACATTCAAAAATAAGCATAAACATTTAAGGCAATGAATTACTAAAACAAAAGCCTTTTAAACTTGAACTTCAACATAGTATGGCAAAAGTAAAATGAAATAATTCCATTTACTTATTCACATGGATATTCTACTAATCGAATAATCACATGCAAAATCAATAACCACTTTCATAATGTTGGAATGCATAATGCCAGACTATCATAACCACATAGCCAAGGCCTCGTGCTAAGACTACAAATAAGATTTTGTCAAGGCCTTGTGCCAAGACACTAGTTTGTCTCATGAGACCTACCGATGCATCGAGGAGCTATAGCGGGCTCCACCCGTCACTTATTAAGTCCAATGCATTCCCATATGAAAAGGTTTAAACATAACATAAACATTCGTATTAAAACTAGCATACGAAATGTCAATAATTTCACCATAAACTATGAATGGTATAAAAATAGCACATCCACAGTCAAACATATCACAAAACCTTCAATACAATATAGAAGTTTTGTATCATAATAAATCAACTTCGAATAATCTTAAAATCCATCAAAGGATGTTGACATAGATGAAATCAAAATTCTTTTTAAAGAAGTATCTCCTTTTATTTTGAAATCATTTAAGATCCATATAAAATAGAACATTTTCTTTGAAAATATTCTTATAAGCTTCTATGGAAAGCTTCGACGATTTTATAACGGCGGAAAATAACCGCACCCGCCGTATAAGTTAAAAAAACATTCTTACCTCAATTCTGTCGAAAAGGTTAAAAAGGACCTTGTTTTGAAAACGACGGAAAGATTCCTTTATAAACCTCTTATAAAAAGTCAAACAAGGGTATAAATGACTTTAACCCATATTCTTGTAAATAGTAAAAATGTTTTGAAATACATTTTGAAGAAACATGGATGTGGATGATAACGAGATCCCAGTAGATTATTACGTATAAACAACCTCGGATAAAGAAGAGATTGTGAAATAACCCTTACCTTGTACTTTTCCTTGGTTGGGGTAGGTTAACCTCCTGTATAATGGTGAAATAATTGTTATTAAATTATACAAGAATCATATACATTAATATGATATCATATATGATCTTTTAACATTGCTTTATTAATAATATCTTAGTATTATCGTCGTTTCGGGTGATAATCGATTCGTTCTTCTTAAATGTTTGGTTACGTAAGACATGTTTGTAATGGATAGATTATATCTTATTCAAATCCAGAATGGTATTAAGTCCTTAAAAATCATTTTTAAATCATAAAATGATAATTATACTTGAATGGATACGATGGAGAATGAATCTCATCGCGTTCGTGGAGACGGTAGTCCGTACGTACGCACGAACGCTACTTCCATTTAATTTTTATTTTAAAAGAATAGAATCCAAATGATACATAGGTATATTACTATTCCAGTATAATATAATATTTTATATATGTTACTTAAGTTCATTAACACCATCCTTTATACGTTCCATGTGTGGTATGAACGAGTCATATCATTTTAAGGGGGCGGTAGTCCGCACTTCCTCAAATGAAATTTTCGTATGTATATACAACATGAAACGAATAATGGTATGGAATTACAGAAGCTTATATATAAAATATATATCATTAATATCATATTTAATTACAGTTCCATCATAATGGCCACCATGAGAGGTGGTAAGATGTATTTGAACAATCATCGTTTCGTGAGGCGTTAGTTTGCCATCCATAGAAACATTATGTTCATCATCCATTAGATGGAGTTGTGTGTATGTGTAGTTTGAATCCTTCTTATAACAACATCCTAGTATATTGTGGATACTGTTGTTGTTACAAAAGAAAGGAAATAAAAAGAGTTTGGGGGTTGGAGAAGCAAAATAAATGAAAATAATTTAAGAGAAATCGTTACCTTTAATCTAGGTAACTCACTTTGGTTGGAACCAAAGGACTTCTTGAAATGCTTTCTGCCTAAGGGGAAGCTTCAAGGAGGAGGAGAGGGATGTGGGGAGCTTAGTTGGGCAGAGTTTGGACGAGCCAAGTGGCTTGAGAGGTGTGAGGAAAAGAGAAGGAGGAGTGCCCTTTTATAAGAGGGGTGAGGGGCACCTTTGGAAAAGCTAGAAATATTAATTTATAATAAATTCATATTCGGTTTCCAAAGGCTCCAAAGTTGACTATTCAAAGGATGAGGTGGGGATAGGTCGAAAAAAACTCATACAATATAATTTAGACAGGTTTGGGTACTTATATTAACTTTATCTTTAAGTATTAACTCTAAGTTAATTAGTTTCACTTTTACAATGTCTCTTTGTATTTTTATATAATATGGTTAATAAACTTACTATATACATCCAAGAGACCCCCAAGTGGTTCATTAATAATTAAACTATCATAATATAAGTCTCTTGGCCGAACCTTAGATTTTTAGGAATTTAATATCAATTAATAATATAATATTTGTTTTAAGAACTCTTTTATGTCAATTTTGACACTATTCAATAGTTGATTTTTGTGAAACTCATAACAGATTGATTACTTCGAAAAAAGTCAATTAAATCAATCCTAATATATCATATTATCCTATAAAATTAGTTTAATTCATTAAAAGTTTCATATTATATTTATTTGGGTATTTATAATATCAATTATTTTAATTTTTCACTATTATAGTAATTACTGCATCATCATTGTGTCATAAATAAAATAAATTATTTAATGTCTAAAAATTATAAATAAAATATCATTATGTAGGAAATCTTTTTAGCTTTCTAATGAATATTTATAATCTAAAATCCAACATGTATAACCCTATGTAAAAATTGTTCTTCTAAAAGATGTAAGCTTATGCCATTTTTATTTTTATTTTAGCTTTATTAATATAATGTGTCATTATCACTTACAAGTGGATCCATGGGATCCCAAAATAGACCCAAATATGCCCATGGTCGACCATGTATCAACCAATAGGGTTAAGACACGTTTTAGGGTAATTTAGTATTATTATAATATTATTTTTGTAACCCTTATTTACCGGATTTACCCTTTAACCATGGTAAATAAAATATTTACCACAGTAACTATTCAAAATGTCTAAAAATAAAAGTTACCTATTTACACAATTTGAACATCCTGATTCCAAATATGGAATCCATTTTCCTAAATTCAAAACACAGAAGTGGCAGAAATTAATTTAAAATTAATTCCCGCTGTCAAAACAAAAAAGCGTGTTTTTTAAGAGATAATAACTATCAAAAGATTGACACTTGTTTATGTTCGGTTTAATTGTAAAATTATGTCCAATGACCAACATTATATTAAATGGTAAAAATATATTCTAAATATACTTTAAAACCACTCAAATTCACAATTTATCACTAATAATTATTTTGATTAAAAAAGTTGTTTTTAATTAAAATTTAGTAATTTTCACTATTCATCAAAATATGAAAGTTATCCGAAAAGTACCAAAATTTCACCTTAGGCTAAATTCGATATTCCGAGTCCAAAAATGAAGTCCATTTTCAAATATAAAATATATATAATTTCAAAAATTAGGTATTACTATTCACAACGGCTAGTTTAATTAGTTGTGGTGTGTGTTAGAACTCGAGGTTGCGTACAACACACGCTATCGCATTACTCGAAGGGAAACGTACCGTAGAAGCTTGGGGTGTTACATTGGTCATTTTGAGGTTACTCAGTCCATTGTTCCAAATATGTTTTGGTATAATAGTAATGATCAAAAATCCTTTTCAAATAGTTATATAAGATATATAAGGTTATGTTATATGTTTTATTTTATTTTTTAATCAAATGAGTTCAATAGATTGGTAGATAATTACAATAGTAGAAAATCTTCCTTTGTAAGCATATTTTAGATGCTTGAAAATAAATTTGATTATCCGCCTTCAATGTTATCATTATAATTAATATTTTATCATTAAATAAACATTAAAACATTATTTAATTATTAATGTTTTATTAAATCATGAAATATTTTTTTAGAATATCCATGGAAGTATTGATTTAAAAACAACACACTATCATTCACTTAGGTAGCATAAAAACACCCCAGGTAGATGATGTATTCTAAAAGAGTTTAAAAGAAAATAAATACAGAAAAATATTTTAATTTCATAAAAAAAATTTATAGTAATAATACTACAATTTAAAAATAATATATTAAGTTTACCCATATTACGGAAAGGGAAAGATATTAATAGAAAAGAAAATATATGTATTTTCAAACTCATACTTCAATATAATAATGACTTATGAAAAAGGGTTTATATAATGATAATGAGTGATAAGTCATCAGGAATAGATGAAAAATAGGTGTATAGCATGGGAATAGAATATTTTCATAAAAATAAGTGGAGTTTTAAAAGTGTTTTAAGGTAAAATATTCTTAAATAAAAATGTAAAGATTGATCTTGTAACCCTTACCTTACACTTTGAATTTTGTACTTTGGATTGAATCTTAAGACATAAAATAAGGGTATTCCGGCTATATCAAAACCTTATTAATATGATAAGAAATTTTTATAAAGGGTTTTTTTTAGAATATTTAGAGAAAACCAAAATTTATTTGTGTTTTGGAAAGGGTGGAATAAGTCCCTTTTTATAGATAACATATGATGTAATTTTTTCAAATATTCAATCTATATGGATCAAGAATGTAATTTTCAATTGGAAATTGGCTGATAAATGAAATAGATGTTATATGACCAACTATTCCTCATCCCCAGTTGACTTGATATAAGGATTTATAAATTTTTATTAATTTATAAATCATTTTGAACAAAATTAATACCATTTATTTAAATTTTAGAGATTAATATTTATATATTTAATTATTTTTAATAATTATCCATAAAATTATTGAAAAAAATTATTTTATATATAGCTTATCACTTTAAATGTTTTAAAACCACCATTTCTCACTTCTACATGTACAAGCAATGTGTAGACACTTCCTAAGAAATTTGGATAATTATCATATTATTTAAATTTAAAACTAAATTCTTAAGATAAATTTAATTTATTATTAATCATTATTATTATATAAAACCACTAATAATATATTTTTATTCCCACTATTATTATGATAACATTTTTAAGATAATTATTTTGACTTTTCTTAACTAACAAGAGAACTATGTAATCATTTCAATAATTAACATGATAAAATTAAATAATATACATCAAAATAATTTATTTTATCTTTAAAGTCAGGAATAGTCTTATATCTTTTTTAATATTATCTCAAAGACACCAATTTTGACTTTTCCTATGTTTTACAAGCACTACGTCAACATTGTTAATTTTTTTATATTTATCTTGATATAAAAAATAATTTATATTAATTGAATGATATTTATATTATATTTTAAGTATCTTATACTGTGAGACACATTCTATAGGTTTCAATAGCATTCTATATCACTTTATATATAAATATAATAATAACAACATAAATTCCCTTCGACTCAAATTCCTATTTTAAATGAAATTTTTAGTTCAAAAGTATTACTCAAAATTATAACCACATAAAATTAAAACAATGGTTTTAAAATAAATCCTTTATAAAATTAAAAAAAAACTTTAGAAATATCATTTATAACCTTTTACCCTAATTATTACTAAAAATAGTGATTATACATTACCTTTATGACATAATTTCGCATCTTGTGTTTTATAAACTTTTCAAAGAAAATTACACATAATTTTGACCAAAAGATTAAAAATATGTTTTCCTATTAAAATAAATCTTAAATTATTAAAAAAAATTAAAATAAAAAATAATTTTATATTAAAATAATATAATTTTTTGAACAACATATATTTCTCTTTCAATTGAAAATTCATATTCGTATTTCATACCCCGATAAAATTATTTATATGATTAATAAAATAATAAATATCAATAGAGTTAACATAAATATAAATTTATAAAATATATCATAATAAAATAATTCTTTAAATAAATCAATATAATAAATTACTATAAGGAAATATATTTAAAATTTAAATAAAACATTTTTCATAACATTATGTAAACATATTTATTTTACATGTATAATGAGAATATAAATGATCATATAATATATTTGGGACATGAAATAATCATATATACATATTAAAATAAATTTTAATAAAATAAATATAAAATCATAACAACAATATTAATAATAAATTAAACTATTATATTATGAAAAATACATGTGTTTTCACATTACATGGGAATTCATAGGAATGATTCAAGGAAACCACCCCAACATATACATATTAGTCTATATATATGTGTGTGGTTTCCCATGATACGGGAAAAGGATTAGCTTCCATGTTCTTCACTATTAGTTCATCAAATATATGTTGATGGTGGGATGTGATGGTTTTCAACTAATCATCATTGGAGGAGTTTTCTATCTTGTATTAATAGGTTTTAGTCATCTAAATTAGTTGTCCCTTAATAGTTTATTGACTTGTTTTTTACTGAATTGTGATACTTGGTTTCTTTATTGGTTGATTTTAAATAATTAATTTTGTTTTAAAATAAGTGGAATTTATATATATATTTTTTACTTAAGTAAAAAAATTCCATAAATGATTTTTTACTATCCATCAACACCAGTTTTCAACCTATGGCTATTGGGGAACAAGATTGAGTCCATTCAGAGTTCTAGTATGGCCCTCAAGATACAAGTCTTTGGGATGGGTCATTATAAAATGGTATTAATGCATGGTTTAATGTTATGGACTGAAAATTTTAGTGTTCATGGATGTTAGGATGGTTGAAACATATTTGGTACCCATAAAAAATGTACATCTTACCACTTTAGGGGAAAATTATTTACTATGGATTCCTGGTATGATAAGTTGTCAAAGTAACACTTGTAGGATGTTGTGGCATGTATGTGTATACAACCATGATGGGTTAGGATAGGTATCATACTCATAAAACATGATAAATATTGATAAAATAAAATTCATGAACATTGATTTTTAAAATGATTTCATTATAAAGGGGTGATTTTTGAAATGATTTCAAATGGTTTTTGAAAATATTTATGGTTTTAGAAGAGAATTAAATTAAAATACATTCGTATTTATTAGTGTATTTAAAGGGAATGAATCAAAGGAAGGTGAATAGATCTACTTAGATGTATCTGGGAATATATGTTAGAGTTTTGATAATTATTTTGGTGTGTTTACATGAGATTTCAACATAGTACATCGATTAATGTTTGGTTTTATAGAATTATAGAAATGCCTCCCTTAATAGAGCCCATTTGTGAGAATGAAGCTATAAAAATTTACACATATTCATTAGATATAATTTTTGGAATGTGGAAAGAATTAATTTAAATATTGAATTCATTTTTTCAAATAATTTAGGTTATTTGAGGAGGATCAAATCAAGAGATTCCAAAGAAAGATAGTCAAGCTTCATAATTCTAGAAGAAACATTTTCTATATTTTAATAGTTATGGTAGATTTTAAGAATCTAAATATTGGTTTGAGATAATCGCCTAGGTATTCTAACCACCCCATACTCTAGATATTTCACAGGCTGAATTTTCTACTTACATGATAAAGGGAGAAGATCTTGAATGGTGTGAGACTTCTATAGAAGAAATATTGCACATAGATATGTAATGGGTTGGGTTTTAAAATATATTGAGTCAGAAATTTTACCTGGATAATTAGATGTTTTGGAATACTTAAGATTTTTTATAGTAAAAATATTGTAATGAAAAAGTAATGGAAAATTTATCTCATTTTATTGAATGGGTTCTCATTGAACTAGAGTTGACTAAAAATGATAATATTAACATAAAAATCAGATCTATCTTCGACATGCGATTAGATCATTGATTATGTTAATGGATTCAATCTCCTATGTGGTGATGGTGAAAAAAGTAATACTGGTATAATCAGATATAATATATTCTAAATGGTTAAATTATTTTATCCCTTGACCTAGTGGAGGAATGTATTTTTTTCTAGTGGAAAAAGAAGAAGAAAAATGACATAAGACAAGGTTTAATCAGAAAAAAAAAATTTATGAGATTGGATTTATCAAAATAGAGGAGATGTCTAGTATATTATCTAGATAGGGGATAAAATAATGATTTAAATGTCCTTATTGTTCCATTATAATTAGTGATATATAAATTTCATGGTACTTCATAGTCTAAGATAGTATCACATATTATCTCATAATTATAATGGATTGAATGGTAAGCTTTATGGTTTATATTGATTGTGATAGGAATAGAGTCTCTTTTACCTTTCTCGATGGGAGTGTTCAATCTTTGGGGGTTAATACATTTATTTGAGTTAATATGGTATATTCATGAAAAACCATAGATTATTAACTTATAAAATATCATGGATGATTCTTGGATTAATGAAGATAAAGGATAAACCACTATTTCTTGAGGTAGTGGAATATTTTGTTGACATGTTCCCTAAATATTTTTGTAGAATACCATAAAAAATATTGTTCTTGATTGAATTATTACCATGAAGAGTTCTGATATCATATTCTTCATGTTGTATGGAGCTTATAGATCTGTGAAAATTAAAGACATAAAGAGAGGAATTATAGGGTAAAGGATTTATTCATCCAAGTATATCCTCTTGGAAAATGCCAATATTTTTTTCTAAGACAAATGATGGTACAATATGCATATGTATTGAATAAAAGAAGTCAAATATAGTGATAGTTAAGAATAAGTATCATTTTCCTTTCATTAAAGATATTTTTTACCAAAAAAAGGATCAAAGTGGTTTTCAAATTTCAACTTAAGGTTGGGCCATCACTAATTGAGGTTGAAGAGTGACGTAATTACAATGGTATCTTTTATGTGTATGTATAGTCATTATGAGTTTCTGTTAATGTCATTTAAGGTTACTAATTGTTAATCTATTTTTAAATTTATGTTGAATTTTCTCTTTAAAGAATATCATGACTCATTCATAGTGGTGTTTTATGATTATATCTTGACTTAATCAAGTTCAAAGTAAAATCATGGAATATATTTTTGAATTTTCCTGGATATGTTATGGAACCATTTTCTATATGAAAATTTATCCAATATCCATTTTAGATTCCGGAAGTAAAACTTTTAGGATACGTTGTTTCTTAAAGGTAATTTATATTAACCCAAAGAAGGTATAACAAATGATGTATTGGGATAATCCTAATAATTTTTTTTATATATAGATTTTAATTAGGCCTGAAGGATATTACAGGTGCTTTAATCAATATTTATCAATACTATAATCACTTATTATTGTGCTGAATTTGTATCATGTGATATTCAAATGGAATGAAAAGTGGTATAGAGTTTTTGATGAATTCAAGGGAATATCTAATTCCACTATAGTGTTAATATTAACTAAAGACAATGATAGGTATTTATTGTATTATAATGCATCAGAAGATGGTTTGGGATGAATTCTCACATAATGTAAAACTTTGAGGGCATATTAGTCAATAAAATAGAGACTACATCAAAGGAATTATCAAATTAATGACATAGAGTTTGTGTGTAAGGAATATATTTTTGTCTTATAGGACTTTTTAATATTCTAAGGAATATTTTTGGATCTTTGTGTTGAGGCAGTGTGAGATTCTGTGGCTCAATGAGCCTTAATTTGGATATAATAAAAAATATTAAATAAATTATATCCCATGTGCATATTTTTCTATAAATAATGGAATAAATCTCAAATATATTCTCATATTATAAATATAGGATTGTTATTAAATATCAAATGTAGGATTTACCCTTTGTGCAACATAAACTTGGTCAGGGTTGGTAATTTGTTTGAGAGATTTCATTGGCAGGAGAATTAAGTAAATTAATTAATTAATTAATTTAATGATCTGAACCTAATTACCTCTCTATTTAAAATCCTTTATCAAAAATATCCAAACTTATCTGCATGACACTATGATATTATCGAGGAGGAGGAGGAGGAGGAGGAGAGCTCTATTGGTGGTGACAAACTAGGAACTTGGATCGGCAATAAGCAGTCGAGCAGAATCGAGAGGTGATTGATGAATGCACCATGATCATTGTCTTTATTTCTAGTAGATGTGTTATTCACCAAAAATAAATCCAATATCAATATAGTACATTTTATTTGTATGGATTTGTCTTTTTTCTAACCACATAAAACACAAATTAATCTATTAATGAATTAACTTTTTGATCGATCTTGGATTAAAAGATTTGATTTTATCTTCCTAGAAATTGGAATTTAATTATTGTATAATTATTTTTCCTCCAAGTTTGTTGATTATACATCAATGGATATTGTCCATCCTGAAAAATAGTTGATTTTTTCCTTATATCTATTTTTTATACTTTTTTTACGTTCTACATGTGTTCATCATTAGAATTTCATTTAGAAGGTGAAGTGACAAACATATGATGAATGATCTTTGAGTAATCGATCTTTAGCACAACAGATTAATTACCATAGGTTCATGATGGATATTTGTGACAATTTCATGGTTTGAAACAATGTTGGAGGTTGGAATTCATATTTTTATATCCCAATGTGTGATTTTTGGTGTCTGGGCATCACGCTGTGATGGGAGACATGGTTTGAGTATATCAAAGGCCATATTTTAGTCACTGATGATAGATAGGGTGTGGAGGCTAATGGTGTTGGTCATGGTGATGGTGGTGAATAGTGTAGGCCAGGGGTTTGGCGATGTTACCCCCCTCATCCTCTATTAATGAATATGGAGAGTGATGGCAGTGATCCCCCCTATGGAGAGTGGTGGTAGAATTTGGTGGCACACAGTGATAGCAAGGTGGTGGCCTATGTTTATGGTATCTAATGGAACTAATGAATAGTGAGGAGGAAATGTCTGAGGGAGGTATCAACCCTCAAGTGACACAATAAGAAAACCCTCCCCTATAACAACCCAAACATTCATTAATTAAAATTCCACGTAAACTAATTAAATGTCTTATTATGGTTATATAAAATGTGAACTTAATTGGTTTTATGTTTTTGGATTTTAAAATACCATTAAGAATTGTGACCATTGAAAATATAGTCATTGAACAGTGATCACAAGATTAGTATAAATATAAGGCCTTAACAAATCCAATTTACTCAGACAAAGGAAGTGATGGCCTCATCTAGTAGACTTTCCCTATACGAAGCCCATTTGTCAGAGCTTGGAAAGAAGGTAGCATCATTTCACTTATCTCTTGACCAAGCCCAAGCTGAGATTGAACACGTTGAGCTTGAGAGGAACCGAACATGGGATAAGTGGAAGTTAATAAAGATTACCAACCGAGCGATGTTATCTGATCCTCCTTAAGAGTCTTTCACCATCTTACACCATACCATTCGGCCATTGGCCTTATAAAATATTTTTTTCCACTCCAATTTGGAAAAACCATAGTCAAAAACCATGGGTTGGTTTGTGGTTTTGATTAGTTTAATGTGTGGTGTCCCAAACCTAAATAATAAATAATTCCTTCTCCTTTACTATATAAACCCACCCAAGCTCCCACTTCCTCTTCACTCAAAGCCTTTGGAGTTCATCCAACCTATGGAATCTTCTCTCTAGAATCCTCCCAAGGTTCCCCAAGCTCCCAAGAAGTCTCTCACAAACCTCTCCCAAGCCTTTGGAAGTACACTTCCGAGTAAGGTATTTCTTCCTTTGTCATTTTTGTCCAATTTTCTTTAATTTTTTAATTCCTTTTTTCAATTAAAAATGTTTGGGTATGATTTTTCACCTCCCCCATACTACCCTATTTGTGTTTGGATTATGGTAGGCCCCTTTCTCTCTCATTAATAACTCCCATTTACACCATTTACCATGCCGAAATTCCGTGAGGGATTTATCTCTTCTTATTTACATCCAAGTAATTATTTTGTATTATGAATATAAATTGTATTACATTTGTTGGTACATGTATCTATATGACCCCCTTAATTTACATTTCATATAAATATGATGAGACACCCCTTTATATCTCATAGACCATTTTTTATGAGTTCTTATTTCACGTCATTATGCTGCCGAAATTTCACTACGATTTTCCAAGCCAATGTCATTGTGTAGTGAATACCATGCTCATTTCTCTATCAAGGGTATTCACCTTTATACACATTTACTTATTTATTATAAAGATTCATGTATTTATTCCACATCCCTTTATCATGGAATAAATTATGATGATTGATTCCATGGTGTATGATCCATGTGCCGCACTTATGTATGAAATGAAATGTTTAAGAAGGGTGTGCTCTGATAGCGCTATAATGAATTGGGTAAAGTATAGTATCATGATATGTCATGTACAATGAGTGTTGAATCATGATAATTCAAGTGAAACGAGGGTTTACTTGTGCTCCATGTGCAATGAGGGTTTACTCATCCTCCATGTTCAATGAGCCTTGGATTATGCTAATTCTATGTTAAGTGTTGTTTCCACATTTCCATGTTATTATTATCATGATTTATCATTCCTTTATGTTCATATTTCTCTTGTGATCCATTGATATGAATTTTTCCTAACATGTATTGTAATCTTCATGTTATTCCTTGTTTACTCCCTTACTGGGCTTTATAGCTCACACTTTTCTTATGCATGTCCTCAGGTTATCCCATGCAATGCTAAGTACGAGAGAATGTAGTGTTCGTGTAAAGTAATTTTTCAATAAGATGTTGCATTCTATGTTTTAAGTTGTTATGTAATGTTCCTAATCCCCAAAGACACTAGACCTCTCTATCTTCTATGTTGTATCAAGTGAATGTTTTATGTAATAAATCATGTTTAAGAACGTAATAAAGAGAAGGGTTGTTATAGTTAGTATTAGAGGATAGGTTTCGTTATTTTTTGGGATTAGGAATAGAAAAACCTAGTGAAGACTTAGATACAAGACTAAGTATAATAAAAACATCCATAATTTTTAGTTGGTATTGAGTATGTGGTTCATCAAGAAAATACATCCCTTTATGGATATAAACAGGTAGATGCAGCTCTGGCACAGATGTACCTAGGGGTGAAAAACCCGACAAAGAGTTTTGAGCTTGAATTGGGGTATCCTAGTACTTGACAACAGACCTTACTTCACTCTTGGTTATGACACTCCTGGGGGATATGATTTGGAAAATTCACAAGCTTAGTATGAACCCTTATTAAGGGAATTAAAAAAATCTCCTAAGAATATATGTTATAAATTAGATCATGGATAACATATACTGAAGCCTATAGATTCATAAGTTAAGGAAATAAAATCTATTTAGAAGTTATTTGTTTTTGTCCTTGGATTCCCCTTTATGTGCTTAATAGTTATCTTCCCTAAGTTGTTTTATATAATGTAGAATCAGAATCAAAAAGTGAAAGGTAGGGATACCATACATAGTTCTATGCATTCTTTTATATCCCTAAAGTTTAGTAGAATAATACCAACACCACCACAAATCATTGAACTAAAGATGTCGGTGGGTACGGAAAATGTGTAAATCATTTCATCTCATGAATATAACTCATCCCCTATTACAATCTATGGATTGAAATTTCTGGTGAACCTCATCATACTCCCTCTGGTGGAATTTGATGCAATTCATGGCATGGATTGGATTTCCTTATATAGTGCCAACATAAATTTCCATGAGAGGGAAATCACTCTCTATATGGAGAATCAACCCCCAATTCTGTACAAGTGCAAGGAGGAATTTGAATATTTTTTAGCTCAATTGTGGATATTACTGCCCTATGAGAACGCATATCTTGCTTAGATGATTGAGTCCAAGGAATTAACTATCCTTGAAGACAAGCCTATTATGAGGGAATTCACTGATGTGTTTCCTGAGGAATTGCCTGGTCTACTTCCTAAAAGAGATGTTGAATTATCAATTGATCTAATACTTGGGGAGTTGCCAATATCCAAGACTCTGTGTAGAATGGCTATTTTGGAGCTTGAGGAGCTGAAGAAACAACTATAGGAGAATCTGGATAAAGGGCTTATATGCCCAAGTTCTTCACCTTGGGGTGCACCAGTCCTCTTTTTCAAGAATAACGATGGATTAATGCGCCTTTTCATCAATTATTGTGAGCTTAACAAAATCACTATAAAGAACAAGTATCCTATCCCTCTAATTCATCACTTGTTCGATCAGCTGCATGGAGAACAATACTTCTCCAAGGTAGATTTGTGGTCAGGATATTATCAAGTAAGGGTGAAGAAAGAAGATATCCCCAAGACTGCTTTTCGTACAAGATATGGGCACTATGAATTCATAGTAATGCATTTCAGACTCATTAATTCTCTATAAATCTTCATGGACTTGATGAATAGAGTCTTTAGAGATTACCTTGAAAAATTTCTGGTAGTATTTATAGATGATATTATAACATACTTCAAAACCAAGGAGGTTCATGAGGAGAATCTAAGAACTGTACTAGAGACCATGTAGAAGGAGAAACTCTATGAAAAGTACAGCATGTGTGAGTTCTAGTTAAAGGAGGTCTCATTCTTGGGCCATATCATTACAAGAAATGGGATATCTGTGGATCCCTCTAAGACAGCTTCAATAGAGGGATGTCTAAGGCCAACATCGATAATGGATATCCATAGCTTAATGGGGTTAGCTAGATATTATCGATGATTTGTGAGAAATTTCTCATGATTGTCCAACCCTCTTACCAAGGTAACTTAGAAGGGAGTAATGTTTTCTTGGAGTGATGAATGAAAATAATGCTTTAAGGAGTTGAAAACGAGGCTTATCACTGTGCTCATGCTCACATTACCCACAAGTGGAGAACTTTTTGTGGTATTCAATGATGCTTAGAAGAAGGGAATGGGTTGTGTGTTGATGAAAAATGAAAAATTCATTGCCTATGCTTCAAGGAAATTGAAACATCATGAGAAGAATTATCCAACACATGATATAGAGTTGGTTGTAGTGATCTTCGCTTTAAAATTTTGGTAGCATTATCTTTTTGTGGAGAAGTGTGAAATATATTTGGACCACAAAAGCCTCAAGTATATATTCACACAGAAAGAGTTGAACATGTGGAAATGAAGATGGTTAGAGCTGGTCAAAGACTATGACTGCTCAATCCATTACCACTCTAGGAAAGCGAAAAAGGTGGCATATGCTTTATGTAGAAAGGACTCAGTTATTCTATCATTGATGAGAATTTAAAAGGATCCAATCTTCTTAGATTTGATGGATATGGACATGGGAATCATAAATAAGGGAACATCATCAATCCTTTCACAAATTATTTCTCAACCACCTCTTTTGGAAAAGTAAAAGGATGATCAAAAGGATGATGTGGGAATTCAGAAGAAAGTGGATGCTCTTAGAAAAGGGAAATCCTTGGAGTACAATGTTAATGAATAAAGAATTGTGATATTAGGAAAAGACTATGTGTTCCATCAAGTCCGGAGCTGAAGAAGTAACTTTTGGATGATGCACATAGTTCGAATTTCTCTATTCACCCAGGAAACACAAAGATGTATCAAGATCTCTGAGAGAATTATTGGTGGGATAATATGAAGAAGTAGATCACTAAGTATATATCAATGTGCCTGGTGTGAAAAAAATTGAAGGTATAGAGGAATAAGTATAAGGGGTTGATGCAACTATTGCCCATACCATCATGGAAATGGGAGAACATCACCATGGACTTTGTCACCGGACTTCCGAAGGCATCCAAAGGCAGCAATGCAATCTGGGTTTTTGTGGATCGTCTTACAAAGTCTTCACACTTCATTGCAATTTTGGAGGATTTCTCATTGGAACAACTGGCATGGATATATATCAGGGAAGTGGTAAGGCTTCATGGAGTACCACTATCTATTGTATTTGATCGAGATCCAAGATTCACCTCTATGTTTTGGAAGAGTCTTCAACATGCTCTGGATACTAAACTGAACTTCAATACGGCCTATCATCCTCAAACTAATGGCTAATCTGAGCGAACTATTCAGAAACTAGAGGATATGTTAAGATCATGTTATATGGACTTCAAAGGAGGATGGGACCAACATCTTTCATTGTTTTAGTTCCCCTACAATAACATTGTCCACTTGAGCATCTAAATGGAACCTATAAAGCTATGTATGGGAATAGGTTCATAACACTAGAATGTTGGGATCAATTCGGTGATCGTAATCTATTAGGACCAGAAATGGTTGAAGAAATGGTGTAGAAGGTGAAAACCATTCAGCAGCATATCAAGGAATCCTAGAGTCTATAGAAGAGTTATGTAGATAACCATTAATAAGAACTTGAGTTCAAAGTTGGAGACATGTTATTTCTACGCATATCTCCATGGAATAAGGTCATGAGGTTTTTAAATAAAGGGAAGTTAAGTCCTAGGTACATCAACCCCTTCGAGATTCTTGATCGTGTTAGGGATGTGGCCTATCGACTAGTATATCCACCTACCATGGCCAAAGTACATGATGCCTTTCATGTATCCCTATTAAGGAATTACATGCCAAAACATTCACATGTACTCTCTTCAGAGGTAGTACAGTTAGAGGATATGATCATTCTTATGAGGAGAAACCAGTGAAGATATTAGATCATAGAGAAAATGTTCAATGAAATTAGACAATGTCGGTCGTTAAGGTGTTGTGGAAAAACCACAAGTTTGAAGAAGCGATGTGGGAATCAGAGGAAGTGATGAAGCAAATTTACCCACATCTGTTTTAGTGTGGGAAAAGTAAATTTTTACGGCAGAATTTCTTAAGGGGGAAAGATTATAACGACCCAAAATTTCGTTAATGAAAATTCATCTTGATCTAATTAAATGTATTATTATGGTTATATAAAATGTGAACTTCATTGGTTTTATGTTTTTGATTTTAAAATACCATTAAGAATTGTTAATATTGCAAATATAGTCATTGAAAAGTGATCACATGATTAGTATAAATATAGGGTCTTAACAAATCCAATTTACTCAGACAAAGAAAATGATTTCCTCATCTAGTAGACTTTCCCCGAACGAAGCCCATTTGTTGGTGCTCGGAAAGGAGGTGGCATCATTGGGCTTCTCTCTTGACCAATCCCAAGTTGATCTTGAACATGTTAAGCTTGAGCGGAACCGACTATGGGAGAAGTGGAAGTTAATAGAAATTACCACTAGAGCAATGTTATCTGAGCCACCCCAAGAGTCTTTCACCATTTAAAACCTTTACCTTCAGTCTTATGCAGGTGTTATAAGGGGTTATGTAACAAGACCCTAGCACTATGACTATGTACATTATATTTGTATAAATAATGTGCATACATTTTATTATTGTTACTTTGTAAATAGTTTTTAAAGCACAAATAGTTTTTTTAGTTAATATTCAACTAAGAAATATATTTTGATGAATTAATGTATTTTTTAATTAAAAAATATTTTAATATAATATTATTCATAAGTTAATTTTTATTAAATATAAATGATCGTACAATTTTTATGAATGCAATTGTAATTTTTATGAAGGTTTGAAAGCTGTTTTTGTCAAAACCCTTGAATTTTTTATAAATGTCATTTTTCATTTTAAAAGTAAAAATTCGCATACTTAGAAAATTATTTAGATAAAATGAATATTATATTTGTAATCAGGGAGTCTGAATTATCCAATGGTTAATTTTTCATAATTTTCTGAGATAGTCGAATTTTTGGGTAACAATTAAATACCATTTAAATATATGAGGTGTTTTATGACATCATAATGACCCAATAGTGATGTAATAAAATACTATAAACATTATTTTCGGAAAATATATGTTTTACCATTAAAATAATTTGATTTTATATTTATTTTATTTATTTTAAAAATATTTAGTGGACCCTCCAAGACTTATAAAACAGTTTGTCTTTTTAAATTTTTTTAATTGAAAGTGTGACTCACCTCCACATAAGCAACCGTTTTATTTTATGAAGTTCGGCCATTGACCTCAAAAAATATTTTTTTCCATTCCCCTTTGGAAAAAACCATGGTCAAAAACCATGGGCTGGTTTTTGGTTTTGATTAGTTTAATGTGTGGTTTCCCAACCCTAAATAATAAAGAATTCATTCTCCTTTCCTATATAAACCCACCCAAGCTCCCAATTCCACTTCACTAAAATCATTTTGAGTTCATCAAACCTCTAACCTCCTCTCTCTACAATCCTCCCAAGGTTACCCAAGCTCCCAATAATCCACTCTCAAGCCTCTCCCAAGCATTTGGAAGCACACTTCCAAGTAAGGGATTTCTTCCTTTCTCATTTTTGTCCAATTTTCATTAAGTTGTTATGCCCTTTTTTCAATTACAAATGTTTGGGTATGATTTTTAACCTCCACCATACTACCCTATTTGTGTTTGGATGATGGGATACCCCTTTATCTCTCATTAATAACTCCCATGTGCACATGTTACCATGCCAAAATTCCATGAGGGATTTCTCTCTCCTCATTTACATCCAAGTAATTCTTTTGTATTATGCATCAAAATTATATTACGTTTGTTGGTACAAGTATCTATATAACACCCTTACTTTCCATTTTAATCTAAATATGATGAGACATTATTTTCTATCTCATAGACCATTTTTTATGAGTTCTTATTTCACGTCGTTATGCTGTCGAAATTGCACTATGATTTTCCAAGATAATGTCATTGTGCAGTGAATACCATGCCCATTTATCTATCAAGGGTATTCACCTTTATGCACATTTACTTATTTATTATAAAGTTTCATTTATTTATTCCACATCCCTTTATCGTGGAATAAATGATGATGATTTATTCCATGGTGTATGATCAATGTGGCACACTTATGTATGAAATGAAATGTTTAAGAAGGGCGTGTCCCGATAGAGATCCAATGCATTGGGTAAAGTATAGTATCATGATATTTCATGTAAAATGAGTGTTGAATCATGATAATTCAAGTGAAATGAGGTTTTACTTGTGATTCATGTGCAATGAGGGTTTACTCATGCTCCATGTGCAATGATCCTTGGCTCATGCTAATTCCATGTTAAGTGTTGTTGCCACATTTCCATGTTATGATTATCATGCTTTATCATGTATTTATATTAAGGTTTCTCTTTTGATCCATTTATATGGCTTTTTCCTAACATGTATTGTAATATTCATTTTATTCCTTGTTTACTCACTTACTGTGATTTATATCTCACATTTTTCTTATGCATGTCCTCAGGTTATCCCATGCAATGCTAAGTACAAGGGAATGTAGTGGTCGTGTAAAGGAATTTTTCAATAAGATATTGAATTCTATGTTTTAATTTGTTATGTAATGTTCCTAAGCCCCAAAGACACTAGACCTCTTAATCTTCTATGTTGTATCAAGTGAAGGTTTTATGTAATAAATCATGTTTAAGTGTGCAATAAAGAGAAGGGTTGTTATGTCACCCCTATCATGTAATAATAGAGATAGGATGGGGGATATGAAAAAAAATAATTAATAAAATTACTGTTATTATTATTATTAAACCTTGTTTCTAACGTAAATCCTCTATATGCCATCAAATTAATGATCCATCTACAGAATAAAATCCCTAATATTGGGATGGAAATTTTAAGAACAATATTAGGTTTTTTAATTGGAGTTGTTTCTTGGGATCATGATGCATCATTCGTGAATCATACGGTAAAATGTATTTTTTTCACCAGGTGTCTATTTGGTAAAGTAAATAGCATATCCTGAGTGTTTTTTCATGAGTATAAAAATGGTGTGATCTATTTTTTCAATCATGGATGTTTGTAGTGGTATATGAGTGAATTTATTTCTGACACCATTAGACCAATGATGAGCCTCATGCATTCATCGCTATTTTTTCATCCAGAGACATAATATGTGCTAGGCTTAGAGAGACACACCATGTACCCGTATAGGATATGCCATGTACTCCTTGAAGGGAAAGTTGGAGTACTCATTATACTAATTTCATCTCTGGTATGATCTTGTTTGGATCCACTCAAACTATTTCATTATAAACTAATATCGGTTGAGTGTGTTCCCTTGGCCCATCCCTATGAGGTTACAGTGTGTTATTATGTCCATAACATAGGATTGTGATCCCCTATATGGGATGAGTCTCTAATAGAGTTCATTATGTCCCTCCATCTGACCCAGGGTGTAATCCTCTATTATTATTTCATCATACATAGTGGGTTTCATGGTTTTGGAATGACCACCATACACAGGGTGTCGATCTCCTATTTATCTAGTTAACCTAGTAAGGTTCATAGTATCATCATACATATTATCTTCTACTTAATGGGTTATTTTAGTAGGGTTCATGGTGTCCCCCAATGGTTCTGGGTGTGATAACCTATTTGGGAGTCGAGATCTTGGAGATCCAGTGAGTACTTCATTGGAAAGGCCCAACAAGCATGACCTCTTGGATGAGCGTCATCAGTAACATCATAACACATGGAGTGTAATCCCTCAGATAACTATTAATTTGAAGCCTCAAGAAAAATCTTATGGCTATAAATTTGGTTGAGACCTATTTGAGGATTGGAGTCTATATTGAGTATATCTGGGTTATCTTATGGTTCTTATTACTATGTATCATATCCTAACGGGCATACCTTGTGAGGAGTTTGTTGGTATCTTGATGATTTTTTTTTGTGATTTCAGTGTGTCCTACTGGGAATTATTATACTCAAACAGGAATAATCTTTACCCACACATGTTGTTTCTTATGCAGATGACAATCCTTTCTATAAATTTTTTTGAGGACCGATATTAGGATGAATAATGTATTGGGATGCGAATACCTAGATTCTTACCAGTTTTTCATTTGATATTAGTCCCCTCCTTATGAGTAGGTTCAACTCATTAAAATATTTTGGTGGGATTTTATTTGGTTATTTATTTATTGTAGTACTTTTATCGTACTCTCATTATGGGTTATAGATTTATGTATGCATTAGTATTAGTTGTACTTTACATTTAGCATTGTATGGGATTGAAGATGTGTGTGTGTGTGTGTAGTTACTTTAGGCCAATTCCTCTCGTCTGTGTTATATACCTACTCGGCGATGGTCATTATCCCCTAACCTATTAAAGCTAGGATTGGGGTGGTTAGACTTAGCTTAACGCTGACCAGGAGGGCCCCAATGGGTTGGGTTGTTTCATTGTGGTGGTTATTCACACCTTTAAGATATGGATAAATTACCTATTTTATGAGAGGAATTTGGTGCATTCAAATCATAATATCCTAAAGTATATTTTACCTCAGAGAGATTTAAAATCAGGGAAAGTGATATGGGTTTAGTATCTTCCGAATTTTGACTTTGAGTTTTATTATATACAAGGGAATAGTAATTCTATAGTAGAT
Source organism: Viscum album (assembly GCA_963277665.1). Taxonomy (NCBI): domain Eukaryota; kingdom Viridiplantae; phylum Streptophyta; class Magnoliopsida; order Santalales; family Viscaceae; genus Viscum; species Viscum album. The sequence continues at coordinate 1,993,344,201 of OY728151.1, forward strand.
TCTATGAGTAGGAAAACTCAATTAGTGAAGGAATTGAAATTTTAGTTTAAACTAATTATGTTGATGGAATATGTGTATATGTAAAATCGTTATATGGGATAACACGTGATATTATATCAAATTGATAAAACTTATACACATTTGGATAAATTAAAGGAGGTAAAATAATAGATACTAAATATAAAAGGACGTATTATTCCTTAAATAGTGGGGAAACTATTGAGGGTTGTCCTTTACTAAGGATTCAAAACTATTTCAAGTATTGGATGTTGGTTCCAGCAAAGAGTTTCATAGCTCCAATTTAGAGACTCATCATTGGATAATAATGGTGTATCAAGACATTAGATAAAAATTATGATAGGTTGGAATGAGTAATAAGATAGAAGGTTTTATATCTTGAGGTTTTATTTTTTAATTGTAACATGATAAGAATCAATGAACTACAAAAAATTTATAACCTTTACCTATTATAAATTGAAAATGGTATAATACTGTAATTAATTTTTGAGTTTTTTTGTTGAAGTCACCATAGAAACACAACACTATCTGGGTGATTATGGAATGGACTAAAAATTCAGGTAATTTCTTACCCGTTTAAGAGACATTTTTACTAAATGGGTTAGGTAAGTTATATGTGAAGTAAATAAGTGAATTTATATGGACTTACTTTATCCATTGTATCTAATAGGGACCCCTAATTAACTTCTAGGTTTCAAATTAGATTATAAAAAAATGATGGGTACTCAGTTAAATATAAGTACATTGTATCATCCTTAAATAGAAAAATAATTAAAATGGACCATTGAGAATTTTAAGTGAATGATCTAAGAATATGTGTTGTATTTTTAGAAATATTAGGAGTATCACAATCCTTTGGTCGAATTTAACTACAAAAATAGTTATCATACATCAATACTAATAGATCCTTTTAAAGTGTTGTATGTAAGGTCATGGCAATCACCTCTATGTTGGGTTATGGTTAAAGAGAGTTCAATTTTAGGACTTCTTTTAGTGTAATAGATACCAATTAATATTAATTTAATCCATAAAATATTGATGATAGCTCAAACAAGATAGAAGACCTATATAAATCATCTATGATGATCTTTGGACTTTGTAGTCAGTTATTGATTCTTTTTGTGAGTTTCACCATGGTTGGGAAATCAATGACTTGGGATATAATGAAATTTTTCACCTCATGTAATGACCCATATGTTTATTTAATTGTCTATGGTGTCATTAAGGTATTAAGTATATATTTTGGATAGTTAATTTGAATTCCTTTTTAAATGTATAGTTTTAGTTGAAGGGGTTCGTTAAAGGATTCAAATTTGGTTTTAGGTGATTGATATTGAATTATAAGATGTTTTGGATAAGGTTTGGAGTTTGGTTTAGAGTTTTGGGGTTCATATATATGTAAAATTTGGTAACACTAATAGTTGTAAACTATATATGGAACCTGGTACCCAGTAAAAGGGTACTAGGTACCCAGTGTTCCTAGAAGAGGATGAGTAGGCCAGAGGATCAACCAGGTACATGATGGCCTCAGGTTGAGTACTCGATAGGCTCATCCTTTATCTTTTTAGTGGGGAATTTTTTTTAAAAAAAATTCACTTAAACCTCTATTTCTTTTAATCTCTTTCTCCTTCAACCTTAATCACCTCCTACCACATGGGAGCTCTCTCCTTACATTGTCTAGGTCCTCTCTTTCTACCTATTCATTACACTTGATTCAAGTTGAATCCATAGCGGTTTTTCATACCTAAATCCAAGAATCCTTATTTCTCTTCTCTTCCCCCTGTTAACTTATTTTAAAATTTCCTTATCATGGTTAGGGATTTAATGTTAAATTCCACCATAACATGGTGAAATTCACCCTAGATCATGGGTATTTCTCTCCTTGTTCTTAAAATAGGCTCTTGTGGGTTGGTTACTCATTTTTCATTAGTTTTTTTATTGAAGGATATTGAGGTATGGTTTATGTTGGTGATTTTTTAATTTTTTTGGTTGTTTCATTAAATTTTTATTTTTTATTTTGGTTATAATATTTTTGGGTTAATTTTGGTTGTTTATTTCCTTATTTTTCTCTTTAATTTTGTTACCCTTTAGATATGTAAATCATGTTATTAGTTTCCTTTAGTGATGTAATTTGGTTTGATAAATCCTAGGTGCTTCTTAGAAATAGACTAGAATCAAAAATCCCATATTTGGTTTTGTATATGGTCTCAACTCACCAATTTATTCTCAATATATGCTTGAAAAATCTTGCATATAGTTTTTTTATAATTAACCAACTTTGGATTCCACTAGAACAGACACCTGACCTAGTCCATCATTGGGCCTAATGAGCCTTATTAATCCCCACGGGCTATAAACTAGTGCTGGGGAATTAAATAACATTCTTTGGAATGATTTAACCCAAAAAATGATAAATACAAATCAATTGGAGTTAAATAGAATAAATAAATAAAAAAACATCATATGGTCAACAAAAATAATAAACTAAACATAAATAAAAAATAATCACAAATAAAAAGATGTAAAAAAATAAAAACAAACCAAACTCGGAAGACTAAATCACTCTATTTGACCCATGTTCACTCACTATAGTCAAATACGGTCATCTTGAGTAACCCAAACTAAATACCATGAAGTGGATAAAGAAAAAGACCTGAAAATTAACTATGAAATGATCCATACACTGAATGTTGTATGTAGGGTCTAACAAAACCAAACATTGTTGGATTTTACCAAATCATTTTTGCAATTAAATTAATAATAAAATTCTTTTATTCTAGTTTGAAATATTATAATAAAATAGGTTTCTATAGTATATATTTAACAAACCTATTAATAAAAATAATTCATAAAAAATACATTTATTTAACAAACATAGTGAAGAAATGCCTTTTTAATAACAAATTTAAATCCCTTTTCTCTAAATACAAATAATCAATTTGTAATTAATTTTATAAAACCATGAAAACCTTAAAAATAATACTTTTTTCATTTAAAACACATTTCTGAAAAATGTTTCCATAATCCATTAGAAAATCAACTCACACTAGATAAATATAAGAATAACTGATAAGCACCATATGATCAAATAAAAAAACATTCATATAAAAGTATAAAATCGATGGTGTCACGAGTTAATCCACTATGGAACATAAAATAAGAATTAAGTGAATTCTCTATATCAAATCACCAATAAAAAAATAAGTGTCATTGACTTAACCCTAGGTCCTAATATGAGATAATCCTAGACATCTTCACACACAGATTAACCAGTCGGCTTATGTTACTTCCTTTACACAAGCCACCTGACTAGCCTGCATTGGGCCTCATCAATGGAACTCCCCATTTAGTCATATCCCTCACTATTGGGTACACTAGTAGTGTGAAGATTACAAGTGTAGAATAAATATATATTTCCCAATTGGCTACCTGGGTTCCCATGACCAAGAAAAAAGTGAAGGTGAGAAATAACCATAAATCAATATAATAATCATAATAATAATAACAATTCACCCCCACCTTCCGCTCCCTTGAAAGAAAAAACACCTTGAGATCCATCACCTGGTCTCCACATACATCAAACAACATCGATAAAGGAAAAGAAGATTATGGGTCATTAAGAGGCTTTCACACATCCACACATTTAAAAAAAATTAAAGGTTTCAAACAGACCTTTTTTAAAACCATATTAGGATATCAAGACCTCTATAGTAATTCAAAATCTATTTATAAAAAAAATTTAAAACATTCCATTTGAAACTAACCTTGAAATCAATTTAAGAGTCAATTATAATTTTCTTTTTTAAAAAAAACCTAAAACATAAAAACATCATCACTTAATTTATCCTATTTCTATAATAGGGTAAAATACCTTTGTTTTTTTAAATCCTTTCAAGTAAACCTTTTACAAAATTTCCATCTTCACTTGGAATTTCAAATAACCTTTGAAAACTATGAAAACCATTATAGAAAGTGAGGATTATCATTGAAATCATTCTTAAACCATTTAAAACAATAATATATGATAATAATTTAAAAATAAATTCATTACAAACTCTCAATAGAATAATGTAATTCCCAAATAAAATAAAATCAGAAAAACACCGACCTTGAGCAATTGGAAATTAAGTAAGAATGATCTGCTACATGTCATATTCAGCAGTGAATGCTAAAACATGAAGTAGAATAGACCCTACAATACACGAATAACAAAATACCTATATTATAACCACCCCAATCCCCTAATCTTGAATCAAAAATTATTTATGGTTTTGAGAGTATGTGAAACCAAGAAAAAAATAAAGGAAGAGGGAGAAAGAAGGGATGAGTGGAAGAATATAGGGGTTTTCTTTAAGATATCCACCTAGAATCAAAGCATAAAAGATAACAAATATAGAAGGGGGTTTAAGGAAACACCCTCAAAATTTCTTTGTCCTAGTTTAATGAAGGAGGAAGATAAAAGAGGGCGTAAACCCCTTAAATCGAGCTTGGGCATTTTTGGAAAATAAAAATTAGAAATTGGGGTGACCCGTATGATTGGTCGTACAGTTTTGAAAACTATGTGCCAACCATGTAGGCTCTACTAGAGACTCACCACAAACCTATATCGTTAGGCCTTATAGTTAGTAAATCGTGCACCAACCATGAAAACCCCTCTCCTATATCTACATTACAAATGCATGGTTATCACACGGTTACTCCAAACTAAGTGAAACCCTTGTTCCAACACCCCAAGACCAAAAAATTCTTGCATCGTTTCTCCTGTAAGTTACATAGTTTCATACAAAACCTACACTTCTCTTGGATTCCCAATAAAGAAAGAAAAAATAAACCAAAATAGTTCATTCTAGGAGTACTCAACAAAGTATCTCTTAGCTTGTGCACATAATCATGCTATATAAATAAAATTCTTGAATTCTAGGAATATAAGCTTAAAAACTTCCTAAAATTTTAAATCAATCTAAAATATTATTAGATAAACAAAACAATATTATCATAGGCTATTATAATCCACCACCATGATATTTTATACCCCCATAATGTCCTTATTAAAAAAATATATGAAAAGGTCTCAATAGAATACTACCTAAGGAAAACACTGAGTATAACCAACTACCATATCCATTAGAATGGGCCCTAAATAAAAATTGTGGTTGTAACATATATCTCACCAAAAAAATTATAATTTATCTAAAATGGTAGAAACCAAAAAAAATATACACACATTGAGATGAATCACTATAAAGAACATAAATTCCACCAAAAACCTAAGAATCATTAAGCAAAAACAAATCAAAATTTTCACCAAAGAACCCAAAAAAACCTCAAGGAGATAAGAAACCTATAAGAAAGCCTTAATAAAACTACATGGGTCTTAGACTCGGGTCACCATGTCCCACACACACGGGATCTATCTCATGGAAACCCACAAAAAACCAGCACACCCAAGGGGATTTCCAAAGAAACACTAGTCTTAGCCACCCAAGAATGAATACCAACATCTCCAATGTTCAACCCACTAAGAAACCAACCTATACAAGTCTCAAACCCACAAAAACTATGATCACCCCAATAAACCTCAAATACACCAAACCTTGATAAGGTTGAACCATAAGAACACACAAACCCCAAGAGTAAACACTCCAAATCAGAAAATCAGGCATGAGACTAGATATCACCTCAACCATGAATAATGAAAATAAATATTCTATAAGAAAACAAAACCATACTATAAATAAATAAGTCTCATAAAAGAACATTGTTACTATCCCTAATAGAAAATCCTCCAAACTCCTTTACAAATTGGAAAAGTTTCAAGATCCAAGTAACCTCAAAATATTCTAAACTGGGTCCCAAAACAACAACCACCCCAAATATGGAAATAATCTATAAATACCATTTTCTAACACAATAGCTCACTAAAAACTCTAGATATGTCTAGAATAAAAACACAAATTATATACTTTCAAAGCTCTCAACAAATAAACAAAATATTCCATAGGAATCCCCTAAACCAAAATCAAGAACCTTCATTCCATGACCTGAATGTAGGATAATCTATTTCAAGAAGTCCTTGATGGAGTCCAATGATAAAAGAGAATTCATCTCTACCACTCATCCTTGAGTTTGAGTGGAATCAACACATGGAGGAAACTGCGCTTGAATAAAGAGAAGAGTCTCCCTAAAGATCATCCTAATGAAAGGGATTCAAATTTTATTCAAATAACATTTTTGAGGTGTACTCTAAGTAGTATAAAAAACTCCAATCATGCATCTCTCTTAAAATATATCAAACCATTTTATACAAAAAAATTCCTAAAGAAAACATAAAATTTCATAAAATTTTCAATAGAAATCACAATCCCCCCCCCCCCCTAATATTCTTTAAAACACCACTACTCTATTTTGAAAACACAAAAACCTTTATAAAAATATCACTTTAAATTAAAAATTACACTGAGACTTTCAAAAAAAAATTACTTTCATTCCAAAAATCCATCACAAAAAAATTGACAATAAAAAAATTTCATTTCAAAAATCTAAAAACACTAATTTTAAAATAATAATACAACTCTCCTTTCAAATTTATTAAAAATATTTATAATAAAAGAATAATATCATCATACACACATAATATCCTTTTGAAATCATCTCATAAAATCTGAAATATTACAAATTCAATCTGAAATATTTCTTTTCCCATCATAAATCCATTTTTCTGAACAAAAAACTAAACTTTTCAAAGATAAACCACACAATAAGATAGAAAATAAATCAAAATAAACTCCCACAACATCACCCTCTATAATAAAAATAACTTTAATTTAATTCAAATTTTTGGTAAGAACAATCAGAGTCAATTCAAAGAGAATGAAAACCAAAAAAACTAATTTTGGTGAAACAAACCTTCACACAGTTTGGCCACATGGGCTAGAAAATCATGCACCAACCATGAAATAGATACTAGAATGGTTTACAGAACCAACCATATGAGCTCCAAATGCACTAAAACCTATGAAGGGTATAAATTAAAGTACCAAAAAAGAAACCATGAAAGACAACATACATTAAATGGTGTGTGTAGAGTATGAGAAAACCACACCATGTAGGATTTCACCAAAGTGTTTCTATGATTCCTTTAAGAAGTTAATTAATTTATTCTAGTTTGAAATATAATAAAAAATAAGTTTTTCTAGAATATATTTAATAAACCTAGTAATAATAAATTATATGTTTCATAGAACAGTCTATTTCTTTTAAGAAAATATAAGGTGAAGTAGTTTCTTTTCAATGACCACTTTAAATATCTTCTCTTTGAATGGAAATAAAAACTTTGAAGGTAATTTTATAAAATTATTCATACCTTATAAATAATCCTTTTTTATTTCAAAACACCCTTATTGAAAAAATTTCCAAAATCCATTAAAAACCACTCATGCTTCATAAATAAAAGAACAATTGAGAGGAACTGTATGATCAAATAAAAAAACATTAAAATAAACTTAAACAATCAATGATATCATGAGTCAATTACCTAGGTAACAAATAGAAATAATAAAGTATATTCCTTATATGAAACCAAAAATCAAGTAATAGGATTCATGGGCTCTACCTTGGGTCCTAATGAGATATAATCATAATATTCACTAAATATGGACCAACCTATTGACCAATATTGCATCTTATACACAAGACACCTGACTAGCCAACATATGGCCACATCGATTGCACACCCCATATAATCCTCTCCCACACTATAAAGAACACAAGTAGTTTTTGAATAATTATTGTGGGATAAATATAGACTTCCCACTTAGCTACCTAGGTTTCCATTAACAAGACAAAAGTGAAGGTCAAAAATAATCATCAATAAATAAAATAATTACAACAAGAATAATAACCCACTCATACCTCCAATTCCTTCAAAAGAAACAAACCATGTATATCTATCACCAAATATCCACATACATCAAACACCACCCATAAAGGGAAATAGGGATAAGGGTAATATAGAGGGTTTCACACCCCCAAACATTTAAAAACCATTTAATAGTGATAAATATTCCTTCTTGAAAATTGAATCGGGATTCCAAGTCCTTTATAATAATTCTAAATCTATTTATAAAACAATACTTAAGGTATTCCATTTGAAACTTCCCTTGAAGTTAATTTAAGAATCAACTATTCACATTTTTCCTTTTAAGAACTCTTAAAAAATCATCGTTTAATTTATCCCATAAGCCAATGGGTTAAAATCAATAAATTTACCAAAAAAAATTATGTAAAGCTTTTAAAAAATTTCAATAATTGCTTGGTATTTTATATACCCTTTGAAAAATAGGAAAACCATTATACCAAGTAAGGATTCATCTTAAAATAATTTTCAAACCATTTAGAACTATCATATATAATTATAAATTAATAATAAAATCATTAAAAACTCTCAATCATGCAATGAAAATACAAAATAAAATAAAAACACAAACACACGTACCATAGGTAATTAGAAATTGAGTCAGAATGATCTAAAACATGTTTCCTTTAGTTTAAAATTCCCAAACATGCAAGTGAACGGTCCTTACTACCCTCAAACAATGAAATCCATAAAATATAAACATCCCAAAACCCTATTCTCAAATAAACATGTCAATAGGTATTTTTAAGGAAGTGAAACTGAGAGAAAAAGAGAGGAAGAGGAATAAAAAAGGATAATAGGAAGAACAAATGGGTTTAACTTGAGATATCCACCCATAATCAAAGATTAGAAGCTCAAAATGGATAATGGAGGGAGAAGGAGATACCTTATGATTCATCGTGTCCTATTCAAATGAAGGAGGAATATAAATGGGGTGGAAACCTCTTAAATCAAGTTTGGGGAATTTTTAGAAAATAAAAATTAGAAATTTGGGTGACTCTCACAATTTAGATACATGGTTTGGTCAACCATGTTCCAACCATGGAGGATCTACTAGAGACACACCACACACCTATGTGGTTATTCCACCTGGTTATTAAACTTTTCATGAACCATGAAAAACACCTTTTCAACATCTAAAGTATTGTCACATGGTTTCCACATTATTATTCTTAACCATGTGTAACCCATGTTCCAACACACCATGACTAAAAATTCTCACATAGTTACTCCTAGAACTCAAAGAGTTTCATACAAACCATGTGCTTCCTATATAGACCCAACCATGAAATAAAACATTAACTAAAAAGGTATAATACTTTAAGACTCCGCATATTTTATCCTATCCCATTCACATTAACTATGCAACAAAAGTAATATTCCCAAATTCTTAGAATTTAAGATCAAAAATTTCTTAAAATTTAGATCACTCTAAAATAGTATTAAACAACTAAAATAATAGTAATATGGGATGTTGCAATTTATAAATTAATAAAAATATTATTTATTTTTTTAAGATATAAATAAATGGTTTTCAATTGTATTTTTATAATATAGGTTAAACATTTTCAGTGGGGTTTTCTTGGATTTATATAAAGAAAATCATTTCCTTCTTATTTATATTATGAACTTCATTAAAATAGTTTGTAGATTATGTGTTCCTTACAAGTTTTTATCCATATTGTTAAGTTTCCATTAACATGTTAGTTGTGTAAACTATACTTAACACATGTTAGAAACCATATTGTCTCAATATGATAGATACTTTTCTTAATGTTAAGAATGTGATGAAATGAAAATCTCTGATGTGTGGTTAGTCTTAAACTCTCTTGAGGAAAACATGTAAATTGAGATACTTTAATTGATTTAAAACATCCTTGAATTATTATTACATAAATATGGTTCGATTACTTCATTTTCAACCACATTCTCTAATAGAAATAATTTATTCCCACTTAAAACTATATGTGATATAATTTAACCAACCACACTTAACCTAGGGTTAAGTGAGTGATTCAAGGGAGATGTGTCGGAAGGGTTTACAAGGTGAGAAGAAGTGATTTAACATGAAAATACAAATGGTTTTAATTTTTACCAAAACTTGACACTTTATAACAAATATTGTTTTTATAAAGGTTAAAAGTATGTGAAGTTTCATGATAAATTTTTTTTTGTAAATAGTTTAATTTGAAAATAACTTCTTAATTAGTTTCCTCCATTACTTTATTTCATTATTATTTAAAATATTTTAGAAAATTATGTTCTCAATTTAATTATTATTTACTCTTTTGAATCATGGTTAATAAAATAAAATTTACATATTTAAAGTGTTAGTTTTAAATATTTTAGTGTGGGATGGGTTGTAAAATCATACCTTCAACTTAAATGGTTGGAATAAATAATATTAACAAACATATGTCCCCAAATTTTTAAATATTCCATGCCCATGCTAACCTAAGTGATACTACCATTATGCCCAATTTAGCACCAATTTTAGTTTGCGTATCTCATGTTGGAGTAATTGTAAAGAATCATTTACTGCATTAATTTTCACCTTCCTAGTTTATATTGGGAGTTGAGTATTTCATACTCATGGGGTTTTATTGGATTGACTCTAGTGTGTTTGATCAATGAATTATTGTATATTACTTCTTGGGTTAGTTACTATGTAATACTTTTTTACATTCCATGTTTTTTTATCGTGATTTATGGTTATTATGATTATTAATATCATGACCATAGATACATATCTCTTATTATGATCATGTTATTTCCTTTTTCTTAATCATGATAAATGATAAAATTTATTATATTGTACTGATCATGGTTATAATTTCATTTTGTGTCAAGCATATTGATTCTTTATTTTGAAAAAACTTGACATTTCTTCATTATGTCTATAATGTTGGTCGTTTTAGTTATTAGTATTGTCGTGATCATGGATACCATTTTGATATATAGTGAGTATATTAGATTGGGAGCATAAATACAATATGAAATTTTAAGCATGTCTTCTAATTGGAAAGATTATATTTATTTATTAATTATTATAGCATGTGGGTGATCTTTTATTCTGCTATTATAAACTATTTAAGCTGGTTCATAGACCATTTACATACAAAGTTTAATGGGATATGTTTTGATCTTGACTACTGTATACCCCTTCCCCACTTCCATAGGATAGGATCACTCCCTGACTTAGTATATGCCTTCTCCTTTCCATGGTACATGTCTTTTAGACCTGACTTAGTATAAAAGCATATACCCACTATCTCCTTTTGGTGATGACTTTGGGGAATCATCTCAAATTCTAGGTTTTTATCCTAATCAGGTGGTACTGGTATGGACCATCCCGATATAGGTAGTTATAGTAAAGAGTTATTATAATTATATCTAGAACAACACTATTGTTCAATTTCCATAATTTATTATTGTACTCTTCTTGTTGATCCTAAAACTATTTTCTATACTCATATAAAATTGTATACATGTTTTTTCATACACCTATTCATTCAATGTTGTGTTGAGACACCTTTGGTTGTGCGATATTTAGTATTTTATTCTCACTCCTTGCATGGACACCTTGGTGGACATGAAACCTCTCTTTTTATAATTTTTTAGTAATTATAGGTTTGTTTGTAAATTTTGGGTCTCTATGGATAATCAGTCATCTTTATCATTTAAGTGATAATGGTTACAACTTTAGATTAGGAAAAGTTGGATTGATGTTTGGGATCTTTCAGGTAATATAAGATATTCTTTACTTGTTTACCTTTGTCTCAATCCATGTTTTACTTGTCATTTATTTTTTTCATGTTCATATAGTTGTTATGTTATATTTTGATTAGTATTTTATGCATCTATCTTGAGGGTTATGGTATGTTTATGTCATTTTCTAATCTTATATGACTTATTAGATGTTGAGTTTTATTTTTGGAATTTCCGATTTAAAGAAGATACATTCTGAATTTTTGGTTGAGATTGGTCATGACATATATATATATAAAAATAAGGTAAATCATTCCTTAACTACACTTTAAGAACCGCGGTGCTGGTCACCATACCTTAGGGATCAAGGAGTGTTCTTGAGGTAGTACCATCCTGATTCGGTTTACATATAGGTATATAAGCCTAGGTTACTACATAATGTAATGAGAGAAATATTAGGATTAAAATTATTTTTTACTTTACTTATTTAGTATCTAGGATGGTCAGTACATAAGAAGTAATTCATAAAAAGGAATCATAATTCACTTTAGGGTACAAGTTCATGGTTACAAAGGATGCTTAGAAGTTCATCAAAACCTATAGTTTCAATTGAGGATTGTGTTTTCCTATCTAATGTATAATATAATAAAACTCGATATATATATATATAGGACTTGATCGGGATTCAACCTCTATTTTGGTATATGAATCATGTTAGGCATTGATAGGTAGGAATAATTATAATTTCATTCCATATTAAATTATTTTTCTATTTTTATTATATTAAATTTGAAACCAACTGGTGTTTGTATTAACTAAAACATAAAATATATTTTTTCCTACATATATATATATATATATATTGGTGATGAATATATTAGTATTAATTATCAATTAGTTACATTTATTGAATTATACATTTTTATTTATCTTATATCTAGTTTTTCTTATCAAATGTTTCATAACTAAAATACTCCTACTCGACTTAAATCTATTCAGCATGTTCCCAGTTTTCTACTTACCTCTTGTTATCGAATATATTACTTACACTATGATTAATGTTATTAATTTAATATAATAGAAATATTAAAATTATTAATATAATTCATGTATGTAATATGTTATCTTTGTTTAGTACTTCACAATTAAGAATGTTGTTATTGATTTTGTTTATTGTTGATCATATAAGTTTCTAACTTGGTTGAACTTATACTATTTATCATTTCTCTATTTCCTTATATATTGGTATGCTGATAGAATTTTTTTTGGAAAATGAAGAATTCAAACAAGATAGTCACTAATTTTTAGTCATGTCTAAGGGGAACCCTATCATATGGTATGAGTATGTACAATGAGTCTGTTAGTTTCATCGATTATAGAAACAAAGTTTATAATACTATGTTTTATAAAGTATATAAAGTGATTTAATCTCTTTTTTTTAAATAGAGGTATATTTTGAAAAGGGGGATTTGTGTTTATATTAAAAAATGGGTTTCTCATATCATTTGGTGTGAGAAAAACTTTGTATTTTAGAAATATAATTTTAGTTTTATATTTTTAAAATGGGATGAGTCTTGGTGAATACTCTCTTACCCTTCTTTATGTTTTAAATTGGGAAAAGTAAAATTTAGAATGTATAATGATAAATTATTTTTAAAAGTAATTATTTTAAAAAGTTTAAAGTAAATATAATCAAACATATAACTATTTTAATTCATCTTCTAAATTTTATGAACATTAAAAGGAAAGTTTGAAATTAATCATCCTAAATTGAATTTTGACAATGGTTTTGTTGTGTATGTGTGATATTTTTTAAAATGAGTTCGTATGTAATTTTTTATATGAATAATGGTTTTACATAAGGCTTTTTCCAGTGAAGATTTTAATAAACTGAAATATAGTGGTTGCTTTGGGATGGGTAGGCCCCACTAGAATCCTATATTGGGGAGTAAATTGGATTATATTTTTCTTGGTTGATAGTGTTTAGTGGATCATGAGGATGGAAATATATCCTTTGGTGTTGATGAATCAGGGTTATTTAGAGTCTTTCTTTAGTTTTAGAAGTTGTACATCATAATTATAGTGAATAATTAGGGTAAACCTTTGTGTAAAATTTATGGATATTTAGTTTTGGGATTTTTTAGTATTTGGGAAAAATTTTGGATTTATCATTTTGAAATGGTATGGTTAATTTTAAATATGACATGATGTGTTTTTTGGGTCATATATTGGTTTGGTGATTTGGAATTTATAATTGGTTAACTTTAGTGACTTATGACTCATTTGTAAGTTTTTCATTGTGAATTTAAAGGTTTCATTAGAGTATTCATTTGGAATTAGAGGTAGTCAATATTTGGGTAATTTTAACTCAAGGATTTTTGGGGATGAGATTATATATGGTGGGGAAGTTTTAATAACATGAATCCTAATTTCATTTAATAATGTTCCATTAAGTTATTAATCATAGATTTTGGATGGCTGAAGTGATAACCTATTTTAATTTTTGGTTTTGTCTGAAGTTCCATTTTTATTCAAGGATTAAAATTTGTTTTTGGGGGTTTGAAAGTGAATTATTAGGTATTTTTTGGTGTTATTTGTAGTTTTTTAGGATTTTAAGGGTTTAGGTATGACTTATTTGAGGTAGAACTTTCAGTTTTAAACTATAGGTGGAATAGGGTACCTAGTTTGAGGCTACCATGTAACTATTGCACCTAGAAAAGTAAAGTTAGGATAGGGGAGTCACTAGGTACTCAACGGCCTCAAGATATGTACCTTCTAGGACTAAATTTAATTTTTTAATGGGGGGTTTTTGGTCATTTCCTCCATCGCCTTTATTTATTCTTCTCTCATTCTCCCTTGACCTCACTTACCTTAAGTCACATAATATCTCTCTCATTATCTTCCTTTGGTCCCATATTTATCTCTCTTCATTCAGCATGATTCAAGTTGAATCCATGGGATCCTTTTATGCCTAAATCTAAGGTAATCCACCTTTATCCTCTCATATTCTCCCTTATTCTCTTGTTTTTTATTTCCTTATTATGGTTACAAATTTTAAGGTTAAATTCAACCAAAGATGGTGGAATTCCCCCTAGATAATGGTTCATTATATCCTTATTATTTGAAGAGACATATTTGGGTTAGTTTTTATTCATTTTTCACTATTTTCATTGAAGGATATTGAGGTAAAATTTATACTGGGGATTCACTAATTGTAAGGTAGGTTTCTAGGGGTTTTATTGGTGTTATTTTGGGATTTATGTTATAATATTTTCTAGGTTAATTTTGGAAGCTTATTTCCTTGGTTTTCTCTTGAATTTGGTTACCCTTTAGATTTGTAGGTTATTTTATTAGTTTCATTCAATTATGGAATTTGGTTTCATAATTCCTAGATTATTCTTGAAGATGTTTTGAAAATAAAAATATTTTATTTAGTACCGGTTGGTGTTCTTGACTCACTGAGTAATTCTCAGGATATTCAAACAACATTTCTACCTTAATTTTTTTATTTAATAACAAATCTTATTTATACTTTCAATATATAAATGAATGTTTTTTTTGATATTTTTATAAGATGAATTACATTTTTTCAATGGGGTTTTTTTGGTACTATATAATGGAAACCCTTTCATTCTTATGTATAATATGAACTTTATTAAATTGTTTTATACATTGTGGGTTACTTAAAAGTTTTAATAATTATTATTGAGGTTCCCTTGATATGTAATTTTTTTAACCATCACTTAATTCGTGTCAAAAAAACCAAATTTTCCTAATGTTTTGGAAATTTTACATGATATTAAGCATGGCATGAAATGGAAATATTTAGTGTGTTGTTAGTTTTAAACCATCATAAGGATAGTTTTTAAATCAAGAGTATTTACTTGGTTTGTTATTACAAAAATAAGGTGCACTTCATGTATTCCTAACCACATTCTATAATAGGGATCAACTATTCCCACAAAATCTTGAATGAGTTATAATTCAATGAACCAAACTTTACCTAGGGTTAATATAGTGGAATGATATTTATGTGGTGGTTAGTTTTACAAGGTGGGAATAACTATTTTAACATGAAAATACTAATGGTTTTAATGTTTACTTAACAATGAAACTTAATAGCTACAATATTTTTTATAAATATTAAAAGTATTGGAAGTTTCATGGAAAATCTAGTTTTTTAAATAGTTTAATTTATAAAAAATTCCTTAATTAGTTTTCTAT
This sequence comes from Viscum album, assembly GCA_963277665.1. Lineage (NCBI taxonomy): Eukaryota > Viridiplantae > Streptophyta > Magnoliopsida > Santalales > Viscaceae > Viscum > Viscum album. The sequence continues at coordinate 1,993,360,066 of OY728151.1, forward strand.
CTTCATTTTTCCCCTATTTTTTAAAAACTTTTACTAAATTTCTTTCTCGGTAGAACTCATTTTTCCTCCTTTGAAACTTGGTTACTCAAATGAAACATTGATATTTAAATTATTAGTTTTAAATATTTTAGTATGGGATGGATTGTAAAATGAGACTGTAAACCTAAATAGTTGGATTATATATTCATTGAAAAACTTATATCCTAAAATTATAGGCTATTAATTTCCTATATTAATCCAAGATCTATTCTTGTATTCCAAATTTAGTATCATTTTTAGTTTGTGTACACTGTATTGAAATTACTATAATGAATTTCTTACTTTCTTAATTAACAAATTTCTAATATATAATAGGAGTTGAGTATGTAATACCCATGTAGTTTTATTGAACTAACTCCATCATTTTTTACCAATGATTTATTGAATATTAATTATTATATAACTTGTTAATTAATCTTTTCTTACATTTTATGTTTGTTATTATCTTGCTTGATTGTTATCATGGTTGTTTATATCTTGAGTATATATAAAAATATCTAATGATGATAATTTTATTACCTTATTGCACAATCATGGTATATGGTATTATTAGTTATGTTGTATTGATCATTGATATACTATTATATTGTGTTAAGCATGTTGACTAATTATTATATAAAATCATGAGGTTTCTTCCTTGACTTTTACATGTTGGTCATTATAGCTAATATTATTTTCATAAGCGTGTTTATTATTTTGATAGATTGTGAGCGTGTTAGAGTGGGATCATAATAGATTTATGAAATGTGAATCATGTATATTGCTTGGTGCAAAGCATGTGTAGTGCCCAGTTGTTATTCATGGACATTAAGGTAAGTGAATTAGTGTACCCACAATATACCATGTTTTAATTTCTTTCTTAATTCTCCCCAATAAACTCTTTAACCACTTCCTAAGTTAAGAAGTATGGATTAATTAATGTTCCCTCACTACTTATCTCTTAATTAAATGAATAATAGAACAAGAACAATAACACATAGATATTTACAAGGTTTTTCTTTGAAATACTACTCTTTTCTAGGTTTGAGTCAATTTTTGAGACCTAGTTTCTATACTATAAAACTATATGAAAAAATGTAATATATCACTCAAAAATATTCATAGAAAATATCTTTTATTTCTTAGTCTTTGGTGAATATAATAGTCATTTCCTGATGGATTATTTGTATTGGAATCTTACTAGTTAAATTTATCTCCTAAAAAAGGTTTGGCTATATCTTTATGGGTTATTTATACTAGCACCAGATAGTTATTAATGGGTCCTCCTAAAATCCTCCCAAAATAGTTATTTAACCCTTATTTTCTCCTGATTCAATATACATGTTGTAATTTTCCTTATTCAAGTCCAAACATCAAGTATTCTTTCTATAGCTTAGACTGTTTGTCCTTTCTCACTCTATTAGAGTAGTTTTAGTGTAGTCCATATACTCAAATTCATCAATGAAGAAGAAATTCTAGATTTAATTGTATTCATCTCATTATTAACCAATTAATATGTGTTTATTTAATGAATCATCTATCCTTATTCTTCACTACACAAGGAAGTCTTTAATGTAATCATATCTTATCCTTTTATATCGTCAAATATTCTTGGTTGTGGTTATATTAGTTCTCTCTTATAATATCAACTCCTTCATCACATGAATGTTTAATATTAAAAAAATTGTAAATATTGATTCTAATTTGAATTATAGAAACCTTCCTTCTTTTACAGTAGTGAAATTATATTTATTCAAAATGGTGGATTATTTCTAATTTTAATTCTCATTCAGAATCCTCATTCAAATAAAGTAAAGGTCCTCCTTTAGACTCATGTGTTTGGCTTTATTTTGGAAAAGATGAGGATTAGTATCCCCTTTTATTAAAATAAAAAAATAAAAATACACCAACGGAACATGAAAAACATAGAAAAAAGAAAAAGTAGTCAAACAACTCATGAATGAGTATGCATACTATGATGTGATGAACTCTAACCTATTCCACGTTGATGCCTCCCTTTCTTATGAGTTTTAACCTATACCCATGCCCTACCTACATTACCTATAAGTCCAACATCAACAATATCTTACATTTCATCAACTCCCAAACGCCAAACATTTTTTCCATCCTCCTCACTGCTTCAGGATGAAAGTAAATTTAATGAATTGTGAGTACTCACCTTTAGGTTTGTTTTCCCTTTCACAAGTTGACCCAGTTCCAAGTTTGGATTATATGATGATCACTTTTCCTTATACATCATGGGGATCTAACAAGACGCAACCCTGTGTCCGTCTCTATGAGAAGTAAATTCCCCAAAAGATTGCTTACAAGATAGGGGTGTAATATTCCCATTATAACACCCCAAGGTTTTGAAAATAAATATTGAATGCATGAAACACTGAGTCCCTACAAAATAATACGTTTTATAATCTAACCATTGAACACAAATTTGCCTCAACTATGTTTTGAATTTCAAAAAATGGTCATCTAGAGTTGTGATCGGTAATTCATTTGGAGTCTGATAGAACCAACTTGATTTTTGGGGAATAGTAACATACCATTATTAATAGTAATATGAATAGTAATATGACCTTTATGAATAGTAAATAATAATATTATTTTATTTTTTTAAGGTTACAAGATAATGAGATCTTGATTAAATTTTCAATGTGATATAAAACGCATGATAGTTTTAAAATTGTTATTTTTCAAATAAAATATGTTTTTATTAAAAAATTAAATTAATAGGAATTAGAAAATTATTTTTAAAAAATATAGTTCATTTTTTAATTATACACGTCGAATAATGGTTAGGGTTAATTTTTGGTATTTTTCTGAAATACTTGAATTTTTTATGAATAGTGAAATATAGTAAAATACCATTTGTACAAATTATCAGTTAAATACACTATTTATGACATCATGAGTGATTTAAGGCCACTTGGTTCGAACTCACATGAATTTATTAATATTAGGGGTCACATTAAAAAACACTATTGGTTGTATTCAGGTAATTAATAAAATAATGAATAAAATATTCAAAATTCACTCCTCTCCTCCACTATAAAACCCCCCCTCACTCCCTCTTCTCCTCACTCCTCTAAGCCTTGAATAACCTAAAAGTTCTACCTAAATACCCTTCCTTAGTCACTCCCCACTTCCAATAAACTCTTGGTCTTTCCACAAGACCAAAACCCCTTCCCTTAAATAGATTCTCAAGTGGGTGGATTCAAGAGGTAAATTCACATTTTATTTCATTCATTTTTGTTTCAAGTTCCCTTATATTGTTATCCTCTCCTAAACCCCTCTGTCCAAATGACCATGATAACTCCAGTATCATCTATATACTGTAATTATATCATGTTAATGGAATAACCATCATTAATATTCTTACTATCTACCTTTTATTTTATAAACGAAATCATCGTCTGTCAGATTCCAATTTACAACCTTCGTGGACAACAAAGTTTCATTCTTCAATTTATCCTTCATTAATTGTCATGAAACCATTTTTATGGTTGAACCAGACTATGATATATTTATTATAACCTAATTAATAATCAGGAACCAGTATACGTACATATTATTAAATTTTATGACCAAACTAGTTCCTAATAATCAAAATACCGCTAAAATAATCTAAGCGATTGTCATTAATATTTCATATAAGGATTCATCCTCATTCTAACTAACCAAATGATATAAATTAACATTAACAATTACTTATGTTCATAAATAATATTTAATTTCAATTCTGTAGATTTACATTCATTCCTCAAGAACTCCATTACATAAAAACAAGTGAACCGATTATGAAAATCAAGGAAATAAACACTCTGAAACGACGAAATTAAATCTTATAAATTATCAATAAGGACATAATGAACTTAATAAAATTATTATAAAATACATACATGTATAATAGGTTATTAATTAAGTTATTAATTAGTATAATTTCATATTCAAGGACCTTAAGTTCAAGAGAGGAATGCATTCAAACTTAAGGAAAGAGTTTTCCACCCAAACCTCTATTTTCATTTGGGTTACTATTATTGTCTAACTACCTAAATGAAATAATTATGTATTATTATGTACTCATAATAAATTATTTTTGAGTGTTCTATACATGTTTACCAAAAATAATACTTCTTTATTTTAAGTATAGTTACACGGTTTAAAATGAACTTTCAAAATTGTTTTTCCAGAAAAAAAAACTTGTTTCAAGAGAATTTCTCAAATTCTTACCTATTTTCAAGGGAAATATATAATTTATTTTTTGAAAACATTATATTTATAAAATAAGTAATTTTAATATGAAAATACTATCTTACTTCACTTATTGTTTTATAAAAATATTTTTCCAAAATCACTCTTCTTTTCAAAGTAAAAGAGTATTTATCTCAAGAGTTACTCAATGATTTTATAAGAGTATATTCATCTATTTCAACACTCTTATTGATTCTTATTTATTATTGGGATTAATATTTCATTGTATCATATACCATATTTAATTTAATTTATTATGATTATTTTTTCTATGGATGTTATATCTTAAAACCATTCACCAATTTACTATGAATGGTTAGTGTTTATTATTAATATTCAAGGAAAGTTATTTACATTTCATATATTAGTTTAAATATTAATGTATATGTTATTTATGTTTATCCCTGTTCACATGAGGAATTCATTGGACATATTATGTTTCAGTTTAGGACCTCTATAGCCCCTCAGTTCATCGGTAGGTCTCATGAGACAAACTACAGTCTTGGCACAAGGCCTTGAAAAAATGATTATTTATGGTCTTGGAATGAGGCTTGGATGGTATGGTTATGATGTCCCATATTATGAATTCCCTCATTATGAAAATATTTTTATGGTTCACCTGGTTATTCAACTAGTATAATTCCCATTATTAGGTTTTATTATGGCATTATTTATTCATCTCATATTCTTGCCATAATGTGTTCAAGTTTATTATTTGTAAACGCATGTGTTTTCAATTATTCACCATGTCTGATGTTTATGTTTATGTAATCTTCCACTGTATTGATTACTCTTACTAAGTGTTTGAGGTCACCCCTTTCTTATGTTTCTTTTTCTTAGGACATAAAGAATTTTATTATGAATGACATGCTAAAATAACCTAGGAGTTATAGATGTTGACGAATAAATTTCTATGTTATTTTTCGTTTCAAGTTATAATTTTGAACTTATGTATGTATCATGTTTCCAATTATACTAAACTACATAGTGCTTTGAGATGAATATTCCTTTTTTATATTCCAATGTAATTTAATAAGTAACCAACTCCGGGAAAATGGGATCGGGAAATTACTCCCATCCCCTTCTACACATAGAGAGGGGGATATGGGGGTAGCTCTCTCGCGGTATCCACCATTAGTAGGAGGATAATTCACCTGTAATGAAGTAAGGAGTATTCCATGGGAGATAGGAGAACTTCTTAAATGTGGGGTGAATTCATCAATCTCTTCAAATTTATTCAAGGTGTAATCAATCACAACATCTGATTCTTTCTTGTCCTTCGCATTCTCAACATCACAGCTAACAGATTTCTCAAACACAAACACATTGTCCAATTGAGCTACACCAGCTGGAATGTTTTATATAGAAATTGTGTGGGAAAGATTTGAGGGACTTCCCTATACAGAATTACATTCCAAAAAAGGTTCTAATTGAACCTTTGGAATATATCTAACAACATATACAACAGGATGGACTCTATCACCTATTTTATTAAGACATCCCAATATATTCAAAGATGATGAAATATTTCATTCCACACCCCTCGAATCAAGGATATAAATAATTAAAGATTCATTAGAAACATATTTCCCCAAATTATGGGAAAAGGGTAATATCAATTGAAAATTTTAATTTCAAGACATTTTTTGTTTGGGTTTCCCTGAAGTGGTATCCACTATCTCCACTTTTCCTTTTCAATTATTTAATGAAATTTTTCTTTGTTCTTCCTAGAAATTGAAGTCCAAATAATCTTTCAAATAAAATTAAATTTTATCTTGACTATTATCATATTATTATCCAAGATGATCATCAGTTATACCCCATGAAATATATTCTTTAAAATATAGAACATTAGTGGCTACTTGAGACTCCCTATCCATGTCTGCCCAAAAAAAAGGACTCTTCACTTGCACCTGATTGGGATAAACAGAACTATAAGAATTTTTAGTAAGGGAAACTAATCCAATAATAGGATACTCAAATCATATATTAATCATAGGAAAAATAGTAGGAGCAGTTTGTGATACCAAATTAGACCTATCATTGACAACGACTTGTTCCTGTAGATCATTAATAGGAGCATGCCCTAAATTTTCAACAACTTGACTATGAGTTTGAACCTCAATGGTTTGGTCAAATTTCTAACTTCCTTTCTTCCTAAAATTCGGTAAATTTGGACCTCTAATATGATAATTATATAATACAAGGTTACTTCTACACATAGATTTTGAGAAACCAATGATTTTAAAGGATTCATAAAACAAATTCATTTTCTCATATTCTATTCTAAGAGTGATTTCATCTTATATAGGGGAAAAGACCACCCTATAAATAATTTTATAACATAATTCTACTTCCAACAAAACATGTTCATAATGACCAAACCTTACATTTTTAGTAGCATTGTCTATCCTTATTGTAATTCTAATCATGTATACAGTGTCAAGTAAAATTTCAGGGTTCCATAGTACCCAATTAATTCAATGAATCATAACCCAAATATGTGAACATGTGTACTTAAAGTCATTAAATTTTAAATTAAGATTCTAATCATAAATTCTCAAGGTACCAGGCCTTAGGTTGAGAAATCCAAATCCCCAAGCTCAGCCTTTTAGATTGTCCTAAGGAAACAAAATGTGAAAAAAAACCATGACCTAGTGAAACACATTTGAAATTAACAAATACCAAAATAGATGCTGGATGAGAAACCAAGTCTATAAATTTATAGGGTTTAGAAACTTTCATCAGTAAAATATGAGAAATAAATGATAACTTACAAAAATAAATACTTTTATATATTACATTATCGAAATCTGATACATGAGTAGTATATCCCTTCTTAATGATTTGTTACAAGGGTTGATCTGAAAGAAAATCAAAATACCCTCCCAAAAATATTGAGAAATTGGATAAAACTTTCAACACTTTATCATCACATTCCTTGGTCCCTAAGGAAGATGATATTAGATTATTAGCATGATGTATTGGGGAATACGAATAGATATTGATACTCTTGGTTTGATTTAGGACAAGCCGATCATGAAGGTATGTCGGGGAAGATCATCCTCGTTCCTCGATCTCAATTTTCTTCATGTTATTATTAAAATATCAAGATATTATTTATCTACATGAAATATATAAGATTTATTAATTTTTAAATTCCTTCATGCATTGATGACACTCATGTGGTTATGATATGTTAGTGACCCTTATGGTGTGAAACAAACACTAATTTGATTGAATCATATTCTTATCAAATTACCATGATGTTTGAATCTTGTATAATAGAACATGAGAATAATTGGATTTATATTCACCATTTATCAAAATATTTCCATACTGAAAAACCACATATTTCTCATTATGATAATCCTTCATATTTGTAGAATACATCAGTTGTACCCTAACAAGTCCTAAACTACAAAATATTTAAAAAATGGCTATACCCCATGATGTTATGTTTTACCTTATTAAGGTACTGTGTTTTACCTTATGAAGTCTACTTACACAGCATGTACCTTACAAAGATATTTTGTACAAACCTTATGAGTCACATGTATAAACCTTATGAACAGCTTGTATAAACCTTTCAAGAATCTTGTAAGAAGCATATGATAGGCTTATATAAACCTTACAAGGAGATATACCTCATCCATAAGAGATAGAGTCTTCAATCAAATATTAGCATGACTTATTCAATTAACTTTAAGGTATTATCAATCACTTTAAAATATCTTAAAATCTCATATAAAGGATCCTCTTACACTGAAATAGTTTTGTGTATGTGTAATGCTTCATGGATGGTTATTCTTCACAAAATAGAGTGTATTCTTCTAGAATGATCATTTTTTAATAATATATACATGATCTTACACTATATAGAAGCCTTTAACTTTTATCAAATAGGGTAACCAAAACCTCCACTTAATCAGCACTAGTATTTTACCATGGAGATCAATTCACCGTTAATCATAACATGTAAAGGCTACAATAATGAATATATATTCTCAAGATATTCAAGAAAAAACTCATCTACTTTTCCCAAATATATATGGATTTCATCTCACACATCTCTTCATATATCATCAAAACATATTGATATATCCTAATAATTATGGAATCCCCACCAATTGTTAACAAGTAAAATCCTCAAACGTCAAAGTTCACTTTAACATGTTCATTGCATGATTGGTAAAACAAGTAGATGATCTTGTATTTCACTATTACAAATTATTTTAAGTATGGCTTACAAACCATGATGTACAGGGTTGAATGGGATGGTTTTTCAACCTAATTACTTTAAAAACCTTCCCCTATTCAATGGGAAATCCTTCTTTCTGAATTAGTATAAACCTTAAACCTTCCACGGGATGGTTCTTTAGAACCTAATATAGTAAAAACATATATTATCATTTCCTCCTTTTGAGGATGAATTTGGGGAATCATCTCAAATTCTGGGTATTTACCCAAATGAAGTAGTATAAGTATGGACCTTACTTCTATAATAAGTTACTATTTGGAGTTTTTATAGTTATTTGTGATACTTTAGTATTGTTTTATTACGATAATTTTATTTTTTACTCTCCTTATTTACCATAAAAATATTTTTTTATATTTATTTAAATGTGTATACATATTCATGCATACACCCATTTGTTCATTACTATGTTGAGAAATCATGGGTGTTTCCAAAGATAGTATGTTATGCTCACCCCCGGAATGGACACATTTGTTTAAATGAAACTTCTATTTCATAATTTTTTGTTATTTATCAGTACATTGGTTATTGTTTTGCCTTTATGGATGATTACTCATGATTTTATAGAAGAAATATTACTTCTGTCTTCAGAGTTTGAGACATTTGGGAGATGGTTGAGTTTATTCCAAGAACATAGCATATTATTTATTTTTTTTACTTTACTTTAAGACCTTTTGGGATTGTATTTTATTCTTTACTATTTAAATAGTTTTGATATTTCATTTTGATTAGACTTATGTGAATCGGCATGGAGGGTTATGGTATGATTATGTCATTACTTAATCTTGATTGATATATTTGATGTTGTGTTTCATTTTTTGAACTTCCCACTTATAGATGATTCATGATATATTTCTAGTAGATACCATCCATGACTTATCTCTATAAAAAAGTGATTAAATCATTTTACAACTACACTTAGACACCCAAACTACTATTCACTGACCCCTGTAGATTGGGGAGAACTCGTGGGGTAGTATCAACCTGATTTAGGTCTTATAAAAGTATCCAGATCATGTTTTATAAACCTTGGGATATGTGACCCTTTAAAATAATTGAGTGAATTGAGAATGGGGTTATTAGTTAGAGTTTCCCACAAATTATTTTATGTCACATGATTTGTTTCATGTTTCAAAGTTAATAAATTATCAACTAGACTCATATCATGTCTTTAGAGGAAATATATTTATTTATATCCTAATCCAACTTTTTTTAATGTCTGATATGGATTTTTGATATATAGAAGAAGTTCACATGAAATAAAAGTAGTTATATTTTATTAATAAATATATGACATGGGGAATTTTTGGAAATTAAAAGTCTTATAGTTAAGATAATTGTAACATATGTTATTTTTTGTTTAACTAATAGATAAGGAGATAATATTGAGTTTATTCATTAACATGCACTATTCATGTAATGTTGAAATTATCTTTAAAAATATTTTCATTATTCAATTATTAGATTTTATGGCATATAATTAATAAATAATATTATTTTGATATATAGAATAATAGATTATTTTATTAGTTATTATGAGGTATTATTTAATTGAAATGAGTTTTTTGTCAATTTATTCATTAATGTGACATAGAAATTTATATTGGGAGATTTTAATTTGGAATTGGTAACTTGAGATTTAATAATATTCTTTTATAGTATTTTGAACATTGAAAAGTTGACTTGGGGAAACTAATTTAGGGATTAAAATTATCAATGTAACGATGAAATGAGAATTGATGATATTCTATTATAGGATTATAATTAAGTTAACATTTGGTATATATTTAATGGTGGTTGATTTTATTAAATCACAAGAATTTATTGATATATATTTTATTAAAAATTGATATATATTTAATTATGGTTGATTTTATTAAATAATAGTACTTTATTGATAAGTGGACACCATAGAATTATTAGTGAAGAAATCAAACGAATGATTAAATGATTGAACTTGATTATGGAGATATGTTATTATAGAAGGAAATTAAGGGGATTTGAATCTTTAAGTTGAGTTATTTATGTATTAAATATTTGTCTCAATGAATTGGGGGTTATATTCTATAAATTTTGGATTCTCTTATCATAATCTCCTCTTTGATCCCTCTTTACTCTTAAATTTAGTGTCATGGATCCATGGCATGAGGTGGTTGGAAAAAAATGTTGCAAGGATTATCAATGGGTTGTTAAGTTATGTTTCTAAGGGATTTCATATTTTTTATAAAATTTTTAAATTATTACATGATCAATACTTATGATTTAAAACCTATATTTTCACTATTATCTCTAAAAAAGTGAGAGTGTGGGATTAACAACATTTGGAATGGGGTTGTTCCAAATGGCATAGTGGTCATTCCACTCTCTAGATATTTTTTTCCAATATTATTATTATATAACATGGATATAATGAGTTATATAGGGTTATCTCAAATAGTTTTGGGTTGATCCAATCACAAGAGGTTTTGTACTCTAAACCCATGAATCACATAGGGGTTGGGAAAATATATCATAGGGTCTTACCAAAGGTGCATGGGTTGTCAAAAATTTATTAAATTGGATGTTTAGTTCTTTTGGTTTGAGAATGATGATTCATGGAGAATTTTGAGGATAGAGTGAGGTTGTTTTCCTTATTATGTTCATCAACTAGAGAACATACAAATAATTTAAATTAAATTATTTAAGATAGGTAGATCGTATTCCTTACTCAGTTTTTTTATTCAATGACTTGGGATAGATATTTGTTTTTGAAATTAATTATTTTACATTATATTTTATAAAAATATATATATATAATGGATTTGATAAAATGATGGTTTATATTAATTTTTTTAAAAAGTAAAATGGGAATTTTTTTGAAAAAAATTGAATTTTTAAATATTGGGTTTTGATTTTTAAAAAATATAATTTTATCTTAAATTAGGTTTGAATTTAAAATAAATTGGTTATGGTAATTCTAGAATGGAAATAATTTTGGGAAGAAAAATTTTTATTTTGGGAACTAGTTTATGGGCATGTTCATTAAAAACTATAGGGTTAGAAATAACCATATAGCATGGTTGGAAATAACCATGTCCAGGTTGTAAATTCCCATATAGAATCATCTAAGTGGGTGATGATTCACTAAAGGTTCATTATGATAATATTTGTGTTGGTTTATCTAAAACTACATGTTTAATTACTTTTATATTAGTCAAGATTCCTTAAATTATATAATTTCAACTTATTTTATAAAATATATAGGTTTTTAGTATTTTTGGAAACATACATTCTCTAGTAAGCATGCATAGAAATTTTTATGATTTTTTGTAATGGTTTTATGAACTTTTTTCTAATAAAATAATTATTTATTTTATAATTTTAATTGACTATAGGGTTTGTAATATATAATATATGTTAATTATTGGTACTAATTCAATGAACTCTGATATAGGTAAGTGTTACTCACCACCACCTATACATTTTAGTGTAACTATAGATATTTATTATTGTGATGTTGGAAAAGAATAGGATTCATTATTTATGAATGGTGGAGCCTGGGAGTAATGTTCATAGTGGGAAGTGACAATGTTTAGTTGGGTGTCACTGGATAATTCTATTATCTCAGATGTGTAGGTATAGTTCATCTACCATGGTTTCCACGCCTCTATTTATTAAATTTTTTTCACTACATTATGTTACTTAGTTTCATTAATTGTTGTTTATGAAAATTGGTTGCGCTTTTAAAATCAATGGAATTTACATGTGCATGTGGTGGTTTACTTTATTTTAGGGTAATCATTCACTAATTATTTTACACTGTCTCTTGTCACTAGATTCCAAACTTGAAAAATCGGGGAACTTGTTTAAGGTGATGTGTGATCCAATTAGGGCCTTGGTATTCGATTCTATAAGCTAGGTCATTTGAATTATTATGTTGAACTAGGAAGTAAATAGCTTAGATAATATCCTAATAATTCTCCATGAATAATTCATTCATATTATTAAACCCCAATTACTTTAATTTATTTACACTAAATACAAAGGTGAATTCAATAATTCAATTATTTTACACTCTTTTAAGACTAAAAAATAAAATTTAAATAAATAATACTGAGTTTGTGTCACAGCCCATCCCCCAAGGCCTGTGCCATGACTACCCCAAGCCTGCCTTCTATAGGCCGGGGGCTGGAGACTAGCACCTAAATGTGTTTTCCATAAAATTGTGAAGGCGTTGCCTTTATAACCGACAAACTCACGTAACCAAGCACACAGAAAGATACGGACACAAGAAAATTATATAAACAAAAGAGTGATGAAAGTAAAAGGGGCCAGAATACAAGCCCAAAAGTAAAGATATAAGTACAACTGAAATAAAATACAACTAAAGAAATAGAAAAGGCAGTTACAGGATCTTCCTCTGAGGTTCCAACCTAAAGGGTAGGTATAGATCGCCTCCTCAGCACTCCACATCCACCCCTCTCCTCTACGTACCTACACGCCATATGGCCCACCTCCAGGTACCGTCCAATCCTAGTACTCTCAGCCTCAGTTAGTGTTGTCTGTCATCTGCATCCAACACAATAAGGTGAGGTCATATCCCTTGCAGGGTTGAGTATAACTATACTTTGTAGGGACCCCGATACCCTCAAGGTCTGACAAAATCCACCAAAGATAAACCATAAAGTATCAAATCAACAGATAACCCTACTTAGGTATATGCCCATACATATACCTAAGTTATCAAGTAATCAATCCCAATCATGAAGAAACACATAGGTACTGACTCATCCCACACCAAGATTTATTCTAGGGGTAGTAACCAGTAACATCCTTAGTCACATCGTCGAACACCTCGACTAATAGACAACCCCTCCTCTATTGAGTATAGTGGGCATGTCGCATCACATAGAGGCGCTTCCCACAAACCTTGGATTGCTGAGGTACTCCTCCTATCGAGTACCGTGGGTCTGTCGCGTCACATAGAGGTGCTCCCCACCATGGTTTTTTCGCATCACACAGAGGCGTTCCCCCTCGTGACTTGATGAGGTACTCCACCTATCAAGTATCATGGGTCTACCGCATCACACATAGGAGATCCCCCTTGTAGCCTACTGAGGTACTCCTCCTGTCGAGTATCGTGGGTCTGCTGCATCAGAAAAGTGTTCTCCCCAACATGGGTCAATCGTGTCACATAGTGGGGCTACCCACTAGTCCCATCAAGTCACTCTGAGTCGAAAAGGTCAGCAATCGTCAAGTCTCATCCAGCTTCTAGGTTCCCACGCTATGTTTGCTCATCTCTGAGAGGATACACTCCACAAGCTACTGGTCGATATTCCAATTTCCAAAAAGTCACATGAATAAGAATCTCAAAGGTATGCCACGTCATAGGGGTCTCAATGCAACAGACGGCGCGTCGATCGGACACCCGGTCTGTGAGTTCTTAGCCTTTTAGTCCCGTGGGCCTAGTTGGATTCATGATTGATCCAATCTGACTGTTCCCCATCTTAATCCAAAACTCCAGTGGGGTATACTCAAAGGGACTGTCTCGCTCCAATTTTCCCAATGCCACTGACGGTTCTTCAAATGGACGTTCGGTGCCAAAGTAATGGCCAAAAGAAGTAAATAGGTCATAGTGGGCCCGGGTCCGGTTCGACCCGGTCAGACCGACCCGACCCAACCCAGGCTGGTCCGACCTAGTTTAGATAGACCCGACCCATTGGGTTTGTCCCGGTCTGCACTGGGCGGCCTGGCCCACTGGGTCTGGCCTGCCCTGCGAGGGTCGCGAGGGTGCCGTGAGGGTGGCTCGGCCGAGGGGTGCCGCGAGGGCACAGGGCGGCTTGGCTCGACCTGGGGCGGCTCGGTCGAGGACGGCGTGAGACCGCAGGGTGGCGGTCCGGCCATGGGACAGCGTATCGGTCACAGGTTGGTGGCTCATCCACGGGGCAGTGTGGATTCATGGATGGAGGCGGTGGCCACGGATGGCACGGAGTCCGTGGGGTGGTTTCGTTGCGTCGTCATCTTCGTCACAGCTGGCGGTGGTGTCATCTTCCATTCTCATGCCCCAACCATGGATGGTTGTCTTCCTCCTCCATCACGAAGAGCACCACAAGATTTGTGGAAGGGTCATGCCATGTTTGTTTGGCCCGTACCCACCGCGTTAGGTTGGTAGCATATGGCTCAACAAGAACATGAAAGAAGAACGTCAAGCTTTAAAACCTCCCGCAACGATTTATTCCCAATCCCAAAAAATAATTCAAGGGAAGAACATGGGAAAAGTATTCATACAAAAATAAACCCCTACCTTGTTTGTTTTATTTTTTGAAGAACGCTCACAGGGAAGAAGACGGTGTTGTTGGGGATAGACAGACGTCGACGATGTCGGTATTTCCTCAAACATCGGTTCGTTGACATTGAAGATGTTCCTCGTCAACGAAAGTCCCATGGAAGAAGTCGAAGTTGAAGTCGGCGATCTTCGTTGGCATTCTTTTTTGGTAGCTTTCTCCCAAGGCTACACCAAATAAAAATTCCATGTAACCAACATAATAGATTATGTTGTCTATTTTGTTCGTTGGCACAAATTTAAAAAAATTTAATTAAATAAATAGTTTGGAAAAAATTAAGTGGTGTGTTGGCATAATTAATGTGGAGGAAGCTCAAGAGGCTCTTCCACATTAAAGAGGGAGTTTAGAGGTTTCTCCCTCATTAAGAGGGGGGTTCAAGAGGTTTAGGCCTCGAGTGGTCCCCATCACCATAACCTATCATGGGAGGTTAGGCTCGAGTGGTCCCCACCACCATAACCTCTCATGGGAGGTTAGGGTTTGGTGGTCCCCACTTCTCAACTTCCACATGGATGTTTCAAAAAACAAAATAAAATGTGTGATTATTTTATTTTATTATTTCCATGAAAAACCAAAAAATTAACTTTCACCCTCGACCAACTGTCGTCGAGGTGAAAGTCTCCTTAAGAGAATATCGGCACTATGAGTTCAATGATGCCCTTGGATTTCAATTCTGAGCACCGGTTCAAAAGTCAAAAAAACTCGCTCGCACGTTTACTGAACGTACCCAAAAAAAAGTTTAAAAATTCATTCTGGGCACTCCGAGGCTCAAAATTATGTGCTGTCAATTTTCATGGACTCATAAAATTCCCATATATTTATAAAAATTAAATGGAAATTCTAGGTCTTTACAGTTTGAGTAAGCCTCCCTAAAATATGAGCAATGTTATGCACTATATTTCATATATTAGTTTTTAAATTATATTTTTTTAGACTTCAATTTATCATATAAAAAATTTAGCACTTTCACTGTGGAGTTCATAATACACATTAGAAATTTTCTTTTCTATGAATATAATCCTTTTTTTTAAATAAAAAAATTATTTTTTCTTTATTTTTACTTTTATTTTTGTTTTATTTGTTCAACATAATTCTATATTTAAATGATATATTATTTGTATGTGATCAAGTATATTAACACTTCTTTGGAATAACTCACAATAATAGATGGGAAAATAACACATGAGTATAAAAAATAATGAATATCATAAAGGAAATATGAAATTTTCACTTTATTAGACATTATATAGATTATTTTTAAAAAAATTATAATAATCTGATAATTATGCTAAAAAAATTAAACCCATAACCACAACTTCCAGTAAACAGCAATGGGTAGATATGGAACTCATGTTTTGAACTTTGAATTTTACTATCAATAATTATAATGGAAAAATATTTAATAAGGATTTTAGAAGTAATATTTATCTTCTCCATTAACATATATTCTAATCAATTTTCAACCATAAACAAGTTAACACCATTAAGGAAAAGAAAACTTTTAGATAACACTAAGAACTAATGATTTATTAATGAAGATATTGATTGACCAATAAGAAAAACTCTTGATCAAATAGAAAACTAATATATGGGAGCTAAACGAATATAAGGAAGAAACCATTAATTAAATCCAATAACACATATAATTTTGATCAATGCTTTTAACTAGGTTATTTAATGAAAATTATGATGTACTGGTGAATTATGTCAAAGAATTAGTGGAAATTGTGAAAGATTTATGAAAAAACACCTCATTCTCAATCCATCCACAAGTTATTTCTAAAACTAAATTCATGTATAAAAATTAATAACTATAGTATAATTAGTAAAATAATATATATATATATATATATACTAATATTAGCTTTTTCCTCTAATATGAAGTGAAATCACATATTCCAGGTATGAATATGGATGACTCAAAATAATTTTTTCTTATTTTTTATAATGATGGATAAATAAAACAAGAAACCTTATATAATACTCTATAAGGAATATAATGAATATGTCCTTGATTTTTCATTTCTTGTAGGAAATTTTTCTCATGTGGAATTAAAGAAATCACTTCCATGAATGAATAAAAATTAAATAGTGAAATTTATATTAAATCTAAAGAAAAAAGATGAAGTCTCAATTGGGTAAGTTTCCCATAATGATATTTCAATCATGGATAAGGACCCTTATATCCTTATTTTTAACCCACATTACTATAACTACAATGTTCATTTGAATAAATAGGTGGATATATTACCATAATTCTTTGGGTATAAATACCTCTAAAGGTTCATTTTAGTTACTTTTTATAGAGAAATTTTCATATGCAAAAATAATGGAAAAATATATTGTTTTAAATTAAAGAAACCCAACCCAAAAAAAGAATTTGGAAAACTTATTAAGACCCATTATGATAAAGATAATAAATTCAGTATTATTTTGGAGAGGACCCAATTTTTTTCATTTTTTATTAGTTTTTATTCTTCTTTATTTATTTAAGAATAAATAACTTTGTTTCTATTATTTATAGATAAATTTCATTTTATATGGAAATAGTATTAACCATTTTCATTATGTTTTTTAAAAAAATAGTGGAATAAATTACTCTAATCCACGTTGTTCTCAAATAATGAAATCAGGTTATCTTTTTCCCCTAAATTAATCTAATTACCATCTTAATTTCATTTATTAAAATACATAATGATAATTAAATTGAGTTACATTGAGGATAATTAAATATTAAAGTTTGGTGGAAGGATAAATTTGTCTTTAGGTTCTAAATAATTTCTTTCATTTTTATCTTCATTTTTAGAGTGTTTTTTATTTTCATACTTTTTTATTTCATTTTTTGTGTCTTTAAATAAAAATGAGTTTATAAAATTAAAAAAAACAAGTAGATTGTGATGGATATTTCAATTTAAATACTCCAAGTTTAGATGAATGATTTAATATTTTTTTATTTTTTTATTTTTATTTTAAAAACATTTTCATCAATTTTCAATGATTATAGAAATTTATATTAATGAGTGATAGCCTAATGTTTATTTCCTAGACCCATAATTATTATAAACATTTTGGTATATCCTTTACAATATTGGTATTTCCTTTACAATACCTTATTTTATTTATAGAATCTATAGATTTGTAAGTAATTTTATAACTTTCTATGAGTCCATTCCAAAACTTTTAGAGTTATAAAATTGATTTTAAATGGTTGAGTAATTTATTGATTTTTCACCCCTAAAACTCATAAAGAAACCAAAAAAATCCTTCTTTTTGAGATAATAGAATTGCTTTAAATCATGATAGGTGAGCTATATTTCTTGAAAAAATTTCCTAAATTACAAATATTTTGGATATTTTCATAATTATATTGAAAACAAAGTGTGAGTGGGTTTATTTCATGGATTTTTTAGGGGAATTTGTAATTCATTTTTGTTCAGGGATAGTGGGAGGCTGTTGTCATTTGTTTTAGAAGAAAGTTTTTCATTTTAATTCTAGTTTATTTTAGTATTCTGATTCCTATTATTCAATAAAATAATAAAAATAAAATGTAAAAAAAATTATATCAAGAAATAAAAGAGAATAAACATTATAAAAATAATTATATAAAAATGGATAATAAAGATGAAGCGTCCTTCACTTTTAGGATGATTTGTTTTGTGGTCCATTAGAGAAAAAAGAGAATGAAATTTTGAATGAGTGGTATATTTAAAAAAGGTAATGGGTGGAGTAATTTCTCATTTAGTTTTGAATGATAAATCAGGAAATTTACTTTTTATATTAAATACCCCTCATTTATCCTATAAATTTTCACATTATTACCCACCATCCATTAATATTATAATAACATTGGTAAATTAATTGATATTGATGAAAGTTTTTTCATGGTGAGTAGAGATGTTAGAGTCATGGAAATCCTATGGTAATAATTATTGTGCTTTACATTTGAGAAAAACTTTAAACATTTTTTTCAAGAGTAATAATTGAAAAATATTTGGAAGGTTGGTTATATTTTTTGATTGGGTGTAAATTATAAGTTTAAAAAGGTGTACATATGAGAGAGAATAAGCTAATAAAAATTAAATAATAAAATAATAAATATAAATTTCCATAGGTTGAAGGATTATTGAAGTTATTTCAATTTTAACTATGATTTCTAAATTGATTAGTTTATATTATTTGATGAAATAAAATATTATTTTTGTGAAGTATGTGAGGGGGAATTTATAGATGTGAATTATTAAATATTTTTATTTTTATATAATTTAATTATAATCCATAATTATTTAAAAATAATGGGAAATTATCATACTATTTTATTTTATGTGTAAATATGAGTTATTTCAAAATTTAGGTAGATTTTGCGAAAATATTAAAAATAAATATTTTTAGGAAATTCATTGGAAACACAAACCTTAGTTTCATAATGAAAACCTACATGTTATTTATTTTATACTTTTAATGTGATCAATAAAGAGAGATAATGTGGTCATGATGTTATAATTTCTTTATCAACCACACAGTTCAAATGAGAAACCACGATTTATAAAGAAATTATAATTACATGGTCAACCATATGGTTAAGATGTGATGACTAAGTTGAACATTTTTATAACTAATAATTTATCGATTCTTTAAAAAGTACTGTTTTTTACTATGAAAATTAATGTATGAATGTGAGTTAAAATTTAGCACTATTGTATGGATATTAAAAAGTCAAATAGCACATACTATTAAAATGTAAAATATATCTTAGTAAGTATTATTGAAACACATTATAAGATTGAATAGATTGGTGAGGATTTATAAAGTATTTAAATTAAAATTACCCACAATAAAAACCATTAAAAATAGAAGTGAATTCTTTCTATTGTAGTTAACCTATTTATGAAGAAATGTATATTAATTAAATTAATCTATATAATTTTTGAGTGAATAAATAGAGTGATATGTAAGAGTTTAGAAGATGTATAAAATCTAATACACAGGGATATTAATTCATAAGTGTTTATCAACCACTGTGTAAGATTAAAGTGTCATTTCCATGCATTATATAATAGTTAAAAAATTGTTTCACAATGGTTGACAAAGTTGTGTAATAATGATGGAAATATATATAATGATGTACAGAAGTTAATTTCTTGAATAATTTTTTTACAAAAAGTTAAAAAATTTATCCTGTAAGTTCTCGATAAGATAAATTAGGGGATGAAAGTAATTATCCATGTAATTTTGTTTAAGATAAATATGGAATTATTTTTGGAATATTTCATTATTGAATATAATAATTGGATTTTCAAGAGGATTATGGTGTGATATTTATTTAGTAATAATTTTATTAAATAGTAAATTTTTTTAATTTTTTTTATTCTAAGGAGGAATTTGATTCAATTATAATAGGAACAGAAAGAGAAAAAAATACAATATTTTTTCCATGATTTTATGTTATAATATATTTATATGGGGAAATAAAACCCTTATTGGTTTATAAAATGGGGAAACCCCATGTATATTTATTAACTTTTTAATTTATAATTCATTTTATTTTATATCATTCATACTTTTTGTAATTTTAGATCTCTCTAATTTTGAAAGAATAAGTTATTGTTTGTTCACTTATAATTTATAATATGTGGTCTATTTTTATTCCTTAATTTTATTATCATCAATATTTTTCTTCTTCCTGGTTTAATTCACATGTTTTGGTGATAATTGAACCTAGGAGTGATTTAATAGAGGTCATGGTTAATTTTTTTAGGATTAATTATTATGATTTGATTCATTTGATCTTTAAATTTTTTACTTATCGAGCCCTTTTAAGGGGATTGGGATCTAAGTAATTAGTTAATCACTTATAACTTGTTGATTTGGATATACAATTAATAGAAAAATTAATGATAATTTGTTTATCTAGATTATTGATTTACTAATAATCAACCAATGAAGTGTTGAGGTTTGTAAAAAAAATCATAAAATATAATTTTTATATAAGAAAGATAAAATAGAAGGTCATTTTTTTGTCAAACTATGAATAAAATAACAAAATTTTATTAGTAAATAAACAACCATATTTTATTCAATAATATTCAAAATCTTAGTTACTTTAAATTCATTCCAGAAAACAAAAATCTAGAAAAACATTTTCCATTTTTTTAAATAATTTTAAATATGATAGATACATAAAAAAGTGGGAAAATAATATTGAGTTTGAGTAATCCTAAATAAGAGAAAACCTAGGTTATGAACTATATTATATATATTATATTTTAAATTAAATTATTGATTTCATTTCCATGTAATGAATCAATATTATATCTGGACTGTATCCCTTATCGATTACTCTATTTATATAACTCTAGTGGAGTTTAGGGATCAAAGTTATATCTTGAGGACCAATTAGATAAGACATTAACATGAAAAATAATATATTTATATGGAGTGTCAGTATTGTTTTCAAAGAATTAAAATAGAATTTTATGATTTTATATGGATTATTTAAATCTTAATTTGGGGATAATTAAGAGTCAATATTTCTTTCCCTAGATTGAATATCTATTAAACTAGTTGTAGGGTGCTTGATTGTTTTTGAAAATTGACTTGAGATTTGGGTATTAATAAGTTAGAGTGATATATGAGAATATTCAAAATATATAATTAAAAATTATAAATGGACTATATAAGTTTTGGATGATTTTATTTAGGGTAACTAATTTAATTTAAGTGTTCATGGAATTATTGAATAAAATATTCCATCCATAATTAGATTTTTTTTGTGTTTGTGTTTATTAAGAATGTGTAGGAATAATCAGGGTCTTAAGAGTATCATGATATGTATATCAGGATTATATTACCCCTTCTATGTGATAACTATCTATATATGATTATATAAAATTATGAATTATAGATCAAATTGGAAAAAAATTGAGACAAATGATATCTTAAATAGGTATCCCATTTGATCTTGATAAGGTGAAGGTTATGACATGGAGGTATATTCCTATAAATGTTTTTTAGGTTTATAGATTACTAAGTTGGAAAGATTACTTCAGTAGGTTTATTTAAAATTTCTCTTTAATGGTGTCTTTAATTACTTCTAGAACCATTAATAGAGTGTTATCTCAATATAATTATTAGTGTGATGAAAAATTTATGGAACTAAAGATTAGGTTTAATGTTGAATTTATACTTTATTTACCTTATCTAGGTAATCTATAATTAGAGTATTTTGATGACTTGATTATAGGTATAGGTTGTGTGTCAATATAGGGGGATCAGGTAGCTACTTATGGGTCATGAAATTTATGACCACATTAAAAAAATTAAACTAAACATGAACATAATCTAGAATCATTTTAACAAGATCAGACATATTTATGATATTATCTAATTGGTGAGAGATTATTTGTATATAATAATTTTAAGTATTTGAGATACAATTCCCCATATAAAGATTTTAACCCCTGATAGAATAGGTGGGATGAGAAATTATAGTCCTTAGAATTTGATATAGGGTATATGAATAGAAAAGGTAATATAGTAACAGATGCTCTGGTTAAGAAGCTTCATATGTGTGTATTTAAATAAGTAAAATATAGATAGAAGTTGATATATCTCTTTTCTATGATGAGTTTGGATATGACTAAGGTGAAATAGTCTTAGTACCATAATGTGTGACTTTTACTTTGATAGTATGGGTAATGAAATCTAAGATACAAATCCATCACTATATTTTTGTGTACAATATATTTTATGGTAGGGAGTATTATAATAATTAGACTCAGAATAATGAGTTAATACTATATTATTTTGGTATATTTTTGGAACCTACACACCCTAAAAAGGAGGTGATGGGAACTTTTCGCTATTTTAAGTTGTAATTTCATCCCTAATTGACCAAGACATACAATTCTCTAAAAAGAAAATATTGGAAGATAGGTATTAAGTGAGATGTAGTTAGATTTATATCAAATTTTCTCACTTTTTATCAAGTTTTTTTTATCATTAGATTCTAAAAGGTAAATTATAATCATTACTTATTCTTATGTGAAGGTGGAATTAAGTCAAAATGAATTTTTTAAGTATCATACTAATATCTTCATGTAGAAAACACACATTGTAGTTTATAATTTCCTGATTGATGAAGGTAACTCACTTTTTACATTTATAGAAGGATTAAATAATTTTTGAGTTGGGAAAGTTATCCATGGGTGGGATGGTTATATTACATGAAGTACTGGGGAGTAGTGTATCTGATCAAGATGCAAGATTCACTTTTTATTTTTTGTAGGGAATGTATAAAATATTTTCCACCTTATTAAATCTTAGTAAAAATTAGTATCCTTATAATAATAATTATCCTGAGTGGATGGTCAATATAATAGAGTATATTTTTATATGCATGTATATAATACTTTGGTGCTAATTTGGAGGACCACCTAGCTTTAGTAGAATTTTCCTAAAACAAAAGTTACCAAACATAAATTCATATTGTAAATTTACAAAATTGAATGTTTGACCTTGAAGATCACCCCTATGTTAAGTGGAGGTTAGGATTGGTTGGGATAATCTATATATAAAATACTATTTATTTTTTGTAATTGATTCAAAAGATATTGACTATATCTCAAAATATACTGAAACAGTGCATATATCAAAGATACTAAACATTGGAATTTAGTATCAATGATATTATATTTCATTGAGTGACTCCTTATTTGAGACATAATAGGTTAGTGAAATTGATAATGTTGACACCATTGTATGTGGGTCGCTATGATATTCTAGAATGGATCAAGATATTGTCATACTAGATATCTCTTCTTGGGTGGTACAATGTCTTGCATGATTTTTTTCATTTTTATCATCTAATAAGGTATGAACTAGTCCCATTACTTATGATTTGAAATGAAGAATTGAAACTGAAAATGGATTCCTTTTTTGAGAAATGGATTGTTTGAATCTTTTATCATAATATAAATTCACTACACATAAAGTAAATATATTGAGTTTCACTATCATGGAAACACAACCAAATCAAGGAAGATGTGTGGGAATGAGAAGCATTTATACTATAGTAGTGACTATAAATTTAATTAATAGATGCTTTGTGATGCTTTTTGAGGATGAGAAGTCTAAAGGTGGGGAGTTTTCAATCACACACATTCCTTGAGTTAGTTTATTTGATTTGGAATTTCAATTTTCATTAAATTTAATGATATAATTATATTTATTTAATTAAATTTTAATGGTTTGTAATAGTTAAAAAAGTGTTTGGGATAGATGAATTGCTAGGGTTTGGCTTAAAATCAACTACAGACTATTTAAGATTAGGTTAAATCCTTATTTTTATGAATTAATATAGTTAGGAATGGTTTTAGTAAGGTTAAACCTTATAATAATAAATATAATGTATGAATCAGTGGAGTGAGTATTGATCAAATGAAAAGTGATTCCTTATTCATTTCTTGTTTATTTTGATGTCTATAAAAGGCATAGATAGTTTTAGACTCAATTTTGAAATTAGGGCCATAAAATATGAAAATATAAAAAGAACATTTTAATATTTGAAATGAATAGTTTTGATTCATGGTTATATATCCATGCATCTTAGTTTGAGTAATTTTACATAGTTGGGTCAAGAGTTATTTAATAATGCACTAAAATAGTAGAATCCATTAAAAAATAAGATTTTATTGTTTTAAAATATATATATTTGTAATAAATTTCCATTATTCATCACATAAAAGTAAATATTTAGCCTTGGATTCCCTCCTTACCTACCATCCATTCATATTTTCTTGATGAAATTTTGATCCATCTTTGGATGAATTGTTCACCTTGAAGGACTAAGACATGTCATGTATCTTTCACTATATTTTTTCCTTGGTTGGTGGAGATTTATTTAAACCTATCATATTTATATTTTCTTTGATTCATCTAATAATATTTATTTTAATATATATATTCATGGTATGAGATTCTATTAGGACTCAAGTAGGTGGCCTTTACTACACACAATAATTTCATGTATGATTCATGAGTGTATCCAGGAGTTAGATTTGAGAATCAAATTTAGTAGACCAGATAGGAAGGCTTGTGTGGATATAAATTAATGAGTAATTAAGTTTTATCCTACATTGAGGTAGGGGTATTCATTCTACAATTTTCAGGATAGACTTTGTGTCGCTCAATAAAATACACACTTGAGGATCCAAAAGTGGAAGTGAATTATAATTGGGAAATTGACTATTATGGTTATTTGAAAATATTTGAAATAGTATTTATGGTATGTATCTTCTATAAGAGTATCCAATTGAATTAAAAGATTATTTTTGTGACCAAGGGTAACCTCGATAATATTAAATGTATAATATCAAATTGCATAGTTTTATTTCCAATGTACCATGATGGATCATTTGGAATAAGGATAAGGAATGATCTTAGGGTCCTTGACCAAGACAAGATCAGGGCCATTGGTGAAAGACCATTAGATTCAATGACTATAGACTACTAAGGTGATATAAATGTAACTAGTGAGCTCAATTAGGACTAATGGTGTTTATGGGATTAGACTATTGAGATCAGTATATACCATAAGGGTTAAAGGGATGAGACTAGTGTAGTTTGTTTAAATTTGTAGGATCAGTGAGAAATGACCAATGTTGTTAGAGGATAATGGTCATTGGTGTTGGTACAATCCCAGGGGTTTATTGAGGCATGGCCAGTGCAGCCAATGTAGAAGAGTGGACTCATTTAATCAAGGATGGTGGGGTTTATGTGTACTAGTGAGTTCAGTGAGGTATGTCTAGTTAGGTCAGTGTGGACCAATTAGGTTATTGATTCAGAACTTGTGGGGTTAGTTATAGTATATAGGTAATGATTCTTATTGTGACCTGTTAGGGATAAGGATTGATTATGACCATAGGAGTTAATATATGATGGGTTATTCATGATTGATTTTTATTTTAACTTGGTGAGTGTAAACATGAAGGATATACCAAAGTAGGTAAAGTTAGGTGTCAGGTATCCTAGTTAGTACATGATTACTTTACTTGATTGTTTATTTCAAGCTAAAGTAATGAATTGTATAAAATGATTATGATAGAGGTTTATTGGGGAAATCCTATCTAGTCTACTCACTTACACCATATAATTCTTCCCTGATGAACATACAAGATTTATGGTCTGTGATGTATGTAAGTGTAGAGGGATTATGACTATTGATTATAGATGTTCATTGACATTAGGATGATTGGGATATGGCTAGCTAGAGAAATTATCCCCTCAATCCTTTTGGGGTCTTCATAAATTTTCATACCATGTATATATAATCAAATCTGAGGCTTTATTAAATTGTTTCATATGGGTATTCTTTTCATGACTTTACAAATAATGTTATTGGCTATATCTACTTTTGGTATTTGTGAGATGTGTATTTTTATATTTATTCCATTATGTAATTATTTATATTGTTATCATTGAATTTTAATTGTATGGTTATGATATTGAGGTCATAATATCCCTATAATATAGATTATGTTGTTGTTGCATGTCCCCAACCCCTATCATATGGGGAGATGTTCTTAAGGACATGTGGAAATACCTGTTTGAGGGTTAGGCTCGGTCATTAAAAATTTTATATGTAAATATATTATAAATTATATTTAAATATATAAATTATATGTTTATATGAATATATAAATTATATGTTTATATGAATATATAAATATTAAATTTTATTTACATAAATATATATTTTGATTTTGATTATTATTTTACTTTATTTTTTATTTAAAATTATATATTACTTCAATTTGAATTTTCAATTAAATTTTAAATTATAAATTTTTTTATTTTAAATTTAAACATAAAATTATATGTTATATACACACTTATATACATAAAATTATTATTTAAATTAAATTTTGATTTTAAATTTTAATTTAATATATATATATATATAATAAATTCTATATATTATAAATAACACACACATGAACACACTTAAATATGATTTAAAAAAATAAATAATAAATACAATATAAAAATACAAACACAAATACACACATAGATTTATATTATTTATATCGATGTGTGTGTGTGTGTGATTTTTTTCATAAATTCACCTTTCTTGGTGCTAAAAAAAAGTACTAGGAAATGGTTCCTTTATCAATTCTAAAAATGTGTGGTAAAATGACAATGCCTACTTTCCAAATTTATATAGTAGTGGGGAAATTTTTCATTTATTATGTAAATCAATGGAATGGACTTTAATAGTCTCTTTATACCATGAATATCTTACTTTCGTATTGATATAGTGTTTTGACCAAGTGCTTTCTTGATAAATACACTAATATGAGGTTCATATTGTTTAATTTAAATGACTCTTATTTTGGAAATTTTTACCATAGCATTTTGGTTAAAATAATATAATAGTCCATAATTTTGTTATGTTTTTTGTGGAACCTCTACAAGGATATGGTTTTATTCTAAGAGTGCCTCTCTAGAGAAGGTGATGTCCCCCACCCTCTACTTCATGTGCAATGATGGAACCTCTACCTTGAATTGATCAATGTTTATCATCTTTTCCCTTCTCTGTTGGGTGTAATCCTAATCCCACAATGGTCTCATAGATGATTGGTTGCTAATATATAAGCTTGTATGGGATAATCCTCCTTTAACCTATTGGTTTTAGGATGAAACCGCATTTGGGCTTATATGATGGGATTGGAAGGTTTGATCTAGAAGTAATATTGATCCTAATAAATGGTATTAGAGACATAGTTTTTCTTGGTTGTGATATGGATATAATACTCCCAGTTTGACCTTGCAATGATAATGGTCACTCAGTTGGAAAATGTTGATATGTGTTGGTTCCTTATGTCTAAATAATTCCGGATAGTGGAAGCCATGTACCATATATCGATGATGAAAATAGAGGTGTAAGATGATTGAATTGGTTGGATTATTATTGAAGGGGGGTTGAATGTGTAGTCTTTGGTTTAGTGAGAGGATATTTGGCTGAAAACCTAATCCCACATCATTTTTTGATATGATTGGTCTCTAAAATATAAGTTTTAATGGGATGATATTCCTATCATCAATTTATTTGGGATTATGTGTTGGTCTTGGATGATTTTGGATATGAGAAAGATTAATATTGACATTTTATCTTCTTCTAATTACATCCATTGTCTACATTAAAGCTAGTTTTCATATACTTGGGGGGGGAATATGTTTTCTTTTCAATGTATTTCATATCAAAGGAATATGGGAAGACCTTAGTGAATATTTTTTGAAGCTTTTTAAATTTAAATTAATTCTAAGAGTCATCTTCTAAGAGATGTAAGTTGGGGCCAACTGTATACACTTTCATATGGGGCTCTATGCACTTTAATCTAGTATCTCTCCCCATAGGTCACTATTGTTGACCATTCGAGGACCTTCGAAATTAAATAGTTCATAAAAATGGATGGGTTTATTATTTTCATTTTCTAGATATCATGGTCCCCTTCCCACTTACCTATTCAAGTTGTTCATAAATCTTCATCCCCATATACTTTTTATTCTCAAACATTAAAGTTTGGATAAGGTTCTCCTAGTTCCATGGATATCTTCCAATTTCAAGCTTCATCGAAACACTCTATAATTTATAACTTACAGTGGTTTGTCTCCCCTCTCACTATATTTTCCACTACAAGTTCTACCATCTGATTCAATTTTCAAATATTTAACTCACCTAATTGATAATCCATTCTATAGTCATTAGATCATATTTATCTCTCCTTCCCACCCCCACCCCCCTTATATCTCTATATATATATATTAGTTATATTTTAATTTTAGATATTATGCCCTATTAGTTTTTATTTTGTTCCTCAATGGTGTGAATTGATGATGGATGGAGAACCTGAAAATATTCCATCTATAGGTGCTTCTTATTTCTCTTCTTATATTGTTTCTTATGCCCACATTAATGCCTCTACATCCTCAAAGATCTACCTTTTTATTATTTTATTTTTGAATAATCTATGTCACTCTACAAAGTAAATCACTTAGTCATGACCTTTCAGTGATGTAAGGGAATAAATTTTAAAATCCTTTCCCTTTTGTTTTCTTGGGTATTAAAATCTTCTAGAGGGATTTTACAGGAGTTAAAAAGGATATAGATGAGTTTTTGAAAATTAAGAGGGTCACCATGCTATAGGGGAAGGTGTGGTGTAGTTTATTTGGAAGTTATCTTGGAAGGTTAATCATGGGGTGGGTCATTTTGGAAAATCTTTATGGAAGTGTGAGCATTTTGGAGTGGGTTGTATGGCTCATGGCACACCATGATGAGTGAAATTCCCATGGTGGCCATTTTCAAATCCATGTTGGTTTCTACATAAAGGTATAACTTATATTTAGTAAGGGTGGGTCTCTCATAAGTTTCATATCTTAATTATTATGTAAATTTTGGTCATAGAGCTAGTAGTTTGGTGATGGAGTGAACCACGATGAGTTAATTGTCTAGGATGGCCATTTCAGAGGGAATTTTTTAAAGGGTTTCCAGCTTTGTGTGACAAACAAGGGGAAAATAGCCCAAGGAGACCATTTCTAGTATACTAGATGGGGAGGGAACTAAGTGATTCATGCTATTAGAAATGATCTGTGTGGATACCTCTAAGTTATAGGCCTTGGTGTGTTGGGTCAAAAATACCAAGGCTCTATCCCTACACCTAAATATGTTAGTTGTGGTTTGCATAATGGTAGAGTTCAAGGAAGAGAGGATCTATGAGAATCAATGATTTTGGGGTGTCCCTACTTTATAGGATTCAGCATGGTGGGTCAAAACTACAATGGAAGTCACACCACACTATGTTTAAGGACATGGTGGTGGTCAAAATGGTTCGACAAGATTTTTTAAAGAACATAAAAGTTTAAGGGTTCAAACACTTGAATTTTAGATCAGCCTTTGAACAGTGAGCACTATAGTCATAATATGCTTCACTACACCATGGTGGTGGGAGGGATTTCAAACCTCATCAATAAATAATACATCCAAGCTTCTATGGTTTGGATTTTCACTTCTTAGAAAGAACCTTAGATTCCCCATAAGAATCAAACCACTCCCCTACTGAATCTCCTGAGATTATAACCCTTTATTTTAATCTTATTGAAGTCCCAGATCAATGTAATCTCCCTCTTTCCCTTATATGTTTGTTCTCCTTGTTTTCATTCCTTTACAAAGTTTGTTTTTATGTAGAAACTTTGTTTTTATATGAGATTCAAGTATATATAAATGTTGGTTGTTATGGATAGGTTTCAGTGAGTATTTTTTCAGTTTTTTTGGTGTTTCCTTTAGTGATGGTTGATCCTCAACAATCCATTCTTTCTCATAGAACATCAAAATTCTAATTTTTTGATCCCAAGTGTGATGTTTGTTTTCAATGATGTTTAAATATGTGTTTTGTGAGTTTATATGAAGTTATTATGCTTGGATAATTTTTATGTAATCATTTAATTTCATTGTATGTCATGTTTGAGTAATTATCCTTAGATAAGTGTGATGATTTATGATTAGTATTAAATGTGAAAGATTTGTGTCAAAATATCACATTTTTACACAAATGAATAAGAAGAGAAGGTATTGTGATGTTTTATTATTGTGTGAGGAGTTTTATTTAAGACTAATAAAATATTTATTTTCATGAGTAATTGAAGTTGAAGAAGAGAAATTATGAAGGATATACAAAATTTAATATTGTGTATAATTTTTTATAGATATATTTTTTTTTGGAATTTGATTTAAGAATTATATGGTGTTTTATATTGAGGATTTGGATAACTCTTTTATGTAAGTTTACCAAAATGTCCAAACATAATCCAAAAAAGGACCACCTCAACCACATATGGGACCTTAGGGGTCAACCACATGGGAGGGAGTCAACTTGTCTAGCCCATGATGGCAGGAAGCTGCATAGCTGCCACATAGAGTGCATGGGAGTGAATGGTAGGCTCCATAGTACTCATCAGGATGAGAACAGGTGTGAGAACACATAGAGGTAGGATGGTGGGGCAGTGCAAGGAGGTGTGGTCCATAAATCCTAGGTGTGTGCAGTGTGGTTCTGGGAACAAAAACTAGGATACTAATAAGTGATTTGTTGAGTTAGTTGATATATTTATATAGTAGTGGCCAACCGAGTTAAATACTGATATGGGGTCACAACATATAGGTATTATTCATCCATATTAAAAACATATGGACATAAGTGTGGCTATCCAATCTCTTTGATATGATTCATATAATCTCTACTAAGGGATCATCTTCAACCTTTAGCCTTCTAAGGATGTATTCATGCCCTCAAGACAACCAAAAAACATTGATATCCATGATTTCAGTCACCTTCCATGATTATGCCAATGGAATGAGGTATTTAGGATCTATCAGAGTCTATGAATGTGATCATTAAAATAAGTTACTTTTGTCAAGGATGATTCTAGGTTAGATACAATATTAAATTCATGTAGGCAAGAGTTCATGCATCTAAAAAGTAGGATCACGCAATTATAATCGCATGCACAAATGGAATTCATTGAGAAGACACCATTATTTTTCAAGCCATAGAATAAGGAATAACACCTGAGAATAATTCATTAACAAGATCTTAATGGTTTTAAAAATATCCATGACACGGCATATTTTTTATAGGTTTAGAATAGCATGAAACATAGATCATAGGTTATGTGAGCTCACCTATATAAGTAGATGAAGGGACAATAATGTGGGTTAATTCCCAGGTTTGAGAAGAGATCACATTTTCGGAAAGAAATAAATATTCCATGAACGTCGTATTATTATAAAAAATAAGGACTTCCATGATACACTTACATAAAATAGATGAAGATATTGTAGGCCTTTGACTTGTGTTTCACACACTCGATGTTCTGCATAAAAAACTAATTCTATGAAGCTATTCAATTTTTAATGATACACTTACACAATTCCATTTGGGTGTGTTATTTTAATCTTATAAAAAGTGTATTGATATAAATTACCTTTCGATGAATTTGATTGATATATCTCTTACCCTTATGTTAAGGTAATAAGATTGAAGAAGAACCTAAATAATAAGCAGTTCATCTATTCTATTTTTCATGAAGGAGAGTAGAATTAGTGTAAAGAAAATAGTGCATACATGCTTTCATGAATACGTGAATATAGAATAACTTGATGTAATGACCTGGACCCGAACAGCCTCCCGAATAGTGCTAAACGGGTCAGGTGCTACTACCTTGGGCGCACCTCCCTGAACGCCAAAGGCTGCCGACTAGAAGCGAGGGTCTTATAGGTGTAGTGGGGAGGTTATACCCTCTCAGAGGATAATAAGGGTACTGGTTCGAGGGGTAATATATAACATGTAGTGAAAATAAATGACTTAGCAGACTCAAACAAGACCCGTAGGACAGAATCACATTCAATATCAACAAACAGTGGAAGAAATAAATATAAACAACAGCAGTAGAAATAAACACAACAGCATGCTGACCACTTGTAACAACTATTGAACAATAAAACATGCATCCAAAGTAGGTCATACGTATTTGGATATAAAAAGGGTACCAATGGCTAACAAACAGTAGCTACAAAACAAGCATGCTCATACAGGAAAGTAAGAAAAACATAATAACTCCAGCAAGGCAAGACCTCAAGGTCCCTACCATCTCTATGAAACAGCTAATGTATCCCAGCTCTTGAAGCTGGCCTCTTTTCTGCACATAAATCCATAATTTCTGCATGCCTCCCAAAGGGCCCATGCAGGGTGTGAGACGAATCTCAGTATAATACCACCCAATGGTGCGTGCCTAATATAAGTGTTTAAGCAGTCATGCATTTATAAGTAAATCAGTAAATAGAATGATGCACAAATAAACACAAACTATACTGGTGCTCACCAGCTACCAAGGAGTGTCACATGCTTCGGCCAATGCCAGAATCTCTGTGAAATAACCCAGCACCATGTGCCCCCTGAAACTGTGTGTCTCAAGTACCGACATCCCAAAGGCACGCCCGAGAATTGGTAACCCGTAGGGACAGTGATGTATGTCCTCAATAAGTAACCATAGGGATAGCGATGTCTACCCTCAAATAACATAGCCGGAGAGACAGCAATGTCTACCCTCAAAGTAGAGTATCCGGAGGGACAATGATATCTACCCTCAATTAACAGCAAGCCTTTTCCCCCAACCTTATAGCCTCAATGTTATCCCCTGAAGGCTCCTCACCTTCCATGTGGATTCCTATGTCAAGCACCCCCAAACCAATAGTACCTAAACCGCAACTAACGGGGGCCTCTACCCACACGAGTGGTTAAGACCACCTCATCACGGAGTCTCTCTATGTGAACACTACTCAAAGTTTCTGGGTGAGTGGTAATCACCAAAATAGAACCCATTCCACAACACAACTGAAACCTCATGTCCATGTCACCATTCCACTCAAGTATGATGGCCTTTCCATCCCAGTAACCTGGGCCATGACCAACCTTATAGTCATCCATCCTGAAACCATTGCCCATGATGCCCAATCCTGTGGTCAGAACCACCCAACGTAACCTAGGCCAAGCCCAACCTCTGATCAGCATCACTCAAGAATATCATGGCCATGCCCAACACAACCAAAAGGGTTACAAAATATGCAATTTAGTAATTACATTTATACTCAGTTAAACAAAACCCAATAATAGGAAAATAAAGGAAACAGTTGAATTTCACTAGCCTGGAAGTTATCTAACAACAGCACTGAGGTCTTTAAATCCTCTAACAAGTCATATCAAGGTTCAGGAAACTAAACTAAACTGTTTAGAAAAAAAACAATTCAATTAATACCATTTTGGCGCCCCCATCCAAAAATGTCCCGATGAGAAATGGCCACTCACCCGACCCCGCTCAAGCAACACAGGTAACAGGGCATACCCAAAGGTATCGTATAGGTCAATGAACAATGTAATATGCAATATTAGATAAACATGGGTCCCACTCAAATACCCGAAAACGCGTTGAAGTCTGTGCCACCCAAATGACCACAAAAACACAAAAAGAGGTATGCACCACCTACCTGAGACTCATACGATGGTACTCCTCTGATAACAGCCTCCAGTTAGGTATAAAATTTGGTAAATATACAAAATAATCAAAACCGATCAAACCCCAATAACTCGTTCTAGAACAAAAATCATGAAAACAGCTCAAGAAGAATCAAGACCTTACCGAGGGGGTTCCAACGGATCAATCGTTGTTCGAATCAGGTCTCAGACAAAGGAACGGGATAGGATTGAAGTCTCGGCCGGCTCTCCCCACTCAACTCGATGAAACATTTGAGGTTCTGCCTCAATATGAGGCTACTACCCGTTTTAGTGAAAATAAAATAAAATACATGGCGTTTACTTTAAGTACGCAGTGTGTATCATTTTACTGTTCATAAGATGGATGATATTTTTCCGACTTACTTGTCGACATGATTACATAGCATATACCTAGGGGTACACGGAGTGTACTTAGTTTTTCTTCTATTCCTTGCCGACTTACCCACATGCCATGTATATCCCTCATACACGGCTAGACTACACGGCGTGTCCAAGGAGAACACGGTGTCTACTTGGTTAAATGATTCTACCCTGCCAACAGGCCCACACACCATGTATATCCTCCACACGATCTAGGTTACATGGAATGTCTATAACTACACGTCGTGTAGTAATAAATTTCTACATGGTCGTCACGCGAAATTTACTCAATGAGCACACGGCTGGTACTCACCTAACATATACATGGCGTGTACTTGAAAGTACACGGTGTGTAGTCTGGAAATTTCCAGAAACTTCCCAACATATCCAGTTTCCTCAGAAACAAAACAAAACTTTAAACAGGTTCAGGATTGTGACCCGTTCTAAAAACCCTGGTTCTTACAATCTCCCCACCTTAACATAGCTTGTCCCCGAGCTATCAAACGAAACCCAGAGATGGAACTGAACATACCACCCTGATCAAAGTAAGCTGGACTTCCCCAATCTCAAAGGTTCTGGCTAAATTCCTCAAGGGGCTCCCCATTATAGGAATCACTTAACTCAATCTAAAAATGACAAAACTCAAAACAACTAATGGTTTACTAACCTATTTTCCAGATTCATAGTCCTTCTATGACGCATTGTCACCATTGCACCTCATTGGTGATCTTGTGTCATTATCAACACCCAACGTATCCCACACTGCATCGGTGTCCGCCTACACAAGATTCGGGTGCCTAGAACCTCAAGTAACATCCATCATCAATGCCCTGATGCCCAAGGCACCTCAAGTAACCAACATCCTCGATGCCCCGATGCCCAAGGCACCTCAAGTAACCAGCATCCTCAATACCCCTGATGCTATACATCTCATACATATATATAAATATATCACACACCCAATAGGGTGCCAATCCCACTGACTAGCATTTAGTCAATCCACAAAGATCATGTGCATCACATGCACTCAAAAAGTAAATGTCTCTATAGGTCATGTCAGAAAGGAAACATGGAAATCAAGACCACACCCATGGTGTACCTCTAATCGTTGTCGGATCATCGGACTGCTCATCCTTTGGCAGTTCTACAGCATGCACCTGGCCTGAAGTACGGATACCTAATGTATAACCTCCCTATGGTGTTACTCTAGCCACCGGCCACTGACCCCTCAGATGGGTCCCGTTGTCTCTGTCACGACCTCCATGTGCAACTGAACCTCAGCTACCCTCTCCTGGTACCGAACCTGAACTAACTCTAGATGTCACCATCTGTCATGGTCCTTACCTGCCAGTTGTCTGAGAAGGCTGCCTGCAAAACCTCTCAAGATACCCTACCTTTACAAATGCCTAGCACTCCTTCAGAGTCCTATCGCACTGAGTCTGAACATGTCTTGTTGTCGACACTGAAAGAAAACCATTGAAGAACTGCTACAAAGTGGTCTATTTGAGTCCTTTTCCTAACTGCCCTACCGGAACTCATCATGTCCTCGCTTCCTACTGTATGAACCATCACCTGAAACTATTCCCAGGCCAACTTGGGGCCTATCCCTCTGGTTTCCCTCCGCTATGAGTGCCTGATTCACCACCTCTAAGAATGAACCCAGCCTGAAGATATTCACCTGAATCTAAATATCATGTCACAATCCATCCTCGAAGCGCCTCACCCTTGCTGCATCATCACTTACCATACCCGGTGCAAAGCGAGACAGCTCAGTAAATGTAGCTGCATATTCCATGACGGACATGTCTCCCTGTTGAAGGCTCAAGAGCTCCCGATCTCTCTCATCCCTCAGTGTCTTTGGGTAAAAGTGCTCAAAAAACCTATCCTTGAAGTCCTTCCATGTCAATCCCTCGTTACTGCGAGCCTGAACCTACACATCCCACCAACGCTTTTCTGGTCCTCACTGCATGTATGTCACCAGCTTGAACCTCCACCCTGGAGGCATCTCGAGCTGTTCAAAGATCATCTGCATTCTCTCTATCCAGTTCTCAGCTGCCTGTGGACCACCCTCACCTTGAAAAAGAGGCAGGTGCTGCAATTGGAACTCCCGTGTCAGATATTCCATAGATGGCTCTGTACCCTGTGTGCCTCTGTCGATCCCCTACAAGACACATACTAGGCTAGCTCAGTGATACTCGTCGAACCATGGTCTGAACGCTGCCAAACTCGGTTGTTGTCCTGCCTGCACTAGATCCTCAACCTGATCCTATACCTGAGCCTATACTTGCAACTCCTGCTCTACTTGTACTGGATCCTAAACCTGATCCTGCAGCACTGTATCATCACTCACCTGACACACTATTGAGATGTCTAAGAGGAACCCACTGAATACCATAAATGGACAGACAACCCACATACATGAAAATTTATACATATATAACGCAAATAAGGAAATAATTAAAAGGTAGCACATAACTATTACCCTTACTCTCCCCCACTGCAACCCATGCCCCATGGCATCCCAGCCTCATGGCCTCCTTACCCACCCTTAACAGAGCCAAGTATCAAAAGTACCTCAGGTCGTGCCCGTCCGGACAACCAATATTGCCTCAAACTGATGACAGGGTCACCCAATCTTGGTGATCAAAATCACCACAACCAATAGTACCCATCTTCTCTCATAAGAGTCAGACCCAAATACCATGTCGCATGCAATTCTACAAATATACAAATCATGGCATAACACATTGCAATAAACCAGCAATTATATCAGGAATTTCACCTATTCACATTTCAAGAATACAAAGCATGGAAATTGATATCATTCACATGGCATTATCACATCACAAAGAATACGTGCAGTTATGAAATTGAAATACCATAAAATGTGCCTATCAAAATCCAAACAAACAAGCCTTTCCATACTGGGACAAGGTCCAATTCCTCCTTACCGCATCGGGTCAAGGGTCACATATCATAATCAATAAAATCACACACCAAGTGACCCACTGTGGTGGAAATCATATAAAGTGTAATCTGAGAAAAAAGAAAATAGCAATTCCCACCCATGGAATATTGGTCCATCCCTCATACCTGGGGCTGCAGGCACCCAAGAACAAGATAGAAACCTATTTCCAGTAACTACCTATCTCCAATCCAACATATCCCAAAAAGTAAACCAGCAAAAATAAAAGTGAAGCCTAAATATCATTAGTATTCAGCAAAACACTGCTACTAAATCCTTGACAAGAACTCCTCTGATACCACTTTGTAATGACCCGGACCCGAACAACCACCCGAACAGTGCTAAACAGGTTGGGTGATACTACCATAGGCGCACCTCCCCGAACACCAAAGGCTTCCGACTAACAGCGATGGTCTTATAGGTATGGTGGGGATGCTATACCCTCTTAGAGGATAATAAGGGTACTTGTTAGAGGAGTAATATATAAAATGAAGTAGAAATAAATGACTCAGCAGACTCGAACCAGACCCGTAGAGTAGAAGAACATTCAATATCAATAAACAGCGGAAGCAATAAATATAAACAATAGTAGCGGAAATAAACACAACAACATGTTGGCCACTTGTAACTACTACTGAACAATAAAACATACATCCAAAGTAGGTCATACATATCTGGATATAAAAAGGATGCCAATGGATAACCAACAGTAGCTACAGAACAAGCATTCTGATATATTAAAGTAAGAAAAACAAAATAACTCCAGCAAGTCAAGACCTCAAGGTCCCTACCATCTCCATGCAATAGTTAATGCATCCTAGCTTCTGAAGCTTTCCTCTTTCCTGCATGTAAATCCATAAAGTCTGCATGTGTCCCGAAGGGCCCGTGCAGGGTGTGAGATGAATCTTAGTTGGATACCACCCAACGGTGCATACATAATATAAGTGTTTAAGCATTAATGAATTTATAAGTAAAGTAGTAAACATAACGATGCACAAATAAACACAAACTCCACTAGTGCTCAGCAGCCACCATGGTGTGTCAACTACTTCGGCCAACGCCGGAATTTCTGTCAAATAACTCGGCACCATGTGCCCCCTGACACCGTGTGTCTCAAGTACCGACGTCCTGAAGGTATGCCTGAGAATCAGTAACCCGAAGGAATAGTGATTCCTGTCCTCAATAAGTAACCGGACTGACAGCGATGTCTTCCCTCAAATAATGTATCTGTAGGGATAGCGATGTCTTCCCTCAAAGTATAGTATCCAGAGGGACAGCGATATCTTCCCTCAAATAACAGCGATCCTCTACCCCCAACTTGATAGCCTCAATGTTATCCCCTAAAGGATACTCACCTTCCATGTGGCTTCCTACGGTAAGCACCCCCAAACCAATAGTACCTAAACCACAACTAAAAGGGGCCTATACCCACACGAGTGGTCAAAACCACCTCATCGCAGAGTCTCTCTATGTGCACACTACTCAAAGTTTCCGGGTGAGGGTTAATCACCAAAATAGTACCCAAGTCACAACACCTCTGACACCTCGTGTCCCTGCGACCATGTCGCTCAAGTCTGATGGCCTTGCCATCCCAGAAACTCGGGCCATGCCCAACCTGACAGTCATCGTGCCTCAAACCGACACCCATGACGCCCAATCCCATGGTCAGAACCACCCATCGTAACCCGAGCCAAGCCCAGCCTATGATCAGCATCACTCAAGAATATTCGGGTCATTCCCAACACAACAAAAAGGGTTCCAGTATATGCAATTCGTCAATTACATTTATACTCAGTTAAAAAAAACAAAATAACAAGAAAAACAATTGAAACAATTGAATTTCACTAGCCTGGCAGTTATCTAACAACAGTACTGAGGTCTTTAAAGCCTCTAACAACTCATATCAAGGTTCATGAAACTAAACTCAATAGTTTAGAACAAAACAATTCAATTAATACCATTTTGGCACCCCCGACCAAAAATGCCTTGATGATCAATGGCCACTCACCCAGCCCCGCTCAAGAAACACAGGTAACAGGTCATAGCCAAAGGTATCTCATAGGTCAATGAACAATGTAATATGCAATATTAGATAAAAATGGGTCCCGCTAAAATACCTGAAAATGCGCCGAAGGCCGTGCCAACTAAATGACCACGAAAACACAAAAAGAGGTATGCACCACCTACCTGAGACTCGTACAATGCTACTCCTCTGATAGCAGCCTCCAATTAGGTATAAAATGTGGTAGATCTATAAAATAATCAAAATCTATCAAACCCCAATAACTCATTCTAGAATAGAAATCAAGAAAAATGGCTCAATAAGAATCAAGTGCTTACCGAGGGGGTTCCAACGGATCAATTGGTGTTCGAATCGGGTCTCAGATGAAGGAAAGGGAGAGGATTGAAGTCCTGGCTAGATCTCCCTGCTCAACCCAATGAAACATTTGAGGTTATGCCTCAATACGAGGCTACTTCCTGTTTTAGCGAGAGAGAAAAATACATGGCGTGTACTTTAAGTACACGGCATGTATCATTTTATTTTTCATAAGATGGCTGATATTTTGCCGATTTACTTTCCAGAACCTGTCAACATGAGTACACAGCATGTACCAAGGGGTACATGGTGTGTACTTAGTTTTTCTTCTCTTCCTCACTGACTTACCCACACACCATGTATATCCCTCACACACAGATGGACTACACGGCGTGTCTAATGAGAACATGGTGTGTACTTGGTTAAATGATTCTACCCATCCAACAGGCCCACACACCATGTATGGCCTTCAAATGGTCAATGGTACACGGCATTTCTATAACTACATACTGTGTAGTAAGAAATTTCTACACGGTCATCACACGACATGTACTCAGTGAGCACACGACTGGTACTCACCTAACATATACATGGCCTATACTTGAAAGTACATGGCGTGTAGTCTGGAAATTTCCATAAACTGACCAATTTCTCCAGTTTCCTCAGAAATAAGACAAAAAATCAAATAGGGTCGGGATTGTGACCCATTCTAAAAACCCGAGTTCTTACACTTGAGAAAAATTAAACATAATTTAATAATAGTACATGAAATAATAAACTAAGGAATAATGTGTTCTAGGGTTTACAATGTTGATAGGTCCATACAATTCATGTATGAAGTGGAATGATAAATTGTGTGCATCAATTTCACACATCTAAGTGAGATCGATACTTCAACATCATAAGGAAGAGTAAAATCTTAAGCATTGTTGTTTTGAGTAAACTGATCATACATAGGTGACCATAATTAATTAGTAAATAGTAATAAATTTGATTCTTTTGGTGAAAAGGATCTTGAAGTGTACACGATCAAGTTATCTCCTAAAATATTATAGAGGAATATTCATTGATTATCCTAAACTTAATCAATCATAAAGAAGGTAAGATGTATTTTTTTTAAGGAAGTAGTAGGAGTATCTCAGTTGGTACTATGAGTAAAACAAGTCTCTCAGTTGGTGTTGGGAATAAGAGAAGTCTTTCAGTTGGATATAAAAGCCAGAGAATCTTCTAGTTGGTGTTTTGAGTGTATGTAATCACTTGTTTAATAGTGAAGAATATGTAACCAAGGGGGATAATAAGTTTTAGTAAGGAGTATCCTTTTTTTCAAACAATATAAATATTGTGTGCTACTATCTCCGTTATTACAACAACACACAATGTGATATTGAGAGATACTTTGAGTGGATCAAGAACGTTAACAAGTTTGAGAGGTTGAATTGAAATGAAAGGAATTTGTAAAAAGAATCTACGCATCCCCCCACCCCTTCTTAGTGGTTAATCTATCCAGGGGATCTGTAAGTGATATCAGAGAGAGGCTACCTCTAAGAATCCAAATGAGTTCTTATAAAGTGAATATTTTTAAGAAATGGGTGATCTACCTTAGATAAATAAAAAGGAAGTTATCTTTGAGGATAATAATATTGATATTTTTTCTAAGAAACATAATAATAGGAAGAAAATACAGGCATGGAAATATTAATAATAATATTATAGTGAAGGAAGAGACACCACTTATTGTTTCAAAAATTCTCTTAATTATGATTCTACTTTAAAATCCTTCTCAAACTATGATGATGATTTATCTCATAGTGATATTCATTTTGAATTCAAATAACATCTGAATAAAATTCCAAAATAAGTTGTAAATTATATTGTTTGAGGTTTCAAGGCTCTTCTGAATGAAAAATTATAAATATAAGAAGAGGCTAATGCAATGGAAAAGTAATTGGCTAAAAGGTTTGTCATATACAACACTCTCATAGAACTTGTGAAATCAAAGAAAGAAACAATTTCTCTTTGCAATAAAACATATTCCAAAGAAATTGAAGAATTTAAAATAAATTTTTTGTGAGAAAAATTTCTTTAAGATTTATTTTTTATAATATTTACATGCACTTGAAAGAATTGCACAATGTATATATGGATATAAAATCTACTCAACTAGAAGTTAAAGTAAACAAGGTCAAGGATCTTGAAATTTATTTACAAGAATAAATAAAAAATAATGAAGAAAAAATTAATAAGTTAAAAAAAGGATTGAAAATATATAGTAACAATATTTGAGGATGAAAATAACACCCTCAATGTGAAGTGTTTTGATCTAGAGGTGAGATTGAACAATCAAGAATCACCACAACCTGAAACATCTCAAATTCTTATAAAAATAGATGTTTCCACACAAGTATGAATCGAGATTAATGTATTCATAATTAATATGAGATTATCCTCTAATAAAATGGGAACATCCTCCAAGAAAAATGTATTCTATAACCCAAAAACATTCTTATATACTAATTTTGTTTTAAGTGCTGTTAAATATTGTAAACAAAACTCTGGGAAAGTATGTATGGTGAAATATAATGATAAACCCGTCAAATCAAGATTGTATTAAAAGATATTTATGATGATATATTCCACAATAAGTGTCCAAAATAGTGGAGTTTCCACTCAAAAACAATAGGTTTTATAATATGTGAAATTTAGATAGATAACACCAGAAAAGAAGAGAATGAGATTCATAGGATATTGTTGGTGTTTCT
Source organism: Viscum album (assembly GCA_963277665.1). Taxonomy (NCBI): domain Eukaryota; kingdom Viridiplantae; phylum Streptophyta; class Magnoliopsida; order Santalales; family Viscaceae; genus Viscum; species Viscum album. The sequence goes on from OY728151.1 coordinate 1,993,402,450, forward strand.
AGAATTTTTAGAATAAGGCATTCGAATTTTGGAATAACATGGTAATTCATGAAAATAACATAATTCCTACATTTAGTGGGAGAAAATCTAAAAAATAGAAGACCTTCACCAAATAAGGGAAATCCACATAAAATGAATCTATTTAAAAAACATATTTGAATGATTTGAATATTTATATGAGTATTTTAGTAGAATTGGTCGTTATTATGATGAGTGTAGGTATAAACCAATCATGAAAAAATTATTTGATAAGGTTAATATAATAACATAATAAAAGGGGAGGTAGGAAATAAAAAAGGTGACAATTCAGTCTTGAGATGTGAACAAAAGAAGATGACTGTGAAAACAAATATCACCAAAAGGAAAATGTTGTGACCAAAAATCCACCCAAGTTGACAATTCAAAAAAAATATTAATGTTGAGAAGATTATTGCGGTAGATGTAAGAAGGTGGGTCACATAGCTGATAAAATCATGATAAGACTGTTAGGAGATATTCCCTATGTTTTTTAAAGGGAATAGGATTCAACATAAAAATAGTGGTAATTCATGTGAAGATTCTATGAAGACAAATAATATCAGGAAAGAATACCTAGTTTTTTGGACAAATAAATTGAAATTAGTTAATCAATTAGAGAAATCTAAAAAAATCTAAAGGAAAGAAATTTTCTATAGAAACTAAGGTGGCTAGTGTCTTGTGTGAAAGGTGAAATAAGTCAATACATATAGCCAAAAAATACTTGGTATTCCTTCTATGATATTTGGAGCTACTTAAAAATAAAATGAAATCACCTAAGGCTTTTTTTTCTCAAATGAATATAATATAAAAGGATATTTCACACAAATTAAATAATGAGTTAGGGAATTAATTGTGAAGCTTAAGGCTATCACATCTAGAAAGTATGAATATATTTTCCTTCATGTAGTATTATAATTTCCATTAAATGGATGAAAATATTATATCTATTAAGGGGGGGTAACTTTGGGAAGAATCATCTATTTTAATAAATTCTAGTGAATCTAGAAATTCTATATTTATTTTAAACATTAAGATTAAGTTATGACTATCACACTTACATCTATCATTACTAATTATAATAATTATATCAATTAAATGGAAATTCTTAGTTGATGAAAATAAGTGACATAAGGGGATTTATTATTATGAACATAAAAATTTTAATGTATTTTTTAATGTGTATGAAAAAATTATAATTTCATTGATAAATATGATTATTTGAAACCCCTAAAATGATATTTGAGATATATGTAAATGATTTCACATTCATGGTAGTTTATCGACAATATAGACAACCTCGGTTATATCTCTCTTATTTTCTACACTGGGTTACCCCACATAGACTTAGATTTTATAAACTAAAATCTCTTTTCTTATATAACCATGTGATATCATCCCTCTCCAAAAAAAGTTCAAGAAATAACCATATAAGGGAGCATAAAAGGTTTTAAAAAAATAATAAAGATAATATGAGAAGTCCCAGCTTATCCTTTGAAATATATTTTCAATAAGGGGGGAAAGCATCACCACATATTGAAATTTGTGATATTTTTTGATATTGACAACAAAATTTAAAGGTGGATTGTTAAGCTCAATAGATATATTTGTTTTCAATGATGTGTCAATATGTGTTTGGTGAGTTGAGATGAAGTGGTGATTCTTATAGAATTGTTATAGAATCATTTAATGTAATTGGATATCATGCTTGATCAATTATCCTTAGATAATTGTGATGATTGATGACTGGTCTTAAATTTCAAATACTTGTGTCAAAGATAACATGTTGTTAGGAATAAGGAATAAGAAATAAATTTTGTACAATATATTATTATTGCATGAGTATTTTTATTGAAGATAATGAAAATACTTATTTTTATGGGGAATTGAAGTTAAAGAATAGAAATTATGAATTTCATGAAAAATATAATATTTTGAATTATTTTTTTTAATATTTTGTACTGGAATTTTATTTATGAATTATATAGTGTTTTATATTTAGGATTTGGATAACTCTTTTTATAAAAGTTTACAAAAGAAATGACAACCATATGCCAACCAAGGACCACCTAAACCACATGTGGGGCCCCAGGGGTTAACCATATGGGAGGAAATCAACTTATCTATCCCATGGTGTTAGTAGGTTTCATACCACCCATAGGGAGAAAATGGGTGAGCATGGTAAGTTGCATAGATCCCACTGGAATGAGCACTCGTGTGAGCCTACATAGAGGTGGGTCGGTGGTCCAGTGTAGGGAGGCGCATATTGTGAATCCTAAGTGTTTGTAGTATGGTTACAGGAGAAAATCCTAGTCTACTCTCAACAGATCCACTAATGTAATGGATTTACTTATACAGTGGTACCCAAAAGAGTTGAAGACCAATGTGGGATCGTGGTATGTGGGTATTGTTCGCTCATACTAAAAACATATGGATAAAAACATGGTCATCTGATCTCTTTGATCTGGGTTGTTTCATCATTGCCAATGTATTTTATTTAACCTTAGTCCATCATAGTATGTCTATGTGTGCTCGATACAACCAATAGTCATTGATATTATAATGACCCACATCATCATGGATTGTCAAAATGAGGGTAAATTTGAGTTTTTTGTTCTCAAAAGTGTTTTAGGTTCAAAATAGTGATTTAAACAATAATTTGATCATGGATAATTTTTATAAACACTCTATTAGTCTCAAAATAGGGTGTTTGCCCTAGAATCATAGTTTAGTGGAAATATGATCCGATCAAAATTTTTCAAAATATTTAATATTTAATTAATTAAATATTAATTTATTTGTGTTTTTTCATTCTTTCATATATTTTAAACAAATAATCTAATTGAGATTCCACATCTTTGATTGATTATGGAATAGATTGTTTTTTCTAGGAATTGTATAATCTTGCGTTGAGCATCGGTGTCAGTCCCAGGCCCCCTTTTCTTTTCTTTTTCTTTTTATTTTTCCTTCCTTTTTCCTTTTTCTATTTTTTATTATTTTCCTTTTATCCCTTTTCTTATTGTGCACACATATGGTAAACCCCCTTTGGGATCTTTGTATGATATAGGAAGAGGGATATAAGAGTGATACGAAGGGAGTAGGCACTGCCCGGGAGCTCATTTAGAGAGATATCGAGGTTCGGTGGTTGCATGGCATAGATTCAGTGTGATGATTCAGAAATTTTCACCAAAATCTCGGTTTTTTTATTTTTTGTGCTAAAAATCCCCATTGTTTAAGCTTATTAGTTTTAAAATCATTTTATGGGTTGTTGTTGACCCCTAGTAGGTAAATCTATACTTAATCGAGGAGAAACTGGGTTTTTGGGCCATTTTGAGGGGTTTTCATTTAGGAAATCCATATAAACAACATATGGTTTATAGAAAACATGTCATGTGTTCTTCCCATTTGGGAAATATTAATTTTTTGGACTACACACAGTGCACTTGGGGTGCACGCCATGTAGTGGGATTCTAGGTAGTGGTTGAGCACTCAGCTAGACACCATATTTAAGGGTACTTAGACATGTAAGGTACATGTAAATTCCCTATGTGGGGTGAACACCATGTAAGAATATACACCCAGGTGGTGTACATGTCCAAGTTCACATGGGGGGACACCATGTGGGTGTACACGCTGAGTGGGGATAGGGTATATAAGTATTTACCCATATGGTGGTACACACCATGTACAGGGCTGACATGCTATGTAATTTGGAAAATTACATGTTTATTGGCCTATAGAATATGACTAGGGAAGAATTTTGGGATAAAATACATGTACCCTGGGTACACTCCATGTAATTTTTCTTACTTTGGCCAGTTTTTCCTATTTTCACCCTGATGTTAGAATTGGACTTTTGAGTAGTTCATTTTTGAGAATTTTTCAATATAAATCACGATGGTTTTATCATTTTTGTGTTAAGAGGTTTTTTAGATAGTGTTTTAGACTATTATAGTTCAGTAAGAGGATTTTCATTGAGTTTTTTTTTTTGGAATCCTCTAGTGTATTGGGTGTGAGCTGTGAGGCCTGGGTGAGGTTTGTGATCTCACTAGTGGGCCTGACTTGTGGATGTCATCTAGTGTTGTTCAAGGTTATTTTAGATAGATTCCAAAAGATGAGATCAATTATTATTTGTGATAAGATCCTGTTTTTTCCCAGCAAGTCAGGACTGGTTTCTTGAGGTTATAATTGTTGAGGTTTTCCTCCTATATGTTAGGATCAATGTTACTATAACCTTTTAGTTGGGTTGAAACCTTTGTATGTTAGTTATGTCCAAGTTACTTTGAGCTATAGAGATTATTTTGATGGACTCTTGAGGATTAAAGTGTGTCATGATTCTTTTTGGGTGCCCTTGTGGGTGAGTTTGTACTCGTGTATGGGTTGTTCACCAAGAGGGTTGGATGAGGTATTTTTGTGTGGTATTTTCCATAATGTGTAGCTAATACCAAGGGAAATGTGTGGTGTTCTTCTTTTTAGGTGGTCATGAGGGCCGTTTTAAATTCTCCTATTATTGGTATTGTGATTTTATATTCCCTTTGGAAACATTTTTGATCAAGTAATAGTTGGAGGCCATTGAGGACCACTTATGGATGTTTATCATTCCTGTCATAGATGAGTTCTTATATAATTTAGAGAAACCCTTAATTGGGTGGCCTACTTTTTTTTCCTTTTATCCGTATGAAGATATTTTTGCGAGTGTGTCTTGAGATATTGGGTGTAATATGGAAGTTCCTAGTTAGAATTTTCTTTATGTTATATCCCCAGGGACCATGTAAGTCTTGAGTTTTGGTTTTTCCCTAAGGCGGGTCATAAAGAACCCATGGTGGTTGTTTGGTTTGGATGCTGAGATCTAGAGTTCTAAGAGAGACCTTTTGATTTTTTTTTTCTCGAGATTTGATCAGAACTAATAAATCATCTTTTCGAATTGTGATTTCAAGTTTGGATCATCATAATTTTGTTTGGCCTTTGTCCATGATGTTTGAGGAAATTTCTTCTTAGAATAGTGATTTTTTTGTAGAGATCCTTGAGATATCTTGGATTGGGTGGTGTCCTAAAGTTGTGATCGGGTTCTCTCATTCATTAGTTAGTTTTTTTAGATGGTATTAGGAAGATAATAAAAAATCAAGATGATTAAAACCCCTATCTAGTTGAGTGTTATCACTAAATAGTGTGGTTTTAGGCTCATGAGGTGTTAAGGAACTCATAGAGTGGGTTTTTATATTTTCTGGATGTCCTTGTTCTCCCAGAGCCCATGGACTATATCTATTAACTTTGGTTTTTTATGGGTCCCACCTTTTTGGGTCTATATCCAATGCTCATATTATTTTACAGGAATATTAGAACTGACAGGTTCTCTAATTGTTTCAACCATGATGTTCTTGTCACTAGTTTAGATTATGTTATTGGATTCCTAGAGCATGTTAGATACGTGTTATTCATGTGGACACCTATGGTTATTCCCTAGGGTTTAAAATTCATTCCTATTTCATTTATACATCTTAGGGCTTCTATGTAGGTCTAGAAGATATATCGGTTCTCATTTTTTTGGTGATCCATTTGCTGTAAATCCTCTAGCAAGGGCCAGAATAGGTGAAGATTTACCTCAAGTGTCAGGTTAGAACATGAGGTTGGTTTTTTCCCTTATATTTTATTCCCCTTTTATTTTTGTGATTATTTTATTCTATATGTTGTTAGTTTTTTGTTGGGATGGTCCTATCATGTGTGGATGAACTTTTTGTGATAACATATTTAAAAGTTCACCATTGGGGGCGTCCAACTGAAATTTATTTCTCACCACTTGTATGCGCACCTAGGTGTGCATGCAGACCTAATGTATGATTTTAGGTTGGAGCATAGGTTTCATGATGTATAGGTTTGAGGCCCAATATTTATTGATCGATTGGATTTTCTCATGTGGAGTCTCAGTATCATGTTGGTGCATCTCGAGTATCATAGAAATTAGGTATGTGGTTTGTTTCGGTGTTGGTGGTATATCCTATTGTATTTATTTTTAGTCTATTTATTTTGTATATGTGGTGAGACTAGTGGGTGAATAGATGTCGTATGTTTTGAATTTTTGTGAGTCTGTATGATAGTGTGTCACATTCCATTTATTTTAGAAACCTTATGTTTCAGTTATTTGTTATCCTTTCTCTAAATTTGGTCCATATTTATGATTTTTGGTTATTTTTAACTTTTATTTAACTATAACCAAAGGTTATAATCTCCTCACTACACTCTTTATACCCTCCCCATTATTCGAAAGCCTCTATTATTTGGAGAGGCACACTCGAGGCCTTCTAGTGAGCCAGATCGGGTGACATGTCAGGTTGAACTAGGTTGGTTCCATACAAAATTGTACCAAAGTTTTTGGGTTTTGTGATTTGGGGTGTTGGTAGATTGGTGGTATAAGAATGTGTCGAAAATTATTATGGATATCAAACCGGTGTGTTTTGAACACCATTTTTTATAGTAATTCCATGTTTCTAGGGCATAGGATTATTGTTCTTGGATTTCTTTATCATAGTTTCTTGTTTTAACCAACTATGATTCACTTGGTTTGTGGATTTATGGTTTATTATGGTTTTTTGATCTTAGACCATGGGCAAGAGGCTAGTACTCATGACTCATTATTGGCATGTTGGATTCATAGGATATATTCCTTTTGTTTTTTTATATTTTCTTATTATTAAAAGTCATGTGGATCAGGTGGAGATAGGTTTTCTGGTGTTCAAGATGTAGTACATTCAATGAGGGATGCATTGAGACCCTTTTGGGTCAGTAATGGGATCTGAGTGCCCTATTAGTGGATCAATAAGGGAAATGATTCATGAGGGATATTTTAATTATGATCAATTTTCCATATGGTGGTGGTTCCCATGAAGTCTTAGGTTCATGTTACTTGGGAGGGAGTTGTGTTCCACATGTTGTCTGTCAGGTATTGCGGCAGAACCCATGTATCTGATATCACTAATGGATTTTGTGGGTGTAGTTGTTCTTCCTTTGTGGGTTCATTGAGGTATTAAATCACTTGTATGTGTTTATTCATGATGATTTTCGGTTTTTAGAAGTGGAGAACTAGGAGTACTCCATGTCTCGTGGTTGGCTTGAGAATAAAGGTTTGGTCAGACCCCTATCCAATCTTATTTTTTGTTGTACCTTGGGTAGTTCAATGGAAGTGTGGTTAGACACTTTTGTCTTTAGATCAATGGTTTAGTGGAGTTTGGTCCTCTATTTGATCATGTCATGAGGTAGATTCCTTGTTTTTAAAGAGTAGTATTAAGGGTGATATAGTTTGTTGGAACTAACCTAGATGAGGAGGATGGTTAGTTGTGTTAGGCATGTTAGCCTAGTTTCATTAGGTCTTGGACCATGTGATCATGAGTCCTGGGGCTCATTAAATATCATTTTAAGGAAATACTTATGGTGTGGAGTTCACTGTAGGCTTTTGGAGGTTATGAACCTCATTTTAAGAGGTTTTTTCATCATGTAGGTTATTGTTCCTGGTGGGTCAAGAATGAACGGTTTTATTTTGTGCTAGTGCTCAGGTGTGAGTGGTTTGGACATTTTTATCCTTGTTTTTAGTGGTATATGTATCATGGTCTGATTGTTTTGTCATTGGTAATAGGATAGATTATGAGGATACTCTTTTGGTGGGGAGGATCAGATCGGTCGATGTTGAATGTCTCTTGTATTGGGAGAGAGTTAGGGAGTTGTGGGGTCAGTCCCCAGATGGTCAAGATAGTGTTAGTTGCACTGGTTCTTGGGTGATATCATGTATTTAGGTTGTCCATTTAGTCTTCTTAGGGTAAATAATCATTTATGGTGGGGAGTTTTTGATGACCCACATCATCATGAGTTGTGAAAATTAGGTTAAATTTGATATTTGTTTTCCCATTAGTGTTTAAGGGGAAATGGTAATTTATCCTATAAGGTGATCTCAGATAATTTTTTTGAAAACTCCTTTGGTCTATAAATAGGGCGTTTACCTGAGAAAAAAATTTGGTGTAAATACGAGCTATTCAAATTCTCACAGAATATTTAATATTAAATTAATTAAATTTCAATTTATTCATGCATGTTCATTCAATTTTATCTTTTAAATGGAGCATCAGATTGAGATTCTATATCTTTATTTGACTTTAAAATTAGGATTTTTTTCCTTGGTGGAGAATATCCTTGCGTTAGGTACTGAGGTAGGGCCCAGACCCCATTTTATTTTCTTTTTCCTTTTACTTACTTTTTTCCTTTTTCTTTTCTTTCTTATTTTCCTTTTCTCCCTTTCCTTATCATGAATGCCTGTGGGGATACTCATTTGGGGTCTTAGGCTGAGAGAAATAAAGGGGGAGAATAATGTGAGGAAAGGAGGATCCATTGCTCAGGAGCTTATCTGGAGGTAGATCAAGGCTCGGTGGGTGTATGGCACGGATCTGGTGACATGCTTCGGTGGTATCCACCATGAGGTCGTAACATTTTATGTTTTATTCCACAAATTCCCATATTTTAAGTGTTTTAGTTCTAAAACCCTTTTATGGGTTGTCAGGGACCCCTAGTGGGTTAATCAAGTCGTAATCAGGGTGAAACAAGGGTTTCGTGCCATTTTTAAAGGTTTCTATTTAGGAAAAATATTGTACATGGTCTGTGGTTTAGAGAACCCATGGTGTGTGTTCTTCCTATTAGGGGAAGATTAACTTTTTGGTACTATATGTCTAGTACTTGGGGGGTATAAGTCATGCAATGGGCTTTTGGGGTGTGGTCGAGTACTCAGCCAGACACCCTGTGTGGGGTTACTTTGCCATGTAGGGTATATGGGTAGTCCCCATGTGTGGTGAACACTATGTAGGAATATATTACTAGGTGGTTTAAATGGTTAGTTACATGATCGGGGACACCATGTGGGGTTACACGTCATGTAATGGCAGTTCACACCATGTACTTGGATGTTTTACACACCGAGTGGGGCTAGGGTACCTAGGGAGGTACCCACATAGGGGTACACACCATGTACAGGGATAACATTTCATGTAATTTGGGAAATTACATGCTGAGTGGCATGTGGTACATAGCTAGGTAGAAGTTTTTGGATACACGCTGTATACCTGGGCTACACACCGTGTACTTTTTCCTGCCTTGTTATATTTTTCCTATTTTCACCCTGATGTCATAATTAGGCTTATGAGTATTCTATTCTAATAATTTTCTATATAGATAGTGTTGGCGGTATCCTTTCAGCTTCTAGAGGCCATTTGGATGGTGTTTTGGAATTTGAAATATCAGTTGAAGGATTTACTTGAGGTTTTGTTTCAGAATCCTCCAATGGGTTGGATTTGAGCTATGAGGCCTAAGTGAGGGTTGTGAAATTATTATTGGGCCAAAATTTTTTGATTCTAGCCATTTTTATTCAAGGTTATTTTGGATAGACTCTAGAATAAGGGATCAAATATTATCTCTGAGGTGATCTTGGTTTGTCTCTACGGGTCAGGACTGATTTCTCAAGGTTAGATCTGTTGAGGTTTTTCTCCTATATTTGTGGATTATAGATACCAAATCCTTTTGGATGGGTTGACACCTTTGGATGGTGGTTACAGCTAGGTACCATTAATCTATTGATATGATTTTTAGGGACTCTTGAGTATGCATTTTTGGCATGGTGCTTCTTGGGTACTCTTTTGGGTGAGTTGGTTCTCATGGATGGGTTGTTCTTTGGGAGGACCAGCTAAGGTGTTCTTGCATGTGATTTTCCCTAAGGTGTGTCTTTTAACAAGGAACCCATCTAGGGTCCTGCTTTTGAGGTGGTCATGAGGGACATTGTAAATTCCCATATCGGCAGGCTTGTGCTTTTGGATTCCCTTTGGGTGCGTTGTTGATCGACGATCAGTTGGAGTCCATTGAGGGATTCTTGTAGACGTTTCTCATACTGATCATGGAAAAGTTCTTAGATTATCTAGAGGAACCCCTCATTGGGTGTCCTTCTCTTTTTGTGTCCTTTTTCCATTTTAGGATTTTTTTTTTATGGTCATGGCCCAAGATCTTGAATATAGTAGGGGATTCCTTAGTTGGATGTCAATTTATGTTGTATCTTTAGAGACTATGTGAGCCTTGAGTTTTGGTTTATCCATGAGGCAGGTTGTGGAGTGCTCATGGTAGTTATATTGTTTGGATACTAAGATCTAGGGTGTTGATATAGGCCTTGTAATTTTTTGGATGAGATTCGATCATCATGGTTAGTTTATCTTTTTGGATGGTGATTTTGAGGTTGGATCATCCCACATTTGGTTGTCCTTTGTCCATGATGTTTAAGGAAGTTTCTACTTAGGAATTTGGTTTGAGAAGGAGACCCTTGGGATATCTTTGATTGGGAGGTGTCCCTAAGATTTGATTTGGTTCTCTCCATTTTATGGTTTTTATTAGATGGTATTATGGAGAAAATGGGTGATCTAGATGAGTGAAACCCCAATCTAGTTGAGTGGTGTCCCATTAGTGTGGATTCGGGCTCGTGAGGTGACAAGGAACTCAAGGAGTGATTTTTTATGTGTGGTGGATGTCATCATTCTCTCGAGGCCTATGGATGTTGTTCGTGCTCTAGGTTTTTTTATAGATCCCACCTTTTTAGTTCTATAGCTCATGTCTGATTTATTCTACAGGACTCCCGAGATAGAATAGTTCTCTATTTGTGTTGACCTAAATGTTCTTGTTTCCAATTTAGATTGTGATATTGGAGACCTAAAGCTTGTTATATTCATTTTATTCATGTGGATTCTTATAGTTACACCCTAGGGTTTGGAATTCATGTTTATTTCATTCAGATGTCTTGGAGATCCTATTTAGATCTGAAAAACAAGATGATTATCATGTAGTTGGGTGAGCCATGTGGAGTAAATCCTCTGGTGGGGCTAGAAAGGGGGTATATTTACCTCGGTTGTCAAGATAGAATTCATGGTTACCTAATTTCCTTGTGTTTTATGACCCTTTTAATTTTGTAATTATTCTATTCCATTTTTTTCTAGTTTTCATATAGTTTGGGCAAATGACTTGTGCATTCACTTATTATAATAGAAGATTTATAGGTTAACCATTGGGGGTAGTCTACTGAGATTTATTTATCATCCCCTATGTGTTCACCTTGGTGTGATTGAAAACACAATTTATTCTTTTAGGTTGGATTACATGTTTCATGATGGATAGGTTCAAGACCCGGTGTTTTTTATCGAGTGAAGCCACTTGTGTTGAGTCTTAGGATCGGGTTGGTGTAGCTCTAGTGTCTTGGAGACTGGGTATGTGGTTTTTCTCAGTGTTGGTAGTAGATCTTATTGTATTTATTTCCTGTCTATTTATTTTTTATATGTGGTTGTCCCAATGGTTGACTGGTTGTTCAATGTTTTTCATGCTTGTGAGTCTATATGAGTGTGTTCCACATTTCATTTATTTTAGCATGACTCTATTTTAGTTATCTATTATGCATACTATGATGTTGGCACTTGTTTATGAGTATAGTTATTTTCCATTATTATTACACTCTAAACAGAGGGTATAGTCTCCCCACTACACCCTTTGGACCCTCACCACTAGTCAACAGCCTCTGGCATTCAGAGAGGCACACTTCAAGCCTTATAGTGAGACATATCGGGTGACATGTCAGGTCGACCCATGTTGTTTTGTTATAGATAACCATGATTCCAATCATATTATATGATCATTCCAAAGGAATAATCTATTATATATATATGGGGTCTTGCATGTTGTCATTTGAATAAATTACTTCTGTTGAGGATGATAACAAGTTAGACACATCATTTTTACATATAGGCGTGATTTTTGGAATCTAAAAATATGGAGCATGTGATTATCATCACATACATATGAGGAATTCATCACAAAGACTCCATCATTTTCAATTTCACATAATAAGTAATCCTGTGTGAGAATAATTCACTACCTAGGTTTTCATAGTTTGAAAAAAATCCTCAACGCGGCATATTTTTTGAGGTTTGATGTGACATGAAATGTAGAGCATAGGTGGTGTAAACTCACCTATATAAAAATTCAAGGATGATAATGTTTATTATTGAAGGTGTTTTATAAGATCTCTCATTTTTAGAAATAAATATATCTTCCTCAAATTACATAGCTATGAAAAAAAAAATACCTCATCGGATACCCTTAAATGAAGGAGAATAAGATACTACATGCCTTAAACTTGTGTTTTGCGCACTCAAAGTGATTCTCAAAGAATAGATTCTATAAATCTATTTGTGTTTTGGAGATACACTTATGTGAATCAATTTGTGTGTGATCTTGTACTCTTACATGAATTGGTTGGAGATAACTTATCATTATGTGAAGTGGACTGAGATATATCAAACCCCTACATGAATGAAATAATATTGAAGAATAAAATGTGTGATAAATAGTTCATATATTCTGGTTTGTTCTAAGTAGAGTGTAGTTATCACAAATAAAATAGTGCATTCATTCTTGAATGAATATATAAATATATAATAACTTGAGAATTTTTAAAAAGAATTGAATAATAGAACATGAAATAATAAACTATGTAATATTGTGTTCTAGGGTTTACGAGGTTGGTAAGTCCATAAAATTCATGCATGAAGAAGAATGATAAATTTTGTGCATTAATTGAAAACATCTAAGTGAGGATAGAAATTCAACATTAGTAGGAAGAATAATGGTCCAAGCATTGTTGCATGGAGTCAATTTATCATACACAGGTGATCATAATTATTTTAGTGAGACTAGAAAATCTAATTCTTTAGGTGAAAAGGATCTTGAAGTCTTCATGAGGAATTTCGATCCTACAAGATTATGGGGGAAGTTAAAGGGATCATCCTATATAGATCTACCCAAAATAAAGTAATAATTATTTCAGTTTATGTCAGAAGAAATATAAGTCTCTTAGTTGGTGTTGGGAGAAGAAGAAGTATCTTAGTTGGTGCTGAAGGTAGGATAATCTTCCAGTTTGTGTTGGAAGTGGATGTAATCCCCTATTTAATAGTGAATAATCTATAACCAAGGGGAATAACTAGATTTATCAAGAAGTATGATTTTTATAAACCTTATAAATAATGTGTACAACTCTCCTTATTTAAAAACCACCCATGAGGTGAGGTTGAGAGATAATACTGACTGAATTAAGAACCTTAAAAAGTTATAGTGGTTTAATTTAAAGAAAATAAATTCATAAAAATAAACTGATTCAACCCCCCCCCCCCCCCACTAGTCAATATAGTCTATGGATCTACATAATTGAGGTATGGGTTCCTTGTTCTATACTTACTTTGTGATTCTATGGGAATAGCATACTTTTTTTCCTTTTGTTAGATACTAAAAATTGACATAACAATATAATGAGTCGGATTTTAAATTGAATGGGGAAATGAATTTTGACATGTGATTTATCAATTTTATTTTATTTCCCTTCTATGATCACATAGTGGTTTTTATTGAATGTTATGAAACAAATTTGTATATATGATAAGTTTTGTTCTAACTAAAAATTGATTTATTGAACTCGCCTCTTATAAAAGGTTAAATACTAATATAGGGATAAAATCTAGTTATGTATAAATCTGGAAATTATGTGAAAATACTATGAAATAATTAATTAAATATTCCATAATCCCTCCTTAGATCCATAATTGAATCATGATGTTTTGTGTGATATGGAACCTATTATTGTACCCTGCAAATGTGTTTTCTATTATTCTGGTGCTTGTGTAGATCTCATGGGGTATGTACAGTGATGGTGGTGACTAGTTTGGGTTCATAATTAAATGGTTAGTGAGGATGTGGTTGGATGGATCCGGAAGAGTTGAGAATTGGTTGTGGTAATTGGTTGGTGGCCATCATGATATGATGAGAGGGTTTTTATGGGGTATGGTTATAATTGAACGATAGTTCTGGGATAAGTTTCAAACTAGTAAAAATGGAATGTGTTATTTTATTGAAAAAAATATAATTGGGTTGGGAAAGAACTAATACTCTAGAAATATAAGGGTAATGAATGGTAATAAATATAGATTGTGGTTAGAGTTTTTTTTCATTAGACATGGTTTTAATAGCTTAATTAATTAATTTCGGGTGGTAAGTTGAAAAATTAAGGAAATTATTAACTTGTAATTGTAAAAGAGAAATTGTGGGTTGTGTGTGTGGATGATTAATATGGTGAGTTTCATTTAGTTGTGGGGGAAGTTTGTGGTGGATGTCATGCGATGATTTGGTAATATTGTGGGTTATGATGGTGGAGTTGGATGTGAACCCTTAGGCTGGGTATTATGTGTTATCTACTATCCTTATATTTTTATATTATTTATAAACACACCCTACCCATGTTGAGTACTATGTATCAATACCCAAATTTTTTTGGGGTGTTTTCTCAAACATTCTTGTTAGTGATGGAATAAATGGATGATTCTCCCCCTCTTATCTACCCTCCCTTCACTAGTAGTATATGAAAGTGGTACCCAGTTAGTGGAAATTACCAACCTATGAAGACACAATTGGATTTGATTCCAAAAAATGAGTGGATGTGATATATGGTGGGGTCATTCATGGTAGTAATAGGTCATGAGGATGATTTCCTTTATGTTTATGATGCCCTACTGCATTGGTTATCAGGTTTTGGTTGGATATGTGATAAAACTAGTGATGATGTTACACAATCAGATGATACAGGGATATTCAGTAGTGTTAGAATAGGATGTTGGGCCCTGTGGGAGGCTAGGGTATGTAGAGTTGTGACCTGAACATATTTCATATATGACTTGAGACATGATTATTGGCATGTGGAAGGAATGATAGAAAATGATATCTAACGTTAGGGTATGAGAGAAGAAACTCAGTGGGGAAGTGGATGTGGGGTGCCTATATATATGATCTTTGATAATATATTACTAACTTGAATGTTTTATTTTTTGAGTGATCCATAATGAGGCTGATATGGTTAGTTGAACTATTTAGGTGTTGGTTAGTTATGTTTCTCATTCACCAGTGCATTAGTATGTTCTTTTCACATTTTCATGAGAGACCTTGGGTATGATCCTACTAATTATACATTTTATACTCATCCAAAATATATATAAACTCTTTTTCAGTATTTTAGAAAGGTTTTAGAGACTGATATGGAAACTATTATCTTGGAGTTTGGATTCACTATGGAGTTTCTACTTTAGGATTTCCCTTGGTACTATTTTAATTTAGAGACATTTTTTGTATTTCTTGACATGAATTATAGGTTTCTGGTTTCTTTTATATTACTTAATGTGTTTGTTTTGTGGTTTTTTATCTTATCTCCTGATCCTTTCATTTTATTGAGGGTAATTCCACCATTTTAGTGTTGTATACCCTTAGTACTAGTTTTCATCTCAAGTCCTATTTAATGTAGGACTATTGGGTTAATCCTCTTCACTTATATCCCAAGATGGTTGCCATTGGGGGGAATTATGACAGAGTAGTATGAATGGCCTTTGGATGAGAGATTGGATGGATCTTTAGGATGAGAATTTATGAGGATTACATGGGTTAGGATGGAAACAGTGTTAGCTAAGCTTAGCTCGTGATGTAAGAAAGGGATACCATCTAGGACATGGGGTTTTAGGGCCCACTATAATCTGATACAAGGACCTTAAGATTACTAAACATTATATGTTAAGTGAAACTTATTGTAGGGTAGTGACCTCAGAGATGTACTTATATCATTCTTGTTTAAACTTGTTATTGAATGAGGTGATTTCATGAAATTGAAATGAACTTAAATAAATTAATATAAATAAATTTCATGTTTTTGGGATTAAGTTATATCTTTTGATTTATTATCAAAAATGGATCATGGTTATTGTTTGTGTGAAGTTCGGTGAGGATATATTTAACAGGTCAATACTGTTGATCATCACAGGATCGATCCGACTGAGGAGGATGAGTTGGGGAAAAATATATTTCATGGTTTCCAACTTCAGAGTCTGGTAAATTATGAGGTTAATTTTTCTAATCTATAGGTGGAGCACTAGATGGAGGATATTAATATTTACTTTAGTCTAATTTGGTCCCAAACTGAGTATTGGGTTCCACTGATGATCAGTTAGATGTTAGGGGTGGCACATCTATGGAGGATGTTGTATCTTAGAGAGAGAAAGGAGGTGGATGTTTACTAGAATAACTACCATAAAGAGTTTTGTGTGGACTTGTTATCATTGACGGTGAAGGATGTGAAAAAGGTAGGATATTATCTCCCTTAAAAATTGTATCATGAGCATACGGGATCTTAGGATCAGGTTCAAGGACCTCCTTTTTTATTCCTAATCACTTTCCATATAACGAGTCTAGATCATGATGTCTTTAGAAGGAGTTTCATTTGGTGCTCAGATATGTGGTCACTCCATTTAAACTTCTTAATTATTTTAATGTATGTAATAAAGTGTATGTGGTTGATTATATGCATTCACTAGGAGGAGTTACCCGAGAGAGTGGTCAATAGAGATTCCTAAGGAGAAAAGCTTCAGGCAGTGGATAGCAAATGTTAGGGAAATCAAGGTTTCGGTCAGCAAAGACTCAGTTGTAGTGGCCTTATTCATATTTTAACAGGGAGAGTAATTCTTGATCATTTACTAAGATCTCTATGATGGTGTTATTTACTTGATAAGGTTGTTTTACTAATTAGTTTGAGTGGATGACTGCTCAAGGAGGTATATTTGGACTAGGTAGTTAGGCCCCTTTCCATTAGTAGAAGAATATTCCCTTGAGGCAGTATCATCAAAAAGGACCAACCACATTTTTTTAGTGGATTTGTCAAAATAAATATTCCCAACCAAAAGGAGATAGAGTTAGTAGAGTTCAATTATGGTCACTACCCTCAAGGACCCCAACTATAGTGTGTTTGTGGTGGTTGAAAATAATAGGGTAGAGGATCTGGGTTCATACATATGCATACTATAAATGTTCCAATGTAGGAGTTTTCATAGGTTGTTAAATGAATAATAATTTTATCATCTATTGTTGTTTATTATCTATTTGATTTTTGAGATTATAACTCCTTTGTTTCACCCACCTTAGTTCTCATGTTAGCAATATAGGTATAGAGAATTCTCATTCCTCTAGTATTATCCATGCCAGTTGGAGGTCAGGATTTTTTCTTTAATGTGTTCCAGAAGTGTATAACGGTGATGGGGTAGTATCAGCTGATGGGTGATTTCTTCCTATTGCAGATACAAGAATATAATGTCATCCTTGGAATATATTTTATGTATTCTATTTTTGTGGTTATCAGAATATTCTATAGGATATATTTTATTTAATGTGGAAGGATGATGAGTGGTGTTTTTTGGTGAGCAGTTCCACCGGATGGTAAGAAGGAATGTGGATCCTATCTTGTCTCAATTGTCTAAGTTATAAATAGATGCTCAGGTATTCAATGATCCTAGAGTCATTGATGAGTTCCTAAATGTCTTTGTGGATGAGGTTGTGACATGACCCCCTGATCATGACATTGATTTCAAGACAGATTTAGTATTTTTCATCTCAAATATTGATGAATCCTTGTTGCATATCACCCATAGAGTTACATGGATTGAGAACTTAGATCGATGACCTATAGAAGAAGGTATTCATATGAACTGATGTATCACCTTGGGGAACTCCATTTTTATTATCCAAAAAGGAAGATATTATTCTAAGGTTGTATGTGGAATATCGAAGGTTTAACTAGGTGATAGTAAATAATTTTTACACTTTCCATGTATAGATTATATTTTGATCAGTTAAAACCATTCAGTCAGTTTTCAAAGGTTAATTTGAATTCATAATATCACCAAATGAGAGTAAATGAGGAGGATATCCTGAAGACTACCTTCTGAAGAAGTTATGGACAATTCAAGTTTGTATTCATGTAATTTGGTGTCACGAACACATTGACTATGTTCATGGGTATCATGATATCTATATTTTAGAAGTTACTCAACTAATTCATAGTCACTTTTATCAATTCCATCCTCATATACTCAAAGTTGGAGGAGGATCATGTCAAGAACCTTATAGTTATTATAATGGTTCTTAAACACCATCATCTATTTAGAAAAATATCTAAGTACAAGTTTTGGACTTAATAGGTGAACTTCCATGTCCATGTGTTGTATCATTAGGTCATGGACAAAGACTCATTGAATATTTAGGTTGTTATTTCTTAGGTGACACCCAATTGTGTGGAATAGATTTACAGTTTCCTTGGTTTGGTGGGATATTATCAGATTTTTTTGTCCAAATTCACTTAGATTTCATCCCTATTAATGTCTTTGAATATGAATTACCAAGCCTAAATCTAGATTGATATGTGTTAGACAAATTTTTACTACCTGGAAGAGAGACCGATTAGTTCTCTAGTGTTTCGGAGAACAAAATAAGGGGTGATGTTTGAGGTCTTTTCTGACACTTATCATCTATATTTGGGATGAATCTTAATGAAATATAGGTAAGTGGTCTCTTATGTGTCTAGAAAGTTATATACCCATGAGTGTAACTATTCTAATCCTAACCTGGAGTTGGATTTAGTGGTATTTTCCCTGAAGTTATGGCGACATTACCTCATTAGAGGGAACTTTATGGTATTCATAGACCATAAGGGTCTGAAATATGTTTTCACTCAGTAGGATCTAAATATAAATTAGTATAGGTGTATGTAATTTAATATATATTGTGTTTTTTATATCTCCTATTCCATATAAAAGGGTAATTTTGTGGTTAATTTGTTGAGTAGGAAGTCATGGTTAGATATCATTCGAGAGTCTTAGGATGCTTAGAGGGCGATGGAGGAGTTGGTAGATCTATATTTTAGAGAAAATGAAACTTATGGTTGAGGGTTATTATATTGGATGATAGTGGAATCTTCCTTATTGTGATAGGAATAGGATTATCAGTGGGAATACATGGAGGTGCAGGTGTTTCGAGACTGTGTTGTCGATTGTGATGATCCATATAGGTGGCCATAATATGGTCAAAATAGGATGTTATTTTAGGGGAGTAAGTTTGTTCTATTGTAAATGCATGAGGGAGTTCTCTATGAGTTTCATAGATCACCCTTAGTAGTGAAACTGGGTGTATCTAATATGTATCATGGCTTGAAGAGGAAGATTTAGTGGTCAGGCATAAAGTGGTTGGTAGTGGAGTTTATAGAATGGTGTTTGGTTTTTCAGCTGGTGAATGTTGATAATTGTGCCCCTATAGGGTTTTTGTATCCTTTTTATTTCCTAAAGTGAAATCTGGTGAATATATCAATGGATTTTTTCACTAATTTAACCCATACCTAGGGGTAATGTGACACCATTATGGTGATTTTGGATCGATTGATGAAATTGGTCCATTTTTTTCTAAAGGAATTGAGTACCATGAAGGTTATGGTGAGGCAGTATATGGATTAATTAGTGATGAACCAAAAGGTACTAAGGACCATCATCTATGATCAAGACCCTCTGTTCACCTCATGAGTCGGGAGTGGGATGCAGCATGCTTTTGGATCCCAACTATGCCTTAGAACTAAATTTCATCCCAATATGGATGGGAAGAAGGATAGAACCATCCAGACACTAGAGGATATGTTTAAGGCATGCGTTCTAGATTTTTTATGATCATGGGTAAATCATCTACCCTTTTTTAGTTCTCTTATAACAATAGTTATTACTTATCCATTAGAATGGATCTATTCAAGGAATTGTATGGATGTCCGTTTCGATCTTCGTTGTGTTTTTCTAAGTTCAAAGAGTTTTGTAGTCCTTAATCAGGATGTGGTGTAGAGTATGATAGAGAATACTATATGGTTTAAGGGGGTATGATGATGTAATAGTACTTCTACAAGGCTTATACTGGTCATAGGTGAAGACCCCTGGATTCTGAGGCTAGAGACCTTGTGTTCTTGAGGGTTTCCCCTCTCCAGTGGTAGTAGAGTTTTGGTTAGGTGAGAAAGAATTATTCTTGGTTTATTGGTCCTTTCAAGGTATTAGATATCCTTGGTGGGGTGTTTTATCAGTTAGCACTTCCACCACAACTAGATAGGATCCACAATGGATTCTATGTGTCCCAACATTGGTGGTATCTTCATGATATCCCCATGTCACTAAATGGGGAGAGTTGGATATCAATGATGGAATGTAATTTGTGGAGAGACCAATTGAGATACAATATTTTTAGGGGGAGGTGTTGTATGGGTAGTTTATCACCTTGGTTCTTGTGTTATGGGGGTATGGTGGTCTGGAGGATAATACTTGGGAACAAGTTTTGTAGATGCATTCTCAATACCCAAAGTTTTTTTATTCTTTTTCTGATTTTTTTTTTGATTATTTATAATATCATTTCATTTTTATGAGATGGTTGTTGAAATTTCATTATTTTTAATCTACCATGTAATGATTCGGTTTTGTTTTATTCAAGTGAGAACATTGAGAGGTATCTCATGTGGTGGTTGTACTGACCCCTTTCTCTTCTGTCTGGGTTGGTTTTAAATTATCAAGAAAAATAATCATTCAAGATGTATCTAATTTAAGGGATTGAATTTATGGATCCCTTCCCTTATTTTTTTCCTAGAGATTAGAGATGTCGAGAAATATTTTGGAGAAGTTTTGGATTCTATATATGAGTTTATAGCCATTATGAGGGTCACAATGTTGTAGTGGAGGGCATGGTGCTGACCATTTTGAAGTTATCTTGGAATATTTTGTGTGGATTGGGTCATTTTGCCTTAGATTTTTGGAAGGGTGGTCATTCTGGAGCTAGTCATGTGGCACTTGGTGCACCACGGTGGGTGAAATCCCCATGGTGGATATTTTCAATTCCATGTTGTGTTATATGTACATATATAACCTATATTGGATAAGTGTAAGTCCCTATAAAGGTTTATTTATTCATTATTTCACAAAGTTTGGTTATGGAGATGGTTTTTTGGTGTTAGAGTGCACCACTATGAGTGAAACAAGCTAACTGGTAGTTTCAAATAGGATTTCTACCTATATGAATGGTCAAGGGTAAAATAGACTAGGGAGAACATTTTGAGGAGGCTGGCATGGAATATCACTTGGTGATTCATGATGTTGGAAATGGTAAGTGGGGAGACCACCACGCCGTAGCCCTTGGCGTGGTGGGTCAAAACAGACAAGGATTTATCCCTATGACATGGTAGGTTGGGCATGGCATGAATCATAGAAAAGTTGAATGATGAGAATAAATTGGGGAAATATTGAGTGTGGGGAACCCCTATGTCATGGGATTCAGTGTGGAAGGACGAAATAGATAAATAAATCATACATTCCTAAGGCCTATATTGTGGTGGTTATCAAAATAGGTTGAAATAGTTTTTAAAGAGCTTCATAATTCATGTTTCATAATCTTTAATTACATATCTCCCCTCAACCATCAAGCACCATGGGAATTGTTTTCCTCGCTTCTCCATGGGGGGATTCAAACCTCCTCTATAAATAGTAAATCCCAACTTCCTTTGTTTTTATTTTCACTTCTTATCTAAAACTCTAGCTAACCCCAATGCCACTTTATACTCCCTAGACACATCTCATGAGAGTATAACCCTTTGGTTTATCTGGATTAAAGTCTCAGATCAAGGTACTCTCCCTATTTTCCTCTTCTATTTGTTTTACTTTCTTTTCTTCCTTCCAAAAATTTATTTTAATAGAGAAACTACATTTAGGATTAACATTTTATCAAATATTGATGGTTTTTTTAAAGGTTCCAATGAGTCTTATTTCAGTTTTTGTGGTGTTTTGATTAATGTTGGTTGTTCCTATATTGTCTATCCTTTATCAGAGAATGTTAAACTTATAATTTAGGTAAGGGATCCTTTCTCTCTCCTTACTTTGTGCTTCCATCATACTTTCATTCTTTTGGTTTCCATTGGTTAGATCGTATGAATTTAATTAACAAGATAATGAAACATATTAAATTGAAATTAAAGGAGGAGAGTTATTACAAGTGATTTACCTATTTTATGATATTTTCCTTCTGTGATCACATGTTTATTAGCATTGATTTTTGTGAAACTAATTTTCTATTATGATAAGTGTTGTTACCAATAAAAAATTATTGCTTTAAATCACCTCTCATAAAACTTTCATCACTTATATGTGTTTAAAATATGGTTGTGTATAAATATATAAATTTTTTTAAAATATCCTTGCTATAATTAATAAAATATTCCATAAACTCTCCTTAGAGTCGTAATTGAATCATGATGTTTTTTGTGAGCTAGAAACCTATTTTTGTGTCATGTTGGTATGTTTGTTGTTATTTTGGTTCTTATTTGGATCTCATGGTGTTTTTATAGTGATAGTGGTGACCGGTTTTGGTGTGCAATTAGATGGACACTGGGGTTGTGGTTGATGGATCGGGGTGGTTTTAGGGATAGTTGTGGTCATTAGTTAACAATTTTCATGATATGATGAGAGGGTTGTTTCATGGTGTGTTTATAATTCCAAGTATCTATTGGATGAGGCTTAAAATGGTAAAAATGGAATTTTTTGTGGGGTGTAAATGAAATATAAGTGGGATTGTAATGAAATAATATTCTATAAATTGAAGTGTAATTAATGGGAATGAATATGGATGATGGTTGGAGTTTTTTTCATATAATATGGGTTGAATGACTTAATAAATGAATGTTGGGTTATAAGTTGGAAAATTTGGAAAATGGTCAAATTGTAATTGTAAAAGAGGAATTATGGGATATGTTTGTGGCCAATTCATGTGGTGAGTTGCATTTAGTGGTGGAAGATGTCATACGGTGATGTGGTAGTATTGTGGGTTGTGCTGGTGGAGTTTGATTTGAACCCATAGATTGCTTATTGTGTGTTATATACTATCCTTATATTTTCTTATTATTATTATATTCCCTCCACCTACATTGAGTACTATATACTAACACCCAAATGTTTCGGGGTGTTTTATCAAACATCAAGGTTGGTGATGGAATAGACGGATGATTTCCCCCTATTCCTCACCCTCCCTTCAACAATAGTACATGGTGGTGGTACCTAGTTGGTGGTGAGTATTGACCTAAAATGATATAGTTATTAGTGATTACTAATTATGAGAGGATGTGATATGTTTTGGGGTCCATTCATTCTAGGAGGAGGGCTTGAGGTTGATTTCCATCATGTTCTTGATACCCTACTATACTACTTATGAGGTTTTTGTTGGATGTGTGATTAAATGGGTGACAGTATGGAATCTATTGTTGACATGTGGATATTTAATAATTCCAGCACATGATGGTGTTCCCTATAGGTATATGGTGTAGGTAGGGTGATGACCCATCCCACATTAGATATGACTTGATACATGATGATTGGAATATGGAAGGGATAGAAGCATGAGAGGCTTGTCATTAGGGCATGGGAGCAGAAAGTCGATGGAGAAATGGATATGAGGAACCTATATCAATGATATTTGATATTATTTTACTACCTTGTATTCATTATTTGGTGAGAGATCCATGATTCTAGGATGGTTAATTGAATTTTTTATGTTCTTATTAGTTTTATTTTTTTCTCACTGGTGAATTAGTATGATATTTTCACATTTTCATGAGATACCATAGGTATTATCCTATTGAGTATACATGTTATGCACAGCCCACATATATAAAAAATACTTTTTAGTTTTACAATATGGTTTTAGATACTGATATGGACACTAATATATTGGAGGTTGGATTCTCTATGGAGTTGTTACTTTAGGAATTCCCTTGGATTTTTTTCAGTGGATATGTTTTTTGTATTTCTTAACATGAATTATGGGTTTTTAGATTATTTTATATTAATTAATGGGGTTTTTAATTGGGTTTTTATCTTATAACTTGATCATTTCCTTTTATTGAGGGAAATTCCTCCCATTTGAGTGTTTTATACACTTAGTTATAGTCTACAACTCGAGGCCTATAGGAGGAGGGAATCAGAGGGCCACTCCTATTTACTATTTTCTAGGGAGGGGAACAATTGATGCGGTCATTAAAAATTGAATCCTTATAGTTGGAGGGTATTGATAATAATTTTGTTCTTTATTTTTGGTTTTCTGTTAATTATTCTAGTTTCATTCAATTTCCCTTATTATTTCCAAGAGGAGATTCGACACAAAAACTCCTGGATGGTGTCTATGGTGTTATTAATATTCATTTTTTTCCTATCATTGGGTGGTTGTAATAGTGAATTATATTCAACATAATTCTTGTTCAATTTTCACCCATCCCTTAAATATTACCTATATAAACATGAAATTATCAAGTTTATATGAATCAAATCAACACAATCACATTTTAACAACACAATTTTTAACTCACAAACATATATAACTTTTATGGTGTATTTATATTAGATATAATAATAACAAACATCGATAGATTAAAAACTATAACCACTGTTATGTGTTTCTTGACTCACATTAAAAATTATTATTTTAAAGAAAAAAATAATTGACATTTGTAGTCTTGTAACAAAATGTCATAATAAATGGACTGTTGTCTTTTGGGTAAAATTTCTTGAGTTAATGTATGATAAAATAAATCATGTATGTTATGGATTTGTAAATTTTTCATAATTAAATATAATTAAGTTCTAATGAAATAAATAAATAATATATTTTAATAAAAATTAAGGGTTTATATATACAAGCATTATTCCTGAACATCTCAGGATATAAGTTAAAATGATGTTGATGAATTTAAGAATCGGTAAAATAAGGTATACCCTTTTTCATCTCATTTATGTATGTACTATAATGAAAAACAAAATTTTTTAAATATCATATTGAGTATGAAAACAAAACACTTAATAGATCAACTATATGATTGATAAAACACTTGTGTTATCAATGACATGAATGGTGGAGTGCTTAAAATCACATATTTATATGATGACTTCACTAAAGTTTATCCATATAAATTGGTGTTCCTTGGATAAATGGGAGATCCTTAAACTATGATATATTATGTAATTTTATTTCAACATCATGAAGATATTCTAAAAATAATAATACATTCAACTATCAAATAACCTTTTATTATTTAAGATTTTGAGTGATTTATATTATAAATATATATAATAACTCTTATCTTTATTACACATTAATACATTATTTAATTACATAAAATCAAAATTGATACAACCTAAAATATTGATAAGTCTATTGTCTTTGGGTGTAACTTTAAACATGAATTACAACATCTTTATTGAAAATTTCTTTAACATTCTTGAGCTTAAAACTACATTGGATAACCTAGGGAAATACATAAGAAAGGGATGATACATAAATCCCGGTAAGGAAATAAACATAGAATAACATTAAGATAATAATACATGTTATACAAGGAATATCAATGAGGCATAAAGGAACATGAATAATAAGGCATGATATAGCATGATAGTCATAACATGGGAAATGTGTAAAAAACTTAAAAAACTATATCATAGGTAAAGGATAACTACCAATAGATTATAATGGAAAAAGTTCCATAAATGAATAAATTTAACTCCCTATACCAACATGAATTATCATGATACTATACATTACCCAATGCATTAGAGCACTATAAAATTATGGGCACACTCGTCACTTTCAGTTCATTCTCATACTTAAATATACCACATAGATCATAAAACATGGATTCATTCATCACCATAATTTATTCCATGATAAAGTAGAGTTTAATAAATACATTTAATTCCCCAATAAAAATATATATGTGCATAAAATTGAATACCCTTGATAGGAAATGGTTACGACATTCATTATACAATTGGTTTGGCATGGAAAATCACTATGAAAATTGAGTATCATAACAGCATCACTTAAAAATTCATAAAATGGGTTTATGAGAGATAAATGGGTCTATAATAATTTTTACATTAATTGTACAGCAATAGGGACATGGAAATACATGTACACACATTTTTAATTATATAAATAAGGCATACGATAAAAAATAATCCTGAATAAAAAGAGAAAGGAAAGGATGCTTATGAAATTTTGGCATGGTAACGGGTGTGCATGGGA
Organism: Viscum album; assembly: GCA_963277665.1. Taxonomy (NCBI): domain Eukaryota; kingdom Viridiplantae; phylum Streptophyta; class Magnoliopsida; order Santalales; family Viscaceae; genus Viscum; species Viscum album. The sequence continues at coordinate 1,993,428,514 of OY728151.1, forward strand.
GGGATTAATGAGAGAGAAAGGGGTCTATAATAATTTATAAATAATAAGGTAAGTATGAAGGGAGTTATAAAACATACCCCATAAATATTAATTGAAAATAAAATGGCATAACAAGATAAAGAAACTTGGATAAAGAGGAGAAAGGAAAGAACCTTTACTTGAATGTGTGGCTCCAAAAGCTTGAAAAGGGGATTATTGAGAGGTTGGAGAACCTTGTGAGGACTATAGAGAGGTAAGGGTAGATTAATTAAGTTCTCAAAGTATTTTTATTTAATATAAGTGGGATCCTGGGTGGGTTTATATTTCAAATGAGAATGTAATTCTTTAATATTTCAAAAACATAGGTTTTGGACTCGGTATAAAAAAATATTCAAAACCACAAACCTTTCCATGGTTATTGATCATGGTTTTTGTTAAAGTGGGGAGGTTTTTATTATTTTATTAGGAAAAAGGGCCTAAAAAATTAAAATATTAACCTTTATTATGTGGAGGTGAGTCACTCTTTTAATGAAATGAATTTAGAATCATAAAATATATTATATATTTTGGAGGATTCATAAATGTATTATAAAATTAATAAAATAAACTTAAAATCACATTATTTTAATTTAAAAACATATATTTGGCCAATTATACCCATTATAATATTTATTAAATCATTTTTTTCATTATGATGTCATAAAACACACTGTATATTTATACGGTTTTTAATTTTTACCCAAAAATTAGATTGTCTCAGAAAATTATGAAAAAATAACCATGGGATAATTTTGACATTAATATTCCAAAAATAATATTTATTTTATATAAATAGTTTTCTAAATATGTGAACTTTTACTTTTAAAATAATATTTGGCATTTATTGAAAAAAAATGTTGTATTTTTGACAATAATAGTTTTTGAACCCTTTTAAAAAGTACATTTCACTTCATAAAAAAATGTATGACCATTTAAAATTAAAAAACCTTTTTTAATAATAAAACTTTATTAAAATAATATTTATTTCAAAAATCCATTAATTCGTCAAAATAAATCCCTTAATTGAATTTGAATATTACTCAAAAATACAATTTGTGTTTAATTGAATCAAAATAAAAATCATTTAAAAAGTAACAATAAAAGTGAAAATAGATTCATTATTATATACAATATAAATATTCATATTATTAAGTTATTGATTCATATCTCTGTATTACACTGACATAATCCCTAAGAGCGTGGTTTGTGATGGTAATACTTTCATGGGGATATTTGGCGAACATGGTTTGGGCCATGATCTTGATGAGCTTGAACGTATCCCATAAACAGTTTCTCTCATGCTTAATCTGTTGGATCTCAACTTGGTATTAATCAAGGGAAAATCCCATAGATTCTATCTTCCTTAGAAGCTCTAATAAATGGGATTCATAGGGCCTGATTCTACTGGTTGAGGCCATCACTTCCTTTGTTTGAGTCAATTGGATTTGTTAAAATCCCTATATTTATAATAATCATGTGATCATTATTCAACATCTATATTAAAAATAGTAATATTCTTAATGGTCTTTTAAATCCAAAGATATTACCAAGTAAGTTAATGTGTTTTATATAACCATATTACATAATAATACATTCAATTAAATCACAAAATAGAAACTTCATTTATAACTGTTTGGGTCGTTACAATCTTCCCCCCTTAAGAAATTTCACCCTAAAAATTTTCATTTCACCCCCTTAAAATAGATGAGAATAATTTTGATTCATCACTTCCTCTAGTTCCCATATTCCTTCTTCAAGCTTGTGGTTTTTTTCACATCACTTTGACTAGGTGCATGTCTTATTTTTTACAACTTTGTGTCAATGAAATAAGATTATCATTAGGTGCTCCTCATAAGAATGATCATTCTATAATTTTAACACCTCTAGATTGATTACATGTGAAGGTTTAGGTATGTACTTCTTCAAGATTGATACATGGAATACATCATGAACTCGAGATAGGTTAGGTGGTAGTTTAAGTCGATAGTCCACCACTCCGATGTGATCAAGGATCTCAAAGGGGACAAAGTATCTTAGACTAAGCTTTCCCTTCTTCCCAAATCTCAACACTTTATTTCATAAAGATATAGGAATGAATTCTATATCTCCAACATCAAACTCTAGGTCTCATCGATGATTGTTCGTATAGCTCTTTTACTGACTCTAAGAAGCCTTGATGTGCTGCTGAATGGTCTTAACCTTTTCCACCATTTCAAGACCTAACATTTTTCATTACCCAACTTCATCCCAACATGTTGGTGTCCAACACCTCTTCACATAAAGGGATTCATAGGGGTCCATTTGGATGCTCGAGTGGAAACCTTTTTGTAAGATAACTCGACCAAAGGAATATATTTTCTTGATATTGAGTGGAAAATATTGTTACTTTTAGGTACATTTGTTCCATAACCATTTCCACTTGTAGTATCTATATAGGGATGTATTTTCTTGATAAAACACTTACTCTATACTAGCCAAAACTTAGGGATGTTTTCTTATACTTATTCTTATCCCTAAGGCTTTCACTAGAGTTTTCTAATCCTAATCCCAAAAATAACTAAACTTTTACTCTAATACAAACTACAACAACCCTTCTCCTTGTTACACATTAATACATTATTTAATTACATAACATTACACTTGATAAAACCCTATATATCTATAAGTCTAGTGTCTTTGGAAATTATGTAAATTTCATTCCAACTTTAAACATGAATTACAACATCTTTATTGAAAAATTCGTTAACATGTTTAAGCTTAAAACTACATTGGAAAACCTAAGTAAATACATAATAAAGGGGTGATACATAAATCATGGTAAGGGAATAAACATGGCATAACATGGAGATAAAAATACATGTTATACAAGTCATATCAATGAGGCATAAAGGAAAATGAATAATAAGGCATGATATAGCATGATAATCATAACATGTGAAATATGAAAACAACTAAAAACATTGCATCTTAGGTCAAGGATAATTACAAATACATCATAATGGAAAAAGTACCATAGAGGAATTAGGTTCAGTCCCTATACCGACATGATGTATCATGATACTAAACATTACCCAATGCATTGGAGCTCTATATAATTTTGGGTGCACCGTCACTTTCATTTCATTCACATGCTTAAGTATACCACATAGATCATAAAACATGGATTAATTAATCATCATAATTTATTACACAATCAAGGAGCGTGGAATAAATACATGTAAGTCCCTAATAAAAATTTATATTTTCATAAAATTGAACACCCTTGATAGAAAATGGGTACGACATTCACTGTACAATTGGTTTGGCATGGAAAATCGTGGTGAAAATTCAGAAGCATAATACGTCACTTAAAAAATCATAAAATGGGTTGATAAGAGAGAAATGGGTATCTCATAATTCATACCTAAATTGGACAATAATAGTAACATGGATGGATATTTCCACACATTTATAATTAGATAAAGAAGTAATATTACAATAAAAAATCTTGAATAAAAAGAGAAAGGAAAGGATGCTTATGAAATTTCAACATAGTAATGGGTGTACATGGGAGGGATTAATGAGAGAGAAAGGGATATAACATCATTAATAAATAATAAGGGTAGTGTGGGGGAGGTTCAAAAATATAAACCATCACTAGTAATTGAAAATAAAAGAGCATAACATGAAAAAGAAACTTAGATAAAGAGGAGAAAGGAAATAACCCTTACATGAATGTGTGGCTTCAAAAGCTTGAAAAGGGGGTTATTGAGAGCTTGGGGTGACTTGGGAAGATTCTAGAGAGGGGAGTTAAGATTAATAATGTGATAAAAGTATTTTTAATGAAGATAAGTGGGATCTTTCGTGGGTTTATATATGAAATGAGAGGGGAATTCTTTAATATTTCCCAAACTTAGGTTTTGGAAAATATAATAAAATATTCAAAATCACAAACCTTCCCATGGTTTTTACCCGTGGTTTTTTAAAAATTATGGAGGTTTTTATTATTTTATTAGGAAAAATTTATGAACATATTAAAATTTTACCCTTTCTTATGTGGAGGTGAGTCACTCTTTTAAATAAATGAATTTAAAATCATAAAATATATTATATATTTTGGAGGATTCATAAAGTAATTATAAAATTAATAAAATAAACTTAAAATTAAATTATTTTAAGGTAAAAATATATATTTAGATGATAATACATATTATAGTATTTATTAAATCACTTTTTTCTCATTATGATGATAAAAAACACACCGTATATTTATAAGGTATTTAATTTTTACCCGAAATTTTGATTGTCTCGGAAAATTATGAAAAATTCACCATTGGATAATTTCAACGTTCTGATTAAAAAAATGATATTTATTTTCTCTATATAATTTATAAATATTTTCATTTTTACTTTTAAAATAATATTTTATATTTTTTGAAAAAAAAAATGCTACAGTTTTTATAATAATAGTTTTTGAACCCTTATAAAAATAACTTTTAACATCATAAAAATTATATGACCATTTATAATTAATAAACCTTATTTAATAATAAAACTTTAATAAAATACTATTTATTTAAAAAATAAATTAATTCATCAAAATAAATTCCTTAATTGAATTTGAATATTACCTGAAAATACAATTTGTGATTAATTGAATCAAAATCAAAATCATTTATAAAGTAACAATAAAAATGAAAATAGATTCATTATTCTATACAATATAAATATTCATATTATTAAGTTCTTGATACATATCCCTTTATTACACCGGTGTACCCCATAAGAGTAAGGTGCATGATGGTAAGACTTACATGGGGTCGTTGGACAAACATGGATTGGAATGTGATCTCGATGGGCTTGAACTTCTCCCATAAATGTTTTTTCTCATGCTTAAGTTTTTGTATATCATCTTGGTTTTGGGTAAGAGAAAATCCCAAAGATTCTATCTCCCTTGGAATCTCTGATAAATGGGCTTTATATGTCATGATTCTACTAGTTGAGGTCATCACTACCTTTTTCTCAGTCAATTGGATTTGTTAAAAGACTTATATTCATATTAATCATGTGATCAATGTTCAACATATATATTAATAATGTTAACATTCTTAAAGGTCTTTTAAATGAAAAGATATAACCAAGGAAGTGCATGTGTTTTCTATAACCATATTACATAATAATACATTTAATTAAAACACAAATGGAAAAAAAATTAGTAGTTTGATTCATTACAATATACCATTTCAATGGTATACATTCACTTGAATTGGACTCAACCACCAAATAATAATTCAGTAGTTAAGTATATCCATTGCATCAAAATATTAAATTATAAAAATATTATCTAAAAAATAGTTTCAATACTATCCAATCATATAAATATTTCAAATCATTCATGCGTTGATTTAATTAATAGGTACTTTTGTACAGGTAAGAAATATGATTCAATAGATCGAAAAAATAAGAGAAAAAAATCTTGAATTTTAATTGGAATTGAATATTTAACTAGAATGTTATTGATATAAATTTTTTAAAAAAATTAATATTCTGATCATCGCATTTAGGCACATGAAAATATTGGAATATTTACCATTGGATACCATTACTATACTCAAAATGGAATGGATTAACTCTTTCTCTTTTTCACTCATATTATCTTATGCAATATACATGGATTAACTCTTTCTATTTTTCATTTATCTTACCTAAGGCCTATGAGCCATGTAATACTTACACCTATGGGCCTTGTAAGGGTTCCACCTCACCCCTTGAAAGGTGGATTATCAAAATCAATAAAAAGCGAAGGCCTTTGGGCCATTGGAGGAGGAGATACATACAAAATTGGTACTATATTTTAATTTCCCATTAATAATAATATTAGTTCATAATATATTATCACGCATGTTTTTATCAATGTGAATGGCCTGAAAATTGTTCCTAAAATTGTTACTTTCTAATAAAGAAAATTAAAGAAAACGTTTTTCTTCTACAAATTATGACTATACTACCAAGTTACTATAATAATATAAAGGAAATTATGATCCAAAAATCTTAAAAACCATATTCCATGTGAATTTTCTATTTCATAATATGTGATAAAATTTTATCATATTTCATGATTTTTGGTGTGGTATTTTTTTCACTTAAACAATGAAATAAGGCTATGTATTTTTTGATCTTTTGAAATAAAGGAAGAAATAACCTATGAATGATGTATTTAAACTTGATATAGTTCTTAATAAATATTTATTTTTTACTTTTTTTATATAGAAAAAAATAAAATTTCCTTTTTTACTCCAACTTTATAAATTCACACATGCAGGTAAATCATTAATTATCTATAATAAATAATATTATAGTCTAAATATATTATTAACTATTGTGTCAATATTCATAACAGTTATAAAAAAATTAATTCATCTCATCAATAAAATGTTTTAAATAAATATAAATTTTATCCTAGGTCCATTGGCTCTATAAAAAAGAGTAAAAAGTGTTATAAATTTTTTCATTATAAAAATATATGAGGAAAAATTACATTGAACTAAAACTATGAGAAACATAATTTTGGGTTTCAAAAACCATTGAGATTAATTAGTTAAAACCATTTTATAACAACCTTATTCAGATAATAAAACTATACTATGAAACTTTTGGGTGCCTTTGGGTAAAATCCTTCAATGTCAAAGAGTCCATTAGGTATGTTAAATTAACATTATTATTATTTTATTATGTATCTCATCTCATCAATTTTAAAATTTTAGATGACATAAATAATATTGTCAACCTTAGTTTTAGTGATGTTTAACCCAATTTTTTTTATAAATAAGAGTTAATTTAGTAAGAATTATATCAATAAGTATTGAGAATATAATCATGAAAAAAGTGTGAAGTATCTAAGCATAAATGATGAAGAATATTGCATAAAGAGTGATAAACCCAAGAAATCTTTCATTATATGTTTAGTTGAGTATATTGAATAATAACTTGATTCTTGAAGTTTTAAATACTCTCAATTTATGATTATAATGTTACTGGAGGTTTGTTAATAAGGTGGAAAGATGATACAAGGATTTTCCAATTATATTTCCACTAATAAGGTTCTTTATTTGTTAAAGGTTTTCCAAAAACTATTGAAGTATGATATGATTACATTGGTTATAATTTTAGAGATCCATTCACATGGAAAATATATTTGGATGATTTTTTTTTAATATTTATTGGATATTATTTCTATACTAAACATTGTTAGTGCAGGTTGAAGTGAGGTGGATTCTATTTCTTGAATTATGAAGAAATTCTACACACTCACACTATAGAAATAGTATGGTAGGTTTTTCATTCACTAATATTGATAAGATTATAAGATAATTAGTGTTATTTGGAGTACGTAGATATATAAATATTATATCTCTATTAGGAAGTTGAAAATCTAGTTGTCAATAGTTCCATTGAGTATTGATAATTGGTAGATATTTGAGCTCTATGAAGAAGATGAAAACATGGATTCTATTTTTATGAAGATTCATCCATGTGAATATCATGCATGAAGATTGAAATCTATATGGATATGTCTCTTAGATGAATTTTGAGAAAGAAATTAAGTTGTGGAGGTAGTGTAATATAATTCAATTACTCTAAAGAGTACTTATATTCTTTATAAAGATTTATAATTATTTTGGTGACGAATAAAAATTATTTTAAGTTATTTCAAAGTAGTTTAAGGTATTTTCAAGAATTTTGAAATGGTATGGAGAGAAGTACTAGAGATTCCATATTTTAGATTTCAAGAAAATTTAAAATTAAGGAATACATATGGGTTGATATGTAAGGTTAATCCAACTAATATGAAATAGTACTCAACACATATGTAAGGGTTGATACGTAAGTGTTTATATGTAAAGGTTACTCAATTTTGAAAATATGAGATTTTTGGAGTTTTTAGAATATCATGAAATACTTTTGAGACTAATATATTGGGTATTTAAATGTAATAATGAAAGTAAAATATCATTGAAATTAAATGTGGTGATTTTGATCTATTATTTAAGTCATAAAAATCACTATTTTTAAGTATTATGATTTGATTCAAGAAAATATATTTGGTTATTAATAATAAATAAGATGAATTTACTATATGCTATAGAGAAGAAGATAATGTTTCAAAGTAGTCTGAGAATAGAAAACAATTCAAGATTGGTTTTGTAATTTGATATGAAGTCACTCCACTAGGATAAAGCCACAACGCAATGCATGATGAATATGGTGGTCTCAAGAAGCTTCACACCATGGTGTTATGTCATGAAATATATTCACATCACTAGAATTAGAAGATAGATTATGTCACGTTACAATATTAGATTCCATTATGCAACCATGAAAAAATATAAAAAATCCTATGATGTGAGAAATTCCTTCACACTAAAATAGTTTCACTGCATCTTATCATGTAGACATGTAATTAAGTTGTTTCAGTATTTGTAGAAATTTAATGGAAATAAAACAAGATAATTGAGGGAGATCATGAGGGATAATAGGTTGATATTGATAGGAGGATGGAGATTTGATCTTAAATGTATTAAGCAGGATTTTTTATCATTTTATAACTATATTTTAATTATTAGAGGCCATGAATCAAGGTTTTTATCAAGGATTCATCTTTTTTAGGTATTTAAGAACATAATTTTGAGAATAATATAGTTGAAAGTCGGACTAGGAATCATAGAGGATTGAAGTGGAGATATTGAATGATTTTCATATTCTCAAATATGAAAAATATTATGTAGATAATATTTTGAGAACATATAAGAATGGAATAAGGAGAAGAAGATATTATTGAAATAGAGAGTTTCTGATATTGGAATATATATATATATATTCACTTTTTTCAAATATTTAGTGAGATATACCTTCTTTATATGATCCAATATATCATTAGTATCACTACTGGAAAAGAAGGTTATACCAACGGTTATAAACCGTTGGTATAGGCTGGAAAACCGTTGGTATATCCTATACTAATGGTTTTCCAAACCGTTGGCTAGTAAGCCGTGAGGAAAGCCTTATACCAACGGTTTGATCCAAACCGTTGGTATATTGGTTATATAAATTTAACCCAATGTATACCAACGGTTATAAACCATTGGTAATGCATTTTAGGAAGTATTTTATCAATGGTTTTAAACTATTGGTAATGTGATTTTCAAGAAAACTTATACCAACGGTTGTAAACCGTTGGTATTGGTTTTCCTGCAACACCTATACCAACGGTTATAAACCGTTGGTATTGGTTTTTCAGAAATCCAAACACTTATACCAATGGTTTAAAACTGTTGGTATAAGTTTTTTCAGAAATACAGAACACCTATACCAACGGTTTTAAACCGTTGGTATAGTGTTTTTTCAGAATTCCAGCACCCTTATACCAACGGTTTATAACCATTGGTATTGATTTTTTCCAGAACTGTAGTCCAGCAGCCCCCCCTCCCTCTAGTAGCCCCTCCACTGTACACCTGTATAAATAAAATCACAAAAACCACATACAGACTTGAAATAGTATAAAAACACCTAAAATAGAACAAAAAAACACATAAAATCATCAAACTCTTCCAACCATGTCATATACAACAATTCCCTATTTCAATCTTCATAAGACAACAATCATCCAGTAGTAATTCACCTCACCCCTGCACAACCCCCCAACCAGCATAGCCCCCACCTCCCCATCAAATTCTAATAGGCAGAATAGTATGAGAAATACCTATTAGAGTTGAATAAGAGTTTGAAATTGGCTCATATCCCATTTTTTTTATGATCCTAGATTTGGGTATATAATGATTTGTGATGAATTTTTCATTGAACTTGTATTTTTTATAATATATGGTGAAAAGGTATTTTCTTAGGAGTCTCATCACTTATGAACCCATGATTTAAACTACCCAACTCATGAAAAAGATTTTGCGACTATCATTGATAAGTGTAAATTTCAGTTGTATTCACTTAAAATGATGTCCTTTTCAAACACAAGAAAGACACTTTTAGTGGTACCGGCCACACCGGCCCTCGGATTGAGGCGGGGTTGACTTGTACACATCACAAATGACCCATGGATCGTTTTCCTAAAGTTTCAACAGAATCTGAATGCGTTTGGTCGATTTTCCGTATTCCGGTAGTTGTTTTCACTTAAAATCATGTCCATTTCAAATAAAATTGAGATAGTTTGAGTGGTACCGGCCACATCGTGACTCAGATTGAGGCGAGGTTGACTCGTACATGACATAGATGACCCATGGATACTTGTCCTAAAGTATCAACAGAATCTGAATGTGTTTGCTCCGTTTTCTGTATGTCAGTTGTTGTTTTTACTTAAACTGTTGTTGAAACTTTGAGTGGTGCCGGCCACACCGTGCCTCGGATTGAGGCGGGATTGACTCATACACATCAAAAATGACCCATGGATCATTTTCCTAAAGTATCAACACAATCCTAATGTGTTTGGTCAGTTTTCCGTATGTTGTTTATTTTAATTAAAAGCGCATCCATTTTAAACAAAAGAAAGACACGTTTAGTGGTACCAGCCACATTGGCCCTCGGATTGAGGCGGGGTTGACTCGTACATGTCAAAAATGACCCTTGGATCGTTTTCCTAAAGTTTCAACAGAATCGGAATGCGTTTGGTCAGTTTTCCGCATGTCGGTAGTTGTTTTCACTTAAAATCTTATCCATTTCAAATAAAAGTGAGACAGTTTGAGTGGTACCAGCCACACCGTGCCTCAGATTGAGGCGGGGTTGACTCGTACACGACACAAATTACCCATGTATACTTTTCCTAAAGTATCAATAGAATCCGAATGCTTTGGGTCCATTTCTCGTATGTCAGTTGTTGTTTTTACTTAAACGGTTGTCCATTTCAAAGAAAAGTGAGACACTTTGAGTGGTGCCGGACACACCGTGCCTCGGATTGAGTTGGGGTTGACTCGTACACGTCACAAATGACCCATGGATTGTTTTCATAAAGTATCAACACAATCCAAATGGGTTTGGTCGGTTTTCTTTATGTTGTTTATTTTAATTAAAAGCACGTCCATTTTAAACAAAAGAAAGACACTTTTAGTGGTACCGGCCACACCGGCCCTCGGATTGAGGCGGGGTTGACTCGTACATGTCACAAATGACCAATGGATAGTTTTCCTAAAGTTTCAACAGAATCCGAATGCGTTTGGTCAGTTTTCCATATGCCGGTAGTTGTTTTCACTTAAAATCTAGTCCATTTCAAATAAAAGTGAGACAGTTTGAGTGGTACCGGCCACACCATGCCTCAGATTGAGGTGGGGTTGACTCGTACACGACAAAAATGATTCATGGATACTTTTCCTAAAGTATCAACAAAACCCAAATGTGTTTGGTCTGTTTCCCGTATGTCAGTTGTTGTTTTTACTTAAACTGTTGTCCATTTCAAAGAAAAGTGAGACACTTTGAGTGGTTCCGGATACACTGCACCTCATATTGAGGCGGGGTTGACTCGTACACATCAAAAATGACCCATGGATATTTTTCCTAAAGTTTCAACAGAATCCGAATGCGTTTGGTCAGTTTTCCGTATGTCGGTAGCTGTTTTCACTTAAAATCCTGTCCATTTCAAATAAAAGTGAGGCAGTTTGAGTGGTACCGGCCACACCGTGCCTCATATTGAGGCGAGGTTGACTCGTACACAACACAAATGACCCATGGATACTTTTCCTAAAGTATCAACAGAATCTGAATGTGTTTGGTCCGTTTCCCGTATGTTAGTTGTTGTTTTTACTTAAACTGTTGTTCATTTCAAAGAAAAGTGAGACACTTTGAGTGGTGTCAGCCACACCGCGCCTCGGATTGTGGCAGGGTTGATTCGTACACATCAAAAATGACCCATGGATCGTTTTCATAAAGTATCAACACAATCTGAATGCGTTTTTTTGGTTTTCCGTATGTCGTTTATTTTAATTAAAAGCGCATCCATTTTAAACAAAAGAAAGACACTTTTGGTGGTACCGGCCACACCGACCCTCGGATTTAGGCGGGGTTGACTCGTACACATCAAAAATGACCCATGGATCGTTTTCCTAAGTTTCAACAGAATACGATTGCGTTTGGTCGGTTTTCTGTATGTCGGTAGTTGTTTTCACTTAATATCCTGTCCATTTCAAATAAAAGTGAGATAGTTTGAGTGGTACCGGCCACACCGTGCCTCAGATTGAGGTGGGGTTGACTCTTACATGACACAAATGACCCATGGATACTTTTCCTAAAGTATCAACAGAATCCGAATGTGTTTGGTCCATTTCCCGTATGTCAGTTGTTGTTTTTACTTAAACTGTTGTCCATTTCAAAGAAAAGTGAGACACTTTGAGTGGTGTCGGTCACACCGTGCCTTGGATTGAGGCGGGGTTGACTCTTACACGTCAGAAATGACCCATGTATCGTTTTTATAAAGTATCAACACAATCCGAATGTGTTTGGTCAGTTTTCTGTATGTCGTTTATTTTAATTAAAAGCGCATCCATTTTAAACAAAAGAAAAACACTTTTAGTGGTACCGGCCACACCGGACCTCAGATTGAGGTGGGGTTGACTCGTACACGTCAAAAATGACCCATGGATTGTTTTCCTAAAGTTGCAACAGAATCCGAATGCGTTTGGTCGGTTTTCCGTATGCCGGTAGTTGTTTTCACTTAAAATCTTGTCCATTTCAAATAAAAGTGAGACAGTTTGAGTGGTACCGGCCACACCATGCCTCAGATTGAGGTGGGGTTGACTCGTACATGACAAAAATGACCCATGGATCGTTTTCCTAAAGTTTCAATAGAATCCGAATCCATTTTTAGTGCACTCTAAGCCACCAATCATAAACTAAAAGTGCTGTCAATAATTGATATTAAGGGTGAAATATAAACTCTTCATATTTTTCATATTATATATGAAAAATTTGCACATAATATAATATAAAAATTTCTCAAAATTAATCAATTTAATATATATAAATATTATAAGTAATTGTATATTTTTTGTTTGTAAATTATTTTACCAATCAATGAAAATATATAAAATAGAGAATAAAAATGTTAAAAATAAATTTTTAACCAAAGAAATTAACCAATATTTCATTATCATTAAAATCCATTTATCAAAATAAAAAATTAACACACTTATTTATATTTTTTAACCAAGGGAATTCATCACTAGGATACACACTCTGAATGATGTAGGTGAAACATGTAGGTGAGAACACGACTGTATGATTCTATATATTTCCCACCACAACTTCGGGTTCACAATCAACTCTTCCAATTGAGTTATTGGAATCATCATAAGTAATAAACAGATTGCTTCCAATTGCAGTAGGGATAGTGTCAACTTCATCATCATCATCATCAAAAACATGTCTGGGATTTACTTCAATAATTACACCGAATTTAGGATGACGATGATCTTTGACATAAAAAAACTTGTTTCACAATTGATGCCAATACATATGGTTCATCGGTGGCAAGAGTGCGAGTCATGTCAATAACTCAAAATCCACAATCATAAATAAAGGTGCCTTGCCTCGTCATTGAATCAAACCATTGACATTTCATCAACATGACTCGACCATGTGAGTAATAATCCAAAATTATTATTTTCTCCACGACTCCATAATAAGCAACATTTTCAGAACGAGATCTAGTATCTGATGAACTGGCATAACAGTCTGTTGTGGCAGTTAGCATAACACCATTATGTTGTGTTCTCATGTTTCTTGCTCGTTCAGTGATAATAAATTTGTATCCATTGATCACAAGTGATTTACAAGCACGAACCATGGTATTAGGACCAAAATCCAAAGCTCTTGTTTCCTCAGAAACAGATTCTACAGGAAAACTCGATACCTGAAATATAAACAAATAGTAAACTTAATTAAATATTATTTTTATTTAGTTATTACAGAAATATTTTTACCTTCAATTTCAACCAAGCAGAAAACCCTTTGCTATGCAAAGTCTCTTTCCTTCTCAAAGATAAAGAACAATCCCTTCTATATATCAATTCTTTATGTTCTCTGTAGATAAAAATAATAATAGTTTAAAAATATCTAAAATTAAAAGAGATAAGATAAGAGATACATGTACAATTTACTTAATTGATATACTCATCGAACAAATCACAATTGAACAACATTGTGCGATGTGCCATCTCTCGCTCTTCAAGGATTAATGTCGTCAATGTATATGATCCCGGAATTCCTCCTGTCTAAGGAAGTGATGGAAAACTGGGTTCAATTTTCCCATACTTTTCTTCTTCATTTCTCATTGGTCTGTTTACTCTCGTAGTAAGATCAGACAAATACATTGCGCAGAAATCCATACATTCTTGAGCTAAGTAACCGTTCACAATAGAACCTTCGGGATAATTCCTATTCCGAACATATGATTTCAATGTGCACATGTTTCTTTTAGTTGGATACATCCAACGGAAAGCAACGGGTCCTCCAAGAAGTATTTCTGCCGGAAGATGGACAGTCAGATGAAACATGCATGTAAAAAATGATGGAGGGAATATTTTCTCTAACTCACACAAAATTAATGGTGTCTCTGCCAACAGTTTTTGCAAGAAGGATTTGGATAGCCTCTTAGCACAAAGATATCTAAACAAATAGCACAACTGAATAACTGAGACTCTAACATTATTGGACAAGATATGACAGATTGATATTGGAATCAACTCATGCAAAAGGACGTGATAATCATGAGTCTTCAAAGATTTCAGCTTCAACTCTTTTCTGTTGACCCATTTTGATATATTGCTTGAATAGCCATCAGGAACTTTAATAGTCTCTAGAACTTCCAGAAATTGACTTTTTTCAGCAGGTGTCATCACATAAGAAGCACATGGAACTTTCCATTTATTTTCACTGATATAGACAGGATGTAATTCTGGTCTGATCCCCCAATCTACCAAGTCACGCCTAGATCTTAAATCATCTTTTGTCTTCACCTTGACATTTAGAAGAATCGAAAGCAACATTTCACATATATTCTTTTCAATGTGCATTACGTCTAAGCAATGACGTAACAAGTTGGTTGACCAATACGGCAACTCAAATAATATAATTTTCTTCTTCCAATTGTAACAGGTATCATTGGAAACATTTTTCCTCTTTCTAGATTTCATTACACCCTTCCCAAATGAATAACTGAAATCTTTCAATTCATTAAGCACATCAGTTCTAGATATATGATGAGGTGGAGCATCATTATCCATGGTATTGTCAAATCTTCGACGATTGTTTCTATATGGATGGTTCATTGGAAAGAATCGTTGATGTCCCATAAAACTAAAACTACGACGATATTTCAGTATTCTAGATCAAGTATTCTTTATACAAATAGGACATGACAATTTTCCTTTAGTGCTCCATCCAGACATCATTGCATAAGAAGGAAAATCATTGATCGTCCACATAAGCGCAGCACGCATCTAAAATATGTCTTTTGAACATGAATCGTATGTGGACACACCCACATACCAAAGAAGTTTCAACTCTTTTATTAAAGGTTGCATGTATACATCTATATCATTGTCGGGATCAGAAGGGCCAGATATCAGTATACTCAAGAAAGTGTAAGGCTTTTTCATACACAACCAAGGGGGAAGGTTATAAATGTGTATGAAAACTGGCCATGTGTTGTGCGAAGTAAGCATATTCCCAAATGGATTAAAACCGTCACATGAAAGACCCAGTCTCACATTACGCATGTCGGATGCAAATTCAGGATATCGAGTATCAAATCTCTGCCATGAAAATTCATCTGCAGGGTGACCAACTCTTCATTATTCTTTTTTCTCTCGGTGTCATTCCATCGCATTTTTATGGATATTTCATCAGACATGAAAAGGTTCTGTAATCTGGGTATCAATGGAAAGTGACACATTACTTTTTGTAGCACACGAGATGGTGATCCATCATCTTTTGGCTTCCATCGGGAGGTTCCATATTTGATATAATCATTTTTTTCAGCATTTTCCTCCCAAAATAATCTGAAATCATTTGAGCAAGCATGAATTTTTTTTTTGAGAATCCAAGTTCATCAACTAACTTCCATGCCATATAGTGGTTTGAGGGAATATCTGCATCGTCTGGAAGTAAGTCCTTCAAGAAGGTAAGAATGTAATCAATTGCAGTATTTGAAATCCCATACATAGTTTTCCCATGAAACAATCGGATTAAAATTCCAAATTTTTCATTTTACCACATTGCCGATATACTGGAGTCGTCACAGCATCATTCAATTTTTTCACCCTATCGACATCATCATTTTCATTGGATGTATCATGTGTGCTTGTATCGAAATCTTGTTGGATGGACATCCTTTCCTTCTCATGATGCCGAATAAATGGAAACCGATCATATATCAAACTCTCCAATTCAGTCTTATCATTTGGATCATCAACATTTTGAGATTCCATTTTCTCTCCATTGTGATACCACACATAATAGTTTGTTTGGAAACCATATTTGGTTATATGATAGCTAACTGCCTCACGACTCAACCAAGGTCTTCCAACACAATTAAAACATGGGCAGTGTATGCAACCACTATCTGAAGCCTTGTCAAATGAAAAATCTAGAAAGCTGTTCAAATTATTTTGAAAATCAGTTAAAATCCGATCAGTTTTGTACGTCCAACTTCTGTCCATTTTGTAAAAAAACTGCAATAATTCATTTCAAAGCAATTCAATAATATGGAAGTATAATCAAAAAAATATTTAGGTAAATGACAATTGTTTACTTTATATAAAAGCATAACTGACACATTACTCTATATGACAATCATATTAAGAAATAAAACAAAATATAGTGTATATAAGAAAATAAGATACATAATTTCTAATGCCTATATTCAAGGATTTCCCAGTAAGATATTGGAAGTGGATCAAGGAATAAATAATCCTTAAGGATCTTGTTAGGAGTACATGAGTTTTATACTTTAAATTATACAGGGAGATCAGGATGAGGAGTATGATAATGATCAGGGGAGTGGCGGGACTTTCCAAGGGGGTGCGGGGTGTCCAGGGGGGGTGCGGGGTGTCTAGGGGGTGGGGCCGTCCGGGGGGTCGGAGGAGTCCAGGGGGTCGGGGTGTCCAGGTGGGCGGGCTGTCCGCGGGGGTGGTCAGGCTGTCCAATGGGGTAGGGGGAGTCCAGGGAGTGGGAGGCCTATCCAAGGAGGTGAGCGGGCTGTCCAGGGGGTGGGTGGGGCTGTCCGGGGGGTACAGGGTGTCCAGGGGGTGGGCTGTCCAAGGAGGTGAGCGGGCTGTCCGGGGGTGCGGGCTGTCCAAGGAGGTGAACGGGTTGTCCAGGGGGGTACAGGGTGTCCAAGGGGGGTGCGGGGTGTCCAGGGGGTGGGAGGGCTGTCCAAGGAGGTGAGAGGGGTGTCCAGGGGGTGGGTGGGGCTGTCTGGGGGGGTACAAGGTGTCCAGGGGGTGGGCTGTCCAAGGAGGTGAGCGGGCTGTCCGGGGGGGCGGGATGTCCAAGGAGGTGAACGGGCTGTCCGGGGGTGGGCGGGCTGTCCAAGGAGGTGAGTGGGCTATCTGAGGGAGGTACAGGGTGTCTAAGGGGGGTACGGGGTGTCCAGGGGGTGCGGGGTGTCTAGGGGTGGTGGGGCCATCCGGGAGGTTGGAGGTGTCCAGGTGGGCGGGCTGTCCGCAGGGGTGGTCAGGTTGTCCAATGGGGTAGGGGAGTCCAGGGGGGTGGGCAGGCTGTCCAAGGAGGTGAGCGGGGTTTCCAGGGGGTGGGCGGGGCTGTCCGGGGGGTACAAGGTGTCCAGGGGTGTGCGGGCTGCCCATGGGGGGTACGGGGTCCAGGGGGTGGGCGGGCAGCCCATGTGGGTGGTGGGGCTGTCCAGGGGGGTGGGCGGGCTGTCCAGGGGGGTGGGCGGGCTGTCCACGGGGAGTGGGCGGGCTGTCCACGGGGGTGGCGGCACTGTCCAGTGGGGTCGAGTGTGTCAAGGGGGTGGGGGGATTTCCAGGGGTGGGGGCGCTATCCAAGGGGGGTGGTCGGGCTGTCCACGGTTGATTCATTTGATGACATAGTATAGGTATATTTATATGAAAAGAATACCCCCACAATAATCATGCAGCCCTGTCATTAGTCTAAACCCCTAGAACACATAAAAGAAGCTAGTATGGAGATTTACTAAAATATTTAACACCATAAGAATAAAAATACACTCTAAATATAGTTTGAGAGTATATAATGGTGTGTGTGAAAAAAATTATATTAAATCAATTTAAATGAATATGGAACAAATGAGGGTTTACAATACACTAAGAGTACCTCAAACAATCCAAAACCACTATAGCACCACATATTTAACTTCATGAAACAGGACCTATAAATCTTACCTATGTCTTTACTGATGACCACCTAATTGGAACACTATTTATGGTTCTTGAACACAAGGAACAAACTATGTTTGGTCTCTACCAACTCAATCACCCCCTTGTAAATCATAATCTTGTTTCCCCTTATACTAAAATGGTCTCACTGGAAGCTACTTCTAATGCTGGTCCTAAACCATTCATTCTCCACAAAACAATGATCAAAGAATCATTGGAAACATCTTAATGACGATACAAGCTCATCACATAAACACATCAAAACATAAATAAAAACATATAGGATGGGTCTAAATCAAAAACATAATTTGATAAATTTCAATAAAAAATAAGGTACCAGTTAATAAGATACCTTAAACACATCAAAATAAAAACAAAAACATAAACACATCAAAATCAAAAACACAGAAACAAAAACATATAGGATGGGTCTAAATCAAAAACATATAGGTTAAATCAAAACAAAAACAAAAACATAAACACATCAAAATAAAATCTAAAAACTGAAATATTAGATAAATTTAAATAAAAATAAGGTGTCGGTTAATAAAATACCTAATTTAGGATGGGTCTTATGAGATTAGGAAGTACATTCAACACCTTGGATGGGATGGAAGAAGAGGAACCTGAAGGAGCTCGAAGATCCAAACTGGTCCGGCAGAAGGAGCTCCAAAATCGCATGTTGCTCCCGTTTAGGGTTCTGTATCGCGAATGGGGGAGAGGACGGGCCGCTGCTAATTTGGGGGAAAGTTGTGCCAACGGTTTTTAAAAATCGTTGGTATATACTTTCAGGGCACACCTATACCAACGGTTCATTAGAACTGTTGGGAAAAACCTCCCCCAACCACATTTTTACCAACGGTTCAATGAGAACCGTTGGTAAAAATCCCCTAAACACATCAATACCAACGGTTTACTAGAACCATTGGTAAAACCTTCCCTAAACCATCCTTTACCAACAGTTCTATGAAACCGTTGGTATGTAAGTGTGGGGAAAAACCCACATTCCAGTAGTGTATCAAAGGAAAACTGAGAGAAACAATATTTTTGTAATAAAAAAATATTGTATATTGAAGAATATGGATAATAAGAGAAGGTATGATTGATTTTGTTTCTTCTACAAAACCCAGGAATCGAAGAGTGGTGATAATACTATATTATTATTCCCTTATATCATATGGCTCGAATAATTGTGAGGAAAACTTGATATTGTTGAATAATTAGGAATAATATCAGATCTTATTTAGTCCAAATGTTACTTTTTTTCCCATTGATAATCATTTAATGAGAGGGTAATTGAATTTGATAATTCTACAGGAAGACATGATTGGTTATAGTGTCTAAAAAAGAAATTTGGTGCTTGAATTGTACTTGGTTTTTTCTAGGATAAAAAGTTCAAGGATATACGCTTGCTTATGATTCTTCTTGATAATAAAATGGAATCATTGTGCATGTGGGATAACAACCACTATTCAACAAGGATGAGGTAATCCACATTGGAGGTGAACCTAATTAATAAAACCATGTGTTTCTTATTTTGTTACTTTTCTACTTAAACTTCTTGCATGAAAACAAAAGGTGAGAAAATATTTAGTGTTCTATTCACTAAATAGTTGCAGATCTAAAAGAGAGGAAAATTATTTAAATTGGTGAAAAGTCACCCACACTTATTCAACCTCTCCTGATGTGGTTGCATCAACCATAGTAGAAAAAAATCGTATCATATTTATGGTTCCACCTCTGATTTAATTCTCAATAATCTCAAGATTTTATGTTTTTTGAGTTTCTATTTATAAATTCATGAAAAAGTGGATATTTGGAGAAGAAGAATCAATTATTGATAATAATTCTATCACCTCAAATACTCTAAATAATAAAATAACTAATTATATGAAAAGGATAAAGAAGTCAACCCTCTTATTTAAAGAGGAATAAAATTCAATTTCCACATGCTGCAATCAAGAAGAAATAATATCTAGCATGGGAGAAGAAGAACTTGGGGTTAAATCCACTATCAATAATATGGAAAAAACTTCCACATTAGAATATTAAAATCATTCATGTTATTAAGATGTAATATAAATATATTTCAAAAAATCTTATAAAAAACCAAGTATAAGTGGGGAATTTTATAATTTAGAGCAATCCCAATATGATTCAATTTTATTTTTAAAGGAAATACTAAAAAAATCCCAAAGAAATAGTCACCATTATTTCTGGATATTTTATAATAATTTAAGAGGATATCACCCATCATGAGGAAGAATCATAAAATTTGTAGAAATATTTGGAACAAAAGGTTCAAATTTTTATAGATATATCCAAAACGGTAGAATCCATACATGTCAGGAATGTTGGGTGTGAAGAAAGGTGCTCAAAACTTGAGAATGAGTGGCTCAATACAATACTAAAGAAGGAAAAAAGCCAATAAAAGGATTTAATAAAATATAAATTCATTATAAAATAATTTAATATCAAGTATTATCATTTATGGATTAAATATAATATGATTAAGAAGCTTGATATTTCTTTACAAGAGAAGAATCGGATGCATGAATATAATATTAAGAAAACAAGATTTGAATTTGAAGAAAATGTGAGATTAATTGAGGATAAAAAACAACCTTAAAATGAAGTGTATATAGTAGAATGTTATATTATAAAACATAGTGGTGACACAAGATAAATCATCATTAGTTATTGATAATAGACTTTCTATAATTAGAAGTTCTAAGGAGTATCTTTGTGTAAAAATTTAAAAACCCAATCATTTATAGATAAAATTACCTTTGTGATTGGATTAAATTGTCTATTATGTAATGTGGTTATACAAAATAAATGTACTTATTTGGTTATATCCTTTTTTATTTGAAATACTATTAAGAATTATGAATTTTGATAATATTTCTATTAAATAGTGATCATATGATAAATACAATTGACACAGACGAAAGAAGTAGTGGCCTCAGCCAATAAAATCATATCATATGAAGCCCATTTAATAGAGCTTATGAGAGATATAACGTCACTGGGATTTTCCTTGACCAATTCCAAGATGAGATTAAAAATCTAAGGCATGATTGAAACCATTTACGGGATAATTTTAAGCTCATAGAGATCACGACCCAAAACATGTTTTTCAAACCTCCCCATGAGAATCTCACTGTCACACACCTTACCCTTAAAGAATTCAATGGTGTAATAAGGGGTTATTTATATTGACCCTAAAAGTATGAATTTGTATATTTTATTTTCAATATAATAATTATTATATTTATTCCTTATTGTTTTTACTTTATAAATAATTAAGTAATGAGTTTGATAAAAATTAGATTTTAATATGACAAAACTCGGATTCTATTTTTGGGTAATATGAAATTTTAATTAAGAATTTGTTTTGGGTGAATTAATGAATTTTTTTAAAAAATATTATTTTAATAAAATATTATTTTTAAATAATAAATATTAAATATAAATGATAATTTAATTTTATAAAGTGAAAACGTAATTATTATAAGGGTCAGAAAACAGTTATTTTTAAAAACTCAATAAATAGGGAATTTAATTTAAAAGTTTTATTTCTCATATTTAGATAATAATTTTTATAAAATGAATATTATTTTTATAATTATTATGTAAAAATTATCCAATAGTGAATTTTTCATAATTTTATGAGTAGGTTGAATTTTCTGGTAAAAATTAAATACGGTATAAATATTAGATATTAATATAACATTATAATTATCCAAAATTGATGTAATATGTAATTCTCCAAGATTCCATGGTACGTTTCTCTTTTAATAATACAATAGCTTATGTTGTATGCAACTTTGAGTTCTAGCACACCACGACGAATCAAACTAGCCGTTATGAATAGTAATACCCACTTTTTGAAATTTTATTAATTTTATTTTTCAAAATGGACTTCATTTTTGGATTCAGAATATCAAAATTAGCTTAGGGTGAATTTTTGGTATTTTTCTGAAAACTTTCAATTTTTGATGAATAGTGAAAAACACTGCGTTATTATTTAAAACTTACTTTTTATTTAAATAATTATTTGTTTATTTAAATTTATTTTAGGTAAAAATAGAAACACAATATCTATTTAAATTCAATTTAATTCATTGTGCCATTTTATAATAAAATTAGATGTATAAAATTTTATTGAACATTTTAACGTCTTTTACCCACCTTCTAGGCACATTTGCAAATTTGCATAAAACATAGTTTTTCCACTTATTTGAATTGAATTTAAAAAATCTGAGAGACATGGTTGAGATCAGTAAGTAAAATTTGGTTCAATAGGATGAAAATAATTTATGGTAAATAGTAACTTTTGATTTTTATTTAACACAGTTAAAAGTAAATAGGGTAATTAAAGGTAAAAATGATATTATAATTACCCTAAAACATGTCCTAATTCTATTGGATAAGTGTATTTAGACAAAAATAAAACTTAGGAATAAAATACGATCCTCTTTGATCCACTTGGATTAAATTAGGACATTTATTATTATTTTATTTAAAGAAGGGTTAAAAGTGTTAAATTCAAATTTTCATAACTAAAACATTTTTAATATATGGTTATACATAAGATAAATTCGACTATAAATATTCATTATAAATATAAAAATATTTCCTACATAATTTTATTTTATTTATAATTTTTATACATTAAATAATTAAATTTATTTATGAGACAATGATGACTCAATAATTACCTTATTAATAAAAGATTAAAATAATTGATATTATAAATATCCAAATAAATGTAAATTGAGACTTTTGATGAATTAAACTAATTTTATAGGTTAATATTACATGTTAGTATTGATTTAATTTATTTTATTCAAAGTAATGAAGTTATTTTAACTTTCACAAAAACCAAATACTAAATAGTGTCAAAATTGACATAAATGATTTTTTAAAACAAATACTATATTATTAATTGATATAATATTCCTAAAAATCTAAGTTTCGGCCAAAAAACTTAGATAAAGTTATATATTTCAATAATGAATGACTTGAGGTTATCTTGTCTTTTTATAGTAATTTTATTAACCATTTGTTATAATAATACAAGAATACATGGTAAAAGTTAAACTATTTAAATAAGAGTTAAATCTAAAAGATAAGGTTAATATGGTGACCTAAACCTATATAAAACCTATTATTTGAGAGGTTTTAGACCCATTACTCACCTTATCCTCGAAATAAATCCTTTTTGAGCCATTATAAACTGAATATTATTGTATAATAAATTAATATTTCATGCTTTTCCTAAAGTGACCCTCACCTCTCTTATAAAATGGTACTTCCCCTTCTCTCAAAATCACACATCCAAATCCATTTGGATCGGTCAACCCCTGATAAAATATCCTCCAAACTACCCTCACTTCAACCTAGATTCCTTACTATGATCATAAATCCAACCTATGGATCCCTTTTGATCAAATCAAAAAGAATCACCCGAAGAAGAGGTAATTATTTCATCACCACTTTCAAAGTTATTTTCTTCTTTCACTTCCTCTTTATTTTTTGTTTCCATACCAAAATAATAACTCCAGTACTTCCTACATACTGTGATAATATTATAAATATGGTACAACCATATTTTTTATTCTATCCATCCTATGAATGACAAAGTCATCATACATGCGTACGTACGGCTTATCGTCTCCATGTCGTGGTGTAGTTTGTTATTCAACACTTCATTATTTGTATGGGTATAATAATGAGTATAATTGATGTAAATAATAAATATAACAAGTTAATGATTCTTTATATTTGATATAACATCCAATTACATATGATTTTACCATCAATAGAATGGTATTGTCACTTGTGCGTACGTACGGATTACCATCTCCACAAACACGATGAGATTCATTCCCAATCGTAACCATTCAAGAATAATTTTCATTTTATGATTAAAAATAATGTTTAAGAACTTAATATAATTATAAATATGAATCAAATACATCCTATACATAATAAACATGACTTACATAACAAAACATATAAAGGAAAACAAAGCAGTTAACACCCGAAAAATGATACTACTAAAATATTATTTACAAAGGAATATTATAAGATCATATATAATATCATATTTATGTATATGGTTCTTTTATAATTCAATAAAAATGATTTAAATATTATACATGGGGTTAACATACCCTCTACCAAGGAAAATTACAAGTTAAGGGTTAATTTTACAATCTCTTTATTATCTGAGGTTGTTTATATGTAAGTATCTACTCGGGCCTCTTTATCATCCAAATCTCTGTTTCTTAAAAATGTATTTCAAAACATTTTTAATATTTCCTAGAATATGGGTTAAATTAATTTATACCTTTGTTTTAATTTTTATAAAAAAAATTGAAAGGTATATTTCCATCATTTTCTAAACAAGGTAATTTATGACCTTTTCGACAAATTAAGGTAAGAATTTTTTTTAACATATACGGAGGGTGCGGCTATTTTCCACCATTATAACATCTTCAAAGCTTCCCTAAAAATATTATAAAAAAATTTCAAAATAAATGTTTTCTTTTATAATTATTTGAGTTTTAAATTATTTCAAAATAGAATGAGATATTTCTCTCAAATAGTGTTGATTTCATCTATGTCAACATCTTTTGATAGATTTTACCCTTGTTTGAAGTTGATTTAATATGATACAATCTTCCATATTTCATTGAAAGTTTTGTTATATGTTTGACTATGGATGTTTTATTTTTATACCATTCATGGTTTATGTTTAAATTATTAACATTTTGTATGCTAGTTTTAATACGAATGTTTATGTTATGTTTCAAAATTTTCATGTGAGGAATTTATTGGACTTAGTAAGTGACATGTGGATCCCACTATAGCTCTTTTATGCATTGGTAGGTCTCGTGAGATAAACTAGTGTCTTGGTACAAGGCCTTGACAAAATCTTATTTGTAGTCTTGGCACGAGTTCTTGACTATGTGGTTATGATGTCTGGAATTATGCATTCCATCATTATGAAATTAACTATTGATATTACATGTGATTATTAGACTATTAGAATATCCATGTGAATAAATAAATTGAATTATTTGATTTATCTTTGCCATGTTAAGTTTAATTTTATGTTTAAAATGATTTTGTTTTAGTCTTATACATTTTTTTAAATGTTTATGCTTATTTATGAAAGTTTCTGCTATATTGTTATCCTTACTAAGCATCTGATCTCACCCCTTTCTTATGTTTTCCTTTTCCCAAGATGTGAAGAAGTATATTATGATTAAACTACATGGATAGGATAAATTATATGAGTGTGTTCAAAGGGTAAGCAATGTTGTTTTCTATGTCATAATGTAATGTAAAACTTATGTGTGTATCTATTACTTCCAATGCTACTGAACAAATCGGTCTTTTGAGACTTGATCTCTTGTGATCATGCCAATGTTTTTTAATAATGCACCGACTATGGGTAACTAAGGTCAAGGAGTTACAGTTGCTATCAGAGTAAGTTTAGTACAAACCTTGGAAGCTAGATTTAGAAAAACTCTAATTAGAGAACATTACCCTAAGATAGATTTTGAGGATTAGTATAGAAGAACTTCTTATAATTTTGGTAATGTAAATATTTTGTGTATTTTACAAGAAATATATCCCTTTCTATATTCAAGTAGGTAGAGGCATCTCTAGAACAGATGTACCTAGGAGTGAAAAATCTGACAAGGAGTTTCGGGCTTGACCCAGGGTATCCCGGTACATGACAATGGGCCTTCCTGCACTCTTGGTTATGACACTCCCGGGGGATATGATTAGGATAATTCAAATTTTCTTTACAAACCATTATTAAATATTTATGAGTAAATACTTATCAAAGAAAACATTTTTTATTATTATGGATTGTATGCATAAACTTTTCAATTTATGTTAGTTATTTTACTAGTTTGGAATTATGTATTGTGATTCATAAACTAATCTAGTGTATGTTATTTTTTATAAATGGCACCTAGTGGAAGGAATGGAAACTATATCAATGCATGTAATACATATAGGTATTTCCCTCCTACTCAGGATAATTATAGTGGAGCTGGTGATGCAACCGGTGTTGAAAAACTTATAACCATACTAGGATAACTCGCTCAGGTTATGAATAATAACCTTACCCATATGGAGCACCCTGATCCACAACACGGAGGATCAATGTTAGATCAATTCATGAGGAAACAAAAACCAACATTTAATGGGACTAAAAATCCATTTGTAGCTGAGCAATGGATAAGTTCCTTAGAGAAAATATTTCATGCCTTGGGGAGTAGCGAAAGGGAAAAAGTTATCATGGTAGTTTATCACCTCACAGGAGATGCATATCAACGGTGGTCATTAATTCAAAATAAAAAGGAGGATGAAGAAGTATCAAATATGGAATGGAGGGAGTTTAAAGAGATTTTCCTAGAAAAATACTTTCCTCGTAAACATCGAGCATATTTGGAAAGACAATTTTTGAGTTTGAGGAAAAAGGAGGATGAGAAAGTCACAAAGTATGAGGATAATTTTACAAGGTTAGAAAGGCATGTAGCTGATTATATACGTGACCCAAGGAGTAAGATTGATTGATTATTTTATGGGTTAAAACCATTTCTCCATCAAGAATTAGTCTCACAATCCTTCTCATTGTACGAATATATTGTCTCATGTTCTATCAAGACAGAAAAATAATTCTATAAGTCTTAAAAATTTAAAGAAAAAGAAGAGAAGAATATATCTGATAAAGAATTTAGAAATGGAAATAAGGAGAAGAAGGGAAATTTTGAATTTCCATCCTGCAGTAAATGTGGGAAGAACCAGCCCAGTACTTGCCTGAAGGGAATGGGAGTCTCTTAAAAGTGTGGTTAAAAAGGCCACAAAGCTCATGATTGCAAGGGAAAGAAATAGGCTTTCAATGTTGAATGCTACAATTTTAGAGAAATGGGCCATTATCCAAATGAATTTCCTAAGCGTAAGGGAAACTTACATCAGAAAAGTCCAAGGGAGTAAGGCTAAGCTTTTGCGATCACTAATGCTGAGGTTGAAGCTCCGAATGACATGGTGGTAAGTAATTTAATGGTTTGCTCAAATTTAACCAACGATTTAATAGATTCTGGGTCATCCCATTATTTCATATCTTCCCATTTTTCTAAGAAAATTAGATATTTACAATTTGATTTAACAAGGTAGTTGTCAGTCAAAACTCCTAAGGGAGGTATCATTACAACAAAGTTTTGTGAATCAGTTCCCATTTGGGCATATAAACATGTTTTATCTACTGATCTCATCATCATACCCATGATTGAATTTGATATAATACTAATTATGGATTGGATTTTGGACCATGATGCGAAAATTTATTGTAAGAAAAATTAGGTTACAATTTTCAATTATGACAAGGAATACCTTATCTTTAGAGTAGAAACGTCACCATCTAATTATTATCTAGATACACCCCCAGTAGCTCTACTAAATTCAATTATTGGGGAGGAAGATAATGAAATAACTATAGGTGAGGAAAGGAATTTTCAAATTTAGGATGTGCCTATTGTAAAAGAATATATTGATGTGTTTCCAGAGGATTTACCTGGACATCCTCTAGAATGAGAAATTGAGTTTTCCATTGATTTAATTCCTAGTTCAAGGAACATATCAAAGACCCCTTATAGAATGGCCACTGTGGAATTAGTGGAACTAAAGAAACAACTAGAGGAATTGAGTAATAAAGGGTTTATTCGCCCTAGTGTTTCTCCATGGGGAGCCCCTGTTATTTTTGTTAAGAAGAAAGATGGATCTATGAGGTTTTTCTTTGACTACAAGGATATCAATGTTATAACAATAAAGAATACATATTCCCTACCTCGCATTGATGATTTATTCAATCAAATTCATGTAGATCAATATTTTTCAAAGATTTACCTTCTATCTAGATATCATTAGTTGTGTGTGAAGAAGGAAGACATTCCAAAAATATCATTTTGAACCAGGTATGGGCATTACGAGTTTACAGTAATGCCTTTTGGACTGACTAATGCACCCTCTATCATCATGCATCTAATGAATAGACTTTTCAAGGAATATCTTAATGGATTTTTAGTGGTATTTATTTATTATAGTTTGGTTTAATCCAAAAGATATGAAGATCATGAAAATCACTTGTGCACTATTCTAAATACTCTTAGAAGAAATGAATTATATGGGAAGTTTAGCAAGTTTGAAATCTGGATTCATAAGATTTCTTTTCTTGACCATATTATCTCTAAGGATAGAATATCTGTTGATCCTTCTAAGAAAAGAGTAGTACAATAATGGACAGCACCGATGAGTATAATTGAGGTATGCAGTTTTATTTGTTTAGAAGGTTATTATCGGTGTTTCATCCAGAATTTTGCCCGATTGGATAACTCATTAACCAAGATCACATGTAAAAGGGTTAAATTTTTTTGGATAAAAGAGTGTGAATAATTTTTTTAAGAACTGAAGAGAAGATTAGTCAATTCTTATATATTGAATCTACCATTAGGGAATGATGGTTTTGTTATTTATAGCGATACTTCAAAGAAAGGACTTGGTTGTGTCCTTATGCAAAATGATAGATTTATTTCCTATGCATCATGACAGCTAAAAATTAATGAACAAAACTATCCTACTCATGATCTTGAGTTATAAGCTGTAATATTTTCTTTGAAGATATGGAGACACTATCTCTATGGTGAAAAGGTGAGATTTATACTGATCACAAGAGTTTGAAGTATATTTTCTCACAAAAAGAACTCAATATGAGGAAAGGGAGATGGCTTGAACTACTCAAGGATTATAATTTCACTATACACTACCACCCAGGGAAGGAAAATAAGGTGGCAGATGCTTTGAGTAGAAAGGATCATGGCGTTTTGAACAAGATGAGAGTTGAAAGGGATCATATGTTCATGAATCTGGTAAAGATGGATATAGGAATAATCATGGAAGGTAAAACGTCAATACATTTTCAAATGTTTTCTAATTCTATTTTTACTAGAAAGGATAAAAAGTTCTCAGACTGATGATGAGGAGTTTAAAAATAAAATTAAAGGTGTGAACGATGGGAGATTGATCGACTTCGTATATAAATATGGAATTTTGAAATTTGGGAAGAGACTCTGTGTTCCTGACATACCTGTTCTAAAAAGGGAATTGTTGGATGATGTTCATAGCTCCAATTTCTCTATACACCCTGGTATCACTAAGATGTATAGAAATTTTAAAGAACATTTTTTGTGGGACAATATGGAAAGGGAGATTACTAATTATGTGTCAAGATATATGGTTTGTCGATAGGTTAAGGATGGAAGACAGCATCTTGGAGGAGTCATGAAACCTCTTCCCATACCTGAGCGGAAATGGGTTGATATTACAATAGACTTTGTCATGGGTCTACCAAAGACTCCTAGAAGGAATGACGCAATATGGGTCATTGTTGATCGTCTTACCAAGTCAACACATTTTCTTGCTATAAGAGAAGATTTACCACTTGAAAATTTAGCAAGACTATATAATTTGTAAGACTTCATGGTGAACCACTATTTATTGTTTCTGATCATGATCCCCATTTTACATCAAGATTCTGGAAAAGTCTTCAAAAATCCCTAAATATTGAACTTCATTTGAGCACTGCCTACCACCCTCAAACTGATGGAGAATCATAATAGACTATTCAAACCTTATAATACATGTTGAGATCTTTCTTACTTGACGTTCAAGGTATGTGGGATAAATATTTACCTCTAGTAGAAATTTCTTATAACAATAGCTTCCATTAAAGTATTCAGATGGCACCATATGAAGCGTTATATGGAAAGAGATGTCACACACCAACTTGTTGGGATGATGTTGGTGAAAGAAAACTTGTAGGCCCAGAACTTGTTGAGGAAACAATAGAAAAGGTGAAGATTATCTAAACCCACATCAAAGTATCTCAAAGTAGGCAAAATATCTATGTTAATAAATAGAGGAAGGATTTGGAATTTCAAGTAGGATATCATGTTTTCTTGAAGGTATCTCCATGGAAGGTTGTTGCACGATTCGGTAAGAAAGGTAAATTAAGTCCCAAGTACATCGGACCTTTTGAAATTCTAGAATGAATTGGAGTTGTAGCTTATCATTTGGAAATGCCTCCAAGCCTCTCCAAAGTTCATGATGTGTTCCACATATCACTATTGATAAAATACATTCCTAACGCAACGCATGTACTCACCCATGAATAAATAGAAATGGAACCCAATTTTTCTTATTGTGAAGAGCCTATCAGGATTCTTGATACTAGAGAACAAGTGTTGAGAAACCGGACTACTCGTCTTGTAAAATTTCTATGGAGAAACCATAATATGGAAGAGGAAACGTGGGAACTCGAGGAATTTGTGATGAAGAACCACCCGAATCTTTCTATGCAGTAATATTCTAGAAATTTTGAGGATGAAATTATTTGAAGGAGGGAAGGATGTAACACCCCAATCTTCCACAGTATGTTTCTCTTTGAATAATACAATAGCTTGTGTTGTACGCAACTTTGAGTTCTAGCACACCACGACCAATCAAACTAGCCATTATGAATAGTAATAGACACTTTTTGAAATTTTATAAATTTTATTTTTCCAAATGGACTTCATTTTTTGGATTCAGAATATCAAAATTAGCTTAGGGTGAATTTTTTGTACTTTTCTAAAAACTTTCAATTTTTGATGAATAGTGAAAAACACTTCGTTATTGTTTAAAACCTAATTTTTATTTAAATAAATTATTTATTTTATTTAAATTTATTTTAGGTCAAAATATATACATAATACCTATATAAGTTCGATGTAATTCATTGGAGTCATTTTATAATAAAATTAGATGTGTGAAATTTTATTGAACATTTTAACGTCTTTTACCCACCTTCTAGGCACATTTGCAAATTTGCATAAAACGTGATTTTTCAGCTTCTATGAATTTAATTTAAAAAATCTGAGAGACATGGTTGACATCAGTAAGTAAAATTTGATTCAATAGGATTAAAATAATTTTTGGTGAATAGTAACTTTTGAATTTTATTTACCATGGTAAAAAGTAAATAGGGTAATTAAGGATCAAAATGATATTATAATTACCCTAAAACATATCCTAATTCTATTGGATAATTTTATTTCGACAAAATTCAAACTTAAAAATAAAATATGATCTTATTTGATCCACTTGGATTATATTAGTATATTTATTATTATTTTATTTAAAGAATAGTTAAAAGTGTTAAATTCAAATTTTCATAACTAAAACATTTTTAATATATGGTTATACATAAGATAAATTCAACTATAAATATTCATTATAAATATAAAAATATTTCCTACATAATTATATTTTATTTATAATTTTTATACATTAAATAATTAAATTTATTTATGACACAATGATGACGCAATAATTACCTTATTAATAAACGATTAAAATAATTAATATTATAAATATCCAAATAAATATAAATTGAGACTTTTTATGACTTACACTAATTTTATAGGTTAATATGACATGTTAGGATTTATTTAATTTATTCTTTTCGAAGTAATCAAGTTTTTTTGACTTTCACAAAAAACAAATACTAAATGGTGTCAAAATTGACATAAATGAGTTTTTAAAACAAATACTATATTATTAATTGATATAATATTCCTAAAAAATATAAGGTTCAGCCAAAGGACTTAGATAAAGTTATATATTTCAATAATTAACCACTTGGGGTTCTCTTGTCTTTTTTTAGTAAGTTTATTAACCATTTATTATAATAATACAAGAATACATGATAAAAGTTAAACTATTTAACTAAAAGTTAAATCTAAAAGATAAGGTTACTATGGTGACCTAAACCTGTCTAAAACCTATTGGTTGAGAGGTTTTCAACATATCCCCACCTTATCCTAGAAATAAATCCTTTTGGATCCATTATAAACCAAATATGGTTGTATAATAAAGTAATATTTCAAGCTTTTCCTAAAGTGACCCTCACCTCTCTTATAAAGGGGTATTTCCCCTTCTCTCAAAATCACACCTCCAAAGCCATCTGGCTCGGCCAAACCCTTCTCAAATATCCTACCAACTAACCTAAATTCATCCTAGAGGCCTTACTTTGATCATAAATGTAACGTACCGACCCCAGTTACCCAGAGTCAGTGCATTATTTTAATACATTGGCATGATTACAAGGAATCAAGTCCCAAAGGACCGACCAGTTTAGTAGTCTTGGAAAATATATTATATACAAGAACGTTACATTACATTATAAAATGAAAAAACACATTATCTCCATTGGCCACATTCATATCCCTTAGACTATCCCTATAGGTTATTCATAATATACTTCTTCTCATCCTGGGAAAAATAAAACATAGAAAGGGATGAGCTCAGATGCTCAGTAAGGATAACAATATAGCGAAAACTTTCATAAATAAGTATAAACATTTAAGACAGTGTATAAGACTAAAACAAAATCCTTTTAAAATTAAACTTAAACATAATATGGAAAATATAAATCAAATAATTCTATTTACTTATTCACATGGATATTCTACTAGTCGAATAATCACATGTAATATTAATATACAATTTCATAATGACGGAATGCATAATGCCAGACTTTATAACCACATAGTCAATGACTCATGCCAATACTACAAATAAGATTTTGTCAAGGCCTTTTTCCAAGACACTAGTTTGTCTCATAAGACCTATCGATGCATCAAAGATCTATAGTGTGCTCCACTCGTCACTTACTATGTCAAATGCATTCCTCATATGAAAAGGTTTAAACATAACATAAACATCCATATTAAAACTAGCATACGAAATGTCAATACTTTTTCCATAAACCATGAATGGTATAAAAGTAACACATATAAAGTCAAACATATCACAAAACCTTCAATACAATATGGAATATTTTTATCATAATAAATCAACCTCGATCAAGAATAATATCCCGTAAAGAATGTAGACATAGTTGAAAATGATCAGTAAAAATATTTGAGAGAAATGTCCATTTTTCATGAAATCATTTAAAATTCATATAAAGTAATTCATTTAAAATATATTTTTGAATCAAAGTGTCCCATAACACTTTTATACTTTTGAAAGGAATTAACATTTTAAAACATTCATGTCCATATAAATAAATCCTTAAACCCATTTCGAAAACATGGACATTAATGAGAAAGGCTTAGAAGAATAAATCTTTAAAACATATAAAATGATGTTTTTGTAAAATATCACATAAAAAAATCCCTTTGAAAACTCTTTTATGAAACATGGACATGGATAATAAATATGTCCCAGTAGATACTTATGTAAAAACAACCTCGGATAATAAAGATATTTTGAAATTAACCTTTACCTTGCACTTTCCTTTGGTCGAGGGTACGTTTGACCTCATATATAATGACCATAGTATGTTATTAAATTATAACAGAACCATATTAATATTTATTATATCATACATGATTCATTTATGACTTTATACTATCCATTTAATAATTATTTCCATGTCAAATTAACATTTTAGGTAATAATCGCTTTCTTTATTGTATGTGACTTAACATGTTATTCTTGATCGTATCATTTAGATCATGATTTAAATAATTCCAGAATATAATCCTTGATTTATATATCATATATATTTAGAATATAAATATTTATAATATATATATATATGAAATTGAAGGCATTGTTTATGGAGACGGTAGGTCGTATGTACGCATAAACGTTGTTCCTGTTTTCATATCGTATTGAACGGAAGTAAGTGAATAATATATATGTAAGTACATAAATATATATATATATATATACAGTAGAATTATTATGTCATATATTACATACTTATTAATAATATATAAATTTTTATAGTCATCGTTGAATGGTGAATGTGGAAATGAATCTCATCACGTCGTGGAGACGGTATTCCGCAGGTACGCATGAGCGACAATATCATTATATTGATGGTGAAATAGTATTTAATTGAATGGTATATCATATATACAGAATATTTAACATGTTATATTTATTATTTACCTCAGTTATACTCTTTATTATACCCATCCAAATAATGAAGTGTTTGAATAACAAACTATGCCACGATGTGGAGACGGTAAGTCGTACGTACGCACGTATGATGACTTTGTCATTTATAGGATGGATAGAATAAAAAATATGTTTGTACCATATTTATAATAACATAAAAGTATGTATTAGGTACTTTAGTTATTATTTTGGTATGGAAACAACAAATAAAGAGGAAGTGGAGGAAGAAATGAACTTGGAAGAGGGTGGTGAAATTATTACCTCTTCTTCGGGTGTTTCCTTTTGAGTTGATCAAAATGGATCCTTAGGTTGGATTTATGATCAAATAAAGGAATCTAGGTTTATTTTATATAATATTGTAGGATATTTGGGCAGGGGTTGTCTAAGAAAAATGGCTTTGGAGGTGTTATTTTGAGAATAGAGGAAGTGCCCTTTTATAAGAGAGGTGAGTGTCACTTTAAGAAAAGATTGGAATATTATTTTATAATAAAATTATTTTCATTTTATAATGGCTCAAAAAATATTTATTTATATGATAAGGTTTAATGGGTTTAAAAAAACTCAACCAATAGGTTTTATACAGGTTTAGGTCACCATATTAACCATATCTTTTAGATTTAACTCTTAGTTAAATAGTTTAACTTTTACCGTGTCTTCTTGTATTCTTACATTATATGGTTAATAAACTTACTCTAAACTTACACAAGATCCTAAAGTGGTTCCTTAATGACATATATAAAATTATTTAAGCCCTTTTTCCTAGCCTTATATTTTTATGAATATTATATAATTTAATAATATAATAATTGTTTTAAAAGCTCATTTATGTCAATTTTGACACTATTTTGTATTTGGTTTTTTTGAATGTCATAAAAACTTGATTACTTAGAAAAATATACATTAAATAAATTATAACATATCATATTCACCTATAAAATTATTGTATTTCATAAAAACTTTTAAATTGTATTTATTTTAATATTTATGATATCATTTATTTGATTCTTTCATTAATAAGGTAATTACTACATCATCATTGTGTCATAAATAAATTTAATTATTTAATGTATAAATATTATAAATAAAATACCATTATGTAGGAAATTATTTTATATTTCTAATTAATATTTATAGTCAAAAATATAACTTATATTACACCATGTAAAAAATTACAAAAAGATATATGTTTATGTCATTTTTGTCTTTAAATTAATTAATATAATGTGTCATTATCACTCTCAAGTGGCTCCAAGTGGTCCCAAAATCTACCCAAGGATTCCCATGGTCGGACATGTATCAACCAATAGGAATAGGACACATGTTAGGGTAATTTAATATTATTATAATAACATTTGTTTACCCTTATTTACCAGATTTACCCTTTAACCATGGTAAATAAAATATTTACTGAAGTAAATATTCATAATGTATAAAAATAAAAGTTACATATTTAAACAATTTTTACCTATTTATTCTAAATATGGAATACATTTTTCCAAATTCAAAACACATAAGTGGAAGAAATTAATTTAAAATCAATTCCCATAGTCAAAACAAAAAGCGTGTTTTTAAAAAATAATAACTATCAAAAGATTAACACTTGTTTATATCCAATTTAAATTTGAAATTACATTAAATGACCTAAATTATATTAAATGATAAAAATTTAATCTAATTATACTTTAAAACCACTCAAATGTATAATTTAACACTATAAATTATTTTGATTAAAAAAGTTGTTTTTAATTAAAATTAAGTATTTTTCATTATTCGTCAAAATATGAAAGTTATCAGAAAAGTACCAAAAATTAATCCAAACTAAAATTTTATGTCCCAGTTCTAAATAATAAATTAATTTCATTAAATTGAATATATAAAAGTTTTAAGTATTGGTTTTAAAAAAAAGTTTGCCATTAAAAGGTAGTAAAATTGCATTTTTTTAAAAATACTTCTTTTATCTGAAAAAAATGGATTTATTTTTATATTATGTATAATAAACACATAATATTGATTATAAAATTATATATAGTATATAAAATTCAAAATTTAGTTAATACTATTCATAACTGCTTTTTGAATGACTAGTTTGGTAAGTCATGGTGCGCTCGAACTCAGTGTTGCGTGTAGCGCAAGTTATTGAATTTCTTTGAAGAGATAACGTACTATGAAATCTTGGTGTGTTATAAGAAATAAAACCTTAGGATCAATTTTGATCAAATAAAAATGAATCACCTGAATAAGAGGTAATTATTTCATCACTTCTTTCAAATTTGTTTTCTTCTTCCACTTTCTCTTTCTTTGTTGTTTCCATACCAAAATAATAACTCGAGTAACTTCTACATAATGTGATGTTATTATAAATATGGTACAACCATATTAATTATTTTATCCATCCTATGAATGAAAAAGTCACCATACGTGTGTACGTAAGACTAGCCGTCTCAAAGTCGTGGTGTAGTTTGTTATTCAACACTTCATTATTTAGATGGGTATAATAATGAGTATAATTGATGTAAATAATAAATATAACATTTTAATTATTATTTATATATGATATACCATCCAATAATATATGATTTCACCATAAATAGAATTGTATTTTCACTCATGCGTACGTACGGATTACCGTCTCCACGAACGCGATGAGATTCATTCCCCATCGTAACCATTAAAGAATAATTTTCATTTTATGATTAAAAATAATGTTTAAGAACTTAATATCATTCTTTATATGAATAAAATACATCCTATCCATAATAAAAATGACTTATGTAACAAAACATATAAAGGAAAACGAATCAGTTAACACCCAAAACAATGATACTACTAAAATATTATTAACAAAACAATTTTAGAATATCATGTATAATATCATATTTATGTATATAGTTCTTGTATAATTTAATAACAATGATTTAACTATTATACAAGAGGTTAACGTACCCTCTACCAAGGAAAAGTACAAGTTAAGGTTTAATTTTACAATCTCTTTATTATCTGAGGTTGTTTATACGTAAGTATCTACTAGGACATCTTTATCATCCACATCCATGTTTCTTAAAAATGTATTTCAAAACATTTTTACTATTTCCTATAATATGGTTTAAATTCATTTATACCCTTTTTTGAATTTTTATAAAATGTTTTTAATGTAATTTTTTCATCGTTTTCCAAACAAAGTACGTTATGAATTTTTCGACAAATTAAGGTAAGAATGTTTTTTTTAACGTATATGGTAGGAGCGACTATTTTCCACTATTATAACATCTTCAAATCTTCCCTTACAATATTTTAATAATATTTTCAAAATAAATTTTTCTTATAATTATGTGGCTTTTAAATTATTTCAAAATAGAAAGAGATATTTCTCACAAATAGTTTTGATTTCATCTATGTCAACATCCTTTGATGGATTTTACACTTGTTTGAAGTTAATTTATTATAATAAAATATTCCATATTTTATTGAAGGTTTTTTGGTATGTTTGAATGTGGATGTGTTATTTTTATACCATTAATGGTTTATTTTTAAAGTATTAACATTTCTTATGCTAGTTTTAATACAAATTTTTATGTTATGTTTCAGCCTTTTCATATGAGGAATGCATTGGACTTAGTAAGTGACGGGTGGAGCCTATTATATCTCATCGATGCATTGGTAGGTCTCATGAGACAAACTAGTGTCTTGGAATAAGGACTTGAAAAAATATTATTTTTAGTCATGGAATGAGGCCTTGACTATGTGGTTATGATGTCCAGTATTATGCATTCCATCATTATGAAATTAGCTATTGATATTACATGTGATTATTCGACTACTAGAATATCCATGTGAATAATTAAATGGAACTATTTGATTTATCTTTCACATATTATTATTAAGTTTAAGTTTAAAAGACTTTTATTTTATCCTTATACATTGTCTTAAATGTTTATGCTTATTTATGATAGTTTCTGCTATATTGTTATCCTTACTGAGCATCTAAGCTCACCCCTTTCTTATGTTTTATTTTTCCTAGGATGTGAAGAAGTATATTATGATTAAACTGAAGGGATAGGATAAATTATATGAGTGTGTTCAAAGGGGACACAATGTTGTTTTTTTATTTCATAATATAATGTAAAACTTGTGTATGTATCTAGTACTTCCAAGGCTACAAATCTAATTGGTCTTTTGAGACTTGATCTCCTGTGATCATGCCAATGTTATGTAATAATGCACCGACTCTCGATAACTAGGGTTGGGGAATTACATAATATGTTCCATAAAAGGTATCCAAGATCAAATATATATTTTACCTTTAAAATAATTTGTTTTTTAGGTTATTTGATTAATTTTATAAACCCTTTATGAATCCTTCAAAACCAATATTATATTTTAACATATTAAAATCAATTCTTTATAAACATGAATCACTTCCACATATCCAAGGGTATTATTTTAATTTTTTAGATTAATTTACTTATAAAATAATATAAAATAATACTCTTTGGTAGAAAAAATGGTCATGAACCTTGGTAGGGTTTGTGGTTTTGATTACTTAATTGTATAGAGTCCAAAACCTTTATTTGGAAAATAATAAAGAAATACCCTCTCTTTTCCTATATAAACCCACCCAATATCCCATTAATCTTCACAAAAAAACCATTGGATCATGAATACACTCTTAAATTTCCTCAATAGATCCCTCCTAATGTTCCCCTAATCTCTCAATAATTTCCTCACAAGCTTTTGGAAACACCCTCTCAAGGTAAGGGATCCTCTCCTTCTCCTATTTATTCAAGCACTTCCTTTGTATTATGCCTTTTTTATTCCATTTTTTCATGTTGTGGTATATTATCACACATCCATATTACTTAAATTGTGATTTAATATTTATTATATACCCCTTTAACTCTCAATCCCTCCCATGATTCATTATGTACCTCTATTATGCTACCGAAATTATTCTGTGATTTTTTCATGAAAAAAATTTATTCAAGAACCCTGTTTATATTAAACCTTTTAATTCTAAATTTTTCATGTTGTATTATGTTATTAAAAATCCTTATTATTTTCCTTATGATTTTAAAGTTATGATATACCCCGTTCACTCTCATTAGGCCCTCCCATGATTCATTATGTACCCTTATTATACCAATGATATTATCCTATGGTTTTTCCATTCCAAACATTTGTATTTTGAATAACATCACCATTTACACTCAATGGTATTAACCTAGATATACATATACCTATTTTATTTGGTACTTCCATGTATTTATTCTACACTCCTTAATCATGGGGTTAAATTTTATTAAATATGATCCTTTGTTGAAAGATCTATATAGAACACTTATTCTTGTACATGGTATGAAAGAAATGGGTGTGTATAGAATTATATAGCGCTAAAATGAATTGGGTAATGTTTTAGTCAAATGATATATCATTTATGGGGTTAGGGAGTAAATTGATACATTATGGGACTTTTTCCACCATGTTATGACATCTTGAAAGTTATCCATGACCTTTTTTATGATTTCATGTTTAATGTTGTTGCTATATTATAATTGTTACCTTTATGTTATCATGTTGTATCATGACTCATTGTTTAAATTATGATTATCACCCCTTTAATGTCCCATTAAAATTCCTATTTAAAAAAATGTAATAAATTCATTATGTTCTTCTTTTTTTATTCCCTTACTCAGATTTATAGCTCACCCCTTTCTTATGTACGCCCCGAGGCTATCCCATGAATTTTTAAGAGAAAACCCAATTTAGAGAATTTTAAGGAAGTTTTCAATAATTTTGTTGTATCAATGTGTCAAGTTGATGTGATATATACCTAATTTTATAAATACACTAGGCTTCATGGTCTTTTGGGTTGTAATGAGTGTGTTTTTATGTAAAAAATTATGAAATAAAGTGTATTAATGATATGGGTTTTCATACAAAAGATATATAAACACTAATAATAAGATCTTTAAATCATTATATTATAAAACCACTATGGGTACAAACTAAGTGGAACCATCCAATCCAAAAAATATTATTTTCACTAAAACTGTTTTTCATGATGAAAGTTTCAAAACAAATCCAAAAAAATATGGATGAAGAAAATTATTAATAACCACACCACTATATCTATGGTGGATGTGATCATAGGTAAGAGAATTTTCCTCTCAAAAAATCCCATCTAAAGTTTGATGAAGTTCAAAATAGAAATCATTTAATTCTAGACAAACTATAGTTCAAGAGAAGAAAATAAGGTTTGTTGTCTATTATTAGTTCTTTGATAGGATCAAGCACAAAGAAATTGAATGTTGGAATAATATTTAAATATATGGAAGTAAAATAAATCCTACATAAAGGGGTAGAAAAGATGATTTGATGCATAGAACATAAGATAAAGGTAAAAGTTTATTTATCTCTAATATCTTTATAATCTTAGAGAAAGTCTGTGGTATTTTCAAGAAAATTGGTCTTGGTGAAGATGCATGCTTGAGAAAATCAACCAAGCATGAGACTAAAGAATTTAAAGTAATAAGACTACAAGATATAAGGAACAAACAAGTGAATAAAAGTGGTGAATTTACCTTGGGTAATAGGTTAAATAAGATTTTTGTTTAAAATAAACCTAAGAATATTAAGAAGAATGATACATCCAAAAAAATATATGCTTCTATTATGGTTGAAGAGGGAACCCCATATACTTTCTTAAAAAAACATTGAGTCTAGGTGTTAGTGGAAGAAATATATAGAAAAAAATGGTTAAATTAACACACTATAATAATAAAATTATTGATTTATATAAAGTAAATTCTAAGAATCCATGAATAAGATCCAATAAAAATGATCAAGTTTCTAAAGAATGCATGATTATTTAAATAGACTGATTTTACTTAGAAAATAAGATAGATAGATAAAAATAGAATTAATGTTATAAAAGGAAAAAAGTTATTCTACATGAATAAGAATTGGAGTTTCATGATAGGTAGTCTAAAAAGGATGACCCAAGAGTACTTGAGGAACTATGTTGAAGGTGCATGTTGGATATAAATAATTCAAATAATTTTTTAATCAAGTTTTTAGCCTAAGTGGTGATGTTTTCATCAAGAGACTCTTTAAAATTGATGCATGTGTTGAAGGGGAGAACCAAGGAGATAATTATGCTTTTAAATATGAACAATTGATTAGAACACACCATAATATAATTGATCAAACATTTGGTATCTTTAATCTTATTTTATGATTACATCATCCTTGATGAAGTTAAGATAGAATGTATCCCTTTAGGGGAGGAGTTTGAGAAATATTTCGAAAGTTAATATTTCATGGAAATTTTGTATTCTAGAAAAATTGATTGAAAATGTAATTGAAAAGTTATGTTTTAATATTATTTCATCCCTATTGTTTAATAATAAATTCTAATGTTAAGGAGTGAAAGTTGAATTTATAAAGAGAATGAATAAACTAAGATATTCATGGGAGGGTTTCTAAAACTAATCATGTTATAAGTTTTGAATGTTTTTAATATGTTGTTGATATAAGTGCTAGAATATAGTAAAAAATGTCATGATAAAATATTCAAGATTTTTTATCAACATAAAAATATTTAAACATCCCCTGATAAAAATATTGTTAGTTGGTATCATATTCTGGTTTGGTTATGAACAAAAAAAATTCTAAATTATTCCCTATAGTTTTCTATATTGGGCTGGATCACATAGAATTAGAGTGTAATTATGGAACATAGCTTTACTTAAAATGATACCAGTCTCTATAAAGTTTTTTTATTTATTTTAAACAAGGGGAGATAGAATAAAATGGAATAAATTGACATGCATTTTCTATATGGGTATTTATAACAAATCCAAATGGGGAAATTGTTCAACCCACTTGGTGTTGAGTTTTCTTTTTAATCAATAAGTATGAAGTAAATAAGAATGATTTAAATATTTTTTGAGAAGAAAATCTTGGAATATGTGTGAATTTATAAGAATAAATGATGAATAATACTAGATAAAGAGTGGGGAACCCAAGTACAGTGTTATAATACTTTTAGTTGAGCAAGTTGGATAATACCATTAAGATTGAAGTTTAAAGTACCCTCAATTTGTGATTATCATGCTAATGGAGAATTTTCAATATGTTATAAATATAATGTAAGGAGTTTAAAATTATCTTATCATTAATAAGGTTTTATATTTTTAGATGTATGGAAATATTATTTATGTATGATATGTTGTCATAGGAGATACTCTTGGAGATCTATTCACATGGAAAAGATGTTTGGGTGATTTTATACCAATATTTCATGGAGACTATTTTTCTACTAAATATTATTAATGATGGTTAATATGATGTGGATGATACTTCTTGGATTATGAATATTTTATGTATAATCATTATTCATAATTAATATGGATAGTTGCTTCATTCACAAAGATTTATAATATTTCAAGATGAGTAGTGATCCATGGAGTATGGAGATGGTTGGATACTATATCTCTATAAATAAGTTAATAAA
Organism: Viscum album; assembly: GCA_963277665.1. Lineage (NCBI taxonomy): Eukaryota > Viridiplantae > Streptophyta > Magnoliopsida > Santalales > Viscaceae > Viscum > Viscum album. The sequence goes on from OY728151.1 coordinate 1,993,471,534, forward strand.
TATAACTATGAATAGTTCCATAAATTATTGATAATTTATAAATAGTATGAATCTATGAAGAAGATGAGAGTATGGATGGTATTTTGATGAAGATTCATCCTTGTGAATACCATGCATGAAGATTATTATCTATATGGGCATCTCTCTTAAATGATGTTCGAAGAAGAAATAAAGTTGTAGAAGTAATCGAATAAAATTAAAATACTATTAGGAGTATTTATATGGGAAATAATATTTTTAATTTTTTTAGTGATAATTTAATATGATTTGAATTTATTCCAAAGTAATCTTATATTTTTTGAAGAAGTTTAAAATAGGCTGGAGAGAACTTATGAAGATTCTATATTAGAGATTTCTAAAAAAATAGAAAATTACCAAATATATAAGGGTTTGTTCATAAGGGTTATACATATCATATATAAGGGTAATCAAAACATATGTAAGATTTTTATTTAGTTGGGAAATTTTTGAGATTCCTAGAGTTTATAGGATATCTTAAAGTAATTTTGAGATTTATATTTCAATCATTTAAATGGAAGAATGAAAGGAAAATATAAGTGAAATTAAATGTGATGATGTAGAGATATTATTAAATTAAAAAACATCACAATTCTTAAGTATAAATCTATGATTAAAGCAATTGTTTTCAGTGATGAATAATGAAGAAGATGATTTTGTTATACACTATAGAGAAGAAGATCATGTCTCAAAGAAGTCTGAGGGTGAAAAACAATCTAAAGTTGGTTTTTTAATTTGAAATGCATCCACGCCAATAGAAAAATTCCATTCCATAGTGAATGATGAAGAGATTTTTGTGATAAAGCATCATTCTAATTTTTATTACATTAAAGATAGGAAAAACTAGGAATGATATGATATATTGTGTCTCAAAACAACCTAGGATTCCATGACACCACCACTATCCATATTTTTATTTTTATTTTCTAAAATTCACTTTATGGTTTAGTGGTAACCATACATATGATTAGAAAAAAAAACCAGACACCAAACATAAATATTTCAAAATTAAAATTCAAAATTAAAAATTGTAATCAACCAAAACTATGGATTCAAAATTAAAAAACCACTCATGTACATGCATCAATCCCACACCAACTAATTACCTCGGGCCATGAGATCCTAAACCACGAGCCAACTCAAGCCATTACCATTGAAAATAAAGTTCAATCATCATTTAAACTTCATGAGTAAGAACCCATCAACCATTTTCTCATAGTAATAAACCCAAAAAACCATTAGGAATGACTTTGAGTAAGAAATTATGAACAAATCCATCAAATCAGTAACTTCAAAATAACCAACTAAAATAAGTTGAGTAAACCAAAACCATAAGAAACAATATCGTAGAAAATATCCACATTCAGCAACACCAGCACCAAGATATCACAAATATAATATAAAATACTAGCTCCATTAAAATCACCATTTCCAAGTGACTTCAATTCTGATATAGAAACCCAGTCAGAAGGAGATTGGACAACAAAGGCCATAATTGGAACACCATCGATTGCTGAACTACACATCCAAAAACCTATTTTTTCCACCTCTCTAGACTAGTGTATATTATCATGAATATATGTAAATAAGTTCTTGTGGTTATTATGAAATTTTAAGGAAATAAACCATGATAATTGATAGATATCATGAGGAATAAGATGTTGGGATTGATGGGAATCTATAGATCCAAGCATAAATGTGGTAAACAAGATTATTTATCATCCTATAGCTGTATTTTCATAATTAAATGTTTAGAAATAAGGAGGTTATCATGGAGGAATCTTGTTCAAGTATTCATGAATTTAATTTTGGGAATGTATTGTATCAAAAATACTCTATGATATATGTTGATTTTCATGATCACAAATACACTTGTTTATTTTATAATAAAGTTTCTTTAAGTAATTTTTAGGAATATATATATCATGAATATATGTATTAGTTTTGATAGAATAAAAAGATAAAGGATGTGTTCTAGAAACAATGTTCATATCCTACATTTGAATAAACATATAGAGCAGAAATCCAACATTGAATACTGGAATCACTTTTCATACCCTACATTTGGAGAATGAACGTATGGATAATAAACATTGTGTTTGGAATAAACCTTAAGATGGAAGGATGGATGTATAGATTCTTATCCCTATGTCACTTTTAATCCCTATGCTATGTAAAGGAACCCTATTCCACACAAAGGAACCATAGGCAACATATTTTAACCCTCATTTGACTATTCAACGATAGAGATTTAATTCCATGATTTTATATGGGATTTCTATAATGTTCTTGATAGAAGTAAAGATCCATTCAAAGCTATTATACAACTGATTCAAAGGCTTGTTATGATCGATTCAAAGAACTGTATTCAACGGAGTAAATCACTCCTACTCTTAAGGAAATTTGTGACTCTCCTGAATGATTTAAATTTAAATATCATCGTTCTATCAGGCGAATTTTTAGATATGATCAACCGAAAGAAATATATATATATATATATATATATATGATCAGAATATTTTCTCTATTGGAACACATGATACATATTATATACAACTACATTTTTCTTTTAAATATCTTCTCTACAAAACTACTACAAATAATGAAGGACTCAATTATTTTTCTAAATAATCCACGCTTTAAAGATATACATTTCAACCTAATACTATTGTAACTACTATTGTTTATTAGTTTTTATTTGTATAAAATGTCATTTTTAACTAAGATATATTCAGAGATATTCTTTCTTGAATAACTTTTATATTTTAAGAAGAAGATCCATATTCTATCAGTTGCTTCTACAACTATGATGTTCAACCTGAATTGTCAAAAAATTAAACTATTTTTATTTATTAGAGTTTCAACTTCTCATACTTAGTTGTGGTTAAGTGTTAGATTCTTGTACTAAGATATGGATAATTAGTTCCCTATAAAATAATAAAAAGTCTCTGTTTAGCCTTTTTATAAATGTTTCAACTACCAATACTTAGTTTTGGATTTTAAGGTCTTGTGATAAGAGGACCTTTTCTAGTTCAAATCACCAATCCTAAAAAGAGAATGTTGGTGGAGTGGACTAGGGGGTCTTTTTCCCCAAACCACTATAAAAATTATTGTGTAATTTTTTACTATTTATCTACTACTCAATTAATTATAGTACAAAACACTACATATCTACAATAATCACAAAGTGAGTTAAATGCTTGAATCTATCAAGACTATTGAAAAGACACAATTTACCCCCCTCTTGTGTATCTCTGTATTGTTTTAACCTGAAAATTGGTATTATAGGTGAAATTTTTGATAAAGAAAATAGATCTATAGAAATTTTAAAATAATAAGGTCTATAAAAATTAGATGTTAATAGATGATATTAAAGAAGGTATGTATATGATTTCAGATCCCTATTTTAATGGTGAAAATTATGGATGCTAGAAATCACGAATGATATTCTATCTGAAGAATATTGGATTCAATGTTTATTTGAAGATCATCACTCCTTATGTGATTCCTAAGAAACCAGAAACTTGGGATGCTGCAACAGAAGATGAATATGACATCAACTCAAAAACAATGAATGCCATAATTTGTGGATTTGGACCTGATTAATTCAATCGAGTGTCACAATGTACTACTACCTATGAAATGTGGTAAATAATCATTTTTTCATATAAAGGAACTAATAATATCATAAAAATGAGGTATGCTACTGTAAAAATAAATTTTGACACCTTTATAATGTTCGACAGTAAAAGCGTCACAAAAATGAATAGAAGGTTAATAGAAATATCAACAATACTACTACCTTAGTAGATCTAATTTCACAATCAGATCAAGTGCTATAAGTATTTAGAGTACTTCCCCTAAATGGAATGGCATATCTGCAGCTATTAGACAATAATCATATGTCAATAATTTCACTATGAATGAACTAATTCAAACATTGATGATGTACAAAGAAGAAATGAAATATGAAGTTTAAGATCATACTATTTTAAAAATGAAAACACTTTCCTTAAGTTTATATCTGATAAACATGAAAGAAAATCAAAAAAGATTTCAAAACATAAAAATAATCAGATTCCTTATACTATGAAATGGAATTGGCTTAGTTGGCCAGAAATTTTATCAAATTCTACAAGAAGAAAAGAGGGTTTAGAAAATCGTTTAAGAAGGATAAAAAGGAACCAAGTGAAGTAAGATTTTATGAATGAAAAAATATTGCACACATCAAACCTAATTTCTCCCAAATGAAAGATAAAATAAGAAGGAAAGAAAATAAATATCATAGGAAAGATGATTATGATAAGAGATAAAAATGAGCTATGAAATCTAATTGGATCATGTCTAAAGACTCTACCAGCACCTCCAAATCAGATTTGGAAAAATAGCCATAAAATATAAAATAAAATATGTTCTTCATGGCCAATAAATAAGATGAGGTACAAACCTATTACTCTTCTTCCTCTAGCTCTGATAGATGCTCAAATATTAAATTAGTTTCTTATTGTTCAATGCTAGAAGAGAAATATGATACTTTATTAAAGAATCATAAATCATTAAAAAATATTCATAATGTTGTTTTAGTTGAAAGAGACATAATGCTAAAACAACATCAATAACTAATTGAAAAATTCAATTCATCTACATCAAACTGTATTGTTCATGAAAAAAAAGGATAAAAGAATTACAGGATGAAGTATAATCTTATAAGAGTGATTAAAGTATTTTAGCCAAAGGATATAAAAATTTGATTGAGATTATTGGAAATAATGTTATTAATAAAGAAAATTATGGAATATGAAGCAAGGGTCAAAAATAAAAATTATAAAAAAATTATTTTGTGTCCAATTTAAAAAATGATATTTTCTATTACTATAGAATAAAAGGTCATTAAACTAACAATTATTATTTAATAAATCCTCAAATAAGTGGTATTAAAAAATGATTTTATTTCCAGAAATATAACTAAACCAATTAATATAAATTTTGTAAAAATAAGGTAGATCTGGATTCCCAAATCATTGCTTGCTGACACTACTCGACCCAAGAAAATATGGGTACCAAAACAAACATGTGTTTAAATTCTATTACAGGTAAAATACCAAAGAAAAAATAATTCCATTTTTTATATGGATAGTGGATATTTGAGAAACATGAGTGTAGAATCATCCAATTTCCATACATTAACACAAATTAATGGAGGTCTATTCACCTTTGGTGATAATTCAAAAGTAAATATTGTTGGAGTTGTAACTATTGAAGATCCAAAAACAATTTCAATCAACAAATTATTGTATGTACAAGGTCTAAAGAAAAACCTAATAAGTATTGCTCAAATTTGTGATGATGGATTTTAGGTTGATTTATCTAAAAATTTATTCTCAATTTTCAAAGATGAACTGCTTAAATTTAGATCACCTAAAACTAAAAATGTTTATACATTGGATCGAAATTCCTTGTGTAAAAAGAAATTAAATTGTTTAAATTATAAAAAAAATGGGTCATAGATATGTAATAGAAGACTTGGACATTTAAATATATATTATTTACAAAAATTATATAAGAAACAATTAATTTTTGATCTTTCTAGTCTTAAATTTGACAATGATAGATTCTGTTATGCATATCAAATTGGAAAAAACACAAATCATCTTTCAAAATAATTAACAAAATTTCTACATCTGAACCATTAGAACTTATCCACATGGATCTATTTGGAACATATAGGGTAGAAATTTTGGCTAGAAAATTATATATTTATGTTTAAGTTTATGATTTTTCAAGATTTTCTTGGGTTTATTTTCTAAAACTCCAAAGTGAGGTATTCATCATTTTTGAAAGCTTCTGAAAAATTATTCAAAATGAAAAGGATTCTAAAATAATTTCATTGAGAAGTGATTATGGTGAAGAATTTTAAATCATGAATTTAATTCTTTTTTCTAAAATTTAGGTATTAAACACACCTTCTCTACACCAATAACACCTCAACAAAATGGAATTGTTTAAAAAAGAAACATAAATATTTAAGAAATGGCAAGGACTATGCTGAATGAATACAGTATTCCTACCTATTTTTGGGAAAAATCTATAAACATATATTGCTACATTATGAATAGAGTTTTTATAAGACCCCTTATGAAAAAGACGCCTTATGAAATTTGGAATAATAGAAAACCTAAAGTAAAGTACTTTAAAGTATTTGGATGCAAGGTGTATATCATGAATACTAAGGAAAACCTTAGTAAATTCGATCCAAAATCTAATGAAGGGATATTTTTAGGATATTCTTCTACTTCTAAATCATGTAAATTGTTTAATAAGAAGTCAAGGATTCTTTAAGAACTAGTTCATATGAAGTTTGATGAAAATGAACCTTTCATTAAAGAGAAAGATCAAATAGATGAAAATACTAACTCTTTTGACAACATGAGAATTGATTCATCTAAGATTGATTTTGAAAATAAAATTAATGAAATTTAGTCCATTTTAGAGGAACATGAAACATAAGAACTTGAAAGTTTCTTACCTAGAAATACTAGAATCTCAAAGAATCATCCTTCAGAAATAGTTATAGGAAAACAAGACATAGGAGTTATAACTTGAATAAATATAGGAAACTTATTTGAATTATCTTCCTTTATATCTTACTTAAAACCTAATTTTATTGAAGAATCTTTAGAATATGAGATTTAGTTGTTATCCATGCAAGAATAACTAAACCAATTTAGATGAAATGACATTTGGGAATTAGTAGAAAGACCATCCAATTATACAGTAATATAAACTAAATAGATCTTTAGAAATAAATAGGATGATCAAGGGGTCATATCCAGAAACAAATCTAGAATAGTAGAAAAATGATATAATTAGGAAGAAGGAATAGATTATGATGAAACCTTTGTACCTGTTTCTAGATTAGAGTCAATTATAATCCTGCTAGCTTATGCATCTCATATGAATTTTAAATTATATTATATGGATGTTAAATCTGCCTCTTTAAATGGATATTTAATGGAGGAAGTTTTTTTTGAGAAACCACCAGGTTTTGAAAACCCTCACAAACCAAATTCTATTTTTAAACTTACTAAATCTCTTTGTGGCCTTAAACAAGATCCTAGAGCTTGGTATGAAATATTAAGCTCCTTTTTTCGAAAATTGATTTTCTATGGGATTATTAGATTCTACACTTTTTAAGAAAACTATTTTTTCTAAAATTTTATTAGTATAAATTTATATTGATGATTTTATTTTCGGTTCAACAAATTAAAATCTTTGTAATGATTTTTCAAATCTTATGTAAAAATAATTTGAAATGAGTATTATTGGAGAATTAAATTTATTTTTAGGATTCCATATTTATCAAAAATATTATAGAAATTTTTTAAATAAAATTAAATATATTATTGATTTATTAAAAAATTTAGTCTAGAAAACTATAAGACTTATACAACTCCCATGAATACCAATATAAAACTCGATTTCGATGAAGCTGAAAAACAAGTTTATAGCAAGTTATATAGAGGTATGATTGGCATTTTACTGTATCTTACTACTAGTAGGACAAACATAATGTTTTTTTATGTCTATGTTCTAGATTTTAGTCAAATACAAAAGAATCGCACCTTGCTTGTGTTAAAAATAATTTTTAGATATTTAGAAGGAACTATTTTTTAATCTCTTATTTATCCAAAAAACTATGATTTTAATTTGATTTCATATTCAGATGCTGATTTTGGAGGATGGAGATTAGATAGAAAAATCACCTCATGAACCTATCACTTTTTTAGGGAAATCTTTAGTATCATGTTTGAGTAAGAAACAGCATTTAGTTACCCTGACAAAAGTTGAGGCAGAATATATATCTGCTGGCATTTTTTGTGCACAAGTGTTGTGGATGGTACACACCTTACTAGACTTTGGACTAAATTTTAATAATATTTATATTTTATGTGATAATACTAATGAAATAAATATTTCAAAAAATTCTATAAGTCACTCTAAGAGTAATCATATTGATATAAGGCATCATTTTCTAAGAGATCATGTTCTTAAAAAGGATATATCTTTAGAATGTGTAAATATCGAGTATCAATTAGCTAATATTTTTTAATAAATCACTTACCACAACAAGTTTTGATTTTATTAAGGGGATTTAGGGATATTTAATTTTAAATAAATTTTTATTAATTTATTTATTTATAATTTATTTATCAATTATTTTTATTTAGTAATTATTCATTTATTTATTTAAATAAAATATTATTTTAAACCTTGGTTTTAACCTCATGATTTCATAATTAAAAAATTTAATGATTACCTCACGTAATTAGCACATGAAACCAGACTACATCACCAAACCATCAGACTTATCCCACTCTCATTCTTACTCCTTTACAACCCTTAGAATTAAAAAGTGTCTCTCCTTCCAATTTTCTAAAATCCTAACCTTAGAACCTTCAATCCTAAAATCTTCAGCAATGTAAACCTCATGAAGATTTTATGTAGTTGGTTCGAGTGATCCTATCTTCCAGCATGGGAAGTATCGAAAAGTTCTTCAAGGTAAAGTAATAGATTTTTATTCGTTAAATCAAACAAATCTGTTATTGAAGAACAGAGTTAGATTTAAAGGGTTGGAGTTTATTTTTGGAGATGGTAATATTCCTTTTGTGTTTGAAATTTAAGTAAAATAGTTTTATATAAATGTTTCATTTAGTTTCAGAGATGATGAAGATATTTCTATCTCTCAGATTTATAAAAGTGAATTTTATATTTCTTCATTGCAAATAGATAAGAGGTTGGTTTTTTCCTATGAGGGGGAATCTTATTTTTATTTAAGAAATATAAGAGAATAAAAATATAAATTATAGGATATAATTTCATCTATGTTTAGAACAAAAATTCTCAAGAAGATGATGAAAAAATACGTTGTTGTTGATCAAAATGTCTTAATAAAGTTTATTTAGTCATCAATAGTGTTGAGAACTGCTGAGTTGTAAAAAGTTTTGTATCAAGATATGTATATTCTATTTTTTCATCTGAATAATATCAAGATGAATTTCAATCGGTATATTTTGAGATACATGCAACATTATTATCATAAAGAAGCAAAAAATAGATTTATATACCTATGGAATGATTCTTTCTCTCTTGTTACTCAGATTGGGAAAAGTATGGGACATATCATTAGGTACGAGATTCCATCACAGTAATATTTTCAATGATGGAATAGTAAGGAAAGTAGGGTATGTCACAACCCCCTCCCCATAAGGTGTACCACTCCTGGGTCAGCAACATGATAAGGAAGATAGTGACCCCCCAATTCCCGCCTCCAGTAGGCCTCAGGTTGGAAAATAACACCTAGGGTATAGTAAACACACAAATGGGAGGAATTACCCTCTAAGAGAACACGTGAGGAAGAGAGAGATAATAAAAACACCCAACAAATCCAACTCAGACTGTAATATAAAATAAATACAAAGTACACATATGTAATGTCATTCAAAAACTACTAAAACTGAAACAGAAAACTACAAGTACCAAAAGAAAGTAAAAACGGCAGTGACTATGAAGCCTGAACAGCTCCGGCAACGCCAATCTAGTAGTAACCAGCATGATCATGAACCTACTTCAAGTGACCTGAAAAATAGTTTGTATATACATAGGGTGAGTATAACAGTATACTTAGTAGGATCCTCCTCAGAGCCTCTCATGCAAAAAATAAATAAATCATGCTAAAGAACAATGAACAACAAGTGATACTAACTCGTCACCTAAATGGGTATATTATGTTCCCAGCCTCAAAATGGAAACTCTCGCCAAGTATCACATACAAGAGTATATAATATAATTATGAATATTAAGGGTACCCCGCTACCACTTCCCCACTGGTTTTCCACTTTTCCCCAATGTCGCACATCTTAAGCATCTCTCTCCAAAAAGGCTTTCCTGCAGACACCTGGGTGAAGAACCACAACATGAAACTCATGCATCACAACCGCCACATCCATGTAACCAAAGTAACCAGGTAGTTTTTTGAAGCCACCACAGCTCGCATAGCATGTATCATGCATCAGGAATTATACCGCAAGCCATTACATCCTATACACCGAGTAAGGATCCTCAATCTATCACATCCTATACACGTTACACCTATAGTAGTCCATTGGAAACTATATCCATAATATATTTGTGTGAATAACCATAATCTATTATATCCCTCTACACACATATATGGAGAAAACTAATCGATGTGCCTACCAGTACAAGTAACAACCAAGATAAGAGAGTGGGGCCAAAGGGTGTAGTCAGTCATTCATCCTCCCACCAGAATGTTAGGGAAAACACCCCCCCCCCAGGGCTCAGAATCCCTGGGATGTCAGTTTCTCTAAATGACGGGGTGGAGTAGCATATAGAAACACAAAAAGTATAGAATATACTATACCTCACAACCACACTATGGGTATAACCTAGTAATAGACTCAACTGCAGCTAACATCTCTCAGACTCCCAACTGCTACTGCTAAGACGTATCCTATAAGCACACAACCATTTAAAGAGATTTATTATATTACTTCATTCCCTTTTTATCAGTTTCACTTTATTTTAATTAATTCTTTAAACATTAGTTAACTATTATCAATTTCATATTATATTTCACTAGCATTCCGACCAAGATCCATGGTTCCTTCAAATTTTAATGTCATCATTTCCTTACACCAAATTCCAACCCCATAGATTAACATCATTTATTCAATCATTTATTAATAGCATTATTAAATTCCCATATTCCCATGAATTCATGAAAACATTCTAATCTACCAAGAACAAGGGGCTCAACACAGTTAGTAGGTGAACTACCCGTTGAGCCTTTTCCACCTATAGAAAGAGTGAAGACCCATCCATCCTCGATAAGCTAAACACAAAAAGCACATGGAATACCCTGTACATCTTCAACTCTTTTTGTAAGGAGGGTAGAAAGACCATCTATCTTGAGTAGTGGGTAAAGTAAAGCAGATAAACAACAACAAAAATTCATCAAGAATCTAATAATTAACATCCAACTTGTTTCATCATCTCTGGTGTCCTCCCCAACACCCACATGCATAAATTGATGCATCTCGCCACTCTAGGCATCAACTAATGCCACAACCAATGGGCCTCCCTACCCCCACATATCACAACAGCCATCTAGGATCACATCACGACACAAGAAGTAGGAAAAAACATCATATCAACTAGGATCTTGGCCCTTAAACAAGGAATCCATCCTTCATACATAATGAGCACTCATAGCTCCAAAGCACAAGGCATTAGGCCTTACGAGCAAGAGGGTAACTCAGAACCCTACCATGAATTATATTTTTATCAAACTACTGGTTCTTTAATCCATCAAAAATTAACTGATTTATTATTTGTAGGTTCCAACTATGGGAAACCTAAACATTAATCTATCCCAAATTAACTGAAAAGCCTTTAATTCATTATCAACAAGCATCAACATGCCTCTTGATCATCAATTAATTCAATTAAACATGCTTACTGCAACAACAACCAGATTCATTTACATGACTCTTTATATTTGAAAAATAGTTAAAATTAATCCCAATTTATTTTATTTACCAATTTCCATAAAGAACGACATTATAAACAAGGCAAGCATATATATCACACTATCTAGCAAAATAAGAGGCAATAACATATGATTGATACAAATTTATTTATCCAGTTCAAATATTTATTATGTCAATTCCATTGTGATCCAGTGGGATAAAACATTCTAACTCTACAGTTTCATGTAAAAGAATAGAGAATCCATGAATCACCTACCTCAAAAGGTTCTTTATGTTCTTTACATGAGAATGATCCATGCAACAGATCATGATCACCTCCCTCGCAACAACTGCATCCATCTGAGGACGTTAGGGCACGACCGCACCAACCAACACCAAATAAAACTCCATTAGATACATGGAGATTACATGAAATAACATGGAAAGCATAAATAGGAGAATAAGGATTGAAGAAAACACAAAAATGGTGGTAGATCATACCTTATATCGATGACGGATTGACACTTGCTGCTTGCACCAAAATAGGGGGTGCACATACAATAGGAAGAAAATATAAAGGGAAATTATTAAAGGATTAAGGTTATATTACACCACTCCTATGGGAAGAAGTAAATTTTTGAGCATCTCACACCAAGGAATAAGAAGTTAAAACAAGGGAGGAAGATATCTTGTCCCATTAGAAGATTTAACGGAGTAGCGGTTTAAGATACACTAGATTTTCCATTAAAAGAGAATCACATTAAACCACACGATTTGACCAAGTAAAGGCATACCAAGACTTAGGAAAATTAATATAGGAGTTATGGGCTTTGAATAAGCCTTAAATACCTTAAAACAAGGTCTTGAATGTGTTTCCCATCAAATAAAATGTTAAATAGGTGAACTGTAGGAAGCTGGAAACATTGTACACCTACCAACAGCTAGAAACACTATACACCTACTGATGGCTGGAAACACTGTACACCTACCGATGTCGACAGTAAAAATGACTCACTGATTTCGATAGTACAAATGACTCACCGACATTGATAGTACAAATGACTCACCGAAGCTGATAGTATGAATGACTCACTAATACCGATAGTACAAAATGACTCACCGACGATGATAGTACAAATAACTCACTGACACTGACAGTACAAATGACTCACTGGCGCCGATGGTACAAATGACTCACCGATGCTGATAATACAAATGACCCATCGATAACACTGTTCACATCTGTCTCACTAATGAAACTGTTCACATCTGTCTCACTGATGACACTGCTCACATCTGTCTCACCAATGACATAGTTCACAAAACTGGAAACACAATTCAGAGAACTGGAAATTTGGAAAATTGTTGGGGATAAGTCACCTTAACCTCCCAGAACACCTCAAACACTAGATTTTAGCAAAGGAATGGAATAGAGAGGTTCAAGCCATTACAGGATATTTCTAGAGAAATTATTGTAGTGGTTTGTTACCCGTTGGAATAGTATAATAAGAAAGGATGGTGGCTACTATTAAGGGGGGCAGAGATTGTTACCATCTATTAGTTCTGTTAGACCTAGGCCTAAGGAAGAATCTAAATCGAGAATTAAAGAGTTTTATCTTCCTCAAATGAGAAGAATATCAATTAAACTTTCTTAGACTATGGATGAGGATAAAGAAGATAAAGAATAAAGATTTGAGCATGTGGATCAAGTGGCTAAGGATTTTGATAAATAGGCTCCATGGGAAGAGAAACTTAAGAAATTTGACCCTATTTATATTAAAGTTTACCATATTAATATGTCTCTTATTGTTGATGATTCCATAGATGTGGAGGTATCTACATTAATAGAAAAGGTGGAAGGTCTTGAAACTAAATTTTCTGAGGAAGATCCAAGGTTGGTGTTAGTGGAGTTTGGTCAACCTTCCAGAGCACTTTCTACTGAGTATTATGACTCCTTAAAAAGAAATAATGAAGCTATGATTCATAAATGTAATAAATTAAATGAAAATAACTTGTCTCTGAGACAAGAATTGGAAGCTCGAAAGAAAAAAGTGAAATATCTTAGAAGTTCAATTATACCTCAAGTTAGGTTTGAGCCACTTTAGACTCAAATCAGGGATATTAAAGAAACTCATGTTTCCATGGGTGATACTGAAAATTTTATTAAAACTTTAGCTGGTGAATTTAGAAATTTAAAGAAAGAATATATTAAGAAATATGATTTTGATGAGCTGAAGCAATTTTTGGGGAGATAGTTTTAATCTCTCAGATAAATTCACTAAGAATCAACTTCTACTCAACAAAATACTCCATATTTGATTAGAATATTTGAGGTAATAACTTTTGTTTTATCTTATTTAAATGAAAAACTTCACATTCTACAGTGTGTCAGTATTCCCCTGAATATTCTTTTAGATAATCAAAGAAGTTTGATCAGTCAACTGACCTCCAATGAATCTTGGTTAGGGCTAATTCTTCTCCAATTAAAATATTAGTTGTCTAAAGTCATTCATATAGAAGAATTGGTTAATGAATTTGTAAAGTTAGATTTGGTTGAAAGATTGAGGATAGTTCAAGACTTGAGTAAGATGATAAAATAATGGAAAGAAGTATTTAACAATTATTTTTATAGTTTATTAGTGAAATTACCTGATATAAATGGTGTTGTACTATCAACTCCTCATCTCATTGCACCCTCTCTCGATGAAGATTCAGATCCAACCAACCAGTCTGACCAAATCCCATCTTTTTAAAAAAAATCTTAAGTTTATGGTGGAATTTAAACATTTAAAAAAATTGATCAGCAATTTACTTTACTTTATCTTTATATCTGTGATTTTTATATTGTTTTATACTTTTATTATTTTATTATTTATATCAAATTTTATAATGGAAATTCTAAATTTATTTATATTTTAATAGTTTTAATAACTATTCATTTATAGTTTAGTGAAATAATAATTATGTCTTGTATCATTTTTCTTTCAAATTTATTTTTTATATCACAAAAAGGAGGGGGAATTGAGAACCACAACATTACATATTTTTGGAAAAAAAAATGAGAAAAATTGAGAACTTATAGTTTATTTAAATTTTGAGTAATGATTTTGGGGAGAAATTTACCATCGAAAATTAAAATCACAAGTTCTATTATATTCTCCTTGATAATAATATCTTGATAATAAAACTTTATTTAATTTTTTTTACATTATCTATATTATGTAAGTTATGATTATGGGTTTTTTGATCATCAAAAAGGGGGATATTGTTGGGAATATTTTGTATCAATAATATTCTATGATATATGTTTATTTCGATGCTCACAAATGCCCTTTTTTTGTTTTCTAATAAAGTTTCTTTAAGTATTTTTCAGGAATATATATATCATGACTATATGTATCTTTTTGATGGAATACAAATCTAAATGATGTGTTCTAGAAACACTCTTCATAACATACATTTGAATAAATGTATGGATTGAAAGCCCTACGTTTGAATAAACTTATGGAACAAAAATCCAACATTGAAGAATGAAATCACTATTCATACCCTACATTCAGAGAATAAATGTATGGATAATCAAACCTACATTTGGAATCAACCTTGAACTAGAAGGATGAACATATGGATTCTCATACCTATGTTATTTTTAATCCCTATGCTATGTAAAATAACCCTATGTTATGCAAAGGAACAATAGGCTACACAGTTGAACCCTCATTTCACTATTCAATAATAGATATTTAAATCTATGATTTTATATGAGATTTATGCAACGATCTTGACATAAGTAAATATATGTCCAAAGATATTATATGACCGATTCAAAGTCTCAATATGATAGATTCAAATAACCGTATTCAATGGATTAAATCACTCCTAATCCTAAGGAAAATTATGAATCGCCTAAATGATTTAAATTTGAATATCAGTGGTTTATCAGACAACTTTTTGGATCTGATCAATTGAAGAAGTCTATATATATGATCAGAATATTTTTTTCTATCAATGCACATGATACATACGATATATAACTACATTTTTCTTTAAAATTTATTCTCTATAGAACTAATACAAAGAATGAAGGACTCTTTTATTTTTCTAGAGAGGCTACTCTTTAAAGATATACATTTCAACCTCATACTGCTATAAAAATATTTTTTATTAGTTTATATTAGTATACAAGATCATTTTCAACCAGGATCTCTTTAAAGTTATTATTTCTTGACAAACTTTCATCTTTGAAGAATAAAATCTATATTCTGTCAGTTTCTATTGTAACTGTGAAGTTCAACCTGAACCATCAACAAATCAAACTCTTTTGATCTATTGGAGTTTTAACTGCTCATACTCATCTTTGGTTATGTGTCATATTCTTTTACTAAGTTTTGGATAACTATTTCCCTATAAAAGAACTAGAATCCTCTATTTAGCCTTATTGTAAAGGTTTAAATTGCCTGTAATCAATTGTGGATTTGAATATATTGTGATAAGAGTACATTTTCTAGTGAAAATAACCAAGATTTCATATAGGGTGTTGGTGGAGTGGACTAGGGGATCTTTTTTCCCTGAACCACTCTAAAAATTGTTATATTGTTCTTTACTCTTTATCTAGTGCTCAATTACTTAAAATACAGAAGTCAGCATATCTATATTAATCAAAAAGTGAGTTAAATGACATAATCTATCAAGATTATCAAAAATACACAATTCACACCCCTATTGTGTATATTTTTATTATTCTAACCTATAATTTAATAATGAGAATAATATAGTGGAAAAGTTGGATCGATAATCATGGAGAATTAAATTTCTCGATATTGAAACCACATTGTGTTCGAGTTGTATTTATTACCAGTAATTGTAAGTTCCAATGAGAATGAGGTATATATACATGATTCTAATATGTGAAGAAGAATAATAATTTGGAAGTTGATTCAAAACATATTGATGAAGAAGAAAGTTAGAGTTCCCAAGAAAATGTGAGTTACTACATGAGGGGTTTAAGATACACTTGAATCTTGGAAGTGTGAGATGTTGTCACTATTTATCTATAAAAGAAAACATGGTGATTACATTGAGTGAATTGATATCCATTAATTTAAGGAAAATAAAATAAAATTATTGTTAAGATGATATTTAGTGTGAATAATGTCAGGTGATGATGAAGATAAATGTACTAACCACCATGTTATTTTTGGAGTTATAATCTTTTAATTGAGTGAAGAATTATAAGGTAGATAAATTATATGATTAAGGAAGTTCCTAATACAAATTATTATGTTGGAATAATATGTAAAAGGAAATATATGTTTATTATATTAAAAAATAGGCTAACTCCCAACTAGCTTCACACCTGAGAAACCACCCATCACAAGGACAACAACCAATCTCAAAGGTGGATCTAACTGAGAGAGGCAATGGAGGAGAAAATTAATTTCATAGGTGGGGAATTTATAAATGGGATTAGTTGATTCTAGGGAGGAACCATGGTATGGTGTGTCATTGAGGACCCATGGTACAGGTGGTACCAAAATATTTCAATAAACCCCTACAAAGCGCACGGGGAAATTAAGCAGCGTGCACTTAAATCAGTTTCTACTGTGAGACACACTTTTTGTGCATACTGATCATATTCTAGATATTGTGTGAAATTTAAATATCATGATTCTGTTTTAATGAAATTCAACCTTGGTATTCTAGGTTTTACTTATGAAGGGAGCTCCCACTACACCACTGGGTTTCACGTTGTTTCTGGAACATTTGGGTAAGGTGTCATGGGAATTCTCGAGTATCTATCACCATATATATGGAGTCACATTGTAACTTCTATGAGTATTACATGAAGATAAACTAGTATAATTTTTTCAAATGTAATAAATTGATGATTCTTGAATAATTAATGATGCACTACACTTTATGGAAGAATTTATATTGTGTAAGATCTCGATAAGTCATTTTCCTAGGAATGCACTGTTAAGATGATACTCGATATTACATTATATATAGAATTCATTCTCAATAATTTGATAATAAATAAGTTACATTATATGATAATAATTATAAGTTAATCCATCCATTAAACCCTAATATGTTATGTTATGTTTTCAACATAACAAACATCATGGTATTTGAAAATTGTGATCCTGGTAAAAGTTTAAAGCATAGTTGATTCAGAAGATAATATCCATACTATGGAGGTTTATTTCATGAATTTAGAATCATATTTTGAGTAGAGTGGTTGAGTAAAAAAAGGTTTAAGAAGTTTCTAAACAAGTTGAGAGAACCATTACATGGTGAATACATGTGATGCATGAAAAACAAAGTTATGTTTGTGAAAATTAAGAGATGTGTTTTTCATAATCATGTAGAAAAAATTTGGCCAATTGTGATTCTCATAATCACTATGAGTTGAGATATACTTTTATATTTATCAATAAATACACCTAAAATAATATTTTTATAACAATATAATACATAGTAAAAATATATAAGGTGTTCGAGAGAATATTATCAGAATTCCATTTTGGAAGAATAAACCTATTTTTCTTTGGATGGTACCAACCATTCACTACTGTGATGGAGAATTGCTAACTACAAAGATGATTGCTTGATCTGTTTAGCACTGGATAGTTGGGTTCCATGTACTGCACTAGATTCATGGACTTTTATTTTTCCTTTGCTTCTATCTTTTTTTTTGTATGTATTCTTATAAATAGGGTGTGTTATGTGTTGTTTTTTTATTCCAAGTTGAAGTAATAAAATCCAGTGTGTTTTCATTTAATATTTGTTCTTAAAATCACCTATAGTGGTCTACTTCCACATTTTTTATTTAATAATCCACCTTTAGTGGTATTATAGTTTTTGAAGGTGAGCTGCACCGAGAGAGATCTATTAGATCTATAACCAATCAACTATAGCGGTGAAAGGTGGAAGAATATGAATAGTTATTCAGACCTAAAATCATTGGAATTATATTGCTTAATTTATTTTTCCCCACCTTGTTTTTTCATTATCCATTTGTCAACAAAAAAATGGGTCTAATTTTGACATTATGTAAAAGAATTTTTTTATTTTCTCAATTTTCTATGCCATTTTTGGAAAGTGGTTTCAATCCCACATTTTTTACCCATTTTTCTCCTCCCACTATCACGCCTCTTGTCCCATTTTTTTGAAAAAAAAATTACCTCATTTTGTCCGAATTATATTTTATCCACTTTCTATTAAATCCCTTAAATTAAGCCTTTCCACTTTTCCCTTTAGCATCCACGTCTCTCTCTTTTTTTGTCTTGTCAATTTTTTTTCCTAGACAAGTCCTCACTCCTCATTAATTTTTCACAAAAAAAATAATATTTTTGTCTCCTCCCATCACCACTTAAAAAAATACACCAGAATATCATTGTGGTGTTCCTTGGTTGGCTTTGATCATTATCTAGACATCACCTTACATTGTTTATTCAAAAATAGATTTCCTGGAGACTAAATTCCATTTCATCAATTGTCTCATAGACTTCCCTCTAGAAATCAGTGATGAAGACGGATGTCATAACCAGCGACCCTTACCTTTGTCTTCCTCCACCCTATCTCTTCTCCCAAATATGAATCAATCTTCTGCACCTAAATATTCTGAAGAACTAGAGTGGTTATCCAACACAGATTCCTTCCCAAAAGTTAAAACCTTTTTCATAATTATATGGTAGACCATCCGCAAGTTTAGGATTCCTAAATCATTAGAGCCTCATGTTAGTTCTCCTTGCGAAGAATGATGGTGCCTCCTTCCAGTGCATCTAAGTCCTAATGAAGTCTAGGAGAAAGGGAGACACTTTGAAGAGTTATAGGCAGATTATTCCATGGAGAATAATCTGAACCAAGAAGAGGAGTATTATGTAGAAGAATCTCAAATTGATGAGGTCATGTATAACAAAATTATACTCTATGAGAATAAGAAAAAAAAGGCACTGACTATGGTGATTTCATTACACATATTGATCAACCACCTAGATATGATGTAAATTCAAGGGTTATAATAAAAATAGGTTTAAATGGGGATGTTAGAAGAATAAATCTTTTTTCTCTAGATAGAACTAACTATTCTTTACTACGATGGAGGATTTCTAACTTCAAAGATGGATACTTAATGTGTTTGGCACTAGATTCTTGGACATCACTTACTACACTAGATTCGTGGACTTTTATTTTTCTTCTATTTCCATCATTTGTTTTAGTGTTTTTTTGTATTATTATAAATAGGGTGTGTTATGTGTTGTTTTTTTATTCCAAGTTGAAGAAATAAAATCCAGTGTGTTTCTATTGTGTTTTTATTCTTGTGATCACCTCCAGTGATTTACTTCCTCATTTTCTGCTACAAAATCCACCTTCAATCCAGAAGCTCTATTCTCACAAAAGTGTGAAATAAGTTCTATGTATTCTATATATGTGGAGAATAAATATTAAGAACATGAAATTAGAAATATTTTCATAAAGAATCAATGTAATCTAGTAGCATGAATTAGATATTATAAGGGTACGGAGTGTTTCATGTTTTCATAAAGATAGTACCATGTACTCTGAACTATGTGAAGCAGAGGAGTATTCCATGAAATATGATATGTTTTCATGGAGTAAATATTACTAAATTATATTTCCACAAAGGTTATGAAAATAAGTTATATGAACTTAAAGTATTGTGAATTCCTTATGGGGAGTTAAATTTTCTTGAAATCAATTACATTAAGTGGATAGGAGTTACCAAAATTAGTGTAAAGTCATTTCATATAGAAGGGTTATATATTTGGATGCCAAAAGAAATGTTGTTGTAAATATTATTCATTTTATTTGTGGAAGAAGAATAAGATTGGGTTTGGTTGTGATTCAATGGAATAATATTCAAGATAAATAAGTGTGATATCTGACTTATAATATTTATATATTGGAAATAATGAAGTAGTAAGAGGTATCACTAAATATTTCTACATCTATGATAAAGATATTGATATTGTATTAATGTCTATTATCATTGTATATAAAGGAGAAAGTGTCTAGAATTTTCTTCTATATATTATATTCTAGTTGATGAATTGAGAGACCCAGCCTATGGTATTCATATGTTGTAGTGCCTGAAGGATATTGAGGTTGTCCTTAGTTATTTTTTATCAGAGGATACCTTGTGATTTCTATGAATAAGAGGTATCCCGTCATATTTTTGCATATAGAGGAATAATATTATATCTTTTTCAAGTTGATATGATGATTTTGTTATCATTATTTAGGAGGTTTGGGTTAATATACTATCTTTTTTAATTGCAAATTGGTGATTTCATTATACCTGGTTGACTCTAGGATAACAGGTCTAAAAATGCACCATTTCCCAAGTTATTCTTGATAATAAGAGTAGATATGTGTCTATGGAATAATAACCCTAACACATTGATGTAATAGTCATCCATATTGGAGGTTAACCCATTTAACAAACACAGGTGTCCTTTTTTCTTTACTTTCCCTCTTCTTGTACATGTATCAAAACTGAAGGTAAGGATTGAGTGATAATGATCCATTTAATAAATAAGCGCATATTTAAAGAAGAAATACATTTTAAATTTATAATAAGTCATACAACCCTGATTCACACCCAATAATTCTTGGAATATCCCAAATTGATCCTATCAATTGGTATCAAAGAATCTAGTCACAACTCTGATTGGATTCTCAAAGTTAACATTTTTTTTAATATTTGGTTTCTCTTATAAAATTCAATAGATTGAAAACTTGAAAGGGTTATATAAACTACTGATAAAATTCTCATATCTTCCAAAACTCAAAATGAATAGAAGGATTGAGGAGTAAAAAAAGATGAATAAGTTGACACTCTTATGAAATGAGTATGAAGTTCTAGTTTCCCCATGCTATAATTATGAAGAAGACGAGTATAACATAGAAGATGAAGAACTGGTGGTTGAATCAAATACCAATGATATTGAAAAAAATTATACCTTAGGTTGTGTATAAATAATATATAAATAAGAAGTAACATAAAACTCCTTCTAAAATAATCCATAAGAAAAACCAAGAAATAGTGGGAATGATCACATGTCTACATATTTCCATGATAAATAAATTATTACATTAAAGGATATACTTTATAATTTCCCTAAATAAATGGTCACTTTTATTTGTGTCTCTTATAAGAGTGTGCATGAAGAGATCACTGATCTTAAATAAGATTCATAAAAATTCGGGAAAGATTTGAAAGAATGGGTTATAACATGTGTAATCTATTTAAATAGGTTTGATCAATGAATTACATAAATATAAATATATAATAATGGTACTATAATTTTGAGAGAGTGTATTACTACAATCAATGAGAAATAAAAAGTCACAAAAAATTGAAGATAATTTTCATGCATTTAAACAAGATCAGAAGACCAGTATCAATGCTAAGAGTGTACAATTGGAAGTAAAATCAGAGAGGATTAAGGAACCTGACACTTTGTTACAAGAATGAAATAAAATACATGATGATAAATTTGATAATATCAAGAAGGAATGTGAATATAGAATAAAATAAATGGAGTATGAGAAAAACATTCTCAATATGAAATAGCTTCAACTTGAGATCAAAATGGAAAATCATGAAACTACTCAAACTAAATCATCATAATAAGTTGAGAGTGTAACAAACCAAACTGGGTCAAATAGACAAGCCACCCGAACTAGACCGTTATGTAATGTAGGTAAAATAGGATAAAAATAGTCTTGAATACAAGAAAAACAAGATATAAAACTTGAGTACAAAGTGGAAACAAATTAGATACTACAAAGACATACAATCCAATCCAAAACATACTAAACTAAAAAGTATATCAAATCCTCACATGACCAATAGTCACCTCCGGACCAACACAAACCAAAAGAAGCAACAACAAGAGAATCCATTATACTACAAGATACTCTTTCCTTTACCTGAATCCTACAATACAACATATACAAATTACCAATGGAAAGAGTAGTGTGTGAGATAAATCCCACTAGCATACCACTACAGTTTCTATAAAAGGTCTAATATCAAGAATGTGAAAATTCTATATTTTAAAACAAAAAAAAATTAAAAATAATTTTCATATAATAAATCTAGTTGTAAATCATTTTCCCTTTGGATTTCATAAAATAATTTCATATTCTCAAACCAGAAATATGACAAGTAGAAGTGATAAAATAGAAAACCAAATCCATGAACCAAGAGGTACATATACCCATGAAATAACATATCATGTGAAGTTGTGTGATACAACCTCAGATAAAAACCTATGAGAAACAATCCATGATAAAAACAATCGTGGAATAAATAACCAGAAATGATAAAGCACCTCACATATTGGGATCTAGCCTATGGAAAACTATGTACTAGACACTCACAAGACTAAACAGGCATACCTTAGATCCAATAGATATTGATTCCTTTCATTCAATACTATAAAAGGTTACCTCCTAATAGTGCAACACACACTAATTATACATGTGTCTCTTTCCCAATGCACCCAAGGTTCCCAATGTGAAATTTTCTAATACATTTTCATAACCATTACCACAATTTCCTAAAAAAATTAGAAGAAAATCCAATCCAATTTAGAGTTTGAAAACCCATTTCTAAATTAATAATAATGTTTTCAAAGTCAATCCACTCTACTTCATAGTTTGATAACCCATTTCTATATCAAAAAAATCATTTTCAAAGAAAAATCCATTTTTTAAAACATTTGACTTTCCAAAAAAATCTTTAAAACCATTTATTACTTAAAATAAATGAACAAACTAAAAATAATTTATCAATAATGAAATGAAATTCAGAAAATTAACCCATTATATAGAAACACCAACCTCAAAATAGTAGAAACCTAGCTGCCATCAATAATGGTGACTGGAAACCAAGAGAACAACCTTTAAAAGATAAGGAACACCAAGGAACTAAAAAGGATAAATAAAAAACACTATCTGATCACATCCACATCCAAAACCACAGCTGCAACAAAAGATAAAGAAAAAACAGAAGGAACGCTTATCTGAAGAAACACACCACAACTGCGATAATGATCAATCACTGAATGAAATAGTCCAGATGGATCGTAGGTCTCCAAAATTTCCCTAAGATATTTTAAGTTAAGAGGGAGAATATCTTATAAATGATGAAATGAAAATTCAGATGAGTGGAATCCTAAAAACCCAACCCTCTATAATTACACGGTGTGTAATTCCATTACACATTGTATAATCCATAAAGATCATATACACTGAAAAACCCATATCCTCTTTAATAAAAGCTCAGTATTTTCCATTACACAAAATGAACCCTTTATATGGTGTGTAAACCTCTCATGTTGTGTATCCAATCAACAAATTCTTCCCAGTGGTCATTACATGTCATGTACTCCCATTACATGGTGTGTAATTACCTAGTGAATTGCAAAAACTACTGGTTCAAGCTAAAAATTACAACAAAGCCCTGAATTCACCATTACAGATATCCTATCAAATCCTTTTTGGAATAACTCAACCAATGAAAATGGAAACTGAAAACAAAGGTAAAAACATACCTGATAGAAAGGTAATGGGGCGTTACAATATCTCCACCATAAACACTTTCTTCCCCCATAAATCACTCAAGATCCTGGATCCAAAAAAACATCAGGCCACTGTTGCCTTATCATTACTCCTCCTCCCATGTATCATGGTTATCATTTTTACACTGCTATAGTACCTGGGTTAGGGGGATCATTTTACCGCACAATACCATATCTTGGAGATCCATAATCTGAACTGACTATACAACCAAAGTGGCATCAGGCTCAAGATCAATATCCTCCCATATAATCACATGGGAAGGATCTAGTATATACCTCTTTCATTGGGAAACATGAAATGCATCATGGATATAATTCGATCTAGAAGGAAATTTCTACCAATAGGCCACCCTCCCTATTCATCCAATGATCTCAAAGAGACCCAAAAGCATCAGTTCAAACTTACCATGCTTACCCACCCGACGATGTCCTAAGAAAGCTGAAACTCTAAGAAACACCCAATCACCAACCTCAAACTACAATGGATTATGACAACATTCCGCATAATATTTTTAATGACTTTTTTCCATGATCAAACACCTCTATATCAACTAAACTATCTCCTTTGTCTCCTAAATAAAACCCATCCCAACCAAGGACCTCTCTCCTAACTCTACCCAACACAAGGGTGATCTACATGGCCATCCATACAAAGCCTCGTAGGGATCCATCCTGATAAATATTATTATATTAAAGTTAAACCAAAGGAAAATTCTTTTCCCAAGATCCTCTAAAATCAATAACACATGCTCATAGCATATCCTCTAGAACCTAGATATCCCTCTATAACTATTCATTCATCTACAGATGATAATTAATGCAAAATTTAATTTGGGAACCCAACACCTCCAATAAATCAATGAAAATTTTGAATGTGAACCATGAATCCCTATAAGATACAACTCTAGAGGGAACCCCATGAAGTATCACAATCTCTTTGATATATAAGTCCCCAAGTTGTTCCACTTTCATCATCTCCTTGATAAGTAGAAAATGCACCGATTTAGTGAATCGATCAATGATCACCCAAATAACATCCTTACAACTATGAGTCCATGGAAAACCCACTACAAAATCAATTTAAATCTCATACCACTTATATACCGGAATGGTTAAAGGTTGAAAAAACCCCATTAGTATATGGTGTTCATCCTTAATTCCCTGACAAGTGAGACACTAGGATACAAAAACCGAAATTTAACATCTCATACCCTAAACCCAATACCAATGTCTCAAATCAGGATACATCTTAGTAGTACCTAGGTGCACATACTAACAATAACAATGTCCACTATCCAACAACTAATTCCTTAGTTAAAATGGAACAACCAGCCTACTATAGAAGCACAAAGCTCCACTGGGAGGCTGAGCCTACTAACTCGAGGTCTCCCCACCATAAAATCTTTCACCAAATCATTGGAAATTGTTTTTTTCCAACTAATAAATCCCAAAACACTTGTAAAAATACAATTAAACTTTTATTAAATCCAAAAAAAACTTGTTCAACAACCTCTTCCACTTCCAAGATCAACTTAGGAAACAAGCTCATAAAACACCACTTCTAAATTGATTCCTTCATGATTTGTTTGAGAAATTTTCTGTTCAATGCATTGGAAACCACATTCCATTTCCCAGGGGTATAAGAAATGTAAAAATAAATAGTCTAGAGATTATCTATCCAGTGTCTTTGTCACAAATTCAGATCCCTATGAGTAAAAATATATTTTAGTCTCTTATGATCAGAATATACCATAAACTTCTCCACAAATAGATAGTGTCTCTACATTTTGAGAGAATGCATAAACACTATCAACTCAAGATCATGGGTAGGTTATTTCTTCTCATGAGGGTGCAAATGGAATAAGATATAAGCCAAAACCTATTTCCCCTACATCAAGACACATCCTAAATCCATACCAAAAGCATTAAAGAAAACATTATAACCTGACCTCAGCTCTAGAAGAATCAAAATTGGTGATAAATTCAACCTTACCTTCAGCTCCTCAAAATATCTCTAACACTTTTCATTCCATTCAAACTCTACACCCTTATAGGTTTAAGATTTCATCTAATATGAAATCCTGGAGAAGTCCTGAACAAATCATCTATAGTAACCAGCCAAACCCAAGTATCTCCATATCTCAAACATATTTCTAGGATAATCCCAGGACATAACTTCCTATACCTTTTTAGGATCTACATAGATACTCCTCTTAGATAACACATGCCTATGAAACTTCACTTCTTGGATCCAAAACTCGCATTTGGAAAGCTTACCATACAGACGATGTTCTCTCAAATTTCGAAGAAAAACATCTAAATGATCTATATGATCCTACTATAACTTGGAGTACATCAAAATATAATCCACAAACAGAAAAACAAAATGTTCCAAGAACCAATGAAAAATATAGTTCATCAAATCCATAAATACTAAAGGATCATTATTGAGACCAAATGGAATAACCAAAAACTTGAAATTCCCATATCGACTCCTAAATGTTGTCTTAGGTATATCCTCTTCTAGAACTCTCAACTGGTGGTACCCTAACCATAGGTTAATATTATAAAACCAATGATCCCCTAAAATATAATTAAAGAGATCATCAATCCTTGGTAAAGGATATTTGTTCTTAATGGTCACCTAATTCAACTCTCGATAATCAATACAAAGTTTGAGGATCATATCTTCCTTCTTAGTAAATAAGACAGTAGAATCCCATGGTGACACACTAGGATGAATAAATCCATTATCCTCCAGGTCCTCGATCTGGACCTTAAGTTATCTTAACTCAGAAGGTTCCATAGAGTAATGTGGCATAGAAATAGGAATTTTACCAAGGAGAATATATATAGTAAACTTGGCCTCTCTCTGTGGTAGTAAACCATAAAAATCATTTGGAAAGACCTTAGGGTATGTACACACCACTACAGGAATTTGACCACCAAACCAAGGGTCAAATACATCAAAAAACATCTCTAAATATTGGAATGATATTAACCCATCATAAGGAACAATAGATTCTTCCCTTCCTGATCTAGAGTCCCACTCACCCTGGAAAAAATTAGTGACCCCATCGGCAGATAAGAACTGAACCCGAAGGTGATAATAGTCTATCTGGTCCTTAACACTGATCATCCAATCCATGCTGATAATTAAGTTGAATATGTAAATATAAAGCACTAAAAAAGTCTCACTCCACCTCAAAGTTGGTTATCATTACCTGACATGTAGGATATCAAAACCTTGTTTGGTCCTCTTTCAAAAAGTTGTAGAAAGATCCAACAATAATGGAATAAGTTCTGAATGAAAACCCAACAAGTCAACTAACTTTGATGATATAAAATAATGAGTATAACCTATATCAAAAAAATCTAGCACATTAGAATAATAAATAAACACCATAACTCTAATAGTAGCTAGCCTTGCTTAATATTCCTCTAGCACATACTCCGCTGTATAAAGTCATCCGTTCTTAGCCCCATGAACATCTCCCTTGGCCTGAGGATTAGAACCACCACCCTTGGAAGAGTATGCATGAACCTGCAAACCCTTGGGGAAAGTGGTTCATTCCCTATTGACCTGAGATATATTTTCACAAAAAATTTGTAGATGGATAGATCTTCCAAAAAGATGAAAAGTACTGGGATCCACCATACAGTTAGGCTTGGTATGACCTCTCCTTCCACACAGGTAGCAGAAAACCTGTTGTCACCCTATCATAGCCCCTAAAATTGGTCCTAGAGAAAATTGACCACCCTTACACTTACTTTTCTATCCAGAAGATACAACCTAGATAACCACTGAACCAACTGAAGCTCCACCCAAACCTTCCTTTCCAACTATGTCTACCTCATCCAAATTCACCTTGTCAACTACCTCCACAAAGTTCATAAGGCACAAGAGATCAACATTGACTAAATTTCACGATTCAGTCCCAAATCAAACCTATAAGACTTTAGGTACTAATTAGTGACAATATTTGATGCAAGATGCACCAACTCAATAAAATGGAAAGAGTACACTAAAATGGTATCCCCCTGCTCAAAGGTTAGAAACTCTCGAGTCTTTACTACACGCAATGCCTCTGGGTAAAACTACTGGTTAGAGATTTTTTTGAAGGAAGCCCAGGTAAGATCTTCATGTACCTTATCTTCCACAATAGAGTCCCACTATATCCTTCATAGTCCCTTGATAATATAGATAGAAAAAACCCACCTTATAGTCTTTAGAGGTATTTAAAATATTAAATATCCTCTCTATCCACTCAATCCACTCCTCAGATTCCTAGGGTCCTTTTTCACCATGAAATACAGGTAGATATTGCTTAGTAAATTCAGAGCCATGATCCACCACATGTATGGGGTTCCTGACACCCACTTAACCCAGAGTCTGAATAGTGTGGATAACATCTTTTACCAAAATAGGATCCACTGGAGGATTATCCTGTGGAACCTGTCTTGCAGATTCCTCTCTCAGATTTTGAAGATCTCTTCTTAGAATAATTATCTAACAAAATACAGAAACTAATCATTCATGAGAAAATTTCAAAATCATAGTACCAACTTCAAGTATTGATAAGGAAGATTTAAAACATTAAGAATTTAAAGCTACCATGATAAACTATACATAATAAGGAGCATGTCAATTTAAATAAACTTCATATATAGTTCATTTAAATGACCCCAAACTCCAAGTCTCAAACCTGGAAAACATCCCTGAGCATCCATGGTAACTCTATTTCAGTCATGAAAGTGAGATGACCAGACCCCTTTTCGGTACCTTCTATCCAAATTCTGACAGGCCTAACTCTTGTATACCCAAAACATAGAACCAAACTCAGGTAGTGATAACACACTTTAGGCTGAGAATACCTGTGATACAAAACTATAACAAACCAACCCAGGTTAACTAGAAAAGCCACCCAAACCATCCTGTTACATAATATAGGTAAATCATGATAACAAAACCAATCTGGAATATAATCAAAACAACACATACAACCAGATTACAAAGAGTAAACAGATGAGATACTATAAATACATACAATCCAAACAAAAAATAGGCTAAACCAAAAAGTATATCAAATCCTCACATGACCAAAAATTACCTCCAGACCAACCCAAATAGAAATCAGTTGCAACAAGAGAAGCCGGCATACTAAAAAATTCTCTTCACTTTACTTGAATCCTACAATATAGTATCTACAAACACCCAAAGGTACAATTAGGGTTTGAGACAAATCCCAATAGGATACCACCACATTTTTTATATAGGGTATAATATCAAGAATGAAATAATTCTATATTTTAAAACAAAACTATTTTAAAAATAATTTTCATATAATAAATAGATTTGTAAATCATTTTTCCTTTAGTTTTCATAAAATCCTTTCATATTCTCAAACCAAGAATATGAAAAGTAGAAGAGATAAAATAGTAAATCATATCCATGTATCAAGAGGTACACATAACCATGAAATAATCTATCATGTGAATCTATATGATACAACCTCATATAAAAACATGTGAACAACAATCTATCATAAAAAAATCATGTGATAAATAACCAAAAATTAAAAATCACATCACATATTGGGCTCTAGTCCATGGGATACTACGTAATAGACACTCATAATCCTAAAAAATAATATTTTTGATTCAAAAGATATCGAATCATGCCAGTTGATATCATAAAAGTTTACCTCCTAGTAATGCAACACACACTAAGGATACCTATGTATCTTTCCCAACACACCCAAGGTTCTAATGTTCAATTATCCAATATATTTTCAAATCATCATAACAATTTCATAAAATGTTTTCAAATCTAAGTGAATCTGCTTCAGAGTTAGAAATACCATTTCCAAATAAATAAAAACATTTTCAAAGTCAATCCAATGTTATTCAGAGTTTGAAAACTCATTTCCAAATCAATTTAATTCATTTTTAAAGTAAAACCACTATTTGAAAACATTTTTCTTTACAAGAAATATTTCAAAACCACATATCACTTCCAATCAATGAACAACCTAAAAGAATTTATCAAGAATGATATGTAATTAATTAAATTAACCCATTATATATAAAAACTTACCTCATGTTAGAAACTTATCTACCTTTGACAATAGTGAAAAAAACTAAGAGGATGGACTTAAAAAGAAAAGATACCAAGAAAATAAAACGGATCGATAGAAAACACTATTTGATCGCATCCTCATCAAAACCCACAACCACAACCAAAGACAAAGAAAAACCATAAGGAATGCTTAATCAGAGAAACACACCATAC
Organism: Viscum album; assembly: GCA_963277665.1. NCBI lineage: Eukaryota > Viridiplantae > Streptophyta > Magnoliopsida > Santalales > Viscaceae > Viscum > Viscum album. Next base: position 1,993,502,010 of record OY728151.1, read on the forward strand.
CTACAATAATAATCAATAACTGAACAAAACAATATGAAAGGGTCGTAGGTCTCTAAAATCACCCCTAAGATCTTTTAGGTTGAGAGGGAGAAGAACTATTAAAGGATGAATTAAAAATTAAGTTGAGAGACACCCTAAAATACAAACCCTTGACAATTACATGTTGTTAAATTCCATTACATGTCATGTAATCCATGAATCTCATATATTCTCAAAAACTCATTTTCTTTTTAATAAAAAAATAGTATTTTCCATTACATGATTTGGACCCTTTACATGACATGTAAACCTCTCATGTTGTGTATCTAGTTCATGGCTTCTATCCAACAGCCATTACACATTGTGTACTCTCGTTACATGGGGTGTAATTGCCCATAAAATGATAGAAACTACTAGTTCAAGCTGAAAATTCCAAAAAATCCTTGACTTCACCATTATAGGTATCCTCCCAATTCCTTTTTTCATTACTCAACCAATAAAAAGGCAAAGAAAAAACAAAGGTAAAAACATACATGACAAAAAGATAAATGGGTGTTATAGAGAGAATAACTATTAGAAAATGTAATTAAAAGGGGGATTATTGTGTTAAAATACCACTTTCTTGTGGAAATAAAAGTATGATATCATTTGATGATCAATATTTATCAAGATCCAAGAAAAAGGTACCATCCATTTTAGAAAATATTAATTTTTATACTTCTAGTTTCATGAACAATGCATGCTTTAAATCAAAACATGTACAAGGATCAAAGAAGAAAATTGAAGAACAACTCGCTAATACATATATGGTAAATATAATAAAGTTTTAGAAAGATGGTGCTCTAAATGGATCCCTTAGAATTGTTGATTAACTACAAAAAAATTAAGATATAAATCTAGAAAAAAATATGTTTATAAGAAAAAAACAAGGATGGTTAGTTATTACTGGTGTTATAGAAATTTTGGGAACAAGGAACTTTATAGTTGGTATAATATATCAACCTATGAAAATAAATAAAATTATACATCAAGTGGGAGAAAATATAAAATGCATCAAAGTGCATTAAATAAGGATAAAAAAATTCAGTTACAAATAGGTTTTAAATTTTGAAAAATCTATGTTCTTTTTACAATCAATATAGGTAAATAAGTGATACATGAAATCATGTGTAAAAATCATTTGAGAATATATGACCATGAAATTTAATGAAAGAATTAAAGCCTATTTTTGGAAAGAATCAAAAGAAAATGTTTAATATAATACTCTTAAGTTGTTAATAAATAATACAAGTAAGTTATCCTTTGGTAGTAATAAAATGAATAAGTATTCTCAAAGAAACCCCATGGAGTCCAAGAAAAATGTCACACTAAAAAGGAATAGTTTCTTATATTGTGGTAGAATTAGACACACCATAGAATTTTAAAAACAATCCATGGGTATTAACATTAATGGAAGAAAATTGGAGTTGAAGAGAAAATAAGTCCAAGAGATGAAAAAGGGGATTTTTTTTGGTGAAGATGACTTTATAGAAGAAATATGGAAAAAATAAGAAGGATAAGCACATTCCCAAAGAATGCATGATCATCTAGAAAGTTTATTTAAAAAAAGAAATAAAAATGTAAGAAACATAAAAAAAATAAAATGCTAAAGGAAAACAAAAATATTCCACATGAAGAAACTCAATTTCAGGAGTGGTTGTCAGTAAATGATGACCAAATAATTTCAAAAGAGTTATGTGGAATGTGCAATAAAGTTGTACATATCTAAAATAATTGTTTGTTCATGATACCAACTCAATTGGAGATATTGAAAAATATGAAACAAGCACCAGAGGATACATGTGCCTTTATAGTTGACATGAAAATGAAAATTCCAAACAGATATATTATTGGAGGAAGAAAATATTCCATTTTTTCTATAAAGAATACTATTTGTAAATTTAGAAAAGAAATCATGAAAGGTTATCCCAAATATAAAGCTAAAAATAAAATATTATCTTAGTTGGGAAGAAATTTCCAACCCTACTACTCACATTAAGGAATAAATAAATCCCACCTTATTCCCATACATGTTGAATTTATTATTTTTATGAAAATAATTAAAGGTGATGTAAGTTTTTCATGGGAATAACTATTTAAGATGAGTGTGTTGTCAAAATTGGACATAAATTTGATGAATTATCCATCTTGGTATGATATATCATTTAGTATATTGAATCTTATTTTGTGATTAACCATGATGAAATGAATTTGGAGTGTCTCTTTGATAGAAATAAAAATGAATAAGTTTAAGAAGTTGTAAAAATTATCAATATAATCAAATATAGAATTATGGAAAGTGATTTAAAAGTCTTCATTTAGGAAGGTATGTCTTGATATTACCATATCCTTTCTTTCAAAGGTTAAATTAATCTATTAAGAGGGAGAAATTAATTTGATCAAGAAAATAAAATAATAATATTAAGTAAATATAAAGATATTACAATGCTGATTTCTAGAAACTATAATCTTCTAGTTATATTTGAATGTTTTAATCTATCTGTTAAGATGAGTGTATGAATTTATGTTGGTAATATAGTGACCCTTATTTTTCTTACATTAATATTACATAATTTTAATGATAAACAACATAAAATCATTACATGACTAGGATCCAAAGGTTTAGTGTCTTGGGAAAATTATGACCATACATAACATTTCAAAAAACATAAACATTTATTTAATTCATTCTTCAATAGATTCTTATTGTCCCTCGTTCTCTCCTTAGTACAAGTAACAAACTGAGTATATACATCAAGAAAAGGGTGAGCATAATAAATATCATCATAACATAGGCATAGTATCATAATAATGAGAGGAAGCATTAGATAAAGGCATGAAATGTGGAAATGCATAAAAATGAAACATCATGTCTTAGTGGTCAACCACCACACATAGTTTTGAACAAATATAGCATCATGTTCATGAATATTTAACTTTTATCATGAGATATATCACATTTCCCAATTAATTTAAGTTCTATATAATTCTGGGTTCACCCATCACATCATAACATTTACTTTCCACTATATAATTCTGGGTGCACCCGTTACATCATAACATTTACATTATCATGCATGCAACATAGAATGTACATCAATAATGAACATAGAATAACCCATGGAAAGAAATGGGTTTCATTTCATAAATAATACATTCATAAACTTTGGGTTCCCAAATTAAATAGGGAATAACATACTTGATATATGAATCATCAATCTTGAGTGAATAAGAAACAATCTCAATAAGTAAAAGGTATATTTTTTTGAAAGAAGTGTTCTTTTGGAAAACATTGTGTTTGTCATAAACTCAAGTAGAAAAAATTAATATCCTATAAAAGGTAATATAATGATTAATAAATTATATTTAAGGAATATCCATATTGAAAATATGGTGAAATACGGAAAACACAAAGAAATAAAGTTGGGTTCGAGAATTCCCCTTACCTTATGTCAGAATGATTTATTCACTTTAATATCTTGTATAATCACATTAGATTCATTAATTAAAAAATAAAAAACCTTTTATAAATAAATTTCATTCATTTTGGTTTTATTAAGTTCATTTATGGGTTTTTTATGAGTTATAGAGTTTAATTTCGTCATTTGGAAGCATTCATTTTCATGGTTTTCATGATTGGTTTGCTTGTATACATGAATGGAAGTTCATGTAAAATACATATAAATATCCAGAATTATTATTATATGTTATTAATGATATTATATAATTTTAAATGATCTTATAAATAAATATTTTTTATGGTATGAGGATGAATCATTCGATAAAAGTCAATGATGATCGTTTTAGGTTAATTTTGGTGATTTTTTTATCACAATGAATTCATTTTATTTTATGATTTGGTATTATGTATAAATTTTAATTATAGAACATAAAAAGGGTTATAAAATAAAATTTAGAATATTTTTTAATCATTTAATGTTTTTATTAACATCCTTGAAGGTTTTAAAGGAAAATGAAAGTTCATCTCCCACGATTTCGGTAAATTGACACATCACGGGCGACGATTTCATTTTTAGAATAAAAGAGAGAGAGAGAGAGGAGTTTGATTATAGATCTTCCATTAACATGATATAATTGAATTATATAAAACATACTGTAGTTATCATTACTTTTGGATAATATAAGGTGAGTATATGAGAATAAAAGAAATGAAATTAAAAATAAATTAAAAGAAAAAGGAAGGGGATTTTACCTCTTGGATTTATCCTCCTTGAGAACCTCCTTAGGGAAAAGGTTTTGGTATTTTGATGAGACAAAGAGATAATATACATGGGGGGATTTGGGAGAGTTTTGGATAGAATTTGGATAGGGCTCAAATTTTGAGAGGTCTGAGGAGAAGGGGGTCTGAGGGGTGGTATTTATAGTGGAGAGGGGTGTTTTCTCACTATTATGTTCATTAGTTTATTATTTTGTATCAATCCTCCAAATAGTTTGAGAATTATATATACATATATTAAAATAATGGAGTATGGTTCGAGATTAAGGTTCTTAAATCATCCTTACATCAATAATGAATCAAAAATTCATGTATTTAGCATTTATCAAAAATTATCATATTTTACTATTCATCAAAAATTCAAGTATTTCAGAAAAATCCCAAAAATTCACCCTAACCATTTTTCAATGTGTATAATTCAAAAATTAAATACATTTTATAAAAATAATTTTCTAAATATGAGTAATTTAATTTTTAATTAAAATAATCATTTACTTGGAAAATACATATTTTAAAATTATAATTGATTTTATAACACTTTAAAAAATTACTTAAGGTCTCATAAAATTATCTTAAAATCATAATACATCAAAATATTAATTTATGAATACATTTTATGAAAATAAATTTTCTTTTAAATTATTAAATTAATTATAAAATTGTAATTAAGTATTTATGACTTACAAAAATTCCAACACTTAATTAATAATTTTTAAAACATTTATTTACATATACTATGATATAATTATATCATAATTTCATTTATAATATGCCTAAATTTTATTTATGATTTCATAGGTGAGGGTACTATTCATTTGTCTGGTTTACTATTCATAAGGGTCATATTACTATTCCTAAGGTCAGGTTACTATTTCATCAGTATTGGTTCCTTAACTTCTAGAAATACTTCTTATTTCATTGATTATTCATTTATAAAGTTTTTATTTTCGTCTATAAGTTATTTTATGTGTTTTATAATATATTACATTACAATAAGAGGGGAAACATCCATTGATAAAAGTTTGGGTCGTTACATTATTCCCCCCTTTTGAAATTTTTCCCTCGAAATTTCATTTTACATAAACAGGTGAGGGTACTTTTCCTTCATCTCATCCTATAGTTCCTAAGTTTATTCTTCATACTTATATTTCCTCTAAAACACTATGACAAGGTGGGTTGTATTGTTTCATCCAGTCCAAAATCATTATTGGTTACTCCTCATGAGAGAAAATTTCTTCCAGTTGTACCGCCTTTGAGTTTATTACATGTGAGGGATCTAGTACATACTTCATCAGGAGTGATACATGGAACACATCATGAACTTGAGCCATATTTAGTGGAAGTTCAAGACAATAGTCCACTTATCTTATGCGATCGAGGATCTCCAAGGGGTTAATGTACCTTGGGCTTAGCTTCCCTTTATTTCCAAACTGCATGACTCTCTTTCATGTTCATATTCGAAGGAATACTTTGTCTCCAATGTCGAACTCCAAGTCCCTTCAATGGTTGTTATCATAGCTCTTGTCGACTCTAAGTGGCTTTTATATGTTTTTATATGTCTTGAACCTTATTTATCATATCTTTCACAAGATCAGGTCCAAGTAGTTTTCTTTCACCAAATTTATCCCAAAAGGTTGGAGTTCTACATTGATTTCCATATAGATCTTCATATAGAGCCATCTGAATACTCTAGTGAAAGTTTTTGTTGTATGAGAACTCAACCAATGGAAAATTTTGATCCCATACACTTTTGAATTCTAAAGAGTGGGATCTTAGCATATCTTCGATCATTTGAATATTCCTTTCATATTGTCCATTAGATTGGGGGTGATAGGTCATTCTGAAATTTAATTCAGTACTCAAAGAATGTTGAAGAATCCTCCAGAATTTAGATGTGATCCTGGGATCATGATCAGAGACAATCGAGAGTGGAACCCCATGTAGTCTCACTTCTTACTTTACATATATCTTATCAAGTTTCTCAAGTAAGGTATTCTTGAACAGTGATAAAGTGGGTAGTCTTAGTGAGTCAGTCCACCAGAATCCATATCACATTATTTCATTTGGATGTCTTTGGGAGACCTGTGAAAAAGTTCATAGTGACATTATCTCATTTCCACATGGGTATAGGAAATGGTTTCATCATCCCTTTTTACTTATGTCACTCTGATTTAACTTGCTGACATATCGAGCACCTTGAGATATACTCATCAATATCCTTCTTTATGTTGTCCCACTAGAATTGTTCTCAAAGATCACGGTATATCTTGGTACTCCCAGGATGGATAGAGAAAGTTTAGCTATATGCATTATCCAATATATCCTTCTTTATCCTAGGTGATAAAGGCACACAAAGCCTCATTTCAAACCAAATCACACCATCATCATCGATATGGAAATCTTGCATATTCCCTTCCTTTACATATTCACCTTGTTTTATAACTCTGGATCATCCCTTTGTGCCTCATTAATCTTATCTTGGATAGATGGTTGGGAAATCATTTGGGAAAGGAAGAATTTATTCCCTATAGTTATGATTTCCAAATACATCCTTTTTGTATCCATAAAGATATGTTCTTTCTCAATCCACAACATGGATAGAGTAGCAGGTTATTTTCTTTTAAGAGAATCAGCTACAATGTTTGCCTTTCCAAGATAATAGTGAATATAAAAATCATAATATTTGATTAGATCTAACCACCTAATTTGATGCATGTTTAGATCCATTTATGTGAATATATACTTTAGGCTCTTGTGATCGGTATATATGTCACACTTCTCACCATAGAGGTAGTTTTTCCAAATTTTCAAGGAAAAAATCATAGTTGTTGTCTCCAAATCATGCATCAGGTAGTTCTTCTCATATATCTTCAACTATCATGAGGCATAGGCTATCCCATTATCATTTTTCATGAGTAAACAAACCAAGCCTTTCTTGGAAGCATCACTTTATATCAAAAAACTTTATCCACTTTTTGGTAATGAGAGTATAGGTTCATTGATCAGTCTTCTATTTATCTCCTTGAATCTTTCCTCACATTTTTTTATCCATACATACTTTATCCCTTTCCTTGTTAACTTAGAGGTTTTTACAATCTTGAGAAATTTCTCACAAAATTTCAGTAGTACCCTGCTAAGCCAAGAAAACTATGGATTTCTATGACACTAGAGGTTATGGGACATTCATCAATCACCTTTAATTTTTAAGGGTCCACATAAATTCCATAAATTTTGATCACATCTCCCAAGAATGTGACTTTTTGCATCCAAAATTCATAGTTGTTGAACTTGTCGTACAACTTATCCTTCCTTAATGTCACCAACACAAGCCATAGATATTCTTCATGTTCCTCCTTTATCTTGGATTAGATGATAATATCATCGATAAACACTACCAAAAATTTGTAAAGGTAATTTCTAAATAATCTATTCATAAAATCCATGAAGATTGCAGGGGAATTAGTAGGTCTGAAGGGAATTACCAGAAACTCGTAGTGCCCATACCTTGTACAGAAGGTAGCCTTCTTAATATCTTTCTTATTCAACTTTAGCTGATGATATCCAGAATGAATATCCACCTTTTAGGAGTACTAATCTCCTCACAACTGATCAAACAAGTCATCAATCATTGGAAGAGGATACTTGTTCTTTATGGTGATCATGTTGAGTTCTCGATAATTGATACAAAGTCACATTGATCCATCCTTCTTCTTGAAAAAGAGCACTAGTTCACCCCAAGGTGATACACTTGGTCATATGAACCCTTTGTCCAAATTCTCTTTTAGATACTTATTTAACTCCTCTAGTTCGATAGTATCTATCCTATATGGACACTTTGAGATAGGAGTAGCTCTGGGTATGAATTCTATTGAGAACTCTACCTCACGATCTAGGGTAAGTTTGGGTAACTCTTTAGGAAATACTTCTTTGTATTCCCTCACTATTGGAATTTCTTCTAGGTTGACACTTTCCTTCGACTCAACCACTTGATCGAGGTATGATTCTTTATAATGAATCAACACTCACACCATTGAAGTATTTTCCAAAGGAGATTCATGATCTTCCTTGCATTTTTATAGGAGCATGGGATAATTCAGAATATGAAAAGATATTTATTTTTCCTGACATTTGATGTATTCTCTATATAAACAGAGCTAATCCATCTCTAGTATATCATCAAATTCAACCAAGGGAAGTATTATGAGATTTTCTAGAATAATCTTCCCACATACGCCGGTAGGAGAAGAGTCCAACACTTGGGTTGAAATTATTTCACCACTTGATGTTTTTATAGATATATCTACTTTAAGGTTTCTTGTATTTGATTCAATAATTGTAAAAAACTTACAATATGTGATGGAATTCATAGAAATATAATCAAATAAGACTTTTCCATTCTTGATTGAATATTAAGTGTAACTTGTATGAAATCATTTTCTTGCTCCACTTCAGCAGTAGTGATTGCATAAGCCTTGCCTTGATCCTTTGTATTTGGTGGCTACTGACACTGATTACCCTTGAGGACTTGAGGTTTAGTTCACTGGCTTGAAAAGTGCCCTTGCTCCCTATAGTTGTAGCATTGTACCACGGGTGGTTCTCTCCTTTCCTCCACCAAATTATCCTCCTTCATTGTGTATTTTCGACATTCATGAGCTTGGTGTCCTTCTCTCCCACACTTCAAGAATTTCCATGTCCCTTTAAGGAAGTTCCCATGACACTTCTCCCCATATTTTTAATATGTGGGTGGTTGATTTTTGTTTCCACCTTTCTCATTAGATCCTTCAACTTGAAATTCCATATTTTGTTTCGTATCACCATATCCATGGGAATATTCTCCAAAATCCATCTCCACTTTGAGATAACATTGAACAACTTCTTCATAACTCCCAAAGTATATAATTTCTAGATCCTTTCAAAGTTTTGGTTTTAATCCACTAAATAATCTATCGATTTTGATATCATTACTGATAACAAAACCTGAAGAATACCTTTCAATCCTTGTGAAATTTTCTTCGTAAATTGTGATAGATTTTCCTTCCATTTTCTTCATCTCTATGAATTCTCTCTCCATATATTTTTAGAGAGTTTAAGGGAAATACTTATTAAGAAACATTATCTTAAAGTCTTCTCCCTTTATATCTTCAATTTCATCCTTCAGTTTGGTGTTCTTAATAAAATCCCACCATTGATCGGCCTCTCTATATAAATAGTAAATTGCCAGAGTCACCTTTTCTATTTCAGAATAGTGAAGCACAAAAAATATCTTCTCCGTTGAGTTGACCCACTGTTCTATGACTAGTGTATCAGAAGATCCACTAAACATCAGTGGTCGTTGTTTCATAAAACACTCGATAGCCAATTTCTCCCTCTTAGGTGAAGGTGGATGTTCCACATTATTTAGGTTATTTTTCATAACCTGATACATATGGGTAATCATCTCCATGAAATTTTTAACTCCACCTCCCAATGCATTGGGGATGTCGTTCGGGTAATCGCTGCATTTTCCCTCGCATGGGTTGTTGGTCTGGTTTCTCCTGGTTCCCTACATTTTCTAAAATAGAAAATATTTGAAAAAAACATAAGTCAACAAGTCATGAATAAATAATTTATTCCTTTATGAAATTAATTCTAAAGATATATCTTGTTGGATACCTATGTTTCTAATTTTATAAAACAAATATTATTGGGTACTTACTTATACGTAGTCTCATACTATGGGTTTTCACTAAGGTTCTCTAATCCTAATTCCCAAATTAACTAAACGGTTCTCTGATACCAACTATAGAAACCCTTCTTATTTTTACATTAATATTACATAATTTTAATGATAAACAACATAAAATAATTACATGACTAGGAACCAAAGTTTTAGTGTCTTGGGAAAATTAGGACAATACATAACATTTACAAAATAAAAAAAAATAAACATTTATTAAATACCTTCTTTTCTAGCTTCTTATTGGCCCTCATGTTCTCCTTAGTACAAGTAATCACCTGAGGATATAAATCAAGAAAGGGTTGATATAAAATCATATTAATATGATATATAAGAACATGAATAATTATAAAATTTGGTAATCATCATAACATATTTATAGGATCGTAATCATGGGAGGAAGCATTAGATAAAGGCATGAAATGTGGCAATGCATAAAAATGAAACATCATGTCTTAGAGGTCAACCAACACACATAGTTTTGAACAAAGATATAATCCTTTTCATGTATATTTCACTTTTCTCATGAGATAAATCACATTACTCAATGCATCTAAGCGCTATATAATTCTGGGCGCACCCATCACATTATAACATTTACATTATCATGCATGCCACATAGAACGTACATCAATCTTGAAAATAAAATAAACCATGGAAAGAAATGGGTTTCATTTAATAAATAATAAATTCATAAACTTTGGTTTCCCAAATTAATGATGGAATAACATACTTGATATATGAATCATCAACCTTGAGTGAAGAAGAAACAATATCGAGAAGTAAAAGGTGTGTTTTTTTAGGAAGAGTTATTTTGGAAAACATTGTGTTTATCATAAACTCAAGTGGAAAGAATTTATATCCTATAAAAGGTAAAATAATTATTAAGAAATTATATTTAAGGAATATCCATACTGGAAATAGAGTAAATGAGGGAAAACCTAAATAAAGAGAGTTGGGTTCGAGAATTCCCCTTACCTTATGTCAGAATGATTTATTCACTTTAATATCCTATGTAATCACATTATATTCATTAATTAACAAATAAATAACCTTTAATACAGTAATTTTATTCATTATGGTTTTATTAAGTTCATTTATTGGTTTTTTTATGAGTTATAGAGTTTAATTTCATCTTTTGGAAGCATTAATTTTCATGGTTTTCATGATTGTTTTGCTTGTATACATGAATGTAAGTTCATGTAAAATGAGGATAAATATCCATAATTGTTATTATATGTTATTAATAATCTTAAAAAATTTCAAATTATCTTATAAATAAATTGTTTATATGGTATGAGGATGAATCATTAGATAAAAGTTAATGATGATCGTTTTAGGTTAATTTTAGTGGTTTTTTTATCACAACGAATTCGTTTTGTTTTATGATTTAATATTATGTATAAATTTTACTTATAGAACATAAAATGGGTTATAAAATAAAATTTATAATCTTTTTTCAACCATTTAATGGTTTTATTAACATCCTTGAATGTTTTAAAGTAAAATGAAAGTGCATCGTCCATGATGTCGGTAAATTGACACATCATGGGCGACGATTTCATTTTTAGAAGAAAAGATTTAGAGAAAAGAGTTTGATGATGGATATTATGTTAACATTATATAATTATCTTATATAAAACATAATAGATTTAACATTCCTTTTTTATAAGATAAGGTGAGTAGATGAGAAGAAAATAAATGAAATTGAAAAGAAATTAAAAGAAAAAGGAAAGGGATTTTACCTCTTGGATTTATCCTCCTCAATAACCTCCTTAGGGAAAAGGTTTTGGTCTTTTAATGAGACCAATATCTCAGTTATGTGAGTTAGAGGATTTTTTATAGGTTTGGGAAGAATTTTTACATGTATCAAAGCTTTAGAGTTGTGAGGAGAAGAGGGTGTGAGTGGTGGTATTTATAGTGGAGGAGAGGGGTGTTTTCTCATTATTATATTCTTTAGTTTATTATTTTAGCTCAAGAATATGAATAGTATGAGAATTATCTCTAAATATATTAAAATAATGAAAAATGGTTTGATATTAAGGTAATTACATCATCCTTAAATCAACAATGACTCAAAAATTCATGTATTTAGCATTTATTTAAAATTATCGTATTTTTCTATTCATCAAAAATTCAAGTATTTCAGAAAAATATAAAAATTCATCATAACCATTTTTTGATGTGTATAATTAAAATATTAACTCTATTTTATGAAAATAATTTTCTAAATATGAGTAATTTAATTTTTAATTAAAATCATCATTTACTTGAAAAATAGAGATTTTAAAATTATAACTGATTTTATAACACTTTGAAAAATTAATTAAGGTCTCATAAAATTATATTAAAATCATGAGACATAAAAATATTAATTTATGAATACATTTTATGAAAATATAGTTTCTTTTAAATTATTAAATTAATCATAAAATTGTAACTAAATATTTATTACAGACAAAAATGCCAACATTTAATTAAAAAAAATTAAAACATTTATTTAGTTAGACTGTGATATAAGTATATCATACTTTAATTTATAAGATTCCTAAATTTTATATATGCTTTCATGGGTGATTTTACTATTCATTTGTCAATTTTAGTATTCATAGGGGTCATATTACTATTCCTAAGGTCAAGTTACTATTTCATCAATATTGGTTCCTTAACTTCTAGAAATACTTATTATTTAATTAATTATTCATTTATAAAGTTTTTATTATGGTATATAATTTATTTTATGTGTTTTATACTATATGGAATTACTATAAGAAGGTAGAAATTCCATTGATAAAATTTTGGGTCGTTACAGGTAAAATCTCTTGTGAAAAAAATTATCAGTTGGTATCAATTAGTGTTAGCCTAAAAATGAATGAAATATAAATGTGGAATCACATTGTATTTATTTATGGATAGTGTTGTTATCTAGATTAGAACCTATTGTTTTTTACACCAATCAAGGCTCATGGATACTTAGAGTGAAATAATTAATGGAAATTTTCTTTAAGAGTGAGTTGATACCATCCTCTATCTAAATGTATTTACATTTATTATTAATAGTGAGATAGAAGAAAATGACGGAAGAAAATGATAAAGGGGATAAAGAGAAATAAATGTAATAGCATACTGACACATCATTTTCTATAATTAGTATCAATAAAAAATACAATGGGAAGACTATTTATAATTTTATTTCATACATACATTTTAGAGTGTTGTATTGTATTGGTTTCTGTATTTAATTGATTATTCCTGTCAATTTATGAGGTATTTAACTTGTTTTATGTTTTTATAGTATGATATAATGATTCTTGTAAGTGAAATGAAAAGAGTCAAAATTTGAGATAAAAGACACTTCGCGCCACTTCACTTCACTTGTGGTGCGACACCAAATTTTTTAGGGTACAACGAATCTAAAAACTTGAGGAGAACAATTACACAACATATAATTCATTTACATGTTTTGAATTAATAAAGAAACTACCGACTCCAGAACAATTCATGATAATATTACACGTTGTGAAAGTCAGTTGCACGACGTGAGTCCCAAATACACATCGTGAAAGGAGTTAAAATTCCAAATCTATGAAGGCAAACTCAGATCAAAATTACATGATGTGAAACACCATTTCATGTCATGTAAAATTCCGACTCTGTATTTTAGTTCATAGATTTAGAAAATATTGGATTTTTGATAGAATCTAAAATGTGGGATCCACATGAGACCACCATTGGACCATTCCTTTATGGAATTCATTAATACTAAAGCCCTTCTAGAGCCTATAAAAGGAGGGCTAGGCTACTTCTATTGGAGGAATTTAGATCCAGATCCTCCGAATACCAAAGCTTGGAGTGAGACATTGCACCCTCCCCAATTTCATCTTCTTTTCCTTCATGTTTTATTTTTATTTTATTCTTACCTCTTATTCTCTCATCATTATGATGAGGGGGTAAACCCGCCTTATTCTAGGGTAATGTAATTAAAGGGGGAAGGTGTTTTTGAATTGATTAATTTTATTCATGTGTTTGGTTTTCCACAATTTATTCTTCATATTCTAATCCCTTTCTTTTAGTTTTATAATGACCATTGATAATTTAATTAAAAAGTAACTTTAAAATTGTTCAACTTAAAACCCTAAAGGAGGCATGACCATTGTCAAATTTAGGGGAATTTGGGTTTAAACATGGTATTAAGAAAAACTCGATTTCATGAAACCCAAAATTATCGAACCAAGGGAAATATGGTATTATCGCATTTAGGAGGAGATAACATGACCATTGGATATTCCTTGTCTTGACTTCGACACCAATCATGAATTAATCAACATATTCTCTAAAATCCAATTCCACCTAAACCCTGAAATTACAAAACTCTGGTGTGCTTTTCAAAACTATTTTCAAACCAATCAATCAATCTATTTTGTTTTATTCTTATTTCATAAAATCAATCAAAGCAATCTTTTCTTTTCCTCTTTCTCCAATCTAATAAAATTAAATATTTTTGAAAACCTAATTAAAATAATTTCTCCATCCCTATGGGTTAAACATATATCTACTTCTTTACTACATTTTAATTAATTGAGTAGCATAGTTTGAGTGTTTATAAATTTGTTTTTTGATAGACCTGTAGTGAATTAACGACGCCCTTTAGGCCTGTAAACTATTTAACCTAGTTTTTATTTATTTTGTATTTTTTTCAATAGGTACAAATTCTTGTGATCATGAGGTCAATATGTATGACATTAATATGTGAATAAAAAGTAAAACTTTTAAATTTATTAGAGTTCCTAAGAATATTCATGAAGAAGTCCGGAGTTCCAAAAAAAGGGTGAGTTTCCTGCTACATGAGGAGTTAAAGAAAAACTTGAATCTTGAAATTATGATATGATTTCATTGTTTATTTGTAAAAGGAAACATGATGTTTCTATTAAGTTAATTTATATTCATTCATACATGGAAAATAAAATTAAATGATTTTTGAGATAATCTTCCATGGGAATAATGTCTAGTGTTGAATAAGATAAATGCATTGACTACCATAATATTTTTAGAGTTAGAATATTTTAATTGAATGAAGAATTATAAGAGAATTATAAGGTAGAGGAATTATATATTGAAGTTGGTGGATAA
The DNA here is from genome assembly GCA_963277665.1 of Viscum album. NCBI lineage: Eukaryota > Viridiplantae > Streptophyta > Magnoliopsida > Santalales > Viscaceae > Viscum > Viscum album. Next base: position 1,993,517,111 of record OY728151.1, read on the forward strand.
GAAAAATTATGATGTTGGAAGAGTATGGAAAAGGAAATATGAATTTAGTATATTAAAAAATAGTCCAACTCCCAACTAGAATCATGCCTGAAAAATCATCCATCACAGTGATAGTATCCAAGCTCAAAGGTGGAGCTAGCTGAGAGTGGCTATGAAGGAGAAAAGTTCTTGTATGGTTGAAGAGTTTAAAGCAGTTATAGGGAGTAATTTAAAGGTGGAACCGAGGACACATGGTATAGGGTGGTACCATAGGATTTAAAAAACCCAAATAAAGTGTGTACAGTACTTAAGAAGCTCAATCCTAAATCATTTTCTAATATTGGATGCACTTTTTTTACATATTGTTCATCTTTTAAAGAGCATTAAGAATTTGAATAGAATAATTTTGTTTCAATCGTATTTAACTTCAATAGTCCTGGATTTACATGTGAATGTATCTCTCATCATGACACTTGGTTTCACATTGTGTCTACAACATTTTATTAAGGTACCGTAGTAATTTACAAGTAGAACATGTTATGCTAAGAATTCATGTTGCAAATTTTGTGAGTATTATGTGAACATAAACTATCTAAGTGTGTTTAAATATAATAAACTAATGAGGCTGAAGAATGAATGCTACACTACACTGCATGGAATAATGTATTCTTTGGAAGATCTATATATGTCGTTTATTAGAGAACACATTGTCAAGATGATACTTTGTATTACATTACATGAAGAATTCATTCTCAGAAATGTGATAATGTAGAAGTTGTGTTCTATGAGAATAACTAGAAGGTAATCCAATCACTCAACCTGATGATGTTGTGTTGTGTCTTCAATGTGACAACATCATAGTATTTTAAGACTATGAAATAATAAAAAATTCCAAACTTGGTTTCTAGGAAGATAAGCTCCACACCATAGAGTTTTTTTTCATGGATGTGAAAGAATATCTCAAGAAGAGTGGTTAAGAACATTAAGGTTGAATAATTTCACAAACAATTTTGGTTAACTAGTGCAAAGTGGATGCATGTGATTCATGAGAAATAGAGTTATGTTTGCAAAAGGCAAGCGATGTGTTTTTCGGAATCACGTATAAAATGGATGGATGGTCATGATTATTGAAAGCACTATGAGTTGAAATCTACTTCAAGATCTGTCTAAAAATACCCCCTAAGAAATCATTTTAAGAACAAGAGAATGTATAGAGAAATTATATGAGGTATTTTAGAGGATATTATCTGAAGTCCAGAATCTATATTCTCACACCAGTTTGAAATAAATTATTTATACTCCAGCTATACAAAGAATAAAGGAGAAGTCCAGGAAATGCATTGAATTTTCAAGAAATATCCATCTACTCTAGCTACATGAAGTAGATTTTAGAAGGCCATTTAGTATTTCACATTTTCATGAATACAATATTGTGTACTCTGAGCTACGTGAATAGAAATCCATGCAATATTACATGTTTCCATAAAATAAATATTATTAACTAAGAGTTGTGTGAAGGTCATGTAAAGTGGTTATTAAAACTAAAATTAGTCTCAAGTCCATGCAAAGTGTTAAGTTTACATAAAGGTAGTTCCATGAAGTTGATAAGAGTTACCAAAAGTAATTGTGTATAGAATGGTTATGTGTTCATCTACTAGAATCATTTTTGTTGTAATTATTATTACATTGTATTGAAGAAGAAGAAGAATAATAATAATAAGAAGGTTGAGTTTGGTTGTGCTTTAGTGGAATATTATTCAATCTGAAGAAGTGAGAGATCCATTCTATGATATTCATATATTGGAAAGTCTGAGGTAATATGAGGCATCATTAAAGATTGTTACATGTAAGAAAGATCGCGATAGTGTATTCATGTGTATTGTAATTATATCTAAAATATAATTATTATGAACTTGTCTTCTAAATATTATATTTTGGTTGAAGAAGTGAGAGACCTAACCTACAATATTCATATGCTTTAGAGTCTAAATAAGATCAAGGCATCCCATGATTGTTGCATGTTAGAGATAGCATTATTATTATTATAAAGAAGAGTGATCCTGTAAAATTACTTCACACAGTGGAAGAAGATCAGATCTTGTTCGAGTCTATAAGAGGCTTTTATTATCATTTTTTATCATCATTTAGGAGAAAGACGATATCCTGTATTTTGTAATTGAAAATTGGTGATTTCATTGTAACTTATTGGTGTCATGATTATTGGTATAAGGATATACCCTTTATTGAGTTCTTATTAATAATAATAGCAGATATGTGTGTGGGGAATAATAACCATGACACACTTGGGGCATAGTCATATATACTGGATCTAAATCCTTTTAAAAAAATTGGGTGTCTGTATTTATTTTATTTCTTAATTTATGTACATGCATAAAAACAGAAGGTGAGTATTGATTGGGAGATATCCTTTAACTAAATAAGTGCAAAGGTAAATAATGGATAATGTTTAAATTGGTAATAAGTCATATAACACCGATTCACCCCCCCCCCCCCCCACCCCCTCAATGTTGTCATGTCCCAAAGTGTTCTTATCATCGAGATTCAAGGGTTTACATATTCTCAAATATGAAAATTATTATCCATGTGTTATTCTAAGAATGTATAAGAACAAATTAAGGAGAAAAATATATTATTGAAATAGAGAGTCATGTAAGCTGGAACAAATATATATATATATATATTCATTTTCATCAAATATTGAGTGTGAGAAGCTCACCTATTATGATCATGCATATCATTATTATCTAAGGAAAAAGAGAGAATCAATGCTCCTATGATAAGAAGATATTGTGTGTTGGAGAATAATTAGATGAGGAAAAGTAGGAAGTGAAAGTGAGATTAATGTTATTGCTCCTATATAACTCTAGTATCGAAGAGAAGTGAGAAGATCAGTTTATGATTACCTTATATCATAAGGTTCAGAGAATTATGAGCTAGACTTGATATTTCTATATACTAAGGAAGAATATCATATCTTGTTTTGTTCGTAAGTGACTTGTGTTTTCCTTCTAGTCATTATTCAAGGAGGGGTTATCTGAATCTATTAATTTCATAGGAAGACCTGATTGGTGTCGAAGTCTAAAACATCAAGTTGTTTGTGTTGTACATAGCTGGTTCTATGATAATGGGATCAATGATATAACCTTTTATTTCTTATAGATAATAAAAGGGAAGAAATGTGTGTATGAGATAACAACCACCATATACCGGGGATGTAGTCATCCATTTTGGAGGTGAACATTGTTAACAAACTCATGTGTGGCTTGTTGTGTTGTTTTCCTGTTTAAACTATTTGCATGAAACCCAATGGTGAGAAAATAATGAGAGATCCATTAACAGAATATGTGTAGTAGTAAAAGAGAGGAAATAGTTTTAAATTGGTGAAAAGTCAGCCACACTGATTCACCCCCCCCCCCAGTATGGTTTCATTGATCCTGGTGGAACAATAAGTGGAAGGTAACGCATTTTATTTACAATGATCTACTTCCCATGATTCAAAACCCCATCGGGGTGACTTTAGAAACTTTGACTTAGACTATTTTATTTCCACCCAAAAATAGTTTGAAAAAATAATAGTGTATAGGTTATAATTCACTTTTTTAAACAATATTCAACTATTGGCATATGCATTCGTGTTTTTTTATTTTAAATCTACATTATCGGTAAACTTACATGCATGGTGGTATTAATGAAGAATATTAACTACAACAAGTAGTAAATTTTGTAATAACACCAATAACATAATGAATGACATGTTTATATAATGATTCAAAGTTTTCAAATGTAATTGTTCCATAATAAATGATAATTTACTAAATGTTTTATATTTATGATATAATTTATTCCACACGTCTTCAAGGATTTCAAAGAACTTCAATATTTCTCTATTTATAACAAATAGGATATTACTACCACTATCCCCATGAATCTCAATGTTAATTTCTTCAATATCCAACTCACACACTATTACATTAAACATTACATTCATCAGATCAACTATTGTTACATCAACATCAATTTGAACTCTTTTTTCTTGATGACATGGAATATAATCTTCCATGTGATGAATCAAATTATTATAATTTTTTTCTAAAAACCTTCAAAGGATAAGTGTTTCCTTATAATATCTCATGTGAAACAATATTTATTTATAGATTTTCAATATAGAAAATAAATATACCTATTTTTGAAATCCACTTATGAAAGTGATAAACAACACAATCCTCACAAAATATTTTTTAGACATTCTATTCAACATATCAATCAAACTTAAATTCATATCTATATTTATATAATAAAAATTTGTTAACTTATGGGAATGAGACTTATAAAATTATGAGTATAATAATTAAAAAAAATATAAGAAAAAATATTATTTTTTAATACCAAAAAAATATAGTTTTTAAATTATAATAAAAATCTTTTAAAAAATCTTTTTTAAAAGAATAAAAACATAAAAATTGACATTTTATAATTAAAAAAACAAATAATAAACTATATTTTTTAAGGAATATGAACATTTTTTAAGGGTAAATTACACAGGTAGGTGGTGACTCAAACATGACGCAGGCCTGATGACGTGAGTAGTACGATGCTATCATGACGTTGTACTAGGCCTTTGGGCTATGTTATGGGCTTCATGCTCACTGGGTCTTCGGGCCATGTGCTAAATAAATAAGTTTTGATAGGTGCACTACCACAGATCCTGTAAAGGGATGCGCCGGCTTTTATCAACGCTAAACAGAAAGTGCTGATAAAAGGGGGGCATTTATCAGCACTAGCTAAAAGCACTGATAAATCCACCATTTATCAGCATTTTTTTAGTGTTGATAAAAGGTGGATTTATCGGCGCTATTATTAGAACTGATAAAAGTTTTTAATAAAAAAATTTATTAATTTATATTAAATTATTATTTTTATATTCAAAAATAATGTTTATTTGTATACATTAAATTAAAAATGGATGTTTATTATTAATATATATTTTTTAATAATTCAAATATATATATAATGTTTTAAAAAAATTATTTATAAGATTATAATTAAATAAATATATATTTAAATAATTATAATATTATAATAAATTTCATTAAATAATAAATATATTTATTATATTTATTATATTTATTATATTTATAATTATATATTTATAATTATAAATTTATAATTATATATTTATAATTATATATAAATACTTTTAAAATATATATATTTATAATTATATATATATATATATATTTAAATAAATATATGTTTCAAATGAATTTGGTCAATAAATATATTGTTACATAAATATAATTGACATTCATATGTTATGTATCATGTATGTTCATTTATACATTACACCCTTATTTACTATTCATGTTGTCCATATTGATGACTCATTTTTTATGATCTATACTTTACTAGGTATATGATTCGTTCATGTTATACCCATGAAGCTATTATGTTCTCATAAATAATTATAAAAATACAATAAATATATTTAAATAATAAATATATTTATTATATTTATAATTATAAATTTTTAGTTATATATAAATTCTTTTTAAATCTTATTTATAATTATAATTATAACTATATATATTTAAATAATTGTAAAATTGCAATATTTTTTTAAAATGGTAAATATACTTATTATATTTATAATTATATATAAATACTTTTTAAATATATTTATTTATAATTATAATTATAATTATATATATATTTATTTATTTATTTATATATATATATATGTCTTTAATGAATATATATATATATATATATCATTAGATAATATATTAATTATCATTATTTATGTTTATATATTGATACGTGAGTATAATTGATCATATATGATCATAAAGTTTAATTGTGGACATGATTGTGACTTATGTTCTAAATGTTAAGATTACTTATATTATGATGGTGTGCACATGCATATGTTATGAATTCATCATTATTAGTGTTCATTTATAAAATAATGCCCTTATGATTCATTCATGTTATACCCATGAACTTATGATGTTCTCATAAATACTTATAAAATTACAATAAACATATTTAAATAATAAATTTATTTTTTAAATTTTTAATTATAAATTTTTAATTATAAAGAAATAATTTTTAAATTTATTTATTTATAATTATTATTATAACTATATTTATATATATGTGTGTGTGTGTGTTTAAATAATTATAAAATTACAATAAATACATTTATTATAATTTTATAAATATATATACTTATATATTAATATACATATATATATTTATATTTATAATTATATAAAAATATTTATAAATATATTTATTTACAATTATAATTATATATTTTATTTATTTATTTATCTAAATAATTATAAAATTATAATAAATATATTTATAATAATTATAATTTTATAAATATATATAATTATAGAAATATATTTATAAATATATACAAATATTTATAATTATAATTATAAATAATATATATACATATATGTTTAAATAATTATAAAATTATAATAAGCATATTTATTATATTTATAATTATAATTATAAATATATTTATTTATTTATTTATTTATAGTCATAAATAGAAATAAATTTATATTTATTTAAATACTTATGAAATTAAAATAAATATATTAATTATAAAAAATATATTTAATTAATATATTTATTTTAATTTCATATGTATTTAAATATATATTTATTTATTTATTTATTTATTTATGACTATATATATAAATACTTATGAAATTAAAATAAATATATTAATTATATTTTTGTATAGTTTCATAACTATTTAAATAAACATATATTTATTTAAATAATTTTGAAATTATAAAAAATATATATATTTATTATATTTATTTTAATTTCATAAGTATTTAAATATATATATATTTATTTATTTATATTTATGACTATAAATAAATATATATTTATTTAAATACATATGAAATTAAAATAAATACATTAATTATATATATTTTTTATAATTTCATAATTTTTTAAATAAATATATATTTATTTAACTAATTATAAAATTATAAAATATATATATTATTAATGTATTTATTTTAATTTCATAAGTATTTAAATATATATATTTATATTTATATTTATGACTATAAATAAATATTTATTTATTTATAATTATAATTATAAATATAATAAATATATTTATTATAATTTTATAATTATAAATAATTTATTAATATTAGGTTTTTATCAGTGCTTTATATTTTAGCGATGATAAAAACATCATTTATCAATGCTTTCCAAGAAGTGTTGATAAAAGTCTGTCATGTATTTATAAATAGAACTCTAACAAATCCACTTGCCACTCAACCCTCAAGATTTCACGGAAGTCGAAATTCATTGTTGTCGCCGCCTCTGCCTCTGCCTCCCCCGCCTCTACTCCCACCTCCGCCTCCACTGCCCCCACCTTCGTCGCCCCGCCTCTGCCTTTTCTTCCCCCTTCTTTGTTGCCCCCTCCTCCGCTGCCCCCACCTCTGTTGTCCCCGTCATAGCTGCCACCTTTGTCCCCGCCCCTGCCTCTGCCTCCACTGTCCCTGCTGCCCCTACCCCTATCTCAGTCACCGCTTCTATTTTTGCCACCACCGTCGCTTCACCTTTCACCGCTTTTGCTGCCCTCGTCGTCCCTACTGTCAAACCATAAGTTCGAAATGGTCTAAATAGATGTTTGATATTATTTTTTCATATGTAGTCTAGATGTTTTATATGTTCTCCAGTGATAGATGCCTCTTGAGATTTCATAGAGAGCCTAATCCTCAGACGATAAAAGATTTGTTTAAGTTTGAGATTTATGTTACATGTTTAATTTGAAGATCCATATACCAAATACCATTTGTTTCATTAGATTAACCTTTCATGATGTAGTGAATCTTTGGTTGAGTTTATCTAAACTCGTGATAATATTATCCTAATGTGATTAGGGTTTGAGCTTCTACTCAAGTTTTTGGATAGATCATTTATTGTTCCTCATTATAAATTTATTCCCATAAGCTTGTAATTTTGAGAAGGGCCTATGATATTATATTTTATATTTGGGTTTTACCTCTCCTATTCCCCTTAACTATATTATAGATACAATATGTTATTTTAACATTTGAGACTTTTCTCATTATAATGCACCTCAATTTTTAAAATAGGACTATTTTCTTATTAGTTATTAGATAACCTAGCTTAGCTTAGGGAACTAATGTGTAATTATAAGAACTATTGGAGGAAGTTTTTTGTTGGGATCTTTATGACCTTTCTATCTTGTTGTTCTTGAAGTTTGAGCTTATGTGTAACACCTAACATTTAATTATAGTAATTAAATATGTTATTGATGATGTTTGATATTATTGAAAGTTGTTTAAGAATAATTGATGATGATTGATTTTATTAGATATCGAATGATTTATGCAAAGATGTCCATTCATTGAAAGGGGATTCATGTCAATGAAAATGTTTACCACAGGTTTCTATATTTTTTTGTCATTATTTGGGTTTTTAAAGAGTTGGAGTGGTTTTAGAATGATTTAGATATTTCTGAGAAGTACAATAATCATCTCCATATCATGGTGGATTTAAACACCCTATATAACTCCCAATGAAGTGTGATTACCAGTGTATTCAGATCATCCTTGATAAGATGTTTGAAATAATTGGTCATCCTATGAGCTTGAACTATTATATTCCTCTTGTGTATGATCATAATCTATGTATGTGTTCCATTTCTTAGAACTATATGTGGCTAGATTTGTAACGCCCCGACCCCAGCTACCCATAGTCGGTGCATTACTTCGTAACATTGGCATGATCACAAAAGATCAAGTCTCGAAAGACCGATTAGTTTAGTAGCCTTGGAAACACTAGATACATTCATAAATCTTACATTACATCATAAAGTGAAAAACTAATAACAAAGTCTTCATAGTCCACACTCATATCCTCTTCTGACTATCCCTGCAGGTCATTCATAAAATACTTCTTCACATCCTGGAAAATATTAAAACATTGAAAGGGGTGAGCTCAGATGCTCAGTAAGGATAACAATATTGCGGAAGCTTTCATAAATAAACATAAAAATTTAAGGCAAATTATAACTAAAACAAAAGCCTTTTAAACTTGAACATCAACATAATATGGCAAAAGTGAAATGAGATAATGACATTCACTTCTTCACATGGATATTCTACTGGTCTAATAATCACATGCAATATCAATAACCACTTTCATAATGAGGGAATGTATAATGCCAGACATTCTGAAACATTTTGTCAAGGCCTCAGCCAAGACGTCTAAAATGATTAAGACCTCGGCCAAAATCATAAATCAAATTGGGAAAGGGCCTCGGCCAATTCCACGTCTAGTTGTCTCATGAGACCTACCGATGCATCGAGGAGCTATAGTGGGCTCCACCCGTCACTTATTAAGTCCAATACATTCCTCATATGAATAGGTTTAAACATATCATAAACCATAACATAATCGTATCACATAAACATGCATAAAGGAGATATAACATTTCCACATTTCAATCACAAGATATCAATACAACACATTGATATAATAAAAACGCTTTCAAAACCATTTTCAATACCAACATAAAATAAAGTTAAAACTTTGTATTTATTTTTCATTAAAAAAATGATGGCTTGTAGAGGAAGCCGAAACTCAAATAATGGTCACGGCGGCAGAGAAGTCGTTGTCGCCGCATAAGTACAGAAAGAAAAACATTCCCTTTTTGTCGTTTAGTAAAACGCTTCGTATAAAAAGATTCCTTTTGAATAAACGTAAAAGTCAAAGGGGTTTATACACTGTACAAAAGAAATTTGTGTATAAAACAAAATATGCCTCAATGAATGGAGATTGAGACGAATTCCCTTAAAAAGATCATTTTTAAATAAAATATATCTATTATGTGTATTAACTATATGTACACATAAAGAAAGTATAAATACAATATACGACATAATAATATCATGACATAATTTGAAAGTAGGAGATTAACCCAAAGAATGGAAGTTGGGTTATGAAATTCCCTTACCTCATGTCTGACTTGACTCAACCGTTCTTTAACCTCTTGAATAATAAACTAGAGTTAATATATACCTTATTAAGAACCATTTTCAATTTCATTATCCTTTTTATATCACTTATTACAATGATATGAACATTATGTAATTATTTAAGTTAATAACAGTCGTTTTGTCGATCTTTGGTACTTGAGTCAACAATAAACTTCTTATAATTACAAGTTGTTTATGTGGTAGAATATCCATTATCTACAGAATTATATTCATGATTTAGATGTCATATATATCATATATATCCAGTATATACATTCATTTATAATATTACGTAACATTTAGAGGTAAGAAATGAAATGCACTGTTCATGGAGACGGTAAGCTGTACGTACGCATGAACGCTACTTTCATTTCTATTTCGTATTTAATGGAATGAAATCATAATGATATAAATGTATAATATAATTCCAGTATAATATATTGTATAATACCATTTACTCCATCCTTTATACATCCCACATATGGCATTAACGATTCAAATCACTTTGAGGGGGTGGTAGTCCGCACTTCCTAAAATGAAATTATCGCGTTTACCCATAATGGAAATCAAAAAGTATGCCATAAATGAGAAATACAGAAGCATAAGTAAAACATAAACATATTATATATCATATATAAATATAGTGACATCTTAATGTCCACCTTTTAAGGTGTTATATGAGTGTTGAACAATCATCGTTTCGTGAGGCAGAAATTCGCCATCCATAGAAACTGTATGTTCTTTAACCATTAGATGTAGGTGTGTGTAAGTGTAGCTAGAATCCTTCTTATAAAAACATCCTAGTATATTGAGTATACTGTTTTTGTTACAAAATAAGTGAATAAAAAGATTTTATGGGGTTGGATAAGCAAAATAAAACAAAATAACATTAGAGAAGACATTACCTCAAAATCGGGTAACTCTTTTTGATTTGAGCCAAAGGATTCCTTGGGAAGTGTTCTGCCCAAAGTTAGGCTTCTAGGAGTAAGAGGGGGAATTTGGGAGAGTATTTGGGCAGAGGTTGGCCGAGCCAAAAGGCTTGAAAGTGTGAATGAGGTGGTAGAGGTGGGGGCCTTTTATAAGAGGAGAGGAGGGGCACTCTTGGAAAGTAAGGAAAGTTTACATTATTATAGAATGCTTTTCAGATTCTAAAGGTCCCACACTTATATAATTCGTGGATAAGGTGATAAGGGTTAGAAATATACCCATCCAATAGTCTTTGGACAAGTGTAGGCCTTGGATTGTACATTATCTTTTCATTTTATTAAAATCGTTAAATAATGAGGTCATCGCTGCATCATAATGATGTCATAAATAATTTAATTTATTTAATGTCTAAAAATTATAAAAAAACTACTATGATGTAGGAAATATTTTTAGATTTCCAATTACTATTTATAGTCAAAAATATGACTTGTATAACCCCATGTAAAAATTGTTTTAGTAAAACATTTCATGTTTATGTCATTTTTTACTTTAACATTAAATAAAAGGTATTTATGTCATTTTCCAACAAAAGTGACTCCATGGGGTCCCCAAGTTGACCCATGGATTGTATTGGTCGGCCATGGCACATCCAATGAGGTTAGGACATGTGTCAAGCTCATCTCATATTATTAAAACATTATTTTTACCTTAAACTACACTAATTACCTCTAATCGCGATTAAGAACTTAAAAGTTACTATTCACCAAAAAATTATTTTAATCTCATTGAACCACATTTTACTTATTAATGACAACCATGTATGTAGGATTTTTGAAAATCAAATCACAGAAGTGGTAATATTTCATTTAAACGAAAAATCAGTTATTTAACTACCACTTAGTAGTTTCACTATTCATCAAAAATTGAAGTTTTTCAGAACAATGCCAAAATTTCACCCTAAGCTATAATTGATATTCCGAATTCAAAAATGATGTCTATTTTAAAAAATTCCAAATATATAAGTTTCATTAATTAATTTTATAATTAATTCCCGCTATCACAGCAAATAGCATGTTTTTAATAAACAATTTATATCAAAAGATTGGCAATTGTTTATGTCCAATTTCAATGTTAAATTAATTCTAATGACCACCATTGGATAAAATTGTAAAAATATATTCTAATTATACTTTAAAACCACTAAATAGTATAATTTATCACTATAAATTATTTTGATTAAAAAAGTTGTTTTTAAGTATTTTTCACTATTCATAAAAAATTAGAAGTTCTCAGAAAAATACCAAAAATTCAACATAGGCTAATTTCGATATTCCGAATCCAAAAATGAAGTTCATTTTGAAATATAAAATTTCTATAATTTTAAAAAGTGGTTATTACTATTCATAACGGCTACTATGATTAGTCGCGGTGTTTTAGAACTCAAAGTTGCGTACAATGCAAGCTATTGCATTATTGAATGAGAAGCGTATTGTGGAAGCTCGGGGTGTTACATTCTCCCCTCCTTAAATAAATTGCATCCTCGCAATTTGAAATTTTTCTTGGAAAATAAAAGGTTGAAAATAGAAAATACCTTTGTGGAAAACCCACATCGTAAATAAGATTAATAAATATGTAACATTAAAAGAAAGCAAGATAAGTACAAAGGTCACCCGAGATAGCCCATACTAGGATTCTATGAAAATATGGATATGGAAGAAAAACAAACCATCAAGGTCAGATGGAGAGTTGTAGAAAACTGGATTAGGAGAAAGTTTAACTACAAGAAAATCACAAACTTGTGATTGGTTAAACGATCATTGATTCCCCAGTAGGAAAAGTTAACAGACAACGTTTTTGTTTTAAGTTACCTTTTATAAAGTTGAGGAATTTATTTAGGAGATTTACTAAGAACGTAAGGGAATATACATACTTGTTATGTATACTTTCATTCTTTAATAAATTTTTACCACAAACCCATCTTTTACTCCAAAAGGTAATAGAACTCAAAAATATTCTATTTATCCTAATTGTATAAGGTTCCAAATATTAACACATACCATTTAGATTAGTAAAACTATTTGGTAATAACCAGGGACTTCCTGTAGGCTAGTGGTAGGTAATAAAGGCTTGTCGCACTATGGTTGTGGGTTCGATTCCTGCAGCATTGTCCGACGCGACGGGTTATGCCCCACCCTGCAGGTTGTCCTTTTCCTAAAACTATAGTATTATAATATTCCTAAAATAATCTTCAGAAATGTTTTAACCTTAAACAATACTATTCAAAGTTCAACTTAATCCATCCCAACATTTATAGTTATCCAAAATACTTCTATCCAAACTTTCTCTAAAAGGTCTCTTAATTCCAAAATCAATTTATCAGATTACCCAAACAAAGTAAAGTTTCTCTTATTGTCACATACTAAAAATATGATTACCTTCATCATATTAAAACCTTACTGAAATAAATAAGTACTGCAGTACAATCCTTATATATATATATCACATTATTCTAATAACCATAATATAATCCATGAGTCCAAAAGCACCAATACATTAGTTATTCTGCTTCAACTGTAGTAACAGCATAAGATTGTCCTTGATCCCTTGGCCTTTTCTGAGGTAAGTTTCCCTGACGCTTAGGACATTCATTTTCATAATGCCCCATTTCCCTACAATTGTAGCATTCAACATTGATAGCCTCTTTCTTTCCCTTACAATCACGTGCTTGGTGACCTTTTTCCCCACATTTATAACAAACTCTCATTCCTTTTAGGCAAGTACCGGGGTGATTCTTCCCACAATTATCACATAATGGAAAATCCTTCTTTCCCTTTTTCCATTTATCTGTCTCTTGTTCCACCGTTCTCTTCTTCTCTTGCTTTACTTTGTTGTCATAAGACTTAGAGAATTCCTTTTCTATCTTGATAGAACTCGAGACAATATCTTCGTGTGACGAGAAGGTTTGTGAGACTAATGCTCAACGGAGAAATGGTTTTAACCCATCAAAGAAACAATCAATCTTACTTCTTGGGTTACGTATATAATCTGCAGTATGCTTCGCTAACCTTGTAAAGTTGGCCTCATATTTTGCGACATTCTCATCCTCCTTTTGTCTCAGACTCAAAAATTGTCTTTCCATATCTGCTCGATGGTCACGAGGATAGTATTTTTCTAGGAAAATCTCTTTGAACTCCCTCCATTCCATATTCGATACTTCATCATCTTCCTTTGTGTTTTAAATCAGCGGCCACCACTGATCGGCATCTCCAGGGAGGCGGTAAACTACCATGACAACCTTCTCCCTTTCGCTACTCCCCAAGGCATGGAATATTTTCTCTAAGGATTTTATCCATTGTTCAGCTACTAATGGATTTGTACCCCCATTAAATGTTGGCGGTTGTTGCCTCATGAAGCGTTCTAACATTGATCCTCCACGTTGTGGATCGGGATGATCCATACGAGTAAGGTTATTATTCATAACTTGAGTGAGTTGTCCCAGTATGGTAATAAGTTGATCAGCACTAGTTGTATCTTCAGATCCACAATAATTATCTTGAGCAGGAGGGAAATCCCTACACGGAGTGCGTGCATTGATACGGTTTCCATTCCTTCCACTAGGCGCCATTTCTATACAATGGCATAAACTAGATTAGTTTATGAATCAAAATACATAATTTCATACTTATAAAATACTTAACATAAATTGAACTATTTATGGATATAATCCATAATCATAAAAAGGTTTTCTTTGAGGAAGTATATAATCATAACCGTTCATAGTGGTTTGTAAAGAAAACGAGAATTATCCTAAGCATATCCCCCGGGAGTGTCGTAACCAAGAGTGCAGCAAGGCCCGTTGTCGTGCACCAGTTCCCGTTCGAGTCTAGTTCAAAGCGGTGTTTTCGGGTTTTACCCCTAGGTACATCTGTGCCAAAGCCGCCTCTACCTGCTCGTATCCAGACAGGGATGTATTGCTCGGAAAACTCACAAAATCTCTACAATAACAAAATTCTAGGAAGTTCTTCTATACTAATCCTCAAAGTCTATCTTTGGGCTATGTTCTCTAATTAGAGTTTATCTAAATATAGCTTCCAAGGTTAGTACTAAACTGCCTCTGATACCAACTGTAACGCCCCAACCCCAGCTACCCAGATTCGGTGCATTACTTCGTAACATTGGCATGATCACAAAAGATCAAGTCTCGAAAGACCGATTAGTTTAGTAGCCTTGGAAACACTAGATACATTCATAAATCTTACATTACATCATAAAGTGAAAAACTAATAACAAAGTCTTCATAGTCCACACTCATATCCTCTTCTGACTATCCCTGCAGGTCATTCATAAAATACTTCTTCACATCCTGGAAAATATTAAAACATTGAAAGGGGTGAGCTCAGATGCTCAGTAAGGATAACAATATTGCGGAAGCTTTCATAAATAAACATAAAAATTTAAGGCAAAGTATAACTAAAACAAAAGCCTTTTAAACTTGAACATCAACATAATATGGAAAAAGTAAAATGAGATAATGACATTCACTTCTTCACATGGATATTCTACTGGTCGAATAATCACATGCAATATCAATAACCACTTTCATAATGAGGGAATGTATAATGCCAGACATTCTGAAACATTTTGTCAAGGCCTCGGCCAAGACGTCTAAAATGATTAAGGCCTCGGCCAAAACCATAAATCAAATTGGGAAAGGGCCTCGGCCAATTCCACTTCTAGTTGTCTCATGAGACCTACCGATGCATCGAGGAGATATAGAGGGCTCCACCCGTCACTTATTAAGTCCAATACATTCCTCATATGAATAGGTTTAAACATATCATAAACCATAACATAATCGTATCACATAAACATGCATAAAGGAAACATAACATTTCCACATTTCAATCACAAGATATCAATACAACACATTGATATAATAAAAATGCTTTCAAAACCATTTTCAATACCAACATAAAATAAAGCTAAAACTTTGTATTTATTTTTCATTAAAAAAATGATGGCTTGTAGAGGAAGCCGAAACTCAAATAATGGTCACGGCGGCGGAGAAGTCGTTGTCGCCGCATAAGTATAGAAAGAAAAACATTCCATTTTTGTCGTTTAGTAAAACTCTTCGTATAAAAAGATTCCTTTTGAATAAACGTAAAAGTCAAAGGGGTTTATACACTGTACAAAAGAAATTTGTGTATAAAACAAAATATGCCTCAATGAATGGAGATTGAGACGAAGTCCCTTAAAAATATCATTTTTAAATAAAATATATCTATTATGTGTATTCACTATATGTACACATAAATAAAGTATAAATACAATATACGACATAATAATATCATGACATAATTTGAAAGTAGGAGATTAACCCAAAGAATGGAAGTTGGGTTATGAAATTCCCTTACCTCGTGTCTGACTTGACTCAACCGTTCTTTAACCTCCTGAATAATAAACTAGAGTTAATATATACCTTATTAAGAACCATTTTCAATTTAATTATCCTTTTTATATCACTTATTACAATGATATGAACATTATGTAATTATTTAAGTTAATAACGGTCGTTTTGTCGATCTTTGGTACTTGAGTCAACAATAAACTTCTTATAATTACAAGTTGTTTATGTGGTAGAATATCCATTATCTACAGAATTATATTCATGGTTTAGATGTCATATATATCATATATATCCAGTATATACATTCTTTTATAATATTACGTAACATTTAGAAGTAAGAAATAAAATGCACCGTTCATGGAGACGGTAAGCCGTACGTACGCATGAACGCTACTTTCATTTCTATTTCATATTTAATGGAATGAAATCATAATGATATAAATTTATAATATAATTCCAGTATAATATAGTGTATAATACTATTTACTCCATCCTTTATACATCTCACATATGGCATTAACGATTCAAATCACTTTGAGGGGGCGGTAGTCCGCACTTCTTAAAATGAAATTATCGCGTTTACCCATAATGGAAATCATAAAGTATGACATAAATGAGAAATACATAAGCATAAGTAAAACATAAACATATTATATATCATATATAAATATAGTGACATCTTAATGGCCACCTTTGAAGGTGTTATATGAGTGTTGAACAATCATCGTTTCGTGAGGCAGAAATTCGCCATCCACAGAAACCATATGTTCTTTAACCATTAGATGTAGGTGTGTGTAAGTGTATCTCAAATCCTTCTGATAAAAACATCCTAGTATATTGAGGATACTGGTGTTGTTACAAAATAAGTGAATAAAAAGAGTTTATGGGGTTGGATAAGCAAAATAAAATAAAATAACATTAGAGAAGACATTACCTCAAAATCGGGTAACTCTTTTTGATTTGAGCCAAAGGCTTCCTTGGGAAGTGTTCTGCCCAAAGTTAGGCTTCTAGGAGTAATAGGGGGAAGTTGGGAGAGTATTTGGGCAGAGTTTGGCTGAGCCAAAAGGCTTGAAAGTGTGAATGAGGTGGTAGAGGTGGGGGCCTTTTATAAGAGGAGAGGAGGGGCACTCTTGGAAAGTAAGGAAAGTTTACATTATTATAGAATGATTTTAGGATTATAAAGGTCCCACACTTATATAATTCGTGGATAAGGTGATAAGGGTTCGAAATCTAACCATCCAATAGTCTTTGGACAAGTTTAAGCCTTGGATTGTACATTATCTTTTCATTTTATTAAAATCGTTAAATAATGAGGTCATCGCTGCATCATAATGATGTCATAAATAATTTAATTTATTTAATGTCTAAAAATTATAAAAAAACTACTATGATGTAGGAAATCTTTTTATCTTTCCAATTACTATTTATAGTCAAAAATATGACTTGTATAACCCCATGTAAAAATTGTTTTAGTAAAACATTTCATGTTTATGTCATTTTTTACTTTAACATTAAATAAAAGGTATTTATGTCATTTTCCAACAAAAGTGGCTCCATGGGGTCCCCAAGTTGACCCATGGATTATCTTGGTCGGCCATGGCACATCCAATGAGGTTAGGACATGTTTCAAGCTCATCTCATATTATTAAAACATTATTTTTACCTTAAACTACACTAATTACCTCTAATCGCGATTAAGAACTTAAAAGTTACTATTCACCAAAAAATTATTTTAATCTCATTGAACCACATTTTACTTATTAATGACAACCATGTATGTCGGATTTTTGAAAATCAAATCACATAAGTGGTAATATTTCATTTAAACGAAAAATCAGTTATTTAACTACCACTTAGTGGTTTCACTATTCATCAAAAATTGAAGTTTTTCAGAACAATGCCAAAATTTCACCCTAAGCTATAATTGATATTCCGAATTCAAAAATGATGTCTATTTTAAAAAATTCCAAACATATAAGTTTCATTAATTAATTTTATAATTAATTCCCGCTATCACAACAAATAGCGTGTTTTTAATAAACAATTTATATCAAAAGATTGGCAATTGTTTATATCCAATTTCAATGTTAAATTAATTCTAATGACCACCATTGGATAAAATGGTAAAAATATATTCTAATTATACTTTAAAACCACTAAATAGTATAATTTATCACTATAAATTATTTTTATTAAAAAAGTTGTTTTTAAGTATTTTTCACTATTCATAAAAAATTAGAAGTTCTCAGAAAAATACCAAAAATTCAACATAGGCTAATTTCGATATTCCGAATCCAAAAATGAAGTTAATTTTGAAATATAAAATTTCTATAATTTTAAAAAGTGGTTATTACTATTCATAACGGCTACTATGATTAGTCGCGGTGTTTTAGAACTCGAAGTTGCGTACAATGCAAGCTATTGCATTATTGAATGAGAAGCGTATTGTGGAAGCTCGGGGTGTTACAAGATTCATGTTCCTATGAGATATATATTGATTCCTTGATTTCATATCTTTGGACTAACCTCAAATTTCACTTTTATACTATTTTTCCAATCATTTAAACTTTAATAGTGTATTATATACCAATTCATGTAATTTTTTCTATAATATACTATTTTTGTACTTGAAATATTGTTTTGTGTTTGGAAAAGAATATTTTTTAATGGAAAGGGAAATTTTATTGAGTGGGTTGATTTTAAAACCAAATTTTTTAGGGATTGAAAAATATTTTAATGTTTGTGAAATGTTTTAAATATAGTGTCTCTTATGTTTTCATTTTTACATAGAATTTTTGGTATTGAAAATAAAAGGGGATTTTGAGAAATGCATTAATTTTTGAAACCATGTGTGAAGAATTATTTGTAAGAATGATTTTTTTTAATTTTAAATTTTTGATATGTGGTTGATTTAATTATAAAAAATTTGAGAACATTTTGGGAATTTGTGGAAATTATTTAACATGAAAAATATAGATTTCATTTTTTATAATATGGATTGTTTTGAAAGTGTGCATGTATTTGTGAAATTTTTTTCAGAACTGATTGGTTTGTTTTAAAAATGGTGTGTAATGTTAAAGAGGAATTTGTGTAAATTTTTGGTTATTTTAATGGGATTTCAAGTATGATTTTATAAATTGTTTTCAAAGGACATCTGAAATGTATTTTTTTCCATAATTTTTTAATTTTATATTTTTATAGAATTAGGAAAACCATTACATTATATAGAGAAGAAAAATAGATTGATAATAACACAATGGAAAGGGAATGTCACTAAATCTATCCAACCCATAGGATATCCATCATGACCTCAATCCCAAAAAAGTTGAATTAATATTTAACCTCATTGAAACTCCTAAACCTACTTTGCATCCAACATCACTTGTATGGTTTAAATTAGGGGAGTCCTCTATAATTGCATCTTCTTTCTGGTTTGGTGTTACCTTCTAAGGGGATGAGTCTCAGACAAAAAAATGAAATAATAACTATCATTAAAATATAGAGTTCCCCATATTTGAAAGGCCCATTTTGTGTATTTATTTAGTTAAATATTAATATTACTAAATAAAATAGGATGGATATGAATAAATAATTGATGGATTCCAATTGTCTAAAAAAAGAGTATGAATATGGAGTGAAATAGTTCATCAAGTTTGCAAAAGATCATGAATATGACCCTTCTCAAATACTTTGTTCATGTTTATGTTGTTTTTATTCAAGAAAAATTAGTCCATATGAGTTAGAAGAACACTTGATCTATCATAGAATAGATCAAAGTTATAAATTCTGGAATAAACACGGAGAAAAAGAGAATGTAGCTAGTAGCTGGGATAACATTGTGTTTTATAGATCATCTGATATGATTAAGAGTGTGGAAAATGAAGAATACTATATTGAGGATGTGATTACATATGTGAATGATGATGATGATCGTGTTGAGTAAATGACAAGTATAGTTGAAGATGAACTTTATGATTGCCCAAAATTTTCTAAGAAATTAAAGAGTTGTACAAAGACGTCATTGTATGCTGATTGCACTAAATATAAAGCATTGAAAGATATGTTGAAGCTTTATAATTTGAAATCAGGAAATGAATGGAGTGATTTCAATTTTATATAATTACTTTCTCTCTTGAATGACATGCTCCCAGAAGATAATGAGTTCTCTACCCGAACATATGACGTTAAATGAATGGTACACTTGAGGGGTATGATCTCTGAAAGGATAAATGTATTCCCTAATGACTATATACTATTTTTCAAGGACCAAAAATCACTTACAGAATGACCAAAGTGTGGTGATTCTCGATACAAGAAATATGAATATGGTCCTACGAAAGTTTTATGGTACTTTCCAATCATTCCAAGGTTTATGCGCCTATATAGAAGTGATGAGACTGCAGGTAAATTGACATGTCATGCTGATATAAGAATTAAAGATAGTAAATTGTGTCACCCAATAGAATCACCTTAGTGGAAAAGAATTGATCATGAGTACCCTAAATTTGGAAATGATCCAAGAAACCTTTGTCTTTTGTTATCTATAGATGGAGTGAATCTTTTTGGTTTTCAAAGAAGCACTCATAGTACATGGCCAGTTATGTTGGTAAATTATAACTTTTCATCATGGTTATTCATGAAATAAAAATACATCGTGTTATCTATGATTATATCAGGTCCAAAACAACCGAGTAATGATATTGATTTTTATTTGTATTCATTGATAAAGAATTTGAAATTATTGTGCAATTCAGGTGTTACATTGTATGATTCTTGTAGGAATGAATATTTCACGTTGAGATCCATGTTGTATAGGATGATAAATGACTTTTCTGTTTATAGAAATTTTCCAAGATATGGCATTAAAGGAACTCAAGTGTATCCTATTTTCGAAGAAGGTACACAGTCAATTAGGTTTAAACATTCATCGAAAATCATGTTTCTTAGAAATCACATATTTCTACCCCAATGACATAAGTACCAATCTTGGAAAACATCATTCGATGTAAGTTTAGAAGAATATACATCACTATCTCCACTAATAGGTGATAAAATGTTTAATAAATTAAAATATGTGGACACTTCTTTTGGTAAACCTTTTTCAAAAAATATTATGAAAACCAATTGTAAAAAGAGATTAGTTTTTTTTAAATTACCATATTGGAAATTTCTATACATAAGACATTTTCTTGATGTTATGCATGTTGAAAAAAAATGTATGTGATAGTGTCATTGGCACATTGCTAAATGCACCCTACAAAACAAAGGATGGAATTAAGGCTAGGTTGGACATGGTTGACATGGGAATACAAGAATACTTGGCACCAGTGAAGGGTGAGAAATAAAATTTTCTTCCTCCAGTTGCTTACACTCTTTCCTGATAGGAGAGATATCAATTTTTCAAATTCTTGAATGATATAAAGGCTCTAGAGGGGTATTCATTGAATATCAAGAACATTGTGTCAATGATCAATTTAATGTTAAAGGTTCTGACAGGTTGTATTGTGGAGAAATATATTATTGAGGAAGCCATTGAATTCTATGTTGAATACCTGTCCAGTGTGGAAAGAATTGGTCTACTGAAATCTCGTCACACTGGGCAGCTTGCAGGTGAATGAATTTTTGTAATAGATGTTGTCACAATCAATATTACATATCAGGAGCAGGCTCACCTTTAAGTTTTTCATAACAGTTTTTAGGTTGAACTATATGTTGAAACCCACAAAAAAATTCTTAGGCATTTGATTTCATCAATGGCTGAAATATGGATATCAAATACTCATAATCAATAGTTTATAGGATGGTTTTGGGACCATATTTTTAAGGAGTCGCATGAAAATCCATATTCAATTTCAGAACGACTTTGATGGCTAGTTGGAGGACAAAGGGTGTATGTATTATCATACAATGGTTATGTAATTAATGATTATACATTCTATAAAAATGAACATGATGAATACAGTACCATAAAAAATAGTGGAGTTACACTTGTGGCTGAAGCGATGCATGTTTTTGATACTAAAGAAAAAAATTCAATTTATGTGAATATGTAATACTTTGGCATCATCAAAAAAATATGAGAGTTGTATTAAACAAAATTCCAAGTGCCTATTTTTCAATGCAAGTGGTTTGATAACAGGGGTGTTGTTAAAATAGATGAATTGGGATTTATGAAAGTTGATTTCGGTAAGGAAGGGTACAAAGTAGAACCATTTATAATGGAATCATAGGTAGTCCAACTATTTTATGTTCCAGATCCTACAAACCTAAAGTGTTCAATTGTTCTATTATTGACCAAAACCACTGAAGGTTCGGATGAAAATTCAAATGAGTATGACCCTTTCATTGGGGCATCACAATCATTTTTCAACGGTCACAATGTAGATGGAGTTTTGTATGTCATAGGAGACCACACTGAAAAGATTTGGATAGTCGATAGAGGGGTCAAACCCCTTTAGCCTTAAAAAAGGAGTTCAATAAGTAGGTTATATTTTTTTATAATATACATCGTGTTACCTCATGTTATTATCTGTTCGTTGCTGAATTTATGTACTCTATATTAAATGTTAAACCACTTATATAGATAATGACTTTTGCACATTCTAGTGCTCCCAATACCGAGGCACAATAGGTCTCTCAACCTGCTATTAATCGTAGTGCAGAGGAACACCGACCTTCCATACGTGTCGATGCTCTCAATCCTGAGACACAACAGGTCCCTCAACCTGCTGTTGATCACAGTGCAAAGGAACAACAACCTTCTTCATGTGCCAGTGCTCCCAATCCTGAGGCATAATAGGTCTCTCAACCTTTTACTAATTACAATGCAGAGGAACACTGACCTTCTACACGTGTTGTTGCTCTTAGTCCTGAGGCACAATAGGTCTCTCAACATACTGATGCTCGTAGTGAATAGGAACACTGACCTTCCACATGTGCTATTTATCCCATTGAAAAGGTACAATGACCATCTTCACATGTTAATTATACCACTCCATATGAATGTGCTGATGATTTTGAATCTGAGGAAATGGTAGGAGACGAAGGACCAACATTGAAAAAAAACAAGCACGTTGTAGTTTGATAGTGTTATCAAAAATCATTAAAGAAAAAATCAAATGCATCAAATACAAGGTCAGATGGAATGCATGGGGGCAGCATGTTAACCCTAACAAGGCCATGTTCAGTAGTTACATTGCAATCATCACTTGGAAATGTGTGCTAATTGATGTAGATTCGTGGAACCATGTTGTGCATGCGCTTAAGAAACTGATTTGGGAAGAGATTGTGGTAAAATTATGATATCGTTTATTTATTTTACTAAAAAATAAAATAATGAAATATTTAATTACTCTTCATCATCTTTTGCATAGTGCATTTATATTAGATGACTCCCAAAAAAATATTTATTAATGGTTTCTGGAAGGATTCACAGAGGCTTCCACACAATTCTAACGATACATCATCTTAAAAATACGGAAGGGAAAATAAACCTGAACCCACTGCTTATCTATGTACACATTATAACCTAAGAAGAATGGGATGTGTTTACTGGTCATCGTTCAGATGTGACTTTCCAGGTACATTGTGACTAGTAATGTGTTTTTTGATGATGTGTGTATTCATCACTTTGATTGACAATTTTTTGTTTATGAAACAACAACTGAGTGCTGGAAATAAGTAACGGGTAGAAAAACCAACGCACCCCTACCGTAAAGCAAGGATGGGGTACACTTCAATTGAAAAAAAAATGGTACGTATTTTAACTCTTTCTTAATACTTTTATATGACATAAAACAACATAATTATGTTCCTCTGTTTATATCTAGATTGATAACTCCAAATCCAAATCCACCTCCATCCCATGCCATGTGTTATAGAAGGAGGCATGTGTAAATAAATATGGGACACTAATAGATAAAAACAAATAAAAAGGTGTGGGAAACATGTGTAAGTATGACATAATAAAAATTTATTTTGCTTTAAATCGATAATACATAATAATGATGAGTACTTTCCTATATTTTCTATCTGACATGGCCACAGGAATTAGAAACACTTGTACTGGATGTCCACCTACTATCAGTGGCCTTAAAGTGGCCAGAACAATATGGTCTCCACTACTGGAAAAATGACATATACCCACGGTTCAAAACCGTGGGTATATCCCCCAAAACCATGGGTATAGCCTATACCCACGGTTTTGGGAACCGTGGGCTGGAAAGGCGTCGCAATAGGGGTCTCAACCTACACCCATGGTTTTGGAGAACCATGGGTATAGATATTGACACCGTGTAATAAGTCTATTTCCACTGTGTCAATGGATTATACCCATGGTTTTAAAACCATGGGTATTTAATAAAAAAATAAAATCCCTACTCAGTTTTGAACACACGCCCTCTTCAATCTATTTGACCTTCTTAACCACTCATGCTACTTCTTATACATGTTCGTATATGTACATTTTAATTAATATATTAATTTTCACGACTGAAATTGAAAATTGAAAACGTCGAGTTTTTGAATTCGAAAATTGAAAACACCGAGTCTCGAACTGGCGACCTGTCAAACGGAGAACCCGCACCGAACCAACTAATCTTTGGAACTTTATATTAAATATATATATATATATATTAATCTACTTATATTAATATTAGTTTTTTATTAGAAATAAAAATTTTAGTGAGATTTGATCACAGGACCGCTAGATATAACCAACGACGGCCTAACCAACTATGCTACGATGTTTTTGTTATTTAATATTTCTATCCCCTAATTATATTAATCTAGACCTTCTTCCTGCAAAAAAAAAATTTCCCGCAGATTTTTTTCCCACTATAAGTTATACCCACGGTTTTGGGAAACCGTGGGTATAGGTCTTTGAAAAAAACATCTACCCACGGTTTTTCAAAAACCGTGGGTATAGGCCTTGAAAAACAATGCATATACCCATGGTTTTCCAAAACTGTGGGTATACATCTTCAAAAAAAACTATATCCCCACGGTTTTAGGGGAAACCGTGGGTATAGGGTCCCATACTATACCTACACCGACGGTTTTCCAAAACCATTGGTATAAGGGTGCCCTATACCCACAGTTCAAAACAAAACCGTGGGTATAGGCCCATTTTCCAGTAGTGCGCGTCAGAGGTGTGGGTTTTGGGGTGACACCCTGGACATATTTTGAGGGGGGAAACTAGAGGATCAAACTGAAGAAATGAAACATATGAGAGAAAAAATAGCTACCCTTGAAGAAAAATTCCAATAGCAGAGAGAGTTAATGGAAACTTTTATGGGGGGTAAGCAAAGAGAAGAAACAACTCAAGAACAACCATCAGGTGAAGATCCTGCCCCACCCCCCACCATCTTTAAGGTAAGTCATTCCCCTCAAAAAACTGTCTTAATTGAGGTAATCAATGTTCTAATAATTATTTCTATGAAATGTGAATCAGATAGATACTAATATCTTTCTTGAACTGATATTATATAGGGTGATAATAAATATGATTTTTATCTATCAACGCCCACTCATCACCTTGTAGCAAGGTCTATAGTGTTCGATATCAAAGAATATAGTCTACACAACAGACCATTTACAACAGGTCATCTCAGAGTGTCGACTAGCGTAACCCATGAACCGAGCATCGAGCTACCTATTCCAATTGATGAGAAAGATATTCACAAGGTCGAACAAGTTGTTGGAACATTCATCTCATGGTTGTCACATCTTGTAAAAAACATTTCGACAAGGAGGTATTCATTTCTAATTTATTTTTTAAGTTAAACCTTTAACAATTAATGAAAAAAGATTTGGATTTATGAATGTTATTATAGATAGACAAAGGTAAGGGGTGAAATGAAAGACTATCTCAAAACCATCTAAAGGATCGATCAACTGATCGAATTGATCTACATAAAGCACCTTTACCCCTCCCGTTCTATATCTGCATTTACTATCATTGAAGGTTCATATAGATACAAAGTTAAAAAAATGGTCATACTCACATAGTTGATTTTGAAGAAAATATGTATAGAGAGGAAGTTCAAGACTTCATTGGTGTTGAGAATATAAGTGAAATCTTCAACTATGATTAGCTAAGTGGCTCGGTTGTAAATGTATAAATTAGGTATGTTTTCATGATTTAATTTTCCAAAAGTTGATATACTATGTTAATTATGACTAAATAAATTTCATATTTTTGGGAGGTGTATATATCAAAAACAATTGAAGGGATTTAACCATAAAAAAATTGACTCGTTAGTCCTCACATATCCTCTATAGAATAACCAAAAATAGATTAAAAAAAGATGAAATAGTGGAAGGCTTGGTCAAATCGTTTGAAAGTAAACTTTCGAATGAAAGACTCTACTTAATACCAATGATGTAGGGTTAAAACTCTAAAATTTAATCATATCGAATATATTTTCATTTCTTTCATTATTTATTCCTTTTTTTGTTTTTAGACAGTATTGGATGCTCATTGCGGTCAATTTGGATACTCCAAAGATTTATTTTCTGGAATCAATGCATGGATATCTAACAAACCAACCACACATGATGGAATTTGTCAATTTTTAATACACTACATCCATCATTTTAAAACTAAACATCAAGTTATATAATTTATATTATCTTTTAATGAGGATTATATTATGATAGGGTGGTGCATCAATATCGTGAAAAATAAGGAATGGGGCCAAGGGCTAAGTACAAGTACCAAGACAAGTTCTATGACTGGATAAGTATCGGGGTATATATAATAATATTTCACTATCTAAACACATATCAAAACAAATTACTTATTCTCCTCAATGTTTCTGCAGTGTCTAAAACAAACCAATGGAGAATATTGTGGTTATTATGTTTATAAATTTATGAAAGAGATCATATTTCATGAACAAAATAGCATCCCTAAAGAGGTATTTTCAAAGATAATTACTATTTCATTTAAAATATTTATTAATCATTTTCCTATTTATATTTTTTCAGTACTACTATGACTGTCGAAAAAACTCAAGTTCACAAGACGATATAGATATTCTCAGAAACGAATGGGCAGCATACCTTATGGAAGAATGTACACAAATAGCATGAAAATTTGACTTCCATAGAAGTAGTGGATTGTTTCATATTTATGTTTAATTTAATTATTTTTAGTATTACTCACATAATAATTTTTTTCTTATATAGGTGGATTTGTTTTTTCAAGTCGAGGTGGTTTGTTTGAAGATGCTCATGCTTGTGAGAGATAGGGCTTCAAGGCTACAACTTAGAATTCAATGAGAAAGTAAAGTTTTTTTAAATATACTATGTTTTTCCTCATAATGTTATATGTTCTCTACTGCATTAACATAATCTAAATTAAATATTTGACTACTTAATTTAAAAAGTTTCACTCGTTGAAAACTGAGAAAACATGCTTGGGTTGTCTTGATAATTTAGGACAGCAATTCAAAAGTCATTTGTGACGTGTATGAAGCAGTCTCACGTCAAACCGACACATGATGTGACCAGTATGACTCAAAATGCATGTGTCCATTTTGAAATGAAATTTTAATAAAAAAACACAACTAACATACTGAAAACTAATAAAACGTATTCATAATGTTTTGATATTTTAGGACAGTGATCTATAAGTCATTTTTTGACGTGTATAAATCAATCGCACCTCAATATGATGAACGGTGTGCCTGGTATAACTCAAAGTGTCTATTTAAAATTGAAATTAATTTTAGTAAAAAGAACAAGTGTATACTGAAAACCGAGAAAACACATCAGATTGTTTTTTTATATTTCAGGACAATAATCCCTGAGTCATTTGTTACTTGTAGGAGTAAACTTCACCTCAATATGACGCACGGTGTGACCGGTATGACTCCAAGTGTGTTTTTTTATTTAAAATTGACATTAATTTTAGTAAAAAAACAAGTGACATACTGAAAACCGAGAGAAGGCATTCATATAGTTTTTATACTTTAGGAAAATGATCTATGACTCATCTGTGACGTATAAGAATCAACCACACCTCAATATGGTGCACGGTGTGACTGGTATGACTCAAAGTGTCTATTATCAGTTTAAAATTAACATTTTAGTTCAAAACGTGTCACGCATTGAAAACCAAGAAAATGTGCTCAGATTGTCTTGATAATTTAGGACAACGATTCAAAAGTCATTTTTGATGTGTATGAAGCAGTCTCACATCAAACCAACGCACGATGTGATCAGTATGACTCAAAATGCGTATTTCTAGTTTGAAATGATATTTTAATAAAAAAAACACAAATGACTAATAAAATGCATTCAGATTGTTTTTGATATTTTAGTATAATGATCCATGAGTCATTTGTGAATTGTAGGAGTCAACTGCACCTCAATACGATGCACGGTGTGATCGGTATGACTCCAAGTGTGTCTTTTTATTTAAAATTGACGCTAATTTAAGTAAAAAGAACAAGTGATATACTGAAAACTGAGCAAACGAATTCCGATTGTTTTGATACTTTTGGAAAATGATCTATGAGTCATTTGTGATGTGTAGGAATCAACCACACCTCAATCCTACGCACGGTGTACCAATATGACTCAAAGTTCTTATTATCAGTTTAAAATTGACATTTTAGTTCAAAACATTTCTCTCACTGAAAACCAAGAAAACACGGTCGGATTGTCTTGATAATTTAGGATAGTAATTCATAAGTTATTTGTGATGCGTATGAAGAAGTCTCACGTCAAACTGACGCATGATGCGATCGATATGACTCATAATGCGTGTTTCCATTTTGAAATTACATTTTAGTAAAAAACTGAGAAAACACATTCGGATTGTTTTGATACATTATAAAAACGATCTATAAGTCATTTGTAACGTGTAGGAATTAGTCTCATCTCAATCTGACGCATGGTGTAAATGGTATAACTCAAAGTGTCACTTTTTATTTAAAATTTAAATTAATTTTAGTAAAAAGAACAAGTGCATACTGAAAACAGAGAAAACACATTTGGATTGTTTTGATATTTTAGGACAACGATCCATGAGTCATTTGGGACTTATAGGATTCAATCGCACCTCAATACGATGCACGGTGTGACCAGTATGACTCCAAGTGTGTCTTTTTATTTAAAATTGACATTAATTTAAGTAAAAAAGAACAAGTGGCATACTCAAAACTGAGAAAACGCATTCAGATTGTTTTAATACTTTAGAACAATGATCCATGAGTCATTTTTTACGTGTAGGAATCAACCACACCTCAATCTGATGCACAATGTGAACGGTATGACTCAAAGTGTTTGTTATCAGTTTAAAATTGACATTTTAGTTCAAAATATGTCCCTCACTAAAAACCAAGAAAATGCGCTCGGATTGTCTTGATAATTTAGAAAAGTGATTCATAAGTCATTTGTGGTGTATATAAAGCAATCTCACATCAAACCGACACACGATTCGATCGATATGACTCATAATGCGTGTTTCTAGTTTGAAATGACATTTTAGTAAAAAAACATAACTAGCATACTTAAAACCGAGCAAACACATTCGGATTATTTTGATACTTTAGAAAAATGATCTATAAGCCATTTTTGACATGTAGGAATCAGCTACATGTCAATCTGATGCACGGTGTAAATGGTATAACTCAAAGTGTCTCTTTTTATTTAAAATTGATATTAATTTTAGTAAAAATAACAAGTGCATACTGAAAACCGAGCAAACACATTCGGATTGTTTTGATATTTTAGGACAATGATCCATGTGTCATTTGTGACTTGTAGGAGTTAACTGCAGCTCAATACAATGCACGGTGTGGTCGGTATGACTCCAAGTGTGTTTTTTATTTAAAATTGACATTAATTTAAGTAAAAAAAGAACAAGCGACATACTGAAAACCGAGAAAACGCATTTGGATTGTTTTGATACTTTAAGACAATGATCCATGAGTCATTTGTGATGTATAGGAATCAACCACACCTCAATATGACGTATGGTGTGATCGATATCATTGAAAGTGTTTGTTATCAGTTTAAAATTTACATTTTAGTTCAAAATGTGTTGCTCACTAAAAACCAAGCAAAGATGCTCGGATTGTATTGATAATTTAAGACAATGATTCATAAGTCATTTGTGACATGTATGGAGTAGTCTCACATCAAACTGACGCACGATGCGACCGGTATGACACATAATGCGTGTTTCCAGTTTGAAATGACATTTCAGTAAAAAAAATACAACTAGCATACTGAAAACCGAGCAAACATATTTGGATTGTTTTAATAGTTTTGGACAATGATCCATCAATAATTTGTGACAGGTAGGAATCAGTCGCAGCTCAATCCGATGAACGGTGTGATTGGTATTACTCCAAATGTGTCATTATTTAAAATTGACATTAATTTTAGTAAAAGAACAAGTGACATACTCAAAACTGAGCAAACACATTCAGATTGTTTTGATATTTTAGGACAACGATTCACCACTCATTTGTGACATGTAAGAATCAACATCACCTCAATATGGCGCACACTGTGACCGATATAACTCCAAATGTGTCTTTTATTAAATATTGACATTTTATTAATGTATTCTTTCATATTAGTGTTTAATTTATTTCTTTATAATATTACTAACATAATAATTGTTTTCTTATATAGTCGTCATCTTTTACTCGGGTTGAGATGATTTGTTCGGCAACAGATACCATGAGCGAACATTTTTTAGAGGGGATCATAAACGACAAAATATGAAATATTGATGTTTTTAAATGTTTGATGGATAATTATAAATGTACTTATATAAAACATTATTTTTAATGTATATAGCAGTGTTTTTTTTGTATATATCATGGACATACATTTTTGTATTCACAATGTCAATTAAATGTATACAACATTGTTTGAAATTACTGGTTTTATAGCATTGTTTGAAATTACAGGTTTTTACTGGGTATGTTATTATATTATCACCACATTGCAGACAATTAGGACTTTATCAGTGCTATTTAAAGCACTGCTAAAATGGGCATTTATGGGCGCTAAAATTAGCATTGATAAAGGGGACACTCCTCCCTTTATCATCGCTGTGATTAACATCATTTTTTTAGCGTTGTTAAAAGACTATTTGCGCGTTGTTAAAAGGCATATGTGTAGTAACGGTGGACTATCCCTTAGGGGGATTGTGACCTGTCTTTCCGGCCCTTGTGTGTGGTTTGTGTATTTAATATAATTGTACCTCCAAACACCTAATATATATATATATATATATATATATATATGTATGTATGTATGTATGTATATGTATATATATAATATTTTGCCCTCAAGGTGCATCTCAGTGGTAGCAGCCTCTGTGGGTCTTGACGAGGTCTTGAGTTTGAGTCTCATTGAGTATTTTCCTGCATGTGTGTGGTGTATGATTTTCTTGTAGCATATTTGTTCCGCATCGATGTAAATATAAAAAATATTTTTTAAAATCCATAGAAATTTATTATAATTTTTTTGAAGGAAATAAAATTATTTTTTAAAGGAATTAAAAATTACTATTTTTTAGGTATAATAAAATTATTGTTTTGGAAAGCAATAAAAATAATTGTTTTTGAAGTCCATAAAAATATTTTTGAAGAGTTTTTTTTTTTGAATTACATAATAAATGTTTTTTCACATACATGCGATAAAATGAGAATAATACCTAGAAGATTAACGTGGACCTTGCGCAATGATTCCATGCTGAAATTGAGAAATATATAAAAAATTATAATAATATTATTTCTGAATTTCATAAAAATAATTTTATGTTAATTTCTCAAGAGATTTTTTGATTTTTTTTCTAAAACTTTAAAAAAAAAATTCAAAACAAGATGAAGCCTTTTTTTATGAAGGAAATACAACATTTTTTTTGAACTTTATTGTGAGGAAGCACGTATACACGAATTCAGAGTGGCACGGAGTCCCTGTCCAAAGTCCTTTGAAATGGTCCATAGAACCCGGAAATATATATATATATATTATGCACTGTTCGTGCCTCCGCCGTCCGTCGCCCTTGCCTGAAGCTCCGGCCGCGCCTCGACTGAAGCAGCCCATCCCCTGCCGGCCGCCAGACGCCGCATTCCACTGACGAGCGGGACACGCTCGCCACCACCGCAGTCCAGCGAGTCTGTCGCTGACATCATCAGGCACCCGTGCGCTTAGCACGATCGGTAATCATTTCACAACGGCTTTTATAGTTTAGCGACTGTTATTATAAGTGTCATTTTTAGGTACCTAGCGGCGGTTATATGTTCATTTGGTAACAGTTTTTTTATTTGGAAAAAAAATGCGGAAAATTAACATAACCGATGCTAAATAATTTAGTGGCAATTTGGAATCAAAATATAACTGAATCCATCTTAACTGTCGCTTAAAGAATCAGCAATGGTTATTAGAAAGCACCACTAAACATATCAAATAATGTTTTTAAAACTATTTAATAAAAAATAATATGCATATATCAAACTCAGTCATACAATAAACTAAACCATAAATATATAATAAACTCATCATACATTCCTACATCCATACATTCACATATCCACAGTAATGAATACATAATCATCAGTCAATCATAAGCTCAGTAATCATATACATGCAGATAAAATATGTCAAAGATCCACCAACTCATGAACAATACTTCAATCCCACCACCTCTACGACATCCAACTATCTCCATGGCTAAAGTCATCATACGCGAAACCGACCACATCATGTCATCAATTTGAACAAAAAAAGAGATAGAAATCAGAACCGAACATAATAAATAAGAATTACAGTAGAATCATTGTTAATATGCAACCATACCACAAAAACCATGAGCCATCACGACTGCCTTATGAAGAGTGTTGTGAATCATAACAGTCAACCTTATGCCTACTGCCGACATCTATCACCTACAATACTGACCAAAACATTTATGAAAATAAATACAAAACGTAATATGAATATAATATATTCGTAATTTTGTACTTAACATTTGTTATTTAGTTAATCAAATAGATGACATTAATTTTAACATAAAACATATAATATATTATGCAAAACACTTTGAAAACATAAATTTACCTATTTAAGACACGATTCAACACTTGGAACTCAAAAGGACTCAAAAGGGAATAGTATATAACAATCTAATCAATTTTTAAACTGACGTGTGGTGTGCTTGAAATTACTCAATAAACAAATTTTAAAGACATTGAAATGACATCATTTCCTATATTTCAAAAATAATTCAATGATGATTGTCTCATGATTTCACATCAACCTGATATCATTTTCTATGATTTTGACCATTACACGCACATTTTATTATTTTAAAACATTAAAAACACGTTTGTGGGCATCCCAAACAAACCTTAACTCGAATTGACATGACGTTGGTTTCTATATTTCAAAAATAAATCTATGATTGTTATCCTATGATTTCATAGCCATTTGATGTTGTTTGTTTGGTTTTGACCTCCCGATGTACTTTTTTAATGATTTTGATATCTTTTAAAACCGCTTATCGAGTCATTCTGAGCACACTGCATGTCAGATGAGCATGTTATATACTTATATATGTAACAAATAATTAAATGGTGGTTTTCCCATGATTTTATGTCAATCTAAGGCTGTTTTCTATGGTTTTAACCATTACACGCTCGTTTTAGTGTTTTAAAACACTAAAAACACCTTTACAGTCATCTTGGGTAAACCATAACTCGAATTGACGTGGCGTCAGTTCCTACATTTTAAAAATCAATCTACAATCACTGTCTTATGATTTCACGGTCATTTGACACTATTTTCTTGTTTTTAACCTCTTGATGCACATTTTTATAGACATTGATATATTTTAAAACTGTTTATTAAGTAATTCCGAGAACATCGCATGTTAGATGGATGTGTTGTCTTCTCGTACACATAAAAAACAATTCAACCACAACTATCCCACGATTTCACATCAATCTGAGGTCATTTTCTATAGTTTTGACAATTACACGTGTAAGAGTTGGTGTCTTAAAACCAACTGGTTTTACTTTGATTACATGGATATTTAATGTATTATTACATATTGTTCATTATTCTGCATGACTGTGATATAATAATATCCTAAAGTAATTGTTGCATTGATAATGTCATGACAGTTCCCCGCTATGATGAGAATCTTGAAATGCTATAACAATATTCTTAAATATAGTTATGCGGTTGGATGACATACTATGATGGGACACATAGCATGCTAACTGTCAGGTGCGAGTACTCGTAAGCAGATGAGACTTCCTCTCATGAAGTTCGCACTTGGTAATCTCCAAGATAGGAGATTATGAGAACAAACCCGTTTGTAGGAATTCCACATGTTTTAGTGTCATCAGATATTTCTATCTACGAGTGTGTGTAATGATCCTTAGACTTTAAGATTATCATTAATAAGTGCCACAACTCGCGCACTTTGATTTACTGACGAAAACCATCACACAGACAGTTGGCAGGAAGTAGGGTACGTTGGGTGCATCACATATTATTAATGGATAAGTTGAGGAAGGATTTGTCCCTTATATTTATGGAAGTTGATATCTCGACCCTTTGATTGAAATAGAACCGTCGCGCGAAATTCCATGACCATAGTGTAACGACGAGTTTATTTCAGGTAGTCAAAGAACGACGTATCAAGCATAAAAGTTGATGACACAATCATGAAACCTGCTTGATGAGATATTGCGACAAAGAGATTATATTACACAGTGAACGTTCGTATGTGGATATCGTTGTTGCGACTTTACGTTCTTTCTCTTGGGTGTCTTGACCCGTTGTTAGACAGCTGTCTTGGACTTTAGGCAAACTCGCCTAATGCCAACGAGAAAGAATCCTAGAGGGCCACATACTAATTGTTTTTGGTGGTCTCGGTTAAATTCTATTTGAATTTAATTAATGAAATAAATATTATTCTCAAGACCATGGAATAATTTTATTCTAGTTAAAATGATCACATAAAATAAATAAAATATATTTATTTATTTATTGAACATTTAACAAATATTTATTTACTAGTATGTAAATAAAATATTTAGTTAAGAGAATAAATTATTTATATATTTATTCAGGTGTTCAATAAATGGAAGTGGAGTTCGAGCAGAGCAAGGTCGGTCCGGTAGTAAAATAATTATTTGCAAGATGATAAATAATTATTTAACTATTTGACACAAATTAAAATAACACTGCTATTACTTTGTGATGTTGAATTTTATTTATAATTCTATTTTGCTCAAGTTGGCGCACCATAAACAATGACGTGATATTATTATTAAATGCATGAGTTTTTTCTAAGCTCATGAATGTATTTAATTGTTGCTATGCAATTAAATATTTTAACTGGAACTCCATGTATATAAATAGATAAGTACGCCTATTGTGCTATACCCCACACCACACGCCTGGTGAATTGTGAATTGTTAAGCCAAACAATTTCTCTCTCGAATCTTATTCTCTCCCCTCTCAAGAACGAGAGACGTTCTTCAAGATCGACGAACAAGCGATCAAGAACTACTGACAAAAGACACTTGCTTCGCCGTGCTAGCACTCGAAGAATGAGCGGTGTCGATCAGATGCCATCAGAGCACGTGCGGATCACCGCTAGAGGGATTCTAGTTTGGATCCTTAGAAGCGCAAAGAGATAATCCAGAAGGGTCATTTCAGACGATTAATATCATCAATGAAGAAAATACCAAAGATCCAGGTATTATTTTATTTATGAAATTAATTAATTTAATTATAAACAAGATGTGCAAGATCCTCTCTAAGGTTTTGGGCATCTTTCTTATTTATCTAAATCTTTGATTATATTATGTGGAGATTGATGTTCATTTTCGTATTGATCCAAGAATAATCATTGATCATGGTAAAAATCAAAGTTGGGTGTCGTCCCAACCATGCTTCCGCTGCGCCCAGAACCTCCAACACGTACATTTTAGTGTTTTAAAACACTAAAAATGCATTTATAGGCATCCCAGATAAACAATATCTCGGATTAACATGGTTCCAATTTCTACAATTCAAAAATCAATTTACAGTCATTGTTCTATGATTTTACAGCCATCAAATGTCGTTTGATTGATTTTGACCCCCTAACTCACGTTTTTAAAGACTTTAATATCTTTTAAAACTGCTTCTTGAATCATTATAAGAACACTGCATGTTGAATGGATGTGTTGTTCACTCGTACACATAAAAAATAATTAAATGGTGGTTGTACCAAAATTTCATGTAAATATGATGTCGTTTTCTATGGGTTTGAGTGTTACACCAGCATTTTATTGTTTTAAAACACTAAAAACTCATTTATGAGCACCCCAAACAAACCGTAACTCGGATTGACATGGAATCGATTCTTAAATTTTACAAAATAAATCCACAATCATTTTACTAGGATTTCACGACCATCTGACACAGTTTTATTGGTTTTGACCCCCTGATGCACGTTTTTAAAAACTTTGATATCTTTGAAAACCGCTTATTGAGTTATTCTAAGCACACCGCATGTTGGGTAGACAAGTTTCCTACTCGTACACATAAAAAATAATTCAACGGTGGTTTTATCATGATTTTAAATCAATTTGAGGTCATTTTCTATAGTTTTGGCAGTTACATGCATGTTTTAGTATTTGAAAACACTAAAAGCACATTTGTAGACATCGTAGATAAACTGTAACTCGGATTGACATGATGTTGGTTCTTATATTTCAAAAATCAATCGAAATTTATTATCCCGTGATTTCACAACTATCCAATGACTTTTTCTTAGTTTTGACCCCATGACGCTTGTTTTTAAAGACTTTGATATCTTTTAAAACTACTTATTGAGTCATTTCGAGCACACCACACTTCAGATGGACGTGTTTTCTACGCATACACATCAAAAATAATTCAACCAGAGTTTTCCCATGATTTCATGTCAATTTAAGGTCATTTGATATAGTTTTGACTATTACACACGTTTTAGTGTTTTAAAACACTAAAAAATCATTTAAGGGAATCCCAGGAAAATCATAACTTGGATTGACATGTTAGTTAATACATTTCAAAAATCAATTGATGGTCATTATCCTATGATTTCATGGCCATCCAATGTCATTTTCTTGGTTCTGATCGATACATGTTTTTAAAGACTTTGATATCTTTTAAAACTACTTATTGAGTCATTCCGAGTACACCACACGTCATATGGATGTGTTGTTTTATTGTACACATAAAAAAAAAATTCAATAGTGTATTTCCTATGTTTTCTCATCAATTTGAGATCATTTTATGTGGTTTTGACGATTACAGGCACGTTTTAGTGTTTTTAAACACTAAAAATCATTTATGGGCATCCCAGGAAAACCCTAACATAGATTTACATGGAGTCAGTTCCTACATTCCAAAAATAATTGATGGTCATTGAACTATGATTTTACAACTATCTGATATCATTTTCTTGGTTTTGACCCCATACCACACGTTTTTAAAGACTTTAATATCTTTTAAAACTGCTTATTGAGTCATTACGAGCACACCGCATGTTGGGTGGACATGTTTTTTGATCACACACATAACAAAATAGTTCAATGGTGATATCCCCTGATTTCACATCAATATGAGGTCATTTTCTATGATTTTGATCATGACCCACACATTTCAATGTTTTAAGACACTATGCGTTTATAAGCATCCCGAGCAAACCATAAATCAGATTGACATTACACACATACCTAGATTTTTAGAATCAATCGATGGCCATTGTCCTATGATTTCATGGCCATCTATGAGTTTTTTATTAGTTTGACCCCCGATTCATGTTTTTAAATAGTTTGATATCATTTAAAATTGCTTATTGAGTCATTTCGAGCACACTGCACATCATATGGGCACGTTGTCTACTCATACACATCAAAAATAATTCTATAGTGGTTTTCCCTTAAATCCACATCAATATGATGTTGTTTCCTATGGTTTTGACCATTACATGCACATTTTAGTATTTTAAAACACAAAAAACATTTTTATAAGCATCCTGAGAAAACCGTAAATCAGATTGACATGGCATCAATCCCTACATTTCAAAAATAAATCTATGGTCATTTTCCTATGATTTAATGGCTCTATGATACCATTTTTTTGGTTTTTACTCCTCAATGCACATTTTTAAAAACATTGATATCTTTTAAAACTGTTTATTGAGCCTCAGGTTGATTTTAGAATTTACCTTGACAAGATGAGCTATAAGTTAGGGATTGTTCCCATCATCCTCTAAAATATAAAAACTAGGACATTTATCATTACCAACCACCATTGATCTTTTGATTTCCTAGAAGATTCATTTTCTTGTACTTTTTCTTTCAACCTAGAAATTTATCTCTGTAGTTCCAGATGAACGGCACTGCTTGAACCCTCATTACACTACTACAAAACACAATTTTAACAGCACTAGAATCAGCCTTTATCAGCACTAGAGAAGCATTGATAACCTTATCACAGCTAAAGTCCATCGCTTTTATCAGTGCTAAAAAATCATTGACGAAGGGTATATTTATCAGCGCAAAAAAAAAGAGCTGATAAAAGACCCAATTTACCAGCTTGTTTATTTAGCACTGATAAATGTCATCTTTTATTATTTATTTTATTCACAATGATAAAAATATGATTTATCAGTGATTTTTTTGAGCTAATAAAGGGGAAAACTATAGTGTGATGCTGCAATACACTGCGTTACTAGAATCAGGTGCAATGTGCTGCAACAACACACTGAATCAGCAGAAACTGCAAAAAAAAAATCACCAAAATAAGATACAAACACTGAATTTAAATGAAATAAAATTTCTAACACAAATACAAGAAAAATCCAACACTATTATAGAGTATGTCAGTTATTTTATTGATTAAAATTAATGTCAGTTTTGAATAAAAAGACACATTTGGAGTCATGCTGATCACAATATGCATCAGATTGAGGAGCGGATGATCCCTACACATCAAAAATGATGTATGGGTTGTTTTCTTAAATTACCAAACTAATCTGAATGCATTTTCTTAGTTTTGAGTATTTCAGTTGTTTTTTTACTAAAATTAATGTCGCTTTTGAATAAAAAAGACACACTTAGAGTCATACCAGTCACATCGTGCATCGGATTAAAGTGCGTCTGATCTCTACACATCACAAATGACATATGAATCGTTGTCCTAATATACCAAAATAATCAGAATGTGTTTGCTTAGTTTTGAGTATGTCAATTGTTTTTTACTAAAATTAATGTCAATTTTGAATAAAAAATATGGACTTGGAGTCATACTGGTCACACCGTATGTCCAATTAAGGTGAAGATGAATGTTACATGTCCCAAATGACTCATGGATTATTTTCCTAAAGAATCAAAACAATCGGAATGCAATTTCTCAATTTTGAGTATGTTGGTTTTTTTTGATTAAAATTAATGTCACTTTTGAATAAAAAAGACGCAGTTGGAGTCATACCGGTCCCACCGTGCATCAGATAGAGGTGTAGCTAATCCCTACACGCCACAAATGACATATGGATCATTATCCTAAATTACCGAAACAATACGATTGTGTTTTCTCATTTTTGAGTACGTCAGTTATTTTTTTACTAAAATTAATATCAATTTTGAATAAAAATGACGCACTTGGAGTCACATTGTGCATCAGATTGAAGCATGACTGAATGCTACATGTCCCAAATGACTCATGGATCATTTTAATAAAGTATAAAAAAAATTGGAATGTGTTTGATCATTTTTGAGTATGTCAATTTTTTTTTGATTAAAATTAATGTCATTTTTGAATAAAAAGATGCACTTGAAGTCATACCGGTCACACCATGTGTCAAATTGAGGAGAGGATGATCCCTATATGTCAAAAATTATGTATGGATTGTTGTCCTAAAGTACCAAAACAATACAAATGTGTTTGCCCAGTTTTGAGTATGTTAGTTATTTTTTTTACTATAATTAATGTCACTTTTGAATAAAAAAGGCACACTTGGAGTCATACCGGTCACACCGTACATCAGATTAAGGTATGAATGATCCCTACACATTACAAATAACGTATGGATCATTTTCCTAAAGTACAAAAATAATACAAATATGTTTTCTCAGTTTTGAGTATGCCATGTGTGTTTTTTACTAAAATATCATTTTAAACCGAAAAGACGCACAATGGCTCTTAGATTAAGTGACCAGTGTTGTGTGAACTTTTAAACAAATTTTCTCAAACACAATCATGGAATGGTCCTTATTCTACTTCATTTCCCAACACTTTTATTGTTTGCAAGGCATCGCTTCTTATCCTCCTCCACCTCGGTCTCCACCTCGGTCTTCGCCTCTGCCTCCTCCTCCAAATCAATCTCCAACTCCAACTCTGCCTCCGCCTTCGCCTCTGTTTGTTCTTGCACCTACGCCTACGCCTGGCCTGTGCCTCTGCCTCCGCATTTCCCAAAAATTTTATTGTTTGTAGGGAAACACTTCTAAATAAATCTATATACTCCATTAATCTTCTCCTTGAAAATGATATCAACAATAATATATAAGCATTCTGACACTAA
Organism: Viscum album; assembly: GCA_963277665.1. Lineage (NCBI taxonomy): Eukaryota > Viridiplantae > Streptophyta > Magnoliopsida > Santalales > Viscaceae > Viscum > Viscum album. The sequence goes on from OY728151.1 coordinate 1,993,558,104, forward strand.
TGCTTCACACCCCAAATATCTTTCAATGGTCATAACTCATACTAGATCACAAACATAGTATGAAATCACCTAAATTTGTTGTCAGCATACATTCTGAAAAAAAGTACGCTGCCCACTCCTCTCTAAAAAAATTGATTTCTTATTTTGAGTAACTCTTTTATCATCAATATTGATAGTGATGAGAAAATATAAACAAAAATTATTATGAAATATATTTAATGAAATTGTAATTACCTTTAAAAATTACCTATTGGTGGATGCTGGTCTTTTCATGTTGTATGATTTCTCTCATAAATTTTCAAACATAATACCCCCAATCAATTGCATTATCTTATTTTAGACTATAGAAACATTGACCAAATTAATATATTTTTTGAAATGTTTTGATAGTTAAATCATTATATATATACCTTACTTTTTTTCCATTTTTAGTAATCCACAGGATTTAGCTTGTTAGCCATCGACCTCATTCCATGATTTAGGCTGTATTTAGTGACTGCACTATCATAACAAAATTCTCATTAAAACACACATTGAACATATAATTCAATGTTTATCTATAAAATGTTTATTGTTGTGTATTACATATTCACAATACACATCATGTTTGGTATGTTGGTAGAAAATACATGCATTGAATCTAAAAAATAAATATGTAGGGTGTCTATGTTGACTATTATCAACATCCAACGATTCCTAAAAAAACAATTAAGTAATGAAAAAATAAAAAATATATTTTATGTGATTAGATCGTAGAGTTTTACCCTTGCATTGTAGGCATAAAAAAGTTTATATTGTCTATTTTTTTTATTAAACACTTCAAGTAACTTGTATTTTTTCTTCTTTATTTATTTCTATTCCAAATTAATTTCTATCATAGAAATGATACTAGGATTAACGAATCCAAATAATGCTTCACACGATCTTCCCTTTATATATTTGTAATATAAACACCTTTACAAAATATGAATAGTTAGTAACTTTAATAAACATATTTAGATCACTATTTTGATAGACATATAATGAAAATGTACCTTATATATGTATTCACAACTGAGATTCCCAACCATTCATGCTTGAGAATCGCATTTAGAGACTCGAGACCAATTCCATATGTAATAGAAGTTCCAAATATTTATTCTTCATAGTGAATGTAAAACAAAGGTTTATCTTTAAATGTGGTCTTTGTATGAAGTTGTAATGTTAATAAATGCTGATCTGGAACTGGTGGAGAGAAGGTACTCTAAGAAGTTCATTTTATTTTCTTGGTTGATTCACTATATTTTCTCAATTTGACCTTTTGTTTCTCCACTACTTTATCCATCTGTAATATCATACCTCACTTCAGACTTTTTATCATAAACCGTTACATGTTTTTCATATAAAAAAATTATTAAATATGTAACTCATGTATTTTTATAAATTAGATGACTATTCTATGAAAGCTCTAATAGCATCTTAGACCGTTGTAATATATAGATCACCAAGTGGAACACACGACTTAGAAATTGGCTCATAAACCACCTCAATCCACACTCTCTTGTGATCTTTTTGGAGGGGTTGATTATGTAGCTAATCTCTTGAGATATTATACACTAAACCCCTCACAATACAGTGATACACAGGCATTGACAGAAAAAAACCACATACAATTACACCCTGCAGAATTTTAGTAATATAAAGTTATTAGAAGTTTTTTTATTCACATTTAAGAGAAAGAATAATTAAAAAATCGATTACCCTAGGTAAGGTTTTGGGGGAATGAATAGTGTTGAGTCAATATATAGCGACCCGAACTTTTCTTACTTTACTATTAAATCATTTAAAAGATAAATAACATAATAGTATTACACATGGAGGATCCAGAGGTTTAGTGTCTTGGGCAAACTAGGACCATACATAACAAATACAACATCAACCATAAACATTTAATTTCTTCTTCTATAGCTTCTTAGTAGCACTTGTACTCTCTTTAGTACATGTAGCCACCTGAGGATATACATCAAAAGGGGTGATCTAAAAGCCCAGTAAGAGGATATATAAGAACAATATATCATGGGATGAGCATAATCATGACATAGAAAAAAGATCATGGACATGAGAGGAGCATAAATAATAAACTTGAAATGTGGCAATGCATAAAAATGAAACATCATAGTGGTTAACTACCACACATACTTGTGAACAAAGCTAGCATCATGTTCACACATCATTTCACATTTACTCATGAGATTCATCACTTTACCCAATGCATTGGAGCGCTATATAATTCCGGGCGCACCCGTCACATTTAAACATTCATATTGCGCTATATAATTTCGGGCGCACCTGTCACATCATAACATTATAATTATCATGATTGCCACATAGAACACATATCAAACATGTACATAAATAACCCATGGAAAGTAATGGGTTTCATCTCATAATAACACATTCATAAGCTTTGGGTTCCCAAAAGAAAGAGGGAACAACATACTTGATATAAGAACCATCAACCTTGAATGAAAGGTAAAAGGTGAGATCTTGAAAGAAGAGTTATTTTGGAAAACATTTTAATGGACATAAAAACCAGTGACAATCATGTATATCCCATAAAATTAAAGGAAATGATGAACAAATGATCTTTTAGGAGTAACCATATCAAAAATGGAGTGAAAGAGGGAGAACCCGAAGGAAGAAAATTGGGTTCGAGATTTCCCCTTACCTTGTACTCGAATGCCTCCTTCTCTTTAATGTCCTATATAATGACATTATATCCATTAATTAGAAATTATATAACCTTTTATACATTAATAGGGTTCATTATGGTTTCATTATTTCATATTATGTTCCTTTGGATGACTTATAGAGTTTAAAAACATTGATCAGGGATGTTCGTTTTCATGGTTTTCTTGAACGGTCCACTTGTATTATTAAATTGATGTTTGGGTAGATCATGGGAAAACATACAGAACTGATATTACATGTTATTAATTATATTACAGTATCTTTAATAATTTTATAGTGAATTATATTAGATCCAAGTGGACGAATCATTAGATAAAAATTTAATGATGGTTATTTGGGTTAATTTGGGCGGTTTTGGATCACAACGATCTTGTTTTAACATTTAACTTAGTAATAAGGCCATAGGTTATTTACAGAACTTAAAATAGAACATAATACATATAAAATATTCTAGTTCAACCATAAAATGGTTTCATGACCAGATTGAAGGTAGAAATGGAAGAAGATAACATGTCGTTTTTGAAGGTGATAAATTTAACACCTCATGAACAACGTTCTCTTTAATAAAATAAAAGGAAGAGGGAAAGGGTATGGGGTGATATAATATAACATTAGAATCATAATATTACAGTATATATATAATACTGGATTTATAGAACAATTTGGATGAAGATAGGTAGGGAGAGATCAATAAAGGAACTTGAACTTGAAAGGAAATTAAAGGAGAAGAGAGAGAGAAATTACCTTTAGAATCCTCCTCTTGAGATCCTCTTTAAGGAAGCTAGGCTTGATCTTTTGATGAGACCAGTAGCTTTTGGACGTGGGGTATGAGCTAGGGAAGGTGTTTGGGCAGAGTTTAGATAAGTCTTGGATCTTGAGAGGTGTGAGGAAAAGAGGGAGTGAAGGGTGGCTTTTATAGTGGAGGGAGAGGGGTTTCCTTAATATAAAATTGATTAGTTTATTAATTTCACCAAAGAAAAGGAATAGTGAGTCTTGGATTACCAAGAATAGTAATTTTATAATTTAATACCAAACCAAGTGGGCTTACATCAGCAGAACATCATCGGTGATTCAATTAATACATTATTTAGCTTTTATTGTGAATTATCGGATTCCACTATTCATCAAAAATTCAAGTATCTCAGAAAAATCTCAAAAATTTACCCCAACCATTTTTTGACGTGTAGAATCCAAAAATGAAGTCCATTTTTCAAAAATAATTTTCTAAATATTATTAATTTAATATTTAATTAAAATCATAATTTACATAAAAAAACAGTTTTAAGATTAAAACTGATTTTATAGTTCTTTCAAAAATTATGTAGGGTCTTATAAAATTATCTAAAAACTATTAGACATTGATTAAATACTTTATGAATACATTTCAGGGGAATAAATATCCTTTTAAATTAATTAATTAATTATAATTAATTATTTATGACTTATAAAATACCAAAAATGTTTACTAAGGTCAAATTACCACTTTCTATGATGTCTAAATTTTATTTTATTATTCATAGTTAATGTTACTCTTATTTACTATTCATAAGGTTCATGTTACTATTCATAAGGGTAGGTTACTATTCATAAGGGTAGGTTACTATTCACCAAAAATTATTTTTGTTTCATTAGACTCCAAAAACTATCTTGAACACAACCGTGTGTGTTGGATTTTCAAAATTCCAAACATAGGGGTGACAAAATTATGTTTAAAGGTCACTTATCATTTAGTAGTTAATTATTTTGTGTTTTTAGGACATAAATATAAGAAGGGAATTTTCCATTGAAAAACTTTGGGTCGTTACATTCTTCCCCCCTTAAGAAATTTCACCCCCAAAATTTCACTTTACACAAATAGGTGAGGGTACTTCTCCTTCATTGCCTCTTCTGGTTCCCAAGTTGCTTCCTCAAACTTATGGTTCCTCCACAACACTTTGACAAGGCGAGTTTTCTTGTTGCGTAGAACCTTATCACTTCGGTCCAAAATTTTTACCAGCTACTCCTCATAGGAGAGATCATCCTCCAGCTGTACCACCTCTAAGTTTAGTACATGTGAGGGGTCTGGTATGTACTTCCTCAGTAGTGATACGTGAAACACATCATGAACTTGAGCCATATTCAGTGGAAGTGCCAGACGATAGGCCACGACTCCTATACGATCAAGGATCTCAAAGGGGCCAATGTACCTTGGGCTTAGCTTCCCTTTCTTCCCGAATCTCATGACTCTCTTCCATGGAGATATTCGAAGGAAGACTTTATCTCCAACATCGAACTCCAAGTCCCTTTGACGGTTGTCAGCATAGATCTTTTGCCGACTTTGAGCAGCTTTGATGTGTTTCTGGATGACTTGAACCTTCTCTGTCATCTCTTGAACAAGATCGGGACCAAGTAGCTTTCGTTCTCCAACTTCATCCCAACAGCTTGGAGTTCTACATCGCTTCCCATAAAGAGCTTCATACGGAGCCATCTGAATACTCGAGTGGAAGCTATTGTTGTATGAGAATTCAACCAATGTGAGATGCTAATCCCAACCACCTTTGAATTCAAGAGAGTAGGCTCTTAGCATATCTTCAAGCGTCTGAATAGTCCTTTCAGACTGGCCATCAGTTTGGGGGTGATAGGACGTGCTGAAATTTAATTCAGTACTCAAAGCATGTTGAAGGCTCCTCTAGAATTTAGATGTGAACCTTGGATCACGGCCAGAGACAATCGAGAGTGGAACATCGTGCAGTCTCACCACTTCCTTCACATATATCTTTGCAAGTTGTTCAAGTGATAGGTCTTCCCGAATTGTGATAAAATGGACAGTCTTGGTGAGTCGATCAACCACAACCCATATCGCATTATTTCCCTTTAACGTCTTCGAGAGACCCGTGACAAAGACCATAGTAACATTTTCCCATTTCCACATGGGTATAGGCAATGGCTGCATCATACCTTTGGACTTTTGTCACTCAGCTTTAACTTGCTGACATACCAAGCACCTTGATATGTATTCCGCAATCTCCTTCTTCATGTTATCCCACCAGAAGTGTTATCAGAGATCACGATACATCTTGGTACTTCCAGGATGGATAGAGAAAGTTGAGCTATGTGCATTATCCAATAGCTCCTTCTTTATCCCGGGTGATGAAGGCACACAAAGCCGCGTTCCAAACCGAATCACACCATCATCGCTGATATGGAACTCTTGCAGCTTCCCTTCATTTACTGCATTCACCCTCTTTTGTATCTCCACATCATCCCTTTGTGCTTCCTTAATCTTCTGTTGGATGGATGGTTGCGCAATCATTTGGGGAAGGTAGGATGTATCCCCTGTCCTTATGATTCCCAAATCCATCCTTTGCATATCCAAGAAGATAGGGTCTTTCTCAATCCTCAACATGGATAGAGTAGTAGGTTCTTTTCTACTTAGAGCATCAGCTACCTTGTTCGCCTTCCCAGGATGATAGTGAATAGAGCAATCGTAATCCTTGATTAGCTCTAACCATCTCCTTTGACGCATGTTGATCTCCTTTTGTGTGAATATATACTTTAGGATCTTGTGGTCGGTGTATATGTCACACTTCTCGCCATAAAGGTAGTGCTGCCAGATTTTCTAGGCAAAAATCACGGCTACCAGCTCTAGATCATGCGTCGGGTAGTTCTGCTCATGGATCTTCAACTGTCGTGAGGCGTAGGCTATCACATTATCATTTTTCATGAGTACACAACCCAAGCCTTTCTTTGAAGCATCGCTGTATATCACAAAACTTTATCCACTTTTCGGTAGTGTGAGTACAGGTGCAGTGATCAGCCTTCTCTTTAGCTCCTTGAAGCTTCCCTCACATTCTTCCGTCCATACATACTTTACCCCTTTCCTTGTTAACTTAGTTAGCGGGCTTGACAATCGTGAGAAGTTTCTCACAAAACGTCGATAGTACCCAGCTAATCCAAGAAAACTACGGATTTCTGTGACACTAGAGGGCCTGGTTCATTCCTCAATCGCCTTTGTCTTTGAAGGGTCCACATAAATTCCCTCTCTTGTGATCACATTTCCCAAGAACGCGACTTGATTCATCCAAAAGTCACACTTGCTAAACTTGGCATACAACTTCTCCTTTCTCAATGTCGCCAACACAAGTCTTAGATGTTCTTCACATTCCTCCTTGCTCTTGGAGTAGATGAGAATATCATTGATAAACACTACCACAAATTTGTCGAGGTAATGTCTAAAGACTATTCATCAAATCCATGAAGATTGCAGGGGCATTAGTAAGTCCGAAGGGCATCACCAAAAACTCATAGTGCCCATACCTTGTACAGAAGGCAGTCTTCTGACTATCTTCCTTCTTCACCTTTACTTGATGATATCCCGAACGAAGATCCACCTTTGAGAAGTATTGATCTCCTCTTAACTGGTCGAACAAGTCATCAATCCTTGGGAGAGGATACTTGTTCTTTATGGCAATCTTGTTGAGTTCCTGATAATCGATACACAGCCGCATGGTTCCATCCTTCTTCTTTACAAAGAGCACTGGCGCACCCCAAGGTGATGCACTAGGGCGTATGAACCCTTTGTCCAGATGCTCTTGCAGCTGCTTCTTTAACTCCTCCAGTTCAATATGAGCCATCCTATAGGGGCACTTCAAGATAGGAGTAGCTCCGTGCATGAGTTCAATTGAGAACTCTACCTCACGATCCGGGGGAATTCCGGGTAACTCTTCGGGAAATACATCACTGTATTCCCTCACGATGGGCATTTACTCAAGGTTGGCACTTTCCTTTGACTCAACCATTTGGGTGAGGTATGCTTCTTCATAGGTAATCAACACCCACACCATTGAAGGATTTTTCAAAGGATATTCATGATCTTACTTGCATTTGTAGAGGAGCATGGGATGGTTCAGAATATGAAAATATATTTCCTTTTCTCAACAGTTGATATGTGCTCTATATAACGAGAGCCAATCCATTCCCATTATAGTGTCAAATTCCACCAAGGGAAGTATTACGAGATTTTCCAGAAGAATCTTCCCACATATGTTAACAGGAGAAGAGTCAAACACTTGGGTTGCAATGATTGCACCACTTGGTGTTTTTACAGATATCTCTACTTCAAGGTTTCGGGGTTTCGATTCTATAGTTCTAGAAAACTTTCAAGATATAAAGGAATGCGTAGAACCAGAATCAAATAAGACTTTTGCCATTCTTGAGTGAATAGTAAGTGTACCTTGTACGACTTCATTATCATGTTCCACCTCCGCAGTAGTGATGGCATAAGCCTTACATTGTTCCTTTGGCTTTGGTGGTTGTTGGTGCTGATTACCCTCGAGAGCTCAAGGTTTAGTGCACTGGTTTGAATAGTGCCCTAACTCCCTACAGTTATAGCATTGAACCACGAGTGGTTCTCTCCTTTCATCGGCTACATTATCCTTCATTTTCATGCCTTTTCAACACTCATGAGCTTGGTGTCCTTCCTTCCCACACTTAAAGAATTTCGTCGTACCTTTGAGGCAGTTTCCATGGTGCAACTTCCCACATTTTTGGCATGTGGGTCGATTTTTCTTCCCACCTTTGTCATTAGATCCACCATCTTGAAAATCCATCTTTCTTTTCTTATCACCATAGCCATGGGACCATTCTCCAAACTCCATCTCCACTTTGAGAGCACACCGAACAACTTTTTCATAACTCCCAAAGTCTCGAATTGCAAGAGCCTTTCGAAGATGTGGTTTTAATCCACTAAAGAATCTATCAATTTTGCTATCATTGTTGATAACAAAACCCGAAGCATACCTTGCGAGCCTTGTGAAATTTGCTTCATAGGTTGTGACAGATTATCCTTCTTTTTGCTTGAGATCTATGAATTCTCTCTCCATCTTCGTGAGAAGAGTTCTTGGGAAGTACTTATTAAGAAACATTATCTTAAAGTCTTCCCATTCCATCTCTTCAATTTCCTCCCTTGACTTGGTGTTCTTAATAAAATCCCACCATTGATAAGCTTCTCCATCTAGACGATAAACGGCTAGAGTCACCTTCTCCATCTCGGAACAGTGAAGAACAAAAAAGATATTCTCTATGGAGTTGACCCATTGTTCCGCAACTAGTGGATCAAATGATCCACAAAACGTCGGTGGTCGTTTCCGCATAAAACATTCGATAGCTAGTTGCTCCCTCTTTGGTGAAGGAGGATGTTCCCTATTATTATGGTTATTATTCATAACCCGAGATAATTGGGTAAGCATCGCCATGAAGTTTTGAACTCCACCTCCAAAATCATTGGGGATGTCGTTTGGGCAATCGTTGCATTGGCCCTCGCAAGAGTTGTTGGCCTGATTTCTCCTGGTTCCCACCATTTTCTAAAATAGAAAAGGTTAGAACAAAACAAGTCACGAATAACTTATTCATTTAAACAATTATACCAAAAACATAACATATGGTATCCCTAGGTAAATATTCTTGTGTACATATTTTCACTTATTCTCATGCTAGAGGTTTTCTCTAGGGTTTACTAATCCTAATTCCCAAATTAACTAAACCTTACCTATGATACCAACTATAGAGACCTGGCCTTTTCTTACTTTACTATTACATAATTTCAAAGATAAACAACATAATAGTATTACACATGGAGGATCCATGGTTTAGTGTCTTGGGAAAACTAAGACCATACATAACAAATACAACATCAACCATAAACATTTAATTTCTTCTTATATAGCTTCTTAGTAGCACTTGTCCTCTCCTTAGTACATGTAGCCACCTAAGGATATACATAAAAAGGGTTGAGCTAAAATCCCAGTAAGAGGATATATAAAAACAATATATCATGGGGTGAGCATAATCATGACATAGGAAAAAGATCATGGACATGATAGGAGCATAAATAATAAACTTGAAATGTGGAAATGCATAAAAATGAAACATCATGTCTTAGTGGTTAACTACCACACATACTTGTGAACAAAGCTAGAATCATGTTAACACATCATTTTACATTTACTCATGAGATTCATCACTTTACCCAATGCATTGGAGCGCTATATAATTCCGGGCGCACCCGTCACATCATAACATTATCATTATCATGATTGCCACATAGAACAAATATCAAACATGTACATAAATAACCCATGGAAAGGAATGGGTTTCATCTCATAATAACACATTCATAAGCTTTGGGTTCCCAAAATAAAGAGGGAACAACATACTTGATATAAGAACCATCAACCTTGAATGAGAGGTAAAAGGTGAGATCTTGAAAGAAGAGTTCTTTTGGAAAACATTTTGATGGACATAAAAACCAGTGACAATCATGTATATCCCAGAAAAGTAAAGTAAATGATAAACAAATGATCTTTGAGGAGTAACCATATCAAAAATGGAGTGAAAGAGGGAGAACCCGAAGGAAGAAAATTGGGTTCGAGATTTCCCCTTACCTTGTACTCGAATGCCTCCTTCTCTTTAATGTCCTGTATAATGACATTATATCCATTAATTAGAAATTCCAGAACCTTTTATACATTAATAGGGTTCATTCTGGTTTCATTATTTCATATTATGTTCCTTTGGATGACTTATAGAGTTTAAAAACATTGATCGGGGATGTTCATTTTCATGGTTTTCTTGAACGGTCCACTTGTATTCTTAAATTGATGTTTGGGTAGATCATGGGTAAACATCCAGAACTTATATTACATGTTATTAATTATATTACAGTAGATTTAATAATTTTATAGTGAATTATATTAGATCCAAGTGGACGAATCATTAGATAAAAATTTAATGATGGTTATTTGGGTTAATTTGGGCGGTTTTGGATCACACCGATCTTGTTTTAACATTTAACTTAGTAATAAGGCCATAGGTTATTTCCAGAACTTAAAATAGAACATAATACATATAAAATATTCTTTTTCAACCATAAAATGGTTTCATGACCAGATTTAAGGTAGAAATGGAAGAAGAGAACATGTCGTTTTTGAAGGTGATAAATTTAACACCTCATGAACAACGTTCTCTTTAATAAAATAAAAGGAAGAGGGAAAGGGTATGGGGTGATATAATATAACATTAGAATCATAATATTAAAGTATATATATAATAATGGATTTATAGAACAATTTGGATGAAGATAGGTAGGGATAGATCAATAAAGGAACTTGAACTTGAAAGGAAATTAAAGGAGAAGAGAGAGAGAAATTACCTTTAGAATCCTCCTCTTGAGATCCTCTTTAAGGAAGCTAGGATTGGTCTTTTGATGAGACCAGAAGATTTTGGATGCAGGGGATGAGCTAGGGAAGGTTTTTGGGCAGAGTTTAGAGAAGTCTTGGAGCTTGAGAGGTGTGAGGAAAAGAGGGAGTGAAGGGTGGCTTTTATAGTGGAGGGGAGAGGGGTTTCCTTAATATAAAATTGATTAGTTTATTAATTTCACCAAAGACAAGGAATAGTGAGTCTTGGATGACCAAGAATAGTAATTTTATAATGTAATCCCGAACCAAGTGGGATTACATCAGCAGAACATCATCGGTGATTCAATTAATACATTATTTAGCTTTTATTGTGAATTATCAGATTCCACTATTCATAAAAAATTCAAGTATCTCAGAAAAATATCAAAAATTTACCCCAAACATTTTTAGATGTGTAGAATCCAAAAATGAAGTCCATTTTTCAAAAAAAAAATTCTAAATATTATTAATTTAATATTTAATTAAAATCATAATTTACATAAAAAAAGCAGTTTTAAGATTAAAACTGATTTTATAGTTCTTTCAAAAATTACGTAGGGTCTTATAAAATTATCTAAAAACTATTATAAATTGATTCAATACTTTATGAATACATTTCAAGGGAATAAATATTATTTTAAATTAATTAATTAATTATAATTAATTATTTATGACTTATAAAATACCAAAAATGTTTACTATGGTCAAATTACCACTTTCTATGATGTCTAAATTTTATTTTATTATTCATAGTTAATGTTACTCTTATTTGCTATTCATAAGGGTCATGTTACTATTCATAAGGGTAGGTTACTATTCATAAGGGTAGGTTACTATTCACCAAAAATTATTTTTGTTTCATTAGACTCCAAAAACTATCTTGAACACAACCGTGTGTGTTGGATTTTCAAAATTCCAAACATAGGGGTGAAAAAATTATGTTTAAAGGTCACTTATCACTTAGTAGTTCATTATTTTGTGTTTTTAGGACATAAATATAAGAAGGGAATTTTCCATTGAAAAACTTTGGGTCGTTACATAATAATGTTTCCTTATGACTTTTACATTCCTTTATGTTTTGAAAATCACAAACACTCTATCTCAAGGAAAATTTTATTTCCCATAAGATTTATCTTATTAAGGAAAAATTTCCTTCCTAAGGAAATTTTCTCCTTACCTTTGTTTTCATTGTTCATGTTTTAGTTTCTCTTATTCTAACTCATTTTATTTATAAAGTGTAAAAATTGGTTTCATATTTAAAACCTTGAAATCCTATAAATACTTAGATATAGAGTATTCTATTTTTAGGTTCTGAATTCGGATTCCGAATTCAGACTCCGAATTCCTCTGAATCTAGATTCTGAATTCTCTGAAATTCAGATTCCAAATTCTCTGAATTCAGATTCTGAATTCTCTAAAATTCAGATTCTGAATTCTCTAAAATTAAAGTTCTGAATTCCTTAGAATTTAGAATCTGAATTCCTTAGAATTCAGACTCTGAATTCCTCAGAATTCAGGTTTTGAATTCATTGGAATTCACACTCTGAAATTTATAGAATTCAGGTTCCAAATTCCTTGAAAAATAGAATCTGAATATCCATTTAATATAGACTTTGAATGTTTATTTCCTTAGACTCTGAACTTTATTTTTCCTTAGACTCCAAAAAATAGATTTGGTTGAGCAACCATATTTTTCTTACCCTTGTTATAGTTATTAAACGATGTCATGCATTCTGTTTCTAACTAACCATTGTTTGAGTGACACATATACAGGACCCTCCGAGATTCAAGGAAAAATATGACCATTGGAGGAGGGATCCAACTATTGGGAAAGTTCCTATAAATAGGAGCTCATTTGAACGAGCTAATTACTTGTTGATAACTCTAGAGATTTCATGCTGCTGAAGTGATTTATAGAGAGAGAGACTCTCATGCCTTGTGCATACTGAACATCTTGTTCATCTTGCTTCGTGCGACTCCAATTGTTGCTGTGTACAATTGAGGACTTCCGGGGATATGAAGACAAAGGTGCCGACTAGCATATAGTTCAAGGATTTCCAGGGATAGGAAGACAAAGGTGCTGACTACCTTGAAGTTCGAGGACTTGCGGGGATAACAAGACAAACTCTAATATTCTTATCGAGGGCTTACCCTGGTGTGGGTAAGATAGAATTTCTTTAAATTATAAATCAAGGGACCTTTATCAAAGGTTGTTCGATACCCTACTCTTTGGGTTAAAAGATTTCATACTTGTTACTTGTGTTGTTTCAAGTTTATTTTCTGTTTCATTTTGACTAATAAGGAAAGTATAACTATATTATACTTTCTTGTACTTGTATACTATGATTAGTAAGATTCTATACACTTTTAGGTAGAATATTTTTCCTTGTAAACTTTTCTTAAGTTTCATTTCTGGAACCATATATCCGGAATCTAGCAAGTTTGTAGAACTAAGAGGTATTGTGAATTTACATTATTTAACTTTGTTAAACATAGTTTTACTCAAGGTTAAAAATGAAAGTTTTATACCAAATTTAATGGTTCAAAAGGAATTTTTAAAGTATACAAATAGCCTCAAAGTGACTGGGATCATTTGGATCATGTGTGGATCTTTTCTCCATCACCGATCACTTTGATCATTTCTTATACATTGGTCTACCAAACGAGACCAAAAAATAATATCTTGCAGTGATTATATTTGTGTCTTCATATGTCTCATCATATTATATGTATCTTCATGTTGTTTTATATTTTCTAAATATGTTTGAGGAGAGACTACAAAACCTAATCCTCTAATTCCACCATATTGTTCAATCTGCTTCAAAGCTACTGAATGTCACTTTTCTTCTAGTACGACCGTTGCTGATTCATGTGTCTAAACCATATAAAAAATATGAACATATTTATTTTATGTAATATTGTTATAAATCATAAAAAAATACAATTATTTCATACTTAAACATGATTCCCATACTACTTTTTTGTTTTCATCAACTAATATACCATCCATATTTACACGATCCTCCTTCCATAACACATGATGTGGGATGAAAGCAGCTTCATATTTTAATTAATCAATCTACCTATAAACAAAGGAATATATGTTGTTTCAAATCACATAATTAAACTTTTATTGTTGATTTAAAATACATAACAATTTCTTATTTATTGAAGCGTACCCCATCCTTCCTTTGAAAAAGGGGTATGCTGGTTTTGATGTACATTCTTTATTTTTAGAACTCTTTTGTTGTTCCATAAATTAACAATTTTAAATCAAGTTGGATAAAATAAATAATTTCAAATAATATATTATTGATCATAATGATCCTGAAATTATTTATCATTGCAACGATTGCTGAAAGCAGTCCATGTTTCATGCTTTATAATGTGTGCATAACAAAGTGGTGGGTGGGGCTTTATTTTCCCCTCAACATCCCTAAGATGTAACTTCGTCAGAAGAGTATGGAAGCCTCTATGGGATTTTACAGCGACCATTAGGACAATTTTCTTATGGAAATATTCTAAAATAAATGAAGTCTGCAAGGAATAATGAAAACTAAATCAATATTTCATTATATAATTTTTAGTAAAATAGATAAAGTATATTATAACACTATCATTATATCTTTCCAAAGGATTTCCTTTTTTATAGGTTGGAAATGGTGCCATTAGTCAATATAAATCGACACATTAATCCTTGTTGTGACCCCAAGATAAATAATGAACGTTGACTTGTTGGGGTCAATAGGTTGGCTGTGTTGATTCCAAACAACCTCAAATTTTATACCGTGACTTATTGCCTTGATAATTTTATTCAAAAAATTGATGATGCGTCGTTGTTGTTTTTTTTTCATTTTTTTTCATCAACATGTTTTTGATACCCTAAAAATTTCATAGTTTCATCATCAATAGTCTATTATTTCTCATGATTAAAAACATCATTATGTTCTAAAACCATTTTCTGCATGAGTAGTCAAACATTTAATTTCTCTTAAATAACAACAATGCAATACAATCCATACATAAAAGTCAAAAATTTCATGTATCTTGCATGAAATATTGAGGAGAGATATAATAATTCAATACTACAATACAACTAACCTTCACTACCTTTATTTAATCCATCCTCATATGCTTGATTTCCTTCTATGTCTTGATGAAGGGAGGAAGGCTAGTTTGAAAGAGGGAGTCCAATATATCATCAAGAGATGGAAGACAATCAAGCATCTAAGGATTAAAGTGTCCTATGAACCTACACTAGTGGAATCACTCAAAAAGTCTCCTTAATTGATATATAATATCCATATGCTATGGATGAATAAAGAAATCCTTCATATAATAATATATGATATTGAAATAATACAATATGAAATTTATTTATTTGAAAAACCAATAGATTAATTCATTGTTTCCTTTGATGAAAAAGTCTTTGATACCACTTATGAGTTTTAGGGTATCATCCTTCGATCATTAGAAGGATAAAAAACCTAAAAAAGGGTTGACTTATCTTAAGGATCAATATGAATAGAAACAAAGAAAAAAAATGCCTATGGCATACCTGTAATATAGTATCAGTGGAATCCGTCTTTAAGCTTCAATGGAATATGTTTGATTTATAACACTGAATTAGAAAACAAAGTATTCTATCCTTTGAGGATATTACACTATCCTTAAATCAAAAAAATACTCTTGAGGACCCTCGATCACCGAAGGAGTGCTAGCGCCTTAACCTAGTGATAAATAGTGTTCAAAGAAAAAGAGAAGTTTGTCCATGGAATACAACAAAGGGTTAATAACAATAGGGGGATTATATCTCTATTTTGTGCATTTTGGACATAGATAACAAATTATCATAACTTATATGACATAAATATCCAAACCATCAAAAGTATATTTTAATAAATTTTTTTCCCTCTATGGTTATTCACCATGTTAGATGGATTTTCAAATTATTTTTTATCCTATAAATTAATTATCTATCTATTTTGATTAGTAAATATATTAATAAATCACATCTCATAGTTTTCTTGATCATCTATCTAACCATAGGTAACTCACTTAATTTTGGGAAATACACTCTTTATATGTTGTTTTGTATTTATAAGTCTATTTACCCAATGATTTATCAACTCTATCCAATCTAGAAAATTTTTAAAAAATTTGTTGAGCATACTTTTCTAACCAAATAAATTCCCCGTTACTCTTTGTAACCCATGGTTAAAGTTTAATAATAATATTAAATTAATTAAAAAGACAAACCTCTCACAACATGCATCACTAAAATAATTTTTGGAACATGACTAATTAATTCAATATTTTTTTGAATTCAATATAAAATTATTCATCAAAATAATAAATCTAAATAACCTATTTCATGGTTTAACAATTTAAATGAATAACAAAAATCCAAAAAACATGTTTTAATGATTTTTACACTTACCTTGGTCCCTGTATGTTCATCACCCATAAATGAGGGCCACAACATGGTATCCCCTAATCCTAAAAAACCCCCATAATTAAGCCTTTAGAATCTATAATCTACTATATAGGATGAATTAAATTTGAGAAACTACTCAGATTTTGGAACCCTATATTATTCAAAAGAAGAGAAAACCGAGGGGGGATGAGAGGTCTCATTGTTAATGACGAGAGGAGAGTCAACCATCTATGTGTGTCTCTAGGGATATATGGGCTGGAAAATCAAATAAAGATGAAAGGATAAAAATGTTGAAATAGAACCATAGTCGTTGTATTTCAGTAGCGATGAGAAGATATGTAGGGTTCGTTATGTTTAAGAACAATGCAAAAACAGAAAAATCAGAACCCAAAACATCAAAAAATGATAGAGAAAGAGTAGAAAATAATATACATTGGATTCTAGCCTTGATTTATCTGAGGTAATGTAGAGGAGTCATGCCAGTAGTAGAGGAGTTCCGCTAGAGCTTGAGAATCACGAGTGACAAAGCTATGGTTTGGTTTTTTTAAAGAGTTCAGTGATACTTTTAACAACACTTTAAAAAAGCACCGACAAAGATCCCTTTTATCAGTACTAAATTTATTAGTGTTGAGAAATATTTCTTTTATTAGTGATTTTTTAGCACTGATAAATCTCAAGCTTTATCAGTGCTAAAAAAACACTGATAAATATTGATCTTTATCAGTACTACAAAAGCACTGTTAAAAGTTTTGTAACTATAATCATTTGAATATAGTTACAAAACATATTATAATTATTTAAGTAACATTATTATAATTTTATACTTATTTAAATATATATAATTATTTATTTATAATTATATAAATACTTATGTAAAAAATAATAATGATTTATTTATAATAATTATTAATATAGTAAATGTACATTGCCCCAATGGGGGTGTCCTAGCGGTTGGGTCATTCACTTGGTTCCTCAGAGTTAGGGGGTTCAATTACCACTGGTTGTGTTTTGGCATCGTCATTTCACCACCATTGACTTAATCCCATATTCTGTGTTGGGCGACATTGGGTGCTTTTACGCAGTATCAACCACACGGTGAAGGGCAAGCCTAAGGCTCTTGAACCGGTTTACCTGGGGTGGGCTACTCAATTGGAAGATTAATACGTGTAATGGGGGGTGCTGTGGCTTCCATTAAAAAAGAAAATATAAATTTATTATTTATTTCTAAATATTTATTTACAGATATATTTTTAAACTTATTAATGGAAATATAATCTTAAATACATGCATTTTAAAAATGAGTGAAGTTGAATAATTCAAAATGAGTACACTTTAAAAATATTGAAAAAATGGATAAGTTTTATTAAATAAATACAAGTTTTTAAAAAAGTATGTATATATATATATTGAAGTGGATGAATACATATTAAAAATAATAAAACATAATAAATAAATAAATATAAATATATAATAAAAAATGATCAAATTTAAAAATAAAATAAAAAATAAAAAACAATAAAATTGAATACCCTAACTATAGTATTAAAAACAAATAAATAAAACTCACCGATTGAAAAAATAATATATATTAAATGTATCATGTTATAATTAAATTCTAAAATATACTAAAATTTGAATAAATTACATAAATATTTGGTGTATGTGTTTCTATATATTGCATAGATATATCTGTGTGTTTGTTTTTGTATACAAATGCATTAACATATATATGTGTGTGTGTGTGTGCGTGCGCGTGCACATGAAATGAATATAACACATGACGTTTAATATGGGTTAAATTCAAAAATCAAACAACTTTAAAAATGAATAAGGCATTAATATATTTTTAATTAACATTATATATATATATTATAATTAATAATTTTTTATATCTATATTTAATATATACTATTTATTAATATTTATAATATATATATATATATATATATTAAATTTATTCATTTTATCAATAATTATTTAATTAATAAAATGTTTGATATTTTTCTTAATTTACTCATTTTATTTTAATTGTTTTAATTTTTCATTTTATTCTGGACCTTTATTAGTGCTAAAAAAGCACCGATGAAGGGAAACTTTTATCAGCGCTACAAACATGCTGATAAAGGAAACATTTTATCAATGCTATAAATGAATCACTGATATAAGTTTACTTTATCAGTGCTAAAATAAAGCGCTGATAAAGGTTAACTTTTATAAATGCTAAAAAATAATTGTTGATAAATGGTGCATTTTATCAGGGATTTTTTAGCACTGATAAAGGTATTCTTTTATCAATGTTTATTTTAGTGAAAATAAATATGGACTTTATCAGCAAATTTTTCAAGCACTGATAAATTCCAATGCTATTATAGGCGGGTTTTGTAGTAGTTTTAGGTGTAGTAGTAAATGCTGATGACGCCATACCAAAGATAGCTGATCATATAAGCCAAAAACCCATCCCTCATACATGACTATGATGCTACTTCCCTAAAAAGGTTACAACTGTATCATTCTGGGAAACTGATGATGATTGTGAAGGGTTTACATCACAAGATTCTTGAATTTTAACATGTCAATACAACAGTATTAACAATGATTTTTTCAATTATTGAAACTTCATAATATTATCTAATTAGTAAAATTTTCATTACTATTTAATGATATTTCATTACTATTAAAACATAATGATGAATAATATATTATAACAACAAAAGATCCTTAAACAAAATTAATTAAGGCCAACTATATGGATTAAATAGTGCAAATAGATATAATTGGCACCGTTTGATCTTTGTAGCTGACCCCATTTAATTGAGTTTATTGCTTTTTTGTTGTTGTAATTTATTTTTAATTATTATATTTTTATATTAGTTAAATAACATTACATATTAATGAAAATTACTTACTCCAATATATATGGTAGGTTTATTTACAAAACTACCATTAGGTTTCTTATGAAATTTAATCCACATCTCTGTTTAACCAACCGAGTGACCAAATTCATTAGTCTTTATAAAAAATATATATACAAGTTAGAAAAAACCTTTAGTTATAATAAAATAATATGAATAATAATGGATAAAATACGACCAAGACATTATTTTTATAGAAAAACTATGCGACCCATCAATATGAGGAGTGACTTGTATTTTATGATTCAGTATATTTTTTAGATAATTCATTCAAAAAAATTGACACATTAATAAAATTTATAATTTTATCATTTTTAGGTTATTAATATTTTGTAAAATCTGTAATTACCTCATGAGTTTCATCTCTTTTAATGTCGACAAACATTTTATATTACTCACGAGACATACCTTCAGTCACTTTCTTTTACATTTTTCGAGAGATTAGAAATTTGTCATTAAACTCATTCCATAATCTCTATTTAAATTATCTCCATTTCATGACCAAAATTTTTAGGGTCCATGGGCATGAAACAAATTTAGAGACATCAAAATGAAAAAAAAATTTAAATAAAAAATATAACACTTCATAAGTATATAAATACTTTTACTCATTACATTTAAATTTGTTATCAATGAATATGAAATCAATATTACCTTTACTTGGTTATCAAACACCTCATTTTTCCAAGTAGTGGGAACATGCCTCCAATATTTTTAATTAATGATAAATCTCACTACAACGCAAACTAAAAACCCAAGAATAAATCTATAGACTCCAGAATCATTACCAGTAGGCACCTTGAACTCATCAATTGGAATAATAATTTTTAATTCATTCAAGTCCCACACATCAACTGTGTTCATATTTATATCTACTATATTTTTATCTATATTTTCTTGAAAAATGAATTAAAAAATTTATAAAATATATAGCTTTTTGTAAAATGACATACATACCAGTAATGGTAACTCACCAATACTCCCTAGATGGAGGGGTGTCCAACTACTACATTACTAGAGGTGAATCAGATGGTGGGTTACCAATATAATCTGGGGAAGTTTATGGATCTTTAGAAGTCTCTGGTGCAACATAATCACTCAAATCCACTAAAGTTGATAGTAATGGTGGAATGATCAGAGATGTTGATAAGATAGGATATATTTTTTCTTATTCTTGACATTCCTATAATTAAAATGTTTTAGAATATATTCAATGTATAAAAATTGAAGTAACATATTTTTACAGAAAAGGAAAAAAATAAAACAGTGTATATATGTATGAAACACTTATAAATGAGAAATTGTTATATAGTTTTATTTCCAATTTATACATTAAATTATATTCATCTTCATTATCTTCATTGTTATCAATATAAGGCCCCAACCTTAAACATTACATAATCTTGAGTTAATTCATTAATTTTACTTTAATTCACATTGAGGATCTTTTCAAGTTTAGACTTTTAGAGAATTAGGCCATAAATTTTACATTACATCTCAAATATTACAAGTAGGCACTTTTAATCACTATCCATTTTTTCATAAAACAAAAACTCTTTAAAAATTAACATGGTATTGTTTCATGTTTTAACAACATAACTTTCCCTTGATCCCATCCTTGACTCTATTCTTCTTTAATTCTTGTGAATTTTTTTTCAAAACTTGGTATGAGCATAAAAAGATTAGTAAGGAATATAAAATAAGGAATAAAACCATTAGTTTATGAATATTTAAAACCCATGAAAACATTTTCACAAAATCATAATTTTCACCCATAAAACATAAACTACTTAGCTTACATCATGTAACAATAAGATTCCTAAAACACTTCATAGAAATCATAAAACATAAAGGTAACTTATGGAATCTATATCATAATTACATTGTAGTTTTCATATCCATATAGGGAGTAACCTTAATGGTTATGTTTGGAATACCCATCACAGTATATTCCCTAAATCTCTTAGGAGAAACTTTATTGTTTACCTCCATCATGTTACCCAATGCATTAGAGAGCTATCACATGCTCACCCGCCCTAGGTTTATTATAGAACCACATGTATACATAAGAAAATCCCAAGAACCAATCCATAATCATATCACATAAAACAATAATAAAGGAAAGATAACATTTCCACATTGCAATCGTAAGATATCCGTTCAAGATATTGACATAATTCAATCCATTTCAAAAACCATTTAAAACATTTAATAAATAGATTTTTGAATCAAAGTGTCCCATACCACTTTGAAACATTTAAAATAAATTATCATTTTAAAACATTCACATCCATATAAATAAATTCTTAAAAACCATTTTGAAAGCATAGACATGAAATAAAAGTTTTTAAATAAATAAATCTTTAAAACATTTAAAATGATGTTTTAATTAAAGAGTCTCTTACCACTTGAGAAAATAATTGAATAAAAATAATTAAATAATAACACAAGAAAACCTTATAATATCATGATAATAAAAAGATTAATGATATAATATGTTAAAGGAAAGTATATACACCATATACAAGTGAATTGGTACATAACAACAAAATAAATCTCAATAGAATGTAAATTGAGACGAAATCCATTCCAAAGATCATATCCTTAGATTAAGGATAAATCAATGACATAAATATGTGTGAAAAATATAAATACACCCAATATAAGTGGATATTTAGTTTAAAACAATCATATTTCATTCCCACATATTCTAGGAAAAACAAAACTAATGACATGGATATTTAACTCAATGAATGGAGATTGAGATATGATTTCCCTTACAAAGTTCATATAAAGGACGTAAGAATTTATCAATGGAGTGATTATGTGTAGCAATAGTATATCCACACAAAGGGAAGTGTAAATTACAAAATAAATAAATAAATAGAAATTCCACACATAATCTTGGCATAATATAATCAACGAAGTATGCGTAAAACCCAATGAGTGGAAATTGAGTTTTGAAATTCCCTTACAAAGATCATTTTGTCAATAAAATAAATCGATTATTTGTATTCACTATAAATAAACATAAATCAAGTATAAATAAAAGATAGGACATCAAAAGTTATTTTTCACATAGTCACAGAATGTCATAATCAAGAAGTAGAAGATTAACCCAAAGAATGGAAATTGGTTTAAGAAGTTCCCTTACAAAATTTTGGCAACCTAACGACATTACTTAAAAATTCATAAAATGAGTTAATTGAGAGAAAAATGGGTCTCTCATAATTTTTAAATAATATGTACAGTGAGGGGGATATGAAATTAAAAATCCCAACATATGAAAACAGAAATTAAGAAGGCATACAATTAAAGGAGTGCTTGAAAAGAGAAGGGTGGTAGATTCCCTTATGAAAATTCGGCAGCCTAATGACGTCACTTAAAAATTTATAAAATTAGTTGATGAGAGATAAAAGGGTCTCTCATCACTCGTACATAAAATTGAAATCAATAAGGATATATAATAACATATCCCAACATAATAAAATGGAAATTAAAATACATAACCTAAAATAAGTCTTTGACTAAAAGAGGAGGGTGAAAAGTTTCCTTACCTTGAGTCCAAATCGTCACATATGTTCCTTGTTCTTCCTAAATAATAAACTTAAGTTAATTTATACTTTATTAATAACCCTTTTCAAGTTTATTATTCATTTTATATTACATATTATCATGTAATAAAAATTACATAATTATTTAAGTTCATATTGGTCATTTTGTCAATATTCGGTACTTGAGAGTCAAAAATGAACTTGTTTGATGTAAATTGTCCATGTGGTAAAAATTAAATCATATATAGAATATTATTCATGGTTTAAATATAATATATATCATATATATTCAGTATATATGTATTTATAATATTCCATAATATTTGTAGATAAGAAATGAAATGCACTGTTCATGGAGACGGTGGGCCGTATGTACGCATGAACGCTACTTTCATTTATTTGTCATATTAAAAGAATGAAAACTAAATTATACATATATATATATATATATTATAATTACAGTATAATATCATATTTTATATATGTTACATAATTTCATTAATTCCATACTTTATATGTTCTATGTATGGCATGAATGAGTCATATCACTTTGAGGGGGCGGTAGTCCACACTTCCTCAAATGAAATTATCATATTTACACATTATGGAAATCATATAGGTATGATGTAAATAAAAATAAATAATCATAAATAAAATATAAATATAATATATATCATATAAAAATACAGTTCCATCATAATGTTCACCATGAGAGGTGGTAGGGGAAAATTGAACAATCGTCGTTTCGTGAGGGAGTAGTTTTCCATACATAGAAACAATATGTTTGTACCCATTATATGGAGGTGTGTGTAAGTGTAGTTTGAATAATTATCATAAAAAAATCCTAGTATATTGAGGATACTGGAGTTTTTATGTAATCAAAGAATAATAATAACATAGGGAGTAGAGAAGGAAAATAAAGGAAATGAACTTGAGAGAAGACGTTACCTCTAAATCAGGTAACTTCTTTTGATTTGAGCCAAAAGGATTTCTTAAATTTTCTTATTACCAAGATAAGGATTCTATAATTAAGGGAAGGATTATATAAGATTATTTGAGCATAATTTTTATGATCCAAGGGGCTTTAGAGGTGTGAGTAAGTGGGTAGAGGTGGTGGCCTTTTATAAGAGGGAGGAGAGGTACTTTAGGAATACCTTGAAATAATATTTTATTATAAATTTATTTTCAATTTAAAATGGTAGAAAATAAATTTAATTATAATATAAGATAATTTTGGTTCTAATACACATCATCCCATAATTTTTAGGAAAGTTTTGAATATTTTTTATCCTTATATTTTTGGTTTAACCCTTATTTAAAAACATTAACTCTTACCATGTCTTCTTGTATTTACATAATATATGGTTACTATAGTTACTATAAAATGCCAAGAGATCCATAAGTGTAGAATTAATAAAATTTGTAAAATTATATAAGTCATTTTTCTGAAAATGATATTTTTAGGACTATTATATCATTTAATAAAATAGTATTTGTTTTAAAAACTCATTTATGTCAATTTTGACACTATTTAGTAATTGATTTTTGTTAAAGTCATAAAAACATGATTATTTCAAAAAAAGGCATTAAATGAAAGATAATATGTTAATATCATACATAAAATTATTTTATGACATCAAAATAATCAAATTTCATTTATTTTAATATTTATAATATCATTTATTTGAATATTTTATTAATGAAGCAATCACTCCATCTTCATTGTGTCATAATTAAATTTATTTATTTATTTTCTAAAAATTATAAATAAAATATCATGATGTATGAAATATTTTTATATTTATAATGAATATTTTTAGTCTAATATATCACTTATATAACCCCATATAAAAATTTTTTTATTAAAAGATACATGTTTATGTTATATTTTCCCTTTTCTTTAAATTAAAAAATCATAAAATGTCATTTTCACACCCAAGTGGCTCCCAAATGCCGAAAGTTTGGCCAAAGGATGCTCATGGTGAGAAATATATCATCCAATAGGATTATGACACGTTTTAGGGTAGTTTTATATTATTATAATATTATTTTTTTACCCTTATTTATATGATTTACCCTTTAAACATGGTAAATAAAAATAATTATTAAAGTTACTATTCATAATGTCCTAAAATAAAAGGCACCTATTTAAACAATTTGAACCTTATGATTCCAAATATTGAATCCATTTTTCCAAATTCAAAACATAGAAATTGAATTAATTAATTTAAAATTAATTCACGTTGTCAAAATCAGAAAGTGTGTTCTTAAGTGGTAAAAACTACTAAAAGATTGACTTGTGTTTATGTCTGATTTCAATGTGAAATGACTTATAATGACAAAAATTGGATTAAAAAATAAAAATATATTCAATTTATACTTTAAAACAATTTAATAATATGATTTAACCATATAAATTATCTCAATAGAAAAAGTTGTTTTCAATTAAAATTTAGCATATTTTTACTATTCATCAAAACATGATAGTTATCAGAAAAATATCAAAAATTCATCCAAAGTAAATTTTGATGTCCCGTTTCTAAATAAGAATTTTATTTTTTCAAATAGAATATATAAAGGTGTTAAAACTAAATTTAAATAGGGTTCACCATCGAAAGGCGGTAAAAATGCATTTTTATAAAAATACTTCTTTTATCTGAAAAATTGAATTTGTTCTTTTATCATATCTAGAAAAAATATAAGATGAATTTAAAACATTTTATTGAATATATAAAATATATTTTTCATTAAATAAAAATCCATAAATAGTGATATGATTTTATAAATACAATTATTTTCTTTTAAATAGGTTTTCATAAAAACACATCCCTTATATTCAATTGGTTTTTATTTCCATATATAATAAATTTGGTAACCATTATTTTAACCTGTGTAAACCATATTTTCAAAATTAAGTTGATAATATTAATTCCCTCCATTCCAATGTCTAGGTGTTAACTACCATTTAAAATAATAATTATATTATTGTATTATTTTTCGGTATAACACAATGTTGTGTGCAACGTAAGATTTTGGAGAAACCTGTTGTTGCGTGTCGAGTACACTATTGGAAAAAGTCTCCCCTTTAACATAAAATTCATATATTATTGATATGTATTAATATAAATTAAAAATTATTATTGTACAAATACCTTGGTCGTTACATCATTCCCCCTTTTGAAAATTGCATCCTCTCAATTTAAAATTAGCCTCATAAACTTCATTGAAAATCCCACATAAGAAAAAGAGTCAATAAAACTATCAATTTAAAAGAAATAAATAGAAGTAAAAAGGTCACTCAAGATAAAACATACTAAGATTCCATGTAGGAAAACATGGATATGGAAGGAAAACTAACTCTCATAGACTAATAGAGAGTGATAGAGAACTTGATCACAAAAAGTTAACCACCACACTACCATAAATTTGTGGTTGCGTAAAAGTTTTATGATAAAAGAAAGCGCGTGACATTTCTGATTCAAGATCCTTTTCATAGAGTTGAATAATTTTATTAATACCTAGACTAAGATCATAATGAAATATACTTACTTGAAAAGTAGTGTTTCATCCTTTAATCAATTTCCCCCACAAGTCATCTTTTTCTCCAAACGATGAGTATTCAAGATGAATCAACTTCTAGATAATCACATAATCCAAAAAAGATTAACTATCTATTAATCCTTTGTTGAAAAATTAAATAATACCAAAATGGTTAGTACAAGATCAGACAATCCCCAAAAAGAATAATCCTTTATAAGAAAAAAGACTACTTTTAATCTCTAAAATTCAAAAGTAATACCCAAAAGTTCAACATAGACCATTCAAAAAATAATTGTCCTTAAAATTCTTAAAAGTAATCCAATCTAATATTTAAACCCAAAACTCATAAGTATTTGATCACATAGTCTTCCATAATAAATCTTACCATTTATCTCCAAATAACATCGACAAATCTTAAAGTCACATACTTAAAAGTAATTAACCAAATCACATATTCTCCATGATAGGTTAATCATTTCCATAAATAACCCAAATCACCATATGTCCACAATAAAAACATAGATTCTTTGAAAATAAAATTCAACCATTACTCCTCAAATGAAATCCCATAGTATTCTATTTTCCTTAGGCATATAGTTTTCCCAAAAGAGTGAACATCTTCCAAAATAACATTTATCACTTAATCACCAAATAATTTTCCTATAATAAGGATATCCATTTTATAAAACATAATTTCCCAAAATAAACTTATTATTAATCCATAAAATCATTTAACTAAAGACAATAAGTCATACTAACTAGGGACTTCACGTAGTCTAGTGGTAGGCGATAAATCCCAGTTTCACTTTGGTTGTGGGTTCAATTCCCACAGCTTTGCCCGACGTGACAGGTTGTCACACGGTTTGCATGTTATCCTTTTTAAAAAACTGTATAATTATAATAACATTAACAAAATGAGATAAAACCCCCAAAATAACTGCAACATGTTTTAACCTCAAAGATTATTTCATACCACACACTTTTGCATCCCAAAAACTAATAACCCATAATTTCCTCAAAGGTGAATGTCTCATAAAATACCATTAATAACCTTGAAATAACAACAGCCTCAAAAGGGATTTCTAAGTCATTGAAATTATAATATAACTTAAAATTATAAACCCATGATCATATCTCTAACCCTTAAGAGAACATCCTAATCACCAAAGTTTTCCAAACCTTTCCTTTGATGCCAAATATACGGCCCCAGCCTTAAACATTACATAATCTTGAGTTAAGTCATTAATTTAACTTTAATTCACATTGAGGATCTTTTTAGGTTTAGAGTTTTAGAGAATTAGGCCATAACTGTCACATTACTTCTCAAATATTACAAGTAGACACTTTTACTCACTATACATTTTTTCATAAAACAAAAACTCTTTAAAAAGAAACATGGTTTCATTTCATGTTTTAACAACATAACTTTACCTTGATCCCATTCTTGACTACATTCTTCTTTAAGTCCCATGAAAAACATTTCAAAACTTGGGATGAGCATAAAAATATTAGTAAGTAATATAAAATAAATAATAAAACCGTTAGTCCATGAATATTTAAAACACATGAATTTTTTTTAACAAAATCATACTTTTCACCTATAGAACATAAACTACTTAGCTTAAATCATGTAATAATAATATTCCTACAACACTTTATAGAAATCATAAAACATAAAGGTAACTTGTGGCATCCATATCATGCTTATATTGTATCTTTCACAACTACATAGAGAGTAACCTTCATGGTTACATTTGGAATACCCATCATAGTATATTACGTAAATCTCTTAGGATAAACTTTATTTTTTACCTCTGTCATGTTACCCAATGCATTGGAGAGCTATCACAGGCTCACCCACCCTAGGTTTATCACAGAACCACCCATATACATAAGTAATGCCCAAGATTCATAACATAATAATATCACATAAAATAAGCATAAAGGAAAGATAAAATATCCACATTACAATCACTAGATATCAGTTCAAGATATTGACATAATTCAATCCATTTCAAAAACCAATTAAAAAATTTAATAAAGATATTTTTGAATCAAAGTGTCCTATACCAGTTTGAAAATTCTAAAAAAAATTATCATTTTAAAACATCCATATCCATATAAATAAATTCTTAAAAACCATTTTGAAAACATGGACATTAAATAGAAGGTTTTGAATGAATAAATCTTTAAAACATTTAAAATGATGTTTTAGTTAAAGAGTCCCTTACCGCTTGAGAAAATACTTGAATAAAAATATTTAAAGAATAACATTAAAAAAAACTTATAATATCACTAGAATAAGGATATTAATGATATAATATGTCAAAGGGAAATATATACACCATATACAAGTGAATTGGTACATAAAAACAAAATAAGTCTCAATGGAATGTAAATTGAGACGAAATCCATTACAAAGATCATATCCTTTGATTAAGGATAAATAAATGACATAAATTTGTGTGACAAATATAAATACACCCAATATAAGTGGATATTCAGTGTAAAATAATCATAGGTCATTCCCATATATTATTGGAAAAACAAAACCAATGACATGGATATTTAACTCAATGAATGGATATTGAGTTATGATTTCCCTTACAAAGTTCATATAAACGATGTAAAAATTTACCAATGGGGTGATTATGTGTAGAAACAGTATATCCACACAAAGGGAAGTGTAAATTACAACATAAATAAATAAACAGAGATTCCACACATAATATTGGCATAATACAATCAACAAAGTATGTGTAAAACCTAATGAGTGGAAATTGAGTTTAGAAATTCCCTTACAAAGATCATTTTGTTAATAAAATAGATCGATTATGTGTATTCACTATAAATACACATAAATCAAGTATAAATAAAAGATAAGATATCAAAAGTTATTTCTCACATAATCATAGAATGACATAATCAAGAAGTAGAAGATTAACCCAAAGAATGGAAATTGGGTTAAGAAGTTCCCTCACAAAATTTTGGCAACCTGACGACGTTACTTAAAAATTCATAAAATGAGTTGATTGAGAGAAAAAGGGGTCTCTCATCATTTGTAAATAATATGTACAGTGAGGGGGATATGAAATGACAAATCCCAACATATGAAAATAGAAATTAATAAGGCATAACATTAAAGGAGTTCTTGAAATGAGAAGGGTGGTAGATTCCCTTTTGAAAATTCGACAGCATAACAACATCACTTAAAAATTCAGAAAATGAGTTGATGAGAGAGAAAATGGTCTCTCATCACTTGAACATAAAATGGATAGAAATAATGATATAGAGGAACATATCCCAGCATAATAAAATGGAAATTAAATTACATAACATCAAAGTCTTTGACTAAAAGAGGAGGGTGAAATGTTCCCTTACCTTGAGTCCAAATTGTCACATATATCTCTTGTTCTTCTGGAATAATAAAATTAAGTTAATTTCTATACCCTTTAGAACATTTTTCAAGTTTATTATTCATTTTATATTACCTATTATCATGTTATAAAAATTACATAATTATTTAAGTTGATATCAGTAATTTTGTCGACATTCGGTAATTGAGTAAAAAATGAACCTTTTTGATGTAAATTGTACATGTGGTCAAAATTCCATCATATTCATAATATTATTCACAATTGAAATATCATATATATCATATATATCTATTATATATTTATTTATAATATTCCATAACATTTGGAGATGATAAATGAAATGCACCGTTCATGCAGATAGTAGGCCGTACGTACGCATGAACGCTACTTTCATTTATTTGTCATATTAAAGGAATTAAAACTAAATGATACATAGGTTTATTATAATCACAGTATAATATCATATTTTATATACATTACATGGCACACATATCATTTTAAATTAATTTTTATTTTATTATTTTTTGGCTTCGTGTTCTCGCGCCAAGGTTCGGGTTGGGTCCCAGTTTAATTTTTTTTGACATTTAATGATTTTGGTGGGTTTCAATCCAGTGCACAGGAACTAGATGGTTAGCAGTGACCATGCGGTCACCCCATGTTCTTGTTCGGGTGCCCAAGTGGACTGGGTTGAGGTGCGCAACTTGCGCACGATTTATTAAGCTGTGCGACGAGCACACAATGACACAATTTTCAGAATAAGATAAATAAATGGATTAAAATTAAAAAGAATGTTCGATAATAATAATAATATTATGTTGTTATTTTTATTATTATTATGATTATTTTTAAGTACATTAATATTATTAATTATATTATTATTATTGTATTTATTATTATTATTATTATTATTAATATGATTATTATGATTATTATAATTATTAATATAAGAAAATAAAAAAAGAACCCTAACCTAATCCCAGAACCCCCCTTTCCCCCATCCTCACTTCACGACTGCCCAAGCCCCCACCTGGTTTCCTCCCACCTACACGAGCCTCCGCCTCGCCCTACATTCAGTGTCCCAACCCTACACACCCAGGCTCTCCCCGCATCACCACCTCGTGGCTTCAGCCTACCCAGCACCTGACCTCTACGTTCCAACTCTTTGCACCCTCGCCCTTGCCTCTTGATCCCTAGCCGGCCTCACCCTTGTATTGTGTCACCCTCTGTCTTCACCTCACCCTGGACCTCTGGCTTCCAGCCTCCACCCTCCGCACCACTAGA
Organism: Viscum album; assembly: GCA_963277665.1. Lineage (NCBI taxonomy): Eukaryota > Viridiplantae > Streptophyta > Magnoliopsida > Santalales > Viscaceae > Viscum > Viscum album. The sequence continues at coordinate 1,993,589,148 of OY728151.1, forward strand.
AAGGCCGGATCTGGCCTTCTCCCTGGCCACCTAACCTAGCCATCCATGCTTCATTCACTCCCCTCCAGTTTCCGGCCTTCTGCGCCCTATTCAGGTCCTAGTTGACCAGCCCCCCCTCTTTACCTCCGCTCCGGCGGGCTCCCAACCGCCACCCTCAACTCCCCAGCGCTGGCCGCGCTCCAACTGACCACTCCGGCCTTGCCATTTTCCTCCATCCAGCAGCACGCTGAACCCCCTTTCTTTAGTGTGCGGTTGTTCCGTAATCGGTTGTCCTTCCTTCCACTGAAGCGACATCGTGCTCGCACACCATTTTAGTTGGCGTTTTTGACTATTTTATTTCCCAAATAACCCATATACACTTGCATGTTTTTAATTAATCTTTATATGTCATTCGAACCACCATTAATATTATAGTTAATTTATTATAGTGTTTCTGTGTAAGTTAAAATTGTTAGAATTTTTTTTGGAATCAACTATTTGATTATGCATAGTTGGTTTTGTGCATAAACGTTATTCAATAAATTATTTTGTTTGTCTAATTAATTTATCAAGTTCTATAATGAAATTTTTTGGTGTGAATTTAGTTTTGAGAAATTTTGACATGCCTTCGACTTATTTTTGGTACTATATTTACCTGAGGTGGAGTGCATTTTTAGTGAAAACCTATTTTTGGACATTTGTTAGTTTTAATGGAATGTGCAATTGGTTTTTTTGTTGTGCAAGTGCTTTAGATTTTGTTTTGAAATGTGTGAAAGTAATTTTGAAGTGTTTGAGTATGCAATTGGTTTTAAAAATGGAATTTGCATGTGAAATTGGTGAAATTGTGATATAAGATTTTGTTGTGTTCTTTTGAAATATTTTATTAGTTGAGTAAATGATTTATTAAATGTTGTTAGAAATGCGAGTCATGGGTGAAAGGTATTTCAATGTGTGTTTGAGTTTGTTTAGAAAGTGAATGTTAACTTTGTGAAAATAGTTCTCATTTTTCTAAATGTTTTTGGGTCCCTTTATGCAATTTCTTAGAATTATTTTGAATGTGTTTCACTTGGTTTGAACCATTTGGCTTTGAAACATGTTTTGGAATGACTTTAAAAAGGGGATAAGGCCCGTTGTTTTGTTGTGAAGTGTTTGGGTGTGTGTTTGGAACATAAGGGCCCGTTTGGTATTGAAAATATGAAAATGGTGTTTAGTGTTTTTGTGGAAATGGTTTATAAATGCTTTTGGTCTTGGAAGACATTGGCCCATTTTTCATTTTAAACATGTCAACCTAAAGTCCTGTTTGGATTTTTAAATACAAAATTGGTGTCTAGAGTTGTTTTAAAAGTGTTTGTGCAATATTTTCATAAAGACATTTTATTATATAAAAGTAAAGGCCTGATTGAAAATTACAAGTGTTTAATAAAGAGGTTTTGATAACCGAATAATGTGATGGCCCGGTTGGCACTTTTTATGTTTGATATATATGAATATGTATATATATATATATAATTATATTGGGTTCTCCTATCTAGGGTAACCTTTATGGGTGAATGCATAGGAAGCATCCGTGTTTAGGGTAGGTAAGTGCGGTAACGACATGGTAGGGAGAGTCATGCGTGTGAGGGCCTCCTACTTACACAATATGATTATTATAACCACCATGGGTTCCTGGGAATCTTTTAGTTGATCGAGTGATGGTTTTTTATCATCCCCGATTAGACAGGTTGGTACCCACTGGTAGGTATAGAGGCCAGATGGGGAGTGCTACTAGTTTCTTTTTCCGCGACGACGACCAATTGGTTATAGACTTAGGAGCTTCACCATATGCCGGTAGGTGGTTCCAAACTGATTACATCTAGGGGTCTTCTAGAGATGTTTAGAATCATCCATGGTTACTTTATTATTTTCATTTCTTGTTCACTTTTCATTATACTAGTTTATTTTCAGCTTGCACTGTTTACCTATTCTACTTTAGCCTAGCTTTAGGATATTTTTGTTTTGGGTTTTGTTTATAAAATGAAAAATGATTTTGGAAATGGTATCTAGTCTGTGTTGAATTTTTTTAAATAAAGAAAACATGTGGATTATTTTTAAAATGTGAAAACCTTACTTTTATACTTGTATTTAAAACTTGTGTTAGTGTATTGCTTCAGGAAAGGAGACATTGGATTTTGTGGTTCATCTTGGCAACCCTAATGAGAAATTTTAATGCTCATGCCTATTTTATCTTTTTAGTTTCAGGTCCCCTTCGCTCAGGTTCTCTTGGATGGGTTTATCATTAGTGTAGAAAGGTCGGCCTTTAGTTGGGTGGTGACCTGGAAGGCCACGTGGAGGTACGTATGCTTTTACTTTTTTTTTTCTGCTGCTAGTTTTATTTTTATTGTCAGTTTTTAGTTATCTATTTATCTTTTGTTCATAGGCCAAATAATTCCCAACAGTTAAATTTTTACGACCGACACTGGTTTCCAGCTCATGGGGATCAGGAATGCCCATCTAGACATGTCACAAACTGGCTCGAGTGACCGATTCATGGTCAATTTGGGTTGGTTCTTGACAAAATGGTATCAGAGGAGGCCCTTTTTATTTGGGGTGTTTGGTAGATAGAGATTAGGACTGTTGGGACTCAGGAGGTTGGTACAGGAAGGGTGTCATGAACCCTCACTCGTTTCGAACCTCGATTCACTAGGGGTAGTCCAAGAATTGAGTCATTGTCTCGTTCTAGTTTGTCTTAGATTGAGGGATGACAATAGAGGCAAGGCGATGTTACATCATGATTTCACATGGAGTAGTGACCCATGTGGAGTCTAAGTACACAGTTTAAGTTCCTCCTAATTGTTAATGCTTACTTGGGGCATGGACCACTACCATGTCGCCAGGATAAGCATGACTACCAGTCCCTCACTCCAGTAGTTTGATGCAAGTTGAGTGTCGTCTTGGTTCTGGTTGGGGTGAGTGCACTTTTGAAAATGAAAAAAGGGGTTTTTAAATTAGAATGATTTATTTTAAATGGATATAAATTCGTGAAATGGGTTTTAAAACTAAAAGATCTTGGTAAAAAAAATCTGGTTCTTTCTTGGAATTGGAAGAGAAATGGTTTGGGTGCAACCTTAGGTACTCTTTATGAATGTTTTCACATGTGAGGGAATGCATGGGAAGTGCATGTTGGTGCATATGGATGAAAGTGGATGAAGACATGTGCAATGGTTCTTGGTATTACTGGGGTGTGTACTTGGAATTAAAGGCTTGAACTTGTTTTTATAAAGTGATTTTTAGAAAGGGGAAATGATTTTGGAAATTGAATTTGGTTTGAAAAGTGGGTTTGGTATTTGGAAAGTGGCCTTGAGAAAAGGCGATTTTGAAATCTAAAATGAAAAGAGGATTTTAAAAAGGGAATTTTGGGTTGTGTTTGTATTTTTTTGGTTTTGATCTATTCATTTTGGCTTAAGATGTTACTTTTAATTATACTTTGATTTGATATCGGTTTCGGCTTGTTGTTTTATATGTTGTTCAAAAAATGTCACCCAGAAAGGTCCCAAAGGTTTCTGATAAGTCATGCCCAATTTTTGGTTCTTCTCGAACATTGCCTATCCTTCATGGTGATCGGGGTCCGTTAGAGGGAAAAAAATGGATTGAAGAGGTATAACACATCTTCAGGGTATTGGGAACTTCCAAAGATTTCAGAGTGCATTCCGTTTTGGGTCTGTTTGAAGGTCCATCTCTAGATGAATGGGATTTATTTTCCCCACCATCAATGCAAGTTGGGATGGCATGGGATGTCTTTAAATCTATCTTCGTTCAGTGGTTCATACCTGAAGAGGTGAATGCGAAGAAAAAGGAAGAGATCATGCATATTAAACAAGGCAACAAATGGTGAAAGTATATGTTCATCATTTCAAGGAACTTGTGTACTTTTCTTCGGAAGTAGTGTCACAAGACTTGATGAAGACTTCTATCTTCATCGGGGGTCTTCGTCTAAAGATCAAGGAGAAAATCCTCCCTTCTAGGGACCACCGTTTTGAGAAGATGGTGGATGAGGCATTCTTAGCTGAATTGGTCTCTAGAGCATAGGTTCTTTGCAATACAATGTATCCAATTTCTCGTGTAGGTTCCCTATATAGAGAGCATGATATAATAGAGGGGAATTTTCTTAAAGAGTTCTCTGTAGTGGTCCTAGATTCTATTTCATTGGAATATTCAGTGGTGTGCCACCAGTGTGGCCAGTTCGGGCACGTGAAGCCATCATGTCACACCCCTCCAAAGATGTGACATCATTGTAGGTGTTTGGGTCATCTAGAGATGTTCTGTAGGAAGCGTCTCCTGAAGAAGACACTCTGACTAGAGGATTCCAGTGCCTAACTGTGAGGCAGGAGATATTTCAGCCGTCAGATCCCCAACCACAGGTCTTGGGGTGAAGCTCGCGCACAGTCAGGAGTTGTCGGGGGTGTGAAGCCTCAGTTCGGGTTTTGTGTTCCATGTTGGCAGTGGAACATTTAAAGTATTTTCGTTCAGGTTTTTATGCTGTTAAAGTTTTTTCATTGTTTTAAGTTCATTGTTTTGTCGTGAAGTTATGATGGAATCATACTATTATAGTCTAAGAAGTCCTGTTTGTGTGGACATGGTTTTCTGAATCACGCGTTTTTCTTAAAAGTGTGTTTGGCCCTTGTATGGGTTGATCTTGGTTTAGCTGTGTTCATTTGGAGATGTAAGTGGATGTGGGAGAATCGATGTTTGTAGTTAAGCTCGGGTTCACTGCTAGTTGAGTTATTGTGGTGGGGAGAACTCTATCGTGTTCTCCCATTCTCTTGTATTGTGGTTTCTTTTGGTTTCAATCAGGCATGGATTATTGTTTTGTCTATTGTTTGGTTGGGTGACTTTTTCGGGGTAGAAAGTGTCTTTGGTGGAGAGAATTGTCACACTCAACTTTTTAAATTAATTTTTATTATATTATTTCTTGGATTCAGGTTCTCACGCCAAGGTTCGGGTTGGTTCGCGGTTTAATTTTTTTTGACGTTTAATGATTTTGGTGGGTTTCAGGCCGGTGCACGAGAACCACATGGTTAGCGGTAACCATGTAGTTTCCCCAGGTGCTTCTGCGGGTGCCCAAGTGGTTTGGGTTGAGGCGCGTAACTTACGCGCGATTTATTAATCTGTGTGACGAGCGCGCGATGGACCAGTTTTCAGAATAAGATAAATAAATGAATTAAAATTTAAAAATATTTTTTGATAATAATAATAATATTATGTTGTTATTTTTATTATTATTATGATTATTATTAAGAACATTAATATTATTAATGATATTATTATTATTATTATTTTTACTATTATTATTATTATTATTATTATTATTAATATGATGATGATTATTATAATTAATAATATAAGAAAATGAAAAAAAGAACCCTAACCTAATCCTGGCTCCCCCACATTCCCCCATCTGTGCTACGTGACTACCTAGGCCCCTACCTTGTTTTCTCCCAATTGCGCAAGCCACCGCCTCACCCTCCGTTCGGCATCCCGAACCTCCGCACCAAGGCTCTTCCCACATCACCACCTCATGCCTTTGGCCTGCCCAGCACCTGGCCTCACCATTCCGGATCTCTGCACCCCTGCCCTCACCTCTCGATCCCCACCTGGCCTCGTCCTTGCCTCGGGCCACCCTCCGCCTCCGCCTCACCCCAGCCCTCCAGCTTCAGGCCTCCGCCCTCCGCACCACCAGCATGGACGACTCTGGCCTTCTCCCCAGCTAACCGACCTAGCCAACCACCCTTCATCAACTCCCCTATGATTTCCAGCATTCCACACACTGTTCAGGTCCTCGCCGGCCAACCCCCCCTCTTGCCCTCCACTCTGGTGGGTTCTCAACCACTTCCCTCGACTCCCCAACGCCGACCATACTCTAGTTGACCACTCTAACCTCACCCTTTTGCTCCGGTTAGTAGTGCGCCAAACCCCCCCTTTTCTCCAGTGTGTGGTTGGTCCGTAGTGGGTTGTCCTTACTTCCGCTAAAGTGATATCGTGCTCACACACCATTGAGGTAAGTGTTTCCAACTGTTTTCTTTCCCGTATAACCCATAGAAACTTGCGTGTTTTGAATTAATATTTATATGTCATTTTCACCACCATTAATATTATAGTTAATTTATTATATTGTTTTTGGGTTAGTTAAAATTGTTAGAAAAAAATGGTTTAGAATCAACTCTTTGATTATGCGTAGTTGGTTTTGTGCATAAACATTATTGAATAAATTATTTTGTTTTTCTAATTAATTTTTCATGTTATATAATGAATTTTTTTGGTGTGAATTCATTTTTGAGAAATTTTGACATGCCTTCGGCTTATTTTTGGTACTATATTTACCTGAGGTGGAGTGCATTTTTAGTGAAAACCTATTTTTGGACATTTTTTAGTTTTCATGGAATGTGCAATTGGTTATTTTGGTTGTGTAAGTGGTGAAAATTTTGTTTTGAAAGGTGTGAAAGTAATTTTGAAGTGTTTGAGTATGCAATTGGTTTTAAAAATGGAATTCTCATGTGAAATTGGTGAAATCGTGATGTAAGAATTTTTTGTATTCTTTTGAAATGTTTTATCTATTGAGTAAATAATTTATTAATTTTTTTTAAATGAAAGTCATGGGTGTAAGGTATTTTAGTGTGTGTTTGAGTTTGGTTAGAAAGTTAATGTTAACTTTTTGAAAATGGTTCTTATTTTATAAATGTTGTTGGGTCCCTTTATGCGATTTCTAGGAATGGTTTTGAAGGTATTTCACTTGGTTTGACCCGTTTGGATTCGAAACATGTTTTGGAATGACATTTAAAAGGGGCTAAGTCCCGTTGTTTGTTTTGTGAAGTGTTTGGGTGTGTGTTTGGAACATAAGGGCCCGTTTGGTATTGAAAATATGAAAATGGTGTTTAGTGTTTCTTTGGAAGTGGTTTGTAATTGTTTTTGGTATTGGAAGCCATTGGCCCATTTGGAATTTTAAACATGTCAACCTAAAGGCCCGTTTGGATTTTTAAATAAAAAAGTGGTGCCTAGAGTTATTTTAAAAGAGATTGTGCAATAGGTTCAAAAATACATTTGATTATGTAAAACTAAAGGCCCGATTGACAACTCCAAGTGTTTAATAAATAGGTTTTGATAACCGAATGATGTAACGACCCAGTTGGAAATTTGTATGTTTGAAATTTTTGTAAATTTATATATATATTTATATAGGGAGATCCTATCTAGGTAAACCTTTATGGGTGAATCCATAGGTAGCATCCATGTTTAGGGTAGGCAAGTGCGGTGATGACATGGTAGGGTGAATCATGCATGCAAGGGCCTTCTACTTACATAGTATGATTATTATAACCACCATTGGTTCTTGGGTGTCTTTTAATTGATCAACTGATGGTTTATTATTAGCCTCTATTAGATGTGTTGGTACCCACTGGTAGTTATAGAGGCTAGATGGGGAGTGCCACTGGTTTCTTTTTCCACGAGGGCAGCCAGTTGGTTATAGACTTAGGAGCTTCACCATACACCGGTAGGTGGTTTTGAATTGAGTATGTCCAGGGGTCCTCTAGGGATTTTTAGGATCACTCATGGTTAATTGATTATTTTCATTGATTTTTTAATTTTCATCATACTAGTTTATTTTTATCTTGCACTGTTTACCTATTCTACTTTAGCCCAGTTTTGGGATATTTTTATTTTGGGTTTTGTTTATAAAATGAAAAATGATTTTGTAAATGGTATGGAGTGTGTGTTTGATTTTTTTAAATGGAAAAAAATGTGGATTATTTTTAAAATGTGAAAACCTTACTTTTATATTTGTATTTCAAAATTTTGTTAGTGAATTGTTTCAGGAAAGGAGACATTGGATTCTATGGTTCATCTTGGTAACCTTACTGAGCATTTTTAATGCTCATGCCTATTTTATCATTTTAGTTGTAGGGCCCCTTTTCTCAGGTTCTCTTGGATGGGTTTCTCATTAGTGGATCAAGGTTGGAATTTAGTTGGGTGGTGACCTGGAAGGTCATGTGGAGGTATGTACAGTTTTACTTTCTTTCTACTGCTAGTTTTATATTTATCGTCAGTTTTTATTTATCTGTTTATCTTTTTTTCATGGGCCAAATCATTCCCACTGGTTAAATTTTGATGCCCAACACTGGTTGCCAGCCTGTGAGGATCATGAATTCCCCTCATGACATGTCGCAGACCGGCTTGAGTGACCGGTTCAGTGTCGAACCAGGTTGGTTAGTGACATTACATAAGTTCATTAACACCATCCTTTATATGTTCCATGTATGGTATGAATGAGTGATATAACTTTGAGGGGGTGGTAGTCCATAGTTCCTCTAATGAAATTACCGTATTTACACATTATGGAAAGCATAAAGGTATGAGGTAAATAAAAATATAAAAGCATAGAGAAAATATAAATATAATATATATCATATAAAAATAAAGTGCCATCATAATGCCCACTATGAGAGGTGGTAGGGGAAAATTGAACAATCATCATTTGATGAGGCACTAGTTCTCCATACAGAGAAATAGTATGTTCGCATCTATTAGATGGAGGTGTGTGTAAGTGTATTTTTAATACTTATCATTACAACATTATTGTATATTGAGGATACTAGTTTTCTATGTAATCGAATAATAATAAGAGAATAGGGAGTAGAGAAAGAAAATAAAGGAAAGGAACTTGAGAGAAGACGTTACCTCTAAATCGGGTACCTTCTTTTGATTTTAGCCCAAAGGCTTTCTTGAATTGCCTTATTCCCAATGTAAGGCTTCTAGAAGGAAGGGAGGGACGTTGGGAGCTTATTTGAGTAGAATTTTGATGAGACAAGGGTCTTCAGAGGTGTGAGTAAGTGGGTAGAGGTGGTGGCCTTTTATAAGAGGGAGGAGGGGCACTTTAGGAATGTCTTGAAATATTATTTTATTATAAATTGATTTTCAGTTTCAAATGGTCCCAAACTTATTTAATTATAAGATAAGATGATTTTGGTTAGAATAACCATCATACAATAATTTTTATACAAGTTATGAATATATTTCATTATAATTATCTTTTTGGTTTAACCCTTAGTTAAAAACATTAACTCTTACCATATCTTCTTGTATTTTCATAATATATGGTTACTATAGTTACTATAATCCATCCAACAGCCCGAAGGCCTTAAATTTTTTTATTATATGATAAGGCCCCATTTTAAGGGATGAAAGGGGTGAAAACCCAACGAAATCATGGACATAGGACACTCACACTGGAATGAAGAAAGAGTAAAAACCGAAATGACATAAGTGAACTGATCCTTCCCAGCATGTGAACACGAAGAAGCTCTCCATCATTGCAATGTAATTTGGAAAGCCAGTGTCCTAATTCAAAGCTCAGGCCTGATCCGATGGCTGGAGCCATACCCTCTCAAACAACCAAATCCAAAAGACACAGCAAGGATGAAAAACTAGCTCTGAAACCTCCTTTGGAGTCAACTCATGAATTCGAGTCTGGAATCACAAACCTCCCACCTTCGAAATCCAATACAACGAAACACTTCCGAATCAACTGATGAAATCCATATGGCTCAACCCACCACGAAACCTTCATCAGATCCAAATAGACCTCTCACAAAAGTCCCATCACCACCATCCAACCTGCACGCAGAGACTGTAATAGTCCGACCAAGTAACCCCCTGCAGGATCACGACACAGTCGACAGAAACCAGCCCGCCCACCAAGGGACACCAGTTCACCAAGGATCAGAAGCGCGACCCCGATGCAAAAAGACCAGAGCACAATCCACACCAAAAAAGAAAAAATGGACTCCATGGCCTCTACAGAAGATGTTCATAGCCCCGAGCGCATCCATAGCATGACCCCACTGCTATGGAAAGGCGATCATGACCCCCGCCACCAGAGCACAGCCCCACGATGCACGAATCGCAACCCCAAGAAACACCTTCGCAGATAGATGAACCATGACCCCGACGCCTCAGAACGGGAACCCTCTCACCACATTGGAGGACCACGGCTGTGACGCCATGCCGAATCTTGACCCCATGACGCATAAGAGCTAGAGCACCACCCCGATGCCAGAGAAAACCCAAACACCCTCGCCGCTGGAGATCGAACATCGAGCCTCTAGATCAGAGCCACCCTTCACCGCAGAATCAGCCACCGCACCATGGACACGCCAGAAATAATGAGGAGGAACCACTGCTATCTGAGAAAAACTGGGAGGATGGTGGTTATGATATGGATCCCTAACCCGCAATTCCCTTTACAGGCTCATGAAAAGAAAACTATAGTTGCTATAAAATGACAAGAGATACATAAGTGGATCATTAATGAAATTTTCAAAATTATATAATTCATTTGGCAGAATCTTAGATTTTTAGGACTATTATATCTTTTAATAAAATAGTACTTGTTTTAAAAACTAATTTATGTCAATTTTGACACTATTTAGTAATTGTTTTTTGTTAAAGTCACAACAACTTGATTCCTTCCAAAAAAGGCATTAACAAAAATATAATATGTCAATATCATCTAGAAAATTCATGGATGACATCAAAATAATAAAATTACATTTATTTTAATATTTATAATATCATTTATTTGAATCTTTTATTAATGAAGCAATCACTGTATTATCATTGTCATAATTAAATTTATTTATTTAATGTCTCAAAATTATAAATAAAATATCATAATGTAGGAAATTTTTTATCCTTATAATTAATATTTATAGTTGAATAAATTACTTATATAACCCCATATAAATTTTTTTTATTAAAAGATACATGTTTATGTTATATTTCCCTTTTCTTTAAATTAAAAAATTATAAAATGACATTTTCACACCCATGTGGCTCCCAAATGCCAAAAATTAAGCCTAGGATGCTCATGGTTGGAAATATATCATCCAATAGGATTAGGAAACGTTTTAAGGTAGTTTTACATTATTATAATATTATTTTTTTACCCTTATTTACTTGATTTATCCTTTAACCATGGTAAATAAAAATAATTACTGAAGTTACTATTCACAATGTCAAAAAATAAAAGGTACCTATTTACACAATTTGAACCTTATGATTCCAAATATGGAATCCATTTTTCTAAATTCAAAACAAAGAAATTTTAGTAATTAATTTAATATTAATTCCTGTTTTCAAAACCAGAAAACATGTTTTTAAGAAGTAAAAACTACCAGAATATTAACACGTGTTTATGTCCTATTTCAATGTAAAATGACTTATAATGACCAAAATTGGATTAAATAATAAAAATATATTACATAAATACTTTAAAACCATTAAATAATATTATTTAAACATATAAATTATCTCAATGTAAAATGTTGTTTTCAATTAAAATTTAGCGAATTTTTACTATTCATCAAAACATGATAGTTATCAGAAAAATATAAAAAATTCATAAAAAGTATATTTTGATCTCCATATTCTAAAAAAAGTTTATTTTTTCAAATAGAACATATAAATGTGTCAAAAAATAAATTTAAAAAGGGTTCTCTATCGAAAGGCGGGAAAACTGCATTTTTAGAAAAATACATCTTTTATCTGAAAAATTGAATTTGTTCTTTTATCATATCTAGAAAACATATAAGATGAATTTAAAACATTAAATTGGATATATAAAATATATTTTTAATTAAATAAAAATCCATGAAGAGTGATATGATTTTACAAAGACAATTATTCTCTTTTAAATAGGTTTTCATAAAAATACATCCCTTATATTCAATTAGTTTTTATTTCCATTTCTAATAAATTTGGTATCCATTATTTTAACATATGCAAACCATATTGTCATAATTCATTTTATACTATTCATTCCCTCCATTCCAACAGCTAGGTGTTAACTACCATTTAAAATAATAATAATTTTATTGTATTATTTTTTGGTATAACTCAATGTTGTGTACAATGTAAGATTTTGGAGAATTTTTTTTATTGCATGTCGAGTACACTATTAGAAAAAGTTTCCCCTTTAATGTAAAATTCATATCTTATTCATAAATATAAATAGAAATGAAAAAGTATTATTTTATAAATACTTGGGTCATTACAATCAACCTCCAATATGACAAGTTCTTCATTTTCACTCTCTCTTTAAAGTTTTATGATTTCAATATTGTTGGGGAAAAACTGTTGAATGTTTTGTGATTGATGAGTTTTACTATCACAAAGTACTAATTGACCTTAATCACCCATATCATACAAGTCACTCTATTTTATGTGTACAATGACACTCCTATATTTATGTATTTCATCATCTATATAATAAACCATATTTTCTTTTGAATCCAAGATAAATATCATGCTCTACATACTCACCGGTATGGATCAAGAAAGGGAAGTTGATATAAGTAACAAGTGAAGAATGTTTCAGTATACCCCAATCAATATTGGACCCGATTTCATTTGAATAAGACAACTAAAAGTTGACCATGATAGTTTAATTCATTTATATCAATCATATTTCCATAGCATCCCACCTCTACAAGTGTAAATTCAAAGCTATTTTTGAGTTTTCAAGCCTTCTTCTTGATAAATTGTATGAAACTTGTGGGCATCAAATATCTTAGCCTATATTAGAGGGCCTTGATCCAAAAACATCAAATAATTTTATATTTTAGCTAGATTATAAACATTCACTATCTAGGCAAGAAGATATAAGGTGTTACTTTTAACATAGACAAAATAACTACACAACAATAATATAGATATGAGTATATACTTACATGATGGAAAAACCATTCCAAAATATCCTTATTAACAAATTTTGTTAATTCCAGCCCATTTAGATTTTGGTCCCATAGTCGTCTATTTTTTTCAATATTAATTATTCAATAAATAGATCTGGAATAAGACTATTGAGTAGAACAAATCTATTTGCTTGTAGAATTCTAATTCAGTGAGTGTAAATTTTGACCCCTTTCCAACTAGTCATCTAATAGTTAGAAATACTAATGACTGGTTTTTAGAATGAGAATTAATGTAGATGCTGCAATACATCCAACAAGATTGAATCTAGTATCAATCCCATCCAAATACCTAGAAAAAAGTTCAAGAACTCTTCAAATATATAATATTTAGTAATAGATCCTTCTGGTTGAGTTTTATTCCACACATATTATTTTAAATGACCTAAGTATCTTATGAAAAGAAGAAACATATTAAATTTTTTTACACAATGATTTGAAAAAATTGAATTCATCAATGAAAATAAAAAATATATTAATATACTTCTCAATTTGGTACATCCATTGATAGTGTACTGATCTACCAAGTTTATATTCTTCAACCAAATGAATATTAAAATGAACCCTGATTGTGAAAAATGTAGAGGGAAATAACATCTCTAAATGAAAAACTATCAATTTTTTTCTTAATGTTTATCAAGCTTATATGTATTTGTAGTTTTTCCAAAAAGATCTCTAAAGAAGGTATAAAACTCAATTATAACTACATTTACCTTTTTAGGTAACATATTATGAAATTCCAATAACAACAACTGATCCATCAGAAAATGTGAGTCAATAATTTTCAATCCATGTAACTTTCAATGTTTTAATTTAACGCACCCTAAAATGTTACTTTAATATCAATATGACACTTTTACATTCTTTAAAGATCAAATGAATACATATATCACATGATTTTTCATTGTAAAAATATACAAATGATACTTTACATTATAATTTTCCCACAAACCACACTTTATACTCATTGATTCTAAATCCTTACAAGCATTAAGGTGATCCTTCAATTTACCCTGCTCATTAAGAATCGTAAAAATTAAATTATCACAAACATTCTTCTCAATATTATTTCAAGATTATAATGTTTCAAATTAAACTCCCAATAAGTATGTTTGAAAAATATACTCATTTTCTTCTATAATTGTGTTCCAGCTACTTCATATATTGTACCTTGTACCCTTTCCTCCTTCTTTAAACTAATTACATTTTCCAAATTCTACAATTACATTCATTAATTGTCCCTATATTTTTGAACAAGATAACACATTTGGTGACTTTATCAATTTAATATGTAGATTGAATTATGTCATGTAAAACTTAAATTTATGATAAACATAAAGAAATCAATGATCAAACATAAAACACCATTTCCTACAAAGAGGTAATTGTTGAGTTTCAAAATTAAAATTACAAATTGGACAAGCCAAACTAGTATGAATTTTCCAAATAGATAAGTTTCCCTATCCCTAAAAGTTACTAATTGTCTACATTAAGGAAACATGTATTTTTAGTAGTTTTCTTATTGAAGCATCATATGATTCCACACCATCATCCCATAATTCTATCAATTCTTTTATTAGTGGTTCAAGGTATACATTAATGTCATTTCCAGACATTTTATTTCTAGGAATATCCATCAAAATAATTAATTAAGTATTCTTCATACAAATCCATGGAGATAGATTATAGGGTATAAAAACAACTATCCATATGCTATAATCAGTACATAAAGTATCAAAAGGGTTGAAAGCATCAGAAGATAATCCGAAACATATATTCTAGGATCCAAAGAAAAATATGGATATTATAATGACTCAGATTTTCTATATATTATTTATGGATATTATATGGCTTATTTTCAAGGCCAAGCACTGAGACGACATGTGATTCCGAGCCCTAGTGTGTTGTGAATAAATGTTTGAAATATAATAAACAAAACACACACACAATTTTCCTAGAATAATGGAATAATTCTCAAGAGGGGGCCTGAATTAGAAATATAAGGGCACTGTTGAGTTCAGAACACATGTTTTACCTTAGGCGTGATATAACCATTGTCGGTGCAGGGCATTTGTGAAAAAGTCACCACAGTCATAAAATGAATAAAATAATTAAATAAATTATTTTATTTTATTTTTCAATGAAGCGACTTAAACAATTTCATAAATATATGGTTATGGTAGATTATTAGGTTTATCCACTAAAAACTAGAGATCCAAATAACTGTTTGAGAGCCGTTAGAGAAGAGTATGTGGGAAAATGATAGTCAGATCGTAGTTTGATGATCGATATGTAATGATATTCAAGGATCTTTCCAATGACAAAAACACAAATTTGTTCTTTATTATCAATCGATCCAAATTGATGTAGGATATTTGTTATAGCATCCCACCTTTTTATCACATAAACTTTCATTACATTATACAAAACCGAGGATCTTTAAGGTTTAGTGTCTTGGAAACCAAGAATATAATACATGACAACATAAAAAATTTCTTCTTAAACACTTGAAAGGATTCTCCATTTTTTCATCCTAAGTTCATTACTGCATCTCATAACCTAGGAACATACATCAAAGGAATGGGTGAGATAAAGGCCCAGTAAGGGAAACAAGGGAAAAAATTTACATGTGAACTTGAGATACATCAATAAAGTCATGATAAATAACTTTAAGGCTTGAGAAAGAGATCATGAGGAATATCATAATGAAAAGAAAATGATTCATAACTTGAAGATGTGGCTAAAACATTTACCTTAGACAATCATGAACATATCACCAAGGTCCATCCCCAAGGTGTCATTTAAAAAAAATTTACCAAGGTTATTCACCAAGGTATCATTAAAATTGCAATCCCTAGAGATTACATCATTACCCAATGCATTAGAGCGCTATCAGGGAACACCATTAAATTTGTATTTATTATCATGTGATCCAAATATATCATCATAAAATATTTCATAAATACCCTATATATCATAAAAGAAATGGGTTTCATTTCATAATCATAATGTTTTAAAAACAGCTTTTAAGACATGATCTTTATGTCATTTTAAACCCATGGAAAAGGAAAGCGGGTTTCATGTATGTAAATCCCAGAATTAAAAATATAAAATTTTGATATATATGTGAATACCCATATAGAATAACAATCTTTGAGTATTCACTTAATAAAATAATATAATTTGAGAAAAAGAGAAAGACATTTTGAGACAAAAATTCTGCAGCATAACGGCTATGTTACAGGGTTTTAGAAAAAATTGAAAAGAGCGGGGACATGGGTCACCCACTCATAAATGATCAATAACACAGTAGGGGGACATAATATAAAAAATTTAAGAACATGGTAATGAAATTTTAAAGATATACCATATGAAATGAAGAACCTGAAAGGAAGACAAAAATAAGATTTCTCTTATGAAAATTCGGCAACCTAACGACGTTACTTAAAACTTCAAAAAAATGAATTGATGAGATAAAATAGGTTCTCTCATCATATCAACATAAAAAGGACAGTATGATAGATATATAAGATCATACCCCAGCATAATAAAAGGAACTTGAAAGAAATGACATGAAAATTGAACTTGAAAAATGAGAAGGGTGGAAGAATCCCTTACAAAAATTCAGCAGCCTAACGACACCACTTAAACATTCATAAAATGAAATTATGAGAGTAAGAGGGGATATATCATCATATTATAATGAAAAGTTAAGTAAGAGGAATATAAAATAACATCCCCCAACATAATAACATGGGGCTTAAAGGAAATGACATACAAAAGAGTACTTGAAAAGAAAGAGAGAGGTAGGATCCCTTACCTTGAAGAGTAAATTCAAAATCTTGAAGTTTGGGACCATGGGAGGCTTGAGGGAACCTTGGGAGGACTCCTTGGGAGGTAAGGAGACCATAAATTCGTTTAGGAGGATTTTGTAATGGAAAGGATGAGATAATGGCTTGGTATTTATAGGGGAAGTGAGGGGACAAGGCATTAATGGCCAAGGGACACCTCATTGGTGGTATTGGAAAAACCATGGGATTACCCATGGTATTTTCCCATGGTATTGGCCACTTGGGACACCTCATACCTTATATTACTATTAATTAGTAGACCAAAATTATTACATAATTATTACATCCTTAATGATGTCATTAAACACCCGAAACTCTAAACTGAAAATTCACTATTCACCGAAAATTCAACTTTTTCAGAAAAATACCAAAATTTCACCTTAACCAAATATTGATGCTTTGATTTCAAAAATGAACTCCATTTTATGAAAATAATTTTCTAAATATTTTTAATTTAATTTTTATATAAAACACTATTCACTGAAAATTCATTTTTTTCAGAAAAATCCCAAAAAATCACCATAACTTAATATCGATGCTCTGAATTCAAAAATGAACTCCATTTTATAAAAATAATTTTTTAAATATTTTTAGTTTAATTTTTAATTAAAAAACACTATTCACCCGAAAAAACTAATACTTGACTAATAATTTCTGAAACAGTTATTTACCTATTTTATTGAATCACATTACTTAATCAAGGTGCATAAATTATATTAATACTTTCTTTAAGTGAGATTACTAATCCATTTGGTCACATTACTAATACTAAGCATAAAATCACTATTCAAAAATTACTATTCATCAAAAATTAAGTTAATCTTATTAGACTCTAAATTTCTTACTGAACATAACTGTAGAAGACCATTTTTTGAAAATCATTACACATTATTAATTATTTAAGGTTTACATAAATATTTTTAAAAATTATCCTTCTAAAATTCATCAATAATATGCATACTATATTTATCCGGACATTTGAAAATTCACAAACTTCACCATAAGAAGAAATCAGAATTTTTATTTAAATGAAAGGATTACACAAGGCAGTTACGGTCTTATTACATAACCCCTTATAACACCAGCATAGGACCTAAGTGTAAGGTGTGATAAGGTGATAGAATCCTGGGGCAGCTCGGCCAACATTGCCTGAGTAGTGATTTCTATCAGCTAGAACTTCTCGCGAAGGCGATTCTGTTCTAGCTTCACAAGATAAAGTTCGGCTTGGGTTTGGTCCAGAGCAAATCCCAAAGGTGCTACCTCCATCCCGAGTTCCGTCAGATGGGCTTTGATCGGCCCAAGGCTACTGGATGGGGCCATCGAATCTTCTTTCTATATTAATTAATCAAGATCACTTGTATTTATATACAATAATCACAACATTTAGTTTCCAACAGTCTTATTGACCAATGGTCATATAATAGTCGAAACCCAATGGTATCATTTTAATGATACTCATTTTATTAAATGAAATATTTTTGTTGAGTATAAAATAAAATAACACACAAAGTTAGGAAACAAAATTTATTCAAAATCTCAGGTCGTTACATTTGATTTGGGTATTTCTATCCTATTCTTTAATCCTAGTCGAATGCAGATCAATTCCATTAATAGAATTTATTCGTGCATCAACAGTAGATTTAAATTGATAGATTTATTTTGTTCATTGTATTGATTTTCCGCTTTGTTTGCATTCTTCTACAATAATAGATTGAGACCGAATGAACAAAGGCTGAGGTTCATTCCTCACTTATTTTGGTTTTTGGATTTATTCCCCCTTTATTCGCACATTCATCACTAGTATTTATTTTGGCCCACAGTTCGATGATTTCCTAATATTTTATCCTTGTGTGAATGTTCTTTAGTTCAATTGATCAATATCATGGGTACGAATTACGATGGAGGTTGTGATTTGAGGATTGGAAATAACAGTGCATGAATCGAGGTGGAACAAGATTAGACAGATGAGATTCATTTTTTCCAAGAAACACATGGCGTGACTACAAATGGTGAGTGTGGACATTTCCTGAGTAGATTCGAAGCCAAGATATATAGTTTCTGGTGACGAGAGGCTTTGCCAGCCCCATTCTACAGATTATGGTGAGTACGGTGGCTCTAGTGATGCTACAGATGACGTAGAAGAGGAACTATGGATTATGGAAAATCCCGATCTACAAAACATGTATTTTTGGATTACACGTTGTTTGGGGCCCCTTGGATGTGGTGCTAGGTTTACAGATGGAGTTAAATATCACACACCGTGTTACATGGTCACACTCTATGCGAACCTTCTCTGGTGGTTCAGTGTGTACATAGGAGGGTGCACTAGCACAAATAGAAGTACACGGGATAGGAAACACTGTGTACTAGGTATGCCATGTACCCATACATAGGCATAGTTAGAGATACATGGACACAAATAGACAACATGGGTAGGGTGCTGGGTGACCTCTACATGCTGTTTGTTTGACTCACACACTATGTATGTTGACGTTTACATGACGTGTGAGGCATTACCACACAGGAAGAACTGGGGATAGCTGTAAACATCGTATTCCCCCAGTACATGCTATGTACCCCCTAAAAGGGTGTTTTTATCCCTTAATTTCTTTAGTTTTGACCAATCTTGGTTTAGTGTGTTCCCATGGTCCATTTCCTCAATGGTATAGTGAGACATTACATCCACATCATAGGATTGTGATCCCCTATAAAGGATGAGTCTCAGATTGAGTTTACGGAGTCCCTCTATGAGACTAGAGTGTGATCCTCTATTATCTTTATACCATAGGTGGGGTTTATGGAATTGGAGTGACCTCCCCAAGTAGAGAATTGATCCTCCATCGATCATTCCATATCGGTAGGGTTCGTGGTATCAGTGGCATATGATCCCCCTTTTAGAGGGTTGATACAGATTGATTTTGTGGTGTCCCCCAGTGGTTCTAAGCATGATCCCCTATCTAAGTATGAGTTATACTGAGACCAATGATATTTCTAAGGTGGGGTCTAATGATATTAACCTCTTGTATGAGTGTCTCAAGTTATATCATGGTTCATGGAGTGGATTCTCCAGGAATGAGTGTTGCTTCAAGAAGAATCCTATGGATGATAGTTAGTTGAGACCACCTAGAGGCGTGATTTTCTTGAGTATATCTAGGTGTTTTATATTATTCATTTATTGTTATATCCTTGTATTGAGTTGACTATTCTTGATTCTTCATGTTTAGTGATTTCGAGGTTCCATAATTGGCATTGTTATACTGAACCCTGCATGGGCTCTACCCACACATGTCATATCTTTTATAGATGATGACCCTTTTGATGGTGTCCCGGGAGGATAGGGAGTGAGTGGATAATAGCTTGAACTTGATATACTTATGTGTTTTCGGGTTGTTTTCATTTGATCATAATCCTCACCCTTGAAGTAGGTTGAACTCTTTACAGTTTTTGGTTGGTCATGTATCTGTATCCCTTTTCAATTTTAGTACTTTAATGTCATACTCTATTTGTGGGATCATAGATGTATGAATGCATTGGTTTTAGTTGATTTAAATTTCATCATTTTTTGGGATTATATATGTGTTAATTTGTATAGGTACATTAGGCTAATGCCTCCCACTTGTGGGATATGCCTACTTGGTGCTGGTCTCCATCCCCTGGCCTATTAGAGGTGGGATTGGGGTTGTCATGGGTTAAACCCTAGTGGTTTGGGTCATGAAAGAGTGGTTCCAGAGTAGTTAGTTTTACCTTAGGAATTGATTCAATGAGATTGGTTTGGGGTAACCATGTTTCGTGTTTCTAGTTCAACTTTCAAGACCAGGACTCCAGTGTTGGTGTAGTGGCCGACGTATCCGTACATAAGGACTCTGATAACCTGCCTTTGGATTTGGTACATATAGACATTGGTTTCTAGGAAAACTTTTTTACATGAATCATATAGTAATGTTTTGTGATTTCCATGTCCTTCTTGAGTCATCTCCCCATATATACTCTCTTGATGGTGGCACATCTTGTTTTTTTCTAGGATTGCTCCATGTAGATAGCCAGCCAAGATTACACTACATGATCATACGGATTATCTTACAAGTAAAGAGGATCAAATACATGGTCTTGTACTAGAGATAACACCTCTGGGTGGTTTACCATCTATACCACCACCCGTTGAGCAGCATCTAGTGATAATAGTCCTAGTAGAGGATTCACGTAGGTTGAGTGTGCTGCATGAGTTTCAGAGGTAGCAACCTACCATTTTTGGGGTGATCCAAAATTCTAGGTGGCTAAGGATTGGTTGGAGGAAATTAGTTGCATTTTACGCCTTATGAGGACACCTTCAGATCAGATGGAAGTCCTTAGAGTGAGTCTTATTTAGTGATCTGGCGGGAGATTATGGAGTTTAATGACTCAGTCACACGACATGAAAAATATCTCCTGGACAGACCTTGGGAATCTCTTCAGGGAGGAGTTCTATCTAGCCACATTGTGATGAGTGCACATACATGAGCTTCTACATCTATAGTATGATGATTTTTTCACGATAGATTACTTTGTGAGGTTTATTAATATCTTGCATTACTCCTTGGAAATGGAACATGATCCATTTTTCATAGCACAGACCATTGAGTAGGGATTATTATGGGATATCACGGATTTAGTGATATCCCTATTCATTCCCACTTATTCTAGAGTGCTGGTTTGAGCCTTATTGGTGGAGATATTCTTGTAAGATTAGGTACCAATAGTGGGTGTTGGTAGCAGGAACATAGTAGCTAAGACCTCAGTAGTGGGAAGTAGATGGTAGTCATAGGGATCCATGAGTGTTAGATGATTCAGGAGGTGATCCATGGATATAGGGTCAATGTTGTAGGAATACCAGGATGACTCAAATCATCCTTGACTGAGGAAGCGTTTCTCTTGCGATGGTCGGGGACATCTAGCACGGGACTATCCGAACCATCATACAACTGATCGAGAGATAGTCAAGGGACCTCCAAGGTAGAGATAGAGTAAGGATCATGGTGGTTCTTAGGGTGAAATATGTGGTACAGGGGATTTCAAAGTAGTAGGAGGTGGTTTTAGGTTTGACCTATTACCACCACCACCACCAAGTGGTCCCCGCCATGCTTAGGTAGTTGGTGGTCAAGGACAAGGCTAGATGTAGGCTATGGTGACATATGACCTTGAAGATCCCAGGATGATACAAGGCATGATATGTGTCATTTATACTTTATTTATAATATTGATAGACATGGGTGTGATTCATTCCTTTCTTTCCACTTCTCTGGTTTGAGACTTAGAGATTCCGGTTGAGCCAATGGCTCAACCCTTGTGGTTGGATCCTCTGAAAGGTAGTGAAACAATGATTTCTAAATTCTTTAGACAATGTGATTTGATTCTTGGAGGTGATAGTTTTTATGCTATCTCTTTGTATAAGCAATGATCCCTTATGATGTCAAATTAGGTATGGGCTAACTATCCATAGTTCATACCTAGATCAACTATTTTAGGTGGAGGATGTGGTGTATCTACAGTGATGGGATGAGGTTTTGCTTTATGGGGTAAAAGGAAACCATGGAAGAACATGAAATACTTAAGCATATGAGAGTGCAGTAGATTACTCATCAGTTGGATAGCATGACTCTTGGAGCAGTGGATGGTTTGATATTTCAATTTCCAGCAGTGGTGGCGGAGTATGAGAATGTATTTCCTGAATAAGATATAGGTTTACCTCACCTTAGAGAGAAAGAATTTTGTATTAACTTTCATCCTAGGATGACCCTGATATCTTCATCAACATATAAAATGGTTACTGTAATGTTTCATGAGATGAGGGACCAATTTGAGGACTTGTAGGGGAAGGGATTTTTGAGGTCCAATGTTTCCCCCTAGACAGACCTAGTATTGTTCAGCAAGAAGGTGGATGAGAGCTTGAGGTTATGTGTAGACAATCGGTGCATGAACCAAGTGACTGTGAAGAATAATTACCATTACATAGGATTGATAAACTATTCGATCAGTTGAGAGGGGCACGATGGTTCTTGAAGATTGACCTCAAATTAGGGTATCACCAGCTACGAGTACGAGATATTGATATACTGAAGACAACCTTAAAATTTTTCTATAATCACTATAAATACTTGGTGATGTTGATAATCAAGACGAATTCCCCAAAAATGTTCACGTGACTCATGAATTTTATATTTTAGCCTTTCTTATATTGGTTCATGGTGGTCTTCATCAATGATATCCAATTGTACTCAACATTTGAGGAGGAGCATGTGAGACCCCTAAGGATGGTAATAGACACACTCTGAGAGAACCAACTTATGGTATAATCTCAAAGTGTCAGTTTTGGATTTGTGAGGTCTAATATCTGGGCCACATCATCTTAGAGCAAGAGTAGCAGTGGACCCAGTGAAGGTTGAGGTAATTATTACTTGGGATCCATCAAAGAGTGTTACCAAGGTGTGAAGTTTACTTGGGTTGATAGGGTATTATCAGAGGTTTATACCCAATTTCACCAGAGTGGCATCAACCTCGAAATCTATTACCTAGAAGGGGCTTCCTTTTGTGTGAACATAAAGGTGATAGTAGTGCTTTCAAGAGATGAGACAGAGGTTGAAGAGCGCTCCCATCTTGAGATTGTTAGAGGAGGGTGTTTAGTATATAGTGTTCTATGATGCATCAGGGACCAAGGGTTGTGTTCTGATGCATATGAATTTGGTGGTTTTCTATGTTTCATGTCAGTTGATACCACATGAGAAGAACTACGTGACCCACATTCTTGAGTTTGTAGTAGTATTCTTCGCACTAAATATGTAGTGACACTACCTGATGTGTGAGCAGTTTATTGTCTATTATGAACAAAAGAGTCTCAAGTATATCTTATATCAGAATGATATTAACTTGAGACATAGGAAATCGATATATTTCTTCTAGGAATATGAATTTGAAACTTTTAATACTCCTGGTAAGGGGAATGTGGTGGCTTACACTTTCAGCAGGAGATCTTGTTCTCAGTTGTTGAAAAAGGCATCAGAGTAGTTTTCCCCATTTTAGTTGTCCTTAGTGGATAGGGATGGTGTTTTATATATATAATCAATGGTTGTTATCCTAAATATTTTATAATGTGTTAGGTATGGTTAGTGTGGATATATTTACTTCGAGACCTTATACATTCAAATATGCACAAAAAATTATCTTGATGGATAATCTGAAGGTGGGGGGCATACTATCCTTTTTAGAGGACACATGTTGGTACCTTTGATGTTTTGGGGGGAGTTTATGCAGGGGTAGGTGATGTAGGAGTTTCATACATCCCCTTTAGCAGTACATCCAAATTTTAAAAGATATAACAAGACCTATTACATCAATTTTATTGGCTAGGCATGAAGTGTTGTGTTGTAGATTTTGTCTCTTAATGCCTCACTTTTTAGTAGGTTAATTCTAAGCACAACGTTCCAGTAGGTTTATCTCAACCCCTTGAGGTTCCAAAGTTGAATTGGGATATGATATCTGTAGAATCTATGGTGGGGTTACCACATACATATAGGGTTCATGATGTCATCTGGGTGATCATATAATGACTCAAAAAGTCAGAACACTTCCTTGCCATTCAAGAGTAGAGTTCAGTAGAGAGATTGGGATACCTCTATGTGTAGGAGATAGTCCAAATCCATGGATTTTACTAAAAGATCATTTTAGATCATTATTCTTGCATAACGTAATGATTATGGAGAGGATTTTAAGAGGCCTTTAGGACTCAGTTATACTTGAGCACCCTGTTTCACACTGGAACTGATGGCCAGACTGAGTGGACCGTTCAGGTCTCGGGGGACATTTTGTGGTCTTGCATGATGAAATTTTTCCACAGTTGGGAGGATCATCTACCCCTATTTTAGTTTCCATAAAACGACATATACCATTATACCATTGGTATGACACCATTATAGGATTTGTAAAGGTGACCCTGTAGGTCACCGGTTTTTTGGACTGATCTAGGAGAGTCAACAATCATAAGCTTAGAGTTGGTGTGAGTTACTATAGAGAAGGTTAAGATCATCTAAGAGTATATGAAGATTGCAAAAATCCTTCATAAGTCTTATGTGGACCGATGAAAGATACCTATAGAGTTCAAGGATAGAGACCATGTGTTCTTGATGGTCTCACCTCGACATGGATTGAATAGTTTTGGATAGGGAGATGATTTATCATTGATATTCATAGTTCCTTTTTAGATACTACTTAGAGTAGGTGAGGTGGAATACCACTTAGCCCTACCAGAATAGTTGGACTGGGTACACGACATATTCCACATGTCACAGTTGAGGAGACACATGCATGACCTGTCACATGTTATCAACTTGGGTGAGATGGACATTGAGGATGGAGCTTCCATTACAGAGTATTTAGTAGAGATCAAGGATCAAAAGGAGAGGATCCTTCATGGGAAATCAATTCCCTAGTGTGTTTCCATTGGTAGCATGAGAATATTCAGGAGAGTATTTGGGAGTGGGAGACTCAGATGCAAGCCCAATGCCCTAATCCTTTTGAGTAGTTTTTTTACTTTCAGGATGAAAAGAACTAAGGTGGGGAGAATGTAATGAATCCGATTTTCTATATTTGTTTTTAATATTATATGGATTATTTTCAAGACCAAGTTCTAAAAAGGCATATGATTTTGAATCCCGGTGTGCCCAAAATAATTTTTTAAAATATATTAAATATATTAAATAACACACACACACACACATAGTTTTCCTAAAAAAGTGGAATAACTCCAAAATGGGGGATAAGATTAGAAATATGAGGGCACCATTGAGTTCAGAATGTAGGTTTTACCTTAGGGATGACATAGCCTTTATCGGTGGAGGGATTTTGTGAAAAAGTTATCACAGGTGTAAATAAAATAATTAAATAAATTATTTTATTTTATTTGTTGATGTAGAAACCTAAAATATTCTAAAAATAAAAGGTTATGGTGGATTCTTAGGTTTATCATCTAGAACCTAGAGATCCAAAGAACCATTGGAGATCCATTGGAGTAGATTCCATGGGAAAACGACATCAAGATTGTAGTTTGATGATCAGTGCGCAATGGGATTCAAGGATCTCACCAAAAACTATGAAAAAACTTTATTATTAATAAATTATAGATACTAATTAAGTTATGATGTTTGATTTATGGATTTTCATTCCCTTATTTAATCCCATTCGAATATGGATCAATTCTAGCAATAGAATTGATTCATGCAACGATGATAGACTTAAATTGATAAATTTATTTTATTCATTATGTTGATTCTACTCTTAGTTCTTCTTATTATACATCAATAGATAAAGGAAAAATGAAAAAAGTAAGAGGTTTGTTCCTCACTTTTGATGGTTTTTTGATTTCTCCCTCTAGTTCTTCACACACTCATCGGAAGTATTTCTTTTGACCCATGGTTCGATGATTACCTAGTATTTGATCATTACGTGACTATTCTTCAATGCAACGAATCAATAATATGTGTATGAATTGTGATGAAGGTTTAAATTGGAGGTTTGACATCAAATGTGTATGAATTGAGGATGAATGATACCAGACTCGTAGGATTAATCTTTCTTGAGTGACGCATGGTGCAACTACATATGGCACAAATGGACATTTCTTGAGCATATTCAAAGCCCAGATCTATGATCTATGGTGATGAGAGTCTTGGATGACCCTAGATATATAGATTCTAGTAAGGATGAAGGCTCTATAATTGCGGTAGATGACACAAAAGCAGAACTAATGATTCTAGAAAATCCTGATCAACATGGTGTGTATTTTGGGATTACACATCATGGGGGACCCCCTGGCTATGGTTCTAGGGTTTTGGGTTGAGTTAAATATCACATGCTGTGTCACCCTTCCCTGGTGTCTTAATGTGTACCTCAGAGAGTACACATGCATGACTAGGAGTACACAGTCTTGGACATGTCATGTACTGGTCATGCCGTATACCCATACAAGAGCACGACCAAATATACATATACATGATAAGACGACATGGGTAGGGTTCCATGTGACCTCTACACTCCATGTATTTCACTAACATGACTTATATATTGAGTTTTACATGCTGTTTGAGGTGTTACCACATGGGTAGATCTGGGGATAACTGAACATGCCGTGTGCCCTTAGTACACGTCATGTACCCCCTTTAAGGTTGTTTTAGACCTTTTTTTTCTTTAGTCTAAACCAGTGTTAGTCGAGTGTGTTTACATGGTCCATTCCCTCAAGGGTAAAATGTACCATTACATCCACATCACATGATTATGATCCCATCTAAAGGATGAGTCTCATATAGAATTTGTGGAGTCCCTCCATGAGACTGGTGTATGATCCTCTATCATCTTTATACCCTATGTGGCCTTTGTGGAATCGATATAACCTCCTTGAGTAGGGAGTTGATCCTCCATCTAGAAGTTTGTATCGATAGGGTTTACAATATTATTGGAATACTTTCTCCTACATAGCAGGTTGATCCAGATTAGGTTCTTGGTGCCCCCCAGCAGTTCTGGGCATGATCCCCTATCTGAGTATCAGAGTATTTTGAGACTAGTGAGATTTATTAGGTGCGACCCAATGACATTGAACTCTTGGATGAGTGTATCTTGTGATAACATGGCTCGCAGTGTAGATTCAACCAGAATGATCATTGCTTCGAGCATAATCCTATAGCTAATAGTTGGTTTTGACCACCTAGAGGGGCATTGTCCTTCCTGAGTATATCTAGGTGTTTTTTATTATGCATTGATTTTTATATCCTTTAATTGATATGAATACTCTTGATTCTTCAGTTTTATTGTTTTTGGGGTGTCCTACTGGGTATTTTTACACTCACCCTTTCATGGTATCTTCTCATACATGTCATGTATTATGCAGACGAAAACCCTTTTGACGGAGTCCTAGGAGGACTGGGAGCAGGTGGAGCATAGCCTAATCTTGATAGACAAAAGGGTTTTTTGGGAGTTTTCATTTGATTACAGTCCTCTATGTTGACCTCCTTGTTTCAATGATCACAAAATCATGATTATTATAATATTAATAAGTTTCATGTTTTCATTAAGTATTTTATACTCTAAGATAGGTGATGGAATTTTTATAAGTATAAGACACAATTTAATTAAAGAAACTACTAAGGTTGAGACACCATTGTGTCTAAGACACAATCAAGATATCAAACCTCCAAGACTGACTCACCACCAAACAATGTCTCACAATCAACATGAAAGAATAGAAAATTCCTAAAATGAGTCACCGTGACATATGACACCACTATACATGAGTCACCACCAATATGAGATTTTGAAAAAGTCTGAGACACCACTATAAGAGTGAAACTATCATCAACGAGACACCTCCAACTTAACATACCATATAATGAGATACCATCAGAGGAGTCACCGTTAGAAGGAAAACACCCCACCAACTAAGTCACAGGAAGCTTTGTGTCACTATTATAAAAAGACATCATTAGACTCTGAGACACCACCAGAATAAGATAGCAACAATATTTATAAATTATTTATTTCAAATTAAATTATTATAATGGTTGTATTATGGAATTTAATGCCAAAAATATTTAAATTATTTTTCCTTAAATTATTTAAAAAATGCATTGATGTAAGTGTCATACATGCTTCATGAGGAAGTAGAGAGGATCCAGATATTCCTGCTTCTGTTACTGATAAAAGAAGTATACTCCCTCATATAGTAAGTTGTGGTGATAGAGATGCACTAAAATTCTTTACACATGTTCGACAGTGCTGAACCATATTGTAAGAATAATAAGATCTTACCTATTGATTCCTGTATACACTCGACTGAGGAATCCAAAGCTCAATACACATCTGCCTCCTTCCTGAAGTCAAGAATATACACATCCACAACACTATATTTTATTGAAGTTTACATGAGAACCCAAATAAAGCTACAATTTAAATCCAAATCAAGAGTTAAGAGCTACATTTCATAACAAAATTATCATCTCTATCCCTACATACTCTTATCGCTCAATTTTTTAATTTATTTTACATTATGAGAAGTGTGTGTGCTATACTCTATTTTACAAATTCACATTGTCTCCTTCTATTACTATAAGATACATAGATATATTCCCAACCTTTATTTTTTTTCTAGGTATAACTATGGTATAGGTCCTGTGTGACCTATTGTTTTCGTTCTCCCATGGATAATAGTGGAAGAGACCCTATGTAGTCTAGAAAGTTGTATATTGTTGTAAAAGAAGATCCAAGTTATGGATAAAACTATTTATTTATATAAAATTCTTGGTGGAAGGTGATCACTAAGTGGAGAGGACCAAGTATTAGCTTTATACTGAACCTCTTGTATTCAAAATTCTACTGCTTATTTTTTTTCACTTTAAATTTATTCTTTAAAACTAGAAATTGTTTTAAACTATAAAAAAAATATTTTGATAGTTAACCTTAATTAGTGTTTTTATATGTTTTTAATTGAGTAAATTGATTTCAATAGACCAAGTAATATTATATATTACTTACCAGAGAACTAGTCAATCTTTAAGAAATCATTTAAAAAATTGGATCTTATAATGATATGCCATTTTGGTTAACTGAAACTTTTTTTAAATTAATTGGGGGGATATTTTTTTATTCATTTCAAACAAAAATTTTATTGGGTACTCAATTCACCCCCCTCTTGAGTTACTCACTCTGACCAACATTTGGTATCAAAGGGGTATTTTCTTTGGTATTAAAATTTTCAATATAATTTTAACTGTGATTTTAGTTTTACATTAAAGATCTTAAATTCCTATTATTTATAAATTTAATTATTTAAATGGATTATAGAAAAGAAGTTTCTGCTACTAACAGAACTCCCTTTTTCAATTGTAACAATAATTCTCAATGGAAAATCAATATGAAAATGCACATTGAGAGTATGAGATTTGAAATCTGAACTGCAATAGAAGATAAATATGAACCACCTAAGAAATATTGAATTACTTGGGATGATGCTACTAATATAGCTTATAATAATAATTTTAAATAAATTAATTCCCTATACTACTCCCTGGGAGATGAAGAGTTTAATAGAATTTATACACACAAAACTACTTATGAGATTTGGTATACTTTTTATATTTCTTAGGAGGGAAATTGTAATGTCAAGGAGGTGAGATTAAATACTGATACTATTAAATATGATAACTTTAATATAAGACCTAATGAACCTATTTCTCACATGTATCTCAGGTTTAATGAAATTTTCAACATAATGATCTCGCTTGGGAATCATGTATCTGACAAGGATAAGATCATAAAATTGCTTATATGTCTATGTGAAATATGGAGAGACACATCTATGTGAATTAGAGAGTCTCGTGATATCATAAAGCTACCTATCAAGGAGCGGATTGGTAAAATAATGATGTATAAATAAGGTTTAAAAGTAAAATGAGAAGATGATGAAGAGCCAAAAAAAATCTATAGCCTTTAAGACTACTATATCTAAACAAAAGTAAAAGGAGAAAGTTTAAGATGTATGTTCAAGTGATAATGAATATATATCAGATATTGATGAGGAGATGGATCATCTAGATATAATATTCAAGAAATTTTATAAGAAAATATATTTTTTCTTCAGAAATATAAATTATGAAGGAATATATGATTCCAAGTGAACCTAGAATAAAGATTGGAATAAGGATGATAATGAATTCACTTGTTATGACTGCAATAGAAAAGGAAATGCAAAGGATGATTTTCCATAGTTAAAGTAAAAAAATAGATATGATAAAAATGACAAAAGTTATAAGAAAGCTATGAAATCTACATAGAGTAATTCTGAAGATATATCAAGTGATTCAAATAAATCACATGATGAGAAATTAGATAGATAAAACATACGATTTATGACCAAAATTTCTAAGGTACCTGTTTTATCTATTTTACCAACCATCTATACTGACTCATTTGTGCATAATGATGATATTTCTGATGTTTCTGAAAAGTAACAAAATAATGATTAAAGTTATAATGAATAATTTTTTGAATAATTTAGTATGATGGAAGATACCTTGAATGATCTTAAATAAAAATACAATGTTCTTAAAAATAAAACATGCTTTATCTACACATATTAAATTTTATATATCTATTGAAATAGATAATAATTATCAACTATTAAGAGAAAATATAGAACATAAGATATCAAATGAGTAGTTAAAGAAGGACTTAGAAAAATTAAAAAATGGTATAGATACACTCACATAGATTTTGGGTAAGAAAGTTTCACCATATATGTTACTACTATTGGATATCAACCTTGGATAGAGGAGAGTAACAAAAAGAACTTTTATTCCTAAGTCCAGACCAGAAAGTTCCATTACCAATTATTTTTATAAAGGACCTAATAGAGTATTTATTTCAAATATTCTTTAGTTTATTAGAGGAAAAATATCAAGACAATGAGGGTTCCCAAATCATTAATTACTAACATCTCTAGACCCAAACAGATCTGGGTACCAAAGTCATTTCTTGCATAAATTTTGTTTTGTAGGAAAACTATTTGAAGACCCCCTATAAGAGTCTATAACACATGGAAAATGGTTGTTCAAGATATATGATAGGATATTATTCATGGTTCAATATCCTTATTAAGGTTGATGGTGGTCATTTCACCTTTGGTGAAAATTCTAAAGGGAAAATCATTAGCCTTGGAAAAATTAGTAAAAGTGATTAAATTTAAATTCTAAAGTATTATTTGTTGATGGTTTGAAGTATAACATACTTATAATCTCAAAATTATGTGATGAAGATTTCCATTTAAAATTTGAAAATGATGCTTTCAATGTTTATGATTATAAAAATGATTTAATTTTTACTACCTTAAGGAATGATAATGTTTATAAAGTTGATTTAAATTATTTAATTTCTCAAAATGTTTCTTGTTTGAGTTCCTTTCACAAAGAATCTTGGATTCGGAATAAGAGACTATGACATTGAAATATATAATCACTTAGAAAAATTACTAGGAAATGGTTAGTTAGGAATATACCTAAACTTGAGTTCTTAATTGATAAAGTCTATAACCCCTATCAAAAAGGAAAACACCACAATGTTTCTTTTAAATTAAATAAAGAAGTGTCAACTTATAAAACTCTTGAGTTAGTTTATATGGATTTTTTTAGACCATCTATAGTTTCTAGTTTAAATGGGAAGCACTATGTCTATGTATTAGTAGATGATTTTTCTAGGTATAATTGGGTATTATTTACTGCTCCCAAAATTGAAGCCTATTGTTACTTGACAAAGTATGCTAAATCTGTAGAGAACTTAAGTGGAATTAAAATTAAGACCCTAAGAGTTGACCATGGCCATGAGCTTGAAAATCATGATTTTGATTCTTTTTTCTCAAAAAAATGGATACAATCATAACTTCTCTGCTCCTAGGAACCCTCAATAGAATGGATTTGCTGAAAGGAGAAATAGAACTTTACAAGAGATAACTTAGACTATGTTAAATGAGTATAACCCACCTGTCTATTTTTTGGTAGAAGTTGTGAACACAACCTGCTAAATCATAAATAGAGTTTTAATTAGACCAATATTGAAGAATAATCCCTATGATATTTGGAATAATAGGAAACCTAAGGTTAACTACTTTAGATTTTTTTTTTAAATTATTTATTCTTAATAGCAAGGAAAATTTGGACAAGTTTTCTTCCAAAAGCGATGAAGGAATTTTCATGGGTTATTCAATTTCTAGTAAATCCTATTGAGTTTTCAATAAAAGAACCAAAACCGTGGAAGAATATGTTCATATAAAATTTGATTAAATAGATCCACATGATCTTAATACCACCATAGAAAACAATGAGGATGATTTATCAAATTAGAATTTAAATTATAAACCTTCTGATTCTACTGTTAAACAATCATAAAAATTTTCTAGTTCTGAATAATTTCCAGAACTACCAGAACCTAAAACTATAGAAAAACCTGAAGTGACCAACCCTATCTTTTCTTGAGCTATTAGAAACCTTAAGTTCCACCCCTTAGATTCTGTTGTAGGAGATCTAGATAGAGGTATATATACAAGACCTTTTCTTAAAAATCAGGTTGAACATCAAGCATTCTTATCACAACTAGAAACTAATCACATTAATAAAGCTATTAATTATGAATACTAGGTGATGGAAATGCAAGAATAATTGAATAAATTTTAAATAAACAAATTGTGGGAAATTGTAGATTTTCCAAAGGAAACCTTAACTATAGGCACTAAATGGGTGTTTAGAAATAAGGTTGATGAGTTAGGAACTATAATTAGAAACAAGGATAGACTAGTTACATAAGGTTATAGGAAAGAAGAAGGGATAGACTATGATGAACCCTTTTCACATATAACTATACTTTAATCCATTAGAATCATTCCTACCTATATAGCACATCTAGATTTCAAACAGTATCAAATGGTTGTGAAGAGGTCACTTTTGAATGGTTTTATAGTTGAGTATGTTTTTGTTGAACAACCCCCTAGTTTTCAAAATCCCAATTTTCCAAATCAAGTTTTCAAATTAACTAAATATTTTTATGGTTTAGAATAGGATCCTAGAGCTTGGTATGATAGGCTTAGCAAATTATCTTATTTCAAAAGGATTTTCAAAATGTGTAGCTGATCTTACTCTTTATAAAATTATTTTGAAAATATTTTTTAGTAGTAAAAATATATGTTGATGATATTTTTTTTGGATATTCAATAAATTATCTTTGTAGTGATTTTTATAAAATGATCCAAAATGAATTTTAAATGAGTTTAATAGGTGAACTAAAATTCTTTGGTTTTCAAAATTTTCAAAATAAAGATGGAATTATATTAAATCAAAGTAAATATAAAAAATATCTTATAAAATGTTTTAATTTGGATAACACTAAGAGTAGTGATACTCCCATGAGTACCACTTGTAGGTTGGATCTTGATGAAATTGGGAAACTAGTGGATAAAACCAATTATAGACGTATGATTGGAAGTCTTATCTACTATACTGCTAGCTGACCTGATATAATTTTTAGTGTGTGTATGTGTGCTCAATTTCAAGATAATCCAAAAGAGTCACACTTGGTTGATGTAAAAAAGAATTTTCAAATACCTCAAGTATAATACCAATTTAGGATTGTTTTACCCTAGAGGTCAAGAATTTTATTTATTTAGTTATTCTGATTCTAATTTTAGTGGATGTATGTCAGATAGAAAAAACACCTCTGGAAAATGTCACTTTTTAGGTAAGCCTCCAGTTTCATGGTGTAGTAAGAAGAAAAATTTTATTGTATTTTCTAATACTGAAGCTGAATATATAGCTTCTAGTAGTTTCTATGCACAAATTTTGTGGATGAAACACACTTTACTAGACTATGTATATCAATTACGATATATACCCATAAATTGTGATAACACAAGTGCTATAAATATTTATAAGAATCCTGTATTTCATTCTAGGAAAAAGCATATTGATATAAGAAATCAATTTTTGATAGATCAATTTCAAAAGGGTGATATCACTCTTGAATTTATTGGCATATAACGTTAGTTAGATGATATTTTTACTAATCCCTTAAATTATAAGAGAATGAATTATATCAAACATGATCTAGGTATAATTAATTTTTATTAAGTTTAATTTTTGGGTGACACAACATTGGGCATGATACATCATTGGGTATGATACACCTTTTTGGTTGTCTCACCATCGCATTTGACTAAACATTATGTTTGTCTCACCATTGTGATCGACTCACCATTGTGAACTTCACACTGTTGATCTGTCTCACCATTGGTTTCATGAATTTTCAATTTTTTTTCTTTATTAATCTTTTCAAACCACCAAATTTTTATGTTTACAGTTTATTTCGATAACCTATTTCGATTATTTTCCCTAATAATTAATTTTGATGTTTTAGTATCATTTAGATTTTGATTTTTTGAAATACCTAAATCCAAAATGATATGATATAATCATTTGTCTAATTAAAACACACCTATATTCTCACACCTTTATTTCTCTCAAGCCCAGTACAACCCTTCATCTCCTGAACTTCAAAACTCCAACCATTTGACCTTCACCTTCAACTAAGATTATCAAACCGATCTACACGTCGAGAATGAAATGTTCTTCTGATTCTTCACCATCTAAGTCACAATCTGCTAATAATAGAAAATGTGAACTAAGTGTTCCTGCTCCAGTTTCACCAGTGAACAAAAAACTTTCAAAGAGGATTGTTTTACTTGAAAAGGAAGTGAAAGAGAAGTGGTTGTTGTCAATTAAGTATTTAGTGATCAATTTACTTAAAGATAAAGTATGTTTAGAGTGGTTCTATTCAAATAAGAGACCATTTAATCCTAATATTTTTTATAAGTACATCCAAAATATTGATTTTGGTTTCAATGATAAGGATGAATATTATATGAAAACAAGAGTGAGTGGTCACAAAATAATATTTTTCTCAAAATAGTGGGACAAATGCTTGGGGATATTCATAAAGGTGTTTATGATGACTACTAAGGATCTATTCTTGAGTACAATGACTCCTTTATTTATGAAAAATATCTTGATGAGCGGATTAGTGATGCGATATCTAGAAGGATAGTAGATTTATAACTTTATGGAGAGTGCATACTATTGTTCAAATTCATTCAACATATTATTTTCCTAAGAAAGGGAGATTTTTATACTCTGATGTATCAAGATGTATATTTTATTAGTCTTATGAAAAGAGGACTTAAGATCAATATATATTAGTATCTTATAGTTCATTTTTCTGAAATGATCAAGCCTTCATCTAGATCTGATTCCCTAATTTATCCGAAGATGATCTATGATATGTTAAAATAAAAAAGGTTAGTTTCGTATGATGAGGAAATAGTTATTGATTGTGGCAGTTTTTGAATTTCAAAAGCAATTCTATCAAGAATGAGGATCATTTAGAACCCCTGGAAGATGTAGTGGGTAGCTGATAATGACAAACTCTATGTGGATTTTATTCCCATAGACCATTCTTCAAGGCTAAATGATTTCATCCATCCTGGTTTGGTACCATATGAGATAGTGGAGTATTCTGATGAAAATTAAGAAGCTTATATTAGTGAGAAAGAATAATAGGAATATCCTATTGATGAATGGAGTGACCCCGACCTATCTCCCAAATCTCCTCCCATTACATTTGGAGCTCCTAGTCCTCCTAGGAGACATCCCAAAATAGAAAAGTTTGTGAAAAGTGACAAAGAAGAAACCGAGGTTTCTGGAGAAGAGAAAATAAAAAGTAGCTCAAAATATGAAGATTAAAATGGTGATGATGAATAGGATGAAGAATAGGAAGAATAAAATGGAGAAAATGTTAATGGAAATGGAGATGATGAAAATGATGATGGTGATTATGATGATAATTTTGACCTTGAGGGTTTATTTGAAAAAATCATAAGAAATGTGGAGATTCCTTCATAATGTATTATTTATTCTAGTTTATCTACATAGATTGTAGACCTACATGAATAAGTGGATCCACTTTTTTAAATATAAATATTCTTTTATTGAGGGGGAGAAAACCTATGACAACCCTAATCTTTTATTACAAAATTAAACATAATTTATTACATAAAATTCATTTGATACAACATAGAAGATCGAGAGGTCTAGTGTCTTTGGGGCTTAGGATCATTAAATAACAACTTAAAACATGAAATACAACATATTTATTGAAAACTTCCTTTACATGACCACTACATTCCCACGTACTTAGCATTGCATGGGATAACCTGAGGACATGTATAAGAAAAGGGTGAGCTATAAATCCCAGTAAGGGATTAATCATGGAATAACTTGAGGAATAAAATACATGTTAGAAAATAGGCATATCAATAGAGAACAAGAGAAGCATAAACATAAAGGCATGATAAATCATGATAATCATAACATGGAAATGTAGTTGGGGTTTGGCTTAGCGGTAAGCACCCTGTAATCCTACATGAAAAATGGGGGTTCAAAACCCATTTGGCGCATGTACTGTAGCATCAATGTAGCAGCACTGTAGCAGTGGAGGAACTATAGCAATGACTGTACTATAGCGGTGGCATGACACTGTAGCTGTGGCAGGTACTATGTATATACTGTAGCAGGCAGGTACTGTAGTAGTACTATTCAAAGAATGGGCCTTGGGCCAAAAATTTGGGCCTACAGGCCATGTAATGGGCTACATGCCCACTGGGCCTTCAGGATATGTAATGGGTCTCCCTCTACCCAGTTAAAAGAGTTATTTTATTTGCTTTAATAATAAAAATGAGGCTTTAGCCCCATCCTTTAAAAATAAAAATCATATCATGAAAACGTGGCAACAACACTTAACATGGAATTAGCATGAGCCAGGGCTCATTGCACTTGGAGCATGAGTAAAACCTCATTGCACATGAAGCATGAGTAAACCCTCGTTGCACTTGAATTAGAATGAGTAAAAACCCATTGCACATGAAGTATCATGATACTATACTTTACCCAATGCATTGGAGTGCTATTAGGGCACACCCTTCTTAAACATTTCATTTCATGCATTAGTGTGCCACATGGATCATAAAACATTGAATCATTCAACATAATCATTTATTCCATGATAAAAGAATGTAAAATACATACATGAAACTCTTTAAATAATAAGTAAATGTGCATAAAGGTGAATACCCTTGATAGATAAATGGGCATGGTATTCACTACATAATGACTTTGGCTTGGAAAAACACGGTGCAATTTCAGCAGCATAATAGTGTGACATAAAAACTCATAAAAAATGGTTGATGAGAGAGAAAGGGGTGTCTCATTATATTTACATGACATGGATAGTAAGGGGGTAATATAGATACATTTCCCAAAAGATGTAATGGAATTTAGATTAATGATACAAAATAATTGCTTGAATGTAAATGAGGAGAGAGAAATTCCTTTCGGAATTTTGACATAGTAACGGGTGTACATGGGAGGAATTTAATGGGAGAGAAAGGGATCTAACATAATTAAAACATAAAGAGGGAAGTATGGGGGAGGTGAGAAACCATACCCCAACATTTATAATTGAAATTAAAAGGGAATAACAATTTAAAGCATATTGGACAAAAATGAGAAAGGAAGAAAAACCCTTACTTGGAAGTGTGCTTCCAAAGGCTTGAGAGAGGCTTCTTGGGAGCTTGGGGTGCCTTGGGAGGATTCTAGAGAGATTAGGGAAGAGGTTGGACAAACTACAAAGACTTTGAGTGAGGAGGAAGTGGTAGCTTGGGTGGATTTATATAGGAAAGGTGAGGAAATTCTTTATTATTTAGGTTTGGGACACCTCGCATTAAACTAATCCAAAACACAAACCAGCCCATGGTTTTTGACCATGTTTTTTAGAAAAGGGAAGTGAAATTTTTTTTATAAGGCCAAAGTCCTAACTTCTTAAAATAATGGTGTTTCTTATGTGGAGGTGAGTCACACTCCCAAGGAAAACAATTTAAAAAGAAAAAATGTTTAATAAGTCTTGAAGGGTCCACTAAAGCTTTGTAAAATACATAAAACAAACCCGAAATCACATTATTTTAATGTTAAAACATATATTGGCCGAAAATAAAGTTTATAGTATTTTATTACATCACTATTGGGTCATTATGATGTCATAAAACACATTATATATTTAAACGATATTTAATTTTTACCCAAAAATTTGACTATCTCAGAAAATTATGAAAAATTCACCATTGGATAATTTCAACATCCTGATTCCAGAAATAATATTCATTTTATCTAAATAATTTTCTAAATATGTTGATTTTATCTTTTAAAATAAAAACCGATATTTATCAAAAATTCATGGGTTTTGACAAAAATGGCTTTCAAACCTTAATAAAAATTACAATTGAATTCATAAAATTATACAATCATTTATATTTAATTAATTTAATAATAATAATAATATTTTATTAAAAAATTATTTAATTCAAAAATCCATTAATTCATCAAAATAGATTTCTTAGTTGAACATTAACTAAAAATACTATTTGTGCTTTGAAAACTATACAAGGTAACAATAATAAAATGAAGGTAAATTCATTATTATATACAAAAATAATGTTCATAACCATAGTGCTAAGGTCTTGTTACATAAACACTTATAACACCCACATAAGACCAAAGAGTAAGTTGTGCGATGGTGACAAACTCTTGGGGTGGCTCAGATAACATTGCTCAGGTGGTAATCTCTATCAACTTCCACTTATCTCGTAGGTGGTCCCACTCGAGCTTAACATATTCAAGCTTGAATTGGGCTTTGTCAAGAGCGAAGCCCAAAGACGCAACCCCCTTTCTGAGCTCTGACAAATGAGATTCTTATGGGGCACGTCTACTGGATGAGGCCATCACTTCCTTTGTCTGAGTAAATTGGATTTGTTAAAGCCCTATATTTATACTAATCATGTGATCATTGTTCAATGACTATATTAGTAAAAATCACAATTCTTAACAGTATTTTAAAATCCAAAAACATAAAACCAAAGAAGTTGACATTTTATATAAACATTTTACATAAAGAGACATTTAATTAGATCAAGAGGGAGTTCTATTAATGAAAGTTTGGGTTGTTACAAAACCCAAAGTGTTGAATCTAGTGATGATGGTGATGGTCAGACTATTTATGACTCTTCTATGGTTTCACAAATAGATGTCATTACTGTTATTGAGCAACATGTAGCTGAACATAGAAGGAAATAACTAATCGAGGAGGAATATAGAAATGAAAAGTTGATGATCCTACTATTGATATGATTATGAAGGTTGAAACAGATGTTGGTATTAAAAAATAAGATGTTCAGATGGTGGAAAAATCTACTTCTAGTGAACAAGATGTTGTTTTACAGAGCTCAGATATTCAGAAATCAGATGTGATCCCTACTGTCTTTGTGTATACTATAGTTGGATAGAGTCTAGATGGTCAAATAAGTGTTGAGCTGTCTATTTTACCTACAGTTGTGATACCTCCTATTGTTGTACCTATTGTTTTTTATATTTAAGGGAGATAGATCTAACTTATGTGATAAAAATGGGGTAAGTTCTCTAGTGAAGTTGTGCATCCACCAAAGGATGGTGGACATGATATTTGAAATAGAGGAGACCCCGAGGGATCTATGGTAAATAAAAATTAATGTTATAGGACTGTTAGAAAAGTTTTATTCTATGATATCACCTAATTATGACCCTTCTTCATGTTTTGTTCTAGTGTATGTAGTCATAAGAGGTGACTAGGATGTTTTTAGAGAAAAATTATTGTCTGATTTTGATAACCTGTTGAAGATTCAAGAACCTATATTGAAAAAGATAAGTAAAAATGATGCCCAGTATTTGTTTGAGTTGGTGATCCAACACATACAACCTAAAATGATGCATTATATCCAAGATATTTATATTGATCATAAGTGTTTTAGTAGTGAATTGGAATTAGTAAAATCTATGCATGAATGTTTAAATTCGATTTTTACTACCTCAATGGATGGAATTTTAAAAACGTTTTAGAATGTTTCCTCAGACAATTTTACTTCCCCAACACCTCCTATAGTTGATAATGACCCGATCAGAACTATTTTCATAGAATAGGTTTCCACTGCTTCAAGTGTTCCTGATTGTGAAGAACATGTTATAACATTGGAGATTTTGAGGAAGTTTGATAACGATACTTTAACATGATCACATGATGATAAGGAGTTATGCCAAGAATATGAATTCAGATAGAGAAAAAATTACCAAATACATAAAGTTTTATCTCTCAAGGATTTATACCAAATATTCCATAGATTCCAATTTCAAATTTTTGGCTGAGAATCTTCAGATGCCTATTATTACTCAATCCTTTAAGGAGAAAGTTAGAAAGTTGAAGGAGATGGTTCCAGTGATCAATATGTTTATGGAAGACAATGGATATTTCTTTAGTTCCATATAGAGAGGTGGTCATATTATAATGGACCTCATAAATCTCATGAATCGCTTTCTTCATGTTCATGGTACAACTGTTGTGGATGAGGAAGAAATTCATACCACCCCTCAGGTATCTCTTAGACCAGAAGTTACTTGGGATCCTATTGAACCTCTTCCTTCCATGTTCCAACCTTTCCCTCTTCATCCTGCCCAATCTATGAGATAACTCAGGCTGATTTTTGTTATATAATCTTGACATCAAGCTATAGCTAGAATCCCACCTAGATTTCTAACTACCATTCCCCCAGCTTCTTCAGACCCTGATCAACCTACTGTCTTAGATCTAGAGAAAGGAAAATCCAAAGGAAAGGAACCGATGTATCCTTCTTCCCATCCTTGAGATTGTTATTTTATTAGCCCATGTTTTTATGGGAATATTTTTGCATTCATATTTTATAAACCTTTTTGGATATCTTTAATTGGATTCTTTCATGTTTTTATATTATCTTCTTATTTCCTATTTTATCATGCACTTTTTGATAATCCCAAAAGGGGGATAACTCTAGTATGGAATTTATTTCTATCATTACACGCTTTTTTATCTTTTATACCACCTATATATGCACATTGTTGTAATTTCTTTTTGATTTCATGTTTTGATCACACACACTTGATGCCACGACTTTTTTACATTTCCATGATTTGTGATCATAAAAAAGGTGGAGATTGTTGATCTCCTCATTTCAATGATAAAAAAATCATCATTATTATAATATTAACGAGTTTAATGTTTTATTTAAGTATCTTATACTTGATAGAGTTGATAAATTTTTCCTAAGTATAAGACACAACTGAACTTATGAAACCGCTGAGGATAAGACACCATCAAACTATTATACCGCCAAGACTGAATCACCAACAGAAAAGATCTCACCATCATTATGAAAAAATGACAAAGTCCTAAAATGAGTCCCCATGACATATGACACCACTATAAATGAGTCACTACCAAGAAGAAATTTTGAAAAATTATGAGATATCTCCAGAAGAGTGACACCATTATCCATGAGACACCACCAGATTGACATATCACCAGAATGAGATACCATTAGAGGATTCAACACTAGAAGGATGACTCACCATCATCTGAGTCAACACCAACTTTCTGTCACTATAATAAGGAGACATCGCCATACTCTGATACATATCCATACTAAGAAACCTCCACTATTTCTAAAATATTTATTTTAAATTAAATTATTCTAATGTCTATATTATGGAATTTAATTCTAAATATATTTTAATGATTATCTATTAAATGATTGACATAATGCATTGATGTAAGTGTCAAACATGCAGTATGAGGAAGTAGAGAGGATACATATGTTCCTAATTCTACTGATAATAAAAGAAGAAAACTCCATCATACAAGAAGGTGTGGTGATAATGATGCACTTAAGGTATTTACACATGTTTGATAGAGCTGAACCATATTGCAAGAACAAAAAGAGCTTACTTGCTGCATTCTGGATACGCTCAAATGAGAAATTTAGAGCTCAATAGATATTTGTTTCCTTCCTATATCCATGAACAAAAGTGTCCATGAAACTCTATTTTATTGAAGTTTACATGAGAAACCAACTCAAGCTTTACTTAAAATCAAAATCCAGAGTCAAGAGCCGCACTTCATAACAAATCAAGCATCTCTATCCCTATATACTCTCATTTATCACTTTTCTTATTGTATTTTACATTACGAGTATTGTGTTTGATATACACTATTTTATATATTCACAATTCCTCCTTATATAAAAGTAAGATACATAGATCTCCTCTAAACCTTTCTTTATTCTGTTTTCCCACATATAACTATGGTAGAGGTCCTGTGGGACTTGTTGTTTTTTTCTCCGACATATAATGAAAGAAGAGACCCCGTTTGATCTGGACAGTTGTATATTGTTGTAAAACAAGATCCAGGTTGTGGATAAAACTATTTATTTATATAAACTTATCGGTGGTAGGTGATCAATAAGTGGATAGGACTAAGTCTCGACTTGAGACTGAACCTATTGTATTCAAAATTCCACTGCTTGTTTTATTTTGTTTTACTTTGAATTTATTCTTTAAAACTAATTTTTTAAAGTGTAAACAAAATATATACTTTGATATTTAACCTTAATTAGTGTGTTTATAAGTTTTTAATTGAGTAAATTTATTTAAAAGGAATATATAATATTGTATATTACTTACCTAAGAACTAATTATAATTTAAGAAATATTTTTAAAAATTAGATCTTATAATGATATGTTATTTTGGCTAATTGGGAAGTTTTTTTAAATTAATTGGGGGAATAATTTTTATTCATTTTGAATAGAAATTTTATTGGGCACTCAATTCACCCCCTCTTGAGTTACTTACTCTGAAAAACTCTCTCCCTTTGTGCAGGTTTGACTCTTTAAAATTTTTGGATGGGCTTATATTCAGATCCTTTTTATCTTTTAGTAATTTACTATTGTACTCTATTTATGGGATCATATATATATGCATGCATTGGATTCAATTGTTTTAAATTTTATCACTGCGTGGGCTTGTAGATGTGTGAGTGTACAAGTTCATTAGGAAAATGCCACCCATTTTTGGGATATACCTACTCGGTACTGGTCGCCAGCCCTTGGCCCATTGGAGGTGGGATTGGGGTAGTCCTGGGTTGGACCCCTATGGGTTGGGTCATGAAAGATATAATGAATCAAAAATCTTCCATGATGTTGAATCTTTTGGATGTCTCATCATGCCATAATTGATAATATCCCGAGTATTCCACTTTATGTTGTATGCATTCATAGATGACATGAATAATATTTTCAAGAGTAGTTTCTGAGAAAACCAATGAAATACCTTTGTAGGAGTTTTCTTCTCCTATTTCTTCCTGGTGTTACATTGATTTTTACTCTCATTTTTTCTCATTATCTTCCATCTACTTAAATGAAATATTATGAAATATTATTTATCATAAACTTCTCTATAATAAATCATACAGTCATTAAGGAATGCATGTAACTTTGTATAATCAAGTATAAGTTTGTTGATGATTTTCTTTATCTCATAAAATGGTGTATGGATCTTAGCTTCAATAAATACATCATGAAGAAACTATAAAATCGTGGACACTACTTTGTCAGTAATTCCAAAAATACACTTGATATTATAAAAATTTTGTAGAATAAAGAACTTTGAATACTTGGTACACCCTTTATACAATTCTATTTTTTGTCTTCAACTAATTCATAAAACTTATTTTTTTAGTCACTAATGTTAGGAGAAATATTAAACTTATCATGATCAAATGAAGTTTTTATTGATCTATTAAAATATATGACATTTTATCCTATAAATCCAAATTCATCATTTATCATGTCTTGAATCGAATTCTCCTATGGCGAGTCATTTTGTGTTTTA
The DNA here is from genome assembly GCA_963277665.1 of Viscum album. Taxonomy (NCBI): domain Eukaryota; kingdom Viridiplantae; phylum Streptophyta; class Magnoliopsida; order Santalales; family Viscaceae; genus Viscum; species Viscum album. Next base: position 1,993,633,207 of record OY728151.1, read on the forward strand.
TTGACTGGATCGTCATTGTTTTGGATTTCCATAACATTTAATTCTCTATGAAAAATCTAATACACACATCGATCAGAAAACTGTTTCAATATCAAGTGATCATATAATTTTTTTCTATTCAACCATTTCTTGAATTTAAAACCAGGGCACAAAATTTTTATTTTACCTTCCACTAATCAGTTTTCAATTGAATTGTCTAATTCAAAACCCTTGGAATACTAAGGTGTGTTTTGAGTTAAATCAATACAAATTTTATCCTTAGGTATTATATTTACACTCTTATACTAATAAATTCAAATATAAATATATAAATGTTTAACTAAAAAACTACAATCAAATTTTAACATCACCCAACTTCATCATTGACCAGGGTAGGTTCTTGATTCGACAGAACAAAAATTCATCATAAAACAAATCAATCTGACATGAAAAACAAAATAATATAAATTAATAAATATTACCCCTCACGATAATAGGTTCGGATTTCATGGAATATGGTCATTGAGGAAAGGAGAGTGAAAAAGAAAATATGGAGGTTGGGGATATGATCCTAGCAACGTACGACACGTGCATATATAGGAGTAGGAAAAATTAGGGAGGCTGGGAAGAGGACATGGTCATGGGGAAGGAGATATGGATCTACCGCCATTGGGGGTGTTGGTTTCCTAAAAATGGGGTAGAAGGGCCACCATCATGGGGAGAAGATCCATCAGGGGGTCGTTGTGGTTGGGGAATGACATCGGGGGGGGGGGGGGTCGTTGTGGTTGGGGAATGACATCGGGGGGGGGGGGGGGGGTCGGTAATCGGTGTTGAGGGATGAGGGGGGTGAAAGGGTTGGCATGGGGGTGGGGGGGGGGGAAGTTAATTAGGTCAATTTTTAAAGGATATAATGATGATTTTAATGAAACCACTTCAAAATATAAAATTATTTCATGAATATAGGTAGTTTTTTGAAATCATTGTTATATTTTAAATAATATTCAAAAAGTTTTAATTAGTGGCGATTATAAGAAATACTTATAATAAACCACCGCTAACACTATATATTTTTTAAATTTCCCCTCCATTCTCTCATGGAAAACTCATATTTTCTCTAAGACTCATACCATTTTGAATTACCCTCTCTCTAAAATTCTCCCCGTTTTTTACTCCCTTCACCGTGACACTTTTTGTGGCCTTAGTGAAGTATAAATTTTTTGAATCTTCATTTGAAGGTATTTTTTATAATTTATTTTAATGTTTTTTATATATTTAGTTTTTTAGTGTTTAGTTTATTTTAATTATTTTATTTACATAGTTGTTAAGTTAATTAGATGTAATTTTTAAATAATAGTTAATATTAGTTAGTAAATTATTATTATTTAAGGATAAATATTTAGTAAGTAATTTATAATTAGTCTTAGTAATTTAATAATCATTATGAATTGATTATTATTTAATATCTCTAATTAGTTTATAATAGTTAGTAAACACTAATTATTAACTAATAGATAATTACTTAACTAATTATTAACTAATAGAAAATTAACTAACTAATCAATGCGAACTAATAAATAACTAATAGTTAAATAATAATTAAATTATAATAAATTGATAATAAATTAATTATTAATAATTAATTAATATTCATTAGATAATGATTAAATATTATTTAATTAAGGATTAACTAATGATTAACTAAGGTTTAAGTAAGGATTAACTAAGGATTAACTAAATATTAAGTAATGATTAACTAATGACTAACTAATAAGTAACTAATGATTAACTTATTATTAACTATTAATTAACTACTTAATAACTATTAATTAACTATTAATTAAGAAATGATTAATTAATGATTAACAAATGATTAAATAAGGATTAAATAATGATTACACAATGATAAACTATAGATTAATTAAGGATTAAGTTAGGATCAACTAACAATTAAATATTAAATAACTAATGATTAAAAATTAATTAAATAGTCATTAAATAATGATTAACAAATAATTAACTAAAAATTAAATATTAATTAACAATTAATTTAATAATAATTAACTATTAATTAACTACTTAATAACTATTAATTAAATATTAATGAATGAATGATTAATAAATGATGAACTAATGATTAACTGATGATTAACTAATGATTAACTAACAATTAACTATTAGCTAACTATTAAATATCTAATAATTAAAAATTAATTAACTATACATTAACTTATGATTAACTAATGATTAATTAATAATTAAATACTAATCAATTAATAATTAACTAATTATTAAATAATGAATAACTAATAATTAACTACTTCATAACTGTTAATTAATAAATGATTAACGCATGATTAACAAATGATTAAGTAATTATTAATTAATGATTAAATAATGATTAACTTAGGATTAACTAATTTTTAACTAATAATTCACTATCCACTGACTATTAATTAACTAATGATCAAATAATAATTAACTACCCATTAAATAATGACTAACTAATGAATACATAATCATTAAACAATAACTAAATATTGATTAACTAATAATTAACTTATAAATTACTAATTATTAATTATTAATTAACTATTAATTAATTTATTAGTAAATTAATTAATAAAAAATAGATAACAATTTCTAACTTAGTTACTAAATATTTGGAGAACTTTTTTACTAATTTTATTACCATGAAATAACTTCACACTTCTTCCACTTTCAACCCTACATGATTATTCCTCATAGTAAATATTTTATATCAATAAATTAATAAAGTAAATATTGTGTGGTTATATAAGCGATGCAATCCCTATATGAATACTATAAGTGGATTCAGGCTATGCCAAATATGTACCTAGGGGTAATAACCCAGAAAAGGGTGGATTGAGTATTAACTCAATCGTCACCTAGTGCACGACAAAAAGGTATAACTGTACACATGTTTTGATACTCTCTAGGGATGTTATTTAAAAGACTCACATTATATTTAATTAATATATTTAAATACCTTTGGGAATATTAAAATTGGTACTGAGAAACATTAGTGAAAAAATTAGGGATAAGTCTAAACATAATAAAACAATCTAAAATTCTAGTAAAATATGATGTGGTTATATAAGAAATGACATCCCTATCTGTATACTAAAAGTGGATGAAAGTTTTTCATCAATTTATCGAAGGTTAATAACTATTAAAAGGGTGGATTGGGTATTAACTTGATATTCTTTAGGTGCATGAAAAATATGGCTAACTATACACTTATTTTGACACCCCCAAAGGATCTGCTTTAGATGGTTCACATTCTATTTAATTAATATATTTATATATCTCTAGTAATATTATAATCTAGAATATGAAACATTATTAAAACATTGGGGATAATACTAAACATAAGAAATCATTATAAAATTTCAGTAAAGTAAATATTTTTTAGTTATCTAGGAAATGAAATACATATTTGGACACCATAAGTGGATATAGACTCTAACATAGATGTAACTAGTGGTAATAACCATGAAAAATATGGATTGAGTATTAACTCAATCATCACTAGGTTCATGATACAGAGGCCTAACTCCACACATGGTTTGACCATATTAGATGATCTATATTCTCTTTATAAACTATTGATCTTATAATTTAATCATTGTATCATAAAATAACTTTACACAATTATTCCATGGTCAACCCTACGTTATTATTCCTCATTGTGAATTTTATTCACACTATTGGAATCATGATCACAATAAAATTTTTACATCGAAAATCATGTAAAAAATTTTCTATTATTTTAGGGAATTTATCTAAACTAATCAAGGAGAATTATATACAAGAAAAACAATATGAATGGTTAGAACAAGTGATTGTGTTACCCTAAGGAAAACTTATATAGGAATTCATGGTTGGTTAAATCTGAGATCTAATTAGGAGATCCATTCTGTTATCTATAGATTTTTTTTAATTACATGATATGATATGGAATCAAGATTATCCATTGACTAATGAAAATGACTAGTTATAAGCAACGATATTGTTTAACTAATGGTCTGATAATGATTTTATGGAATTATATATGGAGGTTTCTACAGTCTACCAGTATCCTGCTATTTTATTATGATAGAGGCATACAAGATTCATTGAAGAAGGTATATCCCATGAATATATGAATCTTCCATGAAAGAGATTTTTGATTTTAAGGAAGTGTCTAATGATGGAACAAAATAAGAAAATAATGATGAGGAGGAGGAAGGAGGAGAAGTTGGGGAAGAAGTGGCTAGAAATGTAATAGTTTCACATCATCCCTGATGCATGATAAATTATCCACCACTCTTCTTATCAAGATAAGAAGCTATTTCATATTTTCATGAATTTGACTGGAATATTATGACACCTGTAACTAAGTTTCCTAGAGTTGTATAGGATATATTTGAAAAAATGGAAAAAACATTATATTTTAGAAGATATTTCCCAAGAAAATATACCTTGAAAACCATATTGAAATGATTTTATATTGAGATAAACTATAGATATTTCTTTAAAGAGTCAAATACGAAAAAATACATCATACGAAGTGACAAATATGGTAATGATTATAAATTTCTCTTCAAAGAGATTCCTAACATTTATCTTAGAGGATGGATGATTTCAATGATTGAGGTATATTGTAATTACATCTATCCCAACATGACAAGAGATCATACATCATTGGATGATGAATTTGTGTCATCTATTTTTATTAACATGATTAATACCTGCCAAGATATATATATATAGGAATTGTGCAGGAGGTGATATAATAAAATTTTGGTTACAATATTTCCTATGGAAATTTATGAATGGTGAAATAGAAATAAATTTTTAAGGATTACGTTGATCAGGATGAATTTTATAGTTTTTTTTTGTAATTTCTATAAATACTAAGGTAAAAAAACCTACTTTTCTTCCACTATAATACAAATGAACATGTGTCTCAATATTACCTACTTGATCCTTATCATGTTAAATTTCAATGGTTTTTATAGGAATTCATTTCATGTATTGCTGTATTTCATTCCTAAAATATTTTATACATATTAATGGAATGTTTTTATATGGAAATTACCCTGGCATATTTCTAATTATAACAACCCAAGATAGTAACCATACACCATTGTCGCTTGAATTTTCCATAGCGAAGAAGGAAAACTGTGAATCTTGGAATTTTTTAGCACGTATTAGAAACCACTTCACTATAATTCAAGTGTATGTTTGATATATGATCATCATAATGTGATCAATAAGAAAATAAATGTAGATATTATTATGTGGAGATCCCCAAATACACATCACTGATACTGCATCAGATACATTTTCAACAATTTGTGAAATACTTTTCATGATGAATCTATATTAAGACCATCAAGAATATTGGTATAAAATATTTTTATTATTTTTTTACTTTGTCAACATAAGGATAAAAATAATTTATATGTAATGTGATCACTTTTATGTAACATGTAATATGAATCTATGAAGGTTTGATCATACATTGAAAGGAATTTTTAGGGCTAATCAAGGAGTGAATGGATATGTGATACAGATTCCAAAATAGAAATGGAGATTGGAATATGATAGAGAAAGATGTACAAACACATGAACATAAACATTATAGAGTGAATTAATGGAATCTTCAAGGTTATTCACAATTTACCTATAAACAACTTTGTTCAGGAGTCATTTTATCCTTTTGAAAAGTAATTTATAGAAAGAGGAAGACATACTTATGATAAATTTCATTAAGGGTTATGGTACAAATGAAAATATTTGTGATAGATTGAAAAGATAATTGATGATGATTTAACATTTTGAGTGTGAATGTTCAAACAATAAGTAAGTCGATTCAATGCGATATAGTGTTAGGAACCCATCATAGGTAGCAATGACATAGTGTTGGTGGTATTTCAAGACGTAAGGCATTGTGATAATGGAAACTTCCATGCATTACGGTTTCCATGTTCTCACACCATTGTGGCATGTTCCTCTATGAACATTTTATAGGAACCATATGTTGATCCAATGTACCAAATCTACATCATTATTAACTACTATAGTGCATCTTGGATTCATATTGGGGAGTTTTCTAAGTTTTCCAATTCTTGATGATCATCCCTCATTAATACCTAACATTAACAAGTTGTGAGCAAGAGGCAAACCAAAGTCTATCAAGATTCAGAATGATGTGGACTAGCCTCAAGGAAATGGCTAATGTTTGAAAAGTAATATATGTCAAAGAGAAGGTTATAACATGAAGTGATTCCCTAACATTGCTGTAATGGGTTCTCATTATCATCTGTGATGATTTATTTCCTAAAAATAATTTAATGTCCTGATTCTTTAAAAATTGGATTAGGGTGAAAACTAAGGTCAAAATTTTGGGTGGTTTTTTAAAAGTATTGTGATTGAAAATCAACCTTTAGAAAATATATTACATATGAATTTGAAAATCATCCTTCTAAAAACACTCAATGAACTCCAATGATTGTTCAAGTCTATTAATAATTTTACTTTCAACTCTTTTAGTGATTGCTCATAATATTATAATTTTAATAAAAGTGATGATCAATGTAAACATGTATGTGTTCAAAAGTAATCACAAAAAGGACCAATGGAAAATGATGAAACTAAGTTTTCAAGAATAATGTAGATGTAATTATGTATAATACACTATATGATGATCAAAGATCAATGCATGTTATCAACTTAAGAAAGTGAAAATGGATTTGGCATAATTGTTATATCATACATTCTACAAATCATAAAATTTTACTAAACATAAAATTATATTTAAATTTTACACTTAAAAAAATAGTTAATTCATTTTTATGCATAAATATAGAGAATATTACTCTACTCACTGAATATCATAGACATGTTCAATGTGAGGTGCTAGTGGGTTGTGAGGTTTGACGATTTAGTGTGTACAGGGAACAATATTTTCATTACATTCCACCTCCAGCTATTATTATACTACACCTATGATGTGTTGGATTCTATGACATTACTATATTACATTACGCATTTTTTGACCATCACCTCCTTATTTACCTTTCTGAGAGACAAAGACCTTAGAATCATACATTCAACTTTCTCGATGGAGATATGACCACCACCCTAGAGGATATAATGGTTATGTGCAGTCTTCCTATATTGGGTGCTATAGTTATATGGCCCACTGATAGAGAATGACCTGATATTGTACAAAAATTTCTAGTCCTCAAAATTGTGGGGGATGATACTACTACAGATGGTAGTTCTTTGTCTATGAGTTGACTAGAAACACACTTTGCACATTTATCCACTGATGCTGATAAGAAGACTATAATGTGTCACACCCATACATATATCTTATGCTCATTAGAGTGATAGTGTGCACTAATAACTCTAGTTTCCATGTCCACATTATGTATTTGGGGATGCTGGAGGAATTTTATTTGGATAGGAGATACAAATGGTCATATGTGTTCTTGGTATACATGTACAGAGCATTATAAACTTCATGATGATTAGATTGTAGTGATCTTAGGGGATGTTTCATCCTCATTCAGATGTGGGAATGAGAGTTGAACCCTCATATATACCCTATTATTGCTGATCCTGAGCTTGATATAGATGTGTTACATGATGCTCTGTGTAAACAGTAGTATGATTACACATATTTATTATTTTATAATTCTAATACGAGTTATTGTACTTAATTTATTATTATTTATAACTTTCTATGTTGTATGTTATAGGTGGATTTGGGAACACTAGTTCATCAGGACACCAAGATACAATTTGGGTGCATATCATATCATGATAGACAATCTACTACCCACCAATGTAAGCATATACATTCTTCTATTGAATAATCAATTTTATAATATTATGATTTTTGGAAATTTGTAACAAAATATTTTAAGAAATGTCACATGTCATTTCAAATTTAATGGATGACATAATAGGTTATATTAAAATAGATTTCTATATACTATATTAACAAGATTGAAGATTCCGTGGTTCTAGTGCATCTCACGCACTTTCAGATTATTGAGTGACACTAACTCGATAGAGTCATACATCAGTTTTGATTAGTTAAAAGTACTCCATTTGCATCGATACATTCATCAATGCTTCATTACCAAAAGATAATAAGGATATGGGATGTTGACTGGCGATGAAGACACACACAATATGTTGGCATATGGGATAAACATGTATCATTTTATATCGATGGAATGCATATGATGTAATATCATTTTTTCACAACATCTTGAGTATGCTCCATGGTATAAATTAAAGTCTATACAATATCTTACACCATGTGACATAGGGATCCAAGATTTGGAAATTCAATAACTTACATTATTTTTTTTTGTACATTTTTTTATGTCAGTATAAATCTATTTATATAATAATTGACTAAAGAATATTATCCACATGTCTGATCCCGAAGAGGATGAGATCTTTAGTTAGGAAACATACCATGATGCAACACAAAGTATCATGTTTTACACAATATTATCTTTGATCATCCACCTTAGAGAGATTATTTTCCTACTTAGGGAGATGAGGTTCCTCTTCTAACATCTTTTTATTATGATTATCCACAATAATGACAATGTAAACCATGTCGGCCTGCAAGTGAGGCCTCACCCGTTCAATAGGAAGTGACAACACACCCAACGAATTAGCCTTATTTGAAAATGGATGTGTACTAGTAGTTAAGAGATCCATTTATATTATCACCATATCCACAATTTTCACGGGGTATAGCTAATCTAAGCTCGTATTAGGAGTCATTTCCCATGCCTTCATCTTTTATGACTGAGCCTTTATGGGCCATATTACTCCCCCATCAGATGGTAGGTCCTTTCACTTATGTAGTGGGATAAGGATCAAGTGTACATCTTAAAATCTCAATAGAACCTCCTCCTGATGATTCATAGATAGAGAAATAGATAGTAAAGGTCAAATAACCAAGGAACATCCCCTTCTAACTCACCAAACACCACCACATCACAGAGGTCAGTGATCTCAATATGGGCGTCTCATTTGCACTACGGACTGTGGGATGAGACCTCATCATAGATATTGGTGAAAAATAATTGCACTCATTTATTTATATATTTTTGTTAATTTAAATGATTTAAGATTACATTGAGTGATTTATCTTATTAATAACATTCAAATTATTATAAAAACATTATTTAACTAATTAAATTTCATAAATATATTTCTAAAAAATTCACTTCCATAGAGTATTGAAATTATAAATAATTTTAATGCATATATTTTCCTTTTTTAATATAATTTTTAATCAATCCATTTATTTACAAAAAACTTTTCAAATACATAAAAAAATTATTTTTTATAATTAGTGTCATTATTTTGAAATTATTATTATTTTTAAAATAATTCATAAATAATATTTATTAATTAATAAAAATTAAGAATAATTAGTAATTAATTAAATATAATTAATTGTAATAAGGAAGTCATTATTTATTTATAAATAAATAGAGCTAATTAATAATAACATCAATAATGATATTTATTATGTATTTATAATAAGTATTAATGAATTTTAAATTTTTAATAACAATAAATAAAAATTATTAATTATCTAATAATATATATTAATAAACTGATATTATTTAAGTTATTATGAAAAGACAATTTATTAATTATTTTATAAGTAATAATTATTATTTATAATTATAAATAATTAATTTTTAATTATTTATAAATCATGGAAATAAGTTACAAATAAATAGTTAGTAATAATTATCACAATTGAAAATTATTATCAAAATATTTTACTTTTTTAAATTAAATATTTATTAATATGAAAATACATAACAATTATTAACATGAGTTATTTTTAAATTATTCTGAATATTTTTTTAAAATAATTATTTATCATGGTATTTATATGTTTAAAATTGAAAAATAAATAATTATTTTCTCATTTTTATTTATTTACTTATAATTATATCTAAATCTAAATTATTATTTACTAATAGTTATTTAAAAATAATTTATTTATGTAAAATGAGTTTTTTATTTTGAATTAAATGAATTTAACGTTGATTATAATTTTTTAGCGTGGGAAAAGGTATCAAGGGACCTAATTCCTTTTCCCAACGTTTCAAGGTAATGATGTTAATTCCCCTGATGTCTCTGGCCTCCATTAAATGTGGACAAATACATTAGGGACTTTAATATATTTAAGGTTTATTTTTTAAAAATAATAATAATAATAAAACACAGACTTATTTTCAATTCTATTTTGAAAAAATTTTAAATGGAAAAGGGGTTTATTTATATAAAAATTATAAAGAGATGCTAATGTAGTCTATCGAAAGAAGGTTCTCATGTTGTTCATGTTTCGAAAGGGGGTTTGCAAATGGGAGAGGCTCACTTGTGATATAAAGATGGCACATAGTTAGGGGTTCACGTAATGATATCATTATAAAAAGATAAATATCGTGCAATAAAATCCTCTGAATAAGTATGTAGCTTAGGGTTTATGAGATCAAGGGGTAGGGTATAGTGTTTCATAGGGGGATAGGGCTGGGGGGTTTCATGATGTAGTCAAAGTTTTTTTGAAGCTTTTAATCCCAATTTAGTTGTCACTATAATAATCTTATTTGTAATCACCAAATGGTAATCACGCACTTTGACATACAGTGGGACCAATTTCTTTAATACTAGATGGTTAACTAAAAGACTAACAAAAAATCAAATTAAAAGCAACTGAATGGTGAGGCTAGATTGGTAATATTTTTTAAAAAAATGTAAAATTATTATTATATATAGCTGCAAAAGTGATAATTGAAAAAATATGGAAATTTGAAAAAAAAATAGTGATAATGGAAACATATATTTGTACACCCCTTATCACAGGGAGTTATTTTTAGTGGATTTATGACTTTGACCATGTTTATAAGATTTTTGTATGAAAAATTAAATATAAATATTTTTTTTCAAAATTTTTATAAATCATGGTAAATTTATAGGAATTAAATATAAATTCACAATAAAAATAAAGATAAAAGGTTTTTTTAACATGTGGAGATGAATTTATTTTTAAAAAATAAATATATAAAAATATATAGTTTTTAAATTAAATTTCATAATTTAACAATTTTAAACCTTTTTTATAAAATCAAATATTTTATAAAACTATAAAAATAACATATTAACTTATTTAATTATAATTTTAAAGGAAAAATACTATTTTACTATTAGAAATAAAATATAAAAATTATACATAATTATTTTAGACATAGAAATCCATATCATATTAAAATTTAAAAAAAATTAAAAGACAATATAAATTTCTTGAAATAAATTTAGTCAACTAAAGATCTAAAAACAGGTTAATATAATATGATATTAGAATTTATAATAATTCCCAAATTAAGAGAAATGAAATATTATTTCATAACCAAAAATAAAAATATACAAATCCAATAATAATTGACTGTGAAGAATTAAAAATGTGTTAACATTTTGGAAATATAATTTCAATACAATATTTTTAAAATTATGTTAATTTTTATTATAAAAATGAAAATTTTAATTTATTTTATAGATATATATTTAGGGTTTTCAATGTGTATGATTATATTTACTTTTTTTATGTTATATATATTGACCAAAAAGAAATATTTTCCCCTATTTGTTATTCATATGAATGATTTATTTTGATCAAGAAATATTTTTTTAAAAGTAAATTATTGTTATATATTTATAAGAAACAACTTGTAATATCATTTAATAGGTATCATATAGAGTTATTTTGTAAATTATTTTACTTAAAATTTTGAAATTATAATGTTTACAAAAAATAGGTGTGACCAAATATTTACATTCATCTACAGGTTTTTATTTATGATAAATGTTTTATAGTGAAATTTAAAAAATCATGAATTCATAAAATCTGTTCCAAATTTTAGTTGGAAAATATGATGTATAGATATTGATGTATCTAATTATACAAACATTCTATTAAAATTCATAATTATAAAAAGAAATATTTTCAACTGAATTTTTTATAAATAGACATTAGTATTGTCAATGGTGACATTTTTTTGTAAAAATTAAATAAATTTAATTGATGGTAAAAAATATATAGTTATGAATTTTAGTTGGTATATATGTAGTTAGAGTTAACAATGAATTTTTTTTCACCAAATTTCTGGATGCCTTATATTTACAAAAAGAAAAATTTTGTGAATTTTTTTATTGATAATAATTATTTTTTTTATATTTATTATTTTATTATAATTAATGGAATTCTATATATTTATAAATAACATATTAGAAAACCAACTCAAAAACCCTAATTTATGATAATCACATTCTAAAGTAAAGATCTTGAGGTTTCTTCTTTATGTGTACTCTTCAATACAACATGAGTTAGCAATTAACAATAGAGTTTATCAAAAAAATAAAAGTAAGATTATCCCTCCCCTTTAGTACCATAAATTTAAAAGTTTAGTGGCCTATAATTTTTTATAAATATTATAAATAATATTTACTAGGATTATAAAAAATTATTAATTTATATGAGCAATTTGTTTTAAATTTTTTGAAATGCAAGTACTATATTAAAATTTTTACAAGAAGGGGGATTATGATAGTTAATGTAATTATATATTTTTAAAAACCTTTAAAAAGGAAAAAAAGTACTTTGTGGAAATTATAAGGATTATCTAATTAAAAACACTACAAATTAAATTATTTATTTCTATTAATTTTAAAAATATATTTCATTAAATGATAGAAGAAAATTAATATCACACCTTGACCCAACTTTACTCCATTATTTATTTATTTTTGAGTATCCTATGTTTATATCACCTAAAAGGTCATTTTTCAATTTTAAAATTGATGTTTCTGGGAGGTGTATTGTGTTGGTCAGAGTTGATACTCAAGAGGGGGGTGAATTAGTTCCAATTAAAAATTTCTCTTTAATAGATTTGTATTAAAATCCCCCAATTCATAAAACAAGATAAACTGTAATGAATTTATAAAGATTGTAAATGTTCAATCTGTTTCTCAAAGATTTATTATTTCTCAGTTAACTTAATCTGAAGATTAAGTTAGCTTTTGAAACTAACTTACTAGTTCACAATAATTACAAACACTTTCTAGTTCAACTATCAAAGGTAATTTAAAACAAATTTGAGTTTCAGAGTAAATAGTAGCATAATATTGAAAAATAGTTTAAACTAAAATAAGATACACAATAGTGTTAACTAAGAGGTTCAATCTCAAGCTGAGACTTAGTCCTCTCAAACAGTTTATATAAAAATTTGATCCACACCCTAGATCGGGGTTACAACAGTGCGCAGACTGTTCAGGTCCTCAGACCTCTACCACAATTCTATGTGGGATAGCAATAACAACAGAACATAGGCCGTCCAGGTCCTCAGACCACTACCACAGTTCTACGTGAGATACACAAAGGTGTAAAGAGTTTAGTGTGAGGATTTCAGTATCCTACAGTTCAGCTTAGGAGTCATTGTGTGTCAAAATATACAGAAGCACACACTTCTCATAATGTAAAGAAAAGTATGATCACAACAGAGCAAGAATATAGAAATGAGTTTAGAATTCTCTTTGTGTGATGTCAATACAGCTCTAGACTTCTTTAGATTGAAGCAGATGAAGCTTGGAGTCCATCTCGGAAGTTGTCTGGAAAATAGTGTGTTGTGGTTTTGTTTCTTCACTTCCAGTATAGTTGTTCAGCTTGAATGCGATAGTATTTCAAGTGGTGTTTGAACCTTCTCTTTGAACTTCTGTTCTTGATGTGTATGAATGTTCCTCGAGTTCTTTGTATTTTCTTCTCTACATGTATATGTGTATCTCTTATTCTTCCTTACGTATTTTTCTCCGTGTATGACTCTGTGTATGTCACTTTTGCAGCAACTCGATATTACTTTTATTTCTCCTTTTGTTTGGAAATGGGAATGATTACCTTTTACAGATACGAGGTAGGGTTCCCTGACATGCCAAAAACCCACGTTAATTAATAACAGTTGCATTAAAAGAATAAAATATGACCATTGGAGATTAAATTTAAAGACGTCAAAATAGTTTAAGAAACGATGTCACAGTAAGTCATGGAAATGGTGTCTCCTTCACACAGTGTCTTGGTTGATCATGGTGTCTGAGTGTCATGGTGTCTACTTCACAGTGTCTTGTTCAGAGTGTCTTGTTCATGGTGTCTTGTTCACAGTGTGTTGTTCACGATGTCTTGCTTACGGTGTCTTGTTCATAGTGTCTTGCTTATAGTGTCTTGTTCACGATGTCTTGCTTACGGTGTCTTGTTCACAGTGTCTTTCTTATGGTTTCTTATTCACGGTTTCTTGCTTCACGGTGTCTGGCTTCACGGTGTCTGGCTTCACGGTGCTAGAAATACATAGCCAGTGGTAGACTCACGGTGTCTTACACTTTCCAATGTAACTATGTGCATACTTAAATAAAGATGATAATAGAAAGGATTAGACTTAATCATTTGTTAAATAAGGTATTTTGAGAGTATATAAAAGATAGTATAAAGTATAAAAATTGAAAATAGAACAATTAAGATCGTGCAAGGATCTTCTTAAAGCATGAGAGAACTTTAAACATAAATACACATGATTGGATATAATGTATATAAGTTAACTAGGTTGAATAAGATTTGGAATCCTTAGCACATGATTAAATAAGATTTGTGATCATTAAAACATGATTAATACATGATGAGTCCAATAATATCCCCCTTTTTGATGATTACAAATCATATACCATTAAGGTGTATATTGTATTCAACTATAAAGATAACTTGTCTTTCATAGTATATAGAAATTCTCCCCCTTTTGGGATTATCAAAAAGATGAAATAAGAGAGGTCAAAAAGGTTCACAGTCCATTAATAGAAAATAATTGGCAGTACAACAAAAAGTAATACAAAAACAATAACATCCCTATAAAAAAAATAATAACCACGGTTCTCCTTCATGGGCCAACCTTCTCTTTGACTTTTGCAGTAGCAGTAGAAGAGGAAGCCATAGGGGCAGAGGCCGAGGTGGAAGAGGGTAGAGAGGTGGTTGATAAATAAGGAAAAGGGAGACCTTCAAAGACCGAGGGAGCCAATGTAGGAGCAGTAGAAGATCTAGGAAGTTATTGATCAAGAATCACATGCCTGATCTGACTGAGTGCTTGTCTAACAGACATGGTGGTTGAGTCTAGAGCACAGGTGAAGGTAGGCAGCCCAGGTTTGAGAGGTGCAGCCGCTCTAGAAACAATGGCTGTACTCTGGAAATGAATATAAGGCCTCAGGAGTTTGATGAAATATGTAATAATCTCTCCACCATATTGCATGGATTTATCAAAATCATCCTTGTTCTCCATAAACTTTTCCAATAATCGAGTAAACTCTCTGTGTTTCTGGACTTGATTCTTGAAAGCTTGAGTCACTGGAGGAATCCTCAGATTTTCTACAAGGTACTTAAAAAGTTTTGTCATATCTATCTTGGAGAATATTCTATTGAAGTAGAAATCCACTTTCTTGGAAATCTCTTGCTGAGCATCATTAGAAATTTTGGAGTGGATTTGTACTAGGTCAAGAACTCTATCACTGTTTTTGACTACTTCAGTTAAATAAGCCGCATTAAAACCACTGAAGACATTCTGAAGCTCTTATTTGATTATAGTTCTGAGCAGATCACTGTCCAAGGAGGGTTTAGAGGATTGACCAGATTCTTTGAAAGTTGTGGTCATAGACTTTAGTTGATTCAACACCTTTTGAAGACACCATGTATACTCATCAGTGAGTTTATTCATATTGGAAACAAGTTCTTTCATTTCCTTCACAATTTGTTTGTTCTTTTCAGAGATCTTTTCATCTAAGGATGCTAGATAAGGTTGAAGCTGAGACACACCAACCTATGGGATTTGAGGAGAAGTAGGTTCTATAGGAGGAACAATATATTCAGATCTCAAATGCAGCTCTCTCTGCATGTCTTGAACCAAACTTCTAAGTGTTTTTACTTCATTACTGAGCATATTATTTTCAACTCTCACTTCTTGAATTTCATGGAGCGTATTAGGTTTTATTTTCCATATAATCTTCTCTAATAGAATTGAGGAATCTCTCTCACTTAAGTTTGTCACAGGAAGCGGTTGAGTATTCATGAGTTTCTCAATTCTGGATATGAGAGTAGCACCAAATTCCTTCAGATCATCCTTACTTACAAAGGATGGATGTTAAAATAATGGTTTAGGAGTAGGGATTAGAATAGGCTCAGGTTCCTTCTTAGGTGCAAAATTGGAGACTGATTTCAACTGAAATAGGGAGGAAATATCAAGTCTGGTTTCTATAACCTTTTGAGAATCATTCACATCATAGAAACTGGGAAATATTTACTGAGTGTCTATAGGACTTGACTCAGTTGGATGTGAGGATTCAACAGACTCAATATTTTGGGTTTTCTCCCCCTCAACTGATGCCTCCTTCTAAGGACTGAGAGTCCTAGGATCTTAGTCTAAATCCACAGACTCAGCTCTGAGTTCCTCACTCATTTCTTGTCTAGCCATCTAAAAAGCTAGCTCTATCCATTCTTCAGAAGAAGGTATGATTTTAGGAATAGATTGTTCCATAGGGAGTTCCTCAAGATTGAACTCTTGAAAAATAGGTATCTCTTCCACTATAGGATCTTCTACTATAGGCTCATCCACTATAGGCTCATCTATGATATGATTTTTAGATTATTTTCTGATTGAATCTGTTACAGTTTCGGGTTGAGTTTTCAAACTTTCAGTTTCTCTAGAAGTAGGGACTTCTTCTTCAAGAACTACATGAGGAGCAGTAGTCTTGTCTTCCTCAACAATAACCGCTTCCCTAGGTGGCACTTCAGCCTCTTCTTTCTCTTCTTCAAGATACTCAACAATCTCATCTGGTTCCAAACCAGGATCAGAGATGTCTTTTGGTCTTGAGAGATAATCCACCGGATTAAATTTCTCATAAATTTTATCATTGTCTTCCACCCATTGCTTTTTCCAAGGATTCCAGTTTATCTTAATTCTTTTGATAGTAACTTTTGAGAGGCATTACTCATAGTCCATAATCACTTCCTCATTGGGTCCAACCACACCTTTTTCAAGAAGCCTGGTTGATATTAGCTGAGAGTAAAATAGAGAAGTTTACTTGGATGTTACTTTGATCAACTCACACATATGGTGAATGATATACTTGCACAAATTGATCTTTTGCCCATTTTTCATGAGGTGAATAAAAACAAATCTTGATATTTTAACATAGAAAAATCACCTTTTCTTGGACTGACCAAATTCTGTACAAACTCAAACAGAATCCTTTTTTCTCCATCTAATTCAACAGAAATGGATCTCCCTTGGGTGCCATTTCCAGTTAGGGTTTTCAGGGAATCTTCTAGATCAAAGAAATTAGTTGAATGTGGAGGTACTCTCCAAAAATCCTTAAATATGCCTTTATGAGGTATCCTAAGGCATACTTCCCATAACCTCGAAGTGAAAGAGCATCTCTGACCATTTACCCAGCTTCTCACAACAAAACTCTCACTAGAATCAAATGAGAACTATACGTATTGGTAAAACTAAGCTACTAACCTAGGATAGATAGGTCTATCCTCCTTCAAGAACCATTCTAAACTGCCTTGTTGTTCTAACACTTTCAATACCAGAGACTTACTAGTCAGAAGAAATTTGGGGAAAATATCTTTCTCAGGTTCAACAACACGGTTTACCAGATTCTGATTTAAAGGTTCTTCAGGTGTCAGCTTAGGTGCAATATTCTTCTTCTTCGAGCTGCGCTTCTCAGGTGTTGATGATGACAGGAGTTTCATTATTGGAATTCACTGAAGTTTCAAGCGAGAGAAGTGTTTCAGGGATGAAGAAGGGTTTGAAAAGAGTAGGTAGAAGAAACCCTGAGTGAATAAGCGAGTGATACTAATTTGTTTTATCATTTAGGAATACCAAACGTCGCTAAAATAAAAAACACGGGAAGATAAAAAGGTGAAAAAGGGTAATTACCATGATACAGGTTAAAAAAAATATAAATAATTTTTACGATGAGACTGTGAGTGGTCATTACGGTGAGATAGTAAACGATTTTCATGGTGAGACCATGAACTAACTTTTTAGTGCACGTTACGGTGGGACAACAATCATGAGAGACAATAACTAAGAAACCGTAATCATGAAATAGTAAAGTATAACATAGTAAGATATCAAATAGTGAGACATGAAACAGTAAATAATAAAGTATATATTTGAGATTTATCATGCCTAGTTCATGTATGATGTATTCTATTCTCTCAGAATTTAATGGTTTAGTGAATATATCAACAAGTTGATATTCAGTACCAATGAATTCCAAAGTAATATCACCTTTTTGATAATGATCTCTCAAAAAGTGATGTCTTAAATCAATATGCTTTGTCCTAGAATGTGAAACAAGATTCTTTGAGATTTTAATAGCATTTGTGTTGTCACAATTTATAGGTACATGTGTGAATTGATATCCATAATATAGTAATGTGTGTTTCATCCACAAAATTTGTGAACAAAAACTGCCTGTATATTTGTATTCAGCTTCCACATTAGATAATGAAACAAAATTTTGCTTCTTACTACATCATGATACTAGTGAATTTCTTAAAAGATGACATGTTCCAGAGGTGATTTTTCTATCTAACTTACAGCCACCAAAGTCAGCATCAGAATAACTATCTAATTCAAATGATTGTCCTTTAGGATTATACATTCCAATATTGGGTGTTTGCTTGAGGTATTTGAAAATTATATTTACAACATTTAAATGAGATTCTTTAGGATTTTCTTGATAACGAGCACACATACATACACTAAACATAATTTCAGGATGACTAGCAGTTAAATAGAGTAGACTTACAATCATTCCTCTATAAGTGGTTTTATCAATAGATTTTCCATCTTCATCAAGATCCAACTTACAAGTGGTACTCATGGGAGTGTCACTACTTTTAGTGCTATCCAATTCAAAGCATTTTATAATATCCTTATTATATTTACTTTGATTTAAAATAATACCATTTTCATTTTGAAAAACATGAAATCCAAGAAAATATTTGAGTTCTCCCATTAAACTCATTTCAAATTCGTTTTGCATAATTTTAGAAAAATCAACACAAAAATAATTCTTTGAAGATCCAAAAATAATGTCATCTACATAAATTTGAAGAACTAAAACATCATTGTAAATTCATTTTATAAAAAGAGTAGGATCAACTATTCCTTTTGTAAATCCTTTGGAAATAAGAAAAGTACTCAATCTATCATACCAAGCTCATATATCTTTCTTTAAACCATATAAATCTTTTAATAATTTAAAAATATTATTTGGAAAATGAGGGTTTGTAAATCCAGAGGGTTTTTCAACAAAAACATCCTCAGCTATATACCCATTTAAGAATGCACTCTTAATATCCATTTGATATAGTTTGAAATTCAAATGTGCTGCATAGGCAAGCAGGATTCTGATAGCTTCAGGTCTGGATACTGGTGAAAATGTATCCTCATAGTCAATTACTTATTCTTGAATATAGCCTTGTGCAACTAGTCTAGATTTGTTTCTAACTATGTTACTAGCTTCATCTACTTTATTTCTAAAAAACCATTTGGTGCCTATGGTCAAGGTGTCCTTAGGTCTGTCAATAAGTTTCCAAAATTTGTTTCTTTCAAATTGATTCAATTCTTCTTGAATATCCATCACCCAGAATTCATCATTGATTGCATCATTGATATTTTTAGGTTCAAGCTGTGAAAGAAAAGCTTGATGTTCAACCTAGTTTCTTAGAGAAGCTCTAGTTTTTGTCCTTATATATAAATCTCCTACTAAAGAATCTAAAGGATGATTTTTAAGAGTCTTAGTTGGTCTAGAAAGGATAGGGCTAGAAATTTCAGGTTCTGAAAAATTACCAGAACTGGTTGTCTTAACAATAGGTTCACTGTTTTTGTCATTGAGGTCTAGAATGGAAATATCTTCTTCATGATTTTAAAGAGGGGTCTTAGGTTCATG
The DNA here is from genome assembly GCA_963277665.1 of Viscum album. Classification (NCBI taxonomy): domain Eukaryota; kingdom Viridiplantae; phylum Streptophyta; class Magnoliopsida; order Santalales; family Viscaceae; genus Viscum; species Viscum album. The sequence continues at coordinate 1,993,653,298 of OY728151.1, forward strand.
TGGATTAGTTTCATAAAATTTGATGTGTAAAGATTCTTACAAACATTTGGTTCTCTTATTTAATACTCTATAGGCTTTACTAGTTATAGAGTAACTTAGGAAAATTCCTTCATCACTTTTGGAAGAAAATTTGTCAAGATTATCTTTAGTGTTAAGGATAAAAAATTTGCAACCAAAAACTCTAAAGTAATTAACCTTAGGCTTCCTATTGTTCCAAAGCTCATAAGGGGTCTTTTAAATAATTGGTCTAATCAAGACACTATTGATAATGTAACAAGATGTATTGACAGCTTCATCCCAAAAGTAAATAGGTAAATCATATTCATTGAGAATTGTCCTAGAAATCTCTTGAAGAGTCCTATTTCTTCTTTCTACTACACCATTTTGTTGAGGTGTTCTAGGGGTAGAGAAGTTGTGAATATAGCCATTATGTGAGAAATAGGATTCAAACTCCTGATTTTCAAACTCACGACCATGATCACTTCTCAAGGTATTGATCCTAAGTCCACTAAGGGTTTCTACAGACTTGGAATATTTAACAAAATAGGAACAAGCTTCACTTTTGTGAGCTAGAAAGTATACCCAAGTGTATCTAGAAAATTCATCTACAAGGACATAGACATAGTGCTTACCATTTAAGCTATAAACTCTAGATGGTCCAAATAAATACATGTGAACCAACTTGAGAGGTTGAGAAGTAGAAACTTATTTCTTTGATTTGAAAGAAAATTTATGTTGTTTTCCCTTTTGACAAGGATTACAAACATTATATTTTGGGAATTCTAGTTTGGGCAGGTCAGTAACTAAAACTTTCCTAGTCATTTTCCTAAGAGAGTGTACATTGCAGTGTCCTAATATTCTGTGCCATAGCCTAGATTCTTTATAAAAATCATTTAAACAAGTAACATTTTTTAGTTAAAGAATGAAAATCTACAACATAAATATTTTCATTTCTTAATGCAATAAATACCAAAAATTTTTAGAATCAAATAAATTGCAAGCATCATTTTCAAATTTAAAATTGAAACCATCATCACACAACTAAGAAATACTTAGCAGATTATACTTTGTTTCATCAAAAAATAAAACTTTAGAAATTAAAATTGAATCAGTGTTACCAATCTATCCTAAGACGGTGATCTTTCCTTTTGAGTTATCCCCAAAGGTGACATGTCCTCCATCAAATTTGATTAAGATCTTAAAGAATGAGTAGTATCCTATCACATGCCTTGAACATCCACTATCCAAATCCCATATCTTTCTATAGAAACTTTTCAAGCATGTTTCCTACAAAATAGATTTAGACAAAAAATGATTTTGGTACCCAGATCTTCTTGGGTCCAGACAGGTTAGCAAGCAGAACTTTTGGTACCCAGATTTTTCTAATGGGTTTCATATAATCAATAGATTTTAAAGATTTTGAAAAATAAACTATGTTCGATATATAACTATGTGAGTATCTAGTTGAGACATAATTATTTTCATAACTAGAACTAGCAGCATACTATCCAGATTTAGGAATAAATCTATTCTTTGTAATCTATCTCTATCCTGGATGATAGACTAAACCAGTTGTATACTTTAGTGATAATTATTTTCATAGCATTTGTGTAAGAGTGTCCTTTACATTAGTTATTTTTTCTAAATCTTTTCTGATTTTCTCATTAGACAGTTTCACTTCAATATTCTCTTTGAGTAGTTGAGCATTGTTTTCCTTTTCTACTTCTAGTGCATATTTGACAGTGCTAGTTAAAGCATGCTGTTTCACTAAGGATTTATACTTGTCTTTCATCTCATTTTAGGTATCCTCTAGAATGTTACAATATTTAAATAATTCTTCACTAGAAATGTTTTCAGAATCAGAATCTGAATCATCTCTTGAATAATAAGAGTTTAAAGCAGGAGTATTTAATGTTACCTCAGGCGTGTTTGTCATAAAACACATATTAGATTTTTTAGATTTTTCATCCTGAGTGGAATTAGAATCACTTGAACTATCTTTTGAAGCACTCTATATCGCTTTCATAGCTTTCTTATATTTGTTTTCCTTGTACTCATACTTCTTCTTTTACTTTAACTTTGGATAGTCATCTTTCACATGTCCTTTCCTCTTGCATTCATAGCAGACTATATCATCACTTTTATTAGTTATTTTCCAATCCTTCTTCTAATGACCTTTATTGTCATACTTTCCCTTGTAATTGGATTTTCTAAAAAAATTCTTTTTCCTATAAAACTTCTTAAAACATATGGCTATCTGAGCCATTTCAGCATCACTTTCAGATGCACTCTCTTCACTACTTGAACTATCACTTGCAACTTGAATTTTCTCTTTGTCCTTGATTTTTTAAGTATAGGTCTTGAAGGCTACTAATTTATTTCTTGGTTCATCATTTTCTTCTTTTTTTACCTTCATGTCTTCTTCATACATCATCAACTTACCAATTAGCTCCTTGACAGGAAGCTTTCCAATGTCACATGATTCTCATATAGAGACATAGGTTCCTCTCCATCTGTCTGGTAGGCATCTTAGTATCCTCATGATTTGATCCTTTGCTGGAACAACTTTTCTTAGTGATCTCATTGTATTGACTATCTCATTAAACCTGAGATATATATCAGAAATAGATTCATTAGTTTTCATTTTAAAATTATCATACTTAATAGTGTATGTGTTTAGTCTCATTCCTTTAACATTGGTTGTTCCCTCATGAGAAATAGCCAGAGTATCCCATATTTCATAAGCAGTCTTACAAGAAGATATTCGATTAAATTATTCATCTCCTAAAGCACAATATAGGGCATTCATTGCTTTACAATTATTATTGTAAGCAGCTTAAGTAGATTCATCCCAAGTAGTTCTAACAGTTTCTAGAATCTTATACTGAGTCTCTATGGCAGTCCAAATGTCAAATCCCATACTTTCTAAATGAATTTTCATTTTAATTTTCCATTGGGAATAATTAACACTATTAAATAAGGGTGTACTATTGGTAGATACACCTTCTAATCTATTATCCATAATTATATTTTAGAAAATGTATTTAAAGAGATAAAATTTTATAAATAATAGAAATTTAAGATCTTTAAGATACAACTAGAATCATAGTTAAAAAGAAGAGTGTTTTGAATAAATTTTAACTAACCCTTTGATACCAAATGTTGGTCAGAGTGGACACTCAAGAGGGGAGTGAATTGAGTTCCAATTAAAAATTTCTGTTTAAAATATTTTTATTAAAATCCCCCAATTCATAAAACAAGTTAAACTGTAGTGAATTTATAAATATTTTAAATGTTCAATCAGTTTCTCAAAGATTTATTATTTCTCAGTTAACTTAATCGGAATATTAAGTTAGATTTTGAAACTAAATTACTGGTCCAAAATAATTACAAAAACTTTCTGGTTCAACAATCAAAATTGTTTTAAAATAGATTTGAGTTTCAAAGTAAATAGCAGCAGAATATTAAAAAATAGTTTAAACTAAAATAAGATGCATAGTAGTGTTAACCAAGAGGTTAAGTCTCAAGATGAGACTTAGTCCTCTCAAACAGTTTATATAAAACTTTGATCCACACCATGGATTGAGGTTACAATAGTGCTCAGACTGTTCAAGTTCTCAGACCTCTACCACAGTTCTATGTGGGATAACAACAATAACAGAACACAGGCTATCCAGGTCCTCAGACCTCTACCACAGTTCTACGTGGGATACACAAAGGTGTAAAGAGTTTAGTGTGAGGATTTCAGTATCCTCTAGTTTATCTTAGGAGTCAATGTGTGTCAAAATAGAAAGATGCACACACTGCTCGTAATATAAAGAAAAGGATGATCACAACAGAGCAAGAATATAGAAATGAGTTTAGAATGCTCTTTGTGTGATGTCAATGCAGCTCTAGACTTATTTAGATTGAAGAAGATGAAGCTTGGAATCCTTCTCAGAAGTTGTCTGAAAAATAGAGTGTCTTGGTTTTGTTTCTTCACTTCTAGTATAGTTTTTCAGCTTGAATGTGAGAGTATTTCAAGTGGCACTTGAACCTCCTCTTTGAACTTATGTTGTTGATGTGTATGAATGTTCCTCTAGTTCTTTGTATGTTATTCTCTGCATGTACGTGTGTATTTCTTCTTCTTCCTTACATATTTTTCTCCGTGTATAACTCTGTGTATGTCACTTTTGCAGCAGCTCGACATTCCTTTTATTTCTTCTTTTGTCCGGAAATGGGAATGATTACCTTTTATAGGTACGACTTATGGTTCCCAAACATGCCAACAACCCACATTAATTAATAGTAGCTGCATTAAAATCATAAAATATGACCGTTGGAGATTAAATTGAAAGATGTCAAAATAGTTTAAAGAACGATATCATAGTAAGTCATGGAAATAGTGTCTCCTTCACAAAGTGTCTTAGTTGATCACAATGTATGAGTGTCACCGTGTCTACTTCACGGTGTCTTGTTCACAGCGTCTTGTTCACAGTGTCTTGTTCACGGTGTCTTGTTCACGGTGTCTTGCTTACGGTGTCTTGTTCACAGTGTCTTGCTTACAGTGTCTTGTTCACAGTGTCTTGCTTACGGTGTCTTGTTCACAATGTCTTTCTTACGGTGTCTTGTTCACGGTGTCTTGCTTCACAATGTCCGGATTCACAGTGTCTGGCTTCATGTTGCCAGAAATACATAGCCAGTGGTAGACTCACGGTGTCTTAGACTTTCCAATGTAACTATGTGAAGACTTAAATAAAGATAATAATAGAAAGGATTAGACTTAAGAATTTGTTAAATAAGGTATTTTTAGAGTATATAAAAGATAGTATAATGTAGGAAAATTTAAAATAGAGAAATTAAGATCGTGTAGGGATCTTCTTAAATCATGAGATAACTTTAAACATAAATACACATGATTGGATATAATGTATAGAAGTTAACTAGGTTGAATAAGATTTGGAATCAATAGAACATGATTAAATAAGAATTGTTATCATTAAAACATGATTAATACCTGAGGATTCCAACATAGTGCATGACTCATGGTTAAGGTGCATGGTTAATACTAACTATGCACCAGACATGGGATAAGACTACAGTTTTTAGCAGATCCAACTACATGGTTGGTGCATGATTATTATAATCATGTGTCTTGGACATAACCCCAAGGCCTCTCCCCTTTTATTTACACTTCTCCCCTTTATGTATTCTTGGTGTTTTATAAGATTTAGAGAGAATTATTTAAGGTGATTCACTTATAGTCACTTCCTCTCTCTCTATTAACCCTCTCTTCTTGATTATTTTTCCCTAGCAATGTCCTAGTGACCTTGGTTTTCACTATAGATCAATTTTAACATAGGTATTACTTGTTTTTTGGTTTCCTATTGGTCATTTTAGATTCTATTGTTCTAATTGAGATGGATTTAAGTTTTTGTTTTTGAAAGTAATTAGTTTCAAAGTTGGTGGTCCTTTGTATTTCTTTTTAATTGTATGAATATGATTTTTTATTATTTTAAATATATGTTTTATGTGTATTAGAAATTATATCATGTATAAATAGTAGAGTTTGTGAAACTAATTTTTTTCTCTTTTAGTTTCATCAAATGAACATGGGATCTCCCTTAGGTTGGAAGTGTAAACCATATTTTGGAATTCCATTTTTACCAAGTATTTGTATAAATTCTTAGTTGGATATTTAAAATTGTTAGCTATATTATAAAATGTATTTTGGATTTAGATTTTTTTGAGGCTTGGTTTTATAAATAACAATAATGAGGTCTACTTGGAACTTTTGAAATGATTTTTCTAAAGATAAATACCCATTGAAACATAACTCTAATGATTTAAAAAATTCATGTCTAATTTTTATATGTATATGATGATGCCCAATGAATGGTCCTATGAAATTTTTATACATGTTTTGATATAATTGGTGATATTTCTTGTAAGGGTGTCCGAGGTGAGGGTGTGTCTTTTTTTAAATGGACTGACACACACACACACACACACACATTTCGTTGAAATGATTATTTAGATCACCTCCATTTTAGATTCATGGTTAATCAGGAGTTTCTAGGTGGGAATTATAAGTACACATGTTACACTAGTCTAGAATCACACTATGACTATTGGATCTAAGATATATTTTATTTTTCTTATGGGATATTCCTCTTAATTAGTATAGCGAGGGAATAAAATGGGTTTTAGGGCAGGTTGTTATCCGATAATAGTATTATTTAGTAGTTGTATTTCCTTGTCCTAGATTTTCCCAATAGATCCAAGGTTCTCATGATTTATTATTTGAAATTTATTATTTGAAAACTATATATGTTTAATGATTTCAATAGTTAAAGTTTAAATGTTTACTATTAAAAATAAAAGCCCTATATTTGTTACACATTTTCATTGAAAGAAAACATGATTTCTTCAATTATTTTCCCTTTTACAATGATTGGTTTTGAAGGTGAAATTTATGTTTGTTTGTTTTATAGAAATTGAAAATATATTTTATATACATTTATATAAATAATTAAAAACAATCATGAATTAGTTTTACTTTTAAAGGGTATGCATGGACTGGGGGGTGATTACTTTCTAGGCTATATAACTCATGCCTACCATCCTTATACGTTTAGTTATATTTTCTCAAATGTGGTATCTTTGAAATTAATATCTTGGTTTTTATCAGAATCTTATATTAGGTTGATGGTAGTGGAAAGTGGAGATGATTCGATTATACAAGGATATGGTTGGTGTATCCTAATATACTTTTATAGTTTTTTTGGTATCTTTGATGTACTATCCATTTAAGATTTTCAATTTCCTCTATATATATTGTATTACTTATATTATCCAATTATTTAGTTCATTGTTTCTGTATTATTGTGTTCATATTTATTAATCATGTTTACTTTTATGTATTGTACTTAATTTTGTTCATTATTTGGTTTGTATTAATTTTTTATCTTCTTGAATTCTGGCATAGACTTTCAATGTATTTAATGGTCACGCTAGATATCTAGTCAGAATTCCTTGACTTATTATTTATTTCCTAGGAGAAACAATTCCCAATGTGATCTAATCGAGCACCTTGGTACTTACTGTCAGCCTGGGAGGATTGAGAATGCCTCTTGGGTCTTTTCATAGGTTGGATTGGATGCCCCAGTCAGGGGTGACCCTGGTTTGTTTTTAATAATTAATGTGTTATATATTATATTATATTTATTAAATTAGCGGTTTAGCATGAAACTTTTAAAATATAATTTTCAATCTTATATGAAACATGAACTTTTCAATTTTTCCATGGGAGGGGTACTAAATTAGTGAATTATGGGATTGAGTGTTGATAGACCATAATTTATATATTAATCTATTGGGATGATTTTACAATGAGTGTTCTAAAAACCTTGATTATTATTTTTCCAATCTTATATTACCTTATAAAACGAGCTTCTTCTTTTTTCATGTCCAATAACTACCTATGCTCCCAAAGTGTGTAATAAATAAGTTTTATTGTAATTTTAATTTGGGATATCATTACCAAAAAATCAAAAACTATTTCTTGTATTTTCTAGAGGATAAAAAAGAAGGATTAGGATTATTCCACTAAATTTTATGAATATTGAATTACTATTTACTATTTTACTTTTTATAATTTTGGAAAACCATATATAAGTAAAAGATACTATAAGGAAATTATGTTTTAAACATAGTTACATTACATGTTAAAATCGTGTTTGAGTTGATTATAATCATGTTATTATAGGGTTTTACATCTAGAAATAATTTTATTAGTAAAATGGATTTATATTATATTTTATTCATGTTTTCTATATAGATTATTATTATTAATGAATTGTAGATGTTGTTTATGAAAATAATTACATAGATTCATAATATTCTATATATGTTTTGAACTGATTTGATGATTAAAATGAGTTGTTCATTGATTCTTGTTAATGGAAACTTTTACGAAGCATGTTGATCATTTAATGTTTTTTCCTTAATATATGTTTTAATTATTACAATATAAAATTTTTAGGATATGTGAGTAGAATTTTTTTTTATTTTTCAAGTATTATATGGTAATGTATCACAAGCAAAAAAGAGAGACTTAGAATTTGAATGAAAATATAGTTTCATCAAGATATAAAATCACATATTATCAAATTCAACAAGTATTTAAATTAAAAGTTTTGGATGAAATAAAAAATGGGGGTAATCTTATTATTAATCAATTTTTTATGTAATATTAAGAGGATTATGTTTCATGTTTTTAATATAAATTTACCATAAATATTATTCTTATAAAATTAAATATATTCATCTCATGTTTAATTATATAATAAGTATAATATTTAATTTAAACTTGAAAGAGTTAGGTTATTTCCAAATATTTCTTGGAATATCATTATAATTGAATAATAATGATTAGTTTACTTTGGTTCCAACTTTTGTGTAATCCAAGTTTGGAAATGTTCTTCTTATTGACCATGTCTCTAGACAATAAGTTATAACATCCTCTCTAAATATGAAAACCAAAATATTTTTCATAGTATTCTTATAACACACATGAATTTTTGAATTCTTTATCGTTTTATTTAACTAAATAAATAAAGTTATAATATTTTGGTAAAATTTAAAATTTTAATTATATAATTATCCATATTTATTTAATGAATTATTTTATTAGTGTAATATATTATTAAGTTCCATAATTGTCTCAAATAAATCTAAATTTCTCAATAAATTTACTAATGGTAAATTAAATTATTAATTAATTGAAAATTAATTGTTAAATATTATATATTATTTTGTGTCTTTGGATCCTCAGTGTAAATAAATTCATTTTTAAGAGACTTATTAGTTAGCATCAATTGAAATTTTTTCTTTATTGATGTTAATTACTTACAGAAGAAAAAAATATTCATTTTTGAAAAATGGATATTGGATACAATTTGGTAAATCATAGATCTATCCATTCATTCCCTAATTATTGTGAGGATTATAAAAAATATGACTAATAATGTTGTACTTCATAATAGTGTGATGAATCTTTCTTTTATTAAAAGTGGTTCCGTATTAATTTTTAAAAATAAAATAAATTTTCAGTATAACCATGATCAAATTATTCTATTATTAATCTCTTTCTCTATGGATCTTAGTGAATTCTATTTTGATTCATGTGGTAAGGTTTTAAATATTTATATTTTAACTTATAATCATAGTTTAAACTTATCAATCAATTTAATTTAAATAATATCAATGAGAAGTGTATTATTATTTTTATTTTCTAATAGGGTTTTGGTAAATTATAATTGGTGAAATTTATCATAAATATTAGTGACTTTGGATGGGTGAATATTCCCAAAAATGATTTTATTATTTTTCTCTAGGTAATTCAATTTATTAATTTTTAATTACTTTATTAGTGGTTTATATCTATGACAGTTTTTTTTATAATTTATCATCCCAATTTTTTTATATGGAGTGACTTGTGGATAGTTTTCAAGGAGGCTGATAATTATTTAAACATTATATTTGGGATTTTATAAATGTTTATTCATTAAATTTTTTTGAGTAGTAACTAAGTGTAATTATTTTATATCTTTTAGTTCAGTTCTCTAAGTTGATAGTTTTTTTATTCTATGGGATATAATTGTTATACATATTATATTTTATTTATTTTTATGATCTCTTGATTCTGATAAAAATTATTGGATATATTTATTTCAATGGAGTTGATTTTTTTCCATTTTGTGAGTTTATCAAGCTAAATTTATTGATATTTAATTTGTGAAAACTAAGTAGAATTATTTTTTTAGATCATATTTATTATAAAAAAATGTGTTGCTATAGTTAAAATTAATTTGATAATTAATATATAGAATGAAAAAGAGGATGATGGATTTGAATATATTTTTTTTGTATTTACTTGAGTTCAAGATAAATTACTATTTGGATAGATTTTAGAGTTTATAGAAACCTAGAATGGTTATAAGTATTGATCTTATAGAAGTAACTTTCATTGGTGAAATTGAAGGGGGTGAAAGAAATAATTGGATATTTTTGATTTATTCCTAGTTAATCTGAGTAGTTTATAAAATATATAATTAAGATATGTATTTTAGCATAAATAAGGTGGTATAATTTCATGGCTTTATATACAGTTTGAAAACCCATGTTGAAAAACCATTACATACTTAAATGACTTAATTATTTTTCTTTTTAGAATACATTTAACTCATTTTACACCTCTTTATTATACTATAGGATAGACATAAACCGTATATATCCTCTCCTTTGACCCATAAACATGATAGACGAAATCTTGAGAATTCATTCTCTAAATTAATGGAAAATACCAAATATATTATTATCACTTATTATTATTATATATTATTTATTTAACACTATTATTTATCTTATTATTTATATTTTTATTTGAGTGTCTTCTAATTATGTTGAATCCTAGTCTGGAAATAAGGATTTTACTTAGGATTATTATAAGATTCCTATTTAAGATGAACATGAATTTTTGTGATTATATAGTTTTAGTTATTTTTTTAGGGATATATTGGGTCAATTTTGATTACCCAAAAGTGATTGAAGGAATTTATAGAAGTGGGTAAACATAGTTTGTATTTTATCTCATGATAGTTTTTGGTAAATAATGATGAAGTGACTTTAAATCTAGTTAAATTATGTTTATAATTTATATGATTTTCAAAGTATATCTTACTAGTTACCTAGAAATGTAAAGGGTTTAAATATAATTAAAATTAATTGAAAATCCATATAACTAAGGTTAAATGATTTATTATGGTAGTGACTTAATCATCTAGGTATCATTTAATTTTCATATCAACTAGTGTGATATAAAGGCTATTTTATATATTATTATTTATACACAATTTTTAAATGATTTTTAAAGTGAATTTATAATGTAACTAAGAATATGGATTTGATTTTGTAGTTTTTGAACTCGTTATTGGATTAATAATTGAAAAGATGCTTTGATTTTGTTTCAAGAAATTATTTTATAAGTGATTTATACAATTAATGTGAAGGTAATTTTAAAAGGATTTTTAGGTTGGGTGATATTTTAAAAGAATTATAGTTTTGTTTTAATTATTTATTCTCTATTTTAGATTTATAAAAAAAATATTAGTGTTGTTTTAATGAGTTACTGGAAATGTTTTATCATTTTTGAAGAAAAAGGGGAATTATTGTTCAATGTGATTTCCCTTGATTTTGTTTTTAAAATATAAAGTAATGTATGGACTATGTGGAATATTTGGGTGCAAATTAACCATTTTGATAAAAATGGATTTTTTTGATAAATTATATATTTTTTTCTATACATAAAGTTATAAAATGTATAATTGTGATTCTAAATTTATTCTCAACTTTGGTTTATGTGCTATTTTGGTTTGGTTATGAGAAAAAAAATGAAGATATCATTAGGACAATATGATTCATTTAGTAGGAATAATTGTACATATCACTAAGGGATGGAATTATATCTTAAGTATTACTATATCTTGTAGTTTGGATCCCAGATCCTCTTTAATTAGAGTGTATGATTTAATGAATTCTTAAGATGAATTTGTTTTTTAGTAATGATATATATATATATATATATATTTGTTTTATATGGTTTTGACATGATCATAATCTAGTTTGAAGAAGTTTTTAAGGATTTTAAAGAAATTTATAAGTGTTTCAAATAGAAATTCAAAATTGAATAATAACCATATCATGGTGATCAAATCTATGCCACCATATAATCCATTTTTGACATGAAATGATAGTAGAACAATTTTGAAAATATTTTGTTTCTATTTCATTATATTTTAACACCAGATAAACCAACATATGGTAAATTACATTGTGGAATAATAATTTATGCAATATTCTATATGAAATTGGGAGTAGATAAGTACACATAGTGGTGAAATGTGTTTTGAGAGGGAGGTTTGGTGTAATAACTATCCAACATGGTTTGGATAAAAAACCATTACATAGAGATTATAATGGTAGGGGAAGTATTTTTATGAGTTTTTTTAAGAACATTGAAAATTGAATGGTGCATCATGTCACGCCTTGATATTTTTATGAAATATTTATCTTTCAATAATTTTATTTCTTCTATATGCTTTGTTACACACAAGAAAGAGTTTAGATGAACTGTGAAACATTATTAAAATATTATATGTACATTATCACCTATATGTGGGATTGGTGGGTATGAAAAATAATAAATATATTATTAAAAATATATTTTTTACAAATTTATAAAATGAAATCATTAATTATCAAATGATTATCATCAAAAACAATTTTTTTTTGAAAATAAATGTGATGTTTTTTTCTTCTGAATTTTTTTTATGTGTGCAATGTATTTTATATCAATATATTAAATTAGTACTTATTATTGAATTATTTTAATGAAATTTATATATTATTTAATTGATAAAATGTTTTAAAAAATCAAAAAATATTTTTCTAAGCGTTGGATAATAATAAATCCAGTTTTATGCTTAAAATGTATTCTTTCTTCTAAAAAAAGTTTTTTTTCACATTTTGCACAATTAATTTAAAATTAATTGATAAATTTTTCTAGGAATTGAAATAGATAAAATCAATTGAATATTTAGAATTAGGGGTTTCAAATTTGGTAATTAATCCCATTTTATTTTTGGTTATTATGAATAATAACTGTGGTAAAATCTATCACAATGATAAAGGGAAAATCTGGTTAATCTGGATTAAAAATAAGTGATAAAGCCATATTTTTCATCATAATTATTATTGGAATAATTTAATTCTACTCTTAATAAATTTTTTTATAAATTGAGTTATTTTATGGAAAAGTTTCTATGAAAATGACTTATATATTATTAAAATCAAATAAAGTTAAAAAATGCCACTTTCATTGTTTTTAATATCTGTTATGCATCCACATAAGGAAAAAATTATGTTATGAATGAATATAAGTGTTTATTTTTGTATTAATAAAATAATATTAATGATATAATTTTTTTAATTTTTCGTAATTATATAATGACCTTAATTTCTTAAGCAACACTAATGCAATATTTCTCCATTTAATAAAAAATATAATAAATGATATTAAATATATTAAAAGTGATATAATTCTATTTATTTAATGTGACCCAAGAATTTATAGACTTATGTGACATATTAGATATGTTTTAAATCATTATATTATAATTTAACATTTTTATTTAAATATTTAAAGTTAAATTTAATGAATAGTGTAAAAATTGATAATAATGATATTTTATCAAAATAATGTTTTATTAAATTATTTTAAAATCATAAAAATATTTAAATAATACAAATTGATTATTATATGGTATGCAATTTCATAAATAATCCATTTATGGTCCAATTTCTACCTTATAATTAAAATTACAACCTTTTAATTTTGAAAAAGATATTACCATATTTAAAATTAAAATATGTTAACTAAGGGTTAATCAAAATCATAAGGTATAAAATTATACCAAAACTAGTATAAATTCTATTGGTTTATGGGATTAAAACCATATACCACCTTATATTCTAATAAATTTCAATTTTTAGGTATTTTAATTTGGAATGAATTTATTATAATTTAATCTTTTGAGAAATTCTAAAAGTGCCCCTCACCTCAATATTAAAGTACACATCCTCCATCACTTAATTACTAATATTAGATACTTATAGCTTGAAAATTATCTAAAAAATCATCTTATAAAATTACCTAAACACATTATAGAGGTTATTTTATTCCCAAAATACCAACCCTAGAGACATTTGGAGGAGATACAAAGGAGTTGTTTCTAAGAATAGGTAATCTACTTAACCAATCGCTTTCCTTTTATACTTTTATTTACCCCTACAAATCTATTATATTTTTCATAAAATGATAAATTAATTATCCTAAATATTATTATCTTTTATTATGATTATTAAAACACCATTTTAAACCATCCTTCTCACCAAACAACAAGTTAAAGTATCACTCATGCGTACGTACGACTTACCATCTCCACATAATGATACAATTCATTTTTCATCACCATTTTTTATGGATGGGTATTATGAAGGGTTTAATGTTTATATATGATATTTATGAAATAATTATACTCATTTAATTATAATATCCTGTATACCTTCTTATTATCCAATCTTTTGGGAAATGATAATGTCTCTCATACGTATATATGGACTACCATCTCCACGATGTGATGTAATTCATTTTTCATTTATATTTCACATGTATGGTAATAAGGATGAATTTTATGAATATATATGATATATATGAAATAATAATTATTATTTAAATTTGAATTATTATTTACCTTTATTTCATTCCCTCAGTCAAAAAATTAAAACAACGTTCATGCATACGTACAACCTACCATCTCTATGAACGATGTAATTAATTTTTCTATCTAAAATTTTTATTTTTTTTTATAAATAAATATATATTATGTTTATAATGTTGTTAATGTTTTTTAAATTATGGTACCATGATCAATTTATAAGTGTTGGAACTACCGAACTGAAACATACTTCGAAAACGAAGGAGTTATCACCATGAATATTTATTTTAATAATAAATTATTAATAAACGAGTGATAAGATGTTAAAAATAAATCATAAATGGTATTATAAATATGAATATAGTAATTAAATACATTTATAATAAATATATATTTATTATATATGAGGTTTTAACATGAATAAGAAAAGGCGAGACTTGAGGTAATGGTTTATTTCACAATCTCAGCATTATTCGAGATTGCTTATGCTTAAGTCTCCATTGGATAATATTTATCTTCCATATCCATGTTTTCTAATTTTTTTTTCAATTTTTTTTACTATTCTCTTACAATTTTTTAAAATAATTTTTACTCATGTTTTACTTTTTATAAAATAATTTGAAAGTATTTTTTTGTCATTTTCCAAATGAGGAACTCTATGAATTTTCTGATAAAAATATGGAAATAATATTTTTTAACTTATAAGAAATGAATATATTTTCCTAATATAATGAATGATGAATTCTATTTATCTTTATTTATAAGTTTTTAAGTTTATTTTAAAATATTTTTTTCCTTTATAAGTACGTGGATTTAAGAAAAATGATTTCAAAATGGAAAAGTTATTTTCCTCAATAATTATTCAATATGATCATTCAAAATAATTTTATATCTAAGATGAAACCCTTAGATATTCATCAATTTTTATTAGGGATTTTATCTAATTATACTGTCCATATTATTTATCTGGATGGTTTATATTTATGGTGATAATATGAAATGTTTATGAAATCCATTACTTTTCCATGGTTTATGTATGATGAATGGTTTATGAAACCAATTTATTTTTATGGGTTTTGATATAATGAATGATTTATGATAATATGTAAAACATATATATGGTTTTCATTATGCAACTGGTGTGACCTATATATCCTTCCAATTCATTGGGTAAAGTATTATATCTTATGAGATAGTTACTGAAAATAATTTGAAGTGCTTGATCCATTATAGAAAACAAGTCAATGTGCTTGATCTATTATAAAAAAAGTCAATATTTTTAATACACTATGGGAAATAGGTGTTGATGCCCAATCTTATGATCTTGGTAGTTTTACTTGTCTTATTAAATGGTTTTTGTACTTATTATGGTGCCATACAAATTTATGGCATGAATTTATGGTTCTTGATTGAGTGACAATGAATTCTCATTCTTACGATTCATGTCTTTTGAAATGTTAATGTTTTATACCTTAACTCATGTTTATGATATTTTTCATATTGGATAATAAATTTTATGTTATGTTCATGATCTCACACCCTTATTCTTATCTTATTCTTTGATATGATCATAAATTGATATCTACCATGTTTTCCCTTATTGATCATCTAAGTTTACATTTTTCTTATGTTTCCTTTACCCATGTTATGAAGAATGTTGTTAGTAGGGTATGCCTATGAAGATTTTTACATGGGAAGATCTTTATGGGAGATATTTAATATCTTTCATAAAATAAGAAGATTTTATATCTAATATGAAAAGTCTTTAAACTTTTATAGTTATGGATTGTATTGTATTGTTATGTATGGAATATTCATATAAATAGATGTAAAATTTGTGTATAAAAATATTAGGCCATTACTGTTGGTATTAGTTAAATTTTTAGTCAATAATTAGAGATTATGTTTAGTAAAATTTTATGAAAACCCTAGGGATTGATCTAAGTATAGGATAAAATTATAAGGTTTTGATAATGATCACGAATTACCTATATTAAACCTAAGGTGTAATAAAATAAGGTGTCATGATTTAGACATTATATAAACGATTTTTTGGAATTTTTTGGTTTTCTACTATGATTATTTTTTCTCACACTGATATTTGGAGTTAGTAAATAGAAAAAACTAGAATAAATCATGTTGTTGTTGAATGATATGGATGTTGTAATCATTTTTCACCTGAGAAACCAAATGTTATGGTATATGATATGTACAATATTATTGTTGTTCTTAGAAAAATTTATTAGGATATGAATCATTCAGTGTTTCCAAACATTAAATGTAGGGAACAACATAATATTGAATCTTTCATAAGGAAACAATCTCCTTTTTTTACTATATCTTCTGATCCTCTAGTGGATGAGCGATGAATCGACACCACTGATAAATTTTTTTTGTTCTTCAATGATTGGGACTTGAAAAATTTATCCTAGATATTTATCATCTATAAGGTGATATAGCTCAATTCTGGAATATTATCAAGAATATGAAGCAAGAGGGAGAAATTGAATTCATGGAATGGGATGAGTTTAAGGGGATGTTCATCAATAGAAACTTTCCTTATATTATACATATAAATATTGATAATGAATTTATTGAGTTGAAGCAAAAGGATGAATAATGCATTGGTACCTAGGGGGAAAATTTAACTTGTCATGTAAGGTATGCCTCTAGTTTAATGACAACACCATGATTCACTATTTTATTTCACCCTTATAACATTGTATTAAATTGATTTTGTATTGTAAATTCAAAATATAAAATAAAATATCACTTTATGTTTTATTAAATTATTTAATATGTATCCCTATTAAAAGGGGATATTATACTTGTTTTGATATTTTCATTTTAGGTGGAGGTGATTTGGAGGCTCTAGAGATGATCCAGAAGGAAAATAGGTCAAACTTCTTGGAATCCCAAGGACACCTATCGAAATTTTTAAACATTTCACAAAATATTTGGCTTAAAATGGGATGAATTTTTTTGGGACTATCTAAAAATACATGGGTTACAAATAATATCAATAAACCCAAGACCAGTTTATCCATTAATGGGCCCATCCCATCCAATCTATCTAGGGGACATAATCTGCCCAAATTCAAAAGTTAGGTTTGGTATTTTGACAATATCTCCAAATACAAGAGTCCAATGACCCCAAAATTTGACAGGGATATATTCAAGAGTCTGTAAAACAACTATCCTCTTTTTTTCAAGTCATTATATGGCCATTTACAAAACCAAAATTAATACACAAATTATATCTCGAAAACTGGTTGGCCAAAACCACTTCCCATTTAGGCTATAAAAAGGCACCATGGTTACATAATTTTCATGTTCTAACCAGAATCAATGATCTAGAATATTGGAGTCTATAGGAGTCTCCTCATAATCCTAGAAGTTTTGGAGGCCTCTATCCTCATAGGGTGATCAATAATGAATAAGGAGTTCCACCCGAGCTTACTCCTCCTCTCGATGGTGGGCTATATGGTGGGTGATCATTGCGAGGGAGATACACACTTGAAGAGGGAGTCATGGCACATAATTATCTACCATTTTGGTGTATATTATGGTTTTGAATTTTTCTTTTATATGTATCATAAATTGTTTTTATTCATTTAATTGAAATACTTTTTATTTCATAACTGATCGGTGTGAAGTTTTAAGTGCATGACTTGTGTTGTTCTGATTGGACAACATAATACTTCTCTTATTTCCTGAAAATTTGATATTTTAGTGTTACTTTACCAAACATAATTCATGATAAGGTTCTATAACTTGACTATATGATTTTTATGTCAAGATTTAGTCGTATTTTCATCATTTTAGGGGTTGTGCGTAGCCAAGTTCTTGGTTAACCCTCAATCAAAGGATTACACCAAAACCTAATATTCAATTAAGAACAAGAAACATTTAAAGTGGTATATTAACTTAGCAGTGATAACGTAATCATAATTTGTTCTTCAAAATCCACTTGTTTTTAAACTTTTAAACATTTTATATTAAGTCATTTAATTTTAAAACTGTTTCTAAAACCACCCCCTCTTTCAGTAATTTTTATTAAAAATTCACGCTAAAAACCACCGACACTCCTTGAGAGATAACCTAGGGTCTGCCCTATACTATAAATAATATTTAAAAACACAATAAATTTATCATGTCATGACTAAGTGTTAAAATTTTGGCATTATTTTCGGGGAGCGCTTTTGTTTTTAGTTTGTGTTTTTTTAAAAAATATTGGGTATTTTGTAATTATTTTTTCAATTATTTTATTCCTTCAATTTTTAGTTGATTTATAAAATAATCCTTTTGTAGGAATTTTGAAGTATGTGATCTTCATCAAAGGAACTACATCCATTTGAACAAGAACCAAAAAGGATCTTACATCGTCAACACTAAGAAGCACCAAATAATCCATTGAAGGAGGACACACAAAACATTGACACACTTCTTGATCCTTCCTCTTATTATTCTATAAACAATATTAAAAATGAAATAAAATTTCATAAAAAGGATTAAAATAAATGGTCATTAAAAGAACTAAGCTCTCTTAATGTTTATATCCAACAAACTTACATTCAAATACAAAGCAAGGCATCCAATTTTGAACTAAAACCCGATTTAATTCACTTATTACCAAGATTCCATGGAATGGCTGGAGAAGACCCACATAAGAATTTAAAAGAATTTCATACTATGTTTTCAACATTTAAACCTACTAATGTGGATGAAAAAAAATTAAAGCTTAGGGAATTCCCTTTTTCATTAGAAGATACTGTAAAATATTGGCTATACTAAGTTAATTCCCCAATTAGAGGCTGGGCGGACATGAAGCATCATTTTCTTGAAAAATATTTCCCAGCCTCTAAAACTGTAACAATAAGAAAAGAAATATATGGTCTAAGACAATCAGAAGTGGAAACACTTCATGAATACTGGGAAAGATTTAAGAGGCTTTGTTTAAGTTTCCCACACCACCAAATAATTGATCAACTATTAATTCAATATTTTTATAAAGGTTTAATTATTATTGATAGAAATAGGATTGATGATACTATATGTGGTGTTCTAGTTGATAAGACCCTAGTTTCTATAAGAACCCTAATTGAGAACATGGCATAGAACACTCAAAAATTTGGTTCAAGATCCAATGTACCCATTTGAGGAGTCCATGAGGTGCAGAGATCTGATTTTGAAAATAAGGTGGACACAATGTTTGAAGTGGTAAGTACCCTTGTTCAAAAATGTGATCCTTCCCAAGGGAAATCCCAATCTCCTCCTCCCATCCATTGTGGTATATGTTCTTCTGACACCCACTATTCTAAGCAATTCCACCGACTAAGATAAAATTCTAAGAGTTGTGAGGAAATATTTCCAGGATGCCTCTATAACCAAACCATTAGAAAAAACATTACTATACATCTGAATATGGGTGGAAATAAAACCAATATTATAGTCATGGAGGGTATTAAAACAAACCTCAACAACAATGGAACCAATCGGGGCTGAGTCGTCATCTACCACCACCACCCAAAAATAGCCAACCACCACAAAGGCCTTTCCGATCACCCCCTCCAAAACCCAATCCTAGACTAGAAGATATGATGAAAAAATGGATTCTAATCATCTCCAATTCCAAAAAACCACCCAAGTATCCATAAAAGACCTAAAAACCAAATTAGGCCAACTCAAAAAATCCATGGGAGAAATTCAAAGTCATGGTTCAGGTAAACTTCCCCCTCAACTAGTAGTTAACCCTAGGGATAAGGGAAATGTTAGTTTAATAACCCTTAGGAGTGAAACTCATCTTAAATTCCAGATGGCCCCTCCAATATAATCATACCCTCTTAAGGAAACCACCATCCCAACCACGGTAAATGGTACAAATGAGGTAAAACCTTGTCCTGAGAGAATCCCTACCAAAGGAAAGAGTGTGTATGTTGATGAGGTGCCCAAACTAACTATTCCTATTCCATTTCATCAAAGGGGCATGAAAACTTAGAAAAAAATTAAACTAAAATTGAGAAGGAAATATTGGAAACTTTCAAAAAAGTATAGGTTAAAATTCCTTTGATTGATGTCATAAAGAAAATTCTGAGATACGCCAAGTTTCTAAAGGAGATGTGTACACACCGAAGGAAACTTCATGGTGATGAGAAGGTGAGAATGGAGAGGAATGTCTCAGCATTAATAGATCCATAACGTCCCACAAAATGCAATGAACCTATAATATTCTCAATTCCTTGCACTATAGGGGAGTATTACTTTTATAATGATATGATTTATTTGTGTGCTTCTATAAATGTGATTCCTCAGTCAATTTAATCTTCATTACAGGTCGGGGAATTGAATCCCACAAGAATTTTTGTTCAATTATCTAACCAAAGTACTGCACACCCCTCTGGTGTGTTATAGGATGTTCATGTGAGTGTGAAAAATTTAATTTTTCCTACAAATTTTATGTGCTTAAAATGGAAGATGATAAGATGAATGAACATGACCTAATTATATTGGAAATACCTTTTCTGAAAAATACCAAAACCGTAATTAATTTCTAAAATGGTACATTATCTATGGAGTTTGGTGGTGACATTGTCTACTTCAATATCCTTGATTCCATAAAGCAACCCTTGTAAGAACATTTATCTCTCTCTATTAACTCTATAGATGTACTCCCTTCCCCTGGAAAAAATTATTTTCATCCACCTAATCCCATTTATGAGTTTTCTTCATTGTTTTAAATTATAGGAAAAAAATCCTGCATAGAATTTTGTACCTATCTATAAAAATTTCATGCATTTTTGTTAATTGATAATTTCTTGAACACAAAGGATCACATTACCATCGATGATACTGACAAGATTGTAAAAGCTCATTCCTCAAAATAGGATGATACCATTGAGTATTTAGATAATATTAGTGACCTCTCACTTTCACACACACTCCCATCAATCCAAAACCTCCCAGAATTGGAACTAAAACAACTGCCTTAATATTTAAAATATTTCTATCTTGAGAATAGAAACAATTTTCCTATCATCATTTCTAGATCAATTCCTCCTGAACATGAATTGTGACTACTTGAACTCTTAAGGGAGTATAAAAAAGCTTTGGTATGGACACTTGTAGAAATTCCTGATATTATCCCATAAATTTTTACACATCATATATTGTTAAATGACGAGTCTAAACTAGTGAGGCCGTCACAACGTCGATTGAACCCAAACCTCCTATATGTTTTTGAAAAGGATGTAACAAAATTATTGGATACTAGAATCATTTACCCCATATCTAATAGCCAATGGGTAAGTCCAATTCAAGTAGTTCCTCAAAAAACTATTCTAATGGTAATTAAAAATTAAAACAATGAATTGGTTTCATATCGTGTGCAGAATAGTTGGTATATATGAATAGACTATATCCAAATAAACCAGCACACTAGGAAGGACCATTTCCCATTATCATTCATTAACCAAATGATTTAGAGGATAGAAGGGAAGTCCAATTACTAATTTCTTTATGGGTATTCTAGATATTTTTAGAACCATATTTCCCTCAAGGATCAGTAAAAGACAACCTTTACTTGCCCCTTTGGAACATTTTCATATAGAAGGATGCCATTTGGTCTGTGAAATGCTCTGAGTATTTTAAAGAGATGCATGCTTAGTATTTTTTCATATTACCTAGAGAATTGCATGGAAGTATTCATTGATGATTTCACTGTGCATGGATCATCCTTTGATGAATGTTTTAATAGTTTAGGCTCATTCCTATATCACTATTTTGAAAAGAATATTGTATTAAATTATGATAAATTCCATTTAATGGTGTGAAAAGGTATAGTACTGAGGATTTTAATTTATGGGGATGGTATGCAAGTTGATAAATCAAAAGTTAATGCCATTTCTTCCCTATCATTCCCCGAAACCATACAGGATGTATGGTCTTTCTTTTGTGATGTTGGATTTTTCCATCATTTCATTCATGACATTTGTAAGATTGCATCACCCTCTCCTAATTGATACAAAAAGAAAAGTAATTTTTTTTTGATAAAGAATGTGAGGAAGATTTTAAAAAATTGAAATAGAGTCTCACATCATCCCCGGTAATCCAACCAACTTGGTGAGATTTACCATTTGAGATCTTGTGTGACACCTCTAACTATGCCGTATGGGATGTCTTATCACAAAAGTTTGATCAAGCTCAAAATTTCATTGACTATGCCTCATTTACTTTGGACCCTGCCCAAGAAAACTACACTACAAATGAAAAATAATTCCTTACCATGTTTTTTTCCTTAGATAAATTCTGTTCATACATTTCAGGGTCCAAAGTCATTGTATTCTTAGATCATGTAGCTCTCTAGTATCTCCTTCAAAAACCAGAAGCCAAACCACTTCTCATTCGATGGATGCTCATCCTTTAGGAATTCAATATAGAAATTAGAGATTAAAAAGGGGTATAGAATGTTGTGGATGACCATATCAGTAGAATCCTCATATCCTTAGACATTAAATCATCCCCCTGTATTCCTATAAATGACATATTCCCTGATGATCAATTGTACCGAGTGCAGGATGTTATTCCTTAGAATTATGAAATTGTAAATTATTTTGTAATATCTTGTATTCCTCAGGTGTTGTGTTCCTGATAGTGAGTTTCATCTTATCTAAAGGTTCTTCCACACTCTTTCTTATGGGTTACACTTGGGTCCTCAATGTAATTTTCACAAGGTCCTTGATTCTGGTCTCTTTTTCCCCACACAATTTTGGGATTCCCATGATTTCTATAAATATTGTCCAGATTGTGAAATAATGGGTAATGTCTCTAGAAGAAATGAAATTACACAACAACCTTTTCTCTTTCATGATTTTTTTATGTTTAGGGCATTGAATTTATGAGTCCATTTCCCAATTCCTTTGGAAACTTGTACATTCTTCTGGTAGTGGACTATGTGTCAAAATGGTTAGAAGCATGAGCCACAAGGGCTGATGATTCCAAGACTATTGGGGAATTTTTGAGAACCCATTTTTTGTAGGTTTGGATTACTTAGGTTTATCATTATTAACCAAGGTTCTCATTTTTTCAACTTCACAATGCAATCATTTTTGCGTTGTTATGGGTTCAGACATCAATTGTCTACTACTTATCACCCATAGACCAATGGTCAAGCCGAGGTGTCTAATAGAGTGGTAAAACAGATTCTTGAATTTTTTTAAACCCAATAGAAAATATTAGCGTCTTAGACTCGATGATTCATTATGGGCTTATTGTACCACTTTCAAAACTCCCATTGGCATTTCACAATATCACTTAGTTTTTGGAAAGAGTTGTCAGCCTATTGAGATAAAGCACCAGGCCTACTAGGACATCAAAAAAATGAAATTCTAATATTTCTAGTATAGGTGATCAAAGGAAGTAATAGATTTAGGAGATGGAGGAAATGAGTAGAGATTCATATGATAACTCATATATTTATAAGGAGCGAGGATTCCCACAACTATCTTATCCTTCATTATCAATTCCACATTGGGCAGACGACAATCCTTTATAATGAAAGGATGAAGTAAAATCCACGTAATATTCATTACAACTAGTTTGGACCATACAATGTTACTAATTTTTGTCCACTTAGTATTGTTCAGGTTAAAAATGAAGAAACCAAAAAAACATTTACTGTCAATGGGTAGCGACTTAAGTAATTCCACGAAGCCCTTTCAGAGTCCCCGATGGAGGAACTTAAAGTTCAAGAAGCATCGTACCAATGACACCCACCAGATTTTTTCCTTACTTCCCACATTCTCTTATATTACAGTGAGGACACTACATAATATAAGAGTGGCGGTATGGGTACATTCCTAGGTTAGTTAAGAATTTTCATCATCTTTTTTTTCTTTTTCTCTTTTTTTCTTGCTATATAGTATTTTCACATTTACCCTCGTTCCCCCCCTCAATTTTGTTCCAAAATCTTAATTTTTGATTCCCACTTTATCATGGAAAATTATTCCCACTTAATCACGGAAGTTATTAAAAATACATGTCGAATTTCCATATTTCATGTTGTTTTAACATTTAATTTTTTTTGATGAAATGTGAATATCAATAAGAATTCAATAAAGTGGTGCGAATTTCTCTTGAAATTTAGTTGTTTGTCAATGATATAAATGGATGTATCATTTTGATACCATTGAGACTAATAGTACCCTTTGTGTGAGTAGTTTAATGGAAAATTATGTCACTTAATTTGTCCACACATCTTTCCACCCAACCATGAAGTGTGAAAATTTATTACTTAATAGAATGTAAAAATAAGTTAGGTTAATTATTATATAATTTTAAAAATGATTTTTCCATATGTTCAATCCTTATTCGATCTATCTTATTACTATACCAAATTGACCTATTCCTATGTACCTGTTATCTGACTGTTGTATGCCCTTATAAAAAATACAAAAAAAAACATTGAGGGGAGTGATGAAATGTACAACAGATGAGGATATTTGGGTTAGGAGATTATGGTTTCTCTTTTGGGAATGGTTAAATGAGTGATTCTTGAAATTTTATTTCAAATGATGTAGGGTAGGTTCAGTAGAGAGGATCATGTAAGAAATTTTTTTAAAATAACCTATATTTACTCGATAGAAAGTGGAAAGAATAGAATGAAATGGTTTTCAAACACACACACACATGGAGAATTAGTGACATGATTAAATTTTGAATTATTTTTGTAGATTGTTATATTAAATCTCTTGTTATTTCATTTTGATACAATTTTGAGACGTCTTTTTCCAGGATCATTGAAAATAAATCCACGGTATGATTTTTGATTTGATCGCATTTCTATCAGGAATTAAATTTTCATTTAATGTAAAATATTTATGAAGTTGGTAATATCTCCATGCATAATTTTTGGAAATTTGACTTTTCCCAGAAGTGAAAATGTTTAGGTGTAGGGGTGTGATCGCACCGTGATTTACTATTTTATTTCACCCTTACACCATTGTATTAAACTTCTTTTGTATTGTAAATTCATAACATAATATAAAATATAAATTCATGTTTTATTCCATTATTTAATATTTATCACTTTTAAAGGGGTCAATTATACTTGTTTTGATATTTTCATTGTTGGTGGAGGTGATTTGGAGGCCTCTGAGATGATCCAGAAGGAAAATGGGCCAAATTGCATGGAAGCCCAAGGACACCTATCAACTGTTTTAGACATTTCATGAAATATGTGCATTCAAATGAGATGAAATGTTGTGTTAAGATCCAAAAATCCATGGGATACAACTCATCTCAATAAAACTAAGCCCAATTATTCCATTAAAGGAACCATCTAAACCAATCTGTCTGGGGGACAGGATCAATCTGAATTCAAAAGTTAGGTTCGGTATTTTGACAATATCTCCTAATACAGGTGTCCAATGGACAAAATATTTTACAGGTAGATATTCAAGAGGCCTAAAAACAAATTTAATCTTTTTTCCATGTTGTTATATGGCCATTTATGAACCCAAAAATGAGACACAAGTGGTATATAGAAAAATGGGTGGCCAAAACCACTTTCCATTTTGGCTATAAAAAGGCACCATGGGTACCTCATTTGAAATTTTGAACCAAAAGAAAATCTCTTCCATTTTGGAGTCTAAGAGGAGTATCCTCATCATATTGGACATTCTATAGGCCCCTATCCTCATATGGTTATCAGGAATGAATAAGGAGTTCCACCCGAGCTTCCTTATCCTCTCGATGGTTGGATAAATGGTGGGTGATCATTACGAGGGAGATACACACTTGAAGAGGGAGTTCAAAGCACATGATCCTCAACCCAATTGATTTGGTCTCTCTAAGTGCATATAGAATACCCATGTTCAAAACCAAGAAGAGGCATAATTCTAGGTTACTGTAGTAGTACAACAATAGCATTGTAGTAGTACTGTGTGGGTATTGTAGCAGGTACTGTTCATTACTTTAGTAGTTTGAACTATTCACATTGGGCCACCGGTTTGGGATTGGAGTTCTTAAGGCCTTTGGGACACCCATTCCTTCAAGTCAGTAAGTCTTTCTGGCCACCTTTATGGCCTTCGGGCCACATCAAGGCCTTCAGGCCATCTTAAGGCCTTCAGGCCACATGATCAGTGCTGTTTCCCCAGATAGACTCTACAAAAAAAGAGAATTACCAGAAGAGGATTCAAAGCAGGTTCCCTCACGTGAGCAGAAACAATGGATTTGGATGAATGAGAGGGTATGTCTATGCCATTGGGACCAGCCTTTGCTTGTACGAGAATCTTATCCAGACGACCATGCGAAGGTGGAGAGCTACAATCATGATGCAAATGCCGGGGAGAGGCAGTTACTTGTAGTTATAGTCTAGTTGAATTCACTAAGACCTTAGGGCCATTTAATGTATCTTAAGACTATAGGCCTTGTAATCTCTAAGCCTACGGGCCTTGTGAGGGTTCCCCCTCATCCATTAAAAGGGGGGTTATCAAAAATCAATAAAAATGAAGGCCTTCAGGCCATTCGGGTTAAGAGGGAGTTCCAAAACATAATTATCTACTATTTTGGTTTATATTTTGAATTTAAATTTTTATTTTATATGAATCTTAACTTTTTTTAGTGCGTTTAATTGAAATAATTTCTATTTCATAATTGATTGGTGTGCAATTTTAAGTTTTTGACTTGTGTTGTTCCAATTGGATAACATAAGACTCTTATTCATTCCCAAACATTTGAGATTTTAGTTTTCCTTGAAAAAACTTAATTCATGCTAAGGGGATAGAACATGACTATAGAATTGTTATATCATGGATTAGTCCTATTTTAATCATTTTAGGGGTTGTACATACCCATGATCTTGGTTAACCATCAATCAAAGGATTACACCAAAACCTAATAATCAATTAAGAACAAATAAAATTTGAAGTGGTGTAGTAACCTATAAAAGATCACATAATCATCATTTATTCTCCTAAATCAACTTGTTTGTAAACTTTTAAACACTTTAAATTAATTAATTTTATTTTAAACCTATTTTCAAGACCAAATCCCTCTTTTGGTAAATTTTATTAAAAACTCACAATAAAAACCACCAAAGCTCCTTGAGAGATGACCTAGGGTCTGTAGAAGTTACTATTCAGTACTGTAGCAGTCGAGAAATATTCACCTTAGGCCACCGGTTTGGGCTTGGAGTCCTTATGGCCTTCTATCCACCTAGGAATTTGGATCATTAGGGCTTTCAGGACACCTTTAAGGCTTTCGGGCCACCTTAAGGCCTTTGGGCCACATGCAGTTGCCCAAGACAGACTCTACAAAAAAGGAGCATCCCTAGAGGAGGATTCAGAGCTGGCACACTCATCAGAGAAGAACCAAATGGATTGGGAAAGAATGAGAGGGTATGGCTATGCCATTTGGACCATCCTGTACTTGCATAGGATGCATTTCCAGAAGGCAATGCAAAGGTGGATAGCTACCATCACGATGCAGATGCTGGGAAGGGGCAGTTCCTTGTAGTTATAGTTTGGTTAAATTCTCTAAGACCTTCGAGTCATGTAATGTCTCTAAATCCTATGGTAAATGTAATAACCTAAGCCTACGAGCCTTGTAATGGTTTCCCCTCATCCCTTGAAAGGGGGGTTATCAAAAATCAATAAAAAAAGAGGCCTTCGGGCCCTTTGGGTAAAAAGAATTAGCTATAAGATAGTTCAATAGTTATGAGGAAATCATTATATGTGAAATGATAGTAGAAATGGAAATTGGATAATTCCAACATTATCATGGTTTTGAAAATAAAATAATGATCAAGAATTATGAAAATTCGTATTAATCTCGTTCTGAAAATAAATTCTAGCCATCTACATGATAACAATGTGGGAAGAAACATTATGGGAAGTGTTTGAATGAAACTATGGGTTTCTTTAAATGTTGAAATATAGGACATCATTAATGTTGAATATAAATGAATATAATGGTTAATGAAATATTGGAAAAGAATATTCCAACTAATGAACTACCCTGTCTCCAATGCATCAAATACAAGGAGTATGGAAATTATGCCAACCACTGCAAAAATCTAAATATTTTTGATGATGAACATTAACAATATCTTCAGACCAAATACAAAGAGAAATATCATGAGATCATGCCTACCAAAGTGGGTTATGAGAATGATGTTGTGAAATGTACACTTATAATACATTCCAGAACAATTAATGTCTAATTTTATTATAGATCCATGCACTATTTTATCTCTAAATAATTTTCTAAGGGTATATCTGTATCACATCAAAAATTAGATGTTGAGTTAGGTATGGAAACTTCTAATGCCACAACGGTCGCATATCAAGTCTATAGTTCTTCTACGATTGAAGTTTGTGGGAAAGTGATTCTTACAGATCTTGTGATTATTCCTTTAGATGAATTATATGTGATTATTAGAATGAATTTAATTTCTCTATATTGATCTCATATAAATGGATGAGGAAGGGAAGTCACATTTCATATTCCGAATGAACCTATTATCATTTATTGATGCGAGGATAAATATGAACTTATAATGGAAATTTATTTCATCTTTTTAATCTTAATTCCAATATATGAAGGAAATATATCTCAGATGTTTGGTGGGAAACTCAAAATTAAGTATACACCTACTGTATGGGTGTTGGTTGTTGTATTTTCAGAAGAATTTTTGGATTTTCCACTAAATTATGAAGTTGAGTTTTCAATAGAACTCATACCTAGAGCTATGCCTATTTAAAAGAATCATTATTGTTTAGACCTAATTGAGTTGTATAAATTTAAGAAGAAACACCAAGAGAACCTTGAAAAGGGACTCATTCATTCAAGTGTGTCACCTTGGGGTGAACCTATTCTGTTTGTTAATAATAAAGATGGATCAATGTGACATTGCATTGATTATCGAGAACTTAACAGGATCACTATCAATAATAAGTATCATATCCCCCATATTAATGACTTATTTGATCAAATATATAGAGATAAATACTTTTCCAAGATTGATATTCATTCTGGATATCATCAATTGGGGGTAAATAAGGAGGATATACCCAAGAATACATTTCGTACAAGGTATATTCTATGAATTTATAGTGATAAATTTTAGTCTCATAAATTTATCTAACATCTTTATGGATTTAATGAATATAGTATTTATATATTATCTTGATCAGTTTGTGGAAATCTTTATGGATAATATTCTTATATATTCAAAGTGTAAGGAATATCATTAAGATAACTTGAGTATTGTGGTAAAGACCCTAAGTAAGGGGAAGCTTTATGAAAATTTTACCAAGTGTGAATTTTGGTTAAAAAATATTCATTTTTTGGTTATATAATCTTAGCTAAGGGTATATCAGTATATCCTTCAAAGATAGAAGTTATTAATAAATGTCCCAGACAAACCATGGTGATTAAAATCTATAGTTTTTTAGGCTGGATGGATATTATCAACGTTTTGTAAAATATTTTTCATGATTATCTAATCCAATAAGCAAGTTGACTTGAAAAGGAGTTAGGTTCATATAGATGGAGGAATGTGACGAGAATTTCAAGTATCTAAAAAGAAGGTTGGTTAGTGAACCTGTTCTCACACTACCCTATAGTGGAAAAAGTTTTTTGATCTATATTGACATATAAAAGAATGGATTATGATGTGTTATCATGAAAAATAATATGGAAAAAACTTATGCCTAATTCTAATTGAAGGTCCATGAGAAAAATTCCCAACTCATGATTTGGATTTATATGTAGAAATTCTTAAATTTAAGATATGAAGGAATTATATCTATGGAGAAAGGTGTGACATATATACTGATAAAGAAATTCTTAATTATATTTTCACTCAAAAAGATCTAAACATGTGTCAAAGAAGATGGTTGGATTTTATTAAAGATTATGAATGCTCAATACATCACTACCTTGGGAAAGTGAACAAGGTAGAAGATTATTTTAGTCTAAATAATCATGGTATATTATCTATTATGAGGATAAAAAAGATCTAAAATTTTTGATTTACAAAGTATTTATATGGAAATATTTAAGAAATATGATAAATCTTATCCGGCTCAATTAAATGTTCAACCACATATCAAAGTAAATATTAAATAGGTTTAGAAGGAAGATATAGAGATTAAAAAGAAGGTGAGAAATTTTCTTGAGTTAAATCTTGATTATAATGAAATAATAAGGTTTAGGAACCCTGTATATGCCCACCCATACCAGATTTGAGGAAGGAGTTATTGGATGAGGTTCATAGTTCGTCATTATCTATTCCTCTTGGATGTAAAAAGATTTATAGAGACCTAAAATATTATTTTTGGTGGAATGGAATGAAGAGAGAAATTTCATATTATTCTTGGTTTTTTATAAAGTTAAGGTCAAGATACATAAGTCTAAGGGGATGTTACAACCATTAACCATACCTGAATGGAAATGGGAAAACAACAACATGGATTTTGTTTCCAGACTTCCAAAAACATCTAAAATCCATAATTCTATAAATATTATAGTTGATCACCTTAAAAGTCAACAAAATTAATATATAATAGGTAATATTTATCTATTGATCATCATTTTAGAATATATATTAAGTAAGTTTTAATATTACCTGGGGTACCACTTTCCATTGCATCTAATCAGGATCTAAGGTTTACCTTGATGTTTTGGTGAAGTATTCAGAAGGATTTGGTTACAATGTTAAGTTAAACACTGATTATCATCCTAATATATATGGTTAGTCTAAGAGGAACATTAAAAATCTAGAAGACATGTTGAGAGATTGATCTATATATTTCAAAGTTAGTTAGGATCAACACCTTCCTTTGTTAGAATTATCTTACAATAATAGATTTCACTCCATCATTCATATGGATCCTTATGAAGACCAATATGGTAAGATGTGAAAAACTACAACTTGGATTATATTGGATAAATAAATACATTAATACCTGATCTAGTTGAGTAAAATTTAGAGAAATTTATATCCATTAAACAACACATAAGAGAATCTCATAGGTGATAAAAAAGTTATGATGATAATTGTCAGAATGATCTAGAGTATGAATTGGGTGACAAGATATTCCTATGAATATATCCCTATAAGTGAGAAATGATATTTTTAATTAATGAAATTTTAATCCCTAGGAATATTGGTTCTTTTGAAATTTTTGATCGTATTGGGATGGAATCTTATTGATTAGTGCTTCAAGCGAATCTCTCTAAAGTTCATGATGTGTTTTATATATCTCTCTTGAGGAAGTAAACACCTGATCCTTCACATG
Source organism: Viscum album (assembly GCA_963277665.1). Taxonomy (NCBI): domain Eukaryota; kingdom Viridiplantae; phylum Streptophyta; class Magnoliopsida; order Santalales; family Viscaceae; genus Viscum; species Viscum album. Next base: position 1,993,684,916 of record OY728151.1, read on the forward strand.
TACTAAAATTAGAGGTCATACCTCTAAAGTAATACTTTTTTATGAATATTAATAAATAGAGATTATAGATAACATATATAAAAGGTCTACAAAACAATACCACTTTCCATGTTAAAGTTTTATGGAAAAACCACCAATTTGAGGAAGCTATGTGGGAACATGAGGATGCGATGAGGCAGAAATATCCTCATCTATTTTTATCAGAGTGAAGAATTTAATGAGAGAATTTAAATTTAATGGGGGTGGGGGTAGAATATAATATCTTAAGTTTTTTATAAAATATTTATCTTTAAATATTTTTATTTCATTGATACCATGCATTACACGCAAGAGAGTTTCGACAAACCATGTAGCATTATTAAAATATTATATGTCAATTATATCCCAAACATTGAATTTATGGGCATGAAAATTAAAAAATAAATTATGAAAAATATATGTTCTAAAAATTTATAAAATTAATTCATTACTTATCAAATTATTATTATTAAAAACAATAATTATTTTAAAATAAAGGTGAAGTGTTTTCTAAATTTTTATCCATGTAATGTATTTATATCAATATATTAATTTAATCCCTATTGGAGAATGATTTTAATTAAATTTATATAATATTTACTTTATAAAATGTTTAAATATTCAAAAAATATTTTTCTAATCACAGTATGAGAATAAATTTGTTTTATGCTTAAACATGTATTTTTTTATTCTAAAAAGTAGTTTTTGTCACATTTTGTAAAATTATTTTAAAATTAAAAATATTTAAATAATAAAAAGTTATTATTATATGGTATAAAATATCATAAATTGTCCATTTATGATTCATTTTCACCTTATATGTAATATTAAAACCTTTTAATATTGAAAAGTTGTTATTGTAGTTAAAATTAAAATTGGTTAACTAAGAGTTAATTAAAATGATAAGGTTTAAAATTACACCAAAACTTGTATATATTATCTTTTTTGTTAGGATTAAAACCCTATAACACCTTATATTCTATTATCTTTCCATTTTTAGTTATTTGGATTGAGAATTAATTTTTTTATATTTTAATCTTTTGAGGAATTTCAAAATTGACCCTCAACTCATTTATAAAAGGATACCTTACCCTTCACTTAATTACACCAATTTAAGCCTTCTATATTGACCATTATATGAAAAATTATCTTTTCAACTTCCCTAAACACATTAAAGAGGTTCTGGGCTTCCCAAAAGACCAACCCTAGAGCACTTTATAGGATATTTACAAGGGTCATTTTGAAGAAGAGGTAATCACCTTAACCAATCATTTTCATTCTATACTCATATTTAACTCCTCTAAATATATGATATTAATCATAAAATAATAAATTTAATATCCCAATTATTATTATTATTAAAAAACCGGTATACACCCCTTTTCCTAACAAACAAGAAGTGAAAGTATCGCTCGTGCATACATACAACTTACCATCTATACATAGCAATACAATTCATTTTTCATCACCATATTTTATTTATGGGTATTATGATGGTTTTAATGTTTATATATTATATTTATTACATAATTATACTCATATAATGATAACATAATTTATATATTCTTACCATCCAATATTTTATGAAATGATAATGTCCCTCATGAGTATGTATGGACTACTATCTCCACAATGAGATGTGATTCATTTTTCATTTATATTTAAATGGATGGTAATAAGGATTAATTTGATGAATATATATGATATAATAATTATTTTATAAATTTGAATTATTATTTACATCTCTTTCATCTCATTAGTCAAAAAATGGAGGCAACGTTCATGTGTACGTATGCCCTACCGTCTCTATGAACGCTGTAATTCATTTCTCTATCACTAATTTTTTTGAATGATTGTAAATATGTATAAAATGATTATATATTATTTTTATAACAAGATTAAAATTATTTAAATGATGGTATAATGATAAAATTATAAGGTCTAGGACTTCCAAACCAAAACATGCTTGGAAAACAAAACAGTTATCACCCAAAAAAATAATTTTAATAACAAATTATTAATAAAAGGGTGACAAGATGTTAAAAATAAATCATAAATGATATGATATAAATGAATATTGTTATTTAATACATGTATAAAAAACCTAATTTATTATATAGGATGTGTGAATTTGAACATGGAAATGTGAGACTTTAGGTAAGAGTTTATTTCAGAATCTCATTATTAATCAAGATTTATTATGTTTAAGTATCTACTAAATAATATTTATCTTCCATTTCCATGTTTTATAATTTTTTTTCTATTTTTTTATTATTATCATAAATTTTTTTTAAAATCTTTTTCACCCTTGTTCTAATTTTTATAAAATGTTTTGAATGCAATATTTTTGTCGTTTCCCAAACAAGGTACTTTGTGACTTTTATGATAAAAATATGGAATGAATTTTCTATTAACTTATACGATATGAGTGTATTTTCATTCCATCGTGAAAAATAAATGATTTTAATATTACTATATAAGTTTATTTGAAAATAAAATTTTTTCCTTTATAAGTGCACGAAGTAAAAAAAAGCGATTTCAAAATGGAAAAGTTATTTTTCCCAAGAACTATTGAAAGTGATCCTTAAAAGTAATTTTCTTTATAAGTTGACACCCTTTAATTCTACATAATATTTAATGGGTATATTATCTAAGGACACAATCCATATTATTTCTCTTGGTGGTTTATGTTTATGGTTAAAAGATGATATGTTTATGAAACCTGTTTCTTTTACATGGGTTATGCAGTGATGAAATGTTTATAAAACCTATTTAATTTCATTTATTCTGATATGATGAATGATTTATGATCCTATAGAATATATACATATGGTTTTAATTATGTGATAGGTGTGACCTATATCTCCTTCCAATTCATTGGTGGAAGTATTATATATCATGATATAGTTATGTGAAATAAGTAGAAGTGCTTGATCATGAAGAGGAAACAAGTCAATGTGATTGATGAAAGGTTCCAGGGCCAGCAGCGGAAGCTAGTGGGCCAAGGAATTTAAATTTTTTCATCGACAGGTTGACAGAACTTGTCGACACTGATGATCGGAGCCTCGGTAAGGTCTGCGGATCTCATGTAAATTGTAAAGATCATAGAAAATTAAACAAAATACACACCTATTGGGATTTGAAGCCGTAGTCAACTGCGATTCATCGATGGTGATCGTTTCTCGATTGATACAAAGCAGGAACCCTCTAGATCATCCACACACTCTTCAAAATACCACGAGAGCATCGATCATCAAATTCTGGGTGCTAGTGTGGAGATCTGACGATGATTTCTATGTCCCAACGATCACCACATCAATATGCCTTCGATACTTGAGAGAGATCTTTATTCGATCTTCTTGGATCGAGATATTCTCTCTCAATAGAGCGATAGGAGAGAGATTCTATGGATTTCATTCCATGGAATGAATTAATAGTATCAAGGGGAGAGAGCCTCCCTTGTATTTGTAGTGGAGTTGATAAATACCCGGTAGGGTTCCCCGACCCCCATTTATTTCAACGTCTACTAAATAAATAATTTTGAAAAAATAAACTGCATCAATATTATTTATTATTTTATCACATACTTGTAATATATATAAAATATATTACATGATAAAACTGATCCATTTAACTCGACTCGCTGTCCCACTTAATATTGAACGAACCTTGAATATTAAAATAATATTCATTCGATTAATATTATCTTGTATTTACTAAACTTGTAAATAAATTAAATAAATTAAATCTAAAATATCCATAACTTGAATATTAATGAATTTATTTAATTCTTTTGGTGATTGAAAACTTGGACAATACTCAGTATTTGTAGATATATCTACCACTGGATTTTATGAGCTTGAATCGCTCATCTCCTTAGATTAACTGAGATAATAGTTCAAATTGATATATGTATTGCTAGTTTTTGTCCCACTATAACAAGTATACCCTCTTCTCCACATATCGGGTACATATAATTTGTACTTGTTGAAGTTCAAGATGATAGTTCCAACTGCTTCACTTGTAGTGCTCCTAGATATGATTTATATCTGTCTACTTTAAAATATATTATGGTAATATCAATTCTTGTACATATTATGGCATACGTGATTGATCTATTTCTGAAGCATATGGAACTCAATTAACAACTTTAATCTCTTCCCGTGTTCCAAATATGTCAACCTAAAGAGATTAATCCATGTGATATTGGAAACAATTCTGAACTTGAATTATTCTAAATTTTATTTTTCAATACAATGCCACTTTTTGTATGAATGACTAGCTTTAAGAAACTGTTAGATCTACTTTGATAGATCCAGTTCCCTAGAACTTAGGTTGCTACTTTAAGTCAATCACAAGAGAATTAGTTTTAACATGGTCTTATCTAACTGTAAGATCGAGATCTATTTTCCATATGTTGCCGAAAATATTTTTACTTAGAAAACATTGGTGCTCCCACTAACCTTTGGTAGACACAAGGAAAAGATTCATTTGAAATGAATGCTCTAAGATCTTGTTTCTTACTTTAATCATGAATTGGATTTCAGTAACTTGAAACCCTTATTAGCATCCAATTGTTTCATCATCCCTTTCTGGTTGTGTCGTATAGGCACCTTCCACAAAAGATGATATTGACATCCAACGACCAATATAACTATCTTAGAAGTTCAGCTATGATAGGTAGAATTCTAATCAATTTAGTAATACTGACTTGGTATAACCAATCGAGCCTTATTGGTACCAATATTGTAACATCCCTATATCATCTCATTTGAATACCCATCACAATATTTAATTTATAAGCCACTTTTCAATTTGATACATGGAATCCATTGTTTAATTTTAATTGATCTTGTCAATCTTAGCTAATTACCATATACTGCTTACTTGTAGGATATATTATTCTTAATGAATAATTTATCACCTAACACGGTGAATATAAAACCATCACCATGGTTTCATTCTTTGTACACAATATGTGTCACTAGAACATGCCTATTCCGTATGTACTTGTGGAACTTGTTCCTATGCTAACCATTTGCACATCTAGGGAATTGACTAAACCCAAGTCAATCTTGCTCCCACTATCTCTAACAGATATTTACACCCCTATATAGAAATACAGTCTAATACTTGACTACAACTTTTCTATGCTAGGTATTTATGTAATATCCTAAGAAAATTTTAGGATATTTACTTAGATGAACCATGTTTTTATCTTGATTCATGTTTGTTTGTTTTTACTTAACAAATTATTTGCATCCTAAACACATGTCCTATGACATAATGTATTTTCATCATACTATGAATCGTATGATATCCATTTTTCATTTTAGTTTCCATATTGGTTATGGGTTTACACCATTATTTTCAAAGCACATCATGAAATATAATGGAAGTTTTTGTAGGTTTTAACATTGATACTCCATACATCATAACATTGATGTATAAAATGTGAATTTATGAATTTCTCTACAATATATTTTGTTGATCAATGTTAACATTTAAAAATCATCATCAATCCTTTTTATGAACATCAATGTCGTGATGTAGATAAGGTAATGTGTGTTTAGGAATTACTCCACACTACATTATCACGATCGATGAATTCTTGGTCAAGATATTCTTTGGAATACCAATCCGAAGCAATTCATATCTTATGACTATACATATAATTCACTATTAAATTCTTTAATAACTTAATGGAATCTTATTTAGTATCTTTACCACTAGCTTTCCTTTGGAATAGTTCACACTCTCTTGTGGAACTAACCCGAGAAGCTTTGTTTCATACCTTTATTTCTAAAGTTTTCTTTGTTTAAACTAAAGATTTTAGTAATACCACATGTTCTTAGCTATGACAAGCCTAAATACCATTCTGGGTATATTCTTAACATCCAATTTTAGTTTTACTTGACAAAGAATTATATTTCCACAACTAGGTAAGTCTTACATTTTATATTCATCTTGTATTTCATTTGATTCTAGTATGTATGAACAATTTGTTGAGTATGTTTCACCACAAACAAAATTCATTAAAAAAAATGGAAAAATGTATTGTTATGACCTAATGGGAACATGAGATAAATTTTTTGGTTATACTCAACAACTTGTTCATCTAGAATCATTCAATTGGCTAATAGAAGTTATGTGTTTCTCACTGTTGACTTAGGAATCACCCTTTCTTAGCTACAAGGAGAAGACACTTTACTTATTATAATGTTCCTATAATTACTTGGTTACTATATTTAAATATACATATTTTATTGGAATATTGTATTCAATACCTAAGAAGTATGTTAGAAACGTTAATTTATATTGATGAATATACCTGAACGTGAAGCAGATACTTTCTTCTAGTATTTCAGTCTATTTCATTTTTAAACTTCTATAAATTTATTTCAATATATGATGAAAATAAACTCATATTAAATAACCAGACTCTTTTCTTTTACGGACATCATGAAGGTTCCATTGGCTTAACTTTACATAGGAATATTCACTTTGTCATTCAATTTATTCACCATAAGAACAAAAGATGGTGCTATCTTTAATATTCTTATTACTTGGTGAATGTTACCTTAAAGGTAATGAAGTGATTACTCTACAATGTTCATTTGTATCCTTAAATTAAACTAGAGTAATTGGGTGTAAAAGGTATAAGAATGGGATGAAATTAAATATTGTGAACTGTCTTTCACTTTACAAAAAACTGAGTGCAATAATCGCATTCAAATCTTGCTTAGATTTCTCCTTGGAAACTTCTTGGAGATGAGACTACATGTAACATCATTCATGTCATGATGTAGTGACCACAACTAAAATCATACTTTGATGATGTCATTATGACAGAATCATCATATGCTTAATACATGAGTCTCCTATAAGCATTTACAACCTCGCTTCCTAAGGTGGCTTAAGTGGTTGTGACACCAGCACCTTAAATTTCATTTATAGTAGTAATTTGTGCAAGAACATACTAAACTTGGAATTTTGTACTAGTTTGGACATTAAATTTGTCCAATATTTATTTTAGTTTTATTGTGGTATTAATTTCCATTTTATACAAAATAAAATTTAGCAATTTTTACTTTTATGCTGATTACCAAATTTATCGATTAATTTAATCATTAAAATGTCTCCAACTAATTTATTGAATTCTAGGAACCCTCTATACTAGAATCAAAATACTCTATCATTTGAGTATTATAGTGTAAAGGATCCCTAAACCACCCTCATAGTCTACAAACTATGGATACACCACTACTCAGAGGGTCTAAGGTAGGATTTTTTCTAGCTAACCACATTAACTCGCGGTTCCTTGATTTGTTGAGTGAAGTCCCAGATTCAAAAATCATTTATTGATTTACTCAATGCTTGCCTCTAAAATTAAAACAAGATAGATATGGATTTTTATTTGCTGCAATTTTAGTTAAGTCAACCCACCATTCTTATAAGAACTCCCCAGTAATAAGAGGCACCCTCAGTTATGGTATGACCGGAAACCCAAACACCCAGTTTTGTTCGAACTTGAATGATGGAAGGCTGTTGTGACTTAATATTTATTTGAGAGTTTTGTGTTTTTATTGACTAATGTAATCCATTTCTATTAAACTTTTTCATCTATGTTATATCACTCACAACTGAACTTTAATAGAAAAACATAAGATGATTCTTTATGAATTTTATTATTTATTATTTTATGTATTTCTCTCGCTGTTTATAAATGCATAAAATAACAAATAAATGCATAAAGGTAAACTTCTACCCGACTGGTATTGAGAATCTAAATTACCTAAGGGCATCAAACTTGAGTCAAATCTTGACTCATAATTTAGCTTTCCCCCATCTTGTATGTTCGCTTCACTTCTGAAGTATTTCCTCTTCTTGGCGGGGTCCACGTCACGTCTTGGAGTACCGTCTCATCTTGGCGGAATCCACATGTCGCCTTCCATCTTATTGGATAGTGAACACTGCCTCATCTTGGTGGGGTCTACATCATTCACCGTCTTCATCTGAAGTACAAAGATACTCACGTGCATGCGAGGGGGACTAGTGGGATAAATTTACATCATAAAAATTGGGCGTACCATCCCTTATACATTTTAACCTAAAAGAAAGAAGATACGTAAAGCATATATTTAATTAATTATATTCATCACACATTGTTAAAATAATTAATTAAATAATTAATTAAATAAATGAAACACAGACGGGTTGGTGCTCAAGACCTGCAGGCGGGTAAATAATGCGTGATAAAATTAAAATGAATTAAATATATACGAGGGTTATATAATTAAATTATATGAATTAATTAATTCAAATAATTTAATTATAATTCAGTTCACCAATTAATTTAATTTTCTATGTCAAAATTAAATTAATTAATTAATATATTTTCATTGTAATATTAAATTAATTTATATTCCCAGGTATTAAAATAATTAACCAAAATTAATTTTAATTAATTTACTTATTTTTGATTAATTTAAGTTATAAGTCACCAAAACATCACTATAAGGCCTGTGCGGGTTGGGAAAAACCCACAAAAGACCTTAGAAGTCCGTGCAGGGGCCAAACTAGGCCAGACCGATCTGCCCAAACCCGTTCTGGGTTGGGAAGTTCTGTCCAGACTGCTTTGGGGAAAAATTTTCTCTATGAAAAAAATAACTTATAGGAAAAATAATTGTACCTCCTAGGTGTAATGAAATCTGGCTAGGCCGGTGCCGACACTGCTGCTAAAAGGAGGTGCAACTACCGGGATAGGGCGACATGGCGAAGTCTAAGCTCAGGACGGTAGCGAGGAAGCAGTTTTGGTCAAGTATGTCTGACATGGTAGAAGCGAGGCAGCAGGGCTTTCCGGACTGTGGTTTTACTAGAAGCATGGGGAGGGAGGATATGCAGTTGTCATGGAGGAGTTGGCTGCGCCTAGTGGTGCTTGGCTGGGAAGCAAGACAACGACTGGGTGGAACGCCTGTGGAATGTCGGCGGTCTAGGGAGGGGATACAGGATGGTCAGAGGCGATGAACGGGTCTTGCTGTGGGGGTGCCTGGGTCATAGCCAGAGGGTGCAGGGAGGAGGCATGCCTACGAAAACCAGTTATGAGGTGGTGACTGGGATTTGGAGGCAGCGGCCGGGAGGCTGGGATCTGGCCAGTGGCGCAGAGGCAGTCGGCAGTTGGTGCTGCCTGAACGTGCCAGCGGAACCAGGATGAAGGAGGGCAGTGAGGTCACGACGCTATGGTCATTCCATGTGGGAGGTGGAGGTCGGCTCTGACAAGCGGCATGGGCGTCCAAGGGAGGACGATGACCTGGGTCCGGTGCTTGGAGTCCCAAGGAAGACACTAAGGGGTCCACACAAACCCCCTTTCCAATTATTATTATTTTTTATTTTTGTTTTTTTGCTTCATGCTTTTCCATCCCACCCCACCTCCAATTTTCCCTTTTTTATTTATTTCTTTTAACAAAAGAGATTCCCCTATTTGTTTTTCTAATTAAGCCTCCTCCAATATTTTTGGGTCCTCTCGTAGAGTCTTGGTCTCCCCAAAAATATTTTCCAAAACCACAAAAATTTCTAAAGGCTAAATTGAATTTTAATTTAATAATAATAAAATTATTATAATATAATAATAATTTCTTGTTATATTATTATAATAATAATAAAATAAATATTATTAAAATAATAAAATTATTATGAAAATTAGAAAAATGTAAAATTTATAATTTTCATATAGTTTTAATCATATCGGATGAATGATCTAAACATGAACGGTCCTTCGAAATGAATTAAATTTTATACCTGCAGTCAAACTACAAAATTGATCCAATCCGAAAAATTAAAATGGCCATAACATGGCCGTTCGATATCAGATCGACACGCGATTTGAACCGCTGGGATCGTTTTTGAACTCTATACTTAATATTAATGCAAATTTAATTTTCTAGGATCATAAAATTTACGTGATCACTCTAATACCACTGAAAGGTTCTAGGGCTCGCAGCAGAAGCTGGTGGGCCGGAGATTTTAAAATTTTTCATCGATGGGTCGATGGAACTTGTCGATGCCGATGATCCGAGCCCCCGTAAGGTCCTAGGATCTTACATAAATTGTAAATAGCACAAAAAATTAAACATAATACATACCTGATGAGATCTGAATCTATGGTCGACTATAACTCGTTGATGGTGATCATTTCTTGAAGGATCCAAATCAGGAACCCTCTAGATCATCCAAACGCACTTCAAAAACCCATGGGTGCTTCGATCATCGAATTCTGGGTGCTAGCGCAGAGATCTGACGATGCTTTCGACATACCAATGGTCACCACATCAAGATGCCTTCGATTATTGAGAGAGGTCTTTATCTAGGCTTCTTGGATTGAGTGCTTCTCTTTATAGAGAGAAGGAGGAGAGATATGATATGGATTTCATTCCATGGAATGAATTTATATTATCAATGAGAGAGAGTCTCCCTTATATTTATAATGGAGTTAATAAATACCCGATAGGATTCCCTGAACCCCGTTTATTTCAACATCCACTAAATAAATAGATTTTATGAACTAAAATGCATCAATATTATTTATTATTTTATCCCATACATATAATATATATAAAATATATTACGTGATAAAAATTGAGACATTTAAAATGACTCGTTGTCTCGCTTAATATTGAACGAACCTTGAATATTAAAATAATATTCATTTGATTAATATTATCTTGTATTTACTAAACTTATAAATAAATTAAAAAAATTTAATACCAAATATTCATAACTTGAATATTAATGAATTTATTTAATTCTTTTTGTGATCCAAAACTTGGACAACACTCAGAACCCTTTGTGGGGCCCACTATGTCCATATACCTATTCAAATGAATAGGGAGGATTCTTGAATATGCTATTTTGTGGGACCCTCTAGGCCCTCATCTTGATAGAAATGAATAAATCCACAGACCAATGGTAGAGTCTAGCAACCCATCATGACCCCTAAAGAGATAAGTTTTTTCATAGAAGCAACAACCAACCAACGAACACCGACTGTGTATTATAATCTCTTTGTCTTTAAATATCTCATAAAGCAGGATGCACACTTGTGTCATCACCCTTTTATTTCTTTATTATTTATTGATCTATCCAGATGGATTTTACTTTCGACTACTATGGAAAAAGACTTATAAAGGTAGAACCATACTGATCAACTAGACCTGAGATATATAGCATCCTAAACTTGGAAGCAACAAATCCTTTCTTGACCATTCAACCAATTTCATACCACTAATGATGCACCCAACAAAAGCTACCTCTCCATGATTTCAATATCATGATTTTTTCCTTGCATAAAAGTACGTAATTAAATGATACACATTGGTAATGGTCCGAAGTCAGGATACCAATACACATGTCTATATATAGGAATAGCCAATGAAACCCAAAACATGTGGTGTTCCTATTGGTGGGCCTATCCTCATGATCTCACTACTAGAGATCACCTAGTGTAAACTTCATGATAAGAAGTCCCAACGATTATGATCCCCTAACACCTGATAGTCAAACATCTACTGTGTCCAGTCAGTTAGATGTATCTAAACTATAGAACATATATTTAATATTAATGTCATAGTATCTCGAGGTTCTGATTATAGTCTAGGATCTGCTATAACCTTTCTACATGACAATTAATATTTGGACATTACCATTATATAGTGGATGAAAAAATATCTACACTATAATGGTAAGATGACATAATGTACAACTAACTGTACACATGATATGGTAATCAAAAGTATTGCATAGTTGGGTCTAGGGCACCCATAATTTCAACAATTGATCTCTTATGGGATACAATTTGATGTGCTTGATCCACAATGAGAAATAGGTTTTGTGCCTTATCTGATTGTCTTGGTAGTTATACTTGAATTATGAAATGGTTTCTATATTTATTATGTCTCTACATGAATTTATTACATAAAATTATGGTTCATGATTGAGTTATGAAGAATTATCAATATTATGATTCATGTATTTTGAAATGTTATCATTTTATTCCATAAATCATGTTTATGATATTTTATATATTGGGTAAGAAATTTGTAAGTTATGGTCTATATATCACACCCTTATACATATATTATTCTTTCATATGACTGTTAATTGATATCTCCCATGTTTACCATTATTAAGCATATGAGCTCACCCTTTCCTTATGTTTCCTTTCCCCAGATTATAAAGATAGTTTTTAGTAGGGTATTCCTATGTAGAGTAGTATGTGGGAAGTTTTTTATGGGAGATATTGAAGATATTTCATAAAATAAGAAGATTGTAAATCTATTCTTCAATATTTGGGTACATCAAACCAAAAATGGATGAATTTTAATTTATCTAGGTGACATTTATTACAATAATTCATCAATTTGAATTTATTATAATATTTATTTATTTAATATTATATTTTTGGTATTTGGGAATGGATTGAGGTGATTATAGTTCTTTGGCTTGAAAATTGAGATGGCAGGGAAAAGAAATGGATTTTTTTGAATTATTTGGTTAATAAATTTAGTGAGTTAGGGAATTATTTTGGTATGTTGTACCTTGAGAATCATAAAAGTTTAATATGAATTAGTGAAGTATGTTTGGACTTTTATATAGGTGGAACCTCATGCATATTAATTTATTAACGTGTTATGAATTTTTTATCAGAGTTTCTAGATGAATTTGGAAAACTATTAATAAATAGATAAATTTTTAAAAAAAAATATTTTTTCCATAATTAAGATTCCTGATTTAGGGAAAAAATTAAAGGTTTGGTATTTTTTTAAATCCCCTTTACCTAGTTTGAAAGCCAAAAAATCTAATCATTTTGCTCCCTATTTTCATGTTTATAGATTCTTTTTTGTTGGACTCACCTATTTTGATAATTCCAAATCCTGTTTCATTTATGTAAAGAATCTTGTTTCTTTTAGAGTAGAATAATTTAGGATAAAATCATGTTTATATCAAAGGAATAACTATGTATTTTTAATCTCACTGCTCTCTTGTTTAAGCTCACAGTGCAAAATTTCTCTAATTGAAAAGGTCACCGATGCAAAGGTCACCGATGCAAAGGTCACTGATGAAAAGGTCACTGATGCAAGGTCATCGATGCAAGGTCACCATTGGAAAGGTCACCGATGAAAGGTCACCATTTCAAGGTCACCGTTGCATGGTCACCGATGAAAGGTCACTGTTGGGAAGATTATTGATGGAGAGTTATCGATGGAAGGTTACCATTAGAAAGGTTACCGATGAATGCTGTCGGTGTGCACCTACCGTTACTAGTCTACCATAATCTTATACTCCATAATTTTTTGAATTCTTAAGATTTTTCTAAAATTCATATTTGGTAAATTAAATTCTTATAATATTAATTAATGCTGATTGTAGACATATCAGGAGACCGTATCTGGGGACAGTACGGGGTACGAGAAAGATTGCACGTGATGTAATTATTCCTATTGTCTGACCTCAAATATAAAAGAGAAGACTGAGGAAGAAAAATAGGAGTGAGGATTGAGAAATGCAAGTACAGAAGTTAAGAAAGAGGAATGCATGATAAATAACTTACTGGAGAACAAGGGAGAACCATTCGAGCACTTTCATTGTGAACCTAAGAACTTCAAGAAGATCATTTCAGGAGAAAAATTTCAAGGATGCCTTCTATGTATCATCAAATCTCAATCAACACTAGAAGCAGAACAATCAATTCTTGAAAATCTAGAACCTAGAGTTGTGACACTCTGTTTTGGAAACAACTTCCAGAGAAAGACCCAAACATCAAATTCTTCACTCCAAGGAGTCAAGAGCTGAACTGCAAACAAATAGATATTTCAAAACTCAAGATTATAATGTTATATATATTGTGTTTCTTCTTTTAACATTTCTTAGAAGTGTGTGTCTGTCTATTACTCGCACTGTCTCTTGTGCTTGAACTGGAGGATACTAAATATCCTCACATCAAACTTCATTTTGTTTCCCATGAATAACTATGGAAGAGACCATGTGTGGTATGTACTATTTGTTTTTCCCACGAAGAACTGTGGTTGAGGGTGAGAACCCAGGATAGTTTGTGAAAACTGTTGTAAATCCCAATACAGGCTATTTATCAAGTTTACTGTTAATATAGACTACTTGGTGGAAGGTGATCACCAGTGGACAACAAGGACCAGATTATGAGATTGCTTCGATGCCGACCTGACAGATAGAGAGGAACTTCTATTTCCATCTGAGAATCTTGTGACATAGGAAAACTACCAGTGAAGGAACTAATTGGAAAGCTTATGATATACGAAGAAGATATTAAGGTAAATCAAGAAGCAGATGAAGAACCAAGAATGAAATCTATAGCATTTTAGACTGTTACCTCAAAGAAAAAAGATTAAGAAAAAGCTCAAGCTCCTATAGACACTTCCACCAGTGAAAACTTAGAATATGATAGTGATGATGAGATGGCTCATCTTTCTAGGATATTCAAGAAGTTCTACCATAAGAAAAATTTATTTAGAATTTAAAACTATAAAGGAAGGTATGATAATAAAGGATAGTGGAAAAATGATAGAAAATGGAATGATAACACAAATGAGATAGTCTATTATGAGTGTAAATGAAAAGGTCAGGTGAAAGATGATTTCCCCAAGCTGAAATTTAAGAAGAACTATGAAGACAAGGGAAAGGGATATAAAAAGGCTAGGAAAGATACTTGGAGTGCCTCAGAAAATAGCTCAAGTGGATATGACACTTCTGATATTGAAAGGAACAAACATGCAAACCTGTGTTTCATGACAGAAACATCCGAGGTAACACTCAATTCCCATATACCTAATGATTACTATTCTAGGAATGAAAATGAATCAAAAAATGATGAAAATATGACTATGGATGAACTATTTGAATACTGTGGAATGCTTGAGGACACCTTTAATGAACTCAAGTATAAATATAAACTATTGAAAAGATAACATTCTTTAAATGCCAATTATAAGTCTGATTTGGATATTGAGAGAAAAAAATGTGGTCAACTGTTAAAAGAAAATACTGAAATTAAATTATCCAATGAGAAATTAAAAAGATATCTTGAGAAGTTTACTGTAGGTAGAGATAACTTGACTCAGTTTCTAAGAAAACAAATTGCTCCAAAATATACAACTGGTATTGGATATCAACCAGGATAGAGAAGGATTATTAAAACTAAATTTGTTCCAAAATCTGGATAGTTAACTACTAGTTCTTTTTCTGGACCATCTTTTGAAAAACAATTCTCTAAAGGACCAAACAAAGTGTTCATGTCTCAAAACATATCTATTGATTATAGGAAACCTATGAGAAAAGTATGGGTTCCCAAATCTTTACTTGCTAACCTATCTAGACCCAAGAAAATCTGGGTACCAAAGTTACCCTACACTTAATATATTTTACAAGAAAAATATTTATAGAGCTCATGTAAAACTCTATGGTACTTGGATAGTGGATGTTCAAGAAACATGAGAAGAGACTACTCACTCTTCAAGAGCCTAATTAAAGTTGATGTTGGACATGTCACATTTGGTGATAATGCAAAAGGGAAGATCATTGGATTATGCCAAATTGGTAACTCTAATACCGTATTAACTTCAAAAGTACTTTTTGTTGATGGGTTAATGTACAATTTACTATGTATATCTTAGTAATGTGATGATGGTTTTAATGTTAAATTTGAAAATGATGCATGCAATTTTTTTAATTCTATAAATGATTTAATATTCACTTCTCTTAGAAATGAAAATGTATATGTTGTTGATATAAATTCTTTAGGTAAGAAAAATGTTTCATGTTTAAATGATTTTCATAAGGAATCCTGGTTATGGTAGAGAAGATTAGGACACTGCAATGTACACTCACTTAGGAAACTAAATAGGAAAGGTTTAGTTAGAGACTTACCTAAATTTGAATTCCCTTTCAACAAAGTTTTTAATCCTTGTCAAAAGGGAAAACAACACAAAGTTTCATTCAAACCAATGAAAGAAGTTTATACTTCTCAACCGCTTGAGTTGGTTCACATGGATTTGTTTGGACCATCTAGAGTTTCAAGTTTAAATGGGAAGAACTATGTTTATGTTCTTGTAGATGGGTTTTCTAGATAAACTTGGGTATAATTTCTAGCTCACAATAGTGAAGCACACTCTTACTCTATAGAATATTCCATGTCAGTAAAAAATCTTAGTGGACTTAGAATTAAGACCTTGAGAAGTGATTATGGACGTGAGTTTGAAAATCATAAATTTGAATCTTTTTGCTCACAAAATGTCTATACTCACAATTTATCTGCTCCTAGAACTCCTCAACAAAATGGAGTTGTAGAGATAAGGAATAGGAAACTTCAAGAGATTTCTCAGACTATGCTTAACGAGTATAATCTACCTATATATTTTTGGGTTGAAGCTGTTAATATAGCTTGTTACATTATCAATAGATTTTTAATTAAACCCATTCTTAAGAATAACCCTTGTGATCTTTATAATAATAGGAAGCCTAAGGTTAATTACTTTAGAGTTTTTGGTTGCAAAGTCTGTATCCTTAACACTGAGGACAATCTTGACAATTTTTCTTCCAAAAGTGATTAAGGAATTTTCCTAGGTTACTCAATCTATAGTAAAGCTTATAGAGTATTCAATAAGAGAACAAAATGTGTGGAAGAATCAGTTGATGTCAAATTTGATGAGACTGATCCACATGAATTCAAAACCATTGTTTAACATCTTGAGGAAGATATGTCAATTCTGGACCTTAATGATAAAGACAATGAACCCTTAGTGAAAACAACCAGTTCTGGAAATCTTCTAGAATCTGGGCGTGGTGAATATGTACCTATAGAAAATCATGAGGAGTCTAGTTCAACTCTTTATAGAGGTATTAGAACTCTCAAGAGTCATCCTTTAGATGATGTAGTAGGTGATTTAAATATAGGAACACAAACTAGAGCTTCTCTAAGAAACCAGGTTAAACATCAAGCCTTTCTTTCATATCTTGAACCTAAAAATATTGATGATGCAATCAATGATGAATTCTGATTGATCTATATGCAATAATAATTAAATAAATTTGAAAGAAACAAAGTTTTTGAATTAGTAGAAAGACCTAAAGACACTTTGATGATAGGCACTAAATGGGTGTTTAGAAATAAAGTTGATGAATCTGGAGACATAGTTAGAAACAAGGCTAAACTAGTTGCATAAGGATATAGTCATGAATAAGGAATAGACTATGAAGAAACCTTTTCACATGTAGATAGACTAGAAGCCATTAAGATACTACTTTCTTATGCAGCTCATCTGAATTTAAAAATTTATCAAATGGATGCCGAAAGTGAAATTTTAAATGGGTACATAATTGAGGATGTATTTATTGAACAACCCCCCCTGGTTTTAAAAATCCCCATTTTTCAAATCATGTCTTCAAACTTTCAAAAGCCCTATATGGTCTGAAAAAAGATCCAAGATCTTGGTATGATATACTTAATTCTTTCCTTATTTCAAAAGGTTTTACTAAAGGAATAGTGGATATTACTCTTTTTATTAAAAATATTTTCAAAGATGTTTTAATAATACAGATTTATGTAGATGAAATTATTTTTAGATCCTCTAAAAAGTCTTTATATACTGATTTTTTAAAAATGATGCAAGATTAATTTGAAATGAGTTTAATGGGGGAACTTAAATTTTTTCCTTGGATTTCAAAATTTTCAAAATAAAAATGGTATTGTTTTAAATCAGAGTAAATATACTAAGGATATTTTGGAATGTTTTGGTTTAGACTACAATAAAGGTAGTGATGCACCTATGAGTACCACCTATAAGTTGTATGTTGATGAAACTGGTAAACCAGTGGATCAAACCAATTATAGAGGTATGATTAGAAGTCTACTCTATCTTACTGCTAGTAGACCTGATATTATGTTCAATGTATGCATGTGTGCTCACTTTCAATCCAATCCTAAAGAGTCTCATTTAACTGCTGTTAAAAATATTTTTAATTATCTCAAGTATACTACAAAAAGAGAAAACAAAGTGAAAAAAATGACTGTTCGAAGGAGCACTCTCACCTTCCTCGCAAAATCTAGGGTTTTCACACATTGCGATTGTGCTGTAACCTCCTGGTTTTTGTTTTGATCTTTTCCAAATGGCTGGATTCAACCTTGAATGGGAGACCGCTGCTGTGGTTTGCAAAATCAATGAGAAAAATAATGAGATTATCCCGGTGGAAATACCATAGGGGATCTCCTTCCTCGAAGCACTTAAAGGAGTGGAAATCTGTAATGTTTCTACAACGCATAATCCTCCTTGCAAAAAACTAGAAGATGGAAAATTTGTGGTTGAAGATGACCCCGATTCCCTTCAGTAACAGTAGTATCTCTACAAATTTTCTATCATGGGATGTATATCATATATTAAAGGCGACAAACCCTGGCCCAACCTAGAACTGAAATCAAGGATAGATCACATCTGGGGGTTCTCAGAATGGAAGATGGTTCCAATTGACAAAGTTTATTTCCATATGCTTCTAAAGTCTCAAGATGAACTTGATCTGGTTTGGAGGATTGGAAATCTAAAATTAAGGCCTGGAGTTCTTTGCATCTCCAACTGGGACTACACCTTTAACCCGAACACTTCAAGAAACTCCATGATGCAAATTGGGGTGCATCTTCATGGGCTCAGCTGGTACTTTTGCAATCCAAAAATCCTCAACGACATCACCTCTTGCATAGGTACGCCTCTTAAAATTGATCAACACACTTTGAATGCTGAAATTGGTCTCTATGTGAGGGTTATGGTTGAAGTTGATATATCCTCCAAACTCCCAGAAGTCATCACGTTCACAAAAAATGATTTCAAAACTAAGATTAGAGTTGAATGTGAGATAATTCCTCCATACTGTGAGTTATGCAAGATTTTAGGCCATTCCCTTCTTAAATATTTAGTTGTGCAAAGTCAGGTTGTTCAGCCAGCCGATGATGGGTGGAGAGAGGTGAAACGCAAGAAGAAAAATAAAGCCACGGATCCGACCATTCTTGATTCTCCTAATAAGCACTAAAATGTTTGGGTCAAGAAGGTTAGCCTTCCAGGAAAGAGCTCAGGTGTTACCTAGGAAGAACGGGCCGAGGAGGAGGAAAGAACTAATATTGAGATTTCTATTCTAGAGGATATTCAACAGATGGTTCTTGAGGTCTTCGACCTTCCTATGATAATTACATCAAAGGACATCTCAGTCCCTCTGGTTCCTAATAAAGATGACCTGCTAGTGTCTGATAAGGATGGGTCCTCCCAAGATATTTTATAGACGTATAAGTTCAAACAACAGGCTCATCCGAATGCTGAAGTTTCAGCTGCAAGTCATACTGCTCTGGTTGTGAAAGAAGATACAATTGTGGCTGTTCTGGAAGATGACCCAGTCACTAGATCTGTCCATTCTACCTCTCATGTTATTCTTACTTCGGTTGACTCTCCTCCTATTATAAATCACAATTTAACAGTTTACAATTATTCTGATTTTGATATTTGGAAGCCTCTTCTGTTTGTTAAGCCATCTGTTCAAAATGATATGGCTCCAATTATAGAGTCTGTTGTGACAATATACCTGAAGAAAATTCCTATTATGCCTACTATACCTCAGACTCCAAGCCCTTTCCTTGAGCTAGTTGGAGACTCTAGGTCCTATGACAAAGCTCCTAAATCATCTTCTAGAATAAACAAACCTATTAACTCAGATGCTACTAACACTTTGTCTGATTCTCCTATGAGTAAGAAGGTCATGAAGACTACTCCAGCCTCTTCTTCAAATCTTATAAGATCAAAGTGGAACAAAGTCTCGAGTAGTTATAAGAAGAAAAAAAGGAGCCCCCACTCCAAACATAGGTCTTAATGGATGTTATCTTTTGGAACTGTTATGGTATAGCTAACTCTGACACTATTTCTATGCTTAAAAGAACTATTTTGATGCATAAACCAATTTTTTTTGCTCTTGCTGAACCCACAGTTAATTTTTATTTGAAATTTATGCATTTCTCTTCCTCTGGTTACAATTATCTAGGTTCTTGAAATAATAATAGTGCGGTAGAATCCCTATAGATCTTCTATCATTCTTCATAGAAAGATGTTAAGGTTCACAAGTTTTCTGATTAGATGTTCACTTATGATTTCATTCTTAATAACCTTTATATTTATTGCACTATTGTTTATGCTAAGAATAGACATCAAGATCGTAGTATTCTTTGGAAGGACCTATTTCTCTTAGCTAACTCCATCAAAGATCCTTGGTTAGTGATTGAATACTTTAATTCAATTCTTTCTCCCAGTGAGAAACTAGGCCCTTCCCATTCTCACATTTCTTCCAGGGAGTTCCGTACCTCAATAGAATAATGTAACCTGGTTGAAGTCAATCTTACTGGTTCCAAATTCACTTAGTACAAAAGACATTATAATAGGGTGGTTTCTAGTAAAATTGATAGGTATCTAGTGAATGTCCTGGCTCTGGATGCCTGGGACACCATCTCTAGCATCACTTTACAAAAACTAAACTCGGATCACCATCCTATTCTAGTTAGTTTCCACTCTAAAAGTATCAATACCATTATTCCTTTCAAATTTAACAATGATTGGTTAGAATACTTGGATTGATCTAATCTTATAAAAAGCTACTGGAGATCTATGAGTCATCATACATATGATTTTTCTTGTATTACAAAGCTCAAGCACCTCAAACATTGTCTCAAGGGTTGGTGTAGTGCTAAATTGAAACAAATGGATAAGGATATATCCACTCTTGATAATGATCTCAATAAAATTAAAAATAATGACACTTATACTGACTTCTCCTCTAACCCATAAAATGAGGTCAACATTTCTATGAAGCTCAATTCCATTTTGGTTCTTAAGGATAACATTCGTAAAATTTTTTCAAAACTAAATGGATCTATGATGGTGATAGAAACACCAAATCATATAACACCCTGCAAAGGGTTAGGAAGGTCAGTCATCCTCTATCGTTTCTCAAAGACAATGACATCCTCTATGATTTTGAGGATGCCATTTCTAATCATGTGGTCACTTATTCTGACACTATATTCAATGGTTCAAATATAAACAAATACCTCTATCTTGGGATCATTCCGACTTTGGTCCATAATGAGGAAAAACTTTTTCTCTTGATCACTCCCCTTGATCATGAGATAAAGGATACCATCTTTAGCCTCAACCCTGAAAGTGCTCTAGGGCCCGACGGTTTCAACAATGGTTTCTTCCAACACCACTGGGAGGTAGTTCATATGGATGTATGTAAGCTTGTCTAGTCTTTTTTCTCTAATGGTGTCATTCCTTATGGTCTCAATGCTCAATTCCTTACCTTTATTCCTAATGTGGCCAATGCCTCTAAAATTTTCCTATTCAGGCCTATTTCTCTCATCAAATCCCTCTACAAAATCATTACCAAGCTCATGGCCAATATGATTTCCTCTCTATGTAACAAAATCATCTCTTGGAACCAATTTGGGTTCATCAAGAGTAGGTCTATCCAAGAATGAATATGCCTTTCTTCAGAATCCACCAAATCTCTTAATAAAGATTCCATAGGTGGAAATATTGTTATTAAGCTGAACATTAGGAAATATTTTGACACTATATACTAGAATTTCATTTTCAAAGTTCTCCAAGGTTTTGGTTTCAATGATGTTTTCATTAGTAGGATCAACACTCTTTTCAATTCGGCCTCTATTTTTATCCTTATCAATGGATATCCCAAGGGATATTTTAAATGCTCGAAGGGAGGCCGATAAGGTGATCCCCTCTCTGATATCCTTTTCTCAATTCCGGAAGATTACCTTAGTCGACTCTGCACCTATCTTGTTCATCAAAGTAAAATCAAACCTATATAGGCTGCCCGAAACCTCAATGTTCGGACCCATCTGTTTTATGCGAATGATATAATCCTATTCCTTAATGGAGGCAAGAACAATATCATTAATATCAAAGCTTACCTATATCACTATGAGGAGATCTCATGTCAATCCATTAGTTGGAGAAAATCATTTATTTTCTATGGAAAATATTTCCCCACCTCTAGAAAAAGCTACATCATTGAGAGTCTTGGTATCAAAGAAGGGTCTTTTCCTTTTATTTACTTCAGAGTTCCCATCTTCTAGGGTAGGCCTAAATATACGTAATTTAATGCTATATCTAACTAAATCATTAACCAACTCTCATATTGGAAAGGAAAATCTCTCTCTATGGCTGTTAGAATATGCCTTGTGAAATCATCTATTATCTCTAAAATGGTTTACTCTCTGATGATCTATAGGTGGCCTCTCAGTCTCCTAAAGAGAATAAATTCCTACATTAAAAACTTTGTTTGGAATGGTAGTATCCTTGAAAGGAATCTTGTTATCATAGGAGGGCTTGGCATTAAGA
This sequence comes from Viscum album, assembly GCA_963277665.1. Classification (NCBI taxonomy): domain Eukaryota; kingdom Viridiplantae; phylum Streptophyta; class Magnoliopsida; order Santalales; family Viscaceae; genus Viscum; species Viscum album. Next base: position 1,993,707,406 of record OY728151.1, read on the forward strand.
ACCTCAAGATTTTTAATGAAGCTCTCCAAGCTAGACTCACTTGGAACTTGATAAACAATAAATCTGACTCAATCATCTTTCTCAAGAATCATTTCCTGGAGAAACTTAAAAACCAAATATTGAGTTGTGCTAATTCTTCCCTCTGGCCATCCATCAGGACCTCCTTTGTCAATATCATGCACAATTCTAGATGGATGGTTAGCATAGACTCCACATTGAAATTATGGCTTGACAACTGGACTGGAACCCCCCTTATCTCTATGCTACCTTCTAATGCCTCTACGAATAGTATCAAATACACCATTAAGTAGGTGATTCATTCTAGAAACTTAGATCTCCCTCATCACATAAAGCATGTTGTTGTTGAGTATCCCTTCTAGAATGATGAAGACTTTTTTATTTGAGAACCATCCCATAATGCTATTCTTGATTCAAAAAATTATTACAACTATTTTCTTGCCTCCTCTGAAGCTAATTTGTCTAGGCTAGAACCTTTTGATAAAACTTGGATCAAACCTTCTAGACTAAATATTTTTTGGCGTCTTTCTCATAATCATATTCTAACCGAGGTTTGACTCCAATACTTTGGTGTCCAGATTTTCTCGAGATGCCCAATATGTCATCAACATAGGGAAGAAATCAATCATTTTTTTTGTCTTGTGCCACAAACACTGCTCTTTGGAATTATATTACTGACATCTTTGACTGCAGATGGTTACTCGCTGACTCTATTTTCTCTAAGCTAAAATGTTGTGTGGAGCTTGATTCTTCATAGAAAATTAGAAATATTTTATTATCCCTTATTGCTGAGCTTCTCCACGTTATCTGGTATGATAAAAATTACATTATCCACAACAACTAGTCATTTAATCTTAATGCAGGTCGGATGAGAATTATTATTGCTATTAGGGATGATTCCAAGCTTCAGAAATCCCATTGAGACAACTCGGTTGGTGACTTTATGATCCTTCACCATCTTAGAATCAATGGGATTTACAAACAGCCGAAGCTTTCACTTGAAGTGTTCTAGGAAGTCCCGATTCCTGGCTAGATCAAGATCAACTTTGATGGCGCTTATAAAGGAAATCCAGGTCCTGCGGGCTATGGGGCCATTTTCAGGGACTCTCTTGGTCTTTTCCATGGATGATTCTTTGATAGCTATGGGATTGCCTCTTCCCTGGAGGCTAAGATGATGGCTGTGATTCACACTGTCCACTTTGTTAAACTAAGAGGCTGAAACAACATTTGGATTGAAAGTGATTCCACCACCATTATCCAAGCTATCTGGAATGGTGTGGTACACCTTGCTTGGCCTCTTATAGAGCGTTTCAAGAACTATCTTAACATGCTCCTTGGGCTCAGATATATTTCCACTCACGCCTACCACAAATAAAACATGGTGGATGATGGTCTTGCTAACAAGGGAATCAACCAAGTCATTATGTGGAGTGATGTTTTACCGTTTGAGATTTTCCCTAGCTATCAAAAAGATTGTAATAAAATTCCCTCTTTCAGACTCATGTAGTTCCCTTTATTTTTTATTAATATATATAGGTTTTTAAAAAAAAATTATACTACAAACATAGGACTGTTTTAGCCAAGAGGACAATCATTTGATTTAATAAGTTATTCAGATGATGATTTTTCTGGTTATAAGTTATATTGAAAGAGAACCTCTAGAACATGTCACATTTTAGGCAAGTCACTAGTATCATGGTGTAGTAAGAAATAGAATTCTGTTGCATTATCTACTGCCGAAGCTGAATACACAACTGCTGGGAGTTGTTGTGCTCAAATTCTGTATATGAAACACAATTTACTAGACTATGGATATCAATTCAAACATGTATCTATAAAGTGTGATAATACAAGTGCTATTAACATCTCTAAAAATCCAGTATCTCATGCTTGGACAAAGCACATTGATGTGAGACATCACTTCGTGAGAGATCATTATCAAAGAGGTGATATCACTCTTGAATTCATTAGTACTGAACACCAATTGGCTGATATATTCACAAATCCTTTGAATTATGAGAGGTTAAATTACATCAAATATGAGTTAGGTATGATAAACTGTTAAAGTTAGGAACCACACAATTGTACCTCGCCGTTAGGAACCTCACTGTTGGGAACCTCACCATTAGGAACCTCAACATTTGAACTCACTGTTAGGAACCTCACTGTTGGACCTCACCTTTAGGAACCTCACCATTGGACCTCACCGTTAGGAACCTCACCGTTGGACCTCACCATTAGGAACCTCACTGTTCGACCTCACCGTTAGGAACCTCACTATTAGACCTCACCAGTAGAACTTAGTATTAAGAACCTCACCATTGGACCTCACCGATAGTCCTCAACATTGTTACCTTACTGATTATCGATGTTTTTTAGACTTAGTGTTTTCTATGTCAGAATATGAAATTTTTTCTATATTACTTATTTCTTTTATCTTATTTGTTTTTCGATCCCTAAGTGATAAAATTAAAGTACATACCACATTTGTATCCACCTCAAACTCTCTCCCAAATCTCTTTCTCCCTAACCTCAGAACCTAACTGTCTTATGAAACCCTTGAACTGCTTCAGATCACATGACAAGAGTCAAGAGACCATTGGTTAGTGATGAAGGGGATGCACCAAATCCAAAGAGACCTCAAGATGAGTTGAGTAGTGGATTCTAGTCTATGGAAAATCCAATCAACCCTCATCTGTCAAAGAGGGAAATCATAGTTGGAAAAGAGCTTAGTTCTGAATGGATTCTGACAAGCAGATCTTTAGTGCTGAAGGCACTTGAAGCTCAATGTTGGGTTGAATGATTTTCAAACAACAATGTGCCCTATTACCCAAAGTTACTGAAGGAATTTTATGAGTTTTTTAAATTCGAACAGACTAAGGATGAGAATAGAATATCTTCAAGGGTGAATGGATGAAGTATGAGTTTTTCCTCTGTTGAATGGGATGAGTGTCTAACAGTACCACATAAAGGGATTTATGATTACTAATCAGAAGTGGTGCCTCCCACTACAGAGTTCTTCTGTTATGCAGAAGCCTTAGCCAAACTGACAGGGTGTGGGATCCCTAGGAAAGTCATTACTGCTGAGATGGAAGGAGAAGACAAGCTATTGTTTAAGTCTGTCTAGCATGTATTGAGTCCTAGGAGAGGGTAATTTGCTACATTTAAATTTCAAGATGTATTTATCTTGTATCTGTTGAATCATGGACATAAGATTAATTTGTGTAGGTTTCTGATGATTCAATTAAAAGATATGACAATACCGAGTTCCAAATCCAATGCCTTATTTCATTCTAGATTAATATCCTTGATGTTGAAGGTGAAAGGAGTTTCTAGAGATATAGAGGATACAATTGTTTTAAGGGACAATTTCTGCATTACAAAGGTAATTTTCTAGTTGATGAAAATAAATTGGAACCCTTGGAAAAGAATATGGGTGCATGATGAGGCTTAGCTTTATGAGGAATTAAATCCTGTCACTCATCCTACTAGGCCTAAGGATAAGAGGGATCATGGTCTAAATCCTAATGAAGTGGAACCAGTAGATTCAGATGAAGAAGGTGAAGCTGCTGATGTGCCAGAAAGAGAGGATTCTCCTATAGATGATAGGAGTGATCCTAACCTTACCTCCAATACTCATGCTAATACTGTATCCTTCAGTGAGACTAGTCCATGAAAGATATTACCTAAAAGGGATACAGTCCTAAGGGATAGTGATTATGAAGAGACTAGTGAAGAATAATGGATAGAAAATGTATTAAGAGACATTAGAGAAACCTCATATGAGGATGAGAACATTGAGTCTAGTCATGCTGACTTTGAGACTGATACTAATGTGAGTGAAGAATAATGTATCAGTATCAGTCCTCTGTTAGGAAATACATAAATGGATGAAATTATAGATGAAGAGGTTGCTGATTCAGTTGAAGTTGGAATTGTTTTATAAGTTGTTGAAGATTCTGTGGACAAAGTGGCAGTGGATCCTTATGTTGATGCAGTTGCTCAAGGAGGTATGGCAGAGCTGAATGTGGATGATCAGGGGAATGATCCAAGTGAGGGGGAGGAACCTATTGCTATAGGTTCAGTTTTTGTTACTCATGGAATAGTATATTGTTCATAAGACCCTGGATTTGTGGTGTTGGGTTTAGATTATAGAGATTCTGATGATGACCAGCCTATCAGAAGTCCTCCAATCCCTTCAGTTACAGAGACTACTATTGTGCAGCCAGTAGTACTTCTGCCTTGAGACTATGTGAAGAAGGAAGATTTGGAATCAATAAAATCAGATCTGAAGAGCCACCTTGATGAGAGATTTATTAGGTTATAAAGAGCTAGGACTCAAAATCAATAAGTTGTCACATCTACAATGGAAATAATAGTTTCTACCTCTCACTCCATCCCGCTAGAGGGAGTAAAGGACTGTCAGAATCTGATCAGAACCTTAGTAGATTCTATGGAATCTGTGAAACAGTCTATTGCTATATTAGACTCCTATATGGATTCAAGGGCTCAAGTGGATAGAGATCTTAGATATGTTAAAAATGTGGTTCAACAAATGGTCACTGTGTTTGAGGATTTTATGAAGTCTATGGAGATAGAAGTGAGTGGCCAAGATGATGATGTGAAGAGGCTGATCAGTGGGTTGACTAAATATTTTAAGGAGATAATGGCTTTCACTATGTCACCTCTATGTGCATCTACTGCATCTTCATCCTCTCCTCCTGTTGATCTAGATGTATTCAGGTTGATTGTTAGAGAAGAAGTGGAGAAGTTCTCTACTGCAAGTTCCTCAGACCATCAGTCTATGAATCATGTTATTTCCACTACCAGAGAGATTCATAATGTTGTGGGAAATTATTTAAGGTAAGTTTCTCAAGATCAGAAGGACATCAAATATAAATTATATTTCTATTGAAAAACGGTATATACTAAGAATCATATGGATGGTCACTTCAAGTTGTTGTTGGAGAACTTTAGGATTCCAACTATCACTTAAGTATTTAAGGATCAGGTAAGTAGGCTCAGAGAGTTGACTCCTTCCTTGGAAAAATTCATGGAGAATAAGGATGATTTTATTTCATCCCTGAAGAGAGGGGGAAGTATTATTATGGATTTCATAAATCTTCTCTTACCCTTCCTCCATTTGGACTACACTCTCATCATTGTTCCTCCAGTCTTTCCTTCTACCTCGGTTGCTTCAAGATCTACTAGTTCTGCACCAATGATGACTCCAACACAGGCCATCAAAATCTTGACCCCTATGATTCCTCATAGATCTACTCACTAAAGGTCTACTGATGCTTCTTTTGCAGCTCCTCCTACCCTGCTAACTGCTATCCCACAACCTATCCCTCCATCTTCAAAGCCTACCTCCTCCACTTCCAAAGACAAAGCTCCCTTGGACATATCTGATGTGGATTGAATGTGGGTTTCCTTAGGTGATAGGGATCTTTGTAACCTTTTTGTATATTGTACTATTGCTTCATTAATGGAAAATCCTCTTCTATTTCTTTTTGTATGACACTCTTTTTGTTAATCACAAAGGGGGAGAAACAGGTTAGGTTAAAAGTTAAGTTTAATTTTTTAAACTGCCTAAAAGAAGGATAAGTTTTTAAGTTGAATTTGAATATCTATATTTTTTTTCATAATAATCATGGTTCAAATTTTCTTATACACACCTCTGTAGATATTAGAAAACGTGCTTAACATTAATTCAGAAAATACTAATATAGTTTGTGATTATCAAAAAGGGGGAGATTGTTGGACTCACCTATTTTGATAATCCCAAATCCTGTTTCATTTATGCAAAGCATCTTGTTTCTCGTACAAGATAATAATTTATGAGAAAATCATGTTTATATCAAAGGAATAACCATGTATTTTTAATCTCACTACTGTCTTGTTTAATCTCACAGTGCAAAATTTCTCTAAGTGCAATGGTCACTGATGCAAAGGTCACCGATGCAAAGGTCACCGATGAAAAGGTCACCGATGCAAGGTCACCGATGCATGGACACCGTTGAAAAGGTCACCGATGCAGGGTCACCATTGCAAGGTCACCATTTCAAGGTCACCAATTAAAGGTCACTAGTGGGAAGGTTACTAATGGAGATTTATTGTTGGAAGGTTACCATTGGAAAGGTTACCGATGAATGCTGCCGGTGTGAACCTACTGTTGAAGCCTACCATTTTGAAGTCTACCATTACTAGTCTACCATACTCTTCTACTCCATATATTTCCAAATTCTTAAGATTATTTTAATTTTCATATTTGATAAATTAAATTCTCATGACATTAATTAATGCTGATTGTAGACATATCATGAGACGTGTATGGGGACAGTACGAGGTATGAGAAAGATCACATGTGATGTACTTATTCCTATTGTCAGACCTCAAATATAAAAGAGAATATTGAGGAATAAAAATAGGAGTGAGGAACGAAAAGCACAAGTCCATAAGTTAATAAAGAGGAATGCAAGAGAAAGAACTTACTAGAGAACAAGGAAGAACCATTCCATCACTTTCACTTTGAACCCAAGAACTTCAAGAAGATCATTTTGGGAGAAAAATTTCAAGGCTGCCTTCTGTGTATAATCAACTCTCAATCAACACTATAAGTATAAAAATAAATTCTTGAAAATCTAGAACCTGGATTGGTGACACTCTATTTTGGAGAGAACTTCCAGAGAAATACTCGAACATAAAATTATTCACTCCAAGGAGTCAAGAGCTAAACTGCAAACACATAGAGCTTTCTAAACTCAATATTATAATCTTAGCTCTATTGGGTTTCTTCTTTTTACATTTCTGAGAAGTGTGTGTCTGTATGTTACCCACACTATATTCTGTGCTTGAACTAGAGGACACTGAATATCCTCACATCAAACTTCATTTTGTTTCCCACTAATAACTATGGAAGAGACTGTGTGTGGTCTGTACTATTTGTTTTTTCCACGAAGAACTTTGGTAGAGGGTGAGAACCCTAAACAGTCTATGAAAACTGTTGTAAATACAGATACAAGATGTGTATCAAGTTTATTATTAATATAGAGTGCTTGGTGGAAGGTGATCACCAAGTGGAGAGGATTAAGTCTCATCTTGAGACTGAACCTCTTTTTTAACTTTACTGTGCACTATATTCTGTTTTACTCTGTTTTATCTATTTTCCACTACTTATAATTGCTAAAACATAAAACTATTTTTCATTCACTTTGATAGTTAATTTTTATTAGTGTGTGTATGTGTTTAATTCAGTAAACTTGTTTCAAAAATTAATGAACTGTTTTCTACACTAATTTAACTGAGGACTAATCAACCTTCTAGAAAATTGTTGAACAACTAGACTTTTACATCTCTTCTACCTTAATTAACTATTCCATTTCAAATTTGGGGGATCTTTATAAGAAAGTTTTTAAACAGAAATTTTAAGTAGGATGTCAATTCACCCCCCTCTTGAGATTCCACTCTGACCAACATTTTTCATGCCTGAATTCTTAGATATGGATTGTGTACTTGTATAAGTATTTAATAAGTTGATTGAAATGGTTTTAAGACCTTTGAATAGATATGTATGTAAAGAAGATATATAATTATTCAATTCAGACTAGATTAGTTATTTAGTTCTTTAGACTAGCACAATTTATGTCAGAGGGGATTATGACTTGGATGTATTTTGATTGGGGAGGATATTCTTAGGTAGAGTGTTCCATGTTGATATATGAGTATGGGATAAATTTGGTGGATTATAACTAGTTATGATTGGGTATAAGGTTGTTCATTTCTCAATATTATATCAGGGTAGGTATAGTTTATGTGTTAAGTGAATTATGTCTTCATTGATGAGATACTTTTATTTGGTTTTATAGGTATGTTATACATAGGGTAATGATTCATTTAACTCTTTTTATTTTTACAAGTGGTTTTCTATTTTGATGGTTACTTAAAGGTATCAAGGATGGATTGAATAGTAAATTCTCTTTGAGTGTGGGGAAAACCATGATTGAGATAAAGGGTTTAAAGGGGATTTACATCGTTTTGAATAATTAAGTATTGAGATAGTGAAGAAGGATTATTAACATGTTTTTACCTTTATATAATTTTTTATGGAAGTAAGGAGTGAGATTAAAGGTTCTAGGGCTATATTAAATTTTTATAGAGTGTAGGTTACTCCATAATTGATACAGAAGGTCCAAATAGCCTTAATACTGTATGTGTGGACTACTCTATGATCTAGATATGAGAGATTAATTGCTGATGATATTTCATTTCTCTTATGTTCTTAGATATAGTACAACTAGTGAATGCATAGTATGTTCCAGTGTATTTATCATGTAATACATATCATATTTGAATTATAAGGGAATCATGTGATAAGAGTAGGTACTATTTTTCTGTTGGTTATATAGTATGATCCTAGATATCTATTTAGGAAGGATTTGCGTGTGTTATTTTTCTTGGATAGAAGGGATGGATTGGAGAGCTGGGATTATTGTTTGTGGTGTATATGTAACTTATATGGTATGGTGTAAGCCTTTTTGTTATAATTTTTATTTTCAATATTGATTTAATTATGCACATGTGGTTTATTTTTTGATTATTTTGTTATAATATATAGATTGTTGAATTGTTACTAACAACCATTGCACATACATTCATGTATATCACACTCACTTAGGGGAGTTTAAGATGAAAGGGGAATCTCAATGTGTTTACAGTACTCACCCTATCTATGCATATAGTATGGTTTCTAGTGTTTATTGGTTGAATTCATATAAATTTTAGTTGTAGGTCTATACTCTAAGTTAGATTTGATAACTCATAGTGAGCTGTGCCATAACGGCCAAGAGTTTGGTAGGAGATTTATAGTTTGGGTCAAAGGTTATGTATTTTATTTTGGTTTGTTTATTATGTTTCCATAGTCACAAATGATAAAGTTTTATAACATTGTTCAAAAAATTGGTTAAACTAACCCCAAACATTTTTTTAGGAAATTTGGGGGAAATTCCGTTTATTAAAAAATTAAAAAAAGAAACCCATTTTGTGGGAAAAGGGGGAACCCATAAGAAACAGAACACCCATGGCACAAAGGCCTTAAAATACAATGGGTCGAAGGCCCAATGGTATAAAAAATTAAAAAAAAATTCATGGCCCAAAATCTAAATGGGAAAAATCTTATTAAAAAACTAAGCCCAAAGCCAAAGAGACCAATGATTCAACCCAAAACTGTGCTGGCCCAGCCGCATCCACCGGCGCCACCCATGACCGACCCACCTTCATCTGAAGAGAGCCACCACTGTGAACCCTTGTCTAATATGTGATCAAGATAGAAGAAACCACCTCCAAGCCATCCGATAACACCACCAAACATATCATAGAAGCTGTGGGATATGCCAAAGCGTTGCCGCCATCTAGCATTACCCAAACTAAAAACCGCCAAAGCCACAACTGACCCCATTGTCTAGCCCAAACTCCCACCGTCGTTACCGAACAATGAACCCATTTTGAAATACTGCCAACCATAACACACCCTAACAACTCACGTTTCCATATAGATCCGCCTATGAGGCCTCATCCATGATTATCCCTATGCCCTTCATCCATCTACCAAGGTCCAGATCTATAGATCTAGAGCCGAATCAATTCCTACTACCTTAAAAGGCTGCCAAAGATTAACAACCACCATTTCCACTAAAACTTGACTTCCACAACCATCATAACCACCATTAAAGCTAGATCCATAGATGATATGACCACTATTGCATCCCAAAACCACAACCATAGCATCTGCACCACCGTAGACATCCAGCACACCCTGAGACGGAAGGCCAACAATCTGCCTGGAAACCATATGCACTCCCTAGAGTAGAGATATCCTAAGATAACCCTCTTTAGATATTTTGGTGGTTTTTATATTTGTTATATTTACTTTTTATATATTTTTATTAATAATCTATATCATGTGTATATGGATTCATTTCTTTATACATGATTTTTTTTAATTAATATACTGAGGTTGTGTGATTCCCATTTTTTGTTCATTTTTTTAAATTTCTCTATAAGGTGGAATGATCAATATACATATAGGTCATTAAATATTTTAGATAAATCTCATATTGAATTATGTTGGGTTTGTTTTTAAGGGAACATTTTCCCCAATTTCATAGCAAGACCCTCACTTATAGTAAAAATACTCTAGCATACAAGGTGGAAAACTTGAGATAACTGATAATATACCCCAATATCAGGTATATCACATGATGGGTCTATACAAAATAATATAATAGCATGTATTGGGTATATTAATTAGAAAATTATAAATGGATATAGGTTTTCATAACATGTGAGGTAGTTTTTTTACATGTTCCTCTAGTATGGCCCTAGTGGAAACCAAAGTTTTTAGCGGAGTCATAATAGTGGGATTAATTACTATTAGTTTTGAGAGGTTTTGGTATGGTTATTTAGATTATGGGTTTTTAAAGGAATCAAATTTGAGTATTAGGACTAAAAAATAGTCGGTTTTTCATTGATCATTTATTAGGTAGTGTCATATAATATAATGTGAAATTTCACATTCATCATTATTATTATTTTCAATGTCAAGAAAAATTGATTTCAAATATTAAAATGTTATAATTTTTTTTAGGTAAAAAAATATAATAATGAATATAATTTAAAAAAAATGTGGATTTCACTTGAAATGGAAAAACTATTATTAAATGAATTTAGAAAACTTTAGTTATTAATTTTTTTTGAAATTGAATTTAAAAATTAAAAGCATGTTTTGAGATTTTTTACAACCTATAAAGTTGTTATTTTTATAATTTAAAAATTAAAACGAGTGTTTTAATGGGAAAAAATTAAAAGGTTTCATGTTTCTTTAAATACCATAATGAAAGAATATTTATATTTAAATCCATATCATTCTAGCAAGTTTTTTAAAAATCCCAAGGATTCGTTTTTGGGGGGTATGAAATATTTGAATTTTATTTCCAAATTGTGAAGGATGGATTTAAAATTGGGGTGATTTTTTATTGGTTTGGGAAAAAAATATTCATTATTTTGATTTACTATTTTTATTTAGGCTTAAAATAGACAATTTTAACATGATTACTCAAGTTTTAGTTAGGATAAAATTTAAGCATCCAACCTTAAATATTACATAATCTAGTTATTTTAACTAGATTTAACTTATTTACATTCCAAAATATATTTTTAGTTTAGAGTTTTTTAAAGTTATTACATAACTCATATATACGAACCTTCAAGAATAAAATGTGGGTACCACTAAAACAATATCCCTTTCTTCCAAAACATAATTTTTTAAAAAAAACAACAACATGATATCTTTCAAAAATATTCATAACATTTAACTTGACTTACTTATTTCTCTTAAAAATAATTATAACCTATGAAAAACATTTAAAAACTTGGGATAAGCATAAAAATCTCAGCAAGGGATATAAAAATAATGAAAGAAACCATTAGTCCATGAATACTTATAAACATATGAAATCATTTTCACAAAGACATACTTCTCACCCATATATACTTACTTTGTGAGATTTCCATAAAACATAGAGAACATAAATAAAATAATAAAGGTATACTAGGTAAATAAATACTTATATTTTAACCCTCATGCTTTCCTTATTATTTGTAACCCTCACAACTACCTTACAACGTAATCCTCATGGATACCTTATGGTGTAACCATCACAGTTACATTTGGAGTAACCATATGACCAACCTCTAAATTACACAAACCCAATGAATTTGAGGGAGATATAGGTCCCAAACATAATCCTAAATAATCCTCAATAACCATAAAATAACCATAAAACATTGTTAATTTCATAAAAACATTGCTTTAGAATTTTGTAAAATAGAATTTTAAAAGAGGTTTTTTAAAGAAAAGTCCCATAGAAATATCATTGAATTTATGTGAGAATTAATAGAATGAAAGTAATATGAGTATAAAGTATAAATCCACATAATAAAACTTAATATAAACAAAATTAATTACACAAAAAATCTTATTATCTCATTATCAATGAAATATAAGGTTAACCCAAAGAACATAAATTGGGTTAAGAATTCACTTACCTTGGGTTTGTCTTACTTAAGACTTGTTTAAACTTCATGTATAAGGGTTATAACAGTGTTATTAATATTTTACAGAAACATATTCATGTTTATAATACCTTATATGATCATTTAATAACATCATTCAACCCATTTATGAATATTATTTTGTTATTTTGTTTCGGGTGCGTGATTCACCTGATTTCTATGGTCGGTTCGTAAAGGATTTTCTTGTCAAATGGAAGTGAAACTCCTGAAGTAGAATGAAATGGTAATAATATTTTTATAGAATATTAAGTGATTCCATAAACCATTTAGGGTATATGGTATGGGGATTAATCATTAGATAAATCATTAGTGATATCCATTTAGATCATTTTGGAAGTTCTTTGATAATCATGAACTAGTTTTGGAATATAACTTAATATTATGTTTATATGTTAATTAAATAACATAAAAGAGGTTATATAATAAACTTAAAAATATGTTTCAACCACTTAAATGGTTTTATGACCATCTTTAATGGAATTAATGGAAATTGAAATCACATCTTCCACGATGTCGGTAAATCGACGCATCATGGAAGATGTTTTTATTTTTTGAATAAGATGGAAAGGAGAATAAGAAAGTTGATGAATTTTCCATAAAAATAATAAAATTATAGTATATATATGATAATATATATTTCATGAATCCTGTTTAAGTGGAGGTGAATAGATTATAAGAAAATAAAAGGAATTGAAAGGAAAATGAAAGAAAAAGAAAGGGGATTTTTACCTCTTGATCTCTTCTCCTTGAGATCCTACTTAAGGTCTTTGGTATTGGACTTTTAGTGAGGCCAGTAGGTCTTGGACATGTTTAAGAGCCTTTAGAAGGGTATTGGGTAGAATTTATACAATTATCAAAGCTTTAGAGGTGTGAGAGGAAGATGGGGGGTGGGGGGGGGGGTGAGGGTGGTATTTATAGTGGAGGAGAGGAGGGGTTTTCCATTATTTTAATAATTATTTTATTATTTTTTCCAAGACAAGAAATAGTATTGGTTCTTTTGAATAAAAGTAGTAATAAGTTCTTGTGAGTTCGAACCAATGGACATTTACATCATCCATAAATCAATCATGATGCAAAAGTTCATTTATTTTGCATATTTCATAATTATCGAATTTCACCATTCACCGAAAATTCAAGTATTCAAAAAAATACAAAAATTCACCCTAACCATTTTTCAATATGTAGAATTACAAAATGATCTCCATTTTATCAGAATAGTTTTATAAATATGAAATTTTTTATTTTTAAATATAATAATAATTTATTCAAAAAATAAAAATGTTAAAACTATAACTGATTTTATAACACCTTGAAAATTAATCAAGGTCTCATAAAATTATCTTATAACCATAAAAAAATAAAATAATAATTTATGATTACACTTCATGAAAATAAATTTTCATTTAAATTTTTAAATTAATCACAAAATTATCATTAAATATTTATGACTTAAAAAAATACCAACACTTATATAATGATCATATTGTCACTTATAAGATTCTTTTTTATTATACATTCATTATTGAGGTTACTATTCATTTGGAAGATTTACTTTTCCTAAGGGTCATATTACTATTCATAAGGGTAATATTACTATTAATAATTGTAGATTGATATTCACTAAAAATTAAGTTTGTCTTATCAGACTCCAAATAACTTACTGATCACAACCCTATATGTCTATTTTTGAAAAATCAAATCATAAAAGAAAAAAAATTATATTAATGGCTAGTTTAGAACTATCTCCTTAAAAGTAGTGTCATTATGTAGAGAATCATTGTTTCATGCATTTTATTTTTTTTAAAACCTTGGGGTGTTACATTCTACCCACCTTTTGTAAATTGCGTCCTCAAAATTTTATTTACTTATAAAACAAGTGAGGATACCTTTCCCTCCTAGCATTTTCAAATTCACATGTTGCTTCTTCAATAAAGTGGTTTCTCTACTAAAACATTACCTAGTGGATTACTTTATTCCTCAATACTTATTCTATTTGATCAAGAATCTAAATAGGTTTCTCCTCATAATAAAGGTTCTGTTCCAGCTAAAATGCTTCTGGGCTCAAAAGATGAGATGAATCCGGCACATACATTTTCAATATCGAAACATGAAAACATTTTGTAAATGAGATAAACTTGGAGTAAAATCTACTCAGTATAAAACTATTCCAAGATTCTCTTGTATTTCATAAGGTCCAATGAACCATGGACTTACCTTTTATTTCTTACCAAAACAAAAACACTTTTGCATATTGAGATTCTAAGAAAAACATGATCACTAAACACAAAATAAAAGTCTTTCCTCTTAATATATACATAACTTTTCTACCTACACTGAACTCTCCTCATGTGTTCCTAGATTATCTAAACCTTTTCTGCCATTTCCTATACAAATTTTAGTCCCATAAACTTCCTTTCTATGAATTCATCCCAAAAAATGGGAGTTCGAAACTGCTTCCCCTATAATGCCTCAAAAGGTGCGATTTGTATACTAGAATGAAAAATGTTATTATAAGAAAACTCAACTAAATAAATATGATGATCCCAACTTCCATAGTATTCCATTGAACAAGATTGAAGAATATCCTATAATTTCTAAATTTTTCTCTCATTATGTCTATCAGATTGGGGATGAAAAGCAGTGTTGAAATTTAATTATACGACAAAAGATTTATGAAAACCTTTCTAAAAGAAATAAGTGAACTTAGGATCAAAAAAAAAAACAGTATAAAGAGTAACTCCATGTAACCTGAAAATATCTTTAAGGTATAGTCGGGAAAGATGATCCAAATACATAGTGTCTCGAATAGGAAGGAAATGTGTAGATTTAGTCACTCGGTCAACAATAACCCACATTTTATTGTTACCACAAGAAGTCTTTGGTAGTCCCACCATAAATTCCACAGATTTTTTTCCCATTTACACTCTGGCACTGGACAAGTATGAAGCATCCCATTTTGTAGTTTTCACTCTAATTTAACCAATTTACATTTCAAACATTTGACGGTAAAATCAGAAATATCTCATTTCATTCCATCCCACCAATAATACACCCAAAGGTCTCTATACATATTAGTACTTCTAGGATGAACTAAAAATAGAGAACTACGAGTTTTACACAACAATTATTTCTTAAACATAGAATCAAAAGTCCGACATAATTTCTTTCCAAATCTTAAAACACAATCCTTATCAATGTTAAATTCTAGAAAGTTATCCTTTTTAACCAATTATACCATTTTCAATAGCTCACTGTCTTCCTTCCATGCTTCTTTATTCTATCTGGTAGAGATGGCTGCACTAACACCTGAAACAAAAAAGAGGAATTTATTTCACCAACAAATTTCAAGCCAAAATTCATCAAATCATCAATCAAGGTGTCATGTTCCAAATGTAACATGGTTAATGATGCATGATGTTTTCAAATCATAGAATCTACCACTTTTTTTGATTTTCTTATATGGTAATTAATAATGAAATCATAATCCTTTATCAATTAAAACCATCTTCTCTGCCTCATGTTTAATTCCTTTTGAGTGAATATATACTTCAGAATTTTTTGGTTAGTATATATTTCACATTTGGCTCCATACAAATGATACCTCCAAATTTTTGAAGAAAAAACCATGGTTTCTAATTTAAAATCATGTGTGGAATAATTTCACTAATGAGGTTTTAGTTTCCTTGATTAATAATCAATTAACTAATCATTATGTATCAGAAAACAATGGTGTCCCTTTACTAAAGCATCACTGTAGATTAAAAACTCGCCATTTCTAGAAGGTAGGGGAAAAACTAGAGCATTCACCAATCTCTTCTTTAGTTCCTAAAAAGAAAAATCACATTATTCTGTCTAAATAAATTTAATCCCTTTGCATGTTAACTTAGTTAGTAGGATAGATAACCATGAAATATTTTTAACAAACCATTGGTAATAACCTTCTAATTCAAGAAAACTATGAATCATGATAACATTTTTAGGTCTTTTCCATTCATCAACCACTTTGGTTTTGGAATGATCGAATGTGATTCCATCCTTATTTATAATATTCCTAAGAAAATAAATCTATTGTAACCAAAAATAACATTTTCTAAACTTTCTGTATAAATTCTTTTCTTTGAGAGTTTTCAAGACAATCCTTAAATGTTTTTCATGATCCTTATAACAATTTGAAAAGAAAAAAATATCATCAATAAATACAATAAAAAACTTGTCAAAATTTTAACATAATAATCTATTCATAAGATCCATGAATATAAAATAGGAATTTGTCAAACCAAAGGGAATAAAAAAACTCATAATTCCCATATATAGTATGAAAAGTTGTTTTTAGTTTGTCATCATCCTTCACATTTAGCTAATGGTATCCAGATCTCAAGTTAATCTTCAAAAAATAATGAGCTCCCTGGAGCTGTTCAAACAAGTCATCGATATGAGGCAAAATATACTTATTATTAATAGTAATGTTATTCAAATCTCTATAATCAATTAAAAAATCATGGAACAATCTTTATTTTTAATGAAAAAACAGGAGCACCCCATGGGGAAGTGCTAGGATGAACGAAGCCTTTATCAAGAAACTCTTGTAACTGATTTTTCAATTCAAGAAGTTCCATTTGAGACATTTGAAAAAAGGGTTTTGAAATTGGAATAACACCAGGAACTAAGTCAATGGTGAATTCAACTTTTTGATCAAGTATAATACCTGGTAACTCATCAAGAAAAACATCAAGGTATTCATTTACCACTGGAACATAATTTATCAAACTTTTTTCCTTATTTTCAACAATATGAGCAAGATAACTATAATTTCCATATTTTAATAATTTATTAGCTTCTCGATATGTTATCATTTGTATGGGTTCATTATTTTATAAAAGATGAAACCCTTTCTGAAAAACAACTTTATTATCTCAATAATGGATCTTATCATGATAAACAGAAACACAATCAATATCCTGAATAACATCAAAATATACCAAGGGTAAAATAACACGGTTTGGAGGTAATGAATTTCCATAGAAAAAGACAATAAGATTATTATAATTCTTTTTTTCAGTAATATTTCCCCTTGTGTTTTAACCATATGTTTTTGTCTCATTTATTGAAGTGAAATTTCCAATTTACTTGAAAATTTCTCAGAAACGAAAGAATGTGTAGACCCTATATCAAACAAGACTTTAGAAAAATATTATTAAAAAAATGAAGTACCTGATACCACTTTATTGGATGGCTCGAAATCTGCTAACATAGTCAAAAAGGATATCACTACACCTTTCTGCTTATAGTCTAGCTGCTTTCCATCATTCAGATATTTCTTTGGGAAAACATTTTCATAATGACCCATCTCACCACATTTAAAACACTTTATAGTTTTCTTATTATAATTTATCTTAATATAATTTTAATTACAATATCAGTCCATATGTCCAAAATTAATACATCTAAAACACTTCCCAGTTTTGGTAAGACATTCTCTAGGGTTCTTTTTACCACACTTTTAACAAATTGGAAACTGGACTTTCTTACCATAAAAATTATTTGATTGAATCAAACCCATCATTTTCCATCTGTAACTATTCTTATTCTTTTTTTCAAAGTACACGTGATCATTAGAAAACTTCATTTCTACCCTCTCATTACATCAGACAAGTTTCTTATAACTTTTTAATTCTCAGGAGGCCAATTCCCTTTGGTATATTGGCTTCAATCCTGAGTAAAAACAATTTATTTTTTCTATCAAGATCTCGAATAATATTTGGAGAATACCATACTAGTTGGGTGAATTTTTCTTCATACATGGACACAAAATCTTCCTAATTTTTCTTCAATTCAAGGAATTACTTCTCCATACTAATTTGAACATCATTTGGAAAATATTTTTCAAGGAATTTTTTTAAATCCATCCCACTCTAAGGCTTCAATCTCTTATCTATCCGTGATATTATTGGACATTAAGCACCACTGATCATATTCACCTTCAAAACAATAAATATATAGACTAAACTTTTTATTATCAGAACATCCCATAAAATTGAATATCTTTTCAAGGGATTTAATCCATCCTTCAACCGCTACTAGGTCGGAAGATCCACTAAAAGCAGAAGGGTGTTGCCTCATAAAATGTTCCACTATCGTCATGTTCCTTTGTGTAAGATCTATTTGTTATCTTTCATGTACGATACCACTATTTATTTACTACTTTATCTAATCTATTAATATCAAAAATTGAGTAGTTCCAATTCCTACCATTTCTGGTTGTGGATTTAGAAAGATATCAGCCTTTCGGTTCCTTCGAACATTTGGTTCCCTGTTTCTTCTACCGAAAACCATTCTGAATAGAAATATCTTAGATGTTGAATCATGGTAATATTTAAATTCTATATAATTTAGACTTAAACATAAGGTAAACATCATTTATGGTATTCTATTAACATCATTATAACCCCTAATGTTATCTAAACCGTGCTCTGATACCAACTATAAGGACCGAAACATAAATATTACATAATCTAGTTATTTAAACTAGATTTATCTTCTATACATTCCCAAAGATATTTTCAGTTTAGTGTTTTATAATGTTAGTACATAACTCATACATATCAACCCATAATCATACAAAGTGGCTACGACTAAAACAATATCCATTTATTCTAAAACATAAAATAAAAAAAAACAATATTTATTGGAAAAAACTTCACAACATTTAAATTGACTTACTTATTTCTCTAAAAAATACTTATAACCTATAAAAACATTTAAAAACTTGGGACAAGGACAAAAATCTTAGTAAGGGATATAAAATAAGAAAATAAACCATTATTCCATGAATACTTATAAACATATGAAATAATTTTCAGAAAGAAATACTTTTCACCCATATTTACTTAAGTTTGTGATATTTCCATAAAAGATAGATAAAATAAATAAAATCAAAAGGTATCTTGGGTAATTAATTATTTATATTGTAACCCTCATGGATACCAAATGATTTATAACCCTCATAACTACCTTACAATGTAACCCTCACGACTACCTTATGGTGTAACCATCATAGTTACACTTGGAGTAACCATACAACTGACCTCCAACATAGACATACCCAATGCATTGGAAGGAGATATAAGTACCACCCTTAATCATAAAAAATGACTAATAACTATAAATTAATCATTAAACATGAATAATTTCATAAAAAAATTGCTTTTGACTTTTGTAAAATAGAATTTTAAAAGAGGATTTTAAAAGAAAATTCCCTTACAAATACTATATAATTCAAGTGAGAATTAACATAATGAAAGGAATATGTGTATACATTATAAATAAACATAATAAAACATAATATAAACAGAATTAATTACAAAAATAAACTTATTACCACATAATCAATGACATAGAATGTTAACCCAAAGAACGGACATTGGGTTAAGAATTCCACTACCTCAAGTTTTTCTTACATCAGAACTGATTAAACCTACTGTATAATGGTTATTATACTGTTATTAATATTTTATAGAAATATATTCATGTTTATAACACCGTATATGATCATTTTATGACACAATTTAACCCATTTATTAATAATATTTTGTTATTTCCACTGTTTCAGGTGCATGCTTCACATCCATCCAACATCATGAAGGCCTTCAAATATTTTTATTATTGACGAATCCCCCTTTAAGGGTAGAAGGGGGAAACCCAAAGGAATTCATGGAATTAGGAAAATAACACCCGAAGGAAAAAAGGAGTGAAAACCGGACTGAGAACCAGAGCAGCCCCTCCCCATCATAAAATCATGTTGAAGCACTCCAACATTGCAAGGCTAATCGATAAACAAGTGTCCTATATCAAAACACATGCCCGATCTGATGGCCGACTCCATACCCTCTCAAATAACCAAATCCAAAAAGCACAACAAAGATGAACCGCCAACTCTGAATCCTCCTCTAAGCCTATTCCAAGTGATTGAGTCCAGCTGCACTAACTTCCCACCTCCAGGATCAAACCAAACAAACAAAACAACTTCCACCAAACACATCAAAAGTTTTAAACACAAAATAAAATAAATGCATCAAGAACCATAAAATTCAACCATTCCAACTTGAAAATTTCAACTACAAGAGAGAAAAATCACCAACAGTAGCCAGGAAGAAAAACTCATACACCATGATACCTTCACCAGTCCCTGGAGCCACTGCAGAAAAATAGCCCCACCACCATCCTCAATAAATCCTCAACCACCTGTAGAAGGAACCCGAAGAGGAAAGCATCCAAGCCATGTGGAACCAGAAAAATTTCACACATGACAGGATGGGCCTAAAACACACCACAGAAGCCTCACCAATGTATAGATCCGAGCTGCACAGACCAGAAAATTCCACAAGGACATGAGTTCGGGCATCGTAGGACACCAGAAGAGCGCACTGGAGTGCAAATCATGTACCACAAGAAGGAAAAGATAATGAGAAGGAGTAAGGAACCTCCATTGATGGTGACACCACAAAAACATTCTGAACCTGAAAAATCCAAAAATATCCTCTCCCCCATGAGCTGAATTGTAGTCATCATCGGGCCACACTGGAGGACGAAGTAGGAAGAAAATCAGAGCTATCACTGAGCCGAACTGAAACTAGTCCCATAAGCTAGAAACTGCTGAGTCACTCTAGATACGAACCTAGAACGCTGGAGTTGAAACTAATCTACACCAATGTCACACCAACCCAGAGATGGTGATGAACTAGAAAAATGCACCGGATGAGGGGATGAGGGGAGGTGGGGAATATCTGATGGAAACCCTATCACCACGCGAGAGGAAGGTAGTTGCCACTCTGAGGCTGTGTTCTTCACATGATTTCCATGTTTGATTTGTAAATGATTTTCTTGTAGAATGGAAGAGAAACTAAAAAATTAGAAGCAAATGGAATTAATATATTTTGAGAAAATTAAATGATTCCATAAATCATTTTGGGTATATGGTATGATAATGAATCATTAGATAAATCATTATTGATATCTGTTTAGATCATTTTGGTGGTTCTTTGATAAACACAAACTAGTTTCATTATATAACATAATATTATGTATATATGTTAATTATAGAAAATAAAATATTTTATATCACACAATTTAAAATATTTTTTAACCATTGAGATGGTTTTATGACCATCTTTCAAGGAAGTAATGTAAATTTAAAACACATCGTCCATGATGTTAGTAAATCAACTCATCACAAGAAATGTTCTTATTTTTTGAATAAGAGGGAGAGGAGAAGAATAAAGTTGATGAATTTTTTCATAAACATGATAAAATTACAGTATATATAAGATAATGGGGCTCTCATTCCTATTTTATAAGTGGAGGAAAATATAGTACAAGGAAAGAAAATTAATTGGAAGGAAAATGAAAGAAAAAGAAAGCGGATTTTTACCTCTTGATCTCTTCTCCTAGAGATCCTAATTAAGGCCTTTGGTATTGGTATTTTGGTAAGACCAGAAAGTTTTGGACGTGAGGAAGATCCTTGGGAAGGTTATTGGGCATAATTTATACAATTCTATGAGCTTGATAGGTGTGAGAGGAAGGGGGGGGGGGGGTGAGGGTGGTATTTATAGTAGAGGAGAAGAGGGGTTTTCCATTATTTTAATCATTATTTTATTATTTTACTCAAGACAAGCAATAATATTGGTTCATGTGAGTAAAAATAGAAATAAGTGCATATGATTTCAAAACAATGACCATTTACATCATGTATGACTTAATCATGTGGAAAACATTCATTTATTTAGCATATTTTGTAATTATCGAATTTCACTATTCACAAAATTCAATTATTTATGAAAAATACCAAAAATTCATCCTAACCATTTTCAATGCATATAATTCAAAAATGAACTCCATTTTATCAAAATAATTTTATAAATATGCGAAAATTAATTTTTAAATAAAATAATAATTTATTCAAAAAATAACAATTTTAAAACTATAACTGATTTTATAACACCTTGAAAATTAATCAAGGTCTCATAAAATTATCTTATAAACATAATAAAATATAATAATAATTTTTTATTAAAATTCATGAAAATAATTTTTTATTTAAATTATTAAATTAATCATAAAAGTATAATTAATTATTTATGAATTACAAAAATATCAACACTTATATAATGATCATATTGTCACATATAAGATGCCTTTTTATTATACATTCATTGGTGAGGTTACTATTCATTTTTTTGATTTAATATTCTTAAGGGTCATATTACTATTCATAAGGGTAACATTACTATTCATAAGGGTAGGTTACTATTCACTAAAAATTATGTTTTTCTTAGAATACTCCAAATAACTTACTAATAGCAACCGTGTATGTCCGTTTTTTGAAATTCAAATCATAGAAGTAGAAAAATTATGTTTAACGAATAGTTTAAAATTATATCCTTGAAAAAAAGTGTAATTATGTAGAGACACATTGATTCCTTCATTTCAATTTATTTTTAAAACCATGGGGTATTACATAAAATATAGTAAAATGTACCTAAGGTTGATATGTTATGTTATATAAATGGAGAAGGATATTGAGTGAGTAGTTATAACTAGTTTTTCTTTTATAATTGATTTCATTAAAAGGTTTTAAGGTATCTTGGGTATTTACATAATTTGATTATGGTGGTGAGGGATTTAAGAGGTTATATTTTAGGTTACACACACACACATAGATTTCACGGTAGAATAATATTAGGAGGATAGTTCCTTGGAAATTAAGTGATAATGGGGAGTGATATTTTTTGGATTCATTGATGGGTTTAAGCATAATTTTTAAACTATAATAGATATAGGGATATAGTATGTGAACATAAATGGCTAGGTGATTAGGTGAATAATGTTGAATTTGTTTTTATAAGGATAAAAATGTTTATATGGTGGGTAGAATGTAACACCCTATATTTTAATAGTTAAAATAAATTGTTTTTTTAATGTAAAATGAAAATAAAGATGATGAATTTTTTGGGGATTTTTGTTTTATTGTTTTAGGAGGACGATGAATCATTATTTTGATAACTTTTTTATTTTTAAAACCATATAATTTTTTTACATACTTATCTTTTATAATGAAATTTATGGTGATTCAAAGAGGAAAAATATTTTAAAATAAGTCTTTAAAAGATATTCAAAATTACATGTTATGATTTTAAAACCATAAAATAAAAACATGTTAGTCATATTAGTTGATGTATTAACACTACATGGTTATCCAACATGATTTGAACAATAATGAAAATAATAAATACTATTTTTAAAAATCCAACAATATTTTATGATTTATCCTTATCCTTGTAAATTTAGTACCATTTTCATTTCTCCTAGTATGTGTGTAACGTATCCCTCCCGTCAAATTAGAGTTATAACCATGGGAGTATGAATCATGGGTGTTCATCATATTTATAAGAGTAAAATTATTATTATTTTATCTCACATATTATTCTTTTTCTCCTTCCCTTTTTGTCATGACCCATCCCTCGGGGCCTGTGCGTGACTACCCCAAGCCCGACTTCCATAAGCTAGGGGTTGGAGACTAGCACTGGAAAGGCATATCCCTAAACGGGAAGGCATTTCCTTTTTAACTAGTACATACACACAGTCTAAGAGAACAACAAGAAGCAACCACACAGACTAGAACACAACAAGGATGTAACCACAAAGTAACTACTGTAGTGAAATGATTGCTGAAAGTAAAGGGGCTGGAAATTCAAGCCCAACTGTAAATTACATGTACAACTGAAAGGAACAAATATAACTAAAAAGCAAAAAAACAACTCCTGGATCATCCACTGAGAATCCTACCTGAAGGGTAGGTACAGATCATCTACACACCACTCCACGTCAGTCCGTCTCTTCCATGTACTGCCTGGTCCTGGCTCCCTCATGTCTCAGCCCAGCTTCTTGTCATCTTTACAAGACACAACAAGGTGTGGGCGAAGCTCGTGCAGGGGTGAGTATAACAATAATCAATAGGGACCTCGAGACCCCCGAAGGTATCCTAGAGTTCCACAAAGGAAGTACCACAAAGCAAGACCTCAATCACAAAGCAAGAAGCAGTCAACAACTCTACTTACATATATGCCCATACATATACCTATGTTATCAAGATATACTCGTCTCATAAATGAGAGAATAATATCACAATGGTAACACCACAAAGGTAAAAGTAACCCACAGGTATCGCCGCGAAGATAAAGGACTCAGCTCACACCAGGAATACAACTTAGAGAAACACGATTATGATGCTGACCCACACAGTATCGCTATGAATGATGATATCCAGCCACATGATTCTCTAGGGTTAGTAACAAGTAACATCCCCAGTCACAACGTTGAACACCTCGACTGCTGGAGAACTCCTCCTCTATCGAGTACAATGGGTTTGCCGGGTCACACAGAGCTGCTTCCAAATAACCGTGGACTGTTGAGGTACTCCTATTATCAAGTACCATGGGTCTTCTATGTCACACAGAGGCGCTCCCCGCCGTGGCCTACTGAGGTACTCATCTTGTCAAGTATTGTGGGTCTGCCGTGTCACATAGTGGCGCTCCCCACCATGGCCTACTGAGGTACTCCTCCTATCAAGCACCGTGGGTCTGCTGCATCACACAGTGGAACTCCCCAATGTGGCCTGCTGAGATACTCCTCCTATTGAGTACCATGGGTCTGCAGTGTCACATAGAGGCGCTTCCCACTAGGTAATCGAGTCACACAGAGTCGAAAAATCAGCAGTCGTCAAGTCTCAGCCAGCCACAGGGTTCCGTACGTAGCTCGCTTCGGAAAACTGCTCCTCAGGCCGTTGGTCATATTACATCTGACACAAATTCTAACAAAGGAGTAACCTAATGATTCACCACATCATAAGGGTTCCAACACAACATACGACACATCAATTGGACTCCCCGTCTGTGCGTTATTGGCATTTCAGTGTCGAGGGCCCCGGTTGGATTCGGGCGAGATCCAACCTGGAAGTACTCCATGATTTTCCAAAACTCTCATTGAGTAAGTCAAAAGGACCATATCGATCCAAAGACACCAACACTGTAGATGGTTCATCAAACGGATATACGGTTCTCAAAATAAGGCCCTTTAAGTGTTTCTTGGCCCGGTGGGACCGGGGTCCAGTCCGACCCGGTCGTACCGACCCGGTCCGACCCCGTCTGGGCTGGGACATGGAGGACTCAGCCCATTGAGCCAACGTCCGGCCCAACCCACAAAAGAGAGGCCATGTCCGAAAAGGGGCGGCCAGACCCACAAGGGGAGGCCCACAAAGGGGTGGCCCAGAGGGGGTGCGACGTTCCGATAGGGCGCCGACCCAGTCGCATGAGGCACGAACCATAGGGGGTGCGCCCTAGCCACCACTGGAGGAGAGACCCACCAGTTTTCCCAAACGGCCGAGGGCCATTTTGTCTACTCGCAGTGGCGACACCACGTGGAGCCTCCAGGTGGCACACTGGACCTGCGGGGATGAGTCCTGACTGTTCCGTCGTTGCCGGTCGGCGTGCCATACTATCACCCGTGGCCGATCGGTGTATCGTCCACCTTCCTCTAGTCACCATGGATGATGAAACACGACCCTCCCTGTTCATCAGCGATGCGCGACGGTGCGCCGTGCCTCCTCCATGGCCGACCGGTGCTAGCCGCTCCGAGGACTGCCGTGGCTTTGTGCCACAACCTCCTGTTACGGTGTGCATCAATGCGCTATCCCCCACGTAGCTAGTCAGTATCGTTGTGTTGTCGGTCTTCCATGGAGGCACAAGGATATTGAAAAGATAGTGGAGGGTTCAGGCTAGGTTTGTTAGGCCCACGCCCTCTGCGTTAGCTCAAAAACACGAGGGGGGTTAAGGGTTTAATAACAATTGAATTAAACAACAAGATAAACCCCACAAGATACCCTATAATGACCTACCGTAAAGACGAATGAATCACTGGTTAACCCTTTAGTCGGTTGACCCATGTTATTCATATTATTCAATAATGAGGAAGAGTAAAATAATTTAAAAATGATAAACAAATTAACCCCCTATGTCATAAACCCATTGGAGAACGTTCTCTTTTGAATGTGGATTGTGTTGTTCATTCCCGCAACCGGTTCCCAATGACGCCACTTGTTAGTTGTCCTTCGGTTCAGGGTTCGGTGTTGCCTGTCACCTCCCGCTAGGATTGGATCCGTCCTTTAAGGGTTTGGCGTCGCGACACTCCTTCATCACTTCATTTCTTGGTGAAGCTGTGCCGGTATATCCCCCCCAAGATTTATATATATAGGGGAGGGGGAGGGTAAGTAACGACGTGGGGAATTATTGGGGGCTCATAAATTAGGAACCTTCCTAATTCCCCAATGATGTCGTTACATAGGTTTGTCCGGTCAATCCATTTATTGGCTTGACATATCTCTAGCCCCACATACCTCTTGTCCGTTGGAGGATATGGAATAAAATAAAATAATAAATTTATTTTATATCATTTCTTTTAAAAAGTCACAAAACTTAACTTTTTCTCCAGACCTACTGCGGTCAATGTAATGTCTCCTTTAAGAGAATCCCGACGCTACATATTCAACAGTGCCCTTAGATTTTTAATCTGACCACCAGTTCAAAATTTATAAAGCACCGCTTACGTGTTTACTAAACGTACCTTAAAAAATTTCAAAAAATTAATTACGTTCACCCTCGACCTGCACCGGTTGAGGTTAGGCTCCTCTTAAGAAGAACACGCCCCAATAAACTCAATACTACCCTCATATTTTCAATCCGATTTACCATTTAAAAGTTATGGATTTTATAATTAAATAATTTTCACTTAATTATTTTATTTACGACCAAAGACTAACTTTCACTAGTGGCCCATGCCGACCAATTTCAGTATCTTCCTAAAGATAGCATACCCTCACAAGATCAGTGGTGGTCTCATATTTTTAATTCGAGTCACCGTTCATGAGTTATAAACATTTGAAAAATAAAATAACTTTATTTAATTATTTTATTTACAGTTATTCCATTTTCGGGTCTTCTCACAAGAGACCTACACCGACTAAACTTAAGTCACGCCTAGGGTAAACCCGCCATCCTGAACGCAACTATTCCCTTGAAATTATGATTCATGCAACCATTTGATAGTTATTCCACATTTTCAAGAAAACTACTTATACACGCTAATTAAAGCTTAACAAAAATCGACGGATCATTCCAGGCACTCCGGGCCTCAGAATCACGCGCAGTTAGATTTTGCAGTCACGAAATAATGCCATATAATTTAAAAAAATTATATGGAAATTTTGGTAAATTACACTTTTATTGGGTTTTAGATTGATATTCATATTTTTCTTGGGAATTGAATTTATAGTTTACTCAAAGCACAGAGAAATAAAATTAAGGAAAATTGATAATAATTATATGGTTAAAGCAGTCCTAGATGATATGAACATACAATGTTGAAATCTTTTATGGAATTATTACATTACTTAGTGAGTATTTTTCCAATGTATCCTATTTTTGGTAAAAATTCATGATACCATGAGTATGGTATTTTTGGTTTTTTATATATATGGAAGACAAGTTTCAATTAAGATTTCTAAGTGGTTAATGAATATATTCATAGAAGAATTAAAAGTAAGGTTATAATTTATCTCATAGTAATTTTTTGATAAATGATGATCATGTGATTTTTTATTATTTAAATTAAGTTTTTGATTAGTTTTTATTCTGATTGGATGTTTTATTAGGGACCTATAAAGTGGAAGGGAATATTATTAATTATAAAAAATTTCAAATTTATAAATTTTAGATGATATTGTTCTTTATAGGGATGACATAATAAACTTGGAAAAATTGATTATTCATATGAGAAAGTGTAATATGAAAATTATTTTTGTTTTGTTATGTCTATATCTTTATTAGATAATCAGTTTTATAAATTGGGTTAAAGTTGGATTTATAATGAAATTGATAATGCTAAGATTTGGGTTGTGATTTTATGTATTTTATAATATTATCAATTAATATGATTCCTAAGATTGATAATATATTCATGAAATTGTTTTATATTGGATTTTTTAAATTAAAGTGAATTTTTTGAATTTATTTCTAGTTCAAGATAATATTTTAATAAAATTATAATTTTCTTTTAAATCCTTCATTCTATGGTTCAATTTTATAAATTTAAGGATGGTTTGATGTGAATGAATTTCAGGAAAAATCTTACACATTTTTTGTTGAAAAATGAATTTATTATTAATTTTTTTTCCATTTTACCATTTTTTAAAATAATGGGGAGTGTGGGTTCTAGAGTAGCTTCGGTAATGGCTTAATTTTTTTTAAAATAGGTATTTTTTTGATAATTTAGGTTTTGTTTTGGTTCTCTAAACACAGTCTAAAGATGAGTAATATGGTATCTCATGATTATAAATTGATTTTTTGATTTTAGTTATGTTTTTTATTATGTAATTTAAAAATCTATTAGATATGGTTTTTAATCATTTTGTATGATTTTTTATTCAGTGTTTTAGTTCTTTGGTTCGATGCTTTCTTGATTGAGGTTAATATTAACAGTTTGGGTCACAAAAAATGATCTAAGGTGAGTGTAGTGTTTTTTTAACACCTTGAAATTTTAAAATAATAAAATTTTAT
Source organism: Viscum album (assembly GCA_963277665.1). Taxonomy (NCBI): domain Eukaryota; kingdom Viridiplantae; phylum Streptophyta; class Magnoliopsida; order Santalales; family Viscaceae; genus Viscum; species Viscum album. Next base: position 1,993,736,220 of record OY728151.1, read on the forward strand.
TCAATACCATATGTGAAATTTCACACTGAGATTAAAAAATGCATAAAATATATTTCTTCAAATTTAATCTCTTTAATAGCGTGCGAAACATGCAACCTCGAGTCTATGTGAACCATAATATAGTTTACCAATATAACATTTCCATTAAATTGGTGGGTATGAGTATTGATAACTGAATTATAAAAATTATGTTTTTCTATTTATTTAATATAAATTAATAATCATTTAAAAAATGAACTGGTTTTTAGAAAAACCGTATTTTTTCTTTCTAAAAGACGGTTTAGTCTTGCTTTTCACACAAAATTTAAAATTATTTTTTTACTATTTTGAGAAAATTTATTTGATAAAATTAAGTTATGTTTTTTAAAATATTATATAAAAATTATCTTAAAGTGAATTTTTTAGATTTTTCTGAAATGTTTCATTTCTTGAAGAATAGTGAAAAATACCAATTTTTATTGAAAAATGATATTTCATTTAAATAATTCAAAAGGTTAAATTAAATTTTAAATTGATTTTAAAATAAAATTAGTTCAATTATATCACAATTTTACTATTATAGTTCATTATAATTAATTTTATATTTAATTTTGATTTTAAAACCTTCTATATTTATGATAATTTTCTGTTTAAAAAACTGTTTTTCATTGTGTTTGCGGGTATAATTTTAATTGGGATTCTGCCACTTAAATGAATTTAATTTGAAAAAATGGATTAAATATTTATAATAATAATAAATTATATTATCAAACAATTTCAACTTATTTTATTACCATTATTAATATTAAAAGTAGTAAAAATTAATTACCTCAGTTAAGGTAAAAACTGATTTACCCAAGGGTTAAACTAAAAAGATAAGGGTTAAAATGACCAAAAATCTTTTCCAACAACCATTTTATGGAAATATTTAGATATTATATTCTATAAGCATCTTTAATGACTAATGTTTTGGAATTTTATTGGTAAAAATGTGGGTGTAATTGAATCTTTTTAGAAAATTCCATGTGTGTCATCTCCCCCACTTATAAAAGGCTACTCTATCCTCACCTATTCACACTTAAAAAGCTATTTGGTTCAACAAAATCCTAAAAAAATAAATTCTTTACTCCCATAAAACATATTATATCCATTTTATAGATTATAAATCCATCCTATAAAGGATTTTTGTAAAAACCAAAAGAAGTTCCCTGAAGAAGAGGTGACTTTCTTAAATAGGCATTTTCATTTTATTTCTTCTTGAACCTCCATAAATTATTGTTAAATAATGAAAATATAATAAAACAATTATATTTAATATAATAATATTATATTATGTTAATGTAATAACTTATTTCCATCTTATATACCATAAAATGGAAAACAAAATCATCGATCATGTGTACGATGGATTACGACTTCCTGAAATGATGTGATTTTTTTCCATCACCACCATTCAAAGAAAAATATAATTATGGATTTAGAAAATGTATATTATATTTATTATATTATTATACTTATTTAATTTTAATTTCACATATATCTTGTTGTGTTACAATTCATTTAAAATACGATAACATCACTCGTGTGTGTGGTGGACTACTGCCTCATGAAGTGATGTGATTCATTTTTCACATACAATTTACATGGAATGTATTAAGAATAAATTTAAAGAATATATGTTATATATATATTATTTTATATTTATTGTGAAATATTAAAATATCATACACTTTCTTACCCTTTAACATATTAAGGAAATGACAACGTTGCTCGTGCATACGTACAACCTACCATCTCTACGAAGCGATATGATCTATTCAACATGTTCAAATTTAAATAATGATTCTAAAAATTTATCTAATAAAAAAATCATATTTTTAACTTTAAAATAATTATATATATGTTGTAACTACATAATATAATCAAGAATCGAATTCTTCCTAACAAAACACACATGAGAAAACAATGCAATTAACACCTAAAACAATGAAAATAATGAAATATTATTAAGGAACAAGTGATGATATATTATAAAAGGATCATATATGATATTATAAATATTAATATGGTTTTGTTATAATTCAATAAATCCAAAAGGGTGTATTGTTCTTGGCCCAATTTTCACCTCGTATGAGACATTATGCACACCTGGTTTGACACTCCTGAGGGATATGCTTTGGATAATTCACATTTTATTTAAAAACCATTATGAAAGATTTGAATAGATGATGATATTGGATGGACTAGGTTAAACCTAAGGTGTCTTATATTTAAAATAATGTGCCATGATTTAGAAATCCATTAAATGATTATATGGTTTTCCCACTATGATTGTTGTCGCTCACACTATGATTTTTGGTTTTAGTAAATGGTTGGAACTGGAAGGCATCATGTTAACGTTGAACATAAAGGAAAATGTGGTGACTATGAGAAATTAAATGGAATGATGATAGGAGTAAAGGATACCATGATTATGCATAATCAGTTATCCAAAAATATTATTGACAATTTATACCTTAACCAACACTCAGACTCACCAAAGAAGAGAAGGATAAAGTTTGGTAAGAGATCAAATGATGGTGACTATAGAGGAAAGAATTATTGATTTATTTCATGTCATAAATGTGGAAAGAGACACACAGGAAAGTGTTTTAAAAGAATTTAAAAATTCTTTATGTGTAAAAAATAATTTCATAAAGTAATGAATGACGAGGAAAAATGAAGAGTACCGACTCACGCCTGTCATGGGGCGTTGAAAAACAATATTTTAATTACCTAAGTATAGTATAGCAGTTGATCCTAGGTAGCCTCCCGAAGAGGAGTGCATACAAAACAAGGTTGTCACATTTTGTAGGTTTTTTTGAAAAAAAGTTTTGTTTTAATTAAATTGAATGACTATGAGAGAAACAAATAGCTTTAATCAATTGGTTTTAACAATTGATAAAGATGGTGATCAGATTGGGTTTGGCTAGACCTAGTGTTGTGCCATCATGGTTTCAAAATTTTGTATCTTCTTCTTCCTTTAACTGGTAAAAGAGAGATTCATCTATCGAGTCCTCTCTCTCCCTTGGTCAGAGATATGCGATGAGAATTTTCATTTCTAAAACCTTAGATTGGTTTATACTCATTCCAATGTGCTTAAGGTTGTAGAAGGTTTCTTGATTAATTAGAGCAATCCCAGACCTGGAATTGTTGTTCCCTAATAAAACATGATTACGAAAAACAATACTACACACGTGCTTGACAACCGCCACGCAGTCACCACCCAACCTTAATCTTGTTCCACCATATACAGATTAGAATTGGGTGGAGGGAGATATGATCATTAACCAAAACAATTTATAATTTGAGAATCAAAACCTAACACTACCGCATTTGGAATTTAAAACTGAATTAAGAATTGAAACCAGAATAAGAAAGAAGAAGGAATTTGATTCATTTCAAGAATAAGAATTCAAGAACACACATAGGTCCAACCTCCCCTCTTCCCGATCACTAAAATTAATCTACCCCTCCATGGATGGGATAAGCGAGATGATGTGGGAGAGGAGAGACATTTTAATGTAAAGAAAAATTAAAGAAAGAAACAGAATAATGTTGAAGGAGATGGTCCCTGAGTGTCCCTTGGCTTCCTACTATCTCCAACGTTGGTGTCAAACTCCCATTCAGAATGGGTTAACTCCTCTTTATATAGGCCAATGGTGTTCCATCCTCCCGTCTTCAAATTTAAGATCTTCAAAATCTCTCTTTAAGAATTTCTACAGATTCACTCCAACGAATGTTTGACCATGTTAGGCCAATTTAAATGCCTAATTGGGAAATGGTGTCTTCTATAAAGTTCTTAAAAAATAGGTTTTACGTTTCCTCACAAAATTTCAGATTTATTCTCAATGTTTATTCTGAGATATGGGCAATTAATAATGAGCTTTTATTCCAGAGGAATGTTTCCTTTTTTTCTGAACCAAAAGGTAAGCAACCATGGGCTGCCTTAATTATGTAAAATCTTCAAGATATTTAACATAATAACTAACCATTTAATATTCTTTCAAATCAAATTTTAATCACCCCAATTGGATGCGTTTTGACCTATTTATGACCAATTCATTGAGGTGGGGTCTAAAAAGTTGTCCAAAGTAACTTTCCAAATTGACAGAATATTTAGGACCCTTTGATGGCCGAATTAAATTTTGGTTCAAAAACAAAATATGAATAAAATAAATTTATGAACCCAATAAAAAAGTAATCACGTCAATTGGATTTATATTTTAAAAGATATTCATTAAATACCAAAATGAATAAAATTTGTCAATATTACCAAATTAAGCAGTTTTCCAATTTTAGCCCAAAACACATCATAACTCCAAAAATGATGTAATTAACTCAAATTGTTAAATTATTAGGAATTAAAACATTGAATTACATATAAAAAATGATGAAAATATTATCTCTATCAAGTACTATGGAAGAAAATAAATCTAATCCTAGGGATCCACTTATAGTTCATTTTATTAAATGTGGAAACCTAGGCATTATCCCAGTCAATGAAATCTTATAAAGGTTAACCCATAGACCTAATAAGGATCATTTTTGAAATAAAATAGACGATATATTTATGATTTTGGATTTAATAATTAAATTGTAAAAGCATTTTTTTTCTAATGGTATTTTTTTATAAGACTTACGAACCATTTAAGGATTATGTAAAATTTTAGAAGAATATAATTATTAATTAACTTAAGAGTTATGGATACAATTAAGAGTTTATTAGTTTAAGGTTGATCATAAGTTCAGAGTCTGAAACACACCTTTTTATATTTTTTGGGTTGGAATATAACATGATTAAGGATATTTTTGGAAAAAAGTTATGGTAATACAAACCATTGGTTTAGTATGTGTAAATGTAATTTGAGGAATTAATTTACATTTTCTTAAACTGAATATTAAAGATATTGGTAAACATTAAGGTATATCTTATCTTTGATGTCATAGTAATTATGGTTCATCACAATTTGGGAATTTTATAGGAATTATATTAATATAGTTTTGGAAAAAGGAAAACATGTTTTATTCGGTGAATGTCTTGGGGCATGAACCCACAACTGAAGTTTGATAAGGGTTTAGTATTTTATATTTGAATATACAATTTCTTAGTTAATATGTCATTGTTTTTAGTTAAAAAATATGGAAAATAAATATTAACTATGAACAAGTGATGTTACTATTGAGGTTTAAGGATTAATGTATTATATTGGATAACTTGTGATAACAATATTGGTTTTAGAAAATATTTAGAGATATATGGAATGATATTCACACTTTTATGATCTTATGATACATTAAAAGTAAATTTTACTACTTTAGGCAAAAAAACTAATTTGTTTATATTCATTTCTTTGAATAAGTAATAAATTGGAAATTGGTGGAAGCACAACTAAAGGATGAAATTGTGCTTATGAAATAGTAATTTATCAAGTAAGTATATTTTATTATATTATTAGATAATAAAATAATTCCTAAACATTAGGAAAATTATCTTAAATTTTTTTACCCTATTACATTTATATCTGATGAATAAAATGGTCTTTTAAATCATTATATATTTATGGTTTTGAATTCCTTAACTTTCCATTGATCATTCAATTTATTATGACCGATGACCACTATCACTATCTATAATTATTTATGTTTTTTTTCTATGTTCACATCTTCCTTTTCCACCAATGTTTTTTTACTTATAAACCTAATTATATGTTATTCCATATAACCTTTTTAATTCAATTTGTCTATTATTAATAGGGGGTTTTATTAACCCTTTTTATGATGTGAATTTTTAATGAAGGAGTTTTTAAATATCAAACCCATTATCTCTAAGAATAAGATCAAATTGAGAGGATTCAATTAATTTAAAATGGGGATAATGTAACAACTATAAATTCTAAAAGAAGAACATTTTATTTAATAGAATATGTGATACATAACATCGAGCTTAAACAACCCAGAAAATAACTTTATTTAAATTTAACTTATTTTATAGCTTGAAAAACATTAAACCCTGAGTCTAAATGAATTGAAATATATTATACCATTATATCCTTACTGTTAAATTTGAAAGTATGAATAGTACTAGTTAAATTATGAAAATTATATTAATCAATTTTTTAGAAATAAAATATGAATCATTTAAAAGAAAAAGAAAATTTTTATCACTTTTAGAAAATTTATTTGAGAAAATTAATTTCATTTTTTAAATTATAATATCAAAATTAATTTAGGTTTAATTTTTTTTATATTTTTCTGAAATGTTTCATTCTTTGATGAATAGTGTAATACTATTTTTTATTGAAAAATTCCTTTTTGATTAAATAATTCACAAGGTTAAATTATATTTTTAATTGGTTTTAATATAAAATTAGTTCAATTATATTAAAATTTAAATATTTTTGGGCATTGGAATCAATTTCTTATGGAATATTGATATGAAAACCTTCTATACTTATGAGAATTTTCTCTTTGAAAACCCGCATTTTCATCGCGTTTGCGGGTATAATTTTAAAATGATTTTTTCCACTTCTATGAATTGAATTTAGAAAAATAAATTAAATATTTGGAATAATAATAATTTATATTATCTAATAATTTAAACTTAATTTTTGACCATTATGAATAGTAAATGTAGTAAAAATTAATTATCATGGTTAAGGTAAAAACTAATTTACCGGTAAACTAAAAAGATAAGGGTTAAAATGACCATAAAACCTATCCAAAAATTATTTCATGAAAATATTTTGACCTTATAACCTCTAATGGTAAAAAATAACTCATTTTAGTGGCTTTTTCATAATAAAAACATGGGTGTAATGAATCTTTTAAAAAAAATTCATATGTGTCCTCTCCCCCACTTATAATAGGCCACCGCATATCCTTCCTTCTTCATACTTCCAAATCCATTTGGTTCATTAAATCCTGAAAAAAACTCACTTCTTTAATCCAGTAAAAACATTCTTGAGCCCTTTTTTTTATCATAAATTCACCCACGGAATAATTTTTATGCAAACCAAAAGAATATAACTGAAGGAGAGGTAACATTATTAAACATGTGTTTTCATTTTATTTATTCTTCCACCCCTAAAATATTATTATTAAATCATAATAACATAATAACAGAAGTATCTAACACATACTGAGATATTATTATGTTAATGTAGTAACCAATATCCATCTCCTCTTTCATCTAATGGGAAATGAAACCATCGATCATGTGTATGACAGACTGTCGCCTCACGATCTGATATAATTTTTTCCATCCCCAACTTTAAAGGATGGATATAATGATTAAGTTAATATATGTATATGCTATTTATGATATTATTGTACTTTTGAATTTTTAATGTAACATATACCTTATGTTCAATAATTATTTTTAAATTACAATTCCATCACTCATGTGTACGACAGACTACCACCTCATGAAGTGATGTGATTCATTTTTCACTTACATTTTACATGAAATGTAATAAATATAAATTTAATTAATATATGTGATATATATTACATGATATTTATTCTGAAAAATTAATATATCATACACTTACTTACCATTGAACCTGTTAATGAAATTATAACATCACTCATGCGTACGTATGACCTAAAATCTCCATGAAGTGATGTGATCCGTTATTCATATTCAAATTTCAATAATCTTTATAAAAAAAGTTTTTAATGAAAAAATGATATTTATAACATTAATATAATTATGAAGATGACAGAACTATATAATATTCACAAAAATTGGATCATTCATGAAATAACATGAATGAGAAACAAGGAAATTACCACTATAAACAATGAAAATTATGAAAAATTATTAACAAATGATTTAAAAGATGTTATAAAAGGATAATATATGATATTATACAAATTAATATGTTTTTTTATAAGTCAATAAAATTTTTAAAACCATTATATAAGATTTTAAAGAACATTCAACTAAAAGGATGTGTGAGGTAAGGTATTTCATATCAATTTCATTTCATAGAGTCATATTGTAATGTTATATGATAATTTATTTTATATGGTGTAAATTGAAGAACAAAAACCTCAGAATCCTAATGTAACATCTCAAATTTTCAGTGTATTATTTTTGAAAATTATATGGGTTATTTTCGAGACTAGATTCTATGATAGTGTGGGATTCAGAGGACCAGTGTTCCCATAATAATTTTTTTAAATACACTAAATATCACATGCATGCAATTTTTTATGAAAAAGTTGAATAAATTCCAAACAAGGTCCCATATCATGAATCTAAGGGCACCATTGAGTTCATAAATTGGATTTTACCCTAGGTACAACATAATATTTGTTGGTGTGGTCCATTTGTGAAAATGGTATCATAAGAAATGATTAATGAAATAAATTGAATAAATTTTTTATTTTTTTATTTCAACATAGATAATATTTTTATCCTCTAAGAGTATGAATATAGATTTTTCCCTAGGGTTGGCCGCTAAACCCTAGAGACCTGGGAGTCGTTGGAGGAGAGTATTCTTGGTGGATGATTACAGATCGAGATTAGATCATGGATCATTTCACCAATAGAGTCATAGGATCTCATCAATGATGGAAACACAATCATTCTTTGTCAAAGATTAATCCAAAATCTAGGTATGATGTTGTTTTGATTGGATTTATTCCCTTTTCTTGATTTTCATGATGAACACGATTCAATCAACAAAAAGATTGATATGTGGTTCAATAGTCTTGTGGGATGGGTTAAATTAACAGGGTTTTGGGAGAATTATTTGTCATTATTAATTTATTCATTATTATTCTCATGTAATTGAATCAAGATACACATGAACATCGATCAAGGTCTGTTCCTCTATTTGTTCTTATGCTTTTCTCCCCTAGTTCTTCGTTTACCACAAATGTTCTTCATTTGGCATAGGGTTTGACATATCCCAATCAATCAATCGTTGTGCAACCATTTCTTGGTGAAACAATATGAAATTGTAGATTTGGGATTGAAATGACCTAACGGTGGTGAAATGATGTAAGCAGCAGTGAATTAGATGGGTTTGGATACCCGATTTTAGGTTCTTTAGTGCGCAATGAAGAATGACGTGTAGATCCATTTTCCAAGTGGATTTGAGTCTGGTTTTCTATAGATTGATGTTTTCAAGGGATGGATGAACCATGATCTACAAATTAGGGTGAAGGTGATGGATCCAACAATTTGTAGGATGATGTGGAAGAAATCTCAATGGATATAGAAAATCCCAAGAAACACAACATGTACTTTTGGATTACACACTGTGTGGGACCCTTGGTTGTGGTGCTAGGGTTTTGGCCTAAGTTGAAGATCACATGAAATGTGACCCCTGTCACATGATGTATGACCCCTGTCACATGATGTATGACCCCTTCCATGTGACTTGGTGTGTACTTCCTAGAGTACACAAACATGGGTAAAAGTACATGACGAGATGGAACCTTGTGTACTTGTACATGGACCCAGCTTTGAGTACACAGGCTGGTACATGGACATGGATTTGGTACATAGACACAAATAGGAAACATGGGTAGGAAATTGTGTGTATCTACATACCATGTAATCATTCTATATGATGTGTATATGGAGACTGCATGCCATGTGAGATTTTTCTACATGGGAATGCATGGGGATTGTTTGACACACTGTGTACCCCCTTAAAGAGTGCTTGTATCTCTTTTTTTTGTTAGTTTGGAATTGTATAGGTCGATTATGTTCCCATGGTACTTTTTCTTGAGGGTATAGTGTGACACTACATCCATATCATTGGATTGCGATCCCCTATAGTGGCTGGGTCTTAGATAGAGTTATGGTGTCCTTCCATGAGACTGGATTGTGATGATATATCATCCTTTATTCCCTAGGTGGAGTTTATGGAATCAGTGTGACCTTCCTAATGACTGCATTGATCCTCCATCTAGGAGGTTGTATTGACAGAGTTTTTGGATTCATTAGAATATGATCCCCTATGTAGAGGTTTGATCCATACCGGGCTTATGCTATCATCCAACAGTTTTGGGTGAGACCCCCTATCTATTTATTAGATCCTTCTTAGTCATATGAGATTTCTTTGGGTGGGGCCAAATGATCTAGAACTCTTCATTGGGTGTCTCTGATGATAGCATGGTTTGTGGAGTTTATTCTCCTGGAATGAATGTTTCTTTGAGAAGAATCGTATGGATGATAGTTGATTATGACTGCTTGGTGGTGTGGTGTCTTTCCTGAGTATATATGGGTGTTTCTATTATACATTTATTGTTATATATTTTATTGAACTGAATGTACTTAGTGTTTCATGTTTAGTGTTTTTAGGGTTTCATACTGAGTATTGTTATACTCACCCTTACATGGCATTTGTCTGTATGTGTCGCATCTTATATAGATGAAAACCCTCTTAACGGTGTCCTTGGAGGATGGGGAGTGGGTGGAGCATAGATGGAGATTTTCAGACTGAGGTGTTTTATAGGGATAATTCATTTGACATAGTCCTCACCCTTAGAATAGGTCGGACTTTTATAGTTTTTTGTTGGAATTGTATTTGGTCCATTTTTCTATTTTCATTAATTTTACTATCGTACTCTATTGTGGGATTTTATATGTATGCACACATTGTTTCAATTGTTTTACATTTCAGTATTGTGTAGTTTTGGAGATGTGGTCATGTGTACAAGTAATTTAGTATAATGCCTCCCATTTGGGGGATATGCTTACTCAGTGCAGGTTGATAGCCCCTGGCCTATTGGAGGAGGGATTGGGGTAGTCATGGATTAGTCCTTGGTGGTTCAGGTTGTGAAAGAGTGGTATAAGAGGAGTCAGTGAGTTTGATTTTGGTTGATAGTGTTTAGTGTTTTGAGTAAGGATTTTAGGCCAGGGAACCATATATTGGTAAAATGGCCGACGTATCCATACACTAAGACTTTGATCACCAACCATTCAAATCAGTACATGTAAATACTAGTTATAGAGATATTTTTTGGTACATGCATTATCTAGTAATGGTTGTGTTTTCCATGCCCTTATTGAGTCATCTCCCTAGATATACTCTTTTGACTATGGTACATCTTGTTTTAATTTCAGGATGCCTCCAGACATACACCCATCTAGGATTCCACTATGTGATCTTGAGGATGATCTGCCTAGTGATTATGTGTTGGTACAAGGGCTTGTACGAGAGATAACACCATAGGGTGGTTTTCTATCCATACTGACACCCATTGAGATGCAGCTTGAGCTAGCATTACCTGCTAGGGATGTACACTGGTTGAGTGCGTAGCATGAGTTTTAGATGTAGATACCTCCTAGTTTTGGGGGTGAAACATAAACCTAGGTGGATGATTACTAGATAGAGGTGTTCGCTCACATTTTCGACCTTGTGGGGACAATGACTAATTAGATGGAAGTCCTCACAGTGAGTCTTCTTCAGGGATCTTCTAGATAATGGTGGATCTTGTTGACTTAGTCACACAACAATACATCTCTCTCCAAGTCTTACTTTGAGAGTCCCTTTAGAGAGGAGTTTTATCCGGCCACATTACAATCAGTTCGCATATAGGAGATTCTGCATCTACAATAGGGAAGAATGACTATGGCAGAGTACTTAGTGATGTTTATTGATCTCTCATGACACTCCTTAGATATGGTGTAGAACCAATTCTTCAAGGATAGAAACTTTTATTAGAAATTTCTCCAGGATATCATGGCATCAATGATGTTTATTTTCATTCCCACCTATACTGGGGTTCTTGAGAGATCCTTGTTGATGAATAGATTTCTGGAAGAGTAGAGACTGATAATAGGAGCTAGTAGTGAGCACCTAGTAGCTGAGACCTCAGCAGCAGGTAGCTGATGGTAGTCATAAGGATTCAAGCATGTTATATGCTTTAGTAAGAGATCCTAGGACTCCAGTGTAGTAGTACAGGTCTTTCTAGGTGGCTTGAATCATCCAAGGGAGAGGAGATGTTTCTCCTGTGAACATTAGAGACATCTTTCTCAAGATTTTCCAACATGTCATATGGTTGATCATGTGACAGTTGAGGGACTATCGAGATAGAAACAAAGGTAGGATCGGGGTGGTTTACAAGGAATGTGATTTAATATAGGGGAAAATAGGGCAATAGAAGGTGGTTAGAGGTTCGACCTATTACCCCCACCACCCCAGGATTAGGGAGATAGTGGGTAGAGACAAGGCTAGCTGCATGCTATGAAGGCCTTTGACCCTGAGGCTCCAAGGATGATGAGAAGTATGATCTTTGTCTTTTATACTTTAGATATAGTATTTATAGACACAATTTCTATCCATTCCATCCTTGATAATTCTATAGTTTGAGACTTAGAGATTCCTATTGTGAGATTGGCTTGACTGTTACGGTTGGAGACATCTAAAGGTGGTGACTCAGTGATTGCGCACTTGTGCCGATAGTGTGATCTAACTCTTGGAGGCATGAGTTTTGTATGGGATCTCTTAATTGTCACAATGAGACCTTATGACTTCATCTTAGGTTTGGAATGGATATCAATAGTTAATGCCCAAATCGACTATTTTAGGTGGAGGATGCAGTGTGTCTGCAAAGACAGAATGAGGTTTTACTTGATGGGTGAAAAAGAAAACGTGGAAAAGAAGGATGATCTCAGACATAAATGACCATAGAAAATTACTCACCAATTATCCTGAATGTATCTTAGAGTAGTGGATGCTTTGGGATATTAGTTCCCTATAGTGGTGATGGTGTATGAGGACATCTTCCATGAGGACATGCTGGGTTTACCTCCCCAATAAGAGATAGAATTATGTATCGACTTGAAACCCAGGATGACCCTGATATCTATGCTAGTATATTGGATGGCTCCTGTAGAGCTTAGAGAGCTGAGGTTTTAGTTAGAGGACTTTTAAGATAAGATCTTTGTGAGACTCATTGTTTCCCCTAGGCATCCCTAGTGTTTTTTCCAATAAATCGGACAAGATTTTGATGTTATGTGTAGATTATCGATGCTTTAATCAAGTGACTATGAAGAATAAGTATCAACTATCAAGGATCGATGAACACTTTGATTAGTTGAGATGTGCGCGATGGTTCTCAAAGATTTATCTCAGATTAGGAAATCACCAGCTATGAGTATGGGATGCAGATATACCGAAGACAATATTATGATGTCTCTACGGTCACTATGATTACTTGGTGATACATTTCAGCATGAAGAATTACCAAATATTGTTCATGGGAGTCATGAACTGGATCTTTCAGCCTTTCTTATATCGGTTCATGGTGGTCTTCGTCGACAACATCTTATGTATTCAATGTCAGAGGAGGAGCATGAAACACACTTCAGGATATTCCTGGAAAATCTTTGAGAGAACCAAATTTATGGGAAGCTCTCAAATTTTCAGTTTTGGATTTATGAGGTCCAATTTCTTGGACATGTCATCTTAGAGGCTGAAGCAGTAGTGGATCTAGTGAAGGTTGAGGTAGTTATTGCTTGGGATCCACCTATGAGTGTTATCATGGTGCATAGATTCCTTGGGTTGGAAGAGTACTATCATAGGTTTTTACTCGACTTCTCCAGAGTTTTATCACTCTTGACAACCTTTAATCAGAAGGGGAAACCATTCATGTGGATAGAAAGGTTCCAACAGTTCTTTGAGGAGATTAGACATAGTTTGATGAGCACTCCCCTTTTGATATTTCCAGAGGTGGGTGTCAAGTACACAGTGTTCTGTAATGAATTAGGGACCAAACATGGTGGTGTACTGATGGAGATGAAAGCAGTGACTGTGTATGGTTCATTCTGGTTGAGAACACAAGTTCAGAACTAATCAACCCATAATCTTGAGATTGTAGCAGTATTCTTCAATTTGAAGATGTGGAGACACTTCCTAATGTGCAAGCGGTTAATCCTCTACTCTGACCACAACAGTATCTGGTATATCTTCTCTTATAAGGATCTTAACTTGAGGTAGATATGATGGTTATAGTTCCTACATGACTATGAATTTGAGATTGTATATACTCTTAGGAAGGGTAATGTGGTTACAAATTCTCTAAGTAGGAGTTCTTGTTCTTAGTTATTGTTCAATGTGTGGGAGTAGTTAGCCTCATTACAACTTCCTTAGTAGACAAGGATAATGTCTCATATCTTCAGTCGATGGTTGTTACCCCACCACTTTTATATAATGTTAGAGTTTCATAGCATGGAGATTTGGACTGTGAGACCTTATATACTCATATATCCACTAGACATGCTCTTGATAGATATTCTAAATATGGGGAGCATGTTACCCTTTTTAGAGGATGAAAGATGGTACTTTTGACATTACGGGAGGATGTAAGGACCCTGAACCTAGTTTCCCAGAGCTGGTGCCTTATTTTATTACATCGGCATATAAACAAGGAAGTTGCATCCAAAAGAAATGAATAGTTTAATAGAATTGGAAAACTAGATACATACATAAGTTCAACATTACCTCTTTAAAGGAAATACAATATATAAATTCTATTGTAAACATCCATAACTCCTAGATTATACCTAAAATTCATTCATAATATACTTCTTCTAATCATGTGGATAAATAAAAAATAAAAAAGGGGTAAGCTCAAATTCTCAGTAAGGGTAAGTAATATAGCAGAAAAATATGTTATAAGGCATGGTGAATAAATAAAAGTACACATTCCATTAAAATATAACATTGAGCATAATATGGTATGAATAAAATCTGAAAAAATAATTCCATAATAAAACAAAACCATGGATATTATAATTGTCTAATAATCACATGGATTATAAATTACTAGTTTCATAATTATGGAATGGATACTGTGAGACATCATAAATATACTATCAAGGTCTCGTTTCAAGACCATACATAAATAGGTAAAAAACCAAACTAGTTTGTCTCATGAGACTTACCAATTCACCGAGGGGATATAACAGGGCCCAACCAATACCTAATAAGTCCAATTAATTACTCAAATGTGTTGGGTGAAACATAATCAACATACACATTCATATTGAAACTAACATATGAAATATACATAACTTTACCCAATCAGTGAACATAAATACTAACCATTCGATGTAATATGGTGAACGATATCAAGATAGAACATCCAAAATCAAACTAATAATAAACCATTTAATAAAATATAGTAGAATATATCATAAAAAATTAATCCCAATGAACATAAGAATCAAAAAGAGGGTTGAGATATATTAAAATACTCTTATAAAATCATAGTGTAATTCTTGATATAAATACTGTTTTAATTGAAAATAATAGTTATTTTGGAAAAAAAATTGTATAAAAATAGAATTCCACTATGTTAATTTTTTAAAAATAAAATGAGTGATTTTATAAAAATAATTTTTTCTTAAAAAAATATTATACGGTGTCTTTGAAAATAGGTATGAATTATGGAAGTTCCCTTGAAATAGCTTTTTTATCGAGAAGAATGTGAGAAATATCCTTTTAAAACATGTAAATCCACATAACATAAAGAATGATTATTATTGGTACACATATATAGAACATTAATATTGAATTTAAGAGGACTAAATAAGAATAATTGAGAATTTAATTTTTGTAAAGAGAGAAAAAGAGTAACCCAAAAGAAAATGGAGGTTCAAGTAGAAAACCCTTACCATATGTACGAATGTATTCTGCACTTGACCTTAATGTACAAGATAATAAAATTTAATCAATTATTTAATTAATTAATAATATTATATATATATATATATATATTTTATTTATTATAATTTTATTTTTTTCATTTATGACATTTTTGATGAGTTATAAGAAATAAAGTTATCACTCAGGAGCATTCATTTCCTTGGTTTTTAGGATCAGTATACTTGTATATGAGTATGAAAGTTCGTATGGAAAGGATATAATTTTCTATAATTGAATTTATATGATACCAATGAGAATACATAATATTAAATGGTAATATAATTAATTTGGTTATATTTTATGAAGATTATTTATTATATAAAATATTAGTGACAATCATTTAGATTATTATGGCGGTATTTTGATCATCTCGAACTAGTTTTGTTGTATGAATTAATACTATGTATATATACTAATTAAAGAACATTAAATTAGACATAATACATATTTTATAATCTGTTTCAACCATAAAAATGGTTTCATGACCAGTATTAAAGGATAAATTAAAGAAAAAAGGTTCATCGCCCACAAAGGTTGTAAATCTCCACCTCTTAGACGATGATTTTGTTTTTTTTAAATAAATGAAAGAGAGATAGTATTTTGAGGAATGATATTAAATTAACATGACATGATTATATCATATATATGATTCTGGAGTTATAATGATCATTTTGATAGAAGAGTTGAGGATAATATATGAAAAGAAAGTAAATTGAAAATGGAATTAAAAGAAAAAGGAAGATGATTAACATCTTGATTTAACCTCCTTGAGAACCTCCTTAGGGAAAGGAGTTTTGGTCATTTGGAGAGAAAAAGAGATCATGTATGTGGGAAGATAATAGGGAAGATGATTTTGGAAGAAACTTTACAAGCTTGAAGGCTTAGAGGAGTGAAGAGAAGAGGGGGTGAGGGATGGTTTTTATAGTGGAGGAGTGGGGTGATTTCTCATTATTCTATTCATTATTTTATTATTTTTCTCAATACAACCAATAATATTGATTAATGTGACTAAATATATCAATAAGTTCATTTGAGTTCTAAACAAGGGAGATTAAATCATCTTGGAATAGTGTATTTATCTTATAATGTATTTATATTGTAAATTACCGTGTTTTACTATTCACTAAAAATTCTAGTTTTTTAGAAAAATCCCAGAATTTAAAAATAATTTTTTTTTAACCTGTAGATTCAAAAAATGAACTATATTTTATCAAAATAATTTTCTAAATATGCGAAATTTTATTTTTATATAAAATCAATATTTTCTTGAAAATAGAGATTTTAAATTTAAAACTGATTTTATAACACTTTCAAAAATCGACTAATGTCTCATAAAATTATCCTAAAATCATAAGAAAGAAAAATATTTATTTATGAATCCATTTTATAAAAATGAATTTTATTTTAAGTAATTTTATCAATTATAAAATTATATTTAAATAATTATGACTTATAAAAATACCAACAATGAAATATAAATTTTTTAAAATATTCACTTACTTCTACTATGATATAATGATATCATAATTTCACTTATGAGATGCCTAAATTTTATTTATAATTTCATGGGAGATTTTACTATTCATTAGGCTGATTTAATATTCATAAGGGTTATATTACTATTCCTAAGGGAAAGTTTCTATTTCATCAGTATAAATTCCTTAACATTTAGAAATACCTCTTATTTCCTTTATTGTCCATTTATAAAGATTGTATTATGTTCTCTATGTGGTTTTATATAATTAATTCTATATAAAATAAACATAATAAGGGAAATTTTAGTGATATAATTTTGGGTTGCTACATTCTCCCCTCCTACAAAATGTTTTTCCTCGAAATTTCCAATTTGTCACATCAGAAAAAGATTTGGGTAGTTATTTATTATAAGATCCTAAGGCTCCCACGTCGCCTCTTCAATTTTATGATTTTTCCAAAGTAACAGTACCAGATGATTCATCCAATTCCCTAACATTGGTTCTTTAGTGTCCATAATTTGGACTGGCTCTTCACAGTAAGATAAGTCAGGATCCAATTTGATACCTTCAGAAGTGATCACATGTGGTGGGTCAGGAATGTACTTTATCAACAATGAGACATGGAACACATTGTGTAATTTTAAATTCTAGGTGGTATCACAAAACAATATTCCACAACTCAAACTCTCTCTAGAATATCAAAAAGACCAATATACTTGGGGCACAATTTCTATTTTTTTCCAAATATTATAACATCCTTCCATGGTGAAAATTTCAAAAAAATGTCATCTCTGACTTGAAATTACAAATACTTAATTTTATTATCGGAATAAATATTTTCCTTACTTTGAGATTCTTTGATATGGGTTTGTATAGTCTTTACCTTCACTGTTGTTTCCTCCACAAGCTCTGGGGCAACATGCTTTCTTTCACCAACTTCATCCCAAAATTTCGGTGTATGACATCTCTTTCTGTAAAATGCTTCATATGGTGGCATTTGAATACCAGAATGGAAAATATTGTTATAGTAAAAATCTACCAAAGGTAAATACTGACCCCACATACCTTAAAAATCAAGCGATAATGATTTCAACATGACTTATAATATCTGAATCATCCATTCTGACTGCCCATCAGTTTGAGGGTGATAGGAAGTACTCAAATAATGCTTAGTATCCAAATATTTTTAAATAATTTTCCATAATTTCAATGTAAATCATGGATAATGATCAGAAAAAATTGAGATAGGGGCTCCATAAAGTCTTAAAACTTTATTAATATAGATCTGTGTAAGGCGATCCATTGGAAAATCGTCCCTTATAACAAGGAAATGTGAAGATCTGGTAAGTCGATCAACAATCAACCATAGTGCATCATTCCTTATTAGATTTTTTTTAATCTAGTGAAAAAATCCCCAATGATTTCATCCCATTGACATATAGTAATAGGAATATGTTCATGAATCCTCTAGGATGTTGTCTTTCAACCTTCACCTATTGAAAAACTAAACATCTATATACATAATTAGCAATTTATATCTTCATGTTGTCCTAACAGAAATGTTTCTTCAAATATATATACATCTTAGTAATACTAGGGTGTATAGAGGAATTAAATCTTTGAGGGTCATCCAATAACTCCTTTTTTAGCTCGGGTATAGAGGGAATACAAAGCCTCTTCCCAAATTTCAGAATTCCATCCTCACACTTGAAGTCATCCAACTTCCTATCATGTACAAATTTAATTTTCTTTTGAATATTCTCATCATAAAAATGAGAACTTTTAATCCATTCAAATAAAGATGGTTTGGAAACCAATATAAAAAGTAATGATGTTTCACCTCCCTTCATAATTTCCATGTCCATCTTTGATAGATCCATGTACACAGGATCCCTTTCAATCCTCATTTTTTTAGAACTCCATGATCCTTCCTACTTAACGCATAAACTACCTTATTTTCCTATCCTGGGTGATAGTTTATTAACCAATCATAATCCTTGAGTAGTTTGAGCCATCTTATTTTCCTCACGTTGAGTTATTTTTGTGAGAAGATATATTTTGAGTTCTTGTGATCTATATATATCTCACATCTATCACTATAAGGACAATGTCTCCATATCTTTAGAGAACATATTATAGATTCTAACTCAAGATCATGAGTTGGATAGTTTTATTCCCGAGTTTTTAACTTCCATGATGCATAGGCAATAACTCTATCATTTTGAATAAGGACACAACCAAGTCCTTTCTTTGATGCATCACTATAAATCACAAATCCACAAATTCCCAATGTTAGATTCAAGATTGGAGTATTCACCAAACTTTTCTTCAATTCATCAAAACATTATTCACATTTTTTTGTCCATACAAACTTAACCCCTTTACATGTAATCTTGGATAATGAGTTAGCTAATCATGCAAAGTTCTCTACGAAACACCGATAATAACCTAATAAACCAATAAAACTAAATACCTCAGTTATGTTCGTTGGTGTAGGAAATTCTTGATCTTATGTTTTAATCATTGGATCAAATAATATTCAATCCTTAGAGACAATATCTCCAAGAAAATAAACTATTTAAAACTAGAATTCACACTTTCTTAACTTCCCATATAACTCGTTCCTTCTATGAGTTTTCAGAATAATACTCAAGTGATTCTCATGATCTTCATAGATTTTGGATTATATATAGATATCATCAATAAATACCACAATAAGGTAATCAAGATATTTATTTAAGACTCTATTCATTAAATCCATGAAAAAAGGTTACATTAGTTAGTCCAAAAGGCATTATTGTAAACTCGTAATGCCCATAACTGGTCTAAAATGCTATTTTTGGAATATCTTCCTACCTCACATGCAACTAATGATATCCTGATCAGAGGTCAATATTAAAAAAATATTGGGATTCATAAAGTTGATCAAATAAATCATCAATCCAAGGAAGAGGATACTTGTTCTTTATCATAATAGCATTGATCTCCCTGTAGTTAATGCACAACCTCATAGATCCATCTTTTTTATTAACAAAAAGAATAAGACCTCCCCATGGATAAAAACTATGGAGAATAAAACCCTTACTACTCAACTACTATTGTTGTTTATTTATCTCCACTAATTAGATTATGAATATTCTATAAAGAGTCTTTGATATAGGCCTTGAACCAGGAATTAAATCAATAGAAAACTGAATTTTCCACTCTAGTGGATGTCCAGGTAAATCCTATGGAAATACATCAACGTATATTTGAAAAATAAGTAAATCTTAAATTTTAACATTTATTTTTACACCCATAGAAATAGAATCCTATTACTCTCCAAGAATTAGATTTAGTAGAGATACTAGGGGTGGATCTAGATAAGAATGAGATGGCGAGTTTTATCCTCTAAAGATAAGAGACTCTACATCATTCTCAAAAATTGTAACTTCATTCATCATGCAATAGATCTTAACATCATAATTTGAAATCCAATTCAAACTGAGAATTATATCAAATTGAATCATGGGTATGATGATAAGTTCAAAAATGAAAGCATGTTTAGGTGTCATAAGGGGGACTAATCGAAACATCTTTGTTGTAATGATACTTCCCTTATGAGTTTTGACTAAAAACTCCTTTATTAAATCAAATTGGAAATGTCTAATTTTCTTGGAAAATAGGTAAGATATGAATGAATTCAATGATAGAGAATCAATAAATCATTGGCTAAGTTTGATTAAATGATTAAATTAGCTCCCACCACATCATTAGGAACTTCAACATCAGTAGTTGTGACTACATAATCTTTCCCTTTCTCCCATGAAATTATTTGGGGAATGTTTCCTTGATGCTAAGGACATTCATTTTCATAATTTCACATCTCTTTAAAATTATATAATTGAACATTGGAGGCTTATTTATTTCCCTTGTAATCATGATATTTGGGGCCTTTTTATCTACACTTTTAATAAACACCTATTCCCTTTAAGAAAGTACTGGGGTGTTTCTTCCCACGATTACTAAATGGTGGAAAGTCAACTCTTCCCTTATTCCCCATTTATGTATTTCCTTTTCTAGAGTTTTCAGCATCCCTCTTCTTCTCTTTATTTCCTTTAAAGTCATAAGACTTAGATAATTTTTTCTTTCTTGATATCACATGATACTATATCTATATATGATGAGAAATTCTGTGAGACTAGTTCCCTTAGAAGGAATGGTTTTAAACTATAAATGAATCAATCAATCTTTATACTTGGATTATGTATGTGGTCTACAACATTCCTTTCTAACTTTGTAGAGTTGGCTTCATACTTCTCAACATTTTCATCATCTTTCTATCTTAGACTTAAGAATTACCTCTCTATATTTTCCCACTATTCGTGAGGAAAATATTTTTCTTGGAATATTTATTTAAAATACCTCCATTCTATATTTTCAATATCTTCTTCCTCTTTTTTTTGAGTCAACCACCACCATTGATTAGAATATCCTTATATATGATACACTACCATAACAACCTTATCGCTTTCGTTACATCCCAAGATGATAAATATCATCTTTAAAGAACTTATCCACTACTCTGTTATGAATGGGTTTGTAGTCCCAATAAAATGATGGAGTCTATTGCCGTATAAATCAGTTTAACATTACTCCTCCACACTATGGTTCATGATGCTTCATACGAGTAATGTTATTGTTCATAACCTGAGTCATCCATCTCAGTATAGTTATAAGTTTCTCATTTCCAGTCACAGCTCCAAAAGAAATATCATTATCTTGAATAGGAGGGAAATACCTAAATGGAATGCATGTGTTTATTTGGTTTCCATTACTTCTACTAGATTCCATTTCAAAATAATGGTATACACTAAATTATGTTTTAAATCAAAATATATAATGTCTAACTAGTAAAATAATTAACATAAATTGAAATCCTATGCATTTATAATATCATAATCAAAAGCATGGTTTCATTGGAGACATATTTATAATTAAATTATTTATAATGGTTTGTAATGAAAATGTGAATTATCCTAAGAATATACCCCAGGAGTTTCAAACCAAGTGCAGAATAAGGCCCATTGTTGTGTACCAGTTACCCTGAGTTGGGACTAGAACACCTTGTCGAAGTTGTTACTCCTAGATACATCTCTGCCAGAACCACATCCACTTGTAGTATCCAGAAAAGGATGCATTATAAGGAAGATAGACATAATATATACCTTACCAAAATTCTAGGATGTTCTTGTATGCTTATCCAGAAAGTCTGTCTTAGGGTTTTGTTCACTAATCTATGTTTTATAAATCTAGTTTCTAAGGATTCTACTAAACTTCCTCTGATACCAACTATAAGGACCCTGACCACAGTTTCCTAGATCCAGTGAATTATTTTATTACATTGGAATATATACAAGAAAGATTTAACATGAAAGAATGAATTGTTTACTAGAATTGGAAAACTAGATACATATATAAGTTCAATATTACAACTTGAAATGAAATACAATATGTAAATTCCATTATAAACATCCATAAACCCTAGATTATACCTTAAATTTATTCATAATATGCTTATTCACATCTTTTGGAAAATAAAAACACAATAAAGGGGTGAAATTAGATGCTCTGTAAGGTTATGTGATATAGTAGAAGCATAAGTAATAAGTCATGGTGAATAAATAAAAGCACACATTCCATTAAAACATAACCTTGAGCATAATATGATATAAATAAAAGATAAATAAATAATGCAATAATAAAACATAACCATGGATATTTTAAAAGTTCAATAATCACATGGACTATCAATTAATAGTTTCATAATTAGGCAATGAATAATTCGGGACATCATAAACCTATTGTCAAGGCCTCGTGCAAAGACCATACATAAATGGGTAAAATCCCAAATTAGTTTGTCTCATGAGACCTACCGATGCCCCAAGGGGATATTGAGGACCCCACCTGACACTTACTAAGTCTAATTAATTCCTAAAATTAAATGGGTGATACAAAATTAACATATAAATTCATATTTAAACTAACATATTAAATGTAAATAACTTTCCCCAATTATTAAACATAAATGCTAACCATTCGAAGTAATATGGTAAATGATATCAAGATAGAACATACACAATCAAAATAATAATAAATTATTAAATAAAATATGGTAGACTATATCATAAAATATTAATACCAATTGAACATAATAATCAACAATATTTTATAAATATATGAAAATACTCTTTTAAAATTATCATGCAATTCTTGATAGAAATACTCTTTTACTTTGAAAATAAGAGTTCTTTTGGAAATATTTTTTTATAAAATTTGAAGTGAAATAAGATAGTATTTTAAGAATAAAATGAGTTATTTTATAAAAATAATTGTTTCTCAAAAAATATTATAGAGTGTCCTTGAAAATTGGTAAGAATTCTAGAAGTTCCTTTGAATCAACTTTGTTATCGGGAAGAATTTAAGAAATATCCTTTTAAAACATGTAAATCCCTATAAAATAATGAAGGATTCTGATTGGTACACATATATAGAACATTAAATATAATTTATGTGTAGTTCATAAGAATAATTTATAATTTAATTGGTGTAAAGAGATAAAAAGTGCAACCCAAAATAAAATGGAGGTTCGGGTAGAAAACCCTTACCTTTTTCCCGAATGTATTATGCACTTGACTATAATGTCATGGATAATCAAATTAAATACATTAATTAATTAATTTAAAATATTTTTTATATTTATTTTGTTTTGAATAATTTTATTAAGTTCATTTATGGCCTTTTTAATGAGTTATAAGATACAAATTTATTTCTCAGAAGCGTTTTTTCCTAAGTTTTCACGATCAGTATAATTGTACATGAGTATGAAAGTTCCTGTGGAAAGGATATAATTATATAGAATTGAATTTATATTATACTAATAAAAATAAATAAGATTAAATTATCATATAATTAATTTTGTTATATGGTATGAATATGATTAATTAGATAAAACATTAGTGATTATTATTTAGATTATTACATTTGTATTTCAACCATCTTGAACTAGTTTTGTCATATGAATTAGTATGTTATATATATAATGGTTTTAAAATATTAATTACGATATAATACATATTTTATAATCTGTTAAAACCATAAAAATGGTTTCATGACCATCCTTTATGGAGAAAATAAATAATGAAGGTTTGTCTTCCACAAAGGTTGTAAATCGGT
This sequence comes from Viscum album, assembly GCA_963277665.1. NCBI lineage: Eukaryota > Viridiplantae > Streptophyta > Magnoliopsida > Santalales > Viscaceae > Viscum > Viscum album. Next base: position 1,993,760,605 of record OY728151.1, read on the forward strand.
ACATCCTAAACAATGATTTCATTTAAAAAAAATAAAAGAGAGATATATAGTACTTTGAGAAATTATATTACATTAAAATTATATAATTAAAGTATATATAGATTACACTAGAGTTATCATGATAATTTTTACATAGTAGGTGAGTAGAAGATAAGAAAATAAAGTAAATTGAAAATGAAATAAAAAGAAAAAGGAAAATGTTTTATGTCTTAAATTAACCTCCTTGAGAACCTCCTTAGAGAATGGGGTTTTGGTATTTTTGAAAGACCAAGATATCCTATCCATTAGGAGAGAGTATGGGGGAATATTTTTGTAGAAAATTGAAAAGATTTGAGGCTTAGAGGAGTGAAGAGAAGAGGGAGTGGGGGGGGGGGGGTGGTTTTTATAGTGGAGGAGAGGGGTGATTTCTCATTAATTTATTTTATTTCTCAATATAACCAATATTATTGATTCTTGTGAATAAATACAGTAATAAGTTAATATTAGTTTTAACCAAGTGTTCTTACATGATACATGACTCAAGGAATAGTGTATTTAGCTTATAATGTATTTATACTCTAAATTACCACATTTTACTATTCATTAAAAATTCAAATTTTTTAGAAAAATTTTAAAACTTCACCATAACCATTTTTCAACATGTAGAATTAAAAAATGGATTCCAGTTTATCAAAATAATTTTCTAAATATGTGAAATTCAATTTAAAAAAATCATTATTTATATGAAAAATACAGATTTTGAATTTAAACTTGATTTTATAACACTTTCAAAAATTAACTAAGGTCTCATAAATTATCCTAAAATAATAATACAAAAAAATAATTATTTATGAATATATTTTATGAAAACGAATTTTATTTTAAATAATTTTATTAATTATAAAATTGTAATGAAATATTTATGACTTATAAAAATACCGACACTTAAATATCAATTTTTTAAAATATTCACTTAAATTTACTATGATATAATTATATTATAATTTCACTTATAACATTCCTATATTTTATTTATACTTTCACGAATGAGGTAACTATTTATTAGGTTTATTTATTATTCACAAGGGTTATATTACTATTCCTAAGGGCAAGTTACTATTTCATTGGTATATGTTCCTTAACGTCTAGAAATACCTCTTATTTACTTTATTATTCATTTATAAAGATTTTATTTTGTTCTTTATGTGGTTTTAAATAATTCATACAATATAAAAATACATAAGAAGGGAAATTTCATTGATAGAATTTTGGGTCGTTACATAGGAGGTGTTGTAGGAGTTTTATACATCACCTTGGGCGGTAAATCCAACCATGTAAAAGATTTACCAAGACCTCATAAGTAAATTTTGGTAGGTAGGTATGAAGAAGTTAATTGAAAAGTTTCTCTCTCGATGACTTACTTTTCATCAAGTGAAGGATGTGCACCAAGTTCCAACAGGTTTGGTTCAACCCCTTGAGGTTCCAAAGTGGAAGTGGGATGAGATTTACATGGACTTCATGACGGTATTAACATGTACATCTAGGGGCCATGATGCTATTTGTGTGATTATAGACTGACTCACCATGTCGAACCACTTCCTAGATATTCAAGAGTAGAGTTCTGTAAAGTGATTGAGACACATCTATGTGCAGTAGATAGTTAGACTCCATGGAATTACCTTGACGATTGTCTCTAACCATGTTTCTCACTTCACATACTTGTTTTGGAAAGGATTACAAGAAGCCTTTGGGAACCAATTTCACTTGAGAACAATGTTTCACCCCCAGACTGATAGTGTACGACCTGGACGTTTTTTATGAAATATTTTTTTAAATAATTTTTATTCCTCAGTAGCTTGAATTGAATGAATTCATGAGTTTAAATGAACTAGGACACACCCATAGAATAAAAATATTGTTATATCCTAGCCGTTAGGTTAGCGGGAATAATTATAACTAACTTATGAAAATGCATTGTGAATTCTTTGGCTATAAGTTATTTATGAAAAATATAAAATATAAAATATTATTTTTTAGTGAATTAATATAGGTAATGAAATTAATGAAATTAATGAGACATATATTTTATATAATTAATAAAATATTTTTGTTTATATAATAGATATTTTAGTCATAGGGTTTGAATAAACCCTATTTGTTGTATAAAAACCTATTTTTTTTAAAAAAAGGGTAATCTTACGCCTTTGAATAGAGAACCCATTTTAAATTAATATTTTGAAAAATTAATAATTTTTATATGAAAACATAAAAATGTTATTTTTAAGAAGGATATAAAAATTTACTTTGGATGAATTTTTGATATTTTTCTGATAACTTTCATGTTTTGATGAATAATAAAAATACGCCAAATTTTAATTGAAAATAAATTTTTTAATTGAAATAATTCATATGGTTAAATTATATTATTTAATGGTTTTAAAGTATAAATATAATATATTTTTACCATTTAATATAATGTAGTTCATTGGATTTAATTTTACATTAAATTCATATGTAAAAACATTTCAATATTTTGCAATATTTTTTCTTTTAAAACCTTTTTTCTCATTTCAAAAATGAGATTAATTTTAAATTAATTATTGAAACTTATTTATTTTTAATTATTAAAAATTTATTTAATATTTGGAATCATTAGGTCTAGATTATGTAGATAACTTTTTATTTTTATTTTTGGGCAATATGAATAATAACTTCGATAAAAGTTATTACCATAGTTAAAGGTAAATCAGGTAATTAAAGGTAAAAATAATATTATAAAATTAACTTAAAACCAGTAAATATCCTATAGTATGACTGAATTATACCCTTATCATATATTTTTTTAAATTAAATCACTTTATGTCCACTTACCTATGAATATGACATGAATATAATAAAAACTAATGAATGTGAAAAAATGTCACAATATCATTTTATATAAGTATATAAATTTAATATATGGATTACTAGGAAATAATATCTACTATATATAGTTTATGGAAAAATAAAATAATTACCTACATCATAGAAATTTATTTATAATTTTTAGAGGTTAAATAATTACCATTAATGATGACAAAATAGTGATGTTTAAATTATTTTATTAAAAGAAATATCGAATAAATGGTTTTAAAAATATTAAAATAAATATCATATGAACTAATTAATGTGATAAAATAATTTATAAGTGGCTATGATATGTTATGAGTGTATTTAGTATTTTATTTAGAACTTATCTTCTTTTTTTATTTTTTTTAAAGTCAAATTAATGAATAGTGTCAAAATTAACAATATTGATGTTTTACAAAAATAACATTTTATTAAATTATTTAAAAAACATAAAAATATTTAAAAACTACCAATGGATAATTATAAGATCTAAAATTTCATAAAATATCCATTTTTGGTTGATTAATATCTTATCAGTAAATATTTATAACCATTGAATATTTAGAATACTATTACCACAATTAAAAATAAATAGAATAACTAAGTGTCAATTAACAATATATGGTTTAAATTGAAAAACATTACTTGTACAAAATTTATTTTTTGATTATATTAAAACCCTATCTCATATCATCATAGAAATTGGGGCATTTTTTTAGGTTTTTGGGTAGGGTATGATTTTATTATAAATTACTATTTATAGAGTTTCTAAAAATGCCCCTCACCTAAATTATAAAAGGGAACCTCCTCCCTCACCTATTCACTTAATTTTGAGACTTAAATATCTACCATACCATACCATTTTTCCTTTTAACTTCCTTATTTTCATTCTAGATATTCTGGTCATCTTCAAAGACCAACTCTAGTGCTCTAAGAAGAGATTCAGAGTAAACACATCGGGGAAGAGGTAATCTCTTCTACAGATTATTTCAAACTTATTTCTTCTTATAATTACTATTAACTAGTTGTTTCATTATAAATTAATAACATATGTATCACTCATATAATTATATGTTATTATAAATATTAAGTGACCAACTTTCACCCTCTATCCATCCTACAAAAAATAAGATTACCGCGCGTGCATACGTTTGACTTAGCATCTCCACACTGTGGTGTAATCTGTTTTTCACCCCCACCTTACATGGATGGGTATAATTATGGAAAAAATATCTATATATTATTATTATAACATGATACTAATTATGAAATATAATACACCATCCAATTCAACACCATTCGATAATTTTGAATGATATCATTCCTCGTGCGTACGTACGATCTACCGTGTCCATGATGTGATACGATTCATTCTACATGATCTTTATTAAAAAATTATTATATAAATTAAATGAATGAATAAATATGATACATATTATACTAATATCACAATTTAAATGATTTTACTATAACCTAATATGTTTAACATGAACTTATTTGGAAAATTTTGCATAAGAACATAAAGCAGTCAATATTCGAATAATAAGTGTCAATGAAATGTTACTAACAAATGGATGAAAATATGATCATAAAGGTTATCATAAAAATGATTGTGATTATATAATAAATAATTAATATTATTTAAATAATTATACAGGAGGTTCATATATATACAAAGCATATCAGATCTAAGGTAAGGGATGACTTTGAAAATCTCATTTTTATCTGAGATTATTTATTCGTAAGTATTTACTAAGTTAAATTTATCATCAACATCCATGTTTCCTAGATATGTATTTTAAAATATTCATTATATAATTTTATAAAATTTTAACATCAATTTTACCCATTGGTGAATTTTTACCAAACAACATGAATGTAATCTTTTTTCATTTTCAGTAAAAGGTACTTTTTGACTTTTTCGGAAAAAGTATGAGAATAATGTTTTTTAACTTGTATGGCATGAACATATTTTTACACTTTCATAATTCATTATTTACTTGAATATTCCCCTACATGATGAAAATTTTATTTCCACAGAAAATGATTTATTCTAAAACTATGTGGCATTTTGAGGAAGGAAAACATTTTTGAAGAAGAAAAGATATTTTCCTCAGGAATTAATTTCAAGTGTTTTCTCAAAATTATTTTCCATCTAAGATGAACATATTTAAATTGGGTTATATTTCTATACATTTTATTACTATAATTTTGTTGTGTTTATTATTGAATTTTATTTAGTAAATCCATTGGTTTTATATCAATTATAATGAAATGATGTTTAAGAAACCCATTTTATTTCTTGGGTTATGCTATAATGAATGATTTATGTTTTTATGGAACATGTAAGAATGATTTCATTATGAGATATGTGGGAAATATATCTCACTCCAATTATTTGGGTAAATATTTATACCTCATGAGATAGACATGACTGGAACAACAAGTAAATTTAATTTAGTAATACAGGGCTAAAATGAGGAGCGAACTCAGTTCAGTAGTGGAATTTATACGCCATGATGGTCTCAGAAATGAGCCTTGAATAATATGAAATGATTTTCAATGCTTATGTGCGTTTTCCACAAAATTTCATTCCTTATGCTATGACTATTGAAATTTCATTTCACTTTTATGATCTATCTCATGACATGATATTATGATATTTTATATGCAGGATAACATTTTCAAATGTTATGTTCTTATGATTATGATATGATCGAAATTTACCTTGTTTATCATTATTGAGAATTCAAGATCACCCTTTCATATGTTTCTTTTCACCAGGTCAGGAACATGGGTTTTAAGTAAGATATGTCAAAAAGATGTTTAGTTATGAAGAAATAATCAGGATATAATGTGGATGTTTTATGAACTATTTGTTTATGTTTCCTAGTTTTTAGAGACACTAAAACTATACAATCCTAGGGTGGTTTTTTTATGTTATGTAATAAATATTCTTCAATGTTGAAGTAATATATATATGTAAAGTATGGGCCATTATAGTTGGTATTAGAGAAAAGTTATAGTTAACATTTGGAAACTAGGATGAAAGAACCATAGTTAGAACACTATGGATATGTCTAAGTATAGGATAAAATCATATCATAATGTTTTATAGATGTACATGAATAACCTAGGAAAAAACCTAAAGTGTTAGAAATTGAAATTTTATTCTCAAATTATGTGGTTTTCCCATTATGATTAGTGTTTCTCACACTATGATTATTTGGTTTTAGTCAATGGATGGAACCCAAAGGAATGAAGTTAATGCTGAATGCGATGGTAAATGCAATGATTCTCCCTCCTGAGCAACCAAATGTTATGAGAGTTAGAATGAAAAATCTTCTATTCATACTCACACAACTATCTCAAGTTATGAATCATGCTGGACTTCCAAATGAGCAAAGGAGGGAGCAACCTTATGTTGAATCCTTCAAGAGGCAGCATCCAACTTCATTCAGTAGGTCTTCTTCTCCATTAGTGGCTGGACAATAGATCAATACCGATAAAATGATATTTTTTAGTTCTAAAATGTTCTCAACATTATAATTTCATCTTAGCAGTATATCATTTGGTGGGTGAAGCTGATCAATGGTGGAATATTATCAATAATACGAGGCAAAGAGATAAAATTGATTCAATGGAATAAGATGATTTCAAGAACTTATTTTTCAACAATTACTTTCCTCATATTCTTCGAACAAATACAGAGAAGTAGTTCCTTGAACTTAAGAAAAAGGACGATGAATCAGTTGGTACATATGAAGCAAATTTTACAAGACTTACAAGGTATGATTTTAGAATTATTATCCTACCAGATAGTAAAATTGATCGATTCTTTATTGGTTTAAAACCAATTCTATGAAGGGAATTGTCCATAAGGGACTTCAATAGCTACAGATAAATTATTCGATATGATCTCAAGGTTGAGATTGAGATTATAGTAATCGATCAGTCATATGGGTTTTATAAGAAGAGAAAAATGGAATTCAAAGGAAAATATAAAGAACACACTGAAAAGAAGATGATTTTCCCTTATACTCAAAGTGTGTCAAGAAATGTGGAGAGAATTATCTTAAAGAGACTAGTTAATGTTTTAAGTGTGGAAAATAAGGTCACTGGGTAGTTGAATGCCGAAGTGACGGTAAAAATATGTCTAATGATGCGAACAAAGAAATGGATTCACAGAATGTACCTCATACACTTCAATGTTACAAGTTCAAGGAAATGGGGAACTATGCAAGTCAATTCACTAATCCAAGTGTTATTGATGATGATTAATGTCAACAGACTCTTAAGTCCAAAGACAAAGTAAATTCACATGCAATCATTATCAGTGATGCATAGTACTACAATGAAGTGGTTAAAGGTACACTTACCATCCAATCTAAAGTAGAAAATGTTTTATTTGATTCTGGATCCACCCACTCTTTTATTTATGAATATTTTTCTAAGGGTATCTCTATATTACCTCAATAATTAGATGTTGAGTTAATTGCAACAAATCCTAATGGAACAACGATCACATCAAAAGTTTATAATTCTTTTTTCAGTTTATGTTTGTGGGAAATTTCTTCTAGAAAATCTTGTGATCATTCCTTTAGTGGAATTTGTTGAGATTCTTGGAATGTATTGGATTTATATATATGGAGATCATATAAATTTCCAAGGAAGGGGATTCACATTTCATATTCCACATCAATATATGATCATCTATTATTACAAGGATGAATATAACCTTCCTGTAGAAATTTGTTCCATCTTATGGGTCTCGATTTCCATAAATTAAGGTTATTTATCTCAAATGGTTGGGGAGAAACTCACAATTAAGAATAAACCAATTTTATGGGAGTTTGAATATGTGTTTCCTGTGGAATTTATAGGTCTTACACCAAATCATGAAGTTGAGTTTTCAATAGAACTCATACCAAGTGATATTCCTGTTTCAAAGACACCTTATAGAATGGACCCAATTGAGTTGCAAGAATTGAATAAGAAACTCCAAGAGAATCTTGATAAAGTATTCATAGACCATAGTGTGTCACCTTGGGGAGAACCTATTCTGTTTTTTAAGAATAAATATGGATCAATGAGACTCTTCATTTATTATCGATAACTTAACAAGATCACTATCAAGAAAAATATCCTCTTCCCTACATTGATGACTTATTTTACCAACTATGCAAAGATCAATACTTTTCTAATATTGATCTTAATTTAGGATATCATCAACGAAGGGTCAAAAAGGGGGATATACCAAATATGATATTCTATACAAGGTTTGGACACTCTGAATTTATAGTTATTCTATTTGGTCTTACTAATTCCCCCCTTATATTCGTGGTTCTTATGAATATAGTCTATAGAGACTATCTTGATCAGTTTGTGGTAGTCATTATAGATGATATTATTTTCTATTCCAAGAGAAAGTAAGAACATGAAGATCATTTGATAATTATTCTAAAGACCCTAAGAAAGGAGAATCTTTATACAAAATTTAACAAGTGTAAATTTTTGCTTCATAAAGTTTCATTTTTGGGTTATATAATCTCAAGAGAGGGGATATATATGGATCCAGAAAATAGAGGTATTGAATGATGGCTGAGACCAACAATGGTAACTGAGATATGATGTTTTCTTGGTTTTTCTATATATTTATATGTTTTATGAAAGTTTTTTAACGATTATCTAATCCACTCACCAAGTTAACTCGAAAAAGAGTTAAGTTCATTTGTATGGAAGACTGTGAAGATAATTTCAAAGAGCTGAAAAGAAGGTTAGCCATTGCACCTATGCTCACACTGCCTTGTAGTGGAGAGATGTTTGTGATCTATAATGATGCATCTAAGAAGGGGATGGGATGTGTTCTCAGGAAAAATGATATGGTGATAGCTTATGCATCAAGGTATTTGAAAATTCATTAAAAAATTTACCCAACTCATGATTTGGAGTTAGGTACAATAATATTTTCATTAAAGATATAGAGGAATTATCTTTATGGTGAAAGGTGTTGTATTTATATTGATCATAAAAGTTTAAAGTATATTTTCACACAAAAGGAGATGAATATTCACCAAATAATATGGTTGGAGTTCATCAAAGATTATGACTTCTCAATACATTACCACCCTAGGAAAGTGAACAAGGTGGAATATTCTTTGAGTCGAAAAGACCATGCTAGCTTATCTATGATGAGGATCACAAAACATCCGATATTTATGGATTTTCAAAGGATGGATCTTGAAATTTTAATAGAAGGGGATAAATATTATCTTTCTCAAATGAATTTTCAACCATCTGTACAAGTGAAGATTAAGGAGGCATAAAAGGAAGATTTAGAGCAACAAAATAATATGAGAAATGTTCTTGAATTCAACCCGGATTATGATGGAATAATAATGTTCAGGAACATGGTTTGTATTCCTACCATACCAGAATTAAAGAATGAGATATTGGATGAGGCTCATAGTTCTTAATTCTCTATTCAACCTTGAAGCACAAAGATGTACATGGACCTGAAAGATTATTTTTGGTGGGATGGCATGTAAAGAGATGTCGTTGAATTTGTCTCTCGATGATTGGTTTGTTGGCATGTTAAGGGTGATAGACAGAATTCTAAGTGGATGTTACAACCATTAACCATACCATAATGGAAATGGGAATAAATCACTATGTAGTTTATTGTCGGACATCCTAAAACATCTAAAGGCCATAATTCTATATGAGTTATAGTTGATTTCCATACAAAGTTAGCACACTTCATTTTTATTAGAGAGGATTTCTCTCTTGATCATCTTCCTAGGATATATGTAAAGGAAGTGGTACGATTGAATGGAGAACCACTTTCCATTATATCTAATATAAACTCTTTAGCATGCTTTGGATATAGAGTTATGTTTTAGCACTGCTTATCATCCTCATAAAGATGATTAATTTGAGAGGACAATTCATACTCTCGAAGACATGTTGAGAGATTTCTCTATAGATTTAAAAGGTGATTGGGATCAACACATACCATTGGTGGAATTTTTTTACTATAATATCTTTCACTCCAGTATTTATATGGCTCTTTATGATGTCCTCTATGGAAAGAAGTGCAGAAAACCAACTTTCTAGGATAAAGTTGGGGAAAGAAAGATATTAGGACCTAATATTGTTGATTAAATGGAAGAAAAGGTTAGATCTATTCAAAAAAACATAAGAGAAACTCAGAGTTGAAAAAAAGTTATACTGACAACTAAAGAAAGGACCTAGAATTTGAAGTGGGTGATTATGTGTTTCTATGAATATCTCTCTGGAAGATAATAATGAGATTTGGAAAGAAGGCCAAGTTGAGCCCTAGGTATATAGGTCCTTTTGAAATTATGTATCATGTTGGGAAGGTATATTACTGATTAGAGCTTCCACTAAATCTATCTCAAGTTCATGATGTGTTCCATGTATCTCTACTAAGATCAAAATTTTTACCACTAGAGAAAGATCTTTCTTATGAAGGACAACTGATAGAGATTATGGATCATAGTGAAAAAGTCATAAAAAACAAGACCACTCGCTTGGTTAAAGTTTTATGGAGGAACCACTAATTTGAATAAGATACATGGGAACTTGAGGATATTATTATAGAGAGGTATCCCCTTCTGTTTGTTTCCAAGTGACGAATTTCAAGGGTGAAAATCAGTTTAATAGGGGTAGAATGTAACACCCAAATGTTTTTTATGAAAAATTTTCTTTAAATAATTTTAATAATTAAGTAGATTTCATTTCACATAATCATGAGTTTAAATGAACCACGAGACACCCTTAGTATGAAATTACCATTATATCCTAGCTTTTAGGTTAGCAAGAATAATTATAATTAAACTTATGAAAATGCATTGTGAATTCTTTGGCTATCAATTATTTATGAAAAATATAAAATAGATATTTTTATTTTTGAGTGAATTACTATTGTTAATGAAATTAATGAGATATATATGTTATATAATCAATATTTTTTTTCATCTAATGGTTATTTTAATCATTGGGTGTGAATAAACCATATTTGTTGTATAAAAACCATTTTAAAAAAAGAGCAATCTTACGCCTTTGAATGGAGAACCCATTTTAAATTAATATTTTGACACATTATTAATCTTTATATGATAAAATAAACATTTTATTTTCAAGTGGGATATAAAAATTTACTTTGGATGAATTTATAGTATTTTTTATATATTTTATGTTTTGATGAATAATAAAAATACGCTAAATTTTAATTGAAAATAACTCTTTTTCATTAAAATAATTTATATGGATAATTTATATTATTGAATAATTTAAAATTAAAAATATAACATATTTTTACCATTTAATTTTATTTAGGTCACTGTATTTAATTTTACATTAAATTCAGTTGTAAAAACATTTCAATATTTTGCAATATTTTAACTTTTAAAACCCGTTTTCTCATTTCAACAACATGATTAATTTTAAAATAATTACTACAAATTATGTGTTTTTAATTTTTAAAAATTGATTCCATATTTTTAATAATTCGTTGAAAATTATGTAAATAGATTTATTTTATTTTTGGGCAATATGAATAGTAACTTTGGTAAATTTTATTACCATGGTTAAAGGTAAATCAGTAAATTAAAGGTAAAAATAATATTTTAAAATTACCTTAAAACTTATAAAAAGCATACTTGATGAATAAATTCTACCCTTATCATATATGTTTCGACATGGAATCACTTTATGGCCACATACCTATGAATATGACATGGATATAATAAAAACTAAAGAATGTGACAAAATGTCACAATCTCATTATATATATATATATATTAATTTTAATAGATGGATTAATAGGAGATAAAATCAACTATAGATATTATATATAAATATAAAATAATTAACTACATCATATAATTTTATTTATAATTTTTAGAGATTAAATAATTTCCATTAATGATGACACAATAGTGATGTAGAAATTATTTTATTAATAGAAATATCAAATAAATGGTTTTAAAAATCTTAAAAGAAATATAATATGAACTAATTAATGTTCTCCAAGAATTTTATAGGTTACTATGACATGCTAGGATTGTATTTAATATTTTATTTATATTTTATTTTCTGTTTGGATTTTTTTAACATCAAATAAATGAATAGTGTCAAAATTTACACTATTGATATTTTATAAAAATAAAATTTTATTAAATTATTTAAAAATAATAATAAAATTTTAAAATTAAAAAGTGATAATTAAAATATATAAAATATCATAAAATATCCATTTATGGTCAATTAACAACATATAAGTAAATAATTTTTACTGTTAAATATTTAGAATCTTATTACCATAATTAAAATTAAAAAGAATATATAAGTGTCAATTAAAAATATATTGTTTAAATTGATAAAATAACTTGTCCAAAATTTATTAGTTTATGATATTAAAAAACTATCTCATCCCATCTTCGAAATTGGGACATTTTGGAGGTTTTTGGAAATGTTTTTATTTTATTATAAATTATTATTTATGGGGTTCCCAAAAGTGCCCCTCACCTCAATTATAAAATGGCACCACCTCTCTCACCTCTTCACTTCATTTTGATCATTCAAGATCGGCCATACCATTCCCTTTTTCCTTATCAAATTCCCTATTTTTATTCTATAGGTTTTGGTCATCTTCAAAGATCAACTTTAGTGCTCTAATAAGAGATTTAGAGGCAGTACGCCGAGGAAGAGGTTATCTCTTCTATCGATTCTTTCAAACTTTTTTTTCTTATACTTCTTCTTAATTAGTTGTTTCATTATAAAGTAATAAAATAATGATCACTAATATACTAATATGTAATTATAATTATGAAACAACCATATTTCACCTTATATCCATCCTATGAAAAATGAAATCACCGCGCGTGCGTACGTATGGCCTACCGTCTCCACGCCGTGGTATAATCTGTTTTTTCATCACCACATTACTTGGATGGGTATAATGATTTAAATAATAAATATATATAATTATTATAACATGGTACAAATTATGAAATATCATACACCATCTACTTCAGTACCATTTAATAAATTTTAATGAGATCATCGCTCGTGCATACGTACGGTCTACCGTCTCTACGATGCGAAGTGATTCATTCTAAATGATATTAATTAAAACATTATTATATACATGAATTGAATGAATAAATATGATAAATATTATACTAATATTATTCTATAAATGATTTAACTATAACCTAATAAGTGGAAAATGAACTTATCAGACAAATCTTGCATATGAACATAAAGCAGTCAATATCCAAATAACGAGTGACCACGAAATGTTACTAACAAATGGAAGAAACTATGATCATAAATGTTTTAATAAAAATGATTATGATTATGCAATAAATCAGTGTCATTATTTTAATCCTTATAAAATAGGTTTGGATACATCCAAATCCTATCAGACCTAAGGTAAGGGATAACTTTGAAAATATCATTTTTATCTGAGATTGTTTATTTGTAAGTATTTACTATGGTATATTTATCATCCATGTCCATGTTTCATAAATATGTATTTAAAAATATTATTTATATACTTATATAATTGTTTAAATTTAATTTTACCCATTGGTTAATTTTTACTAAATGGTATGAATGGAATCTTTTGTCATTTTCGGTATGAGGTACTTTTTGACTTTTCCGAAAAAAGTACGAGAAGAATGTTTTTTTGATTGTACAACATGAACAGATTTTTATGCCTTTATAATACATTATTTCCTTTAAGATGATACTATAATATTACAAGGTTATTTCCACATAAAATTATTTCTTCTAAAATTGTGTGTCATTTTGAGGAAGGAAAACGTTTTTGAAGAAGAAAGGATATTTTCCTCAGGAATTAATTTCAAGTGTTTTCTCAAAATTATTTTCCATCTTAGATAACACTATTTAAATAGGGTTATATTTATATAACTATTATAACTATTATTTTATTGTGTTTATGATGGAATATTATCTAGGAAATCCATTTTTTTATATCAATTATGATGGAATGATGTTTAAGAAACCCATTTTATTTCTTGGGTTATGCTATGATGAATGATTTATGTTTTTGTGGCACATGTAAGAAAGATTTAATTATGAGATGGTTGGAAACTATATCTACCTCCAATGCATTGGGTAAATATTTACATATCATGAGATAGACATGACTAGAACAATAAGTAAATATGGTTTAGTAATATAGGGCTGGAACGAGGAGTGAACTCCATTCATTAATAGACTTTGCCCACTATGATGGTCTCAACAATGAGCCTTGACTAATATGAAATTATTTTCTATGCTTATGTGTGTATGACATGTAATTTCATGGATTATTTGACTATTGGGATTGCATTTCACTTTTATGATTTATCTAATTACATGATATTGTGATATTTTATATGCAGGATAAGATTTTCAAATGTTATGTTATTATGATTATGATATGATCGATATTTACCTTGTTTACCCTTATTGAGTATTTGATCCCACCCTTTTATATGTTTATTTTCCCCAGATCATGAAGAAGGGTTTTAAACAAGATATGTCAAAAATGATTCTAGTTATGAAGAAATAAACAGGAGAGAATGTGGATGTTTTATGAACTAATTGTTTGTGTTTCCCAAGTTTTAAAGACACTAATCCTATACAATCCTGGCATGGGTTTTGTTATGTAATGTAATAAATATTATTAAATGTTGAATTAATATCTATATGTAAAGTATGGTCCGTTATAGTGGGCGATATTGAGTGGGCCATCCTGGTCTTGGAGGTCATGCTGTGGGCATGAATGTTGGACTTTGGACATAGTTGTGAGGATCACCTACCCTTGGTGGAGTTTTCGTATAATAAAAACTATAATTTCACTATTGGTATGGCACCTTTCGAGGATTTTTAAGGGTGAACATATAGGTCACAAATTTTTTGGACTGATCTAGGCAAGTCGACACTCATGGGACCATAGATGGTGCAAGATACTATAGAGAAGGTTCAGATCATCCAGGAGGAGTTTAAGGCTGCACAGAGCTATCAAAAGTCTTATGAAGACCAATGTTGAAGACCTCTAGATTTCAAGTAAGGGGACAATATGTTCCAGATATTTTCACCTTGATGTGGATTGAAGATATTTTTCCACAGTGGAAATTTATCTCTGAGATTCATTGGTCTCTTCCAGATACTGCATAGAGTTGCTGAGGTGGTGTACAACTTAGATCTACCACCATAGTTGGACCAGGTACACGATGTTTTCCATTTTTCATAGTTGTGGAGGTAAATGCATGGACCATCACATGTTATTGACTAGGGTGAGTTGGAAATTGAGGATAAAGCTACCATTATAGAGTACCTAGTAAATATCAAGGATCATTTGGAAAATATCTTATGTGGGCGATAGATTCCCCTTATGCATGTCTAGTGGAAGCATGATAATCTTCATGAGTTCACATTGGAGTGGGAGGCTCAAATCTATACTAATTACACACATCTCTTTATATAGACCATATTTTGTCTTTTTAGGAAGTAAAGTCCCAAGGCGAGGAGAATGAAATGTATCATATTTTCAATGTATTATTTTTGGATATTAGATGAATTATTTTTGATACCAAGCATTGAGACGACATACGATTCTGAGACCTGATGTTCCTATAATAAATGTTTGAAATATATTAAATATATTAAATTTCATGCATGTGATGTTTTACTAAAAAGGTGGAATAACTCCAAAATGGGATCCTAGATCATATATTTGTGTGAACCATTATATTTACAATGTATATTTTTCCCTAGGTGTGATATAATCTTCGTCGGCGTGGGATGTTTGTGAAAAATTTATCACGAGCATGAATTAATGAAATAAATTAAAATAATTAATTAATTTTTTTATTTAAATGCAACGACTATTTTAATCCTATAAGAGTATGACTATGTATTTTTTCCCTAGGTTGGCACCTAAATTTTGGAGACCTAGGAGCCTTTGGAGGATATATTTCTTGGAAAACGATGATGGATGATGATCTGATCATAGACCGTTGCATCAACAGAGTCGGAGGATCTCATCAACAATGGAAATGAATCGTTTACTCATCAATGATCAATCCAAACTCTAGGTAGGATTTTCTATGATTGTATTTATTCTATGTTCTTACTTTATATGATGAATGTGAATCAATAAATAAATAGATTGATCCACATTTCGATCATCATGCGATATGGGTTATATTAACTGGGTTTTGGGACAATTCTTTGTGATTGTTGATATCTTAATTTTTATTCACAAGGAAAATAATCGAGATCTAGATAAACATGGATCAAAGTAAGTTCCTCTATTTTTCTGGTGCTTTTCTCTCCCAGTTCTTCGTTCACCACAAGTTTTATTCGTTTGACCCGGGGTTGAACATATCCAGAACAATCAATTAATGTGCACCCATTTCATGAAAAAATGATATGAAATCATAGATCTGAGATTAACAAGACATGAAGGCGGTGTGATGATGGAAGCTATGGTGAGTCTGATGGTTTTGGTTACCTAATTTTGATTTCTTCAACACGTAAAAAGGAATGACATGTAGATCCATTTCTTTGGAGGATTTGAGTATGATTTTCTATAGATCGGTGTTGGAAAAGAATGGATGAACCCTGGTTTAAAAATTTAGGTGAAGGTAGTGGATATGGTGATGCCAAGGACAACATGAAAGAGATCCCAATGGATCTGGAAAATCCCAAGCAACACTGTGTGTACTTATGGATTACATGTCATGTGGGACCCCTGGTTACTACTCTAGGGTTACGTCCTTAGTTAAGGATCAAACAGAATATGACCTCTATCACATGAAATGTTAACTCTTCCATGTGATTCAGTGTGTACTTCATAGATTACATAAACATTGGTAAAATTACATGACCATATTTCACTCCATGTACTTTTACACAAACACAGGTTGGTGTATACAGGTTGTTACACAGACACAGATTCTATACACAAACACAGCCAAGCGACATGGGAAGGAAACAATGGGTCTCTACATGCCATTTACTCATTCTACACTCCATGTATATGGATACTACATACCGTGTGAGTCTTTTCCACACAAGAATGCATTGGGATAACTGGACACATAATGTAACCCTAGGTATACACTATGTACCCACTTCTAGAGTACCTTTGGATCTTTATTTTATTATTTTGGACCAGCGTAGGTCAAGTAGTTCCCTCGGTCCTTTTCCTTGAGGGTAATGTGTGACATTACATCCGTATCACTGGATTGTGATCCCCTTTAGAGGCTGAGTCTTAGAGAGAGTTGTGGTGTCCCTATGTGAGGTTGGAGTGTGATAATCTATCATCCTTTGTTTATTAGGTGGAGTTTATGGAATTAACATGACCTCCCTGAGAAGGGAGTTGATCCTCCATCAAGAAGGTGGTATTGATAGGGTTTGTGAGATCATTGGCATATGATCTGATACATAGTGGGTTGATATATATTGGGTTCGTAGTGCCCCCTGTAGTTCTGGGTGTAACCCCTATCTATATATCATAGTCTTATTAGAGTTGTGAGATTTAATTGGGTGGGGCCCAATGAGATAGACCTCTTCATCGAGTTTCTATGATAATAACACAACTCATGGAGTGGATTCTCCTAGAACGAGCATTTCTTCGAGCAGAATCCTATGGCTAATAGTTGGTTATGACCTCCTGGTGGCATGGTGTCTTTCATGAGTATATCTAACTATTTCTATTATAAATTAATTGTTATATATTTTATTGATATTAATTTACTTGGTACTTAATGTTTATATTTTTTAGGGTTTCCTTCTGAGTATTATTATACTCACCCCTGCATATGCTTTACCCGCACAAGTCCTGTTTTATGCAAATGAGGATCCTCTTGATAGTGTCTTGGGATGATATGGAGTGGGTGGAGCATAGACGGAGCTTGTCAAATTGTGGTGTTTTACCTCGAACTTTCATTTGACTTAGTCCTAACCTTTGGAATAGGTTGGAATTTTATAGTTTTTGGTTGTACTTGTATTTGGACCCTTTTTCCACTTTCAGTACTTTGAATGTTGTATTCAATTGTGGTATCTTATATGTATGCATACATTTTCTCAATTGTTTGATATTTCATCATTGTGTGGGCTTGGAGATGTGTGCATGTGTATAAGTACATCAGGATAATGCCTCCCAATTGAGGGATATTTCTACTTGGCAATGGTTTCTAGCCCCTGGTTTATTGGAGTTGGTTTTGTGGTAGTCATGAGTTGGACCTTGGCACGTCTGGTCATGACACCTGGAGTCAGTGACTTTATTAAATTGACATTATTATAAGGAATCAAATTATAATGGACTGATTAGTTTAACAGTTTCAGAATAGTATATTATATATTTGATCCCATATTACATTGGGAAATATAAAATAAAACATAATACATAACAAGGACTAATAAATTTCATTCTTTAAACTCATTCCAAGAATCCATCTTCATATCCTGGGGAATGGAAAAAAATAAGGGTAAAATCAAATGCTCAGTACGGGTAAGTTTAAATTGATGTAATCATTAATAAATATTAATAAACAATATGGAAAGGTAAACAACTAAAACAAATTTCTTTTTAAACAACTGGATAAGAAATAATCAATATGGGAAGGTAAATAGCTGAATACACATACCATTTAATCAATAAACTAAGAATGAAATGTATTGATAAATAATGTAAAAGAAAAAATATAATGGATAATAACAGTAATAACAATTTAATTATCAATAATTTCAATTATTAATATTGGACTTCGTTTTTCCTAGGTGCATGGTACCGTTACGGTCAAGTCCTTTCACAAAACATTTTAGTATATCGGGTAGAAACCCGTCTTCTTTGGTCAATAGATTCATTTCACGAGACTACAAATGCGTCAATAGGATTACTTTAAACCATCCCCAAATCTTGTTTTACTAGACCAAATAACTAATTATATATTGAATAATCTATTTAGTTAATAAAAAATGAGCCATATTATCAAATATCCATGTTGAATAAAATATACAGATTTATCAAAATGTCCCCAGTTGATCAAAATAAATATTAAGTACACACTGTATGTAAAAATGGTATAAATTTTAGGAAAGAATTATAAAAATAACATAAGATTTTTGATACCTAAAATAAATGTGATTTCCCATGAAAAATGGTCACAAGGGAGTTGTTGTTTCAATAGAAAGTTTATAATCACAAAAGAAAGTGAGATTGCATTGATATCTTTTACCACTTTGAAAATTTTAAGTAAAAAACCCTTGGATGATATAATTCAAATTAAAAAAAATAAATTACATTAAGAATAAAGGATTAATGTTATAATATATCAAAAGGGTAATTATATACACCACCCAAAATAAGTATGTCTCGAATATGAAATTTATCTCATAGATGTAAAAAAGTAAAATGAAAATACCTTACCTTACACTTTCTTTTGGATGAAAGCTCTTTAACCTCATGTATAATGGTTTCAGACATGTTATTAACTTACAATAGAACCATATTAATTTCAATTTTGTCATATATAGTAATTTTATAACATATTTTAACCCATTCATTAATAATCATTTATCTTTTTCATTATTTCAGGTGTTAATTACCTTCTTTGTCAAGTATGACTTGACATGTTATTTTTGATACTATTAATTAGATCATGAATTAACCCACTAAATAATGTAAAAAACAACTTAAATTTAAAATATATATTCATAACATTTTTATTTAGAATAATCCATAAAATTTTATATAGGAAATGAAATGCACCGTTCATGGAGACAGTATGCCATACGTACCTAAGAATGCTACTTCCACTTCATTATCATATTAAAAGAATGAAAAGTAAATTATATATATGTATATTATAATTTTTGTATCATATTTATGTCATATATTTCAAATATTTTTATTAAAATCGTCCTTAATACATTCCATTTATTACGTGAATGAATCACATTACTTTGAGGAGGCGATAGCCCACACGTCCACAAACACAATTAACCTATTTACACAAAATGGAAGGCATGAAGTTATGTGTTATATTAAAATTATATAAGAATAAATAAATCATAAATATCATATATATAATATATGATATATAAATCCATCATTATTCCAACCTCTAACAGTGGTAATGGAAGAATGAACAACATCGCTTCATGAGGCGATAGTCCGTGGTAAACATGAATTATGATTACGTATCCCATTTGTTGGATATATGTGAATGTTTAGGTAAAAATATTATCATAAAAAAATATTAGTTTAAGATACTGATGTTATTATATAATCATTATATAAAAATAATTGAAGGGGTAGAGAAGTAAATAAAACAAAAGTGATTGTTGAGGAACATTACCTCTTATTCGGGTAACTCCTTTTGGTTTATATCAAAAGAATTCCTTATTTATATTTATGACCAATGTTAGGATTATAAAATAATTTTAGGTAATTTTTGATAAAATTTGGCCGGGTTTTTACAAGACAAAGGTATTTAAATGCGTAATGAAGTGTGAGGGGTGAGTGAATTTTTATAGCGGAGGAGTGGCAGTCTTGTAAATATAAAAAGGTAAACACTATTGAGAAGAATAACTTAAAAATGTGACTATAATGAAAATATATAGAATAAAAGTAGGATATGGTCTAAATATTTCCAATAAATAGGTTTTTGACATGTTTCTAGGTCATTTCGGACCTTATGTGTAAGTTTTAGTCCCTTATTAAGCTTAATTTTACCTTAATCACAATGAGTAATTTTAACTGCATTCACAAATAATTTTGAAAAAAAAAACTAATTTAACTTTACTAGAAATTATATATTAAGATGATTAAAAAAATAGAATCTATTTTTCAAATTAAAATCACACAATTTTAAGAAATTAATTTAAATTTAATCCCATTGACGTGACAATAAAACAGGTCATTAAAGTACAAATGTTCAAATGTTTGAAAGGATTTATATCCAATTTCAACGTGAAATTTATTATAATGAATTAAATTATATTACTTAATGTATAATTTAACTAAATATACTTTAAAACCAAATTAAAACAAAATTTATCAATATTAAAAAATCATATGAAAAATAATTTTTCAATTAAAATTTAGTATTTTTTACTAATCCTCAAAAAATGAAACTTCTGAGAGAAATACCAAAAATTCACCCTAAGATAATTTTTTTGTTATTATTTAAAAAATTAAGTTCATTTTGGCATATAAAATTTATAAAATTTATAAAATTTATATTTATAACAGTTTCACCATTAAAATGTGGCAAAACTGCCATTATAAAAATATTGCTTTTTTATGCGTAATATTGGGTTTGTTCCTGTATTATGTATATCAAATATATTGGATGAATGCGAACAATATTTTATTGAATATATAATATAAATATTTTATTAATATCATTCAATAATAGTAATTATTTTAATTTATTTTGATAAAACACCTTTGGCGCATTATAATATTTCCTTTACATTCAATTGGTTTACATTTGCACTTATAATTAATTGGTAACAAATGAATTCCAATTTTTTTAAACCATATATTTTCCTAAGTTAGTTAATAATATTCATAACCACTAATTTAATGGCTAGTTTATATATTTTTATATTAAATAATAATATTTTAATAATATATTGTTGATCGATAAAAGTTATTTATGTGTGTAATGTAAGTCATCAAAGAAAGTAATTGTTCCATTTAACAAAAGATAAATTAGTATTGCATGAATTGAAAGATATATAATGTATTAAATTTATTTAAAATATTAAATGTATCATAAAATATCTGGACGTTATAAACTATCAAATAAAAGTTACTCTTTTAGAATTTTGTGGGTATTATATTCTCCCCACCTTAAATAAATTACATCCTCACAATTTGAACTTGATTTTTTTAAAAAAGGATTTGATATTTAAGAATAAATTTATTGATAATACCAAATCATAAAAGGGATAATAACACATATTTTTAATAAGAGATAATGATAATTAAAAAGGTCACATTGAACAACATATAACTAGGTTTCTTTGTAGGAGATCATTAGTGGAAATTGAAAATATATAATTGGGGGGAAAATGTAAATAATTAGAGGGTGTAATTTAGGTCATTAATCAAAAACAAGTAAATTATCAGTGGAATGTTTAGGGCCTCAAATAAATAAATCTATGATGATATAAATGGCCAAGTGTTCAATAAAAATGAAGGTATTAGGATAAAATTTCTATTTTAAGATCATTTTCCTAATATTGAGTAATTATTTTATTGACCAAGAATATAAGGAAATATACTTACTTGATATATATAAATTTCATTAGAAAAATTTATATTCTATTTTTGCTTAGATCAAATTCTAATTCACCCCTAACTCTATGAAATGGATATCCTAAAATAAATTTTTTGTATTCCAAAAACACTAAAATTTACTTTTTTTTTGGATTGTAAGATCCATAAAACAAGTCTTCACATTTCATATTACTATTTTAAAAAACTAATATATTTAATAAATTAATCTCTAAACTTTAAAAGTAACACTAATGGTTCATAAATAATATTTATTCATCAAATTGTTTATCTAAAATAATGATATATTAACTAAGACATCACGTAGGCCAATGGTAGGCATAAAACCCTTATCCTTAGGTCATTGGTTCAAGCCCCACTACCTTATTGGATTTGATAGGTTATCTATTATCATACCATTTTTCCCTTTTATAAAAACTTATTAATATAATTTCCAAAATATAATGGAAATCCTTGAAATTTAATCATTAAATATCCTTTAAATTGAGGTTTTCAATAAATCCTCAGTACATAAATAATTTATGAATTTATTTACACATAACTCTTTCCTTGGTCTAGAGTTTATCCTTTAAAAGATGAAATTGACTCAGGTAATTCCCTGGTTCTCTACAGTTAAGGCAATTAACTATAAACGGATCCTCAGGATGAGATTTATTTCCTTCTATCATAATATTCATTTTTCATCAGATTTTTTTTTCTTTATGTCCTTATTTCCAACACATAAATCATTTACATTTTCCATTGAGACACTTTCCTGGGTGTGTAATTCAAAATTTGTTTCATGAGGGAAATCGATCCCTATTTTCTCCATGGTCTCCACCACTTGAGCTCTTAGAAAACTCCATCCTTCTCTTCTTTTTTGAGTCTGAGAGTTGGTTAAGGTATATGTTATTAATCATATTTCGGAAAAAATGATAATGCATAAAAACAATACCATTCACTCTTTTTAATATCCCATTTGGTTTCTCATTTCCACCACCTTATACTTCATGTTCAAGGCTAATATGAAGCCTTTGGGTTCTATCCATTAACTAAAACAAGAAAGCATAACATGAGTAACAATAGTCATAGTGAGAAAAATGTATAATAATTTATAGTATAACTAAATCATGACAACTTATTTTCAATCTAAAACCCCTTTGGTTTGACACATGTTATTTTATTCATTATATATTCAAATCTTTCATAATGATTTATAAATAAAATATAAATTACCCTAATCATATCCCCTAGGAGTGTCAAACCAGGTTCACAGTAAGACCTATTGTCATGTACCCATTTACACTTGAGTCAGTCCGGATGCACCTTTTCAAAGCTATTATACATAGGTATATTTTTTCGAGAACCACGTCCACTTGTAGTATCCAGATAGGGATGTATTGGTAGAAAAAAACATAATCTCTATCTAACAGAAACATTAGGATGTTCTTATATGATTATCCTTAAATTATACCTTATATTTTTGTTCCCTAATATATGTTTTACTAAATCTAATTCCCAAATTTTACACTAAACTTACTTTGATACCAACTATAGCACCCTGACCCCATAATCCTGGAGCTAGTGTCTTTATTAAATTGGCAAGATTTCATAGAATAAAATCCCAAAGGACTGATATTTTTTGCATTTTTGGAAAACCATATTATGTAAATGATACCCATAATACATTGGAAAATAGAATATAAAACATAATACATGACAAGGACTAATAAAATGCATCCCTGAAACTCATTTCAAGGATTCATCTTCATATCCTAGGGAAAGGAAACAAAATAAGGGTGAGATAAAATTATCAATAAGTGTAAGTATATAATATAAGTAATAATGAATCAATTATAATAAATAATATTGAAAGGTAAATAACTGAACACACTTTCCATTTAAACAATTGGATAAGGCATAATAAATGTGGAAAGGTAAATAACTGAAGACACATTCCCTTTAATCAATAAATTGGGAATTAAATACATCCATAGATAATTTCAAACAAAAAATCTCATGGATAATAGTAATAAATGAATTATAAATAATATAAATGTTTAATTATTAGATTAAATTTCTCCTAATAACATCTTACCTTTACCACCAATACCTTTCACAATATCATTTTGCATATCAGTGAGAAACCCGTTTGATTTGGTCAATTAATTCATCTCATGAGACTACCAATGCATTGGGGGGGGGGGGTTTAATTTAAATGACCCATAACCCATTTAATAACAAAAAAAATCATTCCTTATAAATTAAATAATAAATTTAATTAATAAACAATGAGCCTTTTCATTAAATATCTTTATTTAATGAAAGATACATAATTATCAAAATGTCATAGTTAATCCAATAACATTCTAGTAAACACCGTATGTAAAAATGGTACATGGTTTAGGAAATAATTATACACACCACATAATAGTTTGGATATCTATGATAAATGTGATATCCAATATAAAATGGTTTTAAGAAAATGATTGTTTCAAGATAAAGTTAATAATCACAAAAGAAAGTGAGATTGTAAAGACAACTTTTACCATTTGGAAAATTTCAAGTGAAAACCATTGGATGAGTTAATTCAAATGTAAAAATTAAATAAAACTAATATAAATGTATTCATGATATAATATGTAAAAATGGTTAGTAGATACACCATAAAAAATAATTAAGTGGTGAATATGACATTTATCTCAAAGATGTAAAAAGTGAGATGAAAATACATTACCTTATGCTTCCTTTCTGACGAATGCTCTTTAAAATCATCTATAATAGTTTTAATAATGTTATTAACTTAAAATAGAATAATATTAACATATATTATTTCATATATATTCCATTTATAATATATTATAACCCGTTCATTAATAGTCATTTATCATTTTCATCATTTCGGGTGTTAATTGCCTTTTTTTTCGAGTATGTTTGGACTTGTTATTTTTGTTCCTATTAATTAGATCATGAATTTATCATCTTAATAATTTAATACAAGATTTAAATATTATTTATATATTCAGTAAATATTTATTTAAAAAAATCCATAAAATATGGAGATAGGAAATGATATACATCATTAATCGAGACTCTAGGTCATACGTAGGCATGAACACTACTTCAATTTCTTTGGCACATTAAAAGAATAAAAATTAAATGATATATATTTATATTATAATTAAAGTATCATATTATGTCATATATTTTAGATATTTTTATTAAAATCATCCTTAATAGATTACATGTATAGTGTGAACAAATTACATCTCTTTGAGGACGATATAGTCCACACATCCACAAACAAAGTTATCATATTTACACAAAATGGAAGTCATGAAGGTATATGTTATATAAAAATTATATGAGCATAAATACATCATAAATATAATATATATCATATATAAATTATAAAACTATCATTATTTTATCTTTTAAATATGGTAATGGAAGAACGAACGACATCAGTTCGTGAGGCGGTAGCCCGTCATACATAGGAATGATGATTGCATATCCCGTTTGATGGATTTGTGTGAAAGTGTAGGTAAAATTATTATCATTAAAACATTTAAGTATATTTAATATACTGATATTATTATATAATCATGATATAAAAACAATTTAATTGGTGGATAAGTAAATGAAACAAAAGTGGTCATTGAAGAACATTACCTCTTATTCGGGTAACTCCTTTTGGTTTATACCAAAAGACTTACCTGTTTGGATTTATTCCCAAAGTTAGGATTCTAGGATGAGGGGAGTGAATTTGGTTGATCATTTGGAGAGGTTTTTTATGAGACAATGGGATTGAAATTTGTGAAGAAGTGGGAGGGACAATGCCTTTTTTTAATGGAGGAGTGACATTATTGTAAATATTAAAGGTAAGCATCATTGAGAGGTCTCCCTTACGACATGTTCCTCCAATAATGAACCAAATTATATCAAATGGATTATATGTTCTAAATATTTCCATAAAATAGGTTTGGGACATGTTTCTATGTCATTTTGGCCCTTAAGATTAAGTTTTAGTCCCTTATTAAGGATAATTTTACCTTAATCACAAAAATTAATTTTAATTGCATTCACTAATATTTTTGGAAAAAAACTATGTTGAAATTACTAGACATTATAAATCATTATGATTCAAAATATAGAATCCATTTTTCCAAATTTCAATCACATAAGTGGAAGAAATTAATTTAAATTTAATCTCGCAAGTTAAAACATAATTTAACTATTTAAATAAATTAGATAAAAAGTAGTTTTCAATTAAAATAAAGTATTTGTTTACTATTTATAAAAAAAATAAAACATCACAGAAAAATAAAAATAATCAAATTAAGATAATTTGGATATTTCGTTTAAAATAAAGTTTATTTTAACATATTAATTTTACATAATTTTCAAAATTTATTTTAAAATTAGGTGCGTCATTAAGTGTCGGCAAAATTAAATTTATAAAATATAGATTTTTATGCATAATATTAATTTTGTTCTTATATTATGTTTATAAAATCTATTGGATGAATGTAAAAAACATTTTATTGAATATATAATATATATTCCATTAATATTATTCATTAACAGTAATTAATTTAATTTGTTATGATAAAACACCATTCACGCATAATAGTATTTATTTTATATCCAATTTGTTTAGATTTTAATTTCTAATTAATTGGTAACAAATTAATTAAACTTATATTAATTTATACCACAAATTTTTATAATTTAGTTAATACTATTCATAAATTCTAATTTAACAACTAGAATACATGTTATTATATTAAATAATATTATTTTAATAATATATTGTTGTTCGGTAAAATTGGGTCTTGTGTGTAATAAAATTCATCGAAGAAGTTCATTGTTGCGTGAAAGCTAACTCAGTATTGCATGCATTAAAAGATATAGAATATATTATTTTTTTAAAATATTAAATGCTTCGTAAAGTCCTTAGAGGTTTTATGCTATCAAATAAAAGTTACACTTTTAGAATTTTCAGGGTGTTATATACATACTTCCCCACCTTCATATTATATTAATAATAATTCAAACTTCCTAGTATTTTATGTTTCAATTTGAATTATTTCATTCAAATAGATTTGAACATAAAAATTACCAAGTGGTAAATAATTTCATTACTCAATTTCTTTTCATTTTGTTATATTACTTCTTTTTTGTCTTTAATATTATGAGATTATGTGTCAAATTAACTTGGATTACCTTATATTGTATTTTCTCTTGTTTTATATGGATTTTAAATTTGATACACATAATCTATTCATTAATTAATTCTCACTTCAACATTTCAATCATTGTTAGATATTTCATCTTAGAATCTATTTCATTGATACAAATTTGTTAATATGAACCTATTCACATTAATGTGGCGTATATAATTCCCCTTTGATGTATTTAACATGAATTCCTATTTATTCATGATTTTGTTTTAAAAACCTTTATTCCTAGTGAATTTATAGATATATATCATTTATTGTTTATTTCTTTTATTTTTAAATTTCTCTTGATAAAATTACTTTTTTTGTGATAATTTTTCATTAGAAATTAAATTTCTTTTAAATATACATATTCTTTTTATCATGGATATGATTATTTCCTAAATTTTATACAATTTTTATATAAAGTGTTTTCTTTGAATGTTATTTTATTTTTTGGGGAAATTTTGATAAATCCGTATTTCTTACTCCATATAGATATTTTATGATAAGACACATTATTCATGAATTAAATCTATTATTCAATATATAAGGAATGATTTCGACATAAAAATATAGATGGGGCCTGATTATAGATATCCCATAAATGTGTTGGTAGTCTCATGAGTTGAATTACATGGATGGCCTTAGTAAAATTGGTTTCTAGTGTTTACCTACCCATCGGTTTTGAACTGTATTGAGGAAGGCTTGATAGTATTGGTTTTCATGATTCCTAATATCATGACATCCAAAAATTAAGAATCCCCATCAATGGGAATTCAATTAATGTTATCCATGTGATTTTGTCAATGATATTATATCTGGATGCATTTCATTATCATTTTATTGATTAAATGGAGCGTGTTTTCAATTATTTATGTTTCCATATTGATTATGCCTTACCTAGTTAGAATAGTCATGTTATTGATTAAATGGAATGTGTTTTCAGTTATTTTCCTTTCCATATTGATTATCCAAGTAAAAATATTTAAATGGAACATGTGTTAAGTTATTTGGCTTTCCATGATTATTCTTATTGATTCATGATCAATTCCACTATACTTAAACCTTACTGATAATTTGAGATCACCCTTATTTTTTCCTTTCTCATGAATCTAGGAAGTGTACTAAGAATGATATGCAAGGATATGATATGGGGAAAAATGATAATCTCAAATAAAATTTATTTTTTGTGTCTCCAAATATAATATTGGAATCATTTATATACATTGGTTACCAAGACTAATAAAAAATTCAGTGCTTTGGGATGTGATTCCTTGTATCTTATGACAATGTAAAAAAGAAGACACCGACTCTAGGTTTTTGGGGTTGGGTTTGATAAAATTTCAGTTGACATTTTCTATAATAGGTTATAAAATTGGATTTTTTAATTATTTAATTAATTCCAATATGGATTAATGATTTTTTCTTGGTAAATTGTTCCTTGAGATCCATAAAATTGTATTATGACTTATTTAATTGATTTTGGATTTTTTGAAGGTACAACCCTATATAAATTATGTGCATTAAGTTATTTGGAATTTGTAAAGTAGTTTTGGGGGTGAACTATGAAAATTGGTCATCAATGGAAAATCTTACAACATAAACATGGTTTTCTATTTTTTAGAAAAATTAGAAAATATAGTTTTATAAAACCATTCATGGTTTGAGATTTTGGGAA
Source organism: Viscum album (assembly GCA_963277665.1). Classification (NCBI taxonomy): domain Eukaryota; kingdom Viridiplantae; phylum Streptophyta; class Magnoliopsida; order Santalales; family Viscaceae; genus Viscum; species Viscum album. Next base: position 1,993,789,709 of record OY728151.1, read on the forward strand.
GGGGTTATAACATGATACACAGTTTGAAAACTACGTAATCTAACTTTTCAAAAATCCATTTTTTTCTTTTTAGATTCTTTTTAGGGAAAAACACTTGGATAAGGGTTTTTGGACCTTTATGGGGATTATATAGGGTAAATTAATGGATTTCAGTACCAATGAATGGATATGTATATAAGGATGATAAGATATTCATGGTTTGATCTCAGGTTGGTGCTTGGTTCATTAAGACTATTACCATTTCCTAGAGATGAAATTTTCAATTTTTTAACTTTTGTGTGGGGAGGATATTCTGAGGTGGAGTCTACCTAGTTAAAATGTAAGAGTGGGAAAATATATTAGATTTATATTGCTAATTAATGTGTATAAGTTTGGTTATTTAGTAGTTTCATGAACCTACCTGATCCACCCCAGAATTGGTCAAACTAGTCGACCTATGGAAATTATTGAAGGGAATTCCTAATCCCTAATGGTTGGAAACTAGTAATATGGAATTGAATGTACTATAGTGGGATTAATTTCACCTGATAAATAAATATAACAACAAGGGAACTCTACCTAGATATCCATCATAACAATTTGATACATTGGATGGCCACATGAATGAAATAAAAAGTCATAAAAATATAATGTTTTTAAATAATGCACTATACAGATAAACATAAAACATAACGATAAGTCAAAATTAATAAGAATAATCCAAACCACTCTATAAACAATAAGAATACTAAAAAAACTATGTAAGGGTAAAAATGTGAATATAAGGAGGCTTATATATCAATAAAACCCAACAAAAATCATAAATAAAACCACTACCACACATATATATGAATAAGTTAAGTACCTTCACATACCATCTCTTCCAAACACAAAATTATCCAAGATCCCCTACAATGATAAAGATGAACTTTCTAAACCATTAATTTAATATGAATGTGCATAATTTTCCTTGAAGGTATCATCCCCATACACCATGCACATTTTTTAAAAATAAAACCATTTCATGCTAGTTTTAAATGCATATAGTAAATAAGATTTACATTATCTTTTAAAACAAATACCATATGAATTTATTTAAAAAATCACCTTAATCATACCAATGGAAAAATGGTTCTCGAAATTTGATCAATATCCTTTAAATTTTTTTTTGAAAAAATGGAACTTTTAATGAGAAATTAAAATGGTTTCAAAAATGTATTTTAAAATAATCATCTATATACAAATTTTCATTAACAACCCCCTCACAACATACACTAAAAAATATAACTGTTACATAATATCACAAACAAAAACATACAAGTAAGATAATCACGAAGATCATGGGAACCAAGGATCCATAGGAATGATCTAGAATGAAGATAACATAAACACTATATAATTACCAACACCAAATATTAAATAATATTACCTAACTCATGGTTTTACCCTATATTGAATAACTAATAAACAACTCCCTGAGTAGAAAAAACAATCACTTTAATGCCCCTATCCAGATTAGTAATCATACACTAGTCCCAAAAGTGTTCCTAGATCCCACTATAATCTACCCAAGGATTCCCATGAAAAAATAGAGGTGATTAAAATAAAAATCATATAAAACATAATCATATCAATAAAAAAATTAAACATCAATCTCACCTCGGAACACCCTTCATAGAAATAAACCCATTTCCATGAATAATAGAATGATAAAAACATCCCCCAATTGTAATTTATCACATAACTTCAGAAAATTATAATTTACATAACCTTTTTATAAAATTAGAGAGGGAATATTTCAAGGGATAAAATCCATTTAAAATCATCTTTGAAGTTTACAACTGGACCCATACACATTACTTAATAAAATGAGTTACATAAAACCCATTTAAAACTAAATATGTCACCGCCACCAAGAATAGTGATAATTAATCTGAACAAGGTCCAAGATAGTATAAGAAATCCAAGATAAACTATTGGATATTAAACTTAAAAACTTCTAGAAATTAATGTGTGATTACCCTATAAGTGGGGATAAATAGTGTTGGAGGAATTCTTGGGACCTAGGGCATGAATAGAAGTGGAGAATAAGGCCCTAATATTTTATTTTTGGGATAGTTAGAAATTTAATTTACTATTTTTAAGAAAACATTATATCCCACATGGTTTGGTAGCGTGGTTTACCATATCATGTTCCAATCATGTATATATCACTATAATTAAAACAGTGTGAAATATGGTTTGGTAAACTGAGTACCAACCATGAATAAACCACTAAAATTTATTGTAGGGTTTGTATAGTTAGGTTTCATGGTTTTCATTAATCTTGTGAATTAAATTTTTTTCTCACTTATCAAAATTTTCAAAGGAAAATACCATGGGAGAGATAAAAAAGGTTACAAATAGATAGAAGAATAATTTAATAAGAAAAATAGAGGTTGGGGTGTGATAATTATCCCCACTATAGAATTTTTTTCCCTAAAAATTCATATAAGAATTGTTTGATCAATGAAAGGAAATGATAATTCAACTTACTCATAAGGACATGAATCAATGGACTTAAAACTACCAAATTGAATGAGATTACCTCCACTAACTAAAAATATCCCCATAAATACTTAGATCCAAAACATATAGGGGTTCTAAAATAATGGAAGCATAATTATTTCATGAAAAAAACATAGCTCCTTTAAACATGATTCTAAATTAAGGTAACCCCTGACCTGAGTATAAAAAAGATATTAAGTAACCTGATATTGTTCAATAAACATACCGATGAGAATCCCTCACAAAATTCATGATTAAAAGTTAACCAATATTCTAAAGGAAGGGCTATCTTGGGAGAATAAAAAGGACTATGATTGAAACTAGATACCAAATATCTAATAGTGCCGACTAAAATACACACACATGGTTAAGGAAAATGAGATTCACTTAGAACAAGATAAACTTCATTCATTGATATCTAATAAGAGACATCCTGTCGTAATGATAGATACCATTATGGTGGTCTTCCCTCCATATTAAGATCTCCCTCCAAAACTTAAACCTTAAAACATGATACCATTTTAAAAATTATAACTAAAACCAAGGAATCAAATAATATGAGGCATGAAATAAAAATCTAAAATATAATTTCATAAAATATTAGAGTTAACCAACATACATTTTGAACATTAATATATTCCCAAAAATTAAAATATACCATTATCTAAAAGAAAACATAACAAGAAAGAAGAAAACAAGAAGTGGCAGGTTATAACAAGGAATACCTCAAACAATTTCTATATTAACATCAGGTTCATCCAATTAAACCTATGAATCATTTAAATGGGTGGATGAGATCCAACATTCATGTGAAAAACTCATTTAAAAAACCTCTATTGGGGACCTAGACAACCACAACTATGGATGTTCTTTGGAGTCTCCTAACATAATGGATTCTTATGCCCTAGATTCCCGTACCAATGACACACCAAGGGATTAATCCTAGAAAAAACTGGAATGAAAAAAAGTTTACTTTTAATATTTACACCCACTTAATAAGACTTATATAATAACCCCTTTCATTTAATGGACCTTACTCCACTACCTATTGTTACTGGTGAAACCACATCCATCTTTATAACACCAACAAAATTAAAATCTATTCGAATTGCCTAGTTCATTACCTATTTATAGGTATCGATTCCAAGAAATAACACTATAAAAAAGGGATCCAATCAAATCCATCTTCCATAATACTAATATTTTAGAGATTCATTGATAGATAGATTTTGAATATACAATACGAGTTCAAAAAAATGACAAGGATACTCCAACACCAATAAGATACCTTCCTAGAGTCCATATAGTTCCCTAGACTCCAGTATCTTCACGGTATCTATGAAATAACATTGAATATATTTTTTAATAATTACTATGAATGGTACTTCTATGTTTTCATCCAAATAATGCACTTACACCACCTATAACTTATAAATTCTAGCATAAAGGTTGTAAACATAATCAAGAGAAACATGAGAATTTGAAGTTGAAGGAGATTTAACTTTATTTTCTACAACCATTCTTATAATACATAGGGGTTTAGTTTTACAAGGAAATAAGGTGGGTTTAGATTTTGGAATCTTTGAATTAAATCCCTATATTGAGCTAAATGAGGAAGGTTTCTATGATCCATGACTAGATTAGATAGAGGGATTGACTTGGATATATTTTGACCAACTATATGATTTATATATAGAAAAAATCCCTAAATCTCTCTTTTGAATAAATTAAAACTCCATAGGAGAGTAATCTAGAATAAAAATAAATATGAAAAAATTAAAATAAATGTAAAGATTCAAAATTTATCAAAATTAAAAAAAGATGGTTAATCTCAAAATATAAATATAAAATCATTACTCCACAAAACATGAAAATACACCTTGGAAATAATTTATTAAGTTCTTAAAACAATGATTCCATTGCAATTTCATATCAAAATATCACTTGATTAATTTCAAAACATCTCTTATAATTCAAAATGAAAATTTAAAAATCCTATTATATTGAAATTCATCTTAGAATTTTAAAACATCAATTCATTTATATCATTTTAGAAACTAATCTATAAATATAAAAATACCATTTACCTTTTTAAAATAAAATATCAATAAAAAATATCAATGAAACTAAAACTAATCACACAAACACATCATGAAAACCCCCTTAATCAATGAAAAATAACATTTACATAGTACCCAAAGAAATATAAAATAAAATGAATCCTAATTTGTTTAAATGGGCTGGGATTGTGAATTATTTATCCACATAGTTTGGAATACCATGCCCTGACCATAAAAAATTCTAGTGAAATATAATATAATGATTCCCACAGTTTCTAAACAATTTTCCAGACATCTTGTGCAAACTGAGTGCCACTATTTTCGTTCCTATTTTCACCAAAAATCTCAAATAAAAATCAATAAAAAAATCTCATTAAACACCCATATGGGTCAATATACAATCAATACAAACCAAAACACATTGGGAAAAATGAAAAAAACTAAAACAGAGAGTAAAATCTCAAAAACCCATGGTAACTCATATTTCATTATGAGATTCGGTGATCAAGCACTTACTCATGACCTACTTCTTCAGTTATAAGGATCCTATCTCACATCTACTATCATCCCCAAATAACTAGATGTACCTAATGAAATTATTTCATGAACCAACCTGGGACACCTCTAAACTGGGAACCTGAGTTGGCCTTTGCAAGTTTGGAAGTTCATTCCGGATCCTCATGGGCTACCAACTAGTTCTATGGAATTAAATGCACTCTTATGGGAATGATTTTTCCTAATAAATAAATAAATAGACATGGTACCTTAACCTAGAGATCTATCATAAACATTATATATATTTTATTCCCACATAAATTAAATATTCCTTCAAAAAAATTAAGCTATATTCAAATGCAGCACAAAAATGGATAAACATAATACATAATGGTAAATAAAAATTAATAAGTATAAACAAAATCTACAAGGGACACTATATGAAAACCAAAAAAATTGGGTAAGGGTCAAAAATGGAAGTTGAGAAGGTTGATACATCAATAAAACCCAACACCACATTAGAAATAAAATCACTACCACCCTACTTCATACATAAGTGAAGTATGTTCACTTACCAACACCACCAAGCCTGAACATGATCAAAGATAACACACAATGATCAATAATAACCTTATAAATCTGAAGTGTAATAGGAATGGGCCTAATATACCTAGTAGGTATCCTCACCACACCTCATGCACAATCTATAAAAATAAAACTATGTTAATATTTTTTGATAGACATATAGGAAATAATATTGATAATTTATTTTATAAATACCACATCAGTTTTTTTAAAATCACCTTAATCAAACAAAAGGTAAAAAGCATTCTCCTTATTATAAATATATCTTTTAATTTTTTTTTGATGAAAAATGGAACATTTAAATATATTTTAAAATGGTTTCATAAAATTAATTTAAAATAGTCACCTAAGTAATAATGATCAAAAACACTTTCCTCATAGCATCTAATGAAAAAAAATTAACTGCTGTATAATATCTCACACACAAACATACAATAAAGATAATCATGAGAATTATGGGAACATAAGATCCACAAGGATGATCTATAATAATGATAATATAGAAATTATATTGAAAGACTATTTATGGATATCCAAAAAACTTCCATTACTCTTAGTTTTACCAAACTTGGTCTGATCAAGGGGAAACTCTCTTAATAGACCAAACTATCACATTAGGACTAATAGATATAGAAATTTTCATACAATAGTTCCAAAAATTATCTTATATCTCCCAAATAGCTACCCAATCCATCCTATGAAAAAAAATCAAATTGATTTTAAACAAATTGTATATAATATAATTATATCATTAAATAATCAGACCCCATGTAAGAACCCGGTTCTTGTTCTTGAGGTACAGGTTTCTTCTTTTCTCTATTCCTTAAGTGTATTTGAGAAAATAAGGAAAAAGGGAGGAAATCTGAAATTTGTGACTAAACGTCGTGTACTTTTCCACACGCTGTGTACTTTTTCTATGTGGAATGAGTACACAGGGTGTGAAGGCCTATCGATGATGATGGGTGTAAAAACCCACTACACGCTGTGTATAGGGTATTTACATGCCGTGTATTCAGTCGGGAGGTGAACAGTAAGGCGGTGAAGGAAGCCTCTAGCTGAAAAACAGTACACGCCGTGTACTCAAATATTTCATGCCGTGTACTCATGTCGAAAGATGAACTATGCCGAGCTGGTGAGAAGCCGCTAGCAGAACAATTAAATGATGAAAAGTACACACCGTGTACTTGAGAGTACATGCCGTGTAGTCCGTTTTTTCACTTAAAATGAGATGTAGCCTCCTTTGTTCACAGATAAGGCTTATAACCAGAGGAGAGTTTGGGAGGATGGACAGAGATTTGGAGATCACCCAACCGGACATTGAGAATCCTATTCCACCTCCGTCGATCTCGTTGGAACCATACGGGTAAGCCCTACCTTCTCCTTGAACCGTTCTTGCCAATTATTCTTCTAAGGGAAGTTATTTGTGTTTGAACAAGAATTATTCTACCCCATATCTAATTCATTTTTGGACGATCCAAGGAGCGTCGTTCACGTATACTGATCAGGGGCGATCGAGGTAGGTGGTTTGGTGTTTAAATTCCAACTACTATTCGTTTTTGTGTACCATTGTGCTACGAACCCATGTTGGGGTATCGTGTGGATGAGGCCTTGGCTGTTTTAAATACCTAGAATTGTATAATTATTTAAAGGTGATTATAAACTACTGTTTGGGATCAATTATTGGATCCAGGACCACCCCAGGGGTGTGTTCCTCTGTTTAGCCGTTTGTCCAGGTTACCCGAGGGTATATCGTAACATTTAGCATGCTTTAAATTTCCTTGAGAGGAATTATATAAAATTGCTTGCTTATATGTTGGGCTTGGTCCGGTTACTAAAGCCTGAGGGCCTGGTTACATTATACAACCTGAGGGAAAGCCTGAGGGCATGGTTACATTATATAGCCTGAGGGAAAGCCTGAGGGCGTGGTTAAATTATACAACCTGAGGGAAATCCTGAGGGCATGGTTACATTATATAGCCTGAGGGAAATCCTGAGGGCGTGGTTAAATTATATATCCTAAGGGAAAGCCTGAGGGTGTGGTTATATTACATTATCCTGAGGGAAAGGTTTTGATTAGACCGAGGGCTTAGTTCTGGTAAACTTTGAATATTATTAAATTGAACTGTTAAATGAATATTAAAATGGAAATATAAATGGTAAAGTTAGTTACTTTTGAGTACTGATTAGTTTTTGTTTTTTATTACTGCACACTTATGTTTCACATTTTACACTGACAGTTGGGCACCAGCCTTTGGTGGGTGCCTACTGAGATTTATTTCTCACACCCTGTTTGGGGTCATGTCTTCGGCCCCAAACATATTACATTTCTGCAGGTATGGATAAGGGAAAGGGTCCCAATACCGGTACTTGATTTTTTCTGAGGAAAAGGGGAGCATGGGACTGAGCTTAGGCTCGTGATGCTGCCGGCTGTTCTATTTTGTTCTGCTGTAACTGTACTTTCTATTGTATTGTATTGTACTGCTGTGTAACAGGTTATGGATTTTTTCATATAACTATAGACATGTTTCATCATTATCTATATAAATGTTGGTTATCTTTTACTGCAGTTGTTCATTATAAATGTGTATGATTTATTTCTTTCGCTGCTATTGTACGTTGTTTATTTTATTCCACTGTGCTACACTTTGACAAATGAGGGCATAGTTTCCCCACTATCAGACCTGGGCCCTCACTGCTATTCGGCAGTCTCTGGCGTTTTGGTAAATAATCTTGAGGTCGTGTGACCAACCGGGTCCAGGGCACCCATTGAGTGGCACCCAGATCCAGGAAGTTACAAAGTGGTATCAGAGGAGCTTCTTTTCTTTGACTTACTATTTAGAGCCATAGTAAGGGATAGAAAGGATGGTAGTTGGTAATAAGATGTGTTCGGGAGTAGCTAACCCGTGTATAGGGAAAAGCCAGTCTACCTCATATTTTGGCAATTATTCTGATTTTGCAAAGTTTACAGTTGATTTGATTTTCACCATTGGGTGACACACTTGTGATTGTGCTATTTATATATTATCCATGGGTTCTATTGAGTTGAAACCTGATGAGATGAGGGTATGATGTCTCATTCATCATTTAGGCACATGCTAGAAATCACATTCCATGCATATTTCTATGCCATGTAGGTGAATTAGAAATTGCATGTTGTTGTAATAGTTTTTGTGCTAGAGAAGCATGCTATTGTGATAACTTCTTTGGTAACTACCTACTATGTGATAGGGTATTTTTGTGTGAGGTTGATAAGATGGACGCCAAACATTGGTTTTTGGGGATTATGGGCTCTCAATAACCAGAATTTGGTGGACCATTGTGAAGTTTACCATGTTATAACACGTGTAAGATTCCAAACATTGATTCGTGAGGAGTATGGGCCCCCACAGGTCGGAATTTGGCACTTAGGTGGTGTTTTCAGTGTTTTCTTGGTTCCAAAGTAGTATCTGAGGCTTACTGTCTAGAGAACCTAAGATACAAGCCATGTAGTTCCCTGGACACACGTTGTGTGATCTTCTGTTCGGGAAGAAATGAAATTTTTTTGAGTACATGCCGTGTACCCTCAGTACACTATGTGTAGTCTCTTACTGTGGCATAGACTGTGTGGGTGGGGACAGGGGGAAGGGAAAGTCTTGGAAAAAACACGCGATGTACCAGATGTACACGCCGTGTAGTGTTGACCCAGAGTCCGCCTGTGTAACTAACAACACGGATGGAGGAGACCTTAAGACATACATGCTGTGTCCACTGTGGAACACGCCGTGTAGTCTGACCTGGGGACCCGGTCGTGTAGCTAACAAACACAGGTCGATGTTACCTATTCTTGAACATGCCTTGTACCTGAGGGACACTCCGTGTAGTCCTTGCCGGTGGCAGATAGTGTGGACTTAGCCATGTGGCTGGGGAAACGAGGTGGTGTACAAACCGTGTGCAGGTGTAATACACCGTGTGGTGTTAGCTGAGTAGTTAGCCATGTCACGAACGACACGAGCAGTTGGAAATTAAACCATACACACCGTGTAGATGATATACACGCCATGTAGTCTTGTTCAAAGAGAGCTATGTGGCTTAGCTGTGTAGAAGGACTCAGGCAGGGAAGTATGTTTCAAGAACACGTCGTGTAGTCTTTATACATGCCGTGTAGTCAAGTTTTGTAAATCTTGAAAACTTTATTTCTCCTTCTCCTTGTTTTCAGTTTTTGATAATTTTGATCTAAGGTGTGCGCTGACCTTGTAGAGTCATGCTGCTGATACCACCACACGTTGCTCACCAAGAGAGGCAACGATTATACACCAGCGATGGTAGGCCATTGGCTACCAGTGGATCCTCCAGAAGAGCCAGATGCGGTGCCATACGTTATACCAGACATAGGTGTGGATGCGCAGTTCCGAGAAGGCTTCATGCGGTTCATATAGAGATTTCAGGGAGCACCACCGGCTGCCACATCTATGGAAGAGCTGACTCGTATCTTACAGGAGTAGCATCTGCCTACGTTTTCAAGGGATGGCGGACCACAGGCTGTGGAGTCTTGAATGGATTCATTGCAGACTATTTTCAAGCATCTTGAGACTCCTCCTGGGCGGAGGGTCATGCTCATGACTTATATTCTGCCTGATTCTGCCAAGAGGTGGTGGGATGTTACCACCCAAACAGAGCATCACAGATAAATGGCATGGGAAGATTTTCAGACAGCTTTCTATGACTTCTTCTTCCCAGATACGCTGAGGGAAGATCGAGCTCCAGAGTTCATGAATTTGCAGCAGGGAACTATGTCGGTGATGGATTATTCTGCTCGCTTCACCGAGCTGTAGTTTTTTTCACCCGTTCTGGTGGGTGATGAGATGTTGAGGGCCAGACGCTTTGAGGATGGTCTTCGATATGACATCCGAGCATTGGTGAATGTTTTCAGGTTACCCACTGTACATGCTATTGTGAACCAGGCACTGATTATAGAGAGGAACTTGTGGGAAGCTAGTGGTGTGGGCCAAGGTAGTTCAACACCAGTTTATGGTACTATTCCTACTATTAAGAGAATTAGGCAGATGAATTTCTTTCACGGTGGTAGTGCTAGCCAGATGAATTCTTCAGGTGGCCCATTAGTGTGATACTAGTGTGGTAAAGAAGGGCACAAGAGACCGAAATATCTATGTGACCCAGTGGAGTGCAGATCTTGCGGCATGATGGGTCATCTGCAGTGCTTTTGAAAGGAGTTTCTACCAGTGGCTAGTGAGAGGGGTTCTGTGCAAACTCCGTGTGTGGGAGCATGGCCAGCAGCTTCTTACCTGTCAGGGAACAGGAATACGTCAAGGCAAGCAGGCCAAGATGGTGGTCATGGCCGTGGTAGCCAAACACCGGGATCTCAGAGGCAGCAGGGCGGGACAACTCAGGGTAGCCAGGTTGTGTCGCAGGGCCGCGACCCTGGGCAGGCTTATTCAGTGCAATAAACCCAAAATGAGAAGGATCTCAGACCTTCTACTATCAGAGGTACTATCCTAGTAGCTTCTGTTTTATCTTCGGTACTTTTCGATACTGGTTCTACACATAGTTTCATATCTGTGGCCATTGTGGAGAGCCTTGGGCTCTGTGTTTCTTATTCTTCTGATGTTATGATGCTAGACACTCCGTTGGGAAATAGAACGACATGTGTGCATCAGAGCAAAGAGTTCCCCCTTGAGGTTGGTGGGTGTCACTTTCTATGGGACCTCTATGTCTTAGAGATGACAACTTATGATTTCATTCTCGGGATGGACTGGTTGGTTCACTTTCGTTCCTTTATAGACTTCTATCATCGTAGGGTGTGTTTCATGTCACCATAGGGAGGAGAGTTTCTATAAAAAGGTGAGTGGGATGTTCGGGCGAGTCTAGCTGGACCAGAGCATTGTGGGAGAGGTGGATTCACAAACTAGATTCCGAGTTTATATCTGGATGATCAGGGGACTTGTTAGAAGGACTTCCCTCCAATGGTTGATCGTTTCAGGGATGTATTCCTGGATGACTTTTCAGGTCTACCTCCATAGTGAGCGGTGGATTTCTCTATTTATCTTGTGCCAGGAGGGACACCGGTGTCCATTACACCTTATAGGATGGCTGCACCTGAGTTACAGGAGCTCAAGAGACAGTTAGAGGAGTTGCATGAAAATGGTTTTATCTGACCCAGTACTTTTCCGTGGGGTTCACCAATTCTTTTTATGAAGAGGGAAGACGGTAACCTCATAATCTGTGTGGATTATCGGAAGCTTAAATAGTTTACGGTCAAGAACCGATATCCCTTACCAAGGATTGATGATCTTTTTGATCAACTTCGAGGTGCACGAGTGTTCTTGAAAATTGACCTGAGATTCGAATATCATCAGTTTCATGTTAGACCATCTGATATACCTATCACAGTCTTCAGGAGTAGGTATGGTCTATATGAGTACTTTGTGATGCCATTCGGACTCAGGAATGCACCCGCCATTTTCATGGCTCTGATGAATCGTGTGTTCCATCCTTATCTGGATTCTTTTGTGGTAGTCTTCATGGATTATTTCTTGGTGTACTCTCACCCTCTATAGGGCCATGCCACCCATCTTGAGATCATGCTGAGTACACTGAGAGAGAATCAACTATATGCTAAGATCTCAAAGTTCAACTTTTGGATGGACCAGATACACTTCTTGGGTCATATCATCTCGGAGGCATGAGTTGCACTAGACCCAGAGAAAGTGAGAGCAATAGTTTCTTGGGAGCAGCCTAAGAACTTATTTGAGATACGAAGTTTCTTAGGGCTAGCTGGTTACTACATATACTTTATATAATACTTATCCCAATTAACAACACCATTGACAGGTTTGAATAAGAAGGGTGTAAAGTTCGTTTGGTCAGACACTTGTGAGACAACCTTTCAGGAGCTGAAGGGAAGGATGACAACAACACCAATCCTGATACTTCCTGAGCAGGGAAAGAGCTATACAACTTACTGTGATACATCAGGTTTTGGTCTAGGAGCTGTGTTGATGCAGGGAAATCGAGTAGTTGTGTATGGGTCTCAGTAGTTGAGGCCACATGAGAAGAATTACCCGACACATGACCTCGAGTTGGCTGCAGTTGTTTATGCGTTACGCTGTTAGAGACATTATCTCTCGGGAGAGCATTTTGTGGTTTTCACCAACTACAAAAGTCTCAAGTATATCTTTACTCAGCATGACTTGATTCTGAGGTAGCGAAGGTGGGTCGAATACCTTTAGTCCTTCGATTTTGAGCTTGCCTATACACCTGGTAAGGGTAATGCAGTTGCTGATGCACTGAGTAGGAAGACTCAGACACAGGCGGTTCAAGAGGCTAGTGGTGAGTGGAAACTTATGTCCTTATTCTCTAAGATACATTTGGTGGTGCACGATAGTCAGGGGAAAACCTATCTTTAATCTTTAACTGTGACTTATACCCTCCTTGATAAAGTAAGGATGAGACAACTATCTGATTCAGAAGGCCTTGTTCTATGGGAGTCGGTGGCAAGTGAGGACCCTCCTCCTGGTTGGATGATAGATGATGATGAAGTAATGCGTTTCCATGGATGAGTATGGGTTCTAGGGGATATTCGCGAGGAGTTGATGTGGGAGTTTCATGCTTTAGCTTGGGAAGTTCATCCCAGAGTTACCAAGATGTACCGTGACTTGAGACGTCAGTATTGGTTGCTAGGTTTGAAGAGGGATATAGCTGGTTTTGTTACGAGATGTTCCACCTGTCAGTAGGTAAAGGTAGATCATCAAAGGCCAGTCGGACTATTACATTAGTTACCCATTCCGGAGTGGAAATGGGATGATGTCACGATGGAATTCGTGACTGGGTTGCTGAGGTCACCTTGAGGCAATGATGCCGTGTGGGTTGTTTTGGATTGACTCACAAAGGTAGCCCAATTTTTTCCGATCAAGGAGACCATTGGAGTTGACGAGCATGGGAAGTTGTATATCCAAGAGTTTGTACATCTTCATGGGGTCCCTCGTTCTATCATTTCAGATAGGGATACCTATTTTGCATCTCGTTTCTAGCAGAGTTTTTAGAGGGAATTGGGTACATAGGTGCTTCTAAGCATAGCTTACCACCCTCAGACTGATGGCCAGTCAGAGCATATGATACAAGTGCTAGAGGACATGCTGCGTGCATGCATCCTGGACTTTAGGGGATTTTTGGAGAAGCATATACCCCTAGTCGATTTTGCCACAATAACAATTTTCAGGTGACTATTGAGATGACACATTACGAGGCTTTATATGGCAGTCCATTCTGATCACCTTTATGCTGGATGGAGGCAGGTGAGGCTGCTTTAATGGGACCACGTCTCATGCAGGAGACTTCTGAGCAGGTCCAGTTGATTCAGAAGCGGATGGCTACAACGCAGTCTCGTCAGAAATCTTATGCTGATCACCGTAGACAACCCTTGGAGTTCGCGGCCAGGGATCAGGTTTTCTTACGTGTTTCACTGAGGTTGGGACACAGGCGGATCAGGAGACAGGGTAAACTTTCACCGAGGTATGTGGGGCCATTTGAGATTATTGAGAGAGTCAGGCTGGTTGCCTATCAGTTGCGGTTACCGCAGAGGTACCAGGCCATGCACGACATCTTCCATATATATTAGTTGCACCGTTATCATTCAGAACCATCTCATGTCTTTCATCCCGAGGAGGTTGAGCTATAACTTGATTCATCCTTTGAGGATCATCTGATTCGTATCGTGGATAGGAGCACGAAGGTTCTCCGAGGCTAGTCAGTTCCTCTCGTACGGGTGCTATGGCTGCATGGTCGAGTGCAGGACAAAACCTGGGAGTGGGAGACCGACGTACATGCTCACTGGCTAGAGTTGTTCTGGGCTTTATCTTCGCCACCCTTGGAAGGGCAATTTGGGGATGAATTGCTTTAAGGGGGGAAGTTTGTAAGAACCTGGTTCTTATTCTTGAGGTACGAGTTTCTTCTTTTCTCTTTTCCTTAAGTGTTTTTGAGAAAATAAGGAAAAAGGGAGGAAATATTAAATTTGTGACTACATGCAGTTTACTTTTCCACACGTTGTGTACTTTGGCCGTGTGGAATGAGTACACAACGCGTGTATGCCTATCAATGATGATGGGTGTAAAAACTGAATACACTCCGTGTATAGGGTATTTACACGTCGTGTATTCATTCGGCAAGTGAACAATAAGGCAGTGAAGGCATCCGCCAGATGAACAATAGTACATGCCGTGTACTCAAATATTACACACTATGTACTCATGTCAACAAATGAATAGTGCCGTGCTGGCGAAAAGCCGCCAACGGAATAGTTAAATGATGAAAAGTACACGCTATGTACTTGAGATTACACACTGTGTAGTCTGTTTTTTTCACTTAAAATGGGCAGTAGCCTCCTCTGTTCCCAGAGAAGGCTTAGAACCAGAGAAGAGCTCGAGAGGATGGCTGAAGCTTTGGAGATCACCCGACCACACACCAGGAATCTTATTCCTCCCCCGTCGATCTCGTTAGAACTATACGGCTAATCCCTCACTTCTCCTTGAACCGTTCTTGCCAATTATTCTTCTAAGGGAAGTTATTTGTGTTTGAACGGGAATTCTTCTACCCCATATCTACTTTGTTTTTGGACGATCCGAGGAGCGTCATTCACATATACCGATCAAGGGCGATTGAGGTAAGTGGTCTAGTGTTTAAATTCCAACTGCTCTGTGTTTTCTGTGTACCATTATGCTACGAACCCATGTTGGGGTGTCATATGGCTGAGTCCTTGGTTGTTTTAAATACCTAAAATTGTATAGGTATTTAAAGGTGAATATAAACTGCTGTTTGGGATCGCTGCTTGGATCCAGGACCACCCCAGGGGTGTGTTCCTCTGTTTAGCCATTTGGCCAGGTTACCTAAGGGTATACCATACTATTTAGCATGCTTTAAATTTCCTTGAGAGGAATTTTATAAAATTTCTTGCTTATATGTTCATCTCGACCCGGTTACTAAAGCTTGAGGGCATGGTTACATTATATAGCCTGAGGGAAAGCCTGAGGGTGTGGTTACATTATATAGCCTGAGGGCAAGCCTGAGGGTGTGGTAACATTATATAGCCTGAGGGCAAGCATGAGGGCGTGGATACATTATATAGCATGAGGTCAAGCCTGAGGGCGTGGTTATATTACATTAGCCTGAGGGAAGGTTTTGATTATCCAGAGGGCTTAGCTCTAGTAAACTTTGAATGTTATTTAATTGAACTGTTAAATGAATATTAAAATGGAAATATAACTGGTAAAGTTAGTTACTTTTGAGTACTGCTTAGTTGTGGCTTTTTACTACTGCACACTTCTGTTGCACATTTTACACTGACAGTTGGGCATGAGCCTTTGGTGGGTGCCTACTGGGATTTATTTCTCACACCCTGTTTGGGGTCATGTCTTTGGCCCCAAAAAGATTACATTTCTATATAACTGTTGGTTATCTTTTACTACAGTTGTTCATTGTAAATGTGTATAGTTTATTTCTTCTGTTACTGTTGTACGTTATTTATTTTATTCCACTGCGCTACACTTTGAAAAATGAGGGCATTGTTTCCCCACTATCAAAACTGGGCCCTCACTGATAGTTGGCAGCCTCTGGAATTTGGGGAAATGTGTTTGAGGTTGTGTGACCAATCGGGTCCGGGGCACCCGTTGAGTGGCACCCGGATCCGGAACGTTACACCTCAACCTAAAATCTGAACATCATTCATAAAAAAACTCATTTTTTAAAGAATAGTAAAATGATATAAACTTTTCCCAATCTACATTCATCACATAGATTAATTAAAATAAAATTTCAATAAAATATTCATAACAAAAATGTGTGGTATATTTCAAGGTCCAAAAATCATAAAAATCACTGTTAAAAGGTTCCAATCGGGACCCATATGCATTCCTTAATAAAATTAGTTGAAAAAAACTTAACCAAATCATATAAATATCATACAATAAACCATTAGATCAAGAGTATAAAATAATATTAAGGCCCTAAAAAAACCATTAATTTGAGTGAAAACCCATTCAAAAATGTTTTATATTCATATCGTCTCCCTTTAATCATGTAATTTCTTTTAAATATCCATTTTGTGTGCATGGAATTCAAAAATAGATTTATGTTTTATGATGGAAATGGAAAATCTTTTATGTTAAATGAAACCCAAGGGGAAATAGTTTTTTCTTAACAAAAATTAATACTTATACATATTAAAACCTCTAAAACATTGAAATCATGTTATATAAAAATAAATCAATCATGGTTCTAAAATTAAAGAATGATGCAATGATAAAACCCACCATAAATCTCTCATTTCCACTAAACATGGTGACAATTCATCTCAACATGGTCTAAGATGGGATAATAAATAAAAGAGAGACCCTTGAAATTAAAATTAAAACTATGAATAAATATATGGATGAAGACTCTAAAATAGGGGATAGATGAGATGAGAAGCACACTTAGGTTGAAATGATTTAATAGTAGGGGTAATGGAGGCCTTGAGATTTTAATTCAGGATTGGTTGAAAGGTTATTTAATTTTTTAATAGAACTTGATTATCCTCATATTTTGTACACATAGTTTGTCACGACCCGTCCCCCAGGGCCTGTGTCGTAACTACCCCAAGCCTGCCTTCCATAGGCCAGGGGCTGGCGACTAGCACCAAAGGCGTAAATCCCTATAACTAGGAAGGCATTGACTTTATAAACGTAAACAAAAACACAACCAGAGTATAAGCAGAAGAAAACACTAAGTACAACAGTAACAAAAGTGCTGAAAGTACAAAGGGTCCGGAAATACAAGCCCAACAGATAGGTACAACTACAACTGAAAGTAAAGTACAACAGAAAAGACAAGAAGCTAGAAGATGACATGCAGCTCCTGGTTCATCCACCATGGTTCCTACCTCAAGGGTAGGTACAGATGTCCTCCTCAGCACTCCACGTCCAATCGTCCGTCTGTCTGTCTCCTTCGGGTACTGACTCGTCATGAGATCCACCTCCGAGTACCGTCCAGTCCTCGAATGCTCGGCCTCCATCAGCGCTGTCCGTCGCCTGCATCCAACACAACGAGGTGCGAGCATAGCCCGTGTAGGGGTGAGTATAATGATACTCAGTAGGGACCCCGAGACCTTCAAGGTCTCTCTAAATCCAACAAGGATAAACACAAAATAGAAACTCAACAGATAACCCTTACTTAGTTATAAGCCCATACTTATACCTAAGTTATCAAGTAACCCATCTCAAACATGAGGAAACAGAGAGGTTATGAAATCAACGGATAACCACTACTTAGATATGTGCCCATACATATACCTAAGTTATCAAGTGACCCATCTCAATCATGAGGTAAACACATAGGTCATAGACTCAGCCAAAACCATGATTTTCATTATCTAAACCATAACTACTAAAGAGCTCCATCTCTGACGAGTACAGTGATCCTGTCACGACTCCGAGGTACTGCTCACTAACCATAGACTTCTGATGTAATCCTCCTGTCGAGTACCGGGTCTGCTGCCAACTACCGGGCACTCCGTCCACTGAGGGTCTGCCGCCAAATACCGGGCGCTATCCCTTATAGCATACAGGGGTACTCCTCCTGTCGAGTACCGCGGGTCTATGGCCAACTATTTGGCGCTCCGTCCACCGGGGGTCTGTCTCCAAATACCGGGTGCTTCGTCCACTGGGCTAGTCGACTCACTCCAAGTCGAGTCGGTCAAGTAGTTGTCAGGTCTCAGCCGACTACACGGTCTACGTACTCCGCACGCTCGTCTCCGAAAGGGTCCTCTCCACAAGTTATAGGTTGATACTCCAAGTATCACAAAGTTCCACAAAGAATTATCTCAAAGGACCACCTCGTCATAGGGGTCTCAACGCAATAGATGGCGCATCAATCGGACGCCCGCTCTGTGAGTTATTAGCCTTTTCGTCCTAGGGGCCCGATTGGTGTCGTGTGCGAACCAACCCGGCCGTATCTCAACTATACCCCGAACTCTCATAGGGTATACTCATAGAGACCGTTTCTCAATGTGATCACCACCGCCATTGACGGTTCGTCAACCGGATGTCCGGTCTGAAAGTTATCAGCTTTTCTGTTCCAGGGGCCCGGTTGGATTTCGGGTCCAATCCAACCCAGACACTATCCAACTATGTCCAAGACTCAGGAAAAGTATTCTAAATGTTCCGTCTCATCAAGAGGAATCAAACAAAGTCGACGACATGTCAATCAGACGTCTGGAGCTCAAGTTATAAGTGTTTCCGCTCCGAGGGCCCGGTTGGTTTCGGGTTCGAACCAACCCAGCCATACACCAAGTTTTCTGAAACCTTGAGTGTAACATACTGAAATTACCTTCTCGATCCAAGGATCACATCACAACTGACAGTGCATAGATCGGAGGTCCGTAGGACAAGTTATGGGCGTTTGAACGAAACTGCCAGAGAATAGGGGGTTTGGGCCCGATCCGGCCCGGACCGATACCCCCCTGGGTCGGCCCGAACCGGATCGACCTGACCCAGGTCTGGGTGTGGCATAATAGGGTGCGACGTGGCCTGGACCGGTGCGGCCGGTCCCCGTTGCCAGTGTGGAGCGCGGGGTTACAACCCCCCCCCCCCCCCCCCCGCGGTTGAGCGAAACCGGCACGGCATAAGCCGCGCCGCCCAATCTGGAACGACTTCGGCGATTTTGGTTCTCTATCCACTGGTGTGGCTCAGCCGCAGCGGTTTGCTCTGGCGGCACGCCGCCGCCGCCTTCTGCGGACCACCGGACGCGCTCCGATGGTCCGTTTCGCCTGTCGTCTTCGCCAGTGGTCCTCCCGGGACACGATCTTCACTGCGAAGAGTTTCAAACGCCATTACGGCCCGCTTCGTCATCGCCCGTCGATCCTCACACCAATAAAAAAACTGCAGAGTCTTTGAATCGCCTATGCGGCCATGACTCTGGCCGCGGTTTCATTCGGCCTCAACGGCACGGCGCAATGGGGCCACGCTTCTTCGTCGCATTCTTTCTTGTTTCCGCACGGTGCCGTTGCACTGCGCCGCCTTTGTTCGAGCCGCAACGAACACAACATAAAAGGGGGAGGAGGATTGGCCATGTTCAGGCGGTCTGACCTCCTCCCATTAAATTGATTACTGGAAGCCCAAATATTAAACTAAGAACACAAAAAATTATTTACGAACAAAACCAAACCCATAATTGGATATTTGACGTCGCACATCGGGTGTCTTGGAGAACGACGTCGCGGGGGTCGGACGTAGATTCCGTGGATGTCGGGGTGCGTCCGTGGAGGAAACGACATCTCCTCACTTGTTGCGGGTATGAAGAAGGAAGGTATGTTGTCGTTGGTGATGATCACCGTAGTCGGTGACTTCTCCCTTGTCACGGAGGAAAAGAAGAGTTGATGGCCGTTCTTCGTCAAGAACGTTCTTCGCCAGAGAATGAAGTTCTTCATGAAGGAGGAACTCCCGTATTTCTTCACACAAAGGCTCCCCTCAAAATATTTTCCCAGAAAATATTTCATTAAGCCTCATTCTCTTAAAAGATCTCCATGCCATTCAAAAAAAATTCATGAGGTGACAAGGTTAATTAAATTCCCTTAGTTCGCTCATTAAGTTTGGGAGGTGGGGAGGCTCCTCATTAAGAAGGGAAGTTTCCAAGGAATTTACAAGGGAGATTTTAAGAGGTCAAGGGGGGGTTATGGGGAGGTGAGGAGTTAGAGGTTCATGTGGGTCCCACCTCACTAAACCTTCCCATGGGAGGTTAGGTGGGTGTGGGACCCACCTCTAACTCCCCCTTTATAGGATTAAATTCACCTTCCTTAGATAAATTTGTTCATAACAACATTTATCTATGTTAATCAAATCCCATTTATTAAACCTCAACCTTCTCAAAACGCAGCTACGACAAAGGTCCCCCTAAGCAATTACCGGCGCTGCGAGTTCATCGGTTCCCTCAGATTTCAATTCCAAGCATTGGTTCAAAAGATAGAAAAACCCGCTCGTTCGTCCACTGAACGTACCAGAGATAAACTTCGGAAATTGATTCCGGGCACACCGGGCCTCGGAATCAAGTGCCGTCAGAAACCGCATACTTGTAAAATTCCAAAGAAATTAAGAAAAAAATTTCCTTGAAATTTATGGGTCTTTACATAGTTTATCCAACTTTTCATTAATCATGGTTATGAAACTCAAATTCAAGGGTCGTTCCCAAGGTTTGGGTCACATGGTTTGGTAAACTGTGAGCTAACTATGTAAGTTACACTACAATTTATTGTAGTTTTTATGGGAAGTTTTCAGGGTTTTCACTAACTATGTGAAAACCACATGACATGAAAAAATTACCCATTTTAAAAAATTTACAAATGAAAAGAGAATGGGAGAGAGAAAAAATGATACAAATTAAAAAAATAGATAAATTAAAAATAAAAATAAAAATAAAGGTTGGGGTGTGAAAAAACTCACCACCACACACCATTACGCTCTCAAACTATCCTAGAGGGATTGGTTGATCAAAAAAATGACTTGATATTATAGATTACTCATAAATATGTGATTTAAGAGATTGAAGAAAATAAAATAGTCTGATATTTCCACCACTGATTGGATAAATCACCATAAATACTCAAAGTTGAAACATACAAAGATTCTAAGCTAGAATAATTACAATTAGTTAAAGAAAAAAAATGTTAACTCCATTAAACATGATTCAAAACCAAGGAACACCCCAACTCGAGTATAGAAAATGCAGTAAGGAACTTGATATGGTTTAATTAATATCATTACGAGTAACACTCACACAATTCATGATTAAAAATTAACCAAGATTCGCTGGGAGGGGTCGGGCTGAGAGAAGACAAAGTACCAACCTAGAAACTAGATACCATATATCTGATAACCAAGATAAAAAGGAACACACACTATCAATAAAAATGATATTATATTAAAAATACACACCTAAATTCATTTATTTCTAATAAGAGACATCCTTTTATAACGATATCTTCCTCTATGGTATTCTCCTTATCATATTAATAACTATCAGCAAACTATAACCATCAAAAAATAAAATAATTTCACAAATACCAATGAAACCCTATGACTAAAAAAAATAAGGTATGATATAAAAATACACTATATTCATTTATCTAATGTTAGAGTTAACCACAATACATTTACACCATTAATAGATTCCAATAAGTTTAAAATTACCATCATCCAAAAGAAAATACATAAATAAAGAAGGAAATAATAAGAGGTAGGTTATAACAAGGAATACCTCAAGAATTTAACATGAATCCACATTTATCACATTCAATCAAGTGCAGTGAGGACAAAGAGATAATCCTATCAAATATATAGTAATCTCCTCTTATCGGAGAACATGATATTTTTTAGCTGTTCTTAGGTGTACATTATGTATTTTTCTAGTGTATACATTGACTATTGTCAATAGTTATTGCCTTTTACTGATCATTTCCTTGATTGAATAATGTTTAACAAGATAATTTTTAGTAAATTTAGTGTCAATTTATTTTATTTAAATTTATGAATAAATTTTATAAATTTTTTATTTTTGTTATTGTATATACTACGTTTATGGAATTCTCTATTTTGATTCCAAATTTTATTTTTCCATTTTGTGTAATATTCAATATAGAAACTATTCATTCCAGTTTTTTTTAAAAATGACATGAATTTGGCTAGGACCCATGAATAAGATTCCCAAAATCTTAGTATATATAAATGTTAAAATTTATTTGGTTGGTTCACTAATTGAGGGAATAATATCCCCAATATCAATTCAATTTCTCAACTACTCATCAATAGACTCTGGAATATAGAGTGGTGTGCATAAGGTATGTGAGAATCTAACACAGGATCCGATATTTCTTAGAATGGATCATTATATGTGGTAACTAGATAAGTATTCACTTAATCATTGAAAGTTTATTTAAAAAAACATAATATGAAGGTTTGGTGATTTATATAAATTTTTAGGTATTAACTAGTGTTATTTGGGTATAATATGTGTATAAACAATGTGAATATTCTTATTTGAGGGTCACTAGGTATGAATAAACCCTTCGATTTTATTATATCACCATTTTATAGAATATATGTACAAGTTATTTATTAATAGGTATGATTTCCTAGGTAGAGATATTATACACCTTTATACCATGTGTACATGATATTATTATAATCCTAGCCTACAATGTGGAGGGGTTATAAATTACACAAATAATGAGTTAAT
Source organism: Viscum album (assembly GCA_963277665.1). NCBI lineage: Eukaryota > Viridiplantae > Streptophyta > Magnoliopsida > Santalales > Viscaceae > Viscum > Viscum album. The sequence continues at coordinate 1,993,812,628 of OY728151.1, forward strand.
GAATCATGTTAGGTTATTTATTTTGTTACTTTAGATCCGGATATATAAAGTTCCAAAATTTATCTCTTACGATCTAAAAAATAATGGAAGGTAATCTATATTAGGTTCAATATAATTGATATTATGATATAAAAAACTTTCTATCTTTTTCCCATTTATAATGACAATTTTGTTCAAAAAATTAAGTTATTTACTCTTTATAATGAGATGATTCAAAATATTTTTATGTTTCAAGTGAATTAGACCCAACTATTTTCATAGATGTGTTGGATTTAAAAGACCATGAGAAATGTTCCTTTGCATTTATGATTTGATGATTTTACTTTAGAGACTCATCAAGTTATGGTAGTTTGGTTTATATACAATGATATAATTTTTCTATTATGATTAATTATTTCATTTATGTTAGGATTCAATTGAAAAATTTATGGACACTGACATATATTTATGATGGGATTTTTAAGTTATTATGGAAATACTTTTAAGGATTTCTATCACCCCATACATATACATATAATGTGGATGGAATCATGTATGAAAATGTATATTTTTTAATGGTATTCAGGTTTTTAGATGTTTTAAGTATAAGGTGAATATATAATATATTGTATCTATTTGATCATTTAGGGATGTGAGGTATGGTTATTGTAATGTGTTTCATGACTTTTACCATTTTATTTATTTTTATTATATTGGTTGAGTATATAATTTATTTTTGTATAATATTGTATTGGTTGATTTTGTATATTTTTCATCTAAAATTCTTGAATTTCCTATTCCAAAAGTGTCGATAATAAAAAAGTTAATTTTAAGTCATGAATATAATTCATTATATTAATGTTATTGGATCCTATTTTCATACCCATTATAATTTTGTGTGAAGGTTTATTTTGAAAATATACAAATCACATATGAGTTATGCTATATTTTTTATCCAAACATAACATGGGCCATTTTAGAGGGTGATTAGAGTGGAATAGTTATACCCATAATGTAAATAAAAACATGAAACTTGGTTTTAATATCCAAATATAAGAAGAATATACTAGAGGATAGAGGTAGATAAGATTTAGTGTTAGGGGAATTCAATGTGAGGGCATCACAAATTGTACCAAAGTGATATTTTAGGATAATAAAAATTGAGGCGGAGATATGAAAACTAAAATAGTTCGTATACTAATTATATTTCTGTAAATTCTAGATTCACTGAAAACACATGTTGTCTCTGGTGTAATGACACTTTGGTAGGCCTTGTTAAAATATTATGTGAGTTTTATCCATGAATATAGTTCCATTAGCTGAGTAATATTAAAGTCATAATGTTTATAATTTAGGAATAATTATATTTGAAATTGTTTCCAATGCATCACATAGTTACACTTAATAACATGTAATATTTGTATTTGGATATAATTTCTATTATTTTTAAGGGAAATGTTTTGATACAATAAAATAATATAAATAACATGTTTTTTAATATTGAAAGTTTTATGTAAAACCCATTGTATTCTTTTTTATGTTCCTTGTAAATATTATTTGGATTGAATTTTTTAATTAAACTATTGAAGGTTAAAATAAAATTTTCTAATCATTGTTTAAAAAATATGGTTTTAAAATATAATGATTCCAAAAAAATTATTGGGAGTTATATAGTTTAGAAATTAAAATGGTTTAAGGAGGTGTTTTCACAAATTTTTCTTTATTTACAATCTAGAGGTTATGGTTTTATTTTAATATATATGGTATCGTAATTAGTGTTTAGAAGTAGTTGAATTTTATTAATAATTATAAGTTGTATTTTTCAATATATGATATGTAATACCATAATAATCATGAAAATTTCATCCCTATGTTATTATTTTGGTAAATTGTAGTTATTTATTATTTAGATATCATGTCATTTATTAATGGAATGTTTAAATGAGATAATGTTTTGGGATTATTGGAATTGTTCCAAAAATGTTATAGTGGTATTTAAGATTATTCTTGGTTGAAAAGTTTGGGTGAAAATAAAAATTAAAAAATGGTATTTTTTGATATTGAATGTATGAATAAAATTTTGGTTGCAATATCTAAACAGTAAAACAATTGTTATTTAGATTAACATATTGATATGGGAGTGATGACCCTTGATTTTAAAAATAATATATGTTTTTTTATTATGGAAACCTGATATTTTTTTGGTATGTCATACGGGGTTTGGATTATAATGATGTAGTCTAATATTTTATTATCATATAAAATTTGTTTGATAAATAATGTAACTTGGGTTTAGGATCTTGGAAATATTATTTTATTTCAATATATTGTATAATGAATTAAAATTATACAATGATGATATATTTATATATCAACTACATGTTAATTCATAACATTTATTAAGGAATGAATGTGTTAATAAATTTAAATTTATCATGATGAAAATTTGTATAAATATTTTATAGGTTTTAATTTGTAATATGTCATTCTTGGAATTAGGAATCCCTAACTTGATTAGGCAATATAAAATAATGAATATGGATATGAATTAAATTATAAATTTATGAATTTTATATTCTATGGTACCACTAATTAGTTAAAGTGTAAACTAAAATGAAAGGATGTGATAAAAAGTATTAATGGATTAATTATATTTGAGTATGTGTGAAAAAAATTTGATGGTGTGCTAAAATATTTGAATTATTTAATGGTTATTTGAAAATTTGGGTGTAAAATGATGGTTATAGTGATATAAAATGATAAATTTTTTTTAGTTAATTTTATTTATTGTAAAAACCAATTTATATATTTTTAGATGTTGTTGAAAGGTAAGAAGAGTGTGGAGAATTAATGTTGAGATTACAGGGGGAGGGGGGTTAAGAAAAGTTGAAAAATAAATATGTACAATAAGCATATAATTTGAACTATTATTTTCAAAAAAGAATCCCGTATAAGAAAAATAAAGCATGGATGCATGATTTATAAAAAAACCTCTTGAAAAAAATATTCATTGATTAAAATATTCTAAGTAACATGTTTGTAAATAATACTTTTGTGGAAATATTTTTAAGAGATAGTTTTCAATTTTTAAGATAATTTAAAATGATGTAATTTTAAAAATAAATTCCTTTTTTTATAATTTATTAAGACTTAACATCTTATAAGGATTAGTTATGTTCATTTCCTAAGGGATAATTCTGATAACTCGTTTAAAAAAATGATACTTTAAATGACCACAACTTTTGATTTAGGTATCTGTTTGGGCTTTGTAAGATGGAAAATAAAGTCACACAGTTATAAATACACAAAAAGATATGGTTAAAGACTATAAAATTTGTTTTTATCTTGAATTTATGTTTATAAGTCCCATGAAATTGTATTTTATGAAAGGGTAGTATAGTAAGGTGTCATGTAGTAAATATTTTGGTTTAGAAAATGGAAATTTTATCAATGTTTTATGAAGAAAATGGTTTTTTAACAAGGTAATATCCCCTATTATAAATATTTGAATATTAATTTATGTAATATATCCATGTATATATGTATATTTATATATATATGACTAGTTGGATAGATTTTTTGAACTTTTTTTATAGGATGATTGAATTAATAAAAGAGCTTTCTTGACCCTTGAGATAAAAACAAAATTATTAATACATGGTTGAGAAAAACATTATATGAATGTAATTACTCAATGAGGGTTAAAAATATTATTTCAATGGATAAAATTAATATATTAATGAATTATAATGGTGGGAAAATATTGATTTTATAGATAAGCTATGGGATAAAAAAACAAAATATTATTATAATTTTGATGGTCATAACTATCAAAAAAGAATTTTTTATCATTAATTGATTTTTATAATGTTAATACATAAAAAATAACACATTTATTTAATTAAATTATCAATTTAAATTGTTTTCAATGGATCATGAAATTATGACTGTACACAATATTATAATCAATGGATGTCGTAATTAATAAAGTATATCAAAAATTCATAATAGCAATGACTGAAACTACCCTAAAAAATGTCATAAAAACAATTTTTTATTATTGACTAAAAACTAAATATTTTCTTTAGGAAGAAAACGCTTTTAGGGTTTTATTGAGAACACCAACATTTAGAAACCACATAAAATAAGTAAAACTTTATAATACCCCACACTTTTTCTATAATAAATTAAACAACTAATTGTCTTTCACGCAATGATGTACTCAATAATACCTTAATTAAATCCAGAAATCAAGATTCAGTCTTGGGTAGTATGAAATTTCTCACTTGAATTAACTTATGGCTGAATACTCATGTAAATAGAGTTATCTGAGTTCATGTTAACATCTTTCTAGCCTGACACCTCAAGGAGAGGGTAGGGGAATTAGATATATACAGATTAAGGCTGCATAATGTAGGCCACACATCATTTCTAGATCTTTATTTATGAGAAGTAGAACAAAAAAATTGGTATAAAATAACATAAATAGTTTCTATAGTAGAACCCAAAAAAGGGATGTCAAACTATGAGAACAAATCCATCTTCCCCTGGGTTTATAAGGCCAACCTAGGTGATGCCACATTTCCATTTCCTACCATTCCTTCCTTACACAAAGGATGAAAGGTGACTTCCAATATAGAAATTAGTTTATTGAAAATCACATGAAAAATATCCCTGTTCCCATTGAGGCCTACTTCTATCCACTTGAGATTACTAATTATATTTCTACCAGAATGACCAACCATACAAGACTGTTAAGTTATCCTATTATTTACCATATTAGATTCAAGAGTGAGATAAATAGAACTCCTTTTATGTGAGGATTCCTCATATGGATTCCAATTGAGATTATAATATTTGAGATTTCTACATTGGTAGTGAGTGAATCCTTCTCCATTCACAATAATGTTTTTTTCTTCTTCTCATGATAACAACCTTTCACCACAAAATGAGTCAGATGATCCTCACAAGGAGTAAGTCGACATCTGCAAGCATAATTAAACTCACATCCCTCTACCTAGGTAAGAGTATAATGAGATGGTACCCCTAATAAAAGTAGATAAGAAGAGGTAGAAACCACATTTATTGAAAGTTTAGTAAATACAATAATATATATATATATACATATATTAAAATAAAAAAAATATATGAACCATAATATTTCACCATATCTCATTGAAAAAATTTCTAGTAGCATGATAGATTTACATCTTCTTATACACATTGAGTTTCCAGATCAATGGATCATTAAAAAACAAAATAAATCAAACATATACTTATTATATTATAAATAAAAATTAATGAATAAATTATAAACAATTTTGGTTAACATTGACTAATGATGTAGACCAAAAGTTTAACTCCCAGCTTCATAAGACACATATAGTCTCTCTTGACTCTATCAACCTGTAGATAATCTACCCTAAAAAGTATCACCATTATAATAATATATCGATACCTTCCATACATGGGATAAAATATATTTATGTCAATAATCTAAAATTTACTTATCAAATATTGTCTCAAAATACATTTACAAAGTTATCTTATAAATATTATAAAAAAACTAGGGCTAAATAATTATTTATATAGGATCTAATTCCTACTTGATTAAGGATCTAATATAATCCTTACCATGGGTCTTATATTAAATTTATAAAAATAATTTATAAATTAAATATATTTCTAATGAAAAAAATAAAATTTATTTACATACCATCCAATGATAAAAAATGTTATGATATATATCCACGAGAACCAGATCCCATAATAACCAAGGGGATGAAAAATAGTTCCTTGGTATTAAAAATGTCTTACCAATTAATATATGAAAAAATCTGAGAAATTAATTTTAAAAAACGATATTCAAACTAATAATTATTAAAATAAATATTTTTTTTGAAAATATATATTTTAACTTACATCCACAAATGAGAATCAATGGGAATATATGGAATCCACTAAATAACTGGGATTAGAATCATTAATCTAGTTGGGCCTTTAACCTTCCAAGATAATACACCATTAAGATACCGACCAAGTATATTAATGAAAATATAATAAAAAAATTAAAAAAGAGTAATTATTTAAAAAATTAATATACACATCATGATTTTATTAAAATATAACACCATATTATTCATCTTTATATTAAATTCCATCATAATTTACACTTATTATTGGTCACTATCACTTTCCATAATGACTTCACATTTATCATTTTCTATTTTTTAAATTAATTAACAAAATTTTCATCCAAAATGTCATCAAAATTGAATATTAAATTCAAAATACTATCAATGATATTATTATCCATTTAAAAAAGAGATATTTTTAATGACATCTCATGAAATATCTCAATATTTTATAACACAACATCTTAACTTTATTATTAATTACATTGATTGTAAATATATTTAATTATCATTACACTCAACTAATTGACTTTGTCTATCACAAAATAATAATAATTTTCCTAAAAAAATGAGATGATATATATTTTTTCATTTAATGTATGAAGACCTTTATACTTTATGTCAACATCTAAATTTTAAAGTTGAACACACTAAACTTGATCAATATCCAACCAATGAAACATAATAATCAAAAGAATGTTTTATCCAAGGTAATATGAATTGATTATTTAGTATAACATTCCATAAAATTCATTTTATTCTTATGATGAATTTATTTTAAACAAAAAACCACTATTCATTGATTTCATTAACTCACCTTATATTTATGTATAAAACCGAAATCCATTATCCACATAATCATTATAAATTTTTATCAATTTATATAGTAGAGTACTAAATAATTAACTAGATTATATTTTTATATTGTGAAACTTGTAAAAATTATAAAATTATGTTATGGTAAATAATTGATAGTAATATATTATCATAAATTAAAAATTTATTTCCAATCCATTGAGTTAAAAAATTTTACATAGCAATATTTGAAATAAAATTATAAAATTATGTTATATTTATAATTTAAGGGAACTTGGGATAAATTATGGGATTTTTTTCTAATATGATCATCATAAGATATTAAAAATATAAAATAAAAAGTTAATTTATAAAATATTAAGAAATATAAAATTATATAATAGTATAAATTACATTACAAATCATTTCATCACTTTATTGTTGAGAAAAATGTATTTATGAGATAATTCTTGTTCATTATCGGAAAACCAGTGTTCGTGTTCATGAAAAACACCATTTCCAGATAGATTAAATATAGATAATCAATTATATGTGTCGACATATTAAATTTATTCATAAATACACATTTTATTATATTATGAATAATGTTCAATTTAGAAATAACAAAATTTTAAATTTGAAATATCCTCATATAAATATTACCATTCAATCAATACTTTAACTAATTCATTTCTAGAAACCTATTTATTTAATTTTATATGCATATATTAAATAGGTATAGCCATTAAAATTTTATAGTTCCTACATATTTTTATTCATATGAAAAATTAAATATATAATATTACATTGAATTAAATAATGTTTATGAATATATGTTTCTTAATTTAAATAATATCATAAAATATAATTTTCTTACATATTAATCAACAAATCATAGTCTAACGTTACAATAAAAATTTCATTGAAAAACTGGGAACTTAATTAAAAAAATTGATGAATTAATTAACCCTATAAGACCAATAGAAAACAATATTTTCATTATAAAATTAAAATCATTAGTTTTTTTAACACAGATATATGACCATTTCAAACCCTATGTGCTGAATTATAATCATATAAAGACGTGAACATCAAATATGAATTATACTTATAAAATAAAAAATAAAATTTATTTTGATGGTGAATAATATAATTTTGTATTAATTATACAATTTGATCATTAATTTACAAAAAAATAATGTTCTGTAAACTTGAAAATTTTTCTAAGATATAACCATGCATTGACAACATATTTAATATTTTTATATGTTTTCAACTGGGTGAAAAATTTGTTATTAAATAAATTCGTATCAATATTAATTACATCAAGCATCTAATGTACTAAAAATCAACACATTACAGTATATTACAAATGTAACTTCATTTTTTTTCCAATTATGATATCCCCCAAAATCAATTATTTTCTAGTTGTTTACAGTTTACCCAAATTCAATATCAAGTAATAAAGAAATAAAATATTCCAATTGAATACCCAATACCATTGGTGAAGGTCTATATATTTTAATTACACCATTTTTAAAATTATTTCTATTTATATGAAAGGTATGATCATTAGTAAAAAACTTATGATTATAGTAAAAAAACATGGTTTTATTCCATTAAAAAGCATGAAAGATTTACTATCACCTGATAACCTAATTTTTGAATTTATTTTTATAATTAATGTTATTATCAAATTAAATTCATATAGAATAATTTTATATTTTTTGATTATTTATTATAGAATTAATATTTTGGATCAATTTGAATAAGTTTGGAAGATTTGGAAGCTGGAAAACAAAGAAAACATTGTAACCAATTTCATTGCAGTATGAGCATTATTTATGATTGAAGGATAAATATACAAGGTGATATTTTTGTGTGACGCATTGTGGATAATTTATAGTGAAATATCATTTTTAAATGAAGGAATCATGGGGTAGTTATTTTTACACAATTAAAGGTGTTACAACATATCTAAAAAAGTCACCCCCTAAACAAGATGGAAGAATGGATATAGTGGAGTGAAATATTTTACACTTTATTTCCATACCTATTAATACATATTCATTTTTTCATTGGTATTTGAAATTTAAATTATAATATAATTTTATTGGGGATTGTATAATTATTTTTGGAGATTTGAATATATTTTATGATCAAGGCATAAAAAATAAAATTAAAATAGAACTATTGGGTGATATTCGTTTAAATTAAGATACCAATAATGCTCAGTGTATGAAGGATAATTGGAGATCATAAGATACATATATTGTTGTAAAAAATATGTAATTATACCATGATCTTATTGAAGTATATGAAGAAAGGAAAAATACTGAAATATTTTTTTGAGTTAGGTCAAATTTTTAATTTTAATACTCAAGGATGTTAATTATGATATAATGAGGCTTTTGTCAACGTTTTAGTGAATTTTAAGGTTATTTTTGGTTTTTAGAGACTTTTTTATGATAGGTAAAAAAATCATTATTTTCATTAAGGCATTAATTACTAGGTGTAATGGAAATACATGAAATCTACCCATTACCACACAAGTGTTATGACATAATTTAACTTAAAACTTGATTTTTAATGATGAAAAATATTAAATAGATATGAAATCTTGGTAATATTTTTGGGATTATATATGTTCGATACTATATGTATTTTAAAAACTATTTTAGATAAAATTTTACTCCTATTAAATTAGGAGGAGATAATTGAAGATATTATGAGATATAAGAGATATAATAGTGCATTTGTTCTATAAAAGGACCCATTTTCATAGAGAAATAGAATATTAAATCCTCATCAAGTGGAAGGGAATTCAATTTGGGACTCCGTAACATGAAACTTATAGTTATAAATTATTTTATGATATTTATTTCTATTTTATTTTTCGAAAATGAATCAATAATTTGGTTATTTTGAAATTATGGAGGGGTAAAACTCCTTGTGTGGAGTTTTATGATAAAGGGTCATTAAATGGTTAAATTATTTATTAATGATAATTTTTATTAGGTTTATGATTTAATATATTATTATAAATACATTATTCTTTCATTATTCATGATTAATTCTTATTGTTTTATAATTTTTTAATTTAATTTATGAATTAGATTCTTAAATTTTTTCTTGATAAAAAAATGAGTTTGAGTAGTGATGTTTAAATATGGTTTTATATCACCTAATTATTAAATTAATTTATGTACTTGATCATAATAAAATAGAATTTTTTAATTAGAGAACAAACAAGAAGATAGAGGTTTTTTTTATAATTTAATTTTAAAAATAACATGAATACTCATTTAGAATACTGAAATTTTAATTGACTCATAACCTAGAAATTATAAAAACTTAGTACTCTCTCATTAAATCACAATATATTTAATTTTTTTTATAATATATTCCATAATATACATAGTAATTCTCCACATTAGGATCAAAATTTAATGCTATGGATCATTTGTTCATATGTGGATTACCACAAACAATCCACATAATATGAATTAGTAGTAAATGATTAGGAAGAATAAATATATAAATTATAATCTTGATTCCCACATGGAATTAACGATTCCTCTTGGAAATTTAATGTTTTTATAACATTTTTTAGAGATTGTAGAATATTTTGTTTGAGATATCCAGACAAAAATTTTCTTATCCCTTATATAGTTTTACTTTTTATTGTTTTTTGATTCTTTTGTTACTTGTGATTTGTTTTTTAGATTATATTTTGTTAATTAATGAGTGTTAAAAGTAAGATAAATTCACTAAAAATTTAAAAAAATTCTGAGTAAAATCCCAAGCATCAAAAGATAAATTATGGAAGGGAACATTGATGGATTTGATAAATTTGTTAATGTAAATAAATCTATGTAAAAAAATACCCAGGAAAATAATATTAATGGAGTATGGTTTAATTTTAACTTTTTTTGTAACCAAGTATCCTAGTGGCTCAATTTAAGGAAACCCAATTTGAAATAAATCTATAAACTATCCAACTGATATCATAATCTATAAAATTCACTTATAAACCATAATAATATTGGAATTCACACTTGTTAAGTATACTTGAACTTTGTGACACATTTCAATTTAGTAGATTTTATGAAGATATAGTAAGTTTTATATTATTTAAATTATGATCAAGAAAAAAAGTATAAATAACTAATTTAGATCTTAGTCCAATATTAAATTATAATATGGGATTATATGGTAAGTTGGTTCATTAAAATATTATTTTCTACCTAATAATTAATTTGAATTTATACTCATATCTTCAATTTTAATCAATTTTATAATGAATCACTTTACACTATATGGTAGAGGTTTAAGTTCTTGTAAATGAAGTATCTAAATCATGATTAATATATGTGGTTAATTATTAAAGGTTTTTATAAGTGATTGTATCAAATAAATAGATTTATTACAAGATTTTATTCTAGGGTATCATTAATGAATAAACTACCGTGTGAGAATTATGATTTATTTGATGAAAGTTTTAGGAATAGTATCAAATGGAAAATGAAAGGAGTTATAAAACAGAAGAGTATACATGGTTGATAAAAATGTATAGATCTATGAACAATTGAAATATTTTAAAAATATTATTAAAATGATGATTTTCCTGATGAAACCCAAAGTCACATACACGAAATATGAAAATTAAGTTTATTTTAATTATATAATTAATTTTCAAGGATAATTTACACAAGAAAACCAAGGATTTAAGTAAATAGGTAGAGTTTTAAGGTTTTAGTAATAATAAAGAAAATTATTTATATGTTAAATAAATATTGTAATGTGCTAAAGCAATAAATATAGAATAATAAAAGAAAGTAAAAATAATAAAAAAGAAGAATAAAATAAGATGGTGAAAGAAAAATAAGAGGAAAATTGATTTATATAATAATCACTACCTTTTAGAAACCTCTCTTATGATTACTAGAAAGTATTATTCTGGGGGTAATTTAGGTATAGAATAATAAGTTTTTTTGAAAATTAAAATAATATATATGATAACATTCCCTTCATATAAACTTTCAAGAATATGCATAAATATAGATTTCACAAAGGAGGTTGTTTTAAAAAACATTAATCTTGAGGATATATTTAAAATGACACTTATAAATTATATTTTATATTTGATGTTAATGATTCTATCAAATAATCAATAATATCTTCATAATAATTCAATTCACATTAATATTGGATAATCTGATTTTATAAAATCTTTGTGTAATTTTGGTGTGAGTGCGAACATCATTCCATATAAAAAATTCAAAATCATAATATTGGAGGATATAGACCCTGTAAAGGCTTCTCTTCAATTTTTGTATACTGTAGTGAGATATCCACAACATTTTATTTAATATTTTTTAGTTAATGTTGATACATTTTACATTCTAGGTGATTGTCTTATGATTTGGATATATGAAGTGAAAAAACCACTTATACTAGGAAAACCCTTTTTAGAAATGTAAATGGTTTTACTTGATGTTAAAAGAAGGAATTTATCCAAGGATTTTAGTGGTGAGAGAGTTATATTCAATATTAATTGTTGGATTGAGAATTTTGATAAAGATTATAAGGTTTTAAATGATTGAAATATACTAAGAAATGTAGATGTTTCTAGTATTTGTAAAAGGTAAAAATGTGATATAACAAGAAATAAATGAAAAGGGATGAATTTATTAAAAGGGTATAGTGGCCTTGATTACATGATTTTTTGAGATATAACATTAGGTTTATTTGATTTATAGAGAAGGAGGAAAAGGAAAAAATATAGATTATTTAAAGGGTATAAAATTTTAAAAAATATTTATAGAAAAATGAGTTAAAATGGGGACAATATGTTTGATTAGTTCATGATTTAACCTTTTATATTTAAGTATAAAATAATGTTTGGTGGATTGGTCCCATGTAAGTAGATAATTTTATATCTTTAGAGAGAGTAATATATATTTTAAAGAAAGAAAGAAGAGCTATTGATATGAAAGAGACTCAACATGTAAATTAATCGATCTATAATGGGTTAATTTTTTCTATTCATATATTACTTGATGTGGTTAAGTCATTTAAGATAAAATAATTTAAACAAATAAATTATGGGTGGAAGTGTAAGTTTTTTTTTCTTTCTCAGTATATACCTTTTTAAATTTTTTTATAACTTATTAGAATTAAAATATTCAATCACCATTAAATTTTTGAGATTTATTAGAATTGACCTTGTAGAGTAACATTTATATTTTTATTTTACAATACTATATGTGAAATAAAAGTAGATGATTATGAAAATTAATGTGTTGAGATCTTCATTGGATATGGAAGTGTGGTTATAAATTCTATATATATTTATATTTCCTATATTTTTTAACATTTAATTATTAGGGTTAGGAAATTATATATCACTATTACATTTATTATTAAACTTTTATATCAATGAAAAAAATAATTTCATTGGAATGTGACTATAACTTGTCTAAAAATTAATTTTCATTGATTTTATTACTTTTTTTAATGGGTATATGGGTAAAGATAAATATGTATTTGTTAATTTTTGGATCATGATTTTGGGAGATTGATTAATTTTTATATGTGAATTTTGTTTTATAATTTTAAATTATTTTTTTGATATGTACATTGTTTATATTAGTTTGGGATGGAATATATATTTTAAATTTAATTTTTTTCTTAGGTATTATAATTTAAAAAAAATAAAATAAAATAATGTATAGTATGGGGTAAAATAGAAAAAATTAATAGAATTACCTTGGATTTACCTATAGATATTAACATCCTCCATTCTTGGTATAACTATTATAATTAGTGAAAATATGAGATTAACAGTGCAGATAGAGGTGCTAGTTTGATTTTACATTCAATTATTCTATTTGTATTATTTTATGATCATTCAAATTCGATCTTTGTTTATGTTTTAACTGTTACACTTTGTATAGAGATGAGAACAAAAGTATTTTAGTTGATGTAATAATTTTTCATGTATATATTCCATTGAGAAAATATAAAAAATTTTTAAGAAAAGGAATACAATGGAAAAATGACTTTTTAGGGTTTTTGTATCTTAAGTGTAAGTTAGAATAAAATCCAGAAGAAATCAATTTTAAAATAAAGAATTAAAATCCCCATATAAAAATTAATTTTAAGTGAAAATTCTTAATGAAAGTAAAATTAATGATTGACTAACCTTATTGAGAATTGAAGAGTAAAAATATTTTTTCATGTGATGCTTCAAAGTTTTTCCTTATTGATAATTTTGTTATTTTTTTGACCATTGATTTTAAAGAATTGATATGATGGATTTTAATTATGATTGTGTGGATATTTGTTTTTTGAGGACATGAAAATTTTTAGTTCTGGGGAAATTTGATTACCTAATTTGGATGTACATTTTTATCAAGAATTTCATTATCAAATGAACTAAAATTATAAATTTTATATGTTTTTTATTGTTTATTCCATAATGAATCTTAAGGATGAATTTGAAGAAGCTTAAAGTATTCTGAGGGTATAAGGAAAAAATAATTCTATAACCAATTTCATTATGCTGTGAGTGTTGTTTGTAATCTAATAATGAAGAATCAAGGAGATATTATAGTGTTATTGATATGGTAAAATTTCTCATGGGGGATTAATTATGGATGAATAAATCATGAGTTATTTATTAAATTACTACTATATGTGTTTAGGCATGTACATAAAATTTGTATCCCAATAAAGAGGTAAGAATGGATAGAGCAGAACCAAATATTTTATTCTAGAATTCCATACCAATTATGGAATAAATATTTTTATATAGATATGAGAAATTTAAAACATGGTTAAATATTATGAGGCATTAATCCATGGTTTCTAGATAATGTAATATATTTAAATATTATAATATAATAAATCATATTATTATATTTTTAAGGGATGATGTGTTTTTGATAGAAGATAAAACTAGTGATCTATAGATGAAGGACTATTATAGATTATGAGATACAAATATCATGGTTTAACATAAGTCATTATATTGTGATTTAATTATAGGTGGTAAAAAATTTGTGGAAACTGATAGTTTTTGATTCAACTCAAATTGATAATTTTAAGGTTTAAGGTTGTTTATTATGAGTTAATTAATATTTTCTAAATATTTTAAATCATTTTTTGATGTTTTTAAGATTTTAAATATTTTTTTATGAAAATATGAAAAATCATGGGGTGAAATTAGGGAACAATTCAAGGAGTAATGATTTTTTTTTCAAATAACACGATTACCACATTGGCATTGTGATTTGATTTTGTAAAAAATAATTTATAAAGATATAAAATATCAAATTGATATTGTAACCTTTAATTATTTTTGGGATGACTCATGGTGGATAATATATATATTTGAAGGACTATATGAGATTTGAGCACTATTAATGGTGGATGATATAAGGGAAGATATAAGGGGATATAATAGATATAGAGTTCTATTTTCGATATAAAAGGATTTCTTGGCTTATAGAAGGATAAAAACACGTTGACATCATGAGGAATAAACTTTAAATAGAAGATCTAGTGGTCTAAATTCCAAGGTTAACATTTATTTTAGTATTTTTATTTTTTTTATTCCTAGTAAAAAATGAATCAATTATTTAATTATTTTAAAAAAATGGGAGGGTAAAACTTATCAGGTTGAGTTTTATGATATGGGTAATTGGATTATTGGATTATTTTTATTTTAATTTCAAAATTTTCAGGTTTATGAGTACAAACATTTGAAAAAATTATATATTCTTTATTTATAAATGATCAATGCTAATTTATTGATGAATTAATATTTAATATATAATTAGTCTATTGGGTTATTTATTAAAAACAATAATTTGAGTATCGATGTTTAAATATTTTTTTGGATCAAGAAATTATTTAATGGATTAAAATAGATGATCACAAGAAAATTAGAGTTTTTATATTAGAGAATAAATATGATGACCAGGGCTTTATTTAGATACAATTTCAACTACAACATGACCACTCATAAAGAATATTATAATTTAAATTATCCCATAACCATTTATTTGTTACAATATCCTTGGGATGGGGGAAATATAATGAAAAACCGCACGCACACCCGAGGAGGATTAAAAAAGACCTATGTCATCACCATAGGGGTAAAACCACTATGTTGCAACATATGTGGAAACTTTATTTCTAAAAAAGGTTTAAACCTATGAGATCCATGTATTTATGAAAACATAGTACTCAATAATTCATTAATTCATAGTTTATTCAATTAATTTTAAACCCAATTAAATCATTCAACAAGTATGTTTTTAATTTTCAAAAGAACTTTAATGTTAAGGATCATATGTATCTATGGGTATGACCTCAAAGTGGCTAGAAAATATGTATTAGTAGTTTGTAATTATGAAGAATAAATAAATAAATCATAAAATTGATCCCTTATTATAATTAACCACACCTCATGGTAAATAATCACCCATGAAGTATCAATGAAATTTGGGACCTTATTCACTCTATCTAGATGACATACCATATACAAGAAGGTCATTAGTTTCCTTAATAATTTTAACCTTTGTGAAAAATGTTTCTACACAACTAAATTATATGTATTTATACCATCACTCCATAAAAGTTTTAAATCACCAATAAATGGTTCTAAATCAACATCAATATTATATTTTTTCATGGAAAATAATTAATAATACTAAATATAAATATGGTACTTTTATTAACATCTAAGGAAAAAAGTTTCATGGAATTATAAGAATTGTTTAATAAAAATATTAACTATTATAATATCCAAAAGGAAAAAAACCATATGTTCAAATTTTCAAACAAACATTATGAGGTCCTGGATTTAAAGATAAATGAAATAGGTAAACTTTTTTCTATGTTTCACAAAATATGGATGACTTAATCAACCATTTGATTAAATATCGAACCAATTACATCATATTAATGATAATGTGATATTTGATAAAAAAAATTCTACAATATATTTGAAATTGAATAATATCTTGTTTATTTAATCAGTACAAGTCCATTTTTTCAATGTTTCATGTATTTGTACTTCGAATGTTCGTAGGCTTAAAAATTAATTTCAGATTCATAATCAACATAATATAAGACACAATCATTTAAAAATGTGTGAATCTTATGATAATTACGACCAATATGATTCACATGATTCATAGTTTTATATAAATTTTTAGGCAATTTATTTTTACTTAAAAAAATTATTTCACTAACTAAGGAACTTGAATTAAAAATCATTTTTCGTTTCCAAATCTTATTTAATTTCCATGAATCTTAGAAATGATTATAATTTATTGATCTTTTATCAAGGAAAGAATGATTACTCAACTGATTTCCACATATCATAAAATATAGATGATTCAAAATGAGAATTTTTATCACCATTCTAATTTTTTATTTATTGAAGAGTTTTCTCACCCGTCTTGTATATGAATATTTTAAATAGTGATGGAACATAAATGAAAAAAATCTAAATTTATCTTTATATAATGTTTAACATACATATTTAAGAATATATAATTTGACTAAGAACCATAACATAATAGATAAAATTTAACAACATCCAGATATTTATATCTTTTGGGATCAAATTTATTGAAATAATAATCAAACCTTCCAAAATAAATTCTAAAGTTTTCAACTCAAATGTAATAAATTATTTAATAAAATTTATAGATATAGTATTTTTACTTGAACGATCTTTATTTTTTGATGAAATATCATATTCTGATCACCTAAAAAATATTTTTTTATTTCATCCATCCATTTTTATAAAAATAAGATACATATATTAATTTATTTAAAAAACATTCAATTCAGACATACTAAATAACATTGAAATTTTAAATATTTATATTTTTTTTAAAAATAAAAATATTAATAAGACATTTTCATTGTTGGGAAATAAAAAATAAGTCCAATAGTTTCTTTATTATGAAAATTAGATTATCATAAATATTATGAAAGTGGTAATTAAAAATATCTAAAAGAAAATAAGTTTGGAATGAATTAAAATGATGTTAAAAATATATATAATTTTCAATTGTTTAAAAATTACAAATTAAAAAATATAATAAATTATTTATATTGGAGTTTATTTTAAGAGGCATCAACAACTAATATTTTGAATATCATATCAAGTTATATAATGAAAAAAATATTTATCGTATAAGAAAATAAATTTACTATTATTAAATTAAGATTCCAATGATTTAGTTCTATGTTATGAGATATTTTTCAAATATATAATATTAAATAATTTTTACAATCACTAATTTTAGTGAATTAAAATTTTAGATAGTTAATGATATGATAGTGAAATAATTTTCATTAATGATTACTTTTATTTTCCCATAATTAATATAAATTTATATTTAAAAAATTAATTTTCATTGCAACTTAAATTTCACTAGAATATTTATAACTTCATACACTTTTAAACATGAAATATTTAAATAGTTAATCATTTTTCATATTTTGAGTTGGTTTTAAGTCATACCACACTTCCTTTACAAAGATATTTATTTCCCCTATCAAATATTTTTATAATTTTATTTAAATAATAAATATTTTTGTTTAGTGATTTACTATTTTATAGTTTTTAGATTTTTGATTTATATTTTTATATAATTTTAAAATTATTAATATTATATAGTTGTCACATCATGGCTTGGAAATCATTGGACACCCCAAACCCACCTCCCATAAGGACCCAAAATTTAACATTACGTAATCTAGTGTCTTTAGATGATAATTCAATTTATTACATTTCAATGATCTTTATGTTTTATAGTTTAATAGAATTAGGGAATAACTCTTACATAAAAAAAACATATATTAAAAATTGGAAACTTTTATTGGGTATATATTATCTCACAATATATAACTTTTAAAATGAAACACATTTTTCGTCTCATGATAAATCTTTATGAATTTGAAATTAACTTCTTCCTTTTTCTTACCCAACATTAAACCCTGTGAAAAAAAATTTCAAAATGATATAATTATTATTTTCATATATTAATTTTACTTTTAAAATAAAACTTGAAATATTATTATGAAAAATGAATGATATTACAATCCTGGAGATGGTATGTTGTACATACGCGTGAGTAACATTTCCATTTTTCAACTATTATAATGGAAATAAGGAAAGTATTATTTCATCTATATAGGATTATTATTATATTATAAGTATCATATTATTTCTTTCAATAAACTTATAGATAATATCCATGATTTGTGGTTATGAAAAAAATCACAGTGCTTCATGAAGGTTGTAATCCACACATACGCACAGACCATAATGTCATTTTTAATTGATTGAAATATAAGGAAATAGATGCTATATTATCCTTTAAAAATTATAAATATGTCATAAATATCATATATATAAATTAAATTCATAATTATAGTTAAATAACTCCCATTTTGATGTACTTAACCCTTTACTTATATATTTTAAGTCTATATAATGTTTGTATTTTGTTTCAGGGGGTTCCAAAGGGTTTTAGAAATTTTTGGATTCTTTTTGGGATGTTCATGGTTTGATCATTGTTAGTAAAAACTATGAAACACCTCAAAAAAATCGTGAAAGGGGAATTAGTGGTCACTAGGCAGGATCACGGTTGGTGCACATTTTGTACAAACTGTAAAAATGCCCAAGTGAAACCATGCAATTTTAGACAGTGGGTAAATGCATGGTTGGTGGACGTTTTTTATAACTATGAGATCCAACCATGTGATGGGTTGATTGAGATCATATCTTGTTCATGGTTAGCACCTGGTTTGACTAACCATGTGATCTAACCATGCACTATGAATTTTCAAATCCAATAATTGTGGATCTAATTTGATTTATCTCCTTAATCACTCATTTTCCATAAATACCCCCTTAAATAAAATTATTTTCCTCCCAAGTCTTGAGAAGAAATTCCATTTGATTCAGAAGAAATTTTTAGGTGATCCAATGTATTTTATAGATCTATATTCATCTGTAAGTGCTCGTTCTTCATCATTTTTATTTATATCTATTCTCCTCCACACTATCAAAACCATATATCTAATCCTATGGGGATAGATCTATATTTTTTTGTTGGATTTCTTGATGATATATTCTTGAATTGGTTGAAGGGAATAAAATTTTAGTTAGTATCTTGAATATCTATACGGGGTTGTTAAATATGTAGTATAATTCTTCATTTTCACCAAATTTTGAGAGGTAGGTGGATTCTATCTCAATTACACTTGATTATAACTTGAATTATTGGTTTCAAATTAATTTAATTGCTTGAAATTATTGTGAAACCTTTTTTTAATTTGATGGAAGCCTATTTAGTGATGTTTTTCTATAAATTATGGAAATTGGATGGTTTTGTGGAGGGTTTTTTGGTTCATTATTTTAAAATGGTGGTTTTAAAATTATGGTTTTGATTTGATACTTGGAAATTGGTGATTTAAAAGTTTTAAAGAAATAAAGGTTTTGTGGAAAATGTTTTGGTATGGGTTTTTGGCATACATGGTTGGTGTGAGTTAATTTTGTTGATGTGACCCTGTATAAGGAGCGTGTACCATTAGGGTATAGTGACGTGACCCGATAAAAGGGGTGTGTGTTGTTGGGACGCTTGAGTATTGGTTATCTTGTGATGAATTGGTAGATCGATGAGATACCACTCATGAGTATGGAACTATAATTGGATCATGAATGTGTGGTTGTGTGTGAAATCAAGAAAGTGGTATACCAAATGAGATGTGAAATGTGTTAAATTCTTTTTTTATTTCTTTCCATGAAAAAATATTTTGGTTGGATATAAACCCATTTAAAAAACTTTAAAGTGTTTTATATAAATTTTCTAATAAGTTTTTTCTTGGTGGAGTGAGATGGCAAGTTTTTAGGGAAATCCGACTAAGTTTAGACTCACCCCCTTCTTGGGAAGAGTTGAGCATTTTCATATGTCTTCTATTGATAAAAATTTAGTGTTAAGGCATCTCTATTCTTTAGTGATGCCTCTTGATACCTTGGGTATGAATTATGAAGATGGAGGTTGGATCTTGGTTAGAAATTACTAATTGGGTGCCTTTTGTTTATATAGATTTCATTGTCATTTAGTTTTTCTTGGATTTTGTCTTTTGGTTTTTACTTGTACTATGATATTTTTATTGTTTTGGTTATGGTGAATTGTATTTTTTTCTCATGCATCAGATATTGGTTTGGTTATTTATGGTTATATTGGTTTGGTTATTTTATCTTAAAAGTGAAAATCATCCCTCAAATGGCTGTGAAGTACTTGGCATTTATTTCCATCCTTTGGTGTCCTGGGGATGTCACCTAAGGCCCAATAACACTCCCACTACCTCTTCCCAAGATAATAGGTGAGGTGTATGGTGTTATAAATGGTAACATTTTGTTCAATCCTTAGGAATTATTTTTTCATTCCTTGAGAGTTCTATTGGTAGCACAAAGTATGATTTTTATAAGTTGAAATTTAGTGAATAAAAAGGCATAACTAACATATTTTTGATGAACTCGATGTTACTCGGGAGTTTGGGTATATGGTTGTATTAAGACACTTCTAGGAGTTTTTACCTCAATGTAACGAGTTTAGATGATGATAAGAGAATGAAATACATTAATTGTAATGAATTCCCACTAGGGGTGCATAGTTCATTTTGAGTAATGATTTATTATTTTGTAAAAAATAGTTTATTTTTTGAAATAGTTGAAAATGGTATAATTCTCAAAATCATGGTGGAATTTTCAAAAATGGTTTGAAAGATGAAATTTTTGAATTTTGGATTCCTTGTTGTGATGCGTGTGATGTGGTAAAATTGAAATAACTATACATGTAGTTTCTTGAGAGTTATACATAATATAATTTTTCTTGGTTTTAAATAATTGAACCTGGTGGGAACCATAAGAGATAGTTTGAAGAGGCTACTGAAAATGTGGCTGCACCTGAGCCACATGTGTACTAGAGGTTAGTTTAGAGTATTATATAGGCTATTCAATGCATGGATAGGGTAAATATAAAGGATGAAAAAAGGAAAGTGGATAATTTGATTTAGTCCCAAAAGTAGAATCCACCCTTCTTTCAAGGTGATTTAGAGCTGAAAAAAGAATAAGTCTAGATGAATAAGATGAATGAAATCATTTATTTCCTTGGAACACCTAACTAGATAAAAGTGAATTTGGTATCATATATATTGGAAAATATAGCATGATAGTGTAAGGGATTTAGTATTTTATGATAAATTGGATCAAGACATGACATGGGTAGATTTTTAAAAATTATTCAATAAAAATTATATCCTCAAACATTCAAAATTGTTAGAAAAATAAACGTACTCAGTTTTAAGATGGATAATTTTATCAATAGTGGAGTATGTGGCTAAATTTATGGATTCAGTTTTATTTTCATTGGAATTTTCTATAAGTACATCCATTAAAGAATGCATCATTGAGTTAGGGTTAAAAAAAATTTATAAAATATTGATGTACTTTATATAATGAAGAATACAAAGATGGTTAATAGAGATTTGGTCGAAGAAAGAGACATATCAGGTAATATGGTCAAAGGAAGTATGTTTATTCCAATGATAACTGGAGGGAACTACAATGGTGGGAACAAGAAAAGGAGGGAAACCTATTATTAAAGGGGTGGTAAATCTTATAATTAGAATGTATGTTTGAAAAAGTTACCTCCGCTGTCAAAGAGTAAGAGTAGATGTTTTTAGTGTGGTTTTTTGAGTGTATAAATTGATGTTGTACAATACCAACTAACGTATTCCACAATTCAAATCAGACGGGACACCTTCAACACTATTATTTAGTGCTTGAAGGACAGGTTATGGGAGACATATCATACTTCTCAGACATCATATTCTTCAACAAGATGAGTCTAGTAAAATAACAATCATCATCAAATCCTATAAAGTGATGTTTATTTTAGTAATACCATGAATCGTTAACCAATGCAATCTAAACTGGACAATAAAGAAAAAGGTTATGCGAATAAGAAATTTTATGGAACTAAACAAGTGATCATGGATGATCAATCATGACCTTTGATGGTTATTGGTATGATTCTTTTGAATTCTACCACATGAAATCTTTCCTTTATAGGGGTGCATGCCATTCATTTATTTCTTCTCATATTGTTGATTTGACGGGTTTACATATTGAGATGATTCCTTCTATTTTGAAACTTGAAACACCTTTGGGACAGCAAGAGTATCAAGACATGAAATGTGTAGCTTGTAAATAATATTTTATGGGAGTAAGTTGGTATGGTATTTATCTATGATAGTGATGGATGCATGTGATTTGATTCTGGGAATGGATTGGGTGAATAACATTGAGGTCCATATTGACTGTTATGCATGGCATGTGTGTTTCAAATATTCCATGGTGTTTGGAATATCATTAAGTAAGATTGGCTAGTAGATGAAAGTAGGGTGTGACCCTAGGTATTGGTGGTTAGAACTATATCTTACCAGTTGATAGTATCTAGTTTAGAATTAGTAGATGAGATTGGGAATTGAGATTTTCCAATAATAGTGAACCCGTTTCTTGATGTTTTTCCTCAAAATTTCTTAGTGTTTCCACTCAAAAGAGAAAGGGAAATTATTATTGATATCATACTAGGGAACATTCCTATCTCACTTACATATTATTGTATGACACTAATATAATTGAGGGAATTAAAAGATCATTTATAAGAGTTATAAAGCATTTTTTTTACCTCTGAGTAGCGTTTCTCCCAGACCGCGGCGGCTAGGGTTTCTCTGAGTTTTGGTTTCCCCTCTTCCCCCCTCCGGCCTAGTTTTGATCATGATTTCTGCATTTGGTTTCAGTCCGTCATGGGTGTCGTCGCACCTCACGCGTTCGTCCCACCGTGGTTCGTCCCTAGTGCCGACGACTTTGGCTTCGGTGGTGCGGCTTGGATCCCATCTGACATGACGGTGGTGCGATGGTTTTCTTGGAGTGGATCGGTGCGACTAGATCTCATCTGGCATGAAGGTGGTGCGATGGTGTGACATATATCATCCCTCTTCATCGACGACAAGGTTCGGTGTGTGATCGGCTTCGCAACTTGGTTGTTTTGTCTGGCTTCATCGGGTGCCAGTGTTTCTCGGAGGTTCAGTCAGCTTTGTTGGGCGGCCTGGGATTCCTGGGTCATATGGCGTGATCAGGTGCGGGTCTTCGGTTAGATCTTCAACGCTTTGGAGGGGGGAGGTATTGGGTTGCGGCTTCTCTGGATTTTGCCGATTTTCTTTGGTATTGTGTGTTTGGTATGCTGTGATTTGTTCTATCTGGCTAGATATGGTATTGCTTGTTCTGGTTCAATCCCGCTGGCTCCTCTCTGCCTTTTTCTGGTGCCGTTCTTGTTGCTGTGAGGTTTCAAAATTTGGTAAGGGTACATCTGTGGCTTTGATCGGAGCTGACTCATGCCCATATCGGTGCTTCTGTTTTAGGATGGCTCTGATCCCCTCATTAGTGGCACCCTCTTGGAGTGGGGTTGGGCCACCCAGTCCTAGGTGACGATGGCCAATTCTCACGCCTCTTGGGTTGCCTTCCGGGCTTATGTGACTATGGTGGCTGGGGGAGTTGAGGAGGGAAGCAGTGTTGGTCCAGGATGACCCTTGATGGTGGCGCTTGAAATGGTCTTTTCAGAAGGGCGAATGGTTTTTTGCGGGGTCTGTTGGTATGGTGATGGACCTAGACTCGACTCGTGGATTAGGCCCTAGAGGAGGTTTTCTAGAGCTTCTCTTCATCATTGAAATGCTTTTCGGATTTGTTTATTGAGAGGGTATGATGACAGTCATCAGATTGGGCCTGTGCTTTGATACAGGACACTTGCTTGCTATCAATCCTTGCAACAATGGAGTGATTTTCCATGTTCATATGCTGAGGAGGGGTAGCTTCATGTGTCAGTTTAGTTTGTCTCTCAAGTCCTTTGGGTCATGAATGTTTTAAGTTTATGATGTCTTGGGTTCCCCCCCTTATTCCCTTAATATGAGGTTTATGTTTCTGTTGAAATAATAAGAAATATAAATGCCTTTGGGCCGTTGGATGGAAGAGTTATAAATTAAAGGGTTCATCCAATCAAGAAAATCAATCTAGGAAACACCAGTTCATTTTGTGAAGAAGGTGGATATAACTCTTCAAATTTGTATACATTATCATAAGTTTAACCAAGGTATGATAACTAATTTTCATCATCTTCCAAACATTGATTACATGATTGATCAATTGAGGGTATCCTGATGGTTCTCTAAAATTTAATTACATTTGGGGTATAAAAAAATGTGGGTTTTAAGGAGAATATTCAAAAGATAGCTTTCAGAAGAAGATATATCCATTATAAGTTTGTTGTTATGCCTTTTGGTCTTTTGAATGCACCATATATATTTATGGTATTGGTGAATCATATATTTTAAAGGTATATGGATTACTTTTTTTCGGTATTTTTAGATGATATACTGGAGTGTTCAAGGACAAAGGAATGTTATGAGAAACCCTTAACTATAGTTTTGGGTATCTTTCTAGAGAATTGTTTGTATACCAAGTTATCAAAGTGTGATTTCTAAATACAATAGGTAATTTTCCATGGACATGTAATTTTTGAGGAAAGAGTATCTTTGAATCTTCAAAATAAAAAAGCTATTATATCTTGGAAACCACCAAAAAATGTATTTGAAATATGTAGTTTTCTTACGTTTGAGGGATATCACAAACGTTTTGTATGTGATTTTTCCTGTTTGGAATCACTGATGAAAAACTTAATGAGGAAATTCTTTCCTTTCCAATGGAATGAGGAATTTAAACAATCCTTTTAGATCTTAAGTTTAGACTTACATTAACACTTATCCTCACATTTCAATAATCTAGAAAGGGAAATCTATTCTATTGTGATTCATTGGGACCAATGTTGGGATGTTTTCTCATGCAAGGAAATCATGTTTTTTCTTATCATTAATGGAATTTATTGAAGCATGATAAGAACTACCCAAAAAATGATTTCAAATTAGATTCCGCATTCCATGATTTTATGACCCGAAGTTATAATATTTTTGGTGGTAAATTCCCTGTGTTTACAGATAAAAATAGTTTGAAACACATTTTCTCACAAATATATTTGAATATAAGTAAAATAATATGTATGAAATAACTTAGAATGTTAAAATTAAACTTTATTTATACACCAGTTAAATGAAATTTGATGGTGGGTGTGTTAAGAAGGAATTCATATAATCATTTGGCTAAAGAAGATTTGGATTAGTGGAAGATGATGTTAGTTATAGAGGACAAGCACATAGAACATACCGACCAAGGTGATGTTGCATTTTTCTTCCCAGTTTCATTTATTCATGATTTAGTTCATTATGTAAAAGAGGCTTAGATATATGATTCTGAATGTGTTTTTATGAGGTCAAAATTCAATGGTCGGGAGACCATTAAGGAAAAAATCTAGACAGGAGCTTGTTTTTGATGTTTAGAGATTGAATAATGGTACCATTAATTTTCTAGGAACAAATTCTTAATTCTTATCACCATTAAAGATGGGTTGTTCTTCCAGGAATTCAAAATATGTATAGAGTGATGAAATCATAGTTTTGCAGGGAAGGCATAAAAAGGGATGTGGCATAGTTTTTTTTGATATGACTCACCTATTCATTGGTCATGGAAGAAAACCAATTACTAGTGGGTATATTTTATTCTTTACTGATTCATATATGGAAATGAGAGCATATAACTATGTATTTAGTGACAAGTTTACCATGGATGGTTTGGAAACATGATTCCATATGGGTAATTGTGAATCAACTCATGAAGTTAGATTATTTTATCTATATCAATGAATCTCATACGTCAGAGGACTTTTCAAAAATCTATATCCAAGAATTGATAAAGAGGAATAGTGTTTCAGTCTTGATTATATCAAATATATACCCCAAGTTTTTGCCTTATTTTTGGAAGTCCTTATATTAGTCCCTTGGTACTCAGCTGACTATGGGTATGAAATATCATCTTTAAATACATAGTAAATCTAAAAGGATAATCCAAACGTAAGTGGACATGATTAGGGATTGTCTAATAGAATTTGGTGGCTCATGGGAGGATCACATACCATTAGTGGAGTTATCATATAAAAATAGTTATTAGGACTCTATATATATTGATAATTTTGAAGTTTTTTTATAGAAATCCTTTTAATTATCAACTTTTATTGGAGGAAATAGGTGAGACTTTACTTCTTGGGAAAAGATTTGTACAATAGATGATAGAGAAGATTCATTTGATTAGGAAAATAACGGAGATGGATCATAGATATGAGAAATTATATGTGGATCATCATCAATGACCATTTTTGTTTGAGGTGAGTGATCATATGTTCTTGAAAATCTCTCCAGTGCTTGGTCATAAATGATTTGGTAAGCAAGAAAAGTTATCTCCTTGATATATAGTCCCTTTGAGGTACTTGAATGAGTTGTTGAGGTGGAATATTAGTTGGTGTTTCCACTAAGGTTTAGTTTGGTGCATAATTTGTTTTATCTATCTTAGTTGAAAGAGTATCAAATTGATCCAAACCCTGTTATTCGATGGGATCGCATCGAACTAGATCCATATGCTACATTGATTCATATGTAGGTATAGATTTTGGACAGGCAAGATAAAGTATTTCATTGAGAAATAATTAGCATAGTTTGGGTTTTATGGTAGGATGGTCAGATTCAGGAAGAAACATGGGACTGTGAAAAGGAAATGTTGGAGACATAGATCAAACTCTTCGAAGGAAATGATTGTTTTCTAATTTTTAGGGATAAAAAAAACAATGTTGGTAATAATTTAGCATTCCTAATTTCTGGTCATGGTACATTACTTATTTTAAGGATATATAATGTTTGGGTTATGTTTTGGGGGGTTCTGAGGGTTTTGTCACTTTTTAGATGCTTTTTTGGAGGTACATAGTTTGAGCACGATTAATAGAAACCATGAAATAACTCTAGGAAACCATGGAAGGGGAAACAATGGTCATTGGGTAAACACATTCTTGAAGGATGGTTTGGCCAACCCATGTGGATTACCAAGTGAAACCATGCAATTTTAGATAGTTTAGAAACATATGGTTTGCGCACAATTCGTTAAACCTTATGATCCAACCGCGTGAGGGGTTTCTTGAGAAAGTATCTCATGAACAGTCAACAAATATTTTAACTAACCATGTTCCCAAACTATGAATTGTGCAATTTCAAACCCTAAAATTGTGGATATAATCCTATTTAGATCCTTAATCACTCATTTTACCTCTAATACCCCGTTAACATGAATTATTTTTTCTCCCCATGCTTTAGAGGTGATTCCCTTTGATCTAATAGTATGTTTTAGGTGATCCAATGTCTATTAGAGATATTTATTCTATAGAAACTGCTAATTATTCATTCTTTTCCATAGATGTATTCTCCCCCAACCTCTTGGAACCTTAGTCCCAATCTATTGGGGATAGATCTAGGTTCTTTGTAAGATTTAATGATGAGATATTTTAGAATTGGTTAAAGGGAACAATATATAAATTGGGATTTAGAAGATTTAAGTCATGTTTTTGAATTTGTTGCATTGTTCTTCATTTTTTTTCAAAATTTTAGTTGTAGTTTGATTCCCTATAAATTAAAATAGATTAAAACATGAAGTATTAGTTTCAAATTGATTTAATTTCATGGGATTTTTGTGAAACTCTTGTGTGATTTGAGAGAACATATTTAGTGATGTTTTCTTGGAAATTGTAGAAATTTGATGGTTTTATGGAAAGTGATTGTAGTACATGATTTTAAAATGGTGGTTTTAAAATTATGATTATGATTTGATAAATGGAAATTGATTGTTTAAATGTTTTAAATAATGAATTGTTTTGTTGAAAATGGTTTGGCATGGGTTGTTGATATACAAGGTTAGTGTCAGTTTATTTCATTGATCTAACCCTGGATAAGGGGTTTGTACGATTGTAGGTACAATCAAATGACCCTATATAAGGTGTGTGTGATATTGGGGAACTTGAGTATTGGTTACCTTATATTGACTTGGTAGATCAATGAGAGACCGCTCATGAGTATGGAACTATCACGAGAGCATGTATGTGTGGGTGTGTGTGAAATCCTGAAAGGGGTATTCCAAATGCGATGTGAAATGTGTTAAAGTATTATTTGATTTATTTTCATGTAAAAATATTTTGGTTGGATATAAACTGATTTAAATTTATTTTAAACCATTTAATATATTTCTAGCATGTTTTTCCCTAGTGGATTGATTTGTGATATCTTTGGGGAAATCTTACTGAGTTTAGAATAACCCCTTACTCAGGAACTGTTGTGAATTTTCATATATCATATATTGAGACACATGTAAATGCAATTTATCTAAATTCTTTAGTGACACATGTTAATACCTTGGGCATGGCTTGGGAATTTGGAGCTAATATCTTTTTTGGTATTTTCTGATTAGGTGTCTTTAAATTTTGTTGTCATTTGGTTTTCCTTAAATGTTTTATTTTGGTTTCCACTTATACTATGACATGGATATTTTTTTGGTTATGTTTAATGTATTTTGTACTCATGAATTACATAATGGTTTGGTTTTTTATGTTTATCTTTTTATGGCTGTTTTATCTTAAAAGGTAAAATCTTACCCCAAATGGTTATAAATCTCTTAACATTTATTGTAACCACCCAAACTACAGTAGCCCAAAGATGATTCCTTACTTTATTACATTGGTATAGGATATAAAAAAATTAATCCCGAAGGACTGAATTGTTTAGTAGTCTTGGTAATCTTGATACACACATGAAACCCATTTTATATTGGGAATAAAAAATAAAACGTAACAATGGAAAGTAATTTTCATTATTGAACTCATTCAATATCTATTCTTCATAACCTGTTGAAAGGAAAAAAATAAGGGTGATATTAAATTTTCTATAAGGGCTAAGTAAAGTAGAATAAATCATAAATAATTAATAAAAATTATGTAATGGTAATTAACTAAAACACATCCCATTTAATCAATAACAAGATCATAATTTGGACTGAATAAAAGATGATCAAATAATGACCTATAAATGATTACATGAGCTAAGAAACTTAACCATGGATATTATACTAATAGAATAATCTCCAAGAAACCAATGAATAATATCATAATGAGTGAATGAATAATAGATGACATCTAAATCTTACCATCAAGTCTTTAGCCAAGACATTATACATAAATTGGTAAGGCATAACCCAATACCAAAACAGGTTTGTACAATGAGACCTAACGATGTATCAAGGGGTTATAGCGGGCCCCACCCATTAATTACTATTCTTAGTAAATTACTCATTTGAAATTGGGGAAAAATAATTAACATATAAATTTTTATTGAAACTATCATAAAAAATTTAAATAGCTTTTCCCTTTAAGTAAACATAATCACAAACCTTGTAGCGTAATAAGATGAATGATATCAAAATTGTACATCCCCAGTCAAACTAATAAATAAATTTTTTATAAAATATGGTATATGGTATCATAAGAGATAAACCTCAATTAATCCCATGATTAAATAAATTATGTTGACATAGATTAAAATAATTTAAATGGGATTATGAAAAATTCTTGGATAAAATACCTTTTTTCACTTTGAAAACTATTTATTTTTAAAATGATGTGAAATTATAAAATAAAAATTTTCTTTTAAAATAACCATGTAAAATTTTAAAGGTATATTTAAATCAGTAGGAAATTATGATGTTAGGAAAATATTCTCAAGCTATATAATTTAAAAAACATTCCTTTCATATTTTTGATAGAAAATTATCCAAGAACCCAGTTTATAAAACAAAAAAATATACCATTCAATTTTTTTTGTAAAATTTCAAATATGAGTGTAAATAAATTTAATAATACATTGGAGGACCTTAAAAACATTTATAGAAATAATTTTATAAAACAAAGACATGGAATAAAAAGATATTTTTAAGAGAAATTTTTAAAAAGATAATTATTTAAAAAGAAAGTCCCTTATAAAATTATATCGTTAAGGTGATAATTAATAAAATGAATATAGTTTGTGTATCAAATATAAATTCAAATAAAAAATTGGAAATGCAACATAATTTATTAAAAATTCATTTCATAGATAAGCTTAGTATGATATAATCAAGGAAGTAAAACATTAACCGAAAGAATTAAAATTAGTTTAGGAATTCCCTTACCACTTTTTAGTCAGTAGAATCATATGACCATAAATAAAAAATGATCTATTTAATACCATGAATATAATTAAATTAATGATATTATATATCAAAGGGAAGTACATACATCACACACAAGGAATAAGTGGAAAATAAGGCATATATCTCACAGAAGTAAATGTGAGATGAGAAAACCTTACCTCATCTTTCCCTTTAGTGTAGAATTATTTAATATAACGTATAATAGTTTAAAGAATGATATTAATTCATTAAATAAATATATTTATATTTATAATACATTATATTATAAAATTTTACCACCCATTCACTAATAATATATCATTATTTTCATTGTTTCAGTTGTATTCGTTTTATGGTTTCATTGTTGGTTTATTTGCGTATAATTATGGATTTTCTTTTCAAATGGAAATAAAGTTGCACAAGTGAAATTAAATAGTATTAATTTACTTAATTAATTTTAAGTGGTCACATTTATCATTTTTATTTCTTATATGATGATGAATCATTTGATAAAATGTTAATGATAAATGTTTAGTTTGTTTTGGTGGTTTTTTAAAAAATCACAAACTAGTTTAATTTTATTTAATATTATGTATATATATTAGTTAAATAATGTGAAATAATTTATATCACACTAATTAAAATATTATTTAACCATAATAATAATTTCATAACCACACATGAAGGCGGTAATTTAAAATGAACAAAAAAATTATTCACGAAGGTGATTAACTGATATAACTGGGAAAATACACTAATAGAATTTTTAGCTTTCGAGGTGGTGGACTTATAGCAGCCAACATTTGGCGGCCCCTAATACAATCGACAATGACTTCCAAATGGCGGCCGCTGCAATTTTCTATACCCCGTTCCCTAATATTTTTTTCTCCCGACCCTCGCACCATAATTTTTCCCTCCCTGACCCCGCGACCCACCGCTCCCCGACCCCGTGACCTCTGCCCCGAACCCTAGAGACCCCGAGCCCCAGCGAACCTGACCCCCGGCAACACCCACCCCCTTTCCTCTGTGCTGTGCCACCCAAAACACCAGCCAACCCCACCACCTTTCCTCCATGCTGCGCCCCCCACGACCCCGACACCCCTGCGACCCGGCAACCCCCACCCCTGCCTCCACGCTGCACCTTTGGACAGTCCTGCCGCCGTCATCCCCTCATGGCCCCACTGCATCCATCTAGAAGGTCCTCACATCATGCCTCTATTGGACCCTCCCGGTCCATCGTGCCCCACCATGTAGAACCCTCCCATGCTTTGTACAACGGTGCCGACCCTTTCGAGTCCGGCCATCAAACCCTAGTCGTCAAGTCACTGCATCATCAGTGATCCACAATCGAGTCACACACCATTACCCACGGTTGAGTCCTCTGCATGTAAAGTTTTTTATCATTCAAATTATCTTTGAATTTATTGGTTTTTAAATTTTAATGATATGTGTTTTTTAGAATTTAGATAAGTTATTTCACTTTTGATTTCTATTAAATAAAGATATGGATAAGAGTTGGATTGATATGAAAAATAGGTTTTAGAATTAATATTATGAGGGGATTAAGAAATTTATGGATTTCCCCAATTGATTTCCAAGCGATATTATTAGTTGTCCATGAAGAAAATGTGCAAATATATATCTCTTCAAATGAGATAGCGTTAGAGAACATTTTATTTTGAATGGGTTTTTGAAAAACTATAAGATATGGAAACGTAATGGAGAAGATTATGTTTCATTTCATCACTTAGAAAGTATTCATATGAATGTTGATTAGAGAATAGTTGATCCTAGGAACATAATGCTCAATGATATGATGCATCAGTTTCAATCTGAAGACAGTAATTTCCTAAATGACGATGTTGGATCGAGTAATGCCCATTCTTCTATAGATGGAGAAACATTTAAATTATTTGAAATTATTAACGATGCACATACTGAATTATATCCTGGATGCACTAAATTTAGTAAACTGTCGTTCATCGTTGAATTGTTACACCTAAAGGCCTTAAACTAGTGGTCAGACACCTCATTCGACATGTTGTTGGTATTGTTGAAGAAGGTAGTCCTTGCTGGAGCAAAGATTCCAGAGTCATTCTATCAAGATCACAAGTTGACTGATGATCTTGGTTTTACATATGATACAATTGATGCGTGTCACAATAATTTCATGTTTTTTAGAAAAGAGAATGCGCAATTAAAAATTTGTACTATTTTCTATACATCGAGGTGGAAGACCAATGAGATTAATCAAGGTAGTCAGATTCTTCCTGGGAGAGTCTTGATTCAATGGAAACAAGTTGCAGATAAACAGATGCTTTATTTCCCACTGAAACCGAGACTGAATAGAATTTTCTTATCAACTAAAATTTCTAAATTGATGACTTGGAATTCAGAGATAAAGAAATAGGTTGATAAATTAACTCACCCGACAAATTCTTTGGCAGGGAAAGAGTTTGATCAAAGATATCCATACTTTTCTCAAGATTATCGTAATATTCGATTGGGTTTGGTAGCAGATGGTTTTAACCCATTTAGGTCCATGGTTGTTGCAACACATAGTACGTGGCCAATGGTGTTGGTTCCATACAACATTCCCCCATGGGTATGTATGAAGAAACCTTTTTTGTTACTGTCAATTCTAATTGATGGACCGAGAGGACCTAGGGATACAATCAATGTTTATATGCAACCTCTAATTGATGAGCTGCAAGAATTTTGTGCCAATGGTATAATGAATTTTGAATCATCAACTAATGAAATGTTTAGACTTTGGGCCACTTTGTTATGGACAATTAATGATTTCCCAGCATATTCTAACTTATCAGGTTGGAGTACAAAAGGATAATTTTCTTTCCCTTGTTTTAATAAGAGTAAGAAATCTATATGGATTAAGCACTATAGAAAGTGGGAATATCTTGGTCACAAATTCTTTCTTCCTCAATTGTACACGTTCAGAAAATACCATGTATCATTTGATGGTAATATAGAGTATGACCAATTGCCACAAATACTGTTTGGGGTTCAAATTTGTGCACAACTTGTTCAAGAAAACATCCGTACAATGTATGATTTTCAAGATTTATTGGTTCTTGAATTTCCTTCTATTCCTACTGCAAATAGACAGCGCATTCATAATTGGAAGAAACAATGTATTTTTTTGAATTGCCTTTTTGGAAATATATTATTTTAAGGCATAATTTGGATGTGATGAACATTGAAAAAAAATTATGTGATAATATAATGTGCACCATTTTAGGCGTCAAGGGGAAATCAAAGGACAATTCTAATGCTCAACCTGATTTGCAAGAAATGGGATTGAGAAAACCCTTACATTTACAGCTGGGTGAAGGTAATCAGGCTTACATGCCTGCTGCACAGTACACAATGAGTAAAAAAGAGAAACAAAAATTTCTATCAATTTTGAATACTATTAAGGTGCTAAATGGTTATTTATATAATATTTCCAAGCATGTGAATTTGATGAGAATGAAATTACAGGGGTTGAAAAGTCACGATAATCATATTCCGATTCAACAGTTAATTCCTATAGAAATTCATGATTTCTTACCTACCACGGTTGTTGAGCCTTTGATTGGAGTTTCTAATTTTTTCAGATTGATCTGTTTTAGGAATCATCACATGAGTGATTTAAAAAAGCAGTCGGATAATATTGTACTTTCACTATGTCACTTAAAAAAACTATTTCTGTCGTCTTTTTTTTATGTCATGGTTCAACTGACTGTGAATTTAACTGGTGAAGTCATTTATAGTGGTCCCGTGAAATTCTGGTGGATGTATCCAATAGAGCGATACTTAAATATATTGAAACAGTATGTGCGGAAGAAAGCTCGTCCGGAAGCCTCAATTGCCAAGGGATATTTAATATATGAGTGTACTAATTTCTATGCTTCATATATTGATGAGGTTGAAACAAAGATAGATAAACCCTCCCAGAATGAAGAGGGTCCAATTGGAGAAGGAATATCGTTTGATATGCAGAACGATGAGTGGGTTCAAGATCAACGATATGTTTTTTCAACACTCCATCAGTTATGCCATTGATACAGTAAGTTTCATAGTTGATGTGTATTTTGTTTCTATATTTATTTTATTGCTTACCTTAAATTGTGTTGTGATTTAGGATTCATATCGCTGATTTGAAATGTGAAAGGCCCCGTGCAACTGACTATCAAATCCAAAAACATCATTTCAACACATTTCATGAGTGGCTCAAGACTCATGTACGTATAATTGATTTAATATTTTTATAGTGCAACTTAGTTGTATTTTCAAAATCCTTTATCCATTAAACTATATGTGAAATTTGAATATTCAAAAGTTACATGATTTAACCCATCATGTGAGTGAAGAACTCAACCAACTAGTTGATGGTCCATTTATTACAGCTTGTCGCTACAAGTCTTTGGATGATAACAAATTCCAATTTCATATTAGCGATGTTGACATGAACTGAGCCACACAAAATAGTGGTGTTGGTTGTTCTTTTGTTGGTGCGGGTTATTATTATGGATTGCTGAGAGATATTGTTGAGGTTATTTATGGTCATGGATTTAAACACATATTGTTAATGTGTGATTGGGTCGATCAAGTTCATGGAATGAAAGTTGATAACTTCCAATTTACATTAGTAAACTTTAACAATATGATATATAAAGATGACTGAGTATGAAATGATCCCTTCATACTGACATCGCAGGCAGAACAAGTTTACTTTGTTGGCATTTATTCTGATTGAAAAGTTGTGGTGAAAATGTCTAGAAGAGGGGTTTTTTTGGATTAACCAAGAGGAACCTGACATTGTTGCATTTACTGATTAAACACTTGACCAAAAAACGGTAGCTGTACGAGATGAAGATATACAATGGGCCAGAGAGACAGTTGAAGGAGATACGATAGACTTGCATGATTAGTGAAAATTGTAATTATATCCCCAATTATTTTTTTCAAAAATATTTATGAGTTATATTTGTATAAAAATTGCTTGATTTAACTATAATTTCTTTTAATGTAGTTATGTCACAAGGTGGTCACAGTGGTTCACCTGATGTTGTTGGTATATATGTTTTCATTTTTCTAAATTAATTGATTGTAATTTTCTATGTATATTTCCCTAACTGTTTCTAATCATTAATTTATATTGTAGTTGAATTATTAATTTATGTTTATCAGGATCTAGTGCATCTTCCAGCATATGCATGGGTCTGGGTAGAGGGGTTCGATCCTAGAACTCTGGAACCCGATTGGATGTGTTATTTGATGACACATTTCATCCAGTCGGAGAAGGTGCTACTGTATTGAGTCGTCAATTTGGGCATAGGATACGAGACTCACACAGATTCCCTCGTGAATGGAGTTCTTTCCCCCAGGATATGATGGAAATATTATGGAGGGAGGTTTAGGTAAATTCAATGTTTAATTTTTCATGATATTGTTATTATTATTATCCCATATACTGACAATTTTTTAACAGGATAATTTGACATCCTATCCAGATGAGTTTTAGGCTGTATGTATATCCAAATGCTTAAAATTATTGAAGGATTACAAGTCAAGGGTGAAGAGAGATCACTGGACACCATTTGCGGGTGTGCCAGACATTCTACAACGAGTACCTCTAGGCATTCTTCCTACACAGTGGCAGGATTTGGCTGTGTTTTGGTCGAGTGAGGTGGTGATGGTAAGATTTATTACTTTTAATCTATAAATGACTAATTTTTCAAATGTCTATTAAGTAAACACGTTGAATGTAGACCGAGTCTGCTCGTCATTCACATAATCGGGCAATGCAGTGCACGCCTTCCAGACTTGTCACTCGACATATGTCCCAACTCAGACATGATGTAAGTTTAGAATTCACTATTCATTCATATTTTAAAAATATTGTAGTACAACATAGTGAACCCCTTTATTATAGTTACACCAACACGACAAGACAATCGATCAGATGTCCATATGGGTGAGTACTCATAGGGTGGGTGATCCCGATGTTTCTGATGTTATAGTAAGAAAATTACTTACTAATAAATGTATTTTTATTTTATATAAATTATTCGTATTTGTTCATTGATTCATTATATGCTACAAGCTCTATTTGACACTCATTTAGCAGAGTTTCCAGAGGAGAAACATCTTAGTACTGAACATAGAGATGAAATATTTCACCGTGTCATGGGGCTTGATGGTCATGGTTGTTATTTGACTTATGGCGGTGGTGTCCCATGATGTGCAGTTGTTAGAGCAGATGCAATGGGTGCATGCCGAGATTTAGGGATGCACACACAGACTGAGATAGATGCTTCCATGCAGGATATGTAGCGCAATATGGATGCGCAGTTTCAGCAGTTACATGCAGAGTTTGAGGAGAGGTTGTCACAGATGTCATCACGTATCGATGAAATGACGATGCAACAAGTGGCTCCACAGTTAAGAAATAAACCAATCCATACTCAGATTTACTTTTATTGATATATTTAAGATACATAATATTGATATATATTGTAGGCTCTGAATACAGCTGGTAGACATCGTAATGATATTGGTGATCCAGATGAGGATGAACCCCATGCATGAGGTAATTTCATTTGTGTTGATGAATTCTCTAAAAGTTTTTATATCCTTGATGTATAGAATCTTCCATTTTTACCTAGATTAGTTTGTTTTAGTATTTTTGGATGACATATTTGTGCACTCCAAGACTGATGATGATCATACCCAATATATTGACATCATACAAATTACACTTATAAAGCATGGACTATACACTAAGATATATATATATTTCACTTTTGTATTGATTAGGTATAGTTATTGGGTCCAATAGTCTCAGAGGAAGGCGTGTCAGTGGATGGAGAGAAAGTTCAGGCAGTTGTTTCTTAGGAGAAACCCAAGAACACTTTTGATATCTGTAGCTTTGTAGGGTTATTAGGATACTATTTAATTATTATTCGTGATGTGTACGTGGAGACGACACGTCAATTAGACATGTGGTTTGCACGGTATGGATCAATATGCATTTTTTAAGTGTTGGGTGCTCTTCAAAAACACGTGTGGGGTGGTAAAAACTGGCCGAACGATGTAGGAATGGCCTGAAATCAGACGATGACAATCAGTGAGTGAATTTTTAAGTGGTCGGGCAGACGACACATCAATCAGAGGTTCTGTGTGCCCGCAGTGATCGAGAACGCACTTCTAGTTTCATAAACGGCCAAAACAGGCATTTAACGGTCAAGTGCATAGTGGACGACATCGTATTGACCTGAAATCATAGGGAAAAAATCTAATTATTATTAGTGACGTGTACGAGGAGACGAAAAGTCTATCGGACATGCGGTTTGCATGGTACGGCTCAATATGCGTTTTGTAAGTGTTGGGCGTGCTTCAGAAACACGTGTGGGGTGGTCCAAACCAGCCAAATGACGTCAGAATGTCCTGAAATCAGAAGAAAACAACAGTTGAGTGAATTGTAAAGTGTTCGGGTAGACGACACATCAATCAGAGGGGTCGTGTGCCCGCGATGACCGAAAACGCACTCTTGGTGTCATAAACGGCCAAAACGGACGTTTAACGGTGAAATTCACAGCGAATGACATCATATTGACCTGAAATCATAGGTAAAAAATATAATTATTATTCGTGACATGTACGAGGAGACGAATCATCAATCAGACGTGTGGTTTGCGCGGTACGACTCAATATGAATTTTTAAGTGTTGGGAGTGCTTCAGAAACGCGCGTGGGGTGGGCCAAATTGGCCGAATGATGTTGGATTATCCTGAAATCAGACAAAAAAAAAACAGACAAGTGAATTGTGAAGTGTTTGGGCAGACAAAATATCAATTGGAGGTACCGTGTGCCCGCGGTGACTGAGAACACACTTCTGGTGTCATAAACGGCCAAAACAGGTGTTTAATGGTAAAATGCATAGAGGATGACATCAGATTGACTTGAAATCACAGAGAAAAAAATATAATTATTATTCTTGATGTGTACGAGGAGATAACACATCAATCAGACATGCGGTTTGCACGGTATGACTCAATATGCATTTTTTAAGTGTTGAGCGTGCTTTAGAAACATGCGTGGGGTGGTCCAAACTGGATGAACGATGTCAGATTGACCTGCAATTAGAGGAAAAAAATGGGTGAGTGAATTGTGAAGTGGTCAGGTAGACGACACGTCAATCGGAGGTGACGTACACCCGTGGTGG
This sequence comes from Viscum album, assembly GCA_963277665.1. Lineage (NCBI taxonomy): Eukaryota > Viridiplantae > Streptophyta > Magnoliopsida > Santalales > Viscaceae > Viscum > Viscum album. Next base: position 1,993,851,850 of record OY728151.1, read on the forward strand.
CCGAGAATGCACTTCTGGTGTCATAAACGGCCAAAAGAGGTGTTTAATGGTCAAATTCATAGATATTGACATTTGATTGACCTGAAATAACAGATAAAGAATATAATTATTATTTGTGAAATGTACGAGGAGAGATCACATCAATCAGACGTGCGGTTTGCACGATACGACTCAATATGTGTTTTTTATGTGTTGGGTGCGCTATAGAAACGCACGTGGGGCGGTCCAAACCAGCCGAACGATGTCGGAATGGACTGAAATCAGGCGACAACAACGGGTGAGTGAATTGTGAAGTGGTGGGGTAGACGACACATCAATCGGAGGTGCCGTGTGCCCGCGGTGACCTAGAATTCCCTTCTGGTGTCATAGACGGCCAAAACGGGTGTCTAATGGTCAAATGCATAGTAGACAACATCGGATTGACTTGAAATCATAGGGAAACAATATAATTATTATTATTGATGTTTATGAGGAGGAGAAATGTCAATCAGACATGTGGTTTGTGCGGTACAACGCAATATGCATTTTTAAGTATTGGGCGCGCTTTAGAAATGCGTGTGGGGCGGTCCAAACCGGCCGGACGATGTTGGAATGACATGAAATCAGAGAACAACAACCAGTGAGTGAATTGTGAAGTGTTCGGGTAGAAGGCACATCAATCAGAGGTGCTGTGTGGCTGCGGTGACCGAGAACGCACTTCTGGTGTCATAAACGGCCAAAACGGGCGTTTAACGGTCAAATGCATAGAGGACGACATCAGATTGACCTAAAATGACAGGGAAACAATATAGTTATTATTTATGATGTGTACGAGGAGACAACATGTCATTCAGATGTGCGGTTTGCACAGTACGACACAATATGCGTTTTTAAGTGTTAGGCGTGCTTCAGAAACGCGTGTGGGGCGGTCCAAACCATCCGGACAACGTTAGAATGGCTTAAAATCAGACAACAACAATGGTTGAGTGAATTGGGAAGTGTTCGGGTAGACGACATGACAATCAGAGCTGCCGTGTGCCCGTGGTGACCAGAAACACACTTCTAGTGTCATAAACAGCCAAAACGGGCGTTTAACAGTCAAATTCATTGTAGAAAACATCATATTGACCTCAAATCATAGGGAAAAAATCTAATTATTATTTGTGACATGTATGAGGAGATGACACATCAATCGGACGTGCGTTTTGTGCAGTACGACTCAATATGCGTTTTTAAGTGTTGGACGTGCTTCCGAAACGCGCGTGGGGCGGTCCAAACTGGCCGAACAATGTTTGAATGGCCTGAAATCCAACGACAACAACATGTGTATGAATTGTGAAGTGGTCGGGCAAACATCACGTCAATCAGAGGGGCTGTGTGCCCGCGGTGATTGAGAACGCACTTCTGGTGTCAGAAACAGCCAAAATGGGCATTTAACAGTCGAATTCATAGTCAACAACATCAGATTGACCTGAAATCACCTGGAAACAATCTAATTATTATTCGTGATGTGTATGAGGAGAGAAACCATCAATCGGATGTGCGGTTTGCGCGGTACGGCTCAATATGCGTTTTCTAAGTGTTGGGTGCGCTTCAAAAACGCACATGGGGTGGTCCAAACCAGCCGAACGACTTTAGAATGGACTGAAATTAGACAAAAGTAATGGGTGAGTGAATTGTGAGGTGTTTGGGTAGATGACATGTTAATCGGAGGTCCCGTGTGCCCGCGGTGACCGAGAGCGCACTTCTGGTGTCATAAATGGCCAAAACGGGCGTTTAATGGTCAAATTCATAGCGGGCGACATCATATTGACCTGAAATCACAGGGAAACAATCTAATTATTATTCGTGACTTGTATAAGGAGATGTCATGTCAATCCTACATATGGTTTGCGCGGTACTGCTCAATATGTTGGTCGTGCTTCAAAAACGCACGTGGGGAGGTCCAAACCGGCTGAACAATGTCATAATGGCCTAAAATCAGACGAAAATAATGGGTGAGTAAATTGTGAAGTGTTTGGGTAGACGACACATCATCCGGAGGTTCCGTGTGCCCGCGGTGACCAAGAACACACTTATGGTGTTATAAACGGACAAAACGGGCGTTTAACATTCAAATGCATAGAGGACGACATTGAATTGACCTGATATCATAAGGAAATGATCTAATTATTATTCATGATGTGTACGAGGAGACGAGTCATCAATCAGACATGTGGTTTGTGCGGTATGACTCAATATGCATTTTTTAAGTGTTGAGCGCACTTTAGAAACGCGTGTGGGGCAGTCAAAATTGGCCAAACGCCAATGGAATGACCTGAAATCAGACGACAACAACGAGTGAGTTAATTTTGAAGTGGTAGGGTAGACGACACATCAATCAAAGGTGTCGTGTCCTCGCGGTGACCGAGAAGGCACTTCTGGTGTCATAAACGGACAAAACAGGCGTTTAATGATTATATTCATAGCGGACGACATAAGATTGACCTGAAATCATAGGGAAACAATCTAATTATTATTCAAGACGTGTATGAGGAGACAAAACGTCAATCAGATGTGTGGTTTGCACGGTACAACTAAATATGTGTTTTTTAAGTGTTGGGCATGATTCATGAACGCATGTGGGTCGGTCCAAACCGGCCGAACAACGTCTGAATGGTCTGCAATCAGAAAAAAACAATGGGTGAGTGAATTATGAAGTGGTTGGGCCGACGACACATGAACGAGAGGTTCCGTGTGCCCGCTGGGACCAGAAATGCACTTCTGGTGTCATAAACGACCAACACGGGCGTTTAATGGTCAAATTCATAGCGAACGACATCGGATTGACCTGAAATAATAGGGAAACAATATAATTATTATTCTTGATGTGTACAAGGATAAATAACATCAATCTTACATGTGGTTTTCACGGTATGACTCAATATGTGTTTTTTTAGTGTTGGGCGCACTTCAAAAACGCGCGTGGGGTGGTCAAAACTAGTCGAACGACGTCAGAATGGCTTGAAATTAGATGAAAATAACATTTGAGTGAATTGTGAAGTGGTCGGGCAGACGACACATTAATCGGAGGTGTCGTGTGCCCACGGTGACTAAAAATGAACTTCAGGTGTCATAAATGGCCAAATGCATAGAGAATGAAATTAGATAGACCTGAAATCACAGGCCAATAGTCTAATTAAAACCATAGAATTAACAATTTTAAAATTTTAAAATGGTAATTGAAATTGTGAATATAATTTGAAAATAAAATACTTTCGATCAGTTACACTAAGATTGAATTGAAATATGTTAATTTGTTTTAATTACTTGTTTATAGGTTTCATTCGGTACTTTTTTTGTTATTAAATTTTGTTATGTAGTTATATTTGATGATGGATGTAGAGCTTGGAATATGAATGATGAGATTTATGTGGGTATATTTTATTATATTATTGATATATTTTTTAAAAAATTTAAAAACCTATAGCGACCTCCATTTGGGGGTTTCTATAGGTACAGCCTACATCAGCTGCCATTTGGCGGTCGTGTTAGGTGATTCCAGCGCCACCTACAGCGGCCGCTGTTTAGCAGCCGCTGTAGGTCTGGGCTAACGCGGATACTGTATGGCGATCGCCCTAGCCCATACCAGCTTTCCTTCAGCATCCCCCAAATGGCGGTCACTGATAGCAACAGCAACGAGCCAAAAGTGGCCACTGTTTGGTGGGCGTTAGGCGGCCACTGTAGACCTTTACCGACGGCTTTTGGCGGTTGCTAAAGGTCATGATTGTACTAGTTATAGTTTTGTTTCTTTGAATAAGAGGAGGTTATAAAAGGGATGAATAAAAGTTATTATATTAGAAACATAATAATTAAAAATATACATGATTCGGAAATTATCATTACTTTATGGAAGAATTTTAGGAGGATAAATTATTAGAATAACTGAAAATAAGAGGGTGTTTTTGAAAACAATGACATCTTGAATATCACCTCCTTAGAGGACCCCTTGGAGACATTGGATTTGGTATTTTGGTGATAAAAGAAGCACTTAGAGGTGGGTAGAGTGAGTTGGAAATTTTTTTGTATATATTTTATCATCTTAAAGTATTTTAGGTCAAAATGGGGTGGTGAGGGGTGGTATTTATACTTGAGGAGAGGTGAGTTTAAGAGATTAAATAATAGTAATTTTATAATAAAATCCAACCACATTGTGGTGGCATTACTTTACAAGAATTTGGATAATAATTAATGTTTTAAAATATGGTTGGGGTCCTCAAATACCTCAAAAAACCATTTAATGTTGGATTTTTATGTGTTTTATACATTTTCCTTTTAACTTTTACCCTTTTCATTATTTTACCTATAATAGAGTATATAATGTTTTTACCATGGTAATTTTTTTATGACTAAAAATAAAAATTAACTTAAAACCTAATGTTAAATTTATAATTAAAATAGTCAATCAATTTTAAAAAATTAAATTCACAAAATTGGAAAAATAATACTTAAATATAACCCCACATATACAATGAAAATGCAGGTTTTTAATGTGAAAATTTCAAAAGTTTGAAATGTTTTTATATCCAATTTAAATGTGAAATTGATTATAATGTGAAATTGATTAAAATGAAATAAATTAGTTTTATTTATATATAATTTAACTAATTTTAATTTTAAAAAATTAAAATATAATTTAACTATATAATTAAATTGGATGAAAGAAGGAGTTTTTAATTATAATTTAGTATTTTTTACAATTTATCAAAAAATGAAACTTATCCAAAAATTTCCAAAATTTCACCCTAAGATAAATTTGATATTGTTATTTTAAAAAATGAAATTTACTTTATAAGATTTAATTTTTTGAGTTTCAAAACTTACTTTTATAATTAGTTCACCATTAAAAGTTGGAAAAATAGTCTTTTGAAAAATATAGCTTTTTATGCTTAAAATTGGATTTATTTATTATGTTAAGCCTATAAAACTTATTGGATGAATTTAAATAAATTTTATTGAACATATTAAATATAAATTTCATTAATAAATTTCACTAATACTGATTAATTTAATCTATTATGATAAAATTCCATTATAGGCATAAAAATAGTTTTTTATTTCAAAACATCCTTTATGTTCAATGGTATTTTATTTTCATTTCTAATTAATTGGTAATCAGTGAATAAATTTCATAAAAATGTTTAAAATTTATTTTAAACATTTATTATATTTCATTTATTCTCACCATTCCAATGTCTAAGTGATAACTATCACAATTAAATGATAATATTTAATCATTTGTTTAATCTCGGTGTTCACTGTAACATAAGATATCAAAGAGATTAAAATTAAAAAGATACATAACATAAAATGATGGGGTGTTACATTTATTTAAAAAATTGGGGTCTTGGGTATGTCATATAATTCCCAATAACCCTCCCACCACCACTTCCTAATACAATAAGTTAGGGGTGGGGTGTAACAATAATCATTCATGAAAGGCGATGATGGAAAGCGAATTACATCAGTTCGTTAGGTGGCAGTACTCTATACAAAGAACTGAAAAGTTTGTTTCCCATTTGATAGAATAATATATAGATATGGATTATTACATTAACATAATAACATATCAGTATATGTAATATGTGGGTGTTATTATTTCATCATGTTTTAAGAATATTTGAAGGATGTAGAAGAATAAATAAAACTAAAATATTATTTTAAATTCTATACCTCTTCTTCAAAGGAATTTATTTACTTTAAAAGTTAAGCTATATAATGTTTTTTTATACCCAAAATAAAAACTATATAATATGGTAAGGGATTTGGGTAGGGATTTTCAAACCAAATAGTACTTGAAGTGAGAAGAAAAGATGATAATGGGTGCCCTTTTATAACAACGAGAGGGTTATTCTTGGAATTTATTAAATTATTAAATTAATATAAATTAATTTTAATCTTAAAATGGATAAAAATTGATATAAGATTAATATTTTATGATTACTAGTCTAAATAATTTTATAAAATAAAAATTTTAGATGTTTAATCGATGTTTTCACCCTAATCTTTTTATTTTAACCCGATGTTAACCATTTTGATGATTACAATGATAACAAAGTTTTTAATGTTTTATGGGTTAATATAGTTACTATAAAAGGGGAATTTTACCATAATAGAACATGGTTGATATATTAAAAAATATCATAGTCAATTTTATTTGTTCTAAAATATCGTTAATTTCATTTTTGTTACCACTCATTTAATTTGACTTCGAAAAAAAACCTGATAGAAAAGGAATTATAATGTAACAATTTAACACATTTATGAAATGTTATATTTTTATAAAATATTATTGTAACACAATATTTCATTTAAATTATACCACTTTTAATATTTTTAGGATCATTTATATTATTTTTTTACTAATTGAATAAATATTGTGTTGATATTGCTTAAGAATTTAAGGTAATTATTTCATCACTAAAAATTATAAAAGTTTTAATAGGATAAAAATGAAAATTTATATTTTAAATAAAAATTTATAATATAACATAAGAGGATTTTATTCCCATCAAAAAATATTATATATATTAAAAGCAATAAAGTGACATTTTTGACTTTATCTTTTACTTAAATATTATAAAGGTACAAATCAAAGAAATATGGCACAAAGTTATCATATTAACTAAAATTGGATGTAAATTTGATTAATACAATTATCAAATAGGAAAAATGAAATTTTTAGAGTCATTTTTAGAAGTTATCATATTTTTTAACCTTAAGTACTCGATTTAATCTTATCATGGTGATAATTATATTCAATGATTAATATTCATATTAAAAATAATAAAAGGTAAATATTTACAAAATTTGGGAATTATGATTCAAAATATGGAATAAGTTATTTAATATTAACATTATATAATTATCATAAATTAATTTATGTTTAGGAGGCAAGACACAACGCAAAACAGGTTTTTCAGAAAAATAATTTTTTAGGTTTTTATTCCAATTTAAACCATAAAATTGATTCAAATTAATATAATTGGATTATTAATAATAAAATAAAATTAATAATACACTATAACCATTTTAAAATATAATTTAATTATTTAAATTTGTGAAAAAATATAAAAATAAGTTTTTTCACTGATCATTGTGCAATCAATCTTTTCAGAAAAATCCTGAACATTAAGTTAATTTTGACATGATGGAATAAAATATTATATAATTTTTATTAAATAAAATTTCCATAATTTCAATAAATTAATTTTAATATTTACTTACATAAATAAATAAAAACCATTTGGGAAGAATATATTGACTTTATGAAAAAAATTAGAGCTTATTTCATAAGAACTATTCAACAACTTTTTATTGATTAAAACTTATATATATATATATATTTAATAATTTGGTTACTCTAATCCATACCCTAAAATTGGATGTCTAGTTTATAAAAATCATATTTTAATAATATTATTTTTTTGGTTTATTTAGGATCTGTGTTGGGCATCATGTACTCCATCGAATGTAGTATTTTTTTTAAAATATCTTGATATTATATTCTCACACGATTTGATAACTTTTTAATGTGAAATTTGAACTTGAAATCTATAATAAAAGGTTTGAAATTCGAAAATTCCATTGTTAAAATCCCAAAACCTAAAAAAGGGTTAGTAAAAATTCTCTTGAAAATAGTGAAATGTAAAAAAGGAGGTTATATGGAATAATAGATAGTTGACTTCCAAATGGGATAACATTAGTTGGGAGTGAAAATATGGATAGATATAAAAATTTAATTTTTAATTAAATATGGATAGAGATAGAGAACATTGATTACAAGAAAGTGAATTCTCAAAATAAAGTTAATGACCAAAAAAACATACACCAAATAAGTGTGAAAAAGAGAATCGATTCATACAAAATGAATGTTACAAAATATTTTTTTCAAGATCCTTTCCCAGGAGTTAAGGAATTCCTTTACCATATAGAATTTAAAATTAAGGAGAAAATAATAGATAATTATAATTTAATCCATTAATGAATTTTTTCCACAATCTCATATTTTCCCCCAAATGATGAGTGTTCAATATGATTTTTTATGCCTAAATCACTAAAATAAACTTCTAAAATATCACATAATTACACCAAAGAATAAAAATATATTCCTCCTATATTTAGACATTATCCAAAACCAAAATTGTTAGAATAAGGTAATATAATTTGTAAAATGAATAAACCTTTATATGATGAAATATAATAATAATCTTCAAAGATTCAACAATAACACCCAACTATAAACTTATATCATTTTATAAATAATTAACATTAATTTTTTTTTCAAAATATCCCCAACCAAGTTTGAAACCAAAAAATTACAAGTATGCTTTCATTGTTTTTTCTGATATTAATTTAACAGTTATCTCCAGTTAATATTAGTCATTGAAAAAGTCATATACCCAAAAAATTTATATTCACTAATCATATAATCTCTAAAATATGCTAATAATTACCATAAATAACCTGAATCACTATAAATCCACATTAAAATCTTATATACTTCCAAAATGTGATTCAACCTTGATTCCTAAAATAAAATCCCATAATATCATATAATGTTCTCTAAAATTATAGTGATATTTTTTTCAAAAAAACATTAATCACTTAATACTAACCAAATAAAAGTTCAATGCCATGTTTATCTATATGATAAAACATTTATTTTAAAATTATAATAATATATAATTTCTTTAATATCAAAGATCATATAAATTATAAATGTTATCAATAAGTTAATCATAGAGTTATATATACCTCAAAAATTTATTAAGAATTAATAAATGTCTCTAAGATAATTCCATGACATAAGACTTTAAAATGTTAATAATTTTTTTAAACTTATGAAAATACTTAAATCATAATTTTTGTATCTCTTTATGTAGAAAAACCAATCATTGAACATTCTTCATAAAATCATAACCATTGTTTTTCATCTTATTCCTTAATTCTTCCTTCCAATAATTAAAAATATGAATCTTGTCATAATATTCATCAATATAAAAATGTAAGTCAAAATATAATCTATACATTTTATAAGTCAATCATGGTATCATCATAATCAACTATAATGACATCAAGCATTGATAAACCTTTATCTGTACAATATTTAGGATCCCTTTCTTGATATTTCCACATAAGAAATCGATTTTAATAATGCACATACTCCCCAAATTTAAATAATTAAATTGATAACATGGGAATAAATTTAATCTATTTTATGGTTTTAATATGAATCTTCCCTTTTCCTTAATAATTTATTAATTTATTCCCTCTTTTAACACATACAAAAAATCAACCTATTATTTTAAGACATTCTCCTAGATTATTTTTTCCACATTATTGACACATAAGATATTGAATATTTTTTTACATTTATGAAATTTATCACCTAAGATTCCATAAAACACAATTTTTATCTTTCTTGGTGTGTTGGGAAACCAACATAGGCTAATGTTGTTAATCATAACTTATGATAGTTGGTTAATTATAACCATAATATTTTTTACTATAGCTCGCATTCCATTAAGTTGTTTGTTCAGACATCCACTATATTTTCCTTCACGTCCATTGTTAATTTTTGTTCATATTAGATGAATCCATTTACTAAAACAAAAAATGGTTAGTGTAAATATATCAATAAAATCATATTAAACCATCTTATGAGAATGATAAAAACTAATATATCATTAGCCATTCCATCTTCTATCCAAATCGTTAATTTATCTAAAATAAATGTAATTCTTCCTAACATACTAACCATTATCATTAAATATGACTTTTAACTTATCCTCAAATAACATAATAACCTATAAATTTATTTAAACTTTTCATATAATACCAACTCAAATGACCCCAAAATAAACATTATTTAATCTATAGTTTTTAGATAAGAATTCACTTTCTTATATTTTAAGGATATTTATGTTTTAGATTTTTAGATAATTTGGCCAAAAGTCTTAAATATAAAACCACTATATTACAAAGTGTAAACTTATATTAAGTATCCATTTTCCCCATAATATAAAAAATTTAAAATGAAACCAATTTTCTTCTCATGAAAAAGAATCATGAATTTCAACTTGACATCTTCTTTATTATTACACATCCTTTAACCTTGTGAAAAACATTTTAAAAATTTGGAATCAACACAAAATTCTTAGTAAGGGACATAATGAAGGAAATAAATTATACTAGTTAAAAACATTAAAAACATAAAAAAATTCATTTTTCTTGATAATATTTGAGTGTATTAAATAAATCATACCCACATGAAAAAGAGACAGTTTTTTCCAAATATATTTTTTAAAAACCATAATAATGAAATAAAAACCCTTTTTAGAGACTTGTACAATTATATTAATAAATCATGTCATAAATAACTATATCCTAATTAAATTCATTTGAGAAACCTCTATGGTTAACTATATCCTTTTTTCCTTTTAAGGAAAATAACATTAACTAATGCATTGGAGATCTAAAATGGGACTCACTCGTTATATAAGATATATCAAGATCACCCATTTTATAAGCTCTATTAGGCTCATACGATCATATAAGTTATATCAAGAAAACTGCATATTTATATATAATGATCATTTATCATATCCAAAACACGAATTTTAATTCTTTCACATTTTCATTATTAAACCTTAGAAAATCTATTTTAAACTCTATGTCAAACACTCTTGAATACTGAGATATTGTTTCCTAAAAAAATAAATATTTCCCAATAAAAAATCGTAGAACAAATGAAAATAGAGTTTTTATTTAAAGAAAACATAAAATATTTTAAATTAATATATACATAAAATAATGGTTATGGTAGTAGTCCAAATCGCTGGTGCTATATACATTAAAATAAAATATTCCTTTTCATTTTTATTAAAAAATGTTTAATAAAAGGACTCAATTTTTAAGGATTTAAAATAAAGAATAAATTCACATAAAATTTATCTTATAATTTATTTATGACCACATAAAAATATCAAAAAAATAATTTTATAAATATGGCATGGAATAAAAATATTTAGAAAATAAATCTTTACAAAAATTTAAATAGAGGTTTTATGTTAGTGTCTCTTACCTTGAGTCTGATTTGTCACGTATGTTATTTATCATTCAGAATAATAATGTTTGGTAAACTATTAACATGATTAATAAACTTTCTGAAGTTTATTATTCCTTTTATAGTATTTATTACAATGTTATATTTAGTTACTTAATCATTTAAGTTCACGTGATACATTTTTGACGATATTCAGCTCATATGTCCAAAATGACATTGGTTGGTTTGATATGGTCAATGAGGTCATTATTATATCGTATATTGACTAAAAAACATGAAATTATTATCATTTTTATATTTCAATTATAATTTTAAATTAAACCATGAAATATGATTATGAAAAATGAACTATGTTACAATCATAGAGACGGTAGGCCATACATATGCATGAGTAACATTTCCATTTTTAAATGATCATGATTTAAATAAGGTAAGTATTATTTTATAATTAAATAATAATTATTATATCATAAACATAATAATATTTATTTAAATAAACTTGTATATAACATCCCTGTTACGTGGATATGAAAAACGAATCACATCACTTCGTAGAGGTTGTAATATACATAAATGCATGAACAACATTATCATTTTTCAGAGGATGATAAGGTAAGAAAATAGATGATATATTATTTTTAAAAAATAAAAAAATTTCTTTAATATTATATATATATATATTAAATACATCAGTATAATCACTATTTAGAGGTGATGATGGAATAATAATTACATTAGTTTGTGAAGTGGTGGTCTGCTGTACAAACGAATGAAAGTTTTGTTTCCCATTTGATTAAAAAGGGGATGGATATGGATTAATAAATTAACATAATTATATATTTTTATATGGAAGATACTTGTGTTATTATTTTATGATGTGCGAATAATATTTTAAGGATTTGTAAGATGAAATAAAATTAAAAAATTTGGTGAAAAGCTATACCTATTCTTTGTACAATATCCTTTTCTTTACACCTTATGCTCTCTAAGGTTAGTGTTATGCCCAAAAAGAGACATCAATAAAGTGGGAAGGTATTTTAAAATTGATGTTATGAACAAAAATGGTTCTTTAAATGTGAATAAAATATGATAGATTGTGACCTTTTATAATTAGGGGAGGGACATTCTTGGAATTTCATAATGTTTTAAATTAATATAAATAAATTTTCATGTTCAGATGGATCAAAATTGATATAAATTTAAAATAAGATAAGGATGATTCAAAAAAAATTCATAAAATAAAAATTTCACTAGTTTAAGTAATTTTTTCAACCTTATATTTTTTATCCCTCTGTTTACCCTTTTGAAGATTACCATGATAACAAATATTTTTACTCTTTAGAGGTCGAGATAGTTACTATAGAAGTAAAATTGAATCATAAATAAAATATGGTTGATATTTTCAACCATATATGAATCAATTTCAGGAATATGTAACTTTTAGAAATTTTAAATCATTTAATAAAATATTATTTATTATAAAATACTATTTATTATAAAATATAATTAATGTCATTTTTGGAACTATTAACTTAATTTGACTTTAAAAGTAACATGACAACAAAAGAATTAAAATATAATCCTATAACACATTCTTATAATGTTATATTTATCCAAAAAATTCATGGGACACAATAATTCATTCAAATTATATTACAATAAATATATTTTGAAACATTTATATATTTTTTCTATTAATTGAATAAATACTATGTTGGATTTGCAAAAAAATTTAAGATAATAATTTCATCACTAAAAATTATCAATACCTTGATAAAAAATAATTTATCTTTAAAATAAATATTTGTAACTGAAAATAATTTTTTTATCCCAGTCGTATTTTATATATATATTAAAAGGAATAAAGTGACATTTTTGACTTTATCTTTTACTTAGAATTTAGAAAAGTAAAAAATCAAAGAAATATGGAACTATTTTGGAATATTTTAAAATTTTTGTTTAATATGGCCAAATCACACTCATGAAATAAGAAAAAGGCAAGTGCTAGGTCCATTTTTAGTCCTTATCTTATTATTTTTAACCTTAATTACTCAATTTCCCATTACTGTGATGGAAATTATTTACTATAGCTACTATTCATAATGAAAAAATGAAAAGGGACATATTTATCAAATTTGGACCTCCTAATTCAGAATCTCGAATCTATTTTTAAATAATAAATTTCTAGAACCAGCATAAATTAATTTATGATTTAAATGTAAGACTCATTGAAAAACAATTTTTTTATAAAAATTCATTTTTAAGTCTTAAAATGTTTTTATACCAAATTAATCCATAAAATTTATTGAGATGAACATAATTAGATAATTAATAATATTATAAAACTAATTATAATTTTAAACTCTTTTAAAATAAAATGGATCTTTTCAAATTCTTGATACAAAATTAAAATCAGTATTTTTCACTATTCATTAGAAATCAAACTTTTTAGAAAAATATCAATAAAGCCACTCTTAGTTAATTTTTACATGGTTATTTTAAAATAAAATCTTTTTAATAAAATAAAATTTCTAAAATTTCTAGAAATTAATTTTAATATTCGCTCACATAAATGAATAAAACCCATTTTTGGAGAAAACTTATTTTTGAAGAATAAAATGACATTATTAAGAAATATTGAGTGCTTATTTCATAAGCATAAATAAATAAATTTTTATTGATTAGGAAATTTATATATATATTTTTTATTATTATTAATCACATTCACACACTCCAATTTAATGGCTATGTTATAATGGCCATATTTTAATAATAATATTTTTTGATTCATTTAAGCTCGATGTTTCATATCTTGTACACTATCAAAAATAGTGTTTCTTTTAAAATATAGAGATATTACACCTCCAATTGTTTAGGGGATAGTGACTAGTGTAAAATTATCCACCTTAAAATTAGAGTTATTCACCTCTAATGAAAATCAAAACTCATATTATAGGGGAAATAATTGAATAAATTCTTAATAAACGAACATCTAATTAAATGTAGTATGAGGAAGAAACCATGAAATCCACACAACACCCACGACCACCAACCCAAAAAATTTATAATCTAGTCTAAATGATAAAAGGTAAATAAAAAAAGGAAAATAATACCAAAAACATATTAGATTGAAATAATGGCTACATGCTGCTCCCAAGTCTCATGTCTACTACTACACCCAAGCATCCATAAAGAGAACAAGAATATCTTCATGGACATAAGAGAGAGGGCATAAGTTCACATGAAATTATGATAAATAAAACTCAATATGATTATACCAAATTTTTTTCTCTAATTAAGTAATAAAAATTTATGCATAAAATAATAATATTTGGTGCGGAGAAAGAACATCCATAATCATACCAACCTAATCTATCATATAGTAATAAATATATTCCTAAAACTACCCTTAACTTGAATTTTTACACTCATAAAATAATAGTTTAAGATTAAAAATTCTTCCTCTCATATCCCATTGGAAGTTTACCTATCCGCACACCAAAATAGTTTTTGGAGGAAGTAATTGTCTTCACTTATCGATGTAATTCACAAAGAAGCGTTCAACTCTATAAATTTGATTACATATCCAAAATCTATCCAAAATACACAAATCTAAATATAAATATATATATCAAAATATGAGAATAAATAAACATCTCTTGAGTGTATCTATATTACCGACTCTCAATCTCTATGTTTTGGGTGATAAAGAAATAGATCTCATGCATCCTTGTCTACCTCAACACTAAGTGTGTAACTCACAAGTGAAGAGTCACTAACCCCAAAGTGGAAATAGATTCCAAAGATTTAATAATATCAACATAATCTACCCTAACTCCACCTAGAGCAGTGATAAAGAAATAGTGCAAGCTCAAATATCATAAACTGAATCCATGCTACCCCATGTGTAAGTATAGAGTTATTATTAATAATTGAAATTATCGATGTCTTCCAGTCTGCTACATATGTCATACACTAAGTTATTAACCATTTTTAGTTCCATAGAGAGGTCCACTATTCTATATCAAATTTTAATAACTTTTTTATTCTAATATATCAATCATCTTTAATCCTATAAAAATCTATTAATCTCATTAATTGATTGTTTTTCCTCACAAATCATATCCACTAAGAATGATATATCAATACAATTCATATTATGTATTATGAATAATAATTATACCATAATTATTTTATTGATTCAAAATGTAATATATAACTCATCTAATAGTTTTTTAAGTCCTTCCATGAACTTTACTTTGTCACTGGCATCGAAAAAGAAGTGACTCTTTAATGTTTGGAACCAAGGAGAATGATTAAATGTATAAATAGTCCTCATTTATTATTAAATTCCCAAATTTAACTTTTAGGATTATAATGACCCATAATTTACATACATTGTCATTAATTCAGAATTAAATCATACTTATTACAACATATAACAAAACCATGATAGGACTGTATAGGTATAGTGTCTTTAGAAACTGGGAAACACAAACAACTCGTTCATAAATCATCTACATTGTCTCCCATTTATTTCATCATATCTAGAACCCCTTTTGGAATATACTACCTAATAACCTTCTTACTGACCTAGGGAAAATAAAACATACAAAAGGGTGAGCTCAAATTCTTAGTAAGGGTAAGCAAAGGAAATATCAATCATATCATATTCATAAGAACATAACATTTTGAAAATCTTAACCTGAAAAAGATATCATAATATCATGACATGGGATAAATCATAGTAGTGAAATATAATCCCAATAATCATAAAATAAAACATAAAACTTCATGTCATACACACATATTCATAGAAAATCATTTCATATTATTCAAGACTCATTGCCAAGACCATCATAGCAGATAAAGTCCATTACTGAACCGAGTTGACTCCTCGTTCCAGTCCTATATCACAGATCCAAATTAACTTTCTGTTCCAGCCATGTCTATATCATGAGATATAAATATTCACCCAATGCATTGGAGGGGGATATAGGTCCCACCCATCTCATAATGAAACCATTATTATGTGTGCCACAAAATCATAAATCATACAACATAGCCTAACCCATGTAATAAAAATGTGATACTTAAACATCCTTCCATCATAAAATAATACATTTAAGATAAAAGGACTTCATAAAAATAATTCCTTAGTACCATAATCAAATCAATGTAATAATAGGAATAGAAATAGAACCCTATATTATCTTAGATGGAAAATAATTTTGATAAAACACTTGAACTCCATTCCTGAGGAATATGTCATTTCTTCTTCAAAAACATTTTTCCTTTCTCAAAATGTCATAATAAAAGAAGTTAATTGAAAACAAACATGAAAACTTGTTAATAAATCTTCATGGAAATAATGTTCTATGAAATCATAAAAATCCATTAATGCCGTATAAGTTAAAAAAACATTCTTCTCATACTTTGGCCGGAAAAGTCAAAAAGTATCTCGTACTGAAAACAAAAAATGATTCCTTTCATATCCTTTACTAAAATTTTCAACAATAGGTAAAATTGGATTTATAAAATTTTAGTTGGATATAAATAATATTACATATTGAGGAAACATGTATGTGGATGATAAATATGTCCTAGTAAATACCGAAGTATAAACAATCTCAGATAAAAATTGAGACTGAGAAATTTTCCCTTACCTTAGGTATGATATTATTCGTATGTATCTGAAACTCCTATATAATGATATAAATAATGGTACAGATCTATTAAAGAATAATAATTATTTTTATGATAACATTTATGATCATATTTTCATCCGTTTGTTAGTAACATTTCATTGTTACTCGTTGTTTGGGTATTAATTTCTTTATTTTCATATGTATGTTTTGTTGGATAAGTTCATATTACTATTTTTAGGTTATAGTAATATCATTTAAATAATGGTATTAGTATAATATATATCATATTTATTCTTTCAATTCGTTTATATAATCATGGTTTAATGAAGATCATGTAGAACAAATCACATCGCACCGTGGAGACGGTAAGCCGTACGTACGCACGAGCGACTATATCATTCCCATAATTATTTAATGGTATTGGAGTGGATGAAAGAATATCTCAGAATTATTATCATTTCATAATAATCAGATATATCTATTCTTTATACCATTATACCAATTCAAGTAAGGTGGTGGTGGAAAACAGATTACACCACGGCGTGAAGACGGTATTCCGTAGGATGGATAGAAGATGAAATCCGGTTGTTTCATATTTATAATAAAATATAATTATATGAGTGATACTTATGTTATTATTTTATAATGAATTAAATAAATAAGAGGAATTAGAAGAAGAAATAAATTTGAAAGAATCGGTAAAGGATATTACCTCTTCTTCGACGCGCCTCTTCTAAACCTCCACATAGGGCACTAAAGTTGGTCTTTGAAGAATACCATGACATCTATTATGTTTCTAGGGAAGTGGATAAGATAAATTTAATGAGTTTGGATGAGTTTAAAGGCTAAAAATATTGTTAAGAGGAGAGGGAGGAGATTCCCTTTTATAAGGGAGGAGAGGGGCACCATTGGAAACATAAAAAAATATTAATTTATAATAATTTCAAACCCCACTTAAAAACCTCAAAAAATGACTCAATTCGAATATGAGATGAGATAGGGTTGTAATATAATCAACTAATAAAATTTATACATGTTGGGAATTTATTTTAAACCTTATCATATTGATTTATCCCTATTTAATCTATTTAATTTTATTTGTGGTAATAATATTCTAAATTTTAAATTGTTATAAATATTTACTTATGTGTTGTGAATTTTCCATAATTGGATAATATATGACATTTTAGACCATATAAATTTCAATTTAAATTTTTTAAATATTTCTGTGATTTTTATAAAATTTTATAAAATGTTATTTTTATAAAATAACAAGTGTCAATTTTGACACTATTCATTTATTTGCATTTAAATAAAATCCACACAGAGAATATATTAGAAAAAAAATATTTAATAGATTCATATTATGTCATATTAATCTATAAAATTTGTGGATAACATTAATTAGTTTATATAATACTTATTTTAATATTTTTAAAACCAAATATTTGATATTTCAATCAATAAAATAATTTCTACATCACTATTGTGTCATCATTAATGACAATTATTTAATTCTTAAAAATTATAAATAAATTCTCATGATGTAGATAATTTTATTATATTTCTGTAGACTAATTATATTCTATGTTTTATGAATTTTATCACTAAATTAAAATTATTAAACTTATAAGATATAAGAGAGTGACATGTTGTCACTTTCTTTGGTTTTAACAATAATTATATCATTTTCATGGTCAAAAGTACATGAAATGAATAGATTCGGACACTTAGGTGATATGGGTCGTATTTTATTCATCCAATAGAATTTTGGAAGGTTGTAGGGTAATTTTATAATCTTATTTTTACCCTTAATTACCCAATTTACCTTTAACTGTAGTAAATAAAAATTACCGTAGTTACTATTCATAATGTCAAAAAAAAGTAACCTATTAACATAATTTTGACCCAATAAATCTAATTATGGAATCCATTTTTCAAAATTCAAAACACAGAAGTTTCAGTAATTAATTTAAAATTAATCCCGTTGTTAAGAAAATGGGTTTTAAAAGTTAAAACATTATGAAAGATTGAAATGTTTTTTCCTATGAATTCAATGTAAAATTAATGGTAATGACAAATATTATATTAAATGGTAAAAATATATTCTATTTATACTTTAAAACCATTAAATTTTATCATTTAACCATATAAATTATATTGATGAAAAAATTTGTTTTGAAGAAACACTTAGCGTATTTTTACTATTCATCAATATATGAAAGTTATCAGAAAAGTATCAAAAATTTATCCAATGTAAAATTTTATATCTTGATTCAATATAAGAATTATATTTTGTAAAAATGAACTTATAAACTTGTCAAAAATTAGATTTAAAATGGGTGCTCCATCAAAAGGTAGTAAAACTGCATTTTTTGAAAAATACTTCCTTTATCTGAAAAATTGATTTTGTTTTCATACCTCATTCTAGAAAATGTGTAAGATGAATTAAAATGTTATAAAATTCAAAATTCAGTTAATACTATTCATAACAGCTAGTTCATAATATTATAATAATATATCATTTTTTAGTAAACTCAGTATTGCTTACAACACAAGCTATCGAGGAAGGTTTCTCTTGCGTGTAACGCAAGCCAAGATAGTGTTGTGTATAGTGAAATATTCCTTTGGTGTTGTGTATAACATAAGACATATATATATATATATATATATATATATATATATATCATAAAATCTTAGGGTGTTACATTCTACCCCCTTAAAATGAATTTCGCCCTCGAAATTCATCACTTTGTAACAAACAGATGAGGATACCTCTCCCTCATCATATCTTCAAGTTCCCATGTAGCTTCTTCTTATTGGAGGTTCCTCCATAAAACTTTAACCAACCAAGTGATCCTGTTTCATAGAACTTTTTCACTACGATCCAGAATCTCTATCGGCTCTTCTTTATAAGAAAGATCTTGCTCTAGTTATACAACTTCTGAGCTTAGTACATGTGAAGGATCGACTATGTAATTTCTCAGGAGATATACATGGAACACATCATGAACTTGAGAGAGATTTGGTGGAAGTGTCAATCGGTAAACTACCTTCCCAACACAATCCAGTATATCAAAAGGACCGATATACCTGGGGCTCAACTTTCCCTTCTTTCCAAATCTCATTACTCTCTTCCAGGGATGTATTCGTAAGAACACATTATCACCCACTTCAAACTCTAGGTCTTTTCTTCAGTTGTTGGCATAATTTTTTTTTCAACTCTGAGATGCTCTTATGTGTTGTCGAATAGATCTGAACTTTTTTTCCATCTCATCAACAAGATCAGGTCCTAATATCCTTCTTTCCCAAACTTCATCCCAACAAGTTGGAGATCTGCATTTCTTTCCATAGAGAGCTTCATAAGGAGCCATCTGAATACTAGAGTGAAAGCTATTATTATAAGAAAATTCCACCAAAGGAAGGTGTTGATCCCAACCACCTTTGAAATCCATAGAGAAAGCTCTCAACATGTCTTCCAAATATTTAATTGTCCTCTCAGACTGACCGTCTGTATGAGGATGATAGGCAGTGTCGAAACATAACTCTGTATCTAGAGAATGCTGAAGACTTCACCAGAAATTCGAGGTAAACCTCAGATGCCGATCAGATATAATGAAAAGTGGTACTCCATGCAATCTTACCACTTCATTTACATATATCCTGACAAGGTAATCAAGAGAGAAATCTTCTCTAATAACAATGAAGTGTGCCAACTTCGTAAGACGACCAACTAAAACCCAAATAGCATTATTGACTTTGGATGTTTTGGGAAGTCCGATGACAAAGTCCATAGTGATGTTTTCCCATTTCCATTTTTGTATGGGTAATGGTTGTAACATCCCCTTATACTTCTGTCTCTCAACATTAACTTGCTAACAAACCAAGCACCGAGATACATATTTGGAGATATCTCTTTTCATTCCATCCCACAAAAAGTAATCATTTAGGTCCCTGTACATCTTTGTACTTCCAGGATGAATAGAGAATGAAGAACTATGAGCCTCATCCAGTAACTCCTTCTTTAATTTTTGTAAGGGAGGAATATTGACATGGTTCCTAAACCTTATTATCCCATCACAATCAAGGTTGAATTCAGGAACATTTGTCACCTTCTTTTGTATCCCAACATCCTCCTTCTGTGCCTCTTTAGTATTCACTTGTATAGTTGGTTGAACATTCATTTGAGAAAGATAATATATCTCCCTTTTCATTAAAATTCCAAGATCCATCCTTTGTAAATCCATAAATATTATATTTTTTCTAATCCTCATAAAGGATAAGCTAGCATGGTCTTGTCGACTTAATGCGTCTTTTACCTTGTTTTCATTCCCAAGTTGGTGATGTATGGAGCAGTCATAATCTTTAATCAGCTCCAACCATCTTTTTTGGTTCATATTCAGCTCCTTTTGTGTGAAAATATACTTTAAACTTTTATGATCAGTATAAATATCACACCTTTCACCATAAATACAATCCCTACAAATCTTTAATTAAATGATTACCGCGGCTAACTCCAAATCATGAGTTTGGTAATTTTGCTAATGGATTTTCAACTATCGTGAGGCATAAGCTATCACCATATCATTTTGAATGAGAACACATCCCGACCCTTTCTTGGATGAATCACTATAGATCACAAACCTTTCTCCACTACAAGGAAGTGTGAGCACAAGTTCACTAACTAAACTTCTTTTTAACTCTTTGAAATTTCCTTCACATTCCTCCGTCCAAACAAACTTAACTCCTTTCTGAGTCAATTTGTTGAGTGGGTTAGATAATCTTGAAAAATCCTTCAAAAAATGTCGATAATACCCATCTAAACCAGAAAAACTACAGATTTCAGTTACTATTGTTGGTCTTGGCCATCTTTCAATAACCTCTATTTTTGCTGGATCCATAGATATCCCCTCTTTTGAGATTATGTGATCCAAAAATGAAACTTTTTGAAGACAAAATTCACACTTGGTAAATTTGGCATAAAGCTTCTCCTTTCTCAAGGTCTTCAATACAATTCTTAAGCGATCTTAATGTTCTTCCTTGATCTTTGAATATACAAGAATATCGTCTATAAATACTACCACAAACAGATCAAGATAGTCTCTAAAGGCTGTATTCATTAGATCCATGAAGATTGTAGGGGAATTAGTAAGACCAAAATACATCACTATAAATTCATAGTGTCCATACCTATTACGGAAATCCATATTTGGTATATCCTCCTTTTTGACCATTAATTAACTATACCCTGAAGGAAGGTCAATATTGGAAAAGTATTGAGATCCTCTTAGTTGGTCAAATAAGTCATCAATACATCTAAGTGGATATTTGTTCTTGATAGTGATCTTGTTAAGTTCTCGATAATCAATGTAGAGTCTCATTTATCCATCTTTATTCTTAACAAATAGAACAGGTGCTCCCCAAGGTGATGCACTAGGGCATATGAATCCCTTATCAAGATTATCTTGGAGTTTCTTCTTCAATTCTTACAACTCAATTGGGGCCATTCTATAAGTTGTCTTTTAAATGGGCCTAACACCTGATATGAGTTCTATTGAAAACTCAACTTCACGATTTGGTGGAAAACCTGGAAATTCCTCTAGAAAGACATCATCAAACTCCCATAAAATGTGCATATTCCTAATCATGAGTTTCTCTCCAACCATTTGAGATAAATAACCTTCACTTATTGGAATCAAGACCCATTAGATGGAAGAAATTTATACTGGAGGGTTATATTCGTCCTTGCATCAATAAATGATCATAGATCGATCAGTAATATGAAATGTGACTTCCCTTATTTGGAAATTGATATGAGATCCATATAAAGAACGCTAATACATGCCAAGAATCACATAAAATTCCAATATAGGAAGGATCACAAGATTTTCAGGAAGCACTTTCCCATAAACTTATATCAGAGAAAAATTGTAAACTTTTGATGCGACTGTTGTGCCATTAAGAGTTGTCACAACTAACACAATATCAAATTTTAGAGGTAGTACGATGATACCCTTAGAAAATTCTTCAGAAATAAAAGAGTGGGTGGATCTAGAATCAAATAAAACATTTTCTACTTTATAGTGTTTGGTAAGTGTACCTTTCAACACTTCGTTATCGTAATCCACATTGCCGATAGAAATTGCTTGTGACATTCCTTTGTCTTTTGCCTTAAGTTTTTGTTGACGTCGATCATCATCAAAAACCATTGGATTAGGGCATTGATTACCATAAATCCCCATTTACTTTCACTTGTAACACTGAAGTGTAGGATGTGCATTTTGTGTATCCCTTTATTTGTTCGCATCATTAGACATCTTCTTCCAATTACTTCAACATTCAATTGCCCGATGAACTTCTTTTCCACATTTAAAACATTTACTTGTCCCTTTAAGACAATTAACTCCATGTTTCTTTCCACAGTTTGAGCATAAGGGAAAACTCATCTTCTTTTCAGGGTGTTCATTATATTTTCCTTTGAATTCCATTTTCCTCTTCTTACCAAACCCATATGACTGATGGGTTACTCTAATATCCATCTCAACCTTGAGAGCACATCGACAAATTTCCTCATAGCTATTGAATTCCCTTATGGCTAACGCCCTTCGAAGACTGGGTTTTAAGCCAATAAAGAATCGATCGATCTTACTCTCAGTTTGGATAATAATTCCGGAAGTGTACCTTGCAATTCTTGTAAAATCTTATTCGTAGGTACCAACAGATTCATCATCCTTTTGCTTTAGTTTAAGAAACTCTATCTCCATCTTTGTTCAATGAATACGAGGGAAGTACTTATTGAAAAATATGTTCTTGAACTCGTCCCATTCCATGGACTCAATTTCATCTCTTTGCCTCGTATTCTTGATAAGATTCCACCGTTGATCATCTTCTCCTTCCAAACGATATATTGATAAGATGAATTTATCATGTTCAGAACATTATAGAACTGAAAATATCTTATCAGTGGTACTAATCCATTGTTCATCCACTAATGGATCAGAAGACTCGCTGAATGAAGGTGGACGCTGCCTCATGAAGGATTCAATAGAATGTTTCTCCTTCCTTTGCTTGTTTGTAAGTGCTTCATGATTCATAGCTTGAGAAAGTTGTGTGAGAATGACTACAAGATTTTTCATTCCATCTCCCATAACGTTTGGTTTCTCATGGGGGATAATCATTGAATTACCCATCGCATTCAGCATTAACACGGTTCCTTCAGGTTCCAGCCATTGACTAAAACAAAGAAGCATAGTGTGAGAAACACCAATTACAACAGGAAAACCACATAATCAATAATAAAATTTCAAACTTTAGGTCTTATCATAGGTTATTCATGGCCATTTCTAAAACACTAAGATTGTGCTCTATGCTTAGACATATCCTTAGGGTTCTTACTAAGGCATTCACATCCAAGTTTCCAATGGTTAACTATACCTTTCCTCTGATACCAAATATAACGACCTATACTTTACATACATTGTTATTACTTCAGAATTGAAGCATACTTATTACAACATATAAAAAAACGATGATAGGACCATATAGGTATAGTGTCTTTAGAAACTGGGAAACAAAAACAACTGGTTCATAAATCATCTACATTGTCTCCCGTTTATTTCATCATATACAGAGCCCCTTTTGGGATATCCTACTTAATACCCATCTTCATGACCTGTGGAAAAGAAACCATACAAAAGGGTGAGCTGAAATTCTTAGTAAAGGTAATCAAAGGAAATATCAATCATATCATATTCATAAGAACATAACATTTTGAAAATCTTAACCTGAAAAAGAGATCATAATATCATGACATGGGATAAATCATTGTAGTGAAATATAATACCAATGATCATAACATAAAACATGAAACATTTTTGCATACACACATAATCATAGAAAATCATTTCATATTAGTCAAGTCTCATTTCCAATACCATCATAGTAGACAAAGTCCATTACTGAACTGAGTTCACTCCTCGTTCCAGTCCTGTATCACTAAACCGAATTAACTTGTCATTCCAACCATGTCTATCTCATGAGATATAAATATTTAGCCAATAAATTGGATGGAGATATAGGTCCCACCCATCTCATAATTAAACCCTACTTATGTGTGCCACAAAATCATAAGTCATACATCCTAGCATAACCCATGTTATAAAAATGGGATTCTTAAACATCATGCCATCAAAACATAATCTATATAAGATAAAAGGACTTCAAAAAAATAATTCCATAATAACATAATCAAATTAATTTAATAATAGTTATATAAATAAAACCATATATTATCTTAAATGTAAAATAATTTTGATAAAACACTTGAACTCCATTACTAAGGAAAATATCATTTCTTCTTCAAAAACATTTTTCCTTTCTCAACATGTCATAATAAAATAAGTTAATTGAAAATAAACTTAAAAACTTGTAAAGTAATCTTCATGGAAATATTGGTCTATGAAATCATCAAAATTAATTCATGCTGTATAAGTTAAAAAAACATTCTTCTCATACTTTGGATTTAAAAGTCAAAAAGTATCGCATACTGAAAATGAAAAAAGATTCCTTTCATATCCTTTAATACAATTTTCACCAATAGTTAAAATTGGATTTATAAAATTTTAGGGGGATATAAATATCATTACATATTGAGGAAACATGGATGTGGATGATAAATATGCCCCAGTAAATACCGAAGTATAAACAATCTCGGATAAAAATTGAGATTGCGATATTTTCCCTTATCTTAGGTCTGATATGCTTCGTATGTATCCAAAACTCCGGTATAATTATTTAAATAATGTTTGGGATCTATTAAATAATCATAATTATTTTTATGATAACATTTATGATCATATTTTCATCCGTTTGATAGTAACATTTCATTGTTTCTCGTTGTTTGTGTATTAATTACTTTATTTTCATATGTATGTTTTGTTGGATAAGTTCATATTACTATTTTTAGGTTATAGTTATATAATTTACAGAATGGTATTAGTATAATATATATCATACTTATTCAGTCAATTTGTTTATATAATCATGGTTTAATAAAGATCATGTAGAACGAATCACATCGCACCGTGGAGACGGTAATCTGTATGTACGCACGAGTGACTATATCGTTCCCGTAATTATTGAATGATATTGGAGTAGATGATAGAATATATCATATTTAGTATCATATTATAATAATTATATATATCTATTCTTTACACCACTATACCCATCCAAGTAATTTGGTGGTGGAAGACAGATTACACCACGACGTGGAGACGGTATTCCGTACGTATGCACACGCGGTGATTTCATTTTTCGTAGCATGGATTGAAGGTGAAATAGGGATGTTTCATATTTATAATAACATATCAATATATGAGTGATAATGATGTTATTACTTTATAATGAAACAAATAAATAAGATGAAGTAGAAGAAGAAATATATATGAAAGAATCGGTAAAGGATATTACCTCTTCTTCGACGCGCCTCTTCTAAACCTCGTCTTAGGGAACTAAAGTTGGTCTTTGAAGAATACCAGGACCTCTAGTATGTTTCTAGGGAAGATAATAAGAGAAATGTAATGGGTTTTGCCGATCTTCAAGGCTAAAATTGTTGTGAAGAGGAGAGGGAGGAGATGCCCTTTTATATAGGAGGAAAGGGGCACCTTTGGAAACATAAAAAAATATTAATTTATAATAAATTCAAAACCCACATAAAAACCTCCAAAAATGACTCAATTATAAGATGAGATGAGATAGGGTTGTAATCTCATCATCCAATAAAATTTAGACTTTTTGGTAATTTCTTTTAAACCTTATAAACTTTATTTATCCTTATTTAATCTATTTAATTTTATTTGTGGTAATATTATTCTAAATTTTAAATTGTTATAAATATTTACTTATGTGTTGTGAATTGTCCATAATTGGATAATTTATGACATTTTATACAATATAAATTTCAATTTGTAGTTTTTAAATATGTTTTTTATTTTTATACAATTTTATAATATGTTATTTTTACAAAATAACAATAGTTTCTATTTTGACACTATTTATTTAATTGAATTTAAATAACATACACATAGAAAATATATTCAAAAACAAATATTTAATAGATTCCTAATATGTAATATTCATCTATAAAATTTGTGGAGAACATTAATTAGTTCTTATAATATTTATTTTAATATTTTTGAAACCATTTATTTTAAATTTCAATGAATAAAATAATATCTACATCACTATTGTGTCATCATTAATGATAATTATTTAATCCCTAAAAATTATAAATAAATTCTCATGATGTGGATAATTTTATTGGATTTCTGTAGACTATTTATATTCTAAGTTTTATGAAGTTTATCACTAAATTTAAATTATTACACTTATAAGATATAAGAGAGTGACATGTTTTCACTTTCTTTGATTTTAATAATAATTATATCATTTTCATTGTCAAAAGTCCATGAAACGAATCTATTATGACACTTAGGTGATATGGGTAGACTTTTATTCATACAATATAATTTTGGAAGGTGGTAGAGTAATTTTATAATCTTATTCTTACCCTTAATTACCCAATTTACCTTTAACTCTAGTAAATAAAAATTATTATAGTTACTATTCATAATGTCAAAAAAATAAAACTAACCTATTAACATAATTTGGACCCACTAAATCAAAATATGGAATACATTTTTCAAAATTCAAAACACAGAAGTTGCAGTAATTAATTTAATATTAATCCCGTTGTTAAGAGTACGTGTTTTAAAAGTTAAAATATTGTCAAAGATTGAAATGTTTTTTCCTACAAATTCAATGTAAAATTAATGGTAATGACATATATTATATTAAATGGTAAAACTATATTCTATTTATACTTTAAAAACATTAAATTTTATTATTTAACCATAGAAATTATCTTGATGAAAATTTTTTTGAAGAAAAATTTAGCATATTTTTGCTATTAATCAAAATATGAAAGTTATCAGAAAAGTATCAAAAATTTATCCAATGTAAATTTTTATACCGTGATTAAAAATAATAATTTTATTTTGTAAAAATGAACTTATAATCTTGTCAAAAATTATATTTAAAATGGGTGCGCCCTCAAAAGACGGTAAAACTGCATTTTTTGAAAAATACTTATTTTATCCAAAAAATTGATTTTGTTTTCATACCTCATTCTAGAAAATGTGTAAGATGAATTACAATGTTATAAAATTCGAAACTCAGTTAATACTATTCATAACATCTAGTTCATAATATTATAATAATATATCATTTTTTAGTGAAAATCAGTATTGCGTACAACGCAAGCTATCGAGGAAGGTTGCTCTTGTGTGTAACGCATGCCAAGACAGTGTTGTGTTTAGTGAAAGATTCCTTTGGTGTTGCGTATAACATAAGATATATATATATATATATATATATATTTCTTATAAAATCTCAGGGTGTTATATTCTACCCCCCTTAAAATGAATTTTTCCCTAGAAATCCTTCACTTTGTAACAAATAGATGAGGATACCTCCCCCTCATCATATCTTCAAGTTACCATATATCTTATTATAATTGGTGGTTCCTCCATAAAACTTTAACCAAGAGAGTGATCTTGTTTCGTAGAACTTTTTCACTATGATCTAGAATCTCTATAGGATGTTCTTTATAATAAAGATCTTGTTCCAGTGGTACAACTTCTGAGCTTAGTACATGTGAAGGATCGGGTATGTACTTTCTCAGGAGAGATAAATGGAACACATCATGAACTTGAGAGAGATTTGGTGGAAGTTCCAATCAGAAAGCTACCTTCCCAACACGATCCAGTATTTCTAAAGGACCGATATACCTGGGGATCAACTTTCCCTTCTTTCCAAATCTCATTACTCTCTTCCAGGGAGATATTAGTAAGAACAGTTTATCACCCACTTCAAACTCTAGGTTTTTTCTTCGGTTGTCAGCATACATTTTTTGTCGATTCTAAGCTTCTATTATGTTTTATTGAATATATTTGACCTTTTTTTCCATCTCATCAACAAGATCAGGTCCTGATACCTTTCTTTCCCCAACTTCATCCCAACAAGTTGGATTTCTGCATTTCTTTCCATAGATAGCTTCATAAGGAGCCATCTGAATACTAGAGTGAAAGCTATTATTATAAAAAAAATTCCACCAAAGGAAGGTGTTTATCCCAACCAACTTTTAAATCCAAAGAGAAATCTCTCAACATGTCTTCCAAAGTTTGAATTGTCCTCTTAGACTGACTGTCTATCTGAGGATGATCGGAAGTGCTGAAACATAACTTTGTATCCAGAGCATGCTGAAGACTTTTGAAGAATTTCGATGTAAACCTCAGATCCTGATTAGATATAATGGAAAGTGGTAGTCCATGCAATCTTACCAGTTCCTTTACATATATCATGGCAAGTTGATCAAGAGAGAAATATTCTCTAATATAAAATAAGTGTGCTGACTTCATAAGACGATCAACTATTACCCATATATAATTATTGAATTTGAATGTTTTGGGAAGTACGATGACAAAGTCCATAGTGATGTTTTTCCATTTCAATTTTGGTATGGGTAATGGTTGTAACAACCCCTTAGACTTCTGTCTCTCAGCTTCAACTTGCTGAAAAACCAAGCATCGAGAGACATATTTGGCAATATCTCTTTTCATGCCATGCCACCAAAAGTACTCTTTTAGGTCCCTGTGCATCTTTGTACTTCCAAGATGAATAGAGAATGAAGAACTATGAGCCTCATCAAGTAACTCCTTTTTTAATTCTTGTATGGGAGGAATACAAACATGGTTTATGAACCTTATTATCCCATCAAAATCAAGGTTGTACTGCGCCTCTTTAATCTTCACTTGAATATATGGTTGAACATTCATTTGAGAAAGATAAGATATATCCCCTTCCATTAAAATTCTAAGATCTATCCTTTGTAAATCCATAAATATTGGATTTTTTGTGATCCTTATCAGGGATAATCTAGCATGGTCTTGTCGACTTAATGCATCTGCCACCATGTTTGCTTTCCTAGGGTGGTAATGTATGGAGCGGTCATAATCCTTAACCAGATCCAATGGACTTCTTTGGCGCATATTCAGCTCCTTTTGTGTGAAAATATACTTTAAACTTTTATGATCAGTATAAATATCACACCTTTCAACATAAAGATAGTGCCTCCAAATATTTAATGCAAATATTACCGCAGCTAACTCCAAATCATGAGTTGGGTAATTTTGCTCATGGATTTTCAATTGTTGTGAGGCATAAGCTATCACCATATCATTTTAAATGAGAACACACCCCATCCCTTTCTTGTATGCATCACTATAGATCACAAACCTTTCTCCACTACAAGGTAGTGTGAGAACAGGTGCACTGGATAACATTCTTTTTAGCTCTTCGAAATTCTCTTGACATTCCTCCATCTAGACAAACTTAACTCCTTTTCAAGGCAATTTGGTCAGTGGGTTAGATAATCTTGAAAAATATTTCAAAAACCATCGATAATACCGATATAAACCAAGAAAACTTAGGATTTCTGTTACTATTGTTGGTCTTGACCATCTTTCAATAACCTCCATTTTTGCTAGATCAACAGATATCCCCTCTTTTGAGATTATGTAACCCAAAAATGAAACTTTTTGAAGCCAAAATTCACAATTGGTAAATTTGGCATAAAAATTTTCCTTTCTCAAGGTCGTCAATACAATTCTCAAGAGATCTTCATGTTCTTCCTTTCTCTTTGAATATAAAAGAATATAGTCTATAGAGACTACCACAAACTGAACAAGATAGTATCTAAAGACTCTATTCATTAGATCCATGAAGATTGTAGGGGAATTAGTAAGACCAAAATACATCAATATATATTAATAATGTCCATAACTTGTATGGAAAGTCATCTTTGGTATATCCTCCTTTTTAAACCATAATTGATGATACCCTGAAAGAAGATAAATCTTGGAAAAGTATTAAGCTCCGCGTAGTTGGTCAAATAAGTTATCAATGCATGAGAGAGGATATTTTTTCTTGATAGTGATCTTGTTAAGTTCTCGATAATAAATGTAGATTCTCATTGATCCATATTTCTTCTTAACAAACAAAATAGGTGCTCCCCAAGGTGATGCACTAGGGCATATGAATCCCATATCAAGATTCTCTGGGAGTTTCTTCTTCAATTACTGAAACTCAATTGGGGCCATTTTATAAGGTGTCTTTGAAATGGGCATAGCACCTGATACGAGTTCTATTTAAAACTCAACTTCACGATTTGGTGGAAGACCTGGAAATTCCTCTAGAAAGACATCATCAAACTTTCGTACAATGGGAATATTCTTAATTGTGATTTTCTCTCCAACCATTTTAGATAAATAACCTTCATTTATTAGAATCAAGACCCATAAGATGGAAGAAATTTCGTCTGGAAGGTTATATAAATCCTTGCATCGATAAATGATCATATATTGATCAAGAATATGAAACGTGACTTCCCTTATTTGGAAATTGATTTGAGATCCATATAAATAATGCCAATCCATGATAAGAATCACCTCAAAATCAACTATAGGAAGGAGCACAAGATTTTCAGGAAGCACTTTCCCACAAACTTCAATCGGAGAAAAATTGTAAACTTTTGATGCGACTGTTGTGCCATTAAGAGTTTTCACAGCTAACTCAATATCTAATTGTAGGGTAGTACGAGAATACCCTTATAAAATTATTTAGAAATAAAAGAGTGGGTGGACCCAGAATCAAATAAAACATTTTCTACTTTAGAGTAGATGGTAAGTGTACCTTTCACCACTTCGATATCGTACACCACATTGCCGATAGAAATTGCATATGAATTTACGTTGACTTTGGCCTTAAGAGTTTGTTGATTTCTATCATCATCAACAACCCTTAGATGAGGGAATTTATTAGCATAATGCCCCATTTACTTTCACTTATAACATTGAAGTGTAGGAGGTGCATTCTGTGTATCCCTTTCTTTGTTCGCTTCATTAGACATCTTCTTCCCATTACTTCGACAATCAATTGCCTGATTAACTTATTTTCCATATTTGAAACATTTACTTGTCCCATTAAGACAATTCATTCCATCTTTCATTCCAAACTTTGAGCATAAGGGAAAACTC
This sequence comes from Viscum album, assembly GCA_963277665.1. Classification (NCBI taxonomy): domain Eukaryota; kingdom Viridiplantae; phylum Streptophyta; class Magnoliopsida; order Santalales; family Viscaceae; genus Viscum; species Viscum album. The sequence goes on from OY728151.1 coordinate 1,993,883,739, forward strand.
ATCTTCTTTTTAGTGTTGTCATTAGAGTTTCTTTTGAATTCCATTTTCCTATTCTTATCAAACCCATATGACTGATGGGTTACTCCAATCTCCATCTCAACCTTGAGAGCACATTGAACAATTTTCTCACAGCTATTGAAGTCCCTTATGGATAACTCCCTTCAAAGACTTGGTTTTAAGCCACTAAAGAATCGATTGATCTTACTCTCAGGTTGGATAATAATTCGGGAAGCGTACCTTACAAGTGCTGTAAAATTTGCTTCGTAGGTACTAATAGATTCATCATCCTTTTGCTTTAGTTCAAGAAACTCCATCTCCATCTTTGTTCAAAGAATAATATGGAAGTACTTATTGAAAAATATATTCTTGAACTCGTCCCATTTTATGGAATCAATTTCATCTCTTTGCCTTGTATTCTTGATAATATTCCACCATTGATCAAATTCAGCTTCCAATTGATATATTTCTAAGATGACTTTATCATGTTCAGAACATTGTAGAACTGAAAATATCTTTTCAGTGGTACTAATCCATTGTTCAACCACTAATGGATCAGAAGAATCGCTGAATGAAGGTGGACGCTGCCTCATGAAGGATTCAATAGAATGTTTCTCCTTCCTTTTCTCGTTTGGAAGTGCTTCATGATTCATAGCTTCAGAATGTTGTGTGAGCATGGCTATAAGATTTTTCATTCCAGCTCCCATAACGTTTGGTTTCTCAGGGGGGATAATCATTGAATTACCCATCACATTCCGCATTAACATGGTTCCTTCGGGTTCCAGCCATTGACTAAAACAAAGAAGCATAGTGTGAGAAACACCAATTAAAATAGGAAAACCACATAATCAATAATAAAATTTCATACTTTAGGTCTTATCATAGGTTATTCATGGCCATTTCTAAAACACTAAGATTGTGTTCTATGCTTAGACATATCCTTAGGGTTCTTACTAAGGCATTCACATCCTAGTTTCCAATGGTTAACTATACCTTTCCTCTGATACCAACTATAATGACCTATACTTTACATACATTGTTATTACTTCAGAATTGAAGCATACTTATTAAAACATATAAAAAAACGATGATAGTACCATATAGGTATAGTGTCTTTAGAAACTGGGAAACAAAAACAACTGGTTCATAAATCATCTACATTGTCTCCCATTTATTTCATCATATCCAGAGCCCCTTTTGCGATATCCTACTTAATACCCATCTTCATGACCTGTGGAAAAGAAAACATACAAAAGGGTGAGATAAAATTCTTAGTAAAGGTAATAAAAGGAAATATCAATCATATCATATACATAAGAACATCACATTTTGAAAATTTTAACCTGAAAAAGAGATCATAATATCATGACATGGGATAAATCATAGTAGTGAAATATAATACCAATAATCATAACATAAAACATGAAACATTTTGGCATACACACATAATCATAGAAAATCATTTCATATTAGTCAAGACTCATTTCTAATACCATCATAGTAGACAAAGTCCATTACTGAACCGAGTTTACTCCTCGTTCCAGTCCTGTATCACTGAACAGAATTAACTTGCCGTTCCAGCCATGTCTATCTCATGAGATATAAATATTTAACCAATAAATTGGATGGAGATATAGGTCCCACCCATATCATAATTAAACCATACTTATGTGTGCCAGAAAATCGTAAATCATACATCATATCATAACCCATGTAATAAAAATGGGATTCTTAAACATCATGCCATCATAACATAATCCATATAAGATAAAAGAACATCATAAAAATAATTCCATCATAACATAATCAAATCAATTTAATAATAGGGATATAAATAGAACTCTATATTATCTTAGATGTAAAATAATTTTGATAAAACACTTGAAATCCATTCCTAAGGAAAATATCCTTTTTTCTTCAAAAACATTTTTCCTTTCTCAAAATGTCATACTAAAAGAAGTTTAATTGAAAATAATCTTGAAAACTGGTAAAGAAAGTTTCATGGAAATAATGTTCTGCGAAATCAATAAAATCCATTCATGCCGTATAAGTTAAAAAAACATTCTTCTCATACTTTGGCCAGAAAAGTCCAAAAGTATCTTGTACTAAAAATCAAAAAAGATTCCCTTAATATCTTGTACTAAAATTTTCACCAATATTTAAAATTTGATTTAAAAAATTTTATGAGGATATAAATAATATTACATATTGGGGAAACATGGATGTGGATGATAAATATGCCCTAGTAAATAACGAAGTATAGACAATCTCAGATAAAAATTGAGATTGTGATATTTTCCCTTACCTTAGGTCCGATATGATTCGTATATATCAAACCTCCTGTATAATGATTTAAATAATTTTATGGATCTATTAAATAATAATAATTATTTTTATGATAACATTTATGATCATATTTTCATCTGTTTGATAGTAACATTTCATTGTTACGCGTTGTCTGGGAATTAATTGCTTTATTTTCATACGTATGTTTTGTCGGATAAGTTCATATTCCTATTTTTAGGTTATAGTTATATCATTTACAGAATGGTATTAATATAATATATATCATATTTATTCATTCAATTCGTTTATAAAATGATGGTTTAATGAAGATCATGTAGAACGGATCACATCGCACCGTGGTGACGGTAAGCCGTATGTACGCATGAGTGACGCTATCATTCCCATAATTATTGAATGGTATTGGAGTTGATGATAAAATATCTCAGAATTAGTATCATGTTATAATATTCATATATTTCTATTTATTACACCATTATACCCATCCAATTATGGCGGTGATGGAAAATAGATTACACCACAGCGTGGAGATGATATTCCGTACGTACACACGCGCGATGATTTTGTTTTCCATTGGATGAATAGAAGATGAAATAGGGTTGTTTCTTATTTATAATAAAATATCATTATATGAGGGATACTGATTCTATTTATTTATAATGAAACAAATAAATAAGAGGAAGTAGAAGAAGAAATAAATTTGAAAGAATCGGTAAAGGATATTACCTCTTCTTCGATGCGCCTCTTCTAAACCTCCTCTTAGGGCACTAAAGTCGGTATTTTAAGAATACCAGAACCTCTAGTATGTTTCTAGGTAATTGGAGAAGATAAATGGATAGTTTTGAGCTGATAATTAAGGCTCAAAATGTTATGAAGAGGAGAGGGAGGAGGTGACCTTTTATAAGGGAAGTGAGGGGAACCTTTGGAAACATAAAACAATATTAATTTATAATAAATTAAAAACCCACTTAAAAACCTCAAAAAATGACTCAATTAAAATATGATATAATATAGGGTTATAATATCATCAACCAATAAAATTTATACATGTTGGGAATTTATTTTAAACCTTATCAACATGACTTAACCTTATTTAATCTATTTAATTTTATTTGTGGTAATAATATTCTAAATTTTAAATTATTATAAATAATTAATTATATGTTTTGAATTGTCCATAATTGGATACTTTATGACATTTTAGACCATATAAATTTCAATTTTTAATTATTAAATATTTTTGTGATTTTTAAACAATTTTATAATATGTTATTTTTACAAAATAGCAATAGTGTCAATTTTGACACTATTCATTTATTTGCATTTATATAAAATACACACAGAGAATATATTCTAAAAAAATACTTAATAGATTAATAATATGTTATATTCATCTATAAATTTTTTTTATAAAATTAATTAGTTCATATAATATTTATTTTAATATTTTTAAGACCATTTATTTGATATTTCAATCAATAAAATAATTTCAATATCACTATTGTGTCATCATCAATGATAATTATTTAATATCTAAAAATTCTAAATAAATTATCATGATGTAGATAATTTTATTATCTTTCTGTAGACAATTTATATTTTTAATGTTTATTAAGTTTATCACTAAATTAAAATTATTACACTTATAAGATATAAGAGAGTGATATGTTGTCACTTTCTTTGGTTTTAATAATAATTATATCATTTTCATGGTAAAAAGTCCATGAAACTAATCTATTCCTTATCTTAGGTGATATGGGTCGACCTTTAATCATCAAATAGAATTTTTCCAGGTTTTAGGGTAATTTTATATTCTTATTTTTACCTTTAATTACCTGATTTACCTTTAACTGTAGTAAATAAAAATTACCATAGTTACTATTGATAATGTCAGAAAAATAAAAGTAACCTATTAACATAATTTGGACCCACTGAATGCAAATATGGAATCCATTTTTCAAAATTTAAAACATATAATTTTCAGTAATTAATTTAAAATTAATCCCGATGTTAAGAAAATGGGTTTCAAAAGTTAAAACATTCTCAAAGTTTAAAATGTTTTTACCTATGAATTCAATGTAAAATTAATGATAATGAAATAAATTATATTAAATGATAAAAATATATTCTATTTATAATTTAAAAACATTAAATTTTATCATTTAACCATATAAATTATCTTGATGAAAAAAGTTGTTTTTAAGAAAAATTTATCGTATTTTTACTATTCATCAAAATATGAAAGTTATCAGAAAAGTATCAAAAAATTATCCAATGTAAATTTTTATATCCTGATTCAAAATAAGAATTTTATTTTGTAAAAATGAACTTATAAAATTGTCAAAAATTAGATTTAAAATTGGTGCCCTATCAAAAGGCGGTAAAACTGCATTTTTTGAAAAATACTTCTTTTATTCGAAAAATCGATTTTGTTTTCATACCTCATTCTAGAAAATGTGTAAGATGAATTATAATGTTATAAAATTAAAAATTCAGTTAATACTATTCATAACGGTTAGTTCATAATATTACAATAATATATCATTTTTAGTGAAACTCGGTATTGCGTACAATGTAAGCTATCAAGGAAGGTTGCTCTTGAGTGTAACGTAAGCCAATCCAGTGTTGTGTGTAGTGGAAGATTCATTTTGGTTTTCATATAAAATAATACATAAAAAAAATATATTTCTCATAAAATCTCAGGGTATTACAATGGTTCTGAAAATCATCTAATAAAGGTAAAAATGGGTCTGGCTTATTTATAAGATCCTCTAGGTGTTTTGAGGGGAAAATTTATCTCCTTAAATTCCCTAACACATTATAGAGGGATTAAACTAGTGAGGTATACCATGTGGCGCCCCCATGTGTCATTTGGGTATCATCAACTATGCCAAACTTCTCTAATCAGTGTGGATTGATCTTCCCCATCGAATATAGATTGGACAAACTATGTGTTTTTGACTTGATGTGGGCCGAATCACCTCCCATGTGGTCAACTTGGATACATGGGATGATGTCCGATTGAATCAATCAGATAGATACCCACACCAAAAGTTGTATCATCATATCAGATGTGGTATAAGTGGAGATTCATGATACAAATAGTCAGATCATTTAATTATATGTTCATTATTATTCATGTCACCTATTATACAAATGAGTATGATAATTGTGACCTTGGGATACATAGAAATATTTAGGGAATCCGTGGGAAAATTGGACCCTTTTAATAGCTCAATTGCACTTCCTCACTATGAGTGAACTCTGCCACCACCTACAAAGGTTTCTAAGAGAGTTAGAGAGAGAGCCAAAAAATTCTTCCAAATATCCACAAGAATTTTTTTCTCATCTTATAAACTATTAAATCATAAATATTATAACATAAATAATTTATTAAGGCACCTATAATATTGATAGAAGTATTAATATATAATTTTTTTCTCTAATATAACTTAATGTGAGTTTATCAGATCTTCCTAAATTTGTAATCATTAGATTAATATTAAAAATTAATACATAAGAATATATTTTTTGCAATATTATTATACCTAGAGTTAAGTTAATCTATAAATTATCCAAATATGGAAAATGTTCATCTCTCTATGTTATCTCCAGAATTACTATTCCGAATTTAGAAAACTATATATCAATAAAGACATATAGGGACAGAAAAGAACATACTTGAATATTAGTTTATTAATTTCGGTTTTGAGCCACTAAAATATTGATATAAGTTTTGATAAATCTTAAATTATTTTTATATTTTCTTAAAAATTCATATTTTTAGATTTATACAAAACAAAAACAATTTTTAGATATTTTTTATCATATTGACATAATATAATATTATATTGAAATTTATATGTTTATTTTATAAAAAATAATATAGATGACTAAGATGAAATTATTTAATGAAATGATGATAAATAATGATCCAAATAACTACACCTCAATCTTATATCACTTGGTATTTATTTTCACTCCCATGAAATCATCTAAAAAACACAAAGTTAATTATAGTTTATAGTGGGATAATTCCCTAAAAGAAAACATATTGGATTTTTAAGTAGGAATAAGGGGTTTTAGTAAATAAAAGTTTAATTATTATTTAAACGTATTTAATTCAAAAAGATTCCCCAAATTCTCTAAATATTCCCGAACAGAAAATAAAATTAAAACCCATCTTTCCAAATATAAATAAGGTGTCTAATAAATTTTTTAAAATTATGAGGATTGAGTAAATTTACCATCCCACCCTTATCAAAATAATTATTAAATTCTAATAATTTTCTTTGGAAATCAACTTTCCCATAAGTGGAAAAAATAAAATAAGGTGAAACTCAAGATATTGAATCCTCCCGACCTTAAAATTTTTCATCATAAAAAACAAATATGCATAAAATTAAAGAATATTTATATATACACCTCATGTGAAGAGGCGGGGGTACTGATCTTGAATCTTCTCCTTTCACTCCTTGGTGATCTCATTACCTCCTCTATGCTTCCACCACACCATAAACAATAGGACCTTCTAACCATATAACACATAACCCTGATGGTATCATATCTACATGAAGGTAAAATCCTCATCTATTGGTCCCAAAAAATGTTAATACCCTTATAAGTGTTGAATTATGGTAATCAAATTTTTATTTATCCCTTTACAACGATGCTGTGTCACTTTTAGTATGGATTCTATTCTCCATTTCATAGTAGATATGGAATAATAAAGAAGTAAAGGAAGATAATAATTTTTACTTGTTTAACCCAAATGGGCTAATCCAAAGAGCATTAATGGTAATGTGCATATTCACTATAAACACTAAGTTCCCTACTCTGGTTACAATTTTTTAGTAGCCTCATTGACCCTTCGGGTTTAGAACCCTCATAATATAAAATTCAACTACTCTCAAATTCTAATAGAATTCACTTCCCCTTAAAGAATTGTTTCCTACAAGCTCAAAAAAAGTGAATAATGTTATATCAAAGGTGGTGCATATATTTATTTCAATTTATTCTTCTTTAATAACTTTATATAAACTTTTAACGAGTGGTATATTGGAACACATTCCTCTTAATTTATAAATATCTAGTGAAACCCATAAATATTGTTTATTCTTATAGTCGAGGTATGAAATATATTATACTTATTTCCCTATATGATATTATTTTATTATCTTGTTAAATTCCCTTTTTTTATATTTTAAAAAACTTATAAGTGAAAAATTATTCCATATTTCAAATATATAAACCCTCCTTTAATTATGGTAATGATATATTCCATTTAAGAAGTTTTGATTTTAGGTCTTTGATTTTGTATAATATTTATTGATCATATTTCATATTTTATTAAATTATTCACCATAATACACGATTAATAATTTCACTATGCTTTCTAATATCCCTAGAACAAAAATCTCACATAGAACAAGATTTCCTATCCCTAAATACTATATATATTAACCATTTAAATATCCATTAATATCACAACATGAACCACCAATATAATATTGATTTTCTATATACATAATTGACCAAGGTATTAATCATATTTTATGATTAATAAAATCATTTTTGAAAATATATATCCAATCCTATACTAAAAAATAATAAAGGAATGAACATTACGACGTTTTCATGCACTACCTTTGAACATCAAAATTTCATTAAGGAATGAATATAATGAATTATATTTGATGTACATAACGATGGATGAATTTAAACAAGATTTTAAACTTATTAAGTCTCCATCATATACTTTATCTAGTTGAATTTCACTTCTTCATTAATCATACAAATTCCATTGATCAACCCTTTGATGAACCTTATAAATTTGACTCAACTATACAAAGTTGAGAAAAAAACCCTTTGAAGTCTATTTTTTTTGAAATTAAATAAACCTTATCAAGTTCAAATATAACTTAAAATACAATGGAAACAACCTTACAAAGGTAAAAAATATTATGAAGTTTTGGAAAATAATTTTAAGAATAATTCATTTTCTAAAATATTATCCTTACGATTATAGGTGAACCTAATTGTAACACCCGAGATTTTTATGAGTAATATTTTGTTTTTTATATATCATCAAAGGAATCTTTCACTACATACTAGCTTGGTTTACTTTACACGCAATCGCGACCTTCCTCGATAGCTTGCGTCGTACGCAATACCGAGTTTCACTAAACAACGATATGCTATTAAAATATTATTAAAACTAGCCGTTATGAATAGTAATAACCACTTTTTGAAATTTTATAAATTTTATTTTTTAAAATGGACTTCATTTTTAGATTCGGAATACCGAAATTAGCCTAGGGTGAAATTTTGGTATTTTTCTAAAAAACTTTCAATTTTTGATGAATAGTGAAACCACTAAGTGGTAGGTTAAAAACTGAATTTTGCATAAAACTTAATTTTACCGCTTATGTGAATGGAATTTCGAAAATCCGACAGACACAGTTGATATCAGTAAGTAAAATGTGGTTCAATGAGATAAAAATAATTTTTGGTGAATAGTAACTTTTTACTTTTTTTACCGCGGTTAATAGTAAATAGGGTAACTAAGGGTAAATATGATATTACTATTACCCTAACACATGTCCTAATTCTATTGGATAAGTGTAATTCGACCAAAAACAACCTTATGAATAAAATATGACCATTTAGGCCCACTTGGGTTAGATTAGGACATTTATTATTAATTTATTTAAAGAAGGGTTAAAATAGTTAAAATCAAAGTTTAATAAGTAAATCATTTTTAATATGGGGTTATACATAAGATAAATTCGACTATAAATATTAATTAGAAAGATAAAAAGATTTACTACATAATGGTATTTTATTTATAATTTTTAGACATTAAATAATTTAATTTATTTATGACACAATTATGATGTAGTAATTATCTTATTTATGAAATATTGACATAATTGATGTTATAAACACCAAAATAAATGTAATTTGAGACTTTTTATGAATTACACAAATTTTATAGATTACTATGATATATTAGTTTTGATTTAATCAACTTGGTTCGAACATATAATTCTGTTATGACTTTCAAAAAAATCATATATCAAATAGTGTCAAAATTGACACAAAATAGTTTTTAAATCAAATATTATATTATTAATTGTTATTTTATTCCTAAAAATCTAAGGTTCGGCCAAACTACTTAGATAAGGATATATATATTAATAATAAACAATTTGGGGTTAGTTTGGCATGTTATAGTAAGTGTATTAACCATATAGTGAAAGAAAACAAAAAGACATGGTAAAAGTTAAATTATTTAACTTAGAGTTAAATCTAATTGATAAGGTTAAAATAATACCCTAAACTTGTCTAAATCCTATTTGTTGATAGGCTTTCGACCCTTCCCCACTTTATCTTCGAAATAAGACCCTTTGGAACCATTATAAACAGATTTTTACTTTAATATAAAATAATATTTTGAGATATTCCTAAGGTGCCCCTCTCCTCCCTTATAAAAGGGCACCTCCTCCCCCTCCTCCTCAAACCAAATGGATCACTCAATCTCGGCCAACCCCTGCCATTTTCTCCTCTCCACTTCCCTAGAATAATCCTAGAGGTACTGGTCTTCTTCAAAGACAAATATTAGTTACCTAAGTGGAGGATTCAAAGAAGCGTTCCAAATAAGAGGTAATATCCATTACCGATCTTTTCAATTTCTTTCTTCTTCAACTTCTTCTTCTTTAGTTGTTTCATGATAAAGTAATAACATCAGTATTACTTACATACTGATATGTTATTATAAATATGAAACAACCCTAATTCACCTTCTATCCATCCTACAGAAAAATGAAATCACTGCGCGTGCGTACATACGGAATACCGTCTCCACGCCGTGGTGTAATCTATTTTCCACCATCACTTTACAAGGATGGGTATAATGGTGTAATGAGTAACTATTTATTATTATTATAAAGTAATATTTATACTGAAATAATATATATATATACTCCAATACAATTCCACGATCATAGGAACGATATCATCACTCGTGCATACGTACGGAATACCGTCTCCACGATGTGAAGCGACTCGTTCTACATGATCATCATTACATAATAATTATATAAATGAATTGAATGAATAAATATGATATATGTTACACTAATACCATTCTGGATATAAGGTATCTATAACCTTAAAAGAAGAATAAGAATTTATTCGGCAAAACACGCATAAGAACAAAAGGCAATAAAGACCCGAGTAACAAGTAACAATGAAATATTACTAACAAGAAGATAAGAATATGACCATATATGATATCATATCAATATGTATGATTCTGGAATAAGTCAATAACATTATTTAAACCATTATATAGGAGCTTCGGACATGTACAAAGCAAATCGGACCTAAGGTAATGGAAAATACCACAATCTCATTTTTATCCGAGATTGTTTATTCGTAAGTATTTACTGGGGTGTATTTTATCATCCAAATCCATGTTCCCTCAATATGTAATATTGTTTCCATCCACTTACAATAGTTTAAATCCAATTTTACCCTTCGGTGAGTTTTTAGTAAAGAATATGAAAGGAATCTTTTGTCGTTTTTTTCGTACGATGTACTTTTTGACTTTTCCGAAAAAGGTACGAAGAATGTTTTTTTAACTTATACGGCATGTATGGATTTTTAAAACATTATTTCCAAGAAGATTCCTTTACAAGTTTTCAAGTTTATTTTTAATCAACTTCTTTTATTTTAAAGTCGTATGACATGTTATGAAAGGAAAAATGTTTTTTGAAGAAGAAAGGATATTTTCCTCAAGAATGGAGTTCAAGTGTTTTATCAAAATTATTTTCCATCTAAGATAATAAAGGGTTCTGTTTTTATCCCTATTATTACACTGATTTGATCATGTTGTGATTGAATTATTTTTATGAATTCCTTTATCTTGTATGAATTGTTTTATGATGTCATGATGTTTAAGATTCCAATTTGTATTACATGGGTTATGCAATGATGTATGATTTATGATTATGTGGCACACATAAGAAAGGATTCCTTATAAGATGGGTGGGACCTATATCTCCCTCCAATGCATTGGGTAAAGATTTTATATCTCATGAGATAGACATGGCTGGAACGGAAGGTTATTTCGGTTCAATGATACAGGACTGAAACGAGGAGTGAACTTGGTTCAGAAAGGGACTTTGTCCACTAAGATAGTCTTGGAAATGAGTCATGACTAACAAGAAATGATTTTCCATAATTATGTGTGCATGCCACAAAGTTTAAAGTTTCATGTTATGATTATGGGGATCTCATTTTCACTTCTATGATTTATTCCATGTTAAGATATTATGATCTCTTTTGCAGGTTATGATTTTCAAAAAAGATATGATATGATTTTTATTTCCTTTATTTGCCCTTGCTGAGCATTTGAGCTCACCTTTTTATGTTTTCTTTTCCCCAGGTCAGGAAGATGGATATTAAGTAAAATATGCTAAAAGGGACCCTAGATATGATGAAATAAATGGGAGACACTGTAGAAGATTTATGAACCAGTTGTTTATGTTTCCCAGTTTCTAAAGACACTATACCTATACGGTCCTTTGTGGTTTTGTCATATGTTGTAATAAGTGTGCTTCAATTTTGAAGTATTAACAATGTATGTAAAGTATGGGTTGTTATAGTTGGTATCAGAGGAAAGGTATAGTCAACCTTTGGAAACTAGGATGTGAAAGCCTTAGTAAGAACCCTAAGGATAAGTCTAAGCATATAACACAATCTTAGTGTTTTAGAAATGGCCATGAATACCCTAGGATAAAACCTTAAGTGTGAAATTTTATCCTTGATTATGTGGTTTTCCTATTATAATTAGTGTTGCTCACACTATTCTTCTTGGTTTTAGTCAATGGCTGGAACTCGAAGGAACCGTGTTAATGCGGAATGCGATGGGCAATGCAATGATTGTCCCCCTGAGCAACCAAACGATATGGGAGCTGGAATGAAAAATCTTGTAGCCATGCTCACACAAATTTCTCAAGCTATGAATCATGCAGGACTTCCAAACGAGCAAAGGAAGGAGCAACATTCTGTTTAATCCTTCATGAGGCAGCGTCCACCTTCTTTCAGTGGGTCTACTGATCCATTAGTTGCTGAACAATGGATTAGTACTACTGAAAAGATATTTTCAGTTCTTCAATGTTCTGAACATGATAAAGTCATCCTAGCAGTGTATCGTTTGGAAGGAGATGCTGATCAATGGTGGAATCTTATTAATAATACGAGGCAAAGGGATGAAATTGAGTCTATGGAATGGGACGAGTTCAAGAACTTATTTTTCAATAAGTACTTCCCTCGTATTCTCCGAACAAAGATAGAGAAAGAGTTTCTTGAACTGAAGCAAAGGGATGATGAATCTGTTGGTACCTATGAAGCAAATTTTACAAGACTTTCAAGGTATGCTTCTGGTATTATTATCCTACCTGAGAGTAAGATCGATCGATTATTTAGTGGCTTAAAACCAAGTCTTCGAAGGGCGTTAGCCATAAGGGACTTCAATAGCTATGAGGAAATCGTTCGATGTGCTCTCAAAGTCGAGATGGAGATTGGAGTAACCCATCAGTCACATGGGTTTGATAAGAAGAGGAAGATGGAATTCAAAGGAAAATCTAAAGAGCACACTGAAAAGAAGATGAACTTTCCCTTATGCTCAAAGTGTGGAAAGAAACATGGAGGGAGTTGTCTTAAAGGGACAAGTAAATGTTTTAAATGTGGAAAGGAAGGTCATCGGGCATTTGAATGCCGCGATAATGGGAAGAAGATGTCTAATGATGCAAACAAAGGAAGGGATACATAGAATGAACCTACTACACTTCAATGATTCAAGTGCAAGGAGATGGGGCATTATGCCAATCAATGCCCAAATTCAAGGGTTGATGATGATGGTCGACGTCAACAAAATCTTAAGGCTAAAGACAAAGGAAAGTCACATGCAATTTCTATCGGCGATGTGGAGTACGATAACGAAGTGGTGAAAGGTACACTTACCATCCACTCTAAAGTAGAAAATGTTTTATTTGATTCCGGATCCACCCACTCTTTTATTTCTGAAAAATTTTCTAAGGGTATCACCGTACTACCTCAACAATTAGATGTTGAGTTAGCTGTGACAACACCTAATGTCACAACAGTCGCATCAAAAGTTTATAATTCTTCTCCGATCGAAGTTTGTGGGAAAGTGCTTCCTGCAAATCTTGTGATCCTTCCTTTAGTGGAATTTGATGTGATTCTTAGCATGGATTGGCTTTCTCTACATGGAGCTCATATCAATTGCCAAAGAAGGGAAGTCACATTTCATATTCCAGATCAATCTACGATTGTCTATCAATGCAAGGATGAACATAACCTTCCAGTGGAAATTTCTTCCATCTTATGGGTATTGATTCCACTAAATGAAGGTTATTTATCTCAAATGGTTGGTGAGAAACTGACGATTAAGAATATGCCCATTGTACGGGATTTTGATGATGTATTTCCGGAGGAATTACCGGGTCTTCCACCAAATCGTGAAGTTGAGTTTTCAATAGAACTCGTACCGGGCGCTTTGCCAATTTCAAAGACACCTTATAGAATGGCCCCAATTGAGTTGCAGGAATTGAAGAAGAAACTCCAAGAGAATCTTGATAAGGGATTCATACGCCCTAGTGCGTCAACTTGGGGAGCACCTATTCTATTTGTTAAGAAGAAAGATGGATCAATGAGACTCTGCATTGATTATCGAGAACTTAACAAGATCACTATCAAGAACAAATATCCTCTCCCACGTATTGATGACTTATTTGACCAACTACGTGGAGCTCAATACTTTTCCAAGATTGATCTTCGTTCAGGGTATCATCAATTAAGGGTCAAAAGGGAGGATATACCAAAGACGGCTTTCTGTACAAGGTATGGACACTATGAATTTATAGTGATGCCATTTGGTCTTACTAATGCCCATGCTATCTTCATGGATCTAATGAATAGAGTCTTTAGAGACTATCTTGATCAATTTGTGGTAGTTTTTATAGACGATATTCTTGTCTATTCAAAGAGCAAGGAAGAGCATGAATATCACTTGAGAATTATATTGAAGACCCTGAGAAAGGAGAAGCTTTATGCCAAATTTACCAAGTGTGAATTTTGGCTTCAAAAAGTTGCATTTTTGGGTCACATAATCTCAAAAGAGGGGATATCTGTGGATCCAGCAAAAACAGAGGTTATCGAAAGATGGTCAAGACCAACAAAAGTAACTGAGATCTGAAGTTTTCTTGGTTTGGCTGGATATTATCGACGTTTTGTAAAGGATTTTTCACGATTATCTAATCCACTCACCAAGTTGACTCGGAAAGGAGTTAAGTTTGTTTGGACAGAGGAATGTGAAGAGAATTTCAAGGAGTTGAAAATAAGGTTATCCAGTGCACCTGTGCTCACACTACCTTGTAGTGGAGAAATGTTTGTGATCTACAGTGATGCATCCAAGAAGGGATTGGGGTGTGTTCTTATGCAAAATGATATGGTGATAGCTTATGCCTCACGACAGTTGAAAATCCATGAGCAAAATTACCCAACTCATGATTTGGAGTTGACTGCGGTAATCTTTGCATTAAAGATTTGGAGGCATTACCTTTATGGTGAAAGGTGTGATATTTATACTGATCATAAAAGTTTAAAGTATATTTTCACACAAAAGGAGTTGAATATGCGTCAAAGAAGATGGTTGGAGCTGATTAAGGATTACGACTGCTCAATCCATTACCACCCTGGGAAAGCGAACAGGGTGGCAGATGCATTAAGTCGACAAGACCATGCTAGTTTATCCATGATGAGGATCACAATGGATCCAATATTTATGGATTTACAAAGGATTGATCTTGGAATTATAATGGAAGGGGAAAAATCTTGTCTTTCTCAAATGAATGTTCAAGCATCTATACATGCGAAGATTAAGGAGGCACAGAAAGAAGATGTCGAGTTACAAAAGAAGGTGAGAAATGTTCATGAATTCAACCTTGATTGTGATGGGATAATAAAGTTCAGGAATCGGGTTTGTGTTCCTCCCATCACCGAATTAAAGAAGGAGCTGCTGGATGAGGCTCATAGTTCTTCATTCTCTATTCATCCTGGAAGCACGAAGATGTATAGGGACCTGAAAGAGTACTTCTGGTGGGATGGCATGAAAAGAGATGTTGCTGAATATGTCTCTCGATGCTTGGTTTGTCAACAAGTTAAAGCTGAGAGACAGAAGTCTAAGGGGATGTTACAACCATTACCCATACCCGAATGGAAATGGGAAAACATCACTATGGACTTTGTCACAGGACTTTCTAAAACATCCAAAGGCAATAATGCTATTTGGGTCATAGTTGATCGTCTTACAAAGTCTGCACACTTCATTGCTATTAGAGAGGATTTCTCTCTAGATCAGCTTGCCAGGATATATGTAAAGGAAGTGGTAAGATTGCATGGAGTAACACTTTCTATTATATCTGATCGGGATCCGAGATTTACCTCGAAGTTTTGGCGAAGTCTTCAGCATACTCTGGATACAGAGTTGAGTTTCAGCACTGCTTATCATCCCCAGACAGACGGTCAGTCTGAGAGAACAATTCAAACCCTAGAAGATATGTTGAGAGATTGCTCTATGGATTTCAAAGGAGGTTGGGATCAACACCTACCTTTGGTGGAATTTTCTTATAATAATAGCTTTCACTCCAGTATTCAGATGGCTCCTTATGAAGCTCTATATGGAAAGAAATGCAGGACTCCAACTTGCTGGGATGAAGTTGGGGAAAGAAAGCTGTTAGGACCTGATCTCGTTGATGAAATGGCAGAAAAGGTTAGATCTATTCAACAACACATAAGAGCAGCTCAGAGTCGACATAAAAGCTATGCCGACAACCGAAGAAAAGACCTAGAGTTTGAAGTGGGTGATAAAGTGTTCTTACGAATATCTCCCTGGAAGAGGGTTATGAGATTTGGAAAGAAGGGGAAGTTGAGCCCTAGATATATCAGTCCTTTCGAAATACTGGATCGTGTTGGGAAGGTAGCTTACCGATTGGAGCTTCCACCGAATCTCTCTCAAGTTCACGATGTGTTCCATGTATCTCTCCTGAGAAAGTACATACCTGATCCTTCACATGTACTGAGCTCAGAAGTTGTACCGCTGGAGCAAGATCTTTCTTATGAAGAACAACCGATAGAGATTCTGGATCGTAGCGAAAAAGTCCTACGAAACAAGACCACTCAATTGGTGAAAGTTTTATGGAGGAACCACCAACTTGAAGAAGCTACATGGGAGCTTGAGGATATAATGAGGGAGAAGTATCCTCATCTGTTTGTTACAAAGTGACGAATTTCGAGGGCGAAATTCTCTTTAAGGGGGGTAGAATGTAACACCCGAGATTTTTATGAGTAATATTTTGTTTTTTATATATCATCAAAGGAATCTTTCACTACATACTAGCTTGGCTTACTTTACACGCAATCGCGACCTTCCTCGATAGCTTGCGTCGTACGCAATACCGAGTTTCACTAAACAACGATATGCTATTAAAATATTATTAAAACTAGCCGTTATGAGTAGTAATAACCACTTTTTGAAATTTTATAAATTTTATTTTTTAAAATGGACTTCATTTTTCGATTCGGAATACCGAAATCAGCCTAGGGTGAAATTTTGGTATTTTTCTGAAAACTTTCAATTTTTGATGAATAGTGAAACCACTAAGTGGTAGGTTAAAAACTGAATTTTGCATAAAACTTAATTTTACCGCTTCTGTGAATGGAATTTCGAAAATCCGACAGGCACGGTTGATATCAGTAAGTAAAATGTGGTTCAATGAGATAAAAATAATTTTTTGGTGAATAGTAACTTTTTACTTTTTTTACCGCGGTTAATAGTAAATAGGGTAACTAAGGGTAAATATGATATTACTATTACCCTAACACATGTCCTAATTCTATTGGATAAGTGTAATTCGACCAAAAACAACCTTATGAATAAAATATGACCATTTAGGCCCACTTGGGTTAGATTAGGACATTTATTATTAATTTATTTAATGAAGGGTTAAAATAGTTAAAATCAAAGTTTAATAAGTAAATCATTTTTAATATGGGGTTATACATAAGATAAAGTCGTCTATAAATATTCATTATAAATCTAAAAAGATTTCCTACATAATGGTGTTTTATTTATAAATTTTAGACATTAAATAATTTAATTTATATATGACACAATTATGATGCAGTAATTATCTTATTTATGAAATATTGACATAATTGATGTTATAAACACCAAAATAAATGTAATTTGAGACTTTTTATGAATTACACAAATTTTATAGGTTACTATGATATATTAGTGTTTATTTAATCAACTTGGTTCGTACATATAATTCTGTTATCACTTTCAAAAAAATCATATATCAAATAGTGTCAAAATTGACACAAAATAGTTTTTAAATCAAATATTATATTATTAATTGTTATTTTATTCCTAAAAATATAAGGTTCGGCCAAATGACTTAGATAAGGATATATATATTAATAATAAACAATTTGGGGTTCGTTTGGCATGTTATAGTAAGTGTATTAACCATATAGTGAAAGAAAACAAAAAGACATGGTAAAAGTTAAATTATTTAACTTAGAGTTAAATCAAATTGATAAGGTTAAAATAATACCCTAAACTTGTCTAAATCCTATTGGTTGATAGGATTTCGACCCTTCCCCACTTTAGCTTCGAAATAAGTCTCTTTGGAACCATTATAAACCGATTTTTACTTTAATATAAAATAATATTTTGAGATATTCCTAAGGTGGCCCTCTCCTCCCTTATAAAAGGGAACCTCCTCCCCCTCCTCCTCACACCAAATTGAGCACTCAAGCTCGGCCAACCCATGCCATTTTCTCCTCTCCACTTACCTAGAATAATCATAGAGGTCCTGGTCTTCTTCAAAGACCAATATTAGATCCCTAAGTGGAGGATTCAAAGAAGCGTTCCAAAGAAGAGGTAATATCCATTACCGATCTTTTCAATTTATTTCTTCTTCAACTTCTTCTTCTTTAGTTGTTTCATGATAAAGTAATAACAACAGTATTACTTACATACTGATATGTTATTATAAATATGAAACAACCCTAATTCACCTTCTATCCATCCTACGGAAAAATGAAATCACCGCGCGTGCGTACGTACGGAATACCGTCTCCACGCCGTGGTGTAATCTATTTTCCACCATCACTTTACAAGGATGGGTATAATGGTGTAATGAGTAACTATTTATGATTATTATAAAGTAATATTTATACTGAAATAATATATATATATACTTCAATACAATTCCACGATCATAGGAATGATATCATCACTCGTGCGTACGTACGGAATACCGTCTCCACGATGTGAAGCGACTCGTTATACATGATCATCATTACATAATAATTATATAAATGAATTGAATGAATAAATATGATATATGTTACACTAATACCATTCTGGATATAAGGTATCTATAACCTTAAAAGAAGAATAAGAATTTATTCGGCAAAACACGCATAAGAACAAAAGGCAATAAAGACCCGAGTAACAAGTAACAATGAAATATTACTAACAAGAAGCTAAGAATATGACCATATATGATATCATATCAATATGTATGATTCTGTAATAAGTCAATAACATTATTTAAACCATTATACAGGAGCTTCGGACACGTACAAAGCAAATCGGACCCAAGGTAAGGGAAAATACCAAAATCTCATTTTTATCCGAGATTGTTTATTCGTAAGTATTTACTGGGGTGTATTTTATCATCCACATCCATGTTCCCTCAATATGTAATATTGTTTCCATCCACTTACAATAGTTTAAATCCAATTTTACCCTTCGGTGAGTTTTTAGTAAAGAATATGAAAGGAATCTTTTGTCATTTTTTTCGTACGAGGTACTTTTTGACTTTTCCGAGAAAGGTACGAAGAATGTTTTTTTAACATATACGGCATGTATGGATTTTTAAAACATTATTTCCAAGAAGATTCCTTTACAAGTTTTCAAGTTTATTTTTAATCAACTTCTTTTATTTTAAAGTCGTATGACATGTTATGAAAGGAAAAATATTTTTTGAAGAAGAAAGGATATTTTCCTCAAGAATGGAGTTCAAGTGTTTTATCAAAATTATTTTCCATCTAAGATAATAAAGGGTTCTGTTTTTATCCCTATTATTACATTTATTTGATCATGTTGTGATTGAATTATTTTTATGAATTCCTTTATCTTGTATGAATTGTTTTATGATGTCATGATGTTTAAGATTCCAATTTGTATTACATGGGTTATGAAATGATGTATGATTTATGATTATGTGGCACACATAAGAAAGGATTCATTATAAGATTGGTGGGACCTATATCTCCCTCCAATGCATTGGGTAAAGATTTTATATCTCATGAGATAGACATGGCTGGAACGGAAGGTTATTTCGGTTCAGTGATACAGGACTGAAACGAGGAGTGAACTCGGTTCAGAAAGGGACTTTGTCCAATAAGATAGTCTTGGAAATGAGTCATGACTAACAAGAAATGATTTTCCATAATTATGTGTGCATGACACAAAGTTTAAAGTTTCATGTTATGATTATGGGGATCTCATTTTCACTTCTATGATTTATTCCATGTTAAGATATTATGATCTCTTTTGCAGGTTATGATTTTCAAAAAAGATATGATATGATTTTTATTTCCTTTATTTGCCCTTGCTGAGAATTTGAGCTCACCCTTTTATGTTTTCTTTTCCCCAGGTCAGGAAGATGGATATTAAGTAAAATATGCTAAAAGGGACCCTAGTTATGATGAAATAAATGGGAGACACTGTAGAATATTTATGAACCAGTTGTTTATGTTTACCAGTTTCTAAAGACACTTTACCTATACGGTTCTTTGTGGTTTTGTCATATGTTGTAATAAGTGTGCTTCAATTTTGAAGTATTAACAATGTATGTGAAGTATGGGTCGTTATACTAATTATGTTTACTAATCAACAATATAAAGTTAATTATTAAACCTTAATAATTTTTATATTTTAAATTATTCTCATAGGGTAGTTTTCCATTACTTTACCATAAAATCATCCTTAATATCATATATAAACCTTTTGATCTCCAAAATGAACTTTATGAACCAGACTTATTCAAAATTAAAAAACCCACAACAAAAATATAATTCAACCAATGAAAATACAAATTCTTCTAGAAATATATCCAACCTTTAATATATTAATTCTAAATGACTTAGTAATTTTTCTTGGAAATTACTCAACTAACCATTTCAACAAATACAATTTTAAAACACCAATAAGTCTATTTTCCAAGAATAATCCCATATTTGATTTTTGAAAATTCTAAAATAAATTGAGAGCCT
Source organism: Viscum album (assembly GCA_963277665.1). Classification (NCBI taxonomy): domain Eukaryota; kingdom Viridiplantae; phylum Streptophyta; class Magnoliopsida; order Santalales; family Viscaceae; genus Viscum; species Viscum album. The sequence continues at coordinate 1,993,904,484 of OY728151.1, forward strand.
CTATATTAAAAAACAATATAAGTTAATATATATAATAAAAAATTCAACATGATTCACTTGAATCCAAATAATGAATCAACGATTCACAAAAATACAACTCTAATCCCACTCGATTCAAGATCTATGTGAGAAATAAGATTTTAGTGAAAATATCCTCATAAAAACATTATTTATCTTCACGGTCTTCGAATAGTCCAAAAAAATTTAATCCTATATAATAATCATTAAAGAACTCTCCTACATTTATAAAAAAATATTTATACCCCTTTATGTATAGGAAACACTACATATAAAAATTTCATCCATTAAACACATAAAAAATATAACCCCTTTTTAAAAAAACCCAAAGATATATTCTCTACATGTAAATATGAGATAATTATAAATCCATTCATTAAATAAAATATAGAATTATCTTTATATAAATAAAAAGTTCCATGGGGGTCCCTCTTTTACTCATCTTGTTGTAGGGAGTCAGTTGGACTCCAAGAGTCAATTGAAGCCCTTAAAAATCATCTTTGGTAATGCCTTTTTAATAATATCCAAATAGTGGTTTTTTCTTGAAACTTACTATGAATTAAATATCCCTTGTGAAACATTTTCCTTGATGGATTGATACTTTATCTTGATGTTCTTTGTCCAAAAATTACAAATTTGTTTTTTTTCTAAGATTAATAACACTAGATTTATTATACATGATAAAAATAGAAGGTTTTAACTAAATTAAAATATCCACAAGTTTTTTCCATCCACATAAGTTGAGTACATTCTCTATTATCCAAATGTATTCATCATAAATGATGCTCAAAGAAATATTTAATTTTTTTAAATCATCCATGAAAGGAATGAACATCCAATATAAAAATCACCACTTGATGTTGACTTTCAATCATCATATGAACTTTCCCAATATGCATCTGTATAACCAAATAACTCATATTAAGATGATATATAATAAAATAGACCAATGTCCAATGTATTTTAAATACAACATAGTATCCTCTTCACCACTAGAATATTTCATTCCTATGGATAGATATGGAAACACACATATAGGCATATGGAAGACAATAAATCCATTCATGTGGCTATTAAATATAATAAAATACTAATCACTTATCTATATTATGTAAAAACATCCTATTTACTATCAACACCCCTTGAAAATTTCATCTGCGTGGCCATTAGAGTTGTGACGTATTTATAATCCTCTATTAAAAAACTATTGAGAACTTATTTAAAATATTTTTTTAATAAATAAACATTCCATCCAGTCTTAAAATCACCTCTAATAAACATAAAAAATTTTGTTACCCTAATCATGGACATTCTTACTTCACACCAATTATATTATTAAAAAATATTTCATTTCCCATTATCAAATCCATAAAAAATTATCTCATCCACATAGATGATAACCCACATCCTTTGACTAGTTTACTTATTAACTCATTAATTGTGGTAACCTCCTCCTATTTGGAACCATTGATCCTTAAAATATTGGCCAAACTGAGAGTACCAAGCCCTTGATGATTTCCTTGGTCCATACAATGATTTCATCAACTGGCATACATTATTTTAATCTTCATTAAAAATAAACCATTTGGTTGCATAATGTATACTTCTTTGTTAAGGACCCCATTCATGAATTTTTATTTAGCATCCATTTGATACACCTTGAATCCCATTTTTATATCCATGGAAAAATTGATTATATTGTTTCTAATATGGATATGGGTGAAAAATTTCAAATCCTGATCTATTCCATCAACTTGGGAATACCCTTTTCACAATAATAGTTATTTGTTCTGTGTAAAATTTCTATATTCATTGATCTTATTGTAAAACACTCACTTGGTTCAGATGATATTATTTTCTATCAGCCCTGGAAAAAATTCCCATATTTGGTTCTTTTATATTTGGACAAGTTATATATGAATAGGCTTAACCCAATTCTTATATTTAACAAACTTCTCAATACCTCTATGATATACTTGAGATATAAAAGGGTTTTATTTTCGAGCCTTAATCCTTTATGTTTGAACCAGAAATGTCTAGTTATTAAATACCTAGAACAACACTTCCAAACATGGTGTGAAAACGCATACTTTAGATACTGATTTTGATACTAACTATTAAACCCCCTGTGTAACTATACCATAAATAAAATACTTATAACAATTATTTCATCATATGCATTCCAAAGACCTTTTAGGTTTTTAGTTTTAGGAAATTAATAGAAATTATAAATAAATATATGTCATGTATTTATCAATTAATGGACATTTTTCCATTATATTAGAAATTACTTAATCCATAATAAGACTTCAAAATCATCCAAAAATTATCCACACATGTTGTTCTTATATAAATATCATGTCTAGTATTTTTTTTCATAACCTTGGGAAATAGAAACATAAGAAGGGTGATCTTAATGACTTATAAAGGGAAAGCGTATAGAAAAATCTATCATAGAATAATCAAGTAATAAATAATATAGAAAGAAGTAAATTATAATACAAAATCCCATATAAAATATCATATATACATGAAATAAATCCAAGTATGAAATATAAATATAAATAATAACTTGGATTCCAATATTTGGTTTCATAATAATAAAACTCATAATTTTAAGCATCATAATCTTACCATAAAGTCATTGATATAATACAACATAAACATACCATCATTGCCTCATTCTAAGATATCATAAATAATTGGGCATACATACACTGGATACCTTGGATAGTTTGTCTCATTAGACCTAATAATACATGAAGGGGATACCTAATATCAGACCCCAATTTCCATTTACTAACTCTAATGCATTCACTACAAGAAATAAAAGGATAAAAATAAAATGCATAATAAACTTTATTTTTTAATAAATAACCATCCAAATTAGATACAATAAACAGAAGAGATTTTAGTACTTTGCCAAATTAATAACTTTAATAACCATCCATGTAATAATCTCTCACACAAAATCATATAGAGTAATGGGTAAACGAATAATTCAATAATTTAAAAAAGCAATAAAAACATTTATATAATCATAATCCATCTAGATAATATGGTCTATGGTTAAAAAACACATTAATTAATGTTCCCAATGGAGCCTCAAACATAATCATGGGTACATAGTCAATAATTATCCATATAGATATAGTATATAAAAAAATTATCAATATTTCCACATTCAATTGAATAATTTAGCTATCTAGGTGAAAATATAACAATAGTAATATTCAAAATGTACTGTAAAGTAACCTTATTAAAGGAATGATAATAAGATAACATTGAGGAGTACTTTTCAGGTGTCAATATTTCTATAGAAAATGATCCATAAAAAATAGTTCATGATGGAAAAATGTAAATCCACAAAAAATGGAAGTGGAAATACTATTTTATGCATTCATTGGGTAACAAAATTCATCTTCAAATGATAAAGTTCAATAATAATCATTATAACTCAAAGAAAGAAAATTGAGTTTTAAAAAATACTTATAAACAATTTATTTTGAATGAATGATCATTATAAAATTATTATATGATAATGAAATGTAAATACCATAAAAAATAAAAAATACATCAAAATACAATCATAGGGTTGAACATAACAAACATATAAGAATAATGTTAAACAATAAAAAACATAACTCTTTGAATGAACATTAATTTAACAAAAAACCTTAAATCCTAGGTAACACTTGAATAGAAATAAAAATAAATAAAAGGACTTGATTTGGATTTTATAACCCATTAATTATATGAAAAATATTTCAAATAACATTAACATGTATTAAATCAAAATAACACAATATAAAAGGAATCATGGTTCAAAAAATATAACTTGTATTATTGTATTTTAATCAAGTCCATGAAACCCTTAAATCATCATTATATTTTGAATTGGGAACCCATTAATGGTATAACATGAGTTGGATTTGTAAATATATTAGTCAAATATAATTTATTTTCATCATCAGATGTTATTAGCTTTGATTAATAGTTTTATAATGGATGTGTCCATTATTTTTTATAGATTTAAAGTTAATAATTTAGAGATCATCATATGTATTTTAATGGATGTTTTATAATGATTTATCATTTTATAATTTCATTTTGTATGTTTTTTAGTTATGATTCGTGAAAATGAAGTCACTGACTTGCTTGTTTTGGTAATTTTCATGAATGAGTGGTGATATCATAATAAAATGTTATATATTACTATTACCACTCAAAAACTAAATATAATAATTATTTAATTTTTAATTTCCAATATCACAAGTATTAATATCTCCTTACCTTCCCATAAAAGAAATTTATAGTATTTTTCATGTAGGTGGTTAAACCGACCCAAAAAAGAACAAACTATAATCTATAGGTTAGTATTGTTAAAAAGTGATTGATTTATCATAATATAATTATTTAATAAGAATAATGATATTTTTATATGTTTTTAAGTTAGTTAATTATGGTATAAAAGAGTTAGATACATAAGAAAAGAATAGAGTGAAAAATGAAATATGTCACTTTCGTGGTGGTAGTAGTCCACACGTATGCATGAGTGAAATGTTTATTTTCCATAGATCAGGAAGAAGATATGTAATATATTAAAATTTTAAAATATTAATAATTTTAAAAATTTCATATTAATCCTTTAGATAATTTTTTTAACCATTCGTTTATGGCGGTGATAAAAAATCAGGCATACCGTTTATGGAGGCGGTAGTCTGCACTTACGTATGAAGACGTGTTTATTTTTTGAATGGGTTTGGAGGAAGTTTGAAAATTGATATTCCATTAGAATATTATAATTTCCAAAGAGTAATAATAATGTTATAATTTCATAGATATAATACATTTTATTGGTTAGAAGATGAAATGAATTTAGAGATCCTAGTTGAGAACATTATAGCCCCCTTAAGAAGTTTTCCTTTGGGTTACACCTTATGGAACCTTAACTTGGTATTTTGGAAGGACCATGTCATGAACCATCCTAGGTACCCCAGTAACCAGATTACCGAGTTAATCCTAAAATAGCCCCAATGGTTTTCCCAATCCCCACAGGTCAAATACTAGCACCTGGTATCCTACAAACTGAATGTGGGAATGATTTTTCCACTAACAATGAAGAAGTAAATGAAACAAGACAATATTAATATCAAAAGAAACTCCATTGGGAGTAATGTACTGGAAGTTAAATATCCATTAAATCCCAAAGTGCTATAACCAATGTACCAAAATAGAGAAAACATCCCAATCCCCAAGGGACACAACTCACCAAGTCCAATGTTCAACAACTAGATCCACCTATAGGAGATCATTTTCCTCTTACTCAAACCTGGGAGGAGATAATCTAAAAACACCCTAAGTCACAAGTAAGTGTGAGCAAAATCCCAGTAGTATTTCAGAAAGAGACTCTATAAAAACTTCCAATATTAAGTTAACTAATAAAGTAATCTCAATTCAAATCAAATATGTTTGGCTTTTAAATTTTTTTTCCACAATTCATGCTTCATAATTCAAAAGATATAAATACTTTAGCAATTTATAATTCAAATTTAAAATGATGTAAAATAAATTTAAAAATATGGAAATACCTTTAAAAAAAGGTTCCTTACACAAATGGATCTTTTCACAAAATTTATAAAATAAACACTTTTATATAAAACAGTTTATATAAATTCACAAGGCTTGTAAAACAATTTACAATAATGGAATATATTCATTTGAAATACAAAAAAGCATGAAACATGTTCATTTGAGAAATAGGTATGACAATTCCAGGATATAGGGATCCTATACCTTGAAATGAAAAATATTTACAAACAATCCTTTGGCCCTAAGGTTAATGGGACTCATCACCATCACCTAAGGTATAGGATGTGTTGATATAAGGTTTTATAACATTTTAAATTTTAAAGTGGCACCCAAAATAACTGACTAACTACCTAAGAAAACGCGTGCTCTAGTAAAAAACAATGATGAGAAATATATTTCAAGACCACTTAAAATATAATCAATCCCATTCTCCATTTCCATTATGCCAATTTTACCTTTAAAAATCATATTAATATTTTAATAAAAACATGCCTTTCTATAAATATGAAACCACTAAGTTTACATGAAAACAAATTTTATTCCATTTTTCAAAAATAGGGATTTGAAATAAATTCATCAGGAAAGTTCACATTCTAATTTTATAATTTAATTCAACAATTTTATTAACAATAAAATTGATCAATTTCATAAAAAACCCCTACTTCAATGTAATTGGGATTTTTCAAAATTTTCCATCAAATCAATTTTCCACAATTAAATTTATGAAATTAATTGAAATAATTTCCATCAACTCCATAATTTAAATTAATTAATTTAATTCTCCCAATTTCCAAAAGCACACCCCAATTCAATGAAATTTTGGGGTTTCCAATTTCATACCCAAACCCATTTTTCTTTAAAACCCCAATTCAATGTAATTGGGTTTTTTCCAACAAGAAAATGGAAAACTATTTAATCCAAAAATAAAAAAATTGAATTTAATTCAAATAGTTGGAATTCAACTATGTAATTTAGGGTTAATATAATTTGGTTATCGTAACAGAACCACCTACCATTATCCCAAAACACAACTCCCAAAATGAAACCCGCCAACATGAATGGAGGCACAAAAGATCTAGGAAATAAACCTAGAAATGAGATTCAACAACACAAATATTAGATCCATCAAAATCAAGATGATCCATCAAACTCTAAGGAAGTAATATAGAAAGATATTGAGATTAATGGAGAACTCTAACTAAGAAAGAAACACCCTGATCAAAATGATGATCAAATGTTGAAAGAAAAGGTTTGGAGGTGATGGAGGGTCCCAAAATTTAGTGGGGAAGACTCTTGGTCGAGATAAAGGAATCCTAGTTGAAGAAAAAATAATAATTTTAGCTGGGTTACATATTTAAAAACTAACCTTTGGACTTTACACGATGTGTAACCCAATTACACATTGTGTAATTTATAATCCTCTTAATCTCCAAAAAATACATTACCTTTTGAAAAAATAGATTTATTTTCTTTTATGGTTTAATCATCATGTAACAATATTACATGACAAGTAAATATCCATCAGGATAAAGAACCCGAATATTTCGTGCAAAAAATTCTAACAAATCTACAAGATCTCCATTACAAGTATCCTCCCATTTCCTTTTCAGCCCTATCTAGACAACAAAAAACGAAAAAACATGAAAAGGTTAGAAACATACCTATCAGAAGAGTAATGGGATGTTATAACCTCCGCACTATAAAAACTTTATGTCCCCCAAAATCCTATGAAGAAGCTTCTATGAAAAAAAGATAAGGCCCATGCTGTTTCATCAGTGCCTCTATCTCCCACCTCTCATGAGAATAAGATGCATGCTTCCATTACACACAAAACAAAGATATTTTCCTCCCATGAAGTAACTTGGTTTCAGAATCAACAATATTGACTGGATGTTTAGTCCTGAATAAATCAGGATCAACTTCAAGATCATGCCATCTCAAAAATGTGAGATGAATATGTTGGATATTTTCAGAGTTGAGATACATGAAACACATTATGTATCTATGTTAGTTGCAGTTGTATTTCCAAATGGTACTAAACTTTCCCCACCTTCCCAACAACCTCGAAAGGTCCCAAAAAATAGGGGGAAATCTTCCCTTGCCTCTAAAGAAGTCAATGATCCAACCAAGGAGAATCCTTTAAGGACACCTGATTACCAATTGTTAACTTAAAAATACTATGATGATGATCAAAATAAGAATTATATAATATCTATAATGTCAACATTCTATGATGAATCATTAAATCATTATTGTCGTCTCTTGAACCAAAATTGGTCCATCGAAGGAAATTTCACCAATCCCTGACCAAAACAACATAGATTTACATGGACAACCATATATTACCTCAAAATGATCCATTCTAATCATGGAATGGTTATTATTGTAATAAGAATACTCAACCATCCCCAAGTGATCATCCCAAGCCCCACCAAAGTCAATAATAGAAGCGACAAGAATATCCTCAAGAATATGTATAGTTCTTTCTATCTAGACATCTGATTGCGGATGATATGTCATACTCAAATGGATGTGAGATACCAGTGCCTCTTAAAGTCTGATAAAAAATGAGAAGTTAACTGAGGATCCCTATTAAAGACTATAGTGTATGGAACTCTATGAAAATGAATAATATGTTTAGATAGATATTTCCCAACTCGTGAACTTTGGTTGTATCATGAATGGTTAAAAAGTGGGCCGATTGTTTTAGCCTATTGATCATAACCCATATCAAATTCTTCTTTATTTTGGTATGTCATAACCCAACCAAAAAGTCCATATAGATCTCATCCCACTTCCATGTAGGGACTGGAAGTGGATAAAGTAAACTAAAAGGTTTCTGGTGCTCGACCTTAACCTATTGGTATTGATAACAACAAGAGACAAACTCAGCAATTTCCTATCTCGTAAGTGGCCACCAGAACTACTTCTGCATGCCATAGAACATATTTTTGTATTCTGGTTGCACTTCCAATTGGGAAATATGAAAATCCCCCATCACATCCTTCCATACTGAATAAGGCACCACAAAGAGATTTTGATAGTATATAATTCCCTCTTTAGATAATGATGTGTGGGAAACTATATCCCCACCATAAAGAGAGTCCCTAATTATAAGAAACTCATCATCATGATCCTAATCCTGAAGAATCAATTTGAGAAGAGTATATATTAACTAAACACTATATAGGGAAACCTCAGTCCCTTTCTCCTGAAATCTAATTTACAACTATGAAATGAGATCCATCAAGTCCTACTCTATCAATGATACTTTCACTGTCTGGGTTAGAAGATTTATACTTAAATCATCTGCAATGAAGTCCATGTCAACTGAGGTAGAATCTATGTTGAAGTCCAATTACTATTTGTATTCCACCCAATGAATCTGTCATAGATTCAAATATTTTAGGGAGAAGATGTAACTTAATCTCTTATGGTCAGAATACATGGTAAACCTTTATCTATAAAGGTAGAGCCACAAAATCTTAAGTGGATACATCACAACTAAAAGTTCAAAGTCATGGGTCATATAATTTGTATCATGTGGCCTAAGATGAAGAAATCCATAAGTAACAAAATGATCACCTTTCATAACAATACAACCCAAACTTAAACCTGATACATCAAAAAAGACCACATAAACCTGGCCAAACTCTTGAAGAGTCAACACTAGTGCAATAGTAAAGGGAAATTACAACTCAATAAAATAATTATGACATATTTCATCCTAAGATAACATTACCCACATCTGATTGTGTAAAATCATTAGAGAAGACAACTTTGATAAGTCGTTCATGACCTGATGATAATATCTGGCTAAGCCTAGGAAGCATGAAATGTCAAAGACATGTCATGTTTTCTACCAAGTAATAACAAACGTAACCTTATTAGGATCAACTGATATACCCTATTCAAACACATAATGTCATAAGAAATTAAATTTCTAGATATATAAAACACATTTAGAAATATTGTTGTAAATTTGGTTATTTCTCAACAAACTCTAACTTTTTCTCATATGATTAACATGATACTCCTTGAACATAGATTAAATGAGGATGTCATCTAAAAAGACCACCATGAAGGTATCAAGATACTCATGGAAAGTATAGTTCATCAAATCTATGAAAATTGAAGGATTAGATATACCAAATGGCATGAAAAGGTACTTGTAATTACCATACCTATTCTGAATGGCTGTCTTCTCAATGTTAGATTAATTTATCCTTGACTGATGGTAACCCGAACAAATATCAATCTTTAAGAACCATTTATCCCATTTCAACTAATCAAACAAATCATCAATATGAGGTAAAATATATTTTTTCTTTATCATAACTTGAATTATATTTCAGTAATCAACACATAGGTGATGTGTGCCATCAACTTTCTTATGAAAGGGAACCATTGCTAGATAAGGTGACACACTTCGAAATATGATGACCTTCTCATGAAGATCATCTGAGTGGGACTTCAACTCTTCCATTTCATCTGGTTCCATATGGTATGAGGTAATAGATATTGGTTGAGAACTAGGAATTAAGTTAATGGAAAAATCAACCTCCCTTACCAATGGGAAACGAGAAAAGTCATAAGGAAACACTTCATGAAACTCGATGAAAATGGAAGGGAGATCATTGTTCAAAGATTAATACTCAAGATCGATGGAAAAAACATATATTAATTTCCCAAAAATTTAGATAGGAAGGTTCATCTCTGCTCAACCTTGGGTCCAATTCTCCTTGAAATACATGACACACACCACATGGTGTAGTAATGGAGACCCTTCAAAGATAACAATCAATCTGAGCTTTATTGGAGATGAACCAGTCCATACAAAATATGACATCGAGAGTTTTCATGTCGAGAATCAGAAAAATCCAAGAAATCTCAACATCTGATAGAGAGAAGACACAAGTGAGACTATGAAGAAACTCCTCTCTCTTTGTAGCAAAGTGTTTATTAATATCTATTGCACTAGATAAAATATCCATAGGAAGATTAAGAAGATTAATGAAATGGGTTGAAATAAAAAAAATGATATGAACCAACATTAATAAGAGTAGTCACTAATGTTGTGGCTATAGTAATGGTACCTCTCACAGTCTCTAGACTCATATCAACTTCCTTTGGAGACTCTTCTAATATGGGAAGAAGCTTCATTTGGGATGCCTGTGGATGGAATGTGAAGCATATAATGGACCCTGGTTTTTGTAGGAACTGATGATCTCATACTACTATGTAGAGTGGAGTAAATATGGAAGAATCATTAAAAGTTCCCTGAACATACACAAGAGCCACAATTATTGGATTCCTCAGTGCTAATCCTATTTGAATTTTTAGACATTACACGCAAGTATAAAACCGAATGACCTCTTCTTGGTTTTTCAAGAGGTATAGAATTACCATTCTGTCAAGAATTTCTGTGATAATCATAACACTTCTACTTTCCCTTGAAGGAACTTATGCTTCCACTGAGAGGGAATGAAACTGTTGATAACCCAAACTTTCCAGAAAGGTCCATTTAAACCATAAGTACTCAATTTAGAACATTAGCATAAGAAGAAAATTTTAGTAGGAAAACCTACGAATGAATATACTGATGAAGTCCTAACTCAAAAAATCAACCCTTCATCCTCTCATTAGACACAATATCAGGTGAGAATTGAAAAAGATTTGAAAAATGGATTTCATACTCTATCATGGTCCTGTTTGCCTACTCATGTTTGAAAAAATCAATAGACTTGGACAACAACATTGAATCTTGATTGAAAAATCCAATGAAAATAACTTTGAATTATTTCCACTATATACCCCCATTCTTCTTTTCCATAACCATAGTGTCCCACAATATTTAGCTCGATCCTTCCAACATGAAGGTAGCACATTTTACCTTGATTTTATCAGGTTTATCCAAGAACCTAAAAAATATTCTTAACCAATCCCTTAACACTTGAGGATCATTTTATCCTTCAAACAGTTCAGGATTCTAGCGAAAGAATTCTTGAGAACAAATAATGGGAAGGTCCCTATAGGTTTTCACAATTGGTTCCTGAATGGGAAATAGTGGTGGTGCCTATACCAGAGCTTGGAAAGTGTGCACAATCACCTCAACTAGGTTTGAGTCCATAAGAGGACTCTCTTGTTGAGGTTCATAAGTATCTTACTCTTGGATTTTATTCAAACATATTCTTGGAGACATGATGCTATACAACATCAACAAACAATAAGAAAGAAATCATATTAACACTCAAAAAGAGAAGGAGGGAAATTAATCCCAACAGATAGAAAAAACAAGATTTTTATTTCAACACATCCAAGTAAAAACATGGAAAAGAATAGAATTTATGTAACAGAATAAATTCCCTAAACACCCCCATTGACTTAAGGTTCATTTTGGTGAGAGTGGGCCAAGAAATGTATCACAACTACCTCCTATGTCCTGACAATATTTCACAAATTCATACCGACTTCAAGACAAAAAGGTCAACCAGGATATCTTATACCACTTTGTCATGAACCTTCTTGGGTACCCTGGTAAGCCAATAACCTATTTGGTCTTGAAGTTACCTTAAGGTAATTCTTGATCCCTATGTTTTTTCAACTTGAACCCGACATCATATAATCTGAAAGTGGGATCAATTTTTTCACCAAAAATATCAAAGTAAAAGAAAAAATATAGTGTTCATATCAAAAGAAAATCCACTGGGAGTAATGTACCAGATGTGAAACAAGCATTAAGGACCAATGTGCTATAAAAAAAATTACCGAAAAGGGAAAACATACCAATCCTTAAGTGACATAACTCACTAAGTATATGGTTCAATAGCTGGATCCACCTCCAAGAGATCCTTTTCCCTTTCTCGAACTTGGAAGAATATAAAAAACAAACACCCAAAGGAACAAGTAGGTGTGAGCCAAAGTCTAGTTGGATTTCACAAAAATATTCCATAACAGATTCCAATAATAAATTAACCAATAATGTGATCTAAATTTAAAATAAATTGGTTTGGAATTTAAAAAGCATATTTAAACAATTTAGTCTTTATTATTCAAAATATGGAAATACTTAAGTAGTTCATGATTCACAATTCAAATGATGGAAAATAAATTTCAAATAATGGAATATATTTAAACAAAGGGTGATTTATGAAAATGTAACTTTTCACAAAATGGATTAAACAATCACTTTTATATAAAATAGTTTATATAAATTCACAAGTAATGTAAAATAGTTTACAACAATGGATTATATTCATTTGATATACAAAAACGAGAACAACATGGTCATAGGAAAAATAGGTACGATTGTTCCTGGATATATGGACCTAACACCATGAAATGGAAAACAAGTACATATTCCCCTCTGGGTTTAAGGCAAAGGGGACTCATCACCATTGCCTATGGAATGGGATGTGCTGATATGAGGTTTGAGAATGTTTTAAATCGTAAAGTGCCACCCAAAATAACTCACTAACTACCTAAGGATTACATGCGATCTATTAAAAAACAATGATGGGAAATTTAATTTAAGACTAATTATACTAAAATTAATCCCATTATCCCTTTAAAATATGAAAATTTTTCCTTAAAAATTGTAACTGTTTTTTAATAAAAAAGACACCTTTTCAAAAAGATGACCACTAGGTTTAAATTAAAACCATTTTAATCCATTTTTCATAAACAGGGATTTGAAATCAAATCACCAAAGAATTTAAAAATCAAATTAAACAATTAAATTCAATAATTTAAATTTCAATCAAATTCTATCAATTTCATAAAAAACCACCAATTCTATGGAATTGGTGTTTTTCACAATTTTCCATCACATCAATTTTCCAAAATTAAATTCAACAACTAAATTGAAATAATTTACATCCAATACATAATTTAAATTAATTAATTTAAATTTCAAAATTTCCAAAAAAACACACCCCAATTCAATGGAATTGGGTTTTTTTAATTTCATGCCAAAAACCCGTTTTTATTAAAAACACCAATTCAATGGAATTTGGTTTTTCCAAAAAACAATTGAAATCCATTTAATCAAAAACCAAAAAATTGAATTTAATTCAAACAATTTAAATTAAACTAAGAAACTTATGGTTAATATAATTTGGGAATCATATTGGAACCACCTATCTTTCTCACGGAAACACAACAGCTGTAATGAAACCCACAAAAAAGAAATAAGGCATAGAAGATCTAGGAAATCAACATAGAGATGAGATTCAACAACAAAGAGACTAGATACATCAAACTTAATATAAACCATCAAACTCTAGGAAATTAATAGAGAAATAGATGGATAGGCGTGGAGAATACTTACCTGGAAAGACACACTATAATTAGAACAATGACCAAATGCCGAATGAAAAGGTCTGGAGGGGATTGAAGCTCCCAAAATCGACTGTGTAAGGCTCTAGGTTGAGAGAAAGGAATCTAGGTGGATAAAAAAAATGAATATTTTAGATGTGATGCCCTTTTAAAAACCACACTTGGGAATTTACATGAGCTATAACCTAATTACATGTCGTGAAATTGATAAGTCTCACAATCTCTACGAAACCTGTCACTTTTTGATATAAAACATATTTATTTTCATTTATGTGTTACACGCCATGTAACAATATTAGACAGTGTGTAAATATTTAGTAGTCTTCATAACCATTAGATTTTATCCCATAAATTAGAAAAAATCTTTGACTTCACCATTATAGGTATCCTCCCATTTCCTTCTCGGCCCCACCGAGACAACGAAAAAGGAAAACCATTAGAGAGTTAGAAAAGTACATGTTAGAAGGGTAATGAGTTGTTACAGAGAAAGTATTATAGGGAATTGGGAGAGATTTGAGGATTGACTATGTCTGATTTTTGGTATATTTAATTCTTTGTAAAGGTTATAAAAATGTGGTGGTAGTGATCTCCTTTTCTAAGTGATGAAAATAACATTTATATAAATACCCATTAATTTTTCAGTGATTCCACGACACTATTCCAAGGTTAATGGGTCAAAAAGTGAGGAATAAAACATTTTGGGATATATATGGTCTAAAAATCCTCTAAAATTAATTTTCACATATTTTAAACATATTTCAACTCTTTTACATCTATTTATTTACATTTTACAATTTTGGTTTTTTAATTTTCTTACTAGTTTTTACCCAAGTATTTTTTAGTTTTTAGAAAATATAAATTAAACCATAATACCAATTTTTCATGTTATGAACCTAAATTTATAACCCATTTAATCTAAATGAATTTCTAAATTTGTGAAAAATACCTTTTAAATTAAAACATTTAATATATAGAAAATATGTTTTGTAGAAAGATATTGTTTTTATCATTAAGTGTTCTTAATTTTATATAACATTACTTACTAATTAAAGGAGTGATAACATATTTTTATATATGTATAAAAATAATATAAAATTAATTATATTAAATAAATAAATTTAATTTATTAGATAAAAATTACACTACATTAACAAAACTATTCATTGAAAATAAAAATTTTGCCATTATCACTCCCACTGAATTTAATCTTAGTAATCATAATTTTATAAATAAAAATAAAATTGACCAAACTAAATATTATGAAAATGTTGATAAATAATATTAATCAATTTTTCTATATTTTAATTCTATAAGTGATGAAAGCTAATTTTTTAATATAGGCGAATGAATATTGTTCCTAGAGTAAAATATTATTTAATTTTAAAAAAAGTTAAACATGAGTTTTATAAATTAAAAAAAATAAATTTAGATGATTTATTTTACTTTATAAACTTTTATATTTATATAAAAGTTGTTTAAAAATATTTTAATTCATTATTTTATTATGATAAAGTCATAAAAGTGAGATTACTAGAAAAATTGGTATTTTTTACTACTCACTTAAAAAACCATTATTTTATAAAAAACTAAAATATTATACCTAAGCTAATTTTGAAATTCTTAATTAAAAAATTATTATCATTTTAAAAATTATAATTCTAAAATTTATATATTTATTTTTTAAATAAAAACACAATATATAAATAAAAATTTTATTTTATGAAAAATGGCCTTTTAAAACATTAAGTGTTTTTAATCCTATTTTGTATAAATTTATAATTGATTAAAATACTATTATTTAATAGAGTTTTTTATTATTCTTAAATTTTCATAAAGATATTCATCTAATATTTGATGACCCTTTTTAATTTGGTGTTGATTGTGAAGAATGCTATTGAACATAATATATTTATTTAATGGAAAGATATATAGTAAAATATTAGGACATTACAATCTCCCTCTTAAAATAAATTCAATCCTCATAAGTTTTATTATCACCTACTTTTGAAAATATATAAGGGTATCTAAAAGATAAAAATGACTCAGGATATAAAATCTAGAGAGGTATCTAACTTACTATCTTAGGTAAGACTAAGAAACACATCTTTCCATCATTTTAGGAATATATTAAGATTCACAACCATTTATTCGAAAATATGACACTATAGCTAAGTCTTTGGAGTTTCTAGTGACATACCTTCAAAAAATTCATTTTCATGATCCCATTTCTATCTAAATACTAAAAATAAAATGGTAATTATAAGATCCCATAAAATCATATTAAATGGTCTTATGAATATGAAAACTCAACCATGAGATGTATTCTCCAACAACATATTTATTTCAACCCATGATACTTTTTCAATAATAAAACAATTACATTGACCTAATACTCCTTCAGTTTAACCTATATTATTCATGGTCATCTTCTTATTAGGTTTACTATCCTAACTCAACCTCAGATTCAAATATATTTAAATCATTTATAATATTCCATAAAGATAATTTAAATTAACCAAATCATATCCCCCCGAGTGTCTGGATGTGTATTCTTAGAACCAATCATCATAGATCGAGTTAAGATCAAGTTGATACTCAACCAGATTTTTTAGGGTGATTACCCCTAGGTGTATCTTTTTTACAATAATATCCACTTACTAGTATCTAGATAAGTATTCAATTTCTAAGAGAACACACTCTCCTTACATTTCCAAAATTTAATAACTTTTCCTATAATTAGATTTATCTATAGGGTTTTCTCTAATGTTCTCTTATATTGATCCCTAAACAACATAATATATTTTATATTACCTTAATGTAAATTTTATTTCAATACAAAGGGTTATATATACCTTGAAATTTTGATAAACCATAAATTATCAACCCTTAATGATATTTTTGACTCTTAAATTATCCTCAACTGATAACATCATAATCCTTAAATTTATCTATACCCTACTCTGATACTAATAATGATAGACCAAGACCCACACTACTAGATTTGGTGTGAAAACAGATACTGGTTTTGATACCAACTATAATGAAGTAGATATAACTATCCCATAATTCCATGCCTTATAGTAAATATTTTATTACATAATTTACCATGACCTTTTAGGATTAATTTTTTGTTGATAATGTAGATAAATATTTGACTAATAAATTCCATGTGTTTCTCAAATAATAGAATTTTTTTTAACAATATTATAAATTAATTGATCTATAATATGTCTTAAACATATCCCACAAATTTTCTACACTTGTTATTCTTCTAGAAATCTAATGTATAATACTTTTTTCATAACAAAGGGAAATTGAAACACAATAAGGGTGATCTAAAACACTCAGTAAGGGAAATATTATACCAAAAGAAATCAAAAAATAATAAGGCATGAATAACATAGAAATAAATAAATGATAATAAGATAATGACATATAACTGATCACATAAACTTGAAATGAGTACAAGGATGAAATAAAAATATAAACAACCTTATGGATAATAAAAAATGGTTTCATAATGATTGGTTTCATAATGTCAAAAATCATAATCTTACCTTAATGGACTTCTTCCAATACATTGTAAATATATTATCAAGGACTTGTTCTAAGACATTATAAAAAATAAGGAAGGAATACACTAAATACTGACTTGGTTGTCTCATTAGAATTTCGAATGCATCAAGAGGTAATGTAATATTGACCCCATATGTCACTTACTAAGTCCAATTCATTCAATATGTGAAATAAATGAATAATAATACATTGAATAATCGAATTTACATAATAATAAATAATCATAAAGGATGTCAATACATTCCCTTATCAATAATTAAAATAACTCTCCATATAAGCTTCCCTAAAACTAAAACCATATAGAGTAATTTTTATATTGTTAATTATATAATTTTGTAAATCAATATACAAAACTATATAATAATAATCCATCTAAATAATGAATATGGATGATTAAATAACACATATATTAATGATCCCTAAGGAACCACATTCACAATCATTTATAAGTCTGAAATAATGTATATAAGTAATAGATATAAATATTATCAATATTTACCCATTAAATTTAACAAGGTTTCTAAGTAGGTGAATTTTCAATAATATTAATATTTACAATACAATGGAATGTAACCTTATCAAAGTAATGGTAATAAGGTAGTAGGGAAGAGTACTTTTTAGGTGCAAGGATATCAATATGAAATGATTCTTGAAAAAAGGAGTTTAGGGGGAGGAAATGTAAATTAACTTGAATTCAAGAGTAAATACTATTTTTTATAGTCATAGGGTAAAGTAATCATCTTAGAAATTTAGGCACAAGAATAATCATCATAACTCAAAGAAAAAAAACTTAGTTTTGAAACACCCTCACTAATATTGTATTTCGAAGGAAGAATCACTGTAAAGGTATTTTATAATAAATAAATATAAATCCCAAGAAAAAAAATAATAATTACATAATAATATTATCATAGGGAATTATATACCCACCTTATAAGAATAAAGTTCAGAAAATAACAGCCATGAATCAATGAAAAAATGGGTTATCAAAAACCCTTATGACTTGTGTTGTATGGATATTTTTGTATCTTTTTCCTCCATGTTTTACTCTAGTTGTATGTCTTGTTTTAGTTATATTCAAGAATTATTTCTTTTGTATTTTTTTTACCTCACCATGTGGTGGAAAAATTGGGTGGATGGTTTAGTTAACCCTGTTTTGATTTTTTACAGTGACTCTATGTAGTGCTAGTAAGACATTAATAAGAATATAGATTATTTAATGTTCAACAGAACTAGGGAGACAATAGAAATACAAGAGGTTAAAAAGGAATGTAAAAATAAATGGGTTTAACAAATTAATTAACATGATAATGTATTATAGAGATATAAATAATGATTGGTGGTGACATGGTTTCAATAGAATGAATGAATAGATTTCTTAGAAATCTTCTCAGTAGTGATTAATCATTCTAACATCTTAATAATGATATGTATAGTTTCATTAGAATAAATATATATATAGATAATATCTATGTTAATATATATTTCATTCATGGTGAGTTAGAGGAGGATATTTACATGGAACAACCAACTAGTGCACTGGAAGTTATGCATTAAAATGTTTATGTGAACTAAATAAAAACTTGTATAGATTGAATCAAGCACCGCGAAAGTGGAATCATAAATTCAATGGGGTTATGAAAGAAGAAGTATTTTGTGGGTGTTACATGGATCATTTTCATTATTATAAAAAATGGGGTGATGATACTTTCATCATTTTGTTGTTTCATGTCAATTGTATGTTTCTATCCAAATAAGACGTAAAAATAAGTAGAAATTGAAAAATAAGTTATCCATAAATTTTGAGATGAAATATATCTAGAAATAAAATATGATAATGGTGATGAGGAAATAATTATATAAGGAGATTGGATCTTTGGTTTTATCTTAGAATAATTATTTATCGAAGATCAATGAAAGGTTTGGCATGACGGAATGAAAACAAGTTTCTATCCCATTTTTTTGATATTAAAAACTATCCAAGGCACAAGAACCAACAATGAAAGATTATAATAAGTATATAGAGAATGTAACTTTTTCATCAGTGTTCCTAAGTTTTATGTGTTCAATGGTTTTTAATTGACTGGATATTTCATTTTTGGTGGTATTTATAAATTTCTTTATAAATAACCCAAAAAAGATCATTGGGAAACTATTAAGTGGATCCTCTAGTATTTGAAATGACCAGAAGATGATAAATTTGTTTTGTGGAGGAATATTTTTTAAAAGGATTTTTTAATTATGAATTTTCTATAGACAGAGATAGTTGGAAGATCAAAATTGGATTAATGGTTAGTTAAGGAGGAAAAAATCAGTTGGATGTCCCAACTTTCACTAGTAGAAAAATTCCTTTAGCGATTGCCACAATCCATCATTAAAGGCCTATAACATCCAACTAACATCCTCCAAATGGAGGGCGATTTAGGCCCACTGCTATTGGCTATAGCATCCTCCGTTTGAAGGATTATATTGTTATGATAGGGATTACCTCTAGCGATCTCCATTTGGATTTTTCGATAGACTATACTGAATTTGGCTATAGTGAAAGCTAAATGGAAGTCACTATAGTGTACTACAGTATTGTCTATAACAACCAATATACAGAGGCTGTTATATGTTTCTTTTATTTAATAAAAATCATAGAAACATTAAAAAAACAACTATATTTCAAAAATAAAAAAAATATTTCCAAATACCTAAAACTATAAGGACATAAATCTATTTGCCTCATCATCTTCCAAGATCAACACTCATCATTGAATAAAATTTCATAATAAAATTTAATAAAATAATTAGCATATAAAAAAATATCTCAAGTAATAATTGAAATTAAATAAAATATTTCAATTAAATCAAACGACTTCTCCGATTAATGTTTTGTCTACTTGGACACTTCACAGTTCACTCTACGGTTGTTGCAGTATGATTTTACTACATTCAGAGGTCATTTGGTTGGTTATGACCACAATATGCACCTTATTAAAGGGCATCAAACCTTTAGAAACTGAATATTCTATAGTTTTGAGTAGACTGCATGTCTAATTGACATTTCGTCTTCTCGTACACAACATGTATAATAATAAGATGGTCTTCCTATTTTTAGGTCATTCTGAGGTTATTTGATATCGAATTGACCGTTAAACCCATGTTTTGGTGTTTTGTTAAACTATAAGTGAGTTCTCAGTCATCCTGGGAATACAAAATCTCCGATTTATGTTCCGTCTACTTGTCCAATTCACAATTCACTCTATAGTTGTTTCTATCATATTTCACCACATTCAGAGGTAGTTTGGATGGTTT
The DNA here is from genome assembly GCA_963277665.1 of Viscum album. Taxonomy (NCBI): domain Eukaryota; kingdom Viridiplantae; phylum Streptophyta; class Magnoliopsida; order Santalales; family Viscaceae; genus Viscum; species Viscum album. The sequence goes on from OY728151.1 coordinate 1,993,925,307, forward strand.
TGACCCCTAAGTGCACCTTTTTATAGGGATAAACTTTAAAAACCGCATATTAAGTAGTTCTGGGAATAAAAAACAACTAATTGAAATATATTATACTCATACACATCAAGAATAATAATAAGTTGGTCTTCGTGTGATTCAATTCATTCTGAGGATGTTTTCTATATATCTGGCCGTTAAACGCATGTTTTGGTGGTTTATGACATTAAAAGTGCATTTTTCATCTTGTCAGACAAACAATGCCTGAAATTGATGTAATATTGGCTCAACAATTTTAAAAATTCACTCTAAATTTATTTTCATCTGATTTCACTACATTCGATGGGTATTCAGTTGTTTTTGACCCCCCTCCCATGTTCTTTTAAAGGGCCTTAAACCTTTAAAACCGCATATTCGGTCATTCTGGATAGACTGTACATCTGATTGACGTTATGTATACTCATACCCAACATGAATAATAATAAGATGGTATTACAATTTTTTAATTTCATCCTGAGGTCATTTGATATTGAATTGGCCGTTAAATGCATGTTTTAGTGTTTGGTGACACTAAAAGTGAATTTTCAGTCATCCCTGAAAAACGACATCTTCGATTGACATTCCATTTACTCAGATATTTCAAAATTCACTATATGGTTGTTGTAGTCTCACTTGACCACATACTGAGGCTGTTTGGTTGGTTTTGACAGATCAAAACACCGTTTTAAAGGGCATCAAACTTTTAAAAATCGCATATCCAATAGTTTTGGGAAGACTACACATTTGATTGATGTCTCATTTGATTTTACACATAATGGATAATAATAAGATGGTTTACCTAGGATTTCAAGTCATTATAAAGAATTTTTCTATATATCTGACCATTAAACACCTATTATAGCGACCCAGACTTTTCTTACATTACTATTACATCATTTCAAAGATAAACAACATAATAGTATTACACATGGGGGATCCATAGGTTTAGTGTCTTGGGAAAACTAGGACCATGCATAACAAATACAACTTTAAGCATAAACATTAATTTAATTTCTTCTTCTATTGCTTCTTATTGGCACTTGTCCTATCCTTAGTACATGTAGCCACCTGAGGATATACATCAAAAGGGGTGAGCTAAAAGCCCAGTAAGAGGATAGATAAGAACAATATAGCATGGGGTGAGCATAATCATGACATAGGAAGAAGATCTTGAACATGAGAGGAGCATAAACAATAAACTTGAAATGTGGGAAAGCCTAAAAATGAAACATCATGTCTCAGTGGTTAACTACCACACATACTTGTGAACAAAGCTAGCATCATGTTCACACATCATTTCACATTTACTCATGAGATTCTTCACTTTATCCAATGCATTGGAGCGCTATATAATTCTGGGCGCACCCGTCACATTTAAACATTCATATTGCGCTATATAATTCCGGGCGCACCCGTTACATCATAACATTATCATTATCATGATTGCCACATAGAACACATATCAAACATGTACATAAATAACCCATGGAATGGAATGGGTTTCATCTCATAATAACACATTCATAAGCTTTGGGTTCCCAAAAGAGAGGGAACACCATACTTGATATAAGAACCATCAACCTTGAATGAGAGGTAAAAGGTGAGATCTTGAAAGAAGAGTTCTTTTGGAAAACATTTTGATGAAAATAAAAACCAATTAAAAACATTTATATCCCATAAAAGTAAAGGAAATTATGAACAAATGATCTTTGAGGAGTAACCATATCAAAAATGGAGTGAAAGAGGGAGAACCCGAAGGAAGAAAATTGGGTTCGTGATTTCCCCTTACCTTGTACTCGAATGCATCCTTCTCTTTAATGTCCTGTATAATGACATTATATTCATTAATTAGAAATTCCAGAACCTTTTATACATTAATAGGGTTCATTATGGTTTCATTATTTCATATTATGTTCCTTTGGATGACTTATAGAGTTTAAAAACATTGATCGGGGATGTTTGTTTTTATGGTTTTCTTGAGCGGTCCACTTGTATTCTTAAATTGATGTTTGGGTAGATCATGGGTAAACATACAGAACTGATATTACATGTAATTAATGATATTAAAGAAGCTTTAATGATTTTATAATGAGTTATATTAGATCCATGTGGCCGAATCATTAGATAAGAATTAAATGAAGATTATTTGGGCTAATTTGAGCGGTTTTTGGATCACAACCAACTCATTTTAACTTTTCACTTAGTAGTATGGCCATAGGTTATTTCCAGAACTTAAAATAGAACATAATACTTATAAAATATTCTGTTTCAATCATAAAAATGGTTTCATGACCAGATTTGTAGGTAGAAATGGAAGAAGAGAATATGTCGTTTTTGAAGGTGATAAATTATCACCACATGAACAACGTTCTCTTTAATAAAATAAAAGGAAGAGGGAAAGGGTGAGGGGTGATATAATATATCATTAGAATCATAAGATTACAGTATATTTATAATACTGGAGTTACAAAACAATTTTGATGAAGATAGGTTGGGAGAGATCAAGAAAGGAACTTGAACTTGAAAGGAAATTAAAGGAGAAGAGGGAGGGAAATTACCTTTAGAATCCTCATCTTAAGAACCTCCTGAAGGGCCTATTCTTGGTCTTTTTATGAGAACAGGAGATCTTGGACGTGGGTAAGGGGCTAGGAGAGATTATTGGGCAGATCTTAGACAATTCTTGAAGCTTTAGAGGTGTGGTTTGGAAAGAGGCGGGGGGGGGGGGGGGGCTTATTTATACATGAGGAGGGAGGAGTTTTTGGCATAAAATATAAAATAATATATCATAAGTTAGACTTGTAATAGTAGTTTTTGACATCCTAAATCATATATTAATATAATAAAATTAGTTTTAGGCTTTAACTTTTCTTTATATTCCGAATTCATTACTTTATTAAAAGGAAAGTAAAAGAAAGAGAAAAAGACACTTTAAGAAATCACCTTTTTGACTTTAGGCTATGGAAAGTTCTTTTTAGGTTTGAGAATTGAATTTATTGTATTTCAAGGAACAATTTATGAAATTTAATATGTTTTGGCCGAAACTAAAGTTCTAGAATGTTTATGTCATCATTACATCATTAATGATGCAATTTTTTGTACACCGATTATGCGAAAAACTTTATTTTTTACTATTCACCCGAAAATTGAAGTATTTCAGAATAAACCCAAAAATTTACCCCTACCATTTTTCGACGTGTAGAAACCAAAAATGATATCCATTTTTCAAAAATAATTTTCTAAATATTATTAATTTAATAATTAATAAAAATCATAATTTACTTAAAAAAACATTTTTTAAGATTAAAACTGAATTTATAATTCTTTCAAAAATTACGTAGGGTCTTATAAAATTATCCAAAAACTATTAGACATCGATTCAATAATTTATGAATACATTACAGGAGAATAAATATTCTTTTATATTAATTAATTAATTATAATTAATTATTTATGACTTATAAAATACCAAAAACGTTTATTAAGGTCAAATTGTCACTTTCTAAGATGTCTAAATTTTATTTTATTATTCATAGGTAATGTTACTCTTATTTACTATTCATAAGGGTCATATTACTATTCATAAGGGTAGGTTACTATTCCTAAGGTTAGGTTACTATTCACCAAAAATTATTTTTGTTTCATTAGACTCAAAAAACTATCTTGAACACAACCGTGTATGTTGGATTTTTAAAATTCCAAACATAGGGGTGACAGAATTATGTTTAAAGGTCACTTATCACTTAGTAGTTCATTATTTTGTGTTTTTATGACATAGATATAAGAATGGAATTTTCTATTGAAAAACTTTGGGTCGTTACATTCTTCCCCCCTTAAGGAATTTCGCCCCTGAAATTTTACTTTACACAAACAGGTGTGGGTACTTCTCCTTCATTACCTGTCCTGGTTCCCACCATTTTATAAAATAGAAAAGGATAGAACAAAACATACTAAACAAGTTAGGAATAACTTATTCATTTAAAAAATTATACCAAAAACATAACATATGATATCCCTAGGTAAATATTCTTTTGTACATATTTGTACTTATTCTCATGCTAGAGGTTTTCTCTAGGGTTCACTAATCCTAATCCCCAAATTTACTAAACCTTTCCTCTGATATCAACTATAGCGACCCAGCCTTTTCTTACATTACTATTACATCATTTCAAAGATAAACAACATAATAGTATTAAACATGGAGGATCCATAGGATTAGTATCTTGGGAAAACTAGGACCATGCATAACAAATACAACTCTAAGCATAAACATTCATTTAATTTCTTCTTCTATTGCTTCTTATTGGCACTTGTCCTCTCCTTAGTACGTGTATCCACCTGAGGATATACATCAAAAGGGGTGAGCTAAAAGCCCAGTAAGAGGATAGATAAGAACAATATAGCATGGGGTGAGCATAATCATAACATAGGAAGAAGATCTTGAACATGAGAGGAGCATAAACAATAAACTTGAAATGTGGAAAAGCATAAAAATGAAACATCATGTCTTAGTGGTTAACTACCACACATACTTGTGAACAAAGCTAGCATCATGTTCACACATCATTTCACATTTACGTATGAGATTTTTCACTTTACCCAATGCATTGAAGCGCTATATAATTTCGGGCGCACCCGTCACATTTAAACATTCATATTGCGCTATATAATTCCGGGCGCACCCGTCACATCATAACATTATCATTATCATTCTTGCCACATAGAACACATATAAAAAATGTACACAAATAACCCATGGAATGTAATGTGTTTCATCTCATAATAACACATTCATAAGCTTTGGGTTCCCAAAAGAGAGGGAACAACATACTTGATGTAAGAACCATCAACCATGAATGAGAGGTAAAAGGTGAGATCTTGAAAGAAGAGTTCTTTTGGAAATTTTTTTGATGAACATAAAAACCAATGAAAAACATGTATATACCATAAAATTTAAGTAAATGATGAACAAATGATCTTTGAGGAGTAACCATATCAAAAATGGAGTGAAAGAGGGAGAACCCGAAGGAAGAAAATTGGGTTCGAGATTTCCCCTTACCTTGTAATCGAATGCCTCCTTCTATTTAATGTCCTGTATAATGACATTATATTCATTAATTAGAATTTCCAAAACCTTTTATACATTAATAGGGTTCATTCTGGTTTCATTATTTCATATTATGTTCCTTTGTATGACTTATAGAGTTTAAAACATTGATCGGGGATGTTCGTTTTTATGGTTTTCTTGAGCGGTCCACTTGTATTCTTAAATTGATGTTTGGGTAGATCATGGGTAAGCATCCAGAACTGATATTACATGTAATTAATGATATTACAGATTCTTTAATGATTTTATAATGAGTTATATTAGATCCATGTGGCTGAATCATTAGATAATAATTAAATGAAGATTATTTGGGCTAATTTGAGCGGTTTTTGGATCACAACCAACTCATTTTAACTTTTCACTTAGTAGTATGGACATAGGTTATTTCCAAAACTTAAAATAGAAAATAATACATATAAAATATTCTGGTTCAACCATAAAAATGGTTTCATGACCATATTTGAAGGTAGAAATGGAAGAAGAGAATATGTCGTTTTTGAAGGTGATAAATTATCACCACATGAACAACGTTCTCTTTAATAAAATAAAAGGAAGAGGGAAAGGGTGTGGGGTGATATAATATACCATTAGAATCATAATATTACAGTATATGTATAATACTGGAGTTACAAAACAATTTTGATGAAGATAGGTAGGGAGAGATCAAGAAAGTAACTTGAACATGAAAGGAAATTAAAGGAGAAGAGGGAGGGAAATTACCTTTAGAATCCTCCTCTTAAGAACCTCCTTAAGGGCCTATTCTTGGTCTTTTGATGAGACCAGGAGCTCTTGGACGTGGGGAAGGGTCTAGGAGAGATGATTGGGTAGAGCTTAGACAATGCTTGAAGTTTGAGAGGTGTGGTTTGGAAAGAGGAGGGGGAGGGCTTATTTATACATGAGGAGGGAGGTGTTTTTGGAATAAAATATAAAATAATATATCATAAGTTAGACTTGTAATAGTAGTTTTTTGACATCCTAAATCATATATTAATATAATAAAATTATTTTTAGGCTTTAAATATTCCTTATAATCCGAATTCATTACTTTATTAAAAGGAAAGTGAAATAAAGAGAAAAAGACACTTTAAGAAATAACCTTTTTGACTTTAGGCTTTGGAAAGTTCTTTTTAGGTTTGAGAATTGAATTTATACATGAGGAGGGAGGTGTTTTTGGCATAAAATATAAAATAATATATCATAAGTTAGACTTGTAATAGTAGTTTTTTGACATCCTAAATCATATATTAATATAATAAAATTATTTTTAGGCTTTAACTCTTCTTTATATTCCGAATTCATTACTTTATTAAAAGGAAAGTAAAAGAAAGAGAAAAAGACACTTTAAGAAATCACCTTTTTGACTTTAGGCTTTGGAAAGTTCTTTTTAGGTTTGATAATTGAATTTATTGTATTTCAAGGAACAATTTATGAAATTTAATATGTTTTGGCCGAAACTAAAGTTCTAGAATGTTTATGTCATCATTACATCATTAATGATGCAATTTTGTGTACACCGATTATGCGAAAAACAGTATTTTTTACTATTCACCTGAAAATTGAAGTATTTCAGAATAAACCCAAAAATTTACCCCTACCATTTTTCGACGTGTAGAAACCAAAAATGATATCCATTTTTCAAAAATAATTTTCTAAATATTATTAATTTAATAATTAATAAAAATCATAATTTACATAAAAAACAGTTTTTAAGATTAAAACTGAATTTATAGCTCTTTCAAAAATTACGTAGGGTCTTATAAAATTATCTAAAAAATATTAGACATTGATTCAATAATTTATGAATACATTACAGGATAATAAATATTCTTTTATATTAATTAATTAATTATAATTAATTATTTATGACTTATAAAATACCAAAAAGGTTTATTAAGGTCAAATTGTCACTTTCTAAGATGTCTAAATTTTATTTTATTATTCATAGGTAATGTTATTCTTATTCACTATTCATAAGGGTCATATTACTATTCATAAGGGTAGGTTACTATTCAAAAGGGTAGGTTACTATTCACCAAAAATTATTTTTGTTTCATTAGACTCCAAAAACTATCTTGAACACAACCGTGTATGTTGGATTTTTAAAATTCCAAACATAGGGGTGACAAAATTATGTTTAAAGGTCACTTATCACTTAGTAGTTCATTATTTTGTGTTTTTATGACATAGATATAAGAAGGGAATTTTCTATTGAAAAACTTTGGGTCGTTACATTCTTCCCCCCTTAAGGAATTTTGCCCCCGAAATTTTACTTTACACAAATAGGCGTGGGTACTTCTCCTTCATTACCTGTCCTTGTTCCCACCATTTTATAAAATAGAAAAGGATAGAACAAAACATAGTAAACAAGTCAGGAATAACTTATTCATTTAAACAATTATACCAAAAACATAACATATGATATCCCTAGGTAAATATTCTTATGTACATATTTGTACTTATTCTCATGCTAGAGGTTTTCTCTAGGGTTCACTAATCCTAATCCCCAAATTTACTAAACCTTTCCTTTGATACCAACTATAGCGACCCAGCCTTTTCTTACATTACTATTACATCATTTCAAAGATAAACAACATAATAGTATTAAACATGGAGGATCCATAGGTTTAGTGTCTTGGGAAAACTAGGACCATGCATAACAAATACAACTTTAAGCATAAACATTCATTTATTTTCTTCTTCTATTGCTTCTTATTGGCACTTGTCCTCTCCTTAGAACATGTAGCCACCTGAGGATATACATCAAAAGGGGCGAGCTAAAATCCCAGTAAGAGGATATATAAGAACAATATAGCATGTGGTGAGAATAATCATGACATAGGAAGAAGATCTTGAACATGAGAGGAGCATAAACAATAAACTTGAAATGTGGCAAAGCATAAAAATGAAACATCATGTCTTAGTGGTTAACTACCACACATACTTGTGAACAATGCTAGCATCATGTTCACACATCATTTCACATTTATGCATGAGATTCGTCACTTTACCCAATGCATTGAGGCGTTATATAATTTCGGGCGCACCCGTCACATTTAAACATTCATATTGCGCTATATAATTCCGGGCGCACCCGTCACATCATAACATTATCATTATCATGCTTGCCACATAGAACACATATCAAACATGTACACAAATAACCCATGGAATGGAATGTGTTTCATCTCATAATAACACATTCATAAGCTTTGGGTTCCCAAAATAGAGGGAACAACATACTTGATATAAGAACCATCAACCGTGAATGAGAGGTAAAAGGTGAGATCTTGAAAGAAGAGTTCTTTTGGAAAACATTTTGATGAACATAAAAACCAATGAAAAACATGTATATCCCATAAAATTAAAGGAAATGATGAACAAATGATCTTTGAGGAGTAACCATATCAAAAATGGAGTGAAAGAGGGAGAACCCGAAGGAAGAAAATTGGGTTCGAGATTTCCCTTTACCTTGTACTCGAATGCCTCCTTCTCTTTAATGTCCTGTATAATGACATTATATTCGTTAATTAGAAATTCCAGAACCTTTTATACATTAATAGGGTTCATTCTGGTTTCATTATTTCATATTATGTTCCTTTGGATGACTTATAGAGTTTAAAAACATTGATCGGGGATGTTCGTTTTTATGGTTTTCTTGAGCGGTCCACTTGTATTCTTAAATTGATGTTTGGGTAGATCATGGGTAAACATCCAGAACTGATATTACATGTAATTAATGATATTATAGATTCTTTAATTATTTTATAATGAGTTATATTAGATCCATGTGGCCGAATCATTGGATAAGAATTAAATGAAGATTATTTGGGCTAATTTGAGCTGTTTTTGGATCACAACCAACTCATTTTAACTTTTCACTTAGTAGTATGGCCATAGGTTATTTCCAGAACATAAAATAGAACATAATACATATAACATATTCTGGTTCAACCATAAAAATGGTTTCATGACCATATTTGAAGGTAGAAATGGAAGAAGAGAATATGTCGTTTTTGAAGGTGATAAATTATCACCACATGAACAACGTTCTCTTTAATAAAATAAAAGGAAGAGGGAAAGGGTGTGGGGTGATATAATATACCATTAGAATCATAATATTACAGTATATGTATAATACTGGAGTTACAAAACAATTTTGATGAAGATAGGTAGGGAGAGATCAAGAAAGGAACTTGAACTTGAAAGGAAATTAAAGGAGAAGAGGGAGGGAAATTACCTTTAGAATCCTCCTCTTAAGAACCTCCTTAAGGGCCTATGCTTGGTCTTTTGATGAGACCAGGAGCTCTTGGACGTGGGGAAGGGGCTAGGAGAGATGATTGGGTAGAGCTTAGACAATTCTTGAAGCTTGAGAGGTGTGGTTTGGCAAGAGGAGGGGGAGGGATTATTTATACATGAGGAGGGAGGTGTTTTTGGCATAAAATATAAAATAATATATCATAAGTTAGACTTGTAATAGTAGTTTTTTGACATCCTAAATCATATATTAATATAATAAAATTCTTTTTAGGCTTTAAATATTCCTTATAATCCGAATTCATTACTTTATTAAAAAGAAAGTGAAAGAAAGAGAAAAAGACACTTTAAGAAATCACCTTTTTGACTTTAGGCTTTTGAAAGTTCTTTTTAGGTTTGAGAATTGAATTTATACATGAGGAGGGAGGTGTTTTTGGCATAAAATATAAAATAATATATCATAAGTTAGACTTGTAATAGTAGTTTTTTGACATCCTAAATCATATATTAATATAATAAAATTATTTTTAGGCTTTAACTCTTCTTTATATTCCGAATTCATTACTTTATTAAAAGGAAAGTAAAAGAAAGAGAAAAAGACACTTTAAGAAATCACCTTTTTGACTTTAGGCTTTGGAAAGTTATTTTTAGGTTTGAGAATTGAATTTATTGTATTTCAAGGAACAATTTATGAAATTTAATATGTTTTGGCCGAAACTAAAGTTCTAGAATGTTTATGTCATCATTACATCATTAATGATGCAATTTTGTGTACACCGATTATGCGAAAAACTGTATTTTTTACTATTCACATGAAAATTGAAGTATTTCAGAATAAACCCAAAAATTTACCCCTACCATTTTTCGACGTGTAGAAACCAAAAATGATATCCATTTTTCAAAATTAATTTTCTAAATATTATTAATTTAATAATTAATAAAAATCATAATTTACTTAAAAAAACAGTTTTTATGATTAAAACTGAATTCATTGTTCTTTCAAAAATTACGTAGGGTCTTATAAAATTATCTAAAAACTATTAGACATTGATTCAATAATTTATGAATATATAATAGGAGAATAAATATTCTTTTATATTAATTAATTAATTATAATTAATTATTTATGACTTATAAAATACCAAAAATGTTTATTAAGGTCAAATTGTCACTTTCTAAGATGTCTAAATTTTATTTTATTATTCATAGGTAATGTTACTCCTATTTACTATTCATAAGGGTCATATTACTATTCATAAGGGTAGGTTACTATTCATAAGGGTAGGTTACTATTCACCAAAAATTATTTTTGTTTCATTAGACTCCAAAAACTATCTTGAACACAACCGTGTATGTTGGATTTTTAAAATTCCAAACATAGGGGTGAAAAAATTATGTTTAAAGGTCACTTATTACTTAGTAGTTCATTATTTTGTGTTTTTATGACATAGATATAAGAAGGGAATTTTCTATTGAAAAACTTTGGGTCGTTACATTCTTCCCCCCTTAAGGAATTTTGCCCCTGAAATTTTACTTTACACAAACAGGTGTGGGTACTTCTCCTTCATTACCTGTCCTGGTTCCCACCATTTTATAAAATAGAAAAGGATAGAACAAAACATACTAAACAAGTCAGGAATGACTTATTCATTTAAACAATTATACCAAAAACATAAAATATGATATCCCTGGGTAAATATTCTTGTGTACATATTTGTACTTATTCTCATGCTAGAGGTTTTCTCTAGGGTTCACTAATCCTAATCCCCAAATTTACTAAACATTTCCTCTGATACCAACTATAGCGACCCAGCCTTTTCTTACATTACTATTACATCATTTCAAAGATAAACAACACAATAGTATTAAACATGGAGGATCCATAGGTTTAGTGTCTTGGGAAAACTAGGACCATGCATAACAAATACAACTTTAAGCATAAACATTCATTTAATTTCTTCTTCTATTGCTTCTTATTGGCACTTGTCCTCTCCTTAGTACATGTAGCCACCTGAGGATATACATCAGAAGGGGTGAGCTAAAAGCCCAGTAAGAGGATAGATAAGAACAATATAGCATGGGGTGAGCATAATCATGACATAGGAAGAAGATATTGAACATGAGAGGAGCATAAACAATAAACTTGAAATGTGGAAAAGCATAAAAATGAAACATCATGTCTTAGTGGTTAACTACCACACATACTTGTGAACAATGCTAGCATCATGTTCACACATCATTTCACATTTACGCATGATATTCGTCACTTTACCCAATGCATTGAAGTGCTATATAATTTCGGGCGCACCCGTCACATTTAAACATTCATATTGCGCTATATAATTCCGGGCGCACCCGTCACATCATAACATTATCATTATCATGCTTGCCACATAGAACACATATCAAACATGTACACAAATAACCCATGGAATGGAATTTGTTTCATCTCATAATAACACATTCATAAGCTTTGGGTTCCCAAAAGAGAGGGAACAACATACTTGATATAAGAACCATCAACCTTGAATGAGAGGTAAAAGGTGAGATCTTGAAAGAAGAGTTCTTTTGGAAAACATTTTGATGAACATAAAAACCAACGAAAAACATGTATATCCCATAAAAGTAAAGGAAATTATGAACAAATGATCTTTGAGGAGTAACCATATCAAAAATGGAGTGAAAGAGGGAGAACCCGAAGGAAGAAAATTGGGTTCGAGATTTCCCTTTACCTTGTACTCGAATGACTCCTTCTCTTTAATGTCCTGTATAATGACATTATATTCGTTAATTAGAAATTCCAGAACCTTTTATACATTAATAGGGTTCATTCTGGTTTCATTATTTCATATTATGTTACTTTGTATGACTTATAGAGTTTAAAAACATTGATCGGGGATGTTCGTTTTTATGGTTTTCTTGAGCGGTCCACTTGTATTCTTAAATTGATGTTTGGTTAGATCATGGGTAAGCATCCAGAACTGATATTACATGTAATTAATGATATTACAGATGCTTTAATGATTTTATAATGAGTTATATTAGATCCATGTGGCCGAATCATTAGATAAGAATTAAATGAAGATTATTTGGGCTAATTTGAGCGGTTTTTGGATCACAACCAACTCATTTTAACTTTTCACTTAGTAGTATGGCCATAGGTTATTTCTAGAACTTAAAATAGAACATAATACATATAACATATTCTGGTTCAACCATAAAAATGGTTTCATGACCATATTTGAAGGTAGAAATGGAAGAAGAGAATATGTCGTTTTTGAAGGTGATAAATTATCACCACATGAACAACGTTCTCTTTAATAAAATAAAAGAAAGAGGGAAAGGGTGTGGGGTGATATAATATACCATTAGAATCATAATATTATAGTATATGTATAATACTGGAGTTACAAAACAATTTTGATGAAGATAGGTAGGGAGAGATCAAGAAAGGAACTTGAACTTGAAAGGAAATTAAAGGAGAAGAGGGAGGGAAATTACCTTTAGAATCCTCCTCTTAAGAGCCTCCTTAAGGGCCTATACTTGGTCTTTTGATGAGACCAGGAGCTCTTGGACGTGGGGAAGGGGCTAGGAGAGATGATTGGGTAGAGATTAGACAATGCTTGAAGCTTGAGAGGTGTGGTTTGGCAAGAGGAGGGGGAGGGCTTATTTATACATGAGGTGGGGGGTGTTTTTGGCATAAAATATAAAATAATATATCATAAGTTAGACTTGTAATAGTAGTTTTTTGACATCCTAAATCATATATTAATATAATAAAATTCTTTTTAGGCTTTAACTATTCCTTATAATCCGAATTCATTACTTTATTAAAAGGAAAGTGAAAGAAAGAGAAAAATACACTTTAAGAAATCACCTTTTAGACTTTAGGCTTTGGAAAGTTCTTTTTAGGTTTGAGAATTGAATTTATACATGAGGAGGGAGGTGTTTTTGGCATAAAATATAAAATAATATATCATAAGTTAGACTTGTAATAGTAGTTTTTTGACATCCTAAATCATATATTAATATAATAAAATTAGTTTTAGGCTTTAAATCTTCTTTATATTCCGAATTCATTACTTTATTAAAAGGAAAGTAAAAGAAAGAGAAAAAGACACTTTAAGAAATCACCTTTTTGAGTTTAGGCTTTGGAAAGTTCTTTTTTGGTTTGAGAATTGAATTTATTGTATTTCAAGGAACAATTTAAGTAATTTAATATGTTTTGTCCAAAACTAAATTTCTAGAATGTTTATGTCATCATTACATCATTAATGATGCAATTTTGTGTACACCGATTTTGCGAAAAACTGTATTTTTTACTATTCACCCGAAAATTGAAGTATTTTAGAATAAACCCAAAAATTTACCCCTACCATTTTTCAACGTGTAGAAACCAAAAATGATATCCATTTTTCAAAAATAATTTTCTAAATATTATTAATTTAATAATTAATAAAAATCATAATTTACTTAAAAAAACAGTTTTTAAGATTAAAACTAAATTTATAGTTCTTTCAAAAATTACGTATGGTCTTATAAAATTATCTAAAAACTATTAGACATTGATTCAATAATTTATGAATACATTACAGGAGAATAAATATTCTTTTATATTAATTAATTAATTATAATTAATTATTTATGACTTATAAAATACCAAAAACGTTTATTAAGGTCAAATTGTCACTTGCTAAGATGTCTAAATTTTATTTTATTATTCATAGGTAATGTTACTCTTATTTACTATTCATAAGGGTTATATTACTATTCATAAGGGTAGGTTACTATTCATAAGGGTAGGTTACTATTCACCAAAAATTATTTTTGTTTCATTAGACTCCAAAAACTATCTTGAACACAACCGTGTATGTTGGATTTTTAAAATTACAAACATAGGGGTGACAAAATTATGTTTAAAGGTCACTTATCACTTATTAGTTAATTATTTTGTGTTTTTATGACATAGATATAAGACGGGAATTTTCTATTGAAAAACTTTGGGTCATTACATTCTTCCCCCCTTAAGGAATTTTGCCCCCGAAATTTTACTTTACACAAACAGGTGTGGGTACTTCTCCTTCATTACCTGTCCTGGTTCCCACCATTTTATAAAATAGAAAAGGATAGAACAAAACATACTAAACAAGTCAGGAATAACTTATTCATTTAAACAATTATACCAAAAACATAACCTATGATATCCCTAGGTAAATATTCTTGTGTACATATTTGTACTTATTCTCATGCTAGAGGTTTTCTCTAGGGTTCACTAATCCTAATCCCCAAATTTACTAAACCTTTCATCTGATACCAACTATAGAGACCCGGAAATTTCTTACATTACTATTACATCATTTCAAAGATAAACAACATAATAGTATTAAACATGGAGGATCCATAGGTTTAGTGTCTTGGGAAAACTAGGACCATGCATAACAAATACAACTTTAAGCATAAACATTCATTTAATTTCTTCTTCTATTGCTTCTTATTGGCACTTGTCCTCTCCTTAGTACATGTAGCCACCTGAGGATATACATCAAAAGGGGTGAGCTAAAATCCCAGTAAGAGGATAGATAAGAACAATATAGCATGGGGTGAGCATAATCCTGACATAGGAAGAAGATCTTGAACATGAGAGGAGCATAAACAATAAACTTGAAATGTGGCCAAGCATAAAAATGAAACATCATGTCTTAGTGGTTAACTACCACACATACTTGTGAACAAAGCTAGCATCATGTTCACACATCATTTCACACTTACACATGAGATTCGTCACTTTACCCAATGCATTGAAGCGCTATATAATTTCGGGCGCACCAGTCACATTTAAACATTCATATTGCGCTATATAATTCCGGGCGCACCCGTCACATCATAACATTATCATTATCATGATTGCAACATAGAACAAATATCAAACATGTACACAAATAACCCATGGAATGGAATGTTTTTCATCTCATAATAACACATTCATAAGCTTTGGGTTCCCAAAAGAGAGGGAACAACATACTTGATATAAGAACCATCAACCTTGAATGAGAGGTAAAAGGTGAGATCTTGAAAGAAGAGTTCTTTTGGAAAACATTTTGATGAACATAAAAACCAATGAAAAACATGTATATCCCATAAAAGTAAAGGAAATTATGAACAAATGATATTTGAGGAGTAACCATATCAAAAATGGAGTGAAAGAGGGAGAACCCGAAGGAAGAAAATTGGGATCGAGATTTCCCCTTACCTTGTACTCGAATGCCTCCTTCTCTTTAATGCCCTGTATAATGACATTATATTCGTTAATTAGAAATTACAGAACCTTTTATACATTAATAGGGTTCATTATGGTTTCATTATTTCATATTATGTTCCTTTGGATGACTTATAGAGTTTAAAAACATTGATCGGGGATGTTCGTTTTTATGGTTTTCTTGAGCGGTCCACTTGTATTCTTAAATTGATGTTTGGGTAGATCATGGGTAAACATCCAGAACTGATATTACATGTAATTAATGATATTACAGATGCTTTAAGGATTTTATAATTAGTTATATTAGATCCATGTGGCCGAATCATTAGATAAGAATTAAATGAAGATTATTTGGGCTAATTTGAGCGGTTTTTGGATCACAACCAACTCATTTTAAATTTTCACTTAGTATTATGGCCATAGGTTATTTCCAGAACTTAAAATAGAACATAATACATATAACATATTCTGGTGCAACCATAAAAATGGTTTAATGACCATATTTTAAGGTAGAAATGGAAGAAGAGAATATGTTGTTTTTGAAGGTGATAAATTATCGCCACATGAACAACGTTCTCTTTAATAAAATAAAAGGAAGAGGGAAAGGGTGTGGGGTGATATAGTATACCATTAGAATCATAATATTACATTATATGTATAATACTGGAGTTAAAAAACAATTTTGATGAAGATAGGTAGGGAGAGATCAAGAAAGGAACTTGAACTTGAAAGGAAATTAAAGGAGAAGAGGGAGGGAAATTACCTTTAGAATCCTCCTCTTAAGAACCTCCTTAAGGGCCTATGCTTGGTCTTTTGATGAGACCAGGAGATCTTGGACGTGGGGAAGGGGCTAGGAGAGATGATTGGGTAGAGCTTAGACAATGCTTGAAGCTTGAGAGGTGTGGTTTGGCAAGAGGAGGGGGAGGGCTTATTTATACATGAGGAGGGAGGTGTTTTTGGCATAAAATATAAAATAATATATCATAAGTTAGACTTGTAATAGTAGTTTTTTGAAATCCTAAATCATATATTAATATAATAAAATTATTTTTAGGCTTTAACTATTCCTTATAATCCGAATTAATTACTTTATTAAAAGGAAAGTGAAAGAAAGAGAAAAAGACACTTTAAGAAATCACCTTTTTGACTTTAGGCTTTGGAAAGTTATTTTTAGGTTTGAGAATTGAATTTATTGTATTTCAAGGAACAATTTATGAAATTTAATATTTTTTGGCCGAAACTAAAGTTCTATAATGTTTATGTCATCATTACATCATTAATGATGCAATTTTGTGTACACCGATTATGCGAAAAACTGTATTTTTTACTATTCACCCAAAAATTGAAGTATTTCAGAATAAACCCAAACATTTACCCCTACCATTTTTCGACGTGTAGAAACCAAAAATGATATCCATTTTTCAAAAATAAGTATCTAAATATTATTAATTTAATAATTAATGAAAATCATAATTTACTTAAAAACAATTTTTAAGATTAAAACTGAATTTATAGTTCTTTCAAAAATTACGTAGGGTCTTATAAAATTATCTAAAAACTATTATACATTGATTCAATAATTTATGAATACATTACAGGAGAATAAATATTATTTTAAATTAATTAATTAATTATAATTAATTATTTATGACTTATAAAATACCAAAAACGTTTACTAAGGACAAATTGTTACTTTCTAAGATGTCTAAATTTTATTTTATTATTCATAGGTAATGTTACTCGTATTTACTATTCATAAGGGTCATATTACTATTCATAAGGGTAGGTTACTATTCATAAGGGTAGGTTACTATTCACAAAAAATTATTTTTGTTTCATTAGACTCCAAAAACTATCTTGAACACAACCGTGTATGTTGGATTTTTAAAATTCCAAACATAGGGGTGAAAAAATTATGTTTAAAGGTCACTTATCACTTATTAGTTCATTATTTTTTGTTTTTATGACATAGATATAATAAGGGAATTTTCTATTGAAAAACTTTGGGTCGTTACATTCTTCCCCCCTTAAGAAATTTTGCCCCCGAAATTTTACTTTACACAAACAGGTGTGGGTACTTCTCCTTCATTACCTGTCCTAGTTCCCACCATTTTATAAAATAGAAAAGGATAGAACAAAACATACTAAACAAGTCAGGAATAACTTATTCATTTAAAAAATTATACCAAAAACAAAACATATGATATCCCTAGGTAAATATTCTTGTGTACATATTTGTACTTATTCTCATGCTAGAGGTTTTCTCTAGGGTTCACTAATCCTAATCCCCAAATTTACTAAACCTTTCCTCTGATACCAACTATAGCGACCCGGCCTTTTCTTACATTACTATTACATCATTTCAAAGACAAAAAACATAATAGTATTACACATGGAGGATCCATAGGTTTAGTGTCTTGGGAAAACTAGGACCATGCATAACAAATACAACTTTAAGCATAAACATTCATTTAATTTCTTCTTCTATTGCTTCTTATTGGAACTTGTACTCTCCTTAGTACATGTAGCCACCTGAGGTTATACATCAAAAGGGGTGAGGTAAAAGCCCAGTAAGGGGATAGATAAGAACAATATAGCATGTGGTGAGCATAATCATGACATAGGAAGAAGATCCTGAACATGAGAGGAGCATAAAAAATAAAATTGAAATGTGGCAAAGCATAAAAATGAAACATCATGTCTTAGTGGTTAACTACCACACATACTTGTGAACAAAGCTAGCATCGTGTTCACACATCATTTGACATTTACTCATGAGATCCGTCACTTTACCCAATGCATTGGAGCGCTATATAAATCCGGGCGCACCCGTCACATCATAACATTATCATTATCATGCTTTCCACATAGAACACATATCAAACATGTACATAAATAACCCATGGAATGGAATGGGTTTCATCTCATAATAACACATTCATAATATTTGGGTTCCCAAAAGAGAGGGAACAACATACTTGATATAAGAACCATCAACCTTGAATGAGAGGTAAAAGGTGAGATCTTGAAAGAAAAGTTCTTTTGGAAGACATTTTGATGAACATAAAAACCAATGACAAACATTTATATCCCATAAAAGTAAAGGAAATTAGGAAAAAATGATCTTTGGGGAGTAACCATATCAAAAATGGAGTGAAAGAGGGAGAACCCGAAGGAAGATAATTGGGTTCAAGATTTCCCCTTACCTTGTACTCGAATGCCTCCTTCTCTTTAATGTCCTGTATAATGACATTATATTCATTAATTAGAAATTCCATAACCTTTTATACCTTAATAGGATTCATTCTGGTTTCATTATTTCATATTATGTTCCTTTGGATGACTTATAGAGTTTAAAAACATTGATCGGGGATGTTCGTTTTTATGGTTTTCTTGAGCGGTCCACTTGTATTCTTAAATTGATGTTTGGGTAGATCATGGTTAAACATCCAGAACTGTTATTACATGTAATTAATGATATTCCAGAAGCTTTAATGATTTTATAATGAGTTATATTAGATCCATGTGGCCGAATCATTAGATAAGAATTAAATGAAGATTATTTGGGCTAATTTGAGCGATTTTTGGATCACAACCAACTCATTTTAACTTTTCACTTAGTAGTATGGCCATAGGTTATTTCCAGAACATAAAATAGAAAATAATACATATAAAATATTCTGGTTCAACCATAAAAATGGTTTCATGACCATATTTGATGGTAGAAATGGAAGAAGAGAATATGTCGTTTTTCAAGGTGATAAATTATCACCACATGAACAACGTTCTCTTTAATAAAATAAAAGGAAGAGGGAAAGGGTGTGGGGTGATATAATATACCATTAGAATCATAATATTATAGTATATTTATAATACTGGAGTTAAAAAACAATTTTTATGAAGACAGGTAGAGAGAGATCGAGAAAGGAACTTGAACTTGAAAGGAAATTAAAGTTGAAGAGGGAGGGAAATTACCTTTAGAATCCTCCTCTTAAGAACCTCCTTAAGGGCCTATGCTTGGTCTTTTGATGAGACCAGGAGCTCTTGGACGTGGGGAAGGGGCTAGGAGAGATTATTGGGCAGAGCTTAGACAATTCTTGAAGCTTGAGAGGTGCGGTTTGGCAAGAGGAGGGGGAGGGCTTATTTATACATTAGGAGGGAGGTGTTTTTGGCATAAAATATAAAATAATATATCATAATTTAGACTTGTAATAGTAGTTTTTTGACATCCTAAATCATATATTAATATAATAAAATTCTTTTTAGGCTCTAAATCTTCTTTACAATCCGAATTCATTAATTTATTAAAAGGAAAGTGAAAGAAAGAGAAAAAGACACTTTAAGAAATCACCTTTTTGACTTTAGGCTTTGGAAAGTTTTTTTAGGTTTGAGAATTGAATTTATTGTATTTCAAGGAAAAATTTATGAAATTTAATATGTTTTGTCCGAAACTAAAGTTCTAGAATGTTTATGTCATCATTACATCATTAATGATGCAATTTTTTGTACACCGATTATGCGAAAAACTGTATTTTTTACTATTCACCCGAAAATTGAAGTATTTCAGAATAAACCCAAAAATTTACCCCTACCATTTTTCGACGTGTAGAAACCAAAAATGATATCCATTTTTCAAAAATAATTTTCTAAATATTATTAATTTAATAATTAATAAATATCATAATTTACTTAAAAAACAGTTTTTAAGATTAAAACTGAATTTATAGTTCTTTCAAAAATTACGTAGGGTCTTATAAAATTATCTAAAAACTATTAGACATTGATTCAATAATTTATGAATACATTACAGGAGAATAAATATTCTTTTAAATTAATTAATTAATTATAATTAATTATTTATGACTTATAAAATATCAAAAACGTTTACTGAGGTCAAATTGTCACTTTCTAAGATGTCTAAATTTTATTTTATTATTCATAGGTAATGTTACTCTTATTTACTATTTATAAGGGTCATATTACTATTCATAAGGGTAGGTTACTATTCATAAGGGTAGGTTACTATTCACCAAAAATTATTTTTGTTTCATTAGACTCCAAAAACTATCTTGAACACAACCGTGTATGTTGGATTTTTAAAATTCCAAACATAGGGGTGAAAAAATTATGTTTAAAGGTCACTTATCACTTAGTAGTTCAATATTTTGTGTTTTTATGACATAGATATAAGAAGGGAATTTTCTATTTAAAAACTTTGGGTCGTTACACCTGTTTATGTGTTTTATGACACTAAAAGCACGTTTTTTTGTCATCCTCAACAAATGACATATCTGATTGATGTACTATCTACTAGGCCATTTCACAATTCACCCTACAGTTATCAAAGTCTAATTTAACTATATTCAGGGGTTATTTTGTTGGTTTTGACCCACATATGAACCTTTTTAAAGGCATCAAACCTTTAAAAACTACATATTCTGTAATTCCGGGTAGGCTGCACATCTGATTGAAGTTTCTTCTGCTCTTACACAACATGAATAATAATAAGACGGTTGTACTACTTTTTCAGGTCATTCAAAGGTCATTTGATATTAAATTGATAGTTAAACACACAATTTGGTGTTTTGTGACACTAAAAGTGCATTTTTGGTCATCCTGAAAAAAATACTTCTCTGATTGGAAGTCCATCTTCTCGTCCATTTCAAAATTCACTCTATAGTAGTTTTACTCTCATTTAACCAAATTTTGAGGTTGTTTGTTTGGTTTTGGCCCACAGACCCACCTTTTTAAAGGGTGTCAAACCTTTAAAAATCACATATTCAGTTTTTCTGGGTAGACCACACATCCGATTAATGTATCTTCCCCTTATACACATCATGAATAATAATAATATTGTTTCCCTTGGATTTCACATCATTATGAGGTTGTTTTCTATACATCTTACTGCTAAATGCATGTTTTGATGTTTTATGACACTAAAAGTGTGTTTTTCGTCATCATAGACAAACAACATATCCGATTAATGTACCGTCTACTCGACCCTTTCAGAGTTTACTCTAATATTGTTGTCATATGATTTCACCACATTCAGTGGTCATTCAACTGGTTTAGACCCCCACATTCCTTTAAAGGGCGTCGAACCATTAAAAACCACATAATCAATATTTTCGGGCATACCACACATCTGATTGACATTTATTCTTCTCATAAACAAAATGAATAGTAACAAGACAACCTTTATATTTCTTCAGGTCATTCTGAGGTAGTGTGATGTTGAATTCACCGTTAAATGCATAATTTGGTGTTTTATAACTCTAAAAGTACATTTTCAGTCATCCCGGGAAAACATAATCTTTGATTGATATTCCATCAGCTATGTAATGTCTAAGTTAAATAAATGGTTGTTTCCCAATGATATCACTATATTTGAAGGCCATTTGTTTAGTTTTGAACCCTAGAAACACATTTTTAAATGGCGTCAAACCATTAAAAACTGCGTATTCAGTAGTTCTAGGCAGACCACACATCTAATTGACATCTCATCTACTCATACACATCCAGAATAATAATACTATGGGTTTACATTGATTTCAAGTCATTTTGTGGTTGTTATATATATATTTGGTTGTAAAAAACTTATTTTGGTGTTTTGTGACACTAAAAGACTATTTTCATCATCTCAAAAAAACAGCATCTCCAATTGAAGTACTATTAGATAGAACATTTCACAATTCAATCGAAGGTTGTTGTCATTAGATTTGCCTACATTTCGCGGTCATTCAGTTGGTTTTGACCCCAGTGTGCTTTTAAAGGTCTTTAAACCTTTAAAAACCTCATATTGGGTCATTCTAGAGAGACTGCATGTCTATTTCTCATTCTGTCAACTCATACACAATAAAATTAATAATAATACTATCGTAATATTTTTTCAGGTCATTCTATGGTCGTTTGATATTTAATTGACTGTTAAACAAACATTTTCATGTTCTAGGACACTAAAAGTGTGTTTTCAGTAATACCCAGCAAACAACATCTCCAATTGACGTTCCGTCTGCTCAAACATTTCACAATTCACTCTATGGTTGTTTTTTCCAAATTTCACAACATTTAGAGGTTTTTTCTTTGGTTTTGACATCTGACTGTTACTTTTTAAAGGGAGTTAAACCTTTAAAAACCACATATTCAATAGTTTAGGGTAGAACACATGTCCAATTGAAATTTATTCTACTTGTTCGCATCAAGATTATGAATAATATCGTTTCCCTAGGACTTCATGTCATTATAAGGTCTTTTATTAGATATCTGACTGTTAAACACATGTTTTGGTGTTTTATGACACTAAAATTACATTTTTCATTATACTAGACAAATGAAATATCTGATTGACATAACATCTACTTGAACATTAAAAAATTAATTATACATTAATTGTCATTTGATTTATCCACATTCGGTGGTCATTGGACTTGTTTTGACCCCCTATGTTCTTTTAAATGGTGTCTAACCTTTAAAAACTAAATATTCTGTCTTTCTAGGAAGACCACATGTCTGGTTGATGTTTTGTCTACTCTTACACAACTTGAATAAATATAATGTAGACTTTCTATTTTTTTTATTATGAGGTTATTTGATATTGAATAGGCTGTTAAATGCACGTTTTGGTATTTTGTGACACTAAAAGTGTGTTTTCATTCATCTTAAAAGAACAACATCTCCAATTGGAATTTTATCTACTCATCCATTTAAAAATTCAATATACGGTTGTTGCTGTCTGATTTCACTGCATTAAGATGTCATTTGGTTGGTTTTGATCCCAGAACGTACCTTTTTAAAGGGCGTAAAACCTTTAAAAACTGAATATTCTGTAGTTTCAGCTAGACAACATGTTTGATTGACATATCATCTACTCATATGCATAAATAAAAATAATTACATGGTTTCCCTATGATTTCATGTTATTATGAGTTCATTTTCAATATATATAACTGTTAAATTCATGTTTTGGTGTTTTATTACACTAAAAGTGTGTTTTCATCATCTTAGAAAAACAACATCTTTGATAGATGTACCGTCTACTGGACTATTTTAAAATTCACTCTACAACAATTTTCATCTGATTTCACCACATTAAATGGTCCTTCAATAGGTTTTAACCCCTTTCCTTCTTTTAAATCGGCATCAAACCTTTAAAAACTACATATTCAGTGTTTCTGATCAGACCACATGTCTGATTGACATTTTGTTTCTACCCATACACAACATGAATAATAATAACACGATATTCCTATTTTTTAGGTCATTATGAGGCCTTTTATATTGAATTGAACATTAAATGCACGTTTTGGTGTTTTTTGACATTAAAAGTGAGTTTTCGTTCATCCCAGGAAAACAAAATATCTGATTGATGTTTTGTCTACTTTTCAATTTCAAAATTTACTCAATTGTTGTTTCTTTCTGATTTCACTACATTCAGAGGTCTTTTGGTTGGTTTGGACCCCCGGACACACCTTTTCTACGGGCCTCAAACCTTTAAAACCCATATATTTAGTATTTTCAGGTAGGCTGCATGTTTGATTGAAATCTCGTCTAGTCATACAAATTAAGAATAAAAATAAAATTATTTTCTTGTGATTTCAAGTCATTATTAGGTTTTTTGATATATATTACCATTAAACACATGTTTTGGTGTTTTATGACACTAAAAGTGTGTTTTTCATCATCCCAAACAAACGGAATCTCCGATTGATGTACCATCTGATCAACCATATCAAAATTCATTCTATGATTTTTTCCATCCAATTTCACACCATTCAGAGTCAATTCTTCTGGTTTTGACCCCCACATGTTTTTAAAATGTGTCAAACCTTTAAAAATTTCATATTCAATCATTCTAGGAAGAATTCACATCTTATTTATGTGTAGTCTCCTCACAAATGTTGAAAATATTAATAAGAATGTTTTCCTATGATTTCAAGTCATTCTAAGGTCATTTTATATAAATTTGACTATTAATCCCGCGTTTTGGTGTTTTATTACACTAAACTATGTTTTCAGTCCTCTCGGGCCAAAATAACTTAGATTGACACTCCATCTGCTCAAAAATTTTACAATTCACTCTACGATGGTTTTCATATGATTTCAAAGCATTTAGATGTCATTAAGTTGGTTTTGACACCAAAACACTCCATTTTAAAGGAAGTCAAACATTTTAAAACCACATATTTAGTATTTCCAAACAGACCGCACAACCGATTAACATTTTTTTGGATCATACACATCATGAATAATAATAAGATAGTTTTCCTATGATTTCCAGTCTTTATGAGTCTATATTCTATATATCTGACTGCTAAATGCATGTTTTAGTGTTTTATAGCAATAAAAGTGTGTTTTCCATCACCCCAGACAAAAGACACCTCCGATTGACGTACTGTTTGCTCAACCATTCCACAATTCACTCTACTGTTGTTGTTATTGTCCTTAGATTTCATTGTATTCAAAGGTGGTTCTGTTTGTTTTGAAGTCCACATGTTTTTAATGTTCATCGAATTATCACATAACAGGGATACATACACACCAACATAACATTATAAAGTAATGCAAGATCTGTTTTCAATCCAATATAATCAATGGGAATTATATTTAGATTACATTTACGAGTCACTATTATATTAGGTGTTAATACTAGATCCAGTATCACTAAATCCCATGTTAATGAATGATGATGATGCTAGTAATGCCAGCGTTCGTTCCCTACCAAATCACCCATGACCCATATCTAAATTTATGATAGTTCAATTTCATCAGTTTCATATTTTGAATCATGAGTTGCACTAAATATTAGCATTCAGTTGGCTATCGGTATTAGATGACCAGGTGTGCTTATCATTTTTTTCTTATGCCAGATCCATGGCTTCAATTTCAATGTTGTCTTCATTCATTAATAAACCATATTCGATCTAGCTTATTTATCACCTAACTATTATCCTCTTGATTCTCATTTTCCTTGGAAAATTCTAAATTAAATCTAACTGTTTCACGATTCATAATGATGTGTGATGTTAAACTATTTAACCTGTATTTTATTATAAATATGTTTCCTTTAATCATGACCCCCACCGATTTCCAATGATTTTTTTTCCAGTAATTTTCCCAACCATTAACTTATTTCTTTAGGAGAATGACAATAGGGGATCAAAACTAGAACTTTATTCGAGATTTTTACTATTCATAAAACTATGGGGGTCATTAACTGGAATAATGTTTCAATTTTGGTCCCCATTTTCATTCTCCCTATTCTATTAGTTATTTTATGATTGTGTTTGTCATACAGTAACTGCCCCTGATGTTATTTTCATATTACTCTACATATTCTCTTGTACTTTTACCATTCCTGTAGTTTTATTATTCTTCAATTTATGAGTTTAATCTTATTTCTTGCAAAAATAATCATTTGTATAGTTTTTTTAAAAATATCTTTTTATTACATTTTCTTTTCATAGGGGTTAGAAAAAATTTTCTATTGTAATTTTATTCCTGTGTTGAACATATATCATCATTGTCAATTCTTTGAAATATTGTGTTACATTTTTTATTATCCTTGTCAATTTCTTCAATGTCATTTTTTCAAGGGTTATCCCCTAAGAGGGATATGAATACCAATACACACATTTTGAGTGTCTAAATTATACCATTGAGTTCGTGTCATATCCTTGGTGGACACTTATCCTTTTATTTATATTCAATATTTATATTATACTTTTTTTTATCTTGTAACTCCATATATAAAATAAAACCATTTTTTATAGAAAACCAATAGATTTTCTCTATATTGTAAGAATAAAATATGTATCATTTATATGATCTTCTTTATGCATTTGATATATATATATATAATTGTTTTGTTATTTTCCTCTGTATCATAATTGAATTTTCATAATATTATATCATCGTCACATCATCCATTTTTTCTAGAAATTAAAACATTTTTATGTGAATTTTTTTTCTGTATTAAATGTTTTTGAGTGTTCTTATTTGTGTGTGTGCATTTTGAGCTTCTACCTTCAATAGAAAGTGTAAAATATTCTTTGTGTGTGTGTAACCTCATGAGTGTGTGTGTTATGAGGGATATAGTGAATGTGTATCATTCTACATGTGCAGTAAATTCTTATGTGCAATTATATTTGTGTGTTTTATCTTTGTGAGAGGAAGAGGAATAACTTGTTAAAGCAAAAGTTAATCTACTATATTAGAGGATCCAAAGGAAATCTTTGATGAGCCATTTTGAAAAATTATTCATGCGCATCAATTACATAGGGAGTGAATCTAGTATAATCTTAATACTCCCATATCATAAAGATGATTGATGACACACTTCAACACCTTGTCACTCAATGATGGATACACATGGAGGACATGTATAACTAGTGGGGACCAAGGGAATCCATGTTAAAATCTATCTAACTAAATTGAGAAATAAAATTCCAAGTGGTACAAATGGTATCTTATTTGAGAGAGAATGATACTATTTGATAATGTCTTTATGGAAGATATTTTCATAAAATAATTCCAAACTAAGACTATCTTTGGCCACAATGTGAGGTTCCTAAAAGAAAAAAGCAATAGGAGCACAGGTATAACAATTTATAGGTCTGCGTGGTATCGGTAGAGGGTGATTAGACTCCCACGTGTAGTGTTGTATATATAGGAAGATATAGGCAAGAACAAAAATTAGAAATACTTGAATGGATAATTTATAGCATGTCTAGGTATATCATTGAACAAGAGTTAAATATGAGTTTCGATGTGTGATGGATTCATTTAGATAAGTTGACTACTATAATAAGTTATGAAGACTGGGAAAAAATAATCAAGAAAAATAGTGAATAAAAAAATTATATTATCACACCATACCAATTTTTTCTAAAAATATAAAAAACCATGTCCAATAGATTCACTTTTTTAATCATATACAGAATCTACAACCTGTGAATAAAATGAAAAACCTATCAAACAGAAAATTCAATTCTTACTTGAAGTAAACATAAGTAAAATATTGTAAATACAAATTATACTAGGTTAATTTTCAAAAAGTAAAGGACCTTCTATATATGATGATCATCAATTGATCTACCAATCAGGGCATGTCAATTTATCTAGAAAAGGAATATATCCACCTAAATTATAAGATCAAATAATTATTCCAAGATTCTTGTTTAAAAAATTACTTTAAAAGGGTCCAACATCTTCCAAAGAAACCATCCATGTAATAAAAAAGACTATGGATTTAGGAAAAATTATACATGAGATAAGAATGACACACGTTACTAAACTATAGCATGAGAACTATAAAAAATTAAATCCAAAACATTTTATGTTTCCATATATAATATATGGGAACTAATGATGATAATTTCATACAATTCCAAGTAAGTTAGCAACAAAAATTTTGCCAACGGGGTCAAAAATTTCATTTCTAGTGGAATTGACACCATCCAATGACATGGAAGAAAATAAGAGTCTAGAAACTACAACCATATAATATACAAGTGAGACCAATTGTATGAAAAAATCTTAAAAATAAACATTGTGATACCTACTACAAAAAATTCTATTTATTCAACTGTTACAAATATGATAATGAAAATGAAAAGATAAGATACAATATTCTAACCATAAATATTTAATCAGTCAATACCTACATTATAATGATAATAAATAGAGAATAGTATATATGTATTTTAGTAAATAAACCATAGTACAAGGGGACTGGAGGAAGAATGAAATGAGAGAAGACACTCAAGAGGCACTGATTCCTCAACCAAAGTCGTATAAGAATTCTAATTCAAAAGAAGAGAAGGGATGTGTCCGCCCTAAAGAATACCTAGAAGTCTTCCGAATAAGGTGTTAAAAAAATAGCACACTTCAATAAAAATAGTGGAAGAGACAAATCATTATACATTTCTTCCTCATTAGACATTTTTACCAAGATAAACTATTTTGAAATATTTTTTTCTCATTCAAAAAGAAACAGAGACTGAAGATCAATGATAAAAATTCAAAACGTAATAGACTTGCAATCAAACAATTCCATTATAAATTAGAGATCCATTGTTTGATATTCCAACAATTTTATCTTTATTTCCAAAAAACATGTAAAAATTAAAATTATTAAAGAATTTATAAGGAAATAAAAATAATTAAATAAAAATTATGAAAAAATAAATTAATTAACAGTGTTGGTTTATAAACATAAAGTGATGGTGTATAAAAATAAAATCATAGTTTTGAGAGGGATATTAATATATACTGGTTTTTATTCTGATTCAATTGGCTATTGTAAACATTATTTTACAAGGTAAACATACATTAGCAATTTTTATTGATATATTCTACTAAATCCATGGAGATGGTTGAGAAATTTCTTCTTGTTATAATTTTAATAATTAATTAAATGAATAATTGAATTTCAATTTCAATGTATTATCTATACATTTATAGGAATCATAATAAAATTAATTTGTGGCTTCACAAATTCAACAATGTTCAAAGATAAAACACCATCAGCTAAACTGGAGATTTATCCCTTATAGAGAAAACATTCAACAATGAAGCTTAAATAAAATTGTATTCAGGAAATACAAGTAGGAGACATGGTAGTTAATTCTAAATAAAGCTCAATTAATCATTGAAATGAAATATGTAGAGTGTTTTTGTAAAATGTAAAATATCACTCAAAATGGGGTTCTATAATTTCCTAACTTCAATCACATTAAAATCAAAGTCACAAATGAAATCAATGATGAAAATAATGATTATAGATAACTAAATATGAATTTAAAGATAAATATAGATACCAAAAAACCACAATACACAACCAAAACACACTAACTTCATCCAAAAATAACACAAGAAAACAATTGTGTAGTAAAAGATTTAATTTAAACTGAAATGGAATCAAAATTTTAGTAAATTGAATAAGATTACCTATTAAAATTGATGAAGTATAACCCCTTGAACATATCTTCTTATAATTTATGTTTATTTCATACAATCATCGCATAATAGGATCACAATGTCATTACTATAACTATAAAACAATATATTTTCCGTATTTAAGGAAATTATAGATCAAAATTGGGAGAGTTTTTTTTTCATTAGTGAATTAAAATGGAGACATTTGAATGGTAGTAGATATTTGATTTTTAAGAACGATGGAGGGTGGCTTGTAAGGGGGCTCTACGGTGAGGATGTGGGGGGGGGATTGACACCAAGGAGATAAGGGGAGGAGTAGGGGGCTCAACAGTGGGAAAAGAAGGGCAATAGGAGGTGGATGGACAATTGGGAGAGGACAGGTGCGTGATGGGGGATGGTAGATGGTGGAGGCATTGTGACACATTAAGGAGGTGGGGGAGGGGGTTCGATGTCTTAGAGAAGAGGGTAGTGATATGGGTGATCAACGTCTAGGGGAGGTGGTGTGACACAGATAGGGGGTTTGATGGTAGATGAAAACAATAGATGAGAAAAGTGGATGACAGAGGCATCACGACACAACAACATGGCTCAACGAAGGATGATGCAATGATGGGGATTGAAGGAAAACATGATCAAGGAGGTGGGGGAGAGGATTAGGCTTGGGTAGAGGATGGATATAGGCACTACAACTGGATGGATGGATGGAGGATAGTGCGACGGTATGGCAGAGGGTGGCGCAATAGCCAGGTGGTGAGAGAATGTGTTGGGGGCTCGATGGGAGACTAGTTGGGGTGGGGGTGCTCAATGAGGGAAAGTGGGGAAACATGGAAGGGAAAAGAGGAAATTGAGGTGCTGAGTGGAAAATACCAATGAATTCCAAATGTCAGTCCCTATTAAACTCAATAGAGACTAATAAATTGCAGTTTTCCTAATCAGGCATCCTCTAAAGCTAATTTTTCTAGTACTGTGTATAATATTGTTACATTAGGTAAAACTAAAGTAGAGTGTGTGAAGAAAACAAAATCAGGTAAGGAGATGATTTGATTGAATAAGTTACTAATGTAATTAGGAATAATTTATTAATAATGGATTATTTTAATGTGATAGACAAAGTGTAATACACTTGGAAAAATATAGTTTTCAATGAAATGAAAAATAAAATAAATCTAATGTACCACTAAATTATAAATATGGTGGAGGATAAAGTGTTAGATATCTTGAAGATTTATAGTTAGAAAATTTGGTAGACATGTTCAGCAAAAATTTAACTCAAGAAATTATGAGGCAACATCATGCCTTAATAGGGTTTAGGTGAATGAAATAAGAAAAATGTGTAGGAACACTACTATAGAGGAAGTTAAGATGCTTACTAAGGAATGTATCTAAGGTTATTCCTATAAAAATTCCTCAATTGAGATATTGTTTGGATGTGAATCCTTGTTCTCATCATTATAAGTTTAGAACATTATAAATTTAGAGCATCATATGTTCGAAGATAAGATTTACATGCATCAAAAATTCAATCAGTGGAAGGTGGACGGGAATATAGTGTAGTAAATGATAATTTATTTCTTTAGTAGTAATAGAGTCCTCAAAATATTATATCTTATGATAACCTCAGGGGTGGTTCAAGTTATTTGTGAACCTTCTATAATAAATTCTTTAAAAAGGAAAATCTATAATTGTTTATCAGGTTAAGCATTTGAGGTCAATTGTATTATGGGAATTCAATAGTGGAATTTTAATTGGGGGATCCTCCATATTTATGGGAGGGATATGTGACTGAGAAAACTGGAAATGTTTCCTATAAAAGATAGTTAGACAGATCAAAAATGAAAAGAGATCTAAGCACTAAATAATGTATCTTAGCATTGAATAGTCAATCTGACACATGGACAATACATTAGTGTTTTTAGAGACTATTAATCAATTTTAATGAAATATTATTTTTGTTTTTTGAGTTAATTATACTCAATGAAATTATGGTAATATAAAGAAGTCACAATAGTTCCTTCCATATATGTTGTAAAAATTCTAATTCACATTAAATTTTACGATATTAATTTACTACTTTAGGTGATTTGGTTGATCTTATTTCCATTTCTTGTACTTATGTTTAATTTTTTGGTTTATACTGAGCTTTTTTTGAGGATGAATTAGTACCATAGGTAGGTTGTAGTGAATTTCTATTTTCGTTACACTTAGTCGAAGGGGAAATGATGTTCTAGAAGTTTGTAATTTTACTACGCTAAACTAATAAAGAAATTTTTGTGGGTTGACAATAACACATCTGGTGGTTTTATTAATAGTACACGTGATTGTTTTTTAATGATCATATTGTTTTTATACCAAAACAATGGATCCTATATCCTTCCATCCATCATCCTCTTCTTTTTTTATTTCACCATTTCATCAACTCTCAAAATAGATCTTATTATCTATGGATGAAAAATTCTACAACCTAATAACATGAGAGATGCCTTACGAACCATCAACAACACATTCCCTAGACATCAATAGATAAATAAATTGTTTAACAACCACCCATAGAGAACACTTATTTTAATATTGTTCCTCAGAATAATATTTTCTAGATAAAAAATATAAAATTAGGGAAATGTATCCTTGGTATTATAATATTTTAAAAGACACAATTGATTTTTATTTACAAATATTTGTGATAGAGGAATATAAATCCTTTAATTAATAAAATAATCACACATGTCCTCTAAATGAGCCTCTATAATATTATTAATATTCTCTTCCTATCCAAATTTATTGACATGAAGAAATTTCATAGAGAGTCAAATCAGTTGGATTTTCTACTCTTGCATAGACACCCTAGGGTAGGATGGGCCTGATGATAAACAAATTAGAAAAAATTAGACTAGGATTGATAGAAAACAACATTCATATATTGACACTCTCCATCTACATTGATCCATAATAAATCCAACATGGGTTAAGAAACATTTAGCTCAACAGACACCCAAGGTTCAACAGAGTGAAAAACCACATGGTCTTTGAGGTCAATGAAGAAGCATCCAGATCATTTAAGACAATGGGTCATAATCCATATTTAACTCAAATAAATATCTGAGCAGATAGAAGTTGAAATATTTGATGAGTCACGTAAAGTAGGACCACACATGAATTATTCCCTCTATAATAGAAAAATGTAAAATAATTTTCTAATAGTTTTTGACAATGACCAACATGGGATTTTTTATTCCCCATTTATCATTGAAAAGACTCTAAAAATCTTCAATAGGTGGTATTTGGTGACCAAAAAGGGAAACCATAGTGATATCCGAGAGATATGATGGTTTTTTTAATTCCACAGTAGAAAATAGAAGTTAAGGTTAACAATGTTCAAATCTCGGAAGCCTTAGGTTCACAACAATTATAGAGAATGGAGGAATACATAATGTGTTAGTGAAGTGGATGAATCATTGAGAGGAGAAGTTTTATGATGCCTCTAGAGTTACATGGTGACCATCCCCCTTTAGAGAGAGAGGGATCTCTCGCCCAATCAGTAATAACAAGGGATGGATTGAAGATATTTTTCACAAGAGAACCAAATGTGTGGGAATTTTTATGTAATTGATTGTTTGATCATTGATCAAGTACTATGATTATATTTCCCACTCACCATACATTTTATATGAAATGTAATTATAAGGTTGTTGTTTCAGGAACTAAACTCATCCTGTAATAAACCAAGTTATATGACTTCATCGATCTCATATAATACCTTAGTTTCTCTCCCAACACACCATAAGCTATTACTGATTGAAATCACTTATCAAACCAATGATTATCCCCATAGACCAACACATGTTCTTTTATTGTTATTTTTCCTCCCACAAACACACACACCTTTGGAAAATTGTGAGGAGGTCACCCATCTTAACACTACTCTATGATAATAATTCTTAAATATGGAATTGTAATCAGGAAGGCTTCCGAAAATAAATTTTCATCTTATTTACCTGAGTAGTAATATTTAGTCATTTATGTTTCACTTTTCCCTAGAAATTTCAATATCTACCCCTTTAAACCACAATGACCTCATTTTGAAACCCACACCTTAAATATGGGTAGTGCTACTACAATTCTAGCTGGCAACTAACAATGATACCATTTTTCAGCATCCTACCTCCCTAATATTTGAATATAGTTATCCAACCACATGGGTATATTGTAATACCTTGATTGATTTCCAAGAACACAATTATTTATTGCCCCTCGGGTTAAATTATCAGGCTAATGGATATCCTCACAAGACAATAAATGTTATTTTAGTATGTTGTGTCTTCAAACACAAAAACACCAAAGGAGAGTTCTTAGGATTTCATCCATATTGATAGTACTTCAGATCAAGTGTACAAAAAAATAATTATAATCACGTAGTCTACTAAAAATAAAGGAACACCATGTTGACATGGGTATTAACATTTAATCATTTAAGTATCACTTTTCACTAGTTTTATAATAATTATCACACTCCCATATGACTTAACAAGATTATTTTATTTATTTTTGAGCCTCCCATGTTTTACACTCCTTATGGATGGTTTTTCATTGATATTTATATTTTTTGGGTGGTTCAATACATATTGGATGGTTAAGAAACACTATTAGTACTAACTATGTAGAAACCATGTGATATGCCTAATTGTCTTTGACAAAACCAAATAACATTTTTTACACTAGGTATGTATAATCATTTCTCCTATCCATGTGAAGTACTCCAAGTGCCCATCAGAAGATGCATCATTTTGAAAACCATGTGAAAAAACAATGTGTAGTGCTTAGATTCAGTAAAAAGTTGTATTTTACTCTTTTCCATCAATTTTTTAAAACAAAAATACACTTCCCTCCTCCCATTATGTGTAAAACATCCCAAGTACTCCTCCATTTTATTCCCCCTCTAACCTTGGTGTACTATTATTGTTATTTCAAGTTTTCATATTGGTTCTTCATAGTAATCATTTCAAGTCTTATCCCTCTATGTTGGTTTCTCTATTTATCTCTTTACCTCTATCCCGATCATGGTAAAAAACATAAGGTTATATTGAATTGATTTTAATTTTGTGATTTTTATGTTTTAGGGTTATCTTTAGTTTTCTAATCCCTCTGGGGTATCCTTGATTTGGATTAAAGCTACTATTTGAAAAGGATAAAGGATTCAAGGTAGGTGGTCATTTGTGTAAATACTTAATTTTATAATTATGATTTAATATAGTTTTAAATGTATGATTTATATGTTTTAGTAATGATATCATGTAAAACTATTTGAAATCAATAAAATAATTTTTTTCTTTGAGTTCCATCAAATGTTCGTGGGATTGTCCTTTTTGTCCAAGTTTAATGCCTATTTTGAAAATCCATGACTACTTTGTGTTTGTATAAATGTATGGTTGTACATTTAAAATCAATAGTTGAATTATAAAGGGGTTATTTATTTTAAAAACATGTTCTATATCTTAGTTATACAATAAATACCAATTATTATTGTATGGAACCTTTAAAATGTTTTATAATTATAAAATATTCTTTGAAACATGCCCCATTTGTTTTTAAATTAAATGTTTATTGATTACATGTATTGGATGGTTCACAAATATGGGGATTATGTAATCTTTGTATACATTCTGGATATAATTGGGGCAATTTATTAAATTAGAATCGAGTTTAGGGTGTGACATATTTTTAAATATAAGGATATATATATTTATATTAAAATTTCTTTGGAAAGATTTATTATTTAAATTCTATTTTGACTCATGGATAACCAAATGATTTTAGATGGGATGTTTAGGTACACATTCCTTTCTAGATTATAATCAATCTCTAGATAGTGGACCTAAGATATATTTTATTCTTCTTATAAGGATATGCCCCTCAGTCAGGCTAGTGAGGGTAATATCGAGTGTTGGGTAGGGTTTTTGATATCCTATAATGATTTTATTTTGTTTTTTGTAGACATATAAAACAATTTATTGGTATATCCTAGGTTCCTAGGATGTGATGTTTTCATATTATTTATGTTTAGTGATTTAAATAGTGTAAATTTAAATAATTATTTTTGAAGTAAAATGATATATTTTTATCTTTTTTTATAGAAGGAAAGTATTTTGTATTCAAATTTCATTTCCTATGTAATAACTTGGTTTTAAAAGTTTAATTAATCCTTTATCTTATTTTCAAAATGATAACATACTTTAAATATATGTTCATATCAATTTTCAAACTAGCATGAAATTGTTTGATTTTTTAAGAGTATGCTTGGACCGCTGGGTGGATGCCTATTTGGATATTTATCTCATACCTATCTTCATTTTAGGTTAGTTGGATCTATTTGAACATAAAACATTGATATTAGACTATCATTTGGTTTTGGTTTCATATTCTTAGATGATGGAGGTGTCAATTAGAGATGCTCTAATTCTATATGGTGTTGGTTGGTGTGTATTATTTTAGTCATTTTTTTTATTTTAGTGTCTTTGAAGTTTTATACTTTGTATATATTTTCACAAAATTCATTCAATGTTTTTTATAACCGTTTCTATTATATAGTTTTGTATTTATTTCCCCCCTTTTTATCAATATATTTGGAATTTATTTCATCTTTTGGATTTATTATATATTTCATATATGTTGTAACTACTTATTTGGTAACAAGGAACCCAAACATTGGGAATGGTATCACTATGTTTTCAAATGTAAGCCCTTTAATTTATGTTTATTATTTAAGAAAAATAATTTCTATTGCTACTATTTTGATTCCTATATCACATTTAACTATCCTAGGAGTATTAATAACACCACTCGGGTACATCACATGCTCTCTCAGGAACCTGATCAATGAGTGGATTGGAGCTATTTTTTATAGAATGGAATAATAGCCTCGGTTCTTATTAAGTCATAGGTTTTATATTTTTACATTATAATTTGTGGATGTATGATAGATAGAGGTAGGATAATCATAATAAAAGTGGTTAGTCAGGAGTATGGTACTTGATCACTACCTCTAGGAAAGACTCTCGAGTAACTAGGGTAGTCATGGATGATTATTTCTCGAATCCAAGATTATTTTATAGAAGTTTTTTGTTTTTTTGGTCATAATTTCAGTTTTCTTCTATTATATTAAATATTTATGGGTTATTTTGATAATTTCCAAGTATTGGAGTATATTTTCATGGAATTCAGGTGGGTAATGTTTATTTTGAATGGTTTGTAAAATCATTCATAGATTATACAGACCCCTTGGGATGACTTCTTGAGAGTTTCACATGATTTTCACAAGGTATACCAATGTATATGGCCAAAATATGAATAGTTATTATTTCTATTATTTTTATGATATTTTGGTTCCTTATATGTTATATTTTATTTTCTATTTATTTACATTGATTTGGGATGGTATGAGGTGTTTATTTTGAATGTTTAATGATGTTTTAACTTTTTTTACTTGATTTCCAAAACAAACCCTCAGGATGTTTTGAAAATTATGTTTAATTTTAAATGAATTATAAGAATTTGTGAAAAATTTCTATAATTAAAATTAAATTTAGTTTATAAATATTTTAATCTAATAAATAATTTTTATTTTTTAGTAGTTAAATTTTTTTGAGATATTTTTTGGAATTACACAATAAATTAATTTCTCTTCTTTTGAGAAAGTTTCTAAATCGGAAATTCCTTATTTTAAGTGATTTTATATAAGAAATATGATTAATTCTTGTATTTTTTATATTTTATGAATAAAGGGTTGTTTGATACTGATTTTTTTTTATTTTAAGTTTAGCCTTTTTCTGTATTTGGTTCTGTGGTGTTATGGAATTTAAAAGTTGTTTTAACTTATATTTTTGAGTTTTATTTATTGATTTATGTTCATGCTTGTGAAATTTGAATTTATAGTCTATTTTTCAATCTTATTTTTTCCTTTTTTATAGAACTCTCCCATAAAGTCCTCATGGATTTTCGAGATGGAGCTATGAGTGGTTCACCATGATCAAATCCTCTAGTTGATCAAACTTTATTTGAGTTAATTTCTCTAGCTTCCCTAGTTATATAACATTGTGTTCCTCCTATTCCAACCCAAAATTTTTATTTCATTTAGGATTTTATAAATTTAATTCCTCATCACTTTTATGAGAAACCATATTCTTAGAAAGAAGAGGAATGATTGTGGAGTATTGAGGAGATAGTTTTCCAATTTCAGCTTCCTAAACCTCTTAAAATAATATTTTCTACCTTTATATTGGAGTGTCCAAGATGGGAGTCGTGTAATTCTATTATCTAGATAAAACCTCTTAGGGAACATTCTTGGTTAATCATTAAGGAATTTTTTATCCAACAATATTTCCTTAAAGATGGGAAAATGTTTATGGTAATGGATTTGTATTGCCTAAAGTATAGTGAGATATCGGTGTTGGAATATTATAATCAATTCACTAATTTATTAACACTCCTTCATGATAGGGCTATGTGAGAATATTTTAATGCTCATTATTTTAAAGTGATTCTTTGATAAGAAATTTTTTTAGTAGTGTTTCATCTTGGACTTAACACTAATTATGATATAGAAAAGTAGAACAGGAGGATTGAAGAGACATTGGAAGGGATGCCAAAAGAAATTAATGTTTCACCTATCTCTCAAAGTGGTAAAGGAGGCTCTAGTAAAGAAAAAGTTACGTGACACAAGACCAGGTAGTCTGGTAGTAGTATCAAGAATCCGTCTACTTTCTTCATTGCAAACTCTTCCGTGAGCAAGTCTTGGGTGTGTTACCTATGTAGGATGGACAACATATGAAGCCTCATTGTCATGAGTCACCTATATCATGTTGTGATTATGGCCATATAGGACATAAATAAATGTTTTTATAGTATTCTCTCGTAAGAGAGGTGGATCCAGATCCACCCCTTAATAAGATCCTCAGGTTTAACCCTATAAACCTAATGTTTAATCCATGTTTTCTTGAAGTGTTTTGTTGTCTTCCACATTCTATTATTTTGATTTCATGAGATGTAAAGTTTTAGTATAATTATATTTGTGAATTTATGAAGTTCATTTCAGAATAGAAATGTCTTATTATGAAATTTCTTATTTTGATAATGGTTATTTTTGAATTTTGATAATGTTGCGTGGTTGTGTTTCTTGGTCCGTGCCACTTATGTTCCAAATTCATGGTTTTCATTGGATTTGTAGACCTATTCCAGTCTTGAAACGTTTTTTCAAATTAGTGTTTTTAATAATATGGAGAAAATATCATAATATAACCTCATAATTAATGTGGTTAGAATTTATCCATGTTTTTTATTGGTCATGGTTTCTAATTTTTAGGATAGTTCATTTTCCTTCCCTGGACGAACCCTCTTTTTTGTTGTTTGGTGTTCCTTTTTTTGGGATCTATAATAAGAGAGTTATACTTTCCCCTTTATAATCTGTTTCTTCAGTTATTGTAAAACCATAAGTGGATCAGTCTTCAATATTTGGTGGTTACATCTATTTTGGAAGGTGAGAGCATATAGAATACCAAATTATATCTTGGTGAATAATTAGGATCTTTTAGGATGATTATTTTCCTTTAATTGTTTCTTATTTCTTGAACCGTGTATTCGTTAAGAAGTTTGAATCTCAAGTCCTGGTCTTCATCAAAGAGCCCTTCTTGTGGATTTTGGAGGTAAAAAGAAATATGGTGAGCAGAATCGTGACACCCAAAAATCTAATAACTCTGTAATTTTTTTTAATCTCTTATGTTTCCATCTCTATCAAGGACTTTTTTTATTGGAAATTTTGTGTTTTTGGAAGGTGTAATGTGTGTTTCACTATTAAGGTTAACTGTTAGTACTAACCATGTGGATGTAATATGATAATATTGACGTTTTTAACAGATATAAATTACATAAGTCAAACTTGGTTTGTCTAACCATGTAGAGTATTTGTGTGCAGTACTTTAGGTACCCAGTAGGAGGCACACAATTGGTGCTTGGTTTGGCCAACCATAAATTGTGCCCAAATTCTTTAAATATTTGTATTTTAAATTTTTTACCTCATTCATTTTTTTAAAAAATTTAGTCCCCATCCTTGAATTTTATGA
Source organism: Viscum album (assembly GCA_963277665.1). Classification (NCBI taxonomy): domain Eukaryota; kingdom Viridiplantae; phylum Streptophyta; class Magnoliopsida; order Santalales; family Viscaceae; genus Viscum; species Viscum album. The sequence goes on from OY728151.1 coordinate 1,993,964,983, forward strand.
AAAATACCCTAGGCCTCTCCCCTTGAATTTCCCTCCCTCCCCTCGGTGGATCACAGTGTTTCTTTATTATTTCATGTTGGTTCTTCATTGTAATCCCTTAAATTCTTCTTTATATCTTATTATTTCTTATTTTCTCCCTTTCTGTATTATCCAAACATGGTATAGTGGCCTAGGGATATCCAGATTCATTTTAATTTGGGGACTTAGATGTTTTAGGTTTTTATTTAGTTCTATAAGATCTCCTGGGTCTATTGGAAGTGGATGGAGGCCACCATTTTAAAAAGAGAAAATATTCAAGGTAGGGGGTCCTTTGAATTACCCTTTAATTTTTGAATTGTGAATAATTATTATTTTAAATTTATTTTTGATATTTTTTTCAGTAATGATATAATATATAAAAATATATTAAATTAAAATAATATAATTTTCTTTGATTTCAATAAATGTTTATGGGATTTCCCTCGGCGTCAATGGTTAAATCCGACTTTGGAAATCCAATCTTACTATGTGTTTAGATAAATGCTCAGTTAGATCTTTGAAATTGATAATTGAATTATAAAGTGTGTCTTTGATTCAAAAACATTTTTATAGATTTATTTTATAATAATTACTCATTAAGCATTCATGGAACCTTTTAAATGATTTTAAAAGATAAAACCCTTCTTGAAACATGTTCCATGTATTTTGGAATTAATTATATATTGATACCATATATTGAATGGTTACAAATAAAAGGTATTGTTTAACAATTATATATTTTCTTGATGAAATTGGGGATATTTATTTCAAGGAAATCAACTGTAAAGTTATGGCTTATATGAAAATTCCGTGATATATATTTTAATATATATATATAACTATTTCTTAGAAATGATTTTTTGGATCACTTCCATTTTGATTATTGGGTAACCATAGGTGTCTAGGTGGGAAGTATAGGTAAATATAGTACACTAGATTAGTATCACACTCTAGATGTTGTCTTTGATATGTATTTTATTATTCTTATTGGGTATTCCCCTAGGTTATGCCAGTGAGGGCAATACTTGTTATTCAGACATGTTTTTGATATAGACAACTAATATTTTTTAGTTGTTGTATGAACTTGTCCTAGACTGTCTTGATGCTCTTAGTTTCCCAAGATGAAATGTTACCAAATTATGTATATTGAGTGATTTTAATACTAGACATATAAATATTTCATTTTAATTTAAAACCATATATTTTTATAACTTTTTATGGAAAGAAATCTGGTTTTATTCAACATTCATTGCTTCCTTAATATCTTGGTCTAATAAGTTTAATTAATCCTTTATATTTTTTGAAAATGAAAAACCAAATTTAGTTATATGATTATATTAATTTTCAAACTAGCATGAATTGGTTTCATTTTTAATGGGCATGTTTGGGTTGGTGGGTGGCTTCCTACTAGGATACTTAGCTCATAACTATCACATTATAGTTTATCCAATTCTTATTGGATGTGACACTTTGATATCTGAATCTTGGTTGGTATCAAGTTCATGGATTGAGATGATGGCAGGTGGAGATTCTCTACTTACACCTGAATATGGATAGTATTCCCTATTTTAGTTCTCATTGTTTATTTTAGTGTCTTTGATGTATCAACATTTCCAACTTTCTGATTGTAATATATATTTTGTTTTACTTTAGTGGTTTTGTTATCTAATGATCTCATTATTTTTTCCTCTTGGTTGTAGCACCTTGAGATTTTAAAAGAATAAAATTATTTTCAGTAGTGTAAATGACACACCTCACTGATTTTATCTTTCATTACATAGAACACTCAATTTAGCTTATGGTGCATTGAACCTTATGATTTTTATGTTTGATTGGGTAGTCAACACGCAACACCCAACATAACTGACCCATGATATATATTTTCATTATTACCTAACCATTATAATTGTATGAATTAACATGATTAAATGAATTATGAAAATTTGGTTTACATATGTATATATAATGAAATATTCATTGAACAATTAATTATAGATAAAAATAAAACCCTTTTGAAAATAAAAGGAAATATTTTTATGAAAACTATTTAAATGTATACAAGTATATTTTATAGAAATAAATTTAAAAATTAAATCTAATAGGATTATATTAATGAAATTTATATTAAATCTAACTGTTAAAATATACAATAGATAAAAATAAATCCAATTTTACGCTTAAAATTCATATTTTTTCTAAATAACAGTTTTATTGCCTATTTTTAGGACGTACTTATTTAAAAAATATACTTTTTTGAAAATTATAAAGTTTTATATAAAAATATAAATAGAATTGTTAATGATAAATATCAAAATTATCTTCGAGTGAATTTTTGGTATTTTTTAGAAAATATTCAATTTTTTTGAATAGTAAATAATACTGATTTTTAATTGAAAACTATCTTTTTGCCTAACTTTTTTACAAATTTAATTTATATTTTGAATTATTTTTAAATTAAAAATTATTTCAAATATACTTCTATTAATCCAATATTGTTCATTTTAATAATTTTCATATTTAATTTTGATATATAAACACTGTGAACATCTGATCTTTTTCACTTTAAAAACTTGTTTTTTTCGTCAGGTCTGTAGGATTAATTTTAAATTAACTTACGCCAAATATGTGAATTGAATTTTAAAACAGGGATACAATATTTAGAATCATAATAATTTATATTATTTATTATTTTCAACTTAATTTTTGACCAATGTTATTATAGAGAACAATTAAAATTAATTACAGCGATTAAGGTAAAACCAAGTTTATTTAGTGGTTAAAATTTGAATATAAGTTGTACAAATGAACCAAATCTTTCCGACACCCTTGAATGAAAATATTTCCACCATTATAAATTTAGTAATGAAATGTATAAGTTTTTGAGACACTTTTCCTTGAAAATAACCCATATAATAAGTTAAGAAAGGAAAAAAGGAAACAAAATCTACCTTTCCACCTTTTAATTTCTATAATGTTTTGGAGTTAGATGAAAACTAAAAAGGTTCATATATAAATGTTATTTTTAAAGATAAATTATTTTTTCCTTACTAATTTATATTTAATTTTTATAGATTATATACTTACATTAAATACTTAAGAAACACCGAGACATGGATTATTTAGTTAATAATACGATAAAATAAATGTTACTAAAAATATTAAAAGTGATGTAAATAGAATGATTTTTTTGTTTCATTATTTTTTTGATTAATATATCACGATACATAGATTTTATCCTAATACATTTTAATTCCATTATTTTATTTATATTTCTTGAATTCACATTAATTAAATAATTCCAAAATATTCATTAATTTAATTTTATAATAAATGATATTTTTTTAAAAGGATTTAAAATTTATAAAAATCCAATCTTATGTAAATTGTTTTTTAAAATTTAATAAATTAAAATTATGGTCCATTCATGTTCCAATTAATCTTTCATTTTGAACACATTGAACCCTAAATAGTAAAAACATTGTAGGCATAGTTAAAGTTAAAGTAGTGTTTTTTATGTTACATGGGATTTTGTTAAAATTAATTTCCAAAACACATGTGATTTTATTTTATAATTAGTATGTAATATTTAAAATAAGTGGCTCGATGTTTTCTAATGAGTATCACTTTAATTTTCTCTTCTTTAATAAATTACATATGTTGGAAAACTAAACACACTAATGAAAAACCAAAATGAAAAAAACATGGAAACATAGAAGTTAAGGAAATGGTTAAAACAAGTGTTCTAATGTTTGAGGGTGGCGTGGATTAAACATATAATCCATAAAAAAACTAATTATCAATCTGAGAGACACTTGAAGTAATTTTGACATCCCAATAGAGAATACTTTTGAGTATTTATAAGAATGTCACTCCTCCTTATCTATAAAAGGGAACTCACTCCCCTCACTTCTTTATACCTATAAATCCATTTGGATCATCGAAACTCTGAAAAAATTACATCCAAAATTAAATCCTCTCATCCTAGAAGCCTAAATTTCGGTATAAATTAAATCAATGAAGTCTTTTGGTTTAAACTAAAAGGAGTTACCTGAAGTAGATGTAACTTTCATCAATAATCATTTATGTTTTATTTCTTTCTCCAACCCCTTCAACTGTTATTATAAAATGATTATATAATAAAATTAGTATCCCATGTATAATTTAATTTTTTAGGTTAATTTTAATATCTACACCCACACAAAATTCAATGAAATTGGTTATTAATTCATCATTTGTGTGTACAGAGGACTAGTGCCTCACGAAATAATGTCGTTCATTTTTCCATTACAACCTCTCATTATAGGGAATATTGATGGAAATACTGATTATATATAATATATATGAAATTTAAAAAATAATAATACGTCTATAGTGATTATATAATATACACATTTTTATATTACATTCCCTATGGGATACAATAACATCACTCATGTGTACGGCGGACTACCACCTCCCGAAGTGATATGAAGTGTTTTTCAATAAAATGTTACATGGAAGGTAATAATGGCAAATATAAAGAATATATATGATAAAAATGAAATAATTATGATATTTATGTCATAATTATTTTTCTATAAATATAATATATAATTTTATTTGTAGCACTTCACACACTACAAAAGTGATAACATCGTTTGAGGATGTGTGGACTACCGCCTCCTCAATGTGGTGTGATTCATTTTACATCCTAAGAATCATTTATATAAGTATATTTAATTAAATATAATGGAATTTATGATATATTTATCATTATTTAAAGATAAACTATTACTAAACTTCTTTCCATAATGATGACTGGAAAATTGGAAGGCTTCTCATGTGTATGTACATCCTAACGTCTCCATGATCATAACATTGGTTCATTTTCCATAACCATCCTTAATGATTGCTTTTAAAATTATATTCTAGGTATAAATGTTATAATTATTTAATGAATATTATTATGTATATGTTTAAATAATGACCTGTTTACCATATTCATCATACTTAAGTAGTTTTTGACACACAAGCCCAATATGGTCAAAACATCCAAGTTAAACATAATTGATTTTGTAATTATATATAACTTGTTTTTAAGTGAAATAAAATTATAAATAAACTTGTAAATGTTAATTAATAAAGTAAATATTTAACATAATTTTATTATTCAAGAATATAAAGAACAATCATGATGAATCAAACACAAGGTAATGGTTTTTCTCATCTCACTTTTATTTCTGTTGGATACATGCCCTATTCCCCGATTATTTTGTTGTGTGGAATATATAATTACTCTTAATTTTATTTTATACATGTTATAATTAAAATTATGGTGATTTAAATATCCATTTTAGGATCTCTCTTTCCTAGGTTTTAAGGTTTCAATGTTACCCAAGTGGTAATGTATTTTTTTCCCCAATTTTACTTCTTTGAGAAAATTGTTATGTTTTACACCAATCTTATTTTATGAAGTGTATATACTAATAATTTTACTTTTCATATCATTAATATAAATATTATCATGATAACATATGTTTTATTTAATTTTATTCCTTCAAGAGAATTATGATTAAAATTTACTAAAGTGGTAACAATCTTTTGTTACAATCTATTCATTTATCAAGATTATGTATGATTAAGTCTCATTTGTTGAAATATTATAATTCTCATGAATTATATTTTCATCTAGTTATTAATGATATTTTCATGTAATAATACCATTTATAAACACTTTGTAACATATAATAATTGGTATTTTTTACGAAAACCGAACTCTTTTATATGTTCAGTCAGAAATCTGTTTTCGTCCAAAACCTTAGTTTCATGAAATGTTTTCAAAAACATTTAAAACTTTTTAAAATGAATTATAAAATTATTTTTAACTTAATTTATCATATTTTTTAAATGTAATCTTCTTGTATCTTTCTGATCAAGTATTATTTCTAACATTTTTATAGGGTAAATAAAATGTTCTTTTAACATGTACGACATATACTAATTTACCCGCCATCATGACCATAATTTATTTGAAGAATACTTTGAAATTATAAAAGGTTATTTTTAAATAATTTTTTTTATTAATATTTTTATAAAGTCATATATTTTAAAAGTAGGGTTTTAATAGAATCGTATCATCAAAAATTTTTATGTGTAAAATTTTATTTCCAAAATTAAAATTATATTTTACCAAAGAATGTTTTTAAAAATATTTTCATGGTATTTAAATTAATAAATGTCAACAAAACTTTTTTTAATTATACTCCACTTGGGATATTTCTAATTGATACCATCCTCTTTCTTTCTATGGATCAATTATGTTTGTTTTTAAGAGATTATTATGGAACCGTTTTCTTTTCCTTGGGTTAATCATGTTCTAAAAATAATAATGTTTTTTTAATGGGTTATGATAAAAAATTATCTATATAATGTTTTAATGTTTTGATTATTTATAATTATAAATCATGGGTGAGCCCAGATATCACCAAGTGATCCCATTATAGATTAAATGATGGGTGCATTCAGATAGATCTCTAAAATATTGGGTAATGATTATGTTCTCCAAAGAATTATATTAGAATTTGGTTGTATGGTAATTCAAATTTTAAGGGTTTTGTAATAGTTTAATGAGATGAAGTTCCAAGATACAAATATGTTTTATCTATTCTTGATATGGGTTTATAGTGTTTCATTGGATCAATATCGATATCACATGGTTCATGCTTATTGATTTTTAGGATCATTTCTTTTGTTAAATCCTTATGACATGTTTTCATGTTTGGTAACCCAAGTATTGATGGAAATGAATATTCTTATATTATACCCATGCACTTTTATTATTCATCATACTGTTATACAGTTATTATTCTCATTGATGACATTCATTTTTAATGCTTACATTTTCCCTTACTAAGATTTTGAGCCCGCCCTTATTATGTTTATTTTTATCCTGGTTATAATGTATGTGGATGGATTAATTATGTTTATAAGGGGTTTTATATGGATGATGTTGATGACCAAATGTGAAGTTATAAAATATGGTTATTACACGAGATGATGTTCGTCTTTTTGATTCAGTTGTTTATGAATCCAAGTTGATATGAGTTGTTCCTAATTATATAAAATTATAATCCTAAAAGTTCTGTTGGTATGCATGTTAACCAATATTTATTTTTTATGTTGTAAGTTTTTATTAGTGAAAATTGGTTCACCTTATCCGGTGTCAAATATTATATTGTAAAGTTTACGAATTTATCATCAGATCTGGAAGTGCTGGTTTTGGGCTATTATTGTTGGTATTCGAGAAGGGTTTAGAAAACATTATAGATTAATATTTTTTCATGTGAGGTTTTCTTAAGCGTTATGAATACCATCATAGGTCTATAATTTTATGGATGATCATATTTTCAATGTCTCAGAGGCCCCATTTAGTTTTTTAGTGATGAGATTTTAATGTGATTAATGAAATTTTTGTATGCATTTTTTTGGAATACTGTATTTGTAACACCAAGTATCAACATGATGTTTTATTTATGGAGGAACAATTATTTATTGTTTAAAGGAAAAAAGTACAACCCAAAGACTGGTTGAAAAACTCTCACATCCGGAAAGGCCATGGGGTTGAACCAACAAATGAAGGGTGATAAGGGTGTTCCAACTACTACTGTAATACGTTATTTATAGGTTCGTATAATTTTTTTACCGGTAAAGATTAAATTTATCTAAGAAATATTTTGGATTTTATTTGAGGAATAATGGTTGAATTATCTTAGAAGAATATAAGATAACATACTTTTAATCATGGGGTTTGAACAATAGTTAAGAAATGTTTGAATAATTTTAAGGACAATTATTTATGGAATAATTTGTTTTTTTACTTTGGGTGATACTATTTAATTTGGAATATTAGTGTATCAAAGGAAGGGTAATTCAATTTGGTAATTATCATACCATGTGTTAAAAATTTTGGTTTTAGTTAATGTTTAAAATAGGATGAAATTCCTATTTTCCCTTTTATGTCTTTATGGTCTTCAAATTTTTATTCTAGTGCTTCAGGAATTATAAATTCATCTTGAATACTCATAATTTAGAGATAATGATGAGATTGTGGTGGAAACAGATAAAAGGATGAAGTAATACTCATCAATTAAGTATATATCCATTTTTCTCTCAGTCTTGATGGTAAATGAATTTCCTAAATCTTTGAAAATGACATTGAAAAAATATATAATCCCAGTACCATCAATTATAATGAGCCTATAGACTTTTTTATTGTCACACCTTTATGGTTTTGAGGCCCTAAACTTTCCATTAATCATTCAACTATTTGTAATAGAAACCCATAATCAATAAATAAATTTATTTACTAATTTCCTCTATTCCCATCTATGTTTTCCTTTTTGTAAACCTATTTATTTGTTATAAAAATGAACTTTGTACTTAAATTTCTCTTTTATTATGAGGATGTTTTAGTAAACCTTTTTATGACATGGGTTTATAACCAAAGTATTTTAAAATGTCCAACCATTGATTATCGAGATAAATTTTTTTGAGGGAACAATTTATTAAAGGTGGAGGGTGTGAAACCTAAAGATTTTAAAACAAGAAAATTATTTTCATCTCAATAAATGAAAAAAACACTAAGTTTATCTTATATTACACAAAACACTCATTTTTGCTTATAGTGCATGTAACCCCAAGATTTTTTTGTTCGATAGAGTATTAAACATGTAACAACAAACTTAAATGTATTAATATATATATATATATATAACCATTATAACATATTTGTTAGAATGGAGGTTATGAAAAAGGATTAATTGAATTATGAATTTTTTTTCCTATGTATATATATTTAATTATTTTGTGAATAATTAATTATAAATTAAAGTCTGACCCTTTGGAAAATAAAAAAAAATCATTTTCTAAAAAATATTTAAATACGTAAAGGTGTGTTTTATACTAATAAAATAATCAAATAACTCTTCCTAGATTACATTAATGAAATATATATGTTAAACATTAAATAAATTTTTTACCATTAATAATATGTGTTTTTTAGACAATAGATAAAATAAATCAAATTTTACTCTTAAAAACTGTTTTTCTTCTAAAAAGAAGTTTTTTCTCCGTTTTATGGCGCACTTATTTTAAAAATGTTTTTTTAAAATTTTAAGATTTTTATTTGAAAAAATAAACAAAAATTTTTAAAGTGTAATATCAAATTATATTTGGGTGATTTTTTTTTGTTTTTCTAAAAGGTTTTATTTTTTGTTGAATAGTTAAAAATAATGAATTTTAATTGAAAATTGTATTTTTGCCTAAACTATTTACAAATTAAATTTATTTTTTGAATTAGTTTTAAAGTCAAATTAGTTAAATTATAAATATAATAATCTACTATATTTCACTGGAATAATATTCATAATGAATTTTGATATTAGTAAATTTTGATCTTTTCAATTTTTTCACTTTAAAAACACACGTTCTCATCACATATGTGGGATTGATTTTAAATTAAATCATGAATCTTATACAAATTATATTTGAAAAAATGGGTTTCATATTTGGAATTATAATAATTAAAATTATTTAATAGTTTCAAAATAATTATTTACTAGAGATATTAGAGGAAACAGTTAAAATTTATTACAACGATTCAGGTAAAAATTAGTTTACTTAGTGGTTAAAATGATAATATAAAGTGTAAAAATGACCCAAAACATTTCAGAAAACCATTTTTTATACATATTTCTACCCATATTACCATTATATCTATATTTATGGATTTTTTGGACACCTTTTCATGACAGTTACTCATATAATAAGTTAAGAAATGAAAATGGAAAAGTACCTTTCTTCCTTTTAATTCATATAAAGATTTGGGGGTACAACAAAACTACATAGGTTTTTTTATAGATATTATTTTTAAAGATAAATAAATTTATTTTTTCATAAAAATTTATCTTTAATTTTTTGAGATTATATTATTACATTAAATGCTTATGAAACACCAATGCATGAATTATTTAGTTAATAATAAAATAAAATAAATGATACAAAAAATATTAAATTTGAGGTAAGTATAATGAATTTTTGTGTTCCATTTTTTAGATTAATATATCTTGAAACAAAATTTTTAAATTAATATATTTTAATTTTGTTTTTTTTCTAGATATTTTTTGAATTCAAATTAAATAAATAATGTGAAATTGGCATCAATGTTATTTTAAAGTAAATGATATTTTATTAAATGATTTAAAATTACTAATAATAATATCTCATATAAACTGATTTAAAATATTAATAAATATAAAATTTATTATATTTATATAATAATTAATCTTTTATGATGAACATATTTACCCCTATAAAACAAAAACATTGTTGGTATGGTTAGAGTTAATATAGTGTTTTTGCGCGTTATACACGCTTATGTTAAAATTAATCTCCAACACAAATGATATTTTTATTTTATAATTTTTATTTCATATTTAAAATCAATGGTTATAAATTTTATAATAAGTTTCACTTTAATTTAGCATTAATTTATCAATTTATTTGGCTAGAATACTAGATACATTAAGGAAAAACAAAAATGAAAAATTATAGAAACTTAGATGTTAAGGAAGGAAACATATAAAAACGAGTTATAATGTGTGGTAGAGTTGTTTATAGATGATAAAATCCCTAAATACCATTAATTTTCAATCTTGGAAGAACATGAGGTAATATTGACCTCTAAATAGTGAATACTTTTTATAATTTACAAGAAGTAATATTGACCTCCAAATAGTGAATACTTGTTATTATTTACAAGAATTCCCTCTTACTCAATTATAAAAGGGCACCACTGCCATCACTTCCTCACACATATAAATACATTTTTATCATAAAAAATATGTAACAATCAATTCCCATCTTTTATATTCTCATAATAGAATCTTCAATTTTGGAATAAATTAAACCAAATAAGGACTTTGGATCAAACCCAAAGGAGTTACCCAAAGAAGAGATAATGTTCTTCAATGAGAATTATTTATTTATTTCTTTATCCCTCCCAATAAATAATTATTATAATATTATTATATAATTAAATATGTATCCTAAATATACTGAAATGTTTTCATGTAAATTTTTTGATCTACACCCACACACACTTCCATCAAATGGGTTATGAGATTATCATTTGTGTGTACGGTGGACTACCACCTCCTGAAATGATATCGTTAATTTTTCATTTACCAACTTTCGTGGTTGGAAAAAATGATGGAAATAATATTTATATATAATATATATGATATTTATAACATAATAATAATTATGGATTCATTATGTCATATACACCATATTTATATTCAATTCCATAAGTGATATGATAACATCGCTCGTGTGTTTGGTAGACTACCGGCCAAAAAAGAGAGGTGAAGCAGTTTGCAATAACTCGTTACATGGAAGGTAATAAGGGTAACTATAATGAATATATATGTTATTAATCACATAATTATTATATTAATGACATAGTTATATTCCTGTAATTATAATATGTCATTTTCTTCTTACCATTTCACACACTGAAAAAGTTATAATGTTGTTCACGAATGTGTAGACTACCATCTATTCAAAGTGACGTGATTTATTTTACAACAAAATAATGATATATATAAGTTTATATAATTAAATATAATTATATTTACAATATAATTATAATTCCATAATGGGAAAATATTACTTACCTTTTTTCTAGAATGATCATTGAAAAATAGAAACGTTACTCATGCGTGTGTATGACCTACCGTCTCAATGATCATAATGTTGGTTCATTTTTCATAACCATATTTATTTATTGGGTTTAATAGTATAATATATGTATATATATGATAATCAGTTCCTGGTTTTTATTCTATATATTTTTAAATGATAACATTTTTGACCATAGTTAACATACCTAAGTAGTTTTTGTCACACAATCCCAATATGGTCAAAACATCTAATTGAAACTTAATTGATTAAGTAATTATATATAATTTTTTTATATGTGAAATAAAATTAATAATAAAATTTAAAAGTTTATTTATCAATTAAATAATCAATATATGTTAATTATTGAGGAAGGTAAAGAACAAGTGAAATGAATCAAATTTAAGGTTAGGGTTTTTCTCACCTTACATTAATTTTTGTGAGATAGATTCCATATTCACCACTTATTTTGTTGCGTGTTGTATATAATTCCCATGAATGAATTGAATTATTATTATAATTATATTTTTGTGGATTTAGATATCCATTTTAGGATTTCTCTTTGATTGTATTTACAGTTTCAATGTTTCCAAAGCTATAATATATTTTTGTTAATATTTTACTTCTTTGAGATATTTTCTATGTTATACACCTATATTATTTTATGAGGTATATATATTTTTCCTTTGAAATTTTATATAAATAATATAATTATTCTCATGATATTTTAAGTTTTATTTAATGTTATATAGTCATGGGGATTATGATTCAAATTTTCCAAATTGGTATAAGTCTTTTTTTTATAATCTCATCATTTAATGGGAATGTGTTTGATTAAATCTCAATTGATGAAATATTATAATTATCGTTAATTATCTAATCATATGGTCAGTAATGATTTTTAATGTAATATTACCATTTTAAAATTCCTTTTACTAATTCTAGTGGAGAATTTGTTTTAATAAAATCTAACTTTGTTTATCTCCTTGTTCGAAAATATATTTCCTTCAAAAAACTTATTTTCAAAAAATGTTTCAAAAATGTTTTAATCTTTTTAAAATTATTTGTTAAAGAAAATTGTGAGCCAATTTTTCCTTAAAAATATATTTATATGGAATCTTATAGTCACTTTTGGTCAGGGAACTTTTCTCTCATTTTTACAGTGAAAAAGAAATGTTCTTTTTACATATACAAAATGCATGGATTTACCCAGAGTCATGAAAATCAATTATTTGAAGAATATCTTTCAATTATAAATGGTTATTTTTAAGGAATTTGTTTTCTTAATATTCTAAAAATTTATAGTTTTTAAAAGTGGGGTTTTTAAGGAAAAGTATTTTTAAAATTTTTTATGTTAAAAAAGTGATTTTCAAAATTAAAAGGATATTTTTACTCAATAATGTTTTTAACAATATTTTGTTGGAATTTTTATTCATCAATGTCAAAAATTGTTGTTTTTTAATTATCCTACTCTAGGTATATTTTTTATTGATTGCATCCTATTTCTTTCTCTTGATGGATTTTATTTGTTTAAAAGTGATTGTTATGAACCCATTTCTTCTCCAAATGTTAATCATGGGTTTAAAAGAACAAAGGTTGTTTAAATAGTTAGGCTGAAATTAATTCTATTTTTTTATTCATGTTGTGTTTCTTGGAAATTATAAATTATGGGTGCACCCAGATAGCTCAGGGTGAGCCCATTATAACATAAAAGATGAGTGCAACTAGATAACGATCCAATGCATTGGGTAATGATTATGTTCTGTAAGGAATTATATTGGAAGTTGGACATATGGATATTCCAATTTTAAGGGTTCTATAAGATTTATATGAGATGATGTTTTAAAATACCAATATGTTTTATCTATGACTGATATGGGTTTAAGATGTTTCATTTAATCAATATTTATATCACATGGCTCATGATTAGTGATTCTTATGACCATTTACTTTATTAAATCCATATTCCATGTCTTCATGTTTGATGATAAATTTATTAATGGGAATGGATATTCTTATGTTTTACTTAGTCACTTTTATTATTTCATAATACCATTATAATCTTATTATGCTTACTGATGACATTTAGTTGTTAATGCCTATGTCTTCCCTTACAGAGAATTTGAAATCAGACTTATTATGTTTCCTTTTACCCAGGATATAAAAAATATTTTTGGATGAATTATGTCTATAATTAATTTCACATAGATTATGTCGATAACCTAATGTGAAAAAAGAAAATCTAGGTATAACTGGATATAATTTTCATCATTATGACCAAGTTATTTATGAATCCAAGTTGATATGATTTAGTCCTAATTCTATACAACACTAATCCAATACTGTACCTAGTTATTTAAGTGCTATTTTTGATGATTTAATTTTTGGTTAAATAAAATTGGTTCACCTTCTTCGACATCAAAAATGAAAAATATAATGTTTATAAATTTTTTTACCAAATTTGGGAGTGTGGGTTTTAGGATGTTATATTGGTTATCATTATTCTTGGAATTTATTTCATATTATGGTTTCAATTGGTGTTGTGAAAATGTTATAACTGCTTATTTAGTGATAGTTCAACACAATGTCAAGAATTATCTAATTGGGGTTCCTAGTAGAAATATTCTACTTTATATTTATTCTTTTAGAAAAAATCATTCCCAATAATACTATTTTTATTTCCTCTGTTCTTGTTTCTAGCCCCAGAGAATTGGAAACACCTATTTGTTATATTATAGGTAGTCTCAGGTTCCCAATCCAAGGGTATCCTGAATATAGTTTGTGACATGATGGATATCAATGGTGATTATTACTTATATTTAATACTCTTATACTCACCCACCAACTTGGGTTTGCGTTAGATGATGATATCTGAGCATTTACACTCATATCACTTACTGATCTAGGTTGGGGAACAAAAATGATATACATGTGTATATATTATCATTATTATCCATATCATTGGGTTATAGACTATTTATAGACATTTTTTTATTCTTATACATTATTCTAGGATTATAGAAGATGATAATTCAACCGAGTGTTTATACTCTTTATCTCCTACCTATTTGGGATTGAGGTTGATGATGAAAAACTAAAAAATTATTTTTTACTTACTCTCATCTATGGGTTTTATGTGAACTAGAAAAATATATATTAATTTCAAATGAGAAATGTTATATAGGTACTTCTCCTATGAGTGATAATTAGGCATCCTAGTTCGTTAATTAGATATTGAATTTATGATGGTATATGGGATGATATCATTATTTTATTATAGGTTATTTTTATATCATGATTATCATTCAGATATAATGTGCATGAGTTCCAAAATCCATTGAGGGAGTAGATGTTGATTTTATGGATTGATATACTATTATAGTCATTACCCCTCTTTGAGTTTGATGATAGTATGGAAGAATTATACCATGGTTTTGAGTCCCTAGTAGTATCTATTTGGATGTAGTTCATGAGGGTGTTTTTTTATACTTGAAAATTTCGATGTTATATGTACATATAATTATACTTGAAAATTTGGATGTTATATGTACATATAATTATGTTACTAGTTGGTGAGAATGGTGGTGATAAACTACGATTAGATTGATATAGAATGAATCATGAATGTTAATTGGATCATTTATTTTGTGTGTTAAGTTATTGATTTTACAGAAATTTTATTTATTGATTATTAATGAGGATACTAGATTATTTAGGGAGTTGAATCACACATTTGGATGAATATACTAAATATTATTAATCAAATTTGAATATTTACGTTTTCTGTTTTCTAAACTTATGTTCATGAAAATTAGAATATTTGATAGTAAATGATTTTATACTTTTGATACTAGTGAGAGATATGGTATTTGATGTATTGAATACTTAATTAATGATACCACATTGTTTTTATCCATATTTCCATTTCATGTTTCATTAAATCTATTTAATAATGTTATATATATAACTTATAATGATTACTATATATATTTTATTATGAATATTTATATCTTATATTCAAAATAGATTGTATATTACAGTTATTTATTTATATTATAGTAGATAATGTGGTATATAATAAAGAGATTGGTTAAAATTATAGGTATTTCCTCCCAATATATTATGTGGATACCTCAAATTAGGTCGCTAGTCCCTAAAATATTAGAGGAAGTTATTAGGATTTCACTTGATGGAATATTGATAAGTGATAGATTTATATCATAGCATTAGGTTTTAGTTTGGACTTAGACACATGTGAAGCTTGGTTGGGATATCTCAGAATGACATTTACTAATGATAAAAGGATACGAGTGAGTGATGTAGTTTTTTAAAGGTCTCTTATTGTTAAATCATAAATTATAAGCCTAGGTTAAGAAATATTTGGAATAAATAAGGGAATCATGCCTCATATAGATTGAATTTATGATTCAATGTGTGTGCCCAATTTGATTGAATTTGGGATTAGTATGCATGAAGAAGAATGAAAAATGATCTTGAGGTCAATATTAGATCTTATACGGAAATATTTATTAGTAATGAGTTTAATAAATTTTCATTTAGATAGTGATAAGTATTCATAGAAATTGAGATAGTACATTAAACATTAGTGGTTTCAACTCAACATGTTGAGATAGAGATGAAAGATGATATATTTTGATAGAGCTCCCATGTGATTTTATATGTTGAATTTTTTATATACCTGAATTGAAAAATGAATAATAGTATTTCAATATAGTAGTTATTGATGTTTTATGTGAATATAATGAAAATATTCTACTTCTTATGAATCCCTCTTATACTTACTATCAAATGATGAATATTTTAAATTTATTATATTTTAATTCCTTGGATGTCTACATGAAATAAAGTGTTGGGGTCATTAGGTTTACATTTATTAAGGTATAAATTATGGATCACCATGACATGAATGATTATTTTAGAATTATAGTGTGAGTGACCCACATGTGAAGGCATTTTAAAATTTTATCTATCAATGAATTTTAATATTTTATGTTACCTGGGTTATTGGGCTAGTTTGATGACAAGACATGTGATTTAGCGAGATAAGATACATTATTATTATATTTTTAAAGTGTTTTTATTATAAAATTATCTGATTAATTGTTTATATTTCTTATTTAATTGTATAAAAATATTAGGAAATTTGGTTTTTAATAATAAAATAGGAAATATTTCACATTGATCATTTTTGAGGAATATATTTAATCCAATCTATTTTCAGGAATTTATTAATTTTTTTATTTTTGAGATACTCATAGGTTTTATTTATTTATTGAGGCCCAATTTTCGATAATTGGATTACTTGGAAGAAATATGGAGATGGATTATAATGGAATGAAATTTTATATTGTAGAAAAATAATAGAATATGATATGGTGGTTATGTAAAATGATTAAACCAATCTTAAAGATAGTTGCAGGTAAATTGGAATAACTTAACTTGAATTCCTTATAATCATATTTTCTATGTGTGTTTCATTAATGAAGATTAATATTTAATAACATATTTAAAAAAAATTGAATACTTACACCAAGTGAAGGAAGCCTATCCAGGATCCACATATATGAATATCAAATCTAACATATAAATATCCATCACATTGATTATCATCTAATAGATCCTTCTAAAACTAATATAAAAGACTAAACTAGTAAAAAATATATCACCATATCAATATAATATAATTTTATACTTGGAAACTTGCAACAACCATATATCAACAATACCATTGTATTCAAAGAATGTTGTGTCCAATATTGCAAGAACCTTTCCTAATTCGTATATGATTCTAACTACATGAACAGTAGTATGAATATCCACTAATATAAAAAATATAGCACCAATCCACATAATAGATTTCCAACGCAAAACCTTTATGACCAATTTGTTCTATAAACTACTCATAAGATATATACACCTAATCTAGTATAATCCACTTGTGTAAGATCATAGAAAAAATTCTTAGATTAAATTCTAGAAGTTGATAATCAACCACAACCATAGATCCCAACTTATTCTATCACAATACATCATGACAAAAATAGTTACCAACAAAACAATAATAACTTTAAAAGCACATATAAATCCATTAAACTAAATAGATTCAACTCAGTGTAGAAAACTATCCTTAATTTTCACCATACCTATTATCATGAAATCCTATGTAATCCATTTAATATGATTTTGTATCTCCATTATGACTCATATAATAAATTAATTAGTGAAAGTGATAGGTAGTTACCATTTATCACATTAGTGTTGTCATTAAAGATTCCCAAATATCATTTTGGGTGGCAAGAAAGACCAAGGGAATGAATAAAGATCACTACAAATGATAGGTGGTATAAAAAAACCTATAGTGTTACTCCATATTAAATGAAAATATATTTAAAACTCTATGATAAATTTTTTCTACGATGTCATGTATAATTAAATTTGTATCCTACAATATGAGTTTATCAAAAGGGGCGATGATGTGATTTATCATATCAGATCTATGACATGAAGTTCTTGCATGCTATTACATATATCCAATTTAAATTATACCATTATTGATATTATTAAAACCAGTACTTCAAGTTGGTCTTAAAATATTATTAGGATTTTATAAAAGATAAATGAATATTTAGAATATAAATATGATGGTATCAATACCTATGATTTTTCCACATAGTATAAAACAAAGTCATCCATAAACTTAATTTTCTCTTACATATACACATATCATAATTCATGTAAAATATTTTGTAACTATAGATTCCATAGAACATTTCAATTTTTTTGGAGATATAGTTGGATAAAAATGAAATGGATAGCTTTAATGGTAGAATATGGATCCCATTGAGTCATATTATGATGTTTCTATCCTTAAGGGTAGATCCTTCCCCAAAAAATGGTATTACTATAGGTTAAAATAAAATCCTCTTTAGGATACAACTATGTATCATTACTCAACACCAGTAATTATTAATGAATAACCAATGATGATGTTTTTGGAACCATGAGAGTAGTATAAATTATTTTGTTTTTTACACAAATAATGTCAATTTGGTTTTTGTAGAAGAATAGAGAAAAATCTCAATTAGATTGTGGGATTAAATTGCGTGGAATTGATTGAATTTAATTTTCTATCCAATTGAGACAAAATATTATAGGCATGGAAGTAACTATTCTAATAACATATCATACCTTTTCGAAATGAATTGAAATGAACTATGGAAAGACATGGATTATCCAGATTTTAACTTATCTAATAGATTATGCTTAATTTCATAGTGGGACCATATCACATACAACCAATGAATGAATATGTCAATTAGAACATCCATTATTTGACCAATGACCTAGATTTTACCGATTCCGTGAACCTGGTTAAACATCCTAACAAACCCATTCATTCATGGGCCTGATTCAATATGACCAAATAACCCATAAGAAAAATAAAATCATGTTTAAGAAACATTATTGGCATAGCATAACAAATTAAATGTGTGTCATCATAGTGCGAAATTTTATGTTAACACATGTGGGATTGAACAAAATGAAACGTGTGCTTCAATATCCCCCATTGGATTTTTACACACATTATCATTTTTGAATTGTGATAATGTGTTTTCCCTTATAGAGGGGGCCACACTCCTTCCCATTTTTGGATATGGGATTCCACTTTTTTACTCATTTTAAATAAAAATGTTAAATATTTTAATAAAAAACTGCAAAAAATCCATTTACATATTTAAATATTTAAAATATAGTTCTTGTTTTGAAAATAAAGAATCATACTCTCATCAGAAAAACATGGAAATATATAGGTATCTCTTGATTTTAACCATTAAATATTAGATATTAATCAAATATGAATAGAGAAATATATGGAATTTATCTAGATCACATAACACTCATTATCAACCAAATTCATCCTATACGAGTATATTTAAATTAACCAGTTCTTAATCTACTTATATACACCATTATGTCCATTTTTATATTATCATTTCATGAATGTTTTAGAGATAAGGTCATAATATCTTTAGAGAAACCCCACTCTTACTCTACATAAATGATCCAAAAAATGTTCCCATGTTTAAGAACTTGTTGTTATATCCTTATTTAATTAATAATTTTCAACATACCTTGTTTTTTCATGGTAACTAAACACCATTCAATTGGGATATAATATAGTTTATGTTTCCTATACACATATGACAGAAATTATGATATTGAAGTTAGAAATTCAATGTTATCACATATTAATTTGAGGTCCCATCATTGGTGGATTTTTTAAATGGAATTCAAATCTATAACTAAAGTAGTTTTGTACACATACTTCCTTGAATTACCCTATTTTAGTGGATCTGATAAATTTTTTTCCTATCCAACAAATCCCACAATTGCAACATCATCTTTTATTTACAATATCATATAACTATTTCGAAGACCAATGTGTCTCAATTTTCAATTGTGAGTATTGATATACGTACTAGCCAAAATTTCTTGAGTGTCACAATGTATAGAAACTAAAGATAATGGTATATGTCAAGATGTTTGATTTGATAAAATATCAATCCATTATATATCCTTTCTAGTATCTTATAGAGAAACAAACTCATAAAAAATTATGGAGTTTGTTATACAAGTTTGTTTCTTTAATTTTGAAAAGATTTATCCACCTAAAATTATAAAAACCAAACCAATCATAGTTGATTGATCTTCAATATCAATAATAATTCTTGAATCATAAAAAATTTACATCACCCTTGTGTTTATAATATAACATATACAACACTCTATGGTACCATTAAACCATTTTATTACACTTTTAACTGCATCAAATGGAAAATAAAATGTATTACTTGTATACCTTCTCAACCATTTATAACATATAAAATATCTGAACTTGTTCTTATCAAGAAATACATGAGACAAAAATTTATCTTCGTATATTTTAGTTGACCAGCTTCCCTAACCAGATTTGTTAGTATCTTACATAGAGAAGCATACGTGTTATAAACCACTGAACAATTAATTTATTTAAACCCATTTTAAACATTTTCAGTATATTGATATTTTGGATGAACAATTAAACCACCATTAATATTTTTTTAAAAAATTTAATATAAAATTTACTTCCCCCAAAGTCCTTCATTTAATTTTTTCTCTATAAAATAGACTTTTTTTACATTTAATTGATCCACATTTGTTCCAAAAATTAATAAGTCATCAACATATAAAAAATAAAAGCACAATGATTATTATGGAACCTACTTTAAAAAATTTATCATCATTGTTAATAATATATTCATTTGATAAAATAAATACATTAAATTTATATTGAAATAATTTCAGAACCTTTTATGAAATATATAGGGACCTTAAATTTTTTGAAAAGATTATTTATTTTTTTACAAAGTATAAATCCTTTTGGTTGTTCCATTTATATTCTTTATCTAATTAACTATTTATAAATATTTTTTTAATACTAAATTGGTTAATTTATATGTTATCTATTTTATCTAAAGTATGTAGGATTCCAATAGAGACGTGATATAATAAGTATAAAAATAATTTATTACTTATTATTTATTAAAATTATTGTATGCCTATCAAGATTTATATTTTTAACTACACCATCAATTTTTATTTTACATATAAATACCTACTTAAAACCTGTCAATTGTGATCCTTGTGGAAGATCAAAAAATATCCATGTATTGTTCATAGTTATATAGCCTCCTTCCTTATTTATTTCTCAATTCCAAAGGGTTTTATATAAGATTACATTGCTTCTTTATAAGATTTAGGATCAGATTCTATATTTATTAAATGATGAGTTTTTATAAAAACACCATCATGAGTTCCTTTTAAAATGTACATATATAAATCAGATCCATTTGTTTGAAGTATCCACGATAATTTACTTTTATGATCCTCCTAGACTGTATCTTTTTAAGATACTATTTTATTTGAGCTAGTTTCCTTTATTCAGAATTGATTGAAAAAATAGGTACACCTTGATTGTTTAAAGTAAAATCTATTGATTTAATAAATGTATTAATAGATAATAAATCATTTGGTTCTAAAAAAATTAATTCATAATCTTTTTAATACTATTAATATCCAAAAAATATGAAATCAATACCCCTTTCATGCATCTTTTACCTCATAAGATCGGGTACTCTTAAATTTTCATTAAAGACCTAAACCATTAAATAATTTAAATTTGATTTCCAATGATTCTAAATCTATTTCTTACATCAAATTTAGTATATAAAATATATACATGAAAAAATATAAAACAATTATCATTAAAAATTAGAAATTACTTTTATTAGCTATAGTTGGTTTAGAATGAAAATCACATGAATCAATATATATTAATTATAAAAAACTAATTTTACTTTCTGTATTTAGAAATGGTTTTATAAATATTTTTTCTTATATAAAATTATTACTTTTCACATCAATTTTACCCATGCTAGGTAAGAATTAAATTTATTACATATAATATATTTTTTTATAATTTATGTGGCCTAAAATATTATACCATAAATCAAAACACTAAAAAAGTATGAAGAAAAACACATGACTATTTAATTTGATAAATCTATTATACAAATGGCCCTATATTAATAATATCTCTACCTTGAACAGAACAATGTTATATGTAACAAAGATAAGTATAATCATAAGATACTTTAACATACTACCAAAAACTAAGCTCCTATAAACATTGGGTACAAACAAGAAATCATTAAGAGTAAAAGTCTTTCTAGTGGTAAACTCAATATTGAGAAGACCATTCCCTTATACATAAATGATTACAGAG
Organism: Viscum album; assembly: GCA_963277665.1. Classification (NCBI taxonomy): domain Eukaryota; kingdom Viridiplantae; phylum Streptophyta; class Magnoliopsida; order Santalales; family Viscaceae; genus Viscum; species Viscum album. The sequence continues at coordinate 1,993,987,565 of OY728151.1, forward strand.
TTCCCAACATAGAGTCAAGTCTCATATATGATTTATTTTATCTTATTGAATATAGAATTATTGTTACACACATCTCATACAACCCAAAAATTTAACAAAAAATAAGAGTTATCCTCACGAACATTACCCTTAATGATCATGGTAATAAGGTGATACTTTATAGTTTTATTCATATTTCTTTTTATTGATATAGAAATGCGATTTGTAGTGTCTTGTCTTAAAAGAAAAGTAGCACAACCCTTTAGTTTTCTTGAATTTTTCCTTCCCTTTGATATATGGTTTAGAAATTTATTCACCTTTGAGAACTCAGATTGACCAGCTCTATCCATTGCAAGGACCATGGATTTATCATCCATTGGTTTATTTTCCTCATAATTCATTTTATTTCCCCCCTCAATTTGATGATATTTGAATAAATCATTAATAGAAATATATTTCTTCATATGTTTTAGATAATTTTTAAAATTATTTAATGAATGAGTGAGTTTATATATAATACAAGTGATAATGATAGAATCATCAATATTCATATTATTTTTCTTTAATTTATTTAAGGTGTGATTAATTTCATAAATTTTCTCTATGATACATCTAATATCTATCATCTTGTATGAAATAACCACAATTAATTATAAAATTATTAATCTCCAAATTCTCGATGACGTAATTTTGTTACAATGCATCCCAAATCTCATTTTTTATTTGAAAATATAGATATGTTTCAAATATATCATTGGAAAACACATTAAGTATGTTTCTTCAACACATGAGAAAATAATTATAATATTCTTCATTGTTTATAGAACTTGTAATATCTCATCATTGTATGTGGTTTTCTTTAGAGTATAGAGAAATAAACCTTGATGGTTTTAGGTAAAAAGTGAGTACTCTTTTTTTACATTCCAAAATTATTTCCATCAAATTGGTTTAAATTTAGTACATATTGAGTGGTTCCATGTCAATGTTATAATAATTTACTCATAACAATGTTGAATATATTAGTAGATAATGATTGAATGGACAACAATGATGGTGGTAATTTGATCCCATAAAGGAACATTATATTTTCACTCGATTTAATAGTAAATTATCACCAGCCAACCCCATAATATTTTTGGTTATAAGAAAATACTACTTTATAAATAATGGTGGATTATTACTCTACACCATAACTTATTAGATATTAAACCTTAAATAATATTTTTTAATCAAGAGAGTAATGAAAATAATGGTTTTATTTAACCAATGAAGTTATTTTTGATGATTTTGGAATATTATAAGGGAATATTAATTAGAGCGAGGGATTTTGAATTCTTTTAATTGATTGAATTTATTTTTAAATATAATGGATACTTCATTTTATAATCATGGAAATTCCTATATAGATATGTTATCCCACTCTTTTTTAAAGGACATCCACATATTCTAGAAATTCATTGCTTATCTAAATTTAATCTTATCCATTAGAATTCACCTAATTAGATAAGTGGAAAAGGAGAAACCTGCCCTGTTAATGGATGTTCCTATTAGATCATGATATATGTTATCAATAATCTTGATCATATCCCTTAAATTATATTTTCTAACACATAATACACACCTTTTTAGGCATTGAGACAACCTCGTATGACCAATATATACTTTGGAAAAATAAAGGCACCCATACACACCTTTCACTGACGTGTCTTGTTAAGTGAAAATTGTAATATCATAGCACTACATTGCATATTCACTTGAATTACTACAGAAATTTGTGGATGATCGAGTGCACAAACCCCTAAATTATGTTTCATACACTTTATCATTTTTGAAAAGTGATAAAGTGTTCCCCATTATAGAGTGGACCCCGCTCGATCCCACGTCTCTATATGAGATTTTAATTTTTCCCCTTTAAGTTTTTAAATATTTAAAAACTAAATACAAAAAATAAAACTCCCACTTTTTTCCATAAACTAAACTCACCATGTTAAATATACTAATTTGGAAAAACTTATACCAGTATCCTTATAATTCCACAATACCACTAATAAGAAGATTCTTTACTTAAGAACTATAACATTTCATGGAAAATGGATGAATAAATATCACCATTTTTATAAAACTCTGTCATGATCCTGATCACTAAATAAAATGGTCTTCTTATATAAAATATTATAATAGGTTTTTCACCATCATGGGAACTACTTCAAGTGAACTATAAGAAATTATATTATAGGATATTATTATTTAATATCAATAAATCTTAGATAACAATAATAATAATTCACAAATCATAACACTAAAATATTTTGGAAATTTACACTAAGTGTAATTTTTAGAACAAGTGTAAAGACCAATCTAGGAGGAAAACTTTGAGAAGAATTTTTTCCCTTAATCTCAAATAATTTCCATGTGATTTTCATGAATAGGTAGATAATATTTATATAATTTATGTTTTACTAAATTGGTTAAGTTTATTTTGAAAATACACATAGAACCAATGTATAAGGAGATATAAATAAATATGATCATACTGGATCTAATGTGTTAGAAAAAGTTTATACATTAAATATTGGAAATAAATAAACCCCATGGAATAGTCTAGAAGTCCAAATTAAGTATTTTGTGGATGTCATTAGTTTATAATGAGGTACAAATGGATCCATAAAAATTGTAAAATAATTATAAGGATCTATTTTGTAATTGAATTATAGATTTACCCTAGGTGTAACACCCCAAAATTTTATGATATATTCCTTTTAAGATAATTTTTTCATTTGATAACTCGTGATATGTGAAACACCGAGTCTAGATGAATTGTAATATTATAAACCATTATAACCTAGTAATTAAATTTCATGTTTGAATAATTAGAATAATTTTTTAAACAATATTTATGAAGGATTTCTATAATGGAGATATATTTATAAATAAATAATCAATTTTTAGTAATGACATTTTATTCTTTAAAAATATGTTTTATTCTAAAAATAGTTCTTATTGATATTAATTTATACCAGTTTTAGAAATTTTATTTTAAAAAATGAACTTTATTTTTTCAATATTCACATAAAAATTATCTTAGAGTGTTTTTTTAATTTTTTTTGAAAAGTTTGATTCTTTGATAAATCCTGAAAAAATAAATATTTTTATTAAAAATAATATTTTAATTTTTACACTTTAAAAAGTTAAATTATATTTTTAAATGGTTTAAAAGTAAAATTTTTTCATTTAAATTATGAAAAATAAAATTATTTTCATTGGAATAAATTTTATTCTTTATTTTGTTATAAAATCTTTTTCTAGTTAAGAAGACATTTGTTTAGGAAAACCATTTTTCATAACATTTTATAAGTGAAATTTTAACATATATTCTACAAATTCTTTGATTTCATTTCAGTAGAATTGATTATATATTTTAAATCAATACAATTAATATTATTTAATAAGTTCTACTTAATGTTTTATTATAATGAATAATAGAAACAATAAAAATATATTACAACAATTAAGGTTAAAACTAGTATATCGAGGGTTAAACCAAAATAATAAGGTTCAAAGTGACCTAAAAACATGTATAAATCCTATCGGATTAATTTATTTATAACCTTTTCACATTATAATTGTAATTTAATTTCTTATGGGACACTTTTCCATGAATTTTACTTAATAATATAATCCTTTAAAAGAATCAATATGCGTCCCTTACCCCACTTATAAAAGGAAAAACCTCCTCTCTTCTAACCACACAAAAATTGTCCAAATATCCGAAAAAATCATTCACAATTGTCTTCTACACTTCCATATCCATAATTTATGGGTTTTTTATTTTTAAAAACCATTCCAAGGGTCCTTAAGAAGGGATCTAAAGGAATTCTATTAAAGAAGAGGTAGTCCTCTTATCCGAAATCTTTAAATTTATTTATTCATATAAATCATTTCTATTTTTGGTATTAATAATAAAATATAAAATTTTGTATCCTCAATATAAATAAATTTTATTGTGATTATGGAACCATCATTATCCACCCCCTTTTCCATCTAATGGAAAATCAAAATATCGCTTTTGTGTATGTCTGGACTACCGCCTCTATATAGTGATATGATTCATTTTTCATCTCCATAATTTATTAATGGTTAATATTAGGTAATTATTGTTTATTTATATTTATTATGTAATTATAAATCTATAATCATAATATATTATCTACCTTATTAAATTTATATCCATAAAAAAAATAAAATATCGCTCGTGCATACATGTGGTCTACCATCTCCATGAAGTGATGTGATTTTTTTAATTTTAAATTTATATAAGAATAGATTTAATGAATTTATATGATATATATGATATAATAATGATTCTGTAATGTTAAATTATCATTTTAATTTTTTTCATTAAAACCATTAAAAATTGGAAACATCACTTGTGTGTACGTACATACTAATGTCTTCATGAAGTGGTGTAATTCATTTTTAATCACCAAATTATATAAATAGTTATAAAAGTGTATATAATAATTAAATATTATAATTATAAAATTATTAAAATTCTGTAGATACTGTAACCATGATCAAAGTATAAGGATCATAACCATTGAGTCGAAACCTATGTGAAAAATGAAAGATTTATCACCTAGAACAATTATTTTAACGAAGACATGTTATTAAACAGGTGAGAAGATATTATAAGTATATCATATATGTTATAATAAATATAAATATGGTTTTTTATAGATGTATAATAAATCTATATTTTTTATTTATGAGTTTTGAACACATAAAACGTAGAAAAATACTTGAGGTAAGAGATTTATGTTTTAATCACATTATAATTGGGATTGTTTGTGCCTAAATTTACATGGGGGAAATTATGTGATAATTATCTGATAAACCTAACTATATTTTATTATCTTCTAGTAATTTCTATAAATTTAATTTTTTAGTACCATTTTCTCTCTTTTATTCTTAAAATGGTCCATAAAATATATTTAAGAAAAGTTGACCCTATTTATCCCTTTTGGGTTGGTAACCCATTTTCATCCATATCCATGTTTTCTAAAATGTCTTAGAAAATATTTTACACAATTATTTAATTATTTTTAATTCACTTTTACCCATATTTGAATTTATGAAAAAGAGTTCAAGAAGAATATTCTTTGTATATTCTAAACAAGGTACTTTTTGCTGAAGGAGTTAACCAAAACTATATTTTAACGATTATAACAATAAAATAATTTCCCACCATGATGACCACTAAATTATTTGAATATTAATTTACATGTTTCTATTGATATTTTCCCATAACTTCTTTCTGTTATTTTTTTGGAAATATTTGTATTTTAAATAAGTGATTTTAAAATTAAAATGATATTTTACTTAAGAAATGTTCCATGTTATCTTTTAATAGAATCTTTCATATATAATGACATCCTTTGTTGTAACTTATGTTTTAGTAGGATGAGAATATATGATAAAATATTTACTATTTCTCTGGATGGTTTATTATTATAAAGATGAATTGTTTACAAACCCTATTTCTTTTTAGTTGGTTATATGATGATGAAGTGATGACTATTTTTATTATCTTGTGGCACATTGACGGTTTGATGCTATGTGATGGGTGTTTATATTATAGAATTTCAATGTATTGGTCAAAATTTGAAAACTCATGAGATAATTATGTTATGCATGAATCTGATTTAATTTTCACAACATGATTTATAGAACCGGTTTCATACCATAAGTTTTTAAGTGGGTCTGTTTTCATGTCCAAAAGTTTATGCATGGACATGGATTCATTATTTTTTCTTTATTCATAGATCTATTTTTATGTCCACAAGTTTAGGAATAGACTTGGTTTCATGTAAATAAGTTTATCCAAGGACCTAATTTCATATCATTAACTTAATGAGTGTACACAAATCTATTTATAAAGGTTTACAATAGTATAATATTATGTTTTTTTTTCAGCATTCCAATGTTTACCTTATGATCTCAGTAATCATTATTGATTAATTATTATTACACACTCTTAAGAATATTTTATTTTTTTATGAAGACATTTATTCCATGACTCATGATTAAATATATTAAATTGATTAGGTATGACTTTCTTATGTTATGGTTATGTTCTCACACCCTTATACTCACATATGATCATTTATTGAAATTTTATATATTTAAAAATACTAGGAACCTAATATCACCATTTCTAATGTTTTAATTTTGCAGGTTTTGATAGAAGTCTCTATGTATGAAATGATTTTAAGGGTATTAATATAAAGAAATTTGTGGGAGATGTTAGAGATCCTTTATGAAGTAATATTTTTATGTAACTAATCTCTAGAGACACTAAACCATTAGGATTTCGAGGTGTCTATAATTATGTTATATTTTGTATATTTATCTCAAATGATGAAATATTTAAGTATGTTATGCTTCGCTCACCTAATAGGGTTAACTTGAGATGGAGGTGAGTTATGGTGATAAAAAAATTAAACTTTTCTCCATAATCTTGTTAATATTAGTTAGGATATTTTTCGACGTTGTAAGGAAATGTCCTAAAACATTTACATAATTATTAATTTTTGTAGATCTCAAAGAGTGATAAAAATATATACAAGAAATTAAAAAATACCAAGGAACCAAAGATTTTTTCTTGGTTGACTCCACATGGCTAGTCCAAGGAGCATACACCGATGATGTGTGGGTCATTCGATAATCCATTAATATTAACTAGTTTGGTGGATATAATGTTCTAGATATCGTCACTATACAAAAAATAACACTACCTTACCAAAATTTAGGGTTATATCTCTCCTCACTCAACCTCTTCTTCACCTCATAAAACTAGTTTCATGAAGGAAATTACATAATTTAGAGACTTATAGGTCTCCTTAAATAGTTTTGAAAAATGATAATACTTTCTTGATTAGAACAAAAATTTTCGTATGTTATAGTATTGATTTTATGCTTATTGAAAAAGCTGGTCACTTAAAATAGATGTTTATTACCCTATTTTGATAACTACCACTTTCATGAAACTCTTAATGTTCATGCAATTGATACTTCACACAAAGGGTGTTTTCTTAAGTGTGTGCTTCTAATTATTTTATTATTCAACCTTTTCTAGAGACTTATTTCAAAAAATATTATCCTTTATGAAAAAAGTCTCAGTCAAACAGTATATTCATGAAACATACTGAGTCACATAAGTTTTCTTATGAAATTCAAATGTTTATGTTACTTATAACCTTGTCAAATTCATAGGGTTTTCTCTAAAGAATATTACTTAGAAAAGTCTCTGACTCCCCCTACACCATTATTCGTGATTATTTGAGTATTTATAATCCATTAATGAACATTCATAATTATTTTTATGTTGGTAAAGTTTTTTATCTTCAATGAAAATTTCCAAATGAAGTTCTAAGTATTTACAAAAACTAACTGCTTATATTTCCAAGGTTTATAAAAGTCTACCACTTGGCTAAATTTCCCATTTTTTGGTGACTTTAATTTATGAATGTATACCTGTTTGTGAAAATCTATCTTTAACATGACATCAAACATTTCAAATATTTCATCTTCCTTCTTCATAAAACATTATTTTGTTCAATTTCATATCATTTATAAATAACTTATCCTTTCACAAAACTTCATCATCAAAATTCACTCAACCAAACTATCATGAAACTAGATTTTGGGGTAGAATCATTTCACAATATCTGATAATAAGTCTTCCATGAAACTATTATTGTGAAAAAACCATTTCCTTATCTTTTAGAATATATCATTCATGAAACTCTACCATTACGACCGAACCACTTCATCTTCTCTAAGAATTTTTTTATGAAACTATTGATTTTCTATAGAAACATTGTGAAATATTCCTGATCAGCGTAAACACTTTTCTTCACATATATTCTGGACCAATTGTTTTTAAAACACTATAAAACTATGCCACTTTCACCATTGAATCCTGATACCTAGATTGGATTAGTTGTATATTTTTGAAAACTTCAATTACATTAAACATCCATATTATCTACATGTATTCATATAAAATGAAAAATTGTCCTATAGAAAACAACATCTTCCCATAAATATCCAATAATGATAATTCCTTATGATGTGGATGATTCCATACTGGAATATTCCTATTGAATTAATATTCAAAAACTTGATATACAAATATTTTTTTGCCTCCCCTGATTATATGCTTCCTCAATTAATGACATTTAGATTATTTCGATTATATCTCCCTCTCCCACCAACTGGGATTATAGATTCTAGGTTATTTTTGTCATATTCAAGAATAAATCTTGTCCAACACAACATTAGAATTTAGATATTCAAGAATATATACCTGTTTCTAACCCAATACTTAATATAAAGAAATATATAGTTATTTCTTAAAATTTATCCACTTACATTTTAATTTTCATATCTAATAACTAAGTATTTAATATATTCCAATAATATAGCCATACTTCTTATACTATGATTGACAATAAATACAACATTAAAACATGGTTTGGGTTAAACATTTAAATCCATATAAATAGGTGTATTTGTTCATCATTTATCTATGTAATGGGAGGAGGAGATATAAACTGAGTAAAATAAGAGACTCAACATCACTCTAGAGAATATTTGTTACTATAAGTTTTTTCATTATGTTATTTTATTATCATTCCTGACTGTGAATTTTTATATGGATGAAGTGGATATAGTTATTTTAAGTGTTTAATTTTAATATAAATAAATATCTATATTATCAAATATCATGTAATTAATACTTTAATTAATTGACCGGAAGTAAATAGATTTTAGAGTGATGGTTATAGAGTAAGAGTGGAATCCTATGTAATGAAATTGGGTTTTTATCAGAGTGTTATTAGAGAAAAAAGTCAAGTAATGCTGTGGAAACTTAATCATAGAGACTGATTTAATCACTTAGTATAAGGGATAGTAACAATCTTATAAGAATTACTCTAATGAGTTAGTCCTTAGATATCTTAAAAGGGATTCCTAAAGAACATGTGATGATTTTAACTATATTTCTATTGGAAATTAAATTATGGTTTAATAATTGTTAAATACTTTCTAAATTTCCAGAATAATCACCCTTTGATTAAAAAATTTAATCTTTGGTTCATTATACCAATTGGGTTTCAAAATACACAATAATAAAAAACAACAGAAAAATTATAGTTTATTTATAAACCACACACAAGAACAATCATCCATTCATTGTTACCACAATTCTTTCCTCATAATTAATTCAATAGTCAAACCCAATATATCCCTATAGAGATAAATTTTATTCTTACCAGTTAATGTACAATGCAACCCTTGAGATATTGCGATATATTTATTTACATTTAATCTCTTATATAGTTTTTGATACAGAAAACTCTAATTCTAGATAGACCATAATATATCATTCTGATATAACCTAGATGTTAAATTGGCTGGTATGAATAGGGATGACTATGTTATGAAAATTATATGGTTTAATTACTGTCAGTAAATTATTTATTATATATTAAATATTTTTATCATTATTTTAATATGTATTTTAAGTAAGATATTTGAATTAATATGGTTTTATTATTAAAAAATGCATTTTTTTTCTAAAAATAGATTTTGTCACAATATGTGATTTTTTTTAAAAATTAATTTTTGAGGTTTTTATAAAATTTATTTGAAAAAAGTTTATTTTATTTTTTAAATCATAATGTCAAAATTATCTTAGATCTAATTTTTGATAATTTTCGTAAAATATTAAATTTTTATAAATGGTGAAAAATACTAATTTTTACAAAAAAACTAATTTGCAATTAAAGAATTTAAAAACATACATTTTTTTGAAATTAAAATTTGTTAATTTCATTATAATTAATGAAATTAATATCATTGAAATCAATTTTATGTTGAATTTTGAAGTAATTTTTCTTACTTAAGGAAACATTTTTTTGGAAAACTGCTTTTCATCATGCTCGCAAGTTTGATTTTAAATTAAATTCAACCAATTTTGTTTATTACATTTTCTAAAATAGATTCAATATTTTGAATAACAGTTATTGTTATTAGTTAATAAGGTAAAATTATTATTTTTTATAACGAATACTAAAAATTGTAAAAATCTATTACCATTTTTAAGGTTAAAACTGTTTTACTAGGGGTTAAACCAAAAGATATGGGTAATTTTTCCAATTAAAAATATCAAAATACTATTTAATATATATATCTATGAATTAAAATATTTAAAATTATTATATATTTCAGTTTTTAATCCTTTTTCATGGGAATGAATTTATCAATTTTTTTTATTGTTTTAGGAAATTTATAAATAAGTCCTTTCCCCCACTTATAAAAGTACACACCCCTATCCTCTCGTACCCACACATCAAGATCCATTTTTTTCATCTAGTAATTTCTCAAATTCCTTACTTAAATCCATTAACATTTCCTATTTTACATGGTTTTATCCTAAAACCATCCTAGGAGGGATGTAGGTGTTAACCTAAATAGGTTCACTGAAGAAGATGTATAGTTCCCAACAATGTGTCTTAATTTTATTTCTACCTATAACCCTTAAAATATTATACAAATATAATAAAATAATAGTAAAAGTACCCTAAATATATTGGTATATTATTATTTTTTAATTTCCTTACCTATATCCATCCCCTCTTCCATCAAATAGTAAACAAAACTGTTAATTGTGTGTACGTCAGACTATTACCTCATGAGCCAATTATATTCATTTTCCATCACTGAATTTAAAATATGGATATAAGGATGGATTTAAAATATGATATTTATAAAATTATTAGACTTCTATAATTTTTATATCACAAATATCTTCTTAACATCCCATTCATTGGAAAATGATAACTTTACTCGTGTGTATGTGTGGACTATTGCCTCCACGAAGTGACGTGATATGTATTTCATTTAATTTAGACATGGTTGGTAATAAGGATATATTTAATAAATATATATGAAATATAATATATAATAAAAATTCTATAAAAGAAAAATATTATTTTCCTTTCTTTCATTCAATTCGTTAAAAAACTGGAATTAGAGTTCATGTGTACAAATGACCTACCGTTTTCATGAAGGGTTTATTTCATTTATTCGTCACTAATGTTTATGGATGAATATAAATATATATCCAATGAATATATATTATATTTATTTTATATTTGTATCATTATCAATATTGTTAATATTATGGAACAATGATCAAATCATAAGGAACAAAACTACCAAATGAAAACATACTTGAAAAATGAAGTGGTTATCACCCAGAAAATTGATTTAAATAAAACAGTGTTGATAAAAAGGTGATGAAACGTTATAATTAAATAATATATGTTATTGAATATATTATTTATGTTACTTAATATATTTATAATAAATCTATATTTATTATGTAGGTGTTTCTAACACATACGAAGGAAATTGGAACTTAGATAAGGGTTTATTTCACAATCTTACCATTATTCAAGATTGTTTATGTTTATGTATCCATTGGGGAAATTATTTTATCTATCTATCTGAAAAATATTTTAATTCATTATACTATATATATTTCTATAAATTACATGTTTTCATTAAAATGTTTTCTCTTTAATTAATCAAGATACAAAAAATAATGTTTTCTATGAAAAAACGACATTGTTTTTATACCCATTAGAAATATTTCACTTCCATGTCCATATTTTATTTAAAATGGATAAAATTATGGTTTTTTCATTATAAAATTATTTAAAAATTTAATTTTAACCCATTTTTTATTTTTTTAAAAATGGTTTTAGATGGATCTTTTTTTCATTTTCCAAATAAGGTGTTTTTTGAAAAATATCAACAATATGAAAGGAATGTTTTTAACGTCATGTATCGAATTAACCCCCATCATTAAAACTCATTAATTTGGATATTAAATTACTATTTTACAAGGTTATTTTAAAAATAAAATGTTTTACTTAATATTTGGTAATTACTTTAGTATTTAAATAAGTGATTTCAATGTGAAAAGGGTATTTTACTCAATAAAATTTTCAATGATACTTTTAAAGTAAATTCATCTATGTAAACATTCTTTGGTGAGTGTTATGATTTGTTAGGGATATAATATTTGATCCCATTAACTATATTACTATGGATGATTTATTGTTATGTTTATTAATTGAGGAAATTATTAATATTTCACATGCTAGTTTTTCTATATGAATGTTTACGTTGATTATTTTTCACCCCTTTCATGTGATGAATGTATTGAACATAATAAGTGATGGAAGGGGACCACTGTAGTATCTTGATGCATTGATATGCGTTAGGAGAAAAACTAGTCTGGGTATTTGGTCAAGGATTTATAAATTTATATGTTTTATCTTGGAATGATGCCTTGAAGTAATGTTTATTATGTTCAACATTAAACCTTCATTGATTATGAAACTAGTTATTATTATCTATATAATTATTTATGTTTCATTTTTGATCTATTAATTTAGTCCCCTATTTTATGGTTTTATTTATGTATAATATTATTCTATTTTATATCTAGGATATATTATTATTATTTTATTTAAATAATATTAGATTACATTGTACACATACCATTAATGAGAATCTAACCTCACCACTTTATTATGTTTCCTTTCCCAAGATTTCTAAGAATTTTATTATGATATTAAGGGATATGATAAAGGTAATATAGATATTATCAAAGAAAATAATATGTTCTATTTTTTGTTTTCATTTGTAATGTGGGACTCAATTATATATCTAATTTTATTGAACTACTAAAATAATATATTATACGGATGTGACTCCTTATATCAAGTTCCAACGTATTGATGTTACCAATAACTTCGGGAAACTATGGACAAGGGATTTAAATGCTAATAAAAAACATTTTTACATGTAATAAATCAATATTTTCCACTTGATAAAAACATAAGAATTTTTGAAACCATTTTTAGGGGTATATATAGTTAAAAATTTATTTAAAATTATTAAACTATTAAAATTACAAAAATAAGAAGATAGTTTATACAATAATATAATGATAATATAGATTCACATTCTTTATTGACTATTGATATTGGTATTTCATTTTGGTATCAAGAACATGATGGAACCATGAAATCAAGGGAATTTAAAATTTCATTTTACGATAGACATCGTAATTCCGTATCCAGTATAACCATAATGTAGAACACCCCAAGGAAGATATGTGATTAAGAATAACCATAAAAATAAAACCAAATTGTTACCTCATTCTATTTGAATATGTAGACATGTTACACTCATATTTGGCCATTTCTTCTTAAAGGAATCAACATCAGATCCCTCTAGATCATCCATGCACAGTTTAGATGATTTTGGATGCATCAATCCTTGATTTTTGGGATCAGGCATAGATAATCAGTTACCCCTTCAATATTTTAATAATTGTATGCGAATTTTAACTTTAATTTGGGAGTGAAATGTAGAGTTTGGTACACGGATTTCTTTGTTATATCTATATGAAGTGGGATGGAGTAGTGATAGGATCTTAAATTCAAGTGATATACATGGGAATTAGAGCTTCCCGTTTCTTAAATAGGATTTTAAATAACTCATATAATTTTCAATTTTCTATTTTAATAAGTACATCCTACTAAATAATCCTAAAACACCACTAACATCACTTTAATTGTTATAGTAAATGTGGTGATTATTTTATCACTCACTTGTAAAATAAAATACATAACTAGATAAAATATGATTAATTTACTTGGCTTATCTCCACAAAAATATTAGATGATCATTGAATAAAAATATTATTCATTTTTATAATATTTTTCTTTGAATTAACCTATAAAAATTTGAATAGATTGATAAAATAAATTCAAAACTTATTATTGTAAACTTTAATATTATTGAATTTATTTATTTTCTATGATAAAAAAATCATACATATCTCAGCCTCAGTGTTGGGATCACCATGTTCACAACACTAATTCACCAAAATTCAACAATCCTCTAAATATACTTTGTGTGTGACCCTATACACCCTTATCTTGATAGAAATGAGTCATACCTAAATATTAATAGAAGTATTTGGTAACACAAAATATCCCATAAGGGGATATGATTTATTCATAACAACAAAAAACTCTTCTGAAAACACACCATTTAATATTGTCTCGTTGTGTCATGATATTGTATAATGTAGGATGACCACTTTGTGTTATCATCCTTCCAGGATTTATTATTTTATGACCCAACCAGATGAATTTATCTTCTTATACCATGGACATGGATTTAATAATGCTAATATGATCTTGGTCTACTGATCCTGAGAAATATCATCCTATATAGCGGTGAAAAATAATATATTTATTATTCAATAAATTTTATACCACCAATGATTTATCCAAAGCAAGTATCCTCACCACAAAATAAATTTAACTCCCATAGATATTAAATTACATTTTCCTTTAAAAACAATTGTGTTCAATAGATTTCTTCACACACAATACAAATCCATAATGAATTTGATGGAGTTACATGTAGAATTGGAGGGTAAAAATATTGATAAATGAATTATCAAATACATGTAGAAATAAAAATAAAGGTTATTCCTAATACTATGGAATTATAAAATTCAATTAGCATATGATAATAAGTAATAAGATTGATCTTTTCTAAAAATTTGATTTTTATATGCCTTATTTTAAGAAACTAAATATATTATACATAAAATATATTATATATATAAAAAAATATTAAAACTAATTTGGTTTCTATTTGATATAATGAAAGAATTAGGATAATTAAGATTTTAAAAAGTTAATTTCTTATGAAAACCATTTTCATTATATTTTTATGTTTTTATTTAAAAGTGAAATTGTAAAATTTTGGAATATTAATTTAATAAAAGTAACTTTTTTTGACTCATAATTTCAATATTATCATAATATTATTTGGCATTTTTTTGAAAAAGTTAATTTTTAGGTGTATAAGGAAAAACATAGTTTTTATCAATACTAAATATTTTATGAATTTATCATTAAATAAGCAATATATATATATATGTTTAAAAAATTTGATAAAATCTGTATTTAATAAGTAAAAATATTTATTTTTAAAATACTAAGTTTAATTTGTAAAACATATGATTAAAATTTTAAGGACATAAATAATATTTTTTGATATAAACTGTTTTGTTTTTCTAATTTAATTAAAAATTATTTCAGTAAAATTATGTTTTTTCTTTATAAGACCCATATATTTTATTATTTGTATAATAATTAAAATTTTGACATTAAAATAAAAAATATTGAAAACATTAACCTAGGAATAAAATTTAAACTCCAAATACTAATTTTCTGAAAAATGGTTTTTATGTGTTATGTGTGATAAATCTAAAATTAATTTTTCAAACCCACAAAAATTTTATTTGATAATATTTTTCTCATACTTGAAATTATAATTTCAAAATTAGTTAATAATTTCAATATAATTATTTTTCATTTAAATTAATTACCATGGATAAAAATGAGTTTCCATGGTAAAAGTAAATTTGGTTAAAAAGTTAAAAGTAAAGAGAAAACCCTAATAAAAAAGTTATCTCTAAAACGAGTGTTTGAGAGGATAAGAGATGTATTAATTTCTAAAATTCCATTATTTCTAATTTTAGAGCCTTATACCTTGGAATAATTAAATTGAATTGTTTAAAACTAAGGATTATTTATAAAAATTCCATTTTTCACTTATTAAAAGGGAATACACCCACTATTTCAATGATATACATACTATTCAAAATTATCCTAAACCTATACACATTTCAAGAGAATGTTTAAACTCTCTACTTGAACATTATCAACTCCTTCATATATTATTCAAAATATTCCTATTATAAATGTATTCTGACTATATGGATATAATGAAATCAGTATACATAATATACTAAAATCTTATTATATTTATTTTATAACAAATTTTATTCCCCTCCCCTTCATTTGAAAAAAACTAAAATTTCGCTCATGCGTACATGTAGACTATCACCTTCATAAATTACGTGCTTTGTTTTTATTCACCAACTTTCATATATTATAATAAAAATGTATTTAGTGAATAGATATATTATTTATTTCAGGGTTTAAGTCTTGAAAATATAAATTAGTCCTTATATTATTAATATTAGCAATGAAAATCATTAAAAAATTAATTTCCTAAAAAAACATCCCAAGAAGGAAATAGATTTATTTTAAAAACATATTTTTTGTTCACATTATTCTATTAAATCATAAAAATTATGAGTAATTGTATTAATATAATATAAAGATTATCTTTATAACTCTGTGATAATGATATTATAACAAAACAATCACTTTCATAATCATACCCACATATATATAATAGCTTGTTCTTGTTTTGGGTTAGTTTAACCACCTATATGAATAATTATATAAATTTATATCATGAATGATTATTTAAACACAAATACTTGTTTTATTTGAAATTAATGGTAAAATAATGTTTTTTATGGATCTGGAAATTTTATATTAATATTTAACATAATAATAGTCTACCACCATTTTGTTTGTTAGAATATTTCTAAAACATGCTAATCACTGATTTCATCATCTTGAATATTAATTTAACCACCAATAAAAAGAAATTATAAATTTATAAAATCTCAATGATAACCTATTATAGTAACTTGAATGATCAGGTAATGATGTAATTTGTAACATTAATAACGACAAGAACTATTATAACAACACTTTTAAAAAATGATCAAAAATATTAACACACGATGTTGACTGTAGATAATAAATAACTTATATATATCTAGACAATTCGTATAAATTAAGAGTATAAAAGGAAATAAGTATGTATAATGTTATAAAATAGATAAATTAAGACAATTGTTTTTGTTACATAAGAGGTTATAGAATCTTCAATTATATGGGATGAAATGTATGAGCTTATTTTTCCCAATTTCTAAATCTATGAGACATTCTTGATATTGCATACCATGTTTTATATTATATTTTTTAATTACAACATCATTTGATTTTATTATATCTATTTTATTTTCTTTAAGGTAAATTTCAATTCTTTTCATAAATCACTCCTTAATATCCTTTTGATTCTATTGATTCCAAAATTCAGAAGTTTTATCCATCTAAAATTATTTTCATCGAGATATGATTTGTATTATATACATTATTTCAATGAAATTTTGTGTATTCTAACTATTTGATATATTATACCATTAAATAAATTTAAGTCCTTGTATTTTATGTTCAATTTCAAGTTTTATCTTTTAACATGTTTTGATTAAAGTGTTTCCTGTGTTTAATGGGATTTTGAATACTCAAATCTCATTTATTTGTGTTATATTTCCTATTACTGAACTTATTTATTCCAAGAATCGTTGATTCCACTATAATGTTTTTTCATTATAATATTTTATTTTTGGGGATTTGAATCACTATATCAAGTAATATAATTCCTGATTCTTTATTATGGTATATCATTTGATGTGTTATTCTAGTGAAGATTTTTTCAATCTATGTCAACATATTTCAATGTTATTATATTTAACATGGGATATGAATAAAGAATACCTCCCACCTTATTTATGTGGATGAATTATGATTATGTAATTTCATTTATTTATTTTTGAAATTATTGACCTAGTTTTATACCCATTACTATATACAATTTTAATTTGTGGGATGCTTAAATAGAGAGCTATTCCATTTATTGATTGGGGAAATGAAAATAATTTTTATAATTTTCGTTTCAATAGACATTAATTTATAAATATATGGATCGAACCATGAACATTACAAAATCATATTTTTTAAGTCATGAATTCATTTTATCACATTTTAAGACCTTTATAGTTTAAAGTTTTAGAGAATTATTCCATCCCCCTTACATAAAAAAATATTACATCACAAAGTTAACACATCCACATGATATCCATTTTTCCCACAAACCAAAAGTTTTATGATATAAAAAGTTTTTTATGACATATATTCATAATTTTCATATTGACCTCTTAATTGTCCCAATTCATCCTTAAAATCCTATGAAAACTATATTAAAATGTGGTAATATTACAAAAATCTTACTAAGGGACATAACAAATTAAATTATGAAATTGTTTAGTTAATTAATTCTCAAATATTTTTTTCTTTTTCAAAATTAACCTTTGGGATCAAAATAAAATTTTTATTACCTAATAAATCAAATTATTTATGGAAATATTTTCATAAAAAATTTCCTAAGAAATCTTAAAGTTAAAATAAAATCACACAGTTTTCTTTCTAATGATGAAAAACTTACAATTTTGTTTTGAATTTTTTTAATACATTTCACCCTAATGAAGTGTAATACAGTTTCCATTAAACACAAGATAATAAGTATAAACATTGGAGACTAGCATAAATAATATGGAATTATAAGATCATGGAAGTATAGGAAATGTGGAATAAATCTAAAACATGACATAATAATAAGTCAAGGCTATCTTCCAAGTAAATTTCATATGGTGGATAGAGTCCCATAATGGATTTGGTCTACCCCCTAATCCCATTAATAATGTTTCATGAGATAAAAACATTACCCAATGAATTGTTCTGCTATATGGGATCACCCATAATTACATTCTCATGATTATGTGTGAAAAAATGGAATAAATCAAAAGGAATAAATATAATAATTGTTCATAGAAAGAAAATGTGTTTCCTAATCTTTCTTTATATCAAAATCAAAAGAAATTTACTAAATAATGAAGGTGAGAAATGATCATAAGGAATGTATTATTCCATAAACAAAAGATAGAATAAGATATGAATGTATATGAGAGACAAATATAAAGAATTTTTAAGAATTAAATAATAATAAAGATAAATATAAAGAGAGTCAGAGAGATAATGTTTACAAACTGAAGAAAAGGATTTTTTAAGTAGATCCATTTCACCAATATGCAAAACATTCTTAGATATCATAATATATATGGAATTTAAAACTATTTTTTAAAATACATAGAATAATGGGAAAGTAGTTTTTTTTGAAAAAACAATGAAATATTATAAAGGAATCCAATTATCAAGTATGGTCATCGTGGTGGAAAAAATTGTTGACGTTGTAAACGTTAAAATATAACATCTTTTTGGATTTTTTTAGATAAATTCAAAAAACACTGTATAAAATATTTAAAAAGATTAATTTTTTAATCATTTGATATAAATTAAATAATATATAAAATATAAAATATAATTTATTTATTTACATATAAAGAAATAAATAAAATACTTTAAAAAATATGGACATGGAAGTGAAATATTTAGAAAATTAATCTTTAAACCATTAAAATAATGTTTCTAAAGTAAAGTTTTTTTATATGTAAATCAATAAAATTTTACTTTTAAAAAATAGTGTAAATAAAATAAAATTTGGTAAAAAATCACCTTAAAAATCCATTTAATCATAAAAAAAATTTTATTATAAAATTTAGAAGAACATGGACATGAAAGAAAATGTGTTGGAAGGGAAACAACAAAAGAGGATTTTTTTAAAGAAATTTCCTTTCATTGAGTCTGAATCATCAGGTACATTCTTTATCCTAATGAATAATAAAATTGTGTTAATTATTTAATTTATTAATAAACATTCTCAATTTTATTATCGATTTTATTTTATTTATCAAAATATTATATCCAATTACTTAATCATTAAATTTCATATCGTGCATTTTGATGATATTCAGCTCATAAGTCTAAAATGACATCAGAAGGTTGAATATGGTCAATGGGTAAAATATTTCATCTTATAAAAAACAATAATTCTGAAATGATTATAATTTTCACACAAAAATTATACTTTTAAAACCAACCATGAAATATGGTAATGAAAAATTAAATATGTCACAATCATGGAGATGGTAGGTCATATGTAATCATGATTAATATTTCCATTTTTCAACAATCATCATAGAAATAAGTTAATTGTTATTTTATCATAAAAAATGAAAATATATCCAAAATTTCATTTTATTTCTTCAAATATACGTATATAAACTATCCACGTGTTGTGGGGATGATAAAAGAATCACATCACTTCTTAGAGGTGGTAGTTCATAAGTACGCACAAACGGCACTATCATTTTTCAATAAATGAAAGGATTTTAAAATTTATGATAAATTAAATATAAAAAATTATAATTATTTAATGAATACAATATATTTATTTTAAATCCTTCATTATAAACATCAATGAGAGGTGGATATTGAAAACGAATTACATAGGTTCATTGGGTGGTTGCCTATCATACACATGAGCGATGGTTTAGTTTCTCATTTGATGGGAGATGATATGGATGTATGTTATGTAGTTAGAATAATAATATCTCTTTATAGTGGATATGCATATTTAATTATATCCTCATGTTTGAATAATATTTAAAGGATGTGAAAAAATAAATAAAACAAACCACGCGGTTAAGAATGCTACCTCTTCTTTAGACAACCTCTTTAGGTTTTCACCAAAATCTATTCTAAGAGAGTTTTAAAATGAAAAAATTTCCTATATTATGTTTTAAGGGAGGTAATAAAGGTATTTGGTTAGGTATATGCTAATATAAAAATATTTTGATATGCGAAGAAAAGTGGAGGGGGTTTCCCTTTTATAAGAGGGGGGGGGGTGAACCCTTAAAATTAATGTTGTATTAAACTAATATAAATTAATATTCATGAAAAAATATAAAAACTAACATAATTAGAATATATTATGAGTATGGGTCAAAATAATGTCTATAAATAAAATTTTAAAAAGTTTATATTAGGCTTTTAGTGTTGTCTCTATGTTTTAATTCACGTTAACCATTTTTAACAATTACCAAAATAACAAAGTTTTTTAATCTATAAAATAAATTTTGGTGCATTGATGGATCATATTTTTTATTTTTAAACACATAAAAATCAATTTTATTAATATAGTATTTTTATGAATTTTAAATCAATTATTAATATATTATTTATTATAAAATTTTATTAATGTCATTTTTGGAACTATTGATTTAATTTTCATTTGAGAACAACATGAAAACATTTTATTGGAATATAATAATTTCACAAATCACTGACATCATATATTTAACAAAAATGTTAATGTAACATAATAATTTATTAAATTTATATTACTTTTAATTGTTTTCAAATCATTTTTTTAATTTTCTTTTAATTTAATATATACCATATTAGTGATGCGTAAGTCTTTAAATTAATTATTTCATTACAAATAATTATAAACAAATTACCATGATAAAAAAATCATTTATATTTAAAATTAATATTTTTTATAAAACATATGTTTTTATCCCTGTCACAAAATATTATATGTACTAAAATCAAGATAGTGGTATTTTTATCTTTATCTAATAATTAAATATTATTAAGGTAAAACTAAAATAAATATGAAAAAATGGATATATATTAGATTATATTATTTAAATGGAAAAATAAACACATAAAATAAGATAATTCAAGTTTTAGGGTTAATATTTTTTCCTTATTGTATTATTTTTAACGTTAATTTGCAGATATACCCTTATAGCGATAATAATTAGTTACTATAGTTACTATTCAAAATGACTAAAAATTAAAGTAGACTAAATAAATTTTTTCCTCTTGATTCAAAATATGAGATCCATTTTTAAGATTCAATTCACTTAACTGGTAGGATTTAATTTAAAATTTTCCCATGAGAGGCGTTGAAAATAGTTTTTTTCTAGAAAAATGCCTTTTTAAGTATAAAATTCATTCCAAACACCATAATTAGATAATTATTTTGTAAAAAAGAAACAATTTATAATTTAAAACTATCACAAAGTATAATTTTACTTTTTAAATATATGAAAATAAACTACAAATTTAATTAAAAATCAGTATTTTCCACTATTCATTGAATAATCAATATTTTCATATAAATCCCAAAAATTCACCCTAAGTTAATTTTGAAATGAAGGTTTTAAAAATGAAAACCTTTTAATAAAATTCCATATTTGGAATTATCATAAATTTATTACATTACCTACTAAAAAATTAATAAAAATCATTTTTGAAGAAACCCTTTTTTTTGAACAACAAAATAACATTAATAAAAATTGAGTGATTATAAACTAAGATGTTATCCACATTGAATAAAAAATTAATATATAATTTAAAAATGAGTTAATACTATTCATAACTTCTAATTTAATTACTAGGTTATAATAGTCATATTTAAATAATAAGATTTTGTGGTTCACTTAGGATCAGTTTTGTTTGTCATATACACTATTGAACATAGTTTTTTTTAAATATGAGGTTGTTAAATTATTCCTAAATTTAATATAATTAAACCTATTAATTCTAAATCAGCCTTGGTGACCATGGTTTTGACATTTAAAAATAAAATTTTGGAAATCCCACATCATATAAAGTGTTAATAAAACATCCTCTTGGAAAGATGGAAAATTATATATGAAGGTCATCACTGAACTATGATTCCAAATTTGAGAATATTAGTGGAAACTAAAAATATGTACATTGTAGAAAATCATAATGTAAAAAAATTTAAGAGTAATAAAGATCTTTTATCAAAATAAAGTGATTGATCAAGATAAATTTTATGACCAAAAACCCATAAACCGATGAGGTGTTAAAGAGACCATCAATTCATTAGAAATAAAGGGAATATGATTTTTTCAAGATAGTTTTCTCATAGTTGAGGAATTACATTACCATATAGATGAAAAAAATAAGGAAGTATACTAACCTGATAAGTATAATTTAATCCTTTCATCAATTTCCACCACAATCTCATCTTTTTCTCTAAACGCTGTGTATTAAAGATGAATTTTTCATGTCCATAGCACAAAAATCAACATCTAATTGATCAAATAATCTCCAAAAGGATAAAAATATCTTCCTCTTATCTTTATATATTAACAAAAATGCTTATCAAAGGATAATTACCAAAATTAAAAAACCATCATGTGTATAAATTCATCATTAATCACTAAAGGCTCAATGATAACACCCAAAGATCAACTTAGAGCATTTGATAAATAACTAACCTTAATATTCTTGAAAATATAACTGATTATGATTTAAATTAAAATATTAGAATTATTTTATCACATATGATTCCCTAATAAATTTAACATTTATTTCCAAATAACATTATTCACTATTAACGTATTATATAAAAACTTACATTCCATAATCATATAATCTCCCAAATATGCTAATTATTTCCATAAATAACCTATCACCCTAAAGCCACATTAATCTCATATATACTTTCAAAATATAATTCAACCTTTATACCTCAAATAAAATCCGAAAATGTTTGGTTTAACTTAATCATGTAAGGGTCCAAAAATATTGAATTTATTAAGAAAAAACATTAACCACCAAATAAATTTTCAATCCCACATTTATCCGTACAATAAAAAATTTATTCCCAATATAAATTTAATATCTATCTGTCACATAATTTTAAAAATTAAATTTCATTCTAACCATGACATCACACATTCCAGTGGTATGAATTGCAACCTTGTTACCCTTTGGTTTTTTGGTTCAGCCCCCGTAATCTTTCAGATGTGACGAGGTATCTTTTTCAATAAAACTATATAAATATAATTCCTATAAAACCCATAGAAATATTATTAACATCCTTAAAAATAACCCTAATCGTCAAAGAACATATGAACACTGAATTTTATTAGAACAATTAAACCTAAAAAGTAAATTATTCCTCAAATAATACTTTATATTTTACATAAATGTTACATATACATCATATAAACAAGATATCTCCCAAAATCTAGTGAATCACATTAAAATCCTATCACTTAACACCTAAAATAGGATGTCTAAGACTTTTTACTTGCGATCAAACATAAACTCAAAAACCCATGATGATATCTATAACTCTTAAGTTGACATCTCATAAAATCATCATAATCTCTAAATTTATCTTGTACTTTACTATGATACCAAATATACGGAACCACCATCAAACATTACAAAATCTTTTCTTTTAACTTAAGAATATATTTTCATACATATTAGTATTATTATGGTTAATAAATTTAGAGAATTAGGCTATCACCCATATATAAATAAATATTACATCACAAAGTGGACACTCCCACTAAGTTTCTATTTTTAATTAAATAAAACTTTCATGATAAAATAAGTTTAATTTTCAGGACATATATTTATGACTTTCATCATTCCCTAATCCATGACCATACTCAGTCCCTAAAACCTTATTAAAAACATTTTAAAACAAGGGATGTTAAAAAAATACAACTAAGGGACATATAAAATGAATGAATGAAACTAGTTTGTTTGTGAATACTTATACAAGATTTTCCTTTTTAAAAATTAAATTTTGCGCTCAAAGTAAACATTTAATGCCCATGAAATAATCTTGTTTTCTAAATATTTTTATAAATCATTTATTAATAGATCTCAATGGTAAAATAAAAATAATAAAGCTTCCTTTTCTATAATGAAAAACATAAGATCGCTTTTTCAACAAAGTGATGCATGCCACCCATAGGAACAAAACAACACGATATCATAAGATCATGGAAACATAAGAAATGTGGTAGAAAAAAAAAATTACATAATTAATAGTCAAGGATAACTTATACGACAACATCACATTGTGGATAGAGTCCCATAGAGGATTACATTTACTGCCTAATCCCATAGATATTGTTTTATTAGAGACAAGCTTTAACCAATGAGATAGATAAATATTTCGCACAACCGTCATAACATTTTCATGTTTATGTGTTCCAATAAATAAATAAATCATAAGGTATAACCATAAAAATTACCCAATGAAATAAGTGAGTTTCATAATCTTACCTTATATCATAATCAAATGAAATTTCATAGTGAAGGAATTTTAAAAATGAGCTTAATACATGTATTACGCTGTCAATGTAAGGCATAATAATATAGGTATATATTTTATAAACAAATATACATAATTTAGATAAATTCCATAACATTAAAGAGAGATATAGAATGTGATCTATAGAGATAGAGGTCATAACCTAAATAAAAGTGTGGTTTATATAGATCCCTCACACCCATAAGTAAAATATTTCCATATTTATAGATATCCACTCCATTTAAAACCATTTTTTAAATTAAATATAACAAATAGAAATATGTGTACTATTTTAACCAAATATGTAATCTTATAATGTAATCCAAAAATCAAATAATGGTTGTAGCGTTGAGATAATCCACAATTGTTATATATGTTAAAACATTCCTTGTTTCTTTTTTAAATAAAGTCAAAATGTTCCATTAAAGGATTCATATTATAAAACTATTGAAAGATACAAAAAATATTTTTCATAATTCTTTTATTTCCATATAAATAAATTCTTAAAATAATTTTAATAATGTGGACATGGAAGATGAAAATCATTAAAGTAAATGTTTAAAACATTCAAAAATAGGTTTTAAATGTAATGTATCCTTTATATAAAACCTTAAAATAATACTTCTTAAAAATATTTAAATGAAATTAAAATGTGGTAAAAAATGGATTTTATAATCCAATTAATCATAAATAAAAATTTTCTTGAACAAATTTATAAGAACATTGACAAGGAAGAAAAAGAGTTGGAAGGGAAAATTTATAAGAGGTTTTTTAAAAGAAAGTCCCCTAACCTGAGCCTGAATCGTCACATGCATTCCTTATAATCCCAAATAATAAACTAATGAGAGTTATTTACTTTATTAAGATAATATTTGTAATTTTTATTTGTTTTTTTCACTTATTTATATGTTATGTATAATTACTTAATCAATTATGTTTTCACCAAATATTTTGATGATATCAAACTAATATGTCCAGAAGGAATTTTGTAGGTTTACTATGGTAAAAATTTTAATTATTAAATAATATATAGAATAATAATATTTAAGTAATAATAATTTTTATATAAAATTTATAATTTTAAAACCAACCATGAAATATGTTTATGAAAAATTCAATATGTTAAAATCATGGAGACTGTTGGCCGTACGTATGCGTGGATAATGTTCCCATTATTCAATGATCATGATATAAAGAAGGAATGTATTATTTTATCTTTATAGAGTGATAATTATATCATAAATATAATATTATTATTTTAAATACATTTATATATATATATATCACCCATGTAATTTGGTAATGAAAAATGAATCACATCACCTTATGGAGGTGGTAATCCACATGTACACATGAATGGAATTATCATCTATCAATGAATGGAAAGGTAATAAAATATATGATATATAAATTTTAAGTAATTATAAATCTATCATTAATATTATATATGTACATTAAATACATCATCATAAATAGTCTTTATAGGTGATGATCAAAAATAATTACATCGGTTCTTAAGGGCATAGTCCGTCGTACATACAAAGGAAGGTTTCATTTTCAATTTGAGGAAATTTGAGTTTGATATAGGTTATGAAATCAACAAAATAACATCTAAGTATATGGTATATAATTATGTTATTATATCATCATTGTTGTATAATATTTGACGGAGGTTTAAGAAGAAATAAAATAAAAATATTCAGTTAGAGACTATACCTATTGTTCGAACATATTTCATTTCCAAGGAAAGTCCATGATCTAGGCTGAGCACTATCCTAAAAATACTTATTAAAAATAAAGAAGTACATGAGAAAAAGGTCAGGTAGTACAAGAGGTATTACATACCCAAGTGTGAACCACCCCACACATGTCATCATTTACTAATGTGACCCAGTAATCAGTCACCCTAAACATCCCCATTGTGCTAGATTCTTGAACCACCCGCTTTGAAAAAGCATCTGCCACTTTATTTGCTTCTCTATATGCATGTGAAACAAGCAAGTTGAGCTGATTAACCTAATTCATGTAGTCAACCCATCGGGGTAGGAGCTTCCATGGGACATTCCTCGTTCTTGAATTCAAAGCAGCATCAACATTTTCATAGTTCAATTTAATCCATAGTGTGTGCCATTTATGGTGGATAACATATTTTATGGGATAGATCATTGACCATAACTCCACTACATATGCAGTCCCTATCCCAATATAGTGGTGAAAAAACCCTTTAACAAATCCATGATATATTCGTAAAATGTCACCACATCCCGATGGACCAGGCATGCTCGATGCCGCACCGTCGACATTCACCTTGATCCACTCTCGAATGGGGGGTATCCATCTCACATACTTAAGAGAAAGGTGATGCTTGGGTTTACCTACAACTCCAAGCCATTTGATAATGTCTAGGTCCGCCACATCATTTGGAAATACTCTCATCTACATCTTAACCCACATTAACGGTTTTTTACAATTACCATGATAATATGGGTTTTACTATTTAGGGGTCAATATATTTACAATAAATGAAAATTGGTTGAAAAGTTTATCATAGTTAATATTTTTAAACCTATAATAATAAATTTTTAGAATATAATATTTCTATGAATGTTAAATCATTTAATAAAATATTATAGATTACATAATGTCATTAATGTAATTTTTGGAAATATTCATTCAATTTGAAATTGAGAAAAACATGAAAATAATAGAATTCATATATAATCCATTATATAACGACCCATACATTACATACATTGTTAATACTTCAAAATTGAAGCACACTTATTACAACATATGACAAAACCACAAAGGACCGTATAGGTATAGTGTCTTTAGAAAATGTGAAACATAAACAACCGGTTCATAAATCTTCTACAGTGTCTCCCATTTATTTCATCATATCTAGGGTCCCTTTTAGCATATTTTAATTAATATCCATCTTCCTGACCTGGGGAAAAGAAAACATAAAAGGGTGAGCTCAAATGCTCAGCAAGGGGAAATAAAGGAAATAAAAATCATATCATATCTTTTTTTGAAAATCATAACCTGCAAAAGAGATCATAATATCTTAACATGGAATAAATCATAGAAGTGAAAATGAGATCCCCATAATCATAACATGAAACTTTAAACTTTGAGTCATGCACACATAATCATGGAAAATCATTTCTTGTTAGTCATGACTCATTGCCAAGACTATCTTAGTGGACAAAGTCCCTTTCTGAACCGAGTTCACTCCTCGTTTCAGTCCTGTATCACTGAACCGAAATAACCTTCCGTTCCAGCCATGTCTATCTCATGAGATATAAAATCTTTACCCAATGCATTTGAGGGAGATATAGGTCCCACCCATCTTATAATTAATCATTTCTTATGTGTGCCACATAATCATAAATCATACATCATTTCATAACCCATGTAATAAAAATTGGAATCTTAAACATCATGACATCATAAAACAATTCATACAAGATAAAGGAATTCATAAAAATAATTCAATCACAACATGATCAAATAAATGTAATAATAGGGATAAAAACAGAACCCTTTATTATCTTAGATGGAAAATAATTTTGATAAAACACTTGAACTCCATTCTTGAGGAAAATATCCTTTCTTCTTTAAAAAACATTTTTCCTTTCATAACATGTCATACAACTTTAAAATAAAATAAGTTGATTAAAAATAAACTTGAAAACTTCTAAAGGAATCTTCTTGGAAATAATGTTTGAAAAATCCATACATGCCGTATAAGTTAAAAAAACATTCTTCGTACCATTGTCGGAAAAGTCAAAAAGTACCTCGTACGAAAAAAACGACAAAAGATTCCTTTCATATTCTTTACTAAAAACTCACCGAAGGGTAAAATTGGATTTAAACTATTGTAAGTGGATGGAAACAATATTACATATTGAGGGAACATGGATTTGGATGATAAAATACACCCCATTAAATACTTACGAATAAACAATCTCAGATAAAAATGAGATTGTGGTATTTTCCCTTACCTTAGGTCTGATTTTCTTTGTATGTGTCCGAAGCTCCTGTATAATGGTTTAAATAATGTTATTGACTTATTCCAGAATCATACATATTGATATGATATCATATATGGTCATATTCTTAGCTTCTTGTTAGTAATATTTCATTGTTACTTGTTACTCGGGTCTTTATTGCCTTTTGTTCTTATGCGTGTTTTGCCGAATAAATTCTTATTCTTCTTTTAAGTTTATAGATACCTTATATCCAGAATGGTATTAGTGTAACATATATCATATTTATTCATTCAATTCATTTATATAATTATTTTGTAATGATGATCATGTAGAACGAGTCGCTTCATATCGTGGAGACGGTATTCCGTACGTACGCACGAGTGATGATATCGTTCCTATGATCGTGGAATTGTATTGGAGTATATATATATATTATTTAAGTATAAATATTACTTTATAATAATCATAAATAGTTACTCATTACACCATTATACCCATCCTTGTAATGTGATTGTGGAAAATAGATTACACCACGGCGTGGAGACGGTATTCCGTACGTACACACGCGCGGTGATTTCATTTCTCCGTAGGATGGATAGAAGGTGAATTAGGGTTGTTTCATATTTATAATAACATATCAGTATGTAATTAATACTGATGTTATTACTTTATCATGAAACAACTAAAGAAGAAGAAGCTGAAGAAGAAAGAAATTGAAAAGATCGGTAATGGATATTACCTCTTCTTTGGAACGCTTCTTTGAATCCTCCACTTAGGGAACTAATATTGGTATTTGAAGAAGACCAGGAACTCTAGTATTATTATAGGTAAGTGGAGAGGAGAAAATGTCAGGGGTTGTCCGAGCTTGAGTTCTCAATTTGGTGTGAGGAGGAGGGGGAGGAGGTGCCCTTTTATAAGGGAGGAGAGGGGAACCTTAGGAATATCTCAAAATATTATTTTATATTAAAGTAAAAATCGGTTTATAATGGTTCCAAAGGGTCTTATTTCGAAGCTAAAGTGGGGAAGGGTCGAAATCCTATCAACCAGTAGGATTTAGACAAGTTTAGGGTATTATTGTAGCCTTATCAATTAGATTAAACTCTAAGTTAAATAATTTAACTTTTACCATGTCTTTTTGTTTTCTTTCACTATATGGTTAATACACTTACTATAACATGCCAAAAGAACCCCAAATTGTTTATTATTAATATATATATCCATATCTAAGTTATTTGGCTGAGGCTTAGATTTTTAGGAATAAAATAACAATTAATGATATAATATTTGATTTAAAAACTATTTTGTGTCAATTTTGACACTATTTGATATATGATTTTTTTGAAAGTCATAACAGAATTATATGTTCGAACCAAGTTGATTAAATCAACACTAATATATCATAGTAACCTAGAAAATTTGTGTAATTCATAAAAAGTCTCAAATTACATTTATTTTGGTGTTTATAACATCAATTATGTCAATATTTCATAAATAAAATAATTACTGCCTCATAATTGTGTCATAAATAAATTAAATTATTTAATGTCTAAAAATTATAAATAAAATACCATTATGTAGGAAATATTTCTAGATTTCTAATTAATATTTATAGTCGAATTTATCTTATGTATAACCCCATATTAAAAATGATTTACTTATTAAACTTTGATTTTAACTATTTTAACCCTTCTTTAAATAAATTAATAATAAATGTCCTAATCTAACCCAAGTGGGCCTAAATGGTCATATTTTATTCATAAGGTTGTTTTTGGTCGAATTACACTTATCCAATAGAATTAGGACATGTGTTAGGGTAATAGTAATATCATATTTACCCTTAGTTACCCTATTTACTATTAACCGCGGTAAAAAAAGTAAAAAGTTACTATTCACCAAAAAATTATTTTTATCTCATTGAACCACATTTTCCTTACTGATATCAACCGTGTCTATCGGATTTTCGAAATTCCATTCACAGAAGCGGTAAAATTAAGTTTTATGCAAAATTCAGTTTTTAACCTACCACTTAGTGGTTTCACTATTCATCAAAAATTGAAAGTTTTCAGAAAAATACCAAAATTTCACCCTAGGCTAATTTCGGTATTCCGAATCCAAAAATGAAGTCCATTTTAAAAAATAAAATTTATAAAATTTCAAAAAGTGGTTATTACTATTCATAACGGCTAGTTTTAATAATATTTTAATAGCATACCGCTGTTTAGTGAAACTCGGTATTGCGTACGACGCAAGCTATCGAGGAAGGTCGCGATTGCGTGTAAAGTAAGCCAAGCTAGTATGCAGTGAAAGAATCCTTTGATGATATATAAAAAACAAAATATTACTCATAAAAATCTCGGGTGTTACATCCTACCCCCCTTAAAAAGAATTTGGCCCTCGAAATTCGTCACTTTGTAACAAACAGATGAGGATACTTCTCCCTCATCATATCCTCAAGCTCCCATGTAGCTTCTTTAAGTTGGTGGTTCCTCCATAAAACTTTCACCAATCGAGTGGTCTTGTTTCGTAGGACTTTTTCGCTACGATCCAGAATCTCTATCGGTTGTTCTTCATAAGAAAGATCTTGCTCCAGCGGTACAACTTCTGAGCTGAGTACATGTGAAGGATCAGGTATGTACTTTCTCAGGAGAGATACATGGAACACATCGTGAACTTGAGAGAGATTCGATGGAAGCGCCAATCGGTAAGCTACCTTCCCAACACGATCCAGTATTTCGAAAGGACCGATATATCTAGGGCTCAACTTCCCCTTCTTTCCAAATCTCATAACCCTCTTCCAGAGAGATATTCATAAGAACACTTTATCACCCACTTCAAACTCTAGGTCTTTTTTTCGGTTGTCGGCATAACTTTTCTATCGACTCTGAGCTGCTCTTATGTGTTGTTGAATAGATCTAACCTTTTCTTCCATTTCATCAATGAGATGAGGTCCTAACAGCTTTCTTTCCCCAACTTCATCCCAGCAAGTTGGAGTCCTGCATTTCTTTCCATAGAGAGCTTCATAAGGAGCCATATGAATACTGGAGTGAAATCTATTATTATAAGAAAATTCCACCAAAGGTAGGTGTTGATCCCAACCTCCTTTGAAATCCATAGAGCAAGCTCTCAACATATCTTCTAGGGTTTGAATTGTTCTCTCAGACTGAACATCTGTCTGGGGATGATAAGCAGTGCTGAAACTCAACTCTGTATCCAGAGTATGCTGAAGACTTCGCCAGAACTTCGAGGTAAATCTCGGATCCCAATCAGATAT
This sequence comes from Viscum album, assembly GCA_963277665.1. NCBI lineage: Eukaryota > Viridiplantae > Streptophyta > Magnoliopsida > Santalales > Viscaceae > Viscum > Viscum album. The sequence continues at coordinate 1,994,019,797 of OY728151.1, forward strand.
AATAGAAAGTGGTACTCCATGCAATCTTACCACTTCCTTTACATATATCCTGGCAAGCAGATCTAGAGAGAAATCCTCTCTAATAGCAATGAAGTGTGCAGACTTTGTAAGACGATCAACTATGACCCAAATAGCATTATTGCCTTTGGATGTTTTAGGAAGTCCTGTGACAAAGTCCATAGTGATGTTTTCCCATTTCCATTCGGGTATGGGTAATGGTTGTAACATCCCCTTAGACTTCTGTCTCTCAGCTTTAACTTGTTGACAAACCAAGCATCGAGAGACATATTCAGCAACATCTCTTTTCATGCCATCCCACCAGAAGTAATTTTTCAGGTCCCTATACATCTTCGTGCTTCCAGGATGAATAGAGAATGAAGAACCATGAGCCTCATCCAGCAGCTCCTTCTTTAATTCGGGGATGGGAGGAACACAAACCCGATTCCTGAACTTTATTATCCCATCATAATCAAGGTTGAATTCAGGAACATTTTTCACCTTCTTTTGTAACTCGACATCTTCTTTCTGTGCCTCCTTAATCTTCGCATGTATAGATGGTTGAACATTCATTTGAGAAAGATAAGATTTTTCCCCTTCCATTATAATTCCAAGATCCATCCTTTGTAAATCCATAAATATTGGATCCATTGTGATCCTCATCATGGATAAACTAGCATGGTCTTGTCGACTTAATGCATCTGCCACCTTGTTTGCTTTCCCAGGGTGGTAATGGATTGAGCAGTCATAATCCTTAATCAGCTCCAACCATCTTCTTTGATGCATATTCAACTCCTTTTGTGTAAAAATATACTTTAAAATTTTATGATCAGTATAAATATCACACCTTTCACCATAAAGGTAATGCCTCCAAATATTTAATGCAAAGATTACCGCAGCCAACTCCAAATCATGAGTTGGGTAATTTTGATCATGGATTTTCAACTGTCGTGAGGCATAAGCTATCACCATATCATTTTGCATAAGAACACACCCCAATCCCTTCTTGGATGCATCACTGTAGATCACAAAACTTTCTCCACTACAAGGCAGTGTGAGAACAGGTGCACTGGATAACCATCTTTTCAACTCCTTGAAATTCTCTTCACATTCCTCTGTCCAAACAAACTTAACTCCTTTCAGAGTCAACTTGGTGAGTGGATTATATAATCGTGAAAAATCCTTTACAAAACGTCGATAATATCCAGCCAAACCATGAAAACTTCGGATCTCAGTTACTATTGTTGGTCTTGACCATCTTTCGATAACCTCTGTTTTTGCTGGATCCACAGATATCCCCTCTTTTGAGATTATGTGACCCAAAAATGCAACTTTTTGAAGCCAAAATTCACACTTGGTAAATTTGGCATAAAGCTTCTCCTTTCTCAGGGTCTTCAATATAATTCTCAAGTGATCTTCATGCTCTTCCTTGGTCTTTGAATAGACAAGAATATCATCTATAAAAACTACCACAAATTGATCAAGATAGTCTCTAAAGACTCTATTCATTAGATCCATGAAGATAGCAGGGGCATTAGTAAGACCAAATGGCATCACTATAAATTCATAGTGTCCATACCTTGTACGGAAAGCCGTCTTTGGTATATCCTCCCTTTTGACCCTTAATTGATGATACCCTGAACGAAGATCAATCTTGGAAAAGTATTGAGCTCTGCGTAGTTGGTCAAATAAGTCATCAATGCGTGGGAGAGGATATTTGTTCTTGATAGTGATCTTGTTAAGTTCTCGATAATCAATGCAGAGTCTCATTGATCCATCTTTCTTCTTAACAAATAGAACAGGTGCTCCCCAAGTTGACGCACTAGGGCGTATGAATCCCTTATCAAGATTCTCTTGGAGTTTCTTCTTCAATTCCTGCAACTCAATTGGGGCCATTCTATAAGGTGTCTTTGAAATTGGAAAAGCGCCCGGTACGAGTTCTATTGAAAACTCAACTTCACGATTTGGTGGAAGACCCGGTAATTCCTCCGGAAATACATCATCAAACTCCCGTACAATGGGAATATTCTTAATCGTGAGTTTCTCACCAACCATTTGAGATAAATAACCTTCATTTAGTGGAATCAATACCCATAAGATGGAATAAATTTCCACTGGAAGGTTATGTTCATCCTTGCATTGATAGACGATCGTAGATTGATATAGAATATGAAATGTGACTTCCCTTCTTTGGAAATTGATATGAGCTCCATGTAGAGAAAGCCAATCCATGCCAAGAATCACATCAAATTCCACTAAATGAAGGATCACAAGATTTGCAGGAAGCACTTTCCCACAAACTTCGATCGGAGAAGAATTATAAACTTTTGATGCGACTGTTGTGCCATTAGGTGTTGTCACAGCTAACTCAACATCTAATTGTTGAGGTAGTATAGTGATACCCTTAGAAAATTTTTCAGAAATAAAAGAGTGGGTGGATCCAGAATCAAATAAAACATTTGCTACTTTAGATTGGATGGTAAGTGTACCTTTCACCACTTCGTTATCGTACTCCACATCGCTGATAGAAATTGCATGTGACTTTCCTTTGTCTTTAGACTTAAGATTTTGTTGACGTCGACCATCATCATCAACCCTTGAATTTGGGCATTGATTGGCATAATGCCCCATCTCCTTGCACTTGAAACATTGAAGTGTAGTAGGTTCATTCTGTGTATCCCTTCCTTTGTTTGCATCATTAGACATCCTCTTCCCATTATCCCGGCATTCAAATGCCCGATGACCTTCCTTTCCACATTTAAAACATTTACTTGTCCCTTTAAGACAACTCCATCCATGTTTCTTTCCACACTTTGAGCATAAGGGAAAGTTCATCTTCTTTTCAGTGTGCTCTTTAGATTTTCCTTTGAATTCCATCTTCCTCTTCTTATCAAACCCATGTGACTGATGGGTTACTCCAATATCCATCTCGACTTTGAGAGCACATCAAACGATTTCCTCTTAGCTATTGAAGTCCCTTATGGAAAACGCCCTTTGAAGACTTAGTTTTAAGCCACTAAAGAATCGATCGATCTTACTCTCAGGTTGGATAATAATACCAGAAGCGTACCTTGCAATTCTTGTAAAATTTGCTTCATAGGTACCAACAGATTCATCATCCCTTTGCTTCAGTTCAAGAAACTCTTTCTCCATCTTTGTTCGGAGAATACGAGGGAAGTACTTATTGAAAAATAAGTTCTTGAACTCGTCCCATTCCATAGACTCAATTTCATCCCTTTTCCTCGTATTCTTAATAAGATTCCACCATTGATCAGCATCTCCTTCCAAACGATACACTGCTAGGATGACTTTATCATGTTCAGAACATTGAAGAACTGAAAATATCTTTTCAGTAGTACTAATCCATTGTTCAGCAACTAATGGATCAGTAGACCCACTGAAAGAAGGTGGACACTGCCTCATGAAGGATTCAAAAAAATGTTGCTCCTTCCATTGCTCGTTTGGAAGTCCTGCATGATTCATAGCTTGAGAAAGTTGTGTAAGAATGGCTACAAGATTTTGCATTCCAGCTCCCATATCGTTTGGTTGCTCAGGGGGACAATCATTGCATTGCCCATCGCATTCCGCATTAACACGGTTCCTTCGGGTTCCAGCCATTGACTAAAACCAAGAAGAATAGTGTGAGAAACACTAATTATAATAGGAAAACCACGTAATAAAGGATAAAATTTCACACTTAAGGTTTGATCCTAGGGTATTCATGGCCATTTCTAAAACACTAAGATTGTGTTCTATTCTTAGACTTATCCTTAGGGTTCTTACTAAGGCTTTCACATCCTAGTTTCCAAAGGTTGACTATACCTTTCCTCTGATACCAACTATAACGGTCTATAATTACTTCCAGTGGACTACAATTGATACCTATTAGGGCACTCCATGGGCGGCTACACCCCCTGGGCGGGACACACCACCATCCCCAGTGGCAGCCATTTCCTCATGAAGCCCTTGGGCGGAGAGCCATGCTTCGTCCAACGCTTACATGTGAGAGTTCCCAAGGATCAGATACATTCCTACCTCCTTTGCCTCTGATACCAACTATAACGACCCATACTTTACATACATTGTTAATACTTCAAAATTGAAGCACACTTATTAAAACATATGACAAAACCACAAAGGACCGTATAGGTATAGTGTCTTTAGAAACTGGGAATCATAAACAACTGGTTCATAAATATTCTACAGTGTCTCCCATTTATTTCATCATATCTAGGGTCCCTTTTAGCATATTTTACTTAATATCCATCTTCCTGACCTGGGGAAAAGAAAACATAAAAGGGTGAGCTCAAATGCTCAGCAAGGGCAAATAAAGGAAATAAAAATCATATCATATCTTTTTTTGAAAATCATAACCTGCAAAAGAGATCATAATATCTTAACATGGAATAAATCATAGAAGTGAAAATGAGATCCCCATAATCATAACATGAAACTTTAAACTTTGTGTCATGCACACATAATCATGGAAAATCATTTCTTGTTAGTCATGACTCATTGCCAAGACTATCTTAGTGGACAAAGTCCCTTTCTGAACCGAGTTCACTCCTCGTTTCAGTCCTGTATCACTGAACCGAAATAACCTTCCGTTCCAGCCATGTCTATCTCATGAGATATAAAATCTTTACCCAATTCATTGGAGGGAGATATAGGTCCCACCCATGTTATAATGAATCCTTTCTTATGTGTGCCACATAATCATAAATCATACATTATTGCATAACCCATGTAATACAAATTGGAATCTTAAACATCATGACATCATAAAACAATTCATACAAGATAAAGGAATTCATAAAAATAATTCAATCACAACATGATCAAATAAATGTAATAATAGGGATAAAAACAGAACCCTTTATTATCTTATATGGAAAATAATTTTGATAAAACACTTGAACTCCATTCTTGAGGAAAATATCCTTTCTTCTTCAAAAAACATTTTTCCTTTCATAACATGTCATACGACTTTAAAATAAAAGAAGTTGATTAAAAATAAACTTGAAAACTTGTAAAGGAATCTTCTTGGAAATAATGTTTTAAAAATCCATACATGCCGTATAATTTAAAAAAAACATTCTTTGTACCTTTGTCGGAAAAGTCAAAAATACCTCGTACGAAAAAAACAACAAAAGATTCCTTTCATATTCTTTACTAAAAACTCACCGAAGGGTAAAATTGGATTTAAACTATTGTAAGTGGATGGAAACAATATTACATATTGAGGGAACATGGATTTGGATGATAAAATACACCCCAGTAAATACTGACGAATAAACAATCTCGGATAAAAATGAGATTGTGGTATTTTCCCTTACCTTAGGTCCGATTTGCTTTGTACGTGTCCGAAGCTCCTGTATAATGGTTTAAATAATGTTATTGACTTATTCAAGAATCATACATATTAATATGATATCATATATGGTCATATTCTTAGCTTCTTGTTAGTAATATTTCATTGTTACTTGTTACTCGGGTCTTTATTGCCTTTCGTTCTTATGCGTGTTTTGCCGAATAAATTCTTATTATTCTTTTAAGGTTATAGATACCTTATATCCAGAATGGTATTAGTGTAACATATATCATATTTATTCATTCAATTCATTTATATAATTATTATGTAATGATGATCATGTAGAACGAGTCGCTTCACATCGTGGAGACGGTATTCCGTACGTACGCACGAGTGATGATATCTTTCCTATGATCGTGGAATTGTATTGGAGTATATATATATATTATTTCAGTATAAATATTACTTTATAATAATCATAAATAGTTACTCATTACACCATTATACCCATCCTTGTAAAGTGACGGTGGAAAATAGATTACACCACGGCGTGGAGACGGTATTCCGTACGTACGCACGCGTGGTGATTTCATTTTTCCGTAGGATGGATAGAAGGTGAATTAGGGTTGTTTCATATTTATAATAACATATAAGTATGTAAGTAATACTGATGTTATTAATTTATCATGAAACAACTAAAGAAGAAGAAGTTGAAGAAGAAAGAAATTGAAAAGATCGGTAATGGATATTACCTCTTCTTTGGAACGCTTCTTTGAATCCTCCACTTAGGGAACTAATATTGGTCTTTGAAGAAGACCAGGACCTCTAGGATTATTCTAGGGAAGTGGAGAGGAGAACATGGCAGGGGTTGGCCGAGCTTGAGTGCTCAATTTGGGGTGAGGAGGAGGGGGAGGAGGTGCCCTTTTATAAGGGAGGAGAGGGGCACCTTAGGAATATCTCAAAATATTATTTTATATTAATGTAAAAATCGGTTTATAATGGTTACAAAGGGTCTTATTTCTAAGCTAAAGTGGGGAAGGGTCGAAATACTATCAACCAATAGGATTTAGACAAGTTTAGGGTATTATTGTAACCTTATCAATTAGATTTAACTCTAAGTTAAATAATTTAACTTTTACCATGTCTTTTTGTTTTCTTTCACTATATGGTTAATACACGTACTATAACATGCCAAACGAACCCCAAATTGTTTATTATTAATATATATATACTTATCTAAGTCATTTGGCCGAACCTTATATTTTTAGGAATAAGTTAACAATTAATAATATAATATTTGATTTAAAAACTATTTTGTGTCAATTTTGACACTATTTGATATATGATTTTTTTGAAAGTCATAACAGAATTATATGTTCGAACCAAGTTGATTAAATAAACACTAATATATCATAGTAACCTAGAAAATTTGTGTAATTCATAAAAATTCTCAAATTACATTTATTTTTGTGTTTATAACATCAATTATGTCAATATTTCATAAATAAGATAATTACTGCATCATAATTGTGTCATAAATAAATTAAATTATTTAATGTCTAAAAATTATAAATAAAATACCATTATGTAGGAAATATTTTTAGATTTCTAATGAATATTTATAGTCGAATTTATCTTATGTATAACCCCATATTAAAAATGATTTACTTATTAAACTTTGATTTTAACTATTTTAACCCTTCTTTAAATAAATTAATAATAAATGTCCTAATCTAACCCAAGTGGGCCTAAATGGTCATATTTTATTCATAAGGTTGTTTTTGGTCGAATTAAACTTATCCAATAGAATTAGGACATGTGTTAGGGTAATAGTAATATCATATTTACCCTTAGTTACCCTATTTACTATTAACCGCGGTAAAAAAAGTAAAAAGTTACTATTCACCAAAAAATTATTTTTATCTCATTGAACCACATTTTGCTTACTGATATCAACCGTGTCTGTCGGATTTTAGAAATTCCATTCACAGAAGCGGTAAAATTATGTTTTATGCAAAATTCAGTTTTTAACCTACCACTTAGTGGTTCACTATTCATCAAAAATTGAAAGTTTTCAGAAAAATACCAAAATTTCACCCTAGGCTAATTTCGGTATTCCGAATCGAAAAATGAAGTCCATTTTAAAAAATAAAATTTATAAAATTTCAAAAAGTGGTTATTACTATTCATAACGGCTAGTTTTAATAATATTTTAATAGCATATCGTTGTTTAGTGAAACTCGGTATTGCGTACGACGCAAGCTATCGAGGAAGGTCGCGATTGCGTGTAAAGTAAGCCAAGCTAGTATGTAGTGAAATATTCCTTTGATGATATAAAAAAAACAAAATATTACTCATAAAAATCTCGGGTGTTACACATTAACACTTCCAAAACATGTTATATATACGAGAAAAATTCCAATAACACAATATTTATTTAAAATTATATTACTTTTAATATTTTAGAAGCATATAATTTATTTTTCTATTAATTGAATAAGTATCGTGTTAGCATTATTTATGAATTTAAGGTAATTATTTGTCAAAAAAATTATAAAAAAATTACTATGATGGAAAAATTATTTTTTTTCTAATAAATATTTATAACTAAACATAAGTTGTTTGTATCCCTATCACAAAATTATTTAGGTATTAAAATAATGGAACTGAAATTCTTATATTTATCTTTTACAAAAATATTATAAAGGTAAAAATCCAAGAAATATGTAAGCAAGTGGAAATATATATTAGGATTGGATGGAAAAGTCTGAAATAAAATCTTATAATAGGATAAATTCAAGTTTTATGGTCAATTTTTAGTCTTTATAATATTATTTTTAACCTCAAGTACATGATTTACCCTTACCATGGATATAATTACTTACTATTATTACCATCCAAAATGAATAAAATTAAAAGGATACTATTTCAAAAATTTATAACTCTTGATAAAAAATATTGAATCTATTTTTAATGATTTAATTCCCATAATAGGAAGAATTTAGTATAAAATTAGACCTCTGATATGAGACAAAAAAATTGTTTAGAAAAATTACTTTCTAAGTAATTTTTTTCTATACTATATATAATTATAAAATTCAAAACAAATACCATAATTAAATTATATTTAGTAAAAATTAAATAATTAAAATTTAAAACTAATCCAATATAGAATTTTAATTTGTAAATACTTGAATAAAAAATAAAATTTAAATTAAAAAATCATATTTTCACTATTTATTGAAAAATAATAATTTTTAGAAATGTCACAAAAATTGACCATAAGTTAATTTTGACATGATGATTTTAAAAATTACATCCCTTAAATAACATTTCAAAAAGCTTAATAAATTCATTATATTATCTATTCACAAAAATAAAAAAACCATTTTTGAAAGAAATTATATTTTTGAAGAATCAAACGACCACTAAAAAATGATTTATTATTTACTAAGAAGTTATCAATATTGAGTTGTACATTTATATATATTTCATTAAATATTTAATCCTATTCATGCCCACCAATATTATTGCTAGGTTGTAATAGTCATATTTAAATAATCATATTTTATGGTTTGTTTAGTATCAATGTTGCATGTCTTATACAATATCATACATAGTTTTATTTTTTAAAATAATGAGGTGTTAAAATCAATAAGTAATTTTGGTTATGTATTGTATGTTTTATCCATTCCTCTATATGATGAATACATTAAACTTAATTAGTGATTGGGTGCAGCCGACAATAATTCCTTGATGCATCGATATGTCTCACTGGGAAAAATATCCTAGGTATTTGGTGTATTATTGGACCTTTATTTAGATGCATTATATGAATCCTTTTAAGAAAGTAGATGTATTGGAAGAAGGTCTTGACTGTATAAAATTTCTAGCACAAGGCATTGAATGGTTTTGAATTATGTATTACATCACTATGAAAATATTTATTTTTATCCATGTGATCTATTTATTTTCATGGATATCCAAGGATATATTTTGAATTCAGTTTCATATTATTATAGATTTTTTTTATTTTCTATTCCAAATTATTTATTAATTATGATATTCTACTCACTTGTGATCTTTGATTTTTATCGCTTACTTTTAACCATAGCGTGCATTTTAGCTCACCCATACTATGTTTCCCTTACCCTAGGTTATGAAGAAAAGTATTATGCATGATATCTATAGAAGAATATAATGTGCATAGAATTTGTATGAAATGGTAAAGTCTTATCATGGATTAATTTTTTTTTCATATATTGTGGGATAAATGTATTTGACATAATAAAGACTAGTGATTTTATTAATTAACATTTGTTCTAAATTTAAAAATATCTAAACATAAAATTTTATGAGATTATATATAATGAAATATTTTCAATAAATTTTATAATTATAGATCAATTATATTAGGGAATCATAATAAATATCATAGTTTTTATCTCAAATCAATGTACATAATCAAATAGTACACAACGATAATGATCTAAGGAGGAGAGAAGAATACACATAATCATAAATATGGACAACAAATGTTACCTGAAACATATGGTTTTCTTATTGGTATATTATTCCTCATGATATCCTCTACCATATATAACCAAGTAAAAACTTCATGGGAAGAAGTATCAATATTTATGTGGCCCCAACACGTGATCATTATCCAAAATCTATGGCCAATAAATATGATGTATCTAGACCCTAGGAAATATGTTTATGATTACTCTCATAATATATTTAGTTTCTCAGTATAGTTTAATACTCCTACAAAATTTTTATAAAAAAAAAATTAAGACATTACCATGTAAATATTTCTCGCAAAATTACAAACTCTACTATTTTAAGAATAAATCATGCACAACATTATATATACATGATATGGTAATTGGTAAGTACTCCTCAAGTTGGGTCTAGGGAACCCAATTTTTCAACACTCCCACTCTTACTAGATATAACTTGGAAACCATTAATATATTATATCTTATATAATAAAATCATGCTTTAGATGATTTGAAGCTTTAATCCCTTGTCATACCACTTTTTCCAACATAGTTACTCAACTATCTACAACATCACCTCCTTGAGTAAAACTACCCAAGAGATGATATCCCCAAGTATAAACCTTCTTTAATCTAACATAATATTGATATAATGGATAGTACCAATTTCATAATCTTAAAATACTTTATATCATGATAATACGTTACTCTCTATGTTTGAGTCCAATAACTGGAACAAATAATTGTATATTTTTATTGTTTTCTTAGTTGAATTTGAATCCATAACATACATGGTATTTGATATATGGATACCATTGGATTTAATGATCTAATCCTGGTCATTAACATAGAAAAAATATATTATTATACCATAAATATCTAATGGAATACTAGTCAGTGTCCTCTTGATAACTAGTGTTCCTTCCTCTCTAAATATCATGTGCATGTCTCTTGTTCTTTCCAAAGTACTATTGGATAGCTCTAACTGCTTCTTGTATAGTTCTCCTAGATTTATTTTATATTTTCCACTATAATGTATGTTTTAAAAAATTTATATCATTTACATACAATGTAATATATTATAGGTTCATCATAAAATAATATGGAATTCTATTCCCCATATTAATTTCTTCCTATGTCTTATATATGTCTTCTTAGAGAGATTTATACCATTTGAAATTGGAAACAATTTTATCTCAAATTATTCCAACATTTATTTTTCAATACATTTTTTATTTTAAGTATTTTTAATCGGTCCAAGTTGTAATGATCCATATTTTTTTTGGAGGTATGGATAGTTAGTTTTTCAGTTCGAATAAACAACATTAATAACGATGTATAATCAAGTACAAGAGGGATCAAGTGCATACATGGATCATTCAAAGCTCAGATCACTGAAATGGGAAGAAAAGTATGGGCCTTAAGGTCATATAAATCTATTTAGACCACACCTCATGATTTTTATAAAACTTTTTGGTTGTAGAAAATGTCACTTGTAGGCCACACAATGTTTCTACAACTGTGCGCCGTGAGGTGCATGACTATGCTGTGTTGTTGAGATTTGGTACAAATCCTTTTTGCATGGTTTTCATATGGTTAGTCAAACCATGAACCTAAACCTATGATGTTCCATATAGAATAGTGACTTGCATAAGGTTTGTGCATAGTTTTCAAACCATGCTCCTAAACCGTGCACCCATTATTTTTGTGGTGAAAAGACTATTCTTCCCTCAATAAATTCTTTTAACCTTTTATTTCCTTCATTTTTCTTCCTCTGGGAATTTTTTTGAGCTCTTTATTATTTTAGCTCTCATTGAAGCCTAATATATTCTTTAATCTATCTCCCACATATGGTGTCCAATCTTCAATCTGTCTGAAGCATTAGATCCATCTCTGTAAGATCTCATAATCTCCTCCCTCCAATCTATGTTTATTTCCGGATCCATCATGCTATTTAGCTGAAATATAATTTTCCCTATTTTTAGTTAGTTGGACTGTTTCTCATATCTCTTTCAACTTACTTCAAATATGAGGCTGATATCAAATGAGGAATCATCTATGACCTTGAAGTAGGTCGTCATTTCATATTCTCGTTGAGTTTTGATGTCTCGTCGATTTGTTGTTGTGTCACCTGTCAGATTTTTATGAGAATCCTATTTTTATTTGATTCGTTTATATAAAATTTATCAGTATACCATGATATAAAACCTTTGAACCGTATTTAGTAATCTAGAGGATGTGTACACGATTTATGGACACCCCATGGGCGTGTCAGGTAGAATTTCCTTGTTTGATTAAATGTGTATATTCCCGATTCACCTACTAATCATTGAAAAATGATTTAAAATTGAATTTCCATTATATTATTATTTCTTGGGTTGATCTAAGGGAACATATTAGGTATTTGGATCAACCTATAATTGGAATTTTCCATGTTGGCAATTTCCTTATTTGACCAAGTATCCTTTTAATTGGTTCTTTGAGCATTATAACTTGAATTTCCTTGTTTTTGTAATTATAATGGGTTGATTAAGTTAAGTGGACAATTCATTGTTGTTTACCTTATATAAATTAATTAATTTCATTAAATTTGATTAATTTATAAAGGTGGTAAGGTCACACCTAATCTTTTTTAATTAAATAAAATTAATTGAATTGTGAAGCCTTATTTGTATTAAGCTTGATTAATAAGTCACATGAGAGGTAATGAACTATGACTAATATTATAAACATAAATATTCCTTGATATAGGCTGTGATACAATTGTAAGTGTTTAGTTAATAATGAAAAAATCATGCTCCCTTACATCGGGTGGTGAGTATAACATCTTGCACCACTAACACTAGTTGGGCATTGGGCTTTATGTGACACGTTCTATGTTTAGAGTGTCGACATGATGGAACAAAACAAATCGTGAGTGATTGTATTGGAGTCTCCCATTAATTAAGAGATATATTTCACAAACCCTATTGCTTGATCATAGAGGCTCTCTTAGACTAGTTAAGAATGTTCGAGTTACGCCATGATCCAGCCCGCAACTAGTATTCAAGTATATGGCCACTTAAAACCACACATACTTGGTTCATATAGGTGGATGAAATATTTAGTTATATTATATATATATTATTACAATATATATATATATATATATATTTATATACTATTAATACATTTTTCCTAGCAACGAGCTGATGTCGGAAGACGCGCCCTATGTACTTCAAGAACCTGAGTAGGTTAGTTTGTTATTTATTTATCTTATTGATTAATTAATATTACCTTTACACTGTTTAGATATGAGAACTTATTTGATTACGTGTTGACATCATTGGTGGTGAACTATTGATATTTTTATCTCGAACCATACTTTGGATTCCTTTGTTAACCAAGAAGACTATTTGATTGTAGGAATGGATAAGGGCGAGGGCCATACTATAGGTTGTTAAAATGATTACTTATAGTTAGAGATTAGGAGAAGAGGATGGAGAATTCGCTCAAGATACTAGAGGGTAATTTTTTTTCCTTTTTTCAATTTTTTTATATAATGATCGTATTCATGTTCCTTGGTTCCCATTTTTGTATATCAATATGCTATGAATCTGGGTATTTACATTTCACTAGTATATTTAATTATATTTATTCAATTTTTTAGTTTTTTATGCTTATGTATTTTCTTATTTACTCTATCTTTTATTATATTCTTCTACTACTATTTTACATTTCTTTTTGTATCCAATGTGCTAATCTGATAAGAGGGTATATTCTCTCCACTGTACTACCAACATACCCAACATCTAGTCGGTAGACTTTGGCATATAGAGAGTCGCACTTGAGGCAATGTGACCCACCATTTTGGGGAATGGGTTCAGTGGACCCTGGGACAAGATTTAAAAAATTGGTATCAAATGGTTTGTTTTTTATTTTTCTTACTGTTTGGGTATTATACATGAGACTAGGAGTTAGAGGGATTTGCAATTGACCCTGTAATTGGAAGTAGCTAACCCATGTAAAGGGGAAACCCAAATTTCCTGGGATGGGAACTTGTTATTTTTTATTTATCATGTTATGGTTAATACGACTTCAACTTTGGGTGACAAAATTGTTTTCAGATGTTGTTGATATTGGTATGATTCAAATGATAATTTATTCATCCACACACAATTAAATGAGGGTGTTGCATTACATGCATCATCATATTCCCAATATGATTATTATGCCATGCATTTTCCCATGTGATGTCTTTTTTCAACATACATTTTCCAATTTCATATTTATAGGGGATTTTTATACATTTAATTATGCTAAAACTTTTTGCAGTGATTGGAAATCATAATTGATACATAATGTTCCCACCTTAACCTAACAATGTTTTCCCAAATAGGTTAAAGTAGACATCGTAAGCATCCATTTATGGAATTTTGAGCCATGGGCCATCAGTCACATGGGCTAGAACATCTTATGGTGTAGGTTAAGTGGATTATATATTGTGGTTCATAAGGAGTATGGTCCCTTATGAATCATAAATAGTAATCAACTAAATTCCACCATTTAAAGATGTTGATATATTTAAACAAACAGTAGATTACAATGATAATGAATCCTAAATAGAAATAAAAATATTACGTATCACCCGAGACTTTTATGTTATATGAATCATCAAAGGAATATTTTTCTACACAACACTTGGTTGGCTTGCTTTACACGCAATCACGACCTTCCTCGATAGCTTGCGTCGTACGCAATACCGAGTTTCACTAAACAACGATATGCTATTAAAATATTATTAAAACTAGCCGTTATGAATAGTAATAACCACTTTTTTAAATTTTATAAATTTTATTTTTTAAAATGGACTTCATTTTTGGATTCGAAATACCGAAATTATCCTAGGGTGAAATTTTGGTATTTTTCTGAAAACATTCAATTTTTGATGAATAGTGAAACCACTAAGTGGTAGGTTAAAAACTGAATTTTGCATAAAACATAATTTTACCGCTTCTGTGAATGGAATTTCGAAAATCCGACAGACACGGTTGATATCAGTAAGTAAAATGTGGTTCAATGTGATAAAAATAATTTTTTGGTGAATAGTAACTTTTTACTTTTTTTACCGCAGTTAATAGTAAATAGGGTAACTAAGGGTAAATATGATATTACTATTACCCTAACACATGTCCTAATTCTATTGGATAAGTGTAATTCGACCAAAAACAACCTTATGAATAAAATATGACCATTTAGGCCCACTTGGGTTAGATTAGGACATTTATTATTAATTTATTTAAAGAAGGGTTAAAATAGTTAAAATCACAGTTTAATAACTAAATCATTTTTAATATGGGGTTATACATAAGATAAATTCGACTATAAATATTAATTAGAAAGCTAAAAATATTTCCTACATAATGGTATTTTATTTATAATTTTTAGACATTAAATAATTTAATTTATTTATGACACAATTATGATGCAGTAATTATCTTATTTATGAAATATTGACATAATTGATGTTATAAACACCAAAATAAATGTAATTTGAGACTTTTTATGAATTACACAAATTTTCTAGGTTACTATGATAAATTAGTGTTGATTTAAGCAACTTTTAAAACATATAATTCTGTTATGACTTTCAAAAAAATCATATATCAAATAGTGTCAAAATTGACACAAAATAGTTTTTAAATCAAATATTATATTATTAATTGTTATTTTATTCCTAAAAATATAAGGTTCGGCCAAATGACTTAGATAAGGATATATATATTAATAATAAACAATTTGGGGTTCGTTTGGCATGTTATAGTAAGTGTATTAACCATATAGTGAAAGAAAACAAAAAGACATGGTAAAAGTTAAATTATTTAACTTAGAGTTAAATCTAATTAATAAGGTTAAAATAATACCCTAAACTTGTCTAAATCCTCTTGGTTGATAGGATTTCGACCCATCCCCACTTTAGCTTCGAAATAAGACCCTTTGGAACCATTATAAACCGATTTTGACTTTAATATAAAATAATATTTTGAGAAATTCCTAAGGTGCCCCTCTCCTCCCTTATAAAAGGGCACCTCCTCCCTCTCCTCCTCACACCAATTTGAGCACTCAAGATCGACCAACCCCTGCTATTTTCTCCTCTACACTTCCCTAGAATAATCTTAGAGGTCCTGGTCTTCTTCAAAGACCAATCTTAGTTCCCTAAGTGGAGGATTCAAAGAAGCGTTCCAAAGAAGAGGTAATATCCATTACCGATCTTTTCAATTTCTTTCTTCTTCAACTTCTTATTCTTTAGTTGTTTCATGATAAAGTAATAACATCAGTATTACTTACATACTTATATGTTATTATAAATAGGAAACAACCCTAATTCACCTTCTATCCATCCTACGGAAAAATGAAATCACCGCGCGTGCGTACGTACGGAATACCGTCTCCACGCCGTGGTGTAATCTATTTTCCACCATCACTTTACAAGGATGGGTATAATGGTGTAATGAGTAACTATTTATGATTAATATAAAGTAATATTTATACTTAAATAATATATATATATACTCCAATACAATTCCACGATCATAGAAACGATATCATCACTCGTGCGTACGTACGGAATACCGTCTCCACGATGTGAAGTGACTCGTTCTACATGATCATCATTACATAATAATTATATAAATGAATTGAATGAATAAATATGATATATGTTACACTAATACCATTCTGGATATAAGATATCTATAACCTTAAAAGAATAATAAGAATTTATTCGGCAAAACACGCATAAGAACAAAAGGCAATAAAGACCCGAGTAACAAGTAACAATGAAATATTACTAACAAGAAGCTAAGAATATGACCATATATGATTTCATATCAATATGTATGATTCTGGAATAAGTCAATAACATTATTTAAACCATTATACAGGAGCTTCGGACACGTACAAAGCAAATCGGACCTAAGGTAAGGGAAAATACCACAATCTCATTTTTATCTGAGATTGTTTATTCGTAAGTATTTACTGGGGTGTATTTTATTATCCACATCCATGTTCCCTCAATATGTAATATTGTTTCCATCCAATTACAATAGTTTAAATCCAATTTTACCCTTCGGTGAGTTTTTAGTAAAGAATATGAAAGGAATCTTTTGTCGTTTTTTTCATACGAGGTACTTTTTGACTTTTTCGACAAAGGTACGAAGAATGTTTTTTTAACTTATATGGCATGTATGGATTTTTAAAACATTATTTCCAAGAAGATTCCTTTACAAGTTTTCAAGTTTATTTTTAATCAACTTCTTTTATTTTAAAGTCGTATGACATGTTATGAAAGGAAAAAATGTGTTTTAAAGAAGAAAAGATATTTTCATCAAGAATGGAGTTCAAGTGTTTTATCAAAATTATTTTCCAGATAAGATAATAAAGGGTTCTATTTTTATCCCTATTATTACATTGATTTGATCTTGTTGTGATTGAATTATTTTTATGAATTCCTTTATCTTGTATGAATTGTTTTATGATGTCATGATGTTTAAGATTCCAATTTGTATTACATGGGTTATGCAATGATGTATGATTTATGATTATGTGTCACAAATAAGAAAGGATTCATTATAAGATGGGTGGGACCTATATCTCCCTCCAATGCATTGGGTAAAGATTTTATATCTCATGAGATATACATGGTTGGAACGGAAGGTTATTTCGGTTCAGTGATACAGGACTGAAACGAGGAGTGAACTCGGTTCAGAAAGGGACTTTGTCCACTAAGATAGTCTTGGCAATGAGTCATGACTAATAAGAAATGATTTTCCATGATTATGTGTGCATGACACAAAGTTTAAAGTTTCATGTTATGATTATGGGGATCTCATTTTCACTTCTATGATTTATTCCATGTTAAGATATTATGATCTATTTTGCAGGTTATGATTTTCAAAAAAGATATGATATGATTTTTATTTCCTTTATTAGCCCTTGCTGAGAATTTGAGCCCACCATTTTATGTTTTCTTTTCCCCAGGTCAGGAAGATGGATATTAAGTAAAATATTCTAAAAGGGACCCTAGATATGATGCAATAAATGGGAGACACTGTAGAGGATTTATGAACCAGTTGTTTATGTTTCCCAGTTTCTAAAGACACTATACCTATACGGTCCTTTGTGGTTTTGTCATATGTTGTAATAAGTGTGCTTCAATTTTGAAGTATTAACAATGTTTGTAAAGTATGGGTCGTTATAGTTGGTATCAGAGGAAAGGTATAGTCAACCTTTGGAAACTAGGATGTGAAAGCCTTAGTAAGAACCCTAAGGATAAGTCTAAGCATAGAACACAATCTTAGTGTTTTAGAAATGGCCATGAATACCCTAGGATAAACCCTTAAGTGTGAAATTTTATCCTTGATTATGTGGTTTTCCTATTATAATTAGTGTTTCTCACACTATTCTTCTTGGTTTTAGTCAATGGCTGGAACCCGAAGGAACCGTGTTAATGCGGAATGCGATGGGCAATGCAATGATTGTCCCCCTGAGCAACCAAACGATATGGGAGCTGGAATGAAAAATCTTGTGGCCATGCTCACACAACTTTCTCAAGCTATGAATCATGCAGGACTTCCAAACGAGCAAAGGAAGGAGCAACATTCTGTTGAATCCTTCATGAGGCAGCGTCCACCTTCTTTCAGTGGGTCTACTGATCCATTAGTTGCTGAACAATGGATTAGTACTACTGAAAAGATATTTTCAGTTCTTCAATGTTCCGGACATGATAAAGTCATCCTAGCAGTGTATCATTTGGAAGGAGATGCTGATCAATGGTGGAATCTTATTAAGAATACGAGGCAAAGGGATGAAATTGAGTCTATGGAATGGGACGAGTTCAAGAACTTATTTTTCAATAAGTACTTCCCTTGTATTCTCCAAACAAAGATGGAGAAAGAGTTTCTTGAACTGAAGCAAAGGGATGATGAATCTGTTGGTACCTATGAAGCAAATTTTACAAGACTTGCAAGGTACGCTTCTGGTATTATTATCCAACCTGAGAGTAAGATCGATCGATTCTTTAGTGGCTTAAAACCAAGTCTTCGAAGGGCGTTAGTCCTAAGGGACTTCAATAGCTACGAGGAAATCGTTCGATGTGCTCTCAAAGTCGAGATGGAGATTGGAGTAACCCATCAGTCACATGGGTTTGATAAGAAGAGGAAGATGGAATTCAAAGGAAAATCTAAAGAGCACACTGAAAAGAAGATGAACTTTCCCTTATGCTCAAAGTGTGGAAAGAAACATGGAGGGAGTTGTCTTAAAGGGACAAGTAAATGTTTTAAATGTGGAAAGGAAGGTCATCGGGCATTTGAATGCCGCGATAATGGGAAGAAGATGTCTAATGATGCAAACAATGGAAGGGATACACAGAATGAACCTACTACACTTCAATGTTTCAAGTGCAAGGAGATGGGGCATTATGCCAATCAATGCCCAAATCCAAGGGTTGATGGTCGACGTCAACAAAATCTTAAGGCTAAAGACAAAGGAAAGTCACATGCAATTTCTATCAGCGATGTGGAGTACGATAACGAAGTGGTGAAAGGTACACATACCATCCACTCTAAAGTAGCAAATGTTTTATTTGATTCTGGATCCACCCACTCTTTTATTTCTGAAAAATTTTCTAAGGGTATCACCGTATTACCTCAACAATTAGATGTTGAGTTAGCTGTGACAACACCTAATGGCACAACAGTCGCATCAAAAGTTTATAATTCTTCTCTGATCGAAGTTTGTGGGAAAGTGCTTCCTGCAAATCTTGTGATCCTTCTTTTAGTGGATTTTGATGTGATTCTTGGCATGGATTGGCTTTCTCTACATGGAGCTCATATCAATTGCCAAAGAAGGGAAGTCACATTTCATATTCCAGATCAATCTACGATCGTCTATCAATGCAAGGATGAACATAACCTTCCAGTGGAAATACCTTCCATCTTATGGGTCTTGATTCCACTAAATGAAGGTTATTTATCTCAAATGGTTGGTGAGAAACTCACGATTAAGAATATGCCCATTGAACGGGAGTTTGATGATGTCTTTCCGGAGGAATTACCGGGTCTTCCACCAAATCATGAAGTTGAGTTTTCAATAGAACTCGTACCGGGTGCTTTGCCTATTTCAAAGACACCTTATAGAATGGCCCCAATTGAGTTGCAGGAATTGAAGAAGAAACTCCAAGAGAATCTTGATAAGGGATTCATATGCCCTAGTGCGTCACCTTGGGGAGCACCTATTCTATTTGTTAAGAAGAAAGATGGATCAATGAGACTCTGCATTGATTATCGAGAACTTAACAAGATCACTATCAAGAACAAATATCCTCTCCCACGCATTGATGACTTATTTGACCAACTACGCGGAGCTCAATACTTTTCCAAGATTGATCTTCGTTCAGGGTATCATCAATTAAGGGTCAAAAGGGAGGATATACCAAAGACGGCTTTCCGTACAAGGTATGGACACTATGAATTTATAGTGATGCCATTTGGTCTTACTAATGCCCCTGCTATCTTCATGGATCTAATGAATAGAGTCTTTAGAGACTATCTTGATCAATTTGTGGTAGTCTTTATAGACGATATTATTGTATATTAAAAGAGCAAAGAAGAGCATGAAGATCACTTGAGAATTATATTGAAGACCCTGAGAAAGGAGAAGCTTTATGCCAAATTTACCAAGTGTAAATTTTGGCTTCAAAAAGTTGCATTTTTGGGTCACATAATCTCAAAAGAGGGGATATCTGTGGATCCAGCAAAAACAGAGTTTATCGAAAGATGGTCGATACCAACAACAGTAACTGAGATTCGAAGTTTTCTTGGTTTGGATGGATATTATCGACGTTTTGTAAAGGTTTTTTCACGATTATCTAATCCACTCACCAAGTTGACTTGGAAAGGAGTTAAGTTTTTTTGGACAGAGGAATGTGAAGAGAATTTCAAGGAGTTGAAAAGAAGGTTATCCAGTGCACCTGTGCTCACACTGCCTTGTAGTGGAGAAAGGTTTGTGATCTACAGTGATGCATCCAAGAAGGGGTTGGGGTGTGTTCTTATGCAAAATGATATGGTGATAGCTTATGCCTCACAACAGTTGAAAATCCATGAGCAAAATTACCCAACTCATGATTTGGAGTTGGCTGCGGTAATCTTTGCATTAAATATTTGGATGCATTACCTTTATGGTGAAAGGTGTGATATTTATAATGATCATAAAAGTTTAAAGGATATTTTCACACAAAAGGAGTTGAATATGCGTCAAAGAAGATGGTTGGAGCTGATTAAGGATTACGACTGCTCAATCCATTACCACCCTAGGAAAGCAAACAAGGTGGCAGATGCATTAGGTCGACAAGACCATGCTAGTTTATCCATGATGAGGATCAAAAAGGATCCAATATTTATGGATTTACAAAGGATGGATCTTGGAATTATAATGGAAGGGGAAAAATCTTATCTTTCTAAAATGAATGTTCAACCATCTATACATGCGAAGATTAAGGAGGCACAGAAAGAAGATGCCGAGTTACAAAAGAAGGTGAGAAATGTTCCTGAATTCAACCTTGATTGTGATGGGATAATAAAGTTCAGGAATCGGGTTTGTGTTCCTCCCATCCCCGAATTAAAGAAGGAGCTGCTGGATGAGGCTCATAGTTCATCATTCTCTATTCATCCTGGAAGCACGAAGATGTATAGAGACCTGAAAGAGTACTTCTGGTGGGATGGCATGAAAAGAGATGTTGCTGAATATGTCTCTCGATGCTTGGTTTGTCAACAAGTTAAAGCTGAGAGACAGAAGTCTAAGGGGATGTTACAACCATTACCCATACCCGAATGGAAATGGAAAAACATCACTATGGACTTTGTCACAGGACTTTCTAAAACATCCAAAGGCAATAATGCTATTTGGGTCATAGTTGATCGTCTTACAAAGTCTGCACACTTCATTGCTATTAGAGAGGATTTCTCTCTAGATCAGCTTGCCAGGATATATGTAAAGGAAGTGGTAAGATTGCATGGAGTACCACTTTCTGTTATATCTGATCGGGATCCGATATTTGCCACGAAGTTCTAGCGAAGTCTTCAGCATACTCTGGATACAGAGTTGAGTTTCAGCACTGCTTATCATCCCCAGACAGACGGTCAGTCTGAGAGAACAATTCAAACCCTAGAAGATATGTTGAGAGCTTGCTCTATGGATTTCAAAGGAGGTTGGGATCAACACCTACCTTTGGTGGAATTTTCTTATAATAATAGCTTTCACTCCAGTATTCAGATGGCACCTTATGAAGCTCTCTATGGAAAGAAATGCAGGACTCCAACTTGCTGGGATGAAGTTGGGGAAAGAAAGCTGTTAGGACCTGATCTCGTTGATGAAATGGCAGAAAAGGTTAGATCTATTCAACAACACATAAGAGCAGCTCAGAGTCGATAGAAAAGTTATGCCGACAACCGAAGAAAAGACCTAGAGTTTGAAGTGGGCGATAAAGTGTTCTTACGAATATCTCCCTGGAAGAGGGTTATGAGATTTGGAAAGAAGGGGAAGTTGAGCCCTAGATATATCGGTCCTTTCGAAATACTGGATCATGTTGGGAAGGTAGCTTACCGATTGGCGCTTCCACCGAATCTCTCTCAAGTTCACGATGTGTTCCATGTATCTCTCCTGAGAAAGTACATACCTGATCCTTCACATGTACTCAGCTCAGAAGTTGTACCGCTGGAGCAAGATCTTTCTTATGAAGAACAACCGATAGAGATTCTGGATCGTAGTGAAAAAGTCCTACGAAACAAGACCACTCGATTGGTGAATGTTTTATGGAGGAACCACCAACTTGAAGAAGCTACATGGGAGCTTGAGGATATGATGAGGGAGAAGTATCCTCATCTGTTTGTTACAAAGTGACGAATTTCGAGGGAGAAATTCTTTTTAAGGGGGGTAGAATGTAACACCCGAGACTTTTATGTTATATGAATCATCAAAGGAATCTTTTTCTACACAACACTTGCTTGGCTTGCTTTACACGCAATCACGACCTTCCTCGATAGCTTGCGTCGTACGCAATACCGAGTTTCACTAAACAACGATATGCTATTAAAATATTATTAAAACTAGCCGTTATGAATAGTAATAAACACTTTTTGAAATTTTATAAATTTTATTTTTTAAAATAGACATCATTTTTAGATTCGGAATACCGAAATTATCCTAGGGTGAAATTTTGGTATTTTTCTGAAAACTTTCAATTTTTGATGAATAGTGAAACCACTAAGTGGTAGGTTAAAAACTGAATTTTGTATAAAACTTAATTTTACCGCTTCTGTGAATGGAATTTCGAAAATCCGACAGACACGGTTGATATCAGTTTGTAAAATGTTGTTCAATGAGATAAAAATAATTTTTTGGTGAATAGTAACTTTTTACTTTTTTTACCGCTGTTAATAGTATATAGGGTAACTAAGGGTAAATATGATATTACTATTACCCTAACACATGTCCTAATTCTATTGGATAAGTGTAATTCGACCAAAAACAACCTTATGAATAAAATATGACCATTTAGGCCCACTTGGGTTAGATTAGGACATTTATTATTAATTTATTTAACGAAGGGTTAAAATAGATAAAATCAAAGTTTAATAAGTAAATCATTTTTAATATGGCGTTATACATAAGATAAATTCGACTATAAATATTCTTTAGAAATATAAAAAGATTTCCTACATAATTGTATTTTATTTATAATTTTTAGACATTAAATAATTTAATTTATGTATGACAGAATTATTATGCAGTAATTATCTTATTTATGAAATATTGACATAATTGATGTTATAAACACCAAAATAAATGTAATTTGAGACTTTTTATGAATTACACAAATTTTATAGGTTACTATGATATATTAGTGTTGATTTAATAAACTTGGTTCGAACATATAATTCTGTTATGACTTTCAAAAAAATCATATATCAAATAGTGTCAAAATTGACACAAAATTGTTTTTAAAAAAAATATTATATTATTAATTGTTATTTTATTTTTAAAAATATAAGGTTCAGCCAAATGACTTAGATAAGGATATATATATTCATAATAAACAATTTGGGGTTCGTTTGGCATGTTATAGTAAGTGTATTAACCATATAGTGAAAGAAAACAAAAAGACATGGTAAAAGTTAAATTATTTAACTTAGAGTTAAATCTAATTGATAAGGTTACAATAATACCATAAACTTGTCTAAATCCTATTGGATGATAGGATTTCGACCCATCCCCACTTTATCTTCTAAATAAGACCCTTTGGAACCATTATAAACCGATTTTGACTTTAATATAAAATAATATTTTGATAAATTCCTAAGGTGCCCCTCTCCTCCCTTATAAAAGGGCACCTCCTCCCCATCCTCCTCACACCAATTTGAGCACTCAAGCTCGGACAACCCCTGCCATTTTCTCCTCTACACTTCCCTAGAATAATCCTAGAGGTCATGGTCTTCTTCAAAGACCAATCTTAGTTCCCTAAGTGGATGATTCAAATAAGCGTTCCAAAGAAGAGGTAATATCCATTACCGATCTTTTCAATTTCTTTCTTCTTCAACTTCTTCTTCTTTAGTTGTTTCATGATAAAGTAATAACATCAGTATTACTTACATTCTGATATGTTATTATAAATATGAAACAACCCTAATTCACCTTCTATCCATCCTACGGAAAAATGAAATCACCGCGCGTGCGTACGTACGGAATACCGTCTCCACGCCGTGGTGTAATCTATTTTCCACCATCACTTTACAAGGATGGGTATAATGGTGTAATGAGTAACTATTTATGATTATTATAAAGTAATATTTATACTGAAATTATATATATATATACTCCAATACAATTCCACGATTATAGGAACGATATCATCACTCGTGCGTACGTACGGAATACCGTCTCCACGATGTGAAGCGACTCGTTCTACATGATCATCATTACATAATAATTATATAAATGAATTGAATGAATAAATATTATATATGTTACACTAATACCATTCTGGATATAAGGTATCTATAAACTTAAATGAATAATAAGAATTTATTCGGCAAAACACGCATAAGAACAAAAGGCAATAAAGACCCGAGTAACAAGTAACAATGAAATATTACTAACAAGAAGCTAAAAATATGACCATATATGATATCATATCAATATGTATGATTCTGGAATAAGTCAATAACATTATTTAAACCATTATACAGGATCTTCAGACACATACAAAGCAAATCGGACCTAAGGTAAGGGAAAATACCACAATCTCATTTTTATCCGAGATTGTTTATTCGTAAGTATTTACTGGGGTTTATTTTATCATCCACATCCATGTTACCTCAATATGTAATATTGTTTCCATCCACTTACAATAGTTTAAATCCAATTTTACCCTTCGGTGAGTTTTTATTAAAGAATATGAAAGTAATCTTTTGTCGTTTTTTTCGTACGAGGTACTTTTTTACTTTTCCGACAAAGGTACGAAGAATATTTTTTTAACTTATACGGCATGTATGGATTTTTAAAACATTATTTCCAAGAAGATTCATTTACAAGTTTTCATGTTTATTTTTAATCAACTTCTTTTATTTTAAAGTCGTATGACATGTTATGAAAGGAAAAATGTTTTTTGAAGAAGAAAGGATATTTCCTCAAGAATGGAGTTCAAGTGTTTTATCAAAATTATTTTCCATCTATGATATTAAAGGGTTCTGTTTTTATCCCTATTATTACATTTATTTTATCATGTTGTGATTGAATTATTTTTATGAATTCCTTTATCTTGTATGAATTGTTTTATGATGTCATGATGTTTAAGATTCCAATTTGTATTACATGGGTTATGCAATGATGTATGATTTATGATTATGTGGCACACATAAGAAAGGATTCATTATAAAATGGGTGGGACCTATATCTCCCTCCAATGCATTGGGTAAAGATTTTATATCTCATGAGATAGACATGGCTGGAACGGAAGGTTATTTCGGTTCAGTGATACAGGACTGAAACGAGGAGTGAACTCGGTTCAGAAAGGGACTTTGTCCACTAAGATAGTCTTGGCAATGAGTCATGACTAACAAGAAATGATTTTCCATGATTATGTGTGCATTACACAAAGTTTAAAGTTTCATGTTATGATTATGGGGATCTCATTTTCACTTCTATGATTTATTCCATGTTAAGATATTATGATCTCTTTTGCAGGTTATGATTTTAAAAAAAATATGATATGATTTTTATTTCCTTTATTTGCCCTTGCTGAGCATTTGAGCTCACCCTTTTATGTTTTCTTTTCCCCAGGTCAGGAAGATGGATATTAAGTAAAATATGCTAAAAGGGACCCTAGATATGATGAAATAAATGGGAGACACTGTAGAAGATTTATGAACCAGTTGTTTATGTTTCCCAGTTTCTAAAGAAACTATACCTATACGGTCCTTTGTGGTTTTGTCATATGTTGTAATAAGTGTGCTTAAATTTTGAGGTATTAACAATGTATGTAAAGTATGGGTCGTTATATATATATATATATATATATATCTAATATAGAGATTTATAAGCAAACTCGGTCTTAGTAATGGGTAGTAGGGTATCTCTTTCGTTCATATGACCTACTATAGTCACTACTTCTTCCTAAAACTAGATTTTTTTAAGTAAGAAGAGTGGAGTGATTATTTATATTGGAAGGATTTCTACCTACCCTAGTTTCTTATCTCTAACCTTTTTAGTTTCTTAAATCCTTTCTGTGGTATTTGTCTGTAAATTTAGCATTATTCCACTACGATGTCCTTCAGGTGCACACCCTGAAGGTGGTGATGACTATGAACCTGTGGTGGCAGGCCGTGAGCCGCCAATGGTTCCTCCTATATTTCCACCTATGGAACCTCTTCCTATACCTTATATGGGAACTTACATCATATCTTGAGAATGCTTCTTACATATTCTACAGTTTATACAGGTAGTTGTTCAATCTTCGTTGAGCACGGAAGAGTTGACTCGCAAATTCATGCTGAAACATCCTCCTAGCCTTTTAGGGGATGGTGGAAATGATCATATGGAGTCTTTTCTTGAAGAATTCCTATATATATTCAAGAATATTGAGACAAATACAGAGAAGAGGTTTGAGCTAGCGATGTATATGTTGTGTGATTCAGCTAAGAGGTGGTAAGATGTTATCACCCAGTTGGATTGATGCAGTGATATGGTTAGGATAGACTTTCAGATCATCTTATAGGAATATTTCATTCCCTAGACTCTGAATCTTGGAAGAGTTAGAGTGTTTATGGACCTACATTAGGGGAGTATTTCATTTATGGAATACTCTTCCTATTTTACCAAACTGTGGATGTTCAATCATACTAACATGAGTGATGAACTTATGACCTCCAGGCGATTTGAGAATGGGTTGTTTTACTCCATCTGGTCACATTTCATTGTGTTGAGTTTGAATACGATTTTAGAAATTTTCAACTAGCCCCTTATTATAGAGCACAACTTTAGGGAAGTTGAAGGTTTGATTCATGCTTGGTTTGGCACCTAGAGATATCAATGGTTCTTCTTCTTAGTAAAGAAGAATTTTGAGGCTACTCATGAAGGTAGTAACAATCATGATCCTTGTAAAGATATATTTCTTATCAATAATAAATGTGGGAAGATGGTATATAAGAAAACCTCAGTGTTTATGGGATCCAATCAACTGTCGAGGTTATGGTAGGATGAGACATATCCAACGCTTCTGTAGAACTTTACCTCTAGTGCCTAAAGAGTGGGGATCATCACCTACTCCATAGTCAAGAAAAGGGATAGAAGGACCACGATAGGCCAGAAGCTGGAATACCACCGACTGATCAGGCCATGGTGGTGGTTGAGGCATAGGAAGTAAGTCTTATGACCCTCAATGCCAACAGGGAAGTCTCACTTAGGGAAGTTATAAAGTGACTCAAGGATGAAGTACCATCCAGTTAAATGTAGTCCATCCTAAACAGAAGGAGCATAGATGTAACATCCCAGGTAAATAAAGAATATTAATTTTTTCCTATTTATTGATATTTGTGAATAAAATATTAATATTACTTTAAAGGGAATGCTATGCTCGATGGCGTACCCAATACGCAACAACGAGTTTCTTTGAAATCTTACATTACACTCTAATAATAAAATAATATTATTTTAAATGGTAGTTAACACCTAGCCGTTGTAATTACGGGAATGAACAGAACTAACTACAAAATTATTATATATGTTTTTTCAAATACTTTTACTTTTTGCAATAAATATTAGAGGATTAAAAATGTGAATGAATCCAATTTTTAGCGTAAACATTATAATATTCTTTAAAGGGTCGATTAACCGCCTTTTGATGGAGAACCTCTTTTAAATACAATTTTTGACAATTTTATGAGTTATATTTGACAAAATAAAATTCTTCTTTAAAATCGGGACATTAAAATTTACTTTGTATAAATTTTTGGTATTTTTATGATAAAATTCATTTTTAATGAATAAGTGAAAAATGTTATATTTTTATTCAAAACCTATTTTTAATCTAATTAATTTATATGATTAGATCATCTTTTGAATTGGTTTTAAAGTGAAATTAGAATATATCTTTACCATTTAATCCAATGGTGGTCATTGGAATTAATTTCAATTTGAAATTGGACTTAAACTAGTGTCAATCTTTTAATAGATATTGTTTCTTAAAAACAACCTATTTGTTTTGACATCGGGAATTAATTATTAAATTAATTAATTCAACTTATATATTTTTAATTTTTTAAAATAGACATCATTTTTGAATTCAAATTATCAAATATATCTTAGGGTGAATTTTTGGTATTTTTCTAAAAAACTTCTTTTTTTGATGAATAGTGAAACCACTAAGTGGTAGTTAAAGAAACTAATTTTTCGTTTAAATGAATCTTTACCACTTATGTGATTTGATTTTCAAAAATACAACATACATGGTTGTAATTAGGAAGTAAAATGTGGTTCAATGAGATTAAAATAATTTTTTGGTGAATAGTAACTTTTATGTTTTATTAATCGTGATTAAAGGTAATTAGTGTAATTTAAAGTAAAGATAATGTTATAATAATATAAAATGACCTTGACACATTTCATACCCTTATTGGATGAGTCATGTACGACCAAGACAATCCATGGGTCAAATTGGGGACCCCATGGAGCCACTTTGGTAGGAAAATGACATTAATAACTTTTTATTTAAAGTTAAAATTAAAATGTCACAAACATGTGTTGTTTTACTAAAAAATATTTTACATGGGGTTATAAAAGTCATATTTTTTACTATAAATATTCATTAGAAAGATAAAACTATTTCCTAAATAATGATAATTTTTTTTAAATTTTTAGACATTAAATAAATTAAATTATTTATGACACCATGATGATGCAACAATTACCTCATTATTTAACGATTTAAATAAAATGAGAAGATAGGGTAAAATATAAGTCTTAAACTTGTCAAAAACCTATTTTATGGGTGTATTTCGAAACATTATCACCTTAGCCTCGAAATATATCCTTTTGGGACACTTTAAATCCGAAAATCATTTTATAATAAAGTAATACTTTATAACTTTCCAAAAGTGACCCTCCTCTTCTCTTATAAAAGGCCCCCACCTCTACCACCTTACACACACCTCTCAAGCTTTTGGCTCGGCCAAAACCTAACCATTTCATCTCTACACATCCCTCTCTTCATCATTGAATCCTCAACTTTGGAAGAATGCTCTTCAAGAAACCCTTTTGGTTCAAACCAAGAGGAGTTACCCGATTTAAAGGTAATGTCTTCCCTAGTGTTCTTTTGTTTTATTTTGCATCTCCAACCCCATAAAATCTTTTTGTTTATTTCTTTTATAAAAACACAAGTATATTAAATATTCTAGGATGTTTTTATTAGGAGTATTCGAGCTACACTAACACACACCTCCGTCTAATGGTTAAAGAACATACTATTTCAGTGGATGGAGAATTACTACCTCACGAAAGGATGATTGTTCTATCTTCTCATACCACCTCTCATGGTGGCCATTATGATGGTGATATATTTATTTATGATATATATTATATTTATTTCCTCTCTATTCTTCTTTATTTTATATTTAATACATACCTTTATGCTTTGCATGTTGTGCAAATGCTATAATTTCATTTGTGGAAGTGTGGACTACCCCCCCCCCCTCAAGTGATGTGACTCGTTCATGCAATACATGGAATGTATAAAGAATGAAATTGATGAAATTATGTGATATATATAACATATATATTATAATTTAATTATAATATATATATATATATATCTCTTATCTAGTTTTAATTCCCTTATTGTGCCAAAGAAATGAAAGTAGCATTCATGCGTACGTACGACTTACCGTCTCCATGAATGGTACATTTCATTTCATATCTCCAAATGTTATGTACTATTATAAGTACATATATATAATGGATATATATGTCATATATTATATCTAAATTATGGATATCATTCTGTAATTATAATATATATATCTCTCATTTAGTTTTAATTCCATTAATATGACAAAGAAATGAAAGTAGCGTTCTTGCGTACGTACGACCTACCGTCTCCATGAACGGTGCATTTCATTTTTTATCTCTAAATGTTATGTAATAGTATAAAATTAATATATACTGGCTATATATGATATTTAAATCATTGATAATATTCTGGAGATGATGTACCTATAACTACATGGAAATTTCTTTTCCAACAAGTTCAATTTTTACTCATGTACTGAACATCGACAAAAACGTTTGATATGAACTCACATTATTAACCAATTATTATAACACTATAATATGTGATATTAATGGAATAATAATATTTAAAGGAGGTCCTTAAGCAATTATAAATTGACTAAATTATATTATTCAGGAGATTAAAGAATGATAGAGTCATGTCTGACACCAGGTAAGGGATCTTACCTCTCTCTTTATTTTTAAGTACTCCCTTTTATGTCATTTATTTTAAGCTCATCTTTATTATGTTTGGGGATGTTCTTTTATATTCATAATTATTTACTTTTTATGTTCATATTACGAGAGACCCTATTTGATCTCATAAATCCATTTTTGGATGTTTTAAGTGGCACCGTTAGGCTGCCGAGTTTTCGTAAGGGATTTTGCATCTCACTTTTATTCCCATGATATTTATGCTACATTTTCCACCATTTCTTTTGAGTGGTGTATGTAATGAAAAGTATTCTAATCTTTGTGTAATATAATTTAATTTAGGGTTATTTACATCAATTTTGTATATTCCTTCTTTCATGGGGCATACGATTCGAAAGTTACCCAAATCGGTAAGGGAACCTTTCACCCTCCTCTTTTTAAAAGACTTATTTTGTTATGTCTTTTAATTTACATCTTATTATGTTGGAATATTTTCTTATTTATCCTTATTGATGTAAATTTTATTTCCATGTGATAAGATACCATTCTCTCTCTCATCGACTAATTTTCTGAATTTTGAAGTGACGCCGTTATGCTGTCAAATTTTTGCAAAGGAACTTCTTAACTCAATTTCAATTATTTGGGATAATCCTCTACTTCTTGATTTTATTATGCCAAGATTATGTGTGGACTCTCTATATTGTAATTTATACAAACCTTTGTGTGGATATACTATTTCTACACATAATCATCTCATTTATAAATTCTTACATCATTTAGACAAACTTGTATGGGAAACCATAACTCAATCTCATTTCATTGAGATAAATATATATGTCATTGGTTTTGTTTTTCCAAGATTATGTGTGAATGACCTCTGATTGTTTTACCCTTAATATCCACTTATATTTGGTGTATTAATATTTGACACACATAATCATGTAATTGATTTATCCTTAATCTATGGATACCAACTTTATAAGGGACTTCGTCTCAATATCCAATCATTGAGGCATATTTTGTTTTATACACAAAATTCTTTTATACGGTGTATAAACCCCATTGACTTCTACTTTTATTCTAAAGGAATATTTTTTATATGAAGCGTTTTACTAAACGACAAAAAGTATGTTTATTATTAACATACGCGGTGACAATGACCTTAACGCCGCCACAAGTATTATTTGATCTTTGGCTTCCTCAACAAGACGTTATATTTTTAAATGTAAATAAATACCATATACTCTTTTTTGGTATTGAAAATGGTTTTAAAAATGGATTTGTTATGACAATATATTTAAGTGATATATTTTTCTTGAAATGTGGAAATGTTTTCTTTCCTTTATAATTGTTTTACGTGTTATGATTTTATAATGGTACTTGGACATTTGACGGGTGGTTACCTGATAAACCATATGAAGGGTGGCGCCGAGAATACCAGGATGGGTGGTTACGTTATAACCTCCAATGCATTGGGTATGGAAGTCGGCCGTATGGCTATTCCATTTAGTGATATGTGTGGAAGTCGACTGTATGGTTATTCCATTTAAGTATGTTTATGTCCCAAGTTACCTTTATATGTTATGTGTTCTTTATATCAGTTTTGTGGAAATATTTTGGTTACAAAAGGGTAAGTAATGATCTTTTATTTAGTGAAGTGTTTTTTTTACTACTTCATAAAGGTGAAAAGTATTACTTTGATAAAGTATTATTGGTTTACTTGTTGTTTTGAAAAACTAACAGTTTTCCTTCTTTGTGTATCCTTTACTGGGATTTTTATGCTCATCCCAAGTTTTTGAAATGTTTTCTATAGGACTTAAATATGAAAAGGGTCAAGGATGGGATCAAGGAAATGTGAGGCTGTCTAAAACAAGGAACTAGACATGACTCTTGTGTTTAAGAGTTTTTATTTTTGTGAAAAAAATGGAAGTTGAGTAGATGTGTCTATGTTGTAATCTTTGAGATGTAATAGTTATGTCCTAATTCTCTAAAAATATAAACCTGGAAATATCCTCAATGTGAATCACTAATTTAATTCAATAATAAGTAATGTTTAAGGCTGGGGCCTTATAATAGAACCCTACATTCTACTATACGAGTTATTATTCTAGTATCCTCCACTTTAGTGTCTACTATATTTAGCATATTCCCATCTCACTCTGTTATATCCAAGACTATACTGGGAATTTTGGGCCTCTAGATCGAAAACTTTCAAGGGGTTATGACATTAGACACCATGTTTTGTATCCATTCAGTGGGTGTTCGACATTGTAGGGATTTCCCCTTGAGATAAGTAATTAAATTTTCATATGGTATCATTTCATCCTTGACATGGAAGGCTTTGACATAATCATTGAGATGGACTGGTTAGGTCCCAATTAATCTCATAATGAATTTTTTTGCCATAGGGTGATAATTACATCACAAGAGGATTTTTGGAACATGCATAAGGGAGAGTGGAATGTCAGTGCGACTAGTGATGGACCCAAGCACCAAACTCTTTGTAGTGTGGCATATCATATCACATGACTTTTCCTAGATAACCTAGGGTCACAACCTGCTATTTTTCATCCTATAGTAGAGAATTACAGAGAAATATTTCCAAGATAATTCTTGGGTCTACCAATTGTTTGAGAGATAGAGTTCACACTTGAGATTTTTCTAAAAGCATCATAAGTGACCATTCCTCCTTATAGGATGTCAAATAAGAATCTTTTGGATCTCAAGAAAAAATTGGAGGATATGGAGGATAAACGTTTAATATTCCCCAACACTTCTCTTTGGAGTTCACTACTTTTTTTCAAAAAGGAAAATGGAATCCTTAAGCTCTGTTTGGATTACCGTTGATTGAACCAGATCATGGTAAATAATATGTATCCACTCCCTAGAATAGATGACCTCTTTAATTATCAACAAGGAATAAAAGTGTTTTCAAAGATATTTTTGATGTCGGTTTATCACCAGGTGTGTATTAGGACTTTAGAAAAACCTTGTACAACATTCAAGAGCATGGATGATCTCTCTAGGTACCTGGTCTTGGTGTTTGAACTCACGAATGCACCTATAGTCTACATCAATATTATAAATTTGGTTTTCCGCTAGTATATATATTTATTCATGGTAGTATTTTTTAAAAACATATTATTTTATTCACACTCTAGACATGACCATGAAACTCATCTTGAGATCACATTGAGTACACTGATAGAGCATATGATATATGATAATGTTAGTAAATTCCACTTCTAGATTGACAAAGTCCACTTCTTGGGTCATATAATCTCAGATTCATAAGTTTTAGAAGACCCATATAAAGTGAGTGCTATAGATTATTTGGAGAGGAACAAGAATGTGTTTGAATTCTACAGTTTCTTGGGGATATCCTAATATTATAGATTCTTCATTTGGAATTTATCACACCTTGATGTACCACTTATGGGCATGGTAAAGAAGTGTGTGAAATTATTATGGTTAGAAGCTTGTGAAGCAACCTTTTAGAAGTTGAAAGGAAATTTTAATTTAGCATCGATACTGATTCTTCCAGATCCAGGAAAGAGTTATACTATATACTATGACTCACTGGATATCAATATTGGATCTATTATGATGCAGGATGAGTGAGTAATTACATAAAGGTCTTGTCTATTGAGGCCTCACGAGTGAAATTACATGACACATAACCTTGATATCCCCGTTGTTATGCATTCCTTGCACTATTGGAGACACCATAAACTTGGTGAGATTTTTTTGGTATTTACAGATCCCAAAATCCTCAAGTACATATTTACACAGTGATATATGAATCCAAGGTATAAAAGGTGGGTTGAGAAACTATAGTAATTTGATTTCAAGATTTCTTAAATGCCTGGAAATGGAAATTTAGTGGACGATTCTCTGTTATGGAATACTCAGACCTAGGAAGTATAGGAATCTAGTGGTGAGTGGTAGACTATTTTTTATTCTCAGAGATGGACATTAATGTTCAAGATTTCCATGGTCATACTATCCTCCCATCCTTTGCTATTACATAAAGTGTTCTAGAATGGGCTAGAGTTTGGTAGATATCTGATCGTGAAGTTCTTTTACTAAGGGAAACTATCTAAGATAGTGATACATCTTCTGGTTGTACTATGGTTAAGGATGGTACCTTTTTGATTCAAGGGTGTGTATTGGTCTTATCAAATATCAGGGAGGAGTTGATGTAGGAGCTCCATGCCTCAGCATTGGCGGTTCACCCTGGTTTCACTAAAATGCATCGAGGATTATGATGCCTGTATTGGTGTCCTAGCATGAAATGCGATTTTTCAAGATTCATTAATTGATGTTTCGCCCATCAGTAAGTGAAGGGGAAAAATTAGTGATCGACATGGATTTTATAGACATTTTTCATTCCTAATTGGAAAGGGGATGATATTTTAATGGATTTAATGACTATTGTATAAAGATCACCTCAACATAATGATAATGTGTGGGTTGATGCTGATTGTTTGAGGAAGGCCACACAATTCGTAGCTGTGAGAGGGACCTTCTCAGTAGATGATCTAGGAAGGATGTACATCAGAGAGGTTTTACATCTTTATTGAGATCCTTATTCATGAATTTCTGATATAGATTCTCATTTCACATCACGGTTCTAGAAGGGGTTAAAGAAGTACATGGGTACATAGGTTCTTTGGAGCACGACCTATAATCCATAGACCAATGGAAAGATAGAGCATATGATCCAGGTGCTATAGGACATGCTCTGTGAATTTTTCCTTGACTGTAGGGTTTCATGGGAGGAATATATTACCCTAATCAAGTTTTCTTATAATAAAATCATTCAGGATATCATCTATATGGCTCCTTATTAGGCCTTATATGGTAGGACTTTCCGCTCAACTCTTTTTTGGATAGAGGTGGACAAGGAATCTATGATTAGACCACATATCATTCATGAGACTATAGAGTAGGTCCAACTAATCAAGAACTGCATGTTGACATCTTAGTCCATACATCAGTTTTTTTGGAAATGGATTCTAGTGACCTCTTGAGTTGGAGGTCAGAGATGGATTTTTCAAGCGACTCTCACCTATATTGGACCATATACATATTCAGATGTAGGGTAATCTCTCACCGAGGTTCGTTGTTCCCTTCGAGGTTGTGAAACAAATCAGACCAGTGGCTTAATAGTTGGTGTTTCCTCAAAGATACTGGTCTTTACATGATTCCTTTCAGGTATCTTATCATTACTAACACAATCCAAACCCATCACATTTCATTCTTCCTGACGAGGTTGTACTAGATATTGATGCTTCCTTCAAGGAGTGTCTTATACGTATTGTTGATCAGAGTGTGAAGACAATCCGAGGAAGGTTAGTTACTTTTATACGGGTGTTATGGAAGCATAGACGGAAACAAGATGATACTTGGGAATGGAAAATAGATACAGAAGCCTAATTTCCATAACTCTTTGCTGATGATACCACTTTAAAATCAAAAGGCGAACTCAGGGATGAGTTCCCTTAAGTAGGGTAGGTTGTAATGATCCATATTTTCATGAAGGTATAGATCATTATTTTTTCAATTTTAATTTTTTTAAGCAACCCTAGTAATGATGTATAAAAAAGTAAAGGAGGTCCTAGGTGTGTTTGGGGTTTGTTCAGAGCTCAAATACCCGAAATGTGAAGAAAATACTAGGCTGAATGGTTAGAGAAAACCAATTAGCCCATCCCACACCGTTAGTCTAAAAATTTTTAGCGTGGAAAGTAGGGAACTGTAGGACACATGATTTTTCTAAAACCATGAAATCCAAATAACACAACCCTATGGTGTTATTGAGATTTGGGACAAATAATTTTTTCTTGTTTTTTGCACGCTTAGTCAAACCATCCACCCAACCATGTGAGGGGTCCCCTATAGTAGTGACTTGTGCACGGATTGAAAACCATGAACCTAAACCATGCACCCATTATTGTTTTGGTGAAAAGACTATTTTTACCTTAATGAATTATTTTTACACTTTATTTCTTTATTTCTTCTTCCTTAAGCATATGGTTTAATATCCTCCCCCCCACAGCTCTCATTTTATCCAAATATAGGCTTCTTGCTTTCTCTCACATCCAGTGCCCAATCCTTGATCCATTAGAATAATTTATTCTCTCTTAGTAAGATCTCCTAGTATCTTACCTCTTATATAAGTTAATTTTTGGATCCATCATGCTATTTAGGTGAATAAATTTTTTCTTTATTTTTAGGGCATTAGACTGTTTCTCAGATCTCTTCTAACCTGCTTCCAATATAAGGCTGATATCATGTGAGGAATCATGTATATCCTTGAGGAAGGTGGTTACATCATTTTACCTATGAGACTGGATGTATTGTAGATATTTTGTTGTGTCATCCATCATATTTTGTTAAGTGTACCCTTTTTATTTGATTTTTTCATATCAAATTGACCGTTGTACCATGCTATACAAACTTTGAACCTTGTTTAGTAATATAGAGGATAGTTACCTTATTTAGTATGCTAATATGAATTCTTAAGATGATAAAATGAATACTTTGGATTATCCAAGGGTAGGTCCTAGGTGTTTAAATTAGCCTTTAATCAGAATTTCCAATCTAGGAAATTGGTTTATTTGACCAAGTATCCTTCTAAATGGTTCTTTGAGATTTATAACTTGAATTTCCTTATTTTAATAATATTAATGGGTTAATTAAGTTAAGTGGATAATAAACTATGGTTTTCATTCTTTATATGAATTGATATAATTAAATGTAAAGAATTTATAATGGTGGTAAGGCCACAGATATTCTTATATAATCAAATGAAATTAATTGAATTATGAAGCCTTATTTACACTGAGCTTGATCAAAGAGACACATGAGAGGTAATGACTCATGAATTATTTTAGAAACAGAAATATAACTTGATATTGGCTGTGATATGATGGTAAGGATTTGATTTAGCATGGAAAAATCATACACCCATACATCAGGTGTTGAGTGTGACATTTCACACTACTCAAACTAGTTGGGTTTCAGGATTTATGCACCATGTTCAATGTTTAAAGTGTTGACATGATGGTACACTCACTATAACGAGTGAGGGTCTTGGAACCTCCCAATAATTATGATATATAGGGATTATACCATATTAATTGATCTTATAGGTTCATTTAGACTGGTTATGGATGTATGAGTTACACTCCTATCCAACCAGTAACTAGTATTATAGGTATATGGCCACTAACGACTGCACATACTTAGATCATATAGGTGAATGAAATATATAATTAAACTATATATATATAATTAGTATATATATAAAAAATGTTCATATATTCCTCGTAGAAATGATCTGATGTAGTTATACCCACCAGGTGTCCTTCAAAAATATGAGCGGGTTGATTATTTATTTATTTAGATTGTTGATTAATTAATACTACATGCACACTGTTTAGATATGAGAATTTATTGGATTACATATAGACACCATTGGTGGTGGCCTGCTGAGATTTTTATCTCACAGCCCACTCAGGCTACCTTAGGTAGTTGAGAAGACTATTTGATTATAGGTATGGATAATTGGAAGGGCCCCACTATAGGTTGTTGACATGCTTGTTTATAGTTAAAGATCAGGAGTAGAGGACCAAGAATTCACTCATGATGATAGTGGAGAATATTTGGTTCTTTTTTCACCTTTTCATTGTATGATTGTATTCTTATTCCCTCGTTCCGCTTTTTGTATTTTAGTATGACATGCATCTATGTATTGACACTGCCCTTGTGGATTTTGTTATATTTATTCAGTTGCTCAGTTATTTATGCTTCCTCACTTTCTTATTTAATATTTATATTATTATATACATTTTATACTATTGTATTCTTGTTGTTGTATCCACTATACCAATCTAATAAGAGGGTATAATATCTCCATCTTACTACCATCACACCCTCACTACTAGTTAGTAGCCTTTGGCATACGAGGAGGTGCGCTTGAGACCATGTGACCCCCACCTCATGGCATGGGTTATGTGGACCCATGTTAAGAGGTTACTCAAGTGACCCATTAGATCTACAAAATCAGATATAGTTCCCTAAAACCTAGGTTTCTATATTAATTCAATCTTGAGAGAGTTAATTTCAATATAATCTTAATTAACTATAATAGTAATAACTATTTTCCATATGTTCTCAACATATTTTACATGTAAAATTTCAGCACTCCTAATAACCTTATATAGTCACATGGAATAATACCATTCCAAATTACTATTTTATGATTATAATACTTGCTAAAATCCAAAAATTTAATCTATAACTTGAATTTATTATTGGAATCATATAGTGCCCCCAAAACATTCAGGCCGTGTCGTACGTACATCATGAAAGAGAGGTGGTGTTGACAACCAAAGATTAATATAATGATCATAAAAAGTTTTTATAAAATGTGAAATTACAATGGATTTTATCAAGATGATATGATTTAATAAATAAAT
Organism: Viscum album; assembly: GCA_963277665.1. Lineage (NCBI taxonomy): Eukaryota > Viridiplantae > Streptophyta > Magnoliopsida > Santalales > Viscaceae > Viscum > Viscum album. Next base: position 1,994,059,099 of record OY728151.1, read on the forward strand.
CATTATCAGTAACACACATGTACCTCCCATGTATAGTTTTTCTTGAATACTCACCAATGGTTTTACATTAATTGATGAAACTACCAAAATAAAGACTTAATTTTTGCACATGGAATCCATTTTTCTAAATTCAATTGTAATTATGAATCATATATTATTTAATTTTCCTTCTTACTTATTGTATATAGATTCATTATGCTAATTGAATAATATGTCACCTTGATTTAGTGATCATAAATCCATCAAACTGTTGTTTTATATTTCCTATATTGTTTTTGTTTTTCGAAAATTCCTTTATAATGAACTCTTAAAGAAATTGTTCCCTTGAAAAATACTTTTTTATATCAATCCTTTTATTTTATCCAAATCAATATTTCTCCCATGATATAAAATAGAAATGTTCACCCACTTATAGAAATATATTATTTCACTAGAATATATATTTTCCATCTTATGGATTTATGTAATATATATATAAAATTTAAGGCAGATAATTTAAGATGAACTTTGTGTTTGTATCAATATAGGTTTGTTTATTTACTTATACATAATAATAAATTTTCACCACAATAGATTAATTATGACATAATGAATTTATTTCATAGTATAACTCATATGATTTCCATTTTTCATTCTAGTGGGAATATGGATAAGGGTTAATGTTTATATTTTCAAAGAACATGTCAAATATATAATGAAAGACTTTCAAGACTTATAAGACTCATAATTGAGGATTATTATATATACATAAATTCTTTGATGTTTATAAGTAAATCTGGGTTAATGAATAAATCATCTCTACATTTTTGGAATCAATAAATTCTTGGTTAAGATATTCTTTGGAAAACAAGACTAAAGAATATCATATCTTATAACCAAGAATACTCCTTACTTCACTTTTATATTCCATAAATTTATTAAAGGAATTTCTTAAAGTAATTAAATTTATCTCTTTATTTTATCTTCTAACCAAGTATACTCCTTTTTCCCAATTTCCTTCTTAGTATTTCCTTGATATTTACTTCTAGATTTACCTGAACAAGAATTAACTTTCCAAAATTAGGTATTATTGAGTCTTAAATTTTATATTCATCATCTATTACCAATATATTATATTTTAGATTCATGTACAGTTAAAATTCTAATTATGTTTGGTATACCATAATAAATTTATTTTAAAATTCAAAAAAATATCATTGTATCTAAATTCATTCACTATAAGATCTAAAGGCTTATATTTAATTATGTTCTTATGGTCTTAGAGATCATTACCCAAAAGATATCAAAGTGTAATATTAAATCCACTAATTTGATAATTTTCAATGAAAATGGAGTAACTGGGTGATAGGATGAGAAAATGAGATGTATTTAAAGTTCATGATTCTACTTGAATCCTAAATCATCTAATCAATAAATTTACACAATCATACAGACTACATGAGGGCCATCCAAAATTGCATTTTTCAATTAACATGTTATTAGTATAATCACAATAACATTGATCTCTCACTTTAATTTCCAATTATTAACTTTATTAGAGAATATATTCTCATGTTTTTTCATATATCATTAGACAATTATAGTAGAGTTATTATTTAGACATAAAATGTGTATACATGATTCTCCTTTAATCTAAATTTCCACCCTCACTTTCTTCATAAGGCGATTCATCGGGTAATGGGGAATCCATCACATATAATTACCATTCATATCACAACATTATACTCAAATTCCTATACCAATATTAGAAAATTAGTACATGTAAGGATGTTTTCATTTTACAGGATTGGTGATTGTGAACTTGTGATAATAATTTCCATTTTTCTACTAAAGACAATTTTAGTAGATTGGAACTTCTTTAATCTTGATTACTATTTATTAGGATTTACAGATTTATTAATTTTAAATGTATCCCACTATTTTAATAAATCCTCGCATTCGTAAACTACTAGATTCAAAATAATTAGCCGGTTGAGTATTATAGTGGTAAGAATCCTTAAAAATACCCATTCTTGTCCAATATATGGCTTGGCACTACTCAAAGAGTGTCATGGTAGGATTTTTGATGAACAACCACATTAACTCAGGGATCCTTGATTTTTTGAGTGGAGCCCTATATCCTATAAAATTTTAACCTTTCATTACTCAGTTATTTCCATTTAATGTTGAAAATATCAAGATATGAATACATATTTACTATCAAAACTAGTTATTCCAACCTAAAAATATCAAAAAAATTCCCCATTATTAAGAGGCTCCCTCAACAAAGGATGAAAATAACCTAAAATGTATTTTTTTTCAAATTCAGGTGACTCAAGGTGTTATTGACATTATATTTTATTTGAGGGTTTTTGTAGTTTTATTAGAAAATAAAATCTATTTCTGTTTATCATGATTAATCTATGTGATCATAGTCAGAAATTTTCCATGATTGAAAAGAAAACATTCTATACGCATGTTCATTTTTTCTAGTCATTGTTTTTATTACTATATGTGATCACATCTATATTTTCCTAACATAAAAATAATATACTATGAATAAATAATTAAATATGGTGACTTACCTTGATTTTCAACTAATGGTTATTCCAATTTGAAGATAATGGATCAAATGAGTCTTTAATTGTAACTCCCTAAGTTTCCACTAACTCTAATATAAGTTACCAACCCCATCCAACATAGTTACATATCATATGGAACTTCCCCAAGACTCAACATAATCTGTATCATCTTTCATCCCCATCATAATACATATATACTCACATGAAAATGAACGAGTCTTAGGATGTCAGATATAGATTAATAATATCAATCTTTGACATGTTGTAACTTATACATATAATGTGATCAAGCAATGAGATACATAAAATCGTTTACAGTTGAATTATTACAAAAATGACACATAATACAATAAATAAATAAATAAATAATATATCAAACATTTATTGGCTGGGATCCCTCATGATCAGTCGACAAACAATAAACATGATAAATAAAAATAAATTATTAATTAACTATTCTCAAGGGAATCAATTTGAATTAAAATAAATCAATCAAATTTTAGTTCATAATTTATTGACTGTAAGGTCCTAGAATCTTTTTATTACTTTCCAATTTTTTTTTAATTTTTTTTTATAAATTTTTATGCCCTTGGGGACCTCAAACCCCCTCCCATTTAAGGGATTCAAAATTTTCTTAGCCCTAAATTAAGCCAGGAGATTTAGGTCGACCCAGGCTAATCGAATGGTAGTTCCCTATTCAATAACATGGGGAAAGGGAGGATAACACCCTTTGGGATTATATAGGCTTTTATAAAAAAATTGTATGTAAAGACAACACCTATGATTAGTGTGTGTTATTTCCCTCCCACACCCCTCATTCAAGTGGGGGATACAAAGAAGTACACATAGGAAGTTGAGGTACTAACCTAATATTTAATTATTTTATCTTTTTTTTTTTTCTCTTTCTATTACCAATGTGGTGGGGAATTTTTTTTAATTAGTCTGCATGGTCCATCTCCCTCCCCCTATTATACTATTTCGGCTAGGCATCATCAGCAATGAACATGTTACCATGAACCATCATCACACAGTAATATATATATATATATATATATATATATATATATATAATACATGGGATTAAAATAAAAAAAACAACACCCACCCACCCAAAACCCCCAGTGGGTCAAGCCTGACCCCTCCCCACAAGGAATGAAAAGAATCCAACGACCCTATTTTATTTCAATACTTGTCATGATGGAATATATGTATAGAGGCCATTGAACATAAGTGGACTGAATTCCTAATGGATTTATGGTTTAATACAATATTTTATCATAAATGATTATTCTACAATGTGCCATGTCACCAGTCTATCACCCTATTACCCCTGTCAGAATTTATCACACCGTGTTATCAGTTTGAAGGTTTCACCCTCTCTAAGAATTATTGCATCATTATGGCCTCTAAAACATCATGGATGGGAACCCTCTATCTCAAATTTTATATCCATACGGTGTGAGTGTCAAATGATAGGTTTTAGCACACCCATATCTTTTTTAAGCTTCCCACCATGTGACGCCTACTTGGAGCCCTACTATATTGTATGCATATTGAACCACACCATTTGACCAGTCACCTTACATTAATAGTCTTGTTTAATGCCACCCATCTATATCTTATCATAATTCTATAATGAAGCATGGCTGGTTAATAGTCATCAGTGCACCCATACCTCTTTTAAGGCCTCCATCCCAGATGTGTCTACATTTCTCCATATTTTACTGCCTATTAGTTTCATAAAGCCATTCATTTGGTACTTACATTTATCCTTTGATCATAGAATCATTCATAATATTGGGACAATATCAATTATATTTACTTGAATGCATAAAAATATAATTTTAATTCATATTAAATAATGAAATGGTTTCTATGATACCAATTGTTGGTACCAGGTGTGATGCAGAATCAAGAAATTATAGTAATTTAAAATTTGGAATTTCGATAATTGTCATAACAATGCCATTGGTGTAACAGAAACTTTATATAACTAAAGGATGCTATGTGACTAATAATATGCATAAAGAATAAATATAACAACTATATCATTTGATTCAAATATGCAGGTGTGTTCTGCACGTTATTGGTGATAGTTTCTCAAAATAATTCTTGTATAATACACCTAGATTGTAAAAACATGAGTAAAATACTTTTGGATGGTTAGATTATTGAGTTTTGGGTGATAGAAAGCAGAATCGATTGTTCCTTTTATGTTCTGATTACTTACGAGAACCTTCACTTTGAACTAAGAGGGAATCTTAGATAGGGATTATATGATTTCTTACTTCTCTCTCCATGAAGTGAGAAAGAATGAGTAAGAAACTCTAAAATCATGGGGTGAATATTCTCTATAATTGGAGAGTCCCCTACATTAAATTGGTTAGTGAATAACTCATAGAAATTTAATTTTTCCCTCTAAAATTTTTAACCAATTAAATAAGCATTAAAACACCACCAATGATACTTAATGTATTATTATAAAAATAATGATTATTTTATCACTTAAATTTAATATAAAATACATAATTTGATAAATAATGAGTCATTAACTTGACTAATCTCCCCAAAAATATTTTAAAAACATTTAATAAATATAATATTTTGTAGTATAATATTTTTCCTCGTATTAACTTTTAAAATTTTGAATACATTGAGAAAATAAATTGAAAACAAAAATAATATTGAAATGATTTATTTATTATGATGGAACAAATATGAACATATATATGACCCTAATGTTGGTACCACTATGACATAAACCCCAATTTACTAACATTGTCCAACCATCTAAATATGCTTTGTGTGTTACCCTATAGGTCATTATATTGATAGTAGTGAGTCATACCCACATACTAAGAGTGGGATCGAGTAACAGATCAAGGATCATTAAGAGATGAGGTTTAGTCATAGTAAGGAATAACTCATATGAATGAACACTATGTAATATAATCTCTTTATCTTTTGATATGTCATAAAGAAGAATGTGCACTTTGTTTCATCATCCTTCCCTGATTTACTACTTCCTATCCTTTCTGGAAGGAATTCACTTCTTCTAAGATGATCATGAATTTAATAAAGGTACTACCATCCTAGTTAACTAGTGTCATGAAATAGCCTGGATACCCAAATACCAAATACCCGATCCAGTATGGACAGAACCCAAAGGGAATTCCAGATCCCCATAGGTTGATGACTTGAACATTACATCAAAAAAGATAAAGGTGAGAATAGTTTTATGATATAAATAGTGGGGGAAACAGATACAAGCCAATATGCTCAAAATAAAACTACATAGAGAGAATAGTACTATAATCCAAAGATTTATATAATCCCAAATTAAAAAAAGTACCATAAAATTGAATGATAAACAACCCAATTCTCTTCAAACATATCACTCCAAGACCATAGGATTCACAAACAACTTCCATATACAAGTGTTTCTTTCCCCTTTCTCGAACATGGTAGAAGGAATTATTTAAACACCTGAAGACACAAATAGAGTGTGAGATAAAATATCAGTAGGGTCTCACCATGTTTTTCATAATAATATTCCACAATAATTAACCAAAATAATTCTTTCAATTTTAATAAAAATTCGCATGGAATTAAAATATCATATTTAAAATGAAACAGTCATTATATATTAATTGATAGAAACATTTAAAACAATGTTATAATAAACCATTTATATAAAATGGTTTACATAAATTCACAAGGAATGTGTAAATAAGAATTTACAAATAATTCTATATATATAAATATAGTCATAAATGAGAAACATGGTTATATGATAAGAGGTATGATAGTTTCAAGTTATGGTATTCTAAAAAAAATATATAGTTATTAAGATAATGTGCACACACACCCCTCAGACACTATTCAGAGATGACTAATTGAAATCTTACTAAGGATAAGATCTACTAATTGGTTTATGTTAGAGTTGTACAACATTAAAACATTACTAGGAAATTCCCACCCTATCATATTTGTCCCTAATAACTCACTAACTACCCAAGATTCTATGTGATTAAACAACAATCAATAATGGGAAAAATATTTCAAAACTATTCAAAATAATATTTCCCCATTCACCATTTCAATAGGCCAATTTCAATTTAAAAAACAGAATAGATTTTTAATCTATTAATGTCTTATTCAAGATAAAAACATAAATTATCTCTTATCAAAACAATTTATGCCATTTTTTCAATTCAATTACAGAATTCAATTTCACAAATCAAATTCCACAATTTCTATCAAATCCAAATCGCACACAAATTTACTAGAATTTGGGGTTTTACCCATTTTTTCATGAAAAATGAATTTAAAATCCCATTTTTTGAAAAATTAGGATTTTAAAATACAATTAAAATAAATTTAATATAAATCAAGATATTCAAGTTTAAATTAACTAGCTAATGTTAAATGGAACTAGCCACTAAAACAAAGAGATCACATATCACATTGCACGCAATAAAAAAATACAATAAAGAACACCATCAACAGATATACAAGAATCAAAACAATATTAAAGATATAAAATAAGAAGATTATATCCTCAAGTAAAAAAGTGATCTAATAAACCCTATGTCTGAGAGAGAAAGATGCCAATAGATAACAAGAATAGAAGATTCATTTACCAGAACAAGACTGAACATTATTCACCACACTTTAAACCCGCTTAGAAAGGTTTGTATATAAGCCAAAAGGGTCCTTGAGTGATTTCATAACCTTGGAAATAAATATTTGGGGAGTTTGGGCCAAGTGAGAGGTTAAAAGTGGGTTTTGATAATTTTTAACCATTTTTTAGAATAATAAAAACATATTCGCTTGGTTAGCTGGGATGAGCCACATGGTTTTGTCAAACCGTGAAACTGTCTAAAGGGTTTCAAGGTTTATACTACGTGGTCCCAAGGTTTCTTAAACCATGTTCAAAACATTAAAACACACAATACCTTGGTTTTAATTTCTTAAACTAGTATGGAACATGGTTTGGGTGAACCATGTGCCAACCGTACACATCATAAGATCCTTTAACATTTTTAATTTTTTTTCCTGAAACAAACAAAGATGATCCCCAACCAAAGAAAGTTCAAAATAGGGGTTAAAGAGTACCTAAAATATTTATTAATATATTACAACTACCCCTACATTGAAACTTTTTGTCTCTAAAAAACCTATTAAAAGCTACCATGTCAAAAATATGAGGCCAGTACCCTCCCATAAGATCCTCTCTCTCACAAGTCTCATGAGTATCAGAAACATGCTTCCATAACACTCAGACCAAAGGTATCATCCACCCATGAAGGAACATGGTTTTAGAATCAATTATCCAAGTTGTATGCTCATACATGGATAAGATAGGATTGACATTGAGATCCCTCCATCTCAAAAAATGAGATGGATCAGAATGATACTTTTTGAGCAATGATAAATGCAACACATTATGTATCAACATCATATGTGGATGAAGTGATTAACTGTAATCCACTTTGTAATGACCCAAAGTTTTTCAGTGGGAATTACCTTATTATAATTATGTAATAAAATCAAATGAAAACACAACATAATGAACTACTAAGTGCTATGTTACCTTTACACATAAGTTTGTCACTTCTTTATTAAGAATTTTAAAAATCTGACATACACGGTTGTGTTCAAGATGAATTTTGGAGTCTAAAAACAAAAATAATTTTTAGTGAATAGTAACCTACCCTTATGAATAGTAACATACCCTTATGAATAGAGATATACCCTAATGAATAGTAACCTTACCTATGATAGTATAAAAATAGTATTCAAGTGAAAGTATGAGGTACTTATATTTTAGAATAACTAAATGAATGTTTTAAAACTGGTTTTTTAATAATAAGTTATTATTTTAATTAAATATTAAATTAATGTTTTTTAGAATTTTTTTTTAAAAAATGGACTTCATATCTGGATTTTACACGTCAAAAATGGTAGGGTTAAATTTTTGGTATTTTTTTGAGATGCATGAATTTTTGATGAATAGTGAAATACCGTAAATCACTGAAATAAGAAAAATAAGCTAATTATAGTGTCATGTGTGATGTTCTGCTGATGTAAGCCCACTAGGTTCGGGATCACATGATAAAATTACTATTTTTGGTCAGGGAATACTCACTATTCCTTTTCTTGTGGAGAATTAATAAACTAATGAATTTTATATTAAGGAAACCCCTCTCCCCTTCACTATAAAAACCACCCTTCACACCCTCATTTCCTCAAACCTCTCAAGCTCCAAGCCTTCTTTAAACTCTGCGCAAACATCCTCCCTATCCAATATCCCACATTAAAGATCTTCTGGTCTCATCTAAATACCAAGACTAGCTTCCTTAAGGAGGATCTCAAGAGGAAGCCTTAAGAGGTAATTTCTCTCCCTCTTCTCCCTTAATTTCCTTTCAAGTTCAAGTTAATTTCGTGATTTATCCACACCTATATTCATCCAAATTGTATTGTAACTAAATTATTATATATCTAATAGAATGTTATGATGATAATAGGATATTATATCATCCAACCCACTTTCCCTCTTCCTTTTATTTTATGAAAGAGAACGTTGTTCGTGAGGTGTTAATTTATCACCTTTAAGAATGACATGCTTTCATATTCCATTTATACCTTTAGATATGGAAATGAAACCATTTTTATGGTTTAAAAATAACATGTTATATGTATTATTTCCTATTTTAAGTTCTTGAAATAACTTATGGTCATATTATAATTGATAGAATAAAATAAGTTCTTTATGATCGAAAACCATTAAAATTAACCCAAACAATCATCATTTAATTATTATCAAATGATTCATACAAATGGATATAATATGATTCATTATAAGATCATTCAAAATCATGTAATATCATTAATAACATGAAATATCTGTTCTGGACGTTTACCCATGTTTTACCTGAACTTCAATTTAAGAATACAAGTGAACCACTTAAGAAAACCATAAAAAACAAACATTCCCAAACAATGTTTTTAAACTCTATAACTCATCCAAAGGCACATAAAATAACTTAATAAAACCATAATGAATCATATTAATGTACAAAAGGTTATGGATTTCTATTTAATTATTATAATTTTATTATATAAGACATTAAAGAGAACAAATCATTCAGGTACAAGGTAAGGGGAAATTCTCGAACCCAACTTTCATCATTCGGGTTCTCCCTCTTTCACTCAATGTTTTATATGGTTACTCCTAAAAGTTCATTTGTCCTTCATTGGCTTTAATTTTCTGGTATATAAATGTTTTTCACTGGTTTTTATGTCCAACAAAATTTTTTCCAAATGAAATTGTCTTTTAAGAACACGCCTTTTACTTCTCACTCAAAGTGGACGGTTCTTGTAACATATATATTATTCCCTCTTTCGTTTGGGAACCCAAATTTTATGAATGTGTTCTTATGAGATGAAACCCATTCTTTTACATGGGTTACTTATGTATATTTTTTATATGTGTTCTATGTGTCAAAAATGATAATGATAATTTTATGACATGACGGGTGTGCCCGGAATTATATAGCGCAATATGAATGTTTGAAGGTGATGGGTGCTCCTGGAATTATACATTGCTCTAATGCATTGGGTAAAGTGATGAATCTCATGATTAAATGTGAAATGATGTGTGAACAAGATTCTAGATTGGTTCAAAAGTATGTGTGGTATGTAACCACTAAAACATGATGTTTCATTTTTATGCATTCCCACATTTCAAGTCTTATATTTATACTTCCTCTCATGTTCATGATCTTTTTCCAATGTTACGATTATGCTCACCCCATGCTATATTGTTCTTTTCTATCCTATTACTAGGCTTTTATCTCACCCCTTTTTATGTATATCCTCAGGTGGCTACATGATCTAAGGAGAGGACAAGTGCCAATAATAAGCTAGAGAAAAAGAAATTAAATAAATGTTTATGCTTGATGTTGTAATTGCTATGTACAACCCTAGTTTTCCCAAGACACTAACCCTTTAGATATTTTATGTGTAATAATATTATGTTTTTTATCTTTTAAATGATGTAATAGTAATGTAAGAAATGGTTTGGTCACTATAGTTGGTATCTGAGGAAAGGATTAGTTAATTTGGGAATTAGGATTAGTGAACCCTAGAGAAAACCTATAGCATGAGAAAAAGTAAATATTTTCATACAAGAATATTTACATAGGGATCCCATATGTTAAAAATTTAGTATAAAATGTGAAAATGAATAAGTTATTTATTCATGACTTGTTTACTTATGTTTTTTTCTAACATTTCTATTTTAGAAAATGGCGGGAACGAGGAGAAATCTGGCCAACAATTCATGCGGGGGCCAATGCAACGATTGCCCGAACGACATCCCCAATGATTTGGGAGGTGGAGTTCAAATCTTCATGGCGATGATTACCCAATTATCTTAGGTTATGTACAATAACCATAATAATGGGGAACGTCCTCCTTCACCAAATATGGAGAAACTGGTTATCAAATGTTTTTTGCAGCAAGGACCACTAACGATTAGTGGATCCTCCGATCCACTAGTTGCAGAATAGTGGGTCAACTCCATGTAGAATATCTTTTCTATGCTTCACTATTCTGAGATGGAGAAGGTGACTCTAGCCATTTATCATCTAGATGGAGAAGACGATCAATGGTGGGATTTGATCAAGAACACCAAGGCAAGGGAGGAAATTGAAGAGATGGAATGTGAAGACTTTAAGATAATGTTTCTTAATAAGTATTTCCCACGATCTCTTCATACGAAGATACAGAGAGAATTCATAAAGCTCAAGAAAAAAGAAGGAGAATCTTTCACATACTATGAAGCAAATTTCACAAGTCTTTCTAGGTATGTTTAGGGCTTTGTTATCAATAATGATATAAAAATTGATAGATTCTATAGTGGATTAAAACCAAAACTTTGAAAGGCACTTGCAATTCGAGAATTTGGGAGTTATGAAGAAGTTGTTCAGTGTGCTCTCAAAGTGGAGATGGAGTTTGGAGAATGGTCCCATGGCTATGGAGATAAGAAAAAAAAGATGGAGTTTCAAGCCAGTGGATCTAATGATAAGGGTGGGAAGAAATCTACACAAGAGTAGAAAAACAATTTTCATATCTCTTCACGGTCCTGTCATCCCGATCGAGTAGAAAAAACTCTCTATCCTTGGCCAAGATCATTGAATATGGATAGAACCAGTTGGTGAAAAGGTATTTAAATTCATTCCACTATAATCCCACATGCTTATTTTCCATCAAAATCATGTCTCACCATCTCATTCTAGGCCCCTCCAGCTTGAAGGTGACACATTTCACCTTTATAGAATCAAGTGTTTATAAGAACTGAAATAAAATTTATACTCTCTTTAATAAATCCTTAGCATATTGAGGATCGTTTGAGCCCTAGAACACAGATGTATTATGATGATGGAATTCCTGAGAAAGAATCCTAAATTCAACCCTTCAAGGTTCCCCACCTAGAGCCCAAATGATAATGGGTGTAGGTGTCTTTACTAGAGCATGGACAACATAAACTATAACCTCAACCATTTTTTAGTTAATGGGAGGACTTTATCACTATTATTGATCTTCTAGATCTGATTCACATGTCTTCTCGAATTTATGATAATACACAACATCATCAAACAACATTGAAGATGTCTGAAAGGTTACCCAGATTGACACTCAAATAAGTGAAATAAGGAAATTAATACCATCAGACAGATAAAAAAGTTTTGGATTTCAACAATAGAAATTAGAAGTGTGGAAAAGTCTATAACTAATCCTCAAGATAGCTTTACCAAATCACCCTTGGTGACTTGAGGCTAATTACGGTGAGGGAAATCTATGAACTCACTCGAAACAACCTCCTAAGTCCCAATAAGATTTCAAACTATATACTGACATCAAGGAAATATACTGAACCTGAACCTCCGATACCACTATTACACAAAACTTCCTGGACAACCTAGTACCCTAATACCTGAGCATACACTAACACTGACTGAATGGAATTATTGATCCCAATAGGTTGGAGACTAGAAACTGGTATCATACAAGATAAATGTTTGAATGATTTTACCACATAATAAATGGAAGAAACAGATACAAGTCAGTATTATCAAAGTAAAAATCTACAAGGTGAACAATAATAGAATTCAAACAAGTATATTAATTAAAAGTACCACAAAAAAGTTCCAGAAAACTAAAATATAAACAACCCAATTTTCTACAAATACAACACTCCAAGACCATAGGAGTAAACAAAAACTTCCCCCTCTAAGTGGTGGTTTCCCTTTACTCAAGCCTAGAATAAGGAAATATAAAAACACCTGAAGGCACTTGTAGGGTGTATGCTAAAACCCATTAGGGTCTCACCAATTTTTATATAATAATATGAGATAATAATTAACTAAATGTATCATTCAATTTTATTAAAAATAGGTACAACAAAACAATATAATCTTTCAAAATATGATTTATATTTCAATTGATAAAAACATTTTCATCAATTTCATTATAATTTTTTTTATATTAAACCATTTATATAAATTTTCAAGTCATGCATAACTAAATTTTACAAATAATGGAATATATATATATATATAAATAATCAAAAAAAATACACATGGTCATCTACCAAGTGGTATGATAATTCCTGGTTATGAGATCCCCACAAACTTATATAGCGATAATGACAATGTGCACACACATCCCTCAAAAACTGGTCATAGAGGAATAATAAACATCCTACTAAGGATAAGATATTCTAATTAGTTCATTTTTAGAGTTTTAAATCATCAATCCATTGTAAGGGATTTAACATTCAAGTATCTTTTTCCCTAATAACTCACTGACTACCTAGTCTCGTGTGTTCACAAATAACAATCCATAATGGGAAAATTATTTCAAAACTATTCAGAATACAACTAACCCATTTACCAATTAAATATTACAGTTTCCATTTTAAAACCCAAAATACGTTTTTACTAAATTCATTCCATTTTTCAATAAAGAACCATAAATTGTTTCTTATAAGAAAAATTTAATCCATTTTGTCAAATAAATTTCATAATTTAATTTAATAGATAAAATTCCACAATTTCAATCAAATACAAATCACACCCCAATTCACAGGAATTGGGGTTTTCCCAATTATCCAATAAAAATAAATTTGAAATCCCTATTCAAAAAAAATCAGGTTTTCATAACACAATTAAAATAAATGTGATTTAAATCAATAGATTCAATGTTAATGTAATTTACTAATCCTAAATAGGACCACTTAACAAAACAAAGAGTTCACATCTCACAATTCCAATAATGGGAAACTCCAATAAAGAATGATGGTAAGTGAGATCCTAGAATCAAACCTATAATCAAGACTTAAAAAAATGTAGATTAGATCCTCCAATAACACAGAGATCTTGAAAACCCTTATGAGGGTAGTAGAAGATATCATGAGAGACTAATAAGAGAAGATTCACATACTCAAAGGATATCGAACAAGATTTTTCATGCTTTCATCCAGTTATAAATGGGTTTAAATTAGAAAAAGAGGATTCTTGAGAGCATTATCAACCTTGTAAATCATGATACATGGAGTTAGGGTTGAGAGAGAGGAAAATATATGGGTTAGGTAATTTCTAATCATTTTATTGAATATTAAAAAAAACCAGACATGGTTAGCTAAGCAGGGATGTAGAATTTTTCAAACTGTGCACCCTAACCGTGCACCCCTTGATAGGGGTTCATAGTTTCTTCTAGTTGGGTGAATAGTTCTTCAAATAGTTCTACAAAAGTAAAATCCCTCAAAAATAGGATTTTCATTTTTTTCACTAGTAGGGCACACAGTTTGGGAAAACTTTTCTCCAACCATGAACATCCCATGAAAATTCCAATTTTTTTTTAATTTCTTACAAAAAAACCTGATATGAACCCCAACCAAATCATGATCAATAGATGGGTTAATGAGTACTTGAAAAAAACCAATAAGATGTTATAACAAGGCCCAAGATATCTTTTTCGTTTTGGATGTGAAAAATTCTTTACTGATCATTCAATTAATTTCATACCACTAATGACATACTCAATGCAAGCTACCTCACCATAATATAAATACCACATCACACATAAAAGTATGAAATAAAATTATATATAATCACAAATATTCCTAGTTGATAGAGAAATTCACATTATTGTAAATAGGAATAACCAATGACTCTTAGAACATGTGGTGTTCCTATTGGTAGGTCAGTCCTCATGATCTCATCTACTCAATATCAATAAGTGTGAAAATCATGAGAATAATTTTCAATACTTATGATCCCTCAACACATTATTGTCATTAATCATCATTTTTTATTTATTTGGATGTATCTAGACGATATAAAATATGTTTAAGATCACGTACGTAGTATCTAAATGTTATCATTATATCTGGGAACAACTATAACCTTTTGATATTAAAAATAATCCAATGAGATTACCATGTGAATACTAGATAATGAAGTAACCATATTGCTTCTATAAGAATACATCATGCATAAATCTCTATATAAATGACATAATAATCTAAATGTACTACTCAATTCGGGTCTATTACACCAAGTTTTAAAACATTTCAAGCATAGTATATATGCACTAGAAACCATTGAATGTTGTTTTACCCCCATTAATACCAAAAATTGATAAATTATTCCATAAAAGATTACCAAGAACCATACAAACATATATTTTGAACATTTAAACAAAATATTTCATGTGAATAGAGTACCATAGTTTTATAAAGTTCCTATGTAATATGTTGATAAAATTTAACATAGGTTGAGGTACATGAAAATTATTTAAGTGATTGGAAATACATTCAATTTTATATTGTAAATAATTCTAAAATTTATGAGTTTAATAACCATAACTTAGAACATTTACCAACATTAAATGATGTTACTACATAATATATATTCAATTTAATCAAGGATTTAACCACAACAATGTAATGTTTTACCCTAAATGTATCAAAAAAGGGTCAAATAAGATTGGGATTCTTTCCTTACTTCATCAAGGGATATGTAATTAATTATATTCTGGGATATGAGAAACATTCATTTGAATCATGTGGGGGGGGATTTGAAATGAATTTATTAGGGGGTTTAATCTAAGTCAAATGACTTTGTAATTGAGGTATAGAATCACAATCATTTTTAAAGGGATTATGATCCATTTTATGAAGCCCAAGAGAGGTAAAAGGATTATTGCGAATAATTTCCAAAAAAGTAATTATCATCCTATTTTATTATTAAATTATGTTATGATTGTCTTACTATAAAGGGAAAATTATTTTTGATTAAATTAAGTATGAACATTATAGAGATAAGATATTGTAGGAGTCAAAACACATTTTCAATATATTACCCATAAATTTACAAAATAATTCCATTATGGAAAGAAGATCTATTATCAATAAATTCATTTCAATTGATGATGTGAATTCATAGATTTAAAATAATAAAAATTAGCTTAAAGGAATGATGTCGTGGATAAAAGGGAATAAAGATCATTGTCATTACTATGGGATTTTTTATCATAGTTCAAAGCATTTTATGTAGTTTATCATACCAATAACACCATAATAATATCAAGTTGAAGAGTTAAAGTTCATTAGAATTTATGTTAAGTAACATGTTTGTAATTATCCACTTTTAAATATGTACAATTAAAGTTAAAGAAATTATCCCATATTTTCATGGAAGTATAAAGTTAATTTCCGTCATGCTGAGCCATCAGGATTTAACGGATAATTATATTCCAGATATCATGGGATGACTCAGTAAGGAATTGATGTGAACAAAACATTAATATATATTAATCATAATAAATTAACATAAATTAATTTTTCAAATATTTAGAAAATTTAAAATAATAAATCAAGTTATGAATAAAAAATTGAAATATTTATGCCTTCCATTGAAACCCACATAAAAAATACTCTAACTAAATTTTACAGATTTAATGAAACTATTGATCAATTAACTTATTGTTTCTAGGAAACTATAAAAACTTATTTAAGTGAATGTGGGGAAATTGGGAATTTTAAATAACATTAGGGATAAAGGAAATATTTTAATCAATACTGAGGTTAACCCTATAGAGTGTGTTATTAAAATCACTTAAATTAGTGCAATGGTTTTTGAGGGATGTTTTTTATCGAAAAAGGGACCAATGGGCATAAAAGTGGATATTAAAAACCAGTAGTAGAAACATCAGTCAAAAAATAGAAAGTGAATGTGAAGTATCCCAGATAAAATGGAAATGGACATATAAATAAATATTCATTTACTGATGATGAGACACAGAAATATATACCTCTTTCACAATTATTAGAGAGGGACATAAACTTTTACAAGTTTAATGAAAAAAATATTAATATATTCATACAAATTATATAGAAAATTCAGATAACCATAAAATTTCTAATTATATTGAAAAATATTCCTTTATATAATAAATATATAAATAACATTAGTTATAATAGGTTTAATCTATTAGTGTATGAACATATACCTTTATTCAAGTAGTGAAGTGTAATCATCTAAAGAAAGATACCAAAAAAGATGAAATAATATAGGAAATTAAAATTTTAAATTGAATTCTTGGGATGAAATGAATACACATTATTTAATGACATATGGACTAATATAAATCTCATTCCACATATAATATTTAAATATATTTTAATTTCATATCTAAGGAACGCCCATGTGGAATTAATACTATTAGATAGTCTAATTATCTATCACACTAATGCTGTTGAAGATGTGTTTATCAAATATTGGAAATTGATTTTCATGGGGAATTTGTGATGTTAGCCATGGAAACTGATAAAATGGTACCTATTGTTATTAGAAACCATTTTTTTGGATATTTAAGGAACAATTTTTTTTGGGATTGATGGGAAATTCACATTACCATATGGAAAATATAAATTGGAGATAAATATTTATTAATAATTTCACAAAAAATGATTATATAAGTCTCTCCCAA
The DNA here is from genome assembly GCA_963277665.1 of Viscum album. NCBI lineage: Eukaryota > Viridiplantae > Streptophyta > Magnoliopsida > Santalales > Viscaceae > Viscum > Viscum album. Next base: position 1,994,076,723 of record OY728151.1, read on the forward strand.
TATTGAAATAAAAATCTAAAAAAAGATTTAAGAAGAAGGTATATAATCTATTATGAATTTTTTAATCAAGTGAAGATATTAATGTTTTAATTGCATAGGATGAGAGTAAAAGTTTTATGAAAGATGTGGGAATATAATAAAATAGTTTTAATAATAATTATAATGAATTATGGATTTTAAAAGTTATAATGATGAAATTGGTTGTTCAAGAGCCACATATATTCCCAGTGAATAATTTAATACTACCCCAGGGAATATAGATAAACTTTTAGTGGATTAATATTGGATAAAAACATTAAAACATGTGATCTTTATAGGAAACCAAAGAACATTATTTTCTTATTTATTATTTTAGTTTATTGTTTTAAATATATTATCATTCTTTTAATTTAGTGTATTACTTTTATTTTACTGGAAGTTCATTGAAACGAAGAAAAAGGAAATTTAAAAGGAAGTGAAACACACACTTTAATAAAAGAGAAAAAAATGAAAGGGTATATTCTACCATACCTACATTTCACCATATTCATACATGTATTCATTGTAAAATAATTTAATGAAACTACATGATCTTTTACATAAAGACCGTATAATAAACAAAAGTGTATGGGGATGAGAAGAGTGTGTAGTATGTTCTATGTGGGTGAGTAAACCTGATTGAAATTTATTTATCAAATTGTTGTAGAAAAAATGACATTGAAAATATTTGTTCTCATATTGTTAGTACCTATACATTAATGTATAAATAAATAGGATTTAGGTGAATCAATATTTAACATGCATAATTTGGATTAATGTACTTGACCATCAGTGGCCTGTTTAATATAAAGGATTAACACTTAAATGATTAATCATAAATAATCAATTGGATAAATTTATCTTATGGTAAAATTGTAAATTAGTAACCATATTTTAATTCTTTCACGATATCTTAAAACTAGGTGTTTGAGTGGAAAGGAAAATACCAGAATAAGTGTCAAGATAAATTTGAGAGTTTACTATCCAAGGTTTCATATGTTCCCTAGTTATTTTAATTAAATTTCTGGAATATAGAACTAAAATAAAGAAGAGTGAAATAAAGGTATTATATTATTTGTATTGTGATTAATATTTTTTAAAGTGAAATTTGGTATTAGGATGAGGATTTTCAGTGAGAGGAATTTGAAAATTTGTTTTCATGTAAATATTATGTATAAAATATTTTCTTATCAATTAAAATTCACTGAAAAGGGGGTTATTAAAAGATATGAATTAAATTCTTATAAAAAACATGTTTAGAGTAATTATTTGAGTGCAAGTAACAACTCACATTCGAGGGGATGAATTTTTTTTAATGTTTTATATATAATATTTTAGGTGTAATTTTAGAAGCTTTTTAAATTACATAAACACGTTACGAAATGAAATTTTAATATTCTATGTACAAACTTCACATATTAAACATTCATTTTAGAATTTATTACATTTGTGTCACTTTGTATGAATTTACTGAAGTATTTAATTTGAGATACTCAAAATTTGGATTTACTTATTGTGGCCAATAGTTAATGGTTTAATTGGATTAGTATATATATAAAGGTGGATTATATATGAAATAAATTATATATAGTGACAAATTTATATAATGTTATTTTTTTGTTATACGAATTGATGAAATGAAACTAGAAAATGGTTATAAGTGTGTTGGATCTATATTATTTGAAGGAAACAATTTCATATTAGAAATTTTGGGCACATGAATTTCAAGAATAAAATAGAATAAAATAGGACTATAATTCCCAAAAAAATCAACCACCAACACTAAGTAAATATTGTATGTCCAAGATTACCTTTAATAATATCAAATCCTAAATATTAAGAGGATAAATTTTTTTCAGAACATATGTTATCCATACATAATAAACATATATGGGGCTGAACTAGAAAAATTATAAGTTCTAATTTAATTGAGTATAATCCATTACATCATTAAAAACATGACACACCCATACTTCAATATCTATAAAACCCCAAAAATTCCTTATATTTTTTAAAATTATTTGGGATTATTAAAAGTCTGTGAAAATTGATGGCACGTGATTTTGAGGCCCGGTGTGCCCGTAATAGAATTTTGAATTTTTTTAAAGGTACGTTTAGTAAACGTGCATGTGGGAATTTATAACTTTTGAACCAGTGATCGTAATGGAAATTTGAGGGCACCGTTGAATTCATAGTGCTGAGATTCACTTAAGGGATGCTTAAATTTGACCGCAGTAGGTCAAGAGAAAAACTTAGTTTCAACAGATTTTTGAAAGAATAATAAAATAACATAATATGTTATTTTATTTTTCTACCACCTCTTGAGTGATGGTGTTAGGGAGCATGAAGATGGTCATACTTTTAATGAGGGACATTAAATTTTGGTTACACATTGATTGTGTAACCACCCCTCGTTTAATTAATGTGGTTTATTTATTTCACCAATTAATGAATGATTAACTGAAATGAAGATTACCTCTTAAATCATCCTTGGCATTTAAAAAAAATATTGGTGAAGGGAGAGGATGGTGAGATTTTGTGGTAGAACTATGACGTAGCCCTAATGATCAACCCTTCCAACGAAGAATGGAGGCTTGGATGAAATTATTGGGGAAAATGATTCCGGATCGACGAACACCAGAGGATTTAATGAACATGGATTCTTCTCCCACAACTGTGACATCTCCTACGATTCTGAGGTAGGTGTTTATGTTCAAATTCAAGTGATTTTATTTCATTCTATCATCCTTGAAAAATGTGATGAATGTTGATTAACCAAAATAATTTAATCCACGATTAGTGAAAAATTGTGGGTGGTTGTTGTGAGGGTTATGAACGGGGTTTAGTCTTCGGTTGATGAAGTTTGAACTCTCACCCTAGTTATTTTGCTAACGTAGAGGGTGCGAGAAAACCGAATAAGGACCTAACCCTCTTCCTTTGTTTCTTTGATTAAATTCTTCCTGGGAAACAAGAAAATATGGCATCAAGATGAATCCAGGAGCCACACAATGTTGATTGCATCCCGGGAGGCCCATAGGTGTAATCAGAAAGGGAAAATAGACCACTAGAGCTCACACAATGGCCCGCAGAAGCCCTGACGGTGTGGCACTAGTGCGCCAATGTCGAAAGTGGTGGGATATTTCTGGACAAAGTGTAAGGTGGCACCTGAAGGAACTACGGCGGTTGACAAGGGACTCCGACTCTTGGCCGTCTGCATTGGCTGCGGGCGGCATGCCATTGTGTGCTACTAAGGGAGGCCGCGACATCGAGCAGTGGAGGAGGGGGGAACTGCACCCCGCAGGTCCCGATGATAGTGGGGGAAGCACCATGTAAAGACGAAATTGAAAACGGAATAGGTTGGGTCAACCTAAATCGGGTTGGGTTGGCCCAGGTCGGGGTGGGTTAGGTCAAACCAGACCCAGACCCTTTTCGACCTATTTTCACTTAAAAGGTCGTATCTCACAAACTAGACGTCCATTTGATGAACCGTCTATGGTGATAGAATCCTTAGAACAAGACAGTCCTTCTGAGATACTCCACCAATGTTTTGGAGAATTTTGGATTGTTTATAGGTTGTATTGAAACCAAATCCAACCGGGCCCTTGGTAATAAAACACTTATAACTCAGAGATCAGGCATCTGATTGACGCACCATCTATCATGTTGGGACCCTTACGACATGGAGGTCCTTTGGGTTAATTCTTTTTGTAACTTTTTTTTAGTTGAAGTATGACTGATATCTTGGGGAGAAGATTTTGTGGAACTGAAGTGCACTGAGTGCAGGGAATCTTGTGGTTGGATGTCAACTGAAAGGAGACCCTGGGTGGATCTGCATCATAGCGACCCTGGGTAGATCAAAATCATATAGACCCTAGGTGAATTAGTATCATAGGGACACCATGTGGATCAGAATCATAGAAACCTTTTTTTTTCAGCATCATAACCACCCTAAGTGGATCAACACCCTAGTGACCCTATGTGGATCAACAATGCTTGACCTGAAGAGGACTAGCCTTAGAGCGGCCTGTCATGGATCAGCCGCATACGCCCCTATGTCGATCGAAAATGGAACAAATTCTTTGACATTTAGTTGTATAAATTTCTAATAGAATAAAATGATATAGCTTAAGACTAATCATCTTTATTCCTAATCTGTGATTTGTGTACCTGGTGTAAGCTGACTTAATTTCGTACTTTGTGTTTGAGGCCATGCTTTGTTGTTTTTCCTTTGGGGAATTCTGGGAGAACTTCGGGGGGTCTCGGGGTCCCTACTAGGTATTGTTATACTCGCCCCTATACGGGATTCAACCTCACCTTGTTGTGTCTTATGCAGACTACGAGAAGCTTGGTTGAGACATTAGGGATCCAGGACCAGGTAGTACACGGAGGTGACTAGTTGATGTGGAGAGCTATGTAGATGAGCTATACCGACCCTTCATATAGGATCCATGGTAGACTATCTGAGGATATGTTTTTTATTATAGTTGTACCTTTTAGTTAGGCTTTTATTCCAGCCCCCTTTACTTTCCGTAAACACTTTTACTACTACAGTTTTACTATGTGGTTTTCATATTGTCGTGTTCTCGATCAATGTGTTCATAGGCTTAAAGGAAATGACTTCCCAATTTTAGAGAAATGAATTTCCAGTGCTAGTCTCTAACCCCTAGAATTTGGAAGTCAAGCTTGGGGTAGTCACGACATGGGCTCCGAGGGACGGGTTGTGACAATGTGGTATCATAGGAGTCAGTTCTACCAAAGAACAAGGACTCTAATTTTTCTAATGGAGAAATAGTGTTTAGTGTTTTGAGTGTGGTTTTCAGTTCGGGGAGTCCATTGCTGGTGCGGTGGCCAACATATCCATACACCAGGACCCAAAATTATGATTTCAGACATGGTACACAAAAACGCTAATCGCGTGTGTTTTGAAAATATGGTTTTTATTTTTTATCTCTTTTGAGTCAGCTTACCAGGTATAACATATTGACTGTGGATCACCTTTTTTTTTGATTCGTCCACGTAGACAACCAACCAAGATTCCTAAGAGAGTTCATGATGATGGCCCATTAAGGGATGAGGCTTTGGTGCGAGGCCCTCTTTCAATGATAACACCTTTGGGTGGTGCACCTGCTGCACCAATACCCATTGGGAAGTAGTTTCCACCAGCCCCACTAGTAGATGGTGCACGCAGACTGAGCTTGACGCACGAGTTCCAGTGGTAGAGGCCTCCGAGATTTCAAGTTGAGAAGGATCCACAGGCAGCTGAGTGATGGCTGGAGGCTGTGAATTGAGTTTTCTTCCTAGTTGGGACACCAGTAGAGCAGTTGGTGATCCTATCTGCTAGTATTCTCCAGGGCACGATAGGGAGATGGTGGAGCCTGACGCTCCAGTTACACGATGAGGCAGCCCTCACCAAGACGGACTTTGAGAGTCTCCTCAAGATGGAGTTCATTCTAGTGACACTATTATTTGTTCATATTTAGGATCTCTTGCACTTACAGTAGGGCAGCCTGACAATGGCCCAGTACTTGACTAGATTCACTGACATCTCTAGCTACTTCACCGAAATGGTATGAGACCCTTTATTTGTAGCCCAATCTATTGAGCAGGGTCTCTGGTGGGAGATTAGAGCATCGATGATATTCCTCAATATCACGAAGTAGGATGGAGTACTCGAGTGAGAATTTTTGTTGGAGAGCTTCTTAGCTGATAAGGAACCGATGGTGAGAGCCACCACTGGATGACAGGAAGCTGAGTCATCTGTAGCAGACATTAGGTAGATGGCGCAAAGGTCCAAGTGGGATAGACCTTCCAGAGGACGACCCCAGGGTGTAGGGTCGGTGGTTCGGAGATCACAATGTAGAGCAGGCCAGCTGAGGATCAGATTGTTCTTTTTGTGCGGTGGGCAGGGACACATGTCTCGCAATTTCCCAACCCTCCATACTTGCGATCAATATAAGGATGAGGGAACATCGATGTAGAGATAGATATTTGAGTAAGGAGGTTCATAGGGTAGTGGATGTGGTAGTGGAGCCAGCCATGCAACAGACGGTGGGTGGCTATTTGATATTCTACCACCACTACCTCCAGGTGGTCCACCCTAACCTCAGTGAGTAGGCAGACGTGGATGAGCTCAGATTTAGGAAGCTGAGGCCTATGACCAAGGTGCCCCATATATGATTTTAGGTATGATCTGTGTCTACTCCACCCTAGCTGTAGTACTTATAAAACATTTGTTCTAGTCACTCTTTCATTTCCACGACTCTCGTTCGGATCTTAGAGATTCCAGTAGAGCCATTGGCTTGATTATTACAATTGGAGAATCCTATGGAAGAGGATTCGATGATTACACACTGGTTCCGGTAGTGTGAGATTACTCTAGGATTTGAGAGCTTTGGCTGGGATCTCCTAGTAGAAGCGTTGAGTCCTTACGATGTCATCTTGGGTATGGACTGGTTATCCACGGTCCATGATTAGATTGACTATTTTAGGAACAAAGTGCGGTGTGTCCGCAAGTATGAGACTAGGTTTTCTTTCACCGAAATGAAGGTAACCTTTGTAGCTCAGGATGGAATTTCATGGAGGAGGGTGCAACCAATCACACATCAGTTTTCTAGCCTTACCCTTAGAGCGGTAGATAATAGGAGTCCGAGCTATCCTATAGTGGTGGACCAGTATGCTGATGTCTTTCCTGAGGATGTTTCAAGACTACCTCCCCATAGATAGGTAGTCTTATACATCGACCTGTACCTTGGGACGACACTGATATCTACTCAATCATATCAGATTTCTCCCATGGAGCTTCGTGAGTTGCGAGTATATATGGAGGAATTATAGAGGAATAGGAAGGGGTTCATAAGGCCAAATGTTTCTTCATGGGAATCTCTAATTTTGTTCACCAAGAAGGAATATGGGAGTCTTATGCTTTGCATGGACTGTCGGTGCCCAAAATAGGTGAATGTGATGAAAACGTATCCACTCTAGAGGATTGATGATCTCTTTGAACAACTGAAGAGATCTTGATGGTTTTCAATGATAGACCTCAAATCAGGAAATCATAAGCTCAGGGTACAAGATAAGGATGTACTGAGGACGGACATCAGATGCCAGTATGGACACTATGAGTTCTTGGTAATGCCTTTCGACGTGACCAATGTCCCAGCAGTGTTTACAAGACTAATTAATAGGATCTTCTAGCCTTACCTCGATTGATTCATGGTGGTCTTCATTTATGACATCTTGGTTTACTCAGAAATGGAGGAGAAACATGACACTCACCTGCAGATAGTTCTGGATACACTCTGAGAGCACCATCTTTATGATAAACTCTCGAAGTGACATTTCTGGATAAAAGAGGTAAACTTTTTTGGAAAGTTTATCTTGGAGGCTGGAGTAGCAATGGGTCCATTAAAGATATAGGTATTTCTTTCTTGGGAGCCACTTAGTAGTGTGACTAAGGTGCGGTGTTTCTTGAGATTGGTTGGGTACTACCAGATATTTGTACCTCACTTCCCCAGGGTAGCGGCAACCTTGTCAGTTTTGACGAAGAAGGGAAACCTTTCTTGTGGATGGAGAAGTGACAGTAGAGTTTTCAAGATATGAGGCAGAGACTATTGAGTGCCCCCATCTTGAGGTTACCATAAAAGGGTGTTGGGTATGTAGTCTATTGTGATTCATAAGGGACCATACTAGGTTGTGTACTGATGCAGAACCAAGAGGGGATCGCCTAAGGCTCTTGAAAGCTGGGGAAACATAAGTATAAATACGATACCCATGACATGGAGTAAGCAACAATGGTCATTGCTCTAAAGATGTGGTAGAACTACTTGATGGGAGAACAATTCATAGTCTACTACAATCACAAGAGTATCAGGTATATCTTCTCACTTAAGGACCTAAAACTGAGACAACGATGATGGATGGGGTTCCTCTAGGACTATGACATTGAGATAGTTTATACTCTTGGGAAGGGGAACATAGAATTAGACTCACTCAACAGAAGGACTGGTCTACAGTTTCTGAGTGAGGCGACAGAGAAACCATCCGCATTGTAGATATCCTTCATGGATAGAGATAGAGAAGTTTCCCTCCCGTCCATGACTGTCACTTCGCAACTTCATCAGCGAGTTCGGGAGGCACAACGTGGGGATGTTGACTGCGAGGCCTGATGTTCTTAGATATCCACATGAAAGTCTCCTAAAGGATTTTTTGAAGGTGGGGAGAATGTCTTACTTTTCAGAGGATGCACCATGGTACCAGTGACACTGTGAGAAAAAGTATTGAGGGACTTACACACATCCCCTTTGGAGGAACATCCTAAAGTGGAGACGATGTACCAGGACCTCTGGTGTTAGTACAAGTGTCTTGGGATGAATTAAGAGGTGATAGAGTTCGTATCATGGTGTCACACTTGTCAGCAAGTGAAGGACGAGCATCAAGTACCAACAAGATCAGCTCTGCCACCTGAGTTTCCCGAATGGATGTGGGATATTATCTCCAGGGAATTTTTGATAGGGCTACCACATACATCCAGGGGCCACGATTCCATCTGGGTGATCGTTGATAGACTCACCATGTCGGCCAACTTCTAACCCATCTGAGATCAGGGATCAGTATAGGGATTGGGATGCCTCTATGTACATGGGATTTTAGGGATTCACGAGGTTCCATAGATAATTGTCTCTGATCATGATGCTTGTTTTACATCCCACTTGTGGAAGGTATTACAAGAGGCATTCGGAACTCAGCTACGCTTGAGCACCACCTTTCATCTTCAGACAAATGGTTAGATGTAACAGACCATACAGACACTCCATGACATGCTTCATGCTTGCATCCAAGATTTTCGCTGTAGTAGGGAACAATACCTACCACTGGTGGGGTTCACATACAATAATGTTTATCACTACACCATCTACATGGATCCATTTATTGCCATGTACGAGCGACCATGAAGATCACCTTTATCCTGGACGGACCTGGGGGAGTCAACACTTATGGGTCCAGAGTTGGTATGGGCTAGCACTGAGAAGGTGCAGATCATCCAGGAGTAGATGAAGGCATTATAGAATCGAAAGATGTCTTATGTCGACATGAGATGGAGACCCTAGGAGTTTGATGAGGGAGATCACATCTTCCTACGGGTCTCACCCCAACAAGGATTGCGGAGATTTGACCGAGGCGACAAGCTATCCCCGATGTTTATCAGACCTTTTTAGATCCCCCGTAGATTAGGTGAGGTGGCGTACCATCTAGATCTCCCCCCAATGATGCACTGTGTGCATAATGTTTTTCATGTGTCACAACTGAGGAGGTACATGCATGATCCATCGCAATTTATCAATTGGGGAAAGCTGTACATCAATGATAGGGTGACATTTGCAGAGTTTCCAGTGGATATAGGATCGACAGGAGTGGGTCCTTTGTGGGTAGTCGATTCCTCTTGTGTGAGTTTGGTGGCAGCACAAGAACCTGCAAGAGAGCACTTAGGAGCGGGAGGTTCAGATGTGTGCACATTACCCCTATTTGATTACCTAGTTTTGTTATAGCTTTTGGGGAAAAAATCCCAATGGTGGAGAGAATGTAATTACCCTTAAATTCCATATATATATATATTTTTAAATTATTTGAGATTATTATGAGTCTGCAAAAATTGAAGGCACATGATTCCAAGGCCCGGTGTTCCCAGAACACAATTTTGAACATTTTTTTAATGGTACATTTAGTGAAAGCGTGAGCGAGAATTTCTAACTTCTGAAACGGGTCTTGGAATTGAAATATGAGGGAACTGTTGAATTCACAATGCTGGTATTATCTTAATGGAGGATTAACATTGACCAGAGTAGTTCGATAGAAAATATAGTTTCAAAGACTTTTTGAAATAATTATTAAATTAAATAGCATATTGTTTTATTTTTCTAACACCTCTTGAGTGACAGTGGCGGGGACCATGGAGATGGTCAGACATTTAATAAGGTAAATTAAATTCCGGTTACACATTGATTTTGTAACCACCCCTCGTTTAATTAAATAGGTTTATTTATTTCACTAATTAATGAACCATTAATTGCAAATAGGATTAACCTCTTAACTCATCCTTGGGATTTAAAAAAAACATTGGAAATGGGAGAGGGTGTTGAGATGTTGTGGGAGAACTCCGACGAAGCGCCAACGATCAACCCTTCTAATAAATGTTGGAGGCATGTACTACATCATTGGTGAAAATGATCCGGGATCGACAAACACCTGTGCCTTCAACGAATGTGGATTATTCTCCACATTTTTTACATTTACTATGATTCCGAGGTAGGGGTTTTTGTTTAAATTTAGGTGATTTTGTTTTAAACTCTCATCCTTGAAAAATGTTCCGCACACAAATTAACCTAAATAAGTTAATCCATGATTTGTACGAAACTGTGGGTGGTGGTTGTGAGAGTTTTGAACGGTGTTTAGTCATCTCTCGATGATGTTTGAACTCTCACACTTGTTATTTTTCTAAAGCAGTGGGTGCAAGCCAATCGAACAAGTCCTAGACCCTCTGCCTTTTTTCATTGATTGCGTTCTTTGTGGGAAACCAGAAACTATGGAGGCATGATGAATTCAGGAGCCACTGTAACATCCCAGGTAAATGAAGAATAAGAAATTTTCATATTTATTAATATTTGTGAATTAAATATTAATTTTACTTTAAAAGGGTTGCTATGTTCGATAGCGTACCCGATACACAACAACGGGTTTCTTTGAAATCTTACGTGGAACATTAATAATATAATATTATTATTTTAAATGGTAGTTAACTCCTAGCCATTGTATTGGCGGGAATGTAAAAAACTAACTACAATATTATTATACATGATTTTTAATTGTATTTACACTATCCAACAAAAATTTAGAGTCTTAAAATGTGAATGAATCAAATTTTAAGCATAATTTACATTAAAAGGCCGATTTGTCACCTTTTAATAGAGAAACCTTTTTAAATATAGTTTTGGACACTTTAATACATTATATATGACTAAATAAAATCCTTATTTAGAATGGGGACATCAAAATTTACTTTGTGTAAATTTTTGGAATTTTTCCGATAAAGTTCATTTTTTAATGAATAGTGAAAAATATTGTATTTTAATTCAAAAGTTCCTTTTAATGTAATTTATTTATATGGTTAGATTATATTTTTAATTGGTTTTGAAGTGAAATTAAAATATATTTTTACCATTTAATCCAATGTTGGTCATTGTAATTAATTTCACTTTGAAATTGGACATAAACAAGTATCAATCTTTTGATAGTTATTGTTTCTTAAAAACACGATATTTGTTTTGATAATGGGAATTAATTTCAAAATTAATTAATGCCACTTCTATGTTTTGAATTTGGAAAAATAGAAATCATTTTTTAATTCGGAATATCAAATATATCTTAGGCTGAATTTTTGGTATTTTTCTCAAAAACATTAATTTTTGATGAATAGTGAAAGCACTTAGTGGTAGTTAAAAAAACCGACTTTTTCATTTAAATGAAACTTTACACCTTCTGTGAAGTTAATTTAAAAAATCTGACATACATGGTTGTTCTCAAAAAGTAAAATGTGGTTCATTAAGATGAAAATAATTTTTGGTGAATAGTAACTTTTGACTTTTATTTACCACAGTTAAAGGTAAATAGGGTAATTCAAGGTTAAAAGAATATTACAATAATTCCAAATTACCTTAACACTTGTTCAAACCTTATTGGTTGAGTAATTAACGACAATGGACATCTTTGGGTATATTTTGGGACCACATTGAGCCACATGGGAGTGATAATGATAATTTAGATTAATTAACTTAAAGTTAATGCAAAAATGACAAAAGTAAATATCTTTTAGTAATTAATTTTTATATGGTGTTATATAAGTCCTGTTTTTGACTATAAATATTCATTAGAAAGATAGTAATGTTTCCTACATGATAGTATTTTTTTATAATTTTTATACATCAAATAAAGTATATTATTTATGACACAATAATGATACGGTATTTACCTTATTAATAAATGATATAAATAAATAAGATTTTAATGATTAAAATATTATCCAAAAAATTTCCAATTCGGATTGGATTATTTTATTTAGAATATGAGTCATCTTATCTTTGACCGTAATGATTTTTGGACCTTTAGAAACCGAATATCATTATATAATAAAATAATATTTTCACACTTTCCTAAAGAGCCCCTCCTCTCCCTTATAAAAGGAGACCATTTCTATCCAATTCCTCACACCTCTCAAGCCATTTGGCTCATAAAAAATCTGCCCAATTAAGCTCCCTACATCCTTATACTCCTCATAGAAGCCTTACCTTAGGCATAAGGAACTTCAAGAAGTCTTTTGGTTCAAACCAAAGGGAGTTACCCAAATTAAATGTAATAGTTTCTCTTAAATTGTTTTCTTTTATTTTACTTCTCCAACCCCTAAACTATTTTTATTACTTTATTTTGTAACAAAAACTGTATCATATATATAATAGGATGTTGTTATGATAATTATTCGAACTACGCTTACACACACCCTTATCTAATGGATGAAGAACATAATGTTTCTATGGATGAAAAACTAAATCCTCACGAAATGATGATTATTAAATTACATCTTACCGCCTCTCATGGTGTCCATTATGATGGAAATATATTTATATATGATATATATTTTGTTTATGATTTTTTTATGCTTCTGTACTTCCCAATTATATCAAGACTTTATGGTTTTCCATAGTGGGTAAATACGATAATCTCATTTGAGGAAGTGCGGACTACCGCCCCTTAAAGTGATGTGACTCGTTAATGCCTTATGTGAGATGTATAAAAGATAGAGTTAATGATATTATACATGATATTATACTGGAATTATAATATACCTATGTGTCAATATGTTTTAATTCTATTAAAATAATAATGAGAAATGAATGTAGCGTTCATGCATACATACAACTTACCGTCTCCATGAATGGTGTATTTCATTTCATACCTTCAAATGTTATGTAATATTATAAATACATGTATATACTTGATATATATGATATATATTATATCTAAATCATGAATATCATTCTGGATATAATTGACTATGGACCACATGGACAACATTTAAATATATGGTTTTCATTTTTGACTCAAGTACCAAATATCGACAAAATGAACGTTATTAACTTAAGTGATTAAATAATGTTTATAACAAGGTAATAAGTGATATAAAAGGAATAATAAACTTGAAAGGGTTCTTAATAAAGTATAAATTTACTTTAGCTTATTATTCAGGAGATTAAAGAATGATCGAGTCAAGTCAGACATGAGGTAAGGGACTTCGTCTCAATCACCATTCATTGAGACATATTGTATTTTAATACACGATTTTCTTTTATATGCTGTATAAAAACCTTTGAATTTTAATTTCATTCAAAGGAAATACTTTTATACGAAGAATTTTACTAAATGAAAAAAAGGAATGTTTTTTACGTAAGTGGTGACAACGACCTTTACGCCGCTGTGAGTATTATTTGATCTTTGGATTCCTTAACAAGACAAAATGTTTTTAAAAGGAAAAATAATACCATATACTATTTTTGAGTATTTTGTTATTGAAGATGATTTTGAGAATGGATTTATTATTTCAATATCTTGAAATGATATTTCATTATTGCAATGTGGAAATGTTATCTTTCCTTTATGCTTATGTTATGTGTTATGATTATGTTATGGTTCTTGGGAATTATTTACGTATATGGGTGGTTCCGTGATAAACCTTGGGTGAGTGAGCCATATATAGCTCTCCAATGCATTGGGTAACATGAAAGAGGTAAAAGTGAATGTTTCTCTTAATAGATTTAGGGAATGTACTATGATTTGTATTCTAAAGTAACTCCCTATATAGCAGTGATAGCTACAATGTAAGTATGATATGGATGCCACAAGTTACCTTTATGAATTATAATTTCTACGTGTTTTTCATAAATCATATGATTTCACGAGGTAATTAAAAGATTTCATATTCTGTATGTATTTATGAACAAATGTTTTAATTTTTTGTTTTATAACACTTACTGAGGTTTTTATGATCATCCCATGTTTTGAAATGTTTTCACAGGACTAAAAGATGAATAGGGTCAAGGATTGGGTCAAGGAAAAGTCATGTTGTCTAAAACATGGAAGTAGACATGACTCCTTTTTTCAAGAGTTTTTATTTTATGAAAAAATGGAAATTGTGTAGAAGTGTCTACCTTGTAATATTTTGAAATGTAATAGTTATGTCCTAATTCTATAAAACTCTAAACCTGAAAATATCCTCAATGTGAATTATTCATTTAATTCAATATTATGTAATGTTTAAGGCCGGGTCCTTATAGTTGGTATCAGAGTTCAGTTTAGAAAACTTTAGGTGTTAGGGTATTGTTAAAGTAATATCTATATAGTAATTTATGTTAATATTGTCATCATATAGCATTTCCAGATTACTATGTTGCTTCACCTAATATATTTTTGAGTTAAGAATGGTTTTCCGCAAAGGAAATAGGCCAGCTGTGTTGGGACGACATCAGGAGGAAGACAACCTTCCAAATCAGCAACCTGGGATGGTCGGAATCAGAACTGAACAGTTTGTTGCAGCGATGACATAGTTGACTCAGGCTATAATTGGTCGTAGTATCCATGCATGAGATCAGCCAGATCAACCGCAGAGGAGCATGTCAGTAGTGGAGCATTTCATGAGGCAACATCCCCCATCATTCAGAGGATCATCTGACCCTGTGCTAGCTTAAGGGTGGATTAAAGCCCTGGAAATGATTTTCGATGTCATGGGATGTTCAGAACATAAAAATGTTAGTCTTGCTGTTTACCATTTTGAAGGTGAAGCTGATCAGTGGTGGTCGATGGTGAAAAATATAAGGTATAGTGAAGAGATTGATGCACTTTATTGGGATTAATTAAAAGGTATGTCTCTTGAGAAATATTTTCTTAAGGTGGTTAATCTTAGGATGGAAAACAATTCCTGGAATTGAGGCAGGAGGATGACTCAGTGGCTAGTTAAGAAGAAAAACTCACTCGACCGATAAGGTTTGCTCCAAATTTCATACAAGTTATTGATAGTAAAATCAACCATTTTTACTTAGGATTAAATCCAAAGTTTCTAAAGGCTTTAGATTCTTGTGAGTTCAAAAGTTATGAAAAACTTGGTCATTGTGAGGAGAAGGTGGAAATGGAGTTTGATGATGATCAGGTATTCTTTGACAAACAACAGAATAATAGGTCGAGGTGGCAGGCGAAAGAGAATAAATCTTCAAAAAAGTCTTATGGTAAGAAACATAAGTTTACAGTTTGTGAAAATTGTGGTAAAAAGAATTCTTGGGAATGTCTTTTGAATTCTGGTAAGTTCTACCGAAGTGGTAAAATGGGGCATAAGGCTCGTAATTGCAATGAAAAAAGATCTGGGTAATGGTAGGACAAAATCTGATTTACAGTCAGTAAAATGTTTTAAGTGAAATGAAATGGGTTATTATGAAAATAAGTGTCCAACAAAGAACACAACTGAAGGAAAGCAGCTACACTACAAGAAGAAAGGGGTGGTGAAATCCTTTGCAACTACTTCAACAGATGTTGGGCCATCAAATGAAGTAATATCAGGTACACTGTTTGTTTGTTCAGATTATGCTAATGTGTTGTTTGATTCAGGGTCTACACACTATTTCATTTCGGAGAATTTTGCTAGTAAATTGGGAATTCCATCTCATGATATGAATACTGAACTTATGGTAAAAACACCTATAGGAAATGTTGAGACAAAAAGAAAACAAAAGAATATTCTTGTCCTTGTGTGCGAAAAGAATCTACCTGCAAACCTTATTGTTTTTCCTCTAGTAGAGTTTGATGTTATATTGGGAATGGATTGCCTTTCTGTTTATCATGCTAAGATTGACTGCAGAGCTAAAGAGGTTTCTTTTCAGAATGATTTTTAGTTTGTATACACAAATAAACCCTTGCTGTTGATAACATATCACGAAGCATATAAACTAGTAAAAAATGGAAATGAATGTTTTTTTAAAAGGTTGGGGTCGAAGCCTCAATTTATTATTTAAAGTAAAGTCCTCTTTTAGACTGGGTATAGGGAGACCCATTACATATCCCGAAGGCCCAATGCCAAGTTTCATGAATACAAGGCTTGAAAGCCCATATTTTTGGCCCAAATACCCCTCGGTGAACAGTACTGCTACAGTACCTTCTACAGTACAACCGCTGCTACAGTACATGATACAGCCCCTCCGCTGCTACAGTGTCGCTGCTGCAACAGTTCCACTACTGCTACAGTACTGCTACAGTACCCGGAAATTCTCCCCTTCTCAGATTTGATCTTGGGTCTTTTGGATCCCAAGAAGGAGCCTGTACCACTTGGGTACATGCTCGTTGGCAAACGTGTTGGTCGGTTTAGGGGGTATTGAGGTGGCCTTACCCCACCCCCTATCGCACGTCCCCAGCTAGGCCCAAGGTGGCCAACCATGGACTTGGGCCAGTTCCACATGGAGTCGAAGGGATGAGAGGATCGCGGGCATATAGTGTGCATTGCCTTTGTGAGGACTCGAATCCAGAACCTCGATGATAGGACGCCACCGCCTTGAACCAACTCACCTAGCCCCCACAGGCATGATGGAAATGAATGTTACCTTTCACATATTGTTGAAAACAAAGGAACTGTTTAGATTAATTATGTGCCAATGGTAAATGAGTACCTTGATGTTTTTCCTAATGAGTTTCCTGGTATTATACCTGGTGAAGAATTGAATTTACTATTGACTTAGTTTCTGAGGCTAATCCAATTTCAAAACCCCCTTATAGAATGGATCAAATTGAACTTTTAGAGTTAAATAAGCAATTCCAAGAGTTATTAGATAAAGGTTTCATTCGACCTAGTACGCCACCTTGGGGTGATCCTGTCTTGTTTGTTAAAAAGAAATATGGTTCAATGAGACTTTTCATTGATTATAGAGCATTGAATAACATCACTATAAAGAATAAGTATCTTTAGACTCATATCGATGATTTGTTTGATTAGCTCCAGAGAGCTCAGTATTTTTCGAATATTGACTTGAGGTCGGGGTACCATCAGTTGAAAGTAAAGGAAGAAGATGTTTCGATGACTGCGTTTCATACTAGATATGGCCATTATGAATTTTTAGTTATGCCTTTTGGGTTAAGCAATTCACCTGCTGGATTCATGGATCTTATGAATAAAATTTTCCATGAGTTCTTGGATAAGTTTGTTATTGTGTTTTTTGATAATATTTTGGTTTATTCCAAAAGTAAGGAAGAACATGAAATTTATTTAAGATTTGTCTTTCAAACCTTAAAAGAAACGAACCTTTATGGGAAATTTAGCAAGTGTGAGTTTTGGTTACAAAAAATTTCCTTCCTTGGTCACATTGCTTCAAAAATGGCATAACTATTGATCTTACTAAAACAAAAGTTGTTGAATAATGGCCAAGACCCACAAATATAACCGAGATTCATTGTTTTCTTGGTTTGGCGGGTTATTAACAGAGGTTTGTTGAATCTTTTTCATGGTTATCTAGTCCAATGAATAAGTTAACTCTAAAAGGTGTTAAGTTTATCTTGATAAAAGAATGTGAAGATTTTTTTAGGAATTGAAAAGAAGAATGGTGAATGATCCAGTTTTGGAACTTCCATCCAGAAGTAGTGAGTTTTTTATCTACAGTGATGCTTTATTGAAAGGACTGGGATGTGTCCTAATTCAGAATGATCAGGTAATTTCTTATGATTCACGTCAGTTAAAACCTCATTAGTTAAATTACCCTACACATGATTTGGAATTAGCTGCTGTTGTTTTTGCTTTAAAAATTTGGAGGCATCATTTGTATGGAGTGAAGTGTGAAATACATACTGATCACAGAAGTTTGAAGTATATATTCACTCAGAAATAATTGAACATGAGAAAGAGGAGATGGTTGGAATTAATCAAGGATTATGATTTCATGATCATTTATCATACGGGAAAAGAAAATAAAGTGGATGATGCTTTGAGTCAAAAAAGTAATACTTTATTAACCATGTTACGTTTGGAACGAGATCCTTTGGTTTTTGATTTGATGAAATTTGGCATAGAAGTTGTTGTTGTAGGAAATTATTCTGTTTTGTTTCAGGTATTAGTGAAATAATCTCTATCAGATAGAATTAAGAAAGCGTAGAAGGAAGACAATGAGTTGTAGAAAAAGGTTGTGTTGGTTCAGAGGGGTAAGTTGCCTAATTTTAATGCTACTAATGATTGTATTTTGAGATTTGGAAGGAGGTGATGTGTGCCTTGTGATTCACTGATGAAGAACAATTTGTTATGTGAAGCTCATAGTTCCCCATTTTCAGTTCATCGTGGTAGTACTAAGATGTACAGAGATTTTCGAGATTATTACTGGTGGGATGGAATGAAAAGAGATATTGCTGATTTTATTGTGAAGTGTTTGACTTGTCAGAAGGTTAATGTGGAGTAGTAGTTACCGAAAGGGATACTTCAACCTCTATGAGTTCCAGAGCAGAAATGGGAAAATATATCCATGGACTTCGTTGTGGGATTACCAAAGACATCTTGAGGTAATAATGCAATCTGGGTTATAGTTGATCGATTGACCAAATCTTCTCATTTCCTTCCTATTAGAGATATATTATCTCTAGATAAACTTGATCGGTTGTATGTTAAAGAGATAGTCTGGTTGCATGGAGTTCCTCTCTCCATTGTATTTGATCATGATCCCAGGTTTACTTCTAGATTTTGGAATGGCCTTTAGAAGTCATTGGGTACTGAATTAAATTTTAGTACAACTTTTCATCCTCAATCAGATGGGTAGTCAGAACGAACAATTCAGACCTTGGAAGATATGTTATGTTCTTGTTCGATGGATTACCAGGGAAGATGGGACCAACATCTTTCTTTGGATGAATTTTCATATAATAACAGTTTTCATTGTAGTATATAGATGCCTCAATTTGAGGCATTATGTGGAAGGTGTTGTCGAACTCCATCTTTTTTGGGATGAAGTATGTGAAAGGAAGCTGATGGGACCAGAATTGGTAGAAGAGATGGCAGAGAAAGTTCAGTTGATTTAGAAGCACATGAGAACATCTCAGAGTAGACAGAAAAATTATGCAGATAACCGGAGGAAGGATCTTTCCTTTGAGGTAGGTGATCATGTCTTTCTCAAAGTTTCTCCATGGAAAAGTGTGATGCGTTTTGGTATGAAAGGAAATTCGAGTATGAGTTTCATTGGACCTTATGAAATTCTGGAGAAAGTTGGATCAGTTGTGTATAGAGTGGCTTTACCTCCAAGTTTATCCTAGGTACACAATGTTTTTCATGTTTCGATGTTGAGAAAGTATATGCCAGATCCATCTCATGTTTTGAGCCCAGAGGTAGTTCAGTTGGAAGAGAATCTCTCTTATGAAGAACAAACAGTCCAGATTCTTGACCATAGAGATCAAGTGTTGTGGAATAAGGTAATTCACCAGGTAATGGTTTTTGGGAAAAACCATATGTTTGAAGAGGCAACGTGGGAATCTGAAAATTCTATGAGGGATAAATACCCCCACTTATTTTGATAAGTGAATAAAAATTGCGAGGACACAATTTCCAAAAGAGGGGAAGGATGTAACATCCCAGGTAAATGAATAATATAAGATTTTCATATTTGTTAATATTTATGAATTAAATATTAATTTTACTTTAAAAGGGTTTGTATGTTCGATAGCATACCCGATATGCAACAACGGGTTTCTTTGAAATCTTACGTGGCACACTAATAATATAATATTATTATTTTAAATGGTAGTTAACTCCCAGCTGTTGTATTGGAGGGAATGTACAAAACTAACTAAAATGTGATTATACATGATTGTTAAATGTATTTACATTATCCAATAAAAAGTTATAGGCTTAAAATGTGAATGAATCTAATTTTAAGCATAATTTACATTAAAAGTTCGATTTATCGCCTTTTAAAGGTGAAACATTTTTAAATCTAGTTTTGGTCACTTTAATACATTCTATATGACCAAATAAAATCCTTCTTTAGAATGGGGACATCAAAATTTACTTTGTGTAAATTTTTGGAAGTTTTCCGATAAAGTACATTTTTAAGGAATAGTGAAAAATAATGTATTTTAATTCAAAAGTGCCTTTTAATATAATTTATTTATATGGATGGATTATCTTTTTAATTGGTTTTAGATTTAAATTAAAATATATTTTCACCATTTAATTCAATTTTGGTCATTGGAATTAATTTCACTTTGAAATTGGACATAAACAAGTATTAATCTTTTGATAGTTATTGTTTCTTAAAAATACGCTATTTGTTTTGATAATGGGAATTTATTTTAAAATTAATTAATTCCAATTCTATGTTTGAAATTTGGAAAAATAGAAATCATTTTTTATTTTGGAATATCAAATATAGCTTAGGCTGAATTTTTGGTATTTTTCAGAAAAACATCAATTTTTGATGAATAGTGAAACCACTTAGTGGTAGTTAAAAAAACTGATTTTTTCATTTCAATGAAATTTTACTACTTATGTGAATTTAATTTCAAAAATCCTACATACATGGTTGTTATTAAAATGTAAAATGTGGTTCAATAATATGAAAATAATTTTTGGTGAATAGTAACTGTTGACTTTTATTTACCGCGGTTAAAGGTAAATAGGGTAATTCAAGGTTAAAAGAATATTATAATAATTCAAAATTACCCTAAAACATATCCACAACTTATTGGTTGACTCATTAACGACTATGGGAATCTTTGGTCGATTTTGGGACCCCATTGAGCCACTTGAGAGTGATAATGACAATTTAGATTAATTAACTTACAATTAAGGCAAAAATGACAAAAGAAAATATCTTGGAGTAATTAATTTTTATATGGTGTTATATAAGTCCTATTTTATACTATAAATATTCATTAGAAAGATAAATATATTTCCTACTTGATAGTATTTTTTTATAATTTTTAGACATCACATAAATTAAATCATTTATGACACAATAATGATGTAGTATTTACCTCATTAATAAATGATTTAAACAAATAAGATTATAATGATTAAAATACTATCCAAAAAATCTCCAATTCTGATTAGATGATTTTATTCAGAATACGAGTCATCTTATATTTTACCTTAATTATTCTTGGACCTTTAGAAACCGAATATCATTATATAATATAATAATATTTTCACACTTTCCTAAAGAGCCCCTCCTCTCCCTTATAAAAGGAGATCATTTCTAGGAAATTCCTCACACCTCTCAAGCCATTTTTATCATCCTAACTCTTCCCAATTATGATCTCTACATACCTATCCTACTCATAGAAGCCTTACCTTAGGAATAAGGAACTTCAAGAAGTCCTTTGGTTCAAACAAAAGGGAGTTACCCAAATTAAAGGTAACTGTTTCTCTTAAATTGTTTTCTTTTATTTTAATTATCCAAACCCTAAACTATTTTAATTCCTTTATTTTGTAACAAAACCAGTATCCTAAATATACTAGGACATTTTTATGAGAATTATTATAGCTACACTTACACACACCTCCATCTAATGGATGAAGAACATAATGTTTCTTAGGATGGAAAACTAACGCCACACGAAACGATGATTGTTCAATTACATATTACCACCTCTCATGGTGACCATTATGATGGAACTATATTTATATATGATATATATTATGTTTATGATTTCCTTATTCTTCTGTACTTCCCAATTATATCAAGACTTTATTTTTTTCCATAATGGGTAAATACGATAATCTCATTTGAGGAAGTGCGGACTACCGCCCCCTTAAAGTGATGTGACTCATTAATGCCTTATGTGGGATGTATAAAGAATAGATTTAATGATATTATATATGATATTATACTGGAATTATGATATACCTATGTATCTTTATGTTTTAATTCCATTAAAATAAGAAAGAGAAATGAAAGTAACGTTCATGCTTACGTACGACTTACCGTCTCCATGAATGGTGCATTTCATTTCATACCTCCAAATGTTATGTACTATTATAAATACATGTATATACTGTATATATATGATATATATGATATCTAAATCATGAATATCATTTTGTATATAATGGAATATTGACCACATGGACAACTTGTAAATAGAAGGTGTTCATTTTTGACTCAAATACCAAATGTCGACAAAATGAACGTTATTAACTTAAGTGATTAAATAATGTTAATAACATGGTAATAAGTGATATAAAAGGAATAATAAAATTTAAAAAGGTTCTTAAGAAAGTATAAATTAACTTTAGATTATTATTCAGGAGATTAAAGAACGATCGAGTCAAGTCAGACATGAGGTAAGGGACTTCATCTCAATCTCCTTTCATTGAGGCATATTGTATTTTAATACACGATTTTCATTTATACGCTATATAAACACCTTTAACTTTTCATTTCATTCAAAGGGAATATTTTTATATGAAGTGTTTTACTAAATAACAAAAAGGAGTGTTTTTTTACGTAAGTGGTGAGAATGAACTTTCCTCCACCGTGAGTATTATTTGATATTTGGCTTCCTTAACAAGCTGGAATGTTTTTAAAAGGAAAAATAAATTCCATATACACTTTTGAAGTATTTTGGTATTAAAAATTCTTTTGAGAATGGATTTATTATTTCAATACCATGAAATGATATTTTATTATTTCAATGTGTAAATGCTATCTTTCTTTTATGCTTATGTTATGTGTTATGATCATGTTATGGTTCTTGCGCATTATTTACGTATACGGGTGGTTCCATTGTAAACCTAGGGCGGGTGAGCCCGAGATAGCTTTCCAATGCATTGGGTAACATGACGGAGGTAAACATGATTGTTTCTCCTAATATATTTAGGTAATATACTATGATGTGTATTCCAAAGTAAACCCCTATGTAGTTGTGATAGCTACAATGTATGTATGATATGGATGCCACAAGTTACCTTTATGAATTATGATTTCTATGTGTCTTTCATAAATCTTTTGATTTAATGAGGTAGGTAAAAGATTTCATGTCTTGTATGTATTTATGAACAAATGATTTCATTATTTGTTTTATAACCCTTACTGAGCTTTTTATGCCCATCCCAAGTTTTGAAATGTTTTTACAGGACTTAAAGATGAATAGGGACAAGAATGGGATCAAGGAAAGCTCATGCTATCTAAAACATGGAATTAGACATGAAATTTTTTTTCAAGAGTTTTTATTTTATGAAAAAATGGAAACTGTGTAGAAGTGTCTACCTTGTAATCTTTTGAGATGTAATAGTTATGTCCTAATTCTCTAAAACTATAAACCTGAAAAGATAATAAATGTTAATTATTTATTTAATTCAATATTTCGTAATGTTTAAGGCCATTTACTTATAGAAATAAAGTGTTGGATGCATCTTGGGATGACCGTAGGTGTAATCAGAAGGGAAAGCGGACCACTAGAGCTCAGCAGGTGGCCCATGGAAGCCTAGCCAGCGTGGCACCAGTGTGGTGGCGCCGACAGCAGTGAAGGAAGGAAGCGCCTGAAGGTACCACGACAGACAACAGGGGTGATTGACCCTTGGCAGGCAGCGTTGGAAGCTGGCGGTACGTCATCGTGCGCCGTGGATGGAGGTCGTGACTTCGATCCACGGTAGAGGGGGACCCACACCATACAGGTCAGGATGATAGAGGGGGTGGCACCATGTGGCACCTCTATTTCAAACCGAACTGATGAATGTCTGTTCGGGATGGAACTGACCCCCACGCTGCCTGGTAGGTCACCCCTAGCCTAGTCGGGCCGGTCTGCAGCCCTGCTGGCTAATCCCACGACGAACCATCTCACTCGGGCCGGCCCAACTAGTTTGGGCCAGGCCGGGTCAGACCCGGGTCGGACCCGAACTAGGTGGGCGGCCCAGGTCTGGGCAGGTTGGGTCCGTCCAGCCGGGTTGGACTAGACTCGAATCCTTTTCAACACACTTTCACTTAAAAGCTCGTATCTCAGAAACCAGACGTCTGTTTGACAAACCATATACAGTGCTGGAATCCTTGGAACATGCCGGTCCTTTTACGACACTCCTCCTATGTTTTGGATAATTTTGTATTATGTCTGAGATGTATTGAACCCGAATCCAACTGGGGCCTCAGTACTAAAACACTTATAATTCACAGACCGGGTGTCCGATTGATGCACCGTCTATCACATTGGGACCCTTAACACATGAATGTACATTGGGTTACTCCTTCGTGGAACTTAATGGATATTTAGTAATGACTAATATCTTGAGGATTAGATTCTATAGAACTCAAGCACACTGAGTACGGGGAATCCTATGGCTGGCTATCAATTGAAGTGCGACCCTGTGTGGATCAACATCATAGCAACCCTGCATAGATCATCATCATAGAGACCCTATGTGGATCTGCATCATAGGGAACCTGTGTGGATCAACATCATAGAGACCCTATGTGGATTATTATCCTAGAAACCCTGTGTGAATCAGTAGTGCGCCACCCGATGAGGACTAGCCTTAGAGCGGCCTGTCGTGGATCAGCAACATACGACCCTAATAGGATTGACAATGGAACAACTTCTTCCTGGTTCAGTTGTGGAACTTGATAATGGAATAAAATGATATATCTTAAGACTAGTCATCTTTATTCCTGATCTCCGAGTAGTAAACCTGGTGTAAGATGAATTTATTTCGTGTTTGGTGTTTGAGGTCATCTTTTTTGGTTTTCCTTTGTGGAATTCTGGGAGACCTTCTAGGGGTCTCGGGGTCCTTAATAGGTATTGTTATACTCACCCTTATACGGGACTCCCCCACACATTGTCGTGTCTTCTGCAGATGTCAAGCTGCTGGGATGTGACTTAAGGGAGGCAGGACCAGGTAGTACACCAAGGTGTCTGGTTGACATGGAGAGCCACGAAGATGAGCTATACCTACCCTTCAGGTAGGATCCTTGGTGTACAATCTCAATAATTTTTTTTTCTGTTGTAGTTGTACCTTTCAATTTGGCTTGTATTCCGACCCCCTTTACTTTTAGTACACACTTTTACAACTGTAGTTTTATTTTGTGGTTTTCATCTTATCGTGTTCTTGGTTTGTGTGTTTGTAGTCTAAAAGGAAATTCCTTCCTAATATTTTGGAAATTCCTTTCCAATGATAGTCGCCAAACCATGTACTATGGAAGGTGGGATTGGGGTAGTCATTCCATTAGCCCCGAGGGATGGGTCATGACAATATCACCAATATGTTTCAAGAATTTCATGTTTAGTTATTTGTTATAATTTTTTATGCAGTGTAGAATTATAATTTCATAAATTTCAACATTTAAGATCAACTAAGCTATCCAAAATGAAAAAAATGTTGTACCAATCCATGAACTTTCATTACAACCCATAAAATCCAATTCCAAATTTCACATCCATGATTTTATTTTATGGTTTTACTTTTTTTGTTTTTTATTTTTATCTTGGTTTCCTAATTTCCCCAAGAGGTTTTTCTAAAAATGGGATTTTTGGACCCCACAGCAGGTGGTGCCTGATTGTTACATGGATTGGGGAAACTATGCGCCAAACCCGGAAGAACTGTGCACTATGGATAGTGGTATTATCCATGCATCATAGTTTTCTACATGACCATGCACCTTTCCCCCTAAAACCATGTAATATCATTTCTCTTGGATAGATAAGGAAGTATGGTTGCCACATGGTTTGGAAAACCGTGTGAGCTAACGATGCGACTTGTCCAGGTCATAAAAAATTTAGGAATTTATACTTTTCCCTCATCATATTTAACACTAAATCGCCCCTAATCTAGTATTTTAATCCCTAATATCTACCTACACACCTCTTTGGACCCCATAATCACCAATATTTGTGTCGTTTTGGCTTTGGTTATACAAAGAATCATCAAATAAGTCTCTTTTCTAGATAGTTCATTATCCGTTGTTAATTTTCTCCAAAATATTTGAGGTTGGTGGCCTCACTCTCAACTCTACTTAAGAGAAAAATTTGGAATGATTTTAAATCGAACATTTTGTGTTTAATTAGTTGTGATTTGGCTATTTAAAAATCATTGAAAACCCTTCTTTGTGAGGGTTTGGAAAATTTGGAAAATCTGGAAAATTGGGTATTTGAATGAAGTGATAGTGTTCCTAATTTAAAAATAATGATTTTAAAATTAGGATTTTATATAATTGAAGAACATTTTTGGGATTATACGTTTTCAATTAAAGGGAATGTTTTATTGAAATGAAATGGCTTCATTGAAGTTGGTTTGTACTGCAGTTTTCAATAAAAATGAAATTTTTTTAAAATGATTTGTCTTGGTGATTTGAAATGGTTTGGCATAAATAGGGTTGTGTGAGTTCATATTTATGGGACCCAAATAAGGGATGTGTACCGTTGGGGTACAAGGTGAGTGACCTAGGTTCTGGGGGTATGTTTCATTAGGACACAAGGTTATAATTGGAGAGACCACTCATGAGTATGGAACTATTGATTGAAGCATGCCTGGGTGTGTGTTTCAAACCATGGGTTGGGTATGCCAAAATGATAAATGAGAATGGGTTTTAAGTATTTGCTTATTTTTTTTCTATAAGTATAGCTTTTTTGAAATTGGTTTAATGAGAACATGTTTTTATTTGGTTACAATTTATTTTGGAACTTGTTTATTTTGTGTTATAAACTATCTTGCGGAATTTTATTCTATAAATGGTTTTATATAAATGTGGGTAATTTTTCTATACTAGTGAAATGAGTCAAGAAGTCATTGGGGATAACCTATTGAGTATTATTCTCAACTCTGATTTGGAACATGGTTGTTTTTGCTGATGTTATCTTCTAGGACATTGGAAAAGTTAAAGTATCTGCTGTTTTTTGCACCACTAGGTGATAATTGGGATTTCTACTGACTGTGAAGCACAGAGCATGTCTAATATGGAGTCTTATGGACTTCCTGAAATATTTAGTTTTTCTTCCATTTTTTCTTTGATAGTAGTTTGGTCTTCTGCTGTTGAAAACATTGGAGTGTTTTTTATATGAATAAAGTAGTTGTGTTGTCTTGGTTTTATTAATGCATTATATAATGAGTTGTCTGGTTATGGTGGTAGGATAATGGTTTTATTTATCAAAGGGTAAATCATCCCACACTTGTGTTTGAAGCCCTTTGGAATTTATTTCTATCCTATGGAATCTTGGTGATGTCTCTTAAGTCAAAGTAATTATTCATTGTACTATTATGATAATGAGAATAAGATAGTCATTAGAAATGGTATCAGTTTGTTCAGTCCTTACCTAATAAGTAGTTTTCAGTTTATTGGTCTTGGAGTTGAATTCATCCTGGTCTATTCCTTAGGCTATGATCTTACAAAGTAGTAGGATTTTTATAACTTGAAATGTATTGTATAAAAGTATGTAGCTAACTTGTTTATGTTGAACTTCAAGTTACTAGGTAGTTGGGTATATAAGTGTCATGGAGACTCTTATAGGATTTTGAAATCTCATTGTCCCTAGGTTTATCTAATGAGACATGCATGAAATGCATTTTAGAGTAATTAATTCCTACAATGATTTCATATTTCATTTTGAGTAATGATTTATGACTTTTTGAAAAGGTTTAAATTTTTGAAAAATGCATACTTTATTTTCAAATGATAGATTTTGAAAAGATGATACATAGGGTATTTTGAAAATGGTTTGATTATTGAAATAAAGAATGATATTTTTTAGAAATTGTTGACCATGGAAAAGGGTGTTTTTAGGCAACAATGTTCTGATAGTTGATTTGATATAATTTGGCATTCAAAGAAATCCGTTTCTAGGGAGTGACACTTACTGAGTTTGTTTTTTGTTTTGTAAATGG
Organism: Viscum album; assembly: GCA_963277665.1. Classification (NCBI taxonomy): domain Eukaryota; kingdom Viridiplantae; phylum Streptophyta; class Magnoliopsida; order Santalales; family Viscaceae; genus Viscum; species Viscum album. Next base: position 1,994,104,657 of record OY728151.1, read on the forward strand.
CACCTGATAGGCATTGTAGAAACCAACTAGAAGAAGCTGAAGAGAACATGGTTTCACCTGAGCCATAGGTGAACCAAGAGTTTGTTCAGACTAAAGTCAAAGAATTTCACGCTATGGATACAGAGAATTGTAGGGATGAGACAAGGCATGTGGATCATTTCATTTAGTACATGAAGTAGAATTCACCCATCTTCAGGGTTGATTCAGAGCCTGAAAGGGTGGAGGTGTGGTTGAACATGATGAATTGAATTTTTCAATTCATTGGAACACTGAAGGAGCTCAAATTCAAGTTGAACATGTATATTATTAAGGATTTTTCATGCCAATGGTGGTAATTGGGATACATATTAATGGGGATCAAGGACTTACTTGGGAGGATTTCATGGAATTTTTTAACAAATAGTTATATACTCACATGTTCAGGTTCTAGAGGATGACTTACTTCTATAGTATGAAGTAGGAAAACCTCTCTGTCACCGAGTATGAAGCTAAATTCATTCATTTAGTGCATTTTTTACCCAAAGTTAGCATTTAGTGCGACCTTGAAGGAAAACATCTTTGAATCAGGGCTAAGGATGTAGATTTGATCGAAGATTGTGGTGATCTGTATTACATATTATACAAAGATGGTGATGATAGAAACAATGGATATTTGGGATATCTTAGGATATGAGGGAGGAGGAAGTATGATGATACCTATGGGAAATGGTGGGAACTCAAATGATGGGAGAAAGTGAAATAGGGAAACCTATTTCCTAGGAGGGAGTGGGACACAAAATCAGATAGCAGGATCACTGAAATTTTCTCCACAACCCCAGACAAAATAAATCTTTTCACAATTTGGTTCCCTTGTCTATATAAAGAGAGAGTGTATTACACAACCTAGAGCCTGCCATAATTTCAAGAAGATGGGGCATCTTCAGCGCTATTGTCACAATGGTCCTAGTTCAGGTGCTCATGAAACTTCTCAGGTGTTTCAAGAATCATAAGCTTCTACTGGATATGTTCAGTATAATCCATCTTGTCAGAAGATAAGAGCTATTCATGGTGATTATTGGAATTCCATGACTTCTTAGCAAAGGAAATCTCAGAATGGAAACAAGGAACCATGTGCAGTGATGAATCATTTGTATGGAGCTGAGAAGATGATTGTGGATGATCAGAAAGAAGTATCTATAGTGAGAGGTATGATTATATTGAATTCTACCCTCATGAATGTGATATTTGATACTAGTGTATCTCATTCGTTCATTACTGCTTGTGCAGCTGACATGTTATGCTTCAAACATGATATGATTCCTTCTATGAAAAAACATCAAACTTCTCTCAGTGAAAGTGAATGTCAAGATTTTGTGTGTATAGATTGTTCTATAACATCTGATGGTGCTGAGATAAAGTGGGTATTGTCAGTTTTTGAGAGGGATGTCAACGATGTAATACTGGGTATGGATTGGTTGACAATGTTTAAGGATCACATAGACCGTTATAAAAGGTCATTGAGTTTCGCGACTGATGACGGTATCGAAAATATTTTCAGAGGAGAGAGGGTTGTAAAGAGAGGTGCAATGGGAATGTTAGCACTAGCTGTGGGGATGACCTCTTACTAGTTGGAGGCATTAAATTTGTAATAAATAGAAGAGACCAAAGAAAATATTTTTCCAGTGGTTGTGGATCAATTTCTAGATGTGTTTCCTAAAAACTTCCCAAAGTTACCAACTATTAGGGAAGTGGAGTTTTTGATTGATCTCCAACCAAGGAACATCCCTATTTCCCTTAAGTATTATAGGATGACACAAAAAGTGTTATGGGAATTGATAGTGTATTTTGAGGAGTAGGAAAGGAAAAGATTCATTCAGCCGTGCACGCCTCTGTTGGCAGCACCAATTCTATTCGTTACGAATGCATATAGAAATTTAAGGCTGTGTGTTGATTATTGAAAGTTTATCCAAGTTAAAATAGAGAACATATATCCACTACCACAAATCGATAACCAGTTTGATCAATTGAAGGGAGCTTAGTGGTTCTCTAAAATTAAATTGTGATCAGGATACCATCAATTGAAACTTCAGAAGAAGGATATTCTGAAGACTGCTTTCAAAAGAAGATATGGACACTATGAATATGTAGTGAGGAATTTCAATATTTTAAATATACTAGAAATATTTATGGATTTGATGAATCATATATTTAAAAGATATCTGGATTCTTCTGTTTTGGGGATTGTGTATGACATATTGTTGTATTCAAAGAAAAGTGGAGAGCATGAGAAACACTTAGCGACAATGTAGGAAATATTGAGAGAATATTGTTTGTATGTCAAACTATCAATGTTTGATTTTTGGATATAATTGGTATGCTTTTTTGGCCATGTAATATCAGAAAAATTTGTTTTAGTGTACCCTGAAAAGATAGAGGTTGTGATCTTGTGGTAACCTCCGAAGAATTTTTTTAGATACAAAGTTTTCTTGGTCTACCTGGTCATTACCAATAGTTTTTTCATGTCTTCTCATGGCTAGCTTAACAAATTATATCCTTGAAAAATAGGAATGTTCCATTCTGATGGACTAAGGAATTCCATAAGTCCTTCCAAGAGTTGAAATTTCATCTTATATCAACACCTAACATGATCTTTCTAGAATCAGGATAGGGTTATGTTGTGTACTGTGATGCTTCAGGATCAGGGTGGGAATGTGTTCTTATATTAGGATACCATGTGGTTGCTTATGGTTCAAGACAATTGAGAGTTCATGAGAATAAATAACCAACACATGAATTCGAGTTACCAGTATTTTTTTATGATTTGAAGATTTCGTGCCACTATCTCTCTGGTGAGAAATTTTTTGTGTTCACAGATCATAAATGTTTGAAACATATTTTCTCACAATGATATTTGAATATGAGGAAAAGGAGATGGATGGAGTATCTCCAAATGCTTGACTTTTACTTGATGTATACATCATGAAAAGTGAATTTAGTGGTAGATGTATTTAGAAAAAATTCATATGCCCAATTGGCGAAAGAAGCTTCAGATGAATGTTAATTGATATCAATACTAACTGAGATGCTTGTAGAATGTGAATACCGAGGTGATGTGGTAGATTTATTTTCATTTTCAGTGGCTCTTAATTGGGAAAATATGGTCAATGAAGCAAAAAAATATAATGCCAAATTCTTGGATAGGAGTTCAAAACTCAAGGGTGGGGAGACCCTTGAGGGATGAAAACTTGATGGGAGTTCAATCTCGTGTTTTAGAGATCAGATGGTTGTACCTATGGATTTTCAAGAAAAACTTATTCATTCTTACCACCATTTGAGATGGGTTATACATATGGGTATATAGTAGATATATAAGGCTTTGATGGATCAGTTTTTGTGGATCTGCATGAATGTAATGTGGATGAGTTTGTTTTAAAGTACTTAACTTGTTAAGAGGTTAAGGAAGAGAATCAGAGAACATAAGGTATTTTGTAGTATCTACCTATCCCAATGTGGAAATGGGAGTATATAGCTATGGAATTTTTTACAGGTCTCCCAATAATGGATCAGAAAAAATGAAATATGGGTGATAGTGGATCGACTTACCAAGTTAGATCATTTCATTATTATTTTTAAAACTCATATAGTGGAGGATATCTCCAAAATCTATATATGAGAAGTAGTAAATTGATATGGAGTACCAATTTCTATTGACATCAATAGAGATCTATGGTTCACATATATCCCTATTAACTCAATTGACTATGAGTATGATGAACCATCCTCAGGAGAATGAGAAATCCAAAAGTATGATATAGAAATTGGAATACATGTTTAGGGCTTGTGTAATGGATTTTGGTTTCTTATAGGAGGAGCATGCAACCTTAGTGGAGTTATCGTATAGTAACAACTATTAGGCCTCAATACATATGGCTCTGTTTGAAGCATTGTATTGGTGTCTTTGTCTTTCTCCACTATGTTGGGTGGAAAATGGTGAGACTTCACTAGTTGGGCCTCATATTGTCCATTGAATGCTGGAGAATTTTCAATTGATCATAAATAGGATGAATACGACTTAGAGTCATTAGAAATATTAAGTGTATCATCACTGATGACTGTTGTCATTTTCCATGAGTAATAATGTGTTCTGGATGATCTCTCTAAGGCTTTCACATCTTCATTTTGTGAAGAAGGGAATGCTATCTACTCGATACATTGTCCCTTTCAAGATACTAGAATGGGTTGGAGAGATGGATTATCAGTTGTCATTGCCACCATATATTAGTTTGGTATGTAATTTATTCCTCATATCTCAGTTGAAGAAGTATCTTCCTAATCCTGACCATTTAATCAGATAGGATCACATTGACCTAGTGCCGGATGCTTACTTTGTACATATCCCAGTGTATATTTCTAATTGGAAATGCATTTTTTTTCATGGAAAGAGTATCATTGTAGTGAAAATTAATTGACAACATGGTAAGACTCAGGAAGATACATGGTAACACAAGAAGGAAATGAAAGATAAATGGTCAGTACTATTTCATTTCTTTGATGGTTTTCTACTTTATAAGGATTTAAAGACCAACATTGGGGAGAATATAGTTCTCTTAGTTTCAGGTATACAACCCTTACATGATTATTTTTATGGATATAAAGTGTAAGGGTGGAATATGAGAGAGTTTGGAAAACTTTTTAGAAGTTTTTGGGGGCCAAAGGAGATGTTCACAGTCTGTGCATGGTTTTTACAAACCCTGAGAAGGTCCATAGAGAAACCATGCACACATTTAGTTTTGGGATCATGAAAAACACACGGTTAGCACAGGATTTTCCTAACAATGCGGACTAACCGTGCACAGGAAAAAAGTAAGATCCTATTATGTAGGATCTTACTCGTTTTTACTATAGTTTCTTTTTTTTCTCTTAAATGTCCATAATTCAAGATTTATCACCACTTAAGGTTTTATATCCTATCCTAATAATTTAGGAACCGATTCAGAGCCCTCTCTAGGTTCTTGATAGCCTAATTCTCTCCATAAGTGATGTTCTTCTTTATTCTCATCACATTTCATTAGATCAACTTTGATATAATTCTCTTATTCTCTTTCTTTATAAGATATATATGTTTTTTATGGGTATATATAAAATATTTTATGCCAAATATGATGAGATTTGGTATTGGTTTTGATACGAGAATGGATCTAAGGCCATTTTTGTGTAGAATCAATCCAGTTGCATGAGCATTCTTCATCTGTTGTCATTTTTCACCAAACCCTTCAAGGTAGGTGGCTTTACTCTCGACTATAATTAGTAGAATATATTTGAATGTTTTAAAATTGAATATATTATGTTTTATTGGTTTTGATTTTTGTATTTAGAAATTTTTTGAATCCCTTCTTTGTGATGGTTTGGAAAATTGGGAAAATCTAGAAAATTAAGTATTTGAATGAAGTGCATGGGTTATTGATTTTAAAATAACTAATTTAAAATGTTGATTTTATAGAATTGTGGAACATGGTTTGGAATATATTTTTTCAATAAAATGGAACTTTTTATTTAAATGAAATGTCTTCTTTGAAATTGGTTTATTCTGTAGGTTTAAATAAAAATAAAGTTTTATTGTAACTATTTGTTTTGGTGATATGAAATGGTTAGAAATAAATGGGTTTGTGTGAGTTCATGTTGATAGGCCCTAAATGAGGGACATGTTCCATTGGGGTACAATGTGCGTAAACCTGGATCAGATGTGTGTTACATCAGGACGCAAGGGGATATGACGAGAGACCGCTCATGAGTATGGAACTGTCGAACGAAGAATGCATGGTTGTTTGTTGAAAACCATGGGTTGGGTATAAAAAAATGATAAATGAGAATGGGTTTTAAGGTTTTTTTGGTTGTTTTTATAAATTAAAAACTTGATACAAATTGGTTTAATGAGAACTTGTTTTAATTTGGTTACAATTGGTTTTGGAACTTGTTTATATTGTGTTATAAAATGTTTTACGGAATTGTTTTATATAAACAGGTTTATGTAAATGTGGATAACTTTTCTATCATAGTGGAGTGAGTAGGGAAGTCAATCGGAAAAAAACTATTGAGTGTTATAATCACCCCAGCTTTGGAACTTTTGTGATTTTTCAGATTCTATCTTCCGGGACGTGGGAAATTGTAAAGTATCACACATTTTTAGCACCACCACATGAGTCTTGGGCTATTTGGTGATTGTGGATCCCGAAACTCATGGAGCATAGAGTCTTGTGGTATTTTTGAAATATTAAGTTGTTATTATGATATATTCTTTGATAGTTGTTTGGTATTCCTCTATTTTACACTTTGGAGTGTTTTTATATGAATAAAGTAGTTATGTTGTCTTGATTTTATTCATGCTTCATATAGTGAGTTGTTTGGTTATAGTGGTTAGTTAATGGTTTTATTTATAAATGGGAAATCATGCCCCACTTTTATTTGAAACCTTTCTGGATTTATTTATAGCCTTTGGAATCTTGTTGATGTCGCTTATGGCCAAGTAATGACTTTTTGTACTCTTAAACCAATGGATATAAGTAGGTTATTACAGTTCTCCGATGTTGGAGCTCACCTAGAAGGGGGTAAATATTGAAAAGAATTCAGAGTGTCTGACATCCGTTGAAGAGCTTAAGTGGTGGTTGAACAATGGCCCAATTTTTATCTTTCTAAAATCTAGTAAAGGGTATATGGTCTATTGTGATGCTTTAGGTAGGGGTATTGGGTGTGTGCTAGCGCAGGAAGAGTATGTGGTGGTGTATGGTTCTCTCCAGCTTCATCCACATGAAAATAATTACTGAACCAATGACCTAGATTTGGCAACAGTGATTAATGCCTTTAACATATGGTGTTATTATTTTCATGGGGGGAAATTTGTGGTCAAATCAGATTAGAAGAGTTTAGCCTAAAAATTATCTTCGAAATACCTAAATCCAAGGAAATTTCATTGGTTAGAATACCTTCAGGGGGTTGATGTAGATATCATGTATACCCCAGGTAAAGGTAACATGCTTTCGTATTCCTTTAGAAGGAAAGTGCAAGTGAATTCATTGAAAGAGTCTAGTGATGACAAGAACTTGTTGTGTCTTTTTTCTCAGATGAACATGGAAACCAAGGTGCATAGTGGAGGTGTGTTCTTGGCCAGTTCATAGCTAAAATAATCCCTTTTATAGTTGATTTAGAAAGAGAAGCTAAGTAATGAGTTGTTGTAGTGTTTTATACAGTTATTAAATTATGGGGTGGTACCTTGTGAATGGTCATTGTCTCCTGAGAGAGTTTTTTGTTTCAAGTAACGCTTCGTGGTGCCATTGTAATTGTAGAAGGTGTTGATGTAATATTGACACCGGTCCTAGTGGGTAGTTCTTCCTAGTTCCACCATGATGTTTTAGGATGTGCATTGGTAGTACAATTAGACATGTATGAGGTGGGATGTAGCTGACTATGTGACATAGAGTAATACATGTTAGTATTTTAATGAAGAGCACCAAGGACCCTCGAGTTTTCTTTAGCCACTACCCGTTTCTACCTGGAAGTGGGATGAGATCACCATGGAATTTATTGTTGGTCTACCTAATACACTATGGAGATGCAATTCCATATGTGTTGTGATTGGCCATCTGGCCAAATCATCCCACTTCATTCTAATTATAGATTCATCCATAGTGCATGAGGTTGGTCGATTATATTTTCTATCAATAGTGAGGCTTAATGGTGTTCCATAAGTAACTATTTCAGATAGAGACCCTCATCTTAACTCGCAGTTCGTGGAAGGACTTCAAAGGGTGATGTGGTTGAATGATATGTTGAGCCTCGCATACCACCCTAAAACAGATTACTAGAAGGATCAGGTGAATCTTATAATTAATGATAAGATCTTGGAATGTGTGCTTGATTTTAGAGGCTCATGGGATAGTAATTTGGGATTGGTCTGGTTTTCATATAATAATAGTTACCATGTGACAATTCAGATGGTTTTGTTTGAGGATATTTCTATTCAGTCATTTTGGTCTCCACTGTGTTAGATTTAGGTGGGTGAGACCTTGTTATTGGGGCTGAGCCTTGTGTAGGAAACACATGATAAAGTTAAGTTGAACAAATAGTGCTTGTTTATAACACAAAGTCATCATAAGTCTTACACTGAATAAATGCTCATGTTCCATGCCTCTTAGCTGAAAAATTACAACCTAAATCTATATCATGAGCTAAATTGGGAGGAGTTAGTGTTTGAATCAGATTTGTATGTGTTTGAGCGAACAATGAGTACATTGGACTACTAAGATAAAGTGGTTCATGGGAAGTCTATACCATTGGTTTGAGTTCCTAGAAAGAATGGTAAGGATGAACATGAGGCTTGGGAGCAGAAGTCTTCGATTTAAGAGTAGTATCCATTTCTATTCTCCAATCAGACTCTAGATTGAATTTCCATGGGGGAAAAGTTTACATAGTGGGGGAATTTTCACATTTCTTCTTTTATTTTGGGTATCACTTTTGTATTTGTGTTATTATCATGGTTTTTTAGTTTCCTTGATATTGTTTGGCGAGAAAATGGTAATTTTAGACCTAAAAACAAGTAGATCATAGTTGGAACATGGTTAGGGGAAACCATGTGCCAACCCATGGAAAATAATGCACATTAGAAAATGGCACTATCCAAGTTACACAGCTTTCTGCCTGACCGTGTGCCTTTCACCAGGAAACGGTATGACCTCATTCCTCTGGGCTAGAGAGGGACGAACAGTTTCCACACAGTTTTGAATACCATGTGGGCTAACTGTGAAACTTATCTAGATCATTAAAAATTTAGCATTTACCGTTTTTCCATCTATGTATTTAATCCTAAATTACCACTAATATAAGCCATATAGGACTTTCTTCCCAAGGATCATCCAACACTCCTTCTTAGACCCCATAAACTCTATTAATTGGGTGGTTTTGGCCTTTGTTCTTCCTTAAATCATCAAGTAATTATCATTTCAATTGGGTTTCCCTTACAGGGTATCTCTTCCCTCTTTCTTAAGTCCTTGTTTCCCTAATGGATTGATTGACCTAACAAGGGTTCAAAATTGAGTTATTGGGTTCATTACTGATATTTTTGTTTTGATCACGCCTTTATAGAGTTCCTTGGTGGTGTAGTTCAAGTTTTCCACTTAATTATAGAAGTTACCAATTGTAAGGTAGGTGGTTCCATTATTTTACATTATTTGATGATTTTGGTATGCTTTCTTGGTTTCATAAATGTGTTCTATGGATTATGTGTTTGGTGAATTTTTTTTTAAATCGGTTTGAAGTGCACATGGGTTAATTTTTTTTCAAAAATAATTTGATTTTGTTTCATGTATTACACTTTTTTATTATTTATAAATTTGTTCAATGGATTGTGTGAGAGGTGTGAAATATGTTTTAAAAAGTTTTTGAGGCACAAATTTGTTGAAAATAGGGTTTCAATAGGAAATGGGTTTTGTTTCATGTAAGATTCATTGTTATGTTTCTTAAATGTGTTCTATGAATTTTTCATGTGGTGTGAAATGTGATTCCAAATGGTTTTGGTGTGTGTATGAATTTTAAAGTGGTTTTGATTGCGGAAAATGGTGGTTTCCATGTGGGCTTTGTTTGTTAGGGAAATGTGCTTGTTATAGAACTGAATTCTCAAGTGTGTTCAGGATGCTTGGCATGTGTATGTGAAAGTGATGATTTATGTTACATGTGATAAGAAAATTGAGCACAGAGGGAATCTTAGGTATCTAGGTGGGTGAACTAGAACTAGTATACTAGTTAATTTGGAGGTGCTGAGGCCCCGTTTCTTCTAGTAGGATTGACACTACAATACTAACTAAATATGTGATATGATTAGAGACCACTAGAACCTGGGATGTGTTCTCATATAGTGGATAGTGAATGAGGATGTTGTTGGTTTTGGATTATTATTTGATTCCACTAGACCATGGTATGTGTTCGCCTCTAGTGGATAATGCTTGTGGACACTATGGGTTTTGGTTGGAGGAGCTTATCACTGAGGTTTGAGGTTTATAGGGCACCATAGGTGATATTACTTATAGGTATTTCCCATAGAAAACTCTTGTGATGTGGTGCTAACTATTGATATATGGTAGGCATTATGTAAATTTTAATTTAAAAGAAATATTCTTTTGAGAAAGTATTTCTTATAAATGTTTTCCATAAAATGGTTTATTTAAAAATGTTTCCTAGATATTTCTTAAAATAATAATGTTATTTTTTTATTATAATGTTATAACATGGAATATTTATTTTGGGTGGTATCCTACTGGGATTTTTCTCACACCCTACATACACCCTTGGGTGTATATAGACTTTATTATGTATGATCTAGTTAAAGGCATGATGTTCCATAGTAGTGGTTTGGAATTCAGTTACAAGTGTTACAATACGAGGAGTGTTGGTAGTGGTGGATTGTGGGTGATGGACATATCTTTGCATGGATATTTTTGAGTTTTTATTTTTTTACTTTTCAATTGTGGTGTTTTGGTTTTGGTTGAGGTTGTAAAATGATAAATATGAAAAATGTTGAATCCCTCTTTGGTTTTAGTTTTCATTTTTGTAGTGATGTTTTGTCCATATTAGTTATTAATTGTATCATACTTGGGTGAAATAATTACAAAAGTGTATTGTTGATACCCAGTCATTGGTTTCCAGCCTGTTAGAATAGGTAACACCCTTTGAGCCTTGTCTCAGACTGGGTCAGGTGTCACGATTTATGGCACACCGACTTGGTTCATGACACCAACTCATTCTGGAAACTAATCATGAGAACTAGACTGAATATCTAGAATATATATTTTGTATTAGATAATGAAATTAATGCATGGTTGGCATTATAAACATATTCCAACATCACAAGTGTAGTCACATTGTAAATTTTATTGGCCTTCCTAAAACTCAATTGTCAATTGAACCAAATCTACTCAAATGAATACAAAATTAAATATTAAATTTCCACCAAACCAATTATAATATAAATATATTAAATCTACATAATATTACACTATATCACCATTAATCATTATTTCATGCAACAATCTATGGAAGTGATAGGGATTTTTCACTTCCCACAATAATGTTGTCATGAACTATTTACTGATATCATTTTGGAATGGAAATAAATACCATTAAAATATAAGGATATCACTTAAAATGATAATATATTCTATTAATGAAAATTTTATTTGTCCATATGATATGAAAATATCATGGAAATTCTATAATAAAATATTTTTAAGAAGTCAATAATAGTTCCCAAAGCGTCCTTTAATATGGATTTATTAGAAGGGGAGATGAAAATATATAGTATATTAGAGTTATGATATAAATATTTCACAAAAAACATAATCCCATAAAAAATAATACTATTATTATAAATTAAAACATTTTAATACCACAATTGTGAGTGATTCATAGAAGTGGTTTGGGGCTATTATATAAGAAAAATGAATCTGAAGGACATGATTAAGATATTTTCAGTAAATATTAATTTTCCATGAAACATAAAATGAAGGGATCCAGGAATTTTATTTATTTTTATACATATATATATATATATATCAAAATTTCTAATTTTTTTAGTGGACACAATTTCCTCACACTAGTTTAAAAACATTCCACCAACTAAACTCACCAAGTGAAGCACACCAATTTGGAATTAGTCATTACAACATTCTTGAAATATCTTAGCACTGGAACATCATAGAATAGGGATAAAGGTAAACCATTATTTTTTGTAAATTGAAATTAATGTCTGGATGCACTAAAAATGATCTCTATAAATAAACCATTATTATTATCATTTTTATCATTTAAAGAAGCACATTAAGTGACTAACACAAATTATATAATTAGATATGAAAAATTTATATCATTGATTATTATCTAGTGGTCCAAAGATATAGATATACTTGTAAAAAAAGATGGGATATATGTACAACATGATGACTTTTTAATAAGGATCAAGACATCCCCAAAAGGAAACCGTTGGATTTTATTTGAGCCTTTAATCTCATGCGTGTTACATGTAGGGTGTATGAATTGGATTATAATAATTACACAATTTATACCTACGTTGAATAATATTTTTATGAAAATATATATGGTAATGGATGTTCAGTAGATAAGAATATATTGTATCATATGGATTAAAATGTTTTATAACAAGTTCATGCCTAAAATTTGGGAAAGTAACACCATGTAATAATGTAAATTCTAAGGGTAAAAGAATCAAATGGATGTTGTTAGTGTTGTAGGGGTGCACATAGAGTTATAAAAAATTTAGATAAGTGTGGGGTTTTACGTGAGTGTCAATGTTTATTCACAGAAGGGGGGTTCGTCCATTCATCATTATTCAATCTATTTGGGATGAGAGGCTCTATATTGAATAGAAAAACGTTTTGAGCATATCTATAGATAAGATTTATTTCTATATATTTTAACATTATTTTATATTACTATCATGATTAGTTAAGATTTTTTTTACTGATAGAGGGAATATAATTAATCTAAGTATTCCATTTTAATTAAAACCCAATTTTAACTTATTCAATATCTTATTATTAATTGTTTAACTAATTTATTTTTAGTTAATAGCTCATAGGGTGAGGGTGATAGTGTAACAGTTGAATTTTAATTAATGTAATAGAGTTTTTATCCTTTTATTCCAAGGAATGATATATTAAAAAAATATAATATAACCATAATGAAAGATTTAATCACTATATATACACTACTATAGAATCTTCCATTAGCAGTGTTAGGATTTATCAACGTTAGCTAAAATCACTGATAAAGGCCCCTTTATCAGAGCTACAAAAACACAGTTAAAGGGGTTGTTTAATAGTGCTAAAAAATACTTGATAAAGTTACCCTTTATAAATGAAAAAAAACTGATAATGGAGTTCCCTTTCTCATCTCTACTAAATAACCAATGATAAAGGGGTTCCCTTTAAGAGTGATACTTAAAAAGAACTGATAAAGAGTTTTCCCTTTACCATCACTAATTAAAAATATCTAATAAATGTGGGACTTTATTTTTTCTAGAAAAGAGTGATGATAATGGGGAGATATTTTATCAATATTTTTTCTTGTACTGATAAAGGACCCACTTTGTTAGTGATTTTTTAGTGATGATAAATAGAATATTTAATTTAAGAAATTATTTTGTTAAAAATATTATATAAATATATAATTATACTTATATTGATATAAATATAATATATTTTAAAATAATATGATTTAGATAAAGATACTAAGGCACTTACATTTAATATATAATATATCTTTTGAAAAAATGTCTTATAAAATAATTAAAATATATGATTGATTAATAACATGAAAATTACTATTGAGTAATAGTCATTTAATAGTATTTTTAATGAAATAAAAATTAAATGAATTAATAAATAGGGTAAGATAAGTTGAAAAGATGACTCCAACTTCAAATGACCATAAATTTTAATCAGGGTGTCTCTTTGGGCTCTACTACATATCAATTCGAATCCTACAAACTGATATATTTCATAGTGTTTAATGGAACCTATGGTCCTTTCTTAGAGGAAGAAAGGCACAAATGGCCTGCAAAACTCATTTTTTATTCAAGGTATCCCTATTTCTTAACATTTGATGGAATTTTAGCCTTTTTTTAGAGGGAAGTATTGTTTTTTGAAGGGGACTATATTTATTTCTTGGGATGGAATTCTTATTGACATTTTGGTTTTTATTTTCTTATCATTTTTCCTATTGTAGTCTCATTTATAATTAAATATATGCATATGTTATTATATATAATTATAATAAATAAATTATATAAATAAATATTTAAAAATAATTAAATGAAAATGTATTTTTAAAAATACATTCTTAATGGAAATAAATATTTATTATCCATTTTATTTAAAGTAGTAAATTATCAATTTTATTTTCTTTATAAAATTACATTAATTTGTATATTCAATGTTTATATATATACACGTGTGTGATAATAAACACACACAAACAAAGATATATATATTCAAAAATATATAATTTAGTACTAATATATACTATATTTATATAAATTTAATTATAAATATATATATATATATCACACATTTCTAAATATATTAAAATAAAAAGAAATGTGATAAAATATAAAAAAATGCATGAAATTGTTGTAAAAGGAATCCAATTGCATAATAGAGGTCCTGAGATCAAATCCACACATACACAGGTATCTGAGAGAGCTTTCTAGTACTAGGGAAAGGGGGTGGGTTGCATGATGGTAGTTGAGGAGTGGAAATCACTAAGAAAGGGGTCCAATAAATGTTGATAAAGGGGTTCTAGGTGCGTGAAAACAATATATTTTTTTTCTAGTTTTTTTAACAGCACTACAACAAGTGATATTAAAGCTACCCTTTAACAGCGCTAAAAGAATGTTGATAAAGGGTCCCTTTAGTAGTTTTTTTATAGTTGTTAAATTTTGGATTTTAAAATCACTCGTAGTATCCATGATTTTTAAACACTAATAAAAACATTTTATTATCATTTTAATGGATTAATTTGGATTAGTGATAACAAATAAATATTAATTATAAGCACTCTTAGCCTTTTGGGTAAGTCCTATGTTATCCTAAGTGGTGATTTTAAGGAATAAGTAATTTTGATAACTATATTTATATTAGAAATTAAACTGATATAAAATATGAGGTTAATAACTTTATGGAGTTGCCTACACATATCCTACAAGTTCAAAACCTCATGTTTTTTTCTTACTACCAACTCGGTATAACAATACATAGTAATAAAAAATAGTAGAAATTTTATTTAATTTCTGAGTCAAGTACATAAAAACTCTTTAATAATTTATTACATTGATTCTTAACTCATAATTAACTTAGGAGTTAACCCAATAAATCTCCATTATAATAAATTGGATTCCTTCTTGTTTATGTATTAAAAAAACCTATGCACTTTTCAAAATTGTGTAGTTTACACTACATAAATTCATAAAGAAATTTCATTGAATGTTTTATTAGAAATTATATATATTTATGATAAATTATTGTATAATAGAGTAATTTACATATAGAATACTTATGAATTATTTTGAAATATATGTCAATAAATTCCCCATTCATATTTTTCTAGATGAGAGAACACCACATGAGGTATGTTGTGATACTTTTTATTCAAGACATGATTTTATACACATGTTTGATCCAAAAATTAATGAATGTACACTATATATACTAGTAATTGTTTTGCTTAAAATTTTGTGATGATATGTTTGACGACTCGTCTATATAGATACTATTCGATTGCGATGGAATTGGATGATGATTTCATATCATGTTTTTCCACTGAGATATCATAGTGAGGGTTCAAGACAAGATCACTTCATCAGGGTATATATTGATATATAAATAAGAGTTCTGGTGTAATGATTAAAATATCAATTTTTAAACATCAATTTTGAACACAACACCAATATACGAGGTTGATACCAAATATATATAGATAAATAATATGGACATGGATGGATAACTCATTTATTATCATAATTTTTTTAAACATTTATTTTGAAATTAATAACCACACTTGAAGATATGGGATGAAATAGAAAAAAGGAAACAAATTGACCAAATGATATACATGATGAAAAAATAATCAAAGGTAAAATTATTAAAATTATGCGACTAATATGATAAAAACCATACACTCCTATAATCAACGAGTTCTTAACTAGGGACCAACTCGACTCAGGGTGGTTATAAAGTGATATTTATCCTCCAAATGCATTATTTTGGTTTTCCACATTAATATCAAAAATATTTAGATATTTTATTAATGATATGTTTAGGATATAGAAGATGTTGACTTGATGCTACTAGAATATGAAATCCCTTCAATCATTTTATAATTTCTCTAATTTTAACATGTTTTATACTAGGGTTTGGATAAGATAAAATTTGGTAATATATATTTATTCATTATCACCAGATTCAGATATGGTAGTATGGTTCCTTGATAGACTTTAAATAATTTTATACACTGATTGAAGGTTGAAGGGGTGGGTTTTTTATATACAAGTCCTCCTTTATAGCTTCTTATAAAATAGCGTGATTATAACTATATTAAGACATCTTCTAGTAATTGATGAATCCTTCCTAAATTTTTTTGCAGTGTTTAATTTTAAAGAGGATTAGAATGATTGAAAGAAAATTGAAATCAGTTTTTTGTTTATGTATGTGTAATGATTGTTTGGTTTAATGGGGATATTAGTGTTTTTATTTGGTATGAATGTTAGAAAATTAGATATGATTTTATTTTTCTAGTGAATGAAAATGAGTGTAACAAGTTAGGATAAATTTATTCATATTTATGAAATGTTAATGTTAGAAACATCTAGAGTCATTAAAAAATGAAATAAATTATTTAAAAATTGAGTTTTCCCTATGATTAATGGAGTTATGCCATGAGTTTTGGCTATGTATTCACAGAAATTATTGAAGGAAATGTAATTATTTACTAATACCTTCAGTGAAAATTTATAAAAAAAGAATTTCCATTCCGGAAGTAAGGAAATAATTATAAAACAATAAAAATGAGTTACTTTGATTATTTTATTTATAGTATCTAAATTGAATTGGGTTATTCTTTAAACATTTCTTATATATATATATTTCTAAGATGTAAAACTCATTCCAAATTTCAATCAACATGTATTCATTGGTTTCACTGAAAAATTACATTATACCTCTTGTCCCATTATATAAAATTACTTTGAAGGGGGGCCTATAAGAGGGGATGAGGATTTTGAGTGACGATTTCCATATTAACAAATTCCATATTGATCAATTTTTTTAATATATTATGATTTTATATAGTGGTTAGTTTACTTAAATAGTAAATTATTTATCTTGAAATATTATATTATTATATTTACTTTGGGAATTTTTCTTGTGTGTTTGTGCCAATTCCTTTTTTTTGAGTAGTGTTATAATACATTGGATATTCTTGAAATTTATTTTTTTTATGATTAAATATTCTTGGGGTGGTCACATGGATGTTTGTTTTTTTAATTTGGGGTTATTGACTCACTTTTCCACAAATAAATGGTGAGATTTAAAAAACTAAAGAAGGATGTTTGAACGTTTCTTAAGCATTCATAAATTCATATTTTGAAAATTATATACCATGTATTTGATTATTTTATAGTATAATACATGTTATGGGTCAGAATATTACGTACCCATTTCCTTATTTTTATATATAAGGTTGATATATGAGGCTCTATGATCTGGAGAGCCAATATTTAGCCTTCCATTGATAAAAATTATGTTATTAATGCATATCTCTCAAACCATTATTTTGTTCTTGTTGACACATTATTAGTTTAGGAGTAATTAATGACTATTTATACATATATATTGTTCAATGTATTAGTTTCTATGGGATGTTAAATAAATTATTATTCATATCTAATGATATGTTTGGCCACGAATTATGGAGAAATTTATTTAATTGAAGTGTAGATATATTCTCAATGTTTAGGAAAACATTATTACATCATTTGTGCATTTTTAATCTTTTATTTCAGAGGACCCCATTAAAAATTTCATAATATGGGAGGTTATACTTTGTGGAATATGATTTTCTAGTAGGGAAAATAAAAGTGTGTTTTCATTCTAGTTGGTTATATACGTGTACCAACATCAATAAATGTTTTAGAAATCATAAATTTTATAAAAATAATTATTCATGAAAGCATAATATTTTATTTTAGAGTTTTTTGGAATGTTTATTTATATATTAATGGAATCATTAAGATGGTATATTGAGATTTGTGTCAAATTTTGATCTATTTCTATCATGATAATGTATAATTTATCTTTCTATCTTTTAATACTTTGATCACTTTAATATAATTTCTTCTCATTGATTAAAAATTGAAATGATGTTGTATACATTCAAAGATTAATTTTTTTGACAGAAATGTTGATATAATGATAGGGTTTAGAATAATATTCTTTTTAAGTATGAAAATTATTTGAGGTGGAGAAAATTTAAGAATATACATATATTTTTTTGAATAACATAGATTGCATTTGAGAATTTTCTCTTGTTTTATTTTATTTTATTCATTTATGTCTTAAATATTAAATATTTTTAATTTTACTAAATTAAATAATGACTATGATAACTTTTCCAGGAAGATATCTGTATTTCAATAAAGTGTAACAAATCATAATTTCCCCCAACATATAGTTGGATTAAGAAGTGAACTTTATCATTATGTTTAGAATATATCTTTTCATTTTTTGTAATATTTTTTCATAATCGTGACTCTATTTGATGTTTTAGTGTTCTTGGATATATTTTTAAAATAAATAATAAATAATTATAATTTTTTAATTCTAAATTCATCTATATATTGATATTTTGGATAGAATTATGACATTCCTCTATTGAATTTAGTGAAATTTAAGGTAACTACTAGATAAGTAGAATTTAATTTTTTTGCAATTTCTATGGAAAATAGGTATGGTTTGTTGATTTTAAAAATCCACATGTGATAAATTTTACGCTTCAATTTCAAATATTCTCATTCTTATTCTCTTGTGATAATTTTTTTGTGCGGTTCAAAAGCATATAAACAAAATAATTTCATATTAATTTCACATTCTTTTCCACTTTTCATGGTGTTTATTAGTGGACTAAAACATATATTTATATGATCCTAATTTTTGGATGCATGTTTGATAAAAATGTATTAAAATTTAGGGGCACCCTATCTCAAGAAAACAATAGTTAATGGTGTCAGGGGTCATTGATGGTGCAATAAAGCATGAAAGGGGTATAAAATAAAGAAATTGTTTAGTGGTAAAGATTCCATGTATTTTCTATATTGAGAACTAGATAAGTGATTAAAAAAATCAAATGAATTTAGGATTAATTTTATCAAACGACAACTCTCATAGACACATCACCATTTGAGAGTATCTAGGATAGAGTTGAGTGGTTGGAAATAATGAACATTGGATTGGGTATTGTATGAATAGGAAGTAACCATATGGTATATGGGTAAGTGTGGAGACCATGTGGGGGTGTAATACCTAGATGTTTTTCTGAAATATTTTCAAAAAATTAATTTTATTTCTACAATAGATTACATTACTTGCAATTGTGAGTTTAGGGAATAAATATATCAAAAATATGAAAATGGATAGTGAAGTCATTTTCTTCCAATTATTTATGAAAATTATAAATCAATTACATATTTGAATTTTTATAAATGAAATTAATGAAATATATATGTTATATACCTAATAAAATATTTTTTTACTCATCCAAAAGATATTTTTTCCCATAGGGTACGAATAAACATTATTTGATCTATAAAAACCTATATTTTTAAAATGGAAATTTTCCACATTTTAATGGAGAAAAAATTTTAAATAAATATTTTGACACATTAATAATTTTTATATTTAAAAAACAAGTTATTTGGAATTGGAAAATAAAATTTTACTTTGGATGAATTTGTAATATTTTCTCACGACTTTCAAATATTTATGAACAGTAAAAATACAATTAATTTTAATTTTAAAAAACTTTTTTCATAAAAATAATTTATATGGTTAAATAATAATAGTAAATGGTTTTAATTTATAAATATAATATATTTTTATCATTAAATATAATGTATGTAATTTGAATTAATTTTATATTGAATTCAAATGTAAAAATAGTTCAATCTTTTACAATGTTTTAACTTTTAAAAAACATTCTCTCTTTCTGAAAATGGGATTAATTTTAAATTAATTACTAAAACTTTTTTGTTTTAAATTTTTAAAAATGGATTCCATACTTGGAATAAGTAGGTCCAAATTATAAAAATAACTTTATTTTTTTGGGATTATGAATAGAAACTTTGGTAGTTTTTTATTAATACAGTAAAATTTTAAACTAGGTTATTAAGGGTATGAATAGTATTATAAAGTTACCCTAACACTTGTGTTAATATCATTTTATGTGTGTGTTTCAACCTAAAAAATACTTGGGTCTAAATAGTGTCTTTTGGAAGCTACATGGGTGAGATTTGGACATTTAATTTATTTTATTTAAAGACAATAAAATATGTCTTACTCAAATGTTAATAACTATATCATTTTTATATAAGGTTAAACAAAATATGAATTAGATTATAAATAATAATTATAAATATAAATTTTTTCTATTTATCATGGTAATTTATTTTATTTTATATGTAATTAAATAATGATCTTAAAGACTTATACTTGGATGATGTTAAAATTAATTAATTGATGAGAAATAATTTTTTCTTATTAAAATACTATTAACCATCAAAATTCCCAACAATATGACCAAATATTATTGGTCAAATATATATCGACCATAAAAATCCTAGGGTCGGTTAGTGACCTTTTGGAGCCTTATAGAAGAGATTGTGACACTAATATTGTTTTATTTAATATAATTTTTAAGTTTCCACATTAATAATTTAATAAGTATACCAATTTAAATGTTGAATTTTCTAGAATATAAATTCATCTACATATATTCTTCTCCACTCTAGTAGATTTATTTTCTTCATATTATTTTATTTTTAATTTTTATTCAAAAAAACGTATATTAAATAATTACACAAAAGTGATGTTGTAACTATTTTATTAAAAGTGATAACAAATAAATATTATTAAATATATTAAAATAAATATAATTTATGCCTATTAATATGTATAATGAATTTTATATATTACCTGGAACTCTTAGGAATATAATTAAATTTTTGGTGTGAATTTAAACTATTATGTTAATACATTTAAAAAACAATGAATGAAATAGTGTCAAAATTCACACCATTTATTGTTTATCAAAATAATGGTTTATTAAATTATTTAAAAATGATAATTTTTTTTTTCAGAAATATAGAATAATTTTTATATGATATAAAATGTTCAAAGGTATTTATTTACGATCTAATTTACTTTGAATAAGTAAATATTTTACCCTTTTAATGTTGAAATATTTCTCACTGAAGTTAAAAATGGTACTGGATAACTAAGTTATAATTAAAGTGATAAGGTTTAAATTGATAGAAAAAATTTTCAAAAATCTATTGGATGATGAGTGTACTGCCCTATCTCATCACATATTATAAATTGATACTTTTTGGCCGTTTTTGGATGGGGTTTTATTTTATTATAAATTAATATTTTTAGAGATCCGAAAAGGGACCATTATTTTAATTATAAAAGGTAACCTCCTCCCTCACCTCTTCACATTACTTTGATTCTTAAAGATTGGAAATAGCATTTATTATTACCTTATAAACTTCACTAGTTAAATTATATAAGTTTTTGTCATCTTCGAAGACCAACTCTAGTGCTCTAAGAGGAGATTTAGAGGAAGCATGTTGGAGAAGTGGTAATCTTCTCTTCCAATTCCTTCAAACTAATTTCTTATTCCACTTTATATTCATGATTTTTTTCATTATAATGTATTAACTCCATTATCAATTATATAATGAGATTTTATTATTATAACAGAAAAAAAAATTCCACATTCTATCCATCCTATGAAAAAATAAATCACCACGCACGCGTACCTACAGCTTACCCTCTCCACAATACGGTGTAATATGTTTTTCACCACCTCCTTACTTGGATGGGTCAAAAGATGGAGATAAGTAATATAAATTATTATTATAAAATTATATTGATTATGAAATATGATACACCATTCACATCATTACCATTCATCAATTATGGGAATGATATCATTGCTCGTGCGTACGTACGACCTACCGTCTCCACGATGCGATGTGATTAATTATACTTGATATTCATTAAATAATGACTATGTAAATGTATATAATGAATAAATATGATATATAAAATTTTAATATAATTTTATAACAATCTGACTATGAACTATAAAGAAGAACCAAAACTTATTCAACAAAACATGCATAAGAAAATAATGTATTTAATACCTAAATAACAAGTAATAATGAAATGGTATTAAAAAATGAATGATTATATGATCATATATGATATCATAAAAATTAATATGATTCTAAAATTATTCAATGAAATTATTTGAATCAATTTAAAGGATGATTATATACATACAAATAAAATCATACCTAAAAGGTACGAGATTATTTTGTCTCACATTTATTTCTGTATACACATGCCTTCTACACCACCTATTTTTTTGAGCTGTGTTTATACTTTCATGAATGTTATTATTATTCTTACTATTAAGGTTATTATATTAATATAATTTTATTTATTTTATGTGGCATACTATTTGACTAATTATAAATTTGTAATGGATAATTTTTCAATCTCATTATTATCTGAGATTGTTTATACATTTGTATTTACTAGGGTATATTTGTCATCCACATCCATGTTTCCTAAATATGTATGGTTATTTATATTCTTCTAAAATTTTTCAAAGTCAATTTTACCCAATGGTGAATTTTTTTAAATAGTACGAGTGGAATTTTTTTGTCATTTTTTGAAATGAGGTACTTTTTGACTTTTCCAGAAAAAGTACAAGGATAATTTTTTTAACATATACGACATGAACATATTAGTTTACATCTTCATAAAATCTTATTTTCACGAAGCCTACTCTAAATTATTTGAATTTTATTTTCAAATAATTTATTTTCTTTTACAATTTTATGAAATTTTGAAGAAAGAAATAATTTTTAAGAAGAAAGGATATTTTCCTCAAGATTTAATTTCAAGTGTTATATGAATTTTTTTCCATCAAAGATGGAATGATTTAATAAGGTTCTGTATCAAATATAATATCCTTGTTGTTACTATTATTTTATTGTGATTATGATGGAATTTTATTTATGAAATACATTTTATTAAATGGATTATGTTATGGAGGAATGATGTTTAAAGAAACCCCTTTTATTCCATGGGTTATGATGAACGATTTATGTTATTGTAGCACACATAAAAATGATTTCATTAGGAGATGTGTGGGACCTATATATCCATCCAATGCATTGGGTAAATATTTTTATCTAATGAGATAGACATGTCTGGAATGAGAAATGATCTCGGTTAAGTAATACATGGATGGAATGAGGAGTGAACTCGGCTTAGTATTGGAATTTTTCCAATATGGTGGTCTTGGAAATGATCATTGGATAATATGGAAATGATTTTAAATGATTATGTGTATGACACAAGACTTCATGTATTATGTTATAAATTTTGGGATTACATTCATTGATTATTATGAACTTTTATGATTTATCCCATGGCATGATATCATGATATTTCATATACAAGATATGATTTTCTAGTTTTATGTTCTTATGTCTTATGATTATGATATTATTGATATCTCCCTTTTTTAACCTTAATGATCTTTCGAGGTCACCCTTTCATATGTCTCTTTTCCCCAGGTCATGAAGAAGGGTATTAAGTAATATATGTCAAAAAGGGGTCTAGTTATAATGAAATAAGTGGGAGACAATGATAATGTATTATAAACTAGTTGTTCATGTTTCCACGTTTCTAAAGACACTGTACGTATACAATGTAGGACCCCAGGACACCTTGAGAGGGGAGGGGTGAATCAGGGTTTCAACTTTTTCTTATAAAAAAAGGATCTTGTTCCCACGTTAGTAGGAACTAGTTGAACCAGTATGATCACTAGTGCAAAAAACGTTTTTTACGTCTGTTATTTTTCATTTTTCATGTCAGTTTTTAGCCAACGTTAATACGGACGACGTTATAAATATTGTTTTTTTACGTCGGTTATTTAAAAACCGACATAAAAAACATAACATCGCGGTGTTTATCACAACGGTTATTTAATAACCAACGTGAAGAACTAAGGGGAGGGTTTTTCACATCAGTTATTATATTACTGACATGATAAACCAGTGTGGGGGGTGTTTATCAGGTCGGTTATTCTATAACTGACATCCTAAACCCCTGGGAAATGGTTTATCTCATCGGTTATATAATAACCGACGTGATAAACCATTTCCCAGGCCTTTATCACGTCTGTTATTACATAACTGACCTAATAAACCAAGGGGTAGGGTTTATCACATTAGTTATTATATAAATGACGTGATAAACCAGTGAAGAGGATATTTATTAGGTCGGTTATTTAATAACCGACATGATAAACCATTCCCAGGCCTTTATCACATCGGTTATTTAATAACCGACGTGATAAACCAGGGGGAGGGTTTATCAGGTCGGTTATTAAATAACTGATATGAAAAACCATTCCACAGGTGTTTATCACGTCAGTTATTCAAATAACCGACGTGATAAACCCTTCCCCATTCCTTTATAATGTTAGTTACAAAATAACCGATGTGGGAAACCAATTTTTTTAAAATAGAAAGCAGTCCTCTGCTCTGCCCCGAAACAACCAAAAACCAAATCAAGAACTCGTACCAGAAAAACAGAAGTAGACCAAAACAGGAACCAATGAAAAATTAAGCATTTACATTGATAACATTTAAAAATTACCCCACTGGAAAGCCCCTCACCACCCCATGAACAACCCCCCTCACCTCACTAGACAACCCCCACCACAGCCCTGGACACCCCCACACCCCTGGACTACCCCCGACCCCCTAGATAGCCCCACACACCCTTGTACATCCCCATAACCACCTGGACAGCCCCCACACCCCTGGACAACCCCCGCCCTCCTGTATACCCCCACCCCTGTACAGCACTCCCACACCCCTGGACAGCCCTCCCACACCCCTAAAATAGACCAAAAAGTAACCAAAAATAGACTGGAACCACCTCACCCCACTGGACTGCCCCCACCCCACCCTTGGACACCCCCACACCCCTGGAAATCCCCCACCCTCCTGTATACCCCCACCCACTAGAAAACACTCCCACACCCATGGACAACCCTCCCACAACCCTAAAACAGAGCAAAAAGTTACCAAAAATAGACCGGAACCCCCTCACGCCACTATACAACCCCCACAACACCCCTGGACACCCCCATAACCCTGGACTTCCCCCACCCCCTGGATGGCCCCCAATACCCCTAGAAACCCCCCACCCTCCTGGACACCCCCACCCTTGGACTTCCCCACCACCCCAGACAGCCCCCACACCCCTGGACACCCCCACACATCTAGACAACCCCCACCTCCTGGACAGCCCCCAACACCCCTGGACAACCCCACCCTCCTAAACTGCCCCACAACCCCCTGGAAAGCCCCCCTTCACCCTACTTGACAACCCCCCACCACACCCCTAGACAACCCCCACACCCCTGGACAGCCCCCGACCCCCTAGACAACCCCCACACCCCTGGACATCCCCCCACACCCCTGGACATCCCCACCACCCCTTGGACAGGCCCCACACCCCTAGAAAACCCCCACCCTCCTGTATACCCCCACTCCCTAGAAAACCCCCACCCTCCTGTATACCCCCACTCCCTAGAAAACACTCCCACACCCCTGAACATCCCTCCCACACCCCTGAAACAGATCAAACGGTTACAAAAAAACAGACCAGACCCCCCTCACCCCACTGGACTGTCCCAACCACAACCCTGAATACCCCACACCACTAGATATCACCACCACCCCCTGGACATCCCCCACCCTCCTGTATACTCCCACCCCTGGACATCACTCCCAAACTCATGGACATCCCTCCCACACCCCTGAAACAGACAAAAAACTTACCAAAAATAGACCAGAACCCCCTCACCCCACTGGACAGCCCCCACCACACCCCTGGACACCCCCCACACCCCTGGACTGCCCCCACCCCCTGGATAGCCCCCAAGACCCCTAGACAACCCCCACCCTCCTGGACAACCCCACACCTGGACTTCCCCACCACCCCCTGGACAACCCCCACACCAATGGAAAACCCCCACCCTCATGGACAACACCACACCCCTGGACTACCCCCACCCCCGGGACTGCCCCCCACCCTCCTCGACACCCCCACACCCATGGATTACCCCCACCCCCGAGACTTCCCCCATTCTCCTGGACACCCCCACACCCCTAGAATTCCTCCACCCCCGAGACTAGCCCCATCCTTCTGGACACCCTTGGATACCCCCACACTATTGGACACCCTCCTGGACACCCCCACAGGGGGTACGCCGCTGGAAGGCACTCATCACTCCCACATGCGAAGCTTGAGCTCTCAAAATGTTTCACATGTGGGAGTGATGAGTACCTTCCAGCGGGGTTCATCCTCCCGAGGGATAGCAACGCCTCCTCTCCCACCCCCTGAACTGCCCCCATCCCCATGGACACCCTGGACCCCCAACCCACTGGACAACCCTCCCACAACCCTAGAAACCACCCTCACCCCACAGGACACACCCACACCACGAGACACCCCCTGAATAGCCTCCCACTCCCCTGGACAACCCTTCCACCTTCCTGGAAACAATCCCACCCCCCTAGACTGCCCCCACTCTCACGGATACCCAAGACCTCCCCACCCCACCGGACAACCCTCCCACACCACCGAACACCCTCCACACCGTTGGATCCCCTCCCCCCAAACCAGAATCCGTACCAGAAAAATAATCATAATTAGACCAAAACAAGAAGTAGAGAAAAATTAAACATTCACTTATATAACATTCAAATCATACACTGTCAAATTCAAAAAATACTAAATCCAACCTAAATGACTACCAAATATACAATTACAATGACAATATTTAAAATTACATTTTACACTACAAACAACTAAAATTCAATCCAACCTGTAAAATAATTTGGCCATTCCACTTGTAAGTGTTTTTTGTCTTTAGCAGTATAGGGTTGAGGTTCATAAAATAGCTACAAATTAAAAGGATAGTAGTTAACATGTATAATGAATAAATAAAATTGAAATATTATGGAAAATTTTAAAATGAAATCTTACCCGGTCAAAGTTCACAACTGTCCCAGTTGTTAATATTTCATACATAAACCTTAACATATAATATCCTCATTCGATGACGCCTTGTTGTTCATGACAATTATGTTTGAATGAGTGTAAATTCAATATATTATTTTTATGTAATAAATAAAAAATCAAAAATTATAAATGGATATTTACCTTCACATTTACATATTTGATCTTCACACTCCTTTTCTTTGTGTTTTTTAGAAAGTAGACCCATCCCCTATTAAAAAATAATACAAATGGGGTAAATTTAAAATTTATTATAATATATAAAACTATTTAGAAATTAAAACTTAATTTTCCAATATTTTCATAAAAAATTCCCGCACATCATCATGGACATAACATATCCGATAAAGTGTTCTCTCCATTGGGCAGAAAACCCCTAACATCAAATGATCACTGATAAAAGAAAATTTATGGTTAGTGGTTTTTTATGTTAAAATATAATGAAGTCTTTGAGAGGGATGTGGTTCATACCTCTCACAAAAAGGCATCGTCCAACATTGTGTGACTATATTCTATTCAAGTATTTCAGCAATATAGAGCATTCTTTGTTCCTCATCCAATGCACATGCTTTAGGGGAAATCAATTGTGGGTCCATGAATCCATATACATCTATACTCTCATTATTATCACAAATGTTATAAAGATACCTAATACAAAAAAGACATAAGTATACATTTTTAATTAATATAATGCATGGAAAAGGTTTCAAGACTTACATAGAAAACATTTGCACCATGTTGATTCCCAACTTATCTCCAGTAACAAGCTCCATGATATCAGTTTTCATAATCACCACAGTTATTGAATGTCCACAAATATGAGCTTCCATTGGAAACTCATAATGACCCGCCAACATATTTGAATATCATGACAATCTATCAAGAATACTAGAATCTATATCTGATGTCATAGCCATTTGTCATTGTTGTTGTCTATATAGTATTTCATTACCTTTAAAGTATTCCTGTAAAAATAAATAGAAAAATATACTAGTATTCAAATTATAAAACAACTTTAATAAAAAATAAAATAGAATATATAACATTCATACCTCTGTGGTAATGATTCGAAGAAGTCTGGAAGGCCAAATTATAAAATGGCCGATAGTATGTCCAACTGTCGTCACCTCATCTGTAGGTAATGGTACTCGAGCTAATCTATCTATAATATCCTGTATTGTGACCCTCATATTCTCTACCTCTAATTGTTTATGATAAACAATATCTCCTATAAAATATACCAACCCATATACAAATATATGATGTTGAGGATCATCAATATATAACTTGCAATAAGTATGAAGCTGCGGTGGAGGAGTAGGATAAAAAATGTGGTCCGCAGGATGAGGTGGGGGAGTGGGAGCTACTGGCGGAGGTGGAGGATAAATAATGGGGTCTACATGGGGAGGTGGAGGAGTGGGAGCTGTAGTCTGAAATTTTCCTTGCATTTTTGCAAACATAGACTGTACCGATGCTCTAATCATTTCCTCCATCATCGCATTAATATTATGAACATCAGCCTCCAAGGATTCTATTTTTTATAAACACACTCAACATTAGAAGTTGAAGAACGTGGTAACACATTTCTTACTGATACACCTACCAGATATCCTCATAAATGACTAGGATGTTTGGGCTTTCCCAATGCTACAGTTAAAATATCTTGCCTCCCAGTAGCTGTAAATACCCCCTGTGAGCTTTTACCCTAAAGAGAGTCCTAAATTAATTAACTGAACATTTCTGAAGTGATTGAAATTATATGAAGAAAATAGTTAACTTAAATAAATAAAATAGATATCTAACAATCCTCTCAGCTACGATTCTTGATTCTTCCGAAAGATATTGCCCTTTTTTTCCCATCCGAGCTCTCTTCCATTTTTCATGTCTAGATAGAGGGGATGGAGGGGCCACCTCTTCAGAGCTTGAAGACTCAACTCTTAGTTTTTTTAATTTTTCCTCCATTATTTGTTCTTCCAAAAATGCATAGCCTCCTTGAGATAAACTATGAGGGTATACATTTTAATATTGAATCTTCGGATGAGATTTCTGTGTTTTCTTGTAAATTATGAATAAGAAATCATTAACAAAACATTAATAAGATCATTTTATAAGAATGTTTATTAAAGTTTACATTTCCCTTACCAAAAATGAATATTTTATTCTACTTTCCACAAACTGTCTCCATGTGTCTTCATCTATAAAAGGATATATACGACATGGATTAGTATGACTCCTATGACCAAAAATGAAATCTAATGAGAGGGTTGATTTGAAATCCCTACATCTTCTGTCAGCCATCAATAAGAATTTCTTCTTGAATCCTCCAGTGTCAGGAATATCAAATGTCATCTGATAAAGAAAAGGTTCAACATATTATATATACTAGAAACATTTAACGAATAGTCAAATAATAGAAAAAGTTCTTACCATCACCGTCTCCCACAACTGAGAGATTATTGCTTTATCCACACTTCTCCAGTCATCATACAAAATGATTACTTTACACTTACCCTGAGTTTATACAAAACTCTTAAAATCTTTTGAATTTGGACCTATAGGAATATCATCCTCATAAAAATCAATGTGTATCCTCTGATCCTGTGTACAGGCAAGTGATAATTTTGGTAAATGTGTGCACCCATGTTTACCAACTCTTGAATTCTTTGTCTTAATAGGAGAACATGAGGAAGATTGGGGATCATCAAGAGAAGCATGTGAATGTTCCTCCCTAGAGGTATAACCAATATGCTCATCTCCATAATCATGTGGTTGATCAACTGATTGATCTGTCATTATCCTTCAAATAAAAAAAAACAATACTTTACAAATATACAAATTCAAATATTTTAATAATACTATAATCAGAAAATAGAAAATTTTACTAAGTTATGTAATAGTAAACATTGTTAATATGGTAAGCATGTTAAACAATGGTAAACATGGTAAAGATGGTAAAGATGGTAAATGTAACGACCCAATGTTTCATTAATGGAAAATCCCTCTTGATCTAGTTAAATGTCTCTTTATGAAAAATATTATTTTTTTATAATATGTCAACTTATTTGGTTTTATGTTAAGACTTTTGACCATTTCTAATATAGCCGTTGAACAGTGATCACATGATTAATATAAATATAGGACTTTAACAAATCCAATTTACTCAGACAAAAGAAGCGATGACCTCATCCAGTAGAATTGCTCCATACGAAGCCCATTTTTCGCAGCTCAGAAAAGAGGTAGCATCCTTGGGATTTGATCTTGACCAAGCCCAAGCTGAGCTTCATCATGTCAAGCTCAAACCGGACCGTCTACGTGAAATGTGGAAGTTGATAGAGATTACCACTCGAGCGATGTTATCTGAGACACCCTAAGAGTCTGTCACCATCACACACCTTACCCTTAAGTCTTATGCGGCTGTTTTAAGGGGTTACGTAACAAATCGCTAGTACTATGTTCATGTACATTAATTTTTTTTTATAATAATGAATATACTTTCTTATCATTATTGATACATTGTAAATAGTTTTTAAAGTAAAAATAGTGTTTTTAGTTATTATTTAATTAAGAATTCTATTTTATTAAAATAAGGGATTTTTGAATTAAATAATATTTTAATAAATTATTATTATTATTATTTAATTAATTTTTATTAAATATAAATGATCTTATAATTTTATGAATGCAATTATAATTTTTATTAAGGTTTGAAAGCCATTTCTGTCAAAACCCGTGAATTTTCGATAAATGTCGGTTTTTATTTTAAAAGTGAAAATTAACATATATAGAAAATTATTTAGATAAAATAAATGTTATTTATGGAATGAGGACGTCGAAATTATCAAATGGTGAATTTTTCATAATTTTCTGAGACAGTCAAATTTTTGGGTAAAAATTAAATACCGTTTAAATATATAATGTGTTTTATGATGACATAACGAACCAATAGTGATGTAATAAAATACTATAAGATTTATGTTCGGACAATATATGTTTTAAAATTAAAATAATGTGATTTTGGGTGTGTTTGTCTTAATTTTCAAAGCATTAATGGACCCCTCAAAACTTATTAAACACCTTGCCTTTTTAAATTAATTTCCATGGGAGTGTGACTCACCTCCACATAAGCAACCATATTATTTTAAGAAGTTTGGACATTGGCCTTATAAAATGTTCTTTTCCTCTTCCCTTTTCCAAAAACCATGGGCAAAAACCATGGGCTGGTTTGTAGTTTGGATTAATTTTTTGTAAGGGGACCCAAACCTAAATAATAAAGAATTCCCTCACCTTTCCTATATAAACCCACCCAAGCTCCCACATCCTTCTCACTGAAAGCCTTTTTAGTTCGTCCAACCTCTGCCCTAATCTCTCTAGAATCCTCACTCAAAGCCTTTTTAGTTCGTCCAACGTCCCCCATACCGCCCTCTTATTGTTTGAATGATGGGAGACCCCTTTCTCTCTCATTAAATTCCACCCATGTACACAAGTTACTATGCCGAAATTCCGAAAGGAACTTCTCTCTGTTATTTTACATTCAAGAAATACTTTGGTATCATGAATATAAATTCCATTACAATTTTTGGGACATGTATCTATATGACCTCCTTACTGTCCATTACATGTAAATATGATCAGGAACCCCTTTCTCTCTCATCATCCATTTTTATGAATTCTTATGTCATGCCGTTACACTGTGGAAATTGCACCGATTTTCTAAGCCAATGTCATTTTGTAGTGAATGCCATGCCCATTTCTCCATCAAGGGTATTCACCTTTATGCACATTTACTTATTGATTATAAATTTTCATGTATGAATTCCACATTCCATTATCATGGAATAAATGATTATGTTTTATGAATCTATGTTTTATGATCCATGTGGCACACTTATGCATGAAATGAAATGTTTAAGAAGGGTGCGCCCTTATAGAGCTCCAATTCATTGGGTAAAGTATTGTATAATGATACTTCATGTGAAATGAGTGTTGACTCATGCTAATTCAAGTGCAACGAGGGTTTAATCGTGCTTTATGTGCAATTAGGACTTAATAATGCTCCATGTGCAATGAGCCTTGGCTCATGCTAATTCCATGTTAAGTGTTGTTGCCACATTTCCATGTTATGATTATCATGATTTATCATGCCTTTATGTTCATGTTTCTCTTATGCTCTATTGATATGCCTATTGTCTAACATGTATTGTACTCTTTATGTTATTCCATGTGTATTCCCTTACTGGGCTTTATAGCTCACCCTTTTCTTATGCATGTCCTCAGGTTATCCCATGCAATGCTAAGTACGAGGGAATGTAGTGGTCATGTAAAGGAAGTTTTAAATAAAGATGTTGTATTTCATATTTTATGTTTTTTTGTAATGATCCTATGCCCCAAAGTCACTAAAACTCTCGATCTTCTTTGTTGTATCAAGTGAAGTTTTATGTAATAAATCATGTTTAAGCTGTAATAAAAAGAAGGGTTGTCATAGTTGGTATCAGAGGATAGGTTTAGTTATTTTTAGGATTAAGATTAGAAAACCCTATTAAAGCCTTATAGACAAGACTAAGTATAATAAAAACATCCCCATGTTTTGGTAAGTACTGAGTAAGTGGTTTATCAAACAAATACATCCCTGTCTGGATACGAGTAGGTAGAGGTGGCTCTGGCACAGATGTATCCTAGGGGTAAAACCCGAAAACACCGCTTTGAGCCAGACTCGAATGGGAACTGGTGCATGACAATGGGCCTTGCGACACTCTTGGTTACAACACTCCTGGGGGATACGTTTTTATAAATTCACAAGATTAGTATGAACCCTTATTAAGGGAATTAAAAAAAATGCCCCTAAGATTATATGTTAGAAATTAGATCATGAAAAGACGATATTGAATCCTATAGACTCATGAGTTAAGGAAATAATAGTTTATTTATAATTCATCAACTTTTGTCTTTGGATTAACCTTTATTTGTTACCCCTAACTTTCCTTTTATTTCAGCCAATGGCCAGTAATAGGAGGACTCGGGCTAACAACCATTGTAAAGATCAGTGTGATGACTGTACTAATGAGATGCCCAATCCGATGGGAGTGGGAATCACGAACTTTGTCACGATTCTCTCTCATCTAACTCATGTTTTGAATAGAAACATGGGTCAAGAGGAACGTTCAACCCCCCTAATAAAGAACAAGTTGCTATCGAGAGCTTTATGAGACAAAGGCCACCTAATTTTAGTGGATCATCTGATCCCACGATCGCTGAACAATGGATCAACTCCATTGAAAAGATATTCTCCATCCTTCAATGTTTTTAACAAGAGAAGGTTCTCCTGGCGGATTATCATATGGAGGGTGAAGCTGATCAATGGTGGACGTTGATCAAAAATATGAAGCCTGAGGAGGAGATCAAGGCAGTGGAATGGAAGGATATCTGAAAGATGTTTTTCGATAAATATTTTCCGCACACCCTCTGGCTAAAGATGGAAAGTGACTTCCTTTCCCTTAAGAAAAAATACGAAGAATATTTTGGAGCGTACGAGACAAACTTCAAAAGGCTTGCACGATACGCTTCTGGCATTGTCGTTACCCCCGAATTCAAGGTTGACCGCATCTTTGGTGGGCTAAATCCTATCCTGCGGAAAGCATTAGCGATCCGTGACTTCGACAGTTATGAGGAAATTGTCCGATGTGCCCTCAAGGTCGAAATGGATATCGAGGAATCACAGGGGTATCAAGGTGATAAGAAGCGTAAGGTGGACTTCAATGCTGGTGGTCCGATGGATAAATCCAATGCTTCTAAGAAGATCGAGCACCCCACTTGCCAAAAGTGCAGAAGGAAGCACCCTGGAAATTGCCTTAAGGGGATGAGAAAATGCTTCAGGTGTGGAAGAGAAGGGCACCTAGCTGTTAACTGTCGGCAAGAAAGACCCGCGAATGTGATACAGGAGAGGAATGCTCCGTTCGAACCTCAACGCATTGTTCAATGATACAAATGCAAAGAACCGGGTCATTTTGAAAATCTGTTCCCTAATCCAAGGGTTTTCGGAGGCAACCAACAACCTCCAAGGCAGCAAGGAAGAGCTTTTTCCATCACTTCTGCCGAAGTGAACCCCGACAACGAAGTGGTGATAGGTACACTAGTTATTCATTCAAGAATAGCAAAAGTACTTTTGATTCAGGTTCTACGCATTCTTTTATATCTTGAATGTTTAGTAGAAAAATCCCAGCACCACCACAAATCATGGAAGTGAAGATGTCGGTGAGTATAGAAAATGGGGTAATCATTGCGTCCCATGAATATAAGTCCTCCCATATTATAATATGTGGATTGAATTTCCCGGCGAACCTTGTCATACTCCCTCTGGTGGAATTTGATGCAATTCTTGGCATGGATTGGATTTCCTTATATAGAGCCAACATAAATTGTTGAGAGATGGAAATAACACGCCATATGGAGAATGGACCCCCCGATTCTTTACAATTGTCAGGAGGAAGATGAATCTTCTTTAGCTCCATCATCTCAAGCATGAATATTAATGCCCTATGAGCACGCGTATTTGGCTAAGATGATTGAGTCTAAGGAAGAAACTATCCTTGAAGAAATTCCTATTTTGAGGGAATTCACTGAACTGTTTCCCGAGGAACTGCCTGGTCTTCCTCCTAGAAGAGATGTTGAATTCTTAATTGAACTTATACCCGGGGATTTACCAATATCCAAGACTCTATATAGAATTGCTGTTGTAGAGATTGAAGAGCTGAAGAAACAAATACAAGAGAATCTGGATAAAGGGTTTATACTCCCAAGTGCTTCACCATGGGGTTCACCAGTCCTCTTCGTCAAGAAGAAAGATGGGTCAATGCGGCTTTGCATCGATTATTGTGAAATTAACAAAATAATGATAAAGAAAAAGTATCCTCTCCCACGAATTGATGACTTGTTCGATCAGCTATGTGGAGCACAATACTTCTCTAAGGTGGACTTGAGGTCGGGATATTATCATGTTAGGGTGAAGAAGGAAGATATCCCCAAGACTGCTTTTTGCACAAGATACAGGCACTATGAATTCATAGTAACGCCTTTTGGACTCACCAATACTCCATAAATCATCATGGACTTGATGAATAGAGACATTAGAGATTACCTCGATAAATTTGTGGTAGTCTTTATAGATGATATTCTAACATACTCCAAAACCAAGGAGGATCATGAGGAGCATTTAAGAACAGTACTAGAGACCTTGCGCAAGGAGAAGCTCTATGAAAAGTACAAAAAGTGTGAGTTATGGTTGAAGGAGGTCTCATTCATGGGCCATATCATCACAAGAAATGGGATATATGTGGACCCCACCAAAACAGATGCAATTGAGGGATGGCCGAGGCCAACATCGGTAACGGATATCCGTAGCTTCATGGGGTTAGCTAGATATTATCGACGATTTGTGAGAAATTTCTCACGATTATCCAACCCTCTTACCAAGCTAACTCCAAAGGGAGTAAAGTTTTCTTGGAGTGATGAATGAGAAGTAATATTCGAGGAGTTGAAAAAGAGGCTTATCACTGTGCCCATGCTCACTTTACCCACAAGTGGGGAACTTTTTGTGGTATTCAGTGATGCTTCAAAGAAGGGATTCGGCTGTGTGCTGATGAAAATTGATAAAGTGATATCCTATGCCTCAAGGCAGTTGAAAATTCAAGAGTGAAACTATCCAACGCATGATCTGGAGTTGCCGGCTGTGATCTTTGCCTTGAAAATCTGGCGGCATTATCTCTATGGAGAGAAATTTGAGATATATACTGACCACAAGAGTCTTAAATATATATTCACACAGAAAGAGATTAATATGCGCCAGAGAAGATGGATAGAGCTCATCAAGGATTATGACTGTTCAATCCATTACTACCCTGGGAAAGCAAACAAGGTGGCAGATGCCCTAAGTAGAAAGGCCCCAGCGATTCTATCAATGATGAGAATTTAGAAGGATAAAATCTTCTTAGACTTGATGAATATGGACATGAGAATCATAAATAAGGGAACGTCAACAATCTTTTCACAAATTATTTCTCAACCGTCTCTTTTGGAAAGGGTAAAGGATGCTCAAAAGGATGATGTAGGAATTCAGGAAAAGGTGGAAGCTATCGAAAGATGGAAATACTCGGAGTTTAATGTTAATGAAGAAGGAATTGTGCGGTTTGGGAAAAGACGATGTGTTCCATCAAGTCTGGAGCTGAGGAAGGAAGTTTTGGATGATTCACATAGTTCGAATTTCTCTATTCAGCCAGGGAGCACAAAGATGTATCGAGATCTCTAGAAAACTTTTGGTGGGATAATATGAAGAAGGAGATCGCTGAATATACATCAAAGTGCCTGGTGTGTCAGCAAGTGAATTCAGAGAGGCTGAAGTCTAAATTGATGATGCAACCATTGCCCATACTAGAATGGAAATGAGAGAACATCACCATGGACTTTGTCACCGGACTTCCGAGGACATCCAAAGCAATAATGCAATCTGGGTTGTTGTGGATCGTCTTACAAAGACTGCACACTTCATTGCTATTCTAGAGGATTTCTCATTGGATCAACTAGAACGAATATATATCAGGGAAGTGGTGTGGTTTCATGGAGTACCACTATCTATTGTGTCTGACCGAGATCCAAGATTCACCTCTATGTTTTGGAAGAGTCTTCAACATGCTCTGAATACTGAACTGAACTTTAGTACGGTCTATCATCCTCAAACTGATGGCCAATCTGAGTGGACTATCCAAACACTTGAGGACATGTTGAGAGCAATCTAAATGGACTTTAAAGGAGGATGGGATCAACATCTTCCTCTGGTTGAGTTCTCTTATAACAATAGTTTCCACTCGAGTATCAAAAAGGAACCATATGAATCCCTGTATGGGAAAAGGTGCAGAACACCGGCATGTTGGGATGAGGTCAGCGAACGTAAGCTTCTTGGACTATAAATGGTCGAGGAAATGGTGGAGAAGGTGAAACCATTCAGCAGCATATCAAGGTAGCCCAGAGTCGACAAAAGAGTTATGCAGATAATCGTCGATGATACCTTGTGATTAAAGTTGGAGACATTGTTTTTCTACGTATATCTCCATGGAAGAAGGTCATGAGTTTGTGAAGAAAGGGATGTTAAGTCAAAGGTACATTGGCCCCTTTGATATTCTTGATCGTGTTGGGGTTGTGGCTTATTGACTAGCACTTCAACCTACTATCGCCAAATTACATGATGTATTTCATGTATCCCTATTAAGGAAGTACATACATGACCCTTCACATGTACTCTCTTCTGAGGTGGTATAATTGGAAGATGATCCTTCTTACGAGGAGCAACCAGTGAAGATCTTGGATCATAGAGAAAAAGTTCTACGAAATAAGACAATTCCCCTCGTCAAGGTGTTGTGGCGAATCCACAAGTTTGAAGAAGCGACTTGGGAATCAGAGGAAATGATGAAGCTGAGTTACCCACATCTGTTTTAGTGTGGGAAAAGGAAAATTTCGAGGGCGAAATTTCTTAAGGGGGGAATATTGTAACGACCCAAAGTTTCATTAATGGAAAATCCTTCTTGATCTAGTTAAATGTCTCTTTCTGCAAAATATTTTTTTATAATATGTCAAATTCTTTGGTTTTATGGTATAAATTTTGAACGTTGCAAATATAGCTGTTGAACAGTGATCACATGATTAGTATAAATATAGGACTTTAACAAATCCAGTTTACTCAGACAAAAGAAGCGATGGCCTCATCTAGTAGAATTTCTCCATACGAAGCCCATTTGTCAGAGCTCCAAAAAGAGGTAGCATCCTTTGGATTTTCTCTTGACCAAGCCCAAGCTGATCTTCATCATGTCAAGCTTGAATGAGACCTTCTACGTGAAAAGTGGAAGTTGATAGAGATTACCACTCGAGTGATGTTATCCGAGCCACCCCAAGAGTCTGTCACCATCACACACCTTACCCTTAGGTCTTATGCGGCTATTTTAAGGGGTTATGTAACAAGTCTCTAGTACTATGTTCATGTATATTATTTTTGTATATAATAATGAATATACTTTCTTTTCATTATTGATACATTGTAAATAGTTTATAAAGTACAAATAGTGTTTTTAGTTATTATTTAATTAAGAATTATATTTTATTAAATTCAGGTATTGTTGAATTAAATAATATTTTAATAAAATATTATTATTATCATTAAATTAATTTTTATTAAATATAAATTATCTTATAATTTTATGAATGCAATTATAATTTTTATTAAGGCCTGAAAGCCCTTTCTGTCAAAACCCGTGAATTTTCGATAAATGTCGGTTTTTATTTTAAAAGTGAAAATTAACATTTATAGAAAATTATTTAGATAAATTAAATGTTATTTCTGGAATCAGGATGTCAAAATTATCCAATGGTGAATTTTTCATAATTTTCTTAGATAGTCAAATTTTTGGGTAAAAATTAAATACTGTTTAAATATATAATGTGTTTTATGACATCATAATGACCCAATAGTGATGTAATAAAATACTATAATATTTATGTTCAACCAATATATGTTTTAACATTAAAATAATGTGATTTTGGGTTTGTTTGACTTACTTTTCAAAGCATTAATGGACCCCTCAAGACTTATTAAACACCTTGTATTTTAAATTAATTTCCATGGGAGTGTGAATCACCTCCACATAAGAAACCGTATTATTTTAAGAAGTTCAGACTTTGGCCTTATAAAATATTTTTTTCCTCTTCCCTTTGCCAAAAACCATGGTAAAAAACCATGGGATGGTTTGTTGTTTGGATTAATTTAATGTAAGGGGAGCCAAACCTAAATAATCAAGAATTCCCTCACCTTTCCTATATAAACCCACCCAAGCTCCCACTTCCTCCTCACTCAAAGCCTTTGGAGTTCGTCCAACCTCTGCCCTACTCTCTGTAGAATCCTCCCAAGGTTCCCCAAGCTCCCATGAAGCCTCTCTCAAGCCTCTATCTAGCCTTTGGAAGCACACTTCCAAGTAAGGGTTTTTTCTTCCTTTCTCATTTTTGTCAATTTTCTTTATGTTGTATTGCCCTTTTAATTTCAATTATGAATTTTGGGGTATGGTTTCGAACATCCCCCATAATAACCTCTTATTGTTTGAATTATGGGATACCCCTTTCTATCTGATTAAATGCCTCCCACGTACACCCGTTACTATGCCTAAATTTCGAAAGGAACTTCTCTCTCTTCTTTTACATTCAAGCAATACTTTTGTATCATGAATCTAAATTCCATTACAATTGTTGGGACATGTATCTATATGACCTCCTTACTGTCCATTACATGTAAATATGATGAGGAACCCCTTTCTCTCTCATCAAATTTATTTATGAATTCTTATGTCACGCCATTACACTGTCGAAATCGCACTAATTTTCTAAGCCAATGCCATTGTGTAGTGAATGCCATGCCCATTTCTCCAACGGTATTCAAATTTATGAAAATTTACTTATTGATTATAAAGCTTCATGTATGAATTAAACATTCCTTTATCATGGAATAAATTATTATGTTTTATGAATCCATGTTTTATGATCCATGTGGCACACTTATGCATGAAATGAAATGTTTAAGAAGGGTGTTCCCTTTTAGCACTCCAATGCATTGGGTAATGTATAGTATCATGATACGTCATGTGAAATGAGTGTTGAATCATGATAATTCAAGTGCAAAGAGGGTTTACTTGTGATTTATGTGCAATGAGGATTTACTCATGCTCCATGTGCAATGAGCCTTGGCTCATACTAATTCCATGTTAAGTGTTGTTTCCACATTTCCATGTTATGATTATCATTCTTTATCATGCCTTTATGTTCATGTTTCTCTTATGATCTATTGATATACCTATTGTCTAACATGTATTGTACTCCTCATGTTATTCCATGTGTATTCCCTTACTGGGCATTATAGCTCACCCTTTTATTATGCATGTCCTTAGGTTATCCCATGCAATGCTTAGTACGAGGGAATGTAGTGGTCATGCAAAGGAAGTTTTCAATAAAGATGTTGTATTTCATATTTTAAGTTTTTTTTGTAATGATCCTAAGCCCCAATGACACTAAACCTCTCGATCTTCTTTGTTGTATCATGTGATGTTTTATGTAATAAATCATCTTTAAGTTGTAATAAAAAGCAGGGTTGTGATAGTAAACATGGTAAACATGGTAAACCTAGTAAAACTGGTAAACATGGTAAAGTAAACTAAAAAAACTTAAAAAAAAACAAAAAGTTATACTTATTTTGTTATAATAAATGTTTTAATAAAGAAAAAAATTACAATATATAAAATTTTATGAAAAAAATAAATGTAAACAAGAAATAAACAAAAGTTACCTTTAATTTTATGAATGTAAAAATAGATTGTTTTCCCAGATTCCTTCGTCGTGATTGTTCCTTATGGCACAAACCATTTTCTCAACATTCTCATCATTATGTTCTATTAATATTTCCATGGAAGTAGGGATCTCACATAAATCAGTATCTTCATCAAGTTCATCCTCAGCAACATATTGTTTTTTCCCTTGTTAAACAACAACCCACTGCATATCTGATTGATCTACTATATAGAAAATTTGCTTTGCATGTCTTTCCATTATAAAAGAATCAGTTGTGTCTTCCAATATATTCAGATTAACAAGTGTCATTCCAAATTTATCGTGTCTGACACTCTTGTTACCGATAAACCATTTACAGTTAAAAATAGAAACTTTAATTTTAAATTAATCAACTTCCCATATGTCTTCAATCACTCCATAATATGAACTTGATGTAGAAATTGGGTTTTTTCCTTAGCACTCAAAAAATGCATTGCTTCTGCAAACACCAATACACCACTATTCTGAACTGCACTTCTGTTGTTCTGAGCATTCGTATGAAATGTATAGCCATTAATGTCATAACCAGACCATGTTATCACATTTAACATAGACCACCCACTATCCATTTTAATGTCTCTGATACATCTAATCTACCAAGAGAGGTCTTTTTAAACCATGAAAAAAATGTTTTGTTGTGCTCATTCAAAATCCACATTTCATTCTTCTTGGGATGACATTAGTTCAACTCATTAATATGAAATGTGATATATGGTTGAGCATCAGCTATGTTATTCAAGATGTATGATTCTAACTTCTTCATCTGTTCAGCTGACAACAATTTTAATTTCAATCCATGAATCCCCTTTCCCTCATTATTAACTCGTTCATGGAGATATGGTGGAAAACCTATGTGCTACGACGCAGCCAAGTAGCTCATACAAAATTCTGAAACCTCCTTGGAAATATACTTTTCAATAACGGAGGCTTCAAGTCCATATGTATTCTTAACATACCCCTTCAATATTTTCATATACCTTTCAAAAGGATACAACCAATGAAGATATACAGGTCCACAAAAAATTATTTCTCGAACCAGATGAATCATTAAATGCACCATTATATCAAAAAAACTTGGAGGAAAATACATTTCCAATTGACAGAGTATAAAAATATCATCCTTTTCCAAAAATTTAAAAGAATTCACATCAATCGCCTTATTAAAAATTGAATTCAAAAAAATAACACAACTTCATTATAGTCTTTCTGACATGAATGGGAAATATTCCACATAATGTAACTGGTAGAAGTTTTGGCATCATGTCGTGAAAATCATGAGATTTCATACCTATCAACTTCAAGTCCTTAAATGAAACAAAATTTTTTACAGTTGAAGAATAACCTTGAGGCACTTTGATATAATGAAGACACTGAAAAAAGCATATTTTCTCCCTCTTCGATAATGTATGACAAGTTGGGGGAATAAATGTTCGCCTTCCTTTAGGAGTGGGAGCTAACTCCCAACGTATTCCCGTTGATAGTAAGTCTAATCTTGCTTTAAACCCATATTTTGTCTTTCCTTTAATATCTAACAATGTTACAATCAAAAAATAATAGATATTTTTCTCCACGTGCATGACATCAATATTATGTTTAACTTCATGATATCTCCAATATGGTAGCTTAAAAAATATTGACCTTTTCTTCCAAATATGTCTATCATTACCAGTTTTCTATGTCTTTCCCAATGTCACATCAAGATTTTTCACCCTCTAAAAATACAGATCAAGGGATAAAGGTTTTGGAGAAATATCAAATTCTTGTGAGCCATTGAATGCATTTTTATGTCTTTTATAAGGGTGATCCATCAGCAAAAACTTTTGATGAACCATGTACACTATTTTCTTCCCATGATGCAATTGACAATATGCCATCAGTTGTTCGCAAATCGGACATGTTTATGCCCTTTAATACTGTATCCAAACAAATTTACATATGCTGGGATGTCATTTATAGTGAACAAAAGCACTATGTGGAGTTGAAAATATTCCATTTTATAAGAATCATACACCATAATACCATCCACCCGTAAAAGTTTCAAATCATCAACCAACGGTGACAAGTAAACATGAATATCATTGTCGGGTTACTTCGGACCAGAGATTATTATACTCAACATGACATATTTTTGATTCATACAAACTTCAGGAATGAGGTTGTAAATTACCAATAAAACATTCCATGAACTATGTGTGCTACTGAGGGTTAGATATGGATTCATTCCATCTGTGGACAACCTTAGTCTGAGATTTCTAATTTCATTTCCAAATGTAGAATACTGCTCATCTATTTTCTTCCATTGTGGACAATCAGTTGGATGACATATTTTTTCATCACATAACTGCTCATCAGCATGCCATTTTAACCTTTTTGCATCATGTGAATTAGAAAATAAAAGTTTGAAACAATGAATTATAGGAAGATACCAAAATACCTTTGAAGGGATCTTTGTAATCTCTACATCAGCTAGTGATTTTTCTTTCACCTTATACCGTGATGTCCCACATTTAAGACACTCTGACAGAAATTTATATTCCTTCCTATATATAATACATTCATTCAGATAGGAATGCATTTTATTGTATCCCAATCCCATTGGACATAATATTTTCTTGGCCTTACAATGTGAATATGGAAGATTGTTATCTTTTGGAAGAATGTATTTCATCAATTGTAGCAGCTGTGTAAAACATATGTCACTCCATCCATGTTTTTTCCTTCAGGTTAATAAATCTTAACACTGCCAAAAAAACCGTAAAATCTGTACAACTAGGATATAATGGTTTTTTAGCATCATCATGTATATGCACAACTCTCAGTTCTATCTCAATTTGTTCTGCTGCAATATCGCGAATCATTTCTTCAATTCCATCGGAGTTACCATCTTTCAAATCATCATCATCATTAACATTCCATCCAGTTTCACCATGCCAAATACAAGGGCTGTAACTTGAATTAAAACCATGACAAATCAGATGATATTTTATCCCTATACTTTTCAACTTCTTCATATTCAAGCATTACAGGCACGGACAGAAAAAAATGTCACTACTTGGAACATTTCGTTTAGAAAATTCCAAAAAGGCATCAACACCTTCCTCATATTCATTGCTCATTCGATGTTCCCTAATCCAACTTCGACTCATTATTACCTATAACAAATATCAAAATTATACATATTTTTAAGAAAAGAAAAATATATGTTTATTTGAAAAAATCATAATTTGAATGCAAAACCATTTTGAAATATAAAACAAATCTATGCGTATTTAAAAAAATATGCCTGAATATGATTTTAAAAAGAAAATATAGTTACATATAACAGTTTTAAATACCATGAAATTAACTAAAACCATGGGGCCTCCAATGGTTGATAGACAATTGGAGAAAATGGAGTACACCTGAGAATCAAATCAAATTTAAAATAAAAACTTAGATGGAGAAAATCACAGTGTAAATCCAACCATCACAGCATAGTGGGGTCAGGATAACTACGCATATTTGAAAACCACGACATGGTCTCCCCCATAACCCATAATATTCTCATTGTTGATGACTGGTCAAAATATATATAACCAAATAGTATCATATTGCAACACTAATATCCATGCAACAATACAATCATCATGTCAAAATCTCACAAACCATGATGCAGTAGTCAATCCGAACTGACACTTATCCCCCACCCCCTTGGACACCCCCTGGACACCGCCACCCCTTGGAAATCCCCCCACCCACTGGACACCACCCCCACCCCCTTGGACACCCCCTGGACACCACCAAAACCTTGGACAACCCCCCACCCCTCCTGGACACCCCCACCCCTCTTGGACACCACCACCCACCTTCTACCCCCTTGGGCACCCCCTGGACACCCCAACCCTCTGGACAGCCCCCCCGGACAACCCCAAACCCCCCCCAGATAGGCCCCACCCCCTTGGACAACCCACATCCCCTTAGAAACACCACCCCCTTGGACTCCCCACACACCCCTGGACTGCCCCCACCTCCATGAACACCATGGACACCCCAACCCTCTGGACAGCCCCTCGAACCCTCTAAAAACCACCCCCACCCCCTTGGACACCCCCTAGACACCCCTCCCTTGGATAGCCTCACCCATCTGGACATCCCCCACCCCCTAGACAGCCGCACGCCTGCAGAAAACACGCCCACACCTCCTGGACACCACCCCCACCCCCGACGCCCTTGGACACCCCCTAGACACCCCAACCCTCTGGACATCCCCCACCCCTGGACAACCCCCCAAACCCTCTGGACATGCCCCACCCCCTTGGATAGCCCACCACCCACTCAGCCCCTTGGACAACCCCCACCACCTTCGACACCCCCACCCCCTTGGACCCCCCCACACCCCTGGACTTCCCCCCACCTTCATGGACACCATGGACTGTCCCCAACCCTTTGGATAGCCAACACCCCTCTAGACAGCCTCCCCACCCCATGGACAGCCCCCGCCCCTCTAGACAGCACCTCCCCCCCTTCTGGACACCACCCCCACCCGTACC
The DNA here is from genome assembly GCA_963277665.1 of Viscum album. NCBI lineage: Eukaryota > Viridiplantae > Streptophyta > Magnoliopsida > Santalales > Viscaceae > Viscum > Viscum album. The sequence continues at coordinate 1,994,149,580 of OY728151.1, forward strand.
CCCATGGACACCCCCTGGACACCCCAACCCTCTGGAAATCCCCGACACTCAGAAAACCCCTCAAACCCTCTAGACAGGACCCCACCCACATGGACAGCCCCCACACACCCCCTGGGATAGCCCCCACCCCCTTCGACACCCCCACCCCCATGGACCCCCCCACCCCCACCCCATCCACACCCCCGGACTGCCCCCACCTCCATGGACACCCTGGACAACCCCCAACCCTCTAGATAGTCCCCAACCCTCGGGACAACCCCCAACCCCCTGGATAGTCCCAACCCTCTGGAAAGCCCCCCAGAACCATGGGATTTTAACCTCAAGCTACTAGTTTTGGCATATATAAGGATTTTAACCTCATGATACAAGTTTTGGTATCATGCCATTATTCAAAATGAGAACCATGAACTGTATATCCTATTAGTCTAAAATTCTCTATTGTTCAATGAATCGGGTTTTAATAGAATATGAAGACTTATAATAGTCCACGAAAATAAGCGACGAAAATAGTTTATGGAACAAAAAAAAGTGATACCCAAAATAGAAACAACCAAGGATCCAAAACAAACATTCCCCAATGAAAAACCATATATACTTATAAAATAATTAACACTGGTACATGGAATGGGTGTATCACAATGGTTATATATAAATTACAGTAATATAGATGAAAGAGATCATTAGTTGTCAATGACAACAAAAATTACCATCAATGTAGGGCATCCACGAAACAAAAACAAACGAAATAGAGTTCTGTGAGGCATACTTGAATATTGCGAGTTGATATAATATATCTGGTGATAATAAATAAGATGATGATGGAATAACGAGGTAAGATAGTTTGAAATTGAAGAATCTTACCTAGTTTAAACAAAAAAATCAGAAAACATAAATATAGACTATCCAGGAAAAAAATCGAACGAAATAAAGTCGTGGGGGTCTTACCTGAGTGTTGTGAGTGGAGAATATAGATCCGAGGAGAGTAAATATGATAAAAAATTTTGGAAAAATTAGTTTAATGAAATGATATCTAAGAGTCGATTCTAGGTTTTCGGCATGATAGAGACGAGTCACAGGGCTGTCGATCAAAAAATCAGCAATGACAATCCATAGGGCGTGGTAACTTTTTTAAATGTTTTATAACCTTGGTTATTTAATAACTGACATTATAATTTTTTTATTACATTTATAACATCTGTTATTATAATAACCAATGTTATAAATGTATCAGATACAACATTTTTTACATCGGTTATTTTATAACCGATGTAAAAAAAGCCGCGTGTTGGTTTTTTACATCAGTTATTCTATAACCGACGTAAAAAACACATCAGAAAGCACAGATTTTACATTGGTTTTTATATAACCGACGTAAAAATTGTTTTCTGTAGGTTTTTTATGTCGGTTATAATATAACCGAGGTAAAAAATTCTGCGGGTTGGGTTTTTACATCGGTTATCAAAAAACCGACCTAAAAAAGGCCTCAGATGCCGTCTTTTTTATGTCGGTTATTTTATAACCAAAGTAAAAAATTCGTTAGATACCTCATTTTTGGCATAGGTTATTTGATAACAGATGTAAATAATTCCGCACATTGGTTTTTTACGTTGTTTAATTTATAACTGATGTAAAAAAGCAACGCGCGGGATTTTTGAAGTCAGTTATTTTAATAGCCGACGTATAAAATTTACTCACAATATTTCTTACGTCATTTTAAAATACCCAATGTAAAAAACCACAGATCAAAGATTTTCATGTTGGTTATATACAGCTGACATAAAAAAGGGTAACATTAAAAATGTTTTATGCACTAGTGGATGGATATGATCAGCAATGAAATATTCATATGCAAAGCGATGACACAATAATGTTTACTTGGTTCATCGCTAAGGGATATGCCCAAGGAGTATACACCGATAAGTTTTCGGTCATACCAAATTCCACTAAACTTCACTAGTTGTGGATTAGAATGGTTCTGGAACAATCACTCTATCCCTGTCCCACTGCCTTTACAAAAGATCAGGGATAGCTCCCTGCGTCCCTTAGGTCACTCCCATTGACTCCCCCTGGTTGACAACCTTTGGTGAAGTCCCACTCAGTTTATAGATGTGATGGTATCTTCAATAGATTTTCATTGAAGTCCTTGCCTCTGCTTATCACAAGACTCTTCTTGCATCGAAGACCGGTAATGATGCACTTGAACGCACTGAACCGCTGAACCGGATAATCATAAAGTGTAAACAGGATACACTAATGATTTCATGAAGCAACAACCCTTTGCAAACAAGTTCACACTTTTCACCGAGGGTATCGGGAAATCTTCCAGCTTTTGTGTAGCTCCAAAAAGACCAGTGGGCTTCAGCAACACCTGGCGCGCTTCTCCAAGACCGACGCGCAAGTTTCAAGACGACGCCCAAGTTTCGGCACACAAGTCCAAACCAGCATGCAAGTTCACCTCAACCACTTGCGTGACCCTCACTTCTTAAACTTATAACTTGCGTGGCCCACTTCCTTTCTCACCCTAACCCCCTTGGGAACACATCTATCACATGGAGCGCAACTACTACTTGCACGACCACGCACCACTTTCACGACCACCACCCCTTCACGACGAGAGCTCTGATTTTCTCTAAGTGTTTAGCTCATGTAGAATGAAGAGGGGTAGACCTGTATTTATAGGCATTTGGACACCTTGCCCGACAGCGTACAGGTCTCCTATGGGTGCACAAGTTTCGACACGCAAGTCTCTGCCCCTGCAAGTCACTTGCATGACCGACTTCCAAACCTGGGCACCCTTCTCCCTTTTCCATATATTCATGTTCTGATCTTGAAAAACAATAGGCGCTCAAGTTCCCAAGCCTCCAAGTAATCGGAGCGCAAGTCCCTTTTCCAATAACACTTTTTAAATCACTTGCATGACCAACTTCAAAACTTGAGATCCCCTTTTCCCTTTCACATATTTTGATGTTTTGATCTTGAAAAACATATGGCGCAGAAATTTCCTCTCCTCCATGTCAACGGTGCACAAGTCCCTTTTGCCGCGCTAGTCCCTTGCGTGACCAAACCCAAAACTTGCACGACCCTTGTCCCTTTATCGCATTTTGATTTTATGATCTCGAAAAACATATGGCACACAAGTATCCATGCCTCCAAGACCTCAGCGTGCAAGTCCCTTTTCCAAAAACACTTTTCTCCATTTGTCAATTTTGAGTCCCAAAAATTTGGCAAACACTGGAAAATGGCGCCACCTTGTATCTTCTCTTTTTTTACCGCCTCCAGATCATCCATTCTTTTTTCGACATTCTTGAATCAAACATGGATCATTAACTATATCCCTTGAACTCAACATGCCACTATGAGATACGCTTTTGTCAAAAGTTTTTAATGTCATTGTTTTCTTTGTCAACAAGCACAATCACCTCAAAAAAACTTCTTTTTTGTGATTTTCCTTCTTCATAAACTCTTCTTCTTTCATCACAAACTCTACTATCGTGATATATAACCTTTGATAGATCAGATTTAGCATCATCATATTTTGATACAATGTGAAGTGCATGGTCATCTCAAAATTCCAATCCCTTGCACATTGTGTTCTTCTTCAACTGTCACTATCTACTTCATGAAAATCATATGATTCAATTCTTCAAGAAGTCTCCTGCAAGGTTCACATGAAATCATGAAGAATTGCATGGTCTTCATCAAATCCCCATTATTCTTTAATCATCCTCAGATGGATTATACCTCACCATTCTTCACTTTTGTAAACAATGTGTCACCTTTGACACATGTTCTTTGAAATTATGATCAGTACAACAATCATCTAAATTTCCATTCCTCCATTTCATTAGAGTACTTCTTGATCTCCTTCATTCTGATCTTCATTGACAACTATTGACAAAAAATAAAACCTTATACACAAAGTGGTCCCATAATACAATCCTATTGTGGATTTTTTATATTTTTGAATTAGAATTCTTAAAATTGTATGTAATACCAATCTATGTAAATTATGGGGAATTATAGTTGGAATTAGTGGAAATGTATAGTTACCCTTTGGAAACTAGGATGAGAAAAACATTTTAATAACCCAAAGGATATGTCGAAGTATATGTTACAATCCTAGTGTTTTATAAATGATCATAACTAACCTAGGTTAAAACCCAAAATTTCTTAAATTGAAATGTTATTCTTGATTATGTTATTTTCTTATTATGATTAGTTTCAATCACACTATAATTCTTTGTTTTAGTCAGTGAATGAAACCTGAAGGAACTACTTTAATGATGAATGTGAATGTAAATTCAATGACCATCCTCTCATGAAATTTTTTTTATGGGAGATGGAATGAAAAATCATATAGATATGCTCAGACAACTTTCTCAAGATATGAATAATGCATGACTTCTAAATGAGATATGGAGGAAACAACATTCTGTTGAGTCCTTCAAAAGGTAGTTTCCACCTTATTTCAGTGGCTCTTCTAAGGATTTAGTGGCTGAATAATGGATCAGTTCCACTAACAATATATTTTCAGTTCTCTAATTTTCAGAACATGATAAAGTCATATTACCAATTTATATTTTGGAAGGAAAATATTATAAATGGTTGAACCTTATCAAGAATACATGTAAAAGAGATGAAATTGAATCCATGGAATGGGATGAGTTAAAGAACTTATTTTTAAATAAGTACTTTCCTCGTATTGTTCGAAAAAATATGGGGAATGAGTTCCTAAAACTTAAGAAAAATTGAAGATGAATATGTTGGTACCTACGAAGAAAATTTTACAAGACATGAATGGTATGATACTAAAATAATTATACAACCAAAGATTAAAATTCTTTGACTCTTTAGTGGATTGACACCATGTCTCTAAAGTGAATTATCCATTGGGTAATTCAATAGAAACAAAGAAATCAGTCGATGTGCTCTCAAGGTTGAGATGTAGATTAGAATAACCCATTAGTCCTATGGGTTTGGTAAGAAGATAAACTGTAATTAAAGGGAATATCTAGAGACCACACTAAAAAATAGAGGAGTTTTACCATATTCTCAATGCATATAAAGAATCATAGAGTACATTTTCTTAATGGGACTTGTAAATGGTTCATGTGTTGAAAATAAGGTTATCGGGTAGTTGAATATTGAAGTGATGAGAAAAATATGTCTAATGAGGTGAATAGAGAAAAGGCTACACAGAATGAACCTACTACACTTCAATGTTTCATGTGAAAGGAAATTGGAAATTATTCTAATAAATTCCATAATCTAAGATTTATTGATGATGATCAATGTTAAAAAAATATTAAGGGAAAAGACAAAGGCAAGTCACATGAGATCACTATAGGCGATGTTGAGTATTATAATGAAGTGGGAAAAGTAAACATACCATCCAAAATAAAGCAGAAAATATTTTATTTGAGTCTACATCCATCCACTCTTTTATTTATGAAGAATTTTCTAAGAGAATCACCATATTTCCTAAAAAATTATATGTTGAGTTAGCTATGACAACACTTAATGGAAGAAATGTTGCATCAGATGTTTTTAATTCTTCTTTGATTGATGTTTTTCCGAAATTGCTTGCTAAAAATCTTGTGATCCTTCCTATAGTGTAATATTATGTTATTCTTGGCATGGATTGTATTTCTGTACTTGGATATCATATCAATTTCCAGTGAAGGGAATTCACATTTTATATTCCAGATCAATCTTTGATCATCTATCGATGCAAGGATGAGTTTTAACTTCTAGTGGAAATTTATTCCATCTTATGGGTCTTGATTCCTATAAATGAAGGTTATCTATCTCAAATGGTTGGGTAGAAACTCATGATTAAGAATAAACCCATTGTAAAGGAGTTTAATGAAATCTTTCTAGAATAATTTCCAGGTCTTCCACAAAATCATGAGGATGAGTTTTCAATAGAACTAATATCAAGTTCTTTGCCTATTTCAAATATAATTTAAAGAATAACCTCAATTGAGTTGCATGTATTGAATAAACAACTCTAAGAGAATCTTGACAAGGGATTAATATTCCCTTGTGCATCACCTTTGGGTGCACCTATTATTTTTTTAAGAATAAAGATAGATCATTGAGACTCTTAATTTATTATAAAAAACAAATAAAGATCAATATCAAGAAAAAATAACCTATTACCAACACTGATGACTTATTCGACCAACTATGCATAGCTCAATACATTTACAATATTGATCTTCATTCATGATATCATCAATAAAGGGTCAGTAAGGAGAATATACCAAATGTGAAATTTCCTACAATGTATGGATGCAATGAATTTATAGTGATTCCTTTTGGTCTTACTAATTCCCCCACTATATTCATGGTTCTAATGAATAGATTCTTAATAGACTATCTTGATCCTTTTGGGGTATTATTTATAGACGGTAGTCATGCCTTTTCAAAGAGAAAGGAATAACATGAATATCACTTGATAATTGTTCTAAATACCCTATGAATGGAAAATCCTTATGAAAAATTTACCAAGTGAGAATTTTGGTTTCAGAAAGCATCATTTTTTGATCACATAATCTTAAAAGTAAGGATATCTATAGATAAAAAAAAAGAATTTATTGAATGTTTTTTGAGACCAACAATGGTAACTATGATATGATATTTTCTTTATTTGGATAGATATTATTGACATTTTTTGAAATATTTTTCACAATTATCAAATACACTCACCAATTTGACTCGGAAATCAATTTAGTTCATGTGGATATAGAAATGTGAAGAGAATTTCAAATATCTCAACAGATTATTAGCTAGTGCACCAGTGCTCACACTGCTTTGTAGTGGATAAATGTTTATGATATATAGTAAATCATCAAAAAAAGCATGGGATTTGTTCTCCTGAACAATTTTATAGTGATAGATTTCCTCGTGTCGATGGAAAATACATGGGAAAAATTACCCAACTCATGATTTGGAGTTAGATTCGGAAATATTTGCATTAAAGATATAGAGGAATTATATTTATGGTGAAAGGTATAATATGTATACAGATCCTAAAAGTTTGAAGTATATTTTTCTCAAAAAAGGAGTTGAATATTCACTAAAAAAGATGGTAGGATTTGACTAATGATTATGAATTCCCAATAAATTACCACCATGGGAAAGTGAATAAGGTGGAAGATGCTTTCAGTCGAAAGGACCATGCTAGCCTATCCATGATGAGGATTATAGAAGATCCAATATTTGTGGATTTTCAACGGATGGATCTTAAAATTTTAAAGGAAGGGGAGAAATCTTATCTTTACCATATGAATTTTCAATGATATATACAAGTGAAGATTAAGGAGACATAGAAGGAAGATGTAGAGATAAAAAAGAAGGTGAGAAAGGTTCCTAAAATAAACCTGTTATTTTGGGGGAATAATACAGTTCAAGAATCTGGTTTGTATTTCTCCCATACCAGAATTAGAGAAGAAACTATTGGATGAGGCTCATAGTTCTTCATTATTTATTCAATCATGAAGAAAAAAGATGTATAGGGACATGAAAAAATATTTTTGGTTGGATGAAATGAAAATAGGTGTTTCTGAATATGTTTTTAGGGTTTGTTTTTCAGCAAGTTAAGGCAATGAGATAGAAGTCTAAGAGGATGTTACAACCATTACCCATACCAGAATTGAAATGGGAAAAAATCACTATGAAATTTGTCCTTGAAATTCCCAAGACATCTAATTTACACAATGATATATATGTTATAGTTGATCATATTATTAATTTGGAACACTTAATTTCTATTGGAGAGCATTTCTTTCTTGATTAGATTTTTAGGATATATGTAAAATAAGTGGACAAATTGAATGGAGTACCACATTCCATTATATTTGATATAGATGCGAGGTTTACCTCAAAGTTCTGAAGAAGTCTTTAATAGGTTATGGGTATAGAGTTATGCTTCAACACAAATTATTATCACAAGAAAGACAATGAGTCTATGAGTAAAATTCAAACACTATAAGAATTATTGAGAGATTTTTATATAGATTTCAAATGTTGTTGGGATCAACTCTTAACTTTTGTGGAATTTTCTTACAATAATATCTTTCACAACAATATTCAGATGTGTCCTTATAAATCCCTCTATGAAAAGAAGTGAAGAACTCCAAATTTCTAGGAAGAATTTGGGGAAAGAAAGCTATTAGGACCTGATCTAGTTTATTAAAGCGATGAAAATGTCAGATCTATTCACCAACACATAAGAGCATCGTAGAGTTGAAAAAAAGTTTTGTTTGCAACAGAAGAAAATACATAGTGTTTGAAGTGGGTGAAAATGTGTTTCTATGAATATATCCCCAGAAGAGAGTAATGTGATTTTGAAAGAATAGAGATCTTATCCCTAGGTATATTAGTTATTTTGAAATTCTGGAACATGTTAGGAAGGTAGATTTTTGATTGGAGCTTCCACTGAATATCACTCAAGTTCATGATGTGTTACATATAAATATATTGAGAAAGTATATACCTGAACCTTCACATGTGATAAACTCAAAATTCATACCAATGGAGTAAGTTTTTTCTTATGAAGAACAATCGATAGAGATTTGAATCATAGAAATAATGTTCTAAGAAACAAGACCACAGACTTAGTTAAAGTTTTATGGTGGAACCAAAAATTTGAAGAAGCTACATGATAACTTAAGGATATGATGATGGAGAGATTTCCTCATCTCTTTTTTATCCATGTGAAGAATCTTGTGGGTAAAATTCAGTTTTAGGGGGGTAGAATGTAACACCCAAATGTATTTATGAAATATTTGTCTAAATAATATTAATTTCTTAGTAGCATTAATTACATGAAATTGTGAGTTTAAATGAACAATGATATGTCATTAATGTAAAATTACTATTTTAATTTGGTTATTAGGTTAGTGGGATTAAATATAACTAACATATGAAAATTTATGGTGAAGTCATTCACTACCAATTATTTAGGAAAAATAAAAATCAATTATATATTTTTGTTATTTTGAATGAGATTAATTAAATATATATTTTATATACTTAATGAAATATTTTTTATACTAATCCAATATATATTTTTTTAATAGGGTATGAATATATACCATTTGATGTATAAAAACCAATATTTTTCAAAAGGGTAATTTTCTGCCGTTTAATGGAGAACTACTTTTAAAATAATATTGTGACAAATTAATAATATATTTATGAAAACTTAAAAATTTTCATGGGATGTAGGATATAAAAATTTACATTAGATGATTATTTATAATTGTTCTAATAACATTCAAATTTTTATGAATAGTAAAAATACAGTAAATATAAAATAAAAAAACTTTTTTTCATTAAAATAATTTATAAGGTTAAATTCTGATAAATAATATCATTAAAGTATAAATATAATATAAATTTATCATTCAATGTATTTTATGTCATTTTTATTAATTTTACATTGAATTCAAATGTAAAAACATTTCATTATTTTGCATTGTATTAACTTTAAAACATGTTTTATCTTTCCATCAAAGGGATTAATATTAAATTAATTACGAAATATTATTTATTTTAAATTTTTTAAAAAGGATTATATATTTTCAATAAGTAGGTCGAAATTATGTAAATAGAATTATTTTATTTTGGTACATTATGAGTAGTAACTTCGGTAATTTTTATTAATACAGAAAAGGGTAAATTAGGTAATTAAGGGTAAGAATACTATTATAAAGTTACCCCAACAATTTTATTAACATAATTGGATGAGTGTGTTTCAAACTAAATCATCATTGGTTATAAATGGTGTCATTTGGAAGCCACTTGGATGAGATTAGAACATTTAATTTAATGAAAAATTAAATATATCTTAATTAATTTTGAATAACTATATCATTTTTCATATAAGGTTATACCCAATATAATTTGGATTATATATAATTATTTGATACATAAAATGTTTTTTTATCCTGATAATTTATTAAATTTTTTTAGGAAATAAATAATTACCTTAAAGGCTTATACTTTGATGATGTAAAAATGAAATAATTATTGAGAAATCAATAAAACAATTTTCATTATAATACCAATAACCATAAAAGACCCAAAAACCAGACCAAATCTTATTGGTTGATTATATCTCAACCATAATCATAAAAGGGTCAAGTTAGTGACCATTTTCATCCTTATAGAAGAGATTTTAACACTTATATTATTTAATTAAGTGTGATTCTAATATTATCACATTCATAGTTTAAAAAGTACTACATTTTAAATGATGGATTTTACGGATTTTAAATTAGGCTAAATATATTCTTGTGAAATATAGTAGATTTATCTTAATCAATGTATTTTTTTATTCTCTTTCAAAAAATAAGTTATGTAAATAATTTCACAAAATTGATGGAGTAATTATTTTATTAATAGAGATAAAAATTAAATGTTATTAAAAATATTAAAATAAAAATAATTTGGGTTAATTAATATTTATAATGAATTTTCTAGATTACCTTTACCTATTTTAAATATAATAAAATAGATCGTTCTATGTTTACTTGTTATATTAATTTTTTTAAAAATAAATTAATTGAATAGAGTCAAAATTGACACCATATAATGTTTTTATCAAAATAATAGTTTATTAAATTATTTAAAAAACATAAAACATTTTTCGAAAATATTTATTAATTATTATATGTTATTGAATGTTTTTAGTTATTTATTTATTGTCTAATTGACATTAAATAAGTAAATATTACACTATTTTAATAATTAAATATTTGTTACCCTAGTTAAAATATAAATCGAATTACTAAGGGTTAATTATAGTGAGTTTTTTTTAAATTTATAGGAAAACATGTGTTAAATCTATTGGTGTGTGAGATTAAAACCATATATCATCTCATCTTATAAATTGGGAAATTTTTGATATTTATGGATGGGGTTTTATTTTATTATAAATTAATATTTTTTGAGATCCCAAATGTGCCCCTCACCTCAATTATAAAAGGGCACATCCTCCCTCACCTCTTCACACCACTTTGAGACTTTGAGCTGGGAAATCCACAATAATTTCCCTTCTAAACTTCCCAAATTTGATTCCAGAGGTTCTAGTATTCTTCAAAGACCAACTCTACGGAACTAAGAGGAGATTTAAAGGAAGTATGCCGAAGAAGAGGTAATATCCTCTACTGATTCTTAAAAAGTAAATTCTTCTTTTACATCATATTCATGGGGTTTTTCATTATAAATTAATAACTCCAGTATCAATTATAAACTAAGATTTTATTATGATTATGTAATAACAATATTACACTTTCTATCTATCCTATGAAAAATGGAATCACCACATGTGCATACGTACGCGTTACAATCTCCATGCTGTGGTGTAATATGGTTTTCACCACCACTGTACTTGGATGGGTGTAATTATGTTAATAATAAATATACATTATTATTATAAAATGATATTTATTATGAAATATTATACACCATTCAATTCAATAACATTAAAAAATTATTAGAATGATATCGCCACTCGTGCGTACGTACAACCTACCATCTCCACAATGTGATTCAATTCATTATACATGATCATCATTAAAGCATGATTATGAACATGTTTATAATGGATAAATATGACATATATAATGCAAATTTCAATTTTTAATGATAAAACTAAGACCTATGATAGATAAATAGAGTTTATTCGACAAAACATGCATAATAAAATGAAGTAGTTAATACCCAGATAACAAATAATAATGAAATGTTATTAACAAATAGATGATAATTTGATTATATATGATATAATAAATATGAATATGATTATGAAATAAGTCAATTAAATTATTTAAATCATCACACAGGAGTTTCAGATACATATAATGGAAATCATACATAAAAGGCTAGATATCTTTTTGCCCCACTTTTATTTCTACGGACATATGCCTTATACACCACCTATTTATTTTGAGTTGTGTTTATGATACCCATGAAAGTTATTATGATTAAAACTATGAACGTTATGAGATTAATATAATTTTATTTATTTTATGTGGAATTTAATTTGATTGATTATAGATTGGTAAGGAATAATTTTACAATCTTATTATTATTCGAGATAGTTAATAAGTATGTATTTACTAGTGTATATTTTTCATCCACATATATGTTTTCTAAATATGTTATATTATATCTATTCTTATAATTTTTTAAAATTCAATTTTCCACATTGGTTAATTTGTTTCAAACAATGTGAAATAAATCTTTTATCAATATTTGATACAAGGTACTTCTTAATTTTCTAGAAAAAGTACGAGGAAAATGTTTTTTTAACTTATACAACATGAATAGATTTCTTTACATCTTCATAACACTTTATTTCCACAAAGCTTAAACTATAATATTTCATGTTTATTATCAAATAAATTCCGTCCTTTTACATGAAATTTTGAGTAAATAAAATGTTTTTGAAGAAGAAAGGATATTTTCCTCAAAGATTAATTTCTTGTGTTATATCAAAATTATTTTCCATCTAAGATGGAATTATTTAATAGGATTTTTTTTTCAAGTATAACATCCTTATTGTTCTTATTATATTATTTTTTTATGATGGAATTATATTTATGAAATCCATTGGTTTTATATGGATTATGTTATGGTGGAATGATGTTTAAAGAAACCCATTTTATTCCTTGGGTTATGATAAATGAATTATGTTATCTTGACACCCATAATAATGATTTAATTATAAGATGGGTGGTAACTATATCTCCCAACAATTAATTGGATAAATATTTATATCTCATGAGGTAGACATCGCTAGACCAAAAAATAATCTCGGTTCAGTAATACAGGGCTGGAACGAGGAGTGAACTCAGTTTAGTAATGGACTTTGTCCACTATGATGGTCTTGGAAAAGAGGCTTGGATAATATAGAAGGGATTTTCTATAGTTATGTGTATGCCACAGTAATTCATGTCTTATTTAATTAATTAAGGGATTATGTTCGTTAATTCTTTTGAACTTTTATGATTTATCTCATGACATGATATCACGATCTTTCATACGATGGATAAGATTTTCAAATGTTATGTCCTCATGTCTTAGGATTATTATATAAGTGATATCTCCCTTATTCACAGTTACTAAGAATCTGAGATCACCCTTTAAGATGTTTCTTTTCCCCATGTCATGATGTAGGGTATTAAGTAAGATATGTCAAAAAGGTGTCTAGTTATTATGAAATAAGTGGGAGATAATAAAGATGTCTTATTAGCCAATTGTTAATGTTTCACACTTTCTAAAAACAATATAATTATGTGGTCCTATCATGGATTTGTTATATTTAGTAATGAATATTCTTCAAATTTGAAGTAATATCAATGTGGGTAATGTATGGTTCCCACTTACCCATTAAGTTGTTTTTAAATAATTCAAAAAAAAGGATTGTGTGTGTATTGGGAATTATAGGGGGTACCACAAGGAGCCCCTCGATTGTTCTAGGAATCCTAGGGAATGTGTTTGTATATTTTTGGATATAATTTGTTTGACTTTTATTATCCTCACATGCTTAACAATAATATATTTAGAATATTTTTGATAAGTTTTATAGAATCATTTGATAAATTTTAATTATAAAAACTTATGACACCATGTGGAATTTTTTTAATTCCAAATGTTAATAAAATAATTTTTTTGGAGATATTGACTCACTATGGTTTTACAATAAACTTATTACAATGTTTATTTGGTCTAATTATGATTATATGATTTATTATTAATGGTAATAAGATTTATGATCATTAAATTATTAATTATTATCTTATTATTACTCTCGGGGCTTATGCTACACTGATTCACGGTAAATTATAAACAAATTAAATGAGATTCTTATAATGATATGGATTATTTGAGAAAAAATTCAGTCATTAAGATTAAGATTTTATCATTAAAGGAGTTATGTAAAATAATATATAGAATCTGCTAAAACTCAAATATAATGTGATATATTATTCTCAAAAATAATATATATTTAATTGTTAAGATGATATGATTTAAAGGATATGTATATATGTATATATAATGAAAAGAAACTCTTTTCTTATACCCCTGAAAGAAGATATAGAATTTTTATGAATTATGTGAATATTTTGAACCCTTAATCACTTTTAGAGTTAACTTATGTTTACAAGAGTTATTGACATATCTAATTTATTATGTAGATATATTATGATGTTTAACAAGGTAGATAATGCAAATCTTAAATAAGAACGAGGATTTTATCAGTAATGACAAATTGATATATTTGGGTGGTGGTGTTAAATTATTTTAGAGATATAAAAATATAATGTATGATGTATAATTTTTTTGATGGAAAGGTTGAAGAATCATATGAACCACATGGTTTTAAATGGAGGTACTTTTAAGACAAATATATAAATAAAATACAATTAAAATGTGGTAATTTTATGATGATTATTTAATTAACCCATAATAATGTGGATATGATATTTTTGTGTAGATATTCATAAAATTATTTTTGTAATCTCGGTGAATTAAATAATTTGACAAATAATATTTGATTTTCATCATATTTTTATTTGATAAGGATATAAAAAACCATGCATAATTTTATGAGGATATTATTAGTTTTTTAGGAGATATTTCATGTGAATGATAAATTGATCATTGATTGGATACTGTGTTTACTTTTATTACTTACCGTACATTGTATTTGTGATGTAGTCTAGTTGTTAGTGAATGTCGTTGGGGATGATGCATTAATTTTACTACTTTTATACTCACCCATCAAATTGGATTAGAGTTAGAGGATGATATCTACAAATTTATTCTCATCTCACCCACAATTATATGATAAATACTAATGATGCTAAACATGTTTATCTATTCTCATTCTCCCCCACAACCCCTAATTAGAGACTATTGACATACATAATATTTCTTTATTATCAACCACTATTTTAGCTTTGAGGTAGTTGATAATTCACCCATGTGGTTACAATACTTTTATATTATATATCTTGGATCAAGGTAAACCATTATTTACTATGTACTTATAATTTTTTAACACATATTTTTTTCTTTGAGAAAAATTAGCAGTATAGGTACTTTTTTAGCCTGAGAATAACCATAGATGTTCTTATCCGATGTAATATAGTGGTGTATCCAAGTGATTCATTAGACATGATTTCTATTATTAGACAAGATTTGACATCATTTTTTATAATATATTATTTTAATTACATTACCACTATTCATATATAGAGTTAATGAGTTCCAACATCCTTTTTGGGAGGTTTATTATGATTCTCTAGTTCACTAGAGAATTATAAGAATTACCCCTCTATGAGTCCCAGTAATGGAAGAAAGCATTGGGCCAAGTTCCATGTTTCATGAGTCGACTTACTAAAAACCACCTTGTAATTTTGTATGATTAATCATCAACTCAAATCCCATATCCAATATGTTAGGGGATGGTGGCTAGCACCATGTTGGCATATCACATAGGATGGGGGGCCTTATCCTAATTTCTAGACATATAAACGAACATATCTACAAAGGATATCATAATACGAGGAAGATAAAAAGAACTGAAGATAATATATAATATATGTGAAAAATGATAAAATATACAAAGGAGTAAAAGATCATTATACATGAATTAAAAAATGGTTAAAAATACATTCCCAATATATCCAATATGAATAAAAAGATAATACAACTGAGGTGAATGAATTTTCACAACAAACAAGCTCCAAAAAATGAACATCATCTCCTACTGTCCCCTTCAAGAACCGATAGACTCTTGTTCCACCAAAATGGTGTCAACCAAATACCCCATAAATGTATTTTTCATTCACATAATATATGACACATGGAATATAAATTCATATAAATTGGTTAGTTTGTACATGCTCATAAGGATTCCACAAAAACTAATAAGGAAAATAGAAAAGGATGATCAACTCAAAACAATAAATAAAGAGGATAACCCAGTCATGATTGATGAATATGTTGGTGGAAAATAGACTCAGATATTCTTTAATGTTAATGAAATGGGAACACTAAGTCTCACCTATCCATATCCCGGAATCACAATGAATAATCCATTACTCTTGAGTAACTCAAGAATCTAATCTTCCTAGATAAACAAAAACCAAATCACCTACAAATTTACATAAAAAAGAACCAATATGAGGTAAACAATTAAATCGATGAAATACCAATTCATGATGGGATATCCACACCTTAATGTATGCATTGAATGAGAGAGTACTGTAATCCATGGGTAGAAGATCCCCACCATGAGTATACAGAGGGGTATCAAACACAATCAATTTTTAGTAGGGGTTCTAAACCTCATCAAAATTGAGGGAGTATCATCCCCATTCCCAATGTAAATGACCCATGACTAAAAATGTGTGTGTGGGGGGGGGGGGGGGTAACAAACTCTAATAAGAATAGAAGAGACCAATTTCCTAACACTCACATGATACTATTGGAGTACCTATACATTTTTAGGATCTGACTGTCTCCTCTAAACCCTATCACTAGCCTTATTAAGCTAACACCTAAAACTACATAAAAAATAATGTAAAAAGCATCAAGTTGTCTAAAAGATCACACCATAATTCTATAAATGGTAAAAAATTTAGTATATTCCATGTTCTTTCCATATTCCATCTACATGTGAATATACATATATATCTCTATGATGTGATATTACTAGATCATTCTCTCTTTAGATCAACATGTCCACAACATGAGTTATATTGTAATGTCATGAGTTCTAGACCCATTGGTTCTTTATTGTAATCAATGATTGAAAATACACAACCAGTGGTCATTTTCTTCCTCTCTGTGTCTCATCCTTGTTGTAACCCCTATTTATGCTGCTGCCTAGGCTCATAGTTAGTTTCAACATGTCAGAACCACTACTTCTATAATAAATCTATTTCTCTATGTTACAGCCTAATTTTTATTGTCATATCTCACCTCATGTATGATTAACTTGAGATATGTATCCTCTATGTAGGATTTTCTCTAACAAATATTTTTTAACACTAGAAAAGGGTAAGTCATGGTGCATTATATAGTGTTTTGGATCGATCCTGCATATCGATTATAGGGTAGATATATGATATCCCTATGTCATATCATGGAAAAAAATATCATGTTTTCACAATACACTCCATAACATTTCCCTACTAGTCTCATTATTTCAACCCTACACTATTATCTTCAATCTATTACTCCACTATTAAACACCAACACCTTTAAATATCACTATAAGGGATGATATATTTTACACAATCATACCCTGAGAAGAAGGAGGGATTTGATGGAATGATTTATCAATACAATATCATATATATGGAAAAAAATCAAGGGGTAAAACTAAAAGGGTAATTCACATAGTGGTCAATATTTATTCACAATAAAGATTTTATAAGCAAAAAAATAGACAAAAATAGAAAGATTCACAATCAAAATCATTTAGTAATAGAGTGTGATATGAGAAAAGAGTCATATCTCTAATATTATTCATTTATTCTGATCAAATATATATATTTAATGATCTAGTGGATCACCACAAGATATTAACTAGTTGAAGGATCATCCAAGATTTATAGGGCTCCAAAAACACATCATATAAAGTTAAAAGGTCAAGGGAGGAAAATAAATCTTGATGGAGGGGGGATAGGGTTCAACTACTATTTATAGAGAAACCATGGGTCATCTTTTTGTTGGTGTGACTCCCCATTTCATGGTGCAATTTATTAACATCAGGTCAAAAAACCATATAAAAATTTACCATCATTCCATAAAAAACCTTGTTCAATTCAAAATCAGAAACCATAGAATTCTGTATGACCTCCTTAAATCCCCAATAATCTTAGTTTACTTTCATAACTCTATATGGATTGAACATCACTATTCTATGATACAGTTTTTTGGGTTTTAATTCCTTGAAAATTAGATTAACTAGAAATATTGAAACTATAGGTATAATGCATCATCCTCCTTCACAGAGAAACCCATATATGAACGATTAATATGAAGGAATCATAAATATCCATGTTTCATCCCAAAAACCATGGGGAAAAGGAAAAAGTCCCAAGGAAAATTAAAAACCAAGTAACCAAGAGACTATGCTACTCAAAAACTTATAAAGGGTTTAGGATAAAAAAACCAAGTTATTACATCCTCCCAACCATCAATGAATTTCATCCTGAAAAGTGAAATACACTAAAAATGGTGATGATACTAAACCTCTATATTTCTCTCACATTCCCATGAGATCTTTTAAATGTATCCATTCTACCACATCACACATTACAATGGTATCACCATTATTCATAGTTTCCTCTCCACTGATCATTAAAATCCAAAAAATTATTAGAGAAATTATCATCATCCTTGATGTCCATATCACAAAAATTGATGAAATTGTATTTTTAATATCCATATATAACTTTTTGTGAATCATATAAGATATTGTGTACTTGATCTAGCTGCATGGGTAACATCGGGAAGTTGGAAACTTTTCTCATTTTATGCAGAATTGGGAAGAGGTTATCAAACGTTGAGTGTAACATACTTCCAAATTCAAACATCCATAAACCATACCATGGTGAGACCATTAGGGATACATGATCCATCTAAAAAAACTAAAATAACATATTTATTTATTCCATGTAGGACTTCAGATGGTTCTTATTTATCATCATCTACTACTGGATCACCTACACCTTCTCTGTCTTTAGTCGCACTAACTCAATCGCATTAGTGAGGAATATACAACCTCCAACTAGTATAGGGGTGACGTAAAATGGTTCCTATATGGTGATTTTAATTTTTTCATTCTAATAGTGCAGTGATAAGTGTTTTTACAAGAACTTTACTATGGTTAATTGTACCTCCTAACTACTACTAGAATACTTCACGCATCCTTAATATATTCTCCATAACCTAGACGGTTCTCCCTATTTAGCCATATTTATAAAGCTGAAATTTTATAATAAACAAACATTATTTCCCAAAAATGTCCCAAAAGATCCTATAAAACTGAGATAAGGAATAATTATCTTAGATGGAAATGACCATTGTATTAATTCCATACATTCAGATGATCTCTTATACATTCAAGAGTCCCTATAAATCCATTGAAATTTACTCCTAAATTGGATGGAAGTTGGAAAAATTGGTTAGTCAATATATTAACACCTAAATAGCATCATAACCCCTTACCAGACATGGAATTCTTACCATGAATTCAATTGATATATAATCCCACTTCTACTCTAGACCATCTAGGTGTCGATCTAACCATATTTGAAACTGGTTCATCACTTTTACACGTTGATAGCTGAGGAACCTTGAGATAAAATAAAAAACAAACCTCTTAATTATTAGACATTTTTTTATACCTAAGTCCTTGATATATCATAATCACTCTTGAATACACCACTAAGGAGGACTTATGGAACCATCTTAGAACCTCCTCACACGGTGCAACCGACACTATCCATCCTCAAAATATAATGATGGGATAAAATCCCTTTAAGAATCCATATGATAGATTTCATGAGGATATTCAATCATAAAATACCCCACAACAAATGTTTCCCAAATTTTCTTATCTCATATATTTTAAAATCATATTTTTCACCACCATAAATCAAAAAATGACAATTATACCTCATCCATCAAGGAAATATTCATCCCAACTAACCATTAAAATAAATTTTCCAACAATTATGCTTGGTATTTACTTTTATGGACATAAATATTCATGTCTCATTTCCCTAGAGTATAAAAATTTCTAGTTGTTTGTTTTATAGTAACTATAAATGAACTTTCTACATCAGGTTAAGATCTCTTTTGATGAAGATGTTTGTGGGGATGTAAAGGTTTGTGTAGGCTCGGATCACTGACCAAGATAGTAATGTATCCAAGTGTTCATGTCAAAATATTTCACTAAAATATCCATATTATGGGTTATTTAGTTATTCTCATGGGGTATCAACTATAATAATCCATAAGAAATCATTTCCCACCTTTGCATTTGTACATGACCATGAAAAGATCTATTGAAATATCAAAAAACCATGAACATAAATTATTCCTTTAGAAACATCTTAACAAGATAACTCATCAACCTATTAATCTGCTCCTCAAAATCTCTCAGATTCCACGCTAGAAAAATAATTGTATTCCCCTTTCATGTAAGGGAATTCATGGGATCTATAAGCTAATATATGTCCACTATAAATATCTAGAAGTAAACTGAAAAACCAAGGATACTTGTCAACTCAAACACACTATTGGGTGGATCAAAACTAAGTTCTCCAATTATCTTCATATGTTCTATAGCAACCCAAACATCTAAGATGAAATTTTCCTTGACATGTGCCTCAAAAATCCAAAATGGCACTACAATTGCTTGTTTTATAGTTGGTTCTCCTGAAGTAGGTCTAATATAATTCTAAGTATCTTAGCATGCTTCTCCTTGATTGTTGGATATATAAGGTTGTATTCAGTGAAGACAATTACATAATAGTCCAATAAGGGATGAATGATCTAGTTCATGTGGCCCCTGAACAAATCTAGGGTGTTCATCATGAAGAAGTACATCATCAATGAATCAAGATGTATATAGAAAAATTAGAATGATGTCTTCCGAACATCTTATTCATCAACCGGAGGTTAATGATTGTTAGACCTAATATTTGTCTTCGAGAACCACTTTAATTCCTTCATCATTACTAAGTGGTTGTTTCTACTCGAGGGAGTGTTTTTGTACTTATCTATCATCATATTTTCATGGAAATAGTCAAAAAAAATCCTTAATCTCTAGTCTACATTCTTGTCGAACAACATTGGAGCTACCAAGGGGACATTTTGGGTCTGATGAAATATTTCTCTTCAAGTTTATATATCTTCAACTTTAGTTCTACGGGGTCAGAATGGTCTATACGATATGTTATAGAAGAAATATTTCTTTTCTTTGGGAGAAAATAAATACAGAAGTTGATCTATCAATGAGGGGAAATCCTGAAACATCTACATGAAAAATTTCATAACATTCTCAATGACTTCCAAAAAATGATCACCCATTTTGTGGATATCACAATGATCCAAACTCACTAATTAAAGGGTGATTTACTATAACTTATCCTATATATTCTTTGCTCATCTGACCCAATGTTCCAACTCAGAGATAAAAGAAAACATTGATCCATCAGACTAAAATCACATCACTCTTTGATGGTAGAATTATATTAAAGATCAAATTGAATATAACAAGTACATAAAAAGGATAAATTCATATGGATGCGTCAAAACCATCATGAGGACTTGAAAAACCAATATCCCCTTGGAAAAATGTCACACTATTTGTGGATGCAAGAGAGTGTGTGATTGGATCTAGAAGGAGTCTATAGCCACAAAGGTTTTGGAAAGGGATTCGATTGAAATATTTTGTTCTTACATAAGGGATTAAGTAAAAAATGGATCACCTTGGTATTTATGAATACAAGTTCTAGTGATGATAAGACATAGATCATTCCTTATATAATATCTATAAATGTGGATTCATGAATCTTCATTTACTGTACCAATATTTGTCTCTATCATCTTGCTCCATAAGTTTGGAATGGACCACCTGGGGGAAGTGGTGTGGGAAGATGGTCATAATGAATCCCACCTTTATCTCATCATCCTATAAAAACACCCTCTCCTCTACTATTTTTACCTTCCTACGGGGAATAATATCTTCTTTTGGGAGGTTTTTAATCGCATAATGTTCTATACCACAAAGTTACATTTATTGCATGATTACTCTATACTTTATGTTAGTTTGGTTAGTCAAATTATATGTCATCTCTTCATCCATAGGCAGAGAAAATAAGTTTCCCTAACTAGTTATAAACATTACAAAACTCAAACACCATTAAACTTTGGATTTGGGTCTATGAATGATTACGACACTATTGAGATGATTTTGGAACCTACTTAAAATCATCCATAATAGATAAACTTTCTCTTAGTTACCCACCACAAAATCTAATTACCTGTAGCTCCTTTTCTACAAATATAGTGATCAGAAATTCCCTATATAAAATATTGAAATAGTATGGGATATAGAGAGAAATAAGACTGGATTGAATCTCTCTATAAATAACACACTTAAACTTACACACTCGAAAGAATCCATAATGAATCATATCAAGAGAGTATATCATGAGGTCACTGACCGTCAATGCATAC
Organism: Viscum album; assembly: GCA_963277665.1. Classification (NCBI taxonomy): domain Eukaryota; kingdom Viridiplantae; phylum Streptophyta; class Magnoliopsida; order Santalales; family Viscaceae; genus Viscum; species Viscum album. Next base: position 1,994,171,864 of record OY728151.1, read on the forward strand.
TCTAAAAGAAAAATTCTATGCTATTATATCTCTATTAGACACTGAATGTGAATCAAAGTCAATATGGTCTGATAGAAATATTGGAAAACGAGGTGATAAAACTATTCAGATAGGAGAATCAACTCATCATGGGTTTTGATTATCCAATTCAACCAGTAAATCATTACACTATAGATAATGTTAGATTCTAGTACCATAATTAGATTGAATGATATAAAAAGAAGTTAAAACACCCAAATAAACACCTCAAGTTGATCCTCCAATGAATGAGGGTTAGGATTAACCTAGGAACTCAGTGGTCATTGTTACTATAACTAATGAAGTGCACTCATCCTATGTGCATCCTCACCCTCTATCTCTAGAATCAACAATAACTCAAAAAGTGGATAAATGTATACCTGGGATATGGGTTATGGGTATACATAATACATAATAGGTGAAGTAACTACTCCCCACTCACACAATGGGGAATTATCATGGCCTAGGCCCCCTTATAGAATCCTCATTACTCAGCTATTAAGTGAAAGGAGGATCGTGCACTAGTATTGTAATTTCAAAACCCTACGACATGTTCCTAATTGGTTATCTATGTGGTGGAATCCCACATTTTGATAATATAAACCACATTCATTAAAACATATAGAGAGACTCGAATCAACAAGGACGTAAAAATATATAACATATCCCTATACAACACATGCATCATTTATTTATTCCACTCTAACAATTATTTTGAAATCTAAGATGAAAAGAAGATTATTGGGGTCTTGGTGGATGGATACGTCTATTGTCACACCAATATTGGGTTCTATGGCTTTAAATTTGAACTAAAAATCTATTGAAATTGTAATTATGAGTTACCAAACCAATACTTACAATCAAATAACTCCAAAAAACATCTCTATGATAGAACCATTATGATACCATTCAAAAATTATCTGACCCACCAAGACCCCATTTGGGATAGAAATAATCCATGTTTTCCACCGAAAGCCTACATATAATAGTCCAAGGTCTAGTGAATGAAACTAAGTAAGAATATCACATATTATGAGAGGATTTAGACAAATGTTCCTATATAAAAATACACATATCTAGAACAAATATAATAATGTAGGCTAGATAAAAGTAACCAACTGCAATATTAATTCAGTGAAACATTCTTTGATCCATAAAAAATTAGTAGAAAATAATTTATAAAGTAATATGGAAACAATATACCTCCAAAAAACACAATGGGAAAGAATACCTAAAACAAAATAGGTGGAGAAATATCTATAATTAAATCACTCAAAAAAACTATCACCCACTTCAATCACCTCTAAGAACCACTATGATCCTACTCTACCAAAGTACACAATAATTATTTTCATCTTCATAAGACATGATAAATATAGGTGAAATACACATGTAGGGGTGAATATGTACATATATATTAAGTAACCCTAAATAATAAAAATGAACAAATAAGGGAAGGACCATTTAGATGAAAACCAAAAAGACAACAGATAACACACGTAGGGAGGAGGAACCTGAAGATGAAAAATGAAACCTAACATGCTTTCAAGCTAGGGAAGTGGTAATACGGTGTCCCACCCATCCATAACCAAGCCTCATAAGGTAAATTCAATCCACTATAGAAAAAAAGAATCCAAGATACCCAACAAAAACAAATTTACATCACCTCTCACAGTGTATAATAGGGGACATATTCCTCACTATGGTATACAAGGTAGTTGATGGAATATTGAACCTTAATAGAGGGACCATGCTTCATCGAGTAGTATGAATCAAATGAGGGTTTATCATACTCAAAGAATTTTGGACATGTTACCAATATATAATTATAGTGTACCAAACTCTATGAATTATTTGTGTTTGTGTGTGTGTGGGGGGGGGGGGGGGTTGACACACAACACATTAGTTTTGAGGGAGTATTGGTCAGGTTCTGAATTTAGAGGACTCACAGACTAGTTATGTGGGGGGGTACCAAACTGTATGAATTTTTTTTGGACCCATTCTCTATCACTCCCATTCTACCAATGGTGTACATGACCTTATGCCCACTTTTATCATATCTCATGAAAAAATTCTTATAACCTACAGATTAAAACTGTTATCCTATACAAAAATGATATAAATGACTTTTTGTGGTCTAAAGAATTTCACCATTTCACTTTTCATGGTAAAAAAATATTATCCATTTAAAATATTTAATGCATCAAATGGACTAAATATACATAATATTACATGATGGTATTTTGTTGGGTCATTATCCAAAATTATTAATACAATCCTAGTTTATGTTATTCTATCACATTGTGAACACTAGACTTGATGGTTCCATGCCTCAATATATTATCCCCTCACTATAGATTGTGGCCATTTTCATCTTTTCTTCTCTCACTAAAATCCATACATCTATACGACATCTATATCTACACATCATAACCCAATCTCATAGTTTTAATCACCATGTCACAACCATTTCTTCCACATTATAGTTACCACATCCATGTCATGGATTAATTCATTATGGAACTTCTCACCTCACGTTGTACTAATCTAGGATATATGGATTCTCTAGAAGATTAACTCTAACTAATATTATGAAACATTGGGAAGCAGAGATTATGGTGTAACACATAGTTTTGTGGTTTTATCCTCCCTTTCAAGTATAAGGTAGATTCATGATATCCGTTTATTATGGTGCATGAATATTTATGACACCGTAATAAAGAACTCCACAAAATTTTCCTTGTACTTTCATCTTTCATGATCATCTTTGTGTGATTCCACTACTAGGGAACTCTAATTTTTCAACACATCATTTAAGGGATGGTTGTTTCCACTCAATCATACCATGAGAATGAGGAGGGATTTATGATAATGATTTGGAAATTAAATACTTGATATAAGAAATAATGAATCCAGGGTTAAATCAAAAAGGATAATTGTCAGTGTGATAAATGGGTATTCTTAGTAAATATATCAAAATAAAGGTGAAGGAAAATAGTATATAGATTCACAATCAACATCATGTGATAACATAAAATGAGATGACAAAATATTCCTACCTCAGATAACATTCATCAGTGCTTCTGAAATCAATAATTTTTATGTTCTAAGGTATCAATATAGGATTATAGTTGATTGAAGGATCCTACAAGACACCTAGGGTTTTAGAAACACACCATCATAATTTGAGAGGTTATGAATAGGAAAAGAAAATTTGAGAGAGTGGGTTAGGCCACTATTTATAAAGAAACCACAGGTCATCCCAATCATAGTGTGACTCAACATGAATTGATAAATTATATTCTTAACTAATATGGAATATAAGTCATCTTTTATTAATCCAAACTGCTTGAACCCTATTATATCTTGAAAATGTGTGTAACAATGCAATGTCTTCTGTGTCATATTAGCTAAAAGGTCAAAACAATGACCGCATCATATCACCCACATTCATAGCACAAAAACTAGTGCACAATATTAATCTTAAGATTCCATAACTCTCAATGTTACAGCCTATAACACAAAAAATAGAAGTAAAGTATCCTGATGAAAATTAAAAACCATTCCATAATGAGGCTATTCAACTCAAAAAATTATTAACGTTTTAAAATAAAAATTTATGACATTAAACCTAGATTCTTGGTGGTTTATAGTGTAACATCCTAGGTAAATGAAGAATAAGAGATTTTCATATTTATTAATATTTTTGAATTAAATATTAATTTTATATTAAAAGGTTTTTTATGTTCGATAGCGTACCTGATACGGAACAACGAGTTTCTTTTAAATCTTACGTTGCACACTAATAATATAATATTATTATTTTAAATGGTAGTTAACTCCTAGCCGTTGTATTGGAGGGAATGAAAAAAACTAACTAAAATATTATTATACATGTTTGTTAAATGTATTTCCATTTATCCAATAAAAATTTAGAGGCTTAAAATATGAATGAATCTAATTTTAAGCATAATTGACATTAAAAGGCCAATTTACCACCTTTTAATGGAAAACCCTCTTTAAATATAGTTTTGGTCACTTTAATACATAATATTTGACCAAATGAAACCATTATTTTGAATGATGACATTAAAACTTACTTTGTGTAATTTTTTTTGGAATTTTTCCGATAAAGCTCATTTATTAATGAATAGTGTAAATATTGTATTTTAATTCAAAACTATGTTTCAATATAATTTATTTTTATGTTTATATTATCTTTTTAATTGGTTTTAAATTTTAATTAGAATATATTTTTACCATTTAATCCAATGTTGGTCATTGGAATTAATTTCACTTTGAAATTAGACATAAACAAGTGTCAATCTTTTGATAGTTATTGTTTCTTAAAAACATGCTATTTGTTTTAACAACAGGAATTAATTTTAACTTAACTAATGCAACTTATACATTTAGAATTTGGTAAAATAGACATCATTTATGAATTAGGAACATCAAATATTGATTCATCTGAATTTTTGGTATTTTTCTGAAAAACTTCATTTTTTGATGAATCGTGAAACCACTTAGTAGTAGTTAAAAAACTGAATTTTTCATTTAAATGAAATTTTACCACCTAAGTGAACTTAATTTAAAAAATCTGACATACATGGTTGTTATTAGTTAGTAAAAGTTTGTTCAATAAGATGAAAATAATTTTTTTGTGAATAGTAACGTTTGACTTTTTTTACCGCGGTTAAAGGTAAATAAGGTAATTCAAGGTAAAAAGAATATTATAATAATTCAAAATTATGATAAAACAATTTATAACCTTATTGGATGAGTAATATCTGACCATGAGAATCTTTGGGTCGACTTTGGGACCCCATGGAGCCACTTATGAAAGATAATGACACTTTAGATTAATTAATTTAATGTAATGGAAGAAATGACATAAACAAAAATCTTTTAATAAAATTTTTTATATGGTGTTATATAAGGAATATTTTTGTCCCTAAATATTAATTGGAAATATAAAATTATTTCCTACATGATAGTATTTTTTTATAATTTTTAGACATCAAATTAATTAAATTATTCAGGACACAAAAATGATGTAGTATTTACCTCATTAATAAATGATTTAAATAAAAAAGATTATAATGATTAAAATATTATCCAAAACCTGTCTAATTCCTATTGGATGATTATATTTCTACCATGAGTAATCTTATATTCAACTATAATTATTTTAGGACCTTTATAAACCGAATATTATTATATAATAAAATAATATTTTCACACTTTCCTAAAGAGCCCTTCCTCTCCCTTATAAAAGGAGACCACTTCTAAAAAATTCCTCACATCTCTAAAGACATTTGGATCATTCAAAATCTACCCAATTAAGATAAATACATCCTTCTCATCCACCTAGAATCCTTAACATAGGAATAAGACACTTCAAGAAGTCCTTTGGTTCAAACCAATAGGAGTTACCCAAATTAAAGGTAACTGTTTCTCTAAACTTCTTTTCTTTTATTTTACTTCTCCAACCCCTAAACTATTTTTATTACTTTATTTTTTAATAAAACCAGTATCCTCAATATACTATGATGTTTTAATGAGAAGTATTAGAACTACACTTACACACACCTCCATCTAATGGATGAAGAATATAATGTTTCTGTGGATGGAAAACTAACGCCTCACGAAATGATGAATGTTCGATTATCTCTGACCGCCTCTCATGGGGTCCATTATGATGTAACTATATTTATATATTATATATATTATTTTTATGTTTTCCTTATTCTTCTATATTTTACACTTATATCATACCTTTATGGTTTCCATTATAGGTAAACACAACAATTTCATTTGAGGAAGTGCGGACTACCACCCCCTCAAAGTGATGTGACTCGTTAATGCCTTATGTGGGATGTATAAAGGATAGAGTTAATGATTTTATATATGATATTATACTGGAATTATAATATAACTGTGTATCATTATGTTTTAATTCTATTAAAATAAGAAATAGAAATAAAAGTAGCGTTCATGCGTACATACAACTTAACGTCTCCATGAATGGTGCATTTCATTTCTTACCTCCAAATGTTATGTACTATTAGAAATACATGTATATATGGGATATATGTGATATATATGATATATAAATCATTAATATAATTTTGGATATAATGAACTATTGACCACATGGACATCTTGTAAATATAAGGTGTTAATTTTTGACTGAAGTATCAAATATCGACAAAATGGATGTTGTTAACTTAAATGTTTACATAATATTTTTAACAGAGTAATAAGTGATATAAAATTAATAATAAACATGAAAAAGGTTCTTAAGAAATTATAAATTAACTTTAGTTTATTATTCAAGTGATTATAGAACGATCGATTCATGTTAGACATGAGGTAAGGGACTTCGTCTCAAAGTCCTTTCATTTAGGCATATTTTGTTTTAATAGATGACTTTCTTTTATACACTGTATAAACACCCTTGACTTTTAAAAGGGAATATTTTTCTACAAAGCGTTTTACTAAACAAAAAAAAGGAATGTTTCTTTTAACATAAGTGGTGACAACGACCTTTTCCACCACCGTGAGTATTATTTGATCTTTGGCTTCCTCAACAAGCCGTAATGTTTTTTAAAAGAAAATAAATAACATATACTCTTTTATGTATTTTGGTATTGAAAATGGTCTTGATAATGGATTTTTTATGCCAATATATTTACGTGATATATTATGAATGAAATGTGGAAATGTTTTCTTTCCTTTATATTTTTTTATGTCTTATGATTTTATAAGGTACTTGGACATTTGACGGGTGATTACGTGATAAATCAAATGACAGGTGGTGCTGGGAATACTAGGATGAGTGGTTACGTTATAACCTCCAATGAATTGGGTATTGATGTCAGCCGTATGGCTATTCCATTTAGTGATATGTGTGGAAGTCGACCGTATGGTCATTCCATTTAAGTATGTTTATGTCCCAAGTTACCTTTATATGTTATGTGTTCTTTATGTGGGTTTTATGGTAATATTTTGGTTACAAAAGGTTATGTAATGATATTTTATTCAGTGAAGATTATTTACTACATCATAAAGGTGAAAAGTATTACTTATGTTAAAGTATTAATCTTTTACTTGTTGTTTTGAAAAACTAACAGTTTCCCTTCTTTGTGTATCCCTTACAGATATTTTTATGCTCATCCCAAGTTTTTGAAATTTTTTTCAGAGGAAATAATGTGGAATTGGGTCAAGGATGGGATCAAGGAAAAGTCATGCAATATTAAACATGGAACTAGAAATGACTCTTTTTTCAAGAGTTCATGTTTTGTAAAAAAATGTAAACAGTGTAGAAGTGTCTACTTTGTAAAATTTTGAGATGTAATAGTTATAAAACACTAAACCTGAAAAGATCCTCAATGTGAATTATTAATTTCATTCAATATTAATTAAGGTTTAAGGATGGGTCCTTATGTATTGTAGGAAATAATTCATTAGGGTACTTCTTATTGAGATATTTGAGAATTTGAATATTATATATATTTATAAACACTGTTTTTATTTTGTGAGCATGGTGGTAGTGAGATATGGGTTTCTAAATTTGAAATAAAATTTGAATGTGAACATGATCATTAATGATATGTATTGAATTATTGGTTTTTTACACTCTATATGTTGTTTTAAATAATTGATAGAAGTTACTTACTAGAGTCAGATCACAATATTGGATGTCTATACTAATCATTATTACTCATACCATCATGAACACTTTTATATTTTTCACTATTGAGTTGACGTAGAGTACACTAAAAAACTGATTTCTTAACAATTGTTTCTTATCATTGGTTATATAAAACTGTAGCTAAATGATTATGAATTTTTTTCCCAGTATATAAATAGTTCTAATCACCCATTGACAAATCTAAAATTAAAAAATGTATAATTTAATACCAATTTCATAGTAATTTTGCAATAAAAATATTATTTAGTAATTGTTATTTAAAAACCATCAACATATTTTTTTAAAAAAATATAACACCTAACCCCTAATTTATTCTACCTACTGTCTCACCACAAGCCTAATTCCTCCCACAATACCCCTCCCTCTACAATCCCAATTCCACATGTGACCCATCCATCCACAATCTTGATTCCACGACTACCTCCTTGCACCACCGAACACTTACTCATGTGATCTCCTTCCCTCAATCATACAAACATCATGTCAAACACCTACCTCCATGTTCTAGATACTGATCTAGATACCTTTCAATGCTAAACAATATGAACCAGTATACACTCCTCCTCTATGTATCACATTATCACCATACCAATATCCATTTTCTCTTCTCCAGTTGGTTAGTGAAATTTATTTCAAATTTATTGCAAAAAAAATTTATTATAAAGAACTATTTTAAGAACCCTATGATGCTTTTTTAAACTAATAATATATATTTATATAATCATTTTTTGTCTCATGAATAATTATTTATTCAAGAATAAAACCTATCATTGATAATGATCTATTTTTCCTTTTTATTATATTGGTTTTAACCAATATTTTAAATCATTTTACTTATGTTTTGATTTTTATAGTATGATATCTTTAATAAAATAATTTTAAATATAGTTTTAGAGGGTAAAATTGATTTCATAAGATTGAATTTTTAGGGTGATCTTTTCTATGAGTGTAGTTATATATATGTATAATATTTTATTAACGCCTTGTTTTTTAATATGATGTTAAGTAGTGAATATACTTGTGTGATTAAAAATGTGTATCTCTATTATGAATATATTGGTTGAAAAGTTTTAATTCAATATGTATGAATAATAGTTTGATTAATTTACCCCATAAAAAACCTTAGTATTCTATTGATTTGGAATATTTTTTACATTATGAAATTTAAAATCATTTAATGCATGTTTGAATATAATGTTTTTCTACTAATTACATATTTATCTAATTGTTTAATAAAAAAAGTATAACGACCCATACTTTACATACATTGTTAATACTTCAAAATTGAAGCACACTTATTACAACTTATGACAAAACCACAAAGGACCGTATAGGTATAGTGTCATTAGAAACTGGGAAACATAAACAACTTGTTCATAAATCTTCTACAGTGTCTCCCATTTATATCATCATATCTAGGGTCCCTTTTAGCATATTTTACTTAATATCCATCTTCCTGACCTGGGGAAAAGAAAGCATAAAAGGGTGAGATCAAATGCTCAGCAAGGGCAAATAAAGGAAATAAAAATCATATCATATCTTTTTTGAATATCATAACCTGCAAAAGAGATCATAATATCTTAACAAGGAATAAATCATATAAGTGAAAATGAGATCCCCATAATAATAACATGAAACTTTAAACTTTGTGGCATGCACACATAATCATGGAAAATAATTTCTTGTTAGTCATGACTCATTGCCAAGACTATCTTAGTTGACAAAGTCCCTTTCTGAACCGAGTTCACTCCTCGTTTCAGTCCTGTATCACTGAACCGAAATAACCTTCCGTTCCAGCCATGTCTATCTCATGAGATATAAAATCTTTACCCAATGCATTGGAGGGAGATATAGGTCCCACCCATCTTATAATGAATCCTTTCTTATGTGTGCCACATAATCATAAATCATACATCATTGCATAACCCATGTAATACAAATTGGAATCTTAAACATCATGACATCATAAAACAATTCATACAAGATAAAGGAATTCATAAAAATAATTCAATCACAAAATGATCAAATCAATGTAATAATAGGGATAAAAATAGAACCCTTTATTATCTTAGATGGAAAATAATTTTGATAAAACACTTGAACTCCATTCTTGAGGAAAATATCCTTTCTTCTTCAAAAAACATTTTTCCTTTCATAACATGTCATACGACTTTAAAATAAAAGAAGTTGATTAAAAATAAAAATGAAAACTTGTAAAGGAATCTTCTTGGAGATAATGTTTTAAAAATACATACATGCCGTATAAGTTAAAAAAAACATTCTTCGTACCTTTGTCGGAAAAGTCAAAAAGTACCTCGTACGAAAAAAACGACAAAAGATTCCTTTCATATTCTTTACTAAAAACTCACCAAAGGGTAAAATTGGATTTAAACTATTGTAAGTGGATGGAAACAATATTACATATTGAGGGAACATGGATGTGGATGATAAAATACACCCCAGTAAATACTTACGAATAAACAATCTCGGATAAAAATAAGATTGTGGTATTTTCCCTTACCTTAGGTCCGATTTGCTTTGTACATGTCCGAAGCTCCTGTATAATGGTTTAAATAATGTTATTGACTTATTCCAGAATCATACATATTGATATATGGTCATATTCTTAGCTTCTTGTTAGTAATATTTCATTGTTACTTGTTACTCGGGTCTTTATTGCCTTTTGTTCTTATGCGTGTTTCGCCGAATAAATTCTTATTCTTCTTTTAAGGTTATAGATACCTTATATCCAGAATGTTATTAGTGTAACATATATCATATTTATTCATTCAATTCATTTATATAATTATTATGTAATGACGATCATGTAGAACGAGTCGCTTCACATCGTGGAGACGGTATTCCGTACGTACGCACGAGTGATGATATCGTTCCTATGATCGTGGAATTGTATTGGAGTATATATATATATTATTTCAGTATAAATATTACTTTATAATAATCATAAATAGTTACTCATTACACCATTATACCCATCCTTGTAAAGTGATGGTGGAAAATAGATTACACCACGGCGTGGAGATGGTATTCCGTACGTACGCACGCGCGGTGATTTCATTTTTCCGTAGGATGGATAGAAGGTGAATTAGGGTTGTTTAATATTTATAATAACATATCAGTATGTAAGTAATACTGATGTTATTACTTTATCATGAAACAACTAAAGAAGAAGAAGTTGAAGAAGAAAGAAATTGAAAAGATCGGTAATGGAAATTACCTCTTCTTTGGAACGCTTCTTTGAATCCTCCACTTAGGGAACTAATATTGGTCTTTGAAGAAGACCAGAACCTATAGGATTATTCTAGGGAAGTGGAGAGGAGAAAATGTCAGGGGTTGGCCGAGCTTGAGTGCTCAATTTGGTGTGAGGAGGAGGGGGAGGAGGTGCCCTTTTATAAGGGAGGAGAGGGGCACCTTAGGAATATCTCAAAATATTATTTTATATTAAAGTAAAAATCGGTTTATAATGGTTCCAAAGGGTCTTATTTCGAAGATTAAGTGGGGAAGGGTCGAAATCCTATCATCCAATAGGATTTAGACAAGTTTAGGGTATTATTTTAACCTTATCAATTAGATTTAACTCTAAGTTAAATAATTTAACTTTTACCATGTCTTTTTGTTTTCTTTCACTATATGGTTAATACACTTACTATAACATGCCAAACGAACCCCAAATTGTTTATTATTAATATATATATCCTTATCTATGTCATTTGGCCGAAACATAGATTTTTAGGAATAAAATAACAATTAATAATATAATATTTGATTTAAAAACTATTTTGTGTCAATTTTGACACTATTTGATATATGATTTTTTTGAGAGTCATAACAGAATTATATGTTCGAACCAAGTTGATTAAATCAACACTAATATATCATAGTAACCTAGAAAATTTGTGTAATTCATAAAATGTCTCAAATTACATTTATTTTGGTGTTTATAACATCAATTATGTCAATATTTCATAAATAAGATAATTACTACATCATAATTGTGTCATAAATAAATTAAATTATTTAATGTCTAAAAATTATAAATAAACTACCATTATGTAGGAAATATTTTTAGCTTTCTAATTAATATTTATTGTCGAATTTATCTTATGTATAACCCCATATTAAAAATGATTTACTTATTAATCTTTGATTTTAACTATTTTAACCCTTCTTTAAATAAATTAATAATAAATGTCCTAATCTAACCCAAGTGGGCCTAAATGGTCATATTTTATTCATAAGGTTGTTTTTGGTCGAATTACACTTATCCAATAGAATTATGACATGTGTTAGGGTAATAGTAATATCATATTTACCCTTAGTTACCCTATTTACTATTAACCGCGGTAAAAAAAGTAAAAAGTTACTATTCACCAAAAAATAATTTTTATCTCATTGAACCACATTTTACTTACTAATATCAACCGTGTCTGTCGGATTTTCGAAATTCCATTCACAGAAGCGGTAAAATTAAGTTTTATGCAAAATTCTGTTTTTAACCTACCACTTAGTGGTTTCACTATTCATCAAAAATTGAAAGTTTTCAGAAAAATACCAAAATTTCACCCTAGGCTAATTTCGGTATTCCGAATCCAAAAATGAAGTCCATTTTAAAAAATAAAATTTATAAAATTTGAAAAAGTGGTTATTACTATTCATAACGGCTAGTTTTAATAATATTTTAATAGCATATCGTTGTTTAGTGAAACTCGGTATTGCGTACGAGGCAAGCTATCGAGGAAGCTCGCGATTGCGTGTAAAGTAAGCCAAGCTAGTATGTAGTGAAAGATTCCTTTTGTGATATATAAAAAACAAAATATTACTCATAAAAATCTCGGGTGTTACATTCTACCCCCCTTAAAAAGAATTTTGCCCTCGAAATTCGTCACTTTGTAACAAACAGATGAGGATACTTCTCCCTCATCATATCCTCAAGCTCCCATGTAGCTTTTTAAAGTTGGTGGTTCCTACATAAAACTTTCACCAATCGAGTGGTCTTGTTTCGTAGGACTTTTTCACTACGATCCATAATCTCTATCGGTTGTTCTTCATAAGAAAGATCTTGCTCCAGCGGTACAACTTCTGAGCTGAGTACATGTGAAGGATCAGGTATGTACTTTCTCAGGAGAGATACATGGAACACATCGTGAACTTGAGAGAGATTCGGTGGAAGCGCCAATCGGTAAGCTACCTTCCCAACACGATCCAGTATTTCGAAAGGACCGATATATATAGGGCTCAACTTCCCCTTCTTTCCGAATCTCATAACCCTCTTCCAGGGAGATATTCGTAAGAACAATTTATCACCCACTTCAAACTCTTGGTCTTTTCTTCGGTTGTCGGCATAACTTTTCTGTCGACTCTGAGCTGCTCTTATGTGTTTTTGAATAGATCTAACCTTTTCTGCCATTTCATCAACGAGATCAGGTCCTAACAGCTTTCTTTCCCCAACTTCATCCCAGCAAGTTGGAGTCCTGCATTTCTTTCCATAGAGAGCTTCATAAGGAGCCATCTGAATACTGGAGTGAAAGCTATTATTATAAGAAAATTCCACCAATGGTAGGTGTTGATCCCAACCTCCTTTGAAATCTATAGAGCAAGCTCTCAACATATCTTCTAGGGTTTGAATTGTTCTCTCAGACTGACCGTCTGTCTGGGGATGATAAGCAGTGATGAAACTCAACTCTGTATCCAGAGTATGCTGAAGACTTCGCCAGAACTTCGAGGTAAATATAGGATCCCGATCAGATATAATAGAAAGTGGTAGTCCATGAAATCTTACCACTTCCTTTACATATATCCTGGCAAGCTGATCTAGAGAGAAATCCTCTCTAATAGCAATGAAGTGTGCAGACTTTGTAAGACGATCAACTATGACCCAAATAGCATTATTGCCTTTGGATGTTTTAGGAAGTCCTGTGACAAAGTCCATAGTGATGTTTTCCCATTTCCATTCGGGTATGTGTAATGTTTGTAACATCCCCTTAGACTTCTGTCTCTCAGCTTTAACTTGTTGACAAACCAAGCATCGAGAGACATATTCAGCAACATCTCTTTTCATGCCATCCCACCAGATGTACTCTTTTAGGTCCCTATACATCTTCGTGCTTCCAGGATGAATAGAGAATGAAGAACTATGAGCCTCATCCAGCAGCTCCTTCTTTAATTCGGGGATGGGAGGAACACAAACCCGATTCCTGAACTTTATTATCCCATCACAATCAAGGTTGAATTCAGGAACATTTCTCACCTTCTTTTGTAACTCGACATCTTCTTTTTGTGCCTCCTTAATCTTCGCATGTATAGATGATTGAACATTCATTTGAGAAATATAAGATTTTCCCCCTTCCATTATAATTCCAAGATCCATCCTTTGTAAATCCATAAATATTGGATCCATTGTGATCCTCATCATGGATAAACTAGCATGGTCTTGTCGACTTAATGCATCTGCCACCTTGTTTGCTTTCCCAGGGTGGTAATGGATTGAGCAGTCGTAATCCTTAATCAGCTCCAACCATCTTCTTTGACACATATTCAACTCCTTTTGTGTGAAAATATACTTTAAACTTTTATGATCAGTATAAATATCACACCTTTCACCATAAAGGTAATGCCTCCAAATCATTAATGCAAAGATTACCGCAGCCAACTCCAAATCATGAGTTGGGTAATTTTGCTCATGGATTTTCAACTGTCGTGAGGCATAAGCTATCACCATATCATTTTTCATAAGAACACACCCCAATACCTTCTTGGATGCATCACTATAGATCAAAAAACTTTCTCCACTACAAGGCAGTGTGAGCACAGGTGCACTGGATAACCTTCTTTTCAACTCCTTGAAATTCTCTTCACATTCCTCTATCCAAACAAACTTAACTCCTTTCTGAGTCAACTTGGTGAGTGGATTAGATAATCGTGAAAAATCCTTTACAAAATGTCTATAATATCCATCCAAACCAAGAAAGCATCGGATCTCAGTTACTGTTGTTGGTCTTGACCATCTTTCGATAACCTCTGTTTTTTCTGGATCCACAGATATCCCCTCTTTTGAGATTATGTGACCCAAAAATGCAACTTTTTGAAGCCAAAATTCACACTTGGTAAATTTGGCATAAAGATTCTCCTTTCTCAGGGTCTTCAATATAATTCTCAAGTGATCTTCATGCTCTTCCTTGCTCTTTGAATAGACAAGAATATCGTCTATAAAAACTACCACAAATTGATCAAGATAGTCTCTAAAGACTCTATTCATTAGATCCATGAAGATAGCAGTGGCATTAGTAAGACCAAATGGAATCACTATAAATTCATAGTGTCCATACCTTGTACGGAAAGCCGTCTTTGGTATATCCTCGCTTTTGACCCTTAATTGATGATACCCTGAACGAAGATCAATCTTGGAAAAGTATTGAGCTCCGCGTAGTTGGTCAAATAAGTCATCAATGCGTGGGAGAGGATATTTGTTCTTGATAGTGATCTTGTTAAGTTCTCGATAATCAATGCAGAGTCTCATTGATCCATCTTTCTTCTTAACAAATAGAACAGGTGCTCTCCAAGGTGACGCACTAGGACGTATGAATCCCTTATCAAGATTCTCTTGGAGTTGCTTCTTCAATTCCTGCAACTCAATTGGGGCCATTCTATAAGGTGTCTTTGAAATTGGCAAAGCGCCCGATATGAGTTCTATTGAAAACTCAACTTCACGATTTGGTGGAAGACCCGGTAATTCCTCCGGAAATACATCATCAAACTCCCGTACAATGAGAATATTCTTAATCGTGAGTTTCTCTCCAACCATTTGAGATAAATAACCTTCATTTAGTGGAATCAATACCCATAAGATGGAAGAAATTTCCACTGGAAGGTTATGTTCATCCTTGCATTGATAGAAGATCGTAGATTGATCTGGAATATGAAATGTGACTTCCCTTCTTTGGCAATTGATATGAGATCCATGTAGAGAAAGCCAATCCATGCCAAGAATCAAATCAAATTCCACTAAAGGAAGTATCACAAGATTTGCAGGAAGTACTTTCCCACAAACTTCGATCGGAGAAGAATTATAAACTTTTGATGCGACTGTTGTGCCATTAGGTGTTGTCACAGCTAACTCAACATCTAATTGTTGAGGTAGTACGGTGATACCCTTAGAAAATTTTTCAGAAATAAAAGAGTGGGTGGATCCAGAATCAAATAAAACATTTTCTACTTTAGAGTGGATGGTAAGTGTACCTTTCACCACTTCGTTATCGTACTCCACATCGCTGATAGAAATTGCATGTGACTTTCCTTTGTCTTTAGCCTTAAGATTTTGTTGACGTCGACCATCATCATCAACCCTTGAATTTGGGCATTGATTGGCATAATGCCCCATCTCCTTGCACTTGAAACATTGAAGTGTATTAGGTTCATTCTGTGTATCCCGTACTTTGTTTACATCATTAGACATCTTCTTCCCATTATCGCGGCATTCAAATGCCCGATGACCTTCCTTTCCACATTTAAAACATTTACCTGTCCCTTTAAGACAACTCCCACCATGTTTCTTTCCACACTTTGAGCATAAGGGAAAGTTCATCTTTTTTTCAATGTGCTCTTTAGATTTTCCATTGAATTCCATCTTCCTCTTCTTATCAAACCCATGTGACTGATGGGTTACTCCAATCTCCATCTCGACTTTGAGAGCACATCGAACGATTTCCTCGTAGCTATTGAATTCCCTTATGGCTAACGCCCTTCGAAGACTTGGTTTTAAGCCACTAAAGAATCGATCGATCTTACTCTCAGGTTGGATAATAATACCAGAAGCGTACCTTGCAAGTATTGTAAAATTTTCTTCATAGGTACCAACAGATTCATCATCCCTTTGCTTCAGTTCAAGAAACTCTTTCTCCATCTCTGTTCGGAGAATACGAGGGAAGTACTTATTGAAAAATAAGTTCTTGAACTCGTCCCATTCCATAGAATCAATTTCATCCCTTTTCCTCGTATTCTTAATAAGATTCCACCATTGATCAGCATCTCCTTCCAAATGATACACTGCTAGGATGACTTTATCATGTTCACAACATTGAAGAACTAAAAATATCTTTTCAGTAGTACTAATCCATTGTTCAGCAACTAATGGATCAGTAGACCCACTGAAAGAAGGTGGACGCTGCCTCATGAAGGATTCAACAGAATGTTGCTCCTTCCTTTGCTCGTTTGGAAGTCCTGCATGATTCATAGCTTGAGAAAGTTGTGTGAGCATGGCTACAAGATTTTGCATTCCAGCTCCCATATCGTTTGGTTGCTCAGGGGGACAATCATTGCATTTCCCATCACATTCCGCATTAACACGGTTCCTTCGGGTTCAAGCCATTGACTAAAACCAAGAAGAATAGTGTGAGAAACACTAATTATAATAGGAAAACCACATAATCAAGGATAAAATTTCACACTTAAGGTTTTATCCTAGGGTATTCATGGCCATTTCTAAAACACTAAGATTGTGTTCTATGCTTAGACTTATCCTTAGGGTTCTTACTAAGGCTTTCACATCCTAGTTTCCAAAGGTTGACTATACCTTTCCTCTGATACCAACTATAATGACCCATACATTACATACATTGTTAATACTTTAAAATTGAAGCCACTTATTACAACATATGACAAAACCACAAAGGACCGTATAGGTATAGTGTCTTTAGAAACTGGGAAACATAAACAACTGGTTCATCAATCATCTACAGTGTCTCCCATTTATTTCATCATATCTAGGGTGCCTTTTAGCATATATTACTTAATATCCATCTTCCTGACCTGGGGAAAAGAAAACATAAAAGGGTGAGCTCAAATGCTCAGCAAGGGAAAATAAAGGAAATAAAAATCATATCATATCTTTTTTGAAAATCATAACCTGCAAAAGAGATAATAATATCTTAACATGGAATAAATCATAGAAGTGAAAATGAGATCCCCATAATCATAACATGAAACTTTAATCTTTTTGGCATGCACACATAATCATGGAAAATCATTTCTTGTTAGTCATGACTCATTGCCAAGACTATCTTAGTGGACAAAGTCCCTTTCTGAACCGAGTTCACTCCTCGTTTCAGTCCTGTATCACTGAACCGAAATAACCTTCCGTTCCAGCCATGTCTATCTCATGAGATATAAAATCTTTACCCAATGCATTGGAGGGAGATATAGTTCCCACCCATCTTATAATGAATCCTTTCTTATGTGTGCCACATAATCATAAATCATACATCATTGCATAACCCATGTAATACAAATTGGAATCTTAAACATCATGAAATCATAAAACAATTCGTACAAGATAAAGGAATTCATAAAAATAATTAAATCACAACATGATCAAATCAATATAATAATAGTGATAAAAATAGAACCCTTTATTATCTTAGATGGAAAATAATTTTTATAAAACACTTGAACTCCATTCTTGAGGAAAATATCATTTCTTCTTCAAAAAACATTTTTCCTTTCATAACATGTCATACGACTTTAAAATAAAAGAAGTTGATTAAAAATAAACTTGAAATCTTGTAAAGGAATCTTCTTGGAAATAATGTTTTAAAAATCCATACACGCCGTATAAGTTTAAAAAAACATTCTTCGTACCTTTGTCGGAAAAGTCAAAAAGTACCTCGTACGAAAAAAATGACAAAAGATTCCTTTCATATTCTTTACTAAAAACTCACCGAAGGGTAAAATTGGATTTAATCTATTGTAAGTAGATGGAAACAATATTACATATTGAGGGAACATGGATTTGGATGATAAAATACACCCCAGTAAATACTTACGAATAAACAATCTCGGATAAAAATGAGATTGGGGTATTTTCCCTTACCTTAGGTCCGATTTGCTTTGTACGTGTTCGAAGATCCTGTATAATGTTTTAAATAATGTTATTGACTTATTCCAGAATCATACATATTGATATATGGTCATATTCTTAGCTTCTTGTTAGTAATATTTCATTGTTACTTGTTACTCGGGTCTTTATTGCCTTTTGTTCTTATGCGTGTTTTGCCGAATAAATTCTTATTCTTCTTTTAAGGTTATAGATACCTTATATCCAGAATGGTATTAGTTTAAAATATATCATATTTATTCATTCAATTCATTTATATAATTATTATGTAATGATGATCATGTAGAACGAGTCGCTTCACATCGTGGAGACGGTATTCCGTACGTACGCACGAGTGATGATATCGTTCCTATGATCGTGGAATTGTATTGGAGTATATATATATATATATATTATTTCAGTATAAATATTACTTTATAATAATCATAAATAGTTACTCATTACACCATTATACCCATCCTTGTAAAGTGATGGTGGAAAATAGATTACACCACGGCGTGGAGATGGTATTCTGTACGTACGCACGCGCGGTGATTTCATTTTTCTGTAGGATGGATAGAAGGTGAATTAGGGTTGTTTCATATTTATAATAACATATCAGTATGTAATTAATACTTATGTTATTAATTTATCATGAAACAACTAAACAAGAAGAAGTTGAAGAAGAAAGAAATTGAAAAGATTGGTAATGGATATTACCTCTTCTTTGGAACGCTTCTTTAAATCCTCCACTTAGGGAACTAATATTGGTCTTTGAAGAAGACCAGGACCTCTAGGATTATTCTAGAGAAGTGGAGAGGAGAAAATGTCAGGGGTTGGCCGAGCTTGAGTGCTCAATTTGGTGTGAGGAGGAGGGGGATGAGGTGCCCTTTTATAAGGGAGGAGAGGGGCACCTTAGGATTATCTCAAAATATTATTTTATATTAAAGTAAAAATCGGTTTATAATGGTTCCAAAGGGTCTTATTTCGAAGCTAAAGTGGGGAAGGGTCTAAATCCTATCAACCAATAGGATTTAGACAAGTTTAGGGTATTATTTTAACCTTATCAATTAGATTTAACTCTAAGTTAAATAATTTAACTTTTACCATGTCTTTTTGTTTTCTTTCACTATATGGTTAATACACTTACGATAACATGCCAAACGAACCCCAAATTGTTTATTATTAATATATATATATCCTTATCAAAGTCATTTGGCCGAACCTTAGATTTTTAGGAATAAAATAACAATTAATAATATAATATTTGATTTAAAAACTATTTTGTGTCAATTTTGACACTATTTGATATATGATTTTTTTGAGAGTCATAACAGAATTATATGTTCGACAAAAGTTGATCAAATAAACACTAATATACCATAGTAACCTAGAAAATTTGTTTAATTCATAAAAAGTCTCCAATTACATTTATTTTGGTGTTTATAACATCAATTATGTCAATATTTCATAAATAAGATAATTACTGCATCATAATTGTGTCATAAATAAATTAAATTATTTAATGTCTAAAAATTATAAATAAAATACCATTATGTAGGAAATAGTTTTATCGTTCTAATGAATATTTATAGTCGAATTTATCTTATGTATAACCCCATATTAAAAATGATTTACTTATTAAACTTTGATTTTAACTATTTTAACCCTTCTTTAAATAAATTAATAACAAATGTCCTAATCTAACCAAAGTGGGCCTAAATGGTCATATTTTATTCATAAGGTTGTTTTTGGTCGAATTAAACTTATCCAATAGAATTAGGACATGTGTTAGGGTAATAGTAATATCATATTTACCCTTAGTTACCCTATTTACTATTAACCGCGGTAAAAAAAGTAAAAAGTTATTATTAACCAAAAAATTATTTTTATCTCATTGAACCAAATTTTACTTACTGATATCAACCGTGTCTGTCGGATTTTCGAAATTCCATTCACAGAAGCTGTAAAATTAAGTTTTATGCAAAATTCAGTTTTTAACCTACCACTTAGTGGTTTCACTATTCATCAAAAATTGAAAGTTTTCAGAAAAATACCAAAATTTCACCCTAGGCTAATTTCGGTATTCCGAATCCAAAAATGAAGTACATTTTAAAAAAATGAAATTTATAAAATTTCAAAAAGTGGTTATTACTATTCATAACAGCTAGTTTTAATAATATTTTAATAGCATATCGTTGTTTAGTGAAACTCGGTATTGCGTACGACGCAAGCTATCGAGGAAGGTCGCGATTGCGTGTAAAGTAAGACAAGCTAGTATGTAGTGAAAGATTACTTTGATGATATATAAAAAACAAAATATTACTCATAAAAATCTCGGGTGTTACAAAAAGTTTATGATAAATTGATATTGAAACATTTTCCTTCCCAATATGTACTTTAAAACATCATGGAGATTTGAAATTTATCAAAATTTAAAACATTGTCTATCCTCTCAACTAAACACAAAATGATCCATGAGAGGACAATTTAGTTTGAAAAATTATAAATGATGCATTTAGATTTATACAAAACCATGGAAAAATATTTTAGTATGTTAATTAAACCATTAGTTGATCATTATTAGGTTCATTATTCTGAGAACATTTGTTGGAAAATAAATGGGTTTTTTGAATTAACATATGATGGAAATCAAGAATTATATATAAGATGTTCCAAGTATTCAATGATGTTATTTGGTATTCAAGTTATAATTTATAAGGTGTCTATATGGAATTACAAATAGCGATATTTCCATGATTTTGGAGCTAATTAGTGAAGAATTTTGTGAAGACAAGATCCATTAATCACTTAATAATATGAATAAAAGAATTAATAAACACAGTTTTGATTATAATATATACATAAATGTCCTAATGATTTCTAGATTTATTTTTGAGAAGAGTATGACAAGGAGGAATATATAAAATTTCAGAGTAGTAGATGGAAATCAATGAGAAATGGTGAGAGTAGTAATGACTATAAAACAAGGAAGAATCCAAAGAAGAAAACTATCATTAATTTATTATGTTACTTTCCTCTAAAACCACACTTGGAAAAAATATTAATGTCATATTAGATTTTACAGGACATGAAGATGAATTATTTGGTAAGTGAAAATTACAACTTAATGAGGCAAACAAAAATCTAATGTCCTGGAGTATTTTGTTTCAGCTTATCCAAAGTTTTCTTCATAGACTATAATTGTGTGTTTGGGTTTAGATTGTACCAATTTTAACCATTTTGGCTATTTAGGTAACAATTATATTTTATATAATTTTGTTTTAATCTATTCAGATATAAATATCTAAATGTATACAAAGTAGAATTATTTTATTATTTTTATTATTACTCCCAGAAACCAAATAATTAGAAATTTAATTGATTTAAACCTTTATCCTATAATCAAACAATTGTAATAATTATTGAATTATTTCATGGAAAACTTTTATGCATAAATGAAAAAACAAATCAAATTGCATGTGGATTTAATGTGGACAATTAGTGACTTTCCAAGACACGAAAACTTATCTAGTTTGAAAAATCAATCATGTTTGTCTTATCTAGTATATAATTTTGATTTGAAACCCCAATGATTAACTCATAGTATAAAATTGTGCTTCATATATGATCAATGATTTGTTGATGTACCTCACAAATTTATGTTTAACAAGAAAAAATTAAACGAAGATATTGAATTAATAAATCCCTCAAAGGTGTTATCTGGATTATAAATATTTGGATAATTAATTAATGTTATTATAGAATTTGGATAATGTGATCTGTTAAAAGAATGGGTGGAGGGTATGAGGTGTAATATCTAAATTAATTTGAAAAAAATAGTGGATGAAAATGAATATATTTTTAAAACTTCCTTATTAGGAGTTTAGTTTTATATATAATAATATTTATTTATTTTATATTAAGAAAGAATCGTGACAATGTGATTTTTAAATTTCATAATAAGCAGGATAAATCAAAGGATCACATTAATGATCATAAGAACATGGAAGCACTAAATATTATTTCTTTGATAAAATGAGAATAGAAATTATGATTTAGCTATTTTCCAATGAAAATTATTGAGAAAGGAATATTTCTTTAAAATTAGAATAATTAAAGAGTACCAAATTTATATTTAAGTAACATTTTAGGATTCATAGACTTAAGATATTGAATGCCAAATGGATTTAAAAATCCTGACTATCAGCTTATGATGGAGTAGTTTCTACCCTATATATTATGTAAAACATCACCTTAAAAGGTAATTTAAGTTTCAATTAAGTCGCACAACCTATTAAGAGATATTTTTTAAAAACATTAAATATAACTAATCATGAAAAAAATTATCAAATAATTTTAATGCAACTTTATCATTAGTGGTTGTTATTTATCCCTTTTTTTCACTATCAAGATTCATTTGACTGTTAATTTGGTAAATGAAGCTAAATTTGATGGACAGGTACACATCCAATGGATGTATCTAATTGATAATTAAATTAATATTATTTTAATTTTCATTTATGATTTCTAATGAATCAATTCATCATATAAAAAATTTATTTATTTTTCATATCTTTTTAATCAGGTAATTTGACCATTTAAATTTATAAGTGTAAAATAAAGCTCACCAAGGAGAGTCTATTTTTAAAGGTTACATAGAAGAAAAAGTTTCCACTGTATTAGTAATTTTATGTAATTGTGGGGATATTTAGTTATGTTGGATGTGATTATGACATCTAAATTATTTCTAATTCTAAAAAATAGTCATTAGTTTTTCTAGTTGTTGGGTCACCAGTTGGAAATGGCTCAAATTTTATACTGACAGGATTTGAGTTACTCTAAGAACATAGATATTTTATACTCAATAATCATATTGAGGATATATTTATAGAATACTTTTTATATTATAAAAATTTATGACTAAGTGGTCAATCTAAAAATGAGAGAGAAATAAAAAATGTTTTTAATAAGGATATTACTGATTTCATTTCACATCATATAATTACATACTAATATTCATATTATTAATGTAAAATTATAATGTATTTTTCAAATTTTATAACATATATATTCTTTTATAGATCATTATTTTAAATAATTAGGATGAAATTTCAAATGATTTGAATATTTGAATCAAGGTCCTCTAAGGAAGGTTAAGAGTTTTATATCTTCAATATTAATATCTTCATGTTTCATATAATTAATGATGAAGAAGTCTTGAAAACTGAAAAAAGTGATATATTTACACTTAAAATGGTTGTATACTATGGAAATATGGTTGATACAATCAAATTAAATAATCATGGTAATTATTTTGTTTTCTTATTCAAATGAAATACAATAATCATTGACTAGGGTATAAGAAATGATTCATTACATTTTAATTTTTTAAACTTATATCACTCAATCTATATCACTGAGTGTGAATATAATTATAAATTTTTCATCGATTCATGATTGAATACATTTTATTATTTTCATGAAGATATATATGAATATTAAAGTGTTTTTTCATGCTTAAAATAGATATACTTGATTGTTATTGGTGATGAAGTTCAATCAGAAATTTATAATAGTGAACATCATAAAAAAACATTTAATATATTTTCTCTGTAAAAATAAGAGTAATTAAACTTTTCATAAAGAGTAAATATAAATAAGCACTCTTAATAATGGGGATTTATAACACCTTTGAAAAAAATATGAGTACAATTAAGAATATAAATTATTAATGAAACAATATTTGACATTCATAATTATATAATTAATAATTATCCAACTATATATTAATTAAATATCCTTAATTATGTATGTATAGAAGGTTTATAAAAAAATAAATTGAACTAATGAGTATAGATATGACGTATCCTTACAATTAATGAATTGTTTTTTAAAATAATTCATATTTTAATCAAATTAGAAATTTTATTTTGAATCTTGTTTATTTAAATAAATCATACACAATTATATGAATAATGAGTTATTAATAATTTCTCTATTGTTACACTTTTTTTTATTTTTATTCAATTTCAGATCCATTCTTATAATCAGTTTACTTTTACATTTTTTTGTAAATTGAATATATAATAATCCCTTTGAAATATAAGAATGATAAGGAAAAAATATTAAGGTCCTTTTTGATCATTATATAAAAGCATATGAAATATATTATCTATTACTATAGACATGATTGATTCGACCACACTAGAGACCACTAGGAAGCCACAATATTCCCAAGATGTTATTGCTAGATCATTGTTCAAAGCACCTCTGGTGGGTAAGTAGTTGGTCCCTCCTCTATCTAGGGTACATTGGTTAGTTACCATTACTGGTATGTATGTTAAATTATAAACCATGTATTTTCATAAATTATTTAATTACTTTTTAAAATAGATAAAAATAACAATAGAATAGATACTTAAATGAATATATAAGATGTATGGGTGTTGAGATGCTTTTAAATTTTTTGTTCTATTTGATGAGTTTTGCGTACATACTAGTAATGTTTTCAGAATATATTGAAATATTCTTACACAACATACTTATGAGAAAGTGATACTTCTTATTAACTATAAATATTAGAGACATATCTCGATAGCTTGGATGAATTCCATGTTTAAAAAATAAGTAAATATAATTCTAATTAAATGTTCATTGATCGATAATTTAAAATTCTTGGCTAAATTATTAATATAATAATAATTTGATATGTTTTTTGTTTCTAGATGTTTTTTATATATATTTCCCAAAAACAATTCACCAACCATAGAACCTGAAAAATTTGGGAAAAAATGGAATGAATTTTAAATGGAGATTAGGGCATAAGTTTAATGACAATTCTCAAAGCATTCAACAGATGTATGAGAATGTTCCTTAGGGAATATCCTTTGAGGAGTGGAATTTGTTTGTTAGTATTGACAAGAATGTGTCTCATGAGGTATTTTTTATCTCTTATAGTAACAATTTAAAATTATAAACACAAAAATTAAATTTTCTATTTATGTTCTTTTTATTTTCTATGAAATTTCTGAAAAACGTATGTAAATCATGAAAAATATATCATTCATCATATCACTAGGTCTTAGTGTTTTTAAGGGATATAATTATCTTGGTTATATTTTATGCATTATTATTTATATTATTTTTTTATGTTGTAATACTATTATATATATAAATATATTTTAAAGGGTAAGGATTTAGGTTTCCCAATTGGATGGATGTAAATGTGGTTTCATGTTCAACAAAAACCTGAAAAAATTTCAATGAATGATCCCACCAAAGAAATTTTGATGAGTAATTTCCATTAAAATTTAATTTTACATCATTTAAATATAAACATAATAATTATGAATAAAATTATTTATATAATATTTAAGTTTACATTATTAATAAATAAATCGTAAATATTCTTTCATTTATAGGATAAAAGTCAATAAGCATTGTATGTAAACCCTATCCAATCATTTTCTATTTCACGAAAAAAGGATGTTGCTATTGTTTTATGGGACAAGAATCCGTATCATGTATAAGGCAAGGTTTTTTTGATATACTCCATTAATTTCTTTTGAAATATCACAGTCATTATTTACTTCTACACCAAATATTGGGGGATTAATTTGTTCAATTTTTCAAGAAGAATAGAGTGAAATTTCATTGCTAAAGGAAAAAAGTAAAAGATCAGGACTTCTATAAGAAAACATAAGAGAAATTGTGGTTGATAATGTAAAATACCTTGGTTTTTTATTCCATAGGTTAAAACATTCATTTTTTTTTGAAAATTTATATTCAAATATTTCATCATACAGAGGAAAATTCTAAACTCATATGCCTAAATAAATATTTTCTTTAATAATACGATGAAATTGTATCATGATGGGAATTTTTTTTATAAGAGAGAGTATGAGTGAGATGAGATGAGTGTTTGATTGTAATTATGTGATTATGTTGATGGTTTAGATTTTAATAGAATTTAATTTTGTTTAAATATTCCCTAAAAAGGTCAAAGTCTCATAGAAGTATAAGTAGTAAATATTCAGATGAATTGTGGATTATAAAAATAAACCACATACCAATAAGACTCATTATTTGAACAAAGAGACCTAAAGTGATAATATAACGCTAAAAATAGTTTCTCACCTTAAAACACATGTCACACAATAAAGAATAACCAAATAAGCCTAGATTATAATTAAACATTACAAAAATAATATTCAGGCCATTTGTTACATGTAGGAGCCAACCACAAGCCAATTTGAGTTTTGTTTTTTTTTGGAATGATCTGAGGTATGTTTTTAGATATAAAATGTTTTTTCTCAATAAAAATAAAGGAAAAATTCTTTGATACTTTGAATCAATAAGAAAAATACATTCAAATCATTTGAGACTTATATGATCAAAAATCACCCCAATCTAATCTATTTTTTATTCAAAATAACCAAGATAATATTTTAATTTGGAAAATGATTTAACTTGAAAATAATGACGCAGTGAAAACCAAGAAAAGATGCTTGACTTTATATACAAACTTTTTTTAGATATTCTTCAAACAATTTGTGACTTGTAGGAATATAATTCCTAGAAACTAGACTCATAGTTTTAAGAAAATTATTGAATGTAATTATTTAATATTAAAAATACTTTCTCAGTTTTAAAAATAAATATCATACTCATAACAATAAAATCATTAAACTCTAAAAGAATAATACTAAACTCATTTTTTACTCAAAAGATCCAACTGCATTCAAATATGAGGTGTGGTTTGATCAGAATGATGTGAGGTGGTTTTTTTAGGATGAAAATGAATTAGACACACTAATAATTAATGGAAAATGATTTAATTAACATGAATATATATAACCATGATCACTATCTCTTTTGGGAATAGTAGGAACAATGTTCAAACCAATTTTTCTACAGTTTGGTTTAAATAAACAATGGTGAATTTTTAGTTAAAAAATATTTTAACGTAAAAATGGGTGATATACTTTAAAACTATAATCAAGATAAAATTTTCATAAAAACATATGTGGATGATATTAAAATTATTTGTCACTTTTGGGAATAAACTATTTTCTAATTTGACTAAGAATTTCAAAAAACTAGAAAAATGTAAAACTATAAAGTTAAAAATAATTTATGACTTTAAAATTGTCATCACATATGGAAAAACAACCAAGTAAGTTTATATTTTAAAAAATATATACAAAAATAATATTTAAATCATACCAGTAAGACCCAACTACATTCCACTTGTATCTTTGGTTGGGAAAGACTAATTTTTGGCATGTTTTTAGATTCAAAATGAATTTTTTACACTAAAATTAATGGAAAAATGCTTCGATTCTCATGAAATAGAATGAAAATGATCTTTTTCTCATTTTTAACTTGTTTGAATAAACATCCTTGTAATTTTAATTACAGCTTGGTTGGAATGACCAAAAGTTATTTTTGAATTAGAAAAATTTTTAACCTAAAAATATGTGACATTTGAAAATCCATTCAAGAAAGATAAAATCCTCATAATACATTTGGAAAATTATAATCAGTTGATTTCTGACTAAAAAAGGAAAAAAAGATATATGAATTAGAAACATTGGTTGAAAAAAAATGTTTCAATGTGAAACTAAAAAAATAATATTCATTTAAATTGAAACCTGTAAGACCCAACCGTACACAAATCTAAGTTGAGTTTTAGGTGTAACGATCCAAGGATTACTTTTAGACTCATAATGCATTCCATGAACTTAAAATTATGGGAACATTTTTATATTATAATGAAACTATATGAAGAATACAATTGACTCATTTGATAATTTATGAATAAAACCTCACACTAATCCAACATATAGTATGGTGAGAATGGACTAAGTGAAATGTTTAACTAGAAATGGTTCTAACTGAAAAATTATTAACATTATAAATACAAAGAATAAAAAATCCAATTATCACTAAACCATAGGTAATAAATCTTAAAATGATTTGTATATTTTTAGGAATAAACCACACAATAATTCGACTCATAGTTTGAAAAAATGACTAAAAGTGGGATTTTATGTTAGTAATACTTTTTTCACTTTGAAACGTGTGTTGCATGATAAAAAAAGCAACCATTCTTGGATTGTTATTAAACTCTATAAAAAAATATTTGAATCATTTGTGAAGAGTTTGAGCCAACCACATTGCATTTTGAGGTGTAGTTAGGTTTCAATACCATAGAATGTATAGTATAATTTTATTTTGAAGGGCCAAAATTTAGATACACTAGTTTAACATGTTATATGTATAATTTTTTATTTTATAACTCATTTAATCAGTGATATGTTTGTTAAAAAATAAAATAAATAAGGATATCATATTATATTATATCATATGAGTCATAATTTATGATTTTGCATGTAAATTCATTTATCATATAATGTGATCAATATCAATAATATGGTATGATAGATAAGTGACATGGGATATCGAGTTCATTTACACTATCAAATCCTACAAATATTTTACCTTTTCATATGAATAAATATGTTTATTCATTTATGGATAGAAATACTTGATATAATTATTGAAATATTTTAAAATTATTAAACCCCAGTAGAAATACATTATCATATTGTATGTTTATTTTCAAGTGATGGAAACTGACACTCGACTCCGATCATTTAATGAGGGGAGCATCTATAAAAGGTAGTAACCCACCTATTAAGTGTGTGGTATGATTTTGAAAAGCCTTAGAAGAAACTCTCTTCATCTCAATTCACCATTCATCTTCATGAAGAGGGTGCTATTACACCTTTGGTGTTTAGGGACCCTCTTGTTATGAATAAGGATTCAAGTGATTTGTTTATAGCTTGTAAAGGTGAGTGTCTAGTGGCTATTTTTGGGTTATCTCAATCAAGAATACACTATGAAATAGAATAATATATTATTTACTTCCATTTAATATGCATGTTTGTATCCATGTCAATCGTATTACATGTCGATTTGGTTGATGAAAGATCAGGGATATATGTTGATTTCTTTCCCTGTATTGATCATATGATGATTCTATAAGTCCTAATTAGTGTTATAAGATCTACTTTTATCAATGTATCAATATTTCATTTTCTATTTTTATAAATAATATGTGTATCATAATCTTCTTGAGGATAAATTCTAGGGTGCGATATGTCATGGTTTAATTATAGTTATCAAATCTATATTCATGGATTTAGGATATAGGATATCATAATTCCTAATTATATTTCTTTAGTTATAGCGTATGAATGATTCTTATCACATGGTATGATATAATGAAATATTTTTGTTTTATTTTCTTTTATAGGCTAGTATATATGTGGCATCATAGCCTATGAATAAAATCTTATTGTGAAAAGAACATCATATCATAATGGTGATATAGAGTATATCATAAAACATGATCAAATACATAAGGTTTACATCATTATAACTGATACATAATATACTTTCCTATACATAAGGTTTTTTCCTTTACAAGATAAAATAACTTAAGTATGAGTTACTCCATCCATAAGAGTTTACACCTTTATATTTAAAGATAGCATCATATCATAAATTATGGTGTAACATATATCATTGATTGCAACAAACCTATGTTTAGGAAATTTCCCAGACATAAGGTCTATTACTTTGTGGGATAATTTTTTTTACATATGGGTTATTTGATGTTTTATGATTTTTTGAGAATCTATTATTCATGGGTGGCCCCATATATAAGGTTTTTTACTTTTCCAAAAAAATTATTCATAAGGGTTCCCGGTAACTCCTATCATGGATTACAATTGATAGTACCTATTTTAATAGTAATATACTATAAAATTATAAAATGAGTGAATATTATACTTTGGATTATTTTCTTATAGTTTATGAAATATAGTTGTTTAAGATTATAAATAGGATATTTTCATTCCTAAATAAAATATGAAATGTTCATATTAATATCAAATGTTTATAAATAAATAAATTTTTTATATATTTGCTTATTCCTTTAAAATATTAACACACACAAAATTACATATATATTATTTATTTCATTTGAATTTTATTTATTTATAACCATAATATAAAAGTTAATACTTATATATTTTTAATCAAAAATTGAAGAGTAAAACAAAAGATAATAATGACTGCATGGGATGAAATAGTTTTGGATTCATTATGAAATTAGTGTATAATAAATTAGTGAAACTTATATTTATTGAATTATAGTTTATATATAAAAGGATTATGTTGAAATTATAAGGTTTATATATAAATGTTTTATAAATTAAGGAATAAGGCCAAATATAAAATAATTTATATAATTTTTTAAATACTCATAATAATTAATTTAAATCGATCAAATTAAAGGCCTTATTTAAGTAAATTATTTTAAATATATTAAAATGAGTTTTTATTATTTATTTAACCAATGTTTAAATAAAAATTTATGTATGATATTTGGATTATGTAAAAAGTTTATAAAATAGAAATTAAACTATAAAGTGAATATGTTTCATGTCGTATCAAATAGTTAATGTAAATTATATATAATAAATAATATGAAAGAGTTAAAATTAGGGATTGAATATAAATTTTGTATACTAAAATGTATAGCATGTCCATAATGTTAGATAAATTATAAAGTATTAATTTTTAGATTTATTTCTGAATTGCTTTTAAATAGTTATCCCATGTTTAAATATGCGAATTTCATATTTATTTAAAAAAATTTGAAACTTTAATCATCGATACAAATTGATTATATTATTAATATGTGAATACTATAGTTTAATGTTGTTAAAACAGTTTTAAGATTATTATGCATACATCTAATGAGTTACAAGATACGCATGGTGACAAATTTTGTTTTCATCTACCTTGACCATAGTTTATAATTAATGTTATCATCTTGAATTTAGTCATAAAATATAGATTATATATACTAGGTATGATATTTATAATGAGTTATAATCTCCCATAAGTTAGGTATCACTGGTTAGAGGGACTTTTGGTCAAAGTTAGGATTATTTTAGAGGCATATACATTATTCTATAAAGGTGAGGTTACTTATATGTGGCTCTAAGATTACACGTGCGGGGATTTATAATTTTATATAATTCTAAACATTTACATGAAATGTTCATGTACCTTATTAATATGATGAATTTGGATATTTTTAAATATATTTGAATTTTAATTTTTGGAGAGTAATAAAAACTATGGGTTCTGTAAAGAGTAATATATTAAT
This sequence comes from Viscum album, assembly GCA_963277665.1. NCBI lineage: Eukaryota > Viridiplantae > Streptophyta > Magnoliopsida > Santalales > Viscaceae > Viscum > Viscum album. Next base: position 1,994,203,736 of record OY728151.1, read on the forward strand.
GTGGTTTGAACAAATTATTATAGTGGATGGTTTAAAATTCATAAATAAATCCCTAGATTCATGTATACATGTAAATGAAATAGATGATATAACTTTTTGGGATTAAATTCTCTTAAAATACTATATGTTTTATTCCTTTAAAAGAGGCACTCTTTAAGACCTCAATCATCCAACTCTGTAGGTTCATTCTAATGTGGGGTACCCATAGATTATATTTTGTAATGAAATAAAGTATTTATGAGACCCTAAGAGTTATGTTCCTTATTCGTGGAATTTTATTTTGGTTAGACATGTTTGGGAAATTTAAGATTCTGGATAACATAGTAATAGAGTTGAGTTTACCCATATGATGGATTGGATGAGTTTTATGCTCAACTATCAAAGATTCATATCTTATATGATTGGGACGATGTGTTACATAGATAGCTAACCGGGGAGTCTCATGCCACAGTGAGCTAAATTTATTGGTGAAATTTATATATTTTTCACTAATGGAAATGATTTACTTTAAAAAGGGGTTATCATTTTATTGGGAGAACAGTTAATAAAAGTCCTTATTAAATGTTTTCAAAACATGATTATCATATGTTAAACGTTTTTTTGATGAATACAATCATCGTCATCAAACATAACCTTGATATTAATCTTTGAAATGGAAAAAATAAAATAAATCGACTCCTGAGATTGGTAACATAATAAAGGATATTACGTAAGAGAAATTTTATGTATTGAAGTAAACCTTCCTAAATAAAAAGTTGTTAAAGTAATTAAATAATTTAAAATATATGTTTATGAAAAGAATAAATGGATTTAACTATGTTTTAAAAAGAATTATTTAATAAATTACCTATGCAATATTACACTCCAGACATATTCTAAATAAAATTTAGTATATCAATAATTTGGTGAGACTGGATGTTTCATTAAGGCTAGTTTTGGTTATGGAATTCATTCTGTTATCATCTATGGAAATGTTCATAGAATATAAATGTAGTTAAGAAATTGGTACTCTATATTCTCAAATCATTGAGATAATTTGAATTAGAAAATGTCATATATAGATTCTAGTTCTATTTAGATAGTTTAAGTGGGTAAAATTTCAAACTAGAAGAAATAAAGTTAGTTAGAAAGTCCAAAAATATTTTTTATCATATCCAAGAAGGATTAGAGAAACCTGAATTTATTATCTAAAGTATGGTATAATGATTCTATAGGATTGTATTTTACAAGTTACCTTAGGGGGTTTTTGGAACCACTTGGAATTTCCATTCTAGGTCTCATTGTTATAAAAATAAATAATTTGGTTTCAAAGGGTATATGATACAAAAATTATACTTTTAATTTTTTTGAGTATATAGAAGTTAAAAGTTAAAGGAATAATTGATAGATATTTTAATTTCATTCAAGAGATGAAAGAAATAGTTTTTTCATAATATATTTGAATGTAAGTAATATTTTTATGATTATATGGATTTTTAACAGGATTTGTATAATTATCTCATTTAACATTTATGATTAGATAATTTTTTCCAAAAAAATACCATTGATATCTAAATGACATGTTTCACATGGTTTATGATTCTTAAAATCCTATAACTATTTGTAAAAGAACATGTATGAAAATGTTTAATCTAGGATAAAAGTATTTATCCAAATGTTTATTGAAATATGAGGGTAGGGTTTCCCACCAACCATCCGTTGAATATTATAGAGAATAAATTCTTTTTTTTAGAGATTTTTCTAAACACATAAAAAGAAATATAAGACATGTGAACTATTATTTATTCATTCAATAATCATATTATTATAAAATAAGTGTTATTTATTGAACCTAAATTGTTTTGTGTATCTATTCTTGATTTTTTATAGAGAATATAGAATCTAATAGGCAAATGATATTATATATGTACTAAGAGAATTTCAAATTTTATGAATAAAATATTATTCCTGTCAAAATAAAAAATCAATCTAAATTTAAATACTAAAAGTTATAAGGAATGTTATTAGATGACTAATGTAAATAGTAAAAGTAGTCACCAATATATTTCAAGGAAAAATTTTGATGGAAGGGGTTCTAGGGATGATTATAATGAATTTTGAAAATGTTATATGTTGATAATAAAAGTTATTGGAATCATAATAATTTTTATTTTAGAGTTAAAAAGTTTGAATATGTTCCAGGAGATGGGCATTTGGAATATGATTCCTAAATCTCAAAATTATTCAAAATATATTGATTCATATATATTATAAACTATTCATTTTAGTTTTAGGGTTTATCTAGTGTTTACATAGAGATGTGGTAGGAATAACATAGAGATTTAATTAATTTAACAAATCCCCTAAATGTGTAACAAAAATAAGACTTATTTGGTTGTCTATCATATATGATATGTTAGAAAGGTGATTATGTATGATTTTTCTTTGTATTATCCAAAAAGTTTAAGGATGTAAATTGTTTCATGTTTTAAAAAATAAATCATCATGTTATCTTGTCTTTAGGATGACTGCATATTTTTTCATGAAATGAAATAATAAATATCCCCTAAAATTATGATCTCTATGATCGATGATTACCACAATGTATTATGTATTAGGGTGACATATTAATATAAATGTGATTTTACTATTATAATCTGTATAAAGGGTTGTATATGATATGAAAGTAAAAGAATCCCAAGATAATAAGTTGAGACCTATTATTGGGATAGACACATCAATGTATATCACTGAGAATAACATATGTCTTTGAAATACATATCAGTGAATACTTATTATAAAACCCCACTACCTATGGTTGGTGAGTTACCTAGAATTAAAATTGTCATAGTTTGATACATTAATTATGTAAGACAGGATTCTTAGCTACTGTAGGTGTTGTTAGGTATGTCGTTGATCATATAATTATTTAGAGATCAACAAAGATATGATATGTTCATTTGTAAGATCACTATCATCATGTAAATTTTTACTCAAAGGAAATAGAATATACATGGTAGCCAAGGCCCGCAAAAGTAGGCTGAAGAAAGGAAAAGACTAAGGGGTTCTAAAATGGGGGGAACTGAGGGCATCAAATCTAATAATATTAACTTCTTCCATCTTCTAACTATTAAGATCCTGAGAGACTAAGCATGCCAGAACAAGAATATCCACTGAGGATAAGTAGTCCCCCAACTTATTTCCTTCATTCCATGTATGAGATAACTTGATATTATTACCCAAAAAGACACATCAGTTTCTAATGGTGAAAATAATAGGCCATGGAATGTTCCCCACACCATGAAGGGAATTGTGTAGGAGAATCAAGCCCGCTTCTACTTCCCTGTTGTCCAAACCTCTCTCCCTATAAATTCTCTGACCATTGAACATGTTCATGGCCTCTACCTGATGAGAAGAACCCTGGAAATGCCTAATCGAGAAGTATAGAGTGATTGATCCACTTTCTTCATGCACACCCCCACCACCAGCAATGTTACCGGAAACACATGACCCTTCTATATTGTGATTCAAGACTGCTTTAGGGGGAGCCGATGTACCTAGTTGCCCATGCGATTGACATTCTCCCGAGGGGAGTGGCGAGGACCTATAATGATGTACTGTAAGGAGAGATCCACCATCCAATTATCAAAAGCCCTGAACAAGTTGATGACCAGGCTTTTAACACTTATGATAATCAAACGACTAGTCGAGACTACCCTGTCATGGATCCACTTATTATGTGGTTTCCACATGCACCAACACCCTGCCTGATTGATTATGGTACGAGAAGACCTCTCCATACCACCATCACCCGATCCATGATAACACCGATCAAGGAAGGGATGGACATCCATGATAAAAGTGATGATATCAGTAAATTCTATGAAAAATCCCCAGACTTCATGAGCCCACTCTCTTTCAAAAAACTTGTTGTACGTGCTCTCCACCTTATGCTTCTTACTATAAAAACTTCTAGAAACCAAGATGATATTGCAATGAATAACAATATCATTCATGGGAAGATCTCTATTATTGATCCCCACACAAGGACATTAAACTTGGTGGTTATACTATTTTTCCAAATGATAACATTCTATACCTCCACATGATCCTGCATGAAGATGGTCCGACTATAGTCTCGTATCGTGAATTGGACAGGGGAGGAAGGGGTGAAAACACACCTATCTGGCTTCAGAAAAAGCTCTATGAGGATACACAGATGGTGTTGGATGCTATTTAGAATACCCCTAATATACAAAAAATACTAGCGGGCATCCATGAAAGAAATATTAGTTTCTAGGAGAAATGGGTAACCAATTATCTACCCACTCTAGTTGTGACGCCAGAATAAAATATTTCCTCTACCGATGATCCAATGAGAATGGAGCTTGAGAGCATTAATTATGGTCACAATCTTAGTACAAAATGGAGAAGCATGGCCTTCTGAAGAAACCTAATCTATTATATAATTACCATCCATAGTTCACACCCATAATCTATGGTTCTCCAACACCTCCCATGCTAACTTAGAATGCATAGAAATAATGATATCCTTGAGGTCTTCTATCATTAATCCCACCATCGGTAACTATCCGGGACATCTTCTTTCCTGAATCCCAATGTCTTCTTCACTCCACATTGTGGTCCTTGATGATGTTGGAACAAATTCTATCAATGTTTTTATGACATATTTAGGAACATTGAACGAAGAGAGAGAATGCATCAAGGTGGCCAGTAGAACACTATTTACTGATGTTATTCTAACACCAAAATACAAGAGAGTATTTTTCTAATTTAGAACCTGATTGATGATTCTGTAAGCATAGGATCACAATAGTGTATACAAATCCTTAAGATAAAGCCCCCTAGGTATTCCATAGGAAACTCCCATATCTGCATGTCCAATACGTGGCTCACAGTAGCGATCCAACTTGAAGGAATGTTTCATGGAATGTAAAAACGACTTTTTATTTTGTTAACACTATGGCTACTCTAATTAAAGCACTCTTCCAACATCATGATCAAGCTCTGTAAATATCTACTAGAAGCATTCATAAAAATAATAGTACCATCTGCAAACATCATGTGGGACACCAATGGTGATCCCATTCTTCAACGATATGGAAGGATATCTCTATTGCTCATGCTTCTGTGGATGAGATGACTAAGGACATCTAGGGTGATAATAAAGAGACTCAGGGAAATAGGGTCCCCCTTTCAAAGACCCTAGGTAGCATTAAAGAATCTATAGGACATGCACATAAATGATACCACAAGCTAAGTGCAACTAAAACATATAAAAATAATGTCCACATTCTAATTATAAAATTCCATACCTTCCAAAAGTCTATTGATGAAAATCCATTCCATATGATTGGTGGATTTGTTCATTTTGATCTTGCTGCATATGTTAGCACCACGAGTTTTGAGGTTGATATCCAAGATCATTTCCATGGCCAAGGCAATAGCCCTCTGGATGGATCACCCCTTCACAAAACTAAATTGTTCCATGGAGATCCACTGGGGATGATAAGCAGGAAGCCTAGAGTTGGTAATACTTGTGAGAATATTTTATGGTACAATTCACAAGCTTATAGGATGAAAATGGTGGATGGATGTAGGATTTTTGGACTTGGGGTTGAGCATAACGGTAGTGGAACATGCAACACGAGGTAGATGCCCGCCCCGAAAGAAATACCAGATATCCAATATTAAATAAGTTTTAATAACCTTCCATGTGTCTCTATAAAAGGAAGAAGGGAACCCATAAGGACAGACCACACTATCAGGATTTAAATTCATCATAGCATAAAATACCTCTTTCTCCCGAAGAAGGGACCACATACCATTGTTATCCCTAGGAGAAACACTTATAGGTATAACAACAAAGAGATTTGTAGGTTCACTCGAATAACCCGTAGGAAAGTGCGCATTAAGGTCTGTGAGAGTATCCCTAATGTGATATTTATCTAGGGAACCGATGACATTCCTATCATCGATGAAGGACCCATCCTCTAGCATGAAATATGTTTTAATTAACCTTATACTCTCCTTGATGCATGCATGGACATAAGCCTATCAAAATCTTTTAACCACTTAGTCTTTATTATCTCACTGGAAAGGTGTGACTGATTCAGAAACAAGTCTTCTAGGATGTCTTATTTGCCCACCAGATCCTCAAAAACTCGAGCATCACAAACATCTTCCAAACGCCTTTTGAGGCGATCAAAATCCTGCATGGTGACATATATTTCCCTACCCATGGGAGGAATATCCAATGACCACATATATAGCCTACTCTTGAGGGGACTCAATTTTTTATGAAAAGTAGTCCATGAGTGCCCTTGGACTGGATCTCTCTAGGCCATTCTAATGATATCATGGAAATTGGGAGTATTGACCCACAACTGAGAAAACCTGGAGCTCAAAAAATTATCCTTCCTAGAGGAGTGACATACCAAATGGGGGGAATGATTTGAAATACCATGAGCCAGATGAACTAATATCATGCTAGTGGACATGGAATGGTCCTGCATGTTGAACATGCATCTATCTCGGTGGCTGCAAGATCTACGACCACCTATTTGATTGTTACACCACGTAATGTTCTCCCCTGAATAACCAAGGTCCATAAGATGTTTAACTACCATGAATTGGATTAATTGAACACTAGAAGTTCTAGTATAAGGATATCTCCATTTCCTCTCATCCATGTCTGCCATGACATTAAAGTCACGACCCACAAACCACGAGAGATTACCCTGGTCGAACAAGATGAGCTCATTCCACAGGATCACCCTCTGCAGGGGATCACAACTCTTGTAAAAGAAAGAAACAAGAAAGGTATGGAATCCATGGGTCACCCTAACAACGATGAATTGATCTCATGCCCCAACTAGAACCACCTTTCCAGTCCTGTTCCAAAAGATACAGATGTTCTTATTACTGTGATCCGCATGAGATCATCACTGCATCTTAAGTTTCCTAGAAAAATCACCAATCTTGCTCGGGTGTTGTTTGTGCTTGAGAATACCATCTAGTGAAATATTATGCTTCATAGCCTTAGAATACACAAATAATATTTTAACCGAGGCTCAAATACCCTAGATGTTATATATAAGGATTGGAATCATTGATCACAAAGGGTTCTGGGATTGGATTTAGAACTCGTAGCCTTGAAAAAGTGGGAGTGGGGACTCACCTTCAAGCTTCTTGACTGAGACCTAGTGCAGACTCTATTGGTATGGGAAAAGATCTCAACTAAGGCTGAAGGGGGTGGGGGATGGATATGAATAGAAAACCTCCCATGATTTCTTGGGGATAAATAATTTCTACACCCTGCACCATCTGAACTTCGGGGAGTGAAGTCCCCAACTGGTCCCATATATTGAGAGGAGGACAGGGTAGAAAGAGGCTGAACTGTTGGGGACCCTAGAGAAAGAGGTTGAACCATTGGTGACCCTAGATAATAAGGATGTAAACCATTATTTCCCTTGTAGCCACCATAAGGTCCCCTAGAAGAAGGGAACAATCCCATATTTCCCTCAAATCCACCATAATGACCTGCTTGTTGAGTATGCGCCAACACCAGCAGAGTGGGGGTTTTAGGAAACCTGATGAAGACCTCATGCTACTAAAACCACTATGCTTAAAGCCAATATTAATAAAGGACAAGATCATATGGAGATATGAGTATATTTAATTGATATTTCATGGCACCCCTTTATAGATTTAGTAGATCTGATGTTTTTATAGAGATGTGCCATTATTTATATAAATTAAATTATGATTTTACATTTTTCCTCAATGTTATAAATTTTTATAGGGTCAAACAGTTATGCCTTAGAATATGTATTAAATATTTGAAAAAGTATTTTTCATAAATAAAGAGAGTTTGATCTAATATAACCAAAAACGTTTGGATGGATTCAAAAATAGTTGTAATTTTTTTAATAATGTACTTTGGGTATTTTAGTTCAAGTTAGAAAATGCTGGAAATTCACTAAAATTGGGATATCATATTGTATGATATTCTTTGAACCATAGTATATGATATTTCATGAATATGCCTCTATCATAGTGTATGATTATTATTTATTATAATGTATGATATATATGTGACCTGGGATATCAAGTTCATATCCACAATCTTGTATTCAACAGGGCATACCTTTAGTTATGAATCCTTGGGTTGATTCATTTATGTTTATATATACAAGATATAATTATCCAATCATTAATTGGTTATTAAACCCAAAAATGAATAGATTATCATATTTTTTTTTGTTTTTCACATGAGGGAAGCCAATACTCGACTCCCTTCATTGTATAAGGGTCACCTAAAAAAAGGGGGGATAACTACCTGTTGGGTTTGTGGTGTGATTCTAACAAGACATGGATGAAACTCACTTCATCTAAGTTCATTATTTATCTTCATGTAGATAGTTCTAGCACAAGTTTAGTATTTTGGGGTCCTCTCATTATGAACATGAATTTTATTGGATTATATACTACCTGTGGAGGAAAGAGATTACTGGTTACCACTAGGTGATCTTAATCAAATGCACACCATTGAAGAGTAGAAGATGGAGTTAATTATGATTTAGGTGTGCTTGCTTATATTTATGTAATTAATATTACATGTTTGTTCTATTAATGATAGATTGGGAATATATACGGTATTAATCTATTGTGTTTATAATTTGATGATACTCTAAACCCTGTTAAGTTGGGATTATATTTCATTTGTTTTACACTTAAATTTTACTTGTTTTTTATAAAAACAACCATTATTTGAAATATTCTGAATATATTATACGCCTACACTATTTATTGTTAAATTTATTCGATTATAAATGTATTTATTATATGTACAAAATTTTAGTAGTAGGAAGGGGTTGAACCTTTTAATCATCTATTTGCATCAGAAGGCAGTAGTGATGTTTTATAGTTATTATAGTATGGTTATATATTATCTTATATTTTTCTGTAACAATTATTTATTATTATCATCTTTTTATTCTGGTCGTATTTTTATTTCAATTAATATGATGGTGATTTGGTCAATTCTGTGTATGATAAGGTTATACATATCCATAGAGGTGGTTAGGTGTAATGAAGGTGGAAGAGCTCTAGGCATGATAGGTTGAGGGTGGATATCTGTTGGACATATATATTTTCTCATTTTTAATGGGTGATGCATATTGTGAGCTAAAATTTTACATTGATTGGAATGTCTAGAATCATGTCGTTTTTGAAAATCACAAATAGAATATAAATAAATTTATAAAAATAAACCAAAGAGAGTGGGACGAAATGTATAAAACTAATAGTTTCATTCCCAAATCATATACTTTAATAAATTCAACTAATTTTATTTCTATTAGTAAAAAAATCATTTATATCACCAAAGTGTTATTAAAATGGGTTGGACCCCAAAGTTATTGTATTACATCACTATTAAACATTTAAAAATAAAACAAAGAACAATGATCTCCATAGAGATAATATTAAATCATGCATCATCTTTACTAAAACCATATCGATAATTTATTTTTCTCTATAATTTTTTTTCCAATGAAGAGAAAAAAAGACCTCCATATGGAGTCCAAGGTCCTTCTTGAAGTCTAATAACATTTCCCTATTATAATACCATTTCATTCAAAATAATCAATTCCGTTTAGAGTTCAGGGTCCTTCCCTTTGAAAATGATTTTAGCCTTCAATGAGGAACCAGAACACTTTTTTTAGTCCATTTTTATCTTAATTGGAATAAAAATATTGTAGAATAAGTAGTGGGAAATAATATCATCATGATAACTAATAAACTTAAATAAATAAGAATTAATTAAAATGATAACAAAATTTAAAAAATAACTAGTGAATAAAATGATACGAAAATTTACTAAATAAGTAGTAAATAAAACATTATCAATGATATATATGATATAGAAAAGTAAAAATGTAATAATAAATAACCTCTTTATCACGTCTTGAAACATTTTGACACCGTGTAATTTTCCAACTCATTTCTATACAAATCAACTTATTCTTTCGAATACATTGGATATCTACAGGCCTGGTAGAATTGAAAAAATATAGATAAATAAATGATTAATTCTTTTTGAATGAAATTGAAATTTCCTTTAGAAATAACTCTTTGAGTATGCAATTTTATTGATATAATACAGTATATTTAATAAATTTAGAAAAGTAATAACAACAATTGATGTCATTAATTTTTTTGGGCGCTACAAAAATATTTAGAAAAATATTTAATCTGATTGGATATATTTTTGATAGTGAAATATTATAATATATACCATAATACTTATCTATTTGAAGTAATTTATAGGCACCCTATATGAATTTTCTAAAATTATACCACGATTTTGATGATAATTAAACTTCTACCTATCATAATAATATTCTTGCTAAATCATAATATAATATGTATACTTTGAATTTTATTTATAAAATATTGAATGTAGTTTATTAAAAATTGATAATAGACATCATATGTGGTTGTTTTTTTGGAAATCTATGATTTGGATCCAAAAAATAAATATTTAAAGTATCCAAATTGATTACAATGTGTATAAAATTATTTCTTGAAAATAAAAAAAGAATAATTAATGAAAAAAATTAAAAAATATTATATACGATTAGATTATAGATTATTACCTCTGCGTTGTATAGATGAATAATATTCTTTCATCAGTTTTTTTCAAATATTACAGCTACATTCTATTATTTCACTAAAATTTCAACTTCACCCATTTTCAATTCATGCGTAGAAGGAACATGATGACTAATGAGTCCATATTTTTTCATAGGGGTTTACCGTCACAAAATAGTTATACAGTTGCCTTTAGAAAATATTAATAGTAGTTTGAAGTAATTAATATAGTAAATAAATTTTATAAAAATAGATTTTGAAATTCAACCACATGTACATTCACAACTGACGCTCTTAGTCATTCATGCCAAATAATTTCATTTACACTCTCAAAACCAATTATGTTTATATTGGATTATCCATTCATTAGTTATTAAAATTTAGTGAGTGACATATTTTGATCTTTGAAAATTTTATTTTCGTGTATTTTTTTTGTTAAAAAATAATATTGCGAGATTGGTGGGGTCATTTTTCACTTGGAATGTACTTTCTGTTTAATGGTTGATCCTATAGATTTTTTAAAACCAACCATCTATTTCCCATTATATTTCTATATCTATAATAGCATACTTTTGTTCAAAAAATTTATTACTATTTATGGGTTGGGAATATTCAATAAATTTGAAAGGGATTGCATCTCTATCATTAAGTATATTTATAATATTATATGACCATGATATGAATGTTCTAACAGAAAGTTTAACTGTTTTAAAATCTAGATAATCAAGGGGAACATGTATCTAAACACATAAATCATGAGATATATAAATACTTATGCACATGAGATATTTTTGTGGATGTTAGTATTATATAATATCTTTGGATATTTTATATTGTACCCCTCACAAAATGGTTATGGTTGTGGTTCTATATATATATATCATAATCCAATTCATCATGTATAATTTTAGTACAAGAATGATATCATCATTTGTATTATTCTCATTTAGAATAAAGAGTTATGAAAAAATAGATTAACCCAGGTAAGATTGAACTTTCACGGGAATGGCTCACCTTAAATATTTAGGGTGGCTCTTCATGTAGTGGTTGTTTTTGAGTAGTTTCTTCTTCTCGATTACCTTCCATATACTTGTATGAAAAATAATAATGCCAACTAATTATTTCTTTTAACACGTCTATTTGTGGCCACTTTTCCCATGTTTCATTTTATCTATACCCTTTTCTTTTATTTACCAAAAATAATTTTTCTAAGAAACTTCAAAACCCACACCATTGACATGGAAATATTGTTATAGAAAATTTGAGGCTACTGAAAGGAGTTGTTCATTTGGTATATCCAATGAATATTTTCTATTATAAACTAGATATAAATATTTTCAAAATAAGTATTCATTATTATTTAGTACTGAATAAATTATAAAAAAATTTAATTATGTCATACAAGCACATTATTTCCATCATCTATATGTTTTAATATACAATTTCCATTTTTATTTACTTCATCCTCCTTACACAACACATGCCATCAGATAGAAGTTACTTTAGATTCTGATTCATAAATCATCATATAAAAAACGGAACATAATTATTTTATTGTTTCATATCACAAAAAATAATTACTGTATAATAAAAACAGATTCAATTTTTTTCAAGTGATGCATATCGCATCCTTGATTTAAAATTGGAGTACATTGGTTTTGATCCATACAGCTTATCTTCATCACTCTTTATCTATTTCATAAATTATTAATTCTAAATCAATGTGATTGATACATGTAATGTCAAATAAAATATTACCAATTACAATGTACTAGAAATGATTCCTCCAAACAATTTCCATTAAAATCATTCCATGTTTCGTGGTTTATCATGTGTGTAAATATAGATGGTGGGTGTGGGTTTACCTTCCCCTCAAAATATATGATTTTTTTTATTAATGAAATTTTTTCTAAAGGATTTTTGAGCCTCTTTAATTACCATTATTATGAATTTAATTTAAAAATCATATAAAATAAATATAATAGGCAATTAATAGTAAATAAATGTTTCATTAATTTTTTTAAGAAAAATAGTTAAGGAATATGATAATATTGCCTAAATATCTTCCAAAATTATTTTATTAAATGCAACCACAAAATTGTTCAATATCTCTACATCAATGTTCACATAAATTTGAGTATTAAACCCAAAGTAAGTAATGAAAATTAAAATTTTGGGTTCATTAGGCCGACCATGAGCATTCTATCCAGCTATAAAATTTAGTCCTTTACTTTTCAAATTAATCACTCTTTAATATAATAACACTACAATTTTCCTATTGTTTTTCAACCATGTTTTTTTCACCTTCTATCATTTACTCAGTTTTAGCATTTTTAATATATTGTTCTTTTGGATTAGTTTCATCAGTAAGTGGAGAGTGTGTTTTCTACAGAATTAGTAGTATCCTTATTTGAAAAACCCATTATCTGCAGAAGTTGTTAAACAATCAATTTATATTATCTAAATTCAACTATGGAAACATAATATTATTATGTTATACATTTTAAATAAAAAAAGATTCACCTAATCATTGAACTCACTTTTTTTTGTTTAATGTTTGAAGGGATTTGGTCCCTCTATCAAGTATACAAATCCCCTCATTGTGGTCCTCTCTAAAATTCAACACCATTTCCACATTTGGATCACCTCAAAATGATTGTGATGTACCATTCTTCAATGATATGGAAGGATATCTCTATTTCTCATGCTTCTGTGGATGAGATGACTGAGGACATCTAGGGTGATAATAAAGAGACTCAGGGAAATAGGGTCCCCCTTTCGAAGACCCTGGGTACCCTTAAAGAATCTACCGGACATGCACATAAATGATACCACAAGCTAAGTGAAACTAAAACATCTAAAAATAATTTCCACATTCTAATAATAAAATTCCATACCTTCCAAAATTATATTGATGAAAATCCATTCCATATGATCCTTGGATTTGTTCACTTCGATCTTGTTGCATATGTTAGCACCACGAGTTTTGAGGTTGATATCCAAGATCATTTCCTTGGCCAAGGCAATAGCCCCTGGATGGATCACCCCTTCACAAAACTATGTTGTTCCATGGAGATCCACTCGGGATGATAAGAAGGAAGCCTAGAGTTGGTAATACTTGTGAGAATATTTTATGGTACATTTCACATGATTATAGGATGAAAATGGTGGATGGATGTAGGATTTTTGGACTTGGGGTTGAGCATAATGGTAGTGGCACTTGCAACACGAGGTAGATGCCCGACCCGAAATAAATACCGGATATCCAATATTAAATAAGTTTTAATAACTTTCCATGTGTCTCTGTAAAAGGAATAAGGAAACCCATAAGGACAGACCACACTATCAGGATTTAAATTCATCATAGCATAAAATACCTCTTTTTCCTGAAGAAGGGACCACATACCATTGTTATCCCTAGGAGAAACACTTCTAGGTATAACAACAAAGAGATTTGTAGGTTCACTCAAATACCCCATAGGAAAGTGAACATTAAGGCCAATGAGAATATCCATAATGTGAGATTTATCTAGGGAACCAATGACATTCTTATCATCGATGAAGGAACCATCCTGTAGCATGAAATATGTTTTAATTAACCTTCTACTATCCTTGATGCATGCATGGAAATAAGCCTATCAAAATATTTCAACCACTTAGTCTTTATTATCTCACTGGAAAGGTGTGACTGATTTAGAAACAAGTCTTCCAGGATGTCTTATTTACCCACCAGATCCTCAAAAACTCGAGCATCACAAACATCTTCCAAACTCATTTTGAGGCGATCAAAATCCTGCATGGTGACATATATTTCCCTAACCATGGGCGGAAGATCCAACGACCACATATAAAGCCTACTCTTGAGGGGACTCAATTTTTTTTATGAAAAGTAGTCCATGAGTGCCCTTGGAATGGATCTCTCTAGGCCATTCTAATGATATCATGGAAATTTGGAGTATTGACCCAAAACTGAGAAAACCTGGAGCTCAAAAAATTATCTTTCCAAGAGGAGTGACAGACCAAATGGGGGGAATGATTTGAAATACCATGAACCAGATGAACCACTCTCATGTCAGTGGATATGAAAAGGTCCGACATGTTGACCATGCATCTATCCAGGTGGCTCCATGATCTACGATCACCTATTTTATTTTTACAACACTTAATGTTCTCGCCTAAATAACCAAGGTCCAGAAGATGTTTAACTACCATGAATTGGTATAATTGAACAATGGAAGTTCTAGTATAAGGATCTCTCCCATTCCTCTCATCCATGTCTGCCTTGACATTAAAGTCACCACCCACAAGCCACGAGAGATTACCCAGGTCGAACAAGATGAGCTCATTCTACAAGATCACCCTTTGCAGGGGATCACAACTCTTATAAAAGAAAGAAACAAGAAAGGTATGGAATCCATGGTCACCCTAACAACGATGAATTGATCTCATGCCCCAACTAGAACCACCTTGAATGTCCTGTTCCAGTAGATACAGATGTTCTTATTATTGTGATCTGCATGAGAACATCACTACATCTTAAGTTTCCTAGAAAAGTCACCAATCTTGCTCGGGTGTTGTTTGTGCTTGAGAATACCAACCAGTGAAATATTATGCTTAATAGACTTAGAATACACAAAGACTATTTTAACCCAGACTCAAATACCCTAGATGTTATATATAAGGATTGGAATCATTGATCAAAAAGGGTTCTGGGATTGGCTTTATAACTCGTAGCCTTTAAAACGTGGTAGTGGGGACTCACCTTCAAGCTTCTTGACTGAGACCTAGTACAAAATCTATTGGTCTAGGAAAAGATCTCAAGTAGGGATGAAGGGGGGGGGGTGGATATGAATAGAAAACCTCCCATGATTTCTTGGGGAGATATAATTTCTACACCCTACACCATCTGAACTCCAGGGATTGAAGTCCCTAGCTGGTCCCACATATTGAGAGGAGGACGGGGTAGAAAGAGGATGAATTGTTAGGGACCCTAGAGAAAGAGGTTGAACCGTTGGTGACCCTAGAGAATAAAGATGAAAACCCAACTTTACCTTGTAGCCACCATAAGGTCCCCGAGAGAAAGGGAGAAATCCCATATTTCCCTCAAATCCACCACAATGACCTGCATGTTTAGTATGCACCAACACCGACAGAGTGGGGGTTTGAGGAAACATGAAGAAGACTTCATGCTACTAAACCGACTATGCTTCAAGCCAATATTAAGAAAGGACAAGATCATATGGAGATATGAGTATATTTAATTGATATTTCATGACACCCCTTTATAAATTTAGTATATCTCATGTTTTTATAGAGGTGTGTCATTATTTATATAAATTAAATTAAGATTTTAGATTTCCTCTCAATGTTATAATGTTTTATAGGATCAAACAGTTATTCCTTAGAATATGTATTAAATATTCGAATAAGTATTTTTCATAAATGAAGAGAGTTTGATCAAATATAACCAAAAACGTTTGGATGGATTCAAAAATAGTTGAAATTTTTTTAATAATGTACTTTGGGTATTTTAGTTCAAGTTAGAAATTGCTGTAAATTCACTAAAATTGGGATATCATATTGTATGATATCCTTTGAACCATAGTATAGGATATTTCATGAATATGCCTCTATCATAGTGTATGATTATTATTTATTATAATGTATGATATATATGTGACATGGGATATCAATTTCATATCCACAATCATGTATTCCACAGGGCATACCTTTAGTTATGAATCCATGGGTTGATTCATTTATGTTTTTATATACAAGATATAATTATTCAATCACTAATTGGTTATTAAACCCAAAAATGAATGTATTATCATATTTTTTGTTGTTTTTCAGGTGAGGGAAGCCAATACTCAACTCCCTTCATTGTATTAGGGTCACCTAAAAAAAGGGGGATAACTACCTATTGGGTTTGTGGTGTGATTCTAACAAGACATGGATGAAACTCACTTCATCTAAGTTCATTATTTATCTTCATGTAGATAGTTCTAGCACAAGTTTAGTGTTTTGGGGTCCTCTCAGTATGAACATGAATTCTATTGGATTATGTACTACCTGTAGAGGAAAGAGATTACTGGTTACCACTTGGCGATCTTAATCAAATGCACACCATCGAAGAGTATAAGATGGAGTTAATTATGATTCAGGTGTGCTTGTTTATATTTATGTAATTAATGTTACATGTTTGTTCTATTGATGATAGATTAGGGAATATATACGATATTACTCTACTGTGTTGATAATATGATGATACTCTAAAACTTGTTAATTTGGGATGAAATGTCATTTGTTTTGCACTTAAATTTCACTTGTTTTTTTATAAAAACAACCGTTATGTGAAATATTCTGAATATATTATACGCCTACACTATTTACTGTTAAATTTATTCGATGATAAATCTATTTATTATATGTAAAAAGTTTTAGTAGTAGGAAGGGTTTGAACCTTTTAAGCATCCATTTGCATCAGAAGGAAGTTGTGATGTTTTATAGTTATTATGGTATGGTTAAATATTATCTTATATTTTTCTGTAACAATTATTTATTATTATCATCTTTTTATTCTGGTCTTATTTTTATTTCAATTGATATGATGGTGATTTGGTCAATTCTGTGTATGATAAGCTTATACATAGCTATAGAGGTGGTTAGGTGTAATGAAGGTGGCAGAGCACTAGGCATGATAGGTTGAGGGTGGATATCTGTTGGACATATGTATGTTATTTGTTTAATAAGTGAATTTATGAATAATAGTTGAATGGTTATAATGTATACATATATGTCTTTTTTTGAATAAATTATTTACATTTTTTAATTAATTAATATTTAGTTAAATTTTGGTTATGAATATATTCTTTATGTCTGTTGTATATTTTTTATATCATATTTTATTAATTTATATGTTTTTATATATTTTTGGTTTGGTGGATATTGAGAAACCAAAACTATATTTTTATTTTCATGTTCAGTGGTGGTTATTTTAATTTCCCCAATTTATATATTTAAAAAATTAATGTTATAGACCACTACTAACAACGAATCATACCACTGATAATTTTTTTTAAAATAACACATAACTAGACCATCAATAAATAAATATAAACCACCGACAAATGTGTGTTGAAATTGATATATGAAATAGATGAATTTTCATCTAAAATCCCTTTATCAAATGTTTTAATCAACCAAAATTCATTTTAAAAATTACTAGTAAAGGTGGGTTTACATATAATGTTAAAAGATATACTTGATGGATGACATTGGATGTTGGATACATGCTATAGATATGTTAGAATATGGATTAGAGACATCATTATAGATAAAAAATTGGTTTTATCTATATCATAGTTGAATATTTACCTACATTAGATAATAATGTGTTATACGTCGATGAATATTCTTTCTATTACTATATATTATAATTTAGATATTTTTAACTTGTATGGAAGATTTATGTTTCATTTTTGGTTATTCATTGATAATATAGTGGATGGTGTTGTATGTTGGTAGGTGTTGGATTGAAGTTTTTGGTAATGACTCCCATTATCCGGATAAGATATATAAACCATATACACTAGAACATATCCTATTATAGGTGGTTCTAGTGAGATGTCTTAAAGATATGCGGGCATATAAAAGAAACTTAGGGATAGAGGTCATAGGAATTGATATGGGATGATATATGGTTTGATAATATAGTTTTATGGGTATAATAATGAGGTTTCATTGGGATGTTTTATTGTGGTGAGAACACTTATAGTCAATTTGAAAGAGAAAAAATAAGGTTTTTTCTAAATGACTAATATATACAAGGGTGATTTCTTTTCATGATAATGTTTGAACTGAACATCTCTAACAAATTTGGATAAAATGTTGAAATGAAATTATCCCTTAATTTGAATAATTTCGAAATTTACTAGGTTGATTTATTTTATGGGAATTGACCATATAATAGGTAAAAGAACACAACTAAAGATGGTGATAACAAGGGGATCAATTATTTATTTTAATGGGGTTTTTTCATTTATATTCCCATTTTATTTATGTTTAAGTGATTATAACACCCCCAAAAGTTTTAGATTATTATTATATTATTATTTAATTTTGTTAAAGGTCATAGGATTTAGGGAATTTTTTTAAATTTTAATTTGATAATAATTTATAGCTAAGATCAATAATAATTTTCCTAATATAATATTTCATTATGAACCAAAGTGGTCTCAAATATATTAAAAGTCACGAAGTTATTTTTGTTGTTAAATTTAATGTTTAATAAAGTGTTAAATAAATTTTATTGGACTATGGTTTACTTGGTTTTATTAGATGAATTTTTAATGGAGATAAATTCATTATTAAAATATTTCATAGTTAGTATTAATGATTAATGATTATAAATTAATAAAAAAATAGGTGGGAAAAAGTATGAGTCATTTGTGAAAAAATAGGGAGCTTACCAGATTTGGTAAACGTGCATGCAGTCATACCATTTTCATTTGTTGTATGGTATTCTAAAAACATGATTTGGTTATTTTTTTCAATAACAATATGGTACGTTACAATTTTATTTAATGTTCATAAATTTATATATTGGAAAATAAAATAAAAGGTGGAATTCCCCTCCCTCGAACTCTTCTTCCTTTCACCACACACATGAGAATTAAGGGGCCTATAATGACACTAGCTATCAAAAGTGAGTTAGAAATTTAATTTTTTAGTTGATGCTGGTCTAAGGTGTTTTTTCACTATTATAGAATATTATTTTATTATAACAAGTAATTAATTTTATTAGAACTATATAAGTTATGATGTTATGAGTGTATTTAAAACCAAGATGATTTTATGACTACTAAATACAACACTAATAAAAGCCTCCTTTAGGAGTGCTAAGAGATTCAATAATAAAGGGAACATTTTTCAATGCCTTTTTAGCACTGATAAATGGTAACTCTATAATCACTGCCATTAGTGGTAATAAGGGTTACCTTTTATCATCATTGATGCTAGATCTGATAAAAATACATTTTAGATACTATAAAATTCAACTATCCATATCTGTAACACTATGTAGTAGATGATTAAAAAATAAAAAAAAACCAAAAAATATAATTTTAGTTGTAGAAACAATTTTAAAGTATACATAAAAAATAACTTAAATACACATTTCACCAATATAAAATAAAAATATTATTTTAATTAATTTATATAAAATATAATTATATTGTGGTAATATTTATCTACAAAAAAATACAACTATTGCAAAATAACACCCATGGGAGGCCTTCTCAAACAATCAACCTAACCTCATACAAAAGAAGTGCATGCCTATAATAAAAAATATATATTTTAGTAATAATAAATAAATTTTTTTTAAAAAATCAATTTAAATTTTATACAATCGATTATAAATTTAAAATGGAATGATACTTGATCACTTCCTATAAGTCATAAATTAAAAATTAGTTATTATTATATAGTATAATGACAATCTGAGCGAGTATTCTCAATTTTGAGTATGTGAAGTGAATTTTGATCAAAAATTTACTTTTAAATGAATACATAAACTTTTAATCTTATTTTCTACACTGTGTACTAGATTCACATGTATTTAATTCATGTAAATCACAAATGAAGATCATTGTCATAAAAAATTTGGAAAATCCATGTCTGTTAGCTCGATATCGAGTTTGTGATGCACATATTTAACCAAAATGTCATTATTAAATGAAACCACAGTGTACTGATCATACCAACACAACCATGTATCAATGATCATTGTGTTAAATTATCATAAAAATATGATTTCATTTTTGTGATTTTGTGTTTGTGATGTAAGTTATAAACTAAAATATCTCTTTAAAACTGAAGAAGTTTTTATCAATCCGGCCATATCAGAAGTAAAAGTTTTTTGTGGTTAATTTATCTATTTCAAAAATGAATCATAGATCACCGTGATAACAAATAAAGAAAACATGAGAGTATTTTCTCAGTTTCTACTATTTAATGTGCATCTTGATATAAATTTCCACTTATAAATGAAAACATGCACTTTCTGTCATGTGAGCCATAATATAAGTTATATTGATGTATAGTTAACTAGTACACATGAAAAATGAAATATAGATATATTTCATGAAATATTAGTATATTATCAGTGTGTTTTCTCATTTTTGAGTATATAACACATGTTTTGAGCTAAAATTTCATTTTTAAATGAAAATAAAGATAATATATCATAGCAGTCACAACATATAAGGGATTGAATAGAGGATAACTATTACAGATTGAAAATTAATCAAGGATCATTTTTTAGAAGCATCATGACAATATAAATTCATTTTATTGGTTTTGAGTATTGGACACACATTTTAGACTAAAATTTCACTTTTTAAATGAAAAAAGAACATTCAGTTGATCTAGATTCTTTGTGTATCAAATTGAAGCATGGTTAATTCCTACATGTAAAAAATGAATAATAGATCATTTTATTAAAATATAAATACAATATAAGAATGTTTTTTTGGTTTTGAGTATGTGACATGTGTTTTAAAATAAAACATCACTTTCAAATGTAAATACACACTTTTTGTCATGCCGACTACACCATGTATCATATTAATAAATGATTAATTATAAAAAATAAAAAAGGAATCTAATATTGTTCTCTAAATTATATATTCATCAAATGTGTGTTTTATTAGTTTTTAAGTATGTGACACATGTTTTGAACTAAAATGTGATTTTAAATGAAAATACACACTATTGGTCATATTATCCAAACCATGTATCCAATTAATTTTTTATTAAATATTGAATGCTATAAAGGAATAAAAATAATATTCCTAAATTATTAATACAATATCAGATTAGTTTCTTGATTTTGAGTATGGGGAACATGTTTTAGAAAAAAATGTCACCTTAAAACTATTACACAAACTTTCTATCTGTCTGGCCTTGTTGTGTGTTGAATTGATGTATAGGTAATTTATACACATAAAAAATAATCATGCCTCATCTTTATAATGTTATAATATAATACAATTCAGTTGGGTTTTCTATATTTTGAGAATGTGATGTGCATTTTGAACTGAAATATAAATTGTAAATTAAATCACACACATTCAGTCATGTCATCCACACTATGTGTTAGATATTCATTATGTTAATTATTATATATCTAAAATAATTTGTTGATATTTTTTCCTAAAATTTCAGAATAATCCATGTGAATTTTACTATTTTAGAGTATGCGACCTATAATTTGTTCAAAAATATAATTTTAGAATAAAAACAAGCACTATCTGTTATACAGGACACACCACATATCAAATTAACTTGAGGTAAATTCCAACAAAAAAATATATCACAGATGATTCTATTAAAGTAGCAAGACAATATGATCAAATTATCTTGGTTTTGAGTATTTTGTGCATGTTTTAGTCTAAAATATCTATTTATAATTGAAAACATCAAATTCCAGTCAATTCAGTCACACAATGTGTCATATTGATATGAGGTTAATTCCAATGATTTAAAATGAATCATGAATCATTTTCCTAAAGTATCATAAAAATAAAAGATCTTTTTATAGTTTTTAGTGCGTGAGAATAATTTTGAACTAAAATGTTACTTTTAAATGAAAACAAATATATTCAATCATACCAGTCATATCATATGTTAGATTTATGTGTGGTTAACTCCTATTCATTATAAATGAATTATAAATATTTGATCTAAAATACACAGAAAATCCTAGGGACTTTTCTTATTTTTGAGTATGTGATGAATATTTTTAAATAATTTATTATTTTTAATAGAAAACATGCACTATTGGTCATATCAAACCCACTTTTTATTAGATTTAATTAAGGTTAATTTCTATATGTGAAAAATGAACCAAAAATAATTTTCATAAAATATAAAGATAATATGAGTTAATTTTTTTATTTTTTACTATTTTAAATGAGTTTTAGATTAATATGATACTTTTAAACTAGAATATACACATTAAATCAATTATACCACACTATGTAATAGATTTATGTATGATTAATTCCTTCACATAAAAAATGAATCTAGGATAATTTTCTAAAAGTTTCATTGTAATCTATGTGTATTTGATTGGTTTTGAGTATGTGATTTATATTTTTAATGAATATGTAGATTTTAAATAAATAAAATCACTCTTAGCCATATCTTCCACACCATGTGTTGGATTTATGTTTTGATTATTCATATATATATAATAAATTATAAATACGTTTTCTAAGATATCTATACAATCCTCAGGTTCATTATCAGATTTGTGTTTGTGACATATGTTTTATGCTAAAATGTAATTTTTAAATGAAAACACACACTATCAACCCTAATGGATACACCATGCGAAAGATTAAATTAATATTTATTCTAATATTTCACAAATTAGTAATTGATATTTTTTTAAAAAAATTGTTAATAAAATCCCAGCTCATTAACTTAGTTTTTAGTATGTGATGTGTGTTTTAAACTAAAATTTCAGTTTTAAATTTTCATTGAATCCATTCAAACTGTATTTCATATTGATGTGATATTTATTTATAAATCACACAGATAAATTAGGGATAATTTTCCCCAATTATCTACACAAACTAGGTTTTTTACTTGGTATTGAGTATGCGATGTGTGTTTTGAACTAAAATATCACTTTTAAATAAAATCATGTACTTTCAGTCACTAACCACAACATGTTTCAGATTGATGTGTGGTTAATTGTTTCCTTTCACAACTAAATTATTAGTATTTTAACTAAAATATCATGATAATAGTAGTGCGTTTTGAATATTTTGAGTATGTAATGCACATTTTGAAAAAGAATGTCACGTTTAAATTAAAAAATTCACTAGCCATTGCAGTTGTCACACCATGTATAGGATTTAATTGAGGCTAATTATTACACATGAAAATTTAATCATAGATAAATTTCAAAAATAATTAAGACAATATGCATATATTTTCTTAGATTGGTGTGTGTGATGTGAATTTTAAAATAAAAATTCACTTTTAAATAAAAACACACACTTTTTGTAAATCCCACCACACTATATGTTGGATTGATGTGGGGTTAATTCCTACAAATTAAAAATTAATTATTGATATTTTTCTTAAATTTCCATGATTATCAAAGTTTTGTTTCTTAATTTTGAACTAAAATTCCAATTTTAAATGAAAATATGTACTTTTAGTCATAAATACCACACTGTGTTTTTAATTGATGTCTGGTTAATTGGTAAATATTAAAATTTTAGAATATTTAATTGTTTTAAAGTATCAATACAATCAAATATTTTTTTTATTTTTTTGAGTATGTGATGGACTCTTAGAACTAAAATGTCAATTTGATGAAAAGACGCACTTACAGTCATACCTTACAAACTATGTGTTGTATTGGTGTGGGATTAATTTAAACACATAAAAATTAATTAAGGATCAATTTTATAAATTATTAAGATAATATAATTGTGTATACTTAATTTTTAGTATGTGACACAAATTTCGAACTAAAATTCAACTTTTAAAAGAAAACATGTTCTTATAGTCATAACAATCACACCATGTATCTGATTGATGTTTTGGTAATTCATATATGCCAAAAATTAATTATCGGACTTTATCTTAAAATTTCAAGTCTAATTGAGAGAGTTTTGTTTTTTGAGTATGTGTTGCTCATTTTGAATAAAAATGAAATTTTTAAATAAAAACACAGTTTCAATCATACTAGTCAAACTATGTATTATATTGAATTTTGATTAATTCCAACACATAAAAATTGAATCTTGAATAATTCTCATAAATTATCAAGATATTTTGAGTTTATTTTCTTATATTTGAGTACGTTATTCTTGTTTTGGCCAAAAATATAAAATTTAAATGAAAACACACAATTTGAGTCATATAAACCACACTAGGTATCAGATTGATTCAGAGTTGATTTCTATATATCATAAATGAATCACAAAATATTTTCCTAAAGTATCAAGATATTGCAAATATATTTTCTCATTTTTAATGGGTGATGCATATTGTGAGCTAAAATTTTACATTGATTGGAATGTGTAGAATCATGTAGTTTTTGAAAATCACAAATATAATATAAATAAATTTATAAAAATAAACCAAAGAGAGTGGGACGAAATGTATAAAACTGATAGTTTCATTCCAAAATCATCAACTTTAGTAAAATCAACTAATTTTATTTCTATTAGTAGAAAAACATTTATATCACCAAAGTGTTTTTAAAATGGTTTGGACCCCAAATTTATTGTATTACATCACTTGTAAAAATTTAAAAATAAAATAAAGAACAATGATATCCATAGAGATAATATTAAATCATGCATCATCTTTACTAAAACCATCATTGATAATTTATTTTTCTCTAAAATTCTTTTTCCAATGAAGAGAATCAAAGACCTCCATACGAAGTCCAAGGTCATTCTTGAAGTCTAATAACATTTCCCCATTAGAATACCATTTCATTAAAAATAATCAATTCCCTTTAGAGTTCATGGTCTTTCCCTTTAAAAATGATTTTAGCCTTCAATGAGGAACCAGAACACTTTTTAAAGTCCATTTTTCTCTTAATTAGAATAAAAATCTTGTAGAATAAGTAGTGGGAAATAATATCATCATGATAACTAATAAACTTAAATAAATAAGCATTAATTAAAATGATAACAAAATTTAAAAAATAACTAGTGAATAAAATGATACGAAAATATAACAAATAAGTAGTAAATAAAACAATATCAATGATATGTATGATATTGAAAAGTAAAAATGTAATAATAAATAACCTCTTTTTCATGTCTTGAAACATTTTGACACCGTGTAATTTTCCTACTCATTTATATACAAATCAACGTATTCTTTCGAATACATTGGATATCTACAGGCCTGGTAGAATTGAAAAAATATCGATAACCAAATGATTAATTCTTTTTGAATGAAATTGAAATCTCCATTGGAAATAACTCTTTGAGTATGCTATTTTATTGATATAATATAGTATATTTAATAAATTTACAAAAGTAATAACAACAATTAATGTCATTAATTTTTTTGTGTGCTACAAAAATATTTAGAAAAATATTTAATCTTATTGGATATATTTTTGATAGTGAAATATTATAATATATACCATAATAATTACCTATTTGAAGTAATTTACAAGCAACCTATATGAATTTTCTAACATTATACCACGATTTTGATGATAATTAAACTTATACCTATCCTAAAAATATTCTTGCTAAATCATAATATAATATGTATACATTGAATTTTATTTGTAAAATATTGAATGTTGTTTTTTTAAAAATTGATAACAGACATCATATGTGGTTGTTTTTTTGGAAATCTATGATTTGGATCCAAAAAATAAATATTTAAAGTATCCAAATTGATTACAATGTGGATAAAATTATGTCTTGAAAAACAAAAAAGAATAATTAATGAAAAAATTAAAAAATATTATATACGATTAGATTATAGATTATTACCTCTGCATTGTATAGATTAATAATATTCTTTCATTGGGTTTTTTCAAATATTACAGCTACATTCTATTATTTCACTAAAATTTCAACTTCACCCATTTTCAATTCATGCGTAGAAGTGACATGACGACTAATGAGTCCATATTTTTTCATAGGGGTTTACCTTCACAAAATAGTTATACAGTTGCCTTTAGGAAATATGAATAGTAGTTTGAAGTAATTAATATAGTAAGTAAATTATTATAAAAATAGATTTTGAAATTCAACGACATGTACATTTACAACCGATGCTCTTAATAATTCATGCCAAATAACTTCATTTACACTCTCAAAACAAATTATGTTTATATTGGATTATCCATTCATTAGTTATTAAAATTTTGTGAGTGACATATTTTTATCCTTGAAAATTTTATTTTCATGTATTTTTTTTGTAAAAAATAATATTTTCTGAGATTGGTGGGGTGATTTTTCACTTGGAATGTACATTCAGTTTAATGGTTGATCCTATAGATTTTTTAAAACCACCCATATATTTCCCATTATATTTCTATATCTATAATAACATACTTTTCTTCAAAAAATTTTATTACTATTTATGGGTTGGGAATATACAATAAATTTGAAAGGGATTGCATCTCTATCATTAAGTATATTTATAATATTATATGACCATGATATGAATATTATAACAGAAAGTTTAACTGTTTTAAAATCTAGATAATCAAGGGGAACATGTTTCTCAACACATAAATCATGAGATATATAAATACTTATGATCATGAGATATTTTTTTGGATGTTAGTTTTATATAATATCTTTGGATATTTTATATTGTACCCCTCACAAAATGGTTATGGTTGTGTGTCTATATATATATATCGTAATCCAATTCATCATGTATAATTTTAGTACAATAATTCTATCATCATTTGTATTATTCACATTTATAATAAAGAGTTATGAAAAAATAGATTAACCCAGGTAAGATTGAACTTTCATGGGAATGGATGGCCTTAAATATTTAGGGTGGCTCTTCATGCAGTGGTTGTTTTTGAGTAGTTTCTTCTTCTCGATTACCTACAATATACTTGTATAAAAAATAATAATGCCAACTAATTATTTCTTTTAACACATCTATTTGTGGCCACTTTTCCTACGTTTCATTTTCTCTATACCCTTGTCTTTTATTTACCAAAAATAATTTTTATAAGAAACTTCAAAACCCACACCATTGACATGGAAATATTGTTATAGACAATTTGAGGCTACTGAAAGGAGTTGTTCATTTGGTATATCCAATGAATATTTTCTATTATAAACTAGATATAAATATTTTCAAAATAAGTATTCATTATTATTTATTATTGAATAAATTATAAAAAATTTAATTATGTCATACAAGAACATTATTTCCATCATCTCTGTGTTTTAAAATACAATTTCTATTTTTATTTACTTCGTCCTCATTACACAAAACATGACATCAGATAGAAGTTACTTTAGAGTTTGATTCATCAATCATCATATAAAAAATGGAACATAATTATTTTGTTGTATCATATCACATAAAATAATTACTGTATAATAAAAATAGATTCCATTTTTTTCAAGTGATGCATACCGCATCCTTGATTTACAATAGGTGTACATTGGTTTTGATCCATACTGCTTATCTTCATCACTCTTTATCTATTTCATAAATTATTAATACTAAATCAAAGTGATTGATACATGCAATGTCAAATAAAATATTACCAATTACAATGTACTAGAAATGGTTCCTCCACACAATTTCCATTAAAATCATTCCATGTTTCATGGTTTATCATATGTGTAAATATAGGTGGTGGGTGTGGGTTTACCTTCCCCTCAAAATATATGATTTTTTTTATTAATGTAATTTTTCCTAAAGGATTTTTGAGCCTTTTTAATTACCATTATTATGTATTAAATTTCAAAATCATATAAAATAAATAAAATATGAAATTAATAGTAAATCAATGTTTCATTACTTTTTTTAAGAAAAATAGTTAATGAATATGATAATATTGCCTAAATATCTTCCAAAATTATTTTATTAAATGCAACCACAAAATTGTTCAATATCTCTACATCAATGTTCACATAAATTTGAGTATTGAACCCAAAGTAAGTAATGAAAATTAAAATTTTGGTTTCATTAGGCCGACCATGAGCATTCTATCCAGCTATAAAATTTAGTCCTTTACTTTTCAAATTAATCACTTTTTAATATAATAACACTACAATTCTCCTATTGTTTTTCAACCATGTTTTTTTCACCATCTAACATTTACTCAGTTTTAGCATTGTTAATATATTGTTCTTTTGGATTAGTTGCATCAGCAAGTGGAGAGTGTGTTTTCCACAGAATTAGTAGTATCCTTATTTGAAAAACCCATTATCTGCATAAGTTGTTAAAAAATCAATTTATATTATCTAAATTCAACTATGGAAACATAATATTATAATGTTATACATTTTAAATAAAAAACCATTCACCTAATCATTGAACTCACTATTTTCCATTTAATGTTTAAAGGGATTTGGTCCCTCTATCAAGTATACAAATCCCCTCATTGTGGTCCTCTCTAAAATTCAACACCATTTCCACATTTGGATCTCCTAAAAATGATTGTGATGTCCCAATGGATGTTTCATCCTTAATGTAATTTTCATTTAACCATTTAATAAATTTAGTCAACAACCAAAAAATTAAAAAATTATATTTATAGGATCTAATACATAAAATAAATGTATTTTCTATGATGAAATTATGAAAGGATTGTTTATATAACCTTCCTTTTTTAAATTCACATCCATAATTCAGAATTCATAGATTCTAACTACACTCTTGTTATCATACCATTTTAATCAGGAAATAAGAACATGAATTGTATTATTATAAAACTATCATATTTTTTTCAATGATTCCAAATTATGACATATTAATATAAATTAGATTTTGGTCCTTGGTCCCGGATACTTGAATCACTTCCACCATAATAGTAAATCTATTATTTTTCATTGTATAAAATCCATCATGTTTCACTGTATAAAATGTATAACAATTTTAAGATAATAAATGTAATCTAAGACCGATGTGTAGCAACAAAAGATGTTTCAAAACTGAATTCATATTTATAGATAACTATTTAAAAATATAGTCTTGAAATAAATAAAAAAACTATTGATTGTGTGTATTTAATATCCAAATTTCAACCCTTGGTGGATTAAAATAACTACGAATCACATTAAGGGTTTCAACATATGACAAAACTATATTATTTTATTTAAATCCTAAATTTCACCCTTCTCCCACTATATCATGATAATTATTAAAACATATCTTCTATAAATTACTCCACCCATAATACTCCCATTATTCCGTGATTTTGGGAGAACAATCCTATCCACATCCCAAAATTAGTCGATATAAAATTAAATGGATTCCTAAATAATATATCATTATGAAATAAAACCATCTAGTCGAATTTTATTTTTTACATACACTTTTAGAATATTCACACACCATTGAAGGGGTTACATCCATCTATAATGTACATGAACACATAACTGGATCTCTCTAACCAACTGAACAACAAACTAAACTGTGATATCAAATAATTATGGTGAGAAGATCCTCATCAATTCGCTTGACATCATGAAAATTCTATTTTCTATAGTTGGTGACTTCATGTCGCTTATAAAACAACTACATATTTATTTTAAAAAGAATCAATGTTAGATTAATGTTTGTCAGAAATGTTTGGGTATAATTCATCATAAAGATATAGAAATTAAATATTACATCAAAACATGATTTTAATTACATTTTTGGATATTTTAATTAAAACTATTCATCAAAATGATAACATTAATATTTTAATAATACCCCTATAGAAACATTAGACCATTCAGGATGCTGTAAAACTTATACCTCTCTTTCCTAGAATGAGTGTAAATAGGTGGAGGATGAAAAGTATGTTATTCACTCTACATTGACACAAAGTCTTCGCTTATGCCTAGATAAATCATATTTAGTCTAGCCTTTATGATATACTTTTTCTTTCTGCATTTAGAAATGTGGCAATAACACTATACCAAACCTATTTTCTACTTGTATGGCATCAAAAAATGTATAATGTACATGAAATTCTAATATAATAATTAAATAAGGACTAATTTATTTTTCAACCCATTTTTTAATGATTTTAAAAAAGAACTTACCAAAAAGAGTGATAATATATTTTAATTTCGGAAAATGTTGATCACTTGTTAAAAGAGATGGTGTTTCACCTTCTTGTGAATCCCCATAGAATTATGTTAACCAAGATAGGTATATATATTTTTGGGGTAAAGAAATTTGATTCCACAGAAATATAGTGTTCAAGGAATGTTTCAAACTAATTGTGTGTGTACCCTCTTCAAAAAATGGGACACCCTAACATTCATTTAATGCTATATCCTAAAAAAATTATAAGTGAGAAATTATTTTATCATCCCATAAAACATGGATCTCAAAATAAAATATTCAAATCTATGAGTTTAATAAAACATATACTTTAATCCCAACTTAATTTCATATCTTTGATCAATAATGAAAATAATAATCATTATCATTACCTAGTTAATTTTACCTTAATATAAGAAGAGACAACATCATGTATTTGGGGTTAATCCGTAACCATGGTGGAAAGAAATAATTTACCAACAAAATCAACCATGTACTATGAGTGTCACTTTGTACTCCAAATTGTTTCATTTCATATATTGATAGCATAAGAAGGAGGTTTCTCCACTCATTTCAACATTTAGGATAATCATGATCAATTTTCATCCACTAAGAAGATTCTAATTAGAGATAACGTTTTTCATCATGAATTATTTTAATTTCATTCCACATCAATTACATTGTAGTTTCCAAAATTTCATGTAGGTATTTAAACCAATGAATTTTCGGAATGTACTATATAACTTTTTAAGGAATTGGTTAATATTTATTGTATTTAGTTGAAACAAACTTAAGATATTCTGTAAGTAAATCAGAATCTTTGTGAAATAATATAAATCATTTAGACATTCATTTATTATATCAGATATCATACCCATTTAATATAACCTTATATTAGTGTCTTATGTCTGACAAGGAAGCCCATTATCTTATGATAAAATATAATTAATGAAATTAAGTAGCTATGTAAAGCTGGTTTTGTTGCATTTACCTATATCATTAAAATTATTTTACTTCAATATGGCTGATAATGTTGTATATTTTGTACAACTAGCATATAATACAATCTTTACACAACTCCGTAACATCTCAAACAACATTGTACAACCACAAAGTTCATCTTTGACTTCGATTGTAATTTTCTAAACATAATCTCCGTCACTATTCTCACTTGTAATCATATCAGATAATCCACTAACCGCTATTTTAACTCCATCAATATCTTGTAAACACTTCAAATGATATATCAACCAAAAATTTGTCCTAGTTTCTAGCTATATTCAGTTCCTCCTCATGTTTAGTCCAACATTAATAATGTTGTTTTATTTTTAATAGATCCAATTATCTTCCAACTCCACTAGATAAATTCAACATGAATAATGATAATCTAAACAAAAAAAAAATTGAATTGAGAAAGGTCATATGAATTCCCAATTAGAAATGTGTTGAACTATTTAACACCATCCACATACTCTTTTTTCAAATGATTAGAATCCATCTATTTTTATTTTTTACTTTTCTTATTTGGTCAATAAATTCAGATTTTATAAAAAATAAATAAATAAATACATGTTTTGTGTATTGAATCCAAGAAGGCTATAATTTACACACACACACACACACATATAGTCATCCTATTTGATATAAGTTATTATTTCCACAAAAACATTAAAGAAAATATTAAAATGAAGAATTATATAAACAAAAGGTATAATAAGATTTATTTTTTTATTTGAATAATCCATATATCATAATTTATTTTATATTTTTGGAATGGATTCATTAGCGGAGAAGATTAAATTTTTTATTAATACAATATTATTAATGTCAAAATAATCAATCATTTTAATTTATTTATGTATCTTATGAACATTAAATTTTAAATTTTATATGTTATTTTATATCTATTTTATCTTTAAAAAATAGTCATCGATTCATTGGGCTCATAGATGCATTATTAGTTATTGTATTGTATCTCTATTTGAGATCTTTGAATTTGTATCTTGTGAAGAAAAAACACATACCCATATAAAAATTTATTATCATTTATAGTTAAATCACCCATTAATACTTTTTTTAACCTTATTACATAGTTATAACAAAAATTAAAATCATTGGAGGGATTTAGGATCAAGAAAACGTGAAAATGTGAGGGACTTTGAAATATAATGTTCACAAAATTATATAAAATATCATCAAATGGTTCTTGAATCCATTTCTTTAATATTCATGATAAAAAAACAATGTATTACATTAAATACAAGAATATTTTTTTTGTTAATAGCGATTTTTACAAAGTAGTATTGTAAAATGGATGAATAAAAAAATAGTGAAATGGTTTAGATGAACAAAAAACTAGTAAAATGGATTTGATTTGTGTTATAATATAGAAATCATGTGGTAGAAAATAGTGGTGTGATCATATGATGAGAAAGCGAGTGCATGAGCACCATTATATGGGAAGAACAACAAAAATAACATGAATCATGAAGGGAATGAGTGAAGAAATACTTAAAAAAAGATTCGATTAGAATACCTTCAGTTTTTTGGGACTCGATTCTTCCAAAATTTTCCACTATGTCAAAATACAGATTGGCATGTATGATAAGACCAAACAGTGGGAGGGAGTGGTGCGCTAGAATGGTTTATTTTAATGGAAAAAGGTATTTATCAATGCAAGTAAAAAACATTGACAAATACAATCATTATCAATGATAAATCTATAGGAATTAATAAAAGTTTTTTTATTAGTGATAATAATCGCATGACAAGCTTTTAAAAGCACTTATAAAAGAGGCCTATATCAATGAAAAGTTTGCCACTAATATAAGCATCTTAAATATTAAATTAATAAATATTAAAGATTAAAAATTATATTTAAATACAAAATTTAAACAATAAATTACAAATTAAAAATAAATAAATAATAATTTTAAAAATATGTAAATATAAAAATAATAAAATAAAAATGAATTAATATAAATAGTGAATAAATTTTAATTATATAAATTTAAAAATATTAAATAAATAAACAATAATATTAAAAATTAAATTTAAATGATAATGATAAATAATAAATTATAAATTAAAAATGTATAAATAATAATTCTATAAATATTTAAGTATAAAAAATATTAAAATAAAAATGAAAAAATATAAATACGAAATACATTTTAATTATCTATCATAAAAAAATATTAAATTTATAAAAATTAAAAAGTAAATATCAAATTTAAATAAAAATGATAAAATATAAATTACTAATAAAAATTTAATAATTAAAAATTGAGTGAAAATTTAAATACAAAAATATTAAAATTAAAATGAATAAATATAGAAGGATAATGAATTTTAATTAAATAAATGTCCTACATATTAAATTAGAAAAACAAAATATTAAAAAAATTATTCAAATATAAAAGATGAATAATAAATTACTAACTTGAATTATATAAATAACTATATTATAATTATTTAAATATAATAATTTAAAAATTGAAAAGAATAAATATAAAAATTGAATAGGTTTTAATTATATAAATTATAAAAATATTAAATTAATAATAATTTAATAATTTTTTTTTCATTTAAATATAAATGATGAATAATAAACTAGATAGTAAAAACGAATAAATAAAATTTGTAAAAATATTAACTAAAAAATATTAAAATAAAAATGACTACATATAAAATGTGAATAAATTTTAACTATATAAATTACAATAAAAAACAATTATCAATAATTAAATAACAAAAATTATGTTTAAAAATAAAATAAAAGAAATTAATTAAAAATTAAAAATGAATAAATAAAATTTTTATAAATATTTAAATTCAAAAATATTAATGTAATAATGAATAAATAATAAAAGTTAATACATATTAATTATATAAATTACAAAAATTTAAATTTGATAATAATTAAATATTAAAAAATTAATTTAAATACAGAAGATGAATAGTAAATTATTAATTAAAAATGAATTAATAAAATTTATATAAATATTAGAAAAAAAAATATTATCATAAAAATAAAGAAGTACAAAAATTGAATAAATTTTAACTATATAAATTACAAAAATATTAAATTAATAATTATTAAATATTGAAAATTAAATTTAAATACAAAGTATAAAAAAATTACATGTAATACCCCTATATTTTAAAATAACACTATTTTTGAAAACATATATGAAACTTAACACTGAGACTAAACAAACCGCAAAATATTTTTATAAAATTTTACACATATAACCTACATGTTGAATTGGTGAGTATGAATAAAATTAACCATGTTATGTAATATATATAAAGTTCCAAATCAATTTAAATTTATTTATTAATGTTTATGGAATAATCACTCAATATTTAGCAAAGTTATTTAATTCTTCAGAAATACTTTTTATTAAAAAATGGGTTTACTAATTTATGTGATCAAATATTATAATTAATTTATATAAATTTGAGTAACTATATTAAAAAAAATAGTATAATTTTTGAGATCACCAAATAAAAATTATATTATGGTGAATAATTTATATTTTTCTTAAAATATTTATTTTCCATCAAAAAATAAAAATACTACTTTTTATTGTAAATACTATTTCGGTTACAAATATTTAGAATGATAACTTTTTTTATAAATGGTATATAAATATTATTAGATTTATTATATTTTTAATAATCCAATTTAGTTAATTGGATTCAATTTTATGGTCTAATGTAGTATAATATAAATTTTTAGTTAAAAGGTATTTCTCGAAAAAAGTGTTTTTCGTTACATTTTGCATTTTAATCATAAACTAATTTCTACCACTTAAGTAAATTGAATCATAAAAAATAGATTCCATATTTATAATTATCATTCAAAAATTTGGTAAATAGGCCCCTTTTGTTTTTGTTCATTATAAATATTCACCATAGAATTTTATTTTTACCACAGTAAGGGTAAATCAAGTAATTATTATTAAAAATAATAAGATAAGGTCTAAAAAATGATCCTAACACTTTTTATTATCCTATTTGATGAGTGTCATTCATAAATTAGCTTAAAATTGTTAAATATATTGCAACATGGTGCTATATTTCTTTAATTTTGAACATTATTATTTTTTAGTAAATGATAATGTAAAAAATATCACTTTTTTGATTTTAATGTCTATAATATTTTGTGAAAGGGAAAAAATGCATTCATTTATAAATTTTAATTTTAAATATAGATTATTTATTTATCATAGTAATTTATTTATAATATTTAGTGATGAATTAATTACTTTAAATGCTTATGCAATGCCGACAGAGTATATATTTTATTAGTGGGAAAATAAAACAAATAATTATTAAAATATTAAAAGTGATATAATTATAATGAATTATTGTTTGGAAAAATATTTTAAAAATATAAAAATTTAGGGATATATTAAATTACTATATTCTAATTACATTAGGTCATGTTGTTTTCAAATTTAAATTAAATGAATAATTCCAAAAATGAAAAGAATAATATTATATAATAAATAATGTTTTATTTAATGATTTAAAAATCCTAAAGATACAATATTTATTAAACATATTTTCATATGGTTGAAAATATCACCGTTGGTCCATTTATGGTCCAATGTTTTTTTATAGTAGCTACCTTTACCCATAATGATTAAAAAGCATCATTAACGTGGTAATCATCAAAAGGGGTAACAGAGGGTTGAAATAAAAATAATAATGTTGAAAATATTCCTCAAACTTGTGCATTTTTTATTTTATGTTGGTATTTTGAATCATAATCATCTTTAGATTCAAATTATATCATTTTTTATTGATTTGAAAATGTAAACTAATTTATATTAATCTAATACTTTATGATTTTTCATGAATGCCACCACATTATAAATTGATACCCATATTATATTTTTTTCTACCATAATAGAACCATTTTTTCAGCCAATACCGCAAAATATACCTTTCTAACATCCCTTCCCATATTATATATGACCTTTCTTGAAAACAATATCAACCTTATAGGTCTTATGGTGTAATGAAAGTAAGGTTGTCTAAAAAAGGTTTAAATTTTAAAAATTTTTTTTGATATTATTTCTTCTTTTACCACTTTAAAATCTTATTCAAACATGGTTAAATAAAAAGAATATCATCATCAATATATTTATATTTTTTATATTAATTTTATAAACTATATATATCTCCTCTTCCATCAAATAGGAAAAACATTCTTTGTTCATGTATACAATTGTCTACCACCTTGCGAACCAATATAATTCATCTTCCATTGCAGCCTCTCACCGTTGGTAATAATTATGTATTTATTTTTTATATATTATATTAGTGTAAACATTATTATTCATAACATATAATATGTAATATACTTTACTTTATTTTCATCCATTGAAAAATGATAACGTCCTTCATGCATATGTGTGGACTACCACCTCCACGAAGTGATGTGATACATTTTCCATCACCACATTAAATGGATGTTATATATAGGTTTATTTAAAGAAATAATTTTTTATAACAGATACAATTATAATTATTTAAATATAAAATAATACTCACATTATTTACATTAATATCATTTAAAAATGAAATGTTACTCATGCTCTTGATCGACTTACCATCTCCATGATTGTAACAGAGTGTATGATTTATAACTGACTTTCATGGGTGGTATTAAATGAACATTTTTGTATAAAAATGATAATTATTTCATGATTAATAGTCTTTATATTATATAATAATGACCATTTTTTCCATTATCAAACTACCAAATTTATTTTCTATATATGAACCATATATTATCAAAATCTCTCATGTGAACTTAATTGATTACGTAATGAAATATAGCATGGTAATAATTAAATTAAAAGAAACAATGAACGTAAAGAATTTTCTTAAGAAAGTAAATAATTAGAACATATTTATTATTTTTGATGGTAAATAATATATGGGTCGACTCAAACTTGGGGTAAAGGATTTAAAAAAATCAATTACTTTTCATTCAGTTAAATCACCTCTTCATTGTCTTTAATATGATTAGATTATGTGTGTAATTGAATATGATTACTTTATATTGTATTTGTAATTTTCTA
Source organism: Viscum album (assembly GCA_963277665.1). Lineage (NCBI taxonomy): Eukaryota > Viridiplantae > Streptophyta > Magnoliopsida > Santalales > Viscaceae > Viscum > Viscum album. Next base: position 1,994,241,298 of record OY728151.1, read on the forward strand.
TATGGGTTTAAATGTTTTATACATAATCACAAAATTGATTAATTATCACTTTAATGATTTAATTTTTGTAAGTGGTTATTTCTTAATCTCATCATTATTCGGGACTGTTCATGTTTAAGTCTCAAAAGGGGGAATTATATAATATTTATATCTTAAAACTAATATATTTTTGTCTACACCAGATATGTTTTGAAATTAAATGTTTTCCTTTCATTTCCCTCTCTTTATGTACTCAAGAGACTAAATGAATATTTTTACGGGAAACCATCTTTATTAATCTCTTCAGTTGAAAATTATTTTTCTTTTAAATCAAGGTTTTCTAAAAAAGTTTTAATGAATGTTTTTTGTATTCATAAATTATTAATTAGAGTAATTTTTACTTATGGTTGAATTTTCACTAAATCATTTAAAATTAATTTTATTGTATTTTTTTGAATAAGGTACTTTTGAACTTTTACTAAAAATGTGAAAGTAATATTTTTTTAATGTATTCATCGTGAACAAAAATTCTTTCTATCATGACTAATAAATGTTTTAAAACATCCATTACAAATCTCTATTGTTATTTTCAATGAAATTTTTTACTATTATTTTGGAATTTTTTATTTTTTAAAAATGATTCTCTATGTGAAGAGTTTATTTTTCTCATGAATGTTTTCAAAGATCATTTTATGGTATTTATATTCATCAGTGATATCATCCCTTTATTTTACTTATGCTTCACCAGGGGTATGTCCTAATTTTAAAATCATTATTCTTTCTCTAGATTATTTGTGATCTATTTTATTTTTAAAGTGTTTAGATCATTTTTCTAGTAATTCTAATATATATATATTTATATTTTAAGGATTTGGATTATGTTTAATTATTTTTTATATGATTAATTTTTTTCACTTAGTAAGTGATGGTTGTGGCCTGTTATAGACCCTCGATGTATTGGTAGGTCTAATGAGACAAACTAGTTTCGGTATTTGGTCAAGGCCTTACCAATTTATGTAAGATTTATTGTAACAAGGCCTTGATGGTATGTTTATGATATTCAACATCATTCATTACATCACAAAAAATCGGTTATTGATGTCCACGTGATTATTCAAATAGTTACGATATTCATGAATAATTTTCAAGCTCAAGAGACTATTTATATAGAATTATTTGATTATTATTCATTTTTCCCATATGATTCTTAATTATCAAGTTATTGATAAAATGAAATGTGTTTATAGTTATTTACCTTTTTCATATTTACTATGATTTATTAAATTAAGAAATCTTCCATTTTATGCAAACCATTACAGATAATATGAGTTCATACATTATTTTTCTATATCCTCTAAAATATAAGGAATGATATTGTTAAAGATATCTAAGATTTAAGAATTTTTCTTATCCTATGTTTTTTTATTTATAATATAATACAGGAATCATGTATGTATCTAGTTTACCATGACTGTTACACTATTTTTTCCTTTGGAAATAAGTCACTAGTATCTAGTACCAATGTAATAAAGTAACCAATAGCTCAGGGATACTAGGGATTGGGAGTTTAGAGTTGGTATTATAGTAAATTTAGTAAAAACATTGAGAACCAAATTTAAGATAAACATAAATCAAAGAACTTAACCCTATCACTAAATTTTAGGATATGTCTATGTACATGATAATGCATTAATGTTTCGATGAGGTAAAGAATATGTTTTATTCCAATGAACACTTCCATATCTAGATATAACTTATAGACATGGTTTTTTCATAGATCTATCAAGGGGTAATAACCTTAAAATGATTTGGTCGAGTATAACTTAGCCATTATTCTGGTAAATAGTGAATGTCCCTTACTAGAGACCTATTTTTACACACTTAGGGTATTTTCTTGGATTAATTCACATTTTTTTACCAAAATTTATAATGGATTTTAAAACATATGTTTAAAGGTATCAATAACCAAATAATTGATTTAGTGGTAAGGCAATAATGTTTTGTCAGTATAAAAAGATGATTGAAATTTATTAAGTAAATGAGATAGTATTTGAGACCTTCAACTTATCTAGTGATTCTATGAAAATGTTATTTAAGTCATCTTTAATGATATTTATTTTATTTTTAGATTGTGGAAAAAATCTTTGATTTTATTTGATGAATAAGGATTGTGTGAAATTTTAAAAGCATATATGTTTTTATGTGAGGCTAAATTAATATTTTTGGATAAAATAATAGTTTTATAAGATTAAGTTTGATCATAATTTCAAAATCATATATTCTACTTTGATGGTTTTAAGTGATGGAATTATTTGGTGATTTGATAGTTTTCCTGGGTTTTAGTTAAAATAGTCCATTACAATTTCAATGACCCTTTGGGTTCGTATATGGTGTGGTGATAAGTTAATTATGGTCTATTAGATAATAGGATATATATAAATTTAATGGGTAATAAATGATTCCTTATAAGATTATATTTTTTTTTATATTTATGGAAAATATTAGGATTGCCTTTCATGTTTGTATCTAAATTTATTTCATGATATTTTTTTGGTAATTAATTACATTATAAGATCTTATTGTGATTTATCATGGTGATTAATGATATTTTTGAGTGAAAAAGTTAAAATGTATGATATCGACATTGAGGTTAAAAATTATTTAATGTTGGGGTTATTGAGGTTTATTGGGATGTGGGATTATTTATTTGTGGAATAATATAAGCTTAACATTTGGTTTTATTATAGAAATTTTGATTTAAAATATATTATTTCTTTATAATAATGTTTATAAATTTTGGATATTATCTTACCTTGGGAAAACCATTAATATTTTGGTTAATATTTTCAGATTGGTGGAATACCCGTTTATCCATTTATGGATTATGCGATCCATTTTAATTTGATTTTAGTGCTTTAGTAACAATAAAATTCTTCTTGAATACTCATCATTTGGATAAAAAGTGTATATTATGGTGGAAATTAATTAAATGATGATATTATATAAATCAATTAAGTATATTTAATTATTATTTCACTTTATACAGTAATATAATTCTTGAAATATATTAAAAGCATGTTGAAACAATTTTTTTCTTTTATAGTCATTCCAAAAAAATCGATAGTCTTTTTTATACCTTATTAATTTATGGTTTCTTGGTTAATAACTTTTAAAAGATCAATCTCTTTATTTTCATCATTGTTATCAATTACTCTCTATAATTATTAATACATTTATTTTTTCTTATATGTATATATATTAAATTTACACTAATTTTATCCTATTTGGAAATCTAGTTATGTGTTATTTGAGATGAATTTCATATTTCGCTATCCCTCTTTTAAGAGTATGTTTTATTAAGAATTTTTATGATGTTGGTTTTCAATAAATGTATTTTTAAATGAATAACCCATGATTATAGAGATAATGTTCAAATTGTGGGGATATAATTTATTAAATGTGTTTAATTTAACAGCTAAATATTTTAAAATAACCTTATGTCCGATATCATATACTACGTACAACACCGATCCTAAATGAACTGAAAAATAATACTACTTAAATGTTATATTTAGAATGTAGAAACTGAATTTGTGGGTATGAATATGAATAAATGTGTTTAAAAAAATACTAAGTTCATACTCAGTAAATATTTACCGATTAATTCTTTGGAAATAATCACTCATGTTTTAGCACTCGTTCTATTTAAAAAATACACATTTTCCTCAAAGTTTTTTTACAACTTTTCGTAAGTGAATATCATACTTAGCTTCTAGAAATTTGAGAAATGTCATTTAATAAAGATAATATAACTCTTTTATATAAACATATAAAAATTATCTTAGGTTGAATATTTTTTTTTCAAAAAATATTTATTTTAAAGTGAATAGTTAAAAATAATAATTTTTATTGAAAACTATATTTTTCTTCAAAAATTTTAAATGATACTTTTTTTAAAATGGTTAAAAAGTAAAATTATTTTTCCTTTTATTATTAAGAATAGAATTTAATTCTTTTTAATTAATTTTGTTATTTAATTAATTATAAAACATTTTTATACTTAATTTATTTTTTGAAAAATAGTTTTTCATTGTGTTTTGTGTTTAAATTTAAAATTTATTTGTCTCGCCTATAGAAATATAATCTTGAAATATTAATAAATTATTTTTAATAAAGAGATAAAAATATGGTAAATGGTTCCCTTTTAATTTTTTCCTTATTTATAGTAATCATAGTAAAAGTTGTCACCAGGATAAGTGTAAATTTGGTAATTATAGTTAAAAATAATAAAGTTAAGGACTAAAAACTAACCCAAAAATTACCTTTATCCTATTTGATGATTTTAGTTTGGAAATTTTCATCCAATTATAGAAAATATGCATCCTGGGTTCCATATTTATTTTACATTTCTCTTCATATTATTAAAGTAAAATACAAAGTAAAGAATATTACTTTGTTTCTTTTAATATCTAAAATATTATTTGACATGGGTGAAAACAAGTTTTGTTCAATAATAAATGGTTATTTTAAAAATAAATTATTTTTTTGTCATGGTAATTTATTTCTAGTTATTAGTGATTATATAATTAAAATAAATGATTATGTAACACTCAAACAATATTTAATCAAATAATAGAAGAATAAAATAAATTAATCCTAAAAATATTAAAAGTAATATAATTAGAATGAATTATTATTTTAAAATTGTTTTTTAGAAAAATTAATAATATGTTATGGATGTGTGAAATTATTATATTCTAATAATTTTTTTTCATGTTTTTTTCAACCAAAAATTATAAGAATAATTATAAAAATGATAATAATAATATTTAAAAATAAATAAAATTTTATTAAATGATTTAAATTTTCTAAAAAACCTATATTCTGTAAATTTATTGGGATATGGTTTAAAATTTCAAATGTGTTACATTTATTTAAAAATTGTTCTTTTATAGAAATTATTTCACCCCTAAAGATTAAAAAACTTTTTTATCATGATAATCATCCAAAGGGTTAATAGTGTGTTAAAACAAAAATGATAAGGGTGAAAACAACACGAGAATGTTACGATTTTTTATTTTATAATAGTATTTAAACTCATAATCATATTAAATTTTAACTATACCAATTTAGATCTATTTTTAAACTTATATTATTTTAATACATTAATAAATTCATAGAATTCCCCACCCCTCATTATGAAAGGGAACCCCTCTCCTCGTTTCTCTACCCATAAAAAATCATTTTCATCAGAAATTACCTACCAAAATACATTTTTAACATCAATTAACACATTCTATAGGTTTTATTTTGTGAATAATATATACCTTTTTGGGATTGAGATGTAATGAAAAGGTTGTTGTTTGGAGAAGTGGTATAACTTTTAATCGAATATTTTAGTTTCATTTGTTCTTCTACCTCCTTCAAATATTATAAATATATGATGAAATAAAAAACAGTATGTTACATATAATAAGATGTTTTTTGTTAATTTAATATCCTACATCCATATCCCATTTCATAAAATGGGAAATGAAACTATCGTTCATGTGTATGACCAACTACCTCTTCAAGAACTGATGTATTTCATTTTCCTTCACATCCCCTCACAAATGGTTATAATAATGGATTTAAATTTTATATGAGATATAAATTACATATTTATCATTATTAAAATATAATATATCATATAATTTCTTACCTTTCCATCAATTATAAAACAACAATGTCCTTTATGTTTATGTGTGGGCTACCACCTCCACAAAGCGTTGTGATTTTTCTCCATCAGAGAAGATATGTGATTTTTTCTAGAACCACACCAAATGGATGTTATATATAAGTTTATTTAAAGCTATAATATTTTTTATATGATATAATTATAATTTTTGAAAGATAAATTAATACCTAAACTCATCTCCACATGGACATTAAAAATGGAATCATTATTCTTGTGCACATAAATTTTACCGTATCCAAGATATAACATAGTTCATTTTTCACAACCATATATAATGGTTTAGGATAAAAGTATAATAGATTCTAAAAAATGATAATTATGAAATTATTATTATCCTAGAGATTATGGAACAATGAAATATTTTTCTACAGTTAACCTATAAAAGATATTTTGGACATATGAACCGAATATCATCAAAATATATGACTTGAACTTAATTGATTAAGTAATTAAGTATAACATGGTAATAAATAAAATAAACTGAATAATAATATTTAAAAATCATCTTAAATAATTAAATAATTATGATATGTTTATTATTTAGGAATACAAAAAAGTACATGATTAGTCATACCTAAGGTAAGGGGTTTTATAACTCAATTTCATTCCATTGGTTAATATTACTTATTTATTATCATTGATTTTATAAGTTTATGTGTGTAATAACATATAATTATTTTATATTTTTTCTATAACGTTTTATTTTTATCTACTTTTGTTACACAGATTCTCTTAATTTATTGATTCTCACTTCAATGATATGATCTTTTTAAGTGTTTATTTTGAAATCTCTTCATTATTCAGAATTGTTTAAGTTTAAGTCTTTAGTGTGGGTATTATTTTATACTTAATTTTTAAAACTAATATATATTTCATCCCCCATTTTTTATTTATATAAATTAATTTTTTTTCCTTTCATTTTCCTTAGTTTAAGTACTCAATAGAAAACAATAATATGTTTATGGAAAATAGACTTTTTTCTTTTTTCGGTTGAAAATTATTTTACTTCCATATCCATGATTTAAATAAATGATATCAAGAATTTTTTTAATATTACCCTATAATTTTTCAAATCCATTTTTACCAAATATATAATTTTTATAATAATGGATTAAAATGAATTATTTATTATTTTCCAAATGATGTATTTTTTAGTTTTTTATAGAAAATGTGTATGAAATATTTGTTTAAATGTACCCAAAATGGGTAGAATTTCCTATCATCATTACCAATAGACGTTTTAAAAATTCATTTAAATGTTTTCAGGGATCTTTTCAGTGAGTTGTTTTCTTGTTATTCTTGGAATTTTTAGTTTTAAATAGATTTTTATGTGAAAAGGGAATTTTCTTCCATAATTTTGTCAATAATGATTTTATGGTATTTAAATTCATCGATTATAACAAAGAATTATTTTATATATTAACTTCTAGGGGTATGTCGTAATGATTTAATCTTTATTATTTCGGTGAATGGTTTATGATCTATTTTATTAAGAATGTTTTGACATTCCATATGCTAGTTCTTCACGTAAGAGAAGTTATTGATATTAAAGAATATAGATTATGTTAAATTATTTATTCATATAAAGAATGAATTATAATTAGTAAGTGAAGGGTGGGGTCCATTATAACCCCTTAATGCATCAAAAAGTATCATAAGATAATGTAGTTTTAGTGTTTTGTTAAGGACATACTGATTTGTGTAAGATGTCTTCGTATGAGGCCCTGAAAGTACTTTTATGCTGTTCGACATTATTTATTACATCATTATGAAATTTGTTATTAAATTCCTACTGATTATTTGAATATATATGATATTCATGGATAAGTTTTAAGATCTTATGGTTCTTTATATGGAATTATTAGATCATCATTAATTCATGCCATATTATTCTCAGTACTCATGTTAATGATTAGATGACATGTGTTTTCAATTATTTTTGTTACAACATTCACTATACCCTATTTAATAAAGATACCTTCTATTGTATGCATAGACTTACTACGCATTTCCGATAACCATTTATTTGTTGGCCTTTCCCTTGGATATCAAAGCGAATATTGGGAAAGATATCAAAAGCTATGATTTTTTATTTTTCTTTGTTTTCATATTTCCAATGTAATATAAGAATCATGTATGTATCTAGTTTAAAAATACAACTAAACTATTATGTCCTTTGAGATTTGATTGATTGTATCTGGTACCAATGTAATAAAGTAACCACCAGCTCTGGCCGACTAGGCTTGGGGTCTTTACATTACCAATTAAAAATGAATATATTATAATTATAAAAAAATTACATAAAAATATATTAAAATAAAATTGAAAAAAATTAAATAGTGTATATATTTTAATTATTTAAATTACAAAATATTAAAAAGGTCAACATTCTTGTTTAAAAAAAGAAAAAAATGAAAAATATTAGATGAAAAAATACTAAAAATGAATTGATATAAAATAAAAAATATTTAATGAATAAATATTAAATAAAAATAAATTATATATGTATTAAGAAAAATGGATAATTAATATTAAATATATGAATTAAATTTTTTTAAAAAGAATAATTTTCAGAATAATAAATAAAAAAAATTAAAAAGTAAAATGGAAAAAATGATATAAAATAAATTAATAATTACATGTTTATAGAATTAATTAATATTTTTAGTATAATAATAATAATAATAACTACTTCTAAAATTCATAAATTTATAAATATATGTGTATTTTATTTTTAAAATTCATTTAATTGTTAAATTATATATTTTTTCAATTAGTGACACACAAACACTCACAAACACATATATAAATTCATATATATATATATATATATATGAATGTGTGTGGGTGTATGTCTAAAGAACCCAATGACATCTGTGTGTGATTTTTAGGTGAACCATAGACATACATGTATGTATCCAACTATACACGTATACTCAAAATCAATTTTTCTTTATTTATAGATGATCCATATGTTAATATATGTTGATTAAGAACACTTTACATGACATGGAGGATCATATGTACAAAAGGACTTATAATAAAATGGACTTAAGGGAATCTGGCATATAGTATAAACTGAAAAACCTCCTATAATAACCATGTCATCCGCCCCTACTGGCTCATCTTTTCACAACCTGATCATTGCCTAAATCCACTTTTTGAGTGATCTTTTTAGTCATTATTTACTTTTAGTGATTAATTGAACAACCACTAACCCCTTAATGAACCCACTGCATTCATAATCACAAGATCATCACTGATCTCACTCGAACCAAGTTGTTTCATAACCTAAAGGCCTTATGGTCTGAAGTCTATTGATGACCAAGAGGTGCTTAACAATATACTATTATTAATTATTTACTTTTTATGAATTTTAATTGGTTTATTGTTCAATTAATTATATTTATTATCGTGTTATATTCAATTAATTAATAATTTAGTTTCATGTTGGATGTTTTGATGATATTCAACTCATATGTCCAAAACCACTTTAGTATGTCGACTATGGTTAAATAAATTATTATTTCATCATGTATAGAATAATAATCATGAAATAATTTCGTTTTTTATACATCAACTATGAGTTTAAAATATAACCTAAAAGATGGATTTCAAATATAACATTTTTTAGAGTCATGGAGGTAGTAGACCATACGTACACAAAAGTAACTTTTCCATATTTCAATAGTTATATTTAAAAGAAGGTAAGTATTATATTAAATTTCCAGAATGATAGTTATATCTTAAATATCATATTATTTCTTTAAATGAACAGATATATATACTTCACAAATTCTACAATGATGAAAATGAATCACATAAATTTTTTGAGGTGGTAGTCCATATGTATATTAAAATGATGTTATCATTTTCTAAGAAATGTAATGGTAATAAAATATATAATATATTAATTTTCTAGAAAGATAAATATGACATGAATATCTTATATCTAATTTAAATCCATAAATATAAAATGAGGACTCTAGGGAATTAGAAGGGAAGTAATTAAGGGATTTTAACAGGGCATGGATGAACCAAAAAACTTTTAAAACGTGAATAAAATCAGAGAGGTGGTTCCCTTTTATAAGTTAGGAGAGGGTTAATCTTGGAATTTATTAAAATATAAAATTTATATAAATTTAATTTTCAATAATAAGTCTAAAAAAATTTATAATTTGAATATTGGATGAGGATGGGTCAAAATACAATTAGGTAATTAAATTTGAACTAGTTTAGGTGTTGTATTTACCAGTATCCTTTTTAACTTGTATTAACGCCTTTTGAAGATTACCATAGTAACAATTATTTTAATCTTTTAAGCTCAAGATTGTCACTATAAAAGGAAAATTGACCCATAAATGAACCATGGTTGAAATTTTCAACCGTATCTAAAAAACATTGCAAAATATAAGGTTTTTAAGAATTCTAAATCAATTAACAAAATATTATTTATTATTAAATGACCGTAATTTCATTTTTGAAACTATTAATTTTTTTAATTTCAAAAAGACATGAAAACAAATGAATTTGAATATAATATTTTTAAAAATTTATAATAGGTTATATATGTCTATAAAATTCTTGAAACATAATAATTCCTCCAAATTATATTAATTTTAATATTTTTAAAACAATTTATTCTATTATTCTATTTATGAAATAAATGTTGTGTCAGTTTTACATGTGAATTTATGGAAATAATTTCATCAATAAAAATTATAAATAAATTATCATTAAGAAATAATATCATTTATATTTAAAATGACTGTTTATGATGAAACATAATTTGTTTTCATCTCCATCACAAAATATTATACGTATTAAAAGAAAGAAAGTTTCATTTTTTACTTTATATTTTACTTAAATGTTATAATGGTAAAGATTAAAGAAATATGGAAACATGTGACCATATGTTTGAGAATTAGATGGAAATGGCCAAACTCCACTCATCCAACAAAATAAATGAAAGATATAGTGTCAATTTTTAGTCTTTATCATATTATATTTAACCATAATTACCAGATTTACCTTTACCGTGGTTGTTATTATTTATTGTAGTTAATATTCAAATTGACAAAAAATTAAAGGTTTATTTTTACTAAATTCGGGAGTATTGATTAAAAATATGGAATCCATTTTTTACGATTTAGTTCATATAATCCACCATATTGAATTTAAAATTATACTTGTAAGATGTGATGAAAAACAATTTTTAAGATATATGGATTTTTATATTTGAAAATGAACTAATGCCAACATATATTACGAAGGTGATTGAAAAATAATTAATTATATTAAATATAAATAAATAATATATGTTATAAATTTAATTAAAATTCAATTAAAAATAGTACATTAAAATTACTTAATTTATTGAAATGATACGACATTTTACAAAAACTTTTATTTTTCACAATTCACTGAAAAATCACTATTTTTAGAAAAATAAAAAAAATTTAACCTATGATAATTTATATATGATAATTTCAAAAATGAGATAATTTTTATGAAATTTAATTTCTAAAATTAATATAAATTACTTATAATATTAACTCACAAACAGCAATAAAAATTGTTTTTTTAGGAAAGCATATTTTTTAAGAATAGAATGACCCTACTAAATAATTGGTTTTTATTTACTAAAAAGTTATCAATTTAGAGTTGGGACTTTATATATATATATAATAACGTATTTATAACCACAAATTTAATCTCATGGTTATAATTGTAATATTTTTATTATAATATTCCATAGTTTGTTTATGCTCAGTGTCGCAAGTCGTATACAATATCAATCATAGTTTTAGTTTAAAAAACTCAGTGTGTTGAATTCTACCATGTTAAAAAATATCACCATAAAATTTTCATACCATGTACTAAGGTGAAAATAGATGACACTACTTTAGCATAATGGCTTCCATTGGTTCCCATGTTGCCACTTTTATTTATTGTTTCTCCATATTTCTTTGACTATGTCAGTTGTCTTGTTGTGGAGAAATGTATCACTATTGTCCAATATAATCAATAGAATATCCTTATAAAGTAGTAAATTTTCGATATATACATCCTCAAAATTTAGTACATGTGAGAAATCTGTCATTTAGTTCACCAAGGGGGTTACATAGAATACACCGTGAGCTTGAGAAATGGTTGGTGGTAGTTCAAGTCAATAAGTCATAGTTTTTATGTGATCAAGAATCTAAAACTTAAGTAGGGATTAGATTTTCATTATTTTAAAAAATAATTACTCTCTTCCATTGATATATACATTGGAAAACCATATCCCCAACCTCAAACTCCATGTCTAGTCAAAGATGGAGTGTATATCTTTTCTGTTAACTCTGATTATCCATGATGCGTTTCTGAATGGTCTTGACTTTCCTTACCACTTTCATAGTAATTTTATGTCCCAAAATCTTACTTTCACCAATTACATACCAGTATGAATGTTTTCTACATATCTTCTTAGAAATGGAACCATAAGGATCCATTTTTATGCTTGAGTGAAAGCTATTATTGTACGAGAAATCGACCAAATGAAGATATTTATCTTATCTTAATTGAAGGTCCCTCAAGAATTATCTCAACTATCTTCCAATGTATAAATTTTATTCTTAGATTGGATATCTTTTTAGGGATGATAATTCATAATTAATTTCAACTTAATATTTATAGAATGTTGTAGACTCTTCATGAACATGGTGGTAAATCTCAAATCTCTCTCAGATACAATCGATAGTGGTGTTTAATAGAGCCTCACCACTTTTTAATGTATATCTAAGTAAATTGAATGAGTTTGGAGTCCACATGATTTACAATGAAGTGAAGATTGTTTTTAATATAATCCAACACAACCCATATGACATTATTTCCTCTTGGTGTCTTCAGAAGACTAGTGACAAAGTCCGTGGTGAGGATTTTCTATATCCTTGTAGGTATGGGTAATAGTTACATTTATCCCCTTCTAGATTTTTCAGTCAGCCTTTAATTTATATCACTACATACTCATTTATGTATATTCAAAGATATCCTTCATCATATTTTCACACTAATAGTGCACTTAGAGATCTTGGTACATCATTATGTTCCATCGGTGGATTGGGGTGGTAGATCTATATATATCATTAAATATCACTTTCTTCACATAAATATTTGTAAGTGAAAAAATTCATGACACAAATATTATAACTCTCACTTCATCAATTATGAACCCTTAGGATTTCTCTTTTCTTATTTCATCCACACCACAATCAATTTTTTCATATTATTTTTTAAGAAATCCACCTTATGGATAAGTGATAACCATATTGAAACATCCAAGAATCAAGACACATAATCCCACATAAAAAATTCAAAACATAAAAAAAATATAGAAGAAAAAAAATTCAAAATTAAAATGAAACAATCAGACTACTTGGACCATGAACCGATCGTACACCCTGATTTTGAATTTTAAACAACCACCACCTCAAACCCTGAACTAAAGACATTCCCTGCTTTCTGAATTCATATAGAGACATCATGAATCCTCGGGCCACCTACCGCTTCACGATGTGCACCATGAAAAAGACCTAACACTTTGTTGACCACATCACGCTACGTGAGAACCACCACTAGAAACATTCATCATTTCCAAAATTTTACCGTTGATAACAAAGATAATTCCTGCAAACCAAAATCAATGTCACCGACTAAGAACCACCAGAGTCAAAAATAGAAAGAAAAATATGATCCTTCAACCGATCCATCACCAATCCACCACTTTTAGAATCCAGATCCCACAACATCATAAAAAAACACCATTGAATTAATGAACTCGGTTAATAAACAACCAAAAATCCAAAACCAAAACATACTGAATGGAGAGAGCCTACACAGGTCGAGCCACTATAGACCCTATCAACTATATGCAGATCAAATCCTAAAGCTTTCTGAGACCACTAAACTTGTCCAACCCGAAGAATATTAGTGTGATCTGAATCTTGAGCAGATTTAGGAGTGGAAGGAACCAAAAAAAAATGAGTTGCAACCTATGAAAGGACTTCCATATATACCATGACTCTCCTAGAACCTTGAATGATCAACAAAAAATAGAACCACTATAGGTCAGAGTGAGCCTAATGAAGGGAGACCCTCCTATAAAACCAAAAACCGAATGAAAAACGCATCCCAATGATCCAATAAACTATTGTAGTTAACCCAAATGGAGATAAATGAAGTAATAAGAAGCCATAGTAGTTAATGAAATAGACAATTTCCTCAACAGAAAGAGATCATCGAGAAAGGGAGAGAACAGACACAATCCACACTCCTGGTAAATCAATGCAATTCCACATACACATCCAATACCCCCCCCCCATGAAATTTGATACACCAGGCCATAGTGGATTCAGAAATGCAGCCACCAGAAGGGAATAACAGGGTTAGAGATGATGATTGATTCAACAAGATGAAGAGGATATAAAACAAAAGTGACTGAGCAGAGGTAAAACATGAGAAAAAGGCGAGTGAGGGAAAAATAAGAAAAGGGGAAATACTAGGGGAAGATGAAAGGATTGAGGAATGAGTGGAGATGAATCTGGGTATGGTGTGAAGACCTCCCCACACCTATTAATTTTAGGGAAGCCCTAGCAAAGAGTAATACTTATTACTCCCACATTTTCTAAATTTCCACATTATCTCTTTGAGTGTCATTTGAAATATCTATAAGGGATGGTTGAGAAATTATTAATGAAGGTAATAATTACATTCCTTAAATAATGATTCGTATGTCCATCCCTTTCATGTATAAAAATATTTGATCCTTCTCAATCCTCAAAATTGATGAAGTTTTAATATCTTTTCAACATAGAGCCTCTTTCACATTGTTTTCTTTCCTAGGATGGTAATGGACTGAGAAGTCATAATTCTTGAACATGTAAAACCATATTAACTGACAAAAATTATGTTATTTAGTGTGAATATATATATTAGGATCTTATGATCCATATATATTTCAAACATCTCCCTTTATAGATAATTATTATGGATTTATAATGAAAATACCATTGTTGGCAACTCCTTATCATGTGTTGCATAGTTATGATCATGAACATTCAACTACATTGAGGCATGGTCTATCAAATTTTCATGTTTCATTATTAAACATCCCAAAACATTATGTAATGAATAGATATATACCAAAAACACTCCCCACTTGTGGGATATGTTAATACCAGTGTAGTGAAAAACCTCTTTTGAAAATCCTTAAATCTCTCTTCACATTCACTTGTCTAGAAAAAATTTACCATCTTCTATGTTAGAATGGTTATAAGGGTTGAAAATCATGTGATGTTTCTCAAAAATCACAAATAATATCATGCTAGTCCAATGCAACTGTATATCCTTAGTAAACATGATGATCTTGGCAACTCTTTAATTGAATTTGTCTTAGGAGGGTCTATAGATATTATTTTTTTGGTGATAAAATTCACCAATAATGAAATTCATTTCATCCAAAACGCACATTTATTATACTTTATTTAAAGATTTTATTTTTTAATGACTTTAGAACAATACGAATATGTTTCTAATGCTCCTCATATCATTTGGAGTATATAATAATATTATCTATAAAAACTGCAACAAATATTTTGAGGTAATCCCTAAATAATAAATTCATTATGTCTATAATAATTCTTAGAGTATTAGTGAGCCTGAAGGGAATCACTACGAAATAGTAGTGTCCATAACTGGTTTCAAATTCTATTTTGGGAATATTTTCCTTATTCCCTATTAATTGTTGATATCCTGATAGAACATCCGCCTTAGAGAAAAATTGGGCCCCATATAGTTGATTGAAGAAGTCATTTATCTATTCGTGGGGTTTCTTTTTCTTTGTCACAATTTTTTGAGTTCATGATAATCAATATAGAGGCTTGTTGACCCATTCTTCTTCTTGAAGATGACGAACATTGTTTCCCATGTTGAGGCACTCAAGTCTATAAAACCCTTCTTTAGATTCTCTTGTTTCAACTTTTTCAATTCTTTCAACTCAATAGTGAATATTATGTAAGTAGTATTGGATATTGAAAAATATCCAGGTGTAATTTATATTGAGAATTTAACCTCCCAGTCATAAGGAAGTTTGAGAAACTCTTTATGAAATACATCAGTATAATCCCTCACAATGGGTATTTCATAAAGCATGATTATCTACATTATCTTAATCATTGGGGAAGGATATTATTTGTCATAAGAAAATAATATCCATGGTTGAATATAATATTCCATGGGAGATTCATCCTCCACTTTACACTATTATAGAATCAGAGGAGGGATTTAGACTTGAAGTTTGATCTACCTCTGTTGAAAGTTGATATTTCATTTATATAAGAACCACCAATACATGACCAATATAGAGTAAAAATCTTATAAATGAAGAAATATTATATTTTTTTAGAAGAATCACTCCACAAACATTAACCAGAGATGATTAATATACTTTGGATGAAATAAATTATCAAATTTTAGTTCTCACATATAACTCAACACCTTTGTTTTGTTGTAGTGCTTGAATAGTTCTACTAAACATGTAATAAATTAATGAATTTTTAGAACTAGAATCAAAATGTGCATTAACTATTCTTGAATAAGTAACTATTAGAACTATCTCCATATCATTGTTGGAATCTACCTCAGTAGTAATGATAACATATTCACATACTTTCTCTCTAGACTAAAGTTTTTTTCATTAATTGTCTCAAACAACCCTTTTCTCTGGGAATTATATTTTAAAGTGTCTATATTCCTTAAAGTGAAAAAATTATACCTTACGCTGAATAATGATCAAACCCTTATTATCCTATCTTTCATTTGGTATATTCTTTATATTTTTTCCGAATTGATTATCCTCACGCCCCTCTATCGACATTTGAAGCATCTTTTTTATTTCATTGAGATAGTTATCATGGTGCTTCTTCCCATAGCTTAGGAACATGGGATGTTCAGTTTTATTTCCTCCATGAGATTTATCTTTTAATCCTCTTAATGAAAAAAACATTTTACAGTTTTTATCTCTAGTGTCACGACACCAGTAAGACTCACTGATCTCTTTCTCAACTTTGATGGCACAATGGAAAATCTCTTTATAGAAATAAAAGTCCCAAATTGTTAAATATTTTTTGTAGACTTGAATTTAAACCACTAAACAAATGGTCCACATTACTTTTGGGGTCAATGAAAAATTTAGAGGCATAATGTGAAAGCCTTGCGATGTTTTTCTCATATTCAATGATAGAATCATTTTTATTTTTCCTCAATATGATGAAATCCCTCTCCATTTTAAGATAGAGAGTGCCAAGAAAATATTTATTAAAAAATATTTTCTGGAATTCTTCCCATTACATGGAATCGATATCTAACTTAGAACTTTTCTTCTTGATTAACTTTTACCTTGATCAAATCCCTCCCCCCTCTATGTGATAAACATCTGACACAACATTCTCTTATTCGGAGTATTATAGGATTTATAATATCATATCTATGGAGTTAATCCATTGTTCTAGGATTCTGGTATTATAAAGTAAAAAAATGAAGGATGACTGTATTTTATAAAAGGCTTGACTATAAATTTCTCTTTATTTGGAAAAGGAGGTTGTTCCACATAATTCATATTATTATTCATAATTTGAGAAAGTTGATTTAGTACTTCTAAGATGTTCCCATATCCCTCACCCAAATGGTTAAGCATATCATTGGGGAAATCAACACTTTGCCTATCATGTTGGCTGTGTTCACAGTTTTTTCTATTTCCCTCAATTAACTAAAAAATTAAGAAAATAGGAAAACACATTTGATAATATAAAAAAATTGAAAATTACATACATAGAGGTATTAAATTATAAATAATAATCATATCATAACTTATGAGTCTATATGTTTCAAACTACTTTATCAATGATAGTTTTTTATATTAGGTTTTAAAACCTAAATTTTTATTAATTCTTGTATAATGGTTCATAAAGTGCTTGTGAATTTATTAATAATATCCTCTAAGATTGTCAAACCAGGTGTGCAATAATTCTTCTTTATCATGTATTAGGTGATGATCAAGTTAAAGCCCAATACACCCTTTTTGGGATTATTAACCCTAGGCAGTGTTACATAATTCGGAAGTATTACCCGATATTAAAGAAAGATAAAAAACTATTTAGAGAGAGAAATTTAATATCCTAAACAAAAGGTTGGTTTAGATAGATCCTTATACCCATAAATTAAACATTATCATATATCAATATATCCGTTACATATAAAATCATTTTTGAAAATATGTAGAAATAGGGAAATTAGATTTTTATTCAATGAATAAAACATGAATGATTATAAAATAAGTCAAAAATCATGTAATGATGAAGACGGTGAGAAAAAACCATTTATGTCGTATATGATAAAATATAACATTCCTTTTCTACTTTGTAAAGAAATTCAAAATGTTTGGTATAAAATATGTAAAAAGATTCCTTTGGAAATCATTAGAAAGAAGCTAAATGATATATAAAAGTTCCTTTATGATTCATTTATTTCTATATTAATAAATAAATAATGTAATTTTAATAATATGGAAATTTGAATAAATGATATAGAGAATAAATCTTTAAGACCATTACAACAAGTTATTCAATGTAATTTCTCCCTTACGTAAAGCCTTAAAAAACATTTAATTTTTTTTAAAGTATTACATGGTAAAAAATGAACATTTTCATATATTTTAGAATAAATAAAAAATTCTATGAATATTTTAAGAACATCGACAAGGGAGAAAATTATTTGGAAGGGAAATATTAAATGGTCATTTTTTAAAATAACGTATGTTTCCTTGATTCAAACACATCACGTACATTATTTATATTCCAAAATAATAAACATATGTTAAATATTTAATTTATTTATAGAATTTTTTAATTTTATTACACCTTTTATTTTATTTTTTATCATTCTATATTCAATTACTTAATCCTTTATGTTGACATCAAACATTTTGATGATATTTGACTCATAAGTCCAAAATTAATTATGTAGGCTGATGATGGTCAATGATGTTTTTATTTCATCATATCTTGAATAATTATCAGAAATAATTTTAATTTTATAACAGTAATTATACTTTTAAAACCAACCATGAAATACGATTATGAAAAATTAACTACCTTACAATCATTATGATAGTAGGTTTATTATTCACATGAGTAACATTTCCATTATTCAAAAGCCATGATGGAAATAATGTAAGTCTTACTTTATCTTTTAATAATTATACTTACATCATAAATATCATATTATTTCTTTAAATAAACTATAGATACCATCCAGGTGTTTTGATGATAAAAATGAATCACGTTGCTTTGTAGAGTTGGCAGTCTATATGTACTCACAAACCAAGTTATCATTTTTGAATTAATGGATGGGTAGGAAATAATATGATATATTAGTCTTATATAATTATCAATATTTAATTGATATCATATATTTACTTTAAATCCATCATTATAAATATCTATGAGGTTTGGTGATGGAAAATGAATTAAATCGAGTCTTGAAGAGGTAGTCTGCCGTACACATGAACGATGGTTTTATTTCCCATTTTTTAGTAGAGTAGATAGATGTAGGTTATGCAATTATAATAATAAAATATAATTATATGTATGAAAATTATATTATTATATCATGAAAATTGAATAATATTGGATTGTGGTGGAAGAAGAATTAGAAAATGCCCAGTTAAGAATGTCAAATGTTTTCGGAAAACTTCTTCTGGTTTATAATAAAATCCCTCCTTGGAGAGTTTTATAATAAATCCAACATCTCTAAGAAATTTTAATAGAATTAATTAATTTATTTGGGTAGGTATTAGCTTAAATAAATGTGTTATGAAGTGTAATGAAAATAGGATAGGAGGTGTCGTGTTAAAAGAGAGGGAGAATCTATTGGACTTAAAATAATAAGTCAATATAAATTTATTTTAATGGAAAAGGGATCCAAATTGATATAATTAGATGTTAGGATGTATATGGGTCAACATTATCTCATCTAATTAAATTTATACTAGTTTAAACTGGGTTTCTACCTGTATCTCTTTAGTTTAACCCATGTTAACCTTTTTTTGACAATTATAGTGATAACATAATTTTGCAAACTTCAGGGGTCAAAATAGTTACTATAAAAGACTTATTGGTCCATAAATGGTCCATATTTGATGTTTTTAAACATATATAAATTACTTTTTTGTATATAGTATTCTTAGGAATTTAAATAATTACATTAAAATATTATTTATTATAATATATCATTACTATCATTTTTGGAACTATTCATTTAAATTGACTTTGAAAAATAACATGGAAATATTGAGATTCCAATATAAATATTGAAAAACCCACTAATATGTTATATTTATCCACATAATTCTTGGAACACAAGAATTTTTTCAATTTATATTACTATTAATAGTTTTAAAATCATTTATTTTATATTTCTAATAATTGAAAAATTATAGTGTTTATGTTTCGTACGAATTTAGAGAAATTAGTTCAGTACAAAAAATTTGAAATTACTTACCATGATATTAAATAATAAAACGTTGACATTAATATTTATAACTAGATATATTTTTTTTATTCCTATAAAAAAATATGATAGTTATTAAAATTAAGAAAGTGACATTTTTTATTTATCTTTTACTTAAATATTATTATGTTTAAAATCAAAGAAATATGGCACAAAGTGGCCATATATTCTAGATATAAATTCAAATTATTTAAGTAATCTTAAAAATTGTGATAAAAAAAGTGTTATGGACTATTTTTGGCTTATATCATATTATTTTTAATAATAATTACCAAATTTACTCTAACAGTGGTAATAATTATTTACTATAGTTACTATTCACAATGACTGAAAATAAAAGTGGAATTTTTACCAAAATTTTACCTCATGATTCCGTATATGGGATCTATATTTAAGATTAAAATTCCCCTAGTTTGTCGAATTGAATTTAAAATTAGACCCATGAGATGAGATGAAAAACATTTTTTTAGAAAAATGCCTTTTATATGTACGATATTTTTATAATATATCCAATTATAACAATCTTTTAAAAGACCATAATTAAATTATTTTTAATAAAAATTCAATAATTAAATTTTAAAAACAATATAGAAAATAATTTTACTCTATAAATACTAGAAAATAAAATACAATTCATTAAGAATTAATGTTTTTTAATATACATTAAAAAATCAAACTTTTCTTAGGTCTCAAAATTTCATCATAAGATAATTTTGATTTTCTGATTTAAAAAATTATATCCTATATATAAAATAAAATATATAAAATTTCTAGTAATTAATTATAATATTTTCACATAAAATGTAATAAATTCATTTTTTCGAGAAAACATATTTTTGAACAAAAAAAGAATTTACTAAAATTTAAGTGCTTATTTACAAAGAGTTTATCAATAAATTTATATTTACAATGAATATTTTTTATATTTTATAATTTAATAAATTTTATTAATACCCTACAATGTAATGCATATGTTATAATGATCATATTTAAATAAAAATATCTTATAATTTATTTAGGCTTGGTGTTGCATGCCATATGTTCTATAAAACCTTGTTTTATTTTTTAAAATTTTACGAAGCTGCATTAACCCCCATTAATAAATTTTTTCATCTATGTTTGTAGTTGGCCTTGGTAAATAATATTTTATATCTAAAAATACATTTTTTAAATCCCATATCTTAAAAAGGGTTAATAAAACATCCACTTGAAAAGAGGTAAAAGAAAATATGTAGGTCATCACATAACTAGGTTTCTAAAATTATAACATTAGTGGGAAGTGAAGATGTGGGAATGGATATAAAAATAATGTACACATAATTATAGATAGTGATAGAGATCATTGATCATAGTAAAGTGAATGATTTTGTGATAGTTAATGAGAAAAAATCTATAAACTGTTGAGATGTGTAGGAAATCATCTGTTACACAAAAATGGTGGTAATAGGGTAAATATTATGTTTCAAGATCCTTTTCCTAGAGTTTATTAATTCCTTTACCATATTGACAAAGAGAATAATGAAATATACTTTCTTGATTACCTGAATTTTTTCATTTAATAAATTTCCACCACAATTTCTCTTTCACTCCAAATGACGAGTATTTATGATGAATGTTTCATGCATGAATCAACAAAATAAACATCAAGTGGGTCACATAAGCCATAAAAGTATAACAAAATATTCTTCCTATATTTATAAATTAACCAAATCCTTAATGTATAGAATAAGACAATTCTCAAAATTAATAAATCATCATATAAATAAATTCAACATTAACCCCCAAAGATTCAATAATAACACCCGAAGTTCAACTTATATCATTCGATAAAT
The DNA here is from genome assembly GCA_963277665.1 of Viscum album. Lineage (NCBI taxonomy): Eukaryota > Viridiplantae > Streptophyta > Magnoliopsida > Santalales > Viscaceae > Viscum > Viscum album. The sequence goes on from OY728151.1 coordinate 1,994,263,453, forward strand.
AACAATCCATAATATTATTCCAAATATTCTATAATAAATTTAACTAAAAAGGTTAAAATGTTTTTATAACCTATTCTACAATGTTAGATCTAACATTTATGAAAAAATAACATCAATTACTATTAATGTATCATACTAGAAATGTATAAGAAAAAATCATATATTCTCTAAGATGGGATAATCATTCCCAAAAAAAACATAAATCACCATAAATACACACTAAAATAATATATTATTTTAAAAGATAATTCAACCTTTATTCATCAAATAAAATCCCCAAATGTTCTATTTTCATTAATTTTATAATATTCCTCAAAATAATTATGTTCTTATAAAATTACATTAATCACCTAATCACCAAACCAGTTTTCAGTCCCATGGTAATCTCTATGATAATAAAAATGTTTCCAAAACCAAATTAATCTTTATATATCACATCATTTAAAAAACTTCCATAATATACATGGAATCATGTTAGATATTGGTATTTTTCCCACCCTTATCATAATTTAATTATGAGTTCAAGACTTGTGGCCTTTATAGAGGCAACATGTTTCCCTTTTTACTAAAACAATATTAATATAATTTTTATTACATTACTCGAAATATGATAATCATCCATAAAAATAAAAATAATCATTAATGATGATATAAAACAAGAAGGTTATAAATACATTTAAACCTATGAAAAGAGAATTCTTCCTCAAATAATACTTCATCTTGATCCTAAGTGTTTCATAAAACTCAACCCATTAAAATGTGTACCAAAATTTCATTAATCAAAGTAAAATCCCATAACATAAGACCATAAAATTTGTGTCTAAGAATTTGATCATATTATCAACCATAAAATGACAAACCCATGATGGTATCCATAACTTTTTAGTTGACCTCAAATGAAAATATCCTAATATCCAAAGATATCTAAATATTTCCAATAATATGATGTGTAGGTACCTAAACTTAAACATTACATATTTCTGAGTTTTATTTCAAAAAATAATATTCTTACATTTTAGGATATTTACAATATATAGTTTAATAGAATTAGTGAATCACCATTAAAAAAATAAATACTACATCACAAAGTGGACACTTCCACTTAGTATGCATATTCCCCACAAAATAAAACATTTATGATATAACAAGTTTTATTTTCATGACATATCTTCATAATTTTCATCTTGAACTCATCCTTTCCCCTACCCATCCTTAAGACCACATGAAAAACATTTTAAATCATGGTATGAGAACAATAATCTTAGTAAGGGATATATAAAAATAATGAATGAAATCTATTAGTTCTTGATTACTTATACATGATTTTTTTAGAATTAATTTTTGGGCTATAAATAATCATTTTATTACCCAATAAATCATCTTTTCAATCAAAATATGAACATTAGAGAATTTATAATAAATATAAAAATATATAAAACTCATAAAGGTTCATTTTAATTCATTAAAAACATATGACTAATTTTTCCAAAAAAGTTATACAGTTCATTATTATGAAGTAGAATATAGTTTCCTTTAAACATAAGCTCATGGGTAATCACTTGGGAGAATAATATAAAAAAATGGTATCATAAGACCATTGAAACATAGGAAATGTGCCAGAGTCAGAAAACATGACATAATAATGGGTCAAGGCTAACTTCCAAGAAAACATCACATAGTGGAAAAAGTCCCATCATTTATTAGGTTTACTCCCTAATGCCATACATGACATTGGTTATCCCAATTAGGTTAAATACCCTTTGGAGGGGGGTGTATCAGTGTATGATAGATAAAAACAAATACCCCTTCATATCGTGTTTCTTCATTAAATAAAACACTCTTTTATCATTTTCCCATAGAAATACATGAACAGAAATGAAATCACACACGATACAAAACTATTTTTATTTTTTTCACCCTCACTGGGATATATCCAAGGAGCATACAAAGGCAATGTTCCAATGTACCAAAAAAACTATGGATCACTAACAAAATTACAAGGATTAGGATAGATCACTTCTATGACTAGGCTCACAACCATTACAATATTTAGGGGGTTCTCAATACATTCCGAAGGGTCACTCTCTAGGGCTGTTTCTCTGGCTCACTGCTGGTGGATAGGATCATCATCTTTCTTTTCCTTTTCTCACTACTCTTGGAAGGGGTCCAATCACATTTTATGGACTTTTAGGTGCATTAATTTTTATGTAAGCATAAATAATCAACTATAAATAGATTCTCTATTAAGGTCCCTTTTTCAAAAATAGATAAAATACACTTTTCCACATACTGTTAGTTAGAAAAAATTTATTTGGAAAACTATTTAAGTCCCTTCAAAAAAAAACTTATTCCTCTATGATTTTTGCTTCACTGCCTAGGTTGTATACTTCACAGACTACTTCTCCTCCACGGAATGCCATTTCTTCTACGAACTGTATCCCTTTTGCAGACCGCTTCTTCCACCACGGACCAACCCTTCTTCCATGAACCGTCCCTTCTTCATGGTTGTGTTATTATTTTGTAGACTGCCTCTCCTCTAAAGACCATTTTTTCCCACAAAACTTCCTCTTCTCCATGGACCCTAATTCCATTGTAGGCTAAAATGCACTAGAAAAACCCTTCACCAACTGTTCCCACAAACTACTTCCCCTTTCATAGAATCCCCCTTGCAATCCTCTTCTCCTTATTGGAATCCACCACAAACTCTTTTAGACTATTCAAAATTTCTTCCCAGAGAAAAGATGTTTTTTAATGTAAACCTATAATAGTATTGATGAGATTAGTGATCCTTATATATGTAAATTTATTAAAAAACACACTAATCATTTTTAATTTAATCTTTTATGCGGTAGAGCCTTCATCACATAATGAGCTCCTCCGTGAACCATTTTTCTTGACATAGTTCGCATAGAGCTTTTTATGCTCCTCGACGACCAATATCTTCCACTAATGAATACCTTTGTAGCACCACAAATTGATGACTCACTTCCATAAATGAAAATCCATCCTACATTCCACAATCCTTCAAAATGTTTTTTGCCTCCTACGAACATTAAGTCTTCCCATGAACCATTTTCCATTTATGCTATATGCACTATGCTTCATAGTCTGTATACTATTCACTCCTACATGGACTTTTTGATTTTTTAACAAACACAATCACACCCAAAAACACTTATAGAATGACTTGAGGGATTTTTCCCCAAAAATATCCCCATTTGGGTTTGCTGAAAAATCTTCACAATTTGATACATTGTTAAAAAAAATTCAATCTTATTCCTACATTTTCATTCTGTGATTAAGATAGAGAAAAAGTATTTACTCAACACACACTCTAATCCCACAAGAGCTATGCTCATCCAGAGAAAGAAAACAATAATGTAGATTTTATCAATGAATAACTTCATTTCATTCCAAAACCACTCTTTTACTTTCATCACAGACCTCAGTGGTCATGATATATAATATCATATCAATAAATTTAAACATCATCAGATTTAATACTCCCCATATCACATTGCTCCCACATTTAGATTCTGCCTATATTGTTTGAGACATTTTCTCTAATTCTATAGCTACAGTTTATCCCCCTTTGTTAATAAACCCGAAGGCCATTTTGTTTAGGTCTGAAAATAGGGTAAAGAACATATATCATCACATTAGAAAAAATGAACCATACCCACTTAAAAGGGGCTCCTCATCCATGATTTTTCAAGTGCAGGGATTTTAATGAACTCCCAAAGTTAGTCAATTCCAGTTAAATTCTTCTTTGGGTAAAGAATTTTTCAGGATGTCTGCAACCTATAGTTCTGTAGGCACGTACTACAACTTTGCAATATCTTACTCCAACCATTAATTTATGAAATGATACTTGATTTAATTGTGCTTATTTCTTGAGTGATGAAATATATTTTTATAATATTTATAGCACTTGAATTATCAAAGTGGATTCTAATCTTAGAATTTACTTTGACTCCCATATCATCAACCTTCTGATTCATCCACAATAAGTCTATGTATGCTTGAGCAGCTTAGATATAATCAGCTTCTCAGTCCTAAATTGATTGAAATCTTGATTCCTTCTAGATAACAAAAAAAAATCCACTAAGATAGAATGCCCCACCTATTGTTAATTTTCTATCAAATTCTGAACTAGCCCAATCAACATCTGTATATCCCAATAACTCTTGCTGAGATTTTTCATTATACTTCAAACTGAAATCCAGTATGAACTTGATATACATAATTATTTTTTTCACTGCAAGAAAGTGAGTTTCCCTGGGATTTATTTTATATCATTCTACATTCCATGTTTGAAAAATAATATCAATTCTTCTCACTGTCAAGTATAAAATACTTCCAATTATTTTCCAATATTTGGTGATATTGACTACATTGCCTTCATCACCCCATGCAAGTTTCATTCAGGTAGCCACCAAAGTTTCAATCCATAGGGAATTATCCCTTCCAAATATTTTCATAACCTCTTTAGAATATTATAGTTAGAAATGAATGTTCTATTCCTTCCTTGTGTATCCATTAAAACAAGGGGAAAACGCCAATTCATTGATCCTCAACATTTCAAATTCAGATATCATAATTTTTTTGAATTGTTTTCTTTGAGATTAATATGATCCACCAATGATTATTTAATCAATATATAGAAGCACCATTGTCCTTTGATTACTATTAGGGTTGACATATATATTCTATGTAACTCCACCATGATGGAAACTGATAATTTTTAGAAACTGGTCTAAACTTGAATACCATACTATTGGTGGTTGATTTAACCCATATAGAGATTTATCCATCCAAAAACTCTATTATCATTTACATGAATGAGAAACCCATATGGATACTCAATGTAAACTTATTCATCCAAAACCCAATTTAGAAATTATAACTTGAAATACTTCTGGAAAACATTGAACTCTCTTTACCTTAATATGGCCAATAATTATATGATTTTATCTAGCCTTTAAATAGGTGAAAATATTTCATCAACATTGATACCCTCTATCTAGGAGTACCATTTTCACACTTATCGTGATCTGTTTCGAATTACTACACCAACTTCTTTCATTTTATTATAAAAACCACATTTAGTCCTAATTAAATCACAATCTCTTAGCCTTCAAACAATCTCCCAAGTCATATTATTATCAATTTGTTAAATATTTTCATTTATATATTGAACCCAATTTCCATCTCCAGCATCTTCATCAAAACATTTAAGTTTTACCTATGATATGTATGATGATGTGTTTTGAGAATTCATCCTCCTTATAAGTACTAGAGTTATCTAATCATCAATTACGTCATGTCTATCAATTTTGGAACTTCAACTATATCATTTTGTAGAATCTAAATTATGATCATCCTTTTCATTATTAGAATATTATTCTGAATTAGCCTCTGGAACTAGAACATCCCCAGATTTGCCTATCTCTTCATTATTATTTTCCCATGAATAATCATTCATTTGTAGAATATTTTTCTAATTCTCTATTCTTGTTACATTATTTATTTAAAAAACATAACTTTTTTTTTATTGAATAATTTATATATTTTTTTTCTTTTATTATCCAAGAAATATCATTTCATCTCAATAGTATTCACAATTCATGTGTTTTTACTTATTTAGAATGAATCATTTACTTCTGAAAACATGAATGTACTTAAATATTGGATTGTTACCATACCATATCCCATATGGAGTATTCTCATCTTTTTGATATAATAAAGATATATTTGATGTGTAGGATGATGTTTCCAATTATTATTTCTAAAACTTCTCTGGTATGACTTTCTCAATGGGCATTGTTATATCCATGTTGTTGATAATTCTATTTCTTCTCTCAACTACTCCATTATGATGGGGATTTCTCTCTGGTGAAACATAGTTCATTATCACATGTTTCTTGGTATAGTCTTCCACTAGGATATTTGTGAACTCGATTCCATTACCTATATTGATATTTTTAATTTTTTGATCTCAAATCTTTTCAACTTCCAGTAGATATTACGTAATGAAACTAAACACTTCATACATGTGGGTGGTGATTGATACCCATTCCATTCTACTAAAATCATCAATCAAGAGAACATCTTATCTCCTCCCATCAATAGGTCTTGGTGAAATAGGTCCACACACATCAATTTACACTAGATCCAGAACTCTTGTTGACCTTTTATCTTTTTCCGAACAAGTCTTTCGAATGGTCTTTCATTGTTGACAAGCATCAAACGTATGAGTATGATCTAATGATTTATAGGGAAGGTCAGGGGAATAATAATATTTCACCAAATCTTTCAAGGATGTTTGAGTCATGTGTCCAAGAGGCTTATTCCATAACTTGTTTTCCTCTTCCATGGATAGAAAGAAAATATATTCTTCTCCACTCACTAGATAGAAATTTCCTTTCATTCGTTTCCCTAAAAAACAGTATTTTTCTATGATGACACATAATTTACCTGAAAAATTTATGGAATATCCTAAGTGACATAGTTTAATAGAACTAATAAATTTGTGATTGATACCTTCCAAAACTAAGACATCATCATGTCTCATGTCCCTATCCCTAAAACCTGGCTTTTCTCAAGCCAAATATCTTCAAGCCTTCATCATTGACAAATATTACAACACATTCTTTACCATACCATATTCTTCTCACCAGATATTTTTTAACTAACATATGAGAGGTTCATCCACTATCAATAATCCATATTCCAGTGTGATCTGATGCTTTAAAATAAATCTCAACAACCACTTATTTTTCTAATATCTTCTTATTTTTCATCCATGTTTTTTACTTCATACTCGGTACTGATTGATAGTCTTGATCTTCCACAAAGTATGATGGACCAGCTTCTTCTGGAAATATAGAAAAATAATTTTTCATTTTTAATGATACATTGAATTACTTATTATTACCACATTCATTCTATTTTGGAACATTTCATTTCATTTTCAATGAGTAATGTCTTTTCATGTGCCTGAATCCTCCACAACTAAAATATTAACCATCAAATGATTCCTTCAATATTAAGCCCTATATTGCTGCCTATGTTGGTATTATTCACCTTGATACCTATTTGATATGGATTTTGGATTTTCGATTTTCTTATCTTTCCACAATAATAGAATCTAGTGTGAGGTGCAATCCTGTGTGGAAATATTTCACTTCTAGTTATCCCTTTGGATCTCTGAGTCATCAGATTCTAATTCATACCCAAATAAATCCTTATCCAATTAGTGAGAAATTATGGTCTAAATTCAACCATTATTACTTTATTTTTGTGATCAATCCCCATTACAGCTACTTCATTCTGATCAATCATTTTCCTTTCCAGAAATTATATTGTCTGCTTTATTGGAATGAAGAATTTCTCTGAATCTTTCACTTTTCTCCATATACTGACAACATATTCTTCAAGATCTTTAATATTATTGAATCGATATTTTCCAGAATTAGTCAAACTATCGATATATATTTTATATTATTAAATTTTTATTTGGAAATCTACCACCATTTATGAGATTTATAGCATTTAAGACTTTGATTTTTAATTTCTACATTCATCTCAAACATCCCTTCTACTTGAAGCTGTATATATAATTAGGCATCATGAACTACATTGTAGTATTTCTTTGGTTTGGATCTCCAAACATCTATCTCTTCAAAATATGCTTCTAATTCCACATGAATGTCAAATCATCCTTATACTTCTCCCTCTTCACTATCACTTTCTTCCTTTATTTTAGAATTTCCCACAATTACAACCATAGAATATGCTTCACAATCCTTATAGTCCTATAACTCTTCCACTTCATATTCTATTGAGCATTCATATTCTTTTGAAATAAAAATATTATTTTTGAAGAAATTTCTTTTATCACTTATCCTACCATCCACATAGGCTGAATACTTCTGAAAAATTGCATCACTGTCTTCATCATCATATTCAAATTTTTTAAAAGACCTTTCTACAAAACGTCCAATATTTCCACATAGAAAGCATGAATGTGGATGTTTATATTAAAAATTTCTTATTCCAATATAAAAATTTGAAATGTGTAATGACATGACATCATCTTGATTTTCATCCCCTGGCTATCTTCTATAGGAAGTTTTTTTATGTCCTTGAATGTCTCTTCATTGGAATCACCATTTCCCACAACATCATTATCATCATTTCTCATTTCATATGACACAAGATTACTATGAATGTTATCCAATGCCAGATCATTCAGATATTTATCTTCCAATACAGAAACCTTTTGATTAAACCGAGGTATAGGTTTTCATGAGATTTACTTGAAAATATTTATATATTTAATAATTTCTCCAAGACCACATCTGTCTTCCCTAAAAACATTCACCTGATCAAATAATGTATCAACAGACTCATTAGGGTAAATTATTGGATCCTTATATTTGTTCCATTGAACCTGCAACTTTTCCACTCACTTTTTAGTTACCCTCATAAATGTTCAAAAACTTTTCCAACATAGCAGGTGATGTTTACATGACTTCACATTTTTATGGATTTCATTAGATGGGCCTCCCCCCAAATAATTAATACCTTTATAATCCAAATCTAATTCCCTACAACCAACATCTGATAATGTACCACTGTCAATATTGGTTAATATTCAATAGACAGATATTGTAAAGACATCCATTCCTAATGATTACAGATACTGATTCATCTAATTCTTGAATAATGGAAATTTTTTCCATCGATATCTGGAATACCATTTTTATGGAAACCCTCCATTTGTTATAGAAAAAGAAAACCAATTAATTTCAACCTTTACCTCCTATATCAATAGTTAGCCTAATTAGGTTAAATACCCCAAGAGGAGGGGTGGAATCAGGGTATGATTGATAAAAAACAGCCTCTTTAGATATTCCTTAATCATTAAACTAAACACTCTTCTCACAAATTATTATAGCAATATATTAACAAAAGTAAAATAATACACGAGGCACATATATTTTTACTTGGTTCACCCTCATTGGGCTACGTCCATGGAGAATACAATGGTAATGTTCCGATGTACCAAATCCACTAAGGCTCAATATAAAATTACAAGGTTTGGTTTAGTTTAATTATATGCATATGCTCACTACCATTACATGATTTAGGGTTTACTCACTGCATTCCCATGGGTCACTCCTTGTGTATCTTTCTCTAGCCCACTGAATGTAGAAGGGATCACCATATTCATCTTCATTTTCTCACTACTCTTATAAGGGATAAAATCATTGTTTATGGACTTGTAGTTCGCTATATTTTCATAAAAATCATGCTTACTCAGCTGTAGATAGATTCTCTTTTGATGTCCCTTTTCACCTGTATATGAAATCCACTTTTTACCATACTGTTAGTTAGAAAAATTTTCCTTCATAAACAATTTAAATTCCTTCGTGAAAGACATGCTTCCTCAGAGAACTGAATTGCACTGAATAGTGAATATTCCTTATGTACTACGTCTCCTCTATGGACTACCTTCGCATTTGTGAATCGTATCTCTTTTGTAGACTGATTCTTCCTATGCAGGCCAAACCTTTTTATGTGAAACATCACTACTTCACAAATGTGTTCTTCTACTATGGACTTCCTCTATCTACCAAGTATCGAATACCACATTATAAATATTAGATTAATTTTAAATTATTTAATTCATTGAAGTTGTAGAATTTATTTTAAAATTATATGCATGAGAAACAACTGAAAATTGTTTCTTAAAAAAATCATTTGTAAGTATAAAATATTATTATATTTTATTCAAATATAAAATTCATCCCAAAGACTATAATTATTTTATTTTTAACAAATGTTAATAATTAAAAATGAAAAAAAACCAAAATGGAATTTAAATTTATAAATACTTGAAAATAAACTATAATTTTCAATAAAAATAATCATTTTTCATTATTCAAGAAAAAACAACCGTTTTAGAAAAAATCGCAAAATTTAATCACAATATAATTTTGATAAGATGATTTAAAAAATGATAACATATTTATCAAATAAAAGTTATTTGAGTTCGTGAAATAAATTATAATATTTTCTCATGAAAATAAATAAAAGTCCATTTTAAAGAAAATATATTTTGGAATAATAAAATGACTTTACTAAAAATTCGGTGAATATTTACTATGAATTTATCAATAAATTAATAATTTTTAGGCCCTTTATAAATATTTACTAATGCATTTAATCTCATTGATACCCTTAAATTTAATGGCTTGTTAAGACATCTTGTTTAAATTATAATATTTAATGGTTCATTTAGGATCATTGTTGTGTCCTATTTACGTAGTGAAACACAGCTTTGTTTTTTAAAATATTAGGGTGTTACAACCGTTTATATTAGCTACAATGCTAAAATATTATAGCACTACGACTATTCTATTAGAATTCACTAATGTCTGTTATTGAACCTGGGTTTCATGTAACATTACATAGAGTCTTTACTACTTGGGTGAGCCTTGATATTCTATATATCTATTTAATTATATTATATAAAATTTTAACATATTACATATATATATAATTATTAATGTATTTAAATAAATTATCAAATATTTTCTTTGATTAATTTAAGTTTTACATTTTTAATATATAATTTATGAAAATTAGGTTAATAATAAGTTTTAATTTAATATGAATCAAATTTTTAACTATTAAATTCAAATGTATATGTATATTTTAATATATTCATATATTTATTTATATTTATTCATAAATATTTAAATATATGAAAACACCCATAAATAAAATTATAAATATTCAAATATTATAAATGCACATGCAATTATAAATTAGATAATTTGAATATAAAAATATAGTATATTAAAATCAAAACTATATATTTAATGTATTTATTTACATATTTATTTTTTATAAGTGTGTTTTCTAATATATATAAACACAAAGAAATAATTTTATATGTATGTATGCATGTATGTATATATGAACTTATATTATAAAAAACTAGAAATTCTATACTAATAATCCATATTATTAACAAGGTTGAGAGGTAACCCTTACATGTCCTGAAAGCTCGAAGGAAAAATTGCATGGAATACATTGCTTGAAGTCCGAGTGACACAAATACATAATACATTGATCGAAGGCCTAATTCCCTAAGACCTGAAACTAAAACAACCCTTCTCTTCTTTGTACATCCTTCTTTCCAAACTTATTATCCCGAAGTCATGTCTTTATCCCGTTATCACTGCCTCCCCAAATGGGTTCTTGAACAAGTGTTTACTAGACAATACATGAATAAACCATGTCCATCCTTATCACCAATGACTATCTTTTATCCTTAATGGTCTCCACTATTCTGGAACTACTCCATCACAATGTCTGAAGGCTTACCAGTGATGGATCATAGGCCCATTGGTTTAAAGGAATAAATACATAGCTCAAAAGTTCAATATAGGTGAATAGTACCACTACAATAGTACCTTTACTGCAATAATACTGCCACTATACTATGAAAATTCTCCAATTCCCAGTTTTTTAACTTGGGTCTAATGCAAGATCCCGAGGGGACTTTGCAACTCATACAAGCCCCCAATCACTTGTGTCATGTGTGTGTGTGTACGTATATGTATAATAGAAATTATATATCATTAATATAAATATACATATTTAAATATCAATATATATAAAAATATTTTAAATTATATGGTTTGATTTTAAATTTAATATAAAAAAATTATATGTATAATATATATAAGTTATATATATATATATTGTTACATAATTCATATATATGAAAATTAAAATATGAGTACATAAAATATTATATATATGATAACATTTTTTAGTGAGAAAGAAGTGCTGCTAAATGAAATCCTCTTCCATTCCAAAATAACATTCAAATAAAGGAAAATCATTATCAAGACTAAAGAAAGAAAGGGATGCACATTTATTGGTGATTTTATCTAATGATAAAATGTAATCCCTTTAGTAGTGTTTTTTATAGCATTGATAAAGGGTAGAGATGAATATAGTGAAACATAGTAGTGTGGATTATTTTTGGATAATTAATTTATGTAGAATATTTATGTAGTTTTATTGAAATAAATATGATTTTGTTTTATTTCCTAGAATAGAATAGTATTTTTATGATGTGATATAAAAAAATTATATATATAATCTTTGGTATGTGTGGGTTATTTAAGTGATGGTTTGATGTTGTGTGGATTTCATGAGTGTGATGTTGCATTGGTTAGAGAGTGGGTTGTGTGTAGTATATTTTGTGTAGGAGATGTGTGACTAAGGTGTGTGAGAGTTTGAGGTGTGAAGAAGAATCCCACGCATGATTTTAAAGTTAAAAAAAATTAATTAATTAAAATAGAAAATATTTTGAAGAAATGGAAACTGATTAGTTGTGTAATACTACCCTTGTTGATTTTTCCAGCATGTACCCTAGTTGACACTTATAAAATCTAGTATAAAAAAGGCCTATAGAAATTACCCAAAGTCATCGCTAAAGGCCTATAGTGGCCACCCAATGACCGCCAAATGAGAAATGATTTTGTCCAGACCCATTGCCTACAACCTCAACCATTTAGGGAACACTGTATCCCACATTGGTGTCTCTAATAGCGACTACTTTATGGTAATAACTATTGAAAATATCTCAGTTAGTTTAGTGATTGTCAAATGATAGTCACTATAGCCCGACATAGCTAGGACAATAGTGGATGACATATAGAAACCGCTATAGGGTCTCATGGTCTCTCCTATTGTGACTTCTATATGGTGGCCTCTATATCACTTTTTATATATATAATTCACAGTAGAATTATAAAAACCACCACATTTTAAAATTATAATAAATCTTACCAAAATATTTAAAACCAGAGGCCCATAAATCTCTTTTCCTAATCATCTTGCAAGCTCTACACACACGATTGAATAAAAATATGTATAAAAAATTAATAAAATAATATGTTTTTTATAAATATCACAAAAAATAATAATATAAATCTCATAAAATGTTTCAAATAAAACATAGTACAAGAGACATAAGTTATTTGAATTTTAAAATGTATTAATAATGTCAAATCATTTATAAAAATTTAAAACCATTTATTCAGTCATTTTGAGAAGACCGCATGTTAAATTTATATGTCATATACTTTTACACATTAAAAATAATAATAAGGCGGATTTAATTTTATTTCATTTCATTTTGAGGTGGTTTTCTATTGATCTGACCATTAAGTGCACGTTTTGAGGAGTGATGACACTAAAATTGTGTTTTACATCATTGTAAGAAAAAAACACCTCTGATTTATGTACAATATATTTTACCATTTAAAAATTAACTCTATGGTTGTTTTTGTATGATTTTATGAAATTTGGAATTCATTCGGTTGGTTTTGACCCCCTCCCGCCTCGCGTGTTTTTAAAGGGTGTAATACCTTTAAAAATTGAAAATTCAGTAAATCTGGCCAAACATCTTGTCTTATTAACATGTATCCTTATAGTACATGTCAAAAATTATAATTATATTTTTTTCCTATTATTTAAAATTATTCCTGGATTGTTTTCTAAGGATTTGACTATTAAACACACATTTTGCTGTCTTGTGGAACTAAAAGTGAATTTTCATTCTTTTTGGGAAAACCCCACCACAGATTGATGTTTCACATACTTGAATACTCCAAAATTAACTATACTATGGTTATTGTCTAATTTTATAGAATTTAAATTATGTTTTATTGGTTTTGACCCTTAGATGAACCTTTTTAAAGGGCATAAACATTTAGAAATCACATCTTGGTTCGTTCGGGCAGAACCACATGTCTGATTAGTGTTCCATATTTTGGTACTTGTCATGAATAATAATTATAAAAATTTTAGGATTTAAAGTCATTATAAAATGGGTTTCTATATATTTTATAGTTATATGCACGTTTTGGTGTTTTATAACACTAAAAGTGAATTTTCTATCATCCTGGAAAACGACACTTCCGACTAATGTACCATTAGATCAACCATTTAAAAATACATGTGATAGTTTTTTTCACCTAATTTCACAACATTTAGATTTAATTTAGTGGGTTTTGACCCCTAGTGTGTTTTAAAGGGTGTCAAACCTTTAAAAAGAATATATTCAGCCATTCTAGGTAGACCGCACACCGGATTAAAGTGTTGTCTCCTCATACATGTAAAAAATAAGTCTAAGATAATTTTACTATGATTTCAAGTCATTATGAGATAATTAAATTTATAAAATTTTTATATGTCCATTTTGGTGTTTTGTGAAAGTAAAAGGGTGTTTTTAGTCCTCCCAAGAAAACATCACCTCAGGTTGAAATTCTATCTAATCAAACATTTCAAATTCACCCCATGGTTATTTTATTCTAATTTCACAAAATTTGGATGATATTCACTTAGTTTGAAACCCTGGGAGAACCATTTTAAATGGGAATAAAACATTTAAAAACTACATTCTTGGCTATTTTGTGAAGACTACATTTGTGATTGACATTTATCCTACTAATACATCCCAAAAATAAAAATAATATAGTTTTCCAATAATTTCAAGTCATTCTAAGATCATTTTCTATTGATTTTTCCTTTAAATGCATGTTTTTATGTTTATGACACTAAATGTGCATTTTACATTATCCTAGGAAAATGATCCTCTAATCAATTTACCATCAACAATACCATATGAAAATTTACTATATAGGTTTTTATCTAATTTTACATCATTTAGAGGTGATTCGGTTGGTTTTGACCCCCACATATTTTTAAAGTGGGTGAAACCATGTAAAGTTTCGTATACGGTCATTCCAATTATACCACATATACAATAAAAATTTCTTCTCCATGTACATATAACATCCATATCCTTCAGAGTGGGTTTAAAACCTATCCCTTTTTGAATTTCATAATTTGTGGGTATGCTAATTTATTTTTTGATCATCAAAACATAATTCCAAGTGTTTAATCGACCCAATATTATATTATTGGATGGGTTAAGAGGTTTGGAAGTGCCTCAATTTTTGTGATGGGTTTTGGCTGCATTAAAGGCTTGAAGGAATAGTTTTGGAGTTGTAGTCTAAGGCACATAGTTTGGGGTAAAACCCTCGAGCCTCTCAATCAAACCCTGAAGCCCTATTTTTTCCTTGGGAACTATTTGGTAAACCTTGTGGGGTAAGGTGTATGACTGCACATGACCCTATATTTTTTTTAGAGGGATTACAAAATTCTTTTGTATGATTTGAAAAACCATACTTAAGCCCCATGGGTTGTTCCATTTGTAAAGTAACTCACAGTATAACATGCATGGTTTGCGCATGAAAAGGAAAAACCATATGGGATAAACATGAATTGTTGGGTTCCTCAATATAAGGATCCACATGGTGGTCATAATTTTTTTTAAACTATACAAGCTAATCGTGAGATCTATTAAAGAGGTGAAATGACCAAATTTACCCTCTTTCATTTTTCCCTTTATTCCTACTTTTCTCCATCTTGGTCATGTATATCAGCATCGGTCTCCCTTTTCTCATTCTAGATAGGGTGTGACTTATCATTATCATGCAACCCCCATTCTTCCGGTTGTTTTCTGTGTTGGATCCCCCTCGATAAGTATCTCTTCGTCAATCCTTCATCTCTTCCTTGCACTTTCCCCACTGACCATTAAATTTGTTTGTGTAATTTTGCCCTATTTTCAGGGTGTTTGATGAAAGATCCATTTTCATCCAAAAGGGTTGGGGTTAGAGGCTATGATCAAATGTTACAACATCTAAAAGTCCAAGGTAGGTGGTGAATATTTTTCATTATAAATTCTTGAGTTTTCAGGAGGTGAGTATTTTAGCACACTGGGGTTTTGACCAAGTGAGACCCTGAAATTTAAATGGTTTCATTTAATTATTTTATTTAATCTTGGGAGATAGTTTTGGGTATTCTTGTTTGATACTACAAGTGTTTTGAGACATACGAGAGGATCCCAACCTTGGGCCATTAGGCCGGGGTGGTCGTATTATTAAATGAAATTATTTATTTAATTTGAGTTGTTTCATTTAAATTAATGTGAATTGTATATATAAAAATTTCTTTCAAATTACTACTGAGATCCATGGGATTGTGAAGGGCTTGGACCGTGGATTGATATAGTGATGGATATCTACATAAGGCATTGTGATTATTAGGTTGGGCTTGGATAAGGATACATGGGTGATGTGATCATCTGTTGTGTCACATGGTCATTAGTTGAGGTGGAAAGGTCATCAGGTTGAGGGCATGACCTATGATGTTAGATGTGATGACCATAAAATTTGAGCCACATGGTCTTAGGGGAATGTAGTTCCAGATTTGGTGTGAATTAGGTACTAAATTGGTGATTTTTGCTCATGTGTGTTGGAAAAAACACCATTTGGACTCTTATGCACATAGGTTGACTCAATAATGAGGTGGTTTTGACCACTGTTGTTTGTAGAGGCCCCTAGTAGTGGGAATTAGGATATTTTTTGGGGTTTATTGTCCTCAAAATACATGGGGATGTTGGGGATCCATTAGATGATATTTCTAAGGTCGTCGGTTGGGGGAAGATGCCAACCTTGGTTGAGGCAGTTAGGCCAGGGTCATTTTGTAGGATGACCATCTCTATTCTATAGGTCATTGTGAATTTACGCAACATTTATTTTTTTACCTTGAGGAAAGATATCGATGCGCCTCAAGATGTTAGGCTTTGAGATAATGTGGTTTTTAGAGAATGGGTATGAGGGACCAATTTTGTATTGATTGGGCTTGCTTTTGGGATGTTAGTGAGATGCTTTGGACATAAGGATTCAGCTGGAATGAAGTGGTAGTGACTTCATTATGGTGGAACTAGTGGGTTCCCCTGGACATTATATATCAGGGGTTTCCTTGAGTTTAGGGGAATGAACCTCTCCACTATGACATTAAAGCATTGGCTGAGTTAGGTGACAAATTATTGGTGGCTTTTGAGCCCTAGTGAAGTATGAGTTTATTTATATGCATGTGATGGTATTTTATTTTATTATATTTACACCTGTTTAATAAAAAATTAAAGGTAAAAATATGTGGGTGGTACCCTTATGAGGCACATTCTTACACCCTACAAGGTCCGTTCATGATGCGTTTAGAATTCATGTTTTTTGAACTCATGTAAAGGCGTGGGTTAAGGAGAAGTGATATTAGTGGATGTTATCATGGGGTGGAAGGCAAAAAAACCATTTGTTCCTACCTCAGAAATAATTTATGTTTTTTCCATTCTATTTCAAAATGTTATATATTTGTATACATTGATAGTCAGCCAGGGGATACCCCTTATTGGTTATTATATTGTATTAACTATAATGGATGCATGTGCTATTTTAGTTTCATTAAACGACATGTTCGAATTGTTTTCTTATTTCCTCAAATAATTTTCATTATTATTACATTATGGTTTGGTATTGATTTAGTTTATGCCTTTGGTAGTTCTAGTTTGATTCTAATAAAATTTTCCATACAATTTATGTTAAATATATATACTCGGACCATTATTACATTACCACCGGAGGTTATAGTCTCACCACTATTACCCTTATTACACCATCACTACAAGTTGGAATCCTTTGGATCATGGGGTGGCAAGCCTAATGGTATTGGAACTTGGTCTGAAATCACTATTTAGGTGACAAATCAGGATGAGGAACTATAAGAGGTATCATTGGATTTTATTTTAACACTATCTTAGTCCTACTATTTGGGTTCTGATAGACCATAGATTAAGATGTTTTCAGAACTAGGTTTAGAACTCATGATTAGGTACCTATAACCCCATGCATGGGGAATGAACCAAGTTTCTAGGGGTTGGAATTGATTTTATTATTTTTATCATTTTACAGTTTATATGATTTACACCTCAAGTGGTACTCTTGGAATGTGATTTTTTTATGATATGTGGTCTTTGTCCTTATATAAAATGGAATGATATGCTAGAACCTTGGCCCTGTATTGAAAGGGGTGTATACTATCCATCATTATGCTTTTGATAGGAACATAGGATGTCTAATTTTATATATGATTGTGAATTTAATAAACTAATTGGTTAAATGTGATATTAAATTTGATATATATAAATATATATATATATGGGCCTGGCTCATATGGGACTAGGGAGGTATGATGGAATGTGGTGATGTTGATGACCAGGTTGGGTGATGTGGTTGTCAGTTAGAGGTGACATGGTTCATCATGATTGTGGTGGCCTAATGATTATGTGACACATGGATCTATTGAGGGTGGGAAAGGAGTTCATGAGGTCAGGATGCTGAGTGGGATGGTTTCAATGGGGATGGGTAAGGGTATTGAGTTGAAACATCCTGTTACTACTTTCTCTATATGTGTTTTGTATGTGTATGATATCTAAGATGTCTGTACATATGATGATATTCAGAGAGTTTCCACCTATATGTCTTTTATGGAAGTATAAGAAAGTGTTTCTGGGGTTCTTTATGTGCATGAGCAGGTTGAGACCCCTGAGGGTCAGGCAGATCAAGTACATGCTCATGTTCATGCATAGGTTCTAGTACAAGTAGTGCAGTCACTAGGGTTAACTTCTTTTTGGCCGTGGATTAATGAGAATATCATAGCGAGCCCGTTACATGTGAATTTGGGTATTGATAGTGAAGAATAGAGATCAAATCCTTCAATGATGTATCTGAAATGATAGTTCCAATCACAATACCATCCACATTTCATTGGTGAGAGTAGTCTATAGGAAGCTGATAACTGGATAGAGGCTATACAGATGATTTTTGTTTCGTTTATGATGCCTCCAGGGCATAGGGTGCATCTAGAGAACAATATTATGAAATTATTGTAAAAGAATTGGTGGGGTGTGTAGGTTCAAGAATGCATACATGAGAGACTATCATAGAAAAAAATTGATTCTAGGTTCCTCAAGAACATCTTTCTAGAGACACTTAGGGTGCTGATAGATTGATAGTTCTTGATCCTTTAGAAGGGAAACATGTTCGTCATGGAATATGCAATGGAATTAATAAAATTTCTTCTCTTTTAACTCGTCATGTTGTGTTATGACATCTCAAGGGTGAGTCATTTCGAGGATGGTTTATGGAATGCCATTCGGGTATAGGTAACCATAATTAGGTTTTTAGTGATTCTCAGAGTTAGTGAATCAGGCGATCATAGCAGATGGAAACATTATAGATAAGTATAACTCAATCTAGGAGATGAAATTATGTTATGATAGTGGAAATTATCCATATGGAAGGAATTGAGGATGAGATGAGTTCTAGTAGGGAGGTTAGTGAAAGGACTTAGGAATACCACATTAGGTTGTGTCATCAATGGTGTGATTCCGGTGGGGGAAGCCAAGAAATGTATGGAATCAGTGTGAGAAGCCACCAAATGAGTGATGCACATGTGTACATGTCAGGAATATCGAGAGGTTCAGTTGGAAGCCATCTTGGGCAGTTGATAGTATGGTATTGGGGAAGACATCAGGTTATGAGTCCTAACCGGGAGGAGTATAAATTGATGGTAGCCGATATTCAGATGGCCGCGGGGGTCATAGAAGAAAAAAATACCTGAAAGGTTGGTCAATGGAAGGTGGGTGGTGGAAAAACATAGGTTGGTCAGGCTTCAGGTAGTCAGGATTCAGGTCAGGTGCATACAATGGAGTTTCTAGGTGCTGAGCAGGCTGGTGAACCGACAATGGTAGGAGGACATCCATGGGAGTAGCCATGTTTTAGTTTTTCTTTGGCATGGCCTATTGAGGGATGTATATTTTTGGTTCAAGAGGTGAACATAATATATGTATGTATGGAAAAAATTTTGGTTAGTAGGATGGAACTGGATCAGATGCATTATATATATATATATATATAAATGAGGTACGTAGATATCAGGCCATCTAAGAGATGCATGTTACATGAGTGTGTTGGAATCTGGGCATCGTTAAATGGAGGACTGGATTGAGGTTTGAGTCACCAAGAGATAAGTTTTTAAACCATTGGTTATAAGGATATAGTCGTAAGTGGTTTGATTTTGAGCATCTCATAATATTCAAGACCCTGTTCGTGCCATGTGCGACAAGGGTATGAGGCGGGAACCCCTGGTGTGTGCAATTCTGATGGGTGTGGGGTATGAAACATGAGAAATAGATGAGGTTTAGTAGTGAAGATGCATCATGGGAGGAAATTTGAATCCTGGCATGGTCTATAGACCATCAATTGATATGATTTTTGGGATGGGATGTGACTGGAGGTAGGTCACTCATAAGGTGAATGGCCCCATTGAGGTAGTTGGCCTGTACTATTTTTACATAGGTAGTCCAAGTTAATTTTGACTGGATGGGTATGTTTAGTACAATCTATGGATTTTTTATTATAGTTCTAGGAAGATCTATGTTATGGTGGTGATATTTCAACATCCCATTTATTTCAGAGTGGTTCGAAAACCTCTCCCCTTTTGAATTTTTGGAATTAGTGGGTATGCCAATTTCTTTTTCGATCATTGAAACCTAATTCTGAGTTTTCAATCAACCCAATAGATTTTCTCAGATGATTTAAAAGGGTTAAAAAGTGAAACAGGCGTATATATGGGTATCTGGTGAATTGTAGGCCTGGAGTCCCAGTTTTATAGTTGTATGCTAAGACATTGGGTAAAACCGTTCAACATATTAGAGAAAAACATTAAGCCCTATTTTTTCAGGGGAATTGTTTATTTAACCATGTGGGGTAAGGTGAATGAACTTGTTTGAAACTCTATTGTTTTTTGAAGAGGTACTCCAAACTAGTTTTTTAAGGCTGGTAAAACTGTAAGATAGCCACATGGGCAGTTCTATTTAGGAAGTACCCTCACACTATGACGTACATAGTTTGTTTATGGTTAGGGAAAACCATGTGAGGTAACCGTTTGGGGTGTATCCAATTAAAAAGGCAAAATTAGAAAATTTCCACTCTTTCCTTTTTCTTTTGTTCTTCCTCCTTTTCTACTCCTTGGTCATGTATAGCTACAAGGGCCTCCCTTTTCTCCTTCTGGATAGTGTGTGAGATATCTCCATCGTTCGACCTCTATTCTTCAAGAAATTTGCTTCACTGGATCCATCTCAACAAGGATCTCCTCATCCAAGCTTCATTTATTCCTTACTTTTTTCTCATTGACTGAAACATACATTCATGTTCTTTTTTAATTTTCTAGGTGTTCAATGGGAACTCTGATTTCATCTGAACTGGTCAGAGTTAGAGGTTAAAATCGGACATGCCTTCTTTTATAACTCCAAGGTAGGTGGTTCGTACTTTTCTTTGTGATTTCATGAGTGTTTTCTGGTGTGGATTTTAGAGTGATGAGGGGTTGACTGAGAAAGACCCTTAATTTAATTTATTTCTTTTAATTAATCAATTGAACCTTATGGGATGCTTTTGTGAATTCTCTATTGAGACTATAAGTGAGTTTAGCCATGTGAGAGACTTGAAACCTTGGAAGGATATGCTGGGGTTGTTCTTATTATTAAATTTAATTTTTTATTTAGCTTTAGTTGTTTCTTTTAAATTGATGAGAAATAAATATATATATAAATTTCATGTCAATTACTGTTGAGATTTTTGGGATCGTGACGAGCTTGACCTAATTATTGAGATATTGGTGAATATTTTTTTGAGCCGATACGATCTTTATGTTGGTTTTGGCCTAGGTTACTATGTTGTTGTGATCATAAATTGGAAAACACGGTCATCAGTTGAGGTGGAAAGGCTATCAGATTGATGGTATGGGTCATGATGTTTGATAGAATAGATATCAGATTTGAGTTACAAGTTCTTAGCAGAATGAGGTTCTAGAGTTGGTGTGTCTTAGGTACTATATTAGTGATTATCACTCACTTGTTTTTGAAAAATAACAATATTGAGTAAAATTCACAAAGGTTAACATAGTGGTTATGTGGTTTTGACCACTCTTGTGGGTAATGTAACCAAATAGTGTAGTTTAGGTAATTTTTTTGGGTGTTATTTCAGTATAAAACCATGGGGATGGTGAGGAGCCATCATTTGAATACATTGAGGATATCTGTTGGGGGAAGAGGCCTTCTATGATTGTTGACATTAGGCCAAGATAATTTTAGAGGATGGGAATCACCGTTGTTTGGGACGTTGTGCTTTGATAAAACATTTATTTTTTCCTTGAGGACAAACATCACTGTGACTTTGGTTGTTGGAATTCGATCCAATGGGTCATTTCGAGTAGGGGTCCAATGGACTTGTTTTTTATTTATTATGCATTCCTTTAGGATGTCAATGAGTTTTATTTGGACATGAGGTGTTAGTTGGAATGAGGTTCTGGTGAATTCTTTGTGGTGGAACCCGTGGGTTCAAGAGGATATTCTATATCAGGGGTTTCCTTGGGATTAGGCTAAAAAACCTCTCCATTATGGAATTCTAGCATTGGCTGATGAAGGTAAAACTTCATGGTTTATTTTGGGGACTAGTGGACTGTGAGTTTGTTAATATGAAAATATTAATATTTCATTTACATATAGTTACACCTGCTTAATCGCAAATGTAAGGTACACACACATGGGTGGTACCCTACTGACACTCATTCTCATACAATACATGGGCTCATTGGGATGTGTGTAGATTTTATTCTTTTTAGTTCAAGAATAGGCCTATGTTTTGGATATAGATCTTAGTGGTTGTTATGATGGGATGGAATACATGGGACCATTTTTTTCGTTCCATAGTTGGAATTTAAGTATTTAGTTTTCCTTTCTTTTTCTGCATGTTATGTATTTATATATACTCATGGTAAACCATAGGAGATCACTTATTTATTATTATATTTTATGACCTATAATGTATTCATGTGATATATTAGTTTCTATAAATGGAATGTTTGGATTATTTACTTACTTCTGCTACTGTTTATTAGTCATGCTTCCACTATGGTATATTGTTGATTGTGCTTCTACCTTTGGAGGGTCTAGTTAGATTATTCTGAATATTTTCACCCACTACATGATATATATATATATATATATATATATATATATATATCTACTCATACCATTATTACATTATCACAAGAGGGTATAGTTTCCCACTATTACCCTTATTACACCCTCACTGCTAGTCGACGGTCTTTGGCGTATGGGGAGGCACACCTAAGGTCTATGGAACTCGGCCCAGAAGAACTATTTGGGTGTATAATTTGTATGCGGAACTAAAATTGACATTAAAATTAATTATTAGATGTTTTTCCTTTGGTTTTAGATAATTTCAAGGTTGTTTGCTATGGATCTAATCGTTAAACATGTGTTTTGTTGTTTTATGACACTAAAAGTGTGTTTTCAGTCCACCTAAGAAAACACAATCTTTGATTGACATTATGAATGCTAATACATTTGAGAATTCATTCTAAACTGGTTATCATATAATTTAATAGCATTAGAATTATTTTTTATTGGTTATGACCCACAAATGAACCTTTTTAAAGGGAGTCAAACCATTAAAAATAGCATATTCGGGCATTTCGGGAAGACTGCACATCCAATTGATGTGTCAGCTACTCGTACACATCAAGAATAATAATAATAAGTTTTTCTTATGATCTAAAGGAATTAATATGTTTTTTTTTCAATATATATGACCATAAAATGCGTGTTTTGGTGTTAAAGGACATTAAAAGTGTGTTTTCTATCATCTTGGATAAGCAGCACCTCCTATTTACATAATATGTTATCAACCATTGAAAATTCATTCTATAATTTTTGTAACCTATATTCATGGAATTATTAGGTCATTTGGATAGTTTTGACACCCCTTCATGTTTTTAAAGGGTTTCAATCCTTTTATAACCATATATTCAGTTTCTCTTGGAAGAATGCACATATAATTGATTTTTCATATCCCTGTACATGTCAAAAATAATAATTAGATTGTTTTACTATGATTTTAGCTCATTCTGAGGTTAATTGAAACAGATATAACCAGTAAAATCGTGTTTTGGCGTTTTATGA
Organism: Viscum album; assembly: GCA_963277665.1. NCBI lineage: Eukaryota > Viridiplantae > Streptophyta > Magnoliopsida > Santalales > Viscaceae > Viscum > Viscum album. The sequence goes on from OY728151.1 coordinate 1,994,287,496, forward strand.
TAGTAAAAGTATGTTTTTAGCTCTCCTAGGAAAACAAAACCACATATTGAAATGAAGAAGAGAATAAGAAAATTGGGAAGAACACTAAGTTTCATTGCAACATATGTTTTATTATTGAAAATGTTATATTAACACCAATCATATTTTTTGTCTATTTAATATGATATATTTGTTTTACAATGGTTAAAAGATTATGTGGGGTCTTTTAGGAAACAAAAAAAAACCATTTCAGTTATTCGTATAAAATAAAACATTAAATATTAAAATGGTAATGTAAATTACCTCTTGCATGAGGTGAATCCTTATATGGATCACCAATGAACACACATCGATGTCAACTAGATATATCTAGACCCTACAATATATATAAAAATAATGTATCTTATTCTTATCAATAAACGTCAATATGTGTAAAATTTATTTTCTTCTTTACATGTGGACCCATTTGTGTACAATTAAAGGAAAATTCTTCATCACATCGTCAATACATGAAGATATCTATGATAATATCTCCATATACTCTACACTTAACAACAGAAACTGCTCATCTGTACTAAAATTTAAAGCTTTCATGGTAGTATGTATCTTAATCTATGTGCCCATCCTGGCGTCTCTGCACGCACTGATCACCTCTGCTCCAAAAACTGAATGTCTTGGGACACTATTTACATAATTTAAAGAATAACCATGACTATCATGCCCCATGACATGATGAAATATCTCATCATTTTGCATAGTACAATGACGTTACTCTTTTGTAATCTCTACTAACTTAACATAAAACCGATTATATTTAATATACATAGTGAATTAAGGAACAAATGTGATTAATTTCTATGAAATAAAAATGCTTTAACAACTAAATAATTTTATTAATATAATTATAGGAACATTGAGATCATATTCCCGATGATTCCCCACCCATATTAATATCTAATCAGTCATCTCACCTCTCTATTATATCTATAACAAATGTTTCCACAAAATAAATATCTATATTCATGTTATACCACATTTTTTTTATTAGATGAATGAATATTGAATTCTAAACTTACATAGTTTTTATGTTGTGACACTTGTGATCACCAAGTCTGTCAGGCATGTCATACATCACCCAATTACATGAATGATTATCAGACTGAATCTATATTAAATTTAGTTAGTTGATAGACATATTAAAATTTTGTGTAATTTGTAGATTAAATGATATAAATTTTACCATTTTCACATCACGCAACCAAAACTCAACCAAATCCTTCCATTTTATGGGAAGAATTCCTAGAGGGACTCATTCTAGAATTTCTGGCCCAACGGAAAATGGTATCCTGTGGTATCTTTTCATTATTCCCTTATCATCCTTCTATATGTTTTTTGATTATCAGATTATTAATACCTGAAACTCATCTGGACATGATTTCAAATTATAATGTTAAAAAAATAGTCAATAGATAAAATAATAATAAGAAGAATGTCAGGAAAATTAAAACATTGAATTTACGTGAACCACCCTACATAATCTATCAATAATATTATTGGAATATGAAGTTCAATCATGAGTCATCAGTGGGAATCTATTTGGTTCTCGTATCATATTCCCAATTGACTAATCAATACATTCACACCTTCTCCAACTGAATGAAAGGTGTCATCAAATAACATATCCAACCGAACTTTAGAGTTCCAAGACCAAACCTATCTACTTGGACACTAGTGTGTGATGGAAGATAAACCAAATCCTAATAAACATAAATTAATAATTCAATTAGAAATAAAATAATTTTTAACATTAGATTGAAATAGTTAGAAGAGTATACTTATACAAGAATAAGATAAATTAAATTTAAAAAATGTAAACATACATACAAACAACATCAGATGAACCAATCTGACCACTCTATGAAATAAATTCATTAATTAGAAAATTAATAGATAATCAATATAAATATATATATATATATGTTATATATATATATATATATTTACAAATGATTACTAGAAAAAAATTACAATCTTTCACAAAAAAATTACAATCTTTCACTGATCATGAAAGTCTATCATTTCTCCTTAAAATGCCTATCTGGACCATTGTGTATCTTCTTCTCATAGAGCTACAGTTGTTTAGTTGAGTGTTGGAAAATAAAGGTTAAAACATTTGGTTCCCCTTGGTCAATTAGAAGAACCCCTCTTATAGATATTTTCAGCAAAACATTCCAGTTATAATCAATAAGGGAAAAGTAAATGTTCCCTTGCAAGGATTATAATATAAAGGGATCATTTCTTATTCACTCTTATTTATAGAGAATATTGTTAGTGTTTACCATAAAAAATTTATATAGTCAAATTTCATTCCATGAAATGGATCTAACCAATCAATCCTTAACAATATATACTTTAATCTATGATAATAAATAACCTCAACAATATCCCGCATCAATCCTTAATAATAATCATCATCAACAGTAAAACTACCAACACCATTGTTTTAAATTTCTCAATTCACATAAAAATTACTAATAAAGAATCAGAATATATTAGGATCCAAATACTAGTATCAAAGATCTATTATAAATGTGCCAGCATCTAGTGGGTAGAGTTATTCACTGACATTATGATCACTTCAATCATGCATCTTGTGAATATGTAAATCTCACATAATTTAATCGATAAAGGGTTTTAAAAATGAAACTCAATTTCATTATTAAAATATCATATGATATATTTATATGTACATGAGTCTTTATCCACCCATGAAATGTGTTTAAATGATGTTATTTGATTTGATGGTTAGTTCCACAAGGTCTTTCCCATTTCAACTCAGTGATATGCATGCAAGATTACAAAATAATAAAAGGTAAGTGTTTAATTAAATATAGAATCATAAGGAAAAATATATAAACTATAAAAATTACTATATCAACAGATTAATCGATGGAATGTTGAACAATATGTATCGATGAGAATGATCCCACTCATCATTATGCATATCTAACATTTACCCTTCTCTAATCGAACCATCATTAATCTGGGATGGTTTACCTTACTCAGTTTCAACCTCATCAATATATACATCAAAAAAATTAGTGCACCCTTCAATGAAATAACTCTATTCAATTGATGCTCTGAGAAAAGCATTGTCATTCAAAAATCATTTCAATTTATTTAAGTATCATCCAATTGGATATGACCACCTAAATTGAAAGAAATTTCTAGAAATGAATTCACCAGTTAAATTCAAAGAAAAGTGGACCATGGAATCAATAAAAAATGGTGCATATAGTTTCTATATGTGAAATAGTTCAAGAAAAATCATATGCAGCTAATTTTTTAAAACACTCATGCAATTAATACTTGAATATAAATGTTTTAAAAAATTAGAAAATTGATACTAGGACTCAATGGAATGATTATGTAAACAATGTCGAATTATAATTGGGTATAACCGTTGAAGCAGAATAGGATTATAAATACCTTTTAAACCATACCATGTCATGCTCATCATATTGAAATGGCTGTAAATATTAATGAAAAAACCATTAGGAACCTTAATGATAATCAAAATTGAAAGAAATGTTTCATTATATTTTTTAATCATTGTGTACTATGAAATAGACATGTATTTTGAATTACCATCACACTGCTATAAATGGTAAATTTTCCCATTCTTATTTCTTCAAAATCACATCGATCATTACATATATCCTTTTATTTCCCCATGATACCTAAAATTGGGTGTAATATATTCTTGCACACATTTTTTCCAGTGTAAATCACATCAAAGTTATGTCGTAAACTACTATCTTTTTAATATCTAAATTCAACTAAAATACTCCACTTAATCAAATTAGGATCCAATAAATCCTTAATTATCCTTTTATAATCCAACCTGTTAAGTTAACATACTATAAAAATTCATTAATAGTCTATAAAAAGTGTTCTAAAGCCTAAATCATTCATTAGATACCGATTCAAAAGTCAATACACCATCTGCAAAAATTTATTACAGCTCATCAATCAATGGTTTCATATTAACATCAATTTTATTATCAGGTCCTCTCGATCGAACATTTATAGTCAAAGTAAAAAATGGTTTCTCTATACATTCCCATGGGGGTAGGTTGTATGGAAGAAACATCACTATTTGCATACAATGTGTCACACTAACCATAGACCATAACAGGGTTAAAACCATTTTCTTCCAGTGATAGTTGAATATTTTGACCATAATAAAAAAAGACTAGTTGTCTTTAATAAACTTCTTTCAATGACAAAGAATATTTCAAGTTAATTTATCAACCACTATGTTTCATTCTAGATCCAATGTAATTTGTTTAAATATTTTAACTAACATGAATAATCTATTTTACCTTAGTTTTAGTGGGAAATAACACATCTACTTAGAGGCAACATATTTCCCTTAATTCAAGACTGAGTCGGCAACAATATGACCCCCTTGATTAACCACATTATCTTTTCACCTAGATAAATAAGAAATGGTATAAGTATTGAGTTATTTATTTTCTTTTCTAAACAACATATAGTTATTATAGCACTGATAAAAATAATCATATGTGAATCCATGATTGTTGGTCAACTTGTGAGATTGATACTATGAATCTAGAATACTTGATCCATCCGGGAGTGGCTTCTTCAAAAATACCAACAACATGTTTTATGGGGTTTCCTTTTACTAATTCAAGGCTGTCATGTGTATAAATTCAATGATGAAGGAAAATTTACTAAATTTAGTGCATCCAAGATATAATTCAATATATGAATTTCAATGAATTCGAATTCATCTCCATCTATAGAAGAATGAGGATTAATCCCTCCAAATTCATCATTTATTCCATTACTATTTTCATGTTAAAATAGATTCATCATATCATTGAGCAGTATGTTCATCAAAAAAACTATTCTCAAATCAACATCCATAAGAATACTTTTTTATTGGTGACATGAAACATAATATTCTCCATGATGTGTCTATGACTTATGGTTTTTCAAAAGTCCTTTCACAAATAGATGTTCCATAATAGTATCTTGTTTGGATATATATCTATTTTAACATTTTTTCATTAAATAATAATCAAATCACTTTGAAATCCTCTAGTGAAATCAATAAGTCACTTAATACCCTCATAGTACATAGAATAAAACCTATTTATCATATCAATCCATCTCTTTTCCATATCTATATTTAATAGAAATAAAATAATCGAAATATATTATTTAAATTATAAATAAACACATATCAATAAACCGTACAGATCAATGAAGCCAAAATATAAATTAAATTATTAAGGAGATGAGGAGAAATATAATTAGTGATTCCAAAATGGTCGGGGATGTTATCAAATCTGACATAAATAATATTGGGAAACACATTCCAGAAAAATGTAGATAAATCATCATTTTAGTTCAATAAATATGAAAAAATACATTGATAAGGGGTAATGATTATTTATGGGTATGAGTTCATTATGTAGACTATGAATGAAAGGGAAGGGTTTCACCACAGAGAAGAGGTATCAAGGGGTAGTGGTCCCTTTGTAGTAATAGAGAGATACAAGTCACTATAAAGGCAATAATCAAGGGAAGGAAAGTACTACGGCCCAAATGAACCTCACTAGAGAGGGTTTGTAGATGGGGTGGGGTTGGCAGCTAAGGGTAGGATAGAGGGTGGCTGGTAGGGGGATTACTAATGGGGGGGGGGATGGTATCAATAATGATTAAAGGAGGTTAGATGACGAGGATTAATAATAGGGGGTGATGGAGGGGTCCTACTAGTGGGGGAGGAGGGATATGATGGAGGATCAATGACATCTAAATGGTGGACAATGTAGTGTTGATGTGACAGAGAGGGGGGGAAGGCTGGTTCAACCGTGGCTAAATGGTGGATGACAAAATAAGGAGGTGTGGTAGTGGTTTGAGGTTGTTGTGGGAGGATGGGTTAGATGAGGGATGGGTAAGGAAATTTGGATGAGGTGGTAGAAAATCACAAGAACCGCCATTTGGTGGTTAATAATAGGGTCAATAGTAACCACTAAATAGTGGTCGCTCGAATCCATCCTCCATGGAAGTTCATTACTCCACTATTGAATATTGCCTTTCCCCACAAAATTTTTCACATTCCAAGCAAAGATGCCACCAAGCCTGACATCCAGCCTGGCACATGGCATGGAACGAAGGGATTTCATGATCCCCCCAGGCGGAAAACTAGTTTGTGGGTATCAAAAATACACTTTTGGGAATTATTTCACCTAAGAATAACAACTATGAAAAATTCTAAAAGTAAAACATTATACCTTGATCAATTCCCATGAAAATAGTGGTACAAAAATTCAAGTTAATCATTTTACAACTTTAACAAAAAACCAATACAATACCAAAATACCAAAATGGGTAGGGGTATCAACTAAAAAACCCAAAATCTCTACTAAAAATGAGGGATAACTCCCTCATGCCACCTCCACCAACACATGTAATAATAAGGGACTCTAGAAACAGAATCAACCATCACCACCACATAACATATTTCCTATACGTGACTCATACATAAAAAATTATATAACACAAGAGGGTATGTTTAGGGTGTAAGAAAAAATACCAGTAGGATTCCACACCATAACATTAAAAATAAAATTACATGCAGGTTTTAAAAATGAAATTAGAAACACTTTAAGGAAATATTTTAAACAAAAAATCAGATAAAAGATGATTTGTAATTATAAAGGAAGTGGGTTCCATTGTTTATCAATAGGGATCACAAAATAACAAGAGATAACTATGAAATATGAAATCCCTAGAGTTTCTAGTTCTAGTGGGACCCAAGGAAACTCATATCTCAGTGAAAATATTATAACAACCATGACCCACAACATCCTCATGTATGACCCATTAGAGAGGAATCCTTCCAAATTTATAGTGGTCACTAATAATTATCATAGTTTAGTTAGTATTGAATCATCAATCATGATAGAAGTATCTGAGCCTCATTCCCAATGATCCATCTTGTGTACTAGTCCAACACTGCCCACCTAGATACCTTGGATTACCCTTGTTCTCAATTTCCATTTCACATGTCACATAATTGACCACTTCCACATACACAGATCAAGAAATATTATTACACTTAAAAACCACTTATATTTTTCTGAAAACCCTATTTAAAAACCATAGTCACACAAAATCCATTTTAAAACATACTTTTTTCCACATAAAAAATTTATGGAACACATTTAAGATACACAACATGTAATCCCACATGAAATAAAATCACTTTCTTTTGAAGACACAATTTTATTTCCATACAAACCACAACACCTTTATAAAACACATTTTAACTACACACATAATCCATATAACACATTTAAGAATCCATGAAATCATACAAAAATCATATAATAATCATAAAACATGGAAGCACCTACCTCACACATAGAAATGTCAAGAATTAGGTTGAAAACCACAACCACACCACAATTGGACCCTATAAAGAAAATATCAAACTAGAAACATCAATATTTCACCCAAAAACTAATGATTGAACCCTAATTAGGCAATCCAATCATCTAGAGAAATAAGAACTCGATGATGGAGAATGGATATCCATAGAAGAAGGAAGAAACCATGGGAGAAGAGACCTTCTTGAGGAATCTTGAAGATCCAAATCCAAATCCACCAAAATATTGATGGTCCAAGGGAGAGAGGAGGAGAGGGATGGGTGCCTAGGGATGTAAATCCCAAATTGTGGATGAAATGGATTAAAAAGGGGTTAAATTTTGGGAGGGTATAAAGGTAATTTCAATATTTTTAATGACATGGACATGTCACATGATTATCCCGAATGATTTTCCAAACCTTGTGGAAATCATGCATCTATTTCTGTCCAATAGTAATGGAGCTATAATGTTTCTTGGGGGATGGAACTCTCCCATGCTGTAAGTTGTGTGGAAAATACCATTCCATTGTCCAAGGAGAACTGTTTCCCCTCATTTGGAACCCAATTATCGCTAACCGTGTGTGACCTGTATTCAGGTCTAAAACTCTATTTTCTCTAAAAACTCATAGTAAATCCATGGGAACAGAATAACAAAAATAATGAATGCACTACCTTAAAAATGAAATCACAAATGTGACAAAATTAATGTTATTGTTTGTCTAAAATACTCCCTTGACATTTGTGGGGATCATTCCATCAGGAAGAATATAATCCCATGGTTTTATAATAAGGGAATCATGTTTTGAATTATGTTTTATTATAATTTGAATATATAGAATTAGAACCCTACAATCTAGTCCTCTGAGTGTGGTATGGATGTTAAACATTGATATCAATAAAATAAATTTACATGGTGTGTCATAAATATAATTTAAACCATAAATCAATTATACCATTCAATTTTGAGTCGTATGTTAAATATCTAATTACCCTAACATCCATTGGGCAATATTTATCTACCATGGATGCATAAAAAAATAAAAAATAAATAAAATAAAATCTTCTAATAATCCCCCATAAGCTAGATATTCCTAGCATTTTTAAATTAAAAATTAATAAAATAAAGATTAATTACATCGTTCTCCAAATTTTACCCTCTTGAGATAGAAAAAAATATTTTGATGTTGTGAAAATTGTTTCTACTAAAGAATCATCAGCACCCTCATGATGATGAATACCAAAAATTGAATTTTTGAGATAACACAATGACTGAAAAGTTGCTTTAAATGCTTGAGTGAAATGAAAACTAATTACAGACCATAGAGGTTAGGTCAAATGATGAATGACTTGTGGACCCAAAATTCCAAGAGATGTGATACTCGATTTTCAAAACCCAAAAGTACAGGTGATACATCATCAAATTTTGAAAACCCTAATGGTTGGTTAAATGACACCCAGTTTTTTTAACCTAAAATGTTAGGGTGATACGATGCTTAATTTTTATAGACCAAAATACTAAGCGAATTGGTACCTGATATTATGAACCCCAAAGTGGGATTGCATTTATTGGGAGTGGGAGAGAGAGGTTAGTGTGCTTGTAGTGTTCATGTTTTGAAAATGGAATATGGGGTATATGAATTGTAGTATGAGACCAATGATGGTAGGAGGAGTTGGTATGTTTAATTGCCTTTGGCATGGCCACCCACACCCCTAGGGGATTTTTTCTGGTTTTCTATATATTTAGAAAACCAATTCTGATATCGTATAGAAGGATAATACCAATATCAAAATTATGAATATATATATATAATCTAATAGATTTTTAAATTGTCATTCAGTAATAAATATTAATTATTAATTCCTTAATATATATTATTTAATTCTAAATCAATTATAATTTTTATTTCTAAATTTCTAATTTTTTTTCTTGGGGGGATATTTTTTCCCCATGAAGGGATTATCTCATTGGTTACATGGATATAAAGAATTGGACTCTGGACCTATTCCTTTTCCTAGTTTATAGCCCATCCCATGGCTTCACGCCCCTCAATCCGACTTCATTATCCATGGGTCTTCTCATCCATTGGTAATATTTTCTGTAAAACTTCATCTATGTAATCCACATATCGTGAGCATTTTTTTCCATGATATAGGACATGTATTGGTTTTATAAGACTTTCACACCACCTTCTCATTAATTTTACTAGTCATGGGAATTGATTACACCATACATGCCATCATATTAGGAATTAATTCTATTTTGGATCCCTTATCAACTTATCATTCCTTCTTTTTCTAGGAATCAAGTTCATATAAAGACCTAGAGTGTAATCATAAAAGAAGCTCAGACCTATTCGAGTTGTAGTTTTCAAACACCTTCAGGTAGAGATATTATCATAACTCCATCATCTTGGAGGAGAGTAACTCCCAGTGCTTGCTTCTGGTGTAGATCTAGTGTTTGTGCTCATTTTAGTGTCATTAGTGTGTCATTTTCAAATTAAAATATATATTTCCATCCTATGAAGCTTTCGTAAAGGAAAAAAATATATTGGTAACATATGTAGACCCTAAGTTCATTATTTTAGCTATTTTTTATTTGGGTTTATGTTTATTATTCTCCTATTATTAATCGATTTTTTGATATATCTCTTTTATTTAGTTTATTTTGAGATTTATAAAACACACAAGTCAGGTTGGTGTTCTTATCATGCTCATAGGACAAAAACTGTCTGAATCATGTTAAATCCTTATATTCATCAATTATTTAAATGTTCTTTCATTGTATGTGTTTTCTTTTATTGTTTCCAGTTTTCTCTAACATCTACTCTACAAATATCACATATGTTGTGAAATTCATATTCACTCATAGTTTCTTTTTTTCATGAATTATGAGAATCAAGTCATATATCCAGTATATCCCAGTCCATTCTTGGGGGAGTTCTTGTAATATAATATAGCCCAACACTCTCTAACATAGCCATACCAGGGTGGTTACTGGACCTCAGGAACCCTCCCAATATTCTTGAGGGAGATGACTAGTGGGGGTGTAGAGAACATAGTGGGCAGACTATAGCCCATAGCATGTAGTTTTATTATAGAGAAAGTAAATAAATATTAGATAAATGTAAATATATTATATTGTTCAATATAATGAATAAACCAAACAATATATTTCAAATGATGAGTCGAATAATAATTAAATGATAATCTAATGATAGGATGGAATGTATCTAAATGTAATCCAGAAAATCGTATAGATAAAAAAATTTGACACAAATAAACTGAAAGAATCCCCAATCTCTAATATTTGGTTGCTCCAATATCTAAACTCCAACCCATCCAAGAACAAATATCATTATCTAGGCCCCTTTCTTTTTTCCAAACCTGAATCGATGTAATATACTCAGGTATAAAATGGAGTCCATAATAGGCTGTGATTAAAACTCAGTAGGTGAAAACCAAAATGTGTATACAAAATATGAATTAGAATAAGTACAAGAAATAATGTTATAATCATGGGTTTTAAGTAATAAATTAATACTATAAAACATTAAAATTTCTTTACAACCATGGAATAATATATCTGAAAATGAAAAATAATCATGAAAAATTGAACCAAAATCCAACAGTGGAATCACACAAGCATGTCAAACCCTATAAGCATTACAGCATAACCAGGACAAGACCTTTATATAATAATTTCAACATCACAAGGAAAATACATTTATATAAAAATTTTATAATCACTAGGAACATCCATTTATATAAGTATTTCAACATCAGTTAGAAATTTTTTTTATATAAGCATTTCAGAATCACAAGGTAAATACCTTTATATAATAATTTCAACATCACCAGACAAAGATGTTTATATAATAATTTTATCATCACAACAGAAGTAATAAATGAAATAATATCACAACATTACAACATAATCCACAATGTTCATTTTATATAATTACTATTTTTCTTCAATTACTCATTCATTCAATAATCTGGTAATCCATTTTCCATGGTGAATCTATCACAAGTAATCAATTTAGGTCTCATGTCATGCTAAATAATATTTTAAGACATAATCCAATTCATTATTATTCAAGGATAGTCTCACCATATGGGTACCGATAAGCTATGTCTCAAGAACACCGAATCCGATGGGATCCAAGGAAATGTATAAACACAATATTATCTTCATCTATTATTCTCTTTATTAATGTGAAAATTATCTTAGAAAAACTGTATAATATTGTGCATACTTAACCAATTAGAAATAGAATGAAGGGGTTTTCTATAGACCACATACCATTATCCGGAGAACAAAGAATCACTTTCAACAGTAAACACCCAAATGAGTGAAGGTGATGGTGATCACAAGGAAAACTCGTATCACACAAACATCAATATAAAAAACTTGATTCAATAGTGTAAAAGAGATAACTACGTGATAATAGAGAAAAAGTGTAATATTGGAAAGAAAAAAACAAAAAAAATTACTCACATGAAATTAAACACTTGATTGATATCACTATAAGGGATTAAATCTCTCTAAAATCTCCAGGAGTCACCCTAGGGTCCAAGGGAAAGACAAAGAGAGAGTTAGGGAGAGATAGAGAGAGATAAAAAGAAAGATATATAGTGATTTTCATGATATATGAAGAAAGCTTCATATGCACAACATTGCTTAAACCGACCAATCATGAAAGATTCAAAATTTCAAACCCTTTCACGATGTAAAATTATTGATTTATGAGATACATTGACAAATTCATAACCTTAGTTAAAGATAACCATGATCAACCATTTCAAAATGTGAATTAGTTTTGTAGTGTATCCTTTTCATGATCTAAACTAGTTCATGACAGTTTCTTGGAAACAAGTTTATGTCGAATAAAATGTTCATGATGTGAAAGTTCCCAGTATACATATCTTATCCCAACATCTGTAGAATGTACTCAGACCAGCTCTGAATCCTTCTAAACTCATAAATAACACTCATATTCCCTCAACATGTTTATACCCAAACTCTATTATTCAAAAAAAAAACATATATCCATGAAATTTATGTCATTTTCCCAGTAATATTATCCACATCTCCCAAAAGGTAATCAACCACCACAATTTAATGAAGAAGGAAGACCCTACTAAAAGAGATTCAACAAAAACTCAAAGATGGGTAGACCAGGAAATAGGTAAGATCTTATAGTTATACTCAACTTTATTCCCAGAAATTTGTAATAGGGCTAATGGATACAAAAATTTCATTTACTAAGTATGAAATAGAAAATTATTTAGCAATAATGATTTTAACAATTGGAGAAGCATGATGAGATTCATGCTTGTCCGTTAGGGGATCATTGATTCCCTTTATAGACTTAAGAAACCTATTATAATTCTCTCTGATGATGGAAAACATACGACCACCTATTAAGATATCTCTACCGATGTTGTTTTTAATGACCATAACTACCTTTTATTATCCCTAAGTGGTAATGATTTGAGGGAATTTTATTATGAATCATTCACTACTAGTATTTATTTAAAACTCCATAAATTATATATTTTTTCAAATGTAGTTAGTTTTTTTTATAAAATAATATGATTTTTTATATTTAGGATACATTTTGGAACATATATCAAATAACATATTGAATAATTTAAAAAAATTATGATACATCTATCTAATATAATTTTTTTTGGTGATGAAGTCCAATATATGGTTCTGTTTATTTATCTAAAAAATTAATTCAATGAACATTTTGAATCTATGATATATGGATGAAAATATTTTACTGTTGAAGTAGTTAAAGAAATTTTATTTTCTAAATAACATTATAATAAACCGGAAGTATAGTATGAGTGAGAGATCTTAGGAACTATGGTTAAAATTGAAAACCAGAGTAAAAAAGAAAGATAGTGTAAATGAAATAGAACTAACATAAACCATAAGTAAACTAGAAACAATAGGTCTATGTCTAGGTCTAGGAAGGAAACATGTTACCATTGTGGAAATCCTAGTAAAATTGAACTAAAGTACTAAAAGACTAAAAAAATAAAAAGGATGATGAATCTATTGATCAATCCATATTTTTATATATAGGTTTTGATAGTAGATTATTCCTCAATGTTTCTAGTTATAAAATCTCACATGAGTGGGTCTTATACTCTTTTTGTTCCTTCAATATGTTTCATAGTATAGAGTCTTTTGTTTAATTAACATAGAGAGTAAATAGATATGTTATCCTAATAAACAATTAGTGATATCTGGTCTATGTTAGTGGTTTTTTATATTATAACTTAATGACCGTTCAGTTTTCATCTTACATGATGTTAGGTGGATCCTTGACTGGCATAGAAATCATATCTCCTTAGTGGTTCTATATGAAAAAAATTCTCCTTTTATTTTGAACATTTTTTTCCTAAAATCACTAATGTCTCTTAATTAGTTATTTGAGGTTATATTATTAATGTGATTTATGTGTTAGATGGGGAAACCCATTTTTATAAAATAATTAATTTGTATATCAAATTTTTTGAAAATAATAATCTATGAAATACTAGGTTGGGACATGTAAGCTCCAAGTTTTTTGATTAATTAAGTAAAAAGGGTTTCTTTAATGATATCAAAACTAGAAATATTCCATTATGTAATTATTTTATTTTGTGAAAGTATAAGAGATTTAGTTTTGGAAGGTCCTCTTTTAACGACAATCATCCATTGTAATACATTTATTCTGATTTATGGGGACCTTGTTGTACTTCTTCCCATATGGTTATTATTTAATTTTCTAAATTAATAATTTAATATTTTTGGAAATTTTTTAATTATATTCATAAAAATATATCTATTGTGTTTTATACATTAAAAAAATTAAATTTTTTATTGAAAACTAAACATGTAGAATGATAGAAGTGATTAGAACTGATAATGGGATGAAATACTTGCCAACATACTTTGTCCAATTCTCTAAGTTAGAATGAATTATTAGACACCACACAATTAGGGATACTCCCCAATCAAATGGGTAGTATGAGTGTATAAACCACACCATATTAGAGTAGATACATAACATTCTTACATGTGATGGCCTATGCAAATCCTTTGGGTCAATGTATATAACCACTTTAGTCTATTTCATAAATATATTCCCTTTATTGTCTAATCTATAATGACCCAAACTATTATAAAAAAATCCATCTTTTTATTTAAGTAAATGTCTTATTATGTAATATGGTTATAGAAAACACTTACAATCTTTTATGTCTAAATGGATTTAATATACCATTTTGTATCATTACCATTTTTAAAATATCAATTGAACATTTATCACATGATTAATATAAATATACTATTTAAACAAATCCAGTTGACTCAGACAAAGGAAGTGATGGAATCAACTAGTAGGATCGTACACTATGGTTCCCATTTATCAAAGCTTCCAAGGGAGATAGTATATCTAGGCTTTTCCCTTGACCAATACCAAGATTATATACAACAATTTAAGCATTATAGAATCCATTTACATGATAAGTTCAAGCTCATCGAGATCACGACCCAAACCATTTAATCCAAACCACCACAGAAAATCTCATAGTCGGGCACCTTACTCTTAGGTTGTTAGCTGGCGTATTAAATCCATATGTATCAATACCCTATAAAATTTATTATGTACATTATTGTCTATATAATAATGAATATATTTTCATCATATTATTATTAAATTATAAATGAATATTATTTTGATACTATAAAACATGAATTATATTTTTCAGTAATATTCAAATTAAATTAAGGGATTTATTTTTATGAATTAATTTATTTATGATATAAAAAATATTTTAAGAAAATATTATTATTAAATAATTTTTATTAAATATAAATGGTTATATAATTTTCTATTAAGTCAAACACACTTTTTATAAGGGTTCAAAAACTATTATTTTAAAAAAAATCCCAACATTTCTCAAAAAATTTAAACTATTATTTTAAAAGTGAAAATTCAAATAATTATAAAATTATTTATATAAAATTAATATAATTTATTTAATTAGAACATAAAAAGTATTCAATGGTGATTTTTTTCATAATTTTATGAAACAATAGAATTTGCATATGAAAATTAAATACTATATAAATATATGGTGTGTATTATGTCATTATAATGACCCAAAAATGATTTAATAAATACTAAAATGGGTACCCATCTCCAAATATATATTTTACCCTTAAAATAATAATATTTTAATTTTATTTGATAAGTTTTTTGAAGATATTATGAATCCTCCAAAACAAATAATTTATTTTAATATTTTAAATTCATTTATTTAAGAGTGTGACTCACCTCCACATAAAGAAGGGAATTATTTTAATAATTTTGGACCTATGAATAATAAAATATTTAAAAACTCCCCTCTTGGGAAGAAACCATGTGAAAAAAACATGGAAAGGATTGTGTTTTTGGTTATTTATTATATAGAGTTCAAAACATAAGTTTGTTAAATATTAATGGCCCTCTATATTTCTATATAAACCCACCCAAGGTCCCATTTCTCTTCACTAAAAATTATCAGATCATTTACTTTCTCTTCCCTCACCTCTATAGAACCCTCTCAAGGTGCCCCAATTTCTCTGGAATCATCTTTTCAAACTTTTGGATTCTCATACTCATGCAAGGGACCTTTTCATTTCTCCTATTTATTAAATTATCTTCTTTACCTTATGTATTTTATCATTATTTACTTATAATGGGACATGTTATTACATATTATTCTTGATTACTATTTTATTTATAAATTATTATATACCCATTTTCATATAATTAACCCATTTTATGAATTCTTATGTGATACAGTTTTGCTGCCAAAATTCTGTAAGGGGTCCTCTATTGGTCCCTTTTTTTCAAGAATATTATTCATTTTATGAACTTTTATTTTATATTCATATGGTTAGGGTATGTTTTTTCAAATTCCCTATACTTACCATAAGATTTATAAATAATGATAGACCCCTTTCACTCTCATTTATCCCTCCAATGAACATTTACGTGCTCCTATAATGTAGCCAAAATTTCACTACAAGAATACATGCTAATAAAATATATAGTTTACCCATACCAAATTCCTACCAAGGGTGTTCAAATTTATGAACATGTAATAAATTTTTTGGGACATACATGTATGTATTGCATACTCCTTAATTTTTAACAAAACATGATGAAAAATGAATTTGTGTTGTATGATCTATGTGGCACACTTAAGAATGATATTGAAGTGAATGTGGTAGGTGCACCCAGAGTTATATATCACTTCATTAAATTGGGTATTGTTTAGTATCATGATACATATTTTTGGGATATGTAGTGAACCTAGTTTCATTGTGGAAAATTTTTCATAGTGATGTCTCGAAAGTTATCCATGACATATGATTATGTTCCATTTTTTAATGTTCTTTCCACATTTCCCATGTTATAATTATCATGACATATTTTGCCTAATTATTCATGTTCCTTTTAAGAACCATTGATATTCCCATTGTCTAACAATTATTATCTTCTTCATGTTTTGTTTTTTATTCCATTACTGGTTTTTATATCTCACCTCTTCCTTATGGATGTCCCCAATATATCCCTTGTAGTTTTACGTTTGATGGAATATTATGATCATGTTAGTGAAGATTTCACTAATGTTTTTGTATCCCATGTTATTAGTTGTTATGTAATGTACCTATTTCTTAGATACACAATACTTCTTTATCATTGGAGTCATATTAAGTGTAATTTCATGTAATTAATCATGATTTAATATGTATTAATGAGTAGTGTGGTTAGATAATCTATTTAAAACTATTGAATAATTATGGCATAACAGGCCTCCTTCATACAACCATTTGACATTATTCAGGTGTATAGCCTATTCCCATATTAAAAAAGATAAATTTGAACCTAAATATCTTAAATTAATATTCATATGCTATCCTAATGAGGTTAAAGGATATAAATTGATGAATGGTAATACCAGTTATCAAAAATGAATTATTAATTGAGAGGTTTCATTCAATGAATCATTTCTCCAAAATCCAAGTATCTAACTAATGATACTGATAATTCACCTCAAATAGAGGTAGATGATACTAGTACACCATCACATTTTAAGGCCCCCATCATACCTTCTCCATGTCATCCTCATTATGAAACCCAGCCTCAATCCATCTTTGATTTAGTGTCAGACTATGAGCCTTCTAATGCTATCAATGAATTCTGTCTCACAAGAGATAGAGAGAGGAAGGTGATACTGCCTTTTCCTTATTACTTTCTCTATGATTTGGAATATTTTTTTGATAAAATTATTCATGATCTTATTTTAGAGGATCCATACACCGATAAGAAAGACATTGGTGATAGATATTTCATGAATTGGATCTCTTCTGTGGATATTGAGATGAAATCATTAATTACAAATCAAACTTGTCACTTAATTTTTCATCTTACCATACTTTCATATTGAGCAGCACGGTGTTAAGCCTAAAATTATTCATGAATAAATTTTTGAGAAATTACATATAAAGCCTAGGGATGGTTATATGAATCAGTTCAAGACAAAATATGTATTCCGGTTAAATAAATATTTATATGGTTTGAAATAAAACTCAAAAAAATATTACAAGATGTTTGATTCATTCATTCTTAATAATAAATTCAGTAGAATTAAATCTAATGAATGTGTATACAATTAATATTTTAATAATTAGATGATTTATCTGCTATTATATGTGAATGATATGTTGATAATCTATAAATATATAAAATTTATCATTACTAAAAATATCAATTGAAGAAATATTTCTAAATTAAGGATCTTCAAAATGTTAAAAAAAATTTGGGGACAAAAATTATTAGGGATGTAAATAAGAAACTTATTTATCTATCCTATTATTCTAATACAATGAATGTCATGATGTGATATATGTTTAAGTCACTGAGACCTATTTATGTTCCTTTGGAACTACACTATGAGATTTCATCACCTCAGTCATGTGTTATAAATGATTACGTTGAGTACATATATAGAATTTTATATTCCATAATTATTGAATGTATCATATCTTCCATGATTTAACAACATATATGATATAGCCTTTGTTATTATTACCATTAGTAGGTTTATGCTCAAATCTCACAAGACAAATTGGTCTTCCCTAAAATGGATTCTTATATATATATCTTCTACACAAGTAATATGTATTTTCTTTGGTAAGAATTTTAATTCTAATCAACTTGTTTATGAATCTATAGAATATTATTGTGTTTTTATTATTGACATTTAGAAGTCCCTCACATGCTATGTTTTTACTACCCGTGGAGGGCCTATTTCATGGAAGTGAAATATGTAGTCTGTATTTTCTCTATAAACATTTAAGGATGTGTATATTTCCAAGATCGAGGCTATGAAATTTGTAATCTAGTTAAATGTATTAATTTCTTAATTATGTCTTTATAATTCTATTATTATAGTGTTTATTGATTACCAATCATCTTTTAACTTTTCTATGAATTTATTTTCCCCTGGTAGATATAAAAATATTTATATTAGACTATATATTATTAGAGAAGTCATACAAATTGGAACAATGTATACCAACAAGATAAAAACTAATAATAATGTATATGATATTTTGAAAAAATCTAGGACATTTTTTAAATTCAATTATATTTATATATATTGGGTATAGTTACAATTTTGTAACAATAGGTGTAAGATTGTTTCAAATTTATTTTAAAACGGTGGATATTTTTTATTTATTTTTTACTCATAATTTTTTTTGTTAATTAGTATATTGATAATTTTTAATGTTTGTGGAATTATACTATTTTATTTCTCAATTCATACATTTTTTACTGCTTATTGGGATATTACTTCTCCAAATCTTGGATTATTTCTTTGGTTTTATGTATTTAGTGAATTTGTATCCTGAACAAGTCCCTTTTACCTTTTAATAGCTCTACCCTTGGCCCCCCAACCCTCGATCATAATCATTAATTTGTAAAACTTATGATTTTACAATAATCATTACTATTTTTCTTAATTTTATCCATTGATGCATCCTAGTTTTTTTTCAACCATGCCATGCTTTTCATTCTTATTCACTTGGTGGTTACACCACTTGCTCATCTGTTGTGCCTATAATGGGAGTTGATTACCCCATTCATGACATCATTTTGGGAATTAATTTTGGTTTCTCTCTATCTTCTCATCATTCCTCCTTTATCTCACATTGGAGTATATAGAAAAACCTTTAGCATAATTAGGTAATAATCTTGAAACCATAAAATCTATAATTATCGAACACTATCGGGTGATGTTATTTTTACCAATTAATTTTATTTCAAGAGACCTTGTGTTGGTTCTTTCTTCTGATAGGGATTCATTTATTATATTCATACTGGATTATTTGACATGAATGTTTCAAATTAAGAAGCTAGATCATTATACTTTAAAGCCTGTTCAAATGAATACTAGATAATGGTAGTCAGTATAGATTTTAATTTCTCTATTTCATTTGTTATTTCTTTGAGTTTATAGAAACTTATGGTTCTATCCATGTAATGTTTCTTTTATTATATATATTTTATTTCATTTATCTTGTTCTTAATAACATATTTCAGTCTCAATGGTGATCATGTTGTGTATAAGGAACCAAAATAGTTTGAAGAACATTAAATCTATGTTTCATTTATTACATTATGTTTTCATATATTTCCTCTATTTTCTTTCTTCATATCTAATTTGAACTCTTCTCAACTAACTAAATATCACTTGTGTGGAAACATTCATCTTCATCTATCACTTAATTTTTTATTTTCTACAACATAAGAGAAACTAGTTTCATATCAAGTAGATACTATGTCATTTTGGGGGTGTTCTACTCTACATTATCCCCAAAATGAATTTTATCATATATTTTAGTGGAAATTATTCATTAATAATCAATAAGGTATTAATATCTTATTTTCATGAGAATCATTAAATCATATTCAGTTATTTGATATCAACCTTTTTGGGGTTTCTATGAATTACAATCTATTTTGATAATGTGATGATTAACGTGGGTTGTATATTAGATGAATAATATTAAATTGACAATTTATTCATGATGTAAATAATTAAAGGAATAAAGTGATTTCATAATATGATTCTCACATGTTTTTGGGTGAAAATGTGGGTTAAATTGTTTAGGTGATGTGTATATTTAGTGATTCAATGAGGATATTGGAAAATTAATATTAATAGATGATAAAGAATATTAAATAATAATTTTATGTATCTATTTTATATTATGAATTATGTTTAAAAAATAAGGTAGTTCTTATTTCATATTGTAAATTGAGATATATATTTGAATAATATAATTTTTTTGTGAAAGAATATTATATATATACTATTTGGGAGGGAAATATTACAATAAATATATAAAATCGTTAATTTTTTTAATTAATTTTGTTTAAGTGATGTTAAATTATTTAAGAATGTAAATAACATGATGTGAATAAAAATATTAATGGTCATATGAATGAATTTTTATATAATAATATTTTGTGTTATATGTTGGAAAAACATTCATTATGATTTAATAGAAGTTTCTTGAGTGGTACAAAATTATTTATGCATTTAAATTATTTTATTGAATACAGAGGGAGTTAGAGACGCATGAAAAATGAGATTTACCACATATTTTATTTCTAAATAGATGATAATTGTTTACTGAATTTTGAAATATAATGAATTAATTTAAAAATATTTAAATGGATCGTTAATGTTAGTAAACATTCTTGGGTTGATGAAAGAGGATTTTCTCTTTGATTTTGTTTGTTGAAATTGATGTAGTATAATTTTTAATGTTTTATTGGGTTGTTATAAAATTTTAATTGAAGAAAAATGGATAAATTTGACAATATGATGATAAAATGATTGCATTTTCATTATGTGGTGTGCTAAAAATGATTGGGGAAACTACATAAAATTGTGGAATTTTATGTTAAATTACAATGGCATTGTATTTGATTGTTTTACAGGGAAATACTTTGAAATAATATATATTATATTGATCATTGTCTATGGATTTTCTTATGTTAGGTTTCGATGTGATAATCCATGTTTTTTGGAATTTCATGGGTCGATAAAACCAAAGTGACCCATGTGTTTGATCATTTTGGTAATGGGTAATTTTGAAAATGATCATATGATATACCAAGATGATCCCAGTATTTATCCATTTGTGGGGATTCATATTGGGAATGAGTAATTTTGAGAATTATCTTAAAATATACCAAGATGATCCATGCGTTTATCTATTTGCGGGGATTAGTCAGGAGTATGAATATTTTCCCTCGGATATTATATGAGAAGGGAAGAAAAAATGTTTGAATATGAGAATCATTATACCATACATTTGACTATAACATCATTGAAAAAGTTATATTATTTACATCAACATTTGAAAAAAGTAAGTACAACATCATTTTAAGGTGGCTTGGTTTACACTTGACAATTTATAATGGGTAGTTATTTTAGTATTAAATTAATATAATTACATTTCAAAATATGTATATATGAATGTTTGGATATAAGATTGTTTTGGGATCTATAGTAGCATTCTAATATGGTATAATTTTCATTCTCTCTACATTCAAATCTATCTATTTTCCTGATGACACTCATATACATGCTGGATAGGGAAACTGCCAGACTTAGTAAAATATTAGTGACTCGAATCATTAGAATAATTACTGTAGGAGTTTAGAAGAGTATATGGTGAGTTACTTTATGTATTGTTTTTACATTACTACTGTATTATTTTAATGTTCTTGAACTAGATATTTTCTTATAATCATTTTTATTATTTAACATATGGGGAATTATTAGGATTTACATTATTAATTTGTTATCATTATATATAATTTACATCTATTGCAATTATTTTTTTAGTTTGGTAATGTATATTTTTTATGATGATCTATTAGTGGGTAGATATATCTCTATGGGATTATTTACATCATTATTTCTATTTTCCTGGATCTGATGACCAAGGAGAATAGTTGAGGCTATATGGCCTTTCACATCGATGGAATGGTTATGTCATGGTAGATGTTAAAAAATGGGATCAATAGAGTCGTCCCTTTTATATTATATTAAAATTTACCAAAAATAAGAATAAATGGTTTTATAGGTTGGGACTTGTGTATTAATGGTTTTCATGTGTTCCAAACCAACTATAATATAGTAGAATTCCATGTAGATAGGTATTGTGGTATTGAGTTAATTGGTTTCAGTGATTTTTTATTTAATCATTTTTTTAGAATTTTTTTGGGGATATTGATTTCTACAGTATTTATGAAGAATAATGGGGAAATTTAGAATTAATTAAAAACTTGAGGACATGAAATATGAGTTAACGTGTGTGATTTTTAATACTGAGTTGAAAGATATATTTAATTTATTTATATAATTTAATTATTAATAATATAATTGATTTTTTATAGAATTTATTATCAATAGTAAATAATTAAATAAAAAATGAGTTGAATATTATGACGTGGATTATTTGAGTTAATGGCTCTTTTGTTCTTTTGTATAATGAAATGATTGTTTAAATTATGTTTTATGTTGTATTTAGAGGGAATATGTGATGAAGTATGATAATAGTTAATGTTATGTGAATTGATTTGGTGTGGAGTTAGATGTGATTTAAATGTGATATTTACTATCATTTATATAGAGTGACGATGATAAATGAGAAATATTTGTTGTGGTATGTCATGAGAATGGAATAATGGAATTTTGGATACTAAGGAAATAAGGGGAATTAATAAAGGATTTTATTTATTGATTCTACACATGATTAATTAAACCACTATTGGCCTAAATTAATTGGAGATGCTTAAATAAGTTCAATGTTTGATAATTATTGGCTAGAAATATTATCGATAAAGTGATTATAAATTGATGAAATAATATGTTATTGGTTGATTATTTTAGTTGGAAGATTTGTGATGTGCAATGATCTATGATATGAATGTGACAATGATTTATTTACTTAATAATATTATGTTTAATGAGTTACTACATTTAATTATTTCAATATGTGTTAGTATTAATGTAATATTTAAATTTTATTGACATTTTTTATGAGAATTTATGTTCAATTGATTAATGACTACTAGGATGAAGCTATTAAATGAAGTCCAATTTTATTGATTTTAAATTTTTTATAGATACCAGGGTTTTATAAACAATGTCAAATTGTAAAAATTCATATTTTATAATCTTGTTAAATGGTGCCGAATATATTTTAAATCAAAAAATGTATTCATTTTTGAAAAATGAATGGATGTACGATATAAAATAACTATCGGTTTGGTTGATTTATTTTGAAATTATTTTGGTGGTGTTTAGTTTTTTATAAAATCTTATGATTTTTTAATTGAGAATAAAATTAACTATAAGTGTTTCTGATTATAAAAAAATTATATATCGATAAATTATAGAGTGCATTATTTTATTACCATTATATTTTTGTGATTTATGTAATTTATTTGAATAATGATTAAGTGTGTTAATGTTTTAAAATTATATTATAATTATGTCCATAGGGTGATATTAGTGGTTTGGAATTTAACATTTTTTTTGGTAAATAAGTGTATTTATGGAAACTAAATGTGGTAGTTCTAAAAATAATGATTTATAATTTGTAATTTTGATGAATTTGAAGTGCCCAGATCAGTGTTAATCACTGAGAGGGGGAGGGGGTGAATCAGTGATCCCTTAAAACTTTTTACTAATTGATTCTTAATTAATTAAACCTCTATGGCTGGTTAAAGCCTCGATCGACTCTTCTTGTATCTCTCACCTTTCCACGAATGATGCAGTAAATGTAAAGGCACTGGACACAAGGATTTACAAGGTTCGGCACCAAAGGCCTACATCCTTGCCATGCTCTCCCAGCATGGATTCTCCATTATAACCTGTTAAAATTACAATGGTCGATACAGAGTCCCACTGTATCTCTCCTGAGTCCCACAGGAGGGTCTTTATACTGCGTCCCACAGTGTTACCAGAGTCCCACTGGCCTGCTCCAGAATCCCACTAAAGACTTCTTCTCCATGAGTCCCACAGGGTCTTCTCTTGGCTCCTCGAGTCGCACGAGTAGCTCTTCTTCACTTTAAGGTCTTCAAGTATCTTCAGCAGTCTGGGATAAAGACTGTTGGCCTTGCTCTGTACCTCTGATCACTTGTGATGATCAGGATCTTCTCAATCTACTGAAAACTCAGACAACCAATCTCTTTAACATCAGTCTGGCTCAGTCTCAGTTCACTTCAACATCATGCACTGAGTGCATGGCAACTCTTCAAGATCTTCAAGTCTTGGACTCCTCAGATGCACACCACTGATTTAGCACTGTTCACGTGTGCACGTGCATGCATGCATGCATGCACTTTCCTCTTTCTCCTCTTGGTGCAATAATCCCTTAAAGGGTGTAACACTTTAAGCACACACCAACTCCTTTGTACTTCACACGTTTAGTTCCTTTTGATTACACACATAGAAGTGTGTTATACTTTGTGTGAATCTTCTTCTTCTAAGTGTGTCTACTCCTCTTAGAGCACACACATAGGTTCGGCCTTCTTTGTCACTTGTTCATGTACACATAAATTGTTCTTTGTTTTGCACACACTTGACTTTGGCCTCATCCCTCTTCTTGTTGCACACCCTTAACCCGTAGGTTGTTCTTCAATTTTGTACACACAAAATGTTTCTTCACTTGGTGCACACACAAGGTCACAACCCTCGGCCTCTTCAAATGCACACACTTAAACTTGGCATGTACTTATTGTTGTTGCACACACTTAACCCATAGGTGGTTCTTCAATTTTGCACACACACACTAAGGTGTGGTCTTCACTTCACCCACACAAGGCTACGGCTTGGGTTATCCACTTTGCACACACTTAGACTTCGGCCTCCTTGTTTTTGTTTGCACACACACTTCCTTTGTTCAATTAGCAAACACAAGGCTTGGCCTTCCTCTTCCTCTTGCACACACAACTTGGATTTAGTTGTGGTCTTCCTCTCCTCCTTGCATACACACGGCTAGGGTGTAGTCTTTATTAAGCACACACACACAAGGTGTGTAATTCATACTACCCGAACCTCCTTCCAATGTGAAGGGCGCGCAAGGGGTGCAGCCACTTCCACTTCTTCTTCAAAGAGCACAAGGTATGAGCCGCGGCCTCTCTTCTTCCTCAAAGCGCAAGGCACACTTGGTGCACAAGGCAGCGTGCAAGTGCTCAAGGCCTCTAGGGCGCGCAAGCCTCGGGTGCAAAGCACCTTGGGTGCAAGGCACCTCAACCACGGGGCGCGCAAGAGCTACTGCCCCGGGTTCTTCCTGCCGCGCAAAGGGATAGCGCGCAGGGGACTCCTTCCCTTCACCTCTTTCGCGCAAGGGGTGCGCGAAAGGAACTCCTTCGGGCCTCGGGTGGCACCGAGAACAACAGCCGCACAAGTGCTTTGCGCGGCGGCTTCTTCTTCGCGAGGAAGAGGCACACGCGGGACACAAATATTCAACAAGGTTTCAGCAAGCCTCTTCATGCCTCGGGTGCTCCTTTTATATGCAGAGAAACGCTTCTAAACTTCCGCGTGGGATAAATCTCAAATCCCCGAGATTTTTGGATATTTAAAAATCTTTCCAAATCTCGTTTTCCTTCGCTGTTTCACGCGGGTTCTCATTTTTTAATTTCCTCTACGTGCATGCGACTTAGAACGCATGCACGGCCTTCGGTTAAGGCTCATCCCATGCAAAAACACCAACCACGTGGCCTCGGCAGCTTCTCTTGCCTCGGCCTCATTCGAAATTCTCCACTGGTTGCATGCAAGATCCTTTTTAGGCATGGCTGTGTTCGGTGTGGAGAGACGAGCTCAATGGAGGTCTTAGATCCTTCAGAGGTGGCCGGGAACTCAAAAACGAGTGGTCGGATGGCCTCTGGTTCAGCGGCGTCGCGGGAGGCTTCGGGATGTCCTCGGCTCGAGCTCGAGGAAGGAGACGAGCTCTCGGCCGTCGGATCAGGCGTTTGAGATACATCGGGCGGCCTGGATCTGAAGATCTCGCGCGGGATGCAATGAGCGGCTGTGATCAGCCGCGCGATTGGATGAGCGGCCAGGATCTCTTCCGCGGGAAAATCCCGCGTCCCACATCGAAACGAAGCCCGGTTTTGCCACGGCTTATCAACCATCGCGTGCCATCCTCGGCTCAGTTGAACTTCTCCCCTCCCGGTGCCGCCCCGCACCGGGTTCTCTCTACGGGCGCGCTCTGCGCCCACTTTGCCTCCTGCGGGTGCGCTCTAGCGCCCACTATGCCTCCTGCGGGCACGCCACTGGCGCCCACTATACACACTGCGCTCCTCCGGGCGTGCCCCAGCCGCCTCTGTGGTGTGTCTGCGGGTGCGCCCCTGCCGCCCTGAGCTCGCCCCACGGGTTCCCCCTTGGGCGTGGCGCCTTAGGCCCACATGAGCCTTGGGGTTGAACCCACAAGGTGCTCACGGGCTGGCCATATTTTTTGGCAAAGTAAAAGAATAATACTTTTTCAAATACAAAGTTCTTCCATAAGTTAAAGCCAAATGCCACATTCCAAGCCATCTTCTTCATAATTCTTCTTCTTCTTAGGAATTACCCATCTCCTCCTCATGTTCTTAATAACTTTTCAACATTTCACAACTTAGGAGGGAATTCCGAAGGTTCTTCATCAACCGAAGCTCCTGAATCAAATAATTCTTCATTGTTCTTCAATGATCCAATTAGAGGTCAAGTTGGATCACATTCACATTGTCATGCACTAAGGATTAGTACATGTTCTTCTTCAGCTCACTTCATCCACTTAGAAGTTGTGGATGGCTCTCGTCATCTCCTCATGCATTGTGAAGACAATGCATGGTCTTCTAAAAGTGTTGTGACTTTGTATCCAGTTGATACAAGTTCTTGGAATTTAATGATCAGCTCAACAATCGTCTGATGTACATGGAGAATGTTGCAACCACAATTTCCAATACCACTTAGTGAATCTCCTAAGTGACATGCATCTTAGTACCATGGTCATTCTCCTTCACCACCAACACCATCACAACCTTTGGCATTCACATCTTGACAATTCTTGACATCCATTCATTCTAAGACAACAACATGTCTCATTGACAACAAATGCAACACAGTGCACTTCAATCTCCCCCTTTGTATTTGTTGTCAATACACCACTTCAGCACATATGAATGGGTCAATATGTGTGCCAATATTTTCTCCCCCTTATTGGCAATCAAATGCAAAGGTGTGGTGTGGTTCACTTTCAAAAATATCTTCCTCCCTTTGAATAGTATCTTCTTGAAAATCACTAAGAGAGGGATGATGTCACATGTTCTTATTTAGAAAAGAACCTTTAGTAAATCAACTCTAAGTCTACTTGGGCTAACCCGGTGTAGAAAACAAGAGTGATGTAACCAAGGAACTCAATGTTGTCCACAATTCTCTACACATGTGAGATCATGCTTAGGGGCTTGAAATTTTTCAGATATAACAATGAATTGCTAAATCCTGCACATACTTCACAAAACTCATTAGAAAGTTCAGTGCTAAAGATAAAGCTCCACATTCATCCATTTTCTTAAGATGATATTAATCTCAGAACATCATCTTCTTCAGCTTTGCTCCCCCTCAAGGGGTGCACTCCATTCAATTCAAACCATCCTCCAGATGAGAATGATCATCATCTTCAATTCCCTGCAATGTTAGCACATGTAAATACCAATAGTATAAGGGAATAAGATGGAACCTCCTTGGTTCATCAATGTGAACAACAAGGTTGAGAAGATTCTCTCAACCGAGATGTCCCATTTTCACCATTCTTCACACTTGCACATTTGATCTTCATTGATGATTGTGCTGGTGTGGTTCTCAACCCATCTTCATGTGAAATCTTTTTCTTCCCTTTTGCTTTAGCAAATGCCAGAGCTTCATCTTCAGCTCTTTGTAGTTCTCTGGCAAGTTGCAACTGATGTGGCCATATGACAAGTAAATCATTTGGAAGTGTGGCCCCAGTTCTGGAAGTTCCACATGGTTCCTTAGATGCTGTCAATCCTCCTTTCTTAGGCAACTTGTTTTCAATCAATCCCTTCTTCTTCTTCTGGATTGATTGTCTTTTTGAGTCCAGTCTGCTTCTATTCAGTTCCATGGCTTGTTTACAAAGATCCATGGTATGACCTTTCTTTCCACAGTAGAAGCATGTTTTCTTGGTGGTCCTTCTGGATGCATCACCCTTCTTGGACTCAGACTCCAAGGACTTCTCTTCATTTCTCATAATCTTCTTGGGAGCATCTTCCACTTTCTTCTGCTTGCTTCCCAAGGAATCTTTCTGAGCCAGGTTCTGTGATCTTTTCTTCTTTTGAGCTCTGGATATAGTTGGAGATTGACATGTATCTATTTGACCACTTTTGCAATCATCCCAGATGTTTTCAAGTAATCCAAATCTATTTGCAGTAAACAGATGTCTCTGGACCTGTGGATGCTGCTTATTTCCTTCTGGCTTGCTCCCCCTAGGCATGGGCTTCCTCTGTGCTTTGGAATTCAATGGATTGTACCAACAATCCTTTGCACAATGCCCATACTTGTTACAACACCAGCATTGACCCACAAATCTTGTCCTCTTCAGCCCTTCTGATTGTAGGGTACTTTTCTTGACCTGTTGTGCTGTTTCAGGAGAGCTCTCTTTCTTTACTGTCTTCATCCATACTTGTTTGGATTCATTCTTGCATCCTGCACTTTTAGTAGAAACACTTTTAGAAGCATGAGTACAAGATGGTATGGATGGTACCTTCTTTCTAGAAGATGTTGCACTTTTATTAGAGGATGTCTTTCTCTTAGAATCATCCTGCTCAAGGATCACTTGAGTAGCAACATTTCTTCTTTCAGCTGACTGGGAGGATTCAGCTTTGGGTGATTGCTGATTTTTCAATATCACCTCTAGTTCTAACCATTTCATATTGAGGGAGTTCTTCTCATCCTCAATAGTTCTTAGCTTTCCTTCCCAATTCTCCACCAGTTGTTTCATCTGGTCTTCATGCACCTTCTTTAATTCTTGTAATGAATTGTCCAGCTCCTTCACCAATTTGACTTTTTCTTCGAGTTGAGCATCTCTGACATTCATTGACACTTTGTGCCTCTTTTCCAGTGCATGGAAAACTTCTTTGACCATTACTTTAAAGAATTTTTTCTCAGAAATACTTCTTTGCAATTCTTCAGTAGTGTCTTCATATCTTTCATTGCAAAGAGATACTGTTTCATCTTTGGCATTTACCAGCTTTCTGAGAGTGTTGGTTATGCCAACCCTTTTAGCCAGCTGATCTTCCATAGCATTGGCTTCTTCTTATAACTGTGATTTTTCTTCTTGAAGATCATGGATGCCTGTAGCTATACACTTTTCCACTTCCATGGGAACTGTCTTCTGAAGATATTTGAGTGCACTCTGAAGATCATTCATTGTTTCAACTTCATCACAGCTAGGACAGGCTTCATCAGAAGAATGATAAAAGGAATTGTCATCTGATGTGACTTTCACATTTCTTTCCATAGAAGGAGTTTCTCTGATTGCAGCAACCTTCTTCTTCATCTTCTTTGCCTGTTTCTTCATTCTGTTTTTCAGAGTCTTGGCAGATATCTCCATTTGAGGCTGTTCTTTCATTTCCTCAAATCTGCACTCCATATAGACTCCCTTGGATCTTTTAGAGGTAACCTCCCTCTGATACCAATTGAAGTGCCCAGATCAGTGTGAATCACTGAGAGGGGGAGGGGGTGAATCAGTGATCCCATAAAACTTTTTACTAATTGATTCTTAATCAATTAAACCTCTATGGCTGGTTAAAGCCTCGATCCACTCTTCTTGTATCTCTCACCTTTCCACGAATGATGCAGTAAATGTAAAGGCACTGGACACAAGGATTTACAAGGTTCGGCACCAAAGGCCTACATCCTTGCCATGCTCTCCCAGCATGGATTCTCCATTATAACCTGTTAAAATTACAATGGTCGATACAGAGTCCCACTATATCTCTCCTGAGTCCCACAGGAGGGTCTTTATACTGCGTCCCACAGTGTTACCAGAGTCCCACTGGCCTGCTCCAGAATCCCACTGAAGACTTCTTCTCCCTGAGTCCCACAGGGTCTTCTCTTGGCTCCTCGAGTCGCACGAGTATCTCTTCTTCACTTTAAGGTCTTCAAGTATCTTCAGCAGTCTGGGATAAAGACTGCTGGCCTTGCTCTATACCTCTGATCACTTGTGATGATCAGGATCTTCTCAATCT
This sequence comes from Viscum album, assembly GCA_963277665.1. NCBI lineage: Eukaryota > Viridiplantae > Streptophyta > Magnoliopsida > Santalales > Viscaceae > Viscum > Viscum album. The sequence goes on from OY728151.1 coordinate 1,994,318,327, forward strand.
ACTGAAAACTCAGACAACCAATCTCTTTAACTTCAGTCTGGCTCAGTCTCAGTTCACTTCAACATCATGCACTGAGTGCATGGCAACTCTTCAAGATCTTCAAGTCTTGGACTCCTCAGATGAACACCACTGATTTAGCACTGTTCATGTGTGCACGTGCATGCATGCATGCATGCACTTTCCTCTTTCTCCTCTTGGTGCAATAATCCCTTAAAGGGTGTAACACTTTAAGCACACACCAACTCCTTTGTACTTCACACGTTTAGTTCCTTTTGATTACACACATAGAAGTGTGTTATACTTTGTGTGAATCTTCTTCTTCTTCTAAGTGTGTCTACTCCTCTTAGAGCACACACATAGGTTCGGCCTTCTTTGTCACTTGTTCATGTACACATAAATTGTTCTTTGTTTTGCACACACTTGACTTTGGCCTCTTCCCTCTTCTTGTTGCACACCCTTAACCCGTAGGTTGTTCTTCAATTTTGTACACACAAAATGTGTCTTCACTTGGTGCACACACAAGGTTACAACCCTCGGCCTCTTCAAATGCACACACTTAAACTTGGCATGTACTTATTGTTGTTGCACACACTTAACCCATAGGTGGTTCTTCAATTTTTCACACACACACTAAGGTGTGGTCTTCACTTCACCCACACAAGGCTACGGCTTGGGTTATCCACTTTGCACACACTTAGACTTCGACCTCCTTGTTTTTGTTTGCACACACACTTCCTTTGTTCAATTAGCAAACACAAGGCTTGGCCTTCCTCTTCCTCTTGCACACACAACTTGGATTTAGTTGTGGTCTTCCTCTCCTCCTTGCATACACACGGCTAGGGTGTAGTCTTTATTAAGCACACACACACAAGGTGTGTAATTCATACTACCCGAACCTCCTTCCAATGTGAAGGGCGCGCAAGGGGTGCGGCCACTTCCACTTCTTCTTCAAAGAGCACATGGTATGAGCCGCGGCCTCTCTTCTTCTTCAAAGCGAAAGGCACACTTGGTGCACAAGGCAACGTGCAAGTGCTCAAGGCCTCTAGGGCGCGCAAGCCTCGGGTGCAAAGCACCTTGGGTGCAAGGCACCTCAACCACGGGGCGCACAAGAGCTACTGCCCCGGGTTCTTCCTGCCGCGCAAAGGGATAGCGCGCAGGGGACTCCTTCCCTTCACCTCTTTCGCGCAAGGGGTGCGCGAAAGGAACTCCTTCGGGCCTCAGGTGGCACCGAGAACAACAGCCGCGCAAGTGCTTTGCGCGGCGGCTTCTTCTTCGCGAGGCAGAGGCACACGCGGGACACAAATCTTCAACAAGGTTTCAGCAAGCCTCTTCATGCCTCGGGTGCTCCTTTTATAGGCAGAGAAACGCTTCTAAACTTCCGCGTGGGATAAATCTCAAATCCCCGAGATTTTTGGATCTTTAAAAATCTTTCCAAATCTCGTTTTCCTTCACTGTTTCACGCGGGTTCTCATTTTTTAATTTCCTCTACGTGCATGCGACTTAGAACGCATGCACGGCCTTCGGTTAAGGCTCATCCCATGCAAAAACACAAACCACGTGGCCTCGGCAGCTTCTCTTGCCTCGGCCTCATTCGAAATTCTCCACTGGTTGCATGCAAGATCCTTTTTAGGCATGGCTGTGTTCGGTGTGGAGAGACGAGCTCAATGGAGGTCTTAGATCCTTCAGAGGTGGCCGGGAACTCGAAAACGAGTGGTCGGATGGCCTCTGGTTCAGCGGCGTCGCGGGAGGCTTCGGGATGTCCTCGGCTCGAGCTCGAGGAAGGAGACGAGCTCTCGGCCGTCGGATCAGGCGTTTGAGATACATCGGGTGGCCTGGATCTGAAGATCTCGCGCGGGATGCGATGAGCGGCTGTGATCAGCCGCGCGATTGGATGAGCGGCCAGGATCTCTTCCGCGGGAAAATCCCGCGTCCCACATCAAAACGAAGCCCGGTTTTGCCGCGGCTTATCAACCATCGCGTGCCATCCTCGGCTCAGTTGAACTTCTCCCCTCCCGGTGCCGCCCCGCACCGGGTTCTCTCTGCGGGCGCGCTCTGCGCCCACTTTGCCTCCTGCGGGCGCGCTCTAGCGCCCACTATGCCTCCTGCGGGCGCGCCACTGGCGCCCACTATGCACACTGCGCTCCTCCGGGCGTGCCCTAGCCGCCTCTGTGGTGTGTCTGCGGGTGCGCCCCTGCCGCCCTGAGCTCGCCCCACGGGTTCCCCCTTGGGCGTGGCGCCTTAGGCCCACATGAGCCTTGGGGTTGAACCCACAAGGTGCTCACGGGCTGGCCATATTTTTTGGCAAAGTAAAATAATAATACTTTGTCAGATACAAGGTTCTTCCATAAGTTAAAGCCAAATGCCACATTCCAAGCCATCTTCTTCATAATTCTTCTTCTTCTTAGGAATTACCCATCTCCTCCCCATGTTCTTAATAACTTTTCAACATTTCACAACTTAGGAGGGAATTCCGAAGGTTCTTCATCAACCGAAGCTCCTGAATCAAATAATTCTTCAATGTTCTTCAATGATCCAATTAGAGGTCAAGTTGGATCACATTCACATTGTCATGCACTAAGGATTAGTACATGTTCTTCTTCAGCTCACTTCATCCACTTAGAAGTTGTGGATGGCTCTCGTCATCTCCTCATGCATTGTGAAGACAATGCATGGTCTTCTAAAAGTGTTGTGACTTTGTATCCAGTTGATACAAGTTCTTGGAACTTAATGATCAGCTCAACAATCGTCTGATGTACATGGAGAATGTTGCAACCACAATTTCCAATACCACTTAGTGAATCTCCTAAGTGACATGAATCTTAGTACCATGGCCATTCTCCTTCACCACCAACACCATCACAACCTTTGGCATTCACATCTTGACAATTCTTGACATCCATTCATTCTAAGACAACAACATGTCTCATTGACAACAAATGCAACACAGTGCACTTCAGAATTATTTAGGAATATCATGTGATGTTATATAATATGTAATTTTTTAATGAGTTTGTTGGTAATTATAGAAATATGATGTGAAAGATGGTTAAATTAAAAAAGATGACATTTTAGGATTTTATTGATATTAATTGAACATGTTTTCTATTATCGGGAATGAACACGAAAGGTTAAGTGCATATTTTTTTAAACATAATCATATAACTGAATATTCTGATTTTTTTTATTAATTTCAATTTTTTAAAGGAATGTCAATAGAGTTATTTGAATTTTTTATTATAGTATATATTTATATATTGATGTTTTTATGATCGATTATCTATAATATTTTTTTGAATATCTTTTTACGATAATGATGAAAAATGTTATATTTGAATTCTACATATTAGTATATATTAGTTATTCCTATGATGATCTAGTTGGATTATAAATGATATTGGATATGGTTAATTGATGGCGTTCTAAGAATATATTAACACTTAATCAACATAGTAGAAATAATAAGAAACCCAAATTCTTTATCTATATCATGATTTAAAGTCAAAACCATGAAATAAATAAAATAAATAACATTACTTGTGTACCTTAAACCAATGAATTCCACTACTTCTTGATCTTCCTACACTGCTATTGATAAATATCACTGAAGATTAATAAAAATATTACTCCCTCATGGTATATCCAAATGGTTATTTGAATCACTCTTCATATGGGTAGTAATATCATTTTCCCTATGATATGATAGTATCAGATTGCGAAAAGGGAGACAGAGAAATAGATCATTGAATGGTAGTGATATTCAGCCAGGGATTGGGAAAGCTTTCATGGTTACCATCTCGGGGTGACTAACTCTTTTTATTTACTCCAAGGATTCTTATGTATGAATTTATATTTATACTATCAGTAAATTCCTTTTTTTATTACTCTCTATAAATATCAACCTATTCATTCTTCCTAATATTTAATCATATAAAACATTCATTAATAATGATAGATTTCATGGATAATTATGAAATTGTTAAATGATTAATATTCATCTTTCATTATCATGATTTTATATATAATCCATTTATAATATTCCAAGAACCATGGAATATAATAAGAATCATATACATATTTATGAAATAAAATAAAATAAACTATATATAATTCATTATTATATGGATTTGTGGAATATCTCTAACAATATCTCACTTTCTCACAAGATTTATAGACTTTATGCCATTTCATCCAATACTGGTTGATATACAATAACTTATAAAAACATATCAAAAAGTAATTTTTATATATCTTCCAAATTGTTTTTCGGAAATTAATGATAAAATTCAGTGTCTATCACATCAGATGTAATACCCTATTAATATCCATATAAAAACTCTTTTAGTATAATCTCTAAAATAATTTTGGAGCATATATTTGAGTTCTGTAAAATTTAATCACCATTCAATCAACCAAAAAGTGTAACCCCAGGATCCTTGTAGCATTAAAAAAAATATTAATTCCATAATTAATAAATATAAGAAAAGTTAATCCTCTATCAGAGTATCAGTCCTACTTTGGATACTAAGGGATCTGGTGCGGTCTCCATAAAGAACATGCATCTTTATACCTATGTCTACTAGTTTGTACCATTTACAAGTCATGAATTTTACTTGGATCCATTTTTTATGAAATAATTTATACACAAAACATGAATTATGTCAATCCCATATAGTCTACTAATATCTTCATGATTCTACAATTATAGACTGTCCAGATCTATTAATTAATAACATGTAAATTCACCCTAATGTATGAGAACATAACATTCCCCTTATATAATAGACGATCAAATCACATGAACTTAACATGGTAAGTACATACACTTCCTCAATCCTCATATTAGGTCATATATTTCATAATCGATATAGGAGAGGTTAAATCTCATCTTCGATAAGCTCTAACTAACAACATGATCAACAACATACCCAAACACTCCTGTGATTAGATGAGCCTTGTGGTTTGAGTAATAATGTTATCAATGTACAAAAATTCCCATTCTAGGAATTTAACCAACCTGGGTTTTTATTGAATTGCAATTTAAAACATTCTCCCCTAGTATATCAAATAAACAATGCATAAAACTTCATGTGGTACATTTGTTGGGTCATATAGAACAAAAAAATCCTTATATTCCTCATGTTCTATATTTCTATATGAAATCATAATCACACTAACCATAATATTTTTCAAGGACCTATAATAACAATCAATTAACTTTGGTTATGGATAACAAAAATTTCAATATTGAGATGTTAATTATAATTTTACTTCATGAAATATGTGTATCCAAGATGAAATAATGAAAAGATATAGTCATTATTTTAAATAACATTGTAAATTTATATGCTTAAAATCCATTAAGAAATCCAATAAAACCATATATAAGCACACGTCTACTCATAACACATAGGATAAATCACCAAATAAGCCATATTTTTTCACTTTTATGGTTTCATTAAAATTAATTAGATCTATATGTAATTCCCATCACATCTCTATATAATCATGTGATACAAGCATCATTAAACCCTTAATGGGATAATTTTATTAAGAAACCTAGTTTGAATAATTGTGAGACTGATTAGTCAAATTCCTAAATTTGAACTCTTTGGATGTAGAATTAAAATTATTTTATTACAAGACCTCAAATGTTTTGATGTAAATAACTTATGTTTTCTATTTAAAACCTTTTCTACGTTCAGAATAATTATCTTTATCGGAACATTAATAATAAAAATTTTCCTTGAGGATATTTTTGTAACTAATGTAATTCTTTACATTATTTCTTCTCCAACACAACCTAAACTTTTTAGTATATAAATTTATACTCACCTTACTATAGTAACTAAATATTTCTCCTTAAATTTCTAGTTATCATCACAAGAAAAAATCTTTTCAGAAGTTGAGTAACATTCAATTTTAATTTGGACTAGCACAATCATTTATTTATTTATCTTTGGACCTTCCCAAATACAAAAAAAACTGCAACTTCCCTATTAAAAAATATGATCTCTTTTGAAAATCATGCCATGATTCACAAACTACTTTGTGTTTAAGAAAAAAATTTATTTCCATTTTGTGAGAATATTTAATAAAAAACCATTTTATCTATATCATATTGGTATACTAAGTGTTTGGAGTGATATTATGAAAATAAAACTTTTATTATTTAAAATATTCCATTGATGGCGGTGGTATCAAATACATCATATTTTAAAAATCATATGGATAAACACTTTTATATTATATAAAATGATGGAGTTACTGTCCTAGAACCAACTGATAATACTTTAGATTGAATTTATGTCGAAAGAGATGAATATTAATCAAATAAATTACTAAATATTTGTCATTGTTATGAATGAAATTAATGTAATGATGTCTTAATGTATTTATCACATTGAAAGGGGAATAGATATTCCCCTCTATGATTATAACCTTAAAATTTCATAATGTCATACTTAAACAATTTTCTATGGTAAGATAATAGTCTATGGTGGGGAACATAGTATGTTCATTTTCTCGTTCAAGTACTCACTAGAAGATGAGACTTTATCTTAAGATGTTTTCACTTGGTAATATCCATGATGGTATATTTTTAGAAGAGAGAAACCTATAGAAAATTAACATGTTTATGTGTCATTGGTATATCTGATCATGTTTATTCTATGGGCATATGCAATGATATTTATACATTAATATAATTATTAATGCATGTCATTAGTCACATAATTTTATGTATTTTTCAAAATCATGATCAGATATGATCATGACGATGTTCAATATGTTTCATAATTCATTAATATTATGAAATTAAGGAATATGTTCAAAAAGGTTTTTTCACATCCATATTTATGGAAGTTTATGTCTCGATCCATTGATTGAAATGTATTCTTCAAATTAAATTTCATGGTCATTCTACATTGATGATTTCATATTAGATCGTTAAATAATGACATATCATGAATATATATTGAATACATGAATATTCAACCTTCTTGATGAGATACCATGATCAAGGGATTATATTAAAAAATTATCAATCATATATGGTTTTATAATTACGACATATCTTCTTCCCCATTGGGCTCTTTGAGTAGTTTCTATACGGTAATCTTGTAATTTAGGAAAGCCCACCTAATTTCACTAAAGAAGATGCCTAGAGGGTCCCACACAAAGTGTTTCCTTTCATCCCAGTAAGATATTTTTTATATTTACCAATTGGAATTAATATTATTCACTAGATCAAGAAGAAATATTTATTCAAAATTTATTAAATGAATATAAATATTAAATAAATATTTATTCTTATAGTAATTGTTTAGTTACATGAATATATAATATTTATTTACAACTTTTTATCACTATAATAAATAATTATTTACTTATTAAATAAATAATCTATTTAATTACATGAATAGAATATAAATATTTATTCACAATACTGTGAATAAAAAATTTATTTATTTATTTAATGAATAATATTTCATTAAATATTTTTTTGAGAGTCCAATAAATGTTGAGGAAGGTAAATAGTCTAATTTTTATCGAGTGATTTTTATTTATTTCCTAGATTGTGAAATAAATGTTTATCATTGTGTAGGTTAACACACACTCTAAATTAAAATATTATTATTATTTTATTACAAGACATGGTGTTCAATTTTTGATTAATATATTATTAAAGGCCTTTTTACTATTAATTAAATATTAAACCGTAAAACTAAATCAATAAATAGACTTCTCTATCAATCATAGAAACGATAATCATTATGCATAATAATTTCCTTTTAAGATGTCACTCCTTCTTTCTTCCTCTAAATACCATGAAAAACAATATAAAATTTCATAAGGCCAAAAGGAATGAGAATCTACCATTACAAACAATGAATGAAGATTAATAAGGTGTCCTATCACATGGTGGATCATAAATGTTATTTGATGATCATATGATCATTCGTGGTTCACTAATAGAGGGTCTCTGCTTTGGGTCTTGAGTTCACAATGATGATGCATTGATCCAGTTAAAATGATCAACATTATAAAAAAATAAAAATCTCAAGGCCAAGGTAATATTTATTTTTTAAAAACTAATGATAAAATTACATTAAATATCCTTTATTTTGGTTCTAGAAAAATTATTTTTAAATATTATTCATAAATTTTTTTAATGGTCATTGTATTCATGTGATATAAATTTTGAATGATCCCTTGAATATGGAAAAAGATGAGTTTTTATATGACTAAAATACACTTCTATTGTGTCTAAAACAATCAAGTGGTGTTAGAAAGGCCGCATTCAATTTATAATTATTTATTGTTTACTTTATTTTTTTACATATATAAGTATGTTTTCATTTTCAGAAATGCATTCTCATTATTTGATCGTCGAGATCACTTCTTTCTCCCATCATTTCTCACTCACTAAATCTAAATACAACAAAATTTTAACAAAGGACAACTGAAGAACCTTTCTAGAGGTGGGAAGAACTCTAGCCAAACAATACAGGATTACAAAATGTGTAGATGGATTACACGTCATGTATACCAGTTCATCACACTAGGGAATGCAAATTAATTTGTCATATCATGCAATGAACAATATGTGATGAATTAAATGCATTGCATATTTACCAATAAATACTGGAACATGACATGTGGGATCACATGTCTGGTAACACGGTTACATGATATATAGGCCATGAATGTTTAGGATAGAAAACACATAGTTAAATATGTTATGAATAGTAATTAAATGATGTGTATGGACTAGAATCCATATAACATGTAGGTTACACAATGTGTATCAATTTTACATACCATGTACCCTAAAAATATATGTACTGTAATAGACACTGATTCTAGAAGAATGTATCATAGACATAACGTAATAAATATGCATGATGTGTAACTGGATTTACACATTTTTTACCTTACATATATATACACAAAACTAAAATCTAATTTTGTACTCTTTTAAACCTCAACAACTCATTTTATGTGTATCATTTATTTATTGGAATGAATCATGTGATTGGTTATAAGTATATAAATATATATTCACTGATTAATTAATTTCTATCAAAATTTTCTAAACTACTAACATTGTATAGTTGTAATACACCTACTACTCCATGCACATTAAAATAATTACATGCTACATTAAGTAATATGAATTCAACATGTAATTTATTCACTATTATATTCCATATAATTACAAAATAAGACATTTATGTTATATTATATGTGAGTAAACAATTTACGATCTTTATACTAGTCGATTGGTTAGAATAGGTACTCACTTAGTTTCTTCTAAGTACTTATTATTTACTTATTTTATTAAACTTCAAATATAAATAAATAACTTAATTTATTTAAAATCACATAGAATGTGTATCTATAAGAATTATTGGATGGAAATTGAGATTAATTGAATTAATTAATTAGATTAATTTGTGTTTATTTATCATAATATGAGAACAAATTGAAATGAATAATAGGAATTTAATTTAAATTATTATTCATTACACTAGTAGATGATCATGAGCATAAATTTACATGTGTCTATCTATGGTTTCTTGTAATTTAATAATTACATGGTTTTTTTGTAATTATTTTATTTAATTAAATTTATGGCCTATGAGTCTCCCCTCCATCCTTATTAGGCATGAGCTTGTGTGTCCACAATTTCCTTTATGTAAACCCTTTATAGTTACCTTCACCTAAAAGTGATGTAAACAATTATATGGATGGAGCTATCAGGAATATGGAGTTACTTTGAGATAGATATGAGAAAAAAACAAACTAAAGAGGTATATAAGAAATATGACGAATATTGTAACCTCAAGCTTATGCCGACTCAAGGATATTTTCCAATATGATCAATGGTGTTTTACTCTGCTATCAATAAACAATCTAGTAGTTAAAGATCATGATCATGACATGTTTTATTAATTTTATTTCCCTATATTTCACAATTTATTTTATTGACAGAAGACTACAATCATATAAATAAATAAATAAATATTAAATGATGGAATAAAAATAAAAAACAATATTTGTAAATATTTTATCAGTACATGGTTAATAAATTAAGTAAAATCCACCTAATATTTATAAATACATAAAACAAATAAAATAGGAAAATTCATTCTTAAAAAAACCCTCAAGATAATTTTATGTCACAATTCCTTCCATTGTGTGAATTAAGATTAACCCATAGTTATGGTTTCAGTTCCATCTCCACCAAGGGTACATTTAATTACTAGGAAGTTTCAACTTAGATAGTGGGTCGGCTTAACTAAGGCTGTCTTTGTTTTAATGGGCTTAATCTACCTAATACCAATTTAGAGGTATGTATTGAAGAAATTTGAGTCAAGATTTTTGGACTGGACATTCCACGCAACATGTCAAGGAGATACCCAATTGAAGTTGGAACAACCACCTTCCAAAATACATTCATATATTTTTCATAGCCTCTTTCTAGATTATGAGAAGGGAATTATGGACTGTTTCCACTTGAAATGATGGGACATTATGATTTCAATTGTGAGGGTTATATAAGATTTAGAAAATAGTGGGTGAATTAATAAAATAAAAATTATTAAATATCAAATAATATATAATAAATTTAAGTACTAATAATTTTCACTTTTATTAGTTACAGAATAGTGAAAATTATTTCAACCACATTATACATATGATCAATTTTTGGAGAAAGACCAATCCCAAATTATAAGTAACTTCTAGGGATGGTTCAGATTCTTATAAATAGAATTCCAACATTAATAAATGTATTATGTGATTATATATTTAATCCAGGACATTCATTCAAACCTTGTGAGTGATGAGGAGTTCATTATCAATAAAAAACATTTGATTGATGCACTATATGTTCGGTTTTTGATGATTTTATCCATTTCTAGTGAACTTATTGAAAGATACCAATATTTATTAGAGATGTATGGATCCAATTTATAGGTCATATTTTTCCTTGTTTTGGTTTTATCATATTTTTTTTAACTTTGGGGATCATTCAGGTGAAATCTGTTTTTTTTGAAGCTTTTGGGTAGTCCATGGTTGACGGTCTGCCCAAATTGTGAATCCTTCCTCATAAAATCTTGAAAACCCTTTAAAATAGCGATTTCATGTTTGGTTCATGGTTTGGAAGACCATTTTACCTATTAGGAGTAACCATGAACCCCTATACGTGAGGCTCATTATTAAGGTGCATGGTTTGGAAAACCGTTCTCCTTGGCCCAATAAACTAAGAAAAAGGAATTAATTAAAATGAAAAATTGTTTTGAAATTAGATAACCCATAGAAAATCAACCTAGTTCAACCTAAATAAACTGTAAATGTTTTATATCATATTTTGAGTCTCTCACATGGATTCCAAGGACTTTTGAAATCCATTATTGGAGAATTGAAGATTCGTCTGGAAGACCAGCACCTCTCATGGTAAAAGGCTTCTTCACGATTATATTTCTCTCTCACCCATATCTCTTTCACAGTGACAAGGGAATAGTTGTACTACCTTGGTGTGGGTTTGAATATAGGTTTTATTGGATCTCATCTATTTGATATTGTATCTAGGTTTTGGATCTAGATCTCATTATTTATTATAAATTTGAATGATCCACATCAATTTAGGTATTTCTCTTGGTGATCATCCATCAACGATATTGAGGTTGGTGGTATAAATTGGAAATACCATAGTTCAGATTTAAATACTTTCATGTAATTTTAAAAATAAAATTACTATGAATGGAAAATTTACTCATAGAGTGAATTTATTAAATTTAATTTCTATGTGATAATGAGTTGGTTTAAATTTTGGGAAACTGAAATTGGTTGAATTATGATCATGAAATGGATTGTTTAGTTGGATTTTGTAATTATTTAATTGATGGAATATTAAATTTAGTGAGAATGGGAATTTAGGGATGTTTGTAATAATCTTGATTAGTTAATTGATTATGGGAATAAAGGGTAATCGATGGTTTATTGGTTAATTATTCATATTGTACCAAGGGATTAAAGTAATTTATTATGATTTAATTGACAATTTAAAAGGTATATCATGTTTTTAATTATTGATTAGAGGGTTAATATTGATTAACCTTGCTAAATGTGACATGTGTGATGTGTGTTATTGATTGGGAAATGGGATGTGGGACACATAGTAATGCTCAAAAAACCCATGGTGTTATATCCATGAAATTCTAGACCAAAATTCACACATGTTATTCATATTATATGGGATAGGGACTGATTCTCCAAATACCCGTGGGGTGTGAGATGCATAACGATTCTCTAAATACCCATGGGGTGATAGACCTAATTTTCTATGCCCTTGATATAGGAATTGGACTGTCATAAAAAAAGGCCATGATAAGAATTGAAATGAAATTATAAATGAAAAGTATGGTATTGTAACATGTTGTATCCCTGGAGGATAGCTCAGACTTTGGCATGGACCGAAGATGGTACTGATTTTATGGTTGTCATATTGAACCATGGGATTTATGAAGTTAATTAAAGAAAAATGAAATGTGAATTTTTTTTTAATTTATGCATTATAAATTATTCTTTACATTACTGCATACACTATTATTGACCAAGTATGGTTTTGGACATCATTGGTGGTGGACTATTGAGTTTTACTCACCTTACTTGGGCTGATTGATTGGTGCCATAATATACCTCATGTTTGAAGAATATTATAAGAGAATGTTACCTATATTGGATGGTTGAGTTAGGACAAAGGATGGATGAGGGAACTAGACATGGTTTCAAGATTTACTTAGGAATTTCAATGTGTATTTATTTTGGTTTTTATTTTAAAACATGACACGTACTCGGAATGGCATACAAACTATTTTGGTTGGGAAATAATTTTTTTTTTAGTCATCAAGTGATATTAGTTTTATCTATTGGTTATGTAATTTTTTTATTTTTATTTATTTCCCCTGTTGTGATACTTTGATAAAGAGGTAACAATATTCCCATGGTATCTTTATAGGACGCCACTTCAAGTATATAGCCTCTAGTATATGGGGAGGCACTCTTGAGATCATGTAACCTACCGCCTCAGGTAAACGACATGTTTCACCCTGGTTAGGATGTTACTAAGTGATATTAGAGGAGTTTTATTTTCTTTTCTTTTGTCTTAATATTTCGAATAGGTATAAAAGAGACTAGGATGAGTCAGGAATTGTTTAGGATCTCATGTTTGGGAGTAGAAACTCCATTTATGAAGTAAAACCTAAGTATCTAGGGGGATTATTGTTATTAATGTGTGTTGTTACAGTTGGATATTATTTCAACTTGAGTGATTCACTTATTATGTGATGTGATTATTTTTTATGATATTTTCTCAATTTCACTCATGGAATAATACAGAATGATATTTGAGTATGCATGCATCATTATAGGAACTCATAAATTACTGTAACATGCATCATTTTTATCCATAAATGAGAAAATAAAGTGCACATAAACGTATGTCTTCTAAGAGTATGAAGGTTCCCTTTGGTAATGTCAACTAGAACAATGGAAAACAAAGTCGACTAGGGGAAGGTTCAATTACTCAAGATCTTACCTGGGTTCTTTTAAACCAGTTCTTTTCGCATGAAAACTTTTGTTGATATTTTCCCCGAACACCAGTTGAGTGTAGATCATATGGTAGGATGGGAAATATATAGAATTTCTGTAGGAATCCCCACTCGATTGTTAATGAAAGTGGAGATTTGATGAATTATATTTATGGAAGGGGGTCTTCAACACCAGATCAGTATAACTATTGGAGTTCTACTTGATGTGGATCTCAATGAAGTAGATGGGGTTATTCTGGGAAAGATAATTTGTATTATCATAGCAGTATAACTTAGAAGAATCATATTGTATCATAGGGAATTAGAATAAGATAGTTTCATTCATGTCATCCTTCAATTGTGGATAGTGAGGCTGAAACATATACAATTAGGGGTACTATTGTTGTAGCTTCTACGCTAGTTATTTCCTTATGTGATAATTGAGACTCTCATTCTTTTATTCTTAAAAATAATGTGAATGGGTTTATTTGAAAAGTGGAGTTCTTGAGTTGTGTGATGATGATCGATATAACTTTGGGTGTACAATCGAGAGACATATATTTGTTCAAGGGGAGTTCTCTCGGGGTTGGGGAGTATCGTTTTCTTTGGGATATTTACATTCTATATCGGTTAGGATTTGATTTGATCATGGTTATGGAATTGTATGTATCATATCAATTCTACATAGATAGTTACCGACAGAGAGTTACTTTTATGTCTCTTGAGAAGGAAAATTAAATTCATCCTGGAGAGTGAGATATTATGGAGGGTCATGCATGAAAAATTAATTATCAGTTATGGGACTACACCACCAAGGGTGAAATTTTATTACTATATTAAGGAAGTGTACATCATGATTTCCCTCCACCAGTAGTGGTCATATTCCAGGATTTGTTTCCTGAGGGCACATCAAGGCTTCCACCTGAGATAGGTGTTGAATTTATATCTGAGATCATTCCAAGGGATGAGACAGTTTTTATTCCACCATATAAAATAGAACCAATAGAGATTAAATATATTAGGACTCAATTGGATTAGTTGATATAAAAAAATGTTCAACCGTTCAATTATGTCACCTTGGGGTTATCCTTGTTTTTTTGAAAAGAAGCCTAATGGGTATTACTCTTGTTTGTTGATTGCCGATAATTGAATCAGATAATAGTGAAGAACTTGTATCATATTCCATGTATCGATGACCTATTCTACTATTTTAGGGGATATTTTGTTTTCTCAAAGTCTAAATTGAGATCTGGGTATCATCAGTTGATATTTATTCCTTCTTACATACATCAGACTTCTTTTAGAAGCTGATATAACCTTTATGAGTACGTTGTGATGCCTTTTAGGGTAAGTGAGTTTTATAGAAGTGTTTATGGTCTTCATGAATAGATTCTCCCACCCATACCGAAATAATTTCATGGTAGTATTTTTGGATGGAATCTTTGTGTACTCTAAGACTCATGTCGATCATTACCCATATCTTGACATCATCTTGAGTATGTTTAGAGAGAATTGTCAAAATGCCACGATATCTATTTATAATTCTATATCAATCAGGTATAATATTTGATTCTCATCATCTATAAGGAAGGTGTGTCATTGGACCTTGAAAAGTGGTAAATATTTGTTTCTTAAGAGAATCCCAAGAATGTGTGTGATATACATATCTTTATGGGGTTTGTAATCCATTATCAGAGGTTTATCCAAGACTTTTCTTACTTAAGAAAACTCTTCCAGGGTTGAACAAGAAAGGAGATAAGTTTTAATGGTTGGTAAGTTGTGATAATACACTCAAGGAGTCTATGAATCTATTGGCAGCTGAAACAATTTTGATCCTAGCTGATCTAGGGGAGTAGCATATGGTGTTCTATGATTCATCTGGGATGGGACAAGGAGAAGTGTTAATTTAGTGGGATTTATTTTTGGTTTATATGTCACAATATCTGAGACCACATGAAAAAAACTACCCTATTCATGACCTAGAGTTAGTTACATTTGTTTATTCCTTAACATGTTGGCAAATTATCTATTGGGTGAAAATTTTACTATGTATACCAATCAAAAAATAACAAAGAATACCTTCTCCCATTGAAATTTGAATATATAGTTGTGGAAATGGGTTGATTATATGAATTCATTCAAATTTTATATAGAATATATGCTTGGGAAATAAAACAGTGTGGATGATGGTTTGATCATGAAAAATCAGACTCTGGTAGTTCATGAGTCTGGTTTTGAGTTGAATATGTTCACTTTACCAGATGAGATGCATGATATTGTTCAATATGGTCTGGAGAAGATGAATCTCATATCAGTTTCAGTGGATTGTACACTCGTAACCATGTCATGGATAAGTGGTATAAAGATATGGAATGTTTTTCCAAGAGGGAAATCCATGATGGTGGGGAGTCACCTTCAGATTGGACCATAGATGAGGATGAGATCATCTATGTGAAGAATCATGTTGTTGTGCCTACAAGTATGTAGGATTAGTTGATGATGAAATATTATTCCTTGAAGAGGGTGATACATAATGGTTTTACCCAAAATGAACCATGAACTATGTCGATAATATCAGTCCATGTATGAAAAAAAAGAGAATGTAGGGTTCGTGACATGATGCTACACCTATCAATAGGTGATGGTCGAGCATCAACAACCTGCCGATTTACTACTTCTATAACCCATTCCAGAATGGAAGTGGGATGATGTTATCATGGAATTTATGGTGGGTCTCCCAAGGAATCCTTGAATGAATAATTCTATTTGGATGGTTGTGGACTGACTCAAGAAAGATTGTAATTTCTTGTATATAAAGGAGACTTTCTTGGTGGATCATTTTGGAGATATGTACAGTTGGGAGATGGTCCTTCTATATATAGAACTGCATGTAATGACTCGGAAATTTCAAAGAAATTTTTTTCTTAATTTTCTTTGGAATTTTACAAGAACGTAGTTTCGGATGGCGCCTGATTCCGAGGCCTGGTGTGCCTGGAATTAATTTTCAAAGTTTAGCTCGGGTATGTTCAGTGAACGAACGAGCGGGTTTTTCTAACTATTGAACCGGTGCTCGGAATCGAATTCCGAGGGCATCGATGGAATCATAGCGCTAGTATTTTCATAGAAACGCCTTTTCCGGAGTGGCGTTTGCTCGGGTGTGGTTTTTAATTTTTGGGGTTAAGTTATGAAATAAAATAAAGTGGTGTGACAAATTTATTTTATTTCACTTAATGACACTTAAAATCCACTTAAGCTAAGTTAAGTGGATTGGGTGGAACCCAAAATATCCTACCCACTTGGTAGGATATTTTTGAGGTGGGGACCACACGAGCCCCACCATTTCTTTTCTTCTATATAACGCACCCGCAACCCCCCTCTTTAATGAAAGTCAACCATGTATTTTTATGGTTAAGAAACGCCTCATTAATTGGGCAGTTAAATCGTTACAATTAATTCATTGAATTAATTGTTTGTTTCATTTCTTTTGAAATTAAAACATGTCTTGTGCGTTAATAAAATAAGATAAATCTTATTTTATTTCTGTTGGAACTTGTGGCATGGAGAGGATTTGTAGGAAAGCGTTCTTCTTCGACGAAGAATGCGAAGAACGCGAAGAATGTGAAAAATGCACCGACCTCCGACGAAGAACGCCAAACCCTCGGAGATCGACGACGCGATGCCATGTACTGCGACGTCAATGACGTTTCTTCTGCGACGCTCCTTCCGCGATGATCCTTCTCTTCCACGAAGATCCTCTTCTTCCGCGACGGTTAATTCCGCGACGAACTCGCGTTTGACGACAACGCTTGAGGTTGGGAATTATGTTTGAGAATGATTTTATTCCCTTGTTTCTTTCTTTCTAAAGAATGCAAAAAACACAGATCAACTTATTACCTAGTTGATCCGTGAACGTTTTCCATGCGGGTTGGGAATAATCTGTTGCGGGGAAAAACTGTTTGGGTTGTTTCTCTTCTGTTCGTGAAATTTTTCCTTGTTGTTCTTCATCTTTTGGGCCTCTTGTTACCGACTTAACGGGAGGAGGTCGGACCGCACGAACATGGCTGAATCTCCTCCCCCTTTGTTGTTTTGATTCGTTGCGGCACAAAAAAAGGCGGCGCGGTGCAACGGCACCGCGCGGACATGAGAATTAACGCGGCGAAGAAGAACGGTGCCGACACACCGCGCTGTTATGGCCGAGCGAAACCGCGGCCGGAGTCAGGCCACAAAGGCGATTGAAGACTCCGTTGGTTGATTGTTGTGCGCAGATTGTCGGACGACGAAAAACGGGGCCGCAAGGGAAATTTGAAGGCTTTGCAGTGAAGAACGAGTCCTGGGACGAACACTGGCGAAGACCACGCGCAAATCGGACCACCGGAGCGCGTCCGGTGGCCTGTGGAGCAAACCGCCGACGCACCACGCCGGCACGGTGGCACCGGCGGCGGTGGCCGGTAGACCCGCGACCGTGCGGGTCTTGCGAGACAAGAGATGCGGCCCTACCGCGTCCGCTGACGAATGGCGGCCCCACGCGGGGCCGTGGTGTTCTTACGCAGGGGCAGCACGCCCCCCGCGCCGCTCAGCTGTAACCGGCCGCGCCGACCCCGGCGGCCGGGCCGCGCCCGCGCCGGGTCACGCCCGGCCGGGTCGGGTCGACCCGGTTTGGGCTGACCTAGGGGGGGTTGGGCTAGGTCGGTCCGGGCCCAGACCCCCCGTTTTTGGACCTTTCCGGTATTTTGCTCATAACATGAGCTACGGGCCTCCGAACGATGCGTCGTCAGCAGCGATACGATCCTTGGATCGAGACGGTCGTTTCGGTATACTACACCCAAGGTTTCAGAATACTTTGGGTTCGGCCGGGTTGATTCGTACACGAAACCAAGCAGCCCCTCGGAGCAAAAACACTCATATCTTGAGATCCGGACGTCCGATTGATGTGTCATCGACTTTGATGCATTCCTCTAAGTGAGACGGATCATTTGGTTTACTCTGCTCGAGGTTTGGATGCCATCAGAGTACGGACGGGTTGGTTCGCTTACGAAACCAACCGGGCCCCTGGAACTAAAAAGCCAATAACTCACAGACCGGGCATCCGATTGACCCTCCATCTGTCTCGTTAATTTCCTCTTGAGGAGACAGAATTTTTGGCATACTTCGCTCGAGGTTTTGATGCAGTTGGAATATGGCCGAGTTGGATTGTACCCGAAATCCAACCGGGCCCTTGGAACGGAAAAGCTGATATCTTTCAGACCGGACGTCCGTTTGACGAACCGTCAGCGGCGTTGGTGATCACGTTGAGAAACGGTCCCTTTGAGTATACCCTATGTGAGTTCGGGGTAAAGTTGAGATACGGCCGGGTTGGTTCGCTCACGAAACCAACCGGGCCCCGGGGACGAAAAGGCTAATAAATCACAGACCGGGCGTCCGATTGACGCGCCGTCTGTTGTGTTGAGACCCCTATGATGAGGTGGTCCTTGAGATACTTCTTCGTGGGACTTTGAGATACATGAAGTATCGACCTGTAGCTCGTGGAGTGGACCCTCCCAGAGACGAGCGTGCGGAGTACGAAGACCGTTTAGCCGATTGAGACCTGATGACTGCTTGACATACTCGACTTGGAGTGAGTCGACTAGCCCAGTGGACGGAGCACTACTTTGTGAGGTGCAGACCCATGGAAGATGGAGCACTACCTGTGTGGCAGTGCAGACCCACGGTACTCGTCCGGAGAGTACCTCAGCAGGCTATTAGGGGGTGTGGACTACTGTGTTTGGGTGGCATACCCCGGCGGGAAGAACTACTGTGTTTGGGTGGCTGGCCCGCAGTACTCCACAGGAGGAGTACCTCAGCAGTCATAGGTTAGTGAGAAGTACCTCAGAGTCGTGACGGGACCACTGTACACTCCATAGACGGGGCTCTTCAGCAGTTACAGTTTCGATAATGAAAATCCTGGTTTGGGCTTAGTCTATGACCTTTGTGTTTCCTCATGATTGAGAGGGGTTACATGATAACTTAGGTATCTGTATGGGAATATACCTGGGTAGTGGTTATCCGTTGATTTCATAATCCTTGTGTTTCCTCATGATTGAGATGGGTTACTTGATAACTTAGGTATATGTATGGGGATATACCTAAGTAGAGGTTATCTTTTGAGATATTATTTGTGGTTATCCTTGTTGGTTTTAGTGATACCTTGAGGGTCTCAGGGTCCCTACTGAGTATTGTTATACTCACCCCTGCACGGTCTATTCCCGCACCTCGTTGTGTTAGTTGCAGATGACAAACAGTGTTGACGGAGGCCAAGTGTTCGAGGACTGGATGTACTCGGAGATGGACCACACGATGAGTCAGTATCCGGAGGTGGATTTCGTGGTGAGACGACACTCGGAGGAGGTTGACGGGTGAGAGCGTTGTGGAGGCTATCTATACCTACCCTTCAGGTAGGATCCGTGGTGGATGATCTTGGAGCTGCGCCATATGTACCTACCCTTCAGGTAGGATCCGAGGAGGACGACCCAGGAGCCGCTTCCATTCTTCCAGCTATTGTCTTTTCCTTTTTTGCTTTGTTTAGTTGTAGTGGTACTTTATTTTGGGTTTGTATTCTTTCCCATTTACCTTTTTGCACTTCTCTTTGTACTTAGTGTTTTACTTCCGCTTGTACTCTATGGTGTTTTGTTTACTTTTATAAAGGCAATGCCTTCCCAGTTATCGGGATTTACGCATTTAGTGCTAGCCTCCAGCCCCTGGCCTACGGAAGGCGGGCTTGTGGTAGTCCCGACACGGGCCCCGAGGACGGGTCTTGAAAAATTGGTATCAGATGAGTCGGTTCTACCGCAGAACTTATAACTCTGATATTTTCTTTCTTTGAAGCAATAGTGTTAAGAGTACCGAGTGTGGTTTTTAGTTCAGGGAGTCTAGTGTTGGTGTGGGTGGCCGACGTATCCATACACCAGGACCCTGACAACTGATTTCCGACTTTGTGCATGAAAAAACTGATTCCATGTGTGTTTCCAAGAGATTTTTTTAAAGTTAGCTCAAACCAGGTCAGCTCACTAGGTATAATCGTTTGGCCGTGTCACGTTGTTTCTTTCAGGATGCCTTTTCATAGACGACCAGCTAGAGCCCAGAGGGATGTGCCTACTAACAGCCTGCTGAGTGATAAGGCTTCAGTATAGGGCCCTTTTGCAGTTGAGGCACCAGCGGAGGCACCAGCGGTACTATCATACGTTGGGCCACCGATGCCACCATCCCCAGCAGCAGGCGATGCACGCCACTTGAGCGCGCTGCACGAGTTCCAGCGCTAGAGACCACCCAGGTTCTGGGGAGAGATGGACCCGCAGGCGGCTGAGGATTGGCTGGAGGCTCTGGTGACAGTCTTCAGGCTAGTGGGGACGCCGGAAGACTTCATGGTGATCTTTGCTGCCAGCCTTCTTCAGGTAGCAGTAGGCAGGTGGTGGAGGCACTTGTTCCAGTTTTGCGATGGGATGGCCTTCACATGGGAAGAAATTGAGACCTTCTTCAGGGTGGAGTTTGTGCCAGTAGCTCTACACCCCGAGCGTGTTCAGGAGCTTCTACCCTTGCCGCGTGTTTTTCTATCAGTAGACGAGTCATCTGTGGGCAGTAGACAGATGATGCGTAGGTCCAAGGGGGCCAGAGCCAGCCGTACGAGGAGCAGGAAGTGTTCTGAATGCGGCGGAAAGGGTCCCCTGACACGTGACTGTACGACTCCTCGTACAGTTGATCAGCAGGCTTTGGAGGAGCCACCGAGGCAGAAGCAGCGACGGGTGCATTAGCAACAGGTGAGCAGTGGACAAGGTAGTAGAGCTCCGGGAGTTGGTGGACAGGAGCGGAACTAGTGGATACGTCCCTTGTACTTCTAGTTCCATTTTTTTGCTGTTGTATTCGTGTCTTTTTACTATGAGCTGTAATAATAAAAAAGACACTTATCTTTGTGATGTTTGCTTTCCTGTCCTTTTTGTTTGGTTGATACTGAGTGGTCCTTGTTAAGACTGTTGACTTGACCCTCACTTTCGAGATTCCTACTGTAAGAGACCCAGTGACCTCACTCTGATGCCGACAGTGTGACTCGAACCTTGGAGGCGAGAGTGACAGTTGAATCTCTTAGTAGTTACGTCGAGGCCTTACGACATCATCCATGGCATTAATACATAATTCATGTCAGGATTGACTGTATTAGGCAATGGGTGTGGTTCATCCAGGGGATGAGACCGAGTTTCTCTTTTCGGCAAAAGAGAAATTTTAGCAGCTCTTTCAGATCGTAGGCACGGAAGGTGCAGATCATCCAGGAGCGGATTAAGACTGCACAGTGCAGTAAGAAACAGGAAACCAGGGCCAGTCTTAGAGACTCGAGCATGTTAAATGTTTCAAGAAGAGGAATATTTAAGGAGAGATGAGTCTAAGAAGCAGCAGACATGAAGGCAGAGCTAGGAGAGTAGCATGAGGTGGTGTACATCTTAACATGCTACAACCACCCGCCTTAGTTATCCTCGCTAGGCTCAGGGATCTGGAGGGTGGAGGAAGAGTGTAGCTGCATGCGGTCAGGGAGAGTGACCCAATGGCTCTAAAAATGATTCAAGGGACAGTCTATGTCCACTACTAGCTGCCGTAGTAACATGAGTTGATACGAATCATTCCTTCCTTCCACAAATCTTGTCCCAGACCTAGAGTTTCTGTTAAGCCGTAGACTTCACCCTCACGCCTGTAGATACCTTGAGAGAAGACTCGATAATCACACATATGCCAACAGTGTGGTCAGACCCTCGAGGTGAGAGTTTCGGTTGGAATCTCTTGGTGGTAGTGTCGAGGCCTTACGAAGTTGGTTTGAGTATGGACTGGGCAATCACATTTCATACACAAATTGTCGGTTTTAGGCAAAAAGTTTGTGGTTTAACTACGACGTCGGGATGGGTTTTCCATGGTCGGTGAAAAGTAAACCCCAGGCAGCACAGGATAACTCATGCATAGGAGGGTGTGGCCGATCATTCTTGAGTCGGTCAACCTTACCCTTGTGGTAGCAGTTGTTTTAAGTTTCTGTTCTAAACAGAAGTTAGAGACCCTTGAGTTCGATAATGACGATCATGTCCTTATACGGGTCTCACCTCGATGAGGTTTACGGAGATGTGGCCAAGAAGACAAGTTATCTCCGAGGTTCAACGGACCTTTCTAGGTCCTCAGCTCGGTAGGTGGGGTGGTTTACCGCCTGACCCATCCACCTCAGTTGCACCAGGTGCACGACGACTTCCATGTATCTCAACTGAGGAGATACGTGATCGACCCGTTGCATATCATCGACCATGAGGAGTTGGACGATGGCGATGGGGTGTCTTTCACGGAGGTTCCAGTGGGGATCACAGATCGATAGGAGCGGATCCTACGAGGATGATAGATTCCTTGGGTGTACATTCGTTGGAAGTACAGGAATCTCTAGGTGAGCACATGGGAGCGGAAGGCTCAAATGCGTGCTCTGTACCGCTTTTTTGACCCTAGTTTTGTGTTGAAGCTTTACGGGGACGTAAAGTCCTGAGGTGGGAGTAATGTATAGACCCGAAAATTTCAAGGAAATTTTTTTCTTAATTTTCTTTGGAATTTTACAAGAACACAGTTTCTGAAGGCGCCTGATTCCGAGGCCCGGTGTGCCCGGAATTAATTTCTGAAGTTTAGCTCGGGTACGTTCAGTGAACGAACGAGCGGGTTTTTCTATCTTTTGAACCGGTGTTCGGAATCGCATTCCGAGGGCACCGATGGAATCGCATCACCGGTATTTTCTTAGAAACACCTTTTCTTGAGTTGCGTTTTCTCGGGTGTGGTTTTTAATTTTTCGGGTTATGTTAAGAAATAAAATAAAGTGGTGCGACAACTTTATTTTATTTCACTTAAAGACACTTAAAAGCAACTTAAGCTATGTTAAGCGGATAGGGTGGAACCCAAAATATCCTACCCACTTGGTAGGATATTTGTGAGGTGGGTCCCACATGAGCCCCACCGTTTCATTCCATATAAGTAACGCACCCGCAACCCCCCTCTTTAATGAAAGTCAACCGTGCATTTTTCTGGTTAAAAAACACCTCATTAATTGGGCAGTTAAATCGTTACAATTAATTCATTGAATTAATTGTTCGTTTCTTTTCTTTTTAAATTAAAACTTGCCTTGTGTGTTAATAAAATAAGATAACTCTTATTTTATTTCTGTTGGAACTTCTGGCATGGAAAGGATTTGGAGGAAAGCGTTCTTCTTCGACGTAGAACGCGAAGAACGTGAAGAACGCGAAGAATGCTCCGACGTCTGACAAAGAACGCAAAACCCTCGGAGATCGACGACGCGACGCCGTGTACTGCGACATCAATGATGTTTCTTCCGCGACGCTCCTTCCGCGATGATCCTTCTCTTCCACGACGATCCTCTTCTTCCGCGACTGTTAATTCCGCGACGAACTCGCGTTCGACGACAATGCTTGAGGTAGGGAATTATGTTTGAGAATGATTTTATTCCCTTGTTTCTTTCTTTCTAAAGAAAACAAAAAACACAGATCAACTTATTACCTAGTTGATCCGCGAACATTTTCCTTGCGGGTTGGGAATAATCTGTTGTGGGGAAAAACTGTTTGGGTTGTTTCTCTTCTATTCGTGAAATTTTTCCTTGTTGTTCATCGTCTTTTGGGCCACTTGTTACCGACTTAACGGGAGGAGGTCGGACCGCACGAACACGACCGAATCTCCTCCCCCTTTGTTTTTTTGATTCGTTGCGGCATGAACAAAGGCGGCGCGGTGCAACGACACCGCGTGGACAAGAGAATGAACGTGGTGAAGAAGCGCGGCACCGACACACCGCGCCTTTATGGCTGAGCGAAACTGCGGCCGGAGTCGGGCCACGAAGGCGATTGAAGACTCCGCTGGTTGATTGTTGTGCGCTGATTGTCAGACGACGACAAATGGGGCCGCAAGGGCGATTTGAAGGCATTTCAGTGAAGAATGAGTCCCAGGACGAACACTGGCGAGGACCGCGTGCAAATCGGGCCACCGGAGCGCGTCCGGTGGCCCGCGGAGCAAACCACTGGTGCGCCTCGCCGGCACGGCGGCACCGGCAGCGGAGAGCGGCGGCGCCCGGCGCGCCGCCGGGAAGAACCGCCGCGGCTGAAGCCGCGGCGGCGGCGGCGGCCGACAGACCCGCGATTGTGTGGGTCTGGTGAGACACGGGACGCGGCCCTATCGCGTCGGCTGACCAAGGGCGGCCCCACGCAAGGCCGCAATGTTCTCACAGGGGGGCAGCACGCCCCTCACGCCGCTCGGCCGTAACCAGCCGAGCCGACCCCGACGGCTTGGTCGCGCCTGCGCCGGCCGGGCCGGGTCGCGCCCAGCCTGGATAGTCCCAGACCCGAGTCGGGTCGACCCAGTTCGGGCCGACCCAGGGGGTGGGCCGGGTCGGTCCGGGCCGAGACCCCCCATTTTCTGACCTTTCCGGTCTTTTGCTCATAACTTGAGCTATGTGCCTCCGAAAGACACGCCGTTAGAAGCTATGCGATCCTTGGATCGAGACGGTTGTTTCGGTATACTACACCCAAGTTTCGGAATGCATTGGGTTCGGCGGGGTTGGTTCGTACACGAAACCAACCGGGCCCTGAGAGCGGAAACACTCATATCTTGAGCTCCGGACGTCCGATTGACGTGTCGTCGACTTTGATGCATTTCTCTAAGTGAGACGGATCTTTTGACTTAATCCGCTCGATGTTTGGATTCCATTGGAGTACGGACGGGTTGGTTCGCTCACGAAACCAACCGGGCCCCTGGAACGAAAAAGCCAATAACTCATAGACGGGCGTCCGATTGATGCACCATCTATCTTGTTAATTTCCTCTTGAGGAGACAGAACTTTTGGCATACTTCACCCGAGGTTTTGATGTAGTTGGAATATGTCCGAGTTGGATTGTACCCAAAATCCAACCAGGCCCTTGAAACAGAAAAGCTGATATCTTTCAGACCGGACGTCTGTTTAACGAACTGTCAGCGGCATTGGTGATCATGTTGAGAAACAGTCCCTTGGAGTATACCCTATGAGAGTTCGGGGTACAGTTGAGATACATCCGGGTTGGTTTTCTCACGAAACCAACCGGGCCCCGGGGATGAAAAGGATAATATCTCACAGACCGGGAGTCCGATTGACGCGTTGTCTGTTGCGTTGAGACCCCCTATGACAAGGCGGTTCGTGAGATACTTTTTTGTGGGACATTGAGATACTTGGAGTATCGACCTGTAGCTCGTGGAGTGGACCCCCCAGAGACGAGCATGCGGAGTACGGAGACCGTGTAGCCGACTGAGACCTGACAACTGCTTGACCGAGTCGACTTGGAGTGAGTCAACTAGCCCAGTGGACGGAGCACTACTTTGTGAGGTGCAGACCCATGGCGGACGCAACACTACCTGTGTGACAGTGTAGACCCGCGGTACTCGTCGGGAGAGTACCTCTACAGGCTACTAGGGTGTGTCCACTACTGTGTTTGGGTGGAAAACCCCGGTGGGAAGCACTACTGTGTTTGGTTGGCTGGCCCGCGGTACTCAACATGAGGAGTACCTCAGCAGTCTTCGGTTTTTGATCAGTACCTCGATGTCGTGACGGGACCACTGTACACTCCAGAGACGGTGCTCTTCAGTAGTTACGGTTTCGATAATGAAAATCCTGGTTTGATATGAGTCTATGACCTTTGTGTTTCCTCATGATTGAGATGGGTTACATGATAACTTAGGTATATGTATGGACATATAACTGGGTAGTGGTTATCCGTTGATTTCATAATCCTTGTGTTTCCTCATGATTGATATGGGTTACTTGATTACTTATGTATATGTATGGGCATATACCTAAGTAGAGGTTATCTGTTGAGATCTTCATTGTGGTTATCCTTGTTGGTTTTAGTGAGACCTTGAGGGTCTCGGGGTCCCTACTGAGTATCGTTATACTCACCCCTACACGGGTTATGCCCGCACCTCGTTGTGTTGGTTGCAGACGACGGACAGTGCTGACAGAGGCCGAGTGTTCGACGACTAGACGGTACCCGGAGGTGGAACACACGACGATTCAGTATCCGGAGGTGGATTTCGCAGCAAGACGACACTTGGAGGAGATTGACGGGTGAGAGCGTTGTGGAGGATATCTGTACCTACCCTTCAGGTAGGATCCGTGGTGGACAATCTTGGAGCTGCTCCATCTGTATCTACCGTTCAGGTAGGATCCGAGGAGGATGACCTAGGAGCTGCTTCCATTCTTCCAGCTGCTGTCTTTTCCTGTTGTACTTTGTTCAGTTGTAGTTGTACATTCTTTTGGGTTTGTATTCTGGCCCATTTACCTTTCATCACTTCTCTTTGTACTTAGTGTCTTACTTCTGCTTGTACTCTGTCATGTTTTGTTTACTTTTATAAAGGCAATGCCTTCCCAGTTATCGGGATTTACGCCTTTGGTGCTATTCGCCAGCCCCTAGCCTATGGAAGGCGGGCTTGGGGTAGTCACGACACGGGCCCCGAGGATGGGTCGTGACACTGCAGATTTCTGTATTAGACCAAGGGTTACATTTTACTCCATGATTCTGGAAGGTCTTGTAAAATTCACTTAATATACATATTTTAATAAGAATGGCATTCCACCCTCAAATTGATGGGTAGTTGGAGAATACTATAAAGGTACTTGAGAATATTCTAGGGTCTTGAATTATTTAATTTGGTGGTTCATGGGGGTGAAATTAACACTTGTGGATTTTTTCTATGATAATAATTATCATGAAACTACTCAGATGGAACCATATGAGGCTATTAATGCTAGGCCACACAATTCACCTATATGTTAAATTGAGAAAGGTGAGTGAGAGCTGTCAGGATTGAGTATCATGTTGGATACATTAGAGCAGGTTTAGAAGATTCAGAAACATATGGATATGTATTAATGTTGAAAAAATTCATATGCGGATAGATGCTGATGACCCCTAGGTTTTATAGAGGGTTATTGTGTATTCCTTTGGGTGTCGTCTTGATTGGGTCGCCACGGGATATAGTGGTACGAAATGTTTCTTCCAAGGGTTGTTGGAACTTTTGATTTTGTAGAGAGAGTTGAGCCAGTTGTGTACCGATTGGCTCCTATATAGTAGTATAATGTTATGCATCATGTGATCGATGTGGATGATGTTGAGCATGAGGTTGATGAATCCTTTGAGGAGAATTTGATATGTCTATTGGATCATAGTAAGAATGATTTGTGGAGAAATAATGTGCTAATGGTATTTGTATTCTGCAATCATAGGAAGTTTTATGAGGAAGCATGAGATAGAGAAGTGGATATGCATGATGAGTGGCCCAATCTTTTTACCTCAGAATCTTAGAGATTCTCGAGAGTATAGATCGAGGATGATATGTTATAAGTTGGGGAGATTTTAAGATCCTTACCTTTTATGGAGATGTATCAGGAACATTTACAGGAACTATTTTTCCTTCTTTTGAGTATATATTGTTTGGGTTTTACATTGGGTCAAATGTCGGGTTAAATAAATGTTTTTTGGAAGGTTTTTTGGTAGTGAATGTTTGGCGCCTGATTTTCCAAAACGTTGCATCCAACCCCACTAAACCATGAAACCTTAGGGAGTGGGGGATTTGTTTGGTTGAAATATTTTTTATAAAACCATGTTCCATCTAAGGAGTAACCGTGCACCCCAATAGGAGATGTGCACAATTATGGACCACAGTTTGGTAAACCACACACCCCTACCCAGCACATCATGTGCGTAGAATTAATTCCCCCATTTTTTTTAAAAATTGATAAACCACCCATTATTCTCCCTAATGTGACCCAACTCAGTGCTAATGGGTTTCACATATTTCTAGAGGATCCTGAATGTATTGTAAAGGCATATGTACTCCTGTCTTAGTGAATCTGTGATCTGTTTGATAGATCATCACCTCTTTCAGTATGATATTTCTATCTGACCTGTCTCTATTTACTTATGAAGAGGTAAGAATTTTCCTACATTAGAGTGGATTTGGATATAGGTTTTCTTATATATTATTCATTCAATCTTGGATCTAGGTATTGTATATGCATCTCATTCTTTATTGTGCAATTGAACGTTCAAATTCAATTTAAGGATTTCTGTTGGCATGATTCCATCAACGATATAGAGGTATGTGGTATAAATTTCAAATCCCATAGTCCTATTTTAATTACATAAATATAATTGTGAATTTTAAATTGAAAATATTCTACTATTTCATGGTAGAGTGAATTAATTAAATTAAATTAAATTTCCATGTGATAATGATTTGGGTTAAATTTCAGGAAATTGGGATTAGATGAATTGAGATCAAGGAATTGATTGGTAAATGGGATAGTGTAATTGGTTAATTGATGGAATATTAAATTGGTTGATAATGTGAATTAAGGTATGTTTTTAACAACCTTGATGAGTAAATGGTTTATGTGAGTGAAGGTTAATAGATATTTTAATGGTTAATATTTAATATTATTCCATGTGATTAAATAAATGGATTAAGATAGAATAGATAATCAAAATGGAATATCATGTTGTGAATTTTTTAATATAGGGTTAATGTTTATTAACCATTTTAAATGAGATATGTGGGATATTTGTGATTGATTTAGAAGTGGGGTGGAAGACATAAAACGCTGCTCCAAATACCCATGCGGTGTATCCATGACGTTCTAGATCCAAATAAATAAATGTGATTTTTATTGTTTGGAAAAAATACTGATCCACTAAATAACCAAAGTATATGCAACACATAATGATGCTCTAAATTCTTATAGAGTTCTAGACACAATGTTCTAAGCCCAACCTATTTGAATTGAAATATGATTTCAAATGGTCATAATTTTTATTGAAATATAATGATAAATGAAAACCATGGTATTTTGATATGTGATATCCCTTGGGGATAGTTCATACTATGACATGGGGTGAACCAGGTATTGATTGAATGGTTGTCATCATGAATCCATGGATTTATGTGGTTAACTAATGAAATATTAAATGTGATAATTGTTTAAATTATGATTTATACTTTATCATTTATAAAAATTAATAAACTATTATCGACCAAATGTTTATTTATATTGTATTGGTGGTGGCATACAGATTCGTACTCACACCCTACTCGGGATTCTTGATCAGTGCCTGAATAGAATTATTGTTTGCAAGACTATATTGGGGAAATAAACCTTTGTTAGATGGCTGAGTTTGGATTAAGAATGGATTAGGGAACCATCCATGGTTATGGGACCCTCTTGGGGGTTTCAATGTGTCTTTTTTTCATTTGACTCTTCATATGTACTTGGCATGACATATCTATTATTTTGGTTTTGATATTGTTTTCTAGTTTCAGTCATCATGTGAAACTGGTTTTGTCTGATTATTGGTTATATCATTTGGTTATACTTATTTATTTCTATTATTTTTTTCTTCGATAAAGAGGGTATAGTCTCCCCATGGTTTCGTTATTAGACCCCCCCAATTCTAGTTGATGGCCTATTCTATATGGGGAGGGACTCATAAGGTTCTCTAACTGATTAGCACGGGGTGTTGGTGTGGGTCTCCCTGGTCCAGGCATTACACTCATGAAGTCACATGATAATTTGGATTTGTAAGGAATGATCATGCTTCTAATTGAAAATTATCAAGAGTGATGAATATAAGAAGGGTTTGAGATATCCAAGGCGCTCATCATGAGAAAAATTTGATAAGGTACACCAGTCTGTCCTCACATAGTCAAAATCATTGGTTACATTGGGTCTCTAGAGGTTCTAGTTTTTAAACTTCTTGAGTAAATAAACAATGATCTCATATTTTCATCAGTCCCACTGAAATTATTCATTTTTATAAATTCCAATACGAACAATGTAGATAAGTATCTCTTATATCTTCTAACTCTATATCACTATGTTTATAAGGTTATGAAGAAAAAAAAATCCTTCAGTCCTTATAGTGAACAAAAGTAATGGATAGGAAAAGAGATGTAAGACTAAATCCGACTATTAATATTCTTTGAAATTATCATCCAAAAACGTAGGACCAAGGTGAAAGTGAAGTTACATTACACTGCATATTTTGTGTGTCGAAATAAGGACTACTAGAAAAAAAACTGAACCCAGAAAATAAATTAAGGAGAATATTTAGGTGCATTTTTTTGAAGACCAGATTATCCATTTAAAAAAATCGAGTATTGGATATCACTTTTATTTCTCACATATGTACACAAATATATAAACCAATAAGATTATAAAATATTACCCATGGTGAGGTGTATCAATGAGAAACCATCAAATTCAGACAATCTATTATGGATATTGGAGATTTCCACATCAATTTTTTTCTAGAATGATCATGCCTTTGAAATGTTGTTATTATATGTCTTTAATTACAAGAACCATTATTTTAGTGTATATACTTCATATATATGGATTTATTTTGAAATTTGTGAATAAATTTTGGATATTTTAGAAATAAATAATTATTTATGATAATAAATATTTAAATAATGGTCATTATTTGAGGGATTACATAAAATAACTAATGGAAATTGAAAATGAAAGTATTTCACTTGACTCATAAAAGACCTAGAAATAGAATCCTCTTATAGGACAAGTAATAATTTTTTTTAACTATATTAAACCAATAATGATTTTTGGATTTATTTGAAAAAAACCACTTGGTTTATATCACACATGTTTAAAACAAAAAATGACCTAATACTCATTTAGTGGAAAAGTTAAAAGGGACATTGAGCTTCTTATGTTAGTTCATACTGATGTGTGTGGGCCATTTTGAGTAAAATCCTAGTGTGTTTTCTCCTACATCAAAAAAATTACTAATGGATTTAGTAAATAAAAATATGTCTTCTTAATGAGGTATCATTCAGTTTCCTTTCAAAAATTCAAGAAATATAGAAATGAAGTTGATAACCATCATGGTATGAATATTAAGAAACTATTCTCATAGTTTAGGGTAGAATATATTAATCATCCCCTGATTAATTAATTATTTGTGTTTGGGATTCCATCCCAACCCACTATTGATTATACGCTATCATTAAATGGTGTATTTTAAAAGAGTAACCACACCCTATTAGAGAAGGTGATACATATGATGAGTCATGAAATTCATCCATTATGCTTTTGGGGAAACACATTATAGACAAGAGAACACATTCTAAACTAATTTCCAGTCAAAGGGGAAGATAGTGCTTCATATGAACTTTGGAATGGAAATAATCTTGTGTTGTTTCATGTTGAGTGTGGGGTTGAAAATAATTTATTAAGAATATTAATATAATGAAACATGCACCCAGGAAAAAAATGTTTATATTTTTAGGATACCCAAAGGATATAAGTGGATATTTAATTTTTTTAAAAAATTAAACATGTTATTACATATTTTTCATTTTTCTACATGATTATGATGTAATAATGTCCTAGTGTATTTTTTTCATTAATGTTGTCATGGAAGTTCCCTGATATGATGAGAACCATTAAATTCTATAATAATATTATTAAACATAATTCCACCATTGGATGACATACTATGATGGGAATCTTAGTATATAGACTGTAAAGTGCGAGTACTCTAAAGCAGAATAGATTTCCTCTCATGAAGTTCACACTTGATAATCTCCAAGACGAGAGATTATGAAAACAGACATGCCAGTAGGAATTACTCGTATTTGGTTTCATCAGATATTCCTATTTATGAGAATGTGTAATGGTCCTTAAACATTAATAATATCATTAATATGTGTCACGAATCATGCACTTTGATTTACTAAAGTAACCTATCATACCGTATGATGGCGAGAAGTAAGGTATATTGGGTGCGTCACAAGTGCCATGTTATTAATGGATAAGTTGAGGAAGTATTTTTACCTTCCATTTATGGAAGTTGATATCTCATCCCTTTAATTGAATTACAACCGTCATGCCAAATTCCATTTCCATGGTGTAACAAAGAGTTTATTTTATATAGTCAAAGAATGATGTATCAGGCATAATAGTGGGTGACACTATCATGAAATCTTCTTGATGAGATAGTGAGACAAAGGGATTATACTACATAGTGACTGTTCATATGCGGAAGTTGTTGTTGCGAATTTATGTTCTTTATATTGGGTGCCTTGACACATTAAGAGAAAGTACTCTGGGACTTTAGGCAAGCCTGCATAATGTCAGCAAGAACAAATCCTAGAGGGTCACACACTTAGTATTGTTGGTGGTCTCAGTTAAATTCTTTTAGAATTTAATTGATGAAATAAATATTATTTTCAATACCTTGGAAAATTTTTAGTGAAGTTAATAATGACCGCATAAATTAATTTAAATATATTTATTTTTTATGGAACATTTAATAAATATTTATTTACTAGTTTGTAAATAAAAAATTTATTTAATAGAATAAATTATTTATTTATTTATTTGGTGCTTCAATAAATGGAACTGGAGTTCGAGCAGACCAAGGCATATCCAGTAGTAAAATAACTATTTTCAAGATGGTAAATAATTAATTAACTATTTACGACAAGTTAAAATAATAATGACGCTGATATTATTTTATGACATGGATTTTTATTTATAATTCCATTTTTCTCATGTTGGCTCACCCAAAATAATTATGCGGTAATATTATTATGAGCATGGGTTATCTCTAAGTTAATGAATGCATTTAATTTCTATTATGAAATTAAATATTGTAACTAATGTTCCATGAATATAAATAGAACAGTACAAAAATTGTTCCATAGAGAACACAACATACGCTAGGTGAATTGAGAATTGTTGAGCCAAATAAATTCTCTCATGAATCCTCTTCTTCCCCCTCTCAAGAACAAGAGACGTTTTTCAAGACTGAAGAATAAGCGATCAATAATGACAAACACAAGACACTCACTTTTCTGTGATAGAACCCAGAGAACACGTGATGTCGATCAGAGGCCCTCGAAGCACATGTGGATCACCTCTATATGGATTCAGGAATGGTTCCTCGCAAGCACAATGAGATAATCCGAAAGGGTCATTCCGAATGATCAACATCATCAACGAAGAATGTATCAACGAACCATGAGTCCTTTTCTTTATGAAAATAATTTAATTAATTATAAACATGTTGTAGAAGATCTTACCTAAAGGTTTTAGGCCACTTCTATCATTATCCAATTCTTTGATTCTATTCTATAGAGACTATCATTCATCATCATATTGATATCGGAATAATCATTCGTCATGGTAAAAATTAATGTTGGGTGTCGGCCCAACCATGCTTCTGCTGCACCCAGAACCTTCAAGTTGTATCCGATTGAGGTTCACAATCATTTATAATTATTTAATTATCATTGATGATTTATTCTTTAATAGTTTAGTTTTTCAATTCAAGGCTTAATCAATCTTGTAATATGAGATTTCGAGAAATGTTCTTAATTTTTTTTATTTCTCACATGTTTCAGAAAAAAAATAATTTTTGGATTAAAAATATAATGAGGAACTCATCAGGGGGACCAGATAATTCTGTCTAGGTAACACAAAAGCACATGCGGTGTGTTTGGACTAACACATTGTGTTATCTTCCATAAAGACCATGTAATCCATACTACATGAGATGGATACATTCCCAACACTTATCAAGCTCTCATTACCATCAATTTTAGCCTTCTTAAAACCAAGAATATTATGTAATGTACTTATGGAAACCATCCTTATTCCAGTATAGAGGGAGGATTCAGGTTGAGCTAATTCTATATTTTTCAACTTTTCTCAAATATTTAAGGATTTCATGTTGATGGAATATTTTTTTACCTCAAATAACTTCATCCACTCTTCCCGATATCTTTTCACCTTCTGGTTCTACTCATCAAGCATCTTTATCAACTATTTATGTGAATAGACAAGCTCTTTCATCATTTTTACCTTTATATCCAGTTGTGTATTGTTGACATTCACCGTGAATTTATTTAATTTATCTAGTGCATGTAATAATTAATCAAAAACACTCTTTAACACTTAATTATAAAAAACTAATAATTTCAAGTCTTCATCAAATAAAGAAAATATTTCTTTGCAAACTGTGAAAAATTATTCTTTGGATTTCATATTCTTAGCAAGGGAGTCAAAAAAAGTTACCTTTTTTACCAATGCCTCTTCCATTGCATCTACCACTTCTTCTAGATGTGATTTTACTACAAATTGGTTCTTGAAAAAAATTCAATATATAGAAATAAACCTCAGCAAAAACCTTCTTCAGATACGTTCCAACATGAGAGTATAATTCTTCAACCACTCTAATATCTTCATACTCATTACATTCTGCACAACTTAAATGAGAATAATCCAAAGGATCTTTAACAAAAAAATCATCTAATGAGCACCAATCACCTTCAATTGATTTAAATAGTGGTCTATCCTTGTATTTATTTACATTTTACCTTCTCTTTGCCTATTTCTTTAGCCTATTTTGTGATGTCTTAGCCAACACGCCCGTTTTAGATTCAATATAACTAGAGATTGAAATCTAGATATGAGACTCTTCTTCAACCATCTAAAATATATACTTCATCTAGTTTTTCTGAAGAGAACCCATGCTCTAATACCACTTGAAGTGCCCACAGGATCGGTTCACCATTTAGAGGGGAGTGTTGAATCAGCAGCCACTTAAATCTTTTATAAATTCTTCCCTTTCAATTCAACCAACTAGACTTGTTTAGTCTCGATCCACTCTATCTTATGGCTATCATCCTGAAAAATTAGTAAATAAAGGCATACGAATACAATGATTTAAAATATTTGGTAATTAGAGATACTCCATTACTAGATTGATTATACATCCCAATCAAGGATTCTCAATTATTATCAATCAGTAAATATAATATAGGGTGCATCAAATACCAACACCAGATTAGAGTCCCACTCATCTTCTATTGGATACAGTCACACTAGCCAATTTTCCCTTTGAAATCACTTGAATTCTTTTTCCAGATTCACATTGGACTTCTTTAACAACTTCTCATTGTATCCACATAGTCACACTATGATCTCCTTTCATACCCTGATTTGGTTAGGTTTTATAACATCACAGAATATATATGATATTGGTTTGGTCAACTCATTATAAGTATATTTATGATCTAATGGGATTTATCTACACCCATAGAATAATCTTCTTAAATTAAATATAAGACCTTAATATTCATTTAGGTCTTCATGATATTCTGCATGCAACTCGGTTCAGGCTGACAACTCATCTTCACAGGATTTTACATAATCTGGTTACCTGGATGAATCAGTCAGTGTGCTTCAGATCACTAAATTTGATTTTATGATAATGGATAACTATCTCTTCTTCTCCTTACAACTTAGATATCCATGTTATCCATCATGGATTTTCTAGTATCCTCTTTTTCTTCTTCTTAACTATAGGTTGTAGTGACTCCATTTTCTTCCTCCTCAAAAATTATAAGATCTTTAGGCCGAACTACAACCCTCAATCATCTCACATATTTTTTCAATCATCTTCCCCTTTATTTTTGTTTCTCAAGTGCATCTCATTTTTGGTACAATAGATCTTTTTTTTATACTGGAATTCTAAAATTTCTATATCTAGAAATATACAAGAGTTTTCTTGTAATCCAAACTTGAAGGTTCTGGGCGCAGCGGAAGCATGTGGGTGGATGTGCCCACTTGGCTTTTTTTCATTAGCAATGATCAATCCGGGATCAATACGATGTTAAACATCAGTCTCCACGGATCAAATCACAGAAAAAGACAAAGAATATGGTTTTTCCCAGAACCACAAACAAGGATCGTTACAGGTTTATTATAGTTAATTTAATTAATTATAAATAAATACCTTTTGGGTGTTCTTTATTCGTTGATGTTCTCGATCACGTTGTCGATGTGATCCGTCGTTGCGTCGTAGAAGCCATGTGTAGACTCCCTCTAGCGGTGATCAACACGTGTAAGTTGTATCTCTGGACGTCGCCAAAGGATTCTATGGGTGCTAGCGTGGAGAAGCCTTTGCTTGCGCTGTCCGCCTTAGATCATCTTGATCCGATGGAAGAGGATCTCTCTCGGTCTTGAGAGCGTTCTTGGAGGAAGAGGTTCTTTCGGTCTTGAATGAATTCTCCGGAGATGTTGTGCACAACTATTCTCTTGTGTATGAAAAGATTTGGGTTTTGAGGATATTTATAATCGAGTTTGAGGTTGTAGAGTTATGACAATAAATAAACACGTTACACATTTCATTTATTCAATTAACTCTTATTGAAAACCCCCCATGTTGAATAATTAATTCCTTGACATGCGCTCACATTGATTATAATAAATATCATTTAATAAAACGATTTTATTTCCTCAAAAACCCGACTGAAAAAACAACATGGCGTGTAATAATAAATACACGGCGTGTACTTGTTTTTCATTGAAAACTACACGGCATGTGCATTAGATGTACACGGTGTGTATATCTTGTTTTCATTTATTCATTTCCATTCCAAAATAAAACTACACGGCGTGTACATTTAATAATAAATGGAATGTACTTATTTTATTTTTCCTCCATCATTTTAAACAACTTCGGAATCCTTGAATAATTATTAAACCACGCACGGGAATAATCTTTTTTCAAATTGAGATACTTGGATACACTTAGTGTGTGACTCTCTAGGCCTCTTTCTCATTGGCATTAGGCAGTCTTCGCTAAAGTCCAAGATTACTGTCTAGCAACGGGTCAAGGCACCCAAGAGAAAGAAGTTGACGCCACATTGATGTATCACCTCATACGAATTCTTACTGTGTAATTTAATCCCTTTGTCTCGATATCTCATCAAGAAGGTTTCATGGAAGTGTCATAAACCTATATGCTTGATCTGTCGTTCTTTGACTACCTGAAATAAACTTTTTGTTTACACCCTGGCCATGGAATTTAATGCGATAGTTCTATTTCAATCAAAGGGCTGAGATATCAACTTCCATAAATGGAAGGGACAAATCCTTCCTCGACTTATCCATTAACAACTTGTCACTCGTGATGCATCCAACGTACCCTACATCCCGCTAACTGTCTGCGTGACGGTTTTTGTCATTAAATCTAAGTGCGCGAGTCATGACATGAGTTAATGATAATCTTTCAGTACAAGGACCATTACACACGCTCGTAGATAACAATATCTGATGACACCAAGAAATGTGGAATTACTACTAGCGGGTCTGTTCTCATAATCTCCCATCTTAGAGATTGCCAAGTGCGAACTCCATGAGAGAGAGTATCGTCTTCTTACGAGTACTCACACATGATGGTCTGTATACTATGTGTCCTATCATAGTATGTAATCCAACCGAAAAACTTTATTTTAGAATATTTTTATAGAATTTCAAGGTTCTCATCATAGAGGGGATCTGCTATGACCTTATTAATGCAACAAATATTCCAAGACATTATTATATTATAGTCATGCAGAACAATGAACAATATATAATAAGTGAACATTTATGTAATAAAAGTACAAAACAGTTGGTTCTGAGGATACCAACCCTTACAAACTCCCACTTGGACTAGAGCCAACAACCTATGACTTTTAGTCCGCTAGACCTCACATGATGATCATGTTTCTGCTGAGTCAAGGCTTTAGTCAATGGGTCTGCCACATTGTCTTTCGTGGAAATACTCCTCACTGAAACTCCACCTCTCTGAGAAAAACCCCTCAAGAGATGATACTTCTGAAGTATGTTCTTTGTCCGCTGATGTGACCTTGGCTCTTTTGCAAGTTCCACCACTGTAGTATTATCACAATAGAGTGTGATATGATCTTTACTACTCGGTACTACATCCAGCTCTTGGATGAAGCTTCGCATCCATACTGCTTCTTTAGCAGGCTCAGAAGCTGCGATATACTTGGACTCTACTATAGAATCTGCCACCACACTTTGTTTTGAGCTCTTCCAGCTCACTGCACCTCCATTCAAACTGAAGATGTATCCAGTGTGTGACTTCATGTCATCTTTATTAGTCTGGAAACTAGCATCTACATGTCCTCTGATGACTAGTTCCTCATCTCCTTCATAAACTAGGAACATATCCATAGTACGCCTCAGATACTTAACGATACTCTTAACTGAATTCCAATGGCGGTATCCTGGATTAGCTTGATATCTGCCTACCTCACTTAATGCGTAAGCAACATCTAGCCTCGTACATAGCATAACATAAATGACTGACCCATTCGCGGATGCATAAGGGATCCTTGCCATCCTCTTTCTTTCCTCATGTGTTTGGGGACACATTTTCATGGAAAGATGAATGCCATGTGACACTGGCAACAATCCTCTCTTGGACTGTTCCATACTGAATCTCTTCAGTATCTTGTCAATGTGTGTACTTTGACTCAGTCCCATCATTCTCTTGGATCTATCACGATAGATCTTGATCCCAAGAATATATGACGCCTCGCCCAAGTCTTTCATGGAGAAGCATTTATGCAACCTTGCCGTAACTGACTGTAAGATAGGTACGTCGTTTCCAATTAGAAATATGTCATCAACATATACTATTAGGAAAACGACTGCACTTCCACTAAACCTTTTGTAGACACAAGGCTCACATTCATTCTTAACAAAGCCAAATTCTATAACAGATTCATCAAAACGAATGTTCCATGACATTGATTCTTTCTTTAATCCATAAATGGATTTCTGCAACTTGCATACCTTGTTGGCATCCTTTGGAGTCACAAACCCTTCAGGTTGTGTCATGTAGACATCTTCCTGGAGGATCCCGTTAAGGAAAGCTGTTTTGACATCCATTTTCCAAATTTCATAGTCATGGTATGCAGCAATGGACAATAGGATTTTGAGGGACTTTAGCATTGCAACCGGTGAAAAGGTTTTATCATAGTCAATTCCTTGACACTGTCTAAAACCTTTCGCAACCAGTCGTGCCTTGTAGGTGCTGACTTGCCCCTCCATGTACAGTTTCTTCTTGAATACCCATTTATTACCAATATGATTTTCACCAACTAGAGGATCTACCAAAATCCAGACTTGGTTTTGGTACATGGAATCCATTTCTGAATTCATGGCTTCTTGCCA
Source organism: Viscum album (assembly GCA_963277665.1). Lineage (NCBI taxonomy): Eukaryota > Viridiplantae > Streptophyta > Magnoliopsida > Santalales > Viscaceae > Viscum > Viscum album. The sequence goes on from OY728151.1 coordinate 1,994,358,044, forward strand.
CTTGGCAATGTCTGTGCCTTCAACTGCTTCCTTGTAGGTAAGAGGATCATCATTGTCAACCAATAATGAGTCTCCATCCCCGATGACAAGAAAACCATATCATTCTGGTTCTCTCACCTCTCTCGTGCTCTTACGCAGTTCTTGTGTCTTTGGAATAGATTGTTCTTCCATGGGGCTTTGTGGAATCTAATCTTGTACCAACTCATGTGTATCTTGAACCTCGACTTCATCAAAGTCTATCTCTCTCCCACAATCTCTTTTGGATATGTGATCCCTCTCAAGGAATATGGCATGTCTTGCAACTATAACGTTTTTGTATGAGGGGTTTTATAGGTAATATCCCCTTGTTTCCTTGGGATATCCTATAAAGATACACATTGTGCCTTGGGGTGCATGTTTGTCACCTAAAGAGGCCTTAACAAATTCTTGACTACCCCACACATGTAAATTCGAAAACATGGATTTGCGTCCACTCCATAATTCGTATGGAATACCATTTATCGATTTAGTTGGTACTTGGTTTAGTATGTGCACTGCTGTTTGTAATGCATATCCCCAAAAGGATAATGGAAGACTCGCATGACTCACCATTGATCTCACCATGTCCAACAGGGTGAAGTTCCTCCTTTCACTTACACCATTCCACTGTGGACTGTAAGGAGGAGTGAGTTGAGATAGAATCCCAAACTCCTGTAAGAAATCAATGAAGTCTTGATTAAGATATTCCCCTCCTCTGTCTGAGCAGAGTTTCTTAATCTTCTTACCAAGCTGGTTCTCAACATCATTCTTGTATTCTTTGAAACGATCAAAAGAATCTGACTTATACCTCATTAAATAGATATATCCATATATGCTAAAATAATTAGTAAAAGTTATGAAGTACGAGAACCCACCCCTTTCTTCAACTGGAAATGGTCCACACACATCTGTGTGAACTAATTCTAGAAGCTCCTTATCTCTTTTACCTTTCCCACTAAATGGGGCTTTGGTCATTTTTCCTTGTAGACACGCATGACATACACCAAGTGGTTTTAGTTCGAAAGAATCTAAATACCCATCTTGAAGTAATTTTTTCAAACATTTCTCATTGACATGAACTAGCCGGTGATGCCAAAGTTGGGTGTGGTATGGGTCATGTGAATTAACTTTGTTATCGATTTCCATTACTTTGTTTGTGTATTCTAACACATAAAGGACGTTATATAAATGTGCCCTACCAAAACAAATGCTATCTTTATAAAAGTAGAAACATTCATTTCCAAACATGAATATGAATCCATCAGTATCTAATCTGGATACTGAAATAATGTTTTTAGTAACAGAAGGCACATAAGAACAACCTTTCAAAACCAAGACCATCCCGGTAGGCAATGTGAGGTGGTAGTCTCCGACAGCTATAGCAGCGAGTCTGGCTCCGTTGGCTGCTCGTAGATCTACCTCCCCTTGAACAATCTTCATGAATCTACTTGGTTCCTATATTTGGATACATATGTGAGCACCAGAAGCAGTATCTAATACCCAATTAGTAGAAACAGATAGATTACATTCGATAACAAACGCACCTGAAGCTTCCCCTTGCTTCCTTGGCTGCGTGTAATTTTTCTTCCAGTGACCCTTCTTGCCACATGCGAAACAAACAGCATCCTGTTCCTTTTCCTCCCCTTTGATCTTCCTTTTCTTGAAAGGCCTTGAAGAATCTTTGGGCTTAAATCTCTTCGCCTTCCCTTTCCTTTTATTGACCATAAGGATAGAAGGATTTTCACACTTCATTTCATTGTCCACTTGGCGAATAAGGATATGATGATCAGATAGAGACTTCTCAATATTGTTCATGTTGAGATTAACAAAAAAGTTTGAGAAGCTATGGGGGAGTGATGCGAGAATGAGATCAGTACCCAGTTCTTCAGGGAGTTTAAAACCTAGAACCTCCAAGCGCTCAATGTAGCCAATGAGCTTGACTACATGAGGCCCAGCCGGGACACCCTCTCCAAGCGTGCTCTGAAACAGAGCCTTGGAGATCTCAAACCTTTCCTGTCTTTCTCTCTCTTGGTATAAACCACGGAGGTGCTCGAGCATGCTGTAGGCATCCATATCTTCATGAGACTTCATGAGCTCACAAGACATAGATGATAGCATCAAACATTGAACATCGAGAGCATCGTTCAAATTTTGATCATAGACTAGGAAATCATCATCACTCACCCCTGGGGCAGGAGAATCAGAACGTGAGGACTCCAACACGTAAATCATCTGTTCATGGCATAGGATAACCTGAAGGCACCTAAACCATTCCTGAAAGTTACTGCCAGTGAGGATGATGTCTTTTTCCAGAATTGATCGCAGAGAAAATGTGGTTGATGTGTTTGTCATATTAATTCTACAAATTAAAAGAGAAGATTCATCAGTACTTTCTTGATTACATTTTATGAGAAATAATAAATTTTATTAAGTCTCCCACTATTTTATGAAGTCCCAATGGCCCTCACCATTGAACTTGGAATGTCCAGTTGCTTTGACATTCTAGTGGAAAGGATCCATATTCCCCTTCGCATAACCCCAACAAGGGTTGGTCATGCTATTTGAAGGTATTTAGGTAGGTAGGTCTTTTCCAACTATGAGCTTATAGTTCCTTGATCTGTTGAGTGCACTCCCCAATCCTGAAATCCTGACTTGGATTTCCTCAACTCTTGCCTCCAATATTACATCATGTCTAGCAAGGGCTACTTCTCTTGATGTAATATGGTTATGTCAACCAGAAACCTTTCATAAGGGATTACTTTATAAAAGTAAGTGTCCCAAATGGGTTGGTAAAACAGATAGTTTTATTGAGTCTTTCCCTTAATCAAGTAATGGAAGGCTTGGTCTGACATAATATGTTATTTGAGGGATTTTATTCTTTATGCATATCTTTGCATTATCACATGCTTGTTAATATTAAGTGATGATTGCTTAAGTGATTAACCATGTTCCGATAATGTTTACGCGTAGTCCGGTTTTTATTTTATTCCATCTTTGCATGATTGTTCATTTTATTAATTTTGTGATCACGAAAACACATACATAATAAATAAACCATGCAATCAGACATAAATAAAATAAGATGGCATGATCATGAGCTTCTATTGGTTAGTTTATCTAGCGGGTTTGATAAGCTAACCCTGACCTAGGGAAAACACCTTGAACCTGATGGTTCATGTTTTGCAGCTCCCACCTGTCCACCTTTGTATCTTCTTGTGTCGATTTCACCTTGGCTTCAGGATTTTAACCATCTCCTCTGGCATGGGAGATCCTCCATTACATGGGTTTACATTAAAGAAACCATGGGCACGTAGGCCCTACATTTTATTGTAAGAAGGCTCACATCCCAACAAATTTAAATTAAATAAATTTAAATGAAACCATACACATACAAAGGGTCTTTGGTCTAGCTCATGATCATCCATAGTATGCAACGATATTTACGCATATTTAGAATTCAAATTCTTTCAATCGTTCTTTTATTTAAGATAAGACACGCTCAAATTAAATTAATTATGATCTTATAATTAATCAATTCATTATCTTAAATTCCTTTATGAATTTCCTTGAGATTATTCTCATCCATATTCCTTGTACGGGTCTTTGTACATTGGAGGAAACCTGGTGAAATTCCATTTCTGGAAAGTACACGGCGTGTAGTTTATAATTACACGACACATATTTTTATTTTCACCTTTTATCCAAAGTACACGCCAGGGCTTTGGCGTGTTTATGTACTTTCGAAATTTTAAAGTACATGGCGTGTAGATGAATCATACACGGTGTGTACTTCCTTGTTACGTGGTAACCGGCCTGGCGATCCCATGTAGCGGTACACCGCTTATCTTTGTACATGTTTTCACCTGGGTCGGAACGGACTACATGACGTGTTGTTCCAACATACACACTGTGTATTCTAGTTTCCACGCGCCATTCTATTCTGGTCAAAATGGAGTGATTAAAACTTAGGCATAATCAATTCACACGGCATGGTTTGGCAGACCAGTTCCAGTTCGTTGAACCTAAGTACAGGGCATGTAGTTTTAATTACACGCCCTGTAATCCAGTGTTGTACAGACAGAAAGAGCGGCTCCTCCGGATGAGTTCCTCATTTTTATTTTAATGAAAATTAAAATCAAAAGGTCATTTCTGTGATATTAATCGAGAAACAAAGGAGGAAGAATAGATCTCGTTAATTCAGATTTATAGAACGATTTATTTTGAATTGAATCAAATATGAATGCGTAAATTATCAACGAAAATTAAATAACAATAATCCACATTGAAACCTCCCTCTGATACCATTTGAATGTTCCGGGCGCAGCGGAAGCACGTGGGTGGATGTTCCCAATTGGCCTTTTGTCATTAGCAATGATCAATCCGGTATTAATACGACGTTAAACGTCAGTCTCCACGGATCAAATCACAGAAAAAGACAAAGAATATGGTTTTTCCCGGAACCACAAACAAGGATCGTTAGAGGTTGATTATAGTTAATTTAATTAATTATGAAGAAATACCATTTGGGTGTTCGTTCTTCTTTGATGTTCTCGATCACGTTGTCGATGTGATCCATCGTTGCGTCCTAGAAGCCATATGTAGACTCCCTCTAGCGGTGATCCACACATGTACCTTGTATCTCTGGTCGTCACCAAGGGATTCTCTGGGTGCTAGCATTGAGAATCCTTTGCTTGTGCTGTCTACCTTAGATCGTCTTGATCCGATGGAAGAGGATCTCTCTCAGTCTTGAGAGCATTCTTGGAGGAAGAGGTTCTTTCAGTCTTGAATGAATTCTCTAGAGATGTTGTGCACAACGAATCTCTTATGTAGGAAAAGATTTGGATTTTGAGGATATTTATAATCGAGTTTGAGGTTGTAGAGTTATGACAATAAATAAACGCGTTACGCGTTTCATTTATTTCATTAACTCTTATTGAAAACCCCCATGTCGTGTAATTTATTCATTGACATGCACTCACATTGATTATAATAAATATAATTTAATAAAATGATATTATATCCTCAAAAACCCGACTGGAAAAACTACACGGCGTGTAATAATAAATACACGGCATGTACTTGTTTTTCATTGAAAACTACATCGCGTGTACATTAGATGTACATGGTGTGTATATCTTGTTTTGATTTATTCATTTCCTTTCCAAAATAAAACTACATGGCATGTACATTTAATAATACATGGCGTGTACTTATTTTATTTTTCCTCCATCATTTAAAATAACTTAGGCTTCCTTGAATAATTATTAAACCACATATGAGAATAATCTTTATTCAACTTGAGATACTTGGATACACTTAGTGTGTGACCCTCTAGGCCTATTTATCTTTGGCATTAGGCAGGCTTTCCTAAAGTCCAAGATTACTGTCTAGCAATGGGTCAAGGCACCCAAGAGAAAGAAGTTGACGCCACATTGACGTATCAACTCATACGAATGCTTACTATGTAATTTAATCCCTTTGTCTCGATATCTCATCAAGCAGGTTTCATGGCAGTGTCATAAACCTATATGCTTGATCTGTTGGTCTTTGAATACCTAAAATAAACTCATCGTTTAAACCATGGCCATGGAATTTAATACGACAGTTCTATTTCAATCAAAGGGCCGAGATTTCAACTTCCATAAATGGAAGGGACAAATCCTTCATCAACTTATCAAATAACAACATGTCACTCGTGACGCACCCAACGTACCTTACATCCCACCAACTGTCTGCGTGACGGTTTTCGTCAGTAAATCTAAGTGCACGAGTCATGACATGAGTTAATGATAATCTTTCAGTCTAAGGACCATTACACACGCTCATAGATAGCAATATCAGATGACACCAAGACATGAAGAATTACTACTGGTGGGTCTGTACTCATAATCTCCCATCTTAGAGATTACCAAGTGCGAACTCCATGAGAGAGAGTCTCGTCTTCTTACGAGTACTCGCACATGACGGTCTATATACTATGTGTCCTATCATAATATGTCATCCAACCACAGAACATTATTTAAGAATATTTTTATAGCATTTCAAGGTTCTCATAATAGAGGGGATCTTCTATGACCTTATTAATGCAACAAATATTCCAGGACATTATTATATTATAGTCATGCAGAAAAATGAACAATATATAATAAGTGAACATTTATGTAATAAAAGTACAAAATTCACATGCACCAGCAACAAAAATGATCTTCAAAATCTTCCTTTTTATTTATCAACTTCCATCCATTCTCAACTCAAAGGTGTATTACAAAAATACCCTCATCATCATCTTCTTCCTTATTTATCTCTATCTCTGTGGATGAATATATATTCAGGTATATATACAACAATCTAAACCTCTTCTTATTTCTCAAAATAATCTCACAATAACTGCAGTTAAATATTCCTAGCCATATGAAGATCATAAAACATCATGTTGTAGTATGGAGAAACTCACTTTTTCAAAGAAACTTCTCATGAATACCTGTACAAAAACCAATTGAATCTTTACAAACCAATAGATCCTCAACCCTTCATCATTCTCACTCAAATAGGATCATATAATAATAAGTTTAATCATGATGGAAAAACTATCTTCATCGTAACATCATCTCTATTATTCTTGAAAATATTGTTCATCCATCTTCTTTACCACAAAATACATAGAGTAACCAACAGACATGTTCAATATATGGATTGTTTTTGGCTATGAAGTTCCAAACTTGGGTTGATTTTAGATAGGTTTAATCAAATTCTATGTGACCTAAGTGAAATTATATTATTAAAAGGGTTGATCCTAGGATATTACAAGGGGTGTATTTGATGAATTTTTTTTATCATTTTCAATTTATTATATTTGAGATGGGATTATTCATGAAGATCAAAAAACATCATCACATACTGGTTTAATACTGACACACCATAATACTAATCACCTATACACATGGAGGATCAAATTTATGAGCCCTCCAAGGTAAAGTTTCATATTATAACTTGAAGTTTGTGGCCTTAAAATTCAACACGGATAAAGAAGATTTAAAATCACCAAATAAAAATATAAATTTAGAGAAGTGATTAGACATTAATGGGGTGATAAATAACATCCAATCTAGACCCTTTCTACTCACCAGTATCAACCAATAAGTGGATTATCCTTCCATTGATTCTATGGTTTCAATGGAATTGGTAAGTAGATTCATGATGGAGGAAATGAAGAAGAAAAGAACACAATAAAAAGAAAATGATCACTCCACCGTTGTGTGAATAATTTCACAAGGTTTGGTGTGAATAAATTTACACATCGAGGAAACAATATGAAAGTGATATGGAGAATAACATAATTATAGGAGAAGACGAACATTTATTATGAAACTAGGATGAATTAAAAAAACTCATAGTCGAGGAAGAATGTTATAAAGGAAAAATGGTGGTATAACACTACAGTGAAAGAAAGCATCAAAGATGATTAAATTATCAAAAAACACTTCCTTAAATAGGAATTTTGGGAGACTTTCATAATTCCTCGAATAGTGAATGTAATCCCATTATAGTATGGTAGGCTTAGGGTGGTGGAAAGCTTGTGAAACATAGACTTTTCAACTCATGACCTGAAGTGGAAGCCAACTTTCATTCACCGAACCGATGCATCTAAATGAACTTATAGATGGACGAATTATAGTGGCCCATAGACGTAGAAAATCGATCTCTATATGTCTCCTAACCAAATTTATGTGTTAATCGTAAATGTAATTTTTGTTTATGAGATATTATTGAAATGGTGAGCTATTTTTCTAGGACGCATAATCTTGCCGAAAATTTTATCTCCAAATTGGGCCACCTCGAATGCCCATAAAACATATGCATTATCTCCTTTCAATATTGGATTAAATGTTCAAAATTATTTTCTCTATCTTCAGTTATAATTTGAGAATCATTGGTCTTGGATCTTGGTCTATACAATAGTTTTGTTGTGCTACTGTTCAATTTACTTTGCCCCGAATGTTGTTGGTTGAAGGCCAACTTTGGTGGTCTTCTAATGAGAATCTTCTATTGATACATAAACATGAATTGTACCTTATAGTATGGGATAACTAAAAATAAAATATGAAAAAAAATAAAGACCATTTTTAATATTTAGGATGTGTTTAAATATGTACCAAGTAATAATTCACCTTAACAAAGAATTACAATCATAATGTGAAATAATGTTAAAAGTGTAAAATGCACTAAAATTGTGTTTAGGAATAATTAATGTCATGAATATTATAAAGATTAACAATTACAATTAGCCTATTTCAGTGGATATTCATATCCCCATCTTTATTTTTTCTAGTCCCAAGCAAAATGTATCTCAAAAAAATGAAATTAGAATTCCATTTTCCAAAAAAAAAATTAATACGAAATTATCACAAAAAACACTTATACCAAAAAGTCATGAAACCCATCAAAAAATTTTAATAGAAGATATTTTCATATGAATATACCAATACCAATCCCATTTCTTTTTTCAAATTCATCTCCATATTTCATCCAATATCAATTAGGCATTATGATGTGTTGTGCATCATAATAGACATGGGGGTTCATCTTATTAAAGGGGGAAATGATGGAGGAGCAAGGTGGAATCACATTTTAATATTAGATGACTATTATATTTTTTTATTTTATTTTTTATTTTATTTTTTGTTTTTTTGGGAAAACTTTCCATGATAAATGAAATTGCACTCAATAGAGTCAACCCATGTAGTGAGACTCCTAGGCTTAAAGACCTTAGGGAAAAAATTGAATCCCACATATATGGGCATCATATTTTGTTAAATCAGTTGAAAAAAAGTTAAATTATCATAAATAATGATAAAATTACTAACTCTCGGCTAGAAAACTATGGAGTCACGATCCCCAAGTGAAGAAAGCCAAACATTAGGTCATTTCATTACTCTACGTGAAAATTTATTGTTTTTTTATATTTTCAATGAATAATTATATTAAAACTAAAATTATCACCAAATCTATGCTATTTATTTTTTGGACCCCAAAAACTCAAATTAATACCCCACTATCCAATGGACATGTGTTTTGATCTTTTTTTTTATTTGGATGAAAATATTAATGATGAAATTTCAAATTAGAAAAACACACTTTCCAAAATATATTGTCATGAAATTATACATGGATTGAAATTAAAATCAGGGAATTCTGCATTATTTGATATTTAGTTTCAAAGTGTGAAATGTGAATTATCATGTTAAAGGTTAGAGAAATTTTTCCTTGCAAAATTTTTTTATGCACACAAAATTAATAAAAAAAATTCATTCTTTTCACCCCAACATAAAATAACATTATCCATAATGTTTAAAGAAAATAAAATTTTGAAGGGGTTAGAGGTAGTGGAGAAAAGTTCTAAAAGGAATTAGAAATAATAAATATGGAACAAAGTCATCTGGTGGTTGAAGTAGAAATTTTTACAGCTCCAATTTAGTTCTTTGATATCCATGTCACTTATAGGGTTCCCTAGTTGAAAAATTAAAAAAACCAATATATATATATATATATATATATTCATATAAAAAAGTAAAATATATTAATATACACCGAAATTATAAAATAAATAAGCACAATAATCTGTTGGTCAATGGTAAGCGTGTGCCCCTGTCTCCCTTTGGTCCTGGGTTTGAGTACATGTGGCATCGCCGGTTGTGATAGGTTTTTCCCCATAACATATGATGTTTCCTTTTATATTTTATAATTTTTATTATATATATTTTAGTATTTTTATTTAAACCTAAAACCCCAAAAAAATTACATAATATAAAATGATGATATATTGTCTTATTTTTAAATTTCTCTACAATTTCTTACTCAGGGATCAAACAGCGTGACACATATGAATACGATGCTCCCTTTTCATACCTATCCATACTCATAATACAAGAAAATATCAACAGTATATGGTACTATCATATTTATAGTTTATTTATTAAGAGTTTTTTTAAATATCAAAATCATTCATTAATCCTATTTTAAAATAATGATGATTCAAAAAGATTGGAAACATGTAAACCACGGGTTTCCTCCCATGCAACGCTTTTGTTTAACGTCTTTAACATGACATGAACCCCCCAACATACCCAATACCAACATTAACCATTTAATGGGAAACATGTTTCACCAATTCTACTAGGATGATATTGATTCTATGTTTAGAATTTGTTTCGTCACAAACCTATGTAGTACAATGAGTGAGAAAATACATGGAATATAAAAAATGGTGAATCCAGTTTCTTATCTAGTCTTGCATAAGACATCAAGGATCATTCCTCATTTATTTATATCAAGATAAGAAAAAATGAAAACAAAAAGCTTTTGTATATTCTTAATGAATAAAAAATTGTGGGAGTATAGAGAGGACATATGTTTAAGTTCAGGTAGGCTAACACATTCAGGAATATGTTTGATCCTTGAATTGTACTCAGTTTTTTCTTCAAAATTTCATAATAGAATTGGTTCCTTTGTAATAGAGGATTCTATTACAAAATTGGACAGATCAACATTGGTAATGGGTATGGACTCAATGTTTGTGATTTCTCTTAATGGTTTTGTGATTGGTGCTTTTAAAAACACATCAAAAGAGTTATTTTTATGAGACTCAATCCATGATGTAAAATTCTACTATTTTGAATCAAAACAATCATTTCCATTAGGATCTAAAGACCCTTAAATAATTCCTTTATATTCTTTATCTACCTCAAATCCAAAGTTTTGTTCTTCAAAAAATTCATGAGAGATTTGTGGGAGAAAAGAGTCTTCTATCAATGAGGAGGATAGGATAGCATGTGTGGGAATGGGTTCCATAACCATCTCAATGTTATGTAGTTCTATTCTCAATGATGAATCCTAAAAAATCATTATCTCCATTTGTTGAAACATTTATTTAAGTAATGGATGTGGATTAGGATAGATAAGGGGTTGATCCAAATGGTCTATTCCAGGTGGATAATTATGTTGTTGGAATTGAAAAGGAGGGTGTTCAGATTGGCTTTGTGAGGATTGAAACTCATTATATATTGGAATGTTTTGTGGATCATAATAGTTAAATCATTTTGGTTTATTAGGTTTTTTATGATCCCACGAGAATAAATTTGGATGGTCATTGTACAACACACATGGGGTTGGGTGCTCAATGTATGGATAGGTTCCCCATGTTTTGATTTATTCAAAATTGCCTTTCATAGGAGTGAGGGGGTGAGAACAGAGAAGTGGGATTAACAAAAATGATGATTTTTCAGAGATAACATACTTAGGTCCCTATAAATGATGCCAAAATTTGTTCTTTCCCAAATTTACCCATGTTTTTATGGTTATGCAGTCAAATGTAGAGTATCTTGGGTTGTCGATTCCCAAGAGACCTAAGAAGTATTCTACAGACACATACGTTCTATGGATTGTTTTTTGTTATGAAGTGGCTAACTTGGGTTGATTTAAAATAGTTTTAAGCAAAAACTATGTGACTTATATAAAGCCAAATTTTGAAAAGGGTGGATCCTTTGTTATTATAAGGGGTGTATTTGATGAAATTATTTTTTAATGATTTCAATTTTTATATTCGAGATGGGTTTATTCAAGAATATCAAAAAACTTCATGAATTACTTTTTTAATACCAATGAAACATAATACTAATAAACCATACACTTGTAGGATCAAAAGTATGATAACTCCATGGTTATGGTTTGTATTAGTACTTGAGGTACGTGACTTTAAAATTCAACAAGGATGAACAAGCTTTAAAATCATCAAATAAAAATCTCAATTAAAAGAAGATATTAGACATTACTGAGGTGATAAATAAAATCCAATCAAGACCCTTGCTACTCCCTTGTATCAACCCCTATGTGGATTATCCCTCCCTTGATTATATGGTTTCAATGGAAGCAGGAAGTAGACTCATGAGGGAGGAATTGATGAAGTAAAGAAACCAATTAAAAGAAAATGATCACTCCACCGTTGTGTGAATAATTTCACAAGGTTTGGTGTGAATAAATTCACAACTTGAGGAAACAATATAAAATTGATATGGATAATAATATAATAATAGGAGAATAAGAACTTTTATTAAGAAGCTAGGATAAATTAAAACAACTTACAATTGAGGAAGAACATTACATAGGAAAAGTGGTAGCATAAAAATACAATGAAAGAAAGAATCCAAGATGATTAAATCCACAAACAACACTTCCTGAAATAGGCATTTTGGGTGCCTTGGGTAGAGCCTCCAATAGTGAAATTCATCCCACTAGAGTATGGTCGGCATAGGGTGGTTGTAATCTTATGGAACTAAGAGTATTCCACACTTGACCCGAAGTGGAAGCCAACTTGCATTCACCAAACCGACACGTCTAAATGAAAATTTTTATGGAAAAATTAGAGTGCGTCATAGAAGAATAAAATGGATCTCCAAACCTCTAATAAAAATATGAAAAATTTTATTCCAAATAGAATTTTGGTTTGAGAGATATTATCGAAATGGTGGGATATTTTTCTGGGCTGTTGAATCTTACCCAGAATTTTATCTGCATCTTGGGCCACCTAGAACTCCATTAAATCAGATGGATTATCTCTTGTCACAATTTTATGAAATGTTAAAATTTATCTCCTATATCTTTAGTTAAAATTTTAGTATCATTGGGCTTTTATTTTAGTCGATACAATAGTTTTATCGGGATGCTGATTAGTTTACCTTGCCCAGAATGTTGTTGGTTCAAGGCCAACGTTGGTGGTCTTCTAATGTGAAGCTTCTAGTGCTCAAAAAACAGGAATTTTTCTATATATCATGGGATTATATATCGATTCAAGGAAACATATGTCCTTCCTATCAAACATTATTCCATCTTATCGGTATTTATTCCAATAAATGAATGTTATCTATCTCAAATAGTTGGGGAAATACTCACAATTAAGCATGAACCCCTTGTACGAGAGTGTATTGATGTATTTCTACAATAACTAAGAAATTTTCCACCGAATTGTGATGTTCAGATTTTAATATAACTCATACCCTATTCTATGTTGATTTCAAAGACACCTTATATAATGTCCCCAATTGAGTCACAATAATTGAAGAAGCAACACCGAGAGAATATTGAAAATGGATCCATACACCCTATTGTGTCACCTTGTAGTGCACTTGTTGTTTTTTAAAGAAGAAATATGGATCAATGAGACTCTTTAAGGATTATTGATAACTTAACAAGACCACTATCAATAAAAAATAACATCTTCACCACATTGATTACTTATTCTACCAAATACACGGAGCTCAATACTTTTGAACGATTGATCCTTGTTCAGGATATCACCAATTAAGGGTCAAGAAGGAGGATATAAAAAAGATGAAATTACATTAAATGTATAGACACTTTGAATTTATAGTGATTCCTTTTGGACTTACTAATTATACCATTATCTTCATGGATCTAATATATAGAGTCTTTAGTGACTATATTGATTGTTTTTTGTTAGTCATTACAGATGACATTCATGTCTATTTGAAGAGAAATTAAGACCATGAAGATCATCTGAGAATTGTTCTAAAGACACTGAATAAATGAGAATCTTTATGAAAAATTTACCACGTGTGTATTTTGGCTTCAGAATATTTCCTTTCTGGGTCACATAATCTCAAAATAGTGCACATCTATGGATCCATCAAAAATAGAAGTTATTGAATGTTGTTCGAGACCAATTACAGTAACTATGATAGAAAGATTTATTGTTTTCAATGGATATTATTGATTTTTTGAAAGGGTTTTTCTGATTGTGTACTAAACTCGCCATGTTGTATTTGAAAGGAGTTAAGTATGTGTGGATGGAGGAATGTGAATAGAATTTCAAAGAGCTCAAAAGAAGATTAGCATGTGCACCTGTTCTCACATTTCCTTGTAGTGGAGAAAGGATTGTGATCTATAGTGATGCATCCAAAAGGGGGTGATATTTATTCTCATGATAAATTTTATGGTGATATATTAGGCCTCGTTAAAATTGAAAATCCATGAGAAAAATTACCCAAATCATGATTTAGAGTTAGCTGAATTAATCATTAAAGTAACGATACAGAGGCACTATATTTATGGTGAAAGTTTTAATATTTATACTGATCAAAAAATTGAAGTATATTTTCATAAACAGGAGTTGAATATGTGCCTAAAATATGGTTGGAGTAGATTATAGATTATGACTCCTCAATACATTATCACCCTGGAAAAGAAAACAAGGTGAAAGTTTCTTTGAGTTGAATGAACCATTTTATCCTATCAATGATGTGGATCACAAAAGATCCAATATTTATGGATTTTCCAAGGATTGATATTGAAATTTTATAGGAAGGGGGGAAATATTATCTTTCTCAAATTAATGTACAGCCAACTATATAATTGAAGACTAAGAAGGTGCATAAGGAAGATGTAGATCTACAAGAAAAGGTGAGGAATGTTCATGAATTATTCCTTGATTATTATGGAATAATAAGGTTTAAAAATTTTATTTTTATTCCTCCCATAGAATAATTAACGAAGGATATAATGGATGAGGCTCATAGTTATTCATTCTCTATTCACCCTAGAATCAAAAAGATACAAAAGGAATTGAATGTGTACTTCTTCTAGGATTGAATGAAGATAAATATATATGAATATTTATCTTGGTGCTTGGTTTTTCAGCAAGTTAGGGCTGGGATATAGAATTATAATTTAATTTTACAACTAATACCCATACTAGAATGGAAATGGGAAAACATCACTATGGAATTTTTCTTCATATTTCCGAAAACATTTGAAGGCCATAATGCAATCTGGGTTATAGTTGATCTCTTTATGAAGTCGGCACACTTCATTTCTATAAGATAGTATTTCTCTCTTGATCGACTTTTCATGATATATGGAATGGAAGTGGTAAGATTGTGTGGAGTAACAATTTCCATTATATTTGATCAGGATATAAGGTTTACCTCAATGTTCTGGTGAAGTCTTCAACATGATATAGGTACAAAGTATGTTTAGGAAATTCTTATCATCCTCATACATATGGTTAGTATGAGATGAAAATTAAAACTCTAGAATACATGTTAAGAGATTTCTTTATAAATTTCAAATGTTTTTGGTATCAACACCTACATTTGGTTGAATTTTCATACAAAAACATTCAATCTAGTATTCATATGGATACTTATGAAGGCCTATATGAAAAAAAGTTTGTAAATAAAACTTTATGGGATGAATTTACGGAAATAAAGCTATTTGGACCTGATCTTATTGATGAAATGGATGAAAAGGTCCGATCTATTCAACAAAACATAATAGCAGCTCAGAGTCGAATACAAAGTTATGCTAAAAATTTAAGAAAATACACAGAGTTTGAAGTTTGTGATAAGGTGTTTCAAATAATATATCCTTGGAATAGATTAATGATATTTGGAAAAAGAGAAATATGATCCCTAGGTATATCGATCCTTTTGAAATTCCAGATCGTGTTGGGAAGGTACCTTACCGATTGGATCTTACCATAAATATCTCTCCAGTTAATGATGTTTTCTATGTATATATCATGAAAATGTACATACCTAATACTTTACATGTAATAAAATCAAATGTCATACCACGAGAGAGAGATATTTATTCTAAATAACAATCGATAGAGACTCTGAATCATACCAAACAATTTCTGCAAAACAAGACCGCTCGCTTGGTTACAATTTTGTGGGAGAACAAAAATTTTGAGGAAGATATGTGGGAACTTGAGGATATGATGAGGGATATATATCCTCATATTTTTGTATCAAAGTGAAGAATTTTTTGGGAAAAATTAAGTTTAAGGTGGTAGAATGTATCACCCTGATGTTTTTATGAAATGTTTTATCTAAATAATTTTAATCCATTAGTATCCTCTATTATAAACAATTGGGAGTTTAAATGATCGATGAAATTAACTTAATATTACATGACCATTTTAACTTATCTGTTAGGTTATCAGGAATAAATATAACATCCTTATTAAAATTTATGTTGGAGTCATTTGCTACCAATTATTTGTGGAAAATATAAATCAATTATATATTTTTTATTTTTGGGAATGAAAATAATTAAATATATTTGTTATATAAATAAAAAAATAATTTTTATACTCATATAATAGATACATTTTTCATAGTGTATGAATAAACCCTATTTGATGTATAAAAGCATACATTTTTCAAAAGTGTAATTTTCAACATTTTAAGGCCGAACACCATCTAAATTATTATTTGGACACATTAACAATTTTATATGAAAAAATAAACCTATTATTTTGAATTGTGATATAAAAATGTTCTTTGGATGCTTTTTTAATATTTTTCTGATAACATTCAAATTCTGATGAATAGTAAAAATACACTAAATTTTAATTGAAACCAACTTTCTTCATGAAAATAATTTATATGGTTAAATTATAATATTGAATTGTTTTAAGTTATAAATTTAATAAATTATTATCATTAAATATAATTAATATCATTATCATTAAATTTTCCTTGAATTTAGATGTAAAAACATTTCAATCTTTTGCAATGTTTGAACTTTTAAAACCTATTTTCTCATTCTGACAAAAAGATTAATTTTAAATTAATTACTAGAACATATGTGTTTCAAATTTTGAAAACAAGATTAAAAATTTGGAATTATTAGGTCCAAATTTTGTAAATGTAATTATTTTATTTTTGGGTATTTTGAATAGTATCTTCGGTAATTTTTTATTAATACGGTAATATGGTAAATCGAGTAATTAAGGGTAAGAATACTGTTACTATGTTACCCTGACACTTGTAGTAATATCACTGAATGATTTTGTTTCAACCTAAAGCATAATTGGGTCAAAATTATTTCCTTTGGAATCCATTTCGATGATATTTTTACATTTAATTTATTTTATATAAAGAGAAATTAAATATGCCTTACAAAAATTTAAATAACTATATCATTTTTTATATAACATTATATAGAATATAAATTTGATTATAAATACCTATTTTAAATATGAAATGTTTTTATTTATCATGGTAATTTATTATCAATTTTTAGTAAATAAATAATTACCTTTAAAACATTACATTGATGAAGTTAAAAATAATTAATTGATGAGAAATCAATAATTTATTTAATTAAAATAATAATAACCATCATAAGACACAAAAAATTGTAAAAATATTATTGTTATAGTATATATTGACTATAACAATCCAAGGGTTGATTTGGAGACCATTTTGATCCTAATAGAAGATATTGTGACATTTATATTATTTTATTTAATGTGATGTTAAAGTTGTCACATGCATTTTTTTTAATAATTATAAAATTTTAAATGTTGTTATTTAAGAGAAAAATTAGACTACATATATTCTATTGAAATATATTATATTTATATTTGTCATAGTTTTTTTTAATTTTTTATTCAACATATAAGTATATAAAATAATTACACAAAATTGATGTAGTAATTATTTTTTTAATAAAGATAACAAAGAAATGTTATTCCAGATTTTAAAATTAATATAATTTTGGATAATTAATATTTCTAGTGAATCTTTTATATTCCCTTATGGTGATAGAAATATAATAAAATTTTTTTTGAAGTTAACTTGTTATCTTAATATTTTTATAAATAAATGAATTGAACAATGTCAAAATTGGAACCATTGATTATTTATTAAAATAATGTTTTATTAAATTATTTAAAAATAATAAAACATTTTTTAAAAATATATAATAATTCTTAAGTGTTATAAAATATTATAATTTATTTATTTATTTTCTAATTTAAATAAAATAATTATTTATTTCACCCTTTTTATATTGAAATATTTGTTACCCCAGTTAAAAATTAAATAGAATAACTAAGTTTTAATAAAAGTGATAATGTAGAAATTAATATAAAAACTCCTCTAAAATATATTGGTGTATGTTATTACAACACTATCTCATATAATCTTTTAAATGGGGACGGTTTTTGGTTTTTTGATGAGTTTTTATTTTATTATAAATTAATATTTTTGGAGATCCGAAAAGTGCCCCTCACCTCAATTATAAAAGGGCACCTCCTCCCTCACATTTTCACTTAAATTTGAACCTTAAATCATTTAAATAAACTATAATTTTCACTAATAAACTTACCTAGTTAAATTTTATAGGTTCTTGGCTTCTTCAAAGGAAAACTCTAGTTCTCTACCAGGACATTTAGAGGAAGAACGTTGAAGAAGAGGTAATCTCCTCTACCAGTTCTTTCAATATTATTTCTTCTTATACATCCGCTCCATGAGTTGTTTAATTAAAAATTATTAATTCTAGTATCCCTTATATAATGGTATGTTATTATTATTATGGAACAACAATATTCCACTTTCAATCCATCCTACGAATAATGCAATCACCACAGGTGTGTACGTACTACTTATCATCTCCACACCTTGGTGTAATCTGCTTTACCCCACAACCTTACTTGGATAGGTATAATGATGGATATAATAAACAAATACTATTTTTATAACATAATATTTATTATGAAATATTATACATCATTAACTTCAATACCATTAATGAATTATGGGAATGATACCATCACTCATGCGTATGTATGGCCTACCATCACCACGATGCCATGTGATTCATTCTACATGATTTTTATTAAAGCATGATTATGTAAATTTATTGAGTGAATAAATATGATATATATTATGTTAATATCCTTTTTTAATGATATAATTATTACCTATGAAGGAGAGCCCTAATTTATTTGAAAAAACATGCATTATACAATGAAGTGGTTAATACGCGAATAAAAAGTAATAATAAAATGTTTTTAACAAAGGGAATATAGTATGATCATATATGATAATATAATAATTAATATGATTCTAAAATAAGTCAATTATATTATTTAAAGCATTATACAAGAGGTTCAGATCCGTAGAAAGGAATTAAGACCTAAAAGGTAAGGGATTATTTTGTCTCACTTTAATTTCTACGAACATATGAATTATACACTACCTATTTATATTGAGTTGTATTTATGATTCCCATAACTTTTTATGATTATTACTATTAAGGTTATTATATTCAAACAATTTTCTTTATTTTATGAGTCATATGATTTGACTGATTATAAATTGGTAAGGGATAATTTTTTAATCTCATTATTATCCGAGATTGATTATACATAAGTATATACTGGAATATATTTATCATCCATGTCAATGTTTCATAAATAAGTAATATAATTTATATTCCTATAAAATTGTTCAAATTTAATTTTACATATTCTTTAATTTTTATTAAACGGTATGAATGCAATATTTTGTCGTTATTTGATATGCGGTAATTTTTGACTTTTCAAGAAATTTTACGAGGAGAATGTTTTTTAACATATACGACATGATCATATTTTTTACATATTAATAATTCCTTATTTCCATGAAGATACCTATACATGATTTCAATTTTATTTTCAATTAATTTATTTTCTTTTAAAATTTCCCGAAAATTTGGGAAAAAAAATATTTTTGAAGATGAAATGATATTTCCCTCAATAATGAATTTCAAGTGTTATATCAAAATTAATTTCCATCTAGGATGGAATTATTTAATAGGGTTATATTTCATGTATAATATCCTTATTGTTATAATGATTTTATTGTGTTTATAATGGAATTATATTAATTAAATCCATTTGTTTTCTAAGGATTTTGTTATAGTGGAATGATATTTAAAGAAACCAGTTTTTTTCTTTGGGTTATGATGAATGATTTATGTTATTATAGCACATATAAGAATTATTTAATTATGAGATGGGAGGGAACTATATATCCCTACAATTCATTGGGTAAAGATTTATATCTCATTATATGGACATGACTAGAATGAGAAATGATCTCATTACAGTAATACACGGCTGGAACGAGGAGTGAACTGAGTTCAATAATAGATTTTTTTCCAATATGATGGTATTGGAAAATAACCATAGCTAATATAGAAATTATTTTCATTTATTATATATATTACAAAAACCGTTATGTGTTATGTTATGACTTTGGGGATTATGTTTACTGATTCTTATGAACTTTTACGATTTGTCCCATTTCATGATATCACATTATTTCATATTCCTTATAAGATTTTAAAGTTTTATGTTCTTATGTTTTATGATTATGATATGATTTATATCTCCCTTTTTAAACCTTATTTATATTTTGAGCACCCCCTTTCATATGTTTCTTTTTCATAGATGATGAATAAGGGTATTATGTAAGATATGTCAAAAAGGGGTCAAGTTATGAAAAAATAAGTGGGATACAATAAAGACGTATTAAAAACCAGATGATTATGTTTCTCTGTTTATAAAGACATTATACCTATACGGTCCTATCATGGCCTTGTTATATATTTTAATTAATATTCTGTTCACTTATTGTAAAATCAATGTGTGTGAAGAATGGGGCGCTATAGGGGGTTCTACATGGAGGCCCTTGATTTGTCTTGGAATCCCATGGAATATTTTTTTAGATATAGTTGTTTTACTTTTATTAACACCACAACCTAAAAAACATATATTTAGAATGTTTTTTATAAGTTTAATAGACCAATTTGAATAATTTTACCTAAAAAGTTTCTGATACCATGCTGTAGTTTTATATTCCAAAAGTTAATCAAATAGTTTTTTCAGATATTGACTAACTATCATGGTACAATACAATTATTTTATTTTTTATTTTGTCTAATAATGATGATATGATATATTATTAATGTGCATAAATATTATAATCCTTAAATTATTAATTATTATCTTATTAATACATAGGGGTCATGTGTTACTCTGAGTCATGGTAATTTATAATAAAAAAAATGAGATTCTTATAATGAATGGGATATAGAAAAAAATCAATCATTAAGATTAATAATTTATCATTAATGGTGTTATGTAAAATAATATATATAATTAGATGAAACACAAAGATAATGTGACATATTATTCACCAAAATAAGATATATTTATTTATTAGGATGATATGAGTTAGAGGATAAATACATATATATAATGAAAAGAAGATTATTTTTTCTACCTTTGAAAGGCGAAATAGAATTCCTATGAATTACATTAATAATGTAATCCCTAAATCACTTATTTAGTTAACTTATGATTATGTCAATTGTTGATAACTCTATGTTTTTATATAGATATATTATGATGATTAAGCAAGTAGACAATCTAAATATCAAATAAGGATGAGGTTTATCTCAGTAATGACCTATTTATATATTTCTGTGACGGTGTTATATAATTTTAGAGATGTAATAAAATAATGTATGATGTATAATTCATATTATGGAATAGAGGAAGTATCATATGAACCACCTGATTTTAAATTGTTATACCTTTAATACAATGATATAAATAAAATAAAATTAATATGTGGTAATTTGTTTTATATTGATTAGATTAACCCAAAATGACGTGGATACAATCTTATAAACTATATATTGATATTTTTTTCATATTGGTGAATTAAAAAATTGGATAAATGATATTATATTTTCACTATTCTTTTATATACAATGGATATAAAACCCTGAAAAGTTTTATGAGGATATTTTGGATTTTTTATGAGATGTTTGAAGTGACTAATAAATTGATCATTGATTGGATATTATGTTTAATGTTATTACTTACCATATTTTTTATGTATGATGTATTCTAGTGGTTAGTGAATTTTGTTATGGATTTTGAATTAATTTGACTACTCTTATACTCACCCATCAACATGGGTTAGAGTTAGAGGATGATATCTAAGAATTTATTCTCTTCTCATCCACTATTCTTAGTTAGCGACTTATGATGATATACATGTTCATATATTCTCATTCTCACCCAAAACCACTTATTATAGACTATAAAAATATGTATTATTTTATTATCCACTCCCACCATTTTGTGTTTTAGGTAGATGATAAATCAACCATGGGGTTACAGTCTTTTGCTATTATTGATATTGGATCAAGGTAAACCAATGTTTACAAAGTACTTATTCTTTTTTAAGACATAAATTTTGGTTTGAGGAAAATTGGAAATATAGGTACTTTTCTAGAATGATAATAACTCTAGAGGTGCTTATCCGATGTAAGATCGTGGTGTATTAGGGTGATTCATTGGACAAGAAATTAATTATCAGATATGAGATGACATCATTGTTTTCTAATATATTTTTTTATTAAACGAACAAAATTCACATATAGAGTTAATGTGTTCAAACTTCTTTTTTGGGATATATATGGTGATTCCCTAGTTGTCTAGAGAATTATGAGAATTACCCCTCTATGAGTCCAAGGAATGGATGATGGAATTGGGTAAAGTGCCTAATGTCATTATTCGACTTACTAAAAACCACTTAGGCATGTTGTAGGATGATTTTTCCACCCAAATTCCATATCCAATAGGTCAGGGGTAGGTGTCTGCCATCGTGTAGACATATCACACAATATGGGTGGCCATATCTAAATTCCAGGACATATAAACACAAATCACTGAAAAGAATATCATAATAACAGCTATATAAAAAGAAATAACCATAACATATAATATATGTGAAAAATGATAAAATATACAAAGGATTATAATATCATAATAAATTAAGTAAAAAATTGGTAAAAATTAATTCCCAATATATCCAATATGAAGAAAAACCTAAAACAAATGAGGTGAATGAATTTTCACAACAAACTCACTCCAAACATGAACATCATCTACTACTGTCACCTTCACGAACCAATAATCTCTTACTCCACCAACATTGTGTCCAAAAAATACTCCATGAAACTATTTTTCATCCACATAATAGATGATACATGCAAGAAAAATTCCTATACAGGGGTTAGTATGTAGATACTTTAAAGTATTACCCACACAATAAGAAGGAACAAATAATGGATGGGATGATCAACATAGAATAATAAATGTAAAGGGTAACCCACTCATGAAAGAAGAATATGAATATAGAAAAAAAAACTTAGATATTACTTAAATTCAATAAAATGGGAACACTAATTCCCACCTATCCACATACATGAATCAAAATGAAAATTCTATCACACTTGAGTAACTAAAGAATCTAAGATACCCATTTAAAAAAAATCACATCACCTATCAATGTACATAAAAAAGGACTTATTCCAAGTTGAGGTAAACATTTAAATCATTTAAATATGAAACCATGATGGGAGATCCACACCATGAAATATTTTTTTAATGATATGGTAAAAATATCTATGGATAGAGGACCCCCACCCCATGTATATAGAGGGGGTATCAAACAGTATCAGGTCTGATTTGGGGTCAAACACCTCATGAAAATTAAGGGATTTTCTCCCCATTCCTAATTTAAATGAACCATGCCTAAAGTATGTGTGTGTGGGGGGGGGGGGGGGGCAGGTACGAAGCTTCATGAATAATACTGGTGAACTATTTCATGCCACTCAAATCATACTAGGGGCGTACCTAACCATTTTTTGCTCTGATTGTCTCCTCTAAACCCTATTATTGGACTTGTAGGGATAAAACCTAACCCTACCTAAAACATAATGTACATGTATTCATCTGGTCTAAAGGATCACACCATAATTATATACATGGTAAAAAATATTGGATATTCCATATTATAGCCTTATTACATCTACAAGTTAAACGATATATAAATCAACAAGATGGGATATTTTTAGATCATTCTATCTACGGATGAACATGGCCAAAATAGGAGTTTTTTTAACTTAATGAGTTGTAGAACAATTAATTTTATATTTTAATCAATTTTTGACATTCCATAACCAGTGATTGTTATCATCCTCTCTATCTGTCATCCATTATGAAACCACCTATTTAGGCAGCTGCCTTTGCTCGCAGTTGGTGTCAACATATCCAAACCACTACTTACAGAGAGCATCTATCCCACATATATTGAAGCCTAATTTTTTTATTTCATAGATCACCTCATGTAGGATTAATATGAGATATGTGGCCTCCAGGTAAGAATATCTCTAACAAATATTACGTAACAATAGGAAAAGGTAGATTATGAAGAAAAATACAGTGTCATGGATCAATCCTCCATATCATGGCTAGGGTAGATGTATGATATGCCAACATCATATCATGGAGTAAATTTTCATGTTGTCACAATGCAACCCATAACATTTCCTCACTAGTCTCATTATTTCTACTGTACACTATTATCTTCAATATACAACTCCACTATTAAACACCAATACTATAACATTTCATTATAAGGGTTTATAGATTCTACTCAAGCATACCCTGACAAGGACAAATTTGATGGAATGGTTAATAAAATTCAATATCATATATAGGAAAAAATTGTAAGGGTTAAATCTAAAAGGGTTATTCTCATAGTTGTCAATAGTGATTCACAATAGAGATTTTAGAAGGAAAAAAATAGATAATAACATGAAGATTCAAAATCAAAATCATTTGAAAATGGAGTATGATGTGATAAAAGAGTTATATATCAAATATCATTAACATATTATGATATAATATATATATTATTAATGTTCTAATGTATCAACACATGATCTTCACTAGTTGAAGAATCCTACAAGATTTGTAGGGATCCAAAAACAGACCCTATAAAGTTAGAAGGTCAAGGGAGGAAAATAAATTTTGAGAAAGGGGGAGATATGGTTCATCTACAATTTATACAGAAACCATTAATAATCTCTTTATTGGTGTGGCTCCCCATTTTGTGATTCAATTACCTAACATTAGTTCAAAAAAACCATATCAAAAAAGGAACCATCATTCCATAAAAATCCTTGTTCAATTAAAAATAAAAAACCATAGTAAGATCAATGTCCTCCTTAACTCCCTGAGAATCTCAGTTTACTTTAATAACTCCATGATGATTGACCATCATTAAGACATGATAATTGGTTTTAGGGTGTAATTCCTTCTACATTAGATTAACTAGAAATATTTAAACTATAGACATGATGTATCACCCACCATCACAGAAGAACCTCTTCTATTAAAGATTAATATGAAGGCATCCTAAATATCCCTAATACAACCGAAAAAACAATGGTTAAAAGTAAAAAAGTCACAATGAAAATTAAAAATTAGGTCACAAAGTGTCTATGAAACTCAAAAAATTATAAAGGGTTTAGAATAAACAAATCATGGTTATTAAAACCTCCCAAACCTCTAGAAATTTCATTCTAAAATGTGAAATATACAGAAAAGGTGAGGGTACTAAGACTACATCTTCCTCTCACATTTCCATGAGATCTCTTAATGGTATCCATGCTAACACTTAACACATACCAATGGAACCACCATTC
Organism: Viscum album; assembly: GCA_963277665.1. Lineage (NCBI taxonomy): Eukaryota > Viridiplantae > Streptophyta > Magnoliopsida > Santalales > Viscaceae > Viscum > Viscum album. The sequence continues at coordinate 1,994,383,481 of OY728151.1, forward strand.
ATTAGAGTATCCTCTCCACTGATCGTCAATCTCCAACCAATGATCCACGAAATTAGTATCTTACTTGATGTCCATATCACCCCAATTGATGAAATTTAATCTTTTATAAACATATGCCCCTTTATGTGAATCATATGATATATTTTAAACCTTATCTATTTGTAAGTGTAGTACTAGGATGTAGCAAACCTTACCCACCAAATGTAGAATTAGGAAGACATTCATAAATGTTGAGTGTAACAAACTTCCTTATTAAAACACCCATAAACCATGTCATGGTGAGACCATTAGGAACCCATAAACCCCACCCAAAACTAAAATATCCTATTTCATTGATCCAGGTAGGAATTTTGATGGGTCAATGTTATCATCATCTACTCCTGGATCACTTTCACCTTCCCTATCTTCAGTCTCACTAACTCTAGTCACGTTGGTGATTAATCTTCAACCTCAAACTAGTAACACTACCAGAAAATAGGGTTTTAGTAGTGAAACCCTTTATCAGTGCTTGAAAAAAGAACTGATATGGGAGAAATCATTATCAGTGCTAGGAAAAGTGCTGATAAAGGTTTGTTATAACAGTGATAAAAAACTCTCTTAAAAGTGACAATTTATCTACGCTATTTTTATCCCTATTAAAGGGGACCCCTTTGTTAGTTATTTTTTAGTAGCACTGATAAAGGGGGTATTTTTAAGTGCTTTTCCTATTTCTGATAATGTTTATATTTTAAAAAAATCATCAAAAAATAATTTATTGTTATATAAGCATATTTATATGGCTATAAATATAATATATAATTTTTAAATATGTTTTAGATAATTTTAAATAGACTATTACATTTAGTATATAATAAATTTGTCCAATTATGCTGTAAAATATTTTTAAAAACATTATTAGTTAATAATTTTCAAATTATCAATGATTCATAATCATTTAATAATAATTTGAAGACACAAAATATCATAAAAAATAATAAAAGATCTAAAATAAGTTGAAAATGTAACTCAAGCATCAAAAGGCCATAACATTTAATTCGGGTGACCGTTTGAGCTCTACAACATATCAAATTGAATATTGTGACGAGCTCTACATGTCATTGTCCCAATAGAATCTTCTTTCTCTTTTTAGAGTCCTAAAAGGCCCAAAAGTCCTCCAAAACCGAGTTTTTAGTCAGGATACCCAGATTTTTTGACATTCAAATAGGTATAACTTCTGATACGGATTTCCTCTAGGCCTATACCACATATAATATCAAATATTGTTTTATTTTCTTTGATTTGACTGGTTGTGGAGTTGAAATAGACTTCTGGATTAGATGTAATGGTTGTTTTAACATTCTTTGATGTTTCAAAGAGACACACACATATGTGTGTCTGTGGGTGTTTATTTGTGTGTGTTGTATATATGTTTGTATGTATGTATTTATTTATCTATAAACACACATAAAATACATATTTTATAAATGCATTTAAAACTAATCGTATAAATATATATTAATATACAAATAAATATAAAGTTAAAAATGTATAACTAAAAATATATATAAATAATTATAAATATAAATTAATATACCAATAAATATATATATACTAATATATGAATAAATATATATGTATTAATATAACTAAATATATTTATAATAATATGAATCTATATTAATATACGAATAAAAATAACTATATATATAAATAGATATGAATATATATATATATTAATATATGAATAAATATATATCTATTAATATAACTAAATATATTTATATTAATATGGATCTATATTAACATACGAATAAATATAACTATATATATATAAATATTAATATATATTAATAAACGAATATATATATATATATATATATTTATCAATATATGAATAAATATATATGTATCAATATAACTAAATACATTTATATTAATATAAATATATATTAATATAAAAATAAATATAACTATATATATATAAATAGATATATCCTAAAATAGAGAAAAAACTAAATAGATTAGTGGTAAAGGTGGAGGCGCGTAAGGGGGGAGCTCTCGAGTTCGAGTTCGGGAGGAAGGAGAGAGGGGCGCACATGCATGTGGGGGATGTGCGGTACAGGGAAGCATGAGGGAGAGTGGGAGGGGGTTCTCCTAGTGTTGATAGAGTGGGGGGGGGGGGTAGGGGTCAAGAGATATTAAAATCTCCCCCGCACAATAAATTCTTTTTAATTATATATATATATATATATTGACTTTTATCAGTGCGTTTCTGAGCGCTGAGAAAAGGGACCCCCCCACCCTTATCTTCACCTTGATTATCTGTGCTTTTTTAGCACTATTAATGCACTTTTGTAGCACAGATAAAGGACATATTGGTAGTAGTGTAATGTGGAGACGTACAAGGTTTCCAATATAGGGATTTTAAAAGATCCATTATAATAGTGTAGTGATATGAGTTTTAAAAATGAAATTCACTAGCACTAATTGTCCCTCTTGACTTCTACTAAAGTGCATCACACATCTTCAATATATACTCAAGAACATGTATGGTTCTCTCTATTTAGCCATATTTCTAAGGCTGAAAGGTTACAATAATTTTTTTTCCCAAATACCTCCTAAAAGATCCTATAAAATTGAGATATAAAATAATTTTCATAGTGGGAAATGATCATTAAAGGTATTCCAGACCTTTAGATGATCTCTACTGCATTCAAGATTCCCAAACATTCCACTAATCTTTACTCTTAAATTGAATGGATGTCAGAAAAATTGATTAGTCAATATATTATCACATAAACATCATCATAACCCTTTACCAAACATGGAATTATTTTCATGGATTCCATCTATATATAGTCCCACTTCTACTCTGGATCCTTTAGTGGTTGATCCAACCTTATTGGAAACCAGTTGATCTCTTTTACATGATGACAGGTGAGGCACCATGAGATAAACTAAACAAAACACCTCTTCATTATTAGACACTAAAATTTATACATGAGGACTTGATACATGTTAATCACTCTTGAATACATCACTAATAAGGATTTATCGAACTGACTTAGCCCCTCCGTACATGGTTCACTGACACGGCTATCTATCCTCAAAATATAATGACATGATTCAAACATTTTGACAATAAATAAGAAGGATTTCCTATGTATATTTATTCATTAAAGACCTCAAAACTAAATTTTCATAAATTTTCCTCTCTCACACATTATAAAAGCATAGGTTTCACCACCATGAATCAAAATAGGTCAATTATACCTCATCCAAAATGTGCATATTCATTATAATCGACAGTTAAAATACCTATTCCACTAATTGATTGTTATATTTACTACTAAGGAAATCAACATTCCTATTTACCTACCATAGAGTATAAATTTTTTAATTCTTTATCTTATAAGAACTATAAATGACACATCTACCTCAGGTTAGGATCTCTTTTGGTGAAGATGTATGTGAGGATATAAAGGTATATGCGGGCTCGGATTTTTCACCAAGATAGTAATGTATTCCAGTCTCTAATTAGAAATATACCCCTAAAATCTATAAATTGTGGGTTATTTATTTATTCTCATGAGGTCACCATTATATGGACCCATAAGAAATCACTACCCACCTTTGTATAAGTACATGAACAAGAAATGATCTATTGAAATATCAAAAAACCAAGTACTCAAATTATTAATTTTTAATAATTATAATAAGATCACTCATGAACCTATTATTATACTCCCAAAAATATATCTAATACCATGAAAAACAAATAAATGTTTTCCCCTTTCATGTAAGGGAATTCATGGGTTCTATAATTTAATACATCCCCACTATAAGTCTCTAGTAGTAACCTAAAAACCCAATGAAACTCTTCACCTAAAACACACTCTTGGGTGGATCCCAAACAAGCATAGACTTGATCTTCAGAACTTCTATGGCTACCCCAACCATATTGATGACATTATCTTTGAAGGGGACCTCAAAAATCCAAAACTCACACAATAAGATATTGTTTTATAGTTAGTTCTCCTGAAGTAGGTCCAATATATTGTTCAGTTTCTTAGCATTCTTCTCCTCAATCCTTAGATATATATGAATGTATTCTATGAAGACTATTACAAACCAGTCCAAGGAGGGATGAAGGATCTAGTATATGAGGCCTATGAACACATCTAGGGTGTTCATCCTGAAGAAGTTCATAATCAATGAATCAAAATGTATAAAGATAGAATAGAATTTGTTTCTTCTAGACATCCTCTTAATGTACAAAATGTTAGTGATTGTTATACCTAAGATATATCTTTGCGAACCACTTTAATTCCATCATCTTATCAAAGTGGTTGTTTCTCCTAGATGGGGAGTTTTTGTTCTTTACTATAACCATATTTTGATGGAAATAGTCTTACAAAAAGCCTCAATATCTATTCTAATTTCATGTCTAACAACATTGGAGCTACTCGGGAGAGACATTGGGTCTGGTGAGATCTTTCTCTATATGGTCCTATAACATGTCAATAATTTCTCTGAGCTCAATAAGGTCCATATGATAAGTTATATAAGAAATTGGTCTGTTCTTAGGTGAAAATAAACATAGAAGTTGATATATAAATGACAGGGAACTCCTAAAATATCCACAAAAAAAATTTCAAAAAATTATCAATTACATCAAAACAATTATCAACCCATGTGTCAATATCGCATAGATCCAAACTCACAAATTGATGGGTGATTGAATACAACTACACTTGTACTAGCCTTTCTCCTCATGACTGAAGTTCTAACTCCCATATAAAGGAAAAAATATATCCATCAGTCCAGAATCACATCACTCTCTGATGGTAGAAGTATATTCATTCTCAAATTGAATATAACTACTTCATAAAAAGGATAAATTCATTGGGATGCATCAAGACCACCATGAGTACAATAATAAAAACTCTCCACTTAGAACAATATCACACTATTAGTGGATGTAAGTGATTGTGTGATGGGATACGAAAGTATTCTATAACTGAAAAGGTTTTGGAATGGGGTTCTCTTAGAATATAATGTTCATAAATAAGGTATTATGTAAAATAAATGGATCACTTTGGTATTTTTGAGTTCATATTCTTGTGTTGAGATAGAATAGATCATTCCTTATATAATATCTAGAAATATTGATTAATGAATCTCCATTGCCTATATCATGATTTTTCTTGATCACCCAGCTCGGTAAATTTAGAATGGACAACTTCAAAGAAGTGGTGAGGGAAGCTACTCATATTGAATCCCACCTTTATCTCATATTTCTATAACACCGCCATTTCCACTACTATATTCGTCTTACTAGAGGCAATAATTTATTCATACTAGAGGTCTCTAATTTCATACCTTCTTATGACAAAAATGTACATTTATTACATGATTATTGTCTACTATATGTTAGGTCAGTCAATCACATTTCATGTGATCTCTTCATCCACATGTAATGAAAATATGTTTCCCTATCTAACTAGAACATCAAAAATACTCATACACCATTGAACATTGTGTCTTGGTCTATGCATGAGTTCGACTCTGTTGACACTATCATAGAACCTACTGAAATTCATCCTTAACTGATTAAATTTATCGTAGTTACCCACCAAAAAATATAATTACCAACAGCTCCTTTGATAAAAATATCTTAATCACAAATCCCATCTCTAGAATATTGATAGAGATAGGGATATATAGGGGAACCAAACTGGATTGAATCTCTATATAAAGTACACACTCAAACTTCCACACTCAGAAGAATCCATAATGAATCATTTCAAGAGAGTACTTTATGAGGTAACTGAACCTCAAAACATACACTAAAACATAAATTCTACCCTATTATAGCTTGAATAGTTACTTTATGTGCATCAAAGTCAATGAGGTAATTTATTACTCTAGAAAAATGAGGTGATAAAACCATTACCATTGGGGAGACACCTCATGATGGGTTTAGATTATCAAATTCCACAAGTAACTCACTAAACTATAGATAATGTTGGATTCTTGTATGACCATCTGATTTAATGATATAAGAAGAAGGAAGAACACCCAAATCAACACCTCAATTTGACCCTCCAATGAACGGGGGTTACGCTTGACCTAGGACCTAGGTGGTAATTGTTTCCGAAACTCATGATGTGCAATCTTCCTAAGTGCATCCTCATCCTGCATCACTAGAATCATCCAAAACTCAACATGTGGATAAATGTGTACCTAACTTATGAGATATTGGTAACCATACTACATAATATGTAAAATAACTACTCGAAACACACAGAATGTGAAATTATCATTGCATGGAACCCTTATAAAATCATCATTACTCAGCTAGTATGTGATTAATGGATTGTTCACTAGTACAGTAATTTCATAACCATATATTAGGTTCTTAGATGGTTATATATGTGGTGGAATCCTAGAGTTTGATAATAGAAACCACATTTATTAAATCATATATGGAGACCCGATTTATGATGGAAACAAAAATCTATAAATGATCCCTATATTATGCATGTAGCATTTATTTATTACCATATACAATTTATTTAGATCTCTATAATGAAAAGAAGATCATTGGGGTCTTGTTGAATGTATACATCAGCTGTCACCCCAATATTGGGTTCTCTGGCCTGAAATATGAACTAAAAACCTATTGAAATTGTTTTTATGAGTTCCCAAACCAATAATAACAATAAAAAAACTCCAAAAAACATCCTAAATATAGAACCATTTTGAAATCATTATAGTATTATCTGACCCACCAAGACCCCATTTGGGCTAGAAGTAGTCCAAGTGTGCCACCCCAAGCCTACATGAAATAATCCAAGGTCTAGTGTATGGAACTGAGTAATAATATCACAGATGATGGGAGGATTTAGTCTAATGTACCTATATAAAATACCAAAATCTAAAAAGGATAAAATAATATAGGAAAGATAAAAATAACCAATTGTAATATTAATTTAGTGAGAAATAATAAGATCCACAAAGAAGTAATATAGATTAATATATGAAGTTATATAGGAATAATATACATCCAAAAATCCCAATGTGAAAGAAATCCTAAAAGGAATGTGGTGAATATATCCCCATAATAAAATCACTCGAAAAACAAATATCTTCCACTTCTATCACCTCTAGTAACCACAATTCTCCCACTCCACCTAAGTACCCACTATTGTTTCATCTTCATAAGACATGATACAGGTAGGTCAAACACCAATGTAAGTGTGAATATGTACATACCTAATAGGAAACCTTATAAACTACAAAGGAACAAATAAATGAAGGGCCAGTTAACTCAAAACCAAAAAGGTAATGGATAAAATCCTTTGGGAAGAAGAATAAGTATATGGGAAATAAAATCTAATAAGCTTTCATGCCATGGAAGTGGGAATAATGTGTCCCACCCATCCACAACTAATTCTTATAAGGGAAATTCAATCACCCAAAGGAAACCAAGAATCCATGATACCAAGCAAAACCAGATCTACATTATCTATAAAAGTATAAAACAGGGGACCTATTGATCACCATGGTAAACAGTTCTGTTGATGGAATACAGAACCATGATAGAGGGCCCATGATTCACCGAGTAGTATGCATCAGATGAGGGTTTATCATACTGAAATAATACAAGACACGATCCCCAAGTAAATGGTAGAGTACGAACCTCTATCAGTTATGTGTGTGTATGTGTGTGTGTGTGTGGGGGGGGGGGTAGATAAACACCACATTAGTTTTGAGGGATTATCGGCCCCTTGTTGAATTTACAAGACTCATGCCCCAATTATATGGTGGGTACCAATCAATAAAGAGAATATTGGGGACCCATTCCCCATCACTCACATGCTACCAATGGAATACATTCCCATATTTCCACTTTGATCATCACTCATGAAACCCTTCATTGACCCTATAAATTCAAATCCTAATCCTACCCCAAACATGATATAAATGACCTCTGATGGTCTAATGGATTTAAGTATTGCACTTTTCATGGAAAAAAATATTAAGAGTATCTATTTCTAAGATTAAATCTATCAAATGGATAAAAATATGCATAATTGTACATGAAGGTATCTTATTGGATCATTATTTATAGTTATCAACACAATCTTGGTTTACATTATACTATCACATTACGAGCACTAAACACGATGGTTCAATGCATTAATATATTCTCCACAAACTATAAATGGTGGAATTTTCATCTTATTTTTCACTAAAATCCATAAATCTATTCAACATCTATATCTAAAAATCATAACCTAAGATCATATTTATATTCACCATGTCACAACTATTGATTTCACATTATAGTCATCAAATCCTTGTCACTGCTTAATTCATTATGGAACTTCTAACCAAATTATGTATTAACCAAGGATATATGGATTACTAATAATATTAACCCTAAATAATCATATGAAACACTAGGATGAGGGGATTATGGTGGAACATATAGTGTTGTGGTGGGATCCTCCCTATCAAGGATAAGGGAGATACATGAGATCCATTTATTATGGTGCAAAATGATTTTTGACACTTTAATAAAGAACCCCACAACATTTTATCACTACTTATATCTCACAATATCATCTATATGTTATTACACTACCACATAAAACTAATTTGGGAATAGATCATTTAAGGGATGATGGTTTCCACTTAATCAAACCATGAGATGGAGGATGGTTTTCAGGATAATGATTAGGAAAAGAAATACTTTATATAAGAAATAAAAAATAAAAGGTTAAATAAAAAATGGTAATTATCAATGTGTTAAATGGGGATTCTTAGTAAAGATATCATAATAAATGTGAAGGATACTAGCAGATAGATTCAGAGTACACATCATGTGATAACATATAAAGAGATGAGAAAAGAGTCCTACCTCAAATCACATTCATCGTTTCTTTTGAAATCAATAATTTGAATGTTCCAAGGTTTTATTATAGGATATTAATTTATTGAAGGATCCAAAAAATAACCAAGGGTTTTAGAAACACACCATCATAAGATGTGGTTTTGAGGGGAGAAATGGTAAATTTGAGAGATTGGGGTTGGACAAAATTTATAAAGAAACCCTAGGTCAGCCCAATCGTAGTGCTAATCAACAAGAATTGATCAATTCCATTCTTAACTACCTAGAAATATTAGTCATCTTTCATTAATACACACTAATAAAACCCTATTATATATTAACAATGTGTTTCATAGTGTAATTTCTTCTATTTCAAATTATCTAAAATAGTCAAAATAATTTCCAAATCATAGCGCCCACATTCACAGCACAAAACTCCTGCATAATATTAAATTAATGGTTCCATAACTCTCCATGTCACAACCAATACAAACACAAATAAAATTATAGTGTAATGATGATAATTAAAAACCAAGGCCCAATGATACTCTTCATGTAAAAAAATTATTAAAAGGTTTAAAATAAGAAATTTAGGTCCTCACACCTATATTCGTGGTCATCTCTAGTTGGAAATAATTCATTAGGGGAATTCTTATTATGATATTTGAGAATGTGGATATTATATATATATATATATATATTATTTTTATTTTTTGGGCATTGTGGTAGTGAGCTATGGGTTATTCAATTTGAAATAATATTTGAATGTGAACATGATCATAGATGATGTGTATTGAAGTATTGGTTTTTTCTGCACACTATATATTGATATCAGTCATAGAAAAAATTGATTTAATAGAGTCATATCACTATTTTAGATGTCTATACTGATCAAGATTACTCATACTATCATGCACACTTTTACATTTTCCACTATTGAGTTGATGTATATTACACTAGAAAAATGATTACTTTGAAATGATTTTCATCATTGATTATATAAAACTGATGCTATATGTTATTACATTTTTAATTTTCTCAATATATAGAAAGTTATAACCATCCAATGAAAAATCTATTAAAAAAATATAAATTTAAAGTGATTTCTTGGTAAATGGACAAGAAAAATATTTTTTATTAATGGTTATTTACAAACCATCAGTATTTTTTTTTAAAAAACACTCAAAATCGACCCCCACTTTATTATACCCCATCTCTCACTATAATACTGATGACACCCTTAATACCCCTCCCTCTAAAATCACAATTACACATGTGAGCCCCTCCCTCAATAATCTTGATTCCATTCCAACCTCCCCACACCATCGAACAATTCCACATGTGATCACCCTCCCTCCATGATCTAATCATTTTGTCGGACACCTAACTCCATGTTCTTGATGCTGATCTTGATACCATTCACTATTAAACACTACACACCACTCTCCATTACTCCTCCATGTGTCCCATGATCTGCATCCCAATCTCTATTTTCACATTTCTGGCTGGTTAGTGAAATTTATTTCAATGATAATTGAATATAAATAAAATTTCTAAGAAACTTATGATAATTTTTTACTGTAATAAAATATATCTAATGAAACATTTATGTCACATGAGTAATGAATTATTAAATAGAAAATACTATCCCTAATAATGATATATTTATTGTCTTTATAATATAGTTCTCAACCAAGATCTTAATGAATTTTACTAATGTTTTGATTTTTTATAGTAGGATTTATTTAATAAAAAAATATTTAAAAGATTTTTAAAGGGTAAAATGGATTTCATATGAATAAATTTTTAGGGTGATATTATTTCTATGAGTGTAGTTATATATATATATTATTTTGATAAAGTCATGTTTTTATTGTGATTTTAATAAATGATTATACTTGGGTGACAAAAAATTTATATCTCTATTTTTAATGTATATGTTGAAAATTTGTAATTAAATATTTATGGATAAAAGATTGACTAATTTACCACAAAATACACCTTAGTATTCGATGGGTTTGGATGAAATCTTATAACATTAAATTTCAAATCCATTAATGGATTGTAGAATAATATTTTTGTGTCCTGATTATATATCTATTTAATTGTTTAATAGGACAAAGTATATGAGAAATTGATATTGAAACACTTTCCTTATCAATATTTAGTTTAACTTACCCTATTGATTCTAATTTTATGTAAATTTTACACACTTAGTATCATCTCATTGAAACAAAAAATGCCCCATGAGAGGATAATTTAATTAAAAACACGATAAATGAGGCATTTATATTTATAGGATACAATGTAAAATATTTTAATAAGTTAATTGAATGTCCACTTGATTCTCAGGCATTTAATTATTCATATAACTTTAGTGGGATAATAAATGCGTTTTATGAAATAACTGATGATGGAAATAAAGATTTATATGTAGGATGCTCCATGTATTCAATGATGTTCTTTCTATTAATGTTATAACATATAAAGTGTCTATATAGAATAATATATAAAGATATTTCCGTTATTTTAGAGTTTAATCGTGAAGAATTTTTTGAAATTAAGATCCATGAATCAATTTATAATAAAAATAAAATTAACAATAAATATTTTATTGATTAAAAAAAATACATTCATGTCAAAATTATTTCTAGATTTATTCTTTACAAGAGTTTGATAATGAAGAATGCATAAAATATCAGATCAGTAGATGGAAATAAATGAGCAATGGTGAGAGTATTAATGACTATAAAACTTGGATGAATATAAAGAAGAAAAATTTCATGATGGTATTGTGTAAATTTTCTCTAAAACCACACTTTAAAAAATATTAATGTCATCTATGAACCTAGAGGACACAAAGAGGAATTATTTGGTAAGTTACAATTACAACTTAATGAGAAAAACAAAAATCTAGTTTCATGGAATATTTTGTTTCACCATATCCAAATTTTTCATCATAACCAAGGAATGTTTGTTTATGATTAGATTCTAACTATTTCAACCATTTTTTTAATTTAGGTAAAACTTATATTTCCTTAAATTTTTATTAATATCTTAAAATATAAATTAAAAAATGTGTATAATATAGAAATAATATATTATTTTGATTAATATTCCTAGAAACCAAATTCTTTAAAATTTCTGTGATGTATACATTCATCCTATAATCAAATAATTATAATAAATATGGAATTATTTCATTGAAAATATTGATGCATTAATGGAAAAAAATTTCAAAAAGCATGTGGATTTAACTTGGATAATTAGTAACATTCCTATAATAGAAAACTTATCTAGTTGGAACAATCATACATGTTTGTCTTATCAAGTTTATAATTGGTATTTAGAACACCAACGATTAACACATAGTAAAAAACTGTGCTTCAACTATCATCAATGAATTATTGATGTACCTCATAAATTTAGGTTTAACAAGAAAATATTAAATGGATATATTGAATTTATAAATCCACCAATGGTTTTATCTAGATTATAAATCTTGGGATAATTAATGAATGTTATTTTAGAATTTGGTAAATGTGACCTATTAAAATAAGCGGTGGAGAGTATGAGGTATAATATCTAAATTAATTGGAACAAAATAGTGGATGAAAATGAATATATTTTTTAAACTTCCTTATTAAGAGTTTATTTTTCTATGTAAAAATATTTGTGTAATTTATATTAAAAAAATTTGATAATATGATTTTTTTAATTTCATAATAAGTAGAATAAACCAATGGATCACATTAATTCTCGTAAGAACATGGTAGCACTGAATAATTTTTTTTTGATAAAATGTGAATAGAATTTATATTTTAGCTAGTTTTCAATGAAAATTCAGGATAAAGGCACATTCCATTGAAATTTAAATAATGAGATGTACTAGATGGGTTTTCAAGTAACATTTTAGGATTCATTAACTTATATAATTGAATTATAAATGGATTGAAAAGTCATGACTATCATATTATGATCGAGCAATTACTACCCTATTCATTATGTAAAAAATTAAATAAAAATTATAGTTGTGGTTAAGGTGAACAACTTATTATGAGATATTTGTGGGATAACATTAAATTAAACAAATCTTGAAAAACTATATTGAATAATTTTAATGGAATTACATCATTGGATGATTTATCTCTTCATTTATTTTTTTCTATCATGATTCATTTGAATGTTCATTTGGTCAAGGAATCTAAAATTGATAGACCGGTACACAACCTGTGGAAGTATCTAATATATAGGTAAATTAATATTATTTTAATTTTCACAAATGATTTCAAATTTATCAGATACTCATGTAATGAAATTATTATGTTTTGTGTATATTTTTTATCTGGTAATTAGGTATTTAAAGTTACATGTGAGAAATAAAGCTCAACTAGAATGATCTATTATTAATGGTTACATAGAAGAAACTTGTTTTTCCTTATGTTTTTGGAATATTTATGTAATTGAGACAATATTTAATCATGTTGGATGTGTTTATAAAATCTAAAATGTTTTTAATTCTTAAAAATAGTCCTCAGATTTTCTAGTTATATGGTGACCAATTAGAATGGGCTCAAATTTTAGACTACCTAGATTTGAGTTACTATAAGATCACTGATATTTTATACTCAATAATCATATTAGGGATATATTTATTGGATAATTATTATTTAATAGAAATTCATGACTAATTGGTCAAGCTCAAAATTAGATTGAAATTACAAAAGTTGTTAATAAGGATATTATTGATTTATTTTCCCATCATATAAGTTCATACTAATATTTATATTATTAGTGTTTTATTTTAATGTCTTTGGTAAATTTAATAACTTATATATACTATTATAGGTCATTATTTTTAATAATAACATTGAAATTTTAAATGATTTGATGCTTTTGAATCAAGGTTGTCTATGGAATATTAAGAGTTTGATGTATACAATATTAATATCTTGATGTTTCAGAAAATTAATAATGGAGAAGTCTTGAAAACTCAAAAGGGTGATGTATTTACACATAAAAATATTTTATAATATGAAAATATGGTTGATACAATATAATTAAACTATCATGGTCAATGTTTATTTGTCTTATACAAATGAAATTTAGTCATCATTGAGAGGGGTATAACAAATTATTCACTACATTTTACATCTCTAAACTTATATTAAATGATCTATATCACTCATTGTGAATATAATAATCCATTGGTCTTAAATTCATGATTGAATACAGTTTATTATTTTGATGAAGATGTATATGTATATTAGAATGCTCTAGTCCACCTAAAATAGAAATTCTAGATTGATATTGGTGATTAAGTTAAATTGGAAATTTTTAATAGTTATCATCATCAATAGAAAAAAAATTTCTTTCACCGACAATATAAGTATAATTAAACATTTAATAAAGTGTAAAATTAATGAAATACTCTTCATAATGGGGATTTATAACATCATAGATAGTAAATATGAAAATAATTGAACATATAAATTAGTAATGCAACAATATTTCCAATTCATAATTATATAATTTATAATTATGAAACTATATATTAATTAAAATTCTTCAATTCTGTATGTAAAGAATGGTTATAAAAAAAATAAATGGAACTAATGAGTATTGAAATCATGCATCCTAAAAATTGATGAATTGTTTTTAAATTGTAAAAATATTGAGGTTTTAAATAATTCATCTTTTGATCAAATTGTAATTTTTTTGATTAATTATTTTTTAGAAACATCATACACCCTTATATGAATAATGAGTTACTAATTATTTCAATATTATTATTATTATTTTATTTTTCATTGATTTTGGATCCATTCAAATAATTATTTTACATTTCCATTTTTATGTAAATTGAATATATAATAAGCCATTTGAAATGTCAGAATTATAAGGAAAAATATTAAGATCCTAGTTGATCATTAACTCGAAGCACACAACCTATATCTTCTCCTATTATAGATAGCATTTATTCCACTACACTAGACACCACTATATATCCAATAGATTCCCATATTGATTTGCTAGATCATTGTTCAAAGGACCTATGGTGGGTATGCAGTTGGTCACTCCTACATCAAGGGTACATTGGTTGGCTTCCATTACTGGGATGTATGTTACCTTAAAAAACTATATATTTTTATAATCTATTTAATTTTGATGTGAAATTGATAATAATAACAACAAAATAGATAAAAATATGAATACATTAGACGTATATGAGTTAAGATGCTTGTAATTTTTTTTATAACTGTTGAGTTTGTGTACCTTCAAAAGATGTTTTCAGAAATATGAATAGATTCTTACATAACATAATTATTAGATAATGTTCCTTCTTATTAACTATAAATATTAGGTACATATTTAGATAGATTGTGGGAATGATATTATTAATAGTTTAGTAAATATAATTATAATTTAATGTTTATTGATAGAAAATTTAAAATTCTTGACTAAATTATTAATATGATAATAATTTGTTATGTTTTGTGATTCAAGATGTTAATTCATTTCTGTGTTCCATACTGTATTTAAAACCCATAGAACTTGAATAATTTTTCAAAATAATGGAATGATTTTTAATTGTATATTAGGGAATAATTTTAATGACACTTCTCTAAAAACTCAACAAATGTACGAGAATGTGCCTTAGGGAATGTCCTATGTTGAGTAGAATTATTTTATTCATATTGACAAAAATGTATCTCATGAGTTATTTTTTTATCTCTTATAGTAAAAATTTAAAGTTAATAATGAACAATTTTAATTTTTTCTAGGTTCGTTTTATTTTCTACTAAATTTATGAAAAAATTATATAAATAAAGAAAAATAAGACTTTTATTATATCACTGGGTCTTAGTCTTCTTTTAGAAAAATAATGATCCTAGTTATATTTTGTTTATTATTATTTATATTTTTTTGTTATACCTTAAGATTATATATATATATATATTATAATGGTAAGGATTTAGGTTTCCCAGTAGGATGGATGTTAATGATCATTCATTTTCATTGAAAACCTAACAACTGTTTTATGAATAAACCCACAAAATACATTGGGATAAGTAATTTCCATTACAATTTAGTGTTACTACATTGTAATAAAAATATAATAATGATAAATACAATTAATTATATAATATTTAAGTTTAGATAATTAAAAAATACATTATCAATATTATTTCCTTAATAAAATAAAAGTTAATAAGCTCTGCATTTAAACCATGCCCAATCATTATCTATTTCACAAAATGATGCAGTGGGTATTATTTTATGGAATAAAGATCATTATCATCTAAAATGATGGGTTTTTGGATCTACACCATAAAATTCTTTTGTAATATCATGGTCATCATATACTACTACACCAACTATTATGGGATTATATAATATAATTGGTCAAGAAGCATGGAGTAAAATTTCATAGCTAATGGAACAAAGTTGAAGAGAATGACTTCTATAAGAAAACATATTATTAATATTGGTTTAAAATAGAAAATAACATGGTTTTTTATTCTAGAGGGTAATTGATTAAATTATTGTGAATATTTATAGTCATAAATTTACACATATAAATTTAAATTCTAAACTAAAATGTTTAAATAACTACTTTCTTTAAAGATATTATGATGTTGCATCATGATGGTAATTTTTCTAAAAGATGGAGTTTGGGTGATGTGGGATGCGTTATCTATTATAATTATGTGATTGTATATGGTTTTGTTTTAAATAGAATATGATTTTGTTTAAATCTTCCCTAAAATTTAAAAGTATCTTAAAAGAATGGGTAGTCTACATTTGAATGAATTTTGGATTATAAATATGAACCACATACCAATAAGTCTCATGGTTTTAATAATGAGACAAAAAGTGAAACTATAAATCTAAATATATGTTGTCACATTAAAAGGAATGTCCCACACTAAAACATAACCAAATATGCCATGATTTTAATTAAGAGAAATTAAAAATATAATATTTGGTCCATTTGTGACATGTAGGAGCCAACCTCAAGCCAATTTGAGTTGTTGTTTTTTAGAAAGATCTGAGGTATTTTTTTGGCATAAAATGTTCATTTCACTACAAATATAAAGGAACCATTATTTGAAACTTCGAAATTATAAGAAAATTATCTATATATAATTTAATTCTTATAGGAAAAAAATCACCCTAATCTAATATATTGTTTAGTAAAAACAACCAAGATTACGTTTTAAGATGGAAATGGATTTAATTTAAAAATTCATGACACTCTAAAAATCAAGCAAAGAAACTCAAATTCATATAAAAACATGCTGTTATACATTCTTCAAATAATTTGTGACTTGTTGGAACATACTTCTTCAGAGCTAGACTCACCATTTATACAAAATTATTGAATATAACTATTTTATTTTAAAAATAATTTCACAATTTGAAATACACGTCTCATACTGAAAAAAACCAAATGATGAAACTTTAGAAAAATAATATTAGACACATTTTTTACTTGTTGGATCCAAATATATTAAAATATGAAGTTTGTTTTGGATAGAATGATGTGGGGTGTGTTTATAGGATGAAAATTAATCCCATGCACTGTAACAGCCCAAGATTCTACGGTACGCTTCTCTTTGAATAAAGCAATAGCATGTGTTGTACGCAACATTGAGTTCTAACACACCACAACTAATCAAACTGGCCGTTATGAATAGTAAAACCAACTTTCTGAAATTTATAATTTTTATTTTTCAAAATGACTTCATTTTTGGATTCGGAATATCGAAATTATCCTAGGGTGAAATGTTGGTATTTTTCTGAAAAACTTCATTTTTTGATGAATAGTGAAACCACTAAGTGGTAGTTAAAAAAACTGATTTTTTCATAAAACCTAATTTTACCGCTTCTGTGAGTGGAATTTCAAAAATACGAGAGACATGGTTAATATCAAGGAGTAAAATGTGGTTTAATTGGATGAAAATAATTTTTGGTGAATAGTAACTTTTTACTTTTATTTACCACGATTAAAAGTAAATCGGGTAATTAAGGGTAAAAATGATATTAATATTACACTAACACATGTACTAATTCCATTAGACAGGTGTATCTCGACCAAAAACAACCTTAGGAATAAAATATTATCATTTAGGTCCACATGGATTAGATTAGGACATTTATTATTATTTAATTCATAGAAGAGTTAAAAGAGTTAAAATCAATGTTTATTTACAAGAACATTTTTAATATAGGGTTATACATAAGGTAAATTCGATTTTAAATATTAATTATAAATATAAAAAGATTTCCTAGATAATGATATTTTATTTATAATTTTTAGACAATAAATATTTTAATTTATTTATGACACAATGATGATGCAGTAATTACCATAATAGTGGAAAATTAAAAGAAATGATATTATAAATATCCAAATAAATATAATTTGATCCTTTTTATGAATTAAACTAATTTTATAGGTTAATATGACATTTTAGGATTTATTTAATTAACTTTGTTCGAAGTAAACATTCTGTTATGATTTTCACAAAAATCAATTTTCCAAATATTGTCAAAATTGACACAAAAGAGTTTTTAAAACAAATATTATATTATTAATTGATATTCGATTCCTAAAAATCTAAGGATCAGCCAAGAGACATATATAATGATAGGTGTATCATTAATGGACCACATGGGGGTCTATTGGATTTATACAGTAAGTTTATTAACTATATAATATAAAAATACAAAGTGACATGGTAAGTGTCAAAGTAATTAACTAAGAGTTAAAACTAAAAGATACGGTTAATATAATGACTAAAAACTGTCTAAATTCTATTGGTTGAGTGGTTTTCGACCCATTCCCACATTAACCTTTAAATAATCCATTTTGGAACAATTAGAAACCGAATATGAATTTATTATAAAATAATATTTCTAGCTTTTCCAATGGTACCCTTCACCCCTCTTATAAAAGGGCACTCCCCCTTCTCATTATTTGACACCTTCAAATCCATTTGGCTCGGCCAAAATCTGCCCAAATACTCTCTCAACTTCCCTCACTTCATCCTAGAGTCTTTACTTTAGTCATAAATCCATCCTATGGAGCCCTTTTGATCAAATCAAAAGGAATAACCCGAAGAAGAGGTAATGATTTCACCACCCTTTTTCAAGTTCCATTCTTCTTCCACTTCTTCCTTCTTTGTTATTACCATTATAAAATAATAACTCCAGTATATTATATATACTGTGATTTTATTATAAATATGGTACAACCATATAAATTATTCTATACATCCTTTGAATAACATGTCACCATACGTGGGTACGTACGGCTTACCGTCTCCACGTCGTGGTGTAATTGTTATTCAATAAATCATTATTTTTATGGGTATAATAATGATGTGTAATTCATGTAAATAAAAAATATAACATGATAATGATTCTGTATATATGATATACCATCCAATTATATATTATTTTAATATCAAAAGAATGATATTTTCGCTCGTGCGTACGTACAGACTACCGTCTCCACGAACGCGATGCGATTCCTTCTCCATCGTATCCATTCAAGTCTAATTCTCATTTTATGATTAATAATAGTATCTAAGGACTTGATATCATTCAGGATATGATTATTATACAACCTATCCATGAAAAACACGGCTTTTGTAACAAAACATATAAAAGAAAACGAGTAAGTTAACACCCGAAACAACGATAATTCTAAAATATTATTAACAAAGCATTGTTAAAAGATCATATATGATATCATATTAATATATATGATTCTTGTATAATTTAATAACAATTATTTCACCATTATACAAGAGTTTAACCTACCCCAACCAAGGAAAAGTACAAAGTAAGGGTTTATTTCACAATCTCTTCATTATCCGAGGTTATTTATACGTGATTATCTACTGGGACCTCTTTAACATCCACATGCATGTTTCGTAAAAATGTGTTGAGCCCTCTGGAAGATTGTTGAATTCTTCCTATGATTGCTGTTTTAATAATCACAAATCATCAATTACATAATCCGGTTGTATTTCTCATATACGTAATCAAAATCTCTTAATGAATCTGTGTATATTGGTTGGATATGTTTTTATCTCTTTGTTGTTGATTTACAAGTATTCTGGAAGTTCTCCATATCAAAGGACAACGGTCGCACTGATCCATATCAAAGGACAACGGTCCCGCCGATGCTGATCAAATGAGTCATCCAAGATGTATCACCGATGCTGATCAAATGAGTCACCAAAGATGTCTCACTGATGCTGATCAAATGAGTCACCGTAGATGTCTCACTGATGCTGATCAAATGAGTCCCTGAAGATGTCTCACCGATGCTGATCAAATGAGTCACCAAAGATGTCTCACCGATGCTGATCAAGTGAGTCACCGAAGATGTCTCACCGATGCTGATCAAATGAGTCACCAAAGATGTCTCACCGATACTGATGACCCACTGATCACTTAACACACTGATAGTCATAAACAGCTGTTTGAATTTCTTTATCTTAATTTAATCTAACCAATGGTCATATTAGGAATATTTTAAATGCTCTGTCATTTATTTAATGTGTGTTGTTGGATGTCAGGGAACCGTAACTCATACCTGAAAAAAGAAATCATTTCTTTTGCCAAAGAACGTGCATTAAATAAAGGAAGGATGTGCTACTGAAAATTAGTAGAGAGAGACACATAGACAAATAGAAAGACTGCAAGGTGTGCTGGAAGAAAAACAGAGCGTGAATGCAAAGAGACGACTGAACATACATGAGTAACACTTTCATCAATGCTAAGCAGTGAAGTGCTGAGAACGAGAACATAAAACAAGAACTTGATCAGAATACTTCTTCTCTATCTCTGAAACTGGAAGTCAAGGAAACTGACGATACTCTGTTTTCCAGAAAAAAAACCAGAAGAGGACTCATAGCGAATTCTGATCAATCAAAGGAGTCCAGAACTTAATGACAATCACTAGAGCCATTTCTAAACTCTAAATATTTCCTCTGTGATTTATCTTTTTACATATTGAGCAGTGTGTTTTTTATGCTGTATTTTACACACACTATCTCTTGTGCCTTAACTGGAGGATTTTTAAATCCCCACTCAACCCTCTTACTTATTTTATTTCCCACTGGGATAGTGGCAGAGGTCGTGTGACATGAACAATTGGTTGCTGTTGTGTTTGTTCCCATGAATAACTGCGGTAGAGGTCTTGGACCTGGGCAACTGGTTGCTGTTGTTATCCCCGATCTATGGTGTGGATCATCTTTTTACAAAAGCTTTTGAGAGGACTACGTCTCAGCTTGAGACTAAACCTCTTGGTTATAACTGCTGTTCTATATCTGTCAAAGTTATTCTTTTATTCCGCTGCTAATTTCATTAAAACCATAACTGTTTTAAATTCAATTTGACAATTAAATTCACAAGTGTCTATATTAGTTGTAATTCAGTAAGTTGGTTTCAAAAGTTAATAAACCTTTCTGTTTTGATTAACTGGGAAATAATGAAACCCTTGAGAACCCAACTGAACCCTTACTTTGATATAAATTCACTACAGTTTAATTCAGTATTTCATTTGGGGGGTTTTAAGACAATTTTTTTAAAACAGAAATTTTAATTAAAACTCAATTCACCCCCCTCTTGAGTATCCACTCTGACCAACAATTGGTATCAAAGGTAGATTTAAATATTTTCTAAAAGTTCTTTTAACTGTGATTTTAGTTGTATTTTAAAGTTCTTAAAATTTCTGTTATTTCTAAATTTTTATCTCTTTAAAATCTTTGCCTTAAGTAAGATATCATGGATAATAGAGTTGAAGGTTTTGCTACCAATAGACCGCCATTTTTCAATGGCACTAACTATGCTCAGTGGAAAATCAAGATGAAAATTCATTTAGAAAGCATGGTTTTTGATATTTGGACTGCTATAGAATCTGAATATAAAATTCCTACTACTGTTATAACTACTTGGAATGAAGCTACTAAGTCAACCTACAATAATAACTGCAAAACTATGAATGCCTTGTACTGTGCTCTAGGAGATGAGGAATTTAATAGAATATCTGCCTGTAAAACTGCATATGAAATTTGGGATACCTTAGCTATTTCTCATGAAGGAACAACTAATGTTAAAGAGATGAGATTGAACACTTATACTATTAAGTATGATAATTTTAAGATGAAGCCTGATGAACCCATTTCTAACATGTATCTCAGGTTCAATGAAATTGTCAACACAATGACTTTTCTAGGAAAGGATGTTCCAGCAAAGGAACAAATCATGAGAATTTTGAGATGTCTACCTGAAAGTTGGAGAGGAACCTCTGTCTCCATTAGATAATCGTGTGACATTAGAGAACTTCCAGTCAAGGAACAAATTGGAATGTTGATGATGAATGAAGAAAAACTCAAGGTTAACAAAGAAGAAGATGATGAACCACGAATGAATTCTGTTGCCTTCAAAACAATAACCTCAAAGAATAAGGATAAGGAAAAGCTTCAAGCTATCAATGAAAGTTCAAGCTGTGAAGACAGTGAGAGTGATTCTGATAGTGATGCTGAGATGGCTCACATTGCTATAAGATTTAAAAAGTTTTATAGGAATAAGAATTTTTCAGAAAGTCAAACTACAAAGGTAAGTATGACAACAAGGGACATTGGAAAAAGGATTGGAAGAAATTTGACAAATCAGATGAAGTTTTCTTTTATAAGTGAAAAAGGAAGGGACACATAAAAGCAGACTGTCCAAAGCTGAAATACAAGAAGAAGTATGAATACAAGGATAAAAGTATAAGAAAGCCATGTAGGCTACTTTAAGTGCTTCTGAGGACAGCTCTAGGGAATCTGAAGTTTCTAAAATTGAACACAGAAACAAGGCAAACATGTGTTTTATGACAAACACTTATGAGGTAACTTCAGAAACTCCTGCTTCTAATTCATATTATTCAAGAGAAGATTCTGAATGTGATAACATGTCTAAATATGAACTATTTTAATATTGTGATATGTTAGAAGAAACCTGTAATGAGTTGAAAGACAAATACAAATGTTTAAAGAAATAGTATGATTTAACTGTTAAACATAAATCTGATCTTGATATTGAAGTAGAAAAGAATGATCAGTTGCTTAAAGAGAATACTGAACTAAAATTATCCAATGAGAAACTCAAGAAGGACTTAGAGAAATTTACAAATGGTAAAGATACTCTTACTCATATTCTAGATAATAAAATAGCATCTAGATACACTACTGGTATAGGATACCAACCTAGACAAAGGAAGATTACCAAAACTAAATTCATTCCTAAATCTGGATAGAATGTAGCTAGTTCTGAAACTTCATATGCTTCAACTAGATATATTCATAGTTATGGATCTAATAAAGTTTATCTCTCAAATTCTGTTGATTCTACAACTCTCATGAGACCCATAAGACAAATTTGGGTACCAAAAGCTCTTATTGCTAACCTGTCTGGACCCAAGAAGATCTGGGTACCAAAATCATTTCCTATCTAAATCTGTTTTGTAGGGAACCTGCTTAAATAGATCCTGTAGAATGCCTTGGTATTTGGACAGTGGATGTTCAAGACATATGTCTGGAGACTTCTCATTCTTTAAAATCTTAGTCAGAGTTGATGGAGGTTTTGTCACCTTTGGTGATAATTCTAAAGTTAAAATCATCGGCTTAGGCCAGATTGGTAACACTGACTCAATACTAATTTATAAAGTTTTATTTGTTTATGGACTTAAATACAATTTGTTATGTATTCCTCAGTTATGTGATGATGGTTTTTATGTTAAATTTGAAAATGAGTCTTGTAATGTTTTTAATTCTAAAAATGCTTTACTGTTTTCTGCTTTAAAAAATTAAAACGTTTATGATGTCGATTTAAATTATTTAGCTAAGCAAAATATTACTTGTTTAAAAGATTTTCATAAAGATTCTTGGCTCTGGAACATGATATTAGGACACTGCAATGTGCATTCACTTAGAAAACGTTCTAGGAAAAACTTAGTTAGACACCTACCCAAACTTGAATTTCCAGCAAACAAAGTTTGTAATCCCTGTCAAAAGGGAAAGCAACATAAAGTTTCTTTTAAATCAAAGAAAGAAGTGTCAACTTCTCAACCTCTCGAGTTGGTTCACAATGATTTATTTGGACCTTATAGAGTTTCTAGTTTAAATGGGAAGCATTATGTCTATGTTCTTGTAGATTACTTTTCTAGATACACATGGGTATACTTTATAGCTCACAAAAGTGAATCTTGTTCTTACTTTTTTAAATATTCCAAGTCTGTAGAGAACCTTAGTGGAATTAAGATTAAAACCCTGAGACGTGATCATGGTCGTGAGTTTGAAAATCATGAGTTTGAATCTTAGTGCTCACACAGTGGCTATAGTCACAATTTCTCTGCCCCTAGGACACCTCAACAGAATGGTGTAGTAGAAAGGAGGGATAGAACCCTGCAAGAAATTACTAGAACTATGATTAATGAGTATGATCTACCTGTTTATTTTTGGGCTGAAGCTGTAAATATAGCTTGTTTTGTTATCAATAAATTCTTGATCAGACCTGTTATTAAGAGGACCCCTTATGAGTTATGGAACCATAGGAATCCTAAGGTTAACTATTTCAAAGTTTTTCGCTGCAAAGTCTTTATTCTTAATACTAAAGATAATCTTGTTAAGTTTTCATCCAAGAGTGATGAAGGAATTTTTCTTGGTTACTCATCTTCCAGTAAAACCTATAGAGTTTTCAATAAAAGAACCAAATGTGTGGAAGAATTTATTCACATCAAATTTGATGAAACTGATCCAAATGAACCTAAGACCTCTCTTGAAAATCTTGAAGATGATCTCTCTGTTTTGAACCTTAATGATAAAAACAGTGGACCTGCAGTTAAAACATCCAGTTCTGGAAATTTTCCAGACCCTGCTTCTGTTGAACCTCAACCTGTAGATGAACCAGAAATCTCGAGCCCTACCTTTTCTAGATCAACTATAATTCTGAAGAATCATCCTTTAGATGCTGTTGTAGGAAATCTTGGTAGAGGGACACAGACTAGAGCTTCTCTTAGAAATCATGTTGAAAATCAATCCTTCTTGTCACAGCTAGAACCAAAAAACTTCAATGATGCTATCAATGATGAATCTTGGGTAATGGCTATGCAAGAGGAACTAAGTCAATTTGAAAGAAACAAAGTCTGGAAATTAGTAGAAAGACCTAAGGAAACTATAACCATAGGTACCAAATGGGTGTTTAGAAACAAAGTCGATGAATCTGGAAACATCATTAGAAACAAATCTAGGATAGTTGCACAAGGATACAATCAATAAGAAGGAATTGACTATGAGGAAACCTTTGCACCTGTAGCTGGATTAGAGGCTATTAAGATCTTACATGCCTATGCATCACATCTAAATTTCAAGTTATATCAAATGGATGTGAAAAGTGCTTTTTTAAATGGTTTTATTATTGAAGATGTTTTTGTAGAACAACCACCTGGTTTCACAAATCCTCATTTTCAAAATCATGTCTTTAAACTTTCTAAAGCTTTATATGGTTTAAAACAAGCTCGAAGAGCTTGGTATAAAAGACTTTCAAACTTTCTTATTTTAAAAGGATTTACAAAAGGAATAGCTGACCCTACTCTTTTTATAAAAAGGATTTCAAAAGATGTGTTAATAGTACAAATCTATGTTGATGATATTATTTTTAGATCTTCTAAAAATTCTTTATGTACTGAATTTTCACAGGTTATGCAAAATGAGTTTGAAATGAGCTTAATTGGAGAGATTAAGTGTCTTCATGGATTTCAAATCTTTCAAACTAAAGATGCTATTATTCTAAATCAAAGTAAATATACTAAGGACTTATTAAAACGTTTTGGTCTAGATAGTATTAAGGAATGTGATATACCTATGAGTACTACCTGTAAATTGGATATTGATGAAACCGGTAAACCAGTTGATCAAACTAATTATAAAGGTATGATTGGGAGTTTACTGTATCTTACTGCTAGTCGACTATATATTATGTTTAGTGTATGTATGTGTGCTAGATTTCAAGCAAATCCTAAAGAATCACACTTACTGGCTGTTAAAAGGATTTTTAAATATCTTAAGTATACGGTGAATTTACGTTTGTTTTATCCAAAAGGACAATCATTTAACTTTACAAGTTATTCGGATGCTGATTTTGCTGGCGGTAAGTTAGATAGGAAGAGAACATCTGGAACTTGTCATCTACTAGGAAAATCGCTAGTATCATGGTGTAGTAAGAAACAGAACTCAGTTGCATTGTCTACTGCTAAAGCAGAATACATCGCTGCTGGTAGTTTCTGTGCACAGTTTCTGTGGATGTAACACACCTTATTGGACTATGGATTTGATTTTAAATAGGTTTCAAGTAACTGTGACAATACTAGTGCGATCAACATATCTAAGAACCATGTGTCTCACTCTAGGACTAAGCACATTGATATCAGACTTCACTTTCTAAGAGATCATTATCAGAAAGGTGATATTTCTCTAGAATTTATTAGTTCTGAACATCAATTAGCTGATATTTTTACAAATCCTTTATGCTCTGAAAGAATGAATTTTATTAAACAAGAATTGTGTATGATAAATCTGTGAAACTGATCTGTGAAACTGATCTTTGAAACTGATCTGTGAAACTGATTTGTGAAACCGATATTTCTTTATATTACTTTTTATTTTGTGATTAATTAACTAATTTATATTTATTATGGGAACCCTAAATGATGAAATAAATGAGACGCGACTATTCCTATTCCCCAAACCATCGACCTTTCATTTCTTTCCCGCCAAACCTTATTTCCTCTCTTCTCCTCCACTTCGAACCTTCGAACTCCTGCTTTCCCCAGAATCATCAAATGGCTAAGCAGAAGAGACCGTGCAAAGGATCATAAAGTCATGAACCTTCAAAGTGTGCTCAAGGCGAGTTGAGTAGTACCACTCAAAGATCAGTAAATCCGAACCTAGAAACTCAGATTGTGGCTTTAGAAAAGGAAGTCAGCTCCGCCTGGCTTTTGACAAGTAAGTCGCTATTGTTACAAGTCTTAGATTCTCAAGGATGGAAAGCCTTGTTCTTAGATAACACTCGTGTATACTACCCAAAGCTAGTGCATGAGTTTTATATAAATCTGCAAGTTACTTTAGATGGTGTCGAGGCTTCCAGAATGTCTTCTGTAGTGAAAGGAATGAAAATATCTTTTTCGTCTAAACAATGGGCTGAATGTTTAAATGTACCCCATGAGGGTCGGTATGAGGATTATGCTGGAAACATTCCTCCAACCACTAAATATTTCTCTTATGAGTTAGCATTAGAGCTTTTTACTACAAACAGAGAGTCAAGGAGAATCATAGCATCAGAGCTGGATGGTGAGTGTAGACTTCTCTTTAAGTCTATTCAGTACCAAATTTGCTCCAGGAAAGGAGATTTTGTTTCTATAAGATACCAGGATGTTTTTATATTGTTTTTACTAAAGAACCATGAGAAGATCAATTTGTGTAGATATCTAATGGTGCACATAGCTGGAATGGTGAAACCTTCTAAGAAAGCCACTACCCTGTTCTATCCCAAAATGATCTCTGCTATGTTAAAAAGTTTGGAATGTGTTGATGAAGTGATGAGATAGATGAATCTGATAGTGATTTTTGTATTACCAAATAAATTTGTAAACGAATGAAATTAAACTGGAACCCATGGAAAAAATGATGGGTTGCTAATGAGGACGAGTTGAATGAATCCTACAATCCCACTGATCATGGAAAGAGGCCGAAGGGTTTGAGAGACCCTGGTTTGAAATCAGATGAGGAACCGATTTATTCTGATGATGAAGAAGAAGTAAATGTTGAAAGGAATAAAGACACTGAAGAGTATGGTAAACAAAGGATGGAAGACACTGAAATTGAAGAAGGAAGTATGTGACCTCCTGATTATAGGAGTGATACTGATATTGTGAGTCCTAAGAGAAGAATAGAATTGGATCTGCCAGTCCGCCTTTACCCTTACCTGAATCAGAACCCATTCTTGGTGACGAAGAAGCTAGTGACACTGAAGTATCTGACAGTAACGTTTCTGTGAAGAATGGAAATGAGAATGGAGATGATGATGATAATGATGATGATGGTGATAACCGACCAGTGGATGGTCTTGCTGTACCTCCAACGGAAACACATCAAACTGTACCAGAAATAGATGCCAATGGAAAGAGAGAATCTCTTGAAAACAGTGGAAAAGAAAGTTATGATAAACTGAAATATACTCTGTGTGCTGTTGTCTGGGATGATTACCCTGGTTTTTCTGTTTTGGGTTTAGAGTATTCTGAGGAAGAAGAAGAAGAATCAGAATCTCCTGCGGTTTTGATGGAAAGCCAACCAGTTGAGGCAAGGTCTATTCATGTTGTTGATGCTGCAGGTGCTCATCTACCTAGTTCTACTATCTCTCAGTCTGGTTTTGACAAGTTCAAAAGGGAGTTGCTTACTGCTGTGAGAGACACAGTCAGAGAAGAAAATTCAAATTCTATTACACCAGACCTGGGCAATACTGGTGAGTTTATTGGCAGGCACATAGCTTCTCTAAATCAGATTCTGAAGGATCTACAATCTGGGTTAGTTTCTCTATCCAACGAATTTAGATCCACCATCTCTGGTATGATGGAAGTGTTGAGAAATCTGATTGAACATCTTAAGAAGTCTGATTTGAGAAAGCTAAAGGCTGAGATAACCAAGATAGTTGCTCAAGCCAGTACAACCAAAGTAACCAAGATCACTACTCGTGAGCTAGAGGCTCTAAAGCAGTTTGTGCATGATGAATTGGCCGCCATTAGGAAAGTTCTTGATTTGGACTCATTGAGGAAGATGAAGGAGCAAATTGATCACATTCATAATATGGTAACAGTATATTCAGCAGATGCCACTAAAGCTCAGAGAGAGATAAAGGAAAAGGTTGATCACTAATTTTCGAAAATCTATACCAAGCATGAGATGACTGCAAATTTCAATGTGTTAGCTGAAAATATGAGACTACCTCCAGTCACTCAAGCTTTCAAGACTCAAGTTCGACAGTTGCAAGATTTGACTACAACCTTGGAATGGTTCATGGAAAATAAGGTTGATTTTGAGAAGGCTGTGCAGTATGGTGTAGAAGTTATTCAGAATTTCATAAATCTTTTGAAGCCTTATCTGAATGCACAAGCCACTGCTATTGTGCTTCCTACTGCTGACCCTCTCGGTGCCTCTGATGTTGCTCCAAATCAGATCTCTGTTGCTCAAGCTCTCTCTCATCTCTGACGAGTTCCTCAGCAATCTTCTCAACTAGCTCCTACAGCTCCACAACAAATCCCGGTGGCATCCTCTCCTCCAACCTCCAGAGTCGTCCTACCACTGTTTCAAATTCGCCCTGTTCAACCTGCCTCCAAGCCTTCCATCTTACCCACCATTGATCCTTCCGACAAGGGAAAATCCCCGTTACACCCCCAGAAATATTTTTGAGTTGTTGGTGATAGGGTGAATCCTGTTGTGATTGTACTGTGATGTGTTATAAACTTTAATCTCTTTTATTTTTATTCTCACTTCTGCCTTCTTTTAATCTCTTATTTATCTATCTTCCCTCCTTTTTGATTATCCCAAAGGGGGAGAAATCTGTATATCTATGGATCTATGGGAGATATGGGGGAGATGGGAGAAATCTGTATATCTATGGATCTATGGGAGATATGGGGGAGATGCATCTCTAAAGGGGGAGATTTATATCTTTGTATGGCAATGCTTGCATAAGTATTTAAAAGGCCTAATTTCAGGGGGAGATTTATATCTCATTATGTTTTTATTCTTATTATTCCTTATTATTGATGATATCTTATATTTATTAATGGCTACGCTTTGTGATTGGCTAAGATTTGTGAATATCAAAAAGGGGGAGATTGTTGAGCCCTCTGGAAGATTGTTGAATTCTTCCTATGATTGTTTTTTTAATAATCACAAATAATCAATTACTTAATCCGGTTGGATTTCTCATATACATAATCACAATCACATAATGAATCTGTGTATATTGGTTTGATATGTTTTTATCTCTTTGTTATTGATTTACAAGTATTCTAGAAGTTCTCCATATCAAAGGACAACGATCGCACCGATCCATATCAAAGGACAACGGTCGCACCGATCCATATCAAAGGACAACGGTCGCACCGATCCATATCAAAGGACAACGGTCTCACCGATGCTGATCAAATGAGTCACCGAATATGTCTCACCGATGCTAATCAAATGAGTCACCGAAGATGTCTCACCAATGATGATCAAATGAGTCACTGAAGATGTCTCACTGATGCTGATCAAATGAGTCACCGAAGATGTCTAAACGATGCTGATCAAATGAGTCACCGAAGGTGTCTCACCGATGCTGATCAAATGAGTCACCAAAGATGTCTCACCGATACTGATGACCCACCGATCACTTGACACCCTGATAGTCATAAACAGCTATTTTAATTTCATTATCTTTATTTAATCTAACCAACGGTCATATTAGGAATATTTTAATTGTTCTGTCATTTATTTAATGTGTGTTGTTGGATGTTAGGGAACCGTACCTCGTACCTGCAAAAATAAATCATTTCTTTTGCCAGAGCACGTGCTTTAAATAAAGGAAGGATGTGCTACTGCAAATTAGTAGAGATAGACACATAGACAAATAGAAAGACCGCAAGGTGTGCTGGAAGAACCACAGAGCGTGAATGCAAAGAGACGACTGAACTTACATGAGGAACTCTTTCATCAATGCTAACAAGTGAAGAGCTGAGAACGAGAACATAAAACAAGAACTTCATCGAATACTTCTTCTCTATATCTGAACCTGGAATTCAAGGAAACAGACGATACTCTGTTTTCCAGAAAAAAACCAGAAGAGGACTCAGAGCGAATTCTGATCAATCAAAGGAGTCCAGAACTGCACGACAATCACTAGAGCCATTTCTAAACTCTAAATATTTTCTCTATGATTTATCTTTTTAACATATTGATAAGTGTGTTTTATATGTTTTATTTTACACTCACACTTTCTCTTGTGCCTTAACTGGAGGATTTGTAAATCCCCACTCAACTCTCTTACTTCTTTTATTTCCCACTGGGATAGTGGCAGAGGTCGTGTGACCTGAACAGCTGGTTGCTATTGTGTTTGTTCCCACGAATAACTATGGTAGATGTCTTGGACCTGGACAACTGGTTGCTATTGTTATCCCCGATCCAAGGTGTGGATCATCTTTTTATAAAAGCTTTTGAGAGGACTACGTCTCGGCTTGAGACTGAACCTCTTGGTTATATCTGCTGTGTTATATCTGTCAAAGTTATTCTTTTATTTCGACGCTAATTTCTTTAAAACCAAAACTGTTTTAAAGTCACTTTGATAATTAAATTCACAAGTGTTTATATTATTTGTAATTCCTTAAGTTGGTTTCAAAAGTTAATCAACCTTTATGTTTTGATAAAATGGGAAATAATAAATCCCTTGAGAACCCAACCGAACCCTTACATTGATATAAATTCACTACAGTTTAATTCAGTATTTTATTTGGGGGGTTTTAAGACAAAGTTTCTTAAAACAGAAATTTTAATTGGAACTCAATTCACCCCCCTCTTGAGTATCCACTCCGACCAAAAAAATGTATTTCAAATAATTCTTACTATTTTAAAGACTATGGTATAAATTCATTTATACCCTTGTTGACTTCTATAAGTGGTTTATAATAGAAACTTTCTGTTGTTTTCCAAACAAGGTCCTTTTTATCCTTTTCGACAGAATTATGGTAAGAATGTTTTTTAACTTATACGGCAGGTGCAACTATTTTCTGCCGTTATAAAATCATCGAAGCTTCCCTTAAATTCTTATAAGAATATTTTCAAAGAAAATGATTTATTTTATAAATATATGACTCTTAAATGATTTAACAATAGTAAGAGATATTTCTCTAAAAACTGTTTTGATTTCATCTATGTCAACATCCTTTGATGGATTATACACTTATTTGAAGTTGATTTATTATGATACAAAACATATATATTATATTGAAGGTTTTGTGATATGTTTGACTATGGATGTGTTACTTTTATACCATTTATGGTTTATGGATGAAGTATTTACATTTCGTATGCTAGTTTTAATATGAATGTTTATGTTATGTTTAAAACTTTTCATATGGGAATGCATTGGACTTAATATGTGACGGGTGGAGCCTGCTATAGCTCCTCGATGCATCGATAGGTTTCATGAGACAAACTAGTGTCTTGGCACACGGCCTTGACAAAATATTATTTGTAGTCTTGGCACGAGGCCTTGGCTATGTGGTTATGATAGTCTGGTATTATGCATTCCATCATTATGAAAGTGGTTATTGATATTTCATGTGATTATTAGATTAGTAGAATATCCATGTGAATAAGTAAATGGCGTTATTTAATTTTATTTTTTCCATACTATGTTGAAGTTCAAGTTTAAAAGGCTTTTGTTTTAGTTATACATTGCCTTAAATTATTATTCTTATTTATGAAAGTTTCTTCTATATTGTTATCCTTACTAGGCATTTGAGCTCACCCCTTTTCCATGTTTTATTTTTCCCAGGATGTGAAGAAGTAACTTATGAATGATCTGCAGGGATAGTATGAGGGGATAAGAGTGTAGACTATGGAGACAATGTTGTTGTAGTTTTCATTTTTATGATGTAATGTAAAACTTTATGAATATATCTAGTGTTTCCATGGCTACTAAACAAATCAGTATTTAGAGATTTTACCTTTCTTGTGATCATGACAATGTTATGTAACAATGCACAAACTCTAGGTAACTGGGTTCAGGGCGTTACAGTTGGTATCAGAGAAAGTTTAGTACAAACCTTGGAAGCTAGATTTAGATAAAATCTGATTAGAGCACATAGATTTAAGATGGACTTTGAGGAATAGTATAGAAGAACTTCCTAAAATTTTGGAATTGTAGAGATTTTGGGAGTTTTCTGAGCAATACATCCCTGTCTGGATATGAGCAGGTAGAGGCGGCTATGGCACAGATGTACCTAGGGGTAAAACCCAAAAATACCGTTTTGAGCTAGACTCGAATGGGAACTGGTGCATGACAACGGGCCTTACTGCACTCTTGGTTAGGAAACTCCCGGTGGATATACTTAGGATAATTCACATTTTCTTTACAAACCATTATGAAGGGTTTATGAGTATATACTTCCTCAAAGGATACATTTTTTTTGATTATGGATTATATCCATAAATAGTTCAATTTATGTTATGTGTTTTATAAGTATGGAATTATGTTTTTTTATTCATAAACTGATCTACATTATGACATTGTTTAGAAATGGCACCTAGTGGATGAAATGGAAACCTTATCAATGCACGCACTCCATGTAGGGATTTCCCTCCTGCTAAAGATAATTATAGTGGAGATGGTGATGCAATTGGTGCCGATCAGCTAATCACCATACTAGGACAACTCACTCAAGTTATGAATAATAACCTTACCCGTATGGAGCACCCTAATCCACAGTGTGGAGGATCAATGTTAGATCGCTTCATGAGGCAACAACCACCAATGTTCAATGGGAGTACAAATCCATTGGTAGCTGAGCAATGGATAAGTTCCCTGGAGAAAATATTTCAGGCTTTGGGAAGTAGTGAATGGGAAAATGTTATCATGGAAGTTTACTACCTCACTGGAGATGATGATAAATGGTGGTCATTGATTCAAAATACGAAGGAAGATGATGAAATATCAAATATGGAATGGAGGGAGTTCAAAGATCTATTTTTAGAAAAATAATTTCCTCATGACCATCGAGAAGATATGGAAAGGCAATTTCTGATTCTGAGACAAAAGGAGGATGAGAATGTCGCAAAGTATGAGGCTAACATTACAAGGTTAGAAAGGTATGTTGGAGATTATATACGTAACCCAAGAAGTATGATTGATCGTTTCTTTGATGGGTTAAAACCATTTCTTCATCGAGCATTATTATCACAATCCTTCTCATCATACTAAGACATTGTCTCATGTGCTATCAAGACAGAGAAAGAATTCTCTAAGTCATATGACTTTAAAGCAAAGCAAGAGAAGAAGAGATCTGCTGATCAATATGGGAATGGAAATAAAGGGAAGAAGGGAAAAGTTGAATATCCATCCTGTAGTAAATGTGGGAAGAAACACCCCGGTACTTGCTTAAAAGGAACGGGAGTCTGTTACAAGTGTGGTGAAAAAGGCCACCAAGCTCGTGTTTGAAAGGGGAAGAAGGAAGCAACCGATGTCCAATGCTACAATTGCAGGGATATGGGACATTATGAAAATGAATTTCTTAAGCGTTAGGGGAACTTACCTCAGAAAAGACCAAGGGATCAAGGCCAAGCTTATGCTATCACTACTGCTGAGGTAGAAGCTCCGAAAAACGTGGTGGCAGGTAATTTAATGGTTTCCTCAAGTTTAGCAAATGCATTATTTGATTCTGGATCATCGCATTGTTTCATATATTCCCAGTTTTCTATGAAAATTAGATATTTCCAATTTGATTTAACAAGGGATTTGTCAGTTAAAACTCTTAAGGGAAGTATCATTGTAACAATGTTTTGTGAATGAGTCCCCATTAGAGTACATAAATGTTTTTCATCCGATGATCTCATCATCATACCTATGATTGAGTTTTATATAATCCTCAGTATAGATTTTATATCGGACCATGATACGAGGATTTATTGTAAGAAAAAGGAGGTTACGATTTTTTATGATGATGATAAGGAACAACTTATCTTTAGAGCATAGTCGTCAGCACCTAATTCTTATCTAGATCCACCCCTAGTAGCTCAACTAAATTCAATTATTGGGGAGGAAGAGGATGAAATGATTGTGGGTGAGGAAAGGAATTTTCAAATTGATGATATACCTATTGTGAAAGAATATATAGATGTGTTTCCGGAAGATTTAGCTGGACATCCTCCAGAATGAGAAGTTGAGTTTTCCATTGATTTAATTCCTGGATCAAGGCCTATATTGAAGACCCCTAATAGAATGGCCACTGAAGAATTAGTTGAACTAAAGAAACAACTAGAGGAATTGAGTAAAAAGAGATTTATTTTCCCTAGTGTTTCTCCATGGGGAGCCCGTATTCTTTTTGTTAAAAAGAATGATCGATTTATGAGGTTATGTACCGACTACAGGGAGATCAATGCTATAAAAATAAAGAACAAGTATCCCCTACCTTGCATTGATGATTTATTTGACCAACTGCATGGATCTCAATACTTTTCAATGATTGACCTTCGATTTGGATACCATCAGTTGTCTGTGAAGAAGGAAGACATTCCGAAGACACCATTTCGAACCAGGTACGAGCATTATGAGTTTACAGTAATGCCTTTTGGATTGACTAATGCACCCTCTGTATTCATGGATCTGATGAATAGAGTTTTCAAGGAATATCTCGATGAATTTGTGGTGGTATTTATTTATGATATCTTGGTATACTCCAAAATCTAAAAAGATCATGAAAATCACTAGCGCATTATCCTGAAGACTCTGAGAAGACATGAATTATATGGGAAGTTTAGAAAGTCTGAATTCTGGCTTTAGGAGATTTCTTTTCTTGTCCATATTGTCTCTAAAGATGGAATCTCTGTTGATCCTTCTAAGATAAAGGCAATCCAATAATGGACAGTACCTACAAGTATAATTGAGGTATGCAGTTTTATTGGTTTGGATGGTTATTATCGACGTTTTGTCCAGAATTTTTCCCGATTGGCTAACCCATTAACGAAGCTCACACGTAAAGGGGTTAAATTTTTTTGGACAAAAGAGTGTGAAGAATGTTTTAAATATCCGAAGAGAAGATTAGTCAATGATCCTATATTGACTCTACCATCAGGGAATGATGGGTTTGTTATTTATAGTGATGTATTGAAGAAAGGACTTGGTTGTGTTCATATGTAGAATGATAGGGTTATTGCCTATGCATCCCGACAATTTAAAATTAATGAACAAAACTATCCTACTCATGATCTCGAGTTGGCTGCGATGATCTTTGATTTGAAGATATGGAGGCACTACCTCTATGGTGAAAATGTGAGATTTATACTGATCACAAGAGTTTGAAGTATATTTTCTCAAAAAAAGAACATAACATGAGGAAAAAGAGATGGATTGAATTACTCACGGATTATGATTGCACGATACACTACCACCCGGGGAAAGAAAACAAGGTGGAAGATTCTTTGAGCAGAAAAGACCATGGAGTTTTGAACAATATGAGAGTTGAAAGGGATCCAATTTTAATGGATCTAGTGAAGATGGACATGGGAATAACCAGGGAAGGTGAAACATAAATGCCTTTTCAAATGGTTGCCAAACCATCATTACTAGAAAGTATTAAGAGTTCTCAGACCAATGATGAAGAATTTCAAAAGAAGATTAAAGCTTTGAATGATGGGATATTGAGAGACTTTGTGTATGAAGAAGGAATTTTGAAATTCGGAAAGAGACATTGTGTTCCCGATATACCTGATCTAAAAAGGGAATTGCTGGATGATGCTCATAGTTCCAATTTCTCTATACACACTGGGAGCACCAAAATGTATAGATATTTGAAAGAACATTTTGGGTGGGATAACATGAAGAGGGAGATTGCTGATTTTGTGTCAAGATGTATGGTTTTTCAACAAGTGAAAGCTGGAAGGCAACAACCTGGAGGATTCATGCATCCTCTTCCCATACCAGAGTGGAAATGGGACAATATTATGATGGACTTTGTCATTGGGCTACCAAATACTCCTAGAAGGAATGATGCAATATGGGTCATTGTTGATCGTCTTACCAAGTCAACACATTTTCTTTCTATAAGAGAAGATTTACCACTTGAACAACTAGAAAGACTATATATTAATGAAGTTGTGAGACTTCATGGATTAGCCCTATCGATTGTTTCTGATCATGATCCCCGTTTTACTTCATGATTCTAGAAAATTCTTCAGAAATCCTTGGATACTGAACTTCAATTGAGCACTACCTACCACCCTCAAACAGATGGACAATCAAAATGAACAATTCAAACCTTAGAAGACATGTTGATATCCTGCTCACTTGACTTTCAGGGTATGTGGGATCATTATTTACCTATGGTAGAATTTTCCTATAATAATAGCTTCCATTCGAGTATTTAGATGGCACCATAAGAAGCGTTTTACGGAAAGAGATGTCGCACACCAACCTGTTGGGTTGACATTGGTGAAAGAAAACTTGTAGGCCCAGAACTAGTGGAGGAAATGATGGGAAAGGTGAAGGTAATCCAAAATCATATCAAAGCAGCTCAATGTAGGTAGAAGATCTATGCTGATAATCGAAGGAAGGATTTGGAATTTCAAGTCAGTAATTAATGTTTTCCCGAAGGTATCTCCATGGAAGGGAGTCATACATTTTGGTAAGAAAGGTAAATTGAGTCCTAGGTACATCGGACCTTTCGAATTTCTAGAACGAATTGGGGCTGTAGCTTACTATTTGGAAATGCTGCAAAATCTCTCCAAAGTTCACGATGTATTCCACGTATCACTATTGAGGAAATACAGGCCTGAACCAACGCATGTACTCACCTATGAGGAATTAGAACTGGAACCTGATCTGTCTTATTGTGAAGAGCCCGTCAAGATTCTTGATACGAGAGAACATGTACTGAGAAACCGGATGACTCGTTTGGTAAAAGTCTTGTGGAGAAACCATAAGATGGAAGAGGCAACGTGGGAACCCGAGGAACATATGATGAAGAACCACCCGAGTCTTTTCTTGCCGTAGTATTCTAGAAATTTATTGGACGAAATTATTTGAATGAGGGGAGAATGTAACACCCCAAGCTTCTACGGTACGCTTCTCTTTGAATAATGCAATAGCGTGTGGTGTACGCAACATCGAGTTATAACACACCACAACCAATCAAACTAGCCGTTATGAATATTAATACCCACTTTTTGAAATCTATAAATTTTATTTTTCAAAATGGACTTCATTT
Source organism: Viscum album (assembly GCA_963277665.1). Lineage (NCBI taxonomy): Eukaryota > Viridiplantae > Streptophyta > Magnoliopsida > Santalales > Viscaceae > Viscum > Viscum album. The sequence goes on from OY728151.1 coordinate 1,994,421,442, forward strand.
TTGGATTCGGAATATCGAAATTAGCCTACGGTGAATTTTTGGTATTTTTCTAAAAAACTTCATTTTTTGAGGAATAGTGAAACCACTAAGTTGTAGTTAAAAAAATGAATTTTTCATAAAACTTAATTTTACCGCTTCTGTGAGTGGAATTTCAAAATTCCGAGAGACGCGGTAAATATGAAGGAATAAAATGTGGTTCAATGAGATGAAAATAATCTTTGGTGATTAGTAACTTTTTACTTTTATTTACCACTATTAAAAGTAAATAGGGTAATTAAGGGTAAAAATGATATTAATATTACCTTAACACATGTACTAATTCTATTGGACAAGTGTATCTCGGCCAAAAACAACCTTAGGAATAAAATATTATCATTTAGGTCCACTTGGATTAGATTAGGACATTTATTATTATTTAATTCAAAGAAGAGTTAAAAGAGTTAAAATCAATGTTTATTTACTAAAACATTTTTAATATAGGATTATACATAAGGTAAATTAGATTGTAAATATTTATTAGAAATCTATAAATATTTCCTACATAATGATATTTTATTTATAATTTTTATACGATAAATAGTTTAATTAATTTATGACACAATGATGATGCAGTAATTACCATAATAGTGAAAAACTAAAATAATTGATATTAGAAATACCAAAATAAATATAATTTGAGACGTTTTATGAATTAAACTAATTTTATAGGTTAATATGACATGTTAGGATTTATTTAATTATTGTTTTTCGAAGTAATCAGTCTGTTATGATTTTCACAAAAATCAATTTTCCAAATAGTGTCAAAATTGACACAAAAGAGTTTTAAAAACAAATTTTATATTATTAATTGATATTCAATTCCTAAAAATCTAAGGTTCAGCCAAGAGAGTTATATAATGATAGGTGTATCATTAATGGACCACTTGGGGGTCCTTTGGATGTATATAGTAATTTTATTAACAATATAATATAAAAATACAAAGTGACATGGTAAGTGTCAAACTAATTAATTGAGAGGTAAAACTAAAAGATAAGGTTAATATAAGGAACCAAAACGTCTAAATTCTATTGGTTGAGTGGTTTTAGATCCATCCCCACATTAACCTTTAAATAATCTTCTTCAGATCCATTAGAAGCCGACTATGAACTTCTTATAAAATAATATTTCTAGCTTTTCCAAAGGTGCCCCTCACCCCTCTTATAAAAAGAAACTCCCCCTTCTCATTAATTAACAACTTCAAAGCCATTTGGCTTGGCCAAAATCTGCCCAAATACTCTCTCAACTTCCCTCAATTTAATCTAGAGGCCTCACTTTAGTCATAAATCCATCCTAAAGAGCCATTTTGATCAAATCAAAAGGAAGAACCCGAAGAAGAGGTAATGATTTCACCACCCTTTTTCAAGTTCCTTTCTTCTTCCACTTATTCTTTCTTTGTTATTGCCATTCTAAAATAATAACTCCAGTATCTTATATATACTGTGATGTTATTATAAATATGGTACAACCATATTCAGTAATCTATCCATCCTTTGAATGACATGTCACCATACGTGTGTACGTACGGCTTACCGTCTCCACGCCGTGGTGTAATTGTTATTCAATAAATTATTATTTGTATGGGTATAATAATGATGTGTAATTCATGTAAATAATAAATATAACATGATAATGATTCTGTATATATGATATAATATCCAATTATATATTATTTTAATATCAAAAGAATGATATTGTCGCTCGTGCGTACGTACGGACTACGGTCTCCACGAACGCGATTAGATTAATTCTCCATCGTATCCATTCAAGTCTAATTCTCACTTGATTATTAATAATAATATCTAAGGACTTGATATCATTCTAGATATGATTATGATACAACCAATCCATGAAAAAGACAGATTATGTAACAAAACATATAAAAGAAAATGAGTAAGTTAACACCCAAAACAACGATAATTCCAAAATATTATTAACAAAGAAATGTTAAAAGATCATATATGATATCATATTAATATATATGATTTTGTAAATTTAATAACAATTATTTCACCATTATACAGGTGGTTAACCTTCCCCAAACAAGGAAAAGTACAAGGTAAGGGTTTATTTCACAATCTCTTCATTATACGAGGTTGTTTATACGCGATTATCTACTGAGACCTCTTTATCATCCACATCCATGTTTCATAAAAATGTATTTCAAATCATTATTACTATTTTAAAGACTATGGTATAAATTCATATATACTCTTGTTGACTTTTATAAGTGGTTTATAAAGTAATATTTCCTTCATTTTCCAAACAAGGTCTTTTTTAACCTTTTCGACAGAATTAAGGTAAGAATGTTTTTTTAACTTATACGGCGGGTGCAGCTATTTTCTGCCATTATAAAATCGTCTAAGCTTCCCGTACATAATTATAAGAATATTTTTAATGAAAATGTTTTATTTTATATATATATGACTCTTAAATGATTTCAAAAAATAAAGAGATATTTCGCTAAAAAGAGTTTTGATTTCATCTATGTCAACATCCTTTGATGGATTTTACGCTTATTTGAAGTTGATATATTATGATACAAAACATATATATTGTATTGAAGGTTTTGTGATATGTTTGACTGTGGATGTGTTATTTTTATACCATTCATGGTTTATGGATGAAGTATTTACATTTCATATGCTAGTTTTAATACGAATGTTTATGTTATGTTTAAACCTTTTCATATGGGAATGCATTGGACTTAATATGTGACGGGTGGAGCCCGCTATAGCTCCTCGATGCATCGGTAGGTCTCATGAGACAAACTACTATCTTGGCACAAGGCCTTGAAAAAATCTTATTTGTAGTCTTGGCACGAGGCCTTGGCTATGTGGTTATGATAGTCTGGCATTATCCATTCCATCATTATGAAAGTGGTTATTGATATTGCATGTGATTATTCGATTAGTAGAATATCCATGTGAATAAGTAAATGGAATTATTTCATTTTATTGTTTCCATACTATGTTGAAGTTCAAGTTTAAAAGGCTTTTGTTTTAGTTATACATTTCTTTAAATGATAATTCTTATTTATGAAGGTTTCCGCTATATTGTTATCCTTACTGGGCATTTGAGCTCACCCCTTTTCTGTGTTTCATTTTTTCCAGTATGTGAAGAAGTAACTTATGAATGACCTGCATGGATAGTATGGGGGGATAATAGTGTAGACTATGGAGACTATGTTATTTTAGTTTTCATTTTTATAATGTAATGTAAAATTTTATAAATATATGTACTGTTTCCAAGGATACTAAACTAATCGGTCATTGGAGATTTGATCTTTCTTGTGATCATTCCAATGTTATGTAACAATGCACCAACTCTAGGTAACTAGGGTTGGGGCATTTCATGCACTAAAAATTAAGGTAAATTGATTTAAATCACATGATACTATATAGAAATTATCTTTTACTCATTTGGAAACTATAGGAACATTGCTCAAACTCATTTTTCCTACCTTTTGTTTTGAATAAACAAGAGTAAATTTCTAGTTAAAAAATATTTTTACTTAAAAACACTTGACCTGGTATAAACCTAGAAATAAAGCTTATGTGTATTATCTTCAAATGATTTGTGAATTATAGGAATAAACAATATTCCAATTTTAATCACAATTTCAAAAAAATGAAAAACTTGAAAAATTAAAGTTAAAAATTATTTATGACTTTGAAATTTTAATCACATGCTGAAAAAAAACCAAAAATGTTCATATTTTCAGAAACCTATAGAAAAAATATATTTAAATCATACTAGTAAGATCCAACAATGCACCAATTTGTTCTTTGATTAGGGAAGATTAATTTTAGGTGTGTTTTTTATCCAAAATGAATGTTTCACACTAAAAATAAATGAAATGTTCTGGGATTCTCATCAAATATAATGACAATGATCTTTTTCTCATTTTTTACTTATTTGATTAAACTTCACAGTAATATAACGTAATGTTGGGTTGGAATTTCCAAAAGAGAATTTTTAAATAGAAAATGTTTTAACCTAAAAATTTGTGACATGGTAAAAAACCATAAAAAAGATCAAATCCTCATAAAACAATAGGAAAAATATATTCAAATTATTTGTTACATAAAGGAACAAACTGTAAACAAATTAGAAACATTGTTTGAAAAAAACTGTATGAAAGTGAAACCATGAAGTTAAAAATATTTTCACACATTGAAACAAACATCAAAACTAAAAATAAACCAAAAAAATAATATTTTAATGAAACAGTATAAAATCAATATTATAGATAAGTGCTTCTGGTTGGATTTAACATTGCATAAATCTAATTTACATTTTTTGTGGAATGATCTACGATGTGTTTTTGACCTCAAAACATGAACCATATTATAAAAATGAAAGAGATATTCTAGAATTAAAGTTTAATTATATGAAAACAATGTTTAACTCATTTTTTACTTTTAGGATTGAACCATACACCCTTCTAACATATGGGTTATTCAAAATGACCCATAGTAATCTGTGGGTTAGATATGGTTTTAACATAAAAATGCACAACATTCCAAAAAACTTAAAAAAGTCATAGTTTCTCATTAATCCTTAGGTATGAAATCATCAACTGATTTCTGAATTATAAAAATAAACCACATCATAATTAGACTTTAATTTTGAATAAAATTACTAACCATAAAATATTAAAGGTAAAAATACTTAGTTAATTTAAAATTTATATCAAAAGATTGAAATAAATGAAAAAATCCTTGTTTATAATAAAAAAATATTCATTTGAATTGAAACCTGTAAGACCTAACCATACAAAAATATGAGGTGGGTTTTAGGTGGAATGATCCATGGTTCATTTTTAGAATCACAATGAATTCCATGAACTTACAATGGTAGGAACATTATCATAATCACATGAAACTATATGAAGATTATATATGAATCATTGAATAATTGTATAATCAAACCATAAACCAATCCAACCTACAGTATGGTGAGACATGAAAAAAGTAAATTTAGAGTAAGAAATAATATAGACATAAATAATCTTAACAAGATAAATACTAAGTTGAAAATTTCAAATTATCATGAAACCATAGGTAATAAATATTAAAATGATTTTATATTTTAGGAATAAACCACGAAATAATTAGATTCACAGTTTGAAAAAAGGGCTAAAAGTGAAATTTTATGTTAGAAATACTTTTTTAAATTGAAACATGGAGTGCACGCTAAAAATAACCAAACAATCATAGATTTTTATGAAACTATTCAAAAAAATATTTAAATAATATGTGAAGAGTGGGAGCCCACCACATTTCATTTTGAGGTGTTGTTTGGTTTCACTACAAAAGAATTTATTTTATAATATTAGTTTGAAGGGCTACACATTATATACAAAAGTTTATCATGTTATATTTATTATTTTCTAGTTTATTCCTAATGTAATTTTGAATTTGTTCATTAAAAATAAACTAAAATAGGGATATCATATTATATTATATATCATTTGTAATAGTTTGTGATATGAAATTTAAATGCATCTATCATGGAATATGACTGATATCTATCATAGTGTACGATATATAAGTGATATGGGAGGTAGATTTCCATTACACTATCAAAAATTAAATATATTTTACCTTTGATTATGAATAAATATGTTGATTCATTTTTGGATATAAATACTTGATATAATTATTGAAATATTAAAAAATTATTAATCCCCAGTGGAAATAAATTATCATAATGTATATTGAATTTCATGTGGAGGAAACTAACAATAAAATCCATTTATTTAATGAGGGGAGAAGCTATAAAAGGTAGAGACCCACATTTTATGAATGCGGTATGATTTTGAGAAGCCATATAAGTAAATATCTTCATCCCAATTCACCATTAATTTTTATAAAGAGGGTTATAGCACACCTTTGGTGTTTAGGGGCCCTCTTATAATGAATGAGGATTATAGTGATTGGTTTACCTCTTTTAATAGTGAGGGTAAATTGGCTATTTTTGGGTGATCTCAATCAAGAAAACAACATCAAGGAGCATAAGATATAATTTACTTCAATTTAGTACACCTATTTGTATCTAAGTTATTCATATTACACGTCAGTTATGTTGATGAAACATCGACGATATATGTGTTTTTACTTCACAATATTGATCATATTATGATTTAATAAATCCAAATTAGTGGTTTCAAATCCACTATTATCAATGAATAAACATGTCATTTTCTATATTTGTAAAAAGCATGTGCATCATAAACTTCTTGTGCATAAATTTTATTGTGCGATTTGTCATGGTTTTATTCAAGTTGTTAGATCCATATTATTGGATTTATGATATAGTATAACATGATACATAGTTATATATTTTTTAGTTTTAGGTTATGAATGGTTCATATCATAAGTTATGTTATAATGAAATCTTTTGAAGTAAATTTTTGTTTAAGGCTAGGATATATGTGACATCATATCCTATGAATAAAATCTAAGAGTGAAAAAACATCATATCGTAATGGTGATATAGAGTATATTGTAAATTATGATCAAATACATAAGGGTTTCACAATTAGAACTGATACATAAGATAATTTCCAATACATACGGTTTTTTCCTTTACTGGATTAAATAACTTACATGTGGGTTACTCCATCAATAAGAGTTTATACCTTTATATGAAAATATAGTTTTTGATCATAAATTGCGATGTAACATATATCAGTGATTATAACCGACACATGTATAGTAACTTTTCCATACGTAAGGTTTTTTACTTTGTGGGATAAATTTTCTGATATTCGGGTTATTTGATGTTTAAGGATTTCTTGGAATCTCTTATGCATTGGTTACCCCATATGCATGGTTTTTGATTTTTCCATAAAAACTATTCATATGGGTTCTCAATGAATCCTATCATGGATTATTATTGATGGTATTATTTATATATTAATACACTATACAAGTATATATTGATAAAATTTTAAATTCTGTGTGATTTGTTTATAGTTTATAAAATATAATTGTTAAGGATTATAAATAGGATATTTCCATTCCTAAATAAAATATGAAATGTTAATATTAAAATCTCATGTTTAGAAATAAATAAATTCATTATATAATTTTTTATTCATTTAAAATATACACACACACTTAGAAATATATATATATATATTATTTATATCATTTGAATATAATGTATTGATTAATATAATAAACAAGTTAATACTTACAGATTTTTCATCATGAATTGATGAATAAAACATGGGACAATAAAGACTTCGTGGGATGAAATACTTATGGATTTAATCTGCATTTGATGTATATTAAATTAGTGAAACTTATATGGAATAAATTATAGTTTAGATATAAAATTATTATGTTGAAATTAAAAGGGTTATTTAAAATGTTTTTATAAATTAAATAATATGGAAAAATATAATATAGTATATATATATATTTCAATTATTCACAATAATAAATTTAAATTGTTTGAATTAAAAGCCTTATTTAAAAAAATTATTTAAAATAGATCAAAATGATTTTTTAGGATTTATTTAACCAAGGTTTAAAAAAATGTGATATTTTTATTATATAAATAGTTTATAAAAGAGATATTAAAATATAAAATTCCTACATTTTATATAATATAATATATTTATATTAAATGATATATACTAAATAATAAGAAAATGATTTAATTAGGGAATGAATATAATGTTTTTATATTTAAATTTATAGCATGTTCATAAGGTTAGCTAAATTATAAAGTATTTATATTTACCATTATTTATGATTTTCTCATACATTTTTATCCCATGTTTTAATATTTGAATTTCAAATTTATTTAAAACGCATTCCAAACTTTAATAATAGATATAAATTTATTGTATTATGAATATGAGTAAGATTTTGTTTAATGTTGTTAATCCAATTTTAAGATAATTTTGCATACGTATAATGAGTTCCAAGATAGTCATGGTGATGGATTTTGTTTTCCTCTACCTTGACATCAGGTTATACATAATGTTATTATCTTGAATTAAGGCATAATATATAGATAATACATATTAGGTATTAGAGTTATAATGAATTAGAATCTCCCTTGAGTAAAGTATCAATGCTTAGAGGGACTCTGGGTCAAAATTACCATTAGCTTAAAGGAATACACTTTGTTCTATAAAGGCGGGGTTACATATCTGCGGATCTAAAATTACTCATTTTCGGATTTATAATTTCATATAATTATAATACATTACAAGAAAAGTTCATATAACTTATGCATAGGATGAATTTCGATATTTACAAATATTTTTGGATTTTAGTTTTGGGAGAGTAATAAATACTATGTGTTGTGTAATGACAAATATATTAAAATGGTTTGAACATATTAATATAGCAGATGATTTAAAAATAAAATCTAAATACTTAGATGAATCTTGACATGTAACGGGAATATGTGAGATAAGTTGGAGGGATTGAATTCCTTTGAAATACAATTTGTTTGATTCCTTCCAAAGAGGCACTTTTCGAGTCCTCGATCATCCAATCAAGTTAGTTCATTATAACGTGGGGTACCAATAGATTATATTTTGCAAGGAAAGATATTATTGATGGGACCCTAATCGTTATGTTCCTTTTTAAAGGATTTTTTTTAGGTTTCACTTGGTTAATAAATTTAAGATATTGGATAACATAGGAATAAAGTTGAGTTTGTCCATATGATGGATTGGAAGAGTTTTTTACCCAACTATCCTAGATACATATCTTATATGATTGGGATGATATCCTATAAAAATAGAAAATAGGTAAAGATCATAATAATGTGGGTTCATTTTAGTAGTGATATATATATATATGTTCACTTATGGAAATGATATAATTTAAAAAGAGGTTAACTTTTTTATTAGGAGATCATTTAATAAAAGTCCCTATAAAATGTTTATAAAACATGATAATCATATTATAAATGATTTTGTTTTTGATGAATAGAATTATCATCATCAATATTTCTATTGATATTAATCCTTGAAAAGAATAAAACAAATGTAATCAACTCCTAAGATTGGTAACTTATAAAAAGTTATTAAGTAAGAGAAAATTTATGTATTTAAGTAAACCATTCCCAAATAACCACTGGTTGATGTAATTAAATAAATTAAAATAAATTTTTGTGATAATCATAGATGTATTCAACTATGGTTTAAAAATAATTAGATACAAAATTACCTATGTAACGTTAGTATCCACTCATATACTCAATAAAATTGAGTATATCAATAATTTGGTGAGACTAGTAGTTTCTTTAAGGCTAGATTTTGTTATGGAATTCATTAAATTTTTATATGTTGAACTGTTCTGACAATATGAATGTGGTTAAGAAAAATTAATCAGTCTTCTCAAATCATTGAGAAAATATTATTTATGAAATATCATGTATGGGTTCTAATTCTTTGTAGATAGTTTTTGTGGGTGAAATAACAAACTAGAAGAAAAAAAGTTAGTTAGAAAGTCCAAAAATATTTTTTTAGTATCCAATAATTGTTAGTGAAACCTAAAGGTATTATCTAAAATAAGGTATAATGATTCAATATGATTTAATTTTATAGGATTCCTTAAGGGGTATTTGAAATTACATGGAATTTCCATTCTAGGTCTTATTGTTCTAAAATTAAATTTTTTGGCTTCAAAGTGAATATGATAACAAAAGTATAATTTTCAAAATTTTCAGTATATATAAATTTAAATTAAAGTGAGTAATTGATATGTATTTTAGTTTTCATTCAAGATATGAAATAAAGAGTTGTTACATAATATATTTGAATGTTAATTAATTTTTCTAGATTATATGGATTTTTTATGATGTGTGTAATTATCTAATTTATCATACATGATTAGAGATTTTTTTCATTAAAAAAGTCATTTTACAAAAAAATATGATATATTTTTTATGGTTTATGATTCATCAAATCCAGAAACCATTTGTAAAAGAAACATGGAAAAAAATGACTAATCTGGGATAAATGTATTTATCAAAATATTTGTTAAAATATGAGAGAAGCTGTTCCCATCACCCATTAGTGGAATATTTTATACAATATAGCCTTATTTTGAGAAAATATTTCAAAAACATAACATTAAATATAATACATGGAAACAATTATTTATTCATTAAATATTCATATTTTAAAATATAAGTATTATTTATTGAACTAAAATGGTTTTTTGTATATTATATTGATTTTTTGAAGATAATATAGTGTCTAATAGGTTGTTGGGATTGTGTTTGTACTAGAAGAAGTTCAAATTTTATGAATAAAATATTATTCACATAAAAAATGGATATAACATTAAATACTAAAAGTTTTAAGGCTTGGTAGTAGATGATTAATGTAAATAGTAACATTAGTCACCAAAATATTTCATGGAGAAATTTTGATGGAGAAGTGTGCTATGGATGATGATGATGATTTTTGAAAAAGTCATATGTTGAAAATAGAAGTTGTTTGCATCATAACAATTGATGTTACTGAGTAATTTTTTTTGAATATGTTCAAGGTGTTGAAAATTTGGAATATGATTCCTAAATCTCAAAATTATTGAAACTATATTGAATCATATATAATATTAACTAAATTGTTCAGTGGTATGGTTTTTTCTGGGGGTCATGTAGAGATATAACAAGAATTACATAGAGATTTAATTTGTTTTACAAAGCCCTTGATTGTTTAAAAAAATAAAATTGATTCAGTGGTCTATCATATATGATATGATAGTAAGTTAGTTATTTATGATTTTTTAACTATTATTAAATAAGTTTAATGATATAAATTGTATCTACCTCACAAAATGAAATATTCACTTTATCATCTTTTTAGGATGACAGACTATTTTTTCCCATGAAATGAAATAATAAATATCCCATCCAACTATATTCTCCTTGATCGATGATTACCACAGAGTATTGTTTATTGTGATGATATATTAATATCATCATGATTTGAATATTTTAATCTATAAAATGGGTTTAATATGATATGAAATTAATAGACTCATGAGATAATAAGTTGAGACTTTTTATTTGGATATACCAATAAAAGTATATCCCATGGAATATCATATGTCATTTAAATACTTTTGGGGGCACACTTATTATAAAACCCTATTACCTATGGTTGGTGAGATACCTAGCATGAAAATATTCAAAATTTGATACCTTTATTATGAAAAAGTTGAGGCTTATCTAGTGAAGGTGCTGTTATGTATTTTTTTGATCATATCCTTAGTTAGAGATCAACTGTGATGAGATTTGTTCATTTTTATGATGAGAAAAGATGTTCAAGAACATAATTGAATTATGTTTAGGAAATTCAGGGCCATTATTAGTTAAGTGGCACATGATATTATGAGCTACATGGATTGGGACATTTAATGTTTTGATCTATTAAATGAATAAAATAAGATTTATTAGTCAGCCTAGTTAGTCTATTTTTTATAATCATGAATGTATGGGATGTATTATACATGATTACAATTATCCACATCTTATGATCGCTTGATTTCCATGAAAAAGGATTATATAGGTATAAATATGATGTATATGCTATATCTTATGGTGGACATGTTCATATGGATATATGAGTATATGTTATTGAGATATTACCACTCCCCTTTATATATTAAGTAGAACTGACTTTTCTATAGAGGTTTATCTTTAATTACATAAATGAAATCAGGATTTTATAGTTTTTTTCATGAAATAAATACATGTAAGGTCAAAAACAAATGTGTCAGAATAAGTATTAAATATAGGGAAAAGTATTTTTCAAAAATGAATAGGGTTTGATAAAACACATCCAATTGTTTTTGGATGGATTCAAAAGTAGTTTTCATTTTTTTAAAAATTAATTACTGGATTTTAGTGCAAGTTGGAAATTTTTGGAAACACACTAAAATATGTATATAATATTGTATGAAACCCTTTGATAAATAGTCCATTACATTTCATGAGGACACCTTTATTATAGTAAATGATCAATATTTATCATAATTTATGATAGATAAGCGACATGGGATATCAATTTCATGTCCACAATCCTGACTTCCACATGGTTGAACTTCAGTAATAAATCAACAGGTTGATTCATTTATGTTTATATATACATGATATAATTATATAAAAATTAAATAGTTATTATACCATTAAAATAATTTTTTATAATTTTTTTTTGTTTTTCATGTGATAGAATCCTACACTTAACTCCATTTATTATTTGAGGGATGCCTATAAAAAGGGTACATAACTACATGTTGGGTTTGTGATGAATGTCTAACAAGAGATGAAAGAAACTCACTTCATCCATGTCCATAATTTGTTTTCATAGAGATGGTTCTGGAACACGTTTAGTGTTTTTGGGTCCTCTCATTATGAATAGAGATTCTACTTGATGATTTACTGCATAAAGAGGAAAGAGATTGTTGGTTACCATTGGGTGATCTCAATCAAATGTACACCGTTAAAAAGTAAAAGATAGAGTACATTATGATTTTTGTGTTCATGTTTATATATATTTTATTCATATAACTTGTTAGTCCTATTGATGATATATTGGTAATATATATGGGATTCTTCTACTATTTTGATCATCAGATGATCCTCCAAATCCCATTAAAGTGGGATGAAATATCATTTGTTTTGTTCCTAAATTTCATTTGTTTTTTCATAAAAATGACCATTATGTGAAATATTCTAAATATATTATTTCTATACACTATATATTGTTCAATTTCATAAATTATTAATCTTTTTTATAATAGGTAATACCCTTCAACAGTAAGAATGGAGTTGAACCTTTTAACCACACATTCTCTTCAGAAGGAACTTGTGATGTATGATAGTTTTAATTATATGGTAAAATATTATCCTGTATTTTTCGATGACAATTTTTTATTATTGTCATTTTTGTCCTTACTGTTATTTAGGTTGATAAGATGGTGATTTGGTCAGTTCTATGTATGATGAATAACTATAGTGGTGGTCAGATGTAATGGAGGTAGTAGAGAACTAGACGTGATGGGTTGAAGGTGGATGTCTGTCGGAAATATATTTGTTGTTTGTTTGATAAGTGACTTTATGACTGATGGTTGAATGGTTATAATGTATACATATTTGTGTTTTATATTTTGGTTTTACGAATATATTATTCATGTTTTTTAATTGAATAATATTTAGTTAAATGTTACTTGTGCATATGTTCTTTATTTCTATTGTATATTTTTTAAAATGAAATTTTATTAATTTTCAATTTTTTATATTTTTTATTTAGTGGAAATTGAGTAACCACCACTATATATTTTTTCATGTTTTTTTATGGTTATCATAATTTCCCCAATTTATATTTTGAAAAAATGAAAGCTATAAACCACTAAAAAAATGAATACTACAACTGATAAAATTTTCAAAACAAAACATAACTAAACCACCACTAAATAAATACAATCTTTTAACAAAAGAGTGTTGACAATTATATTAGACATATTTTAATAAACATCTAAAATCCTATTCTGTAGGTGTTTTGACAACCACAATTTATGTTAAAAGTCACTAGTAATGGTGGGTTTTCATACAGTGTTAATAGATATATTTGGTGGATGACATTGGATGTTTAAGAGAATGGAAGGTTAAATGGTTCAACCCCCCTTCTTACGGTTAGATATATGGAATGTTATTAGGATACATAATATAGTTTTATGGGTATAATAGTGAAGTTTTTTATGATGTTTTATTATGGTGAGAACTCTTATAATAAATTTTATAGAGAAAGACTAAAGTTTTTATTTTTTAAATGACTAATATATACAAGGGGGTTTTCCTAGATAAATATTGAATTTAACATTGCTAACAAAGACGGTTAAAATATAAAAATTACATTATACATTAATTTGGATGATTTTGAAATTATCTAGGTTGAATTATTTGATTGGTATTTGACATATAATAATTGGAGGAACATAACTAAATATGGTGATCACAAGGGAATCAATTATTTTTTAGAATGATTCTTTAGTTTCATTTCTATTATTAAATTAATTATGTTCAAGAGATTATTACACCTCGAAATTTTTACACTTTTATTATGTCATTATTTAATTTTGGTAAAGGTCATGGGATTTAGGGAATATTTTAAAATTTTAACTATATACTTATTTATAGATTTGATAATAATTATTTTAAAAATATAATATTTTATTATGAACCAAATTGGTGTAAAATATATTAAAAGTCACTAAGTTATTTTTACTGTTAAATTAAATTTTTAATCAATTGTTAAATAAATTTTATGAGATTATGGTTTACTTGGTTTCATTGGGTGGATCTATAGTGGAGAAAAATCTGTTATTAAGATATTTCAAATTTAGTATTAATGATTACTTATTATAAATCAATATTAATATTTAATTGGGAACAAATATGTGTCATTTAGGATAAAATAGCAAGATGATAGGATTTAGTAAACATTTATGTAATCATACGTTTCACTTTGGTTGTATGGGATTCTAAAAAAATGATTTGGTTAATTTTTTTCTCTAAATCTTTGGTACCCATGATTTTTATTAATGCCCACAAATTTATAGAATTAAAAATAAAAATAAAGGAATAAGACCCCTCTCTCAACCTCATCTTCCTTCTGCAACACACATGAGCAGCAAGGGTCCTATAATGACATATGGTATTAAAAGTGATTTTTATATTTATTTATTCTAGTTGATGTTTATATAAGGTGTTTTTTACAATTATAGAACATTCTTTTATTAGAACATATAATTAATTTTATGATAAATAAATAAGTTAAGATGTTGTGAGTGTACTTAAAACCTAGATGATTTTATAAGCTCAAAAAAAGAGCACTTATAAAACCATCCTTTATGGGAGCTAAGAGATTAACTGATACAGGGAACATTTGTCAATGTTTTTTAGCACTGATAAATGGTGAATTTATCAACACTACCACTAATGGTAATAAAGGTAACTGTTTATCTCCATTGATATTAAAGTCAATAAAAATCATTTTTACCTACTTTTAAATTCTGTTACCTATATCCACAACTCTTTGTAGTAATTAATTAAAAAAATTTAAAAACATAAAAAATACAATTTCTGTCGTAGTAAAATTTTAAATTTTAAATGAAAAATAATTTAAATTCACATTTTACTAATAGAAATATAGATATTACCCCAAATAATTTTGGTAAAATTAGATTACATTGATGTAAGATTCAGCTATAAATAAAAATAAATACAACCAATACAAAAAACCTCCCATAAGAGGCCTTCTCCAAGAATCAACCAAACCTCATACAAAATAATTTCATGCCTACAATAAATTTTTTTAGTGATAGTAAATAAAAAATAAAATTAAATTTCAATTGAATTGTTATATAATACATTATAAATTTAATATTTAATGATATTTTATCACTTCTAACATGTCATGAATTAAAAAGTAGTTATTATTGTAAATTATAATGACAAGATGAGCATGTGTTCTCAATTTTGAGTATGTGATGTGCATTTTGAACTAAAATGTAACTTTTAAATGAAAACATGAACTTTCAATCATACTTGTCACACCATGTACTATATTTATATGTATTTCATTCAATCACAACATAAATGATGATCATTTCCCTAAAATATTTGGAAAATCCAAGTGTGTTTCCTCAATTTTGAGTATATGATGCACATTTTTAACAAAAATGTCATTTTTAAATGAAACCACACTCTAAAAATAATAACTTCAAACACTATGTATCACTGATCATTATCGAAAATTATTATAATATTAAGAGTTAATTTTCACTAATTTTATAATGTGATGCATGTTTTAGACTAAAATATCACTTTAAAACTGTAATCATGAAATTTTTGTAAATCCAGCCATATCACGTTTCAAATTTATGTGTGGATAATTTCTCTATTTGATAAATGAATAATAGATCACTATGATAAAATATCAAGAAAATATTAGTGTGTTTTATCACTTTTTATTATGGGATTTGTGTTTTGAACTAAAATGCAACTTATAAATAAAAACATGCACTTTCAGCCATGTCTTCCTCAATATATGATTGATTAATCTGAAGTTAATTTGTGCACATGAAAAATAAAATATCGATATAGTTAATGAAATATCGATATAGTATTTGTGTTTTTTCAAAATTTCGATTATATGGAACATGATTTGAACTAAAATATTATTTTTAAGGGAAAATACACATTATATATCATAGTGGTCACACCATGTAAGGGATTGACTATAAGTTAATTTTTACATAGTAAAAATGAATAAGTGGTCATTTTGTCTATTATATAATGACAATATATGTTCATTTTATTGGTTTTTAGTATTTTTTGAATAATTTAGACTAAAATTTAACATTTAAACTGAAAAAATGAACATTCGGACAATTCAGATTCATCTTGTATCAAATTGACGCACACTTAATTCTAACTTGTAAAAAATGAATCATGTATCATTTTAATAAAATACTATGAAAATACAAGAATCTTTTGTTGGTATTGAGTATGTGACACGTGTTTTAAAATAAAATATCAATTTCAAACATAAACACACACTTTTAGTCATAACGACCACACCATGTATCAGATTCACATATGATTAATTCTAAAAAATAAATTGGGATTAAGTTCTTCTTATAAAATATGAAGTCATTAAAATAATGTTTAATCAGTTTTAAGTATGGGACACATGTTTCAAACTAAAATATGATTTTAAATGAAAATTTAAAATATTGGATATAGTATTCACACTAAGTATAATATTGACTTATTATTAAATCACGCATATCATAAATGAATCAAAAATAATATTACTAAATTATTAATTCAATCTGAGATCACTTTCAATATTTTGAGTATGGGGTACATGTTGTAAACTAAAATATGTCCTTAAAACTTAAAACATGCCCCTCCAGTCACTGTGGCCATGCTGTGTGTTGAATTGATGTCTAGATAATTTATTCCCATAAAAAAATAACTGTGGATCATTTTCTTAATGTTATAATACAATTGATGTTTTTTTTCTAAAATTTGAGTATGTGGTGTGCGTTTGGAACTAAAATGTAACTTCTAAAGAAAATCACACACTACAGTCATGTCATCCACCCTATGTGTTTGATATCTATTATGTTAATTCCTATATTGAAAAAATAAATTGTTTATATTTTTCATAAAATTTCTGAATGATCCATGAGATTTTTCTTGGTTTTGAGTATGCAACATGTGATTTGATCGAGAATATCATTTTAAAATAAAAACATACACTATCTATTATACTAACCACACATCATATCAAATTTACTTTAGGTTAATTCCTATACATAAAAAATGAATCATATATGATCTTCATAGCATACCAAGATAATATGATCAAATTTTCTTTGTTTTGAGTATGTATAGCATGCTTTAGTCTAAAAGGTCACTTTCAAAAAAAAAAAATAAACTTCCTATCAATTCAATGACATTGTCTGTCATATTGATATAAAGTTTATTCGTAAGTTTGAAAAATGAATCATGAATCATTTTCCTTAATTATCCTCAAAATAAAATCGATTTTTATATTTTTCCATATGTGACAATAATTTTGAACTAAAATGTTACTTTTAAATGAAAACAAAAACTTTCAATCATACTAGTCATACCGTATATCAGACTTTTTTGTGGTTAATTCCTATACATAAGAATTAAATTATAGATATTTGAACTAAAATATCATGAAATTTATAGTGACTATTATCACTATGGTGTATGTGATCCATGTTTTGAAATAATTTGTAATTTTTAAATGAAAACATGAATAATTGGTCATATCATCTCCAACATGTTTTAGATTTAATTAAGGTTAATTCAATCTTGTAAAAAATGAATAATATATCATTTTCATATATTATCACGATAATATGATTTCATTCTCTTTTTTTAACTATTTGAAATGAATTTTAGATTAAAATTTCCTTTTGATATAGAAAACAAACACTTTAAATCATTTGGCTACACCATGTAACAGATTGATGTATGATTAATTCCTTGAAATAAAAAATGAATCATGGATAATTTCCCTAAAGATTCATGATAATCGATGTTCATTTGATTGGTTTGGAGTATATTATATGTATTTTTAACTGAAATGGTTCTTTAAAAAAAATACATGCATGTTTAGTAATATCATTGACACCATGTTTTGAGTTTATTTTTTATTTATTCCAATATATAAAATATGAATTATTAATATTTTCTTAAAATATCTGTACAATCCCAGGGAAATTTCATTGTTTTGAATCTATACAATATGTTTTAAGGTGAAATTTCATTTTCAAATGAACACACACACTATTAATCATAATGACCACACCGTGAATATGATTAAATTTTAGTTAATTCTAAATGTGACAAATTAGCTATAGATATTTTTTTAAAAAAATTTACAAAAAAAATTTCATTGACTTAGTTTAGGCAATTTGATTAGTGTTTTAGACAAAAATATCACCATTTAACTTTTATTCACTCCAGCCAAACCGTGTGTCATATTGATTTGAGATTAATTTAAAAATTATACAAAAGATAGTGGATAATGATTTTTAAAAATATCTTGGAAAATTTGATTTTTTAGTTAGTATTGCGTATGTGATGCGTGTTTTGAACTAAAATACCACTTTTAAAAAAAATAATGTATACTCAGTCACTGAACACATCATGTTTTAGATTGATGTGTTGTTAATTATTACATTTCAAAACAGAATTACTGATATTTTCCATAAAATATCATGACTATAGTAGTGTTTATCCAAGTTTTGAGTATGTGATGCATGTTTTGAAATAAATTTCCATATTTAATTGAAAAAATCACAAATAACCCTACCAGTAACCCCATGTATAGGATTAAATTGAGGTTAATTCCTACACAAAAACTTGAATCATATTTCAATTTCCAATATTATTAATAAAATATGAGTGTACTTTAATAGTTTTGTGTATGTGATGTGCATTTTTAAAGTAAATTTCACATTAAAATGATAACACAATCATTTAGTCAATCCCACCACACTATGTGTTGGATTGAAGTGTGGTTAATTAGAACAATTTATAAATAAATTGTTGATTTTTTTCCTAAATTATAACATTTATCATAGTCTATTTTCTTATATTTGAACTAAAATTCCAATTTTCAATGAAAACATGTACTTTTAGTCATACCGACCTCACCGTATGTTAAATGAATGTGTGGATAATTCCTAAATATTTAAATTTAATACTGGGTCCTTGTTATAAAGTATCAATCCAATAAAATACTTTTATATTATTTTTGAGTATGTGATGGTTTATTAGAACTAAAATGTCACTTTTAAATAAAAAACACGCTTCCCGTCATACCTTCCAATCCATGTGTTAGATTGATGTGGGATTAATTAACACATGTCAAAAATGATTTTTGGTTTGTTGTTATAAATTATCAAGACAATATAAGTGTTTATAAATTATTTTGTGTATGACAAACATTTTGAACTACAATATCAATTTTAAATGAAATCATCTTCTTACAATCATACCAATCACACCATGTATCCAATTAATGTTTAGGAAATTGATACATGCCCAAAATTAATTATCTGTATTTATCATAAAATTTAATGACTATTCAAGTGAGTTTTCTTTGTTTCTTTACTATGTGATGCTCATTTTGAATTAAAATTAAATTTTTAAATAAAATAATACTTTCAGTGAAACGAGTCAGACCATGCATTAGATTGAATTGTGTTTAATTCCTACACATAAAAAGTAAATCATGAATAATTATGATAATTTATTAAGAAAATTTGGGTTCATTTTATTATCTTTTAGTATGTTACACATGATTTGGAAAAAAAATATTAACTTTAAATGAAAACCTGAAATTTGAGTCATATAGACCATACTGTGTATCAGATTGATGTTTAGTTGACTTTTATATGTTACAAATGAATAAAAAATTATTTTCTTAATGTATCAAGATATTCGAAATAAGTATTCTCAGTTCCAACTAGGTGATGTGTTTTTTGGGATGAAATGTTACTTTGATTCGAATGTCTAGCCTCAAGTAATTTTGGAAAATCACAAATAGAATGTGTAGAAATGTTTAAAAATAAACCAGAGTGTGGGAATAAATGTATAAAATTAATATTTTCATACCCAATTCACCTTCTTTAATAAATTAAATTACATTTATTTCTATTAGTAAAACAAAAATTTATCCTACCGATATGTTATTAAAATGGTTTGGAACCAAAATGTATTGTATTACATCACTACTAATCATTTAAAAATCAAATTAAGAACAAATATCTCCACAGAGATAATACAAAATAGTGCATCATCTTTTCTAAAACCTTCATTGATAATTTCTTTCTCTACATGAATTTTGTGCCGATGAAGAGAAAAAAGGCCTCCATATAGAGTCCACGGTCCTTCATAAAGTCTAATAACATTTTCCCATTGGAATACCAATTCATGTAAACTAATTATTTACCTTCATAGTTCAGGACCCTTCTCTTTGGAAATGATTTTAGCCTTCAATAAGGAACCTAGAATCTATTTTAAGTTCTTTTTTCCTATTCATTGGAAAAAATGATTATAAAATATGTAATATGAAATCATATATTCATGATATTGTAGAAAATTTAACAAATTATCAATAAATAAAATGATAATAAACTTTAAGAAATAACTAATGGAGAAAATGATAAAAACACAACTAAATAAGTAGTGGACAAAAAAATTTCCATTATCTATATGATATTAAAAAGTTAAAAAGTAAAAATAAATAACCTCTTAATGATTTCATGGAACCTTTTGACACAATATAGGGTTCCCACTCATTTCTAAACAAATCTACTTTCTCATTTGAATACACGAGTTGTCTACATGTTTGGTAGAATTAGAAAAATTTGGATAACAAATTGATTAATTAATTTAGATGAAATTTTAATTATCTTTGGAAATAACTCTTTGAGGATTCTAGTTTATTGATAGAATTAAATATATTTCATAAATTGAAAAATGTGATTACCATAATTGTTGTAATTAATTTTTTTGGTAACTACCAAAAAATTTATTAAAATTAGTAATCTATTATGTTATATTTTTTACAGTGAAATATTATTAAATATACATTAATACTTATCCATTTTATGTAATTTATAGGGACACTATACAGATTTTCAGTCATTATATAAGAGAGAAATAATGATTTTGATGATCAATTACAAGTGGGGGTGAATTTTATGTTTAAAAACTTTCATTTTAACTATAAGAAAAACTAAGCTTAACAAAGATAAACAAGGTAAATTCATAAGACCTCTTTTAGTTCTATTAAGCTAAATTTCTTTGATATGAAAATATAGTTCTGAAAATGAAACATAAGGAAATTTTACATTGAAAATATTCTACCATAAAGCATATAGAATCTTACTTATTAGACTACATAAAAGAATATCAAAAATAAAAGAAGATTATAAATTCTTCCATTATCAAAATTTAGTGGAAATAATATTGAAACAAAACAAGTAACATGTAAGATATATTTTAATCCAAAGAGTAAGGTATCCATCAACCTTGGATAAAGCTCCCTTGATTTATAATTCCAAAAATGTTTCTTCTTACCCACAACAGGGTAAGACCTCGATAGGAATATTAGAATATGTCTTGTTATCCCTACAAGACATCAATCATTATGGTAGTCAGTACCTCTATTTTCGTATCCGTGGAAGTCCTTGAACATTGTGGTAGTTGGAACCTCTTTCTTCCTTTTCCCAGAAGCCCTCAATGGTACACTACAACAATTGGAGTTGCACAAAGAAAACGGAACAAGATGTTCAGTATGCACATGGCATGAGAGTCTCTCTCTAGAAATCATTTCAGTAACATGAACTCTCTGGAGTGATCAAATTATTTTGAGCTCATTCAAATATTCTCTTATTTATATAATCTAATCCAATGGTCAGATACCTTCTCCAACGGTCATATTTTTCCATGAATATTGGAGGGACCAATACAAGTTTCACTCAAACATCGGCTAGTTAGATAAAGATTGTACGACATTGTTTCATAACAAGTATAAGGAAAAAGAAATTTCATAACCAAATATATTTTTCTGAGTCTAAGGAAAAATGGAATTTGGAGTCTAAACAAATAAATATTAAGATTCTATAGGACTAGGATATTCAGATTTTGTTTTAAAAATAATCTAGCAACTAAATTCAATAGATTTTGGAGTCTAAATTCTAATAAATTCAGAATCCGAATTCTAAGGAATTCAAAAGAAGATTTCTGAGGAATTTGGAATAGGAATTTATAGGAATTCGAAGTCTGAATTTTGAGGAATGTAGAGTATGAATTATAAAGAATTCAGAGTCAAAATTTCAGAGAATTTAGAGTCATAATTTCAATGTTTTCAGAGTATTAATTTCATAGAATTTTGAGTCTGAATTTCATATAATTCAAATTCTGAATTTCAGAGAATTTGGAGTCTCAATTTCAGAGAATTCAGAGTTTGAATTTCAAAGAATTCAGAGTCTGAATTTTATTGAATTCAGAGTCTGAATTTCTGAGAATTTTGAGTTAGAATTTCATAGAATTTAGAGTCTGAATTTCAGAGTATTAAGAGTCTAAATTTCAATGAATTTAGAGTCTTAAAACAGCATACTCTATATCTATGTATTAATAGTATTTTGAGGTATTAGATGTGAAACCAAATTTTTCATTGTTAATAAGTTGAGATAGATTTAGAGAGATATTAAAATGAGAAATGAAAACATAGTTAAGGATAAAAATTTCCTTAGATTAGGAAAATTTTCCTTATAAAAAAATATTTATGGAAACCAGTTTTCCTTAGGATAAAGTTTTTGTGATTTTCAAAACATAGAGGAATGGAAAAGTCATAAGGATACCTTATTGACTCAACAATATCCCCCTTTTTGTAAACAAAAAATTCTTTACGAAAAAGAGTATAAGGACTTAGAATTTTTCATTATGAACATAAACGAAAAACCTGTCTCCCTTTACTTATGAATCATGATGAATATGACTAACTCCCCCTTAGGTTTTTAAATCTCTGAGGATTGTATTCTTCACTTCCTTAAATATAATTTTATTTTTCTTGCATAAGGAAATCATCACTGATAAAACTCCCCCTTAGATAGACACACTTAATTAGGGAATTCCTTTCTTTACATTCTATTCTTTTTATCATTCCATCTTCCCATTTGTGATTTTCGAAAATAAATAAAGGGAATGGAAAAAATATGTTACTTGAAATATTAGTACTATAAAACAAAACACATAAATAACAACCAAAATTTTCATTATGATTGGAAAATTTTCTACAAAAAAGATAATAAAACAATATATGAGTGTTAAGGATAAAATACTTCCTTATTTTTCCTTCGGCATAAGCTTATTGATTGTGATCTTCAAAATCTTAAACTCCTTATGACCCACTTCAAAAAGTTTGAGCAGTTTATCCTGGTCATCATTTTTCTTCTCTAAAACATTGAACTTTTCTTCCTCATCCTTAATAATTGATTCATAAGTATTTAAAAGTTATTCTTACATACTGATATTTTCATCAAACTCAATTATGAGATCTCTTTAACTTTTCAGATTCAAAGCAACTGAATTAAGTTTCCCATTGAGATCCATGTCTTTCTAATTCTGAGTTGTTTGTTCAAGTTTGAGATTCTCATAAAAAATAGAATTAAGGTCTTCGATCTTTCCATATTTGATATCATAAGCATCCTTCACATTATCTATAAAGTCCTAAAATATTCTTAGCTCTTCAATTATCATCTTAGAACACTTTGTAACTTCCTTGAACGACCTCTAGCGTGAATCATACACGATATAGAAGGATTTAAAATCAGCCTAAAGCCTGAAAAATTTGTCCATAAGCATAGAAATCGAATATGATTTCTAATTAAATGAATGCTGAAGCATCTGAAATATCATGTCAATAGTTGTAAAAAGAGGAATTTTATTAACCAATTTCTTCAGAGAGTGAACTAAAATATCGTGACCCATGGAGGATGATCCTGAATCAGATTCTTTTGTTCGTGTGGATTCTCTCTCTATCTCAACAGCCTATCTTTTCGAGGATCCACCAAAATATTTCGTATCCACCACAACCTTTTTAGTGGTATTAGCTAACACCTAGTTTCCATCATCAATATAACGACCCATACTTTACATACATTGTTAATACTTCAAAATTGAAGCACACTTATTACAACATATGACAAAAACACAAAGGACCGTATAGGTATAGTGTCTTTAGAAACTGGGAAACATAAACAACTGGTTCATAAATCTTCTACAGTGTCTCCCATTTATTTCATCATATCTAGGGTCCCTTTTAGCATATTTTACTTAATATCCATCTTCCTGACCTGGGGAAAAGAAAACATAAAAGGGTGAGCTCAAATGCTCAGCAAGGGCAAATAAAGGAAATAAAAATCATATCATATCTTTTTTGAAAATCATAACCTGCAAAAGAGATCATAATATCTTAACATGGAATAAATCATAGAAGTGAAAATGTGATCCCCATAATCATAACATGAAACTTTAAACTTTGTGGCATGCACACATAATTATGGAAAATCATTTCTTGTTAGTCATGACTCATTGCCAAGACTATCTTAGTGGACAAAGTCCCTTTCTGAACCGAGTTCACTCCTCGTTTCAGTCCTGTATCACTGAACTGAAATAACCTTCCACTCCAGCCATGTCTATCTCATGAGATATAAAATCTTTACCCAATGCATTGGAGGGAGATATAGGTCCCACCCATCTTATAATGAATCCTTTCTTATGTGTGCCACATAATCATAAATCATACATCATTGCATAACCCATGTAATACAAATTGGAATCTTAAACATCATGACATCATAAAACAATTCATACAAGATAAAGGAATTCATAAAAATAATTCAATCACAACATGATCAAATCAATGTAATAATAGGGATAAAAACAGAACCCTTTATTATCTTAGATGGAAAATAATTTTGATAAAACACTTCAACTCCATTCTTGAGAAAAATATCCTTTCTTCTTCAAAAAACATTTTTCCTTTCATAACATGTCATACGACATTAAAATAAAAGAAGTTGATTAAAAATAAACTTGAAAACTTGTAAAGGAATATTCTTGGAAATAATGTTTTAATAATCCATACATGCCGTATAAGTTAAAAAAACATTCTTCGCACCTTTTTCGGAAAAGTCAAAAAGTACCTCGTACGGAAAAAACGACAAAAGATTCCTTTCATATTCTTTACTAAAAACTCACCGAAGGCTAAAATTGGATTTAAACTATTGTATGTGGATGGAAACAATATTACATATTGAGGGAACATGGATGTGGATGATAAAATACACCCCAGTAAATACTTACAAATAAACAATCTCGGATAAAAATGAGATTGTGGTATTTTCCCTTACCTTAGGTCCGATTTTCTTTGTACATGTCCGAAGATCATGTATAATGGTTTAAATAATGTTATTGACTTATTCCAGAATCATACATATTGATATGATATCATATATTGTCATATTCTTAGCTTCTTGTTAGTAATATTTCATTGTTACTTGTTACTCGGGTCTTTATTGCCTTTTGTTCTTATGCGTGTTTTGCCGAATAAATTCTTATTCTTATATTAAGGTTATAGATACCGTATATACAGAATGGTATTAGTGTAACATATATCATATTTATTCATTCAATTCAATTATATAATTATTATGTAATGATGATCATGTAGAATGAGTCGCTTCACATCGTGGAGACGGTATTCCGTACGTACGCACGAGTGATGATATCGTTCCTATGATCGTGGAGTTGTATTGGAGTGTATATATATATTATTTCAGTATAAATATTACTTTATAATAATCATAAATAGTTACTCATTACACCATTATACCCATCCTTGTAAAGTGATGGTGGAAAATAGATTACACCACGGCGTGGAGACGGTATTCCGTACGTACGCACGCGCGGTGATTTCATTTTTCCGTAGGATGGATAAGAGGTGAATTAGGGTTGTTTCATATTTATAATAACATATCAGTATGTAATTAATACTGATGTTATTACTTTATCATGAAACAACTAAAGAAGAAGAAGTTGAAGAAGAAAGAAATTTAAAAGATCGGTAATGGATATTACCACTTCTTTGGAACGCTTCTTTGAATCCTCCACTTAGGGAACTAATATTTGTCTTTGAAGAAGACCAGGGCCTCTAGAATTATTCTAGGGAAGTGGAGAGGAGAAAATGGCAGGGGTTGTCCGAGCTTGAGTGCTCAATTTTGTGTGAGGAGGAGGGGGAGGAGGTGCCCTTTTATAAGGGAGGAGAGGGGCACCTTAGGAATATCTCAAAATATTATTTTATATTAAAGTAAAAATCGGTTTATAATGGTTCCAAAGGGTCTTATTTCGAAGCTAAAGTGGGGAAGGGTCAAAATCCTATGAACCAATAGGATTTAGACAAGTTTATGGTATTATTTGAACCTTATCAATTAGATTTAACTCTAATTTAAATAATTTAACTTTTACCATGTCTTTTTGTTTTCTTTCACTATATGGTTAATACACTTACTATAACATGCCAAACGAACCCCAAATTGTTTATTATTAATATATATATCCTTATCTAAGTCATTTGGCCGAAACTTAGATTTTTAGGAATAAAATAAGAATTAATAATATAATATTTGATTTAAAAACTATTTTGTGTCAATATTGACACTATTTGATATATGATTTTTTTGAAAGTCATAACAGAATTATATGTTCGAACCATGTTGATTAAATCAACACTAATATATCATAGAAACCTTGAAAATTTGTGTAATTCATAAAAAGTCTCAAATTACATTTATTTTTGTGTTTATAACATCAATTATGTCAATACTTCATAAATAAGATAATTACTACATCATAATTGTGTCATAAATAAATTAAATTATTTAATCTATAAAAATTATAAATAAAATACCATTATGTAGGAAATATTTTTATCTTTCTAATGAATATTTATAGTCGAATTTATCTTATGTATATCCCCATATTAAAAATGATTTACTTATTAAACATTGATTTTAACTATTTTAACCCTTCTTTAAATAAATTAATAATAAATGTCCTAATCTAACCCAAGTGGGCCTAAATGGTCATATTTTATTCCTAAGATTGTTTTTGGTCGAATTACACTTGTCCAATAGAATTAGGACATGTGTTAGGGTAATAGTAATATCATATTTACCCTTAGTTACCCTATTTACTATTAACCGCGGTAAAAAAAGTAAAAAGTTACTATTCACCAAAAAATTATTTTTATCTCATTGAACAACATTTTACTTACTGATATCAACCATGTCTGTCGGATTTTCGAAATTCCATTCACAGAAGCGGTAAAATTACGTTTTATGCAAAATTCAGTTTTTAACCTACCACTTAGTGGTTTCACTATTCATCAAAAATTGAAAGTTTTCAGAAAAATACCAAAATTTCACCCTAGGCTAATTTCTATATTCTGAGTCCAAAAATGAAGTCCATTTTGAAAAATAAAATTTATAAAATTTCAAAAAGTGGTTATTACTATTCATAATGGCTAGTTTTAATAGCATATTGTTGTTTAGTGAAACTCGGTATTGCGTATGACGCAAGCTATCAAGGAAGGTCGCGATTGCGTGTAAAGTACGCCAAGCTAGTATGTAGTGAAATATTCCTTTTATGATATATAAAAAACAAAATATTACTCATAAAAATCTCGGGTGTTACATTCTACCCCCCTTAAAAAGAATTTCTCCCTCGAAATTCGCCACTTTGTAACAAACAGATGAGGAAACTTCTCCCTCATCATATCCTCAAGCTCCCATGTAGATTCTTCAAGTTGGTGGTTCCTCCATAAAACTTTCACCAATCGAGTGGTCTTGTTTCGTAGGACTGTTTCGCTATGATCCAGAATCTCTATCTGTTGTTCTTCATAAGAAAGATCTTGCTCCAGCGGTACAACTTCTGAGCTGAGTACATGTGAAGGATCTGGTATGTACTTTCTCAGGAGAGATACATGGAACACATCGTGAACTTGAGAGAGATTCGGTGGAAGCGCCAATCGGTAAGCTACCTTCCCAACATGATCCAGTATTTCAAAAGGACTGATATATCTAGGGCTCAACTTCCCCTTCTTTCCAAATCTCATAACCCTCTTCCAGGGAGATATTCATAAGTACACTTTATCACCCACTTCAAACTCTAGGTCTTTTCTTCGGTTGTCGGCATAACTTTTCTGTCGACTCTGAGCTGCTCTTATGTGTTGTTGAATAGATCTAACCTTTTCTGCCATTTCATCAACGAGATCAGGTCCTAACAACTTTCTTTCCCCAACTTCATCCCAGCAAGTTGGAGTCCTGCATTTCTTTCAATAGAGAGCTTCATAAGGAGCCATCTGAATACTAGAGTGAAAGCTATTTTTATAAGAAAATTACACCAAAGGTGGGTGTTGATCCCAACCTCCTTTGAAATCCATCGAGCAAGCTCTCAACATATCTTCTAGGGTTTGAATTGTTCTCTCAGACTGACCGTCTGTCTGGGGATGATAAGCAGTGTTGAAACTCAACTCTGTATCCAAAGTATGCTGAAGACTTCGCCAGAACTTCGAGGTAAATCTCGGATCCCGATAAGATATAATAGAAATTGGTACACCATGCGATCTTACCACTTCCTTTACATATATCCTGGCAAGCTGATCTAGAGAGAAATCCTCTCTAATAGCAATGAAGTGTGCAGACTTTGTAAGACGATCAACTATGACCCAAATAGAATTATTGCCTTTGGATGTTTTAGGAAGTCCTGTGACAAATTTCATAGTGATGTTTTCCCATTTCCATTCGGGTATGGGTAATGGTTGTAACATCCCCTTAGACTTCTATCTCTCAGCTTTAACTTGTTGACAAACCAAGCATCAAGAGACATATTCAGCAACATCTCTTTTCATGCCATCCCACCAGAAGTACTCTTTCAGGTCCCTATACATCTTCGTGCTTCCAGGATGAATAGAGAATGATGAACTATGAGCCTCATCCAGCAGCTCCTTCTTTAATTCGGGGATGGGAGGAACACAAACCCGATTCCTGAACTTTATTATCCCATCACAATCAAGGTTGAATTCAGGAACATTTCTCACCTTCTTTTGTAAGTCGACATCTTCTTTCTGTGCCTCCTTAATCTTCGCATGCATAGATGGTTGAACAATCATTTGAGAAAGATAAGATTTTTCCCCTTCCATTATAATTCCAAGATCCATCCTTTGTAAATCCATAAATATTGGATCCTTTGTGATCCTCATCATGGATAAACTAGCATGGTCTTGTCGACTTAATGCATCTGCCACCTTGTTTGCTTTCCCAGGGTGGTAATGGATTGAGCAGTCGTAATCCTTAATCAGCTCCAACCATCTTCTTTGACGCATATTCAACTCCTTTTGTGTGAAAATATACATTAAACTTTTATGATCAGTATAAATATCACACATTTCACCATAAAGGTAATGCCTCCAAATATTTAATGCAAACATTACCGCAGCCAACTCCAAATCATGAGTTGGGTAATTTTCTCATGGATTTTCAACTGTCGTGAGGCATAAGCTATCATCATATCATTTTGTATAAGAACACACCCCAATCCCTTCTTGGATGCATCACTGTATATCCCAAACCGTTCTCCACTACAAGGCAGTGTGAGCACAGGTGCACTGGATAACCTTCTTTTCAACTCCTTGAAATTCTCTTCACATTCCTCTGTCCAGACAAACTTAACTCCTTTCCGAGTCAACTTGGTGAGTGTATTAGATAATCGTGAAAAATCCTTTACAAAACGTCGATAATATCCAGCCAAACCGAGAAAACTTCGGATCTCAGTTACTGTTGTTGGTCTTGACCATCTTTCGATAAACTCTGTTTTTGCTGGATCCACAGATATCCCCTCTTTTGAGATTATGTGACCCAAAAATGCAACTTTTTGAAGCCAAAATTCACACTTGGTAAATTTGGCATAAAGCTTCTCCTTTCTCAGGGTCTTCAATATAATTCTCAAGTGATCTTCATGCTCTTCCTTGCTCTTTGAATAGACAAGAATATCGTCTATAAAAACTACCACAAATTGATCAAGATAGTCTCTAAAGACTCTATTCATTAGATCCATGAAGATAGCAGGGGCATTAGTAAGACCAAATGGCATCACTATAAATTCATAGTGTCCATACCTTGTACGGAAAGCCGTCTTTGGTATATCCTCCCTT
Source organism: Viscum album (assembly GCA_963277665.1). Taxonomy (NCBI): domain Eukaryota; kingdom Viridiplantae; phylum Streptophyta; class Magnoliopsida; order Santalales; family Viscaceae; genus Viscum; species Viscum album. Next base: position 1,994,451,867 of record OY728151.1, read on the forward strand.
TTGACCCTTAATTGATGATACCCTGAACGAAGATCAATCTTGGAAAAGTATTGAGCTCCGCGTAGTTGGTCAAATAAGTCATCAATGCATGGGAGAGGATATTTGTTCTTGATAGTGATCTTGTTAAGTTCTCGATAATCAATGCAGAGTCTCATTGATCCATCTTTCTTCTTAACAAATAGAACAGGTGCTCCCCAAGGTGACGCACTAGGGCGTATGAATCCCTTATCAAGATTCTCTTGGAGTTGCATCTTCAATTCCTGCAACTCAATTGGGGCCATTCTATATGGTGTCTTTGAAATTGGAAAAGTGCCCGGTACGAGTTCTATTGAAAACTCAACTTCACGATTTGGTGGAAGACCTGGTAATTCCTCCGGAAATACATCATCAAACTCCCGTACAATGGGAATATTCTTAATCGTGAGTTTCTCACCAACCATTTGAGATAAATAACCTTCATTTAGTGGAATCAATACCCATAAGATGGAAGAAATTTCCACTAGAAGGTTATGTTCATCCTTGCATTGATAGACGATCGTAGATTGATCTGGAATATGAAATGTGACTTCCCTTCTTTGGCAATTGATATGAGCTCCATGTAGAGAAAGCCAATCCATGCCAAGAATCACATCAAATTCCACTAAAGGAAGGATCACAAGATTTGCAGGAATCACTTTCCCACAAACTTCGTTCGGAGAAGAATTATAAACTTTTGATGCGACTGTTGTTCCATTAGGTGTTGTCACAGCTAACTCAACATCTAATTGTTGAGGTAGTACGGTGATACCCTTAGAAAAATTTTCAGAAATAAAAGAGTGGGTGGATCCAGAATCAAATAAAACATTTACTACTTTAGAGTGGATGGTAAGTGTACCTTTCACCACTTCGTTATCGTACTCCACATCGCTGATAGAAATTGCATGTGACTTTCCTTTGTCTTTAGCCTTAAGATTTTGTTGATGTCGACCAACCTCATCAACCCTTGAATTTGGGCATTGATTGGCATAATGCCCCATCTCCTTGCACTTGAAACATTGAAGTGTAGTAGGTTCATTCTGTGTATCCCTTCCTTTGTTTGCATCATTAGACATCTTCTTCCGATTATCGCGGCATTCAAATGCCCGATGACCTTCCTTTCCACATTTAAAACATTTACTTGTCCCTTTAAGACAACTCCCTCCATGTTTCATTCCACACTTTGAGCATAAGGGAAAGTTCATCTTCTTTTCAGTGTGCTCTTTAGATTTTCCTTTGAATTCCATCTTACTCTTCTTATCAAACCCATGTGACTGATGGGTTACTCCAATCTCTATCTCAACTTTGAGAGCACATCGAACGATTTCCTCGTAGCTATTTAAGTCCCTTATGGCTAACGCCCTTCGAAGACTTGGTTTTAAGCCACTATAGAATCGATCGATCTTACTCTTAGGTTGGATAATAATACCAGAAGCGTACCTTGCAAGTCTTGTAAAATTTGCTTCATAGGTACCAACAGATTCATCATCACTTTGCTTCAGTTCAAGAAACTCTTTATCCATCTTTGTTCGGAGAATAAGAGGGAAGTACTTATTGAAAAATAAGTTCTTGAACTCGTCCCATTCCATAGACTCAATTTCATCCCTTTGCCTCGTATTCTTAATAAGATTCCACCATTGATCAGCATCTCCTTCCAAACGATACACTGCTAGGATGACTTTATCATGTTCAGAACATTGAAGAACTGAAAATATCTTCTCAGTAGTACTAATCCATTGTTCAGCAACTAATGGATCAGTAGAACCACTGAAAGAAGGTGGACGCTGCCTCATGAAGGATTCAACAGAATGTTGCTCTTTCCTTTGCTCGTTTGGAAGTCCTGCATGATTCATAGTTGAGAAAGTTGTGTGAGCATGGCTACAAGATTTTGCATTCCAGCTCCCATATCATTTGGTTGCTCAGGGGGGCAATCATTGCATTTCCCATCGCATTCCGCATTAACACGGTTCCTTCGGGTTCCAGCCATTGACTAAAACCAAGAAGAATAGTGTGAGAAACACTAATTATAATAGGAAAACCACATAATCAAGGATAAAATTTCACACTTAAGGTTTTATCCTAGGTTATTCATGGCCATTTCTAAAACACTAAGATTGTGTTCTATGCTTAGACTTATCCTTAGGGTTCTTACTAAGGCTTTCACATCCTAGTTTCCAAAGGTTGACTATAACTTTCCTCTGATACCAACTATAACGACCCATACTTTACATACACTGTTAATACTTCAAAATTGAAGCACACTTATTACAACATATGACAAAACCACAAAGGACCGTATAGGTATAGTGTCTATAGAAACTGGGAAACATAAACAACTGGTTCATAAATCTTCTACAGTGCCTCCCATTTATTTCATCATATCTAGGGTCCCTTTTAGCATATTTTACTTAATATCCATCTTCCTGACCTGGGGAAAAGAAAACATAAAAGGGTGAGCTCAAATGCTCAGCAAGGGCAAATAAAGGAAATAAAAATCAAATCATATCTTTTTTGAAAATCATAACCAGCAAAATAGATCATAATATCTTAACATGGAATAAATCATAGAAGTGAAAATGAGATCCCCATAATCATAACATGAGACTTGAAACTCTGTGGCATGCACACATAATTATGGAAAATAACTTCTTGTTAGTCATGACTCATTGCCCAGACTATCTTAGTGGAAAAAGTCCCTTTCTGAAACGAGTTCACTCCTCGTTTCAGTCCTGTATCACTGAACCGAAATAACCTTCCGTTCCAGCCATGTCTATCTCATGAGATATAAAATCTTTACCCAATGCATTGGAGGGAGATATAGGTCCCACCCATCTTATAATGAATCCTTTCTTATGTGTGCCACATAATCATAAATCATACATCATTGCATAACCCATGTAATACAAATTGGAATCTTAAACATGATGACATCATAAAACAATTCATACAAGAAAAAGGAATTCATAAAAATAATTCAATCACAACATGATCAAATCAATGTAATAATAGGGATAAAAACAGAACCCTTTATTATCTTAGATGGAAAATAATTTTGATAAAACACTTGAACTCCATTCTTGAGGAAAATATCCTTTCTTCTTCAAAAAACATTTTTCCTTTCATAACATGTCATACGACATTAAAATAAAAGAAGTTGATTAAAAATAAACTTGAAAACTTGTAAAGGAATCTTCTTGGAAATAATGTTTTAAAAATCCATACATGCCGTATAAGTTAAAAAAACATTCTTCGTACCGTTGTCGGAAAAGTCAAAATGTACCTCGTACGAAAAAAACACAAACGATTCCTTTCATATTCTTTACTAAAAACTCACCGAAGGGTAAAATTGGATTTATACTATTGTAAGTGGATGGAAACAATAATACATATTGAGGGAACATGGATGTGGATGATAAAATACACCCCAGTAAATACTTACGAATAAACAATCTCGAATAAAAATGAGATTGTGGTATTTTCCCTTACCTTAGGTCCGATTTGCTTTGTACGTGTCTGAAGCTCTTGTATAATGGTTTAAATAATGTTATTGACTTATTCCAGAATCATACATATTGATATGATATCATATATGGTCATATTCTTAGCTTCTTGTTAGTAATATTTCATTGTTACTTGTTACTCGGGTCTTTATTGCCTTTTGTTCTTATGCGTGTTTTGCCGAATAAATTCTTATTATTCTTTTAAGGTTATAGATACCTTATATCCAGAATGGTATTAGTGTAACATATATCATATTTATTCATTCAATTCATTTATATAATTATTATGTAATGACGATCATGTAGAACGAGTCGCTTCACATCGTGGAGACGGTATTCCGTACGTACGCACGAGTGATGATATCGTTCCTATGATCGTGGAATTGTATTGGAGTATATATATATATATATTATTTCAGTATAAATATTACTTTATAATAATCATAAATAGTTACTCATTACACCATTATACCCATCCTTGTAAAGTGATGGTGGAAAATAGATTACACCACGGCGTGGAGACGGTATTCCGTACGTACGCACGCGCGGTGATTTCATTTTTCTTTAGGATGGATAGAAGGTGAATTAGAGTTGTTTCATATTTATAATAACTTATAAGTATGTAAGTAATACTGATGTTATTACTTTATCATGAAACAACTAAATAAGAAGAAGTTGAAGAAGAAAGAAATTGAAAAGATCGGTAATGGATATTACCTCTTCTTTGGAACGCTTCTTTGAATCCTCCACTTAGGGAACTAATATTGGTCTTTGAAGAAGACCAGGACCTCTAGGATTATTCTAGGAAAGTGGAGAGGAGAAAATGGCAGGGGTTGGCCGAGCTTGAGTGCTCAATTTGGTGTGAGGAGGAGGGGGAGGAGGTTCCCTTTTATAAGGGAGGAGAGGGGCACCTTTGGAATATCTCAAAATATTATTTTATATTAAAGTAAAAATCGGTTTATAATGGTTCCAAAGGGTCTTATTTCTAAGATAATGTGGGGAAGGGTCGCAATACTATCAACCAATAGGATTTAGACAAGTTTAGGGTATTATTTTAACCTTATCAATTAGATTTAACTCTAAGTAAAATAATTTAACTTTTACCATGTCTTTTTGTTTTCTTTCACTATATGGTTAATACACATACTATAACATGCCAAACGAACCCCAAATTGTTTATTATTAATATATATATCCTTATCTAAGTCATTTGGCCGAACCTTAGATTTTTAGGAATAAAATAACAATTAATAATATAATATTTGATTTAAAAACTATTTTGTGTCAATTTTGACACTATTTGATATATGATTTTTTTGAAAGTCATAACAGAATTATATGTTCGAACCAATTTGATTAAATCAACACTAATATATCATAGTAACCTATTAAATTTGTGTAATTCATAAAAAGTCTCAAATTACATTTATTATGGTGTTTATAACATCAATTATGTCAATATTTCATAAATAAGATAATTACTGCATCATAATTGTGTCATAAATAAATTAAATTATTTAATGTCTAAAAATTATAAATAAAATACCATTATGTAGGAAATCTTTTTAGCTTTCTAATGAATATTTATAGTCGAATTTATCTTATTTATAACCCCATATTAAAAATGATTTTCTTATTAAACTTTGATTTTAACTATTTTAACCCTTCTTTAAATAAATTAATAATAAATGTCCTAATCTAACCCAAGTGGGCCTAAATGGTAATATTTTATTCCTAAGTTTGTTTTTGGTCGAATTACACTTGTCCAATAGAATTAAGACATGTGTTAGGGTAATAGTAATATCATATTTACCCTTAGTTACCCTATTTACTATTAACCGCGGTAAAAAAAGTAAAAAGTTACTATTCACCAAAAAATTATTTTTATCTCATTGAACCACATTTTACTTACTGATATCAACCGTGTCTATCGGATTTTCGAAATTCCATTCACAGAAGCGGTAAAATTAAGTTTTATGCAAAATTCAGTTTTTAACCTACCACTTAGTGGTTTCACTATTCATCAAAGATTGAAAGTTTTTAGAAAAATACCAAAATTTCACCCTAGGCTAATTTCGATATTCTGAGTCCAAAAATGAAGTCCATTTTGAAAAATAAAATTTATAAAATTTCAAAAAGTGGTTATTACTATTCATAATGGCTAGTTTTAATAGCATATTGTTGTTTAGTGAAACTCGGTATTGCGTACGACGCAAGCTATCGAGGAAGGTCGTGATTGCGTGTAAAGTAAGCCAAGCTAGTATGTAGTGAATGACTCCTTTGATGATATATAAAAAACAAAATATTACTCATAAAAATCTCGGGTGTTACAGTCAACTCTTGTATTTTTCTCACTAGCCTTTGGTGATTCATGTACACTATTTGATAGTTGAACTATTATATATTCCTCAGCCTTTTCCTTTTAATCACCTGGCACTGGGTCCTCTGGTTTAAAATAATCATTTTTCTAGTCTCTTATTCGGAAGGATAGTTTATTTCTTCCCATCCTTCATCACCTTTTCTTAGGGTAGCATGTTTAGATGATTCAGTCTGGGATGTTTGGCTTGATTATTTCTCATAAAGACTCTCATTCCATTGATATTCTTCCACTTCCCTTATCATATCACCTGTACCATCACTTCTTTCTTATTATTCTATTTCCAATTCTCCTTCCTTCCCAATATCTTCTTCTTCATCAGGTTCTAGAATGACCATCTTATTTCACTGTGTGTATACTAGTACTGGTTTATTACGAAATGTTTCTAGAACCTAAATCTGCTCAGATGATTTCTCAGTAGCTTTGAGAATAGATTGAACAATCTCATCTTTAGACATTTTCGTATATTTATTCTTCTCTTTTTCTTGCTTCGAAAATTCCTCATCAGCCTTAATATTTAATTCATTTGCATTAGTAGGATACCATACTAAACCAGGACATCCTTCCTTTTGGTTCTTCTTATTTTTTCTCCACTTAGAAACAACTTCATATGGATAGGTCTTTTCCATGTGAGATTTTGGGGGTTCTAGTTGGGTTTCTTGAACTACTGAATTTGTTTCTTTCAATTCCGTTTCCATTACCTTAATCTTCATGGTACCCATTTTAGGAGTCTCATCTACTTTTAGATTTTGGGATAAGGCTTCAATATCACTTTCAGACAATTGAAAAAACACTATGGACTTGTTATTTAAGCCAACCTTCATACTTCTGGGCATATCACCACCCAACTACATAACCTAGAAATTTCATTGCGTAGAACTGTAAGGGATTTTAAATGAATGAAGCCAAAATACAATAATCTTTTAAATAATAACCAGATACATAATAATATGATATTTGAGAGTCCCATTCTAGATATTCATAATTGTAAGAAAGACATAATTCACCAGATTAATCTTCCTCAGGTTCACCAGAAAATCTAGAATATAAATATCACTCTTCTTTAAGGTATCCTTATTACATTTTCTTAGAATGAGAAATCCGAGAACCCATAATTCTAAGATCTAGAGGTTCACAGATAGACGATTAATCTTTGTTGTCTTTACTTATAATAAACCAAGGCACTCTAGGGCCTTATCCTTATGAAAAAATTCTGCTATATCCGTTAGCTTTTTGGAGTAGAACTCAGCTTCCCCTTCATATAGAATTCATATAATTCTTGAAGCCAAGCTAATGGAATGAGAATACATTTTATCATAACTTTTAAAAGAAATTTTTTATTTCCCATATTGAATGAAAAAACTTATTGTCTCATAAAACTGTTGTGGGACAACCATTAGGGGGTCATTATATAGATGTTGAGGTGACAGTTCATATTTCCAGATTGATCCAATGGTTGAAACTGAATCGATATGATCTGACGATTGAGATGAACACTGAAGAATGAATCTAATAGTTTTATAACTTTTTCGGTTTTATGATAAAAAATTAATTTTTAAGGAAAGTGAATCTGATTTTTTTTAAAAGATAACAAAACCATCAGGTAAAATATTGATTATGAAAACATTATGTAAAAAAAACACACCTTCCGGATTTCTAGAATAATTATTAGTCATGTGAAAATTTTTTCTTGAAGAACATTAGATTCTGGAAAAAATTATTTAAAGAAGGAAAACTTTAGATTTCAGAATTTTGGGTTCTGAAAATTTGTTTTATTAAAAATAATTGAATATGAATAAATTTGGTTATGAAAAATTTTGATTACAAAAAAAATTGATTATGAAATATTTTGATTACAAAAAAAATTTCTATATGAAAAATTATGTCAACGAAAAATTTTAAGTAAGAAAAATTTGAATACCTAAAAATTTTGATTACAAAAAATTTTGATTACAAATAAATTTTATATGAAAAAATTTGAATATGAAAAATTTTAACTATGCAAAAATTTTGATTATGAAAAATTTTTAATACAAAAACTTTTTATTCAAAAAATTTTGATTACGAAAAAATTTAACGACCAAGAAAATATACTCCCCTTTTGAAAAGAATTTTTTTAATGTAAAGAGATAGTTCTCAAAAAATGTTAATAAGGATGATTATCTTATGGTTATAATTCCTATCTATTGTTTAATGTATTCAAATCTATCGTATGGTAACCATTTTATGAAAATATAAAAATGTCGTTCTTGTGTTTCGATAAATTGAAGAATGATATCTCTTTCTTGTCTGTGATCCCCAAGAAAGTGATGCCAAATATCTATGTTTTTTTCACGAGAGTGATGTGTAGGGTTTTTTCTTCTAGAAATGTCCCATGTGTTATCACACAATATCTTTGTTTAGGTAAAACTCATTCCATTGTCTGTGAGTGTGTGTTGCATCAACAACACTTGAGCACAACAACTTCCATCTGCTACATATTTATCTTTGGCAGTTTAAAGTGATACTGAGTGTTTTTTTAGAAATAAGAAACTAATAAATCTCTTAAGAAATGAAAAGTTCTGGATGTAGTTGTTATATATATTCTATACCCACCAAAGTCAGCATATGGAAAACTTTTTAAAACAAAATTATTTCCAGGACTATAAAAGAGTCGTAAATCCATAGTTCCCTTTAAATAGAGAAAAAGTATTTGTACTACTTTTAAATGATATTCCTTATTATTATATTGAAATATTTCACATAAGCATACTGAAAACATTAAATCTGGATGACTAGATATCATGTTTAGTAAACTTCCTATCATACCTCTAAATGATATTTGATCTACTAGTTTCCCAGCTTCATCATGATCAAGAGAATTTGAGGTACCAATTGGAGTACATATACATATAGTGTTTTCATGTCCATACATTTTTAGAAGATCTTTAATATACTTATGTTGTGATATATATGGTCCATCTGGTTTTTGAGAAATTTAAAATCCTAGGAAAAATGCTAACTCACCCATCATACTCATTTCAAAATCAGATTTCTTTAAATTCACAAATGAATTCATTAAAGATTGCTGAGATGAAAAAAATATAACGTCATCAACATAAATTTGAAAAATCCAAATTTTTTTGTTATATTTATTAATAGAATGGATTAAATTAACAGTTCCCTTAACATATTTGTTTCGTAGAAAAAATAATGTAAGTCTATCATACTAGGCTCTAGGGGCATGTTTAAGTCTATATAAATTTTTTGTACATTGGAAAACATGTTCAGTATGTTTTGTGTCTTCAAAACCAGGAGGTTGTTCAACAGAAACTTCCACTCAAACATATCCATTTAGGAAATCATATTTTACATCCATTTGAAAAAGTTTGAAATTAATGAATGGTGCATAAGCATGTAAAATACGAATAAATTCATGTCTAGATACTTTGGAATTGGTTTCTTCATAGTCAGTTCCTTCTTCATGATTATACCCTTTAGAAAATAATCTAGAGTTATTTCTTACAATGATTCCATTTTCATCACACTTATTTCTGAAGACCCATTTTACTCCAATTACCAAATTTTCCTTAGGTCTTTCAACCAAGGTCCAGACATTATTCCTTTCTAAGTCATTTATCTCATCCAGCATGGATTTTATCCAATAGTCATCACCTAAAGCTTCATAAGAAATTTTTTGGTTCTAATTGGGAAAGGAATGCTATATGTTCAACATCATTTATTAAGGAACTTATAGTCCTTCTAGGTTGATTTAGATCACCAATGATACTATGACTAGGATGATTCTTATGAAACAACTTATTTGGGTTTTGTAAAACATGTTCATCAACATATGGTAGGAAATCTTATTGGGTAAATGTTTCAGAAACATTTTCTTGAACATTTTCCTTATCAGAAGGGTCTTCAATCAATGGTTGATAATAAGTTTTTGAAAACACATCTAAGGATGTATGTTGGGGTTGTTTAATAATAAAAGGAATAGTTTCATCAAATTTAACATGTACTATTTCATCAATAGTAAAAGTATTTTTATTAAAAACTCTATAAGTATTAGAAGTTGTGGAGTAGACTAGGAAAATTCCTTCATCATATATGGGTGAGAATTTGTGTAGATTAGCTTAAGTATTCAAAACGTATAGTTTTTAACCAAATACCTTGAAGTATGAATGTTTGGGTTTTCTTCCATTCCACAATTCATAAGGGGTTTTGTTATGAAAAGGTCCAATAAAAACTTGAATTATAATATGACAAGATGTACATACATATTCTGCCCAAAAAATTTTATCTATTGAATATTCACTCAACATGGTTCTAGTTATATCTTGTAAAATAAAATTTCTAATTTCAACAAAACCATTCTGTTGAAGAGTTCTTGTAGTCGAGAATTTAGGATTAATTCCTTTTTTACTACAGAAAGTTTCAATATCTGAATTTCGAAATTCTCCTCCATTATCACAATAAATAGTTATCAAAGGAAGGTTTTTATCATTTTAAACTTGAGCACTAAACATTTTGAAATAAGAAAAGGCATCAACCAGCTTTACTAGAAAATAGACCCATGTAAATCTAGTATGATCATCAACTAAGAAAAATACATAATATTTTTGTCCAATACTTCATGTTTTTCTTGGAGCGAAAAGATCCATATGCACAAACAGTAATGCATTAGAATTTGAGACATCACTGATCAATTTAAAACTAGATTTATGTTTCTTGCCAAATTTACAAGGATCACAAACTATTGGAGAATCAAATCTATGCTCTGGTAGATCCTTAACTAGTCATTTCATAGAGGGTTTACATAGGTTTCTAAGGATACAATGTCTTAACCTTCTATTCTATAACCAATATTGATATTCCATTGCACTAAGGTAAGGTAGATCTTGGATCCTAAGGTCTTATATGTTTTGTTGGTATACATTCTATTTCTTGTGGGAAGAAAGAATAAACTCTTCATTAGAATTTTGTACAAGGAATTTATCATTCCTAAAATACACAAGGTAACCATCATCACATAATTGAGTTATGCAAATGAGTTTGTGCTTAAGACCCTTAAGAATTTAAAAATTTGAAATTAATGTATTTTCTTGAAGAAAAATGTTACCAAAACTGAAAATTTCTCCCTGAGCACTATCTCTGAAGGCTACTTTTCCTCCATTCATCTTAATAATATTTTCAATGAAAATTTTGTTACCAGTCATATTCTAGGAATATCCACTATCCATGTACCATGTATTGCTTATGGTAATTTATTTATTTCTTGAAAATAAAATAGTTAGACTTTCAGAATCCAAACATTCATAGATCTGGAAATTTCAAAAAAAAGTTAGGTATCCTCATTTTCTTGTAAAAATAAGATTTATGAAAACATAAATATTGTGTTTTTTGAAAGAACTATTTTACACGCAATGTCCACCACACTAACATTTAGTGCCAATTGGAGCACTTTGGTGAACAATGTTGTTATTACTAAAAATTGGATTAGTATGACTATAACCAAATCAAGAACTAATTTTTAAGGGATGAATTTGGGAATACATAATGTCAAAAATTTCCTTACCTTGGGTAAAATTTTTCAGATATTTCCTTAAGGAAAATATTTCTAACTTTAGTTTAATAACCATATTTTTATCCTCAAAATAATTAGTTTTACACTCCTATTATACTCTAACATATTTTTCATTGAAATTACATTTTCATGATCATTATAAATTTTATCCTACCCTGAATTTACATCCTTATGAATTTTGGAAATACTTTTGAAATAAAAAGTTTTCTTATCAATATCTTTAGAATGATCTGATACTTCTTTGGATAAAATAGATAATCTAGAACATTCAATTTCATTATTTTTCTTTAAATAAGAATTTTTATTCTCAAGATGTTTAGAAAACCTGAACACTCATTCCTAATAAGGTAATTTATTATCTTCTGATGAAAAGGACTCGTCATCTGAAGATTCATATTATTTATCATCCGTATAATTTTATTTCAAAGATACATTAGTAACAAATTTGGGATTGCATATCTTGGCAATTAGACAATGATTTTCAATGGGTATTATGACTAGTAAACCAAGATTCTTCTATTCAGACGATTCATACTCTATGTATTCATAATATGAGTCACCCCCATTGGCACTCCATGTGTCATTAGCTTTCAAAACATTACTATCTTTAGCCTTTTAGTACAACATTCTATTCCTCTTATAATTATTTTCCTCTCTATCCTTTTTCATAAGCATAAGACAATCTAGCATAATATTCCCATCTCCTTTTCATTCATAGAATGTGTCATCCTAGAATTTCGTGTCTTTTAATTATTTCTTCTTATATCTATACTGAATTTATTTAATTAAAACTATCTTTTTCATCCTTAGAGAAAAATTAACTAGCTCATTCTCAAAATCTTCACTTTCACTAGATTAAGATAAAATAGTGTCTTTATTATACTTTTATCTTGTAACCTTTTCTGGAGTCTTGGATTTAGTAGAAGTAAAGGCTGAACTTCCACTACCATTATTTTTCTTATTCATATCAGCATCTCTTTTCATTCCTGTATCATGGTACAGAAGAGTACGAAAATGAACATCAAGAATTATTTGAGACACTTTTATATTCTCATCAATAGTTGTTATTTTGGACACCCAATCATTTGGAATATTATAAATAATCTTTTCTATAAGAGCTTCATCATCTAAGCCTTTATCTCCCATATATTGTAAACTATTGAAAATGATCCAAAATCATTTTTTCACTTTGCAAACTCGTTCTCCATATGGAAATAGAAATCCAAGATATTATCCTCCAAGCATATGTCTTCAAGTTTCTAATACTTTGTATGTACCAAAATGTGTAAATTTGAATTTATTCTAGATGCAGTTATAAACTATACAAACAGAAATTTGACTATATATATTCATAGTCAAAGAACACAACAAAGTATTGTGTACACTGTAATTTAGTTGATATTCTTAATTTTTATGGTTGGTGAGGGTTTTGACTTCCTTGTTAAGAATTTTTTAATCTCTAGTAAGAATTAAAAAATTTTCTACTCCAGTATTAATAAAACAGTATTCATTTTATCTCTCTTGTATTAATAATCATTACCGTAAAATATTGGTGGTCTGGTAGGATTTGGATTTTCAATCGAACCAACAATCATTTCGACCATTCAATAAGAAAATATCATTCCACAAAAACATGTTAATAAGAATGGTTTGTAAACAATGATAAAAATCCTCTATGAAAAACTTAAGCATGAAAAATTTATCAAGAAAATTTAGTACAAATAAAAAATTGAGCTTGAAAACATATATGTGAATATAATTAATTTAGATACCTCCTTTGATATCAATTGTAAGTTCAAAATAATTATGTTGATGCTCAATTACAAGAGGATTAGAAATTTTATCTTCAAAAACATTCATTTTTAACATTAAGGAAAAATATGTTCAACAATGTTAAACAAGGTAAATTCAAAAGACCACTTTTGGTTCTATTAAAAAAACTTGCTAGGTTCCAAGAATATGGTTTTGGAAATGAATCTCAAGGAAATGTAAAAAGGAATATATTCTACCTTAAAGAATATAGGATCTTAAAAATCAAAGTAAAAAAAAAGAATAATAATGTACAAGATGATTATACATTATTCCTTTATAAAAATATAGCAGAAATAAACATGAAAAGAATAAGTACCAAGTATTAAATCTTTTAACCCAAAGAGTAGGGTATCCAAATTCCATGGAAAATGTCCCTTGATTTATACATTTAAGAAAATATGTCTTACCCACACCAGGGTAAGCCCTCGATAGGAATATCAGAATCAGTCTTTCTATCCAGGAAAGCCCCTGATCATTGAGGTAGTCGGAACCTCTGTCTTCCTATCCACGGAAGTCCTCGAACAGTAAGGTATTCGACACCTCTGTCTTTCTATCCACATAATCCCTCAATTTTTCACATCAACAATCAGAGTCACATGATTCAAGCTGAACAAGATGTTTAGTAAGCACAAGGCATGAGAGTCTCTCTCTCTAGAAATATCTTCAGCAGCATGCAGTCTCTATATTGATCAACTTATTTTGAGCTCGTTCAAATGAGATCATATTTATAGGAACTTCTCTAATGTTCTGCTCCCCCCTCCAAGGATCATATTTTTCTTTGAATCTTAGAGGGACCTATACACGTGTCACTCAAACAATAGTTAGTTTGAAACAGATTGTACACCATCGTTTCATAACAAGTATAAGGAAAATTAAATTGATTAACCAAATCTAAGTATATGAAAAAATGGAATTAGGAGTCTAACCAAAGAAAAATTAATAGTCTATAAGACAAGGATATTCAGATTTGGTTTTACAAAGAATCCAGAATCTAAAGAAATTAGATTTCAAAGTCCAAATTACAATGAATTTGGAATCTGAATTATGAGAAATTTGGAATCTGAATTCTGAGGAATTCAGACTCTGAATTATGAGGAATTTAGAGAAATAATTTTGAAGAATTCAGAGTCTGAATTTTAGATAATTCAAGGTTTACATTTTAGAGAATTCAGAATCTGAATTTCATAGAATTTGGAGTCTGAATTTCATAGAATTAGTAGTGTGAATTTTAACATATTCAGAGTCTGAATTTCACAGAATTCAGAGTCTAAATATTAGATAATTCGGTGTATGAATTTCAGAGAATTTAGAGTCTAAATTTTAGATAATTCAGAGTCAAAATTTCAAAGAATTCGAAGACAAAAAACAGAATAATCTATATCTAAGTATTTACAGGATTCTATGGTTTTAGATGTGAAACCAAATTTTTCCTTAGTAATAAATTGACTTAGATTTTGAGATACTATAAAATGGACCATGAAAATATTGGTAAGGATAAAAACATCCTCAGAGGAGGGAAATTTTCCTTATAAATATAATCCTTAGGGAAAAATAGTTTTCCTTAATATAAAGTGTTTGTAATATTCAAAACACAAAGAAATTGAAAATCCATATGGAAACTTTAATGACTCAACACATTATACAATGATTTTATGATAAGTAAACATATCCTGATTATAAAAATATTCTCGTGAAAACATTATATAAAATTTATACATTAAATTTTATTAGTAAAATATTTAATATGGAGTATTGAAAATTGACAACAAACATCATATGTGGTTATTTTTTAGATTTATATGCATTGGATCCAAAAAATAAATATTTAAAGTATCTAAGTTGACTTCATTGTGGATAAAATTATTTAATGAAATAGGAAAAAATAAGTATTAAAAAACTAAAAAAATATTTTATATTATTAGATGATTGATATTTACCTATTCATTATCGAGATTAATAATATTCTCTCATCTATTATTTTTTGTTCAAATGTTACAGATACTTTGTATTCTTTCACAAAATATTCATCTTCTCCCATTTTGAATTCATGTGTAGAAGTTACATGATGACTAATGAATCCATTTTTCTCACTGGGGTTTCCCTTAAAAAAATAGTGATATATATGCCTTTGGAAAATATTAATATTATTTAACAGTAATTTGTTTAGTAAGTCAATTATTATAAAAATAGATTTTGAAGATATACCTCATGTACATTCAAAACCGATGCACGTAATCATTCATGCCAAATAATTTCATTCACACCCAAAAAACAAAACATGTTTACAAGGGATTATCCATTAATTTTTAATTAAAATTTATTATATGACATATTATGATTTTTAGAAATTGTATTCAGATGTGTTTTTATTTTAAAAAAATGAGATAGTGGGATTTTTGGGGTCAGTGTACACTTGGAAGGTACTTTCAGTTTATTAGTTGATCCTCCAGATTTGTCAGACCCAGCCATCTATTTCCCCTTCTGATTATCTATTTATAATAACATACCTTTGATCATGAAAAAATTCCTTATTTATTATGTGTTCAGAATATATAATAAATATGAAAGGAATACCTCTCAATAAATAAGTATCTTTGTATGATAATACGACCACGATAAGATTTTTATAATAGAAATTTAGACCGTGTGAACATTTAGATCAGTAAGTGGAATATGAAGCTCAACACTCAATTCATGAGTTATATAAATCCTTAATCTCATGTGATAGTTTTAAATTTGTCTATTGAATAATATATTTTTTTATATTTTATATTGTACCCCACACAATAAGGTTATGGTTGTGTGTCTATATATATATATATATCACAATAAATTTCATTATATATAATTTTAATACAATAATGATATGAGTCTTCATGTTATTTGCATTTTAAATAAATAGTTATGATAAAATAGATTACCTCGGGTATGATTGAACATTGATGGAAATGGATAGCCTCAAATAATTGGGATGGCTCTTCATGTAGTGGATTTTGTGGTGTTATTTCTTTTACTCGATTAATTAACACTGGCTTGTATAAAAAATATTAAGGAAAACTAAATTTTTATTTTATAGAATATATTTGTTGATATGTTTCATATAGTAGATTTTCTATACACCTTTGTATTTTATTTCTCAAAAATATGTTTAAGAAGACACTTTGAAACCCAAACTACTGACATGACAATATTATTCTGGCCACATCAACACCACTAATAGGAGTTTTTCATTGGGTAAATCTATTGAATATTCTCATGTTTGAAATGGATAATTTTTTTTTGAAAATAAGTAATCATTATTATTTAATATAGATTTAAAGTATAAAAATGGTCAATTACTTCGTACTAGAGCATTATTTCCATACTCTATGTGTGTTTTCATCTAATACATCCATTTTTATTTACTCGAGCCTCCTTTCATTGTACATGAAATCAGACAGAAGTTTCATTAGAGTCTGATTGATCAATCATCATATATGAAATGGAACAAAATTATGTTATATTTTCATATCACATAAGAGAATTATTGTATAATTTAAATAGATTATATTATTTTCAAGGGATACATACCCCATCCATGATTTACTATAGGGGTACATTAGTATTGATCCATGGAGCATATCTTCATCACAATTTTCTATTTCCAAAATTAATAATTATAAATCAATGCGATTAAAACATGTAATTTAAAATAAAATATTTCCAATTACAATGTACCTGAATTGATTTCTCCTCACAATGGATATTGAAATCATTCTATGTTTCATGGTTTATCATGTATGAATATATTTATAGTGGGTGGGGGTTTACCTTCCCCTCAAAATCCGCTTGTGTTTTATTCGTAAAATTTTTCTGAAAGGATCTGTGAGCGTTTTCATTAACCATTATTAAGTATTTCATTTGAAAATAATCTTATATAAAAATAAAATTTAAAGGACATTTCTGAGTAAATCACTATTTCATTATTTTATTTTTATGAAAAATAGACAATGTATATCATAATATTACCTAAATATCTTCACAAATTATTTTCTTCAATGTAAGAACCAAATTTTTCAACATATCTACATTAATATTTACATACATTTGAGTAGTGACCGAAATATAACTAATGAATACTAAAATTTTTGAGTGAATATGATAATGTTCATCATTCTATCCAGGTGTAAAATTTAGGCCTTTACTTTTGAGATTATTAATTTTTTTAATACCTCCACACTATGATTCTTTATTTGTTTCAGCCATGTTTTATTCACCTTCTATAATTTACTCAGTTTTAGAATTTTTAATAAATTGTTACAAAGGATTTGTTTCATCAGTATGTAGAGTGTGTTTCTTCCAATGGATTCATAATATCATTATTTGGAAAACCCATTATCCTCATAAGTAGTTAAAAAATTAATTTATATTATCAAAATGCGATAGTAAAAACAATATTTTATGATGTTATACATTTTATATTAAAAAATCAACCTAATAATTGAACTAACTATTTTTCTTTAATGTTTGAAGAAATTTGGTCCATATATGAAGTATAAAAATCCCATCATTCTGGTCCTCTCTAACATTTAACACGTTTTCCATATTTGGACCACCACAAAATGATTGTGACATCGATATGTTTAATCCTTAATGTAATTTTCATTTAACCATGTAGTATTTTTAGTCAATAAGAAAAAAAATTAAAAAATTATATTTATTGGACCTGAAACATTAAATACATATATTTTCTATGATTAAATTTTTAATTTTTTGTCTATAGGCGCTTCCTTACTAAAATTCACCTTTCAAATCAGAATTCACATATTTTAAATACACTCTTGTTATCATACAATTTTCATTAAAAAATAAACACTTTATATTTTTTTATAATAAAACTCTCATATTTTTTTGATGATTACTAAGTATGGAATATTCTTATAAATTAGATTTTTGTATTTGACACCAGATACATGAATCACTTCAACCATAATAGAAACTCTATTATTTTTCATTATACTACATCCATCATGTTCCATTGTGTAAAATTTTAAACATTAATTATATAACCATTGTAAGATAATACACATACACTTAGAATTATATCTATCCATAAAATCTATTTTGATGTTGAATTCATATTTATAGATAACTCCTTAAAAATAAGGTCTCAAAATCATTCAAAAAACTAATGATTTTGTGTATTTAATATCCAAATTTAAACCCTTGAAGTAATATAATAATGAAGAATCACATTATGGGATTCCATATATAACAAAAACTCTCTACATTGATGTAAAACATAAATGTCACCCTTATTCCACACTATCATGATAATTATGACAACATCCCTTCTATAAATTACTTCACCCATAAACTCACGTTGTTCCATGATTTTGGGTGAACAATGTAATCAACATCAAAAACATAATCGGTATAAAATTAAATGGATTCCTAAATAAAATATCATTATGAAATAGCATCATATGGTTGAATTTTATTTTTGGCTTACAATTTTAAAATATTCCTTTACCATTCAATGGGGTTCAATGATAAATAATGTATATAACCACATAAATTGATCTATCTATCTATGTGAACCACAAAATAAACCATTATATCAAATAATGATGGTGATAATGACATCATCAATTAACTTAACATAATGTTAATTAAATTTTTCATAGTTTCTTACTTCATGGGGTAAATAACATAAATATATACATCTTTTAAATAGAATCAATGTTTGGTTAATTTTTTTAATACATTTTTAGGTATAATTAATCAAATATTTATAGACATTAAATCTGGCATCAAAACAAGGTGTTCATGTGATTTTAGAATATTTTACTTCAAATTAGTCATCAATATGATAATATTAATATTTTATGAATACACATATGGAGCCTTTACACCATTTAAGATGTTATAAAAATTTCACCTCTCTTTCCTAGAAGAAGTATAAATAGGAGGAGGATGAAAAGTATGAAATTCACTATACATTATCACCAACTCTAGCCTTATACCCATGTAAGTCATGTTTAGGCTAGCCATAATGATATACTTTTTTCCCTGGTGCATTTAGAAATTTTCCAATAACACTATCACATACATATTTTTTTTACATGTTTGACATTAAGAAAAAGTATAATAAAAAATAAATTCCAATAAAGTAATTCAATAAGGACTAATTTATTTTTCCAAATAATTTTTTTAAAATTTTAAAAAATTATCAACCAAAAATGGTGATAATATCTTTTACATTATCAAAATGTTGAACTCTTGTTATTGGATAAAATTTTGTAAATTTTTTAGAATCCCCATACAATAATGATTCGTAAGATAGGTGTTTATGTTATTGGGGTAATGAAATTTGATTCCCGTGAAACATAGTCTTCAAGGAATTTTCAAACTAACTGGGTTTGTACCTGCTTCATAAAACTGGACACCCTAACATTCCTTTAAATTTTTTCCCTGAAAATATTAAGTAAGAAATTATTTTATCATAACATACAACATCGATCTGAATGTGAAATATTCATTTCCTTCAACATAATAAAACTACATACTTGAATCCCACATTAATTTCAGATCGTCCATCAATAGAGACAAATAAAAATTAATAACATTACCTAGTTATTTTTATCAGAATATAAGAAGAGATAATATTTTGTATTTGTGATTAATGACTAACCATGGTTGATAGATATAATTTACCAACATAATCATCCATGTACTATGACTATCACTATGAAAACAAAAATTATTCATTCCATATATTAATATCAAAATAAGGAGGTTTCTCTACTCATTTACATGATTAGTATTCCCTTGATCAATTTTCATCCACAATGATGATTATATGTGTGGTAAATTTTTTAATATTGAATTATTATAATTGCATGAAACATAAATATCCTGGTTGTTTTATCACTTACACGTAAGCATCTAAAACAATGAATTATTGGAAAGTACTACATAACATTGGAAGAAATCTAATCATCTTTCGTGTATTTAGATGGACTATACATAATAAATTAATTAAGGGATTCATAGTCTTTTTGAAATAATATAAAATCATTCAGGCATTCATTTATCCCATAAGATATCATACCCATTGAATATAACATTAGTTTAGTGTAATAAGTTTCACAAAGATGCTCAATATCTTTCGATAACATATCATTTAAGAAATTAAGTAGTTATGTAAAGCTGGTGTCGGTGCATCTTTTTTTATGATTGAAACTATTTAGCTTTAGTATGGATGCTAATGTTGTATATTTTGAAGAACGAGCATATAATACAATCTTTACAGAACTCTTGAAAATCTTAAATAATATTTGGCAGTAAAAAAGTTCATCTTTAACTTCCATTGTCATTTCCTCAACAAAATCTCCATCACTATTTTAACTTGTAATCATTTTAGATAATTTCGAAACAATTATTTTAACTCCATCAATTTTTACACTTATAATCACATGAGATGCTATATAATCCACCATTTTATCATAGTATTTAGCTACAATATGTTCATCCTAGTGGTAAACCAACATTTATAAAATTGTTATCAAATGATCTTCCAACTCCTCTGGAAAAACTCTTCTTGAATAATTAGAACCTAAACAAAAACAGTAGATTTGATAAGTGTCATATGCACACTCTATTGTATACATGATGTACTATTTATCATAATCCACATACTCTATTGTAAAATTATTTGAGTCCACTGATTTTTATTTTATATTTATCTTATTTGGTTAAAAGGAATCATATTTTACTAATATATAAAAACAAGTTTTTTGTATAGAATCCTTGTAGGATATAATTTATATATACACACTCATATAGCCATCAAAATTGATTAAAATTATTATTGTTTAGAAAACTTGCTAGTAAATATGAAAATGAAGAATAGTATGAATAAAAGTTATAATATCATTTATTTTTTTATTCAATGAATCCACATATCATAATTTATTATTATTTTTACAATGGATTAATCTATTAAGATAATGAAATTTGTTTTTACTACAATAAATATTATAGTACGAATAATCAATCATTTTAATTTATTTATGTATCACACAAACATTCACATTTTAATTTTTTATGTCAGTATATATCTATTTTATCTTAAAAACCAAAAAAGGTTTGTCATTGATTCCTTGGACTCATAGATGTATTATTAGTAATTGTATGGTATCTCTATTTGAGGTCTTTGATTTTATATCTTGTGAATAAAATAAACATACGCAGATAAAAATCTATTATCATTTGATGTAATATTTCCAATTAAATTTTTTTGAGCCATATTACATAGATATAAAAAATATTTAAAAAAATGAGGGATATAGGCTCAGGAAATTGTGAAAATGGGAGGGATTTTAATATTCATAAATTACAAAACTGTATAAAAAATTATTTATGGAGCTTGAATCATTTTATTCAATATTCATGATTTATAAAACATTAATTACATTAACTACATTAATATTTTCATTATGCTAAAATTGATGTTGAAAAACTAGTATAGTAAAATGGATGAAGAAAACCAATGTAAAATGGATTAGATAAACATAACATCAGAAAAATTGATTTGATGCGTGCAATAATATAGAACTCAAGTGGTGGAAAATAGTGGTGTGTCAAATGTAGAAAAAGGTTGTTCGTTCACACTATTATTTGGGAATAAAAACAAAAAATAACATGAATCAATAATGGAATTGTTTTATAAATACATAAAAATATTCAAATATAATACCTTCAGTTTTGTGGGACTCGATTCTTCCAAAATTTTCCATAATGTAACAACAGAGATTGGTATATATGATAAGCCTGAACAGTGAGAGTGAGCAGTACCCTAGAAGGGTTTATTCTAATGGAAAAAAATACATTTATCAGTGCTAGTAAAAAACTAGGACAAAGACAATCTCTATTAGTGATAAAACTATAGTCACTTATAAAAATTACTTTTATTAGTGATAATCTTAGCGTGACATGCTTTTATAAGCATTGATAAAAGAGAACTATGTCAATGCAATGTTTAGCACTGATATAAGAATATTTAATTATAAATTAATAATATTTAAATATTAAAAATTACATATTTATACAAAATATAAATAATAAATTACAAATTAAAAATGAATAAATAGATATGGTATTAATATTTAAAAGAAAAAATATTAAAATAAAAATGAATGAATATAAATAATGAATAAATTTTAATTATATAAATTAAAAAGTACTAAATAAATAATAATTAAATATTAAAATTTACATTTAAATGAAAAAGATAAATATAAAATTAGAAATAAGAAAAGAATAAAAAATAATTGTATAAATATTTAAATAAAAAAGTATTAAAAAAATGAATCAAATATAATGGGTGAATAAGTTATTAAAATAAAACTAAAAATATCATAAATTAATAAAACTGAAATATTAAAAATAAAATTTAATTAAAAATGATGAACATTAAATTAAAAATTTAAAATTGAATAAAAATTTAAATATAAAAAATTTAAAACAAATATAAAAAAATATAAAAAGAGAATGAATTTTATTTTTATAGATTTTGAACATAAAAAATTAAAAATTGAAATATTAAAAAAATTATTTAAATAGAAAAGGTGAATAGTATATTAATAAATTGAAATGTATAAATAACAATTTTATAAATAATTAAATTGAAAAAATTTCAAAAATAAAATAAATATATATAAAAAGTAAATTTTCTTTTATTATAAATATTAAGAACATATAAAATTAATAATAAATTAATATTAAAATGTTTATTTAAATATAAATGTTAAATAATAAACTAATAAGTAAAAATTAATAAATAAAAATATTATAAATATTAACAAAAAATTATTAAAATAAAAATTAATATATATATAATGTGAATAAAGTTTATGTATATTATTTAAATTCACATAAAATTATCAATTATTAAATATTAAAAACTAATTTTAAAAACAAAAGATAAGAAATAATTTAATAATAAAAATGAATAAATAATAATTGTATAAATATTTAAATACAAAAATATTAAAATAATAATGAATAAATATAAATAGTGAATAAATAATAATTATATAAATTATAAACATATAAAATTGATAAATATTAAATATTAAAAATTTCATTTAAATATAGAAGATGAACAATAAATTGATAATTAAAAAGTAATGAATAATAATTATATAGATATTAAAATAGGTAAATCTTAACATAAAAATACTTAAGTATAAAAATGGAATAAATTTTAACTATATAACTTAAAAAATATTAAAATAATAAGAATTAAATATAAAAAATATAAATATAAATATAAACGATAAAAAATTACATGTAACACCCCGTGATTTTAAAATAACACTATGTTCTATAGCATATATGAAACACAACACCAATCCTAAAAAAACCCAAAAATATTATTATTAAAATTTTATAGTTATAACCTAGTCGCAAAATTGGTGAGTATGAATAGGATTTCCAATATTATGAAATATATATAAAGTTCTTACTCAAAAAAGTTTTTTAATGTGCATGGAATAAGCACTCAATATTTAGTAAAGTTGTCTTATTATTCTAAAATACTTTTTATTCAAAAAAGTTTTTATTAATTTTTGTGATCATATTTTAAAATTAATATATGAAAATTTGAGAAATTAAATTCAATAAAAATAGTATATTTTTTGAAATCATTAAGTGAAAATTATATTATGGTATATTTTTTAGATTTTTCTGAAAAGATTTATTTTCCAGCGCAAAGTGAAAAATAATTCTTTTTATTGAAAAATATATATTTTTTGAATGTTTACAATGTTCCATTTATTATAAATTCTATAAAAATAAAATTAGTTTTATT
Organism: Viscum album; assembly: GCA_963277665.1. Lineage (NCBI taxonomy): Eukaryota > Viridiplantae > Streptophyta > Magnoliopsida > Santalales > Viscaceae > Viscum > Viscum album. The sequence goes on from OY728151.1 coordinate 1,994,475,995, forward strand.
ATATTACTAATAATCCAATTTATTTCATTGGAATGATTTTTTTGTTTAAATTATGATAATTTTTTTACATAAAACTTATTTTTCTGAAAAACTGTTTTTTCATAACATTTTTCATTTTAATATTAAATAAATATCTCCAATTTATATCAACTGAATCATCAAAAATGGACTCTGTATTTATAAGTATCAAATAAAAATTTGCTAAATAATTCCCTGTTTTTGTCACTATGAATGGCCACCATAGTAAATAATTGTAACTATAGTTAGCGTAAATTAGGTAATTTGATTAATAACAATAAGATATGGACTAAAAAATAATCCTACCACTTTCCATTATTATTTTTTCTTTGATTTTGAACTATTATATATTTCAGTAAAACATAATGTTAAAAATATAATTTTCTTGAATTTAAAGTGTATAATATTTTGTGAAAGGGAAAAATTATTTTCATTTATAAATTTTCTTTTTAAATATTAATTATTTATTTATCATAGTAATTGATTTATAATTTTTAGTAACAAAACAATTACTTAAATTCTTATGCAATGTTGACAGAGTATTTATACCATTAATAGACAAACAAACCAAATGATTATAAAAATATTAAAAGTGATATAATTTTAATGGATTTCTATTTTGAAAAAAAATTATAATTGTAGAAAAATTTAATGATATGTTAAATTATTATATTCTAATTCCATTGTGACATGTTTTTATCAAAGTTAAAGTAAATTAATAGTTCGAAAATTTACATTAATGATATTTTATAATAAATAATATTTTACTAATTGATTTAGTCATCCAAAAATACTATATTCAATAAAACTATTTTTGTATGGTTTAAAATATCACCCTTGGTCCATTGATGGTCCAATTTTCCATTTATAGTAAATATCTTTACCCCTTAAGAGTAAAAATCTTGGGTAACACGGTAATCATAAAAAGGGTTACCTGAGGGTTGAAATAAAAATAATAAGGGTTAAAACATTCGTCAAACATGTTCATTTTTTATTTTATGTGATTATTTTTCTTCATAATCCTCTCTATATTCAAATTATATCTATTTTTATACATTTAAAAAATAAAATTAATTTTTATTAATCTAATTATTTAAGAAATTTCAAGAATTTCCCTCCCCACATTTTAAATCGACACCTCTATCCACTTTTTCAGACTTATAGAACCATTTTTTCATCCAATACTTCCCCAAATCCCTTTATACCATCCCTTCAAAAATTATAATGCACTTATTTTGGGAAAAATATCAATCTTAGAGGTCTGAAGGTGTAAAGAAGATGAGGTTGTCTAAAATTAAGGTATAACTATTAACCGAAAGTTTTACTTTTATATCATCTTCTACCTCATTCAAATATTCTTCAAATATGGATAATTAATAAAAATAGTATCTTAAATATATTGATATGTTTTTATGTTAATTTGATAACATATATTTCTCTAATATTCCATAAAATACAATCAAATTTGTTATTCATGTGTACAATGGACTACCTCCTTACAAACCAATCTAATTCATCTTCCATTGATATGTATCAATGATGGTAATAATGATGTATTACATGTTTATATATGATATTAGTCTCAAATTTATAATTCATAAAATATAATATATAATCTACATTCCTATATTTACATCCATTGAAATATGATAACATCATTTGGGTGTACGCGTGGACTACCACCTCTATGAAGTAATGTGACACATTTTCCATCACTACATCACATGGGTGTTATAATTAATTTTATTTACCGAAGTAATATTTTTTAAATTATATAATTATAATTATTTAAATATAAAATAATACTTATATTCTTTCTATCATGATTGTTGAAAAATTGAAATGTTACTCATGCGGTTGTACAATTTACCGTCTCCAAGATTGTAACACCATTAATTATTCATAACTGTCTTTCATGGATGGTATTAAAATTAAAATTGATGTATAAAAATGATAATTATTTAATGAGTATTATTCATTATATTATGTAATAATTACCAATTTTACCATGGTCAAACTACCAATTTCATATTTTACATATTAACCAAATATTATCAAAACGTCTATTGTGAAAATAATTAATTAAGAAACGAAATATAGCATGGTAATAAATAAAATAAATGAAACAATGAACTTGAAGAATGTTATTAATAATGTAAATAATTATCACAATTTTATTCTTTAAAAACATAAATAATATACGGGACCAATCAACCTAGCGGTATGTGGTTTCATAACTCAAGCTCTTTTTATTTGGGTATATTACCTCTTCATTGTGTTTAATATGATTAGATTATGTGTGTAATGACATCATATTATTTAATGTTTTATTTTCAATTTTTTATATGGATTAACATTTTTATACATAATAACTTCACTCATTAATTATCACTTAATGATATCATATTTGTAGGGGGTTATTTCTCAATCTCATCATTATTTGAGACTGTTTAGTTTTAAGGGTGAAATGGGTGAATTATATGATATTTATATCTTACACATAATATATTTTCATCTACTCAATTTATTTGTATAAATTAAATGTTTTTCTTTTATTATACTATTTTTAATTACTCAAGATACTAAAATACTATTTTAAAGGAAATCATTCTTTATTTATATCATCTGTTGAACATTATTTTTCATCCATATCTATGTTTTCTAAAAGTGTTTTCATGAAATTTTTTTCCATACTATTCAATGACTAATTATATTAATTTTAATCAGTGATTAAATTTTTATAAAATGGTTTAAAATTATTTTTCTTATTTTTTTTACGAATGAGGTACTTTGGAATTTTTTCTAACAATGTGATAAGAATAAGTGTTTTAACATATTCATAATGAACAAAAATTCATTGTGTCATGACCATAAAATGTTTTGAAACTTACTTTATATGTTTCGATGGTTCTTTTCTATGTAATTTTTTTACTAATATTTTTTTTGGAAATTCTTTTTTTAAAATGATTTTCTATTTGAAGAGGGTATTTTTCTCAAAAATGTTTTCAATGATAATTTTATTGTATTTATATTCAAAAAATATATAAACCCTTAATTTACTTATTCTTTACTAGGGATATGTTGGAATTATATCATCCTTATTCTTTATCTAGATGATTTTTCATCTACTTGATATATAAGGTTTTTACATTCAATATTCTTTCTATTCTAATATAAATAGTTATTCATTTAAAAGATATAGATTGGGATTAATTATTTTATATGAATAATTTATTGGACTTACTAGGTTATGGTTGTGGCCTTTTATAGGCATTCGATGTATTGGTAGGTCTCTTAAGACAAACTATTTTGGGTATTTGGACAAGGCCTTACCTATTTAAGTAAGATGTATTGGAACAAGGCCTTGATGCTAAGTTTATGATGATCGAAATCAATAATTCCATCATTTAAAAATCAGTTATTTATTTCCATGTGATTATTTGAATAATTATGATATCTGTAAATAATAAATCCAATCTCATGTGATTATTAATATAGAATTACTTGATAATTTTTCAATTTTTCAATATAATTCTTCCTCATCTGATTATTTATTAAATGAAATGTGTTTTCAGTTGTTTACCTTGTAATATTAACTATGATTAATTTAATTAATATATCGTTCATTGTAATCATACCATTACTAAGAATATTATCTCACTGTTATATTTTTTACATTCCCAAAAATATGACGACGGATATTGTGAAAGATATATAAGGTGTAATTTTATTTATTATACTATGATTTTATATTTCTAATATAATATGGGAATCATGTATGTATCTAGTTTACCAATATTGACAAACTATTTGGTCCATTGGGAAGAAGATAGTTGAATATATTACCGGAGTAACATAGTAACCACAAGCTCAGGATACTAGGATTAGAGTCTTTACAGTTGGTATTAGTGGAAGATTAGTAAAAACATTCAGAACTACATTTAGGAAAAACATAATTCAAGTAACATAACCCTATCACTAAATTTCAGGATAAGTCTATATAAAGGATAACATATTAATGACTTTATAAGGTAAATAATATGTTGTATTCCATGAAATACATCCTTATCTTGATAAAAATGGTTGACATAGTTATTTCATAGATGCATTGAGGTGTAATAATCTTAAAAAGATTTGGTTGAGTATATCTTTTACATCATTATAATACATAGTTAATGTACCTTAAAACATGCCTATTTTGACAATCTCAAGGTATTTTTTTGATTTAATTCACATTTTCATTACCAAAGTTTATAAAAGATTTTAAAAATTATGTTAAAAGGTGTCAATAAAAAGATTGATTTTGTGGTAATGCAATAATGTTTTTTTAGTATTAAAATATCACTAACATTGATAATGTAAATTTCATTGTATCTGGAACATTAAATTGGAAATTAATTTGATGAAAATGTGATTTAATTCAACTTTGATGAAATTTATTTAATTTTTGGATTTATGGAAATTTTCTGTAATTTTATTTGATGAATAAGGAATGTGTTAATTTTTGGAAGTGTATATGTTTTCATGTGAGGATAATAAAGAGTTGTGGATAAAATCATGGTTTTATAAGATTAAGGTAGATCATAATTTCAAAAGAATATATGCCCATTTTGAGGTTTTATGTGATGTAATTTTGAGGATATTCGAAATTTGTACTAGGTTTTAGGAAAACAAATATTCTTTTAAGGATTAAATAACCCACTGGGTTTATATATTATTTTTTGAAAAGTTAATTATAGTTTATTGGATAGTAGGATATATATAATCTTTATGGTTAATAAGTGATTCATTAAAAGGTTATAATTTTTATGATATTTATGAAAAAAAGGATTTCCTTTCATTTTGGTATCTAAATTTAATTCATGTTATTTCTGGGTGATGTTCATTACATTATAAGATCCTAGGGAGATTTATCGTGGTGATTAATTATATTTTTATGGATGTAAGTTAGAAGGTATGATATCAGTTATGAGGTCAAAAAACTACTTAATGTTGAGTTTAATGAGTTTTATTGAGATGTGGGGTTATTTATTAGTTGAATCAAAGTTTAACATTTTGTTTTATTTTGATAAGGTTTTTGTAAAATGTATTATATCATCATATGAATGTTTATAAATTTTAAATATTATCTTTATTTGTTGAAACAATTTATGTTTTTGTTAATATGTAAAGAAAGGTGGAATATCTTATTATCATTTTATGGATTTTGTGACCCATTATAATTTAATTTTAGTTATTTAGGAATGAAGAAATACATCTTGAATACTCATCATTTTTAGAAAAAGTTGATATTATGGATGAAATTAAATAAATTATGAAATTATAATAATAAATTAATTAACAATAATAATCATTTCACTATATATAATAACATAATTCCTCAAATATTGTAAAAGGATCTTGGAAAAAAATTCTATGTTACATTCATTCATGATGAATCAATCCCATTTTTCACACATTATTAATTTATGGTTTCTTAGTCCTTAACTTTCAAAGGATCAATCTCTTAATTGTGGATAATGTTCTCTTTAACTCTTCGTAATTATTAAGTTATTTATTTTTTCCTACATGTCCATATATTCACTTTCCACCAATTTTATCCTATTTTTAATCCTAGTTATGTGTCATTTGAAATGAATTTCATATTTCTCTTTCCCTATTTTAGAGGAAGTTTTATTAACCCTTTTTATAATGTTGGATTTTAATAAAATTATTTGTTAAATTTAAAACCATTGATTACAAATATAAAGTTCAAATTTTGAGGGTGAAAACTATTAATGGGTGATTATATAACTCCTAGATATTTTAAAATTACCCTATATTTAATATAATGTATGACATACAACACAGAACCTAAATGAATTGAAAAATATTGTTATTTAAAAGTTACATTTATTACATAGCCAATGAATTTTTGGGAATGAATAGGATCAACAATATTTTAAAAATAAATAAATTTCATACACATTAAAAATTTATTTATTAATGATTTGGAAATAAGAACTCCAGTTTTAGCAGTAATTTTATTCTTCAAAAACACATTTTCTTAAAATAGTTTTTATTACATTTTTGTGAGAGAATATCATTATTAATTTATATAACTTTTAGAAATTGTATTTAATAAAATTAATACCATTATTTTAAATAAACATTTTAAAATTATCATAGATTTAATAATTTTTTATTCTTTTGGAAAATATTTATCCTACAGTGAATAGTGTAAATCTCTATTTTTTTAAAATTGAAATTTTCATCAAGAATTTACAAAGGATTTTTTTTAAATTATTTAAAATTAAAATTAGTTTTTATCAAATTATTATGAATACAATTTTTGAATTTGAATTAATTTTGTTGTCTAATATAGTATAAAAACATTATACATAAAAGGACATTTTTCTAAAGAATAGTTTTTCATTGCATTCTGTGTTTTAATTTTAAACTAGTTTTTTTGAAAGAAACCGGCCATTATGGATGTTTGAAATTAATATATTCCAATTCATTTGTAACGCCCTGACCCCAGTTACCCAGAGTTTGTGCATTATTACATAACATTGACATGATCACAAGAAAGATCAAGTCTCAAAAGACTGATTAGTTTAGTAGCCTTGGAAGAACTAGATACATTAATAAATTTTACATTACATCATAAAATGAAAACTAAAACAATATAGTCTCCATTGTCCGCACTCATATCCTCTCATACTATCCCTGTAGGTCATTCATAATTTACTTTATCACATCATGGGAAAAATAAAACATAGAAAATGGGTGAGCTCAAATGCCCGGTAAGGATAACAATATAGCAAAAACTTTCATAAATAATATTAAACATTTAAGGAAATGTATAACTAAAAAAATCATTTTTAAACTTGAACTTCAACATAGTATGGAAAAAATAAAATGGAATAATTCCATTTACTTATTCACATGGATATTCTATTTTCGAATAATTACATGCAATAATAATAACCACTTTCATAATGATGGAATGCAAAATGCCAGACTATCATAACCACAAAGCCAGGGCCTCGTGCCAGGACTACAAATATGATTTTTTCAAGGCCTTCTACCAAGACACTATTTTGTATCATTAGACCTACCGATGATCGAGGAGCTATAGCGGGCTCCACCCGTCACATATTAAGTCCAATGCATTCCCATATGAAAAGGTTTAAACATAACATAAACATTCGTATTAAAACTAGCATACGAAATGTAAATACTTCACACATAAACCATGAATGGTATAAAATTAACACATCCACAGTCAAACATATCACAAAACCTTCAATACAATATATAAGTTTTGTATCATAATAAATCTACTTCAAATAAGCGTAAAATCCATCAATGGATGTTGATATAGATGAAATCAAAACTCTTTTTAGAGAAATATCTCTTTCTATTTTGAAATCATTTAAGAGTCATATATTTATAAAATAAAACATTTTCTTTTAAATATTATTATAATCTTGTAAGTGAAGGTTCGGCAATTTTATAACGGCGGAAAATAGCCGCACCCTCCGTATAAGTTAAAAAAACATTCTTACCTTAATTCTGTCGAAAAGGATAAAAAGGACCTAGTTCGGAAAACGATGGAAATATTCCTTTATAAGCCACTTATAAAAGTCAAAAAGGGTATAAATGAATTTATACTATAGTATTTAAAATATTAAGAATGATTTGAAATACATTTTTAAGAAACATGGATGTGGATGATAAAGAGGTCCCAGTAGATAATCACGTATAAACAACCTCTGATAATGAAGAGATTGTGAAATAAACCCGTACCTTGTACTTTTCCTTGGTTGGGGTAGGTTAACCTCCTATATAATGGTGAAATAATTGTTATTAAATTATACAAGAATCATATATATTAATATGATATCAAATATGATCTTTTAACATTGCTTTGTTAATAATATTTTAGACTTATCGTTGTTTCAGGTGTTAACATACTCGTTTTCTTTTATATATTTTGTTACATAAGTTGTGTTTGTCATGGATAGGTTGTATCTTAATCATATATAGAATTATATCAAGTCCTTAGATACTATTATTAATCATCAAATGAGAATTTGACTTGAATGGATACGATGGAGAATGAATCTCATCGCCTGCCTGGAGACAGTAGTCCGTATGTACGCACGAGCGACAATATCATTCTTTTGATAATAAAATAATATATAATTGGATGTTATATCATATATAAAGAATAATTATCATGTTATATTTTTTATTTACATGAATTACACATCATTATTATACGCATCCAAATAATAATTTATTGAATAACAATTACACCATGACGTGGAGACGGTAAGCCGTACGTACGCACGTATGGTGACTTTTTATTCAAAGGATGGATAGAATACTGAATATGGTTGTACCATATTTATAATAACATCACAGTATATATAAGATATTGGAGTTATTATTTTAGAATGGTAATAACAAAGAAAGAAGAAGTGGAAGAAGAAAGGAACTTGAAAAAGGGTGGTGAAATCATTACCTTTTCTCCGGGTTCTTCCCTTTGATTTGATGAAAAGGGATCCTTAGGATGGATTTATGACAAAAGTATTTCCTCTGGGATGAAGTGAGGGAAGTTTATAGAGTATTTGGGTAGATTTGTTCTATGCCGAATGTCTTTGAAGGTGTGAATTAATTAGAAGGGGGAGTGCCCTTTTATAAGAGGGGTGAGGGGAACCTTTGGAAAAGCTAGAAATATTATTTTATAATAAATTCATATTCAGTTTCTAATGGCTCCAAAGTGGATTATTTAAAGTTTAAGGTGTGGATGGGTCGAAAACCACTCATCCAATAGAAGTTAGACAGGTTTGGGTCATTATATTAACCTTATCGTTTAGTTTTAACTCTTAGTTAATTAGTTTGACACTTACCATGTCACTTTGCATTTTTACATTATATAGTTATTAAACATACTATATACCTCAAAGATACCCCCAAGTGGTCCATTAATGATACAAATATCATGATATAAGTCTCTTGGAAGAACCTTAGATTTTTAGGAATTGAATATCAATTAATAATATAATATTTGATTTAAAAACTCTTTTATGTCAGTTTTGACATTATTTAGATAATTGATTTTTCCGAAAATCATAACAGATTTATTACTTCTAAAAAAGATAATTAAATCATTACTAACATGTCATATTAACCTAGGAAATTATTTTAATTCTTAAAAAGTCTCAAATTATATTTATTTGGGTACTTATAATATCAACTATTTTAATTTTTCACTATTATGGTAATTACTGCATCATCATTGTGTCATAAATATATTAAATTAATTAATCTCTAAAAATTATAAATAAAATATAAATATTTAGGAAATATTTTTATCTTTCTAATGAATATTTAAAATCCAATTTATTTTATGTATAATTCTATATTAAAAATGTTTTTGTAAATAAACTTTGATTTTAACTCTTTTAACTCTTCTTTGAATTAAAAAAATAATAAATGTCCTAATCTAATCCAAGTGGACCTAAATGATAATATTTTATTCCTAAGGCTGTTTTTTGTCGAGATAAAATTGTCCAATAGAATTAAGACATGTGTTAGGGTAATATTAATATCATTTTTACCCTTAATTACCTATTTACTTTTAACTGTGGTAAATAAAAGTAAAAAGTTACTATTCACCAAAAATTATTTTCATCTCATTGAACCACATTTTACTCCGTTATATTAACCGTGTCCCTTGGATTTTGGAAATTCCACTCACATAAGAGGTAAAATTATGTTTTATGAAAAATTCAGTATTTTAACTACCACTTAGTGGTTTCACTGTTCATCAAAAAATGAAAGTTTCCAGAAAAAATACCAAAAATTAGGCCTAATATATATTTGATATTATGAATTCAAAAATGATGTCTATTTTACCAAATTCAAAACATATCAGTTTCATTAATTAATTTAAAAATTAATTCCCGTCATCAAAATAAATAGCGTGTTTTTAAGAGATAATAACTATCAAAAGACTGACACTTGTTTAAGTCCGGTTTAACTGTGAAATTATGTACAATGACCAAAATTGTATTAAATGGTAAAAATATATTCTAAATATACTTTAAAACCACTCAAATTCAAAATTTATCAATATAAATTATTTTGATTAAAAAAATATTAATTAAAATTTAGTAATTTTAACTATTCATCAAAATATAAATTTTATCCGAAAAGTTCCAAAATTTCACAATAGGAAAAATTCGATACTCTGAATACTAAAATGAAGTCCATTTTGAGAGATAAAATTTATAAAATTTCAAAAAATAGGTATTACTATTCATAACGGCTAGTTTGATTGGTTGTTGTGTGTGTTAGAACTCGAAGTTGCGTACAACACACGCTACTATATTATTCAAAGGAAAGCGTACCATGGAAGCTTGGGTTGTATCATTGTAAATTTTTTATTTCCCCATTCAAAAAAGTAAATTTATTTAGTCAAATTGAATATATAAAAGTTTAAAATATTCGATTTAAAAAGGGTTCACTATTAAATGTTGTTAAAAGTGCAATACTGAAAATGAATTTATCCTTACATTATATCTAAGAAACTCATAATATGGATTCTAAAATTATAAGGATTATATAATGTTTAAAATTTAGTTAATACTATTCATAACCTCTTTTGAATGGCATGTTTGGTAAGTCATGGTGCGCTTTAACTCGGTGTTGCGTGTAGTGCAAGTTATTGAATTATTTTGATGAAATAACACACTATAAAATCTTGCGGTGTTAATTCTCCCCTCATTCAATAAAATGTGTCCTCGCAATTTGAAATTGTTTTTCGAAAATAAAAGGTTGAAAATAGAAAATATCTTTGTGGGAAAACCCACATCATAAATTGGGTTGATAAAATTTAGCCTTAATAAGAGGAAACGAGAAATGAAAGGGTCGCCACAAAATTATGATCTCTATTCGGATAACATTGGTGGAAATTAGAGACATGTAATTGGAGGAAAAATGTAAATATTTATAGGTAGTGATTGAGGTCATCAATCACAAACAAGTGTAAAATTGAGGGCCTTAAATTCATCAATCTATGATGATTTAAAATACCATCGGTTCAGAAAAACATATGGTATTTGGATAACACATTTTTGTTGTTTTAAGAACCCTTCACTAAAGTATAAGAATTAATTTCTTCATTGAATAAGAGAAGAATAAAAATATATACTTGAAAAGTAGAGTCTCAACCTTTAACTAAGTTCTACCACAAACTCATCTTTCACTCTAAAAGGTAACAGAACATAAAAATTATATTCCATTTATCGTATTCGTATATGGTTAAAAAATTAATTTTTAATTCATCTAGAAGAACCATTAAAAAATGAAATTATTCAAACTAGGACATCATGTGGGTTAGTGGTAGGTGATACACCCTTGTCGCCCTTCGGTTGTGGGTTCAAGTCTCACGGCCTTGCCGGACGCGAAGGGTTGCCGCCCGACCTCCGGGTTGTCCTTTTATGGAAATCCAAAATAATCCAAACTAGAACTATCCAAAATACTTTAGTCCAAAATTTATAAGGAAGGTAAACACAATGAAGATCCATTTTTTTGCGTAATAACATGTGATCAGCTTCATCATGTATTCTTTTAAAACACTGCAACACCCTGAATTACCATAAAACCTTATAGATTACATTCATGATCCCTTATTCATTAATGAATAATAGATATACTCCTTCAATCCAAAAATGTTGTAAACCCCAACAATGATGGAATATACAAATCATTAATTAGTTTCAAGGTAGTTAAGAATATGCAATATAATTTATCCAAATCAATCATATATTATTCAAAAATCACTACCTCGGTATCAAAACAATATTATGGTTCATCTTTCTATCAACCATATATTTTCCAAAAATTTAACCTATTGTTGAGTCACTTTTCTTTATTCCACACAATCTCAAGTCCTTAATGAAATAGTACTGCAGTACAATCCTTATATAGTTCATAATTATTGTAACAAGTACATTGTTGATACAACACTCAAATGACATAATCAACATAAGAACTCTAATCATTTCTCTTCATCTGTGGTAGTATCATAACTTGATTATTATCCAGTAGCATCATTTTCGGCATAGTATGATGACTAGGACATTGGTTCGCGTAGTGTCCAAACTCCTTGCAAATGAAGCATTGTACATTTGAAACCATTTTCATACCCTTGCAGTCACATACTTTGTTCACTTTTCCTCCACACATATAACAAACTCCCATTCCTTTTAGGAAAGTTCCAGGGTGTTTCTTTCTACAGTTATCACATATGGGAAAATTCTTCTTTTCCCTTTTCCCTTTATCCACCTTTCTCTCTTCCATCCTTTCCTTCTCTTTCATCCCTTCAAAGCCATAGGACTCAGTAAACTCTTTACTTATCTTATCAACACATGATATTATTTCTTCATATGATGATAATACATGGGAGACTATTTCTCTTATAAATTCTAGCTTAAGACCATAAAAGATATGACCCTTCTTTCTCTTTGGATCATGTGCATTGCTGGAGTTCTCATTCCTTCTACTGGGCTCCATTTCTAAACAATGGAATACACTAGATTTGTTTAGGAATAACAATAACTAATCCCAAACTTGTAAAACACATAACATAAATTAAATATTTTTTGGATATAATCCATAATCATAAAAATGTATCCTTTGAGGAAGTATATACTCATAAGACCTTCATAATGGTTTGTATAGAAAATGAGAATTATCCTAATCATATCCCCCGGTAGTGTCATTACCAAGAGTGCAGCTAGGCCCGTTGTCGTGTACCAGTTCCCGTTTGAGTCCAGCTCAAAGCGGTGTTTTCGGGTTTTACCCTTAGGTACATCTGTGCTAGAGCCGCCTCTACCTGCTCGTATCTAGACAGTGATGTATTGCATGGAAAACACCCAAAATCTCTACAATACCAAAATTCTAGGAAGTTCCTCTATACTAATCCTCAAAGTCCATCTTAAATCTATGTTCTCTAATCAGAGTTTATCTAAATCTATATTCCAAGGTTTGTACTAAACATCCTATGATACCAACAGTAACGCCCTGACCCTAGTTACCCAGAGTCAGTGCATTATTACATAACATTGGCATGATAACAAGAAAGATCAAGTCTCGAAAGATATATTAGTTTAGTAGCCTTGGAATAACTGGATACATTAATAATGTTTACATTATATCATAAAATGAAAACTAAAACAATATAGTCTCCATATTCTACACTCTTATCCCCTCATACTATCCCTACAGGTCATTCATAATTTACTTCTTCACATCATGGGAAAAATAAAACATAGAAAAGGGGTGAGCTCAATTTCCCAGTAAGGATAACAATATAGCGGAAACTTTCATAAATAAGAATATACATTTAAGGCAATGTATAACTAAAACAAAAGCCTTTTTAAACTTGAACTTAAACATAGTATGGAAAAAATAAAATGAAATAATTCCATTTACTAATTCACATGGATATTCTACTAATCAAATAATCACAAGTAATATCAATAACCACTTTCATAATGATGGAATGCATAATTCCATACTATCATAACCACATAGCCAAGGCCACGTGCCAATACTACAAATAAGATTTTGTTAAGGCCTTGTGCCAAGACACTAGTTTGTCTCATGATACCTACCAATGCATCGAGGAGCTATAGCGGGCTCCACCCGTCACATATTAAGTCAAATGCATTCCCATATGAAAAGGTTTAAGCATAACATAAACAATCGTATTAAAACTAGCATACAAAATGTAAATACTTAATCCACAAACCATTAATGGTATAAAAATAACACATCTACAGTCAAATATAACACAAAACCTTCAATACAATATATAATTTTTGTATTATAATAAATCAACTTCAAATAAGCCTAAAATCCATAAAAGGATGTTGACATAGATGAAATCAAAACTCTTTTTAGAGAAAAATCTCTTTCTATTGTGAAATCATTTAAGAGTCATATATTTATAAAATAAAACATTTTCTTTGAAAATATTCTTATAACATTGTAAGGGTAGCTTAAAAAATTTTATAACGGCGGAAAATAGCGGCACCCGCCGTATAAGTTAAAAAAACATTCTTACCTAAATTCTGTCAAAAAGGTTAAAAAGGACCTTGTTTGGAAAAGGACGAAAAGATTCCTTTATAAACCACTTATAAAAGTAAACATGGGTATAAATGAATTTATACCATAGTCTTTAAAACAATAAGAATTATTTGAAATACATTTTTAAGAAACATGGATGTGGATGATAAAGAGGTCCCAGTAGATAATCACGTATAAACAACCTCAGATAATGAAGAGATCGTGAAATAAACCCTTACCATGTACTTTTCCCTGGATGGGGTAGGTTAAAATCCTGTATAATGGTGAAATAATTGTTTTTAAATTATAAAATAATCATATATATTAATATTATATCATATATGATCTTTTAACATTGGTTTGTTAATAATATTTTAGACTTATCGTTGTTTCGGGTGTTAACTTACTCGTTTTCTTTTATATGTTTTGTTATATAAGTCGTGTTTGTCCTGGATAGGTTGTATCTTAATCATATATAGAATGATATCAAGTCCTTAGATACTATTATTAATCATCAAATGAGAATTAGACTTTAATGGATACGATGGAGAATGAATCTCATCGCGTTCGTGGAGACGGTAGTCCGTACGTACGCACGAACGACAATATCATTCTTTTGATATTAAAATAATATATAATTGGATGGTATATCATATATAAAGAATAATTATCATGTTATATTTTTTATTTACATGAATTACACATCATTATTATACCCATCCAATAACAATTTATTCAATAACAATTACACCACGACGTGGAGACGGTAAGACGTACGTACGCACGTATGGTGACATGTTATTCAAAGGATGGATATAATACTGAATATGGTTGTACCATAATTATAATAACATCACAGTATATATAAGATACTTGATTTATTATTTTAGAATGGTAATAACAAAGAAGGAAGAAGTGGAAGAAGAAAGGAACTTGAAAAAGGGTGGTGAAATCATTACCTCTTCTTCGGGTTCTTCCTTTTTATTTGATCAAAAGAGCTCCTCAGGTTGGATTTATGACTAAAGGAATGCCTATAGGTTGAAGTGAGGGAAGTTTAGAGTGTATTTGGGAAGATTTTGGCTGAGGCAAATGGCTTTGAAGGTGTGAATTAACGAGAATGGGGTGTTCCCTTTTATAAGAGGGGTGAGGGGCACCTTTGGAAAAGCTAGAAATATTATTTTATAATAAATTCATATTCATTTTATAATGGCTACAATGTGGATTATTTAAAGATTAAGGTGTGTATGGGTCGAAAACCACTCATCCAATAGATGTTAGACAGGGTTGGGTCATTATATTAACCTTATCCTTTAGTTTTAACTCTTAGTTAATTAGTTTGACACTTACCATGTCACATTGTATTTTTATATTATATAGTTAATAAACTTACTATATACCTCCATGCGACCCCAAAGTTGTTAATTAATGATACACCTATCATCATATAAGTCTCTTGGCCTATCCGTATATTTTTAGGAATTCAATATCAATTAATAATATAATATTTGTCTTAAAAACTCTTTTATATCAATTTTGACACTATTTGGAAAATTGATTTTTTTTGAAAATCATAACTGAATTATTACTTTGAAAAAAGTTAATTAAATCATTAATAACTTGTCATATTAACCTTGAAATTTAGTGTAATTCATAAAAAGTCTCAAATTATATTTATTTGGGTATTGATAATATCAATTATTTTAATTTTTTACTATTATGGTAATTACTTCATCATCATTGTGTCATAAATAAATTAAATTATTTAATATCAAAAAATTATAAATAAAATATCATTATGTAGGAAATCGTTTTATATTTCTAATGAATATTTAGAATCGAATTTATCTTATGTATAACCTTATATTAAATTTATTTTAGTAAATAATCTTTGTTTTTAACTCTTTTAACTCTTCTTTGAATTAAATAATAAAAAATGTCCTAATCTAATAAAAGTGAACCTAAATGATAATATTTTATTTCTAAGGTTGTTATTGTTCGAGATACACTTGTCCAATAGAATTATGACATGTGTTAGGGTAATATTAATATCATTTTTACCCTTAATTACCCTATTTACTTTTAACCGTGGTAAATAAAAGTAAAAAGTTACTATTTACCAAAAATTATTTTCATCTCATTGAACCACATTTAACTCCTTGATATTAACCTTGTCTATCAGATTTTCGAAATTCCACTCACAGAAGCTGTAAAATTATGTTTTATGAAAAATTCAGTTTTTTAACTACCACTTAGTGGTTTCACTATTCATCAAAAAATGAAGGTTTTTTCAGAAAAAATACCAAAAATTAGGCCTAAGATATATTTGATATTATGAATTCAAAAATGAAGCCTATTTTACCAAATTCAAAACATATCAGTTTCATTAATTAATTTAAAAATTAATTCCCGTCGTCAAAACAAATATCATGTTTTTAAGAGATAATAACTATCAAAAGATTGACACTTGTTTATGTCCGGTTTAATTGTGAAATTATGTAAAATGACCAAAATTTTATTAAATGGTAAAAATATATTCTAAATACACATTAAAACCACTCATATTCATAATTTATCAATATAAATTATTTTGATTAAAAAAGTTGTTTTTAATTAAAATTTAGAATTTTCACTATTCATCAAAATATAAATGTTATCCGAAAAGTTCCAAAATTTCACCTGAGGAAAAATTATATACTCCGAATACAAAAATGAAGTCCATTTTGAGAGACAAAATTCATAAAATTTCAAAAAGTAGGTTTTACTATTAATAAAGGCTACTTTGATTGGTTGTGGTGTCTGTTAAACTCAAAGTTGCATACAACACACGCTACTGCATTATTCAAAGGAAAGTGTACCGTGGAATCATGGGATGTTTCATTGTAAATTTTTGATGTCTCCATTCTAAAAAGTAAATTTATTTAGTCAAAATGAATATATAAAAGTTTAAAATATTGGATTTAAAAATGGTTCACTATTAAAATTTTGTAAAAGTGCAATACTAAAAATGAATTTGTTCTTACATTATGTGTAAGAAACTCATAATATGGATTCTAAAATTATAAGTATTATATAAAGATTAAAATTTAGTTAATACTATTCATAACCTCTTTTGGACGGCTTGTTTGGTAAGTCATGGTGCACTTGAACTCGGTGTTGCATGTATTGCACGTTATTGAATTATTTTGAAGAAATAAAACACTATGAAATATTGGGGTGTTACATCATTTGTTTTTATGTAGTTTTCAAATTCAAATTAAATGAATAGTTTTAAAAATGATAGTAATAATATTTAAAAATAAGTAATAATTTCTTAAATGATTTAAAATTTATACAAAAACTATATTTAGAAATATAAAGACCGGAAAATTCCATATAAATTTCTTTTAAATTAAATATAAATATTATGAGTATGAGAATCTTTACGCAACATGTTTTCGAGGCCTCAAGAGCCCAGAACGAAATTTTGGAACTTTTTTAACGTACGTTCGGTAAACGTGTGGGCAATATTTTCCATATTTTGAACTGGTGCTCGGATTAAAAATCCTAGGGCACCATTGAATCTGTAGTGTCAGGAGTCACTTAAGGGAAGCTTAACTTCAAATAGAAAGGGTTGGATGAAATAGCTAATTTCATGGAATTTACAAAAAAATAATAAAATAACTAAAGATTATTTGGTTTTTCTTTTTTGAATCCATTGGTCAAACTGTGGTGTGACCACAATGCAATGTCAAGCTATTTAATGGATTGACTCTTATTTTATGTAACCACACCACTTTGGGGGAATTTATAGAAGGTGTAATTGCACCGTTGAGAGAATTTAAAAGGTTCATTAATTATACTCATTAAAGAACCTCATTTATTGTGTGATTAGTTGATCCTCTCCTCCAATCTATTTAATATAATCTGAGGCTTGGGATTTGGGAGAGCTACGAGAGGAAGTTATATTACAAAGAATCGATGACTTTCCTCTCTGATGAAGAACGTGATCGAGTGACAGATGTTGGGGGGGAATCGACGGGTGAAGAAAAGCACCAAAGAACACCTTTGAACGTGTACACTCCCTTATCTTATGAAGCACCATCAAAAGAATGCAAGGTATGGGTTTATGCATGATTTATCCCCTTTACCCCATTCATGATCATTATGAAGAACACAGATCAACCATCCAACGGGTTGATCAGTGTTTGTTCTTAAAATGAGGGAGGATATTGCAGGGTTTTCCATAAAGGAGTTTATTCATTTTAGTAGTCCTTTTGATGTTATAATGCTAACATGGAGGGTGAAGGCCAAAAGAACAAGGCCTCGACCCTTCATCGTTTTCGGTTTTGGTTGCGTATTTCGTGGATGACGGGAAGTTATGGTAGCACGTGGAGGTACCGGCCTTATGCCTGGTGAAGAAGAGATGGGTCGATGGCCCAATCGACACTGTAGGAGGAGGTGCGCCCAGGGGGGGTGCCTGGGATATTGAGGCCACAACCACGATGGGCTGTGATGATGGAGGAGGCACGCCTAGGCGGCTCGCCGAGGCGTCGGTCTCTGAGGCCACGAAGGGGCATGACCCAGGAGGAGGAGCGCTCTGACAGTGCGCCTGGGTGAAGGAAGCAGTGACCACAACAGGCTGCATCCCTAGAGGAGGAGCACCTTGGCAGCACGCCTGGGTGGCGAAGAAGTCCCGACTGCGACGGGCCGCTGCTTGCTGGAGTTCCACGGTGCCAGCGTGGCGCCACATGGAGCAGTCAACTTCCAAGTGGGTTGACGTGGAAGGTGCGTCCGGGTCCATCGGTGGTGTGACCAGGTTCCAGAGACATCTATGCCACCTATGGGGAGAATGGAGCTAACCCGCAACTGTGGGATGGGGTTATCCTAGTGGGTCACGTCTCTAGGTGGGCCGGACTAAACATGCCAGCACAGTGGGCTGAGCTCGCAGGTCAATTTGGTCGAGACTGTAGGTCTAGTGGGACCAGACCGAAGGTTCAATGGGCCAAACCCATAGCCTAGAGGATTGGTTCGGACCCTATCGGGTTGGGCCCTATGGGACAGTTTGACCTGGTAGGGTCGGATTCAGGTCAGGTCGACGTAGACCCGGTCGGGTTGGGTTGGTCCAACCTGGTCGGACCGAACCCAGACCCCTTTCGGCCCAATTACATTTAATTGGTTGTAACTCCTAAACCAGAAGTTTGTTTGATGAAACATAAATGGTTCCAGAACCCTTAGGATGAGGTGACCCTTTTTATAAACTCCACATGCCTTTCGGAGAATGATCGATTTTGTCTAGGTTGGATCGTACCCGAATCCAACCGGGCCCTAAACCCTAAAATTCATATAACATATAGACCATGGGTCTATTTGACGTGTTTTTTATTGAATTAGAACGTTTATGAAATGACAGATCATTGGGTTAGTTCTTTGTGAGACTTCGTATTGGTGGAAATATGATCTATAACATGTGGAGCGGTTCTCCCAAGAGCGCTATGTACGGAACCCTGTGATTAGTTGAGACCTGAAGACTGGTGATTTTTGACTCCGTGTTACTCGAAAGCCAAGTGGGATTCACCTCTATATGACTTGGAAGGACCACAATGGGGAGTAGCTCATTGTGACTTGGAAAACCCTCAGTACTCGACAAGAGAAGTATCTCAGCAGACCACGGTGGGGAGTAGCTCTGTGTGACTTGAAAGAAGCACGATACAATATGGGGAGGAGTACCTAAGAAGTTCAGGGTTAGTGGAAGCAGCTATGTGTGACCCGGTAGGACAACTATACTCGATAGATGAGGAATTCTCCAACATACAAGGTGTTCGACAATGTTACTACTGATGCTACTATTACTACCCATGAATATACCTTGTGTAAACTCTCATTGCTTTGTGCTATTGATTGACATTATTCTATGTGGTTTTTCCATGGTTGAAATCTAGGAGACATTTGGGTGTCTTGGGGTCCCTACAGGGTATTATTATACTCACCCCTGCACGGGCTTCGCCCGCACCTTATTGTGCCTTATGCTGACGATGGGTAGCTTTGATTGAGGCTTTGGGTGTTGGGACATAAAAGTGGATTGTGGTAACGATTGACATGGATAGTCGTAGTGATAAGATATTTATACCCTTTAGGTAGGATCCTTGGCTGGTGACCTTAGGATTGGTTTTCCATTTTCATTGTTTTTCCATTTTAGTTGGGCTTGTATTCTTGCCCCTTCACTTTTAGCTGTACTTATACTAAGTTTTTCAGTGGAATGTTGTTTCCCTTTTTTGTGTTGGGACTTGTTTAGACATGTGTTTGCATATAGGTGTCCAGGAAAATTCTTCCCACTTTCAGGTTGATGCCTTCGATGCTAGTCCCTTTCCCCTGGCCTTCGGGAGGTGGGTATGGGGTAGTCACAACACGATCCTTAGGGGACGGGTTGAGACAAAGTGTTATAAAAGGTAGGTCGATTACCTCTTTAAGACCGGGATTCTATGTTTTTACTTCGATACATAGTGTTATATGATGCAAGACTGACTTTCAGATTCGAGGAGTCCATTATTGGTGCGGCATCCGACGTATCCATACACTAGGACCTTGAATTCTTCTTTTCGGCTCAATACCCGAAAACACTAGTTTAATAAGCGCCAAATGGTTTTGAATAATATTCAACTCACTAGGTATAATGTTTTAACCATGGTACATCTTGATATTTCTCAGGAAGCCTCCACATAAATTACCATCCAGGATCCCAATACGAGGACGTGAGGCCAGCCAGCCTAGAGACGAGGCATCTGTTCAGGGACCAGTGTTTGAGATGTCCCCATCGGGTGGTGCACTACTACTCGACCACCCGATGGTCAACATCTACTACCAGCAGTTCCATCAGAGGATGTTCATACGTTCGGTTCCCAACATGAGTTTCAGAGAGAGAGAGACATCCCAAGTTTAGGGTAGAGATGGATTGTCAGGTCGTTGAGGACTGGTTAGAGGTTGTGATGCAGGTCTTCCATTTAGTGAGAACATAGCCTGAATAGATGGAGGTCTTGGCAGCGAGCCTTCTTCAGGGCTCTATAATGAGATGATGGATCATGACCATGCAGACTCACGATGTGGTGACCCTCACTTTGGATGACATCGAGAGGATTTTCTGGGATGATTTTTCCCCCCGACGTTGCACTCTGTGTGCATTCAGGAGTTGCTTCTCCAACAGCAGGGCTATATGAAAGTGGACCAGTCCTCGACAAGATTTATTAACCTCTACCTATTATCCACATACATGGTGCAAGACACTTTCTTCGGGGATCGATTCTCCGAGTAGGGACTCAGGTGGGAGATATAGGCTACGGTAGTGTCTCTCAGCATCACTACCCTGGCCAGTGTTCTAGAGCGAGCCCCTCTGATGGAGAGATTCTTGACAGAGCCAGCACCCATTGCTAGAGCTGCCAGCATACCCCAAGAGGAAAAGACTTCAGAAGGCAGCAGACATCAAACACGTGATCCCAAGCAGGCCAGGTCTTTCAGAGGCCATCCCCAGGACTCTGGGACGTCCGTGCAAGGATCCCAATCCAGAGGGTGTCCGACGGGGGCTAAGATTTCTGTTTCATGTGGTAGGTAGGGACACAAGGCACATGACTACCCGACCTGCTGTACAGATGAGAAACATATGGTTGGGGGACTTCTGAGGCAGAGGCCTATATTCGAGCGTAGAGGCCCACAGGGTGGAGGATGTGGAAGAGGAGCAGGTCATGAAGTAGGTGGTGGATTATGATTTGAGGTTCTACCACCACCACCCATAGGTGGTCCACCATGACAACATAGAGAAAGTGTACAAGGGTGAGAACAGCTCTAGGGGGCATTGGCCTAGGACCATGGAACTCTAGAGATGATTAGAGGTATGATCTGTGTCTATTCCACCCTAGCTGAATTTCTTATAGACATAGTGGCCAGTCAGTCTTTCATTTCTCTTACACTCGTTTCGAGCTCCAAGATTCTGATGGATCCGTTGGCCCGATCCTTACGTTTGAAGACTCTTATAGGAGAGGATTCAACGATTACACACTGGTGTAGGTAGCGCGAGCTCACTCTAGGAGGCGAGAGCTTTCAATGGGATATCATAATAGCAACATTGAGGCCTTATGACATCATTTTGGGTATGGACTGACTATTCACAGTCCATGCACAGATCGAGTGTTTTAGGCACATATTGTGGTATGTCCGTGAGGATGGGATCAGGTTTTCTTTCATATGTGAGGAGGATACCTTTGCAGCACAACATGGGGTCATTCTAAGGAGGGTGTTGCTGATCACTTATAATTTGGATGGACTCACCCTCAGGGTAGTAGACAATAGGATTCCGAGCTATCCTGTAGTGGTGGACCATTATGATGATGTCTTCTCTCATGATGCTCCGGGGAAACCTTCCCTTATAGAGGTAGAATTTTTCATCGACCTCTACCCCGAGACGACAAAGATATCTACACCATCATATCATATGGATCCCATGGAGCTTCCTGAGCTGAGGATTATGTTGAATGACTTACAAAAGAAGGGTTTCATGAGGCCTAGTGTTTCTTCTTGGGAGGCCTCTATTTTGTTCTCCCAGAAGGTAGATGGGAGTTTGAGGCTTTATGTAGACAATAGGTTCCTGGACCAGGTGAATGTGAAGAGTATGTATCCTCCGCTGAATATCGATGATCTCTAGAACCACCTGAATGGAGGACGGTGGTTTTCGAAGATATACCTCAGATCGGGCTATTATCTGCTCAGGCTAAGGTATGATGACGAAACGAAGAAAACCTTCAGATGTCGGTACGACCATTATGAGTTCTTGGTGATGACCTTTGGTGTGACCAATGCTTCGGCAGTGTTTATGGGGCTCATGAATAGGATCTTCCAGCTGTACTTCGATCACTTCATGGTAGTCTTCCCAGACTCCATGTTGGAGAACTCAGAATTGGAGGAGGAGCATTCCACACACCTCAAGATAGTTCTGGATACACTCTAGGAGCACCAGCTTTGTGGAGATCTCTTTAATTGATAGATCTAGATATAAGAAGTCCACTTCTTGGGGCACATTATCTCATAAGATGGATTTTTAGTGAATCCAGTGAAGATAGAGGCAGTGATTTCTTCGGACCCACCTTGGAGTGTGACCGAGGTGCAGAGTTTCCTGGGATTGGATAGGTACTACTGGAGATTTGTACCTGAATTCTCTAGTGTAGCGTCACCCCTATCACCTTTGATGGAGAAGGGGAATCCTTTCTTGTGGAAATAGAAGTGCTAACATAGTTTCCTGGAGATGAGGAGGATACTGACCAGTGCCCCCATATTGAGGTTCCCAGAGGAGGGGGTTGGGTATGTAGTCAACTATGACACATGAGGGACCGTACTAGGTTGTGTATAGATACAAGATCTAGTGGTGATAGACTACAGCTCATGGTAGTTAAGCTACATGAGAAGAACTATGATACCCATGGCCTGGATTTAGTAGCTGTTGTCTTTTTAATGAAGATGTGGTGACACAAATTGAAGGGTGAATGATTTACTATTAAATCTGATCACAAGAGTAACAAATATATCTTCTCGGAGAAGGAACTGAACATGAGACACTAGTGATGGAAGGAGTTCCTGCAGGACAATGACTCTGAAATAGTATACACTCATGGGAAGGTGAACTTAGTAGCAAACACACCCATCATGATGTCTGTTCTATAGTTTCTAAGTAAGGAGATAGACCTGCTAGCTGCATTGTATAAATCCTTCGTGGATATAGATAGAGAGGCCTACCTCCAATCTATGACTTTCACTCCCAAATCCTTTTGTGATTTTGGGTGGATCAGCTTGGGGATGTTGACTGTAAGGCCCGACGTGCTCAGATATCGTTAGTAAAGTTTCCTGAAGGATTTTATGAAGGTGGAGAGTGCATCATCTTCTTTAGAGGATGCACCATCATATCAATGAAGTTATGAGAGGAGGTGTTGATGTAGTTCCTTGCATACCCTTTTTCGGTATATCCTGTAGTGGAGAATATGTACCAAGACCTCTGGCGTCAGTACTAGTGGACAGGGATGATGAATGTAGTGGTGATGTTCGTATCACGATGCCTGACTTGTCAGCAAGGAAAGGCCAAGCATCAAGTACCAGTAGTCCTAGCTCAGCCACTTGAGGTGTTGTAATGTAAGTAGAATGGTATATCCATGGACTTCATGATAGGTCTACCACGTATGTCTAGGGGCCACGATTCCATCTGGGTTATAATTGATTGACTCACCAAGTCGGCCCACTTCTTACCCATCTGAGACTAGGGATCAATATAGAGCTTGGGACACCTCTACATACATGAGATTGTAAGACTTCCTGGGTTTCTATCGACGATTGTCTTAGATCATGATGCACGTTTTACATCACTTTTGTGGACAGGATTGCAGGAGGTGTGTTGGAATCTCTAAAACATGAGCACTTCCTTTCACCCTTAAAAAGACAGTCAGACAGAGCAGACCATAAAGACACTCAGGGACATGCTTCGTGCTCGAGTCCATGAATTTGGATGTAGCTGGGAGGACCAACATCCACTAGAGGAGTTCCCTTAAAACAATGGTTATCACTCCACCATCAGCATGTCTCTTTTTGAGGCCCTGTACGGGCGAACTTGCAGATCAACCCTATGGTGGACAGACACTGGGGAGTTAGTACATATGGGTCTAGAGTTGGTACATGCTACAATAGAGAAGATGCAGATAATCCAAGAGAGGATGATGACTACACAGAGCTAACAAAATTCTAATGTCGATAGGAGATAGAGATCCTTAGAGTTTGAGGATGGAGGCCATGAATTTCTATAGGTCTCACCCTAACAAGGATTATGAAGGTTTGGCCAGGGTGGAAATCTATCTCTGAGGTCCATCATACCTTTCGAGATCCTTAGTAGAGTATGTTAGGTGGCGTAACATCTAGCTATTCCATGTGTAGGGGTGAGACCCCAAAAATTTGATGTATTGTTTTAAAATTAAAAGAAAATATTACGAGTCTCTAAAAGTCGAAGGCACTTGTTTCTGAGGCCCAAAGATCACAGAAAGGAATTGTTGGACTTTTTCAAGGTATGTTCAGTAAATATGCGGGTGGAAACTTCTATCATTTGAACAGGTTCTAGGTTAAAAAAATGAGGGCTCCGTTGAATCTGTAGCATCAATATTCACTTAATGGAAGCTTAACTTCAACCGGAAAGGGTCGAAATTTTTTTTAATTTCTTGGACTTTACAAAAAAAATTAACTGAGGATTATATTATTTTTCTTTTTTTCAACATGTGGTCAAACAGTGGTGGGACCACGGTGTAGCCTCAAACCATTTAGTGTCATGACTCTTAAATTGGGTAATCGCACCAATGGGGTAAATTAAAAGAATGTGTAACTGCACAGCTAAGATAATTAAAGAGGTTCATTAAATATACTCATTAATGAACCTCATTATTTGTGAGGTGTGTTGATCCTCTCCTTACCTATATTTAATCTAAGCTTGGGCTTGGGTTTTGGGAGAGCTACGTGAGGAAGCTCTGACGATGCATCGACGACATTCCACTTCGATGAAGAACATGATCAAGCAATAGATGATGGGGTGAATCGATTGGTGACAACAAGCGCTGAAAAAAACATTCGGACATGTACACTCCCTCTTGTTCTGCAACACCTTCCAAAAAATACAACGTAGGGGTTTAGTGCTTTATTTATCCCCTTTACCCCGTTCTTGATTATTATGAAGAACACAGATCAACCTTCCAACTAGTTGATCGATGTTCTTTCTTAAAATGAAAGAGGATATGGCAGGGTTTTATTTATGGGAGTTTTTTAATTTAACTAGTCCTTCACAAGTTATAATTCTAATGTGGAGGGTGTCGGATAAACGAACAAGGCTTAGACACTCCGTAGTATTTGGATTTGGTTGTGTATTTCAAGGACGACTGGATGAGGCATGCCTCGACAACATTCTTGGGCGGAGAAGAAGCTGCGACCATGATGAGATGCGGTGTGCTGGAGTTCTATTCTGCCAGCGGGGCGCCATGTGGAGGAGTCAAATAGCTGAATGGGTTGATGAAGAAGGCGCGACTTGGTCCACCAGCTATGTGAGCAGGTTCCTGATGCGGCTATGCCACCTCTGGGGAGAATGGAGCCAGCCAACAACTGCAGGCCAAGGTGATCCTGGCAAGCCGGGCTGCCAGGCTAGCCGGACCAAACAGGCTCGCCCCACGGACTAGTGCGCCGGTTCAGACCCAACTAGGCCAGGACGATCTAGGCTCAGTGGCCCGGTTTGAGCTGGTAGGGTCAGACCTGGGTCAAGTCGACCTAGACTGGGTCTGGTCGGACCCGACCCAGACCCTTTTCGGCCCAGTTACATTTAATTTGGCATAACCTTTAAGTCGGACCTTCGTTTGGTGAACCGTTAGTGGAGCTGGAACCCATAAGACTACGAGTCCCTTTTGAGATACTCCACATCACATTTAGTGAAATTTAGTGTATTGCTGGGTTGGATTGTACCCAAATCTAACTGGTCCCTCAGCACTAAAATTCCTATAACTTATAGACATGGAATCTGGTTGACCCATTAGTTGTTGCATTTGAACCCGTATGACATAACAGATCACATAACTAATTCTTTGTGATGCTTCGTTTGGGTTGAAATATGTCTGACGGCTTTAGGAGCAGTTCTTCCAAGCATGCTATGTATGGAACCCTACGACTGGATAAGACCTGAAGACAACTGATTTTCATCTTTTTGTGACTAGAGAACCCAGTGGGAAGCACATCAGTGTGATGTGGAAGGGCCATGGTGGAGAGCACATTTGTGTGACTTGGATGAACCATGGTACTCAACACCTCAGTAGGCCAGAGTGGGGAACATCTCTGTGGGACCCGGAAGACCCACAATACGCGATGGGGAGAAGTACCTAAGCAGTTCAATGTTAGTGGGAAGTAGCTATGTGTGACCTGACATGCCCACTGTACTCAATAGAGGATGAGTTCTACAGTAGCTAAGTTGTTCAACAATGTGACTGGTTATGCTACTATTACCACCCAAGAATATACTTGGTGTGAGCTGTCTTTGATTTATGCTTGAGAAAGAGATTATGCTATGTGGTTATTTCAATTGTGGAATTATAGGGTACCTTCCGGGGTCTTGGGGTCCCTACTGGGTATTGTTATACTCACCCTGCATGGGATTCACTCTCACCTTATTGTGTTTGTGTAGATGATGGGCAACTTTGATTGAGGCTCGGGGAGCCAGGACCTGACGGTGGATGGTAGTGACAATTGATGTGGACAACCACAGTGATGAGCGTTACCTACCCTTCAGGTAGGATCCATGGAAAATGACCTGAAGAGTTGTTTTCCCTTTTTGATGTTTTTCCATTTCATATGAGCTTGTTTTCTAGCCACTTTACTTTTATCTATACATGTACTCTTTTTTTCAATGGTATTCTATTCCCATTATTGAGTTGGGACTTTGTTGGTCATGTGTGTGCATACCGGTATCCAGGAAAATGCCTCCCACTTGAAGGATGATGCCTTTAGTGCTAGTCGCCAGCCCCTGACCTTTGGGAGGTGGGCTTGGTGTAGTTAGAGAAAGGGCCCTAGGAGATGGGCTGGGATAAGTAAAATTACTATATCATGGTTTAAATTTCTACCAAGGTAAATGTTTTGAATTCTTTTTATAGAAACATTCTGACCCTTAAAGTGTATAAAACATTGTTTTCATGATAATTAAAACACAAAAATAAGGATCAAAGTATTGCTCGAGCATGAAATTTTTTTAATTAATGGGAGTATATAAACAAGTAATCATATTAAATTTTAATTATACCAATTTTTATCCCTTTGGACACCTGTTTTATTTTAATACTCTAATAAATTCTTAGAATTCCCCAACCCTCATTATAAATGGACAATCCCTCCCTTCTTTTCTTCTCAAATAAAATTTTATTTTTGTTATGCCAATACCTACCCAACTGAATTAATAATATCACAAAACACATTATATAGGTATTATTTTAGGAAATATATCAACCTTTTTGAATTATTATGTAATAAAAATGATGTTTCCCGAAGATGACGTATAACTTTTTGAGAAATATTTTAGTTTCATTTGTTCATCTACCTCCTTAGAATATTATAATAATATAATGAAATAAAAAAAATTGTATATTAAATATACAAAGATGTTTTCATGTTTATGTAATATCCTATATCCATATCATCTTCAGTAAAATTGAAAATGAAAATAGTATGCATGTGTACGACCAACTACCACCTCAAGAACAGATTTAATTTGTTTTCCATCACATCATATCATGGTTAGTTATAATAATTGATTTAATTTTGATTTTTGATATAGATTAAATATTTAACATAATGAAAAGATAATATATCATATAATTTCTTACCTTTCCATAAATTAAAAAATTATAAAGTTATTTGGGAATACATGTGGGTTACCATCTCCACGAAGCGCTACAATTTTTCTCCATCACTAAAGATATGTGATTTTTTCCATCACCACAATACATGGAAGATATATATAAGTTTATTTAAAAAAATATTATATATATGATATAATTATTATTATTTAAAGATAAAACAATACTTAAATTCTTCTATTCATGGTCATTAAAAATGGAATCATTAATCATGCACATATATATTTTACCATATCAAATATATAATATAGTTCATTTTTCAGAACCATCTATAATGTTTGGTGTTAAAAGTAGAATAGTTCTATAAAAATTATAATTATTAAATTATTATTATTATCCTGTAGATGATGGAACAACACCTTATTTTTATATGGTCAAACTACCAAAGACATTTTGTACATATGAACTGAATATCATCAAAACTTCTGACATGAAATTGATTGATTAATTAAATAAATATAACCTTCTAATAAATAAAATTAAAGCAATAATAAATAGGAAAAATTATCTTAATCAATTAAATAATTTTGATATGTTTATTATTCTGGAAGATAAAAAATGTACACGATGATTAAGACATGCGGTTAGGCATTTCATAACTCAATTTCTTTTCATTAGGTCATATTACTTTTTCATTGTCTTTGATTTTCGAAGTTTATATGTGTAATTACATATATTATTTTATATGGTATTTAAACTTCTTTTAAGTGGATATATGTTTGTTACCCATAATCTATTAATTTATTAATTCTCACTTCAAAGATACAATATTTTTATGTGTTTATTTTACAATCTCATACTTATTTAGAATTGTTTATGTTTAAGTCTCTACTGGAGGAATTATTGGATATTTTTATTTTAAAACAAATATATTTTATTAACATTTTATTATTTCTCTAAATTAAATTTGTTCCTTTAATTTTCCCCAGTTTATGTACACAACAGTCCAAAATAATATTTTAATGGATAATTGACTTTTTCCCTCTATTCTGTTGAAAATTATTTTTCTTCTATATCCATGTTTAAAAAAAATTATATAAAGAATTTTTTTAATAATACACTATTATTGTTTAAATTCAAATTTACCCAATATTTTTTACAAAATGGTTTAAATGTAATTTTGTTTTTGTTTTCCAAATAAGGTATTTTTTTACTTACTTATCAAAAATGTATAAAGAATGTTTATTTTAACATACTCGTAATGGGTATAATTTCCTACCATTATTACCAATAAATGTTTTAAAGATTAATTTTAATGTTTTCAATGTCCTTTTTAATGAATTTTTTTTTCTTGATAATCTTGATATTTTTAGTTTTATGTAATTTTTAACTGAAAATGGTATTTTCTTCATGATTTTTTTCCTTAATGATTTTATGGTATTTCAATTCATCATTTATAATAAAACTTGATTTTATATATGAATTAATAGGGGTATGTTCTAATGATATAATCCTTATTCATTCTAAGAATGGTTAATTATTTGTTTCATTGGGAATGTTTTGACATTCCATATTCTAGTAATTCCAATAAGAGAAGTTATTTATATTTAGGAATATGTATTAAGTTGACATATTTATTAATATAATGAATGAATTAGACATCGTAAGTGATGGGTGGGGCCCATTATTGACCCTTGATGCATCATTAGGATTCATGAGATAATGTAGTTTGTGTGTTTGGTTGTGGACATACCCATTATTGTCAAATGTCTTGGCATGAGGATTTGATAGTATTTTTATGATATCTGACATTATTCATTCCGATATTATGAAATAATATTTTAATTACCTAGTGATTGTTTGAATATTTATAATATCCATGGATATTTTTTAATCACATGCGGTTCTTTATATGACATTATTTTATCATCATTTATACAAGACATATTATTCTTATTACTAATGTTATTGATTAAATGACATGTGTTTTCAATTATTTACTTTACTACATTGACTATGCATTATTTACTCAAAATACCTTCTATTGTATGCATATCTATACTAAGAGTATGAGATAACCCTTTATTTATTTTTTCCCTAGGATATGAAGATGGATATTGTGAAATATATCAAAATGTATGACTTTTTATTATGCTATGTTTTTATATTTCACATGTAATATGAGACTCATGTATTATCTAGTTTACAAAGACTACTAAACTATTTTGTCCTTTGGGATGTGATAGATTGTATCTGGTACCAATGTAATAAATTAACCAACAACTTCAGCCTACTAGTTTTGGGGTGTTTACATTACTAATAAAAAATAAATATTTAATAATTTGCAAAAAAAATTAAATACAAAAACACTAAAACAAAATTGATAAAAATTTAAAATGTGTATAAATTTTAATTTTATAAATTGAAGACATATGAAAATGTGACATGATAATATTAAAAAAATGAAAAATTGCAAACAAAATTAAACAAATAAACCCTAAAAATGAATACAAATAAAATAAAAAAATACTATTTAATGAATAAATATTAAATATTAGTAAATTATAGAAGTATTAAAAAACAATAAATAATATTAAATATATGATTTTAAAAAATATTAAAATGAATATCTTTCAAAATATAAATGAAATAATATTAACAAATAAAATCAAAAAACAAATGATATAAAATAAATTAATAATTACATTTTTATAAAATTAATTAATAATTCTCTTATAAAAATAATAATAACTTGTAAAATTCCGAGAATTATAAATATAAGTTTTCTTTTTTTCTAAATTCATTTAATTATTTAATTATTTATAATTTTTAAATTAGTGGCATACAAACACTCACACACACAAATATAAATTTTTATTTACATATAAATGTCTCTATGTGCGGGTGAATGTATAAAGAACCCCAGAATATGTGTGTGTGATTTATAGGTGAACCCAACACATACTTGTGAGTATCCATCTATACCGGTATACTAAAATTCAATTTTTCATTATTTATAGATAATAAATCTGCTAAAATAGGTTGATTGAGAATTCCTTACATGAAATGGAAGGTCATAGGAACATGAGGACTTAAAATTACATTTCATGAAGTCCATGTGTCATATTGTATAAATTGAAACACCTCCCCCTCAGGCTATGATCTCTGCCCCTACTAGCTATTCACGTCAGCATCCCCATCATTTACTACATTAACATGTTAAGTAATATTTCTAGACTCATTTATTTTAATTATTAATCACATAGGCACATCCCCCTCAATGGAATCCCTAGATTCATACTCACCTGATCAACACCAATCATACTCCAACTGAGCAATTTCAAGGCCTGAAGGCCTTATGGTATGAAAGCCAATGATGAACTATAGTCCTAGAACAATAAACATAAGTTAATTATTTACATTTTTAAGAGCATTTTCTAGTTTATTATTCCTTTTATTTAATTTATTATCATGTTATATTCAGTTATTTAATCATTTAGGTTCATGTTAGTCATTTTGAGGATATTGAACTCATATGTCCAAAACCACTTTGGTATGTTAACTAAGGTTAAAGAAGTTATATTTTTTAATATCCAGAATAATAATATTGAAATAATTACTATTTTTATATAACAACTATGATTTTAAAATCTACCCTGAAAAATGGTGATGAGAAATAAAATTTTTTGGAATCATGGGGACAGTAGAACATACGTACTCATGAGTAACATTTCCATTTTTCAATGGTCATTTTTTAATGAAGGTAAGTATTATATTATCCTTCTAGAATTATAGTTATATAGTAAATATCCTTTTATTTCATTAAATTGACAAACATATATACAATGAATGTGCTACGGTGATGAAAATGAATTGAATCAATTTTTCGATGTGGTAGTCCAAATTTATATGCAAATGACATTATAATTTTTTTTTCAAATAGAATAATAATATAATATATAATATATTACATTTCTAGACAGATAAATATGTAAGGAATATCATATATCTAATTTAAATCTATAACTATAAACTAAGGACACTAGGATATGGTAAGGGAAGTAAATAAGGGACATGAATAGGTCTTGTTTAAACCAAAAAGGTTTTTAAATGTGTAGAAAATGTGAGAGAAGTTTTTCTATTTAAAAGAGAGCGGAAGGATAGTCTTGTAATTTCTTAAAATATTAAATTGATATAAATTAATTTCTAGTAAAATAGCTCAAAAAAGATATAATTTGAATATTATATGAGGATGGGTCAAAATACTCACATCCAATATACTTTGAACAAGTACAGGTGTTGTTTTTACCATTATCATTTTTAACCCGAATTAACCATTTTTGGAGAGTAGCATAGTAACAACTTTTTTTACTCTTAAGGGGTCAATATAGTCACTATAAAAGGAAAATCGACCCATAAATGGACCATGGATGATATTTTCAAACATATCCAAATCACGTGGCTAAATATAGGATTTTTATGAATTTTAAATCACTTAATAAAATATTATTTACTATAAACTATCATTAATTTCATTTTTGAAACAATTCATTTTTTGAATTTCAAAACAACATGTAAAAATTAATTATAATATAATATAAGAAAAAATCTATTATATGTTATATATATCTTCAATATTCTTCAAATTGGATAATTCTTCCAAATTATATTACTTTTAATATTTTTAAAATAATTTATTTTATTATTCTATTTTAGAAATAAATGTTGTGTCAGTTTTTAATGTGAATTTATGGTAATTATTTAATATCTAAAAATTATAAATAAATTATCAAGATAAAATAAAATAATTTATATTTCAAATGAATATTTATAACTAATAATAATTTCTTTTTATCTTTATCAAAAATATTGTTGGTATTAAAAGAAAGAAAGGGGAATTTTTGACTTTACCATTTACTTAAATATTATAATGGTCAAAAGAAATGAAATATGGAAAAAAGTGGACATATTTTTGAGGATTTTATGAAAATGGCCAAACTGTATTCATCCTATATAATAAGTTAAGATTTAGTGTCAATTTTTAGTATTTATCATGATATTTTTAAATATAATTACTTGATTTACCCTCAACACTTTTTAATGTATATACTAGTAAATTGATCAACTGTGGAGTCCTCTTGAATTACTATAAAGTGAATAATATTATTATGATTGTCCACCACAATGAAAATGACATTTGTTTCTCTTGATGTCTTTGGAAGACCTGTGAAAATGTCCACATTGATGATTTTCCATTTCCATGTTGGTATGGGTTATAATTTCATTATCCCTTTAGAATTTTTCCATTTAGCCTTCAATTTCTAAAATTAAATAATATTTTATGTATATTCAATAATTTATTTCTTCATATTGTCCCACCAATAATGCTCTTAGAGACATCAGTACATCATGATACTCCCAAGTTGAATTCGGAAGGTAGAGCTATGTGTATCATTCAACATCACATTATTAATATCATGATTTTATGGTGAACGTATTTATTGAAAAATCATATTTTTGGACCTATAACACTCTAAAAAATGGACCATGATACTTCCCATCCCCTACACTCAGTTCAATGGGCTCCAAAATGGGCCATACAACTTGGCCGAGTATCATGGATATCTCCCCCAGCCTGTGGACGATTTATTTGTCCTCCCAAGAGATTCAAACCCATAGCTCATAGCCATTTATCCAACTTGGGATGTTCTTGTTACCACTATTCCATATGGTGTAGTGGTATGAGAGAAGCGTTGTATTTGGTTAAATTCTAGTCATCCCCAGTTTCAATTATCTAGGGAGGCGAAATAAATACCCAGCTGGTTTGGGGAGATATCCATGATACATGACCTAGTTGAGTGACCTTGTTGAGAGGCTTGTGACCCAAGTGTAGGGGATGAGGAGTATCTTGGTACATTGTAAGGAGCATCACGGGTCCAACAAAAGGTGCCTTTTTAACAGACCAACTCCACTTACTAAGTTGTGGTATGTTCCATGCCCTATGACCTATTACTCGTCGACTGGGCCATTGGGGAGTTACGCCTCCATGTGGAAAGAACTGTCCCCGGGCCACACTAAGATTTTTCTCACCTTCCCCATGATTCAAACATGGTACTTGAGGCGTAACTGCCGACATGGAGGATCATGAGTACAACTACATCATGACGCTCCTGTATAGATGTTAAGAGTGAGGTCTATGATTCAAATCATGTTGGAGGAATATTAAATCCTAGTAAGGCCTAGGGGCAATACCTTCCATGCGGAGGCATAACTCCCTAGTGGATGGGTTATTGATTTAGTGGGTGTAGGGTGTGGCCAAACTATTACCTAGCTAGTGGAATAGGTCTATTAAAAAGGTGGATTTTGTAGGACATGTGATACTCCCAGCAACGGTCTAGAACCCCATAGATCCCAGTTACTTGAGGGATGCACTCCATTGGTCCAATAACTGGATCCCATTCAAGAATTTCCCCTTAGCCAATTGGGGATTAAATCTTTCCTCCCCAAAGATTCAAACTGGGGGATTTCAGGCACAATATCCACTAGGGATCATATCTGGTACCACTATGCCATATGATGTGGTGGTACCAGAGATTCTCCTTGGTTTCTTTTATACCAGTCATCCCAGGGTTTGAATCTCTGGGTAGGCAAGATTAAATCCCCAAATACATAGGGTATAGTTCAACAACTCAGCCATTTTAGTGCTATCATGGACTGCATACCATGAGTTAGTGGGCTCTATGGGATTTTGGTCTGTTGTTGGGAGAGTCATGGGTCCAACACTTATAACTCTCAGTTTGTAAATTTTGAACTCCTGGGAATTAAATTGTATAATTTATTCCTCCCCTCAATCCATTTTTAATATTTTTGAAAAAACACACTTTAAGGATAAGTGAGAACCTTATGAAAGCATCCATTAATCAAGAAAGAAACCCCCCCCCCAAAATCCAAACTTAAAAAAAAAATTCAAACACAAAAAAATTTCAAAATTCAGACAAAACCATCAGCCTACATGAATCCCAAACCTATTGCCCACATTGATTTTAAATTTTAAACAACTAAATCCTTCGTCCATGAGCTGATGACACACCCTTCATTAAAAATTCATAAAGAGACATCATCACACTTTGAGCCGCATATCACCTCCTGATGCACACCTTGAAAAACCCTATATTTTTGTTGACCCTATCACTCAGGTGAGATCCTCCTCCAGAAACCTTGATCATTTCTATAATTTCCCCAATATAAACAATTCCTATGGCCACAAACCACAATGAACATCATCGCTTGAGAACCAATAGAGGAAGAAAATTATTGAAAAATAGAATCCTTCAACCCTTCCATCATCAATTCACCACTGTTGGCATCAAAATCCAACACCATCATCCAGAAAAAACACCTTTGCAATGATGAAAAAGCGAAATGAAAACCCTAAAATCTATAACCATAACATACTGTAGGGACAAAGCCTTTGGAGGTCAAGCTTCCATGGACCCTATCAACCACTCGAAGATAATTTCCCAAATCATCCTATGACCATCACACTAGTTCATTCAAGAGAGGATCAGAGGGAGGTGAAACCAAATCAAATTTGGGATTGGAAGGAACCACAACAACATGTTGTTCCATATGCCAGGACTACCATCCATACCACGAACCTCCTCGAAGCTTGACTGAGCTATAGTAAATGGGAATGACCGTAGATCAAAGTGAACCCAATTAAAGGATTTCCTCCTAGAACAATAAAATCTAAATGAAATACACATCCCAAAGATCCCATATACCACTATAGGAGTCTAAAAGTCAGAGAAACAAATTACCATGAAGTTAGAGTAGCGAATGAAATAGACAAGGGCCTTAACATAGAGAGATCACTGAGAAAAGGACACAGTTGGCGAAATTCAAAATCCTAGGAAAATAAATTCATCTTGAAATTCACATCCCCCCCAAATCTAACATACCATACCAGAGTGGAGTTTATAATTCATCCACCAGAAGGGAAGTGTAGGGGTAGAGTCGATGCATGATTCAACAGGAACAAAATGCTGCAAAAAAAAGCAACTGAGTGGAGGAAAACTAGAGAAAAAAGAGAAAGGGAAGAACAGAAAAGGGTGAAAAGGGATGGGAAGAATTAAGGATAGTGGACCTATGGGATATGAAGCCGAATACAGTGCTAAGACCTCCCCCTCCTAATCACAGTGGGGAAACCCTAGGTGGGAGTAGTGCTTATTTCTCCCACATTTTTCAAAACATCCACATCATCTCATTGAATATTCATTTAATTCTATAGAAGGTATGGTTGGAAAATAATATAAGAAATTAATGATGATATTCATATGTTTATGATTACTATTTCCATCCTTTTATAGTATAAAAATATTGTATCCATCTCAATCATCATCATGGATGACGTTTCTTGATCCTTATTTCTTAAAGCATCTTTCACATTATTTTATTTCCTAGGATGGTAGTGGCTATAGCAGTCACAGTTCATGAACATGTACAACTATATACATTATAAAATATTATTTTCATTTAGTGTGAATATATATTTTAGGCTCTTATAATCCATATATATTTCAAACATCACACTATAGAGATAATGCTTATGGATTTTTAATGAAAAAACTGTTTCATCCAACTCCAGATCATGTGTTGGACAGATATGATCATGAACATTCAACTAAATTGAGGCATAGGCTATCAATTTTTCATTTTTCAATATTGCAAAAACCAAAACATTATGTAAAGAGTCAATATATACCACAAAAGTTCCCCACTTGTGGGAAGATTTAATATCAGTGCACTGATAAACCTCTTTTCTAAATCCTTAAATCTCTTTTGACATTCACTTGTCTAGAAAAGTTTTACCCTCTTTTCAGTCATCATGTTTAGCAGATTTGAAAATCATGTGAATTTTCTCAAAAACCATTATTAACAACCATCTATTCAAATGAAACTATATATCCCTATTAAACATTCTAATCTAGGCCACACTTAAATTGACTTTGTCTTAGAAGGGTCAATAGATATTCCATTTTTGGCTATAAAATTCAACAATAATGATAATTATTTCATCCAAAACATACATTAATATAAATTTTTATTTATATTACCTTTTCAAAATTACTTTATCAAAATATTAATATTCTTTTCATGTTCCTCCTTTATTTTGGATTATATAATGATATAATCTATAAAGACTAAAAAAAATGTTTTTAGGTAGTATCTAAATGATTTAGTCATTAAGTCCATAATGATTGTTAGAGCATTAGTGACTCTGAAGATAATCACTATGCAATCATTATGTCAACACCCTGTTTGAAATAAATTTCTGTAAATATTTTCATTCTTCACTAAAAATTAGTGATATCCTGATTGAAGATCCACCTTAGAGAAATTTTCTGGCCCATATAGTTGTTTTAAGAAGTCATTTATATGTGGTAAGTGATACTTTTTCATTGTGGTGAAGTTTTGAGATCATGATAATCAATATAGAGGCATGGTGACCCATCAGTATTCATGAATAAGTGGAACCATGCTTCCCATAGCGAGGCACTCGAACCTATAAAACCCATCTCTAGATTATCTTGTATCAACTTTTTAAATAATTTCAACTAAAAGGTGGATATATTGTAAGTAGTATTAGATTTTTGAAAATATCCATGTCTAATTTTTATTTAGAAGTTAACCTCTAAGTCACAATGGAGACTAGGAAAATCTTTAGTAAATACATCAGTATAATCCATCACAGTGGTAATGTCTTAAAAATTACCATGTCCCTTATGTCAATCATTGCGGAAAGTTATTCATGGTCATAAAAAAATAATATCCATGCTTGATCATAATATTTTGGGGGGAGAATCATCCTCCCCCTTACACTTATAAAGAATCCGAGGATGGATTTGAACATGAATTGTGATATCCCTCCCTCAATAAGTGATGTTTTATTTATATAAGGACCACAATTACATTACCAATATAGAATAAAACTCCAATAAATGATGTAATATTATATATTATTGAATATTCACTCCATAAAAATATAATATAGAAGATTAATATATTTTGGATGAAATAATTTCTCAGTTTTTAGTTCTCCTATATAAATTAACACCTATGTTTCTAGTGGTGTTTGAATAGTTCTACTAAACATTCAATGTATGAATGAATTTGTAGAACCAAAATAAATAAGTACATTTACTATACTTGAATAAATAACCAGAATACCTACCACAACATCATTGTTTGAATACACCTCAATAGTAATGATAAAATATGCACATAATTTATCTCTTTACATATAGGTTTCTATTATTGATTTTTTTGCAAAAACCCTTGGTTTAGGGATTTTGATTTCGCAGTGTCCATATTCCTTGTAGTGGAAGCATTATATCATAGCTTGAATGATGATATAAAACTTATTTTCCTCTCTTTCTTTAGAGTTATTATTCATGTACATTTAGTATTTATTATACTCATTCCCCTATAATGACATTTGAACCATCATCATATTCCATTGAGATAGTTTTCAGGGTGCTTCTTTAAACACCTTTAGAACATGGGATGTTGAGTTTTATTTCCTCCAGGAGATTTACCTTTTAATACTCCCAAAGAAAAAATAGTTTTATTCTTTTTATCTCTAGTATCATGAGACCATTAAAAGTCATTGATCTACAACTCATCCTCGATGGAACAATGGACAATTTCTTCATAGCGATCTATGTCCCAAATTGTTAAATATTTTTATGGACTAAACATTAACTGACTAAAAAATGGTCCAAATTACTTTTGAGGTTGATGAAAAATTCATTGGCATACCTTGAAAGGATGGTAATGTTTTTCTCATATTCTAGGATAGAATTAGCTTCCTTTTTCTTCAATATGAGGAACTCCCTCTCCATTATAAGATATACAGTTTGAAGAAAAATGTTATTGAAAAATATTTTCTCGAATTCTTATAATTCCTTGAAATCAATATCTTATTTGGAAATTGTGTTCTTTATTAGTGTCTTCCATTGATCAGATTCCCTATCCATGTGATAAATATCTTGCATAATATTAAATTATTCTTTACTATTATTGGATTGTTAATAACTTCACTATGGATTTAATCAACTTTTCTATGATTTGGGGATTAGAAATTACACAAAAGTAAGGAAGACTTTATTCATAAAATACTTGACTATAACATTCCATTACATATGAAAAGGATGTTGTTCTATGTTATTCAAGTTATTATTCATAATTTTATCTAGTTGATTTAGTACTTCCATGAAGTTAATATCTACCTCACCCATAAGGTTTTGCATATCATTGGGAAAATCATCACATTGCCTATTAAGTTGGTTGTTGTCACAGTTTCTCCTATTTCATTCCATTAACTAGAAAACTATGAAAATACGATAACCTATTAGATAATAAACAAAAAAAAAAGAAAAATTATAAACTTACAAGAAATAACTTATAAATATTTAGTATTTCAAAACTTACGAGTCCTTATGTCTCAAAATAGTTTCTTCCTGTTAAATTTTCCTAATAGGATTTATAGACTAATTTTTATTAATTCCTTTATAATGGATCATAAAGAGTTTGTAAATTTTAAAATAATATCCCCCAATAGTGTCAAACCAGGTGTGAAATAATTCATCTTTATCATGTATTAGGTGAGGATCAACTTATAACCCAATTCACCCTTTTTGAGTTTATTACCCCTAGGTATTATTAAAAAATTTAGAAGTTTTACATAAAATTAAAGAGATATAAAAATTGATTAGAGGGAGGATTTTCACAACATGAATAAAAGGATTGTTTAGAGAGATCCCTTATACCCTAAAAAACATTCTCAGATATCAAAAAAATTCATTCCATTTAAACCGCTTTTTGAAAATACATAGAAAATGGGAATTCGGTTTTTATTCAATGAAGAAAACATGAATTATTATAAAATAATTCAATCCTCAGGTAACGAGGAAGATGGAAGAAAAAACCACTGATATCATATAGGATAAAAAATAACATTACTTTTCTCTTTTGTAATTAAATTTGAAACATTTAGTATAAAATATATAAAAATATACCTTTCGAAAACATTTGAAAGAATGATAAAAGAGACATAAAATTTCCTCTATAATTCAATTATTTCCATAAAAATACATTAATAAAATAATTTTAATAATATGGGCATATAATAAAATTAAATAGAAAATTAATCTTTAAACCCATTAAAATAACTTTTTCCATGTAATGTGGACCTTACATAAAACCTTAAAAAGGATCATTTTAAAAAAATATAAAGAAAATAAAACATTTTAAAAACAAACATTAACATCTACTGAAGAATAAATAAAAAATTTCATGATTTTTTTAATAACATTGGAAAGGGTGAAAAATATTTGGAAGGGAAACATTAAAAGTGTATTTTTTTAAATAAAGTATCTTACCTTGTGTCTGACTCATCATGTATGTTATTTACATTCCTGAATAATAAAATAATGTTAATTATTTTATTTATTTATAACATTTTTTAATTTTATTATACATTTTTTTAATTATTATCATGTTATATTCAATTTTTAATCTTTTATGTTCTTATCGAATGTTTTGATTATATTCAACTCATAAGTCTAAAATTACTTCTGTTGGTTGACTATGATCAATGAGGTCCTTATTTCAACATATATATATAATAATAATCAAATATTTTTATTTTTTAGACATAAATTATTATTTTAAAAACAACCATGAAATACAATTATGAAAAATTAACTACAATACAATCATTGTGATAGTAGGTCGTACATTGGAATGAGTAACGTTTCTATTATACAATGATCATGATGGTTTGCATATAAGTGTTATTTTATCTTTTAATAATTATCATTATATCATAAATATCATATATTGTAATTAAATACATTTATATATATCATCTATGTGCTTTGGTGATAAAAAATGAATCACGTTGCTTCATGGAGATGATAGTCCACACGTATGGATGAACGAAGTTATCATAATTTAATTAATGGAAGGGTATGAAAATATATGAAATGTTAATCTTATATAATGATAAATATTATACTAATATCTTATATTTACATTAAATCCATCATTATAAATACCTGTGAGTGGTGGTGATGGAAAATGAATTATATCGATTCGTGAGGAGGCAGTACGTTGTACACATTGATGATGGTTTTCTTTCCCATTTGATGGAAGATAATATAGATGAAGGTTATGGGATTAGCATAAAAAATATAATTAAATGTTTGAAAATTATATTATTATATCATGAAGGATGAATAATATTTTAAGGTTGGAGAAGAATAAATAAAAAAATGCTTTGTTAAGAATGACATATATTTTCAAAAAATTTCATTTGGTTTACACTGAAATCCAACCAAGGAGAGTCTTATAATAAAATAAATGACAATATGGTTTTTAAATTGAATTGGATAATTTATTTGGGTAGGTATTGGATGAAATAAATTTATTATGAAGTGTAAGGAAAATATCATAAGAGGTTCCCTTTTATAAGAGAGGGGGGAACTCTTGGACATAAAATATAAAATCAATGTAAATTAATTTTAATGGTAAAATGATAAATATTGATATAATTAGATGTTAAGATGAGAATGGGTCTAAATTATATCATAAAATTAATTTTATACATGTTTATTTAGGTTTCTACCCATATATCTTTAGTTTATCCAATGTTAACCCTTTTTGAGAATTATAGTTAAAATAGACTATTTAACAATTTATGTGTCAAAATAGTTACTATAAATGAATTATTGGTCTATAAATGGTAAATAATCGATGTTTTTAAATATATATAAATTACTAGGTTGGAAATAGTATTTTTAAGAAATTTTTAATAATTTATATAAAATATGTTTTATTATAAATTATCATTACTCCCATTTGTGGAACTGTTCATTTAAATTGGCTTTGAAAACAACATGGTAGTAATGAGATTAAAAGTTAATTCTTCCAAAAACCAATAAAATGTAATACTTATCTAAAAAAATCGTGTAACTTGATAGTTCATTCAAATAATTTTCTTTAAAATCATTTATTTTTTATTTCTCATAATTGAAAAAATACTCTAGAAAAATTTCATAAGCATTTAAGTTAATTATTTCATTACTAAAAATTAGAAATAAATAACAATGAAAAAAAAAACCATTTATCTTAAAAGTAAATATTTATAACTCAAAATATGTTTTTTATCACTATAAAAAAATATTATTGTTATTAATAGAAATAAAGTGACATTTTTGTATTTATCTGTTATTTAAATATTATTATGTATAAAGTAAATGAAATATGGAACATAATGGCCATATATTCTATAAATGAATGTACATTAATGAAATAAACTCCTAAATTCTGATAAAAACTGTGTTGGGGATATTTTTTTGTCTATATAATATTATTTTTAAGTTTAATTACATGATTTACCCTATTAGTGGTAATAATTACTTACTATAGTCATTATTAAAAATGACTGAAAATAAAAGGGGACTGTTTAAAAAACATTTACATCATTATTCAAAATATGGTATACATTTTTAAATATTAAATTTACATAATTGGTAGAATTTAATTTAAAATTAAACCCGTGATATGTGATGAAAAATGTTTTTTCAGAAAAATTCCTTTCTAGTGTAAAATGTTTTATAATATATCCAAGTATGAAATTCAATAAAAATAATATAATTAAATTACTTTTTAATAAAAATTGAATAATTAAATTTTAAAACAAATCTAAAAAATAATTTTACTATGTAAATACTAGTAAATAAAATAAAGTTCATTAAGAGTCAATATCCTTCACTATTCAAAAAATAAAACTCTTCATAAAAAAATAAAAATTTCCTCATCATATAATTTTGATATGCTTATTTAAAAAATTATAAACAATATATAAAATAATATTGATAAAATATCATGATATTAATTATAATATTTTCTCATGGAAAACAATAAATTTCATTTTAGTAGAAAACATATTTTTGAAGAATAAAAAGAATTTACCATAAAATGATTGATTATTTACCAAGAATATTTCAATAAATTTATATTGACTATGAAATTTATATATATTTCAAAAATTAATTAATTATATTAAATCCCTCCAATATAATTTATTGATTATAATGATCATATTTATTTAATAATATTTTATGATTTATTTAGGCTCAGTGTTGCGTGTTATATGTGCTATTGAACCTAGTTTAATTTTTTAAAATATTATAAAGCTGCAATGACCCCCAATAATAAAATTTTTCCTCTAAATTTGTAGTTGGAATTAGTAAACACGATTTATACATATGAAAATACCTTTTTTGGAAATCACATATCCTAAAAAGGGTTAATATAACATCCACATGAAAAGTGGGAAAAGAAAATACGTAGGTCATCACATAAAAGGTTTTCTAAAATGCAAACATTTGTAGGATGTGTATATATAGACATGATGAAAAAACGTAATGTTAAACTAATTATATATTGTGATTGAGATATTTTATCACAATAAAGTGAATGATCAAGATAAAGTTAATGACCACAAATCCATAAACTTATGTGGTGTGAAAAGACCATCGATTCATAAAAATTGAAGATAATGGGGTAAATTTTCAATTTTCAGTTCATTTTCCTAGAGTTGAGGAATTATTTTACCATCTTGAAAAACATCATAATGTAATATACATTCTTGATTACTAGAAGTTTATCTTTCAATAAATTTCCACCATAATTTCTCATTCACCCCAAATGATGAGTATTCAAGATGAATGATTCATGTATGAAGCACC
The DNA here is from genome assembly GCA_963277665.1 of Viscum album. Lineage (NCBI taxonomy): Eukaryota > Viridiplantae > Streptophyta > Magnoliopsida > Santalales > Viscaceae > Viscum > Viscum album. The sequence goes on from OY728151.1 coordinate 1,994,520,330, forward strand.
AAAATAAAATTCCAGTGGGTCACGTAATCCCTAAAAGTACAACAATCTGTTTCTCCTATATTTAGAAATTATCCAAAACAGAAATGGTTAGCATAAGAGAATTATCAAAATGAATAAATATTCATAAAAATTAATAGAACATTATCTACCCAAGATACAACAATAATACCCAATTTCCAACTTAAATAATTAGATAAATAAATAAATATAAATTTATTCCCAAAATTCCTGACTAATATTTAAATAATTTTTTTTAATGTTTTGATAACATATTCTCAGAAGATAAATTTCACATTTATCTCCTAATAACTTCAATCACTATTATTATATCATACCAAAAATAAATATGACATAATCATATAATCTCTAAGATATTATAATCTGTCCCATAAAAAACATAAATTATCATAAATCCACTCTAAAATAATATATGCTTCAGAAATATAATTCAAAATTTATTCATAAAATAAAAGTCCACAATGTTCTATTTACCTTAACCATAAAAGTTTCACCAAAATAATGAAGTTCTTATGAAATAATATTAATCACCTAATCACCAAACAAATTTTTAATCCCACTATTATCTATAGGATAACAAAAATGTTTCCAAAACCAATTAATATTAATCTCTAACATCATTTAAAAAAATACATAATAACCAGAGAATCATGTTGGATTGGGGTAGGTTTTCCACCATTATCAACCTCCAGTTTTGAGCTCAAGACATGTGGCCGTTATCGATGTGACAAGTATTCCTTTTTACAAAATCTATATTAATATAATTTTATAAAATTCCTTTAATTATGATGATCATGCATTAAAATAACAATAATCATAAAATATAATATAAAACATGAAGGTTATCAATACCATTAAACATATGAAAAGATGATTCTTCCTCAAATAATACATCATCATGAACCTAAGGGTTACATATAGCTCAACCCATTAAAATTTATACCAAAATGAAATTAATCAAATTAAAATCCCATAACATAAAACATAAAATTATGTGTCGAAGACTTTGAACTTATGACCATCCTTATACACATAAACTAATTATAGTATCTATAAAACATAATTTAACCTCAAATGAAAACATTATTATTTCCAAATTTATCTAAAAATTTCCTCAAATACCCAATATGGGAAACCAACCATAAAAATTACATATTACTGAGTTTTAAGACAATAATTTATTTTCTTACATTTTAGGATCTTTATGATTTAGCATTTTATAGAATTATTCCATCACCATTATAGAAATAAATATTACATCACAAAGTGGACACTTCCACTTAGTATCTATATTCCCCAAAAAACAAAACATTTACGATATAACATGTTTTCATTTCATTAAGTATCTTCACAATTTTCATCTTGGCCTCATCTATTCTCCAACTCATCCATAAAACCATGTGAAAATCATTTTGAAAATTGGTTTGAGAATAATATGATTCGTAAGGGTTATATAAAAATAAATAATGAAACCTATTTGTTAATGAATAATTATACTGGATTTTATTTGAATTAATATTTGGGTTAGAAACAATCATTATATTTCCCAATAAATAATCATTTATGTACAAATATTAACATAAATACATTATAATAAATCATAAAGAAATAGAACTCATAAATGTTCCTTCGAAATAATGAAAAACAAATAAAATATTTTAAAAAAATATACATTTCACCCATATGAAGTAGAATATAGTTTCCTTTAATCGTAATATCATGGGTAATAATTCAGGAGAATAAAATAATGAAAATGGTATCATAAGATCATTTAATCATAGGAAATGTTGTAGAAACACAAAACATGACATAAACATAAGTCAAGGATAACTAAAAGGACAACATCCCATGGTGGACAAAGTCACATCATGGATTAGTTTTACTCCCTAATACTATAAATATCATATGTTAGCCCAAATATGTTAAATGACCTAAGAGGGGGGGGGGGGTGAATTAGGGTAAGAAAGATAAAAATAATTGCCCATGTAGATATTTTCTCTTAGTTAAAAAACATTATTCTCTCCTCTTCCCACTACAATATCTGAATAGAAATGAAATCATGCATGTGACACAACTATTTTTTTCATAGTTCACCCTGACTAGGATACATCCAATGTGTAGACGAGGACAATGTGCTGATGTACCAAATCAACTAAGTCGCACTTCTAAATTAAACGGTTTTTGCTAGATCATATCAATGCCTAGACTCACTGCATTCACAAGATATAGGGTTTTCTAACTTCAACCCCATGGGTCACTCCCTATGTCTCTTTCTCTGTCTCAGTACTAGTTAAAAGGATCACCATCTTCCTCTTGATTTTCTCACGACTCATAGAAAGGATATAATCACATTTAATGGACTTGTAGGTCCCTTTATTTTCCTAAAATCATGCATCCCAAAATATGAATAGATGTTCCATTGATGTCCCTTTTTCACCGATATAGAAAATATACTTTTCCACACAAAGTTAGTTAATAGAAATATCTTTCGTGAACGTTTAAGTCCCTTCAAGAATAACAATATTCCTCCATGAACAATATTGCACTACATAGAGCATATGATTCCTGAACTACCTCTCCTCTGTAGACAATCTCCACATCCAAAAACCTTATCTCTTTTGCAGACCACTTCTTCCTCCATGGACCAACCCTTCTTCTATGACCTATCCCTACTTTTTAGACGTGTTCTTATTCTACTAACTACCACTCCTCCATGGATCATTTGATGTCATGAAGAACATTTATTCTCGATGGATCCTTATTTCTCTGTGGGCTATAGTTCCTTGAAAAAAGCATTCACAAACTATTCCAATAAACTCTTTCCCCTTTGAAAGAATCCTCTTTGTGAACCCCTTCACTTTCATTGACTCCCCTGTGAACTCTTTCAGACGTTGCTTGTTTTTTTCGTAGAGAGAAGATTTTTTCTAATGAAAATATCTATCATTAATGTTGGGATTAATTATCCCTATATAGGAAAATTGATATGACAAATACCCTAATAAATATTCCTAAAATCTTCAATGCGGTACAGTCTTCACCACGTACTAAGCTCCTCCACGAGCCGTTTTTGCATACACGGTCTGGGTAACGCCTTTTCCCCTCTATGGAGACTGATCTCTTCTATGAATGAATACCTTCCTGGCTAAAAAAATCACCGAAATACTTCGGAAAATGACTATTCATAGAGTGTACCATAGGCCTTCAACAAAATTTGTGACTCCTGAAAATCATAAGACTTTCCATGAACTATTTTCCATATGTGCTCTACATACTGCACTTTGTGGTTAGCATACTATTTTCTCCAACATGGACATATAGAATTTTCATCAAACACAGTCACACCCAAAATCACTAATATGATGACATGAGGGATATTTTCCCAATAGTACCCCCATTGGGTTTGTTGAAAACTCTTTATAATTTGATACATCATTAAAGCGTCTTATATATTATGTCAACATTCACTTTTTGCGATTATGATAATGATCAAGGATTTACTTGACACACTCTCTATGCCCACAAGATCCATGTCCTTCCTGAGAAAAACGTGTTTGATGTAGATTTCACCAATGAATCACTTAATTTAATTAAAAACAACAATTTTACTTTCAACACATACCTCAACTTTTGTGATATATAATTTATGATCGATCATTTTTAGCATCGTCAGATTTAATATTTCCCCTATCTCATTGCTCTCCCTTTCAACTTCTACCCCTATATTGATTAAGACATTTTCTACCATTTTATAGATACAATTTCTACCCCTTTTCAACAAACCAGAAATCAATTCTTTTTAGGACTGAAAAGGGTAAATAACACATATTAGAATATTAGGGAAACACACCATACCTCGAGGAGAGGGCATCCCAGATACACAGTTTCTCACGTTTGGGGAGTCGATTGAACTCCCAAATCCAATATATTCCATTCAAATGATTATTTGGTTAAGGAATTTGTCAAAATGACTACAACCAGTAGTTACACCTGCTTAATCAAAATTGCAAGGTTCTCACACATGGGTGGTACTTAACAACCACTCATTCTCACACCCTATATAGGCCCTATGGGACGTGTCTAGAATGTAACGCCCCTACCCCAGTTACCCATAGTCTATGAATTGTTACATAACATCGACATGATATAAGGAATCATGTCCAGAATGACCGATCATTTTAGAGGCCTTAGAAGTACTAGATACATACATATATTTTGAATTACATTCTAAAATGAAAAAAACTACATTATGTTACCTTTGAACACACTAAAATCCCATAGCCTATCCCTATAGGTCGATCGTAATATACTTATTCACATAATAGGGAAAATAAAACATAAGAAATGGGTGATCTCAGATACTCAGTACGGATAACAATATAGTAGAATATTTCATAAAAAATCATTAACTTTTAAGGCAATGTATATGAATAAAACACATGACATTTAAATTTATCCTTCCACATAATATAGAAAAAATAATTCATATAATGAAATTTACTTATTCACATGGATATCTTACTTGTTGAATAATCACATGTAATATCAATATCTTATTTCATAATGATGGAATGCATAATACTGGATATCATAACAACATAGTCAAGGCCTCATTCCATGTCTACAAATAAGATTTTTTCAAGGCCTTGTTCCAAGACATTAGATTTTCTCATGAGACCTACCAATGCTATGAGGAGCTATAGCAGGCTCCACCCATCACTTACTATTTCCAATGCATTCCTTTTATGAAAAGGATAAAACATAACATAAACATTTGTATTAATACTAGAATACTAAATGTTAATACTTTAACGATAAACCCTGAATGGTATAAAAATAAGAAATCTATAGTCAAACATATCACATAACCTTCAATACAATATTTATGATTTTATCATAATAAGTCAACTTCAAACAATTGTAAAATCCTTCAAAGGATGTTGACATAGATGAAATCAAAAATATCTGAGAGAAATATATCATTCTTTTTTAAAATAATTTAAAAGGAACATAATTATGAAATAAAACATTTATTTTGAAAATGTTCTTATAATATTTAAAGGGAATCATCGAAGATATTATATCAGCGGAAAATAGCCACACCCTCCGTATAAGTAAAAAACATTCTTACCTTAATATGTTTAAAAGGTCATAATGTAACTTATTTGGAAAGTGACAGAATGATTCCTTTCATACCATTTTATAAAAATTATAACAAGGGTATAAATAAATTTGAACCGTAGTCCATTAAATAGTAAAAATGTTTTGAAATAAATTTATAATAAACTCATATATGGATGATAAAAAGGTTCAAGTAGATACTTACGTATAAACAACCTCAGTTAATAAAGAGATTGTAAAATTAACCCTTACCTGATACTTTATCCTGATAGAGGGTATATTAATATCATGTATAATTATTAATTCATTTTTATTTAATTATTCTAGAACCACAGACATAAATATGATCATTAAATATTGATTTGTTAATAATATTTCAGTAGTATCATTGTTTCAGGTGTTAACTAATCCGTTTTATTTTATATGACTTGTTACATTATCTATATTTGTTATGGATAAGATGTATTTTATTCATGTACAAAATGATATTAAATTCTTAAACATTATTTTTAATCATTCAATGAAAATTCTTCTTGAATGGCTATGATGGGGAATGAATCTCATCGCATTTGTGAAGACGGTAATCCGTACGTATACACGAGTGACAATATCATTCTATCGATGAAGAAATTGTATGTAATTGTATCATATATAATATAAAAAAATCATTAACATGTTATATTTTTTATTTACATCAATTATACTCATTATTATAACCATCCAAACAATGAAATCATCAATGATAAACTACACCATGAGGTGGAGATGTTAAGCCGTACGTATGCACGTATGGTGAATTTTTCATTCATAATATGGATAAGATTATGAATATTGTTGTACCATATTTATAATAACATCACATTGTGTATAACATAATGGATTTATTATTTTGGTATGGAAACAACAAGGAAAGTGGAAGTGGAAGAAGAAAAGAACATTGAAATAGGTGATGAAATTATTAACTCTTCTTTGAGTGCTTTCATTTGATTTGATCAAAAGGGATCCATAAGTCAGATTTCTAATCATTTTAAGGCCTATAGGTTAAAGTGAGAGTATTTGGGATGATATCATAGTAGGGTTTTGCAGAGCCAAAATGAATTGGAGATTTGATTTTGAGTGAAGGGGCAGTACCCTTTTATAAGAGAGGTGAGGGTCACTTTACGAAAAGCATGAAATATTTATTTGTTACAAAATCCAATTCGATTTATAATGGATTAAAAATAATTTATTTCAAGGATATGGTGGGGATGGGTCTAAAAATTCTCGTACCATACGTTTTATACAGGTTTAGGTCACCATATTAACCTTATCTTTTACATTTTAAATCACAGTTAAATAGTTTTACTTTTACCATGTATTCTTGTATTATTATAATTAATGGTTAATAAAATTACTATAAAAATCCAAGAGAACCACAAGTGGTTCATTATTGATATATATAACCTTATCTATGACCTTAGGACTAACCTTATATTTTTAGGAATATTATATCATTTAATAATATAGTATTGTTTTAAAAACTCATTTATGTCAATTTTGACACTATTTGTTATTTTTTGTGAAAGTCATAATAAAATTATCACTTCGAGAAAATTTATTTTATCAACACTAACATGTCATATTAACCTAGAAAATTAGTTTAATTCATCAAAAGTCTCAATTTACTATTATTTAGATATTTATAATATCTATTATTTAAATATTTTATTAGTAAGGTAATTACTGCATCAACATTGTGTCATAAATAAATTTAAATATTTAAGGTCTAAAAATTATAAATAAAGTACCATTATATAGGAATTATTGTTATATTTCTAATAAATATTTATAGTTGAGTTTATATTATGTATAACCCAATATTAAAAATGGTTTAGTTATTAAACCTTGAATTTAACTATTTTAACTCTTCTTTAAATTAAATAATAATAAATGTCATAATCTAATCCAAGTGGACCAAAAGGATCATATTTTAATCCTAATATTGATTTCAGTCAAAATAAACTTATCCAATAGAATTAGGACATGTGTTAGCATAATTATAAAATCATTTTAACTTTTAATTTCCCCATTTACTTTTAACTGAGGTAAATAAAATTCAAAAGAAACTATTCACCAAAAAATATTTTCATCCTATTGAACCACATTTTACATACATATGTAAACCGTGTCTCTAGGATTTTTAAAATTCAATTCACAGAATTTTTAAAATTATTTTTTATTCAAATTTTCAAATGTTCTTATAACGTTTGTAAAAGACGTTAAAATGTAAAATAAATATTTATACATCGAATTTTATTTTAAAATGACTCCAATGAATTAAATTGAAATTATATAGGTATTATGTATCTATTTTGACTTAAAAATTTTAAAAAATTTAAATAACTATTTAAATAAAATGACGGTTTCAAACAATAACGTAGTGTCTTTCACTATTTATCAAAAATTGAAATTCTCAGAAAACTATCAAAAATTTACCTTAAGAAAATTTTGATATTCCAAATCCAATAATGATTTAAATTTTGAAAATTAAAATTTATTTAATTTTAAAAGTGTGTTTTACTTTTCATAATGGCTAGTTTTATTGGACGTGGTGTGCTAGAAATTGATGTTGCGTACAACGTAAGCTACTGTATTATTCAGAGAGAAGCATATTGTGGAAGCTTGGGGTGTTACATTCTTCCCTCTAAATAATTTAATCATCGAAATTTCATGAATACTATTGCATGAAAAGATTCAGTTGGTTCTTCATTATAAGTTCCTAGGGTTCCCACATTGCCTCTTCCATCTTATAGTTTCTCTATAGAACATTTACTAGATGAGTGGTTTGGTTTCATAGCACTTGTTCTCTGGTATCAAAAATCCTCATAGGCTCCGCACAACAAGATAAATTGGGTTCCAGTTCTATTTATTGATATGTGATTACATGCACTGGGTAAAACATGTATTTTCTCAATAGTGATACATGGAACACATCATAAACTATTGGGAGACTTGGCAGAATTTCCAAACGATAAGCTTCATATCTAAATTGTTTTAGAATATTGAAAGGCACGGTGTACCTGAAACTTAATTTAACCTTTTTACCAAATTGTATTACACACTTCCATTGAGACACCTTCAAGAAAACATGATCTACTACTTGAAATTCCAAATCCTTCCTTCAGTTATATGCATTTATCTTTTGCCTACTTTTAGCTACATTGATGTGGGTTTGGATAATCTTCACCTTTTCTATTTTTTCATCAACATGTTCTGGGCCTATGAATTTTCTATCACTATCATCGTCCCAACAAGTCAGTGTGAATCATCTCTTTCCATATAATGCTTCATATGGTGCCATATGTATACTTGAATGAAAGCTATTGTTATAGGAAAATTATACCAGAGGTTAATATTGATACCACATACCATGAAAGTCATGTGAGAAATATCTCAACATTTCATCTAAGGTTTGAATAGTTCATTCTGATTGTCCTTCAGTTTTAGGGTGGGAGGCAGTGCTAAAACGAAGTTTAGTATCCAGGTATTTCTGAAGAATTTTCTATTATCTTGATGTCCAATGGGGATCACCATCAGAAAAAATCGATAGGGGTACAACATGAACACTTAAAACTTCATTAATATATAGTCTTTCTAAATATTCATGTGATAAATATTCTATTATAGTAAAAAAGTGTGATGACTTGGTAAAAAGATCAACAATAACCCATATTCCATCATTCCTTCTAGGAGTCGTTGGTAGCCCCATGAAAAAGTACATCGTAATATCATCCCATTTAAACTTAGGTATTGGAAGAGGTTTCATGACTCCTCTAGGATATTTTATTTCAGCCTTCACTGATTGAAAAAACATACATCTTGACACATAATCAGAAATATCCCTCTTCATTTGTCCAACCAAAAATGTTCCTTCAAATTTATATAAATCATAGTGATACTAGAGTTTGTTGAGAAATTGAAGCTACGATCATCATCCAGCAATTCCATTTTTTGATCGGGTTTGTTAGGAACATAATGTATCTTCCCAAATTTCAAAATTCCATCTTCATATATGTATTCAATCCATCTCCCATCATTCACAGATTTATTTTTTTTGAAACTCTTCATCATCAGTCTTAGAACTTTTGTCATTTCTTGTAAATATGGTTTGGAATCTATTTGAAAAGGTATTGATGTTCCACCTTGCATGATTATTACCATATTCATCTTTACTATATCCATGAACATAGGATCCTATTAAATTCTCATCTTGTTCAAAACTCCATGATCATTTCTACTCAAATAAGCTTACACATTATTTTCCTTCCCAGAGTGGTAGTCTATCATGAAATAATAATCTTTCATCACTTCAAGCTATCGTTTTTTCCTCATGTTCAGATATTTATGTGAGAAAATATATTTCAAACTCTTTTGATCAGTATATATCTCACATTTTTCACCATAGAGAAAGTGTATCCATATCATCAGAGAAAGGATTATATCTGTTAACTCAAGATCATGAGTGGTATAGTTTTGTTTGTGATTTTTTAGCTATCGTGATGCATAAGAAAAAAATCTATACATCCTCATATAGACAGAACCAAGTCCTTTATTTGAAAAATCAATATAAATAACAAACCAAGCATTCCGTGATGCTAGAGTCAAGATACCATCATTGAAAAATATTCTCTTCAGTTCTTAAAAACATTCTTTACATTATTTTTACCAATAAAATGTAACCCAATTACGCGTGAGCTTGGTTAATGGGTTATCCAATCAGGAAAAATCTTTGACGAAACGCCGATATTAAACATCTAAACCAATAAAACTGCATACCTCCATTATATTCATCGGTGCTGTCCATTCTTGTATTTCTCTTTTTTGAGAAAGATCAATAGAGATTCCATCCAAAGAGACAATATTGAAAAGAAAAGAAATCCACTGAATCTAGAATTCACACCTACTAAACTTCCCATACAATTCATTTCTTCTAAGAGTATTTATAATAGTGCGCAAGTAATTTTAATGATCTTCGTAGATTTTTGAGTATACAAAGATATCATTAATAAATACACCAAAAAATTCATCAAGATATTCCTTGAAAAATGTACTCTTTGGATCCATGAAAACATAGGGAGAATTTTGCAGTTCAAAAGGCATTACGGTAATCTCGTAATGTCTGTACCTGGTTCGAATTGCTATTTTCAGAATTTCTTCCTTCTTTACACACATCTGATGATATCCATTTCAAAGTTCAATCTTTTAAAAATATTAATCTCCATGAAGTTGATAAAAAAAAATCATCAATGCTAGGTAGGGGATACTTGTTCTTTATTGTTATAGCATTGATATCCCTATTTTCAATGCACAACCTCATAGATCCATATTTCTTCTTAACAAAAATAATAGTGGCTCCCCATGGAGAAACACTAGAGAGAATAAATCCTTTATTACTCAATTATTATAGTTCTTTATTTATTTCCTCTAATTCAACAGTGGCCATTCTCTACGGGGTCTTTGATATGGGCCTTGTACCTTGAATTAAATCAATGGAAAAAACAATTTCTCATTCTGGAGGATATCTAGGGAAATCCTTTAAAAACACATCAATATATTGTTGAAAAATAGGTACATCCTCTATTTGAAAATTCCTTTCTCCAACCATAGTTATTTCACAATCTTCCTCCCCAATAATTGAATTTAGTAGAGATACTGGGGGTGGATCCAGATAAGAATCATATGGTGATGTTTCTACTCTAAAGATATGGTACTCCTTATCATCATCAAAAATTGTAACATCGTTCTTATTAAAATAAATTTTCGCATCATGGTCTGAATTCCAATTCATACTGAGGGTTATATTAATTTAAATCATGGGTATGATGATGAGATCAATAGATAAATCATGTATATATGCCCTAATGGGAACGGATTCACAAAATTTTGTTTCAATGATACTTCCTTTAGTTGTTATAACTAACAACTCCCTTGATAAATCAAATATGAAATATCTAATTTTCATAGAAAACTCGGATGATATGAAACAATGTGATGATCCAGAATCAAATAAATCATTGGCTAAATTTGAGGAAACCATTAAATTACCTACCACCATGTCATTCTGAGCTTCAACGTCAGCAGTATTGATCGTATAAGCTTCACCTTTCTCCCTATTCCTTTTATGAAGTATGTTTCCTTGGAACTTAAGACATTAATTTTCCTAATGCCCCATTTCTCTACAATTTTAACATTCTGCATTAACGACCTATTTCTTCCCTTTGCAATCAGGAGCTTGGTTTCCTTTTCCCCCAACCTTGTAACAAACTCTCATTCCCTTCAGGTAAGTACCGAGGTGTTTATTCCCACATTTACTACAGGATAGAAATTCATCTATTACCTTCTTCCCCTTATTTCCATTTCCAAAGTGTTTAGTAGATCCCTTCTTCTATTTCTTTTCTTTAAATTAATTGGACTTATATAATTCTTTTTCTTTCTTGATACCACATGAGACAATGTATTCATACTATGAGAAGGATTTTCAGACTAATTCTGGACAGAGAAAAGTTTTTGACCCATCAAAGAAGCGATCAATCTTACCCAATGGGTTACTTATATAATCTGCAGCATGCCTTGATAACATTATAAAATTTGCCCCATACATTTCAACATTCTCATCCTCCATTTTCCATAGATTCATAAATTTCTTTTCCATATCCGCTCAATGTTCATGAGGAAAGTATTTCTCTAAGAAAAGATATTTAAACACCCACCATCTCATATTTGATACTTCTTCATCCTCCTTTTTTATTTGAATTAATGACCACCATTGATCTACATCTTCTATGAGGCAATAAACTACTATGAAAACATTTTTTCTTTCACTACTCCCCAAATGACGAAATATTTTCTCTAAGGAACTTATACATTGTACAACAACAAATGGATTTGTAGTTCCATTGATGGATGGTGGTTGTTGCATCATGATGTGTTCTAACATCGACCCTCCACATTGTAGATTAGGGTGCTCCATACGGGTAAGTTTATTAATCATAACTTATATGAGTTTTCATAGTGTAGAAATAAGTTTTTCATCCCTGGTTGCATCACTAGATCCACTATAATTATATTGAGAAAAGGAAAATTCCTACATGGATTACTTGCATTGATAAAATTTCCATTCCCTCGACAATGCATCATTTATAAACAATGGAATACAGTATATTAGTTTATGAATCACAATACATAATTCGAAACTAGTAAAATTCCTAAAATAAATTGAACAGTTTATTCAAATAATTCGTAATCATAAAAAATGTTTTCTTTGAGAAGTATTTACTCAAATATCCTTCATAATGGGTTTTAATGAAAATGTGAATTATCCTAAGCATATCCCCAGGGATTTTTGTATCTAAGAGTGCAGAAAGTCCCGTTGTCGTGTACCAGGATACCCCAGGTCAAGAATGAAACTCATTTTCAGCATTTTCACTCCTATGTATATCTATTCCAGAACTGCATCTACCTTCTCATTTCTAGATAGGGATGTATTTAATGGAAAATACCCAAAATCTATACATTATCAAAATTCTAGGACATTCTTATCTATTAATCCTTAAATTCCATCTTTGGGTAATTTTCTCAAGTCATTGTTTTTTCTAAATCCAGCTTCCATGGTTTGTACTAAACATCCTATAATACCAACTATAATGCCCTGACCCCAGAATCCCAGAGTTGGTTCATTAATTTAATACATTGGAAGGATATAAGGAACCATGTCCCAAAAGACCGATCTGTTTAGTAGCCATTTAATTACTAGATACATATACATGTTTTACATTACATTATGAAATGGAAAAACAAAAACATTGTGTCCCCTTTGAACACGCTCAAATGCCATGGCCTATCCCTATAAGACAATCAGAATATACTTCTATGTATCCTATGAAAAATAAATCATGAGAAAGGGGTAAGCCTAGATTATCAGTGAGGATATCAATATAGAACAAACATTCATAAATAAGAATAAACATTGAAGGAAATGTATAAGACTAAAACAAATTAAGTTTAAAATTAACCTTCAGCATAATATGGTAGAAATAAATCAAATAATTCCATTTACATATTAACATAGAAATTATACTAGTCGAATAATCACATGTAATATCAATTGCTAATTTCATAATTATGGAATGCATAATGGCGGACATCAAAACCCCAAATTCAAAGCCTCAAGCCACGACTAAAAATAAGATATTTTCAAGGCCTTGTGCCAAGACACTAGTCTGTCTCATTAGACCTACCGATGCATTAGGGAGATATAGCGGGATCCACCAGTCACTTACTATGTCCAATGCATTCCTCCTATGAAATTTTTGAAACATAACATAACCATTCATATTAAAACTATCATACGAAATGCTAATACTTTAACCGTTAACCATGAATGGTATAAAAATAACACATCCATAGTCAAACATATCACAAAACCTTATATACAATATGGAAGATTGTATCATAATAAATCAACTTCAAACAAGCGTAATATTCATCAAATGATGTTGACATTGATGAAATCAAAACTATTTTAGAGAAATATCATATTTTATTTTAAAATAATTTAAATGTCAGATAATTATAAAAGGAAAATTTTATTTGGAAAATATTCTTATAAGTTTGTAAGAAAAGATTTGAATGTGTTAAAAAGGAAAAACATAGTTATACCTGCTGTATAAGTTAAAAAAAGTTCTTACCATAATTTGTCGAAAAGGTCATAAATTACCTTATTTAGAAAGAGACGGAAAGATTCCTTTCATACCATTTTGTAAAAATTAAAACAAGGGTATAAATGAAATTAACCCATAGTCTAGTAAATAGTATAAATGTTTTGAAATACATTTTTATGAAACACGGATGTGGATGATAAAGAGTTCCCAGTAAATACTTACATATAAACAACCGCGGATAACAAAGAGATTGTAAAATTAACCCTTACCTTGTATATTTACTTGATCGAGGGTATTCTAAACTCTTATATAATTGTTAAATCATTGTTATTAAATTATACAAGAACCACATAAATAAATATATTATAATATATTATTTTGTAATATTTCCATGTTAATAATATTTCAGTAGTGTCATTGTTTCGAGTGTTAACTAATTCATTTTCCTTCATATGATTTGGTACGTAAGAAATTTTTATTATGGATTGCATGTATTTGATTCACATCCATAATGATACTATGTTCTTAAACATTAATTTAAATCCGAAAATGAAAATTATTCTTGAATGGTTATGATGGGGAATGAATCTCATCGCGTTCGTGGAGACGGTAATCTGTACTTCGGCACAGGCGACAATATCATTCTATTGATGGTGAAATAATTTGTAATTGGATGGTATATAATATATATAGAATCATTAAGTTGTTTTATTAATTATTTACATAAATTATACTCATTATTATACCCATCCAAATAATGAAGTGTTGAATGACAAACTACACCACCACGTGAAGATGTTAAGCCATACGTATGCGCGTATGATGACTTTTTCATTCATAGGATGGATAAGATAATCAATTTGGTTTTACAATATTTATAATAACATCACAGTATGTATAAGGAAATAGATTTATTATTTTGGTATTTAAATATAAAGGAAAGAGAAAGTGGAAGAAGAAAAGAACATCAAAAGAGGTGATGAAATTATTGCCTCTTCTTCAGGTTCTTCCATTTGATTAGATCAAAAGGAAATCATAGGTCACCTTTATGATAATATTAAAGCCTCTAGGATTAAGTGAGTGTATTTGTAAATATATTTGAGTAGGGTTTGACCAATAAAAATGGCTTTGGATGTGAGATTTTTAGATAATGGGAAGTACCCTTTTATAAGAGAGGTGAGGGAAACTTTTGGAAATGTTTGAAATATTTTTTTATTAAAATATCATGTTCAGTTTATAATGGATCCAAGAAGATTTAAATCGAGGCTATGGTGGTGATGTGTCGAAAACCTCTCAACCAATAGGTTTTAGATAGGTTTAGTTCACCATATTAACCTTATCATTTATATTTAACCCTTAGTTAAATAGTTTCACATTTACCAAGGTATTATTATAATAAATTGTTAATAAAATTACAATAAAAATCCAAGAGAACCGCAAGTGGTTCATTATTGATATATCAAACATTATTTATGTCTTTTGGAGGAACCTTATATTTTAAGGAATATTATATCATTTAATAATATAATATTTGTTTTAAAAACTCATTTATGTCTATTTTGACATAATTTGGTATTTTGTTTTTGTGAAAGTCATAACAACATTATCACTTCGAATAAAATTTATTCTATTAACCCTAAAATTACATATTAACCAATAAAATTAGTGGAATTCATCAGAAGTCTCAATTTACATATATTTAGATATTTATAATATTAATTATTTTAATCATTCATTAATAAGGTAATTATTGTATCATCATTGTGTCAGAAATAAATTTATTTATTTAGTTTTAAAAAATTATTAATAAAATAAAATTACGTAGGAAATATTTTTATATTTATAATGAATATTTATTGAAAAATTTATCTTATGTATAACCCTATATTAAAAATGGTTTAGTTATTAAACATTGAATTTAACACTTTTAACTCTTATTTAAATACAATAATAATAAATGTCCTAATATAATCCAAGATGACCAAAAGGATAATATTTTATTCCTATGGTTCATTTTGGTGGAAATAAACTTATCCAACAGAATTAGGATAGGTGTTAGGGTAATTATAATATCACTTCTACCTTTAATTACCCTATTTACTTTTAACCGTTGTTAATAAAATTCAAAAGATACTATTCAAAAAGAATTATTTTCAACATATTGAAGCAAATTTTACTTACTGATGTCGATTTAGTCTCTCAGATTTTTGAAATTCAATTCGTAGAAGCAGTAAAATTACGTTTTATGCAAATTTGCAAATGTGCCTAGAAGGTGGGTTAAAGACGTTAAAATGTTCAATAAAATTTTATACATATAATTTTATTATATAATGAATCCAATGAATTAAATTGAACTTATATAGGTATTATGTATATATTTGGGCTTAAAAATAATTTTATAAAATAAATAAATACTTAAATAAATTGTCAGTTTTAAATTATAACGCAGTGTTTTTCACCATTCATAAAAAATTGAATGTTTTCAAAAAAATACTAAAAATTAACCCTATGCTAATTTTCATATTATAAATCCAAAAATCAAGTCCATTATAAAAAATAAAAAATTTAAAATTTCATTAATAGGGTATTACTATTCATATGGGCTAGTTTGATTGGTCGTGGTGTGCTAGAACATGAAGTTGTGTACAATGCAAGCTACTGTATTATTCAAAGGGAAGCATACCGTGGAAACTTGGGGTGTTACATAGAAATAATTCTTACAGTTCAAGTAAATTATTGCATTTATGAGAGAGATCTTAGTGGTTTTTATGATGGGATGGAAGGCATGGGATCATTGGTTCATTCAACAGTTGGAGTTTACCTTTTTAGTTTTCCATTCCATTTTGGATTTTCATGTATTTTTATATACTCACGGTCAGCCATGGGAGAACCCTTCTTGTTTATTTTATTGTATGACCTATAATAGATTAACAAGATTTTCTAGTTTCTACCAATGGAATGTTTATATTTTTTACTTATTTCTACTACCATTTTTCAGTCATCCGTCTTCAATGCTATGTTGTTGATTGTTCTCCTGCCTTTGGTGTGTCTTGTTTGAGTCTTTTTAGAATTTTCTCCCAATACATGTTATATATATATATAATTATATATACATACAATTATTAAGTTACCACCATAGGGTATAGTCTCCCACTATTACCCTTACTTCCACCTCAATGCTAGTCGATGGACTTGGGCATATGGGAAGGCGCACCTAAGGTCCGTGGCACAAAGCCCAAAAGCACTATTTGGGTGAATAATCATTACAGGGCACCACTGTAACACCATGATATTTTATGAGAAGTATTAGTTTTTATGTCTTATGTTATATGCAACACCAAAGGAAGCTTTCACTACACACAACACTGTCTTGGCTTGCGTTACACGATAGCATGTGTTGTACGCAATACCGAGTTTCACTAAACAATGATATGTTATTAAAATATTATATATACTAGACATTTTAAATAGTATTAATCACAATTTTAATTTTAAATAACATTAAAATTCGTCTTACATATGATATGAGAAAAATATAAATTTTTCGGATAAAAGAATTATTTATTTCAAAAATGCAGTTTTTCCACCTTTTGATGGTGCACCGATTTTAAATCTATTTTATTAAAATATTATGAGTTCAATATGAAAAAATAAACATCTTCTTTTGAATCAGGATATAAGAATTTAATTTGGATATATTTTTGATACTTTTTTGAGAACATACATATTTTGATTAATTGTAAAAATACGCTAAATTTTTATTAAAAAGAACATTTTCACCAAGATAATTTATTTGTTTAAATTATAAACTATTATTATATTAAAGTATAAATAGAATATATTTTTACCATTTAATATAATGTATGTTATTATCATTAATTTTACATTTAATTCAAAGGTATAAACATATCAATCTTTTGCAATATTTTAAATTTTAAAAGTCATTTTCTCAACAAAGGGATTAATTTTTTAAATTTCTTTCTGAAACTTTTGTGTATTGAATTTGGAAAAAGGAATTCCATATTTTGAATAAGTAGGTATAAATTATTTTAATAGTATACTTTGTAAATTTGGACATTATAAATAGTAACTATTGTAAATTTTATTTAGCAGAGTTAAAGGTAAATTGGGAAATTGAGGGTAAAAATAATATTATAAAATTATCCTAACACCTGAAAAAATTCTATTGGATGAATAGAATCAACCCATATCACCCAAGGGTCGAAATAGATTCGTTTCATGGACTGTTAACCCTGAAAAGGTTATAATTACTATTAAAACCAACGAAAGTGACAACTTGTCACACTCTTATATCTTATAAGTGTCAAAATTTTAGTTTAGTGATAAACTTCATAAAACATTGAATATAAGTTTTATTGATAAATATAATAAAATTATATACATCATGAGAATTTATTTAGAATTTTCAGGAATAAAATAATTATCCTTAATGATGACACAACAGTGATGTAAAAATTATTTTATTGATTGAGACATCAAATAAATGGATTAAAAATATTAAAATAAATATTATATTAACTAATTAATGTTCTCCACAAATTTTATAGATTAATATGACATATTAGGAATCTATTAAATATATTTTTTTCAAATATATTTACTGTGTGGATTTTAGTTAATTTCAAATTATGGAATAGTGTCAAAATTGACACTATTGTTATTTTGAAAAAATAACATATTATAAAATTGATTAAAAATAAAATAAATATTTTAAAATTATAAATTTACATTTATATGGTCCAAAATGTCATAAAGTATCCAATTATGGAAAATTCAAAATACATAAGTAATTATTTATAACAATTTAATATTTAGAATGTTTTTAGCACAAATAAAATAAAATAGATTAAATAAGGATAAATCAAGTTTATAAGGTTTAAAATAAATTCCCAACATGTATAAATTTTATTTCTTGATCAGATTACAACCATATCTCATATCCTCTACTAATTGAGTAATTTTTTGAGGGTTTTACGTTGGTTTTGAATTTATTGTAAATTAATAATTTTTTATGTTTCTAAAGGTTCCCCTCTCCTCCCTTATAAAATGGAACCTCCTCCATCTCCATATAACAACATTTTGATCCTTCAAGATAGGCTAAAACCTATCCATTTCTCTTATCCACTTTCCTAGAAACATACTAGAGGTCCTGGTCTTCTATAAAGACCAACTTTAGTTTCCATAGATGAGTTTTAGAAGAGGCTTGTCGAAAAAGAGGTAATATCCTTTACCGATTGTTTCAAATTTTTTTCTTCTTCTATCTCCTATTCTTAATTTGTTTCATTATAATGTAATAAAATCAGTATCAATCATATACTAATATGTTATTATAAATATTAAACATCCTTATTTCACCCTCTATCCATCCTACGGAAAATGAAATCATCGCGTATGCGTACGTACGAAATACTGTCTCCACGCCGTGGTGTAATCTGTTTTCCACCACCACCGTACATGGATGGGTATAATGGTGTAATAAATAGATATATATGATTATTATAACATGATACTAAATTTGGATATTCTTTCATCAACTCCAATACCATTCAATAATTATGGGAATGATATCGTCGCTTGTGCGTATGTACGGCTTACCGTCTCCCCGGTGCGATGTGATTCGTTTTACATGAACTTCATTAAAGCATGATTATATAAAAGAATTGAATGAATAAATATGATATATATTATAATAATACCATTATGTAAATGATATAACAATAACCTAAAAATAAGAATATGAACTTATCCGACAAAACATATATATGAAAATAAAGAAATTAATTCCCAAACAACGAGAAACAATGAAATGTTACTAACAAATGGATGAAAATATGATCATAAATGTTATCATAAAAATAATTATGATTCCTTAGTAGATCCATAAAATTCTTTAAATCAATATACAGGAGGTTCAGATACATACAAAGCATATCATACCAAAGGTAAGGGAAAATATCACATTATCAATTTTTATATGAGATTGATTATACTTCAGTATTTAATAGGGAATATTTATCATCCACATCCATGTTTCCTTAATATGTAATATTATTTATATCCTCCTAATATATTTTAAATCCAATTTTAACTATTGGTGAAAATTTTAGTAAAATAAATGAAAGGAATATTTTTTCATTTTCAGTATGAGATACTTTTTTGAGTTTTCCAGTCAATGTATGGGAATAATGTTTGTTTAACTTATACGTCATGAATAGTTTTTTATTATTTCATAGAAAATTATTTCCATGAAGCTTCCTTTATAATTTTTGATGTTTATTTTCAACTAACATCTTTTAGTTTAAAATGGTATGACATGTCGAGAAAGGAAAAATGTTTTTGATGAAGAAAGGATATTTTCCTCAAGAATGGAGTTCAAGTGTTTTATCAATATTATTATCCATATAAGATGATACAGAGATAGGTTTCTCTACCTATTATTAAAATGATTTTATTATGTTATGAGGGAACTATTTTTATGAATTCCATTATCTTACATGGATTATGTTATGGTGGAATGATGTTTAATAATCCCATTATTATTACATGGGTTATGCTATAGTGTATGATTTATGATTTTGGGGAACATAAAAGAATGGTTTCATTATGATATGGTTGGGACCTATATCTCCCTCCAATTAATTGTTTAAAGATTTATATCTCTTTATTTAGACATGTATGGAATGAAAAGTTAATCTTGTTCAGTGATACAGGACTGGAACGAGGAGTGAACTCAGTTCAGTAACGGACTTTGTCCACTATCGTGGTCTTGGAAATGATTCTTAACTAATGTGAAATGATTTTCTATGATTACGTGTGTATTCCAAAAATATTCATGTTTTATGTTATGATTATTGTGATTATATTTCACGACTATGATTTATCCCATGTGATGATATTATGATCTCTTTTGCAGGTTATGATTTTCAAAATGTTATGTTCTTATGAATATGATATGATTGATATTTCATTTTTTTACCCTTACTGAGCATCTGAGTTCACAATTTTTTATGTTTTCTTATCTCCAGGCCAGGAATAAGGGTAATCAGTAGGATATTCCTAAAGGGACTCTAGATATGCTGAAATTAATGAGAGACAATGTAGATTATTTGTGAATTAGTTGTTTATGTTTCCCAGTTTGTAAAGACACTATACCTATAAGGTCCTATCAGGGATTTGTTATATGTTGTAATAAGTATGAAATTTTATTACTGATTATGTGGTTTTCCAGTTGTAATTAGTGTTTCTCACACTATGCTTATTGGTTTTAGTCAATGGATAGAACGTGAAGGAATCGTGTTAATACTGAATGTGACAGGCAATGCAATGATTGTTCCCCTGAGAAACCAAATGTTATGGGATCTAGAATGAAAAATATTGTATCCATGCTCACACAACGTTCTCAGTCTATGAATCATGCAGGACATCCAAACGATCAAAGGAATGAGCAACATTCTGTTGAATCCTTCATCAGGCAGCGTCCAACTTCATTCAGCAGGTCTTCTGATCCATTAGTTGGTGAACAATAGATCAATACCACTAAAAAGATATTTTCAGTTCTACAATGTTCTGAACATGATAAATTCATCTTATCAGTATATCGTTTGGAATCTGAATATAATAAATGGTGGAATCTTATCAAGAATACGAGGCAAAGAGACAAAATTGAGTTCATGGATTGGGATTAGTTCAAGAACTTATTTTTCAATAAGTACTTCCCCCATATTCTTCGAACAAAGATGTAGAAGGCGTTTCTTGAACTAATGAAAAAGGATGATGAATCTTTTGGTACCTACGAATCAAATTTTACAAGACTTGCAAGGTACGCATTCAAAATTATTATCCAACATGAGAGTAAGATCGATCGATTATTTAGTGGCTTAAAACCACGTATTCTAAGGGCATTAGCCATAAGAGACTTCAATAGATATAAGGAAATTTTTTGATGTGACCTCACGTTTGAGATGGAGATTGGAGTAACCCATCAGTCATATGGGTTTGATAAGAAGAGGATAATGGAATTCAAAGGAAAATTTAAATACCACACTGAAAAGAATATCAGTTTTCCCCAATTCTCAAAGTGTGGAAAGAAACATAGAGGGAATTCTCTTAAAGGGACAAGTAAATGTTTTAAATGTGGAAAAGAAGGACATCAGACAATTGAATGTCAAGTAATGGGATGAATATGTCTAATTATGTGAACAAAGAATGGGATACACAGAATGCACCTCCTACACATCAGTGTTACAAGTGAAAGGAAATGGGGCATTATTCTAATCAATTCCCTAATTCAAGGGTTGTTGATGATGATCAATGTCAACAAAATATTAAGGTGCAAGACGATGGAATGTCACATGAAATTTCTATCGCCAATGTGGAGTACGATAACGATGTGGTGAAATGTACACTTACCATCCACCCTAAATTAGCAAATGTTTTATTTGATTCTGGATCCACACACTCTTTTATTTTTGATGAATATTCTAAGGGTATTGACGTACTACCTCAACAATTAGATATTGTGTTAGTTGTGACAACTCCTAATGGCACAAAAATCGCATCAAAAGTTTACAATTTTTATCCGATTGAAGTATTTGGGAAAGTGGTTCCTGCAAATCGTGTGATCCTTCCTATAGTGAAATTTGATGTTATTATTGGCATGGATTGGCTTTCTTTATATGGAGATTATACCAATTTCCAAAGAAGGGAAGTCACATTTCATATTCTTGATCAATCTATGATCATTTATCGATGCAAGGATGAATATAACCTTCCAGTGGATATTTCTTCCATATTATGGGTCTTGATTCCAATAAATGAAGGTTATTTATCTCAATTGGTTAGCGAAAAACTTGAAATTAATAATATGCCCATTGTACGAGATTTTGATGATGTATTTGCAGAGGAATTGCCAGGTCTTCCACCAAATCGTGAAGTTGAGTATTCAATAGACCTTATACCGGGTGCTATGACCATTTCAAAGACACCTTACAGAACGACCCCAATTGAGTAACAAGAATTGAAGAAGCAACACCAAGAGAATCTTGATAAGGGATTCATATGCCCTAGTGCATCAACTTGGGGAGAAACTATTATATTTGTTAAGAAAAAAGATGGATCAATGAGACTCTGCATTTATTATTGAGAACATAACAAGATCACCATCAAGAAAAAATATCCTCTCCCACGGATTGATAACTTATTTGACCAGATACGCAGAGTTAAATACTTTTCCATGATTTATCTTCATTTAGGGTATCATCAATTAAGTGTCAAAAAGTAGGATATACCAAAGATGGATTTCCGTATAAGGTATGGACAATATAAATTTATAGTCATGACTTTTGATCTTACTAATTCCCCTACTATATTCAGGGATTTAATGAATTTAGTCTTTAGAGACTATCTTGATCAGTTTGTGGTAGTCTTTATAGAAAATATTCTTGTATATTCATAGCGCAAGGAAGAACATCAAGATCACTTGAGAATTGTATTAAAGACCCTGAGAAAGGAGAAGCTTTATGAAAAATTTACCATGTGTGAATTTTGGCTTCAAAAAGTTACATTTTTGAATCACATAATCTCAAGAGGGGATATATGTGGATCCAGCAAAAATGTAGGTTATTGAAAGATGGTCGAGACCCACAACAGTAAATGAAACTGAAGTATTCTTGGTTTAGCTGGGTATTATCTACGTTTTGTGAAAACAAAATCATGATTATCTTACCCACTCACCAAATTGACGTGGAATGGAGTTAAGTTTGTTCGGACAGAGGAATGTGAAGAGAATTTCAAATAGATAAAAAGAAGGTTTGCCAGTGCACCAATACTCACACTTCCTTGTAGTAGAGAAAGTTTTTTGATCTATAGTGATGCATCCAAGAAAGGGCTAGGGTGTGTTCTCATGCAAAATGATATGGTGATAGCTTATGCCTCACAACAATTAAAAATCCATGAACAAAATTACCCAACTCATGATTTGGATTTAGCCGCTGTAATCTATTTATTAAAGATTTGGAGGAATTATATTTATGGTGAAAGCTGTGATATTTATAATGATTATAAAGTTTTAAAGTATATTTTCACACAAAATGA
The DNA here is from genome assembly GCA_963277665.1 of Viscum album. NCBI lineage: Eukaryota > Viridiplantae > Streptophyta > Magnoliopsida > Santalales > Viscaceae > Viscum > Viscum album. The sequence continues at coordinate 1,994,544,278 of OY728151.1, forward strand.
GATGAATATGTGCCAAATAAGATGGTTGGATATGATTAATTATTATGAATGCTCCATACATTACCACCCTGAGAAAGAAAACAAGGTGGCAGGCAGATTAAGTCGATAAGACCATGCTAGCTTATCCTTGATGAGGATAAAAAGAGATCCAATATTTATGGATTTACAAAGGATGGATCATGTAATTGTAATGAATGGGGGGATATCTTATCTTTCTCAAATGAATGTTCAAACATCAATACAAGTGAAGATTAAAGAGGTGCATAGGAGGATGTTGGGCTACAAAAGAAGGTGAGAAATGTTCTTGAATTCAACCTTGATTGTGATGGGATAATAAGGTTCCGAAATCGTGTCTATATTCCTCCCATACAAGAATTATAGAAGGATTTGCGGGATGAGGCTCATAGTTCTTCATTATCTATTCATCCTAGAAGTACAAAGATGTATAGGGACCTAAAAGAGTACTTTTTGTGGGATGACATGAAAAGAGATATCGCTGAATATGTCTCTCGATGCTTGGTTTTTCAGAAAGTTAATTCTAAGAGATAGATGTCTAAGAGAATGTTACAACCATTACCCATACCATAATATAAATGGAAAATGTAACTATGGACTTTGTCACCAGACATCCCAAAACATCAAAAGGCATTAATGCTATCTGGGTTATAGTTGATTGTCTTACGAAGTCGGCACACTTAATTTCTATTAGAGAATATTTATCCTTGGATTATCATTCTAGGATATATGTAAAGTAAGTTGTAAGATAGTATAGAGTAAAACTTTCCATTATATTTGATCGAGATCCAAGGATTACCTCGAAATTTTGGCGAAGTTGTCAGCAGGATTTGCATACAGAGTTATGTTTCAGCACTTTATATCATCCTCAGACAGACAGTCAACCTGAGAAGACAATTAAAACTTTGGAAGACACGTTGAGAGCTTGCACTATGGATTTAAAATGTGTTTGGGAACAACACCTACCTTTGGTGAAATATTCTTATAATAATATCTTCCACTCCAGTATTTAGATGGCTCCATATGAAACTCTCTATGGAAAGAAATGCCGCACTCCAACTTGCTGGGAAGAAGTTCAGGAAAGAAAGATATTAGGACCTGATCTTGATGATGAGATGGCAGAAAAGGTCATATCTATTAAAGAACGCATAAGAGCCTCTCAGAGTCGACAAAAAAGTTATGTCGACAACCAAAGAAAAGACCCACAGTTTGAAGTGGGTGATAAAGTGTTCTTACGAATATCTCCCTAGAAGAGAGTAATGAGATTCGGAAAGAAGGGCAAGCTAAGACCCAGGTATATCAGTCCTTTTGAAATTCTGGCTAGTGTTGGGAAGGTAGCTTACCGATTGGCACTTCCACAAAATCTATCTCAAGTTCATGATGTGTTCTATGTATCTCTTTTGAGAAAGTACATATCCGATCCTTCACATGTACTAAGCTCAGAAGTTGTACCGCTAGAGAAAGAAATTTATTATGAATAACAGCCAATAGAGATTTTGGATCATAGTGAAAAAGTTTTATGAAACAATACCACTCACTTGGTTAATGTTTTATGGAGGAACCACGAATTAGAAGAAGCTTCATGGGAACTTGAGGATCTGATGAGGGAGAGGTGTCCTCATCTGTTTATTACGATGTGAAAAATTTCAAGGGAAAAATTAATTTTAAGAGGGGGTAGAATGTATGACCGTGACATTTCATGAGAAATATTATTTTTTATCTCTTATGTTATATTCAACATCAATGCAACTTTCACTACACGCAACACTCGCTTGGCTTGCATTACACGATAGCCTCCGTTGTACGCAATACTGAGCTTCACTAAACAACAATATGTTATTAAAAAATTATATAAACTAGCCAATATAAATATTATTTACTAAAAATTTAATTTAATATAACATTATAATTCATCTTTCCTATGATATGAGAAAACGACAATTTTTCAGATAAAAGAATTATTTTTTTCAAAAATGTAGTTTTTCCGCCATTTGATGGTGCACCCATTTTAAATATAATTTTCAAAAATTTTATAAGTTCAATCCAACAAAATAAAATTCTTTTTCTGAATCAGGATATAATAATTTACATTGGATAACTTTTTGATACTTTTCTAATAACTTACATATTTTGATGAATAGTAAAAATACGCAAATTTATTTTAAAAAAATATTTTTTTATCAAGATACTATATATGGTTAAATTATATAATTTAATGATTTTAAAGTATAAATAGAATATATTTTTACCATTTAATATAATTTATGTCATTATCATTCATTTTACATTGAATTCATAGGTATAAACATTTCAATCTCTTGCAATGTTTTAAAATTTTAAACCTATTTTCTCAACAACAGGATTAACTTATTAATTTAATTTCTGAAAATTTTGAGTATTGAATTTTGAAAAAAGGATTCTATATTTGTAATAAGTAGGTCTAAATTATTTTAATAGGCTACTTTTTATTTTTGTGAATTATAAATAGTAACTACGGTAAATTTTATTTAGCACTGTTAAAGGTAAAACATGCAATTAAGGGTAAACATAATATTACAAAATTATCCTAAAACCTTCAAAAATTCTATTGTATGAATATAAGTCCACCCATATCACCTAAGGGCCAGAATAGATTCGTTTCATGGACTTTTTAACATGAAAATGATATTATTATTATTATTAAAACCAAAGATAGTGACAACATGTCACTCTCTTATATCTTATAAGTGTAATAATTTTAATTTAGTGATAAACATCATAATACATAGAATATAAATAGTCTAAAGAATGCTGATAAAATTATCTACATCACTAGAATTTATTTAGAATATTTAGGGATGAAATAATTATAATTAATGATGACACAATAGTGATGTAGAAATTATTTTATTGATTGAAATATCAAATAAATGGTTTTAAATATATTAAAATATACATTATATGAACTAATTAATGTTATCCAAAAATTTTATAGATGAATATTAAATATTATGAATCTATTAAATATTTTTTTAATATATTCTCTCTGTGGATTTTATTTAAATGCAAACAAATGAATAGTGTCAAAATTGACAATATTGTTATTTTATAAAAATAACATATTATAAAATTATTTAAAAATCACAATTTTTTTAAAAAAAATATAAATTGGATTTTATATGGTCTAAAATTTAATAAATTATACAAATATGAACAATTCAAAATAGATATGTAATTACTTATAACAATTTAAAATTTAGAATATTATTAAAACAAATAAAATTAAATAGATTAAATAAGGATAAATCAAGTCACTATGGTTTAAAATAAATTCCAAGATGTCTAAATTTTACTGGTTAACGAGACTACAACCTTATATCATATAATCTTATAATTGAGTCTTTTTTGGAGGATTTTAAGTGTGGTTTTAATTTATTATAAATTAATATTGTTTTATGTTTCGAAAGGTGCCCCTCTCCTCCCTTATAAAAGGGCACCTCTGCCATCTCCTTTTCACAAAACTTTTATCCTTGAATCTTGGAAAAACCCTACCCATTTATCTTCTCCGCTTCACTAGAAATATACGAGAGGTCATGGTCTTCTTCAAAGACAAACTTTAGTGCCCAAAGAGGAGGTTTAGAAGTGGCACGTTGAAGAAGAGGTAACATCCTTTACCGGTTCTTTCAAATTTATTTCATCATCTAATTCCTCTAATTTATTTGTTTCATTATAAATTTATAACATCAGTATCACTCATATACTTATATTTTATTATAAATATGAAACAACCCTATTTCACCTTCTATCCATCTTATGGAAAATGAAATCATCGTGCGTGCGTGCGTATGAAATACCAACTCCACGCCATGGTGTAATATTTTTTCCACCACCACCTTACATGGATGAGTATAATGGTGTAAAGAATATCTATATATGATTATTATAACATGATACTAATTATTAGATATTATATCATCCACTCCAATACCATTCAATAATTATGGTAACGATATCTTTGCTCGTACGTATGTACGGCTTACCGTCTACACGGTGCGATGTGATTCGTTCTACATGATCTTCAGTAAACCATGATTATATAAAAGAATTGAATGAATAAATATGATATATATTTTACTAATACCATTCTGTAAATTATATAACTATAACCTAAAAATAGGAATATGCACTTATCCGACAAAACATACGTATGAAAATAAAGAAATTAATACCCAAACAACGAGTAACCATGAAATGTTACTAAAAAAAGGATGAGAATATGATCATAAATATTATCATAAAAATAATTATGATCCTTTAATAGATCCATAAAATTATTTGAATCATTATACAGGAGGTTCAGATACATACGAAGAATATCAGACCTAAGGTAATGGAAAATCTCGCAATCTCAATTTTTATCCGAGATTGATTATTCATCGGTATTTTATGGGGCATATTTATCATCCACATCCATGTTTCTTCAATATTTAATTTTATTTATATCCTCATATAATTTTTTAAATCCAATTTTATCTATTGGTGAGAATTTTAGTAAAAGATCAGAATGGAATCTTTTGTCGTTTTCAGTACGAGATAATTTTTGAATTTTCTAGCCAAAGTATGGGAAGAATGTTTTTTTAACTTATATGGAATGAATGGATTATTATTATTTCATAAAACATTATTTACATGAAGATATATTTATATTTTTCCAGTTTAATTTCAATTAACCTCTTTAAGTTTAAAATGGAATGACATGTTGAGAAAGGAAAAATGTTTTTGAAGAAAAAAGGATATTTTCCTCAGGAATGGAGTTCATGTGTTTTATAAAAATTATTTTCCATATAAGATGGTATTGGGTTAGCTTTATATCCATATTATTACAATGATATGATTATGTTATGATGGAATTATTTTGATAATGTCCTTTATCTTATATGGATTATGTTATGATGGCATGATGTTTAAGAATCCCATTTTTATTACATGGGTTATTCTATGATGTATGATTTATGATTTTGTGGAACACATAAGAATGGTTTCATTATGAGATGGGGGGAACTATATCTCCCTCCAATGCATTGGGTAAATATTTATATCTTAGGAGATAGACAAGGCTAGAATGGAATGTTAATCCAGTTCAGTGATACAGGACATGAACGAGAAGTGAACTCTGATCAGTAATGGGCTTTGTCCGCTATCATGGTCTTGTAAATGAGTCTTAGATAATATGAAATGATTTTTTATAATTATGTGTGTATGACACAAAGTTTCATGTTTTATGTTATGACTATTGGGATTATATTTCACAACTATGATTTATCCCATGTCATGATATTATGATCTCTTTTGCAGGTTAATATTTTCAAAATGTTATGTTCTTATGAATATTATATGATTGATATTTCCTTTTTCTTACCCTTACTGAGCATTTGAGCTCAACCTTTTTTATGTTTTCTTTTCCCTATGTCAGGATGAAGGGTATTAAGTATGATATTCCAAAAAGGACTCTATATATGATGAAATAAATGGGAGACAATGTAGATTATTTATGAACAGGTTGTTTATGTTTCCCAATTTCTAAAGACACTATACATATATGGTCCTATCATGGTTTTGTTATATGTTGTAATTAGAATGCTTCAACTCTGAAGTAATAACAATGTATGTAATGTATGTCTCGTTATAACTAAAGAACACATTAAAAATAATTATTATATTTTTTTCTATTATTTTAGATATTATGATGGTTGTTTTCTATCTATATAACCATTAATAATGTGTTTCGATGTTTTATTACACTAAATGTGTGTTTTCGATCCTTCTTATGAAACTCCAACTATGGTTTACATTATGTGTAATCAAACATTCAAAATTCACTGTATGTTTGTTCTCATATAATTTAATATTATTCAAATTTCATTTTATTATTTTTGAACCCTAGACACACCTTTTTATAGGGAGTTAAACATTTAAAAACTGCATATTCAGTCATTTCAGGAAGACTCCACATCCAATTGATGTGTCATCAACTGGTACACATCATGAATAATAATAATAAGGTTTTATTATTATCCCAAGTCAGTAATAGGTGTTTTTTTAGATCTGGCCATTAAATTCATGGTATGGTGTTATATGACACTAAAAGTGTTTTTTCGTCATCTTGGGTAAACAACACCTCAGATTGACTTATTGCCTTCTCAACCATTGAAAAATTCTCTCTACGAATTTTTAACCTATTTTCAGAAAATTATTAGGGTTTTTGGGTCTTTTTTCCACCATTTCAGGTTTTAAAAGGATTTAAAACCTTTAAAACCATATATTCAGTTGTTTTGGGAAGAACAAACATCCATTTAATGTGTCATATTCTTATACATGTAAAACAAATTTGATCATTTTACTATGATTTGACAACATTCTGAGGCCAACTGGTTTGGATGCAACCATTAAATATTTTTTTAGTGTTTTATGATATTAAAGGTATGTTTTTGACCCTCCTGGGAAAATGAAACCTCATATTTAAATGGAGAAGAGAATAAGAAAACTGGGAAAAACATTGATTTTCGTTTCCAAATCGGTTTAATTATAGAAAAAGTGGTATCAACACCAATAATATTTTTTTTGTGTGGATTTAATATGATATATTTGGATTATAATGATAAAAATATTGTGTGTGGTCTTCTAGGATAATAACACATTTAAATTATTCATATGAAATGAAACATGAAATATAAAAATGGTGATGTAAATTACAACGTCCATGAGGTGCATCCTCATATAGATCTCTAATAAACACACATCAAGAGACTACAACATATATAAATATTATGTATCTTATTCTTATCAATAAAAGTCAATATGAGTAAAATTTATTTTCTTTTTTATATATGGACCCACTTGTGTACCATTAAAATGATGCTTATTCATCACATTATCAACACACGATGATATATATGATAATATCTCCTCATACTCTATATTTAATGATTGAAATTGATAATCAATACTATGCAGCATATCTTTCATGGAAGTATCTATCTTAATCTATGTGCACATCCTTGCATCTCAGCATGCACCGATCACCTATGCTATGATGACTAAATGCCTTGGGACACTATCTCTTTAAGTTAAAGAATAACCATGACTATCATGCCCCATGACATAGTGAAATATCTCACCATTGTGCATAGTACTGTGATGTTGATCCTCTAGAAGCTCTACTGAATCAATATAAAACTAATCCAATAGAATATATATAATAAATTAATGAAATAATTTGATTAATTTATATGAAATAGAAATAATTTTTCTACTAAATAATTTTATTATTAATATTCCAGTAACATTGAGATCACATTCCCAATGATTCCTCACCCATATGAACATCAGATCGATCATCTCACCTCTCTGTTGTAAATATAGTAAATTCATCCTCTAAAAACCTATCTATATTCATGATATACTACAATATTTTTAGTATATGAATGAATATTGAATTCTAAACATACATCATGCTTGTGTTGGGACACCTGTCGATCACCAAGACTGGAAGGCATGCCATGCATTATCCAATTACCTAAACATAGATCAGACCCACTCTATATTTAATGTATTTAGCGAATAGAAATATTAAAATTTTATTAATTTATAGATGAAAATTTGTAAATTTTACCATTTTCACATCACTCAATAAGAACAAAACAAAATCCAACCATTTCCTAGGAAGAATACCGGGAGGGATTCATTATAGAATGTGTGGTGCACCCGAAAATGGTTTTCTATGATATCTCTTCATCCTTCCACTGTAATCATTCAATTTTTTTTATTTGGTGATGCATACTACCTAAAACTAAACTGTATATGATTTTAAATTATACAGTTAATAAATAGACAGTAGCTACAATAATAATCAAAATAATGTGATGAAAAATTAAACATTGAATTTACCTGAACCTCCCTTTATAATATATCAAAAATATCATGGGAAAATGAATGCCTATCATGATTAATCTATGGGAATATATGTGGTTCTCATATCATATGAACCAATAGAAAAATTATTACTTTCACACCTTCTCCAATTGGATAAAATGTTTCATCCAATAACACATCCAATCAGGCTCTAGAGTTCCCAGATCGAACCCCTCTACCAGGACACTTCTGTGTGCTGGTAGATGAACCAAATCCTAATTAACCTAAATTCATAATTTAATTAGGTATGACATAATTTTTAATAAATATATTGAAATATTTAGGGGAGTATACTTAATGAATAATACAATAAATTAGTTTATAAAATGAAAACATACATAACATAAAAATATGATGAACTAATATAACAACTCTGTGATATACCTCTATTAATTATAAAATAAATAGTTAAATAAAATAATTTATAAATTTATATTTAATATATTATTTTACAATGGTAAAGTAGAAAAATATTACAATCTTCCACTGATCATGAAATTCTATCATGTCTCCTTAAATCACCTCTCTATCCTATTGATTATATACAACTCATATAACTATAATTTTTTAATAGAGTGTTAGAAAAGGAAAGAAACAACATTTGGTTACTCTTGGCCAATCATAAAAACCAATCTTATAGATATTTTCTCCACTACATTTAAATTGGAATCAATTTCCACAAAGTTAACATTCTTTTCCAATGATGTCAATATGAAGGGATAATTGCTTTCTCAGTCATATTTATATAGAATATTTTTAATGTTTAATATAATAAATTAAAATGGTCATGTTTCATTTCATGAACTGTATCGAACCAATCATACCATAAAAATATATTCTTTAATCCATGACATTAAATAACCTCAACAATATCCCTCAAAAATCCCTAATTATAATCATCATCATCATTTGAACAACCAATAACAATGTTATTTGTTTCTCAAATCACATCAACACCACTATTAAAGAGTCAAAATCCATTAGGATCGAAATACCTTTAGTGAGGAGTTGTAAAAAATTGGCCAACATCTAGTCGGTTGAGTTCTTCAGTCACAATATGTTCATTTGAATCACACACTTTGTGAATCTGTAAATATCACATATTTCAATGTATATAGAGTTTCAAAAATACATCTCAATTTCATTATAAAATTAATAAATTAATTATTTTTATGTACTATATTCCTTAAAACCCCATGAGATGCATGGAAATGATATTTTCTGATTTTATTTCTAGTTCCACGGGGCCTTTCCAATTTCAACTCATCGATATACATCCTAAATTACAAAATAATAAGAGGTAAGTAATTAATTAAATATAGAAGAATAAGGAATAATATATCAAATATAAAACATAATATATAAATGGAATAATCGATGGAGTATTGAATAGTTTGTATCGATGTGCTTGAACACACTCATCATTGTGAATATAAAACATTACCCCTTATCTAATTAGACCTTCATCCATCTGAGATGCTCTATCAAACTCTCTTTCAAACTCATCAATATACAAATCACAAAAAATAGTGAAATAATCCATCAAATAACTCTTCTAAATTGAATATTTGATATGGGTTTTTTGCAAACAATACAATTAAATTTGTTTAAGTATCACTCTATTAGATACATCAACATGAATGTAATGGAACTACCAACAATTAATTAACCTATTAAATTCCCTATAAAGTGGACCATGGAATCAATAAAAGGTGGTGAAAATAGATTCTCTATGTGACATAGTGTAAGAACAATCATATCCATATAATTTTTCAAATCACTCATGTGATTACTCCTTGAGTAGAGATGTTTTAAAAAATTTGAAAACATAAACAAGGACTCAAGGACATGGGTAGGTAAGAAATTTCAAATTTCAATTGCGAATAACCATTAATGTAGAATATGGTAATAATGACTTTTTATACATCACAATGTCATGATCATTATATTGAAATGATTTTAAATATTAGATAAATAACCACAAATCACCTTGATGATCATCAAAATTGATAAAACTGTTTCTTTATATTTTTTAATCATTATGTACTATGCAGCATACATTTATTTTAAATTACCATCACCATACAATAAATGTAAAATTTTCCCATTATAATTTCTTGAAAATCATATGGAGCATTATGTTTTTCATTTCATTCCCCCATGAAACCCTAAATTTTTCATAATATATTATCACAAATTTTTTTCAGTGTATATCACATCAAAATTATGTCATAAACTCTTTTTTTTCAATAAATAAATTCAATAAAAATAATATGTTTATTAAAATTGGGATCCTATAATTCATGAATTATCATTTTATAATCCAAATGGATTAGTTAATATACAATGGGAAGTCATTAATTTTCCATAATTATTTAATTAGATATCGATTCAAAATTCAATACACCATCTACCAAAAAATATTTAGTCTCATCAACCAACTGTAGCATAAAATCATAGATTTTATTGAAATATTCTCTTGGTATAACATTTAGAGTCAAAATTAACAAAAATTATTTCTTCATACTTACCCATGGGGGAAGGAAGTATGGAACCAACACCACTGGCCACATACTATGCCTCGTAAGTTCTACAAGACAAAATGGGTTAAAACCATTTGCATCCAAACCTAGTCTAACATTATTACCACACTGGGAAAATTGTAGTTGTCTTTGATCAACCAATTTCCATGCCATAGAATCTTTCTATTAAAATAATATATCAACCACTTTGTTTCTATCTCAATCCCTAATCATGAGTTTTGAAATTTTAGATGACATGAAGGATCTGTCCGTCCTATATTTTTGTGGGAAATAATACATATACTTAGAAGAAACATATTTCCCTTGATTCAAGACCCTATCATGAAGAATCTAAATACCTAGATTAATCTCATTATCTTTCCACCTAGAAAAATAGCAAATGGTACAAGTATTGAGTTATGAATTGCCTTTTATGAGCATCATATAGTTATTACAAACCAATTAAATGGAATTATATGTTAAACCAAGTTCATTTGTCAACTTGTAAGGTTGATATAGTGAATCTAGAATCTTTGATCCATCATGGTGTTTCTTTGTCAATAATACAAACAACATGTTGAATGGGGTGTCTGTCAAATGATTCAAGGCCTTCATATTTAGCAACTCCATGTTGAATAACAATTTACAAAATTAAGTTCATCCATGATATAATTCATTATATGAATTTAAAAGAATATTAATTATTCTACATCTATAAAAGAATGGATATTCCCCCCTCTAACATCATCATTTATGACATTACTACTTTCTAGTTGAAACAAATGCATCATATCACTGAGAATTATGCCAATCATAAAAACAGATTTCAAATCAATATCCATATCAATACTTTGTGATTTGTTACATGAAACTTAATCTTCTCCAAGATGTGTGTATGACTTATATTTTCTAAAAAACACATTCTGAAATAGATATTCCCTAATAGTATCTTAATTGAAGATATATCTATTTGAACATTTTTTTTCATGAAAAATATAACCAAACCACATTGAAATCAGTTAGTGAAATCAATAAATCATTTAATCCCCTAATAATATTTAGTAAAAAATGAATTTGGAATATCAATCCATCTATTATCCATATTGTAATTTAATAGAATTAAAAGATTTGAAATATATTATGTAAATTATAAATAAAACCATATAATTAAAATAAAAAAATTAATGAAGCCACAATATAAATAAAATTATGAACGAGATGATGAAAAAAATACCCAATGATTCCTAACAGGTTGGGGTAGTTATCAACTATTACCTAAATAATATATGAAAACACAATAAAAAAGGATGGAAATCATCCTTTTAGTGAATGAAATATGAAAAAATACATTGATAAGGGTCATTATTGTTGAGGGGTTGGGGTTCACAGTAAAATAGGAATGAAGGTGATGGGTTTCACTACATAGAAGAGCAATCTAGTTATAGGGGTCCCTTTTTATTAATAAAGGGATATGGGTCACCACATTTAATGTTATCGATGGAAGGAATGTATGGGGACCCAACCACACCTCTCTAGATAGGGTTATCATATGTGTGGGAGGGGGTTGGTTGGTAGCCAAGGGCGGGATGAAGTGTGGAATGTACGATAGATCCATATTGGGAGGGGGAGGGGGATAAACATTGAGAAGGGAACGGGGGATTTATATATTGAGTGAGGAGTGGGATCGTTGTTGGTGTGGGGATCAACAAGGGGTAAAGGATGACGTCATGATGGGGCTCGATGATAGGGAAATGATGATGGGGGAATTCCAGTGTAGAGAGGAGGGGGTGGGATGGGGGATAAATGGAATCTAGATGGTGGAAAACATAGTGTATATAATTGGGATAGGTGGGGGGTTGAGGGAACGATATAATTTAAATGGTGGATGACATAGAAGGGATGTGTGGTAGTGGAGAGAGGTTGATGTGGGAGGAGGGTGTGAATAAGGAAAGGCTAAATAAATTAGGATGTGTTGGTAGAGAATCCCAATAACCACTATTTGGTGGTTGAAATAGGGTCAATAGTGACCAATAAATGGTGGTCTCTTGAATATATCCTCCATATAAGGTCATTTCTCTATAGGTGAATATTTTCTCTCCAATTTGTTTTCATGAACCAAGCCAAGATTCCATCCAACCAGATAGCCAGCCCAGCTCATGGAATGGCCCAAATGGTTTACCCAATACCCATGTGGTGGAAACTAGTTTTTGGGTATCAATAACACTCTATTAATAATTACTTCACTAATGATAAAAAACCAATAAAAATTCTCAAATGTAAAACATCATACCAAGAGAAATTCCTATGAAAAAAGAGGTACAATAATCCAAGTTAATCATTTTTAAAAATTAACCAAAAACCAATACAATACCAAAATATAAAAATGTGGAAGGGTATCAACTACAAAACCTAAAATATCCGTGAAAAAAAGGGGAGGACTCCCTCATTGCACCTCCACGAAAACATATAATAAGAAGAGACACTAGCAACTGAATCCCGCATCGCAACCACAAAATATACTTCCTTTACCTAAGTCATACATAAAAAAGTCTACATACACTAGAGGGTATAATAAGGGTGTGATCGAATTCCTAGTAGGATTCCACACCATAAAATTAATTGAAAAATTAATTGTAGGTTTTAAAAACTAAATTGGAAACATTTCATGGAACTGTTTTAACCGAAAATTTTAGGAAAAATATTTTCTGTGGAAACATGCTTTTCCATTATAAAGGATGTGAGGTCCATTGTATACCAATGGTGAGCACCACATCACAATATAGAACCATTCCACATGAAATCAACAAAGTCTATAGTAATAAGGGGACCCTAAGAAGCTCATATCCTTGTAAAAATGATATTTTAACCATGAACCACAATGTCCTCATGCACGATCCACTCGAGTGGAATCCATCCAAAGTTCTAGTGGTCTCAAATAATCAGTATAGTTACGTTAGTGTTGTATCATAAATCACGATAGAAGAATGTGAGTCTCATCCCCACCAATCCAACTATCATACTAGTAATAGACCAACCACCTAGATACCTATTATGATCTTTGTGCTCAATTTCAATTTCACATGTCACATAGTTGACCACTTCCACAAACCCACATCAAGAAAAATTATTACACATGAAAATCACAAATATTTGTATGAAAACCCTCTTTTAAAACCATATTCATACCAAATCCATTTGGAAATAAACTTCAATCCATATACATAATTTAAAAAACACATTTTGGATGAACAAAAAGGAAGAACACCTGAAAAAAATCCATTTATTTTAAAAAACTATTCTTCAAGCCATAAAAACCTAAAAAACATTATAAAACACATTTTTACTACTAAAATAATCCATCAAACACATTTCAGAAAACTAGTATGCATACCAAAATCATATAATAATGTTAAAACATTGAACCACCTACCTCACACCTGGAAACCTCAGAAATCCGATGGAAAACCAAAACTACACCACAATAGGACCATATAAAGGAAATATCAAACCACAAACATTACTACATCTCCTAAAAACACATGATTGAACCCTAATTAGGCTAACCAAACTTCTTGAGAAGGAATAACTCAATGATAGATGAAAGATAAACCTATAATAAGGAATAAACCAAGGGATATGAGACTTACTTGTGTATTCTTGAATATCCAAATCCAAATAAATACAAAAAGTAATGGTTCATGGGAGAAACGAGGAGAGGGAGAGGCGGCTAGGGCTGTAAATCCCACAAGGGGAAGAAATGGATGAAAATGGTGTCAAAATGGGGAAGGGTATAAATGTAATTTTCATATTTTTTTATGATATGGATAGGTCACATGATTAGCTTGTATTGTTTTCCAAACAATGCTAAAACTGTGCATCACTCTCTGTCTAAGTTAAATAGGGCTACATAGTTTCTAGTGGGAGGGAACATGCTAATGCGACAAGCTATGGGTCCTAGATAGTTCCATTTTCCATGTCACAATGTTTCTCCATGGATATAATAGAGTTTCCTATAACCTTACTCCACTTTCATTCAAGTCCAAAACTCTATTTTTCTTGAAAAAACTCTTTGTAAAAACAACAAAAAAATTAAAGAATAAAATTTAAGAAAAGAATACCTAAAAAATAATGTCATGAATGTGAAAAAGTTAATTTTATATTCTCTCTAAAATATCTCCTTTGACATTTGAAGGGGTCCTTCCATTTGGAAGAAAACAATTCCATGGTTTTATGATAAGGAAATCATGTTTTTATTTTTGTTTGATTATTATTTGAATCTCTATATCTAGAATACTATTATCCATTCCTCTAAGTGTGGTATGGTTATTATACTTGTATTTAAATAAAATAATTTTACATGGTGTATCATAAATATAAGTCACCCCATTAATCAATAAAACCATTAACTGTTCAGTAATATCTTAGATATCTAATTACCTTAACATCCCTCAGGATATATTTATCTAGAAGGGATTAAAAAACACTTCTCATAATACCCCACGAGCTAGAAATTACTATCATTGATAGATTAAAAAACAATATAATAAAAATTTTATACATCATCCTATAATTTTTGTACCCCTAGAGATAGAAATAAATATGTCTAAGTGGAGAAAATAATTTCTACTAAAGAATATATGGATCCCCCGTGGTGATGAAGACCACTAATTGAATTTGTTGGATATAATAAAGACCAACTAGTGGATTTAAATGCTCGAGTGAAATGACAGCCAATATCAGACATTAGATGCTGGGGGAAATGGTTCTTGACCATTGGAACAAAAATTCCATGAGATACAATACTTGATTTTGAAAACCCCAAATTCCTGGTGATACATATCCCAATTTTGAAAAACCCCAAGGTTGGGTAATTCAACACCAAATTTTGTGACCCTAAAATGTTAGGGTGATACAATGATTAATTTTTACAGTCCAAAATATTGAGTGACATTGTTCTTGAAATTATGAACCCAAAAGTAGGATTGTTTTTATTGAGATAGATTTTTTGGTGTGGTAGTAGTGTTCATGTTGTGAAATTGGCATATGAGGTGCATGCAGTGTAGCAGGAGACCAATGATGTTTGGAAATTTTTGTATAGTTACTTTCCATTAGCATTACCTCACACACCCTAGGGGAAACAATTTATGGTTTACTCTAGAGTTAGAGAACCCACTCTGATATCATGTAAATGGATAATACAAATATCAAAATTAATAAAAAAATATTTAAATAATATAATTGATTTTTGAAGAATTATTCACTGACAAAAAATATTTATTAATTCCTATATTTATATTAATTAATTATTATAAAATTATTGTTTTTTATATCTTAATTCATACATTTAATTTTTCTTTTTGTTTAGATATTTCTTCTCCAATTTGGGATTCTCTCATTGGTTAAATGGATATAGATAATTGGACTATCGACCGAGTCCATTTTCTTATTTCTAGCACATCCCTTGGCCTCAAGGATCCCAATACAACTCCATTATCCATGTCTATTCTGGGCCGTCAATAATATTTGGTATCAAATTTCATCTATGTCACCCATATGTCATAAGAATTTGTTTCACCATTCCATAATCCATTTACCACATTTCTAGGAATTTTACACCACCTTCATATCTGATGTAACTGTTAGTGGAATTGATTACTCCATAGATTCCATCATTATAGGAATTAATTCTAGTTTGGATCACCTCTCCACTTTACATTCATTATTTTTTTGAATTGAGTTCATAGATAACCCTAGAGTGTGATCATAAAATAATCTCAGACCTATCTAAGTTGTAGTTTTTAAACACCTTTAGTTAGAGATCTTATCACAACTCCATTATATTTAGGGATAGTCACTCCCAATGCATTCTTGTAGTGGATATCTAGTGGTTGTGCTCATACCAAATTCTTATGTGTGTCATTTTTAAATAAAAAATCTAGATCTCCATCTTATGAATCTTTTACAATGGAAATACAGATAATTGTAATCAATTTAGACCATAAGTTCTTTATTTCATGTTTTATTTTAATTTGAGTTTGAAGTTTCATGTTCTCCTATAAATAATCTATTTATTTATATATATCTCTTATATTTGGTTTATTTTGATATTAATAAAATTTATAAGTCAGGTTGGTGTTCTTATCTTACATATTGGACCAAAATTGCTTGAATCGTGTAAAATACTTGTATTATTTTATAATTTCAGTTTTCTGTCTTTGTATATTTTTTCCAACATTTTTTATTGTTTTCTCTCATATAGAATTTTCAAAATTCACCTGTTTTGTGAATTTCAGAATCATCCATAGTTTCTCTTTATTTTTTAGTAATTAAGAGAAACAAGTCGGATATCTTGTAAATCCTAGGCAATTGTAAGGGACATTATTTTAATTTTATCTGGCCCGACACTCTCTCAAAGAGCCAATCTAGGGTGGTTACTAGA
Organism: Viscum album; assembly: GCA_963277665.1. Taxonomy (NCBI): domain Eukaryota; kingdom Viridiplantae; phylum Streptophyta; class Magnoliopsida; order Santalales; family Viscaceae; genus Viscum; species Viscum album. The sequence continues at coordinate 1,994,561,204 of OY728151.1, forward strand.
CCTCAGGCACACTCCCCATATTCTAGAGGATGACTAATAGTAGCGGACATGTATAGAACATAGTAGGTACACTATACCCCATATCAGAGATTTTCATTTCAATGGAAGTAAATAAATATCCCAGTAATGGAAACAGATGAAATTGATAAATAAAGTGAATAATCAAAACAATCAATGTCAAATTTCTAATGGAATAATAATAAAATTATAATGTAATGATAGGGTGGGATTTTTCTAAATTTCATTCTAGAAATCATACAGATAAAAAACAATTTGACTTAAATAAACCCAAGGAAACTCCATTCCCGAATCCCTATTTAGTCCTGTATCTAAACTCAAACCCATCATAGATTAGAGATCATCAAAAAGGTCCCCTTAACGTTTCCAAACCTATATCCTTGTAATTTATAGGAGTACCAATTGAAGGCCCAAATATTATGTTATTAAAACTCAATAGGTCGACACCACTGTGTCTATACAAAACCAGTCTAAGAATAAGTACACGAAATAATGTGATAATAAATGTTATTAATTAATGATTTGATACTATACAAGAATGAAGTTTCTTTATAACCATGCCGTAATATAATTGAGAATGAAATGAAATCCTGAAAACTGTAACCACAAGTCCATGATATAATCACACTACCATGTCAAACCCAATAAGCATTACAACGTAACCAGGCCAAGAACTTTATGTAACCATTTCATCATGAAATGGAAAATACATTTATATAATAATTTAATAATCACTAAGAAAATAAATTTATATAATAATTTCCACATTAGTGGGAAAATAACTTTATATAATTATTTCAGAATCACCGAGTAAATCCCTCATATAAGAATTTCAACATCACCAAATAAAGATGATTATATAAAAAAATTTGCATCACAAAATAATTCATTAATGAAATTATATCACAACATGAAATGATAATCCACAATGGTCATTTTATATAATTACCATTTCCTTCAATTACACGTTCATTCAATAATCATGTAATCCATTTTCCATAGTGAATCTATCACATGTAATCAATTTAGGTATCATGTATTGATAAATCATAATTTAATACATCATCCAATTCATTATTATTCATGGATAGGATCACCCTATGGATAGTCGCAAGCTAAGTCTTAACAACACAGAATCCAATGGGTTCCCAGGAAGCGTTTATACACATGATTATCATCATATATTATTCTGTTAGTTAATGTACACATTGTGTCATCACAGTCACATATATTGTGCATACTTAAACAATTATAAACATATTGAAGGGGATTTTTATAGACCACATACCATTATCCGACAAACAAAGAATCACTTTCAATAGGGAACACAAACATGGAAAAGGGGTATGGTGATCACAAAGAAAACCTGGATCACACAAACATCAAGATATAAATCTAATTAAATAGTGTACAAGGGATCACTATGTGATAATAGAGAAAACCTGTAAGAGAGGGGAAAACCAAGGAAAATGAAATCACTAGATATTAAACACTTTATTTATTTTCCTATATGGGAATAAATCACTCCAAAATCACCTAGAGTTACCCTGGGGACTAAGGGTGAGAGGGATAGAGAGAGATAGATAGAATTTAATGATAGATGAAGAAAAAATCATATGAACATCATGGATTAAAACAACCAATCTTGATAGATTCAAAATTTCAAACCCTTTTAGGATATAAATTTATTGATTTATGAGATATAATGAAAAATGAGTAACCTCAAGTAAAAATAACCCTGATCGACCATTTAACAATGTGAAATGGTTTCATAGATTGTACCCATTTAATGATCTAAACTAGTTGATGAAATTTTATAGGAGGCAATTTTATGTCTAGTGACATGTTCATTGTGTGAATGTTCCCAATAGACTACTCTAAGACCAAATTCTGTAGAAATAACCCGAACCACTGCTATAGCATTCTAAACACAAAAAGAACCCCCATAATCCCTTAAAATGACTTTACCCAAACTCAATTAATTAAAAAAATATCAATGAAATTTAGGTCATTTCCCCATCAAATTATCCACATACCCAAAAGGAACTCGATAACCATGGTTTAATGAAGAAGGAAGATCCTTCTAAAATAGATTCAACTAAAACTGAAAGATTGGTGTACCTGCAAAAAGTCAGGATCTTATAGATAAACTAAACAACATCTCTAAAAATTAGTTTCAGAACTACCTGATACAATAATTAAATTTAATAACTATGAAATAGAAATGTTTTTTTAGCAATAATCATTTTAACCTTTTGAGAATCAAGTTCAGATCCTTTCTTGTTTTTCAGGGGATCATTGATACCCTTTATTAACATAAGGATCCTATTATAACACGTTCTGATATTGGAAAAACTACAACCACCTAAGAATATATCTCTACCAATGTTCTTGTTAAAGTGTATAACAAACTTTTATTATCCCTATGTGATAATGTTTTTAGGGATATTTATTATGAATATTTCATTACTGGTAATTAGTTAAAAATGGATAAATTATACATGATATCCACTTTTGTAATTTGTTTGTATAAAAGAATATGATTTTTTCGTTTATGATCCATTCTGGGACATCAATCAAAATAGAACTTGTAGTTTTTAAACAATTATGCTTCATCTATCTAATATTAAAATTTTTTGGATGAAGAAGTCCAATATATGATTTTTATTATTTTTCTTGATAATTCTTTCAACACACCCGTTGAAACTATGATGTATGGGCATGGATATTTTACTCTTGAAGAAGTTAAATCAGTTTTTCTTTCTAGAAAAAATTATAATAAACTTAAAGTAAAGTATGAGTTAGAGATCTTGTACACTATTTTTAAACTTGAAAAAATTAATAAAAATAAAGATATTGGTAGAGGAAATGTAAATACCACGAAACATAAGTAATCTAGATGCAATATGTCTATGTCTAGGTCTTGGTAGAAAACCCATTAAAATTGCGGAAGTCATAGTTAAATATAACCAAAGTACCGAAATCCTAAAAAAATAAATGGATATTGAGTTTTTTTATCAGTCCATATTTTTATATGTGGGTTGTTATAGTACATAAGTCCTTAATGTGTGCAGTTATGGTCTCTCTCATGATTGGGTCTTAGAATCTGGTTGTTCCGTCCATATTTTTCCTAGTAGAGAGTATTTTATTGAACTAATTGAGAGATTATAGAGATATTTTATCCAAAAAAGAAATAACAGATATCTGGTCTATGGTATGGGGTTTTTATGTTATAATTGGTTGACCATCTAGTTGTCATCTTACATGAAGTTAGGTGGCTCCTTGACCAGCATAGAAATCTTATCTCATTAGTAGTTGTAGATCAAAATGTTTTCACCATTTATTCTGAAGAGGGTTTCTTTAGAATCCATAATGTATTTTGATTAGTGATTAGGGATTATCTTTTTAATGTGATTTATGTGTTAGATGGGAAAAACTATTGTTTGAAATATGTAATTAATATATCAAATGTATTGAAAATACTATTCTATGTAATAGTAAGTTGGGGCATGTCATCTCCTAGGGTATTGAGTAATTAAGTAAAAAATAAGTTCTTTAATGATATCATACTTTGAAATCTATCTTAATGTAATGATTTTATTTTTGAAATTTCTAAAGAGTTACTTTTAATTGTCCCTCTTTTGACAGTAGTCATCCATTGTAATACATTAATTCTGATTTATGGGGACTCTGTAGGACTTCCTCCAATAGTTTTGGCTCTTAATTTCATAAAGTAATAAATTATTTTTCATAGAAATTTTGGATTTATATTCTTATAAAAATTAAATTGTGTTTTATACATTAAAAAACATTAAATATTTTATTAAAAACTAAACTCGTTCAGAATCAATGGGATTAGAACTGATAATGGGATGAAATACTTTCCGACTAACCTTTTACAATTCTTAAAGTCATAAATATTTATCAGACACCTCACTTTTAGGGATACTCCCCAATATAATTTGTTGGATGGGAAAACAAACCACACCATAGTGGAGTGGATCATAGCATGATTACAAGTGTGGCCCTAACCAAATACTTTTGGGCTAAGGATATAACTACTTTAGTTTATCTTATAAATATATTCCCTTCAATGTCTAATCGGTAATGACCCAAACTATTATAAATAAAATACCCCTTTTGATTTGATTAGAATACTTATTATATAATATGGTTATACAAAACACAGGCCCTCATTTATATCCATGTGGAATTAAAATACCATTAACTATCTTTACCATTGTTAATATAGCCATTGAAAAATGATCACATGATTAATATAAATAAATGGTTTTTACAAGTCTAATTGAATCAGAAAAATGAATTGATGACCTCAACAAGTAAGATTGTACAATATGTTGCCCATTTATTGGTGCTTCCAAGGGAGATAGTATATAAAGCCTTTTCCCTTGACCAATCCCAAGCTTATATCCAAAAACATAATCACCTGAGAAACTATTTATGGGAGAAGTTCAATCTCACTGAGATCATGACCCAAACCGTGCACTCTAAACCACGCCAAGAAATTCTAATAGTTGTGCAACTTACTGTTAGGATGTTTAATGGTGTATTAAAGAGATATGTATCGTGAACCTAGAAAAATGATTATGTACATTATTTTTTTAGATTAATGAGTATATTTTAAACAAATTGTTGTAACTTTATAAATTATTTTTATTTTGGTTCTATAAATTAGGAATAGTATTTTTGGGTATTATTTAAATTCTCTTAAGAGATTTATTTTTATTAATTAATGGATTTCTGAAATAAATAATATTTCAATAATTTTTTATTATTAAATAATATTTATTAAATATAAATTTTCAAATAATTTTTTATGAATTCAAATGTACCTTTTATAAGGGTTCAAAAACTATTATTGTTAAAAAAACCTAGCATTTATCAATAAATGTAAAATATTATTTTAAAAGTAAAAATTAAAATGATTATAAAATTATTTATATAAAATTAATACAATTTTTGGAATCATAACATCATAATTATAAAATGGTGATTTTTTTAATTATTTTTTGAGAAGGTCAATTTTTTTGTAAAAATTAAATACCATATAAATATACAGTGTGTACTGTCACATTATAATGACTCAAAAATGATTTTATAAATACTAAAATTTTTATAATTATCCAAATATATGTTTTAAACTTAAAATGATGTTATTTTTAGTTTATTTTATTAATTTTATAAAGCCTTTATGAATCCTCCAAAACATATAATATATTTTAATATTTTAAATTAATTCATTTAAGAGTGCTACTCACCTCCACTTAAGAAAAGGAAATATTTTAATAAGTTAGGCCCTTTGGATAATAAACTAATTAAAACCACATCTCATTGGAAGAAACCATCAGAAACCCTATGGGAAAACCATTTGAAGGATTGTGGTTTGATTATTTTATTATATAGAGTCCAAAACACATGTTGGGAAATATTAAATATTCCCATGCATTTACCAATATAATCCCAACCAATCTCCCATTTGTCTTCACTAAAAATAACTATTTCATGTAGTTAATCTTCAATAACCTCTTTGAAACCATCTCATGGTGCCCCAATCTCTCAAGATTCACATTTTCAATCTTTTGGAGTCACACACTCAAGTAGGGGATCTTTTCATTTATCCTATTTATTAAAGTGTACCCCTTACCTTATGTATTTTATCATCATTTAATTATGATGGGAAATATTATTAAATACTTATTTTTACTTTCTATTTTATTTACAAATGTTGATATACACCATCCTCTCTCATAAAACCATTTTATGTATTTTTATGTGATGTTGTTGTACCTCCAAAATTCCACAAGGGTTCATCAATTTCTCTCCTTTATTCAAGAATGTTATTCATTTTAGTCCCTTTTATTTTATATTACTAATGTAAAGTTCTGTTTTTTAAAATTAACCATACTTCCTATATAAATAATAAATGTTGAGATACCCCTTTTACTCTCATTTGTCCCTCCCATGAACATTTACATGATCCCGTTAAGCTGCCAAAATTTCACCACGAGAATCAATACTAAATAGAATGTGTAGTGAATACCAATACCCAATTTATACCAAGGTAGTTCACATTTATCAACTTATAATACTTTTTTGGGTATGTACATGTATTTATCCCACTCACATTTATCTTGGAATAAAATATTCTGAAAAATAAATATAAGTTTTATGATCAATTTAGAACACATAGGCATGAAATTGAAACGAATGTGATGGGTGAACCCAGAATTATATATTTCTTTGATGCATTGGGTAAAGGTTATTATCATGACACAACATATTTGGATAGGAAGTGAACCTGATTTCTTTATAGGAATTTCTCTATTATGATTTCATGGATATTAGACTTAACTTATGTTTATGATGTAGTGTTTTGAGATGTTTCCAAATTTCCCATGTATTGATTGTCATCTTATTACATGACTTAAAATTAATGTTGTTTTTAATCATAATTGTTATTCTTATCAGCATAAATGTATTATATTCTTCATGTTTTGTTTTTTTATTCCCTTACTGTGCTTCATAGGTCACCCCTTTCTTATGTGTGTCCCCAAGATATCCCATGTAGATTTAAGTTGAATGGAATATAATGACCATGTCATGGAATTTTTCAATAATGTTTTTGTATCCCATGTTATAATTTGTTATGTAATGTACGTATTTAAAAAAGTCCCCATTTTTATCAATCTTTCAGGTTGTATTAACTGTAATTTTATGTAATGAATTATGATTTCATATGTGATAAAGTGTAGGGTTTTCATATAAACAATTTAAAACTCTTTAATAATTATGGAATAACATGATTCCTTTATATAAACATTTTATATTATTCAGGTGTATATCCTGTGACAATATTAAAATTGAAAAATTTGAACATAACGATTTTAAATTAATATTCATAGTATATCGGAAAGGGGTTAAAAGATATATAATAATGAATAGTAATCCTGGTTATCAAAAATTAATTATTAATAGAGATGTTTAATTCCATGATTAATTTTCTCTAAAATCCTAGTCTGTAACAAATGATAGTTATAATTCACCGCAAACTTCTATAGTAGAGACTGGACAAACTTCCTAGTTTAACTCTCACATCAATCTCTCTTCATTTCATCCTCATGTTGAGACCATTCCTCCGTCCAACATTGATACCGTGTAAGACTATGAGCCTTATAATGCTATCAATGAATAGAATCTCACTAGAGATAGAGATATGAGGGTGATAAGGACTTTTACACACTATTCCCATTCTAATATGGAAAATGTTTCTTATAAAATTAGTCATGATCCTATTTTAGAGGTCCAATATACCTATAATAAAGAAATTTATGATAAATATTTCATGAATTGTATCTCTTCTATGGATGATGAGATGAAATAATTAATTAAAAATCATACTTGTCACTTAATTTTTATTCTTACCATAATTTCATATTGAACAACATGGTGTTAAACATAAATTTATTGATGATTACATTGTTATGAAATTATAAATAAAGACTCTTTTTTGTTACATGAATTATTCAAAGGCCAAATATTTATTCCTTTTAAATAAATATTTATATGGTTTTAAAAAACCCACAATAATGGTAAAGAAATTTGTTTCATTTATTCATAATAATAAATTCAGTAAAAGTAAATATTAAAAATGTATATTCATTGAATATTTTAATAATTCCTTGACTTATCTTCAATTATATGTGGATGATATGTTGATAATCTAAAAATATACAAATCTTATCATTACTATGAAGTATCAATTGATGAATTATTTCGAAATGAATTATCATGGAAATGTTAAACAAATTTGGGAATTGGAAATTATTAGGGACATAAATAAGATACTTATCCATCTATCCTATAATTATTGTACCCTAAAGGTCATGGAATGATACTCTTTTGAGCCTCTTAAAACTATTTTTGTTCCTTTGGAACAAAGCATTGATATTTCTTCACCTAAGTCATGGGCTTCAAATGATGATATAGAATACATATATAAAAATCTATATTCCTTCACTTTTGGAAGTATCTTGTATTCCATTATTTTCTTAAGACATGATATAACCTTTGTTATTTGTACCGTTGGTAGGTTTTTGGTCATCTTAGGTAAGCCCCATTGGCATGCACTTAAATGGATTCTCAAATATATTTATACTACACCAGTAATATGTACTTTCTTTGGTAATAATGTTAATTCTAATGAACATTTCACTAATATTGTAAACTATTATGATGTAGATATTATTGACAATTAGTAGTCCCTCACACGATACGTTTTTACTATATGTAGAAGGCCTAGTTGTGGTAATTTCATTATGTAGTATGTATTTTCTCTATAAACTTTTGAGTTAGGGTATATTTCCAAGCTCGTGGCTATGAAATTGGTAATCTGGTTGAATGTATTACTCTACTAATTTTTTGTTTATAATTCTATTATTTCAGTGTTTATTGATAACAAATATTCTTTTCACTTTTCTATGAAATTATTTTTCCAGGGTAGGTATAAAAATATTTACATTAGACTACATATTATAAGAGAAGTTATATAAATTGGAACCATGTGTTCTAAAAAAATACAATCTAAAAATAATCTAGCTGACTGATTGACTAAATCTATGAATTTTTTTAAATTCAATCATTTTTAGATATATTGAACATTGTTCAAATTATGTAACAATTGGGTTAAGAAAATGTCCAATTTATTTTCAAATTGTGTATATTTTTGAATTATTATTTACACAAAAAAATTATTTGTTAGTACATCCATTGAAATTTTATAATAATCATGCAATTATACTGTTTTATTACTCAAATAATATATTTTCCTCTTCTTATTTGGATATTTATTTTCTCTATCTTGGATTGTATCTATGTATCCATGTATCTAGTGATTCAAGATCTTGACCAGTTCCCTCTTACCTTTTAATAACATGACCCATTTCCCCACAAATCTCAATTATTATCCTTTATTTGTGTCTCTTATGAACTGTCGATAATCATTTCTATTTTCTATGCATTTGAGTAGTCCACGCATCCCAATTTTTTAAAATCATTCCATGAATCTCTTTCTTGTTCACACAGGGGTTACACCACCTTCACATTTATTGTGACTATAGTTGGAGTTGATTACCCTGTTCATGACATCATTGTGGTCATTCATTCCGGTTTTTCTCTCTATCTAATCAACATTCCTCCTTTCTCTCACATTTGAGTTCACAAAAAAATCTTTAGCATAACTAGGAAATAATATAAAAACTATAGAATCTATTGATTTTGAACCCCATTGGGTGGATTTCTTCTTTCCACTTCATTTTCATTAAGTAGTTATTTTCTCAATGATTTTTTCTGGTGGATATTCATTGCTCATATTCAGAATGGAGTCTTTGATATGAATGTTTCTAATAAAAAAGCTATATTATTATCATTTAAATCTTGTTAAATGGACTACTATTTAGTGGTAATCTATATCAACTATAATCTATCTATTTCATATGTTGTTTCTTCTAGTTTATATATTCTAACGGTTCTATTATTGAAATGTTTCATTCAATATATTTATTTACTTCATTTATCACAATCTTAATAAATCATTTGAGTATAGATGGGGTTCTTGTTGTGTAAAATGAACCAAAATAGTTGAAAGAACATTAAATCCTCATGACATTAATTACATTCAGTTTTCATTCATTGAATCTATTTTCTCTCTTAATTTCTTGATTTGAACCTGTCTCGACTCACTAGACATCACTTGTGTCGTGACTTTTATCTTCATCCATCTTTTAATTTTCTATTTTCTACAACTTAAGTGAAACAAATCACATATCATGTTAATAAAAGTTCATTTTTTGGGGTTTTCCACTCAAAATTATCTCTAACACGAAATTTATCATTTACTTTAGTGGAAATTAGTTACTGATAATCGAAAAGGGATTGTGCGCTTATTTTACTATGAATCGTTGAATTATTTTCAGTTATGTGATCTCCACATTTTTCATTGTTTTTATTAACTATATTCTATTTTGATAAAGTGATGATTGATTTGAGTTATAGAATGGATGAATAATATTAAATGGATAATTTTTTCATGAAGTAATTAATTAGTGGAATAATGTTATTTGATTTTATAATTAAAATATATTTTTATTGAGAAAATGTAGGTTCAATTGTTTAGGTGATGTTCATATTTAATGATTTAATGAGGATATAGGTAAATTAATATTAATAGATGAAAAAGAATATTAAATGATGATTTAATTTATTTATTTTATACTGTGAATTATATTTAAAAAATAAGGTAGTTCTTATTTCATATAAAAAATTGAGATATATATTTTTGAAATATAATTTTTTTGAAATAAAAATATATATTTATTATTCGGGACGAATATGTTACATTACATATATAAAATCATTGAAATTAACTTAATTAATATTGTTTAGGTGATGTTAAATAAATTAAAAATTTATATAACATGATGGGAATAAAAACATTAAGGGGTATGTAAATTAAATTTTATATAAGAATATTATGTGATATAGGTGGGAATATAATTTATTAAGATATAATATATGTTTTTTGAGTGGTATATAATTATTCATGGATTTAAATTGTTTTATTAAATAAAGAGTGGGCTATAGAGGCATGGAATATTATTCTTACAACTAATTTTATTTCTAAGTGGATAATACTTTTTATTAAATTATGAAATACAATGAATTAATTTTAAAATATTTAAATGGATTAATAATTTTAGTGAAAATTATTGGGGTGATCAAAGAGTATTTTTATCATTTTTTTATTTGTTGAAATTGGTGTAATAAAATTTTGAAAGTAATATTGGGTTTTTTAAAAATGTTAATTGAATAAAAATAGAGAATGATAATAATGTGGTGATAAAATGATGTCAATAGAATTATCTGGTTTGATTAATATGATTGGGGAAACTACCTAACATTTTGAAATTTTATGTTAAATGACAAAGACATTATATTTGATTGTTTTACAGGGAAATACATTGAAATCGTCTGTATAATATTTATCATTGTCTACAGATTTCTTTATGTTACATTATGATGTGATATTCTATTTTTTTTAACATTCATGGGTTGATGATAAAAAAGTGACCCATGTGTTTGGCCATTTTGGGAATGAGTAATTTTTAAAATTTTCATAAGATATACCAAGCTAAGCCCTGTGTTTATCCATTTACAAGGATTAGTCATGAGTTTAAATATGTTCCCTGGGACATTCTATGAATATTTTCTGAAAATCATTTGAATATGAAACTAATTATACCATATATTTTACTATAACATCATTGAAAAAGATATTTTATTTACATAAGCTTTATAAAAAGGTAGTAATAACAAAATTTCCCGGTGTCTTGGTTTACACTTGAAAATGTATAATTTGTTGTGGTTGTTTTCTTAGATTAATATAATTACATTTCACAATATGAATATGATCATGTTTGGATCTAGGATAGTTTTTGGATATCTGGTGGAATTATACTAAGATATAATTCTCATACTCTATACACTAACATCTCAATATTTTCCCTTCTCCGCTCATGTACATGCAGGATAGGGAAGGGGCTCGAGTTAGTCAAATATTAGGGACTAGAATCATTATATTGATACATGTAGGTGTTTTGAGGAGCATATAATGAGTTATTTTCAGTATTTAATTTCACCATTATTATGGTATTATTTTTGAGTTCTTCAACCTAATATTATTTTTGTAATCATTTTTATTATTTGACATGTGGGGAATTATTAGTATTTACATTAGTTATTTATTTTCATTTTATAGCATTTACACCTATTGTGATATTTTTTTTACTTTTATCATGTATATTTTATTATGATGATATATTATAGGGTAAATATAACTCCATGTGATGATTAACAACATTAGTTCAAGTTTCCAAGATCTAATGATCGAGGACCACACAAGAGGCCATATGACCTTTCACATCAACAGAATGGTTCTGCCATGGTAGGAGTTACAAAATGGTATCAATAAAGTATTTAATTTTATATTATTAAAAAATTTACCAAAAAGTAGAATAAATGAGACTAGAGGTTGCAACATCTGTATTAAAGGATTGCATGTGTGCCAAACATACTCCACAATAGTATAATTCTAGGTATTCTGGTATTGTGGGATTGAGCTAACTGGTTTCAATGATTTGTTATTTGATGGCTTTTTTAGAATTTATTTTTGGGTTTTTTGAATTATCCATGATTTATAAAGAATAATGTGGAAATAAAGAATTAATTTGATAAATGGGGACATGAAATATGAGTGAATGTGTGTGATGTTTTACATTGATTTGAATGAGATTTTTATGTTAATTAATGGATTTAATTATTAATAATATAATTTTTTTTATAGAATATTTATCAGTTATAAAACATTAAATTAAAAAATGAGTTGATTATTATGATTTGGTTTATTTGATTTAATGGCTATTTTGTTCTTATGTATAATTAAATGATTTTTAAAGGAAGTGTAATGTTTAATTATGAGGAAATATGTAATGGAGTATAATAAAAGTTAATATCAGGTGAGTAGATTTCGTGTGGAGTTTGTTGTGATTTAAATTTGATATTTATTATCATTTATATATATTGAAGATGATAAATTGGAAATATTTTACTTTGTATGTCATGATAATGGAATAATGGGTGTTTTGATATGAAAGTAATAAAGTGATCCAATAAAGGATTTCTTATTGATTATACACATGATAATTTAAACATATATTTACCTAACTTAATTATAGATGCATAAAATAGGGTCAAAATAAGATAATTATTAGTAAAAAATATTACTAATAAACTGATTATATATTGATGAAATAATATGGGATCGGTTGAGTATTTTATTTGGAAGATTGTTTAGGAGTAAAGATCTATGAAATTAATGTGATTATGATTTATTTCCTTGAAAATATAATGTTTACTCAGTTAACTTTTTTCATTATATTAAAAAGTATTTGTATTAAATTGATATTTAAATTTTACTGACATGGGTTAATGCAAAATTATTGTAAATTGATTAATTACTATAGGGATGAAACTATTTAACAAAGTAGATTTTTTTTGATTTTAATTTTTTTTAGATAATGGGGTTATATAAAAATTATTTAGTTGTGAAGATTTATATTTTATAATCATGTTAAATGGACGAGATGATATTTTAAATCAAAAAATATATTCATTGTTTAAAAATGAATGGGTGTGTGATATAAACTGACTATAGTTGTTCTTGAATGATTTTGAAATTATTTGGGTGGTGTTAATATTTTATAAAATCATAAGAATCGTTTAACTGTGTATTAAATTAAATATAATTGTTAATGATTATAAAACATTATATATCTATAAATTCTAGGGTGAATTATTTGATTACCTTGATTTTTTTTGTGATTTATGGAAGGTATGTGAATAATGATTAAGGGTGTCAATTTTTTTATTGTTTATTATAAATATGCCCAAATGGTGATATTCGTGGTTTTGAATTTATCATTTTTAAGGTAAATAATTATATTTATAGAAACTGAATGTGTTAGTTTTAAAGGTCATCATTTATAATTTATAAGTTTGATGAATTATTTACAAATGGAGTGGGATACTATATAATCTGAAATAATTAAATTTTTTTGTTGGTAATTATTGAAATATTTTTTGAAAGTTAGTTAAATTGAAAATGATGATATTTGGGGATTTTATTGATATTAATTGACCATGTTCCCTATTATCGTGCATCACCACATAATGTTAAGTTATTATTATTTTAAACCTAATCATATAAATGAAGATTGTGTTTTTTGTTTATTAATTTTAATGTTTGTAGAGAATGTTAATAGAGTTATCTGAAAATTTTATATCCTGGTATAGATTTTATATTGATGTTTTGATGATAGGTTATCAATAACATTTTATTTAATACCTTATTTAAGGGCATGTTGAATAAATTTTATATTTGACCTCAATATAATGTTTAATATTAGATATTCCTATGACGAGAATGATGGAAAATAAATGAATTGAATGTGGTAAATTGATGGGTTTCTAAGAATCTATTAACAATTAATCAACATAGTATAAATAATATGAAACCCAAATTCCTAAAATATACCATGCTTTAAGTCAATGATATGAAATATATAAAATGAATAACATTATTTATGTACCCAACACCAATAAATTCCACTGCTTCTTAGTCTTCAGACATTGTGGATGATAAATATCACTAATGAGTAATCAAAATATTCCTCCACTAAGTTTTTATCAAAATGATAATTTGAATCACTCCTCATATGGGAAAGAATATCCTTCCTTATATCATACGATAGTGTCTGATTGAGAAAAGGGAGATGGCGGAAAAGATCATTGAAGGGTAGAGATGTTTGGCCTAGGACTGTGAAAGCTAAAATGGTTACAATCTAAGGGTGACAGACACTTTATATAGCCCTCAAGGATGCTTATTCATGCATTACTTATTCATTAATATAGACCAAAGTCATTTTTTACATTTTATAACAATCCGGTTTAAGGGTTACCGGTAACCATAGAGACAAAAGCGGTACTCAACATTCCACACACATTTCAAAATTCAGAAATTCAAAATTTCCCAAAATTCAAATATTGAGCGCAAACTTGAACAAACCCATTGCACATGTCCACCTCGCATCATAACCACATCGAGCCATGAACCTTTCTCATGTCTCCAATCAGATAAGGTGACTAGCAAGAACAGAATTGACATCTTCTCCAACCTATCATCATCATCGACAACCCACCCCGATCATCATGTTCATCGCTGGAAACCGGAACACACAGATAATTTCCTCTTCATTCATGTCAACCGCCACAACACCCCTGAACACCAACATCCTCACCATCGCCATCCGACGGACAATAAACTATATATCATTCACTATTATATGGATTTGGTGAACATATCTAAAAATACCTCACATAAACAAAATCATAATAACCTTTATTCCATTTTATCTTATACTATTTGAAAAACAATAACTTATGAAACCGTATCCAAAAGCAATTTTTAGATATCTTCCAAAACAATACCGAAAATCAATCATTAAAATCACTTTATATCACAACATATGTAATACATTGTGAATATGCATATACAAACTCCATTATTATAATCCTTGAAACAAATTTAGAGCATCTCTTTGAGTTCTGTAAAATTCAATCACAATTCAGTTGACCAAAAATTATAACCCCACGAGCCCTGTATATTTTAAAAATATATAAATTCCCTAATTCATATATTTTAGAAATGGGAATCCTCTAAAAATGTATCAATGTTACTCAAGATACTAATGGATCGGGTGTGGTCTCCATTAAGAACATGCATATTGGTACATATGTCTATTGTTTGTACAATTTACATGTCATGAATTTTCATATGATCCATTTGACTAAGACATCATGTAAATAGTAGAAATGAATTATGTCAATCCCATATATTCTACTCACATATTATTTATTCTCCAAGTATATATTATCCATATCTATTAATTAATCACATGTACATTCATCCTAATGGATGAGAACATCACATTATCCTCATCTAATAGACAATAAAATCACCCAAACTAAACTAGGTATGTCTATATGCATCCTCAATCCCCATATTTGGTCTAGATGTCATAATCGGTATATGATTGGTTCAATATCATCGTGGTTATGCTCAAACTAACAACATGATCACCAATAAACCCAACCACATCCCTGATTAGCTGAGCCTCATGGATTTTTTAAGAATGGTATAAATGTATAGAGCTTCTCATTCTTAGAATCTCACCAACATTTATTATTATTAAATACAAATATAAAACATTCTCTCCTAGAATGCCAAATACATAGTGCATAACAAATCATGTGGTATATTTGGTGGGTCATCTAGAACACAAAAATCATTATGTTCCTCATTATCATATTCATTTGTTCTCTATGAAATCCTACACACACTAACCATAATACTTTTAAATGACCTATAATAACTAACAATGAATATGGGTTAGGGATAAAATAAATGCATACATTTAGTGGTTAATTATAATTATACCAAATGAAATATGTTCATCCAAGGTGAATGAATGATATTATATAGTCATTATTTTCAATAAAATTGTACATTTATATTCTTAAAGTATTTTATGATTTCCAAAAAAACCATACATAAGTACTCGTCTAATCATAACACATAGGATGAAGCACTAAATCAACTTTATATGTTTTTCACATTAATTATTTCATTAAAACATATTAAATTTCAATGTAATTCCCACCATTTCTCTATGTAAACATGTGATAAAATTCCCATTAAATCCATAATGGTTAACATTTTTTAAGAAAGCTAGTATGAATAATGGTGAATCTTATGAAACAAAATGATGATTTTCCACTCTAAAGACAAAATATTCAAATTATTATAATGCATAACCTCCAATAATATGATGTTAATAACTTATCTTTTCTACTTAAGAACCTTTCTAAATTAACCATCATTATCATTACCATAAATATTTTCATCAAAATTTTCATTGAGGTTATTTTGGTAACTACATTAATTATTTACATTATTTATTCACCATCACATCCTAACCTCTTTTAGTATATAAATTAAAATTCACCATAATATAGTAACTAAATATAGCTATTTAAATTTCTCTTTATCATCATAACCTAAACTTCTTTAGGAATTTGAGTGACCTAAAATTTTAATTTGTAGTAGAATAATCATTTATATAATAATATTTTAACATTTCCATATAAACAAACTCCAAATACCATATTAGAACATATGTTCTCTTTAGAAAATAATTACAAAAACAAAAACTCCCTTTTGTTTAAAAAATAACACATATTCCTATTTTGTGAGAATATTTAATAAAAAACCATTTTATCCATATAATATATGCAATATTATGTGTTTGGAGTAATATTATGAAAATAAAACATTATTCTTTAAATTATTCCACTAATGGTGGTCATATCAAATCCAACATATTTTTAATAACATCTAGATGAACACTTTTATATTGAATAAAATATATGAGTTAGTTCCCTATAATTTGCTGTTTATACTTTAGATTATATATATGTCAAAAGAGGCGAATAATAATGAAATATATTATGTCATATTTTTTATTATGTTGAATGAAATTAATGTAATAATGTCTCAATGTATCTATCACATGGAAAAGGGAATAAAAATTTCCCACTATGATGAGAACCCTAAAATTTCATGATGCTATTCTTAAAACATTTTCTGTAGTCAGATAATATTTTATGGTGGGGAACATTGTATGTTAAATTTATGATTCATGTACTCACCAACAGATGACAATTTATCTTATGACATTTTTACTTTGTAATCTCCATGATGATAAATTACTATAAGAGACCCACCTGTAGGAAATTTACATGTTTATGTTTTATTAGATATTATTATCAAAGAGCATATTCAATGGTATTTATACTTTAGGATAATTATTTATTCATATCCTGACTCACATACTGTGATATATTTATCAAAATCATGATGAAATATAATCATGATGATGTAGGGTATGTTGCGTATGTCATCAATTTTTTTATTAATAAATAATATTTGGAAAAAAATTTCACATCCAAATATATTAACGTTTATTTCTCAAACTGTTTCTAAAATGGAATATTTACATTAAATTTCATGGCTATGATATTTTGATTAGATCATTTTAGATAGTTAAAGAATGAAATATCAAGAATATATATTGATTACATGAGTGTTCAACCTGCATGATGAGATATCATGACAAAGGGATTATATTAGAAAATTATCAATCATATAAGGTTTTTTCATAGTGACATATATTCTTTTTCTATGGGGTCATTGACCCATTTCTAGATGTTAATCTTGCAATTTAGGCAAACTCACCTAAGTAGACTAAGGAAGCAACATAAAGGGTCATGCATAAAGTGTTTTATTTTGTCCCAATTAGATATTATTTATATTTAACAATTGGTGTAAATATTATTCAATAGACCAAGAAGCAATATTTATTCATGAGTTTTTAAATGAAAATAAATATTAAATAAATATTTATTCACCAGGTAATAGATTAATTATGTGAACATATAATATTTATTTATCTTTTTTTTCACCGAAATAAATAAATATTTATTTCTTAAAAGAAAAATTTATTTAATTACATTAATTTAAAATAAATATTTATTCCCTAGACTATGAATAAAATATTTATTTGTTTATTTAAAGAATAATAATTCTATAAATATTTATTTGATAATATAATAAATATAGTGGAAGATGAATATACCAATTTTTATCTAGTGGTGTTTATTTATTTCCTAGATTGTAAAACAGATATTTATCTTTGTGATGTTTTACACTCTCTATAAAATAAAAAAAATTATTATTTAATTACATGACATGGTGTTAAATTTGGGTTTAATATATTATTAAGGGGTTTTGTGTTTTTTATTAAATTTTAATCCCTAACCCTAAATCTATAAATAGAATTCTTTTCCAACCAGAGAATGGTTAATCATTATGCATAATAATTTCTGTGTAAGATGTCCCTCTTTATTTCTTTATCTAAATACCTAGAAAAACAAGAGAAAATTCCATTAGGCCTAAAATAATGTGAATCTATCATTATGAACAATGAAAGATGTTCAATCGGGTGTTCTCTCACCTGGTGATTAATCCGTGTTATTTGATGATAGAAGGAGAATTCATGGATTATTTCAATATGCTCTTTGTTTTGGGTCCTCACTACATAATAATGATACAATTATTTGGTTATAGTTTTCAGCATCATCAAAGAATAATGATCTCAAGGCCATGGTAGTATTTCTTTTTGTTTCTTAAATTAATTACAAACTAACATGAAAGAGCCTCTATCTTGGGGGTAGAAAAATTATTTTTAAATATTCTTCATAAAAAAATTCGATGGTCATTGTATTCTTGTGATGTACATTGTGAATGATCTATTGAATTTGACCAAATATGAGTTGCCTATATACTGAAAAGACACTTTTATTATGTTTTAAACTATTAAATTAAATCAATGTTTCCAAAATTAATTTATAATTAAATATTTTTTATTCATTACTTTTATATCTATATGTTAGTTTTCATTTCGAGAAATGAATTCCCATTATTTTATCATTGATATCACTACTTCCTCCCTTCATTTATCACTCATTTAATACATATACAATTAAATTTTCAAAAAGGAAATCTTAAGAACCCATCTAGAGATGGAAATGACTATAGATGAGCAATACATGATTACACAATTTGTAGATGGTGTACATGTCATGTATACAAGTACATCACACTATGGAATAGTGAAAAATAATTCATCACACCATGCATTGAATAATATGTGATGCATTAAATGCATTGAATGATACCCATCCATAATGGAACATGAAATTTGGGACCACATGTCAGGTAACTATGTCACATGGTATGTAGACCATGCACATTCAGGATAGAAAAAAAATAGTCAAATAGGTTTCAAATAGTAATTACATGATGTGTAGTGAATAAAAGCCATGTAACAAGGGGTTACCCAATGGGTACAAGTTTTATATTCCATGTACCCAAAAATTTCTATGTTGTAATACAAAATATGTATGTAGGCATGTATCATAGACATTCAATAAGAAAGAAGCATGATGTGTGGCAGGATGTACACATTGTGTACCTAATATGTTTATGCATAAATCTAAAATTGAATTTAATACACTTTTAAACCTCAAAAAAAATTCTGTGTATCATTTATTGATTTTTATGCATAATGTGAGTAGTTATATATATATATATATATTAAATTATTAATTAATTTTTGGGAAAGTTTTCTAAACAACATGCCATGTATAGTCGTAATACCCTAACTACTCTAGGCACACTAAATGAATTACATAATACATTAAATAATAGCAATCATATGTGAGATTTATTCATTTTTATATTCCATGTAATTAGATAATGAAATATTTATGTTATATGTTGTGCGAGTAAACAATATACGATCTCTATAATAGTCAATTTTTTTGAATAGGCACTCAGTGAGTTGCTTCCATGTTCAAGTTGTTTACATATTTTATTAAATTTCAAATATAAATAAATAAATTTATTTATTTACAATCATAAAAGATGTGTATCTACATGAATTATCGGACGGATATTGAGATAAATTAAATTTATTAATTAATTGGATAATTAAGTATATTAATCCCTGTTTTTTATCTTAATATGATAATAAATTTAAATTAATGTTATACAATTATTTAAAAAAATTATTAATTACACAAGTATATGATAATGATCTTAGACTAACTTGTTTATGTGTATGGTTTCTTCTAATTTAATTATTACATGTGTTTTTTAATTATTTTACTAAATTAAATTGATGACCTACAAGACCTCCCTCACTTTTTATTATGCAGGAGCATGTGTGTAAAATATTTCTTAATTTTTAAACCCTCTATTGTTCCCTTCACAAATCAGTGTTGTAAAAAAATGTATGGATGAAGCTATTAGGAATATGGATTTTTTTTGAGATTGATATGAGGAAAAACCAAAAAAAAGAGATAAGTGTGATAGAGGGGAAATACTAAAACTCGTGCTTAGGTCGGCTCAAGGAGATTTTATCATAGGGTCAATGGGTTTTTACTATCCTCTCAATAAAATATTTGGTAGTAAAATATGATGATCACACCATTTTTTGTTAACTTTATTTCCCTTCATTTCATCATTTATCTTATGGATGCTAGAATAAAATAACATAAAGAAATAAATTATAATGAAATTATGGAATTAAAATTAAAATTTCTATTTATAAATATTTTATTGGTACATGGTTAAAAAATTAATTAAAATCCAAAAAAATATTAATAATGTTTTGAGAATGATAAAATAATAAAATTCATTCTTTCTAAAGAACCATGAAGATAATTCTAAGTCATTATGCATTCCATTTTATAAACTAAGATGATCCAGTAGTTAATGTTTCAGTTCCACCTCTTCCAAGGACACTTTTAATTACCCAGAAGTATCAACTTAGATAGGGGGTTAACATAACTAATTATGTATTGGTTTTAATGGACATATTATACCCAATACCAATTTAGAGGTATGTATTGACGAAATCTGAGTCAAGGTTTCTGGGTTATATATTATGTTCAACATATTAAGGGGAAACCTGTTTTCATTTGGCACAAACTCCTACAAAAATATATTCATAAAAAATTTTGTAGCATCTTTCTAGATTATGGGAATGAAATTTTGGATCCTTGCCACTTGACATGATGGAAAATTCTATTTTAAATAGTGATGGTTGTCAAGGATATAAAAAATAGCGGGAGACTTAATAAAATTAAAATCATTACGTCTCACATAATTTGTAGTAAATTTAAGTCATAATAATATTCACTTTTATTAATTATATCATAATGAAAATTATATCAGCCACATTATCAATGTGATCAATTTTAGGGAAAGACCATCCCCAAAAAAAAATTCAGTTGTGGTTCAGATTCCTATAGCTAGCATTGTTGTATGAATGAATGTAGTATGTGATAATATTGTTAATCCATGATTTTATTGCTAAATATGCGAGTGTGGAGGATTTCACTATCGATGAAAAACACTTGAATGATGCAATATATGTTATGTTTTTATGCTTTTAAAAATTTATGGTGAACTCATTGTAAGATCCCAATTTTTTTGGATTTTTATTGAGCCCATTGATAGTTTATATTATTATTTTTTTTAGTTTATCTTTTTTGGGTTTTACTTTGGGGAGAATTCTGTTAAAATTGGGGTTTTTATATGTTTTTGGGTAGTGCATGGTTGGCGCATTGTTTCCAAAAACTGTGAAACCTACCTCAAAAAACTTTGAAAACCCATGAATAGGGGGATTTATTTACTCGTTCATGGTTTGAAAAAATATGTTCCTGTAAGGAGTAACCATGAACCCTTATAGGAGAGACTCATGATCAGGGTGCATGGTTTGTAAAACCATGCACCCCTTCCCAAGAAACTGTTCACATAGAATTAATTCCCATGAATTGTTTTTTAAAATTACCTAACCACAAGGACCTCAACCTAATTCAACCCAACTCAACCATAATTGTTTTATATCATTTTTGGAGACACTAACATATATTTAAATTTCTTCTGAAATCCATTATTTTATAATTGAATATCTGTTTGAAAGATCTTCACTTCTCTAGGTAAAACAAATATTCTCGATTAGATTTCTCTCTCACATATATCTCTTTCATGATGAAGACAGAATATTTTTCCGATGTTGGTGTGGTATTGGATATATTTTTTCTTAGATATCTTCCATTTGATCTTGGATCTAGGTTTTGGATCTTGATCTCATTCTTTATTGTGCAGTTGAATGATCCTATTCTATTTGGGGATTCCTGTTAGTGGGCGTCCATCAACGACATTGAGGTTGGTGGTATAAATTTAAAATATAGTTTTTAATTTATATACAAGTATAAAATTGTTAAATTAAACTTATAATGAATGGGAAATTACATTATAGATTGAATTTATTAAATTGAATTTGCAGGTGATAATGAAATGAGTTTTATTTTAGAACATTGAAATAGGTTGAATTTTGATCATCAAATGGATAAGTTAATGGGATTGTGTAATTGTTTAATTTATGGAATATTGAATTAATTTATAATAGTAATTAAGGGATGTTTTGAGTAAAATTGATATGTTAATGGGTTATACGAATAAATGGAAATAGATAGTTTAATGATGAATTATTCATATTGTTCAATGTGAATAATTTTTTTGATTATTATTGAATTGATTTTTGAAATGGTATATCATGATTTGAGTTTTTGATTAGAGGGTTAATGTTGATTAACCTTGCTAAATATGATATGTGTGATATATGAGATTGATTGAGAAATGGGATGTGTGATAAAATCAAAAGCATCAAATACCCACGGTGCGCTAGCCTTGAAATTCAAGACCCAAATTCATTCATGTGATTATTATTTAATTTCATAGGTACTAATGATCCAAATACCCATGTGGTTTGGGACACATATAGATGCTCCTAATACCCATGGGGTGCTAGACCTGATGTTCTATAACCATGAGATTTTATTTTGACTATGGTTCCAAATTCTACTAATATGAATCAAAATGAAATGATGAATGATAAGTATAATATTGTGATATGTGATATCCCATGGGGATGGATCAGACTCCAACATGGGCCGAATCTTGTATTGAGTGTATGGGTCTCATTGAGAACCTGAAGTTTTATTTGTTTAGTTAATGAATAATAAAATATGATAATTGTTTGATTTATACGTTATACATTATTATTTATACAACTTCATACACTATTATTGAATTTGTATTGTTTTAGAAACCGTTGGTGGTATCATACTGAGATTTACTCACACCCAAATTTGGCTTCTTGATCGGTACCTGAATAAACATCATGTTTGAAAGAAAATATAAGGGAATGATCCCTATATTATATGGATGATTTAGAATGGATTATGAATGAGGGAACAAGAAGTGGTGTCGAGAGCCGTGTAGGAGTCTTAGTGTGTTTTTATTTTGGTTTTTTATTTAAAACCTGCCATGTATATGGAATGACATATCTACTATTTTTTTGGAAATTTTATTCATGTTTTAATCATCATGTGATACTAGTTTTATCTAGTTATTTGTTATATAATTATTTTAATATTATTTATGTCAACTATTGTTCTACTTTGGTAAAGTGGGAATATTTTTCCTATAGTATCTTTATTAGGAACCCAATTTTAGTTATAGGCCTCTGGTATATGTGGAGGAATTATTGAGGTCATGTAATTGACCTCCATGAGGAACTGATGTGTGACACCATGGTCGAGACATTACAATGTGGTATTGGAGGAGTTTTTTTGTGTTACTATTTCAGAAAGGTATAAAGGATAATATGATGACTCAGGACATGGTTAAAAGCTCATGAATGGAAGTGGATAATGAATTTACATGGTAAACACATGTATCTAAGGTTGGATTATTGTTCTGGATATGTGTTGTTACATTTGAATACAATTTCGACTCGAGTGGTGCACTTATTGTGTGATATGATTATTGTTTCTGATATTTTATAGGACTTCCCTCTTGGAATGGTATGTAATGAGATTTGGGTATGCATGCATCATTATAAGAACTCATGAATTATTTTAACATGAATTATTTTTAACCATGCATGAGAAAATAAGGTTTTGATATGAGGTGTTTATCAGAAAGATGTTTATTTTCATGTGGAATGTTAATGAAAATAAATGTCAGATGTGATAATTAAAGTATTAAAATGATTAAAAATATATAAAATTGGTGTATAATGAGAAAAACGTATAATTTGAATTTGTTTACCCATTTTTAGACATGACCCAGATATAGGATGGTTAAGGGTAATGTGAGAGCCTCAGTTTGGACCATATAACTGTGTTTGGGGGATGAATTGTTGTGGATATATTTATATCCCCATAATTGTGTAAATTTTTATTAATGTGTCATAATATTTTTGTTTGGATTTTAGAGATATTAATCCACATAAAATTTTGTTGAAAGGATAAAATGAGGTAATGGATTGAGATTATCCACCAGTAGTGGAACCTATAGCACCGACAGTGCGAGGTGAGGAAGTTAGAGAGTAGATTTGTGGGATATTTTCTTGGTTTATATAGTAGATAGAAAGTAACTTATGGGATTGGTGTGAAGTGTATGTATGAATTTTTTTAGGAGTTTTTGTTGCACCACCCTCGAACTTTCACTGGAGTTGGTAGACCTAAGGTAGCTGAGTCCTGGATTGAGTCTATCTAGATGATACTTAACCACTTTGAGACTCATGCAAAGATCAGAGTCAAGAAGAATGCTTATATGTTATAAGGATCATCATACTAATTACGGGACCTCTAAATATGGGATGAAAAGATAGAAAATATGGTATGGAAGTACTTCCAAGATATGTTCTTCGAGAAATTTTATTCCTAAAAACTATGAAAAGAGGGGGAAACCGAGTTTATAAGGCTTACCTAGGCGAGTATGGCTATGATGGACTATGATGGTTGCATAACCAACTTGTAATTATTTTATCCATTGTTATAGGGGTATGATACCATGATGAATAGGAAATTTTAGGATGAGATTAAATATAAGAATATATGTCAGGTTAACACATTCCAGTTAGATAAGTTTACTGAGGTAGTTGACTAGGCTCTCATATATGAGGAGACCATGAATATGGATTCTATTGGTAGACATGTCATTTCTGCTAGAATATAATAAGACACAAATTCTGAGAGTATGACATGCCTCTTTGAGAATTTCAATTAGAATAGTCTAAAATTTAGTGGATAAGGGGAAGGATCAATTCCCCATGATCATTCCCAGGTCCATTCCACCAGCGCATTTATCTTAGTCACTTTCATAGATATTATCCCCAAACACCAATTGAGTGTAGATATTACAGTAGGATGGGACATCTACCAAGGTTCTATAGGAACCCCCACTAGAATGGTAATGATAGAAGAGATAGACAGAATCAATGTTATGGAAGGGGGTCTTTGACCCCATATCAGTCTGACTATTGGTGTTCTACATGAGGTAGAGGTCAATGAAGTGTATGTGGTAATTCTAGGAAAGGGAACCTATATTATCATAGTAGTGCATCTTTGGGGAATCAGGATGCTTCATTGGGAATATGGAAAGGATACTTCCCTTCAGTTTAGCCTACACTTATGGATATTGAGGCCGAAACATTCACAATTAGTGGTAATATTATTGTATCTTCTACGCTAGCTATTTTCTTATTTGTGACTAGTGCCTCTCATTATTTTTTACATGAAAAATTTTCAATGGGTTTATTCTGAAATTGTAGTTCTTGAGTGGGGTGATGATGATTAATACAACTTTGGGTGTACAATTGACTGACATATGATTGTTCAAGGGGGTTCTCTTAGGGTTAGGGTGTATAATTTTCTCTAGGACCATTAAATTCTCGATAGGTTAGAATATGACTTGATCATGGTTATGGATTGGTAAGTATCATACCAATCCCACAATGATTTTTTTAATGGAGAATGACTTTTATGTCTCTTGAGGAGGAAAATTATTTTTATCATGGTGAGTGAGATATCTAGGTGGGTCTTACAAGGAAAATTCATTACCAACTGGGGGAGCTCCCCTCCTAAGGTGAAAATCTATTACTATATGACAGAGGTGTAAATCATGATGTATTTCCACAAGTAGTGGACATATTCCAGGATTTGTTTCCTGAGGAAATATCAGGGCCTCCACCTTAGATAGATGTGGAATTTACATTTGAGGTCATGCAAGGTGTTGAGCCAGTTTTAATACAAATATATAAAGGAACCAATCGAGATTCAAGTGATATGGACTCAATGAGAAGAGGTGAAGGAAATGAAATTTATCTGTTCATGTACATCACCTTGTGGTTATTAATTTTTTAAGGGAGACTGATAAGGTATTATGATTGAATGTTGATTGTTTAAAGTAAAATCAGTTGAAAGTGAAGAATTGGTGTCATATTCTATGTATTGAAGAACTATTTGACCAATTGATGGGATCATGTGTTTCTATCAATGTCTAGTTTGAGATCAGCATATTATCAATTGATATTTCAAACTTCTGACATACCTCATACATATTTTCGAAGTTGACATGGAATTTATGTGTTCATTGTGATGCCATTTGGGTATTTGAATTCTATGGAAGTGTTTATGGACTTGATGGATATAATCTTACACCCATACAAAGATAATTTTATTATATTATTTTTGGATGAAAACTTTGGTTTCTCTATGACACATGATGATCATTCCCCATATGTTGAGATCATCCTAAGTACGCTAAGATACAATTGAATAAATTCCATGATACCTAAATTCTTATTCTATATAATTGAGGTACATTTTTTGGGTCCCATAATCTCTGAGGAAGTTGTGTCAGTGGACCTAGAGAAGGTGTAAACTGTTGTTTCTTAGGATCAGCCCAAGAATATTTTTGATATCCTTATCATTCTGAGGATATTAGGATATTATAGGAGGTTCATACCCAGCATTTATCACTTAGAAACACCGTTTTATAGTGTGAAAAATAAAATATTTATGTTTTAATGGTAAAATTTTTGTTATAATTCCCTCATAGAGTCCAGAAATATCTTGAAAACTACACAAATTTAGATCCTAGATGATCTGGGTGAGATGTATTTGGTGTTCAATGATGCTTCATAGGTAGGACTCGGAGCAGTGTTAATGTAGGGGGGGGGGGGGGGGTCTATTTTTAGTGTATAGGTCAGAAGGGTTGAGGCCACATGAATGAAACTACCCTACACATGACCAAGAGTTAGTTATATTAGTTTATGAATTGATGCCATGACATCCTTATTTGTTGGGTGAAAATTTTACTTTGTATACCGATCAAAAGATCATAAAATCTATCATTTCTCATTGTGATTTAAATATCTGAAAGTGGAATGGGTTGAGTATATGTCTTCATTCAACCTTGATATAGAATATACTCTCAAAAAATTAAATTGTGTTTTTGATTCTTTGAGCATGAAAACTCAGTCTCAGGAAATTCTTGAGTCTAGTTTTGACTGGAAGATGTTGAATTTACATCCTGAGTTGTATGTTTTTTTTCAGGATGGTCAAGAGAAGATTAATATCATATCAGTTTCAATGGAGTCTACACTTTGAACTATATTAGGGAGATGTGGTATGAGGATCAAGAATATTTTTACTTGAGGGAAATCCATGATAGAGGGGGGTCACCGTCAGATTGGACCATAGATGAGGATGTGATAATATATGTCAGGAATAAAATTGTTGTGCCTAATAGTATATGAGATAAGATGAAGTGTGAATTTCATTCCTTAATTATGGTGATACATAATGGTTTGACCAAAATGTACCATGTCTTACGTCG
This sequence comes from Viscum album, assembly GCA_963277665.1. Taxonomy (NCBI): domain Eukaryota; kingdom Viridiplantae; phylum Streptophyta; class Magnoliopsida; order Santalales; family Viscaceae; genus Viscum; species Viscum album. The sequence goes on from OY728151.1 coordinate 1,994,589,294, forward strand.
ATAGAATTGGTGGCCATTGATTAAAAAGGAGATTACATGGTTTTTGAAACGATGTTATACCTTCCAATGGGTGATGGGTAAGTGTCAACAAACTAGTGGTTTAATACATCCCTTTCCTAATTCATAATAGAATTGGGATGATATTACCATGGACTTTATGGTGGTTTTCCCAAGGAATCCTCGAATGAATGATGGAATTTTGGTGGTTGTGGACTGAATGATGAAATTTGTGCATTTCTTGCATATATGGGATACATTCTCAGCAGATCAATTTGAAGATATGTAATTTTGGAAAATATTCTTTCTATATATGGAACTAAAGAGTACTATTTTATACCATGACTTTTTCTTTACACCATGCTTTTGGATTTTCTTATAGAAGTCACTTGGGAAACTACTTTTAATGAGTATGACATTCCAGCAACAAATTAATGGGTAGTCAGAGTGTACTATAAAGGTACATGTGGATATTCTTGGATTATGAACTCTTGACATTGGTGGTTCATGGGAGAATCACGTAGAACTTTTTGATTTTTTGTATATTAATAATTATCTAAAAACTTCTCAAATGGCGCCATATGAATCTCTTAATGGTTTTCCATATAGTTCACCATTATGTTTGATGGAGGTAGGTGAGTCAGAGCTGTCTAGACTAAGTTTCAAATAGGAGACATCAGAGTAGATTTAGTTGATTTAGAAACATAAAGATATGTCTCATAGTATGAAAAATTCATATGATTATAGATAACTATGATCCAAATATTTTATATATGGTTAATGTGTATTCCATTGGGTGTCGCCTAGATGGGGTCACCATAGGATATTGAGGTAGGGAAAGTGACTGACCTGGTTTGCAGGATCATTTGAGGTTGTGGAAATAGTTGAGCTAGTGGCATGCCTATTGGCTATTCCAAAGTGGTATAATTTTATGCATGATAATTTTTATGTGTCACAACATCATAGGTATCACTCTGAACCTTCTTATGTGATCTAAGTGGATGATTTTGATCGTGAAATTGAGGTATCCTTTGAGGAGAATAGAATACGTGTGTTGGATTGCAGTGAAAACATGTTGTGGGGAAAGAATGATCCAATAGTTTTTGTATTATTGAAACATGGTCGGGTTTATGATGAAACATGATAGATAGAAGTTTTTATTATGGCTCAAGGGCCCAATATTTTTACATCAAAATCATAAATATTCTTAGTAGTATAGATCGAGGTAGAGATTTTATAAGAAAGGGATATTTTAAGATCCTTACCTTTTCTCGAGATGTATCCAGAAAATTTATAGGTACTATTTTTCCTTGTATTGAGTATATCTTGTTTGGGTTTTACATTGGGGATATTTTGGGTGAAATTGGTTTTTTGGAAAGGGTTTTGGGTAGTGAAAGTTTAGCACATTATTTTCCCAAATTGTGCATCCATCCCCATTGAATCGTTAAACCGTAGGGTGGGGTGGGGGTTGAATGGTTGGAACAAGGTTTGAAAAATCATGTGACCCCTATGGATTAACCATTCACCCCCATATTATAAGTTCATCTATAAGGCACGCAGTTTAGTAAACCATGCACCACTACCAAGTAAATCATGTGTGAAAAATTAATTCCAACAAAAATACTATTTTAAAATTCCTGAACCCCCCATTCGTCACCCTAATTCTACCCAACTAAAGGATAATGGTTTACTATAATTATTGGAGGATCCAAAATGTCTTGAAATTTCATCTGAACTCCGGTCTCGGGGAATCTAATATCCATTTGAAAAGTCTTCACTTCTCACGGTAAGAGATTTCTTTCTGAATAGATTCCTATCACACCCATATCTATTTCTTAATGAAGAGCTAATAGTTTTCTTTCATTATAGAGGGTAAAGATATAGGTTTTCAAGGATCTCATCCTTTTAATCTTGGATCTCGGTTTTGGATATAGACATCATTCTTCGTTGTGCGATTAAATGTTCCAATTCAATTCGGTGATATCCATTGGCAAGTGTTAGTCAGGTATGATGAGATAGGTGATCTAAATTTCAAATCCCATATTCCTAATTTAATTACATGTATGTAATTTTGAATTTATGATTGAAATGATGGAATAATTTGATGATAGATTGAATTGGATGAAAATTTAATTTTTTATTATAGAAACACTTCTATGTAAAAATTGAGAAATGAAGAAACATGACTCCAATGACTTAAAACATCATACCATGCCCCCACTTTCCAAAATACAAAAAAAACTTAATCAGACAGCCTAGAAAGGAACCTCCATTGAATAAACATCATTAAGTCAACATTCCACCATCCCAAAGCTACATAACAAGCAGTCCCATGCAAGTATTGGCCGATACTGATGTCCAAGGTCATTCCATCTCAAACATCCAAAACCAAGTCACATAAGTCAAGTGAAAACATGCAGATCTGTACCTCATTTGGAGAAGTCTAAAAAGCGAATATAGAATCATGAACCTTCAATAGTAGGGAGTAGGAAAACAACATTCATGGTGAGGAGAAGAATCACCCAATAAATTCATGCATTTCAAAACCACATCAACACCCTTGGCCGCAGAGCAAGCCACACAACAAACCACACCAAAAGAGATTCACATCAAAATAGAAATCATATAAATAATATAAATAAACAAAGAACAATAATCAAATAAAAGGTTGAAACACATCACCAACCTACCAAACATTGGAGGTGATTCAAGCGGGAGCTTTGTCACAAACTAAACCAATAGAAGCATGTCACAACCATCATGCTCATACGAGGAGGCCACAGAGCCACCCAAAGCACTCAAGGGTTGAAAAGAATATGCAGAGGCAACGTAAGACCACAAAATACTAGATATCAACCTCAAGTCTAATGGCAGATAGCCATTTACACCCGACCCCACTGAATATCATGACCATCAACATCACAGAACCCTATTACATTGGTTGTTGCACACGATATCACCATAACCCGAGAACCCTTGAGACGAAGGGACCTAGACCTTTGATGCCAATGACGACAAGATCTCATACCATGATTCTACCATAGAACGAGGAGAAAGTCACGAGCTCACTGAGAAGTGTCTAGGAGCAAAACCACAACTGCCCGAGGTAGAGGATATGGTGGAGGCGAGGGGACCCTAGCATCGCTGATCCCTTTACAGGATCATCTAATGATAGATTGAATTGATTAAATTTAATTCCTATGTGATAATGAGATGGGATAAATTTTTTTCTGATGAAATTGGCTGAATTATGTTATGGAAATTTATTGTTTAACAGGATTGTGAAATAGGTTAATCTACAGAATGATAAATTGGATGATAATGTGAATTAAGGGATGTTTGTATTAACCTTGATGAGTAAATAGTTTAGCCGAATAAACGTTAATAGACATTTTAATGGTTAATTGTTCATATTATTTAATTTAATTAATCAAATGGATTATGATTGAATAGATTATTGAAATGGTATATCATCTTGTGAATTGTTGATTAGAGGATTAATGTTTTCAAACCAAGACAAATGTGGTGTGTGTGATAATTGTGATTTACGTAAAAATCAGGTGACAGATACATACTGATTCTCCAAATAACCAATTGTTTCTATCAATGATTTTCTAGACCCAAATGCATGCATTTGATTTTTATTCTATGGGAAAATTACAAATGCTCCATATTCCCATGGGGTGTGGGATAGTGAATGATGCTCTAAATACCCCTAGGGTTCTAGACACAATGTTCTATGACTAATATATTTTCATTGAAATATGGTTCCAAATGGTTGTGATATGAATTGATAAATTAAAACCATGGTATTGTGACATTTTATATCCCTTGGGATTGATCAGAATCCAATATGAACTAAAGTAGGTAATGCTTTTATAGGTTTCAGCATGAACCCATGGATTTATGTGGTTAATTAAAGAATTATAAAATGTGATAAATGTTTACTTTATGCATTTTACTTTACCATTTATACAATTACCTACACTATTATGGAGGAGAAATTGATTTAGAAACTGTTGGTGGTGGCCTTCTGAGTTTTTCTCAAACCCAAATTGGGCTTCCCGATCGGTTCCCAAATTGACTTCTTGTTTGCAAGAATAGATAGGGGAAAGAAACCTATTTTATATGGTTGAGTTAGGATACAACATGTATAAGGGTACCATAAACGGTGTTGGGAACCTCTTGGGAGTTTTTTGTGTCTTTTTTTCATTTGACACATGATACGAACATTGAATGACATATCTACTATTTGGGTTTGGATTTTATTTTCTAGTTTTAGTAATAATCTGATACTAGTTTTGTCTAGTTATTGATTATATCATTTGGTTATACTTATTTATTTCTGTTATTGTGTTAATTTGATAAATATGATATGATCTCCCCGTCATATCTTTATTATTCCCCCACTACTATTCAGAAATATCATCAATATGGGAAGAAATGCTTGAGGTAATATGACTGATCAGCTCGGGTGCCAGTGTGTGGAACCCAAGTTTGCACGTTACACTCATGAAGTCACACGTGAATATGGATGTATATGGAACTATATAACATATCCATAATCATTATAAAGATATATCAATATAGGAAGTGTTTGAAATATACAAGGTTCTATTAATGAGAAAAATTAGAGAAGGTACATCAGTCAGGCCTCACATAGTCAAGGACATTGGATACCTTTGGTGTCCAGAGGTTCTAGGGTTTAAGCTACCCGAAGAAATACACATCAATCCCATTTATTCATTACTCCATTAGAGATTATTAATTTTTATTATAAATTCAAATTTGAACAACATATAGAAGTATCTCTTAGATCTTGTCACTCTATGTCACTATGCTGATAATGTCATGATGCAAAAAATCCTTTAGTCCTTAAAAAAATTAATGGTTAGGAAAAGAGATCCAAAAATAACTACAAGTATAAATATTTTTCAAAATGTTCAAAAAAGGAGGATCAAGGGGAATGTGGGGTAACCATATATTTCTTATTTTTTGTGCCGAAAGAAGTACCACTAGAACAAAAAATACACCAAGAAAAAGAAGTAAGGGGAAGCTCTAGGTGCATTTTTTAAGTTCAATTTATCAATTAAAAAAAGATAATTTTTTATAGCTTGTGGTGCTCACATTTGTATTAAAATATATGACCCATTTAGATTCTAAAATATTACCCATGGTCAGGTGTATCTTCAAGAAGCCATCAAATCCTTACTCTTTTTGTGGGTTTTAGAGATTACCACCTCATGTTGTTGTCTCGAATGACCATGGTTTTGCGATATTAATATTTTGTGTCATTAATTTCCAAAACCATTATTTTTTTGTCTATACTTGATATAGATGGATTTATTTTTAAATTTGGGAAATTTTTTTGGTTATTTTAGAAATAAATAAATTTTTATGGAATGAAATGTTTAAATAATGGACATTATTTTTGGTATTACATGAAATAAGTAATGGAAATGTATAATGAAAGTATTTCACATGACTCACACGACACCCAATAACAACAACATCTTATATGGCATATAAACAAAAATTGTATGGCTATATTACACTAATAATGATATTTAGATTCATTTTAACTAAAAAACAAGGTCTATATCACACATGTTTACCAGGAAAAATGGCCAATTACACATTTAGTGGAAAAGGTAAAAAGGTCATTGAGCATCTTGGGTTGGTTCATACTGATGTTTTGTGGACCATTTCTAGTTAAATCCAAGTGTTGGTAATGATACCTCATAATATTCACTAGTGCATAATGGGTTTTTTCATGAAATTTTTTACATCGGGTTTTAGGTGATGTGGTTATAGGGGACATAATAAATAATATTTTTTTACATCGGTTACATAAAACAGACAATACAAATAATTAGTGAAGTTGATTTTTCACATCGGTTATCTAATAACTGATGTGAAAAAAATATGAAACATTAATCACATGAGTTATCTAAAATAACTGATGTGATAAATGGGATTTCATATCAGTTATTAATTAACCGACATGACAAACCATGTGTAATATATTTTTCAGGTTGATTATCCAATAATCGATGTAAAAAAATATTAACCACTATTTATCAGGTTGGTTATGTTGAATAAGTGATGTGATAAATGTGTTTTCACCTCTGTTATTATATAACCAATGTGAAAAATAGATCACGTGTATTTTTCACATCATTTATCCTATAACCAATCTGAAAATCAAGATTTTTAATTAAGGTACATTGATTCTTCTCCTCCACTAGAATAATCCAGAAATATAAAACAAATAGAAAAATGGAAAAATATAGCAAAAGTGTATGAATATATAAATGGAAGAAAAATAAACATACGAATGATGTTTTAAATTAACTGAAAACTGATATACAATTATTCAACTCATCCACAAAAAAACCAGAATACAACACAAGAGGTATCCCAAAATCGTGAAAAACACACAATACATTGAACATTTAAATGAACTAAAAACTTATCAAACCTGTAAAATTATTTTCCCATTCAATTTTTAAATTCCTCAAATCATATGTATTGTATGATCGAGCATCATAAAAAATCTACAAAAATAATACGGAAAAACATTTGAGTACAATTCTAAAAAAATATTAAAAACTTTACAGAAATATTTTTAAATAAATCCAACCTTATGAAACATTGTAACTATACTGGTTCAAATTATTTCATACATGATTCTTAAAAAATGTTATCTATATTCAGTTTCACCTTGTTTTTTATGACACTGTTTCAAAGATATTTTATTTTAAAATAATTTTTTTAATTAATATATCCCAAATTTAGTAATTATAAATGATAATTCACCTTATCATCTATATATTGGATGTTGTCGGTCTTGATGCTCTTCTTTTTTGTCATCTCTCTAATGAAATACCATGTAGTGTTTGAAAATAATATGAAATTTAATATGTTTCTTTCATTATAATATAAAAAATTATTAAAATAAGAAAACTTATGTGTTAGATATATTCTTAAAATTTTCTCTCACACCAGTATGGATAGAGAATAACTAATAAAACGTACTCCCACTTGGACAAAATAACCAACATCCAATGAAAAATATATGAATCAAAATTTAATATGATTTTTTAGTTTGTTAAGTGATATATAACACTCTGTGAGAAAAATTATTTCATACCTTTCATGATATGGAAACATCCAACACTAAATGATGAAATTCTGCTAAAATATTTCATTTATATAAACTTTTCTTTGAGCATGGATCATTGTTTTATCTATTGTAGAAATAATCCCTGGGTACATAAATCTATACACATCTGTATTTCCTTGTAATGTAAAAATTATATATATATACCTAATAAAATTTCTATATAATTGTAAATTTTCAATAATTTAAAGGAATGAAAACAAATTAATCAACATACATAAAAAACATACACTATGTTGATTCATAATTTCACTCTAGCTACAAGCTCCATGACATAACATTTCAAAATGTTCAATTTAATTCAATGCCCAAAAATAAAAACATCAAATGGAATATCATATACTCCCAATAACAAATTAGATTTTCTAGAAAATTGATCAAGACTAGTAGAATCTATATCTCGAGGCATGAAACATGGAATTTTTGTTGTATATAAAGTATTTGTTTACCATTAAAGAATATCGAAAAAAATTAGAAATGAATATAAACATTAAAATGAGAAAACAAATTTAATAACAAAATGAAATTACATATAACATATATACATACTTACATGGTAATATGGAAAAGTAGTCTATATTTCCAACCAAAAAAGACTGATACTTTGTCCAACTATACTCACTTCATCTGTAGGACATGGTATTTTTTCTAATCTATCTATATTATCTTAAACAATGACCCTATTTTCCCCATCTCAATTTGGGGATGATGAATGGTATCACTAATATAATATATCATCCCATATACAACAATATGATGAGGATCATCAATAAATTACTCACAGTAACTTGGAACCAATGGAGGAGGGGTTGTTGGGGTAGGATTAAAAGGACTGGGATCTACTGGTGGAGGTGGAGGAGTCAGATTAAATGAATGAAACTATTTATACGTTTTTAGGAATTTCCTTTACTGAAACCTTGATTATTTCCCACATCGTCACTTGAATGTCATAAAAATTGGATACCAAGGATTCTATTTTTAAAAAAAATTCCCCTTTAATGAATCATCTGAACATGGAAGCACTTTTCATACCAACACACCTATCGGGTACCCTCATACACGACATGGGTGTTCGGGAATTCCCAATGATTTAGCTAAAATAACCAGTCTACCCTCAATAATAGAGATCCCTTATGTACTCTTCTCCTCAAGAGAATCCTATATGGAATAATTGAAAATATATATAAATAATCAAAATATATAGATAGTTTATTTAACTTCAATAAGTAAATAAAAATCATAAAATCTTATTTACTAAAACTCTTGACTCATTCGTAATATATTGGCATTTTTTCCATTTGATCCCACTTACATTTTTTATGTCTAATGGCGGGAGGAGTGGAAACCCTTCTAGATCCGGATGAATCAGCTCATAGCTTTTGAAGTTTTTCTTCTTGCATGTATTCTTTCAATAACGTATACTCTCCCCGTGATAATGTATGAGGGTATACATTTTTATCTTTAATCTTCTGATGAGATATCCTTTAATTATGTAAATTAAAAATTAAAAATAAATAAATTAATAACATGGTAATTAATATAAAAAATCATCTAAAAAGTTGACATTACACTTACCAATATCTCATCCCATCATCTAATTTCAAAAATATATTCCCTTGTATCATCATCTATAAATGGATAAATATCACATGGATTTTATTGTAGTCTACTCCCAAAAATGAATTGTGATGTAAAGGATGTTTTAAAATCCTAGAACCTCTTAGACTCCTATGACATATATTTTCTCTAGACTCCTCTAGTGGTTGGTATATCATATTTTATCTGATAATATGAGGAAAAAAAATATTACTATAAACATTAATTCAAGATATCTAAAATAATTAAAAACAATCTTTCCAAAATGGTCTCCAATAATAGTGATAGTTTTGTTTTCTCAAAACTTTTCCAATCATCAAACAATATACTAACCTTTCTTTTAGCCTATACTAATACAAAAGTATTCATTTTTTTTCATTTGGACCAACTGGAACATCGTTATCATCAAATTCTAAGGGTATCCTATGTTCCTAGGTATGAGCAACTTCTAATTTTGGTGAATGTGTGGTTCCACATTTACCAACTCTTGAACTCTTTTTTCACCATGGAAGTAGATGTCTAAGGTAAAGAATGATGCACATGATTTTCAATAGGAGAATGTGTAAATTCCTTCCAAAAGGTATGTGTATGATCATCTCTATAAGTATTTGGTGGAAAAGAGTATTGATCTATCATCCTACAAATCAATGCAACATCAATTAGTAAAAAAAATTTATGATTCAAAAAAATACATGAAAATTTAAATAAAAAATTAACAATTATCAATCAGAAATTAAAGTAAACTAAAAATAACACATTTTCACTCATATTTGTTATAGTTAAAAAAATTTAAACAATATTAATATGATATTAAATCAAATAAATGAATTAAAACTCACAATATTAATTACATGTGAAATGACATAGTAAAAATTCACCAAACTCATAAATCCTTTCTACAATAAAAATAATTATTTTATATTATACTCTTATATAATATATATTTTTTATTTAAAATGATAAATTTAGACTAATTGGTTTTCAAAAAAAATCAATTAATAGATAATATACTTAAGGGTACAAATGGAAAAATAGAAAAAACTAAACTAATATAAAATAAAAAAACATAGCTTAATAGTTATAATATGTGTTTTAATAATTAAAATAAAATTAAAATAACGAACTTAAGAAATTTAAGAACGAAAACCATAATTAGTCATATTTTACCTATAATATTAGAAATGTACCAAAGATTTTTTCAACAAATTTCTTCTTCATGATTGTTCCATATGGCACAAACCATGTCTTTGATGTGTTCATCAATATTATTTGTTAACCGTTCCATGGATATTGGGATCTCACAGAAATCAACTTCTTTTTCATGTTTATAATCACCAACATACTATGTTTTTCTTGTAAAACAATATCGCATTGCATATAGAATTGATCAAGAACATAGATAATTTTTCATTCATGAGTTTCCATGATGAAATGATCATTTGTGTAATCCAGTTTATTCAGATTGACTAGTGTCATTCCTAATTTATCTTGTCGGGCAATATTGTTACAGATAAACCATTTAAACATAAAAACCGGAATATCAAATTTAGTATAATAAACCTACCATATTTCTTCAATTACTCCATAATATTTGGTTGATGCGTAGATTGGGTATTTTTCATTGGTACTTGAAAAATTAGTTTCTTCTATGAATAATGACACAATACTTTTTGGAACATCACTTTTGTTGTCATGATCATTCGTTTGAAAAGTATAGCCATTAATGTCATACTCGGATGATGTTATCAAATTTAAACATGGGACTCCCACTAACCATCTCAATGTTTCTAATTCATCTTGTTTTGTGGTCTCTTTAATCCATGGGAAAAAAGTTTTATTATTCTCATTCAAAATCCACTTATCTTTCTTCTTTGGATAACTTGGTTTCACCTCATTCATATGCAATGATATATATGGTTGAGCATCATCAATTTTATTCAAGTTGTATAACTGTATCTTCTTAATATGTTAACCTGTCAACAATTTGAGTTTCATGGAATGCATCCCCTTTCCCATAAAATATACTCATTCATGGAAAGATGTAGGCAAATTGATTCACTCCATTTCAGAAAAAAAATCCAGTACAGAACTCTTCAACCTCCTCATGAGTATACATATAAACAATGGATTCTTTAGTTCGATATGGATTCTTAAAATACCAAATTAATATATTCATATTCATTTAAAAGGGATACATCCAATGTAAATATACGGGCCCAAAAACCTTTATTTCTCACACCAAAAGAACCATTAATGCATCATGATATCAAAAAAGGAGGAAAATACATTTCCAATTAACAATGTATAGATATCAATTTGTTCTCGAAAATGTAAAAACAATTCAAATAAATCACCTTATTACAAATTTAATTAAAAAAATAACACACCATCATGATAGTAATTTTGACATGGGTCAGCATGATTCCACATAATGCAACTGGTAAGAGTTGTTGCATCATTATGTGACAGTGATTTGATTTCATACCTATCATCTTCAAATCCATTAAAGACACACTTTTTTTTAATATTTTAATATAAAATATATATAATTTTTCTATCATTAACACATTTATAAAATCTAGTTTTATCCCTCTTGGACAAGGTATGAAAATCTGGGGGAAGGAATGCTCTCCTTCCAAAAGGAGTGGGAGACAACTCGAAATGTATACCCATTGACAGTAAATCCATTTTTAATTTCAACCCATCTTTAGTATTTCCTTCAATATCTAAAAATGTTCAAATAAAACATTCACAAATATTCATCTCCATGTGTATGAAATCAATTTAAGGATTCACCTCATTATATCTCCAATATGGTAGCTCAAAAAAATGACCATTTCATCTAAATATAACTATCATTAACAGATTTATTTTCCTTTCTGAATGTCACAACAATGTTTTTCACCCTCTCAAAATATTGATCATTGGATAATGGTTTTTGAGAAATATAAAACTCTTGTAATCCATTGAAATCCTTTTTTTATTCTTCTATAAGAGTTATCCATAGACAGAAACTTTCAATGACCCGTGTATACTATTTTTCTACCACGATGTAGTTGAAAATATGAGGTGTGTTGCTAAAAAATTGGACAGGATTTTTTCCCCTTAACACTATATCTAGAAAAAATTCTATATGCTATGAAGTTATTTATAGTGAACATAATAATTACATGTAGTTGAAAATATTCCATTTTATAATAATTATACACCCTTATACATTCCTCCCATAAAAGTTTCAAATCATAAATTAATGGTGACATGAAAATGTCAATACCATTTCTAAGATATTTTGTTTAACTGATCATTAAAATCAACATTACATATTTTCTCTTCATACCAATTTTAGGAGATAATGTTTAAATTACCAATAAAACATTCCATGAAATATGTGTGTTACTAATTATATGATATTGATTCATTCCATCTATGCACAGTCCTTGTCTATGATTTCGAACATCATTTTTGATTATAGGAAACTGGTTATCAATGTTTTCCACTATGGAAAATCAGCTATATGATGTATTTTTCCATCACATATCTACTCATCAACATTCCATATTAACCTTTTAGCATTAGGTGAATTTGAAAATAAATGTCTCAAATGAGGAATTATAGGAAGTTATAAAAATTATTTGGAATGGGTATCTAAAACTTCTGAAACGTCCTATGATTTTTCTTTAAACTTATACCGTGATATACCACATTTAGAACACTCTAACAGAAATTAATATTCCTTCCTATATAGAACACAATCATTCAGAAAGGCATATATTTTCATATACCCCAATCCCATTGGCCCTAATTATTTTGGCCTTTTAATGTGAATCTAGATTATATTTATCTTTAAGAATAATTTTTTTCGACAATTGTAGAAGCTCTGTAAGAATCTTATCACTCCATCCATGTTTCTCCTTCAGGTTTATCAATCATAACACTATTGATAAAACCATATATTCTATACAAATTGGATATAATGGTTTTTTAGAATCACCATATAAACCCTCAATTTTTTTTGTCTCTCAATTATCTCTACTTCAATATCATGAATCATTTCATCATGTTTATTATATTTTTCATCATGAAAAGCACCATTATCAATAGATCTAAATTTTTTCACATTTTCACTATAACAAATCCAAGGTTCATATCATGAATTAAAACCGTGAAAAAAATTAAATTATCTTTTATCACACTCATTTTCAACTTCTTCAAATTTAAAAATTTTAGGCATGGACAAAGAAACATGTCATTGTTTTGAACAATGCATTTATTAAGTTTCAAAAAAGCATCAACAGCTTCTTCATATTAGGCACATATTCTAGGTGAATTAATCCATCTTTGAATCCTTATTTATAACAAATATAAAAAATAAATATAAAAAAATGGTAATAATTTATCAAATATTGGGATTATAAATCAAATAAAAAAATATTGAAAACCAAGAATGAAAACATTACATATATAATAGAAAATTTTGATGAGAAAATTCATTCATGAGGAAGAAAATAAAATATAGATTCCCTTAAAAAAATTCTCATGTAAAAATAAATGAATATAACTGTTCGAATTTATTGAAAAATATGTACAATTATATCCATTAAAAATATATAGAATGAGAAAAAATAATTCATAGTTTATTATTAACAAAAATAAATTATTTATTCTATATTTTAATTAATAATATAATCTAATTATAAATTTTGTCTTAGATTGTAAAATTTTCATATTAAATAAAATCAGAAACTAATTAACACATTAAAAAATCATAAGTACAATATATAGTCTCAAGAATCTGAGGCATGCACTAAGAATTCGACATTAACTTGTTCCAGCAAGCTGCATAACTAAAAAAGAGAAACCATTTTTTATTTTATTATTATGATTCTTTTTTATAATGTTACTTTCATATAATTGAATTAATCAACATGGAAATCTTTAATGTCCCAGAAATTACATGTAATGTTTTTTAAATTACATGAGATTATTTTGAGACCAGAATCACAGAAATCACCTAATTCCAAGGCCTTGTGATCCAGTAATATATTTTTGAACATTCTTATGTTAATATAAATAAATGTGTGAGCAGTTTTTTCTAACATACAATCCAGTTCTTAGATCAAAAATATGAGGGCACTATGGATCTCATAACATTCAGATTCTCCTAGAAAGGACCAAACATCAAACGAATATGATTGAAAAGAAAATTTAGATTTTGTAATTTTTGGGAGAATAATAAAAATAAATTAAAAATTTGTTTTTTTCCTTCATTGTTGATCGGTGACACATTTTCATTGCAGTGCGGTGACAAGGTGACAACTGATCTCATTAGATGAATCCCTTTAATGTCTTGTTAATGTGCAGCATAATGACTTATTAAATGAAGCGTAACTAATATGTAGTTTCATAAATGAAATAGTGTAATGATGTGATGATGCAACATAACAAAAATAATGTGATGTATTTGTCTTTTAATGGATTAATTAGTTTGAAAAAATGAGATAAAAATCATGGAACTCATCTAACAAATCGATGATGAGGATCCTCTCCAACGAACGCTAGAAAATCTCTAGCCACATCAATGCACCATGATGTGCGGCTCTAGTGAGTGACGAACGAGGATGGATTCAAACTTTTGAATCTATGTGGATGGATCGCCACAAAAAATGAGTCTCCCTTCAGAATGAATCTATCCCAGGTGGGGGTTTAATTTTTATGTTTTTAGTTTTCTTGTTATTCATTATAAAACAATGAATGCAGATCATCCCACGAATAAGTCGATCTGCAGATCAGTTGTTCTGGTGGTAGGGTTCTTTTTCTTTGGGTTTTTCACCAGGATTATTTATTTTCTAATGGAATCATAATACTAACCACTATATTAAAATCTAATCTTGATGGCTTGAGACGATAGGAATAATTCCCAACCCCTCCGCCTTGTGCGTTCATTGTGGATGATCCTCGAAGTTGATGATGATGTGATTTCGAGGCCTTAGTAGAGAATGAGACACCCAATGGAGGCTAGTGTCATAGGCAGAATAAAGAACATATCACTAGAGTAGAACCAATGGTCCTTTGAATGTACTACAATTAGTGGCCCACTACGGTTGTCGTGGGCAGGAGGTAGTAAGCCATGACGGTGCACCAAATAAGGTGTTGCAGCTGACTTGAGACGCAACAGTTTGGAAGGATTCACCAGTAGTGGCCCAGTGGGTGGAAGAAAGGGACACGGTCGTCTAGTCGCATCGGTGGACCATATCGCATCGCTCGGGCTACAGTTTTCTGCAGGCACATGGCCTAGTAACCACATGTTAGACCAATAGGCTCAGTCGTCTTAACCAACATGGGGCATCGAACAAAATGATACAGGGCTTTCGGGCTAGAGGATATCACCATGTCGGGTAGGCCGGAAGTGGCATGAATACCAGGACGCTATGTGGTGGGCTATAAAGGAAGGAGGCGTACTATTTTAGGCTGGGCCATTTGGATAAAACTGGACCACTGGGTGGCCCGGGGTGGGAACAAACCGGCCCGCTAGTTGCAGGTCTGGCCGGATGGAACCAGGTTGATGGGAGAGCTAGTGGGATGGACCACTAGTCGAACGGGGCTGGGTTCAACAAAGTCCAATGGGCCTAGACCAGCATCCAGGACTGACAGGGCTAGCCCCGAAACGAATTGGGTCATGTCGGATCAGTCGATATGGGTTGGTGCATGCTGGGGCCCCAGGCCGGCATGGTCATGTTAGTCGGACTGGGTAGGACCAGGCCCAGACACGACTGACCCCTAATTACAAAAATAAAAATATCTTTCAGACTGGGATTCTGATTTATGAACTATTTTTTGGGTTGGAACCCTTGTGACAAGTAAGATATTTTGGAAAAATATAAAGAGGTTTTCCTAGAAGATTAAATGTGTTGAATAGTATGAGGGGTGGTTTCTCCCAAAATTATGTACACTACTTGTGGGAATCCTGCGGCTGACATAGAACCAAAGACTATTGGCAAGCGACCCTATGTGGATCTGCTTCAAGAGACCCTACTTAGATCAACAATGATGCCCTAATGGGAATCATCTTTGTGTGACCCGAAAAACATATTATGGGGAGAGACTCTATCTGACCTGACAGACCCACAATACTAATTAGGGATTAGTAGCTCAAAATAGTGGCAAAGGTGGGAAGGAGCTCTATGCTACCTGGTAGGACCACGTTGGGCAGTGGCTCTTTGTGACCTAGCATACCCACAGTACTCGTCGAGGATGAGTACCTCAATAGTCCAAGGTTTTTAGTGTTGTAATTGATGGTCTTTGATTCTATAATCAAGATTATACATATCTATGTAGACTATACAATGTGTATTCATTCTTTTCTGGACATTCCTCTTTGTTTTGAGATCTCTACTGAGTATTTTATTAATCACCCAACACTTGTTTCACTCACACGTGTCGTGTCGTGTTCAGATTAATGATGCCTAGAAAGAGGGCTTGGTGGCCTAGGACAAGGTGTGACCTACTGAGATTAGGCTGGTGGGGTGTACTTATATAACATCAATCAACTACTCTACACTTACCATTATGTGAGGTTTTCAGCAGATGGGTTTTCTGAGATTCTTGTACTTTCTTGTTTTCAGTTTTTCTTTTTTTTTTGGATTATATTTAGCCCATTTGACTAAAAGCATGTACCTTTAATCAGTGGTTTTTTAGTGTCATCCATGTTTAACTTTCAAGTTTTTGGGACATGGTTGTGTGTGTCTGTGTACAGGTACATAGGGAAATGCATCCTACTTTTTGGTTGATTCCTTTGGCACTAGTCTCCAACCAATGTACATTGGGAGGGAGGCATGGGGATGTCCTGGCACGGGCCCCAGGTGACGAGTCGTGAAAAACTTGTATCAATGGTGGTCGATTCTACCTCAAAGACCAGGAGTCATTTTTTTTGTTTTTAGGAAACAATGCTAAGTGTTTTGAGTTTGACTTTTAGATTCGGGGAGTCTAATGTTTATGCGGCGGCCAACGTATCCATAACCTAGGACCTTGAATTCTGAGTTTCATCTCTATACATAAAAAACACTGGTTTCTTGCATCATTTAGGAATTGGGTGTTTCATCATGTTCTTCTTTAATTAGAGTCTGTTCACCAGGTATAATATGTTGATTGTGGTGCATCTTGATCTATTTCAGTATGCCTTAATATAGAAAACTGTCTAGGATTCCAATGCATGACCATGGGAATAGCATGCCTAGATATGAGGCATCCGTTTAGGGACCTGTGCTAGAGATGCCCCCACTGGGTGGTGCACCAGCATTTCCACCACCGGTTGATTGACAGTTACTACTGGAATTACCAATAGAAGATGTACACAGACTCAGTGCCTTGCATGCGTTTCATACATAGTGACCTATTAGGTTTAGGGCAATGATAGATCCTCAGGTCATTGAGGATTGGATGGAGGTGGTGATGTGAGTATTTTGCATAGTGAGGATGCCACTTGACCAGATGGAGATCTCATCCACAAGACATCTTTAGGAATCAATAGGGAGATGGTGAAGATTGAATATTTGGACTCATGAGGAGGTGACCCTCACTTGGAAAGACATTGAGAAACTATTCAGGGAAGATTTCTTCCAGGTGATGTTGCGCTCTGTGCACATACAAGAGCTATTAAACATAAAATAGTGTAGCATGATATTATAAGGGTACTCAGTGAGGTTCCCCAAGCTTTCTCACCACCCTACAGACATTGTGAAAGAAACATTCTCCGGGATGTATCCTTTGATTAAGGATTGGGTCAGAAAATCAGGGCGTCCATGTTGTCTCTCAGCATCCCTACATAGTTTGAGGTGCTGGAGCGATCCCTTCCTATGAAGAGATTTCTGGTAGAGCATGTGTCGATGGCTCTAGCCACCAGTAGACACATGAATGTAGAGTCTACAGTGGTGGTAAACATACAACAGAAGTGGGGGCCCAATCTTATTAGGTCTTTTGGGGGACGACCCTAGGACTTAGGGTTGGTAGTGTGGAGATCATAGTGCAGAGGGATTGAGCAAGGAGCCAGGATGTGCTTCAAGTGTGGTGGGCAGGGACACATGGCTTGTGATAGCCCGACCTACCACAAAAACCACCAGCAGATGGTTGAGGGACCACCAAGGTAGAGGAAGTGGTTCAAGCAAGGAGGTATGATGGGTAGTGGATGCGACAAGGGGGTAGGTCGAGTAGTAGCTGGTAGACGATAGTTCGAGGTACTACCTCCACCACCTCCAGTTGGTCCACCATGACCTCAGGGAGCGGGTGGATAGGGAAGATCTCAACATTAGGCAGTGGATGCCTATGACCACGATGCTTCAGAGATGATTACAGGTTCGATTTATGTCTTCCCCACCTTAGTTGTAGTTTTTATATACACAGGTGCACGCCACTTTTTCATTTCCACGGAACTCGTTTTAGGCTCCGATATTTCAGTGGGGTCATTGGCATGATCCTTACGAAAAGAGACTTCCATGGGAGGATAATTGATGATTACACCCTGGCGCTGATAGTGTTACCTTTCTCTTGGATATGAGAGATTTGGCTGGGATCTGCTAGTAGCGTCGTCAAGGCCTTACGAAATCATCTTGTTTAGGGATGGGTTATCCATATTTCATGCATAGATTGACTATATTAGGCATAGAGTGTGGTGTGTCCATGAATATGGGACTAGGTATTTCTTCCCTGGTGATAAGGGAACTCTAACAGCACCAAATGAACATTCTCGGTGGAGGGTGCAGCCGATCACTCACTAGTTGGCTAGCCTCACCCTCGGTGCGGTGGGTGAGAGGAGTCCGAGATTTCCTGTAGTGTTGGACGAGTTTGAAGATGTATTTCCTGAGGATATTTATGGACAACCTCCTTGTAGGAAGGTTTAATTCTACATCAATCTTTACCCTGGGATGGCACCAATATTCACACCCGAATATCGGATGGCTCTCACAGATCTTCGTGAGTTGAGGGTACAACTAGAGGACATATAGAAGAATGTCGTTTTCAGGACCAACATTTCACCATGGGTTTCCCCAGTGTTTTCCCCAAAAGGAAGATGAATACATGAGTCCATGTGTTGACTACAAGAGCCTGAACTGGGAGACCGTGAAGAAAAAAATATCCACTACCATGATTTGGTGTCCCCTTCGACCAACTGAATGGAGCGAGGTTGTTCTCAATGATATTCCTCATATCAATCTAACAGTAGCTTCAGGTAAGGGATGATTATGTACTGAAGATAGCCTTCAGATATTAGTATTTCCACTACTAGTTCTTGCTCATTCCCTTCGGTGTGACCAATATCCCTATAGTGTTCACAGGATTCATGAGCATGATCTTCCATCCTTGCCTCAATCATTTTTTGGTGGTCTTCATTGATGACATATTGGTGTACTCATCATCATAAGAGGATCACGCTACACCAATGGATAGTCCTGGATTTACTAATAGAACACTAGATTTATGGAAATATCTTGATGTGCATGTTCTTAATAAAGGAGGTCCACTTTCTGGGACATTTCATCTTAGTTTCTAGAGTTGTAGTGATTCTAGTGATGATATATGTAGTTCTTGATCAGGAGCCATGTAGGAGTGTGACTAATGTGCGATGTTTCTAGGGTTGGTCGGATACTACTGGAGGTTCGAACCCAACTTTTCTTGAGTATAAGCACACTTTTAGGCTATTTCATGGAAGGGATAGCCCTTCGTGTGGACAGAGAAGTGACAACAGAGTTTCCAGGAGCTGAGGCAAAGGTTGATGAGTGCCCCCATCTTGAGACTACAAGAAGAAGGCATTGGGTATGTAGTATTCAATGAAGCATCAGGGAAAAGACTTGGTTGTTCCCTAATACAGTATAAAGTACTGATCACCTATGTTTCATGGTAGTTGAGGAAGCATGGGAATGAACTACATGACCCATAACCCGGATTTAGATGTTTTGGTCTTTGCTCTAAAGATGTGGGAACACTACTTGATGAGTGAACAATTTACCATCTACTCCGATCACAAGAGTCTCAGATATCCTTCATAGATTATGATGGATAATCTTTCCTTTAGTTGATGATTATCACTCCTCCACTCTTATAGTGAGTTAGGGATTCATATCTTGTGGATGTTCACTGTGAGGTTCGATATGCTCAGTTATCCTAAGGATAGGATCCAGATGTATTTTTGATAGGTGGGGAGAACATCAACCTTTTTGGAGGGAGCACCATAGTTCCCATTTTGTTGAGAGATGATATTTTTAGGGAGTTCCATACCTCCCCCTTGGTGGTAAAACCTGGAAGGGAAAATATGTACCAGGATCATCAATATCAATACTGGTGGATGGGGATGATGAAAGAGGTGGATAGTTTCATTTAATGGTGCCTCAAATATCAGTAAGTGAAGGATGAGAATGAAGTTCTAGTAGGATTAGAAAATCCACTTGAGGTACCAGAACGGAATTGGGATGGTATCATAATAGAATTTATGACAGGATTACCATGATCGTTCATTTTCCATGAATCTATCTAGGTAATCGTTGACCAAATCCCCATTTCTGCTCACTTCCTACCCATTCAGGAGTACGGATCAGTAGAGGGATTGGGTCACTTCTATGTTTAAAAGATAGTGTGGCTTCATTTGGTTCCCTCAATGATCATCTCATACTATGATTCTCACTTCACATCCGGACTATGGATGGGATTACCCAAAGTGTTTGGGACTTAGCTGTTCTTGAGCATAGGGTTTCACCCACAGACTGATGGTCAGACAGAGTGGACCATACAAACCACGGACGACATGATTTGTGCTTGTGTCCTATATTTTGGTCGTATTTGGGAGAACCACATACCACTGGTGGAGTTTTCATAGAACCAAATCTAACACACCACCATTGGCATGGAACCATTTGAGACTTTGTATGGTCGACCTTATAGATAAAATCTATGCTAGATAGGACAAGGGGAGTCAACACTCATTGGTCTAGAGTTGGTACTAGCTACCAATGAGAAGGTAAAGATCATCCAACAGTGGATGAGGACTACACAGAGTGGGAAAATATTATGCTGATAGGAGACGAAGACCCTTATAGTTTGAGGAGGGAGATCGTGGGTCCTTTTTGGTCTCACCCTGACATGCATTGTAGAGATTTGGCTGGGTGGAAATTTGACTGCAAGGTTCATTGGACCTTTCTATATTCTAAGAAATGTTTGTGATGTGGCATGATACCTATAACTCCCACCATAGATGCACCAGGTGCACAATTGTTTCCACAGGTCATAGTAGAGGTGGTATGTGAATGATCTATCACACGTCATTGATTGGTGAAAGATGGAAATTGATGATGGGGAGACGTTCGCGGAGTTCTATGTAGAGATAAAGCATCTATAGTATTGGGTCCTTCATGGTCTATCGATTCCTCTAGTTTTCATACATTTACATCATTTGAATCTCTAGGAGAGAACGATGGAGTGGGAGGCTCATATTCGTGCTCACTACCCACATTTTTTTGTTTAGACCTGTTTTGGCTTATAAGGATGTTAATCTCTAAAGTTGGGGTAATGTAATGTCCTACAAATTCAATGTTTTTTTATTAAAAATTATATGGTATTATTTCAAGACTATACGCATAGACATCACCTGATTCCGAGGCCCTATGATCTGGCAATAGATTTTAGATCTTTTTTATGATCATTTAGATAAATATGCAATTGGGTTAATCTAACTTTTAAACTAGTGATCAGGTCAGTAATATGAGGGAACCATTTAACTCGAAACATCAGGATTCACCTAAAAAGGCCCTAACTTTTACCGATGAGGGTCGACCAGAAAATATTGTTTTCATACTTTTAGGGAGAAAAATAAAAATAACATAAAAATTTATTTTTTATGTTTCCTTCACTGTTGAGTGGTGACACGTCTGCACTGCAGTGTGGTGATAAAGCGACGATGATTCATATTAGATGATTCCATTTAATGACTCGTTGATGTGTATCATAACAACCCATTAAATTAAACATAACCAAAACGTTGTTTCATAAATGAAATAGCTATAAAGACGTGATAATGCAACATAATAGAAATGTTGCGGCACACTTCTATTTTTTGGAATAACGGGGTTCGAGAAATGGGTCCAAAAATTTTGGTCTCCTTTGATGAATTGAAGGAAAGGAATCCCCTCTAATGAACATCAATGAATCACTATTGACATTGACACACCTCGAATAATGGGACTGTTGAGTGACTAATGAAGACGAGTTGGAAATCATAAATCCCTATGGAAAGATCGCCACCCACAATGAGTCTCCCTCCGGTGTGAATTTATCCCGGGTAGGGTTTTACTTTTTATGTGTTGAGTTTTCCTGTTATTTTCTATAAAACAAAAACTATGGATCAACCCATGAACAGGTTGATTCGAGGATCGCTTGTTCATAAAGAATGGTGATTTTTATGGGTTTTCACCGGTACAATTATTTTTCGGATGAAATAGTAATCTTAAACCCCTATATTAAGATTTAATGTAGAGGGTGTGGCCCGACACAAACATGGAATTAACCCCTTTTCCTTGTTTGTTCTTCATGTCCAAACCTCCAAGTTGACAGTGAAGTGTTTTTTAGGCCTTAAAAGAGAATGAGGCACCCCATGGAGGCATAAATGAAAAAAGGAATGTACCATCAGATAGGACCAAGTGGTCCACAGAGGCCGCTACAGGTGGGTGGCGGCGCCCCATGACGGCGCACCGAAGGATGATCTTGTTGGAACAATGGTCGTTCTAGGAAGACATGGATTGTTGGTAAAAGTAGGTTCACGCAGAGAGGAAGTGGTGCGTGGAAAATGTGGGTTGTGCGTAAAATATTTGAGTTATGCATGAAAAAACAGCGGGGTGCGCGAAAAACAGCGGCATGCGCGAAAAACAGCATGGTTCACGAAATAGTGGAGAGATATTTTTCACACAAGAGGTGTTTCGAAATCAGAATTTCAAAAAATGGAAATGGCATGGGATGCGTGAAAAATATGGAGATATGCGTGAAAAATGATTTTTGCGCGAAATGTATTCCACGCTGAATGAGAGGTTTTTTGCGCCCAGATGGATTTTTCACACGGGGGTCTAAGATGCCTATAAATAAGAGGTGAACCCCTTCATTCTGTATGGTTGAAGACTTAGAGATGATCTGAGGTATGATGCATGTAATAGGTTCTCAAAAAGGCAGTTGCGTGAAAAAATTGCAGTTGCACAAAAAGGCCTAGATGCACGAAAAATTCCTAACTACGTGAAAAATTCTAAGCTGTGTGAAAAAGAAGAGGATGCATGAAAAATAAATGAAGTTGCACGAAATATTTTTCCACACTAAAGACATGTATTGCGTGCAAAATTGATAACTTGTGCGCAAAGGGTATGTGCTGCACGAAATCATCAGTGAAACCTATTTTCACTTTCTGATTAACCGGTTCCGTGGTTCAGTGTGTTCGAGTGCATCAATTCTGGTCTTCGATGCATGAATAGTCTCGTGCTAAGTAGAGGAAATAATTCAATGTGAATCTATTGAAGATACCTTCATGTCTATTAACTGACTGAGACTTCACCAAAGGCAGTGAGCCAGGGGGAGTCAACGGGAGTGAGCCGAAGTACGTAGTGGGATATCCCTGAACATTTATAAAGGCAGTGAATCTGGGATAGAGTGACTGTTCCCGAACCATTGTAATCCACAACTAGTGAAGGAAAGTGGAATTAGGTATGAACAAAAACATTTTGGCATATGATCCTTGGACGAAGCCCTTATTGGTGAACCAAGTAAAAAGTGATGTGCCATCTCTTTGCATGTGAATGTTTGATTTTTGATCATATCTATCATATAGGTTTGACTAGTTCCTTCCAACATGGGAACAAGATCCATCAGTTTAAAAGAAAATTTGACACCCTGATTCACCCCTCCCCTCATAGGGTGTTCTTGTGTCCTACAGCTCCAGGGCCAGTTCGGGCCGCGACGGTGCGGCTGGATCCACCGGCAGCGGGCTAGCGGCTGCTAGATAGGGATGCAGCCTTGCAGCCACATCAGCAGACTGGCCCGCACCACATGTGCCATATTTTACTTTAGGCATGTCATCCAGCGATTTCATGTAGGACAAAAATGTGCAGTCGTCTTTGCTGGCTATGGGGCGTCCAGGCTATAGGGGACTGGCCAGTCGGTTTGGAGGGGAAAGGCCCACTGTGTGGGCAAGATCGGGGCATGAAAACCGTGTAGCTACATGGAATGTGCAATAAATAAAGCCAGAACGCTATTGTAGGTTAGGTAGTAGGATAATACTCAGCTGTTGGGTAGCCCAGGCGGGAATGAACCAGCCTGCTGGTTGATGGCTAGACCCTCAGCCGAACCGAGCCTCCCCCAACCCAAAATGGATCGGATTTCCCTACTTGAATTTTAGGCTGTATCTATGTTTTAAAACCATGGATATACATCCAAAAACTGTGGATATAGGTTATAGCCATGGTTTTATGAAATGTGGATGGTATTGGTGTGGCTATTGGGAAAGACCTATAGCCACATTTTCAAACCGTGGTTATAGCTCTATATCAAGGGTTCAAACAGTGGCTATAGCCCTATAGCCATTGTTTGAACCATGGATAAATACGTAAAGCCTCGATTTAAAAATGTGGAAACAGCTTAAGGAACATAGGACTATAGCCACTATTTGAAATTGATGCTATAAG
The DNA here is from genome assembly GCA_963277665.1 of Viscum album. Lineage (NCBI taxonomy): Eukaryota > Viridiplantae > Streptophyta > Magnoliopsida > Santalales > Viscaceae > Viscum > Viscum album. Next base: position 1,994,613,771 of record OY728151.1, read on the forward strand.
GATGTAGGCATGGTTCAAACTATGGCTATAGGTCTACAACCACAGTTTAAGAATGTGACTATAAGGTTTCCCATTTAATAGAGAAACACCCCCACCCACTGCCAATTCCCCCCCCCTGCAACACCACTTCACCCATACCAAGCCCTCCTCAACTCCCCTGAACAGACCCCCCCCCACCCCCCACTAAGACAGACCCTGGACAACCCCCCCCCCCCCCCCCCAGACAGACCCCCCTTGGATAGACCCTAGACACCCCCATACCCTAGACACCCCCATACCCTGGACACCCCCTGCATCACCCATTCCCCCATGAAAATCCCCCCTCTACTCCCCTGGATATCTCCCCCTGGACAGAACATGGACACCCCCCCCCCCAGACCCTAGACACCCCACCAGATAGACCCTGGACACCCCCAGACTGTAGACACCCCCCCAAATAGACCCTGGACATCCCCCCTAATACAGACCCCCTAGGACAAACCTTGGACCCCCAGACAGACCCCCCATAGGATAGACCCTCGACACACCCATGCAACACCACTTCCACTATGCAAATCCCCCTCCAATCCCCTAGAAACCCCCTGCTAGACAACCCCCCCCCCCCCCCGGACAGAAACTGGACCCCCGTAGACCCTGGACACCCCCAGGACAGACCCTAGAAATCCGTGGCTATAAGGTTTTCCATTTCATAAAAAAACACCTATGCCCCTACAAAGCCCCCTGGAAAGACCCTGGACACCCCTAGATCATGGACCCCCCAAGACAGACCCCCCCCCCCCAACGATGGACCCCCCCAGGACAGACCCTCCCTAGGCATACCATGTACACCCCCTAGACCCTGGACACCTCCCAGACCAAAGACACCCCCCAAACCCTGGACACCCCCATGCAGCACGCCTTCCCCCATGAAAATCCCTCATGTACAAACCCATGATGACCCCACCCCATGGAAAGACCCATGCCCCCTATACAGACACTGAACCCACACCCAGGACCCTGGACACCGCACCCCCCAAGACAAACCGCCTAGGACAGACCATGGACACCTCCAGACTATGGACACCCCCTAGACCATAGAGACCCCCCAGACATGTGATACCCCCTATAGCACACATTCCCACATGAAAAGCCCCCTCTACTTTGCTATATAGTGCCCCCACACCCACCCAGGATAGACCCCCCTTGGACAGACCCGGGACACCCCCTAGGAAAGACCCTAAACACCCCCAGACCCGGGACACCGCACACTCCCTCCAAAGCCCCCCAAGCACCCTTCCCCTATGAAAATCCCCCCTCCACTCCCCTGGAAATCCCCCCCATACCCTAGACACACACCCCCTGGATAGAGCATTGACAACCCAGCCAATTTTAGATCCCACCTATACCCTACCCTAGACACCCCACCCCCTGCAGCACCACTTCCCCCATGAAAAGCACCCATCCACACCCTTGAACACCCCCTCCTGGAAAGACCCTGGACACACCCACCCCCATTAGCACCCCTTCCCCATGACCCCCCCCCCCCTCCACTCCACTGGACAGCACCCCCCCCCCCTTGGATTGACCCTGGACACCCCCTCCATAGACCCTAGGGACCCCCAGACAGACCCTGAACATACCCCAACACCCCAGACCCTGGTCACCCAAACCCCTGCAAATCCCCCCCCCCTTCAGCACCCCTACCCCATATGAAAATCCCCCCTCCACTCACTTGGACATCCCTGCCAGTTTTCCCTCCCCCCACTACCCCCATGAACCCCCTTCCCCACCCCCTAGAACACCCCTGCCCAACCCCTGCCATTCAGAACCACACCCCCTGCACCCCTACCCAACAGACCCCCTACAAACCCCCTTCCTCATCCCCCACTCTCTACACCACCCCCCCTGTCATTTATCCCTCCCCCACTTCCCCCTTGTTTAAACCTCGGATCATGGTCCTTAATAACACTTTTAAAACCATGGAAAATTGACCCTTCAACCAAAGTTAATAACCATGTAAATTTATTCCTAACTAGCTATACATAATCACCAAATGCTTCCATAATAGATGCACCTTATATCCATATTCACATCCTCTAGCTATGAGAAAAAATAACACAAACATTCAAATAAAACTAAACACAAACATAATACAATATAAATCAAATGAAATCAAACACTCTCAAATATAAATAATATAATACTTCAATATAAATATCTTCATAATAAAAATAACTATTTGATAAATTTTAAAGTATAAACCAAGAATAAAATTTACATCTCAAATGTACCTCAATATCAGCATCACCAGAACCATCATAACCCTCATAATAACCTATAGAAATACCTACATAATTATAACCTCATCTCAGAACATCTCCACCACCACCACCATCATGATCATTGAAATATTCAATTTTGTAGTCACCTAAATCAGTGGAAGCAGTGAATAATCCTGATAAACATAATGCATACAATTGAGAACACATTTAATTAATGAAAACATTCAATTTTTATATGGGGATTCGTATAATATCATTATGTTACCAATAAAATAATCTGATAAGCATAATGCATAAAAATGGGAGAACATATAATTAGTGAAAACACTGAAATATTCTTGTATATGATGATTCATGAACATAAAATTGAAAATAAATAAAGAAGGATGTATATAATATAAAGAAATATTAAGAGTATTATGGTTAAATAGAACAAAATAATAATGAGAGGGTAATCGTGTTTGGATATGGATAAAATATCAAATCATATTTATTTAATGATGTTATTATTAAATATGTTCATAGATGTATGGATTTCATGAAAGGGTAAAATTATTATAATTCTTATAAATAAATGAAAAATTTGTCCATATAGGGGAAAAATATATGATATTGGGTGAATATATAATGGTTATTCATGAATGGATTCATCATTAACCTATACCCCACCCACATTGCACCCCCTTCCCCACCCCTCCACCATGCACCCCACTACCCTACAGACCCCCTACAGACCCCCTTCCCCCTCCACCCTACACCCTCCCCTATCTATTTTCCCTCCCCCCCCCCACAGCACCCCCTACCCCCCTACCCCACCCCCTTTCACCCCATACCCTGTCGACACTCCCGCAAACCACCACCCTCTCCCCCCTTGAATCCCAACTACACCCTATCCCTGACCTGTTGTCCAACCCCTACCCCTAGCCCTGCACACCACCCCCTTCCCCTAGCCCTGCCCTATAGACCTCTCCCAACCCCCTGCCCCCTTCCCCTCCCCTTACCCTACATACCGACCCCTACAGACCCCCCCTACAAACCACCACCTTTCTAGTCCCCCACTTCTAGCCCCTATCAATTACCCCCTTGCAGATGTCCTTACACCCTCCCCCCTCACCCAGTCCCTACTAAACCCCTACAACCTCCCTCTAGCACCCCCACATGGATTTGCTGAATGAAATCCCAGAGAAAGAAAAATATTTGAAAATGATATAATTATGGAATCAAACATATAATGAAGTAGTTGTTTTAATGAATAATTACTTGGAGGTCAATGAAAATAAGATTAAATTGTTTGACCATATGTTATAGGAAATGAAAAAAAATCTAGATGATGATGTTGATAAAATCAATAATCCCCATTAAAACAAGATAAATACAATTGAAAAGGAGCGAAACATATTCAATATGATATTTTTATAGCTTGAAATTAAACATAAAAAAATATGTAAGTTGAACTTGGAATTAGTTAGACATTGGAAGAATTATTGTTCCTCACATTGTTTATAGGGACACTCTTCAGAAGATATATCTACAACAAGTTCCAAAAACTAGCCCATAATATGGAGGCCCCTATCTTTGAGTGTGTGGGGGTAGTGTTAAACTCTAAAAAGAATATAGAGGAAGTAAATCCTGTAGTAAAAATGTGTCTAAGTTATTATATAACTCTACATAGAATTATGAGGAACCATTCCATGTCACTAACATATCTCTTATAGAGTACATAACCATGATCCAACTTTGAAAAAGATGACCAAAACTAGTAGTCCCCTTTGTTGGGAAAATAATATCAAACACATTAGGATTCATCTTAATAACTATCTTATGTATAATATGACCATACCATCATTCAATACATATAAAATTACTCTAAATATAATATTTAATTTTCGGATGCTGACACAGCTGAGATGAAATGTGAAACAAAGGATGTCACATAGTATACTGAATTTACTTTTCATAACATGGTTTTTGAGTCCCAGTAAAAGGAAGGGCATGTAATGTTTTCATATATCCATGTTGATTTAACTGTATAGTCTATAACAATAGGGTGCACAACATATGGGACTGTGAGTTACATAGGCGTCTATCGCTAGTATACATTGAGCCAATCTAACCTAAAATAAATGTCATGTTTCAATTTTACACATGGTGTGTGAATAATTATGGTTAATAGGTGTGTACTCTTATAATACCTATGTCATGATATAAATATCATACATGGAATGTACTGTAAATCACACAAAATTTGTGTTCAGGTGTGAAATAAGGGTTTGTACACCTATATTATACAAGTATGTAGTTCGAAAAGAATAGCATGTGTCCCCTTGGTACACACCATTTAATATAACCGAAGAATTACTTCAAGAATGATTAGTATAAGTTTAATCAAAATGAATAAACAATAAAATAAATAAGAACAAAATATTAATTTTTATTTGGTCCCTTTAGGGCCAATGTTCTTGGAAAGAACACATTCAAAAAGGAATCCATGTAATTATGCTGAAATTTTTTTTTACAAGTAACAAACTAACAATATAAATAATAAAAAATTGAAATGATAAAAATATTCTATTCTAAATAACTAAAACATAAGAATATGAGTTCTTATATTCAAAATATGGTGCTTCTCAAAAAGTTCTAATCCTTTCTTAATGTAGAAACCCCTCTAGATATAATGGTTTGTATATCTTTGGGACCTTCAAGATGAAACAGAAAACCAAACTTATTCTATATGAAGGTATATCATCAAAAATAAACAATGGTATCTCTAATATAATTTATCCTAATTTTCATATGTTTGAATTTACCCTAACAAATTAAATTTCTGTACAAATGGAAATGTTATAGACTATAATAATAAACTGATAGTACAAAATTGAATAAATTCAGTTTTGAGTCCATACACTTTAATAATAAATCCTCCTTGATAGTCTTGGTTTGGGGAATATACTCATATTATATGGTTAAAAGAAAAACAACTAATTACATTTTCCATTCCCAGAATATGGTTCCTCCACAAGTGGTGAAGACATATCTAGTAAGTAACTTCTTAGTATTCATATTACCTATATAATCTGCAACAACATATCCAACAATTAGTTGATTTGTATATTCATTTGTAGAAAAACAAAAATATAGTATTGTAGTATGTGAAACAAATCTAAGTAACCATTTTAACACCTACCAATGATGTTTCACTGGACTTTTGTGAATCTATTGTGAATGAAAATATAAAAAACTATGTCCATCTTGGTGAAAATCATAGAATACATTAGGCTACCAAAATATGTTGGTATAAGCGTTCTTTGACATATATTAATTTTCTATATTAGAAGTATGAACTTGAGTCAATGATACTTTGAAGTGTTGGGAAAAGGGGTTATTAAGTGGATTTAAGGACTCAAGAAAGTACCTCTTTAATAAGTTATAGACATTTGATTTTGGGATGAATATAACATTTTATTAGGCCTCTCCCTTTGATTTTCTTAATTAATATCTATTTTTTCACTCCAAAACCTTTTATCTAAAAAATTATTTTCAATTGATACATTATAGAATTAATGAGCTTTATATTAACTCACATAATCAAATTAAAATAAGAATAAAGTAGTAGGTAAATAATGTATGTTTTAACACAAATAATGTAAACACATGCGTCCTGCGAGATCTTGTTAAATAGGATATCCAACATAAAAGAGTAAAATTTCCTATACCATTAAAAAGATGCCAGTACTAAACCATAAAAGGATTTATTTAAAAGAAATACTTTTTTAGTTTTAAACTCCTTTTGGTAACCATAAAAAGGTTCCATGTACAATTTCCTATCAAGTTCATTTTGTAAGAAGGCCGTTTTTATTTCTAAATATTCTATCTAAAAGTAATTAAAATATAAAAACCAAGAAGAAACCAAATAGGATAATTTTTATAAAATGGTGAAAAAATATTAACATAATTAGTTACCTCTCTTTAAAGGAAACTATTTTAAAATAATATGTCCATGAATTATATTTTCCTTTCATTAGTGTTATATTTGTTCCTCCTATAAATCCATTTATGCCCAATGTACAGGTCATTGGGAGGTATATTGAAAATAGACAATGTATGGTTTTTATTCAAGGTTTCCATTTCTTCATGTATATTAGAGCATCAGCCATTGGAATATTTATCATTTAATAATTTATTATAGATTTTTGAATCAACATCAATGGAATCATTTTGGAATTCACCTTTAGTATCAGGATGATGGGGCTCATTAGTATCCTATAACTTAGTTGAGGAATAAGGATCAATAATTTCACTAAGGGTTGTATCGTCACAATAATGTGTGATAGATTATGATTTAGGAGAACTAAATTCAGGAATGAAAACATCTTTGATGATCATAAACCTTTTGTATCTATTTTTTTCCACCAGAAAAATATATCTCTTAACACTATTGTGGTATCCCATGGAAACATACTTAAGATATCTTGGTTACAACTTATCAGTTTTAATGTAGGTCTAGGATTCACACACAAAGAATATTTTTTTGTTATCGAAAGGTGGTTTACCATTGAAAAGTTCATTTGTGGGTTTGAACTAATAGAAGCATATGAGAACCTCTTAAACAGGTATACTATCATAGTCACATATTCTTCTCAAAGGAATTTATTTAGGACCATGTATGAAATCATTCTTCAAACTCAATCAAGAATAGTTTTACTCATTTTATCATCAGGTTCATTATTTTGGGGGTCTCCCTAATAATATTCTATCAGTTTATGCCCTCAAATTTATATAACTATAAAAGCTATATAAATAAGGAGTCCAAATAATTATGAATTCTCATTACATTTATTATTTTGAAAATATAGATTTCAATAATGTTTGTTAAATTTTTTCAATGTTTGAAATAATTATATTTTTTATGGTATGTAAACCCATGATTTTATATAATAGTCATGAATGAAGGTTAAAAAATTGGAACCTTCATAATGGGATGTGGTTCTGGATGTTCGTCATAAATAAAATTGTACATAAACATGATTTATAAAAGAACATCATATAATGAGGAAAATGAGTCAAATTATATGCCAGAAAGTGAAACAAAACTCCATACAAAAAATCCTATCGCAACATCCACTATTTCTGCTCTTCCATAATTAGATGTGTTTCAATTCATCAACATAAATTTTTCATATTCCTCTTCAACCAACCTGACAATCAAGTAACTAAGCACTATCCCTCTTTCCAAGTTAATCAAATTCAGATTCAACTGAGCATGATTATATGAAATAGATATTTAAATCATTCATCATATAAGAATTAAAAGATAGTATTCAATAAGATTTTCCTTAAAATAAATCATGATTCCAAAAGGATGATCAGATTGCAGTAAGCAAAACACCAGTGATTTCTAATTCAATAGGTAGATCAGAATAAAACCTAAAAACAAGATTCCACAAATTTTTGACTCCAATATGAAAATGTACTACAATGAAAAATTAACAATACTACATTTTATGGTGAAAAGAGATAGGGAACCAAAAGTTCATGGAAGGATATAATCATTCATTCTCCTCACACCAACACAAATATAACACTATTAATTTTAAAATATTGAAATAATGGAGTGGAAGCACATGTGCATGGATGAAATAAAATAAAATTAAAAAATGATTATTATAATGATATCCCTATAGAAACATCCTTGATTAATGTAATAGTTGGGAAATTATCGGTCAATCAAGAAGAACCTTTTATGGGAAAATATTACACTTTGGGAGTCTAAAGTGGGTAATATTGGGGTTTTCCCCAATAATAATAATTTCATATTTATGTGGAAGATCCCCAGTAATATGATAGATAACAAGAATCTCATAAGGAATCAGTCTACTAGATTGATTTTATGCCGAAAAGTTATTCTCCCTCAAGTTATGAAAGATATTTGTTCCTTGATTGATAGGGGAACGACACTTCCAAATATTATAAACTGAATACCAAGGAGCACTTGCATCATTATGTACGAATCTTAAAAGAATCACAGAGTTGTACTCCACCATAAATATATTGAGGTTATCTATTCTCCAAATTTAAAGGTCACTGAGTAAAGATAGTCTCTCCACCTAGATAGAATTACCTAAACCTTAAAAGGAACTATTTTCGATAACCATAGATCCCCTAGAATCATGCTCAATCCCTCCTCTTAACTATCTATTTAAAGGACCCATTCACATTGTGTTTTAGTCCAACATTGGGGGTATCCAATTATTCTGCCACCCTAGAAGATCTCTATCATTTTAATCACCTCCCATGTGAGGATAACCATACTAGCAGCCACTGTCTTTTCAATAGGAAGAAGGGAACCTAGTTTTTTAATGAGAGAGAGCACATGAACTTGAATGAATTGAGTGAGTTATTCTGGCCTTCACGACCTTTGTTCCTTGTATCCTAAATCACCCAAAAGACCACTGAAAACACTATTACAACAATATTACAATAATATTAACTATATATTAATGTTTCTAACACTTTTAAATAATGTAGATAAAAATTCAGAGATGTAACCCCCCTAAAATTGAAATCTCATAAGTTTCCCAACAAGGGCCAAAGCAAAGTGGGCCCATTCTACATCGAAAAATAAGTTCCAGAATAACTCAGATTTTAGCCTCTCACAACACATACGACACGTTCCTGTTGTGGGGTGTGGAAAAATATATAACCTAAGTTAAAATGTATTACAGTGGGTTACCTAGGTTGTCTCCAGATAGGTGTGCTCAACAATTGTGTTTGTCACATAAAATAAGAGAAAGATGCGATGTTGTTTTTGAAATTGTTTGATTTGGAAAATACAAGAAAGAAACGAAATAAAATAATTAAGTGAATGTTTTAAAACAAATTGAAAATGATGTGATTTACATCAGTGATATGAAATGGTGATCAGGTTAGGGTCGATATCCCAATTGCAATTCTTTCATAGTTCACTTTACCCAATTCTCTTATGCTAAATCGTTAAGAGTGAGAATCCACAATCATTTATTCTCACTCCCTTGGTCAACTAAAAATGTGAAAATAAACCTTAATAAAACCACAGATTGGTCTACTCTCATCCCAATGTGTAATAGATTTGTATCAAATACCCCCAATTATTTTAGGCAATTCCCAATTGAGTGGTTTTTATCCCATGAAATCAAGAATAGTCACTACTCCTCAGACACGTAACAGTGATCATGGAGTACTACACCACTAAATCCTGGTCTATTTGATCGTTTATAAACCAAAACCTAGTGGAGGGAGATATTGATCATTGTACAAATATATGTAAACAACAGAATCTAAAATCAGATACAATCGTACAAGATAATAAAAACTGTTATAAGAAATTGAAACTGATCATAGAATAGAGAAGAGGATATTAAAACATTAAGTGCAAGAACTCAAGATTTAAAAAAGGGAAAAACTACCCTTCCCCAATCAATCAAAATATCTACCCCACTATGGTAAGGTTAAATGGGTTGATGGGGGAAGAAGAAGTCCTTACAAAGCTAAGAAGAATAGAATAATGAAAATCAAGAACAAAAATTTTGATCCCCTAGAATCTGTCCTCCGTATTATTGACTCTGTTATGCACTCCAGACGGACGAAACACACTAAGGTATCTTCTTATGTAATGTTGGAAATGAAGTTTTCTAGCGACCCTCCAAATTTTAGAGTCATTGGTGAGGTTTAATGAATGATATGGCCTAATAAATTACCATTACTTTTCCTGGCCTCCAAAAACTGTTTCACCCACTGCTCTTTGACGTGCCAAAAAGATTCCTTAATGAACTTCATATTTTATCAAAATTTATTTTGAACCGTCCTTGGAATGTACGCTGTCGAAACCAATTGGAATCACCTTCTTATAAGGTATATGATTGAGATATTGTTGATTTAATGCGGTGGGGTCTATTATTCCAACCAGACTTAGTTCTATACTTGATAGATGTTTCTATTCCATTGGGTATCAAATTGGGTATTGGTACAGAAAAAAATATATGAATCCCATGATAATAGGAAGCACAAAAAAAATTCACATCAATTGGTAAAATATTTTAATTGTTATGCACAAAAAACATAAGCTGTATAAAACTATCAAGTTTATAGAATTACCATATTTTAACATTTAAGCTCAAAATACAAAAAAAAACAAATAAATGATGCAAATATACTCAAATTTAATAATTGAGAGGGATTAAATCTTTGAAAAACATATTAATAATAATGAAAATATTAACTCTATCAATTTCCCTACACATATCACTTGGACTCCTGGATAAGTTTGAATCAAAATAAAATCAATGTAAATTCAAAACACATATCCATGAGATCCACCAATTTGAAAACAATAAACAAAATATATCATGCCTCCTAAAACTCTGTTATTTCATGTTCTTAATTTAAATCATTTAATAAATTTACTCTTCATTTCTCCTCCCATGCACACAAAACACTTACCTAACATTCATTATCTCTCATCACACAAATTTCAATTTTTTTAGCAATGTATTTCTCATCCAAACACATACAAGTGTCACCATAGGATTGATAAATTCCTAAATCTCCACCTGATGTGAGTCAAAGAAATATGTTTATCATGAGAAAATTTCATGTTTGTTCTATGGATTTTGGTTGGTAGGATTTAGATGTGAAAATTCTGTGGCTAAATGAAAAGGGCATGGATCTTTTTGAAGCAAAATTGCATTACTCTAATTTTCACACAAGTATAGACTCCTCTTTATTCCCCTTAGTAAAAAATATGCTCCTCCTTCACGGGATATAAAGGAATTTTTAGATAGTTCATAATTTTAGCATCAAACATTTCAATCTTCTCAAATATAATATTTCTTGAATGCTCCAGAAAAGGCATAATTTTTTTTTCATTAGAAGCTCTAGAAAGGCACAGATTCTCTCATCGTGAAAGGTCCAGAAAAGGAAATACTTTCACCAGAATTATTTTTTTCCATAACAATAACATCTCTTAAGTATTTTATTTTCTACCCAAAGATTCAGAAAATGAGCTATCACAACACAAGTCATCTTACCCCACACTTATGTTCAACTAGATCATGGAATTTCACTTCAAGAGCAGGTTAGATAGGGAAAATAATCTTGTAATGTGGCTAACCTAAAAAGATGTTCATGGAATCTATGGACTACAAGAATTAAATTTACAAGATTGGGTATAATGAAATGGGTTATGTTGAAAAGGGGGCTTTCAAACCAATAAAATTCCTCAATCATTTAAAACACATGTACCCCAAACCCTAAATTTTTTAAAAGAATAAATCACATTCTAGTTAAAACAAGCATCGGTTGGTTCTCTCAAGAAGTGAGTTGAATGGAAAGAATACGAAAATAATTGGTTCATAAGCCTCATTATAATGTGACTTGAAATATAAATAATGTGATATGTGGCATGTGATTAAAAAAACAGAGTATTATTCATGTAATTCACAATGAATTGAACTTGAAAAAATTTCATTTTTGACATTCATTTAAGCTCAGTTACATGGAATAATGTATTTCTCCCACGGACATGGGTTTCAAAAATGACAAAGATAATCATTTCAGCACAAAGATTCAAAAAGACACAAAAATTGAAAAATAAACACACAAATTTTGAAACACACACATGTTTTTAAAACTAAAAGGAAAACAAACAACACATAAAAATCATAAACAACAAAGGTTCTCTCCCCCACACTTAAATGTTGCAGTGTACGCAATGCATTAGAATGGATTTAACACATATGAATATTTGAAATTGAATCACATCAATGAAGAAAATATAAAGGACATGTACGACCTGATGGAGTTTATTGATAAATTGGTTGGAGGAGCGTGATCTCCTCCATTGTCTTATATGGCATGGTCTCAAGGAATTTCTTTAACTTGTGACCATGTAAAGTGAATGGATCCTTTGATCCATCCTTTGCAATATTCACCGCACCAAAATGATATACAAGAGTAACTATAAATGGACCTTCCCACCTAGAACAAAGTTTACATGGAAGCTACTTGAGTCTCGAATTGAATAACAACACTTTGTCTCTAGGATGGAAGTATTTTGGTTTGATCCGTTTGTCATGAGCCACTCTTGTTCTCTCTTTGTAAATCCTGGAATTTTCAAATTCTTCCCTTATAATTTCATTCATATCCTGTAACTACAATCTTCTCTCTTTCCTAGCACTTTCACGATCTAGATTCATCATCCTCACAACCCAGTATACCTTGTGTTCTAATTCCATAGGTACGTGAAAACTTTTCCCATAAGTCAACGTATAGGGACTCATTCCAATTGGAATTTTATAGGCTATCCTATAATACCATAATGTGCCTTGAAACCATTGGCTCCAATCCTTCTTATTTGGATTAACGGTCTTTTCTAAAATTCCTTTGACTTTTCTATTAGACACTTTAGCTTTACCATTAGTCTGTGGATGATAGGGGGTTGCTGTTTTATTATGAACCCCATAATTTTTCACCAAATCTCCCATTCTCTTATTGCAAAAGTGAGTCCCTTGTTCACTAATTATGGATCTAGGAACTCAAAACCTACAAAATATGTTTTCACTGACAAAATAACAATCAACTTTAGCATCGTCAGTCTGGGTGGATTTTTCTTCCACCCATTTGGAAACATATTCAACAGGAAGATGAATATACGAATTTCCAAATGACATTGAGAAAGGTCACATAAAATCAATCCCCCAATCATCAATAATTTCACAAAAAAATAAGTGTATTTTGGGGAATATCTTGCCTCATTGAAATATTTCCTTTAAACTGACATTTCTCACGTTGTTTTCAAAAATCATGAGAATATTTTAAAAGTGTTTGCTAATAAAGTCCAAATTATGAAACCTTCCAAGTTGCCCTTTGAGGTCCAAAGTGGCCTCCACAAGCTAATGTGTAACCAAACATAAAGAGTGATTCAATTTCATTTTTAGGAAAACATCTTCTTATCATTCGGTCATTACAAATCTTTCAAAAAAATGGATCATCCCATATGTAATATTTAGATTCTGATTTCAATTTCTGAATTTGGTGAGAATAAAAATGGGATGGGACCTGAGATGTTACCAGATAATTCACCGTGTCAACATACCAAGGTAATTCTCCTTTAATAAAGTATAATTACTCTCCTAGTACGTGACCATTTAGTGGTTCACTATCTGGAATTTCATATTTAGTGGTGTTGGGTAGTCTACTTAAGTGATCAGCCACTTGGTTCTCAGATTACTTCTTATCATTGATTTCTAAGTTGAACTCTTTTTGTAGTAGAATCCATCTCACTAGCCTAAGTTTTTCTTCATTCTTCATTACCAAGTACCTTAGAGTTGCATGATCAGAAAACACAATGACATTAGTTCCGAGTAGATACGATCTAAATCTTTCTAATGAAAAAACAACTACTAAAAAATATATTTTTGTTGTTGTGTAGTTGAATTGGGCCGCATCTAAGTTTTTCAAGGAATATGCAATGACTTGTGGCATGCCCTCAATTCTCTAAGAATGTACTGCTCCAACTGCACGGTTTGATGCATCACAAAGTAGCTCAAATGGTTCTTACCAATTGGGTGGTTTCATTACTAATGGTGTAATAAATCTCATTTTCAATTCATAAAAGGCTTCTCTACATGAACCATTGAAATTGAAATCATCATCTTTCAAAATTAATCTAGAGACAGGGAGAGAAATCTTACAGAAATCATTGATAAAACTCTAGTAGAATCCTACATGTTCTAAAAATGGTCTAACATGTTTCACATAAGGTGGGTAAGGAAAATCATTTATCACTTCAAATTTGATTTATAAACATCAATTCCTTTCTGAGAAATGACATTCCCAAGGAAAATTCCTCTCAAAACCATAAAATGAAACTTTTCAAAATTAAAAACAAGGTTTTTTTCAATTCATGTTTTCAAAACTTTATCCATTTTTTTCAAACAATGGTCAAACGAGTTTCCAAAAACTATGAAATCATCCAAGAAAGCATCCAAGAAATCTTCAATGTGATAAGAAAATATACTTAACATAAAAATATAAAATGTATATGGTGCATTACACAATCCAAATGGTATCCTTTTGTTTGAAAAAGTACTGAATGGACAGGTAAAGGTAGTTTCTCTTGATCCTCGAGAGAAATGGGTACTTGAAAATAACCATAAAATCCATCCTAAAAGAAATAATGAGTTCTACCTGCCTACCTATCTAGCATCTGGTCAATGAACGGGATATGGAAATGACCTTTTCAAGTGACCTGATTCATCTTCTTAAAATCTATTCATACTCTCAAGCTATTTTGAATTCTCACAGGGATTAATACATTCTTTTCATTCCTCACAATGGTTAGGCATGTTTTCATTGGGAATACATGGATGGGGCTAACCCATTTTGAATCTGATATGGGATAGATGATCTCTTCTTCTAAAATTTTCTCAATCTCTTTTTTCACAACCACCATCAAGGTGGGGTTCAGCCTCCTTTGGGGTTGTTTGACAGGCTTCGAATCTCCCGCATGAAAACCTCTATATGAGAAAATTTTTGGGTTTATTCCTAGTATATCACCTAAACTCCACCCTATTTCTTGTAAATTCTCTCTCAATAGCCCATTAAATGATTTTTCATGAGTTTCAGATTGATTATTAGCAATTATTAATGTTAATTTCTCTCCCACCATAAGGTAAACATATTTTAAAATAGTGGGGAGTGGTTTTAATTCTAGATCAGAAGGATTCTTAAGGGATGAAACTAAATTTAAGTTCTCCTCTTCCAATGGTTAGACATATAGCACAAAAGAAACCATATAATCTACATCATCATTTAACAAATTATTAATGAAATCATATTTTACCTCTTCTTCCAATAGGAAATCAGAATCTCCAAGAGCTTGGGAATCCATATGTTCAGTGATATTTTCATTGGAAAAATTCTCTACTAATGATAAAAATTCATGAAACATAACTGATTCTTCAATTGGTTCTATTCCATCTTCATAGGAGAGTGAAAATAGTGAATGATCATCTGATGGGTGCCTCATGGATTCAAAAATACTAAAGTGGACAGTTTTGTCTCCAAACTCCATGGTAAGTGTCCCATCAAGGTCCTTGATGATGGTTTTGGCCATCTTCAAGAGAGGTCTCCCAAAAATTATGGGAGTGTGTGATGGGATGGTATCATCTTCCATATTCAACACATAAAAGTCATCAAGGAATAAAAGATATTTTACTTTTACCAAGACATCCTCTAGAACTCCTGCTAGAAAAACTATGGATCTATTTGCAAGCTGGACCACCACTCTTGTGGGATTCAAGTCTCCCATCTATAAAAAAGTATATAATTAGTTAGGTAATAAATTAATTGATGCACCTAAATCACACAAAGCATTAGAGGAATTTAATGAACTAATAGTGTGTGGAATAGAAAACATCCCTGGATCTTAACATTTGGATGAAAATTGTGGGGTGATAAGGGCTGAGAAACTTCTTCCCAAACTGATCCTCTAATTCCATTCAAGTATCCTTTTCTTGGTGCAATGATCCTTCAAAAAAATTTCTTATTTGGAATTTTTTTGAGTCCTTCAAGCAGAGGTATATTGATTTCCACTTTCTGAAGGTGTCTAGAATTTTTTTTGAAGTGTTTCTTCTTGAAACCTCTTTGATTCAATTATCATTGATGGAAATGGTGGTGTTATGTCTTTCTTCTCCCTTTGTTTCCTTTGAAATGTTGTTTCTTGTTTCTTCTTCCTTGGACTATCCTTATCCTCCTCCTCCTTGTATTATTCCTGATGTATTTTCATAATATTTATATCATTTACAGCATCATTATCTCCCAGATCAGGTATTCATGTTTTAGGTTCAATGGTGGATGGTGGTGGGAGTTCTATTCAACTTATTGTAGTTATAAAACTAACATTATATTTTGGGTTTGGAATTGTTTGGGAATGGATTTTACCTAGATTTTTGGTCAGAAAGTCCATGAGACTTTCAAACATGTTGGAAAAATCATTAATAATGTCTTTCAGTCCTTAAAACATAGATTTTTGTTTGTTTTGAATTGGAGGTTGTGAACTGGTTGATGGATTCTCATAGGGTCTTTGGATATTGGTTGGTTTTTGGTAAGAAGGATGGTTATAATATTGTTTCTGTTGAAATTGTGGTGGATTCTCTAATTGATTTTGGAATGGTGGTTGGTTTTGAAACTGGTTTTGGTATGGGAGTTTACCTTGATTCTACTGATTTCCAAACCCATATTGGACATTGTTAGGATCTTTCCATCCTTGATTTTTATGGAACTATCTTGGATGAAAGGTTGTTTCACATGTTTCCATTCCTTGTATTTTAGAACATTGGTCAGTGAAATGATCGTGTGATGAGCGTAAACCACATACCTTAGCTGGCGCTAGTTAGTCACTAACATGCTTCAAGGCCTTCTATCTCACCAAAATAGTAAGATCATCAATCCTAGATTCTAATAAGGGTGATGTATGAGAAGTGTGTACCTCATGAATACCTCTTGTTCTAAACTGTTTCGAGTTCTAGGAAATCATCCCAATCAAGCCCTTGGCTTCTTCTGACGACTTGTCAATTAGTGCACCTCCATATGATGCATCAAAAAGGTTTCTGTCATTGTCCAATAGTCCTTGATAGAAGAAGACAAGAAAGTGATGTTCCACAATTCCTTGATGCAGATAAATAGAACATTGCTTCTTAAATCTCTCCTATTACTCGTAAAGGGTTTCTCCAGATGATTTTCATATGGTGTAGATTTCCTTCCGAATGGCGGTGCTTCTAGAGCTGGGGAAGAATAATTGCATAAAACATCCTACCAAGCCATTCCAGTCATGTACATCTCCTAGTTGTAGGCCATACAACCATTCTTTAGTATATCCATCCAATGAAAATGGAAATTCATTCTACTTAACTTGCTCCTCAGTAACTCCACGAGGTCTGAAAGTTGAGCAAACATGTGTCAACTCTTTAATGTATTTGTTTAGATCTTCACCTGGCAAACCATGAAACATTGGAAGCAAAGGAATCATATTAGGTTTCATTTAAAAATCATTTTGTAACAATGGATTGAAAAGTTGATTGTTTTGATTAAGGAATTGTGGTCCACAGAGGACTCTAAGAGTTAGGTTTTGAATTTCAGCCATGATGACAGGCTCAGAGTGAACACTAAAAGTTTTACATGAGTCTACAAGGGGAATTTCTTCAAATTAGTTTTGAAAATTCATGTTTCTATATCTATTCAACAATATTCTTTCATTTTTTGGATCTATGGGTAAGGGTTCAATTTTTTTGGTTCTATTCATGCAATTTTGAAGAGAAAATATTAGAAGAGAGAAAAGAAAAGATAAGAAATTCTGGTGCTACCTCCCTGACAACGGCGCCAAGTATTGACACATGGATGTCATGGGTTGTGTAAAAAACAAATATAACATAAGTTAACATGTATTATAGTGGGTTACATAGGTTATCTCCAAGAGAAGTGTTTAACAATAGAGTATGTCCCTGAAAATAAGAGAATGATGTGATGTTGTTTTTGAAATTATTTTATTCGAAAAATACAAGAATGAAACTAAATAAAGTAATGTAATTAAGTGAATGTTTTAAAACAAATTGAAAAATGATGTGATTTAAATCAGTGATATGTAATGTTGATCAGTTTAGGGTCGGTTTTCCGATTGTAATTCTATCATAGTTCACTTTACCCAATTCTCTTCTACTAAATCGTTAAGAGTGAGAATCCACAATCATTTCTTCTCAATCCCTCAGTCAAATAAAAATGTGAGAATAAACCTTACTAAAACCTCTGATTGTTCTACTCTACTTCCAATGTGTAATATAGTTTTAGCGAATACCCCCAATTATCTTAGGCAATTCCCAATTAGGTCTTGTTTATCCCAAGAAATCAAGAACATTCAGTACTTCTCACACACGTACCGGTGATCACCGAGTACTACACCACTAAATCCCGATCTATTCCATCATTTATAAACCATAACCTAGTGGACAGAGATATTTATCATTGAACAAATATAAATAAAAATCAGAATCTAACATCCGATACAAACGTACATGATAAAAAAACTATTATAAGAAATTGAAACTGATTCGAAGAAGAGAAATGAGGATATTAAAATATTACATGAAAGAACTGAATAATTACAAAAAGTTAAACCTAACCTTCCCTAATTACTCAAAATATATACCCCACCATGTTAAGGGTAACTGAGTTTAAGGGGGAAGAAGAAATCATTACAAGGCTAGGAAGAACAAAATAAAGAAAAGCAAGAACAAAAAATTTGATCCCCAAGAATATGTCCTCTAGAAGTTTTCCTCTGTTCTGCCCACTAGTTGGCCGAAAGTGACTAAGTTCCCTTATTATAGAATGTTGGTAATGATGTTGGATAGTGACCCACAAAAGTTTAGATTCATTAGATAGGGGTAAAGAATGATATATCAGAATCAATGACCATTACATTTCTTAGCCGCCAAAAACTATTTCACCCACTCCACATGGATGTGCCAAAAATATGCTTTGATGAGCTTCATATTTTATCAAATTTATTGTGAAGAATCCTTTGAATTTCCTCTATCGACACCAGCTATAATCACCTCATTCTATGGTCATATGAGTGATATATTGTTTATTTAATACGGTGGGGTCCATTCTGCCAACCAGACTGAGTTGTCTACTTGATTAGTGTTTCTATACCATTGGGTTTCAAATCGGGTCTTGGTCTAGAAGGAAAATTTGAATCCCACTATCATATGAAGCCTAAAAAAATTCACTTCAATTGGACCAATATTTTAAAATCTATACCTGAAAAACAGAAGCTATATAAAACTGTAAATTTTATAGAATTGCCCCATTTTCACATTTACGCCCCAAATTACACCAAAAACACATAAATGATGCAAATATAGTCAAATTGAATAATTCAGGGGGATTAAATCACTGAAAAACATATTAATAATAATGAAAATATTAACTTATAAACATAAATGGTGAGGGTATCTAAATTAATTTTCTATGGATATTAATTTCAGTTTGTATTCCCTTATTACAGATCCTCTTGAAATGTATGTTCAACATAACTAGGATTTTTTTAGACAAGACTTCGCTCACCCTTTCATCATTCTCCTGTTTGGATCTTAATAATATGTGATATTACAAAGAATTAAATTATCATAATGTAATCTTTGAGAATGTTCACATATCTGATTCATCGAGCATATAAATCCTATCAAAACAAATCTTATGATCCTCATTGAAGGATGTCGATATAAAGAAAGGGTTTATTCTCACATTCCTAATGTAAATGTGAGGGATTAGGAATCCCAGGTTAAAGTTAAAATGAACCTACAAGTTCTCTTACCAGTAATTAATGTCATCCCACCCACAAATCAACACCCCAAGTGAGGGATCCTCTCTGATTTTTTTGAATATCAGGAATGGTAATTGATTTTAGGATGTCTATTTCAATTTCTGGGTATTCCAGATTCTAATCCCCACGACCAACCATTCCTAGAAACTACTCTATGTGTGGGATCAAACATAGATAGGGTTACAATGAAATCAATACTACATAAATTTACCTAATTCTTGGATCTATCACATGTATGATGAAGATCCAAGGAGGTGGGGTGTCAACATCGAAGAAGGAGGATCCTAGGAGGTGGGGTGGAGGTGTCGAAGGAGGAGGATCCTGGGAAGTGGGGTAGCCACATCAGAACTATACCGAAGCCATGTCAAAACTGTACTAGAGCCTTGAAAAAGAAATAGGGCCATAGGGAGGTGGGTTTTCCACGTAAGAAAAGTTGGGAGAAGAGGAGGATTGTGGGGGCGGAAGAGGTGGATGCATTGGAACTGTGCCAGAGTCGTGTTTGAATTGTGTCAGAGATACATTGGAGAAGGAGGGTTGCGAGGAGGTGGGGTGGCCATGTCAGAGACATCGAGAGAGGTGGGGGATCACAGGAAGGAGGAGGATTGTGGGGTTGTGTGGATGGGAAACTCACGAGGGAGGGGGGGGAAAGGGGGTTGGGAGTGGGGCTAGGTCCACATAGTGTAAAACATTCGTGGGTATAAGTGATCTATAACCACATTTTTTATTGTATGTGGATATAGATCCAGGGTTATAGATCCAAATTGTAGTAGTGTTAGATTTGTTGAACTAGGTTAGGGCATTCAGGGCCCCCATGCCTGGTTGGTCGGGTCGGTCCGACCGGGTCACACCCAACCCAGACATGACTAGGCCCCTGATTACTAAAACCCTAATATTGTTCATAATAAGAATCTAATTGATGAGTATTTTCTGGAGTTGGAACCCTTACAACAATATGGTTCTTTTGGAATACGCTAAGGAGGATTTCATTAATGTTTAAATTCAAAAAATGGCTTGGGGAGTGGTTTCCCAATGAACCAAGCGCAATACGTGCAGGAATTCTAGGACTAACTCAGACCTGAAGATTGCTGACTAGCTACCCTATGTAGATCAACTACAAGAGACCATGTGTGAATCAGCAATGATGGCTCTATGGGAAGCGTTTCTATGTGATCCTTCATTATTATAGTGGGGAAAGGCTCTGTGTGACCCGGAATACCACGGTACTCATCAAGGATGAGTACCGTCGTACGATAGCTCGGGTGGGAAGTGACTCTATCTGACTCGGTAGACTCATAATGGGGAGGAGCACTATTGGACACAACGTACCCAGGATACTCATCAGGGATGATTAACCCAATTGTCTAAGGTGTTCAGTGTTTCTACTAATGGTTCTTATTTCTATACTCTAGATTATACCTGTGTGAGCTAACAGTCCCATGTGTATTCTTTCTTATGTGGTCTTTCCTTTGTGTTTTGGGATCCCAATTGAGTATTGTGTTACTCACCCATGAACGGGATTCTCCCTCATGTTTCATGACTTCTGAAGACAACCGACACCTTGTTGGAGGGATTGGTGGCGTAGGACTAGACGAGGCTCAATGAGATCAGGTAGGAGGGACATACTTCTACAGTTTCTAGCAACTACTCTACACATACCATCGTGTGTGGTTTTCAGCAGACAACTTTCTTGAGATGCTTGTACTTTCCTAGTTTTAGTTTTTCTTTTGTTGGGTTTATATTATGGTATATTTTACTTGTATCTTGAACCATTAATAAGTGGTTGTTTAGTGGCATGCATGTTTACCTTTCCAGTTTTTTTGGAAGTTGTTGTGTGTGCATGCATACATGTACATAAGAAAATACCTCCCACTTGTTGGTTGACGCCATCGACGCCAGTCACCTGATTTTTACCCTTATTCTAAATAGTATAAACACATTCTTTTTCCTCTATGACATTAAAAAGGGTGATTCATTCAACATTCTTTACATAAAGGAAACCAAATCTTCTTTCCTCTATAGTCTCCATTACCCGATCTCTCAGTGAACTCCTTCCTTATTTTCCATGGTGAGTATGAATGTTAGTTATGGGACATGTTCTTAATCATGTTCCATGAATATTGATTAGGAATGAAAACAAAATCTTTCACTGTAGTGATCATCCCACTGGACTGGACATCAAAACATCATCCATCACATTCACTATTAATACAGTACAATATGGTTCCCAACATTGACTAAAACCAAAATGATTGTGTGATCATTAATTATCATACTAGAAAAACATATATTCATGAAAATTAATACTTATAAGACGTATAAATTATGAAATCTTCCTTAATATATAAAACATTGGTTCAATAATAGGTTATTAATTGCCAACATATTATTAATTCCTTTATGATGGTTTGTGAGGATTCTCTGAATTTCCAAAACATATCCCCTGGTAGTGTCAAACTATCTGTGAAGAAAGCCCCATTATTGTGTACCACATTATCGAGAGTCAGGCCCAAGATATCTTGGAATAGTTGTTAACCCTAAGTACATCTATTCTAGAGACACATCATCTTATAACATCTAGACAAGGATGTATTGCCACGAAACCACTCACTCAGTCATTTACCAAAATTTGAATACATTTTCCAATACTTTTCAATATCCTTAATATTATCTAGAGACATGTCCTTAGATTTATCACTATGTTTTTCTCATCCTAAT
Source organism: Viscum album (assembly GCA_963277665.1). Classification (NCBI taxonomy): domain Eukaryota; kingdom Viridiplantae; phylum Streptophyta; class Magnoliopsida; order Santalales; family Viscaceae; genus Viscum; species Viscum album. The sequence goes on from OY728151.1 coordinate 1,994,636,163, forward strand.
TTCCAATGGTTAGTTGAAAAGTTTCTCGGACATGAACTATAATGAACCTGTCTTGGAATACATTAATATTGCATCACTTTTACAGAATACTTAAACCATTATATAAAAAAACACCCAAAGACTGTATTGTTTTACTTCCTTTAGAAACCTAGAAACAGAAACACTAATACATAAGTGATCTAAATTTTTTACACTATTTTTTTATTACTAGGACCCTTCTTAAAGACATCATGATTAATACATATATTTGTAACCTAAGAAAGGAAACATAAAAAGGGGTGAGCTCAAATGCTCACTAATGGTAAACTGTAGATATATGTAATAATAAACATGAGCATTGGAATTTGAGAATGTTATCGTAACATTAGAATATCTCCCCAAGAAAATAAAAGAGCATAAACATAAATGATGGAATTAAACTTGATAGTTCATAAGTCATGAATCATAAGGAAATAAAGAACATGATCCATTACAATATGAAATAAGAATAAGACATGGAATTTTGGAAACACACATGTATATAATACAATTTCCATAGTATCCAAGGAATCACTTCCAAGACCATATTAGTAGTATGGGTTCAATCTCTATACCATCTTTGTAGTAAAGGATGACTCCATTGAACATTTTAGTAGTATGAGTTAACTCCTCATACCATCTTTGTAGTCATGGTTCATTCCCAACGCCATATTAGATTATCTCATGAGATATAAATCATTACAAAAGTAATTGTAGGGAGATATAGTTTCCACCAATCTCATAATTAAATCATATATACATGTTCCATAAGATCATAAAAAATCATATCATAACCCTTGAAATAAAATGGTTTAAAAAAACATGCAATCATATATTATCTTGTGGAAAAGAGACATAGTTCATAATCATTTTATCAATGTATAACCCATGAAAAGAAGTGGATTTCATAAGAATATAACCAATGAATGATAAAAATATTTTCTAAACATCATGACATAAAATGAGAACCATTCAACGAAAGAACTTTAATTAAATCATTGAATCATTGTCAAGAAGGAATGAGTAACACGCAAAGATGTTATCTTAAATGAAAAATAATTTGGAAATATATTTTAAAAACACATCATTAGGATATTATCCTTTCTCCATTGAAAAATTATTCTTAAAATGTTAAACCTTTTAAAAATAATTTAATGAAAATAAAAAAATAAACTTATAAATGAAGCGATGAAAATATGTTTAAATGATTTTATCCTTTGAAAACACGTAGAGGATCCTAAAAATCTTTTGAGAACTATTTTTTCTAAAAAAATATATAAATAAAATCATAAAAACCATTTGAAAAACACATTCATTGAAAAATACATTGAAAAAATATTAATAATTATTTAAAGACAATTGAAAACAATTTCTTTGAGAATCAATTTTTTTAAAAAAAAAATTTAAAAATCACCCTTTTAAATAAGAAAATGAATATTCAAATAAATGATGGTTGGTAAATCTGTACATTCCATATGAGCTAAAAAGAATATTACATTTTCATTGGAAATGGTTATTAAAATAACTTTTATGGAAGGAGATATAAATATTCCATTGAAAACATTAGTAAATGTAAAAAAGGGTAAAAATTTATTTTAATGACTATAAGATATTAGTATAATATTATTTTATTCCCTTTTTGGAAATCATAATCTTGAAAGAACATTGATTTCCGACCGAAAAGAGAGGTAAGGTCGTATTTTCATAAAAATATTTTTTTAATTATCTTAAGTACCAAGGAGTGGAAAAAGGTACTAATAAATGAATAAATAAAGGCTAAATATTGTATAAGAAAATTAATGAGTGTTATTGAAATATGTATCATATGATTTCACTAATAAAGATGTGTTCATAAACAATCTCGATAAATGGTGAGATAGTTTCAAAAAGTTTTTAACATATGGTAACTTTGAATAAAACTCCCAATAGAGGAAAATGTAATTAAATTGAACATAAAATATCATGAAAATAATAATATTAATGATATAACATCATAAAGGTAGTTTATAAACCTCATATAAAAATATCAGTGTATAACATGGCATGTGTCTCAAAGAAGGAAAATGAGAAAAAAAAATACTTTAACGATTTGGTGTCTTTTGAAACATAAAACCCATGAAATAAATATCATAAAATGGAAATATAAATACCCATATATTTAGGTATAAGATTCATATAATAAATTAATGAGAATTATATACTCTACATATAATAATTGAGAGGTGAATAAGGCATGTATCTCACGAAAATAAATGGTGAGATGAAATTACCTTGCGTTGTTTCTTAACTCTCATTGTACTCATTAAAACATCCTATATAATAAGTATAAATTTATTATAAATATATAAACGAACCATATTATTTCTTCTAATACCATATATGGATTTATTATTCCATTATCTTCCTCTCTTGTTAACAATATATGTTATGGTTACACTTCTGGTAATATCCGTTTAGTTTTTTGCAGGGGTCTTAATTTGTAATATCATGGGTAAATATATTTATATCTTGATTTCCAGAATATAAATCATGATTTAAATATAAGTTATATTTATTATATTTTTATTATAATTATCCATATAATATAGAGTTATGAAACAGAAAACACCATTCATGAAGATGATAGGTCGTACGTATGCATGAACGCTATTTCCACATAATTAGCGTGTTGAAAGAAATAAAGTAAAAGAAAAATAGGAATATATATATAATTATTATTGTAGATTTATTAAATCATATATATCATATATAATATATAATATCATCTTTAATAAATTCCATTTAGTGTATGAATTATTCTCATCGCTTTGAGGTGGTGGTAGTCCACACTTTCTAAAAAAATTATTTTATTAAAAAAATAGAAAGAATAAAGACATGTGTTGTAAAATAATTATAGATGCTTAAACACATAATAAATATAATATATAAAATATATGAACAGTTTCTAATTCATATTTTCCACCATGAGAGGTGGTAAAGGAAAAATGAACAATCACTGTTTAGTGAGGTGGTAGTTCACTATAGACGTAATGAGTATGCTTGTTACCAATTAGATGGAAGTGTGTGTAAGTGTATGTTGAAAAAATAGAATAAAAACATCCCAGTATATTGAGTATAAATGTTTTGATAAAAAATCATTTTATAAGTATATTTTGTGTACTTTAGGAAGAATATAAAAGAACAGAGTTTGAGGGAGGGTATTGCCTCTTAATTGGGTAACTCATTATTCTTTACAAAAAAGGGATTCCATGGAAGGATTTATTCCCAAAGGAGGATTCATGGAGGAATTAGGGGATTTTGGAGGGTTATTTGGGAAGTATTTGGATGAGTCATATTTTCTTGAGATGTGTGAGGAAGTGGGAGGATATGAGGCCTTTTATAATGGAGGAGGAGTGGCACTCTTGTAATATTTTGGATAAAGAAAACCCCATCAACATTTTTTTATTGTAAGTGAATCCAATAGTGGTCCAATGTGGACAAAATGGAAAATAATGTCTATATATTTCCATAAAATGGATTTTTTTGTAGTTTATAGGTCGTTTTGGGACATAAGGTTATGGTTTAGTCCCTTAGAAAGCTTAATTTAACCTTCATCATTATAATTAATTTTACCAACTTTCACTAATATTTTTGGACAAAAAATATGTTTAATTATTTGAAAATATAAATTATTATAACTAAAATTATGTAATCCATTTTTCTAAATTCCAAACACATAAGTGGAAAAATTTAATTTAAACATAATCATGCAGTCATGACGACCATGTAGGTTTTTAATGAAAAAAACATCCAAAATATTGCTATGTTTTAATAGAAAATTTGAATATTAAATTGATTCCAATGAACAAAATTTGATTTATTGATAAACATTAAATCAATTTATCTTTTAAACCCATCTTATAATATAATTTATGTATATAAATAATTTAGTTGAAAATGCCATTTTGAGATAAATTATATTATTTATAACTATTCTTTAAAAAAATGAAACTTCACAAAAAATAACAAAATATACCCAAACCCATTTTTTATTTTTTGATTTCAAAAATTAAGTTTATTTTGATATATAAAATTTATAAAAGTTCCAAAATTTATATGTAATGTTGGTTCACTATTAAAAGGCGGTAAAAGTACATTAATAAAAAATATAGGTTTTATGTGTAAAATTGAGTTTGTTATTCTCTTATGACTATAAAACATATTAGATGAATATAAAATATATTTTATTTAATATATAATATATATATTACATTAATATCACTTTATAATTTTAATTATTTTATTCTACTATTATAAAACAACTTTGTGAGCATAAAAATAGTTTTCAATAATAATATTCCCTTTATATTCAATTGGTTCTTATATTCATTGTAACTAATGATTTATTTTTATATTTGTATAAACCATAGTTTTTTATAAGATATTAAATACTATTAATAAAATCTAATTTAAAAGACAGGTTATGTATTAATATATTTAATAATAATAATATATTTTTGTTTAGTAAAACTCTTTCTTGCGTGTTATAAAAGCCATCAAGGAAAGATCATTCTTGCATATAAGATAAGATTACCATAGTGTTCCATATATATAAATCTAACCTTTATTTTTTATGTAGTTGACTATTAAATTTTTATTTCATGATCTAAACATGTTTCTTTAATATAATAAAATATATATTCAGTGTTGTGTGAAAAAAATATTGAAGTGATAAAATTAATTTGAAATTTTCTCACAAAATATTGGGCTGTTACAAGACTGATATTGGATGAAAGTCAAGAATATAATTATGTAATTAAGGATAATTAAGGACATGTCCCTAGATAATAGAGTAGATAAAGATCTAATCATCAGAGTATGTGAAGATTCTGGTTTCTAAATAGATCAATATGATCTAAAATCATAGTCAATATATATCTCCACTCTCAATGGAGGTGTTGTGAGGTGGATGAACTCAAAAAAGTCATGGTCATAGATTAAATAGTAATGTCATATTATATTTTGGATTTTATGGTAGTTAAATATGTTGTTTTGATACACTAATTCCATCAAGATCTTGATGTTGTTTCTGATATTATAGACCCTAACACAGTCTATTGTGATAATACTGCAATGGTGGATCTTGAAAAACAGCCAATGTAACATCAATGGATGAAGAACATACTTTAGAAATATCTTATATTATGTTTTTTATCATATAGGTGATGTAAAAGTGATTAGATTTTACATGGATAACAATGTTGTACACCGCACAACAAAAGCCTTAACTTAGAGGAGACATGATCATCATGTGAAGGTTAGTTGACAAAATGAAATTGGAAGTTGTCCCTAGTCCAAGTGAGAGTATTTTAAAGTTGGTGTTCTAAAACATGATATTTCTATTTTAAATTTCATGTATATTCAATGTTATTGATATCAATCTAATAACTTATTAAATATTTTTCATTATTCTATGTGACTTTAGTGTAATAATGTCCAAGAGTATCAGTCACATTAAAAAGGGAATGTGAATTCCTCACTATGGAATGAACCTTGATATTCCATGACTATATTCTTACACCATAAACAATGGTTAGAAAACAGTATATGATGGTACACATTCTATCTTGACTATAAAATTCGAGTACTTGTACAAATATGATACTTCATCTCATGAATTTATAACATGGTAATCTCAAATATGAAAGATTATGAAAACAAAACCACTTGTTGGAAATAAATATATTCATGTTTCATTGGATATTCCTGTATATGAGCATGTGTTATGATCCTTAAAAATTTATATTATTATTAATACTCATCATGAATGATTCTCTTTTATGTGTTATCATAAACCGTGATGACATTTGATCACAGATAAGATGGGTGTATTGGGTGAGACAAGAAAGATATGTTATTAATGAATAAATATATGAATTACTTTTCCTTCTATATTAATGGAAGTTGATATCTCATCCCTTTTATTTAAATGGAAGCAACACATGGAATTCCATCTCCATGATGTATCGATTAGTTCATTTCAGATAATCAAAGATAGAGATATCAACAATTTAGTTTTATGACATAGGTGTGGAACCGTCATGTTAATATATCATAACAAATGAATTATATTACCCAGTGAGAATTCATATGTGGCTTGTTTGTTTCAACATGTCTTCTTCCTCAGAGGGTTTCTTTGACCCGTTTGTAGACAGTAATCTTGGACATTAGAAAACTTGCTTAATACCACAGAGGAAGAGGACAAGAGGATCAAACACAATTTATTTCTTTTGATCTAAGTTAAATATTATTTATATTAAACCATTGTAATATATATTGTTTTCATATTGAGAAGTATTATTTATTCAAGATTTATTAAATGATCTAAACTATTAAATAAATATTTATTCTCAAGATAATCGTAAAATTATGTGAATATATAATATTTATTTATCTATTATAATATGTACTACAATAAATATTAATTTATTTATTTAATAAATAATTTTTTTAGTTATGAGAAAATTAATTAAATATAAATTTTCCAAATGGCGAATAAAATATTTTTTATTTATCAAATGAATAATAATAAATTAAATATTTCTTCAAGAATTGGATAAATGTTGAGGAGGATGAGTGGATCAGTTTTTTTCAGTGAAGAATATTTATTAATGAGACTATAAAAAATATTTATGAATATTTAGGTCAGTCCAAACCATAAAATAAAATAATTATATTATTTTCTTACAAGAGATGGGGTTCTATTTGGGATTAATATATTATTAAGTGTCATTATATGATTACTTAAATATCAAACCTTAATCCAATGACTATAAATAGACTATTTTTTCAAAAGAATAATGTTTAATCCTTGTTCAAAATAATTACCTCTCAGGATCTCTTTCATACTATCGTCCTCTCAATACCATGTAGAAAAGAGAAAATACCTTCTAGCATGAAGGAATGTGAAATAATAAAGCTGAACAATGTAAGTTGATTAATTAGTCATTCTATAACCCAATATTTCATTAGTGTTTTTAAATGCTTGAGGGAAGAAGTGTTGATCACCCCAAGAGGTAATATTCTTTAGGTCATTTTTATATAATGAGGATACACCAATAAAGTTGTTATTATCAGCATCATCAATAAAAAATGACCTTAAAATTGAGGTAATATTTCTCCTTTTTTTAAACATTAATTATAAATTAATGTGAAATAACCCTTATTTTGGTATCCAAAAAATTATTTTTTAATATTCTTCAAAACAAAATTTATGGGTAATGGCATTCATATCATGTACATTGTAAATGACCCCTTGAATTAGACAAAACACAAGTTGGTCGTCAGCTCAAAAGGGGCTTCTACATCATCCAGAACCATCATAAACATTGTTATCATTACCTTCTTTTAAAGTAATATCATAAAATATGATGGATAGTATACCATGTGTATCAAACCCATAATATTTTTTTATTCGCAACAAGTCTTTTTTAACAAACAAAACCTATATCATACAATAAGAAAGAGATAATTATACACATACTTTATTTAGATCAACATGATCGTGATATAATTCCTTCCACTAAATTCCCTTTTTTAGTAATCCTTTACTTCATCATATAATTTATATGCTCCAAAAATTATTTAATTCATTTTTAATTTCTATATATATATATTTATTGATAAAATTTAAAGTTGGCATTATATAGACTTTAAAAATTGAAGAATTGATTTTTATAACACAGATACATGAAATGATCATTAAATGGGGTACCTCAAACCCCTTCAGATATCAAAAAACAATTCAATTATATGAAAACATTAATATCTAAACTAGAATATTTTTAATGTTTCTTTATCCTTAATAGATTTTTAAAAGAAACATTTTTGTAATTTCAAACAAACTTTTCTTCTTTTGGGTTGAGCGTTTACCCACATATGCTCATTATACAACAACCAAACATAGAAATAAGATTCCCTAATTCATTATTTATCAACTCATTAATAAAATGGGTAAAGATTTCTTGAACTCGTTATATTATTGTAAAATTTATAATACTGATAGTAAAATAAATTCCTTAATTTTAAGAGGATATAATAAAAATTAGGTAAATTAATTCTATACTTTGTATAAGTATCTAGCACCACTTGGTTAACTACTTCAACACATGGTCACTCAGGATGGTATTTTCCCAAACATATAATTTTTTTTGAATATTATAATTCTTATTACATTTTCTAGTCTAATAAGTTACATAAATTAAGATCCTTCTTTTCTATATGGATCAAAATGACATGTCTTATTACAATGGCTTCATTTAACTACAACAAAAACTTTGAAAAAAAATTTATCATGCTTTACAATCATTTAATAAAGAATTTTATTAAAATTTATCACAATAAAATGATGACCTCATTTAAAATACATAATATTCATTATTGGGTCATGAACCATATTTATTCATGATTTAATTTTTTTAATCACGTAAATAATCTATCACTATTTCTGGTATACAATCAAGGGAACCATATTATATGTTATTAATAGGTAACCGAGTGATAAACTCTTTATCTAATATATCATCTAGACCATATCAACATAATTATTTGATATTATAAAAGTAACGATGGATTTACCATATGAGTGAAAATCAAACCATATGTCAAGAATGAATCATCTAATGGTTAGGGTCACCTCATTACTTAAATTCCCTATACAATATAATCTATGATAAAAAAATGGATTGGGTTACTCATACCAGATGATCAGGCTCCTAGTAACTGTATCTTCAGAAAAACAATATAACACATAATATTTTTGAAGTGGATTTAATCTCACTATCGTATCTAATGTTATCAATATTACATTTATGTATGATTCTATTGATTAATTTTTTAATATTATTCCTTCTACAAAATCAATATGTTCAAACCCTATTGACTTATAAATCCTAACACAACTAATACCTTGTGTCACTAACCCAAATCAACATTAATCTATATTCATACATATCTAATTGAATACCATGTATAAGGTACATAAAACACTTTAAATAATATATTAGAATTATATGAACCCAATAATCCCATCAAGAGTAAGCCTAGAGTAGTGGATAAACAACTCCCACTTTTATAAAAAAGAAATAGCCTCCATGATAGTAAGTAGTCTAACCCAATGTCCCTCTACTCAGGGATACATTACTTTTAAGAGATCTCAAATCCAACATAACATTATCACATAATATGAATAAACAATAATAATCTTCTTAATTCAAGGTGATAACCCAACATAAGAAAAATTCTAAGTAGAATAAAACAAAATCCATTGTTATATTTAGCTTGTAACTCATTGTATGCATGCATTCCTATTTATAGAAGCAGTTTAACACATTCAACTAAAGAATAAATCTATTCATAATGTAAATGGGTTATATATATGCATAAAATATGGAATAAAATATATAAATAAAAATTCAAATATCTATACATGAGATAGAAAATTTATGAATGATTCAAAAATAGAGTAAATGTAAACATTTAATAATTTTATTATGTATTATGATCATTCAATAAATACATAAATATAAACACATTATATTTAATTTTCTAACATGAATTCCTTCTGGTAATTTCATTATTTGTAATTCAGTTTTAATATATTATAATATAAAAAAATTAAACATTTTATATTTCAATTCTATTATGTAAAAAATGTACATAATTTAAAAATAAAATATTAAATATTATTTTAACCTTGATAAAATCTATTATCAAAACCCATTTTGATATTGTTTAAATTATTTCTCAAATAAATTAATTTAATTTGACCAATTCAAATTTAAGTTTTACAAATAATTCCAAATAAACCTATTATAAATTAAATAATCATCCCAATATACCTTTTAAAATGATTTATAAATATTTTATAAACCATATAATTGAATTCATAATAAAAAAATTAATAAAATACAATATTTCATGTTTTAATCCCATATAATATTTAATGATATTTGTTATATCATTATTATTTATTGATAGCGTGGAAAACTAAGTAATAAATACCTAAATATTACTTTATTTTAGATGAATATTAAATAATTATTACAATAATATTGATCACAAATTCATAAAGCATTAGTGTATTTGGAGACAAATACATAATTAACTTATTTCATGAAATATATTCTACATATCCCACAATTGTATTCTAAAAATTTACCATTCTAGGGCGCACCCTATTTAAAACCATTCATCGTAACCCAGGGAATTGAAACCTAAGAAAGTGTAGCCTCAGATGCTCGATAATGGTAAACAAAGGAGGTATTAATCAATGATCGTAAGTGATAATATGGTAATCATAAGATATTGATATCATTATAATAACATATGAAAGTCATACCCTAATAAAAAAATCAATAATGAAGAGTCATGAAATATAAATTTTCCATACCAAATTACATAAGTCATAAGAGTGTGTAATCATTAACAATCAATCATGTTCCATGAGAACACATCATCAACATAAGAAATAAATTTTTTACATACATATAAGAATATAAAATATTTTTCTTAGTCAAGTTTCACATCCAAGGATATCATAGTCAACAATGTGCCATAGTGGATTTGGTTCACTCTATATTCCTCCATTTCCTTATTCAAAGTAAACTCCCATGACTATCATAATGTATAGAGTCCGTTACTGAATTGGGTTCAGTCCCCATTCCAATACATATTTTTTCATTAGATATCATTATTTACCCAATAATTGGTGGTATATATAATTTTAGGCCCACCCATCATAAGATGAAAACTAAAGCCAAGTGCCCCACACAGTCATAAAAAATACATCATTTAATCATAATATAACACATGAAAAAAGGGTTTCAAAAATATTTTTCCAACTCAAAATCATAAACTATCCAAAGAAAGAACATGGATGGTATCATTGGGACCTATATCCATTGGATCATAAGAAACATAAATTCATGCTAACATAGATGAATAACATTATTAAAATAATATTTGAACATTTCATCAAAATTCAGGGAAAATAACCACTCCCCTTGACATCATTAAAAACTAAAAAATTACAAAATAATAAATTAATGATTTTATTTGAAAAGAAACATGAAAAACAGTGATGGAATCTCTAATGAAAATAAATATCATGATGCTGGAAAATTTATCCATTCAATAAATGTTAAAACAAATATTCTTCTCACACTTTATTAAAGGGATTTACAAAGCCACATTAAATATTTTTTTAAATATTCCATTGAAATATTTTTATATATAGTCAATAGAAGTTAAATATATATTTTAAAAAAATATAAAGTGTATTTAAAAACATCCATAAAACATTTTAATGAATAATGACATGGAAGAAAAAGCTCACCGAAGAATGTGGATAAAAAACATTCACATTTACTAAAAAAAATTTATCGACTATTTTAATTAAAAATTAAAAGGATAATGAATAGAAAACATGAAAACCCAAAAAAATAGTATATAATACAATATAAGGGTTTTAGGAGATAAAAACATATAATTTCCCTTAATGGAAATTTAAAATAGACAATCCCGAAGTGACAAATGATTGAAACCCAAACAATTTTACCTTTAATAATATATGAATCAAATCCTCAAGAAAGATTGAACCTTTTATGGTTTTTTAAAATCTGTATAATATTATATAAAATAAAAATAAAATAATTTTTTGGGTAGTATATACACCACACGATATTCCCTTAGCACATGTCCTGTGTTACGTCATATGCATTAAAACCTCCTATATAATAAATATTGGTTTATAATGTGTATGTTCCATATCGATATTCATTTCTGTTTTACTATATATAATTCTCTAATAAATTTAAATTATTATTTTATTAACAATATATTATTAAAATCACTATTTTGGTGAAAACTAGTCCATTTTCCATGAATGTTTTATTTTAAGAGTTCTTATCTATGCACCTTGGTCATAGTTTGATCATATTAACTATATACATCATGTATTAAATTTTACATTAATCCATTCTATATTATTATATATCCATATATAACGAGTGGAGATGAAAAATTATTTACATCACTTCTTGGAGATTATAGTTCATATATATGTACGATTGATGATTCAACATTTCAATGGATGGAACAAAATAATGAAAAATAATAATTCAACATTTAATAATCTTAATTATATTAAAAATATAATATATATTAATTAAATATATCCTTATCTCTATCTTTGTAAAGATGAAATGAAAAATTAATCATATCGTTTTATGGAGGTGGTAGTCAACATGTAATCATGAGTGATGTTATCATCTTCCAATAGATTTAAGGGTTAGATGAAAGATAATATATTACATTCCAAGAATAATAATTATTTAAATAAAATTATTTTAATCTCTTAAATTCATCTATTTTAACATAAAATAAAGACAGTGATGAAAATTAAAATAAATCACATCATTGAGTGGGTAGTGCCACTACTACAAAATATGCCTTTAACATCACTAAAAATGGCCTTTATCAGTGCTAGAGATGTTTTGACTATCGTAGTGAGAATAAAATACCTAGGGTTTAATCGTTTCTAAAACATAATTGACAAATGGGCCCTTTATAAGAACTAAAAATGCATTGATAAGTCAAAACTTTTATCAATGCAAATATTTTGTGTAGATTAAGGTGGGATTTATCGGTGCATATACATGGGATGACAAAGAGGAACACTATAGTGTCCTGTTACATTATACTACAACACAAATTTTTTGTGCTATTGCAGCACACTACAACACTAGTGAAGTGTGTTGCAAAACAAACAGCACCTAAACCCCAACTAGAAATAAGAAAAACAATTTACCTATAGAATGTTTAAATTAAATAAAATTTATAACTAAAATAAATGAAAAACACTATATTATATACATTTCAAACATTGCGTTATATAATTATATATGTATAAAATATTGCATACATTTAAGAACATAAATGTTCCTTTTCCTTTTGATTCGCAGCCGAACTCAGGCGATTTCCGAACAAACCACCCATGCTCGAGCATAAGAAAACACCTGTATAAGAAAATAATTGTTATTTAAATAATTATAAAAGGAAATAAATTAATAGAAAGTGTTAATTTTAAACAAAAAATTGAGTCATACTAACAAAAATGTGTATATGATTGAGTTTTGTTTGATTCCTGGAGGTCACATCATTTCTTGTTCATCTTCAAGTATTATCTCTATGAAAATTAACTAAATAAGTAAAAGATAAATATTATAATGAAATTAGTTATGTTATAATAGATAAAATGATGAGGAAACAATCTAGGCCCCTTTTCTCAGTTTTGGTGTCGTGATGCACATTTTAATCTACAATGACTCTTATATATTGAAAATATGAACATGGAGTCATAACAGTCCTACAGTCAATCAAATTTAGGTGAGGATTCTTACTACACATCCCAAATAGATTTTGTGTCAGATCTCTATAGTATAAAAACAATCCTAAATAATTTGATTAGTTTTGAGTCCCTCAATTCTCTCTTTTACTAAAACAACATTTTAAACTTGAAACATTCACTTTGAGTCTAACTAGACACATAGGGTGTCAGGTTTTATCTGAGAATGATTCCTACACCACACAAATGACATGGAGTATTTTTCCTAAATTATCCAGACAATTCGATCGCATTTGTTCTATAATACAATAATTTTTTTATTAAATATTTTCTCTAAATAATTTTAATTCATCAGTATCATTCATTTCTTGAAATATTTGTTTTAAATGAACCATGAGATTCCCTTAGTATAAAATTACCATTTTAACCTAGCTGTTAGGTTAGCGGGAATAAATATAACTAACTTATGAAAATATATGATGAAGTCATTCAATACCAATTATTTATAAAAACTATATCACAATTATATATATATATTGAATTAAATTAATGAAATATATATGTTATATACTTAATAAAATATTTTTATATTCATTCAATAGATATTTTTTATAGTGTATGAATAAACCCTATTTGATGTATAAAAACCAATATTTGTCAAAAGGGTAATTTTCTAACTTCTAATGGAGAACCCATTTTAAATTAATACTTTGACACATTTTTAATATTAATATGAAAAAATAAAAAAAATTTGTATGTGGGATATAAACATTTACTTTGGAATAATTTTTAATATTTTTCTGAATATATCCAAATTTAGATGAATAATGAAATACACTAAATTTTATTTAAAAACATATTTTTCATCCAAAGAATTTATATAGGTAAATTATAATGTTTTATGGTTATAAATTATAAATGTAATATATTTTTATTATTCATTATATTGTATTTCAGTTTCATTAATTTTACATTGAATTCAATGTAAAAACAATTCAATCTTTTGCAATGTATTAACTTTTAAAACTCGTTCCTTCGGACAATGAGATTAATTTTAAATTAATTAATAAAACTACTATGTTTTGAATTTATAAAAATTTATTTCATAGTTTTAATCAATTGGTCCAAATTATGTATAGATATTTATTTAATTTTTTGGTATTATGAATAGTAACTTCAACAATTTTTTATTAATAATGTAAAAAGGTAAATCATTTAATTAATGCTAGGAATACTATTGTAAAATTACCCTACAACGTGTCTCGAAATAATTGGATGAGTTTGTATCAACCTAAATCATCCCTAGGTCAAATGGTGTCATTTGGTAGCCATTTGGATGAGATTAGGGCATTTGAATTATTTTATTAAATGAAATATTTAATATCTCTTACTCAAAATTTAATAACCATATCATTTTATATATGAGGTTATGTAGAATATAAATTCAATTATAATTACTCATTTGAAATACAATTTTTTTATCATGGTAATTTATTTTTAATTTTTATGAAATAAAAAATTACCTTAAAAACTTATACATTGATGATGTAAAAATTAATTAATTGATGAGAAATAAATAAACTAATTTGTATTTAAATAATAATAACCATAAAAAACCGAAATTCTTGAAAAAATATAATTTTTTATGTATATAGTGACATTAACCATCCAAGGATCATGTTATTGATAATTTCGTGAATTATAGAAGATATCGTGACACTTATATTATTGTATTTACTGTGATGTTAAAATGGTCACATTCAAAATTTAATAAGTATGACATCTTAAATGATGGATTTCACAAAATATAAATTTGAATAAATAATTTATTACGAAATATAGTAGATTTATATTCATCATATTATTTTATTTTTAATTTATTTTATTAATAGAGATAACAAATAATTGTTATTAAAAAATTTTAATAAATAATTTTTTTATAATTATTATTTATAATAAATTTTATAGATGAAAATGGCATATTAGGAATATAATAAAATAGTTATTTTGATGTTAAATTATTATCTTAATATTTTTAAAAATTAATGAATTGAATAGTTTCAAAATTGACACCCTTGATTGTTTATAAAAATAATGTTTTATTTAATTATTTAAATACCATAATTTTTTTTGAAATATATAATAATGATTCAATGAACAAAAATGTTCTTAGGTGTTTATTTATGGTCTAATTGATATGAAATATGTAAATATTGCACCCTTTTAATATAGAAATGTTTCTTACCCTAGTTAAAATTAAAATAGAATAACTAAGTGTTAATTAAAGTGATAATGATTAAATTGATATAAAAACATATATAAAATCTATTTGTTGATGATATTAGAAACCTATCTCATATAATCATAAAAATGGGTATATTTTTTAGGTTTTTGGATGGGGTTTTATTTTATTATAAATTGATACTTTTGGAGATCCAATAAGTACCCCTCAATGCAATTATAAAAGGGAACCTCCTCCCTCACATATTCAATTCACATTGATCCATAATGATCTAAAATCAAATTTAATTTCCCTATGAAATTCCCTAGTGACATTATATTGGTTTGGGTGTTCTTCAATGACTAACTATAGTGCTCTAAGTGGAGATTTAGAGGAAGATCGACAAAGAAGAGTAAATCTCCTCTACCTATTATTTCAAATGCCTTTCCTCTTATACTTATTCTTCATGAGTTTTTTAATTATAAAGAAAAATCAATATTATCACTTATATATTGACTTGTTATTATGATTATGGAAAAATTATATTCCATTTTATATCCATCCTACGAAAAATGAAATCCCCATGCGTGCGAACGTATGGCTTCTCGTCTCCACGCCATGGTGTAATATGTTTTTCCCCACCACCTTACTTAGATGGGTATAACGATTGAAATAATAAAAATATATGATTATTGTAACATGATATTTATTATTAAGTATTATACACCCTTAACTTTAATACCATTCAATAATTAGGGAAATGATTCAATCCCTCGTGCATATGTATGACCTACAGTCTCTACTATGCGATGCGATTCATTCTGCATGATATTATTTAAAGAAATATTATATACATGTATAAAATGAATAAATATGATATATATATTGTTACTATCATTTTAAAAGATATAACTATTACCCTTAAGGAGAAACATAACTTATTCCACAAAATATGTCTAAGCCAATGAAGCAATTAATACCCGAATAACAAGTAATAATGAAATTTTATTGACAATTAGAAGATAATATGATCATATATGATATCATAAAATTATATTATTCTGAAATAAGTCAATGAAATTATTCAAATCATTGTACATGATATTTTGATAAATACAAAGGAAATCAGACCTAAAATGTAAGGGATAATTTCAGATTCTCTTAATTATATGAGACTATTTATACGTTAGTATTTACTAGGGTATATTTATCATCCAAATCCATGTTTTATAAATAGGTAATATAATTTGTAATCTTACCGAATATTTTTAAGTCAATTTTATTTCTAGGTTAATTTTTATTAAAATTTATGAAATGAATATTTTTTCGTTATTTGATACAATGTACGTTTTGAATTTTCTATAAAAAATATGGGAATAATTTTTTTAACTTATAAGACATGAATATAATTTGTTTATATATAGATAATTCCTTATTTCTATAAAGCTTCCTCTATTATAGTTTTTGATTTATTTACAAATAAATTCTAATCTTAAAAATTTTCTTGCATTGTGAGAAATGAAAACATTTTTGAAGAAGAAAATATATTTTTCATGAAGAATTAATTTCAAGTGTAATATCAAAAATATTTTCCATCTAAGATGGAAATATTTAATTGGTTTATTTTTCATGTATAATATCATTATTTTTACTACTATTTTATCATTTTTATTATCTAATTATATTTATTAAATCCATATGTTTTACATTGATTATGTTATGATGGAATGATGTTTAAAGATACCCATTTTATTCCTTGGGTTATGATGAATGAGTTATGTTATTGTGGAATAAATAATAATGATTTCAATTTGAGATTGGTGTTACCAATATATCCATAAAAAGTATTGGTTAAGTATTTATATATCATTATATATACATGTGTGGGATGGAAAATGATCTTGGTTCAATAATATAGGGTTGGAATGAGGAGTGAACTTGGTTTAGTAATGGGATTTTTCCACTATGAGAGTGTTTTCAAAGAGCCTTGGATAATATGTAAATGATTTTATATTATTATGTGTATTCCAAAAAACATTATTTCCTATGTTATGACTTTTGGTATTAATTGCATTTATTCTTATGAACTTTTACGATTTTTCCCATGGTAGATATCATAATCTTTCATATACAGGATATGATTTTCAAATGTTATGTTCTCATATAGTATGATTATGATAAGATATATATATATACCATGTTTATTCTTACATATCATATGATATCAAACTTTATATGTTTCTTTTCACCCAACCATGAATAATTTTATTAAGCAAGAGATGTCATAATGGGTCTAGTTGTGATGAAATAAGTAGGAGACAATGAATATGTCTTTTGAACAAATTGTTTATGTTTCCCTATTTCCAATGACACAAAACCAATATGGTTCCATAATGGTTTTGTTATGTTTCTTAATTAATATTATTTAAATTTTATGTTATATAAATGTACATAAAGTATGGGGCATTACATGTTTAGTTTTCATTGAGTGACATTTTTTGAATTGAATGTCAATTTTAAACTGATAACTGGGACTTTGAGTCATACCAGGTAAATCATATATATGATTTAGTTGAGGATAATTCTACTCATAAATGTTTTATTATTGATTGTTTTCCTAATGTATCAAAACAATCCAAATTTGTATTGACATTTTCATGTATGGAATTTGTATTTTTTACTACGATTGATGTAAATTTTAAATATAGAGATAAAATTATTGTCGAAGCAGTTACAAAGTTTTTCCTATTGAGGTATTAAGTATTCCTACACATCCCAAATGACTTATGGATTGTTTTAATTTTATATTAAAAAATCCAAATATATTTTCCCATTTTTCGTAAATCATTAATCTTTTTTACTAAAATTTCATTTCAAGATAGAAACCATAATGTTTTATTCATACTAATCAAATCATGTGTTATATTGACCTGAGATTAATTCATAAATAAAAAAAGACTTATGAATCATTTCCCTAAATTATCAAGACAATCCAGTGTGATTTCGTTATTTTTAATGAGTTACACTTTCTGTTCTAAAAGGTCAATTTTAAACTAATAAGAGACACTTTGAGTCATACTTTTCACATAGTATATCATATTGAGGTGATTATTATTAATAAACATCAAAAAAGAATTATGTATTATTTTAGAAATATATCAAAGCAATACGAATTATTTGTATCTATTTAGAGTTTGTCAGTTTCCTTTTTACTAAAATTAATGTTAATTTTATATAAAATGACACCCTTGGAGTCATAATGTTCATAACATGAATCATATTAAGGTGAGTATGATTCATAAATATATCAAATAAAAAATTATTCATTTTACTAAATTATCAAAATAATCTATGTGTTTGATCAGTTTCAAGTTTGTCACATGTCTTTTTTACTAAAATGACATTTTAATCAGGAAACATGCACTTTGTGTTATAATATTCACATCGTGCATTAGATTGATGTGACAATGATTGATACACACATTTAAAATGACTTATGAATCATTTTAATAAATTATAAATACAATCTGATTTTGTTTTCATGGTTCTGAACGAGTGAAACTTTTTGAACTAAAATGTTTATTTTAAAAAGATAACGGAAACATTGAGTCATAATGGGAATATTTTTCATCAGATTTAGGTGTGGATGATTCAGAAACATAGAAAATGTATTACTGATCATTTTATAATTTATAAAAACAATCAGAATTATTTTTCTTAATTTTGAGTATGTAAGATGTCTTCCTTACTAAAATAAATGTCAATTTTAAATTAAAAGATACAATTGGAGTCATACCTATCACAAAATTCATGGAATTGAGATTTGAATTATTCCTAGATTTTGCAAATGACATAAGGATGATTTTCATAAAGTATCAAAATAATAAATGTTCATTTCCTCTATTTTGAGTACATTAGTTTTTTTTACCAAAAATGTCATTTTAAATAAGAAAGATGCACTTTGAGTCATAACGATCACATCGTGTGATGGTTTTATGTGATATTTATTCCTACACATCAAAAATTATTTTTAATAATTTTATCAAATTGTAATGGAAATTAGAGAATGTTTTGACTATTTTTAGTGATTGGTTTTTTTAAAATAAATTGTTTAGTTTACACTCATAAAGAAAAATTTGAGCCATATCAGGATCACCGTGTATCATATTTGGTTTAGGATATTTCTAACACATAAAAAATTTATTATTGATCATTTAAATTACATATTAGAACAATAAAATGGTGTTTTGTTGGATTTGAGTATATAATTGTCTTTTTTACTAAAATTATTGTTAATTATAAAGAAAAGTTGTATTTAGAGTCATACTGGTTACACTATAAAACAAATTGAGGTGAGGATGATTCCTAATCATCCTAAAATACAAATGGGTCTAAAAAAGAATAAAAACAATTATTTTGTGTTATTTATTTTTTGGAGTACATTACTTATCTTTTTTACGAAAATAACATTTTAAACTAGAAACACACAATTTTTGTCATACCAGTCAGAACATGAATCGTTTTTATATTATACAAAATCCCAAAGTTCAAAAATTAATTATGAATAATTTTACAAAATTATCAAGACAATCCATGTGAATTTTCTTATTTTTTTGTTAGTGTCACTTTTTAAATAAAATGCCAATTTTAAAATGATAACAGACACTTTGAGTCCTTCCAAGATCATCGTATATCATATTGAGGTGAGGCTAATTCCTACATTTGAATAATTAATTATGAATATTTTTCCAAAACTTTCAAAATAATTTTAATTTATTTTCATAGTTTTGAGTATGAAAATTTCCTTTTTAATAAAATTAATGTTGATTTAAAAAAACACACATGGAGTTATACTAGTCACACCATGTGTCTGATTGATTTTCAGGTACTTTCTACACATCCCAAATGACTTATGGATTGTATATCTAATGTATCATTACAATATGAATGCATTTTCTTTTTTTTGAGTACATCACTTATCTTTTTTACGAAAATTTTATTATAAAATGGAAACATGCACTTTGAGTCATAATGGTCACATCGTGTATGATTTTGATGTGATAATAATAATTTAATGTCCAAAATTACTTTTGAATCATTTTCATGAATTATTAAGACAATATGAGCGCATTTTTGGAATTGTCAATGAGTGAAACTTTTTGAACTAAAATGTAAATTTGAAACTGAAAACGAAATATATGAGTCATACCAGGCACAAAGTGTATCAGATTGAGGTGACGATGATTCCTATATGTCAAAAACGATATATGTAACATTTTACTAAAGTATAAAAACAATATTAATGTGTTTTATTGGTTTTTAGTATGTAAGTTTTATTTTTTACTAAAATTCATGTTTATTTTAAATAAAAATATTCACATAGAGTCATATCGACAAAGCTGAGAGACATGAAAGACATTATGGACCCTCTCTATCTATAGTGTAAATGTCAGATGATACGCCACCTGACAAACTCATCGCAGCACTTTGAATGGCTTGATGAACCTGGGAGAAATCTTTCTTCCCTTAGCGAACCTCTATTTCCCACATCGAGGGGAAACTATCATGATCACATGGTCCCAGAACTTGAACTCCAATGGCCTCATCCTATGATAAACATACGTCTTCTGCTGATCGTAATCTACCTTCTTCCTCTCACGCACTAGCTGAACCTTCTTTGTCATGATTTTCACAACATCTTGTCCAAGGATATTTGATTCTCCAACCTCAGTCCAGCACATGGGTGAATGAAATGGTCTCCAATAAAAGGCTTCAAATGGTGCTATTCTAATGACAGATTGATAACTTTTATTGTAATAAAAAACTTCTAGGGAAATTTTCATACCCACGATCCACCAAGTCTAGAAAACATGCCTGCAGTATATCCTCCAATGTCTAGATGGTCCACTCTATGTACCCATTCTTCTGAGGGAAAAAAGAAATGATATGGTGCAACTAGGTGCCAAAAGAATATTGTAGTCCCCTCCAGACTCATTAGGTAAACTGTGCATCCTGATCTGAGACAATGGAGCATTGAACCCCATGCAGCCTCACCACATCATCCACATAGCTCTTTGCCAAGGCATCCACTACGCTCAACTCATTGATCCCAAATAACTGATACTATTTCTTTAGCAGATCCACCAATACCCAGATAGCATTGTAGCCTCCCTATGACCTAGGTAGACCTATGAAAAAATCCATGGATATTTCATCATACTTACACTTGGGGACATATTAGGGCTATATCAGACCACCTAGAACACGGTGCTCAGAATTCACCTACTGGCACACTAGACACCTTGCCACAAACTCCGCTACTGCCTGCTTCACCACAGGCCACCAATACCATTCCCACAAGTCTCATTACATCTTGAAAACTACTGGGTGTACTTATAGGGGTGAGTTATTGAATACATGAAGAGCTCCCTCGCACATCACCACTGGAAAAAATAACATCCCACATAAGAACATCTGATTTTGAATATCCTCCGACCATCCCTCTAGAGCATCACCCATGAAAACATGATCAAACATCACTTCACCCTTTGTGTCTCCCTAATGAGACTCCTCCACCTACCACATCAAGGAAAATGGTACTTTCTTATGAAGTAGATAACCTATTCCATTATCCACCCCAATATCCATGTGCATGGCAAGAAACTCCTCCATCACCTTCCAAGCATCTAAAGTTTCTCAACCCACATACGACTGTGACTTCCTACTCATGGAATCAGCCATAATGTTTCTATTACCTTCAGTGTAAGATATATCAATGTTATGGTACTTGAGAAAATCCAACCAACATCACTACCACAATTTTAGGTATCGTTGGAGGGAATATATACCTCAATAACTTCTGATCTGTGAAGACCACGAAGCTCTCCCCCATGAGGTAGTGTCGCCCCAACATCAAGGAGAGCATGAAAGTTGGAAGCTCCAGATCATGGGTGGCGTAGTTACATTTTTGGGGACGTAACATCCTGGACCCATAAGATATCACTCCCTCCTGTTGCATTAGTACACATCTTAATCCAAGACCCAAAGCATCACAGAACACATAGATCATCACCCCTTACTCGGGAAACTATAGCACTAGATCACTAACCAAATTTCCATTTAGATAGCTAAAAACTACCAGACATTGATCACTACGCACAATGTCCTGGTATTTCATAGCCAAGGATATCAATTGAGATGAAACACGTGAGAATTCAAATAAAAACCTCCAGTAATAGCCAGCAGGACTATGGAATCTATGAAACGTTTCCACATTATTCAGTTCTACACAAGAAACATCTGCTTCGTCCTTTGAAAGGTCCACTAGTATCCCATGTTGAGACACATCATGTACAAGGAAGTGAACCTCTAACATCCAGAACATGTACTTGGACAACATTAGCAATGATCTGGTGGTGTCGGAGGACCTAAAAGTCTATCCTGAGTTTCTCATTGTGCTCCTCCTCTGTATTCAAGTAAAACATTACTTTTTTAATTAACATGACAAAGAACTGGTCTAGAAACATTTTGAAGATATAGTTTATGAACCTTGTGAACAAGGTTTGGGTGTTATTGAAACCGAACGACATTAAAAATAACTCAATGTTCCAATACCTGCACTTGAAATCACTCTTCAAGATGTAACCCTCCTTCACCCTCAACTAGAGATATCTAGACTATAGATTGATCATAGAGAACAAACATACTCACCCAACTAGTCTAAAAGATCATCTATTATCAGAAGGTGTCACGGTTATCGATTGTAACCAAATTTAGTCTCTGATAGTCAATACATAGCCTCAGACCAGAATACTTATTCTTCTCGAAAAAAACTAGAGCACCCCCAAGAGACACACTAGGCTTGATAAATCTCTTAGTCATCTGGTTTTCAATCAGAATCTGAAATGCCTAAAACATGGAAGGCTCCATCTGATAGGGAGCCATAAAAACTATATGGGATTTGGGTTGTATTTCTATCCTAAACTAGACATCACGTCTAGTGAGAAGATTCACAACCTCCTCTAGGAAGACATCTGGGAACTCTCTAATAACCCCTACAACCTCTACTATATAAGCATACATGGACCCCTATTAAAGAATGTCTAACATTGATAGAATGGGCTCCACACATCGGCTACCCACCTGAAAACTGTGTTCGCCAAAAAAATCTACACACTATCCATTCATATCTACAAACATATCTCTTCTCCAGAAGTAATTGATATTGAAATTGACACAGAACAACCAATCTATGTTAAGGATGAAATCACATAGCTTCAACTATAGGAAAAGAAGTCCCCCACCAGACTAATGTGGCCCCAAAATTAGTCTACATCACTAGAAAAAAAAACAAACCAGTGTGACTTACAACTGGTTTTATCAACTCAAGGGGAATAGATATTCTCTCTATTTTTAGTCCATATGCTTGGGCAAGAAGGTGTGAAACAAATGAGTGAAAAGTTCCTTAATCAAATATAGAACTAGATAAAGTTCTAAACAGACTGATTATACATCGAACAACCTCCAGACGTGGTGGAACTACTGCCTCGATAACGTGAAACCTCCCATTCTTAGCTCTTCTTCCCCATGGCTATTGGAAACATCTATGTCCATGTCCTACTCAAGGTCCCTGAGGATCAACAAGAGGTAGGCCTCCTCCTACACTGTTGGAACATGATGGAATGGGAGCCTACGTTCCCTACTCCTGAAAAGGACTGGCTGGAAATTGTTGTTGAGGTGGGTGATGAACCTGCACACCTACATTGTACTGAGCATGAACTATGCACTGTCTCTGAAGATGTCTATGGATACCACAGACAAAGAACCTCTATCCCAAGAACCTGGGGAAGGGGAAGGACTAGGAGACTGAAACTAGAACCACTGATGCATACTCCCCAATGTACAAAACCTAAAATGCCATGGCACCGAAGACTTGTTGTGGACTTTCTTCCCCTTTGATGAACTCAAATTTCTCCCCTCTCATGTAACGCCTCATCGCAAATACATCTTCCCACTACCTCAGCTTTCATCTGAAATTATAATTATAAAGATAAGGTTAAGGGAGTAACAAAATACAGAAGATAAGGTTGTAGTGCCTCCTCTTATCACCTCACCAAAGACACCTCGCCTAGAAACAGTTTTAGAGAAAAACATAGAAGATCCTTGAACAAGATCCCTAGTTCCCTCACAGACATAATCCTCTACTGAAGGGAGAGAAACTCTTATATCTTATCTAGCTTCATCAGTGAGGAGAGGAACTCTGACCAAAACTTTTTATCAAAGTCATCCCATGAGACATAGGTCTCCTTCCTCTTCCTGAGGTAAATAATCCACCCCTGACACACTACTCCTCACATATGGATAACTTCAAAAATAACCTTGTACTCCCTCAGAGCACAGATCTTTGTAAAGGTGATCGCTAAATCCACAAGCTAGAACTCCATATCTATGTCTAAAACACTACTTTAGTACTTCCCTAGCATCTACCACTCCAAACCATGAAGGAACTTCTTCCACAAGTCAACTTCCTCCTCTTGATCAAACCTCCACTGATCAACTAGGTCATAAGTTGGGCAAAAATCCATCAATTTAACATTGCTCCATTTTTGGGTTGATTGTGTTTGTTGAAAAAGAAGGTTTCGATGGTGAATTGTCAAGATCCAGATATGTTTTTGAAAATCCATGTTGACAAAGAACCATGACAAAGGAATGGATGATTTAAAGTTTGGTGAGCATAGCGATATATGGATTTCCTTGAAGATGTCATCAAAATATTAAAATGGCATGAGTTCCATGGATATGGGTTTCTTGATGAGGATTTCGCGAAGTCATGAGGAATTTTTATGGTTTTCTTCGCAATTACGATGAGATTCGCGAATAGAAGCATTGAAGAGAATTGAATCGGTGAAGGGAATTACAAGTGGGGATTTGCAGAGAAGGCGCGAATGAATTGACAGAAATGTACATGATTACGACGAGTTGTGCGATATAAAAATTTTCATTGTTCTTCACAATATAGAGAGAATTTCGGCAGAAATTTTAGAGCTTCTCAATTTGAGATGATGTTGCTCTGACTTCGCATGGAAGGTTTGAGGTTCTGTCGAATCACCTATAAATAAACGTCGACCCCCTTGAGAGAAAGAGAGAGTTTTCCATGAAAATTTTATTTCACTCAACTCATGAATGTGATTCGTGAAGGCAGTGTACTTCATCAAAGAAAGAGGTTTGAGGCGGCTATTTTAGATCCACAAAATTGGGGAGCTCTATTTTGGCTCAGTGAGCTTCGTGAAGGAAGTCGCACTATGACGACTTCTGCTCCACGAAGGCCTACACTTTGCGAACGTCTGATCTCCGAGAAGCAGTGTGCTCCATGAGGTAGTGAGATCTGCGAAGGTTTGTGCCTCGTGAAGAGGCATGATCTTTGAGAAGGCTTGTTTAAGCTTTGCGAAATTGGGATCTTCGCAATGTTGGGTGATTTTCGATGGTATTTCCAAAGGTTGTTGCCTAGGGATCAGAGGCAAAGGTGAATTCATCCTGTAAAAGTAATTTGGAATTCAATAAAGCAACAACATACAGTGGAAGATGCATTCATTAGTGACAATGAGTAGACCTATAGGTTTATAATCTGTGAGTGGATCTTCTGAAGAACAAGTGAGATGACCTTAGTTAAGAGATCAGTGTGTTCTCAAATTGTGAATGGTTGTAAACTAGAAGGGAATGTGATTTTTCTTCAAACTTGCAAACACTAGTGCGCTTATAGTGCATTTGGTACATCAGTACATTTTCAGTGTATCCTACATAGAAGTATCCTAGTGAGGGTGATCCATGTAAAATTGGTGTGTCTTGGGAACACATTAAGATTCATTCATACTCTGCAATGGGAAGGATATAGAGAGTGAAGAGGGATTTGTGTAATAACAAGACAAGATCAAATTGTGTAGTTATTTTAATTAGTCATACCCTGATTCAACCCCCCCCCCCCAATCTCAAAGTATCTAGCCTAGTAGACCTAACATCATCCTATTGGTCCTCAATCTCTCATGCCACACGTGGGCAATGTCTTGGTGCCATAGCTAAAAAGGGTTAAAAAGGAACTCATAATCTCAAATAGCACGAAAATTTTCTTTTAAATTAATTTTAACTATTTATTTATATTCAATTCCCAATACATGTATGACACACAAGAACATTTGTCATTATGATGAATATATCTTTACTAGGTTCTATACCCTTCAATCAGTGCATCCTCACTTAGTCATTTGGTAGGGTCAGAGTCCTTACATCAGATCATAAGGGGCCCTAAAATATCATGCCCTAGCTGGTCTTCCCCCAGCCTCTTTCAAGAACCAAGATTTCATAACATTGTTTTCCAACAATCTCATGAAATCATAAATGTTCCTAATTCCGAACTCCATCCTATCTCTCAACTATCATCCTCTGATACAATTCTACCACAACCCACCTTCCTCAAGGTGAGGGGAGGGATAAAAATGTGCCATACCTTCCTTCTTCAAAATTAATTAGAGATAATGACCCCTGAGTCCCTCCATCAATAGGACCGAGAGTGGAGACTTGAACCAAGGGTATATAATATAACACAAAATGGAAGGCATTACCCTTTTTAATGTAAACAAGATCGTGAGATGAGACGATAAAAATCCCAAACAACACCAAATATTTATTAAACGAAACCAAATTCCAACCCATTCATAATATAAACCTAAATTGCAACAAAATTGCAACCAAATATCCAATTTAAAGTACCAAAATATAAAGAATAATAAGTGTGATAGAAACTATCCCTACACTTGAGCTAGTAAAGTCCATCACAGTCCTCAAATTCCTCTTGGAAACCTGAAAACAGTTTTATAACATAGGGTGAGTATACAAGTTTACTCAGTAGGGAGACCAAAGTATCTCATGTAAATGTGAGGGGAGTATACTAATGCCCCTATGAAAACAACATTACCCAACCGCGCCTACAAAGGGAAAATACTAACCAGCCCAACCGAACCAAGGCACACACACAAAATAACACAAGTTAGGTAAGGTAATAATATAAGAACATCGATGATTTGGGTACCCCAAACCTCCTTACCCACTATTTAACTACTCATTACTAATGGCTAACATATTGATGCTACCACCTTTCCCCAAATGCAGTCATACTACCTCAACTACCTGCACAAACCTGGGCTACAAACCAAGCACATCCTGTCTGTAGACACCTGGATCACAACAACCACACCTCTCATATGAAAACACTAGGGGCCTATCCCAAAGACACATGGGAAACAATATGGGCCCATAGACACCTAGGCCCATTGTCCACAACACACCCTTCATGATTTATCTTGGGATAATAGTAAAACTCAAGCCATTACTACCATCTCGAATATGCTCCAGCAGTATGAAATCGTAAGGGGGTGTGAGGAAAAAATTCAGTAACCAGCAATCCATCCTCCCAACAAGATGTTGGGAAAGTCATTGTCCCCCATGAAATTTGAATTTTATGCACATAGTTCTAAATGAGGGTTGGTGCATATTAGAAATCAGAAGTAACTGAAATTTATACATATAGGTAAATAAGAACTCAGTCCAACATTTGGGTTTCAAAACAACAACCATCCCACACAAACCACATATGTTGCTACACCTACATGCACATATCACCATGAACGACAGTCAGTTATTTATGGAGAAGTATACCCCCAACCTATCAATTTAACCAATTGTCATTATGAATTTTTCAATTAATCATTTATTTATTCCATCCCAACCAAAGAAACTAATAAACAAAAAATATACAATCGTTTTAAGATGTCTAAAAGAAAATAAAAACATCCAAGGTAAACAAAGAAGTAAAGACCAAGGTACAAACAACCATTTTGGCACCCATTCATAAAAACAATAGAGAACAACCAACCTGAAGTCCCATTGCACTATAAGTCCGTCCATTCAAAAAATCATTCAATCTCTCAACCTAAGATTCCATTATACATCATGTATCACCCCATACACAAACCCCACAGAAAATGACCTCCAAACACAACAGTTCTATTGCACACACATAACCTTCCACATTCACAGGACCAACCTCTCTATCCACCCTGATACCCAATAAAACATAGCCCAAAACCACAATATCAAGCCAATCATATTCAGATTTAGCCAATAGGGGTTGTTTAATTTCCCTTTAAATAACAGGGGTGATTCAAGAAAAATTTTAATCCTAGGGAATCCATTTATGTAACCAAGAATTTGTGATTAATCTGGTTTTCATGTTACAACAATTTAATAGAGTATCATTAACAAATAAAGAGAATCACTAGTGCATAAACAAGGACCACCAACGACCCTTGTTTTTATAAGGTTTGACATCCCAAAAATTCATAATAAGAAAAAAGGATAACAATTAAAACAAAGGAGGAACATCAATCCATGTTCAATTCCATACCCATTATCATAAAAGCATGATTATCTTTTGATCATCATATTATATTCCCCTTATTCATTACATGTAAAATAAATTCATTCAGTCATTCTCAAGAAACATTACCATAGTCACCCCACATGATACACAATTAAAGAGATACGATAGAAAAAATCCCTACATGGAAAAATAGGTGACCATAACTCTTCCTTATGCCAAATAGGGGGTTATAGGTGCAGTATGAAACTATAAGTAAGATAGATGGTAAAGGGATCTAGCACATGTGCATGACTCATCTAGATAGAAGGGATCCAGGTAAAACAAGATAATATAGAGGATAAAACATCAACTTTTAAAAAATAAATCTAGATCCTATATCAACATGAACAAAATGTTTTTAAAATTCATTAATGTGGGATAGTAGTCATGATTATACGGTTTGACATTTTCAAAGTCTCAACAGAATTAGCATATTAAATATATAATTAAAATCCTTTTAAAATCCTTTATAAATTCACAAACAAGGATTTAAAATCGATTTATGTAAAATAAAATGAAACAGGGGTGAAACTGGAAAAACATGGAAAATTTGGATGGAGTAACCAATGTCTGAGTCACTGATGTTGAGCCACCAACATTGAGCCCACAAATTCTAACACAATGACTCTGGGACTCACCAAAACCATGACTCACATACACTAACTCCCTGAGTCACCGACACCGACTCCCTGACTCACAGACACAGATGCCCTAACTCATCGACACCAACACCCTGACTCACCGACACCAATGCCCTGACTCTCCAACACTAACAGTAAAAAAATGACATGCCAACAATGACAGTTCAAAATGATATGTCAAAACCGACAGATCAAAATGACACGATGACACCGAGAGTTCAAAATGACATACAGGAATTGATAGTTCAAAATTAAATGTCGACACAGACAGTTCAAAATGACACACCGATAGAAAAAAGGGATTTTTGGAAAACAACCATAATTAGCCATTTATACCTCCCAAAACACCCCAATCACTAGATTTTCACAATGGAATGGATCAGAGAGGTCTGGTACATTACATGATACATCTCTCATACTATTATCTTCTTCAAGAATTCAAACCCAATCCGAGACACGAGGGGCCCAAAAAATCATCCCATAAGATGTCTCTTAAGGATAATCCATCTTGTGTTTCTCAAAATATGAAGTGAAACCTCAACATCCAATAACACCTCCCTGAATGGATCCTCCCAAAAAACCACATGAACCTCAATGATCACACTATCCTGACACACGGATTAGGGAGATCCTTCCTCCATGTTAAGATACTATCCACTTTGGGAAGCACTAACTCACCCGCACTAGTTTAATGTCATCCAAATTAATGCATATTTATTAGGTATTAGGTGCTCCCCTACACATATGTTGGGACTCAAAAATCATCATAGAAAAGGAAAAAACTCATTTCATAGAAACAAGGTCAAGCATTAAAGCATGAGAAAAGATGAAAGAAAAATAGAAGATGAAAACATAGAACAACTCTGGGTACTGGGAACAAAACTATGCCTCCTTCTACCAAGTACTCTCCGCAAGGCCACATTTCCTCCACAACACACAAACCAAAGGAATGGTTAGTCCACAGATCACCTTCTATCAATGGCCCAAGATCTCCACCAGCCACTCCACAAACGTCACGTCGTCCTCGATATCCAACTCTCCCCAGTTAATTATATGGGAATAATTGTGTAGTTATAAAAAAAGTTGAGAGACATGAATGAAGTTTTGGACCCACTCCCATTGTGGTAGAAACACCCGCTAATACACCATGTCACCAACTCATCCCAAAACATTGAAGGGACTGATGAACATGGGAGAAAATTTTCTCCCTCTACCAAACCTATGCTTCACACATCATGGGGAAAACTTCAATAACACGTTGTCCCAAACCTCAAACTCTTAGGGAATCCTACAATGATCAGAATATTGCTTCTTATTATCCTAGTCCGCCTTCATCCGCTCACACATGGGTTGAAAATCCTCTGTCATGCTTTGCACCATGTTTAGTCAAAGGAAATGTAATTCTCCTACCTCTCTCTAGGAGAAGGATGAATGATGAAATCACCCATACAAGGCTTAAAACAGTTCCATGTCAATGGTTCAATGACAGATATTATTGTAATAAGAATATAGCAGAGAAAATTTCCATACACACAATCCCCCGAAGTCTAGAACACACGCCCACATCGTATACTCCAAAGTCAGGACGGTCTGCTCTGTTTTCCCATCCGTATGAGGGTGGAATGCAGTGCTATGGCGTAACTGGGTGCCAAAATAATGTTGTAGTCACATTCCAAATCATGAGGTAAAACATACATCATGATACGAGATGGTGGATCTTGGAACACCATGAAGCCACACAACCCCATCCACATACATCCTTACCAAGGAATCTACTGTGCTTGACTCCTTGATCGCCAGGAAGTGAGCCAATTTCTTCAACCGGTCCACATCTACCCAGATAGCATCATAGCCTCTATGATCCATGGGTATCCCTATGAATAAATCTAAGTATATGTCATCCCACTTCCACTTAGGGACATATAAGGTTTCAAATAGTCCACTGGGAACATGGTGCTCAGCCTTCAACTATTGACATGTAAGGAACCTTTCAACAAAATCCTCTACCTCCCACATCACCCCGAGCCACAAAAAATTTCCTTAATGCATCTGATCATATTGGAAAATCATTAGAATCAAGCCATGGGTGAGATATGGAACTCATAGTGAACTCCCTCATTAATCTCCACTGGAACAAACAGATTCTCATGGAAGAGAATTCAATTTTGACTATCCTCTGACCATACCTTTGAATAATCATCCTGGACAACATGATCACTCATCAATTTAGTTTTTAAGTCTCCCCACTGAGACTCCTCCACCTTCTGTATCAAGAAATATTATAATATCATCTAAAACAGATATCCTCTACCAATATCCACCCAAACTTCTAGTTTAAATGTAGCTAGCTCCTCCATTACCTTCCATGAATCCAAATATTCTCTAACCATTTCTCTTTGCGACTTCAAAATGCATCAACCAAAACATTTCTCTAACCTTCGGTGTAAGAGATATCAAAGTTGTAGACTAAGAGAAACTCCATCCACCTCCACTACCGAATGTTTAGGTCTCACTACGAGAAGATAACTCTTATGCTATTATGATTTGTAATGACCCTGAAGCAATCTATGATGAGGTAATCCTGCCTAAACATCAGTAGGAACATGACCACTATAAGCTCTAGATCATGGGTGGAATAGTTACGTTAATGGGGTGGTAACTACAAAGACCCATAATATATTACTCCCCACTTCTATGTCATCTCACAACCCATGACAACACCATAAGTGTCACATAAAACCTCCAATGTCACCCCTTCCACCAAAAACCTAAGCACTGGAGCACGACCAACTTCCCAGTTAGAGAACTTAAAGCTTCCTAACACTGCTCAATCCACACAAAGGCCTAGTATTTTCTGGTCAAGGATACCAATAGAGATAAAACATATGATTATTCATGTACAAGAATTTGGTAATATCCCGCCAGACCTAGGAAGTTACAAACCTTCACCACATTCTTGGGTGCTACCCAAGAAACAGCCACATAAAACATTGATGGGTCCACTGATATCCCATAATGAGACACCACAAGTCCAAGGAAGTGAACCTCTTAGGTCTAGAACATTCACATGGACAACCTCCCATTGAGATGGTGGTGTCGAAGGATAATAGAGAATATCTTGGGGTGATCAGTTTGTTCCTCAGATTTCTTCGAGTAAATAATAATGTATCCAATGAACACGATGACGAACCAGTCTTGAAACATGCCGAAGACATGGTTCTTGAGCCCCATGAATAGGGTTGGAGAATTCGTGACAGTGAAAAGTATGGAAAAGAACTCAAAGTTCTCATTCCTACACATGAAATAATATTTTTGTATTTAACCCTTCTTTACTCTCAATTGGTGATATCCAGATCATAGATTGATCTTTGATAACAAAACTGATCCCCTCAGCTGGTTGAAAATACCATCTTTCCATGGAAGGGGGTAACAGTTCTTCATTGTTACCTAAATCAGTCTCTGAATGTCTATGAACATCCTTATACCACAATCATAATTCTATGAAAAAACACTGAAGTACCTCACAATGACACAATCGACCAAATAAATCCCATATTCATCATATCATAGATAAGAATCCGCAACTCCTGTAATTCAGAAGGCACCATCTAATAGGACACCATCAAAACTGGATGAGGACCGGGTTGTAAGTCTATCCAAAAAATGATGTCACCTCTAGGGGTAGAGTCCCAACCTACTCTGGGAATATATCTAGTAACCCTTTTACATCCCCAAGAAACTCAGCCATATTAACATCGGTCGACACCTTTTCCCACTCAACTAACACAGAAAAAGGTGCTCCAAATATCGGCTACCCACTTGAAAAATGTGTTCACAAAAAAAAGCTATATGCTGGCCATTTATTTCTAAAAACATGACTCTCGTTCGGATGTAGTAAATAATGGCATGCATAGAGAAAAACCAATTAATGCCAATTCTGACATCATATGTCTGCACCTATAACAGTAGAAGATCTCAACTAGACTGATGCTTCCCCAACATCAGTCTACATCCACAGAAATCATCAAAAAAACTGGTCTGACATCCATCTAGAATGCTCAACACCAGGGGAAAAGAAAGAATCTCTATGTCTATCCCAATGAACAGTCCATAATGAGTGCAATGAAGTAGTACGATGCTCATAAATCAACCTAATCCCAAACAATATTCCTCAAAAATCTATTCATACCTTGAAAAAACATCGACCACACGATAACTACTGCCTCGACGGTGTGCAACATCCCCCACCATGCTCCACTACCCCCCATCTATGAACCACCTCCCCAACCATGCCCTAGTTGAGTTCAATGAGGAGAAACCTGATGCCAACATCTTCTTACACCGTCTACCTTTGATTGAATGAGAGTCTTCAATACTTTCTACTGAAAATTTCTAGCCGAAAACTATTACTGAGGTTGGTGATGAACATTCCCACCTCTATCATACAGAGCTCTTAATAGGAACTGGATATCAATTTGTCCACAGGCTCCACAGACAATAAACCTTGGTCTTCAGCCCATGGGGAAAGGGTGAGGACCGGGAGACTGGAACTACAACTGCTGAGGGATACTCCCCATTGGCCAAAACCTTGAAGACCCTAATACTGTAGACTTTTTTTACTAACTTCCCCTTTAATGAACTCATCTGGCTTCCCTCTTATGGCACTCATCCTTGTAAGTGCATCCTTTCCACTACATATCCTTCTTCTGAACATCTATGTATGTCAGTAGGGGGATGGGAGTAACTACATACTCTAGAGAAGTTTGGAGTGCCTTCTCCACATGCCACTCCAATCACTCCTCATCTGAAATGTGGTCCAGATCAAATTTTTGTAGATCCTTGAACCGTATCCCCATTTCCCTTAATGACATGCTACCGCACTAAAGGGATAGAATCTTCGGTTTCTTCTCATCCTTAATTGTCAAAGAAAGTAACTATGTATGAAACTCTTCCTCAAATTTATCCCATGTGGCATCGGTCCCCTTCTTCTCCCCGAGGTAAATCATTCAACATTGATGCACCACTCCTCGCATCTAGCTCACCACCAGAGGAACCTAGTACTCCCACAGAGCATAGATCAAGGTAAATGTGATTGCTAGCTCCTCAAGATATCCCTCCATCTCTATGTCTGAAAAGATATCTTCATACTTCCATAGGGTCTTCCTCTAGAAATAACATATGTTATTCTACCACAAGTCATATTCCTCCTCTTGATCAACCCAATTATGGTCAACTAGGTTAGCCTAGTGGGTGTAAACATCTCATACAAAACGTGGGATACATCTGGGTGTCATAGCTAAAAAGGGTAAATAAGGAACTCCAATGCATGAGTATTATAAAAATTTTCCTTGAAATTTATTTTAACACTTAATTTATTTTAAATTCCCAAAACACGAAACACACAA
The DNA here is from genome assembly GCA_963277665.1 of Viscum album. Classification (NCBI taxonomy): domain Eukaryota; kingdom Viridiplantae; phylum Streptophyta; class Magnoliopsida; order Santalales; family Viscaceae; genus Viscum; species Viscum album. The sequence goes on from OY728151.1 coordinate 1,994,671,303, forward strand.
AAGAACACAAGTAAATATGACGCTTGTACCTTTCCAAGGTTCTCAACCTTATAATCTGTGTATCCTCACTTGGTTGTTTAGTATGCTTAGTTTCCTTGCAGCATATCTTGGGGGACCTAAAATCTCAATCCCTAGTCAGTCTTCCATAGACTATTTCACACCCATATTGCATGAAACTGATTCCGTACACTCCCATGAAATCTTCACTATACCTAACTCTAAACTCCATTATATCTCTCAACCATCATCCTCTAGTACCATTCTATCACAACTCACCTTCCTCAAGGTGAGGGGAGGGAAAACAATGTGACATGACCTTCCTTCTATAAGGGGAAAGAGAGATAATGACCAAAAATTCCCACCTCCAATAGGCCCCAGAGTGTCGATTAGAATCAAGGATATATAATATCATACATAATAGAAGGTATAACACTTTTTAATGAAAACATAGTTTGGAGATAAGATAGTAAAAAAACCAAAAAAACCCCAAAAATTTGATATAAAGGAAACCAAAATCCAACCCATGCTTGATCTAATCATAAACTGCCAAAAAAGTACAACCAATGATAAAAAGAAAAGTACCAAATGAAGGAGACTATTCTATAGCACCACAACTATTCTGATGTTTGAGTTATTAAAGTACATCACGGTCCTCAAAGTCCTCATAGAAACTTAAAAATAGTATTATAACTGAGGGTGAAAATACACGTATACTTAGTAGGGAGACCAAAGTCACTCATGAAAAATTGGGAGGAGCATAATAATGCCCTTGTGAAAATGACAGAAACGAACCACGCTTACCATGAAAAAATACTAACCATTCAAACCTCACCAAGTCACGCTCAAAAAATTACGCAAGCCAAGTAAGTTAAAAATTATAACAACCCTACTCTTTATTACACACTTAAACATGATTTATTACATAAAATTTTTACTTGATACAACAAATATGATCTAGAGGGCTAGTGTATTTAGGGATTAGGAACATTACATAACTGCTTAAAACAAGAAACATAACATCTTTATTGAAAAATTCCATTACATAACCACTAAATTCCCTCTTACTTAGCATTACATGGGACCACCTGATACCATGCATAAGAAAAGGGTGAGCTATAAAGCCCATTAAGGGTGTAAAAAAGGCATAACATGAATAATACAATACATGTTAGGAAATAATCATATCGGTGGATCATAAGTGAGACATTAACATAAAGGCATGATATAGAATGATTATCATAACATGGAAATGTTGAAACAACTATTAACTAGGTATTAGCACGAGCAAAAAATAATTTCACATGGAGCATGAGTAAACCCTCATTTGACATGAATTATTACGATAAATCACTCATTGTACTTGAGGTATCATGATACTAATATTTACCCAATGCATTGGAGCGCTTTCTGGGCACACCCTTCTTAAACATTTCATTTCATGCATATGTGTGACCCAAGATCATACAACATTGATTCATTGAACATCATAATTAATTCCACGGTAAAGGAATGTGGAATTAATACATTATAATATTACATCAATAAATAAATTTACATATAGGCAAATACCCTTGATAGAGAAATGGGCATGGTATTCATTACACAATGATTTTGGCTTGGAAAATGGTGTTGCAATTCGGCAGCATAACGGCGTGACATAACACTTCATAAAAATGGTTGATGATAGAGAATAGGGTGTATCATCATATGTAAATTAAATTTAAAGTAAAGGGGTCATATAGATACATGTCTGAAAATAATTAATTGAATTTGGATTCAAAATAAAAAATAATTGATTGAATGTAAATGATGAGAGAGAAATTCATTTCAGAATTTCGACATGGTAATGAGTGTAAATGGGAGGAATTACTGAGAGATTAAAGGGCTATCTCATCATTCAAAAATACAGAGGGAGGCTTGGGGGAGGTGTGAAATAATACCCCAACATTTATAATTGAAAATAAAAGGGCATAAAAATATTACGAAACATTGATAAAATGAGAATGGAAGTAATCCCTTACAGAAATTTGGCATGGTTACAGGTGTACGTGGGAGGAATTAATGAGAGTGAAATGGGAATATTATAATTAAAACATAAAGAGTTCAATATTTTTGTGGTGAGAAATCATACCCCAACATTTATAATAAAAAATAAAATTGTATATCAATATTAAAAAAATTGGATAAAATCAGAAAGGAATGAATCCCTTACAAAAATTTAGCATGGTAAAAGGTGAACTTGGGAGGAATTAATGAGAGACAAATAGAAATATAATAATTAAAACAAAAGGATGGAAGTATAGTGGATGTTTTAAATCATAACCCAACATTATTAATCGAAAATAAAAGGCCATAAAAATATTAAGAAACATGGATAAAATGAGAAAGGAAGGAATCCCTTACATGGAAGTGTGATCCCAATGACTTAGGAAAGGCTTGAGAGAGGGTTATTGGGATCATGGGGAGATTTTGGAGTATTCTAGAGATATGAAGTTAGAGTATGGAAGAACTAAAAAATCATAGTGTGAAGAGTAATTGGAAGATTGGGTGGGTTTATATAGAAAAGGATAGGGAATTATTTATTATTTAGGTTTGGTACACCGCAAATCAGACAAATCAAAACCACAAACCGAACCATGTTTTTTCCCATGGTTTTTACCAAAGGGGAGTGGAAAACATTATTTTATAAGAACAATGGCCTGCCCTCTTAAAATAATATTGTGGCTTATGTGGAGGTGAGTCGCACTCTCTAGGTAACCAAATTTAAAAAATTAAAATGTTTTATAAGTCTTGAAGGGTCCACTAAAGCAATGTAAAATAAATCCAACAAACCAATAATCACATTTTTTAATGGTAAAACATATATTGTCTGATCTTAATAAATATAGTTCATTATTAAATCACTTTTGGGTCATTATGATGTCATAAAACACATTATATATTTTAAGAGTATTTAATTTTTACCCAAAAAATCGATTGACTTAGAAAATTATGAAAAATTCACTATTAGATAATTTCTACATCCTGATTCCCAAAATAATATTAATTTTATATAAATAATTTTATAAATATTTTAATATTTTACTTTTAAAATAAAAAATCGAAATTTATCGAAAATTGATGGGTTTAAAAAAATACATTTCAATCATTAATAGAAATCACAATCTTATTCATAATAATTATATGGAAATTTATATTATATATAAAGTAATTTAATAATAATATTTATTGAAAATATTATTTAACTCCAAAATCCGTTAATTCATCAAAATAGATTTCTTAATTAACTAAAAATGCTATTTTTTCTTTTAAAATATATTTACAAAGTTACAATGAAAAAATGAAAGTACATTCTCTATACAAAAATAATGTACATAATCATAGTACTAGGGTCTCATTACATAACCCCTTATAACACCCACATAAGACCGAAGGGTATGGTGTGAGATGCTGATAGACTCTTGGGGTTGCTCAGATAACATCGCTTTCATGTTAATCACTATCAACTTCAACATCTCCCATAGGCGGTTCCGTTCGAGCATAACATGTTGAAGTCCAGCTTGGGCTTGGTCAAGAGAAAAGCCTAATGACGCCACCTCCTTTCTGATCTCCGACGAATGGGATTTGTATGGATAAATTCTACAGGATGAGTCCATTGATTCCTTTTCTATGTAAATTGGATTTGTTAAATCCCTATATTTATGATAATCATGTGATCCCTATTTGATGGATATATTAGAAATAGTTAAAACTTTTAATGGTATTTTAAAATCCAAAAACATAAGTACAAAGTATTAAATATGTTATATAACCATTTTATATAGTAATACATTTATTTAGATCAAGAGGAATTTCAATTAATAAATGTTTGTGTCATTAAAATCTTCCCCCCTTAGGAAATTTTTCCTTCCAAATTTTCTTTTACATTCTAAACTGCAAACAAGTGTGGGTACCTTTCCTTCATTTCCTCCTCTAGTGCTCATGTTTCCTCTCCTACTTTTGGTTTCCCTATAGTACCTTGACCATGTTGGTTGTCTTGTTACGTAGAAAATTATCTCGACGATCCAAGATCTTCACTGGCTTCTACTCATATGAAAGATTATCCTCTAACTATACTGCCTCTAAATAGATTTAATGTGAAGGGTCTAGTATGTTCTTCATTAGTAGGGATATATGAAATACATCATGTACTTTGGCTATGGTAGGTGGAAGTGCAAGTCGATAGGCCACAACCCCAATCTGATCAAGAATCTCGTGGGGCTATTGTACGTAGGACTTAACATCCCTTTATTTCCAAAATTAATGACCTTATTCCAGGGAGATATTTTTATAAATACCATGTCTCCAACATTGAACTCATGTTCTCGTTGACGGTTATCTACATAACCATTCAGTTGACATTGGGTTACCTTGATATGCTACTAAATGGTTTTCTCCTTATCCACTAATTCTTCGACCATTTTAGGTCTTAGTAGCTTACGGTCACCGACATCAACCCAACACGCTGGTCTTCTGCACCATTTCTCATAAAGGTTTTATATGGAGCCACTCGAATTCTCGAGTGGAAATTGTTGTTATAAGAGAATTATACCAGTGGAACATTTTGTTCCCATCCTCCTTTAGGTAGACTAAACAGTATCTTTATATATCATCGAGTGTCTCAATATTTTGCTCTGATTGGCCATCAGTTTGAGGATGATAGGATGTACTAAAGATAAGTTCAGTGCAAACATCATATTGGAGACTTTTCCATAACATCAAGGTGAATCTTGTATCATGATCAGATAGAATAGATATTGGTACTCTAAACATCCTTACCACTTTTTTGATGTAATTCTCTTTAAGTTGATCTAATGATAAGTCCTCTCAAATTTAAATAAATTGAGATGTCTTCGTATGATGATCCACAACCACCCATATTTCATTGTTTCGTATGGATTACATTGGATGTCTAGTGACACTGTCCACGGTAATGTTCTTCCACTTTCATGTTGGTATGGGTAGTGGTTACATCATCCACTTAGACTTTTTCCTCTCAGCCTTCACTTGCTGACATACTGGACACTTTGATGTATATTCAACATTATCCCTTTTCATATTTTCCCACCAGATGTTTTCTAGAAAATCCTGATATATCTTTATGCTCCCTGAGTGAATAGAGAAGGTTGAGCTATGTTCATCATTCAGATGCTCCTTCTTTATCTCTGGATCAGATGGTACATATGATCATGGCCCAAATCTCACGATTCCATCCCTTTCATCCATAAACTTTTAGGATTTCCCATTTCTAATAGCTTCCACCCTTTTCTAAATTTGCACATCCTTTCTTTGAGTGTCCATTATTTTCTTCATGAGGAATGGTTGAGAAATAATTTGAGAAAGTATTGATTATGTTCCTCCCTTAATGATTCTCATTTCCATCCTTTTCAAATATAAGAAGATTGGATCCTTTTCAATTCTCACCATAGATAATGTTGCATGATCCTTTATACTCATAGAAAATGACACCTTGTTTGCCTTACCGGGATGGTAGTGGATTGAGAAGTCATAATCCTTGATGAGATCTATCCATCTTTATTGGTTCATATTAAGCTATTTTGGTGTGAAAATATTTTTGATGACCTTGTAATCAGTATATATATCACACTTCTCCACATATAGATAATGCTGCCAAATTTCCAATTCAATGATCATAGATGACAACTTCAGATCATGTGTGGGATAGTTTTGCTCATTTATTTTCCAATGCCTAGTGGAATAATCGTTGACTATATTATTTTGCATTATCACACATCCAAACCCCCTATTTTATTCATCAATATACACCATATATAGTTCTACACTTATTGGGAGTTTGAGTACTGGTGCGGTGATAAGCCTCCTTTTTAACTCCATGAAGCTCTCTTCACATTCATCAATCCAAAAAAACAGTACTCCCTTTTGAGTTATCTTGGTTAGAGGGTTGTAAAATCGTGATAAATTCCTTAGAAATCAATGATAATATCCAGCTCACCCTAGGAACCTACGGATATCCATTACCGATGTTGGACTTGTCCATACCTCAATTGCAGTTGTCTTGTAGGGATCCACAGATATCCCATTACTTGTAATGATATGACCTAAGAATAAGACCTCCTTCAACCGGATCTCACAATTTCTATACATTGCATAGATTTTCTCCTTTCTCAAGGTCTCTAGTATAGTGCATAGATTCTCCTCATGCTCCTCCTTGGTTTGGCATTTATAAGAATATGGTCTATAAATACTTCCAAATTTTTTCAAGGTAGTATCTGAAGACTATATTCATCAAATCCAAGAGTATTACTAGAGCATTGGGGAGTCCAAAAATAATTACTATGAATTCATAGTTCTCGTACATTGTATGAAAAGCAGTCTTAGGGATATCATCCTTATTCACCCATAAATGGTAATATCCCGACCACAGATCCACCTTGGAGAAGTATTGTGCTCCATATAGCAGATCGACTAAGTCATCTATTTAGGGTAGAGGATACATGTTCTTTATCATGATTTTATGAGCTCATGATAATCAATGCAATGGTGCATTGACCCATCCTTCCTCTGGATAAAGAGGACTTCAACCCCCCATGATGAAACACATGGGTGTATAAACCCTTTATCCAGATTCTCCTGTAGTTTTTTCAGCTCCTCACACTCAACAATAGCAATTCTATATGGAGTCTTTGATATTGGAAACACCCTAGGTATAAGGTCAATTGAGAATTCAAAATCACTTCTAGGAGGAAGACTAGGAAATTCTTTAGGAAACACTTCTGTAAATTCCCTCACAATTGTCATGTCTTCAAGTATGGAGGATTCCATAGACTCAATCATCTGAGCTAGATACACATTCGCATAGGGTTGTAATATCCATGCTTGAAATGATGGTTCTAAAGAAGATTAATTTTCTTCATTGTAGTTGTATCGAATTGGGTGTTAATTCTAAATATAGAGAGTGATTTCCCTCTCATGGTAATTTTTGTTGGCTATATATAATGAAAGCCAATCCATGTCAAGAATTGAATCAAATTCCACCAAAGGGAGTATGAAGAGTTTCTTTTGCATGTTCAATCCTCAAATTATGATAGGGGAGGATTTATATTAATTGGATTCAATAATTTCCCCATTTTACGTACTCACATACATCATTACTTTTATGATTTTGGGATGTGTTGGGATTGTTCTACTAAACATTCAGGATATAAAAGAATGTGTAGAACCAAATTCAAAAATAATGTTCACTATTCTGTAATTAATAAGTAGCACACATATCACCAATTCATTGTCAGAGTTCAGTTCGATGGTAGTGATGGAAGTAGAATGCCCTTGCTTCCTTGGAGGTTGTTGGTTGCCTCTGAAAACCCTTATCATAGGGCACTAATTTTCAAGGTGCCTTGGTTCTTTGAAGTTTATGTAGTGAACAATGAATTGAGGTTCAAACAAAGCATTACTCTCCTCTATCACAGCTACGAGATTCTCTTATCACAAGTTAATGGTTGTGTGCCCTTCTCTTTCACACCTAATGCATTCCCTCTCCCCCTTCAGGAAATTTCGGGGGTGATTCTTTCTGTACCATTGGCATGTTGGGTGTTGGATCATCTTAGCACCGTTGGATTTATCGATCGGACCACTAGAATGCATGTCCATGTTATGCTTAATATCTATATTATACCCCTTGGTTTTAATGATATATATTTTGACTTTGAGGCCACATCAGACAATTTCTTCATAGCTATCGAAGTCATGGATCACTAGAGATTTATGTAAGCTAGGTTTCAGCCCACCAAAGAAGTGGTCAACCATGCATTCGAGGGTAACGAAAATGTCAGAGGCATATCGTGAAAGCCTTGAGATGTTTTCCTCATATGCTTCGATGGCTTTGTCATCTTATTTCATGTGGGAAAGGAAGTCCCCTTTCATCTTAAGTCAGAGGGTTCATGGGAAATATTTATCGAAAAACATTTTCCGAATATCATTCCATTCCAACGCATTGATCTCCTACTCAGGCTTCTTATTTTTTTCAATGTCCACTATTGGTCATCTTGAATCTCCATATGATAAGTAGCTATAATAATCTTCCCTAGCTCGTAGCATTGAAGGATGTATAAGATCATTTCAATGTATTTTTTCCATCATTCGACAATAGAGGGATATGACGATCCATTAAAAGTATGATTCATTTTTATCATGATGTCCTTGATTGTGACTTTTCTTTCTTGGGGGGGGGTGTTTGAATGTTCCTCTTGAACAATTTTTATATTCAAATCATGAGTTAATTGAGTGAGTATTGTGTCAAAGTTTGTGATTCTTGCTCCCATCCGATTGGGAATCTCATTAGAACAGTCATCACATTGATCTTTGCATCAGTTGTTAGCCCGAGTCCTCTAATTACCAGCCATTGGCTGGAATAAAAAGAATGTTAGGGGTAATGCATAAAGGGAAATCCAAGTATAAAAATAGATGTATTATAAATAACATTTATTTCCGTAACATATGAATCTATAGGAATCAATCAATGTTGTCCATGACCTACATTATAACATATATTATTAGGGGAATTTTTTTTATTCCCTAAATAATTTTTCATACTAAGATTGTGAATTTACCAAATAATATCCCCCAGGAGTGTTATAACCTAGATTGCAACAAGTAATATTGTTGTGTACCAGGAGACCCATGGTCAAGCCCAAAAGTCTTTATCAGAGTTTTCACTCCTAAGTACATTAGTGATAGAACCGCCTCTACCTACTCGTATCTAGATAGTGATGTAATTTCTCGATATACCACTTACTAAATAATCACCAAAATTTAGGTATTAACTTATTATACTTTGTCTTATCCCAAAGTCTTTCACTAATATTTCCTAAATCTGATCCCAAAAAATAACTTATCCTATCCTCTGATACTAACTATAACAACCCTAATCCTTTTTACACACATAGACATGATTTATTAAATCAAATTTTCACATGATACAACATAGAATATCGAGGGTTATAGTGTTTTTGGGGCTTAGTAACATTATATAGTGACATAAAACATGACACACAACATCTTGAATGAAAACAACCTTTACATGACCACTACATTCCCTCATACGTATCATTGCATTGGATAACCTAAGGACAAGCATAAAAAAGTGTTAGCTATAAAGACTTGTAAGGGAGTAAAAAATGAATAACATGAATAATATAATACATGTTAGAAAAAAGGCATATCAATGGATCATAAGTTAAACATGAATATAAATTCGTGATATAGCATGAGTATCAAAACAATGAAATGTGGCAAGAACACATAATATGGTATTAGCATGAGCCAAGGCTCATTGAACATGGATCATGAGTATACCATCATTTCAATTGAATTAGATTGATTAAACCCTCATTTCACTTGAAGTATCCTTATAATAATATTTACCCAATGCATTGGAGCGCTATCAGGGAACACCCCTCATAAACATTTCATTTCATGCATAAGAGTTCCATAAGATCATACAACATAGATTCATTAAACATAATAATTTATTCCATATTAAAGGAATGTGGAATTCTTACATGAAGCTATTCCAACAATATGTAATTGTGCATAAAGGAGAATTCCCTTGATAGAGTAATGGGTATCGTATTCCCTACACAATGATTTTGGCTAGGAAAATGGTGGTGCAATTTCGCCAGCAAAACGGAGTGACATAAGACATCATAAAAAAGGTTGATAAGGGAGTAAATGGTACCTCATAAAAGGTACATGAAATGTAAAGTAAGGGGGTTCTATAGATATAATTAACAACATATGTAATGGAATTTTGATTCATAATACAAAATAATGGCCTGAATGAAAATGAAGAGAGAGAAATTACTTGCAGAATTTCGGCATGGTAACAAGTGAAAATTGGAGGCATGAATGAGAGAGAAAAGGGTTCACTCATCATTAAAACATAAATTGGTAAGTATGTGGGTGTTTATAAATCATACCCCAACATTTATAATTGAAAATAAAAGGGAATAACAATATTATGAAACATGGATAAAATGAGGAAGGAGTGAATCACTTACAGAAATTCGGGATGGTAAGAGTTGTAATTGGGGGGAATTGATGCGAAGGAAATTGTACTTTAATCATTATAAAATAAGGAAGTAATTATAGGGTAGGTTTTAAAAAATACGCCAACATTTATAATTAAAAATAAAAGGTCATAAAAATATTAAGAGACATGGATAAAATGAGAAAGGAAAGAATCCCTTACGAAAATTCGGCATGGTAACAGGTGTTCTTGGGAGGCATTAATGAGAGAGAAATGAGACTCCCATCATTCACAAATAAAGAGGGATGTATAGGGGAGGTGAGAAATCATACCCCAACATTATCAATCGAAAATAAAAGTGCATTAAAATATTAAGAAATATGGATAAAATGAGAAAGGAAGGAGTCCCTTACATGGACGTCTGATACCAAAGACTCTGGAGAGGCTTGAGAGAGGTTTCTTGGGATCATGGGGTGCTTTGGGTGTATTCTATAGAGATAAAGGTAAATTTTGGACGAAAAAAAAGTATTTTAGTGAAGTGAAAGTGGGATCTTGGGTGGTTTTATATAGGAAAAGATAGGGAATTCATTATTATTTAGGTTTGGGACACCACACATTAAACAAATCTAAACCACAAACCAACCCCCGGTTTTTGCCTATGGTTTTTTCCAAAGGGGATTGGAAGCCATTATTTTAGAAGGACAGTGTCTGAACATCTAAAAATAATAGGGTGGATTATGTGGAGGTGAGTCACACTCTATAGGAATTAAATTTTAAAAAGTTAAAATGTTTTATAAGTCAGGAGGGGTCCACTAATGCAATGTAAAATAAATCCAAAGAACCTGAAATCACTTTAATTTAATGGTAAAAAATATATTATCCTAACATAATGTTTATAGTACTTTATTAATTTTTGATTGGGTCATTATGATGTCATTAAACACATTATATATTTATGTTGTATTTAATTTTTACCAAAAAATCTATTATCTTAGAAAATTTTGAAAATTTTTCCATTGGATAATTTAGAAATCAAGATTACAAAAATAATATTCATTTAATCTAAATAATTCTCTAAATATGTTAATTTTAAAGTTAAAAAAACCCAACATTTATCAAAAATTTATTGGTTTTGACAAAAATAGCTTTCAAACATTAATAAAAATCACAACTGTATTAATAATAATTATTTGGTCATTTATATTATATAAAATGAAATTTAGGAATAATATTTAATTAATATAATATTTAATTAAAAAATCCATTAATTCATTAACATATATTTCTTAATTAACTAAAATGCTATTTTTTCTTAAAATAACTATTTACTAAGTAACAATAATAAAATGAAACTATATTTTTATACAAAAATAATGTACAAAATAATAGTACTAGGGTCTCATTACATAAACCCCTATTACATATAAATAAGGTTGTAGGGTTTTAAGGGTTGATGTCCTATGAACCAACTGGTTTGTACTTTGATTACATGAATGTTCACTTATTATATATTGTTCATTATTCTGCATGACTATAATATAATAAGGACATGGAATATTTTTTGCATTATTAAGGTCATGGAAGATCCCCAATGTGATGAGAACCTTGAAATTATATAACAATATTCTTAAATAAAGTTCTGCGGTTAGATGACATACTATGATAGGACACATAGTGTACAGATCGTCATGTGTGAGTACTCGTAAGAAGACGAGTCTCTCTCTCATGGAGTTCGCACATGGTAATCTCCAAGATGGGAGATTATGAGAACGGACCCGCCAATAGAAATTCTTCATGTCTTGGTGTCATGGTACATTCCAATCTATGAGCGTGTGTAATGGTCCTTAGACTTGAAGTTTATCATTAACTCATGTCATGACTCGCGCATTTAGATTTACTAACGAAAACTGTTATGCAGATAGTTGGTGGGAAGTAGGGTACGTGGGGGGCATCACGAGTGACATGTTGTTAATGGATAAGTCAAGGATGGATTTGTCCCTTCCATTTATGGAAGTTGATATCTCGTCCCTTTCATTGAAATAGGACCGTCACATTAAATTCCAAGGCCATGGTGTAAACGAAGAGTTTATTTCAGGTAGTCAAAGAACGAAGGATTAAGAATATAGGTTTATGAAAATTCCATGAAACCTGCTTGATGAGATATTGAGAAAAATAGATTAAATTACACATTAAGCATCCATATGAGGTGATACGTCAATACAATGTCTACTTCTTTCTGTTGGGTGCCTTGACCTGTTGTTAGAAAGTAATCTTAGACTTTAGGCAAGCATGCCTAATGACAATGAAAATGAGTCCTAGAGGGTCACACACTAAGTGTGTTCAAGTATCTCAAGTAGAATAATGATTATTCCCACACGTGGTTTAATAATTTCGAGGAAGCATAAATCATATTAATGTTGGAGAAATAATAAAATGTAAACAAGTACATGCCATATATTATTAAATGTACACACCATGTAGTTTTCATTTTGGAAAGGAAATGAATAAATGGAAACAAGATGTAGATGTTGTGTACATTGAATGTACACACCGTCTAGTTTTCAATGAAAAACAAGTACACACCGTGTATTTATTAATACACACTGTGTAGTTTTTCTAGTCTGGATTTTGAGGAAATATCGTATTATTAAATGATATTTATTATAATCAGCGTGAGCGCATGTCAAGGAACTAATTATTAGACATGGGGGTTTTAAATATGATTTAATGAAATAAATGCAACATGTAACGCGTTTATTTATTCTCATTACTCTACAACCTCAAACTCGATTATAAATATCCTCACAACCCCAACTCATTTCCTCTACAAGAGAATCGTCATAAATAAAAATTCTGGAGAATTCAAGGCCGAAAGAACCTCTTCCTCCAAGAACACTCTCAAGACTGAGAGAGATCCTCTTCCATTGGATCAATATGATCTAAGGTGGACAATGAATGAAAATGTTTCTCCACTCTAGCACCCAGATACTCCTTTGGCGACGCCCCGGGATACGAGTTAAATGTGTGGATCACCGCTAGAGGAAGTCTACACCTGGCTTCTGCGACGCAACGATGAATCACATTAGGACGTGATCAAGAACATCAATGAAGAAAGAACACCCAAAAGGTATTTATTTTCAATTGATTATATTAATTATAATCAACATGTAATGATCCTACGTTGTAGTTCTAGGACATTCCTTTTCTTTGTCCATTTATGTGATTTGATTTATGGAGACTCGCATTTATCATCATATTGATCACGGATTGATCATTGTTAATGACAAAAAGTCAAGTGGGAACATCCATCCACATGCTTCCACTATGCCTGGAACATTCAAATGGTATCTGAGCGAGGTTAAAAAGTTGATTATAGTTATTTAATTTTCTTTGATAATTTATGCATTTATATTTGACTCAATTCGAAATAAATCGTTCTTTAAATCTGAATAAACGAGATATGTTCTTCATCCTTAGTTTCTCAATTCATATAACTGAAATGAAATTTTATTTTAAATTTTTATTAAAATAAAAATGAGGATTTCATCCGGAGGAGCCACTTTTTCTGTCTATACAACACAGGAATACACGGCGTGTAATGAAAACTACACACCGTGTACTTAGATTCAACGAACCGGTACTGGTCCGCCAAACCACGCCATGTAAATTGATTACACCTAAGCATTTAAAACCCCGTGTGGAAAAGAATTAAATGGCGCGTGGGAGTTGGAATACACGGTGTGTATGTTGGAGGAACATGTCGTGTAGTCTGATCCGACCCAAGTGAAACCGTGTACAAAAGAGAAGCCACATACCACATACACAGGATCTCCATGACAGTTACCACATATCAAGGAATTACACGCTGTGTATGATTTATCTACATGCCATGTACTCCAAAATTTTCAAAGTACAAAAAACACGCCAAAGCGCCCGATGTGTACTTTGGATAAAGGGTGAAAGGAAATGCCCGCCATGTAAATATAAAATACACGCCGTGTAATTTCCAGATATTTCACTAGGTTTCCTCCAAAAGTACCAAGGCCTATACAAGGAATATGGATGAGAAGAATCTCATGGAAATTCATAAATGAATTTATGATAAAGAATTTATTAATTATAAAATCATAATTAATTGAATTCGAGTGCGACTTATCTTAAATTAAAGAACGATTAAAATAATTTGAATTCTAAATATGCGTAAATGTCGTTACATGCTACGGATGATCATGAGCTAGACCAAAGACCCCTTGTATGTGTGTATGGTTTCATTTCAATTTGTTTAATTAAAATTCGTCGGCCTTGAGCCTTCTTCCAAAAAAATGTAGGGCTTGCATGCCAAGGGTTTCTTTAATGTAAACCCCATTTAATGGAGGATCTCTCAAGCCAGAGCAGATAGTTCGAAATCCGAAGATGGGGAAAAACCAACCCAAGAAGATAAAAAGGTGGACTAGTGGGAGCTAGAAAACACGAACCATCAGGTTCAAGGTGTTTTACCTAGGTCAGGGTTAGCATATCAAAAACGCTAGATAAGCTAACCAATAGAAGCTCATGATCATGCCATCTTATTTTAATTATGTTTGATTGGATGGTTTATTTATTATGTATGTGTTTTCGTGATCACATAATTAATAAAAAGGCCTGAAAAGATGGAATAAAATAAAAACCGGACTATGCGTAAACATTATCTGAACATGGTTAATAACTTAAGCAAGCATCACTTAATATTAACAAGCATGTGATAATTCAAAACTACGCATAAAGAATAAAATCCCTCAAATACCATATTATGCCAGACCAAGCCTTCCATTACTTGATTAAGGGAAAGACTCAATAAAACTATGTGTTTGACCAAACCTTATTGGGACACTTACTTTTATAATGTAAGCCATTATGAAAGGTTTCAGGTTGACTTAACCAGATTACATCAAGAGGAGTATCCCTTTCTAGACATGATGTAATATTCGAGGCAGCAGTTGAGGAAATCCATGTCAGGATTTCTGGATTGGGGATTCCACTCAACAGATCAAGGATATGTATGCTCACAGTTGGCAAAGACCCGCCTACCTAAATACCATCAAATAACTTGACCAACCCTTGTTAGGGTTATGAGAAGGGGAATATGGATCCTTGACACTATAATGTCAAAGAAAATGGACATTTTGAGTTCAATGGTGAGGGCCATTGGGACTTGATAAAATAGTGGGAGAATTAATAAATTCATTTATTATTTTTCATAAAGTGTAATCAAGAAAGAACTGATAAATATGCTCTTTTAATTTGTTGAATTGATATAAAAAACTCATCAACCACCTTTTCTCTGTGATCCATTCTGGATAGAGACAACATCCTCACCGGCAGTAACTTTCAGGAATGGTTTAGGAGCCTTCTGGTTATCCTATTCCATGAACTAAAGTTTTACGTGCTGGAGTCCTCACTTCTTGACCCCCCTGCCCAAGGGGCGAGTGATGAATATTTCCCTGTCTATGATCAAAATTTGAGTGATGCACTCGACGTTCAATGTTTGATGCTATCATCTATGTCTAGTGAGCTCATAAAGTCTCATGAAGACAAGGATGCCTATAGCATGCTCGAGAACCTCTGTTGTCTATACCAAGAGAGAGCACGATAGGAATGGTTTGAGATCTCCAAGGCTCTATTTTAGAGAAAGCTTGGAGAGGGTGCCCCATCCAGGCCTCATGTATTCATGATCATTTTCTACATTGAGCGCTTGGAAGTTCTTGGGTTTAAAATCCCTAAATAATTGGGTACTGATCTCATTCTTGCATCACTCCCCCAGATCTTCTTAAACTTTGTTGTGAACTTCAACATTAACAACATTGATAAGTCTCCATCTAATCTTCTAATCCTTATTCTCCAAGTGGATAATGACATGAAGGATGAAAAACCTTCTGACATATGGTGAATAAAAGGATAGGGAAGGTGAAGAGATTTAAGCCCAAAGCATTTTCAAGGCCATTTAAGAAAAGTAAGATCAAAGGGGATGCAAAGAAACAGGATGCTATTTGTTTCGCATGTGGCAAGAAGGGCCACTGGAAGAAAAAATACACCCAACCCAAGAAGTAAGGGGAAGCTTCAGGTGTGTTTGTTATTGAATGCAATCTATTTGTTCCTACTAATTGGGTATTAGATACAACTTGTGGTTCTCACATCTGTATCCAAATACAGGAACCAAGTCGATTCAGAAAGATTGACCGAGGTGAGGTGGATCTACGAGTGGCCAACGGAGCCAGACTCACTGTTGTAGCTGTCGAAGACTACCATCTCACATTTCCTACTAGGATGGTCCTGGTTTTGAATCGATATTATTTTGTACCCTCTGTAACCAAAAACATTATTTTAGTATCCATATTAGATACTGATGGATTCATCTTCAGGTTTGGAAGTGTATGTTTCTACTTTTATAAAGATATCATTTGTTTTGGTAGGGGACATTTATATAACGTCCTCTATTTGTTAGACTACACAAACCATGTAATGGAAATCAATGACAAAGTTAATTCACATGACTCATACCACCCCTAACTTTGGAATCACCGGCTAGGCCATGTCAATGAGAAACGTTTGAAAAAATTACATCAATATGGGTATTTAGATTCTTTTTAATTAAAACCACTTGGTGTATGTAATGCATGTCTACATGGAAAAATGAACAAATCCCCATTTAGTAGGAAAGGTGAAAGGGCTAAAGATATTCTAGAATCAGTTAACACAGATGCGTGTAGACCATTTCCAGTTGAAGAAAGGGGTGGGTTCTCATACATCATAACTTTTACTGATGATTTTTATAGATATGGATATATCTACTTAATGAGGTATATGTCAGATTATTTTAATCTGTCCAAATAATACAAGAATGAATTTGAGAACCATCTTGATAAGAGGATTAAGAAACTCTGCTCAGATAGAGGAGGATAATATATTAATCAGGACTTCATTGATTTCTTACGAGAGTTTGGGATTATATCTAAACTTACTCCTCCATACACGCCCTAGTGGAACGGTGTTAGTGAAAGGAGGAACCACACCTCGATGGACATGGTGAGATCAATGATGAGTCATGCGAGTCTTCCATTATCCTTTTGGGGATATGAATTACAAACAGTAGCACACATACTAAATCAAGTACCAAATAAATCAATAAATGGTATTCCATACGAGTTATGGAGTGGACTCAAAGCCATGTTATTGAATTTACATGTGTGGGGTAGCGAAGAATTTTTTAAGACCTCTTTAGGTAACAAACTTGCACCCTAAGGCACAAAGTGTTTCTTTATAGGATATCACCAGGAAACAAGGGTATATTACCTATACAACCCCTCAAAAAATAGGTTACAGTGGAAAGACATGCCATATTCCTTGAGAGGGAGCACATCTCCAAAAGAGATAGTGGGAGCGAGACAGACTTTGATGAAGTCGAGGATCAAGATACACCGAATTTGGTACAAGAACAGATTCCACAAAGCCTCGTGGAAGAAAAATCTATTCTAGAGACACAAGAACTGCATAGGATAATGATATTGGTGAGAGAACCAGAACGATATGGTTTTACTGTCACCAAGGATGGTGACTCATTATTGGTTGACAATGATGACCCTCTTATCTACAATAAAGCAGTTGAATGAATAGGCGTTTCCAATTGGAAAGAAGCCATGAATTCTGAAATGGATTCCATGTACCAAAACAAAGTCTAGATTTTGGTAGATCCTCCTATTGATGTAAAGCTTGTTGGTAATAAATGGGTATTAAAGACGAAAATGGACATGGAGGGGCAAATCAGCACCTATAAGGCACGACTGGTTACAAAAGGTTTTAGACATTATCAAGGAATCGACTACGATGAAACATTTTAACCGGTTGCGATGTTGAAATCCATCAGAATCTTATTGGCCATTGCCGCTTACCGTGAATTTAAAATTTGGAAAATGGATGTAAAAATAGCATTCTTTAACGGGAACCTGCAGGAAGATGTCTACATGACACAACCATAAGGGTTTGTGACTCCAAAGGATTCTAACAAGGTATGCAAGTTGCATAAATCCATTTATGGATTAAAGAAACCATCAAGGTAATGGAACATTTGTTTTGATGAAGCTGTAATGGAATTTGGCTTTGTTAAGAACGAATGTGAGCCTTGTGTCTACAAGAGGTTTAGTGGAAGTGTAGTCGTTTTCCTAATTGTATATGTTGATGACTTATTACTAATTGGAAACGAAGTACCTATCTTACAGTTAGTTAAGGCATGGTTTTATAAATTATTCTCCATGAAATACTTGGGAGAGGAAGCATATATTTTTGGGATCACGATCAATCGTGATTGATCCCTGAGAATGGTGGGTCTGAGTCAAAGTACAAAAATTGGCAATATACTGAAGAGATTCAGTATGGAACAGTCCAAGAGGGTATTGTTTATAGTGTCACATGACATTCATCTTTCCATGAAAATGTGTCCTCAAACACATGATAAAATAAAAAGAATAGAAAGGACCCCTTACACATATGTGATTCAGCCAGTCATGTATGTTATGCAATGTACGAGGCTAGATGTTGTGTACGCATTAATTGCAGTAGGCAGATATCAATCTGGTCCAGGAGACCGCAATTGGTTGGCAGTCAAGACTATCCATATGTATCTGAGGCATACTAAGGATATGTTCCTTGTTTATGGAGGAGATGAGGAACTAGTCATCAGAGGACATGTAGATGCTAGATTCCAAACTAAACATGATGACATGAAGTCGCAGACTGGATACATCATCAGTTTGAATGGAGGTGCGGTGATCTAGAAGAGCTCAAAGCAAAGTATGGTGGCAGATTCTACAATGAAGTTTGATTATATCATATCTTCTGAGGCAGTTAAAGAAGCAATATGGATGAAAAGCTTCATCTAAGAGATAAATATAGTACTGATCAGTAAAGATCCTATCACACTCATTTGTGATAATATTGCAGCGGTGGCACTTGCAAAAGAGCCAACGTCACATCAGCGGACAAAGCACATACTTTGTAAGTATCATCTCTTGAGGGATTTTTCTCAAAGAGGTGAAGTTTTAGTGAGCAGTATTTCCACAGAAGACAATGTGGCAGACCCCTTGACTAAATCCTTGACTCAGCCGAAACATGATCATCATGTGAGGTCTAGCGGACTAAAAGTCATAGGCAGTTGGCTCTTGTCCAAGTGGGAGTTTTTAAGGGTTGCTGTCCAGAGAACCAACTATTTTGTAATTTGATTACATGAATGTCCACATATTATATATTTTTCATTGTGCTTCAAGACTATAATATAATAATGTCATGGAATATTTGTTGCATTAATAATATCATGGAAGATCCCTTCTATGATGATATCCTTGAAGTGCTATAAAAATATTCTTAAATAAAGTTATGTGGTTGGATGACATACTATGATAGGAAACATAGTATACAGACCGTGATGTGCGAGTACTTGTAAGAAGATGAGGCTCTCTCTCATGGAGTTTTCACTTGGTAATCTCTAAGATGGGAGATTATGATAACATACCCGCCAATACCAATTCCGCATATCTTGGTGTCATCGTACATTGCTATCTACGAGCATGTGCAATGATATTTAAACAGGAAGATTATCATCAACTCATGTCATGACTCGCCCACATAGATTTTCTGATGAAAACTGTCACACAGACAGTTCACGGGAATTTTGGTACGTTGGGTGCATCACGAGTGACATGTTGTTAATGGAGAAGTCAAGGAAGGATTTGTCCCTTCCATTTTTGGAAGTTGATATCTCGGCCCTTTGATTGAAATAGAACTGTCGCGTTAAATTCAATGGCCATGGTGTAAACGATGAGTTTATTTCAGGTAGTAATAGAATGACGGATCAAGCATATAGGTTTATGACACTTCCATGAAACTTCCTTGATGAGATATTGAGATAAAGGGATTAAATTACACTGTAAGCGTTCGTATGAGGTGATACGTCAATGTGGCGTCAACTTATTTCTCTTGGGTGCCTTGACCCATTGCTAGACAGTAATCTCAGACTTTAGGCAAGCCCGCCTAATGCCAACGAGAAAGAGGCCTAGAGGGTCACACACTAAGTGTATTCAATTGTCTCAAGTAGAATAAAGATTATTCCCATATGTGGTTTAATAATTATTCAAGGAAGCCTAAATTGTTTTAACATTGGAGTAAGAATAAAATGTAAACAAGTACACGCCACGTATTAATTAGTACACGCTGTGTAGTTTTTATTTTGAAATCAAGTACATGCCGTGTATTATTAAATGTACACGCCATGGAGTTTTCATTTTGGAAAGGAAATGAATAAAAGAAAACAAGATATACATGCCATATACATTTAATGTAAACTCCATATAGTTTTCAATGAAAAACAATTACACGATGTGTATTTTTTAATACACACCGTGTTGTTTTTTCAGTCGGGATTTTGAGGAAATAACATTTTATTAAATGATATTTATTATAATCAGCGTGAGCGCATGTCAAGGAATTAATTATTAGAAATGGTGGTTTTCAATAAGAGTTAATGAAATAAATGAAACGCGTAACATGTTTATTTATTGTCATAACTCTAAAACCTCAAACTCGATTATAAATATCCTCACAACCCCAACTCTTTTCTTACACAAGAGAATCATTGTACATATCAATTCTGGAGAATTATTTCAAGGATGAATGAACCTCTACCACTAATAACACTCTCAAGACTGAGATAGATCATCTTCCATTAGATCAAGATGATCTAAGGCGGAAAAAACAAGCAAAGGTTTCTCCACACTAGCACCCGGAGACTCTTTTTGCGATATCCTGAGATACGAGGTACACATGTGGATCAACGCTAGAGGAAGTATACACTTGGATTCTGCGACACAATGATGAATCACATCAGAATGTGATTAAGAACATCAAAAAATAATGAACACCCAATAGTTATTTATTTTCGATTGATAAAATTATTAATAATCAACCTGTAACGATCCTACATTGTGGTTCCGAGACATTCCTTTTCTTTGTCCATTTCGGTGATTCGAGCCATGGAGACTGGCGTTTATCGACATATTGATCCAGAATTGATCATTGTTAATTACAGAAAGCCAAGTGGGAACAATCAACCCATGAGCTTCCCCTACGCCCGGATCCTTCAATGGTAAGGTGTGGGAACGTGACAGACTCTTGAGGTGGCTCAAATAAAATAACTCAGGTGGTAATCTCATTCAACTCCCAATTCTCCCATAGGTGATTCCGTTAAATATTAACATGTTGAAGATCATCTTGTGCATGGTCAAGAGAGAATCACAATGAAGCAACCTCCTTTTTGAGCTCTGCCCAATGGACTTCATGTGGAGAAATTCTATTGGATGAGGCCATCACTTCCTTTCTCTGAGTAAATTTATTTTTTTAAGGCCTATATTTATACAGATCATGTGATCACTGTTTAACGACTATATTTTCTATAGTCACAATTCTTAATAGAATTTTAAAATCCTAAAACATAAATACAAATAAGTTTATAAGTTATATAACCATTTTACATAATAATAAATTTAATTAGATTAAGAGGAATTTACATTAATAAATGTTTGGGTTGTTACAAAAAATATTATCATATTGATGATTTGGGTACCCTACACTACTTTTCACACTGGTTAAATGCTCATTCCTAACAGCTAAAATTTTGACGCTATAACCCTTCAACAAATGACGTATCATGGACCAATATTCCCACACACACATAGGCCACAAACCACCATATCCCTCCTACATACACATCAGTCACAACAACAACACCTCTCACACAAAAAAAAACACCTAGTTCTCATCCCAAAGACACCTAGGATACAATCCTAGCCTAGTGAAACCTATGCCTCTCATCCACAACACATCATACATGAAAGATATTTGTATAATAGCAAACCCCAAGAAATTATAGCCTACCAGATATGCTCGAGTGGTAAGAACCCAGAAGGAGGTGAAAGAAAGAAAGTCAGTAACCATCCATCCTTTCTCCAACCAAGATTTGGGAAAGAAACCCTACCCCATTAAATTAGGATGTTCATCATGTTGTGATCAAAGAGGGTGGGGTGCATATTGGAAATAACAAGGAACTAAAATTTATACATATAGGTAAACAGGCACTTAGCCCAACTTATGGGTTTCAAACAAAAACCAAACCACACAAACCACCATTGAGGCTACCCCTACATGCTGTATCCCCACAAACAACAACCACATCCCGATGTAGAAGTATACCCCATCCAATCCATTTAACCAATTTTTATTCTGAATTTATCAATTTAATCATTTATTTATTCCATCTCTACCTGCTCAACTAACAAGAACAACATCTGCAACTATTTTTAGAGGGCTAAAGGACACAATACACTACCAAGGTAAACAAGTAAGTATGGACCAAGTTATGAAAATAAATTATAAAAAACATTCATAAAAACAACATAGAACAACCAACCTACATACCCAATGAAAAACAAGTCCATCCATTCAAAAATAAATCAATCTCTCAACCGGAGATTCCATCACACCTTCTGTATCACCCAATAAAAAAAGACCACATCAAAGCACCACCAAACAGTGTAGCCCCGCTGAACACACATACCCTTCCATATTCAAAATACTCACCCCTCTATCCACCCCTAGTACCCAATAGAACACAACACACAACCACACCATCAAGACAATAATATTCAATTTTAGCCAACTAGGGTTATTTAAATTCACTTTAAATAACAGGGGTGATCATAGAATAGGATTGATCCAGGGGAATCCATTTATTTATCCATGTGTATGTGATTAAGTAGGTTTTCATGTTACATCCATTCAATAGAGTATCAACATAAAATAATGAGCATCACTAGTGTGCAACCAAGGATAACCAATGACCCTGATTTTAAGAAGGCTATACGACCCAACAATTCATAATAGGAGAAGAAGGATACTAATTAAAACAAACCATGAAAATAAAACCATATTTACTTCCATTCCCATTATCATAAAAGTTTGAATAAAATTTAATCATCATCTTCTGTGCCCCTTATTTATTAATTGTTAATTAAAAGGATTCAGTCGTCCTTAAGAAACATTACCACACTCACCCCGCATGATACACAATTAAAGAGAGACAAAGAAAAAAAAATCCCTACTCAGAACAATAGGCAAGCCGAACTCCTCCTTGGGCTAGAAAAGGGGTCACATGAGCAGTTGGACACTCCAAGGAAACAGGAGAGAAAATGTCTCAAGCAAAGGTTCACAACTCATCTAGAGAGGAGATCTCTAGGGGCACCAAGAAAAAAGAGAGGAGAGTACCTTTGATTTAGAAAAAAGAAAATCAGATCCTATATGAAAGGAACATAAATAGTTTTCAATGTCATTGAAAGGGTATCATGGTCAAGATTACACGGTTTAACTATTTCAAAGTGTCAAGACCACTAGGATATTTAATAAATAATTAATATCTTTTGAAATGCTATTAAAAATGCACAAAAAGGGTTAAACTCTATTAATGTCAAATAAAACGTAAGGAGGGGGGGCTAATTTTTTTTTGGGAAAACTAGAATGAGTAACTAACACCGAGCCACCAATGATGATCCACCAACGGCTTATACAACAACACCCAAAATCACTAATTCCCTGATTCACCGACACTGATGACCTGTGTCATTGACACTGACACCCTGACTCACAGACAACGATGCACAAACTCAGCGACACCTACGCCCTGACACATTGACACTAATGCCTTTAATCAATGACAATGAAAGTACAAAAATGACATGCGAACACCAGAAATTCAAAATGACATGCCGACACTGACAGTTCAAAATGGCATCCTGACACCGACAGTTCCTATTGACATGCTGACACCAACAGTTCAAAATGACACGACAACACTAACATTTGAAAATGACATGCTAATAATGATAGTTAAAATGACATTCCAACATCAATTGATCAAAATAAAACACCGATTGAAAAACTGTATTTTTGGAAAACTCCCAGAATGAGTCATCGGTACCTCCGAAAACTCCCCAAATATTGGATTTTAACATTGGAATTGACCTGAGAGGTCTAGTCCATTATTTTAAATATAAATATCAAAGAATAAATTAATTATATAGAAAAATATTTTACTAGAATAAACATCATGATTACCATTGAAATTGAGCAGAAGCAGCATCATTTCCCTTTCTAGAAAGGCAGTGGAGGAAAATAGAAGGAATGTTATAAATTGCAACACTACAAGAACGAAACGTTTTTGAGAAAGAAGATGTATGTCGATGTTTTGGTGGATAAATAAATCAAATATGGATGGAAATATTTAAAAATAAATGATATTTGTAATTAATAATGAAAATTAAAATCAAATTTTCATTATATAATTTTTCCCTAAAATAGATAATTTATATCATAAAATCACCTTCGGATCTTCCTAAAGGGTTTCCTTTGATATAGATTGTTCTTCCATGGGATTGGTAAGAAAATCATGTGTAGAGGAAATTATCTTCATGGTTATTCAAACATATTATTTATATAATTTTAATATGGTAGAGAATAGATATTATTTTGAAGAAAAACACTGTATATTAAGAAAAAAAATTACCTTATCATTGAAAAATATTTATTTCTTAAAAGGTTTAGGGAATTAGATACTCTATTGTGAATCCAAATCCCCTATTCTTGGTCCCTTATAATGTATATAACATTTTATACAATGGTACCAACATGAATTGATTGTGATCTCATAATTAAAGGGTCGTCCTCAATTTAATTTTCATCTATCCCAACATTTGTTTTAATCACTAGTAGAATAATCGACCAATTCTTATTTAATGTACATGTGAAATATGATACTTTCACTATTTGTGATGAAATTATGAATGGAGCATATTTTTTCATTCCACACAAAAATTCACCTTTATGGCTCCCATTTCATCAACATTCTCTTAACTGATATTTTCATCCTATTTGTAATTGAAAATATAAACTTGAAATGTCGTATAATCCCACTTGTATATCTATTCAATAATGAAAATATATAAAAAAAATCGTGAATTATATTTCTATCCTCGGAAATAGATATGTGCATTACTTCCATGATAATAATAACAACACTTTTTTTAATCGTACTATAGTCATCATGCTTTTTATAGAATACATAATGGATTATAGAACTTGTTTAAGAAATAACATTTTCATTATGTCCCCTGACAATCCATCGAATTAATTCAGAGATTGAATTTAGATTTTAAGATAATGCCTTATAAATTTGATCTTAGAACCATCATAAAAATTATTGATTATATGGATTTGGTATCCATACTTTATCATATGATGGATTCAAATATCTAAGAATTTCTTTTTGGGATTCGATGTATGGATCAACATCTTAACTATTATGGAAAATATAAAGGCGTTCTTTATTCCTCTATTTTATTTTTATTACAATAACATATAATTTGGAAATCCCTTCTCCCATAAGGTATCTTCTATGACGATAATTTGGAATACTAATGCAATCAACCTATGATAGGAAAATAGTACATATTTCATAATCTTCTTCAATAATATATCATCCTACAATACAACATTATAGTCAACCAAGATTCTTGATACACTCTTTCAAAATAAACTTTTACCATTAAATTGGTTAAATATATCTATAATTAATATGACCACTTAGTTGAACATATGTAAACAATTGAACCATTAGGTGGTCAAATATATCAAATAATGATGGTGGGAAGATCATAACTAATTCTCATAATATGACTGAGAACTCCTTATTCCTGATTCAAAATGTTTTTATGTCTATTGATTTATTGTATATGGACTCAAAAATGATGCAGGTTCTGGTTAATATATGTCATACATTT
The DNA here is from genome assembly GCA_963277665.1 of Viscum album. Taxonomy (NCBI): domain Eukaryota; kingdom Viridiplantae; phylum Streptophyta; class Magnoliopsida; order Santalales; family Viscaceae; genus Viscum; species Viscum album. The sequence continues at coordinate 1,994,697,259 of OY728151.1, forward strand.
TGTAGAAGAATTTAATAGGAATAATAGTCCACACATATTTCATAAAAACATCACATTCAGGTGATTTTATTTCCTATAACTTCAAATTAGTCATTGAAACAAAATTCTTGATATTTTATGAATACCCCTATACCACATTTACACAATTAAGTGAAAATAAAAGTATCAATTTTTCATGTCTCGATAGAGTTAATACTACATGAGGAAGAAATTTCAACCCTTAACCCTCAAAAGTTACAACTCTTTTCTTTATCCCCATGTCAATCATGACCAACCTAGACTAGATTCCATATTTCTTTAGGTCGGTAACGTTTTGTAGCTTGACAATATCCCAATCAAAAAAATATTTTTTCTATATGCATGAAATCTAGAAAATGTTTGACATAAAAACAATTGCAATTCAATAAATCAATGAAAATTGATCTCTTATTCCAACTTTTTTTCTTATGGATTTTCAAAAATGGTTTAGTAAAAATAGTGTCAATATATTTTACTTTATCGAACAGTTGATTACTTGTTATTGGAGATAGTGGTGTGCCTTGTCTGATATTCCCATCAGATGTTTCCATCTAGGGTTGATATTTTGTTCATCATGGTAAAAATTTATGATTTTCAAAAAAATAGTCTTTTGTAATTTATTCAAAAAAACTATGTGTGTGCATTATTCTCAAATGGGACACCAAAACATTCTTTTCTTACTATAGATTAATAAATTTCCATAAGTGGGGATGTCATTTATCATCCCACGTAGTGTGGCCCTCAAAGTGAATTTTATATTTTATGATCATCATACATTGTAATGACTATATCCCACATCAATTTTAGATCTACAATCAATGGATCTAAATAGACATAAATATCATTACCAGTTTTCTTTTTTCTAGATATAAGTTGGGACACCATAATTTATTGGCCCTTCATGCATAACTATGGAGGCATGATTTAATTTACCAACATGAAGAGCCATTTACTGTGTATGGTAATATGCACACAAAAAGGATTTATTCCATATAAAGATAATGCAAGAAGAATGTGTCTTAGCTCATTTTAAAATTCAATATACTAGTAATAAATTTTATTCCACTAAATGGAATATACTAAATAATGTAGGTTAACATATTTAATTTTTGTATATGTATGTCATGTGAATTTTCTCATGGTTTTATAACATCTAAATTTTCTTCTAAACCATAAAATTATAGGAAATTACCATACATATTTTCAAGGAATTGATTCATTTTTCTTGTATCGATTCACTTCACGCTTAGGGAATTTTATGAGTTATTCATGGTCCATGAGAGAAAATATGCAATCATTTGAAAAAACATGCATTTTTATAGATCATTACCATTGAATGTAGAATCTGTTTAGCAACATATGTTTGAAATTCATGTTTATTTTCTTATCATAGAATATCACAAATTAGACAATGTAGTTCTATAAAGAGATCAGAAATACAAAACACGCCTTTAACTATTCTAGAATCAGCCATTATCAGCACGATTGAAAGACCATGGCTTTCATCAGTTCTAAGAAAGATATGATAAAAGGTAGTATTATCTACTCAAATAAAATCCGTGATAAAATACCCCATTTATCTATGATTTTATTTAGCTCTGGTAAATAGAATCTTTATCAGCTCTTTCAAAATCTCTAATAAAATGGTTCTATTATCAACATTTTTAATTACTTTACAAAAGATAAAACTTATTAGTGCCTGTATAAGATCTCATAAAGGATTCCATTATCAAAACATTTGAAATTGATTTTAAAGGGTAGCTTTATAAGATACATTAAAAGAACTGATAAATATTTATTTTATCAGCACATTTAGTAGTGCAGATAAAGTTGAAAACTATAGTGATGATACAACACACTGCATCACTAGAAAGAAGTGAAGTGTGCTACAAAAACACATTAAATCACTAAGAACATCAAAAAATTACAAAAATAAGTTAAAAATATATAATTTAAATGAAATAATATTTTTTACACAAATACAAGAAATAAAAAAATATATTATAGAGTATGTTAGTTGTTTTTTAACTAAAATGTTGTAAATTTCAAATAAAATGGAGCACTTTGATTTTCATTAGTCACACTATGAGTTGAATTGATGTGTCACCGATTAGTACAAGTCAAAAATTACTTATGGATCATTTTCTTAAAGTAACAAAATAATTGGAATGTGTTTTATCTATTTTGGGTATGTTAGTTGTTATTTATTAAAAGTAATGTCATTTTGGAATAAAAATATGCATTTGGAGTCATAACAGTCACACCATACATTAGATTAATGTATGGATGATCCTTACACATAAAAAAATGGAATATGGATCATTTTAGTAAAGTTCCAAAACAATCCAAATGCAGTTGATATTTTTTGAGTATGTCAGTTGTTTTTTCACTAAAATTAATGTCAATTTTCAATAAAAAGGAACACTATGAGCTATACCAATCACACCATATATCTTATTGTGTAGTGGATGCATGATACACATTCCAAATGACCTAGAGATTTTTGTACTAATGTAATAAAAAAATCATAATGGGTTTCCTAGGTATTGAGTACGCCACATGTGTTTTTTTACTAAAATTTCTTTTTAAATGGGAAACACACAGTTTGATCCATACAGGTGGCATCATGTGTGGGTTTGACATGAGATTTATTAATAAACATAAAAAATTAATTATGAATCGTTTTTGAAAATTAACAAATAAATCCAAGAATTTTTTCTCATTTTTTAGTGGGTGACTCTTTTTTGTATTAATATGTCAATTTTATACTGATAACAGACACTTTGAGTCACACCGATCACACCAGGCATGAGAATGATGTGTGGATGATCCCTACACATCAACAATGATGTATGGATCATTTTACTGTGGTAACAAAATAATTTTACCACATTTTATCAATTCTGAGTATGTCAGTTTGTTTCACTTAAATTAATGTCAATTTTGAATAAAAAAAGCACTTACATTCATACCAGTCACACTGTTCATCAAATTGGCACGTGAATGATTTATTGATCTACCAAATTACTCATGGATAATTTTACTAAATTATCAAAAAAAAAATCATTTTCTTTGGTTTTGAGCACGCCACCATTGTTTTTTACGAAAATGTAATTTCAATCTTCAAACACACACTTTGAACATATAGGTGGCATCATGTGTGGGTTTTCCATGAGACTTATTGAAAAAATCCGAAATGAATTATTAATGATTGTACCAAATTATCAATACAATATGAGTAAGTATGATCAGTTTTCAGTTATATAATTTTTTGTATTAAAATGTCAATTTGAAATTGATAACAGACACTTGGAGTCATTCTGGTCACACCGTGCATCGGATTGAGGTGAGGATGATCCCTACACCTAAAAAATGACATATTTAACAATTTAAAAATGTACCAAAACAATATGAATGAATTTTATTATTATTGAGTATATTAATTGTTTCTTTCACTAAACATAATGTCAATTTTGAATAAAAGGATGCATTTCGAGTCAAATGGGTCACATCGTGCATTGGATTGAGGCACAGATGATTCATAAATTTCCCTAATAACTCATGGATCTTTTTTTAAATGTATCAATAAAATCAGAATGTGTTTCCTCTATTTTGATCATGCCACTTGTGTTTTTTACTAGAATGTTATTTTAAACTAGAAACACACAAATTTGGCCATACAGGGGGCATAATGATTGGGTTTTACTTGAGGTCGATTCATACATTCCAAAAATAAATTACGAACTATTTTACCAATATATCATGGAAATTAGAATTTGTTTTATCAATTTTCTGTGAGTGATACTTATTTGTATTAAAATGGAAATTTTAAACAGATACTAGATACATGGGTTTATACCAGTCACACCATGCATCAGATTGATGTGTGGCTAATCTCTATATGTCAAAAATAAAATATATATTATTTTTCAAAAGTACCAAAATAATTCTAATGATATTTATCAGTTTTTAGTGAATTGGATGTTTTTTTCACTAAAATTAATGAAAACTTTAAATAAATAGATGGTCATAGAGTCATACTGGTCACACTATGTTGAAAATTGAGGCATGGATGACTGGTAATTGTCCCAAATGACTGATGTATCATTTTACTAAAGTATCAAAAGAACTGGAATGTGTTTCCTCAGATTTGAGTACGCCACATGTGTTTTTTTTACCAAAATGTCATTTTAAACTAGAACCAAGAACTCTGAGACATACATATGGCATCATGTGTGGGATTAACATGATACCAATTAATACACGTCATAAATTAATTATGAATAATTATCGAACATTATCAAGATAATTTGACCATGTTTTCTTAGTTTTTAGTGAGTGAACCTTTTTTGTATTAAAATGTAAATTTTAAACTGATAACAGACACATTGAGGCTTATTGTTCACACCATGTATTATATTAATGTCAGGATGATCCCAAAATTTACAAATAACGTATCTATTATTTAAAAAAAGTACGAAACCAATATTAATGTCTCTTATTGGTTTTGAGTATGTCATTTTTTTTATAAAATTAATGTCAATTTTTATTAACAAGACACACTTTGAGTCATACCGTGCACACCCTACGCCAGATTGAGGCACACAATTTGAGACACATAAGTTGCATCGTATGTGGGTTTGACATGAGAAAAATTCAAACACGTCAAAAATTAATTTTTAACGGTTGTACCAAATTATAAATAAAATCTGAGTGAGTCTTCTCATTGTTAATTTACTGACAAATTTTTTGTAATAAAATGTCCATCTCAAACTGATAATAGACACTTGGAGTCATACTAGTCACACTGTGCTTTAGATTGAAGTCCCACTAATCCCTTCATGTCATAAATTACGTATAAATCATTTTACAATATTATGAAAACAATCCGAATGTGTTTTTTTTAGAATGTTGGGTGTTTTTTTTCACTAAAATTAATGTCAATTTTAAATAAAATGACAAACATGTACTCATACTGGTCACACTATGCATCATATTGAGGCATAAGTGATTGATAAATGACTTAGGTAACTCATAGATCATTTTACTAAAGTATCAAAACAATCGTAATGTGTTTCTTGTTGTAGTGTTTTCCACATGTGTTTATTAATAAAATGTAATTTTAAAATGGAAACACTCACTTTGATCCATTCAGGTGGCATCATGTGTGAAATTTACATGAGGCTAATTCATACACATAAAAATTAATGATGAATAATTATCATGAATCATCAAGACAATATGAGCATGTTTTATTGGTTTTCAGTGGGTGACACCTTTATTGTATTAAAATGTCAATTTTAAACAGATAATGGACACCTGGAGTCATACCAGTCACACCGTGCATTGTATTGAGGTGAGGCTTATCCCTGTACATAATAAAATTATGTAATGATCATTGTACTAAAGTACCAAAACAATATGAATGATATTTTTTCATTTTTAAGTAAGTGAGTTATTTTTTTTCACCAAAATTCATGTTAATTTTGAGTAAAAATATGTGCATCAAGTCATACAGGTCGAACAATGCATCTTATTGATGGGAAGATGACTGATACATGTCCAAAATGACTCATGGATCTCTTTACTAAAGCAACAATACAATCATTATGTCTTTCAAAGGTTTTGATTATTTCACATGTGTTTTTTTTACTAAAATTTCATTTTAAATTGGAAACACACACATTGAGCCATACAGGTTGCATCATGTGTGGGTTTGACATGAGACTGATTCATACACATCAAATATAAATTATGAGTAATTTTTATAAAATATCAATACAATTCAATTTCTTTTTATCAGGTTTCATGAGTCACACATTATTGTATTAAAATTACATTTTTAAACTAATAATGGACTCATGGATTCATACCAGTCACATTCAGTGTTATATTAATGTGTGGATGATCCCCACACATCAAAAATGATGTATGGATAGTTTCCCTAAAGTAATAAAACAATAAAAATGTGTTTAATAAATTTTGAGTATATCAGTTGTTTTTTTCACTAAAATTAATATTAATTTTTAATAAAAATATAAAATTTGACTCATAATAGTTTCATTGTGTGTCGGAATGAGGTGTGATTGATCCCAACACACCCCAAAGGATGTATGGATCATTTTTGTAAAGTACTGAAATAATAAAAAGGTGTTCTCTTGGTTTTGGGTATGTTAGATTTTTTTCATTAAAATTAATGTCAATTTTGTATAAAATGTCACACATGGAGTCATAATGATCACACCGTGAATCATATTGAGTTTTTTATGATTTCTACACATCTTAAAAGACTTATGGATGATTTTTTAAAAGTTTAAAATAAATCAGAATGTTTTTCCTCAGTTTTGAGTACGCCACTTGTGTTTTTTAATAAATTTTCATTTCAAACTGGAATCATGCACAATGGATATTATCTTATGAGATAGTGTTGTGTTCACTTTTAAACATTTTTTCTCAAAAATTATCATGGTTTTTTCCTTATTATACATCATTTCCCAAAAAATTTATTATTTTCAAGATACCGCTTCTTATCCTCCTCCGCCTTAGTCTCCACCTTCTCTTAAACTCTACCTCCTCCTCCACATCATTCTCCAACTTTTACTTTGCCTCTGTATTCACCTCTACCTATGCTTATGCCTTAGCCTCTTCCTACACCCCCACCTCCTCAATTTCCCAGTAATTTTATTTTTGGCTTGTCAGTGCTCCTAAACAAATTGATCTCCTCTATTATTCTTCTCCTTGAGAAAGAGAACAAAAAACAATATATAAGCATTCTGACACTAATGATTCACACCCAAAATTTCCATCGATTGTCATAAATTATAATAAATCACAAACCTAGTATGAAATAACCTAAATTTGTGGTTGGCATAAATTATAACAAAAAGTACACTCTCCCCTCATATATAATAAAATTGATTTCTTCTTTTGAGTAATGATGATGTCAGTGATATAGATAATACAGAGAATGTATAGTAAAACAAATGATTATTAAACATATTTAATGAAATTATAATTACCATAAGAAATTAAATTTTTTTGGAATGCTGGCCTTTTCAAGATTATATGATTTCGCTCATAAATTTTCAAACTTAATATTCATAATCGATTTCAATATCTTGTTTCCGACACTAGAGAAACATTGACCAAAATAAGTAAACTGTTTTGAAATGATTTGATAGTTAAAAATTTATATATATAATTTAATATATTTTCTTCTATAGTAATCCACAGGTGTTATCCTTTTAGACATTGACATAATTCCATTATATATCCTGTTTGGATCAACCTATATATCATAAAAAATTCTCAAATAGGGAACGAACACATAATTAAAATTTTAATTATGAATTTTTTGTGTATTACATATTCAAAATACACATCATGTGTGGTCCTTTGGTTTCATATCCAAGAAATTAATCCAAAAAATAAATATTTATGGTGTTTATATTGAATTCTATCAGCATCCAGTGTCTCCATAAACAACGAAAACAATTATGTAATGGAAAAATTAAAAATAAACTTTATGTGATTAGTTCATAGAGGTTTAACCTTACTATATAGGCATCAAAAAGAGTATTTTGTCCGAATATTTTTTTGAAGCATCGAGTAACTATTCCTTTTTCATCTTAATTTGTTCCTCATTCAAAGATATTTATACCGTGGAAATGATACATGGATTCATGAATCCAAATCATGGTTCCCAAAATATTTTTTTCTATAGTTTTAAGGTAAATTCATGTAAAAAATATGAATAGTTATTAACTTTAATAAGTATATTTAGCTCACTATTTGGATAGATATATTATAAAAATTAACCTTAGGGAAGTATTCAAAATAGAGGTGCCCAACCATTCTGTATTGACAATATCAGTTAGAGTCTCGAAACCAATTAATTTAATTATTGAATATCCTTATATTTTTTCTTCATATTGAATTTAAGACAATGTTTTATCTTTAAATTTTGTCTCCAAAATAATTTTTAATGATAATAAATGGCTCTATGGAACCAGAAAGGGGATGGAATTCTTGAAAGGTTGTTTAGTATTCTTGGTTGATTCACTATATTTTCATGATATAACCTTTTGTTTATTTAGCGCTTTATCCATATAAATTATCATACCACACTACAGACCTTTTATTAGAAACTATTACTTGCTTTCACAAGAATTTCTTTTATTAAATACATACCTCATGTATATTTATAAGAATAGATGACCATTCTCTGAAATATCAAATAGCAGCTTAGACCATTGTAATATTTGGACCATCAAGTTAAACCTGGAACATAGTAGTAATAACATAAGTTACCTAAATATCCACTGTCATGGTATTATTTGGGAGGGGTTGATTGTGTACCTAGTCTTCGGTGATATTATACACTATACCCATCATAACACAACGAAAGGTGGGTGTTGACAGATAAAAATCATAGAAAATGTACACTACAGAATATTAGTAATATATATTTGTTGGAAGTTGTTTGATTCACATTTAGGAGAAATAGTAATGAAAAATTTGATTACCAGTGTATGGTTTGCTGTTTGAGGGAATGACTGGCCTAGAATCATTTGGAATCAATAGGTTCATGTGCAAATATTTTCCCCACTATCGATTCACTATGATCATTTCTTATACACTAGTATTCCTAACCATACTGCAAAATAATATGTTTCCGTGAGTATATTTTTTCCTCTAATCATCCCATCATATGGTATGTATCTTCATGTGGTTTTATCTTCTCAATATCTTTTTGAGGATAGACATAAAAACCTAATAGTCTAACTCCACCATATTGTTCATGTGATTTCAAAGCTCCATAAATTCACTTTTCTTCAGGTACAACCATTGCCGATTCTTTTGTCTAAACCATAAAAAAATATGAAAATATTTATATTTATTTAATACCATTATAAATCATAAAAAAATACAATTTTTTAATAATTTCACATGCTTCACATATTAATTTTGTGTTTTCATCAACTAATTTACCCTTTTTATTTAAATGATTCGGCTTCTATATCACATGATGTGGAATGGATGTGTCTTCAGAGTTTGATTCATCAATCAACATATAAACAAAGGAATATATCTTATTTCATATGTCATGATTAAAATTTTATTTTTGATTTAAAATTAATTAATTTTTTTATTGATGATGTGTACCCCTTCATTATTTTTTGATAGAGGTACATTTGTTTTGATACACGTTTTTTATTTTCAAAAGTCTTTTGATGTTTCATAAATTAACAATTTTGACTCAGGTTTGATAAAATAAATAATTTCAAATAATATATTATCGGCCGAAATGCACCGGAAAAGATTTTTTATTACGATGAATGTTGAATGAAATCCATGCTTCTTGGTTTAAAATGTGTGCATAACTATGTGGTGGATAGGGATTTATTTTCCTCATTGCATCCCTAAGATGTAGCTTTGTCCAAATTATCTGGATGCCTCTATGGGATTTTCCTGTAGACATTAAGAAAAAATTCATACTAAAATATTCTAAAATAAATGGTGTTTTCAAGGAATAAAGAAAACTAAATCATAATTTCATTGTATAATTTTTCAGTAAAATAGTGAAACTATATTGTAACATTATAATAATATATTTCCAAATGATTTCCTTCGATATAGGATGGACGTGGTTCCATGAGTCAACATCAACTAGAAAATTCATCCTCATTTTGAACCTTAGATAAAAAATTCTTGTCAACATGTTGGGTTCAGTGTGTTGGATTCGTTGATTCCAACCAACCTCATATTTTTTACCCAGACATCTTGCCTTGATAATTTTTTTCAAAACTGTTATGTAGCATCGTTGTTTTTTTAATCAACATGTTATTTATCCTTCAATAAATACACAATTTTATTATAAATAGTTTTTTGTTCCATGGGACCGGTAACATCATCATGTATAAAAGACATTGACTGCATGAGTAGTCAAACATTTATTTTGTATTCAATTTCAACAATATAATACAATTCATGCATAAACGTCCACAACTACATGCATCTTGCATGAAAATTGTTACTTTCCTGAATATATATATATAACATCAATACTATATTGTAACTAACATTAACTACCATTATTTAATACATCCTCAGAAGTGTTATTTCCTTCCTTCTCTTGATGATATATTTGATGCAACTCATTACATCTTTCAAAATATTCTTCCACCCATCATAGTTGGGGTGGTATATCAATAATGAACTTTTGAACCACAATGATAGGAGGAAGGCTAGTTTGAAAGAGGGAGTCCAATCCATCATCATGAGATGGATGAAAATCAAGTGGCTATGGATTAAAGTTTCCTAGGAACCTACACTTTTGGAATAACTCTTCAAGTCTTCTCAATTGAAGATGAATTGGAATACCTCCACTCGAAAGTTATTGAATAAATGAATATCACCCCCACCTACATTGGACATGACTTCTGTCTACTGCAGTATTCCTCACCACCAAATTGTGGATACATTTTTAATCCACCATAAGATCCATCTGTTAACAAACACCCCTATAAAGGGTTAATTTTTTAACTTATGATCTGTATTTATCTAGAAATTTTTACTCTTATAAATGAAATGAATCTATTCAATGCAATACAGAATTTATTTCTATGATATATTACTTTAAAATAATAGAGGAATCATAGATAATTCCCATCGTTGAATCTTATACCACATATATTGAATTAGATCTATAATTACCTCTAGGAAATAAGGATCGATATAGGTTCTAGCATACATAGGATATTCATTGGATCCTTCTTATGAAGATATTAGGGTCAGATTGGTGACATATTGTATACTAATGTAGATATTCACATAATTTTCCCCTTCCAGATAATAATAATCTTTCAGTAATAGGCACAAAATAGTCTATATTAAATGTGAACCCATACCCATATCTCTCATTCATTTCCTTTGTAATGGTTCTTTTCATACATTATTTATAATTTAAAATATGTAAGTATACTTTTTTAACTATATGTATGAAACGAATAACTAACAGTATCAATAAATTGGATTACTAATTAAATCAAATGATTAATAAGTTATATAAACCTAATCATCGCTAATATGTAAATTAGAATGCACTATTTATTTAATATTCAAGTTTCTATTAATATGAATTTATAATTAACTCTATAAAAAAAATTAAACAGAGATATATTAGAACACGACATTTAATATAATCTTACTGATTCCCACATGTCAACTGCTAAATAAGTGGCATGATAATCGAGAATATATGTCATGGAAAAAATAAACAAAACACATCCTAGAGTTCACATGGAAACTGAAGTATCCAACATAATTATGTTATACATAAATACTTATGGATTACATCATAGGTATGTAGAGTATATTCTTTCTTGGATATAATCAGGTCCAATATCCCTTTTTTCACTCTAATTCCATTTTTTAACATTTTTGACTGAATATTCCCAAATGGTTCCAAATTTAGGCCATTACATCACCTCACACACACATCCCAATCACTAAATCTTTTGTAAATGATAAGGGGTATAGATAAAATGTTTGAGAAATGGGTTAAACTCTTAAATTTTTAAATAAAATCAATACGATCATGCTATAAATCAAGAATTACCTTTGCTGTAGCATGTGGTGAAAAATCTATTTTATTTATCCATACCATCCCCCGCACAAATATTGACTAAACTTACAATATGAAAACATTCTAAAAAATCTTTGAAACCATTATCTATAGAGGATAATGATGAAATAAAATCACTCATAGTATTTCAGTATTGATTAGTATTTATGTAGGGTTCGTCAAGTTCATGAGCTACACAAAAACGTAAAACACAGAACCCAAAACATCAAAAAATGATAGAGGAATAGTATAAAATAACATACATTGGATTCTGTATTTGTTTAATATGAACGAACGTAGAGGGTTCACACTTGAAATAGGGAAATTATGTTAGGGAATGATAATTGTGAGTGACTGAGTCATGGTTAGGGTTTTTTTAAAAGAGATCAAGGACACATTCAACAGTGCTTTCAGAACAGAGCTGATAGTGATCCATTTTACCAGCGCTAAATTTATAAGTTCTTATTAAAGGAATATATATCAGTATTTTTTACAATGATAAATACCTAGCCTTATCAGTGTTAAAAAAGAACTGATAAATGTTTTATAATTCTAATTATATAAATAAATTTTTTATAATTTTAAAATTATTTAAATATTTGTTATATAATTATATAATTCCTTAAATATATAAAATTATTTATTTATATTATATAAATACTAATTTTAAAAAAAATTATTTATTTATAATAATTATAAATATATAATTTAATTAATATAGTAAAAAAACATTTAGAAATATATTTATTTTTAAATATTTATTTATAAATATATTTTTATCATTATTAATGGATACATATACTAAAATAATATAATCATGACAAATGAGTGAAATTGAATAATTCCAAATGAGTACACATTAAAAATACTACAATAAATTAAAAATATTTATTAATTAAATAGAATTCATTTAAAAAATTAATGATATATATTTATATTGAAGTGCATTGATACATAGAGAAAATAATAAAACATAGTTAATAAATATATATGAATAAATAATTGAAAATGATCAAATTGAAAAATAAAATAAAAAATAAAAAATATTAAAAATGAATTCCTAAACTATAGTACTAAAAAATTGATTGATTAAAAAAAAAATATATATTAATTGCATCATGTTATATTTAAATTCTAAAATATACTAAAATTTGAAACAATTACATAAACATTAGGTGTATGTGTTTCTATATAACGCGAAAATATATTTTTGTGCGTGATTGGGTATACAAACTAATTAACGCACACACACACACACATATATGTATGTAAAATAAATGCAACAGACAATGTTTGATATTGGTTAAATTGAAAAATCAAATGACATTAAAATTGAATAATTCGTTAATTTGTTTTTAATTAACACTTTATTTATATTATACTTATTCATTTTATATTTCTATATTTTATATATAATATATATTAATATTTATAATATATATATAAGTATATTAGATTTATTCATTTTTATCAATAATTATTTAATTAATAAAATGTTTCATATTTTTCTTATTTTACTCATTTTATTTTTATTATTTTAATTTTTGATATTATTTTAGATTTTTATTAGCGATTAAAAAGCACTGATAAAGATAATCATTTATCAATGCTAAAAACATAATAATGAAGGGAACCTTTTATCAGGGATAATAGTAAAGCACTCATAAAGGTTTCCTTTGTCTCCTCTAAAATAAAGCACTGATAAAGGTTTCATTTATTAGCTCTAAAATGAAGCACTGATAAAGGTTACAATTTATCACCATGAAGAAATCACAAATAAATATGGACTTTATAGGTGAATTTTTCTATCACTCATAAATTCCAATGCAATTAAAGTCATGTTTTGTATTATTGTGGTGTCACTCCACCCACGAATCAGTTGATCCTTGGATTTTTTCCTTGATTTGAATTAGGATTTGACCTGGAGGAGTTCCAGGAGCAGGTGATTTATACTGAAAGCTTCAGATAGTGCGATCGGTTCACAGGGCTTGATGAGGTTCTTAAAATAGACTAGGACACTTTTTCTCCACTGCTAAAAAAGCAATAATAAAGATCCCTTTCATCAATGATAAATTTATATGATATGATAAATGTCATATTTATATGTTTTTATTACTTATGTTCTAAAAAAGGATTTATAATTATAATTATAAATAAATTTTTTGTTAATATATTTATATAATTATATATATAACTAAAAAAAATATATAAATCTAAATATAGTAATTATATTCATTATTTAATTATATTTATTAAAATTTTATAATTATTTATATATATAATTATTTATTAATATTTTAAAAAATACTATAACAAAATATTTATATATTTAAACCATTATATATATTTATATAATCATATATGTATATATATTAAATATATATATATTAATATAGTAAATATATTTATTATTTAAATAATTATGTTATAAATTTAAAATTATTTTAATTTACATAATTTATTTTATATAATTATATAAATACTTCTAAAAAATGAATATTTATTTACTTGTAAATATAAAAATATAAATAAATAAATATAATTAATTTAGTTTGATAAATATATTTATTTATGAATATTTATTTAAAAATATATTTATAACATTATTAATGAATATTTTATTTTAAGTGCATTCATCTTAATAATGAGTGAAATTGAATAATTAAAAATCAGTACACATTGACAATATTTAGAAAATTGATATATTTTATTAATTAAATATAATGTTTTTAAAAACGTTTAGATATATATTTAAATAAAAATTAATTCTTCATGAAAATATTAAAACATAATAAATACATAAAAATAAATAAATAATAAATATTTATTAAATTCCGAAAAATTAAAAAAATTAAAAAAATTTAAAAAAAACATAAAACTAATAACCAAATAACTTTTATGAAATTGAAAAAAAATAAATAAAATTTAATGGTTAAAGACATGATACATTAAATGTATCATGTTATAATGTAATTAGGAAATAAAGTCTAATATTTGAATACATTACTTAATATTAGCCGAATGTGTTTCTATATAGGATTTCATTAATTATGTAAATTTTTGTGAGTGTATTTTGTATATAAAAACTCATTAATCATGTATATGCTTATAAAATATGTTGCATTCATGATTTTATTTTTAGGTATTCCTTTTTATTTTTTTGGTTTTATCTTGGGTTCTTAGTTTACCAGGGTGTTTTTGGAGAAAAAAATTGTATTTTTGAACCCTAGAGCTGGTGACACATGGTTAGGGGAAACCATCTACCATCCTAGAGAAAATCATGTGACTTGGATAGTGGAACCATCTAAAAAAATGGTTTTCCACACAACCATGAACCTTTCCCTAGGAAACCGTGCAGCCTTGTTCCTCTTAGATAGAGATGGATGCACGGTTCTCGCATAGTTTGGAAAGAATTACTGGATAACCATTAAACTAGTCCATGAAATAAAAAAAATATAATTTTCCTTTTTCACCTCTTCATATTTAAGATAAAATCACCCATAATTCGTACATATAGTATTTTCATCCCTAGTACCTTCTTCCACTCCATGGACCCGTTGAACTCTAATCTTTGGTTGAGTTTTTCCTTAGTTATTCAAGAAATCATCAAGTCTCCTTTGTCTTGGTTTCTCCCTTCTTCTATGGTGTCTCTTATCTCTTTCATTGTTACTTGTTTCTCCAATAAATTGATTGATCGAAGGTGGGTTTAATATTGAGTTATTGGGTTCAATATTTATGTTTGTGGTTCGATCATACAATTATAGGGTTCCTTGGTTGTGTAGTTGTTGTTTTCCATATGATTCTAGATGTTTCAAATTGTGAGATAGGTGGTCACATGATTTTACATCATTATATAAATTGTGTATGCCTTCTTGGATTCATAAACATGCACTATGTATTATGTTTATGGTGAGAATTTTGTTTTCAAAGTGATTTTTAGTGAGTGTGGGTTAGAATATGAATTTTTAAAATAATATGATTGTGTTTCATGTGTACCTTTTTGTTGTGATTTATAAATGTGTTCAATGGAAGGTGTGACATGTTATTTAAAAATGTTTTGAGTTACACATGTGATTAAAGTTTTTTTTATAATGTAAATGAGTTTTGTGGCTTGTAAGATTCCTTATTCTTCTTCTTAAACATGTTCCATAATTTTGAAATTGATGTGAAATGTGTTTCCAAATGGATTTGGTGTCTGTGTGTGAATTTGAATGTGGTGTTTATTTTCGAGAATAGGGGTTTACATGTGAGATTTTTTGTTGGGTGAATGTATTTGTGAAAGAAATGGATTTTCTTGTGTGTTCATGATTCTTTGAATGTCTATGTGATGGTGATGATTTATGTGACATGTGGAATGGAAATTGGAATAAATGGAATCCCATGAATCTTGGTGGGTGAACGAGAACTAGTATTCTAGTTGATTCGTTGGGGCCAATTCATAGTTTATTCTAGCAGTATTGATTAAACAACACTAACTGAACATGTGATAATATTGAAGACCACTAAAACATGGAATTAATTCCCCTATATCGGTGCATGCATGTTGATGATGTGGGTTTTGGATTATGATTGGAGACCACTTGTCAATAGCATGTGTTCCCCAATAGTGGCTCATGAGTGAGAATTTTCTAGATTTTGGTTGGTGGAGATTATCACTGAGGTTTTGGGTTCCTTGGGTCCCACTTGTGCTAGTACCTATAGGTATTTCCTGTGTTTCTATCTTGTGACGTAATTTTTTATGACGTGGTGCTAACCGTTAGTATATGGAGAACCTTTTTTTCTTTTTAAATTTATAGAAAGCTTATTTTTAGAATGTATTTCCTAGAAATGTTTTCCGTAAAATGATTTATTTTAAATAATTACCACGATATTTCATAAAACATGCATGGTATTTTTTCCTCTGTTGATGTATCATGGAATCATTCATTGGGTTGGAATCGAACTAGGTTTAGGATCACACCTTACATAGATCCTAGGGTGTGTGTAAACGTTTCTATGTATGATCTAGGTAAAGGAAAGATGTTCCATGGTGGTGATGGTGGATCTGGTTTCTAGTGTTCAACTGCTTGCATGTGTTGGTGGCAGTGAATTTAGGGTTACTACCCTCTCATTACATAGAGATTTTGGAGTTGTGGTCTAGTTTATTCTCTTTATGTTGAGGTATTTTGGTATTTATTGAAGTTGTAAAATGACGAATCAAAAAATGGTTGTATTCCCCCGTTTTTGGTTATTTGTTTTGTGATGATGTTTTTTATTTTTATTTTTAATGTTTTCATACTTGGGTAAAGTCACTCCCAATGTGTATTTTTGATACACATAATATAGTTTCCATATCATGGGGATCAAGAATGCTATGTGGGTCTTGTCCCTGTATGTGGTGTCTGTCTAGTTAGATAGCACCCTGTCATCATTCGCGACACAATGTCATCAAAGGAGGTTTTAATGTTTCTGGTTCATATTGTTTCAGAAGATTCTATATAGACCGGATATACGATTTTAAGGGCTCCAGGTTCTAGTTTGAGTGGTTTTTATGACCAACATACCGTGTGACAAGACTTGGGTCACCATGGGATATTGGGAATATTGGTTGAATTCTCTTTTATGATAGACATACATGCTATAGATTTTTTGTGGACATAGGTTTTGGTGGATTAAATTTTTTTTGGCTTGTTATTATGATGAATATGGATTTTTATACGATTTATGGAAGTGTTTTGAATTTGTGATTACTGCGGTAAAATTTCATAGTGGTGGTATTGATGGTTCTTCTTTTTTATTATTGATTGTTGTAGCAAGATTTATCTATGGATAATTCTAGTGAAATAACGGGTAGAGTCCAGAGAGTGTTCTCAATCACTAATTGATCTTAGGTTAGTGGATGAGGTGGTTTCAGATGTCTATAAAATGGGCCAAGGAGCGGGATCTACTACTTCTTATGTTGGGTAAGAAAAACATGGTCATATAAAAAAATATCATGAGTTTTTCAAGAACATGCCTTTTTTTTCTAGGTATCATGGATCCTCAGGATGCTGAGGATTGGTTTGAGAATATTGAGAGGGAATTTTATCTTCTTCACACTCTAGAGGGAGTCGTGGTAAATTGTGCTTCTTTCATGTCACAAGGTCCCATTTGAAAATGGTGGGACACAGTGTTGAAATATGGGAAGCATGAGCAGATGGGGTGGAAGTTTTTCAAGGTCTTAATTAATGAGAAGTATTTCCCTATGATCTTGGACCTCTCTTAGATCTAGGAGTTTATGGATCATTCCTAGAGTGACCAGACCATGATGAATTATGCTAACAACTATCCAAGGTTGGTTCGGTTTTCAGCTTAGAATATTTCCAATGAGCAGCTGAAGGCTCCAACATTTATAATGGGGCTGAAACCTGATATTTTATCCCAAGATTTATTTTTTCATTTTTATTACATAATATGATGTGGTTAATCCTTCTATTATGGTAGATATTGATCGTAGGGGACTGTATGGTTTCTCTTGATCAATGTTAGTAGTGGTCTAGGGTGGTGGTCGCTTATCCAAGAATAAGACGAAGCAGGTTGAGCAATAGATCTTAGGAGGTGGTAGTTCATGTAATCCTTACCATCTATCTTTAGCTATGGATTATGATGTTAGTTCGGTTTTGAGCTATTACACTCGGAAGGCAGGGCACATGTGAACTGTGTGTTCAGATCCAACCAATGTGGGGTATAATATATGGCTCTCAAAGGGATGTCAGCGTTGTTAGAACCATCCAATATAGTGGGTTCTCAGTTTAGTGGTTGTGGAGGTAGGGTTAGATCATGTTTTGGGAAAAGTAACTTCATAGAAGAGTCACATGTCAGTGGTCATTATCAGGGTAAAGATGAGACAAGGCATCTTTATGCTATGGATGGAGCACTAGTGGAATGAGATTCAGAACCTATGAAAGTTTGTGGGTCTATCCTTATTTTATAGATTATTGTATTTTCTTTTTCAATACCAGTACCTCTTTATCTTTTATCTCTACAAATCTCATTTATGTGTTATTGTTTTCGATCGATCTTATTCCATATTCATTGGAGTTAGTCATGCCACATATTAATAAGTGAGTGGGGTTTTATGTGTTTTTATTTCATACTAACCAGATCATGATTTGAACTAAATGGGAATTTCTAGTTTTGTAAATGGAAATCATTGTAATGATATTCCATATTGAGTTGATGGGGAATTTTTAGGACCACATCAACTTTTATGGGAAATGAGTAAGTTTTGTTGAACCTGATTAAAGGACCTGGGTTTTTCAAGGTGAATAGGATCCACAGTCAGGACATGTTAGATAACCACTTTGGAAATCTGGAAACCTCATTTTTCAAATACCGTCACTCATGTCGGATGATAATGATGGTTCTCTTGAGGGTGGATTAACATATTTGGTGGATGAGTTTCCAAAGGTTTTTACATATTAATTTTCAGGTTCTCCTCTAGAGAAGCATGTAGAGTTAACCATCAAAGTGGTACTAATAAGAAAAAGATATATCTTCACTCATACCTTATGTACCCCACCATGGTGATGTAATTAAATGTTAAATTATAATATTTGGTATCTAAAGGATTTATTTTCATTAGATTTTATCATTGTGCCACCAAGTGAGGTTTCCAAAAAAGGACGATGAATGACTCTCTTTGTGTATTGATTACAAAAATATAAATGAGTTGATGATCATGAATATATACCTATTTCCCCATATTTATTTGATTTTTGATCATATTACGGGGTAAAGGTGGTTCTCCATGATTGACTTTCCATCCGAGAATCTATAGGTCAGAGTCATGGAGGTGATGTTTTTGGGTCATGAGTTCTCTGAATGAGGGTTTTGGTGGACCCCGAGAAGTTTAGTGTAGTGATTTAATGGGATTAGGAAAAGAATGTTTTTGAGATTATGTGATTTTTGGGCCTGAAAAGGTTTTAGTGGAAGACTGTTTGGGATCTATGTCTTCTTTCTTCCCCAATAGATACACTCACCTAGAAGTGTGTAATGTTTGACATGAATTCATATTGCTAAGAATCCTTTGAATAACATAAGAGAAGGTTGAAAACTATATCTATTTTGATCTTTCTGGAATCTGGGAAAGGGTATGTGGTCTACTGTGATCCCTTAGGTAGGGGTCTTGGGTGTTTGATAATGCAGGATGAGCATGTGGTGGCATATGTTTCTCTCTAACTTCATCCACATGAATGAAATTACCCATCCCATGTCCTGGAATTAGAGATAGTTATGAATTCCATGAAGACAAGGATTTATTATCTATTTGGGGAGAAATTTTTGGGCTACACAAATCATATGAGTTTAGCCAACATATTTTCTTATAAAGACATGAATCTAAGACAACATCACCGGGTGCAGTACCTACAGGGGTTTTATTTTGATATCTTTTATACCCCAGGTTAAGGTAATGTGGTTATAGATTTCTTGATAAGGAATGTTCTAGTGTAAGAATTGATAGAGTCCAGTGAAGAGTAGTCTTTTATGAAGATTTTTTCATAGATGCACCTAGAAACCAAGTACCATAATGGACGTGTGTTCCTGGCTCATGTTTGACTGACACCTTCACTTCCGGATTTTATTCATCAAGAGAAGAAGTGTGAGGAGTTTTTCCCAGATTATATTCACAACCAAAAACATGGGGTGGGGCCTTGTGAATGGTATTTTTCTCATGAGGGAGTTTGGGAATCAAGGGTCACTTCTTGGAGCGGTTTACCTTTCATAAGGTGATGAATCATGATAGTCACCAGTATCATTGGGAAACTCATCCTAGTTCCTCAAATATTTTTTATGATGTGTGTCTATAGTTCTGGTTTCTCTGTATGAGATATGATGTAGCTGACTTTGTATCATGGTGTTATACATGTCTGAATGTTAATTTATTACACCAACGACCCTCTCATTTTCTTCATCCACTACACATTCCTACTATTAAGTGGGATGAGAATGACATAGACATTATTGTGGGCCTACCTATTACACATTAGGGATTTAATTCCATATGGGTAGTGATTTACCATCAAACCAAATAATCCCACTTCATTTTTATTAGAGATTCTGCCAAATTGGATGACTTGAGTCGATTGTATGATCATGAAATTGTGAGGATCCATGGTGTGTCATCCGTGATTGTTTTGGACAAAGGCCATTTTTTACCTCATGGTTTTGGGAAGGCCATTAGAAGGTGATGGGATCACCATTTATGTTGAGAAAAGAATACCACCCTCAAATGGATTTCTTGAGGAAGAGGGAGAATCATATCTTGGATGAAATGCTCTTGACTTGTTTGATATATTTTAGAGGATTTTTGGATATCCATTTTGGGTTGGTTGATTTATCATATAATATATTTTGCCAAAAAATTATCTTGATGGCTCTTTTTGAGGTGATTTATCATCGGACGTGTCAGTATCCTTTGTGCGGGACATAGTTTGTTGACAACTCATTTTCGAGACTGATCCTTGTCTAGGAACATCTGATAATGTCTGGTTCATCAAGAAATGATTGTTGATAGCACATATTCACCATAAGTCTTACTCCAATTAGAGGAGTCTATTGTTGAAGTTTGATGTGTTTGACCATGTGTTTCTAAAATTGTCACCTCTCTTGGGTTATTTTCATTTGATTAATAAAGGGAAGATGAAATCGAGGCATGTCAGACCTTTTGAAA
Organism: Viscum album; assembly: GCA_963277665.1. NCBI lineage: Eukaryota > Viridiplantae > Streptophyta > Magnoliopsida > Santalales > Viscaceae > Viscum > Viscum album. Next base: position 1,994,718,594 of record OY728151.1, read on the forward strand.
TTTTATAGAGGGTTGGTAATATGGAATATCAGTTGGATTCCCACCATTTGGCTTCAATACATGATATGTTCCATTTCTCTCAGTTGAAAAAGTATTATCCGTATCCATCTCATGTGCTTAATTGAGAGGATTTGGAGTTGGAATTTTATATGTATGTGTTTGAGTAGCCATTGTGGATTTTTTATCTTCATGAGAATGTACTTCATGGGTAGTCCATACTGTTGGTTTGATCTTTTTGGTCACATGATAATGATGACCATGAGGCTTCGGATCAGAATTATTGGGCTGGGGAGTAGTACCCATTTTTTATCTGATCAAAATATAGAATCAATTTTTAGTAGAGGAATGTTTTCCTAGTGGGAAGAACTCTCACATTCATGATTTTTTTCAGAGGTATTCCTTTTCCAATTTTGGTCCTTATATTTCTTTCATAGTTTCCCCGGGATTTCTTGGTGAAAACAATATTATTTTGGACCCAAAAACAGGTGTTTCATAGTTGGCACATGGTTAGGGGAAATTGTGTGCCTTGGACAGTGGCACTCTCCAGGTCGTACGGTTTTCCACACGACCATGCATATTTCTATAGGAAACCTTGTGGCCTTATTCCTCTTGTACAGATATGGATTTATGGTTGACGTATGATTCCGAAAACCACGTGGGATAACCATCTGACCTGTCTATTTCATTAAAAATTAATAATTTAATCCTTTTCCCTCTTTTTATAACACTGTAAAACACCACTCATCAAATCCATATTGGATTTTGATCCATAAGAGCTTCCAACATTCTTTGAACCCCTTGAACATCAATATTTGTGTGGGTTTTCCCTTTGTTCTTCAAGAAATCATCAATTAAGTATCATTTATCTTGGTTTCTCTCTTCTTAAAGGTTTTATCTTACATCTTTCATTGGTCCTTGCTTTTTAAGTCGATTGATTGACCTGATTAGGGTTCAATCCTGAGATATTATGTTAAATAATGATTTTTGTGGTTCAATCATTCTATTATATGATTCCATGGTTGTGAATTTGTGGTTTTCTATTGGATTCCAGATGCTTCCAAGTGCAACATAGGTGGTTTCGTGGTTTTACATTATTTGATTAATTTTTTATGGTTTCTTGGTTTCAGTAACAAATTATTTATATTATGTTTGTGGTGATAAATGTATATTCAATTTGATTTGATGTTCATAATGGTAGGAAGATGGTTCTCTAAATGATTTTGATTAGATTTCATTTCTTCCTCTTTGTTTTTATTTACAAATGTCTTAAATAGATAGTGTGAAATGTGACAAATATGTTTTAAAATGGGTTTGTGGTACACTTGCAATTAAATATGGGTTTCTAAAGGAAATAGATTTTATTGCATGTATGATTGATTGTTATGCTTCTTAAATATATTCTATCAATTATACTTATAGTGAAAAATGATTTTCAAAATGGATTTGGTGTGCTTGTAAATTTTAAAGTGGTTTTGATTATAGAAAAATTTTGTTTCCATGTGAGATTTGTTTTCTTGGTGAACATTATTATGAATGAAATAGACTTCCATGGGTGTTCCAAATTCTAGGCATGTGTAAAAGAAATTTATCACAAATAAAATCTTGGGTATCATTTTGGGAGTATAAAAACTAGTATGGTTTTTGATTTGGTGGGTATGAGGCCCAGTTTCTTCTAGAAGGATTTACACTACAACTCTATCTAAACATGTGATGTGATCGATGAACACTCATCCTTGGTATGCATTACCCTCTAGTGGATCATGTGTGAGGATGATGTGGGATTTTGATTATTATTATAGACCACTAGACCTAGGGATTCATTCCCCTCTAGCGACTCATACATGAGAATATTGTGGGTTTTGGTTGTATTATATTATCAGTGTGTAATGATGTTTATAGGGTCCCACTAGTGCTAGTACCTATTGGGTTTCCCATGGTAATATCTTGTTATATGATGTTTTTTGATGTGGTACTAATCATTGATATATGGTGGACCATGTGTAAATTTTAATATTGAATCAGGGTTCTTTTGATAAATCAATTCATAGAAATGTTTTCATTAATATTTTTTATTTAAAATTTTTTCCATTATATTTCTCAAAAATATGAACGGTATATTTTCTTCTAACGTTATAACATGAAATATTACTTTTTGGTATCATCCTACTAGGATTTGGATCACACCCTTATTACACCACTTGGTGTGTTTAGAATTTTTTATGTATTATCTGGGATAAGGAATGATGTTTCGTGGTGGTGATGGTGGATCCAGTAGCTAATTTTCCACTTCTGGTTAGTGTTGGTGGTGGTGGCTTTATGGAGATGGACCTGTTGTACATGTATATTATTGAGTTGTGGTTTAGTTGTCTCCCCTTTTTTGTGTTATTATGGTTTTGGTTGAAGATGAAAAATGATGAATATGAAAACTATTGTATCCCCTTTGGTATTGGTTATCAATTATATGGTGATTCTTTGTGCGCAATGGTTATCAATTGTTTCATTGTTTGGTAAAATTGTTCACAAAGATTATTGTTGACACCCAAACACTATTTTCAAGCCCATAGTGATTCGGAACACCCTTTGGGCCTTATCGTGGGTTGGTTTGTGGGTCAGTTGGATGACACCCCAACCTGGTTATTGAAAAAAACAATATAACACACCTTTAAAATATGTTAAATTAGAAAATCAAATGACATTAAATTATATCCATTACTTGTTGAAATTAATCAATATTTTTTATTCATATTAACTTTAATTTTAAACCATTATTCACTAAATATATTTCTATTTAATTGTAAGAATAAATGTTTTGTATTATATAAAACATATTTATATACATGCTTATATATCTTTAAATTCAATATATAGTATTTATTTAGAATATCAATAATTATTTAATTAATAAATTGTTTAATATTTTTATTAATTTACTTATTTTTATTTTTTATTATTTTAATTTTCATTTTACATATATTTATATAATTAATATATATAATTTATTAGTATTTATAATTTATATATAGTATAATAAATTTATTGATTTATATTAACAATTATTGAATTAATAAAAATTTTAATTTTTTTTGACTAACTATTTTATTACTAATTTATTTAATTATTATTTTTATTCAGGAGAATTATCAGTTCTAAAAATGGGATGATAAAGGACACATTTTCAATGATAAAAGGATGTGCTGATAAAGGGTACATTTTATCAGTGCTAAATAGATGCGGTGATAAAGTGTTTCCTTTATCAGTGCCTTTTTAGCAATATTAAATGGTACCGTCGATCAGGGCTAAAAAATTATCTTTTAAAAGTGACCCTTTATCAGCACTTCTTTTATCACTCATAAAGTTTACCTTTATCAATAATTTCCTCTAGAACTCATAAATTCTATCCCTATTATAGACCGGTTTTGTAGAAGGGTGCGTACATATGCATGGACGATGTTTTCAATTTCCATTAGAAATAAAGGTAATAGAAAATGGTTTTACCGTTCCAGGAAAAGCATATATGTATTGTAAATATACAAACATTCTCATGTTAATAGATGAATACATAATATTTTGAGGAGTTATAAAAACAAAGAAGCATGAAAATGGTTTGTAAGAACCTATACAAGTCCTTTAGGGAACCTCCTTTGGATTACACCATAAGCCTTCGTGAAGTGGTATTTTATGAATACCGAAACCTCTCAGATGAAGTGAGTAAGAAAAGGAGAGTATTTTGGTATATATTTTTTTGATATAAAGGGATCATGTGGTGTGGATAAGATAGGATATTAGGTGTTCCTTTGTAAGTGAGGGGAGAAACACACTTGTAATTGTTAGGAATATTAAAATAAACTAAAGTTAATCTCATGTGAAAGTTGATCAGGATTGAACGTGGGATGAAAGATTTCCAAATATGTTAAAAAAAATAGAATTTATAAATGTTTTACCATCATTTCAATCCTTATATTATTTATTTAACCTATCTTTGACCCATTTTAACTTTATTTGATGTAAGGAATTTGTTCCTAGATTTTCTATTTGTAATGAGAAAAAATGAAAATGAACACAGTAATAAATTTTGAAAATTTGATCACAAATATTGAAACCATTTTATCAGATTCAATTTTTTACATGTGTTAGAAATTAATTTTATAATATGTAAACAAAACACAATGAAACCCATTTTTAGAAAGATTTATTTTTAACAATAAAAATTAATTTATTTTTATCCCCTGACTAGTAAAAACTATTTGATGATTATTTTTATATTTTATTAAAAATATTTAATATACATTTAATTAAAACAATTCATAAATACTTATTAATTTTATTTATCAATATAAAATAATTTATGCACAATAAAAACAATTTTCGTAAAAAAATATCTCTTTTTTAGCTTCAAATGATTTTATCTAAATTTCTAAACAATTTATAATCAATATAAAAATGATTATTAATTTCGTCTCATTAAATTAAAATATATTTCTTCAAAATCATATTTAATTAGTGATAACATCACATTATATATAGAAAAATACCATACTTTAAAAAATGGACCTTTTTACGCAAGAACATATTATTTATAACATTAAATGTGGGGAACTTACATCCTTGGAATCAATAATTAATTTTTTATCAATGAAATAATTTATATATATTTTTTAAAATTTAGTTTGTTCTACTAATAACCACTATTAAAATGACATGGTGATGAAAATCATGGTTAATAATAAAATTTCAATAGAATAACACTGTTCGTTTAAGCTTAGTGTTGTGTGTAAAGTAAGATATCAAACACATCAAAATTATTTTGTGAAAAATATATGTCATAAAATATTGTGGGTTTAATTATACCCTCATATAATAAAACATTCATTAAAATTTCATTACTCAATTGAAAAAAATTAGGATACTTCAGCTTTAATATATCTTTAGGTTCCCACTTAAAATCCTCAAATATATGGTTTTGCCACAAAACATTGTCGAGGTGAGTGGTATTATTTTGAAATAGTGTCTCTCTTAAATACAGAGTCTCTACCAGTTATTCATCAGAATAATGATAATGATCTAGTGGCACACCCTCTATGCTCAGTAATTTAACATATTAGGTTTGTACTTCACCAAAATAAATTCCCAGAACACATCATGAACATGAGAGAGACATGGTGGTGGTTATATGTGATAAGAAAACATCTTGATATGATCAAAAATTTGAAAGTTCCCAATATATTTAAATATTAAATTTCCCTTATTTAGAAATATTATAATCTGTTTTCAAGTATATATTTTTAGAAATACCTTTTCACCAACATCAACCTCTATATCTCATCAATCAATTTCAGTATAAATCTATGGTTTACTATGAGCTACCTTGATGTACTTTTGAATGGATCTAGCCTTCTCAGAAATTTTATTATCTAGATCATATACTAATAACTTTATTTATCAAACTTTATCTTAACACGTTTTATTTCTTCACTTCCTACCATAGTCAGATTTATAAAAAACTATATAAATGCTCAATTGAATGTTATTGTTGTATGAAATTTTTTATAGAAAAAAGACTCTATCTGAACCTCCTTTTAAACCCATAGAACATAATCTCAAAATTTCTTTTAGGTTTTTAATTATCCAATTATATTGAAAATATATTTGAGGGTGCTATGCAGGGCTAAATTTAAACTTTAAATTCAAATCTTGTTAAATACCTCTGCAAAACATTTAGGTAAACTTTAGATCTCTATCAGATCCAACAGAATATGGTCCTTTATGAAACTCTGACACTTCATTAGTATATATACTTATAATATGATCATGATTGAATTATTCTCTGGTAGAATTAATAATAATTAAATTTATAATGCGTTAAAAATAACCCAAAGATAATTATAACCTATATATGTTTTTGGGATTATGTTGGAGAAATACGTTTTAATGTTTATATATTTCCATTCAGGTATGAGTAATGGTTCTAATATCCCCTTATAATTTTGTCTCATAGACATAAATGTCTAAAATACCAAGCCACATGATTCTTACATTAAAATATCTCTTTGTATGTTGTCACACAAGAAATACTCTTTTATATCTCCATACATATTTATACTTCCCGGATGGATTTAGAATGATGATCCCTAATCATTATCCAAATTCTATTTATTCAATTATTGTATTGACATGAGAGATACTCAGTCCAGGAACATGATTATTCCATCAAAATCATGTTGCAACTCTGGAACATTTTTCACCCTTATCTGAAATTCCACATCTTCCTACTATACCTCTTTAATCCTAACATGGTTGGATGATTGAACATTATTTCTATGAAGTTTAAATATGTCTCCCATCCCCAATACTTTAAGATCCATCTTTTGAAAATACATATGTTTTTTATCTCTTTAAATCCTTATAGTGAATAAACTAGTGTGATCCTTTTTTATTTGATGATGTACCACTCGATTATCCTTCTTAGGGTGTTAGTGTATTGAGTAGTAATAATATTTAATCAACTCTAACCATCACATTTTCAACATATCTAAATCTTATGATTACATAATTCAAGATTTAATGATTAGTATATATATAATAAATTTCACCATACAGATAATTCATCAATATATAAAATGTTTAGTTTCTTCCCAAATATTTTAGATAAGTACACAGAATGAATAGGTAGTACAACCCATATAATGGGAGTATTTTTCATTGTATGTTCATGTGCATACTCACACCCACATATGATCAGAGGTTGATTAATGATATAAAATGTGACTTAACTACTAGGAAAATTCACATGGGATCTATATAAAGAGAACCAATCTTTTCCAAATAGCATATCAAATTCAAATAAATGGATAATGATCATATTTTGTAGAATCAAATTCCCAAATTCTTTTATCAATGTGTGAAATAAAAATGAAATGTAATCATCATAACAATATAAATTTTTTATTTATAAATCCACATCCAATAATTTTTGTGGTGATTTAATTTTCTTATCAAATATTATAGATCTAAACGTTTTGTTTGAAATAGAAAAATTTTAAGTACTCCCGGTTCTTATGTGTATTATTAGTGAATCTTAGTCCACTTTTTTTTGAAATATTTAGTATTTTTTTCATTGAATTTATCTTGTATCAATGGTCTTGATATTTATTAATACCTATATTATTTTTTATCCCTTCTATTAGGGAATTTTCTTGGATAATTCCTCAGTTCCCTATATTTGAAACATTGAACTATTTTTTTTAATAAGATGAACTTTATTTCACTTTATTAAAATATTCATATTTCCTTGGAAAATAGTTTCCATGTACCCTTATTTTTAACACAAAAAATATATTCTCATTCCATTCAGAGAGTTCCTTTAATAATTTTTACCACATTCTTTGCATGTAGAATATTAAATCTTGTTTCCACTTTGGTCTGCATCGACTAAAATCCTATGAAAATATATTTTTATATGATTAGTTGTGTTAGAAAACTCACCCAGGTTATGTTTTCTAATCATAAATTGATATAACTAGCTTGGTGTAACAACATGATGTTTTACTAATGATTTTATATTTATTGGTTTATTATTACATTAACCACAACATTTTCCTTCACACATATTGTTAACTTGGTTCCTTCTGGTTTAATCCATTTAAAAAACAAAAAATCTTTGGGAGTATCAGATATCAAAAATCAAAGTAATTAATCAAATTATTATGAAATTAATTCGTATGATTTCCTAAATGATGAAACCCTTTTTCAACCCAAGATACATTATGTTCAAATTATTTCACTATGTATTATCATAGGTTTTTGTAGATGTTATTTTTTTGGAGTTAGAATTGTATTATTTTAATAAATTTTTAGTTTACATTTTTTTATTTTAGAATTATTTCAATATTTTTTTAGTTTTAATATTACTATGTAATTAATTTTTAAAAATAAAATTCCTCTCAATTAATTTTTTATTTCTTTGTTTGGTTAAATTAAAATTTCTCAAAATTACTGTGTTTACATTTTTAAAATTATATTTTTATTCATGATGCAATCAAATATTATTTTTTTTCCTTAGTATAAAAATTAATTGAGTGGAGGTGAGGTGTTTATTGAGGCATAGAAGTCTATTAATTATGTTTGACATTTATTTGAGTGATGTAAAAAATTTATAGATCCACATATCCTATATCATCCATGTAACCAAATCTTGTAGTTATTTCAAGGCCGATCCAAATTGTCAAATCATATAGCTGAATCATGTGGATTTTTAGTATAGAAACACATAGTTATTTAAACCAAATATAAATTTCAGTAAAATATTCAATGTACAATGTGAAGCACATAGACTTTTCAGCCACATGTCCATTTTCGTTCATAATGCTAATTATGATACAGTACTAAAGTAAATAATATTTTCAAATTGATTCAAATTTCCAATTTTATTTAATTTTATGTTTTAAAACTATGTATATGATTGCTAAATATCCAATTAAAAACAACATAGATAATTTTTATATATATCAAAATTTATCTGCATCCAAAATAAATCACGCAAATGAATGTATGAATACATGTAAATCCCATATAAAATTATGGAATTACCGCACAAATTATCTGATAATGAGCATTATATTTCAAAAAATAAGTAACAAGTATATTTTCATGTTTATTACTCTATACCATTACAAAATATGAATATTTATATAGACACTCTTTTGTACTGAATATGATTTTTTATTTAATGATATGATATTTGGAGTTAGAATGAAATCAAGGGGAAATAATATTAAATAATGTCGAGGTAGTTTATTCAACACATAAGGAGATATAAGAAAACTATAAATTTCATATGATAATTGTGGAGAAGTAAATACCTATTGTGACTACTATTCCATTAGTATGATCATGAAGGAACTTTATTGTTTGATTATCTACTGATTAAGGGATAAATGTTCTTAAGATACATCATCATTCATCATCATCTGATCTGATGTTAGAGTTAAAATATTTTTGGCTTCCATTGTTGTATTCTCTTAATAATTTTTTTTTCAAGTTAGTTTATGTTTTTTCCTTTCAAAATTTTTATTTCTAAGTTATTCCTTCTATTCCAATAGAAGGTAAGTTTGTAAATCCTAAAATAAAATTACATTCTCCATGTGTTGTAACTCCTATATAATTAAGTTGAATTATACCACCATGTAAGAAAAATTTAATATTATAACTAGGTTATCATTACATATAAAAAGTGAGTTACATTGTGAATATAAATATTCTCACATAGTATACAAGATTGAAGAGTAATTGTATAATCTCAATAATCTAGTCTATAATGAAAATATCATGTTAAATTTTTTATTTTACTCTATACAATTTGTTTTTATCATTGCACTGTTTATTACATTAATAATTATAATTATTTCAAATCTGTAAAAAGGATCATTTCACCCCTCCCCCTCCGTTTTTTCATATTTCCCTCTCACTCAAACATAGAAGTTGGAAACAGTGCATGGTTCCTTTTAAGAAGTTGGTTGGTGATCACTATTTCATTATATATTTTTATTCACAATTATCCTAGACCGAACCATTTAAGGAATGATCCACTATTTTTTATGGAAATTTAGGAATTTGAGTCATTTAACACCATTAAGACACCTCATTATAATGTAATTGATTATAAATAGTATGAGGTTTTTATTATAGTATTTATAAAATAAACTTTTCTTGAATACTGTTCTATGATGTCAAATGTTTAAAAATTTTATGAGGTGGATTTAGAGAAACTAACTGAAAATGGTCTTGAAAGATCTGTTCCAAACTAAAAATTTATGAATTACCAATATTTTTATTTAAGTAGAAATATTTATGTCTATTTTTGATTGTGTAAAATTTCCTCTGACATCTAGAATAAATTAAAATTCACTCATCATAGAATTGATAATTTGTTGATAAGCATGTTTGGATTCATAGGGATAAGTTTCAATAATTCAGAATTAATTCTCAAGAGAGAATCAACATGATATAAATAATATTAACTAAAATTATGAACAATGGTGTTATTCTATGGTAAAGAAAAAAAATTAAGTTATTATCTAGATATTACATTGATTCAAACTTAAATGTTGTAACTTAAATAAGAATTCAATTAAATAATAAAAGAATTTCACTAAGTATTAAATTAATGAACTAATAAGACCACTTATTCAATACAATATAGAGTTCCAAAATAATAATATATATAAAGATGTAAAAGGGTAAGGTATAACATTCAAATATAATAAAAATATTTATATTGGTCCTATAATTCTGAGTTTTTTTAAAGTGAGAAAGACAAATAACCAATTTTTCTAAATGTGCTTATAACTAAATGAAATTAAAGAGAGGTTCAAAGTGGGTCCCTTATGATATCATCAAAATGATAATAAAAAGGGATGTCAGAAAGGTAATAGTAGTAAATAAAATGTTTCTGAATTAATATGATATGAGTGAATGAAAATGGGTAATGTCAATTCATATTGTCCAAAATTGAAATAATTATGGAAAATAAGAAATAAAAGGATTTAAAACATGTATATCATACTATATGATGATCAATGGAGGATTCATAATCGGTTAGTGATGATTTAGAGAGTTGAAAAGAATCATGAAATTTTTTATTGATTGAAACAATAATAATTGAGCTAATTTTTTTCTTATTCCAGTTCATGTTATGATTTTGATATTGAAATTGATGATAAAGGATTAAATGAACTAAATAAAAATGTTTAAAATGATATTTTATGAATGTATGAACTATAAACAAATTTAAATATAAAATAATTAAATCAAATAAAATTTGATAAAATAAAAGGATCTAATTTTAGCAACAAAGGACAGAAACTGGGTTAAAATTCTAAACTGATAAATCTCAAAGATTATAATGAAATAATTAAATTTTTCTTTTTTAAAAATGATGAATTTAAAAAAGTAGATTTATTTTTATTTTATTGGGATTTAATTAAAATTAAATGTTAATTTAATAAGATCAAATAAGAAAATAATAAATTAAAAAATACAAGATCATGTTCAAATGGGAACATCTAGGGGAACCAGAAAGTTATTCAAAAAAAGAATTAAAATATTTTAATGGACATTTCATAATTAAAATAAACCTTATTTTTTCCATGAAAGTAATAAATTTGATATGATGATAGTTATGAAAAAACATAATAAAGATAAAATTTTATTTTTTATCATAGTCATATTCCCAAGATGTACAATGTATTTTTTTAAATGTAGTAAATGGGATGCCCAATGTATTATAATCCTAAATTTAATTTTAATTGGAGTTACGAATAAAATATTCAATTTGATTTACTTAATAATTAGGAAACTTGGAGACATTTATTTATAGGAGTATATCTTCTAGACCAACCGGTAATAAATTTCTCATATTAATATGGGCACCTAAATTTTTTATCACAAATATTTTTGAACACAGAATATCATGGGTACTAAAAAATTCTTGTCAATCTGATCTATATGAAATCTAATTAAATATTTCTAAAGATACACAATATTTGGATAAATGGTTTTCCGTAAACATTGGTAGTGATATTTATAACTTTTTATCTATTAATTCATGTTATAGAGGTACTTTCACATTAAGTGATAACTTTAATGGAAAGGTCAGAAGTTTTCATGAATTAAGAATATTTAAATTTATTATATTTTATAAATTAGTAAATATATAAGTATAATAAAAACAATTCAATTAATTTATCAAAACCCTGTGATGATAGAATGGGTGTTAAGTATTAAGATAAAAGACTGATTTTTATATAGAGAATATTATTTTATTTTTTTCTAATAGAAAATAAAATATCTACTCTCTTGATTTTTCCTAACAAACCAAAAAAATGTTAATTGTTTAAATATTTTAAAAGTAGAACATATTCTCTAGAATGGATGTTTTTTATGTGTTTAACATAATCAACTGCACAGGTTGGGAAAACATGGATAAATTATGGAACATTCAAAATTCAAATTATGTCAGTATTATTTTGGATGATTATTTTATAGAGGGTAAAAAGCATAAAGATACATTTAGATCTGTTTACAATTCAAATACAATAAGATGTTTATAACTACATCAACTTTTTTTTTGTGGACCCATGATATTTTAAATATTCATTTTTACCAGTTACTTGAATAAAAAAAGTTTACAATGTAATATCTTTTAATTTTATAGAAATTTTAAATTGATTCAAATATAGGTAAAAAGTTCACTTTTAAATAGTGTAATTTATAAATAGGTATATTTTAATCAACCACGTGGTTTCAATAATTACAAATTTAAAAATATTGTTTTCAAACATTCTAATGTTTTTTATGGTTTAATATAAGCTCCAAAATTTTGGTATGATAGTATAACTATATTTTTCTTGAATTTTTTTTTAACAATGGGTTGTGGATCCAAAATTATTTATTAATTAACATTATTGTGATGTTTTAATTTTAGAAATATATTTTTATGATAGTTTATGTGGATATATAAATAATATTACTAATATCTTAATTATGAAATCTATGAAAAATGAATTTGATATGTTCTTATAGGTTGAATTCAAATTATTCCAAGATTTTCAAAATTAACATTGAATTGATGTAATTTTTCAAAATCAAAGAAAATATGCTGAATATGTTTTTAAATTTTTATCTCAAATCATGTAAAACTATGATAAATAAAATGATCTCCAATTCCAAATTGGATGTGGATGAATCTAAAATTTTATTTTGTGGCGTCCTGGACCTGGCTACCTCTTAACCCGTGCCCTGATCCTAGTTGGCCACACGACCCCTGGCACTTCTCCCAAAATTCCAAAGGGTTTTTGATTAGCAGTAGGTGTGTGAAGGTTAAATAGTGGGGAGACTATACCCCCATGAAAGATTACACAACAAATTTAACAACAATATATAGTAGATGAATCACAACCGATAGAAAAATGTAGTAAACAGAGGAAGCATAACAGAAACAATTAGAAGAATAAATAAATAAATAACATACTAAAATCCTCCAAGGAAGAGTTTGATACAACATGTATGCATAAAATGTCAATAAAATAAGGAATCAGGGAGAATTCATACAATTTAAAATGTTAAAATAAAATAAAAGTCAAAATTTTCTCGATAAAATCTCGAGCCTATTGAAGTTCCCTAGGAATTAAGCACTGTCTAAGAAAAAGAGTCAACAAATGAGTGGTGTTTTCCCTTATCCACTACTACATGAAAACAATCTTATTAGCTACTAAAAAAAGAATCCAGTGGGTTGTGATATAAATCTCAGTAAGACACCACCAACGGTGTCTACGTCTAATTCGGGTGGCACTCATAAATAAATAGTGTTCAACTAATAGAAAGAAAATAAAAAACACTATAAATAAATAACCTTCCACTCATGTTACAAAAGACACCCAGCGGGTCTACTTGCTACACCTTACTACTGTAAGTCTGAGCAAGTCATTAGGTATATACATACATATAGGCTGTCCCTATAACAAGGTAATTATTCCTCTCACCTGTAATTAGTAGATAATAGGAACATGGTTAGAATGCCTCTCATCCATTGAAGGTTCTGGCTTGGGGTAAGAATTCCTCCCATATACATAGTGATTATAACTAGCATGGGGTAAGCAAGACTCTCATCCTTGTATAATTATAATTCTCATCAGTATGGGGTATGCAAACCTTCCACCAATACATATCAAAAGTGTCATGGGGTTTTAATGCCTCTCATCCACACATTTACAATATAAGTCATGATCAAGGAAAAGACATAAACTTTCACAATTCATAATGTTAGGAAAACCAACTTACACCATTCAATATGAAATAAACCACCATTTCTTTCAATATATTAAGAGTGAAACAAAACAAGGGAAAGGTTTTCCATCACTCCATCCATTCTATTATTTCATATCATTTTATTATGTTTTTTTTCATCCTAGCCAACTTATAAAGTCCACCATTCAATTTTCCTAACTTGGAAAAATCATTTCTCGGAAAAAAGGCAAAGGAAAAACGGCATGCCAAATAGTCTTATTACAATTTTGGTTAAAAAATGCCTAAGGGAACCAAATATCCATGGGTAATCTTGGTATACATAAAATAATTGTTAAAAAATGATCAATTAAAATAAATCTCACACCGATAGATACGAACCATAATTCGTCAATTTTTGGGAAAATGCTCCTAAATTAGAAAAATTTGGGTGGATCATCCCTTGGGAGTCCATATAAAGAATGGATGAACTCTAAATCCCTATCCATGAGTCTATTAACCCATGTCATCACACTAGGATCAATTTTACACGATGGAATAAACACAACAGAGGAAGTTGGAAAAGGCCATCTCATGGAATAATGAGATTAAATATGAAATAGTCAATCGAATGGAAATATACGTGACTGCCTTCCTTAGGGTCATATATGATGCATCACTTGGTATCAAACTTAGATTCGATGAATGTCAGAATAGATATGAGTTTCTATCCTATTCCATAAAAATAGTGTCAATGATCTTGCATCTAAATAGCACAATAGATGGATAAATTTACTGAGGAATGAGGAGTACATAGGGATTGGCTTACCTATGCCTATTCATTGCTTCTCTCGGAATAAGGATCAATCCCTGGATGAAGGATTTATCAAGGATAGAAGGAATAGGTATATTATAACTCATGTAAGAGGAGATGTGTGGGGTCTATCCACTAGAGGAGAGGAGAAACAGAAAATAGAACATAACTGAAAGGAGGGGGAATTGGAAATTTTTCATCAAAACAATGCCTGCATGGTTTCTCCACACATTTTTCCAAACTATGCACAAACCATGCTATATGGATCTTCCACCTATTTCATAGAAACATGGTTTATATATACGATTTACCAATCCATGCACAACCTTTTCATGAATGCTCTGAAACATTCTGCCGCAAGCTACATGGTCATGCACCTTGGTCTTCACAGTTTACACAAAGGATGTGGATAATCCTGTAGCCCATTTTCAGGACCTTCAGACTCCGAAAATGAATGAGATGCTCCTCGGTCCTACCCTAGGTTGTATCACACTGTTACTTGCTAAAAATAAATATTCAAAGAAAGAAAACCAACGATCTATACCTTGGTCACAAGTTGGGAAGTTACAACCTTCCTTCCTTATAGAAAATCATCCCCAAGTTTCCCTTCTAAGGGTAATGAGGTGATGTTATAAAAGAGCTCAAGCCACTAAGATCATACATTATATTTCCCTTCAAAGGTCTCTTCTAGTACCAGGTTGTTCTTCCATATCACCCATACAATAGGAACAATCCTACCTCAGAGTGTCTTCATGCTATGATCAACAATACGAACTGGATAATCATTGAAGGAAGCATCCATAACCAGTTCATCCTCATCAGGCTAAAACATGTGAGATGTGTCAAGGAAACATTGGGGAAGCTAAGATACAAGAAAGACATCATGTGTAGATAGGTATCTCTGAGAAAGTGTCAACTGGTAAGCCACTGGTCCGATCCGCTTCAAAACCAAAAAGGGTCAAACGAATCATAGTGATAACTTACACTACATTCGAATAAATTTATCCCCCAATCTAGGTGAGACATCCAAGAAATATCATTCCTTGACCTCGATCTCAAGAGTTTTCCAGTGTCAATTGGCATATGACTTCTGTCTAGACTAAGCTTTCAACATGCTCTTCCAGATCAACTAGACCTGTTATGAAATCTCTTGAATGAGATGAGGCATAATAATAGGTGCTTCCCCTAACTATATCCAACATTAAGGTGATCAATAATGCCTACCACACAAGGCTTCATAGGGTGTCAACTTAATGGTATCATGTAAGCTATTCTTATAATCAAACTTGATGAAAGGAATATGTTTCTCTTAAGAACACCAAATGTCAATAACACATTCACAGACCGTATCTTCTAGCACATGAATTTTATGCTCTGTCTATCCATCAGTCTGTAGGTGATAGGCCATGCTCAAAAATACCAATGTACACAAGCCCTTCTATAACCCTTCCAGAACTATGACATGAAATGAGTGTATCTATCACAAATAATATAATGAGGTTCCCCATGAAGACATACCACCTCTTTAACCTACAACCTTCCAAACATGTCTACCAAGAAGGACTCTCACAAGGTTAAGAATTGTGTGAACTTAGTGAGACGATCATTGACAACCTACATTGTGTCATTTCCACTAGGTGATCTGGGGAGTTCAGTTACGATTTCCTTTGAAACATCATCCCATGTCCACATAGGAATGGAAAAATTATAAAGAGGTCTATCCAGACTCTGATATTCCACCTTCACTTATTGATAGGTGGAACATCGAGTGATGAAGCTGTCTAACTCACATTTCATACCAGGCCACCAATACTGTTGCCTTAAATCTCGATACATTTAGGAGAATCAGGGGTGAACTGCCCATACTGTGTCATGGAAACCCCACATCAGATCATCTCTAATGTCTTCTGGGACACATACACACCCATTAAACAACAGACTATAATCCCCACCGACTATACAATCAAGGGATGTATCATAATCTGAAACACTTTCCTATAGGATAAGGCCTTCTGGACCAAATATATTTCTTGACCTTACACATTCTAGAAGATTATATGTCTCCACTAAGGTTGAGAGAATTGTTTTATCATTTTTTCCTAAACCTAAAAGTGAATCTATGAGAATTATTCCATAAGCTTCCATTCATCACTAGACTCCTGAAATGTCTATGTCTGAGTCTTTCATCTTAGAGCATCATCTCCAAAATTCTGTTTACCTTGAGTGTATGAAAGTTCAAAATCAATATATTTCCGGACCACAACCCACCTACAATACATAGGATTCATATCATGCTATCTCAAGATGTATTTGAGGATATTATGGTCTATAAAAACCCCAAAACTCTCCCCAAATAAGTTGTGTCTCCAACCATGTATGGCATGAACAACTGCATTGAGCTAGTTGTTGTGTGAGGGGTAATTCCACTCTTGAGGCCTCAACATAAGAGAACCATACGCAATAATTGTCTCATCCTACATCAGAATAACTCCAAGACTAATACCTGATTTTTCAGAACATAATTTATAAGACATAATTTGATCTAGAAGAATTAGTATTAGTGTTGAAGTTATACTTCCCTTCAAATCCAAAAAAGGCAGCTTCACATACATCTAAACATTCAAATTTCACACCATTATTCATCAAGCTTGGATGTGGTGCTGCAATGTGTGGGATATCCTGAACGATTCACCTATATTATCCTAAAATTATAAAGAAACTCCGAATATCAAAGTCATTCTCCGACAGCTCCTAAAAAACCACAACCCTCTCTTTTTCTAGGGGAACTGAAACTTTTGACTCTAAGATGATATAACCCATGAATTGAACTTTATCAATATATATGTTCAAATTACTGAGATTTGAAAAGTGATGATGATATATAAGGGTATTCTACATGATCTCAATATGGGATTCATGGTTGTTTCTGGAGATTGAATACAATACGATATCTTCAATGAATACAACCAAAAAAGAATCTAGATATGGGTGGAAGTACTGGTTCATTAGATCCATGAATATATTGGGTGCATTCATAATTCTGAATGGGATATCTAGGTACACATATAAAACATTTATACTTTTGAAAGTTGTGTGTGGTGTTTCTGATGTCCTGACATGCACCTGGTGATAGCTCAACCTTAGATCTATCATTGAAAACACATTTTCTCCTTGAATATGATCAATGAGGTAGTCTATTCAAGGAAAAGGATACCGGTTCTTAATGGTTAGCTGATCTAACTGACAGTAATCAAAAAAATCTTAAGGGTACCATCCATATTCATGGAAAATAGGATAGATAAACCCCAAGGAGAAGTTTTGTGTTGTCTAAATACTTATGCCTATAGACAATCCAACCATGTATTGTGTTCCAGATGCTATTTATGTGCCATATTATATGGAATAATGGTCACTGGTTCTACTCCTGGAACTTGATCAATATTAAACACCACCTCCCGCACTAGAGGTATGCATGAGAATTCCTGGGAGAAAATATATCTAAAATGATCCACCACCATAGGAAACATAGTGGGTCTCAACCCTTGGTCATCAAGGTAATGACTAGAAACCTGGGTTGTAACACTACCTAGCTGCTGCTGCTCGGGTCCTTCTCATGACACACACACATCTCATTCTCCCTTTTGCATGTACGTAATGACTTCTAGTGATGTAAACATCACCCTCTGAAGATAGTAGTCAATGTGTCATATGCATGGAACCAACCAATCCATACCGATTATTCCATATAAACCGATCATGTTGATAACATATAGACTCCATTTGAATGTATAACCCCGCATCTCTAGGGGAGATTCTGATAGTGGTGAATTCCCTCTGAAGGGAAACCTAAGGGTGTATTTAGTGGCATGATGCCATGAAAAAATTCAATGTGAAGGCCTAGACTCTTATTGACATCCAAAAATATAGAATAGTGGGATGTGCCTGTTTCATACAAGGATGACATTAAAGTGGAGGAAACCAGAATAGTACCTCATAAAGTTGAACTTACAGTTCTTTTCTCATACAGTATATATTGAAATTCAAGTAACTATCCCATACTATGGCCTTGAGTCACTACCTGACTACCCTGAGTAGGTCCATTTGACTGACACTAAGAATCATATGCCATATTTTCACTACTTTAATCACCATCCTGGCTTGACCGACTAGTGGTATTCCACCTACCTTATTGTCGTGATCCTGTTGAACTAGCTCTTGACTATGGAGTAGGTGCAGATATTTTCTCACTAGGAAATACACGTAATTTTCTATATAAATGGAGTTGATGGACAATCCTACCATAGCCTCTTCACTAAACTGGATTCTATGCATACTGCCTCTTGAAGCGACCAGGAACTCCACACTAGTTGCAGATAGGATTACCACCAGTGAAAGGATCTTGACCCCCACTACTCCTCCAAGACACTCTAAAATTACACTTTCATCTATAACACGTTCCATTATAATCCTTATATTCTAAACAAACGTGGATCGCTCCTTCAAAATCTCTCAAATTTTTTTCTAGGATTACTGCCTAGTTGACGATTTCTGAAATAGATGTTAGAATGAAAACATTGAATTGTGACCAGATTTCATAACACATTACATCATCAAATCACATAGCATCCATAATATCATCAACAACTAGAAAAAGATAGAAATGTTACAGCTCCGTGAAATGGGATTAATAATTCACAACAGACATGGCCCCTTGCTGAAAATGCATGACCTCTTTAGCTCCACCAGCCCTTAGAGCCTGGGGAAATAAGTAGTCATATAAGATTGTCTAGAATTCATCCCAAACCATCTCTCTATGCTAGCATACCTAAGTGGTGACATACCAAAACATCTTGGATGAATCATGTTGCATATAAATAACTATCTCAACCCTCTATTCTAGAGGCATCCCTAGGTGCTGAAGATATATTAGATCACTTCAATCATGGACTCTTCAGCACGCGATCTTACATCCTTTGAGAATGTATGAGGATGAAATTGATGAAACTCTAATGTCATCTCATCCATTCTTGTGGAAGGTCACACTACTCCTTTCATATTATGTATCATATTCAAGAATCCCTCTTGAAATTTGGTTTCATTGCCCAACTCAGGTATAGGTGGAGGAGAAATAGGTGGCTCAACTGCAAGGATAACTAGAATCTCAAGGCTCGCCACATCAAAAACTTGTTCATTTTCACCTTTAGGGTGTGTGACTTGAGGACGTTGTGGTGGAATTATTCTTTAATTCCAAATGGAAATCTCCTATGGTCTTTGAAAAATTTATAGGATTGCATTTAAGAAACAAGGATCCATACTAAAACCTTACTATAAGAATGAATGCGCCTATGGGTATACTTCAAAATCTTGGACTTGATGTTAGAACAGACCAAAAGTTTCCATAATAACGGAGAACCCCCACTACCAAATACAATGGATAGGTTCGTGTCATGTTCCTATGTTAGTTATGTGAAAATGGATATTCTCAAATTAAAAGTTATTTTGATCGGCTGAATCCAATGATATGCCATTTTCTGAGCCATAAGGGCCTATACACCATATGATTCAATAGTCGACACTCACATGGGTGTCACTTTCATTTTAATTACACTTATCTATACGATCATACCATTCTCAAATGGTTGGGCTAGCTGGAATTCCATTTTCTGATCCATAAGGGACTGTAGACCTCATGTACTAAAGAGTGGAATACCATCAACTTCTATAATTTAATGGTCCAAAACCTTATAAAATATTTAGCAAAATCATATATATTTATGAGGCATGGAATAATGAATATTCAACAAAAAATTCTATCTAAAAAGGTAAACATGATATGGAAAAATTCATGGCATATTCGTATTTTTCCTATAGTGATGCATATTCTATTATGTAACCCTCATTTAATTTTATAGATCAAAAAAATCACAATTTAAATATCACCAATAACAATAACATCACAAAACAAGTGAAACACACAATTGTGAAATGATATCAACAGTAAATAGTGGAATCAATAACGGTAATATCTCATGAAACCTGTCCCTTACCCTATACAGGGATTCACGATGCCCAAGCATGGCTTTGGACCAAGTCCCAAGCCTTCCCGATCATTATATAATCAAAATATGGTAGTGAAAGAAAGGAACCTCATCTGATACCACTTTTTTATGTCCCATACCCAGATTCCACTTAACATGTGCTGCAAGCCGAGTTGGCCACACGACCCCTAGAATTTCTCCCCAAATGAAAGGGGCTGCAGACTAGTAGCATGAGTGTGAAGGTAAAATAACAAGGAGACTATAACCCATGTTAGAGTAAAAAGAAGCTTCAATAACAAAATATAGTAGTAGAATTATTATTCATTGGAAAATGATGTAAAAAAGAGAAGCATAATAGATAATAGTGGAATACTTAATAACTGAATAACATATTAAAATCATCAAAGGTAGTGTCTGATACAACATGAATGCATGGAATGCTAGTAAAAATAGAGATCAGTGAGCATTCATTCAATTTGAAAAGTAAAAAATATAGAATGAAATCAAAAATATTCTATATATAATCATGTTCCTAAGTTGGATACTTTGCTCTCAATCATCGTCTAATCAAAAGAGTCAATATCCAGACAAATGGTGTTCTCTCTTATCCAAACCTGTAGGAAAGTATTCTTATCTGGTTCCCAAGGTGTCCCAAGTAGGGTGTGAGATAAATTTTAGTTCCCCCCCACCCAACAGTGTCTACATGTAACATGAGTGGTGATCATAAATAAATGATGTACAACTAACATCATAAAAGTAAAAAAACCCAAGAAATAACTAACCTTCCACTCTGGTTTCAAAAGACACCCGGTGGGTCTATGAGCTATAGCTCACAACCGGTAAGTATGAGGAAGTCAATGTGTATATATATTTATGTATATATGATATCACTATCATGAGGTAAGTATGACTCTCACTCACAAATAGAAGATAATATGTGTTGGGTAGCAATGCCCCCCCCATCTATATAAGGTGATGGTGTTGGTTAACAATTCCTCTCATTGACATAGTTATTATAACTGTCATGGGTATGCATGCCTCATATCCTTATATATTTATAATTTATCATTGGTATGGGGTAAGCATGCCTCCCACAAATATGTATCATATTAGGAATAGGGTATGAATTCTTCCTATCCAAATATTTAGAATATAATTCATGATCATGGTAAATACAAAAGCATTTACAAATTATATTGTAAGTAAAATAGTCTTACACCATTCAATTTAAAACAAACATCCCTTTCATGAAATGTATATAGAGTGGAACTTATCAAGGGAAAAGATTTATATCCCTTGATCCATTCCATTAAGCCATATCTATTTAGTAATTTTAAGCCATTTCATCCTATCCAACCTAAAAAGTCCACCATTCAGTTTTCTTAACAAGGAAAACTAATTATTAGGGCACAAGCGAAAGGAAAATGACCATGTCAAATAGTCTCATTCCCACTAGGGTTAAACTGTGCCTAAGGGGACCAAACACCAATGGGAAATCATGGTATAACTCTAATACATTTGGGACAATTTGTAACTAAAATAAATCTCAAGCATAAAGATACAAACCATAATTCTTCATTTTGGGAAAATTGACCTAAAATGGCCAATTTGGGTGGAACATTCCTTGGGTGGAATATCCCTTGGGAGTACATAAAAAAGGGTGAACTATAATCCCATAACCATTAGTCTATTAACATATTTCATCACACTTTTGTCAATTATACATGGATAAATCAACACAAAAGAGGATCTCGAAAAAGGCTGGCTCCCGACACAATGAGGCTAAATACAAAACGAGAAAAACTCAAATGTAAGACTACATGAACAACTACCTTAGGGCCATAGACAATTCGTCACATGGTATCAACCTAATATTTTATGTAGATTGGAATTGATCTATGTATTTTTCCAACATTCTAAAAGCAGGGCGAATGAGCTTATATCAAAATAGGACAACAATTGGTGAAATTTACTAAGGAAGGAGGTTTATGTAGGGTTAGCCTTCCCATGGTATATCTGATACTTATCTCCAATAAAGGATTCGTTAATGGATATAGGATTTATCAAATATTTAAGGAATATGGATTTTGGAATTCAAGGAGGAGGAGATGTGTGGGTTCTATCCACCGGAGGGGAGGGAAAAGATAATACAGAACATAAATAAAGGGAGGCGTAGATTTTAGTTCTGCCTCAAAAATTGGATAGTATAGTTTCTATGCATTATTTTCCAAACTGCACTATATTGAATTTCAACCTTTAGAATGGTTGTCTGGTTTTTGTGTATGGTCTACCAAACCATGCACAAACCATGCATGATGTCTCTATATCTTTCTGCAGCTAGTCGCACGGTCATGCACCTATGTCCACACAGTTTACACTAACCGTGAAACCATGCCTGCATCCCATTTTCTAGACCTCTGAGCTATAAACCATCCCCAAACACATCTCATTCCTACCCTACTCTGTATCATTCTGTTACTATGATCAAAATAATTATTTAAAGAAGGAAAACCAATGATCCATACTGTGGTCAAAAGTTGGGTCTCTATATTTTTAATAGAAAAATGTATAGATGAATGATGGGGGGAATTATTTATTTGACTAAATTAGGTCCTGATATTATATTTCCAATTATAATTTGGGAAATATATCATTATAATCTAAAATAAATTAATATGAAGGAATATAAAAGAATACTCAAATATGATAAAATAATTATTAACACGAGTTTGTTTTTATACAAATATTAATGTTTCATTTTTTAATAATATTCGGTCATTTATTTTAGATGATACAAACTTTATTGGAAAATAAAATTATTCTTGTGTCACATGGTATATTTTTATTACCATGAAGATCCAAAAATAAATTTTTAGTTTCATTATCCATATCTATGGGTGGGTACATTGTTGCTAAAAAAAATTTCTTCAAAATCTTTATATAAAATATATTATACCTAATTAAAATATTAATTTTTTAAACATTCCTATATATTATGAAAATAAATATACAATTTAAATATTTAAGAATCTATTATATCATTTAAAGGAAAAAAATATTGATGTTAGAATTTATTTTTTAAGAGATCATGTTAACAAAGTGGATATCATTCTTAAAATTGTACTAATAGAAAATTAAACTTATAGATATAATAAACCATTACATTCTATGAGTTTTGATATATTAATGGTCATACTATGGTTGATGGATATTTAGATTAATTTTTTTAATTTGTATACTCTTCATAATCCTTTAATGTATTAAAGTATAACTTTATTATAAAATTAACTATCATGTAAATAATTACAATTATGTCTTTTTGTGTTCATATTAATAGAATATAAATAATGATTTTTAGTGGAGAAGTACCTAGATTTCAATTTTTTTATTAACATGTTTTTTTATTTTTCTATATTAGTGTTTGAGGAATTATATTTAATTTGTATTGTTGCAAAACATTCTATTGTATCAAATGGTTTATAATTTTGTTTAGTATACTATTAAAGAAGAATGAAATTTTATACAATTTTAAAATTTTATTTTCATGATTTTATATAAGTAATATTTTATTAGTTTATAAAACTTTCTTTTATTTTTTATAAATTTAATAAGGGGTGAAAAAATAGGAAATTATTTGTTCAGTTTTGTAATTTACAAAATGGGTAGAATGCTGATGTTGTGGAGTTTTAATTATATTATTTTATAATTTTTTAGATTGAATTTTATTGTTTTAACAATATTATAAAAATTTTAGATTTAATTTTGTTATTTTATAAAAAAAATAATATTTGAATTTGTATATATTAATTATTTCAATTTTAGTTTTGTTTAATTATAATTTCTCACATTTAATGTGTTTTTATTTTATGAAATATTTTTTTAAGATATAATAAAATATACTTTTGTTCCTAGGTTTACTAGATCTTTCAGTATTAGTGAGGTGTTTCAGAAGGCATGAAATCGATTAAAGAATTTTGACATTTATTTAGGTGATGTCTAGAATTTTCTAGACCCACAAAGTCGATATCAATCACATAGGTGAATCACACAGGAGTTTTATTATAAATCCACATAGCTGAATCACATAGATGAATCACATAGTAGTTTTTTGAAGAACCGTAATTTTCTTTCAACTATGTAGTAAAAATTCATTATGAACCAGGTATCCTTTTTAGCCAAGTATCTATTTCATTCACATAGATGATTATGCAATAAACACATACAATATGATGTAGGTAAATTTTTTCACCCTTTATATTTTTTTGAGGTTGTACATCGAGAAACATGTATCCAGTTTCCACATAATAATTTAAAAAATACCATATCCAATTGTGAAAATTAACCAACACTCTAGGTGTAAAAAGTGAATCATGTAACTGATTTCATTAAGACTTGGAAATGATAGATAAATGTGATGAATTTATGAAAGGAAAAAAATATGATATTTCTAAGATAATTAGTGAAATATTTAAAATAACATTTCAGAATTAAATTTTCATGTTTATTATTATTTAATTTTTGTATCTATGATTGGTTATTTAGATGCTCTGTTGTGACCATATAGATATTGAAGTTACTGATACATGATTTTCTCTAGGAATGAGATAAAGGGGTATGTTATTAAACAAATAGGATATAGTTTATTCAATGCGTAGAGATACATAATAAAAATATATCATTCTTGTAAGAATTGTGAAGTTTTGAATACATGATTGGACTTCTATTTTATTGTCACAATGATGAAAGGACTTCATCATTCTTTCATCTAGTACTAATGTGACCAATGTTCTTGAGTTGCATCAATATTTTTCATCATACACTCAAATTATATTCTTAAATTATTACTTGTTTTCAATGTTTTATTCTATTAATCTTATATTTTGTTTTTCCATGTTATTTTATGTTTCTCTAATCCAATATTATTCTTACCAGTCTATTGAATCAATTCAAAAGGAATGACAATTTGTGACTCAAAAACAAAAGTTAGGTTGGTCGTGGGTTGTGACTCCTATAAAAGTCTATCGGGTTATACCACAAGATGAGAAAAAGGTACATCTATAACTAGGTTGTCAATCCATATAAAAAGTGAGGTATGTAGTTAATATTGAAATTCTCATAGAGTATATAATATTTAAGGGTATAAATAAGAAATAAATAGTATTAATTACTATATAAATATCATTAGATATTTATTTTATTTTCCATGACACTATTTTATTCATTGTCATACTATTTATTGTAATGATAATTAGGATATTTTCAGGTATTTAAAAAAGTGATATTGACCCCCTAAAGTTCATATTTCCTTCTCACTTAGTCCTAATGATATATTCTATCATCTCATTATTAAATATGATTCATAATGAGAATGTTAATTAACTAATGAATATCCCTCAGGAGTGTTAAACCAATTTTTGAGTTATGAATCTTTGTTGTGCACGGGGTGAATATTGAGTTAATACCCATCCAACCTTGTCATGGTTATTAACTATAGGAAAGTCTATTCCAAAGCATAAACTCGATTGTTTTGTATATATATAGATTCAATTTTTATAAACCACACAATACCTTATTTATCAAAAATTCAGGATACTATCCTATATATATATATCCCCATGGTTTTAACCAAATTTTTATAATCATAATCTAAAAAAATAACAAAAACCAGCTCTGAAACCAACTAATATGAACTTAGTTTTATATTCATAAATATTACATCATTTTAGTTTAAAATTTAATTAATATCAAAATTATACATCCCAATAACCATAAAGGTTTAGTGTATTAGGTGAATTGATACATAATCAACGTATTTCATGAATCATCGTAAAATATCTCCAACCGAGTTCTTCTCACATCGTACCCTTATTATAAATACCTTATTTATAACATATCATCGTAATTTATACAAATGGAAACATAGTAAATAGTGTGTGTAGATGATCAATAAGGGTAAATATAAGAGATATCAATCAATGATTATAAGTGTGTATAAAATAATAATAATGTCATGATAAAATAATCTTAACTTTTTAATCTCACAAATGATCAGTCAAAGAGAATTAATCATGTGTCCTGGAATAAGGATTTTTTATAACAAAATACATAGGTCATAAGAGTGTAGAATCATAAACAATCCATCACGCTCCATTAGAACATATCATAAAAACAATACATAAATTTTTGGTATACACATATGCAAAAAAATTATTTCCTTAATCAATGTTCACTTCCAAGACATTAATAGCTAAAAAATTTCCATATTTTATTGGGTTCTCTCCCCATTACATCATTTTATTAGTCATGGGTCAATTACAATACTATGATAGTAAATAATTCCATTACTGAACTATGTTATGTGAAACCCCACCCGAATCAATGGGTTTAGTTGGGGTACCAAATGACCTCAAACGCACTCCCATGTATGCTAGAGGAGGCTAACTAGCGGTGAGGGCCTAGAATAATAGTGGGGAGACAATTCCCTCCTATAAAATTCTAAAATAAATGAATAAATAATGAAATAATTTATATAAAAATTTGATATAAAGGTACTGAAACAGTATTAAAGATAATTATATATCAAATGATTTTGTTATAAATACATAAAAACATATAACTGGTCACCCACTAAGCTAACCAAATATACTATAAACCGAAAAAAACAAGGATTCTATCATAAAACCTGAAGCCCCATCTCAGCCCTTGTCTCTACATTCTCATCAAGCTTCACAAGTCCTATACACTATAAATCACATGCTCTATCCAAAAAATTAAACATAAATTTTGCACGTGCACTGAGATTCCCATACAGGGTGTGAGAATAAAATCAGAAAGGTCCCCAAAATCACACCTAATATATATAATTATATATGTTTGTATTCTTGAGGAAAATAAATATGTAAATAAAAATTATTGTTAAGTCATCATGTAATAAATAATAATCTACCACACATGATGAGAAAGACATGCTCGCCAGGTCATCAGGTGAAAACCATGCCACCCCAACACCAACAAATACATGATTCGACTCCATTCTAGATGGGATGTCCCATCCATCATCACCTATTAGAATATTTCACAAGTAAAACATCATCATCGTATAGATTAATCCATGATTCCAATATCATCACTTATTGGATCATGATACAAGGCCAACACATGTCTTCGATTATGTCCCATTTCTAATCAATCCCTAGGCCGGGCTACAAGGTCATCACACCCCTAGACCATCCTCATATCAGGACATATGTTCAAAATACCTCTATTTATACTAGGATAGTCCACAAGTCCTATAAATCCCAAGATCAAACCATATGGTAATTCTATCATTGGATATACTAGGTTTGGAAACAAGGTTGTCACGCCAATGTATTTACTAGAATTGGAAACATGGATGTCACACCCTTTGCTCTATATCAGGTTATGAAAAAAAGGTCATACTACCCCTTCCTAATAATTATGTCCTATCACCATCTTTTTCATCACATTCCACACAAGAATATACTCCCCCTCTAGGAGTCGACCAAGCCATGATGATCCCCTTGTATCATGGATTCTAGATGAAAATCCTTTATAGTCTAAGCAGTAACACACAATTAGGAAAAAAATAATTGAATAGTCATATCATATTAATCATAGGTCTCACGGGTCACACATAGAGACCACATAAAAATCACAATCATACCATATCACACAATGTAAATCACAACTAACCATGCATGAACATACATTCCAACCATACCAAGTATCTTTATACAATGACCCACTTTGGTAAGGACTTTCTACAGTGAAACCACATCTCAAAAGATGACCTTAGCCTTGGAATCAGTTGATGGGGTCTAGTTTCTACACAAAATCCACTTGTAATTCCAATGAAAATTCATTAACCAATTCCCATGTCCAATGCTTAGGTCTCATCTCACATCAAATAATGGAGAGCACATAGTGCTCGTACACACCCATATTATGAATTTCTCAAAAGTTTCAAGGGAAAAAACTTTGGATATTTTTGTAACCTATATCATACTTTTATACCTCACAAGTTCTATTTCCATATATGAATCACCACTTACCCATTAAAACATAGTCATTAGATGAATCTGAACATCCCAAGTGATTCCAAGAACTTATCCAATACATAAGGCACATTTCTACCCCCATAATCATGTGTAATGTTCTATTAGTCTAATAATTATCTTAAAATTCCATGTATAATGTACACACACATGAACATTCATTTATAAACATACATATGGTTTTGTAAGATAGGGTCCACCTACTTTATAATGAGCTATCAACCTTATCGGGCTTTGTCAAGACTATTCCTAGACAATCCATGCCTCATCAAAGACTATACAAGAACATTATCTTCTCGTGAAATCAGACATCATAACTAATTAATTATAAAATATGGTAAATTAATATTTAATTTTATAAAATGGTTCATAGTATTTGGAAATTCTATCAAGCACCACCATCACCCTAGAACCATGAACAACCATACACAATGGGTTTGCGACACCCCCTCAACACCATCCCACATAAAATACCAATAATTTTACATTTGAAAAAAACCATTAATTTAATCCAATTAAAGTTTAACCCTTAGATAATGTTAGGGAAGATGGCTACCTTCTCCCACCAAAATGATGAGAATTGTGCAATTAACGTCCTAAAATTTTCTACTTGTATGATGCACAAAATCCTCACCATCCTCTGCCAATTTAACAATGATATGAATGAATAAACACAAAATACCTAAATGAAATAGATATAATTAATATGATAGATAAGTGAGGTTCATTAATAAATGAAAATAGACAATCTTACCAAGAATTTTCATCGAAACATATAGAGATTTTTCCCTGGTCGAAGGGGATTGAATGAGAGGCATGAGAGGGGTAATTCAACATAGGAATGACATTTACCAATCCTCTTATCTTTCTAAATTCCAAGATCCCCAACATGGAAAAAGTTGAAGATCGCAAAAATTAAGATGATTCAATCTGAAGACCACATGATAGATGATTTCTTTGTTAGCCACTAGGCTTGCATAAACATTCATTAACATCACACCAAACATAAGGTAAATTTCCCAAGCTTCAAAAGTCCAAAAAAACATGTTTATAACTTCCAAGCATTCATTCATCCAACCCGATCCTCATTTTTCATGATAAAAAATCCACCAAATTGAATGTTCAAGTATACCTAGTAATTTCCAACACACAATGACATAGCTTATTAAAAAATCTCCATCATAATGTTTATTATCCTAGAGAAGCTGTGGTGGTCCTGGAAGCATGTCTCTCTACCCACTGAGGTCTTAAGTTCTCTAAAAACTTATATTTTTTCCATATCCAGCTTCCAAACTCACTAACATTTTGACGTTCCAAACACCAAAACACACTGTTCACCAGATATTTATCTACTAACTTATTGTCGACATGAAAATTGAGAGACACTCATTTAACCCATATCTTCTATCATACCATTAAAAAATTTATCAGATCATTTGAATGCTTGTGGTGCTCCCCACCATAAGACTCCACTCATGATGTCCAATTCCAATCTATGGTGCTCCCCAACATAGAATAAACTACCCAAAACACACCTCAAATGGTCCAATGACCTAACAATTGCATCCAAACAATACATCCTATGGATTTACTTTTTAATTGTATCCAACTATCATGAAAGAAAAGACGAACAAAATCTCCTTTGGTTGACCCCTTAAAAAAATATTAGTTTTATCTATTGATTCATGACCAAGCTACCATATCCTAATACCGAGAATCCCAGTGGAATCCTATGATATCCCACCACATGTACCAAATTCCATACACAAACCTTAGTGTAAAATCATGCTATGACCACCAATCAATTGATACAACCATCATTATCTCACCCCCAAGCATTGGTACATCTTCGATCTTACTAATCCTTGGATCTGACTAAATGACCTTGTGCCTGATGCTGACACACCAAATCACTTGACAAAACATTAAATTTTTTATTCTGGCCTTAACAAGAAACAAATTCACATCAGATGTCCCAAAATATAACACCACATCATATCCTCAACCATTCAATGATAGTTCATCCAATACATATACGATAATTCCAAGATAAAGGTCATTTTAGCATGGTTAATATGATGATCCTCACCATAGGGGTATCAACATTTTTACCCACTATATCAAAAAACTGATCTACATGGCCTATGATCCACCCCTCACCATGCATTGTGATAAGTTTTGGTCATACCACTCATACCTGAGTACCTACTTCAACATTTATTAGCTCCCATTCCTATCTTATAATGAATTTCATTATCTATGTCATCAACATTCATCCTAAATAGGGGTCACACCCTCTAAAAAATAATTATTCTCTCTCCACCATATAAATTCACTTATATTTCTTCAAGGGTTATTACCCCAAACTGGTCTCAACAACAAACACATATAAATTATTACAATACACTCTCACTAAACCATGCAAAAATAGAAATCCATCAAGGTTCAACATCGATAATCGGTGCCACCACACCTGATCTACCAGAAAATTTACCTCTTCCTAGAAGGAAATTCGGAGTTCTCGCTGAGAAGACATAAGCCATCTTACTCAAATACATATCATGAAAACATTATGGAAATTACTCCAAGAGTGACCCCAAACCAAAAACATAACTATACTATCACCATAGAATCATTTAGGTTCAAAAAAACACTTGATAATCCTATGAAAGTCCTACTCAAATATTTTCAACATAGGAAGTAACTAAATGCATCCTATATTTACCTATCCTAGTTTATTGTTCATTTTCCCATAAAGACTAACAAAAAATATCTCTCCACTATCAAAGGATGAGTAAACTACTGAGAACCATTAGTCTCGCCAAACTCAATGGTTTTATACTATGATACAACCTGATTTTACACCTTAACTCATACATCAATGAGTTTCATCTCATCAAACATTCTTTCACACTCCTATCACAATGACCATGCTCGAATTAATGTTAGTTAAATCCATATAGGTTCACCCTTTGTTCTCATCTTCAAAAATGGTAACTCAGTGATTCTATGATTCACTAAATACTACCCACTACATGGGTGTTGATTCAAAACCACCAAGAATTTTCCCACACTCCAACCCTCCAAGGTTTGACCACATTGGATACTCAATCACCATTCAATAAGAACTATATCATGAAAAGAATGACCTAGAATTATATTGATCATAACATAGATTTATGACCTCATTTAAAAAATATCCCAGGTGATGCGCATCGAAATCCCAAGATTATCTCTCAATATTTTGTCAATAAACAACTTTGGGTATCCACATCATCTGGGTAACCATGCATATCCTAAGCTCATAGCTTATGAATTCAATTCCTATACTGAACTCATAATGGTTCCATTAATAAGGAATCAAATACATCTAATAACCCACTAAGGATTATTATATAGCATTGGATTAATGTATTGAATTCATCGTCATTATTTTTTCCTTCAATAGGGTCTACATGACCTACCATCAAAAGAGAATCCGAAAAATAACACAAAAAAAGGTACATACCATATGAGTCATTCGTTCATAGTATGATGCATAAAAAATATCCTCTATACAATATTCAATGATCCAAACCAAAAGAATCACATCTATGGTATATTCAATAAACATATCAATCATAATAGTGAAACTCCATAACAACAATCTCATTTCTCTGGTAACCAGGAATTCATATTAAAAAGGTGTTCATGAATAACCCTTCTATGTTCGATCACATGTTATAACACATTATTAGAATATTTTTATATTGAATTTATAAATAATAAAATAAAACCATCTTTTGACACTACATTCTGATTCTATTATTAAATCATTAAGTTGAGATGGCATGCCACATTACCTCAAGTGTGCCCCCCCGCATGACAGTGGGTGATGACCCGCATTGTGGGCCTAGGATAATAGTGTGGAGACTATGACCTCATATAAATGAATAATATAGTAGTAGAAAAAATGAAAAATATTAAAAAATATGTATCCACAAAATTCATCAAGGAACATAGAAAGAAAAAAAGAACAATTCTATATCAAATGATGATATCGTATATCCCTAAAAACATAAAAATAATCACCAATTGGGATGAACACCTATTAAATAATTTTTAATCAAAAATATAAAGGGGAAATCATATAACCCCAAGACTATCCCAGTACTAGTATCAACACACCCATTATGATTTATAATCCTGATCTACTACACTTCTTGTTCAGTGACTTAAAAACATAAATTATGCACATGCCTCGAGATTCTCATCTAAGGTGTGGGAATATACTCAGTATGGTCTTTCCAAGAACCCAAAATATACACCATAATATATGTGTATATTCGTGATGAATGGAAATGCATAAATAAAAATGATAGATTAGTTATCATGTGCCAAACAGGCCACCATGAAACTTGACAAGATACACATGCTCGTCAGATCATTAGGTGATAAAGAGTTCACCCCATCATCCATAAATTTTTTCTTCAGATCAATGCAAGAAGGGATATCTAAACATTATCACATATCAGATCTGTTTAAAAATCCATCATCATCACATATCAAATTAGGCTTCATGGATCACATCATTACCTATCAAATCAGGATTCACATCCAATACATGTCTTATATTATGGCACATATCAAATTAATCCCAATATTTAACGAAACATTTATAACAACCCTGTATCATCAAAAGTTTTGGTTATAGGGTATTCATAGACATATTTATATTTTTTCATTCCACGGGTCTATCATTCCCTTGTCTCTATTGGGGATGGCCATAAGACAATGGATTCCCATCTTCCACCTCCATTCCGGCCACATGGTCATCATACACATGACCTATCTCTAGGTACCATTAATTACATTCTTTCATTTCACACTAGAATACTCTCTCCATTTACAGGCTAACCAATCTTTGATGATCTACATTCCACATTTATTCCAGACGGAAAACATCAATGGGCCATGTTTTAACCAAAAAATGGGGAATAAAAAAAGGGGAATATTCATAACACATAAAGGATATGATTCATTTTATAAACATGAACACCATATTAAAATCATAAGATAACATATAAAAAATGGTTCTCAAAACTACACACCCATGAACACACATTCTAATCTTTCCAAATTGCATTATATAATGGACCAATTTAGTAAGAACATACTACGGTGACACCACAACTTGAAGGATTGCCTCTAACCTAACCTCAAAAGGTAAGACCTAGATCCTACCCAAAATCTACTTTAAATTATAATTCAATGTTGAAAATTGAATCCCACTACCCAATCTAGGGCTTGATCTCTCATCTCACTAGGGAGACAACGTAGAGCTCGACCCTGCCATTACTTTGACTACAATAAATATGATATGGGAATAAAATAGTCAATTTAAACAAGCCATATAAAAGTTTTTAAGACCCCAAGGTCACTCTCCATCACATCGAGCACCACTTCACCTTGGAGACATTTTATTTGGATGAATCCGAACATCCCAAGTGCTTTAATGTACTTATCACATCATTGGGGAACAATTACACCCACTTCATCTAGATTAAGGGCTTCTCGGTCCTCATCCACTCTACCCTAGACCATTAATAATTCACACACACATTCACCATCATTCATAATCATATATATGGTTTTGTGTGATAATTTTCACCTTCCCTAGAAGGAGTTATCAAACTCTTTGAGCTCCACCAAGACTCTTCCTTGCCTCTCCATACCTCATGTGAGCCCATACTACCACTTTAGCTCTTAGTTTTCATCACACATTATAATTAATTATTTAAAAATCATTATAAATAATTATTTAATTTAATCCAATGCGTTATAATTTCCAAAAAACATACCAAGCACTATCTTCACACCGGAACCTCGACCTACCATACCCAGAGGGTCCGTGACACCCCTCAACACCAACCCACATGAATGTAAAATCATTATATATTTTAAAAATTGTCAATTTTTTCAAATTTTGAAAAAAGTCAATGATAATTTTATTTAAGCATATTGCCTCCATGAAAATAATTATGGATTGTGTACATTTAGAATCCCGTAACGACCACTTTGTATATTGGTCAAACCAACACTATTCTTGGTTGATTCCACCATTTTATGTGGGAATAGACACAAAATTACTAAAGTAAATCTTTTTAGTTATGGAGTAAGATGATGGAGGTTTAAGAACAAATGAAAATATATTATGTTACCTTGAATCATCATTATAAAGCAACCAGATACTTCATCAGTCAGAAAGGATTAATGGAGAGGCATAAGAGGGGAATTTCTCCAAGGCATGGAATTTTCCAACATACGTATCTAGATAAATCCGAATATCACAATAATGAAAAATATAGAGAATAAATTGATTAAAATGATCCCATACTAAGCCCACAGGTTGGCCGATGAGCCCAATAAAACCCATGGGGCACCGGCCATCCCACCAACTATCTAGTTTCTATTAAAGCTTGTGGGATAGATAAACCCTTATATAAATATTGAAGAATACCTTGGGTATCCATAAAGATTAAAAAAACATCCAAAAACATATTTGTAGGATTTAAAACCATAATACTTCCAACTTAATCATCTTTTGTCAAAATAGTCCATCGATCTTATTGATGGTTCAAATTTCCCTAGGAAATTCTAATCAATATTGACTTGGGTCATTATAGTTCACTCCCTATTACAATCCACATTATCTAATGAGATATAATTCTTAAAAATTAATTTTATGGATATATAATTCTAGTACCACACATAAAATATTGAAAACTATACATAAGTGTACCATAAGATCAGAAAAACATACATCATTTCACTATAAAATAAACCATGAAAAAGAAATACGTTTCACAATGATTTTTTATCACATAATCATAATCCATATAGAGAAATAAAAAGGATGGTATCATTAGTACATATACATAGTGGATCATAATAATCATCTATGGATATTGATGCAGATAAAAATTAACATTAAAATTTCTTTTGATAATATCTTTGAAATTGTGGGTAAATATCATTTTCCATTGGTATATTTTAATAATAAATTTTACAAAATATTGAGAAGAATATTTTCATTGAAAACAAATATGAATGTTAAAAAAGTAATATTCAAATAAAATAAAATTCATGATGGTGGGAAAAATAATTCATTCAGTAAACATTAAAAAAATTATTTTACACTTTTTTAAAGAAGGAAAAAGTTAAATTTTTATAGAAACTTTTAAATATATTAATTTTTAATCATTTATGAATAAATTAAAATGTCTGAAGAATATCATTTTTAAAAAATTTAAATTTTAGTTAAAAACAACAATAATTTTTTTTTGAATAATATGGACATGGAAAAAAAATTCACCGATTAAAGAGGGTAAATAATGTAATATTTTAGAAAAAACAGGTTCTTGATTATTTTAAATAAAAAAGAGAGGATAATGAATAAAAATAATTTAAACCATATAAATAACCAATTTATAATAAAATATATTTTATTTAAAGTATAATTATCATATAATTAACCTACTTGTAAATTTAAAATAGATAATCTTGAAACAAAAAGAGATTATAACATCAACTATTATTTCCTTAATAATCCTTAAATCAAGACCCCATGAACTGATAACATTAGATGTATATATGAATACCCATATTTATCATTAAAACAATAATTATATTCATTCATTGTAGTGTAATAACAATCAAAAACAAAAAATTGATGAATATGACATATGTCCCATATAAATAAAATTAAGGTGAGAAACCATTACCCCTAGTCCCATCGTACGTTTTATGAATTTAAAACTCTTATTTAAAAAAATTATTTTTATTATAAATATATTTAAAATCAATATTCACATATATTTTAGTATATCTCATTCCCTTATAATTTCATATTTCCCTTTTTTAACAATTCATCATTAAAATCATTATTTGGGTAAAAAAATTATTTTTTCAATATATATTTCAGTTAGATAGTTTTTATCCTCTAAACATGGTAATATTTTCTAGTATATATATTATTTTCCATTTAATGAATATAATATTTATTAATTATGAAATATTTTATAACCATCCATATAGGTTGGTGATGAAAAAGGAATTACATCTGTTTGTGGAGACAGTAGTCGATATGTGCCCATAAGTGATGTTTCCATTTTTCAATGGATGGAATGAAATACAATTAAACATCAATTAAAAAAATTGTAATAATTATGTCATAAATATAATATATATTCATTAAGTCTATCATTATTAACATCCATGTAAAGGGGAAATTAAAATCAAATAACAAAGCTTTGTGGAGGTTGTAGTCCACATGTACACATAAGGGACTTTATCATTATATAATGGATGAAAACTAAAAATATAGATAATATAATATATTTATATAATAATAATTATTTTATATGTACAATATATATTTTTTAAATTTATTTATATAACCATAAAATAGTGATGGTGGTGGGAAATAAAATAAATCACTTTATCAAGATGGTAGCTTTTATACATGCATGAGATATAATGGATATAACAATTGTTGTTACATTAACATAAAAATATATAATTATAGTAAAGATACCAATTTTATTATGTTAATATGGATATGAAATGTTTTTAGGTGTTTTATGGAGAAATAAATATTTAAAGGGATGGTAAGAACATGTACTTCTCCTTATTATTCAGGAAACCTCCTTTGGAATACACATTGAGCCTTATTGAAGTGGAATTTTATGAAGAACATAACCTCCAGGATGGGGGTAGGATGGTCAGGAGAGTATTTTTGCTGATTTTTTTCAATATTATGGGCTCTAGTGGTGTGGTTAACATAAGTGAGGAAGTTCCCTTTTATATGTGAGGTGAGTATCACACTTGTAATTATTAGGAACAATAAAATATAATAATGTCTAACTCAGGGGAATTTGGATCCAAATTTGATAAAGATAGAATATGGTATTATATATTTTCAAAAAAAATCATATAATATTTTTTAATGTTTTTATCTGATTTTAACAATTATATCATTAGTTTAACCTCTGTTAAACCTTTTATCCTTTACTGTAGTAATGAAATTTTACCTTCATAACTATTAATGATTTTTAAAAATGGAATTTAACATAATAATAAATTTTTAAAATATGATTCCAAAATGTAAACATTTTTATCAAATCCAATTTCTCTAGATATCCTAAATTCTTTTTAAAATACGTGTGAAAAATGCAATGAAACCCATATTTAGATAAATGAATTTTGGGGCATAAAATTGATTTCATTATTATTCCTTGCATATGAAAAACAATTATATGAATTTTAATTTATTTAATTTAAAATAATATATAAATGTTTCATTAAAATAATTCATAAATATTGATTAATTTAGTTTATTAATATAAAATTTATTATGTGAAATAAAAACAATTTTCTAAGAAAATATGATCTTTATATTCAATTTCATGTATCTGTATTTATAACCGATTGAGTATATATGCATGAATGTTGATAAATTTTTTCAAATTAAATAAAATATATTTCACCAAAATCTTAGTTCATTAGTGAAAAATACATATAATATTTATAAAAATACAATACCTCGAAAACAGATCTTTTATCTTAAAACAATATTGTTTTTAACATTTAAAATTGAGTACATATTTCCATGGAATAAATTAATAATTTTCCTGAACATAAATTTTATAAATACATTTCCATAAAATAGTTATACCTATTAATACACATCAAATAAACATCTATGTGATAATATTGGTATTTAAAAATATTTTTTTAAAATTAAACCATTTTTCATTTAAGCATGGATTTATGTGTAAAAATGATATCAAACAGATTAAATTTAATTAAAGTGAAATATATCAAAATTTACTTGAATGTTATAAAAAATACAGAAAACATAACACTTCATGAACTATCAGTCAAATTTTATAGCAAAAATTGTGACATATGATTTGTCTCGGCATCCTATATAAGAGTAACTTAGAACACCATCTATCGCAACCTACGATATATGGACTTCTTAATACTAAAACAATGTATGGTACATTATATGATTAAACTGTGGGAACAAATAACAAAGATGTAAGATATTATATCTATGTAATAGTGACATACTGTGTTGATGGACAATATAAGAGTAACCAATAATGCTCGAAGATCACATGCTATGATATGTAGTGTGAAGATGAATAAATTAGTATGAAATGGTCAGGGATTGTGATAAGAAAATAAATAAAACTAAATGTAACATACTATGAATATTATTTATTAATATACATGATATATCACTCGTATGATATGATGATATGTTTTAGGAAACATGGAAGGATGTTATCACCTCCAATGAATACCTATATCATATAGAATGATATATCAAATAACCAAATAAATTCATTATATCAACACCAAAAATATCACATATCATATCATCTGACCACAATATATATTCAGTTATCATATAAGTTAATGTCATCCATGAAAATAATATTTGATATTAGGGGTTAAAATTCAAATTTTCCTAAATAAAAAACCTATATTGAAGCCTATGAATGACAATATAACATGAATTAAAGTTTCTTATTTCTTGATTTTAAACATCATTTTAAGAATAAAATATTTTACCACTGTTTAAATACCCCCGATGTGTTTCTAGGGATTGATAAATAAAAAATCAATATAGTGGAAACAAAAATAAATACAAATTCTAATGATCAATCATGCATTGAAACTAAAATCATCAAATATATTTATTAAAGAACATACTGTGTATACATTACACCAATGAATGCCACTGATTCTTGATCTTGTTTAACTATGATTGGTAAATATCACTATAAAGAAATCAAAATAATCCACCCTCTATGGTGTATCTAAGGGTTCAAATGAAACACCCATAAAATATAAATCACTATCTTTATCTCCATGATAGGCTAGTATCTCAGTGTTTACTGGGAGAAAGATAATGTGAGTATAAAAGGGTATAAAGATTCATTAATTTCATTGAAATGCTTGCATAGTCACCAACACATGGTGATTTAACCTTTATATATACATATAGGACACTCCTATGGTATGCATGTATTTACTCATATGTTACGAGAAAATGTCTTCGATTACAACCCTATGTAACACTTAGCCCATTAATTTTTCCTAACATTTCACCAAAATAAATGCTCATTAATAATGATTTATTATATTGGTGATTATAGTAATGTTAAATTATTAATATTTTGTTGACAATAACCTCATACCAAATATCATGCTTTTATAATATTCATAACACCAAGGAATATGATCTTCTTTAAATGCATACGTTTCATAAAATAAAAAACACCATATATAGCATAAAATAGAATAAGGATTTAGGTCACATATCAAATAATTTAAATATTAATATTTTTAAAAGGATATATTAAATGAGTTATGTTTATTATTTAACATAACAGTTGTTAATTGAGTTGTTTTGAAAAAATTTATTTATTTCAGAATCATGAAATAAAATGGATTTTCATATTGTGAATATATGCTAAAGTAAATGATTTTTTATATAAAAAATATAAAAAATTGTTCATTTATACTTATATGTCTCACTATTGATTATTTATTAACGTATAATTATTGTTTATGAATATTATAGATATAATGTGGATTCTATCCTTGATGTTTGGGAAATTCTTATGGGAGAGGGAATGGGTGGTTTCACATTGATTTTTTATACAGTTTGTTATTTTTTCTTTGGTTTTGAAATAAAGTGGGTTGAACAACGGTAATTTGAGCTTATTATTTAATGGGTTTTAAAATATTTTATAATTTCTATAAATGGGTGTCATTTTTATTCTTATACCTTGTTTTTCTTAAATTAAAATTTTAGAATGAATATTAAATATCCGTGCTGAAATTAGATTGTTTTAGTATATGTTTATTTATGAGACTGAGATATTGAATGTGTTATTTCTCCCAATGTTTTTTATTTCCTAATATTTATATATTTGTGGAATCATATAAGTATACATTAATTTTTATTTTTATTAAAACTAAATTATATTTAATAATTAATATCATGAGAATTAAACTCTTTTTTAGGTGTAGTTTAATTATTTTGAATAGGTATAAAAATAGTATTCTTCTATATTGAATTGTTGAATTTTAATTTTGAGGTATATTTAATGTGACTCTAATGGGATATAATTTTTTTAATAGAACCTATATGGTGGAATTTATCATGAGGGATATCATCAATGTGAAATTTGGGGAAGGGCTGAGTTGATAGTTTGGACGATGATAATATGTTTTCTAATGTTACTTGAGATGATTAGAGTTGAGATATTTTAGGGTTTTTGGCATGGTTATAAAATTCTAGGCTTTGAGAAATTTATAAATGATGTTATGTAATATTTTATAAGGAGGTGAATCTGGCCATTTTAGGTGAATTTTAATGTCATTGACCCAAATACTCATACAACACATAAATCACATGTGTTTCAACCCTAAGAGTGCTCCATGATCCCTAGGTCTAGAAAATAGTAATATGAGTCTTGATATAAATTTTATGAATGTTTTTACAACATTTTTCTAAAGATAATTCAATGTTATTCTATATTAGAAATATTAAAATACTCATCTATAATTTATATGTACATGTAATTAATCTAAAACCAAATAATATATACTAATATTGAATAATAATGTAAACAATTCATAATTTTATCTACATCAATTCATATAACCAGATAATATACCAATCATAGAAAAAGGTTAATTCAAGAAAAGGGTGACCCAAATGTTGACTAAGACAAATAAAATCCCAAGATGAATAGGAAAATATATAATCAGGACCACGAACCACCACTAGTAGATCCAACATGATACTAAGAGCTTATCCCATTTCCATAAAAATCATAAATGAACTGTTATGGTGATATAATAACTAATTTTTTCGTTATATAACTAATAATTGGAAAAATATAGGTTGTTTGTATACACAATTTCATATAGTAGTTGTGAGAGTAAAATAACTAGTAGGGAACCCCCCACCAGTGTATCAACATAGTATGGAAAACATTACTCTATATAAAAACATCACAAAAAAATTATATATGTTTAAAAAAAATATGTTTTCAATCATCAGTGATGTATTATAAAATATTACTAATAATATAGTTAATCAGATTAATACTAAAATATATGTATCCATGGAATCCAAAATCTAGAAATCAATATATGTGGGGAATCTATACCTATTCTTTCATGAACTCACTTGCTCAGGAATTCCAATTATTAATCTTTGAATAGAGGTAGGACAATCTTACAATGTATTCGATAAT
Organism: Viscum album; assembly: GCA_963277665.1. Taxonomy (NCBI): domain Eukaryota; kingdom Viridiplantae; phylum Streptophyta; class Magnoliopsida; order Santalales; family Viscaceae; genus Viscum; species Viscum album. The sequence goes on from OY728151.1 coordinate 1,994,760,625, forward strand.
GGTTGGAGGTAGGGCAATCCTATATCCAATACTATCTAAGTTGGAACAAATACTATGTTAGGGAATAATATTTACCTAGGGGATAAGGGAAATGTTATACAATATAGGGACCTTAGGCTTTGTCAAGGAATAGGGGAATGGGTTTACATATTCATGTTCCTACGAGCCTAAACAAAACTATGTCTAGGAATATATTTAATGTCATTCCTTAAATAAATCTATATCAAATGGATATTAACCTGATAAAAAATTCTATAACAATTATATACAATATCTAGGCAATACACAAATGCTTATAATCAGTATCCTTGAAAAACAAGAGGGATTAGACATGCATGAAATAATGATACGTGATATGTCAATCAACATTTTTCATATAATTGAGAAATGATGTGTTATTATAATAAAAATATAACTATGAACAATATATCCTAGTATCAAATCAGATAGAAACATGGGTAATAAATATTTTCAATGACATAAACAATGAAAAACACAAGTTTAAGAATTAGTTATAATAAAAAAGTTTTCCAATTAATCAATATATTAAAATATAACATATTTCTGACTAATCATGATAAATGAATACTAATGGAACAACATGAGTTTTGAATTATTGGGAAATTAATAATATTTGGGTGGTATCAATTAAGGTATTAAATATTTCATCAAATTAAATTTAACCCAGTTTTCATGAAACAAATACGGTTATAGAATAAGGCACATATACGGTAGTTATTAGGATAACAAGGTAAATTTAACCTATAACTATGGACATGTTATTGTGAATTTCTAACCAATTCAGTCAAATAGGCTAACATATAAAATTTAAAACCCACCCAATATTGAAAAATTGAAACCAAAAACTTTTTATGACTAGTTTTTATTTATTCAACCATTTTTTTTAAAATAAAGATATGTTCATATTATAGTGAAAATTATTTGGTAAAACATTTAAAAATATATGGTTGAAAAGATGACATGAAACATAATTTTAAATTATAATCTCAAAAAGAAATAATTTCCATGTTGGAAATTTCATTTCAATAAAACTTATATGAAACCATATAAAATATTTTTTTCATCATGTGTTGAGGTTAGGTTTTTAGAAAAATGATACGTCTCTCTATACTAAATCACATCCTCACACATTGAAAACCTGGTTTCCTTATCCCCATTGAAAAAATATCTTAATAATTAGTCAAGTATAGTTATTTTTCTAGTAACTCATTTATGTTTATGAGATAATTGGTGATTAATATTATAGAATATATGTAGGACTTAGGGAATTTCACTTTCATTATGTATTTAAAAAACCAATATTTTTTATACCATGTGAGTACTTTTAATATAAAAGTGAACATCATGATGGTTTAAGGCTAACCACACTACAGGGATTCCATTTTAGCACAATATTGAAATCAAAAAAAGTTTCCAACACATTTTTACATTTTTGTTCAGTGATATGATCTAATCCTGAGTTACCCAAATTAGAAATCTTGGAAAATTTTAAAATAAGAATAAATACTTTTAAGGAATATATAATATAAAATATGGTAAAATTAATATTTGTAATGAAATAGAAAGGGAATTGGTTTTAATTTTATAGATCGCAAAAAAAAATCAGTGAAAACATTTAACCCATCATATAAATGATTTTGTTTAATCCATTCATTAATATCTTTAAAATATATAGAGTATTATTATAAAAATTTTAAATCTAAAGGAATGATTGTTATAGGTATAAACCAATAATTACTCAGTGAGTTGATACCACCTTCCAAAATTAATTTTGATCCTTACTGAATCATGAAAATCACTAGGAATCTTATAAATCCACTAGACCACAATTCCACAAGCAAAGTATCTAAAACATATGAACACCATAATTTATTATCAGTAAAAACCCATAAATCATATCTAAAATATCACATTATAAATACCTTAATAATATCTATGAAATCAACCCCAAAAAATCTATCCAAAAAATCAGAAAATCCCAAGGGTGAAATATTCCTCATCATTCTTCAACTAAAATTAAGGAAAAGGATGATAAATAAATACACACAAGACACCTTTATGAAAGTGAAATTTACACCCCATGATATTTTTGTAATTAAACCATGCTCTAGTGGAATTAACTTAATATATCTACACAAACATAATTGATTAATATAAAATATAAAGAAGAAGAATATAATAGGGAGAAGATGCCTTACATTTTATTATAAAATAAAATATCACATGGATCATTCAAGAATCACGAGAATGAAAGAGTTGGAAGAGGATTACCAATAGAGCCATGAACATCCCCTCTATCAGATGGGATGAATTAAAATATGAATGAGTAAAAGAGAAGAATAAATATGATATCAGTGTGAAAATATTTAAACAAACTCACTAAAAAAACTTACAGGCAGCCCATCAGTTACCTAACATAGTACCTTCGGGTGTCTTGTGGAACCCCTAGGCCACCAATACCATTTCTAGGGCTAGTAGGTACACAATTTACCTGGTAAATGTTACCTAGAGGAATCACCCCTCAATAGTTTCCCCAAACCTTTAAAATTTATCAATATCCATAAAACTCATAAGAAACATCTATATAATTACCCTTAAAAACCATGAACATGATCGGAATCCTATAAGAAAAAAATATCCCTTTGCTAGAATGAAAATTTTAAATAAAACAATACTTTAACCATCTATAATTATAAAAAAATTCCACAATAGTTGTTTAATAACTATATCCTGAACATTTGACATTACAACCTCTCCCCCATATAATTTATCGTCCCAAAAAAATTGATGGAATAAATTATTTTAAAGTCTTATTAACCCTAAGGAAAATTTATCTCTTAAATTCATAATACAAATCCCCCAAATAAATCACTAGTCACCAAATCTAGTGAAACACATATACCAATTCATTAAACTGTAATCATAAATCTAAAACATAATGCAAAATTCACCCCAAAGAATATATAATATATCTATCACATTCCTAATCCATAACATATTTATTACATATAAGTCACTTATAAAGCACAACTACCATATCAAAAAACCATCAGAAGCCTAAAATTCCAAAATTAAATAGATATAAACCACTAATATACAATAATACTCCCAAAGTTTTCCCAAATTATGAAAAATAATAATGTTCAAACCTCAAAAACTATTACGCTGACACACAAACTAATTCCACACCGTGCTTATGAAAAAAAACACTTAAAACCCAAAAAATGAGGCTATCCTGTATGAGATACTAATTCTAGAGGATTGACAACATTTATTTTTTTATATACCCTAAACCACTAGAAGTAAAATATATTATGTTCCACGCCAAAAACTATACGAGGTATTCCTATTAATAACCTACCTTGATGTTTCAATTCATTATAAGTAATCATGTATCAATGATTTTTATAGAAAGATTATTTATTAAAAAACCATGTATCAGCCTATGTTTGAAAATAAAACATTATAGATATATTTATAAATATGCTTTTTATGTTTTTAAATCTATTATATAAATCTAGCTAATGAGACCACAAAATTTCATTTAAAATAATTTCTCAGGTCTTTTAAAAGTGGATGATTATAAGAAATATGCATATTATGTTCAATTACAATTAAAAATAAAAACCAAATTATAGTTCAAAATCATTGTTACTATTTATCTTTTAAAAATAAACATTACATTCCAAGAACTCTTCCATATTTAAACAAAACTAATAATAAAACAGTTCTTACCCAATCAATTTTATTTCAAATAAAAATATATATATTTCATTTCTAAAGACATTTATTTTTAAACATAAATTGTACTTTATTCTAATTATAAAATATTTAGACAAAATTACAAAATAATCCTATCATAACAGCAATCCAATAGGCTTATCATGGTTACTTATAAAAATTGACATAATTTCCCCTTTGGTCTTCGATAATAGGAATTACTAACAAGTTTAACTATTTCATTTTAAAAAAAAATATGTAGATCAAAACAAAAGGAAAAACATTTTCAATATATGATAATTTTCAACATAAATAATTCATATCAGTCTATTAAATATAAAAAATTATTATATTGTGGAAAAACATAACAAAAAAATATCATACTCACCTAATAAATTTAAATTGTAATAAAGTTTCATGATTTGTGACCTGATAGAAGATGAAAAAATGGGTCATGACCCTTAGTAAAATATTTGAACAAATCTTATTTATGTGGTAACAATAAAGAATTAAACAAATGAAACATGCTATTATAGAAACAAACAAGTCTATATAAAATCAAAAGAACCAATTATTAGTTCATATTAACCTAGTTTTAACCAATATATATGTATAGAAAAAATAATACAGACACACAGAGACACACACACACACACACATATCTATAGATCAATTTTTAGTCAACATAAACCCTATCTTATTCCAACTATAATTTAATAATAACTTGAAAGAATACAATACAAAATAACCTCTCATCGGTGTATATCTACTTATGCCTATTAGAATTCATGAACCAAAAAGGTAGTTTCTCTCATTCAACTCATCCATTCATGTCTTGTATTCTATTTGATATCGAATTTGGCAAGAAAATCAAAACCACACTCAACGCTATAATACCTATTGAGTTCCCGGAATATTATTATGTGACCTGAGAATCTACTATAAAGAGGTTCACGAATTCTTTATATGGGTTACTTTTCATGTACAAACTACCATAGATCCTATCTAAATGTCCAAATCCATGTTCATAGATAACATTAAAATAACCCTTTGTACGAAATTGTAATTTTCATGACTAAAATACTTGTACGACACTAGAATCACATGCTCTACCATTTAGTGGGAAATAAATGATCCTTATAGATTTTAAACTAGCATGAAAAGTCTTGATTTAATTTTTTTGGAAAAAATTAACTACTTTATTATAATGATAATTCATGATTGGAATCTACATAAAATCTAGAATGAATTATCCAAAAGGTAGTGATTTAATAAAAAAACACTAAACTAGAAGAACTATTTGTACTAGTGTATACAATAAAACTAATAAGGTGATAGAAGAACTACTAGTACTAGTGTATACAATAAAAATAGTAAAATTCGGCTTTTGTATCCACAACATTGTCTATGAATAGTGTGAGAAAAAAACAGCCAGTAGGGAACCACCAACCGTTAATTAATATAGTAGCAATATAACAAGTGAATGAATGAACAAGAATACACATTTACATAAGTATCACAAAACTTGTTTTATATTATAAATTATGTGTAAGAAACATGTTATAAAGAAAAAATATAAATAGAATAAAATTGGTCATTTATGTAACAATTTTTTCAATAATATATAAATATCTATATTGGTAGGGTCCATGCCTATACTCTCTTCAACTCATCTGCCTTGTAAATCCTAATATCGATGTCTGGATAGAGGTATAACAATCTTGAATCACATCTCATACATGATATAGGTAGGGTAATTTTATATCCCATTCCCTCTATGTAAAAACATATACTAGGTTAGGGAATGCAAACATTTTAGTAGATAAGTGAAATTTAATACCAAGTTAGGGATTCATCCTCTCCCGATGAATAGGGTATCAGATATATATAATCAGTAAATTGCATGCCCATCCCAAACTAGGGTGAGGTCAATTTTACAACCTGTTCAACGAATTATCTTTCTATTAATGGTTGATAAAATTAATTAAGTAGTTTATAACAATGTTATAAAATATATAGGAAATAAAAACATGCTCATAGTCAATATCCATTCAGAATAAGATGAAATATATGTACTTGAAATAAAACTCTATGATACATCAATTATAATTCTTAATATAATGAAGAAATAATATGTTGGTAAAATAATACCACTTCCATCCACTATATAACCAACTATAATATCACAAAAGAAACTAAAATGGGATAATAAATGGTTCAATTGACATTCTATTCCACAAACTAAGTATAACATAGAAGTAATAAAATTAATCTAGATATAAAAAAATAGTCTAGTTAAACATTTTATGTTAATTCTAATGTAACCACACAGGTTTAACATATTAAGCCCAACGGAATAATAAAATGGTTCCAGTTAGAAAAATAAATATTTTTTGGTAATTTTGAATACGTGAGCATAAAAAATTTTGGTACTAAACTAAGGAATTAATGTGGTAGTGGATAGTAAAATAATAGAATATAATTTCTTATATCTTGTGGATTTTTTTGTGAATGACCAATTACTTCACTTGAATATGATCAAATATCATTGTTACAATCCTCATCAAAATTTAAAATTTAAACCCAAAACATGAAAGCACTAGATTTTATTTATCTAACCATGTTTCAAAGGGTATATGTGTATGTCATGAAGAGAATTATTTTGTAAAACATTTAAATTAATGGGGAAGAAATCATGATATTAAAATCAGTTTTTAAAAAATAAAACTAAAAATAAATCATTTCTATGATGGGTTTTGTCTTAATATAAATATTTTCTAATAAATTAAAATGAACAAATTAGTTTTACATTTTGATGATTGGTATTTTGTTCAACTATAAGGATTTAAATTATGAAACACTTCTTCTCACCTCGCAAACACATACACTACCTCACCATTGAAAAACACTCTAAAACATAGGTTGATTGTGTTTCATAAGTGTATAAATAATTTGGTTTTATGTGATAATATTTGATTGAAATTATATTATATAGGTGGAACTCTTTTATGTACACTTTAGTTAAATATTTAATAGACCAAGAAGGTTTTGACCATGGGAGTACTTTTAACATATAAGCTATCATGAAGTTGACTTGTGAATAAAAACCCACCAAGGATTCCATTTAAACAAAATATTAAAATCAAAATAACAATCTAAATAGTAAATTAAATTTAGATTTAATCACATGGCCTATTCATGTTTTACCCAACATACTTATCTATGAAAACATAAAAACATGGTTGAAGACTTGTAAATAAAATTTAATTCACAATCCATTTAAATTAGAGTTTTTCAAATAATAAAAATTTAATAGTTTTCTAATTTTTAGATCTTAAAAAAACCACCATGAAAACAATTTTCACATGATAAAGAAAATACGGTCCATAACCATTCATTTTTATATTTAAAATATCAAAGGACTCTTATTAATTTAAAAATACTAAAGGTAATATTATTGTAGGCATATGCCACGAATAAATAATTTAGTCAAGACCAACTATTGATTTTAACGGAAATCTTTACCAAAAACAGAAAAATAACTAAAAAAACATTAAAACCATAAATAAAGAAATTTAATAACTAAGATAACCAAAAAACAAAATGACCATAATAATGACCATAAAAAATCATCAATAAATAATGTGGTTTACTCAATAAATTATCCCTGAATATAGTTTCATCAAATCCTCAATAATCTCCAAGAAATCAACTATAAAATCTCTATGAAATTATAAAAATACATAAGATGAAACATAATTAAATTTCCTTAAATGTAAATGTAAATTAATGATATGAAATCAACCCACACGTGCCTCCTTGAAGAAAAAGAAGTAGAGGCCCGATGATCTTGGGTGAATTATACTATGTACCTATTGAATTCAGATAAAATCACTTGTTTAATAAAATGGGTAAAAATGAAGGAAAATTATGTATTTTTGTGAATATAGAATATAAATTACCTTATATTAAATTGTAAAAATATCTCATGGATATTCCAATTATCAGGGTCAAGGATGAGTGGGAAGAAAATACACAAGAGAGTCATGGAAGGCCCTTTGTTGTATGTAATGAATTGAAATTAGAATATTTAATAAAATAATAAATAAGGGTAGAGGATTAAAAAACTAAAATACCTTAAATAAAAAATCTCTTAGGCTTATTGGGCACCTTTTCTAGTACTACCAGGTACCCAGTAGCACCCTCGACCATGTAATCATCTATCATGGATGACATGTTCCTAATGGCCTTATTTCAAGTACCTTATGTCACATGCATGTGAATCTTCTAGTAATACCCCATTAATAGGTAAAAAACATTAAAATTCTTCATGTGGCTTAAACCTCATCAAAAAATGTCTAGAAAATTTATCCTTAAACACCCATAAAAATATATTAATTCTCAATGGAAAATTACCCCTAATCCAAAATAATGAAATAAAAATAAAATGATTATTAATTGTTTTAGAATTATAATCTATGTTTATAATAGTGCCTTAATAATATAGATATAAAATGGGTCATTACATTAGTTTTAAATTTAAATCATTTAATGACATTTCTTCCATATGTGTCTTCATTTACTTTCTAATAATTAATTTTCATAGAATTATTATTTTATTTTTTATGAAAATTTTTATGTTTTTTTATTTTATTTTTTTATAGAGAATATTATTTTTATTTTGATAATATAACTGATAAAAAAATTATATTTTTATTTCATATTATTAGAATAATATGGGGGATATTCTCTCTCTAACCTCTAACAGATATCATCATAGTGAATGCCTGAAATCACATATATTTGAAATTGATCTAATGAAATTTTATGTTATTGGAAACAAGTATATATTTTTCCATTACTACAAAAAGAAATTTTTTAATTTCCTAAGGGAGATTTATAAATGGGTGGAAGTTGTATTTTTTATAGTGATTGTGTGAAATCCCTCATCTTTGAGGTTGATCAAAATCAATATGACGTAGTTGGGCATAAGGATCTATGTATCCTTTATTGTTCATATAGTGATATGATTTCGTATGAAAAATTATTTTTGATAATACTTATGATATGTGAAAATCCCTGGTTTCCTGATGAATCCATGTGATGGGTGTTTTTCTTTTGGTGGTTTTCTAGCTATAGGATGGTTGTGAAGCATGGGATAATGATTGAAGTGTTTACCATGAAGCCTCAAGGGATGGGGGTTTTTCTATTGGTATTATTGGATGAATTCAAGGCCCTATGGGTTTGAGATTTTTAAGAGGTGAGGATCCATACTTATGACTGTGGATCGACATGTGGTGGAATCTTTATCGATGTTGAATTGAGGTGATGACCTTGATGTAATAGCTCAATGATGACTATATGTAAAAACTATCAACATCTAGATATAGGTTGCTAAAGGGATTTTCTTGATAAATGGAATGAATGGTTAGTAGGTTGGAAATGATGATAAAAAGTAGCCAAATGATGACCATAAGATGTTGGAGCCGAATAGGGATGACCTCAATGACCTAAGGATGTGGGGAGCTGGCAGCGACTTCATCATCGATGGGTGATTGTTAGTGTCATTGTGGGTGATCTATCTTGGGATAAACACGAGCAGTGGATGGGTATGAAAATAGGACATGTGGATCTAGGTATGACCTAGGGTCACTGAAAAACCTCAGGGAGCATGATCTATGGATGTAAAATGTGTGCAAGTGGGAAATGGATGGCTTGTGATGAACTCAGGTGTAGTGGAATAAAAAAAATAATGGAGTTTTGATATAAAAGGGTTGGTCCACATCATAATAAATTACGGGAAGATTTAAAACAATAATAAAAATACATAATTATGGTAATATGGTTCTTATTTCCATGATAAATGAGCCTTTAGGGGTCTTTAATTAGACCTAACTCTATGTAGGTAATTTTTTAGACTTTAGGTGTGTCTTTCCCTTGTTAATTGTACTATTATTCAATGAGTTCCCTATAAATTTTCGTTTACATGTAAATTCTTGGGTAATTGATTTAGGTCTCAAAATCCATGTATGAAACTTCTGGAATTTATTATTATTATATGATATATATATATATATAATTGTTTTGTGTGTGTGAGTTCTGTGGGTTGTGTATGTGAGTGGTATGTGTTTTGGGGTTTTTTTGCGTGTGTGATATTGTGGAGGTGAGGTTCTGGGGTGCATGACTGTGTTTCATGTTTGTGAGGAGTGTGGGTGGCGTATTTTAGGCTAATGTGTACATGACATTGTGTTTATGGGGGGAGATGAGTAAAAAAATAAAAAATAACCTAAAAATGACGGAGGTTAGTGTTCATAACCAACTATTTTTTATTTTACATAGAAGAAATCAAAATAGACATTTAAATTAAAAACAATTAATTAAAATTAGAAATGTTTAAGGTAATGATTTTTAATTATCAATATAATACTTCGATTTTTAATAGTAGTCACCCTGGATGTCTTCATCATTTATATTTCAAACCACCAGAAAAAAATCATTTGAGAAGATGATTCAAGGATTTTGGGTTGTTAGGTTTGTAAAAAAATCCGTTAAAACGTTCAAATGTGTTTTTGAAAAATTAGGTTGACAAAGCTGTTTCTGAAGTATTTATAGGTGTTTATGAATTTTATAGAAAATGGAAACAAATTGATTTTCATATTAGATGTATGCGACTATATCAGAGTTACATAGTATGTAAAGCCACATAAGAAGTTAATAGATGGTGGATAATATAACAAGTACATGTTCAGCACAACACATAAGAGTTAAATGGAAGGAAATAAACCAAAAATGGTTACATAGTAAGATTTTTGTTATTGGGAAATGATTAGGTGGAAGTAGTTCATGTAACTGCAATGGGACTACATGAAGTTGTGTTGTTTATTATTAAGAGGTACTGATTATATATTGACTATATAGGGAATTTTATTCATGATTCCAATAAGGGATAAATTTATTTTGACTATTGGATATATGAGGGTCCATTTACTATATAAGTATCACCTAATCACTTTATTTTTTAGACTGAAGAATTAACAGAATAGAATCACTGGATTATTCCATAGATATTCAAATAATTTTGTATAGAATAGTTTTCCATGAAATGTAGTAGATTGTGAAGGATAGAAAAGTTTGTGGAGTATTACAAAAATAAAAAAATGTCATGGATTTTTCTGAGGTAGTATAGGAAAGATTAGTACATTGAGGAAATCCTCATAGTGGTAATTCATGAGGTGTTTACATGAAATGGTTTCAATGGGACTTATAAATGGAGAAATGCATGAATAATATCCCATTAGTAACAATTCACTAACAATAACTTCATTGTGTTGGTTTATAGAAGAAATATGAATACAATGTTCATAGTTTGTATAGATAAATTTTATAAAGGAGAACAACTTAGAAAACAAATCATGAATAATTATTTACACTGTGAAGGTTAATTCATATAAATAATAAAATAGAACCTTCATGACATACCTATGTTATTTTAAACCTAATAATATATAACAAAGATCATTTATTGATTTTTTAGGAGTATAAGTGAGCTCGTTTTAGTTGAGACAGAAATGAGTTCTAAAATCATGAATGCTTGTAAACCTGAGGATAGTTATTCTACTATGAAAATAATAACAGAAGTATTATTTTTTGTTTATGGTATATTGACACATTGTATTTGTATGAACCCTACATTATCTCTATTTTTTTGAACAATGTAAAATTATAGTGTCTCTCTTATGCATTTAATTTCATCATATTTTGTTGTGAGATTAATATATATATATATATAAGTGTTTTGTTTAATGAAAAACATGATCATAAAGGGAGTTATTATAATATATTATCCCTAGATTCACTCTCTATCTATGCATTTTACCCAGTGAATACAAAAATTAGTACTAGATCTAATGGTTGAATCCAATGAATCTCTCTTGATAGAATCCCGTAAAGTAGTCAATTGTGAAGGGATTATATCAATGTATAGAAATAAGATTCAATTATGGAAGAATTGAATATTGAAATACTTATAATATTACATAAGTATTGTTTATAAAACATCTATGCTAATTATTACAATAAACATATAAAATTGAGCATTATCATAATGTGACCTTATAGAAAAAAAAGACGACACCTGATGTTTAAGTGACTTGGGGGTCATTATGAAACATAATCTACATTAAGTTTTTGTCATCCAAATCCTCAGATTCAACATGGGAAATGATGATTAATATATATGAGTGTGATTAAAATGTACTAGAATATGAATTTTACATTCTGTAGAACATGTATGAGGACATGAGAATGCACTTGAATGAATCATTGGATTCATTATTTTTTCATGTTAATGTGATTATGGATGATATTCATAGTATCAATGATAACCAAGATGATTTGTAGACCAAAAATAATATCTTGAGAATATTTCCACACAAATTTAATCAAAAAATCTCTATTCTTGAGGATAGATATACAATTGATATCACACTGATTATCATTCTTGACACTCTTAAAGAGGTAAATGTTTGATGTTACATAATAAAGAAAACTAATGGAGTGCTACATGATTCCAAACTCTACATGAAGTAGATAAAAGAGGAGAAGTCTGAGTTGAGAGCAATGATTAAAAATATAAAATCCATAAATGTCGATAACTCTATGAATATTATTGGGTGAATGATAAATATTGAAGAGAATACCATGTTTATCAATGGTTTTAGTAAAAAATGTAAAATATTAAGGTAAATATGTTGAATAATTTTAGGAATAAGTTGTTAGCCTGTGAAAGAAATAAAATATTATCTAATAAATTTGGCTCCTTGTATGACATTGGGAAATTAGATAAAACTAGAAATAGAAAAGGTAAAAGATAATTTTTGAAATCCATCAAGGAAATAAAATTATTTTCACTAGAATCATAATAAACATCAAAGTAATATGGATATTAAAGGGATTGATTGTAAGTATAAGGTAGTGTTTACTGAAGTTACAACACAAACTCCCACTCTAAAAATAGATATTAATTTAGAAATGATTTTGAATCAAAATACTTATATAACCCAAGTGAAAAAGAATATAATAGATACAAAATAAAAGGTTTTACCTCATATCAGGTGTGATTATTTTTTAAGGAGAGTAAAATCTCAAATTTTCTTTTCCATAACAAAAAAGTATCATAAGAATAAAAGGATCAATGGTTCTTGAATTGATTTCAATATTTTGTTTTTATTTTTTGGTAAGTATTTTTTGTTTACAGGATATGGATATATGGAATGGTTTTTCTCATTGATAGTATAATTAAGAGTTTATATGGTTATTTAAAGGGGTTGCATAAATTTCTATAAGGTATCATCAACCAAGATGAAATTAGAAAATAATTTTCCCTTATTTAATATGGGGGTTTTATTATATTCATAGGATGACAAAATATGAAATTAATCACTGAGTGTAATATAAAAAACATAGATTATGAAGAAAATAGTAGAGGAGGAAGTGGTTTTAGAGATTTCCATTTGACCACCTGATCATTCTGGTGCACAGATCCTTAATAGTAGTTGTAAATTTGATATCATAGGAAATATTGATGTTTTCATAGGCATTAAGTAATAAAAGAGAGTTATTTTATTATTTGGAAATGCTAAAATCTTAAATATTATTTGGATAAGAAAATCTATGTTTGGGGGTAAAGGCATGAGACACACAGATTCCTTGGTTGTTGAAGGATTATGTAAAACATGATAAGTGTCAGTCAACTTTTTCATTCATGGAAATTAATAAACATTACCGAGAATAAATGTATCATCAAGGGAAAGGAAAGTTATTCTCTAATGAAATTAAGGCACCTTAAGGTTAATCACTTCCTTGTTAGTGAATAAGAATATATGAACATTCAATATGAGGAAGAAAATAATATATTTTTTCATAAAATTCTTGTCCTTTTAATCTAATAATCCATTTAAGTGATATTGAAAAATATTGGTCTTCAAAGATCTCAAAACCATTACATGATCATACCCTCTTGTCTGATGCTTGTTAAAAAGGAAATATTTTTCAAAATAGATACTTGTAGAAAATATCAAAATCCAATAAAGGTAATCGAACTGGTGCAGATAGATGTTTTTGGAACAACATATCAACTAGAAATTGATGGAAAGAGATAATAAACTATTAAAATTCATGACTATAGAAGTATGGTGTGGTTGATGGTCATCAATCAAAAATTATTAGGTGTTTAGTTTCATTACTCAGTATTATTGGAATGTTGAAATGATTCTTGGATAAAAAATCATAAAATACCAAGTTGATAATTAAATGCATCTACAAAAATATAGGTGGATGATTATCTAAAGATGTGTGGGGGAAGAAAATAAATATTACTAGTGATAACTCCTAAATATTTTTTTTATTTGAGAGAAGAAATCATACCATAAATTACATGTAAAATTGATTCTTATTCAAAAATAAATATCAAATATATTTTGTGAGGAAGTATTCATGAAATTATTATATATTTCAAATGGATATTTATAATATCTAAGGGAATAAAAGACACAGCAAAAGATGAGGTATATAAAGAAGAAATAAATAAATTACTTTCAAATATTTGGATGTAGGTATTTCATTCTCAATAAGTAAAAACACAAAAACATGGAGTCCCATAGAGATGAACATATTTTCCTTAGTCACCCATGAATGTTAAAATAATATAAACTCTTCAAAAAGTAGTTAATAAAGGCTGTTGAATGAAATGATGAGACTATAGTGAAGAATGATTAGAATTTTAGGAAAATAGTAAATAGTTTATTGATTAAAGTACATAGAAGGAGAGTAGCCTAGGGGGAGCATATTTTATTGAGGAAAATTTAGAAGAATACAATGATTCTTATAAATTTAGTCCCGAAACAAAAAATAATATGAAGATAAAGGCTGAAATAGGTATGAAAAATATTATCAGTGACCAGAAAACACTATTATAAATTGAGAGAATTAGGTATCTACAACAAACCTCACTCTAATCTCAAGTAAATATATATTTTTTTGGATATGATGCTAAATAATATAGTTGGGTTCAAATAATGAATGATAAATTTGATCAAATTAAGAAGAAACAAAATAGGAGATCATTTAGAGGATGAAAATGAGAATGTGACATAGAAAAAATGGTTTTACATGAAAATTAATATATAAATAAGGGTTGTTTATTAAAAAAGTTCATAAAGGGTGTACTCGGGATACTCATAGATCAAATGCAACAATGTAGCTGATGAATTTTCACCCATGTGAAAGCAATATAGAGTTTGACATTTCTTATCCGTAAGAATACAAAGGATATTCAAGGTATTATTGATGGACATCATGTGAAAATTTCTAAATGAAATATTGTTATAAGAGGATTAAATCAAGAAAATAGATGGTATTATTTTCCATGAAGATAACAACAATGTTTTTAAGATGTAAATGGAACATTAAGGACTCATGTAGGAACTAAGAGAGTGGTATTCAATAATGGATCAATACTTATATAATTTCATTTTATAGCATGATGGAGTTGAATCCAAAATCTATATAAATGATTAATGTGAAAATAGTTCGTTAGTGAAAGTATATATATATGATATAATTATTTGTGGATTTAAAGAATCACAATATAAGAAGATTCCATAATTCATGTAGTGTGAGTTTGAAATATTAATGATTGAATATTTGATGTTTTCTCATGGTCTATGGACGTTATAACAATCGAATCACACATTCATATATCAATATAAAAATTATATATAGGTTATGAAAACATTATGAATAGAGGATTCTAAGGTAATAAAAAATGCATTCTACACAAATTATGTTTTCATGGGATAACGATGAATAAGAGGGCAATGCCATAGAATACATGACAATATTTGATTGCCTATTTCAATTAACCGAGACACAATATGATATTTTGTTTTCCCTCTATCATGAAATGAGGTAATAGGGTATTCCAAAATTGTGTAACATTCAAGTGGTGAAGAGAATAATGTGGTATATCGAAGGCATGCATATTTCGCCAACGAGACCGTACCCGAGTGGTAAGGGATCCATCTTGGCATCCAAGAGACCTAGGTTAAGAACCGGGAGGAGGAAAATTTCTGGGCAACTGCAGTAGTCAATGTAGCATCTACTGTGGTGGTACTATTCGGTATTGTAGCAACCAGAACTATTCACACGATATGGGCCTTCGGGCCACCGGTTTGGGCCTATGTGTCTCAAGGGCCTTCAGGTCATCAAAGGCCTTCGGGCCATAGGGCCTTTGGTCCATAAAGACCAGAGAGTAGCCCAATTAACATAGAACATTCCCTAGAAGATGATCAGATCATCAAGAGTAGCAGACACCAGATATAGAGCTAACCATATTGGAAGAATGAGAGGGTGTGACAGTTACAATATGGACTAGGCACCGTGTAGCTTTGTACGGGGTAATGCTACCCAATCAGAAATGCAAGGTGGGGAGAAAGTTGATCAATGACGCAGAATCTGGGGAGGAGTTGTTCAAGTGGGCTGGGCCTATGGGTCATGTATTGGGCATGGTATGCCCTTGGGCCTTCGGCTCATGTATTGAGAGTCAGTTGGGCCTTGTGCCTTGGGCCTACGGGTCTTGTATGGGTTCCCATTCAACCCTTAAAAGGGGGATTATCCATAATATAATTAAAAATAAGGCCTTTGGGCCATTCGGGCAAAGGCATGCATATTTCAGTTTTATTTTCAATGTATCATTATAACTGGAGTTCTTGGGACATAAATACAAAAATTGGGATAGTTTAGTAGATGATAGAAAATATAAATTAGGAGGTTCATTTTGTGTTTGAATTTTTTGTATTTCTTAAATTGTAATAAAGAAACAATAAATTAATCTATTCTATATAAGGTATGAATATATTTCAACCACAAAGAATTATATGAAACTACTGGTGATAAAGTAGTTTCTTAATGATATGGGAGTAGAAGTGACGTCTCCAATCATAATAAAATCATATAATTAAAATGATATAAATTATAAAAAAACCATATCCATTACTATAGAAAAAAATTTAAATCATGTATCACTTTATAAAAGAGAAACTGGAGCATGGATTGGAGAAATTGGAGAATATTCCTTATAAACATCAGGTAATAGAAATCATGATAAAGGGATGAACTAAGTAATCCTTTTAGATTAGTTGGTTAGATCATAAGGTACATTTTACCCTCAGCACGTAAAAATGTGTATGTGGAACACCAACCCCCCATGTGTGTTATAAATTTACTTGTGTGGTAATAACTATTATTTTCAATATTATAGACTATAAAGGAGTGATATTTGGGTTTATTATTGTAGGTATGACGTATTATTCTTTAATGGGGGATATATTGACCAAAACTACTATGGGGGAGAATAAAAATGATAAAGGGTGAGAGAAAATCTATATTCAATTAGGGGGAGTGAGGATTCAAGGGGAGTTTAGCTAAAGATAATGTTGAAGAAGAATTTTTTTCCAATTGATTATATATCAAAAAGGATAACATGTGTGTTTATAATGAAACAATTTTACCATGTGTTGGTTAATAATTTATCTCAAGATATGAACACAATGCAACATATTGTATCAAGGTAAAAGTGATACATTGATAATTGTTTTATGATAATATTGTTTCCCAAATAGAGATTGAAACAGGTTGGATTAGGGTATGTGTTGATTATGTATTTGAAAATTATCTAGAGTAACATAGTGAGATTGGTGTTTGAATAAGAATGTTTGAATGATTTTTCAATAGTATGTTTAATGATATTTATTCATTTTTATAAAACTAAATGGCATGGATTGTTTGAAAAAATCTGTCATGTTTTTTCAATATATTAAGATGGTTTTGATAGTTGATGTTAAACACAAATCTTCAATTTTAAATGATATTATATTGTTATTAATTATATTTTTTAATTATTAAATTTTATTTATCATCAATTGTTAGTTTCAATCTAGAAAAGGGTCTCAAATTTTAATTTTTGGGTTTTTATCATGGGAGCATGGTTGGCAAAAAATTATTTGTTACCATAAAAAACCTAGGGGTATTTACATATTGTTTAGTAGATATCACCACATGGATGATGAAATGTTTCTTTAACCTTGTTCCCAATATGTTCATGGTGTCTAGAGTACTAGAATAATCTAGATGGTTAGCGCATGGTTTGACCAACTGCGTGGAAAAACTGTGCGAGATGAAGAAAAATGTTTTATTTTTAATTATACTATTATTAATATTATATTAATATCATTATTATTATAGTATTATTAGTATTTTTTGTTATTATGGGTTTCATAAATATTATATTATTTTTTTTTCGTTAATCCCTTTTCCCAAATTTTCCCTATCTTGTCATAACCTAGACCCCCTCCCCCTCTATTATTTGAATCCCAAGTGGTATCCCCAAACATGGGAATATTCTCATACTCCTCCATCCACTTCTAGCCAAATTACCTACAATTTCATCATTAAATCACAACTTTTAAGACTTTCCTCCTTTATACCACTTCATTCTTTTTTTCTTATTCCCCTCTCTACGGCATGAGTTTGGATGAATCCTATTGTATTGTCATTTTTTTTGCACGAGGATACAATTTCATCAATATTTTCAGCATACATAGACTTTTGAAAAGAAATTGGGTATCGTTCATTGAAGGAAGTGGTTTGGGTATTAATTTTGAGTAAGGTTTCTTCCATTTGTATTCTTTGGAGAACAATTATTTTGGTTTTTTGTAACATTTAGATTCCCAGTATTTTTATAATATACCTTAGGAATATGTAGATTTTCTTTAGACCCCAATTTTTGAAGGATAAAATTTAAATATCCCTATACGTGACTTGCACATATATACATGGGTTAATAATATGTATATATATATATCATTCATTGTACATATTCTCTCATTAATAGTGGAATATCTACTGTACAACTTGGGGTGTATATATATGTATAGATGTATATGTTTTTATGTGTATAAGTATGGTTTTTTCTATGTGGGATTCATTTCAAAGTATCTCCTGCCTTTTTGGACCTCTTTGATGTGGATTTAAGTTCCCATTGTTATGGAAAATCTATTTTGAGGTAGGGTCCCTATGATGGAGGCTTTATTTTGAATTACATTATTTTTTAGTGTTTATAATATATGATTCATTATTACGTAGTATGATTATTCTTTTAATATTTTTTTCCTCTTAGAAATGGTATTTCATTTGTTTTATATAAATTCCTAATATTCTAACATGGGGTTTTCCAGTTAAAATATGATATCATCCTTGTCTTGGAAAATGTAGTATAATTTCAATGTTCAATAAATTTCTTGAATGATACTTTTTTAAAAGTGGTAAGGCCTAGTTGGTACCGTCAAATGATTAATGGAAATTGAGAACCCCCATAAGGAATTTCCTTTAAATGAAAATGTGTCCTTTGTGTGTTAACTGTGTAGTACAATAAGGGTGAACGATGATGGGATAGTGACTTATTTATGTGTGACTTAGAAAGGGAATAATATTATGGGGGGAGATCATAGGTGAGAAGGTGGATGGGTTTTTTTAAACAATGTGATATGTATGTGTACACTATCTTGATAAAAACTCACCTCCATTTGAATGATGAACTTGGGATCCCTAGGTACATAGGTGATTTTCTAAGGTCTAGTATTCCAATTTTGTTTCTAGGGAACTAACTAGGATCTTCAATAGGATTATACTACCACACTATATAATAGATATGATTACGTTTTATGGACTTCTTGAACTTTTTATTTGACCTA
The DNA here is from genome assembly GCA_963277665.1 of Viscum album. Taxonomy (NCBI): domain Eukaryota; kingdom Viridiplantae; phylum Streptophyta; class Magnoliopsida; order Santalales; family Viscaceae; genus Viscum; species Viscum album. The sequence continues at coordinate 1,994,780,175 of OY728151.1, forward strand.
AATTGTCGTTTATATATGAGAATAGATTATATGTTTTGATCATTGAGGTATGAGGATCATTGGACAAAGTTTTATTCATTTCGTAATTATTACTAATGGTGCATTCTTATATTTACTCTTGTTTTCTATTTTACTATTTTTCTAAATGCTATTTTTATTACATTTTCATACTTTGACACCTATTTCTACATTAATTTTCCTTAATAATGATTTTTTTAAATGACATTCATTATTCGAATTTTTTTTGAAAATATGATGGAAAATAGTTTTTGTGAAAAAAATAATCATGTTACTTGTTGTTCTTAAAAGTGATGGAAAATATATTTATGTATGTCTATTTTTTAAACTAACAAGATTTAATTTGTTTTTAAAGGTAAGGAATTGGGAATTGTTTTTCCTTGGAATCCCTATTGAGGATTTATATGCTCATGCTTATAATATTTATCTTTTTTTCAGTTTCATTTTCTACCCATGTGTTGCTCAATAATGGTGAATGCATAGATATATGGTTGGAGGTAACACATGAGTTCAAGTAGAGGTATTTCAAAAAGTTATTATTTTGTTTCTATAGCTAGTTGTACTTTTTATTCTGATTATTTATTTCACTATTTTTCAGGCATAATCATTCCCAAAATTGATTATGGATGATGTCTGATAATAGTTTCCATCCTAGGATGATTGGAAATTCCTCATACATAATGTTAAAGACCCTTTTGGGTTCCCCATTTGGGGCCAACATAGTTTGGATCGTGAAAAAAATGTTATCATAGTAATCAACCGTTATTATTTGGGGATTTCATCTAGTTAAGAGCTATTATTTTTGTAAGTCATGTGGTTATCCATGGGTAGGTTCTTAATCACCACCTATTCATAAATATTTAAGGATTACAAAGGTGGTATATGATGGATTCCATTAAAAATAAGATCTTGGATCTTGAATTTTTTTTCTTCATGTTTTTTGTTATTTATTGTGATTTTATGATTGAAATTAAGGATTTATGAATTTTTTCCTGAACTTTTAAAGGATGGAGTGGATTTTTGGATGGATTTTGAGGGAACATGGTTAATTTTAATGATTTAGTAAATCATTCATAGACCATGTAGCACCCTCTATTGGACTCCACTATACTCACATGATTGGAACACGATCCACCAAACCATGAAACAAATCTATATGTACTGAATTTATTTTTATGTTCATGGATTTTTTTCCATTGAGTCCTGAGTTGCTTCTATATATTCATGGTGTGGGATTATTATGGTTTTGAGTTTTTGACCATTAATTTTTTTAAATGATGTTCGGTGTATGAAAAAATGGGTTTCCAAAATAAAAAAATACAGGTTGTTTTAGAATGAAATAGAAATTGATTTGGAATTATGAGAAGTCTGTAGAAATATGGATGAAATGAGAATTTGGAATTTGGTAAATACATGGTTTTGGTGAAAAAATGTATGTGAAACCCTTTGTATATTTTATTGACATTGAAATATGTGTTTTTGTATTTATGGATGGTTCATATAGGTATGCTTTCATGGATGTATATAAGGAGAAGTCAGTATGAACATAGATGTGATAGATAATAGGATACCTCATGTGATTATTTAAAATCAAATATTTTACTTCGTTTTTCTAAATTGATTTTTTGAAATGAAAATATTTTCTATTAAAAAGGGGCTTGTTTTGGAATGGTGTCTGTTGTTTCAAAGGTAAAAGTGATTTGGGGTTTTAAATGTTAAATTAGGTGTGATAAAATTTATTTAAGTCCAAGAGGACATGAATTGGAAAATTTAATTAAAGAAAAATACACTTCTATTTTAGATGGTTTTGGAAGTGGAAAAATAATTTTTTTTATAAAATGGAAACTCATTGCTTTTAAAATCGAGTTTTTATTCTTGATTTTTATTATTTATGGGTTATGAGGTTTTTATTTTGTAATGACATTGGATTTGGTTTTTGTGTTGTTTTTTGATTTTATTTTACTTTTGAGTATGCCTCCCAGAAATTTTTAGAAGGTTTCTAAGGAGTCTCTTCATGTTTTTGGTTTTTTCTATACTACTAGTGGAGTTGTGAAGTTGAAATATTTTTTTCCCATTTCCTGTTTTTTCCTGGTGGTCGAGGTTTGTTAGTGGTTGGGGCGTAACTTGTTGAACTTTAGAGTGTATTTATGTTTTTTAGAACATTGTATGTCATGAGGTTGTGGTCTATGTTGTTCTATTTGGAGGGTCGTGTTTGGAACCATAATAGGTGATCACTTAATTCTGTAAAACATTGGTATATCTTTAGAGATTTTCAAGACTACTTTCATCTAATAATTTACTCTTAATGTAGTGGATCTAAACTAATTAGATTTTCTTATATGTATTTAGTTTTTTCAATGGAAATAGAAGGATCATGTTGACCATTATAAAGATATAGTTCCTTATTCTTCAAAACATGCATCAACCATTTTGTTGAAAGATCATATCTTTGTGTGGGGTCTCCATACAACGACTATGGATCAAGTTCATTCAACAATGAATGTTTTGTTTTAGAACTATGTGGTTGAGTAAGTGTTAGCACTTTTGATACTTATGTAGAAGTTTTTATTAGTTTTAAATCTAGTTTCTATTAATGTTTTTGAAGGTTCACCACCTGATAATGATTTTGAATTAGATGGACCTATTTGTTAAAATTATACTTCATCGGTTCATGTTTATTTTTTGTCAAACCACAAACTAATTTGCTTCTAGTGTGTTCAGTTTAGGAACTCTAAACTAACTTGAAATAATAATTTAATGTATTTTCATTATTGTGGCTTCTTGGGATACGTGATAAAGATCTATAGGTTACATTTCTAAAAGAGGATGTTTTAATTACAAATTTTCACCTCTTAATTGTGAGGAAGAAGAATCTTTAAGACATAAGGGATCTATCAATTTGTCTCAAAGGGATGATTATAATGTAGTGAATGAGGAATTAGTATTAGAGAATATAAATCCATGTTGTTGTCTCATATGTTATAGAATAAGTTTTTTGAGTTTTTGTTTCCTATGGTAGTCTATGTTAGAATAAATTTTTATTTTGGTGGTTTTCATGAATTTATTTTTGAATGGATTATGTTTTATAATAGTTCATGTTTGGAGATACATTTTTGTTATAAAAATTATGAATGTTGGATTGGTTTTTAGTAACTGTCTTTTTTATTGGGACTCCTTGTGTTGGGGGATGTTCCATTCTAGTTGGTTTTAAATAGTGAGGATACGAACCCTAGATCTTCTCCATGTCATTTTCTCTGGATCTAGTCAATTTTGAATTGGGGTATTGAATAGTCACACTATATTCTACTTTTATAATTAGTATTTTTCTATTTCATGTTAGGTTTGTTATTAATTGATTTATAGGTTTTTTATATTGCGTTGTTATTTTCTCATTTTTATTCTCATTTATGTTGGGTGAATTTCTAGGGGCATAAAATTTTAATGTCGTGGAGAAAATTTACACCCTGAAATTGACTTATTAATAATTTTAAAATTTTATAAATTATTATTTAAATTATCAAATTATATATGGAGACATATTTGAGTTTCAAGAAGGATCTAGGTCTTTAATATTTATTTTGGTATTTTTCATCATGGGTGCATGGTTTGTGAACAGTTTTTGAAACTGTTCGTAATCCATGAGAGTGAAAATATGTTTTTTAGTCGATCATACCACAGGGTAAACATATAGTTTTCTTACCCATGATCCCTTCTCATGTGGGGTGTCTAGAGACCCATAACAGGTCACATGGTTAGCACACATTTTATTCAGCTATGCGGACAGATCGTTTGATCTGGAAAAAAATGTTTTATTATTATTATTATTATTAGTGTTTATTATTATTATTTTTAATATTATGGTCATATTTATTATTTTTATGATGATTATTATTTTCCTTTTAACCTAATAGTCAGACTTTTCTCATTTAACCCTTACAACACATGCCTCCTCCCCCTCTCATGTTTAATGCCTAAAGGGGATCTTTATTTGTGAACATCACCTCCTAATCCTCCCTCTATTTAGATCCAACATCCATGCCATTTCATTATTTGATCATTACTTTTAATCCTTTTCTCCACTCTTCCACTCAATTATTCTTTTTTCTTCTCCCCCTCACTATAATGTGAGTTTGTCCAAACCCTATGTTGTCATCATGGTATGGTTTTTGTGGGTTTTATTTGGGTCCAGGGTTTCATCCTTCTAATGTTATTCCATGTAATCATTTGAGGTGATATTGGGTCTCGTTCATCAATGGCAGTGGATTTTCCATGGGTTTTGAGTAAGGTTTTTTATGTTTTTAATTATATGGAAACATTCTATTTATGGATTTTTTAAACATTGATTTATATGAAATTTTTTAATATACATTGGACCTATTTAGGGATTCTTTTGACCGCTGTTTGTGAAGGATACATTTAGTGGAAACCTAATGGTTACTTATGCACATATACACGACTAAAGAAAATAGAAATATAAATACTATCATTGTGCATATTTCCACATGGAGAGAGAAATATCTACATTGCAGCTAAATTTATTTCTATATTTGTGTGTGTGTGTGTGATGTTGTATATGTGTGTAATCCTATAAGGAGGGTTTTTATTCATTAGAGTCAGTTGTGGTCACACTTTCTTCGTAGTACCTCTTTGAAGTGGATTTAGGTTTCCATCATCAAAGGTAACATGTTTTGAGGTATGTTATCTATTTCTGAATATTTAACTTGAATTCATTGGCTCCTTGAGTGTTTTAAAATTAATATTTACTTTTATATAGTATTTATATTCTATAAAAATATTTTTTAGATCTTAAAAATGGGGTTTCATTTATTTTACATAATTTACCTAAGCTCCAAATGTGGTGTTTCCATATTAATGTATGATTTTAACATTTTTTGCAAAATTTAATGTATTTTAATTTATTAATCGGTTTTGAAATTGATATTTCTTAAAAATTGGTAAGCATTGGTTGGAACCTTCGATTGTTTTTATAGAATGGTAAATCCCCCTTAAGGTATGCCCCTTGAAATAAAAACATTTCTTTTGTCTCTTAAATTTGTGGTGAGAAAAGGGTGTACGGTGATGGTATATTACTTTATTTTTATTTTTTTTGGAAAGGGGACATGCCTATATAGAGAAATATTAAGTGATAGTGTAGATGGGTTTTTGTGAAAATAATTTAATGACCCAACTTTTATAAATTAAATTCCATTAATGATTTAATTAATTGTTGTATTATATATTATGGTTGTATAAAATACAATCAGTTATTTCATTTTTTTGGTAATATTATATCATATCATATTATAAGGACCATTAATAATCATAATTATTGAAAATATAGTCATTTAATAGTGATATTATAATTAGTATATATTATGGTTTCCAAAAAATACAATTTTCATAGACAAAGGAAGCGATGGACTCAACTAGTGGGATCATACACTATAAAAACCATTTTTCAAAGATGATGAGAGAGAGAGAATCTATAGGATTTTCTCCTGACCAATCCCAATTAGATATTCAATAACTAATTAATGAGTGAAAATATTTATGCGTGAAGGTCATGCCCAATGATATCATGGGCCAAACCTAGTTTGTCAAATCCTATAATAAAATGTCACTATCGCACACCTTAACCTTAAAGAAAGTGTTGGTGTAATAAAGGGATATGAATTTTAACATTAAAAAAATAAATATTCATAATTAATTTTATAAGAAATAATTATTATATTTATTCCTTATTTATTTTACATTACAAATGATTAAATAATGAGTTTGAAAAAAATTATATTTCAATACGACAAAACACGAATTGTTTTTTGGGTAATAATGAATTTTAATTAAGACATCCCATTTGAAAAATTCATGAATTTTCAGAATAAATGATAATTTAAAAAATTTAATAATTAAATAATAATTAATATGTATATTTTATAATATAATTATATGAAGTCAAAAATAATTTTTATAAGGGTCACAAACTGTTATTATAAAAAATAGTATTTTCCAATATACAGTGATTTTGATTAAAAATAAATGAATTATCATATTTGGATATTTTATGGATAAAATAAATATTGTTTTGTATTTACCATGATTAAATTATTCAATGGTGTATTTGTCATATATTTTTTATTATAGTCAAATTTTTGTGTATAAATTAAATACAAAGTAAATTTAAAATATGTGTTATGTCATCATGATAACCCAAACGTGATGTAATTTATATCATAATAGTTATCCATCGACAAATATATATTTAAATTTTATGAAATAATTTTTTGGTTATTTAATAAATTTTATAATGTGGCAATGAATCAACCCAAACCTGTAGTATATATTATGGTTTTAAAATTAATTTTTTTAATATGGATAACATCCACATTACAAGGGTAATTTTTTAATGAGTTTGGTTTTAATTCATATAAAATAAATTAGAACTCATGTATTTCAGAATCCAGAGTAAAAAAATGATATTAAGGGTTGTGGTTTTGATTAGTTTATAGTACATATTCCAAAACCTATGTTTTTGAAATAATAATGAACACCACTCTATTTTACTTTATAAACCTATACAATATCAAATTTATATCCACTAAAAAACCTTAGATCATTACAATACTCTTTAATTTCATCTCCTTAACCTTATTGAGGTTCCTCCAAACTCTTAATACACTTCTCCCATGCTTTTGGATACACCAGCTCATGGTAAAAGGGATCTCTCTCTTCTTTTCAATTGAAGAAATTTTTTGTATTTAGCCTTGATATTCCCAATTGGTTATGTTTCAGGCCTTTATATGAATAAATTTATAGTAAAATTGTTTTTCTAGGAATATAATATAATGTATTCTTTCCTGGTGTGGCATTTTAGGGTGTCTATACTATATCAAAACTTATGGGTCTTCTTCTGTCAAAACCCCCTCCCCACAAAGTGTACCCCTCCTCGGCCAACAATGTGAGAAGGGAGATAATGACCCATGAGTCCCACCTCCAGTAGGTCCCGGGTTGGCGACTAGCACCGAGGGTATAATAACACACCTATGGGAGGAATTACCCTCTTAAGAGAACACATGAAAAAGAGAGAGATAATATAGACACCAATAAAATCCAACTCAAAACAATTGAAACCCAAATACACATATGTAATGTCATGAAAAAGTACTACAACAAAAAGGGGAATGTATAAGTACCCAAAGGAAAGTAAAAAGCAACAAAAACGTCAATCCCGAACAGCTCCTGCAACCTCAAGATTGTAGAAACAGGCTTGATCTCCAACCAGCTCCAAGTGACCTGAAAAATAGTTTTTATATATGTAGGGTGAGTATAACAGTATACTCAGTAGGATCCTCCCCGAAGCCTCTTGTGAAAATGTAAAGAAAGCATCCTAAAGCACAATGAAAAATAGTGAAACCAACTCGTCACTTAATCAGGTATACTATGTTCCCAACATCACCATGGCCACTCTCACCAAGTAATGCATACAAAAAATATATCATATAGTAATGAATATCAAGGGTACCCCGCTATTACTTCCGCACTGGTTTTCCGCTTTTCCCCAACAACACACATCATGTGCATCTCTCTCTAAAGGATTGCCCGTATACACCTGGGATAAGCTCCACGATCTGCACCACGTGCACCAAAAAGGCTTGGCCGTAGACACCTAGGTGAAGCACCACACCATCATCACAACCAAAAGTAACCAGGTGGTTTCCAGGAGACACCATAGCTTGCATAATGTTTTTCATATGTCGGGTATTATACCTCAAGCCATTAAAGACCATACACTGAGTAAGGATCCTCAATACATCACATCTTATACATGTTACACCTATAGTAGTCCATAGGATACTATATCCATAATGTATGTGTGTGAATAACCATAAGCCATTAAATCCCTCTACACACATATATGGGGAAACTAACTGATGTGCCTAATGGAACGAGTATCTACCAAGTGAAGAGAGTGGGGTCAAAGGGGGTAGTCAGCCATTTATCCTCCCACCAGAATGTTGGGAAATACACCCCCAAGGGATCAGAATCCCCAGGGTGCCAATTTCCCTTACTGACAGGGTGGAGTAGCATATAGAAACAAAAAAAGTAAAAAATATATTATAACTCTCAACCACACTATGGGAATAACCTACTCTTAGACACAAATGCAGCTAAAGTCTCTCGGACTCAGAGCTTTCACTTCTAAGACTAGGTACCCTATAAGAACACAACCATTTAAAGGGATTTATTAGATTACTTCATTACCTTTTTATCAATTCCATTGTACATTAATTAATTCTTAAAACATTTATTAACCATGAAAAATTCCACATTAAATTCCATTAACATCATATCCAAATCCATTGTCCCTTCAAAATTTCTCCTCCTCATCATTATGTTTCAACAAACTCGAACCCCATGGGTTAACATCATTTATTCAAACATTCATTATAGAATTACTTTCCCCTATTCCGAGGCATTCTAGAAAAACATCCTATGATACTAAACACAAGGGGGCTCAACACGGTGAGTAGATGTACTACCCTTCGAGTCTTTTACACCTATATCAAGAGCATAGACCCATTCTCCCTTCAGAGTCGAAACACAAAAATCATGTGGCATACCCCTCGTGTCTTTGCCTACCTCGGAAGAAGGGTAATCCAGACCAGCTGCATTGAGCAGTGGGGAAAAGTAATGCAGATAAGCAACCAAATAAATCACCAAGAATCCAACAATCAAATCCATCCCATTCCATCATCCTTGGTGTCCTCCCTGACACCCACATGCTAAACTAATGCATCTCGCCACTCTAGGCATCATCCACTGCCACAACCAACATGCCTCTATGTCACCACATATCACAACATCCCTCCAGGGTCACATCACAACACAAGCAGCAGGAAAGTAAACATCACATCAAATTGGGATCTTGTCCCTTTAACATGGAATCTAGCCTTCAATCCAAAAGAACCAACATGTTTCAGGTTTACCAACCAACTGAATTAAACACGTACATCATCATCAATTTGATTAACATCAATTTGGAACATCAACCAGAACCACAACCACCAGATTCATTTACATGTGTCTTTATCGTTAGCCTGTTAATTATCAATTAAATACGGATTTAGGTAATTTATAAATTTCATCAATAACAAAATGCTAACAATCAAAGAAGAGACATCACACAATCTAGAAAATCAAGAACCAAACTATTATCACGGTACACAACAACAACATGTGATCAAACAAATTCTTTTAATCCGGTTAAAGTATTTAATTAGGTCAATTTCATTTTGATCCAAAGGCTAAATCATGATAACTCTATTATTTCCCATAAAGAATTAGAGAATCCCTGAATCCCCTTCCTCAATGGTTTTTTTGACGAAAACCCCAACGGTCGAAGAACACCCCAGAAAATCAGGACGACTCACCAAAGACCCCCCCCAGATCTCCTCTACTAACACAACCAAGACCAAATCTCATAATATTTGACATCCACACACATAGATCTACCCATAACGGGAATAGATATAAGAAACATAGGGGATATGTGGAGTAGATAAACGAAGATCTAAGAAACTAGCAAGAACGATCACATACCTTAAAAACCGGCTTCGATTCCCCAAGAGAAGCCTCTGGATTGCCTATAAAACGCTCGGGAGAGGTTCTTCTACCTACACGGAAGGGTAATCATGATTTATGGCCACATAAAGGCTTAAACGAACCATTTATAGGAAAAAGAGTTCAGATACAAAATTTTAGGATCTAACTTTAAGTGCCTTCATAGTTAGTCCGCACGGTTTGGAAAACCGTTCATTAGCTTCTGCCTCGTCGAACACTCCTCGCACGGTTAGGCCGCATTGTTAGACAAATTGTACACTAACCGTGCGTTAGCCACTATCTCCAAAACCAACCTTCCACGGTTTGGTAGCACAGTTTAAGAAAACAGTGCACCAACCGTGCAAAAGCTATTGCCCTTTATCTTTTCTTAAAAGTCCACCCAAACACACCCCCAAGTCACCTTGACCTCCCGGAACACCTCCAGCAAAACATTTTCACAAATTAATGGACCAGAGATGTCCGGGCCATTACATTAGATACCTCTCAAAACATTCTCATCCCCATGAATCCAAAACCCACCTAAAGATAAACTGACGCAGGGTCTGAATAACCACCCAACGAGATACCTCTCAAATGAGAGAAATCCACCAAAGCAACAAATGGTGTCATCTCATAAACATGAATGTTTCACAACCACATAAGTTAAATCAAAACCTGAAAAGAGTTAAACATCAAACAACTTTGGGTACTGAGCACGTATCTGTGACTCACGTTCCTGAGTACTCTCTTCCAAGCCACCGTGTCGCCACAAGACATGAACTAAAGGTATAGAACACCCGCGCAACACCTTTTCCCTGTAGTCTTGGATCTCCACAGGTTTCTCCTCAAAGGTTGCATCATCATCAACATCGATCTCTCCCCAATAGATGATGTGAGAGTCGTCATGAAGATTATGACAGAGCTGTGATACATGGAAAACATCATGTATCTGACTCATCTGAGGGGGAAGTGCTACTCAATACGCTACAACTCCAATACGATCTAACACCTCGAAAGGCCCGACAAACTAGGGAAAAAACTTTCTTTCACATTCAGTCCTTCGTTGCCCACGACGGGGAGTCACCATCACAAAAACATGATCCCCAACATTAAACTCTAAGGGTCTCCTTATTTGATCAGCATATGATTTCTGATGATCTTGCGTAGTTTTCATCCTCTCACAAATCACCTGAACCATCTCTATTTTATTCTGCACTAGTTCCGGTCTGAGAATTGCTGACTCTCCGACCCCATTCCAGCACAACAGAGAACGTCAAGGCTGGCCATACAAGGATTTAAACGACACCATACTGATGGTGGAGTGAAAACTATTATTCTAAGAGAACTCCACAAAGGGTAAGTATCTCATCCAAGAGCCTCCAAAATCAAGAACACAAGACTGTAACATGTCTTCAAGAGTCTGGATGGTTCACTCTGTCAGACCATCTGTTTGAGGATGAAAAGCAGTGTTAAGGCATAGTTGAGAACCAAAACTAGGATGGAGACCTCTCCACACCCTGGAGGTAAAATGAGGATCTCGGTCAGATATGATCATCCTTGGGAATCCATGAAGTCTCACCACCTCCTCTGGATACTCCCTCGACAAAACGTCCACTGAGCTCAACTCCTTGATCGCTATGAAGTGGGATGATTTTGATAAACAATCCAGTACCACCCAAATAGCGTCCTGTCCTCCCGGAGCTCAAAGTAGACCTATAACAAAGTCCATTGAGATGTCCTCCAACTTCCACTGAGGAATCTCTAATGGATGAAGAAGACCACCTGGAACACAGTGTCCAGCCATCACCTTCTGGAAGACTAAATATCGAGAAACAAACTCTGAAACTGCACATTTCATCCCAAGCCACCATAAATGACTCCTCAAAGATCGGTACAACTTTTCCACACCAGGATGTACTGCTAAGGGTGAGCTATGGGACTCTCAGAGAATCTTCTCGCACATCATTAAGGTAACAAAAAGACTTCCCTGATAAAATACATGGTGTTGTCTATCCTCCGATCAACCATCAGGGGCCTCACCACAAACAACCCTGTCTCTCTAGACCTCCACCTCCAGATAACCTAACTGGGACTCTTCCACCATCTGCATCAGGAAAGACTATACCGTCATCTGAAAAAGACAACATCTATCCCCAACTTCTCCCATATCATGATGTAATGCTGACAGTTCTTCCATTACTCTCCAAGAATCACTGGATTCACGCACAGCATCACTACGTGACATTCAGCTCAGCGCATCAGCTAAAACATTCTCTTTTCCAGGTGTATATGATATTTCATAGTCAAATTCTTGTAAGAACTCCATCCACTAACGCTATCGTATGTTTAGGTCATGATTGGAGAAAACATACCTCAAAATCTTTTGATCAGTGAAAACCACAAAGCGCTCACCAATGATGTAATGTCTCCACAACATCAAAGAAAATACCACGAGTGAAAACTCGAGATCATGGGTGGCAGAGTTGCATTCATGGGGATGCATCTTTAGAGACCCATAAGAATCAAATGACCTCTGTTGCATGAGAACACAACCTAACCCCTGACGTGAAGCATAATAGAAAACAGCAAACTGAACTCCCTCAGCTGGAAGACAAAGGACCAGAGCACTTATTAACTTCTCTTTTAGATACTCAAAAGCTACCTGACATTGATTAGTCCATATAAAAGCCTGATCTTTTCTGGTCAAAGCTATCATATGAGTTTCAAGTTGGGAGAAGTTGTCTATCAGAGGAGTTTCATAAATAATGGAAGCATGTTTCTTCATTTCTTTAAATAGTAAGAAATTATACTTTATATTTCTTATTTTCAATCTAGAATGTTTTGATTTATTTTTAATGGTACGTAATAGGGGTTTTTTTATCCTTGGATTCTAAACATGGAATATCTATGATCATGCCTAGACTCATTATTAATTTTCAATTACACATTGTACTCAAATCTGGTTAGATCATTGTGAAAGTGTAGTTTTATGGTTGGAGGTGACTTGTGAGGTCACATAGAGGAATGAGTGGACGTTTTTATTTCTTTTCCACAACCAGTTTCTATTTTATTCTATTTATATATTTAAATTATTTTTAGGATAAATCATTCACAAAATTGAGTATTCATGATGACCTGCACTAGTTTCCTGCCAGATTAGATCAGAAACATCTATTGGGCAATGCCACATACCGGTTCATGTTCCCAGTTCAAGTTCAACCTAGGTTTCTTCATGCTAGTTGAAAAACCCATTTGATAATGATTTAGTGTTTTATTGAAAATGTTGGTTGAAAATTGGTTTTATAAGTATTTTGATGTATTTGGGAATTTTAAATTGGATGTTCTTGGCTACTAGATCATTGAAGTAGTATGTGGTCGGTAAACCACATGGTAGTTACATAAAATATGATCCACAACATATGTTCATAGAGTTTGATTTGTGTGACCATGAAAGGATCATGTAGAACTTTTTCATGCATCTGTAAGGCGACTATATAGAGCTGCATAATATTCACCCATGAGGTAGAGATTGTATTCATCCCATACTAGGAATTTTCTATGTGATGTAACAAATGGATGAATTGTGATTTTCTAATTTGTGGATTTATTCGGGTTTTATTCCAATAAAAGGACACATTAATAACAACATTTTTTCAAGATAAAAAATTTATAGATGAGTATCTCTAGAAAATTTTGTAGAGTCAAAATTATTTTTATGGAGAAAATTTGTCCATGAAACATGGTAGTTCATGAAGTGAAGAGAATATTATGATGTAGTCTTTGATGTATGAAATATAAAGGTGGTTCATGAGGATGTTCAATAAGAAGTAGTATATTAAGGTAACATACATTAGGGTCATTCTGTGAATAGTTTTCATGAAGCAGTCCATAAGTAATATACAAGAAAGGGAAGTGTATAAAGAAGGATAACTTATTGAATGAATCATGAAAGAACAAATGTTCATGGAGTTAGTTTATAGAATAATCAAACAAAATATGTTCATAGTTTATATATTTATAGTTTATTAAAAAGAAATACTCATGAAGGAGTTTTCTGAGATGAAAATTTTATGTGGTAAATATAATTTCATCTCAATGATGAAATAAGAGATTTATTTCAGAACTACGTTAGGGCTAGACTAATCAGAGAAAATAAAAATAATATTATGAATATTATGACGTACTAGTGCTCTAGTTTCAGTCAAGAAGGAAATTATGCATAAATGTGTAACTCAATAAAAACACGAGGACAATGTGTTTGCTCCAAAAATTATAACAATATTGTGCTTTAATGACTCTAGAACATCAGCACATTTCTATTGAATGGTCATTACATTATATTAGTTTGGGTGAACCAAGTAAAATTGTTTTTTCTCTTGCATGATTTTATTTTTTATCATATATTTTATTGAGAAAATTGTAAATGATTATTTTGTTTAATAGTGAAAAAATATCCCCAATGGAGATTATTTCAATTTTTCTTTCCCTGATATACCCCATACTAGTGTATTTAACTTATTGACGATAACACACTCTCTATCCCAAAATCTTTTTTCTTATCTACAAAATTTAACTTTGGATAATCATTTATTTCAAAAAAAATCTGTGGATCAATGATTATGGTGTTAGTATTAAGGTATTTCCCATGGTTTTATTAGAAGGTTTTCATATCTTATTATTGTTGGATATTAATTTTAATTTTGATTTCTATCTATGTGATTTTTTAATTCCAAAAATCAATCATTGATTTTCCTTAATTATTTATGTTGAACATTAAAATATCTTTATGTGGGTGATCCTAATTTTTTTTAAAAATTTAATGTGTTGATAATACTTATTTTGGTGATGTGGGTCTAGATTTAATACGTGTCAAGTCTAAATGGTATTAAATTGATAATTTATTCTTTAATGAATTACATATTTTAATAATATGATTTAATCAAATGATTGATATATGTTTTACTACTTCAAAAGTATGTAAAAATAACTACTATATATTCAGTGAAATAAATATCTCCCTTTTATTCATTCTTAATATAAGCATTGATAAAACAAATATTTATCTGTGTTCTATGTAGTGATGAAAAAATTCAAAATTTTATCTACACTATAATTAGCATTGATCAAATATTTATCTTCTAAAATAGTAAAATAAAGAGTATATATGATATATATATATATACAGACATGTTTTAATTTTAAATTACACATTTCTCATTTTAGTTTGTATATATATGTATTCAAATACATACACACAATCACACACATTTTGGTCGTGATAATAATTTATATATATGTATATTATATATATAGTATTATAATAAAACATATAATTGTAAATATAAATGTATACAATAATAAAAATAATTTCCTTAATTTATTTAAATGAATTAAAAAATAAAATTTCAGTAGAAAAATTAATTATATTGCAATTATTCATATTTAAATCTTACTACTATATATATGTTATGATATATAATATAAATAATTATTGTTTTTGAATTTTAATTAACATAATTTAATATAGAAATATATATATACATATAAGCATTATAAAAGTAAATATATGTTTTTATTTTATGTAAAATATTTATTCATTTATATGACTTGAAATATTTTTCAAAATATAAGTAAAAGTATTTAAATTCAACTTCTATATATTCATATTTTTTTTGAATAATACTAAAATTATATGAAATTATATAATTAGTAATTATTAATATTTGAATAACAATATCTATTAATAAAGAAAAATTATATATTATTTATTTATTTAATTTTATTTAATATAAAAAGTAAAATAAATATAATATTATTTTTAATATTTAATATTGGTGGATATATTCATGAATGTGTTCAATTCATCTATTACACACACACATTCATAAGTGATTTTTTTATAATAAATATAATATTATATAGATTTATACAATTTGTAATTATTAAAATTTATATACAAATATTAATTAACATAATTTATTCTATATATGTGGCCAATTTTGTGACTTTGTGGTAATTTCCAGCTGGCCTCTACATCCAATGGGTCCTACGTTCAATCCCTTATGGTGAAAATACTGTTCTACTATTTTAAAGGAGGTGATGTTAGAGGTAACATGTGTTGTGATGCACGTAGGTAGTGGTGCATGCATGATTCTTGATGTAGGTAAGTGGTGATACAGACATGATGTTAGTCTGGAGACACAAGAAGAATGATGCAGGCATGATGATGCACCACGACTTTGAGCCAAATAATGGAAATTTGGGCCATGTATCGGGTTTCATGTCAACTGGGTGTTCGGTTAATATATTTTTATTTTGATGTCAGTGGGCCTTAAGCTCATGTAATGAGTTCCCCTGACCAAGGTAAAAAGGGGATTTTCTTTTTTTATAAAAGAGCTTTCCCTGAGATCATTTTGGATAACAATTTTTTATTTTCGTAATTAATTTTAGTTTTTTGTATAAAAAACGAAATTTTATTTTATTCTATATATTTGGATATAAACATGTAGGTATTGCGTTCACACACCTACACACATGTCATTAGGTTATTCAAACATTCACAAACACATACACACACACACATTTATATATTTATAAATATGGTCATATATGTAAATCGATAATTAAAAAAATGAAACATGAATTATATAAATTGATTTATAAAATGAACATATAATTATAATTCTAGTTATATTATACTTAAAAAAATTATATATTACAATAATACTAGGTTTTCAAAATAATTTTTATATTTATGTAATGTATATCTCAAATCTTTTTCTATGCATACATGTAATTATTTATGAATATAATTATAATTATTGAATGGAATTAAGGCCTTATATTATTTATTTATTTTTGAATAATACTATTTTCAACTAGGTTGAGAGGGAACCATAACACTAATAGTAGGGAAATAGGTAAAATGTTTAGTACATGGCCAAAAGGCCCAAAGACCTGACGAAGCTAGAAAATCGTTCAAATCATTTTCTAAATTGATGGTGCTTATATCCCCACCTTTCATGGATGATTATTTACTAGAACCTATCTTTATTATCAACATGGTTAGCCTTTCTCTGGTGGTTAATACTTTCTCGAGTTCCACTTCTAAGGCCAACCCTTGTGTAATTTGGCATGACTCCTTGTGGCCCAAAATCCCATAGCTCACAAGTCTTTGCTTGCACGGATTCCCCATGGCCCCAAGGCATGTGGTGGCCTACAGGCTTAAATTTGTTTCTCTTAGGCATAAATCAGGATAATATTTTGAATTCTATAATAATATTTTTTGTAGCTACTAATGTGATTGCTACCATAACTGCTCCAATTACAGGTACAATAGTTGCAATAATAGCATAGAAATTCACCCCATGCAAACTTTGAACTGGGGACTTCTGGATGCAGGATTAGAAGGTTTATCACTCAGGTGCCACCCCAACATCAAAAATTAAATATTTATATAATTTATGATATATGTTAAAAAATTTATTCATTTTAATAAATAGTAACTTTTCAAATATAATTAATGGTTATTTATTATAAAATAAAAAAATACATCTAAAATAGTAAAAATAATATATCTATATATTTGAAATTTTATATTTATTTAAATATATTTATTAAAATTATTAATTTTATTTTTATAGTTTTTTAGTTAATATTATATTATAGAAAGCATGTAAACATATATATTTTTCATATAGTATATAAAAATATTATTTTATTATTTTATTTATATATTTTTAAAAAATAATTATTTAGTATTATTTTAAATATAGTTGATAGTAAATTCAATATTAGATTGTAATATATTGAAAATAATCCTATTTAAATTGAAAAATAGTATTAATATTTTTAAATATATATATGTAATTATACTTTTTTTAATATTACATATTTATTTGTTAATATAATTATTAAAATATTTGAAATAGTGTTAAAAATCATTAAATATAATTATTTTTACTCTTTTTTATAAAATTAATATTATATGCAATTACATAACTAGTCATTTGTTTTAAATATTATATTTTAAAAAAAATTATTTTTTACATTTATTTTTATATTTATATAATTAATGTTAATGAGGTGAAACCTTTGTGGTACCACACCCAGTATGTCATCCATTAGGTTGGGGGTTAAACCCCCAACCACCCCATGTTTGGGAGATTTTCAGAGGGTGTTGTTGTAGTGTGGTAGTAGTGACAACACTGTGATATTTATGGGTATTGTAGCAGTTGTAGTAATTTTAGCATTACTTTTAACCAAAGGGGCCTTTGGGCCAAGAAAAATGGCTATCATTACACCTTGACTTCGAGGAATTAAATATAATGGTCTATGGGTCATCCATGTTTCAAGGTATTTATTCTTTTGGGCCTTCAATCCATGTAATATCTATCCCTACACGTCTAGTAAGACCCATGAAAAATGAGATTTATTTCATTAATAAAAGGGGAATGGCAAGAATTTGATTCAAATATTTCCTAAATAAAATTAATCAAATTGAAATATAATTATACACTATTAATGTTTTTTATATAATTAGTAATATATATACTTTTATTATTTTTTATATTTGGGATTTATCTTTTATATATTGGAAAATAATTAATTCTGAATACACTGATATAATTATACAATTAATGATATATTATAAAATAATCTATTTATTTATGTAAATAATAATAATATTTTCTATAATTAATAAACTCTTATGTTTTTCTAGTAAAAAAAATAAGTATCATAATTATCTGATGTACTGATTATATTTTGTATGTATTATGTGTATATCAGTACAAACCCATAGTATCAATAAATCTACCTATATCAGTTCTAAAGTTTCCTCTAATAAAGGTGGTGATATTTCATATGAATTTGTTTTTATTAATGGAGAAATTCATACATTTCAGAATTATTATATGTATGGATTATATTTCATATATATTAGGTTTTTATTAGAGTTAACTATAGTTTGGATATTTTTTTATCAGTTCTGAAGGAATAGAATATAAAATATTAATTTATTATCAATCAATATTTTATCATAGATAAAATCCTAATTTGTTAGTGGGTTTTTATTTATCAATTATAAGGCCCCTACCAAAATTATTAAAGAACAAGAGTTGTGCCATTGATCAGACATGTACTCCAATATATTATAGAAATCATACACTTTTGTTCCCCCACATCAATTTTTATTTATTATACTTCCAAAGTATAAGGAATGAGATCTCCTAAAACTATAATTCATTTTTCTGTGAATTTTTGGATTTATCTTTATGTAAATCGTTTCCACACTCTACAATACCCACATGTGATAATAATTTATACATTTTTGGTTTTCCGATATTTGTGTTTCAGATTTTTCAAAAAACGGGTGAAAGGGTGTTTTAGATGTTATTTTATTATTGAAATTCCATATTGGTTGGTGTTTGAGTAGAGTTTCATTTAATGAAAAAATTTAAAAAGTTTTTTTAATGAAAAACCATTCTTTTATTTGGAAAATTTTAAAAATGTAATTTGATTTTGATTTTTTGATTTTTTATTATTTAAAGGGGAATTTTTTTTAAGGAAGAAGTTCTAGTTTGTTTTTGGTGTATTTTCCAAAATCATATTTTTTAGAATATATAGTTTTCACCTAGATTTCTTGTTGAATTTTAATTAGTTTTGTTGAGGGGTGTTTATTTTTTTGTTTATGGATTCATTTGGATATCATTTTAATTCTAAATATATTCATTTTCAAAATTATTAGCTTGAGTTGTGTAATATTGGATTTGGAAGGAATTGATTTATGATTTAATTGATGTGGAAGATTTTTTATTATATTTGTTTTTTCATGGTATATTTTTGTTTGATGTGTTTATTTTTAGAAATTTTTTTATTTTTTTATGATTATATATTTACTAGATTTTCACATTGATTCAAAACATGTAATTCAGGTTTGAATAATCTATCATATTCCAAAATTGGCAAATTATGTATTTTTAAGGATATTTTAATAATAATAGTGAACTAATTGATTTATTTCATATGGAATTGATCATAAAAAATTTATACTCTTAATGATGTAAATAAAGGATAACACATGTAATAAAAATCATTTACAATGAAATATTATAAAATTAACATTTTATGTATCTTATTATGTTTTATACATTTGAAACATAATTTAGAAAAGAAAACAAATACTAATGATGTGTTTTCATTATAAGTTAAATTCTTCACATGTTCCCCATATTTAATGGTTTCAAATCTATATACATTATATATTTACTATATAAATTAAATTCATTTACCTTAGGTTGTAAAATATTTTTTAAATGAAAATATTTTAATGAGGTAAATTTACCACGCTTATCGATTAACTAAGCTAAACAAAAAAAAATTAAATCTTTATTTGAAACCAATTTCATAATCAACTATTTAACATAATAAACTCTATTTGTATTTATAATGTTTTAATTTTTTTTACAAAACAAACTATTTAATGAAACCCAAAAGTGTGGACACAAATCCCATGCAAGGGTGAGTACAAACATATCTAATAAGATACCTCAAAACATGAAAGAGAAACCCATAGTAAAAATTCATATAAAAATCTTGGTATGAGAGGAGATTCAGATAAAGGCCAAGGGGAAAATCTAGAGGCATAAAGTCATCTAGTATCTTTAAATACTTTTTTGAAACTGGAAGTATAACATGGAACAAAAATCTAAATCACTGGTGTATTAATGTAATATGAGGAAGTTAAAAATGAACTATATATACTCTAAAACCCATGTCATAGGGAAATAAAAGAGACCCAAAAAATACATTTCCAATACAGGAAGTTTCACCTCAATCATCATAATGATAACCCATTATGGATTGTATCATGAAAGAAACTGGAGATAATAAGAGTATCGAGAAAAATATCCCATAGTCTAAATTCGATAAAACATCATTGAATCTCATACCAAAGGAAACTATGGTGTTAATAATGTATTAAAATAATTCAATTATCTAATACACCAAAGATTTCATCGGTATACCTGCTATAATGATTCATAGGAAAATTTTCTCATCATTGTAAAATTAAAATCTATCATGAAAATACCCCAATCACTGTTCACCAATACCATGTAATTGATCCACATACCTATGAGGATACAAAACTTGATAAATGAGAGTTCGCAGTTTGGATAGGGTCAATTATTGTTACAATGATGACCTAGGTAATTCACAAACTCATGAAACATCATAGAGAGTTATTGTGGAAAAAACCATGCTATATAATGTGAAAATGTTAGTTAGGGAGAATAACCAACACCAGAAGATTCTGACACCCAAGTCACACAACGTAGATAAGTGTATCACATAATAAGAGAAAATGAGAGAATATTAATCCCTTAGTGTTATGGGTGTCCATGCCTCATAATACGAAACACAAAATATGAGGGAGAACACACACTAAAAAAAATTACAATGAAAAAAAACCACATCAACGACCAAAAAACACAATAAAAACAACAAATAACAATGACAACCACATCAATAATAAAAACAACTAAATATACAAGATTAATAATTAAAATAAGAAAAAAATAAGAACAGGAAAAACAATAACAAACAAAGAAACAAGAATAAAAACAACAACAACAACACCACCACCACCACCAACAAAAACATCAACATCATCATCAATAATAAAACAAAAACAACAAGAATAATAATAACAACATGAAAAATAAGAACAAAAATAAAAAATGTAAAAAAAAAGAACAAGAATAACAACAATGATGGAAATGACCAAAAATATTATTACGTCAAAAACAACAATGAAAATTAAAACTACAGGGAAAATGATAAGGAAAATGACAAGGAAAAAGTCAAAAATAAAGATACTGACAATGAAAGAAACATTGAAAACAGTAGTAAAAGTTAGAACCTCAATGAAAATGAAACGATAAAGAAAAAAAATGTCAATGATGATGACAAGAAAAAGGAAAATGATAATTAAATTGAAATTGAAAATTGAAATGATAAGGACAATGAAAATGAAAAGGAAATTGAAAATAGAAATGAAAACATCAAAGACAAGTACAATGTTAAAGAAAAATACAAAGAATAAAATGACACTGAAATTGAAAATGACAATAAAAATGACAACCACAATTATAAAAACAAATACAATGACAACAACAATGATAATGAAAATGACAAAGACAAAAAAACAACAATATAAATGACAAAGAAAACCAAAATGACAATGGCAAAAACAATGATAACAAAAATGACAGTGAAAAAAACAAATTCAAAGAACATTAAAATTAAAATGACAAAGACAAAACAAAGTAAATTAAATTGATAATGACCAATACAAAGATAATGAAAATGAAAAAGACAACGATAATTAAAAAAATGAAAAATACAAATATAAAAATAGTGAAAATGACAACCATAATGACAATGATAGTGACAAAGAAAATGACAATGATAACCAGAATGGAAATCACAATGAAATTTACAATCACAATGAAAACCACAATGATAAAAAAGGGAAAACATAATGATAACAGAAAGGAAACCAACAAAAAAATAATAAAGAAAAAAATGAAAAATAAAATGAAAATAAAAATAAAAAAAATTAAAAATATACAACAACAATGATAACAACAGTGACCACAATGAAGATAATGATATTGACATGGAAAAAAATAATAAAAGTGACAATGATAATGACAAAAACAACACAACACAACACAATGATAATGACAACGAGAATGACAAGGACAATGGAAATAGAAATGTAAACGTCAACATTAGTGGAAATGGTAATGTCAATGTCATCACCAATTAAAATAACATCAAAAACGACAAGGAAAATGAAAATGACTATGAAAAAAACAATAACAATGAAAATAACAATGAGAAAGAAAACTACAATGGTAATGAAGATGAAAACAATGACAAAAACAACAATAAAAACAAAAACAACACCAACACCGACATTAAAAAACAAAAAGAATAACCTTGACAATATTGAAAAAAAAAAGACAACAGCTGTGATAATGAAGACAACACCAACAAAAATAAAGAAAAAAACAAAAAAAAAACTACTAAAAAAAGAATTAAAAATAAACAAAAACAATAAAAGAACAAAAATAAAAATGATGAAAACATGTTCAAAGAAATAATAGGGCAACAATAGCAACACCAACAAAAATAATTGCAAAAAAAACAAAAAAACATAAATATCCATTAAATGTGTTGTCACCCCTACTTACTTCAACACCTGTGTCACCACCTATCTATATTAGTGTCGTTTTCATCGCCTAAATCATAAATCTCCTAATGTGGATTCCATGAATTGAACACTAGTCTGTTAGATATAAAGGAATGTTTGGAATACCACTCAACCATTGATTAGGCCACATAATAAAAATAGTACTAATAATAATAACAATGACAATATAAATAATAATAATATTATTCTTATTCTTATTCTTATTCTTATTCTTATTCTTATATTCAAACACATATTAATATATATATATATATAATGGGTGAAAGAGTATTATTCCCCATAAGTTTTCTCACAGGTCATCTTGCTGGTTACCCCCGCCCCCCAATATAATTATACCACATAAATAATTAATATTAAAACATGGAAATTTCATTCGATATTGAATGAATATATTTAATTATCTTTTTATAAAATAAATATTTGAAAAATAAGATAGTGTGATTAAAATTAGGTAAAATGTGCTTCAAAAAAGTGGAACCACTTTCGCGCATTACCCTTTACCAAGAAGAGTGAACAATGTCCACACATCTTGAATTGGGTTTCTTAATTATGAGTGAACGTCATTGACTCTTCAATAGAGGATGGTGACAAAATGATGGAAAGGACCTTTCAGGTGGATGTAAATAGAGAACAAAAGGATAGTATTGATAAGAAGAATCGTATCCTAGTAAGAGGTATTAATGCATAAAAAATCAACCAAGAGGAATAAATGAAATCATGGGACATACTAGGGAATCAATTTGATGACCTAATAAAGTAAAATCCAGAAACATCAGAATCATCTTTCTCTTGGGAATGTGTGATGGATAAAAATGCAAATAGTCTTATGATTTCCATTAATGACTATGTTTTCTATTGCGGTTTCTCACTTTATCCTTAAAAATGATTTTTGGGTAATAATAATAAAATGAAGTTGGATGAATAAAATAATTAATATTCTATAAAAAATAAATATAACTATAATTTTTCTATGATGTTCTGAGTAACAGGTCAAAGTCCTATTATATTCATAATTTATTAATAATAATAAATATTTTGAACACAAAAAAAATTATTTAAAAGTATTAAAATGATATCTACAATTAGATAAGTGATTATTTATAAACAAACCAAAAATTAAAAAAAAACAATATTATTTTCCATCCTCCCACCATATTTTTTGATAGGCTATCAACCACCATTTTCACCTCTTGAAAAATACGAGTAGACAAAAACTAGAAATTTTACTAGTGATCTAGGAATGCTACCAATTCATTGAAACTTTTCCATGGAAATACTATAGAACAATTCCTATGATGGTTTACCACCATTAATGAGTCACTTTCAATCCACAAGTGTTCTCATTAAATGGTCATCACATATCTAAAAGCAAAAATAACCGCTCAAATTTCCAATTTAAAGGAAATGTAAGTTCCAAGGATGTATTGAAAGCATACTATAATAAATCCTATACTGTTTCTAAAAATTGAATTTCGTCTTGAAATCATGGCACTCCTCGAGTTGCTCTATCCACATTGATATTAATAAATGATTTTGGTGAAGAAAAATTCCTAAAAACATTGGTTGAATCAGTTTATAAGTGAAATATTTGATACCATGAATCTTGAGAGTGAGGTAATATACCATTATATTATTCATGCATCTCATTGATAATGAGAATCCATTTGAAGGAATTTATGAATACTTGCTGGAAGAGTATGAGTTTGTCGGTAAATACCCTCAAACCAGATACCATTATTTGATGTCCATGCCTGATGAAAATCCACAACAACATTTGAATAGAGAAGGTTTTTCACATAAAACATAGGCCTAGATTGAGGATCACATCCAATAAGACATCTATATTATCATAAAGTCACTATATTTAATTGAAAAGTCTTCTATTATGATTCCAATACATCATAGAAATGGTGAACATAAGGAATAGTTGGAATCTATCTTTTTTATTATATATAAAATGGGAAAACATGATAGAAACTACATGTCAACCACCTAAAGCTTATCATCTGTTGGGAGCGTGTTATGGCTAAGATTATATATTAGAAGAGTTTTGATAGGGGGTATAAAGGATCACCTAATGTTTCTAATCTATCATAAATGAAAAACATCAGGACCACACTTATAATGATAAAATTTCTTAGAGTTAAGTTTCACAAAAAACTCTTGGTTCCATATTGCATGATGCTACTCCTATAAGTTGAAGGGTTCAATATCCTATGTGTTCTCATGGAATGGGAATGGTTCAAACCATTTAATGTAATTAGGAGCATCAAAAATAGTAAAATTTATCATATGATAAGGTTGATAACATTTTTGAATAATAGGTTTGTTAAACCTTTCCATTTTATTAGTTTTCATATTAGATGATCGAGATAGGTCCCAATGAGTTTGATTCATAATGTTTTTGTCTTGGTACCTGATGGAAGTCCAAATTTAGGTGCCTAAAAATAATCTATTTCCCCAATGAAAATTTTCAATAATCCTAGATTATATAAAATCATGAGATTCCTCTCTTGAATTAAGCATGTGTCAGGTGTATTTATCCTCCATAGAGTTATTTATGAGCCAAATATTCTTAATTCTATCTCTTCCCATGTGAATGATTTTAGTACGTTTGTTCTTGGAAACAATTATTTATATACATTCATTAATACAAACAGACCACAAAATGTTTTTTGATTCATGTTTCAAGCCATTTTATCAAATACCCAAACCATTTATAAAATGAAATTAATACATAATCATAGAAGTGATGTCATGATTGACAAGGGTGATTATTCTTTCTAAAGGGAGTGATTTTCCTTTACAAATGGAAAGTTGTGTAGTGATTGTTATTACAATCCATTCTAAAAATCTATGTTTGGGTCTTCTTGATAAGGGAGTGATACATAAATATATAATAGGGAGCTTTTTATTCTTGACATATAAAAGGCTAAAAATATGAATTCTTCTATCCTCCAAACAACCCATACAAAATATAACCATGTATTAGTTCCTAGAGATAACATATCCTAATACCTGGTTGTAGATAGAGAGGATTCTCCTTATAGTTTTTCGAGACATAGTTTCATCCTCAGCGAAGAGGATAATATCCTCTTCATATAATAAATCTATGGGAACATTAAAGTTCTTGGTATCTCTGAATGGGGTAATTTAAATTCAACAATGTTGAGAATACACCTACTAAGTTAGTATTCAACTTGACAATAAAAAATGGTTGATAAAGATCACCTTTCTGAAGACCCTTAGATCAGTTTAATTCTTCCATAGGCTAGTTTTTCATGAAAACAGATTGCCTAGAACATTGTAGAAATTAATGAGTGATACAAATAAACATAGGAGAAAAACCAAAATTTTATGGGAATTCCAAAATAATTCTCCATTTTACGGTATCGAAGGCCTTGGGGTTATTAAATGTAATAGATATATTTTCATGAATTGAATTATTTTGGCGGGTGTTGAAACCCTATTTATTTGTAAATAGTCTGCCTTGAATTTTCACACTTGGAATGAATCGAAACTAGTTTGGAGATACAATAAAATTGGGAATTTTACGCAGTATTTTAGAAATATGATTCCCATCAATATTAAGAAGTCTATTATAAAGAAAAATAGGTATGGATTACTTCACATACATTGAATCCTCAACCTTAAGAATAATGCTAATTAATGGGGAGTTATGTTGAGGTGGAAATAATCTCCTACAAATGACCTCTTCGATAAGCATAGTAACATTAGATTGAATGATATCCCAATACTGAGTAAAACATTTCTCAGTGAATCCATAAAAACATGATGTTATATATATATATATATATTAAAGTATAATAAGGATGTTATAATATAATTATCATGTGGATGACATTAAGAAAATAATTATTTTATGTTTTTTACATAACAATTGATAATATTAAACAAAGGAGGTCCTTAGGTGGTGCAGGATTCATCATTAAATAACCTAGGAAAATATGAGTTCACGCCATCAATAATATATTTATTCATATTGAGGGTGACCCCATTTATGCTAGTCAAAGGGATAAATTTCATAAATTTATTATCATAATAAATGAGTTGGAAGAATTTAGAGTTTATATCCCCTACTTTAAGGCAATATAGCCTATGGTGTTCTTTAAAAAGATTTCACATCCTCTTAATATGAGTATCTAAGATATGTTCATTGTAAATAATATAGTTGATAATTTATATAATTAACTTATTAAATTTTTTGGTCGATGCCCCATTACAAATAAAATGAATAAGAGGATCCTTTTTGACCTAGGAGGGAACCATTTACATAGTAGAAAATCCCAGAAGAAACAAAACCTGAAGGTCTATTGTGTATCCCAATGATAAAGCATAACATAGAAACCCCCAAAAAACTAGCATGGACCAAAGGACCAATGTCATGAATGTGAAAGAGACCTAAAGGACCATGTGTTTTGAAAACCCTAAACTATATCCCACCAATTGATTAAATCTTAGTCGCCACCAAGAAATTCACTTCTATCTCCTGATGTAGAATGAGTACCATATTATCCAAAAATTGTGGTCACCACCCTCCCTTTTAGCATTTTTGTGTCACTGTTTCCACTAAGGAAATCCTCCACTTGTCGATACCCACTCAACACCTTGCAGTATTATCGAAGTCCCATATCACCATTGACCACCAGAATGATCAGTAATTGTTGTTCTCCAACAAACCATGAAACCAGAAGGAAACTTCCAATATCATAGAAATTGGAAAACCCCAATCAATGGGATTGACTACCATCACCCATCATGAATGAAATCCCTAAACCCTATGTCCAAAGTGGTTTTTTCACAAGAATCCTTTGATTTCTCTCATCCTTAAAAGTGGATTTATATACAGATCATGTTTCCACCAATTCTTCCTCGATTTGGCAGGGATCATCTAGAATCACCAACCCACACCATGATCTAAGGCCTCCCGTGGATGCAATGTGTGGCCTACCTCTGTCATCACCCCATGGCTACAAGACTTCATATTCCTTTCAAACAAATCATGGCCTTCCACTTCTCAGTGAATTAGATCTTGTTTTAATCCCTTTATTCGATTAGGGACAAATGTTTATGCCACTCTCAACCTTCCCTTTAGAGGGATTAAAAAACCAATGTTGAATGTGACATTCCCCAGACATGTTTTTCATCGATTGGGAAACAAGATTCCATGAATCTCCATAATTATCAGATCATCTAAGGCCACAATGCATGTCATTCCTCTTCTATGGATACTAGAGCACTCTTCTACCGCAAACCCTAGATCAGGGTTTTCTTTCATGCTTCCAAACATGATGTTCCTTGAAGGTGGTTCTCCATCACCTCTTTAGCCATCCAAGTAATATAATAAACATAATTACTTAATAATTGACAATTAATAATTATTTAAATTAGTAGTTAAGATTAAATTTATTAATAATATAATAATTAATATTATTATAACTAATAGAAAATAATACTTAGTTAATAATTATAATTAATGATAAAAATAATATAATATAGGTATTAATAATTAATAATTAAAAATTAATAGTTACTAGTTAATTAGTTAGTAAATTAATTAAAATAAAAAATAATAAATTTTATATTTATTATAATTAGTAATAATACATATTTAATTAATTAAATTAGTTAAAAAATAAAACACATAAATTAAATAACATATTAAAATTAAAATTAAATAATTAATAATATGTTTCAGATAATTAGTAATTAATAATTTATCTAAAAATGATAATAAAAATAATAATTATAATCATGTTATGAATATTATTATCATCAAATGACATAATTAATATAATTAATAATTAATAATATAATTAATATAACTTTAAATTATTAATAATATATTCAATAATTTATTTAATTTACTTAGTTAATCAATAATATACTTTTAAACATGAATTATATTTAATAATTTTTCAATATAATTTCTTATTTTCTATTAATTACTTACATTGCTTGTGAATGTGTGAAACACCCTGGGCTAGGTTGGGGTCCCAGAAGGTAGTCGAGCAGTACCCTATACACATTCTGGGACAGGTGTATAGCTTAATGGTGAATAACTTCAATCATGCATTAAATAAACACAGTTTCAGAAGGTGGTACTTATGAGTTATTATAGCTATGTTGTATCAATATTGTTTTAGGGAAACTATTATCCCAAATTGGATTTTCAGTTCTTTAGATTGGATCTACATGATATAAGTCTTCCAGGTAATCAAATTCCTTTGGGCCACAAGGCCTCTAGGCTATCATTTATGGAGGGAACTTAGGCCATAGGGCCTTCAAGTATACCGGATAAGGTAAAAGGCATAGTGATAGGGGCCAAAAAGGCTCAATATTATATGAAGCTAGTGTGGGCCAACATTTCGTAGTGTGTGGAATCAATTAATGGTATATGCGTGATTCCACTTATTATCCAGCCTTTCGTCCTCACAGAACACCGATGTGGGAAGGATGGGTTCCCTTACATGAGAGAATTTACACCTAGGACTAATCTGAGGATGTAGAGCAGTAGGTGGGTGATGCAAGAAATTTCCACAAAAACATCTTCTGGTGGATGAGTCAAAAGAGAGATATATATGTTGGAAATTGTCATCCATCCCTCCTCCCATATTTTGGATTTATGGGGTGACCTTCCATGATGCATCAATCTAATATGATACAACAGTTCAGGGAAGGGGGTGCTGAAAATTTCATATTGGTATCATGGTGTATTGATTACTAGCATGGGGAGATGTGATGTGTGACTGGTAACATGGAAAGATGCAGATTTCCCACTTGAGGTCTTTGATATATTTATAATCCTTCATTCATTGGGACTTTGATCCTTGTTGTAGTGGTTCTACGAGCCCCTGTACCTTATGGTCTTATAAGGGTTACTTCTCAACCCCATTAAAAAGTATGATTTCTTTCTTAATAAAATGGGGAATAATCCCAAACTAGTTTATTAATTTATTGATTATTAACTATTTTAATTAATTACATAATTAAATTGTTTCGTTATTATATTTTTTCTTTATATTATATTTTTTATAAATAAATAATAATTATTTATAATTCATTAATTAATATCTATTAATAAATATATTAATTATTAACTATTAACTACTATTTGACTATTACCAATTAATTATTAATTATTAATCATTAATAATTAATTATATTATGTTAACCATTAACTATATTTACTAACTATTCATTATTATATATATATTATAATTATATTAAATATTAATTGTATTATTATATATTACCAGAAATAGTTCCGACGAAGGATTGAATCCCAAGACCCCCAAAAAAATGTTTAAAAATGTATAAATCACACAGATAAAAGATACAATGTCAAGATAAAAGTGACACATATATCACCATCACAACAACACACAGTCGTGCACAATTATATTCATTTTTTGTTCCTACAACCCAAACCTCATGATCTTCCACAACCACCCCGTCACCTTCCACTACTCTATTATTTTGTAGCTTTCCAATCATCACCTTGATCATCACTGTCTGATGATTCCACTTTCTCACTATGAGGGTCAACAACTTGACCACTATCCTCAACATTGCCCGACATCAAAGTATGATGATCATGAACATCATCAATCATATCATGTTACATGATACCAATCAAGGATAAGGTATCAAAATTATCCCCATGAATGTATTGAGTTGTAGCATCCCCATCCAAGGGATCCTTAAAGGCCTAATTCTCATGGAGATCCACATTCACAACATGCACATTAACATTAGAGGGTGAAGAAGTATAATCAATATTTGATATAGGCTATGATCATTCCAGTGTCCTTAGATTAATTATGATTCCTTTCCTCCAAAGGCTCTCAATATAGAAAGCATAAAACTATGGGTTATGAACTGAATCCGTCATATAATAAAATTGGGTGTAGTGACACCCACATACCACCCACTATGTCCATCTTGATCATCCAACTATTAATTATCAACCCAATAAAAGAAATAGGTAGGCCTTCTACCCCACAATGTTGTATCTCCATGTTATCCCTAAATTATGAAACAACATGAATAGATGAGGGAGAATCATATCCCTACTTCAAAGTACCTACATAGGATGACTCCCAAAAACCACAAACTAGGCATTGGGAACCCTAAAATGAGGCACTCAGGACAGGGGGAAGGGTATCCTTTTCAGAAGGAATGGTTTCTTCCCCACCAAGCTGTAACTCCAAGTTATCCTTTAATTCAAAAATAACATGCTTATATGAGGAACCCTCATATAGCCCATTTATTGTAACTATAAATTAAGACTCCCAAATTCCACGAACAAGGCATGGGGTAGCTAAAACTTTTGTTCTTAGTTCAGGGCATACATCCACTTCAGCACCCATTTCTCCCTACTAAAAAATGCCCTGTAAAGGTCATAGGACTCATTAAGTCCATTGCATTGAACATTATATCCATTGCATCCAACATCATGTGGATAAGAATAATATATTTTCCCATAAAATTTCCTTTCAAATAAGTATCACCAATCATCTCAATATAATCCTCACGAAAGTCCACATGAGCACACTCATCCAACATGTGTGCCTACAGACTAGTAACATGATACACCTATCCATTATCAGCATCTTGTGGAACAATTAACCTATTATGAGTCTCATCAAAAACCTGAGAAATGGATACCAATTGATAATCTATATGTGATTCCATGAAACCATTTAGACACTTCTCAACCCTATTTCCATGAGGACTAAAAATAAAGGGTATCCACGTGGTCATCAAACCAGAGCCAATGAGCTCATTAGAAGAGCCTTAGTAGGAAATAAGAGATTTTCCTTGTAAGAAATTTGATCAACCTATATATTCACTGATATAGATTGATCAAATTATTTCTTACTTCAGACCTTATAGCACGCTTTGGTAGATCCTTCAGTATACAGAATCAATCATCATTGTACCCAGCATTCACAAAAGAAAGATTTAATTTACAGTCCTCAACTAACAGACTTGTATTCTTATAATAAGAAAACTGCATGCCCCTATGAAAGTTTTCATGAACGTGTACAATGTAGAAAAAATTGAGGAAAAAGGATGGAATGTGATCATATTCAATGAATAATTATAATATAAATTCATCAGAAACTAAATAGACAATTTCAATTAGAGGGTAGAAAAGATCAAACTCAATTGGAATTTGAAGAAATGTCCAAATCAGGAAATGTCAATCTACTTATCATGCTTGATAAGAGTTCCCATTACAAAGGAAACATACCAAAAAATATTAGGATGCCAAAAAACTAATGGAGCCATGTGATATTTATAATGGATTGGGATGTTGAATTCTATACCTGAGTCAGATCAGACCATTGATCAGAGTCCTGGAATCTCATGGTACTCATCTTTAGGGATATAAAACTGAATCCCTGTGCTTTTTAATTTATGGTATAGTTATAGAAAAATTATTTGTAATAATACAAGACCCTGTGAGATGATGCACTATCCATGAATTCCTTAGGGCTAAAGAATAAGTGTCTTCAAATCCATATGCTTCCACACACGTGAGCTTCACGGTGGGTAAAAATGTGTGATGATGGGATAGTTTAATTCCGCAAATCGATCCCTAAAAAAAATTTGGATTCACCTCAAATAACATCAAAGAGATGTTCCTCATGATCTTTTGAGAGGACATTAAATCAATGGGAGAATAAGAGAAGAATCAAAAACCTAGATGATTCTTGGAGAAAGGTAATTTATCATTCAAATCATTCTTATTTTCCACTAGATTCACCTTATTTGAAACTTTTGAAGAAAGAGAAACTATACAATCCCCTTCCACATCTAGATACAAAGGGTTATACGTAGTATCAAACCCTGCATCCACAATCCCACCTTCCATCTTATACTAGGGGAAAACCAAAACCTCATAAGCATCAAAAATAAATTAATATCCTTCAAAATTGAAAAACACTAATCACCAAGAGATGATAGAGAGATAGGCTCAAAAAATGATACATTCTTTTATTGTATTATTAACCATTTACTATTAGTTATATTATTTGTTAATTTTTTACTATTACTTAATTAAATTGATTATATTGATTTTGAAATATATTATTATTAATTTTAATTTATATTTCTTGTATTATTAAATATTAAGTATGAAATTTGATGGTAACATAGTTATTATGATAATTTATATTATAATATATTAGTTATATTTTGAATTATTATTCACTTAAATAAAATCTTTAGTTATTTAATTTTAATCTCAAGATGTTATTTCCTCTATTGTTTTATTTATTAATTATTTTATTTTTTTAGCTTTGTATTATTAATGATTACATTACATATATTATTAATTATGAAATATACTATTATTTTATAACCCCATCAATTTTTCCCCCATGCTCCCACTCGAACACTACTTCCCCCTCACTCGGGTCCCCTTCCATAGATTCAATGTCATGCTAGTGTCCTCTAACACTGCCTCATCCGAACACGGGTGCTCTCTCACTACATCTATGTATGGAATAGTACCTCCCCTCGACCTATCATCAATTCCCTCTCCCTCTCACTAACCTTTGTCAGCAAGGCTACCTCACACATTCATCGGTCACACAACCCTGTAATTTATAGGACTCCCATTACTAAATTATAATTTTCATCCAAGCATGTGGCCTCTGTTCATCTGATTTTCCACTCACCAATACTAATAACCATGAAAGGGATGATGTCTATCATCTGCATTAGAGTTTTTTATTAACATTTTTTAAAAAATATTTATAAACGTAATTCTAGTTTATAATTATTTTTAAAAACAAGACAAAAATGTGGAAATGCCATTTTTACCGTTGGCATGGTTCCCTATGGGCCAAAGGCAGTAAGGTCATTGCCGCCTTTTCTAGAAAACATGGCCATAGAACTCATGACCCTTGCCTTATTCTGCTTACGAACAAAAATTTTTTTTTTTAATATACATGTTTGTATATTTGAAGTTTTTATTTTCCTTTTTTGTTTTGTTTTGTTTATATATAAATATAACAATATTTTTCATTAGAATTAAATAGATATTTAATATCTAGTATTAAAGACATAAAGGTGACAAGAATTATGAGGGAAAGCCTCTCCTAGGGCACCATTTTATGACGGGGTTTGCTCTAGAAATCCTTCTATACTTTCAATTCAGGATCTTGGTACTCCTTCTCCAACATAGAATTAATAATTTAATATTAGTTACTATTAGTAATTAATTAAGAATAAATATTAATTAATAATATTTAATAATAATAATAATAAACTATTTTCATTTTCTATTAAATATAAATAATTAACAAATTAACAATAAAACTATTTTAAACAATATAAAACAATAAAAAATTAATAATTAACAAATATTAATTTCTAATTAATAATATTAATATGTAAATTAATAATTAATAATTAATAATAAACAGGTTTTAATTAATTTATATTTAAATAATTTATAATTAATAATAAATATAATTAAAAATGATAAAATAATAAATAATAAATATAAAATTATTAATTACTAATATTAATAATTAATAACAAAAAAATATTTTTAAATATTTTTAGTAATTAACAATAAAAATAAATTAATATAAATCATCATCAATTATATAATTTAATAGTAATAATTTAATAATAATTAATTTATTATCAGTATTTTAACTATTTAATCATTGTTAATAATATTTGTTAACTAAATTTTATGTTTAAATATTTATAATTAACATAATAATAATTATTATATCTAATTATTAATTAATTAATATTTAATTATTATATTTTCACTTAATATTATTAATAAGTAATTAAATATTGTATAATTACTAATTAAATAATAACTAGTAATTATATTATTATTTTTAATAATTAGTTACTAAATAATAATTTTATATATTTATTTTTAATTAATATTAATTAATGATTAATATATATTAGAAAGGAATATTATTAAATAATAAATCATATTATTTAATTAATATTTATCAAAATTTAATACTTGTAATTAGTATTAATTAGAAATAATTATTTAATTAATTATAAAATTTAAATATAATTAATTAAAAATTAGTAATTTAATAATTTAATCCATATTATTAATATTCAGTAACAAAATAATAATTCTAAATATTTATCAGTAATTTTTAAATAAATATTAATATTTTATTGGTTAATTACTAATTAATTAGTTAATTAATAATAACTATTATTCATAATTAATTAAATATTTCATAGTTACTAATTAAATAATAATTACTAATTTTATTATTATCATTAATAATTTTTAATTTATTAGCTATTAATCAATATTTTTTAAAATATTTTTTATATTAATTAGTCAATTATTAATATTTTATAGTATATGTTAATAGTTAATAATTATTATTGTTCCTTAGTAATTATTATTTATTATTAATTAATTAACAATTGGTAATAATGATATATTATTAATTATGTGCAGGAAAAAAGAGGACCAGAATCCCACATTGGATAACCACAAGTTTTTCGAGGGTGAGACCCCTTATAAATCGGTGCTCTAGGAGAGGGTTGTTTTCACAATTTGTGACTACATTAATGGAAGTAATACTAGATATTAAGAAGTAGTTAACTTCTACTTAAAATTGTATCTATATATAGAATCAATAAAAATATAAAATCACTAAATATAAAAAAAATGCATATTTAAAATCTATTTAATTTTTTTCATTGAAACAATGACGGTAAGCGCCTTATCATCTTGAGGAAAATTTCCATAAATGGTGGAAAGGAGGCCAAAAGGAAACAATGGACTTTCCCCCTTTGTGTCTTATTTTTTTAAAAAAAAATTAAAGTATCATTATTTTACTAACAAAAATCCAATATTTGTTTATAAAAAATATGATCATGTGAAGTAAAATGGGAGAGAATAGAGACAGAAAGAGGGAGAGATAGTGATATAGGGAGGGTGATAATAATTAGAGCGTTCTTCATTGATTCTCCAAAGAATCCACATAATCCGAATGGAAATTGTTATTATTGGGCCATCATAAAAATGTAATAATAAAATAATGTTTTCATGAATCACATAGAACAAGGTTCCAATGTATCAAATCAAAAAGGATTCCATAAAAAATTAAGAAATCAATCATGAGTCCCACTATGTGAAGATAATGACCTAAAATTAATAATATAAATGAATAAAAAATTTATAATGTATCATAAAGGAAACAGTGCATCCCTAAATAGATTCACAACAAGGAACTCCTTAATTCCCTGTACATCCGAGTTTCTGATCATTCTAACAATTAGAATTCTGCTCCCACTTTTCAAACCATCATTGATTCCATAATGATATGATCTCTCATCTCTTTTAATCATTATCTGGAGTTTGTATTGATGGTATCAACTAACCCCAAAGGAGAGTCATCAGAAGTGTTAAATAGAGAGGGGTTATAGGGTATGAGCATGAATAAATAAATTATTTAAATTATTTAAATCAACCTAATTATTTAATTAATCCCCTTATGGCACCCAGAACATAGAATTTATATTTAAAAACTAGATTATTTCTCTTCAAGGGTATAACCAATATCCGAAATTCAATCAATTTGTTGGGTTTCCCATCATATATCCCATTTATGAGATATTATCATTTTTCACAATTATTCACTAAATGGATAAAATTATATTTTTTATAGTAAATATATTTTTTAAGATCATGTTGCACTGAAATTGCAAAATGGGTTAGCTTTGGGGTAAAGACCGTACCTTGGATTCAACAGAATCATCAGATAATAATTATGAGGTTTTTATGATAGGGAAAATCTATTATTTTACCCATGAGAAGGTCCTAAGACTCAATAACTCAAGCTGACCTAAGTACCAATTGGTAATAACCTAGGTTTCTACATCCTCCCCACCTAAATACCATTCCTTATGTGAAAATGTTAACATTTGTGATACCAAAAAAAGAAATTTTTAAATCAATCCCAAGTGGTAAACTACCACCGTTTCACATGCCTTCTTTATCTATGAAGGTCCATCATCAAATGAACTTAGTACTCAGCTTGTTTGGAATGAAACTTCATCTTCCATATATAAGGATAATGGTTATATCCATCTAAAAGTAAGATTTTAGAAAACCTTTGCATCCTCTTGGATAAATTTATTCCATGAATTAGCACCCAAAACCTTTTCCCATCTGAAGGTCATTAAACAACATAGGACTAAGAGAAACCAAAAATTATCAAAAACCATAAAAAATGGTCTATTTACAATATTATAACTATTAAGAGTAATCTACTCCCACCTTTATAGAGCATTGTAGATTCTTTTTGTGTGAGGTAAACTTATCCATACCCGACCCAACACCGATTATTCTTCAAAATTATACACCGACCCTAGAAGATTTATAAAGAATCAAGATCAATGGATTCCATGTCATCTTCTCTGATGTTTATTTCTAGAAAGGAACATATACTGATATAAAGAAATTTAATATCAAATACAATATGGGACTTATTCTTAATAATCAATATTCTAGGGAATCCTCCATCCAAATCACGATCCCTAGTAGGTTTTTTAGTCACTATCAAATATATTTCAGTTGTGTTTCCAAAAATATTATAAAAAAACTACTAATAAAAACCTAAAAACTATTTCAACCTCTCTTAACCACTCAATATCTCACCCCTACCCATCGAGTATCCCAATCAACCAAAATCCAAATTGAATAATACCGAATATTATGATAAACATAATCTTTATTTTCTAAACCCCAAGATAATACTTTTAATGGAATCTCAACTCCACAACTTCATGATAAATTATTCCCCCAACATCACATACAAATTGTTTCTAGGGAGTGTTTATACCAAAAAAGATCCACTAGATTCTAAAAAATGAGGTTCATAAACTAAAAGGTTGGTCCCCCTTCATATTTATTTCATGATACTATAGAAAACACCAAAATAAAAACAACATTCTACCAAGGGACGTTGTCTGTGTACACACCACCTTCAAGTAAAACTCTATAGACTCATCAACTAAGTACACCCAAAAACACAAATCCACTAAGATGAAATTATCACCACGGTCCTCTCACAATCATGTGAATAGTGTGGGGCTAACACCATCATTTTATGATGAGAAACATCTCTACAACTCTCTCCAATAAAGATTTCCTACCCTAAAGATACCACTTCATGGGCCTCCTCCTTCACACAAACAAAAATTCCATTTCCAAGATAATCAACTCCAAAACTACTTATATTACAATAATATCTCATAATTCCCTATGAATGTAATACAATAAAGGCCAATACTACTCCATTAATCTAGAACCGACATTTTAAAATGTTACTGCACAACTGGAACTATCATGGCTAGATAAAGGAAAAATTCCTCAAATGACCAATAATTCCTACCGTAAACTTGTATAAGAAACTGGTTCAGTACATATTCCCATAAATTCAATAAGGGTTTCCATCATTTGAATTATAAATATATGATATTTATCCTATGAATAAAAGTTTGTTCACACATTATCCCCACTGAAAGGTTCTACCGTAATCTTCCCTTTTAATTATTCTATAAATTTATCAACCTTTACAAGAATTTAATTTCTCCTCTATACACTCATTCAATAAATTCCAAGTGTAGATTTTGATGGGTGGTGGTATAAATAATTTTGAGTGTGGGATATTATTGATGCATGTAATGAGATATCACTCAGTATTTTCGATGAAATCAAGTTCAATTATTCAACAACACATCACTAGGTAGTACTATCTCTGATACCGAATTCACACCATGATTGTAATAATTAATCTTAATCACCACCATGATGTAATATCATGAAATGCCTAATTCTCTTATAAGGAATAACCCACAATATCAAAATTGGTGTGTAAAGGAAGGTTTATACAAATGGGATGATCAGAAAAACCTCAATAAGGGATATAAAAATAAATAAATAAATCAATTAATCCATGAATGTTTATAAAATTTTTCCTTTTTCAAAATATATTATTGTATTAATAGAAACACTTTCAGACCTGATAAATCAACATCTCTTCCTAATGATTTTTATGAAATATTTCAGAAGAAATATTAATGAAAAAAATAAAACATATAAATGTTTCATTTAAATCAAGAAAATAAAATTTAAAATTTTTCACAAAGATATACTTTCACCCTTAAGATGAAGCATATAATATACTTTTTAGAAATAAAATTTTTTATTACCTTTTTTATATAATGAGAATTCCATAAAAACCTATAGCAAGAATAGATAAATATTAGTGTAAACATGAGGCATAATTTTCATATCACTATTGAAATTAACATCTTGGTAAAATATAAAGTATCCTTTATATATAAAAATGGAATAACCATCATGGTTACAAATGAAATAACCTTCACAGTCATCTTCCAAAATAAATCTTACAAATTGCTTTTGAGGGCTAACACAACACCACTTTTCATTGGTTTATTATAGAACTACCTATCAATGGTATATAAAGGAACCAACCGTGATAATAAATAATTCCCATAAACTATAAAATGATCACAATACATAAAATTTTGTAGCATTAAACAATACATGGATAAAAATATTATTTTCCCCAATAAGAAAAAAATTTGGAATATTGAAATATCCATTACATTTAAATTTTTTTATGAAATACACAGGTCAAAGGAAAAGTGGTTTTTAATTTTTACAAAAAAAATATTTTAATTTAATCCAATCATAATAAAATGTATTTGGCAGTGTTAAATTTATTTTTTACTTATATATGCTAAAATAGAACCTAACAAGTTTCCTTTTTATCAAAATCTTTCATACAAAATATTTAAAAGGAATCATTTTGAAATAAATTTAAAGAAAAAAAATTGACAGAAAATATTCCTCATAATAAATTAATTTCTATATAAATACATCTATAAAATAATTTACATAATTTGGATATGGAAGATACTTATTTAGAATGTAATTATTTAAAACACTCAAAATGAGGTTTTTAAAGTAAAGTGTCTCATACCTCTAGTTCAACTCATCACATATTTTATTTATATTCATGAATAATAAAATTATGTTTATTATTTACATGACTAATTTCCTTTTAATTTTTATTATTCCTTTAATTCTATGTATTACCAAGTAATAATTAATTTCATGATTAGTTAAGTTCACATGAGACATTTGGATGATATTTGGATTTAATGTCCAAAATGACATGTATAAGTTGACTATGGTCCAAGATCCAATTATTAGATCATCTATAGAATAAAAATCATGAAATATTTATCACTTTTATACATAAATTATAATTTTAAATCCAATAATGATAATGGTTAGTAGAAATGAACTGTGTTACAATCATGGAGACGGTTGATCTTACGCAAATAAGGAAAATTTTCCATTTTGAATGATATTTTGTAAAGAAGGTAAGAATTATTTTTATTTCTATAATTATATTTTTATCAAAAAAAATAATATTATATCATTAAATAAACATATATATAACATGCATATGATCTGGTAATGAAAAATGAGTCATGTCACTTCATCGAGGTGGTAATCCACACAAACGCACGAAATACATTTTCATTTTTCAATTGATGGAATCAGAAGAAAATAAATGATATATTAGTTTTATATAATGATAAATATGTCATTAATATCATTTATATATATTATATACATCATCATAAACATCCATGAGAGGTGGTTATAAAAAATGAATGACATTAGTTAGTGATGTGGTAGATGTCGTACTCATGAATGATGGATTTGTTACCAATTAAAACGAATTAAACTATGAAATAACGTAAAAATATTATCAAAATAACATCTCAGTATATCGTATATATTGATGTTATAATATCATCAGGATTTAATAATAATTTAAGGTGGTGTATGGAGAAATGAAACTAAAATATTTGTTTAAATTTTATAATTCTTATTTGGACAGTCTCATTTTCAATAAACCTCACTCCCTCTAGGGATTGAAATATTCTAAAAAAAGGTATCTATAAATATGTGAGGGGTTCTAGGAAAGTATTTGTTTACAAATTTTCTATACCAAAAGGATTTTTATGAGTGAATAAAAGAGGAAAGGAGGTGCTATATTATAAGAGAATGGAAGGGTATTCTTTGATTGACTTGAAGTATTAAATCATTATAAAATATTTTTCATGAAGAAATGTATCAAAAAATATATATTTTTAATATAGGATGAGTATGAGTTGAAATAATATCATCCAATAGTATTTATACATGTTTAGACTATTTTTTACCCTTATTTGTTTTGTTTTAACACATGGTAACCCTCATTGATAATTACCATGATAATGAATTTTTTAATCATTATATGTAAATATATTTCATATTAATGGATAATTGGTTCATAGATAGAAAATGGTATATATTTACAACCATATAAAAATAAATTTTATGAATAAGTGTTTTTAAAATTAAATATTTTAATAAAAATTTATTTGTTTTAAAATATCATTAAAGTAATTTTTGGAATTATTTATTTCATTTATCATTAAAGGCATCATGAAAAAATATAGAATTAGAAGATATACCATTATAACCTTTATATAGTGTTATTTTGATCTAAAAATTCCTTAAACATAATAATTTATACAAAATATATCCCTTTTAACATTTTTAAAATTAGTTATTTAATTTTTCGATTAACTGAATAAATATTATATCGACATTGCGTAATCATTTAAGGTAATTATTTTATCAATAAAAATTCAAAATAAATAATAATGATAAAAAAATTTACTTTCGAATATACAATTAGAAATAAAACTATCCACTATTTATCTATATTTCAAAATTTTAAAGATGATAAAACAAAGAGAATGATGTTTTTAACTTTTTTTTATATAAAATAATATAATGGTCCAAATCCGAAACATAATGATTTTTGATTCCATATTTTTGAAACATGGATTGAAATGGTCAAACTAAAATCACACTATATGATAAAGTCATGTGTGAGGGTAATTTTTTAGTCCTTATCGTCTTATTTTTAATCTTATTTACCCGATTTACCCTTACTGTAGTGACAATTATATATTTTTCTCACTATTTATAATGATAAAAAATAAAATAGGTTTATTTTAAAAAAAATTACGTCCACATTAAAGTTTATATTCCATTTTAAGGATTTAATTTATCAATGTATTAACAATTAAATTAAGATTAACACTAAAAAATGAAAAAAACCATTTTGTCAAAAAAATGACATTTTTAATATAAAAATGTTTTTATACCAAATTAAAGTATTAAATTACATCAAAATACTAAAATTAGATTATTATTAATAAAAATAACTAATTAAATTTTATAATTAATCAAAAATTTATTTTTAATTTGTAAATTAATAAATCTAAAATATAGTTTTTAATAAAAAACTACTTTTAAAAATTCATTGAAAAATAAATCATTTAGGAAAACTATTAAAATTCAACAGTAACATAATTTTAAATTTTTGATTTAAAAAATTATTTTATTTTTGTGAAATAATTTTTATTAATATTAAAAAAAATGATAATATTTACTCACAAAAAGCCATAAACCCCATTTTTAAAGAAAACATATTGTTGTTGAATAAAATGACATAAATAAAATTTTAGTTATTTATTAATATGAATTTAAAAATACAATTAGATCGAGTAGTATCCATTTATATATTTATTAAATAATTTAATTCAATTAATTCCTTCTAATTTAATGGTTGGTTTATAAAAGTCAAATTGAAAAATTAATATTTCATGGTCGGTTTATGGTCGGTGTTGTATGTTTTATCTGTTATAAAATGAAGTTTTTTTAGAATATTAGGGTGTTGTAAAGAAAATATAGATTAAATTTTTAAAGATACTGACATTCTCCCAAATCTGGGGTGCATTTCACCATGATTCTTCAATTTTCTAATACTCACTAAGGGGTCTCTAACATAGGTGGTGTCATATGAAAACAAAACCATAGCTCGACCACTCCTCCATTAGAGTATAAAAACCTGGGTAATGTTTACAATAGATAAATTTAATCTATTTTTTTATTCATTAATTATATTCTAAAGTGTTATATTCGCTATTAAAATATAATAAAAATTTCTAATCAAAATTTGAATAGTTTTATTTATAAAAAATTCATGTACATTTATTATATGGTATTATTTAAAAAAATTATTTTATAAAATTCAATAATTTTTATTATAAAAAATAAAAAAATATATCATAAATTTAAAATTATATTAGAGTGGATTTTATGATATTTTCTAAAAAAGATTATTTTTAGGTGAATAATAGAA
The DNA here is from genome assembly GCA_963277665.1 of Viscum album. Classification (NCBI taxonomy): domain Eukaryota; kingdom Viridiplantae; phylum Streptophyta; class Magnoliopsida; order Santalales; family Viscaceae; genus Viscum; species Viscum album. The sequence goes on from OY728151.1 coordinate 1,994,823,423, forward strand.
AATAAAATTTTTTAAGAACATCGTCTTTTATTTTTTTGCATATATGTTGTATTAATTTATTATTAGTTTAATAATTAATGGTTTAATTTTGATTAAATATAATCCAATCCTTTTCATTGTAATAAAAATTATACATGAATTTCTTTTAAAACATTCTCCATACATAAAAAGGAATTTGTCCTAAATACCTTTTGTTGTCTTGTTTTGCTGGTTTATATTAAAATTAATTTATGCCACTTATAGAAATTAAATTTGTCAAAATGAAGTAAAATATTGAATTATAATTTTATTTTTTTAATGATGAAACATTAAATTTTGGTCATTATAAATATTAAGATTGACAATAAAAATTTTGTTACCAAGGTAAGAGTGAAAAAAGGTTTAAAGGGTTAAAACTAATGTATTAAGGGTCATAATGACCTAAAAACATTTCTAAATACTATATTATTGATAAATTTTAACTCTTTATTATCTCATATTTTATAATGGTCAATTTTGGATCCACTGAACTTGAGTAATACATGAATATATTTTAATCTTTTGAAAAATTTCAAGTGTGCCCACATCCACATTTAAAAAAAGTCACCCCATACCCACTCTTTTCAATGATTAAATAGATTATAATATCATCAAATAAATTCCATATTATACTAATAACACTATTAAAAATATATTATATATTCTTTTTTGATTAAAATTTCATCAAAGGAACAATTATTGTTTAAAATGAAGGAGGTTTTATGAAGAATAGGTATAGTTCATAACAATGTGTTTTCTTTTAATTTATTATTTTTCCACATTGAAACCTATATTAACCATTATTATATAATAGAATAAGAATATATAATATTATTTAATATTATTATTATTTATACCCTTTTTTCATTTATTTAACAATCTAACCTAAAATAAAAACATCGCTCTTGAATACGTGCAGACTACCACCTCGTGAGATGGTGTAGTTCATTTTTCACCACCAAATATCAGGGATGGTCATATTTATTGATAAAAAATGTGATAATATGGTATATATATATATATATAAGATATAAATTTCATTCAAAAATGATAAATAAATTTTCAAATTCTTTATTTATAATCAAATGAATCATAAAAACATACTTCATGTGTATGTGCGGGCTACCAACTCCTGAACCGATATATTTTATTTTTTATCACTTCCTCACATGTCTAGTATATAAAAGTATATTTAAATATATAATATGATATTTGTTATATAATTATAATTAATTAATTATTAAATATTACTTATCTTATTTCCCTCTCTTTCATTGAAAAAATTAAATGTCACTCATGTGTACATACAAACTACTATCTCCATTATGTAACATAATTAATTTTTCAAAACCACCAAACACGGTTGGTTATAAATGTATTATTTTTCCAGACCCGTCCTCGGGGCCCGTTCTGTGACTACCCCAAACCCGCCTTCCATAGACCAGGGGATGGAGACTAAAAACAAAGGTGAAATACCGATAAAAAGGGAAGGAATTTCCTTTAAAAGTGTAACACACACAGTCTGAACAGAAGCCATAGAATCAAAAAGTATTAATATAGAAAAGAAAAGTGTTCTGAAAGTAAGTGGTCCAGTATACAAACCCAACTGAACAACAAGTTCAAGAACAAGTAATAATGTAATGTAGCTCATGGATCGTCCACCGGGGAATCCTACCTAAAGGGTAGGTAAAGAACTCGAACAAATCGTCCCTGCGGTACATCATGTCCAGTCCAGATCCAAGCAACATCACGTCTGTTACCCTCATCCTCGATCACTAATGACCAACGTCTCCATAGAACATAAAAAGGTGTGGGAGAAGCCCATGCAGGGGTGAGTATAAAAATACACAGTAGGGGTCCCCGAGACCTATGATGGTCTCCCAAAATCCAGTAATGACAAACCAAAATAGAAAGATACAATCATGAAGTATCAACCAACCCTACATAGGTATATTCCCCATACATATACCTATGATACCAATCATAGACCGACTCCAACACTTGATCCCAACCATATTCTGTTTCCCATGTGTAGAAACACTCCACAGAGAATGTACAACATAAGGTGTATCCCATAGGTACATCTCACAGAAGAAAGCCATGTGGGCTCCACCATAACACATCCATAAAGAAACATCCAAGAAGAAACATCCACCCTTACTTAAGTATATGCCCATACATATACCTAAGTCCTCAAGAGAAAACATCTCATACATGAGGTAAACATGAAGGTAAAGACTAAGCTCACACCAGGTATACACAACTTAAAAGATATTAAGAGATGATTAGTTGTAGCCACTGAATCATCTTCCATTGTCGAATGATAAATATCAGTAGAATCCTAAAAAATCAATATGTTGAAGCTGTCGAACCTATGTGGAATCTCAGTAAAAAAATTTTCATTGTCGAACCCATAGAGGATCTAGGTCCAGTCTCGTCGCTCTCAAACTCACGGAGGATCCACATCCAGTATCGTCCCTATCAATCCCACGGAGGATCCAGGTCCAGTCTCGTCACTGTTGTAGCCACAGAGGATCCAGGTTCAGTCTCATCACTGTCGAACCCATGGAGGATCCATGTATAGTCTCATCACTATCGAACCTAAGGAAGATCTAGGTCAACTCTAGTCACTGTCGAACCCATGGAGGATCCTAGTAAAGTAGTAGGTCCAAGTTGGATTATATCATCTTTGTCGCAGCCAGCCATTGGGTCCTCGCACACAACACGCTCGATTCCGGGATGGTCCGCTCCTCAAGCCATGTGTCAATACATTCTCTACCTTGAAGTATCGAGTTGATGTATCCTATAGTTACGTCTGATCATAAGGAACTCAACGCAACAAACGGCATGTCAATCGGACAACAGGTCTATGAGTTATGGTCATTTCCATTCCATGGGCCCGGTTTGTTTTTAGGTTCAAACCAATCTGACCATACCCCAACTACATCCAAACCTCAAGTGGGGTATGCCTAAAGAACTATTTTATCTATTCCTTCTGTTTCCGTAGATAGTTCGTCGATTAGAAACCTATAGCACATGATATGGGTGAAAAGGTGAAATGGGTCAAACTAGGTCCGGGTCCGGTTTGGCCCTACCTGACCGACCCGGTCCGTACCGGGGTCCGACCCGGTCCTCATGTCCGACCAGGTACAAGGAAACATCCTGGACCGAGGGGGCATCCCAGCCGGAGCACGGCCCGGCTCATGGGTAGCCCGACCGAGTGCGGCCCGGCCTGTGGCAGCCAGGTAGAGGGTGGCCCGGCCCCTGGCGGCCCCGCCCGTGGTGGTCCGGCCATGGGTGGCCCAGCCTAGCCGCACCCAGGGGGGAGGCGCACACCCCTGACACCTGAAAAACTTATGTGTTAGGGTTTCAACCCCAAATGGTGCTAGGTAGCACCGGTCTAGGTCACACGGGACCCTAAGAGTCCCTCTACTCCGGTTCCTCCGGCGGCCGACCCAGCCGGCCGGTTGGCTTCTGTGCTGCGGCATGACGACCATGCGGTCATTCTGCCCTCTGCGAGGCGCGATGGCATCGCACCTCCTCCACCACAGCCCAACCTGGTTGCTCTCCCCTGCTACCTCTGCGTCGCACGCTAGTGTCACACGCCACCTCCACGGCCAGTCATGACCGCGTCTCCCCTTCTGTGCGGCACAATGGTGCCTCGTCCTCTTTGTGACCCGACAGCCTTGCGCCACAGGTTTTCTCGCGATCGGCCTGATGTCAGCCGTAATTTCTCAGCCTCCTCCATAAAAAAAGAGAACAACAACAATGGGGGTCGGGCTATGTTCTTGCGGTTCGAGTCTTCCTCGTTATGTTGTTAAAAATCGGCATAAAATAATCTGAGGTTTGAATGATGAAGAATAAGAATAAGAATTCTGCTCAAACCCCTACCTCGAGTTCGGTGATCATTGACGGAGTCACGGTAAGGCGTACGTGGTTCCATTGACGTTGAGAAGCGTCCGAGGTAGGAGACCGAGGAAGGAGAATCATTGGAATTCTTCATGGTTGGATCCTTTTCTTTTGAATCGGTTGAATATCAAACGAGAAGTTCATCATTCTAAGATGGTTCTTTGTTGGAAGATGTCGGTCTCCAAGAACTCCTCTTGTCCTTAATTCTCCCAAAAAGAGATTATGCCCCCCAAAAATAAAATAAAGCTTTTGCTTTTTTAAATGGTCGACATAAATTCAGAGGACCCAATTAATTGGGGAAGGAAGATGAAAAGGCTCCCCAAATAATTAAATGCATGGAGTTGGCATATTAAATTAATGGTGCAATGTTCAAAGGTACCACCACATAAATGGGGTGTTAAAGGGGGGTTAAAGGGATCAGGTGGGCCCTACCCAATGACATCCTCCCAAGGATGGTAAGGGTGTGGTGGAACCCACCTCTAAACTCTTCTTGGAGGTCTTAACCACCCAACAAATAAAAATAATTTATACTTATTTTTATTTAATTTTATTTTAAAACCCCATAAATTAAATCCCATTCCCGTTAGAACACAACTGTAGTGAAGGTTTCACTAAACAATCACCGACATAATGAGTTCAACGGTGCCCTTAGATTTTAGTTCTGAGTAATTGTTCCAAAGATATAAAATTCCTCATGTACTTTTACTGAACGTACATGAAAAAAACTTCAGAAATTGATTCTGGACACACTGGGCCTCAGAACCATGTGCCATCAGAAACTGCGGACTCGTAAAATTCCAATGTAATTAAAAAAATTCCATAGAAATTCAAGGTCTTTAGATTCTACCCAACTCAGGGATTTACATCCCTTTAAGATACAACTCGAACTATGGGAACAAATGGGGGTACTGAGCATGCATCATAAACTACCTCTCCCATGTGATCCCCTGGAGGTTCCCGTGCTGCCAGCAAACGCGCACCAGAGGTATCGACCACCCACGCAGGACCCGCTCCTGTCGATCCTCAATATCCACTTGAACCTCAATGAATGTCTCCCCATTATCGATATCCATCTCTCCATGGTCGATTATGTGGGACGATCGTGAACGTATCTTCTATGTTGAGATATGTGAATGTTTCCCTCGGAATCCGGGGATGACCGTCTTGATGGGATGTTCAAACATTCCGATTGGTTTTTAACGGGTTTGTTCGTAGAACCGGAAACATCCAATGATTCCATATCCATTCGGACCTACCTTCCAAAGGTAGGTGCTCATTAGTTTGGGGACTGATGAGGCTTAGGAATATTCATTGGTCGAGGGGATGGGAGGTCAGACTCATCACATCTTTTTAGGGGAATTATTATCTACTCTGGGACTCTATTTATAGATTTAAGTTATGTTCGTGAATCCTTATTACATTACCAAATATTAAATGAGTTTTCCTTTAAATCTGACAATCAATGATCGATATGTAGGAAATTTAGAGAATCTTTTGTATGTATTCGAGGTTCTTCATCAATAAAGAATCATATATACTTGTTATAGATTCTTGGTCAATGGTACCCTTCGACACATTTATACAGAAGTCTCTCGGTCATTATGATGACCATGCTAGTTTTAAATCCACTCAGTGGGGCACTTGATGCTTATTATCATTCAGAAGGACATGGATTATTTTAGAGTTGGGATCGAACCCGCAGATGGGCTACCTACGTATCCTTTGTTTATAGAAGGAATAAGAACCCACGTAGTTCAAGTAAGGGAGTTTGATGTTTATGATTGATGGATCCAAGAAGTATGTCACAATTACTTTTACACATTAAGCTCACATGAGTCATGCTTGGTGTGAGAAAGAAGAGGTATTGGTAAAAAAAGACAATTGTGCCATGAAAGATCAAATCATAAGAAATAATGTGGGGATTATGTATGTATGACTGCCCAGATAAATGAAGGTTATGAATTACTTTAGGGAAGAAATCCAGGAACAGGGTCCATAAAGGTATATGTGCTTCATGGAGATTTTGAATACTCTAACTTGGGGCTTATTCCTGAAAATGAGGCCCAGTTTAAGGATTAAGTTTTGGGGCTTATTCCTGAGAAGAATGCCCAAATTAGGGAACCGGGGCTCACTCCTAAAAACGAAGCCCAGGTTAAGGGATCTGGGGCTTACTCCTAAAAAGATGCCCAGATTTGAAGACTTATGACTGCGGATTATTCCTGAAAAGCAGACCCAGGTTAAATATTCTCTCATCTTAAAGGATGAGATTGAATGAATGAACTCTAACTTTTTAGTGACATAAAGATATGTAAATCACTAGGTTTTGAGAGATATTCCACAGAATTCCTTTCAGATAAAGAAGTCAAATCAAGAAATCATGCCATAAATGGATTTGAAGAGTATCTTGAAGACTGAATCTTGAATAGGAAAGGTGTAATGGCTTAAGAGGGGTGAAATGGGCACGAAAGGCACCCAAAAAGGCAGGGGCGCGCAAGTCCTTCCAGGGGTGTAGGTACTGCATGGGCGCGCAAGTCCTGGTCACGCAGGTATGCCTACGCGACACATGGTGTACTTGCGCGGAAGTTAACCAGAAGGGTAATACTTGTGCGACTATTCATAAAAGCCTTTTGAATCCTCTTGAGGTTTTTTCAGAAGAAGGGCGCACAAGATCTAATGAAAGAGTAAGGTGGCGCGCAAGTGTGGCCCTTTTCCCTTAAGGGCTAGCCACTCAGGCGCGCAAGTTTTGATGAGTTTCAACACTTAGGTCTTCCTCCCCCTCTTTAGATCTCTCGTTATAGGTAAGAAATTACCTTAGAAGTGTTCTGGAAAATTTGAGAAGAGACTACGGCACCGGGAGCTCAAATATGGGTTTCTGAAGAAAAAAAAATCATCTAGAATGGGGGGCCCACAGGATCTATTTATAGGCAAGAGAAGACCCCGGACGGTTACCGGGCGGTTATCACTTTGGTCGTGCAATTCACTTGCGCGACCACAAGGCATCGCGCAAGTGGACTTGCGTGACAGTGATATAACATGCACGGCACAGGTGCTTTTGATCCCTTGTTACTGCCTTTGTCAATTTTTGATATTTTCTTCAAAGGTTGAATCACTTTGAGCTCAGATAATCCCCTTTTCTGATCTTTAGATTCTGTGATGAAAGGAGCATCAATAAAAGTCCCCCCTCAGAGTTGGGTCTGAAAGAAAATGAGGATTTGACTCTGAGGAAATCGAAGACATCCAAAGGAAAGGCGGCGTGCAAGTCATGATGGCGCAGAGGTCGGCGCGCAAGTGCGCATCACGCAGGGCCTGGGCGCACTGGTTGTAGGCGCACAGATAGGCCGCTTGGCCTATAAATACGTGGTTATTGGCCATGCTTCGCATCTGATTTTGAACTCTCAAGCTCTCTCCACACAAGTCTCTTCTTTCCGCTGTTTGGTTTCCGCTGCACTACTGTCTAGGTATTTTTACTTGCACGGTTTAGATTTGCGCGGTAAAAACTAGCGCGGAAAAAGAACACTTGCGCGCCAAGTTTAGACTTGCGCGCCTTAGTGCATTTGCCATTTTTTTGGATTTCTTCACAAAGTTTATGAAAAATCAATCCATTTAAGAATTTAATTTATTCAAATTTTGTGCAGAATCAATGGATCTTAGACCCAGAATAGTTGATGAATTGGCTAGCAAGTGGATAGATGATATGACGGACATCATTGGCCATGATTATTATACTGTCAAAGATAGCACTCTTCTGGATTTGGCTATGTATTTGAAGAAATATCATCGTGACTTCCCACAGAGCACTTATCTGCCTTTGTATGGATATGGTCATCTACAAGAAGTCACCATTCTAGAAGCAAAGAACTATCATTAATTTTCATGGTTCCAGAATTACACCAACTTTGCTTCAGCAAAAATCTCAGGTGGAGGAGTATTTCTAAGCGCTGGAAAAGTGGAGAAGGCCTACATGATGCATCATAGCCCTTGCACACCAGATCTGAAAAATCATACAACTGAGCTGCAACCACATTGTCATCCTTCAATATTCTGAAATGCTCAGATGGATCAATCCAATGGCTGGAAGAAAAGTTGGGACTTCCGTCCTGGGGGAGGCGTGAAGGCAACTTGGATGTGGGCATACTGGGTGCGACAAACCTGTGAAGAGTTTGTCAAGGATTTGAAGAGAGCTGCAATATACGAAGCTTTCGGGGTTGGGAAAACATATGTTTACAGACATGATAACTTCGTGTCGGAGATACTCAGCCACTAGAGCCCAGAAACAAATTCTGTCCATCTGACTCATGGAGAAGTAGGTATCAGTTTGTGGGATGTACACAAGATTTCAGGGGCTCCAATTTTGGGCGATATTTATGATGAATTCATTCCTCCCAAGGTGACTTGGAATGATTCAGAGAAGACAGCTGCTTTAGCTCGGGAATTATTTGAGATCTTCCACAGGCTCAAGAGTTCTGAGACATTATTAACTCATTCTAGAAAAGATATTCATCTGAAGAAATGGATGAATGTATTTATTATTGAGAAGAAAGAGAGGGATCCAAAGGAGAATGAGCCAAAAGAAAAAGGATACAAGAAAAAGAAATCCAAGGATAAGATTCCTAAACGTCCTACCACCTACCCAAAACTTGAGAAGAGGGGTGCTCCTGGAACATTCTGGCCAACTCTAGAAGTAGGACAGTTCGAGAAGTGGGGATATGATGTGAATCAAAGAATCCCAAAGAAGACTCTTCTGGCGGGCTTCTTGGAAATGTGGCTCAGTGTTTATCTCTTTCCAGTCAGGGATTCGAAGGGAGGTGTCAGGCCAGGGACCTTCGTCATTGCAGCAAAGATGGCTGAGGAAAAAATGGTTGGGTTGGCTACCCCCATTTTAGCAAATATTCACAGGAGTTTACTTCATGTCTTCATGGGTAAATCTACATTAAGAATATTGGGACCATTCCAAGTTTTATGGTGATGGATCGCCACTCACTTCAGGACATATAATGTACAGAATGGATTAAAAATTCCTGGAAGTTCTTTCAGGCCATCAGTGCAAGAATTCTCTGGAGTTCCTCCATTAGATGTTAATTCCTATGACATGAAAGTGAGGCTGAGCATTTTTAAGGAATTAAACTTCTTTCCCTATGGAAGTCCGCCAACCGGGCGGTTTTTTGATGATGGAACAACCCATTTGGATTTGAGGGCATACATTCTAGCTTGCAGGGATGGTGTGCTAGTTTCCAGGACTGACAGAGAAATCATATGCAAGGCCTATGTTCCATATAGATTTTCACATCAATTCAGATGTTTGCAACAGATTGTTGTATCTCCTCCAGTACATGTCAGGTTAGAGTAACATCCGATGGTTGCTCGGTAACTATGGCTTCTGACGTCAAGCGAGAAGACTGGGGCAGTATTTGATATACTAGTTGAAAAAGTGGCACATAATATAACTGCATATTATGCTGAACACTAGATAGAATCATACCCCAAAGGGATATTGAATCACCCAGTTTATCAGGTGGGGAAAAGGAAGAGGACTGTAGAGAAAGAAACCCTTCCTCATGATGGTGATGCTTCCCCACCTGAAGTTGATTCAACAGACTCCTCCTCTAGAACTAATTCACCGGATTCCCATTATGGGGACGATGAGGCACAACCAGTGGCAAAGCGGTTTTGTGCCCGATATAATCCTCCGGTCAGAATTAAAAGACCTACTCCATCAACTCCTGGTGAGTTACTTCATTGTATTAATTTAATCACGACTACTTTGTAATGAAATAAGTCTTACTTTCTTATACATTATCTGTAGTTGCAGTAGATGGGAAGAAATTGATGTAAAAAATTGTAGGACCTTCCTCACAACCTTCATATCTAAGACCGGAGGATGTCCAGCTATGGTAGATTTTATAATGTGGTACTGAGACTGCCTGTCTGGATTTGTGTGAGGGCTTACAACTTCCTGGAATAGGGAATCTCGTGGCTTCTACAAATCTTCAATACGGGGATAACCCCAATGAAGTGCAGGCTTACATCAGAGAGTTGGAAATGCTCATATATGCCACTGATGAGTCTGTTCCTGTCACCAGGCGGGTGAAAGAAATGATTGATCGTGGTGCCACTGTGGGGGATGGTGGTTCTGGAGATGAGGAGTGGCATGAGTATGTGTCTCCTGAAGATGTAAGTTTTCTTTCCTTATTTCCTTTGAAACTTGAGTTCAATCAAAGATTTGTTACTTAAGGAAGTTATTTGCTTCATCTTGCAGCTTACAAAGAAAGGAACTATGGTTCCTTTTCCATAGTATAGCCCTGGTGGTACTGCCATCGGGGATGCTACTGATTCTCCTTGCGAACCAGGTGAGATATCTCCAGGCCAGCAGGCCATGAATAAGGAACTGGATATAGCCTTCCATTCACCAATCCAAGTGCCAATAAGGGAGACTACTGATAATCCCAAAAAAAACAAAGAAGAAAAGGCAACGAAGGAGGAAGTCTATAGCTAAACGCCTCATTAGAAGTGGTAAGTCCTTCAAGTAATCATGAGTTTATACCCATGACCACATGGTTACTTATATTTCTGGGGATTGCATGGGCTTCTTCAATTTCCCTCCTAGGGGAAAGGACTAATCCTCCTTCAATGACCACAGAGGGTGTTGTGGAACAATCACAGATCCATGATAACTTGGATGCTTCTGGGGAAAAGCTAGCATCTATTCCCAGTATCCCTCCTGCTCTTGTTGCAAGAAGAGAAGAACCTGTTTCTGGTAAGTCAACAATGCTTCATAAGAAATGTTGAATGAAACACCGACTGATTTCCATTATGTGATACTTCAGGTTCAACTCCTGCATTAGAGCTTCTGGAGACTATTCCAACTGATTCTATTATTTTACCCGAAGATATTGTCCAGGGTTAGGGGCTGCAGGATGTAAGTCGTCAAGAAGGCACACCAAACTCTCCCATTGGTGAGACTAACCAGGATTCTGAAATATCAGTTGATGAAATGTTGAATCATGGCATGTCTTTTGAAGAATTTTTTGATCATGCTAAGTTTTCCTGTGATTTAGAAGACCTTGGGCGTGAGTGTTATCCTTCGCCCAGTAAATTTTCTTATAATTTACACTTCTAATCATGACTGAAAACAATATGCAGTTACATCCATAGAAACTGCTGAACTGCCAATGCCTGAAGAGGGTGTGGACATTAATGTCAACCCTACCATTGCAGAAACATTATCTCAAGTATAGATAAACCCAGTAAACCCTTCTTAAACCCATCTTGATGATCCTGTTGAGACTAGGAAATATGGGGAGGATTCTTCTCAGGTTGATGACCCGCCGTCGGGTAAGGGATAACAATATTTGTTATTGTACTTCCAGACAATCGATTCTTTTGTTATCCTTTGAAGCTAACCAAATCTTTCAATTAATTATGTCGGGCTGTCAACTGCAATGTCTATGTCTGGAGGTGAAGCCTCAGCCACTACCCCCACAGGAATTGAAAGCAAAGAAGCACAAGTCAGGGGGGAAAGAATAGAACATGGCACTTCCTTAAGTGCATTAATCCCATATTACCTTCCCCCTGTGATGATGATGTTGAATCAGACCCAAAGATGCTTAAAGCGTTCAGCTTTGCATGATTCAAGGTATGGAACAACATATGGAACATCATATCTGAGGTGTCTTTAGAAGAGTTACCATCTAAAATTCCTCGATTGTCCTCCCAATTTGTCATATTAGGAGTTGGTTGTTTTGGATATGAAATGATCCATACCACAGTGAAACATATCATCTCTAGGAGGGAGCAGGATAAAAAGTGCCGCGAAGATCTGACAGGTGTGAAATTGTCAGTTAACATTGGCGAATTTGAGGTTGCGGTATCCCAAGCTGAGGCTGATTATACTGCCAAGATGAAGGAGCTGAAGCATAAAATCAGAGAAAAAGTCGTCCAGCAGATGCACCTTCCGCTACAGTTGGATGTTGTTACTGGGGAACTTGACCAACTTAATAATTCACTGGAGGGAGTTCAAACGAATGGTATGAATACCATTGCGGATGCAAATAAATCACTCCATCAGGCTGAAAAGAGTGAATTTGGTCGAGTTCATGAGCTTCAAGTAGCTGTTGATGAAGCTCGGGATGCCGTAAATCAAATGAAGAGTTATATTGAAAGCCTCTTGTAATTCTTGAAAAAGAGAAGAGACTCCAATATGTGGATGTCCTTCTAACTCTTATGTATCAATGAAAAACACTTTCACCTTCACTCATTTGTACCTGCATTCTCTTTTACTACATGCCTTAGATTTTACCTAAGCCAATGGGCCTAGTAAGCATAGTTTGATTTTTTCTAGGAGTAATGTAAATAACCCTACAAACATCAAACCTTTTAATTTCTCAATGTTACCTAAATCATACAAAAAATGTATGTTTATTGAGCTGGGAACTTGAATTTTATTCAGAGTTCCCCTGTCTTTTGTGGGCAGTTTAAAGTCATGCACGTCGGACATACAAAGGCTAATGTTTAAGGTCGAAATAGCTTTTACCGAAATGGATTATAATTGACTCAATTCCTTGACAACTCATCTGAAAACATAGTACCATACTCAAGTATGAGGGAAAATATGTAAGCTATGACTTAAGAATATTTGAATCTGAGGAATGATATGAAAAAAGAGCTAAAAGGCATTAGAAGAAGTAGTTCCCAAGAATGAAGTTACCATTATTTAACAAACCCGTTAGGGGGTTGAATTATGCAGGGCCACCTAAGGGAATTGGCTTCATAGTTAAATAAAAATAGTATCTTTTGGTTAACAAGTATGTTATGTAGACTGTTTATGCAAGGCCACCTGTGGGCATGTGCTGCATAGTCAGGAAAAAGAATTCTCAGAAATTTACGTTCCTAGTGCTAAAACCCAGTGAAAGTTTATGGAGATTCAAATCTTCCAAAGTATAGAGTTTGTTGTATGGAAGGAGGTACTTGAATATGGAGAAGATATTTCCAAAAAATATTATCGAAGAACTGGACGAATATCACTCCTGCGAAGGTCTGACCCAAATGTAGGGAAGGGGAATATAAACCATATACTTGAATACTTTCAGATCATGAAAAAGGATATGGGAAAAATATGTTACGGATGGATATTTTTGCGGATCCCTACATACTGTTATTTAAGACAAATATGAAAAAATGAGGCATTCTTCCCAAGAATGAAGTTACCACTATCCGACAAACACATTAGGGGGTTGAATTATGCAGTGCCACCTAAGGGCACTGGCAGCATAGTCAAATAATAGTATCTTTTGGCTAACAAGTCTGTTATGTAGACTGTTTATGAATGGCCACCTATGGGCACGTGCTACATAGTCAGGCAAAAGAACTCTCAAAAGTTTGACCTTTTTGTGACTAGAAGTCATGAAAAGGGTTATGAGGATCTGGAAATATTTAAGGTTTGGATTATGACACATAAAGATGGGTATTTTTCAATGTATATAGAGATACACAGATCAATGCTAACCATAATAATGTTGTGGCTGAGTCCTGAATTGAAATGTTGGACTTCACTACGTATTCCGTAAGGATGAGAATAATTCCATACGTAGTTCTTAAACTGCAGTTTAACATCTTGTGGGACAAAAGGATTAGAGATCTTAGTTTAGGGTCATAGAGCTTGGACAATTGTAAGAAATACACAGTGTGTGTTTTCATGGGGACTTTTCAGCCTAGGGACTTAAAGTGGAATTTGGGGTTAGGCCCAATGACATGGGGCTGGATTCGAGGGACACTCGAATGTTCCTGCGTATCCCATAAGTATGGGAATCAATCCCACGTAGTTCTAGAAATACCCTTTGTAAAAATTTGGTTCGTACATATGAAGGGTGAAAGGGGACTTTAGTACAATAATGTTTTAACCCAAGATAGAAGGTTTGGGCGTTGTCATGTATGCTTGTAGTCTTTGAGAAGAAACATGATTGAAAAATAAATGTAAATAATGGTTCCCTCTCAGGTGAGGGTATCAAAGAATATTGTAGTTTATTGTCATACTGGACAAAAGTGTTTAATATTTTAACGTCTTATAAAATGGATGAATGTGAACCAATTTAAAGATATTGGTTCTAGGGGAAGTTTCATGAATCAACATCATATGAGATGGAGGTGAAACGATGTTAAGAGATTGGTTTTGGGCTTGATCCTTGGGAGGTTGCCTACATACCTAACCTAGAAGGCAAGGATCAAAGTCTGTGTAGTTCAATTAAAGAATGAATTAATGATCAAGTTGTTCCTGGGGGCAACGACCTAAAAAAATGATGTTGGGGACATACACATGGTTAGTAGACCAGAGAAAATATTATGGTTGAGGTTTGCTCTAAGCTCACGTGATTCATCCTCGGTGTGAGAAACAAGAGGTAGCAACAACCTTAACGATACACAGTTTAACGTCATGTAGGACGTATGAAGGGACTATGCAGTTTAAAGTCTTGTAGTAAGGACTATTGGTGTTTCACAGTTTAGTGTCATGTAGTAGGGACAAAATACAGTGTAATGTCATGTAGGACGTATCACGAACTTTCTGTATAGTTTAGCGTCATGTAGTTAGGACGATGGGGACAATAGAGTTTAACGTCATGCTGGACGAAAACGGGGGGACTGTGAAGATTAATGTCATGTCGTGAGGTCAAAAGAGTGCACCATTTTAAAGTCATGTTGGACGCATTTGGGATTTTTTTCATATTTTAATGTCATGTTGGACGAAAAAGGGACGATACAGTTTAGCATCATGTTGGACGAAAGTGAGAATAGTTTAAGGAAAAATGCATAGACCGTGGATGGTGCAGTTTGATGTCATGCTAGACGGTGGTGTAGTTTATGGTCATACAGGACCTTTGATGATTATGTAGTTTAACGTCTTTCCGGACGTAAAGGACTATTATATAGTTTAGCGTCATGTAGTTAGGACATCACAATTTAACGTCTTGCTGGACGTACGGGACTTGCAAATAGGCATGGACCGTTGATGATGCAGTTTAAGGTCATACAGGACCTAGTTGTAGTTTATGGTCATACTGGACCATTTAATGAACTTTGTTCCCCATAGTTTAACGTCGTGTGGGACGAGGTTTTAGTTTAAGGTCATACTGGACCATTGTTGTATAGTTTTAACGTCATATAACAAGGACGAATTGGTGCCGCAAAGTTTAGTGTCATGTTGTAGGGACATATACACAGTTTAACGTCATGTAGGACGTATGAAGGGACTTTCTATACAGTTTAGCTTCATGTAGTTAGGACGATGGCTTTTTCACAGTTTAACGTTGTGTGGGATGAAAGTACAAATAGTTTAAGGTCATATGTATGGACCGTTGTCGTGTAGTTTAACGTCATATAGCAAGGACGAACTGGTGTCGCACAGTTTAGTGTCTTTTTGTAGGGACATATACACAGTTTAACGTCATGTAGGACGTATGAAGGGACATTCTGTACAGTTTAGCGTCATGTAGTTAGGACGATGGTTTTTTCACAATTTAATGTCGTGGGGGACGAAAGTACAAATAGTTTAAGGTCATATGTATAGACCGTTGCCGTGTAGTTTAACATCATATTTCAAGGACGAACTAGTGTCGCACAGTTTAGTGTCATGTTGCAGGGATATATACACAGTTTAACGTCATGTAAGACGTATGAAGGGACTTTCTGTATAGTTTAGCGTCATGTAGTTAGGACGATGGATTTTTCACAGTTTAACGTCGTGTGGGACGAAGGTACAAATAGTTTAAGGTCATATGTATGGACCGTTGCCGTGTATTTTAACGTCATATAGTAAGAACGAACTGGTTCTGCACAGTTTAGTGTCATGTTGCAGGGACAATATACATTTTTCATTTTATACAAAATACTTCTTCAAAAATCTGGCATTGGTTGGAGTAGTGATGAGTTCTCCATCCATTGTGATTAATGAATAAGCTCCATTGGAGTAGAACCTATGTATTGAATAAGGTCCTTCCCATTTTGGGTCAAGCTTGGGAGGTTTATTTCCTAGTATCATTTGAGTTCTGAGAACTAATAACAATTCTCCCTGAGTGAATGAACGAAGATGAACTTTTTTCTTAAAATCTCATGCTATTCGATTCTGATAGACTTCCAAGTGGTGCAAAGTGCACAATCATTTCTCATCTAACTGTTCCAATTCATCAAATAGTTTTTGAGATTTTTCATCTGTAGATGATTGATCACAAATGGAAACTCTGAGCGAGGGTATTTGAACTTCAATGGGCAAGACAGCTTCCGTTCCATATACCAATGAATATGGAGTTGACCGAGTTGTAGTGCGGGTGGTAGTCCGATAATCCCATAAAGCATGAAAGAGTTAATCAGGCCATGACCTCTTATCTTTGTCCAACATCATTTGCAGTATATTTGAAAGAGTCTTGTTAAAGGGTTCTATCTAGTCGTTGGCCGCTGCATGATACCGAGATGAATGGTTGGATTTAATGTTGTATTCTTGATACAATTTCTTCACCTCGGATGAACAGAAATTGGTGCCATTGTCCGTCAATATGGTATGGGGGACACCAAATCTGGTAATGATGTTAGACTTGATGAAGCTAACAATGCATTTAGAACTGACTTCCTTGAGAGGTATTGCCTCTGCCAATTTGGAAAAGAAAGTCAGTAACAGTAAGAATATACTTAAACTGCTTAGCCGTAGCCGAAGGGTAAGGTCCCACAACATCCATTCCCCATGTGGCAAATGGCCATGAGTATTTAGCTGTGTGAAGCAACTCTGGAGGATGATGAATTAATTTGTCATGTACTTGGAATGAATGACACTTATTTTTGAAATCGACACAATCTCGTATCATTGAAGGCCAAAAGTATCCAAGCCTACGAACCTGATCAGATAGTCTATGTCCAGACTGGTGGGGACCACAGACTCCTGCGTGCACTTATTTCATGACAGTCATTGTCTCTTCACCATCAATGCATCTGAAGAGAACTCCATCAAAACTACGTTTGTAGAGAATTTTCTCAAGGTGATCTGGGCTATCATAAAGAGTAAAATTGACCACACGTCACCGGATTTGTTCTTTCTCGGTTCTATCAGGTGGAAGTGTTCCATTTTGAAGGTATTCCCTGATAGGTGACATCCATCCTGTAGTATGACCATACGGTTTAGGAATGGGACTAATTTCATTAATTTCCTCTGTTCGGATTCGAACATAAGGTGAAATTCTACAATGGTGGGAAATACTGATGGTTGTCTCGTCCCGATTTGGATCTTCCAGAGTTGTGGCTATATTTGCCAATGCATCAGCTTGAGCATTTTGTGATCTTGGGACATAAGAAAATGTCAGTTCCAAAGGGAATTTCTCCATTAACTCTATGACGTAATCATACAAAGGGATTTGTTCTTCTTTTCTGATGGCATAATCCCCATTGACTTCTTTGATTACCAGGTCTAAATCACCCTTTACCTTTAAGTGATTCACTTGTGCTTGAAGTGCTAATTCCAAGCCTGTGATAAGAGCTTGGTATTTGGATTCATTATTGGAACCACTTTCCCACAATAAGAAGGAATAAGGTAACACTGCCTTTTCTTGAGAAATGAGTACAATTCCTAAGCCAACTTTGTTGAATTTAGGATTTTCCATTTTCTTCCCTATTGGACTTCAGGAAGCACCATCAAAATACATTTCCCATGCATGAGGAATTTCTTGAATAGAGAAGACTTCCCCATCAGAGAGTTCAATATCTGAAGATGTGTCTTCCACTGAAGGGTGTTCATCCAGGAAATCAGCCAGAGCTTGGCCCTTTATTGCCATTTGAGACACATACTAAATGTCGAATTGCTGCAAAATAACTGCCCACCTTGCTAGACGTCATGTAAGCATTGGACGACTAAGGATGAATTTGAGCGGGTTATTGCGAAATACCAATTGGACCTCGTGATGTTGCAGGTAATGTCTCAATTTCTGAACTGCAAAGATTAATACCAGGCAGCACTTCTCAATACTTGAATACCGAGTTTCTGCTTCAAGAATAGTTCGACTGAGATAGTAGAGGATGTTTTCATTCCCATCATCATTCTTTTGAGCAAGAAAGGCACCCAATGATCACTCTAGAGCTGTCACATAGAGGATAAGTGGTCTTCCTTTAATAGGTGGCATGAGTACCGGTGGACTCAAGAGGTATTTCTTGAGAATATCAAATGCTTCTTGACATTCTTCAGTCCACTGGTAAGTGACTCCCTTCTTCATCAATTTGGTAAAGGGTAAACTTTTGCCTGCCAAATTGGCGATAAAACCCCGAATATAGACTAATTGTCCTTGAAGTACTATTAATTATTTCAAATTTTGAGGAGGTGACATAACAAGGATTGACTTGGTCTTCTCAGGATCGACTTCAATACCACGATGGCGTACAACAAAGCCGAGCAATTTTCCCGAGGTTACCCCAAAACAACATTTTAAGGGGTTCATCTTCAAATTATGTTGTCGAAGCTTGCAAAATATGACTTCCAAATCATACAAGTGATTAGAAAGTTGTTTGGATTTAACCACCAACTCGTCTACATAGCATTCAACAAATTTCCCTAATAAGGGTTTGAAGATACGATGCATGGCGCGCTGATATGTTTCACCTGCATTCTTTAAGCCAAAGGGCATTACCCGGTAACAAAACACACCCTGAGGGGCTCTGAAGGCTGTGAATTCCTCATATTTTGGGCCATTCAGATCTTATTATATCCATAATATCCATCCCTGAAGGAAAGTGCTTCATAGCCAGCTGTTGCATCAATAAGAAGTTCTGTAATCGGAACTGGGAAATCATCCTTTGGACAATGCCGATTAAGATCTCTGAAATCGATGAAAACTCTAATTTGTCTTTTCTTCTTCTTTATCGGGACAATATTAGCCAACCACTTGGGATACTGAACTTCTCTGAAAAAGTTAGCTTTGATAAGATTATCCACATCAGCTTCAATTTTAGAAGCATAAGTTGGGTGTGTTCTTCTCACAGCTTGCTTAAATCCTCGATGTTCTTCTAGTAAACCCAAATGATGAGTAGCAACATCAGGATCAAGCCTGGGAATTTCTGTATAGTTCCAAGCAAACATATCTCTTTTTTGCTTTAGAAAAAAATATATATCTCTTGCTCTTCCAGGTTCATGGCTGCACTGATTAAAGTGGGGCATGGATCTTCCTTTGTACCAAGATTTATTTCTCTGAGTTCATCCACAATGGTAGAGATACCCTCTTCAAATGCGGGAGGAGCATCTCTGAGATCTTCCTATTCTTCATCATCATGTGTTATTTCTTCCGTGTCAACTTGCATAGTAGATAACAAAGAAGAATTTTCATGATCACAAGAGATGTCATAATTTTCATATCTTGAAGAAGAACCATCCATTTCTGACCCGATTGATGATGAAGGGTCTTCTTTAGGTAATAAAGAGGGAATGATGGATTGATAATCGACATCATTGTTCACCTTTGATGTTTCTATAACTTCTTCTGGCCTAATTGGCGAAGCATATACTTGTTGGATTTCAGCAGATGAAATGAAGACGTCACCATTTGTGCTTTCCTCACTCCTTGGTAGATTACAAATTTCTCCCATGTTGTCTGGCTCGATTTCCATAATTGACATTATGGATCATTCCATAAGAGTATTTTGATTTGGGTCTATCTTGTCAATTTTACTGATAGGAAAATCATAATCTGTGCTCACATGTGTAAATGGCTTTACTGGAATTTTTTCGAAACCATATGGAGCATTAACTTTGGTAATCTCCTTTGTTGTGTATTTCTCCCTTCGCTTTATGTGATAGAATTCTACCTCAATGTATTGAGACTCACATGTCTTGAATGGGGCCTTATCACCATAAAACTTCCCAACATGACCATCAAAACTATATTTGAGACATTGATGGTATAAAGAAGGGATAGCCGCATGTTGATGTAACCAGGGACTTCCAAGTAAAATGTTGAAGGCTGAGTCTTGATCAAAAACCATGAAATCTGAATTGGATACAAGATCTCCAAACTGAGTTCTGAGTGTAACTTCACCCAGTGGTTCTTGTTCATTTTTATCATATCCCTCTAGCATCATGGTGGAGGGAGATAAATCAGATTCCGTGAGGCCTAATCGACGAAGTGTACAAATGGGCATGAGGTTGACTCCTGAACCATTATCAATGAAATCTCTTCGAACATCCACGCCATTGACTTTTCCAGACAAGTACAATGGTCTAATATGTCCATGCACAAAATCATATTCATCTTCATTAGTAAAGGATATTATTGCATGGCATTCTGCAGGATTATTCTCTATGTGATAGACTTCAGCTACAACAATTTCAGTTTCAAACTCCTGAGGACTTGACAAAGCCTCGATGAGTGCTTCCCGAAGATCTTTTGACAGATTCAAAGCATCCAGAATTGATAACTTGGATGGTACTTGTGCTAAGTGTTTCAATATATCATACTTTTGATCCAGAGGTCTGCGTTTCCCAATACGAATATGTGGTTTAGCAGGTACCTTGGAAGCAGATGCTTTGGGAGTTGATGCATCTTGTATAGGAGTTTGCAATATTCCTGGTTATGGAAGATTAGACTGATTAGATCCATTTACTTGCTGAGAGGAAGAAGATGGAACCATCAACCGTTCTTCCAAAATAACTGTGTCAGAACTGAATTTGCTATTGGTAGAAAACTTGCTTGTTCTTTTAGAGCCCGCTGAAGGGCTCTACCACGAGTTTCTGCTGCATACACAGTTCTAGTAGGGGTAGAATTGGAATAGTGGCTTCTGAAAGATCCACGTCTTCCCCTGTATCCTGAGCCCATAGAACTTCCTATGATTCCTCTGTTTGATACAGGGAATTCAGGATCATTAAAATCGAAATAGTGATTGGCATATGGATCTATTAATTGAATCATATTAACAGAACCAAACATCAACTCTTCATCTGATGAAGACTCTGACTGATTAGCCTGTTTAGGCTGTGCTGTTTGGTGGGGCGGTGCCCGTGGCTTTGAAGTAGATGGCATGAAGTCCGCCAAAGTCAAAGACAACATAGGCTTTGACACATACTCATCTTCTTCTGATTATTTTTCTTTCATTGAATCATGTTGTTTCTTTGAGGACATTCCCTCTGACCAAGAGGGTTTTTACACAACATTCATGGAAGAAGACACAATTGGTTTCCTTAATTGTGTTCGCAAAATAGCATGAGTTACATTGATTGTCTTTTTGACCATACAATCATCATACTTTTGTGCATTTTTGCTTTTGACTTCCTGCCATTCATCTTCCTCCTCTGGAACTATATTAGTGAAACATGCTACCTGGGATGAGGAGCCTTTCAATGTGACCTATCCCGAGTCGACCATCATTTGCAGGAGGTCTTTGAAGTCAAAAAACTCCTGGATGGGATGCCCCAACATTTGATGAAAAGGGAAATAATTTGGACGATCTTCATCTCCTTTCTTGTTTGGCCTCTTTGGGTATTGGCAATTGAACCAAATTGTTTTCCAGAGTCAAAATGAAATAACCAGGAACTTGTTCATTTAGGAAAGTGTATTTTTTTCTCTTCAAATCATCAAACTTTTTTCGTCTTTGATCTTCTTAATTGTCTAGATGAAAAGGCCTTTGTTGTTGGTGCTCAAAAGGTGGAGCCCTCCGAGAAGATGTATTTTATGAGGTCAAAATAGGTATAGGTGCTTGTTTAAGCATAACTGTAGGAGTTTCTTCTTTACCCATTCTCCTTCCCGGAGCTGATGGAATTACACGATATTTATCCTTAGCCTGTATAAGGGAATCGTCAATCTGCTGAGCGATTGAAGTAAGGTCTCGAAACCCTCCAGTGTATTTCACAGGGATTAATGCCATGCGTAATCCGTCACACAGATTTTCCACACAGATTGGAAACAATTCTTCTTGAGGGAGTGATAAACTCAAGGAATATGTTAATCCCTTCCATCGAGCAATGAAATCAGAGACAATTTCATTCTCCCTTTTCTTACAGTTTGTAAGATCGAAAACTGTTGTATTTGGAAAAGTTGAGCTAAACTAAAGGGGGAATTTTTGGCGAAGATCCTCCCATCCGGTAATTGATCGGGATTGCAAGCTTGTATACCAAAAAAAGTTGGTCCTTGCAAGGTTCGCACGAAGCATCTAAGTTTCACTGCTTCTTGCTACTCCGGAGTTCCCATCATAGGATCGCAACAAGACACGCAATGCATCAAATGTTGTTCTGGATCGCCTGATCCATTGAAAATAGGTTATACAGGGTTCCCAAAACTTGATGGAGGAGAAATTGTATCTACCCATTTAGGGTAAACTTCATTTTCTGGTTGAACTTGCGCACGCTTCCCTTCCATAGTTTCTAACCGAGCTATTAATGACTCAATAGTAGTTATTAACTTTTTAGAAACATCCAGTTGAACTTGGACTTGAGTAGGTGCAATGACTGGAGCTTGGACAGATGTGGCGATTGGTGCTGCAACTGATGGTAGCACTGCCAACTGTTGTTGCACTTGACCCGTAGGATTAGACCTGTGAGGGTGTACTGATAGAGGAGGATATTCTTGATCCATCTTAGTAGCTACAACAAATTTATTTGGATGACTGACTCTAGCATGCTTAAGAAGAAGACTACTCTGAAGTAGTTCTGCATTCATCCTTCTTAATTCCATCATTTTTCATCCTGTTGTGAAAACCTCTACTCTAGTGAGAGCGATTGATCTTCTCTAGAGGAAGGATATGTAACCTGGTTCTTTCCCTTCCCTTTGTTGGATCCTGTTTGGAGAGGGGTAAGTGGGCTAATCGAAGGATTACTTATGTTCTGAGTAATCCTTTGACTTTGTATACGCACACCATCTTTATTTGTGTTGGTGCATACATCTTCTTGAGCAGGAACTTCTTCATCTGAGTCCCCTGAGTGAGCCTCATCTGGTGGATCAGCAACAACGACATTGATGACATTAATCGACGCATAACTCATTGCATCCCGTCTATCATCATTTCTGTGATATTGGCTTCTTCCATGTCTTTGATGAGACATTTCCTTTTGTTGATTCAATCCCTTAGTTGTTATAAATTGTTGAAAATAAGTTAAATAAATAAAAAATGTCCTATAATGTTAGTGTCAATAAAAAGTATAAAGGTGAGATATAATGGTCTAAATTTTGAGGTTGTATGTAATGCATATGTTCAACATAGGAAACCCCAAAAGTCAATTTTCATTTCATACATTTGGTTCAATAAATGAATACAAATGCTAATTTATATATATAAATGGAACAATGTTGATTCTATATTAAAGAAAATAATTTAGAAGGACATTAGGATAATATAACGATTTCACTGATCTATTTTATCGATAAATCAAACAATGGAATGTTGATTTACTCTTCATTATCCCTTATAGAGTGCATATATATAATATGATTTCCCAATAAAATTGATATTAACAGTCATTGGAAAGGACTATAATGAATTTTAGCATATATTATGAAACATATTCTTAGGAATACTGAGTTGAATGAAAATTGCACTGAAAAACTATATCAATATGCATCATTGACTTGGAATCTTACGACAATTTATTGACCATCAAAAGGAAAAATAATTTAATGTACACTGTAATTGGTATTATTTTATTGCATATTACATGAAATATTCACATGGATTAAGAAATATTAATTTATAAAACAATAAAAGAGTTAATAAAATAACCATCAGGTATCTAAACCCCAACACCACTATTGAAAATCCAGGAAGGGTTACTCTTCACATGAATAATGGTATGAATTTTAAATCTTCATTATAACATTTATTTGATATTAAACAACAAAAAAATTCCATTCCTTTGTTTATTTATAGATTGATGAATCAAGATATCTATAAAATTCCATTCCTTATCATGTGCTATGGAAGATGGATCATGTAAATAGAAATGGAAAAATAGTATATGAAAAAATTTAACAAGTATGGGAATCATATTTAATTATAGAACAACGGAATTTATTTCTACTTTAAAATAGTAATTAAAAAAATAAAAACATATTTTCCAATGAATTTTAATTTGTTTATAAATAATAATGACTTTCTACTATACTTGATGAAAAACTACATTTACTGTATTTAAAGAATCCCAAATAGTATAACTGTTTTAGTGGTGTATGTTTTGGAGTTCCACATTGAACATAATTTGATAAAGCAATGAAAAAGGGAGATATTAATGAGAAAATGAAAAAGGAAACTAAGATAGATATATATTATAAATGTAAAATTTAGATATTATACCGATGTGATAAACCATTTTCTTTAAAGGGATAAATGGGAAGAATAAAAATGGAAATAATCACAATAAAAAGAGAAACAGCACTCAATTTTGAGGCTAGTCAGTCCCCTTAATGGCCTTCCCTACTCTAGGTAATAAATTATTTCATAATAGTTTCTAATAGATATGAAGAAAAACTATTGATACCTGTATTGTACTCAATGTTTCAAGGGTGAAATTGACAATGATTGATATATAACAAAAACCACCCAATTACTTATTATGAGTGGTATCATTTTCAATATCAAAGGTTTTATTATACACACTAGAAAACAACCAAAACATGACATTAGTGTAGATATTTTTATAGATAATAAAATAATCACTGATTTATATGTTATCGTTGATGATATTGATGTTCACATGTTCAAAAATTCTATTTGAAATTTTATTTCATGACCGGATAATATTATAAATTTTCATTATGATAATGAGGTATGTACTTTAAAATTTATTGTATATGATGAACCATGAACAATTAAATATAAAATATATGAATTAAGGTATATTATTTCATTTCGATAAATATGAGAGGAAATTGAAGGATGTGTGAGTACAATATAAAGGGCCAACTAATAAATTAATGTGGATTTATGAGAGTACCTTTTACCAACCAATTACGGGACCATAGTTATTAACATTATAAATTCATATAGATGGAATTTTTTAAGATAAAAATATGTCTCACATTGAATATAACAAAATGTATTGAGAGTGCATTATTGACATTATTGGTGGGGATAATGTAGATGAACTCCCCATGAAAGGTATAGTAGGGAACCTTTGTTGTGAATGTATACATGCGGTACATTTTTATAATTTTTCTATCAAATAATTTGTCTACTATTTTTATTATTGTTTAATTCTATATATATTTTATACATTAATAAACATATATATCACACCAATGTAAAGGGAATATGTTGTGAATAATAATTTATATTTATAGTCGTTATCTCACTTTTACAAAACAAATCACTATATAATGGTGTAATTTTTTTAAGATCACATCAGGTAATTGAAATGGTAAAAAATAAAATAAAGAGCTATATGAACTTATTAATAACTACAATAGAGGGGTAAAAATACACAGTCTAATTGTATAAAATTTATTTTCATTTTTTAAAATTACTTATTACCTTTTATTTTTTAAGAATCATTGGATTCTCATTACAATCCATCTGGATATGCTAATGATATATATTTTTGGATCTAAGGAATGGATATCCAATTAATTGACCACACATGATGTTCCTTATGAATTTTAATCCACTGTTTTAAATATTTTTAAAACATAATTTAATTTATGTTACTTATATTATGCAATAAAATTTGTTTTTTATGATATTGTGGTGTTTATTTATCATCGAAACCAAGGTATTATGAGGACCAATTCACAAATGTATCCAATGGATTTATACAAAAAGATATGTTTAAGGGTATATATAACAATATTTCATTATAAAAATACATATCTAACAAAATTATTCTTGTGTCTAAATATTTCTACAGTGTCTAAACAATGTAATCACATCCATTATGGTTATTAAACATAAAAATATAGAAAAATATATCATATTACTTCCCTAAACTATCATCAAATAAAATTTAATTTTTAATGTTACTAAAAATTAATTTAAAATATTTATTAAATATATGTTTATATATATTTTTCTAGAACTACGTGGAATCTCAAAAATACATATATTAAAATAACAGAATTGATTTATTTATGAATTATTTCGAAACATATGTGGGATCAGAATGTTAATATAAATCATAAAGTGGTGTAATCCTTTATTGTTTAAAAGTTTTTATCTCATAAAAAATTTGATTATTTGGATTATCTATTGTTTGTTTTGACAATTTTTTAAGAATTTTCTTTTATATATGTGAAGGGAGACTTTGTAATAGATTGGTTTCTATGTTATTATGAATAATACATAATATATGGAGTGTCATTTTAGAAACGGAATGTATAAAAATGTCATGTATGAGTGATTGTGATCCCATGTTATTTCCATAGTTGATCAATTTTATATTTAGGATCATCGCTACAATAGTATGGATATATTAATAAGAGTTTATCGCATATGATATAAACTAGATATATATAATAGTAGAAGGTATTTTTAGTGGTTTATTATCATATAATTCATTTGAAATTGAGGTGGTAATTTTATAGGATTGTTATTAAACTATATATTATATGTGGTAGTGAGTTCTTTCCATTGATGAGACACACTAGAAATATTAGGGAAGCTTAAATAATGATATTAATATAGACATGTGGGCATACTAAGATGGAAAATATTACAAATGAATTATTTTGGGATAAAATTATAGTGGTTTAGATTGATTATAAGAAGTCTAAGACCAGATTAAGATAGATCAGATACGTTACAGGATGTCCAATGGATGAATATTGTAATGACAATATATAATGTATTTGTTCCCATTGAATATTTCTAAATATCATTAATGTTTTTGTTTAATGTTTTTCATAGTGTTTCGAGTTTTGTAGGGACCCAATATTTATTAATTAAAAATATTAATTATACTAACCCCCATAGGTACACCCATTGGAAAATAATGGATTTCCTTTTGAACATGGTCTGATATGGGGAAAATGAGACCTCATTGAAACTATAATCGATGGTTACCCCTAGGAATGATGTAATTTTTTTCAAATCTTGTTCCATAACAGTTCAATGTTAGTGGATGCATTAAGTAACATAATTATTATCAATAATTATTTATTTATTTATTTATTAAATTTTATCTATATAATTCACTCCTCTCTTTTGTACCCTATATGGAATTTTTCTAGGATAATACACATAACCATGATAATTAGGAGATACAATTATGGGAGGGTCTTTTATGGGAAATTGAGGGGAATTCATATATTGACGAAAGAAATCGCCATGGATCATCAAGGACATCAAGGCATATCCATTCTTCCAAAAATATTGATCCTTCAATGAGTGAAGGATTTTTAATATACAGATTCTTACCGCATTGTTTTTATCAATGATCGTAGAATATGAAATCTTCATTGATCCCTAGTTTATCTATAACACCCCAAGATTTCATATTACATTATTTTTTCAATGTAATTCAATAACTTTCACTACCCGAAACATTGATTTCAAGTGCACCATGACTTACCAAACTAGCTGTTCAAAAGTGGATATTAATAGTATTAACTTAATTTTTAACTTTTTATAATCCTTATAATTTTAGAATCCATATTATGAGTTTCGTAGACATAATGTAAGAACAAATTCATTTTTTCAGATAAAAGAAGTATTTTTCAAAAAATTCAATTCAACCGCCTTTTAATGGAGAGTCCTTTTTAAATCCAGTATTTGAAACTTATAGATATTTATTTTGAATAAATAAATTTATTCTTTATAATGGGGACATCAAAGTTTACATTGTGTAAATTTTTGTAATTTTTTTCGATAAAGTTCATTTATAATGAATAATTAAAAATATTGTATTATAATTCAAATGGGCCTTTTACAATTATGGTTAGATTTTCTTTTTAATTGGTTTTAAAGAGTAATTAGAGTATATTTGTACCATTTAATAAAATTTTTCTATTGGAATTAATTTCACTTTGAAATTTGACATAAACATGTATCGATCTTTTGATAGTTATTATTTCATAAAAACACACTATATATTTTGAAAACCGGAATTAATATATAAATTAATTAATGAATTTTTTTTGAATTTGGTAAAATAGATATCAATTTGGAATTCTTAATATCAAATATATCTTAGGCTTAATTTTTGGTATTTTTCTGAGAAACATCAATTTTTGATGAATAATGAAAAACACTGAGTTATTGGTCAAAACTGAACAATAAATTTAAATAATTATTTATTTTATTAAAATTTATTTTAGGTCAAAATAGACAAATAATTCCTATATATGTTCAAATAAATCATTGTAGTCATTTTAGAATAATTTTATATTTATAAAAATTTTATTGAACTTTTTACCGTCTTTTACCCACCTCCTGGGAGTATTTTCAAATTTACATAAAACGTAATTTTACCGCTTCCGTGAGACGAATTTCAAAACTCCGAGAGACACGGTTAACCTTAGTAAGTAAAATGTGGTTCAATAAAATGAAAAAAATGTTTTTTGAATAGTAACTTTTGACTTTTATTTACCTTCGTTAAAGGTAAATAGAGAAATTCAAGCTAAAAAGAATATGGTAATAATTCAAAATTACCTTAACACATGTCCTAAACTTATTGTATTAGTAATTCCCAACCATGTGCATCCTTAGGTTGACTTTGGGACCCCATGGTGCCACTTATTAATGATAATAACACTTAAATTTA
Source organism: Viscum album (assembly GCA_963277665.1). Lineage (NCBI taxonomy): Eukaryota > Viridiplantae > Streptophyta > Magnoliopsida > Santalales > Viscaceae > Viscum > Viscum album. Next base: position 1,994,852,041 of record OY728151.1, read on the forward strand.
ATTAATTAAAAGTAAAGACAAAATTGATATAAACAAAAATATTTTAATAATTAATTTTTATATGGTGTTATATAAGTAATATTTTTAACTCTAAATATTCATTGGAATGATAAACATATTTACTAAGTCATGGTATTTTCATTATAATTTGTAGACATCGAATAAATTAATTTATTTATGACCCAATAATGATGAATTATTTACCTCATTAATAAATGATTTAGATAAATTAGATTATAAATATTAAAATAATTTCCAAAAAATCCCAATTCTTATTATATGATTCTATTTCGACCATGAGACATCTTATATTAGACCCAAATTATTTTTTTACCTTTAGAAACTGAATATCAATATATAATAAAAAAATATTTTCACACTTTTCTAAAGAGCCCTTCCTCCTCCTTAAAAAAGGAGACCACTGCTAACCAATTCCTTACACCTCTCAAGCATTTAGGCTTGTCCAAACTCTGCCAAATTAAGATCCATAAATATCTCTCCTTCTACTAGAAGCCTTAACTTAAGAAGAAGGCACTACAATAAGTCCTTTTGGTTCAAGCCAAAGAATGTTACCCAAATTAATGGTAATAGTTTCTCTTAACTTCTTATCTTTTATTTTTCTTCTCTATCCCATAAACTCTTTTCATTATATTCTTTTATAACAACACTAGTATTATCAATATACTAGGATTTTTTTATTATAAGTATTCAAACTACACTTACACACACCTACGTCTAATTGGGTATGGACAAAATGTTTCTAAGGATGGCTAACTAACGCTTCCCGAAACGATGATTGTTCAATTAACTCATAATGCCTCTCAAGGTGGACATTATGATGGAACTGTATTTATATATGATATATATATTATGTTTATGTTTTCTTCATAATTCGGTATTTTTCTTTTATATCATACCTTAATGGTCTCCATTACGGTTAAACGCGATAATTTAATTTGAGGAAGTGCAGACTACAGCCCCCTCAAAGTGATATGACTCATTGATAAAATATTTGGGACATATAAAGGATGGAAACAATGATATTATATATGATATTGTATTGGAATTATAATATACCTATGTATCACTATGTTTCAATTCCATTAAAATAAGAAATAGAAAAGAAATTAGCGTTCATGCGTACGTACAACTTACCGTCTCCATGAACAGTGCATTTCATTTCTTACCCCAAAATGAAATGTACTGTTATAAATACAAGTATATACTAGATATATATGATATATATGATATCTAAATCATTAATATAATTCTGGATATAATGAAATTTTGACCATGTGAACAACTTTCAACTATAAGGTGTTCATTTTTGACTCAAGTGACAAATATCGACAAAATGAATTTTGTTAACTTAAATGATTACATAATGTTTATAAAATGGTAATAAGTGAAATAAAAGGTATAATGAATTTTAAAAAGGTTATTAAGAAATTAGAAATTAACTTTATTTTATTATTCAGGATATTAAATAACTAACAGTTCAAGTCAGACATGAGGTAAGGGGTTTCTTATATCACTTTTAATTCTGTGAGATTTCCATTGTTCACCACATATTTATTACATGTGGTGTATTTTGTAATTCCATTTGATATAAATATATTATCACAATTCTATTTATATTCATGATATTATGTGATTCATTTTGTGGTTATTGACTATTTTTCATACGACTTCATTGATTACAATGAGGTAAGGGTTAATTCGACAGTCTCTTCATTATCCGAGGTTGTTTATACATAAATATGAAATGGGACCTCATTATCATCCACATCCACGTTTCTTAAAAATGTATTTCAAAATATTTTTAATATTTACTAAACAATGGATTAAAGTCATTTATACCCTTATATGTTTTTAAAGGTATATTTCCTTCAATTTCCAAACAAGGAAGTTTTTGACATTTTCGGAAAATTTAAGGTAAAATTGTTTTTTAAATTATATGCCAGGTGCGGCTATTTTCTGCCGTTATAACATCATCAAATATTTCCTTACAATATTATAAGAATATTTTCAAAATAAATGTTTTCTTTATAATTATTTTACTCTTAAATTATTTCAAAATAGAAAGTGATATTTCTCTATAAAGGGTTTTGATTCCATCTATGTCAACATCCTTTGATGGATTTTCTATTTATTTGAAGTTGATTTATTATGATACAAAACCTCCATATTGAATTGAAGGTTTTGTGATATTTTTGACTGTGGATGTGGTATTTTTATACCATTCATGGTTTATTTTTAATGTATTGAAATTTCGTATGCTAGTTTTAATACAAATTTTTATGATATGTTTAATCCTTTTCATATAAAGAATGTATTGGATTAGTAAGTGATGTGTAGAGCCTGCTATAGCTCCTAGATGAATCGGTAATTCAAATGAGACAACTAGATATGGAATTGGCCGAGGCCCTTTCCCATTTTGATATATGGTTTTGGCCAAGGCCTTAATCACTTTTAGACATCTTGGCCGAGGCCTTGACAAAATGTTTCAGAATGTCCGACATTATACATTCCCTCATAATGAAAATAATATTGATTTTTCATATGTTCATTCGACTGGTAGAATACCCATGATTATGTTTTATTGTGGCATTATTTACTCAGCTCATATTCCTACCATAAAAGTATTCATGTGTATTATTGGAAAATGCATGTGGTTTCAATTATTCACCATGCTTAATATTTATGTTATCTTCCATAGTATTTCATACCCTTACTGAGCGTTTGAGCTCACCCCTTTCTATGTTTTATTTTTTTCCCTGGATTTCAAGAAGTGTATTATGATTGATATTTAGGCTTAAGTTAAGTGAATAATAGTGTTATCAATGAAATATCTATGCTGTGTTGTATGTTTGAAAATGAAATGTAATGTTCATGTATGAAATCTATATTCCAAGACTGCTAAACTGATCTGTCCTTCGAGACTTGATTCTTTGTAATCCTGCCAATATTATGTAACAATGCACCCACTCTGGGTAACTGGGGTCGGGGCATTACAGTTGGTATCAGAGTAAGTTTAGAAATAACCTTGTAAACTATATTTAGATAAACTCTAAATAGAGAATGTTACCCTAAGATAGACTTTGAAGATTAGTATAGAAGAACTTCATAGAATTTTGGTAATGTAGGGATTTTGTGAGTTTTCCAAGAAAATAAAACCATTTATGGATACGAGCAGGTAGAGGCGGCTCTGGCACAGATGTACCTAGGGGTAAAAACCGAAAACACCGTTTTGAGCTAGACTCAAACAGGAACTGGTGCCTGACAATGGGCCTTGCCGCACTCTTGGTCACAACACTCCCAGGGGATATGCATAGGATAATTCTAATTTTCTTTACAAATCATTATGAAGGGTTTGTGAGTATATATTTCCTTAAAGAAAGCATTTTTTTGATTATGGATTATATCCAAAAACTGTCCAATTTATGTAAAGTGTTTTACGGGTTTGGAATTATGTATTTCAATTCATAAACTAATCTAGTTAATGCCATTGTATAGAAATTTCACCCAATTAATGGAATGTGAACTCTGAAAATACATATGATCCAATGAGTAAGAAGGATCATATATTTCAAGGTATTAAGACAACATTTATAAGGGAAATAGTCTCCCATGTATTCTAAACATAAGAAGAAATAGTATCATGTGTTTATAAGATAATTAAATAATTCTCTGAGTCCTATGGATTTGAAGGGAAGAAAGAGAAGAAAAAGATGGAAGAGAGAAACAAGGATAAAAGGAAGTGGGAAAAAAGGATTTTCCTGTATGTGATAACTGTGGAAAGAATCACCTTGGTAAATTCTTGAAGGGAATGAGAGTTTGTTATAAGTGTGAAGAAGATAGACACCAAGTACTTGATTCCAAGGGTAAGGAAAAAGATTCCAATGTACAATGCTTCATTTTCAAGGAGTTGGGACATTACAGAAATCAATGTACAAATTATCAGAGTATACCACAAATGATGATATTGGATAATAATAAAGGTATGATACTACCGAATATGTAGATGAATGATTATATTTCTTATGTTTTTATTAATTTATTGTTTCATTTAAGTATTCTATTAATGATGCACATGTTATAAAAATTATAGAGTATATAAGGATTGTACTACAATACTATTTCATTAAGGGCTTGAGATTATGTGAAACCATGAAAAGCGACTTAATTGCAGGTTAAATTTTTGGAAAATATATGGTTTAGAGAAAGATAAACCATAATATGGTTCTGATACTGTGGTAGTGATTTTGGAATAAGAGATGGTTGATTTGGATAAATTATGTTGGATATTATTGACTTCCTTGGAACTGATTAATAGTTTGTTTATTTCATCATTGTTGGAATATTCAATATTTTTGGATATAATGAATATATCTAGTATTATTTAAAGGATAAGGGAGCATGAATGTAATCTGTAAGGTTTTATGGTTATTCAGTGTGTAACCATGTTTTAAAATAATACATGATGAAGGTGTTCACATGTTATTACGTGGAAAAAAATCTTCATTGTGTTTATATTCCGCATAAATTTTGGACTGTGAGTTTGGATAGAATTATTTTGGATAAGACTAAAGGTTGGAATGGATTATTATTCTACTATTAAGGCTATTTTTGTATTTTTATAAAAAGGACAACACACAGACCATGTGACAACCCGTCGCATCGGAAAAAGCTGTGAGAATCGAACCCACAACCATAGTGTGCTTGGGATTTATCGCCTACCACTGGACTACGTGATGTCCCTGAATTATATAATGCACTTTCTTTTTTAAGGGGTTCTGATAGATGAAATATAAATTATTTTTTTTGGAACCCTATATGAATAAGTTAAATAGAATATTTTTTATGTTCTATTATCTTTTAGAGTGAATGATGAGTTTCTGGTAGAAATTAGTTAAAGGATGGAACTCTACTTGTCAAGTATATATATATTTATATATATTATTCCTTTATTCGATGAGGAAATTTATTCTTAAATGTTAGGTAAGGGATCTTAAAACTAAAAAGGTTTTATCATAATACCGTATGTTTTGTTGAACCGATGATATTTTAAATCATCATAGATTGATGTCTTTGAGGCCCTCAATTATACAATTGTTTTTGATTGATTACCTCAATCACTCCCTATAAATATATATGTTTTTCCTCCAATTATGTGTCCCTAGTTTCCACAAATATTCTCAAAATTGAGATCATAATTTGGTGGTGAAATTTTACTTCCCCTTTTCCTCTTATTAAGACTAAATTTTATTAACCCTATTTTTGTTGTGGGATTTCCTACAAAGGTATTTTTTATTTTCAACCTTTTATTTTTGAAAAAAAATTCAAATTGTGAGGACGTAACTTATTGATGGAGGGAATAATGTAAAACCTCATGATTTCATACTACATTATTTCTTAAAAGTAATTCAATAAATTGCACTAAATGAAACATTGTGTTCAAGCATAAGACGACTAACCAAAGTAGTCTTTTAAAATTAGTTATGAATAGTATTAACTAAATTTTCAACATTTTACAGTCCGCATAATTTTAGACTCCATATTATTAGTTTCTTAGACATAATGTAAGAACAAATTCATTTTTTCAGACAAATGAAGTATTTTTCAAAAAATACAATTTTACAAACATTTAATAAAGAACCCTTTTTAAATACAATATTTGAAACTTATATATATTCAATTCGACTAATTAAAATTATTTATTATAGTGGGGACATCAAAATTTACTTAGTGTAAATTTTTTGGAATTTTTCCGATAAAGTTCATTTTTTAATGAATAGTGAAAAATATATTAATTTAATTCAAAAGTGCATTTTTATCTTATGGTTGGATTATTTTTTTAATTGGTTTTAAATTTTAATTAGAATATATTTTTACAATTTCATACTATGTTTTTTATTGGATTTAATTTCAATTTTAAATTGGACATAAACAAGTATCGATATTTTGATAGGTATTGTTTCTTAAAAACGTGTTATTTGTTTTGACAACGGGAATAAGATTTTAAATTAATTAATAAAACTTATATGTATTTAATTTGGTAAAAAATACAACATTTTAGAATTTGTAATATCAAATATAGATTAGGCTGAATTTTTGGCACTTTTATAAGAAACATCAATTTTTATGAATAGTGAAAAGCACTATGTTATTGGTTAAAACCGAATTTTTATTTAAATAATTATTTATTTTATTTAAATTTATTTTATTGAAAATAGATATATAATAATTATATATGTTCAAAATAATTCATTGTAATCATTTTATAATAAGTTTAGATATATATATCTTTTATTGAACTTTTTACCGTCTTTTACACACCTCCTAAGAGTATTTCCAAATTATCAAAAAAAATAATTTTACCACTTTTGTGAGTTAAATTTCAAAAATACATGAGACACGGATAACCTCAACAAGTAAAATGTGGTTCAATAAGATAAAAATAAATTTTGACTTTTATTTACCACGATTAAATGTAAATAAGGTAATTCAAGGTAAAAAGAATATTGTAATAATTCAAAATTACATTAACACATGTCCTATCCGTAATGGATGTGTAATGGACGACCATGGGCATCCTTGGGTCGATTTGGGGACCCCATGGAGCCACTTATAAATGAAAATGACACTTTAGATTAATTAATTTAAAGTAAAGACAAAATTGACAAAAACAAAAATCATTTAGTAATTAATTTTTATATGTTGTTATATGAGTAATATTTTTTACTATAAGTATTAATTGGAAGATAAATACATTTTCTACATCATGGTATTTGTTTTATAATTTTTAGACATCGAATAAATTAAATTATTTATGACATAATAATGTTGAAGTATTTAACTCATTAATAAATGATTTAGATAAATTAGATTATAAATATTAAAATAATATACAAAACATGTCAAATTATTATTGGATGATTTTATTTCGACCATTAGTAATATTATAATTGACCCTAATAATTTTTTTCCCTTTATAAACCAAATATCATTATATAATAAAACAATATTTTCACACTTTCCTAAAGAGCCTCTCCTCCACTTTATAAAAGAAGACCACTTCTAACCAATTCCTTATGCCTATCAAATGTTTTGAATCATCCAAACTCTGAAAAATTAATCTCCCTACATCCCTATCTTACTCCTAGATGCCTTACCATAGGCATAATGCACTTAAAGAAGTCCTTTTGGTTTAAACCAAAGGAAGTTACCCCAATTAAATGTAATAGTTTCTCTTATCTTCTTTTCTTATATTTAAATTCTCCAACCCCTAAACTCTTTTTATTCAATTATTTTATAACAACACCAGTATCCTAAATATATAAAGTTGTTGTTATGAGAATTATTCAAAGTACACTTACACACACCTCCATCTAATGGGCGAGGAACATAATGTTTCTGTGGATGGAAAACTAATGCCTCACGAAACGACGATTGTTCAATGCCCTCAAACCGACTCTCATGGTGGAAATTATGATGGAACTATATTTATATAAGATATATATATATTATTTTTATGTTTTATACATGAATCATTATTTTTATTTTATATAATACCTTAATGGTTTCCATTATGGGTAAACATGATAATTTCATTTGAGGAAGTTCGGACTACCGCCCCCTCAAAATGATATGACTCGTTAATACATATGTGGGACATATAAAGGATGGAGTTAATGATATTATATATGATATTATACTGGAATTATAATACACATATGTATAATTATGTTTTAATTCCATTAAAATAAGAAATAGAAATGATAGTAGCGTTCATGCGTACGTACAACTTACTGCCTCCATGAATAATGCATTTCATTTCTTACCCCAAAATGATATGTACTGTTATAAATACATTTATATACTAGATATATGTGATATATATGATATCTAAATCATGAATATAATTGAGGATATAATGAAATTTTGACCATGTGAACAACTTGTAATTATAAGGTGTTTATTTTTGAATCAAGTGCCAAATATCGACAAAACGAACGTTATTAACATAAATGATTACATAATGTTTATAACATGGTAATAAGAGATTTAAAATTTATAATAAACTTTAAAAATGTTCTTATGAAAGTAGAAATTATATTTAGTTTATTATTTAGGATACTAAAGAATGAACGAGTCAAGTCAGACATGAGGTAAGGGGTTTCTTATCTCACATTTAATTCCGTGAGATTTCCATTGTTCAGTACATATTAATTGCATGTGGTGTATTTTGTACTGCTATTCGATATATATATTATCATGAATCTATTTATATTCATGATATTCTGTGATTCATTTGGTTTTTATTGAAATTTTTTCACATGACTTGATTGATTACAATGAGGTAAGGGTTAATTCTATAATATCTTCATTATCCGAGGTTGTTTATACATAAATATCTACTGGGACCTCTTTATCGTCCACATCATTGTTTCTTAAAAATGTATTTCGAAACATTTTTACTATTTACTAGACAATGGGTTAACTTATTTTATACCCTTATGTGTTTTGAAAGTAATATTTCTGTCATTTTCCAAACAATGTACTTTTTGACCTTCTTGACAAAATTAAGATAAGAATGTTTTTTATCTTATACGGCAGGTGCGGCTATTTTCTGCCGTTATAACATCACTGAAGCTTCCATTAAAAGGTTATATGAATATTTTCAATATAAATGTTTTCATTATAATTTTGTGAATCTTAAATTATATCAAAATAGAAGCAGATATTTCTTTAAAAAGGGTTTTGATTCCATCTATGTCAACATCCATTGATGGATTTTAAGTTTATTTGAAGTTGATTTATTATGATAAAAAACTTCCATATTGTACTGATGGTTTTGAGATATGTTTGACTATGGATGTGATATTTTTATACCATTTATGGTTTACGGTTAAAATATTGACATTTTTTATGGTAGTTGTAGTACGAATTTTTATGATATGTTTAAACCTTTTCATATGAGTAATGTATTGGACTTAGTAAGTGACGTGTGGAGCCTTCTATACCTCCTCAATGAGGAGTGGGTCCCCTAAAATGGTTCACACAAGTTTACATTGGGATACTAGCATCAATACAATATTAACACATGGATATGTAGTCTAAGTCATCACCTTTAGCTAATTATGAAGACCAGGAGTTCTTTATCTCTCTCATGTTGACTCAGTTCCTCCAATAAGAATGCTTTTTTTTTGGGTTTTTTCTCCCATATTTTATTGTTATTTGATATTTCTATCTAATTTTAATACTTCCTATTGGGTTTTGGGTTGTTTTACATTTTATGTGTGCACTCAAACCAATATGGGATTATTTTACACATGTCGTGTCACTAGGGTAATAAGGGTTCTCAATGTAGGCGTTTTTATTTCATTTTATAATTTATTAAATAGATATGTCATTTTAAGAGACATTGTATATAGGGTTATGACGTTGATTATTTTATCTTTTTTGAAAACAATATTTAATTTTATTTATCACCTAAACACTATATAAAAAAAATTAGAATATTAATGGTATTTCATTTTAGTTATATAATAAAAAATGTGAAACACATATTTTTTAAATTTTTTTACATCAGTTAAAAAAATAAATAATGTGAAAAAATATTTTTAATATAATTATTTTAAGGTACATTTCCCTAATAGTACATTAGAAACACAAAATAATCTATAATGTAGAAGAAAACATATAGTTTCATAACATAAAAATTCATCACACCATTATTAAAAACAATTTACCATTATAATTTTAAATTTAAACATCAAAATATATATTATAAATTAACTAAAAACCAATCAAAGTTATTAAATAATCCACCCATAATCATTGTATTTGATTTAATAATTTTTCTAAATAAGGTATAAGGATATAAAAAAGGATAAAAATTAAAAGTAAATAATTTAACATGTATTATCAATATAATTAATTGTTAGATTAAAGGAAAAGTTATATTAAAATTTGTCCTTTTGGAATTTTATAAATTTCCAGGTGGAAATTAGATCAAACATAAATCTTTGAACATAATATCCACATTACATCAAACAATCTTACTGATAAAATTTCTATTTCGAAATTTGTTTTAAATTCAAAATATCATTTCATGTAATCCCATTAATTATAAATGATTATTGTCTCTATGATTGGTTCTATTGTGTGAGAAACGTTCTATTTATGTATTCAAATAATTACCCCTACATCTCTAGTACATTAGTAAAATTTTCTCACACATTATCATTTATTAAAAAATTACTAGTCAGCTTTCTTATATTTTAGAATAAAATAAAAAAATATCAAATGGAAACTAATATATAGAAAAAAATTAATGGTTATTTAATTAAGATAACAAAACATTAATAAATATATGTTTCATACCCAGTGAGATAATAAATAATCCAAAACTAAATTTCTCCATTTTTATGTATTTTAAAAATTTATAATATTTTTTAGTATCTTTCAATTCCTTCCTAAATAGTGAAATTAATTTTAAGTCAAAAAACCAAAAAACTAATTTTGTATTATACTAAATACAATGTTTATAACAATACATTATACAAAAACTATAATTAATAGGTTTAATTAATTTTAATTAAATTAAATATATATGATAATCAACTTATATGGAAAAGACATTCATCATGTTTGTTCCTAGAAAAAAGTATATTTATATTCTCTATGATATCTCTATTTAAAATTATAAATGTAATATAATGCACCCAAACATTCTCATCCATTGTAAACTTATAATATTATAATAATTAGATAATTTTTTTAATAATTTATAAATTTAAAAAGATATTTTTCAGAATTTATATTGACATGTACATATTGATATATTTACTGTACATATTTACCTTTAATGTATATATATATGTATATATCTGTGTGTGTTAAAATGTTAAAACAAATTTTACAAAAATATAAAAAAGGACATAATATATAGATATCATGGTTGTAATTTTTCAAAAAAAATCGATGGATAACATAAACAATGACTAACACTTTGTGAAAATGTGGTGAACTCATCTATATGAAATGGTAATATAGATGATCTATTTGATAATATCAGTTAACATTACCCTAAGATTCGCCATCTCAATATGTCGATGATATTGTATATAATCCCATATGAAACAATATAATACTGGTTATCCTTAAGATAGAAATCATAGTGGATGAGAATCTTTGGAGGATGATGTTAATGAGTTGGATATATTTGTAGGGGTGGATGAGTGGGATATGAAGTCAAAGGTGTGGTAGTGGCATATACATATTGAATCCATATTTTCATATATGTAGACATTGATTATAAAAAATCACTAATACTCTCCTTAATGTCACCAATATACTGAAATTTATCTTCTAACTATTATATTTTTCGTTAAATACTTCCTCCTTTAAAGAATTCATAGAACAACTATAGAGTTTTTAACTAATTATCCCTCCAAATATCCTTGTATGCCACCTCGGTGATTGGGATTCTCCAATATAGTAGCTAAAAGATCCTACCAACCCTTAGTTTCGAAGGACATTAGTTTGGTCTTATCCTTAAGGTATTACTATATAAAATATTTTAATAATATTAATGAATAACAACATATATTATAAGGATCTGACCTTAAACATTACATAATCTAGTAAAATCCTTTCGAATTCACCTCTTTACATTACCAAGAATCACTTAAGTATAGAGTTTTAGAATGTCTAGAAATATTTCATACATATCAACCCACAATAATACAAAGAGGGAACAATAAAAAAATCACCATTTTTTCATAATATAGATTTTTTTAATAATAAAACATGAGGTTTCGGCTCTAACCTTAAAAAAGAAAATGTATTTTTTTCATTCCCATCCATAAACCATATATTTTCAAACATGGGATGAGCATAAAAATCTATGTAACGATCATAAAAAAGGGAGAGAAACATTTTGTGCATGAATACTTATAAACATATGAAATCACTTTCAAAAAGACATACTACTCACCCATAAATTATCATATACTTACTTTGTGAAAAGAATAGATTCCCATAAAACATAGAAAACATAAATAATACAATAATTATAACATGGGGAATTAATTACTTAATTTTTAACCATCGTGTCTACTGTATGATTTGTAACCCTCATGGATCCCTTACAATGTAACCCCCATGGCTACCTTTTAATGTAAACCTCATGACTACCTTATGGTGTAACCATTGCTGTCACACTTGGAGTAACTATACGGTTGAACTCAAACATAAACATAACAAATTCATTTAAGGGAGATATAGTGTAACTCCCCAACCCTAGTTACATAGAGCCTATGCATTATTTTAATACATTGGCATCATTACATGGAATCATGTCCCGAAGGACTGATCAGTTTAGTAGTCTTGGAAAATAGATTACATACATGAACATTACATTACAATTTCAATCATACAACATAGAATAGATAGTTCATTGAGAACTCCATTATTTCCATAGCATAAACCTACATATCAATCACAATACACTTCTTGGAATCCTAGGAAAAAAACATAGAGAGGGGTGAGCTCAAACGCTCAGTAAGAGAAATCAATACAACGTATGATATCATATATATTAATCATGGTGAATAATTGAAACCACATTCCATTACAAATAATAAACATTAATAATTTTATGGAAGAAATATGAGCTGAGTAAATAATTCCATAATAAAACATAATCATGGGTATTCTACAAGTTGAATGACCACATGAACCATCAATATTATTTTCATAATGAGGGAATGTATAATGCCGGACATTCTGAAACATTTTGTCAATGTCTTAGCCAAGACGTCTAAAAATGATTAAGGCCTTGGCCAAAACCATATATCAAATTGGGAACATTACTTGGCCAATTCCATGTCTAGTTGTCTTATGATACATACCGATGCATCAATGAGCTATAGAGGCCTCCACCCGTCACTTACTATGTCCAATACATTCCTCATATGAAAAGGTTTTAACATATCATAAACATTCATATTAAAAATAGCATACGAAATGTCAATACTTTAACCATAAACCATGAATGGAATAAATATAGCACATCCACAGTGAAACATTTCACAATACCTTCAATAAAATATAGATGTTTTGTATCACAATAAATCAAACTCAAATAATCATAAAATCTATCAAATGATGTTGACATAGATGAAATCAAAACCCTTTTTAAAGAAATATCTCTCTCTATTTTGAAATAATTTAAGATTCACATAATTATAAAGAAAAAATTTATTTTTAAAATATTCTTATAATCTTGTAATTGAAGCTTTGATGATGTTAAAACGGTGGAAAATGGATGCACCCGCCGTATAAGTTAAAAAACATTCTTACCATAAATTTTTCGAAAAGGTCAAAAAGTACCTTGTTTAGAAAATGATGGAAAGATTAATTTCAAAACACATAAGGGTATAAATGAATTTAAACCACTGTCTAGGTAATAGTAAAAATGTTTGGAAATATATTTTTATGAATTATATAGGTGGATGATAAAGGGGGTCCCAATAGATACTTACGTAAAAACAACGTCAAATAATAAAGAGATTGTGACATTATCCCTTACCTTGTACTTTTCCTTGATCGAGGTTAGGTTAACATCATGTATAATGGTGAAATATTTTTTATTAAATTATACAGGAAATATATAAATTAATATGATATCATATATGATCTTTTAACATTGCGTTGTTAATAATATCATAATATTATCGTCATTTCAGGTGTTAACTTACTCGTTTTATTTTATATGTTTTATTACATAAGCCATGTTTTTATGGATAGGATGTAGATTATTAATATCTAGAATGATTTCAAGTCCTTAAATATTATTTTTAATCATCAAATGAAAATTAGACTTTAATGGATACGATGGGGAATGAATCTCATCGCGTTTGTAGAGACGTTAGTCCGTATGTACACACGAGTGGAAATATCATTCTTTTGATATTAAAATCATATATAATTGGATTTTATATCATATATACGAAATAATTATAATGGTATATTTATTATTTACTTAAATTACACATCATTATCATACCCATCCAAAAGATAATGTTTTGAATAACAATTACACCACGACGTGGAGACGGTAAGTCGTACGTACGCACGTATGGTGACATGTTAATCAAAGGATGGATAGAATACCGAATATAGGTGTACCATATTTATAATAACATCATAGAATATAGAAGATACAAGATTTATTATTTTATAATGTAAATAACAATGAATGAAGAAGCGGAAGAAGAAAGGAACTTGATTGTGGGTGGAGAAAACATTACATCTTCTTCGGGTTCTTCCATTTGATTTTATCAAAAAGGATCCGTAGGATGGCTTTATGACTAAAGGAAGGCCTCTAGGATGAAAGGATAATATATTAGAGGGTACTTGGAATGATTTTGACTGAGAAAAATGGCTTTGAAGGTGTCAATTAGGGAAAAGGGGGAGTGCCATTTTATATTAGGGGTGAGGGGTACCTTAGGAAAACCTAGAAATATTATTTTATAATAAATTAATATTCGGTTTATAATGGCTAAAAAAAGATTTATTTCGAGTTTAAGGTGGGTATTGGTCGAAAAAATCTAAAAAAAGGTTTTAGACAAGTTTGGGTCACATTATTAACCTTATCTTTTAGTTTTAACTCTTAGTTAATTAGTTTGACAATTATCATGTCTCTTTGTATTTTTATATTATATGGTTAATAAACTTACTATAATCGTCCAAGAGAACCCCAAGTGGTTCATTAATGATACGACTATCATTACATAAGTCTCTTGGATGAACCATATATTTTTAGGAATAGAATATCAATTTATAATATAATATTTGTTTTAAAAAGTTCTTTATGTCAATTTTGACACTATTTAATAATTGATTTTTGTGAAGGCCTTAAAAACTTTATTAATTCGAAAAAAAATTCATTTAGGAATTAATAAAATGTCATATTAACCAATAAAATTCTTGGATGTCATCAAAACATTCAAATTATATTTATTTTAACATTTATAATTCAAATTATTTGATTCTTTCATTAATAAAGAGAATACTACATCATTATTTTGTCATAAATAAATTAAATTATTCAATGTCTAAAAATTATAAATAAAATATTATTATGTATGAAATATTTTTATCTTTATAATTAATATTTATAGTCAAAAATATATCATACATACCCTTATTTTTAAAAAAATTGCGAAAAGATATATCCTTAAGTCATTTTTGTAATTACTTTAACTTAATTAATATAATGTCCCATTGTCACTTACAAGTTGCACCATGGGGTCCCAAAATCGACACAAAGATGCCCATTGTTGGACATGTATCATCCAATAGGTTTAGGAAACTTTTTAGGGAAATATAATATTATTATAATATTATTTTGTTTCCCTTATTTACAGGATTTAGCCTTTAACCATGTTAAATAATATATTTACCAAAACAATTATTTAAAATTTCTAAAAAAATGTTACCTATTTAAAAAATTTTGACCTCCAGATTATAAATATGGAATCCATTTTTCTAAATTCAAATCATAGAAGTGGCATAAATTAAATTAAAATTAATTCCCGTTGTCAAAACAAAAAGTGTGTTTTTAAGAAATAATAACTATCAAAAGATTGACACTTACTTATGTCCAGTTTAAATTTGAAATTATGTACAATGACCAAAATTGGATTAAATGGTAAAAATATAACCTTATTATAATTTAGAATCACTCTAATTCATAATTTATCACTATTAATTATTTAGATTAAAAATGTTGTTTTTAATTAAAATTTATTAATTTTTACTATTTATCATAATATGAATGTTATCATAAAAGTACCAAAAATTAACCCTAAGATAATTTCAATATTCCTAATCAAAAAATAAAGGCTATTATGAATGATAATATTTATAAAATTTCCAAAAGTGGGTATTACTATTCATAACGGCTAGTTTGATTGGTTTTGTTGTGTGTTAGAACTCGAAGTTGCTTACAACACACGCTACTGTATTATTTAAAGAGAAGCGTACCATGAAATCATGGGGTGTTACATATAGGTATCACAATTCATCCTAAATATTTCCCATGTACCAAAACATAATCATAAGACAAAAATACTTAGATTTTATAAATAATTCACTTTGAAAAAAGAAAACAAATGAAAAATTAAATTTTTATGGGATGTCCCGTTCAAATATCATATATTTGACTTTAGAATTAACAAAATTAATGGAATATGTTTATACACTGTGTATCCAAATAATAAGACATATTATAATTAATATTTTATTTCCAAAAAATCTTTGTACCACATAATCAAAATTTTAGATGGTTAAACCAAAAATGGAAATTTGGTTCAGAATCCCCTTACCTCGGGTTCATCTTACTTAAAATATGTTTAAAACATGTGTATTGTTGTCAAAATAGTGTTGTTAATATTTTATAGAAACATATTAATTTTTATAAAACATTATATTACTATTTTATAAAATCATTCCACAAATTTTTTAATATTAATTTGTTATTTCTTTTGTTTCAGGTGTGTTCTTTACAAGGTTTCACTAGTCGGTTCATAATGGATTTTCTTGTTAAAAGGAAGAAAAAAACTAGAATAAGAATGAAATGTTATTAATTTATATCTATAATATTAAATGATACCACAAATAATTTAGTTTTCTAATAAGATGCTGGATCATTAGATAAAACATTAATCATATTTTTTAGATCATTCTGGTGGTTCATCGATAATCAAAAACTACTTTCATTATATTATTTAATATTATTTATATATGTTAATTAAATAAATTAACGGAGGTTACATCATAATATTTAAAATATGTCTGAACCATGAAAATGGTGTTATGACCAGCCACCACAGTGGTAATTGAAATTGAAATCACATTGTCCATGATGTTGGTAAATTGACACATCACAGATGATGTTTTGTTTTTTAGAATAAAAGGGTGAGGAGAAGAATTATGATGATGAATATGTACATAAACAAGATAAAAAACTATTATATAAAATTATTTTAGTTTTAATTACCCTTATATTAGTGTAGGTAAATATATTATGGAAAAAAGAAAAAAAAATTAAAATAAAATAATAGAAAATGAAAAATGATTGTTACCTCTTCAATTCACTCCCTTGAGACCTCTTAAGCCCCCTTGTTTTGGCCTTTTGGTGAGTCAAAAAAGGTATAAAACGTGGTTAAGTGGATTTAGAAGGGATTTAGTCATTAATTAAGCTAGATACAAGGATATGAGGTGTGAGGGGAAGAGGTGGTGAGGGGAGGTATTTACAGTGGTGGAGATTAGTGCATTCTCATTATTATATTCATTAGTCAATTAAAAATAGTTTTGGAATTACAATAAAATATATAAAAAATTTTAATAATATTTTGATATTTTGTTCTTATAATAGCCTCACATCACCTATGACTCAATAAACCAAGTATATAACTTATATCGTAAATTAATGTATTTAACTATTCAAATTTTTTTGAGTATTTCAGAAAATCCCAAAAATTTACCCCAACCAGTTTTAAATGTTTAGAATTAAAAAATGAACTCCAATTTTCTAAAATAATTTTGTAAATATTATAAATTTAATTTTAATATAAAATCATAATTTATTCTAAAAATACAATTTTTAAAACGAAAACATGTTTTTTTAACACTCTAAATAATTAATTAAAGTCTCATAAAATTATCATAAAATAATAAGACAAAAAACTAATCAATAATGAATCTATTTTATGAAAATATATTTTCCTTTCAATTATTATACTAATTATAAAATTATAATTAAATATTTATGACTTAAAATAATACCAACACATTATTTATTATTTTAAAAAAAATTACATGTTAAATGATATAAATATTTTTTATTTTCACTTATAGGATGAATAAATTTTTTTAACACATTGTTAAGTGAGTTTCTTATTCTATCAGATAGATTATTATTCCTAATGTCCACATTATTATTTCTAAGGTCAAGTTACTATTCAATCAGTATAAATTTCTTAATTTCTATAAATGCCAATTATTTCATTATACATTTATAAATAATTTGACTATTTAATTGCAAAATGAAAATAAATTATTTAATAAGTACCTGGGTTATTATATTCTCATCGCCTTCTATAAATTTCATCGTAAAATTTTTTACTTTTTAAACAAGTGAGTATACCCTTCCCTCTTAGCATTTTATGATTCCCATTTTGATTCTTCAATCAGGAGGTTTAACCATAAAAACATAACCTAATGAATTACATTATTCCACAATATGTTCTCTCTAAGATCAAAAATATGTATTGGTTTCTTTTCATAAGGGGGGTTTTATTCCAACTGAACTACTTATGGGAACAAAATGTGAGATGAATCTAGAACATACCTGAAAATACGGGAATCGGTGGAAGCCAACCCTAATAAATAAAATAAAAGAAGGAACTGAGTCATGCATATAGGGGATCATTACATAAACGACTGTGAATAACACCACATCTATCTAGCTCCACCAGTGGGGAATAGTAGTTAGGAGCTTTAAAAGAACACATCCCCCCAAGATCAATGAGCTCCAACACAGCCAATGCATCCACCACCTGATTGGCCTCCCGGTAGACATGTGAGACATCCACTAAAATTTGAGCGATCTTTCTAAGGCAGTCAACCCACTGAGGCGTCACACTCAAAGGGACTTTACATGTCTTGGTTCTAAAAGCTTGAAACACAGTCTTAGAATCATATTGAATCCATATAGATTCCCAATTAAATTGGACATCATAACTGATAGCATAGATCATTTCTCATAGTTCATCTTCAAAGGTAGTGCCAATTCCAATGGCATGGTGGAACCATCCCTTTACAAACCCATGATAGGTGGAGAACAATCCCCCACAACCCGACACACCAGGTGCACCCAACATAGCCCCATCAACATTTACCTTGAGTCAAGGCACAACGGGTAGTATCCATCAAATATATTTCAGCAATAGAGGATTGCATGGCCAATTCGAAAACAAGAAACATTCTAAGAATTTGGAGGTTAGAAACTGTGTTAGACATGGCTCAATCCTGTACATGAGAAGTAGAAAAAAACCCCTATGTGTATAGCAACCATGCCTTACTGTATCGTGGAGTGCACACCACTGAAGACAGAAGCATTTCGGGCATCCCATATAGCTACAATAACAACAACAATATCCGCTAAAAGTTGGTCATAATATTGCTCACTGAAATGTGCATGAACCAGGTCAAACAATATCTCCAGAACTATCCAGTAGGTATCAAACACAACTCCAAACATAGATCCAATATAAGGCAATAATTTCATGGCTTGACTACAACACATGAAAATGCGATGTACAGAATCCTCTTCATCATTGCAGAGGGAACACTTGGTGGCCATCTAAATACCGTCCCACTTGAGAAGCTCATTTTTTTGAATGTGATTTTTCGATATTCTCCAAATTAGAAAAAACATGGAATTTCTAACAAACCAAGCTCTAAATTTCATTATCCAGGAAGGTGGAGAAGCTTGACCCCCATTAATATTCCTGTAAAAATCCCTCCAATTCAAATGCCCATTTCTACTACAAGTCCAAATCAATGTCTCATGATCCATAAAAAAAATTATTGATTTTAGCATCCACTTGCACATGAAGATTAAGAGAGTGCATATGGGAGTTTAAATCAGAGATAGGAAATGGGAAAACATTTGGTGTCTTATTTAGATCACAATGGGGATGTGTGATCCACATTGTGTTCGAATAGTCCAGTGTGGAGTCCCTATACACCAACCATTTGGTATCCTTCATAATCCTCACATATGACTGCTTCAGGGAGGCCAAAACTGATAAGGAAATATAATAATTGTAATCATTTAGAAGCCTCCAGGCGATTCTATTAAAATGGAAATCATCACTAGTTTCATGAGAAATCATGTTCCAAATGATTTTCCCAATCAAACCATCATTAAAGGTACAAATATATTTGAGTCCAAGGCCCCCCATCCCCACATGATTGATGCACTCCTTCTGCACAACAATAATCAACTTCCACTCATGAGTTGACCCTGTCCATATAAAAATATGTACCATGCACTGAATCTCATTGAGAAGTCCCCTCTATCATCGATAGAGAGAGAAAGAGTAGACAAACTTCTATGTGATCACTGAGTTCACAAGGCAGACCCTCCTATCCAGGGACATACCCATCCCTTTCCAGCTTGCCATTTGATGTACAATATCAGAATAAATAACCTCTCAGTGTTGTTTTTTCACTTTTCCTAAAAACAGTGGGATCCCAAGGTACTGGAAAGGCAGGGATCCCCTCCTCACCCAAAGGTACCTGACAATTCTGTTCATTTTAACAACCGAAGTTCAATTCCCAAAAACAATAGAAGAATTGTACCAACTAATGGTCAGTCCTATGACCTCCTCGTAATGACTGAAAAGAATGTTAACAGAGGAAATATTTTTCCTTGAAGCTTGACCAAGTAACACGATGTCATGTGCATACAATAGGTGAGATGGGGTGTGGTCACTCACACCATCCCTGATCTGCTGGTAGATTCCTAGTTGGTCAAGTTCATTAATTCATCTTCTAATGTAATCTTATACATTGGAAAAACTATTACCATAGAGTGGATCACCTTGCCATACCCCCTAGTGCATGAAAAAAACCCCTCGAAGAACCATTAATAAGATTTCACATCCTTGAAGAGCCACGTGTGATACGAATTATATTCACAAAATCATTCATGAATCCATACCATCTAAGGACATCAAGATGGAGGCTCCATTTAAAAGTGTCAAATGCCTTGGAAATATCAATTTTGAGGGAAAAATTCACATAATTTGTGTTTATTCTCGTACGATTGACACTCTCAAAGGCCATGAGGAGACACTTTGGGATGATCCTCCTAGATAAAATCTAAATTGATTAGCGGTAATCAAATCATCAACCAGCCCATTCATTCTACTCACTATAATTTTACTGATAAGTTTGCGTATTGTGTTCGCAAGTGCAACTAGCCTGAAATCCTTGATGTCAAGAGTTTTCTCTTTCTTGGGGATGAGAGAAATGAAACGGGATTTCATTCTATGGGGCATATATGAGTGAAAATAGAAATATTTAACGGCCTTTTCAATATCATTTTACAAAAATTACCAATATAACATGAAGAATTTTTTAGTGAACCCACCAGGACCTAGGGAACTCTCATGATTGAGAGAGAAGAGAGCAGATCTGATCTCATCTTTGCATGGGGGAGCAATTAGACGCTGTTTCGAATGATCCTCATTATAAGGTATGATGTTTTCTACCATGAAGTTAATATTTTGATTCACATTATAAGAATATATCCTCTTAAAGTGCTCATAAAAAACCAGAGGAATCTCACTTTCTTTAGTGTAGAGGTTCCCACCAATGCTGATAACCTTATTCACTACACACACCCTCTTTTCCTTTTACAAATCTGTTGAAGAACTTGGAGTTCGTGTCCCCATCATGTAACCATTTCACATTGATTTGATTTATTACCAATTATTCTTTCACTATTAATATATCATCAAGTATATTATGGGATGTTATTTCGTCTCTAGATAGGATATGTTGCTGCTCCTGACCGATCTGAATCCTAGCCAGCTCCTCCTCTAATTGCTTGATATCCTCATCAATATTTGAAAATGATTTGCTGCTCCATTCCCTCAGTATCCCCTTAAGATTTTTATGTTTTATAGAAATTATCTGGAGAGGACACCTAATGGATTCAGACCCCCATGCCTCTTTGACAATTTCCCTGAATCCGGGAAACACAAGTCATCCATTAATTAATTGAAAGGGAATAGGGTATGACCTCGTAGCCTGGGTGTTAACATAAACAACAATTGGAATATGATTATAGTGGTCCTTAGGAGGTGTAAATCCAGATACTCCATGAGTTGTATCATGGTCATCGATATAGACAAAGCATCTATCAATTTTGATAGCTTGTTTCCCCTCCCATGTGTATCTACACCATGTTAAATCAGAACCAGCTATGGGAACATGATCGAGATTGTAGTCATCAAATCACTCAAAATATTCAGTAGAAGTATCCCTATTGAAGTTGGCTCCAATATTCTCCTCAGGCTTGAACACTATATTGAAGTCACAAATGAGCCTCCATTTTTTCTCCATCCTCCTAGAGGTGACATTGAGTTCCTCCCAAATATCCCTCCAACTGATGTAAGAATTGGAGGCATAAACAAAAGAAACTAAAATGTTCTACGTAGAAAAGTTGCAATTAAACAAAACACATTGAGGACCACTATCAGAGGAAGTAATCTTAATGGCATCTGTCCTTAACACCCATAAGTGGTCAATATGAGATGCATGCAGATTGTTGGAGACAAAGATGTATCCTAGGGAGTCCCATTTGAATCCTTTCCAATTTTCAAAGGGGAATTTCAGTTCAATAGTACTAACAAATATCGGCTTGTCGGCCATAACATAATGTCTAAGGACCCTGACCATGCAGGAATTTCCTAGCCCTGGAAAATTCCAAAAAAGAACCCTCATTTTTTATTGGCCATCACTCTTGTTAGAGGCCCCCCCTTTTCTCTCCAACGGGACCAGTTTTTCCCCTTTCTTCCCCTGAACGCCCTGCCCCTTCATCAGACCATGTCTAGGGGAAATTATACTATGAAGCTCCGTAGTCAACTGGTTCACCCCACTATCTCCCTTGACAGTGGTAGCATGTGGATCCAGTCTATCACTTGGAATAACCACAACCTTGCCTGGGATGACTGTAGCATGTTATATGAATTGATTCCCTTTCCCCATCTTTCCCTTACTTCTATCACTCAAAATCCCAGCAATTCAATCACTGGAAAAACCACTGGTTGTGGAAGTAGTCTCCCCTAGGAAGGTTGTGACTGCTTTAGTGTGTCGTGAACCATTATCATCAACCGACATTCCATCCGACCCACCACTGGAGGTAGCAATGGATTTCCCTGCAATGGGTGTGAAAGAATCATAGTGTTGAGCATCTTCCACCTCATCCTCCCATTGTCTTCAACTCAAGGGAATGAATGTATTCCTTGAATTAAGAGGGGAGTCACTACCCACAATATGTCTCCACATGGTGTCATTGGAGGGGGAAATCTGAGTGAAGTCCCCCCTGGATCAGAATATGGATGGCGATCTATAAACGCATCACTTCTAATTCCTTTAGACTCTTCTAAAATAGGTAATCCATGCCACAATGATCAGCTCCCGACCACTTAGGTGTGCCCATATCCATATGGGTAGTGAAACATTGAGGTTGTGCATCCTACATGTCCACCAAAGGAACATTAGAGGAAGAGGGTGTCCTCTCCTCAACCATCCCCTCCACATCTAATGCAGGCCCAATCAGAGCCCCATTCTGAGGCATATCATTCATGATGGCCAAAGATGAATAAACCCACATATTCAAAGTTTCATTAGGCCTATGACCAATTCCTAGGTCATCTCCCTTGTTATCCGGGGTCTTCAGGGAGCTTTTCTCCTTCCCCTTCCTTCTTCTACACATGCTCTCATTGTGGACCTTCATCTTGCAAAAATGACATTCTTTGTCCTGCTTGCACTCAGCAGTCATGTGTCCAAAGAATATGAAGTTCAGACAAAACATTGGATTCCTCATATTTAAAAGGTCAAACTTCTTACTGTCATCCCTTGTTGTATAAACCACCTCCTAAACAAGCATAGTCGACATATCAACTTCCACCAAGATTCTTGCATAATTCCCAAGCCTCAGATTGTCTGTATGTCGGTCCATACAAATGGGGTTTCCTACAGAAAAAGAAATGTCGCATAGGATCATTGGATTCCAATACACCCAATATAGCTTGTATATTCTAATCCATATTTGAGCATGAGTATTACAAACAATAATGGGATCAAAATTCTGATCTCATTCCTGCACATTCAGAAACCCAGAGCCCAAGGAGACAGTGCCCTTGCTCCATGCTTTCTGCTTACCCTCATCCGAGGGGAAGACAACATGATAGTAACCCCTTCCCATCTCAATCATTATCCAATAATCAAATCCCCAAACATATGAAACCCTTTTATTCAGATCCTGAAATTTCAATAGCTTCTCACCCTTAGGAAAGATGACTCATGTGATAATCGAGTACCGGCAAAGGTTGTCCCATTCCTCAACTGATTCCTGATTGGCCTAAACCTAGGTAATCCTCCCGTTCCATATAACTCTCCTAGGTGTTGGTGCTTCAATGTCCAAGAAGGATGGTCGAGCTACATTTCTCACAACTTCTGAAAAACTCCTCTTTATCCCCACAGGTTCATTTGATGAAGCATCCTTAATAGCCTCACCCTTCTTTGCAAAGGAGAATATCTCTCTATGACTAATAGGTTTATCACGGGGCCTCTCTAAAGGTCCAATGAACCTTGGACATAGATTTATTTTCCTGATAAAATAGATATAAATTTTCCAAGGATATAATTTAACGAAAAAATTACCACCTACCTTGAAGGAAAAGTCATTCCTTGTACTATCAATAAAACGTTTCTGTCGGCTCTCAGTCAACTTCATGTTTTGTTGGATAATAATCAATTTCTCTCCCACTTACTCTACTAATACTGGTTTAATAAATTTTATTTTCCCAACTACATCCAAAAATGATAGAGATTAGAGCCTTTTTCTATATAATTCCTTAAAATGTGGCATATGTATACTGAAAATGAAAACTGTTGTTATAAGAAAATTCAACTAATGAAATATGATGATCTTATCTTTCCAAGTAGTCCATTGAACCAGATCAATGAATATCCATAAATGTATGAATTGTTTTATCGGTATGTCCATCATATTAAGGATTAAGGGTTGTATTGAAATTTATTTTGTTCCCAATTACTTCTAAAGGTCATTCCAAATGTTATATGTGAATATAAGATCACGATTAGATACAATGGAATGATTAAATATATTTATCTTGAAAATCTCTTTGATTTATTGTTGAGAAAGTTGATTAAAGGACATAGAATATCAAATAGGAAGAAATTTTTGGTATTAATTGAGTTGTTCGCAACAACCCAAATTTCATTTTTACCTTGAGAATTATTTTATAGTCCCACCACAAAGTTCATAGATATTTTTTCCCATTTCCACTATGGAACAAGGAAAGGCTGAAGTATCCCATTTGGTAATTATCGATCTACTTTAACCAATTGAAATGTAAAAAAATTAACTATACAATATACAATATTTCTTTTCATTCCATCCCACTAGTAATACTCCTGAAGGTCTCTGTATATCATAGTTCTTCTAGGATGAACCGGAAATAGGGATATATATTCTCCAATTAACTATTATTCTTTGGGTGGGGATCTTAAGTCACATATAATCTCTTTCCAAATATTAAAACATAATCTATATCAATGATAAATTTTATAAACATACCATTTTTGAGAAATTATACCTTTTTCTTGAACTCACAGTCTTCCTTCTATGCTTTCATAAATATTTGTGACAGAGATGACTATGCTGACACTTGAAACAAAACATTATGAATTTCCTACACAGACAACTTCCAAGCCAAAATTCATCACATCATAAATCAAGGGGACATATTCCAAATGTAATATGGTTAATGATGAATGATGTTTTCGGCTCAAGGTATCCATAAATTATTTTTTGATTTTAAAGGATGGTAATTGATATGAAATCATAACCATTTATCAGTTCAAGCTACATTCTATACCCCATGTTTAATTTTTTCTGAGTGAACATATACTTCATTCTTTATTGGTCATTATATATTTCACAATTAGATCCGTATAAATGAGGCCTCAAATTTTTCAAAGAAAAAACCACAGCTTCTAATTTCAAATGATGTGTGGGATAATTTAACTCATGATATTTCAGTTTCCTTGAAGTATAAGAAAATACCTGAAAATTTTTCATTAGAAAAAACCAATTCCATTTAAAAAAGCATCGCTATTGATGAAAAAATCTCCATTTTTGGAAGGCTGTGAAAAAAATAAAGAATTCACCAATCACACCTTCAGTTCTAGAAGAAAATAACATTCTTCTGTATAGATATATTTATCCACTTTTTGTGTTAATTTAGATTGTGGCTAGAAAACCGTGAAATTTTTTTAACAAACTATTTGTAATAACATGCATATCCATGAAAACTACTAATCTCTATAAATTTTTTAAATATTTTCAATTCATCTACAACTTCTTTTTTTTTGGGATGAACAATTATTCAATTCATATTTACAATGAGCTCAGAAAAGTAAATATATGGAAACCAAAAATCACATTTTCTAAATATTCCTTATAACTTATTTTCATCGAGTGTTTTCAATTAATTCCTTAAATATTTTTATTTATCCTCAAAAAATTTTAAAAATATCAAAATATAAATAATATAAAAAACAGAAAAATTATCTAAATATTCATAGAATATTTTATTCATAAGATCTATGAATAATGTTGTGGAATTTTTCAAACCCAAGGGCATAACAAAAAACTAATAATTTCTATACCTTGTAATAAAAGTTATTTTTGAGATGTCATCTTCATTCACCTTCTGCCGATGTTACCTAGATCTCAAGTCAATATTAGAAAAATACTAATATGCCTATATCTAATAAAAAATTCATTGATATGAGAACAATATTACTTATTCTTAATATTAATGTTATTCAAATCGCTATAATAAATGAAACATTTTATGGAAAAATCATTTATTATAACGAAAAAACAAGATCACACAATGTTGAAGTGGAAAGATGACTGAAGCCTTCATCAAGAATCTCCAGAATTATATTTTCCAAATCAAGATGATCCACTTGAGCCATTCGATAAGGGGGTTTTGAAATTAGATTAACATCAAGAACTATTTCAATAGTAAATTCAACATTACGATCAGGTATAACCCAAAAAAACACATCAAGAAAAACTTCTGGGATTTCATTTACCAACGATTATCATTAATATAATAATTTATCTTATTTTAAACAATATGTGATAAATAAATTTCACTTCCATATTTTAATTGTTTCTCAAATTCCTTATTTGTTATCAATTGTATGGGTTCATTATTTTATACATATTTAAAATATTTCTAAAAAAATTCTTTAACTCTTATATCAATCTTATCATGATAAACAAAAATGAAATCCATTCCTAGAATTACATAAAAATCAACTAAGTGTAAGAAAAAAGGTTTATAGTTAATGTATTTAAACATAAAACAACTGGAAGATTCTTATAACACTTTTCTATTTCAATATTTCCTAATGGTGATTTAACTTTAAATTCATGTCTCTTTTCATGAGGTGAATATTCTAATTTACTACAGAATTTCTCATAAATAAAGGAAGGTTTTGACCCCGTATCAAATTGGATATTGGAAAAATTTGAGTAAACAAACAAAGTACCTGATACAACATCATTGGATGAACCAACATTGGTTTACATAGTCACAAAGGATCTCACTATACCTTTCTACTTATAATTCATCTACTTCCCATCATTTAGATCATTCTATGGGAAGGTATTCGCATAATGAAAAACTCATCGCATTTGAAACACCTTTTAGTTTGCAAATCATAAATAATCATAAGATCATTTTCTTTATAATCTTAGGCCAAATGTCCAAACATTCGACATCGAAAACATTTCCCATATTTTTTACGACAATCCCTAAGGTTGTTTTAACCACATTTCCCACAAAATGAAAAATGGAATTTCATTCCTTCAGATTTATTATGTTTATTCTTACCCAGTTTTTCGATATAGAAATTTTATTCTACATATTGTAAAAGTTAATCTGATCATCATAAAATTCCATATCTATCATCTATCACATCGTATGATTTTCAAAAAACTTTTGAATTCTATGGAGGGAAATTCCCCTTGTTATCTTCAGTTTAATCATGACTAAAAATGATTGAATTCACTATTAAGAACTCAAATATGATTTGGAGTGTACCTTTCCCTATCAGGTGATGTTTACATAACACTTGACCATTGAATATTCCCCCTTTTGTTTCAATTCATGGAATTTATTTTCTATCATATGTTGAACAACCATAGGAAAAAATTCGAAGAAAATATATTTAAATTTGTCTCATTACAAGGCAACGACCTCATCTCTATCCCTAGTATTCTTAACCATTGAAAAAAACTGATTTTCTTCACCTTAAAAAAGATAAATTTATCAGATAAATCATGACTATATCAACACCTTGTGACATAAAATATATTTTCAAGGGCTTTAATCCACCCTTCAACCACTATAGTATCAAAAGATCGACTTATAGTAGGAGGGTGTTTCCTCATTTAATGTTCCTCTATTGTCAAGTTACATTAAGGTAGTTCTTGTTGTTATCTTTCCTGAATACTCCCATAATTTGATGCCTATGTCAACTGAGAAATTACTTTCACCAAAAATCAGTTCTAATTCCAACAATTCTAGGTTGTGGATTTAGAAATATATTAGATTCTCAATTCCTTCTAACTTCAACATCCTTGTTTTTATGTGGAAAACCATTTTGAGAAGACATATCTTACATGAAGAAACATGGTATTATTAATATTCTATATCAATTCTACAAAACAATATTGTAAAAATAATTCATGTTATTATATTATCATCATCCTAACTCATAATTGTTTTTAAAATGTGATCTAATACCAGCTATAAGGACTAGGCCTTAAACATTACATAATATAGTAAATTCATTTTTAATTAACTTCATTACATTCCCAAGAATCATTTCATTTTATTGTTTTATAAACAAGTACGCGACCATGTGTACGCACGCTGATATGTAAGAATTTTTATTTAATAAGAGAGTAATATATGTAATAGTTGCATTGAAACAGTAACATTTAATGTATTTTAATAACAAATCAGTGAATTTTTTTTGAAAAAAAAGTGACTCTAATAAGTTGACAACATTTGAAAAGTTCAAATCAGATAAAATAATTTTAAAGTGATTCAGTTTTCAATAGTCAAGGAAGGAAACCTCATTTAAATATAAAATACATTTAGGTTAACGATATTGATTTTTGTGAAACACATAATTCAAAAAAAATTATTTCAAGAAGAGTTTTCCTAATAAAAAATATGACATCGACGGAGGACTCTATTATAATACATAAATAAAACACGGTTGTCCACAAATAGAGAGGTTCTAACAATTAGACATGGAGTAATTTTCTAGAAAGAGGAAGATGCTATGAATTTCAATATGCAACTATTCCATAAACAAGAATATTTTGGCTGCTCCTAATCATTTCTATAAATTTTATTCCAAACACAAAGAAACTGTTCATATTTCAAACTCTTAGTTGACTCTGAATCACTCCATTACAACCATATAGAGGATTATTAGAATAGTTCTAATAGTTTTCATGGCAATCATTGGTTTATTGAAAACATGCATCGATCCCCTGTTATGATAAATGACAGAAATTCAAGTCCATGAAAATAAAAGATGTGATATTAAGACATTATATAGTATAAACGACATATCACATACCCAGCTCGATTTAGGGGGCTATAGGAATGATGAAGTACTGAATTCGTCACAATTCTAGGTATTCTTCAACTTCTTGAAAGAATTATATAGAAACTTCATATTGGATGCATATTCCATGGTACCCAAGAACCCAAAAATAATATGTACCTATTGAAGGGGCAGTTCAGGTGTTCTGGTGGAGGTGCATTCCAGTTCAATATCGTGTACATCTGTTTTGAGGGGGATGCTCATCCATTATGGTTGAATGACATTGCATCAACAAGAAATGTTCTATTTCCAAATTATAGATTCGTGCACTGAAATAGTCTTGAAACCACCTAAGTGAAATGTTGGTTACATCGTAGTGGACATCAATGATCATAAACATCTCCAATCAAAAATTATAAGTAGAGAAGGTTTTGAAAAAACATGAATTGGATACATGCATACATGAAATTATGGGATGGAGAGGGCTCATTCAAATCTAGGATATCATCTTATATCATGCCCATGGTATGAAGAGAACTGTAACTAAAAAAACTTCTATGATGCCCCCATTCTGAAGAAACCTGTAGCAGAAAAAATTCCTTCTAATGACTTTATTTCTTAAGCCCAGTCAATTGGAAACATTTATGTCAATCAAAACCTGTTATGACACCCTTTCACCAAAATAAATTTTATCCCCGCCTTAATGCATGAAAAGTGGTTGATGGTAAAAGAAAAATGTTTCCTATTACAGAATGATGAATACTTTTTATTAGCATGATATATTCATTGATATAACATTCTTTTTTCTTATCTTTAGTTTAAAATGAATTTTCAGATGTTACTTTGATTTTAATGATGATAATGAATGAAAGTGTTCCAGTGATTGGAATGAAAACCCATGCTGAAATTGTGAAGAAGTATTTCTTTATGATGATGGTGGTGAAATCATGTATGTGATTCAAGCTACATAATATAAATATGTTAAGGAAAAATTATAGAAGACCATTTATTGTAAAACAATGTGTGTACTAGAATATAGTTGATTGAAATGATCCTATTCTAAATATGCAGGGCATTTCTCAAATAACATATTCAGAATGGGGGTAAAAGAACAACAATAATGAACCGAAAGCTATAAAATCTAAAAAAGAAAAAAGAAAATAATGTACAGGTATGAATTTACAAAAGATAAAAATTTCATTAAGATGATTAAAAATTGGAAATTATGTTCCGACCAAACCTGTTTAGCATTTTTTATAACAGAAAATGTAAAATGAAAATAATAATAAAAAAACAATGAATACATTCAAATAGTCAGAATTTTACAGTCTGTAAGAGTACCTTCAACTAAAATTTTCTTCAACATAAATAGTTATTCCCTCATACATGGATGTGGGAAAATGAAATAAGTAAGTTATACCTATATGATAAGATTCAGCATCACAGTGATGTAGTTGAACACAATTTGTAGCATTAAGACTGCCTAAAATAAATTTTTCTTCAACATAAATAGAAATACACACATACATTGATGTATGAAAATAATAATTGTCAGCTATAATTGCTTGAAAAGAGGCAGGATCATTGTATTGATGTTGGAACACATTTAGAGGCAGTAATACTTCCTGAAACTGAAATATCCTTCAACATAAATATAATTTCAGACATTCATGGACTTGGGGAATTAAAAATTGTAAGTTATACCTGCATGGAAAGAGGAAGGATCACTGTATTGAAGGTGAACACATTTAGAAGTAGTAAGACTACCTGCACCTAAAATCTGCTTCCACATACATGTAATTACACACATACATGGATGTGGGAAATTTGAAATTCTAAGGTATACCTGTATGATAATAGGCAGCATAACAGTAATAAAGTTGAATACATATAAAGGAATTAATACTGCATGCAACTGAAAACTGATTCAACATAAATGGAAATACAGACATACATGGATGTGGTAAAATGAATAATGTAAGGTATACTTGTATGGAAAGGGGTAAGATGACTGCTGAACAATTTCAAATGGTCAACTACACCTTTAAAATTTTGATTTAACAAATGAAAAGGTGGAAATATAAAGACCTTAGTTAATAGGGTTGAGAAGTCTTGTAAAAGATAATGGTCCAGTTTTGAAATACTTGATGGGAATTTGATAAGTAAGACTGGTAGAAGAAAAAAATGATAGGATCATTAGAAATAGTTCCACAGCTTATGAATCCCATCACAACTTGTCTGTTCTATGAAGTTGTATATCTCCAAAATGATGATACAATAATCACTGTTTCATTAAACACATTAAATATACCCTGAATTAATATTTATTAAATTGAATGTAAATAAATCTTAAAAATGTGTTAATGAATATAACTATAATACTGAATTTTTAATTTGAAAACAATTATGTTATATACAGTTTTCCTTATAATGGAATAACAATAATCAGTGTACATCCTTCATTTTTTTTTACTGTTGTTGAACACATATCCCTGAATGTAAAATTTATGCAGATTTGATTTAATTTAATGGTAATTTTGAATACAAATAGAAATACTATACTTTAATTTAAGTATTAATATGATTACATAGAACAAAATATAAGAAATAAAATTTTGAAATTGCATTGCCTTTCATATCTGGTGAAATCATGAGTCATTCTTTTTTGTTTTGTCATTTAATTTCACCTTCATTCGTATTTCGATATTTTTTTCCTGGAATTTTATAACCAAACTATCATGTGGTAAATGATGACATTGCTCAAAAACTTCTTCAAAAACAAATTCATACAGAAGGTTTTTCTGCATATAGAATGTAGTTAAAAGGAATAGTGGTTATCATCGCAAATGTATTGAAGGTTTAAAATAATCTATTGTTAAACAGAACGAATGGAGATAATATATATATACCTGAATTGTTGATAAAACTGTAGAGGATGTATCAAATCCTGAGTCAACCTTCCCACTGAGTTGAAATGACTCCACACTATGATGATCCTATGATGGAACGATAAAAGGAATAATATATTTACATGAAATTTACATGCAGGGAAAAGTAATTCATGATAATGGAATATATTGTACCTGACTTTGCTCATACCCACAACTTAAAATTGTAAAACCACTGCTTTTATGATCCTATATAAAAATAATAATAGGATTAACAGTTCAAAAATTTTCCATATTAATGAAATTATGAATATATAATAGATAGAACCTGATTTTCTATGAAGATGTCATTGAAATTGATGATGTAGTTTTCCTTATTGCTGATGAAAATTACTTTGTATGCATTTTGTTCTATTGAACGGTGATGATTTTGAATATTAAAATATGATACTTCAATTGACAATAAAACCATTTTTGATTTGAAAACATTTAATTCTGTTAGAAATTTGTACTCATCATCATCCTAATTTGAAAATGAAAGTTACTATTAGTTCAAATGAAGCGAACATATATTGGAAACATGCTATTAATTTTTTTAGTAATACCTATATCAAAGATTCTCTCAAATCAGAAGCTATATTGCTTATAAATTGTATTACTTGTTTATAAAATAGGACTACTGAGAAGGAGTGAGTGATATCTGTCACAAGAAGCTGCACTCTAAATATGTTGATTTATAAATGTGATTAATAAAGGATTATAGATTAGTAAAACTAGTTAGTACTATTAAAATATTAAATGACTAATTATCTTTTAAGGAATATAACAAATAAGAACCTTGGATTAGTGCAATTTGGAGAGATTTTTCAACTGTTGCACTAAATTTTTTCATCAACATTGTGAACTTTTTTCATCCAAGAATTGCATGATTCATAGAACCAGTTGTGAGTGGTTTGAATTTTTTGTATTTTGTCTGAAATAAATCATTTTTTTCGGCTGTGGAACATTTGAAATACATTAGGTAATTAATTTTCACAATACATGACTGGGTACCTACAATATAATGAATTTTATAATTAATTATATAATTTGACCATATATTACATACCTCTTCACAATTCTTCACTTCAGAAATGATTTTATTATTTTTCCAATAAAGCATAGATAAAGAGAAAGATGTTTGGGTATGTTGTTGATGGACTACATTTCTCTAATGCCATTACAATCCCGCATCTGAATAATGAAAAATAAAATTCAACTGTGAAAGACAATCTATAGATTAGTGATAACGTATACACTGGACATCAGATATAAAATTCAAATTTCCATTAAGTATTTAGAGAACCTTTTTATGAACTTTTCTACATCTTCAATATCAAGGTTGAATATGATTTTTGTCATGTTAATGGTAGTCTTTATTATAACAGAGCCTGAAAGATGTTATTAATCCAATTCAGAGGGAGATTCGCTTTATATCTTCAAACAGTAATAAACAATCGAAAGGGAAGTAATGCATTTTGTAAATTAAAAGTTTATTATTCAATTTCTTCACTCTAACCAGCTATAGTATTAAAATAGTCGATGACCCAACATTGTCTCCATGTAACGTGATGTCTGATTTGAATAGTCACCCCATAAAATGCATTTAACATGTAACTGACTGTACAAAAATAAATAAAGTGTAATGTTATATGTATATCACTGCTCAGATATACTAAAAGGCCATAATTACTAACCTTTAAATCTCTAGGACAATTTTCATCTTACAATTTGAATTACCCAATGTTTCAAGAGGACGTGACCAATGTAAATGTCCAATTATTTTTTATTCTGATAAGGAAGAAGAAAATTTTATGTAGTATAGCATAATATACGATGATAGTATTTCATTAAATTATAAAGTGATCTACCGAGGAACTCTATAAACATTTTAAAATTGTTACAAAACCTCAATAATCCTATACCTTTAAAATGTTATTCTGGAACCCTTCTCTGTATTATGTCTTCAAAAGAAGTAAATTCAAAACTAAAATGTGGCAGTGGTGCATCACAAGGCCGAACATGCATTGTTGATGTGAACAGTATTCAACAAGCATGTCTAGTTCCTATGTAACTACCTTGATTAGCACATATTTGGAAGTTTTGTATAAAATATCATATTCTTTCACGCAACAAATATTATAACTTAGAGATAATTTGACGACCAGTAACAGTATAATGTATCTTTGTTCTTTACAAAATGAATTTTCTATTATTATTAATAATTGGAAATTATACATATCTAGTTGACTATGTTTTGTGTTTTTGAAATGAAAAGAAAAATAAAATACAAGGAAGAAAAGCATAGTAAATTTAAAATGTGAAGTCACCTATTGAGCTCCAAGAATCACATCAATGGAAACAACATCATTGGAGTACCAGGACGGTGTGTTTCACCACAAATTCAAAATACTCCCTTGTATCTTCAATGTCTCATCAGTCTCCGGTGTGATCTCATTCAAAGGGGTAATAGATCACGAAAAGTTGAAAAAATTGTAATGTTTGAATGTGTATACAATGAGATCATATTTAGAAAAATTGATATTCATGAAATCATAGATAAATAACGAGAACAAACCCAACATTGACAATTTAACATTTAATATTAAATATACCTAACACAATCTATCAAATATTTCCTTGTAGATTATATTTAGTGTCGATTCAGAGGTTGTTGGATTATTATAACCAATTATTATTTTCAAACCTATTGGTGATGTGACTCTAGATACAACAACATACAGTTGACCATGACAGAACACATGTTTTCAAAGATAGAACCCATGAGAAGACAGTGATTGTCCTTGAATTTTGTTAATAGTCATAGCATAAGAAACAATCAAAGGATATTGTCTTCATTGTGGTTGGAAAGGCCATCGAGAATAGGAGTGTGTCATATTTAATCTTGAATGAATGCAAGATATCTAGAATTGAAACCACATAAAATTCTTGCTCCAATGACATGGTCACCCATGTATGTAACAGTCAAGCGAGTCCCATTACATAATCCAACAGAATGATCTACATTTCGATGAAACATGAAGGTAACCCCAATTTGAAGGGTAATTTTATGGGCAGACATCCCTGAAACATTAATACTATTTAACGTATCGGATGTGTATATGTTATGTGGCTTGTCTGTATCAAAACATGCATCACAAAATGAATCTTATCTAAAATAATCTTTGATTTCCGAACATGTTAGAGACATCACGTACTCAGTTACTTCTTCAACAATATCACAAGATGGAGTTAAGATGGCAGGGTATTTAAGATAATTCACATCAGCATAGTTACCAATGAAATTGGGATATGTATGTTCAACATCTGTAGAAATCAGATCTGTAGTACAACAAATAAGATGTTCTGATGGAATTGTAAATAATGATTCACCATGATTTGGCTATCTAATGTGACCTTCACCAATATCAAAGTCCATTTATCAAAATCATGAACATCATCAGAAATTGTAGAAGATTTGGAATAAAATCTCAGGTTCTTTGTTAGTTTTAGAACGTGATAATGTTGACGATGATCTACATGCAAACACTATTTCATTTTTGTTACCACCATGTACCCCAGGTAGTATTTGCATAAAATCCCCACGCAAGGCTACCGTTATACCACCAAATGGTATGATTGAAGTGTTTTTAATTTTTACTTACAATATATCTTTTAATGTATGTTCAAGATATTCAAAAAAAATACTTATGAATCATAGGTTCCTCATCCCAAATAATTATCTTTGTTAACTATAGAAGATCTGTAACATCCCTCCCTTGTTGAATATTGCAAACAGGGTTATCAGAAATAGATACCAGAATTCAAAATTTGGAATGTGTTTTCCTCCAACATGGTAAGATTAATGATGCAATTCCATTGGATGCAATTGCTAGAACGATATTACCTTTCGACTGTAGTAGAGATGTCATTACATTCCAAAGGAAGGTCTTACATGTACCTCCATTCCCATGAAAGAAAAAGAAACCACTAGAACATGTAGTAAATGAATACATATTGACCGTCATCACGTCTCCCTGTTCATCAGTATGCTTGCGCTGCAAAGTCAGATACTCATTCTGAAGGTTGTCTCGGTTATAATTATGTTCATCTGCTACCAACTGATCCCATTGAGAAATAATTTTTGAATCTGAAACTAGTATTGGTGGATAGGAATAGAGATATCTACCACTCCTCTGAAGATGGTTTTCTATATCAAGCAAAGCATACATCTTCTTTTGATCAATTGTGAGTGTCAAATCTAAATGACATTCCAGAATAGTGTTATATAATTATTACAGTGTTTTAAAAATTCAATTATAGTTATAAAAATAAACAATTACATAGCTATGAACCCATATAATCAACAGTTAGATTATATACCTTGCATTTACAACCTCTGTTGTTGCGCATAAAGAATTTATTCACTGAGGATATTCCAAGTTCATGCCACAATCAGTCTAGTTGAGACATATTGTTTGAGAACATAATTTTGGAAAAACATCTGCACATAGACTCTCGTGTAGCCCAAGTAGATACCTCTTTTATTGCCTCAATAAATTCCTTATCATCGTCAATTAGTCCTAATGCAATACATGCCTCCCGAAAAGTCCCATGAGTAATGTTGTTCATACTTTTAATACTATAAAAAGAAGTTGCACCTATGATATTTGTTAGAATTAATAACAGGTAATATAGCTCTCTAGTTGTTGGAGACACATAGTAAAGTCTACCAATATTGAATCCCTTCTTTCATGGATACGACTTTTTTTCACTTTAGTGGAATACAAATCATGTTCGGAATTCAACATCTGTGATACATCCACATTCCTAGTAAGAAAAATTACCTTGAAACCACACCATAGGCACTGATTAAAATATGCTACCCTTACTCAAGACAACCTCAATATGATCTGTGTCATTGTACATAAAACTATTTTGTCCTGGTAAAAAGAAATGCAGCCTTTCTACTAGAGGATGTCTATAGTTAATATCATAAGAGAATATCCTCCAATAATCCTCGCAAGGATAGATATATCGATAATCATAATACATCTTAATCTCATCACCATTATTTCCTGACAACTCTTAATTGTTGGTCTGATAAATTTCCATTGTAACACGATCATTACCTTTGCTAATATATGTAAACAAATATTTGATGGAAGTTAATTTATTTCAAACATCAATATTCCGATGAGCTTGATACATCATTAGAAATAAAGGATTTTATGGTACAAAAAATGATTATCCAATGGGATTACATTTTTCACGATAGTTCTTCCATCATTTCTGCGTCGGTATAGAACATACCCATCATCATCAACTGTTGTACCATCAACAAATTTTTTTGGAAAAAATTTACTACATTTTACATTCTTCATACATGGTGAGTTTCCATTTGCATCACCACAAGGTCGATGTATCATAAACATTTTTACAACTTCATGTAGATTTGGGAAGTCGCTGTGATTTGGAACTTTAGCAGAAACAGTCTTGTCAATGCACGCAGGAGTACTGATTTTGTTTTCTCGACATAAAAATAGTAAATTGTGTACATGAGGTAGTCCATGTTTTTGAAACTCCACTGTATGAACAACTACATAGAAAAACCTTATGTTAATGATTAAATTCATTAATTGATGCAATAAATAAGAAAATGAATATATCGATAACTCATTTGTACAAAGATAGTTTCTTGATCGTGACTTCTCAATGAAACACTTATCTCGTAAATCATTCATTAACAGATAAACCTCAATATTGAATATTCTGGATACAATGTGCGGACAGTCTGATGGATGAAGATTGTAATGTAAAATAAATATACTTATTTCTGGCCACAATGGATTGCATGAAAATGTTAAAAATAAATTTGGATATCCTACCCAATTACATATTGAAATAACATCTTGGGAAATTTGAAGCATATACATGGGACCACCAGTAATTGTAGATGGTAAAATAATTCGCTTCCCACATGCGTACCCATCACAGACACCTCGAAGAAAAGAATCTTTTTAACCATTTACAACTCAACCCTCAAGCGTTTTTGATTGATGCGAATAAAGGAAAGTCTCTAAGACTCTATCATTGTATAACCATAAACAATAAATTGTTGCAGTAGTCTTCTTGAATGGTGTAATGTTGGCATATCATTGAAACGACACTGCATATTATAGGATAATTATTCTCTCATTGTAACCTTCCGAAGCTTCATACTTGTACTAAAAAATGTAGAACATTGTAATATGTTGTCAACATATCCATCCTGACCACCTGCGAAAATCAGTGTATATTGTAGTGGAAGATACATGGGATGAAGCTCATCAATCCGCTGCAATTCACCAGTTTTGGTTTGAAGGATAATATCTATTTTAGATTTGAGATCTTCAATGTCAGCGACGATAAGCATAGTAATCTCAAAAGTAGTAGGAAAGTTGTATGTCTATGTATTTTTATGTCTTCTGTTAATTAGGCGCTAATTTAAATTTGGAATTTAATGAAGATCAATAACATCCCTTGCACTTCTGAAATGTAGAGATAAAACATTTCTTTAATGAAGCATATTTTGTAGGTTAAAAACACTATTAAAATAGATTGTTGTGTTTGAATTCTCTCCTTCATATCTGTACAGTAAATCAAATTGAAAAAGAAGTGAAAATATCAGCATCATGTCAATCTGTTATCTTACAACTGTAAATATTACCTGATGTTTCGAATCTTGTTTTTGAACTCATTAGTAGTATCATACACATATAGCTGGAAAAAACATGGTGGTTTTCCCTCAGGGGGATACGAACTACCTACGTGATGGTAGTTTTTTCCATTCAATCTGATTATATTTGGATCTCTACCATTATTGAGTGACCTATCCACCTTCCCGCCCATTAACGTAAATGAAAACATATAATTGAAAATATGAATATTTTCTTGTCATGATCTGGCCTCCACAAAGTTGCGATCTAAGTCTAACATTCTAAGGTACCGAGGACATGACGAAAGCTGTTCCAAATAAATGTTACCGAGCGAGTAGCATAGAGTGTATCGTGGGTTCCCATTGGTACTGCCTTTTTAATTTCTCTCCTCAAACCATATGATAGACACATAGTATTGACATATTTTAGAAGGATCTCAATTGTTCAAATAATCTGTTGGTGAGTAATGATTAAATTGAATGTGTTAATAAAATATTCACAACAAACTTCATAAGGTGTCATGAATTGAACCGTAGTATACTGATAGGTAAATATAATACTGTGACCTATATTTTCTACCAGTTTTAGTAGTTGTGTTATTTCTGCAGTAGTATTTACTAAAGTTAGTAATATAATGCATCTGATGTAAATGTATAGTTACCATGGAACGTGTAGTAACTCAGACCTGAAAAAGCCTCATGCATGATTACTTTCAACATGTATTTCAGCAGTTGTTGTTTCACTTCTTTTTGATGTAACATGAAACAACGTAGTAGACACCTCTAGTTCTTGGGTATAATCTACATTTAAACAACTATGGAATTCTGAAAGCATGTAGATACCTATAAAACATTCAAATAAATATGAAAGCTTCATTATACTTTACAACACACCTGTGTAGGGAAAATTTGATTCCTTTCTAGTAGCTAAAGAATGGAAACATTCTCTGTTGTAAACGGAGAATGAAACACATTAAATTCTATGAAAATTGAAATTAATTTGATGGAATAACTTGTGATCACTCTGATAAATAGGTAGGTGATGGGTAAGTGACACTGTTTGTCTCAGTCATTATACCTAGAAGAAGTAATGATGATTTAGTTAACTCTTTAATATAAGAGATAAGAAACCTGAATATTGTTCACAAGAATACGTTGATAGAATCCTCACTAATGGGAACATAATTCTCATTATTGTATTCAGATATATGCTTTATCTTGCTACATCACACAGATTTTGTTGACGATGTTGCACAACCATGATGATCTATCAATGATATATAACAGTTTAGTAACTAATCAATGTCACAACATAGTAAAAGCAATATTATTAGTTAATGTATTGTGAGTTTGGAATGGAAGTCACCATTCAAAGATACAGTTGTCAATGATATGCATGATACTCCTTTCGTGGTGTATATCTATTGTAGTGGTTTAGATGCTTTAGTACAGAAAATGTTAGTATAGTACATAGGTCAATAGACAGTACATTTACGAAAATGTACTAATTAAAAATGTATTTTAGCAATGAAAATAAGAAAAACTGATCTCAATTACATTTATTTTTTTATTTCCACCTTCTATATTGGTTGTTCTAATAGATATTGCTGATGAAGTTCCACATTCTTGAGGAACTTCAAATTCAATAGAAGAATATGTAATGTAGAAAACGTCATTTAGAGTAAACATATTGTGGGTATTTGACAATTTTGGAAGATTGAAATTGAACTCACAAGTTGTAGATAAAGACGACAGAGGTATGCCTGATCCTCTGTTCAAATTGCAATTCAGTTGTACTACTTCATACGTTCAAGTAGGAAATAGGTGATGGTAGTCTGTATATGTATAGCCTAAAAATGTATGAACTTATAAAAGAGTAGCTTTCATTATGGAATTATTGGACGAAGTTACAGTAGTAACTAATAAATGTCAGGACACAGTAAAAGTAATATTCTTTTTCAATGTACTGTGAGTTTGGAATGGAGGTCACCAATGAAAAAAATAGCTGAATCTGTGGTACATGTACAAAATTGTTAGGAATTAAATAAATATATTTCAATAATGAAAAGAAGAAAAAATGATCTCAAGTATAGTTAATATTTTATTGTCACCATTTATATTGTTTTTTCTAATAGATATTGGTGCTGAATATCCACATTATTGTGGCCCTACTAGGTATATAGTAGAGTAAGTAAAGTTTTCAATGTTATTTACAGAAAACATATCAAATGTATTTAACAATTTTAGAAAACTAAAATTGAACTAAAAATTGGAATATAAAGATGACAGTGGTATTCATGATCCTCTATTCAAATTAGAATCGTGTTGTACTACGTCATATGTTCTAGTAGTAAAAAAGTGATGGTAGGCTATAGATAAACTTCCTGGACTTGTATGAACATGTAAAATTGTATCTAACATTATGGAATTTTTGAAAGAAGTTACATAAATTATATACCATTTTTCATTCTCTATTATGTAGTCTCCTTAGAATCCTTTCATGTCTCGAAGCTGATGGTGATAACATCATTGTATCAGTTTCCTTGTGGTTGAATTATCATGTT
The DNA here is from genome assembly GCA_963277665.1 of Viscum album. NCBI lineage: Eukaryota > Viridiplantae > Streptophyta > Magnoliopsida > Santalales > Viscaceae > Viscum > Viscum album. The sequence continues at coordinate 1,994,893,776 of OY728151.1, forward strand.
TTGGAAGGTATCCATAGTATGTTTATGTGTAGGTAGATTAAATTAAACATAAAATTGGAAGACAACTGTTTTTCCTTCATAACAATATTCTAACATATTGTTTTTTAAATTGAAATGTCTAGCTGGTAAGGAATATTATATAGTGAAGGCATAGTGTTACAAAATTTCCTGGTTAATCAACATAGGAGATATTATCTACAAATGCATCAATAAAAGTGATTAATTTTTGGTAAATGCCGTAAAGTTGTGATTTTTGTTTTCAGAGCAAATTAAAATTATTTTACCTAATAAATATATTTGGACGGAATGGATTTTAGTACCGTTGAAGATATTTCTATATGTTGCATGTGGAGAATAGTTGCTCTGATGTATAATAGAGCAGTATTCCACCTAAAACAGACATCAGATTTATAATCATGGGTTAGCAGTAGGATACACATAATAATATTTTATTTACAATTTAATTAAAATACTATAGATTGTGGGATTGAATTTTTTAGGGTGTGTCAAAGCAGAAATATGAACTAAAATAATATTTCAACCACAATTTTTTGTCGACGATGATATTTTAAATGTAATACGAATAAAATGGAGTCGGTGTTCTGTGGAAGTAAATGCTTACAGAGGTAGAAGTAGTCCTGTGATATAGGGAAGTGTCCTGGTGTAGAAGCTGACAGCTCATGTTATAGCCGATCGGGATACTTGGACAGCTTGTCTCAACGTCCATCACAGGGGATGAATAGTATGAAATTTTATGTGCATGTTGAAGAATCCAGCCACAATATTGGTGAAAAGGTAAGTCTAGTGGGATCTTCTATATTATAGATATGTTGACATGTAGATGTATGAATAACGTTACAAAATGTGATGCTGCTTACGAATGCTCTAATACCCAAAGATGAAGGGAAAAAAGGTATTATGAAGTAATATGCAAGAAAAAATATGGAAAGATACTTGAATGAAAGAGAAATCGATCGCAAACCCTAACGAACCGCGGTTGATACAGTAGGCTTTCTCATGTTATTTAGGCTACGTGGTGGAAACAGAAAAATCTTCAAGGGTCGGCTAGCAGTAGAGGGAGGTGACCAGAGGAATTTTGGTTGAGTGGCACTGCACAGTAAAAACCCTAAATAGGAGGAAAGGTATGAGGTATTGTACTGGAAAATGCGCTTGCACTTGAGGGAAGGATGAAATGGATTGGGGGTTTTTTAATTGGTGGTGATGTGGAGAATTGGGAAGCTGACATGTATGCTTAGAGAAGCCTAGTTTGTTATATATAATAGATTCATACATATCAACCCAAAATCATAAAAAGTGGGTTCAAAAAAATAATACCCATTTTATTTATAATACAAATGTTTTTTATAAGAAAACATGAAATCAATTCATGAAAAGTATTCACAAATCATCTTGGTTTGTCCGTTTCTCTAAACCATCCTGAAACTATGAGAAAAAATATTTTTAAACACGGTATGAGCACAAAAATGTTAGTAAGGGTCATAAAATGAAGGAGAGAAACCGTTAGTACATGATTACATAAAAACTATTGAAATCATTTTCACGACGACGTATGTATCATCCATAATGTATCTTATACATACTTTGTGAAAACAATGGATTTATATATACATATAAAACATAAATAATACAAAAAAAAAATGTTCTTTTGGGAATTAAATACATTAATATTAACTGTCACATCTTCCATATGATTTGTAAACCTCATGGATACCTTATAGTGTAACCCTCATGGCTACATTATTATATAACCCTCACAACTACCATATGGTGTAACCATCACAATCACACTTAGAGTAACCATACGATTGATCTCCAATATAAAAATTCCCGATGAATTAAAGGGGGTATATATGCCTAATCCTTTATCTTGTTAAATAAAAAATAACCACAACAAAATCATAAAAAACAATACTTACTTCATATAAATCATTCCCTAAAAAAAAGAAATCAAAAGGGGATTTTTAAAGAAAGTTCCTTACAAATATGATGTAATTTTTGTGAGAATTAATAATATTAATGGTATTTGTTTATAAAAATTAAATTCTAATAATAAAACATAATATTATCAAAATTTCATTTTAAAAATATTATTTTTACCCCATAATAAATAAATTATATGGTTAACCCATTGAATAGAAATTAGGTTAGGAATTCCCTTACCTCGGGTTCTTGTTACTTAAAATCTATTTAATCCTCCCAAATAATGGTTAAAAACGTGTTATTAATATTTTAATGAAAAGTATTTTTTTATCACATTATATAATCATTTTATTATATCATTCCACCAATTTATAAATAATATTTTGTTATTTCGATTGTTTTGGTTGTGTTCTTTACATGGTTTCTAAGGTCGGTTCGTTATGGATTTTCTTATCGAATGGACTTGAAAATACATAAGTATAATGAAATGGTATTAATATGTTTATAAAATATTAAATGATTCCCCAAATCCTTTTTTATATATGACGGTAAATCATTAGATAAAATATGGACGATATTATTTTAGATCATTTTGGCGGTTCATTGATTATAACAGACTAGTTTCATTATATTATTTAATAGTATGTATATATGTTAATTGAAGAACATAAAAGGGTAATATAATAAAATTTAAAATATATTTTAACCATTAAAATATATTTATGACACACCGTGAAGGCATTTACTAAAATTTAAAGCACATCATCTATGATTTCGGTAAATCGACACGTCATGGACAATGTTTTTAATTTTTAAAATAAAAGTTAGTGGAGAAGAAGTATGATGATAAATTTTCAAATAAAAATGATATAATAATAGTACATAAAATTTACAAGAGTTTTCATGACACTAGGATAAGGGGTTGATAAGATATTATAAAAAATGAAAAAGAATTGAAAAGGAAATAAATGAAAATGAATGCGGATTTTTACGCCTTGAATTATCTCACATGAGAACATCCTAAAGGTAGTTGGATTTTCTATTTCATTGATACCAACAGGTATTGTAAATGGAAAGGAGTCTTGGAATGGTTTTTGGGAAGAAATTAACAAGGATACAAGGTTTTGAGGTGTGAGGGGAAGAGGTTGTGAGGGGATTTATTTATAATGGAGGAGAGTGGTGTTTTCTCATTATTATATTTATTAGTTTGTTAAATTGGCTCAAAAATATTAATAGTTTTAGAATAATCAAAAAATATATTAAAATAATGAATTATAGTTCAAGACATTTTGATTATATCAGCCTTACATAATATATTACTCAACAAATATTGTATTTAGCTTATATCATAATTTACCGTATTTCACTATTCACCAAAAATTTAAGTATTTCAAAAAATCCCATAAATCCTACCCCAAAATTTTTAGACAAGAAAAATTATAATATAAAATCCATTTTTTGAAAATAATTTTATAAATATGATAAATTTTATTTTTACCAAAAATCATAATTTTGACAAAAAATATCAGTTTTAATACTATAACTACTTTTTAACAATTTGAAAAAATAATTAAATTATCATAAACATATCATATAATAATACATGAAATTAATAATTCATGAATCTATTTTATGAAAATATATTTTCTTTTAAAACACTATATTAATTATAAAATTGTAATTATTTATTTATGACTTCCAAAAAATAACAATACTTAATTTATAATTTTTTAAATAATTATTTATTAGTTCAATGATATAAATATGTCATATTTCCACTTATATGATGGATAAATTTTATTTATACTTTATTAAGTTAGGTTAATACTCTATCGGCCAGATTACTATTCTGAGTGGCCAAGTTACTATTCCTAAGGTCAACTTACTATTCCATCAATATAAATTCCATAATTTCTAAAAGAAAACATTTTTCATTATAAATTTATAAATAATTTGAATATTTAATTCCTAAATGAATGGAAATTACTTGATATGTACCCAGGTTTTTATAGATAATGAGTTGAAATAACATAGATAACATAAATAAATACATAAAATCATGTCAATTATATTCATTAAATCTTATGTAAGATATTTTACCTTTTTTATCATTCAATCCCACTTACATTATTCATGTTTATCTTGGGGGGAGAGGTTCAATAATTTTAGTGCCTGAATACATGACACACATTTTTTGAATTTTTTTAACCAACATTTTTTCTTCCCATAATATAAACCCTCCACAAGATAAACTATAATGGTATTTATTTTGGATTTTACTTCTTGATAGGATCTATTCAGTTTAGGTTAATATTGGGGAAAAATAAATAATATGATGATTATTATAAAAAAATTAAAAAATCTATCATTCCCTTACCAAATATGAATATTTTCATATACATTCAACAAACATCATCCGTGTATCTTCATCAATAAAAGGATATATATAAAATATATTTTCATTTTTTCTTACATAAAAAATGAATTTATTTATAAGGGTTTAATTAAAATCCATTCATATCCAAGAAGAAAAATATAATCATTCCTTATCGACTTCTCAATTGTCAGGTATATCAAATGTCATCAAATAAGAGGGTAAAAAGCCTATATTATCATAAACATGGGATGGGAAGCAAAGTAATAATAAATGATGTTATTAAAATCATCTTTCATAAGTGTGGTAACGTCATTTTGTTGACAATTCTATAATCACAAATCAAAATCAAAACTTTTACCTGATTTTTCATTGAAATAAAATTCCTATGTTGTTTTAAATTTTAACCACTATGATTACTACTATCATCAAAATCAATATATATATTTCATTATTGGATATGGGTAGCTGTTAATTTTGGTTAACATGTACTACCATGTTTACCAACTTGGGGATCATTAACATCCAATTTGGACCTAGTAGTTTCGAGTATTGAAGGATAAGGAGGTTACTTAGTAAATGTATACATATGAACCCCCTATAATGATATGTTAATTTATCTATTTAATCTCACTTTATCCCACACATAAAATTAACAACAAGTAATAAAAAAATATACATACAAAAATCTTATATATTAAATGAAATAAAAATTTAAAATTTATTCCAATAATAGCTAAATAAAATTAAACATATTATTATTCATATTTTCAAATGTACTCAACTAAAATGATAAAAAAAATTATTGAAAACATTGATGAGATGTGTAATGATATAGAAAAGAAACAAACTTAATTAAATTATTATAAAAATCTAAATGTTACATATAAAATTTAGTAAAAATATTAGAATGATAAACAAAAACAAAATATATTAAAAAAGAACAATTTATCATATTCGTTAGGGTAGTTAACAGAATTGTCAAACAATTCATGGACAATTTATGTCACATCAAATAAAATTGATAATTTATAAAATTAATATAAAAGAATATGTAAATCTGAATTTTAAATATAAATTTGATTAAAAATTATAAAATTATATAAAAAAATAAAAAAAACATAAAAAACATAAAAAACCATTTATCTTATTCATTAGTAATTAATAATGAAAAACATATTGGTAGTGTTTATGAAATATTAATTGATATAGAAAGAATAAACAATATATTTAGTAAAATCTAATACAAATCCAATAGTTTCATATAATATTTACCAATTGAATAATCATATAAAAACTTATTGTTTTATAAAAGTAAAAATTTATCATATTTTGTAAAATATTTTTTTTATGTAAAAAATTTAAATCTAATATATCTAACGTTTTATAAAATTTAAAAAGGTATCACAGAAATAAAAATATTTTACCTATAATATTTTTAGATTATTAAAGGATTTATTTCCTAAATTCATTATTCATGATAATTCTAGATGGAAAAAAACCATGTATATAATGTTTTCGTAAATATTATATGATAATATTTCCATAGAAATTGGGATCTCATATAAATCAATATCACCTTTAAGTGTTTCATCACCAAAATTATATTTCTTTCATGTAAAATGATAGATCAATATACATTTAGTAGATCAATAACTTAGAGAATGTGTTTCACATCTACTTCCAAGATAAAAGGATCAATAGTGTATTCAAATTTATTTATATTTACTAGTGTCATACCAAATTCATCAATATTGGAATGGTTGTTAACGATAACATATTTTTCGTTAAGAAATGTACCTAAAAATTTAATGTAATCAATCTTATATTTTTTCAAGCTCTATGTAATATAAAATTGATGCATATATTTTGTTATTTCTTTTAAACTTGAAAAAACATTCATTTTTTTGGGAAAACAATAAAGTAATATTATGAATTGCACTTATGTTTTCCTAATAATTGGAATAAATTGTTTTTACCATAATTTCATACTTAGAAAATGATATCAAATTTAATCTCAGGTGGCCTTCTAACCATCTAAATATTTACGACACATCCAATATACCATTAAATGAATTCTTAAACCATGGTATTTTTTTAATTATGATCATTCAATATCTGTATATATTTTTTTACTTGGATAAATTTTTTTTAACACATTTATATTTAATTTTTTATATGGTTTGTCACTATATATATAATTCAAGATGTATAAATATACGTACTTTAGTTTTTGACTAGTTAATGATTTTAATTTTAATATATGGATCCTCGTTCCCCCAAAACTGATTCGTTTATGGTGAGATGATGGTTAAATGATGGTATCCAGTATAGAAATTGAGTTTATATAAAAATAGGAAACCTCTTGAGATATATTATTCTAAAAAATATATGATTCTGGTCGATATTATTTATTAACACATCGCTTAAAAATATTCATATAATTTGCAAAATGTTATATCAAATAGATATTTCATATCCAGGAAGATTTATTTCATACCTAAAATGAACCATTAAAGGAACTATGACAACAAAAAATTATTGTGGAATATATATTTATAGTTGGAAAAATAAAAAACTACATTATTCCCCACATATGTTCAATGGATTTCGATCATTCACTTTATTATAAATGGAAATAACTTACCTTAATGATATTTATTTTTGACATATATGGGTGGTATTCTATTCAATGAAACTATTAGGATTTGTTGCATCATGACATGATAATCAAAATATTTCATTCCAATTAAATTCATATATTTTAGTGACATGAGTTTTTTATATTTGAATAATATCACTATGACACATTGAAACCATGGAGGCAATATAAATAACTAATTTTTTCCTTATTTCATAATTTTTGAAAATCTAGAAGATGATATGTTGATCTTCCTTTAGGAGTTGGAGTAAACTCTAAACACATTCTCGTCCTTAGTAAGTCTAATTTTCCATTCAACCCATCCTTAGTTTTACCTTAAACATCAAACATGTTTCTAAAAAAAGTAAAATAGACACTCTTATTTACATGTGGTGTATCAATTTTATGTTTGAGAACATGATATCCCTAATATAAATGCTTAAAAAATATTGATTTTTTCTTCCATATATTTCTATCATTACCAAATTTCTCAGTATTTTCAAATCTGACATCTATATTTTTCACTCTCTCAAAATACTAATCAATTTAAAATGGTTTTTGAGAAATTTTAATTCGTTTGATTCGTTGAATTCCTTTATAGTCCCCAATAATAGGGATCCATAAACAGAATCCTTTGATCACCCATGTATAAAATTTTTCTCCCATGTTCTAATTGATAATATGATGTAACTTCTTCACAAATTTGACATGTTTTATGCCCATTAACAGCGTATCTAGAATAATTACCATATACTAAGTAGTTATTTATAGTAAACAAAATAACTATATGCAATTAAAAATATTCCATTTTATAAGAATCATAAACTCTAAAAACTTCCTCCCATAAAATATTCAAATCATCAATTAATGGTGATAAGAGAACACCAATATTGTTTATATACCATTTTGGTCGAGAAATTACTAAAATCAACAAGATATATTTCCACATAACAAAAAATAAAATATATAAGTTATTAATTACCAATAAAATAGTTTATCAACTATGTTTTATTATTAGGATCTATTATAGATTCATTCCATCAATGAATATTTTATTAAGAGATTTTTAATTATATTTCTGAAGTTAGGAATCTATTGAACAATTTTATTATGTTGTGGAAAATCATGTGGATGAGCTAATTTTCCATAAGATATTCACTCATCGGTATTCCATCTCTACCTTTTTTAATCATTTTAAATTGAACTTTAATTGTTTATATTATTAATTATAGGAAGATAAAAAATTGACATAAAATAAGTCTTAGTTATTGAATAATCATTCTATGATTATTATTTTAACTTATAGAAAGATTCTCCACGTTTAGGATATTATAAAGGACTTTTGAGTTCTTTCTTATATCGAACATAGTCATTCAAGCATACATGCATATTCTTATACCCCAAACCCATCAAGGATAATATTTTATTAACATTATAGTATGAATATAGAAGATAATTTTATTTAGAATGATTTTCTTGCAATAGTTATAGAAACTATGCAAAAATCCTAAAAACCAATCTATTCTCATACTTCAAGATGGTCAATATTTAACCCATTGATCAAAAAATAAATTTCATATAACCAATATGTAAAGTATTTTTAGAATCACTATATGGTTCTTGATCATCAATTCCTTTTCAATTTCCTTTACTTTAATATCATCAATCATTTCTCTAATTTGATCAGACTTAAGACCTTGTAAATATCCATCATTAATAGATATTGAATTCATACCAATCTCACCATAAAAAATACAAGGAATGTATGATGGATTTAAAAAATTAGGAATTATATTATATTTTGTTTTATACAATGAATATTTTTCATATATAAATCTTTTGATCATGGGCTGTAAAACTGCTCATTTTTTAACATTTTGTTGGAAAAAATTTAAAAATGCATCTAGACCATCCTCATATTCATTACAGTTTTTAAATTTAATAAACTAACTATGAATCATAATTATCTATTAAAAATTTTAGTCAATGTATAAAATTTACCATATACAAAAATTGAATTTCACGTTCACTTTTATAAATAAAAATACAAAAAAATTAAATATCATAATATAAATATCGAAATGTTTTTTAAATGTATAGAATATTTTTAATTTATTTAAAATAAAATGAATATTATCACATGTTTAACAATTAAAATATAATTGTTCATAAATTGATTTATTTATAATAAATAATATAACACTGTAAAAAATATGATAGTGATAGTCAATTTCACTAAGTAAAATCGTTCTACAATTTACATTGTTGTTTTCAAATGTAAACAGTAAAAAAATATTCCATTCATAATATCTGTTATTGAATAGTAATAAAACATGATACTACAAAAGTCAATGTATAAGGGGAAAATATGAAAGTCTAGTAATAAAGATACTAGAGTTTGTCTATTTAGATGGAATTTCCTACAATATATTTATTATAGAGAAAAACAGTTGTTATATTAACAATTAAACATAAATGATGCCTTTATTTTTAGAGTAACACTATGTAAGAATATTTTTCTATATAATGTTACCTAGTCATGTGAAGTAGAGTAGTTTTCTTTTTGTTAATGGGTAAAAGTTCCAGAAAAATAATTTTAATTTTAGGAATTGAATTAAGATCGTTAAAATTTCTTTTAATAATAAACTAGTTTTTTGTTAGCAATTAGATGGGAATAAGATACCTAATAAGTAAATCATTATAGGTCATGTAACACAATCATTAAATGTATTAAAACCCCCAAAAAACCATTCATAATGTATGTAAAAAATATATTTTAAAAGACACACATTAAGTAAATTTGAAATACATTACATGTAATAAAAAATTTAATTATTAATTTAAACAGAATTTGTATGCTGTTACAAATAAATTCTATATTTTTAAGAAACCCACTCATCAAATAACAATTTAAAAAAATATAACACAAAATAGATATTCATTCAACAAAATTAAAAATTCCTTAGATGTTGTGACACACTTTAAATATTCATTAAGTGAATATTAACACCCATTAAAAGAATTATAAACACCAATTAAACAATATATTAAATTGGTCTATATAAATCATTCATTAAATATACATTAAATCAGAAAATAATCCAAAAAACACATTAATAAAAATAAAAAACTTTAAATTCCTCAAAAATTAAAAATATAAATAAAAAATGAGGATAAATATTGGAGATAAGTGGACATAGAGGATGATAACAAATGATAAGTTCATTGTAAAGTTTTAAATAGGGAGAATTAAGATGATTATGAGTATGTGCATGTATACAAATGCTAATATCAATGAAAAATGAGTGAGATAAATGGATAAGGGTGTTTTAGAAATAAAATTAGGGTCTATCATAGATGAAATTTACTGGAATGAAAAAAATATTAAAAATACCACACTTTACATATTTTTAAAGGTTTAATATTCCATTTAATCATCAACAATTGTGTAAAACCCCCCAAATGGTGTATTTATGTAAAAAATAATTTATCAGTTTATTTTTCAATAACTAAATCTATATAGGATACAATTAAATAAAATTTCCCCAGTGTGTATTATATAGATGAAAGTAGGTAGATGGTGGATTTTGTGAGCCTAGTGTTGGTGGAGATTAGTGTTGACAGGTGGTGGAGATCTTAGGTTGCAACACCCCATGATTTTGAGAGTGAATTATTTCTTATTTAGAATATATTTTAAATGTTTTTAAATTTCAGAAAACACTGGAAATAATTTATTATATATATATATATATATATATATATATTTATCACATTCCTTTCACATGAAATACCAACTTTCCTTGCGCTACATGCAATACCAACTTGGCTTGTGCTACAAGAAACACCGACATAGGTTAAGATGCACACAACATTGAGTTTTGATGATACAAATTATAATTTATATAAAATTATTTAAATGATATCATTATAACATAAACTTTAAAAATATTTATAGAAATATTAATAAATATTTTCCAAATATGTGTTATAATTTGTTTATATAAATAAAACATATTTATAATGAAAGATTGGATTATTGGTAATATCCTTTTATGTTCAAAATATTGTTCACTCGAATGAACCACTTATAATAATGAATGTAATTTTAGATACATTTCGAAATTGAATTTTATAAAATAATATTAATTTTTTAATTTAGAATATCTATGTTATCCAAGGTTGAATTTTTGGAATTTTTCTAAGAAACATCATTTTTATTAATAGAGAAAATATTGTTTTTTAGTTAAAACCCGCATTTTTTAAACTAAATTATTAATGATAAATTATATTATAAATATTTTTTAAGTTCAAATTCGATATTTATTACAATTATTAATCCAATTTAATTCATTATAATCTACTTCCCATTGAAACTGAATATAAAATCTCAAGAAACTTTTGAACATTTTCCTACATTAAAACACCGTTATTTCGTCTCATCTGCAGGGTTAGCACTAATCATAATTTTGACACTTATATGAAGTGAATTTGAAAAGTATTACATACACCATTATATTCAGTATAATATTTAGATTCTAATAATAAAATGTAAATTTTTAACCAAAATGATTAGTAAAAGTTGTTAAAATTAATCACTGGAGTTAAGGAGGAATTAAGATTATTTAGTGACTAAAACATAAAAATAAGTTCCCAAAAGATCTATACACATGTCCAAAACCTCATTTATATCCATATTTCGGGAATAAAAATTCCATTGTTGTGTTTTTTCGGCTTGTTAATAATTGTTTTAGGTAATAAAATTTTCACAACAAACATGTTTCTAGAAATTGCAATTCAGTCCTTTTCCTTACCTATAAAATGCCACCATCTCTACCCATTACCCACAACTCTCATACATTTTATTTTATTCCAATATAATCCCATGTATCCTCCCAACAAACATAATTTTAACCTTAAATCCACACTTTGGGCAGAAAGCTTTTCAAGGAATCCTTTTGGCATAAACCAAAAGAAGTTACCCGATTTAGAGGTAATGTCTTGTCTCTAGATCCTTCTATTTATTTTTTTTCTCCTCCCAATACACTATATTTGTTCCCTTATTTTTTTGAAAAAACAATATCTTCCATATAATAATATGTTCATATTCATTGTTTCTGATATTCACTTGCACACACCTCTAGCTAATGGATGTTGAACATACACTTTTTGTGTACGACGAACGACCGCCTCCTGATATGAGGATTGTTCATTTCCCCATTAAAACTGATCATGGTGGAATATATGATGTAAAATATGTTTATATATGTCATATATTATATTTAATATATATATTTTGGATTATTTATTAATTTTAAAACACACATATCTTTAATTTCTATTTTTTGTAAATATGATAATCTCGTTTGAGGAATTGTGGACTATTGCCCCTCAATACAACACTGTTCATTCACAATACACATAGAATGTATTAAGGATGGATTTAATGAAGATATATGATATATATGATATAGTAATGATACTTTAATAATGATACATATATATACATATTTCATTTACATGCTTTCTTTCAATACGATAATAAAAATGGAAACAATGTTCATGTGTGTGTTCGACATACCATATCCATGAACGGAAAATTTCATTTCGTAATCCAATATTTAATATAATTTTATAATAAATATATCCAATATATAAATAATATTTTTCTCATATTTTACATTCTAGAATCATGATAAATGTATAAGGACCAATGATGTATCAAATTAAGACACATGCAAAGAACAAAGTGAATATTACCCAAAGTGAAACATTAACATAACATCATTAAAAAGGTGGTAATATAAGGTTATAATAAAACCATATATGATAATAGATAAAATAATATGATTATATAAAATATTTATAATAAAATTATAATTATTATTTAGGAATATTGTACGAGTACGGAGAGTTTCGAGACAATAGGTAAGGGGATTTCATCTCACTTTTAATTTTATTGATATAAATGTTTTGTTCTCCACTCATTACATTCGAGTGGTGTATGTTATGACTATTATTTTAATATATGTATCTTATTATTAAATTTATGTTTATTCACATTCCCTTTCTATGACCATTCTTTCATGTGGATTTTGTTTTCAAAGTTACCAAATTCGTAAAAATGTTTTATCTCCATTTTCCTTCTTTGAGACTTATGTTTTTTATGCTCCCAAACTATTTATTTATTTTTAAATACTTCCATTTTACATGTAATATCATGAATATAAATATTTTAATGATATTATATGCTTCATTTAATTTAATTTCTTTACATTTAGAGAATTAACATAAGATACCATGTTATAAGTGTTTATTGGGACAAACTCATTGATTTTTGAGATTGTTTATATTTAAGATTACATTGATGAAATATTATGTTAAATATCTCAAAAAAAATTTAAATTGCTTCCTACTCCTATATTATTTCATGATAAAATCATATATTGATACCATTTTTAATCATTTATTACATAACATATTTAAAATAGTTTTTTTGGAATTCTTGACATTACCCTCTCTTCATTTGGAAATCTATGTTCTCTAAAAATACTTTCCAAGAATATTATACAATTCTAATATAAGATCTAAAATAAATATATAACATTTTTTAATTTAATATATATCTTCATGGGAATATTCATTAATTTTTCAAACAATGCAATTTTTACCATGGAAAAGGGATGTTCTTTTCACCTCGTATGACATGTATGGATATACCCACCATAATTTCTTCAAAGATCCCATTTTCATTATTAAAAAAGAATATCATTAGAATTTTTTTAAATGTAATTTTCTTGGAACTTTTTTTTCAAATTTTTTTAAAACATATTTTATATTTTTCATGGAAAATTTTCTTCAAAATATTTTTCAAGTCAAAATTACAACATTTCAATATCAAATCAATGAAATGGTTTTCAAAACTTTTTCAATATTATTTTAAAAGTTTTAATGAAAAATGATTTTCAATAATTTTTCTGGATTTACTTATAAGTATTCAATATATTTTCATATAAATTGTTTTGAAATTTTTTTGAAACATTATAATAATTTTAAAGTGTTTTTAATGAAATGGATTCTTAAAATATTTTGATGAATATTTTACAAATTGTTAGGGAAAAGGTTTTAAAAATGATTTCATTAATTCTTTATACGTTTTCAAAAAATTTCTTGGAAAATTGTTTTCAAAAGGTTTTATGTATTGAAAATCCTTTTTCAAATCAGAAATTATATTTCCTTTAAGAAAAATTTTACAAGATATTTCAAAATTATTTTCCATATAAAATGAAATCTATTGATGCTACTCATACATTCTTGGAAATGATCTAAAAGTTCCATTGATATCATTTGTATGAATAATATTATTCAAACGTCTTGGTCTTTATGAAACCCATTTATTATTCATGTGTAATATTTTTATGAAACCTGTTTTACATTCATGGGTTATATGCTTTTGAAACCCACTTCTTTTCACAGGATACATTTATGATGAAATGATTATGAATCATGTATATTTCCTCATGTAATGATATGATAACATGTTTATGACACCCATTTCATCTAATGAGTTATGAATGTTATATGTTTATTTATGATCTTGATGAAAATGTATCTATGATTTCATTATATGATTTTTGGGACCTATATATCCCTCTAATTCCTTAGAAAAATACTTATATATGACATGATAATGATGGGAATCAAGTTGATAGTCTTGATCCATTATGAGAAGATGGGGAAACCTGACCCCTTACAAAGAAATCACTTCCATTGTGGATGGTTGTTTGTCTGTCCCATTAGGTGTAGTCACTATGATGATTGATGTTGGGGAAACATGATCCATTATGGGAATTTGGGGAAACCTGATCCATTATGTCTTCCATAATTCAATGTCTTATTCATTTGTTATGATTTCAAGGCCTATTCTCTTTATTTCATTATTGTCCATTTCTTATTCCTATATTATCTTTTCATAGCTTGTGTTCATTATTTCATTATGATTCTTTTCTTATTAACTTCCATGATTTTTAAAATGCTTCATTTTTAGGAACATTGAAATTAAGGGCATCATATTGTAATGTTTTGATCATGTTCTCATACCCTTTAAACTCATAATTATGCTCACACGGCTCCATTGTTTCCCTTACTAAGCATTTGAGCTCACCCCTATCTTATGTTTCCTTTCCTAGGTTATGAGGAATGGTTTTAGGTATATCAACTAATGGTGGAGATCCTTATGGGATATGTTGATGATCTTTCACCAGGATAGACGACTCTTTTTTAATGTTTCCAAAGACACTAAATTATTATGGTCCTTTGGCATGTATTTTTTTAATGTACTAAATATTCATCTAAAATGGTATTAGATCCATATATATTAAGCCGGGGTTTTTTATAGTTGATATCAAAGGAAAGGTTTAGTAATCCATCAGAAATTATGATGATAAAACCTTACTGAGATCCCTATGTTTATTGATAATTATACGACTAGGGATGTATCTATGTACAAGTGAAAGGATGAGTTAAATTTTATGAAAATTTCATATAATTTTGGTAATGGATATAGTGATTGTTTTCTATTGAATAAATCCATTTCTAAATACTACAAGTGTAAATGGATCTCGCATAGATGTACCTAGCGATAATAACTCTAGAAAAATGTTCCAGACAGGACTCGGGGTAATCTGGTGAATGAAAATCTTCCTTGCTTCGCACTTGGTTAGACATTATCAGAGGATATATTTTTTGGAATTCACAAACTCTTCATGAACCATAAGGAAGTAATTAGATATAATTTATCTATGAATAACCTAGGATAAACACAAGGTGTTATAGATTATTGAATTTGTCATTATTTAGACATCTTATAAAATATTATTTGCATGACTATGTTGTTTTCTCATATGACAGGTAATGCTCACACAATGCTACTTGTTTTAGTTAATGGCGGGAACATGAAGGAATTGGATTAATATTGAATTTGACTGAAGATTTTATGATTACCAATCAAGTGGGATGAATAATAGAGTGAATGATGTCATGATCATGCCTAATAATTTTTCGTGGAACATGATAAAAATGTTTACCTTAACCAACTCTCAAACTCACCATGGATGAGAGAAAGGGAGATTTATTTGAGTTCGGGTAATGGAGACCCTGGAGGAAAGATGATTTAGTTTCCTTTTTGTCAAGAGTGTGGAAATCATCACTTAAGTGACTGTCTTAGATGAATAAGAAGATGTTTTTACTGCAAAAAAGAAGGACACAATGAAAGGGACAAAAATGGAAAAATGAAGAGTCCATTAAATGAAATGGATATGAATGTTTTCTTCCCTATGGATTTATTAATTAATTATTGATTTAAATTTGGAAAGTATGGGCATTATGAAAATCAATGTCCTCTATAGAAGGCTCGTTAGGGGAATAAACTCGGTTGGGCATGTAATTGTTTTTCTACGAATGATGAAGAAACCAAAATTGACACATGAAAGGAATGTGTTGTTTTATATAAGAAAGATTAAATTTAGTTCGTTAAATGTTATGACTTGAATAGTATTTAATATTATCATAAAGTGGTATTAAGGAATAAGTTAATGAAGTATGAGTAATAGTTTATGAATAATGTTGGATGAATGAACAATATATGTTTTGGAATTCAGAAAGCATGTTATATGAATCATGTAATATATAGTTATTTTCAGTATGTGTTTTCATTATCGATTCAAATGGAAATTTTGAATGTTGTTGAAGACACGGAAAAGTGATATCTTGGAAAAGTGATATTTTTATTAAGGGAAGGTAATAATTAATTAATGCATTATGCCAAGATAATATTATTTGGATAAAGATATATTAGATATGAATATTTTAACTGGAAGGTACAGATTGTCCTGGAATTGATTATTGACTAAGTTTTTTATTTCATAAAGGATGAAATTTAAAAAAAAATGGATTTAAGGGATGTATCCTGTAATTAATGGAATAAAGAAGAATGCATTTTTTCCAAAATGATTTATAGTAATTCAGGTTATTACCATGTTTCAAGAGAATATATGGTGAGGTTATTCAACTGATTGGAATGTGACCACCAAGAGATAATTTTTGACATATAGAAGAATCGATGTAAAACTAATTTCTTGACTATCTTTCTAATGTTTTGGATTTTCACCATTGCGCAGGGTTATAAGTTTAACCGTTCATGGAATGTTTAAGTTAATATTATGAGGTAGTATTTGTCCGCAATGTTTTTTTTAATACCATGGTTAAAATAATAATCACTGATTAACCTTATTTCAAGGATTTTGATCTTTTATATTTGTGTGAAAATGACTTCATGTATGTTGGGTAACAAAAAATCGTGTCTGGCAATTCTGTGGGTCTTGAACCCATGACCAAAGGACAATAAGAGTTTAATACCTTACACTAGGCTATGTTATGTCCTAGTTAATGTATATTTATTTGTGATGAACAAATATTTATGATGAACTAGTAGTGTTACATTTTATTTTTAGTTCTTGTTTATTTTTTCTTAGAGACAAATAATATTACTTTTTTTCTTATATGGGTCATAGGTTCCATTAAAACCATATTATAGTGCTACATTCATCATAGAAAATTTTTTGGCATTGTTTCGATGAGGTAATTCATTTAATATAATTTTTTCAATGAATAACCCAATAATGAAATTTAGTTTATAGAAATTTATCAAGAATTAATCAATGTTTTTAAAGTAATATAAAAAATGTAATCCTAATACCATAAATTTTGTTGAACCAATGGATTATGGGATGATCAATGATTTACGAATTTGAGGGCATCACCATACCTTGGATAATTAAATTGTTTGTGATTTATGCCCTTAATAAATACCAATAAATATTTACGCTTATCCTCCATGTCCAATATTCATTCCAAACCTATGTTATCTTATGTGAAAACCCAATTATACGTTACTTTGGGTAACCATTATGGGTCAATATTTTCTTTTAAAGGGATATTTTAGCATCAATTTTTATGATGTGGATTTATTTGAATTAAAATTTATATTATTAATCCTTTGATAACCAAGAAAAATTTTGACTATGAAATTCATTTTAAGGAAGCTAGAATGTAACACCCAATGATTTTTAGAACTATTTATTTTCAAATTAATTTACCTTTTCAATATTTTATCATTTCACATGAAAATGGAAATAGTTAATTATATATATATATAAATATATTAAAAACTTATTTAAACATTCCTTTCACATGAAATACCTACTAGTCATGCACAACATGCAATACCAACTTGGTTTTCACTACAAGAAACACCGACTTAGCATACAATGAAAACAACACTGAGTTTCGATGAAACATATTTTAATATATATATGTATATATATATTATTAATTAAATGATATAATTATAACCTAACCATTAAACATTGTTATAGGAATATTAATAACTACTTCCCAAATATTGGTTATAATTGTTTTATATAAATAAACCATATTTATAATGAAATATATGATTTTTGGTAAAGTCCTTTTATGTTAAAAACACAATTCTCTCGAATGAACCACATATAATAATGAATGTAATTTTATTCATATTTAGAAATTTAATTTCATAAAATATAATTCATTTTTGAATTTATAAGGTTGAAATTCACCAACAGCGATGTTTTATTATTTTTTGAGAAACCTCATTTTTTAAGAATAGGGAACAATACTACTTTTTATTTAAAAACATCATTTTTTCTAATTAATTATTAATGATAATTGATATTATAAATAAAATTTAGGGAATATTTATATATTAATTACATATATTAATATAATATAATTCATTAAAATAAATATCAAATTGAAACTAAATAAAAAATCATAACAAAATTTTGAACTTTTTCATACTATAAAACCCTGTTATCTCATCTCATCTGTGGGATTTACAATAATATTAATTTGTTTCCTTATGTGAAGTGAATTTCAATATTTGTACATAAAAATTATATACAATTTACTATTTAGAGTATAATAATACCATGTTAATTTTTGAACAAAATTATCAGTAAAATTTATTAAAATTAATCACAGTAGTTAAGGACAAATTAAGCATAATTTGGGACTAAACATCAAAATTGAAGGCCTAATCGACCAAAAAATATTTTAAAACCCCATTGTATGTCAATAGTTTTTACCATAATCCTTCAATTATAGATTTTTGTTGGTTTGGTAAGATTTGTTTTAGGTACGAACATGAGAACAACTAACTGGTTTCTAAAAATTCCAAATGAGTCCTTTTCCTTAACTATAAAAGGACACCACCTCCACAAATTCGTCACACCTCTCAAAAAAGTAATGCGCATACATGATATTCCCATTTATCCTCACAAAAATCATCCCATCAACTTTTAATCTTATATTTGTGTAAAAAGCTTCTCAAGGTATCCTTTTGGCATAAACCAAAAAGAGTTACCAGATTAAGAGGTATTGTCTTCTCTCAAGCTCCTTCCATTTATTTTTCTTCTCCACACCCTCAAATTAATTTAAAAATTTTTGTGTTAAAATAATAGTATCATACTTATAATAGTGTTTTTTGTGAAATGTTTCTCACCTACACTTACACACACCTCTATCTAATAGATGTTGAACATACTTTTTCTATGTATGGCGAACTACTACCTCACGAAACGAGGATTGTTAATTTCACCTTTACCGTTGATCATGGTGGCCATTATGATGGAAAATATATTTATGTATTTCAAATATTATATTTAGTTTGTATTTAAGCTTCATTATTCCATTTACAACACACTTCTCATTACCATCCAATTTGTGTTAATACGATAATCTAGTTTGAGGAAGTGTTAACAACTGCCCCCACAAAGTGATTTGATTGGTTCACACACCACATGGAATGTATTAATGATGGGTTAAATGAACTTATACGATATATATGAAATAGTCATAATTCTGGAATAATGATATATATATATAGACATACATATATATATACACATTTTTCAATTATATTCTTTCATTCAACACGCTTAGAAAAATTTGAAACAATGTCCATACATAGATACGGATTACCATCTCCATGAAAAGTGTATTTATTTGTTAATACTATATTATACAAAGTATTATAATAAAAATATATTCTTTATAACATATATTAATATAATGGTTTACATTATCAAATTTTGATATAAGTATAAGCACCAAATATGTTACAAATTATGACACGCAAAGAACTAGTGAGTAATGCTCGAAGTAAAACCTTAACATTATATCATTAACAACCGGGTAATATAAGTTTAAAATAAAACCATATACTTTAATAGATATAAAAATATGATTCATTTTAATATATATAATAAAATTATATTTAACATATAGGATTCTTCAATGAGTACAGAGAGTGTCAAGACACAAGGTAATGGGATTTCATATCACATTTAATTTTTGTGAGATGAATGTTATGTCCACCACTCTTTCATTTATTGAGGTGTACGTACTTCCCAGGATTTTATTCTATGTATCTCGTACATAAATTTATGTGTTTTAACATTCCCTTTTTATGATCCTTCTTTTATGAGGCTTACTTTTCAAATGTTACCAAATTGTTAAAAAAGTTGTGTCTCAATTTTCTTTCGTTGAGACTTATGTTTTGGTATACACCTAAATTTTTTTTGAGGTGAAAATACATCAATTTTACATGTCATATCGTGAATCTAGATATTTTCATGAAATTATTTGCTTCATGCAATATAATTTCCTTATATGGAGATAATGATCATAAGATACCATGTTTTGAGAGTTTATTGAGATAATCTCACTCCTTTTAAAGATTGTTTATGTCTTTGCTTCCTTTGATGAAATCATATAATCCATGTCAGTATAAAATTAAGGTGTTTCATTACCCTATATTATTACATGATATACACATGTATCAGTACCATATTATACTCTTTTTTCTCAAGACCTGTCTCCCGAGGCCCGTGACGGGACTACCCCAAGCCCGCCTTCCATAGGAAAGGGGCTGACGACAATTACCAAAGGCGTATTCCCTAAAACATGGAAGTCATTTCCTATATAACATGTAACACACAAAACCAATCACACAACAAGATACAAACTTAGGTAAATTGAATAGTAAATAGAGTGGGTATAGTAAGTAAAAAGGGTCCAGAATACCAGCCTAACAGGAAAGTACAAGGATAATTGGAAAGTACAATACGAATGATAGGTGAAAAGTAGAACCTAGATAGTCCATCACAAATCCTACCGGAAAGGTAGATACATCTCACAAATGACTGTCTCTGAGGTTTTTCTCATCTAATGTCCACCTCTGTGCCACATCTAGTCCTGGAACTCTCGTCCTCAGTCAGCGATGTCTGTTGTTTGCACCAAACACAACAGGGTGATGGTATAGCCCGTGTAGGGGTGAGATTAACGATACTCAGTAGGTACCCTGAGACCCTCAAGGTCTCAAAAAATCCACCAAGGATAATCCAAAAAACATAAAATCAACTCACATCCATACATAGGTATATGACCATACATAAACCTAAGTTATCAAGTAACCTATCTCAATCATGAGGAAACACAGAGTCCAACTCAAAATCTAAAATCTCAATTATTCCACAAAAGAAGGAATACCGTGAAGGTAAATTACACAAAGGTACGAAAAAATTAAGAATACCACCATGGTATTACCACCATGGAATGTACCCCTCAGGTACGAACTCATATCACACAAGGTTTAAATTAAGTACAGTAGTAGAGATTATTATATGTAACTACTGAATCATATTACTCTATTATGAGGATGACCCACATAGGATCGCTCAGTTCTGACTCACACAGGATCGCTCGGTGCTGACGCACGTAGGTTCTCAAGGTGCTGACCCACACATGATCGCTAGGTGCTGACCCACACAGGATCGCTAGGTGATGACCCACACAGGATCGCTCAGCGCTGACCCACACATGATCGTTATGTGCTGACCCACACATGATCGATAGGTGCTGACCCACACATGATTGTTAGGTCCTGACCCACACATGATTGGTTATTGCTGAACCACACAAGATCACTAGGTGCTGACTGACACAAGATCACTAGGTGCTAACCCCCACAGGATCAATAGCTGTTGACCCACACTGGTTCTCTCTTCATTATTCATGTCACCGCCAGCTATAGGGTTCCCGCACTAGGCTTGCTCGTCTCTAGGAGGGTCTGCTCAAAAAGCAACTAGTTGATACTCTAACTTCCATGCAGTCTCATGAGGATGTATCTCAAAGGACTGCCACACCATAGGGGTATCTACACATCATATGGTTCATCTTTTAGATGCCCGGTCTGTAAGTTATTTGCCTTTATGTCACGAGGGCCTGATTGGATTTGTGCTAGTTACAAATCAACTGATCCCCAACATTATCCAAATATCTAGTTGGGTATACCAAAGGGTTCGTCTCACTCCAAGGTTTCTGGATCTATAGACTGTTCGTCAAACATATTTCTGGTGCCAAAGATATGGACGAAAGTGCATAAATTGGTCCAATTGGGTCTTGGTCCAGTCCGACCAGTTGGACCGACCCAGCCCGCATTGCGTGGCCATGCATGGTGGATAAGTGGGGCCGCGGGGAAGCGTGGTGGCCATTGTGCGGCGTGGTGGCCACGGGGTGGCACAGAGGCCGTACAGGTGGCATGAGGCTGGGGGGCGGCGCGCAGCAGTGGGGCTACGGACGACCACGAATGGTGGAGCCGTAGGGCTGCGCGAGGCCGCAGATGGTGCAAGGGGGAACAGAGGCCCTGACCGCAGAGCCCGTGGGGGTCGCAATCCGGTGTGAAGCTATGGGGCGGTGTGAGGGCATGGGTGACGCGAGGACACGGGGCGGTTCCAGACACGGATGACGGTGGCCACAAGCGGTGTGGTGGACTCGGGGCGGCACTGGCCGCAGACGGCGGTGGCCGCAGGGCGGCCATGGCCGCATATGGTGGTGGCCGCGGATGTCGATGGCTGTAGGTGGTGCGGTGGCCATTGCCTGGAACCGTTGTCTACGTTGTGGCTGATGGGGGTGTCAGCCACTATTCTCGTGTTCCACCGGTGCTAAATTCCTGCACCGGTCATCGTCACCATCATAAAAGAACACACAAAAGAAAAACGACAGAGGGTTCGGGCCATGTTTGTTTGGTCCACACCCTCCACGTTAGAGCAGTTGCAAGTGGTTCACAAAATTGCATCAACAATGTGTATGGAAGATATATAAAAACATCAATCCCCAAAACCTTAGTCAATCACTATTACCAATCCCACAAAATAAAACATCCACATATCATCTAGTTTATGAGAGTTGATCGGCATTCATAGTTTATAAGAGAAGAACATGGGATGTGATAATCACATAGAAATAGACCCCTAACTTGACAATTTTTCAATGGAGGCTGCAAGGAAAGAGATGATGTCATTGGGGATAGACGGATGTCGATGACGTCGGCATTTCCTTGATCATCGTTTTGTTGTCATTGAAGACATTCCTCTCCGGCATGAGCGTTCTTCATTGGGGAGCACTTTCTTCATTGGAGAACATGTTCTTTGTTGGATAGAATAATCTTCCATGCTCTCTCCCATTTCCCTTTTTCCAATCCACTCCCAACGTAAACTGAAAATAAAAGAAATATCCAACATAGA
Organism: Viscum album; assembly: GCA_963277665.1. Lineage (NCBI taxonomy): Eukaryota > Viridiplantae > Streptophyta > Magnoliopsida > Santalales > Viscaceae > Viscum > Viscum album. The sequence continues at coordinate 1,994,917,411 of OY728151.1, forward strand.
AATTAAATAATAACTAAGCATTTAATTTTATGTTGACACATAAAATTTATTGATAACTTAACATTTAATTTTATGTTGACACATTGAATTAATTTTTGGAGTTGAGAGGTTTCTCCACCATTAACAGGGGTTGGGTGGTCCCCACCCCTAAATTCAAAAAATTGGGAGGTTTTGATGACTCGGGTGGTCCCCACCACCAAAACCCTTGTAGAGGAGGTTTCAACAAATAAAATAAAATTAAAGTTTATTTTTTTGATTTTTTTTTCATTTACACAAAAAAACCAAATTCTATCATTCCCCCTCGACCTACTGCGGTCGAGGTGAAGGTCCCTTTATGTGAATAACGGTGTTATGAGTTCAACGGTGCCCTCATATTTCAATTCCAAGCACCGGTTGAAAAGATATAAAAACTCGCTCACATGTTTATTGAATGTACCCGAATAAAAGTTCATAAATTCACTCGAGGCACTTCGGACCTCGGTATCATGGACCGTTAATTTTTTCGGACTCGTAAAATTTCAATTAAATTAAAAATGATTTTACATGGAAATTATGGGTCTTGACATTCTCCCCACCAAAGGGATTTCTATCCCTAAAAGACACATAAAAAAATTAGGAAAACAATTTGGGGTAATGAGCAAGAATTTGAGCCTCCCTCTCCCATGTTCTCTCTTGAAGGTTCCCGTGCTGCCAACAAACACGCACCAGAGGTATTGACCACCCACGAAAAAACTGCACCTGTCGATCCTTAATCTCAACTAGAACCTCCAAAAACGTCACCTCGTCATCGATATCTAGCTCGTTGTGGTTGATGACATGGGAAGGGTCGTGCACTTATCCCCTCAGATGGGATACATGGAAGACGTCATGCCCCCGATTCAACTAAGGTGGAAGAGCTAAGTGGTATACCACCTTGACAACTATGTTGAGGACCTGAAAAGGCCTGATGAATCTTAGATATATCTTGCAGCCTCTTCCAAATCTCCTCAAATCTAATCGAGGTGAAAGCCGTAGAAAGACATGGTCGCCATCCTCAAAATCTAGAGGTCTCCATATCCTATCAACATATGAATTCTTCCTACTCTGAGCAGTCTTCATCTGCTCCTGGGTGGTATGCACCTTCTCTATGGTAGCTTGTACCATCTCTGGTCCCACAAGTGCTGACTCCCCTAGGTCAGTCCAGCACAAAGGTAATCTACAAGGTAGCCTGTACAATGACTCAAATGGTGTCATCCCAATAGTGGAGTGTTAGCTGTTGTTGTATGCAAACTACACCAAAGGAAATCGATCCTCCCATCTATGACCGAAGTCGAGGAAGAAATCATGTAGCATTTCTTCTAGGGTATGAATTGTCTGCTCAGTCTGACCATCCGTCTAATGATGGAAGGTTGTGCTCAAATGAAGCTGCATCCTGAAAGCCTCCTTCAAACCCTTCCATTGACCTGAAGTAAAACTAGCATCATGATCAGATTCAATCATCAATGGTACTCCATGTACCCGCAAAATCTCCTACACATAGATGCGTCCCAAGCTCTCTAATGAAGCCTTCTCTCTGATCGGTAGGAAGTGAGCGGACTTGGTGAGTCGGTCGATGATCACCCAAATCGAGTCATGACCCCTGGATGTACGTGGAAGTCCTGTCTTAAAATCCTAGAATATCCCATCCCACTTCCACTCTCTAATCTCTAAAGCCTCAATCAGTCCTGCTGGTACCTATTGATACGCCTTCAATTGCTAACAATTGAGGCATAGTGAGGCAATCTCTGCAACTTCTTTCTTCATTCACATCCGTGAGTGCTGTAGTCGGAGATCCGAGTACATGTTTTCCACTTCTAGATGTACCTATAAAGGGGATGTGTGGAACTACCTCATCACTTCCTCCCGAAGCTACACTGGTACCATGGTATATCCTCAGAAGAGGATGACATGCTCCCCACCATCATAAAATCCATCAGGTTCTTGCACTGTGGATATGTGAGCATGTCGATCCTCGTAATCAGCATCTCCACGTTGTGCCTCCCTGACTCGCTGAAGATGTTGGGGAGTGACTGTTAGAGACAAAAGGAAAGATTCTCCATCTCAATCTACAAAGGATATCTACAATGCGGCCAGCTGCTCCATCAACTCAACTAGCAGCTGTATACCATATCTCTTGCTAAGTGCATCTGCTAAAATGTTCCCCTTCCTAGGAGTATAGAATATCTCGATGTCATAGTCCAAGAAGAACTCAAGACAACGTCATTGTCTTAGGTTCAGGTCCTTCTGAGAGAAGATATACCTGAGACTCTGGTGATCAGAGTACACTGTAAAATGCTTTCCCATCAAATAATGTGACCACATCTTCAAGGAGAAGACCGCTGCTGCTAACTCCAAGTCATCGGTAGTGTAGTTCTTCCCATGTTGTCTTACCTATTGAGAACCATAAGGGATCACTACTATCTCCTTCATCAGGACACATCCGAGCCTAATCCCATATGTGTCGTAGTAGACTATGTACCCTGCTCCCTCCTCTATATGCCTCAAGATGGGGGCACTAGTCATCCTCTACTTCAGATCCTAAAAACTCTGATGGAATCTGTCCGACCACATGAAGGGTAGCCCCTTCATTTTCAATGCTAATAATGGTGCTGCAACTCTGGAGAAATCTGCCACAAATCTTCGGTATTATCCAACCAAACCCAGGAAACTTCGTATCTCCATCACACTTCTATGTAGCTCCCAAGGAAGTACCACGTCAACCTTCGCTAGATCCTCTGTAACTCCAGCCTCTGAGATGAAATGTCCCAGAAAGTGAATCTCTTAGATCCAGAACTGGCACTTTGAGAGCTTACCATAAAGATGGTACTCTCAGAGTGTGTCCAGTGCTACCTAAAAATGATAGTAATTCTCTACCTCCGTAGCTGAGTAGATCAGAATTTCATCCATGACGACTGCTACAATGTGATCTTAGTATGACTGAATGATCTTGTTCATGAGTCCCATGAACACTACTGGGGTATTGGTCAAGCCGAATGGAATAACCAAGAAATCATAGTGGTCGTACCGACATCTGAAAGTCATCTTCTACACATCCTTGTCTTGTACTCTGAGCCAGTGATAGCCTGATCTGAGGTCTAAATTCGACAACCACCGTGCTACCTTTAGCTGATCAAAGGGGTCGTCAATCCTCGAGAGTGGGTAATTTTTCTTTACTGTCACCTGGTCCATGTGCCGATAGTGGTCACACAACCTCAAGCTCCCATCCACCTTATTGGAGATCAAAATTGGGGCTGCCTAAAGAGATCCACTAAGCCGAATGAACCCCTTCCCATGTAAATCCTCCAGCTGTACCCACAGCTCACAAAGCTCCGCAGAAGATATTTGATATGCCGGTGTAGATATAGGTGCCATCATGGGGTACAAGTCAATGAAAATTTCCACCTCTCTATGAGGGGGTAGACCCAAAACATCATCAGGGAAGACATCCATGTACTGGTCCACCACTACAGGATAACTAAGAATCTCCACATAAACTGCTCTGAGTGTAAGGCCAGCCAACTGATGAGTGATCAGCTACACTCTCCTCCAAGTACGTACATCCTATGATGAAAATGCGTCTTTCTCACCCATGAAGGTAATCCTAGTCCCATCTATGAAGACACGCTGTACTTTGCACCTAATACAGTCAATCTGAGCATGGACTGTAGGTAACCAATCCATACCCAAAATGACATCATAAGGCCTCAACCATACTACTAGGAGATCCTAGATGAAGCTCGTACCTCCTAGGTTATGCTCACACTGCTAGCACCAGTGCGTAATCATAAAATCCACTCCCATAGGAGTATCTAGCCAAAAGGATCGAGCCAAGAACTCCATTAGAATATCCAAGTTCCAAACGAGGGCAGTGGAAATAATAGAATGACTCGAACTTGTGTCTATAAGTCCTATAACTAAGGTGGAACATACACAGATCGTATATTGTATAATTTCTCGAGCACCGTGATTGTGGTCCTCAGCTACCAGGAGCTGAGCTCTCCCCTATCCTCTTGCTCTATATGGTCGGGGTGGACCACCTGGTGGTAGTGACGGTAACATCTGGAATCGTCGCCCACTGCCAGATGTATGGCCAGCTCTTCTACCACGTCCGCCTACTCCCTGTGGACCTCCTAGATCGAATCTTTGTTTGTTCTTGGGCGGTCCTTCGACCATCTAATGATCATCCATATGGTGGTTCTAATAGTCACGTGGCATGTGACCCTGCCCGCCGCATACGTAACACTGCCTACTCCGGGCATTACTGGATCCGCATAGGGTGCCCTACACAACCGACCCTAAATCCTGCGGTTGTCCACCAGTATGTCTGGTCTTCTTGGACCTCTGTTTCATCTGTCTGCTGCTAGCTACAGAAGACTCTACAATGTGATGACTGTTAGTGGGGCTCACTGTTGGTGACTGCTCATCCAGGAAGCTCTCCACTAAATGTGCTCGCTCTAACACCCCCGCCTACGTCGGGATGCTGAGTTAGATCATAAAATCACTAATCTCCCTCTGGAGTCCCTGCTGAAAATGAAGAAGCACTTGTATGTGCACTGCATGAAGAGTCATTGGCACAAACGCTGCCCAAAATAGGCTCTCGAAGCCTACCCAGAGAGGCGTCACCTTGTCAGGAGCCTTGGGAATCAAGCTCCACTATCTTCCTACTACAGCCAATAGAGGGATGATGGCATGGATCACCATGACATAATCTGGTTTCCCTACCAGTCAGAAGACTCTCACCATGGCCTCCAGCAAATCCTCAGCCTCCTATGGGTCTGTCTCTCCCTTGAACCTCGATGGCCTCTGGCACTGGAACTCGTGCATTGCACTCAAGTAGATTGCACCCTCTGCTTCTATGGTTGTTGGCATCGGTGGCCCAATGGGTAATGGTACTATTGGTGCCTTCATTGGTTCCTCTATTGGAAGAGGACCCTGGACCGAGGCCTCACCACTCGGTGGGAAATCAGTGCGTACTATAACTGAACCCTAGCTGGCTGTTTGGGTAGAGGTATCCTAAAAAGAAACAGGTGCACTACGGTCAATATGTTATACCATGTGAGCTGACTGAAAGATATCACCAAGAAAACTCAACAAAACACACACACAATAAGTGTTTTAATGCACTAAGTTAGAAATCCAATGTCAGGGTCCTGGTGTGTAAATACGTTGACCGCCGCACCAACACTAGACTCCCTAAAATGATAACCACGCTCACTATAGTTAACACTATTTCCATTAAAATGATCAGATCCCTATGTTCTACAGTAGAACCGACTTCTCTGATTCAAATTTTTCATAACCCGTCCCTCGAGGCCCATGTAATGACTACCCCAAGCCCACCATCCATAGGCACGGGGCTGGCGACAAGCACCGAAGGCGTATTCCAAAAAACTGGGATGGAATTTTCTTTATAACCTATAACACACACAACCAAGCACGTAACATGATACGAAATCAGGTAAACTGAATAGTAAACATAATGAGTACAGTAAGTAATAAAGGGGCTAGAATACAAGCCCAATTGGAATGTACAAGGAAAACAGGAAAGTACAAGATGACCAATAGGTGAAAAGAATCTCTTGTACTGTCCACCATGAATTCTTATTGAAGGGTAGGTACATCTCACGAATAGACATCTCTGCGGTTCACCTCGTTTAACGTCCACCTATGAGCCGCCTACAGTCTTGGTACTCTCTTCCTCAGTTAGCGCAGTTCGTCGTCTGCACCAAACACAATAGGGTGCGGGTATAGGCCGTGTTGGGGTGAGTATAACGATACTCAGTAGGGACCCCAAGACCCTCAACATCTCACGAAATCCACCAATGATAAACTGCACAACATAAAATCAACTGATATCCCTACATAGGTATATACCCAAATATATACCTAAGTTATTGAGTAACCCATCACAATCCTGATGAAACACAGAGTCCAACTCAAAATCCCAAAGCTCAATCGTTCTACAAAGGAAGGAATTATGAGATGGTATGTATCACACAAGTACGCCACATAGAAGAATACCTCCAAGGTATTACCACAAAGGAATGTACCACTCATGTATGGACTTATCTCAAACCAGATATAACTTAAGTATAGTAGTAGAGATGATTAGATGTAATTAATGAATTCTCTTACTCTATTAATAGGGAGACCCACAAAGGATCGCTTGATGCAGACCCACATAAGATTTCTCAGTGCTGACCCACAAAAGGTCGCTAGGTGCTATCCCACATAGGATCGCTAGGTGCTAACCCAAACAAGATCTCTAGGTGATGACCCACATAGTACCACTCAGTGCTGACCCACACCGGATCGCATGGTGGTGACCCACACAGGATCGCTCGGTGAGGACCCACACAGGATCGCTACGTGATGACCCACACCTAATCACTAAGTGTTGACCCACATAGGATCTCTAGGTGCTGACCCACACAGAATCGCTTGGTGCTGACCCACACAGGATTGCTCATCATTCTTCACGTCATAGCCAGCTACAGTGTTCCGGCATTTGGCTGGCTCATCTCTTGGAGGGTCCGCTCCAAAATCCATTAGTTGATACTCCAACTACCACGAAGTCTCAAGAGTATGTATCTGAAAGGAACGCCACACCATATAGATATCAACGTATCAGACGGTGCGTCAATCAGACGCCCGATCTGTATGTTATTAGTAGTTTTATCTCGAGGGCCTGGTTCGATTTGTGCTCTTTCCATCCCAACATTTTCCCAACTTTATCCAAATCACTAGTGTGGTATCCCAATGGGTATGTCTCTCTCCAAGGTTTTTGTTTCCCAATACGGTTCGTCAAATGGATGCCCGGTGCAAAAGATATCGATGAAAGTTCGTAAATGGGTCAAAGTGGGTCATGGTCCAGTCTGAACCTGTCGGACCGACACAACCCGACCCAGCCTGGGTTGAACCAGTTTGGGTCGACATGGCCAGACCCAATAGGTCCGGCCCAGCCCACTGGGTCTGGCCCAACACCCGCTGGGTGGCCCAACACGCACTGGGTCTGGCCCGACTCACACTGGGTTCGGCCCGGCCTACGTCGGGTGGCCCGATCAGGTGGCCCGGTGCGGCATCGATGTAGTGAAAGGGCCATGTTGTCCATGGGGCTGAATAGAGGCCGCATAAGCAGTGCGAGGCTGTAGGGTGTCGCAGAGCCGTGGGTCCGCGGAGGGCTGCGATCGGCTGATCCACAGGGCGGCGCGAGGCCGCGGACGACATGAGGTCGCGGATGGCTCAAGGGCGCGGGGTGGCACTGTCCATAGATGGCGGAGGCCATGAGGGCTGCGGGGTGGTGTAGAGTCACATGGTGACACGGAGGTTAGGGGCAGCACTGGCTGTAGACAGCGAGGTCTGCCTGTGGCACGGTGGTCGCGGGGCGGCACCATTGACTTTGTCCCTACCAGTGGTGGTGTCGACCACCATTCGCGTGTTCCCCCTGTGCCAAATGCTAGCACCGTTCGCCGTCTCCATCCCAAATACAACACAAAAGAAGAACTATTGAGGCTTCGGGCCATTTTTGTTTTTCCTCTACCCTCTACGTTAGTGCGGTAGCAAGTGGTTCACAAATTTTCATCACGAATGTGTATGGAAGATATTTGAAAACATCAATCCCCCAACCATCGTCAATAACTATTTCCAGTCCCTAAAAAGAAAACATCTACAGATCAACTAGATTATAAGATCTTATCCGTGTTCTAAGTTTAGAAGGGAAGAACATGGGAGGTGATAATCACATAGAAATACACCCCTAACTTGATGATTTTTCGAAGAAGTCCACAAGGAAGGAGACAATGTCATTGGGGATTGATGGACGTCGACGACATCGGTGTTTCCTCGATCGTCGGTTCATTGTCGTTGAAGACATTTATCATTGGCTTGAGCATTCTTTGTTGGGGAGAGCATTCATTGTTAGAGAATGTGTTCTTTGTTGGAGAGAATAATCCTCCAATCTCTCTCCCAATTCACTTTTTCCAATCCTTTTCCAATTCAACCGAAAAGAAAATAAATACACATAAAAAATTTTAATAATAACTTAGCATTTAATTTTATTGAGACACATAATATTTAATGATAACATAACATTTAATTTTACGTTGAAAAATAGAATTAATTATGGGTGTTGAGAGTTTTTTCCCTATTAAGAGGGGTCTGGTGGACCCCACCCCTAAATTACAAAAATTGGGAGGTTTTGAGGACTCGGGTGTTCCCCACCACCATACCCTATATAGAGTAGGTTTCATCAAATAAAATAGATGTCTATTTTATTTTATTAATTTTTTTATTTCCACAAAAAACCCAAATTCTATCATTCTCCCTCGACCAACTGCAGTTGAGGTGATGGTCCCTTTAAGCGAATATCGGCGCTGTGAGTTCAACAGTGTCATCGGATTTCAATTCCGAGCACCAGTTCAAAATATAGAAAACCCCGCTCACTAGTTTACTGAACGTACATGAATAAATGTTCATAAATTCACTCCACGAACTCCGGGACATAGAATCACATGCCGTCAATTTTTTCAGAGTCGTAAAATTCAAATTTAATTAAAATAATTTACATTGAAATGTCAGGTCTTTAAAATTTTACATAATATAGTCATGAATGTGTTTTTAGGAAGGCCCAACGTGACCCTCTCTATGGTCAAAAATCCAGGTTTTATAAAAATGGTTTCCCTGAATATTACACCATTCTACTTTAATATCTAAAAAAATATGTAGCCTTATATCTTTTAACAATATCTTTATGTTAATATTATTGTTATTTTCTAAAAAAAGAAAATTTTCTACACTTTTTACAGTGAAAAAGGAATGTTATTTTGACCTCATATGACTTGTACAGATTTACCCATCATCATTTCTTCAAAGATCCATTTTTCATTATTAAAAATTTTAGTCTTTAAGAAAATGTTTTTAAAATTAATTATGAATGCAAATTCATTTTCAAAATGGTTTAAAAAATATTTTATATCTTTCTAAGGAAGAATATTTCCAAAATGTTTTTGAAGACCTAATTATATGTTTTCAAAGTTCTTTCAAAGAAATAGTTTTCAAAAAGTAATTAAGATTATATTATTTGTTTTATAGAAAAATTATTTTCAAAACATTTTCACGATTTCCATATAATTTTTAAATTTATTTTCAAATAAAGGATTTAAAAAATATATTTATTTTTTCTATAAATATTTTGAAGTGTTGTAAAAAAAGTGGGTTTTAAAATGTCGTGATGATAATTTTAAAATTTTTTAGAGAAAGGGTTTTTCAAATGATTTCACGCATTATTTATAAGTATTTAAGATATTTTATATTAAAATTATTTTAAAAAGGTTTTATGTATTAAAAAGTATTTTTCAAACAAGAAAGGATATTTTCCTCATGATACCTTTTAGGGTATATTTCCAAATTAGTTTCCACATTTGATGAAATCTATTGATGATACTCAGACCATCTAGTAAACGATCTAAATGTTTTATTCATATTCTATCTATAAATGAGTAATTATTAATGTCGTGGTCTTTATGAAACCTATATCTTATTCATGTGTTATATTTTTATGAAACCCATTTCCCATTCATGGGTTATATACTTTTGAATCCTTCTTCTTTTTATGGGTTGTGTTTATGAAGAAATGATTATGAAACCTATCTCTTTCCAGAGGTTATGATATTTTTATATGTTTATGTTACCGATTTCATTTAATGGGTTATGATAGGTGATATGTTTATTTACAATATTGTGGTACATGTATATGTGATTTCATTATGATATGGGTGGGACCTAAATCTCTATCCAATTCAATGGGTGAATATTTATATGTAATGAGATAATGATGGGAATCGTGTAAATGACATTTATCCATTATGAGAAGATGTAGAAACCTGATCCCTTACCAAGAAATGACTTCTTCTGGGGATTGTGGTTTGTATTGCCCAGTAGGTGTTGTCACTTTGATGATGGTAGATGAGGAAACCAGATCTATAATGGGAATATGGGGATACCCGATCCCTTAGAAGGAAATAACTACAACTATAGATGGTGGTGTGTCCCACCAAGTGTGTCCAGTTCCCATGATGTCTCCGGATATGTTCTAGAAACTTTTCATGAATTATAGGGAATGATATCATATGTTTATTTATTCCACAATTCCTTGTGTTATTCCAATGTTATGATTTTATGGCCTACACTTTTTATTTCATTATGATCAATGTATTATTCTTATATCATGATTTAATGGAATTTTATCTTTATTTCATTATGATTCATGCCTTATGAACTATGAGGATTTATGACACAATTCATGTTTATGATCTTTGACATATAGGGTATGATCTTATTATGCTTTTATCATGCTCTCATTCCATTTAATCTAATGATTACACTTACATAGATCCCTTTATTCACTTAATGTGCATTAGAGCTCATCCCATTCTTATTTTTACTTCCCCATGTTTTGAGGAAAGGTTTTAGGTAGAACTACTAATGGTGGAGGTATTTATGGGACATGTTGATGATATTACACCAGGATAGAAGAATTTGATTCCCGGTTTCCAAAGACAAAAAACTATTATGGTTCCCTTGAATTTATTGTAATTTACTAAATATTCATCTAAAATGATGTTATATCCATGTTTGATAAGTATGAGTTTCTCTATAGATGGCACTCAATTTCTAAGTACATGATACGAGTTATTCATCAGAATCATTTTTTAGATTAGGTCTCTCATTATTTATTATAGGGCTATATTTTCCAACAGTCATGCTTTGGATATATTTTGATTAAAACACTCTTGTTTTCCAAAGAGTTTGTTGTGTGTATTGTTTCTTTCTGGGTGGTGTAATTATTATTGTCCATCTTATTTGTGATGGAATTAGCGTTTTATGTGTGTGTGTGTGTGTATAGGTTTATTAAGATTATGCCCCCCCATTTTGTGATAATCCTACTCAACGCCAAAATCCACCCCCAAACTATTTGAGGTGTTCTTGGGGTGGAACGCTTGTTATACAGTTGGACCAAGTAGGGCCCTCGCGGTCGCATCAGGTCACTCATTTTAATAGGATAATGTTAAATATTAATTCACATATTAAAATTGATTAGAGGAGGAACACAAATAACATATTAATTCAAATTAGACATAGCATACTCAAAACCGAGTAAACACACTCAGACTGTATGTATACTTTACGAAAATGATCATTTATTAATTTTTAAAGTGTTCTAGTCAACAACATGTCAATCCAACACATGGTGTGGCTGTTATGGATAAATTTGAATGCTTTCATTTTAAAGGGATATTTTAGTGCACAACACATGTAACATACTCAAAACCATGATTTTTTAATTGTATTAATAATTTTTGAAAATAATTATTAATTCATTTTTTATGTTTCATAATTAATTTGATGTAAATCTAACACAAGGTGTGTATAGTATTACTAAAATTTCATTCTTTCGGTTTAAAAGTGACATTACATTCAAAACAAAAGTCACATGCTCAAAAGATTGAAAATAGACCAATATTGTCTTGATACATTTGAAATAATACTGATAATTTATTTATAACATATAAGTATTTACTATATATCAATATGAAAAATAGTGTTGTTTGTTTATCTGAAATTGTGTGTTTTAATTTAGAAGGGAAATTTTAGTTAAAACAACATCACATACACAAAACCAAGAAAACGTGATCACATTTCCTTAATTCATTTTATGAAATATAGATAATTCATTTGTAACAAGTCAGAACTAATGTACCATCAATTTGACACATGATATAACTTGTATTAGGGAATTTTTTTTTAGTTGGTAAGTGAAATTTTAGTTAAAAACACACATCACAAACTCAAAACCATGTAAATGCACTCATATTATCTTTATAAATTTTTTAAAAATTATGTGAACCATTTTTACATGAATTATTCCACTAAATGTTAGCCTGATACATAATGAGGATGATATGTCTCAAAGTTCATTTTTTAATATAAATGTATTATTTTAGTTCACATAATATGTCACAAAATCAATAACAAAAAATCAATGTATCATTAATTGACACTTTAGAGAAATATCTATAATTTATTTCTAACTTTTTGGAATCATTCCCACCTAATCTAAAACAAAGCATGTTTTGTAAACCTAAAAGTGCATGTTCTTAGTTTAAAAGTGACATATTAGTTCAAAAAGTGTGTCACGTGCAAAAAATAAGTAAAACACACAAAAAAATGTCTTTATACTAGAGTAAAAATATCTCCACTTCATTGTTGATTTATATGAATTAATCACGCATCAATCTAGCACATAATGAGATTAGTATAACTAAAATTATGTGTTACCATTTAAAAGTCCTATATTAGTTCCAAAAAAGTGTCACATACTCAAATCTAATAAAATTCACTCATATTTTATTTAAAATTTATAAAAAATTTAAATAATTTATTTCTGAATGGAGGGATGTAAACTCACATTAATAAGACACATGGTGTGGCCAGTATGACATAAAGTGTGTGTTTTCATTTAAAAGTCTTATTTTAGATAAAAAAACATTACATAATAGAAAAAAAGAAAACAAACTCTAGTTATATTTATACTTTAGGAAAATTATCGGTTTTTTATTTCTGAAATGTTGGAGTTAGTCACACATCAATATGATATGTGGTATGACCAATATAATAGATTGTGCATGTTTTCAATTTGAAAGTGAATTTTTTTTAAAAACAACATTCAAATACTCAAAAAATATAATTTATTTGGAGTAACTTCTAATTTAGTTAAATTTATTTGTCATCCATTAGTACATATAGTAATAAAATTATCAGTAATCTGACACATATTGTGTTCAGTTTGACAAAATGTGTATCACATAGTGAAAATAGAGAATATTTTCTCAGAGAGAGATATTACTTTTTAATATGTTTTATTTATGTATTATGTTTTACTTATTTATTTATTTGTTATGTATTTTCATTTATTTTTTCCTTATTATTTATTTATATTTATTTATTATTTTATCATATTTATGTGTTATCTATTTCTTTATAGTATTACTAAATTATGAATAGTTTCTTATTATATGTATATGTTTATTTTATTAAATATGGGGGATGCATGTTCAATAACCAGTAGTGTGATCATGTCTTATTGTAATGGGGCCCCAAGGGAATTTGAATAAATGGCCACCCATTCTCTTATTAGTTAGATCATTTTTTTTGTTTAAGAATATTAAATGTTTTTTATAAATAGATCAATTTAATTATAATGTATTGAAATCTTTTCATTGTAATGTTTTTTAACTATAATTAATTTTACTTCATTTTTTTATATTTTATTAATTTAGATTTTACAGTGTCTGTTTACATGAACATATAATTTATGAAATTCTACATAAAGAATAAATATTTTATGAAATTGAATTTTGAAGGTAAATATGTTAATAAAGGAAACTATAAGAATAATGATAACATCAAAGAAGTTATGTGTTATAAGAACAAAATAAAAATACACATTGAACATGATTGTCCAAAATTGAATTAAAAGTGGAAATATATTGACTGAGGAATGTTGAAAAAAACACATTAAGTGAAAATAGATCACTTTAGAGGATAGTTTGAGTGATTAAGATTCATCCAGGAAGGAATATCATGTCAAATAAAAAAATTTATTTTTATGAATTACACATCAGGTAACAAATATTACTTCTATTTCTAATGAAAATAAAAATAATGATGAATCCTATATCTCGATGATAATTTATTTTAATAATATAATATTATGGAATAATCCTTTATTAAATTAAAAGGTAGTTATCAAAATTAGAATAAACAACATGGTATATCTACAAATTCTAATATATGATGATATTGTAGATAAGGAAAAGAATAAAATAATTTTCAATGAAAATAATTTTGTGATGTTCATGTATGATAAACTAAAAAAGGATATTGAAGGTTTCACTATTATAATTGAAACAATGAATAGATTAATGGGAATTTATAGTGTAACCAAACCAGAAGTTTGTTTTGGTTATCATCATGTGTAAAAAATAAAACTCTATAAAAAAAATTTTATTGCTATTTCAAATTTTGTCAATAAAACTGGATTAAATAGGATATAGAGACCATATCAATTTGGATAAATATAATTTGAAAAAAGATCATTTTTCAAGATCATTTTAATATTTAAATATATATAGGAATTACTAAATCAAATATATGTGGACCCCAAAATATTTAATTTATAACCATTATAAAAACAAAAAAATTCAGTACGAATATCATTTTGTATATTAATTGATATTTGCAAACATTGTGGAAATGTCATAGAAATAAGTCATAGAATCTAGATAGTGGATGTTTTAGACATATGGCTAGGGAATATTCATATAACATCCTAGTCTTAATGTACATAGACATTACATCATTTTTGAGGAATAGATGAAACATAAAAAAACCAGATGCCCAATGTCCTTATTGGTTTAGTGCCTTTGAAAATGATGAAGAAAAATGTTACAAATCTGTGAAAGATCTTCAATGTTCACCATGATGATATCAACCGTAAGTAATTCTACATAAAACCCAATATTCAAAATATGGTAAATGGAAACATAAGAATGAGTTGTGCTCAAATTCTCTCTATGGGTAAATAAATGAAATACACAAGAATAACATGAACTAGAGGGTATGATAACATGATCATATCATTAGAAGACCATACCCAGAATATAAAACATCATAAAAAATGAATCATTGAGTAATTATTAAAAGGTCATAAGACATGAATCATAATATAATCAGAATCAGAATCCATGAAAAAATAATATATTAATAAGACATGTAATTTTCACATAAACATCAACACATAACATCATAGACTTGTATAAGTAGAAACTGGTTCACTCATTAAGTTCAGGACATGAAATTACGCCCTTGCATAGTCTTATGGACATGAAACCAGGTCCACACATAATATTTTGAACATGAAATAAGGTTCATGCATAACATTTTGAGCATGTAATTAGGTTCACAAATAAACTTATAGGCATTCAACCAAGTCCATGAATATCATTGTGAACAAGTAATCAGGTTAACCCATAAACTTGTGGACACGAAACCAATTCCATTAATAACATTGTGAAAATGGAATAAGGTTCACTCATAACATCATAACAATATAGTAAGGTTCACTTTTAACAATTTGAAAATTTAATTAAGTTCCTTCATATTGTCATGGACATATAACTAGGTCCATGAATAACATTGTGAACATGTAATCAGTTTCACACGTAAAATTTTTACTCGTAACTCATCCATAATTTAAAAATTTATTGGAGGGAGATATAGGTCCCAACAATCACATAATTTTAATTCCACGTGATTATAGAAAATTACAATGTCATATCCCATGAAATGAAATTGGTATCATAAACTTTTCATTATATCATTAGCCATGGATAATAGGTAAGTCTTATTATCATTTCATGAAATCATAACTCATGTAAATAAGTATATTTAAAAAAATATAACCTATGGAAGTGAAATAGGTGTAATAAGTATTAATAAAAAACATAAACCATTCAAGAGAGAATATGAATGGAACCTCTAGATAATTTCCCAAAAGGGCAAAAGTAACATCAACAAATGTCATCTTAAATGGAAATTAATTTTGAAATATCTTTAAAAAAATATTTTTTTTGAAAATATCCCTTCTTATTTGAACAATTGTCTTTTAAACATAATACATTTTGAAAAAAATTTACTTTTAAAATAATTTTAAAATACAGAAAAAAAATAATAAAATCATTTTACTTTAGAACTTATAAAATAAACATGAAAATATTTTTAAAACCATTTTCCTTGTAAACATATAAAAGAATATTGAAAAAATTCTGAAAACCATATTCCTTGAAAATAATTTGAAAACATATAATAAAATCTTTCAGATCAATGAAATAAATTTTTTTGAAAACAACATTTTGAAAAGATATAAATAAATATTTGAAAATCATTTAAAACACTTTTTAACATATTTTTTTGAAATACCTTTTTCATTCGAAACCATTTTAAAATAAAAATATTTCAATAATATTATGGGAAAAATTAATTTTAAAAATAACCTTGTAATAATAGAATGCAATCATCAGGTAAAATTTTGGTCATTACAATGGGTTGTTCCGTACATGCCAAAAATTGATTTTTTACCTTAAACGTTCAAAAAAGTCCCTTGATCAGAAACTGATAAAAATATTCCTTAAAAAAATAAAAACGTAATACATAGTTTAAAATTTAATTTAAAAACATAGGATAATGGTATAATTTAATTGAAAACATTTTTTAGAACACACAGTTTTAAAATAACATTGATTTCTAACTAAAAGGATAATAATGTAATATTTTCATAAACAATTTTCTTAATTATCATAAGTACAAAATTGGGGGAAATGATACCCTTACATTGATATAATAGTGATATATATATGTTAAGAAAATTAATAATAGTTTTAATGATATGTATCATAATAATTCATCAATGGAAATATAATAATAAACAATCATCATAAATGATGAGATTAAAGCTATAAACCATTAGCAATTTGGAAACATTAAATCATATTAAAATAAAAATAATAACAGGAAATGAAGAAAGAAATACCATGAAAATAATTATATTCATGATATAAAATTTCATAGGCAGTATATAAACCACATAGAAAAATATAGGTTCATAACAGGGAATTTTTCTCAAAGAAGAAAATTTGAGAAACAATTACATTACTATTTTAGTAACTTTTGAAACATAATCCCCATGAAATAAAGATAATAAAATGGATATTAAAATAAAAATTAACATTATTATATGAATCATAGGATATATCCATGGGAATTATAACCAACACACAAAAAAAATGAGTTGAGAATAAGGCACATACCTTATGGGAATAAAAAGGGTGATAAAATTCCCTTACCTTAAGTCTTAACATTCATTGTACACATTAAAACATCATATATTGTAAATATAAGTTTATTATATATGTACCATAGATCCATATTATTATATATATTCCCATATGATATTCACTTATGACTTTATATTACATTTTTATTAACAATTCCAGGTTAACCTAATCTTTCTGGTAATAACCACTTTGTTTATCATTCGTTTTTTGAATTTTTATTCTTCATCCTCATACTAAGATAATGATTTAATTATTTATAGAATTTAAAACATGATTTATTTATCATATATATTCAGTAAATAAATATTTATATTAATCTATAAAATATGGAAATGTTAAATGAAATACATCGTTCATGGATATAGTAGGTCATACGTGCGCATAAATGTTTTTTCATCTTATTGTCGTATTAAAAGAAATAACATAAATGAAATATATATATTTTAATATATAATATATTTATAGTAAAATTTTTATTTCAAATATACCATATATTTCTATTCTAAACTCTTCCATAATACATTCCATGAAAAGTGTGAACGAATTATATCCCATTGAGGAGACCATAGCCCACTCTTCCACAAACGAAGTTATAATATTTTCACAAAAATGGAAAGCACGAAGGTAGGATTTATGTAATAACTAAAAAATTATAAATATATCATAAATATAATATATATCATATTAAATCATATTTTTCATCATAATTACCAACCATGAGAGGTAGAAAATACAAAATAAAAAACATCGTTTTGTGAGGTAGAAGTTCACCGTACATAAGAACGGTAAGTTTGTTATCCATTAGATGGGAGTGGGTGTAAGTGAAGTTATAACCCTTAGAATGAAAACATATCAGTATATTTAGGAAACTATTTTTATTATATGATCATGGAATAAGAATAATTTAGGTTATGGAGAAAGAAAATATATGAAAGGAGCATAAGGAAGGATGTTACCTCTTCTTTGGGTAAACCCTTTTGGATTCCACGAAAGGGCTTCATTAGTTTTATTTATTACCAAAGGTAGGACACAAGGAAGAAGTTAGGTATGATGGGAAGTTAGTTTGGTAGTTATTTTATGAACCTATGTTTACTGAGAGGTTTTAATAAGTGGAGAGGTTCTGGCCTTTTATAAGGGAATGAGAGGAAACACTTTGAGTTGTTGAAAAAAAGTTAGTTGTATCCACTTTTTTTACAAAAAATCCATAAAAACTAAAACAAACTCAATAATGGAAGTTTAATGGACTAAATATGGAAATAAAATGTGTTTTGGTAAAATTTATAGTTAATTTTTCCCCTATGTTTTTGGTTTAGTCCCTTGTCGATCTTAATTTTACATTAATCACTATAATTAATTTTAATCGCATTCACTAATATATTTGTTCAATTTTTTTAAATTTTATTAGAATATAAATATTATAATTATTCCAAACACTTATGCCCATTTTTATAAATTCAATTCACATAAGTATAAAAATTATGTTTAATGCTAATGTTGTAAACGTGGTTAGAAAGATGGTTTTTAATGTGAGAATGATTAAATTTTCATTAAGATTTTATATAAAAAATCAATATAAAATGATCCAAATGAACTAAATTTAATCAATATGTGAATTATTTATCTTTTGAGACGTTAAAAAAAGGTAAAATATAATTTAACTTTAAGAATAAATTAGACGAAAAAGATGTTTTGAGTTAAATTTTAGTATTTTTTACTATTCATCGATAAATGATGTTTCTCCAAAATATCCCAAAAATTAATCCTAAGAAAAATTTTCCTTACGAATTAAAAATTTATTTTTATTTTATCAATTTATATTTCTTGAAGTGTGTAATTTTTATTCTATAATTATTCATTGATGGACACAAAAAAGTAATTATTTTAAGAAAATAGTATTTTGAAAAACATAAAGTATTTGTTAAAACAATTGTATTTCTTATTTTAAATATGATTTATCTATATAAAAATTTATATATATAACATTAAAAATATTTATTACTATTCATATTAATTTTTTTAAGGACAATTTTATAACTATCACATAATAAAATATTGTATTGTAGAAATTCAGTGTTACATGTAATGAAAGCCAAATCAGTGTTGTGTGTAGTGTAAGATTAACTTGGTATAGAATATAAATGATGATTTACTTATTTTATCATGAAAATAAAGATGATAAAAATTACATTACTAAGAAAATATATTTCACAAAAACTCAGGGTGTTACATTCTACCCCCTGAAATTAAATATCACCAAAATATTTATCAGGGTTATTAAAGGTATAATACGTGAAAGTTTATTTCATGGAAACAAACATAATTAAAATAAAAACTAAATTTTATTAAAATGGGAATGTTAGGAACATAATGGTGACCCATAGTAACACATAACTTGGTTTCCACATATGAGAACATAGATGGGAAGTGAAAACATGGTCATAGAAGAAACAATAAAATAATCATAGAGATTGATAAATATCACCTATCAAAAAAAGTGGGTAATCTAGAGAATCTTAAAAATAACAAAACCATAAAGTGAAGAAGAATTAATGTGGTCATTTTTATCATACAAAATAATTATAATAGGATACATGTTTATTTTAAGACTGTTTTCTTAATATTGAATAATTTTCTTCACAGGAAGATATAATTACACAATTTAATTCTCTATCATTTGTAAAATATCATCCTTTGTTAATTTCTTGATTAATTTCCACTTCAATGCTTTCTCCAAAAAGGAAGGTGACCTTTTCATTCCGGAATCACTAAAAAATCATGGGATCCATGATAAGTCACCCCATATGTCATTAGTTACCATTAATATTAAGTATTTTGAATAGGATATACAATATTATTAAATAATCATGGGGGATATAATAATTTAATCTCACAAATATTTTCCAAAATCTAACTTCAAATTTACAGAAATGTTTAACCTTATACCCTTTAGAAATATTAAAATCCAAAGCATTAAGCTGGAGGTTACTAAATCATCTTAACATTGATCCCTTGTATATTATAATGTCTCTCATGGTTGTAACATTCTAAACAGGTAAATAAATTCATCATATATTCCCTTGAAACAAGGTAATAACCAAAATTTCCATAAATCCTTTCGAGAATCATGAATGATTTATTATTAAAAACATTTCTTCGTATATTCATTAAATCCAAGTAGATGTAAACATCATCTATGGTGACACAGAACACTTTTTCAATAAATCAATAATTATTTCCCAAGTAATCAATACTATCCATCTTTCGTTATCCATATCAATCATCTCTTTATCATAATTAAAGAAAATTTTCTCAACATCAGGGACACATTAAAGGTTACCATCCCCTAATTAAAAATAAAACATTTCCATTAAATAAATATTCTAAGTATTAATCAAAATTCAATATATCCAATACATCCTTAATGAAATATTTATACCAAAAAACATATATATATATATATTTCAAGATTCATATAACATAAGATTTTAATTCCAAAACATATACACTTCAATAACCCAAATTGGTTCTTGAACAATTACCCATGCTTCATCCACGTATTCCTAAATACTTATTTCCTAGAAAATGAAATATGAATCTTTTAACAGGGTTACTCAACATTAATCTATTCATGATTCTTGTTTTTAATGTAAATAATACTAGAATAACATTTCATACCTTTCACATGTCATTTTCAATCTCCTTATCTTCAAAAGTATATCCAACAATCATTGAATCTTCCTGATTATCTTCATGAGGTTTCAACTTATGACTCTGATTTTTATAAGTACCATAATTTCCATATATGAAATATTAAAATTTACCCCAATTCCTTGTAGTATCTGCTACTAAATAACAACATAAATCATAGTATGAGAAATATTTATCATAGAGGAAACCCTCAAAATCATGAGAAATAACTTGTTGAATATATAAATAATGACACATACAACATTAATATATAAAACCTAAGGTTTATATTAGGTTATTAATAGTAATCATCTATTTATATCTGTCATGATGGTTTGTAATGTGTTTGTGAATTCACTAAACATAACCCTCGGGGGTTTTAAAATGAATGTATAGTAATTCATATAATCGAGTACCATGTTATGCTCGAGTCAAGCTTGATGCACCATGTATGAGTTATTACTCCAAGGTTTATCTATTCCAGAACCACATCCACATGTAGTATCTAGACATGGATGTTTTCTAGGAAAGCAATCCCTCTATCCTAAAAAAATTCCAAGACATTTTTCGATACGTTTCCCTATCCTTAATCATATCATTAGAAACATCCCTAGAAACATCCTTGGAAATATTCCTAGGATCTCACTAATTTTTTTTCATCATTATTTCCAAAGGTTAACTGAATATTTCCTCATATACCAACTATGAAAAACCAATATTAACATATATCGATCTTTCTTCACTTTTTTGGAATACTTAAAACATTACAAAGAGGGATTCCCAAAGACTGTATTATTTTAGTTCCATTAGAAACTTTGAAAAAAAATATTCTAACTTAGTGAAATATCTTTAATGATTCCCATCAAGATTTCTCCCTTAATAATTCTACTTAAAATCCATTATTCATAAACCAAGGAATGGAATCATAAGAATGGGGTGATCTCGAATTCTTTTTATGGGTAAATAAATTAAATGTTTATGTATAACGTGAACACGAGGGTAAGAGAACATTATCATATCATTAGAAGATCATACCCCACATATGAGAGATTGTAAACATGAATCATGTCATAAATAATTGAGTTTCATAATACATGAATTGCTATATAATTGGGAACACAATCCCTGAAATCATAAAATATGAATAATAAATGGAATTAGGGAATAAACATCATTATATAACATTGTGGACATTTATAAGTTGAAACAAGTTCACTGATTAAGTTAAGGACCTGAAATCCAGCCCTCACATAAACGTATGAACTTGCAACGAGGTCTATGGATAACTTTGTGAACATAGAATCAGGTTCACTCATAACATTATAAACATGTAATCAGGATCATGCATAATCTAATGGACATGTAATCATATCCATAAGAAAAATTGTTAACATGTAATCATATTCAAAAAGACACTTATTGACATGAAAATAGGTGCTTGAATAAAATTTTGAACATGTAATTATGTTCATGGATAACATTATGAACACATAATAAGGTCAGTAATAACATTGTGAACATGTAACTAGGTTCACACATAAACATAAGGATAGGAAACCAGGTCCATGAATAACATTGTGAACATTTAATCTAGTCCACACATAACATTTATAATCATGATTCATCCATCATTACCCAGTTCATTGAATGGAGATATAGGTCCTACCCATCACATAATACATGTACCACATGATTAAAAACAATCCTCATTTAGTAACCTATGAAATAAAATGGGTATCATAAACATTTCATCATATCATTACCAATGGAAAATAGAGAGGTCCCATAATCATTTCGTCAAAGAATGACACATGAAAGGAAACAGGATTCAAAATCATATAACACATGGAAGAGAAATGGGTGACATAAGAATAATTCCATAAAAATAGAAACCATTCAAGAGAGAATATGAATGGAACCTTTGGATAATTTTCTAAAGGGCATGAGAAACATCAACAAATTTCATCTATGATGAAAAATAATTTTGAAATATATTTTGAATACATTTATTCATGAAAATATCATTTCATCCATGAAAAAATATCTTTAAAACAAATATCATTTTGGGAACTATTTTCTTTTCAAAAACATTGATTACTTATAAATAAAGCATGAATTCATTTTGAAAACCCTTTTCCTAGAAAACTTATAAATGAATTATGAAAACATTTTGACAACATTTTCCATGAAAACATATAAAATAATATTGAAAAAAATTAAAACCATTTTCCATGAAACTAGATTGAAAATATATTAAAGAATATTTTAGATCATGGAAATCCATTATTTTAAAAAAACCATTTAAAAACATATATAGTGGGTTTTAAAAATAATTTAAAACATTTTTTAACATAAGTATTTTTTGAAAACACGTTTTCCTAGAAAACCATTTTAAAATCATAAAATTTAATGATTATTATGAAAAAAAATATTTTAAAAATATAATCCTTTAAAAATAAAATTGTATCATCAATGAAATTATGACCATGATGGTTGGTATTCCCGTACAAGATGAACATTAATTTTTTTACATTAACTATTCAAAACAGTGGCTCGATCGGAAAACAAAAACAATATTCCTTTTAAAAATATTTTCTATAAAAAGGAAATACATGGGTAAAAATTTAATTTTAAAAAATAGAAAGTAATTTTTATAATACATGGTTTTGAAATAACCCTGATTTCTGATCGAAAAAAAATAAATCCATATTTTTATAAAAATATCTTCTTAATTATATTAAGTAACAAAGATCGAATAAATGGTACCACTAATTGGATATAACATTAATATCCATGGGGTAATAAAATTCATGAGTTTTCTTAAGATATGTATTATGATATTTCTTTAATGCAAGCCTATTCATAAACAATCTTGATAAACAATGAGATTGAAGTTATAAACCTGTACAACTTTGGTAAAATTAAATCATAATAAAATTGAATGAATAAAAATTAATGAAGCAAGAAATATCATGAAAACAATAATATTAACTATATAACATTTTAATGTTTTTATATACCCCTCATAGAAAAATATCAGTGCATAACATTCCATCTGTCTCAAAGAATAAAAATTGAGACAAAATTTATTTACCGATTTGGGAACTTTTGAAACATAAACCCCAAAAATTAAATATAATAAAATTGATTTTCAAATACCCATAAATTTATGTATAATAATCAAATAATAAATCCATTGGAGTTATATACAACACACTAAATAAATGAGTGGTGAATAAGGTATGTACCTCACGAAAATTAAATGTGAGATGAAATCCCAATACCTTAAAACATGAATTTTTTATACTTTCCCAAAACTCCTGTATAGTAAATGTATTTTTATTATAAATATACCATAGAACCAAATTTTAAGACCTAATTACATATATTATTTAATTATAAATTTATATTCTTCTTTTATTAACAATTCCATGTTAAAGTTATGTTTTGGGTAATAACTACATTGTTTATCATGCGTGTTTTGAATTTTTATTCTTGATCCTCATGTATATATCATGAAAATATTATTTAAAAAATATAAAACATGTTTTATAGATCATATATATTCATTATATAAATATTTATATTAATATATAAAAGATATAAATATTAAATGAAATACACCATTAATGGAGATGGTAGGCCGTATATAGGCAAAAACACTACTTTTGTTATATTATCATATTGAAAGCAAGAAAGTAAATGAAATATAGGTATATAAACATATAAAATAATAATAGTATAATTATTATGTCCTATATTTCATATAATCTTACTAAACTCTCCTTTAATATATTCCATTTAACTGGGAACGAATCGCATTTCTTTGTGGATGTTGTAGTCCACACTTCCACAAATGAAATTATTGTATTGAAATAAGATGGAAATAATGAAGGTAGGATTTATATAATAAAAAAATTAGATTAAATTCATTATAAATATCATATATCTCATATAAAAATATAGTGTCTTTCATAATACCCAACCATGATAATTGTTAAAGGAAAAATGAATAACATTGTTTTTTGAGGTGGTAGTTAACCATACACAAGAACAGTAGGTTCATTATCCATTAGATGGAAGTGTTTATAAGTGTAGGTCATAAAATTTAAATAAAAAAATATATATATTCAGGAAAATATATTTATTATATGATAACAAAATAAGAATAATTGAGGTGGTGGAGAATGAAAATAAATGAAAGGTTCTTGAGAGAGGATATTATATGTACTTTGGGTAAATCTTTTTCGTTTTCACTAAAGGGATTTCTTGGTTTTATTTATTTTCAATGGGTGGATTCAGGTGTTTAGGTATAGATTTTGGGAAGTTAATTGTGATTGTATTGGTCGAACCTATGATTCATTAGAGTTGTAATGAAGTGGTACATATGGTGTTCTTTTACAAATGGGGGAGGACATTCACTCGTAATTTTTGCTAACAAGTTCCATGTACCGACATTTTTACATAAAAAACATCATGATAAACACAAAAAACTCAATAATTGAATTTTTATGAACTATATATTTCTTTAAATGTTTTTTGGATAATTTTCTTGGTCATTTTCCCTAAATTATTTGGTTTAGTCCCTTGTTAAACACAATTTTTGATTGATGGTTGTAGTTTTAATCACATTTAAAAATATTTTTGTTAAAAAATTTCATTGAAATTATTAAACTAAAAATATTATACTTGTTAGATTCATTAATGGCCAATTTTCGAAATTCAACTGTCGGAAGTGGAACAATTATATTTAATCTTATTCTCACTAATGTGGTGAGAAAATGGATTTTTAAAGAGAGAATGTTTAAAATTTCATAAAGATTTTATATCACAATTGAATATAAAAATGATTAACATGACCAGAATTGGATTAATATAAATATAATTGATCTATTGTGACATTAACACCAACTTGAAATATAATTTATATATATGAATAAATGAGACAAAAAAAGTAGTTTTGAATTAACAATCTGTATTTTTTAGTGTTCCTCCAAATAATATGTTTCTCCAAAAAATCAAAAATTAATCCATAGATATTTTTTATTACTAATAAAAAATGTAGTTTATTTAATCATTTTCAATTTCTAAAAGTGTATAAAATTTATTTTATAATTTTTCACAGAAGGAAAATAAGTTCTTTTATGAATATTGTATTTTCAATCATAAAAAATCATTACTAAAAAAATATTATTTATTATTTTAAAAAGGATTTATCTATTTAAACCCATTATAAAAACTATTTAAAATGATGTTATTACTAATAATATATTTAATTTTAATTTATGTGTTATGAAAATCCCATAATAAAAAGTTTTTTTTGTAGAAATTTTGTGTTGCGTGTAACGCAATCCAAGTCATTGTTGCATGGAGTGCATGTTTAACATTGTTTAGTGTATAAAGAATTATGGAATTATTTTATTTTGAAAATCAGAATAATAAAAAATAAATTATTTTAAAAAAATTACAAAAAAATTTGGGGTTTTATAGCTCAAGATTCCAATGTTTTATTAGAGAAGATGGTGGTTATGTCACCATTTATGGCAATGATAAATGCAAATTTTTGGGCTCTGTCAAGTTACTAATTCTAAAACATTTTAATTTAAAAAGTATTATTTTTTTAGGAATTTAAATATAATATCCTAATAATGTATCAATTTTGTGGTGATTATTTACATGTTATGTCTGAGAAAAATGTATGTGATATTTATGGTTTTAATTTTTGTTTAGTTTTCACTACATTATAGAATGATAATGTTTATGTAATTTTGTAATATCCCAGGAAAATAATAATATGGAATTTTCATATTTATTAATATTTTGGAATTAAATACTAATTTTACATTAATGGGGATTCTATGTTCGATGGCGTACCCGACACACAATAATGGGTTTCTCTGAAATCTAATATTGCACACAATAATGAGTCATACTAAAAAATAATAATATAATATTATTATTTTAAATGGTAGGTAAAGTCTAGTTTTTTTATTCGAGGGAATAAATAGAACATACTATATTATGATTATAAATGTTTGATAAATGTTTTTACATTTATCCAATAAAATTTAGTGGCTTAAAATGATAATGAATCCAATTTTAAGCATAAAAATACTCAAATGTTTTTAAAAGGTAGTTTTATATCCGTTTAATGGAAAACCATGTTTAAATCTAGTTTTTTCCAATTTAATATGTTCCATTTTTAAAAATAAACTTATTTTTTTTAATAGGGACATGAAAATTTACTTTGATTAATTTTTTTGTATTTTTAGGATAATGATCAATTTATAATGAATAGTGAAAAATACTTCATTTTATGTCCAAACGATCTTTTCATCTAATTTATTTATTTAGTTAGATTGT
Source organism: Viscum album (assembly GCA_963277665.1). Taxonomy (NCBI): domain Eukaryota; kingdom Viridiplantae; phylum Streptophyta; class Magnoliopsida; order Santalales; family Viscaceae; genus Viscum; species Viscum album. Next base: position 1,994,944,431 of record OY728151.1, read on the forward strand.
ATTTTTAGTTGGATTTAAATTCAAATGGATTTTATTTTTATCACTTAATCCAATTTTGTTCATTTTAAGCAATTTCACTTTGATATTGGATATAAACACATGTCAATCTTGTAGAAGTTGTTATTTCAAAAAACACGCTTTTCGGTTTTGGCAACGGGAATTATTTTTATATTAATTTATGAAAATTTTTTGTTTTCAATTTTTAAAAAATTGATTCCCTATTCTGAATCAGGAGGTCCAAATTGTGTAAATAGGTACCTTTTATTTCTAGACACTATGAATAGTAACATCAGTAAAAAAATTATTTACCATGGTTAAAGGGTAAATAAGATAAATAAGGGTAAAATAATATTAAAATAATATTAAATTACCCTAAAATGTGTCCTAATACTATTGGATGCGGTATTTCAGACTATTTTAGTCCTTTGGTCTATTTTAGGACCCCATGGAGCCTCTTTTGTGTGCAAATAATGTTAAATTACTCCAAATTTAATGTTTAGGAAAATACAACCTAAACATGTATCTTTTACTAAAACAATTTTTATATGGGGTTATATAAGTAATATATTAGAATATATATAGAAATTATAAATATAAAATTATTTCACACATCATTGTATTTTATTTTTAATTTTTAGACATCAAATAAATAAATTTATTTGGGACACAATGATGATGTAGTGATTACCGAATTATTGAATGTTTTAAATAAATGAGATTATAAATATTAAAATAAATTTATTATGAAAATATTTATGCCATCCACGAATTTTTTGTAAGATTATGACTAGTTATAATTGAATTAATTAAGGGTTTTAGAAATAATCAAGATGTTGTGTATTTTTTAAAAGTCATTATATGAATAGTATATAAATTGACATAAATGCCTTTTTTAAACAAATACATTTTATTATTTGATTTAATATTCTTAAAAACATTCAATTCAGACAAGTGACATATATAAGGTTGTAAATTTCATTAATTTACCACTTTAGGTTCTAGTGGTATTTTATATTGAATATATTACCCATATAGTATGAATATGCAAGAAGACATGGTAAGAATCAAATTGGTTAACTAAAAGTTAAAAGTAATAGAAATTGATACATTTGGGACCAAACCTTTTATAAACCCTATGGTTTGAGAGGATTTAGGACAATAATACTATTATATTTATATAAAATTATATATGGACATTTTGAAACTGAAAATAATTTTATAATAAAATTATATTTTAATACCTTCCTAAAGTACCCCTCCACCCTTTTATAAAAGGGCATCACCTCTAACCAATACTCTCACATCATAAGTACATTTACAACTCCAAAATCTACCCAAATAAGTCCCAAACATCCCTATATTAGTCCTAGTATCCTCATCTTCGGCATAAGGCTATTAATGAAATAATTTTAGCTTAAATAAAAAGGTGTTACCCGATTTGAGGTAATGTCTTCTCTTAAGATTCTTTTACTTATTTTTCTCATCCAACCCCATAAACTCTATTTATTTTTATATTTTATAAACAAATTTTCTTCAATATAATATGATGTTTTTATGAGATTTACTTTTACTACACATACACACACCTCTATCTAATGGATAAGAACATTCTGTTTCTGTGTATGACGAACGACTGCCTCATGAAACAATGATTGTTCAATTTTCCCCTACCACCTCTCATGTTTTCCATTATGATGGAACTGTATATATATATATATATATATGATATATAATATATTTTTATTGTATTTATTATATGGTTATTTTTATTTAAAAACATACCTGTATGCTTTTCATGATGTTTAAATATGATAATTTCATTTGAGTAAGTGTAGACTACCACCCCCTGAAAGTGATATGATTAATTCATGCCAAACATGAAACTTATAAAGGATGGAATTAATGAACATATGTATCATATATAGAATAGTTATTATACTGGAATTATAATATACCTATTTATAATTCAGTTTTCATTCCTTTAAATATGAAAAATAAATGGATGTAGAGTTCATGCGTACGCACGACTTACCGTCACCATTAATAGTGCATTTCATTTATTACCTCCAAATGTTACATAATATTCTATATAAATATATAATGGATATAAATATGTTATAGTGGCCTTATATAATATTTTAATAATGATTAATATTTTGGAGATAATGTAATTTTTACCACATAGACCATTAGTAATTATAATAAGACCATTTTGGACTCAAGTACCCAATATCGACAAAATGAATGATGTTTACTTAAATAATTATGTAATTGTTATAACAAGGTAATAAGGGATATAAAATGAATAATAAATTTGAATTTTTTTAATCAAGTACAAATTAACATATGTTTATTATTCAAGAATAACAAGGAACCTACACGACGAATCAGAATCAAGGTAAGGGAACATTTCACCCTCCTCTTTTTGACAAAGAAATCATTTATATAATGTCTTTAAATTTCAATTTTCTTATGTTGGGATATATTATTATATATACTTATTGCTATAAATTTTATTTCCATGTGATGAGAGACCATTTTATCTCTCATCAACTCATATTATGAATTTTTATGTGACGTCGTTAGGCAGTCGATTTTTTGTAAGGGACTTCGTCTCAATATCCTTTCACTAAGGCATATTTTGATTTATACACAAATTTGTTTTAAACGATGTATAAACCCATTTTAATTTAAATTTCATTCAACGGGAATCCTTTTTTATATGAATCACTTTACTAAATGACAAAAAGAATTGTTCTTTTTAATGTATATGACGACAACGCCCTTTCCACCTCCGCGAGCATTATTTGATATCTGGTTTCCCTAGAAAGCCTTAATGTTTTAGAAATAGAATATAAATACCAAAAAACATATTAAAGTATTTTGGTATTGAAAATGGTTTTTAGAATGTATTTAGTATGTTAATATTGTGAAATATTATATTATAATTGGAATATGGAAATGTTATCTATCCTTTATGCTTATTTTATTTGTTATGAATATGTTACGGTTCATTGGAACTGTTTACGTATACGGGTGGTTCCATGATGAACCTTGAGAAGGTGAGAATGGGATATCTCTCTAATACATTGTTTAATGTAATTGACGTAAACATTAATGTTTCTCCAAATAGATTTAGGTAATATATTGTGATGGGTATTCCAAATGAAACTCCCTATGTAGCTGTGAAAACTGCAATGTAAGTCTATTATAGATGCCACAAGTTTCCTTTATGATTTTCTACTACTACAAGATATTCAGAAATCTTATTATTTCATGAGTTATGTTAATGATAAAATGTTTTATGATTGAAAAGTGTGATTTTATATATTTTTATTTATTTATGGACTAGTGTTTTTATTTCTTTACTTTTTTACCCTTGCTAAATTTTTTATGATAATCCCATGTTTTTGAACTATTTTTCACAGGGTATAAGTTAGGTTATGAGAAATTAATTATTCCAGAAGATTTATATCATGAAAATAATTATTTTTTTATATAATGAGTTTTATTTTAGGGAAACAATTGGTTATAGTAGAAGTGTCTAATTTGTAATTTTTGATATGTAATGTAATAGTTGTGGAAAAATTCTCTAAAACACTAAACCTAAAAAAGACCCCACATGTCTAATTCTTGAAATAACTCAAGATTAAGTAATTTTTTAAGGATATGGCCATAAAATTTCTTTTAAGTTGATTATTTTTTAAAAATATTTCTTAAATAACATTAATCATTAATACTAGTTGTGGAATAGGAGACTAGCCCACTGGAATATATAATCACATAGAATGATTTTCAAAAAGGATTTAGTGAGAGATATAACTGAATTATATTTTATAGTGGATAAATTGTGAAACACTATCAAATAAGGAAGTATCCTAATGTTTCCTTAAAACCATATAAATATTTTTCTATATCTCAACCACTAGAAATGGTTCTTATAGAATTATTTGGACCATTTAGAGATTAAATTTTAGCCAAAAAACACCATTCTCATGTAAATATTGATGATTATTTAATAATTTTTGGGTTATATTTCATATATCACAAGATTTGAGGGTTTTAGATGTATTAAAAAGTATACCAAATCTGTTGAAAGCCTTAATGGAATAACCATTAAGAGTGTGAGTTGTGACCATATTCATGAGTCTGAACATCAAGACATTGAATACATACTCTCACTACATGGCTATAATCAAAATATATATGATCTAAGAACTCCTAAAAATGGAGCTTTTGAAAGGATAAATAATAATTTACAATATATATCCTAAAAAATGATAAGTGAAAATTACATACCAATATTTTGGGATGAATTTGATAAAATAGTTTTTTATGTGATTAAGAGTATTAATTAAACCCCATTTAAATAAAACACGATATTACTTATGGAATTGAAGAAAACATACAGTAATTTATTTTTAAGTTTTTAGATCGAATGAATATATTATTAATACAAAGGATAATATGGGCAAGGTTTTGTTCAATAGGTTTGAGATAGTTTTACTTTGTTATAATAAATCTAGTAAATCTTATAGAGTCCTTAAGAAAATAAATTTTGTGGAAGAGTCTCTACATGTTTCATTCTTTGGAAAAAATACAAAATATTATTATCTATCATGGAGAATGATATATACAATTTATATATTAATAATACCACAAATAAAAATGAAAATGATATAAATTTACCTGATAAATATACCAGATAACCTCAAAAACAATTCTAATCATGAGGAAGACCTTGAAGAACAATGAAACATTCTTCCGCAAATTCATATATCCATAGAGTCCATTATTTTGATTCATGTATAAGATACTTAGACATAGGGATTATATCACATGTTTACATTGAAATCTGGTTGAATATCAGTCCTTATTATCATAAATTTAACCTAAAAACATTAACAAAGAAATAAATGTTGAAAATTTGGTCATAACTATGAAAAAAGAATTAAATCAGTTTAAAATGAATAGAGTATGAGAAATAGTTTAATGACAAAAAAATACATTACTATTGGCACGAAATGGTTATAAAGAAACAAGGTGGATGAATTGGAAACATAATTACAAAGAAGGCTATATTGTTTACTCAAGGTTATATTCAAGAAGAATATATTGAATATGTGGTTACCTTTTCACCCATAAATAAACTAAATCCATTAGGATAATGGTTGCTAATAAAGTACACCTAAATTTCAAATTACATTAAATGGATTTCAAGAGTAAATTGAAAAATATTAATATTATTAATGATATTTTTATTTAACAACCCATGGTGTTTCAAATCATCCTTTTTCAAATAATGTTTTTTAATTTAGAAAATATCATTATTGGTTAAAACAAGAACCCAGAGCTTGGTATGATAGGATCAACACCTTTATAATTTCAAATGTATTTTCAAATGATTTGTTTTGTCATATTTTATTTATTTAAAGAACTTCTAGAGGAAGTTTGGTTACCAAAATATATGTGTCACGACCCGCCCTCGGGGTCTGTGTCGTGACTACCCCAAGCCCGCCTTCCATAGGCCAGGGGCTGGCGACTAGCACCAAGGCGTAAATCCCGGTAAAAAGGGAAGGCATTGCCTTTGTAAAGTAAACAAACACCACAGAGTAAGCAAGCGGAAAGTAACCACTAAACAAAAGAATAGTACAACTGAAAGTGTGGAAAAGTAAATGGGCCAGTATACAAACCCAAACTGAAAGTAAAGTACAACTCGAAAGGGAAAACAACAACTGAAAGGTAAAAGCCGCTACACCGAGCTGTCCACTGGAAATCCCACCTGAAGGGTGGGTACAGATAGCTCCACTGCACCACGGGTCCCGCCGTCAGCTCCGTGCACGTCCCGCCCAGTGGTCCACCTCCGGGTACCGTCCCGCTCTGCAAGCCTCAGCTAAGGTCAACACTGTCCATCGTCTGCAACCAACACAACGTAGTGCGGGCAAAGCCTGTGCAGGGGTGAGTATAAGCTACTCAGTAGGGACCCCGAGACCCCTGAAGGTCTCTCAAATCCACAAAGGATAAACCACGAAGAAAAGTACAATCACGAAGTAACAACCGACTCTGCTTAGGTATATGCCCATACATACACCTAAGTTATCAAATTCAAATACACTCCAACCTCCGAGCCCAAGTACAACTCAGTCCACACAGGAAAGTAAACGTATTCCACACAGGAAAGCAAAACGTAATCCACATAGGATTGCACAACACAATCCACACAGGAAAGCAACAGATTCAGCTCACACAGGTATACTTCTTCAAAGGACGATAAAGATGATCTCTGATCCATCTAAGTCGTCGGACCCACGAAGGATCGATAGGTAACTAACCCCCGCAAAAGACCCACACAGGATCGGGCCCACGTAGGACCTGTAGATAAGCACCGCAAAGACCTACACAGGATCGGGCCCACACAGGACCTGTAGATAGTCACCGCAAGACCCACACAGGATCGGGCCCACACAGGACCTGTAGATAGTCACCGCAAGACCCACACAGGATCGGGCCCACACAGGACCTGTAGATAGTCACCGCAAGACCCACACAGGATCGGGCCCACACAGGACCTGTAGATAGTCACCGCAAGACCCACACAGGATCGGGCCCACACAGGACCTGTAGCACTGATCCACGTAGGATCGCTGAGTGCTGAAGTCGTCGTCGTCGAATCCACACAGGATCTCTGTACTGTCGTCGTCGCAGTCACAGTAGCAGTAGCAGCAGTAGAAGTCACAGTAACAGTCGCAGCCAGCACTAGGGTTCCCGCACACAGCAAGCTCGTTCGGAGGGTCCGCTCCACGAGCCGAGAGGCTGATACATAAACTGTCACAAAGTCCAGAGTTGATGTATCCAAAAGTTCTGTATCGTCAACAGGAACTCAACGCAACAGACGGCGCGTCGATCGGACGCCCGGTCTGAGAGTTATTGGCATTTTCGTCCCCGGGGCCCGGTTGGTTTTTAAGGCAAAACCAACCCGACCGTACTCCACCTGCGTCCAAACCTCAGACGGAGTATGCCAAAAGATCCGTCTCACTAAGAGGAACACAACAAAGCTGACGGCACGTCGATCGGACGTCCGTAGCTCAAGATATGAGCGTTTCCGCTCCGAAGGCCCGGTTGGTTTCGTGAACGAACCAACCCGGCTGAACTCAAAGTAATCCGAAACCTTGAGTGCGATAAACCGAAACGACCGTCTCGATCCAAGGATCGCATCGCCACTGACGGTTCGTCAATCTGACGTCCAGTCTGAAAGATATCAGCCTTTCCGTCTCACACCCACCCTGGGAAACTTTCCAGGAGGTCACCCATCCTGATCACTACTCTAAGCCAAGCACGCTTAACTACGGAGTTTTAACCACGTAGGCTCCCGAAAAAGAAGGTGCGCCTTGAGTATAGTATACCGAAACGACCGTCTCGATCCAAGGATCGCGTTGCCGCAGACGGTTCATCGATCGGAGGTCCGTGGCTCAAGTTATGGCCAAAAGACCGAAGTCGTCTCGAAAACGGGGGGTCCGGGTCCGGGCCGACCCGGCCCGACCCCCCCTGGTCTGACCCGAACCGGGTCGGACCGACCCGGTCCGCTGGACCCGGCCCGGCCGGTGGCGGCGCGGTGGCGCGGCCAGGCCAGCGGCGGCGCGACCAAGGGGCCGCGCATGTGCCGCACGCGGGGGGGTAAACCCCCCCTTTTTCGGATCTTGGCCGGCCTAAGGCCGGCCGTTTCTTTCTCACGCGGGACCCGCGGGTCCCACCTCCTAACCAAACTGGCGGCTGGCGCGGCCGGCCGCCTTCTTCTTCTCCGCCGCGGCTCTTCCCCGATCTCCGGCGGCCGGCGAGGCCGGCCGCCTTCTGGCTGCTCCGCTGCGGCCGGAGTGCCGCGGCCCTTCATTATCTCCGGCGCCGGCGGCCCGGCTGGCCGCCGGTCGCCTCCTTGTTCCGCTGCGGCCCGTCTCCGGCCGCGGTCTCTTTCGTAAACAACGACGCGGTGCGTCGGCACCGCGTTTCTTCGTCGCAGCTCGCTCCGGCCATTAATTCTTTTGTTCATGCGCGGTTGCGACGACACCGCGCTGTCTCTGCTAAACTAACACGAAAGAATAAAAGGGGGAGGAGAATCGGCCGTGTTCGTGCGGTCCGGTCTCCTCCCGTTATAACGATATCAGTTGGCCAATCGTATAAACACAACAATGAATGTTTCACAATTTTTAATAAAAATTTGGAACTACACCCAACGGATTATTCTTTCATGTTCGAGGGAATGAAAACACGTAATTTAAAAAGGACAAACCCCCTACCTTGAAAATTGACGTCACACGTCGGTTATCGCGGAGGAAGGCGTCGCGGCATCGGACGTAGATTCCGTGGACGTCGGGGTGCGTCCGAGGAGGGAACGACGTCTCTTCACCTGTCGCTTAAGACGAAGAAGAGAGGTACGTTGTCGTTGGCGATGATTACCACGGTCGGCGACTTCTCCCTTGTCGAGGAGGAAGATGAAGATGGAAGAATCCGGGACGCCGAGTCTCGATGGTCGTGGGATCGATGTTCTTTGTCGGAGAAGAACCGTTCTTCACGTTCTTCGTCGAAGACGAAGAAGATCTTCAAGTCTCTCAACGATTCTCCCAATCCTCTCAAGTAACAAAGGAACTAACCCAAAAATAAATCAAGCTTACACTTAATTTATTAACACAACCCAACCTTTGGAATTTAAGAGTTTGAATTTCAAAAACTCAAAATTAAACTCACTTATTAATTATACATGAGTTGTATAATTAATTAAAAGTTATGTTGTCAAGCCTTTAAGAGGGAGAGAGGGGAGTTAGGGAATTTGAGGGGTTTTGGCACATTAAGTGCAAGGGAGTTTAAGGGGGTAGAAGAGAGTTAAGGGGAAGGTGAAGGGTTGGGGCTCATGTGGGCCCCACCTCACCTTAATCCTCACTTGGTTAGTTAGGAACTTATGATTCCACCCCAACTTCCACACTTAGGATATAACCACTTAAGAAGATAAATAAAATAAATATTGTATAACAAATTTATTTTACTCTTCATTTCATCCAGAAAATTAAACATCTCCTCCTAGGAAAACGCAACTTCGGGAAAGGTCTCCTTAAGAGAATATCAGCACTACGAGTTCATCGGTGTCCTCGGATTTCAATTCCAAGCACCAGATCAAAATTTAGGAAATCCCGCTCGTTCGTTCACTGAACGTACCCGAGCCAAACTTCGGAAATTAATTCCGGGCACTCCGGGCCTCGGAATCAGGTGCCGTCAGAAACCGCGCTCTTGTAAAATTCCAAAGAAAATTAGGAAAAAATTTCCCTTGAATTTTACGGGTCTTTACATTACTCCCACCTCAGGGATTTACGTCCCCGTAAAGATACATCAAAACTAGGGAAACAAATGAGGGTACTGAGCACGCATCTGAGCCTCCCGCTCCTATGTGCTTTCCTGGAGGTTCCTGTGCTGCCATCTGATGCGCACAAGAGGAATCAATCGCCCACGTAGGACCCGCTCCTGTCGATCCTCTATCTCCACCGAGACCTCCGTAAAAGTCTCCCCATCGTCAACGTCAAGCTCCCCATGGTCAATGATGTGCGTCGGGTCGTGTACGTATCTCCTCAGCTGAGACACGTGGAAGACATCGTGCACCCGGTGCAACTGAGGTGGTAGAGCCAGGCGATAAGCCACCTCACCAATCCTGCTGAGAACCTGGAAGGGTCCGATGAAGCGCGGAGATAACTTGCCACCTCGGCCAAATCTCCGAATACCACGTCGAGGTGAGACCCGCAAGAAGACGTGGTCGCCATCCTCGAACTCCAGTGGCCTCCGCCTCCTGTCAGCGTATGACTTCTGCCGACTCTGAGTTGTCCTCATCCGCTCCTAGATGACCTGGACCTTTTCTGTCGTGGCCTGGACCATCTCCAGTCCCATCAGAGCTGCAGGATTTCTTCTTTGCCGATAAGAGAAATCTGGTCTTATCCCCTGGATGAACCACATTCTTTGCCTAATACAGTCAATCCTAACATGGATGATACTAATCCATACCAAGGATGACGTCGTAAGGCCTCGACGCTACTACTAAGAGTTTCAACCGTTACTCTCGCCTCCAAGGGTTGAGTCACACTGTCGGCATCAGTGTGTGGTAACTGGGTCTCCTCCAGTAGATGTCTCACAATTGAGGGTCAAGTCAACAGCCAAAACTAGAACCTCTTAGTAACATCACGAAAGAGGACAGGAACGAAAACATCACAAAGGTCTGCGTCTTTTATTATTGCAGCTCATAATACAAGACGCTACACAAATGCAACAAGGAACCAGAAGTACAAAGGATGTATCCACTAGTTCTGCTCCTGTCCATCGGCTCCCAGAGCTCCATGATCGAAGGCCTCGGTTGCCTGAAGCTGTGCTCTCCCCTGCGGTCGGGGTGGACCTCCTGGTGGTGGTGGTGGTAGAGCCTCAAAGCGTCGCCCACCACCGGCTGCTCGTCCAGCTCCTCTGCCTCGTCCGCCTCCTCCCTGCGGACCGCCACGGTCGAACCTCTGCCTCTGCCTGGGAGGTTCTTCACTTACCTGCTGATCATCAGCATAGCGGGTCGGACAGTCACGAGCCATGTGACCACTCCCGCCACAGGAGTAACACTGCCCACTCTCGGCACGCCTGGCTCTGACTCCATCCCGACATCCCTGTACAACTGAGCCTGAGTCGTGCAGTCGGCCACCGGTAGGTCTGGTCTGCCTGGAACCCTGAGTCATCCGTCTGCTACCTGTTGCCGAAGACTCCGCTATCTGCCGCCCTGCGGTAGGTCTCGCTGTGGACTCAACCAGGAAACTCTCGATCAGGAGGGCTCGCTCTAGCACACCTTCCTGGGTCGGGATGCTGAGGGAGATCAGTGATTCCCTGATCTCGTGTCTCAATCCCTGCTCGAAGGTTCGGGCCCGGAAGAAGGGGTCCCGTACCATGTCTGTCGAGTACCGAGAAAGGTCGGTGAACCTCGCCGCGTATTGAGCGACCATCATGCTGCCCTGCCGCAGCTGAAGAAGCTCCTGGATACGCACCGCACGAAGGGTGGCTGGGAAGAACTCCGAGCGAAAAAGGCTCTAAAAGTCCGTCCAAAGTAGAGATGCCTCATCGTGCACCTCGAGCATCAAGCTCCACCATCGTCCTACTGCTGCGTGTAGTAGGCTTGCAGCGAGGATCACCATGAGGTCTTATGGTGTCCTCACTAGCATAAACACTCGTACCACTGCCTCCAGCCAGTCCTCTGCTGCCTGGGGATCCGTCTCCCCGCGAAACCTAGGTGGTCGCTGGCGCTGAAACTCATGCAGTGCGCTGAGGCGACGTGCATCGTCAGCGGCTGGTGCTGGAAGCATCGGGGGCTCGGCGGGTAGTGCTACCGCCGGTGCCACTGCTGACAAAGGGCCCTTCACCGAGGCCTCGTCGCTCGGTGGGCTGTCGTCACGCTCAACTCTCGGAACCCTAGCTGGCTGCCGTCGTGGGGCCATCCTGAATAGGAAACAGGTGCGCCACGGTCAAACAGTAAACCTGGTGAGCTGACACAAAGAAATCACAATGAAAACTTTGAAACACACACGCAATCAATATTTTCGTGCATTAAGTCGGAAATCAGAAGTCAGGGTCCTGGTGTACGGATACGTCGGCCGCCGCACCAACACTGGACTCCCTAGACTGATAACCACACTCAATACGCTAAACATTATTGCTTCACATAGAAAAGATCAGAGTTCGTGGTAGAACCGAACTCCTCTGATACCAATTTGTCACGACCCGCCCTCGGGGTCCGTGCCGTGACTACCCCAAGCCCGCCTTCCATAGGCCAGGGGCTGGCGACTAGCACCAAGGCGTAAATCCCGGTAAAAAGGGAAGGCATTGCCTTTGTAAAGTAAACAAACACCACAGAGTAAGCAAGCGGAAAGTAAACACTAAACAAAAGCAGAGTACGACTGAAAGTGCGGAAAAGTAAATGGGCCAGTATACAAACCCAAACTGAAAGTAAAGTACAACTCGAAAGGGAAAACAGCAACTGAAAGGTAAAAGCCGCTACACCGAGCTGTCCACTGGAAATCCCACCTGAAGGGTGGGTACAGATAGCTCCACTGCACCACGGGTCCCGCCGTCAGCTCCGTGCACGTCCCGCCCAGTGGTCCACCTCCGGGTACCGTCCCGCTCTGCAAGCCTCAGCTAAGGTCAACGCTGTCCATCGTCTGCAACCAACACAACGTAGTGCGGGCAAAGCCCGTGCAGGGGTGAGTATAAGCTACTCATTAGGGACCCCGAGACCCCTGAAGGTCTCTCAAATCCACAAAGGATAAACCACGAAGAAAAGTACAATCACGAAGTAACAACCGACTCTGCTTAGGTATATGCCCATACATACACCTAAGTTATCAAATTCAAATACGCTCCAACCTCCGAGCCCAAGTACAACTCAGTCCACACAGGAAAGTAAACGTATTCCACATAGGAAAGCAAAACGTAATCCACATAGGATTGCACAACACAATCCACACAGGAAAGCAACAGATTCAGCTCACACAGGTATACTTCTTCAAAGGATGATAAAGATGATCTCTGATCCATCTAAGTCGTCGGACCCACGAAGGATCGATAGGTAACTAACCCCCGCAAAAGACCCAGACAGGATCGGGCCCACGTAGGACCTGTAGATAAGCACCGCAAAGACCCACACCGGATCGGGCCCACACAGGACCTGTAGATAGTCACCGCAAGACCCACACAGGATCGGGCCCACACAGGACCTGTAGATAGTCACCGCAAGACCCACACAGGATCGGGCCCACACAGGACCTGTAGATAGTCACCGCAAGACCCACACAGGATCGGGCCCACACAGGACCTGTAGCACTGATCCACGTAGGATCGCTGAGTGCTGAAGTCGTCGTCGTCGAATCCACACAGGATCTCTGTACTGTCGTCGTCGCAGTCACAGTAGCAGTAGCAGCAGTAGAAGTCACAGTAACAGTCGCAGCCAGCACTAGGGTTCCCGCACACAGCAAGCTCGTTCGGAGGGTCCGCTCCACGAGCCGAGAGGCTGATACATCAACTGTCACAAAGTCCAGAGTTGATGTATCCAAAAGTTCCGTATCGTCAACAGGAACTCAACGCAACAGACGGCGCGTCGATCGGACGCCCGGTCTGAGAGTTATTGGCATTTTCGTCCCCGGGGCCCGGTTGGTTTTTAAGGCAAAACCAACCCGACCGTACTCCACCTGCGTCCAAACCTCGGGCGGAGTATGCCAAAAGATCCGTCTCACTAAGAGGAACACAACAAAGCTGACGGCACGTCGATCGGACGTCCGTAGCTCAAGATATGAGCGTTTCCGCTCCGAAGGCCCGGTTGGTTTCGTGAACGATCCAACCCGGCTGAACTCAAAGTAATCCGAAACCTTGAGTGCGATAAACCGAAACGACCGTCTCGATCCAAGGATCACATCGCCGCTGACGGTTCGTCAATCTGACGTCCAGTCTGAAAGATATCAGCCTTTCCGTCTCACACCCACCCTGGGAAACATCCCAGGAGGTCACCCACCCTGGGAAACATCCCAGGAGGTCACCCATCCTGATCATTACTCTAAGCCAAGCACGCTTAACTACGGAGTTTTAACCACGTAGGCTCCCGAAAAAGAAGGTGCGCCTTGAGTATAGTATACCGAAACGACCGTCTCGATCCAAGGATCGCGTTGCCGCAGACGGTTCATCGATCGGAGGTCTGTGGCTCAAGTTATGGCCAAAATACCGAAGTCCTCTCGAAAACGGGGGGTCCGGGTCCGGGCCGACCCGGCCCGACCCCCCCTGGTCTGACCCGAATCGGGTCGACCCGACCCGGATCCGACCCGAACCGGGTCGGACCGACCCGGTCCTCTGGACCCAGCCCCGCCGGTGGCGGCGCGGTGGCGCGGTCCGGCCAGCGGCGGCGCGGCCAAGGGGCCGCGCATGTGCCGCACGCGGGGGGGGGGGGGGGGGGGGGTAAACCCCCCCTTTTTTCGGATCTTGGCCGGCCTAAGGCCGGCCGTTTCTTTCTCACGCGGGACCCGCGGGTCCCGCCTCCTAACCAAACCGGCGGCCGGCGCGGCCGGCCGCCTTCTTCTTCTCCGCCGCGGCTCTTCCCCGATCTCCGGCGGCCGGCGAGGCCGGCCGTCTTCTAGCTGCTCCGCCGCGGCCGTAGGGCCGCGACCCTTCAGGATCTCCGGCGCCGGCGGCCCGGCTGGCCGCCGGTCGCCTCCTTGTTCCGCCGCAGCCCGTCTCCGGCCGCGGTCTCTTTCGTAAACAACGACGCGGTGCGTCGGCACCGCGTTTCTTCGTCGCAGCTCGCTCCGGCCATTAATTTTTTTGTTCCTGCGCGGTTGCGACGCCACCGCGCTGTCTCCGCTAAATTAACACGAAAGAATAGAAGGGGGAGGAGAATCGGCCGTGTTCGTGCGGTCCGGTCTCCTCCCGTTATAACGATATCAGTTGGCCAATCGTAAAAACACAACAATGAATGTTTCACAATTTTTAATAAAAATTTGGAACTACGCCCAACAGATTATTCTTTCATTTTCGAGGGAATGAAAACACGTAATTTAAAAAGGACAAACCCCCTACCTTGAAAATTGACGTCACACATCGGTTATCGCGGAGGAAGGCGTCACGGCGTCGGACGTAGATTCCGTGGACGTCGGGGTGCGTCTGAGGAGGGAACGACGTCTCTTCACTTGTCGCTTAAGACGAAGAAGAGAGGTACGTTGTCGTTGGCGATGATTACCACGGTCGGCGACTTCTCCCTTGTCGAGGAGGAAGATGAAGACGGAAGAATCCGGGACGCCGAGTCTCAATGGTCGTGGGATCGATGTTCGTTGTCGGAGAAGAACCATTCTTCACGTTCTTCGTCGAAGACGAAGAAGATCTTCAAGTCTCTCAACGATTCTCCCAATCCTCTCAAGTAACAAAGGAACTAACCCAAAAATAAATCAAGCTTACACTTAATTTATTAACACAACCCAACCTTTGGAATTCAAGAGTTTGATTTTCAAAAACTCAAAATTAAACTCACTTATTAATTATACATGAGTTGTATAATTAATTAAAAGTTAAGTTGTCAATCCTTTAAGAGGGAGAGAGGGGAGTTAGGGAATTTGAGGGGTTTTGGCACATTAAGTGCAAGGGAGTTTAAGGGGGTAGAAGAGAGTTAAGGGGAAGGTGAAGGGTTGGGGCTCGTGTGGGACCCACCTCACCTTAATCCTCCCTTGGTCAGTTAGGAACATATGATTCCACCCCAACTTCCACACTTAGGATATAACCACTTAAGAAGATAAATAAAATAAATATTGTATAACAAATTTATTTTACTCTTCATTTCATCCAGAAAATTAAACATCTCCTCCTAGGCAAACGAAACTTCGGGAAAGGTCTCCTTAAGAGAATATCGGCGCTACGAGTTCATCGGTGTCCTCGGATTTCAATTCCGAGCACCGGATCAAAAGTTAGGAAATCCCGCTCGTTCGTTCACTTAACGTACCCGAGCCAAACTTCGGAAAATAATTCCGGGCACTCCGGGCCTCGGAATCAGGTGCCGTCAGAAACCGTGCTCTTGTAAAATTCCAAAGCAAATTAGGAAAAAATTTCCCTTGAATTTTACGGGTCTTTACAATATTTTGATTAAATTATTTTTTTTCTTCAAACCATTCTATGTGTACAGAATTTTCAAAATGAATTTAAAAAGAGTGTGATGGGTGAACTAATATTCATTATTTGTTTTCAAATATTTCAAAATTAAAAATATATTATTTTTAATAAAATTAGTTATGATAAAAAAATTTAAATTTCTTGGAATGGGTATCTCTAAAGGAATTGATGCTAATGAGTACCACCAGTAAACAAGATTTGCATAAAACAAGGAAACTAGTTTACAAAACTATCTAGAGTGTTATTTTTTTGAGTTGATTTTAATTAATGACTACTAGGCCTAAAATTTTTTTTGTGGTGTGTTTGTATAAATGTTTTAAATCAAACCAAATGTAGTCTCATCACAATGATATTAAAATAATATTTAAATACGTCAAAAGTAAAATAAATTTCGGACATTAAAACTATAGTGGGAATTATTTTGATATAATTAGTTATTCAGATACTAATTTTGGGGGTCGTATGTTTGATATAAAAAAATTCTCTCACACTTGTACCTTTTTGGGAAATTCACTAGTATCATGGTGTAGTAAAAATAATAACTGTAATGTTCTATCAACTACAAAAGTAGATTAAAATGATGTCCAAAATTACTATTCATAAAATATGTGGATGAAACACACTTCTATTGACTACGGATATCAATTATGACATGTCTTTATAAACCATGATAACAAAAGTGATATAAATATTTACAAAAATCTAATTTATTATTCAATAATAAAACACTTTTATATAAAACATCACTTTTTGAGAGATCAATTTCCAAAGGGTGATATCACTCTTGAATTCAAAGGAACTGAAAAACAAACTTCACAATGTTTTAAAAAACCCCATTGAATATTTAGAGGCTGAATTATATCAGATATTAAATTGTAATAAATAATTATTCGTGATGTTTTCGTATCTGAAATTTATTGATTATTTTAATTATTATTTATGTTTTTAATTACTTATTAAATATTAGATTTTAACAATATTTAATGTAAACCTCATTTTATATTTTAAATAAATTAAATTTAGGGTAAAATTTGTAATAATTAATATTATATCCATGTAATTCCATGAATTTTATACCATGAGTATTCAATAATGAATGTGCAACCATGAGTATTCTACCACGAGTGTGATACTTTGAGTATACTATTGTGAGTATGCTATAGTGAGTGTGCTATTGTGAGTATGCTATTGTTCGTTTGATACCGTGTACATGTTATCGTGTATGTGGTACCATAAAAATACATCCATGAGTATTTTTAATTATATTACTAATTAAAATATTTTACCATATTATGTATGTAATTAATTTTTAAATTAACTTCTTTGAAATTTTTATATAATTTAATCCTTGAATTGTTTAGGAGCCCTATATTTTTATTCAAATCACACCCATCTAAATCCTAAATTCTTATGCATATTTTTTAAATCTTTTGTTACTTTAACTATCTCAACCATACCTGCACCACTAACCATTCATGATCTCTTTCCCAATGTCTTAGAAAAAGAGATGTGTTTTTTTAGTTTCACTTCATGAGTCCTATTGTACCCCTGATTTGAGGTATTTCAACTTTTTATATGATTAATTTTATGTTTTAATTAAATGTAAGAACATTTTAAATTATTATTGATGTGAAAAATGAATTTTATTTTTCTAATTTGGATATAGTAGAAATTTAGGTAGTGAATAATGATTCATGATATGCTGTTTTCATTGGTTAGATTTTGTAAAATGTTTCACAGTGTGAATGGATTTTTTAGGTTGGATTATTAATATAGTTCATGATGTGAAATAAGTTTATGATATGAACCCATTTTTCTAGAAATAAAATGTGATGACATGTGTTTCAAAAGAAGTGACATCTTGATGAATTCGCAACATGGATTCCCAATACACATCATAAATTATCATGAGACTATCCAATTTTAGTTCAACAATCATGTGTGATGCCTCATTTAGTTCCCTCTCATTTCCTTGTGATTTCTAGGGATACCCTATGTGATTAGCAATGATATTCGGTTTCTATACACTGATTTCACCAAATCATTAGGAGTTCAAATGTTGAAATCAATTGTTAGGATATCTTTTTTCCCCATAAAATTGCATTACTAGAGATTAGCTTGTAGAAAACCATATATGTGTGTGTAATTCCTGGACCTATGGGGTTGGATTTCTATTTTTGACATGTTTTATGGTTTTGAAAGCGGGAAAAAAGTTTGATCCATGTAAATATATTATAGCATTCAAGACAACTATATTTTGGTTAGTGGACTCTCTATAAATGTACTATTATGTTACTTGTTCGATTTAGATTTAATTAAATTTTTCTTTTGATTTTATCAAAAATACCTTGAAAAATTTTATAGGGAATATTACTATTTGATGTTTTTTAAATGGTGTGGTACTAGAAGATAGAAATTATGCTGTGAATCCAAATTTTAATTGGGGGTTTGACTTAATTGTGATTGCATGCATTCACATAAAAATAAGATTTAGCCTATTCATGAAGCACTACCCAAATTATGAGACTCGAAGATTGAGTTTGTGGATATGTTTGTGTGTATAATGGAATGAATATTAAAATTATTAGGAAATGGTTGTAAAATATTTCATTATTTTTTCTAGGGAAATTTTTTATGAATTTGATATAAACAGATCATAAGCTTATATCATTTTTTAAAAAAATGTTCCAAAATGATATTATTTTAGTGGCATGCGTTGGGAAGACTCTAAGGATTATATACCATGTTTTAATATGACAATATTAGTGGGAGATTTAGGGTGTTTTTGATGTTTTCTAACTAGATATAGGGAAATTTATAGTCTTGTAATTCTCTAGAGGCACTACCTTACATCATGCTTATGTTTTGTGGAGTTAGAGCTATACATTGTTTATATCTTGGTTTTACATAGTGCCTCCTGGGTCGTTAAGTTATCATGTCATGGAGTCTACTTCCTAGAATTTTATTTATTTTTATATTATTATTATGATTTTATTTCATGGATAGTTTATTTAGGTATATGGTTTATTTTCACATGCATCATACAAATTGTCTTATATATTTTGTCTTTTCCAGGCATGTTATCTAATTCTTAGGAAAAATATATCTGAACATTCCCTTAAGACCTTGTAATTTTTTCAATCACTTGGTGTTTTATGTATTTTACCTATGGTTAGTCACATTTCACCTCTTTTCAATCCAAAGAGTTGGGGTGGGGTGTTACAAAATTATATTAGTCTATTTCATGACTTGAGTTGAGTTGGTATCAAGGATATAAAAATGTAACAATATTAAATGTGTATCTTATAAATATGTAGCTAATATCTTTATACTAAAATTAATGTTACCAAGGTTGTTTTGTTATAAAAGTGTTTTAAAACACATATAGTAAAGTTTCCAACTCATCATCTTGGATTTATCCAATGAGTGCTGCATATCAAGGATTAGTACCGAGACTTCCTACATGGACTGAATTATGTTTTTATTTTTAAATATTTTTTATGAAAAGAAATTAAACGGTTAAAATGGTTGATTTTACCAATATATTTTGTAATGATGGTTCATTATTCTAATTTAAAATTTCCAAGCAGTCAATTCTTAGAGGGTGGTTATTAAATTGAATTTTCATTTAGTTATGGAAAATGGTAGTTGTTAGAAAACATAAAAATCATCTAGAATAGGATGTGAAAATTTTGGTTGAACATGATCCATAGGGTAACCAAAAAATTATATGAATCATTATGCACGTTTTTAACACCATTGGTAAAATGAATCAAAATGATGAATCAATAAAATTTTATAATTCAATTATTTTTTAAAAACAATACACTGGTTTTTCAAGAGGATTTAGAAATTGAAAAGGTGGAGTTGTGTCTTAATAGAATGAATATAATTTTTAAATTCATTCTATTCTAGAAGATTTGAATGTGATGTTAGCTATATATATTTCGGAAGATATTTCCTACAAGTGGTGGGATTTAGATGTGAAATCTAAAGCTGACCAAGTACTTATGTGGGTTGATTTTGGGATTTTTATCAACAAAAAATTTTATCCCCACACATTAAATATATAAATAAAAATATATTTATTCATATTAATGTAGTAAAAACAATCCATGACATATTATGTAGCCCGGTTCATGTATTTGTTCCATTTAAATATAGAAGTAGTTTATAGTGCATCCATGATGACATATATTTTTAGTTGGGATTAACCAAATAAATTCAATTAAAAATATATTTCCTCTATATTACTGATTATAAAGAGTTAGTTAATAGAGAAACTATAGAGGAATGAGATCATGCTAGAAATTTGGTGAGAGGTATCATGTTTTTTTTGTGAACATATGGAAACTATATTTTGAGAAACAAGTATCAAATATATACCACTTCTTATGGAGGTTTCACACCACAAACCTAGTCTTCTAAACCAGTTAAATTTCTATTATAATACAAAAAAATTCAGTTTGTTTTTAATGAGATTCACATACACATAATAAAAATATGTGCATTACACCACTGAGTATTTTCCAAAAATTTAGTAAAAAGGGAATCTAATGTGATATTGTCTTAGACATTAGTAATCAATAGGTGAAAGAGGCTTATCTCAAAGTCAGGTTTCTTAAGATCGGATGGAATAGTCCCACTAAACAAGTTTTCATGCATAAAAATAGGTAAACCATGAAACCTCTATGAACATGTTGGTTTTCTATCTAAAATATCAACAGGGAAGTAAGAGCTATCATATTCCAAATAATTGAGAATTTTATGGAGTATATAAATATGTAATGTCTAAGAAAATGGTTCCTTCTACATTTTAATGTACCATTCTTATCAAGTTGACCCTTATTCATATCAAATTTGATACTGGTGAATAAAATAATTTAATTGATTCTTTAATTGTTAATGAATTTGGAATACATGTTGAAATAGTTCCCCATATCATAATTATATTAAAATCCATTGGCCAGTGGGAGTACATAGGATTAAAATTCACAACATGTTATATTTTTATTGACGATGACTAGTTTATCTATGAGATTTTCATCCTAGAGGTGGTTTCATTTTATATGATCATGGGTATGGATTGTTAAGTTGGATTTAAATCCCCTATTAACTACTATTATCTAAAACTGATGATCACATCTCCATATACATATCACTATATGTTTAGTGTGGATTGGGATATAAATTATGGTAGATAGGGACATTTAGTAATAGAGGAATGAACCATCCCAATATTGTTAGTGGAAATGACCTTAGCAGGAGTTGGTGAAGCATGGAAGGATTTTTTTTGTTGTAGTGGATGGATGTCTAGATATATTTCAGAAAACTCTATATGTGTCACCACCTAAACAGAATATTTATTTATAATAAATATCCTCTCTATAACATTCCTGATTACAGTATTTTCTTACAGAATGGCTATGGAATTGTTGCACGTGTTAATGGTCCATCTTGAAGAGTTAGAAAGTAAATTTTTTATCAGACCATGTACATCTAGTTATGTGTTGATTATCATAAATTAGAAAAGTTAAAAACATTAATTTTTATCCTAATCATCAAATTGATTATCTATTTAATAAATTAATGGAACTAAATTGGTTCTCTTTGATTGATCAATGATCGGGATATCATCAGTTTTGAGCTAGACAAGTTGATATTTTGGAAACAATATTTTGAAGTAGATATGGCCATAATTATTCTGTTTCATTCATTTTGGTCTTATGGATTCACCTCTAGTATTCATGGGAGTGATAAACCATATCATCCATAGGTTCCATTACTATTTTATCTATGTTATTTTTTGATTATATTTATTTCACTCTAAAATTAAGAATGACAATGGTGATCATTTAGAAATTATACACAGTACATTAAAAGGCCATTTTGTCTATGAATTTTTTTCTATGTGTGAAAAATATATCTAAGAGGTCCATTTCATTGAGAATTTGGTTTTTGAAAAGTCTATATCATATGACACAAGAAATATGGGAGTAGTTTTCTTGTGGAGATAATCAAATAATGTTCTTGAAATACCTAGTTTTTTGGGGATTAGATGTCTTTTATCATTGACTTGTTTGAGATTTCCCAAGGTTTACTTATCCCCTGACTACTTTTAAAAGAAATTGTGTTCCATTCAAACGGAAGGATTCCTATAAAAAAATATTTGTAGATCTTAAATATCAACTATAATTAGTACACAATGAAATATAAAAAAAACTAGGTATGGTCTGTGTGGTATATTATGATGTGTAGAGATATAGAGTTGGTTGTGTTCTCGTGTTGGGTGATCATGTTGTGACCTATGGATCAATTCAGTTGTGAGAACATGAGTAAAACTATCCAATACATAAAATAGAATTACAACCTTTTTTCCATTCCTTACATATTTGGTGGAATTATATCCATAGAGGAAAGTTCACAGTTTTCACTAACCATCAGATTTTGAAATACAGCATTTCATAGATATACTTGAACATGAGGAAATGAAAAAAGCTAAAGTACATCCAAATTTTTTATATCAACATAGTATAGAAACATAGTAATGGAAATTCTATGAATGATTTGTTGAGATAAAAATCTTATTGTGAGGTGGTCTCGGTATCCCATGACCAATATAAGCTAATGTGTGTGATTATTGACATTCATCTAGAATATACTATAGAATATGGACATGAAATATTTATCCAATTCAATATTTTCCTAACATGATATATTTTTCAAGAGAGGATTTTATGTCCAATTATGATCATATAACCATTAGTTTAGATCTAAATAGTATGGATAATTTTGATGGATGTGAAGAGAATGATAAATCCTTATTACATTTTCAAAATAAAATATTAGTTCCTCAGTCATTTCAAGAAAACATATTTCCACATATCACCATTTGAAATAGGATATTTATCTAGGTATTCTAAGTGGGATATTAAATAGTTAAAATATGAGCATTAATGACCATATGGAATACTACAATCAATTCCTATAAGAGAGTCAAACATGGATGAGTTCTTAGGAATGTTGTATATCTGAGAAGCGGTTAAGCTACATATTGTTCTAGTTTCTATTTTATCTAATAGAGAACCTCATTTCACTTATTTAATTTCATTGATTATCATAATTACATCTTTGGAGTCAACTGACCCTAATCCTGATATATCATCAAAAGATAGATGATAATATGGAACTAATAATTTAGACATTGAATGATATTATTAGATTTTTTCACATAGACAATAGTGTCCATTGGGAAGACTATATTCCCTTTTGGGATTTGTCCTACAATAATGATTTCAAGAAATAATACCAATGTCTGTGTTCGAGGATCTATGTGTCTATCCTGGTTCTCTACTATGTTGGGTGAAAAAGGAGATACATCCTTTATTTTACATAGTCTTATTGACGAAACCATAGTGAAGATACTAATGATCTATATTCATTTATTTGAGAAAAAAATATGATAAAAAGTGTATATGTACAATATTCACATACCCTTATCATTAAATCAGAGTCACCATGTTTACAAGAAAGTGTCACCAAGAATGGTAATCAACACTTGGGTAAATAAGGGAAGTTAGAACCATGGTATTTTGTATCATTCAATAATGTTGAATGGGTTATCATAGTAACATACCAGAAAATAATTCCATCAATATTTTGTGAAATCCACATCATATTATTTGTTTCTCAACTGAATAATTATCAGCGAGATCTCAGTCATGCGATCAGTTGGAATCATGTAACTCCAAATACAGATGCATATTTTATCTGTGAACTAGTTCAGATTCTAGATAGATAGTATAAGACCATAATATAAATATTTTTTTCCATGGGGAGGGTTTTATGGCGGAATTGTTTGGTTCCAGAGGAAACATTGGAATGAGAAGAGTTGATATGGGATAAATTACTTGACTTTTTCAAGGTAAATATTTGTATCCAACTTAATGTGAATGGAAATACATATGGTGGTCATAATTGGGCACCCCATGGGTTTAGGTACACGATCATTTTATGTTATTTATTTTGTGATTGGGGTCATTTTGTTTATAGAAGAGTTTTTAGGAGAAGAAGGAAAAAATTTGTAATCTTGAAATAGTTGAAATTCATTCTATGAGTAAGTAATTAATGTTGTGATGTTTTATGATGGAAAATGTCATTAATTTTTTTCTATCATGAATCTATTTAATATAGTGGATGCCAAAGGTTGTTCGTGACATGAAACCTATTTGAAACTTGAACCTTTTTTTGGAAGAAATTAAAATAGGTGATTAGTTTTTAGAAGTCGTGACCGATTTATTAATTCAAGACATGAATTTATAATTCTCAATGTTAATTAGTCCGAAACCATATTTTTTATTCCAATAATCATTTTTGATCTCTCATTTATCCCCCTATATTTTCCTCTAAACATCCAGGGTTACCCCGTGAAATTTCAAGGGAGCTTCAACAACCATTTGGGTGTTCAATTTTGGAAATCAATGATTATGATATCATTATTCTTTATAGTTATGGATATATTATTATTTTATTTAATGGAATCAGAAATCATTGTCTTATACATGAAACTATGGTATTTGATAGGTGTTGATGAGATCTTCTTGTGTTTTGATGGAGAAATGGAAGGATGAGGTCTTATCCATGGAATAATCATAGATGTATCTCTATTATTAAATCAAGGTTGGTGGCCCCTATCTCACTAAAAAATTCTAGAATTTTTTATCAAGCATTTTAATTAAATTATTCTTACTATTATCTTTAAAATCCTTTGAGAAACATTATATTGAAAATCACTATTTTTATGTGATTTAAAATGGGGGTTTTTAGTGATGGATTTCAAGCATTAAATAAATATTTTTATTGTTTTCATGAAATAATTTTATTAGATATAATTCAAGTCATAACAGGGTAGAACATGGTCAAGAAGTATCACATTCATTGTGGGAAACCGTGTTTTAGTGTTTGGATGTTTTCATGTGTGCGTATATTGGAACAGTTGGTTCAAGAATAATGAAATGGTTCTTCAAATATTTGATTAATATTTACATGGAACTTTTTCTTGACTTTGATATAAAATACATATCATATTATCACTTGTTTTTAAATAAAAAGAGCTAACCAATTATTTTTCTTGTGTCTTGTTTTTGTATGAATCTGGTTATTATCTACTAAGTGTTATGATAACGCCCTTCTTGGGAACTTTGGGGAGTTTGGAGATATAATTTACTGAGATATAGTTAAGGGGTAGGTTAACAGAGCTCTATTGGTATTCCATGTAATCGTCATTATGTTTTGTTGAGTTGAAGTTGTTTACAATCTACATATTGTTCCACTATAGTTCAATATGGCTACCTGGGTCATCATGTATTAGATTCTTCTTCTTTTATATTTTATTTATTTTTCTATTATTAATATTATTTTTTTTCATGGATAATTTATTGAGTTGTAAGTTTTATTTTATCATGTGTCGTATATATTGTCATTATTATTATTTATTCTCCTTATAGTTTGTATTTTTTTAGGAAAATCCATCTCCATATGTTCTCTTAACTCCTTTGAATTTATAACTTGCCTTTGGTGTCATGGGGATATCACCTATGGTTTGTTGAATTTCCCCTCTTATAAATCCAGTGAGTTGTGGTGGGGTGTTACAAGTTTCTTCTTTAGAATCAATTGAGATATGGGATAATAGATTCCAATTAATATATAAATCAATTTACATAAACTCATGGAGTAATCTCTAAGAATGAAATAGATATTGATTGTCTAAGTAACAGTAGACCTCAAGTATGAGTGGTTATGAATAATCAAGGATGGGTTGAATGGTTTACATGAAATGACCAACCAATTTAACCAAGGTTTGTTTGAGAATTTTCTATAGATATGATATATGAGTTTCGTGATAAGAGAGATTTTATAAGGACTCTCTTGAACAGTGAATAAATTGACTTATAATGGATAAAATGGGATAATTTATAAAGGTAACACATGAGGGTGTGTTTTAAGATATCTAGATCTATTATGTTATTAGTTATTCAAATATTGAAATTGAAAATTCTCTTCTTGAATTTGTAGGAGATATAAATTTCATGATACCAAATGTTATATATTTTTATAGTTATTGAAAAATTTTGTTGAACTTTATATATCATTGAATATTCCCAAGAAAATGGGACATTAGTGTTTTAATACATGAAGATATATTTTTATTTTATATCTTAAATATTAGTATTAATTTATGTTTGAGCATATACATTATGAAAAAAAATCAAGGGTTGATCCAAACTATTTCTATATTCAATTCTTTATCTTATTATAAAATTGGCTCTACTCTTTTTGAATCTAATAATATCAATACCATAGGATATTACATGTGTGTAATTTATAGTAATTCCTCATTATGTTAACATACATGAAGAATGATCAAAATAAAATTGGAACCCATGGAGAAAGTAATAGTTAGTATACAATGAAATTGTTTACAAGCCCTTCAAACCTATTAAAAACACTCCCTTTCCACATCATTTCATTGACAATAATTTTTTACTTCATGAGGTTCTGATATAATATTTTGAGGGGATAGATTATAGATTTAATGAGAATGAGGATGATATTTTCGATTTTTTTGAAGAGGTGAGATATACCTATGAGATAGAATAAGAATGGAGTTATTCATCTGAATTAGTTGGAGATTAAAATGAGAATTATGTATCTCAAAAATCAACATCATCGTTTCATTTTGAGGATACAGAATTAGTCGTGATGATATTTATGATTATTCTATTTTCATTACTAATCCATATGAAAAAATAGATTTTTAATTTGATGATGATAATGTTATTAGTGAAGGAGATTCTGAACCAGTTTCATCAGATTCTAAATTAGTTGAATCTACCACTAATAGTGGTGTTTGCCTTTTAGAGTTGGGCCCTCATAATCTTGTGGTTGGAATACAATCTAGGAAAAAGAGAAAGAAAGAAAAATATTATGGGTGAAAATATCAAATATCTTCTTTTCCTGGAATCAATTAGTCATAATTTGAGTTAGATGGTGATTTAGATGGGTGTAGTAGACATAAACCTGAAAGACATACCATCCTAAATCTTCCAAAGGATCATATTGCTCAGAAATGTTTTCTTATTTCTATAATTGAATTAGAATAGTGTATTGAACTTTCTGTTTATTTTTTTTTTCAAAAAGTTGAGTCTAATGTGTTTTTGAGTTTTAGTATTCTGATAATGAGATAGTTTCTTCTTTTTTCAGCCTTTTGAAACTAGAGTGGTTCAGATGGAACAATTAAGAGTTTTTTCAAAATGAGTAGAAGAAGAGGATAAAAGTTTTAAGGATAATATAAGGATATATTTTCCAAACATGGTAGAACATCCAATAAGGTAGGAATGATCTACATATCCTCCACCTCCTCTCTCTTCCTATCTAACAAGAAGTGATTTGTATGCTTTCAAGGATGATTTTTTATCTATAAAAAGAGAGGTGCCTTAGAGGTATCCTCTCAATGATATGACTGATAAATAAGAAGATACATATTTATTAGTGTCTATTTCCCTCATAAATGTGACTTCTTTGGAGAAGTCATCATTTCCAAATGGTGTCTAATGGGTTTTTTCATGGAACTGAAAACTCCCCATGGTTTTATATCCTTAAGGAAATACATTTCAAAGGCAGGTGCTCATTAGGGATTTTGACTTATGATTCTTAAGAACACACATTGGTCGAGAGGATGTGAGGTCAGTATAATTACACCATTTTAGGCTAATTATTGTCTACTCTGGGACTCTCTTATAGATTTCTGATATGTTAACAAATCATTTATTAATTTACCATGTCTGATATGATTTTACCTTTTAATTTAGAAATCAATTTTTCGCATGTTGAGAAATTATAATCATCTATATATATTGGTGTATATTCATCACTAGAGATATCTGTATGTTTTTTAGTTTCTCCATCAATGGTGCCCTCTCATATAATAATTTTGGATTATTTGTTCATTATTATGAAGATTCTAGTTTTCTGGCCACACAAAAGGGCACTATAGGGTTTGTGGCCATGCAGGTAGATGATTTTCCCTCTGTAATTTATCATCATCTAGGGAGATGGAATTTGTTATGATTATGGGATCAAACCCATATATTGTCTACCTATGTATCCTCATGAAAAGAATCATATCCCAGGTAGTGTTGTTCTGTTTAATGGGACACATCATACCATTTAATTTCATGTGATAAGGACCCAACCATATAGTTTAACGTCATGTGGAAAGCACAACTAGGCGGAAGGTTCTAAGTCAAAGATTGATGTGGGACTTATTCCTAAACAACCTGAGGAACCAGTATGTAAGATGAGATTCCAAGTTGAATTAGACCATGCTAGGGATATGGACTAGTGGGAATGTGGTTGATTTGGAATGTTGGGTTTGATCCTTAGGGAGGCCTCCTATGCTTCATGTTTGGATGGAAATCAAATCCTATGTAGTATGATAAGTCTTATAGGTGAGTATGGCCCATTGAGAGGATTATGTGGGGTCTTATTCTGCAATAGTATTCTATTATGAAGGAGACCATGAGATATGTATCAACTCCTGATGGTTTTAGGTCTTAATTCTGGGTTAAGTCCTAAAGATGATTCATAGATTAAGGGAAATAGGATTGGACTCTTGAGCTGGATGTCTAGTGAGATCAGGCCCCTGGTGAAGGCTTCTTACTTATCCAAGTTAAGGTGGGAATTATATTTATCGTATTTCATTCATTTAGGCAGACTATATGGGTGTAATGATGAATACAAACCAGTAATCCCATGTGATTCAAGAGTGGTGTGTAGAAGAATAGTATTTGAAATATTCAATAAACCACACATTTTTCTTCCTTCGATGATGGAAGGGGCCATGTCTACACTGGAAGATGTTGGGGATATGATGGAAGAGGCTGTGGATATGGAACTTTCCTCTCAAAAATTTACATTGGACATGAGTCCAATGTAAATAATTCATGATGATGAAGGATGTAGAGAGGAGAAAGACTTCCACCTCATTCATGAAACTCTAGTGTATTAAACTAGGATGGTTACCCATTGATTGGTCCTGGGAGAAGGAGAATTTTCCATTGTCAAAGGGAACGAAAGTGTGATCCTTACCCCATAACCGAGACAGAAGGATCCAAGTCATAGAAATGGAAAGGGGAGGACATATTTCTATCCCTAAAATCCAAGACCAATAACCCCACAACATTGTCCCCTAGGTAAGGGACTATGTGATCATAAATATACAAATATATAGATTCCCCATGGATCCTAACCATCTCCTAGGACATGTGTGGGAATATTATGAATAT
This sequence comes from Viscum album, assembly GCA_963277665.1. Taxonomy (NCBI): domain Eukaryota; kingdom Viridiplantae; phylum Streptophyta; class Magnoliopsida; order Santalales; family Viscaceae; genus Viscum; species Viscum album. The sequence continues at coordinate 1,994,973,473 of OY728151.1, forward strand.
ATAAATACAAATACAAATGGGTGACACACTGATGTTTATTTACCTGCGTTTTTGTAAATCAAGGGTTCTTTCTGGAGGTTTCAAAATGATCACATTCAGACAAGGTATCCAATGATAGAGAACCCCTATCATGAATGGATTTCAAGGAGGCTTCATGAAAGGCTCGCGTAGGTTTACTGGTGGGGTGAACCAAGAAGGACCATGAAAGGTATGCACCGTTTGCAGGGTCTCCGCACAAGTTATATTGGGTGAATTGGTTTCACCTTGTGTGGATAATAACCTAGATAATTATTCGTTGGAATGACTTGGCTCAATCCTTCATGGATCATCATATTTATTCCCCGAAGTGAGTAGCCCAAGTTTCTATTTGAGGAAGGTAGATCTCTCTAGTCTTCTTAAATCATGGGGGTTGGGTGAACGGGTTCTGAATGTTTTGATTATTTTTTAAAACTGAATGGACAAAAGTCTCACTATCCCCCTTTCATTCCATCTATTTCGGTGTTATGAAACTACCTTATAGGTTTCTAATTACTTGGGTGAATCTCTATGGCGATAAAAGAAAAAATAAAACTTCAGGGAAATTCATCCACATCAATAAAGACCCCAACGGTCTATTTATAAGAAAATTTGAGACACCATGCGATGGTGAATGATTAAACATGTAGTGAGAATGCAGGTAAATTCATGTCGATGGTGACTGGGGTACCTTGGGTGAACCACTTTATGAGCCTTTGAAAATATTGACATTATTCATCTATTTTCTCCTCATTTTTCTATGGAATTTCCCTTTTTCTATTTTTCATCCATGTGATGAAATAGAGTGTCACAAATTCCCCCCCCCACCTTATGATTCGATCCAAATAAAAATCAGGGTCTAATACTGACATAAAAAGTGATGAAAAAGGAATATGAGTCTCACAAGTTTCTTGGTGTTCTCAAAAGTTCTTATTGGGTAGGTGGGCTTCCTTGTCTTTAAATAGGACCTTCACATAAATGAAAAACTCTCACGATTGGGAAAACCAATCTCTCTCTATGAAATTATTTTACACAAACACATTTCTTTTTTTGTTTGTTAAGAGACAATATGTATTTGAGTGCTTCACTTGTGCGCCGCATGTTTAATCAACACACTTGTGCTCTTGACTGTTTACTTGTACACATTAATGCCTATTCCAATTTTTCTTTATTTTTAAACTAATTTTAATATTATCCTATTCTGAAAATAATTTTATATTTCTTTTCCAGCTTTATGACTCCCAAGAAGATTGGAACTCATGATGAATTTCTATAAATTGAACTATGGATAGGATGAAATTCATAGGGATTGATTAGTAAAAAAATGTGATTCAATTCTTAATAATATTGTAAGGTATATGAAGTAGTGTCACTATGATATTCTATAGAGTAATTATCCACCACTTTATGACTATGGTTATCTATGAGAATTCAATATACTGGATCTGAAGAAGTTTTTCATATTTTCTAGATTTCAAGACCATAAGAACTTCCCATCTACCAATATTTCGAGTGTGGGAACAAATAAAAATTCTAGGATAGTATCTAATGCATATTTTAAGCTTCAAAACCCATGTCATCCATATTTGAAACCACATACAGATGAATTGAAGTTGCATTGTTATTCTTCCATTTTCTGATATTTACAAACAGAATAATGGATGTGTTGGATGAAATGTTGGGAAATTCTCATATGAGGGGTTATTAAGACAGCATGGATGCGGGCATAGTGTGTGTGCCAAACATGTGCATAGTTCAAAATTGATCTGAAATGTGATGGAATTTATAAGGTTGTATGGGTTGGGAGAACCTATGTATATAGAAATGACTATCTTTTCCAGTGTAGTTAAGCTGATGGATTACAAAAAATAATTCCTTCCATTTGACATATGGAGAAGTGGGTATCGGTTTTTGGGAAGTTCATAAGATCATTGGGTCTCTAATCCTTGTAGATACATATGATAAATTCATCCCCCAGAGAGAACATGGAATGATGCTAACAAGACACCAGCTTTGTCTTGTGATGTACTGAAGATTGATCACAAAATCAAGAAGGTAAATCCCAAAGTAATGGGAGATATTCATCTAGAGACATGGATGAGAATATTCATGATGTTAAAAAAGGATAAAGGTCCCACTTATAATCATTTAACATGATATCCTACGAAAGAAAATAGAGGAGTGATTGACACTTTATAGAAAATGCTAGAGAATAGAGAGTTTGAAATGTGGTGATATGAAGTTAACCCTAGAATTCTTTCCAAGACAAGTCTCATGGGTTTTCTGGCCATGTGGATCAATATTTTTCAATTTCCAGTCAACAACTCCAAAGGTGGTATAAGGCCAGAAACATTTCTTGTTGCGGTCAAGATGGTGGTGAAGAATATGGTGGGGTTGGAAACCCCTATTCTGGAAAATATTTATAAGAGTGTGTTGAACATTCATAAAGGGAAGTCTCATTTCTAAATTTTATGTCCATTTTAGTTTTATAGGGATGGATCATGACTTGTTTCAGAACATATGCTATGAAAAGTGAGATCCAGGTCCATGTAAGCTTTTTCAAACCATCTATTCAATATTTATATGGTATTTTCCCTTATCCTTGAAACCTTGAGAAATTCATACGATGTTGAGTTTATTCAAGGAATCCAATTTCTTTCCTTATGGGAATCCACCCACAAGAAGGTTTATTGGTGACGTTAATGCTAACATAAAGTCGAGATCATATATTCTAGCTTATAGATATTGAATATTGGTAACCATGATTGATGGTGACATCATATGAGAGTCCATTTCTCCTTTTCTATTTGCACAACAATTAAAATTCTTGAAACAAATTACCATATAACCTCTAGTTCACGTCAGATTAGAATATCATTCGATGGTTCCTCGACATCTATTGTTACTTACATCTATGGAACAGATAATGGAATTGTTTAATCTACCTAAATATTATGTAGAAAGAAGATTTAATATCTAGTATATTGGATCTTGGGTTGCATCATACAATTAAGGGGTCCTAAACAATGTTCTTCCTTGTGTTTGAGTAAAGAGGAGGAGCAGCCCAGAAACTTATCATTTGGAAGGTTCTTCATCTCTATCAGAGACTGAGTCATTAGAGTCAGTGAAAGAATACGACAAGGCTCCAATCATGCTGAAGAAGCCTTGTCCATGATATAATCCACAAAACAAAATCAAGAGGTTTACACCATCATCACCAACTAATGTTGCACCTACGTGGTCTAGTCACCAACACCAATAAGAGAATTGAGTTCAATTTTCTCATCCACCATCTGTGATGATAGTAATTGGGATGCCCTTCATATCTAAGACTATGGGATAATATTTATAGTAGGATATAATGTATTAAAAATAAATATGTATATATATACATATTTAAAATTTGGAAGAATTTGTCTTTTGATGCTGAAATATTGTGGTATATTTTATGCAAGTGGTTACATATTTCAGGAATATGAGATCTATGGACCCCATCAGATATTCTCTTATAGGATTATCTCGTGGAAGTAGGCTTCCATATCTGGGAGTCGGATATTCTCATCTATGTAACTGAAGATCTACTACCCACCACAAAATGGGTGAAGGAAATGATAGAACATGGATCTGCTCAAGGGATCGAACATTCACCTTTTAAAGAATGACATGTTTTTGTTGATCCCAAAGACATAAGTTCATTTCTTGTCATTCTCATTTAATATTTTACTTATGTGTTTTAGATAAATAATTATTTATTAGGGGAAATATAATATATATTTTTAACTAGATAATGGAACATTAGTTGAAATTGCATTGCCATAGTATATCCATGGTGGTACGATAATCAGGATTACTATGTCATTCCTAGAATCAATAGACTTATATAGAGTTGAACAGGTCATGGAGGATGATATGGAAGGAGAATTCCAACTTTTAATACCTATCGTAAGAGATTATTATTCTAGTACTCCTCTGAATAAAATGAATTAGTAGGGACACCGATGGGTGAAATCTGTGAGAAAACACTTTGTTAGTTGTGGTAAGTCTTTTGGACATCAATAATTTCATCTTAATCCTGAGAAAAAGTTTAAACATATTAGAATCGATGGATTTTATTTATTATATCCCTAGAGGAAATTAAAAATTAACATATGATAACTGAGGAGGGTTCTTCGGACTAAGCATAGATTTCTACAAATGAAACAGATCTTTTGACTGAAGGGGAATCTTGGTCGGAGAATATATCTTCTTTCCTAGAAATTCTCGTATAACTACATCAAGGAGAGAATATGCATCTGGTATGTCATATGTGCTTCATGAGAAGCTATATGTCAGCAAATGACTTCTTTTTTGTAATATTTCAGGTTTTTCACATCGACAAGAATATCATATGGCGACTTATGTTAACCCTATCGTTTTCACTGATGAAGTTGTTCAGGGTCTAAAGTCATTGCAGGAGTGTTGTGAACAACCCACTATAAGTGTTCCCATGGGTGAGATTAACATGGATCATGGGATGTTAATAGAATCCATGTTGAATCTTATCATGTGTTCTGATTAAATATTATAACACACCAATATTCTCACTTCTTAAGAAGAATTTGTGGCACTATATATAGAAACAAATAGACATGATTATTTGTTTTCTATTAAATTAATCTTCTCATACATTATTCTCTAATCATTATTGGTTGAAATGAAAATCCCCATCTAGGAAAACTACTACAATGACGGTGACATTAGTAGATGATGAAGTCACTCTCAATCCCACAGTTGAGGAGGAGATGGATCAAGTGAACCTTGAAACATAGAGTTTTCTTTAAGTTCATCTTGCGGGTCCTAGGAAGAATCAAGGACGTTCCATGTAATAAGAAATTCTACCAAAAACTATTGAAGATTGTTATTCTAGTGAATAATATTCTCAATATGTTGATTTTGTGCTGGGAAAGGGTCACCAACTATTTTGATTACACCCCATTATTGCCTATTTTTGAAGATATTGATAATTTTAATTAATCATTTAGGATTATGAACCTCTATTTCTAAGTCCGGGGGAGAAGTATCTACATCAGCTTGACCAAAATCAGGAGGAAAGGAAGCCACTATTCAAGATGGAATAGAAGAGGGGATTTCATTGAGTGAGCTTATTCTAGATTACATACCCCTTATGTTAGTGACTTTGAGTCATATCAAGAGTTAGAGAATGATCTCCACATAACTCATTGAAAATAATGGAGAGATATAATGAAGATTATCTCTAAGACAACCCTTGATGAACTTCCTTAGAAACTCCAATAGCTTTTACTATTGTTTATCATGTTGGGATTTGGTGGTTTGGATTACTGTGTAATCCACACTGTGGTGAAGGATACCTTTCGGAGGGAGGAGAAAGAGAATAAACATTGGAAAAATCTCATCAAGGACAGACTTCTCATCAACAATGTTGTTTTTGAGCTATAATATCCCATTTAGAATCCTTACATAATAAAAATTTGGCAGAAATAAATAGGAAAATCAAGGATAAGATTGTTCATGTGTTGTAATTTTAGAAAGAGTTGTATGCTACTCAAGAAAAACATGAAAAACTTCCCTACTCAAAAGGATAAGATCAAAAGGATTATGAAAATTCCATTACAACTACCAAGGATGTGATACATCAGGCCAAAATATCCGGGGTTGGACAACTGACTAAACTTTAATAGGCGGCTGATGGGGCTTAGGAGGAAAATTAAAAGTTATTTGGGTAGCCTCTTGTGATATTAGATTGAGAGACTCCATTTTGTGGATAATCCTCTAGGTTTTTTGGGTCTTAAATTAAATGAATTTTGTATCAAATCAAATATGTATTAATAATTTCCTTTTATTGTAATTTTAATTTCAAAACTAAATTTCATAGCATGATTTTTTACACCGGATAATCATAACTTCTATGAATGAGATGGGATGCATTATAATTTTTACCTAATCCATTGGGCCTAATGAGTATATTTTGAATTTTACTAGGGTCATATGGAAAACCTTATTGGAATTGTGCCTATTGTGTTATCACCCAAATCATTACATAATCTCAATATGGAGGGTACTTAGATTGTGAAACATGGATTTTTCTTAAGTTTCCCTTTTCGGATATTCAGTCTAACAAGTTTTACTTTTAACTTTATGTCCCTTGATATTTCCAAAACCATACAGAGTGTAGGTCTAGCGAGCTGAAAATCAACTTCTGTTCATATTTCACTTTGTTGGTTTTCATCCTGGTGAGTACTATGTCTCTTTTTTTGGGGAGTTTATAGTCATGCATGTTGCACTAATATAGCTAGTGTTTTAGGTCGAATAGCTCTGACCATGAATTTTGAAAATAGAACTCAAACAAGGCTTTATGGAAAAGAATGTCCTGATATATATATATATTATTTAGATACATCCAAGGGGAACCATGAGTCATGATTTTAGTGGTCACCAAATAAAAGATTTAGAAGTATAAGAATATAGGATGTTTCCTCCAAGAAAAAAGTTACCATCAATTGAAAAACTCGTTATTGGGGTTGTATTAAGTAGGGTCAGCTAGGGAATATGCTGCATATCCAAATATTGGAATTATTTTGATGAGTGGGTCATTGTGTTTGAAACTAATGTAAGGACAATTGGGGGCACATAATGAATTGTCATATAAAGGATTTGCCAAAAATTTCGACATTCTATTACTAATTGAAAACTAGGTTTATGATTTGGATGTCTTAAGATCACATTGGATGGATTTTCCAAGAAAATATGTCAACAAATAAAAGGGTCCATCTGTGCCAAGAGAGGCCAGGAATGAGAAACAAATTCTACATGAATGTAGTCTGTGAAAGAAGGTTTATTTTTTCAGAAAAGTGATTTATGGTATTATGTTGTGGAGTTTAATGTCATGTATTAAGTAAATTACATTCTGAAATTTATTGTCATGTAGCAAGGAAATTTGGGGGAAGTGATATTCAAATTCATGCAGTAAGGACGTTATACTTTTCAGTTTCAATTCATGGAGTAAAGATATTATGATGAGAAATTTCTTTTCATGGAGAAAGTACATTATGGGATTCGATTTAATGTATTTATCATTCAAATAAGATTTAATAGTTCTCAAATTCTGAGTAACATATCTTGAAATATGTATTTATATTCATGTATGGATGGAGAAATTTGATAGATGTCATTTCAGGAATCTTATATCTGAATATTTATTTGGGAATAAGGGATAAATTGAATTAGAGGATGTATCTTTAAAGAAATAAGTTACCTATATTTTGAAAACATATTATGGGGGATTTATTATGTAGGGAAATCTAGTTTATATGCTGCATAGCGAAAAAGTGGCATCCTTTGGGTTACATGATTTTTATGTAGGAAAAAATATGCAAGTCCAACTGGGGGCACATACTGCGTAGATAAATAAATCATATGTCAATAATTCTACCATTATATTTCTAAAAGACAATAAAATTTTATATAGATTTCAATATTCCCATGTATAGATTTTGGTTTATGTAGAAAAGTGACTAAATACAGAATAGGTATTTGATGTCATAATTTCCATTGAATTGGGGGAATCAGCTCTCTATAAAGGTCTAACCCAAGAGTATGAAATATGGTGCCTGTAGTTTTAGTTCATAGAACTAAGAGGAAAATAATAGGGAAATAATAAATGACATGTGTTCAAATGTGTAGAGACCCAAATGTTAGCATACATGGATATTACATTACATTTGCGGAATACTTAGTACATTAAAAAAACTCCCAAATACAGTATTAGTTTAGTGTCTTTGGAAACTCGGAACAAAATCTTTTAATCATGGTGAAAGAACTTCAACCTCTCCCATAATGATCATCTAATTTTTTTTACCTAAAACCTTTATTTATATCAAGGGGAAAAGAAAACATAAAAAGGATGAGCTCAAATTCTCAGTAAGGGTAATCATAGAGAACAAAAAACAATCCATAAACATTTGAATGTAAAAGCATGAGCATAAAATATAAACATCTAAATATTTTTCAATGACATAAAATATGGAAGTACTTAAGGAATAAATCATAAAGGAACATTAATCATGATAAACTAGAATGGGAATAAAACATGTAATTGTGGAATCCATTAAGCACATGTTATGATTACCATAGTATCCAAGACATTGCTTCCAAGACCATTATAGTTGACAAAGTCCATTACTGAACCGGGTTTACCTGCCATTCCAGCCCTGTATTACTGAACCATATTATACATACCATTCCAGCCATGTTTATCTCATGAGATATAAATCATTACCCATAGCATTAAATGGAGATATAGGTCCCACCCATCAAATATTGAATTCATTCTTACGTGTTCCGAAATAGAATCATAAATCAAGCATCATAACCCCAATAATAAAATGGGTTTCATAAACATCATCCCATCATAACATAATCCATATAAAGCAAATGGATATCATTTAATCATAAGAAAAATCAAACCATTCAAATAATAGAAACATTATACTTGAAACATAATCATACTAAATAATTTCATCTTAGATGGGAAATTGATTTGAATAAACACTTGAAATGAATTCTTGAGGAAAATATCTTTTCTTCTTAAAAATCCTTTTCTTTTCTCCAGATGCATTGAAATTTTAAAAGAATGAATTTTGTTGAATATAATTATGAAATCTTGTAGAATAATCTTCATGGAAATAATTTGTTATGAAACTGTATAATTTGTTCACGCCATATATGTTAAAAAACATTCTCCTTGTTCTTTTTACCAGAAAAGTCAATAAGTACCGTATATATTAAAAAAAGGAAATATTTCTTCCATACAATGTGGTAAAAGTAAACAAAGGGTAAAAATGAAATTAAACATACATGAAAAAATAGTAAAAATTTTATGAAAATATTTTTAGAATACATGGCCATGGATGATAAGCATAACCCCAGTAAATACTTACGAATAAACAATCTCGGATAAGAACAAGATTGGAATAATTATCCCTTACCTTAGGTCCAATTTTTTCCGTACACGTGTGAAACTCCTTTATAAGGGGTTTAATCATATTATAAACTTGTAAAAGAACCATAATAATGTTTATGATATTATATAAGATTCACTTATGAATTCATATTACCAGTTCTTTTGTCAATTCCTTGTTAAAGCAGTGTTTTGGGTATAATCGTTTCATTTATCGTATGTGTTTGGACTTGTTGTTCTTGATATTATTATAAATTATATTATTATTTAATTACTCCCATAATTTAAACCATGATTTATATATCATATATATTCAGTATATATATATATATAATTTATTGATAAATGAAACGAAATACATTGTTCATGGAGACTGATGGTCGTACGTGCGCATGATTGTTGTTTTCCTTTAATTATTAACTTGAATGGAAGTAAGTAGATGCCACATATATATATATATATAAATACAGTTGCATTATTATGTCATATATATCATTATTATTAATTATATATACTTTATAATCATTCTTGAATGGTTAACATGGACAATGAATCTCATTGCGTCGTGGAGACGGTAATCCGTACGTACACACGAGCGATGATACCGTTCCCATATTTATTGAATGGAATTGTAGTGGATGATATAATATCTCAGAATCATTATGATGTTATAATAACCATATATAGTTATTCTTCACACAATTATACCATTCCAAGTAAGGTGGTGGTGAAAAAACATATTACACCACGACGTGGAGACGGTATTCCATACGTATGCACGCGTGGTGATTTTGTTTTCCATAGGATGCATAGAAGGTGAAATGGGGTTGTTTCATATTTATAATTACATAAAAGTATATTATTTGTACTAATGTTATTACTTTATAATGAAACAACTAAATAAGAGTAAGTAGAAGAATAAGGATACTTGAAAGAATCGGTAGAAGAGATTACCTCTTCTTCGACGCGCCTCCTCTTAAACTCATCTTAAGGAAATAAAGTTGTACTTTGAAGAAGACCAGTACATCTAATTGGTTTTTATAGAAGTGTATAAGTTAAATGGGTAGGGTTTGGACGAGCATGAAGGCAAAAATTTTTGTGAAGAGGAGAGGGAGGAGGTGCGCTTTTATAAGGGAGGAGAGGGGCACCATTGGAAACTTAAAAAATATTAATTTAATATAAATTAATATCCCACATAAAAACATCAAAAATGACTAAAATCCTAATATTAGATGAGATAGAGTTGTAATATCATCATCCAATAAAATTTAGAAATGTTGTAAATTTATTTTAAACCTTATCAACATGATTTATCCTTATTTAATCTATTTAATTTTATTTGTGCTAATAATATTCTAAATTTTAAATTATTATAAATAATTACTTATGTGTTGTGAATTATCCATAATTGGGTACATTGTGACATTTTATACCATATAAATTTCAGTTTATTATTTTTAAATATCTTTTTAAATTTTAAACAATTTAATAATATTTTATTTTTTTAAAATAACAATATTGTTAATTTTGACACTATTAATTTATTTGAATTTAAATAAAATACACATAGAGGATATATTCCAAGAAATTTTTTTAACAGATTATTAACATGTCATATTAATCTATAAAATTTGTGGAGAACGTTAATTAGTTCATATAATGTTTATTTTAACATTTATAAAACCATTTATTTGATATTTATCCTAATAAAACAATTAATACATCACTTTTTTATAATCATTTAATATACTTATTATTTTCATACATATTAAAAATAAAATAATATGAAGATGATAAATTTAATATATTTCTAAATAACACTTTTACTTGAATTTATCATCTTAAAATCACAACATGTAAATTGTTATATTTATCAAATTATGAAGGTGACAAGTTTGACATCATTTAAAATAAAATTATATTAGTGTTATAATCTCTTTTATAAACCTACATATGGTCCATAATTCGACGATTGGATGTATATGGTTTAGATATATATGACCAATATGTTTTAATCTGGTTTTTGGGCCTTTTAATGTGTATTATTATTTTAATAAAAACTATATTATTAATTTTTCACTAAATAAATAATTTCTACATCATTAATGTATAAGCTATTAATGTAATTAAATATCTCTTAAAAATTGCAAATAAATTACCATTAAAAATAAAATAATTTTAGCTTTAAATTGTGTGTTTATAATCTAATTTATATTTTGTATAACCTTATATTAAGAAAATTTAATTATTAAAGTTTGAGTGAGACATATTTCACTTTCTTTAAAATAAAATAAATTAATGGCTTTAATCACATCCAAGTGGGTTCAAATGGATTCCATTTCAACACAAATATGTCTTAAGACTAAATATAATCATCCAATTATATTAAGATAAGTGTTAGGGTAATTTTATAATATAATATTTACCCTTAATCACCCGATTTATGTTTAACTATGGTAAATAAAATTTACCGTAGTTACTATTCATAGTGCCCAAATACAAAAAGTATCCCATTAAGAAAATTTGGACCTAATGATTCCAAATATGGAATCAATTTTTCCAAATTCAAATCATATAAGTTGCAGAAATTAATTTAAAACTAATCCCATTGTTAAGAAAATGAGTTTTCAATGTTAAAACATTACAAAGGATTGAAATTATTTTACCTACGAATTCAATATAAAATCAATGATAATGACAAAAATTATATTAAATGGTAAAAATATATTATATTTAAACTTTATAACCATTCCATATTATAATTTAACAATTAAAATTATTATGATAAAAAAAGTTGTTTTTATTTAAAATATAATGTCTTTTCATTATTCATTAAAATATGAAAGTTTTCAGCATAATTTGAAAAATTTATCCAAAGTAAATTCATATATCCTGATTCAAAAGTAGAATTTTATTTATACAAATTGAACTTATAAACATGTCAAAAACTTGATTTAATGTGGGTGTGCCATCAAAAGGCTGCAAAACTGAATTTTTTGAAAAATTCTAATTTTACCCGAAAAAATTATTTTGTTCTCATACAATGTTCTAGAAAATGTGTAAAATGAATAATAATGTTATAAAATTCAAAATTTATTTAATAATATTCATAACTTCTAGTTCATAATAATAATATAACAATATATCGTTGTTTAGTGAAACCTTGTATTGCGTACTACACACGCAATTGAGGAAAGTCAAGATTGCATGTAATGCAAGCCAAGTCAAGGTTGCGTGTAGTGAAAGCTCCCTTTGGTGTTTTGTATAACATAATCAAAACATATTTCATCTATGCATTAAAAAAATATATACTTAATGTTGCATAGAATAATTTCAACAAAATGAACTTGAAATTGTGTGTAACACGAGCTAAGAATAGTGTTGCGTATACTACAAGATAATACGGTGTTGCTTATAGTACAAGATAATCTTGGTTTAGTGTAAAATAGAAGAATTAAAAGATATTAAAAAGAATATATCTCATAAAAACTCAGGGTGTTACATTCTACCCCCCTTAAAATTAATTTCACCCTCGAAATTGTTTGGGTTTATAAATCGTTTACTACTTAACAATTTCTTTCATAGAAACCCACATCATAAAAAGGAATACTAAAACTTAATTTTAAAAAGTGAAGTAAGAAACGTAATGGGTACCCAAATTAACTCATCACTAGGTTTCTACAAAGGAGAACATAGGTGAAAATATGGATATGGAAGAGAAATATAACCATCAACTTCTGATGAAGAGTGGTAGAGAACATGGCTATGAAAAATCCAACAATAACAAAGCCATAAAATTGGGATGATCTAAAGTACCATATGATTCATCAGATATGAGGGAACTAGGACAACATTTTTGGTTTTCAAGACCATTTTTTCAATGTTGAAGAATTTTTGAATTAAAAGGAACAATTAATTGATTTTGGTACAATCTTATCATTACTCATGCGTTGAACAATTTCCACTTCATCTCATAAAGAAATAAAGTTGAATTTGTCTTTTCTGAAGTGTTAGCAGATCATGTGATAAAATTATAGGTCATTCCATCTGTCTCAAACATAAGGATAGAAAAATATATGTACATAAGTCCATCCATGGTGAGATTAATCGTATATGGTTCCAAAAATGGACTTATACTTCATCTATCATACCACTTAATAAAATAAAACTAGTTTATAGTAACTAGGGACTTCCTATAGGCCAGTGGTAGGTGATAAAGGCATGTCGCACTTCGGTTGTGGGTTCGATTTCCACAGCATTGTCCGACGTGACGGGTTGTCGCCCATCCTACAGGTTGTCCTGTTTCTAAAACTATACTATAATAAAACTCAAAAAATAATATCAAAAAACAATTTCTATCCTTAAATAATACTATCCAATGACTAACATAATCTATTAAAATGTTTAGGCTTATCAAAAATACATCTGTCCAATATCATAGTAAAAAAAAATTACCAGAAAGGTCATATAACAAGTGTGTTAATACAATCATTTATCCCCCATATATCAAAAGATACATCTTATTGGTCACATTCCAGACATGTAAATACTTTAATCATGTATTCTCTTGATATATGAATTTTCATAGAACCTTAGTCGAAACATGAATGCTGTCAAAAGCTTACTCTTTCCACATACCAAAATCCAAAATATTTGATATACTCAAACCATGATATCACATTGTCCTTATATCAATCATGAGCTCATGAAAACAATCGTACATATTATTTTCTCCTTAACCCTTCATTATGTGCATTTCATCTACATTCCAAAAATAACTCAATCACTTTTCAGGTTTACATGTAACATAAAATAATTGAAAACCATAATAAACCAGTACATAAATATTCCAATATTCCACGATACTATATACAACATGATTTTGGAATCCTATTACATAAACACTTAATCATTACACCACATCATTGTCATATTCAAAATTTCCAATAGTGATCGAATGTGACTTCCCTTTTTTCCTTTTCCAGAAGTGGTTGTTGATTTCGATCATCATTAACCCTTGGATTAGGGAATTGGTTAGCATAATGCCCCATTTCCTTACACTTGAATCATTTAAGTGTTGGGGGTGCATTCTCTATAGACTTTTCTCTATTCACATAATTAGCTACCTTCTTCCCATTACTTCGGTATTCAGCTTCTCTATGACCTTCCTTTCCACAATTAATACATTTTCTAGTAATTTTAAAACAATATCCACCATTCTTATTTCCACACACTGAGCATAGAGAAACATTCGTCTTCTTTTCACCATTGTTTTGAGATTTTTCCTTGAACTCCATCTTTCTTCTCTTGTCAAAACCATGAGATGGATATGTAACACCAACTTCTAGTTCTACATTTATTGCACAATGCACAATTTCTTCATAGATATTGAAGTCTATTATAGATAATGCCCATCCAAGACTTGGTTTTTAGCCACTGAAGAATCGATCAACATTACCATCAGGTTGTATGAAAAATCCAGATGAATACCTTGCAATCCATGTAATATTCTCCTCGTATATACCAATAGATTAATCATCCTTTTTTCTTCAGCTCAAGGAACTCCTTTTCCATCTTTGTTCGAAGAATGCAAGGGAAGTACTTATTGAAAAAAAATTCCTTGAACTCATCCCATTCCATGGATTAAATTTCACATTGGGACCTTGTATTCTTAATTAGAGTCCACCACTGGTCTACATCACTATCTAAACGGTAAAGAACCATAATGACTTTTTCATGTTTTGAACATCAAGGTATGGAAAATATCTTTTCAATGGTACTGATCCATTTTTCAGCAATAAGTGGATTAGAAGACCCACTAAAATAAGGTGGACATTGCCTCATGAATGACTCAATAGAATATTGTTCTCTTCTCTTCTCATTCGGAAGCCCTAAATGATTAATAGATTGTGTAAGAATAAGAATAAGATTTTTCACTCCATCTCCCATAACATTTTTTTGGTTAGGAGGGAAATCATTTCATTTACCATTACATTGATCAACACAGTTCCTTCAGGTTCCAACCATCGTCAAAAACCCAAAAACAATAGTGTAAGAGGCAAAAATCACGCTAGGAAAACAACATAACAAAGAGGGATTACTTTCAATATCTAACATCTTAGGTTTAATTATATGATCGTTATCGTAATACTAGGACTTAAACCTATACTTATACTTAACCTTAGTGACATCCCTAGAAATACCTTATAAATATCTCTAGGGATCTCCCTAAATTTTTCGTATCCTAGTTTCCGAAGTTTGACTAAACCTTCGCTCTGATACCAACTATAGTGAACCAAATCTTGAAATACATGGATATTACATTACTTTTGTGGAATAATTAATACATAAAAAAACTCCCAATGACCGTATTAGTTTAGTGTCATTAGAAAATCATAACAAATTCTTCTAATCATGGTGAAGGATTTCAACATCTCCCATAAAGTTCTTTCCCTTTTTTTACCTAAAACCATTATCTATATCATGGGGAAAAGAAAACCTAAAAAAAGGTGAGATCAAATGATTAGTAAGGGTAAACATGGAAATCATAAAACAATCCATAAACATTTGAACGTAAAAACATGAGCCTAAAATCTAAACATCAAAATCTTGAGCAATGACATAAAATATGACAGTACATAAGGAATATATCATAAATGAACATTAATCATGGTAAACTAGCATGGGAATAAAACATGTAATTGTGGAATACAATAATCACATGCTATAATTTCTATATTAGACAAGGAATTTCTTCCAAGACCATCATAGTGGACAAATTGCATTACTGAACCATGTTTTCGTGTAGTTCGAGCCCTGTATTACTGAACGTGATTTAACTTGTCGTTCCAGCCATGTTTATCTAATGAGATATAATTCTTTACCCAATGAATTTAAGGTAGATATGGGTCCCACCCATCTCATATTGAAATCATTTTTATGTGTGCCACAACACAATCATAAATCATGCATCATAACCCAAAGAATAAAATGGGTTTCATAAACATCATCCCATCTTAACATAATCCATATAAAACAAATGGATATCATTTCATCTCAAGAAAAATAAAACCATTCAAATAATAGAGAAAATATACTTGAAACATAATCATACTAAATAATTTCATATTAGATGGTAAATAGTTTTGAATAAACACTTGAAATTGATTCTTGAGGAGAATATCCTTTCTTCTTCAAAATCTTTTTCTTTTCTCTAAATGTCGTGCAATTTTAAAAAAAAATAATTTTGTTGAAAATAATCATGAAATAATATAGAATATGATTAATGGAAATAAGTTGTTATTAAATCATAAAAATAATTTCACCCCGTATACGTTATAAAAACATTCTCTTCATACTTTTTACTAGAAAAGTCAAAGAGTACCTTATATGGTAAACAAAGGAAAGATTCCTTCCATAAAATGAGGTAAAAGTAAACAAAGGGTAAAATTGAATTTAAACAAACCTGAAAAATTAATAATCATTTTATGAAAAAAATTCAGAAAACATGGACATGGATGATAAACATAACCCCAATAAATAATTACGAATAAACAATCTCGGATAAGAACGAGATTGGAATAATTATCCCTTACCTTAGGTCCAATTTCTTTTATACGTGTCTAAAACGCCTGTATAGAGGGTTTAAAAATATTATTAACTTGTAACAGAACCATATTAATATTTATGATATCATATATGATTCACTTATTACTTTATATTACCCTTTCTTTTGTCAATTCCATGTTAAAGCAGAGTTTTGTGAATAATCGTTTTATTTATCGTACATGTTCGGACTTATTGTTCATGATAATATTATTACATATATAATGATTTAATTAACTCTAGAATTTAAAACATGATTTATATATCATATTTATTAAGTATATATATATAATAGATAGATAAATGAAATGAAACACATCGTTCATGGAGACGGTAGGCCGTACGTACGCATGGACACTATTTTCCTTTCCTTATTGACTTGAATGAAAGGAAGTAGATGAAATATATATATATATATACACACATAAATATAGTAGCATTATTATTTCATATATATAATTATTATTAATTATATATACTTTATCATCATTCTTTAATGCTTAACATGGAGAATGAATCTCATCGCGTCGTGGAGACGGTAATCTGTACGTACGCACGAACGATGATATCGTTCCAATAATTATTGAATGGAATTGGAGTGTATGATATAATATGTAATAACCATTAGTATGTTTTAATAACAATATATAGTTATTTTTACACCATTATACCCATCCAAGTAAGGTGGTAGTGGAAAAATAGATTACAACACGACGTGGAGACGGTATTCCATACGTACGCACATGCGGTGATTTCGTTTTTCGTAGGGTGGATAGAAAGTGAAATGCGGTTGTTTAATATTTAAAATAATATATCAGTATATTATTTATACTGATGTTATTACTTTACAATGAAACAACTAAATAAGAGGAAGTAGAAGAATAAAGATACCTGAAAGAATCGGTAGAAGAGATTACCTCTTCTTCGACACGCCTCCTCTTAACCTCCTCCTAGGGCACTAATGATGGTGTTTGAAGAAAACCAAGACCTCTAGTAGGTTTCTATAGAATTGGAGAAGAGAAATGGGTAGGGTTTGGCCGAGATAGAAGGATCAAATTTGTGTGAATAGAAGAGGGAGGATGTGCCCTTTTATAAGGGAGGAGAGGGGTACCTTTGGAAACATCAAAAATATTAATTTAATATAAATTCAATCCCAACATAAAACTTCCAAAATGATTCAAATAAGAATCTTAGATGAGATAGGGTTTTAATAAAATCATCAAATAAAATTTATATATAATGGAAATATATTTCAAACCTTATTACCATGATTTATCCATATTTAATCATTTTAATTTTATTTGTGATAATAATATTCTAAATTTTAAATTGTTATAGATAATTAATTATGTGTTGTGAATTATCCATAATTGGGTACATTATGACATTTTAGACAATATAATTTTCAATTTATAATTTGTGAAATTTTTTCTAATTTTTAAACAATTTCATAATATGTTATTTTTATAAAATAACACTTGTGTAAATTTTGACACTATTCATTTATTTGAATTTAAATAAAATCCAAACATAGGATATATTCGAACCAAAATTTTTAATAGATTCCTAACATGTAATATTCTTCTATATAATTTGTTTAGAACATCAATTAGTTCATATAATGTTTATTTTAATATTTATAAAACCATATACTTGATATTTCTCTTAATAAAACAATTAATAAATCATTTTTTGTATAATCATTTTATATACATATTATTTGCATAAAATTAAAAATAAAATACTATGATTATTATAAGTCTAATATATTTCAAAATAATACTTTTTCTAGAGTTTATCATCTTAAAATCAAAACATGTAAATTGTTATATTTATTAAATTATGAAGGTGACAACTTTGACAACATTTAAAATAAAATAATATAAGTGTCATAATATATTTTATAAAGATCCAAATGGTAAAAAATTATACCATTGGATGGTTATGGTATAGATATATACTACCAATAAGTTTTGGTTCAGTTTTCGGTCCTTTTAATGGGAATTATTGTTTTAATAAAAACTATATTACATATTTTTCACTAAATAAATAATTTATGCATCATTAATGTATAAAATATTAATGTAATTAAATATCTCTTAAAAATTACAAATTAATTTCAATAACAAATAAAAACATTTTAGCTTTCAAATGAGTATTTATAATAGAATTTATATTCTGTATTACCTTATTTTAAAAATACATTAATTATTAAAGTTAGAGTGAGACGTATCTCACTTTCATTGATATAAAATAAATTAAAGGTCTTAATCACATCCAAGTTGGTTCCAATGGATTCAATTTCAACCCAAATATTCCTTAGAACGAAATATAATCATCCAGTTATATTAATATAAGTGTTATGGTAATTCTATAAAATTATATTTACCCTTAATTACCTGATTTACATTTAACTATAGAAAATATAGCTTACCATGGGCACTATTCATAGTGGCCAAAAATAAAATGTTGCCTGTTTATATAATTTGGATCTACTGATTCCAAATGTGGAATCCATTTTTACAAATTCAAATCACAGAAGTTTCAGAAATTAATTTAAAATTAATCCCATCGTTAAGAAAATGAGTTTTAAAAGTTAAATCATTGCAAAAGATTGAAATGATTTTACATATGAATTCAATGTAAAATCAATTCTAATGACACAAATTATATTAAATGGTAAAAATATATTCTATATATAATTTAAAACCATTAAATATTATAATTTAACCATATAAATTATTATGATGATAAAAGTTGTTTTTAATTAAAATATAGCGTGTTTTTACTGTTTATTAAAATATAAAAGTTATCCGAATAATCTGAAAATTTTATCCAAAGTAAATTGTTATATCCTGATTCAAAATAAGAATTTTATTTTTCCAAATTTATCTTATAAAAATTTCAAGAACTAGATTTAATGTGGGTGCACCATCAAAAGGCAGAAAAACTGCATTTATTTGAAAAATAATTATTTTACCAGAAAACTTTATTTTGTTGTCATACAATGTTCTAGAAAATGTGTAAGATGAATAATAACGTTATAAAATTCAAAATGTAGTTAATAATATTCATAACGACTAGTTCATAATAATATTATAACTATATATTGTTGTTTAGTGAAACCTTGTATTAGGTTCTACACACGCTATCAAGGAAGGTCATGATTGCGTGTAATGCAATCCAAGTGAAGGATGCATGTAAAGAAAGCTCCCTTTGGTGTTTTTTATAACATAATGAACAATTATTTCATTTATCCACTATAAAAAATCTATACTTAATGTTGCGTAGAATAATTTCTACAAAACAAACATGAAATTGTGTGTAACACAATCCAAGAATAGTGTTGTGTATACAACAAGATTATATGGTGTTTCATATTCCACAAGATAATAATTTTGTATTGTACAAAAGAAGGCATAAAAGAAATTAAAAATAATATATCTCATAAAATTTCGGGGTGTTACAAAATGACCCAATGTTATTCCAACATGATTTGAAAAATTGAGAGGGGAAAAGTGTAAACCATAGTCTTGGAGGCTTTCAGGTCGATAGAAATGATATGGAGGAATATGAAAATGATGAACACATTAAACAATGGGTTCCTACATAGTGTCGTCAAATCATATAGGAACAGATAAGTCTTCTCCCAGGAACAATGTTATAGCTATTTAATAATCTGGTTTTGGGGGATGTATTATTTAGGGCTAGCTAGGGCATATGATGCATAGACAAATAGTGGCATCCTTTAGTGGAGATGCCTTTTATGTATGTTACATTATGAAAGGATTACTAGGGAAACATGTTTCATTTTTAGGAAGTATAGATCTCAGGTATTGAATTTTCTACCACAAAAAACCGAAGAAATATTATGAAAATATGAAAATTTTCAATATTTGGAGTATGAGATGAAAAAGGGTTAATTCCTAATGTATAATAGAAGAATTTATTATCACATTGTCCATGATTTTGGAGTACCTTACATGGATATGAATCAAAATTATAATGGGAACATTTCTTATTTCCTTGGTGGGATCTCTAAGTAGAGGACGCAAAATAAAAGCTCCAATATATTATTTTTTACTCATATGTGGGAAATTTGAGGCTTTTTTTATTTTTTGATTTCACTAGGCCCCGAGTTGTTGATCAGGACATCACTGCATGTCTTACAGGGATGATAATTCAGCCACACATCGTTCTTAAATAAAGATCTCACACCCCTATTAAAATCATAAGTGGCAGAAAATGGGGTTTCTTTGAATACAGGTTCATACATAAAATGAGAACTCATAATAAATCTCCTCATACAGATATGACTCATATGTGGAAGGAAATATGATTTAATTTCATCATGTTGTGATCGGGCCCAATATTTAATGTTTTTACGTCAGTATATATCTCATATGAGTGAGAATAAATCCAAACATTGTTTTATAAATTGGTCCCCTTACATAGGCATGGTTTATACAAAGGTATATGGGGATTTTTTTTTGAATGGTGGATGGACTATGATGTAGGATCGATGTGTCACTATGTATCTTGATGGAGAAAAAATATATACATATGTAGTTTGTTAAATTTAATGTTGTTTAATTTTAAGGGGTAAGGTTGAAGGTGAAGTGATGGGAATATTTTGGTTAGGCCCAATAATAAACGTTTGGGTGACACAACATGTCTCATAGGGGTTAGAATTAAGCCTCATGTAGTTCTTGACATGCTCTTTATATATATCTGATTCATGCATAGGAAGTAAACATAATTTATGATTAATCCTTGTCAGAACCAGGATTGGAGATCTGGGTTTCACTAAATATCTCAATACGTTGAGAATGAAGCCACACATAGTTTTGGAATGTTTTTCCCATAAAAATCAGACATTGATGTGCGAAAGGGGAATTTTGATACCTTCAAAACTATTTATTGGGCCAAAAGCATGAAGTTTCAGCATTATCAATCATCTCAATGTAATTAAAATCAAATAAAAATATTGGGAATGTTTCCCTAGGAAGATATGATCCACAAATACATAAAAGGACGGTGGTTTTCTTTTTATAAAACCACGGCTGGACCCATGATTGGAAATCCGTGTGTCACTACGTATCTCCTTAGAATGAGAATCAAGCCACAAATTGTTCTTAAATATTCGCCCTTTATAGGATTAATTCACATACATTGGGGGTGAAGGGATATTTTTAAACATTGTAGTTGGTCATGAGATTGGAGATATGGGTATCACTATGTATCTTGTTGGGTAAATAATCAATCCACCTATAGTTCTTAATGAAGTTTCCCACATTAACTGTGTTTTGATGAGAGGAAGGGGGCTTTAATATTTTTCAGACATTTTCTAGAATAATTTTTGGGCCCATGATACAAAATGGTATGATAATCAAGACATATGTTTGGGTAGAGTTCCTAGTATACAATTTGTTCATACATGCAGAATAGGGAATAGTTTCTTGTATGGTAACAGATGGGCCCAATACAAGGGATCTTGGTGTCACTATGTATCTCATTGGAATGAGAATCTATCCAGATGTAGTTCTTGAAGAACCATTTAGATTAACATCATGTGGTATGGACTAAGGTGAACTGATGTGTAGAAAAATTAAAGCTACACCAGGGGATATGACCCCAGATGTTACTACGTATCTTCTAGAAACAAGAATCACACCACACATAGTTCATGAATAAATTTTCACTATATAGATTTGACTCATACACATAGTTAATGAAGGATTTTTTTATCATGGTTAGACACAGTATTATAGATCTTGTAATCACAATTTATCTCATTGTAATGATAATCAAGCCACACTTAGTTCCTGAATATGGTTTCCAATGTTGGTATGATTCAAAAATAGGGATAAAACGGTGCTAAAATTCCACTAAACCGTGTCACTGATGAGAGTGATCCTTACCTATGTAAGATACTCACATTATAAGGGACCACAAGGAATGTAAACTTGTGGTATTTTGTTGAATTTTTAAATGTCAAAAAAAGAGAAGTAAACCATACAATTTATTTCCTTGTGGTAAGGAAAAATAGTGTTTTGTATATTCAGGTTGTGCGACTAGACCTCATGTTGTGTAGTTTATTATTGTATGACAAGAACAATGATGCTAACCAGTTTAACATCAGGCTGCATAGATGATGATTCTAATAAATTTAACATCTTACATCATTAAAGATGGTTGTAACACAATTTATGATAATAGAACTAGGAATAATTTTATATGATTACACAATGTAATTCTTCAGGAACCTCTCATTGGATAGAGTTTTGATGAGTTCTACATCCAATTATAATAACGAATAAGCTCCCTTGTCATTTAACTTATATATGTAATAGGGTCCTTACCACTTTGGATCAAGATTTCGAGGATTATTTTCAGGTATCATGGGATTCCTAACAACCAAAACCAACTCTACTTGGAGGAATAGACAAAGACAGACCTTCTTGTTAAAGTATCATTCTATTTAGTTCTGATAGACTTCTAATTGATTCGTGGAATTAATTATCATTTCATATAGTCACTATAACTCTTCTATACATTTTTAGGATTTCTCAACAGTGGATAATTGATCATAGACAGAAAATATAAGTGATTGAAACTGAATTTCAATTCATAGAACTGCTTCTGTCGTATATACCAATGATTACAGGGTGGACCATGTGGTTGTATGGGTATTAGTCTTTTCAGAACATAAGGTATGCATGAGTTTATCAGGATAATATTTCTTATCTTTATCCACCATTTTATAGAGTATACTGGACATAGATTTTTAAAAATCCTCTATATGTCCATTTGTTGTTTCATGATAGCTAAATGAATGGTTTGATTTCATATTGTATTGTAGATATAAGTTCCCTACCTTAGCCAAAGAGAAATTGGTTCCATTGTCCATCAATATAGTATGAGGGAAACCAAATATAGTGATGATATTATTTTTGAAAAAGCTAATAATGATTTTGTCCCTCACTTCATTGATAGGTATTTCCTCAACCCATTTAGAGAAGAAATTGGTAGTAGTAGAGATGTACATCAACTGCTTAGCCGTAGCTAGAGGATAAGGTCCTACTACATCCATTCCCAATGTGGGGAATGGAAATGAGTATTTGGATCTATTAAAACTCTAGGGTTTGATGTATGAAGATGTAATGCACATAGAAGGGATGAAACTTATTAGTGAAATCATTACAATCCTTCATCATAAAAGGCTAGAAGTATCCAAACCTTCAGATTTTATTAGAATGATTGTACCCATAGATGGTTTCACCGTACGTTCTTGCATGTACTTCATTCATGAAAATTGTAGTTTCGTCCCCTCCAATGAATCTGAGGATAATTCCATCGAATCCAACTATATAGAGGGTCTTCTAGTGATTTGGGTCCTCGTAAATAGTGATATTAACTACTCATCGTCAAATTTTCTCTCGCCCAACTCTATTTGGTTGAATTAATTCATCATGGATATATTCCATGACTGGTGTCACCCATCCCATGGTAGGACCAAATGGTTTTGTAATGAGACTACTTTTATTAATTTTCTCTACTCTGATTCAAATAAAATAATGGAACCACGTGATGATGAGAAATGATAATGATTGTTTCATCCTGGTTTTGATTTTATAGGGATGTAGATGCATTTTCCAATGCATTGACATGATCATTTTGTGACCATAAAACTTAATAAAATGATGGTTCTAAGGGAATTTCTTCATTTAACCCTCATACATAATCACATAGGGGAATTAACTCTTCATTTTTTATGGCATAATCCCCATTAACCTGTTAGATTACCAACTACAAATCTACCTTCACTTCTAGGTGGTTCAATGGTACCTAGAGTACCCATTACAGTCCTTCAATGATATATTGATATTTTACCTCATGTTGGTACCACCATATGGTAATAGAAGGAAGTATACAAAATTTTCCCTTTCTAGGTAGATAATCACAAATCCTAAACCATCTTTGTCAATATTGCGGTCTTCAATTATCTTCCCCATAGTACTTCTGGAAGCATCGTCAAAATTCATCTCCCGTGATTAAGGGATATCTTGAAAAGATAGGATTTATTTATCATGTAGTTCATTATTTAATGATGTCTCTTCTGCAGATGTGTTCTCAGCAATGAAGTCTGTCAAGGCCTGGCCTTTCACTTCATTATGAGGCATAGACTGTATATCAAACTATTACAGAATGACATCCCACTGTTCCAGATGTCCTGTAAGTATATAAAAATTTTGGATAAATTTGAATAGGTAATTTTGAGACACCAAGTGGACCTCGCGATGATGCAAATAATGTATTATCTTTTGAACTGTAAAGATTAATTCTAGGAAGCTCTTTTAAATATCGGAATATATAGTTTCTACACTGTGCATGGTTTGACTGAGATAGTAAAGACTGTATTCATTTCTAGAATTTCTGTTTTTCACAATGAAGGCTCATTATGTTCTCTCTAAGGCTGTCACATAAAGAATGAAATACTTTCCTTAAATGGATGGAATCCACACTGGATGGATCAAGAGGTATTTCTTGAGGGTATCAAATAACTCCTGGATGTCCTTGGTCCACTGATAAGTTACCCCATTCTTCATCAATTTGGTGAAGGGAAAAACATTCCTTCCAAATTGGCTATGAAGGAATACATATAGGCTAAGTTTCATTGAAGTCCTATCGAACCCTTCAACTTTCGAGGAGGTGACAACCAAGGATATATTTATTATTATCTAGATCGACTTTTATGTCATGTTGGCATACAAAAAACCAATAAAATTTCCTGAGGTAACCCAGAAAGAACATTTCTAGGGGTTCATATTTAGATTATGTTATCAAAACATAATAAATATGGCCTCTAAGTCAGTCAGGTGATCAGAATGTTTTCTAGATTTTATGACTAGATCATCAATATAGAATTCCTAAAATTTCAACAAGAAGGGTTTGAAAATGTGGTGCATTGCACGTTAGTATGTCATGCCAGTAATATTCAAGCTATAAGGCATTACCTGATGGATTAATAAACCTTGAGGGGATATGAATTCTGTATATTACACATCTTCTAGGGCCATCTATATTTTGTTAAAAAATAGAGTATCCATCCATGAATGAGATAACTTTATAACCAGTGGTTGCATCAATAAAGAGTTCTATGATCGTAACCAGGAAGTCATATTTTGGTCATTTCCAGATGAGATCCCTAAAATCAATGCAAACACTAATTTTAATTTTAATTTTTTTCATGAGGACAATATTGGATAACAATTATGGATATTTCACCACTCAGATGAATTCAGCTTTGATAATCATGTTGACTTCATCCACAATTTTGGAGGCATGAGTCGGGTGTGTTCTTCTTATTTCATGCTTTCATACTCGATGCTCTTCTAGAATACCTAAATTATGGGTGGACACCGTGGGGTCAAGACCTAGAATTTATGTATAATTACAAAAATCAAATCCCATTAATGATTTAGAAAGGATTTATACACTTCTTTATCTTCAGAAGTCATTATCGCACTAATCAGAGTGGGGTGTAGATCTTCCTCTATATCTAGATTAATTTCTCATAGTTCATCCACAGTGGTAGTGACACGTTACTCAAATGTTGTGGGGGTGTCCCTAAGGTATCCACTTCTTCCATTTGTTCAGGTGTTACTTCAACTTCCTATGCATGGTGGGTAAGTGATGAAGTAAAGTTTTCAATGATAGTGGAGGAGTTTTTTGTTGGACATCTTGAAGAGGAGGCATCCATCTTTGAATGAACAGATGATGAAGAGCCTTCTTGAAGAATTGAAGGGAAGATGATGGGTTTATAATCAGCATCCCTATTATTTTTCAAGAGTTTTACAACTTCTTCGAACTTTGTAGATGAAATATAGACTTCTTGAAGCTTGATGGATGTAATGAAGACATATCCATTTAGGATTTCTTCATTTCATGGTGAGTCAATGACTTCTCTTATGTTGACTGGTTCAGTTGACACAATTGACATTATGGATGAAAATTAATTAGTTCAGGGATTTGGGCCAACCATTTCGATTTAATTAATGGGTATCACGTAATCTATACTAATATTTATGAATTGGTTAGCTATGATCATTCACAGACCATTAATAGAATGGATTCTAGTAACATCATTTTTCATGGACTGTTTCCCCATGGGGCATAGAAATACACATAAATATACAAATATTCATAAGTTTTTAATGGTGTATTTTCACCAAGAAATGTCTCAATTTGACCATTGACACAATATTTGATACATTGGTTGTATAATGAAGAATGGTTGTATGTTGATGTAACCAATGTCTCCCAAGAGAAACATTGAAAGATATGTCTTTTCATATAACAATGAACTCTGAATCAGATATAGGATCCCCAATCTATGTTTGGAGCATAATATCACGGATCAGTTCTTACTAATTCTGGACATAACCACGTAACATCCTAGTGGATGGTGAAAAGTGGGATTTAATGAGGCCCAACTGGTGATGTGTTTGACTGGTAATGAGGTTTAATCTGAATCCTTAATCAAAAATGGATCATCGGATGTTAATGTCATTAATATTACAGGTTAGGTACAAGGTCTTGATTTTTACATGTACGATAAGAACCTCATCTTGGTCTGGGAAAGATATTACTTCATTTCATTTTTTTGTTATTCTCTATATAGTAATCTTCTATGGAATAAACCTCAACCTCAAACTCATTAGGACTAGACAAATCCTTAATGAGTGCTTCCAAAAGATTTTTTGATAGAATCAGGGCATCTAGGATCAATACAATGGAATGTACATGGGTTATATGCTTGAACACTTAATATTTTTATCGATAGGTATACATTTTCATGCATGGAGATTCTCTATTGTTGATGCTTTAGGAGATGATTCTCCTAATGTGGATGGACCATCTTTCGGGGAAGAAGTTGGAAGTACATATGCTCTTGGTGGATTAGACCAACTAGATCTTCCCATGCACTGACGAGGGAGTGTAATAGCCTCAAACTAGTCTTCTAAGATTATCATGTCATGTAAAACCCCTTATTGTGTATGCTAATTCTCTTTTTTAAGTAACCCACTAGAGGCCCCTCCCGTGAGTTTTTGTTGCATAAATAGTTCATGCATGGTTGTGGTAAGAGTAGTGGATTATTTTAAAACAACTTCTTCCTCTATATCCTTAACCCTGATGACCTCTTCCCCTTGTTACCTAATCATTTACGTGGAACACATGTTCATAATTAGAATCATCATTCTCATAGGGATCTATTATGTGAATAAAATTTACAAAGTCAAATATCAACTCCTCATCTAAAAAAGATTCAACCTAACATGTCGATTATTGTTCTTATATTTGGAGGGGTGGTGCCAGTACATTTCAGATGGTAAAAATGAAATATTCTAAATTAATAGAAAACATTGGACTTGACACGAGCTCATATTATTCTATTCTATCATTACTTTTTCATCCATTTCACTTATTTGTGGATATTCCTTCAGAGGACTGGGCATTTGATGATAATGACTTAGCAGTAAAGTATGTAAAAAGAGACACAATCTATTGTTTCAACTATGTTCGTAGAATGGAATAATTTTGGTTGATTGTTTTCTTAACCATCCAATCATCTAATTTCAGATCATTCTTACTTTGGACTTCCTACCACTCTCCTTCCTCCTCTGGATCAGTAACATTAACACATACTATATGGGGTGGTGAATTTTCCAGCTGGACATGACCAGAGTCCACATTCTTGTATCAGAGGTCCTTAAAAACAAAAAACTCCTTGATGGGGTATCCCAACATTTTATATAAGGGTCAATAGTTTGGGAGGTCCTCGTATCCTTATTTTTAGGTATATTTTACCTTAGAAACTAAACTATGTTGTTTTCCAAATATGAGATGATGTAGCTAGAGACTTAGTTATCTCAAAAAGCATAGACCTTGTTTTTAGACTCATCAAACAATATATTCAATTAAATCTTTTGAACCTATTGACAATGAACTCATTTTCTTTGACGCTTGAGAGGTGGAGCCCTACATTATGGGGAGGTATTGGAAGTATGATCGGGTACATGGTCCTTATTAGGTGTAACAGATGAAACATCTACATTCACCATCCTCTTCTCAGATTTTAAAAGATTACATGGGATTTAGATATATTCTTTGTTATGGAGTATTTCACATATTGATAAATCAAGTCTATATCCCAAAAAACACTTGAGCATTTCATAAGGATTTATGGTGTGCAAAAATCATTTGGGTGATTTTATACACAAATGGGCAGCAACTCAGCTTGATGGAGAAGTATATTCAAGGAGTATGTCATTCATATTCCACTGATAATGTAATATGAAAATCTTTCATTATCCCTTTTCTTAATTATTGAGAGATCAAAAAATTTTGTATTCTATATCATTGATCTGAACTGAAAATGGAACTTCTGATAGAGATATTCTGATGCAATGATCAATCGATAGTGAGAAATTGTTTACCATACAGAGTCTTGACCCTTCAATGATTGTACGAAGCATTTCAGATTCACTGCTTCTTATTTCATAGGGGTCCCCATCATTGGATCATAGCAAGAGATGAACTTTTTTCTGTGATGCTTTGGATATCTTGATCCATTATGGATTGGAAATGTGGGATTCCCAATGTTTAGTAGGAGAGGAGTAGGAACTAACCATTAGGGAGAAGCCTTATTTTTCGGATGAACATGTGTGAGTCATCCTTCTAATACTTCCAATCACGTTTTCATTGACTCAATGGTTTTAATAAGAATTTGGGAAACATCTGGACGATCCAGGAACATAACAGTTATGGGGGATAGAGCCTGAACTAGTGCTAAAACATGTGGTGGTGCTTCTTGTATTTTCCCTAGATAACCCATGGGGACATACCTGTAAGGGTGTGGCAGACCCTAATCTAATGGTACATACAATGGAGGGAATTAATAATCTATAATAGTGGTTTAAAAAACCATCTTTGATGTGGTTATACTTCCAGAATTGAAAACTGAGTATCTTCTTATAGAGAATATCGGGTAGGAATCCTGGATTAGAGTAACTCTACGTTGAGTCTTATCAACTCCTACATCTCCTCCTCATCGGGAGAAAATATTTCCTCAAGTGAAATGGGTTGAATTTATCTGGTTTGATGGTGATACAGGGTATGTAATTTACCTTTTACCTTATTAGGTTCCTTTCCAAGAGGTGAAAGTTGATTATTTAAGGGGATAGCTAAATTTTGGAAAAGCCTCTGATTTGAGGTATGCACACCTCCTTCATTTTATTTGGTGTGGATTGAATTATGAACAATAAAATCATCCTATAACTCCACTAAACTGGAATCATTTTTAGACGATCATCAATGAAGGCATTGATGACATTCATTAATGCCTAATGCATTACTAGAATCCTTTCAGTATATTTTTGAAATATCCATTTGTTCACCCTCTAGAAGACATTGTACTCCTATTTTTGGGTTTCATGGGAACTGTTTGGTGGAAAATAACCTAAAGGAAATCCTTGGATAGTTCATTTTTGAATTCATTTTTCTGGATTCTTCCATAATAAGGAGAAAACTAACATCTACTAATGGGGGGATTTTGAACGTGAAAAATCCCTCGACCTTGTGGGACCGGGATATTCCTATTATTCTTTCTTCACCCTTCAGGATCTATTTGTTAAATCTAATGGTTCTCTTAAAAAATACTCCATTCCTATGGGAAGGGGTGGCTCTTCAACTACTATGGCTGATATTAGCATAGTTAATCTTTTGATTTTACAAATTATGGTCCGAATGTTGACTGGGTACATTATCCAGAACTAATATAAATCTCTTACTTTAGAAAACCATTGTGCTATTTAAAACATTTTCATAATTTGAAAACCAACTTCCCTTAATCATGATGACTTCTCCATGTTCTCAGTTTCTTGAGGAAAAAGTATTTCAATATTGTATGATCTTCTGGCCTGAATTTCGTGGAATCTAGTCGGGGAATTTTTATGTTGAGAATCTCTTCGTTCATGAATATAAATTTACTGTTTTTGTCATCCTGGGGTAATAAAATTGTCTGATACCACTTTTTCTGGGCTTTTTTATCTTTGGAGAAGAGTGAAATGCAATGCTCCATCTGTACTTTATCCTCTGATATGAACACCAGTTAGGGTATCTTTGATCAATCATCATAAAATCATTAATGCATTGATGTGTGCACATTAAAGGGCTCCCTATTGCTTCTAAATTTTTGGATTTACAGAAACCATGATAGATGCCAAGTCAATTTACTAATAAAAACCTTTTCTTACATTTCAATTACTTTTATATTCATCATACTATAATACATTATCTTTTAATTGAAAAAGAGTGTTCTTTATATTGAGTCCAATATCATTAATAAGAACCTCTTCTAACATATTTGTAATATTGTATTAGGAGGTGGCCAAAAGGCCAAAAAATTCCTGTTATTTAACCCTTATCTAGTTGTTTACCCATGTTTAACATGTCCTATTCATAATTCTTTAGCGGTTTCTCTACTTGATCCGACCAATGTTGGAATTTTCCTACTAGTTTATCATACTCAGAAAAATATGGATATTGTTCCTCTATTTTATTGGAAGATAAATTGTGCAAGGGTGGTTTGGAGAATTACCATCAACATGGGATATATTCTAGTTAAGAAATAATTTAACCCATTAGTGATGTGGAATCAGACATGACTGGCATTGTATTTGTAAGTGCCCCAAGATAAGAGGGATTTCTCACCACTATATTATCAGTTGGATAATTATCTTGACAACGAGAATCACTACTCTAGATATAACTTTTGTAGAGAATACCATAATGGTGAGGACCATCATATTGTATTACATCAAGGTATAGACCCTCTTTTTCCTTGGTCTTTTGGCCACACGGATGGTTTTCGTGGCACTCATCAAGAGACATGATCTCAAGATCAACCAAATTGTTGTGGAGAAATCCTTTATAAGGAAGTTTATGATTAGAAACATTAGAGTTATAGACAATACTCCAAGATTTTGGTAATTAGAGACTAGGATCTCATGCTACAACAAATAAATGTCTGACAGCTCCATGAACTCTAGCATTGATCGGAGGAAAATCACAAATTAGCTCTGGATTTTCCAAATGTGTCTGATAATACATTTTCTTGGATGCCTTGTTACAATAATTTGGATCCATTTACTAGGAAAAGTGGTTATCATGGGAATGTTTATGTGCCTTGCATGGAGTGGATGTTAGAATAGGATAATTATCTCAAATTGGAAAATGAGTATGTTCTTGATTTGGTTGTCCATATGATATTGGGTAATATGCCCAATGACCCTACTGCATAGGAAGAGAGGTATGTATATTCTTAGGGGTGACATGTTGATGAGCCAACATACATGTGGGGATAGAGTTATTCTTATGTCCCTTAGGTAAAATTGTTGACTTCATGATGATATCATGAAATGACTCTCAGATATGTGTAGGAATTTTCATTTTCCCCTTCACCATTGCCAATGTGTGCTTTGTGACTTCAGCAGCTAGAATGGGAATTTAAATCCATCCCATATATGGAGAAGGTGTATGTACCTATTCTTATCCTTCCTTTCCTAATAGTGGATACCGATAGTACTCGTGTATTAGGGCAGAGAGATTAGTTTTCCCTCTACACAGCATCATGAATTTTGGATTGAATTCTCCATGTGATGCCAGATGAGGCTGCTGGTGGGATTGATGTGTGTAGGTGGGTGTATGATCCCACTTGTAGGTTGTATTCATATTTGGTTGGATTTCATATATGAACTCCTCTATAAGAGGCTTCTACCATGCTTGATGAGGGAAGTCAAATGTATGTTTGTGATAATAATATTCCACAAGAATAGAATGTTTGGATTGGCTGGGCACTACTAGACGAGTCTGCATACTAGAGGAATAACGAAAGATGAGTTTATCTACTCATTCTCCTTTTTCCACCAAACATGGTAGGTAGCCTTCTTTAGAGTGGGAAAAGGTAGGATCATACTCCTTGTTAACTGGTTTATTTCCCTGGCAGGACATCTTGTGTGCTCGGTTATGAGGGGCCTAACCCATACTGCTGAAGGCAACACCATCATCATGTTGGGTGTTTTCTACCACTAATACAAAACCAACCTATAATAGAGATAGAATATTCTTTTATTAGTGCTAGAAAACAACTGGTAACCTTAGCGTGGTTAAAAGTCCATATATTATATCAACACTGTAAAAATGCTGATAAATGGTATATTTATTAGTGCAAATAAAAGAACTGATAAAGCATACTTTTTTCAACACTTTTAAAAGTATATTTAAAAGATCCCATTTTTAGTGAATTTATTTAGATTTGATAAATTGTACCATTATGAGTTCTTTTAAAAGAACTGATAAATGGAATCTTTTATCAATGCTTTTATTTGCGCAGATAAAAGTATGATTTATCAGCACTTTTATTTATGCTGACAAAAGTTTGATTTCATATAACTTTTCAATGCATTGGTATAGGGAGACTTTATCAATTCTTGTATAATCACCAATAAATCATTCCATTATCTTCTCTTCTAAAATCACTGATAAAGTAATGATTTGTTAGTGCATTTAGTAGCACTGATAAAGGTGAAAACTACAGTGTGATGCTGTAACACACAATATCATCAGAAATAGGTTCACCAAGCAACAAAAACACACTACATCTATAGATACAACACAAAAAAATACTAAAATAAGATGAAAATATTAAATTCAAATGAAACAAAATTTCTAACACAAATAAAAAATCAAAACACAATTATAGAGTATGTGAGTTGTTTTTTTATTTAAAATAATGTTAGTTTTCAATAAAAAAGATGCACATGGAATCATACTAGTCACATAATGGGTCAAATTGTGGAGCATCTAAATATTACATGTCACAACTGATTAATGGTTCATTTTCTTAAAATATCAAAACAATCGTAATGTGTTTTCTCAGTTTTTAGTATGTCAGTTTTTTTATTAAATTTAATGTTAGTTTTGAATAAAAATACTTACTTTGAGTCATACCATTAAGACTGATTATCGGGTTAAGGTACAAATGATCTCTACAAATAAAAGATGACATATGGTTTTTTTCTAAAGTACCAAAACAATCGGAATGTGTTTTCTCAGTTTTAAGTATGTCAGTTTTTTTACTAAAATTAATGTAACTTTTGAATAAATAAGGAACTACTAGAGTCATAATGGTCACATTGTTCATCTAATTCAGGTGAATACGATTCCCACATTTCAAAAATTATTTATGGATCACTTTACTAGTGTACCAAAACAATTAAAAAGTCTTTGATCAATTTTGAGTAATCCAATTGTGTTTTTAACAAAATGTATTGTTAAACTGGAAAGATGTATAATGTCTCTTTTCTTAAGTGACATGTGTTGTGTGTACTTTTAAAAAATAATTCTCAAACAAAATCTTGGTATGATCCTTATTCTACTTCATTTCCCAACAATTTTACTATTTGAGATTCATCACTTCTTATCCTCCTCAGCCTTGATTTCCACTACAATTTTATTAATTGAGATTCCTCACTTCTTACATGTTTGAGGATATTGGTATTTTCATGCAGCATGATCTCTCTCATAAATTTGCAGTCCTAATATCCACAATCGATTATATTATCTTGTTTCAAAAACTATAGAAACATTGAATAAAATAAGTAATTTTTTTTGAAATGTTCTGAAAGTTAAATATTTATATATATATACCTTAACTTTTTTGTTCCCATTTTTAGTAATCTATAGGCTTTATCTTGTCAGATTCTGACCTCATTCCATGTTTTAATCTGTATTTAGAAACTAACCTATCACAAAAAAATCTCATTAAATTACAGTCTGGACATATAATTTCATGTTTGTCTATAATATGTTGAATCTATTGTATTATTGATTACAATACTCATCATGTGTGGGTGGTAGGTTTGATATCTATTCATTGAATTCAATTACTAAATATTCAGGGTGTCTATATTAACTTATATCAACTTCTAGTGCTTCCTATAAACAATTAAGTAATGAGAAAATTAAAAATATATTTTATATGATTAGATTATAGAGATTTACCCATGAATTGTAGGAAATAAAAAGTGTCTATATTTTTATTTTTTTATTAAACACATTGAGTGACTCAGCTTTTTTCTTATCTATTTCACTATTTTCCAATTTAATTTTTATCATAGAAATGATATTGGGATTAATGAATCCAAATCGTGCTTCGTATGGTCATCCATTTAGATAGATGTCATATAAATTCCTATAAATAATATAAATAGTTATTAAAATTAATTAACATATTTAGCTCACAATTTGGACAAAGGTATTATAAAAATGTACCTTATCTATGTATTCAAAATTGAGAATCCTTGTCATTCATTCTTGATAATCTCATTTAATGACTTGAGGCCAATTACATCTGTACTGTGAGGTCTAAATATTTCATCTTCATAGTGAATGTAAGATATAGATTTATTATTAAATTTCATATATATATATATATATATGTGAATTTTTAATGTGAAAAATGTTTTATTTGGATTGATGGAGAGAAGGAACACCCGAAAGATTGTTTTGTTTTCTTGGTCGATTCACCAGATTTCCATGATTCGGCCATTTGTTTCTCCATCGCATTATATATCTGTAATAACATACCACACTTCAGACCTTTTATAATCAAATATTATATTTTTATATGATTGTCTTAAATATGTACCTCATGTATCATTAAAATATTAGATGGCCATGTCATGAATGCTCCAATAGTACCTTCGACTATTGTAAAATCTAGGTAATCAAGTGGAATAGGAAACTCAGTAGTCAGTGCATAAGCTACATCAGTCCCTACTCTCATGTGATATCTTGGGAGGGGTTTATTATGTAGTTGGTCTAATGTGATATTATACACTATACCCCTCACAACATGGCAAGATGTGGGTGTTGACAGAAGAAAATCACATACAATTATGCCATGACAAATTTTATTAATATAAAGTTATCAGAAGTTGTATGAATCACATTTAGAAGATAGAGAATTGAGAAAATTTATTACCATTGGTACTGTTTGGTGGAATTAGTAGCCTCAATTCTAGTGGGATCATTTGGATCATGTGTATACTTTTTCACAACCTCTGATTCCCATTGATCATTTCTAATATATTGGTATGCCAAACAGACTGCAAATTAATATCTTGCAGTGAGTCTATCTATGTATTCATTCATCTCATCATATTATATGATTCTTCAGGTGGTTTTATATACTTTAAATATGTTCTAGGAGAGACTCCGAAACCTAGTCCTTTAACGTGACCATATTTTTCAAGCCTCTTCAAATCTATTGAATGTCACTTTTCTTCTGGTACGGTCATTTCCTATTCTTGTTTCTAAACCATATAAAAAAATATGAACATATTTATTTTATGTAATATTGATATGAATAATAATTAATTTCAATCATTTCATACATACATATGCTATCTGTACAGCTTAATTGTTTTTATCAACTAATATACAATTTTTATTTACACGAGCCTCTTCCATATCACATGATGTGGGGTGGAAGTGGATTCAAATTTTTATTCATCAATGTGCACATAAAAAAGGAAAATATGTTGTTTCATATCACATAATTATATATTTTTTATTTGAAATACATACCAATGGAGTGTGCTGGTTTTGGAAATCATGAGCATGAACAGACTTTTGATGATGAAATTGTAGAATTACTAGGGGATCAACAACATGATGATGAAAAAAATTAAGAAAAAAAATGACACAACATCACAGTATTGAATAAAATTATCAACGGAATATGATTTATTTACTTCCATCTCTTGATGATGGTTGGAAGGATAATTTAAATGAGGGAGTCCAATCCATCATCAAGAGATGGAAGACAATCAAGAATTTAGGGATTAATGGTTCTTAGGAACCTAAATTAATGGAATCACACAAAATGTCTTCTTAGTTGATATATAATATCCATGTGCTATGGCTAAACAAAAAGATCAATCATATCGCAATATATGATATCGACATAATACAACATGAAATTTATTAATTTGAAAATTCAGTACCCACGGTCTGAGGTATGTGGCCTTTGTTTATTCCTTTTTATGTTTTTAAACTACATGTAATCAGTTGGGAAATGTTTGGGAGAGTTTGGAATGGTTTTGGATGTGTTTGGAGGCTTT
Source organism: Viscum album (assembly GCA_963277665.1). NCBI lineage: Eukaryota > Viridiplantae > Streptophyta > Magnoliopsida > Santalales > Viscaceae > Viscum > Viscum album. The sequence continues at coordinate 1,995,010,319 of OY728151.1, forward strand.
TAAAGGGACGCACAGTTTCAGCACAGTTAGTGTAAACCATATAGATGTTCCAGGAACCGTGCAAAGGGAGGTAGTGGGCTTCACACGGCATGTGTGCGGTTTGCAAAACCGTGTGAGTAAACCATGCGGGCACTTTCTCTCGAGGCAGTGGACTGCGAACGGTTAGCGCACGGATTGCTAAACCGTACGGGCTAACCGTAGCGCCACCTAATGTTGGGGTTTTATGTTCGGGCTCCCTCAGGCTTGACCTAAAACACTCCACTCTTCCTCCCACTCGATCCTCACTCAGGTTTTTTGGTTCTAAGAGTCTATAAGGGCTCTACCACTCATTTTTGAAGGGATTTGAAGAGGATTCAAGAGGGTTTGAAGACGATTTCTTCCGGGTAAGTCTTCTCTCATAGTTACTTTGTGTTTTCCTCTCGTTCGGCTCTTCCCCCCTTCTTGGTTTTTTAGATCTACATTTGTTATGTGTAGATATAGGGTTGTTTTGGCCTAAGATGCTAATGTTTGGGCCCATTGATGTTAGGCAAGGGTTGTTAAGGATGTTTCGAAGTAGCGTTTTACCAGATTGGGGTGTGTTTGGGAGAAAGGTCGATTTCACCAAACCCTAAGTGGTAGGTGGCTTCTCTCTCGACTACACATGGCAGAATTGTGTGGTGAATTTACAATTAAATTTTTTGTTGAAATTTAGTTGGAAAATCATGTGTAAAATTTGTTGCAAAATGTATGGTTGAAGAAATTGGGGGTTTTTTGGCATGAAATTGGGATTTTTTGGTGAAAATGGGTTTTGTTGGAAATGGATTCAATTGGATGATTTTAAAATTATGATTTTAAAATGACAATGAACCTGAGCATGATAATGGCATGTGATGGTGTTGAAATAATGTGTGATCTTGTGTGTCTTGTGGTTGTGTGGATATGGATGGGATGTTGTATTGGAATGGGTTGTGATGTTGTGGAGTGGTCATGAAAGTGACACTATAATCAGGGAGATGGATGGATAATTGTTGGAAGGGCCACCACCAAGGAAAGTGGCTGAGAAAGTACCACTTTTCGGGTTGTGAATGGGCTGGCTGAGAAAGTACCCCCATTGTTGGTTGATTGATTGATTATGTGATGTTTGGGGATGGGGCTTGTGAGTGAAATATGAACATGGTAACCGGCGTGTGGCTTGATTGTGGTGGCTCTCCCTTGTGTGGCATGTTTGGCTTTTGTAATCAGTTTGCAAATGGAATTGTTTTATATAAAATTTATATATAAATGTTCTAACGGTTGATCCTAGTGGCATGTGTAGGGAATTCAATTGAGGAAATCCTACTGAGTAGTTGTACTCACCCCCTACATTGGCACTTTGGTGTCTTGCAGATGTAGTGTACCGGGACATGGGCAAAGGTAAGGCATCTCCATCTTTTAGCAGTGCGTCGTGATTCTTGGTGGTGCATGGAGTTTGGAGCTGGAGTGAAGATGTGGTGGTGTCACAGATTGTCATGGTTGTCTTTTAGTTTCCTTGGTACTCTGATGTTTTTGAAATATTCGGTTGTATGAACTTTGGGTTGTTATGGCATGATTGGTTGATTTAAAATTCATGCTTTATAGTTGTTGGTTGTTGGTTGGTTGGGTTATCCTCTTAAGGGAAAATTGTTCCCCACATTCCACTTGAATCCCTCAGCATTTATTTCCAGCCTTTGGTGACTTGGGAACGTCTCTTAAGGACAAGTAACCCTCAGTGCCACCCTCGTGCCAATGAGGACGGGGTGCGGTGTTACAAGTGGTATCAGCTTGTTCGGTCCTTTGGAGTTGATTCTCAGATTTGGAGGAGACATTCGTTCTTGGTTATTCCTTGAGTCGGGATGGTATCAAGGTGCAGTAATATCAGAACATGGAATGTATATCATAAATGGACATAGCTAACCCTTTTATGATGAACTTCAAGTTACCAGGGAGTTGGGTACATAAGTGTTTTGGAGACAGTTATAGGCATTGGAAATCTCATTGTCGTGGGTGTAGCCAATGAGATGAGCATGACATGTATGATAGAAATGAATTCCCTCTAGGTTTCATATTTCATTAGGATTAATGATTTATGGGTTGAATTGAAAAACAGTTTTTCAAATGTCTGAACCTGAAATGTGAATAAACATGGTATTTTGAAAAGGGATGATTTTCAAAAATGGCGCAACAAGGGAAAGGTCCAAGAAAGGAAAGCCTGGTTGTGATTGATTGTTATGAAATGGTATTTGACATGATTGATTTGTGATGTCTACGGTAGCAATGATCATTCTTGTATGTTTTATGTTTATAGAAATGGCACCGGGTAGGCATCGTAGAGACCAACCGGAAGAGACTGGTGAGAATATGGTTGCACCTCAGCCCCAGGTGAACCAGCAACTTGTGAAAAGTATAGTCCATGATTTCCAAGTGGTGGGAAGTATAAATAGAGTGGAAGAGCCCAGTAATGGTGACAATGTAGCTTAGTTTCAGAAGCATAACCCACCCGTTTTTATGGGTGATGTGGACCCAGAAAGGGAAGAGGTGTGGCTGCCCCGAATAAATAGAATTTTTGATTTCTTGGGAACCCCGGCCGAGCTGAAGGTCAAGCAAGAAAAGTATAATCTGAATTATCTTTCCCTTCAATGGCGGGAGCTGGTAGTCTATGCGGGGACGGACCAGGATATGATGTGGGAAACCTTTGAGGAATTGTTTAAATAACAATTCTACCCTCATATGTTCAAGATTCAATGTACAACTGACTTTTTCAGTTTGAAGCAAGAACAGATGCCGGTAATGGAGTATGAAGCTATGTTTATGAGCTTAGAGCAGTTTTCACCTGAGGTGGAGGGTATCCCATCGCTAAAAGTAATTTCTTTTGAGGTGGGATTGAGGCAGGAAATCCATTCTAAAATAGCAGTGCCATGTATCCGAGACTACACAGAACTTGTAAATTGAGCCACGGTAGATGATCGAGATCTGCTAGGAACTCCGGGTGGAGGTAGCGTGGTAATACCCACAGGGACTAGTGGGAACTCTAACACTGGGTTCAAGGGAAAGAGGGACACATATTCCCAGAGTGGGAGCATGACAAAAAATGCGATGATAGGATCATTGAACCTTCCTTCGAATCCCCAGAGTAAATTGGGTTGTTTTTAGTGTGGCTCCTCGATGCATATCAAGCGGGGTTGCACGACACAACCCAGAGCATGTTATAGTTGTATGAAGATGGGGCATCTCCAGCGCAACTGTAGGAATTCTCTGAGGATGGGTGTGTATGACACTTCACAAGGATCGCATGCATCCTATGTTTTTACAGGACGAGGGCAGCAGCATACCCCTCGTTAGCAAGGTAATGTTAGCCATGGTGATTATCAGAACACCACGACACCTCAACAAGGAAGAAAAGAGTAGGTTTCGGAAATAAGGCATTGTTTGGATCTGAACAGATTATGGTGGATGATCATTTGGGGCCATCCACAATATGAGGTACTATTCTTTTAAATTCTACCTGCATGCAAGTGTTGTTTGATACGGGTGCTTCAAACTCTTTTATTGATGCACGGGTTGTTGAGTTGTTGGGATTAAAGGTAGAGATGATTCCTTCGGTTTTGAAACTTCAAACCCCTCTGGGTAGAAAAGAGCTTCGAGCCTTCTTATGTGGAGAATGTTGTATCATTGTGGGTGAAATTGAGATAGTGTGGGATTTCTCAGTACTTGAGATGGATGGATATGATACAATCTTGGGCATAGATCAGCTAATACTATTTCAGGCCCACATTGATTGTGATGCGTGAATAGTTAGTTTTATGACACATGATGGCATTAGAAATCTCTTTAGAGGGGAGAGGCATGAGAAGCAGGTTGCAGCAGGCTTGTTGGCACCGGCAGTTGGCACGTTATCATATCAGTTGGCGGTATTCTCGTTGAAATTGATAGAGGGTTTCAGGGATAGTGTTTTTCTAGTAGTGGACAATCAGTTCATGGACGTTTTTTCCCAATGAATTATCCAGGTTACCTCCTGTAAGAGAAGTGTAGTTTACAATTGATCTCCTCCCCGAGACCAGTCCTATTTCACTTCCGTCTTACAGGATGGAACCTGCAGAATTGAGGGAGTTGAAGGTCTAGTTGGATGAGGTATATAGTAAATGATTTATCCGGCCTAGAACATCTCTGTAGGCAGCGCCGGTGTTGTTTGTGGAAAATTTGGATGGAGATTTGAGGCTCTGTGTTGATTTTCGTAGACTTAACCAAGTGATGATAATGAACAGATATCCACTTCCACGAATCGATGATTTGTTCCACCAGTTTAGGGGAGCCCAATGCTTCTCCAAGATCGATCTGAGGTCGGGATATCATCAATTGCGAGTGAGGAAAGAGGATATCCCTAAAAAAGATTTCAGAAGTCGATATGGACATTATGAGTATATTGTTATTCCCTTTGGTCTAACGAATGTGCTAGTGGTGTTCATGGAATTGATGAATCATATATTTCAGATATATTTGGATTCATTTGTGGTGGTGTTTATAGATGATATTCTGGTGTATTCAAAGACATGGGAGGAGCATGAGCAATACTTGGCGATAGTTCTATGGATCTTTCGAGATCATCGGTTATATGCCAAATTGTCAAAGTGTGACTTTTTTATACAAGAAGTCTGTTTTCATAGCCATGTGATTTCTGAAAAGGGTTTTCTGTAGATCTAGAAAAGATAGCGGCGGTTATCTCGTGGCAACCACCAAAGAATGTGTTTGAGGTATGATGTTTCCTCAGTCTAGCTTGGTATTATCGCCGCTTTGTTCAGGATTTTTCACGTCTGGCTTCGCCAATGATAGTGTTGACAAGAAAAATGATCCATTCTAGTAGAACGAGCAGTTTCGGTAGTGTTTCGAAGAGCTGAAAAGTCACCTTACATTAGCACCAATTTTGGTTTTGCCAGAACCAGGAAAAGGGTATGTGGGGTATTGTGATGCATCAGGATAAAGTATGGGGTGTGTTCTCATTCAAGGGGATCATGTGGTCTCATATGGCTCACGGTAGTTGAGGGTGAATGAGAATAAACATCCAAATCCTAATTTCGAGTTGGCGGTAGTGGTCCATGCGTTGAAAAAGGTGCACCATTATCTCTTCGGTGAGAAATTCACGGTTTACACGGATCATAAGAGTTTGAAGCACATTTTCTCACAAAGGGATCTGAACATGAGGAAATGGAGATGGATGGAATATATCCAGATGTTTGATTTTGACTTAATGCACACATAGGGTAAGTGAAATTCGGTGGTAGATGCATTAAGTATGAAATCATATGCTCAAGGTATGAAGTAGGCATTGGACCAGTGGAAGTTGATGTCAGTGATAGTTGACATGTGGCTTGAAGGTGAGAACCAAGGCGATAAAGTGGTCTTCTTTCCGATTTCCATCATTCCTGACTTGGCAGGCCTGGTTAAAGAGGCGCAGATATCGGATACGAAATGTGTGACCATGGGGTTGAGACACAATGGTGGGGAGACCATTTAGGGTTTGAAACTGAATAAAGATTTAGTTTTGTATTTTCGGAATCAGGAAGTTGTACCGGTGGCATGTCAAGAGGATCTTCTCAGGGCGTACCATCATTCCAGGTGGGATGTTCACCCAGGAATTTATAAGATGTATAAGGTGTTGGATGTGAAGTTCTGGTGGGCTGGAATGAAATGAAGTGTGGCTGAGTTCATTTCACGATGCTTGACTTGCCAGCCGGTCAAGGTAGAGCACCAGAGGCTTGCGGGAATGTTGCAGTCTTTACCTATCCTGATTTGGATGTGGGAGCAGATAGTGATGGATTTTTTCATGGGTCTCCCAAGAACGGTCAAGAAGCACGATTCCATTTGGGGGAAGTGGATCGGCAACAATGTATCCCCATTTATCCCAATTCGCGAATCTCATACGGTGGAAGATTTGTCCAAAATCTATTTCTATAAGGTAGTAAAGAGGCATGGAGTTCCGATTTCGATCTTATATGATAGAGATCTGAGATTTACATCTCGTTTCTGGAAATCATTGATGAAATCCCTTGGAACAAAGTTAACCATGAGTACGGTATATCACCCTCAGACGGATGGCCAATCCCAGAGGACGATACAAACCTTGGAAGATATGTTGCGAGCTTGAGTGATGGATTTTGTTGGCTATTGGGAAGATCACCTTTCCTTGGTTGAATTCTCGTATAACAACTGTTATCAGGCATCCATACAGATGGATCTGTTTGTAGCATTGTATGGGTGTCCGTGTCGTTTTCCACTATGTTGGGTGGAAACGGCTGAGTCTTTGATGGTTGGACCGATTCTTGTCCATGAGACTATAGAAAAGACCACGTTGATCAGGAAGAGGATGGAAATGGCTCAGAGTCTTCAGAAATCGTATGCGGATCATCGTCGACGACCGTTGTCGTTCGAGGTGAGTGATCCTATTTTCTTGAGGATTTCTCCTCGGTTGGAACATCGTCGATTTGGGGAACAAGGAAAGTTATCTCCGAGGTATATTGGACCTTTTGAGATTGCAGAGTGGGTTGGTGAAGTGGCTTATCGGTTTGCTTTTCCACCTAGGTTCAATGCGGTACACAATGTATTTCCTGTGTCACAGCTGAAAAAGTAACAGCTGGATCCGGGCCTTGTTATTCAATGGGATTATGTTGAGCTAGATCCGGATGCTTCATTGGTGCACGCTCCAGTGCGAGTTGTAGATAGGAAATAGAAAGTCTTGCGTGGTAAAAGCATTAGTCTAGTTTGGGTTTTGTGGAAACATGGCCAGATCCAGGAAGAAACATGGGAACGGGAGAAATAAATGGCCGAGTAGTGGCCCGAGCTCTTTGGGCAAAGGGCGGGTGCACTACTTTCCGAGGACGGAAAGTCCAATGGTGGGGAGAATGTAGTACCCTCGGCTTGAGGTATGTAGCCTTTTTTATTCCTTTTCATGTGTTTAAAGTGCATGGAATGAGTTGGGAAATGGATGGGAGTGTTTGAAATGGTTTTGGATGAGTATGGAGGCTTTTAAAGGGGCGCAAGGTTTGAGCACGGTTAGTGTAAACCGTGCGGATGTTCTAGGAAGCATGCAAAGGGAGGCACTGGGCTTCACACAGTCTGCGCACAGTTTTCCAAACCGTGCGAGTAAACTGTGTGGGCACTTTCTCTCGAGGCAGTGGAGTGTGCACGGTTAGCGCACCATTTTCTATACCATTTGGGCTAACCGTGTGGACACTTAATGTTGGGGTTTTCATGTCCGGGCTCCCTAGGGTTTGACCTAAAACACTCCTCTCTTCCTCCCACTCGAGCCTCATTCGGGATTTTCGGTTCTCAGGGGCTATAAGGTCTCTCCCACTCATTTTGGAAGCGTCTTGAAGAGTATTCCAGAGGGTTTGAAGATGATTTCTTCCGGGTAAGTCTGCTCTCATAGTTCATTTGTGTTTTCCTCTAGTTCGGCTCTTCCCTCCTTCATGGTTTTTTAGATCTACACTTGTTGTGTGTAGATCTAGGGTTGTTTTGGCCTAAGATGCTAACATTTGGGCCTGTTGATGTTATTAAAGGGTTTCTAAGGATGTTTTGAGGAGGCGTTCTACTGGATTGGGGTGTGTTTGGGTGAAAGGTCGATTTTTCCAAACCCTAAGAGGTAGGTGTCTTCTCTCTCGACGCCACTTGGTAGAATTGTGTGGTGCATTTACAAATAAATTTTTTGTTGAAATTTAAATGGTAAATCATGTGGAATATTTGTTGGAAAATGTATGGGTGAAAAAATTGGGGGTTTTTGGCAAGAAATTGGGATTTTTGGGTGAAAATTGGCTTTGTTGGAAATGGATTCAATTGGATGATTTTAAAATGTTGATTCTAAGATGACAATGAACTTGATCATGATAATGGCATGTGATGGTGTTGAAATAATGTGTGATATTGTGTGGCTTGTGCTTGTGTGGATATGGATGGGATGTTGTCTTGGAATGGGTTGTGATGTTGTGGAGTGGTCCAGAAAGTGCCACTATAATCAGAGAAGATGGATGGATAATGGTCGGAAGGGCCACCATTAGGGAAAGTTCCCAAGAAAGTACCACTTTTCGGGATGTGAACGGGTTGGCTGAGAATGTACCCCCTTTGTTGGTTGATTTCTTGATTATGTGATGTTTTTGGATGGGGCTTGTGAGTGAAATATGAACATGGTAACTGGTGTGTGGCTTGATTGTGGTGGCTTTCCATTTTATTGCATGTTTGGATTTTGTAATCAGTTTGTAAATGGAATTGTTTTATATAAAATGTTTTATATAAATGTCATAACGGTTGATCCTAGTGGCGTGTGTAGGGAAGTCATTTGGGGAAATCCTACTAAGTAGTTGTACTCACCCCCTGCTTTGGATCTTTGGTGTCTTGCAGATGTAGTGTACCGGGACATGGGAAAAGGTAAGGCATCTCCATCGTTTAGTGGTGCCTCCTGATGCTTGGTGGTGCATGGAGTTTGGAGCTGGCGTGGAGCTGTGGCAGTGTCACAGATTGTCGTGTTTGTCTTTTAGTTTCCGTTGTACTCTGATGCTTTGGAAATATTCGGTTGTATGAACTTTGGGTTGTTATGGGATGGTTGGTTGATTTAAAATGAATGTATTATAGTTGTTGGTTATTGGTTGGTTGGGTTATCCTCTTGAGGGAAAATCATTCCCCACATTCCGCTTGAAGCCATTGGAATTTATTACCATCCTTTGGCACCTTGGTAACATCGCTTAAGGCTATGTAACCCTCACCTCCCCTGTCAAGCCAATGAGGTTGGGGTGGGGTGTTACAGAAAAACTATTATGTTAATACATTGTCCCTTTATGAAAAGTTCTCTCATTCCACTTATGAGTTTTAGTGTTTCATCCTATGATCATTAGAGGGATAAAAAACCAAAAATAGGGTGATTTATCTCAATGATAAATGTGAATGGAAACCAATAAGGAATTACCTTTGGAATACTTGTAATATAGTATTAGTACAATCCATCTTTATTCTTCAATGAAATATGTTTTATTTATAACACTGAAGCATCGAACAATGTATTCTATCCTTTTAAGAGATTACGCTGGCCTTCAATCACAGAAATATTCTTAAGGACCCTCAATCACTGAAGGAGTGTTATCACCTTAACATAGTGATAGACAGTGATAGAAAATGAAGAGTGGTTTGGATATGGAATAAAGAAAAGTGTTAATTACAAAAGGGAATCAAATCGATATTTTTTTGTATTTTGGACATGGAGGACATATTTTCATTACATATAGGACATAATGATTCAAACCCTCAAAAGTATATTTAAATCATTTTTTTCTTCGTATGGTTATTCACCATGTTAAATGGAATTTTAAATTAATATTACTTCATATAAATTAATTAACTCTCTATTTTGATTAACAACTCTATTAATAAATCACATCTCATAGTTTTAATTCTCAACTATCCAACCATGGATAACTCACTTACTTTTGGGAAATACATTTATTATATGTTTTTTGTATTCCTATGACCATTTAAGAAATGATATATCAACTCTATATAATCTTTGAAATTTTTCAAAAATTTGTTTGGCATACTTTTCTCACAAAATAAATTCCCCATCACCCTTTGTAACCCAAGGTTAAATTTGAATTATAATCATTAATTCATTAAGAAACAAAACAACAAAAACATGCATCATAAATTTATATTTTATAACTTGTCTAATTAATTCAATATTTTTTATGAATTCAATAAACAATTATTCACCAAAATCACAAATCAAAATTATCCATTTTACGGTTTAACAATTTACATGAAAAAGAAAATTACACAAAACTCTTTTAAAATATTTTTACACTTACCTTCGTCCCTATATCTTCATCACCTAGAAATGAGGGCCATGACATGGTACACACCAATTCATAAGAACTATTATAATCATGCATTGGAATCATTAATCTAGTATATATTTTGAATTAAATTTGGGAAACTACCTAGATTTTAGAACCCTATATTATTCAAATATAGAGAAAAAAATGTTGATAAGAGGTCTCCTTGTTAATTTCATGAGGAGAGTAAACTATCAATGTGTGTGAATAGGGACAAACTGATTGGAAAGTCAAATACATATGAATGGAGAAAAATTATAAAATAGAATCATAGTCATTGTATTTTAGTAGTGAAGGGAATAGATATAGGTTTCAATATGTTTAAGAATTTCACAAAAAACACAAAATTAGGAACCCAAAACATCAAACAACAATAGAGGAAGAGTAGAAAATAACATATATTTGATAGTACCATTGATTAATATGAGGGTACAGAAAGGAGTTTCACTGGAAGCATATGAGTTCCAAAAGAGCTAGAGAATCATGTGTGACTAAGTCGTGGTTAAGGTTTTTTAAAAAAATATTGGTGTCACTTTTAATAGAACACTGAAAATAGTGAATAAATGATCAATTTTATCAAAAATGCATTTATAAGCACTGATAAATCTTGTGCATTATCAGTTCCAAAAAAGAAATGAAAAAAGACATATTTATCAGCACTAACATTTTAGGGTAGATAATGATTCAGCTTTATTAGCACTACAAAAGAACTGTTAAAAGTTTTTTATTTATGATTATTTAAATAAATTTATTATAAATTTATACTTATTTAAATATATATAATTATATATTAAAAATTGTATAAATAGTTATCTAAAAAATAATAATTAATTTTTTATATTAGTTATTAATATAGTAAATATAAATTTATTATTTATTTCTAAATATTTATTTCAAATATATTTTTAACATTATTAATGGAAATTTACTCTTAAATACATGCATTTTTTAAATTAGTGAAATTAAATAATTCAAAATGAATACTCATTAAAAATATTTAAAACATGGGTAAGTTTTATTAATTACATATGTGTTATTAAAAAAATATGGAAATATATATATATATATTAATGTGGTTGACTACATATTGAAAATACTAAAACAAAATAAAGAAATAAATAACAAAAAATTATCAAATTTAGAAAATAAAATAAAAAATAAAAAACATTAAAAATGAATTCGCTAACTATAGTATTAAATAAATTAATAAAATTGATTTATTAAAAACCTAATATATAATAAATGTATCACGTTATATTGAAATTCTAAAATATACTAAAATTTGAATAAATAGCATCAATATTTGGTGTTTCTATTTCATTATATCATGTACATATATTTGTGTGTTCGTTTGAGTATAAAAATGCATTAACACACACACACACACAGATATATATATGTATGTACATGAAATAAATCGGACACACGGCATTTAATATAGGTTAAATTGTGAAGTCAAACAAAATTAAAAATGAATATGACGTTAATAAGTTTTTAATTAATATTTTATATATATTATACTTATTAATTTTATTTATCTATATTTAATATAATATATTTATTAATATTTATAATATATATATGGATGTTAAATTTATTCATTTTTATCCATATTTATTTAATTAATAAAATGTTTGATATTTTTGTTAATTTACTTTTTTTTCATTTTACTCTGAAACATTATCAGCACTAAAAAATATCTCATGACGGGAAACTTTTATCAGTGCTAAAAACACACTGATAAATGACTCCTTTTATCCATGATATAAATGAAGAACTGATAAAAGTTTCCTTTATTAGCGCTAAAATAAAAGCATTGATAAAGGGTTCATTTTATGAACCCTTTTTTAGCACTGATAAAGATGAACATTATCAATAAATATTTCAGGGACTGATAAAATCTAGTGCTATTATAGGAAGGTTTTCAAGTAGGGTGTCATGCAGAATTGGTGGTGGCGATTGTTGGAAGGATCCCTTTGGAAGGACCCATCTGTCTTTAAGATGATTTAATAGGTGGCCTCTTGGTCGAACTCATTATAATATGGATGGTATTGGTGGTTGTGTTATGAGGATAAACTCCAAAAACATTTGGAGATGTTGGTTGGAACCGTAGCTTTTGGACCATCGGTCATCACTGGCCAGAATATTGGGGGTTATTCTAGATCTAGTGGGCCTTTTAGGCAGCCTCCAATGTCAGAATGGTACCACGTTGATGGTACTCTCGAACCAGTCTATTAGAGACATGATGTTGAAGATGTTGAGTCGGTAATGGCATCCTTTGTGAAGATGAGGATCCGACCTTAGGAATAGTTGGTCCGTTCATTGGTGTACACATTAAGGAACCCATTTTTATTGTTAGGAGTTCTTTGAAATGAGTGAATGCATACATGAATAATAGAAACAATGAACTCCGAAAAATCATTTCAACGAAAAAATTCATGATAGATTTCCTTTTATAGCCCTCGTTTATCAATTGATAAGGGTCTGATATATGGGTACCACTATCATATGGGTTAATAATTCACGTTGACCATTATTTTATTCCCCTTATAGATGTGACTTCATAGGGAAAGTCATTATTTTTGAACAGTTTCAGATATATTTGTTCATGGAATCAGAAAAAACCAATGGTTCTATATCCATATGGACTTTCTTTCCAAAGGTAGAAACTTGTTAGAGATTTTGGCAAACGATTATTAAAAACATTCCTTGGTTATGAGGATGGGAGGTCAGGCTCATCGAACCATTTTAAGTAGAATTATTGCCTACACTAAGATTCTATTATATATTTAAGATATGTTCACAAATCATTTATTAATTTACCAAGTTTTATATGAGTTCTCCTTGTAATTTAAAAATAAATTGTTAGGATGTGTTGAATTCAGAATCATCTATCTGTATTCGAGGTTATTCTTCAATGGAGATATCTGTAAGTATTTTATGTTCTCCATCAATGGTGTCATATCATATACTACATAGAGATTATTTGCTAATTATTAAGACAATTCTAGTTTTCTAGACCCACAGTTAGGAAATCTGGAGTTTTTTGTCATTCATGTAGACGAATTTAACTCAGAAATTTATCGTCATCTAAAGAGATAGAAGTTGTTTTGATTTTGGGAATGAACCTCTAAAAGGGATAACTTTGTATACTCTTGGGTGGAATACAAAAACATATAGTTCAGTTCCATTTTATGGGACACCTCATATGTTTTATGGTCATGTGATATGGACCAAATTTTATAATTTAATATCATGTGGCATTGAAATCTAGGCATAAGGTTTCTAGTAAAAGATTGGTGCATGATTTTTCATACGTATTCCGAGGAACCTGGAGGAATATGACCTTCCAAGTTAAATTATTCCCTGCATGGGATATGAACTAGAGATAATAAGGTTGATTTGAAATGTTCCGTAGGGAGGCTTCAATGTTATCCCATTTGGTTGGGAATAAAATCCCACATTGTTTTATAAGTCTCACAAGTGAGTTTTTTTTAGAGTATTAAGATGAGGATTATTCTTGAATTGGATGCCATAATGAAAAAGACCATGAGTGATGTATCAAGAAATGATGAGTTAGGGGCTTAATTAAGGTTTTATCCAAAGGATGATGCATGGATTAAGAGAATTAGGGTTGGACTCTTGACGGGGATGACTATTGATCTCGAGCCCAAGGTGAAGGCTTCCTACATATCCCTATTATGGTGGGAATCTGATATCTTGTGGTTCATTCCTTCTGGTGGATTGTATAGGTGTTGTGAAAATTAAAAAAATTTAACCCCACAAGAGTCAATCTCGATGATAGATACAAGAGGACATGAAATATTCAACAAACCACACACTTTTTTCCATTGATGATGGAAGAGTCCAGGGATATGAAAAAATAGGTCGTGGCTATGATAGAATAAACTATTGAAACAACACTTTCTTCTCTACAATTTACATTAGACATGGGTCCAATTCAAGGATGGAATTACGGTGAAGGATGTAGAGAAGATCAAGACTACAACCTCTTACATGGAAGGTTAGGGGCTTACACCCCGATGGTTTCCCATTTTTTGGTCCTGTGATAGGATAGAGACATTTCCTTTATCAATGGGAAATGAAAGTGTGATAATTACCCACTACCAAGGACTAAAGGCTATGGTTATTAGATATGAGAAGTGGATGACATAGTCTTATCCCTTGAATCCATGACTTTGAACTCTGTAACACTTTCCATAGGGTAGGATTCCATGTGATTGTATATATAAAAATCTAGAGATTCCCCAAGGATCTTGATACTCCTGTATGACATTTACGGGAAACCTCTAACCTTATACATAAAAATCTAAATTGGACACCTTCTAATGTGCCTTTACCTAAGGTTTTGTAAATCAGGAGGCCATGGTGGAAGTCTCAAAATGGTCTCTATCAAACAAGGGAGAAAACGAAGTAGAAACTGTATCTTGAATGGCTTGGAAGGAGGGCTTATGAAATTATTGTGTTGGATAAATGGTGAGGTGAACTAAGGAGGAAAACACAAGATATGTACTGCAAAATGGGTTTCCACATAAGTATGATTTGGAAAATTATATGCACCTTGGGCGAAAAACAACCTTGATGATTATAGAAGTCTATGGCAAGGCTCAAGCCTTCAAGGATCTTTACTGTTATTCCCTGATGTGAGTAGCGCACGTTCTTGTTTGAGTAATGGACATAACACTAGTATCCTTATATTAGGGGGTTAGTAAAACCAGTTTCACATGTTTTTTTGTTTTTAACAATTAATAGAAATAATTCATACTATCCCCTTTAATTCACACTCATTAGGTGTTATGAAACTACCATGGAGGGATTGAAAGACTTGAGAAATGCACAGGGAAATCAGAGCAGCAATCGGCCTATGGATAAATTCATCCATACAAATAAAGACCCCAAGGGTCTATTTATCAGAAAATATTAGACCCTCGAAAAAGGTGAACTATTTTTAATGTAGTTGGTGTGAAAGTAGTTGCACACCAACGATGATTGGGGTTACATTGGGCGAAAAACATTATGAGACTCTTCAAGTCTTACCATTATTCATCTATTTTATCCTAATTTTTCTAATGATTTTTCCTTATTCACTATTTTATCCATGTGATGAAACATAGTGTTAATGGTTTATCTTTTTTTATATGCCTACAACCATGATATTATGAGATTGGGAAATTTGGATGAAGAAATTATTAGGGTAGTTTAACATATTTTTTTTGATTTACACAATATTTATGGGCATGAGGGTGAATTAGACTCATAGGGACCTCATAATATATTGATGACTAGATTATATAAAATCCATAGACACTAGTTCCTCTTATCTAGATAATTCTAATGTCCCTATGGATATTGATCTAATTAGAATAATGGTGTTGGTTAAACTAAGAAGTATTATGGGAAAATTATTAGTTTCACATGATGAAGATCATAATAAGATAAATTCTCATGGGGAACAAATTTATAAACTTATTATATAACATATTAATAAGACATAAAATATAGGGATTTGATATCCATGACCATAATATCTTATGTTTCCAGGATATTCACAAAGGAAGACCTTACCTCTCACTTAAAATTCCTTATTAGGAATCTCAAGGTACCTCTTATAACATATGATTTCAATGAAAAGACTAATCAATTAGAGTTTCTTATTCACTGTTGAATCCTTTTTGTATGAGAAGAAAATAATCTTTGATTTGATGGAGATTGGTGGTAGAGTAATAAATCACTTTGTTGACTTGATGGGGCTAAATATCTGAACTACTTAAACAACTATTATTTCTCATACTTCTACACTTATGACTATTTTAGTTCCATATTCCACTACTTATATTATAGTAAGTCGTTTTTCCCTTAATAATGTTCAAGCTATATGAAACCTTAGTATAGTGAATTACGAGGTTTTTTAGGCCTCTTATACCTATATTTACACATAGAGATACCCATACACCTTTTAACTCAAAGTAAAAGGAACCTGTTGACTAGTATGATCCATATTCAGATTCAGATTATAGATTTCATAGGGTTCTTATTTTTCATTTTATCTAATTTTAATTACATTGAATTCAATGAAAGGAAATCCTTTTTCCATTTAATTTTTATTAAATTATCTATATATTATATTCATTCATTATTGTTTCTTTTTGGTAATCCCAAAAGGGGGGAAGTCTAAAATTTTAACCATGTCTTGAATAAAATATTAATGCATAGATAAAATGACTAATGCTCAGATTTTAATCTGTCATATTTTTTAGTAATTGTCTATTGATTTTTTAATAAATCATGTTTTCAAATCATAAAAATTGATGATTTTAGACATTGTCTTGAAATTTCATATTCCAATGACCCTAAATTATGATTATTTTATTACTAATTTTTTTTGTGTATAGTAGAGTAATATGTATCTATAATTTTTTTGAAATTGTGTTCAGAATAAACTATGATGATAAGAATAAGTGTTTTACCATATTAAAGAGCCTGTGACCAAATTATAACTTATATGAACAAAAGAATAATTGTTTGAATAATGAATACTTATGTGACGGTAATAAAAAACTTATGTCCATAGGAAAGAACCTATGAAGAAGTGAATAATTTATGACCACAAAACAAAATTCAACTACATAAAGACATGTTTGACTATTATAAGGAATTTATGACCACTAGAATATTTGTATGAACACATAAAAAAAATTGATGACTTCCAAAATATCTATACAACCGTAAGAAATTTATTCCCATGAATATGAAAGGAAAATTTGATTATGCATTATGTATGATTCCTTGAGTTATATTTTTTCATGAAAAATTGAATATATTCTTTTTTAAGATTAAATTAATAATAAATTTCAATGGATTGTATTTTAGGAAATGAATGTCAACATCGATCATTTATGTAATGAAAACCCATTTTCCCTATACATGGATTTAGGAATCCTTATCCTTAAATTGGTATCATGGAAATAAGTTCTCTAACAATAAAAAAGGATCATTAAACATGAAATTATGTCATGAAATAGAGGATAATATACTATTAATCACATGAAATCCACAACACTACGTTTCATTTGATCTACCACCGCATCTGAAAGAGAATTTCATAAGGAACATTTCACCTTTATTTTAAGAAAAACATTAGAGATAATTTCTAAAACAAATCTGACTAGAGACTTAGTTGCGAAAGAATTCCCTTTATCTTTTACCTCCATCAATATCTCTATTTTCTTATTTCTATTATTTTTTTTAGTGTATAATTTTTCCCACATCTCTTACACTAAAACAAGATATTGTCAAAAACATCTTCCATGTTCCTTTTACACTTGTTACCCCCTTATAAATGATGAAGGGACACAGTTATGTCTATAAAACCATTTATGATACAATATTTTATAAAACCCAATCACGGTTCTGGATCAATTTATTAGTTTTAGAAACGTTCTTTGTAGTAGTTTTTCTATCAAGTGGAGAGGAATATGTTCAAGCTTGGAACTGAACCTCTTGAATTTTAAATTTTATTGTGTGTCATTTATGTCTTTCTTTTCCTCATTTTGAATTACTTTAAATTAAAATACATCAATTTCAATTATAAATTTTGTATTTATTTTCAAATAGAATTAACATATAAATTCATTTATAGTTATCTTTTATATGTGATATTTAAAAAAAATTTTGTTCAAGTAATCTTTTTTTAAAGGTAAATGTAATTCCAAAATTGATTCAAATCAGTTTTGATTGAGCCCTAGAGAAATCTATTCAAAATATAAAATTATATTTATCTAATATTTTATCTAAATTGTCTATTTTTAAAATTGGTTTATTTTTTAAAATGTTTTTTAATCAAAAAATGTTATTGGATTCTCAATTTACCCCCTCTCTAAAACTCAACTTCAACCAAAAACAATTATTTTAATTATATAATAAATTAAATATTTCTTATCATATTAGTAGATATAAATTGAATGGAACTAAAATAATTTCAATCAATAATAGTAGTCAATAATAAAAAAATTAACTTAATATAAAATAAATAAACCACCTCTTCCTGTTCTCTATGAGATATTTTTTTTTAAAGATGATGGGAAACCACCAATTCTTATTGCGTGTAAATATTCTGACACCATGTAGCTTACTATTACCTTAGAATGAAATCTATTTATCATTATAAATATGTGGATCATCTATAGTCATTTTATTATTGGGAAAATATATATAAATTAACAATTAACAAATTTTTCAATTAAATTTTAGATAAATTCATAAATACCGTTTTTGAATTGTAGTTTATGGATATAATTTGAAATATATCATAAATAAATTTATTTAACAACCACATTTAATGTTATTACTTTGTCTCAGATACTATAAACATTAAGAAAATAAGTATGTTGGTTTGATATATGTTTTGGTTTTGAAATATTTTTATATATACTCAAATAATTATTTAGGAATATAAATACATAGGTTTCTTATACACATATATCATTCTAATACGATGGTTATAGTGATAAATAAACATCATCCTATCATGAAAAAATTCTTGTTAAAATATAAAATAAATGAAATAATCTGAATATTATTTGGATATATGGAATGTAGTGTATTAAATAGTTACAATGGAAAATGGGAAAGGTTGATTTTTTTGATATCCATGCATTGATCCAAAATATATTTCTTTTGTGTATACAAATTTATTACAACATGTTCCCTGTGAGACCTAAGAATCCAATTGAAATAAGTAATAGAAAAAAATGAAAATATATTTTAATTTTTTTGAATATAGAGTTGTACCCCTACATTATAGGTATTGAGAACTGTATGTTGTTTATTATCTTATTTTCAATCACTATGGATACATTAAAAGATCCAAAAAAATTATCTTTATACTTAAATTGTTTTTATATAAAAGTGACATAAGGAGTAAAAAAAATATTTCCAAGTAATTCCACTTACAATGGTGTGATATATATAGATGTAGGAGTTATGAATAATATTAAACTATTTTAATCACAGTAGCCTAATTATTTGAAAAACTAATTATGAAAATATACCTCTTGTTTACATTCACAACCGAGGCTCCCAACCATTGATGCTTGATAATTTCATTTACTTTATCTGGACTAATAATTTCATTAATGAACTCTTTATAAATTTGTTTTTAATATTTTAGGTTGGGTTTATTTATATTTTGGAATTCTATATCCTCATGAACTTGTATCATTATTAAATATCGTATTGTAATTGGTTAAGTAAAGGTACCCTTGATAGGTATTGTTGATTGTTTTATAAATCCATTTGTTTATCTTGAATAATTTTTTTTCTTGATTCTATAGTAATATACCATAGTTTATAACTTTTTATTTAACTATAACAAGGTTTTTTATAAAAAATAATTTTTAATGGATATTTGTCATTATCTTCCTGTATCTTTATTATATTCAATGTAAATGTTTTAAATGTTAAAATAGTAATTCTGAAAATATAAACATCATGATCATCAAGGGGGACATAGATATCAGAGCTCAATTAGTGGCCTACATGAATCCATACAATAACATAATATTTTTTAACTTTTGTATTATATAAATTATTATCTCGGATATTGTAAACTGTACCTATATTAAAAAGGATTTGGGTGAATAATGATATATATAAATCAAAATCAGTTTCACCATGTAAAATTTTAGTATAAGAAAGGTATTGGTAGTTTTTTATTCATATATATTAGAAACATGTTTGTGAAAATTTATTAACTAGTGTATGATAAGAATGTGATAGGAATGGATAGCCTCTAAACTGGGGTTGTGCAACTCTTCACACTGTGGTTATTATTGTGTTGATTTAACACAATGATCCTCGTGAAAAATATTTCTTATCATTGTTTAGCCCATATAATAAGTTGTAGAATCAATAATGTTTGGGTGAATTGACCTCTTTATAATATTTTAAATACTTATTTGAGTAAATTTAAAAATTTTTGGAAAATAAAATAATAAAAAAAGTATTTTTATAGTACATTAGATCAGAGTAATCTTGCATATAATCTTTAAAATCTCAATGTAAGAGTATGGAACACACTATAATAAGTGAACTATATTTTTAATTGAGTCACAACCCTTTTACAACTACTTTTTAACCCTTGGAAGCACAACTCAAATCCTTCAAATTGCATACCTAGAGGTACAACATAGAAACTTTTTTTGAGGTGGATGAAGTACCAAACTTACCTTTATTAAAACCAAGTTTCAAACAATACCCATACCTTTTACCGAACCAAGGTATAACAAAAAACCTTCCTTTTTTATATAGTGGAAAAATCCAGTTTACATTTTTACAAAGGTTACCATAACCCAATACTAAGATCTTATTTTGAACAAAAATTAATAAACCACAAATAAAAGACCCAAAAATGATAGAAACAATTTATAATTAGAGAATTTTTTTTGATAAGAGTGATGATGTATTGAGTAAATAGTTATCTCTTTTGTATTAGAGGATCATAATGATGTAGTTTGGTCGAGAGGGTTATAGTAATGGAAGGAAAAGAGTCTCTCACAATAATTTTAAAAGATAATAAACATAAAAAATTATAACTAGTTCATTAAAACATTTTTTATATAGTTTCTTCATTTATAATATAGTGATATATGATAGATTTATGGACAAAAACTCACATATTCTAGTTGTTGCGTTTATTATTTTCCAAAAGCAGTAGGCGCACATGTGAATCCAATAAACTAATAAAAAGTAGTTGAGACTTATTTACAGACTAATTATTAACATGTATTTTCCACAAAATGTTCAAAATGTATAAATTAATCACTTATAAAGTTGATCTTACATTTATATAACTAATCGACGATTCCGAGAATACAATGTAGAAATGCTTCATCCCTCATAATTATCATTTAATCAAGAATAATGTTTTTCCAAATGAATTCTCATAGGGAAAATATATTTAATGATTAATTATTATAAAAATAAAACAAGGTAAAAAACTAACATGAATAGAATACGAAAGATAAGTAAAATAGATCATGTTTTTAGTTTTTGAAAAAAAAGGTGCTTAGTGTGTAGGCATCATTTTTAACTTTCAATGAAACAGGTTTTTTTAAACATGATATCTTCTAGGAAAAATTAATTTTAAGTATTAATGTACATAAAAATAATTATAAGAAATCTTGAACGTGTATAAAAAATATCTTAGAGTTTTTTAAACATGTCTCTCTATATATTAATTAATTAATTAATTTGTGCTTC
The DNA here is from genome assembly GCA_963277665.1 of Viscum album. Taxonomy (NCBI): domain Eukaryota; kingdom Viridiplantae; phylum Streptophyta; class Magnoliopsida; order Santalales; family Viscaceae; genus Viscum; species Viscum album. The sequence goes on from OY728151.1 coordinate 1,995,031,462, forward strand.
ATGAATATGATACTATATGGAGGAAAATTTTTTTTACAAAAATTTATGTTCCATAGAAATATCATTCTCCTTCAGAATATTCATGATTATATTGGGAGAAATTCACCTTTATAAGAGATAATTTATAGTTTTCTAAACATAAAAACCATAATAATGAGTTTTTAAACTATTTTCATGGATTTACTATTTCAAATTACTACTAAATCTATTTTACTTTAATTTCATATATGTTTAATATTCTCGTATAAATTTTTAGAGTCTTTTAATATGACTTATAAATTACATACTAATCCAAACATAAATATATTCTGATTTTATATGAATTTATGAAAAATTCATGAATTTGAAAATTTATATGACTTTCAGATATCAAATTACTTTTAGAATGAATCATAGGACTTTTATTTCTAGATCTTATGACTTAAATTTTTATAAAAAAAATCCAAAATAGGGAATTTATTATTATTTAATTATAAAAAACTCATTTTATGATCCACAAAAAAATCATAAAAAGTATATCTTTTTCCATATTATTTAAAAAAACAAATAAAAATATTTAAATACAATTCAATACACAACATAAACAATAATATTTTTTCTCTATAAGAACTGAATCATTAAAAAAATATTGAATCATGTTTGATGAATTAAAATAATAATTTTCGAGTTATCAAAATATAATTGAGTGAAGTGGAAATGATATAATTAATAATCTCCCCCTTTAGGATAATTACAAAACCAATATAAATTCCAAAAAATTCCACATTTTTTAACATAATGATATGTTTTTAAAATACACCATAAATAAAAATACTCCCATTTTTGAAATAAAACACTTAATCCAACAACACAAAACTATTTTAAAAATTATCTATGATTCAACATGATTTAATGTAGAACATAATTGAATTTCCTGTAAATTTATGTATTATAAAATAGATACTTACAGAATAAAATAAAAAAATAAGTTTTAAAATAAAAATATTAAAACTAGAAACACTCCACCTTAATTAAAGTATTTTCTTCTTTCTTGAGACAATAATGTAATCAAAATGTTTTAAGATTTAAAATATATTGTGGGAAAAAATAAAAACATATCAAACAAGATATAAAAAATCATATAAAAGATGAATTTTAGTGAAACAAATATCCATGAAATCTTGTCAATATATTTTGGGAATGTTAAAATTAACTAACAATGTTTAAATATGTCAACAAATTAAATATTGAAGTAGATTTCCATTCTACCTACATAAAATTCAATTAAATTTTATGAAATAATATTTATTTTAATGTTTTGTTTTAATATTTTAGTATGGAAAGATTATATTAGAAAATATAGAACATAGTTTAGTAGAGGGTTTTAATAATGATATCTACATATTGTCAATCTGTTGGAATATATTCCAAAATAATTTAACGCTATTGAAAATTAACTAAAATATAATGATATCTTACATATATTTTTTTATTCGTGAATGAGGTAAAGGGTTCCTTGAAGTCACAATAGTATTACAATTATCATTTAAAATAGGTAAAATATAAAAAGTGGACATCAAAACAAGATATATATTTCTTAATCTGTATATATTTAGCACAAAAAAATTAAAATTGTATAGTATTAAACATATGTTGTAGATAAAATTATTAATTTTTTCTTAGAACACAATGATACTATACATTTTCATAAAAAATTACACATACCAATTATTGGTTTTCTATCTATATTGAAACTACTAAAATAATAATATATATAGATTTTTAAATCAAAATTAGTTTTTCTCAAATAAAATAAAACATTGTTTAATGAATCTTTAACATAGTTTATGATAATTTTTCCAATATTTAAACGATTTCATTCAGAATTACATAAATTATTTTTCAAATACATATCGAAAAATAAAATCTGTCTGGGAATAAATTAAATATAATAAGATACAAATCATACATCATTAAATTTTTTGGATAACAATTTATCTACATTTATTAGTATTGAATTTATATTAAGTTTTCATAGAAATATTTGAAATTTTATGATTATCTAATCCATATATAATCACAAATTCCATAGAAAACATTAGTTTATTTAGAAATATTCCATCTACTTTTAGAAGATTTTGCAGTCCGATGATGAATTCTAATTCTCCTACTAGAATCTTATCAAATTAAATAGTCATAAATTATAAAAATCTATCACACAATGAATCATTTGATGATACAAACATAATTTCATCCACATAAATTTGAAGGAACAAAATTTCCCAAGTATATTTCTTGATAAAAAATATTGGATCTAACATTTATTTTTTAAAATAATTTTCTTAAAGAAAATATGTCATTATTTTATTCTATGCACTTAGATATTGAATAAAGTGATTTATATAGCTTTAAAACATGATTAGTAAAAATTTCAATATCCAAATTTAGGATTTCTTTAAGAAATAATGTCTCAAAAAATAATTTTTTTTTGAAAATAAATTTTTTCATCCATTTGGAATAATTTAAAACCTTGAAAACCTGAAAAATGAAATATTATTCACATAGATTATAACATATCAAATGGGTAAATTGTTACATTATAATCCCCCAACTATTCTTGAGTATATCCTTATTCCACAAAATTGGATTAAATTCTAAAAATATTTACATATTTATCAATTTTTTATGGAAACCCATTTAATAGTAATTAACTAAGAATCCTTATGTTGTTCAACTAAATTACAACCATTATTTATATTAAATTAAATGATATCTAATTGAATAATTAATATCTAGTTTTATTAATTTACTAATTCACTGGAAATTTTTGAAATAAAATCATTATTTAAAACCTGATAAGAACAAAAATTTCTTAAATAATATCATTTTTGAAATATTGAATTTTCATTTCTAGTTGCAGTATAAAATAATAATTTTTATGATTTTTTTTATTTTATAATGATAGTGACTCCCCACTTATAAATTTCATGATTATTTTGTGGATCAGGTACTCCACAATTAATTATCTAAACTCTTCTTCATGTTTGTCCAAATCATCATTTTCATCTTTAGAGGTAGTTTCCTCAAATTTCCCTTGTAATGACTCCTCAACTATTATCAATTATTTTATAATAACACAAGTAGAAAATTGATCTATTTCCATGGACCTATAGAAATGAATATAAAAACGATGGTTATAGGCCATTTTTTCAATGGCTAAAGCCATAGTTTTAGAGAAATCATGGCTATATCCCAAACCAATAGCCATGGAATTCAAAACTGTGTCTCTAGTCTGCACCTATAGCCATGAGTTTTAAAATTGTGGTTATAGTTCACCCACCCTTTCATGGGAGAAAAATTTTCTGATGGAAAAGAGAGCAGGAATCATTATTTCCACAATCTTAAGGCTACCACAATGATTATTAATAATATCTATAAAATAATATATATTTATTTACCTGATTCTCAGCATGGTGTAGTGTGTAAGAAGATTAATTCTATATGTGAGTTATATAGATCGAATCTCTAAGGTGACATATTATTTTAGGGATATAGACACAGTTTTGAACCCTGGAAAAAACACATATGTCTACGGTTTTAACTATGGTCTTCGATCAACTTCCCTGGTGGACAATGAAGAGACCTATTTTCATGTTTTAAACTGTTGAAATAGGTTGGGTTGTACTTCCACGACGATGGTGGACATAGTTTAGGAGATCTATGGTCATAGGGTATGGCCATGGTTTTGGGCCCTATTACCACATTTTTCAACTATGATAGTAAGCCAATTTTCTAGTTTTTTAAACTATATTCATTTCAATATAGTTTGAATAACCTAAGAATATACATTTTTAATGTTTTGTATCAAATTTTTCTAATGAATTTTTAGTGTTAAGAATATAAACTGTACAACAAAATACTCTAAAATATCTAACTTCAGGTTTTTATCCTTCTAAACTTCATAAAATGTTTTATTTAAAATTAGTCATTAAAGGAATATATTTGAAAAAATTACATGATGTATTTGTTTCCTTTTATAAAATATCATTTGTTGTTTTATATATATTGATTATGGTTATAAATTTTTTATAGTGTTATATATTTACTTTCCATGACACCATTTTGTTGCGGTGCCTTAGGGGGTGTGATATTATGAGATTATACATTATAAAAAATTAATTATTTGAATTCAAGGTTTTAAATTTATTATACTATATCACTTGTAATATAAAAAAATTAGTTATACCTTTTCATTTTGAAGGAATATTTAATAAGTAAAATGTGTTGAAATAATTTTAGGATTATTTCATAGAATGTAATCTTATGTAAATATTATAAAATCATCAAAAATAACAAACACAAAACCTTTCAACAAAAACCTGAAGTAGATATTGTTTGAAATTACCAAATATGTCAATGTTTTAAATTTATTTCCATATGAACTTCCTTGATTGACATAAAAGACACATTATGGGGTTTAATTTGTATACACAAGTCACAAAAGTTACTGTTATGAATATATAATTATGTAATTTTTAGAATATTATATTTTTTGGGCTTTTTTTTACAAAAAACTAATGTAAGAATGGATAACTCTCGAATGGAACATATTTTTATCTTACTAACTAATATTTAAACACTTATCATTTTAGTTATTTTATTCCATAAAATTAATAAATAAATTTTATACATTCAATTTTCATATAATTTGATAGATTATTATTTTTAATCTATTAAATTATCATTTTGAAATTTTTTATTCACTCCATCATCAAATAATAAATATATACTTACCAATTTTTTAACCCTTTAATAGATAGAAAATTTTATGTAATAATAGATTTTTAAATTCTAGATTATTTATAACCATTGACAATACATTTTGGATTATCAATAAATGTGATGGTAAATCCCTCAAATTATTTTATGATATAATGTTTTTTAGAATCAACTATCATGTGTTAGGAACACCCACTATCCATGTACTATGCTTCTTTTTGAATATTTTCCAAATATATATTTATTTTTTATTAGATAGAGAAGAATCATTTCTTAATTTTTTGTTATATTCAAGGGAGATTTATTTTTCCTCAATAATGTTAATATTCTTATATAGGTGTTCCTTGTGTATATTTGAAATTTTGGAAACATAATTTTGTAATATTTCTATTTTTTCATATAATTCATCCATTGTAGGTTATTAAAAATTAAAATTAGAAGATCTATTTGTAAAATAACTTACCTGATTTGATAATTTCTATAATAATGATTTTTCTAATCCATTTAATGAACCAAATTCTTCATTTGAATCTAAAAATTTAGTATATCTCCATCCATCAACAATATTTCTCATATAAATTTTATTCAATCTTGTTATTATTTCATATTAGCTTTTAAAATTTATGTTTAATGTTCCTATTGTGAAATGACTATGTTCTACATAACATGTCACCCTATCCGATGCATCACAATGCCTCATTCACACCTCACCACATATTATAGGTTGTTGACTAGCGATGAGGTTTGATAAAATATAGTGGAAAGACTATACCCTCTCGTAATAGTGAAATAATGGCATACATTATCCTAACTCATAATGATTCATAACCATTAGAGTACACATTACAAAAATATAAAATGATATCATTTTATTCCAAATTAAATGCGGAATAGTTTTCCAACGAGCATGTACACATATTTTATTGGTTCCTGTTGGGCATCCAAAAATCCCAGGATCAAATATGGGCACAGAAAAAATTCGGGTACTTTAGCAGGGCACTATAGAAACTATAGCAGTGGAGGAATAGTAGAAGCGGTGAAACTATAGCGGAAAATTCACTATAGAAGGTAATGTAGTGGTGGTGGTACTGTAGCAGGCATTGTAGCATCGCAGGTACTGTAGTAGTACTATTTACCAAGGGGTCATTTTGGCCAAAAAATGGGCTTTCAAGCCTTATATTTAGGCCACTTGGCCTTGGGGCTTTGGGTTATATAATGGGACTCCCTCTACCCACACTAAATAGGGTTTAGCTTTAAATAATAAATTGAGTCTTAAGCACAAAAAAATGTGGAATAGGTTCATACAAACTCAATCAATTCTAATGCAAACAATAAGTCTCTCATTGGGCCAAAAACATATAAAAAATAAACAAAATAAAAACAATACACCAAACCCCACTACCAACTCTGAGATGAACCACATACCCGGTCTCCAGAATGAATGAACTACTTCAAATCGATCCAAAGACTCCACCCAAGTGACACTACTAAATCAATAAACAATGGCCCTCCACCCAATCAACATCACAACATATGCTCTCACCTAAAATTATATATATTGGACTACATGATCTTCTCGGTTTACATTAAGGGGTGAGAAATAAATACGTGAAGGCCACCACCAATAGTGAAACTATAATATACTTTTAATAAATGTTCCCGAATGTGTGGTATTCTCAACATAGTAGGGAACTATTAATATTTTTCATATAAGCATATACATGGTAGTAAATAAAAAACATATATTAAATAATAGGGAAAATAAAATAAAATTTCCAACACTAAGATCTAGAATAAAATCTATGGTAAATATGACCCCTCTATCCCAAAATAAAATAATTTTGTAATATGGATCAACAAACCAAATGACATCATCCATGTTCACCCATACTACATAGGAGCTCATGGACATAAAAAAGGAAAAAATACATGAATCTTAGAAAACATGGAATCACCAGATCCATCCATGATAGCACACATCTCTTGGAGTCTAATGCCCTGATTCAAAGAGGAAACATAATTTCTACCATCACAAATTAACCATATTTAGATTTTAATTGACCCAAATAACTAAGAAGATTCATTAAATGAAATTAGTGAAAGGAATATCCTACAGATCAAGTCCATCCAAAACATCATAGAACATAGAAACCCAATTCTTACATGGGGTATTACATATAATGGCCTCTTTATCTTCTTTTTTTATCCCTATACCATCCTAGAAAATTATAGAAATTAGAAGAGAGAACCAAATAAATCTTAGAGACAATGTCGGATCCATGATATCCTAAGAGTCTCATCCTACATCTAAGTCTTGAATAGAAATTTCCTCATACATCCTCTGCCAATGGGCATAAAAATATTTGTCGAATGAACTATTGAACACATCATCGAAAAAGTAGAAATATCAATGCTGATGAAACTTCAGAAAACAATGAATGGTACTCCCTTAGTCACATGGATATAATATTCAATAAAAATCCATCATAGGCTCCAATGGGTCCCTTAAACAATCCACTTATAGGGAGAATTCTTCCCTTCAATCTGTAGCCTCTAACTAGTCCTTGATCAATTACACACCTATAAGGTAAATCAAAGGGTTATCTCAGAACCACTTCAAAAATAAAACCAATGGATCGCAGCCATGCTTGACACCTTGGGGTGTTATATATATCCTAACGAAGATTGTATATAAAAAAAATCTCAAAAGGAATCATTGACCCCCTATAAGGGAAACCTCATTGTTCACTTATACCCATCACAAAACCTAACTCAATGATTCCATTTCAAGCCTAACGTATCATGATTCCAACCCATCCCATAGGATATAAGTGAAAAAAATTTAGAAATCACTCACAAACCCAATCTAAACAACCATTAGCAACCATCTTGATATCTAAGAGACATCCCAATAGTAGCATCGAAGATATCTCTCATGTATGACTTTTGTGAACTATCTAAAGAGTCCTAAAAGAAAAACCACCAAGGAAATATAATAACATAGTACCATCCATTTCATGAACCTCTCAGTTTATCATCCCACATATATCACCTAGAGGGTTATCAATCAAAAACCGTGAGGGTAACCACCTTTCCATCCTTGTCTCTCTCAATGTGAATCAATCCAACTCATAATCACCCACAAGAATCATTATCGCATTCCACTCATGAGTTAACACTCTAAATATACTATGAACAAACCTAGGATCTATTCATGGATGAGGGATGAACCCACAAACCGCATCATCCCTACCACTATACTCCACCATGAGGCACATAAGGTGTTCCCTAATAACCAAGACAATAATTGGGGACATCTAAATAAATAAGCCTCTTCAAGGAACATGATCCCGAGGCTTATCCCATAATAAAACTAAAAATTCATCAAGGGGTTCTCAGAAACAGAAAAAAAATTAATTTAATTAAATGAATTTAAAGAGGAAAATTACACCAAGCTAAATTCCCAACCCACCTTAGGACACAAACACAGAAACATTATGCTCAAACACATTCTACACCAACAACTGAAGTACCTAACTCATTTTATAAAATTTAATTAAATTAATTTAAAAGAATCATATCAATTATCAATTTCATTCCAAAGATTCATTGGGTTTTAAAACCCACGAATAGGCTTCTTACATCTGCAATATCAACCAACAAACCATAGAATGACGATGAAACACCACTGAAACAAAGTCATAAAAAATCTAGAACACACAGTTCTCAATTAATCAGAAATTATATTAAATTTAATTGAAATTAAAGGAAAAATCGATTAAGAATCATAACACCACTGAAAGAACAAGAGAGGATGTGTAGACACTATCTTGAGATATTCTATCACCAATCCTCACAAAATCACTATCATCCAACACCAATTCGACCATGCTTCAGTGGAATCAAAACTGAAACACTAAGAAAGATAATCTGAAATCACTTGCAATGAAGGTGGAGGAAAAAGGGGGAGGAGAGGAAGAAACTGACCAAAAAATACTAAAGAAAATCTATATAAAATCCCATAAATTTAGGGGTAAATAAAGAGAAAATGGGAGGGGAGATCCTATTTTCATGTGAACATGCTTGTAAGAAATATGTACCGGGAAAGTATAAGTATCTAAGGGAAAAATTTTAATTTTTCAGGATTTATAACCCTTCCTATAAAGATGTATAGTTTGACAACATTATTTAGAAAACCATGCACTGAAATTGTGAAAGGAACTACCTAGAAAAAACCACCAATAGGGTTTAGACACATGGTTAACTCAGAATATATAAACCTTGTTAAAAAAATGTGGGTCCCCTATACAACATCTTCATGGATTTTCTGCAACTATGTGCAAGTCATGTGCCTCGGTTCCAAGATCTGACAGGCCTAAATAGTATCCTCTGAAACATACTTGGTTTCTTTCATAACATGATAATATTGCGTACTATAAATTTTCCCATTAGAAATTGAACTTTAAATACCCTAATCATTATAGGTCTAAAAGGTTTTCACTAAACCATGCACACCCGACCATGCAATGGACCAAAAACATTCATGAAAATCCCAACTTTCCCCCAAAGCGTGTAAGATTCTCCTGATTATTCGAGCTACCATATGGGCCTCAAACCGCACCTAAAGAACAACCAAAAATTTGATATAACTCTTAAAATTTTGTTATAAATAAAATTTTAATGAATGACCCATAGATGAGCCGTAAATTATAATATCCACTAAAGTTTATAACCCTTAATGATTAGGATCATTATAAAATACACACCATAAATGATTATCACCCCTCCGAAGCCTTTGTGGTTACTAAATCCATTTTTTTCCTATCTAGAATATTGATTCATCGAAATACCAAATCTTCCTACATCCGAATGAAAGATGCACTACCATTGCACAACAACAAACAAGATGACCCAATGTATTTATTACTCTCCAAAAAAGGACCTATATAATTATTGAACCATGTGGGCCTTGTATAAAATGATGTTCCGAGCATGGTTTCCAAATCACCATATCCAACGATGTATAGATCCACTAGTTACACCTTTCAAGGCTGACTCCTCCCTAACTGGTCATCCACAACCATTGGCACATAACCAATCTAACTCAACCTATGATAACAACAACACAACCCAATCCTGATGAAAACATCTATAACTCATTATAATTACAACTATGAAATATAATATGTTTTTTACCCCAAAACTAGACCCTTCCAAACCCAAACTCAAATTGGCACTCCAAATCCATTACATAAAACCTGTAACTGGGATGATAGTCCACACTATAAAAGTATCATCAAAATCTCCTTGAAACAATACAAAAAATCTATATATCACATGCTTTTCCCACTACCAAACATAATTATTAGAGATGGAAAATTTGCTCACACATTAGTTTGAAATAAAAAATTGTAACTGATACCCATTTTCTATTTACAAGGAATAATTTCCACTATTAGCCTATTGTGGTATCCCTATAATAATGCTTCCCAAAAACATATCCCCGAGAACCAACCTCAATAATTCCCCCACAAAAAATGTTAATCAACTTTATCGAGGCATGAAAAACTCTCAACAAACTCTTAAATGATCCCCCAACCAAAAAACTCCATAAATATCTCATAATCATGCGCCATTATGTTGTAAACATCTCTGCATTTTCCAAACACAATGGTTTCACATTTTGATGTGACCAAACCATAAACTGGAATCACTCTCACATAAGCCACAACCTGTCAAACCTAGAAACACATGCCTAAAACTACTAACTTTGATCCTCGTGTAAGATCATCTAAAATATCCGAATCTAACCACATGTCCACCTTCCACTTGGGTGTCGTTCATGCCTTGAGTGTTTTTCCACACTTACACAATGTCACCATAAGCACAACCAGAATTTAGAAGATCCATATATGTTACCCAACCTTACCTATCAATCCCCATCAAAACGACAAGAACTCCCATTTCTAAAACTCAAAAAAAGGTTAACTCACGCTTGATCCGTAGACTTATTCTACATAATTTCTGCCATAGAACCACGATCATGGCCTCTAGTGCCCAAACCGACCCACTTGGGTCTCCATGAATCCCTCAAGGATCAAAATACACTACTATCATCAATGAACACCACACTCAAAAATCCACATGACCATTCATCAAAAAGAAAAGACATATGGTTCATTTGAGTATAATTACACCAAGGTGCTATATGGAACATCTAAATATAGATCAGTGAATTAATTTTATAAAATTAAACCTCCATCATCATTAACATCACACATAGATATGTATTTTTCATTCGAAACCTACATGCCTTGAAAGATGCATGTTAACTGACCCCTTACTAATGTAACATGTACCAAAAATAAATTACTCTATAAATCTATATTCCAAAGTGCGTCAACTATGGTGAAATCATATAATTATAAAAAATATACATAAAAAATTTTCTGATCATGTAATGCCCCAACCATAGTTTCCCAGAGACAGTGCATTATTACATAACATTGGAATGATCACAAAAGATCAATCCTCGAAAGGCCGATTAGTTTAATAGCCTTGGAAGTACTAGATACATTCATAAGGTTTACATTACATATTAAAATGGAGAACTACCACAACAATGTTTCTAAAGAAATCACTGAGATCCCATATAATATCCCTGCAGGTCCGTCATAATATACTTCTTCACATCATGGGAAAAATAAAACATAGGAAGGGGTGAGCTCATATGCTCATTAAGGATAACAATATAGCAAAAAATTTATTTAAGGAAATGTATAACACTAAAACAAAATCCTTTTAAACTTGAACGTCATCATAATATGGAAAAGATAAAAATAAAATAACACAATTTACTTATTAACAAGGATATTCTACTAGTCAAAAAATCAAATGCAATATTGAAATCCACATTCATAATGATGGAATGCATAATGCAAGACTTTTATAACCCCATAGTGAAGGCCTTGTGCCAGGACTACAAATAATATTTTTTCAAGGCCTTGTTCCAAGACACTAGTTTGTTTCATTAGACCTACCAATGCATCAAGGATATATAGCGGGCTCAACCCATCACATACTAATTCCAATTCCTTCCTCATATTAAAAGGATTAAACATAACATAGACATTCATATTAAAACTATTATAAGAAATATCAATACTTTATCCATAAACCATGAATTGTGTAAAAATAACACATCCATAGTCAAACATAACACAAAAACCTTCAATAAAATGTGGAATATTTGTATCATAATAAATAAACTTTAAACAAGGTTTACATCCATCAAAGGATATTGACTTAGAAGAAAATAATTTTTAATCTTTTTGAGTGAAATATACCTTTTTCATGAAAAATTTAAAATTCACACAATTTAGAAAGGAAGATATTTAAAGACATTTTTTGAATCAAAGTGACCAATACCACTTTGAAACGTTTTAAAGGAATTAAAATTTTAAAAACATTCATGTCCATATATATAAATCCAAAAAAACCATTTTGAAGGCAAGGACATTAATGAGAATGATTTAGAAGAATAAATATTTATATCATTTGAAATGATGTTTTAGTAAAAACGTTCCATAAAATAATCCCTTTGAAAACCCATTAATTAAACATGGACATGGATAATAAATACGTCCCAATAGATACTTACGTAAAAACGACCTCGGATAATAAAGATATTGTGAAATTAACCCTTACTTTGCACTTTCCTTTGGTCGAGGGAACTTTTAACCTCCATTATAATGACCATTGTATGTTATTAGATTATAAAATAACCATATTAATATTTAATATATCATAAATTATTCATTTTTGACTTTATAATACCCATTTAATATTTATTTTCACGTTAAATTAACATTTCAGATAATAATCTATTTCTTTATGGTACATATTTTAACCTGTTATTCTTGATCGTATCACTTGGATAATGATTTAAATACATCCAGAATATAAACAATGATTTATAAATCATACATATTTACAATATAAATATTTATAATATATAGATATATGAAATGGAAAACACCGTTTATGGAAATGTTAGGCAGTACGTACGCATAAACGGTGTTTCTGTTTTCATATCGTTTCGAACGGATGTAAGTGAATAAGATAGATGTAAGTAAATATATATATATATATATATACATATATGTGTATATGTATGTCTAGTAACATTATTATGTCATATATTTCATACTTATTAGTAAAATATATTTTTATAAACGTTGATGAATGGTGATCTTCGAAATGAATCACATTGAGTCGTGGAGACGGTAATCTGTACGTACGCACGAGAGACAATATCATTTCCTTATAGGTGTGGAACTGGATGGTATATTAATTTTAAAAAGACATTATAATGTTGTTTACAATATTTATATACATATTACTCATCATTATATCCATCCAAATAAGATAGTGTTGAATAACAAATTACCCCACATTGTGGAGACGTTAAGTCATAGGTACGCACACACAGTGACATTATCATTCATAGGATGGAAAAAATATTGAATAGGTGTGTTCCATATTTATAATAAAATAATAGTATATATAAGTTACTGAGGTTATTATTATATAATGGTAATAACAAATAAATATTAAGGGGAAGAAGAAAATAACATGAAAGAGGGTGGTGAAATCATTACCTCTTCTTCAGGTTCTTCCTTTTGATTTGATCATAATGGCTCTATAGGTTAGCTTTATGATCAAACTAAGGCCTCTAGGATGAAGGAAGTATATTTGGGAGGATATTTTGGCTGGGTTTGGCCGAGCCAAATGAATTTGGAGGTTTGAATTTGAGAGAATGGGAAGTTCCCTTTTATAAGAGGGGTGAGGGGAACCTAAGGAAAAACATAAAATATTATTTTGTAATAAACTACATTTAGGTTTCTAATGGATCCAAAAGGTATTATTTAAAGTATAAGGTGGGTATGTGTCGAAAACCACTCATCTAATAGGTTTTATATAGTTTTGGGTCACTATATTAACCTTATCATTTATATTTAACTATTAGTTAAATAGCTTGACATTTACCATGTGTCTGTGTATTTTTATATTATATGGTTAATAAACATACTATAAACATCCAAGAGAAACACAAGTGGTTCATTAAAGGAAAATATAATAGTATTTTATCCCTTTGTCCGATCCTTAGATTTTTATGAATATAATACCAATTAATAATATAAAATTTGATTTTAAAACTCTTTTATGTCAACTTTGACACTATTTGGTATTTTTTTCTAAATTCATAAAAACATTATTACTTAGAAAAAAACCATCTAACCAACCCTGACATGTCATATTAACCTAGATAATTAGTTGAATGCATAAAAAGTCTCAAATTACAATTATTTAAATATTTATAATATAAAATATTTATAATTTTTTTTAATTAGGTAATTACTGCATCTTCACTGTGTCATAAATAAATTAAATTATTTTAGGTCTAAAAAATATAAATAAAATACCATTTTGTATGAAATTATTTTTTATTTCAAATGAATGTTTATAGTCGAATTTATCTTATGTGTAACCCCATATTAAAAACGATTTAGTTATTAAACTTTGAATTTAACACTTTTAACTCTCCTTTGAATTAAATAATAATAAATGTCCCAATCTAATCCAGGTGGACCACCTAAAGGATCATATTTTAATCCTATGGTTTTTTTGGTCAAATTACACTTATCTAATAAAATTAGGACATGTTTTAGGGTAATAATAATATCATTTTTACCTTTAATTACAATTTACTTTTAACCGTGGTAAACAAAGTAACAAGTTACACTTCAAAATAAAATCTCATCTTATTATACCACATTGTACATAGTGATATCAATAGTGTCTCTCATATTTTCAAAATTCAACGCATAGAAGCAGTAAAATTCTGTTTTATGTAAATTTTCAAATGCTCCTAGGAGGTGGGTAAAAGATGGCATAAAGTTCAATAAAATTTTTATATATCTAAAATTGATATAAACTGACTCCAATGAATTACATTGAACATATATAGGTATTATGTATCTATTTTTACCTAATATAAATTTATATAAAATAAATAATTATTTAAATAAAAAGTCAGTTTTAAACAATAACTTAGTGTTTTCACTATTCACCAAAAATTGAAATTTTTCAGAAAAATACCAAATTTTCACCCAATGATAATCTTGATATTCTGAAATAAAAAATTAATTCTATTTTAACAAATTCAAAAAATATAAGTTTTATTTATTAATTTAAAATTAATTACTTTTGTCAAAACCAAAAAGAGTGTTTTTAAGAAATAATAACTAACATAAGATTGATACATGTTTATGCTCAATTTCAAAGTGAAATTATTTTCATTGAATAAAATTGGATTAAATGATAAACATATAATCTATTTATACTTACAATCCATTAAAATTTATAATATATAACTACACGTTATTTTGATTAAAAAAGATGTTTCAGTTATAAAATAATATTTTTCATTATTCACCAAAATATGAAAGTAATCAAAAAAACACAAAAAGTTCATTGAAACTAAATTATTATGTCCTTATTCTTAAGAAGAAGTATATTATGTCATATTGAATATATAAAAGTTTCAAATATTTGATTTAAAAAGTTTTTTCAATTAAAAGGCGGTAAAATTTCATTAAAAAAAATACTTCTTTTATCTGAAAAAATGAATTTGTTTTTTCATTATGTCTGTGAAACTAATAATTTGGATTCAAAAATAATAAGTATTATATAATGCTCAAAATTTAGTTAATATTATTCATAACCTCTATGAACAGCTATTTTGGTAAGTTGTGGTGCGCTTGAACTCAGTGTTGTGTGTAGTGAATATTATTGAATTACTTTGTTGAAATAACAGACTATGAAATCATGGTGTGTTACATTCTTCCCTCCTTTAATAAATTGTTTCCTCACAATTTGAAATTATTCTTCGAAAAATAGAAGGTTCAAAATTGAAAATACCTTTGTGGGAAAACCCACATCAGAAATTGGTTTAATAAAATTTAGTCTTAATAAGAGGAAAAGGGGAATGAAAATTTCAACACAAAATTATGATCTCGATTAGAAGAAAAATGGTGGCAATTAGAGACACATAATTGGAGGAAAAATGAAAATATTTATAGGGAGTGATTGAGGTCATCAGTAGCAAACAATTATAGAATTGAGGGCCTCAATGCCATCAGTCTATGCGGATTTAAAATATCAATGGGTTAACAAAATATAATGTATTAGGATAACAAATTTTTAGGTTTAAGATCCCATGCCCAAAGTTTAATAATTAATTTCTTCATATAATAAGAGAATAAAAATATATATACATGACAAGCAGAGTTCCATCCTTTAACTAGTTTCTATCACAAACTCATCTTTCACTCTAAAAGATAATAGAACTTAAAAAAATATTGTATTTATCCTATTAGTATAGGGTTCCAAAAAAAATGAATTTACAATTCATATACTATAAGGCCCCAGCCTTAAACCTTAATTAATATTGAATTAAATGAATAATTCACGTTGAGGATCTTTTCAGGTTTAGAGTTTTATAGAATTAGAACATAACTATTACATCTCAAAAGATTAAAAAGTAGTCACTTCTACTAAGATTCCATAAAATAATAACTCTTAAAAATAAACATGTATAGTTCCATGTTTTAGGTAGCATGACTTTCCCTTGATCCCATACTTGACCCTATTCCTTGCTATGTCCTGTGAAAAACATTTCAAAAACATGGGATGAGAATAAGAAGCTCAGTAAGGGATACACAAAGAATGAAAACTGTTAGTTTTTCAAACATCAAGTAAACCATGTATACTCTATCAAAGTAATACCTTCACCTTCATGAAGTAGTAAAAACTCTTCACTGAATAAATTATCATTACATACCTTTTTGTAACCAAAGGATTACCATAAAACCCATATAAAGAACACATAACATATATAAAGGTAACTTGGGACATAAACATACTTAAGTGGAATAACCATACGGTCGACTTCCACACATATCACTTAATGGAATAGCCATACGGCCAATTTCCATACATACTTAATGGAATAGCCATACGGCCGACTTCCATACCCAATGCATTGGAGGTTATAACGTAACCACCCGTCCTGGTATTCACGGCACCACCCGTCATATGGTTTATAACGTAACCACCTGTTAAAATGTCCAAGTACCAATATAAAATCATAAAACATAAAACCAATATAAAGGAATGATAAAATTTCCACATTTCAATCACAATATATCATAAATATATTGACATAATAGAATCCTTTTTCAAAACCATTTTCAATACCAAAATACATAAAAGAGTATATGGTATTTATTTTATTCTAAAAACATTACGGCTTGTTGAGAAATCCAAAGACCAAATAATACTCGCGGCAGCGGAAAAGGTCGTTGTCACCGCGTACGTTAAAAAACATTCCTTTTTTTCGTTTAGTAAAACTCTTCGTAGAAAAAGATTCCTTTTGTATAAAAGTAAAAGTCAAAGGGGTTTATACACCGTATAAAAGAAAGTTGTGTATAAAACGAAATATGCCTCAATGAAAGGAGATTGAGACGAAGTCCCTTACAAAGATCATTTTTTAAATAAAATCGATCTATTATTTGTATTCACTATAATTACACATAATGAAAGTACAAATACAAGATAGGACATAATAATATCATGACGTAATTTTAAAGTAGGAGATTAACCCAAAGAATGGAAATTGTGTTAAGAAGTTCCCTTACCTCGGGTCCGACTTGACTCGATCGTTCTTTAACGTCCTGAATAATAAACGTGAGTTAATTTATACTTGATTAAGAACCTTTTTAAAGTTCATTATTCCTTTTATATCACTTATTTCCATGTTATAAATATTATGTAACCATTTAAGTTAATAATGATTGTTTTGCCAATATTTGGTTCTTAAGTCGAAAGTTGACTTCTTACAATTACCTGTTGTTCGTGTGGTCAAAAGTTCATTATATCCAGAATGAAATTCCTGATTTGGATATCATAATATCATATATATCCATCATATACATGTATTAATAATATTACATTATCATTTGGAGGTAAGTAATGAAATGCACCGTTCATGGAGACGGTAAGCCGTACGTACGCATGAACGCTACTTTCATTTCATTGTCATATTAATGGAATTAAAACTAAATGAGAGGTATGTATATTTTAATTCCAGATTTATATTCATCATTTAGATATATCATTAATTATATATATCCATTATATACATGTACTTTAAATAGTACATTACATTTGGGGAAAAGAAATGAAATGCACCGTTCATGGAGACGGTAAGTCGTACGTACGCATGAACGCTACTTTCATTTATATCTCATACTTTAATGGAATGAAATAATAATGATATAGAGGTATATTATAATTCCAGTATAACATCATATATAATAACTTTAAATCCATCCTTTACACATCCCACATATGGCATTAACGAATCACATCACTTTGAGGGGGCGGTAGTCCGCACTTCCTTAAATGAAGATATCGTGTTTACCCATAATGGAAACCATAAAGTTATTCCCAAAATGACAAATACATAAGCTTAAAGAATAAATAAACATATTATATATCATATATAAAAATAGTGACATCATAATGGCCACCCTTGAAGGTGTTAAATGAGTATTGAACAATCATCGTTTCGGGAGGCAGAATTTCGCCATCCACAGAAACCGTATGATCTTTAACCATTTGATGTAGTTGTGTGAGAGTGTAGCTCGAATAAATCTTATAACAACATACTAGTATATTAAAGATACTGTTTTTGTTACAAAATAAGTAAATAAAAAGATTTTAGAGGGTTTGAGAAGCAAAATAAAACAAATGAACAAGAGAGAATGAATTACCTTTAAAAGTGTAACCCCTTTTGATTTGAGCCTAAAGGCTTCCTTTGAAAGGATTCTGCCCAAAGGGAATCCTCTAGGATGAGGAGAGGGATGTGGAGAGAGTAAATGGGCAGGGGTTGGCCGAGCCAAAGGATTGAGGAGTGTGTGAAATGAGGTAGAGTTGGGGGCCTTTTATAAGAGGAGAGGAGGGGCACTTTTGGAAAGTAAAGAAATATTACATTATTTGAAAATGTGTTTCGGTTTTAAAAGGTCCCAAATTGATATAATTCGTGGATAAGGTGATAAGGGTTCGCAATCCACCCATCCAATATGTTTTGGACATGTGTAGTTCATAAATTTTACATTATCTTTCCATTTTATCTAAATCGTTAAATAATGAGGTCATCGCTGCATCTTCATGATGTCATAAATAATTTAATTTATTTAGTGTCTAAAAATTATAAAACAAATACTATGATGTAGGAAATAGTTTTATCTTTCCAATGACAATTTATAATCAAAAATATGACTTGTATAACCCCATTTAAAAATTGTTTTAGTAAAACATATCATGTTTGTGTCATTTTAACTTTTACATTAAATAAAAAGTTATTTATGTCATTTCCCAACCAAATTGTCTCCATGGGGTCCCCAAGTTGACCCATGGATTTTATTGGTCGGCCATGACACAACCAATGAGGGTAGGACATGTTTCAAGATCATATTATTTTATTAAAGCATTATTTTTACCTTAAACTACACTAATTACCACTAATCGCGATTAAGAACTTAATAAGTTACTATTCACCAAATATTTATTATAATCTCATTGAACCACATTTTACTTCTTAATGACAACCATGTATGTCGGATTTTTGAAATTCAAAACACAATGATGGAAAAATTTCATTTAAACGGAAAATCAGTCTTTATAAGTACCACTTAGTGGTTTCACTATTCATCAAAAATTGAAGTTTTTCAGAAAATTACCAAAAATTCACCCTAAGCTATATTTGATATTACGAATTCAAAAATGAAGTCTATTTTACAAAATTCAAAACATATAAGTCACATTAATTAATTTAATAATTAATTCCCGCTGTCAAAGCAAATAGCGTGTTTTTATGAAACAATAAGTATCAAAAGATTGACACTATTTTAAGTCCGATTTCAAAGTGAAATTAATTCCAACGACCACTATTGGATTTAATGGTAAAAATATTTTCTAATTTCACTTTAAAACCAATTCAAAAGATAATCTAATCATATAAATAAATTAGATTAAAAAGAGGTTTTGAATTAAAATACAACATTTTACACTATTGATTAAAAAAATGAACTTTATCAGAAAGGTACCAAAAATTTACACAAAGTAAATTTTGATGTCCCGATTCTAAAGAAGAGTTATATTTGGTCCAATAGAATTTATAAGATCGATCAAAACTATATTTAATGACGGTTCTCCGTCAAAAGGTGATAAGTGGGCCTTTCGTGAAAATTAGGGTATAAATGCCTAAAATTTAACTCTTTCCGTATTTTAAGCCTTTATATTTTATTGGGTAAATGTAAAAACATTTAAAAACATATATAATCATATTTTATTTATTTCTATCCATTCCCGCTAGTACAACGGCTACTTGTTAACTAACATTTAAAATAATATTATTTTATTACTTGTGTGCAACGTAAGTTTTCAAAGAAACTCATCGTTGCGTACCGAGTACGCTATCGAACGTAGAAACCCCTTTTAATTAAAATTAATATTTAATTCGTAAATATTAATAAATATGAAAATTATTTATTCTTTATTTACCTAGGATGTTACATCCTTCCCCCCTTTTGGGAATTGCGTCCTCACAATTTTATTCACTTATCAAAATAAGTGGGGGTATTTATCCCTCATAGCATTTTCAGATTGCCACGTTGCCTCTTCAATCACATGGTTTTTCCACAAAACCTTTACCTGATGAATCACCTTATTCCGTAACACCTGCTCCCTGTGGTCAAGAATCTAGACCGGTTGTTCCTAATAAGATAGGTTTTCTTCCAGCTGAACTACCTCTGGACTCAAAACATTAGATGGATCTGGCATATACTTTCTCAACATTGAAACATGAAAAACATTGTGTACCTGAGATAAACTCGGAGGTAAAGCCACCCGGTATGCAACTGATCCAACTCTCTCCAGAATTTCATATGGTACAATAAACCTTGGACTCAGCTTTCCTTTCTTACCAAATCTCATCACACTTTTCCAAGGAGAAACCTTGAAAAAAACATGATCACCTACCTCAAAAGATAGATCCTTCCTCCGATTATCTGCATAACTCTTCTGCCTGCTCTGAGCTGTTCTCATGTGATTCTGAATCAACTGAACTTTTTCTGCCATCTCTTCTACCAATTCTGGTCCCATCAGCTTCCTTTCACCCACTTCATCCCAAAATGCTGGAGTTCGACACCGCTTCCCATATAATGCCTCAAATGGTGCCATCTGTATACTGGAATGAAAACTGTTATTATAAGAAAAATAAACCAAAGAAAGGTGTTGGTCCCAACTTCCCGGATAATCCATCAAACAAGCTCGTAGCATATCCTCCAATGTCTGAATTTTTCGTTCTGACTGCCCATCTGATTGAGGATGAAAAGCTGTACTAAAATTTAATTCCGTACCCAACGACTTCTGAAGGCATTTCAAAAAGTTAGATGTGAACCTAAGATCACGATCAGATACAATGGGGAGAGGAACTCCATGTAACCTGACTATCTCTTTGAGATACAAACGGGAAAGTTGATCTAGAGAGAAAGTATCTCGTATAGAAAGGAAATGAGCAGATTTGGTCAAGCGGTCAACAATAACCCAGATTGCATTATTACCTCGAGATTTCCTCGGTAATCCCACAACAAAGTCCATGGATATGTTTTCCCATTTCCACTCTGGCACTGGTAAAGGCTGAAGCATCCCTTTCGTTAACTGCCGCTCTGCTTTAACCTATTGACATGTCAAACACTTCACAGTAAAATCAGCAATGTCTCTATTCATTCCATCCCACCAGTAATACTCCCGCATATCTCTGTACATCTTAGTACTGCCAGGATGAACTGAAAACGGGGAACTATGAGCCTCACATAACAACTCATTCTTCAACTGTGAATCACAAGGCACACATAACCTCTTCCCAAACCTCAAAACACAAACACAAACTTATCCAAGAACTCATGGAAAATTTTATTCATAAGGTCCATGAATACAGTAGGTGCATTGGTTAACCCAAAAGGCATAACTACAAATTCATAATGGCCATATCTAGTACGGAACGCAGTCTTCAGAAGGTCTGCTCCTTTTACTTTCAACTGATGGTACCCCGACCTCAAGTCAATCTTCGAAAAATACTGAGCTCCCTGGAGATGATACCACTTCATTCGATGGCCCAACATCTGCTAAAGTTGTTGCAAAGGATTTCACCACCCCTTTCTGCTTGTAGTCTGGCTGCATTCCCCCAGTTGAGTTCTTCGTTGGACACTCGTTTGCATAATGACCCATTTCATTACACTTAAAACATCTTACCGTTGGCTTTTCATTTCTTGCTTGATCATCTTCCTTACAGTTACGAGTAATATGACCAGACTTACCACACCGAAAGCACTTACCATACTTGGATAAACATTCTCCAGGATGAATTTTACCACACTTCTCACAGGATGGATATTTGGTTTTCTTACCTCCTTGATTCTTTGATGAATTCTTCCCCTTTGCCTGCCAACTAGACCTCTTATTCTGTTGTTTGTCATAGAACACTTGATCATCGGCAAACTCCATTTCCACCTTCTCCGCACATCAAACAAGTTTTTCATAACTTTTGAACTCACGAGAAGCTAAAGCCCTTCGATACTTTGGCTTTAACGCTGAGTAAAAACGGTTTATTTTACTATCAAGAACTCGTATGAAGTTTGAGGCATACCTTGCCAATCGAGTGAAATTTTCTTCATAAGCAGCCACTGAATCATCCTCCTGCCTCAATTCTAGGAAATGTTTTCCATCCTAAGACGAACCACCTTAGGAAAATATTTCTCAAGAAACATATCTTTTAATTCTTCCCAGTGAGGATCCTCAATCTCATCACTATCCCTTATATGTTTCACCATCGACCACCACTGATCAGCTTCACCTTCAAAACAGTAATCAACAAGACTAACCTTTTGATGTTCTGAACACCCCATGACATCAAAAATCTTCTCCAGTGCTTTAATCCACCCTTCAGCTTGCACAGGGTCAGATGATCCTCTGAATGATGGGGGATGTTGCCTCATGAAATGTTCCACCACTGACATGTTCCTCTGCGGTTGATCTGGCTGATCTCGTGCATGGATACCACCACCATTTATAGCCTGATTCAACTGTTCCATCACTGCAACAAACTGTGCAGTTCCGATTCCGACCATCTCAGGTTGCTGATTTGGAAGGTTATCTTTCTCCTGATGTCTTCCCAACATAGCAGCTTTGTTTCCTCTGCGGAAAACTATTCTGAACACAGAAATATCTTAGTCGAAGCAACATGGTAATCCGTAAATGCTATATCATTTCAATCATATTATAATTTAACACTTTTCTAACTCCTAAAGTTGTCTAAACCAACCTTTGATACCAACTATAAGGCCCCAGCCTTAAACCTTACTTAATATTGAATTAAATGAATAATTCATGTTGAGGATCTTTTCAGGTTTAGAGTTTTAGAGAATTAGAACATAACTATTACATCTCAAAAGATTAAAAAGTAGTCACTTCTACTAAGTTTCCATAAAATAAAAACTCTTAAAAAGAAACATGTATAGTTCCATGTTTTAGGTAGCATGACTTTCCCTTGATCCCATCCTTGACCCTATTCCTTGCTATGTCCTGTGAAAAACATTTCAAAAACATGGGATGAGAATAAGAAGCTCAGTAAGGGATACACAAAGAATGAAAACTGTTAGTTTTTCAAACATCAAGTAAACCATGTATACTCTATCAAAGTAATACCTTCACCTTCATGAAGTAGTAAAAACTCTTCACTGAATAAAGTATCATTACTTACCTTTTTGTAACCAAAGGCTTACCATAAAACCCATATAAAGAAAACATAACATATATAAAGGTAACTTGGGACATAAACATACTTAAGTGGAATAACCATACGGTCGACTTCCACACATATCACTTAATGGAATAGCCATACGACCAATTTCCATACATACTTAATGGAATAGCCATACGGCCGACTTCCATACCCAATGCATTGGAGGTTATAACGTAACCACCCGTCCTGGTATTCACGGCACCACCCGTCATATGGTTTATAACGTAACCACCCGTTAAAATGTCCAAGTACCAATATAAAATCATAAAACATAAAACCAATATAAAGGAATGATAACATTTCCACATTTCAATCACAATATATCATAAATATATTGACATAATAGAATCCTTTGTCAAAAGCATTTTCAATACCAAAATACATAAAAGAGTATATGGTATTTATTTTATTCTAAAAACATTACGGCTTGTTGAGAAAGCCAAATACCAAATAATACTCGCGGCGGCGGAAAAGGTCGTTGTCACCGCGTACGTTAAAAAAACATTCCTTTTTGTCGTTTAGTAAAACGCTTCGTAGAAAAAGATTCCTTTTGTATAAAAGTAAAAGTCAAAGGGGTTTATACACCGTATAAAATAAAGTTGTGTATAAAACGAAATATTCCTCAATGAAATGAGATTGAGACGAAGTCCCTTACAAAGATCATTTTTTTAAATAAAATAGATCTATTATTTGTATTCACTATAATTACACATAATGAAAGTACAAATACAAGATAGGACATAATAATATCATGACGTAATTTTAATGTAGGAGATTAACCCAAAGAATGGAAATTGGGTTAAGAAGTTCCCTTACCTCGGGTCCGACTTGACTCGATCGTTCTTTAACATCCTGAATAATAAACTTGAGTTAATTTATACTTGATTAAGAACCTTTTTAAAGTTCATTATTCCTTTTATATCACTTATTGCCATGTTATAAATATTATGTA
Organism: Viscum album; assembly: GCA_963277665.1. Lineage (NCBI taxonomy): Eukaryota > Viridiplantae > Streptophyta > Magnoliopsida > Santalales > Viscaceae > Viscum > Viscum album. The sequence continues at coordinate 1,995,056,163 of OY728151.1, forward strand.
ACCATTTAAGTTAATAATGTTTATTTTGTCAATATTTGGTTCTTAAGTCGAAAGTTGACTTCTTACAATTACATGTTGTTCGTGTGGTCAAAAGTTCATTATATCCCGAATGAAATTCCTGATTTGGATATCATATATATCATATATATCCAGCATATACATGTATTAATAATATTACATAATCATTTGGAGGTAAGTAATGAAATGCACCGTTCATGGAGACGGTAAGCCGTACGTACGCATGAACGCTACTTTCATTTCATTGTCATATTAATGAAATTAAAACTAAATGAGAGGTATGTATATTTTAATTCCAGATTTATATTCATCATTTAGATATATCATTAATTATATATATCCATTATATACATGTACTTTAAATAGTACATTACATTTGGGGAAAAGAAATGAAATGCACCGTTCATGGAGACGGTAAGTCGTACGTACGCATGAACGCTACTTTCATTTATATCTCATACTTTAATGGAATGAAATAATAATGATATAGAGGTATATTATAATTCCAGAATAACATAATATATTATAACTTTAAATCCATCCTTTACACATCCCACATATGGCATTAACGAATCACATCACTTTGAGGGGGCGGTAGTCCGCACTTCCTTAAATGAAGATATCGTGTTTACCCATAATGGAAACCATAAAGGTATGACCAAAATGACAAATACATAAGCTTAAAGAAAAAATAAACATATTATATATCATATATAAAAATAGTGACATCATAATGGCCACCCTTGAAGGTGTTAAATGAGTATTGAACAATCATCGTTTCGGGAGGCAGAATTTCGCCATCCACAGAAACCGTATGTTCATTAACCATTTGATGTAGTTTTGTGAGAGTGTAGCTCGAATAAATCTTATAACAACATACTAGTATATTAAATATACTGTTGGTTTTACAAAAGAAGTAAATAAAAAGAGTTTAGAGGGTTGGAGAAGCAAAATAAAACAAATGAACAAGAGAGAATGAATTACCTTTAAAAGTGTAACCCCTTTTGATTTGAGCCTAAAGTCTTCCTTTGAAAGGATTCTTCCCAATGGGAATCCTCTAGGATGAGGAGAGGGATTTGGAGAGAGTAAATGGGCAGGGTTTGGCCGAGCCAAAGGCTTGAGGAGTGTGTGAAATGAGGTAGAGTTGGGGGCCTTTTATAAGAGGAGAGGAGGGGCACTTTTGGCAAGTAAAGAAATATTACTTTATTTGAAAATGTGTTTCGGTTTTAAAAGGTCCCAAATTGATATAATTCGTGGATAAGGTGATAAGGGTTCGAAATACACCCATCCAATAAGTTTTGGACATGTGTAGTTCATAAATTTTACATTATCTTTACATTTTATTTAAATCGTTAAATAATGAGGTCATCGCTGCATCTTCATGATGTCATAAATAATTTAATTTATTTAGTGTCTAAAAATTATAAAACAAATACTATGATGTAGGAAATCGTTTTAGCTTTCCAATTACTATTTATAATAAAGAATCTGACTTGTATATCCCCATTTAAAAAAAATTTAGTAAAACATATCATGTTTGTGTCATTTTTACTTTTACATTAAATAAAAAGTTATTTATGTCATTTCCCAACCAAAGTGTCTCCATGGGGTCCCCAAGTTGACCCATGGCTTGTCTTGGTCGGCCATGACACATCCAATGAGGCTAGGACATGTGTTAAGCTCATCTTATTTTATTAAATCATTATTTTTACCTTAAACTACACTAATTATCACTAATCGCGATTAAGAACTTAATAAGTTACTATTCACCAAAAATTTATTATAATCTCATTGAACCACATTTTACTTCTTAATGACAACAATGTATGTCGGATTTTTGAAATTCAAAACACAATGATGGCAGAATTTCATTTAAACGGAAAATCAGTCTTTATAAGTACCACTTAGTGGTTTCACTATTCATCAAAAATTGAAGTTTTTCAGAAAATTACCAAAAATTCACCATAAGCTATATTTGATATTACGAATTCAAAAATGAAGTCTATTTTACAAAATTCAAAACATATAAGTCACATTAATTAATTTAATAATTAATTCCCTCTATCAAATCAAATAGCGTGTTTTTATGAAACAATAAGTATCAAAAGATTGACACTATTTTAAGTCCGATTTCAAAGTGAAATTAATTCCAACGAACACTATTGGATTTAATGGTAAAAATATTTTCTAATTTCACTTTAAAACCAATTCAAAAGATAATCTAATCATACAAATAAATTAGATTAAAAAGTGGTTTTGAATTAAAATACAACATTTTACACTATTGATTAAAAAAATGAACTTTATCAGAAAGGTACCAAAAATTTACACAAAGTAAATTTTGATGTCCCGATTCTAAAGAAGAGTTATATTTGGTCCAATAGAATTTATAAGATCGATCAAAACTATATTTAATGAAGGTTCTCCGTCAAAAGGTGATAAGTGGACCTTTCGTGAAAATTAGGGTATAAATGCCTAAAATTGAACTCTTTCCGTATTTTAAGCCTTTATCTTTTATTGGGTAAATATAAAAACATTTAAAAACATATATAATCATATTTTAGTTATTTCTATCCATTCCCGCTAGTACAACGACTACTTGTTAACTAACATTTAAAATAATATTATTTTATTACTTGTGTGCAACGTAAGTTTTCAAAGAAACTCATCGTTGCGTACCGAGTACGCTATCGAACGTAAAAACCCCTTTTAATTAAAATTAATATTTAATTCGTAAATATTAATAAATATGAAAATTCTTTATTCTTTATTTACCTGGGATGTTACATATACCAGACCTTAAAAAACAACATTACTCAATCTAGGATATCACTTGGTCCAGTGGTAGGTGATAGACCCTTGTCACCCTTCGGTTGTGGGTTCATGTCTCGCAGCCTTACCGGACACGACTGGTTGTCGCCCGACCTCCGGGTTGTTCTTTATATGGAAATACAAAAATAATCTCAAGCTAAAATTATCCAAAATACTTCTGTCCAAACTCACAGTCCAAAATTTATAAGGAAGGTGAACACAATGAAGATCCTTTTTTCCACATAATAACATGTGAACACCTTCATCATCTATTATTTTAAAACACAGAAATATTCTAAATTACCATATAACCTTATTTATTACATTCACTCTCCCTTATTCCTTATAGAAAACTGGATATACTCCTTCTATACAAATTTTTTTTAAAATGATAAAATATACAAATCATTAATCAGGTTCATGGTAGTCAAGAATATCGAATATAATTTATCCAAATCAATCATGTATTATTCCAAGATCTCTACCTTAGTATCAGAACCATATTATGGGTTATCATTCTCACAACCATATATTTTCCTAAAATTTAACCTGCTATTGAGTCACTTTTATTGGTTCCACTCAATCTCAAGTCCTTAATGAAATAGTACTACAGTAATATCCTTATATACTCTATAATTCTTATAATATGTACATCATTAATACAATACTCAAATGACACAATAATTTAATAACAACATAAGAAATCTAATCATTCATCTTTATCTTCAGTAGTATCATAACATTATTATTATCCAATAGTAGCATTTGGGGTATACTCTGATGATTTGTACATTGATTCGCGTAGTGTCCCGACTCCTTACAGATGAATCATTGTACATTTGAAACTTTTTTCCTTCCCTTTCTATCACGTACTTGGTGTCCTTTTTCTCAACAATTATAACAAACTCACATTCCCTACAAGTATTTACAAAGGTGATTCTTTCCATAGTTATCACATATGGTAGAATCTTTCTCTTCAATTTTCCCTTTATCTATCATTATATCTTCCATCCATTTCTTCTATTTCTTCCCTTCAAAGCCAGAGGAATCATAGAATTCATTACATGTCTTATTAACAGGTGATACTATTTCATCATATGTTGAGACTACATAGGAGACCATTCCCTTTTAAATTTATGCTTAGTTCCATGAAAGATATGATCCTTCTTATTCTTTGGATCATACATTTTTCTGGAACTTCACATTCATTCAACTAGGGGCCATTTATATACAATGACATACACTAGGTTAGTTTATGAATTGCAATGAAAAATTATAAACTTGTAAAATAAAGAACATAAATTGATCCATTTATGGATATAATCCATAATCATAAAAATGTTTTCCATGAGGAAGTATATACTCATATACCATTCATAATGGTTTGTAAAGAAAATATGAATTATCCTAAGAATATCCCTCAGGAGTGTCGTAACCAATAATGTAGTAAGGCTCATTGTCGTGCACCAGTTCCCATTCTAGTCTAGATCAAAGTAGTGATTTTGGGTTTTACCCCTAGGTACATCTGTGCTAGAGCCGCCTCTACCTGCTCATATACAGACAAAGATGTATTGTTTGGAAAACTAAAAAAATTTCTATAATACCAAAATTCTTGGAAGTTATTCTATACAAATCCTCAAAGTCTATCTTAGGGTAGTGTGTTCTAATCAGAGTTTACCTAAATCTAGATTCCATGGTTTGTAGTAAACTTCCTCTTATACCTAATGTAACTCCCCAAACCTAGTTACCCAGAGTCGTTGCATTATTACATAACATTGGAATGATCACAAATGATCATTCCATGAAAGAAACATTAGTTTAGTTGCCTTGGATGTACTAGATACATTCATAAGGTTTACATTACATCATTAAATGGAAAACTACAACAAAATTGTTTCCATAGAAAACACTGAGATCCCATAGATTATCTCTGCAGGTCAGTCATAATATACTTCTTTTTATCCTAGAAAAAATATAACATAGAAGGGGGTGAGCTCAGATTCTCAGTAAGGATAACAATATAGCGGAAACATTCATAAATAAGCATTACCATTTAAGGAAATATATAAGACTAAAACAAAAGCCTTTTAAACTTGAAGTTCAGCATAATATGGAAAAGTTAAAAATCAAATAATGCAATTTACTTATTCACATGGATATTCTACTAGTCAAATAATCACATTCAATATCAATAGCTACTTTCATAATGATGGAATTTATAAAGTCAGACCTTCATAACCACATAGTAAAGGACTTGTTCCATGATTAAAAATTAGATTTTGTCAAGGCCTTGTGGAAAGACACTAGTTTGTCTCTTGAGACCTACCGATTCATCGAGGATCTATATCGGGCTCCACTCGTCACCTACTAAGCCCAACGCATTCCTCATATGAAATGGTTTAAACATAACATAAACATTCGTATTAAAACTAGCATACAAAATGTCAATACTTTATCTATAAACCATGAATGGTGTAAATATAACACATCCAATATCACACATATCACAAAAACCTTCAATACAATATGGAATATTTTTATCATAATAAATCAACTTAAAACAAGTTTAAAATCCATCAAAGGATGTTGACATAGATGAAGATGATTTGTAATATTCTTTGAGAGAAATATCCATTTTTCGTGAAAACATTTAGAAGTCACACAATTTAGAATGGAATAAATTTAAAGAAATTTTTTTGAATAAATGTTTCTTGATACCACTTTGAAACTTTTGAATGGAATTAACATTTTAAAAACATTCATGTCCATATAAATATATCATTAAAACCCATTTTGAAGACATGGACATTTATAAGAATGATTTAGAAAAATAAATATTTTTAAAATATGAAATGATGTTTTTGTAAAAAAGTCTCATAAAAGAATCACTTTGAAAACTCTTTCATTAAACATAGACATCTATACTAAATATGTCCCAGTAGATACTTACGTAAAAACAACCTTGAATAATAAAGAGATTATGAAATTTACCCTGACTTTCCACTTTCCTTTGGTCGAGGGTCATTTAACCTCCAGTATAATGCCCATTTTATTTTATTAGATTATACCAGAACCATATTAATATTTATTATATCATATATCATTCATTTATGACTTTATACTACTCATTTAATAATGAATTTCATGTTAAATTAACATTTCGGGTAATAATCTCTTTCTTTATCGTATATATTTTAACATGTTATTCATGATCTTATCATTTAGATCATGATTTAAATACATCTAGAATATAAACTTTTTTTATAAATCATACATATTTAGAATATAAATATTTATAATATATTGATATATTAAATGGAAAACACCGTTTATGAAGACGGTAGGCCGTACCGACGCATAAATGTTGTATCTGTTTTCATATCATATTGAATGGAAGTATGTGAATAAGATATATGTAACTACATAAATACACACATATATAAATATATATATATCTCTATTAGTATTATTATGTCGTATATTACATACTTATTAGTAATATATATTTTTATAATCGTCGATGAATGGTAAACTTTGAAATGAATCTCATCGCGTCATGGAGATGGTAATCTGTACGTACGCTTGAGCGACAATATAATTTCCCTAAAGGTGTGAAATTGGATGTTATATTAATTTTAAAGAGACATTTCCATGTTAATTTAATTATTTATAAATATATTACTCATCATTATATCCATCCAAATAATATAGTGTGGAATAAAAAATTACACCACGTCGTGGAGATAGTATGTTGTACGTACGCACGAATGGTTACAATATCAATTATAGGATGGATAAAATAATTAATTTGGTTCTTCCATATTTATAATAACATCAAAGTATATAAAAGGTACTGTATTTATTATTTTGATATGGTAATAACAAAGATAGAGTAAGTGGAAGAATAAAATAACATGAAAGAGGGTGGTGAAATCATTACCTTTTCTTCGGGTTCTTCCATTTGATTTGATCAAAAGGGATCCGTAGGTTGGATTTCTTATCAAACTAAACACACTAGGATGAAGGTAGGAATTTTGGGAGAATATTTGGGTAGGGGGTGGCCGAGCCAAATGGCTCTGGAGGTTGTAATTTGAGAGAAGGGGATGTTTCATTTTATAAGAGGGGTGAGGTGCACCATAGAAAAAACTTAAATTATTATTTTATAATAAACTCATTTTGGGTTTATAATGACTCCAAAATATATTATTTAAAGGCTAAGGTTGGTATGGGTCTAATACCACTAAAAAACTGGGTTTTAGATAGGTTTGGGTCACTATATTAACCTTATCATTTATATTTTAGTCTTAGTTAAATAGATTGTCATTTCCCATTCTCTCTGTATTTTTATATTATATGGTTAATAAAAATACAATGAACTTAAAAGAGAACCCCAAGAGGTCCATTAATGAGAAATATCATAGTATTTAATCCCTTGGTCTAGACCATAGATTTTTTGGAATAAAATTCAAATTAATAATATAATATTTATTTTAAAAACACTTTTATGTCATCTTTGACACTATTTGGTATTTTGTTTTTGCTAAATTCATAACAACATTATTACCTCGAAAACAATTCATCAAACTATCCCTAACATATCATATTTACCAATACATTTAGTGAAATTATTTAAAAGTCTCAAATTACATTTATTTGGTTATTTATAATATCATCTATTTTAATATTTTATTAATTAGGTAATTGCTGCATCATCAATGTGTCATAAATAAATTAAATTATTTAATTTCTAAAAAATATAAATAAAATAACATTATTCAGTAAATATGTTTATTTTTATAATGAATATTTATAGTCTAATTTATCTTATGTGTAACCCCATATTAAAAATGGTTTAGTTGTTAAACTTTGAATTTGACACTTTTAACTCTTCTTTGAATTAAATAATAATAAATGTTCTAATCTAATCCAAGGTGACCTAAAGGATAATAATATATACCTAAGGTTGTTTTTCGATGAATTAAACTTATCTAATGAAATTAGTACAAGTTTTAGGGTAATAATAATATCATTTTTACCTTTAATTACACTATTTACTTTTAACCGTGTTAAATAATAGTCAAAAGTTACTATTCACCAAAAATTATTTTCATCTCATTGAACCACATTTTACTTACTGATATCAACCGTGTATATTGTATTTTTGAAATTCTACTAATAGAGGAGGTAAAATTATGTTTTATGTAAATTTTTAAATAATCTTAGAAGGTGGGTAAATGACGGTAAAAAGGTCAATAAAATTTTTATATATCTCAAATCATTATAAACTGACTCAAATGAATTACATTGAAGTTAAATAGGTATTAGGTATCTATGTTGACCTAAAATAAATTTAATTAAAATACATAATTATTTAAATAATAGTTCTGTTTTAAACAATAACTTAGTGTTTTTCACTATTCATCAAAAATTGAAAGTTTTCAGAAAAATACAAAAATTTAACCCTAAGCTAAGTTTGATATTCTGAATTCAATAATTATTTCTATTTTACCAAATTAAAAACATTGATGTTGCATTTATTAATTTAAAATTAATTCCCATTTTCAAAACCAAAAAGTGTGTTTTTATGAAATAATAACTAACAAAAGTTTGATACTTGTTTATGTTCAATTTCAAAATGAAATTATTTCTAATGAATAAAGTTGGATTAAATGGTAAAAATAGAATCAATTTATACTTCAAAACCATTAAAATGTATAATTTAACAATACCAATTATTTTTATTAAAAAATTGTTTTTAGTTAAAATATAATATTTTCACTATTCACCCAAATATGAAAGTTATCTGAAAACACTGAAAATTTATTGAAACTAAATTCTTATGTTAATATTCTAAATAAGAGGGTTATATTGTCATATTGAATATATAAAATATTGAAATATTGGATATAAAAAGGGTTCTCCATTAAATGGTGATAAAATTGCATTTTAAATAAAAAAAATTCTTTTATCTATAAAAAATGAATTTGTTTCTTCATTTTTTCTATGAAACACATAATTTGGATTCTAAAATTATAAGGATTATATAAAGTTAAAAATTTATTTAATAGTATTCATAACCTTTTTTGAAGGGAAAGTTTGGTAAGTCATGGTGCGCCTGAACTCAGTATTGTGTGTAGTGCAATTATTGAATTAATTTAAAGAAATAACATACTATGAAATCATAGGTTGTTAAACATCACCCAGATAACCTAGATTTCCATAAGAAAATTTTTTCATTAAGTACCTTTCTGAGGTCCATCATAATCTCTAACTTTGACAACATATATCTTTAATATACTTATTTCATGATTTAATACAAAATATACAATTTACACAACGTAGGAGAATATGAGTCATAGTTTATTGTGTAAATTAGGTACATATGACATCAACATGATACATGTATTAATCAACATGATGAAAAACTTAAATAATCCTTATATTCCTACGATCCTCTAATACTACATGAGATAACCAAGAGACATACAAAAGAAATGGGTGAGCTATAAATCATAGTAAGGGACTAAAAAACATAAAATAAATTAATTTAGTACATTTCTTCAATGATGTTTATAAAGGTAATATAAGAGGGGTTAGAATCATAATCTTGAAAAATGAGGCATTACATAACATCATAACATAAAGGAAACATGGGGATGTAGAAGCATCTTAAAACAAGGATTCATAAACACAAGTCATGTTCAGCCATTATAGAAACATAACATATTGTGATTCAGATAAATTAAGGTGCGCCAAAAATGTAATATCATGTGATAAAAGCCTTAACCAATGCTTTTGAGGGATATATAATTTTAGGCCCACCCATTACATTCATATCATGTACATGCATAAGTGTGTCATGTAGATCATACAACATAAGGATGTATTTCATCAATTTTAACCACATGATTAAGGATTGAGGGTATTATATATTCAGATCTCCAATAAAAAAATTATAGGTACGATTATATTAATATCTTTGAGGGTAAATGGATATGAGTATTCACTATACAAATGTTTTTCATTGAAAATCACAGGATAATTTTGGCAGTATAACAAATGTACATAAATGTTTATAAAAAGGTTGAATGATATATAATTTTTTCTATCATTACTTGGGAATCATAAGGATAATTATATGGATAATTAAAAAAAATTCCAACATGAAAATCATAAATCAAAATGCATGACACAATTATGGTGCCTTAATAAAGAAGAGAAGGAGGAGATAACTTTTATTGAGAAGTAAATTCTAAAAGCCTATAAGGAGTTTCGTAACATCTTGGCAGAACAATGGGTGGGATATAGATAAGTAAGTTTAGTTTAAATTCATAATCTAATGGTTTTGAGTGAAAATGAATGATATTTTTGGTGGGTTTATATAGAAAAATAGAGAGAAATAATTTATTAATTTCCAAATATTAGTTTTGGACTCAATATGATAATGTAATAAAAAACAAATACCCTACCATTTTCCTTTTTTTCCATATAGGCGTGGTTATAATTATTTTATATGTATTATATTAAAAATAATTAAAATAATACCCATGGTGATGTGAAAGTAAGTCATGTTAATAATGCAACAATTTCAAAACATTAAAATATGATAAATATTTTCGTTGATACATTTATAGTTTATAATATTTATTAAACAACTTAAAATTAAAATTATTTTAAAGGTTAAATATAATATTAGTTGTGGATACCCTTTATTGTATTTATTGCATCACATTAGGTCATTTATGATATCCTAATTGACCCAGTATATTTATAACCTATTTAATTTTGACAAAATATTTCGAATCTCTCCCAATATTACGAAAATATAAATATTTTCTAATTTCAAAATTCTGATTTTAAAAATAATATTTATTTTTTAAAATTAAGTCTACGTTTATGATAATTTACTCTTTTATGTAAAAATTCACATTTGTTGAAAAATAATTTTTTTTAACAATAACAGTTTTCTAACACTTCAAAAAAATAATTTTGACATCATAAAATTATATTATCAAATATATTTAATAAATTTTATTTAATTATAATATTTTATAAAAATATTATTTATTTAAACAATTCCTGAATTTATCAAAAATAGTGTCTTTGTTGAGACTATATATTTCCCAGAAATATTGTTTTAATTTTTTCATGTATTAAAATATAGATTTTATCAGTGTAATTATTTATTAATTTAAAATGAAATAATAAAAATGAATGAATTTCATCATTATATTATATAAACAATTACCATTGGGGAATACAAACATATCCCTTCATTGCTCTATTGAATTCCCTAAGGGTAAGTTGTATGATGGTGATATTTCCATGGGATGGTTTAGCGAACATCGTCTGGGATGTGTTCTTGGTGAGCTTGAAATTATCCTATAAATGGTTTCACTCAATATTTAGTTATTGAATATCATATTGTTGATAGTCAAAGGAAATAGATAGTGATTCTATCTCCCTAAAGGGCTTTGATAAATGGAATTCAATTAGGACAATCCCCGTGGTGAAGGCCAACTCTTCTTTCATCTATGCCTATTGGATTTATAATATCCCATAATTTATACTAATCATAATTATCACTGTATAACATCTATTTTGTCCATAGTTATGATATATATCAGACTTTTGAATATGATAGGTTATAAGTTATAATGGTCCAAAATAACCAACGTAGTGTAAGTGATTTATATAATTTCATTTCTTAATAAGGGGTTCACAAATTTAAAAATAGGCTATCATTTGTAATTGTTCAGGTAATTACATTATTCCCTCTTTATAAATTTTTACCACTAAATATTCATTTCATACATTAAAAAATGATGGTAATTTTGTTTTATCACCTATTTCCATTAATGTGATTCTTCATAAAACATTTGGTTCCACTACAAAACTGTTAACGTATGAGTTTTTTTTTCTTTATAGAACTTTTTCACTCTGATATAAGATATTCATTTGAAGCTCCTCATATGAAATATAATTCTACCACAATACCACAAATGGATTCAGAACATGTGAGAGGTTTGGAATGTACATCCTCATGAAGGATACATGGAACACATAATATACTTTAGATAGGTTACGTAATAGTTCTTGATGATAGGACACCATACCGATGTGACCAAGGATCCTAAAGTAGTTAGTGTATCTTGGAAAATGTTTTAATTTATTTTTGAAAAAGATGAATTTCTCCCATGTTGATATATGAAGGAATACTTTATTACCGACCTAAAACTCCATTCATCTTCAATAAATGTCTACGTAGATTTTCTATTGACTTTATATGGATTTATTATGAAACTAAATGGATTGATCCCACCCTATCATCTCTTGGGTAAAATGGATCCTCACTAACTTCTTCTCTCTAAAATCATCCCAGCATGTTGGAGTTGGAATCATCTTCCAATATAGGACCTCATAAGGTTCTATTTGAATTATATAATGGAAACTAATATTATATGATAACTCAAATGGAAGAATGTATTGATCCTATCCTCTTTGAAAATCCATTTTACCTAGGATCATCATATACATTAGGGTTTGAATGGTTATTTCATACTAAGATTATGTTTGAGGGTGATAAATAATGATGAAACAAAGTTTTTTGTCCAATGCTTACTGATTGATTCACTAGAACATCGAGGTGAACCTCGAGCCCTGACCAGATACAATGGAGGATGTAAATCCATGTAGTATTACACCTACACATATGTATATATTGCTGAGTTGGTATAGAGGAAAATATAACTTTATAATAAGGAAATGTGCAAACATGGTAATGTAATCGACTACCAAAAGATGGTATTATTGCCATTAGGGGTCTAGGGGAGCCCTATGACTAAATCCATTATTATGTTTTCCCATTTCAATACCTATATATAAAAGGGTTACATCATACCCTAGGACAATGATCATTAATATTTGACTTTTTCAAATAATAATAATCATGATACAAATTCTTTAATCCCTTTATTCATTTTTCCCCATGAGAATATTTGCTTCAAATCTGTATACAACATAGTGCTTCTTATATGAATAGTGAAGGTGGAACTATGTGTACCATATAAAAATTTTCCCTCATTAGTTATGGTTTTTATGTGACACATATCCAGGTTCTAAAAATTATAAACACATAATCATCAATATTAAACGATATAATATTATGCACCTATTTTTGTAGCTATATATCTTCTTTATGGGACTGAAAAATCAACTAAATAATTGATGGTTGAGTAGTTATTTGAGTAAGATAGGTGAATATCCTCTATTTATTCACATATACATCCTTTTCAAATCAAAAAATGATGGATACATTTTAATCATAATCCCGGGTAGGGTTGTAGGATCCTTCCTACTCAAATCATCTACCACTTATTTTTATATCGTAAGAAAGTAATGGATTAACTAATCATAATCCTATATCACCTATAGACACCTTGATTGGTGAAAAATAATAACCTTTTGTGTGAATATATAATTCAGGCTTTTATGATCAGTATATATCACACTTTTTTATAGAGATAATATCACCAAATCATTTATGTGAAGATCACTACTGCTAATTATAGATCATGTGTTGGGTAGTTCTACTCTGGGATGTAAAATTAGTTGGAGGGATAGACTAGGAATTTTTCATCTTAATTGATTCCATAACCCAATACCTTTTTGGATTCATTTCTAATGATATATAATTCTTCCCTAGTGGTAGGTAATATGATCAAAGGTAAAAATTTTAGCCTCTTATTCAAATATTTAAATCAATATTTTCATTCAGCAACCCTGATAAAATAGATACACTTCCATGTAAGCTTGATTAGTGGGATTTAATGTTCTATGACAGTTTCTCACAAATTGACAATAGTACCCATTCAATCCTAGGAAACATTGGATTTATATCTTATATGTTGGCCTTGGAAATCCACTAATTGCTTTAGTTTTTTGAGGATCTACAAATATCCCTTTGTTCACGATAAAATTCTCTAAAAAGTTTATTGGTCCAACTAAATCTCACATTTACTTTACATTACATATAAATTTCCCTTCCACTGGGAATTCTGTAAAATATTTTAATACTCCCCATGTTCCTAATTAATTTTGGAGTAGATAAGAATATCATATATAAATACTACCACTAATTTGTTAAGGATATCCCTAAAGAATCTATTCCATGATTTGATGAATATTTCAAGAGAATTAGTTACTACAAATGGCATTATGATGAATTTGTAATGTCTGTACCTTGTTGAAAAATAAGACTTTGGGATATCCTCCTTCTTCACATTTACATGATAATTTCAAGAACAAAGATACAATTTAGTGAATTGCATGGATCCAAAATGTTGATCTACCAAGTCATAAATCCCTTGGAGTGGATACCTATACATTATCATGGTATTATTGAGCTCTTGATAATAAATTCATAGGCGCATTGACCCATCCTTCTTCTGGAAAAAAAGGATTTGTACAACCCACGATGAAGAACATGGGAATATAAATCCTTTATCCATATTCTCTAATAATTGTTTATTCATGTCCTTAATTTCAACAATGGACATTTTATATGGTGTGTTGGATATAGGAAAATATCTGGGTTAGAGGTTGATTGATAACTCATCTACACATCATGGAGGAATAATACACAATTCTTCAAGAAATACATCACAAAATTCCATTGTAATGGGCATTTAATTAAAGATGATCATTTATTTAGTCTTAATCATTTGATCTAGATATGCTTGCTAATATGGTAATAATATCAATTCTTGAGATGGTGGTACCAATTGAGATTCATACTCAGGATTATATATGTATAGAATCAGAGGGTTTTTTGTAATACAAAGGGGGATTTCATTATCCTGACAATTTATGTTGGATCTATATAAGTAATGAAAGTCTATATCTATAATTCCATCAAATTTATATAAAGGAGGTATCATAATTGTTTGGAGAAATTTATCCCTAAAATTCAGATCGAGGATACGTTATATGATTGGGATGATATAATGGATTCATCATCCATCTTTACTAATAACATGAAATCCTTGTTTTGAGGTAGTTTTTGAATAGTTGTAATAATATTTTCTATTATGAGATAATTTGTAGAACCACAATCAAATAATATATTCTCTATCCTTGACTAAATAACTAGTATACCTATCACTACTTCATTTTTTGGATCAGCCTCAGAAATAATGATTGGATACACTCTCTCTTTATCTATAGGCCTTGGAAGTTATTATCATAATTTTTCATAAAAAACCCTTGTCTTGGGGCATTGAATTCATAGTTTCCATGTTCATTTTAGTTGAAATATTAGATGATAGATAGCAGGTCGACCTGAGCATTCCATTTTCCTATCACATTGGTGGGTTTCCCCCATTGTAAATTTGAAGATATATTCTAATCATATACACACATATATTACTTACATTTCAAATTCATGTAACTTTTGGGATGATTCTTTATAGACAATTAACACCTGGGATGTTTGTATTTCATTCCCCTTTAAAATTTCTCAAATGCATGAAAATAATTGAAATACATTCTCTAATTGTTACCTCTAGTCCCAAGCAACCATTGAGATTCATCAATCCCCATTTTTACTTTGAGGTCACATAAAAAAATTTCATCATGGCCTTCATAGTACTAAACACCCATAACTATTCATATAATTTTAATTTTCCTACCATGGAAGTGGTTAAATTTATATTCAATGGTAATGCCAAAGATGAAGGTGTATTGTGAATGTCTTTTAAAATTTTCCTTATATTTCTTAATTTATTAGTCATATTTTTTTATTTAGGATAAGGAAACACATATCCATTTTTTTTATAGAGTGTGTGAAAAAATATTAATTGAATTTTTTTTCTGAAATTCCTTCCACACAATCACTTCGATCTTATCCTATGGATTTTTATTTTTTAGAAACATCCACCATTGATCAAATTTCCTTTTCAATATGACAATCATCCCACACACATTTATACTTCATAGAGAAATGATGTTTGTTGGATAAATATTCAACTGATTTGATATATTTCTCCATAATTAATGGATTATAAGATCCCCTTAACATCGGAGACCTTTTTGGCATAATGGTCTCAATTGAAACTTCCTCTTTCTAACATCCCAATATTTTAAAAGAGGAACATAATGTTTGATAAAATGTATGATAATGAACACTAATCTTATAAGAGAGTATAATACCTTGATACATTATGTTATAGTTATTTAAATGTAATCTCTTTGATAGAATGTGATGCACACAATAATTAGTTTAAATTAAATACGATAATCTATGAAATATTATTATTTAAACTTGATCATTATAACATAGCCATTAATATGGTGGGTATGAATAATATCAATAAATTTTGAATATAATAAGGATTAAAAATTAATAAAATAAATTACATGTGTATCAAATTAATATAAATTATATAATAACCTTTTCAAATAGAAATAAGTATTTTATGGAAAACTATATGATTCTAAAAGGGAGACTAGTCTCACATTGCTTACATAATTTAAAATTAATTTTATCCATTTTTAGAAAATTTATTTAATAAAATATCATATTTTAAGCAAACATTAAAAAATTATCTATGTGTGAATTTTTTATAATTTTTTGAAAAGACTAATTTTTTTATGAATAGTAAAAAATACTAATTTTTACTAAATGAATCATATTTGTAAAAAATATTTAGAATGATAATTTTGAATTTAAATTTAAAATTTTTAAAGTAAAATTATTTCTATTATATTAAAATTTATTTAATTATGGTCATTAGAAACAATTTTATGTTGATTGTTTTGTTAAAATATTCTATACTTATGTGAATTTTCTTTTTGGAAAATTGATCGTTCATAACAGATGCGATTTAATTTTAAATTTAATTATCCCACATTAGTACATTGACATTTTAAGATGAGTTAAATATTTGGAATAATAATAATTTATTTTATCTAATAATTTCAACATAATCTTCAACCATAATGAATGGAGAAAAAAATAAAAATTAATTATTGTGGTTACTGTTAAAATGAGTTTACCTGGGGGTTAATATTAGATGATAACGATTTATAATGAAGTATAAAATCATAAATAGGAACTTTTAATTCTATATATAGACCTTATAACCACCAATATTCTTTAATGACCCATGATTTAGGCTTGTGGCATGAGAAAAACATGGGCATCAATGTGTTATTTCAAAAATTCTTTGTGTGTCCTCTCTCCACTTACAAAAGTCCACCCACTCTACTCTCATATTCACAAATCCATAACAATTTGGTTCATCCAATACCTAAAAATATCCATTAATTAATTTCCTCCCCACATAATAGAGGAATTATTTTTATTAAAAAACTCTCCTATGAGGATTTTGGTATAAAACTAAATAGGATCTCTTTAAGAGAGGTAAAATTATTAAACGTGTGTATTTGTTTTATCTGGTTTTCAATATTTTAAAAAACATATTATACTATGAAAATATAATAAAACCATTATATAAAATATTCTCAGATATAATTATGTTTATTTTCTAACCCAAATCCATCCCCACTGTCATCAAATGGTAAACGAAATTGTCGATCTTGTGTACGGTGGACTACCACCTCATGAACTGATGTAATTCATTTTTCATTCCCACCTTGAAAGGATTGAATAATAAAGTATTTAATACAAACACACACACTCCGATATATATATATATATATATGAAATTTATTAATTTTTTTATACTTTTTAAATTATTATAAAACATATATTTTCTTACATTCCATTTAGTGGGGATACAATAACATCATTCATGTGTTTGGTATAATAACACCTCGTAGAACGATGTTATTCATTTTCTGTTAAATATTACATTAAATGTATAAAGGTTATTGAAAATGAATATATGTTATTTTTAATATCTACATGTACTTATGAAAATATAATATCTTATATATATTTTACATTCCAATCCATTGGAAAACAATAATGTTGCTCATGCGTAGGTGTGGACTACCACATCCACAAAGAGATGTGAAATATTTTTCATTTTCGTTTTACATGGATGAAAATAAGGATGTATTTTATTAATATAAATTTTTTATATGACATAATAATTATTTTTTAATGATTAATTAAAATTTATTTTCCTTTCTTTCCATTCATAATGAAATATGGGATGAATGTTCATGCATACCTATGGCATTCCATCTCCATGAACGATGTAATCCATTTTCTATATCCTATATTAATAGATGAATATATATATATATAATGATTAAATACGATATTTATAGAATTTTTAACATTCTATATAATATTTAACCATGATAAAATTAAAAGGATGAAAATCTATGTACTAATACATACTTGAAAAATGAATCAATAATCACATAAAAAATGATTTTAACAAAGAGTAGTAGATAAATGTGTGATAAAAAGATTGTTAATAAATAATATATGGTATGATATATATTATTTTTTCTATTTAATATATTTATAAGTAACATATATTAATTATATTGGTGGTTCAAACATATATGAGAAATGTAAAACCTGAGGTAAGGGTTTCTCGTCTCACTTTTACTTCTGTGTGACATATGTCATATATACATCTTATTTCTTTTTTTGTGTTGAATATAATATTTTTATGTTATTTTATATCATTAATATATTTATCTTCATGGTATTTAAAGCTTCATTTTATTTTATTTATTTTATGGAGATTACGATTCACAGGTTACCAAAGTCGTAAGGGTTTATTTCACAATTTCATCATTATTTAGGATGGCTTATATATAAGTTTCCATTGGGAAAATTGTTTGGTATTTCTTTTAAAAAAACAATATATTTTCTTATAATATGGTTACTAAGGATCATTTTAAATAAATAGTACAATTTTTACATTCTTCTTTACATAAAATAACTGCAAAAATACTGGTAATAAAATCTGACTTTATTTCCCTATTCAGAGGAAAATCCTTATTAATAAAAACCATGTTTTCTAGAAATGTTTTCAAAAAAAATTCAAAATTTTTCAGAAAATTTATAAAATAATTTTATATCTCGTTTTTACATTTTACAGTATTTTTGAATGGAAAAATAATTTCATATTCAAAATAAGTCCTTGGATTTTATAAAAAAAGGTGAAATGAATCTTTATTTTAATGCTTACAGCATGAAAAAATATTTCTACCATCATGAAAACTCAATGTATTAAGTATTACATTATATGTTTCTATGTTAATTTTCGATGAAAAATATTTCCAAAATATTTCTGAACTTTTTGTTTTAAAAATATTATTTCTAAGGTGAAAAGGTTATTTTTTTCAAAAATATATAATGAAATCCTTATTGTATTTTTATTCATCAACAACATCAAATCATTATTTTACTTCATATATAAATGGGATATATTGTATTTATATAATACATATTCATTCACTGGATTGATTATTATTAGTTTTATTTATGATGTACAATTTTATTACTGTTAACCATATTAATATGGATTCTTTATGATTATTTTTATCTGATTAGTAGGAGTGCTAACATTTCATATGTATGTTTGTCAATATAAATGCTTACATTGATTATGTTTCACCTATTTAAATTATGTAATTCATTAGAATTAGCATGTAATGGGTGGATATGGTTTATAGATAACCCATTGATGCATAGACATGTCTCATGAGGCAAATCAATTTGACACATCAGCAGGATTTTTACCCATAGAATTAAACTATCTTGTGAAATGTATTGAAAATATGTCTCAAATATTCAATATTATGAATTCCCTCAGCATGATATGAGTTATTGATGTCCATGTGACTATTAAATTAGTTATAATATCTATGGATAAGTTTCAATATCATGTGATTATTTAAATTGATTTATTTGAAAATCCTGTATTCCTACCATATTATGGTCAAGTTATTATTTAATGGGAATATATTTTTTTAATTTACCTTTCTGTATTTATTATGGTTATTTATTCATGATATCTTACTCTATATTCTCAACCTTACTAATAATCTGATATAATCCCTTTGTTATGTTTTATTTTCCACAAGATATCATGAAGTGTTTTGTGATTATTGTGAAGGGATACACTACGGGGAATAATAATGTTCTCAATGAAAATTATTTTTTGTTTTTATATTTTAAAATGAAATTTTAATCTAGAGTATGTATCTAGTTTTCCAATACTTCTAAAATATTCGGTACTTTTTTTTGGGATTTCTTATATATTTCCAAACTAATAGATTAGACTTTACCTATAGGTTATTGGAGACTGGGTTATTACTGTTGGTATCTAAAAACTTTTAGTACGAACATGGGATTTATGTTTTGGAAAACAAAGATGAGAGAGTATAATCCTTTGAATTTTATTAAGGAAATTTGTATGTATAGGTTAAAATTATTAGGTTTTAGTGAGGAAGAAATTATATGGTTTATAATTGAAATTATTTACTATCTGGATACTACAAGTGGATGTGGTTCTGGTAAAGATGTACCCAGGATTAATAACTCCAAAAGTTACATCGGGCTTGCATTGAGTATTACATGGTACATGAAAATGTTCCTTATATGCATCTAATTTTACACCCCAATAGGATATTCTTGGTTTTCCTATAATTTTATTTTCCAACATTTGTGAAGGATATGAAAAAAAATTAATTCAATTGATTATTTTACCTAAGAAACCATATTTCTGATTATGAGATGAGACATGCATAAAATTTTCAATTTATATAATCTATTCCACTAGAAATGGGATCATACATTTTGATATATAATTTTATTATCAAATATAGAGTTTCAAATTGACAATATAAGTAAATTTGTAGAAATAATGGAAATAATATCAATGAATATAATCTAATAAGTATGATTGTTTGTTTCCTTGATGAGATTATGACAATCATTATAAATGAAATAGTATCCCAAACATTATCACCATACGAGCACATAGTATCATATGGTATAGTGGTAGAGAAATAATTTTCCAAGTATTATGGATTATAAGGGAATAATGTGAAGAATAAAATAATAAAGGGAAATATGTATAATGGGAATAAAGGAAAGAAGGATTCTCAATAATGTGATAACTATTGAAAGAAAAATTATGGTACATTCATGAAGGGAATCAAAGTTTTATACAATTTTGGAGGTAAAATACACCGTGATCATGATTGTAAGGACATGAAATAATATTACTATGTGAAATGATTCAACAATATGTATATAGGTTACTATGAAAATTAATTCCCCAATCATCAATGGAATATACCTAAAAAGGATCTAAATGATAAAGGTTAAACTTATGCTATTAATATTGATTGTGTGGAATGATTACTGTGAGTGTTTTTGTAATAATTAATAATGTTATATAAGTATTTTTTCAATGATATTATCATTATAAGTATCATAAATATTTTGGCAGCTATACTACATTACAACTTATTAAAGTATTTGAGATCATATGTTAAATGGAACCAATGACCAACAAAATGGGATTACGTGGAATGTTCATCATTTTAAAAAATATATAATTAAGGGATGATAATATTTAATATTATCTCAATGTTTGGATAAATTTTAAAATGATATATTTATAGGATAATATTGGTGACCTTGAAATAGTTTTTTTGGTGGTTCATGTTATCCTAGATAGAGTTTACACTATGTTTGGATTTATAAAATATATTCAACAATTTGGGTTTTTTAGAGAATTCATGTTTTCATTAATTTTTTATGGTGATAAAGGTATTCACATATTTTTAATATAATAGTAAGAGAAACATTATATTATATAGATAATATAATTTTGATTTAGTGACCTCCTAAATTATTTGAATTTGAATTCGGTCAGACATATTTTGTATGAGTATTTAGGATAAGTATTTTTGGAATTAATTATGTCAAAATATCGATTATTTGTGCTACCCATTTTTGCCTACGAAAATATCTATATATAAGTGAAATTAATTTTAATTATCTTCTTGAGATAATGATATGTTAAATGTTAATTTTAGTGCTTCAAGGAAAAAAATCAACAAGGATATTCATTCTAATGACTAAAAAATAATTTAAAACCAAAGGACAAAATTATTCTTAAAAATATATTAAATAAGTATGTTTTATTGTGTTATCTATAATGATGGTAAAATAATTTCAAAACATTAGTAAAATGATTTTGAAAAAATGTTTTACTATTATATTTATATATAATAAATCAATGGTCTTTTGACTCATCACATATTTACGGTTTTGTTGTTGTTTAATTTCTATTGAACATTAACTTTCTTATGATTAAAGACCTATATAATCCTCCATCAAAAGATAAGAATTGTGTTTTTCCTCTATGTCTATACCCTCAATTCACAAATATATTCTCTTACTTTGAATCCAAATTATATAATTATTCCATAGGACCATTATACATCACATTAGATCTTTTCAATAGGATTTTTTATTAAACTATCTCAATATATGGTATTTCAATAATGGTAACTTCTAGTGTCAGACCCTTGATTTCGGAGATCAAGTTTAAATTGAAAGATCACAATTTATTTAAGGGTTTAGAATGTAACATAAATTTATTTTAAAGTAAGATAATAATGTTTAATAACATTAATAACATATAAACCCAATCATTGAATGGAATATAATACCCAAATATTTATGATATATTTATTTAAATTCAATATTGAAAATAAATTTTGATTTATATAGTGATGGATTAAAATGAAATATGATACTCTATTAAAATATTAATATTTATCATGAC
This sequence comes from Viscum album, assembly GCA_963277665.1. Lineage (NCBI taxonomy): Eukaryota > Viridiplantae > Streptophyta > Magnoliopsida > Santalales > Viscaceae > Viscum > Viscum album. The sequence goes on from OY728151.1 coordinate 1,995,078,785, forward strand.
CATTACGACCTAGCCATTAATATGAAGGGTTTGAATAATAAAAACTAAATTAAATAAATTATATGTTTTATAGACCTATAAAAAAATTAAAAAGTTATATATTGAGTATAAATAAAATAATAACCATTTTAAGAAGAAAGGAATGTTTTATGATAAAAATATCATTCTGTAAAAACATGATTATACACACTTTGCAATGATAATAGAAAATTAATTTTTACCAATTATAGAAAATTTATTTTAAAAAATAAAATTCAATTTTTATATCTACATGTCAAAATTATCCTTGGGTGTACTTTTAATAATTATTTATATTGATTAATTAATTGATAAATAATGAAAAATAATGATTTTTACTGAAAAATTAACATTAATTTATATTATTTACAATGTTTAATTGTTTTTTAAATTATTATTCATGTAAAATTAGTAAAATTATATTAATAGTTATATAATTTATTTCATTTCAATCAATTTAATATTTATTTTTTTTATTTAAAAATTTTATATTTATGAGAAATTTATCATTGGAAAACCGCTCTTTCATCGCACCCATGGATTACTTTTTTATTTTATTCTTCCACTTCTATGAATTGAATTTGAAAAACTGGATTATGTTTTTGAAATGAAAATACTTTATGTTATCTAATAAGGTCTACGTAATTTTTGACCATGATGAATAGGAAGATAATAAAAAAATTGATTACTATGGTTAATGTAAAAATGGGTTTACCTGGGATTTAAACTAAAAATATAAGGTTTAAAAATTATATAAAACATGTAATGAAATTTTTTATAGACATATTTAGAACTTATCAGCCCCAATTTTTAGACTTTTTTTCAGGATAAAAATGTGAGTATCACTTTATCATTTCAAATATTCTATGTGTGTCGTCTCCCACACTTATAAAAAGAAACCCCCCATCTTCGATTATTCAAATGTACAAAACCATTTGGTTCATTAAATAATATCCCCAATAAATTAGTTAATTCCCTCATCACATCCTAGGGTCCTTATATAGATTAGTAAAGCCTCATTTTATGTCCTTGGGTATAAACCATTAGAAGATCTCTGTAGAAGAGGTAAAATTCCTAAAAGTGCATATTTGTTTTATTTATACTTCCCCCACCTTAAAAACAATATTAAAATATGATAATATAATAACACTATTGTATAAAATATTATTTTATATTATTATTTTAATGGAATAACATATATGTATCTCCAATTTCATAAAATGGGAATAAAAATGTCGATCATGTGTCTGGAGGACAACCCCCTCACGAACAGATGTAATTCAATTTCCATAACCAACATTAATGGATGGATATATTTATGGATTAAATATATTTATATTACATTAATAACATTATTAATGTTATTTAATTGTTATATCACTTACACAATCATAGTTTCTATTCCATTAGGGATACGATAATGTCCCTCGTGTGTCTGACAAACTATTGCCGCGAAAAACGATGTAATCCATTTTTCTCTTAATGCTTAAAGCAAATATATTAAGGTTAATGTTGATGAATATATATTATATTTAACATATATCCATTATTATGTAAATATAATATCACATCAAACTTTTTATCTTCTAATATGTTGGAAAACAATGACGTTGCGTGTGCATATGTGTTACAATCACCCCTACGTATCGCAGCGAAATTTTTTCATTTTATTTTTAAAAGGAGCATAATATATATATATATAATTTAATTATGTAAATGATATATATTAAATAATAATTCTTTTGGAAATGTGAAATAATATTTATTTTTCTTTTTTCAATCCATCATGAAAAATGGAAACAACATTCATATGTACATATGACCTATCATCTCTAGGAATAGAGTAATCCATTTTATTTCTATAAATTTAATAGATTACTCTAAATACCTATATAATGAATATATATGATATTTTTATGATAGCTATAAATATATAGATTATTTTACCATAATCAAATTAAAATATACAACATTACCAAATTAAAACATACATGAAAACGAAGCAATTCTCACTTGAATTTTTTTTACAAAGAATTAAAAATAGAGGTATAAAAGACTATAAGCTAATAATAAATTTAATATGAAATATTATAAATATCATGAATAGTGTTAAAATAATCCAATTATTATTATTCAGGATGTTCTGAAACATAGGATGAGTGTCAATCTCGAGGTAAGGGTTTCTCGTCTCACATTAACTTTTCTGAGACATATGCCATATTCACCACTTATTTGAATTATATGGTGAATATAATTACCCATAGATTTGTAATATAATTTATATATTTGTTAATTATATTTTATTTTTCATTCTATATTATTTCATTTTTGAGAATTATTATTTAGAGGTCACCAATTTTTTAAGGGTTTATTTCAAAATTTTAACATTATTTGGGATTTTGTAGGCTTAACTCTACATTGGTGGAATTATTTTATATTTCAATCATAAAATCAATATATTTTATTCTTCAATAGATATGGATGAAAATTTTCAAGTAATAGTATCATTTTATAGCTTTTGGTACTTAAAATGATTGAGAAAGTGTTTCTAAGAAAATCCTAATTTATTTCCCTCTTCGGTCGAAAATCCCTTTTCATCAAAATACAATCTTTTTGAAAAAATAATTTATTTTAAACATTTTAAAAATTATTTAAACGTTTTGTTTTTAACTATTTTTTAGTTTTTAAATTTATTTTAAAATTAATCATCATTTCATTTTCAAAATAAGTCTCTTTTGACTATTAAAGAAAATGTGAGAGGAATATTTTATTTAACACGTACGACATGAAGAAATTTTTTCCCTTTATGATAAAATAAAATTTTAAATTTTATTTTATAACATTCAATGCTTATTATCTAGTAAAAGTATCTTCAAAATACCTTTTGAACGTTTTGTTTTACAAAAGTCATTTTCAAAGATAAAAGTAAATTCTTATAAATTTTATGAAAGAAATTATTATTTTATTATTATTCATCAATGACAGGAAAAAATTATTTTACTTATGATACCATGTGATTTATTATATTGATATAATATTTATTATTTTATTGTATGTTTTATTATTAGTTTGATAGAGAATATACAATTTTAGTACTGATCACCATATTACATTAGATGGTTTATGATTTTGATTATCTAATTTGGGTGAGTATAAATATTTTATGTTAGTCCTTAAATAATAATTTTTATGTTCATTTTGAGACACCCATTTTATATGAGAAATTCATTTGAAGTAATAAGTTACAGTGGGGACTGAATTATAGATATCCCCTCTATACATCAACATGTCTCATGAGACTAATCGTTTGGATAAATTTGATGGGTTTGTACCCATAGATTTAATTTCTATTGTGAAAGGTCTTGACATATTGTTTCATATATATATATATACATAATTATTCATTAAAAATTTATGAGATTTTTTATGTATGACCATGTAATTATTCAATTAGTTATTATATCCATGGATAATTTTCATGGTCATGTAAATATATATAAGGATTTATTTGATCATCCTTTATTCCATCCAAATTATTCTCAATTTTTTGTTTCAATGCAATGTGTTTCAGTTACTAACCTCACCATATAGATTATGATTATTCATTCCGAATAGCCTCCACTATACACTTACCCTTAATGAGCATATGATCTCACCCTTTCTGTATGTTTTATATTCCATAGGTTACCTGGATGTTATTTGATGTGGATGTAGAGGGATACCCCTTGATGAATAATAGTGTTATCAAAGAAAATTATATTTTTATTTTTTAAAAAAATTATATGAATTTAAATCATCTATTTTACCAAGAGTAATAAACTATTTGGTAATTTAGGATGTAATTTCTTGAATATAGAGGCAATGAAATAAATTATACACTAGCTCTAGGTTTTTGCAGTCGAGGTAATCAAAATATTTCATTGGGGGGTTTCATGAATTCCTCTTGATTCAGGTTTATTTTAAAAACATATGTCAAATTATAAATTAATATCATGGATTTCATGATTCCTACTCCCATAAGGTTAGGAATCTTGTTTGGGTAGTCATGATATTACCTCTCACATTAGTTATTAAATTTATTCCTTCTATTTTTGTCCATTGAAAAGAAATAATTGGAAAGTTATGGTTAATAAATTTTAAAACCATAAATAACATAAATGAGACACCATGAGCTTTAATGGGATAAATCATTAATGATAGATATTACATAACCCATAAATTTCTAGGTTTAAATATACTCTTTCCATTATATATTTCTTAATGGAAAATATTATGGTAATTTTTATCCCATAATAAGGGTTCATAAAGGGATTTAAAATATACAATAGAATATACGTTCGGATTGTCAATATATGTGTGTAGAAATGCATTTTTTTTATTCGATAGGTTATGATAGAATCCATATTAATGTGCTCTTTGTAAGGTTATGACCCCTAGGTACAACCATTATAGAGCCACATCCTCTTTGGTTATTAACACACATATTTTTTTCATAGAATTCATTTACTCTATACTTTACGAAAATTTAGGTATGTTTTATTATGTTTTTTATTATCCATGTTGAATTTGCTATAGTTTTATAATCATATCACCAAAATAACTTGGCATTCCTAAAATACCAACTATGAAATCACATATCATTAGTACACTTCATTTCATGTTTTAATCCCAAAATTTGAAAATAGTACAACCAAATAAGATCCTGATCCCAAGTGTATTTGGGAAATTAGATACCTAACACATTAACATGATACATGGATATAACAACATTATCAAAAACACAAAAACCATGGCCTTTTATTCCATCAATCCTATTATATTGTTTGGGATGACATGGTGATGCATATTAGAAAAAAGAGATATATAAATCCCATAAAGAGAATAAACAATTCATAACTTAAGAAAAAGTAATACATGTAATCCAAGATGTATATATTGGTAACATAAGTGGTCAGAATCATAATCATGAACAATGAGGCATGATATAACATGATTAGATAAAGGAAACATGGGAATATGGAAACAACATAAAACATGAAATCATAATCATAATTCAAGGTCAAATATTATGAAAACAAGACATAGTTCTCAATGGATAACCTAACACATAACATACATGGAATACCATAAGGTGAAATCATTTTTCAATGCACTAGAGGGATAAATAAATTTGGTCCCACCCTTCACAATCAAATCATGTACATGCATATATATATTCTATATTAACCATACAACATAAGGATTTATTACATCAATTTAAATCCAAGATTAAGGTGTGCTGCTTATGTACATGTATATCCCAAATCAATTAAGTATATGAAAAACTGGGAAAATACCCTTTGGTGGAGACATATATATGTATTTACTATACAACTGTTTGGCATGGAAATTCAAAGGAAAATTTTGGCATCATAATTGGTGTACATTATGAATTATTGAAGGGGTGAATGGGAGAAGAATGTGTTTATAATAACATGGGAATCATATGTAATGTAATAGTGATGTGTAACAATATTCCAAAACATTCAAAATTGGAAATCAAAAGGCATGCCATAAAAAAGATTCTACAATAATGAGGTGAACTAGATAATCTATTACCTTGAGACGAAACTTCTACAAGATTTTGAGGATTTTATTATGATATTGGGGGCTCATTGAGATAGATATATAGATGTAATTTAATAGTTTCATTTTGTTCCAAGGGTTTTGGGGTATGAGTAATGGTAGTTTGAGTGGATTTATATAGAAACAGATAGAGAAAATTTTTATTAGATTTTAAATATAGGCTTTACACATTATATGATAATGCAATAAGAAAACAAAGACATTATCAGGGGTTTTAAAATGGTTTCAACCAAAGAGTAGTGTTTTAGATTATTTTATAAGACTAATAACCGAACTCATTAATTTAATACCCATGGTTATGTGGGTACGATTAATATTTATAAGGAATTGATTTTAAAAAATTAAAATATATTATTAGTTTTGGAGGATTACATATGGGTTTATAAAAGTAATAAAATAAACTAAATAATAAATTATTTTATAGGGTAAACATATTTATAGTTGTAGAAACTCTTTATAGTATGTATTACATCACTTTGGGGGTTTTATCATTCCATAAAACACACCATATATATATAGAGTATTTAATTTTGACCAAAAAATTTTATAGTCTCCGAAAATAATGAAAAAATAACCATTGGATAATTTCAATGTCATGAATTAAAAATAATATTTATTTTATATAAATATTTTTAATTTTGTTGTAATTTAACCTTTTAAATAAAAAATCCACATTTAATGAATGGTACTTATTTTTTTAACACGTAAAAAAATTATTTTTTCCTTCGTAAAATTATATTATGTATTATATTTAATAAATATTATTTAATAATGTTATTTCATAAAATTATAATTTACTTAAAAAGTTCATGAATTAATCAATGGGGGGTTTTGATTGAGACTATATATTTTTCTAATAATACAATTCAATTTTTGTTGTATTAAGATATAATTTTTATCAAGCTAATTATTTAATCATTTATAAAGTAATAAAAAAAGGATAAATATATAAAAAAAATTATAAACATTCACATAATTAGGGTATAGTTATATATCAATTTGATACACTTATGAATTCCAAAAGGGTATGGTGTGAAATAATGATATTTTTAAAGGTGTTTTGATAAACATGGTTTGGGTTATGATCTAAAGGATCTTGAACACATCGTATAAGTAGATTTTCTCAGGATTTAGTTTGTGAATATATGATTTTCCTTGGTCAATACCTAGTAATTTTATATTTATCAAAATATTTTTTAAATGGGTTTCATACGGAATGATCATACTGGTCATGTGCATCACTTATTTCACTATCTCCTATTGGATTTATCATAACACATTATATATAATAATAATAATGAATATATTATAATAAAAATATTATTAATTGTTATGATGTGTAATTTAATTTTAAAACTGATTGGATATAACTAATAATAATCTTAAATAACCAAATTATTTCTTTTATTTTCTATAATTTCATTTCTTAAAATGGGATTCACTCATTTCAAAAGGGAATTTCATTTGTAAATGTTAAGGTGATTAAACCGACACATCCCTAAATGACCTATGCACCAATTACTCAATAATAAAACAAACCTAATCTTTGATACCATTTTATAGAAATTTGGATCAATTTGACCTAACAAATCACCCAATCTGATGTGACACTAGGCCTCAACCATGCCTCCCTGTATTGTATAGCGTTTCGACTAGTGGAGAAGGTCAAAAAAGATATAGTGGGAAGACTATTCTATCTGTTTAGAGTGAAATAATAGTAGAAAATGACCAAAATAGTACGCATCTTTAACCATCTGAGTACAAAATATAAATAACTGAAACAATATTATTGTGTACAAAATGAAATGTGTTATATAATCAAATGTACATAAAGCATGCTATAATAGCCAACTTGAATCCCACCTTCCTAGATGCATATTCAAAATAATGAAAAATGAAAAAAAATACATCGGTCTCAATTTTCAACATTGACCTGAACTATATAATTGATCTCCACAACAGAAAAACCACTCCAACATGATTTCGAGACCACACACTAGAATCCCTTCTCAATCAAGAAACATTGGGCCTCTTCTTGATCCACTGCATATCCTATGTCCAAATGGTAAACCCATAATCTACTACAACAACAAGTGTATGCACACGTGATTTTACCATCCTAATTGATAAGTAATAAAATATTTTATATAAAAATATACCAGGATGAAAATAAATAAATTTAGTAAAAATGATGATAAAATAAATAAAATAGCCACCTTTGGGACCCAAACTAACACCTATTGTAAATATACCCCTTCTCTAGCCCTCTCTAGAGTAATTATAACAAATGAATCACCCAACCAATAACATCAAGAACATCCACCCAAACTTCAAATTAGATCCCAAATGTATTAAAATGATACATCCATGAATGATGGTCCCTTAGAAATAGCTACAGGCATCCATGATAATATGCATATCCAATGGGCTCTTGGACTCCAAAGACATGATCAGAGCTGGAGACATAAATTATGCTATCACATAGTGAACATATCTATAGATTTATAGTCTCGATGAATTATATATATCTATAAAATCAAATTATGGAAAGGAATATAGCCCAAACCAAGTATGTCTAAAACTTCCTAGAACATGGACACACAATCTCTAGTTAGGGTAATACATATGATGTCCTAGGTAGGGGATTCAATTCTCTATATCATTCATAATATCCTTATAACCGTCTAAAATATATCTGTACAACATTATATTAAACCAAAGAAATCTTATGGATAATTCCTAGTCTATGATATCACAATGTTCTCCACCAAGAGCATTGAACTGAGTTTAAATTTCATCAAACATACTTTCCGAAAGGCTATTAAAACAATTGTCAATACAACTCTTGAACCCATTATTCAAAAAGTTGAACTGTCAGTTCTGATCATCGATCGGTTAACAACACAAGGGGATTCTTCCACTATTGGGATCTCATCATCAAACAATATCCACCATAGACTCTCACTAACCATTTCTTCAGCCCAAACAAAACATTATGCTCACTTGGATCCTAGGGTTGCAACACAAATGAATTACCCACTAGCTGATCCCATATTATACTAAAGATGATAGGATGTGGCAGTAACATGATTCAAAAATGGGAATAAGGCCAAAGAAAGTATATGTCACCCTTTAAGGGGCTCCTGACCCTCATCTAACTCTCTATGTCAATCCCCTAACAAGGGAATGTTCCATGTGTTTTTCAACAACTTCCAATTCGTCCCTAATAAATAACACCCTAATATGTGCATCCAAAGGGGTTACTCAGAAACTATTCTAAAAGAAGAAAAATGAATCTTAAATATGATTTATAAATCATTGTGTCATATCAAAACAAAATAGGATCCTTAAGATCAAAATATCAAACAACATCACTAACCCACCCTTAAGGGAAATATCAAGGGTACCTTTGAACCATAAAAACATAGCTTAATGGTACCCAATCATGCAAATTTTATCGTTATGCCAACCCATACCAAAGGCTCAAAATGAACTAATCCTCAAGATACTGCTCAAAAACGCAAGCCAATATTCCACCCGAAATCATTCTGACATCTTAGAGACATCCCAATAATCCCACCGAAGATATTTATGATTCTTGACTACTTGGTAGTATAATTTTTTTTTAAATCCCGATTTGAACTATAACAACAAGGTACAATTTAGCTCACAACCCTCTTAGGAATAATCACACATTTCTCTCCTAGATGGTTCCAAATCCAAATCCATGAGGGGAACCCCTTTTATAAATTTGTATTTCTCAATGAAACTCACTATGGCTGCTAGGAGCTTGCATGCCTCACGGTCACATTCCACTAAAGAGTAAACTCTGTAATGGGACACTAAATAAGACCATTATTGGTTTACGGATGAGGAAGGAATACAAACACCTCCTTAACCCTGATACTATGCACCACCAAGGTACACACTAGGTGTTCCCTCAAAACAAACCAAGAACAAGGGTCCTCCTAATATAGACACCTCTTCAAGTCACACATGCGGAAGGGATATGCAGAACCAAATACGAACCCCCTCAAGGGTTTATGGAAAACTAGGGATATAATTTAAATTAAATTAAATGACTATAAAAAGGTAATAAACACCAATATAAATCCCACATCCTACCTGAAAATGTAACCACTGAATCATTAGGATTGAGATCATGCTTCATTAATAGATGAAGCACATAATTAATAACATAAAATGTTGTTATATTAATTAAAACAATTCAAATAATTTAATCAATTTATTTTCACAGTGGAAAAATTAATAAAAAATAACCAAGGAGATTCTACTTTCCCAAACCTCAACCAACATCCCATTAAAGGCCCACATTGCACTCTCATCAATAATCTGAGAAAAAATACATAACACAATGTGCACAATAAATATGAAATTACTTTAAATTAAATTGAATACTATGTAAAAAACCAATAGAAAACTTACCTCTACTAAAATGACGAGAGATTGTGTGATAACACCATTTCATGGATTTATATTTCCAACACAAACCTAATCCAAATAATCAACTACCATTTCCACCATGCCCTTGTGGAAACAAAACTAAAACCCTATGATGGAGATATCAAGACAAATTGTAAGGAATAAAGTAGATTTTAGGGGAGGAGATAAGAAGAATCCCAACTCAAAATAAGGAATAAATTTTTGAAAACCCACCATTAAATTTAATGGGGTTTAAAAATAAAAGGGGGGGGGAGCCACCTAGTTTTCAAATGTGAAAGGGAGGAAGAGGGGTGAATAAGGCCTAAAATCCTAGGGGGTGGTATTTTTGTATTTTCCAACTTTTTAAAGAGACAAGGGAAGATGCATGGTTTTGATGCATGGTTTTCCAACTTGTGCACCAATCATGCCCAAGGATCTACCTAGATAACCCCCCCCCCCCACATTGTTTTGTCACATGGTTTAATAATCATGTGAAAATGATTCCAAATGGCTCTAAAAACCCTATGAAACATTTACATTGATTTTTTGAAGAAATTAGTTACCATCACAAGTTGGTCCCATGCCAAGCCATTATTATAGCGCTTCCTATGAAAATCACATGGTTTCCTATGAACCATGCTCAAGCTATGCACCTGAACTATATCCTCTACAAAAATAACTAGAAAAACCTTAATCCATATATTAGGCTAATTGGTCACTACAGTGAAAATCCCAACCTACCTTTTACACCAATTAATCAACATACAATCATGTATTATATCTGATTGTTAAAAACGCTACCATTATGTAGCTTTATCCAAAATTCCTAGATTCATCAGCCATTATTTAAAAGGCCCAAATTTTATTATTTAACCATGTAGACAATGTATTAATTGATTTAACTGGTATGGTTTCTATCTCTCTATATCCAATTCGATGTGAACCCAGCTGTTGGATTTATTATGACTCCTCACAAAGTGCTCTACCTTAATTGCTAACACAAATGAAATCTGACTCACCCTCAGATGAAAACAACAAAACCTGATCCTGATTAAAAACATAGAGAAACCCATTCAATAATGCCTTAAAACTAAAATATGGTATTTTCCATTGAAATATATCTATATAAATCCAACCACACACTTGGAACCTAAAGCTACAACTACTAACTTACAACCAAGATGAAATTACACTCTATATGACTATCCTCGCTATTGGTTGGTAGAATAACACCAAGCTCCTTGTTTAATGCTCTATCCACCACCAAAAATGATGATTGTACATAAGAAAATCTACCACACCTTATAATAAAACCAAAAATAGTAACCAATTATGATTTCTAGTTTATCAGGAATAACTTCATTTAAGATCATATAGTGGCCCCCCACTATAAATCTTTACATTAACCTCTCCCTAAGAGCTAAACCCAATAGGTTCACTATGAAAATACTATTTGGATTTCTCAAGACCAGAAAAAAATCTCAACTAATCTATGCATATTCCATCAACTAAACAACATTGAGAAAAAAAATATGCACATGTATTTACATTTTAAAATTAATGGGATTATCTGAACACAAATGCCAGATGTTTCCATGAAATTAAATCTCAAACTAGCCTCATGATCACACAATCCACATCGTACCAACCAAGTATAACTAACCTAAAACCAATGAATAATATCATCATATAATTCAATAATAACTAGCCAATTCTAACCACCAACTTCTTAGTTGTTAATAAAACACTAAGGATCTGAACACACTCCCAATTTTCTACTAGAATCACAACTAGTAATGAGAAGATCCACGAATCTAACCAAACCTTCTCTGTAAATTAAACTCAAAACTACAAGAACTACTAGATCGAAGACTAATTAAATTCGATAACATGATAATGATCAAAAAACTAATTTTGAATCTTTACCCTCACAGAGCCAGTACCTAGGATTACCAAGCTCATACAACCCAAACAGGTCTCTACTCATCCCCAACACTCACTAGGGTCCCTCAAACCCACCTCTACACATCCACAACACTGACATGGTCAAATGGTCTAAAACCCAGTCAGTCAATACCTTCAACATTTATTTTGAAAACTAATCCAATGCCAAAATTGAAGTATAAATTAAAATTGAATCATATTCCACATTATTCACACCATTAAGCTGGCCAAAACCCCCTAAAACATTCAATATAAATAAATTTAATATTTGAAATACCATTTCAATCACATTTATAAAATCATATCTTTTCCCCTATGTATTCTATCTTAATCAATTCCTATTCTAAAATTCTATTTCAAAAAAGTTATTTTATTATACCTTAAAATAAAATCCACAACACAAAAAAATCTATAAATAAGTCCACTAACATTGGTTCATCCAAGGATTCACTAACAACCAATTTATAAAGTTATATATTCCATGTTGATGATTGGACTGATGTGAGCTTGTCACGATTTATTGTGATATAATGAAATTCATACAATATGTAGAAAGATATAATAATTTATTCATAAAACATAAAATCCTGAATTTACCATGTGATTCAAATATTGTTAATTCCCCATACCTCAATCATGTCCTTTTCCATTTAACCACTGTCCAACACCTTCTTCCAAAGATCATTTAATCCCATCAAACCTCTGTCGTACCATGAATGGTCCAACCTCAATCAATAATGCATAAAAAATTAATTATAATTGTTTTTAATTAATTTTATTCCCATTCAAATACACATAAAAAAGTGAAAGTAATTATTCAATTTAATATTATTAGGAATAATTCCCTAATAACTCACATGAAGACCTTGTAATTGTAACGAACAAAACATTCATTAAGGGAAATCCCTCTTGATCTATTTAAATGTTTCTTTGTGTAAAATGATTATATAAAATGTCAACTTATTTGGTTTTATGTTAAGAATTGTGATTTTTTCTAATATTTCCATAGAACATTGATCACCGGATTAGTATAAATATCGGGATTTAACAAATCCAATTTACTCAGACCATGGAAGTTATGGCCTCATCTAGTAGACGTGCTCCCTAGGAATCCCATTTTTCAGAGATCGGAAAGGTTGTGGAACCATTTGGTTTCTCTCTTTACCAAGCCCAAGACAAGAATGAATATGTTAAGCTCAAGTGGGACTTCCGATGCGAGAAATAGAAGTTGATAGAGATTACCACCTGATCAATGTTATCAAAGCCACCCCAAGAGGCTGTTACAATCGCACACCTTACTCTTCGGTCTTATACGGGTGTTATAAGGGGTTATGTAACAAAACCTTATCACTAGGGTTATGTACATTATTTTTGTAAATAATAATGAAGATACTTTCATATTATTATTGTTACCTTGTAAATAGATTTAAAAACACAAATATTATTCTTAGTTAATGTTCAACTAGGAATTCTATTTTGATGAATTAATGGATTTTTGAATTAAATAATATTTTAATAAAATATTATAATTATTATTATCATTAAATTAAATTTTATTAAATATAAATGATCTTTTAATTTTATTAATGCAATTGTAATTTTTATGAAGGTTTAAATTCTATTTTTCTCAAAACCCGTGAGTTTTCGATAAATGTCAGTTTTTATTTTAAAAGTGAAAATTAACATATTTAAAAAATTATTTAGATAAAATGAATATTTTTTCTGTAATGAGGACATCAAAATTATCTGACAATGAATTTTTCAAAATTTTCCGACACAGTCATATTTTTGGGAAAAAATTAAATACTGTTTAAATATATAATGTGTTTTATGAAATCATAATTACCCAATAGTGATGTAATAAAATATTATAAGATATTTTTTCTACCAATATATGTTTTTCCATCAAAATAAAGTGGTTTTGGGTTTGTTTGACTTATTTTACAAAGAATTAATGGAACCTTTAGGACTTATTAAACATCTTGTATTTTTAAATTTTTTTCCTTGGGAGTGTCACTCACCACCACATAAGCAACCCCATTATTTTAAGAAGACCGGACATTGGAATTATAAAATATTTTTTCCCACTACCATTTTGAAAAAACACGAGAAAAAAAATTTCTGGTTTGTGGTTGGGATTAGTTTAATGTGTGGTTTCCCAAACCTGAATAATAAATAATTCCCTCACCTTTCCTATATAAACCCACCCAAGCTCCCACTTCTTCCTCACTCAAAGCCTTTGTATTTCGACCAACCATTGACCAACTCCCTCTATAATCCTCCCATGGTGCCCCAATCTCCCAAGAAGCATCTCCCAAGTCTCACTCAATCCTTTGGAAGCACACATCCAAGTATGGGTTTTTCTTCCATTATCATTTTTGTCCAATTTATGTAATTTGGTTATACCATTTTAATTTAAAATATAAATTTCAGGGTATGGTTTCGCTCCTCCCCCATACTGCCCTATTTTTTTAAATGATTGGATACCCCTTTATCTCTCAATATATGCCTCCCATGTACAACCGTTACTATGCCGAAATTCCGTGAGGGATTTCTCTCCCTTCTTTTACATCCAAGTAATCCTTTTGTATTATGCCTCTAAGTTCCATTACAATTATTGGGAAATGTATTGATATGACCCCCTATTACTTTCCATTTCATGTACATATTATGATACACCCCATTCTCTCTCATCAACCATTTTTATGAATTCTTACATCACGCCGTTACGCTGCCAAAATTGACCAATTATCCAAGCCAATGTCATTGTGTAGTGAATACCATTCCCATATCTCTATCAAGGGTATTCACCTTTATAAACATTTAATTATTTATTGTAATGTTTCATGTATAAATTCCACATTACTTTATCATGGAATAAATGATGATGTTTTATGAATCCTTGTTATATGTTCCATGTGGCACACTTATGCAAAAAATGAAATGTTTAAGAATGGTGTGCCATTATAGCACTCCAATTAATTGGGTAACGTATAGTTTCATTATACATCATGTGAAATGAGTGTTTACTCATGATAATTCTAGTGCATTTAATTTTTACTCATTTTTTCATGTGCAATGAGGATTCACTCATGCTCTATGTGCAATGAGCCTTGGCTCATGCTAATTCCATGTTATGTGTTGTTCCCACATTTCCATGTTATGATTATAATTATTTATCATGCCTTTATGTTTACGCTTCTATTGTTCTATAATGATATTCCAATTATATAAAATATATTTTATTCCTCATGTTACTCTATGTTTATTCCCTTACTGGGTTATATAGCTCACCCTTTTATTATGTATGTCCTCAGGTTATCCCATGCAATGATAAGTACGAGAGAATATAGTGGTCATGTAAAAGATGTTTTCAATAAATATGTTATATTTCATGTTTTATTTTGTTATCTAATTATCCTAATCCCCAAAGACAGTATACCTACTGATATTTTATTTTGTATCATGTGAAGCTCATGTAATAAATTATGTTTAATTGTGTAATAAGAAGAAGGGTTTTCGTAATTGGTATGAGATTATAAGTTTTGTAATTTTTCAGATTATTATTAGAAAACTATAGAAAAGACTTTGAGACAAGACTATGTATAATAAAATCATACCTATGTTTTGGTGAGTATTGAGAAAGTGTTTTATCGAGGGAATACATCCATTTCTGGATACGAGCAGGTAGAGGCAGCTCTGCCGCATATGTAGCCTAGGGGTAAAACCTGAAAACACCACTTTGATATAGACTCAAATTAGAACTGGTGCACCACAATGTGCCTTGCTGTACTCTTGGTTATGAAACTCCCAGGGGATATGCTTTGGTAAATTAATGAGCTTAGTATGAACCACTATTAAGGGAACAAAAAAATTCCCTATTAATATATGTTAGAAAGTAAATCATAGATAACATAGACTAAATCCAACAGATTCTTATGTTATTGAAATAAAATTTATTTATAAGTCGTTAGTTTTGTCCTTGGATTACCTCATATGTGTTACCCCTAACATTCCTTTTATTCTATCCAATGTATGGTAATAGTAGGACTCAGGCTAACAGCCGATGTGACGATAAATGTGATGATTGTACTAATGAGATGCCCAGTCCAATGGGAGCGAGAATAGAGAAATTTGTCATGATTATCTCTCAGATAAATGAATATTTTAATTGAATCATGGGTCAAGTAGAACGTGCAACCCCTCCCTCCCCATATAAGAATGAAGAAGTCAATATCGAAAACTTCTTGAGACAAATGCCACCTACTCTTAATGGATCATCTGATCCCTCAATTGCTGAATAATGGATCAACACCAATGAAAAGATAGTATCCATCCTTCAATGTTCTGAACAAGATAAGGTTTCCCTTTATTCTTACCATACGGAGGGTGAAGCTGATCAATTTTGGGTGTTGATAAAAAATACAAGCCTGAGGAGGAAATCGAGGCATTGGAATGGAAGGATTTTCGGAAGATGTTTTTTGATAAATATTTTCTGCACACCATCTAGCTTAAGATGGAAATGGACTTCCTTTCCCTGAAGAAAAATAATGACTAATTTGTTGGTGCGTATAGGGAAAAAATCACAAGGATTGCATGACACTATTCCGACCGTATCGTTACCCCTGAATGTAAGGTTGACCTCTTCTTTATTGGGCTGAAATGTAGCCTCCGGAAAGCGCTGGTCATTCGTGACTTTGACATATATGAGGAAGTTATCTGATGTTCCCTCAAGGTTGAAATGGAGATTAAAGAAACTCATGGGTATCATGGGAATAAGAAGAATAAGGTGGAGTTTAATGATGTTTGTCCGATGGATAAATCCAATGGTGCTAAGAAGATCCATCACCCCACATGCCAATGGTGCTGAAAAAATCACCCTATAAATTGCCTGAAGGGGATAAGGAAATGCTTTAGGTGTGGAAGACAAGGGCACTTGGCTGTTAAATTCCGACAAGAAAAACATGCGGCTGCAACATAGGTGATGAATGATCCATTTGAACCTCAACTGATTGTTCATTGCTAAAACTACAATGAACCAGGGAATCTGGAAAATCAGTTCCCTAAGCCAAGGGTTTTCGGAGGCAAGCAACATCCTTCAAGGTAGAAAGGGTGATCTTTTTCCATCACTACTGATGAAATGAACCTCGACAACGATGTGGTGACTGGTACGCTAGTTATTCATTCATTAATGGTGAACATACTTTTTGATTCAGGTTCTACGCATTATTCTATATATCAATAGTTTAGTAGAACAATCCCAGCAGCAACAAAAATCATGGGAGTGAAGATGTTAGCGGGTACGAAAAATTGGTAAATCATTGCCTCCCATGATTATAAATCCACCCTTGTCTAAATTTGTGTATTGAGCTTCCTGGAAAACCTCGTCATACTCCCTCTGGTGGAATTTTATACAATTCATGGCATGGATTGGCTTTCCTTATATAGAGAAAACATAAATTACCATGAGAGGGAAATCACTCTCTATGTGGAGAATCGACCCCTGATTATTTAAAGTGCAAGGAGGAAAATGAATATTATTTAGCTTCATCATCTCAAGAATGGATATTAATGCACTATGACCACGGGTATCTGGCTCAGATGATTAAGTCTAAGGAGGAAACCATCCTAGAATACATTCCTATTGTGAGGGAATTTTCTGAAGTGTTTCCCGAGAAATTTCACGGTCTTCCTCCTAGAAGATATGTTGACTTCTCAATTGAACTTATAACTGGGGCATTGCTAATATCCAGGAATCCGTATAGAATGGTTTTTTTAGAGATTTAGGGGTTGAAGAAACAACTACAGAAGAATCTGGATAAAGGGTTTATATGTCCAAGTGCTTCACTATGGGGTGCACTAGTCCTCTTCGTCAAGAAGAAGGATGGGTCAATGCTCCTTTGCAAAAATTATTGTGAGCTCAGCAAAATCATGATAAAGAACAAGTATCCTCTCCAATGAACTGATTACTTGTTTGATTAGATGCATGGAGCACAATACTTCTCTAAGGTGGATTTGCGGTTGGGATATTATCTAGTGAGGGTGATAAAGGAAGATATCGCTAATTATACTTTTTGTACAAGATACAGGCATTATGAATTCATAGTAATTCCATTCGGACTCACTAATGCTCCAACAATCTTCACAGACATGATGAATAGTGTTTTTAGATATTACCTTGACCAGTTTGTGGTAGTCTTTATAGATGATATACTGATATACTCCAAAACCAAGGATGATCATAAGGAGCATCTAAGAACTTTATTAGAGAACTTATGGATGGATATCCTCTATGCAAGGTACATCAAGTGTGAGTTATGGTTGAAGGATGTCTCATTCTTGGGACATATCATCATAATCAATGAGATATTTTTGGATCCCTCCAAAGAAAATTCAATTGAGGGGTGGCCGAGGCCAACATCGGTAATGGATATCCATAGATTCTTGGGGTTAGCTTGATATTATCAACGATTTGTGATAAATTTCATGCTATTGTCCAACCCTCTACCCAAGATAACTCGGAAGAGAGTAAAGGTTTCATGGAGTGATGAATGTGAAGAAGGTTTCAAAGAGTTGAAAAGGAGGCTTGTCACTACGCCTGTACACACTTTACCCACAAGTGGAGATATTTTTGTGGATTTCAGTGTTTCATCGATGAAGGGTCTGGGATGTCTGTTGATGCAAAAAAGAAAAATTCATTTCCAATGCTTTATGGTAATTGAATGTTCATGAACTGGACTATCCAACACATGATGTTGAGTTGGCTGTAGCGATCTTCCCTTTGAAAATTTTGTGGCATTATCCCTTTGTGCAGAAGTGTGAAATATAGACGGACCACAAAATCCTCAAGTATATATTCACACAAAAAGAGTTGACCATTACCCAACGAAGATGGCTAGAGCTGATCAGAGACTATGACTACTCAATCCATTACCACCATGGGAATGTGAACAAAGTGGAAGATGCACTATGTAGAAAGGACCCAGTGATTATAGAATTGATGAGAATTGAAAAGGATCCAATTTTCTATGATTTTATGAAGATGGACATGGGAATAATTAAGAAGGGAACATCATCAATCCTTTCACAAATGATTTCCCAATGTCACTTTTTTAAAGGTTAATAGATGCTAAGAATGATGATGTGGGATTTCAGGGAAAAGTGGAAGCTATCGGAAAAGGGAAATCCTTGGAGTTTAATTCTAATGAAGATGGAATTGTGAGATTTGGGAAAAGACTATGTGTTCCATCACGTTCGGAGCAGAAGAAGGAACTTTTGGATGATTCACATATTTCGAATTTCTCTATTAACCAAGGAAACACAAAGATGAATTGAGATCTCCAAGAGCATTATTTGAGGGATAATATGAAGAAAAATATCACTGAATATACATCAAAATTCCTGGTGTGTCAGCAAGTGAAAGAATGGAGGTAGAAGTCTAAGGGTATGATACGACCATTTCCCAAACCGGAATGGAAATGGGATAACATCACCATGGACTTTGTCACCGGACTTCCGAAGATATCCATAGGGAACAATGCAATCTGGGTTGTTGTGGATCGTCTTACAAAGGCTATACACTTCATTGCAATTCAGGAGGATTTCTCATTGGATAAACTGGAACAAATATATATTTGGGAAGTGGTAAGGCTACATGGAGTACCACTGTCTATTGTGTCTGATCGAGATCCAAGATTCACTTCTACGTTTTGGGAAAGTCTTCAATATGCTCTGAATACTGAACTGAACATCAGTACGGCCTATCATCCTCAATCTGATGGAAAATCTGAGCGGACTATCCAAACACTTAAGGACATGTTGAGAGGGTGCTAAATGGACTTTAAAGGATAATGGGATCAACATCTTCCTCTAGTTGAGTTTTGTTATAATTACAGTTTCCACTCGAGCATCCAAATGGCACAAAATGAAGCCATGTATGGGAAAGGGTGCAGAACACCAGTGTGTTGGGATGAGGTCGGTGAGCATAAGCTAGTTGGACCAGAAATGGTCAATGAAATGGTGGAGAAGGTGAAAACCATTCAGCATAATGTCAAGGCAGCTCAGAGTCAACAGAAGAATTATGCAGATAACCATCGACGGGACATTGACTATAAAGTTGGAGACATAGCATTTCTACGCATATCTTCTTGGAAGAAGGTCTTAAGGTTTAGAAATAAAGGGAAGCTAATTCCAAGGTACATCGGCCCCTTCGACATTCATGATCATGTTGGGGCAGTGGACTATCGACTAGCACTTCCACCTACCATGGACAAAGTACATGATGGCTTTCATATATCCCTCTTATGGAAGTACATACCAGACCCTTCACATGTACTCTCTTTAGAGGAGGTACAGTTAGACGATGAACTTTTTTATGAGAAGATACCAGTGAAGATCTTATCTTGTAGATAAAAAGTTCTATGAAATAAGACAATGCCCCTCATCAAGGTGTTGTGGTGAAACCAAAATTTTTATGAAGCAATGTGAAAATCAGAGGAAATAATGAAGCATAGTTACCCACATCTGTTTTAGTGTGGGAAAAGAAAATTTCGAGGTATAATTTTTTTAAGGGGGGAAGATTGTAACGAACCAAATATTAATTAATGGGTATCCCTCTTGATCTAATTAAATGAATCTTTTTGTAAAATGTTTACATAAAATTTCAACTTATTTGGTTTTATGTTAAGAGTTGTGATTGTTTCTAATATTGTTGTTGAATAGTGATCACATGATTAGTATAAATATAGGGCTTTAACGAATCCAATTTACTGAGAAAAAGAAAGTGATGGCCTCATCCAGTAGACGTGCCCCATAGGAAGCCCATTTTTTAGAGCTCGGAAAGGAGGGGGAATCATTTGGATTTTCTCTTGACCAAACCCAAGCTGAGCTTGAATATGTTGTGCTCAAACGGGACCGCCTACAAGAGAAATAAAAGTTGATAGAGATTATTACCTGAGAAATGTTCTTCGAGCTACCCCAAGAGTTTTTCACCATTGTAAACCTTAATCTTCGGTCTTATGTGGGTGTTATAAGGGATTATGTAACAAGACCTTAACACTATGGTTATGTATATTATTTTTTTATATAATAATGATTATAATTTCATATTATTATTGTTAGGTTGTAAATAGTTTTTAAAGCAAAAATATTATTTTTATTTAATGTTCAACTAAGAAATATATTTTGATGAATTAATGGATTTTTTATTTCAATAAAATCTTAATCAAATATTATTATTATAATTAAATTATTTTTTATTAAATATAAATGATCGTATAATTTTATGAATAGAATTGTTATTTTTATTAATGTTTCAAAGCCATTTTTTTTCAAAACCCATGAATTTTCAACAAATGTTGGTTTTTATTTTAAAAGTGAATAATAACATATTTAAAAAATTATTTATATAAAATTAATATTATTTCTTGAATCATGATGTCATAATTATCCAATGGTGAATTTTTCATAATTTTCTGAGATAGTCAAATTTTTGGGTAAAAATTAAATTTTGTTTAAATATATAATGTGTTTTATGTCATCATAATGAACTAATAGTGATGTAATAAAATATTATAAGCTTTATGTTCTGCCAATATATGTTTTACTATAAAAATAATGTGATTTTGTGTTTTTTTGACATATTTTTCAAATCATTAATAGACCCTTCAAGACTTATTAAACATCTTGTTTTTTTAAATTGTTTTCCTTAGGAGTGTGACTTACCTTAACATAATATGCCCAATTATTTTATGAATCTTGGACTTTGGCCTTAAAAAATATTGTATTCCAATCCCCTTTTCCAAAAACCATGGGCATAAATCATGGGCTAGTTTGTGTTTTGGATTAGTTTAATGTGAGGTGTCCCAAACCTAAATAATAATGAATTCTCTCACCTTTCCTATATAAACCCACATGAGCTCCCACTTCCACCTCACTCAATGCCATTTGAGTTCATCCAACCTCTACCATACTCTCTCTAGAATCCTCCCAAGGTGCCCCATTCTCTCATGAGGACTCTCTCAAGCCTCTCTCAAGCCATTGGAAGCACACTTCCATGTAAGGGTTTTTCTTCTTTTATCATTTTTGTCCAATTTTTATAATGTTGTTATGACCTTTTAATTTCAAAAATAAATGTTGGGGTATGGTTTATAACATACACCATACTTCCCTCTTTATTTTGAAATGTTGGGAGATCACTTTCTCTCTCAATAAATTCCTCCCATTAACACCCGTTACTATGCCGAAATCCCGTGAGGGATTTCTATCTCTTCTTTTAAATCCAAGTAATCATTTTGTATTATGCATCTAAATTCCATTAAAATTGTTGGGACATGTATCTATATTACCCCACTTACTTTAATTTTCATTTAAATATGATGATACTCCCTTTCTCCCTCATCAACCATTTTTATTAATTCTTACGTCACGCCGTTACGTTGCCGAAATTGCACTGATTTTCCAAGCCAGTGTCATTGTGTAGTGAATACAATGCACGTATCTCTATCAAGGGTATTCTCAATTATGAAAATTTATTTATTGATTATAAATTTTAATCTATTAATTACACATTTTTTATCATGGAATAAATGGTGATGTTTTATGAATCCATGTTATATAATCCATGTGGCACACTTATGCATGAAATGAAATGTTTAAGAATGGTGCGCCCTTGTAGCGCTCCAATGCATTGGGTAGAGTATAGTATCATGATACATCATGTGCATTGGTTTTTTACTCATTCTAATTCAATTGGAACGAGGTTTTACTCATGATTCATGTGCAATGAGGATTTACTCATGGTCTATGTGCAATGAGGCTTATCTCATGCTAATTCCATGTTAAGTGTTGTTTCCACATTTCCATGTTATGATTATCATGCTTTATAATACCATTATGTTTATACTTCTATGTTTCTTTATTTATATTCCTATTGTCTAACATGTATTGTATTCCTAATGTTACTCCATGTTTATTCCCTTACTTGGTTTTATAGATCACCCTTTTCTTATATATGTCCTCGGGTATCCCATATAATGTTAAGTACGAAGGAATGTATTGCTCATGTAAAGTATGTTTTCAAAAAAGATGTCATATTTCATGTTATAATTTGTTATGTAATGATCCTAAAACCCACATACACTAGACCTCTTGAGCTTCTATAATATATGAAGTGATGTTCATGTAATAAATTTTGTTTAATTGTGTATTAAAAAGCAGGGTTGTCATAGTCAAGCTGAAAAAAACACCTAACTACATTTGGAAGGGTTGTAACACACCCCAAAGACCAATTCAAGAAAAAAACCCTAACACACGATGCCAAATCAATAATGAATTCTATTTCACATAAACATAAACCATAAATAAATATATTGTGTAATATACCTCATGGTAAATGGATAATTATATCTTGTTTATATCCTATACGGACTTCCTTTATGATTCATACAGAAAAACCCCTTGAATATTGATGATTCCTACCATGATGTAGTAGAAATAATCCAAACACCAAATCCAAAGTATTTCAAAATTATACACCCAAAATAGAGAACAAAATTGAGAGAAAGGGGAAGTTCTCACCATAAAATACTGAATGAAAACACAAAAAATCAATTATATCTATGGGGAAATGATGAAAAAAGGGGAGTCCCCATCAGTTTTGACCACACACAATATAAAAATAGGCGATAATAGTTTTAAAATAGATAAGGGATTAAGTGTAAGTCCAAAATATTTTTAAAACGTTATAGGGTGGAAAAATTACTTGTTCCATGACATGGAACCCCTATGGCTAATCTTTTTCCACATGGACACCGTAAGGGATCCTTGAATTGGTAGGATGAAATGAATTACATGCCAAAAGTTTCATCTTTCATGTTTTATAAAGGTGAAACCCCATACTGCCACGGTGAACAAAATACCATTCCATCAGAAACTACGATGTAGGGGGATTCTTAACTACTATTTCCATAAAAAAAACATGTTTAATTAATTTTATTGGGATTTTCTGACTGGTGAACACCTCAGATGTTACACCCAGCCCAAGGTTATATGACCGTAGTCCTGGGTGTTTCACCCTCCACTATGGGTCCATTAAGCAGTGGTCCTCCCTAATGATGTGTACCTATGGCTCAAAACAACTGTAAGTCCACCCAAATATACATCTATGTCCACTCAGGAACAAAAAAAATCCCTTAGAGTCATTCTTCATATTAAAATAATATACTTTTTAAGTTCCAAATTCATGAATCTTGATTTTAGCCACAGTTATCTTACAAACCATAATCCAAAAATAAAAAAATTGAATCACAGTGATGATTCAAAACCCAGAAAAAGTTATGAGGATTTTCAAATATCCTATTAATATATAATAATTCTTATAAATATAGGGATTATTATTCCATTTAACATGTTATCAATAAAATATCTGCCATTCATACTGATCAAACCCGTTTTTTTAATTCATTAAAATATCACGGTTCGGGTACCCAAACATCTCATTCTATTATAATTTTATATTATTTCCCTTAAAAATATTTATAACATCATATTATATTGATTACATGGTCATTTTACCCTGTTATTAACGTTCTATTTAGCCATATATGATGATATATCACTCATTACCTCTCTTCAAACATTATTTCATAAGTTGTTAATATGTAATAATACGAGTTTAAAAATGTTTTTTTTTCATTTGAATTCTCCAATTACTCATTTTAATATAATAATTAATCCATAAAATTAACAATAAAATATTATTTTAATTATAAATATTTTTTATTTACAAATAGAATATTTAATAGTTTCTCCCATTCTTTTAAAAACATTTAAAAAACATTTTTCATTAGTGGTGGTTTTATGCAACTAAAGTGAACGATGATGTTTTATTCCTCATTTATGACCTTAATTATTATTAAAAAAATGATTTTAGGATTGAATACAACATAGTAGTAAAATATTATTAGTTATATGTTTCTATAATGAAAAATTGTCCTGGAAATAATGATATTCAATGTAAACAATCACTATCATTGTTTACCCCATAAACAACATTTCTAAAGAAAAATTATCAAATATTTTAACAATCTACTTAAATTATTAAATACAACAGTTTAGGAATATTATGTGCCATATATGTAAGAATCCAGTTTCTCATTAGAGTTACAAATTCTAATTAATATTTGGTTAAAATATTTTTTGGTTTTTCTATTAGATTCTGAAGTCGATCCCTTAGGATGGTTGGTGTGTTCTAAAAATATTGAATTAGGGGGTTTAAGTATACTAGTAGGATATCTAAATGATGTGTATTTGGAATAAAAGGCATGTATTCAATAAATCATGTGTATTGTCCCGGGAAGGATAGTTCACGATGTGTAACGGGATTTTTCCCAGAAGGGATGACCAATCAATACAAGATCTAAATATCATTTACACGTCATGCAAATTTAGTGTGGTGATATTAAATTTGTAGTCCTATATTTTCATTACATACCATTTATACACTATTTATCTCATATAACATGATCTCTTCTCCCTATGAGATCCCATGAAGCCTAAAGCTAGGCTTTTAATACGTTCATTCCTCTGGACACTGATTTGATCTATGTTCTTCTCATTGGATGTGCGGTGTTATGATCTTTGTTAATCATGAACCTTTTTTCATGTTTCTTTCTCTTGATGGAGTTATTTTGGTGGAAGTTAACATACCCATTTTAAAAGAATTCATATAATTTATATTTTCTCCCAATATGGAGAAAACTAAGGGATGGTACTGAATGAGTACACCTCCATAAGAATAAGTAAGGTGGTCTTGTAATTTTCCCTCAAAGTTTATATATCTTATAATATGTGTTATGCGCCACACACCAGTTTCACAATAAATTTCAATGAAAATAAATATATCATAAATTGGTTACCTTCTTGGAATCTAATGACCTTAATAAAACCCAATACTTGTTTGAGTTCATCAACCTCAAAGTCTACGACCCCATTTTTAGTGTTCCCTCTGATGTGCCAAATTTGATTCCATAGGTATATATCAAAAACAACTATTAGTGAGTTTGTGTTAATTTTTAAAGATGTTATCATAAATGAAATGAATTATAATTTGAAAATAGCATGGATAATACACTTATAAATTAGAGATAATGTTAATGGAGGTAATTGGGATGCCCACGTAAAATAATTAAATTAAACAGAGGTTATGCCCTTGTTATTATAAAATTATAAAGGAGTTGAGAATTAATTGTTGTATCTAATTAATGCCTTGATTATTTATAATTCATATAATTGGTTATAGTGACCCATCTGTTATGTATTGTTCATGATGAACTGCATGTTATATATTTCATGTGTGGCATTTCTATACTTGGATATAGGAATGGATTACCTATATTTTGATTCGAGAATGGAATAAATATACTATGATATGGGCATGGAATCCCAATATTGTTATTTTTGTATGGAATCCCTATACTGTGATATGGGAATAATGTCACTATATAGTGACACTCGGATATAGTGGCCCTTTATAAATAATAATGAATGGGCATGTAGACCCTTTACGGGATATGATTTGGGAATGACAGACCTATTGATATGATACCAAGAATAATAACGCTTACTGTGATATATATGCTTGACAACCCTTCTTGATAAAAAAATCGGCATGACCACCCTACTTCTAAGATATCATGAGTGAAACCCCCTATTATTGTGATACCAAGCATGGTGCCCCCAATTATTAGGATACCGGGCATGACACCTCTTATTCATCTGATATAATGAACTGTGCCCCTAGATACTTGTGATACTGATGCTACATATTATGGACACCTGATTTATGCCTTTGGACTAGTCATATAGAAATATCAAATTATATGCTTGTAGACTATACTGTGTATGCAATCCATATAAGCTTATACATATGGATACTTTTTCTAAGATTATTTTTTCATAGGCTGAAGTAGTGCGATCTTCCCAATGTCCTTCTAGAACCAGTGTTGACAATTTACAACTTTTGTTATTACTTTCCATTATTACCTGCACAGTATCATAATATTTTCACTGAGTAGATATTTATAGACACCGTTCAAGGTAGACTATTGAGATTATTTCACACCTGATCTAGGATGTTGTAGGTAACCATTCATATTATATAGAAGTAGGTATGGATAGGATAAAGAACCCATTTCAAGACACTTGAATTACTTATATAATGGGAGAGGAGGGGTACAAGACCGAGATATGGCTCATGATGCAAGTGGAGATAGTCATTTTCATTATTGTTTTACCTTTCGAAACATGTATAGTATATAATTCTTTCCCATTACATTTTTTAGACATATGAAATATCAAAATCATTAATATAATACTAGATATTAGTTATTTATTATTCTTGGATGCTTTAACTACCAATTTTATTTATTTATTGTTCATAATCTATTTATCTATTCATTTCATTGATGTGTTACTATAATAATGTGTGTATATTATCCTCATTATACAACCTAAGACCCTCACTTTTATTTAGAATCCCCTAACATATGGGTAGGTGCCTCTAAGGTCATTTGGCCAACCATCTCGGGGAACTTTTCATTGTCATTTTTCTCATGGAATCATGAGTTGGTCTCTCATTAGTATTTATCTCGATAATAGATACCATGTGAAGATAAATATGACTCTATATGAGGCCATATACTGTTATCCCTTCTTTCCAACCCATTTCTAGTTAGAGGTAAGAAATGAAATGCTATTTTCACCTCATCTTGTTCAGGAGATTTTGAAGAAGGTTCATTTTAACAAGAAGGAGGTTCCTATATCTAAATCTAGGTAGAAATATTATGTCATTGACCACCTAAAACCTATGGGATTTCAGGGGTCATGTTTTCTTGTTTCTATGACCCATTAATGGGAGTAGATGGATATGATGTCTATGAAATAAATCTTCTCATTATTTCAGTCCGTTTGAGATCCTAGATAGAGCTCGACTGGTAGCCTATCGGTTGATATTACATCAGAGGTATCATGTTATGAATCATGTCGTTCACATTTCCAATTTTTTTTATTATCATTCTTAACCATCTCATACTTTTGTATACTAAGGATTTTGAATTATATACTGATACATATTTTTAGAAGTGTTCTATATGGATTTTTGATCATAACATGACGTAGCTCCACGGTCAATATGTCCCTTTAATACGGGTGCTATAGTAGCCCATACTGGCACAAGATGAGACTTGGGAGTTAGAGGCCAACATAGGTGTTAATTTTACATAGTTTTTAATAGATGATGTTTTACCATCCTTTGACGATTATCTAAAGGAAGAATTCCTTATGCGGTAAGACCATATGAACCCTATTTCTCATATAATGTAAAAAATCCTTTTTAATTTTAGGTTAAACAGTTGTTGGGATTATTTTTTGAATAGATTATAATGCTACTCCCTTAGGTTGGTTAGTATGTTATGGAAAGAAAGAAGTAGGGGGTTGAAATCTCCCTACAGGCAAATTATGTGGTTTTTAATTGAAATACAATGAACGTATTCACTAAACGATGTGTATTGGCTAGGGAATGAAAGTTCATGAGATGAAATAGGATTCCCTAATAATGGAATTCTCAATATTTACAAAACATGTAAATCATTTAGACATCATATAAATTTTTTGGGGTTCTTTTAAAAGGGCGGATCCTCTTTTATTTCCATGCCCTCTATCCTCTATTTCTCTCATACAGAAGGATCTATCCTCATTTTGAGCTCCTTTTAAGCCTAAAACTAGGCTTTGAATACCTTCCTCTCTCGAGATTCCAATTTGATACTTTTTATCTCGCTAGATGAGTGTCTTTAAGTTCATTATTCATTTTGATCCATTTTTCATACTCTCAATGAAATTATTTAGGTGCAGACTCATATTCCACATTTTCATGGCATTCGTCAATTTTGGCATTTTCTCCCAATCTATACGAAACCAAAATATTATAATAGATTACTGATCCTATATAGGAATAAGGTAGGTAGTCTAGTAATTATCCCTCAATTTTGAGATGTTTTATATTATTAATTATGTGTCACATGCCATTTTCACCATGCATTTCCCCAAAAATGAATTTATCTTAAATGGGTGGACTTGTATTGGGACCTTATGACCTTAATAAAACCCATAACACATTTGGGGTCATCAAACTCAAAGTGTGGAACCCTTTTTGGGTTTTTCCTTTCATGTTCCAAATTGGAATCCTTGGGAATATAACCAAAACACTTATCTGTGTGTTTTTTCTTACATATAAATTTTAATATCATAAATGAAATGGATAATAATTATCATATAACATGGAAAATAAACATATTAATTAGAGAAAAAATGAATTGAGGTTAGTGTTTTGACAATGTCACCTAATTAAATTGAACAATATTTATTCCTTTTATTATTATTATATATAAATGAGATATGAATTAACTATTGGCTCTGATCAAATCCTTGTTTATTTATAATTTATATAATAGAGAATGGTGAACCTTATATTATATATTATTAATAGAAAACCTCATCTTATATATATCGGGCAGGGCATCTATATACTTTTATACATGCATGGTATCCCAATACTGTGATCTAGGCATCACATCCCTATTCTATGATACGGGCATGGATTCTTTATATTGTGATTCATGAATGGAATCCCTGAAATGTGAAAATGGTATTGTGTTCTTATATAATGATATTTAGGCTTGGATAGAATTTATAACAAATAATAAATGGTAAATGGATACCAATTATAAGGAATGATTTGGGCATGATGAATCTATTGATATGATACCAAGTATGAAGACCATTACTATTGTATATAGGAATGTTGGCCATTGTTAATAAGAAACATAATATAATGACTCTACTACTCTATTATCAGGCATGGAATCCCCTTTTCCTATGATACAAGGCATGGTGCCCCCTATTCTTATGATACTAGTAAATGCATCACTGGATAATTGTGCTAGTAAAGTTATAGCATATGGTGTCTTGAGTTATGACTTAGGCCTAGGATAGTAGTAGTAGCTTTATATAAGGCCATAAACATCACTACATATATAATACATATATGTTTATACATTTGGTATCTTGATTATTAACTATACGGTTTAATCAGAAGTAGGTTCCGTTAGCCTGGGGTCCATATAAAAAAATAGGATACAATTTAAATATTTATCTACTAAATTCTATTATTACCTAAAAACATTAATATTTTATCAACTTATTTGATATTTATAGACATCGTGGGTAGTGGACTACTGATTTTATCTCACACCTAATCCATGATGCCGATCGTACCTGGGTAGATTATATTGATGCGGGTAGGGACAGTGGAAAGCACCCATTTATTGACACATAATTTTATTATATAATGGGGTAAGGGAAGCACATAATTGAGTAATGACCCATGATTCTATTAGAGATAGTAATTTTTAGTCTGTTTACCCTTTTAGATACATGTATTTTATAGCATTCTTATATGTTTTGTTTTGTTGCACATATGAAATATCATCATTTTTTATATGACATAGGATGTCATTTATTTATTTTTATTAGATGCTTTAACTTCAAATATCAATTATTTATTATGATTCTGGTAATTATATTTTCATATCACCGTTATGCTACTCTAATCATGATGTTATAGTGACCCCACTTTACCACCTTGGACCCTCACCACTAGTCGGTAACCTCTAGTGAATTGGGACGAACACTAGAGGCCATGTGGCCCACCAAACCGCATCACCAGTTAGTGATATCTAGGTTGGGATGCCACAATAGACCTGTATAACTATGGAGCCTGTTGAACCATTATAACGTGACCATTTACCATTATAATTTCAGAAAAATAGTTTTTCATTGATGAATTGAACTACCTCAAAATAAATAATAAAAGATAAATTAATCAAAAATGAATAATATATAATAGTGTCATTATTTAATGGAATAATAACATATAAATAATCCTGAAAAGGGTTCTGAATCAAGTATATAACTAATATAATTATTTTATCAATAATTTAGATGACATACAAAGCATGTCCGAACTCGATGTTTGTTTTTATTTACAAATCAAAATTATTTTAATGTTTTGTTCTATATTTCTTATATTGTTTTTAATATCCATTGTAAATGTCTTATAATGTTTCAATTTATGTATTACATTCGTTCTTGATGAATTTATCGTATATAATCTTCTCAAATGGATTTATAATTCATAAACTATATTGATCATATGGGGCCTTTTACCCCCTTTCTCATTATTAAAGATATGGTCTCCACCACTCTCTATCTCTATTAGATCCTCTTACCCTATTTATAATATGATTTCCATATGTTATTTTTTCTTATTCTTATTATTTTCACTCTAAATGACTATGTTTTTATAGTCCACTTTATATTTTCCCCTTAAGTAAGACCTTATGATATCTATAAAGGAACCTTTAAATTTTTATTATCTTTTTATCCATGTTACCTCAAAAATATATCTATTTGTTTTCAATTATCCATTATCAAGATTTTTTTGATATAATATTTTTTTTAAAAAATTATCCCATTTTGAAAATTAATTTTAGAAATTATTTGTTACTTTGTATTTACAAAAATGTAGATAAATGACATGAAAAATCAATTCATAGTTTCTCCTTATTTTGAAATTTTATTTTAATGATAGTGTTTCCCAGGAATTTATTTATACTAAATATTTTAATCAAGTTTAATTTTAAAATATCATTTTAATAAATTTATCCTATTCCAAAAAAGTGAGGTTTTCCTTATTATTTCATCATTGTGTAAAAACTAGGAATTATTTTCTTAAAACCTATATAATTTCTTACCTTCCTGTAAAATGTTTTCATATAAGTAAATAATCCTTCATTTTTCATTTTGAAATTTCTAAACTATATTTCTATAAATGTTATATTTTTTGAAAAATGATTCCTATGTCAAAATAATCATCATATTTATTAAAAAAAATATTCTATGTATATGTGGTGTGGGAGAAATTAAATATCTATGATAAAAATGATCCATCAATACCTTTTTCATTCATTATCATTACAATGAAAATTTATAATAATTCTACGAATGTACATCCTTCATAAATACAATATACATTCTTCATCATATTGAATGGTGTTGACCTATATACCCTTATATTAAATTAATCTGGAAAATTATATGCAATATATACCTTTATTCTGTATGGTGTGACAACCATAAAATACCAAATATTGATTAAGGGTATTGGTTTACAATTGTACTTTTTTTATTGGGATTCCTATTCTATTTCCATGAGGTAATTATGAAATGATTTTGTAGGATTTATGATTTTGTTATATTCATGTAGAACACATATGTATGGATATATAATTTCTGTGATATTTTTGGGTGGATAAATATATACCCCAAATTCATTGAGAAATGATTTCTATCTAATGAGATCCTTATTCATGGACTTGTTGATATTATCTCTATCCATAATGTTATGATGTATTTTTAGTGATCCTTAACCATTGATTATGATTTTTTATAAAATATCCTTAAAATATCCTTATGATATCTTGGAGGCATTATTTTACCTATGTTATGATGTCTTGGTAGTGATCGATAGACCATGTTCATGATTCAAGGAGACTAACCCAGAACAATGTTTATGAAGTCTTGGAGGTGATCCTTAACATATGATTATTGTGGATTCGTGGTGATTTTGGAACATTGTTTATGATTTTCTATGCTCTTTATTTTCCACTCTAATTTCATAAGGAATTGTATTCCACTAGGGATAGTTGTAGGAGGCCCATTTATGAAGTATACTCATCCATTGAATTCCCTCATTAGTATTTTTTATTGTTTCTATATTATTATATTATGAACATTATTCCCTGATTTTTGATTATTCGATCATGACGTATTTTAACTTTTTATTATTACATGATGTTTTTCCATTAATCCATCCATTTTAAATTACCTTTCATCTCACGTTATTGTGATTTATTGGTAGTTCCACTATGTCTAGTGGATGATGTTTTACCTCTTACTATACATTTGAGCTCACTCCTTCTGTATGTTTTCCAATTCCCTGGGTGATTATAAGTGTTAATGAGATTTTGATCAAATTATAAGTGATCTATGATGAAGTTTTTATTATATTATATAGCTTGATTGTGAAATATTTACACAGTTTCAAAAGACATCAATCATTTTTTCTATGGATTGTGTTACAAATTCATATTATGCGTAAAAGTTTTTATGATTTTACCTAAATCCAAAAGTATGGGTATGGGGGTACTTTATAAAATCACTAGGATCCTTCCCAATAACATTTATAAAAATATAGAAGAATAATGGTAATGATTCAATGAGTAAAGAACATAATAGACTCAATACGTATACTATGTTACCTATCACCCAACCTCATTGAAGCTCACTCACCCAATATTTCACCAGATTATAATGATAATGTATCAAAAAATATCCAAAAGGTAAACCAAAACCACTTTCCCACCAATATATAGTATATCATACCCCAATATACGTATGTTCAAGTGCTACCATAATATTCATTTAACAATATAACCTTATTATAACCCCAATCACATAAAAATTTCATCCCATAACTATACATACACAATCACACCCAACATATCAAAACCACATACCTTATACGTTATGGAAATTCCATTCCATTATATCTCTTCTACATATCAAATCCTCATTAAAATAGGATAATGTAAACATGAATGACATCACACACATGGTATCATCCTAAAATTCACATCCCCCTAGGATTCCACATCACCTAAGCACAATGGCCTCATTCAATCAATGTTTCATTTGTTGGGCACTAAAACATACATTCATATGATAAATGTAGATTGAATACGTGTATTATTAGAACATATATATATTTATATATAATATGTTGATAGACAATATTTGAAAATATATTTTTTATTTATATACATAAATCACATATTAAACATGGATATTTTAAAAGTATATAAACATGGATATGATACATGAAAAGGAAATTCCATTTATGTATAAACTAATGCAGATTGTTGCATGTATATAAGAAAGGTAGCCCAAAATAAAGTTTATATATGATGCATTTCTTCATGGTAATAATAGCATCCCAGTTTAAATTGTTTTATACAACATGAATGGATTAAATAACTTTCATTACGAGTCTTAAGCATATTCATAAGAAAGGGACACATTTGATGATTCATGACACATTCCACATTCATGGATGAACATTGCAGTTTTACAAAAATGAGATGTGGTTCTCCTATTTTTTTAATATGTATTTGATTTATCAATGATTCTGGAGATAATCAGTTTCTTGAAATATTTTTAAATGGACTTCTCCTTCCCAGCATCTCATTCATCTCTCCCGAGAAGGCGCAAACACCCCTTTGAGTATATAAATTATTCCCTTATACAGGTTGAGATCCAATGATCAATGTAACACCCTTATAAGAAATATATAATGATCAATTTCTTCTTATGATATTCCATAATATTTCTCCATGCATCGAAGAAAAATCGACTTATAAATAATTTAACTAGGTATTCTAAGATTGTATGAATTTTTCAATGATATTGCGCGTTTCTTCTGTTCAAGGATATATTATTATTATTTATTTGTTCTTAAAATTCCATTGTATCGGAATATGATATAAATAATATAATAGTTGTATCAAATCTATGATCCTCATCCAATCAATGTTCATTTCTTATAGTTTGTGAAAAACATGATATATAAAACATAACTGGTTCATATTTGGTTGATATTATTTTGTATGGTGTCATTGAGAAATTATAAGCTGAACGACATAAAAATTATCATCTTAATATATTGACATGATAAAAATTATATTTGTAATATGTTTTAGAAAATAATACTGATTGAACCACGAGTCACCAAAAACCAAAGAATCATTTTTTTTCTTTCTTGTGTTGCGAATCAACATGGCCTAGAGTTTTTCATAATATTATGTTGTATAGAAACATAATATAAAGCAATAAATGTATGAGATTCATGATCATTCAATATGAATGGTATAACTTTTTTTCATAATCTTGTAGATGATACCAAATGATATATTGTTTTTGGGTTTTGCATAGATGTATGAGCTAAACACTTGGATGTCGGGTATGGAATGCAGTGTGCATATAATGCACTATATATGGATATAGAGCACCCCATGGAATGGACAAAGTATATAATGGAAGAAAATGATAAGGGAGTCATGAAATATATTCTCCCATTCCATTAAACTTTCAAAGACTCACAAGAAACTCAAATAAAGGTAATCATATTTTACCTTCATGTAAACTGGACTATGTAAATGTAAATAAAATATACCATTACATAAAGGTGATCTTTAGCATCACATAAAATATTGATAATATTCACATTACCATAATTAAAATTTACCATTATGTAAATATCTGTGTATGAGGGTCATCATATATTATCCATACACATATGGTTCTGTGTAAAGGTTAGTATACATTACACTTATGTAGAGTTATCGGTTTACGGGTAAAGGGACAAATTCAGAAAAAATTAGATTTTGATTAATTTTCTTATAATTTGGAAAAAAAATTATTAATATTAATTTTTAGGAATTTTATGTTGGATTTTACATGCTTAAAATAAAATATGAATTATTTATATTTATTTTATAGAAATAAATAAAAGGATTTTTATGAGAATTAAATTATGAGTTGAATTAAATCATTTTTATATAGTTTATAAATAATGAATAGTTACTGTTTATGTTTGTCAAATTAATAACTTTTCTATAAATTAAATAACTAATTTTTTCTTGTTAATGGATCAAATGTTTCTTGAAACATTCAGTACAAATATTCCTTTTATATTACTGAGTTAATATTGAGAATATATTTTTATTATTAAAATGTTATATAACTTGTTATATGTTATAATTATGGGAAATAAAAACTTTTCCCAGGTTATACGAAATTATTTTAATTAATTGTTTTTATTTATAATTTTGAATATTTAATAACTATTTAATTCCCAAATATTCCTATTAAAATGAATAAATTATTTAAATATATTATCTAAACCACATCAAAAATGTTTTGATGATTATTTTTATCAAAGGGTTAAATAATAGAAAATATATCATATATATATTCTTTAAAACAATTAAATAATACAATTTTAATTATAAAATTAGTAATTCATTAATTTAATATATTTAAATTGAAATTTTATATAACAAACAAATATGAAAGTATTTGTACTATATTTTAACATAAAAGTGTTTGTATATATATGATTATAGAATAACCATAATTTCTAGCATTGTTATAAAATGCTGAAAATAAGATTTTATTTATGAAAATGATCATAAATTTTTCTTAATTTTAAATTTCTGAAATGTTCATGTATGTAATAATTATTCCTTGAGTTATTCATGTTTTTTAAATTATTTATTTCGTGAATGTCCTATATACTTAAATTTACAAGAAAAATTACTTATAGATGAGGAATATTTTAATTTAATTATTTATATGACTCTATAAGGATTATTCTTCATCTATCTTCACCTAATATTTTATTTTATGTTATTATCAAGAATTTAGATATTGGGAACGGTTCATGCATATTAGGTTTTAGAAATTCCATGAATTGGAATCTCTATTGAGTAATGATTCTATAGGGTGTGGTATTTGGGGTCAGACTACCAAATTTCTTTGAGGCTTATTCAAAATAACGAAATGTGAATGGATATGGTTATCTACCACTTCGAGTATACTCATATAATGATTATCAATCACATATAGTTCTAAAACATCTCATAAATAGTTTAAATAACTCTTGAATATTATGATTTCAAATATGTATTAATATGTTTGTATTTTTATGGTTGAGTGACATAAACTATTGTTTTTGTAAATGGGTACACATTAATTTAATGAGAACGCATTAATTCTGAGGATGGAATTGGGATTCTAAATCCAAATATCTGGAAGCACACATACACAAAATGAATAAAAATTTAGTATATAAAAATTACAGATGATGTAATAATTAGAAAATTAATAAGAATATTTTGTATATTATGTTGGTGATACATTTAACGAAAACACCTTAAATACTAAGTGTGAGATTTTTTCTATGGCGATACATTTTAAAATGTATATCATCTGATCAAGTATTTTCATGCCAAAACGGGGTTCCCTCGAATTATCCTGTGTAAGGCAGGTATGTGATTTGTAAAACTAGATCATCCTTTGGTAGTTTTACACCCAAGAGGGGTGCCCATGGATTTTCCTTTATTATATTTTCCTTTGTCTTTTTGTGGGTTTCAATAGCTGGGATGATCTATGGGTTGGGATACCAGAGAAATAGGGTTGAGTATTATCCATATTATTGATATGGAAAAATATTTTCCCTCTCAATTATCCAATAATAAAACATTTTGTGATTGGGATTAATTCATACATAAATAACTTAAGTAATGATTTTCACACTAAAGAAAAGGGAATTTATTAGTTAAAAATAGATCTTCTCTCTCTATATAGATATAATATATTGGGGAATCAGTTTAGTGGGATCAAATTCAATAAAAGTTCTTGATGAGAATATGTAAACCATAATAATCATATTATAAATGTTTATATTAATTATAAAGGGCGATAGAATTATCAAAATTAATTTGGAATGAAGTAAGAAAAAGAATAATATTTTAATATCTTGAGACTGATGTCATAAAAAAATTCCTAAAGTAAAATATATTCAATGTGTAAAAACAATTCCAGTCAAAGTAACTAAACTATTGAATATTTTTAAAAAGTGAATCAAATATGAATTTATGATCATATAATGATTATCTTAATGATTCCATAATTCTTGTTCTAGTTAAATAATTTATCTTGTTTCTTTGATAAATAAATTCAAGAGAAGGTTACCTTATTATTCTCATGTTTTTGGAATAAATTATATGGCCATTTTTAGGTCCCACATATAGTTTTGTATAGACTGCATATGTGGGTGAAAGATTGGACCAGAAGAATAAATGTTATGATAGAACTACTACAAAACATGCCTTTAAAAATGTTGGCCTTAATTAGTGCAAGAGAAAATTTAGACAAAGGTACCCATCATCAATGCTAAAAATTCTCTAACAAAGGCCCAAAATAAAATGAAATAGATTAATAAATAAATATTAAAAGTGAGTAAATTTAAAATAAATATTATAAATTTTTTTAAATTAAATAATTATTGATAAAAGTAAATGAATTTAATATACACATACATAAATTATAAATTCTAGTAAATAATTTATATATTAAATATATATATATAATGAATAAAATGAAATAATAAAATAAATAAAATTTAAAAATGAGTAAATTAAGAAAAATATTAAACATATTCTTAATTAAATTTTTATTAATTAGAATGAATGAATTTAATATACATTTATATAGATTATAAATATTAGTAAATAGTAAATAATATATAAATATAAATTGAATAAATTGAAATAATTTAACCAAAAATATCAATAAATTTTAATAATTAATCTAAGGAATTGAAAATGAATAAATTGTAATAATTATATTAAAAATTAAAAATGAATAAATTACAAATTATTAAACAATCTATTAATGAGATAATTATTTTTAAAAATAAATATATTTAATATAAATATATTCATTTTAAACGGTAATACAAAAAATATATTAAATGTAAATATAGAAAATGAATCAAATGTAATAATTAAAAACATATTAATGCCTTGTAAAATTTTCATGGTTTTTATACATAATTATTCATTAATACATTTAATATTTATATATATTTATATATTTATATAATTATATATATATGTATATATGATTATAAAATTTTATAAAATATAATTTATATAATATAAAATATTTATTCTTTTCATTAAATAATTCTTATATTTAGTGAAGAATGGTTTATAAATAAAAATTAATATTAATTAAAAATACTGACTATTTGTATGGAATTATGGAAATAAATGATGGTCATTTATTTTTCAATTTAACATATATAAAACATGTTTTACATCGATTTCACATACATATACGCATTTAATGAATTTCTATATACAAAACACACACTTAAATGTTTATATAACCGATGAAATCTTATATACAAAAAGATACACCTAATTTTTTTTGCAATTTATTCAAATTTTAGTGTTCATTTTAGAATTTCGTTATAACATGATTTATATAATATATTATGTTTTTAATTGGTAAATTTATATTTATTTTTTTACATTACTACAGGTAGGTATTAATTAAATTTTAATATTTTTTAATATTTTTTTTATTTTTGAAAATAAAATCATCATCTATTATTTATTTATATTTATTTTTTTAATATGTTTAAATATTTTTAATATTTATTAATCATTATTTCAATATATATCCATATTTTTTAAAAATATATATTTCTTCAATTAATCTAATCCATTTTTTCAATATTTTTTATGTGTGCTTATTTAAATTTGTCCAATTTCACTCATTTTTACCTTGCATGCATTTAAGATTATATATTCATTAATAATGTTAACTATATATTTGATAATAAATATTTATAAATAAATATATTAATTTATTTATATTTAATATATTTACAAATTTATCTATTTAAAATTATAAATAAATATGTATTAGATTTTTTAATGTATTTATAATAATATAGATATATAAATTTATAATATTATAATAAATATATTTAAATATAAATAAATAATTACTAATTTAAATAATTATAAAATTATAATTAATATATTTAAATAATTAATATATTTACAATATCTATATTTACATTTACATATATTGAATTTATATATATAATTCTATTAATATATATAATTATATAAATATATTTATAATTATAAATAGATATTCATAATTATATTTATAAATATATTTATATATGTATATTTACAATATTTTAAAATATATATATATATATATATATAATTATAAATAATACTTAGAATATTTCATTAAAAGTATTTATATAATTATAAATATATAATTATATATTAAAATAGTTATTAAATTATAATAAAAAACATATAAATATATAAATATATTTAATTTTTTTTACTTATAATTATAATAATAAACTGTTTATCAGTGCTTAAGTTTCAGTACTGATAAATATTCCTTTTATCAGCACGGAATAATTTAGCCTTGATAAATGGCATATTTATCAGCATTTTTCTATTCACTGATAATGGTGTCCCTAGTCTATTTAAAGAACCCTAACCCAAACTGTATCAGTCCTGATATCTCATGTCTTTTGTAGAAGCCACATGCAACTAGCACTCATCCTCATCAAATCCAATCTCAAATCACGGATCAATTCAGGGCTCAAACAAATCCTTAGCTCAAATGAATCGAGTCTCAAATGAATCCAAGGATCAAAAATATCCAAGATTTGACGATATCTCTAAATTATCTCAAATGAATCAAAGCTTGAATCCATGGTATTTTATTTTCTCCTCCTCACTCACTCATTCATTACTCATTTGATGATATATATTATTCTTTTTCTTGATTATCTATTTCTATTCATTATCCTTTTTCACTGTGGTTCCATCACTTCTTTCCATTTTTAAGCCATCTACTCACTTTACTTTTGGTTCTTAATCAACTATGATATCCTTAGTCAAGTGTTTTTTTGATTTATCACTTCTCTAATTTGTTTTATGTTCCCGAATGTTCAAAATTGGTTTCTCTAAAACTTTAAATGTTATATAGGTTTAATTTGATATAAATATATTTTTTATCAAGAATTTCAATGGGTAATAATTGATTTTCAATTGGGTTCTTCTGGATTTGTCCTTTTTTAATCTATATTCAATAGATAATATATATTTTTTCTAATAAAATATTTATTACAGTTTTTGTAAAGTAATTTGGTCTTATTAAAATATTTTATGTTGTTTATGAGATCTATTTGAATAATTCATGAATTAATTTCATTGAATAACTAGGGTTTCCTAGTTTGAGATGCTCTATTATGTTTTACTTTGTTCTTGTGTTTTTTATTTACATCGAATGTTATGAATTATTCCTTTAAATTTTTATGCTTATACACATATTTTTCGATCATTAGTATTAACAGTGTGTGATATGGAATGCCATTGCACCTACCATAATTCTAGTGACCACTATGCCATAATGCACCTCCACAATACCCAAATTGGGATGGTGTTCTAAGGTGTAATATGGAATTCTGCACGCCATTATACCCAGTTAATTTTTTCACCTTTTTTAACTAAGAAACTCATAGCTCATTAAAATACATTATTAAAACACTTTCCTAGAAGGGGAAGTCACCCCTCCTACCCCTATTTCGTGTGACACATCTGTCGAGTGACACAACCAAGCACAACAACCAACCCGACCACCTTCTCAACACCCCTCTTATGATTGAATTACAATGAAT
The DNA here is from genome assembly GCA_963277665.1 of Viscum album. Lineage (NCBI taxonomy): Eukaryota > Viridiplantae > Streptophyta > Magnoliopsida > Santalales > Viscaceae > Viscum > Viscum album. The sequence continues at coordinate 1,995,120,336 of OY728151.1, forward strand.
TTTTATTTTAATGACATAATGTTATGAAAAATAGAATTTTCAAAATAGTTTTTTTTTATTTTTAAAATATTTTTATTTATTTATTCTATTTTGTCATTACTTATAATTTTGGTATGTTTCATGTTATTTGTTATTATAATTTTTTCTTATATTCCGTTTGAGTTCCACAAGGTTATATTTTCATGTTATGTGTTCCAAATAATGTGATTTTGTGTTGAGGTGTCTTATTTCTATTGTGTGCCATGTTTTATAAATAACTATTTTATTTCATTGTGTGTGTGTCTATATATATGTATTATAGACTTGTACATTTTCACATCATAATTTGTGAATAGTTTTAGAGGTTTTAAATGGGTATTTTCATTTAAAAACAGTTTGACCGTAATTTTTTTTAAATTGGTGTTAATAAAAATGATTGATTTTTTTATGATCTTTCATATGGGTTCCAAAATAGACGCATTGTTTTAATTGTAATCTTAATTGTGTGTTTTTATTGTTGATGGGATGATGATTTTTATGTGGATTGTTTTGTGGTTTTCACATGGAATACAATATATTGGATGGTAAATAGATGGATGATGATCCGGAATAATGATGTTATTAGCTAGAGGATGTTTTTACATCTCTTAAGAGGCTCGAGTTCCATTAGTTATTTTTGTCACATAGTTGGCTAATAGTCTATCTGAATGTTAGTAAACCTTAGACATATAGATCAGAGCTCCTCACCTTGTGTTATAAATTATTCTTGGTCTATTATATATATATATATATATATTAATACCCAATTTCACTTTTATGGAATGTTTTCATCATTTTCCATATTTAATCTTATTTCTTACATCTTCTATGCATTTTTTTATTTATATATTTTAATCAATTTATTTAATTTTAGTTACATTTCAATATTCTGGGTTTTCCATTGTAGTTCTATTTCTTTAAATAAAAATTGAAAAGCATTTTATAATTTTTTTTAATAATTATGGATTGGGATAAGGAAAATTATTTTAATGTGATTCTTTTTTTAAAGGAAAAAATAAAATGTTCAATAAAGCATTATAAATTCTTTTTTAATATATTATTCATTTTTAAAGTTTGATGTCAAGAAAATATCATGGTTGGATTTTCTATAAACATTAAAAACATATTATTCATATGTATTTAAAACTAGATTTCTTGGTAATTGACAAATTGAATCTACAGTTTATAAAAAGGATGGTTTCGTAACAATATTTTGACTCATCTAAGGTTATGATGTCAAGTTATAAAAGGGAATACCAAAAGTAACTATATTTATAACATTTAAACTAATGATTTAAATATTAATTCATAGTTATTAAAATAAATCAAGATATCATAACATAAATATATAACAAATAGTAATTTCCATTCTTGAATAATGATCTATGTTAGGTGAATATTCAGGTAACATTATCAAAATAATGTGATGTGACATTTCCCAAAAATATGATTGCTACATTCATTTATGGATCTTAAATTATTTGGAGCTAATATGATTTCTATTCATGAACTTATATAAACAAAATAATGTTACTATTTAAAGAACATAACTCCAAAATTTAGTTTCATAGAATTAATTATTTTAAAACAAGTAAACATGTTTAAAATTATTTACATAAAAAACCATGAATAAATATATAATGTGAAAACAATGTGTGATGTGATTTCAATCTAACAACTCTAAATATCATGAAAAAACATTATTTAGATCTCATATGGCTAAATATTCAATACAAATGATAAGTTTCACCCATCAACACAGTTTCTCATCACTCTAAAAAATTCATAATCAAATGAAATAATATCATGACCATATAAAAACCTTAAAACAATTTAAAAACATGATACATGTTTTAAATTCATGGATGGTACCCCTCCAAACCAAAACCAAATCCTATATCATTCTCCAGCCCCTGGTACTAGAGCACATCTAATTTGACTAACACATAGAAAAATTCAAATAAAAACTAAGTTACATATCACATTCAAAATCTATCCAACACCTAATGATCCTTTGGAAAATACTTTTCAATTTCATGAATATTTGTAAAACCTTTATGATTTTGATTCTTGAATAAATATTATTGCATATGAATGATTGGATTTGTATATTATTTTGTGATATTTGATGAAACTAGTTTTTAACAAATGAATAGCCCCTTGATTGAATTTTTAAATAATCCCCTCATAATCTTGGTATTTAGGATCGTAGTATAGGATATTCATATTAGTATTAAAATTGTTAAATTAATATCATCTTCTAAAAAATGTTTTACTCATGAAGGATTTATAAAATGTTTATGACATTATTAATTGTCATGATTTTCTTTAGACTGGATTTTGTCCCACATTGGATTTTTATGGTCCTTCATATTTTAATTTTTTTTCAAAAATTTAAAATGATTTTAAATGTTAATGTGGGTTTTGAAATGAATTTTTTTTAACTAAATAGGATTCTGTTTTTTGAAACTCATGAAGTGATTTCATGGTGAACTAATAATGTTTTAAATATTTTAATGTGTACAACATTCCATGGAAATAGTTTGAATCTTATAATTTATTATTAATGTATTTTTAATGTTATTTTAATATTTTTTGCCTGAATCAAACCATTTTTATGGAAAATGCTATTTGTATCCCAATATATGTTTTGAAAATAACTAGTCAATTTTCATGTGGAATTTTTAAAATTAGATTTTATATACAATTTTAAAAATACAAAAATAATCCTTTTGAATTTTGAATGTGGTTTTTAGATGATATTGGAAATTTAAATTTAAAATATGGTGATTTAAAAAGTTTTAAGGATACAACTATCATCCTCATCGACATCATCTGAGAAACATTTATTATTGCGTCTTTTTGCTTGAGACTCATTACCAATATCCCATGGACATGAACTTATGATTCATGAACTAATATGAGTATATGTGATCCAATTTCAGCATCCATTGATCATTTTGGATGAATTGAGTGGATAAAAGTGGCCATAGTAGGGTTATAATTTTCATAAATTTAATTACCCATTTCCTAGAAATCATATTGAAATTATTTGAAACAATAAAATGTTGGGTTCCCCTTATTATAATTGCCTATATATTTCACCTTTGATAATGACTGCCTTCTGTGTATTTAATTATTTATTGTACACAATAAATATTTATGAACATAATATAATGGAAATGAATCGAAAATTTATTTATGCTAATTATTTGAAAAAAGATAATGATGATGGAATTAAAGATTTCATAATGTTTACAATAGGTCATGCATACGACCCTTACCAAATAATTTTTCCATGATATAATAGTTTTTATTAATTAAATATTTGTCCTACTGAATTTTAAGAACATTTTATTTGTCATAAAATAGGTCAAAGCTATAAATGATAGACTAAACACCGAAAAAAAACATAATGTGATGACAAGTTTGGATTGTACTATAGTTTATGGATCATATGATATTTATATTAGTGTAAACGGAGATTTATATCACATGGAATATATGACAGTGGAAATTGGGGATGAGCTTATTGACTATCCAAATTTTTTTAGAAGTTAAATATACCTGATAAGAGACCATTATACACTGGTTGTACTAAATACAAAACATGTTTAACAGTGTTGATGTTGTCTAATTTGAAACATTGCAGTCGTTAGTGTGACACAAATATTATCGAACTATCTGGTCTGATGAATGATATGCTACAAGAATAAAATTAACTTCCTGGTTGAACAAATGATTCTAAAAAATGAAACATTCAATGGGAATTATTAATAAAAATATACATTACTATAAAAATTATTACATATTATTTTTTAAGGACCATGAATCACATATAAAATTCCTTATGTGTGGTGAATATCGATACCAGGAATATGTGTCAAGTACTTGGAATGATTCATGGTACATTCTTATCATTCAATAGTTTAGAATACTATATGGATGTTTGGAAACTATGAGACAATGGACATGCCATGTATATATAAGAATTAAATATAGGATCTTATATCGTCCAATTGATTCTCCGTAGTGGAATAAAATTTATTACAAGTATAATATGTTCAAAAATGGTATGATAAAATTTTTCAATCATTATCTACAGATGAAATAATTAATTTTTCTTTATAGAGTGGTACTCACAGTACATGTCCCATTAGGTTGTAAAATTATATTGTTCCTCTATGGTTATGTGTAAAGAACTAATACATCAAGTTTCCTCTTCTTATATCTAGAAAACATAAACCATTTAATGATATTGATGTCAATTTGGATATATTAATTCAAGATATAGAATTGATTTGAGACACATGTGGAATAATTAATGATGCTCATATAATTGAATAATTCACATTGAGATGAATGTTGTATGAGAGGATAAATGGTTTTCCTCCTTATGGGAAATTTTTAGGCTTGAGAAATAATGGAATAATGCGGTGTCCATTTTCTGAATAATGCACACACTCGATTCAATTGACATATTACTCAAAGACAATTTTTTGGTCATTGAATATTTTTACCTTATCAACGTCAATATTGATCTTGGATGAAATCATTCAATGTTAATTACAAATAATGTACAACACTATATCTACTAATGGGTGATCAATTGTTTGATAATGTAATGGATGTTGAAACATTATTTGGTAAATCATTTGAAAAACATAAAAATTCATGTTAATAGAAGAGATAATGTTTTATTTGAATTTGTATATTCGAATTATTTGTAATTCTGACATTTTCTTGATGTACGACATATAGAAGAAATGTTTTTTATTGTGTTATTGGTTTGTTACAAAATGTTCCAAAAAAATTGCATGAATGTGTAATGGCTAGGATTGTAATTATCAACATGGGGGTAAAATAATATTTCGTACCAATGAAGGTTAAAGGGAATATTTTTTTCCTCTAGTTAGATAAACTCTTTCCAGATAAGAAAAACAAAAAAATCATTTTCCCTAATGGTGTAAAAGTTTGAGATGGTAATTCATAAAATATCTATAATGTCATGGTATGGACTAATTTTAATTATTAGGGATTATGAAAACATTACTTCCATGTTTTTATACAAGGTCAGATAACCATTTATTTCCTTTTATTTCTACCTAAAAATGTATGACATGCATTAACTAGAAGCTGCTTCTTTTTCAAAAACATATATATAAAAGTTATTGAACCAATGATGTTTCCAATCATGAATAAGGATGTTATATTCATATTATATTAATTAGATATGTTCATTACAAAATAATTCTTTTATATAGTGGTAAACCTGATGGATCACTTAGTTAGGGAGGTTCAACTATATTTTCCTAACAATTTTAGATAGATGTACCCCATTGAATGGTATATAAATATTTTGAAAGGTGATGTAAAGAATCAAAGACACATAGATTTATCTCTTGTGGAATGATATATTTTCAATGAAGCTATTTAATTATATATCGACTACCAATCTGATGTTGGAAACATTGGCCTCCCAAATAATCATCACAATAGACACCTTATGGTTGAAGAGATTTCTAGAAGAGGATTTTATAGAATTATATTCAATGTGAGGGAAAACTCACCTTTAAATTTTATATAATAGTGAGAATGTTGATCCATATGTTAAATACAAATAAATATTAAATATTTTAATCTACTAAGGGTTGAAATATGGGTATAAAATTCACGTAATCAGTAGTTAATAGGATGGTTCCGAGATAAAATATATAAGGATTTATCTAAAATTTAAATTCAATTTCACATAAAAATTATGTCTTGGAATAGAAATAAACACAAAGGTTATATATTACACTAGTTTTTTAATCAATGGTTATATATTCTATAAAAAATAATATGATTTCTTGTGTAAGACTAAAAATGGTATAGTTACACTTCTAGTGGAAGTGATGAACATATCTGGTTCCAATGATAGAAATCCAATTTGTTCGAATTTTTTATATTTAGACATTATAAAATAAATATAAAAGTTTTATTATAAAACATTTAAAGTTACTATTTGGATTTTCAAATAAGTTGGATATAGGATTGTAGTAAAACTTCATTAAATGATATTCATGTTTAATTTCATAGTGGAATGGGAAAAAGATAGCAACTCGTAATGGAATCACAAGTAGTGAAAGTATTTTATCTTTCAGATCCAACATAAAATTATAGTTTTATTGTCATATTGGTGAAAAAAAAACTATAGTTCCATATGAAAATTAAATCAGGTATGACCCATTAATTAAGATATCATAATCATTTCATATTAGTCCCAATGTAGACAATGTCTTTTATATTTGAGGGGGCCCTAAAGAGTGGATTTGGATTCTCGATAGAGGAAAAATCTATTCATCCTTTTAAAAAAGGAGAGTTATATTATAATATTAATTTTATTTTTTGTATTCTATGATTTTCCTAATAATATTATTTGTTCTCTAATGCATTAACATAATATGAATTAAATTTTTGACTAACCATGTTGAAAAACAATGTCTTCTGGTCATGATGAGGTTACCAATCTCATGGAAGAAAAAACTGGTGATGCTAACACTAAAAACCCATTAGGGGATCAACAACATGTTGATGAAAAAAAGACAAAAAATAATGGTGTTGAATAAAATTATGAAGGAAGGAATTAAGTGTATAAAATTTTAGGTTTGATGGAATATATTTATCAAACCTTTTTACCCAAACAAGTCTATGTTCATTAGTTATGTTGGGGTCAAACCAATTATTAATGTGATGAATTATATTGATTCATGAATACACATATATCATGTTATGAAGGAAACCCTTTGGGATGATATAAAGGTAATGTTACAACATACTTTCTATATTTTACTAAAAAAATAAATAATGAATCATTGATTTAATTTTCATTATTCCATTCATAGTTCATTTAAATTAGAAGATTTCTATAAGATATATTTATTAATGGCTACTAGAATATCTGATAATGGATTTTATAATCTTCATACAAAGTTAAATCTTAGGGATGATGATGGGAATGTAAATCCCCTCACCCCAATTAGTGATACACATATTATAAAGTTGAAAAAATGGAATTCTTTCATTAGTCATCCTAATGAAAAATCATTTTAGGTGCATTGTAGTCGATAATATATTAATGGAAATTATTATTTTTTTATATAATTTGATTGAAAAATTATTAATTTATGAAACAATAAAATAGTTTTAAAAATGAGGAACATGAATTAAAACCAATGTACCCCTATCATAAATAAAATATGGGGTACACTTCACTATATAATAAATTGTTATGTTTATTAAAAAAAAATTTTTGATATGTTGGAATATATGTTCCTATTTTCAATTTATATTGATAAATCAATTCCCAATGCCACTTCTATCCCGAATTATCTGTTGTAGAAGGAGGATCACGTAAATAAGGAAGGTAAACTAGTTGATGATAACAAAAAAGAAGTATGGGAAACATGTCTAAGAATGAATTAATATTAATTAATTATTCTATTTAAATATTTTACATAAAAATATATATTTATTTTCATTTGTTTTTTATATGGTTTAGACACAAGAATTTTCAATGACCATTGAAGAAGAAAAAATAATTTCGTTAGCTTTGAAGTGGTTGGAATAGTATGGTAACATTAGAGGATTAGGTTTTGGAGTGTCCCCATGAACATATTTTGTGAAGACAATATCATATGATGATGAATATAATATGATGAAATATTTTCATGAATAAGTTGATTTTTGGAAGATATTATTGTCTTTTTTGGTTTTTCATACCAATATATGAGAATGGATCAAAGAGAATTGGGGGTGGAACAAAGATCCACACATGGGAAACCAAATGACCCAGCTATCATTGAGGCTAGTCATTCCCATCAGAAACATTCCATACCTAAGATAATCAATTTTTTCATTAACCTTTCTTAAATATGTGAATAAATAAACTTATGAGTACATTATATTACTAGAATTATGAATGTTACAGTTTTATGTGATTTTTAGTGGTTAACACCCACGCACAACCCTGTTGTGTAGGGTACAATGTATAATATCATGAGAGACAATAATGAAAATAAAGAACTCCAAAATCATCACATGATATTGGGTATTGAGGTACATTAGGATCTCACTGAGGAGATTCATATTCCACTAGATGATCTGGATATTATAATGACCAATGAATAATATTCGAACCTTCATAGCATGGTCGTATATTTTAATAAATATACATGATGTATGTATTTAAAAAGTTTTTTATTATAAATAACATTAACAGGTTGATGAAAAAAGAACTAAAGATTGGTATGGTATTTCAGATGGTTAAAGAAATGAGTGAAATGGAAGGTAGAATGAAGACAATGTAGTGTATCTATCGAAAAATCAAAAGGACCTACTAGGACTAACTTATTCCCTCTAATTCCATATAAAAATTTATTATCATTAATTCTTCTTGATGATACCATATTTAATGATGAAAAATATGTCTTAAAATCTATATGAAGATGAAATATTTGGATATTATTTTAGAGATGCAATAGGTCTCAAAATTATAAATGAGATTCGAAATATTGAATGGATAATATCCTCAGCTTTGAATTTGTACATAATATAATTTTTTTATAAAATTTCTATCCAAATAGTGATATAATATGTTCATTAATGTTAAAAACTATTCATAAATTCTACAAGCATTTATATTACTGCTATTTTACAGGTAAAATGTGGGAATCATATGTTGGATTCTCTAATCCATATATAATTTCTATGAAAAAACCTTCTTTGGAGAAGTATGAAATTCATGAAATGAAATATGATCTATAAGATGTGTTTTATAAAAAATTACAGAACACAGACTCTTTTTTATACCATCAATTCATTAGTAAAACCCTACGATCTAATCACATAAAATATAATTTTTTTCATTCATTAAATAATTTTTATGTAATACTGGATACTAAATGTTGTAAATATAGATACCCTAAATATTTGTTTATTGAATCCAATAAATAGATGTACAAAAAAATAACTACATATCACAACCCCATCCACACAAAGCATACCCCTCATGTACCAGAAATGTGTGAAGGGAGATAATGACCCCTAAGTCCCACCTCTAGTAGGCCCCAGGTGGGAGACTAGCACCAAGGGTATAGTAAACAAACATATGTGAGGCATTACCCTCTAATAGAACACACCCGGGAGAGAGAGAGAATCTAGACACCAACCAACTCCAACTCAGACTGAAATATAAATGAAAACCCATGTGCACATATGTAACGTCATGAAAATACTACTACAACTGGAAGGGGAAAATTGCAAGCACCCAAAATAAAGTAAAAACTACAGCGACCACCAGCCCGAACTACTCTTGTAACTCCAAGCAAGTATATACCAGCTTGATCCCCAACCTACACCGAGTGACCTAAAAAACAGTTTATATATTCATAGGGTGAGTATAAAAGTATACTCATTATTATCCTCCCAGAGCCTCTCTTGTAAAAGTAATTAATGCTTGATAAAGAACATTGAATAACAAGTGAAACTAACTCGCCACCAAAACAGGTATACTTATTTCCAACCTCACCATGGCTACTCTCGACATGTAATGCATATTGGAATATATAATATAATAAAAATATCATGGGTACCCCACTACTACTTCCATGCTGGTTTGCTACTATTCCCCAACTCCGCACATCTTAAGCATCTCTCCCCAACAAGGCTTGTTTACAGACACCTGGGCCAAGCACCACAACATGCACCTCATGCAACAAAACCATCGCGTCCACACAAGAAATTAACCTTGTAGTTTCCAGGAGCCACCAAAGCTCATATAATGTGTATCATATGTTGGGTATTATACCTCAATCCATTACAACCCATACACCGAGAAAGGATCCTCAATCCATCACAGCATAAACACATTACACCTATAGTTGTCAATATGATACTATATCAAGAATATGTGTGTGTGAATAACCAAAAGCCATTACGTCCCTCTACACACATATATAGGGAAAACTAACCACTTTTCCTACCAGCACAAGTAACTACCAAGATAAGAGAGCAGGGCCAAAGGGAGTAGTTTTCCGTCCATCCTCCCACTAGATTGTTGGGGATCCCCCCTTGAGGGATCAGAATCCCTGGCTATCAGTTTCTCTAACTGATGGGGTGGATTAGCGTATAGAAACACAAAAAGTGCCCAATATACTATATCACACAACCAAACTATGGGAATAACCTAGTCTTATAATCAATTTCAGCTAACTTCTCTCGGACTCCTAGCTGCCACTTTTATGACTAGGTTTCCTCTAATCACACAATCATTTAAAGAGCATAATTACATTACTTCATTTCCTTTTTTCTGTTCAACATTACATTAATTAATACATTATACCTTCATTATCCATTTAAAATCTAACATTATATTTCATTGAAATCAAACCCAAAGCCCACTGCCCATTTAAAATTGTAACCTAAAAATTTCGTTCCAGTAAGCTCTAACCCCATGGTTTAACATTATTTATTCAATTATTTATTTACCGCATTACATCCCCATATTCCCCGCAATTTAATAAAAACATTATATGAAACTAAACACATGGGGGCTCTACACAGTGAGTATATAACTACCAGTCGAGTCTTTGCAGCCAATAGCAAGAGCATAGACCCATCATCCCTTGAGAAGCTAGACATGAAATGCACGTGGAATACCCCATATGAATTCTCCCCTTTCAGAAGAAGGGTAAGTGACACTAGATGCCTCAAGCTGTAGGGAGTGTAAATTAGAAAACCAATCAAAGAAACAATAAGCATCCAAACATTCACATCCACCCATTTCATCATCCCTGGTGTCCTCCCAAACACCCACATGCATAGACCGATGCATCTCACCACTCACAGTGTCAACCGCTACCACAACCAGTAGGCCTCCATACCCCCACATATCACAACAATCATCTGGGATCACATCACAACACAAGCAGTAGGAAAACAAAAATCATATCGGTTGGTCTCTTTGCTCTTGAACAAGCAAGAGGTTAACTCAGAACCCAAAATTTGGAAAAATAAAGAGGTCACCATTAGAACCTCACCATTTTGGAAACACTATTCATAAACCTAAAATTAGGCAAAGGAAAGAGGTCACTATTAGAACCTTACCATTTTGGAAACACTGTTCATGAACTCAAAATTTGGCAAAGGAAAGAGGTCACCATTGGAACCTCACCATTCAAAAAACACATTTCATGAGCTCATAATTTTGAAAAGAAAAGATGTCACTGTTGGAACCTCACCGTTCTAGAAACAATGTTCCTAAACCAAAAATTTTTCAAAGGAAAGAGGTCACTGTTAAAACCTCACTATTCTGGAAACACTGTTCCGGAAGCCAATGTTTGGAAAAGGAAAGAGGAAACCCTTAGAACCTCACCATTCTGGAAAAACATTTCATGAACTCAAAATTTTTCAAAGGAAAGTAGTCACTACTGGAAGCTCACTATTCTAGAAACACTATTCATGAACACAAAATTTGGCAGAGGAATGATGTCCCCGTCATAACCTCACCATTGGAACTTCACCATTGAACTGTTTACATAAGGTTACCAATGACATTGTTCATAGAAGGTCATCGATGACACTGTTCACAGAAGGTTACCAATGTCACTATTCACATAAGTTCACTTTTGCACTATTCACATAAGGTTACCGATGACAGTATTCACAGAATGTCACTGATGACACTGTTCACATTAGGTCACTGATGTCACTGTTCATATTAGGTCATCGTTTCACTGTTCACATAAGGCTACCGATGACACTGTTCATAGAAGCTCACCGATGAAACTATTCACATAAGGTCACTGATGTCACTATTCACATAAGGTTATTATTTCACTATTCACCTAAGGTTACCGATGACACAGTTCACAAATGTTCACTGATTAAACTGTTCACATAATGTCACCATGGTCACTTTTTACATAAGGTCACCGTTGCACAGTTCATAAAAGGTTACTGATACACTCTTCAAAATGGTCTACCGTTGGAACTGTTCACCAATGGAACTGCTCATAGAAATGGAAAATTGGAAAAGTGTTGGGGTTAAGTCACATTCACTCCTAAAAAACCTCTCACAACTGATGTTCAGCAAAATAATAGACCAGAGAGGTCCGGGCCATTACCTCAGATAACTCTCAAAACATTCTCATCCTCGAGAATTCAAAACCCACCTAAAGGGAAAATGAAACGGGGTCCGAAAAACCACCCATCGAGATACCTTTCAAAAGAGAGAATTCCCCAAGAAGAAATAAAAGATAAAAATATTATAAACATAAAAGTTCTTAAACCACAAAGGCTACATCGATACATGAAAAGAGTTAAACATAAAATAACTCTGGATACTGAGCACGTATCTGTGACTCACGTTTCCAGGTACTCTCTTCTAGGCCACCTTGTCTCCACAAGACACAAACCAAGGGGATAGAATGCTCGTGCATCACCATTTCTTTGTGGTCTTGGATCTCCACATTTCTCTCCTCAAAGGTTTCAACAGCATCAACATCAATCTCTCCCCAATTAATGATGTTAGAGTTGTCATGAAGATAACAACGAAGCTATGATACATGGAAAACATCATGTATCTTCCTCACCTGTAGGGGAAGTGCTACTGGATACGCCACATATCCAACATGTGATAACAGATCGAAAGGGATAGAAAACTGGGGAGAAAGAATACTCCCACGACCAAATTATCCCTTCCCATGACGGGGAGTCACCTTCAGAAACACAGGATCTTAAACTTCAAACTCTATGGGTCTCATCCTTTTATCGACATATTATTTCTGATGATCTTGCAATGTGTTCATATTCCCATGAATCTCCTGAACCATCTCTATCATATTCTTCACTAGTTCTGGTCCGTGAATTGTCAACTCTTCGACTCGAGTCCTGCACAACAGAAAACAGAAAAGTATTCCAAACAAGACATCAAATGGAACCATACCGATGGTGGAGTTAAAACTATTGTTGTAAGAAAACTCCTCCAAGGGTAAGTGCCACATACACTAACCTCCAAAATCGAAGACAGAAGATTGTAACATTTCTTCAAGAGTCTAGATGATTCAATCTTCATGTCCTTCCGTTTGGGATGAAAAGAAGTGCTAAGGCTAAGTGAGAACCAAAAGTATATTGGAGACCTCTCCACACTATAGAGGTAAAATGAGGATCTCGATCCGAAATGACCTTCCATGGGACTTCATGAAGTATCACCACATTTTCTAGATACTACCTCGACAAAACCTTGACTGAGCTTGACTCGTTTATTACTATGAAGTGGGCCGATTTTGTTGAATCATCCAATATGACCCAAATATCATCATCTCATCCCTGAGCTTGAAGAAAACCAATAACAAAGTCCATTGAGATGTACTGCCACTTACACTGAGGAACATATAATGGCTGGAGCAGACCTCCATGAATACAGTGTTCGGCCATTACTTTCTGGGAGACCAAACATCGAGACACAAACTCTGAATCCACATCCTTTATCCTGGGCCACCAAAATTAGATCTTCAAGACTCAGTAAAACTTTTCAATTCCATGATGCACCGCAAAAGGAGATCTATGGAACTCTCTGAGAACTTTCTTCTGCATCGTCAAAGGAAAAAATATCCTTCCACGATGCAACACTCAGTGTTTTTCATCCTCAGACCAACCATTAAGGTCATCTCCACAAAAAACTGGGTCTGTCTAGACCTCCACCTCTAGATCCCTCAACTAAGACTCTTCCACATTCTACTTCAGAGATGACTACACCATCGTTTGAAAAATACAACCTATGCCCCCAACTTTTCCCATATCAACAATATGTAATGCTAACACTTCGTCCATTTATCTCTAGGAGTCATGAGATTCATGAACTACATCACTACATGACTTCTGACTCAACACATCAGCTACAACATTCCCCTATCTAGGTCTATAAGATATTTCCAAATCGTAATCCTATAAGAACTCCATCTAGAAATGCTGCCATAAATTCAAGTCACGCTGGGAGATAACATACCTCATGTTTTTATGATCGGTGAAAACCAAAAAGCGCTCACTAATGAGGTAATGTATCCACAAATTCAAAGAAAATACCATGGATAATAACTCAAGATCATGGGTGGCATAGTTACATTCATGAGGACGCAACTTCTGGGACCCATAAGATACAATAGATCTTTGGTGCATTAGAACACAACCTAACCCTAGATGTGAAGAATTGTTGAAAACATCAAACTGAACTACCTCAACTGGAAGAAAATGATCTGAAGCACTTACTAACTTCTCCTTAAATACTCAAAATATTCATAACACAAATCAGTACCTATGAATTCCTAATTCTTCCAAGTCAAATCTGTCATAGGAGTCACAACTCGTGAGAAATCGACTATGAATCTCCTGTAGTAGCCCATGTGACCATGGAAACTTCACACCTCTGACATTGTCTTGGGGCTGCCCAAGACCCAACTCCTTCTATATTCGAGGGATCCCCAGCTACTCCCCACTAGGATACAAAATTCCCCATGAAACAGACTTCTCGAGCCTAAAACTCACACTTCAAAAACTTCCCAAACAGATGATATTGATGAAGAACTCCCAAAATTCTTTGTAGATGCTTTGCATACTCCCCCTCAAACATGGAGTATTCAAGGATGTCATCGATGAAAAACACCATGAACTTGTCCAGGAACTGACGGAACATAGCGTTCATCAATCCCATGAACACAATTGAGCATTATTCACACCGAACGATATTACAACAAACTCAAAATTACAATGACAACAATAGAAAGCAGTCTTTGGGATATCCTCATACTTCACATGCATATGATGATATCCTAACCATAAATTAATCATTATGAACCACTATTCATCCTTCTTTTGATTGAATAAATCATCAATCCACGTAAGAGGATAGATATTCTTCACTGTCACTTTGTTTAAGTGACTATAATCGACACACGACTGCTAACTACTGTCAACGTTCTTCACGAACAAAATTGGTGCACCCCATGGTGACACACTCATCTGAACAAAACCGCATTGTAACAGAACATCAATATGTATATGTAGCTCTTATAACCCAGAAGGGGATGTCGTATATGGAGACATAGAGATAGGAGACTCTCTAGTTTGTAAATCAATACCAAACTCCATCTTTCATCAATGAGGTAATGCTAAAACCTTTTCTGGAAAGACATCAAGGTACTCTTATATGACCAAAGAAAACACTAGCTGTTGAACCTATGAAAAACTCAATGCTATCTCTTTCATCATGGATTATAAGGACAGAACACCCCTATGCCCTGTCTAAGGATCTTTCTCGTCAACAAAAACCACCGACTCTCCGTCCGCACCGAAGAAAACGACATTTTTCTTGAAGCAATCCATGATAACCTGCACCGAATACAGCCAATCCATGCCAAGGATGACAACATATGGTTTTATTCATAAACATAGTAAATCTCCCCAAGAGCAGTGTTTCCCCAACACTAGCTTATAGTCTCTATATACTTCAAACAAGTCAGCTCGACCTCCAACTTGCACTGTAAATGCCTAGGGCACAAGGAGCCACTCTACCTCAGGTCTCAAATCGTGGAAAAGGGTTGGTGATATGATGGAGTGTGTTGCTCATGAATAAAACAAGGCATACACAATGGTAGATAAAATGAAATGGGTACCTCTAATGACATCTGGCTTGCCTGACACTCTCAAAAATAAAGAATGAATCTCACCACGACCTCCTACATGAGATCTCTGACCCTGATGATGACCACCACCATGGTCGTGCTATGCTCTTTGAGTACAGGGAGCATTATAGGGTTGTCCTATACCTGTCCTATCTACCCTCTACTAATCTAAAGCTGGTGCAACTTGCTGTTGCAGCCTATACTAGAACAACCTCAACAGAGAAACCTCGAGCAGAACACCTGGAGCATGATGACTACTTCGAATGGTCGGTCACTCTTTCTACTGATGACCTCGACCACCATAAGAAAAACAAGCACCTAATCCATTGGAATAGGCTTTAGAGATGTTTCCCCCAGAGAAACGAGATGTTTAGGGTTGGGACCTACCCCCTGCCAAACGGAAACTCTTTTGCCCAGAAAATCAGGTACCCCAGACCACAGCTCGACTTCATGAGGAATCATGATGACTCCCCTGTAGTGAAGATGTAGTTCTGGAAAAAGTCATCTCGATGACCTCTGCCCTTGATAGAAACTCATGTTATTTCTTCCACATAAATTGGATAACCTGGTTCTGGATATCTAGATGTGAATCCTCCTCGAAATGCCTCGCCCTGGCCTCATCCTCTAGCAAGAGGACCGAAGCATATTGAAAAAAGTTCTTGAAATGGACAAAAAACTCTCGCACACTGGAGCTCCCCAGTTAAAGGGTAAGAATCTCCTAGTGACTGTATTCCTTCGCAATCAAAGAAAGAAACTTGACTCTAAACTTGTATCGGAACTCCTCCCATGAGATCATTGATTGCTCATGATCCTCGTGGAACCAAAACTACCAATGCCTCACTACTCCATGCAACATCGTCACAACCAAGGACACCCAATTCTCTTTACGAGCATGGATTGAATTGAAGCCTATATCGACCTCCTCCAACATCTTTTGTGACTACATCTGAAAAAAATCTCTCATACTTCTTCAGACTATGGCACTGAAACTCTCGAAGTGGCCTCCTCCATGTTTCATCGTCATCTACCACTACCCTGCGGTGATATGATGGCACATCCTGGTGTACAACTTCTATGTGATCCTAATGAAGATTTCGATCTAGAGCTATACTTGTAAAATAAAAAATAGTTAGAGCACCTAAACCTGGAATATGGAAGAATCAGCATTAATTAATTTGTTGTTTTCTTTTATTCATTTTAGGTTAACTTATCTCAAGGTCTACCCATTCAAACATAGGCACAAAGAAGAATAGTGCATTATCCTTTCCTAGGTCTCTACCATACAACTAGTATCACATCATTTATTAGTAATTTTAAACTTTATGCTCCATACAACAGATCATAGGGGGCCATAAATTCCTATGTCTTAGCTAGTCTCCAGTGTTTACATCACTTTCTAAACATGGATGACACTTATTCCCTACCAACCCATGCAACCTCACCTATTCCTGTAACATCCCAGGTAAATAAAGAATAAGACATTTTCACATTTATTAATATTTGCGAATTAAATATTAATTTTACTTTAAAGGGAGTTCTATGTTCGATAGCGTACCCGATACGCAACAAAGATATTCTTTGAAATCTTACGTTGCACACTAGTAATAAAACTATATTATTTTAAATGGTAGTTAACACGTAGTCGTTTTATTGGCAGGAATGAATAGAAATATCTAAAATATGATTATATATGTTTGTTAGATGTTTTACATTTATCCAATAAATGATAAAGGCTTAAAAATTAAAAGAATTCAATTTTAGGCATATATACACTAATATTCACTAAAGGTCCACTTATCGTCTTTTGATGGAGAACCGTCATTAAATATAGTTTTTCTCACTCTTATACATTATATTGGACCAAATAAAATTCTTCTTTAGAATCTAGGAATATAAATTTACTTTGTGTAAATTTTTGGTATTTTTCCGATAAAGTTCATTTTTTAATGAATAGTGAAAAATGTTGTATTTTAATTTAAAACTTCTTTTTAATATAATTTATTTATATGATTAGATTATATTTTTAATTGGTTTTAAAGTGAAATTAGAATACTTTTTTACTATTTAATTCAATAGTGGTTTTTGTAATTAATTTCACTTTGAAATTGGACTTAAACTAGTGTCAATCTTTTGATATATATTGTTTCATAAAAACACGCTATTTGTGCTGACAACGGGAATTAATGATTAAATTAATTAATGTAACTTATATGTTATGAATTTTGTAAATTAGACATTATTTTTTAATTTGTAATATCAAATATATCTTAGGGTGATGTTTTGGTATTTTTCTAAAAAACTTCAATTTTTGATGATTAGTGAAACCACTAAGTGGTACTTAAAAAACTGATTTTTCGTTTAAATTTTTTTTTACAACATATGTGTTTTTAATTTCAAAAATCCGACATACATGGTTGTCATTAGGAAGTAAAATTTGGTTCAACGGGATTAAAATATTTTTTTTGGTGAATAGTAATTTTTAAATTTTTAATCGCGATTAGAGGTAATTAGTGTAGTTTATGGTAAAAATAATGTTTTCATAATATGAAATGACCTTTACACATGTCATACCCTTATTGTATGTGTCATGACTGACCACGAGAATCCATAGGTCATCTTGAGGACCCCATGGAGCCACTTTGGTAGGAAAATGACATTAATAACTTTTTATTTAATGTTAAAATTAAAATGTCACAAACATGTGTTGTTTTACTAAAACAATTTTTAAATGGGGTTATACAAGTCATATTTTTTACTATAAGTATTACATAGATAGATAATAATATTTCCTACCTCATGATATTTTTTTAAAATTTTGAGACATTAAATAAATTAAATTATTTATGACACCATGATGATGCAGCGATTACCTCATTATTTAACGATTTAAATAAATTGAAAAGATAATGTAATATATAAGACCTAAACTTGTCAAAAACCTATAGGATGGGTGGATTTCTAACTCCTATCACCTTATCCTCAAAATATATAATTTTTGAGACCTTTAAAATCCGAAAATAATTTTATAATAAAGTAACCTTTTATAACTTTCCAAGAGTGCCCCTCCTCTCCTTTTATAAAAGGCCGCCACCTCAACCACCTTACCCACACCTCTCAAGCCATTGTCTCGGCCAAAACCTGCCCATTTTGTCTCTCCACATACATCTCTTACCCCTAAAAGCCTCACATTGGGCATAAGTCTTTCCAAGGAAGTCTTTGAGCTCAAATCAAAAAGAGTTACCCAATTTAAAGGTAGTGTATTCTCTTGTGTTCTTATGTTTTATTTTGCTTCTCCAACCCCAAAAACTCTTTTTATTCCTTTATTTTGTAACAAAACCGTATATTCAATATACTAGGATGTTTTTATGAGATGTATTAGAGCTACACCAACACACACCTTCGTCTAATGGTTAAAGAACATATTGTTTCTGTGGCTGGCGATTTTCTGCCTCACGAAACGATGATTGTTCAATCTTCTTTTAACACCTTTCATGGTGGCCATTAAGATGTCACTCTATTTATATATGATATATAATATTTTTATGTTTTCCTTATGCTTCCGTATTTTTCATTTGTGGCATACCATTATGGTTTCCATTGTGGGTAAACACCGTAATTTCATTTTGGGAAGTGCAGACTAGCACCCCCTCAAAGTGATTTGATTCATTAATTCCATATGTGGGACGTAGCGTTCATGCATACGTACGGCTTACCATCTCCATGAACGGTGCATTTAATTTCTTACCTCTAAATGTTATATACTATTATAAATACATGTATATTCTGAATATATATGATATATATGATATCCAAATCATGAATATCATTCTGGATATAATG
The DNA here is from genome assembly GCA_963277665.1 of Viscum album. Classification (NCBI taxonomy): domain Eukaryota; kingdom Viridiplantae; phylum Streptophyta; class Magnoliopsida; order Santalales; family Viscaceae; genus Viscum; species Viscum album. Next base: position 1,995,139,913 of record OY728151.1, read on the forward strand.
AACCTTTGACCACATAAACAACATGTAATTGTAAGATGTCCATTTTTGACTAAAGTACCAAATATCGACAAAATGAACTTTATAAAATTAAATGATTAAATAACATTTATAACATAGAAATAAGTTATATAAAATGAATAATATACTTGAAAAAGGTTCTTAGGAAAGTATAAATTAAATTTATTTTATTATTCCAGAGATTAAACAGCAATCGAGTCACGTTGGACACGAGGTAAGGGACTTCATCTCAATCTCCTTTTATTGAGGAATATTTTGTTCTAATACAAGACATTCTTTTATATGGTGTATAAAACCCTTTGACCTTAAATTTTATACAAAAGGAATCTTTTTTAACGAAGAGTTTTACAAAATGACAAAAAGGAATGTTTCTTCTAACGTATGCAGTGACAACGACCATTTCCACCGCTGCGAGTATTATTTGGGATTTTGCTTCCTCAACAAGCCGTAATGTTTTTAAAAGTAAATAAATACCATATAATCATTTATGTATTTTGGTATTGAAAATTATTTTTATGATTGATTTTTTATGTCAATATATTTTAGTGATATATTGTTTCACAATGTGGAAATGTTTTCTTTCCGTTATATTTGTTTTATGTCTTATGATTTTATAATGGTACTTGGACATTTGAAGGGTGGATACGTGATAAACCATATGACGGGTGGTTCTGTGAATACCAGGACGGGTGGTTACGTTATAAACTCCATTTCATTGGGTATGGAAGTTGGCTGTATGGTTATTCCATTAAGTGATTTGTGTGGAAGTCGACCATATGGTTATTCCATTTATGTATGTTTATGTCCCAAGTTACCTTTATTTGTTATGTGTTCATTATATGGGTTTTATGGTAATATTTTGTTTACAAAAGGGTAAGTAATGATATTTTATTCATTGAGGAGTATTTACTACTCTATAAAGGTTAAAAGTATTACTTTGATAATGTATTCATGGTTTACGTGTTGTTTTGAAAAACTAACAGTTTTTCTTCTTTGTATATTCCTTAATGAGATTTTTATGCTCACCCCATGTTTTTTTTTTGAAATGTTTTTCACAGGACATAATGTGGAATGGTGTCAAGGATGGGATCAAGGAAAAGTCATGCTTTCTTAAACATGGAACTAGAAATGACCTTTTTTTAGAGTTCATGTTTTGAAAAAAAAGGAAACTTTGTAGAAGTGTCTACTATGTAATATTTTGAAATGTAATAGTTATGATCTAATTCTCTAAAAATATAAACCCAAAAAGATCCTCAAAGGTAACTATTCATTTAATTCAATATTAAGTATTGTTTATGGTCGGGGCCTTATAGTTGGTATTAGAGGTCGGTTTAGACAACATTATGAGTTAGAAAAGTGTTAAATAATAAATTAATTTATGGTATAATTGAAATGATATAGCATTTAAAGATTACTATGTTTCTTCTCTAAAGATATGTATGTGTTAAGAATGATTTTTCATAAAGGAAATATAGAAAATTTTCAGGAAGGCATATAGAGGAGAATGACCTTCCGAATCAGCAACCAGAGATGGTTAGAATTAGAAATGAGCAGTTTACTACAGTGGCGGATCAGTTGAATCAGGTTATTACTGGAGGTTTGTTGGAAAAATTTCACGGTTATCTAGTCCAATGACTAAGATAACTTGGAAGGGTGTTAAATTTATCTGGACAAAAGAATGTGATGATTGTTTTTAGGAGTTGAAAAGAAGATTGGTGAATGCTCTAGTTTTGGCACTTCCTTCTGGGAATACTGAGTTTGTTATTTACAGTGATTCTTCGTTGAATGGACTTGGTTGTGTCCTTATGCAGAATGATCAGGTTATTGCATATGCTTCACATCAATTGAAAACTCATGAGGTAAATTACCCTACACATGACTTGGAATTAGCTGATGTTGTTTTTGCTCTAGAAATTTGGAGGCATCATTTGTATGGAGTGAAGTGTGAAATATATACTGATCAAAAACGTTTAAAGTATATATTCACTCAGAAAGAATTGAACATCAGACAGAGGAGAAGGGTATAATTAATGAAGGATTATGATTGTATAATTCATTACCATCCGGGAAAAGCGAATAAAGTGGATGATGCTTTGAGTCAAAAAAGTAATGCTTCATTAACCATGATACATTAGGAACGAGATCCTTTGGTTTTTGATTTGATGAACTTTGGCATAGAAGTTTTTGGTTCAGGAAGTTCTTCTATTTTGTTTCAGGTATCAGTGAGATCATCCTTATCAGACAGAATTAAGCAAGCGCAGAAGAAAGACAGTGGGTTGCAGAAAAAGGTTGAGCTGGTTCAGAAGGGTAACTTGCCTGAATTTAACATTGATAACGATTGTGTTTTGAGGTTTGGGAAGAGATTATGTGTGCCTAGTGATTCACAGTTGAAGAATGGGTTGTTATGTGAGGCTCATAGTTCCCAGTTTTCAGTTCATCCTGGTAGTACTAAGATGTACAGAGATCTGTGTGAGTATTACTGGTGGGATGGAATGAAAAGTGATATTACTGATTTTACTGTGAAGTGTTTGACTTGTCAGTAGGTTAAAGCAGAGCGGAAGTTACCGAAAGGGATGATTCAGCCTTTAACAGTGCCAGAGTTGAAATGGGGAAAAATATCCATGGAATTTTTTGTGGGATTACTAAAGACATCTCGAGGTAATAATGAAACCTTGGTTATTGTTGATCACTTGACTAAATCTATTCATTTTCTTCCTATTCGAGATACTTTCTCTCTAGATCAACTTTCTCGATTGTATCTTAAATAGATAGTCTGGTTTCATGGAGTTCCCATATCCATTGTATCTGATCGTGATCCCAGGTTTACTTCTAACTTTTTGAAGGGCCTTTAGATGTCATTGGGTAATGAATTATATTTTAGTAATGCTTTTCATCCTCTTTCAGATGGGCAGTCAGAACGAACAATTCAGTCTTTGGAGGATATGTTACTTTCTTGTTTGATGGATTATCAGGAATGTTGGGACCAACATCATTCTATGGTTGAATTTTCATATAATAATAGTTTTCATTCCAGTATACATATGGCTCCGCTTGAGGAATTATATGGTAAATAGTGTCGAACTCCAGCTTTTTTGGATGAAGTGGGTGAAAGGAGGCTGATGGGACCAGAATTGGTAGAAGAGATGGAAGAAAAAGTTTATTTGATTCAGAAACACATGAGAACATCTCAGAGTAGATAGAATAGTTATGCAGACAATAGGAGGAAGGATCTCTCTTTCGAGGTAGGTGATCATGTTTTTCTCAAATTTTCACCGTGGAAAAGTGTGATGAGATTTGTTAAGAAAGGAAAGTTGTGTCCCAGATTCATTAGACCATATGAAATTCTGGAGAAAGTTGGATCAGTTGCTTACCGAGTGGCTTCACCTCCGAGTTTATCTCAGGTAGACAATGTTTTTCATGTTTCGATGTTGAGAAATTATATGCCAAATCCATATCTTGTTTTGAGCCCAGAGGTAGTTCAGTTGTAAGAGAATCTCTATTATGAAGAACAACTAGTTCAGATTCTTGACCGAAGAGAGAATGTGTTGAAAAATAAGGTAATTCACCAGGTGAAGGTTTTGTGGAAAAACCATATGGTTGAAGAGGCAACGTGGGAATCTGAAAATGCTATGAGGGATAAATAACACCACTTATTTTGATAAGTGAATAAAATTGTGAGGACGCAATTCCCAAAAGGGGGGAAGGATGTGACATCCCAGGTAAATAAAGAATAAAACATTTTCATATTTATTAATATTTTCGAATTAAATATTAATTTTAATTTAAAGGGGTTTCTATGTTCGATAGTGTAACCGATACGCAACAAAGAGATTCTTTGAAATCTTACGTTGCACACTAGTAATAAAATAATATTATTTTAAATGGTAGTTAACACATAGTCAATGTATTGGTGGGAATGAATAGAAATAACTGAAATATGATTATATATGTTTGTTAGATGTCTTTACATTTATCCAATAAAGGATAAAGTCTTAAAATACGAAAAGAATTCAGTTTTAGGCATATATACTCTAATATTCACTAAAGGCCCACTTATCGTATTTTGATGGAGAACCATCATTAAATATAGTTTTTTTCACTCTTATACATTATATTGGACAAAATAAAATTCTTCTTTATAATCGGGACATCAAAATTTACTTTGTGTAAATTTTTGGTATTTTTCTGATGAAGTTCATTTTTTAATGAATAGTGAAAATGTTGTATTTTAATTCAAAACATCTTTTTAATATAATTTATTTATACGATTATATTATCTATTGAATTGGTTTTAAACTGAAATTAGAATATATTTTTACCATTTAATCCAATAGTGCTCGTTGTAATTAATATCACTTTGAAATTGGACTTAAACTAGTGTCAATCATTTGATATATATTATTTCATAAAAACACGCTATTTGTACTGACAGCAGGAATTAATTATTAAATTAATTAATGTAACTTATATGTTTTGAATATTTTAAAATAGACATAATTTTTGAATTCATAATATCAAATATAGATTAGGGTGAAGTTTTGGTATTTTTCTGAAAAACTTCAATTTTGATGAATAGTGAAACCACTAAGTAGTACTTAAAAAACTGATTTTTCATTTAAATGAAATTTTTCCACCTCTGTGTTTTGAATTTCAAAAATCCTACATACATGGTTGTCATTAGGAAGTAAAATTTGGTTCAAAAGGACTAAAATATTTTTTTTGTTGAATAGTAACTTTTAAGTTTGTAATCGTGATTAGAGGTAATTAGTGTAGTTTAAGGTAAAAATAATGTTTAAATAATATTAAATGACCTTAACACATGTCCTACCCTTATTGGATGTGTCATGGCCTACCAGAACATCCATTTGACATCTTGGGGACCCCATGGAGCCACTTTGGTAGGAAAATGACATTAATAACTTTTTATTTAATGTTAAAATAAAAATGTCACAAACATGTGTTGTTTTACTAAAACAATTTTTAAATGGGGTTATACAAGTCATATTTTTGACTATAAATATTCATTAGAAATATAAAACGATTTCCTACATAATAATATTTTTTTTATAATTTTTAGACATTAAATATATTAAATTATTTATGACACCATGATGATGCAGCGATTACCTCATTATTTAACGATTTAAATAAAATGAAATGATAATGTAAATTATAAGACCTACACTTGTAAAAAACCTATTGGATGGGTGGATTTCGAATTCTTACCACCTTATCCTCGAAATATATAATTTTTGGTCCTTTAAAATCCGAAAAGAATTTTATAATAATGTAACCTTTTATAACATTCCATGAGTGCCCCTCCTCTCCTCTTATAAAAGGCCCCCACCTCTACCACCTTACCCACACCTCTCAAGCCATTGGCTCGGCCAAACCCTGCCCATTTTGTCTCTCCAAATCCCTCTATTACACCTATAAGCCTCACTTTGAGCAGAAGTCTTTCCAAGGAAGCCTTTGAGCTCAAATAAAAAAGAGTTACCTGATTTAAAGGTAGTGTCTTCTCTTGTGTTCTTATGTTTTATTTTGCTTCTACAACCCCCTTAACTCTTTTTATTCCTTTATTTAGTAACAAAACAAGTATCTTCAATATACTAGGATGTTTTTATAATAAGTATTAGAGCTACACCAACACAAACCTTTGTTTAATGGTTGAAGAACATACTGTTTCTGTGGTTGACGATTTTCTTCCTCACGAAATGATGATTGTTCAATCATCTTTTAAAACATTTCATGGTGTCCATTAAGATGTAACTCTATTTATATATGATATATATTATTTTTATGTTTTCCTTATGCTTATTTATTGTTCATTTGTGGCATACCCTTATGGTTTCCATTGTGGGTAAACCCGATAATTTCATTTTAGGAAGTGCAGACTACCACCCCCTCAAAGTGATTTGATTCGTTAATGCCATAAGTGGGATGTATAAAGGATGGAGTTAATTTTATTATATATGATGTTATACTAGAATTATAATATACCCTAATATCATTTTGATTTCTCCCCATTAAATACGAAATAGAAATGAAAGTAGCGTTCATGCGTACGTACGACTTACCGTCTCCATGAACGGTTCATTTCACATCTTACCTCTAAATGGTATGTACTATTATAAATACATGTATATGCTAGATATATATGATATATATGATATCCAAATCATGAATATCAATCTTGATATAATGAACCTTTTACAACATAAAAAACATGTAATTGTAAGGAGTCCATTTTTGACTTAAGTACCAAATATCGACAAAATGAACTTTATTAAATAAAATGATTACATAACATTTATAACATGGAAGTAAGTTATATAAAAGGAATAATAAACTTGAAAAAGCTTCTTAGGCAAGTAGAAATTAACTTTAGTTTATTATTCAGGAGAATAAAGGGCAATCGAGTCACCTCGGACACGAGGTAATGGACTTCGTCTCAATCTCCTTTCATTGAGGCATATTTTGTTCTTATACAAGTCTTTCTTTTATACATTGTATGAACCCCTTTGACCTTTAATTTTATACAAAAGGAATATTTTTCTACGAAGAGTTTTACAAAATGACAAGAAGGAATGTTTCTTTTAACGTACACGGTGACAGTGACCTTTTCCGCCGCCGTGAGTATTATTTGGGCTTTGGCTTCCTCAACAAGCCGTAATGTTTTTAAAAGTAAATAAATACCATATACTCTTTTATGTATTTTGGTATTGAAAATTATTTTTATTATGTATTTGTCATGTCAATATATTTTAGTGTTTTATTGTGATCAAAATGTGGAAATGTTTTCTTTCAATTGTATTTGTTTTATGTCTTATGATTTTATAATGGTACTTGGACATTTGAAGGGTGGATACGTGATAAACCATATGACGGGTGGTGTCGTGAATACCAGGACGGGTGGTTACATTATAACCTCAAATGCATTGGGTATGGAAGTCAGCCATATGGTTATTACATTAAGTGATATGTGTTGAAGTCGACCGTATGGTTATTCCATTTAAGTATGTTTATGTCCCAAGTTACCTTTATAGGTTATGTGTTCTTTAGATGGGTTTTATGGTAATCTTTTGGTTATAAAAGGGTAAGTAATGATCTTTTATTCAGTGAAGAGTATTTACTACTCCATAAAGGTGAAAAGTATTACTTAGATAAAGTATTCATGGTTTACTTGTTGTTTTGAAAAACTAAAAGTTTTCCTTCTTTGTGTATCCCTTACTGAGATTTTTATGCTCACCCCAAGTTTTTTTTGAAATGTTTTTCACAGGACATAATGTGGAATAGGTTCAATGATGGGATCAAGGAAAATTCATGATTTCTTAAACATGGAACTATAAATGACTTTTTTTTGGAGTTCATGTTTTGAAAAAAAAGGACACTTTGTAGAAGTGTCTACTGTGTAATCTTTTGAGATCTAATAGTTATGATCTAGTTCTCTAAAACTCTAAACCTGAAAAGATCCTCAAAGAGAATTATTCAATTAATTCAATATTAAGTAATGTTTATGGTCGGGACCTTATAATTCTTAAAACCATACTCTATCCTATCTCTCATCCATACCTCTAATAAAACACTATCACGACCCCCTCCCCACAAAGCTTACCCCTCCGGGGCCAGCAATTTGAAAAGGGATATAATGACCCCCAAAGTCCCCCCTTCATTAGGCCCTAGGTAGGAGACTATCACCGAGGGTATATTAAACACAAATATGGGAGTAATTAACCTCCAAGTGAACACATGCAGAATAGAGAGATAAGATAGACACCAACCAACTCTAACTCAGACTGAAATATAAATGAAAAGCCAAGTGCAGATATTTAATGTCATACAAATACTACTACAACTGGAAGGGGAGAACTACAGGTACCCAAAATAAAGTAAAATCATCAGCAACCACCATCCCAAACAACTCCTTCAACCCCTGACAAGTAGAAACTATCTTGATCTCCAACCTTCCCCAAGTGACCTGAAAAACAGTTTATATATACACAAACTTAGTATAATAGTATACTCAGTAGGATCCTCCCTAGAGCCTCTCGTGCAAAAAGTAAAGAATGTATGCTAAGGAATAGTGAACAACAAGTGAAACTAACTCATCACCTAAATAGGTATACAAAGTTCCCAGTATCAATATGGAAACTCTCACCATGTAACGCATACAAGAGTATATAATATAATAAATAATATCAAGGGTACATCACTACTAATTCCCCATTGGTTTTCCCCTTTTCCCCAATGCCGCACATCCTATGCATCTCTCTCAAATAAGGCTTTCCCGCAGACACATGGGCGAAGCACCACAACATATCCCACATGCAACAGAACAACCGAGTTCACACAAGAATGTAACCAGTTAATTTTTGGAATCCACCACAACTCGTTTAACATGTATCATATGTCGGGTATTATACCTCAATCCATTACAACCCATACACTGATTATGGATCATCCACACATCACATACTATACACTTTACACCTATACTAGTCCATATGATACTATATACAGAATATATGTATGTCAATAACAACAATCCATTACATCCCTCTACACCCATATATGTAGAAAACTAACCACTATTCCTAATAGAACATGTAACTACCAAGAGAATGGTGTGGGGCCAAAGGGGGTAGTCATCCATCCATCCTCCCACTGGAATGTTTGGAAAAACACCACCCAAGGCTCAGAACCCTTGGGATGTTAGTTTCCCTAACTGACAGGGTGGAGTAGTGTATAGAAATAGGAAAAAAGTACAGAATAAACTATATCTCACAACCACACTATGGGAAAAACCTTGTCTTAGACTCAACTGCAGCTAACGTCTCTCGGACTCCCGACTTCCACTTCTAAGACTAGGTATCCTATAAGCACACAATAATTTAAGGAGAATAATTACAATAAATCATTCCTTCTTTTTCACTTAATATTTATGTTAATTAATTCATTAAACATTAATTAACCATTATCAATTTCACAGTATATTTCATTAGCATCAAACCCAAAGTCCACTGCCCCTTTAAAACTATAACCTCACCAATTCATTCCAGCATGATCCAACACCATGAGCTAACATCATTTATTCAATTATTTATTTACAACATTACTTCCCCATATTCCAAGGTATTGTAGAAAAACATTCTATGCTACTAAACATAGGGGGGCTCAACATGGTGAGTAGATAACTACCTGTAGATTATTTACCGCCTATATCAAGAGTGTAGACCCATCCCCCCTTGAGAATCTAGAAACGGAAAGCACGTGGCATAAAACATGCATCTTCACCCCTTTTAGAAGAAGGGTAAGAAAAAACAACTGCATCGAGCTATGGGTAAAGTAATGTAAAAAACCAATCAAAGAAACAACAATAATCTAAACATTCTTTTCTGACCTGTTCCATCATCCCTGGTGTCCTCTCCAACATCCACATGCATAACTGATATATCTTTCCACTCTAGACGTCGTATGCTACCACAACCAATAGGCCTCCCTACCCCCACATATCAAAACAACCATCTAGGCAGACATCACTATATAAGCAGCAGGAAAACAAACATCATATTATTTGGGCACTTACCCCTTAAACAAGAAAAAAGGGTAATACATAACCCTACAATGAATTATATTTTATTAAAAACCTAGTTTTTAAATCCATATTGGATTATCAAATTTATTATTCGTAGGGTCAAAATATATAAAACCTAATGAGTATGATATCACAAATAATTAAACTTGCTAACTGCACCAATTTTATTATCATCAAATTACAACAACTACAATCTGATTCATTCACATGACTCTTTATCTTTAACCAAGAAAATATCAATTAATTTTGGATTTACGTTCTTTATCAATTTCCATCAAGAATGAAAAATTAAACAAGAAGGCCTTGATATCACACTATCTAGAAAAAAAAGAAAATAACATACCGTCGATATAAATATATTTATCCGGTTTAAATATTTATTATTTTAATTTCATTGTGATCAAGTGGGGTAAAACATGATAACAATACAGTTTCACACAAAAGAAGAGATAAGTAATGAATACCATACCCCAAACAGTTATTGGTTCTTTATACGAAAACGAGCCACACAACGGGTTACGATCTCATGCCTAGTGACAACTGTACCCAACCGAGGATGCAGAGACACCACCACATCGGCCAAAACCCAAGAAAATCCAATTAGGAACACGGGGTAAAATTCAACAAAAAATTGGCAAGGGGAAAGAAGGAGATGAACCCAAAATAATCCAAATAGATCCGACCTTATATCGAAGACTGATTGATTTTTATTAGTTGCATGAAAACAGAGTGGACCAAATCCTTGGAGGAATGTTTGATTGAACAACTCCTAAGAGAATGAATAGGATGTTTTAACATCTCACACCCGAGAACAAGGAGGATGACATCTCGTCCCTTTAGATGATTTAACGAAGTAGTGGTTTATGATATGCTGGGTTTTCCAATAAAAGAGGATAACACTAAACCACACGATTGACCATGTAAAAACATCCCAAGCCTTAGGAGAAATTAATATAGGAGTTATGACCTTTGAATCAGCCTTAGAGTCCTTAAAACATGGCTTTAAATGTATTTTACATCAAAGGAATCATAAAATGGGTGAAATTGAAGGAAGTTGGAATCACTATTCACTACCATGAAATTTGGCCAAGGGAAAAAACTGTGCATGAACTACACCATTGGAACCTCACCATTTTGGAAACACTATTAATAATCCCCAAATTGGGCAAAGGAAAGTGGTCACCATTGGAACCTCACCATTCTGGAAACACTGTTTATAAACTCAAAATTTGGAAAAGGAAAGAGGACACTGTGGGAACCTCCTCTTTCTGGAAGGACTGTTCATGAACTCAAAATTTTGCAAATGAATGATGTCACCGTTGGAACCTCACCATTCTGGAAACACTATTCATGAACCCCAAATTGGGCAAAGGAAATTGGTCACCATTGGAGCCTCACCATTCTGGAAACACTATTCATGAACCCAAAATTTGGCACGAAAAATAGGTCACTATTGGAACCTCACCGTTCTGGAAACACTGTTCATGAAATCAATATTTTTCAAAGGAATGTGGTCACCATTGGAAACATACTGTTCTGGAAACACTGTTCGTGAACCAAAAATTTGGCAAAGGAAGGAGGTCACCTTTGGAACCTCACTGTTGCACTATTCACATAAGTTTACAGTTGACACTGTTCACTGAAGGTCACCGATGACCCTGTTCACATTAGGTCCCGGATGTCACTATTCACGTAAGGTCACCAGTTCACTATTCACATAAGGTAACTGATTACACTGTTCACAGAAGGTCACCGATGACACTATTCACATAAGGTCATTGATGTCACTATTCACAAAAGGTCACCATTGCACTATTCTCAGATGTTTACCAATGCACTATTCACAACGGTCTACCAGTATAACTGTTCACCAATGGAACTATTCACAAAAATGGAAATTTGGAAATGTGTTGGGGATAAGTCCCCTTGACCTCCTAAAACACCTCATACACCATATTTTCACAATGGAATGGACCAGAGAGCATGAGGTCCTTACACCACACACGATGTTTGTTGTGAATTTGTAATAAACTCTATTAAAAATTTTATAAATAACATTATATTTATATTTTTCAATGTTTATTTTAAAAACAATTTTTTTATGATAGAGTGGTCCCTAAATATTGGTTACATCATGGAATGGAGTTAATGAATAACCATGAAATACTTATGGATTACATAAATGGAAACTAATTAAGGTATATATATATATATAATGATTTATTTATCAAAAAATGTTTCAAAATAATTTAATTATTTTGGTTTGTGATTTGGCAGTGACTGATGAAGGATAAACGAAATGATTGTGGATATTATGTTTATAAATTAATGAGAGAGATCATAAATCATGAAAAGACCAGAATATCCAAATTGGTAATTTTCTAATGTAATTAACATTTCATTATTAATATTTATTAACCATTTGTTGGTCTATATTTTATTAGTTATTCCATTGTTTTTGAAAACCACCATACTCAAAAGAAATAATTTTTTTTTAGATGAGTGGAAATTATAAATTATGTCATGAAGTTCGATGAAAACTAATTTGGTTTTAACCTTGTATAGTTGTGATATGGTATGTGACACGAACTTATAAATATATTGATGGTGTGAATTTTTGTATCATAATGATTATATATTATATATTATATATTTATCATAGATAATTATAAGTGAGGGCCCATTCCAATGGGAACAACATCGCTACTAGTCCAGTGTTATCATCTTTTAGTAGAAAACAATTATCTAAAAACTCATTTTATAATCATCAGGATAGCATCATTTAATAATAGAAGGCATAGTTATAGACTGAGGGATTGGTGGAGGCAGATTTAGGTGTAGAGTCGGAGGTGGAGAAGGATGCATAGTCAAATACCAAGGTAGAGGAAGAGATGGAGGAAGATACGAATCTGGAGGAGGAGATAAAGGTGGAGGTGATAAGCAAAAAAATAATATATGTAATTGAAAAGGAAATCTCTGGTAACTATAACTCATGTAATGGTTGTGAAATTTTAAATTTTTCTAATTTTTTTAGTAATAATTATATATATAAGAATTAAATATGAAATATTAATATGACATGAAAATTTTTAGAACATTTAGTTGTTGTTTTAATAATTAAATTGCTGTTAAATTATTCAATTTTATTAAATTTAATGATTATAGTAATTATACATGTATGATTGATTATCACTAGTAACTTATTCCAAAAGTATATGGTATGCCTCCAGTAACTGCAGCTAAATGATAATATTTTAGTTAATCAAAATAATTCTTTATATTTACCCTTAATGAAAACACTATAAATCATTTGATCTCAAAATAAAGAACCAATCCTCAACATGTCCTCTTCATTGTTCAATACCATGTAACATCCTCTAAAAAATGAACCACAATCATTCCAATTTTAATATGCCAAATTAATATACGGATATAAATACTTTAGTTCCAAACTAAACATTATACAAAAGAACATAGGTGGTGGATATATGATAATGAGACACGTGTCCTTGATGTCACATTATATATCATAGATAATGGATAAGGGAAAGGGAATTGAGAATTAATTTTTTCATCTTATTAGAAATATTTAATATTAGTCAAAAAATTTACCATAAAAAAAGTAGAAGGTTATAAATTTCAATTAAAAATAATATATGAAATATGAAACTGTTAAAAAATACAAAATAAGAGCACATGTAAAAAAATAAAGACACACACATATATTTTTTATGTTTATATTAGTGAATGCATGTAGATTAATAATAGGAATAAGTTTCATGATGTGTATCATATCATTGTACCATAGTAAAATAAATGAAAATAAGGGTGGAATCGGGGGGATAAATGATCTACAACAATATAATGAAATAAACATTTTCATGTTAGAGTTTATTATCATCATGAATATTGAAACTGGTATGCTAATCTATACAAAAATATAGAAATATTTAATGGATTCACAATAATTTAGTGGCATTTAGATTTTATAATGGGATATACTTATGTTTTATACTATCAAAATGGGAAAAAATTATAATGGAGTTTAGTGTCTTCTGAAAATACATAATAGTTCACAATAATGTTTCTTCCATCAAAGATGGTAAATGGTTTTTCATGGTGTAGTACTATATGATGGTGAATGTAAAATATTGATTTTATTATCTTCAATAGAAGCTGAAATGTAAATATTTATTTTAATTTAATCAATGAAAACTAATAGGTTAAAACTAATGGTTAATGTTTTATAGGAATAAATAATGGGATACAATAAATATTATTATAATCAAATAATATATAATTTGTTTTTCCAATTTTTCTGTATCAAAAATGATGGGTAAATTTTATATATGTGTTTTACCCCAACTCAAAAAGATAAAGGTTTTTTTAGTATTTTTGGATTGTATGAGACTTTTTTTTATTTTAATGTGGTTAAATATATCATTTTTTATGGATTAAGAATATAAAATATTTTCTTTTAGAGTTTTTTAACATTAACTAGGTTCCTTTTATTTTAGTTTCATATGATCAAAAATAATTATATTATAGTTTAATGATATATAACTAGAAAATTTTAATTTTTCTTTATTTTCTCATAATTTTATATAATTTTATAATTAATTTATTCATCACTTTTATCTAATACTTATTTTTATAATTTTCACAGAGATCATGAGAAATGACCTAATCCATAAAGATTATTCACTCCTTTAGTATGATAATGAAAAATTGAATTACTACTACATATTTATTTAATTTTTTCACCATTTTATTTACTAATTAAAATTTAAATTTTTTATCATTATTATATACTAATAAATTTTTAACAAATATTTTTTGAGAAGTTATATTTTTCTTTAAATTGTCAACATCAATCTTGTAAAGATGAATGTGTTTCTTTTGGGTGAGGCATTTAGGTATCATGGGGTTTCCTCTTCCTTCCAAATGGAAAGTTTCTTTTTTCTTCCGGTTTTGTGCAGATAGTGGAAAAAAAACACACAACACATACTCATTTAGTCGTACCTCAACCCGGTACACAATGTGGTTGGTATGAATCAAACATACTGTTATTAGTTTATAATTTTTATTTTCAATCATGACACACATCACATACTCAAAACTAATGGAAAAATCACCCAAATCCAAACTACATTCATATATATCTATATTTTACAAAATAAATTCATTGATTTAAAATATAACATAGTTAGTTGGTTTTTTAAAAATACTTCAAGAACTTTTTCTCTTGCACAATCTTTCTAATCTACATGTTTTCATAGTAAAATAATTTTCGTATAATTAATATATTTTTTTAATATCTATGTTATATTTTTTTCTTTATAGTATTACTAACATAATAATTGTTTTTATATATAGGTGGATTATCTTTTCTAAGTTGGGGTGGTTTGTTCGAAGATTCCCATTTTTGTGAGATATTGGTATTCGAGCTGAAATATAGATAATGAAAACATATAAATGGGTCAAGAATGTATGAAACCATCCTGAAAATGTGAATTCAAACTTAATATTTAATTTATTTTTCCATCATTTTTCTATTATTTTTATGATTATTTCCTTATCATTTTTTTCTAATACTTATATATATTTTTCAAAGATCTTTTGGGAAGTCATATTTTTCATTCAACTATGTGCAACAAGAATGAAAAGAGAGAGCATGTTCTTTTTTTATGGAAGAGTATATCACATGATACCTGAAACATGATGTTTTTTAGGCAACATGAGGTTTCCTCCTATATCAGAGTAGAAAATGTTCTCTCTTTTTCTGGATCTTTGTATATAGTTTAATAAAAATTACATACCACATACATAGTAATACACACCTCAATTTGTTACACTGTATGCATGGTATGAATCAGTCTTTATTTTTTATCCTATAATTTACTCTTTAGTTCAATACACAAATCACATAATCAAAATCAAGAAAAAAACAAATTTAATTTTGATACTTTGGAAAAAAAATCCATAAGTCATTTTTTGTTCATGAATTAGCCACACCACATTCCTCTTCAAGGTATTCCAGGTATGAATCCATGTTTTAATTTTTATTTAAAATTGAAATTAATTTTAGAAAATAAAATTACATAAATAAAACTGTGTAAATTTGTTGGGATTGTTTTGATAATTTAGTAAAATGATCCATATGTCAATTATATGTATAGTAATTCGCCACACCATAATCTAGTACACGATGTTCCCGGTATGACACAACATGTCAATTATCATATTAAATTTGAAATTTTAGTTCAAAATGTGTCACATACTAAACATGATTTGATTATATTTATAATATAGGAAAAGGATTAAAAATAATTTTTGATCTGTAGGAAGTAGTCTCATATCGAACTGACACATGATGTGACCTGTATGACTCAAAGAGTGTGTTTTGAGTTTAAAATGAAATCTTAGTAAAAAACAGAAGTGACGTACTCAAAACCTATAAAAACATTCATATTTTTTAATAACTTATTTTAATTATCCATATGTCATTTGGAACATTTAGAAATTACTTGTACATCAATCTAAAAAACATTGTGATCGGAATGACTCCAAGTTTTTCTTCATATTTAAAATTGACAATAATATTAGTAAAAATGACAACAGAAATACATAAAACTAAGAAAACAAACAAATATTATTTTTATTGTTTATAAAAATAATCCATATGTTATTTTTGACATGTATTAATTAGTCTCAACTCATACCAATATATGATATGATTGGTACGAATCAATGACTTCATCATTAGTTTAAAATTGACATTTTGGTTTCAAAAGATTCACTCAATGAAAATAGAGAAAACGTGCTCATATTTTAATGATAATATATTAAAAACTATTCATAATTCACGTGTGACATGTAGGAATTAGTCTCAAACAAACTAACACATGATTTGATTGTATGACTCAATGTGCATGTTTCTAATTTGAAATTAAATTTTAATAAAAGACACTTGGGATGTGCTCAAAACTATGAAAATTTGTAAATATTTTACTAATACCTTAAGAAAATGATCCATATTTCATTTGGGTCATGTAGGAATCAACCACACCTCAATCTAACTCATGGTGTGACTGACATGACTCAAATTGTTTGTTTTTATTTAAAATTGGCATGAATTTAAGTAAAAAAGAAAACTGACCTACTAAAAACCAAGAAAACATATTTTTATTGTTATAATAAATTAATAAATTGAGCCATATGTTTTTTTTTAAATCATTCTCACCTCAATCCAACACATGATGTGCCTCAGATACAAATCAATGTTTCTTTTATCTGTTTAAAATTGATCGTTTAGTCCAAAAAGTGTCACTCACTCAAAACCATGAAAGCACGCTACGATTGTAATTAAATTTTATGAAATGATTAATAAGTCATTTTTTATTTTTATGAATTATTGTGAAATTAAAATGATATATGATATGATCGGTATGACTCAATGTATGTGTTTCGAGTTTAAAATGACCTTTTAACAAAAATAACATAAGTGACATACACAAACCAAGAATTTTCATCAATATTATTTTGATAATTTCATTAAATGATTAAAGATTCATTTGGAATTTGTAGTAATCATATTCACCTCAATTAGATACATGGTGTGGCTAGTATGACTCTAAGTGTGTATTTTTATTTAAAATTTATATTAGTTTTTGTAAAATAGAAAAATTACGTAAAAACTGAGAAAATTAATTAATATTGTTTTTATACTTTATTAAATTGATCCATAAATCATATTTGATTTGTAGAAATCAATCACAACACAATCTGATTCCTGATGTTCTTGGTATGACTCAATGTGTCCATTATCAATTTAAAAGCGACATTTCTGTTCAAAAAGTGCCACTCACTAAACACCAAGAAAATGTGCTCATATTATTTTGATAAATTAAAAAAAGGATGAATAAGTCACTTGTGATGTTTATGAATTATCTTCACATAAATATGACACACAATGTGATTGATATGACTCAAATTGTGTGTTTCAAGTTTAAAATGAAATTTTTGTATAAAACACATGTGACAAACTCAAAACTAAGCTAACACAATGTTACTATTTTTATACATTAGTAAAAAGACACATACATAATTTGGGATGTTTTTAATCAAAATTAACTCAATCTGACACCTGATGTCATATGTATGAATCTAAGTGTGTCTTTGTATTTATAATAGATATTAATTTTATTAAGAAAGTTAACTTAGTTACACAAAACCAATAAAAACATTCATATTATTTTAATACTTTAGGAAAATGATACATGAGACATTTGCAATGTATAGGAATATGCATCACGTCAATTGAATACATGAGGTTCCCATGGAATGAGTCAAAGTTTCCATCATTAGTATAAAATTAATATTTTAGTTCTAAAAGTGCAAATCAATGAAAATGAAGAAAACATTCTAATATTATCTTGAGAATTAGAGAAAATAATTCATATGTAATTTGTGACTTGTTGGAACTATGTTTCATAAAATACTGATATGTGATGTGATGTGTTTGACTCAAAGTGTGTGTTTCCAGTTTAAAATTATACCTTATTATAAAAACATAAGGGACGAACTCAAATCTAAAAAAATGTTTTAGGATTGTTTTGATACATTAGGAAAATGATCTATATGTCATTTTAAACATGTAGAAATCAGTGGCATCTCAATTTGACACACGATGTGTGTGTTATGGCTCCAAATGTGTTTTTTATTAAAAATTTAAATTAATTTTAGTATAAAAAGAACTGACATACTCAAAACTGAGAAAAAGAATTTATATTTTTTGTACATTAGGAAAATCATCTAGAAGTCTTTTTTTGTGTAGGAATAATCTATACCTAAATATGATACATGATATGACCTATATGAATCAAAGTGTCTATTATCAATTTAAAAATGTCATTTTAGTTCAACTAGTTTCAGACATTAAAAATTGAGAAAATGAACCTGGATTTTGTAGATAATTTAATACAATAATTGATAAGTGATTTTTGTTATGTAAGAATTATTTTCACATCAAACTGATACATAATGTGATTTGTATGACTCAAAGTAAGTGTTTCCTATTTAAAGTGGACATTTAGTAAAATATTACTCAATTAATAAAATCAATACCTATAAAACACATTCTTATTGTTTTTATAAATATTAAAAATGATCTGTAAGTCATTTTAGATCATTAGGAATTACCTGTACCTCAATACAACACACAGTTTGAATGGCATAACTCTATGAGAATATTTTAATTTAAATTTGATATTAATTATAATAAATAAGGAAAACTAAAATATTAAAAACAAATTAAACACATTCTTATTGTTTTTATACTTTAGGAAAATAATCCATACATTTTTTTTGATGTATAGGAATCAGTTGCACCTCAATATGATACATGATGTGCATGTTATGACTCAAAGTCTTCATTATTGATTTAAATTTGACATGTTACCTCAAATGTGTCACTCATTGAAAAAATTGTATAAATGATTGAATTATTTTGATAATTTAGGAAAATTATTAATAAGTCATATTTGACATGATGGAGTCATTCTCATATCATCCTGACACATAATGTGACCGGAAGGACCCAAAGTGCGTGTTTCCAATTTTAAATGACTTTTTAATAAAAACACAAGTGACGTACTCAAAACCAATAAAACACATTTGGATTTCTTTGGTACTTTATGAAAATGATCCATATGTAATTTCGGATGTATAAGAATCATCATCAACACAGTCCAATGCATAGTGTGACCGAAACGACGGAAGTTGTGTATTTTTATTTGAAATTAATATTATTTTTATTAAAAACAAAATTAACATACTCAAAACTAATAAAATACATTCAGATAGATTTTTTTGTTTGAGAAAACGATCTATATGACCTTTGTGATGTGTAGGAATAATCTGCTTATCAAACTAATATATGATGTTCTTAATATGAATCATGGATTACATTATCAGTTTAATATTGAAATTTTATGTTCCAAAAAATTCACATACCGAAAATAGATAAAATGGTCTTGTATTGACCTGATAATTTATTATAATGATTCATATGTAATTTTCAATTTAAATGAATTTTTCTTACATAAAACCAACACACTCTGTGATTTCAGCGACTTAATGTGCGTGTTCCCAGTTTAAATTTACATTTTTTGTAAAAAACACAATTGGCAATCCCAAAATCAGGAAACCAAATTCATATTATTTAGGTACATTAGTAAAAAGATCTAGGGTTCATTTCATAAATTTAGAAATCATATACACCTCAATACGACACATAATGTGATCAATGTGACTCTAATTTTGTCTTTTTATTCTAAACTAAAATTAATTTATTAAAAAAGAACATTGACATACTCCAAACTGATAGTATACATTAATATTTTTTGATACCACAAGGAAGTGGTCCATAAGTCAATTTTTGATGTTTAGGAATAATTCATACCACAATCTAATAAAAAATGTTCCTTGTATAGCACAATTCTTACTTTATCAGTTCAAAATTGAGATTTTAATTTAAAAATTGTAACTCATTAAAAACCATGAAAAGTGACTGGATTGTGTTGATCGTTTAGTAAAATGATTCATAATTAAAATGTTATGTGTATGATTCAATATCACATCAAACAGACACATGATGTGACTGGTATGACACAAAGTGTGTGTTTCTTGTTTAAAATGACATTTTTGAAAAAATAAATGGGACATACTCAATACCGAGAAAATGGAATCAAATTATTTTGATACCAAAGGAAAATTATCTATAAGTAATTTGGGACATGTAATAGTCAACTGAAAATCAATATGATGTATGATGTTACTAGTATGAATCCTAGAGCATTTTTTCAATATATAAGTGAAATTTTAGTTTAAAATGTGCACCACATTACCAAAACTAAGAAAATGAAACTAGATTGTTTTCTCATAATTATATACGCTATTACATAATTAATTTCATTATCATTTTTATCTTATAATTATTGAGTAAATTTTCTTAGAGATAATTCTTTAAGATGTACACTAAAAGTTGTGGCATGAATGAATCAACCGCAGTGGAATCTGATAAACAGTGTTCATAGTAATAATCAATTTATTCTTAAATTTAACTATTATTTTTAAATTTATTTCCTTATATTATTACTAACATAAAACTATTTTCAAATATAGGCTTGGTGTTCTTCTCAGGCATGGGTGGTTTCTTCTGCAGTAACATTTTTCGGGGTTAGGGGCCAAAGAACATTGATGCATTTTAATGTTTCCAATAATTTGTACTTACTCATGAAATTGAATAAAACAATTATTGAAACATATATAATAGAGTGTCCTCTTTGAATTTTTGTTATAAATATTATTTCATTTAAAATTTGTATTTTTATCTGATTATAATGATTTATGGTATTATTTGTAGTGCTACAGAATACTATATATTTAACAAAACATTTCATCCCATTTATGTGTGATTTTCTAGTGGTTGTAATGTCCATTGTCGTGTAATAATTTTCCTATGGTCTTCACTTTTCTAGTAGTGATAATAGCTATTTAAGGGACGTTATAGGTAGGTTTTGTAGTAGTGTTTAATGTCTACATTATTTATTCAAATAACTAATTTAGGTCAATTGAAACTTGTGGATATTATTTGGATTGAGAGATGATTCCATAATATCTAATTTTTAATATATCTAACTATGTTTCAAGAAACTCATTGGAATGTACATTTCATTTATCTATGTTGTAGAAATTTATTCTTTGATTTGGAAGGTTATGTGATATTGAATGAACATATTACAAGTTATATAAATACACATGAGTTCAAAATCAGGGGAATAATTAATGATATTTTGGTTTTCATTCATGTGATGAATAAAATAATTTCTATATCAGATATTTGAATGTAAATATACATTCCAAGCATAAAATAATAACAAATAAAGGATTCATATCTTCATCATATTAATTTTATGTGAAAATTTATTTTTCTTGTTAAAAAATAGTTTTTATAAACAACATGATATAATAAATGGAATAAACATGGCCTATAATTAATCTGATTCCACAACATGTTTGAAATGAGATATGGATAAAAATATGTATCCGGTTTTTTTAAATGAGAGGGATGTTTTTTATATCACCTCTCAGTGAAATATATTAAAGAATAATTTTATTTTTAGGAAAACTCTCAAATCACATAGTATACAATATGTGATTAGTTAAAAATATTTTATTTATTAAATATTTATAAAAGTAGGAAACATGTTTTTTCCTTAATTAAAATATGTTTGGGTTAAATAATAGAAAACTATTATAAGGAATTTAATGTCTAAGATACTATAGAATGATTATTTAACTTAGAGATGTTTAAAGATAATAAAACAATTATTTTGTCTTCCTAGGAATAAATTATTCTTCAATCAAAGAGGGTTAGGATATATTATGGTCATGAAATATTATTTAAATATTTACATATGGATACTATGATACAATGAATATCACTTTTATCAATATATATATATAAGTTTAAATTAACTCAATATATTGAAATAGTTTAGGGTATAATGGTAAGAAAAGTCTAAATGGTTACATGTATTTTCCATAATTAATTTAATTTCATTTTTTCTTAAAATATATTACGATATATAGGATAATAAAATTGTAATTGGTTTCATTGACCAAAAGGAAATTTTTTTTGATGTGATGATGAGGGTAATCATAGAAAGATTTTTCAATAGATATAAAAAGATAACACTTGATGTTATAAATATTAGGAGATTTAATATTTTCAAATAGTTGAAAATTAGTAATATTATTCTAAATTACCACTACTATTAAAACAATCTTTGTTCATACAACTCATTCAATAAATGGTTTAATAGTATTATTTTATTGAGTGGTCAAATAGAGATATAAAGATAATTACATATATATTTAATGAGTTAAGAAATACATATTGTAGGAAAAACATGAGATTCACGTAAATTATCTAGTGTTAAATACATTAGAGATTGTTTTTAATGGTTATAAATGTATCACGATATTATAAAAAAGGATATCCCACATTTTCATTCATTCATGTGGACTGAAATCTACTTCGCATGGATGTTATAATTATAAATATCCCCTCAAACGAAAAAAAATCAGTTTCCCCAAATATATAATCCTCTTAGAGTATAATATGATGTGATTATTTGTAAATGTTATCTTGAATGGATTAGTATAATCATTAGAAATTATTGAGTACGGCATATTTGGAATAAATTCATGTGGTAAAAAGTGGATATTTATAACTTGGACTGACCCAATAATGTTTATCAAATAGAATTCCGTGAAATAATTAAAATACTTCAAGCTGTGTACCTATTATCAAGGCTTTTTTAGGTGAAGTTTGTGAGATACAAAGAATGATAACCTTTTTAATTTCATAGTATACATATAAATGTCAAAATATGAACGTATCTAATCAGGGGGTGGTTGTGTATGATGCTTATAATGTCATCCACTGGAGCACAACCAGAATAGGATTTTCCCACAACTATGACATGTAAATAAAAATAGTCTCTCATTGAATTACTCCAAGGAAATGCATGGTCATGCTTAATTGATTCATATATGATGTTTCCAGTTATTAGAGTTAGAGGATTGTGATGTGCTCATCGATTTGATGAATGACATGTGATGTATTCATAAACACGGTTTTTCTTTGTTGAATAGTCAATAAAAATGATTTTTAATATACTAGATTGGCATGATCAATTTCTAGTGGTAAATCAATGATAAGGAAAAATGATTATATTGGCATACATTCAATGTATATGATATCTATATAGGTGTACATGTTTGTATGTATTTATATATTTGTATGTTTGATGAATATCATACCATACCCCTTAGTGTCTTTAGTAGTAAAGATTCTTTGATAGAGGCCACTCATTGATTTTATCTAATAATTACATATTCCAATTTTATTGTAAATTAAAGTAACTGCAGTAGTATTACACTATTTGGAACTTGTAAAAGGATAATATTTTGAACAATGTGTTTTATCAAACTGATGAAATAAGGATGAATCAATTTCAAATTTCTTTCTATGGATGCAAAAAGATTTGTGATGTTTTGAATTATTTCACATTGATATTTTAGTGCAAGTACGATATTGTTGGTTGTGTATAAAATATACATGAATATAATGAATGTATAATTAATAAATATATTTTATACATGTATTAGTAGTGTTTATAAATTGTATGTTGACATATGTTATATGATAATGTACATATATATGTAAATATATAGTGAACTTATTATACATGAAAATATTTCGTGTATATAATCATGCATCTGATTAATAAAAATGTAATTCATTATATTAATGTACTAATAAAGATAATAGAGTTAATTATTTATAAGTAGAATATATGTATACAAGAAATGTAACCCAAAATGTTGTCTAACTATTATATATTACAGCATGATGAATGAAACATCCCCACACATGATTTCCATTATATTAATCCATTAATAACGTATTAAATACATTTCATTAATATCATTTGTCAAATTCATAGGGAAGGGTATCATTTGATGATTCAAAACACCTTCCTCATTCCATGCAACGCTCATAAAATTATTTCATCTTCCCAAATACTTTTTCATCTCTCACATGAAGGTGGAATCAACCATTTGATATTTTAGGTATCCTCTGATAGGTACTGGTATCTTGAAGTCTATGTATCCCCATTTTAATTAATAGGAATAGGTCAACTAATTATTGTGATCTTCCTCAACTGTTCTGTTTTCATCAATGTATTAAGGGACCTGTCAAACATTATACCATCTCTAAAAGGAATATTTTTAAAAAATTCATATATCTTGAACATTTAATTTTTAATGGATATAATATACCTATTTGGGTGTTTTATCACCGCTAATAGGCCATATTAAAATCAAGGAAAACATAAAAATCTCATTCGTTATAACATCAGCATGTCACAATAATTCTATCTATAAAAGATAGATTTATGAAGATGGGGTAGTCAGTCATCCATTCCCTATATAACTAGATATTGGGTAAAAAAATATGGAACTTATAACAATATATGTGTTAGTAAGGCTACCCAACTTGGGTGGTAGTGTGTAAGAAAAAAAATATTTGAATGATTATAATTTTCACATTAAAGACCAACCTAATGGTTGAATCAAACATGTGTTTTTATTTATAACTCTAAATACATATTCCCATACTTTATTGATTTTCAAACATACAAAATAATTGGTGTTACTACCCCTTTAAAGTCAAACTACAAACATAGAACACACACATAACAACATCAAAATTCCATTAGATCAAATGATTTTAAAATTTTATATTTACCATTACAAACACATTAAATTAGGGTGGAATACATGATGTTCCCAATTTAGATTTTTTTAAAATTTTGTGGAAAATGTTCATATTCTCAAGATCCATGTTGAATTATTTACCAATATAATTTTAGTTATATTTTTACAAAAGAAATAAATTAAATTTGTACCAAATTATATTATTTTTTTCATATTCATTTCCACCCAATACCATTTCTTGTGAAAAAATCCATTTTCAAAGTTACCCACCCAAATTACTATATATCACTTACATATCAATTAAATAATTAATTATAGAAAAACATTTACCCAACTACCTGATCCACTTTCAATTAATTCATCATTATTTCTTTTATTTTCAACATAAAATGGTATTTCTAAGACCATGCAAATAACCAAACAACCACACCAAAAAATGAATCATTCACACCACATTCCTATATATCCTAAACACAAAATTAAACATCACTACTTCCACAATAACATCATTTTATTATTTTCACTAAATCTATGCCAAACAAGCCAAAGTAATAACATATAATCACAATATTCACAATAGAAACAACATAAAAAAAATCCTAAAACTATTCACCCTATCCAATTTAAAATACCACATTAACTTATATAAATAATGAAAATAATAAAAATATATTTATATTTATATAACAAATCGCACCAAAAATCCTCATATTTAATCATAACATTAGATTCACTTAATAATATATATATAAACATATAATAACAATTTCTATATTCATATTATTCAAAATTTTCTAATATATTAATGTGATTAACTAATTAAATATGTTATTAAAATGATTTGAAAAAAAATAAAGTATAGTATCTATAATAGTAGCATGCATCATCCAATGAAGGAAATAACACATGAAATAACATGAAACATAAATTAAACACAAATGTTCTTCTCTTCCATTTCAATTAAATCAATAACATTCTTTTCATCTTATTAAAACTAATACAATAAAAATACTAAAAATTTAATTTCAATTACACATTCAATGATAAATATAAAATAAGAATTTTTTAATAACATACTTTAACTTGAGCATTGATGATCAAATTTCATGTATGGGGAATAACTAGTGATAAAACCCCACCAAAATCATGGGGATCTACCAAAACTCCTAATCACATCAATACCCTATGAAAACAATGTTATAAATTGACTAGAACAAAAATAAATATTAAATATTATATTTTTTATGGAGATATACCAAAAAATAACTATAAAAAATTTTGAGGAATATCACCTCAGGTTAAATGATCTTAATCACATAAATACAAGGATCAAATAGACACCAAATAATGAAAAATGGTATCCTAATAACCTCTTCATGGTTCATATGGATTGAATGAAGTTGGATAAATAGAATAGAGATCATGAAAATTATGAATTTATATTAAAATCTTGAATGTAAATAATCATGTTGTGATGGGATTCATAACACAGTAATGCTAGATTTATTTTAAATTTAATGAATTATATATATTAAATCTGAAGGATTAAATCTATATAAATTCTCAAAATCAGTGAAGGTTATTGAGAAATGGTGAAATTTAATCGAAAACACATTAATACAAGAGTATTGAGACTCAATTCTCTAACCTACATCTCAAATTGAGAAAAACCTGGATGCATACCTTGATGTAGAACCATTCACGATGGAATAATGACCCCTAAAAAAATAAAACTGAGAAAATTGTTGACCCATGCTCCAATGAAATGTCTATTTGAGACCCACCAAAATATATTTTACACAATATAAACCCAAATGAACTATTAAATACAAGGACCCACAACCCATATGATCAGGACATAATGAGAAAGGCCCAAAAAATAAAATGGGACTAAAATTTCATAAACTAACCCTGTGTGAAAACTGTATGCTCATGGATAAAGCTATATAGAATGACTATGTGAAACACTATTTTGAAACTCTAATAATATATGAAATTTAAAATTACATGATACTTATGCTCAAAATAAAACCATGTATTATAAATGAATTATTAAAATAGTATCATATAAACTTCAATGAAATATCCACGGATAACTCCAACCCATGAAAAATTCTAGGTAGATGTTTGAGAAAATATGAAAACATACAAATGATACCTCTAAAAATATTATCAACATTAATAATCAAAAAAATCTAGAAGATAATTAAACATCTAAAAAACCAATCATTCCAAGATATACCTCTCAAATAAGATTCTCAACATCACCAAATTATAATCATAATATGAGGGTCAAAAGGCATTTATATCACATATATAAAATACATCATTCATCATGAGAATGAAAATTAATTTAAATTATCTCAAGATACTAATCAAACATCAAGGTCTCAAACACCAATGCACATTCCTCTAATACATCATCCCTCTACAACATTTGAACCAATATAATGATGCACCCCCACAACATATTTTCCTACCTATCTTGTATCTCAATATTCCACTCCATGCACATCACATACTTCTCAATATGTATATGAAACCAATCAATGACTTGGGAGTCATAGTGGATGTACTGAAAAATATACGTCATAGGGAAAATTTATATATTTGGTAAATTTTTTATCAGAGGGAAAATCAATACACCACCTCTCTAATACAGTCAAGCACATTGAAATATCAAATTAACTAGGGAGATAATTTACTTCTAGTAACAAACCTCCATAGATCATGATGAGAAGAAACCTATAATAAAATATTATAATTTTTTATCAAATATCATGTGACTTATTATCTAATATCCATAGTACTTCTACTGATGTTGGAACAGATTTCATCTACTTAATAATAACCAAAAAAAATTAATCAGATTCCACATTAAATTTTGTTTTTGAATCATTGATTCCTTGACCTCGGCCTAGTGTAATGAATATATGATATTATACCCATAAACATACAAAAAAATATATCCATACAAATTGATTAATGATGGATTTTATTCTAATAAAACTAAAGGGGTAGATATTTATCTTTTAAACCTCCAAATTTCTGAACACGTGTATTAAAGATGACTTCCAATGCCTAAATAGTTCATTCCATATAGATATCTGGATGAGGATAAAATATAGTGCTATGTAATAACTAATTATCGTAATCATGATGAATTAACTATTGCACTTATGTTGTAATTGGATAATTTCTATCATAGATGATCATCCTTAGATCCCCATGAAGCAACATAATATCCTCTACAAACAACATTACTAAAAAATACATTAGAAAAGACTCCTTAACCACTATGAAACAATACAAATTCATTATTATATTAATAATAACCATTATAACATCATATAAATCTTATTATTGAGTAAAAAGGAGAATAATATCCATTATATATATATATATATCCTATAACATTTACTTGGGAACATACAGTGGTTGTAGTAATCCCTTGGGAACATGATTTATATTATCAACCTCTCACAAATCATGTATAAACACCCAAACTCAGCCACATACCTCACTATATCATGATAGTAGAAATGAATATTCTAATAATGATACGTCATAGAGTACAAATATTTACTTTTAAATGTGAGATATCAATCTCATAGATAACCATCTCATGAAACTTTGACAAAACAAACAACATACCTCAAAATATCACATAATACTGACGATATTTCACCTCCCCATAAAAAAATCTCCACAAATAATGTAATCGTGACAGACCTCTATATTAAAATATGAAAATATGGAATCCTCATCTTGATACAGAAATGATGATTTCACTTTGACCAGATTTTAGTATCATTTAACACATACATTCCCCACATCGATGTTAAAAGGCATCAAGTACCTCTATCACTTTCCATATATGTCTAGAATCTCAAAAAACAACACCATGAGAATTTATTCTCACTGGTTAAATAACCAAATTCCCTTTTACCAAGTGTTTAAGAGATATTGAAGTCTTAGTGCTATAAGAAATCCATCTTACACTGCGGATAAAGATTACAATCACATTGGTAGAAGATATATATCAATATTTCATGGTTTGTGAAAACCTCCACGCACTCTTAAATGGTATAACTACACCACAACATCAAATAAAACACCACTCCCACTCACTTAAGATCATGGTATGTGAAGCTAAAATTATAGGTTTTGAAATTATTATGTTTATAATAAATCACTACCCTCTATTGCATCCAATCAAAACACAAACCATGATGAGAAGAATCACATAAAACTTTTAACATAACTCCTTCCTCTAGAAAAAAAAAGCATAGAAACCCCAATTATCATATCCTTGAAGTAATATAACACATCTCATAATTTATCAGTCTATACAAAGGCATGTTACATCATAGTTAGGGTTATTAAATGGGATGAAATATAACAGTAATGAGACACATCCCTCTAATAATAGCCTATAAAACTAAGGAAGATATGATCATATGCTATATTCATGGATTCTAATCAATAAATCACCACTGAAATATTTAAATGATTCAATTATACTCTATACATAGACATAAATTTCCAAAATAAATTTACCTCCCAGGTCCAAAACATACACATGAACAACATCTCAAATATGTTGTCATAAAAAACATAAAAAAGATTATAGATGCTGAAATTAATCCTTCTTAGAACATTAGTACATAAAGATGTAGTGGATGGTCATGACCAAAAAGTAATTTAATAATTTACAGGACATAATGGTCATAAATTCCAGGGAAAATAATAATTTTTTTGATAATTAATGACATAACCCGAAATTTGATGTTCCTATAATGACACATATAATATGTGTCTTTGATATTTTCATTTTTCAACATCATTTGATGATAAATAGACTGTAGATGAATCATTGAAAACTAGCTATCTACATTCAATCAACCAAATAAATCATCTATTCTTGAGAGTGGATAATAGTTCTTCCCTATTACTTAGTTGAACTATAAATAATATATATATAACCATAGAATACTATCCTTTATTTTATAAAAAATATGAGACCAACCCAAGGAGAAACACTTGGTCAGATAAAAACATTATACAGTAGATTATCAATATCAATCCTAACCTCCCAAAACACAGAATATTTCATTGAATAAGGATTTATCAAATTTGGGGAAACAACATGATATAACTTTATCTCAAACCCAATATCAAATTGAGAGGTTATTTTCTAAACCATTCCAGGTTAAACATTGATAAATTCATAAAAAATATTAGGATATATACTGAATGAACCTTTACTATGTACAAAATTCAACAATTTATTTGATTATAGAAGGGATATATATACCTACATATCATTTGACAACCCTTCTCTCCAAAAAAAAACTATGTGTATAAACTAAAAATGAAATAAGAAAACATTCATCTAAAAGCAATGAATTATGATAGGAATTTAATATAACCATTCCATGCCATATATTAAATCATATGTCTTTATTTGAATATAAAAAGAGTCCCTAAAATACTTATTAGGATCACTATTATCTCAAAACCCAGAAATACCCCAATCAAAATAGACTAACCTCTAACTAGAATGGACACCTCCAAGGGAACTGGAAACCTATCCAACATAAGACCTTGATATCAAACTATGGTTGGATTAATGAATGAGTTAAAATATTTATAAGTAATAAATCTATATGTTATTGTATAATATTGATAAATGGTACCATGTATGATCTATGGAATACCTGAATTTTCAAAATCCTTGATAGGAAATAACCCATGCCCTTCTATTCTTCCTTCTTGGACTTAATGCTAACCCTCTCAATGACAAGGATAAACCATGTATCCCAAAGGATATGGAATGTCAAGGGGATATACTACACCAACTCTATCTCATTGTTTCTTCCCAAGAACATACTTTCCCTTCAACTCCTGAAACGACCATAGGGGGAACTATTGTTGAGGCTATACATATAACTAACAACCTTCCGCATGTAATCCACCAAAAATGGATGAACATAGAAACAATTAATAAAAATGTAATATAAAATAAATTAACACTAAAATAAAACACCTAGTATATTACCTGGAACCTCTATCTCTATATAATTTAAAGGAATAATGCTAGGAAAGAATCCCTACTAGTTGGAACCACGATTTCCTAGACAAAGAAGAAACACCATCTGTTACCATAATCACTGTGAAATTATGATGAATTCACACTATACCCCAATATTTATACACATAAATATTCTATATCACCTATTAATTTTCAAGGAACACTAGATACATAAAAATCATTAACACGTTGACCCAGGATTTGATCTCATGATTCAATGCCTCCTCAAATTTTTTTATCCTCGAATGCCTATAAAAAAGAAAATTAAGATAAAAAGGATGAATTTTTTTAAAACAAATATGTATATATTATAAAAAAAATCTCCCATAATGAAGGGATACATACCCTTAAAAACAATAGACATTTAGTAACAAATAGAGGAACCCAGAATGAAACTTCTTCATAAAATCATCCCATGAAACAATAGAGTCCTCTCACTAACCCAATAACAAGATCAACCACTGATGATCAAATCCCAGCATCGAAGTAATATATAATAGAATATAATTCTATGTTCATTCAATAATAACATAAAATATACCTCAAAATATAACAACCACTTCTCTATCAACTAATTTGAAATAGTCCACTAAAACATCAACATGTTTTGTCCCTAAAACTCAAGAACCATCTTCATCCAAAAATCAACCTCCTAATGGTTTTAACCTCTAATGGTAAACAAGATAAGCTTACTATACTTACACATCAGAGATAAATTTTTATGACAACTATCTTACAAATTTATAATAATTAATAAAAAAATATTATGTCTGAAAAAATTTAATTTATATTAAATCATTTAAATAGATTTTTTTTCATATTTTCTCTTAACCACACCAATTCAAACATGGGTGATAACAACAGGATGAATATAACACACCTAAGTATTCACACATTAATTAGTATCATATCATATATTATATTAAAAAATATTATCTTCCTTGCATTAGATATTAATAGAACCTAAATTATTATGTCCAAGATGGTGTCCCTTGTTAATAACATACTATTTTTGATGAACACTATTTATCTACTAAACCCATGATATCTTCACTGGTTCCTAAAAAGTAATCTAAATATTTTCTTATTAAAAAATGAATGGATACCACTCTATCAAGACACATAAATAAAAAACCCCTCATATACTAGTAAGGAATATAAATGTGAACCCTAAAGCCTAACTCTAATTAGCTATTCGTGTGAAACTAGAACTATGGGTAAAAAAACACATATGAAAGGAATTACCCTCATAATCCTCAGAACATAAAATAACAAACCAATCAAATCGATATAATAGGGGGATATCCTATACAATAATATGTGTTATGTTATACAAAAAAGGTGTATAAAATAAAATAAAAAATTAAACTCTTTTGGTAGTGGCTCTGCAAACACCAATGATCGCCATGAGCTAGTTCCATACAGTTCGATCACCAAATAAAATATAGAATCCTACAAAATCACACATATATATATATATATATGGTTCATAATAAAATTAAAAATAATAGGATCCACCCTTAAAAAATTGGTGAAAATTTGCGACAAGAATATTAATTCCTCAGGGAATAAACATCAAAAATAACTCATCACCGATACTATGTTAACAGTCACAAATCCTCAACAAGGATGAATAATGTAATTAATAATAAATTTAAAGTAAATTATTTCAAAATTAATATATATTTAATGGACCCCACAACCACATCACAATTGATCAAGTCACTCACTCTCCCCGATGACACACATTCTGATTCTCCTACCTCCTCTATATATGCACATGCTCATAACAAAACTGCAACCACATTACCATGTCAAAATAAAACCACATATTAAAAACCACACACTTAATATTAGAACCATATATATTATACCTCCTTAACATTCCATTACACAACATCACATCCATACATCACATTCTTGTCAAAGAAAAGAAATGTGAATATGAAAGACATCAACCTCATGTAATCGGCCAATCAGGAACATCCCAAAACCATGTATACAGATGTCAAACCAAGTCGTATAAACATAAAATCCAAGGTATTTCAAAATATATGCATCATATCCTCATGACATCCTAATAATATTATATATATAAGTGCGAGAATGGATGATATTATAGTCAACTATCCATTAACTCTACAATAAAGATATTAGGTAAAACAAATGAAACACTTAACTATAGAGGAATTAGAAATGATACTCGTCTTAGGTTGTTGTGTGTAAGAAATTAAAAAGAAAAGAAAATTAATATAATAGTCATAAAAAATAAAATATTTACATCCATGTGGTTATATATTTTATTTATTTATAATCATTAATAATTTTTGAAGGACACTAACAGAAATAAATTATTGAATAAAGAAAATAACTAAAAGCGTTGACAAGGGATTATGATGATGAATAATCAATGTTTTATTTATTTTCAATTGTATTATTTTAATATTGATGAATGATTTTTAATATTTCAGAATTTGATAATCATTGATTGTAGGAAGATGTATATCATTGGGAATTTTGGATTAATCTTTATTTTATGATGTTGGCCTCATAATGGAATTTTATTTTGAAAAAAATTAAATGTTCCCCAGAGTTAAAAAAAAAAAATTTTTGTAAACATTTTCGGGAATTATCATCAAATGACCATCATAAAGGATCATTATATAATTGATACTTTTTATAAACAACATCGAATGAAAAAACTGGTTATTATGAATTTGTTTTTATTAGTATTAATAATTGATTTGAAGTTTTTTGAAACTTGTGATCATTTGAATGAACCAGATGATTTTGAATATCATTGGACAAATATTTCTAAAATTCATAAAAATACAGAGGTCATATCATGATTACATGTTTCATAACATGATTTTGAGGCTAGAAAAATTGGTAAAGTAAAAATTTATAAGGTTATTATATTTCATGACATAATAGGTTATACAGAGAAGGATATACCAAATGATTTTAGTATTACCAAATATTAAATTACCCCAATGTGATGTTAATGAAGTTCCATAAAGGAGATTAAGAAGTTCTTTATTTTTTCAAGAAGGAATATTTCTACTCCAAGATATAATATATAAAATAATAAAGGAATTTTTTATAGTTTTAGTGGGTTTTATTTTTTGTTTCTCATGATAATGAATACTTTACCACCCATGAAGAAATATAGTTTAGTTTCTTTGATTCTAGTGAGTTGTTTGTTATATAGTGTAAGACATTTATCATATTGAAAAAAAGTAAAAAATCATTTCAGTGTTTTTAGAAGACTAATTTTACTAGTAGTGAAGTATTATGTCATTTCATAACATATCTATTAGTTGAGTATAGTTATAGAGTAATAATCCCATCATTAGGAAAAGATTTTTGACACATTAAAATTCTAGTTGATAGTATAATTGAAATAATAATAATTATTTAGAAGACTCAAAATTTTTTGGTGGTTATCTGGACAACAAATTAACATTATATTCAATATAATGGTGTATTTATAGCATAGTAATATTTGAAGGATATATTTAAATGAGTGAAATATGGATATTAAGTTATATTTTATTTTTTAATTTGAAGATAATATTTCTCTAGGAACTATAAGAATCTACTACATAGATTTAGAATACTCGAGAAAATAAAAAGGGATAAAAGAGTATAAAAACAAGTATTTATGTGTTCCTAGATAATAGATGAAGAAAAAGTAATATTACAATTATTTAAAATATAAATTATTGAGGTTGAAGTGGTTTCTAAACTAGATTATATTTTAGATAATCCTTAATGATTATGTATGGAATTTGAAATTTTTATTTTACTTTTACTGAAGATTGAGACGAATATAAAATCAATTAATATAATTATTCTATCTAGAAAATTGTTTCTAGTTAAAAGTATCATGATGTTCAATATAAATATTGATTGAAGATAAAAAAGTCCAACTCTACTCTATAAGAGTTGATTTTATCACGAAGTGGTATTGGGAGAAACCTTTTGTATTTCATATATCATATCATCATGGATATATAATGAAAAATCATCATGGAATTTCCTTAAGTCATTAAATTGAGAAGTGACCTAAATGCCTATGAATTGATTCTTTCACTAGATATGTTAGTATATGAGAATAAGATTGGAAAATCTTGAGGGATGAGTAACCTTAAAAAATATTGAACAAGAAGTTAGATTATACCTAAACTAATAAAGATAGTGATCCTTGGTGATGATTGACTTTACTAAAATATTTTATCCATGTCGTAGTGAGTTATAGTTTATTTTGGTATACCAACACAATTCTTAGTGTGTTCTCCTTATATTCAGTCGAGTACTAGTGAACCAAGTAAAATCATTATATTAATTTCATATTATATTCATTATCTATGACATTTATCTTATTATATTATGTTATAAGATATGAAAATTTCATATTGTGTTTATTTTTACAAAGGAACCTGATGCTAGTGAATGTAATCATAAGAAAAAGTCTAAATTTTCAACTATGATTCACTCCCAGTGATGTGATGTCCAATTTTAGAACACACAACCAATGGATTGAATCAAAATCCGAATATCATTTATTCATATAATATTCTATATACATAACATCACAAGGATCTCACACAAAAAAACTACTACCAAAACTACCACAAGCCATGTAAAAACTGCAATAAAATATTCTACACAAGAACATGAAATTCTGATTTGATTAAAATATTTAAAAAATATATTTTTTTATTTATAACCACATTACATTAATTTTTAATAATTAATTTACATCAATTAAAATTTTTTAAAGATGCTTATATTTTCAATTATTCCAACCCATCTTATAATATATCATTTACACATTACATTTAATAATTAATTCCAGCATAACACAAACCCATGTACCTATTACAATTCAAATTAAATCCATATTATTTATTTTTAATTTAAATATCAAACTATATTTCCATTCCATTACTATAAAGGCCCCAAAAACAATACCAAACACTATATAAATAGCCCCACATTGCCCGTAAATTACCAGAGCTATACTCCTCTATAAACATTATAATATAATTCCATCCTTTATACAATAGTTATGATAAAAAATACATAATCATAACACACAGACTTGACCTTATACATAACAAAAAAACATCAAAAAACACCCAATATTAGCCACCACAACTCATTTCCATGGCCAGTTATATTATAGTTAGAACAAAATCATCAAAAAATAAACCAACAATTACAATTATAGTAAGTAATAAAATAGAAAAGTTATCCATTTTATCATACAATACGATTCAAAAAATATTTTAAACATAAAAAATTATTTCTACTTCTTGTTTTTTATTTATCCAATTGATTATAATATTTAAATGACTAGACACGTATTGAAGGAGTTAAAATCAATCAAAAGTATATATTAATTTTTCCTCAATAATACACATAAAACAAATTAATAAATAATTCTACAAATAGGAAGAAATTTATATAAAGAACACATGTTAACATATAACCTTCGTATTCCATTAAAATAATTCATTATGATATTATATTCATTAAAATAAACCAAAAAATTAATTTAATATCATGGTAATTACATATTCACACATAAATATAAATTGATAACCTTTGAATCACATACCTCAATTGGTGATTTGACAATCATTGTGCAAGAAAAGGGAAAAATAGTAATTAGACCCCACTAAAAAAAAGAGGGATCTACAAAAAAACCAAATTATATTAATCATCCATAAAAAATATAACCTAATTTTACTGAAACCAGTGATAATCCACTTCCATAACATTTTCATGAAGTGGGAACAAAAATGTACAAGGAGTTGGATAAAGGGTAAAAATATCACATCAAATTAATGGATATCAAGAACACAAATCCATGGACAAAATAGCCACTAGTGAATGAAATAATATCACTTAATACACTCCCCAAGGTTCCTAGGGATCCAAATATGTCTGAGAAATCTATGAGAACATGAAAAAATAAGAAATTTATATAAAAATTAATAGGACAATGAATTTCGGTGTGATGGATGTCATCTTTTTTGAAATACACAACATGATCTCCCTTGTATATAGGAGAGAAAAACTATCTACATAAATATAACCCATGAAGTATATGACACAATGGTATGTTTTAGACCATAACACAAGAATACATGAGGTTAACTATAAAGATAATTTCTACACAACTCGTATATGATAAAACCTATACACACAACACAATATAACACAACTTACTATTAATGAATGAACCATATAATGGAATAAACTTGAAAATTAACCACCCATGATTCCATTTCAAAATGATTTGATTCACACTGCAATATCCCATATGAATTATTAACCTAGAAACACCCTCAGACTCACCATTCTTTAATAAAAATGAAATTGACCCAACCAAAAAGACCTATCTAAGTAGAATTATTCCATAATTTCAATGTCAAATCCCCAAACCAAAAAATATAGATTCATTCACCAATCTATGTGATCCCAGTGTAATTAACCATGCAACCAAAATTCCCCTACACTAAGAAAAATGCTACACTCAATGCTCATGGTCATCTTGTGTCCATGAATTATTTTTGGAATTTTATCTAAGGCTTCACCAATCTTCCACAATATTTCCACTAACCCCTCCTATGCTTGAAAAAGGAAAATTAGTTTTAAGTGAAAATTTGTTCCCATAAACCATATGACTATTTAGTAAATCTAACTCAATAAGAATTCAAATACATTAATAACGGAACCCATTAGGCACATATTTTTTGATATTCTCTAAAATTGGTGACCTTAATAATAATATAATTATATTCACAAAAGTGGTAATAGTTAAAAAAATACCCAATATTGGGATTATATCTCTTTATCTATAACCATTATGATAAACAATAACTATACAATCTCCCCAAACCTATACTTATCCCTTAATAGAAAATAATACATTTAACAGATAAAATTGATTTTTTTTTGAATTATACCATTATCACCATGAAAATTAAAGGAGTCTCAAAACGTCCAATGGATTATCATGACGTACCCATGAATTTTATTTAATTAGTTGATGTAAATAAAGTTTCATAGACTATATACCTACTCAAGGTACTTGATAATGTCTCAAAGTGTATAAATATCTAGACTAATAGTAAATATCCAAGACTAGTAGACTTAATCCACCATCAATGAAATTTTTTACATAAAATTATCCAATGACATAATGCATAAATACATAATGAAATAAGTATTACATTGAATCCATAAATTGAGAGATCAGATACATATTCAGATGATTTTCAAATTGGGAATCACCTCTATACTATTAATAATGCCAAAATAAAATTCTCCATATAATCACTCTTTAAATTATATTAAAATAAATGTCTTTTATATATTATATAACTCATTCTGAATGAATCTCATTTTGGATTTACTAACTTAAATCCTTTATCTAAAAAATGGTAAAACCCTTATTGGGACCATGGTTTTTCAAAGCCAAAAACTGTAACACCCCAATCTTCCACGATACATTTCCCTTTGAACAATTTAATAGCTTGCATTGTACGCAACTTCGAGATTAAAACACACTGTGACCAATAAAACATTCCATTATGAATAGTAATACCCACATTTTGTAATTTTATAAATTTTATCTTTCAAAATGGAATTCATTTTTGGATTCGGATTATGGAAATTAGCTTAGGGTGAACATTATTTATTTTTCTGAAAATTTTCAATTTTTGATGAATAGTGAATAACACTAAGTTATAGTTTAAAACCGAATTTTTATTTAAATAATTATTTATTTTATATATATTTATTTTAGGTCAAAATAGATATATAAAACCTATTTAAGTTCAATGTAATTCATTAGAGTCTATTTATCATAAATTTAGATAAATAAATATTTTATTGAACATTTTTACCGTCTTCTACCCACCTCTTAGGAGAATTTTCAAATTTTAATAAAAAGTATTTTTTCCACATCTGTGAATTTAATTTCAAAAATCCAAGAGAAACGGTTTATATTAGTAAGTAAAATGTGGATCAATATGATAAAAATAATTTTGGTGAATAGTAACTTTTGACTTTTATTTACCACGGTTAAAAGTAAATAGGGTGATTAAGGGTAAAAATGATATTATTGTTACCCTCAAACATGTCCTAATTCGATTGGATAAGTGCAATTCTACCAAAAAAATTTATTAACAAAATATGAACTTTATTTCCACTTGGATTAGATTAGGACATTTATTATTATTTAATTCAATGAAGACATAAAAGTGTTATATTTAAGGATTAATAACCAAACCATTTTTAATATAGAGTTATACATAAGATAAATTCAATTATAAATATTAATTAGAAAGATAAAAATATTTCCTACACAATTTTATTTTATTTATATTTTTTAGACATTAAATAATTTAAATTATTCATGACATAATGATGATACAGTAATTACCTAATTAATGAAATATTAAAATATTTTATATTATAAGTATACAAATAAATGTAATTTAAGACTCTTTATGAATAAAACTAATTTTATAGGTTAATATGACATGTTAGAGTTTGTTTTACGAATTTTGTTTAAGTAATAATTCTGTTATGAATTTAGAAAAAACAAAATACCAAATAGTGTCAAAATTGACATAAAAGAGTTTTGAAAAACAAATATTATACTATTAAGTTATATTCTATTCTTAAAAATCTAAGCATCATCCATAAGACTTATATAATGATAGGTGTATCCTTAATGAACCACGTGGGGTTCTCTTGGATGTATATTGTAAGTTTATTAACCATATAATATAAAAATACAAAGAGACATGGTAAATGTCCCACTATTTAAGTAATAGTTAAATCTAAAAGATAAGGTTAATATATTGATCCAAAACAGTCTAAAACCTGTTGATTGAGTTTTCTTCGACCCATACCCACCTTAGATGTTAAATAATTTATTTTTGATCCATTAGAAACCGAAACTGAGTTTATTATAAAATAATATTTCAAGCTTTTCCTAAGGTGCCCCTCACCCATCTTATAAAAGGGCACTCCCCCTTCACTCATCTTCAAAACTTCAATGCATTCTGTCTTGGCCAAAATATGCCCAAATACCCTCTCAACTATCTTCCTTTTATCCAAGAGGCCTTCCTTTACTCATAAATCCATCCTAAAGATCCATTTTGATCAAATCAGAAGGAAGAACCCGAACAAGAGGTAAATATTTCATCACCTCATTAAAGTTCCTTTATTCTTCCACTTCCTATTTATTTGTTGTTCTCATTATAAAATAATAAATCCATTATCTTATATATTCTGTGATGTTATTAATAATAAGGTACAACCATATTCATTATTATATCAATCCTTTGAAGGACATCTCACCATAAGTGCATATGTACGACTTACCGTCTCCACATCGTGGTGTTATTGTTATTCAATAAATTATTATTTGGATGGGTATAATAATGATGTTTAATTAATGTAAATAATAAATATAACATGATAATTATTCTGTATATATGATATAATATCCAATTATATATTTTTTTAATATCAAAAGAATGATATTATCGCTTCTGCGTACGTACGGATTACCGTCTCCATGAACGCGATGAGATACATTCCCCTTCATAATCCATTCAAGAATAATTATAATTATATGATTAAAAATAATGTTTAAAGACTTCATATCACTATATGAATAAGATACATCTTATTCATAAAAAACACTACTTCAAAAACAAAACATATAAAGGAAAAAAAATCAGTTAACACCCGAAACGACGATAATACTAAAATATTATTTACAAAGCCATATTAAAAGATTGTATATGATATCATATTAATGTATATGATTCTTTTATATTTTAATAATACTTATTTCACCATTATACAGGAGCTTAACCAACACTCGACCAAGGAAAAATACAAAGTACGGGGTTTCTTATCTCACTTTTAATTCCAGGAGATTTCCATTGTTCACAACTTATTTATGGCATGTTATATATTTTGTACTAACATTTGATATATATTATCATGAATATTTTTATATTCATCATATAATATGATTAATTTTGTGGTTATTAACTTTTTTTCATGTGACTCGATGTATTAAAACTAAGTAATGCTTTTTTATCTCACTTTTTATTCCCGTGAGATTCATGCTATATTAGCCACTATTTCCTTTTGTGTGGCATATGTACTGTCCATGATTTCATTCTTGGTGTAATATAATTTAATTGATGGGTGTTTACATCTACATTTTATGATCCTTCTTTCATGTGTTGTATGTTTCATAAGTTACCAATTTGGTAATGGAATTTCAAATTTCAATTTCGACTCAGTGGGCTTTACGCCTACTTCATTGATTATTTTACTCCAACATTATGTGTGGAATCACTATTTATTATTTATGTAGTAATTTCCACTCCCATTTATGTGTATGTAATTTTGATACACATAATCACACCATTAATAATTTCTAATGTAATTGATATAAACTTAATCTCAAATCAATTTCATTCATTGAGTTAAACATCAAATTCATTAGTATTGTTTTTACAAGAATATGTGTGAATGTCCACTTATTGAATTAAAATAAATATCCAAGAATATTTATTGTATTCATATTTTTTATACATAATTTATGTCATTGATTTATCATTTACCTAAAGATACTGTCTTTATATGGGATTTAATCTCAATTTACATTCCTTTGAGACTTCTTTTGTTGTTATGCACCAATTAACTTTTGTACGGTGTATATAATGAACTTGGACAATGTATATCATGAATTCCTTTATTCTCATGATTTTATAAAGTTTTTATTACCTCAAGTATTTGTATTAATGTTTCTCTCTTTTGGTTAGGAACTCTAACTAAAATATCATTTTAAATGTTTTAAAGATTTATTATTCTAAATCTTTCACAGTAATGTCCATTTTATAAAAAAAATTAAGGATTTATTTATATGTACATAATTTTTTTAAAATTAAAATTCATTTTAAAAGTTTCAAGGTGGCATGGGACACTCAGATTCAAAAATCTATTTTAAAATGGCTTCTTGATAAATAGTATTTATTTTGAATGTTTTTAAGTAAAAGGGGGATATTTATCTCAAATAGTTTTGATGATTATTTTCATATAGGTCAATATCCTTCATTATTCTCAATTGAGGTTAATTTGATACAATACAATCTTCTATATTATATTGAATGAGTTATGTTTGACTGTGGATGTGCTATTTTTATACCATTCATGGTTTATGGATAAAGTATTGACATTTCGTATGCTATTTTTAATATGAATGTTTATGTTATGTTTAAAACCTTCCATATGAGGAATTAATTGGACTTAACAAGATATGGGTGGAGCCCACTAAGCTCCTCGATGCATCGGTAGGTCTCATGAGACAAACAAGTGTCCTGACACAAGGCCTTGATAAAATATTATTTGTATTCTTCGCACAAGGCCTTGACTATGTGGTTATGAGTGTCTGGAATTATTCATTCCATCATTATGAACATGGCTATTGATATTTTATGTGATTATTCAACTAGTATAATATCAATGTGAATAAGTAAATGGAATTATTTGATTTTGTCTTTTCCATATTATGCAAAAGTTCAAGTTTAAAAGGAGTTTGTTTAGTCTTATACATTGCCTTAAATATTTATGATTAATTATGAAAATTTCTTCTATATTGTAATCCTTACGAATCATATAAGCTCACCTCTTTCTATGTTATTTATTTTTTCCAAGATGCGAAGATGTATATTATGATTGACCAGCGAGGATAGTCTATGGGATATCAGTGTTGTCTATGGATACAATGTTGTTGTACATTTCCATTTTATTATGTAATTCAATCCTTATAAATGTACCCAATACATCCAAGGCTACTAAAATAATCGCCCTTTTGAGACATAATCTTTTCTGATCATTCCAATGATATGTAATAATGCACTGACTCTAGGATTCTGGGGTCGGGGCATTATAGAAACTGATTGCTTTGTGTTTATTGTGAATCCACACTAGGACGATAAATGAATGTGCAATATAACTGATATTATGGTGAAGTTGGATTAAATGATATTGGTGGCATCATTCCATAGTGTTTACTAAATTTTTGGTGCTCCAAAATTGGAGGAAAGAGGAAACACCATGAAAGACAGTTTTCTAGGAATAAATATTAATGATATGGTAAAGGATTGGAGTTATATTATGGTTATTGGTTTTTAAAGATATGGAGCTTCATCAATGAACACAGAATCCTTTTTTATGATTGTTCTAATGTTTCAAAATGGGGTTTTTATATGATTTTCAAAGGTTTGAGGAAAATATTATAAACATAGTGATTATGAGAAGCATCATAAATGGGATATTTTCACTAAATCATCATGAATAAAGGGATCTTTGTGACCTTGAAGGGATATGTTTATGAAATGTATATGATGAGAAGGAAATATTTTGGAAATTTTATGTATTTAAATAGGTGGCTGCACATCCATTGAAGTAAATAAGAGAATTTGGAAAAGGGTGAAACTCTCTGAATGTTTGGAGCTTCGTGAACTTGAAGGGAGAGATTCATGAAATGTATATGGTGAGATAAAATTATATATGATATTAGATGTATTTAAATAAGTGGATACTCAACAATTTAAGTAAGTAAGAAAATTTGGGAAATGGGAGAAATACTCTAAAGGTTGGGTGCTTCATGAATGAAATTCTACAGAAAATATGGAACTCTTTATGAACTCAATATTCTTAAAAGGTATGGATAAGAACTAATAAACAGTATGGAATTTTAGAAAAGGGAGTGTCACAATGAAAATGATATTTGAAGTAGGTTATAATTCCATGAATTATAGGATCATCATGAATTATGGGAGCTTCAGTAATGTTTTTGGTTTCCCAAAGGCTAGATCATCTTTGAAGTAGAAAGGGTTTTTTTGAAGGCTAAGAGATTCGAGAATAGTATTACTAAACTTCTGGTTTTAATGAATAGTGATTTCAAGTGAATCAATTCAGGGCTATAGTGTAAGAAGATTCTTGGTGTTAATTAGTTAAAATGAATCACATTTCTAATATATTTAAGTGACCATCAAGTTAAAAATCTGACTAAGACTTCACCCAAGTTTGTGTGAAAGGGGGAGTTGATGCACGTGATCCAGGCGAGGTAGTATGATATCCCTAAAAGTGTTTTTAATGAATATTTCCTATAATGGAGTGATAATGTTTGAAAAACTATATTCTAAATTACCTATTTAATTTTAGTGGATTCAGGTACAACCATCATAATATATGTGTACACTATTCTGACTATCCCCTAATGGTGGACCAAGTAAAGATGTTGTGTTGTGT
This sequence comes from Viscum album, assembly GCA_963277665.1. Classification (NCBI taxonomy): domain Eukaryota; kingdom Viridiplantae; phylum Streptophyta; class Magnoliopsida; order Santalales; family Viscaceae; genus Viscum; species Viscum album. The sequence continues at coordinate 1,995,184,339 of OY728151.1, forward strand.
TGTATTTCTATTTCTCTTTTTGGGTATTTGATAATTGAATGATTTTATCAAACAGGTTTAATAGTTTCCTTCCAATGTGTGGATGATATCCATCCCATCTCATGAAAAGGTTGATACCCCAATTGTCACGAACTGGCCTGGGTTGACCCTGAACCGGTAACTCGAGCCAATCTGCGGAAATGCCCAAAGGGTGTTCTTGATCCCCACGGTCTAGCAACTAGTGTCAGGAATCAAAATAAAATAGGTGGGAATTATTTCTCCCACTAATAAATTAAAAATGAAAAAATTTAAACTAATCCATAAAATAAAAAACATGCAACTGATAGAAAATAAAACAACACATACCTTCATGTGACCCTACCAGTCACCACCATCCTCAAACCAATGTCGCACTACGATGACTGAATCCAAGCAATACTCAACACCTGAAGATAAAAAAGGTATAACTGTAGGTGTGAGTATTGAAACATATAAGGTATTACCAAACAACCTAATCCCATTTAAATTTCCTTTAAAAAATCCATCAATTTCATGTTTGAAATATAATGTATAAAACTATGTTTTCACACATTTTATTCTTTAAAATAAATCATGTTTCATTGACCCATTTTTTAATTTAAAATTGGTTACTTTTTCAAGAAGGAGACGTTAACATTTTAGGCAGAAATAATTTTTGATTTCTCCTGAATGGAAGAAAGAAAGTGAAAAATGCTTTTAAATTATTTTTCATAAACATTTTCAGACCAACCCGTCACTTTCTCAAATAGGTTACACCCTACAAGAAAGTAGGAACAAAAAGCACACAACAGGGGACACGGTAAATATAGCACATGAATAACTACCCAAAAATGGAACCACAACCATCCACTGTAGAAAAATAAGTTTCAATGTTCATGGGATTACCTAGGAGCTCGTGAATAATCTAAACATACTATACATTTGACTCATCCCAAAGGCATACCTTACCCGATGACATCATAATGCCCAAACTCCCCATCGTCACCCTACATGGCCAGACTGATGGGCCCAGTCCCATGGTAATAATAAAAAAGTATTCCCCTCATATGGGAAATTATCCAGTGCATAATATAAACTAGTGAAATAATCGTTCACCGAAAATTCTCTTTCATTCCGAGGTTCCCATGTCACGAATAAAAAATTGGGTGATCCAAAAATAGAAAACAAGTATCCAGTAACTAGAACACCACACAGAAAACAAGAAACACCCATGGAATCCCATTTAAGAAAATCAAACCACAATATTAAATAAAAAACATTTAAAAAGGACCAATGGGCATTTCATCAAGTACTTGATGTGAAAAAAAGCAATCAAGTCATTTATATCAATACATGACATGAGAAAAACCACCCCAATTCAATATAGATAGTTATACTAAAAATTATATATCCAAAATTAATATAAAAATTGTTTTCAAAATGAATAAAATAAATTATTCTTAAATTCAAATGTTAATGGAAATAGATCCTACCTCAGGGTGGAACAAAACCAAACATTCAGACCTCAGAGCTTTCAAACTAAATGTTATGGATCCCCCAATAAGCATATGCACCTTCACATACATGTATGGACATATAGCCTCTGTGAACACTTCTTCATGACCTTGAACATTTGGAAGGGGATTCATACATATACGCTTATATGTACCCACTAGTCACCACTCACCTATGTATGAATTTTAATATATATACATGGGAACACCTATCCCAATACATGTATATTCACTACCTTGGATGATTTTACATGTATCGAGGGAACACAGACACACACAGAGATATATATATATATATATATATATATATATATATACATATTCACCCGTAGGCGAGTAACCTTAGAAATAATTACTCGACACAAGAAAATAGAGTTCAATGCACTACACCACAAATAATAAAATCCAATAAACAAATAAAGACCCTAATTAATATGCAGTGAAACCAAACAATGACATATAATTCATACCTCGGTTGGAGATGGTGAATCAAAACATCTTGAACCGCCTCACCTTCGACAGTAGTTGATGGAATCTATAGGAATAGGTCCCAGGGAACCATTTTCTTACCCTAATCCTCAAGAAATCACAAAAACCGAATCAATCCATAATATAGGGTTTCAATTGATACATTAATAAATCATTATATAATTTAGTAAATAAAGGTCACCCAAAACAGAGCAATAAGAGTCCAATAACAAATCCATTTAATTCAACACATGAATCAATCACATAACGAACACAATCATCACCTACCAAAAGAGGGTTCAAAAACAGAAAATCAATATCACATCACATGTGAGAATCAAGCCTCCATGTCTTTTAAAGAACAATCCATTTAGAAAACACATAAAATCACCAACTTCATACACACATTTACCAATCCACGTCACTTTCTAAAAATTTAGGCAAATGTCACTTTTTAGTTAGAAGTGACAAACAAGCCTTTAAAATGATATAAATAAATTCAACTTAAAAACACATCATACTACACCGATTATATTTTTATAGTGCTAAACAGGACCTCATCCTTTCCAAAATCACACTAAAACAAGTTCACTGTAAAATATGCCAATCCTTGAGGAACCCATTCAATGCCACATTTGGAAACCCCACAAATGACCCATATCATGTGGAAAACATGAACCGTTTACAAAACCAAAATATCAGGAAACCACTAATTTAGAACACCATTTTCAATTGTGGGCACATCCATGTGTGCACCCATTACACAAATGGATGTGACGACATCCAGTGGAAAACATTAAATTCTAAGAGAATCCTCAAAACCCATTTCCACCAAATCAGCACTTTATTTCAAAACAATACTATCACCATTATCTTTTAAAGAAACACAAAAAAACCTATTAAGAACCATAAAACCCATTTCAAGACATTTCAACATAATAATAAATCCATTAAATTACCAAATCAAACACCCCAAGTAAAATTCATAAAAAAACATATACTATAAAATAAGGATAAAAATTTAATAAAAACCCTAAAAATCAAGGAGAAACACAATGGAGGAGGTGAGGGAGCAGCTACCAGAGAGTAGCGGGTCACTGGAAATAGAGATGCAGGCGGAGTGGGTTACGATGGAGGAGGGCAGCGTGCTGGGAAGGGTGGCTGAAAGGGGGGCCACACGCCGAAATGATGGTTGGAGGGAGGGTTTCTGGTGCAAGGGGAAAGTGGACGGGGACATCACGAGCAAGGGAATTCACACTGGGATGGGGGATCACCTTTAGAATGAAGATGTAGGGAATGGGTGGTCGACTATAGCACTAGTGATGGATGAGATGGGCAAGGGTGGTAGGGCACGTTGGACGGTAGAATGAGGGGTGGTTGCGCTTCCTGGAAGGTAAGAAGGAGAGAGCCACACACTAGGGTAAAACGATAGGGAAAGTAAAATAAAATAAAATAAAATAATACCAAATATAATAATAATAATAATAATATTAATAATAATAATACTCTTAATAATAATCATAATCATAATCACAACAATATTAACAAAATTATTAGTAATAATATTAATAATATTCACTTCATTTTTAAATAATAATAACATTAATAACAATTTAATAATAAAAATATTAGTAATAATACTATTATCCCCAACAATAATATAATTATTTATATAGTTCAAAAAATTCGTTATTTTAGTTTATTGTTTCCCTATGTTGCATTCATTTAATTTATTTATTTTAAATATCAGGAATCCACAGAGTTTTCCTATATCCAGATGCATGGATGAGAAAACCATGCTCTAACTGTACTAAATGACATTGTCCTGGTGAGGGACCCTCACACACGATTGTTGCAGGGTAACTCTTAACCACGCGCAACCCGTGTGCAGGACCCTCCTTGCTCGAAATTTTTAAATTTCAACCCAGTATGACATGAAATAAAAAATGTGGATGTTGATAATTAAAATAAATTAAATAATTAAAATGATTAAATTCTTCATATCAGGGAGTGACAATTCTCTCCACCACATACACTTTCTTTCCCCATAAAGTCACTAAACTGATAGTTAGTCAAAATAGAAGTCCATACCCAGGCCAAATCGAGGAAAACCATGAATCCCGAGATGACCTTACTTTCTATAGGTCATGCCTGACCATTTCAAGAGAAATTTGTAGCCCAAGATGAGGGAAGAACATGAGGGGGTTCTCCCCACCATATGAACTCAACATTCATGGATGTTTAAAACTCAAACACAACACCCAGTGGAGGCCTCCAACAAGTGAAATACCAACCGATCCAAACCAACTTTCATAGAAAAAGAAAAACAACTCCACCACTAAGACTAGATTATTTTCAAACACCAATCATACACTCAATATTCAGGAAGACTCGCAAAATTAAACTCCAACAAAAACCCAATAATGAACTGGATCCCCCTTTCCCACATCTCACTATACCCAAAATTCCCCAACCAAGCACCAATAAACTAAAACTTTCACATACAAGGTCCAAAAACACATTAAAAAATGAACAATTTGGAAAAACCATATTTAGAATAGATGAAACTATTTGGGTTACAATAGATTGATTTCATCACACCATTACAACATGAGATGAACATACAACAACAATAGTACTAGTACAAGAAAATTTAGGATATTTCCACCCCAAAGCTAGAAACATTACACCAATCTAGGTATCACACATCCTTGATAACTCATCACTATATCTGAGATTTACCTCGAGACCTGTGGTTGGGGATCTAATAGCCGATGCATTTCCTTCCCCATAATTAGAGACTATTATCCCACAATCATAATTCCCTACTTCAATGATTCTCTCTACAGAAATTCCCTAGGTGACCGTGTCACGACCCGTCCCTCGGGGCTAGTACCGTGACTACCTGATGCCCACCTTTCATAGGCCTGGGGTAGGAGAATTGCACCGAAAAGGTGCATCCCTAAAATGGTATGGAATTTCCTTTAAACCTGTACACACACAAACTAGGAAAACAATAAAATTACACCACATAGTAAAACAGATGAAGAAAACGTGTGTACTGAAATAAAGGGGCTTGTATACAAGCCCAACTAAATAGATAATACAATAGAAAAAGAAAACGACTCTTGATATCATCCACCAAGGATCCTACCAAATGGGTAGATAAATCTCATCAATATGGCTATCGACATCTACCGATCATCTCCCAGCACCATCTGGTCTTATCTCCCAAACCATGGACAAAGCTGTCTGCCGTCTGTAAAAGACACAACACAGTGTGAGAAAATCCCATGTAGAAGTGAGTATAAAGATACCTATTAGGGAACCTAAGATCCCCAAATATCACTTAAAATTCCTCAACTGAAAAACGAAAAGGAATGATCTCAATGAAAATGAACAAGGAAAGACTTATCTCAAACCAGTTATACAACTTAAGTACAGAAGTAAAGATGTTTAGTCGTAAAGAATGATAATATTATTCAATAGAGAGGCTCTACTGCTGACCCACATAGTATCAATAGATTTTGACCCACATTGGATCAGAAGGTTCTGACCCACATAGGATTTCTGAGCACTAAACAACACATGACCGATAGATGCTGACCCACACAGGATCGTTGAGCGCTGACCAACATAGGATCGAAAGGTGTTGACCCATAGGGGATCGCTGAGCACAGACCCACATAGGATTTCTAGGTTCTAAAACATGGAGTATCACTTTGTACTGACCCATGGAGGATCACTAATTTCTATCCTAGAAAGGATCACTGAGTGCTGACCCCCTGAGGATCGCTATTCCTTCATCAAGTCACAGCCAACCACTTAATTTCCTTACTAAAACACTTTATTTGTATAGGATTCGCTCCTCAATCCATTAGTCATACCTAAACTGACATGAAGTCCCAAGAATAAGTAAACAGATGAACCACAATAACATAATGGTTCCAACTCAACAGATGGTGCATCAATTGGTCTCTCGGTCTGTTAGTTATAGGCATTATAGTGACGGGGGCCTGGTTGGATTTGAGTCTTATCTATCCCAGATGCAAGTCAACTTTCTCCAAAACCCACATGGAGTATCTGAAAAGTATCACCTCATCCTAAGGGATCTAGATCCATATAAGGTTCATCAAACGGATGTCCAGTTTAGGAGATATAACCCTTTAATCAAAATTGGGCCAATACTGGGTCTGGTTCCGGTCTGACCCGACCTGGCCTACTGGGCCCGACCCGAAGGGACTGGGCTTGGTCCGGTTCACCTGGGCCCAGCCTAAAGTGGTCAGGCTATGGGCTCAGCCCACTGGCCATTGGCACAGCCTGCTAGGGCGTGGGACCAGCCTGCCAGATGGATGCGGGGGTTCGTTCCCCTGCCAAACGACTCAACCGTTCGGGCTCCCCCATCAGCGGTGCCAGTTGGCACTACTTCGCTGGGCCGGTCTACATGGACCGGTCACCTGTGGGACCCACGGGGAATGGTTTCTCACATTCCCCCAAATTGGATCAATGCACCTCCTCCATGGTGCACTTCCACTATCCACATGGTCGATGCTTACCAGCCGACACATCCTCTAATCACCAGCGCCGCTGCACCCGCATAACTTCAACGGGCCACTGATGAAACCCCATTGGTCCAATTTTCTTCCTAACTACACCTACGGGCCTTCTGGGATGTCTCCATTTTTCTGTGGATCCATGTTTCAACTTTTCTCCATATTGGTCGGTCACCCAAGATGATCACAATCAAACAATGTTGGCTAAGGTTCTGGGCCTTATTTGGTTGAGCCCGTGCCCTCCGTTGTATCATTATAACAAGGAAATGGTTTCGAAATAATCAAGAGTAGATGAAACATAAAACTCTTAGAAATAAATCAAAACCAACCCCTTCCTAGAATTCATTGGAAGGCACTATAGATGAGGAACAATGGTCTGCGTCCGAAGGAGTTCTTCAACATTTTTCATTGCCCATCAATTCCTCCAACTACCATTGTTCAATTACCATTCTTCACTTCAGCATAAAGTCTTTTGGATTTCAATAGAGCATCTTCTCATAGATCTCCCAAAACCCATGCCCAATATTTTATTAAATAATAGAATAATATCTCATGTTGTGTTTAATATTATGGATCATTAATTAACCTTAATTAATGAGTCAATTAAATTCATAAGCATTATTTTTAAAAAACTAAAGAAACGAGAGGTTTAGGACATTAATTGTTTCTCACGAAATGTATGAAGTTGCATTGCCGTCCCACCTCCATCACTCAATGTTTACAAGGAAAGAAGAAATAACTTTGGAGTTATTTAATTATTATTTTTTTATGGTCTAAAATTTATCTTATTCGTCTGACCCTTACTGGTCGAAGTTAAACATACCTTAAGAGAATCTTGGTGCTGAAAATTCAATGATGCTCTCAGATTTTTAATCCGAACACCAGTTAAAAAGATAAAAATTTCTTCATGAACATTTAATAAACATACATTAAAAAAGTTCATATATTTGTTTTGGGCTCTCCAGGCCTCAGAACCACAGACTGTAAGTTGTTGCAGTCTCAAAAAAGTTCCATTTAATTAAAAAAATCAATGGAATTTCTGGGTCTTTACACTCTCCCTTCCTTTTGGATTTTCATTCCAGAAACCAGTAACAAAATCTAGGGAAACAAATGGGGGAATTAAGCACGTATTTGAACCTCTTACTCCCATGTTCCCTCTTGAAGGTTACCGTTATACCACCGAACTCACCACAGAGGAATCGACCGTCTATGATGGACCCTCTCATGTCGATTCTCTATCTCCACTGGGAACACCATGAATGTCACCCCATCATCAATTTCTAACTATCCCTAGTGGAGAACATGTGACGGATCACGCACATACCTCTTGACCTACAACACATGGAAAACATTATGCACCTGATGCATCTATGGGGGAAGTTCTAGGCAGTATGCCACCTCACCTACTCTACTAAGGATATGGAATGTTCTAATGAACCTTGGAGATAGATTAATTCCCAGCCAAATCTCTACAATCTTCATCTAGTTGAGACCCGTAAGAAGACATGGCCTCCCTCATCAAACTCTATGGGTCTCTGCCTCTTATCGACATAAGACTTCTGCCTAATTTGTACATTCTTCATCTGCTCCTGGATAACAGGAACCTTTTTAGTTGTTGATCGTACCAACTCTGGACCCATAAGTGTTGACTCCCCAGGGTATGTCCATCATAGAGGTGATCTGTATTGTCTCTCGTACAAGTCCTCAAATGGTTCCATGCCGATGGTGGGGTGATAAATATTATTTTATGAAAACTCCACTAATAGAAAATGATCCTCCCAACTACTGCCAAAATCAAGGACACAAGCACAAACCATGTCCTCCAGTGTCTGTATGGTCTGCTCTATCTAACCATCTACCCGAGGATGAAAGGCTATACAAAAAAGTAGTTGAGTCCTGAATTCCTCTTATAATCCCTTATACTATTTCAATGTAAAACAAGCATAACGGTATGATACGATCATCCATGGTACCATGTGAATATGTACAATCTCCTATACGTAGAGGAATACCAATACCTATACTAATCCCTTCTCAAAAATGGTTAGAAAGTGGGATTACACGGTGAGTTGATCAATGATCACCTAGATAGAGTCATTTCCCCTAGACGTATGTGGTATCCCTATCACAATGTCAATAGAGATACCATCCAACATCCATTTTGGAACCTCATGTGGATATGCTAAGCCTTCTTGAACTTGATGGTTGACCTTCACTTGTTGATAAGTGAGGAATCGTGAAACGAACTCCACCACTACTTTCTTCATCCCTGGGCACCAGTACTAAGGTCAAAGCTCCGATTACATATTCTCCATACTAGGATCTACCACCAAAGTGGATGTGCGGAAATCCTTTAACACCTACTCTCATAGCGTCACTAGTACGATGGTGTGTCCTCTGAAAAGGATGACATCCTCCCCACCTTCATGAAATCCTTCAGGAGTCCATCTTGAGGTTATCTGATCACATCGGGTCTCACAGTCAATGTCCCCATGTAGCTCCTCCCTTACTCGCTGAAGGAGAGGGGGAATGATATTCATCAACTGGAGGCATGCTTCTCCATTAGTATCTGTGAGGGTAACTGCATCATGGGTAGCTGCTCTGTCACCTCACTCAACAACTGTAAAGCAAACATCCTGTTGATTCTTTTGGCCACAACATTCCCCTTACCTGGATTGTAGACTATCTCAATGCCATAATCTTTGAGGAACTCCAGCCATCTCCATTGTCTCAGGTTCATGTCATTCTATGAGAAGATATTCCTGAGACTCTTGTGATCGGAGTGGATGTTAATACATTCACCCATAACTTTGTGTTGCCACATCTTCAAGGAAAAGCCAACTCCTCCTAACTCTAGTTCATTAGTAGTGTAGTTCTTCTCTTACAGCCTCAGTTGTCATCAGCCGTAGGAAATCACTGCTCACGCATAAATCAGGACACAATCCTAGTTTAGTTCTTGTTGTGTCGCAGTAGAATCATACCAAACACCCTCTTATTATAGTCTCAAGATGCATGCACTCGTAAATCTCTACTTTAGCTCCTAGAAACTATGATAGTGTCTCTCTATCCACATGAAAGTCTATCGCTTATTTGTTAAAGAATACAATGGTTTTGCTACTCTAGAAAAGTTAGGTATGAATCTTTGGTAGTACCCAGCCAATCATAGGATACACCGCACCTTCTCCACACTCATGGGTGGATCCTAAGAAAGAAATTACTCTATCATAGCTGGATACACTACAACTCCAGCCTCCAAGATAATGTGTCCCAAAAAGTGGACTTACAATATCCAAACTAGAAATTTGAGATATTTTCATAAAGCTGGTGCTCTCGAAGTCTATCCATAACTATCTATAGGAGTGTAGTGTTCTCCTTCGATGATGAAGTGTATATGAAGATTTCTTCAATGAAAAATACGATGAAACGATCAAGGTATGGCTGGAAGATCCTGTTCATCAGTCCCATGAGAACTACCGGGGCATTGGTCATGCAGAAAGGCATCGCTATAAAATCATAGTGGACGTACTGGCATCTGATGGTTGCCTTTGGTACATCCTCATCCCATTTCATAAGCCGATGATAACCTGATCTGATGTCTGTCTTTGGAAACCATTTTTTACCTTTCAGTTGATTGAAGAGATCATCAATCCTAGAGTTTGGATAATTGTTCTTCACAATCACCTGGTCTAGGTGGAAATAGTCTAGGAAAAGCCTCCAAATCCCTTCATCCTTCTTAGTGAACAATATTGGTTTTGGCCATGGAGAAACACTGGGCCTTATGAACCCATTACCATGCAAGTCCTCCAACATTACCCTCAACTCACAAATCACTACAATATCCATCTGATATACTGGTGTAGATATCGATGTAGCCATGGGGTAAAGGTCGAAAAAGAGGTCTAAATCTATATGAGGTGGTAATCCTAGAACATCATCATGAAAGACATCAGCATACTGGTCCACCCCTATAGGATAACTCAGACTCTTGAGGGTAAGGCTAGCCAACTGATGAGTGATCAGTTGCACTCTCTTCCAAGAAAGTCAATATTGTGCTGGAAAGGTTCCCTTATCGCTAGTGAAGTAAAAAATGGCCCCATACTAGCAGTCACAATGCACTATGTGCCCAAAATAGTCAATCGGATCATTGACCATGGATACCAAGTCCATACCCAACATGACATCATAAGGCCTCGGCGCTGCTATTAGGAGATATCAGCTGAATCTCTCACTTCCTAGAGTGATCTCACACTATTGGCCCCAGTGTGTAGTTGTTGATTCCTCTCCCATAGGATTCTTTAATCATAATGATAAATCCAATGGCTCTACTCAAATCTCCTAGCTCCGAATGAGAGATGTGGAAAAAAAGAGTGACTAGAACCTATGTCTAAAATGAAATCATCTATGGTGGAATAAAAATATATCATAACTCGAATCATCTCTCTAGTGTCATGGTCGTAGGCCTTAGAATCCAGAAGTTGAGCTTGCCCGTGTCCACCTACTCTATGTGGCCGGGGTGGACCTCCTGGAGGTGGTGGTGATAGAAACTAAAATTGACTCCCACTGCCTGCTGCTCAACCAACTCCTCTTCGACATCTTTCACCTTGCAGACCTCCTCGCTTGAATTTATGCCTCTTCCTTGGTGGATCAATGACTATATTCTAGTCATCAGTATAGCGGGTCAGGTAGTCTCAAGCCTTGTGACCCTACTCACCGCACCTGTAGCACAATTTTCTTTTCTACTAACCTCCTCTATCACATGAGCTCTACACCACCAACCCTATAACCTAGATTTATTCACCAGAAGTTCTGAACTACATGGACCTCAGCAGTATCTTCCTACTACCAGTTGTAGATGACTCTACTGCCTGTCATCTGGTGGGGGGTCTCATTGTCAGTGTCTGCTCAACTAGGAAGCTCTCTACCAAAAGTGCTCTCTTAAGCACTCCATCGAGCATTGGGATATTGACTGATATCATCAAATATTTGATCTCCCGTCGGAGACCCTGGTCAGTGGTATGTACCCTGAATGAAGGGTCTTGTACCATGTCGGCTGATTAGCAAGAGAGTTTATTGACTCTCACTATCTACTGGGATACAGTCAGGCTACCCTACTATAAATGTTGTTGCTCTTGAATATGTACTGAGCATAGTTTCATTGGTAAGAACTTATCCCTAAAGATTCCCTTGATGTTCAAACAGGAGTGTGTTGCCTCCTCAAGTGTCCTGAGATTTAGGCTCCTCCATCTCCCTACTTTTACTTATAAGAGGATACCAGCTAGGATCACCATATGGTCTATGGGTGTGTTGACCAAACAAAAAAACATGTTCCATTTCCTTTATCTAGTCCTCTATTTCCTATGAGTCTGTCTCACCATGAAACCTCACAGGCCTCTCTCTCTAGAACTTGTGCAACACACTAATTCATCATTAAAGGTCTTTTATTTGGGCTGGTGGCATCTGATTCCCTACGGGTTGTGGTGCTACTGTTACACCACCCAAAGGTGCTTTCTTCGTAAGAGAGCCATTCCCCGACGCCTCAATGCTCGGTGCACCATCATCATTATCTCTCTCTAGAATCTGGGCTGGCTATCTATGCAGTGGAATCCTGTAATAAATCAGGTGTACCATGGTCAAAAAGTTATACCTGGTGAGCTGACTTAAAAGGGATAAAAAGAAAAAATATATTTCAAAAAACACACAATAATTGTTTTTGAGCGTTGAGTCAGAAATCAGAACTGAAGGTCCTGGTGTATAGATACATCGGTCATCGCACCAACACTAGACTCCCTAAAAATAAAACCATACACAAAACACATAACTATATTGCACCATTGAAAAGATCATAATCATAGTTCATTGGTAGGACCAACTCTTCTAATACCACTTTGTCACGACCCATACCCTATGGCCCATTTTGTGACTACCTGAAACCATCCATCAATAGGAAAAGGGTTGATGACTAGCACTAGAAATTTATATCCCTAAAATGGGATTGAATTTCCTTTAAACGTGTACACACAGAGACTAGGTACACAACAAAAGTAAACCACATAGTAAAACTGTTGTAGTAAAACTGCTGAAGTAAAAGTGTGAAGTGAAATGTAATGTGGAAATATAAAAGGACAACTAAAAAAATAATACAATAAAAAATGAAAACAACTCTTGAGACCATCAGACAAGGATCCTAACTAAAGGGTAGGTATAGCTCATCACTATGGATCTATACGTCAAACAGTCACGCACCATCTGGTCCTAGCTCCCAAACCGCAGTCAAAGTTGTCTTTCATTTGTGCAATACAAAAATGGTACAGGAAAACCCCATGCATGGGTGAGTATAACCATACCATGTAGGGACCCCAAGACCCCCGAAGGTCACTCATAATTAAACAAAGGGAAAATCACAAGGCATGATCTTAATAACAAAGAACAAGGAAAGACTCAGCTCAAACTTGGTATACAACTTACATACAGAAGTACAAATGAATAGTCGTAATGCTAGATCATCTTATTCTATCGAGAGGATCTTCTACTAAACCACACAAGATCGATCGATGCGGACCAACACATTATCGCTAGGCGCTATCCCACACATGATCATTGAGCACTGACCCACATAGGATCGATAGGCGCTAACCAACATAGGATCTTTGAGAGTTGACCCTCACAGAATCGATAGGCACTAACCCACACAGGATCCCTATGCGCTAACCCACACATGATCATAAGGTGCTAAACTAAAAATGATTTCTAAGTGACAAACCATAAAGGATTGCTGAGTAATGAACCACAGAGTATCACTGAGTGTTGACCCACTGAGGATCATTATACCTTCATCACATCATAGCCAGCCACTGGATTTCCGCACTAAGCATGCTTGATTCTAGAATTATCCACTACTTAATCCATTGGTCACACCTCAACCTCCACAAATTCGCATGATAAAGTAACCCAATTAAATACCACATTGTAAGAACCCAACCTATCTTTTCAGGTATTCTTTTCCTTTTTCTGGAGATTTTGAGAAAAGTGGAGTTACTGGAAATTTTTTGAAGTACACGCCGTGTACTTTATGAGTACACATCCTATACTCCCTTTCCACGTGGGCCCATGTGTTGGTTGTGTCTGGGCTTCACACATGACCATGTAGGTGTGACATGGAGGCCGCTTAAAGCGGAGTACGGAAAGGCCTAGTACACGCCATGTACATCAATAGTATACACTATGTACTTTCTTTTTTTCATTAAAAGGACGGGGGTCACGTCTTAACCCCAAAACCATCTTGTTCTCCAGATTCTTCGACCAAGGGATTTCGTACAGCTATGGATCTTCTCTGAGCCCCCAATCATCCATCCATTCTCTGAATCGACCGTCTTCGATTGCGTTGGAACCGTAGTGGTAAGCTCTTCCTTCTTATAGAGCATCGTTATTCAATTCCTCATCATTATCATGTTATTGTGGGTTGAATATTTTGTGAATTTTCATAGATCTACAACATTCAAAGGAGATTCAATCCTCATGGTTCAAGTATATCAATCTCCTAGCATCATGGTAGGTGGTTTGGGCCTTTTTGTTCGATGTCTTTGAGTTTTATGTGCAAATTCCACCTATACCCTTGAACAGGGTATTGCGTGTTTACTGTTTTCCCCTATTGTTTTCCTTCCTGATTGTATGCTTTTGTAGAGGTAATTTGGTCTTGTATAAGGATAATTGTTATGATTGGATGTTTTTCCCATGCCTTTTTTTGTTTACGACCTTTTGGTCTTTTTCGGCCTTTCGGTTGGTGCACCTATTTTTCCATGCCTTGTGACCGTAGGATGGTGTATTGTTCGCTAACATTCATGTATTGCAGTATAATGGTTATCCAAGTAGTTATGTAGGATACTTTGTCCATATAGCATTATTATGCACTGACTATCACGGGGCTGTGAGAACCTGGTGCTACATACTATAAGGGGATAGACCGAGTGAGATTCCTGAGAGAGGAACAGTATAGACTATAGGGGATAGACAGAGTGAGATTCCCAGAGAGTATTCGATATTATAGACTATAGGAGGATAGAATGAGTGAGCTACCTTAGTGAGTCTTGAGCATTATAGAATATAAGAGGATAGACTGAGTGATCTTTCATAGAGAGTCTTTGTTTGTTTGATTTTCCTTAAACCATTACAGGCTATAGGATGAATTGACCGAGTGAGATTCCTCAAAGAGAATGTGATAAACCTGAGGCTATAGGAGTAATTGACCGAGTGAGTTTCCTTAGTGAGTCTCTAGACCTTGGGGCTATAAGAGAAATTGACCGCCTGATCATCCTCAGAGAGTCCCTGACTACCCTAGACAATAAAGGGAATTGACTGAGTGTGATTCCTTAGAGAGTATATAATTTGTATGACCAAAACAGTGGGGTTAGGCTGAGTGTAATACCCAGAGGGTTGTTGGTACTTCTTGGATAGGACTAGAGGGAAAGGCTGTGAGTACCCCCATTGGTTTTCCTATTTGTGGTTAGTTGTTTCCTTCCTTGTTGCTTGTTTGTCCGGTGGATTGTTTACTGTTGTGTATTTATGTTTACTGCTTACTGTTTACTGTTTACTGCACTTTACCTACCATATACTCACTGCCTATTAGGCACAGATCTTCCAGTGGTTGCCTACTAGGATATAGTCTCACACCCTGTTTGGGTTATGATTTTGGGCCCAAACAGATTATGTTGTTGCAAGTATAGATAAGGGAAAGCACCCTTCTACTTCAGGTACATGACTTGTTGTGGAACTGGTGAGCATGGGACCCTGCTATGTCTTGAGATGCTGAGGAGTTATCTGTTTACATTTTATTTGTACTTTGGTTTAGTACTATATTCAACATTGTGACTTGTTTGGCTGCATTTCTATACATATATGTATCATTAATCATTTTATATATATATATATATATATATATATATATATATATATATGTTTGTGTGTGTGTGTGTGTGCGCGCTCCATTTGTTTACCATTTAGTCTTTCGTTGTTTACTGTTGTTGGATATTTACTGTTTTTTGATATTTCATGTGTTATTTACTTCCAATATGTACTCTGCCAATGAGGGCATAGTTTCCCCACCATCACACCCAAGGCCCTCGCTGCTAGTCGGGAGCCTCTGGTGTTAAGAGAAATGTGCTTGAGGCCATGTCACCAACCGGGTATGGGGCACCTCTGGGAGGCTTTCGGAACCAGGACGTTGCAAAGTGGTATCAGAGGAGTTATTTTCTCTTGACTTACTGTTTGGAGCGTATAGCCAGGGATAGGACATAATAGGTACTTGGTAATAAGATTTTCTCGGGAGTAGCTAACTCAAGTACAAGGGAAAATCTAATCTACCTTGTTTATTGCAATTTCATTTGGTTTTGTAGTCATTACAGTTGATTTGATTTCATCTTATGTGACTCACATGATTTGTGTTGTTACTGTTGATATTATTGATGTTCTATTTCTATTACAACGCGATGAGATGAGGGTATGCCATCTCATGCATCATATAGGATCTTTCTAGAAATCAAATGTCATGCATTTTTCAAATGCAATCATGGATGAATTATTGATTGCAGGATGTTGTGATAGAATATATGTAAAATATGCATGCTCTTGTGATAGTTTCCTTGATAGAAATACCTACTGTTTGATAAGAAATTATTTGTGTAGATATTTACTGGAATGAACGCAAAATTTTGATTCTTGAGGTTTTATGGGACCTCATGAATCAGAAAATGGTGGATAATTTACTTGTTTCTTTTAAATATTATATGTAGGATATTCCAAGATTTGATTCGTGGGGAGTATGGGCCCTCACGGATCAGAATTTGGCACCATAACATTTTTTTTCTGTGTTTTTGGGCTTCGGAGCAGTTTTTGAGCTATTGCTTAGAAAAACCCAGAACACATAGAGTGTACTTAATGGATATACAATGGGTAGTTTTTAAACCATGTCACTGACTGTGTGGGTAGAATCATGGGGTTGTGGAAAAACTTCAGTAACACACCATGTACGGTAGTTACATGTCGTGTTGTAGTGACCGTGTGTCTACCCGTGTGAATAACGACACGGTTGGATAAACATTAACTTCACACGCCGTATAGTTTTATCACATGAAATTCCATGTAACCTATTTACCCAGTCATGTCACGAGAATCATGGTTCAGGGAAATATTTCAAGTACACATCATGTTCCCGTGGAACACTCCATGTTGAGTGAGCTGTGTAGCGGGTCGTGTAACTAACAACACAGGACATTGAAACCTTATCTAGTACACACTGTGTCATTCATGAACACACACTGTTTTCTGGGATTAATAGGACTATGTGGGTTATCCATGTAAGGAGACTCGGGCAGGGGAATAGAGATCAAGTACATGTCATGTGTGGAGACAACACGCCGTGTGGTTTGGGTGTTACACGACTAGCTGTGGCAGAAGTACACGGCCATGTGAGTGGATTAAAGGAACATATCGTGTAGTTTTTATACCTTCAATGTATCCATGTTTATTAAAATATGAATGTTTCTTTCTCCTATTCCCCTCTTTAATCTTGTGTTATCAGCCTTTGATAATCCTAATCTATGGCGTGTTGTTGTCCATTCAGAGCTATGCCACTAAGATGTCCTCCTATTACACGTCAGCTGCTAGATGGTGATCAGACACCGTATATGGTTGATCAGGGACCTCCTATAGATCCTCCTACTGTGCCAACCATAGCACCAGCATTTATACCAGTTGCAGGCACCGATGTGCCGTTTAGGGAAGATTTTATGAGGATGATGCATTATTTCCATGGAGTGCTGCCTCCTGCCCCATCGATGACAGAATTGACGCGGGTTTTCTTACAACAGCATCAACCCACCTTCTCAGGGGAAGGAGGACCTCAGGCTGAAGAGTATTGGCTAGAGGCCACGCTGACAATTATCGAGCATCTGGAGATACATCCCAAGAAGAGGGTAAATCTTACTACATATATTCTTCGAGACTCTGCCAAGAGGTGGTGGGTGGTGATCTCACAATCTGGGCACCAGCAGGGTATGACATGGGATGATTTTAGGCACATCTTCTATGATTATTTCTACCCAAGGACCATGATGGCCGATCGAGCCCAGGAGTTTATGAGTCTGAAGCAGGGTACACTTTCTGTTATGGAGTACTTGTATCGCTTTACTGAGCTGCAAAGTTTCACTCCTATTCTAAGAGGCGATGAGTTGTTCCTTGCATTAAAGTTCATGGATGGTGCGATGCATGACATCCGCTCGCAGGTGAACATCTCCTGGTTGAATTCGATATCCTCTATCCTCAACAACACACTCACCACTGTGCGCAATCTGAGGGAATCTGGAGTAGTGAGTCATGGTGGTTCGACATATAGAGTTTGTGTTCCTCCTACTAATAGTAGGAAGCACCACATGGAGTCTTCTTAAGGAGATCAAAGTAGGCGGAATGTATCTTTGGTAAGCTAGGTTGCTTGCTACCAATGCGGGAGGAGCGGGCATACTAGGCCTCAGTGCCAGAGAGTCCTGATGGAGTGCCGATCTTGCTGAAATATGGGCCATCATCAGTGTTTTTGTCAGATCTTCTCACTGGAGGCTGGTGGAAGGGGTTCTTCTATGACCCCGCATTCAAGGGATGCATCACCAATTTTTCACCAGTGTGAGAACTGGAGTTCTTCCAGCCGTCCGGGCCTAGGTAGAGGTCGCGGACGTGGTGGTCAGTCACCAGGCTACCAGTGATAGTATTCTGGATCGGCTCAGAGAGGTCAGGAAAAGTCACAGAGTCGTGGTACAGGCTAGACTTTTGTACTAGAGTAGACCCATTAGGAGCCTGATCTCAGCCCCTCTACAGTTCGAGGTATGATCTCAGTGGCCTCAGTTTTATCTTCAGCTCTTTTCGATACTAGTGCTACTCATTGTTTTATCTATTTTTCTATTGTAATGGGCCTTGGGCTCTTCAACATTTCCTCTTCCGATACTTTGACTCTAGACACATCATTGGGGACTAGATCAGGTAGTTTACTTCACTGCAGAGAGTGCCCTCTTGAGGTTGTAGGGTGTCACTTATTATGGGACCTTTATGTCCTAGAGATGACAAGCTATGATGTCATTCTCAGAATGAACTGGTTAGTTCCCTTCTAGGTAGTCGTCAATTATTGTCTCCGCAGAGTGAGATTCAGATCACCAGAGGGTATATCCTTTCATTATAGAGGAAAATGGGATATCCAGGCGAGCCGAGCGGGTCTAAACCATCATGGGTTGGGAGGAGTTACAACCCTGATTTCTAGCCTTTATCTGGATGACCAGGGGACCTCTCAGTTAGCCATTCCCCCAGTGGTGGATCGTTTTAAAGATGTCTTTCCAGAATACTTTTTTGGGATGCCTCCTGAGCGTGATGTATACTTTTTTTATGGATCTCTTTCTAGGATCAGCACTGGTGTCCATCCCTCCTTATGGGATGGCTACACCTGAGTTACAAAAGCTCAATAAGCAGTTGGAGGAGTTTCATGTGAAGGGTTTCATCCGACCCATTACTTCTCCTTTGGGTTCGACCATCCTATTTGTGAAGAATCATGGCGACAACCTTTGGATTTGTGTGGATTATCGTATGCTAATCTAGATGATGTTTAAGAACCGATATCCATTTCCTATGATTGATGACCTCTTTGATCAGCTTCAAAGAGCCCGGGTGTACTCAAAGATCGATTTGAGGTTCGGTTATCATTAGTTGTGTGTTAAACCATCTGATATACCTCTTACATCTTTCCATAGCAGGTATGGTCTATACGAGCATATGGTTATGTCGTTCGGTCGCATGAACATGCATGTACTTTTCATGGCCCTGATGAACTGAGTATTCCATCCATACTTGGATTCCTACATTGTGGTTTTCGTGGATGACATCTTGGTGTACTCTCACACTCGATACGACCATGCTACCCATCTTGAGATCGTCTTTTGTACACTGAGAGAGCATCATTTTTATGCCAAGCTCTCGAAATGACACTTTTGGATGGATAAGATTCACTTATTGGGCCATGTCATCTCAGAGACAGGAGTATTAGTGGACCCAGAGGAAATGAGATCAGTATTTTCCTTGGAGCATCCAAAGAACATCTTTGAGGTAAGGAGTTTCCTAGGGCTGTCTGGATACTACAAGAGTTTCGTACCGGACTTTTCACGCCTAGTAGCACCATTGACAGGCCAAACCAAGAAAGCGGTGAAGTTCTTATGGTCAGATTCCTATGATTCGGCCTTTTAGGAGTTGAAAGAGAGGTTGACGTCAGCACCGATAGTTGTCTTGCCAGAGCCAGGAAAGATCTATACAGTTTACTGCGATGCTTCAGGTATCAGGCTAGGAGCTATCCTTATGCATAGATATGGAGTAATTGTGTATGGGTCACGGAAGTTGAGGCCACATGAGAAGAATTACCCGACGCATGATCTAGAGTTGGCAGCAATTGTTCATGACTTACGCTGTTGGGGAAATTATCTTCTAGAAGAGCACTTGGTGATGTATACTGACCATAGTATTCTCAAGTACATCTTCACTCAGCGTGATTTGAATCTGAGAAAGCGGAGGTGGTTCGATTATCTTTAGTTCTTCGACATTGAGCTTGCATGTACACCTGGGAATGGAATGGCAGTGGATGATGCATTGAGTAGGAGAACTCAGGTTTAGGCAGTTCAAGAGGCCATTAGTGAGTGGCAGCTTATGGATCTGTTCTTTGAGATGAATATGTAGGTGCATCACAGTTAGGGGCAGACATTCCTATCTTCAGTAGTTATTACCTATACACTTCTCGACTGGGTACGAATGAGGCAACTATCATATTTTGAAGGCCTAGTCCTACGGAAAATTGTGTTAGGAGAGGACCCTCTTCCAGGATTGACCATAGGTGAGGATGAGATCTTGCATTTCCAGGGATGCGTATGGGTGCCAGCAGACATACGCGAGGAGCTGATGCTGGGTTTTCATTCCTCAGTTTGGGCAGTTTATCCTGGCATCACCAAGATGTATTGTGATTTACATAGTCAGTATTGGTGGCCAGGTATAAAGTGAGATGTTACTGGTTTTTTTAAGTGGTGTTCCACTTGTAAGCAGGTGAAAGTGGAGCATCAGTGACCATCATGCCTTCTACAGTAGTTACCCACTCCGAAGTGGAAGTGGAATGACGTCGTGATGGACTTCGTGACTGGTTTGTCGATAGCACCTTGAGGGAATAATACAGTATGGGTTGTCATTGACATACTCACAAAGGTTGATCAGTTATTTGTGATCAAGGAGACCTTCATCATTGATGAGCTGGGGCGGTTTTACATCCGAGAGATTGTATGTATGCATGGAGTTCCACACTCCATTTTTTTAGATAGGGATGCACGTTTAACTTCTCGATTTGGGAAGGGGCTCTAGAAGGCATTGGGTACATAGGTACTTTTGAGTGTAGCTTACCATCCCCATACAGATGGACAGTCCAAGCGAACGATTCAGGTGCTTGAGGAAATTCTTCGAGCATGGGTTCTGGATTTTAGAGTTTCTTTGGAGAATCATATTCTTCTTATATAATTGCCTACAACATCAGCTTTTAGTCGACTATTCAGATGGCACCTTACGAGGATTTTTACGGTAGGCCATGCCGATCACCTTTATGATGGAAGGAGGCAGGAGAGAAACCTTTTCTGAGACCTCATCTTGTTCAGGAGACCTCAGAGAAGATAGAGTTGATTCAGAAGAGGATGGCTGCAACACAGTCTCGACAGAATTCTGAAGCTGATCAGCGGAGATGACCTTTGGAGTTTGAGGTCGGTGATCAGGTTTTCTTTGGTGTCGCACCGAGTTTGGGATAGAAGAGGATTTAGAGACAGGGTAAGCATTCACCGAGGTACGTTGGGCCGTTTGAGGTGTTGGATAGAGTTGATCTGGTTTCCTATCAGTTGCAGTTTTCTCAGAGGTACAAGTCTATGCACGACATCTTCCACGTTTCTCAGATCTGACGTTACTTTTGAGACATGTCTCATGTCTTTCAACCTAAGGAGGTTGAGATCAGAGAGGATGCATCATTCAAGGAGAATCCTATCTGGATTTTCGATCGTAGTAAGAAAGTTCTCCATTTCCAGTTTATTTCTCTGGTACGGGTGCTATGGCAGCACTGGTGAGTACAGGATGAGACTTGGGAGAGGGAGGCCGATGTACGATCACAGTAGCTGGAGTAGATTGGGGTTTCCTCTTCTATGACTCGCTAGGGAAATTTGGGGAAGAATTTCGTTAAGGGGGGAAGTTTGTAAGAACTCGCACCTTCTTTTCAGGTATGTTTTTCCATTTGATGGAGTTTTTGAGAAAAGAGGTGTTTCTGGAAATTTTTTGAAGTACAATCCATGTACATTATGAGTACACGTTGTGTACTCCCTTACCACGTAGGGTCGTGTGAAAGCCATGTCTGAGCCTCACACATGTCTGTATAGGGGTGACATGGAGGATGCTTAAATTGGAGTACAGAAAGGCCTAGTACACACTGTGCACTTCAAAAGTACACACTATGTACTTTTTTTTCATTAAACAGACTACAGCCGCGTCTTAACCCCAAAATTGTCTTCTTCTCCAGTTTGCTCGACCGAGGGACGCCGTATGGCCATAGATCATCTCTGAGCCCCCGATCCTCCATCTGTTTTCTGAATCGACCACCATCGATTGTGTTTGAACCGCAGTGGTAAGATCTTCATTCTTCTAGAGCATCGTTATCCAATTCCTCCTCTCTCTCAAGTTATCGTGCGTTGAACGTTTTGTGAATTTTCGTAGATCTAGGACGTTCAAAGGAGATTCAAGCCTTGTGGTTCAATTATATCAATCTCCTGGCATCCAGGTAGGTGGATTGTGCTTTTCCATTCGAAGTCGTTGAGTTTTATGTGCAAATTCTGTCAATACCTTTGAACAGGGTATTGTCTGTTTACTGCTTTTCCCCTATTGTTTTCCTTCCTTGATTGTATGCTTGTCTAGAGGTAATTTTGTCATGGATATGGATAATTGTTTGCTTGGATGTTTTTCCCATAACTTGTTCTTTTTACAACCTTTTTGTCATGTTCAGCCTTTCGGTCATTGCACCTGTTTTTTCATGCCATGTGACCGTAGGATGGTGTATTATTCCCTAACATGCTTGTATTGAAGTATAATGGTTAGCCAAGTAGTTTGGTAGGATACATTGGCCATATAGCATTATTATGCACTGACTAACAGGGGTCCGTGAGATCCTGGTGCTACAGACAATAAGGGGATAGACTGTGTGAGCTTCCTCAGTGAGTCTTAGACATTATAGACTATAGGGGATAGACCGAGTGAGCTTACTAGAGAGTCTTGGATATTATAGAATACAAGAGGATATATTGAGTGAGCTACCTCAGATAGTCTTGAGATTTATAGACTACAGGAGTATAGAATATGTGAGATTCCTCATAAAGTCTTTGTTTTTTTGATTTTCTATAAATCATTCCATGCTATAAGATAAATTGACTGAGTGAGCTTCCACGGAGAGTTTGCGATAGACCTGAGGCTATAGGAGGAATTGAGCGAGTGAGATTCATCAGTGAGTCTCTAGACCGTAGGTCTATAAGAGGAATTTACAGCGTGATCATCCTCAGAGAGTCCCTGACTACCCTAGACTATAGGCAGAATTGACTGAGAGTGCTTCCTTAGAGAGTCTATAATTTGTATGACCAAACCAGACGGGTTAGGCTGATTGTACTACCCGAAGGGTTGTTGGTACTTATTGTATTGGACCAGAGGGGATGACCGTGAGTACTCCAAGAGGGTTTCCGATTTGTGGAGAGATTTTTTCTTCCTCATTGCATGTTTGGCCTGCGGATTGTTTACTACTGTGTATTTCTATTTACTACTTACTATTTATTATTTATTGCACTTTACCTTCCATATACTCACTGACTATTAGGCACAGATCCTCAAGTGGTTTCCTACTGGGATATTGTCTCACACCTTGTTTCAGTCATGCTTTTGGGCCCAAATAGATTATATTGTTTCAGGTATAGTTAAGGGAAATCACCCTTCTACTTAAGGTACTTGAATTGCTGTGGAACTAGAGAACATGGGACCAAGATATGGCTTGTGATGCTAAAGAGTTATCTATTTACTTTTCTTTTGTACTTTTTTTTAGTATTGTATTTAGTAATGTGACTTGTTTAGATGCTTTCCTAAAAATATATATATCATCCATCATTTCATATATATATATATATGTGTGTGTGTGTGTGATCCAGTTGTTTACCATTTAGTCTTCCACTGATTACTGTTGTTGGATATTTATTGTTTCCTCTATTTCATGTGCTATCTTCTTCCGCTCTTTACTCTTCCAATGAGGGCATAGTTTCCCCACCATCACACCCAAGGCCCTCACTGCTAGTCAGAAGCCTCTAACGTACGGGGAAATGCGCTTGAGGCCATGTGACCAAACTAGTACAGGGAACCTCTAGGTGGCTTCTGAAACCGAGAAATTAAACATATCATAAGGGTTCTAATGTAACAGAAGACGCGTCAATCAGACGCCTAGTTTGATAGTTATAGGCATTTTAGTGTCAGGGTCCTAGTTGGATTTGAGTCTGATCCAACCCAACCATACTATAACATTCTCCAAAACCTAGGTGGAGTGTCAAAAATGGATTTAAATTTCCTAAGGGCTTCAGTGACATAGACTATTCGTCAAACGGATGTCTGGTTTAAGAGATATACCCCTTTAATCGAAACTAGGTCGTATGGGGGTCCGGGTCCGGTATGACCCGACCCGACCTACAGGTCCCATATTGAAGGGGCTAGGCTCGGCCCACTCGGTTGTGGGCTCAACCTAATTCCCATGGTCTTGGCCCTATGGTCCTCGGGACTAGCTCATCCCACCTTGCTGGGCGCGGTCCGCGGTGCCACTAGAACAACCCGTCCTGTTGGCTGGGTACAGCCTGCCAGCTGGACCTAGGGTTTGGCTCCCCTCACTAATGGCTCAGCCATTCAGGGTCCTCCATCAGTGATGTTAGTTTGTGCCTCTCCACCTGGATGGTCTGCATGGACAAGTCACCTGAGGAACCCGTAGGGCATAGGTCATCCCTCTGCCGCCGCTCGTAGCCGTGACCCTCCTCCAAGGGGCACTATCGCGGCATGCTGCAGTAGTGTGCCATCTCCTTCTACATTGATAGCATCAGCAAGTCATCGCCTCATTCAGTAATTGGCGATGCCGCATTGGCAAAGATTTGATGGGCCACCAGTGAAGCCTTGGTGGTCCAATTTTCTTCTTGACTATGCCTATGTGCCTTCTGGGATGTCGCCATCTTTTTGTGACCCCCTGTTCCATCATGGCCCTGTATTGGTTAATCACCCATGAAGCACACAATCACGCAACATTGGTGGTGGGTCCGGTCCTTGTTCAGTTCATCCCAAACCCTCCGCGTTAGCGTTATAACCACGAAAGGGTTTTGACATCATTAAGAGTATATGAAACATAAACCTCTTAAAAATAAATCTAGACAAACTCCTACCTTGATTTTGTTGGAAGGCGCTACATATGAGTAAAAAGGGTTTGAATCTAAAGGTATTCGTTAGTAATCAGTATTTCTGTTCAATTCCTCCAATGGCCATTGCTTTATCAACATTCCTCACTTGGGTGGAACGTCACCGGTGTTTCGTCAAAGCTGCCCCTTGTATCTCTCCAAAATCCCTTTCCCATGCTTTGATTAAATTGGAGAATAATCTCTCGTCATCTGTTTAATATTATGGATCATTAATTAAGGGAAATTAATGAGTCCATTAAACACATAAATTTATTCATTACAAAACCAATGAAATGAGAGGTCTATGACATTAAGTTTCTATCATTTAAACTCTAATGTTGCACTGTAGACCCACTGACATTGCTCAATGGTTACTAGGAATGAATAAAATAACTTTGGAGTAATTTTTTTTTTTTTTAAAGTCCAAAATTTAAATTTTTCATTCAACCCTTATCGGTCAATGTGAATCCTCCCTTAAATGAATCGTGGAACTGTGAATTCAATGGTGCTCTTAGATTATTAATTTGAGCACTGGTTGAAAAGATAGAAATTTTCACCTGGAGATTTACTAAACATACCTTAAAAAAGTTCAAATATTCATTTCGGTCTCTCTGAGTCTTGGTATCATGTGCCATCAATTTTTTCTATCTCGTATGAATTCCAATTAATTAAAAATATTACATGGAATTTCAGGGTCTTTACAACACTAACAACCAAAATGGTTTCAAGAATTCAGATGGATACGACAAGACAACCTGGAATTTCATAACATGCCATACTGATGGCACACCATAAAGTAGTTTGACAATCTAGATGTCTGAACCAACAATGATATATTTTCGTTGATAGGTTTCTCTTAAATTCACCCCTCACCAGATACGAAACCCATAAAAATGACGAAAATTGTTTGCTATATCCCAAGATTTGACCCCTATGAGTATGCCCCACCCACCAACCTCTTAAAATAGGTTTCACTAGATAGGATCACATTTCCAATAATCTATGACTGATTACTCCAAATAAAAAAGTGAATTATATCTTCAAAGTGGTCAGCATAGACTTTTGCAGACCGTTGGTCCAACTGAACATACAATAACTCTGCCACATTCCTTAACTTCACCTCATCATGTATAACCCTAGGAAGAATGTGTCCATGTACATTTTCCATGTCTCCCAAAATTCAAATGATGCTGAGAAATACAACCTCCATTGGTCCAAAACAAGTCCCTAAAATAATCCAATGGTGACTTAAACTTTAACATCCTCAGAAGTTCCCAACGACCCAAAGAAACAGTCTACTTCGCTTAGATAATTTCCCTTGCTCTAATGATCCTCTATCACTTTTAAGAATAAGAGACACCTAAAAATAATCAGAAACTAGTCATGAATCATTTGCAACATTAGGATCCTTTCGGGATAGTGCATTCTGAACAACACAAGAAACATAAATCAAAACCAGCACTAAACAAGTGCACAATAAAAATCAATCCCTTATGAAAAAACAACTAGCTTCGATGCTAAAAAAATAAAAACATAATGAAAAAAAATCATTTTAAAATCCATCATTTTCATTTAAATTTCAAAAAACCTTCTTAAAATAAATAACCAATACTCTGAAACAAAACCAACACTAAAAAATGAAAATCGATTTCCAAAACCTCTAGATTCAGAAACCTCACCCGTGGAATCCTATGAACTGACACATGTGTCCATCTATTTCACCCACTTCATCTATGAACCATTTCCCCCAATCACATTCATTATATAACCTACACACATGTGACCTTCCATAGAGATCACCTAGGGTCACATATTTTTTTTTCTTATCAAATCCAAACATGCGCCAAATATTCATAATGAATCAATTCCTTATAAAACATATTTTACCAATTTATAAACCACTTAGAATAAACATTTTTTTTTCAAAATCCATTTTCATTTCAATGATACATAACCAATTTGAAACCACTCTATAGAAATCATTTTCATTCCCAAACTATTTCTATTTTCAATTTACATTCACGCCAACTAGAACCAAACTAAAAATAACTCAAAATGAAGTAACAGATTGATGAACTAGTAGTTACGCTTAACCCAGTGACATGGTAATGAGCCACACCCCATGAAAGCATAAATAACTTGGAGGAACTTAAACCATGTACCCAGACTCCACATGGGTCACTACTCCATGCGAGGTCACAGTGTGACACTGGGTCACATCCATTTCCATCCATCAATCCAAATCATAAACATAAGACTCAATTCTCAGACTTCCTTTGTTAACTTTAGGATCAGTGTGACCGGGATTTCATGATTCTTTTCGTGATCCTACCTCCTGAGTCCCAACAGTACCAATATATATCTATGAGACACTCCAAATTACAAGGGCACCCTCTCATACGATTTTGTCATGAGCTAACATTAGTCGACCCTAAACCGGTCACCAGAGTCGATCCGTTGTAAGGACTAATGGGCATTCCCAATCCCCATACGTTGGAAAATACTTACAAGCATCAAAATAAAATAGATGGGAACAATATATCCCATAAATAAATGAAAAATAAAATATATAAATTAATCCAAAAAATGAAAACTACCAGCTGAAATAAAATAAAATGGCACATACCTCCATTTTACCCTATGAGTCACCATCGACCTCAAACAAATGTCACACTATGGTGACCGAATCCAAACAATATGCATCAACCAAATCTAAAAAAAATCTAAAATGATAGGAA
This sequence comes from Viscum album, assembly GCA_963277665.1. Classification (NCBI taxonomy): domain Eukaryota; kingdom Viridiplantae; phylum Streptophyta; class Magnoliopsida; order Santalales; family Viscaceae; genus Viscum; species Viscum album. The sequence continues at coordinate 1,995,212,157 of OY728151.1, forward strand.
TGAGTATTAAAACTTAGTAGAGGTTCACAAGAAAAATTTTCTCATTTTCATTTCCATTAAATAAATCATCTATCAATTTCTGTTTGAAATAAAATATATAAAACTATGTTTTCACACACATTTTACTCTTTAAAATAAATCATATTTTGTTGCCCCATTTTCTCATTTAAAATTGGGATCTTCATCAAAAAAGAGACATTAACATTTTGAGAGAAATAAATTTTGATTTCAATTGAAAGGAAGAAAGGACGTGAAAAATGTTTTAAAATTATTTTCCATAAACATTTTCAAACCAACCCATCACATTCTCAAGTAGGATACACCACACAAGGAATCAAGAACAACAACCACACAACACAGGAAATGGGAAATAGGGCTCAGGAATAATTATCCAAACAATGTACCACAATCATCCTCCATAGACTAGTATGTGTCTATATTCTAGGTAGAACCTAGAAACTATGTATAATCTAGAACATATTATACTTGTGACTCACCCAAAGTCATACCTAACCTGATGACCTCATAACACCAAAATTAAAATTTGTCTCCCAACCTAGCCTAACCATGGGGCCTAATCCGATATCAATAATAAAAAATCCCCCTGGTATGGGACATTGGCCAGTTCTTCATCTGATCATGTTCAACAATTGTTCACTGGAAATTCACTCGATGAGCTAGGTTCGCATGTCAAGAATAAAATGGGGGTTGAGCCAACAATGTCAAACAAGTATCCCTTCACAAGCACACCAATTTTAAAACTAGAAAACAATTGGAATCCCATTTAAGAAACCCAACCCACCATTTTAAATTTAAACAACATTTACAAAGGACAAAGGGGAATTTTATCAGGCACTTGATGTGATAAAAAAGAAAACAAGTTATTTATTTCAATACATCAAAGGAGAGAAACCACTCCAATTAAATACAGAAAATTTTACTAAAAATTAATTACCAATTATTAAAAAAAATAGATGTGAAATTAATGAAAGGAATGGTTCTTAAATTTAATGGTTAATGCATATAGATCAAACCTCAGGATGGAGCCAAACTGAACAATCATCCAATGGCACATTCTAATAGAATGGTGTTGCTCCCCTATTTAGAATATTCACATTCACTTACACATAAGGAAACATGGACCATGTGCACACATCTTCAGGACCATGAACATGTGCAAGGGGATCATTACATATACGATTATATTCATATACTCATCGCCACTCACCTAGGTATGCATTTTCATATATAAACATGGGCACACATAGCCCCATACATGTATATTCACTACCAGGTATGATTATACACTTAACGGGGATAACCCTTATGTATATATGTGTATGTATACTTACCTATGAACACACTGGTGAGCCACCTTAGAAATAGTGACTCGACACTGCAATGTAGTCTTCATCGCACTACACCAAAAATTCTACAAACCTTAAAAAATACCCCAATTAAGATTTAACGAAACTAAACAACGGCATAAAATCTATAACTAGGGTGGAGGAGGAGAAGAAAAACCTCCCAAATCACCTTGACTTCTGTAGTGGTTGAAAAAATCTACCAGAATAGGTCCTAAGGAACCATTTTTACAACTCTAAACCAGATGAAATCAGAAAACCAAAATCAAAACCTATCCTAGGGTTTCAATTAATTAATAAATAAATCACTATGTCATTTAATAAATCAAGGTAACCTAATAAAACAAGAAGAAGACCCGAATAACATAATCATTTATTACAACACATGCATCAACCACCTAACCAACATAATCATCGCCTAGAAAAAGAGTGTTCAATAAGGGAAAATCTATTTCATATCACAAGTTCCAATTGAGCTGTTATACCATTTAAACATCAAAAAATTTACAAAACACTTTAAATCATCCACTGGGAACACTCATTTTCAAAATAATATCCCTTTATTAAAATTTAGGAAAACATAACTTTTGAGTTAGAACTACCAAACAAGACTTAAAATTGATATAATTAAATACAATTTCCAATAACATCATACAAAATCACTTCTATTTTTATAATTCTAAATGGGACCTTATCCTTTCCAAAGTCACACCGAATCAATTTCAATCCAAATGGGCCATATCATGAGAAACACATTCAAATCCGCTTTTGGAAACCACACAAAGGAGCCACATCATTTAAAAATCAAGAACTATTTTGAGAAACTAGAATTTAATTGAAAAAAAAAATTAAAACCCCATCTTCATTTGTGGGTACATCCATGTGTGCACCTATTTCACCCATGGATGTACCAACATAAAATGGCACACATTAAAGTCTAAGATAACCCTCCAAATCCATTTCCCACAAAACACCACCTTATTTCAAAACAATCCCATCACCTACATATTTTAGAAAACACAAAAAACCATTTAAGAACTATAAAACCCATTCCGAAACATTTCTACATAACTATCATGCCATAAAAATACCAAATCAAACACACCCAACCAAATTCTTAGACCAAAAAAATATAATAATAACATAATTAGGGAGACATATTTCTAAAACAATCTCAAAATAATGGTGAAATACACCGTAGGAGGAGAGGGTGCGACAGCCGAAGAGTTTCAGCTTACCGGAAAGGGAGATGTGGGCGAAGAGTGTTGCGTCGTAGGAGGGTCGCATGTTGGGAATCTTGATGGAAGGGGGGCTTCACATTGGATGGATAGTTGGAGGGAGATATTCTGGTACAAGGTGGGAGTGGATAGGGAGGTTGCGAGAAAGGGAGTTTTCACAGGGATGGGGGCTCACTAGTAGAAGGAAGCGTAGAAGGAGGGGAGGTCCCCTGAAGCACCGAAGAGTGAGGCGATGTGCGCATGGGGTGGGGCACATAGGTGGGTAGAAGGAGGGGGTTATGCTTTGTGAATGGGAAGATGGGGAGGGAAACACCCTAGTGTAATATGATATGGAAAATTAAAATAAAATAAAATATAACGAAAACAAAATGAAATAATAAGAATACTCTTAATAATAATAATTATAATAATCATAATCATAAAAATATTAATAATATTATTATTAATAATATTAATAATATTAGCTTAATTTGTTATTAATATTAACATTAATAACAATTTATAATAACAACATTAATATCAATATTAATTACAATATTAATAAAAATATTACTATCCCCAACAATAATATTATTGTCATTATTGCTAAAAAATCGTTATTTTATTCTATTTTATTTTTACCCATTTTTCACTCACTTAATTTATTTATTTTATATATCGAAAAACCACATAGTTCAACTGTTGTTAGATGCGCGGCTGAGAAAAATGTGATATGACTATGCCATTTGGCACCATCTCTCTGAAAAAACCTCACGACCAGTTTCCCCATGATTACTCTTAACCATGCAAAACCCATGCACATGACCCCTACTTGCTCAAAATTTTTGAATTTCAACTCGTGCAATCCTGAAATAAATAATGATGATAAAAATATTAAAAATAAATTAAATAATTAAAAGGATTAGATTCCGAATATATGGGTTTGACACCAATTCACCCTTCCCCTTTTAGGTTGTTCCTATTCACTACAAGTGTTAACATGGGGTATAAGTTATAGGAGTTCAATATTTCGTATATTTTTGTGTCCATTGAGAATTTTGTGAATGTTATGGGTGTCTCCCTTTTTATCAAGGAATATTATAGATTTGGAGGAATAGAATTAGATAACTTATATGATCTCCTGGGACGGAGGATTTCTATTCCACAATTCATGGGATTTAGGTCAGTAATTTTATTGGTCTTTCTATGGCTGAAACAAACCGAAAGATGCTATATGTAGATGCCAAAGCTAAAAATTATATTAATATAGCATTGTTAGATCAAATATATTTGAAGGTGAAGAGTTTCACATTAGTAAAAACCATGTGGAATAAATAAGAAAACATATTTGAAGGCTATAAAAAATTGAAGGAGCCCAAACTTCACTTTTGTCATAATTAGATTGATGATCGTAAAATGAATCTAGATGAAAAAAGAGATAGTTTATTTAATCACATTACTGAAGTTTTTGGAGATATTTTAGTAATTGGGGAATTAATTAAAATAATTTACATTTTGAATAAAATCCAAAGAGTTTTGCCACATCTTTAAAGTCCAAATGTGGCATCCCATAAGGAAAGCGATCTGTCTATTATTTCCCTTGGTGATCTGCAAACTAGTCTGGATACTTTTGAAATGAGTTTCAACCCCAAAGATATAAAAACTCAAGTAAGGAAATATCATTTTAATCCATGGGAAAAATGAACATTCCAATTTTAGTCAGGATGGAGATGATTAGGATGATGAAACTCGCTCTCTCTCTCTCTTTGTATGGAAAAACAAGAGTAGAAAATGGGGATTTAAAGGAAAGATTGCATTGTCTTTCATTCTATGTGGAAAAGTAGGGCACACTAACTCCTAGTGATCAAGGAAATGATATGATATATTAAGTTAAATTGAAATCATATAAATTCCTCATAAGTGGTTCCTCCAAAAAGGTGACTTCAAATAATCTATGAAATTATAGGTAAAGTGCTTAGTCTGTAAAGAGGAAGAAGATGATAATTAATTTTTGGAGGATATAGAACTAGATTATAAATATTATATTAAATAATTCATTATGGCTATAGCTGAAAAGGTGGAACCTACGAAAGATGAAGACGGTTGATTAAAGGTTGTTATTGATATTTAGGTGCAACTTGATAGTCATATTGATGACGTTGGAATTCAATGAAGGGAAAAAATAAAAACAGGAACATTATTAAATGATTAATTAGAGTATATTGGTCAACATGATGAAGTGATTGATAGAATATAAGGAGATAAAAAATATAATTTGAAACTCATGAAAGCTATAAAGAGGTTGTAGAGCTTAAACTCAATATTTAAGAGAATAAAAAAAGTAATCAACAACCTTACATAAAGGTTGGAAGAAAAGGATATGATATTTTAGGGCCTAGAAGAAAAATTAGTCTCATTAAAGAGTAAAATTGAATCTAAATCCAGATCAATGGGAATGAAGATGAAATTAAATCTTGAAATGTTTTCAGATGAAATGATTTTGGAAAGTGTTAATCATGGTTCAGAATGTGTATAGAATGCCTTCAATGATGAAATCTAAATTAATGGGGGGATGTGGAATTAGTTGTGATAAAGAAAAAACAATGGTTGAGAAAATGATGATCCAAATAAATGGAATCCTAAAATTTGGACATATAATAGAGTTTATTAAAGTTCTTTCAGAGATAGATGAAAACCAAATTTAGAAGATTGTCGAAATTAATCCTTAATTATCTACAGAAGATTACTGGTCAAATAACTCTAAAAACGAATGGTACATGTGATAGAGTGGATGTGAGAATACATTCCCTCTTATAAAATGTAAATTATGTGGCTTTCTACCATATACAATGTCATACTATGAGGCATCAATGAGCTATGTAGACGGTAAAGCACTTATATGTCAAACAAGGAGAAGGAGATAATATCCATTCTCTCATAAAAGAAATAATTTATATGGATATTTCTTTATGTTATATCTTTGCCTATAAATATATTCATTACACATAAAATAAAGGTGGGAACCATAACTATAGAACTCCATGAAAATTCAATACTAATCAAAGTAGAAGAATTTCCCTTTTAAATATAAATTATACTCTAGAAGAAGAATAGGTGTATGATTCAACCATGAAAATTGAAGAGGGATTAGAGAGGCCCTTTTTTACCCCACTCAATAATGTATCTCAGGGAAGTAATTGACGAATATTGAGAAATATCTCTACGAATAAATCAATCTGAAAGGGTACAAAGAACTATAGAACTAGGATTATATAAAAGGCATAGTCATGCCATATAATAATAAATGTTTTTTAATTTTTTTTAAGTAAAGGGTTTCATGGATATTGATGTTCAAAAATTATGGTTCCATATTGATAAAACATAGTGGAAATGCAATATTAGAAAATGATAAGCTTATGAAAAAAGGTTTTTCTACATTGACTATCTGCTATAAAAACTCATCAGTGTGTTTCAAATTCATGGCTACAGACTTGTTGTGACATTTAAATAGATTTGGTGCACTGAAAAAAGGAATTGAAGGTTATTTTCTTGGGTAATGTTTCCAGACAAATGGTAATTTATACAATGTAAGCCGTAAATAAAACTCTTATTTCTGAACAATTGATGATGAAATCCACTTATCATAGAAGAGGCTAGATAACACTATTCAAAATTTAATGGAGAACATATGTAGGATAAATTATGTTATATATATTCCCATTATGAATTATGATCATGAAAAGACATGGGATGCTTGTAAGAAAGTGAGGATATTTAAAAATTCTTTTCAGATGAAGAATAAAAGGGTATCAAATTTGTTTGATCATGTCCAAAGAAATGTGTGTGGTCTAATAAATGTGGAGGTAAAATTTTAAGAGAATAAAATAATTAATTTTTATGATTATCCTAGAATATAATATGTGATATTGGTGTATTGTAAATGATAAGTACTTTACTGCATGAAGAGCTATCACTAATGATTTATGAATGAAACTAGTCGTACAATCAACATATTAGGATATGAAAATTGAAGATAATACACACCCATTGAATTTAGAAATTGACTCAAAAAACATGGTATAAGGAATGATTTTATTCAATGTGAACACCTTAAAAAATGGGGTGGTTTGATGTAGAAATAGAAATGTGAATAATCTATCCCGAACATTGTAGAGTGAGATCTATGTTTTTATTTGTAAAATTTTTTGTTCATGTTTCGGTGTACACTACAAATAAAACTGTTCCATTTATAGGATATGAAATGAAACCCTATGAGATATTTCAATTTACTAATCCCTCATTAAAGGACTTTAATATTTTTATAAGTAAATGTTTCATTTGAATGAAATAAACAAATCAAGGGAAGTTTAGGGATGCGGCAGATGAGGGAATATTCCTCAGATACTAAATGAAATGTAATCCTATTAAGGATATAATAATTATCTTAAAACTATTTTGGAAATAAATGGTGTCCAAATAATTGTGGAAAAAATAAGAATAAATCAAGGATCTTTTTTTGTATGATGAAGGATGAAAAAGAAAGTGAAAAATGGACATATGCAAATAAAAAATCTATGGAAGGCTTAAGAAAAATTTTGGGCACTCAAAATGACGATGATTCAGAATTATTATCAGGGGAGGAACCCATTTATTAACAAACTATTCCATGAAATCAACTTATAAATAGAAGAATAAATGTTTATCAATACAGTATTGTTGGGGATTTGAATTCTTCTACCAAGACAATAAAAATAATAAATGAAGAACATTCTTCCCTTTTCTCAATTTTGTAACCAACCAATTTTGAATATTAATGTAATTGTGAATAAAGGGATAATTAAATGAATGAAGAACTGTATCATGTTGAAATAAACAGGGCATCAGATCTTATTAAGAGTATAGAAAATAAAAATGAGATTAGAACAAAGTGGATCATCAATTTCGTTGATGAGTTCAGAAATGTGATCAGAAATAAGGCTCACCTAGTTTTTAAAGGACATTAACATATTGAAGGAATTTATGATTAAGAATTGTTTGATATAGTACCTCTACTGGATTTTATTAGGATATTCATTTCTATGGAAATTCAAAAAGGGATAAAAGTTATTTATATGGATGTAAAAAAAATTCATAAATTGTGTTCCTGAATAATATGACTATGTTAAAAAACAAGTGGGTCTTTTTGATTTGTAGTAATGAGAAAATTATTTTTAGACTAAATAAGTATATTTATGATATAATTTAGGAACCATGATCTTTGTAACTAGGATGTATTCTTATATAAATATGTTTGAAATTAAAAGAGGAGGTTTTCGCCAAAATCTCTATAATATGAATTTACAGGGAGATCAATTTATGGAACTTTTGTATGTGTATGAAATTATATTTGGTTGAATTAGGAATTTATTATTAGATGAATTTGATAATAAAATGAAATTAGAATCTAAAATGTCAATTATTTGTGAACTCATGTAATTTTTGGTGTCATTGGTGATTCAAAAGAAGTAATACACCGTCATTTCTCAAAAAAAGTTCACAAAAGATATTCTAATGAAAATCAACATGTGGGACTCCAAAATAATTTCAAATTTGATTGAGTTAGGGGAAAACATAGAAATAATGATTATGTAAAATATACTAATGAAACCTTGTAATGAAGGATAATTGGAAACTAATTATATTTTAGTACAACATGACCAAATATCATTTTTTCAATATGTTTATCTTCTCTCTTCCAATGTAATCCAAAGAAATATCATTTTTCTATAGTGAAAAAAATCATGTGGTATAATCAAGATAATCTCAAAAATGGATTATACATTATATAAAGAAGAAATAAAAAACTATTGGCATTTTATAATGTTGAATATGTTGGAGATGCGGTGGATCGATTGTCCACACATTATGGTGCATTCTTTATTGGAAACAAATTTATTGGAAGGTTGAGAAATAATCAATAAAAAACATCTCATTATTCAATTAAAGAAGAGTATATATCTATGATAAAGGCGTGAAATTATCTATTTTGGATGAATTATAAACTTAATGATATTTATGAAGAGGTGAAACATCTTATGGTGATAAACTATGAAAACAAGATACAGATCAATCTTATGAAAAATATGCCACCACATTCCCATACCAAACATATTGAGATCCAATATCACTTCATCAAAGAAATTTTTGAACAATGTGTGGTTAAAATATAGAATAATGAAACTAATGATCAGATGGATGACATTTGGACTAAGAAATTTTCATCACAAATGTCCAAGAAACATCGGTTAAACCACAATGTTCTTCCACCTCCTAATTATTGTGGAGGTTCAGTTTTATCCCTTGTAAACATGTTTCTTAGATGTTTTAATATCTTTTTGGATGTGACGATGATCTTTGTTGGAGATTCAATATAGGGGTTATTTTTTGAGTACTAAAAGTACAAATACATTTTCATTAGGTTTATTTCTATAGGGGGTGATAAGTGAAATTCAACGAATTGTAGGTTTCCATGATTGGTTAGTGGTCTCTGAAGTGAGGAAAATATGTTTTTCCGAATCTGGTTTTCTACACTGAGAATTTCTTACATTGAAATAGAGTTATGGATGGGTTATTTCTCACCTATCATATTTTGGGTGAGGCTGGTGCATTATGGACTTTATTATCATATTTCCACAAACCCAAAGGGGATATTTTTGGGACTAAATATTTTAGTAACTAGAAATAGATTATTCAATGTTTTTTTCAAATTAAACTTGTTTGGTCAAGGAGAGTTAAATATCCATGATCTTATGGTGCATGTGGCTTTGGTCATAATGGTGGCGTCATTTCCTAGTTTCTTCCAAATTTTTGGAGCACAAAATTATGATGATGGTGGAAGATTTGAGAATGGTTGTTTTCTAAGAATGACTCTTCATGATATGGTAATGTCATGGAGTTTCATGAATGTTGATGTTTTGTGATGTTATGGTGCTTCTATAAGGAACCCAAAATCAATTATTATGAAGGATCGAAGGTGCTCGAAGTAGGTTTCACAATAAATGTATGAGTTGAAAATGAAATATGGTATGCTTCATGATTAAGATATGCTTTGTAATTGGGAAACTTTCATTGGATATTTTTTATGAAAAAAAGCTTCATGAATTGTAATGGATATCTTTTCAAAAATACCTTGGTGATATAGAATACTTCATGAATGATGATGTCTATAAATTGACATCCAATTACCCCCATAAGTAATAGAGTGAATTATTAAAAAAGTTAAAATTCTAGGATTTCTGGATGTTTCTTCATGCATATAATTATTTTGAAAATATGTAACTCTTCTTGAAATAAAGATTCATAAAATGTATCTATACGAACTAATTGACAGTAAAAATTTTTAGAAAAGGAATTATTTCAAAACTATGAGCTACATGATAGTGTGTAGTTCCATAAAGGTTACAATCTTATCAATGTTTGGTGGAATCATAATTTTTTGTGGTTTCATGAAGTTTGAAACATATCTAAAATATAAAGGGTTTTTTTGAATGCCAGGAGCTTCACAAATATTTCTTTTGAACATCTATTTTTAGTGAACAATGCTTTCATGTGGATCAATTATGGGCTACAGTGAAATTATAGTCTCATTATATTCAAGGAAAGAGACTACTAATCCCATTATATTAATGTGTCCATCAAGTCATTAAACTGAGTAAGACTTCACCCAAGGTAGTGAGAATTGTGGATTTAAGGAAAATTAACTATGGGAGGTAGTGTGTTATACCTAAAATTGTTGTAATGGATTTTTTCCTAAAACATAGTGATCATGTTTGAAAAAATGTAGTCCACAATACCCAGGGAATCATTATGGATCCATGTATGACTGATGTACTGTCACTGTATGTTCCTTGGACTCATGCTTCATATTAAACCAAGTAAAATTGTTGTTTTGTTTTTATTTTTCTATATATATATATATATATATATGTTTTATAATTTAATGGTTCCGTTAGATAGGTTTAATATATTCCTCCCAACATGGGGACAAGCTCCTTATCCTTTAATGAAAAATTTGACACCCTGATTCATCCCTCCACTCTCTGGATATTATAGGGTCCTACAACCCTTTTGGGAAAACCCTCATAATTTTAAAATAGAATCTTAATATTTTTAATTTTGATCCCCATTTTCCATGAAATATTAATTCATATTATTTTAACTTTAAAATATCCAATTTTCCTCTTATCTATGTCATAAAATATACAATCATTTCTTGTTCAAATAGGGAACCACATTATTTATCTAAGATATGAGATACTTAGGTGATTATTGAGATAATATTGGTGTATCCAATTTCAAGATAGTATAATATTCTATATAATGTTATATCTATAATAATAAGACCACACACGATTATAAAATGACAACCCCATAAGATAATACATATCAAGGGATGAATATAACTAGTGATTCATATATACATGCATAAATTATAATACCAATTAATCAATCTAAGATTATATGTATTTCCTAAATTAAATCAATCACTTACCTCATAAAATCTATCTTTATTATTTAAATAATTAAATTTAATTTAATATCCTATAGTGGATAAATATTTTGAAATTCTCATTGATAAACATTGTGACATTTGAATTGAAATAACATGGGTATAAATGGATTGAAACATACTACTAATCCACTTATGATAAAAATACCAAATTTATAAAACATAAGAAAACATAATCTTAATCCTATTTTTATTAAATTCATAAGAAAAATTATTGGTTGAATTACCTTTCTAAAAATTGTGAGAAATAGTTTGGGTTCATACATCCAAAAATTCATATATCTACCATACAAAAAATTATAATTGATTCGAGATATTAAAAATTATTATGGTAAAATAACATACACAAATCCCTAAACCAAAAGTCATATAATACAAATAAAACAATGTGGAGAAGAAATTGATGGGATAATAAGGAAAATACTTCAAAATGGAATGTAAAAACAATCCCAATAGACCTAGACCATGGAGGAAAAGGATGAGAAGAAAGAGGGAAGGATTTAGCCACCCACTATTGTGTATTTATTCTTAATAATATATTAGAGTGGGGGATTTAATAAAAACATAAATATCCAAAAACGAAATTAATAAAAAAACATACTATTGGAGAAAATGGTACCCAGTAGTAGTATATCAACTGCTAGGTGGAAAGAACAGTGGTACATCCCCATCAGTCACACTAATGGGAAATCAGTGGCACATTACTAAGTAATTTATGGATTCTGTACCCACATTTCTTAATATTTATTAACAATAAAAAAATATCTTCTATGAATTTCTCTAAATATTCCCATGTTTGACATTTTTTTAAACTCCCAATATATGCTTCCAATAACTCCCTCCAGATCTAATTCCAAAATTTTAAATCTCTCAAGGATTTCACTACACTATTATTCTTCATATATTGGGTTTTTCAACACCTAATTAACCATTCCATCGCAAACTCATGCCCATAAAAATATTTTACCCAAATTAAATCACTACTTATTTACTCATAAATAATAGAAGATGCTTGTTTCTAATTATCATAGGATTTGTATATTCTCTCTGAGAATACCCTTTTAAATTTCACTACCCAACTCCAAATACCTAATCCAAATTATCACAAAAGTGGGATAATCAAATCCCCATGATTCATCCATATTATCCATGTTAGCCTTCACATCACTATCTTTATTTTACTCTTCCTGGTTTATACACACCCTCATGCAACTATTCTGATCATCGTTTAACCATTGTGAATTCTACTTCTATAGTGATTATATAATGCATGGTTTCCCACTCTACTCCCAATTTACTAACAACTAGTCAATTATTATCAAAAATTAAATAACCATAATAAAGAACCACTATTGAAAAACAAATTCATAGAATGGTAGATCGCAATATATGATTCTACTAATGAAAATAAATACAAATGATTCTAATTAGTGAAACAATAAATTCCCATTAATATAAAATATGAGCTTTGTTCCAAAAAACCCTTACTAGATACTCCACATTAAGTATCAATCGAACTATATATTGTAAAAAATAAATGATGGACCATAAATCATAATAAAAAATGGGTTTCAAAACAACTAAGTCACTCTAGATCCATTTATCATAAAAATAAAACATGGTTTCACGTCCCAAAATTTAATAATTTAAAAACATATCAAAATATTTTTATTTGCACACCCAAAATCCCACGTGAGTTTTTAAACAGTCCATCTATAACTAAGGGTTTTCTATAAAAACAAAAAATCTGAAAAATCTTTGGGATTTATGTATTCTTTACCAAAAATGTATTTCCCGGTTTTCACATAACCACCATTTCCAAAAATAAGTTTTTCATCAAATACTTTTTTCAACTCAAAATCACATATTCCACACTATATTTAAATTATTACCTATTTATAAAATAGTTTTTACACACACCTTGTTCGATTGAATAAGATTGTTTCTCAAAAAACATATTTTCAGAAATAGAAAAATCATTTCTGCCTAGAGTCCATTTAATCACGATATAATTGTTAATCTTTAAATTAAATAAACCCAATCATTTAAACTTACTAGCTCACCTATAATAGACTATTTATGAAATAATTTAATGGAATATTTTTTACTTATAATTAATACTAATCATTGTTAAATATAGAACACCATTTTTATGAACATGTAAAATACCCTTAGAATGGAATTATTATGATCCATGAAAAAATAATATTTAGACCATCATTTAGACATATGATATATAAAATGATCCATTTATCCTACACTAGGATTCTTTGTTCAAATACTCACTAATAATTCAAGTGGATACCCCTACTACAATTAATTATCAAGAAACATAGATTTTAAACGATGCTCACTATAAAAAACTAGACTTTAGTGATGTTTTCCAAAAAAATGTAGTTAAATTTAAATTTAGTGATTTTTTATAATTTTTTTTAAATTAGTCTTTTTTTAAAAATATCACTAAATTATCCACATTTTCAAAAAATTATCTAATTTAGACACATTTTCCAGAAAACATTGCTAGTTATTTCTTTATAAAACATCAATAATTTGGGGAAATGTTTCAAAAAAAAATTATTTTTGCAACATTTTTTTTGAAAACATTTCTAATATAGCCATATTTTATAGAAAGAATCCCTTAATTTAAAAATAGAATTGTTTTTAATTGTGGAAAAATTATTGAACACTTTTACCACTAATTTAAAATATTTTTAATTATTTATATGTATAATTATATTCATTTATATATATATATATTATTTCATAGTTATATTAATATTTATAAATATATATTTATTTCCAAATATATTATTATATATTTAGAAATAAATAAATAAATAAATAAATATATGTGTGTGTGTGTATAAATAATGAGATATATATATATCAGGGTGAAACTCAATTGTATCTTCCCATGTGGGATTGGACATGGTCTCGAGTTTAAGGCTCATTGAGTTCTTCTCTACATTTGTGTGTTGCATTTTTTTAATAATGTATCTCATTTACCACATGGATGTAAATATAAATTTAGGTCTATATTAATATATATAAACCCACACACACATATGTAAATATATAAGTATATTTTTACATTTATTTGTTTAAAAAAATATTTTAACTTTAGCAACGTTTTTATGAAAACATTGCAATTTTAGTGACACTTTTATCAGTTCTTTAAAACATGCATAATTATATATATATAATTATATTTTATTTTATTTACATATATATAATGACAAAAATTATAATTATAATTATATATATGTATACTTTCACATATATATTTATATATACACACACACACACAGACACACACACAAATATTAAAATATAAATAAATATATATTTTAACACACAGATATATAAAAACATATACAAGGATATATATGAACATTTATATATATAAATATATATTTAAATAGACACACATATATAAAGATATATATATATATACACACAATACTATATATACAAGCATATATATATATTTAATATATACATATAATACATACATACATGCATATATAGTGTATAAACATATATTTAAGCACATATATACTTTCTTATATGTATAAATATATGATAGAATTTTTTTATAAACAAAAATTTCCTTGGTTAATTGGTTTGGTTGTAAGATTTCTTTCTTCTGGTCCATCTTTTGATTCCTAGAAATGGAATTCTTAGTGCCAGGGATATTTAAAAGTGAATAACATCATGGGAAGGTGTGTTTAGAGGATATAAAATCTAGGGAAAAGTAATTAAAAATATATGAGTTTCAAAAAATAGTTGTACGAGCATCCCCGAGTAGAGGAGAAAAAAATTTAAATTTAAAAATATTGAGTTTCTATAAATAGTGATCTATAGAAAATAAAAAATTATTCAAAAATTAAACATTTTAAAAAATAATTTACAAATTTTTGTTAAATGATAAAAATTACTTCATAAAATATTAGAGATTTTAAAAAAATACCTTCATTTTTTATAGACATCAAGAAACGCTATGTAATTTACAAAAAAAATTTTGTAAACATGTTGTTGAAAATTAGAGAAATTTATAATCTTTGAAAATTAGAATAATAGACTTCATCAATTAGAAAATATTATAATCATTTATAGTTAGAAACACCTCATTTATCGACGTTATTGAGAAACATTAGAAAATGACTTAGAATCATTTGAAAACATCTCTATTGAAAACAACCTACTCTAGTTAATGTTCTTTATAGTGGTTATTATTATTATAAAAGATCATAATTTCTCTCTTAATTATTAATCCCTAATATTTTCCACCAAATGACTTTGTATCAGTACCAAACACATTCCCTAATATGATTTTTTAATATCTCATCCCTATTCTATCGGAAAGAAACTAATTTGGGTTGGTACATAATCTTATGTTCCCCTCCCTATGTACCATATACTACTAAATAGTGCCTACATAAAAAAAGAAATCATAATTTTGAAATTTCCTTAATGATAACCCATAAGGATAGATCCTGTTTGGCATAATATTTCCACACATTAGACATAACCAAAAACAATTTTCATAAAATAAGATACTAGAAGTAGCATATGGTAGTATAGTATATAAAATTATTACAATATATATGATCCATTATGTTTATATAGTGTAAAAATACAATATGTAAAAAATAAAGGGTCATAAATAAATAAAATTTTTCCCACTTAGTCGATAAAATTATAGCCCAATAAAGGAAATAATATATTTCCTTAAATGAAACTCACTATATATCCTCCAACCAAATCATCATCCTCCATGGATATTTTAATTTAAATCCATTACTCCATATTATACATCATACATGAGCCAAAATATAAAGACTAATACACATACATTGAAACCCATGTTGGGTACATATGTTTGGGTGTGTCAAATGAACAATTAGGATCACCCTGTTCACCTTGACTCAAAGATTGCAAGTGATCATGTTGATGCATTTGAGAAGATTTTGTGAGTATCAACAAACCTAAAAATAAACAATATTTATAAATTATATTTAAATTCCATTGTTCTTTAATTCCATCATGGCTTAAAATATTGACAAATAGACACACACACACACACACCCTATAAACATATACCGATATCAGCCAACATAGTTTTAGATAAACATTCATATTATAGAATTCATATATGCCCAAATGTAACAATAAAGGATAAAATATGTCTACTCTCATCTCATCCAGCACTATCCTCAAGTGGTATGATCTCACATCTATAATGAAACACTCAATAAATCCCATCCAAACCCATTAGTTATCTCATTGCTAATTAAATATCAAAAAACATGAAATATCATGGGATATAAATATATTACTATGAAATATAAAACTCATATATTATATAAGACCTTACAATTAATTAAAATTATCAAATATTAATGAAAGGAATAAGTGATTTCAAATAGGAATGAAATTAATAAATAACTATATAACATTAATCTATCTATATGATAATGGGAAAAATAATGAGGACATACTAGAAATAATTTAGAACCCATAATTGACACCCGACCCATCTCATCGGACCAATCCTCATTTGGACTACAGACCAGCTAACCTATAAAGAGCATCTTACCCTATGAATGATAGAAAAAATATTTATAGGGTACGATTATTACAATATGATCTTATAAAACAATGGATACAGATAGCTCCATCAGATAGATTATCAATGTTATCATTAATATAACTAGTTATTATATTCCTCAGATATGGTGTTACTATAAATGTATTTTTTTTTACTAGTTTTCCCCATAACAAGAAGATAGTGAATTCTTTCATACATCAATGAACCTCTTACCTAGAGGTTCATTACCTATTATTATATTTTTGGATTCCCATGGGGAGGAGAATATAATAGTACGAGTTTTAATATCAACTGTTAAAACTATCAGTTTATATTACCTTGCAATAAAAATATATGACAAGCTCTGCGTACCTCTATAAAATAATATTTTCATCTTAGATGTATTCACTAGAGCGAAGATCCACTATGATGATAATAATTCCCAGTTTACATGTTCAAAGTCATATTTTATCATATGTAAAAAATAAAAATAAACTAAGAGGAACCCACAATCCCATTATCTCAATATCATTACCTTAAATAGTGATAATAATACCACTGGGAACATATTCCCAAATTTTACATTTGTTTTCCAATAAATCAGTATCGATATAATATCCCATAAAATTCCTTAATCCATTAATTGAAATGATAATCTAACTATATTGATAATATCGACCACAAAAATCAAAAAAAAAGAAACAATGGGTGTAATATACTAAAGTGTCCACCAGACCTAGACATTTTACACATGTTCTATAAAGATATACATTACACACATACTCAGACAACAACTATATAACCCAAAAACACGTACATATTGTCTAAAAATTATAACACTCTCTAAACCCAAATTTATTGTGTCTTTAAAAATTAACTATATAAGAATATTATTGATCAATATAAATTCCATAATGTTCTAAAAAAATCCTCCACACATTAATCTCTCATAGAAATATCCCTAAGTATATATTCCTGGGAAAATGGGAAACATAAAAATGGGTAGCTGAAATGATTTTTAAGTGAAAAATAAATATCAATAAATCCTAAAGCAGTAATTAGAAGATTAAAAACATGTGTTAATCATGAAAATGAGATAAATGGAATGATTAATGGAATATTATCATAGAATAAAAATAACAGATCATGTCCCATTGTAGCATAATTATAGATCATGATGTAGAATACAAAAAATGACGATCTTGAAAAATACTATATACTATGTTATAAAAATGAAATTATATGAAAATAATCATGAGAAATTTTTATATAAAATAAAAATGTTTGACGATTTAAGAATTTGGTATGAGATAGGAATGAGGCACATATATAATTATTTAAAATAATGGCATGTGAAAAGTATCTCTTAAAGACCATTATCACACAATGGACAAACATGACCCATTAAATTTTGGTACATTTTATGAAATATCATAATACATATGATTTACTCAACAAGTTATAGTGATATATAATTTTAATCATACATTTCACATAATGATATATTAATACTTATATATTCATCATGAAAAAGAACAATGTCACAGATTAATCAAAATTTATAGAATGAATAACCCACAGAAATAAAATAGGATTCATAAATTTTTTATGATGAATAAAAAACACTAAAATGTTTATAGAGGGTATCTAGGTGAATACCCTAAAATAATAATAATGAATTGTAGGGTATTCACACCAAATTGAATTATAAGGTATACAATCCAAATAGTAGATGTCCTCAGTTAATCAAATCATAGATGTTCTCAGTTAATCAAATGGAATAGTTTTTTTACGTGAATATTATTCAATCAAGATAAAGATATATCCATATATATTTATCCAAAAAGAAAATTAAACATTCACAAATTAAACAAAATTCAATGAAAAAATATCCCATGGGAATAAAATAGGATACATAAATTTATTTACAAAGAATAAAAAACACTAAAATAATGATAGAGGTTATCTAGTTAACTACTAGTAAATTAGAATAATGTATTTTTGGTTATTCACACCATAAGTAATAATAGGATATAAATCTGGATGTACTTTTTCGATCTATTCTACATACCCCAAAATCTGCTTTTGAAAAGATTTTTAAAACAAACTCACTTCCAGAAGAATAGAAAGTTCCTAAATCCACAATTTCTATTAAATAACAAAAAATTCTAATCACTACTTTTAAATGAGATTCCATTGGATTATATTGATATTCTTCACATAAGAATGTTGAAACCATTATTTCTTGACAACAAGATGTTATGTATAATAAACATCCCATAATACCTCTATTTTTTTTTTGAACTACTGGTTTTCCAGCTTCATCAAGATCATGGGAAATTGATGTACTAATTGGAGTACATATACTTTTAGTGTTGTGAAATCCATGATTTTTAGGTAGGTCATTAATATTCTTCTGTTAAGATATATATGTTCCTTCACGTTATTGTGATATTTGAAAACGATGGAAAACTTTTAAATCACCCATCATACTCATTTAAATCACAAATTTTATTAGATTAGAAAATGAACCAGTTAAAAATTTCAAAGGTGATTTGAATATAATAACATCAACATATATTTAAACAATCAGAGCATTTTTATTATATTTATTTCTAAAAAGAGTGGGATCAGCAGTTCCCTTTACATCATTTTTTTGAAAACAAAATCATCTAAGTCTATCATACCAGGCTCTAGGGGATCGTTTAAGTCTATATAAAGCTTTGGTAAGTTTGAAAAAAAATTCACGATGTTTCGTGTCTTGAAAATCATGTGGTTTTTCAACAAAAACTTCCTTTTGAACATATTCATTTATTGATGCACACTTAATGTCGATTTAAAAGGGTTTGAAATTAAATAATATAGAAATGGGAAGTAAAATACAAATAAAATCATGTCTATCTACTAGAGCGTATGAATATTCAAAGTCTATTTATTCTTACCGATTATTGACTTTACAAATAATCATTCTTTATTTATTCCTATGATTCCAATTTCATCACATTTATTTATAAAGACCCATTTTACTCAAATTAAAAATGTTTCCATAGGTCTCTCATTCTAGGTCCAGACATTGTTCTTTTCGAATTAATTTAGCCCATCATTCATAGCTTTAATCCAATCATCACCACCTAAAGCTTCTTCAATGATTTTTGGTTCAAATTGTGAAATAAATTCTAGATGATCAACTTCATTTTTAAAATAAATTATAGTACTTATAGGTTGATTTACATCACCAATGATACTATCACTTGTATTATTCTCATGAAAAAACAGATTGGGGTTTTGTAACACGTTTTCATCCACATAAGGTAGAAAGTCATCAGAGGTAAAACTTCAGAAACATTTTGTTGTGTAATTTCCTTGTTAGAATAAGCTTCCAACAATGGATAACAACTAGTTTTTTAAAACACATCTGAGGATGTCATTTTTGGTTTTAAAAAACAAAAGGGTCACTGTCATCAAATTTAACATGCACTATTTCTTCAATAGTAGAAGAATTTTTTTTAAACACCATAATCCTTAGATGTAGTGGAGTATCCTATGAAAATTAATTCTTCAGATTTGGATGAAAATTTTCCTATATTATCTTTATTATTAAATATGAATACATTGCATCCAAATACTCAGAAGTATGAAACTTTAGGTTTTCAGAATGTCCAAAATTCATTAGGAATTTTATTAGAAAATGGTCTTGTTAAAACTTGATTTATAGTATAACATGTAGTACTTATAGAATCTGCCTAGAAATGCATGGAAATTGAGTATTTCCTCTACATGGTTCTTGTTTTTTTGAGGAATAAGATTTCTTCTTTCAACAACCCCATTTTTTGAGGGGTTTTTAGAGATGAAAAGATACCAGAAATACATTTCTTACTACAAAAAGTTAAAAATATAAATTTTGAAATTCTCCTCGAAGATCATTTCAAATAGTTATTAGTGGTAGGTTTTTATCATTTTTAACTTGTTCTATAAATGTTTTGAAATAGAAAACGTCATCAGATTTATTATCTAGAAAATATACCAATGGTAATCTGGAGTAATCATCAACTAAACCAAATACAGTATATTTTCCTCCAATACATCCAATTTGTGTGGGACCAAAGAGATTCATATGAACTAGCTTTAATGCATCAGATGTTGAAACTTCACCTATTAATTTAAAACATGACTTATTTTTCTTTCCATATTGATAAGAATCTAAATTTTTTGAATAATCAAACCTAAGCATCAGTAGAACCTTAAAAATTATTTTATTTAATAGTTTTCATAGGATCCTAAGGTTATGATGTCTAGTATTCTATTCCATAACCATGATTGGTCTTCCATTTCACCTTGTCAATGTATTTCTTGGATCATAAGGATTTCTATGTTATGTGTGTAGGCATTCTCATGCCTATCAGGAGAAAAAATAAACTCTTATTTGGAATTGTGTACTACGAATTTATCATTTCTAAAATTCACAAGGTAACCTTAATCAGATAATTATCTTATGATAATGATGTTGTACATAAGACCATTAATAAATAAAACATTTTAAATTAAATATTTTCCTAGAAGAAAAATGTTTCATATACCAATAATTTCTCCCTAAGAATTATCTTTTAAAGTCACTTGTCCTCCATTCATATTGATAATATATTCAAAGAAGTTTTTGTAACAAGTCATGTGATGGTAACATCCACTATCCATATACCAAATAATACTGTTGGTACTTCCATTATTTTCATGAAAATAAAAGATTTAGACTTTCGAAATCCAAAATTTCTTGGATCCATATATTTTAGATAGTAAAATACTTGGAATCCACATTTTATTCAAAATGTATGCTTTAAGAAAAACTATTGTTTGATTTTTATGTAATGAAAAAAATTCTTCCAATGTCCACCACATATACACTTATTAAAAAATTGATCAATTTGGGGAACAAAATAATTATAACTAATAACTGGTTTTGAATGAGTATAACCAAATCCAAAACTATTCCTAATATGAAAAGGTTGTCAATACCTTTTATCAAATTCTTTTCATCCAAAAGTTAAATTTGATAAAATTTTATTTCAGGAAAAAAATATAGATTTTAGTCTAATGATCAAATTTCAATCATTAAACTCATTAGTTTAAGAACACGAGTATTTCAGAAAAAAATTCTTAGTAATAAAATTTTCAAAAACTTTAGAATGTTTAAACTTCTTATAATTAACATTCTTATGGTTTTTAGAATATATTTTAAAATCAAAATTATTTTATTAGGGTATTTAGAAAGTTATAATACGTCTTCTATTAAAACAAAAATTATAGAATTTTATTTTTCTAACATCATTTTATCATAGAATTTTCATTTTCATGTAATTTAGAAAATATAGAAACTTATTCAAATGAATGGAAAGTATTATCTTCTAATGAAGATGATTCATCATCTGAAGACTCATAATATTATTCATTAGGAAAATTATCATTTATATAAATAATGGTTAATTATTCGGTATTGTGTACCTTAGAAATAAGACAAAGATTCTTAATAGGTCCTATGGATATAAGACCCATATTCTTCTCATCAAAATATTCATAATCTGAAGATTCATCTGAATATTCACCTCTACTTTCACTCCAGGTGTCATTGGCTTTCTAGACATTTTTAGCTTTAGATTTGTAATACTTCATTCTATTTCTTTCTCATTTTTTTCCTTCATGTTTTTTCCCTTAAGCATATGACTATTTGGTCTGATGTGTCCTATCTATTTTCATTCAGAATAGGTTACTTTAGAATCTTTCGTGTACTTTATATCTTTCATCATATATCTATACTCAAAATAATTCATTCCCAAAATAGTGTTCATCCTTCAAAAAATATTTTAAAATTCATTCTCAAACTGTTCACTTTCACTTGATTTTAAAATAATAGTAGCTTTATTATCTTTTGATCTAGTTACTATTTCTAGAGTCTTGGCTTTTGATGTATTAGTTAAAGCTACACTTCCAAGACCAATCTTTTTTTTTGAAATTTTCATCTCTATTCATCCTTTTTCTTGCTGAATAAGTGTTCCAAATAACTCAACAAGGAAAATGTCAGATAGATTTCAATTATTATAAATAGTTTTCCATTTAAATTCCCACTAATTGTGTATGATATCAATTATCATATCCACAATAACTTCATCATCAATCCCATTCTCTCCGATAGACTGAAGACTATTGAAAATGGTCATAAATATTTTTTATACATTTTATAATTGTTCTCCATAAGGAAATAATAATCCATGATATTAAACCCTTAAAAAATCAATTCAAGTTTCAATCACTTCAGAAGCTCCAAAATGTGTAACATAATGTTTCTTCTTAATGATGTTGGAAGCTTCACAAGAATATATCTGACTATATATATTCAGGGTCATAGAACATAACCAAGTATAGAATACATTATAGTTTAATTGATATTCTAGTTTATCTTTTTTGGTGAAGGTTCTGACTTCCTTTTCTATATTTTTTGTAATCTCCTGTGTGAATAATAAAATTATCCACTCTAGTGTCAATAAAAAAATTCTTCATTATATCTCTTCTGTACTCATTATCTTTACCATAAAAAATTAGTGGTTTAATAGGATTAATATTTTCTATTCAACCTACATTTATACCTTCCATTCTAAAAGAAAATACTTTTTCTACACAACATGTAAATATTAAAACATTATAATAATATATATAAATCATTATGTAAAGCTTATGAAAGAAAATTTATGAAAACTAAAAATACAAATTTGAGAAAAAAAACATATATATAATTATAAGTATTTCAATGAACTTCTCTGATACCAATTGTAGGATTGATATAGAATATTTATATGCTCATATACAAGAGGTGGTGAATTATAGGTTTACAAACAGTATCTTTTACCCTTAAGAAAAACAATGTTTAAATATGTTTAAAAAGGTAATTCAAAAACACTATTTAGTACCAAACTAAGAAAAAACTTGCATAGGGTTTGGAAATATGGATTCCAAAAAGAAACTTAAGAACAATTTAATATGAGAAAGATTATACCTTAAAGCATATAGAATATTATTTATCATAGTAAGTATAATTATGAATAAAATAAAGTATAACGAATTTATACTTTCCATCATTATGAAAATACCTTGCAAATAAAACATGTAACAACAAAAATGTAAACAAGTAGAAAATATTTTAACCCAAAGAGTAGGGTATCCAATAACCTTGGATAAAGGAATCTTGATATATATTGTCATGTAATTCTATCTTAAGCACAGTTGGGTAATCCCTTCATAAGAATATTGGAATTTGTCTTGCAATCCCAGCAAGCCGTCGAACATTATAGTTATTGTAACCTCCATCATCATAACCCTATAAGCCCTCTATTGTACTAAAAAAAATTGGAGTAACACTAAGAAAGATGAATAGGATGTCCATAGTTGAACACTATTTTCATAAAAGGTGCATGGCCCAGAGTAATTCTCCCTCTAGAAATCACTTCACATCATATAATCTCAAGGACTTTGGAATGGTAAGGAGGTCATTCAAATGGGAATCCTATTTTTATTCCCAACATCAATGTTTGGATCCATGCTCCAATGGTCATATTTTTTCATGAATCCTGGAGGGACCTGTACACATGTCACTCAATCAACGGTTAGTTTGAAACAAATTGTACAACATCATTTCACTCTAACAAAAGCATAGAAAACCTTATCATTATTTAGAATCAATAATATATAAGAAAAATAAAGTAGATTATATTTGTAACGCCTCGAACCCAGTTACCCAGAGTTGGTGCATTATTACATAACATTGGCATGATCACAAAATATCAAATCTCGAAAGACTGATTAGTTTAGTATCCTTTGAAACACTAGATATATTCATAAGTCTTACATTACATCATAAAATGAAAACTACAACAACTTAGTCTCCATATTTTACACTCATATCCCCTCATACTATACCTGTAGGTCATTTATAAAATACTTCTTCACATCCTGGGAAAAATAAAACATAGAAAGGGGTGAGCTCAGATGCCCAGTAAGGATAACATTATAGCAGAAACTTTCATAAATAAGCATAAACATTTAAGGCAATGTATAACTAAAACAAAAGCCTTTTAAACTTGAACTTCAGCATAGCATGGCAAAGATAAAATGAAATAATGTCATTTACTTATTCACATAGATATTATATTAGTCGAATAACCACATTCAATATCAATAACAACTTTCATAATGATGCAATGCATAATTTAGAGACTATCATAACCGCATAGTCAATGCCTCGTGTAAAGACTACAAATAAGATTTTTTCAAGGCCCTGTGCCAAGACACTAGTTTGTCTCATGAGACCTACCGAGGCATTGAGGAGCTATAGTGGGTCCACCCGTCACTTACTATGTCCAATGCATTCCTCATATGAAAAGTTGAAATAAAATAAACATTCGTATTAAAACTATTATATGGAATGTCAATACTTTACCCACAAACCATGAATGGTATAAAAATAGCACGTCCACAGTCAAACATAACTCATTCAATACAATATGGAAGATTGTATAGTAACAGATTATCCTCAATTGAGAATAATGAAGGATATTGACATAGATGAAAATAATCATCAAAACTATTTGAGAGAAATATCCTCCTTTTTCTTGAAAACATTTAAAAGTCACAGTACTTGTCAAGAAGCCGTTTTAAAAATAGTTTTTTGAATAAAAGCTTCCCATACCAATTTGAAACATTTAAAAGGAATTTTAATTTTAAAAAACTATTATCCATATAAATAAATCCGTAAAACAATTTTTAAAAGATGGACATTAATGAGAAATATTTACAAGAGTACATCATTAAAACATTTAAAAATGATACTTTAGTTAGAGTTTATAACCACAAGATAGACACTTGAATACAAATAATTGAGGTAATAAAAACTATTTAATATCATGAGAATAAAGTGATTCATGAAATACTTTTTCAATGTACATTATATAGACCATATAAAAGTGATTTGGTGTAAAAAAACAAAAAATTCTCAATAGAATTTAAATTGAGATGAAATCACTTATAAAGACCAAATATTTAGGTTAAGGATAAATCAATGACATAATTATATGTGAAAAATATAAATAAACTCAATATGATTGGATATTCAGTGTAAACCAATCATAGGACATTCACACATATTCTTGTAAAAAAACACCAATGAATTGGATATTTAACTCAAAAAATGGAGATTGATTTAAAATTAATCTTATCAAGTTCAAATAGATGACTTGAGAATTTTTCAACGGAGTGTTTTAGTGTATCAAAATTATATCCACAAAAAGAGGAGTGGAAATTATGACATAAGAAAATGAATAGTTATTCCACACATAATCTTGGAGTAAAATAATCAATGAAGTATGCGTAAAGCCGAATGAGTGGAAATTGAAATTTCAAATTCCCATATCGATTTGGTAACTTACAACACATTCACCCATGAAAGAAGGATCATAAAATGATTATATATATATCCATAAACTAATTTATATTACAAAATGAATACAATCATGGGTAGTACACACGCCACATGCCATAAATTAGTGGTGAACAATGGAAATCTCATAGAATGGAAAGTGAGATAAGAAACCCCTTACATTGTACTTTTTCCTTGGAATATGGTAGGTTAACCTCATTTATAATGGTGAAATAACAATTATTGAATTATACATGAATCATATACATTAATATGACATCATATATGATCGTTTAACATTGATTTGTTAATAATATCATAGTATTATAGTCGTTTCGGGTGTTAACAGATTTATTTTACTTTATATTCATTGTTATGTGTGCCATATTTGATACGTATGGGATGTATATTATTCATATAAAGAATTATACCATGTCTCTAAACATTATTTCTAATCACCAAATGAAATTTCATCTTGAATGGATACGATGGGGAATGAATCTCATCACGTTCGTGGAGACGGTAATCTGTACGTACAAACGAACGACAATATCACTCTTTTGATATTAGAATAATATATAATTGGATGGTATATCATATATACAGAATAATTATCATGTTATATTTATTATTTACATGAATTAGACATCATTATTATACCCATCCAAAAAAATGTATTGAATAACAATTACACCACGACGTTGAGACGGTAGGCCGTACGTACGCACGTATGGTGACATGTCATTCAATGGTTGGATAGAATAAAGAATATGGTTGTACCATATTTATAATAACATCACAGTATATAGAAGATAATGGAGTTTTTTTTAGAATGGAATAACAAATAAAGAAGAAGTTGAAGGAGAAAGGAACTTGAAAAAGGGTTGTGAAAACATTACCTCTTCTTCGGGTTCTTCTTTTTAATTTGATCAAAATGGATCCATAGGTTGACTTTATAACAAAAGTAAGGACTCTAGGATTAAGAGAGGATAGTTGAGAGGTTAGTTTTTTAAAGTTTGACCTAACCAAAAGGCTTTTATGGTATGAATAATTGGTTATAAGTGGTGTTCTTTTATAAGGGGGAGGAGGGGCACTTTAGAAAAAACATAAAGTATTAATTTATAATAAATTCATATTTGGTTTATAATGGCTCAAAAGTGGATTATTAAAATTATAAGGTGGGTATGGGTCTAAATTCTTTCATAAAATATATTTTATATAGCTTTGTGTAACTATATTAACCTTATAATTTATATTTAACTCTTAGTTAAATAGAATTACACTTACCATGTCTCTTTGTATTTTTATATTATATGGTTAATAAACATAAAATATACATACAAGAGACCGCCAAGTGGTCTATTAATGACACTACTATCATTATATGGCCCTTTGGCCAAACCTTAGATTTTTATAAATAGAATATCAATTAATAATATAATATTTGTTTTAAAAACACATTTATGTCAATTTTGACAATATTTAATAATTGATTTTGTTAAGGTCATAACAACTTTATTAATTCGAAAAAAATTAATTTAAGAAATATTATGTTGTCATATTAACTAATAAAATTCGTTTATGTCATCAAAACATTCAAATTATATTTATTTTAACATTGATAATACTAATTATTTGATTCTTTCATTAATAAGGAAAATACTGTATCATTATTGTGTCATAAATAAATTTAATTATTCAATGTCTAAAAATTATAAATAAAATAATATTATGTAGTAAATATTTTTAAATTTATAATGAATATTTATAGTCTAAAATATAACATATATAACCCTATGTAATTTTTTTTTCTAAAATATATATACTTATGACATATTTGTATTTATGTTAATGTAATTAATATAAAGTGTCATTATCACTTAAAAGTAGATACAAGGGGTCCCAAAATCAACCCAAAGATGTCCATGGTTGGACATGTATCAAAAAATAGTGTTAGGATACGTTTTAGGGTAATTTATTGTTATTATAATGTTATTGTGTTACCCTTATTTACCGGATTTACCCTTTAACCATGGTAAATAAAATATTTACAGAAGTAATTATTCAAAATGTATAAAAATAAAAGTTACCTATTAAAAAAATTTGGAGCTCCTGATTATAAATATGGAATCCATTTTTATAAATTCAAAACACAGATGTGGAAGAAATTAATTTTAAATTAATTCCCGCTGTCAAAACAAAAAAGTGTGTTTTTAAGAAACAATAACTATCAAAAGATTAACAGTTTTTTATGTCCATTTTAATTGTGAAATTACGTCCAATGAAAAAAACTGTATTAAATGGTAAAAATTTATTCTAAATATAGATTAAAACCCCTCAAATTCATAATTTATCAATATGAATTATTTCGATTCAAAAAGTTTTTTTTAATTAAAATTTAGTGATTTTCATTATTCATCAAAAATTGAATGTTTTCAGAAAAATACAAAAAATTTACCCTAAGCTAATTTCAATATTCCGAATCCAAAAATGAAGTCCATTTTGAATGATAAAATTTATAAAATTTCAAAAAGTTGGTATTACTATTCATAACGACTACTTTGATTGGTTGTGATGTGTGTTAGAACTAGAAGTTGTGTACAACACACACTATTGTATTATTCAAAGACAAGTGTACCATGGAATATTGGGGTGTTACATTCTCCCCTCCTTGAAATAATTTCATCCTCAAAATTTTTAAAATTGGATTTGACAATATAATGGAATGTCCCACATCAGAAAAAGAGTCAATAAAACTATCACCTTAAAAGAAAGAAAGAGATGTAAAAAGGTCACCCAATATAACTTATAGTTGGATTCCATGTAGGAAAACATGGATATTGAAGATAAAATAAGTTTCATGATCTGATGGAGAGGGATAGAAAACATGATCAGGAGAAAGATAACAACAAGAAAGCCACAAACATGTGATGGGATAAACGGTCATTAGTCTCCCAGTAGGAAAAGTAAACAGACAAATTTTTTAAAGTTACATTACATAAAGATGAGGAATTAATTTATGATATTGACTAAGAACATAAATAGATATACTTACTTTTTATGTAGAGTTTCATTCTTTAATAAATTTTTAACACTAACTCATTTTTTTAAACGATGAGTATTCAAGAAGACTTTGTCACACTTGAAGAGCTAGAATAATCTTATATTGAATCACATGATCCACAAAGGATAAACTATATATTTACTTTGTCTTTAAAGATTAATAAAAACCCAAATGGTCAGTACAAGTGCTGATGATCCCTCAAAAGGATATTCCATTAGAGAAAGAAACACTAGTATTTATTTCTAAAATTAACCCAACAATACCACAAAGATAAGTAAATACCATTCAATAAACAATTGTCCTTAAAATCCTTCAATATAATCCAAACTAATATTGAAACCCAAAACATAGAAGAATTTTGTTATGTAGTCTTCCTTGTTATATTTTATCTCCAAATGACATCAACTACTATTAAAGTCACATACTTGAAAGTAATTAACCTAATCACATATTCTCTATTTTAGGTTAATCATTTCCATAAATAAACCAAATCACTATAAATCCACAATAAAAAAATAGATAAAAATCCAGCATTACTCCTCAAATGAAACCCCATAGTATTCTATTTTCCTTGGCCTTATAGTGTTCCCAACAAAGCAAACATCTTCCAAAATAACATTTATCACTTCATCACCAAATCATTTTTTTATACTAAGGGTATTCATTTTATAAGACATAAGAACCCAGATCAACATATTATTGATCAATAAAATCATTTAAATAATTATTCACACTAACCAGGGACCTCACATAGTCCAGTGGTAGTCGATAAATCCCAATTGTACTTTGGTGGAGGGTTAGATTCCCACGACTTTTTTCCAATGCGACAGGTTGTCACACGGTCTGCGTGTTGTGATTTTTCAAAAACTATATTTTATAACATAACCAAAATGAGATAAATTCCTCAAAATAACCATAACATAATTTTATCCAGAAATGTTATCTTATTCCTTGCTTTTTCATCCCAAAATATAATAACATGTAATTGCCTCAAACCCAATGATCATATGAAACCATATGGTAATTTATAAATATATCCACAAGGGAAAAGATAAGACTTCCTCAAGTATCATTCTCACATGGAAAACTACAGTGTTACAAATACAAGAGAAAATTATTTTAATGTAAACCCATCAACAAGGAGAACTAATACTTTTAAACATCTCTCCAACAATTTATTTCCACATAGGTTCTCCTTTGATAAAGCAAATATACTAAAAAATACGGAATTCACTCGGGTAATGTCCAGGTCCCCTACATTTACGGAAAATGACTGTAAATGGATTCTTGGGACGATTTTTATTTTCTTCCATAGTACTCTTCATTTTTTCTCAACAATTATTCACATTATATCCTTCTTTCCTACACATAAATCATTTCTTTGTTCTGTTGAGACACTTTCCTCGGTGTATCCTTCCACATTTTCTGTATGATGGAAATTTAGGATTCTTTTCTCCATGGTCTCCACTGCTGGAGCTCTTATCATTCATCATCATTCTCTTCTTTTTTGAGTCTCAGAGTTGGTTAATATATATATTTTTGATCATATTTTTGGAAAACTGATTTGGCATGAAAATGATATTTTTACGCCTATCAACATTCCATTTTTTTCTCATTTCCACCACAGTTCCCAACTTGTGCATCATTCTCAATGTTACTATGACTTCCTTGGACTCCAGCCTTTGACTAAAACCAGAAATCATTGTGTGAGTAATAGTAGTCATAAAATCTTTTAGAGCATATCACGACACCATATTCAAAATTTGAAACACCTTAGGATTAACCAAGGTAATTTATTCTCATATTATATAAAAATATTTCATATTGGTTTGTAAAAAAAATTAAATTATCTTAGGAATATCCCCCAGGAGTGTCGTAACCAAGAGTAAAACAAGGCTTGTTGTCATCCAGCAGTTCCCGTTTGAGTCTAGCTCAAAGCGGTGTTTTCAGGTTTTACCCTTAGGTACATCTGTGCCAGATCTGCCTCTACCTTCTCGTATCCAGACAGGGATTTATTGCTCAGAAAACTCACAAAATCACTACAATGCCAAAATTCTTGTATGTTCATCTATAATAATCCTCAAATCTATCTTAGGTCTAAGTGCTCTAATTAGAGTTTATCTAAATCTATTTTCTATGGTTTGTAATAAACATCCTCTAATACCAACTGTAATGCCCCGACCCCAGTTACCCAGAGTTGGTGCATTATTACATAACATTTTCATGATAACAAAAGATCAAATCTCGAAAGACTGATTAGTTTAGTGGCCTTGGAAACACTAGATATATTCAAAATTCTTACATTACATCATAAAATGAAAACAACAACAACATAGTCTCCATAGTCCACACTCATATCCCCTCATACAATCCCTATTGGTCATTCATAAAATACTTCTTCACATCCTGGAAAAAATAAAACATAGAAAGGGAAGTGCTCAGATGCCCAGTAAGGATAGAAATATATCAGAAACTTTCATAAATAAGCATAAACATTTAAGGCAATGTATAACTAAAACAAAAGTCTTTTAAACATGAACTTCAACCTAATATGGAAAAGATAAGATTAAATAATTCCATTTACTTATTCACATGGATATTATACTAGTCGATTAACCACATGCAATATCAATAACCACTTTCATAATGATGGAATGCATAATTTTAGACAATCATAACCACATAGTCAAGGCCTCGTGTCAGGAATACAAATATGATTTTTTCAAGTACTTGTGCCAAGACACAAGTTTGTATCATGATACCTACCGATTCAATGAGGAGCTATAGAGGGTTGCACCTGCCACTTACTAAGTCCAATGCATTTCTCATGTGAAAAGTGGAAACATAACATAAACAATCGTATTAAAACTACCAAATGAAATGTCAATACTTTACCCACAAACCATGAATGGTATAAAAATAGCACGTCCACAGTCAATAACAACTCATTCAATAAAATATGGAAGATTGAATTGTAAAATATTAATCTCAATCGAGAATAATGAAGGATATTGACATAGATGAAAATAATCATCAAAACTATTTGAGAGAAATATCCCCCTTTTTCTTGAAAAAAATTAAAAGTCACACTACTTGTCAAGAAGCCATTTTAGGAATACTTTTTTGAATCAAATTGTCACATACCACTTTGAAAATTTTAAAAGGAATTTTAATTTTAAAACATTAATGTCCATATAAATAAATATTTAAAACCATTTTTAAAACATGGACATTAATGAGAAAAAATTTGAAGAATAAATCATTAAAACATATAAAAATGATATTTTAGTTAGAGTTTATAACCAAAAAAGAGATAATGGAATAAAATAATTGAGGTAATAAAAATGTTGTAATATCATGAGAATAAAGGGATTCATGATATACTATATCAAAGTACATTATATACACCATATAAAAGTGATTTGGTGTATAACTACAATGAAGTCTCAATGGAAAGAAAATTGAGATGAAATCTCTTATAAAGACTGTATCATTAGGTAAAGGATAAATAAATGACATTATTATGTGTGAAAAATATAAATACACTCAATATGATTGGATATTCAGTGTAAATCAATCAGAGTACATTCACACATATTCTTGTAAAAACAACACCAATGAATTGGATATTTAACTCAACATATGGAGATTGAGTTAAAATTACTCTTATCAATTTCATATCGATAACTTGAGAATTTATCAATGGAGTGATTATGCGTATAAAATTTATATCCACAGAAATGGTAGTGGAAATTATGACATAAAAAATTAATATTGATTCCATACATAATCATGGAGTAAAATAATCAATGAAGTATGCGTAAAGCCGAATGAGTGGAAATTGAAATTTCAAAATCCCTTATCAATTTGGTAACTTATGAAACATACACCAATGTAAAAAGTATCATACAAAGATGATGTATATTTCAATAAATTGAATTATATTACACAATTAATACAATCATGGAAGTACACACACCACATGCAATAAATAAGTGGTGAACAATGGAAATATCACGGAATTGAAAGTGAGATAAGAAACCCCTTAATTTGTACTTTTTCCTTGGTTGAAGGTAGGTTAACCTCCTGTATAATGGTGAAATAATTGTTATTGAATAATACTATAATCATATACATTAATATTATATCATATAAGATCATTTAACATTGATTTGTTAATAATATCTTATTATTATCGTTGTTTCGGGTGTTAACAGATTCATTTTCCTTTATATTCTTTGTAATGTGAGCCATATTTGTTATGGATAGTATGTATATTATTAATATCCAGAATTATACCTTGTCTCTAAACATTATTTTTAATCATCAAACTAAATTTAGTCTTGAATGGATACGATGGGAATGAATCTCATCGCGTTCGTGGAGACGGTAATTCGTATGTATGCACGAGCGACAATATCACTCTTTTGATATTAAAATAATATATAATTGGATTTTATATCATATATAAAGAATCATTATCATGTTATGTTTATTATTTACATGAATTACATATCATTATTATACCCATCAAAATAATAATGTAATGAATAACAATTACACCACGACTTGGAGACGGTAGACCGTATGTATGCACATATGGTGACATTACATTCAAAGGATGGATAGAATACAGAATATGGTTGTACCATATTTATAATAACATCACAGTTTATAGAAGATACTAGAGTTATATTTTTTAATGGAACAAAAATGAAAGAAGAAGTTAATGAAAAAACGAACTTGAAAAGGGTGGTGAAAACATTACCTCTTCTTCTGGTTCATCCTTTTGATTTGATCAAAAGGGATCCATAGATTGGATTTCTAACTAAAGGAAGTCATCTAGGATTAATGGAGGATAGTTGAGAGGGTATTTGGGAAGAGGTTGGACGAACCAAAAGGCTTTGAACATATGAATAATTGGTCAGAAGTGGTGTCCTTTTATAAGTGGGAGGAGGGGCTCTTCAGGAAAAACTTAAAGTATTAATTTACAATAAATTAATATTCAGTTTATAATGGCTAAAAAGTAGATTATTAAAATTATATGGTGGGGATGGGTCTAAATCCTTTCATCCAATAGATTTTATGTAGGTTTGGGTCACTATATTAACCTTATCATTTATATTTAACTCTTAGTTAAATAGTTTGACACTTACCATGTCTCTTTGTATTTTTATATTATATGGTTAATAAACTTACTATATACTTCCAAGAGATCCCCAAGTGGTCCATTAATGATACACCTATGATTATATAAGTCCTTTGGCCGAACAGTATATTTTTAGGAATAGAATATCAAATAATAATATAATATTTGTTTTAAAAAATCATTTATGTCAATTTTGACAATATTCAATAATTGATTTTTGATAAAGTCATAACAACTTTATTAATTCTAAACAAATTCATTTAAGAAATCCTAACATGTCATATTTACTAATAAAATTCGTGGATGGAATAAAAACATTCAAAGTATATTTATTTTAACATTTATAATCCTAATTATTTTATTCTTTCATTAATAAAAAAATATTGCATCATTATTGTGTCAGAAATAAATTTAATTATTCAATGTCTAAAAATTATAAATAAAATAAGATTATGTAGGAAATTTTTTTATTTCTAATGAATATTTATAATCAAAAATATTACATATTTAACCCTATGTAAAAAAAATTCTAAAAGATATATGCTTATGTCATATTTGTATTTACTTTAACTTAATTAATATTAAGTGTCATCATCACTTTCAAGTGGATCCATAGGGTCCCAAAATCAACCCAAAGATGCCCATGGTCGGACATGCATCAACCAATAGGGTTAGGACACGTTTTAGAGTAATTTATTATTATTATAATATTATTTTTTAGCCTTGTTTACCGGATTTACCCTTTAACCATGGTAAATAAAATAATTACCGAAGCAATTATTCAATATGTATAAAATTAAAAGTTACCTAATTAAACAATTTTGACCTCCTGATTCTAAATATGGAATCCATTTTTCTAAATTCAATACATATAAGTGGCAGAAATGAATTTAAAATTAATTCCCGATGTCAAAACAAAAAGCGTGTTTTTAAGAAAGAATAACTATCAAAAGATTGACACTTGTTTATGTCTGGTTTGAATGTGAAATTATGTCCAATGACCAAAATTGTTTTAAATGGTAAAAATATATTCTAAATATACTTTAAAACCACTCAAATTAATAATTTATCACTATTAATTTTTTCAATTAAAAAATTGGTTTTTAATTAAAATTTAGTGATTTTCACTATTCATCAAAAATTGAATGTTTTTAGAAGAATACCAATAATTCACCCTATATTAATTTTGATATTCCAAATCAAAAAATTATGTTCTTTTTGAAAGATAAAATGTATAAAATTTAAAAAAGTGGGTATTACTATTCATAACGGCTAGTTTGATTGGTTGTGGTGTGTGTTAGAACTCAAAGTTGCGTATAACACACACTATTGTATTATTCAAAGAGAAGAGTACCGTGGAAGCTTGGGGTGTTATAATATTAAAACATAATAATTTAAATCTAGAAAAAAAAATCAGAGCCTGAATTCTGAGGAATTCAGAGTCTGAATTTCAGAGAATATGGAATCTTAATTATAGGGCATTCAGAATCTGAATTTCAAAAAATTTGAAGTCTGATTTTTAGTTAATTCAGAGTATGAATTTCATTGAATTCAGATTCTAAAATTCACAGAATTCAGAATCTAAATTTTATAGAATATGGAGTTTGATTTTTGGAGAATTTGGATTTTGAATTTTAGAGAATTTGGAATCTGAATTTTAGATAATTCGGAAACAGAATTTTAGGGAATTTGGATTTTCAATTTAAAAGACTCATTTGCTTAAGAAACTATATGATTTTGAGGTTTTTGATAAGGATCTGAATTTTTGACATAGGTAAAAATGGTTAGACAGGGTTTTGAGAATAAATTAAATAATACATTAAAAACCATAATAAGGATAAAACATTTCTTAGAGATAGAAAATTTTACATAAGAAAATAATTCTTGGGGAAAGATAATTTTCCCTAAAAAATGCATTTGTGATTTTCAAAACATAGAGGAATGGAATAGTCATAAACAAACATTATTGACTGTGCATAACATGTATGAATATTAATTTTTATAATAATGAACATTCAATGAGATGTAAAATAAGGATAAGGTATTTAAATTGAAACAAATTCTTTAGAATAATATATCACACAATATTTTATTTGGGAAAGTGAATCCCTAGTTTTTAAAAAATATTATAATAATAAAAAATACAAAAATAATTGAATTCAACATAATTATCAAGAAATGACATAAAGTTTTAAATATTTCCTTAAAAAGTTATTGTAAATTTTTTTGCAATATATAATTTTATTAAGAAAGAAAATTTATAAGAAATAAAGGAAAATAGAAGAGAAATACTAAATGGGGATTTTATAAATGATTCTTTAACATTGTCAAAAAATGATATATCCCATTTTCTAAATTAATTTCAAAATTTAAAAAAATTATTTTTAAATATTTATTTTAATAAGAATGCATTATAAAAATGTAACATTAAAAATAAACGATGTTAAAATATAAGAATTGTGTACTAAAATACAGAAAATGGTATAAAAGTCAAAATAATTTCTGTTTAGAGTCCTCATAACGTTTTAAAGTAAACCACTATGATTAAGGGGATATAAAACTATATTTTAAATGGATGTAAAGATAAATATGATAGGAATGTTAGATAATATATATTTATATTTCAAAATAACAAACATAAATATGTGGTAATGAAGAACACGAATATTGAAGGGAAATTTCCCAAAATAGAGGGTGAATATCATCATTAACATCATATATTTATGAGATGTACATTATTCAAAAAGGTAAATTTGGGACTGAAATTTAATATATTCATAAAAAATTGATATAAAATAAAATAAACTGAAAATTATATAATATAAAAAATATATAATAATCAAGCTAAATAAAAAATATGAGTCAATGAACGAAGATTGAGTCAAGAAACCATTACATTGGTTTCTTGCATTATAGAATGTTTTCTAAAAATATATATAATCAACTAATTTTTATTATTAATATATATAATTACATTATGTGTATTTATTTTACTTATTATAATTCATTTTTATTTATTTATTATGTATCTACTAGTCTTTAATAGTCAATATTAATCATTAGGTGTTTCATATTTACATTTGATCCACTCTTGATTGATAAAATAGATATTAATTATTTCTCCATGATCTTGTATTCATAACCTATATAAATATCATTAAAGTATAAAGTTATTTAGATAATTTTTTATAGTCCTTGGATTATTTCATGGGAGTTATGGTAACAATTGGTGAAAATTGGGTATATATTTTCCCTTTTTGTGATCAAAAGAAATAAATTTTTTAATAAATATAATTTTATATATTATTATTTGATAATTGAAACATAATATGAATTCATAATTAATAATACATTTTAAAATAATTTATTTTTTCAAAACCATGAATAATTGAAATATTATAACTGCATTCATATATGTGGTTAAACTGACCAAAAAAATGATATAATGTAATGGATGAGTATAGAATTTTTTATTGTAATATCATTACAATTGTATGGTAATTATAATATATATATCAAATAATAGTGTTGTGTAATTATTAAGAATAGGGACCATGAGAAGAAAAAAGGAAAATAAATAGACAGTTAATTTTTTTACTTAATAGAAACTTAACCTCTTTTGGATCCTTCTTTGGTTTTAATGTATTTAGAGATACATCATGAAACTAGTGGATTATAAATATATGAGAGGATTTTTATGAGATAAATTTGGTAGATATTATTGTTTAACTATATTGAGAATTTTATTTTGGAATGGATGGAGGAGGGATCCTTTTATTTGTGGTATTGAGTGGTATACTTGTAAATTGTCCATATTTAATGTATTCATAAGGTAATATATTATGTAACATGAAAAAAATGTGAGAAAAATTTATATGGGTTGTGAATAACTTATAATAAGACTTTGGTAAAAAAATTAGAACTATTTTATCACGTTTGTAATTATATTATCTATTTAACTAATTTTAACCATTTATGTCATAACAGATTTTTTACCCTAGTAACAAATTTTTTGGAAATAATATGAAATTGATACCATTAATAAAATTTTACAGTGATTAGAAAAAATAAAATCATTATATTAACATAAATTAATTATAATAATGAAAATTAATTTTCAAATAAAAAAATAAAACACTAAAAAAATTATTCTTTAAGAAAACGTTTTTAACCTTAAATGAATTTATTATCATTTCATACTCATTAATAAGAATTACATGAATTTTAATTTATTTCTTACAATTACAAACTATATTTTATTAAAATCACTCTTTAAAAGTGATTCATAAATTTTTTAATAAAAATAAACTCTGTATAAAAATAAACCAGTTTACAAAGAAAGATATTATATCCAATGATATATTATATATTATTAAATTGATGAATTATTTATTATATGTTAATTATTATCAATATTATTTATTATATTAGTATCTTCTTCCAAAAGGATACATGAAATTTTATCAACTTCAATATACTTATATGATATAAGCATATATAACAACCATATACCCAACGACCAAATATACAATGGTTTTGTGAAAATCATAATAAATTTATAAATCCACATGTATTGTATAAAATAATTATATTAAACCATCCATTATATTTCCTTTTCCAGAATTTCCATTATATTTCTAATGTTTTTTGTTCTTTCTATATTTATAATTGAAAAAATTATTCTCATGGGGGATTTTAAAGAAGAATATTTAAAGTATGATATCTTTTTTACTAATATTTTTATTCATTTTTAATATTTATAATTATATTTAATTTAATAATATTTATTTCATCTAATATTTTAATATTATACCATAATGAAATATATCATTGTTCATGTCATATCAATATTATGTTAGATTTTATATACATGATTTGAATTTTTTTTAAAGAATATTAGAAAATACTTACTAGTTATAGATATATAAAATAAGGGAAAATTAGCTCCAAAATATGTGATGTTACATAGACAATAGAAAAAAAAACATCTTATGAGGTAAATGGTGATATTTTCCACATTCACTAATAGAATACACAATTTTTCACATTGTCCCAGTTCTCATCACTTCTCATATTGAAAACCAATGTATGATTACCTATAGAAGTCCCATGAAACACCTAAAACATAGCTTTGTGTAGTCCGTGCAACTAGAGTTACTCTGACACTATCATTTCCAAAGGTATCACTAATGGTCCTATGACAATACAATCAGCATGGAAGCTGCTAAATATATTATCTTTGTTTAACCAAACCAGCACCTAAGAGATGTAATATATATATATATAACACATAAAAACTGGAATGATCATTTATCAAAATTAATTTACTAGGAATCCATCAATAAAGAGTGATAAAATTTACACAACGTTTTAAAACATATTCTCATATTTAATTCATCCCATACATAATTTACCCAGTCAAGGAAATTTTCATAAAACTAGTGATCCACTCATT
The DNA here is from genome assembly GCA_963277665.1 of Viscum album. Taxonomy (NCBI): domain Eukaryota; kingdom Viridiplantae; phylum Streptophyta; class Magnoliopsida; order Santalales; family Viscaceae; genus Viscum; species Viscum album. The sequence continues at coordinate 1,995,252,001 of OY728151.1, forward strand.
TTAAAAATAATTAAATTTGATTTGAAATTTCATTCTAAAAACATGGTTTTGAGTCATTATTTACCTTCAGATATAATTTAAAAAAAGCATTTAAAATAAAAATGAAATTTAAAATCATTTAGTTTCATTATAATCAACCATAATATCATCACACACCTATTATGTATGACATATTGTGTGATTTACGATCTTGTTTTACTAGGGAACTGGTAAAAAATACTCTATCCATGTTATGAGATCCATTGGTGACTTCTTAGATAATTTGAGTATACTCCATTTTACTGATCTGTACAATATCATAGAAACATTTTGGATATAAAAAAATCGCATAATATCAAATAATGAATTCTAGGAAGTCTATCATTGGATAAGAGATCAATATACCCATCTATTAATGTCCTCCAACCGTAATTACGCATTCATTTAAATAATTCAAGATCATATTAGTTATCATAAATACCATAAAAAACATATCACATAAAATGGTACTAAAATCTATAAGTTATTATTTTAAACCTGACATCCAATAATAGATATAATTAATGAAGTGCTCAACAGATGTAATTTCATGGATAAAATCAATATCATTAGTGTATTGATGATTCGTGACTTATAACTAATTTTAAAACAAGAAATTAAAATAACTTGTATATCATAATTGATCATCAAATTAATAATAATATTTTGAAATTAATTAGAAAAGATTTATGATACCTATAACAATAAAATTGGTAAGTAGTAGTGGATGTTCATCCTTCCTAAGACTTATTTAGACACTACACATTAAATCTTCATCAACTTGTTTAACCAAGATAATGTAAAATTAAATACCCAATTCCATAATTTAAAAGTCATAAATAAAAAGCGGAACAAGGAGGGGGAATGAAGTAAAATTAATATTTTACCTATAATTGGTTTGAAGAACCATTCCCGAACTATCTATATCAAAGAATAATAAGAGGTGAAGAAGAAAAAGGAGGAGTTGTTCTCCACCCAATAGTCTCTTCTTAATAAAAATAATATCCGAGTTAGAGAATTTTAAATAAAAACCAACAAATTCCAAAAATTAGCCTACTAAAAAGGTTCTTGGGAACCATAAAATAACCATTATTCCACCACTAGGTACCCAGTGGTAGAAAACCAATCACCCAATGGTCCAATCAATAGAAAAAATAAATAGATCACTTCACTATGTACTCATTAGAACCATAATGGTTACCTATAAACTTCTACAAAAACATTTCTAGACGTATATTTTCTAGAAAAAACTCAATAAAACACCATTCTAAATTTTTGGGAAATCCTATATTTCCAAAACATATATTTAAAATTTCTATAGAACTAAAACTAACTCCATATCTATCCTATTAAAAAAATTAAATCTCTCCCATCTTTTTTATTATTAGAGTTCATCAAATTTTGGTTTCACTAACACCCAATTATATAGTTCATAACCATAATTAATCACTGATAGTTAATTTCTAATGAGGTATCATGAAAAAAGTATATTATGATAAAGGATAAAAATAAATATCCCTCACCAAAAACAAGATTAATTTATGTAATCCTAAAAAAATTATATCAAAAAATAATAATCACATTCCATCACCTCATACGTGGTTTTATTTATAATTTAAATCTTCAAAAACAATGGAATATATTATCTACTAAAAATTGAACATTTTTTTTAAATATGGAATGTTACCATAATTGTGTTATAATGATATTAATTTTTAATGAATCGTATATTTCCATTGATAATATATTTTTTCCTAACTAATGAATATAAAGATTTATTTCTCCACATCAAAGATGTCAAGACGTGTTCCAAAGAAGTTGAGTGATACTACTCCATGTGACATTAAATAATTAAAACTAATAAATAACATCAAAATAAAAAAAATGTTTTTAATGAAAGTGAAAATTATTAAACTAGAAAGAGAAGATGGAAATAAATTATATATCTAGATATAAGAATCAAATATATTTATAGATGATAAATTATGTGAAGGATAACGTAGTTGAAGTAGCATTCAAGGAAACCATAAAATATATAATTTATATCAATGATAAATGATATGAAATAAATATTACCCAAATACTATATTGTATAGTTTAATTAACTAATTGGTTATATATATTACAATGTGTAATACATAAGAGGAATTTTTTTTTATAGTATATAAATCCTTATTACTCTATATTCATTATTAAACATAATATATAATGTTTTTAATTTTAATAAATCATTCTTTGATGAGTTTTATAAGACATAAAATAAATATTTTTAAATGTGAATAAATTAAATCATTTATTTTCTTTTATTATAATATTTTTATGAATTGAAAATATTTTAATGTTTAGTACTTATTTATTTAATCATATTGAAAAATACAAATACATTAAATCCTCCCTCATTTATTTATGTATATATAAAAAAGAGACATATCTATTTTTTCATGATGATATCATTTGTGTTAAAACTCACTATTCTCCTAATTCTTTCTCTCTCCCTTTCTATACATTACCATTAGGGTTACATGGTTGTTTTAGTGTATATGGTGGCCATATAGAGTTGATCAATTATTCCATAAGCTAATGGAATTATATTGTAGTGCGATTCTATTTGTTTTTTCTATGTGATATTTTTAAATTTCCTTGAAGATAATGCCATTAAAAATTAAATAAAATGTAAATTATTTGTATGGTAGGAATATTATATTTTCTTCTAATACTTCCTTGGTAGATCATTGTAATATATTTTTTAATTTTTTACTATTTTATACTTATTATATATGCTAAAAAACATCAATGGCCTAAAGGAAAACAACATAATTTTTTATCAAAATCACTATTTACAATTTTTCTTAATTTTAGGATGAACACAATATTAGAAGTTAAAAAATATTCTTATCACTAATTTTGATATGTCTCATGTTTTATATGGATTGATATGAAATATCATATTTACCTATTACCAGGTTTAATAAGGTACACTATTAGCAACATCTAGGATTTGAAAAATAAAAATCAACTCTACAGTTTTTAGAATGCGGTGGTGTTTGATATATGATTTCAAATCAATAGTAGTAACATGTGAAAAAATGGATTTAAAAAATTATAAATCGAAAAATTGAGAATAATGTTTGATATCACATACTACAATATTGAGTGTTGATATATAATATCAAAATAATTATTTTCTTCTTATATAGTTTTAATATATATAACACTTGGATATATTTGATTCTTATATATCTAATAAAGGATTTTTAGAGAATAATTTCTATTAATTTAAAAAACAAATAAAAAAATTTTATAAATTTTATATACATTATAAATGTAGGGAAATATAATATATATTTTCTAGTTAATAACATTATATAAATATAATCTAATGATTAAATATTTTATACAATAAATTTGAATTATTTATATTAATTTATTACCTATAAATGTTTTAGAAAAAATGATATTTGAAAAGATACGATCAATATCAAAAGTGGTTTTATTACAATTTTGTCATTATTAATAATATATAATATTTTGAATATTGGGTATTGATAACTATATGATATATGATTTCATTTTCAAAAATGAATTATATATGATATTACTAGTTTATAATTCTCAAAAAATATAAATTTTAATAAATTTGATAAAATCATATTTACCATATAATTTATAAATAAAACATTTTCATATTTATTTAAAAATTATGAAATTTTCAAATGTTTATAATAAATGTGAAATTTTCCTATTTATGTTTTATTTAGTGGAATAAAATGAATTATAATTTGAATTATAAATCATTTAGAATAATTTTTATATATAATATTTATATATTATATGCTTAAATTAAGAATTTTGTATGATTTTTATGATATCTTATTGAAATATCACTTATTTTTTATTCTGGATTTAAATATTTTTTGGTGAATTAGTTTTTTGGTTAAATTAATTTATATATATTTCTAAAAAAATTACATAGAATAAATTTTTTCCTTAAATTAATATAAAAATTTCTTTTTTTATTTGTGTACCACAGTTCAATATATGAATAATATTCTATACATTAATGTGACTGGAACCTATTAATTTTCCTAAAAACATGAAAAACAAAAGCAAAAATTTATAATAATGAAGATAAATATAAAATACATCAGATTAACTATGAGTGAGAATCATATATAAATTATATATTGAGATCATTAAAACCCTTTAAAATATGTTTTTTAAATACCTCATAAAATGATCATTTTCTTTAAATTAATTCAATGAACATGGGTAGTTCATTTCAAATTGTAGTTTCAAATGATTTTCGTTTTCATGTAATTTAATAGTAGGTGATCCTAATAATATTATGTTCCTATATCTATTGTAAAATTTAGAAACAATTAACTAATAAACCTTAAATGTTAGATATCCAATGAAATTGTCAATTTCATCAAGTGAATAAAATAAAATTTCATTGACCTTGAAATCCAGTATTATTTGTTTCATGATGGCCTATCTAAAAAATATATGACGGGTTGAATGATAGGGAAGATATGAATATTTTTGAAACATGGATTTTGGACAACATAAATATATAATTTAATAGCTCCTGACTTTAGTGTTCGTATGTTTAATAAATTTTATTAGTCAATATTTATGAATAAAATGAATCTCATCTTAAGAATATTTTTTATATAGAATAAAACACAAACCTAAATTTTATATTAGATATATTTTTCATTAAAAAGGATTAATTGAAAAAGTTTTTAGGGATTTTAACTTGAGGAGTTTTCATATTTATGAAGAGGAGCCTCATGATAGTAAATGAATATATGTTACTAGAATTATTCTCTCTAATTAAGACTATTGAATATGTGAAATAAAATATATATTATATATTATGTTGTGTGTTGATAAACTCAAAAGAAGAAGAGAGTTTATTTTGGTAGATTTACATTTTCATGATTTCAATGATTTATGTTTTTATCATTATGGGTGGGGATATATGAACAAAATTTACCCCATGAGTTTTTTATATGGCGTGAAATAGTAAATATATGGATTCTAAAAATATAAATTTTATTTATATTTTATGATTCAACATGAAGGGATCATATTACATGATTATAAAAAATAATTTTTTATTTTCATAAATATAACTATTTATAAATTTAGATATATAATATATGGTTCATTACATGCTTGACTATTTTTATCTAAATAAAATAAAAAAATAGAAAATATATGTTGATTATAAGTATTTATGTATTTAGAATTTTATTCAATGACATATAAATAATAATTATACAAAAAAATTACACAAGATGGATTATTGGGATCATTTTAATATGGATCATTTTAGATATATATATATATATATCATTAAGAAATGTGATCAATGGTTATGGATACACAAATAGGCGGTGATTACAATTTCGAAACCATTGATGTGTATAAGGTGATAAAAAGTTATAAAATCAATTTTTTTAGAGTATCTTAGTGTATTGATATGATCATGTTGTGGATTAAATAATACAAGATCATTTATTATTATCATAAAGATATAATGTTTTGTATAATTAATTAATAATATAATTTTTTTCTATGATTATGTTATAGACACAGTAAATATTTTTCATTTTAATATATAATAAAAAATTATATACAGATAGAAATTATTATTTTTTTACTTTTTGGTTATCTAAGAGAAAATAGGGGTTATAATGTAAATATCCAATTAAAACAAAAAGTGATTATGTATTGTAAAAAATAATAAAATTGAAAATAAATAAATATTTCCCACAAAACATGTTGCAAATTTTTTTAGATTTATAATACATATGAATGGGTGAACTATTGAGGGGCGGAGGGGGGTTGAAACTATGGTTCATTATTATAGAATTATTTTAAATTAAATTACTATTTGAGTCTTCTCGCTATCTCGATTCACTCGTGTATAAAAAATAATACGTACTCATATGAATTGAATAAAACATGAATGTGGTGCACATATATTTTTATAAGGTACAATCAAAATGAGTTTATTAACAAATTATTGTACTAGATTTGTCCGAGTCACAAATTTTCCGCCATAATCAATTATCAATTAAAATGGGTTGGGATCAGATGATAATTACTCAAAAGTGAATCCCAAATTTAAATCATCCTGAAATATTATTATACCAATTTATACTAGTTACAAGATATATATTTCCTTTGATCTTTTTAAATAAAAAATAGTTTTTGTAAAAAACAAGAATCTCCAGAAAATAGATGTTGGAAGCATTATTCTCTGGGTTCTATAAATTTTGGCCTCCCTAACGTAGTGATATATTTCTTTGAACCAGTGTATCTTATGGATAATGTAGGTTATTCTCATTATAATTTTTTCACCTGGAAACATAAAACAATCAACCACCCTATAATGAAATAATTCCCCACCTTTTTCTAGTTTATTTACTCTAATAAACCCAGGTAGTGTGGGATTGAATTTGGGATTCCCACTCACCCAAATCATCACTAAACATCCTTAAATTAATTTTTAGGATATCAGGTTCTAAATCTGTCAAAACTATTGTCACACTACGTATCAAAATTACCTATAATTCCACAAAACTTATTGCGAATCACCAATATCCATCCAGGTATATTTCACATTTACATACCATCTCACCATCATAAAAATTGGTTTCAAATAATCTAAATTTTTAGTACTTTGGAATGTTTTTGTGGGTGTACTTATTTAGACTATACTCTATGATTTCTTCAGTTCATCCTTCTAATTCATATCAAATCAATGTTCTTGAGCCTTCAGTTCATTGAAAAACTCTAACACGAAACTTCTTTTTTAGATGGTCTGAATATGTTGTACCTAAACTACATTTGAACATTGTCTTGTAGCATCAAATTTTGATTATCTAAACACTCTATCAGCATACAATCTAATCAACTCATCTTGAATCACTATTAGTATTTCACCAAAGTGATCCTCCTGACATTAAATAGTTTTTGTCAAAATGGCCCAAAGGCCTTTATTTTTTTATTATTTTGGATAATTCACCTTTCAAGGGGTGTGGTGGAAGCCTTACCAGGACTGATGGCTTAGAGACTATTACATGAATCGTAGGTCTTAGAGGGAATCATCCAGACCAAACAACATGAAACTGCTCCTCCCCATCATAGGTCATAATATCATCACTCAAAATTCACAGGGCTGGTCACCATGATATCCTATTAATAGCTGCAAAGGCCTAGTACTGATGGCAAAGCCATACCCTCTCATTCTTCCAAATTCGGTATGCTCTACTCTAGTGAATGTGCCTTCCCTGAATCCTCATCTGATGCCTTGTTCCTTGTATTCCAACTAATACATCGGAAATCAAGTGGCTCAATGGCCTTGGTGTTGACCTAAGGCCTTACGGTGGCCCGAAGGCCTTGAAAATCAACTGGCCTAAAGGCCTTGGTTGGCCTTAAAGCCTTGCAGGACACGAGGCCCAAACCAGTGGCCCAAAGGCCTAAATGGGTGAATAGTTCAGGCTACTATAGTTCCGAAAAGTACACGCTACAGTGTTCTCTTTGACTTCTAAACTTCTTATTTGATCATATTTATATAACCTCATTATACTCTATTATAACATGCACTTCATTTACATTGAAAATTCACGTCACTTTAAACATTATATTATGGAGAACATAAAAATGCCCATGCACATAATTATCCAAACATAAAATATTTTTTTGATTAACTCAAATTCATTCTAAAAATTAAATTTAAAACAAATAAAACACATTTATAATCATATGAGGACTTCAATATCCACCATTTAATTATTGGTTTAAATAAATTATTTCAATACTCAAAACTTTTATTTTAAACTAAATGAGGACCTTAATGAATGTAAAAAGTCATAACACCAAACTTATAGATAAAAAAATGTTTTCAGATATTTCCATATATTGATGAATTGATATTTCATCCAATTGATTTATATGTATTGTCGGGACATGACTCGATGAGGCTCAATATACAACTACCCCCACCCGCCACCAATAGGCCAAGGGCTAGAAACTAGTTCTTATAAGTAATTTTACACACATGGGATGCATTAGGATAAAGTACTGACACACACAAACACACACATCTCCAGTTCCAAAAAATTTGAAATATAAATTTCTTATAAAAATTCATGTATACATCAATAATCCCACAATCATAGTACTATATAATATATATTAAAACACAATATGGGCCATATAAAATCCCACTATAAAAGGAAATAATTTATGACCTGCTCAAAAGGAGAGGACTGATGTCAAATGATACAATAGTATACACCTTCGTTTGTGATGACTGAAATAAGCACTACATACTTTTATTCTTCCATGTATGATACAAAATATCCATAGTCTATATAAGACAATATATATACAGGAAAAGTCCGAATAGGGGTGCGTAAGGATATACAAAGTAGGACACCCCAAAATTACAATGTATAATAATCAACAGCAGTCACATCATCATAGGATGTGTCAATAATTAATTGATACATACAATAAAAAATCTAGATATATTCATAAAAGACTAATTTTCTCAAAGGTCTCAGCAAATGCTTGTTATAGTTTCACTGTAAGGATTCACAGTAACACTCATCAAGGAGATATCACTCTACGAGCTATACTTCCCAAAATGAAACTCATACTAGTGGTCGTGATCATAAATTATATCTCATAATAAAAAATCAGGAAACTAAGAGGGTTTATTCAATATAGAAACTACATCGGTTTAATAAATCATTAGAGGGATCATATCATGATACACATATAGTGGGTCAACATCCAAGGTTCATTAGGGGGACATTATGCCCTACTGAAGACAACATCCTAGATAGGGGATCAATGACCTTGAAAATATTGATAATTCTAATTCTAAAAGACCATATCAAAGGGAACATTAAATATATTAGGGTCACTATGGGCCACCCAGGTGGATACATGCTCTAATCAATTGAAGTATCCATTGAAACATATCGAGACAACTCACACCAAAATAAGGGATCTCGTCCACACTGCACTAATCATTAAGAATCTGTAGAGGGGTCACCCTCTATGAAGTGAAGGTGTTTCTGTACTTATCCTTCATAGGAATTGACCAAGGGAATAGCCATAACCAATATAAGTCAATGGAATCACTCACAAGATCAAAATGAATCTGATCTGAGAAGAATAAGAATCAAACTCATCCTCAATGATTGTACGACATGTTCTAAGGGGTACACGACATGTCTTATAATGTTAGAAATAGAACATTTCTTGTGCTCACATGGAATGTACTTTTTCAAAATGAATGAATTGTCCTTTGAGCTACATGACATGTAGATGTCACCCTGTAACTTGGCGTACTATTCTTCCCCTTCCCATGTTACCGATTCATTCTCGTGTACTTGGATTTGTTCGAGTACATGACTATTTCCATGTACTCTGACTTTCTTGTGTACTTGAATAGTACAAAATCTGTGGGACCACATGAAAACCTAGGAATTTACTCCCTATACATGCTAATATTCCCACCATGTGGTACACAGTATGAGACTGGGAACACACATCACAAAAAAATAGATCGAAACATGGTGGTATACTCCATGTACATGTTGAGATTGTCATATAAGTGTCACATAGAGTGTGACACATGTCACACAAAATGAGATATTCATATCTATGTATAAATCCTAACACCACACAACAGAACAACACGACGTGTGTTCAATGGATTATAGGTCGTGTAGTTAGGATTTTTATTGAACCCATAAAAAATCTTCATGCTTCATTATCCATAACCTTGAAATCACTGATTATACCATAAATCACTTTGTATGTCATAGATATGAGGTTGAATGAACCTACTTGACACTGATATCCATAAACCATCTGTATTTGGTTCTGTAAAAACATTTTTGTCTTGCCTTGTTGATACCTCATGCCCCTACCATAATCATAGTCTCCTGATTCATCATCGTAACATGATCTCATCCCCATTATGAACTCAGATTTGTGGTATCAATCCATTTCAACATGAAAGAGGATTGAAATGATTGATTTCTAGGTATTCATCAAACCATAGGCCAAAAGTGAATGTCAATGATTAAGACATATAGAACATGTAGAGGAAACCAAAAAAGAAAATATGAGGAATTTAACTCATCCATTTTTAGGTTTTAATTAAATTTGTGTCCTTTATATTAGGAAATTAATATCTAAAGAATCAATAAAAATTATTATCCACTAAATACCAGAAAAAAATCCATACATGCGAAAAAAATTGATCCATGAATCTATTCATTAGTTTATTGATTATACTTCACAGCGGAAAAATAATACTAAGATAAATCTGAAAATAAAAATCCCTACCAATTTTTGGATATCTCATTAATGAAGAATAATCAGAATTCATTGTTTTTGGTGAGATCCATAAGCGGTATTGATGCATGATCCTCTATTTGATGTTTCCATCCAAGAAAGGTCCTCTCTAATGGTCATATTGGTATCTAGGGATAAGAATAAAACAATGATATCAGTTCATAATCATGTATTTATTAGTTTTTTAGGTCATGGAAAAAATTAAAATATAAAAAATTAAATTATTATATTTCAATAATAATTCTCCCATGACTACACTAAACCTGAACATCCAATGGGTTCCAATGTTTTTTCATTACTGGGGTAAAACCCACACGTTCAACTCACTGGAGGTCTCAGATTTATGATACATGAATCAATTTTTGGGTTATTCTACTTTTTCAGGAAATCTGAGTTCATGTTATAGTAAATATATTTAATATATTTGAAAACATTATTTCTGGATCATAGGGCCTCAAAATCCCATTCCGTCTTAGCACCTAACTATTGAAATATATCTATAAATATTATAAAGCCTTAAATGGAAAAAGGACATTATATTATTCTATTATTCACGAATTTTCATATTAAAAAGTAGAAGCTAAACAAAAATGTGGTGATATCAAGCTCTCAACTGCTTCTCACACTCCCATGATCATCCCATATATTTTCCAATTCTACCAACAGATAAAAACCCAAGGGAATCAGGTTCATACCTCCTCATATGTGAGATTTTGATAACACCAAGGAAAAAATGACTATGGTAATGAGGTTAAATGGAACACCACCTCGCTAACCCGATACGACAGTAGGAAAAAGAGACTAAGAACCACAAAGATATCCTACCATTATAGATAAAAGCCACTAAGCCTCCAAATCCAAAGGACTATTTCATCAATCCACTATAGAATTCTTATGTTTACCTGGAAATCATTCTCATCCATAAGATAAACTCAACCCTTTACAACCATCAAGAATGTAAAAAATATGACTGAAACACTATTAAACATTGTCCCTGAACATATAATAGTGTTCTTTTAGGTCTATCATGTGTTGCCTTGAAAATGTTTTACTCCGATGGTGGGGTGATAATATTTATTATATAAAAATTAAACTAATGGTAGCTTATCATCCCACCTATGGCTCAAAATCCAAAATAAAAAACCAACCCATGTTCACCAAAAGAAGAATAGTCCACATTACATGGCCATCTGACAAAGGGGAAAACACTATGGCCAACTAAAACTAAGTCCCCTAAGGCATCCTATATCCTCTTTATAATTTTTCTATAAATTAAAAATGACAATATTCAATGATAATTGAGGGAATACAAATATGTTGGACTACCTCCTACATGAACAGGTGTACCAACTCTCCACAGATATCTTTTGTTCATCACCCATAGATAGATGAAACAACCTATGTTTAACTCAAAAACATAATACAACTCCCTTATCTATCTCACTGATGCCAAAAAAATTATAGTAAATACTCAACTCCCTTAGATATACTTCTAAGGGAAAGAAACTCCACAAAAACTCCTATTAAATCCTCACTAGAACCACAGTCCATCTCTGGAAAATAATTATGGGATTACCACCATCAAGGAATCTATTAGGAATGTATATAGTGGAAATCTGGTTTCTAAACATATGATAATTGATATCCAAAAATTTGACCTCCCTCGACCTTTTAGGAGTAGATGTGTAGAAGCTATCAACTAGATGTATCATGTCCCCCCTTTGGTGTCTCATGTGCTCCAACTCTAACATCAAAAACATATGGATGCTATCGAATAAGACTACCATGAATATATCCATGAAGGGTTAACTATCAATTTCTAGTCTCTTGACTCTTTTGTGGTGTAAAACCCACCAAAGGTTATCACTAAGAACTCAAAAAAATGTACTGAATTTTGAATGTTACCTATGGTATATCCTATTAAAAACAAGATTTGTCGATAACATGTCTCGAGGATAACACTAAGAACCACATCACCTCATACAACTAGACCATGAAATCAATGATTCTTCAGTGTGGATTATCTTACCCACATCACTTGGTTTAAGTGACAAAAATTTACCCACATCCTCAAGATCTTTCCCCAAATTGTAAAAACAACATTGGGCTACCACAGAAAAACACAATAGGTATTTTGAATCCCATTCCCAATAGACATATCGAAGTGAAACTCCTTCTCTCACTACTGCATGGGGTCTTCTGATATACTGGTGCAGTAATCATGTTGCCCCTAGTGAACGAGTATAGAGAAACCAACTCTCAATGGAGATGTAAACCCAAATCATCTATAATAAATATATCTCATAATCCTCAATGATATTAAGAAACTATAAGATCAAAACATTTCCTACTCCATGTGAAATATTATCCAACTGATAAAGATGTAGCTATAACCTCCTACGAATGATGTCAACCTGGTTTTCATTGAATCACTCCATTTCATAGGATGAAAACACTATCCAAAAATTTTGGAAGCACTATTACTCTAACTGGTTGAAAAAACGGACCATGGATGATAGGGAACCATAATATACTATGTAAAACATCATATGGCCTCACAACCACTATGGAGAGATTCCACTTGAGACTCTCTATCCCCTCCCATAGTTAGGGCATGCTATCGATATAAGGATGTAATCACTGATATTTTTTAAAATAGACTCAATGAAAAGGGTCAAGAAAAATGCCCCATTGGTATCACTAGGTAATGAAAATTTTATTTTCTCTGGGAAAAGTGGCTCCTATCACTATGTGAAAACTAAAATTGGTGTTTTGAGGATACATGTTATACCTCAAACCACACTCGAATCCTTTGTGGGATCCTACCTCATTGAAATCATTTCATTCTTTTCTTTATTATTTATCAAAAATAGGGATATATCCAACACCTTATCAGCAAACAAAACATCAAGTACACTATTCAAAGAATCTAATCCACCACACCTCAAAACTATCTACATTGGGACACATTGACTCCCTTGCACTATTTTGGATCACATCTTAAGAAAAAATCAGGGTGGGGGGAGTTTTCCATATTTAATTCATGTCTAATGTTATATAAAAAATAAATAAAATAGGGCTATACTAATTTCCCATGTCAAAATAGAAAAGAAATAAAATAATGGAAGAAAAATAGTGGATCATACATAAGTTTAACAGTACTACTATGAGAGTATATGGGTAGAGAACGTACCTCGAAACACTCTTGGAGACTCTGAGTAAATAAAATCTAGTTTCATAATCTATCCAATGGACTCAATACCATATTCAAGAGCCTATAGTGGTACACATGGTGGTGGTGGTGGTAGTATAATACTGAAGATCCCACCACCTCTGACTACTCCCACAGCTCCTCTAATATGTCTGCTGCCCTATGGAACTCATTTACCCAACTGTTGTCTCTGCCTTGAAATTTCATCAACAATATCTCCGAATTTAGAATAATTTATTGGAAAATCCAACGAGATATTTCATCTTTAATAGAAATAATATCAATATATCATCCACAAAGAACTAATCTATCACTAGTATCTCTAATTAATCATCAAATTCTGTGACATGGGATGCATGCCTGCTATCGGTAGGTCATGTTGACCCTGCATCCTGGGAGATCCCTATATTGTAAGCTGATGATATGCACACAAACCAAAAATATCATAATCCAACACCAAAAGAGTGATACACTTGTATTGACCTAAACCACTGGAAGTGGGAATATAAACTGATCAACATGAGAAAGAACCAACTAATAATCATCTAGATGAAAGAAAACATTGTGACTAACCTCCTCAGGGAATGCCTCATCACTTATCAGTTCAAACATTAGTCTAAATCACATAAACCTCACTGGATATCAATTTGAATACATCATGATAATAGACAACATGTACCATAGTCAATGAGTGTATGTAGTGATCTGACTCAATATTTACATAAAAACCATTAACCATTTTTTTAAAAAGGTTGGGGCCGAAGCCTCATTTTTATTATTAAATCAATGAAAAGTCCTCTTTTAACTGGGTAGTGGGAAACCCATTACATAGCCCTAATTCTCAGTGGGCTTGTAGCCCATTATATAGCCCATAGGCCCAAATTCTAAGGCCAATTCACATTCTGTGAATAGTAACCTGCTGCTACAGTACCACACAGTATCGCCGCTGCTACAGTGCCCTGCCGCCGCTATAGTACCCGCTGATGAACAGTGCCGCCACTGCTACAGTACTTCTACAGTATCCTGCGCCCCATGGGGTTTGAACGCCCATTTTCCATGTAATATTACGGGGTGTTTACCACTAAGCCAAACCCCAACTAAATAGGAGCCATAAATCATTCATATATGATGCATTTAAAAATATTTTACCTTAAAATTAGTGCCTACATATATTTATCAACAAGTAGGTTATCAATGTTATGGAGAATGGATATGTTGGTCTCTACATGAAAACTGGAGTCCTTCTCATGAAATTCAAACAAGAAACATTTTAACACTATTTCCCTAGATCTAAAACAAAGTCTGACAACTAGAAAAAATAAACTCTAAACTTTGATCCTAAAACTATGATGTATCATTACACTTAAGACTAGGTAATTCTATAATATCATTCTATCATGACCCATCGAAATTTGGATTGAGATGCAACTACCCCAATCCCACCACAAATAAGCCATGGTAGGGAGACTGGAACCATGAAGGAATATTACAAACATGGGATGCATTATCCTAAGGTTCCAAGACACACACACACACACACATCTATAATCAGAAAATATGATGTTATTCAAATGATTGGTATCAAGGATTATAAACATTTAAAATCCCTCAAATATAGTATGACATAAATTACAATAAATCATAAAAGGGTGCCATATACAAGCCCACTCAAAACTGGAAATAATGTACCACCAAATTAAAAAAATGGACTATTATTAAATGAAACACCCATCTATTCCTTATTATGTCAATTTCAAGCTAAGTTCCACCAACTCCTTATCCTCCAAGGAATCATTAAATGACATTTATTCTTCATAAGACTTGACATGTGTGGGTAAGGGCCATGTAGGGTTGATTATAATAATACCTTGCAAGAAACCCTGATATAGCAATCCATAATCATCAATAGTATTTAGATCATCATAGGATATTTCAATCATAAAATGAAATATACAATAAAAAATCTCCAAATACTCCTAAAAATTATATGTTTCTCAAGGTACTCAGCCACTACTCACAAAAGATTCACTATAAGGATTTATGGAAAAACATTCTATGAAATCTCACTCCACAAGATATACTTCCAAACTCAACAGTCATCCCAATGGTCATGCATGTTATGCCTATCAAGGAAGAATCATTCCCAAAACAAATAGGATTCATCTATGAGACACACTCAATCAGACTAATACCTCATCAGAATGATCAAATATCAACACATGGAAAGGGTGTCAATTCATAAGGCTCAATGGGGGAAAGTAGAGCCTGCTAGAAAAAACCTATAAGAAAAGGTATTGACACCAGTAAAAATATTATTCATGCCAACTAAGGAAAATCAATCCATGGAAACGTGAAGGAAATGAGGATCACTCCTTGCCTCTAAGAGTGATATGTTTCAAAAGATGTTGCATTATTTGTTGAAGCGAACTGATAAATCTCACTCTTGAATAAGGGATCTTATCCACACTACCCTGTGATTTTGGAAGCGACAGAGGGGTCACCCACTATAATGAGAATATGAATCCATATAAACCCTCATATGAATATACCATGGATACACACATAACCTATAATTGTCTAAAGAAGCTCACATAGTCTCACAACAATGTTGTGCTTGGATGAAAGGAGAATCCAACCTATCATCAAGGAATAAATGATGTGTCCCAAGGGGTGCAAGGAATGTCTCACAAAGCTTGTAAATTACCTTGTAATGTGATCACACATAATTTTATCTTAAAAAATACACTCATTTACCTTGAGATACATGATGTTTAAATGTATTCCTAGAATATGAAATGCTTGTATTCTTGTGAACATGTACATTAGGTCATGCCCATGTACTTCCCTATATTCGAGTATATAGCTCTACCCTTTCAACCTGGACTGCCAGTGTACTTATGAAGTAAATCTCATGTGGGTCAACATGGTCACATGGTAGTGAAATCACTATAAATGATGACCTAACCACAACTTGTTACATGGAATCTGACTAGGCACACATGGTTTGTAACATTCCATGGAATACTAGAAATGTACAAATTGTACAAGCAGAATTGGTCAGATAAGGGTCACATGACATGTGATACTAATCTCAATTCAAATACCCTAGTTCCACATAGATGGAACAATACGACATGTTTTCATTGGACAAAATGCGGTGTAGTTGGGTTTTCCACATAACACATTGAAATCTCCATTATTCATCATCCATGACCCCAATATCATTTAGTTCTCCCAGAATTACATTGTATGTCATGGATCTGAGGTCGACCTAACATAATCACCCTCATCTGTTAGAAACTGGATGTATTTGTTTATTGAGAAAACCCATCATCATGCCTTATTGATTCCCCACAACTATACCATGTTTTTAGTCTCTGAAATCATTTATTGTAACTTGGTATCATCACCAATCCAAAACTGTATTTTTTGAATCAATATATTGCTCCAAGAAATAGGTGTGAAACAATTGGTATTAGGATATTGATTGAAACATATGAAAAAGGAGAATTCCAACAATAAACACACATAGAATGGTGAGATAAATAAAAACACTTCATGGGGAATGAACTTCATAAGTTTTTATGTTTGGACTAGATTGTCCATCATTATAATTAAGAACAAATATACAAAAATAAAAATAAAATAATAATTATCCCCCAAATCCTAGTAAGAAAACTCGTACCCACAAAACAATGGATCTAAGAATCAATTTTTTAGTCAATTAAATAACATTCATCATGTGATAAGAATACAGGGATAAATCCATTGATCAAATGTCCTACATAGATTTAGATATTTCTTTGAGGAAGAACGATCATACATCATTGTCATTGACGCGGTCCACAAGATATGTTGTTGCACAATCCTCGATCCGATGTCACCCACCAAGAATGAAATCATCTAATGGTCATCAAAATATCTACAGTTAACAAAATAACCATTATATATTCTCATAACTATGTATTTATAATAATTTTATGGTCATAGTGAAAAATTAAAAGTGAATAATTAAATTAGATTATTTCATTAATAATTCACCAGTGACTATGCTCAACCCAAATGCCTGACAAATTCTAAGCTAATATCATGAATGGGGTAAATCCCACACTCTAAACAAAATGGGGGTATCATATTTTTTATATGAGACTACATTTTGTTGTTATTACTCTTTTTAAGAAAAATTTTATGTTGATGATATTAAATTTTTTTAATAGATTTGAAAAATTTATTCAATGCTCACAAGGCCTTAAAATCTCACCTCATTTTAGAGATTGATTCAAAAAAATATTCCAAAAAATATTCCAAATTATAATATGGAAATTAATCTAAAATTACACAAAATCCCCCAAAATCCATTCACATTTAAATTCATTGCCTTTATCTCCACCTAATTTTTAAAAACAATATAAAAACTACAACCTTAGACAATAAGATGATAAAATATTTTGAATCCCTCTTTTTGAAAGAGTAAATCTCCACTCCCCCTTGAAAACTGAATCCAAAGAATATTTAGAGAAACATCACATATTATTTTAAATGATATTGGAATTATGAACATGATGTTTAGCCATAACTGAAAAAAAAATTCCCAGGGTATCACTTTAGTGAAAATATAAGTAATTTGATCATTTATTGAAATATTCTCCTATTTTATTTCATTTGATGAACTATCATCCATGATGAATTAAAACTTGATAAAAATATTTTTAGAGTGTTATAAGGCGTTCTTTAAATGATATACTACTATTTGATTACTAAAAACTAATTTCACTAGATATTAGTTATTCCCTTCCATGTATTCAATAATAAAATTCATCAAAAAACATTTCCGAACAACAATGGGTGGAAGATCAATATTCTGACACTACAATACTCAATTTTATGGAGTATTACTTTTTTCATGCAATGAAATCACAAATCACTCCTTAAAATTTCTCTTGAAATTGAATTTCAATTATTGGAATTACAACCCTAGTCAATATTCTTCTATAAAACGAATTTTAACATATTATTTATTTGATACATTATGAAAAACCAGAAATGTTTTTAACATATCAATTAACTCTTCAACAATCTAGTATGTTTAATTCTTTTGGATCAATCTGATATCTAGAATGAGAAACTATTACATATAAAAGGTTTGGAAAAGAAACAATTTTATTGAGTAATATTCTAATCATAATTTTAAAGTATCATTTGTTAACACTTTTACCAGTCATATTTTCTTATCTTTTCTCCATTACTAATAGGATAATAAAATTACGTTGAATATACCATAAAAACGACCTTAATAACTCATTATAGTAATTTTTCAATCAATGGAAAGTATAACATCAATTTTAAATGACCTATATTTTGATAAAGACATTCATCATTTAAATCATTGAAATTTGGAAGTACTCTTTCATTTACATTGGTAAATACTTAAAATCATGATTCTTATCACCAATAATTTTATTTATGAACAATGAAAATTTCTATTAGTGTTATGAAACATACTTACTTAATAAATAAGTTCTAGTAAAAATTTATATTAGAAATGTTCACTGTATTCATGAAACTATAATGATTAAAATACTAGGAATTATTATATTTATTCAACCAGTATAAATATTTTGGAGTTTACATACAATAATTCTATATTCATCAAGTATAAATACATCTTGTTGTTTTATATAATCTTCTTTTTTAAATTCACTATTAAAGAATGAAAAATTCACATCCAACTAATATATAATATATTTATAATGACAAGTAACAACCAACAACACTTGGAAGGTTTCATTTCTTGAAATGGGAGAAAATTTTATATAAAAAACACCTTTAACTTTTAAATATCCATCACAAACAAATAAATCAATACATCAAGAAACATCTCTCTTTTAATTTATATTTTTCCAAAACATCTATTTAGTTACGATAATATAATTTATTTTTTTCCCATGACATGTTTCCATGTGTTTTTTTATAAAATATATCTCTCTCATTATTCATGTAATTTTACTATTCCTTGAACTCACATCATTCTAATACTAAATGTGGATAAAATTGAGATACATATTTCATTTGATTCCCAATTCTATGCTTTGTAATAATCTAACATTAAGCATTATAATTTCCAATGATAATATTTTTTTCTATATCCTTTCTTATTTTAGAAAAAATTGTGTTTTGATTTATATTGGAACATTCCTCATCATAGGATTCCTGATAACATCTTTATCATATATTAGACTCATTAATTTCATTCTATTCAAAAATACTTCCTAAAGATCTACTAACATCATTAATTAGTTCATAATATTTATTCAACCATTAGATTGAGAATATTTTCAAAAACCATAAAATCACTTGATTCCATAATTTTTTTTGATCATTTATTCCATCACATATATCTCCTTTTATGGTTTATGTAACCCAATAAGGTTCCTTTATTTTATTTTTCATAAAATTTTACTTAGTTTTTATTTTTATCTTCATTAGGAAAAAAATTTCAAACAATTTAAAATATATCTTCATTAGTTTCATATTTTACTACTTTTCAAAGGGTAAATGAATCAATCCATGAATTTAAAATATTTTCCTTTTATAATTAGTTTAGGTTTGTTGATAGCTTGAAATGCACATAAGACTTGGTTTAATCATATCACTATTTAGTCACATTATTCACATTTAATTTAATTATATCATTTATAGAGAGTTTATATAGTAAATTTATATGTTATATATCCTATAAAATAGTTTAAAATTCATCCATCATGTTTTATATGAATAAGATAATAACAAACCCAAATTTAAACAAAAAAATAAATATTTTCCAAAAGGCGTGTTTGCCTTCTCATAACTACACGCTAGTTTTAAAACGAAATTTTTGCTAATTTTTAAAATTTTACTTCCCAAAATAAACTTAAATTTTTATATATAAATTGAAAAATTAGTTTTATTTTATATCATTATTTTTATGAGAAGTTTCATTTTTTGATGAATAGTGAAATGTTCTGAAATTTAATTGAAAACTACTTTTTTATCTAATTTATTAATATCATTATGTAATATTTTAAATTTGTTTCAAAGTAAAACCTTACCAATTATACATAAATTAATCCAATTTATTCCATTTTAATTAATCTAACATTTATATTGGATATAAAAACCTCCCAAACTTTTGAACAGTTTGACTTTAAAACTCCTCTTTCTCATCTAATATGGGGGTTAAAAAATAAATTATTTTATGAAAATTATTTTATTGGAATTATAAAAATTGTATTCAATATTTGGAATTTGAATATTTTTTAATTTATATGAATTTAAAATTAGTTTTTTTCAACAAATATTATTGAATGTAGTTAAAATTAATAATAGTGATTAATGTAAAATTAAGCATAACAAGGGAAAAAACCTAAATCTTATTCGAAAAAATTACATAATATCATTTAAGAAACCTATTGTATGGCCATATTTATACCATATAATCCATTTTATGAAAATGGTTTTATTATTTTAGGCACACTATGTAATAGAAACATCTCAACAGTGCTTACCTTATTATATTTACAATAATACCACACCTCCTCCACTATAAAAAGCTACTCATCCCTCTCACTTATTCATAAATATCAACCCCTTTGGATCATATAAAACCTAAAAAATTAATATAAAAAATTCCTTCACCTAATCCTTTAAGACACACATTGGGGAGAAATAATCCCAAGGATGTATTTTGGTCAAAATAAAACGAGTTACCCGAAAAAGTTGTAATGTTTTCATCGATCACTTCTGTTTCATTTTATTATCCAACCCATCATTATTTCTTATATCCTGATTATGTAATAAAATCAGTTTCTTAAATATATTGGGTTGTTTTTATGTCATGTGTATGACCTTCAATAACACTCGATTCCATCCAATGGGATACATGATCACCGTTCATGTGTACGGTGTATTACCGCTTTTCCAACCAATGTCATTCATTCTTCCATTAACGCCATTTATGGTTGTCAATAATGATGTATTGGTAGATTTTATAATATATATTTAATGTTTATAATTTCTATATTATCCTTTAGTTATTATATAACACATACCATTATTCTTTCCATTTTTTGGGAATAAGATAATGGTGTTTCTGGAGGTGTGGGATACCGCCTCTTCTAAGCGATGTTATTCGTTCACGCTACACAATGAATGTATTAAGAATTATTTTAAAAAAACAATGTGACATATATGATATGAATGTTATAATATAATGATAATATACATACATATATATATCACTTAGTTTTTAAATACAATAAATAAATGGATGTAGTGTTCATGTGTACGTATGGCCTTGTGTCTCCATGAATGGTGCATTTCATTTTCTCTACCCAAACATTATGGATTACTCAAAATACATATATACTGACAAAATATAATATTTAAATCATGTTTTAAATTCTGGATATGATGAAATATTGACCTATCTAATAGAAACAAAAATAACTTGTGAAAATATACTCGAATAACTTGGAAATTGACACTCAAAATAGTGAAATTAATGAAAGATTAATAAAAAATTGATAATAACATATTATAATAAGATCATATATGATATTATAAATATTGATATGGTCCTATTATAATTTAATAACATCATTGAAACCATTATACATGAGATTAAAGGATGTTCACTGAAAAGGAAACTTACGGTAAGGGGGTTTGTCTCAATTTTCATTCCATTGAGTCATATTTTTTTATTATGCACCAATTAACATTATTGTGGTTTATATACTACCCCTTTGATATTTAAATTCCTTATTTAATCAAACTAAATTTTATTTTATGTTTCCTATTGAAATATTCCACACAATGGGGTTTGAATTGAAAAATAGCAAGTAGTGAAAGTTATCTTTGCAATATCACTTTATTTTGTGATTGTTCACATTATCTTGAAAAAATTACTTCATTATGATAATTTTTATTATATATTAAATTTATCATAATTATTAATATTCTAATTCAATTGATATTTTTATTTCCTAATTTATGTACCATTTTTTCATATAGTTTTCACTTTGTAAGTTATTGGATTAATTGGAGAAATATTGTAAAATCTATCTCTTTTAATAAGTACGGAAATTTGATTATAATACATTATGTTAATTAATTAAATATATTATTATATATATTAGTAATTATTTTAAAATTTACAACATGGGTTGAGGACCAGTTAATGAAATCCCTTGTGTAACTCAGTAGTGTCATGAGATGAAATAAGTTGGCCAAATCATATGCGTTTTTACCCAATATGATTTAATATATCTTCTGGAAAGATCATGATGATAAAGGTATCATGATCATCGAAAAAATGAATTCCAATAATTAAGAATGTACATTATTTAGAATTTTTTTATTATTATTGTTCATTTGATTTTTTCTTTGACATTATCTGTGGATGCATTTTTGTTCTCAGTTTATTGATTAAATGATATTTCTTGTCAGTTATTTACATTTCTATATTGATTATTAAGTAATAATTAATGATACATTCCACTTTTCTAAACCCTTAGTAATAATTTTATATCCCCCTTATTATGTATATTTTCCACAGTTTATAAAGAAGAAATATTTGAAAAAGATTTCAAGGATATTGTTCAAATCATTTTACTATGTATCATGTTTTATTTTCTATTTTCCAATGTTATATATTCATCTTGTATGTAACCTGGTTTACCAAAACGAAAAACTAATTGGTCCTTATGTATTTGTTTTCTTGTAATCATTCTAATTTAATAAGGGAAAGCACCGACTCTAGGACTCTAGTGTAAGGATGTTATCGGTATTTTTATCTTTTGCTGGTAGTAAACATATATTCTAAACATGTTCCATAGTAAATATATATTTCCTTAAATGGAATTTAGATAATTTATACATTTAATCAGGATCCATTAAATATAAACCACACATATATTTTTCAATTCCATAAACAATTTAACTGAGGGATATTGGGAGAATTGAATCAATTTTTTATTACTTCTTTTAAAAAAGATACAGGTAAATTATTTAACATTATCCATTTCTATCGTCCATAAATGCACACCAAGTTCCTTTTCATTTTCCATTAAAAATAAATTAATTTTTTTTTCAATATTATATTTATGAGTCATTAAAATAAAACTAGCCATCCAAGTGTAGTTATCAATTAAAATGATAAATTACAAATCAGTAATTGTGCATTGATGCATCATTAGTATATATACATTAGAATGAATTTTTAAGAGATTAGGAGGAATGAATTTATACCCATTTTTAATACTTGATTTATCTTCTCTTTTTATAAATATTTAAAATTGTTGTATCATTCACTTATAGCTTCCTCAATAGGGATTTTTCGCATGTTTTGAAAGAAAAGATGACTATCAAATCTATGCCAGGACTATTTTTCATCATTAAAACGAAGATAAAATGTGTCACATTGATCATCACACTATAAAAATTCATTTGGTTATTACATCATAAATTTTTTATTCACTCTCCAAACACTAGAAAATAAAATAGTTTCCCAGGAAGAAAACACCATACCCATTATCACATAGTTACCTTACACAAAATAAGTTATGTTTATGTCCCTCAATAAACAGAAATTACATAGATATTAACTTCCACTAATCTATGGATTTTTTTCCGCTCAAATTTAATTTTATGAAAATATCATTTCCAATGTTCATGGATCCTATATTATATTAATTTATTTATTTAAAATTTATAAAATTACCAATCATATGTTTGGGGAAACCACTTTCATGAATCAATGACTTAACTTTCGAGATTTATTCTAGATTAAATTAATAAATAAATTAAATTTATTATGCATTTTTAAGCTACTTCCTTCTCTTTATAGACGTATTAAATTTATCATGATAATGTATCCTTAAATGTTTCAACACATTTTCCAGGTTGGTCAAACCTTCTACATGTTTTACCTAGGTAGGGAAATTGATATTCTATTGAAGTGTGGTAAAATTTTGATTTCTTTTCCTTTTATTTTTTTCTCTTGTTATGTATAATTTTTCATTTTATTTTATGCTATGTACCCCTAAACTCAATACTTATACATGGTAGATAAATTTTCATCCAATATTTATAAATTTTAATCCAAATACTCCATAACACTAGTAATAGACACTAGACCTCCATATCTCAGATTTTTATAAATTTCAATTCTAGAATGATTGTTGTATTTAATTATATGATAAACCATCCATTAGTCTCAAGAAAATTATTATCCATAATCCCAAAATATGTCTTAACTTCCTTTAAGGATTTAAATAATTTCATTCAATAATTATTTACCAAATCCGACCCCATTTTAGTTAACTCAACTACAGGGTTAGTGAAAACTAATTTATTTTCATATTCATAAAGAAATATTTCAATTTTTTTAAATATAACACTGTAAAATGACATTTAAGATTAAAATTTATCTTCTAGAACCTTATTTAAATCATATTTTAACATATTTAGTGTTTTTTCAATTTCAAGACTTTTAGATTGTTTCTTTACATGTTTATCTTCAATTTTTTCTAGCTTCTCACCATTATCCTTTACAATTTTTTCCTGAAAATCTACCTTTAAAATGATATTATTTATTTCATAGATGTATGAAATATTATTTTTGAGGAAATAATATTTAATTTTAATATTCTTAACTCCTTTTATTTTAAACAGGTGAAGTTTCTTATTATGTTTAATATTTTTTTAGGACATTATTCATTTTTTGACATCTTTATGTGTTCCAAGTATGTTACACCACCTCATTCTAATTATTCTTCATTTGAGGTATCCTCATGTTTTATATGATACATAAAATTAAAAAAATCTTATTTTTCTTAATATGCTGATACAAATTTGTATGATTGATCTTCTTCTTATAT
This sequence comes from Viscum album, assembly GCA_963277665.1. Taxonomy (NCBI): domain Eukaryota; kingdom Viridiplantae; phylum Streptophyta; class Magnoliopsida; order Santalales; family Viscaceae; genus Viscum; species Viscum album. Next base: position 1,995,277,537 of record OY728151.1, read on the forward strand.
TCATAGAAAAAATAATTTTCATCTTTCAGGTAAACAATATTTTTTTCACTAGGTTAGTTGTATAACTCCCTTTATATTTTTATTCCACTTATTTGTATGATATTTTTAATTAGTGTCAATTTTTATCTTAATAAACGTATTAGGTTAGTTCATGAAAATCCGTCTAACTCCATCGCACTCAAATAATTTCACCAAAAGCATACCATTGTACTTCACTTTAGTTTTAATGTAATTTTTATATACAAGAGACCTTATTCACATATGATATTAATCTATATTTTATTTATATTAATATTAAACTAAAGGTAAATCTTCTAATGCATTGAGTTTGAGTTTCATCAGAGATTCAAAATCCATATCTTCCTTAATCTTTTTCTTAAATTATACATCCTTCCTTATTTTATATTCCCCAATTGTATTTTGAAATTTATCTATATATAAATGAACTTCTTCTTCTATGGTTCATAATTAATGATCATATATAACTGGGAAATTTCTAATTAACATTTTCATAATAATTTAGTTCATCAATGTGTCTCCAAATTCATTGATATTATTAATTATTTCATTTACTCTTGTAGTATAATAATTTATTATTTCCTCATTATCCAAATTTATTATCTCAGGATTACATATAATAATATATTGTTTTTATCCCAATACATTGTAATTACATTAAAATATACTTCCTATCTTATCCAATGTTTCCATGGATAATTTAAGACCCAAAAAATTAGTGTAATGTTTTTCTGGAAATAACATGAGAATTGAATTCGGATTCCATGTTTATTTTTTCCAGAAAAGGCATAGGTGCATCATTTTATGTTATTGGAAATCCTATTATAGATGTATCTTCCACTCCCATGCCATGATATTTTAGATATGGTATCATAATTTTCATCAATCCATGAATGTTTTTTCTATCAATGGTAGGGTTACAATGATTATTAATTGAATTTAAATTCCCTATTTTCACAAAGGGATCCCATAACATGTGATAACCAATAATGGGTGAACTATTGGGAGGGAGGTAGAATTTGTAGTTCCGTTTTATAAATATATTTATCTCTTAGTTAATATAATTGGTGTTATATGTTCTCTATCTAGGCCAGTATAGAAACTCACTCATACTCATATATAGTGAAAGAATCAATAAATAAAGACATAATGATTTTTATAAGGTTAGGCCCCAATTATGTAACCTACTCATTATTGTCCTCAACATGTATGAGTTAAATTTTTTCCATTATAATTAATTATCAATTATAATGGTATTAGAAGGGATCATACTTTACTAGAAAGTGATTCCCAAACTTATATCTCCTTGAATTATGATTATACAAGTTCCTACCAATTACAAGATATGAAATTTCCTCCAATACATATAAATAGAAATGTATCTTCTACATAAAAACAAAAATATACAGATCTTATACTTCCTAAACCGGTATATTATCGATATAAAAAATTTAGCCTCTTAACTAAAAAAATACACTTCAGTTATCTAGTGTATCCTCTAGTTGTTTTAGGTTGAGATGTGAATAATATACCTCACCTAGAAACATATAAAACTCAAAAACATTCATTGAAATAAGATATACAATTTATATTATTGGATTTAAATTGAAATATACGGGGAGTGTGAGATTCAATTTTGAATTATCAAACATTTAATTCATTATTAATATAATTTACTTATGTTATGAGGATATTATGTTTTGAATTAGTAAAAAATCATGTAACAATTGATTAAAATAATCTTTAAGACTTCCACAAAACTCACCTTAGATCATGAATGTAACATCATGAGAATCTCTCTTTGAATGTCTAGCTAAACAACATCATAATTTCTTTGGATTCACATAAATTACAAATCATCTAGAATCTTAAATTGAATCCAATTATTTACACATTACAATGAAATTATTTGAGTTATGTCTTCACTAATGTTAAAATAAATCTTTTATAGCCTTCAATAATTTGAATAGCTCTAATATGATGCCTTTTCATCATGTGGTCTGAGTCCATTGAACCTGATATGAATCCAAACTTCATCTTGCAATATCCACATATGATCAAGTGATCTTATGTTCATTATATATTATAATCAACATAGATTGAATCCCTATTGGTATTCTTCTAAAGTGATGTGAATGAATTCATAGAACAAAACACGAATCATCAAAATTAACTTCTAGAGAACCCTCCAGTATAAATACAACTCTCCATTCCCACAATACTGTCCAGTCTATCTAACATCTGGAATTAATTTATAATTCCAGTTTTATATCATCAAAATCCTACTCCATAACATGCATATAATTTAATTTTACCATTAATGTCACTTTAGCTATATATTTTAGTGAAAAAACAAAACACTCCTGAATTAAGAATATGTTATTATAAACATCAACTTATCACCTCAATAAAATTAAAAAAATTGAGTTGAAATGGAATAGATAATAGTAATAGTAGTTGGGGAACACTAAGATTCAAATAAAAACAAGTGATAAAATTTTTTAAGATGACGAATTATTTAGTTAACAAATATATTTTAAAATTTTTATTTTCTCAAGTTACATAAGTGGTTTTCCATACAATTGGGATAAAATTAGGTTAATTATCTTCTTATTTTTTTATGTGGGTGAAATAATTTACATTGTTAATATTACATATGAATGAATCGTTAATAAAATATATTATGTCCAATATAATATTTATGAAAATTTATAATAATTCATTTGTAAAAAGAGATATTTTTTATTTCAGAAACATTATGATTTAGATTATCGATGGGGATAAATTTACTTTCACTTGGTCTAAATCCAAGAACCTAATCAATGACATTTGGGTTTCCATTTCCCAATGGTCCCATATGTTTCTTATGAACCAATATCACTCCCCCATAATAATTTGGGTAATCTTTCTTGGTTTTCTCCTTCTATTCCAAAAAATTATTGTTTCGTATATTTTTAGAAAACTGTTTGGACATTTCAAGAGATTAATATGTAGGATGAAGGTGGTTTGTGACCCCATCAATGTAAACATTCATTATTTTGGTTGATATTTCTAAGACTCCAGTGTGATCCTTATAGACTGAGATTAAGATGGGGTTTATGTGTTATCATGTGGTGCACTATGAATCATGGTTTAATTTATTATCTTTATTTGTGTGGTTGGGTAATGTCAGTCATTTGTTCTGATGGGGTTATATAAAGTAGTTTAAATTGACTGATCCTAAAGGAGCTGATCCTTGTAATGGTTATTTTAGTGGTAGGTTTATATTTGGGAATTCAATTTTACCTACTATTATCCCAAGAGTGACCTCACAAGTAAAAATAACATATAAAAAGATATGGGTGAAGATATTTAATGAATATTTTAGGTATTCATGGATAATTATTCCACCATGTTTGGATATAGGTTCCCTTGGGCTCGACCAACCTACACAAATATTTTCAGGCCTATATTGGTCCCTCAATGGAGTTTGTGGTGAATGTTGTTCTATTATTCCCTAGACAAGATTCCCAACCCAATATTGGCGTCTTTAATAGGATGACCAAGTGATATCTATGATGTTGTAGGATTCTATTGATGAAGCGAATATATATCAGTTAATAATCTTTCATATGATAATTAATATCCCAGATAAACTCATTTCTCCTCCTTCGAAGATTGGGTTAATTTCTTCATCATTCTTTAAGTCAATTGAATATTGTTTGTATTAAATTATATCCCCATTTAATTTGTAATAAAAGAAGGATACCCCAAAAATTTGAAATTAGGAATAATTTTAAAGGATTGAAAGATAACTCTTCACATAAAAACATTGTGAATGGAATATAGTGAAATAAAATAAAAATGATTTTTTTGCACTACAACCACGTTAACAAACTCAGAACATAAGGATTTTCCTATTGAGGATGTGATTTAATCTTATAAGGTTGCTTTATAAATTGAAACCTCAATCCATTTTCATTATTATATGAAGAATAATCCAAGATTATAGAGATATACTATTCCAGAAAGAAAAAATGAACGAAGGAAACCCTTAATATGGGATGTTGGGCGATGAATAAAAGGAAGAAATATATAATTCATTCCGACTACTCACAAATATTATAACACATTTTGAATGGATCAATGAGGAAGTTTTTTTATTTCAAAGTGCATGATTTTTTTCAATTAAACTAGAAAATATATGCAATGTTATCTTTTATGTCAAGAAGTGGGTCCTATCGTACTATTATGGGATATAAAATATCATGTTCTATGAGGGAATATAGTTTTTGTTAGAATTGAATACATGGTAGATAAGGACCCGGACTTCCCAATGGGCTTGTTTGTACACTCCAATGAGATGTTGGAAGCCTATATTAAAATTCAATAGTTAATGGAATATTATATAAGGATTTGAAAAATTAACATTCTACTCTATATCAAAATAAAAATTCAAACTTGAGATAAACCCAAGATCAAATTATAAATTATTAATAATGGTAATATCAACATTGAAGATTATTTGAAAACCTCGGATAAAGTGTATAATCTATTGAAGGACCTCGTTTGTGAATATCCAAAATGGGATAATTTTCTATAGGATTGGTGTCTTAGTAGGGTCTGTGGTACTAATATATTTATTCTAATTTATAATTTCATGGAATCTATAATTAGAAATTAATATTTTTTTATTTTGAAGGGGTTAACAATTAACACATTTATGTGTTCCTTGGATGTTAAAAAAATAATTTTTGGTAATACATACTTTAAATCTACGAACACATTATATATTTTAATGGAATGGATGATTTAATTATTTTTTAGGTGGCTATATGATGATTTAACATTCTATAAATTTTGATGTTACATTTCCATTTAAAATGATTCTAATTATATAAATATATATTATCTATATAAAATACTTACATAATAATGTTATACATGATAAAAAAACTCTATATGGTATAGTTTATGTATATTAAATGATATTCAATTTGATGAAAATTTTTAGGTATATACAAATGTATATTGATTTAACAATTATAGAAATTTTCATTGTATAGTTCATCCATGTGTGTTAATTTATAACATGAGATTGGATTGATAAAGATAATCTTGTAGTAAAATTTATAAGTAATTTATAATATATGATTAGTATGAAATTATAAATATTATAAAGAACCTATTAGCTTTGAGAAAATGATAAATACTTGTTTATTGATGTATTTTTTCTCAACCAAGTAATTAATGTTTTTTGTGGTCACTTATAGTGTTTGATATACTGATGAATTTTTATGAAGTGGTTTTTAACAGAAATTAATAAATCTAAATTTTTTGAGTTCTTGAAAAAAATGTCTAAGTCTTTTCTATGTAATAAAGATTTTTTTTCAGGTGTATCCATCATCCAGTTGCAACATATTCATTATCTAATGGTGCATACACTTGGAGTTTACTCGACATAATAAAAATCTAACCTTGTTTATACATCATATAAAATTCATCAGAATGAGATAACATTGTTTAAGCATCGGCCCTCTCTACATAACCATAATGTGAAATTCATAACCATCAATCATATTAGTTTTAGAATTATTTTTGGATGACGAATATATACCATGTTATATAATATCTCATCCTAAATGATTAAAAAATAACATTGAAAATGTGATTCATGCAACATGAAGAATATATGATACCCAAATCATGAATATAATGATACAAAACTAGTGATGAAGAATGGGGTGGATCAATATGATGTTAAAATTAATTTATTCTATTTTCTGAATTAATATAGTTATTTAATTCGGGTGATGGGTTTTTCTCTCTAGATCCTAAGTCATATAATTTTTTCCTTGTAATAAAATCTATGATTTAGGAAAAACTGGGTTTTTTAATCTAGTATAAACGGTGTTTCTAATCCATAAAATTCTCATCATTCTTTGAGCGTGGGTTTTCATGGTGTTTGGGCATACATAATTTTACATGCCTTTTGTTTAGTGATTTATAATGATAGTATGGATTTCATTACTACATAGTCATGTTAATATTATCGTTGAGTTATGTTTTGTAATGAAATAAATATAAGGGTTTTTTTTTGGAAAATACATGAGACAAGGGTACAATGGTTTCTATCCCACATGTTAGCATTGATCAGAAGATTTCCTGATATTATGGATTAATTAAATGGTTACGAAATCATTTGACTTTTTTTGAAGATTTGATAAAACATTGATTATTCCATTTATAGTAAGATGAAAAAATGGATATTTTAATTTTACAACCATTAAATAAAAAATAAAATATATATGATAGAAAATGTGTTGAGAAGATAAAATTAAATAATTTTGATGAAAAATCAATGATATCCTTAGACAACGTAGCTATGTATGTGTGGGACTTATAAATAGAAGGAGGAAGAGGAGTGTGTGATGACCTATTTTTTTAGATAATGAATCTTCATTATGTTTAATTAATATTTATGTAAATATTATGGATTAATTCTCATTATAATTATTTAAATGAATTTATATAACTTTTTAATCAAAAGGAAAATTTTTATATTCTAACTAAATCATTTATCACATATTATATGTTTTTATAAAATGAAAATTTACCCCATTTAAAATATTAATTTTATCAAATAAAATTCACCTTTTATTCTTCATATCAAAATATTTTTAAGATGATTGTTTGGGATTTTCATAAAAAGGTTTATTTCGTTGAATAGTGAAAAATGCCAATTTTGACAATAATATCACTTTAAAAAATATATAAAGGCATGGGAATGAAATTAATTTTTTTAAAACAATATTTCTATTCAAAATATATGTATGGAAAATATCACTCAAGGTAACATTGCTGTGTTTTTGGGTTAATTGTGTTCTTTTGAAAAATTTAGTCAACAAGGATTGTTGTGGTGATCAAATGTGATTATTGATTAAATATGTTGAGAAATATTCAATACTGAGGTATAGAATACCTATAAGTGGTATAATTTTTTTTTACAAGGTGGTGTTATTTACTAGTATTTTTTGAAATTTTGGGGTCTAAAATATGGAGGAATAGACATGTCTCATGAAAGCTAAATTTCCATAGTTACCTCATAAATATATAGAAAAGGTATGGAATTCTAGAAATTTTGGTTGGTTGAAAATTTTTAGTGTCACAATGGTTTGGGGAATCGAAAAATAATTTTTCAAAAAATATTTATAAGGTGTTGAAGAATGATAGTAAGTTATTCGATTACAAGATTTTTTTCTGAAATTGAATTTTTCTCTAAAGTTTCATGAAGAATGTGAATATCTCAAAAAAGATTTAGGATTTTCATGAAAAGTAAAATGGTTGATTTATTGTTTCATGAAGGGTACAAAATGTTTGTAAATATGGAAATACCATCTCATTTTTAGAGATGACGACTTAATGAAAATCAAAAGTTTTTTAATTTGTGAAATAATTTTCTAAATGTTTTTTTCCTTGAAGAATTAAAAATAATTTAAATTTCGAGTAGGAAGCTTAAATAAAGTGAATGCTTCATGAAAATCTGTTATTTTAATGAAATATTATAATATTTAAGGATTTTTTGGAGTTCATGAAAGGAAATTATTACTGAAGGGTTGAAATGTTTCATTAATGATACGTGTATGTTCATGAAAGTTTAGAAACAAGTTTTGTGAAATTGATTCGTATGTGAATAAAAAGGCCTTACACTGTAATTATGATGTAATGTGGTATTCCTAAAATGTATTATAGTGGAAATTAATAATTTACCAAATTAGGTGTCTAATAAATTGTTTCAAATGATCAATAAAATAATCCTCAAAAGGAGTAGTGAGATTGACTTAGTCGAGAGAGTAGAGTGCTTTAAAATTGTGATTGGTTTAATCGAGGTGGGAAAGTGAGTCCTTTATGAACATTGTAATTGTAGTTCACTTTTTAGATATCGTGCATAGGCAGATTTATTGGTTTTTTCCTCGGATGCATCATAGATTGGGGGAAGCATTTATCATTGTTGTGTCTCATTCATGCATTCATTTATATCCATACATTGATATGGGGAATGGAGATAATAGTTTTTTGTAATGATGAAACAAGACCAAAACTGTTAGTTGTTTTAACATTTCATATCATGATTCAACCCCATTCTCGTTTTATTTAACATAGTTAGAATAAAAATGTATGTTTAATAATTAAAATAAATCAATTAACATTGTTAATTTGAATTTAGAAACCTATGTTTTTAATTTTATAATCTTTATAATGTTTTATTCTAATATTTAAAATAATTTTTAAACATTTATAAAATTGATTATATACAATTTTAAATTAGTATTCGGATTGTATTTTAGGTCACATGACACAACATTTTAATAAATAAACTAGTTATTTTCACATAGATTAATTATATACATTATTTTTTGTATATTTTTATTATTCTTAAAATTCATTTTTTTTTGAAAAAAACTTTTCATTGAATATTACATATTTTTTTAAATGAATTTTTTTCCTATCAAGAAATTAAATCTTATAAAATGGTTATCATATTACTAATCCTAATATTCAAACTGGTTTAAAATTTATATTTAATTAGTATTCATTAAATTATGATACCAAAACAAATGTTTTTCACTATTGTAAGGGTTAAAAGGTTTAAATATGGGGTTATCGTATGGAATACAGCTTAAATATCCATAAAACATATATTAATATGATTAGATGAGTGTATTTAGAACATCCTTGGTACTTTATTATAAATTTTTTCCACTTGGTGACACATGACTATAGAAAATCAATCCTCTACACATATAATTTTATTATTTTATATTTAAAAATACATTAAAAAACCAAATAATCTATATGTCTAATGAATTTGGAATATTTTAAACCTAATACAATAATTTGAAAATAAGAAACATCATGATTATTTTAAATACCATAAAATTATTTTAAATCCCCTTGATCTTATAAGACTATATATATTAAAATATGAAATCAATAAAAAATTAGTTAAGCTATAAATCATAGTAAGGGAATAATAATGAAAAAGGATGACAACCTATGTGTCAAATGGAATATCATTGTATCATAATGAAAATGATCATTAATTATCATATATAATAATGAAAAAAATAAAATCGAATCATAGTAATTTGGTAACAATAAAAAACATGACATATGCATAAGTAAAGGCTCACTTCCAAGATAACCTAAAATGGTTCACAAAGTCCCATCATGGATTATGTTTTCAACATAATCCCATATATATCATATCATGAGATATAAATAATACCAAATTCATTGGATTAGTATCGAGTAGTACTCATAATAATTAGAACAAGAATATGTGTGACACATAAGGAAAATATTAATAAGGAATAATCGTAAGGATTAAACCATGAAAAAGGAAATGGTTTACTAAATATTGTCTTAGAGCATAAAAATGGAATAACCAACAAACACCCAGAAAAAGGGTTTAAAATATTTTTTGGATATTTATTCCGGATTATAATTTTATAAGTCATGAATATATATTCAATGTTAAGATAATATATAAATATAGTGGATTAATGTGTTTTGTCATGAACTTTTAATATAAGGATTTAAGAGAAAGGGTAACATGTCATTTAATGTGGGTAAGAGCATAATATTCTCAGTAAAATATAAATTAACTGAAATGAATTTAAATATTAAAAAGAGTTATTTTAGAAACACTGTATGTATAAATAAAGTTCATTTATTGAAACTTCAATGATAGTAAGAAAGTAGAGAAGTTCCCTTTAATTGTCTCTTCTTAACAGATGAAATTGAGAAGGGATCCTTTAAAACATGTATATCCTCATCATGTAAAGGTGAATTAATGTAGGAATATATGTGTTGGAAATATATAAATAATTTTTAATATATAAATTTAAATAATAGAGTAACTTATTGTGGTAAATATAGATCAATCATGACACAAAAAAATAGGGTGGTTTAGTGAGATCCCATACCTTTTGTCCAGATTCATTCTGCACTTTCACATATCCTCATCAATAATCATGTTTCATTTATTAAATACATTATTTATAAATTGGATCAAATAAAATTTTTTATTACTAATTATTTATGTTATTTTAGGGTATTTATTTGAGACATCATTTTTGTTTCAACTGTCACATGGTTGTTTGATTCAGGGTTCCAAAGTCACATTAGTTTATAGATAATCATTGGCATTCTAATCAAATTTAACTAAAATGATAGATGATAAATTAAATTAAATTCATGTAATTATGTAAATTTAAATGGTCCAAAATATCCAAATTTATTCTAACACATGGATAAATCATTTAGTATAAACATTATTGTTATATGATTAGCTCATTTAAGCATTTTTACCAACCATCATGAACTAGATTCATTTTATTTAATGAAATAATTATTAAAATTTTATAGAACACGAATGAGGATATTTTATTCATATTATAATTATATTTAGGCCTAAAATTATTTCTATAACCAGTCTTGAAGGTGGTTTTGAAAAACGAAGTATGTTATTTATGGAGGCGGTAAATTGACCATCTTGTAAATAATGTTTTTGTTTCAAAAAGAAATGAGGAGAGGTTATATGAAATATATTCAATTCATAAAATAAAATGAAATAATATTAAACATACTTGATTTATATTGTCATCTTGGATGGAATTTATTTTGATAATGAGGGTGAAGGAAAATTAAGAAGGTCAGTTGAGAGTATTACATTCTCATTTGGATGTATATTGTTAGGGAAACCCTTGAAGATCCTTGGATAGGTATTATAATAAGAAAATTGATAATTGGAAGTGAGGAGGAAGTTTGAGGAGATAAATGGTTATAATTACAAAGGTCTTTAGGATTAGAAGTTGTAAAGGTATGATATTTATAAAGAGAGGAAAGGGTGTTTTGGAATATTATATAGTTTAGTTTTTTATTTTGGACCAAGACTAACAGTAGTATTGAGTCTTATTACTATATAAAGTAATGAGTGAATGTGAGTTTGAGACAATGGTCTCTTACATCACCCATTCCTCATTTCTGTATTAATTTTTCTTTTAATCAAAATTACTATTTTTTCTATATTTCATTATTCACAAAAAAATCACTTATATTATACAAATTCAAAAAAAATCCTAAACTAGTTTTAATGTGAATATTTGAATAATTAAATCCATTTTTGTAAAAATAATTTTATAAATATAAAAAATTTATTTTAAAATAAAATCCTTTTTTTTGTAAAATTCCAATTTTAGTATTATGATCATATTTTTTAACCTATAAAAATTTAATTATGGTCTCAAAAAGTCACATTATCGATATAATGAAACATAATATAATTTTAAAACAACTTTTTATGAAAATAAATTTTATGTCCTTTATTTATATTTTTTATAAACATGAAAATAAAACATATATGTTTACAAATAATAAAATCACTTATTATATCAATTACGAAAAAATTATTTACCAATATCATGATATAAATATGTCATATTGTCTTTTTTTAATATACCTAAATATTGTTTTACAATTCCATACATGATGTTACTATTATAATTGTCATGTTATTATTAGTGATCCAACTCAGGATGACCCAAATTGTCACTCTATATGACATATAATAAGGCTTGAACCCTATTCCCAATTTCCAATAATAGACAACACGTACTGGTGTATCAACAATAACTATTTGGTAATGGAGTCACCATTAGAAAACTAACATGAGCCCTCCGTGATTTGGAATGAGATAACAACTAAATAAACATGATTATAAGATATATATATATATAGATTTAGTGTAGTAATCCCAGATGGTTTATATTTTCAGCACCATCATCTCACTTTATGCAACGAGCCATAAACAATATATACACATGATACATGTAGTCAAAATATCAAAACCCAAAAATTGTTATCTATACTAAAACGGGTAATATATGACATCCCAACCAGTCCCAAATCTCACAAATATCTCCTCATGATCTAATCCTTGTGAGACCATTATTACAGTAACATAAAAATCCTAAATGGTTGTAATCATGAAGTGAAACCATAACGATTTTTTTGTTAACTTTACACTAGTATTTCAAAATAATGTTTGTATATTACCAATGAAACATGTAGAAAGTGTTATACAAATCGTAATATTATACCCCCATGAATCCGTATAATTATTTTAACCATGAGAAACATCAATCCAATTGGAAATATATTTATAAAACAATTTTTACATTAAAGACATTTTCACTTGGAAAAAATATTCCCATTTGAAATTCTTAAAAATTTTCAATAAACAGTCCTTATTTAAAAACATGAGTAAAAAAATCATATATATAAACTAGGCACCATAACTACAATGATCAATACACCCACACATGTAATTAACGTGATTATAAAAATAAATACTATCATATAACCAAATAAATTGAAATGGGAATAACACAAGATATCTGAACAAATAAGGGTACTAATATAATGAATGGAACAATATAAAGAACCCAAGCATAAAAATTACACTAAATGGGATTTAACCATCATAGTTTAGTATAACAAAGACTAAAACACTATTTCATTGGCATATAAGAATAACACACACTTTTTTAATCTCACATGGTCTTCCTCGATCCCAAACATCTAAGATCATGATCGATCCATTGGTCAATGGATTGGATGCTCACTCATTCTTCCTCCCAAAGTCTCACATAGTTCATAGAAAACACACACATTATCTAAGTCTTCTACCAACACACACCAATGGATCCACATATTCTTCTCAGTTCCCAACATATATTAACCCACACATTTCATATGGATATATTACATCTATATAGAATAATATTCCTTTCATAATACAAAAACATACCTGGGGACCATACAATTTTAGTTTATTTGGAAATAGGGAGATATAAAATCAATTTCATAAATGAGCTAAATAATATCCCAACATTTTATTCATAAATATTATCCATCATAGAAATATCATTTATATTAACTTTCATCATAACTAGGGTAATGGAATCATAAAAATAGGATAGAGTAGATACTTAGTATTGGAAACCATTGGAGATATTAATTAATTATCATATGAAATAAATGGGTAAGAATAAGGGTATATGGTCGGGACTATAACATAAAAATACCATAACCAATATTTCATCAACTATAAGCATGATTCATGGAATAAAATATTATGATTTCAAAATATATCAAACATTAGAGTGAGTAATCATCATAAATAAATCCAAAACCATAGGTTTGTGTCATATATATTGTGAAAAAGATAAACATAAGTTTTTTTTTGAAGATTGAAGAAATTGTATTTTTTTGTATTAGAAGAAATAAATCACCCCACATTACCAAAATTTGTGATTGGAATCATCCTTTAAATCATAATACTGAACATAAAATGATAATGAAATTATATTAGATTGGGAATAATTTTTCTTGAAGAATACATTCATCGAACCAACCTTGGGTCTTGAATGAATTTTCTGACCACTTTAAGGAATTTTATGACTGCTTGAATGGATTTAATATTAGATATGATGATTATTTTCTTGTCATTTATTTATAAAATATAACAATTTTTCTAGAAAATTTGTGAAGTGGTCCTTATGAACGGATGGGGTTAAACAATTATTTCCACTCAGATTGAGGTTTGGATGGAATGAATGAAGATGCTGGATTGAAGTAATGTCATAATAATTTACACTATATGTTATGAAATTCTATTCTGATCCTAAATTTTTTCATTGTCATGAGAAAATTCATGATACATGAAAATGTTTATGGATGATGGAATTTGTTGCAGTCAAAGATTTTCTGTTACATTTCATCGTTGTGAGATCACCAGATATATATTTTTTGATAGGATAAGTTGTTTTTTCATAATAAGAAATGGTGAATATGCTGTTTCTCAGTCATACAAATAATCCAAAAGATAAAAATATTTAGATAAACAAGTTGGTATATACATTAACCAGAAAATTAAAGAATATGTTGCTACTTGTTAATCAGACAAAGTGTTCCACCAACCAATAATAGGGAATATAGTTTTTGTTTGGAGTTGTTTGGGCCAATTAATATGAAAATGAGTGGTGTTTTTTCTTGTATTAATTCATTTATGAAAGTCCGAGAACAATCAACATGATGACGATCAATAATGTAGTCAACCATTTTCATCATGTTCAAATGTTTTTTTTTCAATTGGGCAATGTAAAAAAGAATGATCTAATTTGTATCACTAATAAGTGGGTCATGAGGGAAAGAATAACTATTCTTTTTTCATTAGATTGGTCATGATTAATCTTAAAACATGTGGTTTCGACTATTGGACTGGAGGTGACCCCAATCCATCAGAATGAAATAAAGACCAATAATTCAGTCATTGGATGACACCAATAAAAGTCATCGGATGCTGGACTTCATCGAATGTTGGATGATCAGAATTAATAAATGAAGAAAAATATTTTTTGTTTAAATAAGTGGTTAAAATATTGAGAAATTATCTTCCATGTATTTTTAAGCCGATGATGAACTGTTTCTAAGGGTTTATGAAATCGATATAAGTTGAGAATTTTTATGGAAATTGAAAGATGTCTAAAGTTTAATATAGTAGAAACAATGATTATAGAATAATGGTTTCAAATTTTTATAATTAATATATGGTATGTAAGATTAGAATAAGAAGATTCATTTTAGTTGGTACTAATTATTTTAATGAGATGTCTTCAGTTATGATGTATTAGCATGTAGGTCATGAAAATCAGAGTGACCATATGTTTTCATCATAATGATGAAATCGAAATGAGAATTTGAATCAGACTGAAGAATGATTAGGATGTTTGAGGCCAACTAAAGCTAATAGAATATACAAGATGGTTTTATAAGAAGCGATAATAGTTTAAAGGCACTGAAGAAGTCAAAGATGATTCCAAAATCTAAGGGTAAATTGATTTTTTAGAATAATTTGTTATGTTGTAAAACTTTTAAAATTCCATCCTAAACCAATATTGGTGAAACAATTAAAGGAGGAGAGTAAATTTTAATTTTTCATGGATCTGTAGACTATCCACATGCAGATGAAGAGAGATAAGATATTATGTTTTATAGAGAATAGGTTTTAGGATGTAGCATTCCTGAAGATAAATTCTGGATAGAATATGAATAAGGAAGTTATTATAAATTAATTATTAGATAATATTGGATCATAGAACTATGAAATAATACTAAGGTTTGTGGACTGAGATAAAAGAAATTCAGAATTACTTCACTAGTACTCTAGAAGAATTATATTTATAGACTATGAAATAAGACTAGGGTATCATACTTAGTATCATTACGAAGTATAGGGAATTTCATAGGTGTTTCTAGTTAGGAAAGAAAAAAAAAATTTGAATATTATATTTTAGATTGATGAATATGTATTATAGTAACAAGTTATAAAAAAAGTGGTTAATTTTTCTTAACATGTTACAAAAACATGTGTTGTATCTTTTTGTGTTACTTTATGCACATGCAATATTTTATTGATCATAGTCATACACAAGTGTAACAGTATATAAAAATTTTAGTATCCATAATAAAGGATTTTTTTCTACTGTATTTTGTGTTATTGGATTGTTTCCAAACTATACTAAGGATTTAGCTACTCTTGTTCAGTAGTGAACAATTTGAATACTTATTTTCCTATGATTGTGCAATTGTTTTCCAGCAAAGTGATAAATCTTTAACATGAGGTGAAAGTTGCATTTAAAACAAAACATAAAACAAAAAGATATCACTTATTCTCCCTACCCATCTTAGTGATACACTGATCCTATTTGGAAAATATCAAGAGGTATCAGGGCAATGGTTCCCTTAATTTACTTTTTACTATTGTTTTTAATAGTTGTTGTGATGAAGCATTTGAATTATTTTAACAGTAATGGGATTCTAGTCATTGATGGTAAGAACTATCATATCTGTAAATAGAGAATGATTTCTTATCTTATGTCTCTTGGTTATCATATTATCAAAGATTCAATAGATGGAATTCCTCATATTTCTAACAACATTCCGCATACATTTGTTGACATGAAGAATCATGAGAATGATGGAAGAGTTAACAATGATTTACTATCACCACTTTCTGAATGTTAGTTTCTATGAGGGAAGTGTATTTTTACTACCCAAGGTATCTGGGATATGAGAAATAACATTTATATAAGAAATTCAAAAGTGAAGGAGGAAAATATACATATTTGGACATTAAAGTATGAAGATACTAAGATGAATGAATATTAATCATCTAGTGACTTTATTACCAGGTTGAATGATATTGTTAGCACAATTAGATGTATTGGTTGAAATTTAAATGAATCTAAAATTTTGAAAATATCTTGATAATTCTTCTTAAAATATTTAAGGCCAATATTTCTTTATTAGTAGATAGAGATACTGAAAAAGTTTCTCTAGTTTATCTGTATAGTATTATCATCACTTATGAAATGAGAAGGGATAAAGTTATCAAATGATAAAAAATTTAACAGTGATATGTATTTCAAAAATTATAAGAATGAAAAGAATAATAATATTCCTAAAGAAGATGAATATGGATATTTTTATTCAAAAAATGAGAAATCTTAATGTAATTATGAATTTGTATCCCTCTATTTTAAAAATGTGAAAATAGGTACAAGAATGTATAAATGGAAACATAACGTAAAATGAATTGATGTTGGATCTCAAGGGAATGTCTATGAAAATTTCCCCTATGGATGGAATGAAGAAAATAGTTATGATGATGATAGATGGATTAGAATATCATGGAAAAATCATGGTGATAAGGATAAATAATATTTCAATGGGAATGATTAAAAATTCTCCTAATTTGAAAGGTTGTTTTTTTATCTAAATATGATGAAGATTAATATAGTAAAGCTAAAAATGAAAATTTTACAAATAATGATGGAAGGAATCCCTTCATTGAAGAATTTAACATGAAGAGTTCAGAAGCAGCAGTTCTGAATAAGAATAAACATGATTTGGATTTTGATTAAAAGAAGAAATGAAATAATTTCTAAGAAAGAATTATTGTATTTAAAATTAAATTAGGAAATTAAAAAATTAAATCCCCTCAACCAACAATCACAAATGTTTTTTGATGATAAATTTAAGTTGTTAGATGAGGTTGATGACATGAAGAAATATAAAGATAATGAATATCGTCAGAATGAAAATTTGGAAGTTAAGATAAAATGAATAGAAGATGAATTGGAACTTGGTCAATAAAAAATTTCTAAATACAAATAGTGGGTTACAATCTTCAAGATCTCTATATCTATGGTTAGTGAATATTATCTATAGGTTGAAAATGAGATGGATCCAAAATTATCTTAAAAGTTTAAGAATAAAGATGAAATTATTTCTAATAAGAATAAATATGGGAATGTTATGTATGTGTAAAAAATCATCAAAGTAAAAAAGTATGATTTTTTTGGAAAATTCTATGTCTGAAATTGTTGATACAACATCTGGATCAGATAAGGCTGAAAGGGAAACTGAACTAATGAAAAAGGTTCAAACTGTAAATGTTTCTATTGTGAAAGAAAAGATTATTTTGCAAAATCATTATCACAACTCTAGATAGTATGTAATTTATAAATTTAAATATTCATTCTATAGATACTACTTGTATTGTGGTCGATTCAGACACATATAATATTCATGCATGTTTAATAAACTACATTACAAATTTTTCACAAATTAAATATGGAAAATTTTTCGAGGGAGACAATCATATTAAAAGAATAAACATGATAATATTGGTGTGAAAGCTTAAATTGTTTCCAAATATTGGAAACTATTTGTGAAAAATCTGTACAACCTATAAATCTTACAAAAGTATCTTTTTTATTACCTTTACGACAAAATAATTTTTACAATTCTCAGAAGCTGGATGTGATGAATGATGAAGGTAAATAAAAAGATCAAGTTTTCAAAGGAATGTGAGTATTCAGTGAAGAATTTGAGAACTCACAATGATCGTGAATAAACAATTAAAGAGTTTTAAAGTTATCATTACAAGCATGGAATCAACATGAGTTCATTACACCATACACTCCCCAAAAAATTGGTGTTGTGGGAAGGAAAAATAGATATTTTTTTAAATGGGGTGAAATATATTAGTTGAACAAAGTATCTCCCATTACATTTAGAGGTAATCCATCAGGACTAATTATTATATTCATAACCATTGTTTATATAGATAAATTTCAGATATGACTCTAAATGATATTTTATATGAAAAACAATTGTGTTTGAAAAACATAATATTTTTTTGGGAGTCCATACACTGTAAATAATAAAGGTGGAAGCCTTGGAATGGTTTAGCATATAGGTGAAGGATGAATTTTTCTTGGATATTAATTAGAAGGAAGAGGATATATATTTGTTTTAACCATGATACATGATGATTAGTTGAATCTGTTGATGTGAATGTAGTTGAAAAAGATGAGGAATAATCTTTACAAAATTGTGTTGATAAGGAAGAATAACACGATGAGATATTTTTTCTTAACAATTTTGATAAGGATAAAAGAAATTAATCCTACAAATGATTATGAATCAGAATAATCAATTTCCAGTGATGTTGAAGAATGTATAAAATATCATCCCAATATGAGGATACAAGTTGAAGCTTAAAACATTTTTGGTGATTTACATTAGATGGTTCCAAAAAGAAGAAAATGAAAATCAATTACACATGCTTCATTGTATTCAAAATTTAAGTTCAAATATGTGAATGAATCTTTTGTGAATACTTAATGGGTTCAATATATTAATGAAGAGTTAGATCTAACTAAGAATAATGATACATGAGAACTTTTACCTAAACCAAATGAAAAAAAATATTATTGGTACAACGTGGGTTTTCCATAACAAGATAAATGAATGTGGTGAAGTGATAAGAAATAATGAAATATTACTGTGAAAACATTTATCATAGATACATGTAATTTAATTTTATGATACAATTAATCTAGTATAAAGGTTATAAAAAATCATAAAATTTCTTTATATTACTATAAAATTAAGTTTCAATGATTCGTAAATGGATGTGAATTCAGTATTATTGAATGGTGATCGTGATGAGTAATTTTATTTGGAATAATCATGTGGATTTTTTTGTTTTAAAGGTTTATTGGTTTTATTTGTGTAAGATGAAGAAATCATTGAATGGTCTAAACAATGTTCCATGGGCAATAAATTCCTAATTGGATACCTACCTAAGAAAGATTATTTTTTTGAAAGGATTATTTGATAGTAATATGTACATCAATGAAATTTAGAAATTTCCAGTAATTTTAATTTTTTTTGATGATGACATAATATTTTCTGGGAAATATGAAAGAACTTGTGAAATATTTGCTGAAGAGATAAAAAAAATTGATTTATATGTCCTTTCTGGGGGAAATGATGTACCTTCTTGGTTTGAAAATCCAACAAAAGAAGAAACACATTTTTCATTCAAAATAAAAGTACGCTAATGAAGTTATTAACAATTTTGGAATGGAAAATTTGAAAAAAAAAATTGACACTTCTTGTGGTGTTTACCAAGTTAACTATAGAATAAAAAGAAATTAATGTTGACTCTATGGTGTTTCAAAAGATAATTGGTGGTTTTTTAATTTGACTTCGTGAAGACCAGATATTTTTTATGTGTGTGTGTTATTTGAAAAATTTCAGAGTCCTCTAAAACAATCAAATTTATTAGATAGAGAAATATATAATAAATATCAGGGGAACAATATATTTTGGAATTAATTATGATAGATCCAAAATTATAGACTTTTTTGGGTATTCATATGTTGATTGATAATGAAATGTTGATGATGGGATATCCACATCTTGTAGAGTTTTCCTTCTGTGAAAAACTTATTTTAATTGGAATACAAAGAAAAAAAATTAGAAAATCATATAATGGATGAAGGTGAGTATGTTTCATCCACTCAAGATTCTACCCAACATATGTGGATGAATTATTGGTTGTAATGATTATATTTGGATGTAATGTCACCCTTCTCTGGGATTATGATAATAAAAGTTCCATAAACCTTACTAAGAACCAGGTACAACATTATCATTCAAAATATGTTAATATCAAATATCATTTCATCAATGAGAGTGTGGATAACAACAAATTGAAGATAGTGAATGTTCCTAAATCGAAACATGTTCTTAAAATAGTCACAAATCTTTTACCAAATGAATAATATTTCAAACTGAGGTTGAAAATGGGTTTCAAACCACTTTCTCATCATGATCGAGGTTTGTATTTTTGTCACCACTCTAATATAGTATTCGATAGTTTTGTCATGTTATGGAATTGTTTCTTAAATATATCGATTGAAATGTGATAAAAAAAATAAGTTATCTTGTATGTAGGGGGAGTTGTGGGTAATCTATTAACTCAGCTTGTAAATGTGTGAATTGATCTAATTTTTTAAGAGTAGTTGTAGGAAATTTTTTCTATTGGGAAGTAAATCATGATAAGAAATATGTCAAGAAAATATTAAGATGATTCATGAGTCACTAATGTTCGACGTCATGGTTTCTCTATAATTGATTCTTGATTCCCACAATTAGTTATCTAATAAAATATTTTTAAAGGTAAGTGGAATAATTAATGAAAGATGTAAGGAAAAGATGAATATGTATCACCAGTAACTACATTTGAAAAACATGGATTTGATATCAGTGATTATTGTTTCCTATATTGAGTTAGCACACATAGGATTATAATTGTTGATAAGTAATCCATATTATGAGGTTACAAATTTTAGTGATTTATGAATCATAGTTTAAAATCAACTTATAAGGAGAAAATTATTATAAACAAGTTGGAAATAAGTTTTATTGAATATATAAGAAGATTTAATTATCTATTTTTTCAATGAAGACTAAAATAAAATAAATTTTTATAGTATTGTGATAATACGTACCATTTTAATATTAGGTTTTTAAAACAAAAATCTTATGAATTTACATCGGATTATGAAGATGTTTTCTTGAAGAAAAGGTTATTCAGCCTCACCATGGGTCTGGAAGGAATTTTTAAATTGTACTTAAGAAGTGTATCGGTGTATGAATGGATCAGATGTTAAATATTTTTATTTATTAATGATCTTGTATTTCTTATTAACCATAATTTTTCATGAAACCTCTTTATAAAATACTTATTATGGAATGTGGGAGAACAAATACTACCAATCATTTTGAGGTTTGGTTGTAAAAAAAGACTATACAGGAAGGAATGGATGTGATAAAACTTTCCATGGTAAGTTAGAAAAAGCTATACTGATCCTAAAAGTTCTAAATGTTATAATGAATTCATGATACATGAAAATTATAGTGGAAGAAGGATGTTCCTAATGTCAAATTCTTCCAATCTCAGGTCATCTGTGTAAGATCACCCAAAATATAATTATTTATAAGATAAATAGTTTTGTTCAGAATGAGAGAAGAAGAAGATGATGGTTTTCCGCCATAAAAATAAGACAAAAAATAAAAATATTTGGAGAAATAACTTGGAATGTAACATAATCAAAAAAGGGAAGAACAGGATGCTGATACAGGTTTATGGGACATGGTTTGATACTAATCAAACTATGGAAAATTTGTTTTTGTTAGGAGTTTTTTGGACTAATGTAAATGAAATGGAGTAGAGATTATTGGAACTAATATGTGTTAATAAATTCAGAGACCAATCAATTGGATTATTTTAAATAATGTATTCAACCATTCTCATTAGGTTGAAATTTTTTGATTCTATTAGGTCCAGGGGAAACAATGACTTGATTTATCTCCTCCACAAGTGGGGTCAAGAGAGAAATAATAACTATCATGTTTTCATCAAATGGGTCAAGAGTCATCCTATAACATGTTGTTTCGAATATCGTACTGGAGGAGACACTGATCCATTGTAATGAAATAGACAGAGAGTCGTAAGGTGTAGGATAACTCCTATAAATGTTATCCAATTATGGGATTAATTTGATATAGGAATACCAAACTAAATAAATGCGGACAACGAATTTTTAAAGAAGATGAAAAAGTATTGAAAAGGTGTTTTAAAATGAATTTGATGTTAGTAATGATGTGAAACCAAGGGGTGCCGACATATTTAAAATTTATAACTATGTTTGTTTGAAGAGAAAGGAACCTAATATATAATAATGTTGCTACAATATTTAAGGAAAAATGTATTCAATGTTTTATATCTAACGGGTTATATGAGGAATAATAATGAGTAGTTTTTTATCAGTTGGTACTAAGAACCATAATGAGAAATACTAAATTTTTATGTATTACGATGTGGGTTAATAAAATTGGAGTGACCTTATGTCATTATGTAAATGGAGAAAATAGAATGACAATGGAAATCAGACTACAGAACAATTAAGAAATTTACGCCAAAATGATGTTCTAAGAAGATTCAAAATCTTTTGAGGAGAAATGAGAAGATTTGATAAAAGCTGAAGAAGTATAGGATGAAGCTGAAATGTAAGTGGAATTTTATGTTTTGATAAATTTGGTGATGTGACATAAAAATTTATAATTCCCACTTAAACCATTTTGGGACACCTTTAAAAAGTGGACAATACTCTGTACTTTTTTGGAAAATTTGTACAATGTTTATGTGAGGGAGAAGAGTGAGGGTATTTGTTGTTTTAGAGATAATAGGTTTCTAGGTCATGTATTCCTGAGGAATATTTAAAAAGACAAGAAGAAAAAATAAGATATTTTTTATTGATAATCGTATCAGACTAACCGTTTGACCGGGAAATCAGAATAAGATTTTTGGACTTAGACATAAGTAATTAAGAATTGTTTCAGTTGTATTCTAGTATAATTATTTTTCAACACTAAGAAATAGGACTACATAATCATATAGGGGGTATCAAACCGAGGATCATTACAAAGTCCATATAATTTATAACATCTATATAGTTAGGAAATTAAATTATTACTTCGAACATTATATTTATAAAAGTTGAAAAGGAAGTACAAAAACGTTTTTTGAATAAAGTGGTGAATTTTTCCAAAGTAATTACAAAAACATGTATCACACCATTTTGTGTTACTTGAAGAACATGAACTATTATATTGGACATAGTTCCACAAACTTTTATGTGTATATACTACTTGTTGTATCTGAACAAAAGGATTGTTTTCTAGTGGACTTTGTGGTATTGGTTAGTTTATAAATAATACCAAGGATGTAGCAACTCTTATTTATTAGTGAAACTAATAAATAATTGTCTTCCTATGTATGTGTGATTTTTTTATATAAGTGATAAATCATTAATAGGATGTTATAATTGTTTGAAATGAAAGAAAAATTAAATGAAAAATATATCACAAATTCACCCCCACCCCCTCTTAGTGGTTCATTGATCAAAGCTTAGAAATATCAATTTAAGTGTGGAACCTTCATAAGTACAGAAAATATTTACTATCTACAGGTAAAATACAAATACTATATAATACTAATGGGTTAGTAATCAAAACATGCATCCCATAGTGTATCATTCATATTTACTTGTTTCCCATAATAGATCAAGCACATCATCTTTTTTCCCATAGAATATCAATAACACTAACTTATTTCCCATAGAATATTAAGAAAATCTAATTATTTATCAAAATTATCTCATGAGATATAATACATTACCCAATTCAATGGAGTGATATATAATTCAATGAGCACCCATAAAATATTATAAATCAATCATATATGTTTTATATGATCATTGAACATTCATCATATCATCATATCATAACTTGAAAAAAATGGGTTTTATAAAAATTTCATCAATCCATTATAGCAGAACCTATTGATAATAAATTGGTTTTATACATATCTCTTCATCATAATCATAAATTATATAGTTAAAGGATATAGATGGAACCATTTTATAATATCCTGAGTAACACAAAATAAACACCATATTTTGTTATCATTTATGAATTGAAACTGAATAAAAATATTATTAACAAAATTTACGGGGAAAATAACCTTTCCATTTTGGAAATAAAATTATAATATCAAAAAATTTCCCAAATACTGAAGATTTTATTTATTTTAATATAATGTTATAAGAAATTAATATAATCATTAAAATAATTAGCATTCATGATGGAGGTAAATTCTATTCAGGAAATACATGTTAGAATAATTATTCCTTTACATTTTGATAAAAAATCAAATGAGCCTTGTTGAAAAAAAAATATAAATTTTAACCCATTTTGGAAGAAAATAAAAAATTTGTAAATAGGATTTTAAAAAATAAATGGATAATATTAAAAATATTATTTAAAACATTTATAGAAAAAAATATAAATGTAATAAAAATGATATTCAACCGAAGAGAGAAATAAAGTCTCTTATTCTTAAAAACATAATTTTTTTCTTTTGAGTAATTGAAGATATAAAAATTAAAGTGAAGCATTTATTATCTTGAAATAAAGCATATGATAATAAAATTAATTAGTTTCATAATATATATATTGAATGATTTCATCCTTAAAATCATAATCACAAACAATCCCGATAAACAAAGGGGATGTGATGTAAAACCATTACCACTATGGTAACATTTAAATAATAATCCCCATGAAATAAGTAACCTTATATGGATATAAAATTCCAATAATTTCCCTTTTATTAATCATATAATAAATAAAGGGTTATTATATAGACAACATAAATGGGACAAGTGGTCAATATGGATGGAATCTCATATATGTAAAAATGAAACAGAATTCTCAGACCTCGGGTCTTGAATTCCTACACACATGTTTCATCCTCATATATTATAGAAATGGGGTTAATATAAATATATTAAAAAAATTAATAATATAAATAATTCCTTATATGTTTTACTTATAACCTCCCACAATCAATTTGTTATCAAATTTTTAGTAAAATCAATGTTTTCAGTGATAACTGCTTCATTTTTCATAGATGTTTTGGTTCGATAGATTTTATTTTGTTAATTTTAGTATGTATACATCAGATCAAGAATTTTAATAATGACATAAATATCATATAAATTATTTATATACATAATTAGAGTCTTCTGTAATATTAATAAATATAAAAATAGTTATACTATTTATGGAGATGGTTGGTTGTACATACACTTGAACGTTGTTTCCATTTTTATAAGATGGAAAAAATTAATGGAAAATAATATATTATATTTAATGAAATATTATAATATAATATTTATCATATTTATACATAAATTCCATCTTTATTACTTTCCATGTAAAAATGAAATGAAAAATGATTCACATCGCTTTGTGGAGGTGGTCGTCCACCGATATTCCCACGCGACGTAGTGGTTTTACAATGGATTGGAAGGTATGACATTATATGTGATATTATAATTTTATATGTATAATTATTTAAAAATTTTCATATAAATTCATCAAATCCATCCTCACATAAATAATTGAGAGTTGGTGATGGAAAACGAATAACATCAGCTCATGAGGTAGTAGACCACCACACACATGGTCTATAGTTTCATTTCCAATTTGATGGAATATGAGATAAATATAGGTTACTAAATAAAAATTTTAACATCTAAGTATATGGTATTTACTGGTGTAATTATATTGTAATTAGTAATAAATGAATGATTGTAGTAATAGAACAAGTACAAACATGGATCATATTGAAGACAATTAGCTTTTCATAGAGAAACCTCTTTCAGATATTTTATTGATGATTTTATGATTAGTATTTTGGGAATAACAATTTTTCTATATTGTGTATTAGGGTTTTTAGTATATATTTCTATAGTGTCTTGTAAATCCAATTTTCATAGTAGGTGTGACTAATTGAGGCTAAAAGGTTCTATTTTATAATCGGGGAGGAGTGACATTTTTTATGTTAGCATTATTATTTCTATATTCATCCATTATCTAGAACCAAATATCATAGCATAAGAAACAATAAACATATTATAAAACCACATAATCCAGAAAAGAAATTTATAAGATTTTTAAAACCAGAAACCTACTTTTCAATCTATCAATCCACATCTTTAACCAAGGCCACCCATTATCACCATCTATTTAAATCATTCATTTTTCTTAATAAAATGTTTTTTAATTTATAAATCACATCCCAAAGTATTCTCAAACACATTGTGAAGAAAGAACCATTTTAATTCACCAGGTAATAATTGATTTAATTCATAATATGACCTTTTTATAGTTATTTCCCCTATATACAACTATTCTAGAGCCATTTCAACTTATAATATTCAGTGAGGGATGTAATTTCTTAGAAACCACATGCTCTATCCTTCACTAAAATTCAAGGGAATTTTCATATAAATAAAATTATCCTTAGAATTATTCCATAGACTCTAACAAAAGTTTCATAATCCTAGATCCGATGTTTAAATCATCATTTAATTTGATAATAACTATAATGATCCACACTTTTCACTCAGATATAGTACACCATAATATATTTATATTTATTTTATTTTATAAAAACTCAATTGTGTAACATAAATGTTTTATATACTTGGAATCTTGGGTATGTTAAAAATTAGTTCATACGTAAACTATAAAATAAACCTCTATATTCTTCATAAATATCAAAATTCTTCGACATATCATACATAATAAAATTCTTCATAACCTAGGGTAAGGAAACATATGAAAGGGAAAGCTCAAATTCTCAATAAGGGTATAGATGAGAGATAAAAATCTATGATCA
Source organism: Viscum album (assembly GCA_963277665.1). Taxonomy (NCBI): domain Eukaryota; kingdom Viridiplantae; phylum Streptophyta; class Magnoliopsida; order Santalales; family Viscaceae; genus Viscum; species Viscum album. Next base: position 1,995,304,331 of record OY728151.1, read on the forward strand.
AATGAAAGTATAAGGTATGAATAAGGATATAAGATAGTTTATATAAATTAAAAAATTAAAACCAAATCTATCATGAACCATAATATTTATTCATGCAATAGAACATTTTCATTTCAAAAGACATGAATCATAAGAGTAATAAATCATCATAAATCAATCATGAACAGTAAGTTCATGTCATATAAGTGAGAAAACATCTAAAGTATGAAAAGAATTTCATATTTCAAGGATATATATTGATTTCGTAATATTATAATAGACTAGTTATAAAAACATAATTCCTATAGTATACCATACACATTGACTTGTTTCTTCTAATAGATCAACCACATATGCTTTTTTCCCATAAAGGATCAAGCACATTGACCCGATTTCCATAGAGTATCAAGAAAATCATCTTGTTTACCATAATTATGTAATGAGATATAATTATTTACCTATTATATTAAAAGTATGTATAATTTCTAGTACACCTATAAAAAATTATAATAAAACATATGAATTCCATTAGATCATTAAACAACCATAATATCATAATATAATAACAAAAAAAAAAGAAAAATGATTTCATAAAAATTTCATCAATCCATAATTGTATAAACCATGAAGAATAAAAGAGTTTATAACTCATTTTTTCATAATAGTAATTAACCATATAGAGAATGATTAAGTATTGTACCATTTTATGATATCCCATGTAATAATATAAGAAAAACAAAAGGTTTTCGTCAAATATGAATAAAAACACCATAAAAATATCATTAAAATAATCCTGAGGAAGATATCATTCCAACTTTGAATATAAATTTTTAAAATATATAAATTTCTAAATATTAATCAATATATTTTACTTTTTGAAATAATTTTAATCTAGTAAATAATTCTTCAAATCAATATACATTCGTGATGGTGGGAAATACCATTCATGATGTACACATTAAGACAAATACTCATTTTAATTTTTTGAAAAAAATTCAAAACATCCATTTTTATAAAATGATGAGAATATTTGTTTTATACCATTATATGAAAAAGTCATGAATGGGTTAAAATTTATTTAAAAATACTTTTATAAAGGAAAAATGTTTCATTAATTTTTTATTATTCTCAATTAAAGAGAGAAATAAATTTGATATTTCTTAAAAATATTGTTCAATAAAATTTTTAATTAATGAGATTAAAATTAAAATGAAAGATGTATTATAATGAAATAAGAAATATTATAATAAAATTAAATAATTTTTTGAGATATATGTCATATAATTTCATTATGGGAAACATAATCATTAACAGTCTTGATAAACAATGTGATTATAACATAAAACCATTATCACATTGGTAGATTTTGAATAAAAAACCTCATGAAATTAATGAACATATATGAATATTTATTTCCAATAATTTACATTGAAATTATCATAAAATTAAATCATGGTTATTATATACACCTCAAAATGGAACTAGTGGTGAATTTGGATTATATCTCACAAAGTAAAAGTGAGAAGAAATTCTCATACCTCAAATCTCGACAAGCTTGGTACATGTTAGATCCTATGTCATAATATATCTAGGATTATTATAAATATATTTCAAAACCATATTAATTTATAAAAACCCTTATATAAAATACTTATAACCTATTATAGATCATTTATAAACAATTCTTTATTTGTATCTCTATTCTAGGTGACAACTACATCGTTTTTCATGTTTCATTGATTCAGTAGTCTTTGTCCTTATGGTTTGATTATGGTAACATAATTTATATTATTGTAATCATGATATAAATATCATAGGAATTTAATATATACATAGTTATATTCATCATTAAGATTTAGATATTTAAAAATTAATTGCACCATTCATACGTATGGTATTCTGTCTGAAAACATGAACATTATTTCTATTTTAACAGATGGAATAGATGATAAGTAAATAATATCTAAAATTTATAGAATTATTATAATAAAATTAATTTCAAATGTATCTATTTAATATATCCTTTTTACCATCCAGGTAAAATAGAAATAATGAATGAGTCACATCGCTCTATGGGGGTGGTAATCCACACATACAAATGAGTAATGTTATTATTTTCCATTGGATTCGATGGTATTAATGTAAATGTGATATTATAATTATATAATTAAAATTATTTGATACATATCATATAAATACATTATATCCATCCTTAATTGGTGGTGATGGAAAAATATTATATCGGTTACACTACTACAAAATTGGGTTTATTCTGCGATAGGGCATTAACAACGCTTGCTAAAATCACAGTTAAGAACCCCCTTTATTAGTGCTATAAAAAGTGTTTTTAAATGGGGTATTTAACAGTGCTAAAAACTCATTATTAAAGGGGTCCATTTACCATCACTTGTAAAAAATAACTGATAAAGGCCACCCTTTTTCAGTTCAAATAAAAAAGCACTGATAAAGGGGCTCATTATCAGGGCTTGTTAAAAATGCGCTAATAAGGGGGGTGTATATCAGTGCTTTTTAGAAGTACTAATAAAGACCCCCTTTATCAGTGATTTTTTACTAGAAATGAAATAGGGTATATTTAAAAAATATATATTTCAGTGATACAAATATATTAATTTTTAAATATATGTGTATTGATATAAAAAAATATATATAGTACAATATGTTTTAGATAAAGATAAATACACATTTAAACTAAATATATTTGATATTTAGTGAAAAAAAACAAATAAAAAAACTTATAATTTACTTTTAGTTAATAATTTGATTATGATGGTCGGGTAATAGTCATTTAATAACAAGTTGAATTTAATAAAAATCAAAAAATTATTAAAATATCTAAAATAATTTTAAAATATTAGTCGAACATGAAAAGACCATAACATTTTATCTAGGTGTCCATTCGAGCTCTACCATATATCAAATCAAATACAATGGTGAGGTTAACACTGTGTGGATATGGGGACCTCTTTCACTATTTTTTCAATGTCAAAAGAGGTCTATAGGGCCTCCAAAACTGAGTTTTAGTCGGGGTACAATGATTTTTAAAATTTTAAGGATTTACATCCTCGTATAAGGTGTATTATTGTTGAATTTCAGTGAAAACTAAATTTAATCCATGTTCTTACATTTATAATGATGTTATGGTTTTCAAATTTTATAAATTTTCACAATTTTGTTTTATTTTTAATTAAATATATACATATTTTCTTATATTGACTTATAATAAATAGCATGTATAAATACATACATCAAAATATTCACCTAAAAATGTTGTTTTAAATATTCAAAAAAATATTTATCATTCATTTTTATTAAATTAAAAAATTTATCTATTTTATTTTCCTTATAAAAATTAAATTATATATATTTATAATTTTTATATATATATATTTGTGTTTGTGTTGACAAATATATGTGTATATATATATATATATTCTAATATACATAAAAAAATATTAATATATAATATATTTAAATAAACATAATTGAATATTGATATATCATAAATTTAAAATTATATATAAATAAATAGAAATTTCATTAGATATACTGAAAAATAAACATGGCATTGTAGTTAACAATATTCATTTGCATAAGGGAGGTCTGGGTATCAAATCAAGGCATGGACATGTATTTGCAGTGGCCTTATAGAGATATAGAATGGGGTGGGTGTGTTATGGAGGAAGACATAGTGGAAAACAATGATAAATGATTTATAAGCACTAAGAAAGGTGGTGTCAGGGTGTGTGAAAAAATAATGTTTTCTCATATTTTAAACATCGCTTTTTTGTAGAACTATTCAAAGATAACCATTAATTGTTATAAAAATTCTATTAATGGAACCATTTAATAGCACTAAAGAAGAATTTTTACTATAACCATTAACTGTGGTAAAATAAATTGCCGATGAAGGGTACATTTAACCGCGCCTTTTTAGCGCTGTTAAAGGGTTCCTTTAACACAACTTTTTTACAACATTTAAAACCCCATATTTTAACATTGCTAACAATATCATCAGTTTTCAATCACTAATAAAACATATAACTAGCTTTTTTAAATCACCAATATTTATTAGTGTTTTCGAGGGGATTGACTGGTGGAAACATTATCAAAAGTTTTCATTTCAAATTTTTTGGAAGAGGATATTGATATAGGTTATATGATCTACATAATAAAACAATATTCGTCTAGTTGATGGTTTTATTATATTTATATTATTAATACATTAGATATTGTGGAATAGAATAATTAAAATATAAAGAGATAAATGAAATCAATTTGTATCACTTGAAAAATTTCCATTGGTTCCTTTATTAAGAACCATATGGTAGGTATTTTGGGATGAAATGTGTAAGAACCCGTGTTCTTCCAGAGAGCAATTTCGAGAAGAAATTTTAATTTTTTTCGAATGGATATAACGGTGTAAAATGGTGCTTTCCATTATAATATGATCTTAGATAATTTTTTTGACCCATATGTTGGTCCCGAAAAATGGATTCTACCCATATACAAGAATTTGGTAGAAATATGAGCCATTTGAATTTTAGAAGAATAATTAATAATTAATATTTATTAAATTAAATATTAATTTATTCTCATAGGTTCATTCATCGATAACATTTTAAAGGAGCCTCAGATGGATATTATGTCTCCACAATTGATTCAGGAACATGGAGTTTAACCTATGTGATGCATAAACATGAGTCGGGCACTAGGGCTGGCCACAACCCTTTTTTTCATTTGCTTCTCGTTTTCTTTTTTTTCACTTTTTTCTTCCTCCTTCTCGTGTATTCCACTCCTATGTCTCCTCATACACCACATGATTAATATAGAAAATGGGAAGGGATAAAGGGAGATATAGTAAATGGAATAGATGTACCGTCCTGAAGCCCTCAATGCACTGAGTCAGCATATGGTGACTATTGACAATGAAATCAAGAAATGCTTTGGTTATTTCCTCCCAATGGTAGGCACGTTTACATTTTCTCCACATATTGCATTTGATTTTTTTGTTTCAAGTTATTATAGGCTTATTTTTTTTCTCGTGGTCTCTTAAGGTCAAATCTGTAGTTTTAGGGGTGAAATTTGGGGTCTTGGGAGATTCGATGGTTTTCCATTCAGGGAAACCAGTTGACACAATGTGTAGTTTGGGGTGAGACACCGTGTTTTCTTACTCTTCATCAAAGATGATGTTTTGTGAGTACAAACCTTTTACAGGGGTTTATATACCATGTATTTGAGTATCTGGGCTTTTATACCCATGTAGGGGTACACGACCTTATGGACTACATGGTCAAACCCCATGTGGGTAGCACGCTGTGTAAAAGTACACGACCTACACAAGTATCTAGCCAGGCTAGTTGTGGGACATGGGTATATACCCCATGTTAGGTATACTTCATTTACCCACCATTCATTACATGTACTTGGGTTATTCACATGACCATGACGGTGGAAGTACACACCCATGTGGCATAATGGGAGTACATGTCGTGTACTGAGATTACTTGTCGTGTACTGCCCCTATCCAACCATTTGAGGGATGTTAATATCTTTTCACCTTGGGGTCAGATTTGGACCTATGAGTTTTCCATTCTGAATATCGTTCCTTATAATTTATGATGGTAAACCCATGGAGTGTTCTAATTAATCATAATATTTGATTTGGGGATTTATCTAAATGGATAGGTTCATACTCTATTTAACGAATTCAGTTGTCTCCTGAGAGTGAGACATGGTGTGGATGATAGTTCAGGTTTTCAGACTAACCTAGTTGCGATATTGATCTATGATGAGCTATGAAATCTCATTCTTTTGATGAATTTCTTATTTTGAGACGTACCATTCTGGACTATGAGGATGTGCGACATTTTGCTTCTGAGGATCCCTAGAGGGATACCATTTCATAAATGCTAATCTAGGGATTCTTTTGTAAGATCCTTGTACCAGTGTATCACTTTGAGGATCCCTTTAAGGATGCCTTCATTGGGATCATATGAGGATCCCATACAGGATTCCTCCATTGGATTTTTTACTAAGGATCCCATGTAGGATTCCTTCACTCCTGTTTACCTAGAAGATCCCTAGTTGGATTCCTCTTTTTGTTTGACTTGAGGGACCCAGTGGGTTCCCCATTCTTGACTGACCAAGATATATTACATAGGGATTGGGTAGAGATGGTGTGGAGGTGTCACCTATAACCTGCGCCGAACTGGTATGCATGTGGGGTTGTGGATGGACTGTTCGGTTGGGTGTTCGACCACCCTCACTCATTAGTTTATATCTTGACAATTTTATTGAAGATGTGTCGATGGTTAACAGAGAATCTTCCTATGTAACACCCCAATCTTCTACGGTATGCTTCTCTTTGAATAATGCAATAGCATGTGTTGTACACAACATCGAGTTCTAACACACCATAACCAATCAAACTAGCCGTTATGAATAGTAATACCGACTAATTGAAAATTTATAAATTTTATTTTTCAAAATGGACTTCATTTTTGGATTTGGAATATCAAAATTCTCCTAGGGGGAATTTTTGGTATTTTTCTGAAAAACATCATTTTTTGATGAATAGTGAAACCACTAAGTGGTAGTTAAAAAAACTGAATTTTTCATAAAACATACTTTTTCCGCTTCTGTGAGTGGAATTTTTAAAATCCAAGAGACACGGTTAATGTCAACGAGTAAAATGTGGTTCATTGAGATGAAAATATTTTTTGGTGAATAGTAACTTTTTACTTTTATTTACCACGGTTAAAAGTAAATAGAGTAATTAAGGGTAAAAATGATATTAATATTACCATAAAACATGTCCTAATTATATTGGACAAGTCTATCTCGACCAAAAACAAACTTAGGAATAAAATATTATCATTTAGGTCCACTTGGATTAGATTAGGACTTTTATTATTATTTCATTTAAAGAAGAGTTAAAAGAGTTAAAATCAAAGTTTATTTACTAAACATTTTTTACTATAGGGTTATTCATAAGATAAATTCGATTATAAATATTTATTAGAAATCCAAAAATATTTCTTACATAATGATATTTTATTTATAATTTTTAGACATTATATAATTTAATTTATTTATGACACAATGATGATACAATAATTACCATAATAGTGAAGCATTAAAATAATTGTTCTTATAAATACCCAAATAAATATAATTTGAGACATTTTATGAATTAAAATAATTTTCTAGGTTAATATGACATGTTATGAATTATTTAATTAACTTTTTTAGAAGTAATCATTCTTTTACGATTTTCACAAAAATCAATTTTCCAAATAGTCTCAAAATTGACATAAAAGAGGTTTTAATACAAATATTATATTATTAATTGATATTAAATTCTTAAAAATCTACGGTTCGGCCAAGAGACTTATATCATGATAGGTGTATCATTAATGGACCACTTTGGGGTATTTTGGAGGTATATAGTATGTTTATTAACTATATAATATAAAAATAAAAAGTGACATGGTAAGTGTCAAACTAATTAACTAAGAGTTAAAACTAAAAGATAAGGTTAATATAATGACCCAAACCTGTCTAAATTCTATTAGTTGAGTGTTTTTTGACCCATAACCACATTAATATTTAAATAATATACTTTGGATCCATTATAAACCTAATATGAATTTATTATAAAATAATATTTCTATCTTTTCCAAAGGTGCCTCTCACCCCTCTTATAAAAGGTCACTCCCCCTTCTCATTAATTCACACCATCAAAGCCATTTGGCTCGGCCAAACTCTTCCCAAATACTCTCTCAACTTCCCTCACAATATCTTAGAGGAAATCCTTTAGTCAGAAATCCAACCTAAGGATTCATTTTGATCAAATCAAAAGGAAGAACCTGAAGAATAGGTAATGATTCCACCACCCCTTTTCATGTTCCTTCCTTCTTCCACTTCTTCTTTCTTTGTTATTACCATTCTAAAATAATGAATATAGAATCTCCTATATACATTAATATTATTATAAATATTGTACAACCATATTCAGTATTCTATCCATCCTTTTAATGACATTTCACCATACGTGCATACGTACGGCTTACCGTCTCCACGTCGTGGTGTAATTGTTATTAAATAAATTATTATTTGGAAGGGTATAATAATGATTTTTAATTCATGTAAATGATAATGATTCTGTATATATGATATAACATCCAATTATATATTATTTTAATATCAAAAGAATGATATTGTCGCTCGTGCGTACGTACGGACTACCGTCTCCACGAACGCGATGAGATTCATTCTCCATCGTATCCATTCAAGTATAATTCGTGTGTGATGATTAATAATAGTATCTAAGGACTGGATATAATTATGGATATGATTAATATACAACCTATCAATGAAAAAAAGGCTTATGTAACAAAACATATAAAAGAAAACGAGTAAGTTAACACCCGGAAACAACGATAATACTAAGATATTATTAACAAATCAATGTTAAAAGATCATATATGATATCATATTAATGTATATTATTATTGTATAATTTAATAAAAATTATTTCACCATTATATAGGAGGTTAACCTACCCCAACCAAGGAAAAGTACAAGGTATGGGTTATTTCACAATCTCATCATTATCCGAGGTTGTTTATACGTAATAATCTAATGGGATTTCTTTATCATCCACATCCATGTTTCTTAAAAATGTTTTCCAAAACATTTTTACTATGTACAAGAATATGGTTTAAAGTCATTTATACCCTTTTTTGACTTTTTATAACAGGTTTATACAGGAATCTTTCCGTTGTTTTCCAAACAAGGTGCTTTTTAACCTTTTCGACAGAATTAAGGTAAGAATGTTTTTTTAAGTTATACGGTGGGTGTGGCTATTTTCCGCCATTATAAAATCATCGAAGCTTCCCTTACAAGATTATAAGAATATTTTCACAGAAAATGTTTTATTTTATAAATATATGAATCTTAAATGATTTCAAAATAGAAAGATAAATTTATCTAAAAAGAGTTTTGATTTCATCTATGTCAACATACTTTGAAGGATTTTATGCTTATTTGAAGTTGATTTATTATGATACAAAACTTCTATATTGAATTGAAGGTTTTGTGATATTTTTTACGGTGAATATGTTATTTTTATACAATTCATGGTTTATGGATGATATATTTACATTTCGTATGCTAGTTTTATTATGAATGTTTGTGTTATGTTTAATCCTTTTCATATGGGAATGCATTGGACTTAATATGTGACGGGTGGAGCCCGCTATAGCTCGTCGATGCATCAGTAGGTCTCATGAGACAAACTAGTGTCTTGGCACAAGTCCTTGACGAAATCCTATTTGTAGTCTTGGAACGAGGCCTTGGCTATGTGGTTATGATAGTCTCTCATTATACATTCCATCATTATGAAAGTGGTTATTGATATTGAATTTGATTATTCGATTAGTAGAATATCCATGTGAATAAGTAAATAGAATTATTTCATTTTATTTTTTCCATACTATGTTGAAGTTAGAGTTTAAAAGGCTTTTTTTAGTTATACATTTCCTTAAATGTTTATTCTTATTTATGAAAGTTTCCACTATATTGTTATCCTTACTGGGCATTTGAGCTCACCCCTTTTCTATGTTTTATTTTTCCCAGGATGTGAAGAAGTAAATTATGAATGACCTGTAGGGATAGTATGATGTGATAAGAGTGTATATTATGGAGACTATGTTGTTGTAGTTTTCATTTTTATGATGTAATATAAAACTTTATTAATATATCTACTGTTTCCAATGCTACTAAACTAATCGGTCTTTCGAGACATGATCTTTCTTATGATCATGCCAATGTTATGTAATAATGCATCGACTCTGGGTAACTGCGGTTGGGGCGTTACAGTTGGTATCAGAGGAAGTTTAGTACAAACCTTCGAAGATATATTTAGATAAACTCCTATTAGAGCACATAGATTTAAGATGGACTTTGAGAATTAGTATAGATGAACTTCCTATAATTTTGGTATTGTAGAGATTTTGTGAGTTTTCCAAGAAATACATCCATGTCTGGATAGGAGCAGGTAGAGGCAGCTCTGGCACATATGTACCTACGGGTAAAACCAGAAAACACCGCTTTGAGCTGGACTCGATTGGAAACCTGTGCATGACAACGGGCCTTGCTGCACTCTTGGTTACGACACTCCCGGGGGATATTCTTAGGATAACTCTCATTTTCTTTACAAATCATTATGAAGGGTTTATGAGTATATACTTCCTCAAAGAAAACATTTTTATGATTATGGATTATATCCATAAATAGTTCATTTATGTTAAGTGTTTTATAAGTATGGAATTATGTATTTGGATTCATAAACTGATCTAGTTTATGCCATTGTTTAGAAATAGCACCTAGTGGAAGAAATAGAAACCGTAACAATACACACACTCCATGTAGGGATTTCCCTCCTGGTGAAGATAATTATAGTAGAGCTAGTAATGCAACTGGTGCTGATCAACTAATCACCATACTGGGACAACTCACTCAGGTTATGAATAATAACCTTACCCGTATGGAGCATCCCGATCCACAGCATAGAGTATCAATGTTAGATCTCTTCATGAGGAAACAACCACCAACATTCAATGGAAGTACAAATCCATTAGTAGCTGAGAAATGGATAAGTTCCCTAGAGAAAATATTTCAGGCTTTGGGAAGTAGTGAAAGGGAAAAAGTTATCATGGCAGTTTACCGCCTCACTGGAGATGCTGATCAATGGTGGTCATTGATTCAAAACACGAAGGAAGACGATAAAGTATCAAATATGGATTGGAGGGAGTTAAAATATTTATTTTTAGAAAAATACTTTCGTCGTGACCATCGAGCAGAAATGGAAAGGCAATTTCTGAGTCTGAGACAAAAGGAGGATGAGAATGTCGCAAATTATGAAGCTAAATTTGAAAGGATAGCAAGGTATGCTAGAGATTATATACATAACCCAATAAGTAATATTTATCGTTTCTTTTATGGGTTAAAACAATTTCTCTATCAAGTATTAGTCTCACAATCCTTCTCATCGTACGAAGATATTGTCTCATGTGCATTCAGTACAGAGAAAGAATTCTCTATGTCATGTGACTTTAAAGCAAAGCAAGAGAAGAAAAGTTATGCTAATCAATATGGGAATGGAAATAAGGGGAAGAAGGGAATGGTTAAATATCCATCCTGTGGTAAATGTGGGAAGAAACACCACGGTACTTGCTTGAAGGGAATGGGTGTTTGTTATAAGTGTGGTGAAAAAGGCCACCAAGCTCGTGATTGCAAAGGGAAGAAGGAAGATACCTATGTTCAGTGCTACAATTGCAGGGATATGGGACATTATGAAAATGAATGTCCTAAGCATAAGGGGAACTTACCTCAAAAAGGCCAAGGGATCAATGCCAAGCTTATGCTATCACTACTGCTGGTATAGAAGCTCTGAAAGACGTGGTGGCAGGTAATTTAATGGTTTCCTCAAGTTTAGAAAATATATTATTTGATTCTGGATCATCGCATTGTTTCATATCTTCCCAGTTTTCTATGAAAATTAGATATTTCCAATTTGATTTAACATGGGAGTTGTCATTTAAAACTCCTAAGGGAAGTGTCATTGCAACAAAGTTTTGTGAATCATCCCCCATTAGAGGACATAAATGTTCTTTATCAGCTGATCTCATCGTTATACCTATGATTTAGTTTGATATAATCCTCGGTATGGATTGGCTTTCAGACCATGATGAAAAGATTTATTGTAAGAAGAAGGAGGTTGCGATTTTTGATGATGATGATAAGGAACACCTTATCTTTAGAGCAGAATCGTCACCACCTAATTCTTATCTAGATCCACCCCCAGTAGCTCAAAAAAATTAAATTATTGGGGAGGAAGAGGATAAAATTACTATGGGTGAGTAAAGGAATGTTCAAATAGGGGATGTACCTATTGTGAACGAATATGTAGGTGTGTTTCCGAAAGATTTACCTGGACACCCTCCAGAACGAGAAGTTGAGTTTTCCATTGTTTTAATTCCTGGATCAAGGCCTATATCGAAGACCCCTTATATAATGGCCACTGTAGAATTAGATGAACTAAAGAATCAACTAGAGGAATTGAGTAATAAGGGATTTATTCGCCCTAGTGTTTCTCCATGGGGAGCCCCTATTCTTTTTGTTAAAAAGAAAGATGGATCTATGAGGTTATGTATCGACTACAGGGAGATCAATGCTATAACAATAAAGAACAAGTATCCCCTACCCCACTTTGATGATTTATTTGACCAAATGCATGGTGTTCAATACTTTTCAAAGATTGACCTTCGATCTGGATACCATCAGTTGTGTGTGAAGAAGGAAGACATTCGAAAGACAGCATTTTGAACAAGGTATGGGCATTACGAGTTTACAGTAATGCCTTTTGGATTGACTTATTCACCCTTTTTATTCATGGATCTGATGAATAGAGTTTTCAAGGAATATCTCGATGAATTTGTGGTGGTATTTATTGATGATATCTTGGTATAATCAAAAATCCACGAAGATCATGAAAATCACTTGCGCATTATCCTGAAGACTCTGAGAAGACATGAATTATATGGGAAGTTTAGAAAAATGTGAATTCTAGCTCAGGAAATTCCTTTTCTTGGCCATACTGTCTCTAAAGATGGAATTTCTGTTGATCCTTCTAAGACCAAGGTAATCCATGAATGGCCAGCACCTACGAGTATAATTGAGGTACGTAGTTTTATTGGTTTGGAAGGTTATTATCGACGTTTCATCCAGAATTTTGCTCGATTGGAAAACCCATTAACGAAGCTCACAAGTAAAGGGGTTAAATTTGTTTGGAGAAAAGAGTGTGAAGAATGTTTTGGAGAACTGAAGAGAAGATTAGTCAATGCTCTTATATTGACTCTACCATCGGGGAATGATGGGTTTGTTATTTATAGTGATGCATCGAAGAACGGACTTGGTTGTGTTCTTATGCAGAATGATAGGGTTATTTCCTATGCATAATGACAGTTGAAAATTCATGAACAAAACTATCCTACTCATGATATCAAGTTGGCATCGGTGATCTTTGCTTTGCTGATATAGAGGCACTACTTCTATGGTGAAAAATGTGAGATTTATACTGATCACAAGAGTCTGAAGTATATTTTCTCCCAAAAAGAACATAACAAGAGGGAAAGGAGATGGCTTTAATTACTCAAGGATTATGATTGCACGATACACTACCACCCGGGGAAGGCAAACAAGGTGGTGGATGCTTTGAGCAGAGAAGACCATGGAGTTTTGAACAATATGATAATTGAAAGGGATCCAATTTTCATGGATCTAGTGAAGATGGACATGGGAATAACCAGGGAAGGTGAAACATCAATGCTTTTTCAAATGGTTGCCAAACCATCTTTAGTAGAAAGGATTAAGAGTTCTCAGACCGATGATGAAGAATTTCAAAATAAGATTAAAGCTGTGAATGATGGGAGATTTAGAGACTTTGTGTTTGAAGAAGGAATTTTGAAATTCTAGAAGAGGCTTTGTGTTCCCGATATACCTGAACTAAAAAGGGAATTATTGGATGATGCTCATAGTTACAATTTTTCTATACACCATGGGAACACCAAAATGTATAGAGATTTGAAGGAACATTTTTTGTGGGACAACACGAAGAGGGAAATTGCCGATTTTGTGTCAAGATGTATGGTTTTTCAACAAGTGAAAGCTGGAAGGCAACAGCCTAGAGGAGTCATGAAACCTCTTCCCTTACCAGAGTGGAAATGGGACAATATTATGATGGACTTTTTCATGGGGATACCAAAGACTCCAAGAAGGAGTGATGCAATATGGGTTATTATTGATAGTCTTACCAAGTCAGTACATTTTCTTGATAAAAGAGAAGATCTACCACTAGAACGTCTAGAAAGACTATATATTGATGAAGTTGTGAGACTTCATGGAGTACCCCTATCGATTGTTTCTGATCGTGATCCCCGTTTTACTTCAAGATTCTTGAAAATTATTCAGAAATCCTTGGATACTGAAGTTCTTTTGAGAACTACCTTCCACCGACAAACAGATGGACAATCAGAACGAAGTATTCAAACCTTAGAAGACATGTTGAGATCCTGCTCACTTGACTTTCAGGGTATGTGTGTTCAATATTTATCTCTAGTAGAATTTTCCTATAACAATAGCTTTCATTCGAGTATTCAAATGGCACCATATGAAGCGTTATACAGAAAGAGATGTCGCACACCAACCTGTTGGTATGACGTTGGTGAAAGAATACTTGTAGGCCCAGAACTGGTGGAGGAAATGATGGAAAAGGTGAAGGTAATCCAAAACCATATCAAAGCAGATCAAAGTAAGCAGAAGAGCTATGCTGATAATCGAAAGAATGATTTGGAATTTCAAGTCAGTGATCATGTTTTCCTGAAGGTATCTCCATGGAAGGGAGTCATACATTTTGGTAAGAAAGGTAAATTGAGTCCTAGGTACATCAGACCTTTCAAAATTCTAGAACGAATTGGGGTTGTAGCTTACCGATTGGCAATGCCGCCAAATCTCACCAAATTTCACGATGTGTTCCACGTATCTCTATTGAGGAAATACATGCCTGACCCAATGCATGTACTCACCTCTAAGGAATTCGAATTGGAACCTGATCGTTCTTATTGAAAATAGCCCGTCAATATTCTTGATACGAGAGAAAAAGTACTAAGAAACCAGATGACTCATTTGGTAAAAGTCTTGTGGAGAAACCATAAGATGGAAGAGGCATCATGGGAACCTGAGGAACTTATGATGAAGAACCACCCAAGTCTTTTCATGCGGTAGTATTCTAGAAATTTCAAGGACGAAATTATTTGAAGGAGGGGAGAATATAACACCCCAAGATTCTACGGTACGCTTCTCTTTGAATAATGCAATAGCGTGTCTTGTACGCAACATCGAGTTCTAACACACCACAACCAATCAAACTAGTCGTTATGAATAGTAATACCCACTTTTTGAAAATTTATAAATTTTATTTTTCAAAATGGACTTCATTTTTGGATTCATAATATCGAAATTAGCCCAGGGTGAATTTTTGGAATTTTTCTCAAAAACATCATTTTTATGAATAGTGAAACCACTATGTGGTAGTTAAAAAAACTGAATTTTTCATAAAACATAATTTTACCACTTTTGTGAGTGGAAATTCAAAAATCTGAGAGACATGGTTAATATCAAGGAGTAAAATGTGGTTCATTGAGATGAAAATAATTTTTGGTGAATAGTAACTTTTTTCTTTTATTTACCACGGTTAAAAGTAAATAGGGTAACTAAGGGTAAAAATGATATTAATATTACACTAACACATGTCCTAATTCTATTGGACAAATGTATCTCCACCAAAAACAACCTTAGGAATAATATATTATCATTTAGGTCCACTTGGATTAGATTAGGACATTTATTATTATTTAATTCAAAGAAGAGTTAAAAGAGTTAAAATCAAAGTTTATTTACTAAAACATCTTTAATATAGGGTTATAAATAATATAAATTTGATTATAAATATTCATTAGAAAGATAAATATATTTCCTACATAATTATAGTTTATTTATAATTTTTAGACATTAAATAATTTAATTTAATTATGACACAATGATGATACAGTAATTACCATAATATTGAAAAATTAAAATTATTGATATTATAAATGCCCAAATAAATATAATTTAAGACTTTTTATGAATTAAACTAATTTTCTAGGTTACTATGACCTGTTAGGAATGATTTAAGTAAATTTTTTCGAAGTAATCATTCTGTTATGAGTTTCACAAAAATCAATTTTCCAAATAGTGTCACAATTGACATAAAAGAGGTTTTAAAACAAATATTATATTATTAATTGATATTAAATTCCTAAAAATATAATATTCCTCTAAGAGACTTATATCATGATAGGTGTATCATTAATGGACCACTTGAGGGTCTCTTGGAGGTATATAGTAGGTTAATTAACTATATAATATAAAAATATAAAGTGACTTGGTAAGTGTCAAACTAATTAACTAAGAGTTAAAACTAAAATATAAGGTTAATATAATGACCCAAACCTGTCTAAATTATATTGGTTGAGTGGTTTTTGACCCATCCCCATATTAACCTTTAAAGTATCCACTTTGGATCCATTATAAACCGAATATGAATTTATTATAAATTAATATTTCTAGCATTTCCAAAGGTGCCCCTCACCCCTCTTATAAAAGGGCACTCCCCCTTCTCATTAATTCACACCTTCAAAGACATTTTTCTCAGACAAAATCCGCCCAAATAATATCTCAAAATCCCTCAATTCATCCTAGTGGATTTCATTTAGTCATAAATCCAGCCTATGGTGCCCTTTTGATCAAATCAAAAGGAATAACGTGAAGAATAGGTAATGATTTCACCACCCATTTTCAAGTTCCATTCTTCTTCCACTTCTTCTTTCTTTGTTATTCGCATTCTAAAATAATGAATCCAGTATATCATATATAATGTAATATTATTATAAATATGGTACAACCATATTCAATATTCAATCCATCATTTTAATGACATGTCACCATACGTGTGTATGTACGGCTTACCGTCTCCACGTCGTGGTGTAATTGTTATTCAATAAATTATTATTTGGATGGGTATAATAATGATGAGTCATTCATGTAAATAATAAATATAACATGATAATGATTCTTTATATATGATATAACATCCAATTGTATATTATTTTAATAACAAAAGAATGATATTTTTTCTCGTGCGTACGTACGGACTACCGTATCCACGAACGCGATGAGATTCATTATCCATCATATCCATTCAAGTCTTATTCTCGTTTGATGATTAATAATAGTATCCCTGGACTTGATATAATTTTGGATATGATTAAAATAAAACCTATCCATGACAAACACGGCTTATGTAACAAAACATATAAAAGAAAACAAGTAAGTTAACACCTGAAACAACGATAATACTAAGATATTATTAACAAATAAATGTTAAAAGATCATATATGATATCATATTAATGTATATTATTCTTGTATAACTTAATAACAATTATTTACCCATTATACATGAGTTTAACCTAAACCAACCATGGAAAAGTACAAGGTAAGGTTTATTTCACAATCTCTTCATTATCCAAGGTTGTTGATACCTAATAATCTACTGGGATTTCTTTGTCATCCACATCCATGTTTCTTAAAATTGTTTTTCAAAACATTTTTACTATGTACAATAATATGGTTTAAATTCATTTATACCCTTGTTAGACTTTTTATAAGAGGTTTATACATGAATCTTTCCATCGTTTTCCAAACAATGTGCTTTTTAACTTTTTCTATAGAATTATGGTAAGAATGTTTTTTTAACTTATACGGCGGGTGTGGCTATTTTCTGCCGTTATAAAATATTCGAAGCTTACATTACAAACATAAAAGAATATTTTCAAATAAAATGTTTTATTTTATAAATATATGAATATTAAATGATTTCAAAATAGAAAGTGAAATTTCTCTAAAAAGAGTTTTGATTTCATCTATGTCAACATCCATTGATGGATTTTACGCTTATTTGAAGTTGATTTATCATGATACAAAACTTCTATATTTTATTGAAGGTTTTGTGATATGTTTGACTGTGGATGTGTTGTTTTTATACCATTCATGGTTTATGGATGAAATATTTACATTTCGTATGCTAGTTTTATTACGAATGTTTATGTTATGTTTAAACCTTTTCATATGGGAATGCATTAGACTTAATATGTGATGGGTAGAGCCCGCTATAGCTCCTCGATGCATCGGTTGGTCTCATGAGACAAACTAGTGTCTTGGCCCAAGGCCTTGACAAAATCCTATTTTTAGTCTTGGCATGAGGCCTTGGATATGTGGTTATAATAGTCTGGGATTATGCATTCCATCATTATGAAAGTGGTTATTGATATTTCATGTGATTATTCGATTAGTAGAATATCCATGTGAATAAGTAAATGGAATTATTTCATTTTATTTTTTCCATACTATGTTGAAGTTAAATTTTAAAAGGCTTTTGTTTTAGTTATACATTTCCTTAAATGTTTATTCTTATTTATGAAAGTTTCCACTATATTTTTATCCTTACTGGGCATTTGAGCTCACCCCTTTTCTATGTTTTATGTTTCCCAGGATGTGAAGAAGTAAATTATGAATGACTTGTAGGGATAGAATGAGAGGATAAGAGTGTATACTATGGAGACTATGTTGTTGTAGTTTTCATTTTTATGATTTAATGTAAAACTTTATGAATATATCTAGTATTTCCAATGCTACTAAACTAATCAGTCTTTCGAGACTTGATTGCGATCATGCCAATGTTATGTAATAATACACCGAATCTGGGTAACTGGGGTCGGGGAGTTACATCCTAGTTGGATAATGTTGAGCCTAACATTATGCATATTACTTTATTTTTGGTTTCCTAGATGTTCTCTCTGGGATCATTATTTCTTATTTTGATACTCATACATGCTTTCATTGGATCCGTCTTTTGAGCCACGTCGTTTTTGATATTTTTTTAATACCCAAAGGTATTACCTAGGAGTTGTCTATTATGCCTGATTAAATATATTGTGATATATTTTTTTTATATATGGAGGTGATTCCTGTAATTTGGTTGTGATTCTTACAAGTTGTTTCACCCTGAGCAATACTTGGATTCCCATTATATGAATTCTTTGGATAGACTCAGAAGGTTGTTGATTTATGTCCCTGATTTGGATGATAATTAAAGATTGAGTGACAAATAGATCTAATTGTTGGATTCTAGGGACTGACACTATGGTTGTATATGTTGTCTTGAGTGACACTAGAATCTATTTGACATATTTCTAGAACTTTCTCAGTGGGATGGTGTTTCCATCCTGTGTGATACTTGGATCTGGTTGAAAGATGTCATGGATAGACTAAATACCGGTTTAATTAATCCTCGAGTGAGTCATGGATCCTGTTGAGGTATTCCATGATGGGATTATTTGACTGATGAATTTTATACCTAGAGTGACACATGGATCCTATTGTGGTATTCCAGGGACTGAATAAATGGTGGTTTTTAATTAATCCTTTGGAAATACATAGGTCCATTTGAAGGATTCCTTGGGTGGGATCACTGGATGATTATAGTTATAAATTGAGTAATACATGGATCTAGTTGTGGGATTCCTTTGATAGACTCAGAGGGCTGATGACTCCCAAAACCCTGAGTGATTGGATGGGCTCTTTGGTTGGATGTTCTAAGATCAGAATAACGATACTCTTTCTGATCAGTTACATTACTTGAGGGGTAGTGTGGTGTCTCCACAAATTTCTTGACAGTTCTTCTAAAAATAATTCTTTTGAAGATTGACCTTCAGTATACGATATCGTTGTTTTGGGGATTGGAGGTATAAGGACCCGACCTTAAAACACTATATAATATTGAATTAAATGAACAATTAACATTGAGGATCTTTTCAGGATTATATTTTTATATAATTAGGCCATACTATTACATCATAACTTGAATATTACAAGTAGACACTACTACTCAGTATCTATTGTTTCATAAAATAAAAACACTTAAAAAGAAACATGTATAGTTCCATGTTTTAGACAGCATGACTTTTCCTTGATCCCATCCTTGACCTTATTCATATTTAAGTCCTATGGAAAACATTTCAAATATTTTGGATGAGCATAAAAACTTATTAAGGGTTATAAAATAAGGAAGGAAAACATTACCCCATCAATAAACACAAATAAATGAAACCATACTTTTCAATCAAAACATACCATACGAAATCATAATATTTATGAATAACACACACAAATCATAAATCATAAAGGTTACTTATGGAATCCATATCGCACTTACATTTTAGCTATCACAACTATGTAGGTAGTTACACTTGGAATACCCATCACAGCATATTCCCTAAATCTCTTAGGAGAAACATCACAATTACCTCCTTCGCATTACCCAATTCATTGGAGAGCAATCTCGGGCTCACACACCCAAGGTTTATCATGGAAACACCCATATACGTAAATAGTGACCAATAATTATAACATAATCATAAAAAATGACACATGTATAAGGGAAATATAACATTTCCACATTCCAGTATATAAATCAAGATATTGATATAAAAAATGTTTTTTCAAATCATTTTCAAAACCATTTAAAAAGTGATTTTTGAATCAAACTATCCCATACCACATTAAAGATTTTAAATGAATTATCATTTGAAAACATTAATGGTCATATAAAAAAATCCTAAAACCCATTTTGAATACATGGACATTAATGAGAAATATTTTGAAAAATAAATCTTTCAACCATTTAAAATGATATTTTAGTTAAAGAGTTTTTAACAAAAAGAGAGATGCTTTCATATGAATAATTGAAGAATAAATTTTAATCAAAACATTATAATATCAAGAGAGTAAAGGGATTTATGAAATAATATTTCAAAGGACAGTATATACACCATATAATAATGAATTGGTGCATAAAAACAAAGAAGTCTCAGTGGAAATGTAAATTGGGATGAAATCTCTTATAAAGATGGTATCCATAAATTAAAGATAAATCAATCACATAATAATGTGTGAGAAATATAAATACACCCAATATAAATAATTATTATGTTTAAAATAGTCATAGTTCATTCACACATATTCATAGGATGACATGTTCATGAAGTACAAGTTGAACCCAAAGAATTGAAATTGGATTAAGAAGTTCCCTTGTAAACATTTGACAGCCTAACAACGTCACATTAAAATTCAGAAGATGAGTTGATGAGATAAATATTTTATCTAATCACTTGTAATTAAAGATTATATCAATGAAGATATTTAAGAACATTTCCCAAAATAATAAGACGTAAATTAAAAAACATAACAAAAAAAGTCTTTTAAATAGAGGAGGGTCAAAGGTCCCTTACCGATTTGGTAACTTACAAAACATACACCAAATGAAAGAAGGATCATAAAATTAAGATGTAAATACTCATAAATGGAAGTATATTAAACAAAAAGTACAAACATGTGCAGTACATACACCACACAAAAGGAAATAGTGTAAAATGTAGCATGAGTCTCACGAGAATAAAAAGTGAGATGAAACCCTTTACCACGTTGTAATCAAATGTTTCGTGTGACCAAAAGCTAATTACCACCAAATTAATAATAGAATAACAATAATATAATAATAATCATGATAATATATATCAAATGGAAGTACACAATACACCATAGTAAATGAATAAGTGGCGAACAATGGAAATCTCACGGAATTAAAAGTGAGATAAGAAACTCCCTTACCTCGTGTCCGAATTGACTCGTTTGTTCCTTGTTCTTCCTGAATAATAAACTTAAGTTTATTTCAACATTATTAAGAACCTTTTTCAAGTTTATTATTCCTTTTATATCACTTATTACCATGTTATAAACATTACGTAATCATTTAAGTTAATATCGTTCATTTTGTCAATATTTGATATTTGAGTCAAAAATGAACAAATTATATTTACTAGTTGTCCATGTGGTCAATAGTACATTATATAAAGAATTATATTCATTATTTAGATATCATATATATCATATATATCCTGTATATAAATGTTTTTATAATAGTACATAACATTTGGAGATATGAAATGAAATGCACCGTTCATGGAGACGGTAAGTTGTACGTACGCATGGATGCTACTTTAATTTCTATTTATTATTTTAATGAAATTAAAACATAATGATAGATAGGTATATTATAATTACAGTATAATATCATATATAATATCATTAACTCTATTCATTTATTCATCCCATGTAAGGCATTAACGAGTCACATCACTTTAATGGGGTGGTAGTCCGCACTTCTTCAAATGATATTATCGTATTTAACCACTATGAAATCCATACAAAAGTTCTATAAAAGGGAAGTACAGAAGAATAAGGAAATAATAAAAATAATATATGTCATATATAAAAACATTTCCATCATAATGGCCACCATGAGAGGCGGTAATAGTTAATTGATCAATCATCATCTTGTGAGGCGTCAGTTTTCCATCCACAGAAACACTATGTTCTTCACCCAGTAGATAGAGGTGTGTGTAAGTGTAGTTCTAATACTTCTCATAAAAACATCCTAGTATACTGATTATACTTGTTTTGTTACAAAATAAAGGAATAAAAAGATTTTAGGGTTTGGGGAAGTAAAATAATAGAAACAAAATAAGAGAAATTGTTACCTTTAATTAGGGTAACTCCCTTCCGTTTGAACCAAAGGACTTTTTGGAGTGCCTTATGCCTAAGCTAATGCTTATAGGTGGAGGATAGGTATGTAAGGAGATTAATTGGGAAGTTTTTGGATGATCCAAATGTCTTTATAGGTGTGAATAATTGGTTAGAAGTGGTCTCTTTTTATAAGGGAGAGGTGGGGCTCTTTAGGAATGTGTGAAAATATTATTTTATAATATAATGAAATTCTATTTCTAAAGTTCAAAAAATCATTATAGTAAATGATAAGATTACTCATGGTCAAAATATAATCATACAATAGGAATTGGACTGGTTTTGGAAAATATTTTAATCATTATAATCTTATTATTTAAATCATTTATTAATGAGGCAAATAATACATCATTATTGTGTCATGAATAATTTAATTTATTCGATGTCTAAAAATTATAAAAAACTTCTATCATGTAGGAAATCTTATTATATTTCCAATTAATATTTATATACAAACATATTCTTTATATAACACCATTTTAAAATCAATTTACTAAAAGATTTCCGTTTATGTCATTTGTTATTTACATTAAATTAATTAATCAATAGTGTAATTATCACTCTTAAGTGGCTTCATGGGGTCCCAAAATCGACCCAAAGATGACCGTGGTCGGCCATGACTCATCCAATAAGGTTAGGACAAGTGTTAAGGTAATTTGGAAATATTATAATATTCTTTTTACAATTAATTACCCTATTTACCTTTAACTGCGGTAAAAGAAGTCAAACGTTACTATTCAACAAAAATTATTTTATTCTTATTGAACTACATTTTACTAACTAATAAAAAAAATGTATGTTGGATTTTCAAAATTCAATTAACAGAAGTACTAAAATTTCATTTAAATGAAAAATTCAGTTTTTTAAACTACTACTAAGTGGTTTCACTATTCATCAAAAATTGAAGTTCTTCAGAAAAATACCAAAAATTCATTCTAATATATATTTGATATTATGAATTAATAAATTATTCCTATTTTTTAAAATTCTAAACATAGATGTTTCATTAATTAATATAAAATTAATTTTTGTTGTTAAAACAAATAGCGTGTTTTCAAGAAATAATAACTATAAAAAGATTGACACTTTTTTATGTCCAATTTCAATGTGAAATTAATTCCAATGACCAACATTGGATTAAATGGTAACAATATATTCTAATAACACTTTATAACCAATTATAAAGATAATCTAACCATATAAATAAATTATATTAAAACACAGTTTTGGGTACGCTATCGAACATAGAAAACCCTTTAAAGTAAAATTAAATTTTAGTTCACAAATATTAATAAATATGAAAATGTCATAATATTTATTTTCCTGCGATGTTACATCCTTCCACGATTTTGGAAATTGCATCCTCGCAATTTTAGAATTGGGCTTGGAAACATCATTGAAAGTCCCAAATTGGAAAAAGATTCAATAAAACTATCACTTTAAAATAAAGAATGATATATAAAAAGGTCACCCAAGACAACCGATACTAGGATTCCATGTAGGAAAACATGGATATGGAAGAGAAACAAAATGGCACATTCTGATGGAGAGTGGTAGAAAAGATGATTTGGAGAAATTTAACAACCCGAAAATCACAAACTTGTGATGGGTTAAACATTCATTGATTCTGCACTTTGAAATGTTAACAAACAACGTTTTTTTAGTTACTTTTCTTTGAGGAATTTATTTATGATCTTAACTAAAAATATAATTACATGTCATGTTGACTTTCATCATTTACTAGATTTCTAACACAAACTCATATTTTCTCCAAATGATGAGTATTCAGGATGACTATTTCACATTAAAAGCACTATAATATACTTTGAGAGAATCACATAATCCGCAAAAGTTGAACTATATATTTAACATGTCTTTAGACCTTAACCAAAAACAAAATTGGTTATAAAAGTTCAGATAATCCCGATAATGTATAATCCTATACAAAAATAAAAACTTCTTTTAATCTCCAAAATTCGTCAAACAATACCCAAAGTTCAACCAAGACCATTCAATAAAAACTTGTCTATAAAATTATTCAATGTAATCCAAACAATTATTGAAAACAAAATCTCTGAAGGATTTACTCACATAGTCTTCCAAGATAAATCTTAACATTAATCTCCAAATAACATAAGTTACTCTTAAAGTCTCATATTGAAAAGTAATTAACTTAATCACATATCCTCAATGATAGGTTAATAATTTCCATATATAACCGAAAATCGTTTATTATTGATTATTAAAATCACCTAAAAAATAATTAGTTATACTAACCATGGACTTCATGTAGTCTAGTGGTTGGTGATAAATACCTGTCACACTTTGTTTGTGGGTTCGATTCCCGCAGCTTTGTCCAACGTGACAGGTTGTCACGCGGTCTATGTGTTTTTATTTTTTTCAAAAACAATATAATTTGAAACCATTCCCAAAAAGAGATAAATTTATCAAAAATAACCATAACATGTTATAACCACAAAGGTTATCTAATAACTTTTATTTTGCATCCCAAAAATGTATTAACTTGTAATTGCCTAAAATTAAAGGAGCATATTAACTCAAATGGTTCTTTATAACTATATCCACATATGAAAAGATAATTATTCATTGAATAAAATTTTCATATATCAAACATCAGAGTTACTCATACTAAAAAAAGGCTTCTAATGTAATTTCCATCATCAAAATAACCTTAATACTTTTATGCATTTCACCATCCTAAAATCTACCACAACACTTGAATCTCATATATGTTGACTTCTTACTCATTCAACATTATTCAACATCCATTAACCATTACTTTCCAGATTATTATGAAATACTTCATTCATACAGAAAAATCATGAATCATATCTTATGATTCAATAATATCAAAACATATGTTAAGAAATAATCCATACCTTTCATTGTTCATTGTTAGTTTCTTCATCCTCAATCAGAATGACATAAGGTATTGGTAAACAAATATTTTTATGATCCTATTGATCCCATTCTAAAAACTTCTTTGTAGGACATGTGTTTGTATAATGACCATGCACACAAAATTTATATCATTCAATTGATCCCTTAGAAATACCTTCTTTCACTTTCCTAGAGTCAACATGATGCTTCTTTTTTTCCATGGATGGTTCTGGAATTATGACCTTCATTTCCACATCCATAGAATCTTTTTGCCTCTTTGAAACATTTTCCTAGGTGTTTCTTTCCACATCCTTGACACATAGGTTTTTGAACATATATATCTTTATGATTATTAGTTGAACATCAATAGGGATTTTCTTCTCTCATATATACTGCCTTATAAGAATCACTAAGGATCAGGTGGTCAATCATGACTCTAGATAGCTGGTTGAGAATAACCACAAGAGTTATCATTGCAACTCCCATATCATTCAGTTGCTCATTTATAAAAACATCACAATTTTCATCACATTCATTGTTACTTTGGTGCCTGCTAGATCCATCCATTGACTAAAACCGAAAATGTAAGTGTGAGTATATTAGTAAAATCATCATATAATATCTTATGAGGTGGGTAAATACTAAGATAAACGTATTCATGTTATCTTAAACTCATTCACTTTATCTAAAATTACTATGACTCTTTCTAAAATCCTAACCATTATGGTAATGTCACTTATTCTTAAGGAAAACCCTAACCTCTAAAGTAATCTAAACCAACCTCTGATACCAACTATAAGGACCCGACCTTAAAACATTACATAATATTGAATTAAATGAATAATTCAAATTGAGGATATTTTTTGGTTTATATTTTTAGAGAATTATGCAATACTATTACATAATAACTTGAATATTACAAGTAGACACTACTACTCAGTTTCTGTTTTTTTTTCATAAAATTAAATCTCTTAAAAAGAATCATGTCTAGTTCCATGTTTAGAAAACATGACTTTTCCTTGATCCCATAATTAAACCTATTCATCTTTAAGTCCTATGGAAAGATTTTAAAAAACATGGTATGAACATAAAAACCTCAGTAAGGTTTATAAAATAAGGAAGGAAAAAATTATCCCATCAATAAATACAAATCAATGAACCCATACTTTTCAAACATAACATACCATACGAAATCATATCATTTATGATCAACACACCAAAATCATAAATCATAAATGTTACTTATGTAATACATATCAAAATACATTTTACCTATCATAGCTACAAAGAGAGTTACACTTGGAATACCCATCACAGTATATTCCCTAAATCTATTAGGAGAAACATCACGTTTACCTCCTTCATGTTACCCAATGCATTGGAGAGCTATATCGGGCTCACCCGCCCTATGTTTATCACGGAACCACCCATATATGTAAACAATTCCCAATAACCATAACATAATACTAACATATGACACATGTATAAAGTAAAGATAACATTTCCACATTCCAATATATAAAATCAAGATATTGAAATAAACAATATTTTTTCAAATCATTTTCAAATCCATTTAAAAATAGATTTTTGAATCATAGTGTCTGATACCACTTTGAATAATTTAAATTAATTATCATTTGAAAACATTAATATACATATCAAAAAATCCTAAAACCCATTTTGAAAGCATGAACATTATTGAGAAATATTTATATTAATAAATCTTTAAACCATTTAAAATGATATTTTAGTTAAACAGTTTTTAACAAAAAGAGAGACGCTTGAATATAAATATTTGAGGATTAAATTTTAATCATAACATTATAATATCATGAAAATAAATGGACTCATGATATAATATTTCAAAGCACAATATATACACCATATAAGAGTGAATTGTTTCAAAACAACAATGATGTCTCTGTGGAAATGTAAATGGGGATGAAATCTCTTATAAATACGGTATCCTTAAATTAAGGATAAATCAATCACATAATTATGTGTGAAAAATATATATAAACCCTATATAAGTAATTATTAAGTGTTAAAAAATCAATGATCATTCACACATATTCATAGGATGGCATGTTCAAGAAGTAAAAGTTGAACCCAAAGAATTGAAATTGGGTTAAGATGTTCCCTTGTAAAAATTGGACAGCCTAACAGCGTCACTTTAAAAATTAGAAGACGAGTTGATGAGATAAAAAGGGTATATCATCACTTGGAAAAAAAATTATGTCAATGATGATATATAAGAACATATCCCAACATAATAATATGTAAATTAAAATACATAATAAAAATAAGTCTTTTAAATAGAGGAGGGTCAAAGGTTCCCTTAACATACAGAACTTACGCCAAATGAAACAAGTTTCATACAATGAAGATTTAAATACTCATAAATAGAATTATATTACACAAATAGTACAATCATGGTCAGTACATAGACTACACAAATGGAAATAGTGGAAAATATAGCATGAATATCACAGGAATAAAAAGTGAGATGAAACCCATTATGACGTTGTAATCAACTGAGTCGTATGACCAAAGGTTAATAAACACCAAATTAATCACATTATACCATGAATATAATAAGAATAATGATAATATATATCAAATGGAAGTACACACTACACAAAATGCAATGAAAAGTGGCTAGCAATGGAAATCTCATGGAATTAAAAGTGAGATAAGAAAATCCATTACCTCATGTACAACTTAATTCATTTGTTACTTGTTCTTCATTAATAATAAACTAATGTTTATTTATACTTGTTTAAGAACCTTTTTCAAGTTTATTATTCCTTTTATATCACTTATTACCATGTTATAAACATTATGTAATCATTTAAGTTAATAACGTTCGTTTTGTCGATATTTGATACTTGAGTCAAAAATGAACACCTTATATTTACAGGATGTCCTTGTGGTAAATATTAAATTATATCCAGAATTATATTAATTTTTTATATATCATATATATCATATATATCTTGTATATAAATGTATTTATAATAGTACATAACATTTAGACATAAGAAATGAAATGCACCGTTCATGGAGACGGTAAGTTGTACGTACCCATTAACGCCACTTCCATTTATATTTATTATTTTAATTTAATTAAAAAATAATGATACATAGCTATATTATAATTACAGTATAAAATCATATATAATATAATTAAATCCATTCCTTTATACATCCCACGTAATTCATTAACGATTCACATCACTTTGAGGGGCAGTAGTCTGCACTTCCCCAAATGAGATTATCATATTTAACCACTATGGAAACCATAAATGCATGATATAAATGGGATGTACAGAAGAATAAGGAAACAATAAAAACAATATATATCATATATAAGTATAGTTCCATCATAATGGCCACCATGAGAGGTGGTAAGAGGTAATTGAACAAATATCATTTCGTGAGGCATTAGTTTTCCATCCACAGAAACACTATGTTCTTCACCCATTAGATGGAGGTGTGTGTATGAGTAGTTAGAATAATTCTCATAAGAAAATCCTAGTATATTTAGGATACTGTTGTTTTTTACAAAAATAATAATAAAAGAGTTTAGGGGATGGATAAGTAAAATAAAAGAAAACAAATTAAGAGAAACTGTTATCATTAATTTGGGTGAGTCCATTCGGTTTGAACCAAAGGACTTCATGAAGTGCCTTATGCCTAAGGTAAAGCTTCTATGTGGAGGAATGGGATGTATGGACCTTAATTGGGCAGAGTTTTGACGAGACAAATCGATTTAGAGGTGTGAAGAATTGGATAGAAGTGGCTCCTTTTATAAGGGAGAGGAGGGGCTCTTTTAGAAAGTGAGAAAATATTATTTTATAATATAATGATATTCTATTTAAAAAGGTCAAAAAATAATTATATTATAATATAATATTACTCATGGTAAAAATATAATCATAAAATAGTAATTTGACAGGTTTTGCATAATATTTTAATCATTATAATCTTATTTATTTTAATCATTTATTAATGAGGTAAATACTACAGCATTATTGTGTCATGAATACATTAATTTATTTTGTCTAAAAATTATAAAAATATAGTATCATGTAGGAAAGAATTTTAGCTTCCCAATGAATATTTATATAAAAACATATTCCTTATATAACACCATATAAAAATTAATTTACTAAAAGATTTTTGTTTATGTCATTTTTTCCTTTACATTAAATTAATTAATCTAAAGTGTCATTATCACTCCTAAGTGGCTTCATGGGGTCCCAAAATTGATCCAAAGATGTCCACGGTCGTCCATGACTCAACCAATAAGTTTAGGACAAAATTTAAGGTAATTTTTAAATATTATATTATTCTTTTTACCTTGAATTACCCTATTTACCTTTAACGACGGTAAAAAAAAGTCAAATGTTACTCTTCACCAAATATTATTTCCATCTTATTGAACCACATTTTACTAACTAATAACAACCATGTATGTCTTATTTTCTAAATTCAATTCACAGAAGTGGTAAAATTTCATTTAAATGAAAAAGTCAGTTTTTCTAACTACTACAATGTGGTTTCACTATTCATCAAAAATTGAAGTTTTTCAGAACAAATACCAAAAATTTAGCCAAAGATATATTTGATATTCTGAATTCAAAAATGTTTACTATTTTAAAAAATTATAAACATAGAAGTTTCATTAATTAATTTAAAATTAATTTCGGTTTTTAAAAAAATACTGTGTTTTTAAGAAACAATAACTATCAAAATATTGACACTTGTTTATGTCCAATTTCAAATTGAAATTGTTTCTGATGGACATAATTGGATTAAATTGTAAAAATATATTATAAATACACTTTAAAACCAATTAAAAAGATAATGTATCTATATAAATAAGTTATATAAAAACACAGTTTTGAGTTAAAATACAATATTTTTCACTATTCATTAGAAAATGAACATTCTCAGAAAAATTCCAAAAAAATACAAAAAGTAAATTTTGATATCCCCATTCTAAAGACGGGATTTTATTTGGTAAAATTAATTATATTAAACTGAAAAAATATATTTAAAGAGATTTCACCATTAAATGGCGGTAAATCAACCTTTTAATGTAAATTATGCTTAAAATTGGATTTATTCACATTTTAAGCCTCTAAATTTTATAGGATAAATGTAAATACATTAATAAAACATGTATAATAATATTGTGGTATGTTTTTTTCATTACCACCAATACAACAGCTAGGTGTTAACTACCATTTAAAATAATAATATTATATTATTAGTGTTCAACGTAAGATTTCCAAGAAACTCATTGTTGTGTATTGGGTACACTATCGAACATAGAAACCCCTCTAAATTAAAATTAATATTTAATTCACAAATATTTATAAATATGAAAATGTCATATTCTTTATTTTCTTGGGATGTTACATGAGGTGTGTACTTGAGAATCCATGTTAGGAAATGTATGCCCTTGTGGTTTCGTATATTTTTAAGAGACATTTACAGTGTTAGATGAATAAAGTATATGGTTATTGGGATTAAAATCCTAGGGATTGGCTTTATGATACACAGCTTTAGTGGAATGACATTAAGCTCAATTACCTTTCATAGTATATCCCGGTGATCTGGATTATGGACCCATGGATTGACCACTGATGTGTTTCATATTGTTTTATTCACATACTCATGAATAATAATATTCATGTAAATATTTTTAGGTATGGGACTATACATGTGTAAGTATATGGTTATGGGAATCCATGGTGGCACTTATCCAGTTGACAGGGATTATGGACCCTAGGTTTGACAATGTGCTCGCATTGGTTTACTTCCTTTTGGTTATTCTTGAGCCAGGATAAGCATGTTGATTTTGCAAAAACTTATTGCATAACATTTATAGGTTGTTTATCGGGGTGGAATACTGAGACTCTTTCTAACCCCAACACGTGTACCTTGGTGTACATGTTGATATTATTTCTTCTTTTCAGGTTGAGAATGAGTTGCATGATGGATAGTGTTGAGTCCTAGTACTGCATGGTCAAGTGGAGCTGCTCGAGTGGGCTCTTATAATTGGGATAGTTCATTTCGACGGTGTGTGGAGATTCTGTAGGTGGGATGGCTCGATGATAGTAGTGGTTCCATGTACTTTTACATTAAATATATTTGGTACTTTTGTATCTGTATGGTCATCCCAGTGGGTGACCAATGTTATTTTGTATTGTATTTCTATTCGGGATATTACAATATTTCATTTATTATTACTGCATGTTCTATTTAAGTAATTTACTACTTCTGCACTCTGTTTTCTTTCCACTGTGTTGGATACTTGTCTATTTCCACTTTTTTCTACTCATATATGAGAGAATAGTCTCACAACTATAACCCCCTAGGCCCTCACTACTATTCGATATCCTCTGGAGTACGAGGAGTCACACTTGAGGCCTTGTAACCCACTAGCTCATTTTACTAGTTCAGTAGAATCTTGGTCAGTACGATACAAAGTGGTATTTGAGATGTTTTCTTTTCGTGGTATTTACTATTTTTTATATGGTAAATAAAAGTATTAGGAATGTGTTGGTACCTGTGATGGATATCATAATTGTGCAGAAAGAACACTTTTTTTGGAAAGAAGTCCCAGTTACTGGGGTTATGGGATTTCTATTCTGATTTTAAATTTTACAATTGTATAGAATTTACTGATTGAGGGATACACATGTTGTTTTTGGTTTTCATGATTTATTGAAGATATCTGGATCTTGACCATTAGGAAGAGTTCATAGATGGATTTTTTACTCTTGTCCAACAAAGGAAAGGGGAATATCATGCATCATATTTGGCATGTAGTATTCACATCATATAAGAATTCTAGTGTGGTTTTACTAACGACTAAGGATTTTTGGATTTCATACATATATACATAAAATTGATGTATGGTTTTGTGGATATATGTTGAGGCATTTTAGTTTGATTCTGATGAATCATTACTTGTGCAAAGGAGGTGTAGTGACCTTGAATGTTGACATGGAATGTGATTCCCTTTTTTGTGACTCTTTTGTGTGTTGTTAATCATGTCTGTGGATATCTAGTTGGATCAATAAGTAATATTCCAATAGATACCAAGACTTTAGATGAAAATTAAACCTCCTTGGATTAGTTCCTTCTAAGGATGCTATAATAAGATCAGGTCCCTTCTAGGCTGTGTTTTCAGCTTTGATGCTCGTTAGTCATTGTGATCTTCACCGGATTTTGAGTGGTTTTTATATTTTAGTCTAGGTTGTTAAACCATGTGACCCTGTTGTGAGGCTTTTTCTAGGAGGCTATGTGGGAGATCGAGAGGTCCTTAGTTTTGACTCAGACCCCTATGGGTCAACATCCATTTTATTTATGGGAAACCATTGTGGGAGGGGTTTGTCTGTGTTTATGATTCCATTTTGCAAGTGATATTATTATATAATATTTTTGAGATCGAGTCATGGTATGTGATCGAGTTCTATATTATAGTCATGTTGATGCCTTTGTATTTTAATGGAGCATGTTGGGAGCTTGTTTCATTAGGTTGTCTTCAACATGTAAGAGTCTTCGGGTTCTTGGCATGGTCGACCAGTGTTTCTGTTATTTCCAATGTAGTTAGAGTGTGGGTATATTCTCATTAATGGACGACTCATAAGAGTATGAGTCATTTTTTTTAAGATACACACTTGTTACATGTGGTAGCATTTTAATTTAAATGGGTGAGTTGACAGGTGTGAGATAAGGACCAATGTGCTTCAAGGATTTCCTTGGGCTTTGATCCTAGGTGTTTTATGGAATTTCCCTCCATGGTAGAGGTAAAAATGTGAAATGTGGGGTATCGTGAGATCGATTACCCATGGTTAAATCCTTGTCATGTTATGATAGGATGTGTGTGCGTGGCTCGGAGGGAGTTGTGAATGACCTTTTTATAGAATCTTATTGTACTCATGTTAGAGAAAATAATGTTCTATCTTGATTCATTTTGAGTATACTAATAGAGCATCATCCTTACCCCAAGTTACTTTTCTTTTTTCATTCTAAATTTTCATCCCTTTTGAGGAAGGGAAACTGTTGAGGTTGTTCTTAGGGAGCATTTTATGTTAATAAATATGTTAGATAGTGAAACATTAGACTTTTGAGGGTAGTGGCCCTCATTTTTAGCTGAAATTTTGGTTTTTTTGTTGGTCCATTAGGCACAAAGTTTTCTTTTGAGATGAAGATAAGAGTATTACTATGGTAAGGAGTACCAAATCAGTCGAAATTGAATGTCTTCACCGTATAAGGGAGTTTTTGACACTATGATAAAGCTCATTGGATAGTCCATATATCCTGGTTGTGCAGATTCTCGAGTTGAGTGTGAGGATACTAGTCCTTGAACCAGGCTTCATGAGGATGAGAATGTATTTAGTGGGGAGTTTGTGAGAACCAGTGTTCTTCTGGAATGCAGTTCAGAGTAGAAATTATAATTTTTTCTTTTAGATGCATTTAAAGGGGTAAAATGATCATTCACCAAGTAGATTATCTTATATAGTTATTCTACCCACTCTATTGGTCCATGATTATATTGGTTACCCTTGTATACGATCTTGGTAGAACTCTGATCCGTTCGAATTTTGGTAGAATAATTAACATTTAACATTTATTAAATTATATAAAAATTTATTCACATAGGGTAATTCGGCCATAAATTATGATGTAATCATTGAATTAAGATATTGTATCCTCTATTGATTCTAGAATGATGAGTTTAACCAAGGTGAGTCCTAAACTCGAGTCAGGAACCCTAGCCAGATCGTGCCGCATTTTCATCATTTTCATTCTTTTCCATTTCTTTATTTCCTCTTCTTTGTTCCTCCTTCTTGCATATGCCTCTCTTATGGATCCAACGAAGCCTCTTGACTAAGATAGAAATGGGTAATGGGGAAAAAGAGAGAGAAGTACTGGAATAAAGGTACCATCATGAAGCCCTTGATGCACTAAATCGTTGAATGGAGACCATGGATAGTGAAATCCAGCAAAGAATTAGTGGTTTCCTCCTAAAGGTAGGCCCATTTTTGTTTTCATCATATATTCCCTTTAATTTCATTGTTACAAGTTGTTAATGGCATATTTTTTCGATTGGTCTTCTAAGATTGAAATTGTTGTTTTGAGGGTGAAAACATCGGTTTTAGGTGATCTGAGGGTTTCTTGTTCGGGAAAACTATGTGACACGACATGTAGTATGGGGTGACATGCCAGATGTGTTATTCTCTTTAGGGGAAGATGATGTTTTTAGATTAAACTCTGTGTAACAGGGTGTACACATTGTTTTCTGATACATGGATATGTAGACGAGTATCTTGGCTTGTGTGCCCCTATAGGGGTACAAGACACTGTGGAGTACATGTAGCAGAACCTGTGTGGGTAGCACGCTATGTAAAAGTACAAGGCCTAGAAAGTACCTTCCAGGATGGTTGAGGGTAATAGGTAAATAGCCCATGTCAGATACATGCTATGTACCCACCATACATGTTGTGTACCTAGGGTGATTACATCCCCAATCCGGTGGAAGTACATGCCCTTGTGGCATGATGGGAGTACACAGTGTGTACCGAGGTTACATGCCTTATACATTCCCCTTTCAACCCTTTGAGGGTTGTCTATATCCTTTCTCCATGATGTCATATTTTGACCCATGAGTATTCCATTGTGAGTAGTATTCCATAGAGATCATGTTGGAGAAACCAGTGGAGAATTCTGATGACTCCTAATATGTTTTTTGTGGTGTTTAACTAAATTGAGAGGTTCTTCATCCTGTTATTGAATTCAGTTGTCTCTTAAGAGTGATACATGGTGTGGATATTGTTTGGGATTTCATAAAATCCTAATTGAGATCCTGAGCTATGATGAGATTTTAGATATCTCCCTATAGCTATGCTTTTGACAACATTCCCCTTGTGAGGCGTTTCCTTCTGCCCTATGAGGTCGTGACACCTATTTCTTCAAAGGATCCCCTAAGCGATTCCATTTCATAAATTTTGTTCATGGGAGTAACTTGTAGGGTCCTTGTACCTATGTATTGTATTGAGGATCCCAATGAGGATTCCTTCATTGTTATCAATATATGATCCCGTTTTGGTTTCCTCACATGCCATTATATTTAAGGATCTCGTGTATTATGCCTTCACTCATGTTTACCTGGAGGATACCAAGTGATAATCCACTTTGAGTTTGACTATAGTGACCTAGAAGGTACCCATTACCTGAACAAACCTGAGCATTCCTGACATGTTTTGGTAGAGATGGTGTTTGGGTGTCACCTAGAACCAGTGCCAAACTGTTATACCCGTGGGGCTATGGCTGGAGTGTTGCGTTGGGGGTTTGGCCACCCTGCCTCATTTATTTATTTTTTGATATGGTTATTTCATATTAAACAATGGTTACAAGGGGTTATTCTTATTTTATTTATATTGATCGTGATGCAAGTAATGTTTCATTATTTTAGGTGGACCATATTTTTTTCTATGATCCATATTTCTTATTGGGATACTCAGATGTGCTTTCTTGTGATCTAGCTTCTAAGACATGTTTTTCGAATATTTTTTGTATACCTAGATGAATTTCCTGGGAATTGAATATTTATAACGATTATAGTTATTTTGATATATATTTTTTATTAGGATGTCAAGATGTGATTCCTAAAATCTTGTTGTTGACAGTTACAGGTTGTTTTTAGATAAACGATACTTGGATTCCCACTATAAGAATTCCTTGGACGGACATAGTAGGGTGTTGATTTATATCAATGATATTGATGATTATTAATATTTTAGTGAAATATAGATTAGTTTGAAGGATTATAGGGATGTAATTAATGGTTTGATATGTTACCCTGAGTGACACTTGAATCCAGTTGACAGATGACTTGAACAAGCTCAGTGGGTTTGTGTTTCCACCCTGAATGATTCTCGGATCATGTTGATGAATGTCTTTGATGGAACCAGTGGTGGCTTAATTAATACTTAAGTGAATCATGGATCATGTTGAGGGATTCAATGATGGTATCAGTGTATTGATGACTTTTATACCCGGACTGACACCTGGACCTAGTTGAAGGATGCTAGGGACTCACTCAATGAAGGATTGTGCTTTAGATGTGGGAAATACTTGGATCCAATTGAGGTATTACTTAGATGGGAAAAAATCTAATTATCATTATATCATGAGTGATAATAAGATCTAGATGAGGGATTCCAAGGATGGATCCATAGGACTGATTACTTCCATGCCATGAGTTATTAGACGACCTCTTTGGTTAGATGTTCTAAAATTGGAATAACAGTGCTCTTCCAAATTTGTGACATGACTTGAGGGGTATCATGGTGTCTCTCCAGATGTCCAAACAGTTCTTCCAGAAATATTTCTTTATAGGACTGACTGTCGGTATATAGTATCATAGTTTTTTTTATTGGAGGTTAGTATGTGAGGACCTATGGTAGGACGTGTATCCTCCTATGCTAACATACCATACTCAGAGACTTTTCCAGCGTTTACTGAAATAGGTATATGTTGATTGGGATTATAGACCTTGGGATTGACATAATGATACACAACATGTGTGTCATGACATCTAGCTCAATTCCATAAGATAGGATGTCCAGACGATCAGGATTACATACCTAAGGATCAACCACTGATTTGGTTTCTTACTGTTTGATTCACATACACAAGAATATTAATATCAATGTATATATGTATATGTATCATAAAATTCATTTTTATGTATATAGTTATGGACTTCAATGGTGGTAATTTCCTAGTTGAAAGGTATTACAGACCCTGGGTTTGACTGTGGGAACATGTTGCCTTACTTCCTTTTGGTTGTACTATATCTAGCTGAACGTGTTGCTTTTCCATAAACTTATTGTAGCACATTTATAGGTTTCCTGTTGGGGTGACCAACTGAGAATATTTATCACCCCTATACGTTCAACTTGGGTTAATTGTAGACATTATCTTTGCTTCTAAGGTTGAGCATGAGTTTCATGGTGGATAGGGCTGAGGCCCAGTGTTTCATGGTCGATCACAGCTGATCATGTGGGATTTTCATGAACCAGTCCAAGTCGACCCGGAACTGGCCACCCGGGTAGATCCATGACATGTCTTGAGAGGCATTAAAAATCCTCCCATGATGGTGACATGAACCTAGGTCATCAGATATTGTGAAAAGATAATGATTTCCCCCAAATATAAAATATAAATCAAATAGCATAATTAAATTGACATCCCAATACACATTTATAAAAACTAAATTGATCATCACGTAGAGAACAAAACTTGATGTAAAAATGAACAATATAACTAAAAAGACTAGAAATGATGACCAAAAAACACCATGTGACCCTGCTGGTAACTCTCCAACTCAAAGATCACATATCTCTCAAGGTGATCGAATTCAAGATGAAACCTTTACAAGGGCTAAAACCCCAAAAGAACTATAGCATGAGTATTAAAACTAAGTAGGCTAGCCCGATATTCTATTCCAAATGCACATCCATTAAAATAAAAAAAGTCGAGTTTGAACTAAAATATATAAAATTATGGTTTTCTACATGATTACTCATAACAATGTACAACCCATTTCCCTTATTCATTTCCAAAACTAGATTCGTTCACTTATTGTGAAAATATCACTATCAAGGGGAAAGTGATATTTACAATTACATATTTGTAAAAAGAGGATAAAACACATTAATTTGAATACCATTTTAATAAAACGTATAAAAACTAATCCAGAAGTTTCCAATAAATACAATAAACAAGAAGGCATGATAGTAATCACACAACAAGGGTAATGTAAATGTACATTCAAGAATCATATTCATAACTCCAAGAAACTAAAATCCAAATTGAAGAGGGAGAACCTAGGTGATCAAGAATTATCCCAAAGACACCAATACATGGGACATCATCCCCATTGACATGTCACACACAATGAAATCATATTTCTCAATATGGTCATCCTTCCATTCTGAGGTAGGCCGATGGAAAGTCCCCTGGAAATAAATCCAATATATCCACCTACTATGGGCCACTAGTCAGTACGATAACCTACCAATGAAACAATTATTCATATAATATTCTCTCAATATGCTAGTTTCCCATGTCTCATGTATATAGTGGGGGTGATCCAACCAATGCCATATGATCATCTGATCTCAATATATATATATATAATAATTCTCAATAGTCATCTCCCAAAGTAACATTAAAACCGATCACATGCTATTAATCAAAAAGAAAATAAAGAGTGAAACCTGAGGCACTCTAATAATGGAACACAATAATTAATTTGTATGTAAATCCCATTTATTATATACATACAATCCTAGTAGGAGAAACATCAACAGGAGGTTTTCATAATCAACAATTTCCCTTTTTTCCACAATGTTTCCAAATAGGTCATTAAGTGTTTATTGAAACTAACATTTTCAAAAGGAAAAAATATCAATTTTAGAAAATAGGTTTATAAAATCCATTTAAAGAGACAAACCACATTAAGAAATCCCATAAAACATTCAATTTACACATCCAATGCACTACCTTTTTTATAAGGATTCCAAATAGGCCATCTTCTAGAAACTCGGGCCCAAACATGTTACAAACCAAAACCCAATTGGTTTTTACAACCAAAGACACATTGGAAATGTAACACCCCAAGCTTCCACGGTACGTTTCCCTTCTAATAATGCGATAGCGTTTGTTGTACGCAACCTCGAGTTCTAACACACACCACAACTAATTAAACTAGCCGTTGTGAATAGTAATACCTACTTTTTGAAATCATATATATTTTATATTTCAAAATGGACTTCATTTTTGGATTCGGAATATTGAAATTATCCTAGGGTGAAATTTTGGTACTTTTCGGATAACTTTTATATTTTGATGAATAGTGAAAATTACTAAATTTTAATTAAAAACAACTTTTTTAATCAAAATAATTAATATTGATAAATTATGAATTTGAGTGGTTTTGAAGTATATTTAGAATATATTTTTACCATTTAATATAATGTTTGTCATTGGACATAATTTTACAATTAAACCGAACATAAACAAGTGTCAATCTTTTGATAGTTATTATCTCTTAAAAACACGCTTTTTGTTTTGACAGGGGGAATTAATTTTAAATTAATTTCTCCCACTTCTGTGTTTTGAATTTAGGAAAATGGATTCCATATTTGTAATCAGGATGTTCAAATTGTGTAAATAGGTAACTTTTATTTTTAGACATTTTGAATAATTACTGCGGTAAATATTTTATTTACCATGGTTAAGGGTAAATCCGGTAAATAAGGGTTAAATAAATAATATTATAATAATACTAAATTACCCTAAAACGTTTCTTAACCCTATTGGTTGATACAAGGTCGACCATGGGCATATTTGGGTCTATTTTGGGACCCCATGGATCCACTTGTAAGTGATAATGACACTTTATTTTAATTAAGTTAAAATGAATACAAAAATGACACAAGCATATATCTTTTAGAAAAACAATTGTTACATAGGGTTATATATGTTGGATTTTAGATTATAAATATTCATTATAAAGATAAAAGGATTTCCTACATAATGATATTTTATTTATAATTTTTAGACATTAAATATTATTTTTTATGTATGACACGATGATGATGCAGTAATTACTATAATAGTGAAAAATTAAAATAATTGATATTATAAATGCCCAAATAAATATAATATGAAATTTTTAATGAATTAAACTAATTTTCTAGGATAACATGATATATTAGGATTGATTTAATTAACTTTTTTTGAAGTAATCAATCTGTTATGAGTTTCACAAAAATCAACTATTGAATAGTGTCAAAATTGACATAAAAGAGTTCTTAAAACAAATATTATATTATTAATTGATATTAAATTCCTAAAAAACTAAGGGTCGGCAAAGAGACTTATATCATGATAGGTTCATCATTAATGGACCACTTGGGGGTCGCTTGGATGTATGTAGTAAGTTTATTAACCATATTATATAAAAATACAAAGAGACATTGTGAAAGTGAAACTAATTAACTTAGAGTTAATACTTAAAGATAAGGTTAATTTAAGTACCCAAACCTGTCTAAATTCTATTGGTTGAGTTGTTTTCGACCCATACCCACCTTAACCTTTGAATATTAAACTTTGGATCCATTGGAAACAGATTATGAATTTATTATAAACTAATATCTCTAGCTTTTCCAAAGGTGCCCCTCACCCCTCTTATAAAAGGGCACTCCTCCTTCTCATTTATTCACACCTTAAAAGCCTTTTGGTTCGGCCAAACTCTGCCCAAATACTCTCCCAACATCCCTAACTACAACCTAGAGGCCCTAGTTTGATCAGAAAGCCAATTTAAAGATCCCTTTTGATCAAATCAAAAGGAAGAACCCGAAGAAGAGGTAATGTTTTCACCACCCCTTTTCAAGTTCCTTTCTTCTTCCACTTCTTCTTTCTTTCTTCTTACCATTCTAAATTAATAACTCCAGTATCTCACATATACTGTGATGTTATTATAAATATGGTACAACCATATTCAGTATTCTATCCACCCTTTGAATAACATGTCACCATACGTGCGTACGTACGGCTTACCGTCTCCACGTCGTGGTGTAATTGTTATTCAATATAATATTATTTGGATGGGTATAATAATGATGTGTAACTCATGTAAATAATAAATATAACATGTTAATGATTCTTTATATATGATATAACATCCATTTATATATTATTTCAATATCAAAAGAATGATATTTTCGCTCATGCGTACGTACGGACTACCGTCTCCACGAACGCGATAAGATTCATTCTCCATCGTATCCATTCAAGTATAATTATCATTTGATAATTTAAAAATGATGTTTAAGGACTTTATATCCTTCTGTATATGAATAATATACAACCTATCCATTACAAGCATTTCTTACGTAACAAAACATATAAAAAAAACAAGTAAGTTAACACCCGAAACAATGATAATACTAAGATATTATTATCAAATCAATATTAAAAGATCATATATGATATCATATTAATGTATAAGATTATTGTATAATTTAATAACAATTATTTCACCATTATACAGGAGGTTAACCTACCCCATCCAAGGAAAAGTACAAGGTAAGGTTTATTTCACAATCTCTTCATTATCCGAGGTTGTTTATACGTAATAATCTACTGGGATCTCGTTATCGTCCACATCCATGTTTCTTCAAAATGTATTTCAAAACATTTTTAATATTTAAAAGAATATGGGTTAAAGTCATTTATACCCTTGTTTGACTTTTTATAAGAGGTTTATGAGGGAATCTTTCCGTCGTTTTCCAAACAAGGTGCTTTTTAACCTTTTCGACAGAATTAAGATAAGAATGTTTTTTTTAACTTATATGGCAGGTGCGGTTATTTTCCGCCGTTATAAAATATTCAAAGCTTTCCTTACAAGATTATAAGAATATTTTCAAGAAAATGTTTTATTTTATATGGTTCTTAAATGATTTCAAAAATAGAAAGAGATATTTCTCTAAAAATAGTTTTGATTTCATCTATGTCAATATCCTTTGTTGGATTTTACGCTTATTAATAGTTGATTTATTATGATACAAAACTTCTATATTGTATTGAAGGTTTTGTTATATGTTTGACTGTGGATGTGCTATTTTTTATACCATTCATATTTTATGGTGAAATTATTGCCATTCGTATGATAGTTTTAATACGTATGTTTATGTTATGTTTAAACCTTTTCATATGGGAATGCATTGGACTTAATATGTGACGGGTGGAGCCCGCTATAGCTCCTCGATGCATCGGTAGGTCACATGAGGCAAACTAGTGTCTTGGCACAAGGCCTTGACAAAATCTTATTTGTAGTCTTGGCACGAGGCCTTGACTATGTGGTTATGATAGTCTGGCATTATGCATTCCAACATTATGAAAGTGGTTATTGATTTTTGCATGTGATTATTCGATTAGTAGAATATCCATGTGAATAAGTAAATGGCATGATTTCATTTTACTTTTTCCATACTATGTTGAAGTTCAAGTTTAAAAGGCTTTTGTTTTAGTAATTCAGTGCCTTAAATGTTTATGCTTATTTTTGAATGTTCCGCTATATTGTTATCCTTACTGGGCATTTGAGCTCACCCCTTTTCTATGTTTTATTTTTTCCAGGATGTGAAGATGTAAGTTATGAATGACCTGCAGGGATATTATGAGGGGTTTATAGTGTGGACTGTGGAAACATTATGTTGTTGTAGTAGTTTTTCATTTTATGATGTAATGTAAAACTTATGAATATATCTAGTTTTTCCAAGGCTACTAAACCAATCGGTCTTTCGAGATTTGATCTTTCTTGTGATCATGCCAATGTTATGTAATAATGCACCGACTCTGGGTAACTGGGGTCGGGGCGTTATAGTTGGTATCAGAGGAAGTTTAGTACAAACCATGGAAGCTAGATTTAGATAAACTCTGATTAGAGAACGTAGACCTAAGATGAACTTTGAGGATTAGTATAGAAGAACTTCCTAGAATTTTGGTATTGTATAGATTTTGTGAGTTTTCCGAGAAATAAAACCTTGTCTGGATACGAGCAGGTAGAGGCGGCTCTGGCACAGATGTACCTAGGGGTAAAACCCGAAAACACTGCTTTGAGCTAGACTCGAACGGGAACTGGTGCACGACAACGGGCCTTGTTGCACTCTTGGTTACGACACTCCCGGGGGATATGCTTAGGATAACTCTCATTTTCTTTACAAATCATTATGAAGGGTTTATGAGTATATACTTCCTCAAAGAAAACATTTTTTTGATTATGGATTATATCCATAAATAGTTCAATTTATGTTAAGTGTTTTATAAGTATGGGATTATGTATTTTGATTCATAAACTGATCTAGTTTATGCCATTGTTTAGAAATGCTTCCTAGTGGAAGAAATGGAAACTGTATCAATGCACGCACTCCATGTAGGGATTTCCCTCCTGCTCAAGATAATTATAGTGGGGCTGGTGATGCAACTGGTGCTGATCAGCGAATCACCATACTGGGACAACTTACTCAGGTTATGAATAATAACCTTACCCGTATGGAGCACCCTGATCCGCAGCGTGGAGGATCAATGATAGATCGATTCATGAGGCAACAACCACCAACGTTCAATGGGAGTACAAATCCCTTAGTAGCTGAGCAATGGATATTTTCCCTAGAGAAAATATTTCAGGCTTTGGGGAGAAGTGAAAGGGAAAACGTTATCATGGCAGTTTACCGCCTCACTGGAGATGCTGATCAATGGTGGTCATTGATTCAAAACATGAAGGAAGATGATAAAGTATCAAATATGGAATGGAGGGAGTTCAAAGCCCTGTTTTTAGAAAAATACTTTCCTCGCGACCATCGAGCAGATATGGAAAGGTAATTTCTGAGTCTGAGACAAAAGGAGGATGATAATGTCACAAAGTATGAGGCTAACTTTACAAGGTTAGCAAGGTACGCTGGTGATTATATACGTAACCAAAGAAGTAAGATTGATCATTTCTTTGATGGGTTAAAACCATTTCTTCGTCAGGAATTAGTCTCACAATCCTTTTCGTCATACGAAGACATTGTCTCATGTGCTATCAAGACCGAAAAGGAATTCTCTAAGTCTTATGACTTTAAAGCAAAGAAAGAGAAGAAGAGACCTACTGATCAATCTGGGAATGGAAATAAGGGGAAGAAGGGAAAGGTTAAATATCCATCTTGTGGTAAATGCGGGAAGAAACATCCTGGTACTTGCTTGAAGGGAATGGGAGTCTATTACAAGTGTGGTGAAAAAGGCCACCAAGATCATGATTGAAAGGGGAAGAAGGAAGCTACCAACGTTCAGTGCTACAATTGCAGGGAGATGGGGCATTATGCAAAT
The DNA here is from genome assembly GCA_963277665.1 of Viscum album. Lineage (NCBI taxonomy): Eukaryota > Viridiplantae > Streptophyta > Magnoliopsida > Santalales > Viscaceae > Viscum > Viscum album. The sequence goes on from OY728151.1 coordinate 1,995,348,559, forward strand.
GCATGTCCTAAGCGTCAGGAGAACTTACCTCATAAAAGGACAAGGGATCAAGGCCAGGCTAATGCTATCACTACTGCTGAGGTAGAAGCTCCGAAAGACGTGGTGGCAGGTAATTTAATGGTTTCCTCAAGTTTAGCAAATGCATTATTTGATTCTGGATCATCGCATTGTTTCATATCTTCCCAGTTTTCTAAGAAAATTAGATATTTCCAATTTGATTTAACAAGGGAGTTGTCAGTTAAAACTCCTAAGGGAAGTATCATTGCAAAAAAGTTTTGTGAATCAGTCCCCATTAGAGCACATAAATTTTCTTTATCTGCTGATCTCATCGTCATACCTATGATTGAGTTTGATATAATCCTCGGTATGGACTGGCTTTAGGACTATGATGCGAAGATTTATTGTAAAAAGAAAGAGGTTACGATTCTTGATGATAATGATAAGGAACACCTTATCTTTAGAGCAGAATTGTCACCACCTAATTCTTATTTAGATCCACCCCCAGTAGCTCAACTTAATTCAATTATTGGGGAGGAAGAGAATGAAATAACTGTCGGTGAGGAAAGGAATGTTCAAATAGAGGATGTACCTGTTGTGAAAGAATTTGTAGATGTATTTCTGGAAGATTTACCTGGACATCCTCCAGAACGAGAAGTTGAGTTTTCTATTGATTTGATTCCTGGATCAAGGCCTATATCGAAGACCCCTTATAGAATGGCCACTGTAGAATTAGCCGAACTAAAGAAACAACTAGAGGAATTGAGTAATAAGGTATTTATTCTCCCTAGTGTTTCTCCATGGGGAGCCCCTGTTCTTTTTGTTAAAAAGAAAGATGGATCTATGAGGTTATGTATCGACTACAGGGAGATCAATGCTATAACGATAAAGAACAAGTATCCCCTACCTCGTATTGATGATTTATTTGACCAACTGCATGGAGCTCAATACTTTTCAAAGATTGACCTTCGATCTGGATACCATCAGTTGTGTGTGAAGAAGGAAGCCATTCCGAAGACAGCATTTCGAACCAGATACGGGCATTACGAGTTTACTGTAATGCCTTTTGGATTGACTAATGCACCCTCTGTATTCATGGATCTGATGAATAGAGTTTTCAAGGAGTTTCTCGATGAATTTGTAGTGGTATTTATTGATGATATCTTGGTATACTCCAAAACCTACGAAGATCATGAAAATCACTTGCGCATTATCTTGAAGACTCTGAGGAGGCATGAATTATATGGGAAGTTTAGCAAGTGTGAATTCTGGCTTCAGTAGATTTCTTTTCTTGGCCATATTGTCTCTAAAGATGGAATCTCTGTTGATCCTTCTAAGACTAAGGCAATCCAAGAATGGCCAGCACCTACGAGTATAACTAAGGTACGTAGTTTTATTGGTTTGGCAGGTTATTATCGACGTTTCGTCCAGAATTTTGCCCGATTGGCAAACCCATTAACGAAGCTCACACGTAAAGGGGTTAAATTTGTTTGGAAAAAAGAGTGTGAAGAATGTTTCGAAGAACTGAAGATAAGATTAGTCAATGCTCCTATATTGACTCTACCATCGGGGAATGATGGGTTCGTTATTTATAGTGATGCATCGAAGAAAGGACTTGGTTGTGTCTTTATGTAGAATGATAGAGTTATTGCCTATGCATCACGACAGTTGAAAATTCATGAACAAAACTATCCTACTCATGATCTCGAGTTAGCAGCTGTGATATTTGCTTTGAAGATATGGAGGCACTACCTCTATGGTGAAAAATGTGAGATTTATACTGATCACAAGAGTTTGAAGTATATTTTCTCACAAAAAGAACTCAACATGAGGCAAAGGAGATGGCTTGAATTACTCAAGGATTATGATTTCACGATACACTACCACCCGGGGAAAGCAAACAAGGTGGCAAATTCTTTGAGTAGAAAAGACCATGGTGTTTTGAACAATATGAGAATTGAAAGGGATCCAATTTTCATGGATCTAGTGAAGATGGACATGGGAATAACCAGGGAAGGCGAAACATATTTTCTTTTTCAAATGATTTCCAAACCATCTTTAATAGAAAGGATTAAGAGTACTCAGACTGATGATGAAGAATTTCAAAAGAAGATTAAAGCTGTGAATGATGGAAGATTGAGAGACTTTGTGTATGAAGATGGAATTTTGAAATTTGGGAAGAGACTTTGTGTTCCCGATATACCTGATCTAAAAAGGGAATTGCTGGATAATGCTCATAGTTCCAATTTCTCTATACACCCTGGGAGCACCAAAATGTATAGAGATTTGAAGGAACATTTTAGGTGGGACAACATGAAGAGGGAGATTGCTGATTTTGTGTCAAGATGTATGGTTTGTCAACAAGTGAATGCTGGAAGGCAACATCCTGGAGGAGTCATGCAACCTCTTCCCATACCGGAGTGGAAATGGGACAATATTACGATGGACTTTGTCATGGGGCTACCAAAGACTCCTAGAAGGAATGATGCAATATGGGTTATTGTTGATCGTCTTACCAAGTCAGTACATTTTCTTTCTATAAGAGAAGATCTACCCCTGGAACGTCTAGCCAGGCTATATATTAATGAAGTTTTGAGACTTCATGGAGTACCCTTATCAATTGTTTCTGATCGTGATCCCCATTTTACTTGAAGATTTTTGAAAATTCTTCAGAAATCCCTGGATACTGAACTTCATTTGAGCACTGCTTACCACCCTCAGACAGATGGACAATCAGAACGGACTATTCAAACCCTAGAATACATGTTGAGATCTTTCTCACTTGACTTTCAGGGTATGTGGGATCAATATTTACCTCTGGTAGAATTTTCCTATAACAATAGCTTCCATTAGAGTACTCAGATGGCACCATATGAAGCGTTATACGGAAAGAGATGTCGTACACCAACCTGTTGGGATGAAGTTGGTGAAAGAAAACTTGTAGGCCCAGAACTGGTGGAGGAAACGGTGGAAAAGGTGAAATTAATCCAAAATCACATCAAAGCAGCTCAAAGTAGGCAGAAGAGATATGCCGATAATCGAAGGAAGGATTTGGAATTTCAAGTCGGTGATCATGTTTTTCTGAAGGTATCTCCGTGGAAGGGAGTCATACGTTTTGGTAAGAAAGGTAAATTGAGTCCCAGGTACATCAGACCTTTCGAAATTCTAGAACGAATTGGGGTTGTAGCTTACCGATTGGCAATGCCGCCAAGTCTCTCCAAAGTTCACGATGTGTTCCACGTATCTCTGTTGAGAAAATACATGCCTGACCCAACGCATGTACTCACCTATGAGGAATTAGAACTGGAACTCGATCTGTCTTATTGCGAAGAGCCCGTCAAGATTTTTGATACGAGAGAACAAGTGCTGAGAAACCGGACGACGTGTCTGGTAAAAGTAATGAGGAGAAACCATAAGATGGAAGAGGAAACGTGGGAACCCGAGGAACTTATGATGAAGAACCACCCGAGTCTTTTTATGCAGTAATACCCTAGAAATTGCGAGGATGCAATTATTTGAAGGAGGGGAGAATGTAACACCCCAAGCTTCCATGGTACGTTTCCCTTCGAATAATGCGATAGCGTGTGTTGTACGCAACCTCGAGTTCTAACACACACCACAACTAATTAAACTAGCCGTTGTGAATAGTAATACCAACTTTTTGAAATCATATATATTTTATATTTCAAAATGGACTTCATTTTTGGATTCGGAATATTGAAATTAGCCTAGGGTGGAATTTTGGTACTTTTCGGATAACTTTTATATTTTGATGAATAGTGAAAATTACTAAATTTTAATTAAAAACAACTTTTTTAATAAAAATAATTAATATTGATAAATTATGAATTTGAGTGGTTTTAAAGTATATTTAGAATATATTTTTACCATTTAATATAATGTTTGTCATTGGACATAATTTTACAATTAAACCGAACATAAACAAGTGTCAATCTTTTGATATTTATTATCTCTTAAAAACACGCTTTTTGTTTTGACAGCGGGAATTAATTTTAAATTAATTTCTGCCACTTCTGTGTTTTGAATTTAGGAAAATGGATTCCATATTTGGAATCAGGATGTTCAAATTGTGTAAATAGGTAACTTTTATTTTTAGACATTTTGAATAATTACTGCGGTAAATATTTTATTTACCATGGTTAAGGGTAAATCCGGTAAATAAGGGTTAAAAAAATAATATTATAATAATACTAAATTACCCTAAAACGTGTCTTAACCCTATTGGTTGATACATGGTCGACCATGGGCATCTTTGGGTCTATTTTGGGACCCCATGGATCCACTTGTAAGTGATAATGACACTTTATTTTAATTAAGTTAAAATGAATACAAAAATGACACAAGCATATATCTTTTAGGAAAACAATTGTTACATAGGGTTATATATGTTGGATTTTAGATTATATATATTAATTAGAAAGATAAAAAGATTTCCTACATAATGATATTTTATTTATAATTTTTAGACATTAAATAATATATTTTATTTATGACACAATGATGATGCAGTAATTACTATAATAGTGAAAAATTAAAATAATTGATATTATAAATGCCCAAATAAATATAATATGAAACTTTTAATGAATTAAACTAATTTTCTAGGATAATATGATATATTAGTATTGATTTAATTGACGTTTTTCGAAGTAATCAATCTGTTATGAGTTTCACAAAAATCAACTATTGAATAGTGTCAAAATTGACATAAAAGAGTTCTTAAAACAAATATTATATTATTAATTGATATTAAATTGATAAAAATATAAGGTTCGTCCAAGAGACTTATATCATGATAGGTTCATAATTAATGGACCACTTGGGGGTCGCTTGGATGTATGTAGTAAGTTTATTAACCATATTATATAAAAATACAAAGAGACATTGTAAAAGTAAAACTAATTAACTTAGAGTTAATACTTAAAGATAAGGTTAATATAAGTACCCAAACCTGTCTAAATTATATTGGTTGAGTTTTTTTCGACCCATCCCCATCTTAACCTTTGAATAGTAATCTTTGGAGCCATTGGAAACCGATTATGAATTTATTATAAACTAATATCTCTAGCTTTTCCAAAGGTGCCCCTCACCCCTCTTATAAAAGGGCACTCCTCCTTCTCATTTCTTCACACCTTAAAAGCCTTTTGGTTCAGCCAAACTCTGCCCAAATACTCTCCCCACATCCCTCATTACAACCTAGAGGCCTTAGTTTGATCATAAATCCAACCTATGGAGCCCTTTTGATCAAATCAAAAGGAAGAACCCGAAGAAGAGGTAATGTTTTCACCACCCCTTTTCAAGTTCCTTTCTTCTTCCACTTCTTCTTTCTTTGTTCTTACCATTCTAAAATAATAACTCCAGTATCTCACATATACTGTGATGTTATTATAAATATGGTACAACCATATTCAGTATTCTATCCACCCTTTGAATAACATGTCACCATACGTGCGTACGTACGGCTTACCGTCTCCACGTCGTGGTGTAATTGTTATTCAATATAATATTATTTGGATGGGCATAATAATGATGTGTAACTCATGTAAATAATAAATATAACATGTTAATTATTATGTATATATGATATACCATCCATTTATATATTATTTTAATATCAAAAGAATTATATTTTCCCTCGTGCGTACGTACGGACTACCATCTCCACGAACGCGATAAGATTCATTCTCCATCGTATCCATTCAAGTATAATTATCATTTGATAATTTAAAAATGATGTTTAAGGACTTTATATCCTTCTTTATATGAATAATATACAACCTATCCATTACAAACATGGCTTACGTAACAAAACATATAAAAGAAAACAAGTAAGTTAACACCCGAAACAATGATAATACTAAGATATTATTATCAAATCAATATTAAAAGATCATATATGATATCATATTAATGTATATGATTATTGTACAATTTAATAACAATTATTTCACCATTATATAGGAGGTTAACCTACCCCATCCAAGGAAAAGTACAAGGTAAGGGTTATTTCACAATCTCTTCATTATCCATGGTTGTTTATACGTAATAATCTACTAGGATCTCGTTATCATCCACATCCATGTTTCTTCAAAATGTATTTCAAAAAATTTTAATATTTAAAAGAATATGGGTTAAAGTCATTTATACCCTTGTTTGACTTTTTATAAGAGGTTTATGAGGGAATCTTTCCGTCGTTTTCCAAACAAGGTGCTTTTTAACCTTTTCGACAGAATTAAGATAAGAATGTTTTTTTTAACTTATACGGCAGGTGCGGTTATTTTCCGCCATTATAAAATATTCAAAGCTTTCCTTACAAGATTATAAGAATATTTTCATGAAAATGTTTTATTTTATATGGCTCTTAAATGATTTCAAAAATAGAAAGAGATATTTCTCTAAAAAATAGTTTTGATTTCATCTATGTCAATATCCTTTGTTGGATTTTACGCTTATTAAAAGTTGATTTATTATGATACAAAACTTCTATATTGTATTGAAGGTTTTGTTATATGTTTGACTGTGGATGTGCTATTTTTTATACCATTCATAGTTTATGGTGAAATGATTGACATTTCGTATGCTAGTTTTAATACGAATGTTTATGTTATGTTTAAACCTTTTCATATGGGAATGCATTGGACTTAATATGTGACGGGTGGAGCCTGCTATAGCTCCTCGATGCATCGGTAGGTCTCATGAGACAAACTAGTGTCTTGGCATAAGGCCTTGACAAAATCTTATTTGTAGTCTTGGCACGAGGCCTTGACTATGTGGTTATGATAGTCTGGCATTATGCATTCCAACATTATGAAAGTGGTTATTGATTTTTGCATGTGATTATTCGATTAGTAGAATATTCATGTGAATAAGTAAATGGCATTATTTCATTTTACTTTTTCCATACTATGTTGAAGTTCATGTTTAAAAGGCTTTTGTTTTAGTAATTCATTGCCTTAAATGTTTATGATTATTTTTGAATGTTCTGCTATATTGTTATCCTTACTGGGCATTTGAGCTCACCCCTTTTCTATGTTTTATTTTTTCCAGGATGTGAAGATGTAAGTTATGAATGACCTGCACGGATATTATGAGGGGTTTATAGTGTGGACTGTGGAAACATTATGTTGTTATAGTAGTTTTTCATTTTATGATGTAATGTAAAACTTATGAATATATCTAGTGTTTCCAAGGCTACTGAACCAATCGGTCTTTCGAGATTTGATCTTTCTTGTGATCATGCCAATGTTATGTAATAATGCACCGACTCTGGGTAACTGGGGTCGGGGCGTTACAGGAAAGACATATGAGGACCCATTAATACAATTCTTATTTCTTACCACTAACTTATAAATGAAAAAAATTCATTTTAAATCACACATAACACATAAAATTCAACCAGGAAATTTACCAAACCCAAGGCATGAACTTTGGGACAACACAATTCTTTTTAGAACTTAAAAAGTATAAAAATATCAATTTCATGTCGTAAATTTATTCAAGATACTAAAACATGTTAAAAATATCTTAAAACGGGTTATAAAAATCACAAATCAGGTGAAAATTTAATATAAACTTTAGAAAAACACTTGGTGTGCACTTTTATAACAAAAGAACACTAATTTTCTCAAAACAAGGCATTATCACCACATTTCACACGAAATAAATTTTTTAAGGATTATAAATCAATACTAGAAATGTGTAGAGGCTGAAAATTCCTTTAAAAATAATAATATTAATTAAAATTGTTGTGTGTAATGGGAAATCTACCTCAAAACCAGGGCAGAAAGGAAACGCACACCAGATATCACCCGTTGTGGTTCCCAACAATATAGATCTACGAAGACCGGCCCAAAAATAACAAAAAACCAATAACAATTAGTGGATAACATAACCTTATTTTTTTCATGACCAGGTGGTAAGAGGAAACCAAATGAAAGTATAAGGAGAAGGAAGAAAAAGGATAAATTAGAAGGAATCTCACCTTGTAAAATAAAGAACTCTTCAACTTCCCTTAGATAAAAACCCATAGAGAAAATGGAATGTATTGGAAATCCTTATAGAGGATCCTTAGTTATAGAAGAATTAGGGAAAGAATATTTGGAAGGGAAATATAAAATAATGAGTAATTCATGAAACATTCAAATTACCTTACCAAATCTGGACGATTTTCACAGCCTTGAGACATTTGTCCCTAATCCACGACTAAGATGAGCTCCAAAAAGTAAAATGAAACATGGGGGTGCACCTAGGATTTTTGGTCTCAAGTGAGATCTGGATCCACTAATAAATATTAAAATATAAATAGTATATAAAAGAAATAATTTTTAAAAAAAACTGAATGTTGGCTCACCGGCTCACCCAATACCTGAATAAATAACGGAAATCCACCATGATTATGAATTCCTAACAGGTCCAAATAGATATGGTGCTTTGAATATGCCATGGGAGTCCAAGTGGGACATATAATGAGTGAAAAATGATGAAAAAATAAGTAGTTATACATGAAACAATTTTTAAAAAAAAGTTGTAAATGGTCTCACAGTTGGACCAAATCATGAAGTAACAATCCTTTTCCCTAGAAACTCCCAAAAAATCTATGGGGAACCCATGGTAGGATTATTAGAAATAGATAGATGTTTTGAAAACAATATTCATATCACCAATAATATAATAAATGTATAGGTATTTCAATAGAACCGTATCAAAACCAGGACATGATAAATCAAGAGTGACATGGTTCTTCTAATCAGGCTGGTGGAGTTCGACAATGTCTGGAGATTGCATATGTGGGTTGGCTCAGGGTTAGTAGCAGTTAAATATACTTTTACTTTCAGTTTATTTTTTACTCTTGTATCTATATGGTTTTCCCAGTGGGTGACCATTTTTTTATATTTCATAGTTTTTTGGGATTATATAACATTTCATTTATTATTACAGCATATTATATTATAGTTGTTTACTAATTCCAAAATTTGTTTACTTGATACTATGTATGGTAATTATATATTTTGAATGATTTATAAACTAATAATATGTAATATTCTCCCAAATATTTCACTCATGGGCATTTCTTATAGTCATCAACCCCTGGCATACCGGGAGCCATGCTTGAGTCCTTGTAACCTACCGAATCAGATCACCGGTTTAGTGGCATTCGGGTCAGGACATTACAAAATGAAGATATAGAACATAAATAAGGATTTTGGGTATATATTTTGATGTTTTTTTATTTGGAATTTTTTTTAATAGGTTTCGATGATGGGATGGGATGAGGTACCCTTTTATAATTGATGATGAGTGACATTTTTCTAAATACCCAAAACTATTCAATAAAAGAATTTCACTCCCAACCCAAGTGAATCCAAAATTTAGAAATAATTGATTGGAGAGATTTTAATGTTGATAAATACACCCACCAATAAAATAAATATGTTCAAATATGTTATTTCATTATCCTTTAATTTTACATACTTTTAACATTTTGTTTCCAACATGGAGACTGGGTTTTTATTTATTTACATTGGTAATTTATATTTAAAGCCTAAAAAATAGTTGAGTTTTGTTTGATAATTATGATCCATTGATTCTAATTATAAAATCAAATTTATCAGAAAATGTTCCTATTTTTATGGAAAATTTATTTGAACAGATGTGCATGTAATGAACACAACAGTATTTTATCATTTATAATTACAATTAATTTTTTACTATTTTCAATTTTAATTATGAACAAAAATTTATTTTACCTTTCTAACTAATATTAATTATTATAATTAAAAATAAACAATTTATTTTATCAAATTAATTTCACATAAGTTTTTTTGTTAAATTTAAAATTAAACCCATAAGCATGATGAAAATGTGTTTTTTGAAAGAGATGTTTACTTAAGCATAAAAGAAATTTATGTCCAATTTTCAATATAAAATTGGTTCAAATGATCTAAATTGGATTAATAATAATATAATTGAAAAAATAATTCTTCAGAAAAAATATTAATATAAAATGTGATTTTTTAAATTCTTTAAATAGAAAGGCAAATTTCAATAAAAAGCTTATTTTTAACAATTAATGAAAAAATAAAATTTTTAAAAAATTATAAAAAATACACTTGATGATAATTAGGGAATTTTTATTTTAAATATTAATGTCATTTTTTATTATATGTTTTATAAAATTTTGAAAGATTAATTATTAAATAAGTCCATGATTAAAACATTTTCTAGAAAACAAATTGTTTTTAATCTTAAATCTAGTTTTAGTCATATCTTATTCTTGGTAAAAATATTATAGAAGTGATGAAAAGATTCATTGAATATATAATATTTAAATTTTATTTAAATAATTCAATAATAGTTATTATTTAAATTTATTATGACAATAATACATCGCGTTCAAAAAATACTTTTAAAAAATATTTATTTATTGTTTCAAATGATTCCGATTCGCAAATCTCATAAATTGAAAACCATTTAATTTCCTTATATATGTATTAAAATTTTAAAAAATATAATTTATTTTTTCCAATTAAAAAAATAAATTTAAACAATAAGGTTAATATTATCTCATAAAATAATAATATTTTTATAGAATGTCTCTATTCATATAGACTTGATGTCTCATGTATCAGAATCTATCAATGAAATTAAAATCAAATTCAAAAATTCAAAAATTATCAGGTTGTAACAATGCATATCAACATCATCATGTTCCAAACATTAATCCATTTATGTTGAAAGTTTAATAAATTAACATGTCTATTTTAGTAAAACAAATTCCACAATATAAAACCATTTCTAAACCCCCATTATAAGTTCATTCAAAACAAAAAATATTTTTGAGAAATTTAACGAAATACATTATGTTAATTAAAATTATCTTCCTTTGCAAAAAACACTATAAAAACTGAAATTTTGAATATGAACCTTGAATCACATATACCATGGATATAACATTAATCATAAATCAATTTAATAAAATATTAGAATATAAAAACCATTAGAGAAAGGGGAATAAAGGTTTTCTTTGAAAAACACCATTTAATAGTAACATAAACCATAATACCAAATTAATTATTGTCTCCTATTAGGATAAACACAGTAATTAGGAAATATTCACTCTATTACACAAAAAACTAAATAAAAATCTAAACCCCCCTTTAGAAATCATATATTAAAAAAAGATGCATGTTACGGTTACAAACATCCATGAAAGAGGAATAATAGGAGAGAATACAGGGAAATGAGTGAGAAATCATTATGAAATGAGATTACCTCAAGCCAAAATGTTGAGGAATCAAGAGAAATCCACCATAATGGTGGTTAAGAAAGCTCCAAGTATTGTGGGAGAAGATTCACATGATGGGTAGAAGAAATATGGCCAAGGTAACATAAATACTTCTATAAAAATGGTCATTTCTAAAAAAAATTAATTACCAGTAATACCTTTATAATTCTAAATACCAAGCACCAACTATGTGGGAGATACTACCACAATAAAATCAAAGCACTATAGTTTTTACATTATCTCACAAAATTAAAAAAACTCTGACAAATCTGTGAAAAATACATATATCCCTCAAATATATATATATTTCTTGATTATCCACATGGTTTTAAAAACATTGTGCAAAATGTGTGCTAGGGTTTGATTCCTAAAAAAATATTTCTAAACTCAGATATAGTAAAATATAAAAATAAATAAAAATTTAAATAAAATCTCAAATATGACATACTAGTGACCTATAGGGTGTCAAAACCTCCACACCAATACACATTCTGACACTAAAATTTCCTCATGAATCCACAACAAAAAATAGGGGAGGAAACAACTCCCTCTCCAAGGATTCTCACTCCATAGTCTTGCACATATCTCTACCACACTTCCAAATCACACAAACTAATGGGATTGATTTTCCATATATCACCTTGTTTTATTAATTCATGATTTGAATAGGCAGTTCCATGATGTTGACATCAGGATCCAAATCCAAGTTTCCCCCCTCTCTCAGATGATATAGGTTTGGAAGATATGTATGCAACCAATATATATGAAAAGAATCACGAATTGAGGTTATCCATAGTATGAACTATAACCGATTATCTATTTTTAGTAGACATTTTACAATCTGAATGGCCAAATATAACATGGTTCCTACGTCCCCTATTTTCCCAAGTGATAGTTTCCTTTTATAAATAATACCTATAAAACATTTTTTCACCAATATATAACTCTATTGATTCATTTCATTTATAGGTGAATGAATTTTGGAAGCTCTGAGTTGTATACAATATTTTATAAATCAAATAAACTTTTTACAACATTTATTGGATGAGAATCGATTATAAAAAGGAATTCCCACCCACCTCATTCCACATACATAGTAAAATGGGAATAGGCTGAAACAACCTTAATAATCATTGATACTCAACCTTTATCATCTTGTTGGTAAAACGTCTAGATACAAAATTTACATCTAATAACGTAATCTTGGAGAACAAGTAGCTACTCCTTATGGAATTTAGAATCTGGGTATCCAGGGAATGAATTTACCAACTAGAGTAATGCTTCTCAGGTATCACCTCTATCCTCAAAGCCAAATAATCCACCAGCCACTTCCTAAAAAGGGGAGAACCACTGGGAGACTAATACAAATATCTTGATGTCTCCCCACCATTTATGATGATTCAAATCTATTGGTACTCTTGTTTGGATGATTTCACACTCCATAACCTATACAAAAGAGATGATAAGACATGAACAAAAGTTAAAACCACCCACTCTCCATCCTCCAGAACATCCAACCAATGATTAGAAAAAAATCAGTAAACCCTTCTAATATGCTAATTCAAAAAAATATGGATCAAAATATTACTATTTAATGTTTTGGTGATAATATTCTCTTGTATAGAGGTATATGATATATCAATGAAAAAATTATAAATATAATAAACATAGAATATATTCTTGAGTTTAAATTCCATATATTTACATATATAATTCATTCTTCTATGATCTAAATAGCCTATAAAATGTTCTTCTAAATGTTACTGGAACCATGACATCAATTCACACATCGCATCTACAAACTATAGGTCATGGGTGGGGTAATTATGTTATTGTGGGAATAATGGATATAATACAATATAAAAAATGGTAATCCAACATAGAACACACAGAAACCCCACACCTGAGGCATCACAATACACTACATATACTTTACTATGCTCAGAAATAATCAAATCTAGTGCAGATGTAAAATTAGCCTATGACTCCTCAATGACAACTTTTTAACTTTTCAATCCACTCAAACATCACCCATTTCTTTATCAAGGATATCAAGGGATATGGTATCCCAGATAAGTCCCAAAAAATATATATATATAATACCTATTCAATAATAAAATGTTACAAAACTCAAATAAATGAATCCTTATATCTTATTGGGCCACTACCAAGACTGGAATTCATGGATTTTTTCAAGTCCCAATGAATCCCCTTTCATTGAAATTACATTTCCCATGAACTTAAATTCATAAATATAAAACTAACATTTCCATAACATGACATATGGATAATTTTCTATCAATATGCCCAAAAAAAACTCTAGATAGTCTATGTGGTCCTCCTCCATATTGAAATACGCAAATATATTTTCATTAAATATGACCATGAAGGATTCTTGAAAGTGATGACAGATACATTTAATCATGTCCATAATGACCAAAATCTCATTTCAATGTTCAAAGAGAATAACCAAATACCCAATGCATCCATAACAGCTTCAAAAGGTAGTATTAAGAACATAATCCTTCTAGAACCATAACTAATGGCACCATGATGTCAATTTGATCATAGAAAACCAACAAAATCTTATGAGATGATAAAATAGATCATTAATTTTTGGAAATGAGTATTTATTATTTATACTCACCTAATTAATATCATTTTAATTATTGCAAAGTTTCCAACTCTAATAAAAATTTGTTAAAAATAGATATGGGGACTCCCATGGTGACATGATATTATGAATAAATACCTTTATATCAAGGTCATAAAAATGATCATTAAACACTTTAAAATCTTCTATATCCATTAATTATGATTGTAAATGGATGGGTTTCATCCTAGGGAGTAGTTCAATAGGGAACCTGACCTATTTTAGGGGTGGAATGCATTACAAATTCTTTGAGAACTCATTAGGGAACCGATCCTTGAGCACTAGATTACAACCATCTAAATTATTCCACACATAATCAAAGACTGACCTAGTGATATTACTTAATATTAATATATTCTATTAAAAAAATTTCATTTTATTCGCTGTTTTTGGATCCTAAACACCCTAGAATACGTGAGAGCTTCCATGTACTGATAGATTCTAGACCCTATAGTGACAGAAATCAACAAGATATTTAAATATTATAAAATAGTGCATATCGATGATGGGATAAATAATATGTAGGTCCAACAAAATGAAATATTATATGACATAAATGTCCATAATTATGAAATGATACTCTTGAAACTTAAAACATTTCTCCTTCATCTTACCCAGTATGATAAGAAAATCAATCAAAAAGGGAATCATCTCCATCTTCAATCCAAAAGAATCAAGAAACATTAATGATATAATTAAATGTTACCCATGTTGAATAAGTTACATTCCATATAAGAATAGAAAAACATCATACCTATCATAGTGATCATCATGAACTCAACATCCTTAGATTAAATATTAGCTACATAGAGATGTTTTGACTCAGGACCTCCATAAGCCTTCTTTACCTGGTGGTAATCCTTCTTAATAATAGGATGATATATTATACCTTTATAATCATTAATTCACACCTAAAACCCATTAAATTTTGAGGAATAAACTAAAATCCATTTCCATAGAGTCTTACAGAATCATTGGAGATGACACGTCTAACCACACCATTGGCATGTCCTATAAGACTTAGGGTAATAAGGTCTGGTATATCCAGACTTCCCACGGTAACAAGAATCCAATAAATTACACCCTAAAAAACCACTAGTAATGATCTATATGAAAATTTAGAACTCAAAAAACAACCTCAACATGGTTAATAAAACATCCTCTCCTGACTAGATGGGGAACTCTAGCTACCACCAATTGAACGAAAACAATTGAGACCTGTCTTACCAAAAATGTCCCCCTCTTCTATAGACACATTTTTAATCACCTCAATATATATTGGTAAGAAAATAAGTATAATCATTTAGATGACCTTTACCTTCCTGCCCATTACAAATCATTAATCTTTATGATAATATTTCTTGGGGATATCAGTAGACACATAAATCAATTCAGAAAACCAATAATTATACTCCATCACTAGTCAGTCTTCTTTCTCTATCATCACAAACTCATGGGTCTTTACTAACCTAACTTTATTATCATAGAAATGATGATTTAAATCATATTTAATGGTATTCCATGTGATTTAATCATTCTGTTTCATAGACACCATGGATTCCCACTATTTTATAATATTTCCTTCTAACATATAAGCGGTGAATCCAACCTTGGAGTTCCATGGGGTTTTTACAAATTGAAAGATATGATCGATCCATTCCCGCCACTCCTCACTCTACTAGGTTCCCTTTACAACACAAAATAACATTGGAATTTTCATAATGAACTATTGAGTGTGGCCCAACATTCATGAAAGATCTCAACAACACTCATAGATTTAGGACAGGATCATACTGATCACTGACTTCAATAAATCTAGATCAACTAGAGGTTTCACTAATAGAACATGATCCATAAATCCCTCTATATACCCATTATGTTTCATATACACCATGTATTTTAACATTTTTATAACCAGTACTTCACACATATAATTTGTGAAGTCATCATTTGAGGTCCTTAGGGTCTTCATAAAATGAATGATATGATCATCCCATTTCAGCCACTCCTCGGTCTCTTGGGCCCCCTTTACATTGTAGATGAATCATGGATTTTTCCTAGTGAACAATTCACTATGGTCGACCATTCATGAAAGATACCGATAACACTTAGAGATTAAGGACTAGATCGTATTGATCATCGACTTCATCAAATTTAGATCAACTGTAGGTTTCACCAACATAACATGTGCCATAACACCCTCAATATACATGTTTTATGTCCTTCTAGGATTAATTATATATAAAACACAATATATAAGCTCATTTAATATACTTGAATCATAATAAACATCAAATAAAGAAAAAATTAATCTCAAAATAGATGAGAAAATAGAAAAAAATTTAAAAATCCCCGTAGCATAGTATTTGAACATGAGTTGAAAAACTATGCACCAATAGTGTATGTTCAACTAAAAGATAACATATATGGCTACATAGTTTCCACATATCTTCTTCTAATCATGCGTCTAAACTGTGAACCTCTTTCTTACCACCTCATTTCACCCTGATACTCAATATAAATCAAGTGACTTATTTGTAACTCATAATAAATTGGGAAATACAACAAAAAAAAATAAAATAACTGATAAAAAGGCTGAAAAGTTTAACATAATCCTTGAACACCCTTAGTAACACAAGGTTCGATAAGGAGAAGAACTTTCTGAGCACTACTCCAATCCTACCTCTCACGCACCAATGGTCTTATATGTATTCTATTGATGAACTGTCAAATAAAATAGAACATCCTATGATACGATTTTTTAGAGAACTAGCCTAGGTTGACCTATCCCGTCACTATAGATGGTAGGACACATGGATCTAGTCACATTCCTGATCATCAGGTTATAGATAAAATTAATATGGGTAAAATAAATAATTGGATATTATTTCATCCTTGGAAACCATATTGACCCATACATGTATTAGAAAACTAGACAAATGGAATAAATAAAATCAAAAAATATAAATATATAACATAGTCAACATAAAAATGACTATATGGTGGTCTCAGGAAAACTATGACATCAACATATATAGCAATTCATACAAAATACATACACATGGTATCCATAGTTGAAATATAAAAATTGAACGATAAATGTCAAGTAAAAAAGATTTAATATATAATACCCCAGCAAAACTAATACCTCAAAACTATCTCTTTATGAGATATACCCCTTGCGATGACATCTCTTGTAATATAACAACCATGGATGACAATAATCAAGAAGACCCACTGTAATTGATTGTTTTATTCCCTTTACTTATACCTTATAAAAAATTATTTATATTCCAAAATTCATTTTCACGGACAGAGGGAAAAATCCCAACGGGTTACCATTATATATCTATTTAAGGATTTTAACCATATAAATAAAAAATCCAATTTGAAACTCATTGTTAAAACCAAGTTCACTTTCGAGAAAAGATCTATTGAAAAAAATCCCTTTAGAATTCACATTTTTTTATGAAAATATTCCATTTGCAAAACATGGATAAACAAGATTAAACTAAATAAACTGGAACCCCAATATTACACACTCAACACACCGACACATTGAATCAAATTGAGAATATGTATTAATACTAGCATTTAACCAAATAAATTTTAAAGGGACAACACAACATATCTCAACCAAAAATGGAACTAATATAATGCGCGGAATCTTATAAATCATCTAGGTATAAGAAATATTATTCATGGGATATAACTATAATGTTATTATGTAAATTAGACTAAAACAAAGATCATTATCTAGAAAAGAATGATACACATGTTTGGAAGAAAACTCAGTCATTCCCAAGCCCAAAAATCTATGAGAATACTCATTACCTTGGTAATTGTTTTTTTATCTCACTAAATCTTCCTCCCCAATTATAACAATGACCATTTAACAACATAAAATTTTTACATGTCCTACACTTAGACAAACTAAAGGTTTCTCATGGGATACTCAACTCCAAACATATCAATATCAACTATTTAGAAACATAAAAACATTTTAAAATCATATTTAATAAATAATTATTACAAATTTAATAAACAAACACCTTACCTAATGTGAAACCATTTATAAAACCTCATTATAAAATCATTTGATTCCATAAAATATCTGTGACCAATTTAATCGAACACATGGAGTGCATTAAATCCATCTCCCATTGAAAACCCACATTAGAACATCAAATGTAGAATAAAAAACATGAATCAAATCAAAAAAGAATAAAATATTATTCATAAATAATTTTAATGGAAATTTGACAAATAAATACAACATGTGATAAAGGACTAAGTTTTATCCCTAAAAATCATAAAATATAGTCACCTATATCAAAACTGAACTGATTCTTATTGCCTTTAATGAAAACCAATATTATGAGGAATGATAAGTACTCACACACATGTAACCCAATCAAAAAAACCAAAAATAACACTAAAATACTATATTTAACCAAGTGGAATTCTATGGTTACACACTTCCTAGAAAAAGTATGATAATTGGTGAATATGGGAAATGATGAAGAAATCATGCAGCAAATGGGTGTACCTCAAGACAGAATATCACATATTCAATGGAAATCCTCTAAAAGGAATAGGGAGAAAGATGTAAGGATATGGAGAATATTCACACATGGGTAAATGAAATGAGACCATAGAACATAAATATGGTAGGGAAAATTTTGTCATTTTTCCAAATATTAAGGACTTGGACAGCCTACATGGTTTATCCAAATAGTTAAACAAATTTTGTAATTATTATGAATGAGCCACTGTCTCTCAAAAAATAAAGTTGAATTGTTTTTATGCAATAATTTAATATTATATAATCATGTGTAAGATGTGGAAAATGGATTCCCCTTATAAACATTCCTCTCATATGGTTATCCACACAGTTAAACAAACCATGCACTAATTGTGTCCTATGTTATGTTTCCTACAAAAATTGAGGTTCTGACCCCCAACAACATTAAACTACAAGAACAAATAAAAATATATAAAAATAAAATAAGATATACCAATGACTCGAAGTGTTTCCCATTATGGTCCCTAATAATCAGATTACTACTCGAATGGATAGATTAATATTTCTATAATCACATTTTTAATTTCCATATTAGTACCCTATATTATATAAATACTTCATATTTAATTTATTCATGATTAAATTCCTTTTTATCTCAAGGTAATATAAATTTTATTTTGACATGTTACACCCAGAGATTTTTTGAAATATATTTTTTTGAATTAATTTAGCTTTTTTCATCTTTTTGATTTCATGCAACATTGAAAATGGTTTATTATATAACTATTTTTGGCTTGCATTATACGTAACACCATGTAAATCATACACTGTATGCCAAAACATTATCTTTCTCAACATGAAACACTGAGTGTAAGGTCCACTAGGCTTATTACCCTGAAAGGGGGGTGAATCAAGGTATGATAGAAAAAACAACTATCCCTTTGACCTTGTTTTATTTTCAGACACAACTCTATTCTCTCTCTTTCCTAGTGCAGAGTATGAAAAAAAATTAAAGCATGCACAAGACGTAGTAGTTTTACATGGTTCACTCTCACTGGGCTACGTCTAAGGAGTATACACAAGGAATGTGATGATGTACCAAATCCACTAAAAGCTCACCACCTATTAAAATGTTGGGGGCGAACTCACTATCCTTCTTGGTTTACAACCACTCATAATATGAAAGCTCACAGCTCTCTCAACTGAAGTGTGCTCACTACTTCTTCAGAATATCAACTCACAGTTAATAATGCATTATGTGTCTTCATTATCATAGATGAATTATGCATCCTTAAGTATTGATAGATGTGCTATTAAATTAAAACATTCACCCATAGATGAATCACACTTTTCCACACAATTGAACTTGGAAACCTCATATTTTAGAAGCAGCCCTTACTATGACTTCTGAAAAATTCCCTTCCCTCGCATGCAAAATATCTCTTTTTTCGGGCCGTCTCGACTTAACATTTCAGACAACCTCAAAAATTCTTCACAAGCTTCATTTTATGAGAAATGTAAAATTTTACTCACAACACATATTTTCCCATGCAATACAAAAATTTTCATGCATCTCCCTTGGAATACCTTTTACACACAAAAAAGTGCAGATCTTCTCTATGTCTTGACCGCCTTCGAATGAGATGGTCACCTCATATTTATAGGCAAACTCAAACCCTATGCAAAAACCTTCATTGAAAGCATAATACAATTCAAGTGAGGAAAACACATATTCTTCACAATACCATATTTCGCGTACTACTCCAATTTTTCGTGAACCTCAGGCCTTTGCCAATTTTCGAGCATCTGATCTTGAAACACCTCTTGCTTGAAAAACTCTATTCATCTATTTCGCGCACCACTCTAAAATTTTGCGCACCTTCTTTTTCCAAAAACACATCCCTCCAGATTATCCATTCCTTTTTAGAGGTTCTTCTTTCAATCATGGATTGTCAACAATGACTCTTGAACTCTACAACTCACCATGTAAACCCTCATTGTCACCAAAAATGAACCTTGTAGTCTAATTGTTTTACAAACACAACATGGAGGCCCACTTTTTCCACAAACACAATCACAAAAAATTATTCTATGGTACCTTGAGGGATTTGTTCCAACACTGAGGCTAGCTTACTTTATTCAAAATACTGAAATTCCTAGATGGATTTCATAACAAGCGCGACTGAGATTTACCGAAAAATAATATATTATTACAAATATTATATTTAATAGAATAAGTTATAAACAATCCATTATGTTGGTGGTTGTGACTATGGTTAACAATATTATGAATATATTTTGTTTAATTCATTTGTTAAAAATTTATTTTAAATGAATATATAAACCAATTGATTATAAAGGGAATGTTTTTATAAAAACTCATTTTATGCTCAGAAATGTATTTTATGATAATAAATTAAATTAATTACTTTTACTGAATTATATTAATGTAATATATATTTAATACATTCAATAAAAATTTTGTAACATTCATATAATATATTTTATTGGAATAAGATAGGAAATAACTCAAAATTACACATAAAGACCTATATTGTCATAAAAGTAGTTTTATAAACATTTAATAGTAAACATATTTTAATCTTATAGTTTGGAACATTAAAAAATATAAATTTCAAAATAAACTATTTTTTTAAATGAAAAACATAAAATTTAGTTGAGGAAGAATATTTTGTATATTTTTTTGAAAATTCATGTTTTTATAAATATTTAAAATAGTCAATTTTAATTCAAAACAACATTTTCATCTAAATTATTTATAAGGATAAATAATATTTATAATTTTTTTAGAGAATACTTATATAAATTATACATAAATTAATCCAAATTAGGTAATTGGTATACATTTAACATTGAAATTAGAAATAAAATTATTGCTTTCTTTTGAGCATTTTTATTTTAAGAACCCGCATTAACATCCCATCTGGGTGATTAATTTTAAAATTAATTTATGAAAATTATTTGATTATTATATGAATAAATTTATTCCATAATTGGAAAATTAATAATTTATAATTTCATGTAAGGTAAAATAAGTTTTTTACAAAAAATATTAGTGACAGTGATTAAAATTAATGACAATGATTAAGAGGAAAATTAGCTTAACTACGGACTAAACCTTGCACATAAGGGAAAACATTACCCATAAACTTGTCCAAAAGACATTATATAGACATATTTAGTCCCTAGAAAACCTTTTATATAATTGGGTACGTTATTGGACCTAATTTTCATAGAAACAACATTGGGGGAATTCCCTTTTCAAAAATTTACAAGAATACCACTCCTCATCCTCTATAAAAAGGTAACCACCCTGCCCACTTATTCATAGCTCTAAAGCCCTTTGGATCACCGAAAATCTACTCAAATTATGTTTATAATCCATCCCTTTCTTTTTTAATCCTCCCTTTGGGAATAAATTTAACAAATAAATTCCTTTTTTGCAAATAAAATGGAGTTACCCAAAAGAAGAGGCAATATCCTTCCTCAAGGTTATTTCATTTATTTTCTTTATCCACCATCCCAATTATTTATATTAGATGAATATATAAAAACCTCATTTTACGAAATATAATAATATTATTTTCTATAGTTTTTACCTTCATATATAAACACTTCCATCTAATGGGTAAGGAACATATCATTCTTGTGTATGGTTAATGACCACCACACAAAACAATGTTGTTTGTTTTTAATTTACCACCTATCATGGTTCTGAATTATGATGGATACCATATTTTAATATGTTACATATGATAAATATGATTTATTTTTTCTTCTATAAATTGTATATAACACAAAACATCAAGAATTCTATTTTGCGTAAGTGAGATAATTTTGTTTGGGAAGTGTGCACTACAACCTTCTCAAAACGATGTGATTCATTCACACCTTACATGGAATTTATTGAGTATTAATTTAGTGAATGTATATGATATATGTTAAATAAGAGAGATAATGGAATTATAATATATATATATACACATATATGTCATTTACTTACTTTTATTAAATACTAGAATAAAATGGAAACAACATTCATGCGTACGTACGACATACCATCTTCATAAACGGTGTATCCCATTTCATACTTCTATATTATATATATTATTAAAAATAAATATATACTAAAATTAAATGATAATTTTACATTTTTACATTATTTAAATAAGTAAATAATTATCTAATTAATACAATCAAGAATAACATGTCAGAACATATATGAAAAATAAAGCAGATATTACTAGAAATGTATCATTAACATGATGTTGTTAATAAATGGGTAATATATAGTCATAAACCAATAATACTTGGTATTATATTTTATAAGATGGTAATTTTTTATATTTATAGTAAACTTATATTTATTAAATAAATGGTTTTAATGTGTTCGAATAATTCCAGGACATAACGTATGAAAATTTATCTCACATTTCGTTTTTGTATGATAGATGCTTTATTCACCACTCATTTATTTTTTTGGGTGTGTATGATTCCCATTTATGTATTATATTATTATTATAAATAAAATTATGTGTATTTACAAATCCATTTAATGATATTTATTTCATGGGTTTTATGGTTCAAAATCAACCAAGTCATTTATGTAATTTTGTTTCACTTTTCATTCTTAGAGACAAATGCCATGATATGCACCTATGTTTTTATTTTTAGGTGTATATAATTTCATTTCACATTTTATATCATGAATATATTTATTTTAATGATATTTTTTATTTTATTTTAATGTTAATATTTTCATATTACTATGATTCAATGTCACCATAGTGGTAATTGTTTACTGCTACAATCTCTTCATGTATTGAGATTATTTTTTATTATAAATACATTGATGAAATTTTATGATCCCTATGTCAATAAAACTAATTAATGTTTTTCTAATATGGTTATAAATTATATTTTCATGAATTATTACCATTTATCACACCTTGGTACATAAGATAATTAATAAATTTGTTTTATGAAAATCAGAATTTATTTGTCCATTCAATCGATAATATGTGTTATTTAAAAACCCCGTTTTATAAATAAAATTCAAAAAAGTTTCACTATTATAATATTATTTATATAGGAAGTTTTAACCCATGTTATAACTTTTAAAAAAATATTTATAAAAGGATTTATCTTTTCATTTTCCTATCAAGGAACATTTCTAAAAAATTTCTAGTGAAAAAGAATGGTCGGCTTGTACAAACATACCGACCGTCATGACTCTAATCTCCTTCAATATTAAATTTTATGATTACTTGTTTATTTTTAAGTAAATTGTTTTCATAATATTCATTAAAATTGTGGATTTTAACATGGTTTTCAAATAAAAATGTTTTTAATAATATTTATCTTACGAAAGTGTTTTAAATTATTTTCAATGCTACAATTTTAGGTTTCCAAAATGGTTATCTTAAAGGAGTATTTTTTTAAATGATTTCATGTTTTAATTATATTTTATCAAAAAAAATTATAAAACAGTATTTTCAAAATTATTTTAAACCTATTTTATATTTTCATGGTTTTTTTAAGGAAATTTGTCTTTCAAAATGCTTTAGGTTTTAAAAAAGAATATTTTTTATAAAAGAAATGATATTTTCCTCATGAAATGTTTTAAATGAAATTGTGAAGCCTTATTTTGAGAAATGAGTTTTCTAAATGGTTTTATGGAAATTATTTTTGAATAAATGATATTTTACATAATAAATATTCCATGTTATATTTCAGAATCCGTTCCCATATAAGATTACATAACTTTTATATTTCATGAAAACAATTTATATTCATTCTTGAATGGTTTATGTTTTGATTGAATGATCTCTATGGTACCCATATATCTTCAACAGGTTTTATTCTTTTTAAAATCGATTCTTTTCACAGGTTATTCATTGATGAAATTATTATGAAACCTATCCCTTTTATAATTGTAATGATGTGATGATATGTTAATGATAGCCATTTAATTTCATTATTTATGATATGATGAATGTTTTCTTACTTATGGAACACACATTTATGAATTCATTATGTGATGGATGTGACCTATATCTCCCTGCAATACATTAGAAAATGGGAAATTTTTTACGATCTCAAAAGGGTACATGGGTTTGTATTCCAAGCCTGAAAAAATATTTATTTTTAATCTCAAAATAAGATGGTATACTATAGGGCATCCAAATCCCAAAATAACAGGGTACAAAGGTGGGCATCCCAACCCCAGAGTAAGAGGGTACTTGGGAGTTCATCATAATCATGAATAAATAGGGTACAAAGGAGGGAATACCACACCTTAAGTAGGTACAGAAGTTATTATCTGTAGCCTAGAATGTTATTAAGTTTTTGGAAGGTATCCTTGACCGAGGATTTTCTATTCTTATATGTATACCAATAATTTTGTGCCTTATTCATATGTTTTGTTCTAATTTATTAATATCTTATTTCCTTTATGATTAAAATATTATAAAATACAAATATTTATTCAATAACTAATTTATATGATCTTTGATGTGAAGTGAATGATCTTCAAAATTTATTCTCTTGTTATCTTACCATTATTCTCATGTTATGCTTGCGTATCTCCTATGTTTTCCATTACAGAACATCTAATCCCACCACTTTTTTCATGATTATTTTACCTAGGATATGAATAACAATTTTAAGTAGATGTACTGAATGGGAATAAAATTTTGGGAAACATTGAATCCATTTAAATGAGTTATATGATTGTTTCCGGGTTTCCAAATATTCTAAACTAATACAGTCATTGGGTACGTATTTATATAATGTGTTGAATTTTCATCTAAAATGATATAATGTTCATGTATTTTAATCCTCTATAACTATACTTTGTATCAATGGAAACGTTTAGTAAAACATTGGAGAGTAGGATGAGAAAACGTTTCTTAGATCCCTATGGTAATTTCTAAGGATATGTCCAGGGTTGTCTCTAAGGATAAGTATAATGATAAGGAAAAGTATTGGAAAATGTCTTCGAAATTTTTGTGAAGGATAGAGTGAGTGGTTTCCAAGTATTAAAAACTTTTTTGGATAATATAAGTGGAAATTGATATGGACCAATAGTACCTAGGGGTAAAAAATCCAAAAAGGATTGTTGGGCCAGACTCAAGAATAGCCTGAAATATAAAAAAGGCCTTATTACACATTTGGTTTGACACTCTTGGGGGATATTCATTAGGAAACAAATTTATTTACAAATAGTCAAAAAAATTCTAGTATAATATGACTAATAATAACCTTGGACAAACCTAAGGTGTCATATATTACATAAGTATGAGATATTATTTAGGCATCATATAAGTAGTTTTTCAATATTATGTTGTTCCCCACTGTGATGAGTATTTCGTACTCTATGTTTTTTGGTTTTATTCAATGGATGGAACCTGAAGGAACTATGTTAATGGGGATTGAAATTGAAAATGACTTGATTATCCTCCAAAGAAACCAAATGTTTTAGGATATGGAATAGAAAACATTATTGTTATGATAACACAAATTTCTCAATATATGAATCATGATGAGCTTAAAATTAGAAAATTCAAGAACAATATTTTATTTAGTCCCTCACGAGGGAAGATTTTCCTTATTTCAATGAGTCTCCTAATCCACTTATGGATAAACAATATACCAATACCACTAAAAATACATTCTCCATCCTTAGTTTTTGGAACAAGAGAATTTAATTCTGAATTTTTATCATTTATAAGGTGAATCCAACTAGTGTTATACCCAAATCTGGAATACGAGGACCCATAATGAAATTGAATCAAGGGATTAGAACATGATCCATAACTAATTCTATGTTATGTACTCATGTTCATAGTACTAAAATGAAAAAGGAATTCCTAGAGATTATGAAGAAGGAAATCAAGTCATTTGGTGCCTATAAACTAAATTTTACATGGTGTGTGAGTTACTCTTTGGGTATTATCATCAAACCTAAATGAAAAATTGATCGATTCATTAGTGGCTTAATGCCTAGTATTTGGAATGCCACAATTATAAGAGATGTTATCAACTATGATTAAGTTGTTCAATGTGAAATCAAGGAGGAAACAATGGTTGTAATTTCATATTAATCTCATGGTTTTTACAATAGTAGGAATATGGAGTCTAAAGAAAAATTTAAAAATCATGGAGAATGGAAAATGTGCATTCAATTATACAGAATTTGTAGAATGAAACATGGAATGAATTTTATTAAGATAACTACTAAATGTTTTATGTATGGAAGGGAAGATAATTTATTGGATGAATATAGAAGTAATGAGAATAAGTTCAATAATGATATGAATAGTGATAAATCCCCATAGAATTCACCTCCCACACATTATTGTTTCATTTTCATTTAGTTTTAGACATTATGCTAATACATTCCCCAATCAAAGGAATAATGTGGACGAAAATCCATAAAAATGACGTAGTAAAAATGAAAAAGGTAATGATTATTCAATCAAAATGGTTGATGTGAATCATGATAATTAGGGAACACTTATCCTCCCCTCGTTAAATGGTAATTTCATGTTTGATTTTATATGATTAATCCATGTGAAAATATTATTTTTAATCTTTTAGTGATGTTTCATGTTATTATCTCCCTCCACTTGGATTATAGATTAACAAGATCACTTTTTATATTATATCGGTACAATTATGGATACAAGTTTCTGATGAAAGTATTTTGGCATAAGATATGATCTTATTTACATTATAAAGGGTGAATTACATTTTTGAAGGGTTACAAGGTTGACCATTAATGGAATATTTTATGCCAAACATTGGATATATTTTAGAGAGTAAAGTATTATATAACTATATGATGATTTATTCATATTGGATAACATGATATTCTCTTATGATTTTATAAAAATATATGTAATACCATTTCATTATATTTATTGAACTCGTGATCTATTACTGCTTCATGAATTAAAAATTCATCTTCATTTCATGAATTGAGAGATAAAGTGGATGTTTATTAATGAAAAATGGTAAAGTTGTCTTAAAATCATTTAACTATATATTTTCAAGAAAATTATTATTCTATAAGAAAAATGATCTTGAAACCAAAAATAATTATCCAACTACCTTCATTTTTTGTGAATCAAATAGACCTTCATATCATAAATTTTTTTTGTCTTTTTGATTGTTAATATTATCTCAAACATGTTCTGTATCAGTCTCCATAAAAACATGATAATTATATTTAAATTACATGTCCATGTTTTCAAATAACATCTGTGTTCTCCTATATTGAAGTCTACTTTTATATTTCTTTTGGTAACCGTTCTGTTTACAGCTTTTCCTTTTTTAAATGACGTTTTAGTTTTCATTTTTACAAAGTGGGAATTCATGAAAGGAATGTTAATTTATTAATAATATGATAACCTAGAAAAATTTCTAGGGAAATTTTCTAGGGAAAATTAATTTTTGGGGGGGTAGAATGTAACACACCAAGATTTTGTGAATTTTTTAATTAAATTTACCTTTTTGATAATTTTCATTTCAGACAACAGTTATGCTAATTTTTCATAAGAACTATGTTTGGATTTCATTACATGCAACTCTTTGTTAATCATACACTACATGCAACATAAAATTCATCTTTCTCTATAGGGAACACCATGGTTAGCTTATGTTACATAGAATATTTAATTTCAGCTATGGCTTGCGTGACACTCATGACTGATATTTATTAATCAATAATATAATCATAAAAATAATATTCCTTAATAAAATAAGATATAAACAATCCCTTAATTTTATATTTATGAATAATATTAACTAAATTATAAAATCAAATGGTTCAATTCTCTTGTTATAAATTAATTTGAAATGAATATATGAACTAATTGAATATAAAGGGAATGTCTTTTTAAAAAAACTACTTTTATTCTCATAATTGAATTTTATCACAATAAGTTAAATTATGGAATATAGGTTTATGATATTAAAAAAATATATATTTTACATTTTCATTCAAACATATTTTACATTCATCGAATATATTTTATAGGAATAATATTGGAACAAACCCAATATTATATATAGAAACCACTATTTTTATAAAAGTAGTTGTGAAACTTTTTAATCGATAACAAAGTTGAAATATTAATTTTGGATGTTAAAAAATTTTATATAATAAAATAAACTTATATATTGAAATAAAAATATAAATATTAGGTTAGGGTGAATTTTTGGTACTTTTTTTGAAGTTTCATTTTTTTAATACTAAAAAGTAATGAATTTTTATTCAAAACTTATTTTCTGTCAAATTTAGTTTTAAATATAAATTAAATTTATAGTTTATTTTAACGTATAATTATATAAATTATACACTAATTAATAAAATTTTGATCATTGGGATGATATAAAATTTTAAATTAGATATAAAAACTTATCAAACTTTTGAACATTTTTACATTAAAAATTGCATTGTCATCCCCCTAGTAGGATTAATTTTAAATTTATTTATACCACTTTTGATATTAGAATTTAGTAAAATGGAATCAATATTTGTAATCAGAATAATTTATAACTTATGAAAATTTATAATTAGTCTTTTGACAAAAATATTATTGAAATTATTAAAAAAATAACTACAATGATTAAGAAGAGTATTATCATAATAAGCGAATAGACCAAACACATAAGATCCAAAATTACCAAGAAACTTTTCAAAAATCTATTGAATTTAAATATTTAGACCATATACACTCATTTATTTAATTTGGGTTATTATTGGGCCTCTTTTCATAGTAAAAACATGTGTGGAATTCCATTATCAAAAATTTACAAGAATGCCAGTACGCTTCCACTATTAAAAGGAACTCACCCCTCCCACATATTTACATAACAAAGAACCTTTGTATCACAAAAAATATGATCAAATAATCTCCATAAATCACACCCTTTATCATGGAATCATCTATTTGGTCAGAAATACATCCAATGAATCCCTTTTGTACAAATAAAAATGAGTTACCCAAAAAAAAGAGTTAATATCCTTCCTCAAGATCCTTTATTTTATTTTATTTCTCCACCACCTAAATTATTATTATTCCAAGTATGTATAAAAAATAGTATCCAAAATCTATTTTTTTTATTTGGGATATATTTACAGTTAAAAACACTTCCATCTAATGGGGAATGAACTTACCATTCTTGTGTATGACAAACTTCCTCCTTAATAAATGATATTGGTTGTTTTCCATTATCACATATCATGGTTGGGAATAATGATGTAAACTATATTTTTATATTTAATTTATGAAACTTTTGATTTATTTATACTTCTATAATTATTATATAAGACCTAAATTCATTCATTCCATTTTTTTAAGTGCTATAATTTCATTTGGGGAAGTGTGGACTACCGCCTCCTCAAAGTGGTGGTATTCGTTCCCAACATACCTGGAATGTAATAAGGATGATTTAAGTAACATTGTTTTTGATATTTATGAAATAATAATTCTAATTTATTTAATATATATATATATATATCTCCGTTTGTTTTATTTACTTTCTTTATTTTAATATGTCAATAAAATGGAAACAATGTTCATGCGTACACACGACCTTCCATCTATATGAATAGTGTATTCCATTTCTTACTTATATTATATATAGAATATTTTAAATAAATATATAATGAAAATATATGTTATTTTTCCCATATTTTAAATTATTTAAATTTGTAAATCATGGCCCATGTAAGAGGTTTAGGAATAAAAAGTCAAGATATTTACGAAAAATAAAGTGGATATTACATGAATCCTAACATTAACAAAGAGATTCAAATAAATGGGTAATATAAAATCATAAAAAATTATATATGGTATTATATATTATAATATTTTTATGTGTAATATATATAATAAACTTATATTTATTATATAGGTGGTTTGAACCTGTAAAAAAATTGATACTTAATGTAAGGGAATTTCATATCACTTTTTTATTTACATGACAAATATGCCTTATTCCCCATTCATTTTATTTATGTGGGGTGTATACTTCCCATGTATATATTATATGAATCTTATAAATATTATAATTTGTATTTAAATATCAAATTTATGATCTTTATTTTATGGAGATTATGGTTCAAATTTTATCAAGATATAATGAAATGTTTCCTCAGTTTGCCTCCTTTGAGACACATGCCATTTTATGCACCTATATTTTTCTCTAATGCATATATACTACCTTTTGACATGTTATTACATGAATATAACTATTTTAATGATATTTTTATTGTAACACCCCAGGTAAATGAAGAATGTGATATTTTCATATTTATCCATATTTTTGAATAAAATATTAATATTAATTTAAAGGGGATGCTATGCTCGATGGCATACCCAACACGCAACAACGAGTTTCTTGGGAATCTTACGTTGCACTCTAATAATAAAATAATATTCTTTTAAATGGTAGTTAACATGTAGCTGTTGTATTGGCGGGAATTGATAGAAATAACTAAAATATGATTATATATGTTTTTAAATGTTTTTACATTTATCCAATAAAAGATAAAGGCATAAAATACAGAAAGAATTCAATTTTAGGCGTATATGCCCTAGTTTTCACTAAAGGTTCACTTATCGCCTTTTGATGGAGAACCGTCATTTAATATAGTTTTGTTCACCCTTATACATCCATTTGGACCAAATAAAACTCTTCTTAAGAATTGGGACATCAAAATTTACTTTGTGTAAATTTTTGGTATCTTTCTGATAAAGTTCATTTTTTTGATGAATAGTGTAAAATGTTGTATTTTAATTCAAAACCTCTTTCTAATATAATATATTTATATTATTAGATTATCTTTTGAATTGGTTTTAAAGTGAAATTGGAATATATTTTTACCATTAAATCCAATAGTGGTCGTTGGAATTAATTTCACATTGAAATCAGACTTAAACTAGTGTCAATCTTTTGATACTTATTGTTTCATAAAAACACGCTATTTTCTCTGACAGCGGGAATTAATTATTAAATTAATTAATGTGACTTATATGTTTTGAATTTTGTAAAATGGAATTCATTTTTGAATTTAGAATATCAAATATAGCTTAGGCAGAATTTTTTGGGATTTTTCTAAAAAACTTCAATTTTTGATGAATAGTGAAACCACTAAGTGGTACTTATAAAAACTGATTTTTCCGTTTAAATGAAGTTTTTCCATCTTTGTGTTTTGAATTTCAAAAATCTGACATAAATGGTTGTCATTAAGAAGTAAAATTTTGTTCAATGGGATAAAAATAATTTTTTGGTGAATAGTAACTTATTAAGTTTTTAATCGCGATTAGAGGTAATTAGTGTAGTTTAAGGTAAAATAATGTTTTAATAATATTAAATGAACATAACACATGTCCTAACCTCATTGGATGTGTCATGGACGACCAAGACAACCCATGGGTCAACATGGGGGCCCCATTAAGCCACTTTGGTTTGAAAATGACATTAATGTCTTTTTATTTAAAGTTAAAGTAAAAATGAGACAAACATGAGATGTTTTACTAAAACAATTTTTACATGGGGTTATACAAGTCAGATTTTTCATTATAAATATTCATTAGAAAGATATAAAGATTTAATAAATCATAGTATTTATTTTATAATTTTTAGACTTTAAATAAATTAAATTATTTATGACATCATGATGATGCAGTGATTACCTCATTAATAAAGGATTTAAATAAAATGGAAGTATAATGTAAAATGTAAGACCTACACATGGCCAAAACCAATTGGATGAGTGGATTTCGAACCCTTATCACCTTATCCTTTAATTATATCAATTTGGGACCTTTTGAATCCGAAACTCATTTTAAAATAAAGTAACTTATCTTTACTTTCCAAGAGTGCCCCTCCTCTCCTCTTATAAAAGGCCTCCACCTCTACCTCCTTACCCACACTCCCAAAGCCTTTGGCTCGGCCAAACCCCTTGCCCATTTTGTCTCTCCACTTCCCTCTCTTACTCCTTGAATCCTCACTTTGGGAAGAAGTCTTCCCAAGGAAGCCTTTGAGCTCAAACCAAAGGGAGTTACCTGATTTTAAGGTAATGTCTTCTTTTGAGTCCTTTTGTTTTATTTTGCTTCTCCAACCCCCTAAACTCTTTTTATTCATTTCTTTTGTAACAAATCCAGTATAATAAATATACTAGTATGTTTTTATAAGAATTATTCGAGCTACACTTTCACACAAATACATCTAATGGTTAAAGAACATACTGTTTCCGTGGATGGCGAATTTCGGCCTCCCGAAACGATGATTGTTCAACATTCTTTACACACCTTCAAAGGTGGCCATTAAGATGACACTATATTTATATATGATATATAATATTTTTATTTTTTCCTTAAGCTTCTGTATTTTTCATTTTGGGCATACCTTTATGGTTTCCATTATGGGTAAACGTGATATCTTCATTTAAGGAAGTACGGACTACCGCCCCCTCAATGTGATGTGATTCGTTAATGCCATATGTGGGACGTATAAAGGATGGATTTAAAGTTATTATATATGATTTTATACTGGAATTATAATATACCTCTATATAATTATTATTCCATTCCATAAATATATGGAATAGAAATGAAAGTAGCATTCATACGTACGTACGGCTTACCGTCTCCATGAATGGTGCATTTCATTTCTTATCCCCAAATGTAATGTACTATTATAAGTACAAGTATATAATGGATATATATGATGAATGATACATATAAATGATGAATATAATTCTGCAATTAAAATATACATACCTCTCATTTATTTTTAATTCCATTAATATGACATAGAAATGAAAGTAGCGTTCATGCGTACGTACGGCTTACCGTATCCATGAACGGTGAATTTCATTTCTTACCTCTAAATGATTATGTAATATTATAAATACATTTATATTCTTGATATATATGATATATATGATATCCAAATCCTGAATATAATTCTGGATATAATGAACATTTGACCACACGAACAACATGTAATTGTAAGAAGTCCACTTTCGACTTAAGAACCAAATATCGACAAAACAAACATTATTAACTTAAATGATTACATAATGTTTATAACATGGAAATAAGTGATATAAAAGGAATAATGAACTAGAAAAAGGTTCTTAATAAATTGGAAATTAACTCAAGTTTATTATTCAGGACGTTAAATAATGATCAACTCATGTCGGACCCGAGGTAAGGGATCCTACTCCTCTCTTTCTTTTTAAGTACACTCTTTTATGTCATTCCTTCTAAGATCATCTTTCTTGTGATTGGGATGTTATTTTATATTACTCTTACTCTAAATTTTATGTTCATATGATGAGAAACCCTATTCTCTCTCATCAATCCATTTTGTAAGTTTTGAGTGGCGCCGTTAGGCTGCCAAATTTTCGTAAGAGATCTAACCTATCTCTTTCTCTTTAAGTACTCTCCTTTATGTCACTTCTTTTAAGATCCTATTTTTTTTATGGGAGATGTTCTTCTATATTCCTCTTGATGTACATTTTATCGTAATATGATGAGATACCCTATTTGATCTCATCAATACATTTTTGGAAGTTTTAAGTGGCGTCGTTAGGCTGCCGAGTTTTCGTAAGAGATTATTCATCTCAATTTTATTCCCGTGAGATTTATGCTACATTTTCCACAATTTCCATTGAGTGGTGTATTTACTATCCATTATTCTACTCTTTGTGTATTATACTTTCGTTTATGAGTATTTACATCAATGTTGTATTGTCCTTCTTTCACGGGGCGTATGTTTCCAAAGATACCCATGTCGGTAAGGGAACCTTTCACCCTCCTCTTTTTAAAAGACTTATTTTGTTGGGTCTTTTAATTTACATATTTTTATGTTGGTATATGTTCTCATATATCCTTATTGATGTAAATTTTATGTCCATCTGATGAGATACCCTTTTTTTATCTCTCATCAACTCATATTGATGTGACGTCGTTAGGCTGTCAAGGGAACTTCTTATCCCAATTTCGATTTCTTTGGGTTCAACATGTAGTTATTAAATATGTCATCTTTTGAATATGTGTTAATGAACTTTGATTATTTTACACATAATATCCACTTATATTTGGTGTATTCGTTTGTCACACATAGTTATTTAATGGATTTATCCTTAAACCAAGGATACCGTCTTTGTAAGGGACTTCGTCTCAATCTCCATTCATTGAGGCATATTTTGTTTTATACACAACCTTATTTTATACGGTGTATAAACCCCTTTGACTTTTACATTTATCCAAAAAGGAATCTTTTTTATATGAAGCGTTTTACTAAACGACAAAAGGGAATGTTTTTGTCGTACGTATGCGGCGACAACGTCTTCTCCACCACCGTGACCATCATTTGATTTTCGGCTTCTTATACAAGACATACCTTCTTTTTAAAAGAAAAATAAATACCATGTTTTACATTTCTTTTAAAATGGTTTTGATAATGTTTTTATATCAATGTGTTGTATTGATATCTTGTTATTTAAAGGTGGAAATGTTATGTTTCCTTTATGCATGTTTTATGTGATAAGATTATGTTATGGTTCTTGGGAATTGTTATGAAGATGGGTGGTTCCGTGATAAACTAAGGGTGGGTGAGCCCGATATAGCTCTCCAATGCATTGGGTAACGCGAAGGAGTGAAACGTTAAGGTTTCTCTGAAGAGATTTATGGAATATACTGTGATGGGTATTCCAAACGTAACCAAGAGGGTTACTCCCTACGTAAGAATGTTATGAATGCCTCAAGTTACCTTTACGTCTTATGATTTCTATGATTTATTCATGGTTTGATGAGGTATGTTAAAGTGCCTATGTTTTATGGGTAAAGTATGATTTCATTCTTATGTATATATGAACTCATGTTTCCTTTCCATATTTTTATAACCTTTACTGATATTTTTATGCTCATCCCAAGTTTTTGAAATGTTTTTCATAGGTCAAGGGAAAGGTACATGATGTGATGATAGTGTCAAGGATGTGTCAAGAAAGAATCCGTGTTTTATTTTAAATATGGTTATGTTGATGGAAAGAATGAATATTGTCTTTTATGTAACCACTTTGTTTAAATGTGGAATGTAATGCAAGTTTCATGATCTAATTCTCTAAAACTCTAAACCTAAAAATACCCTCAATGTGTAATCTTGTAATAAGTCAAGATTAAGTAAAGTTTAAGGCTGGGGCCTTATAGTTGGTATCAAAGGTCGGTTTAGATAACTTTAGAGGTTAGGGTATTCTTTAAGCATAAGTGACATTACCATAATGGTTAGGATTTCAGAAAGAGTCCTAGTTTTAAATAAAGTGAATGAGTAAGTATATCTTAGTGTTTACCTTCCTCATTAGTACATGATGGTTTTGTTGATATACTCACACTGACATTTCTGTTTTTAGTGAATGGATGGATCTAGTAGGCACCAAAGAGACAACAGGTTTGAAGGAAACTGTGGTGGTTCTCTGATTAAGATACTAGATAAAATGGAGGATTCAATGAGGAAACTCGTGGTTGTTCTAAACCAAATATCGAGGAGTCATGATCAACCACTTGAACCTTGGTATGTTCTGTAATGCATCATGTACGAGATGACCAATTGATGTGGAAGTTTAGGTATTAATTATAAAGGTAACCATTAGAGTTTATATGATCCTTACTTTTGAGGTAATTATGGGTTATTATATGATATGCTGGAAAATGAAAGGCATGAGATAAACTTGAGGTTAAAATATGTTATGATCTTTTTTGATGATTTTATTTCTTTTTGGGGAATGATTTAAGAATTATATAGTTTTGGAAAAAGGACAACACGCAGACCGTGTGACAGCCCGTCACGTCGGGCAAAGCTATGGGAATCGAACCCACAACCAAAGTGCGACTGGTATTTATCGCCTACCACTGGACTACGTGATGTCCCTGGTTAGTTTGACTGATTCTTTTTAGTTATATGATTTTAGGAATTAAGAGTAAGTTGATTTTGGGTTATTTATGAAAATGATTAACCTATCATGGAGGATATGTGATTAGGTTAATTACTTTCAATACGAGACTTTAGGAGCAACTGATGTTGTTTGGAGATAAATGTTACGATTTAACTTGGAAGACTGTGTGACTAAATCCCTCAAATATTTGGGTTTCAATATTATATTGGTTTACATTGAAGAATTTTATGGACAAATTTTTTATCGGATGGTCCTCGTTGAACTTTGGGTTTTTTGGAAAATTTTGGAGATTAAGCATAGATTTTCTTTTTAATGGGTTATCCTTTTCTGGATTATCTGACCTTGTACTAACCTTTTTGGTTTTGTTTTTGGTTAAAGCCTAAAGATATGGGATGTATATAGTTCTCTTTGGTGGATTAGGTGATTCTCTAAGATGTTGATTATAGTACTCTTAATGTGAACAAGTCTTCCTAAATACTCATCTTTTGGAGAAAATATGAGTTTGTGTAAAAGTTGAAAGTCAACATGATAAGTGATTATGTTTCCCTATGAATAAATTACTCAATAAAAAGTAACTTAAAACAAAAATGTTGTCTATTAACTTTTCCAACTGGGGAATCGAATACCGTTTAACCCATCACAAGTTTGTGATTTTCTTGTGGTTAACTTTCTCCTAAACATGTTTTCTATCACTCTCCATCAGAACATGACCCTATGTTTTCTCCTCCATGTCCATATTTTTCTACATGTAATCCTAGTATGGGTTAAATCGGGTGACCTTTGTACTTATCTTTCTTTATTTTAAAGTGATTGTTTTACTGACTCTTGTTCCAATGTGGGACTTTCAAGGATGTTTCCAAGCTCAATTTTAAAAATTGTGAGGAAGCAATTCCCAAAAGGGGGGAAGTATGTAACACCCCAGGTAAATAAAGAATATGAAATTTTCATATTTATCCATATTTGTGAATAAAATATTAATATGACTTTAAAGGGGACGCTTTGCTCGATGGCATACCCACCACGCAACAACGAGTTTCTTGGGAATCTTACGTTGTACTCTAATAATAAAATAATATTATTTTAAATGGTAGTTAACATGTAGCCGTTGTATTGGCAGGAATTGATAGAAATAACTAAAATATGATTATATATGTTTTTAAATGTTTTTACATTTATCCAATAAAAGATAAAGGCATAAAATACAGAAAGAATTCAATTTTAGGCGTATATGCCCTAGTTTTCACTAAAGGTTCACTTATCGCCTTTTGATGGAGAACCGTCATTAAATATAGTTTTTTTCACTCTTATACATCCTTTTGGACGAAATAAAACTCTTCTTAAGAATTGGGACATCAAAATTTACTTTGTGTAAATTTTTGGTATCCTTCTGATAAAGTTCATTTTTTTAATGAATAGTGTAAAATGTTTTATTTTAATTAAAAACCTATTTTTAATATAATATATTTATATGATTAGATTATCTTTTGAATTGGTTTTAAAGTGAAATTAGAATATATTTTTACCATTAAATCCAATAGTGGTCGTTGGAATTAATTTCAATTTGAAATCAGATTTAAACTAGTGTCAATCTTTTGATACTTATTGTTTCATAAAAACACGCTATTTTCTCTGACAGCGGGAATTAATTATTAAATTAATTAATGTGACTTATATGTTTTGAATTTTGTAAAATGGAATTATTTTTTGAATTCGGAATATCAAATATAGCTTAGGGTGAATTTTTGGGATTTTTCTGAAAAACATCAATTTTTGATGAATAGTGAAACCACTAAGTGGTACTTATAAAAACTGATTTTTCCATTTAAATGAAATTTTGCCATCTTTCTGTTTTGAATTTTAAAAATCCGACATACATGGTTGTCATTAAGAAGTAAAATGTGGTTCAATGGGATAAAAATAATTTTTTGGTGAATAGTAACTTATTAAGTTTTTAATCGCGATTAGAGGTAATTAGTGTAGTTTAAGGTAAAAATAATGTTTTAATAATATGAAATGAACTTGAAACATGTCCTAACCTCATTTTATGTGTCATGGACGACCAAGACAACCCATGGGTCGACTTGGGGGCCCCATGAAGCCACTTTGGTTGGAAAATGACATCAATATCTTTTTATTTAAAGTTAAAGTAAAAATGAGACAAACATGAGATGTTTTACTAAAACAATTTTTACATGTGGTTATAAAAGTCAGATCTTTTATTATAAATAGTCATTGTAAAGATAAAAAGATTTCATACATCATAGTATTTTTTTTATAATTTTTATACTTTAAATAAATTAAATTATTTATGACATCATGATGATGCAGCGATTACCTCATTAATAAAGGATTTAAATAAAATGGAAAGATAATGTAAAATCTAAGACCTACACATGGACAAAACCAATTTTATGAGGGTATTTAGAACACTTATCACCTTATCATATAATTATATCAATGTGGGACCTTTTGAATCCAAAACGAAATTTAAAATAAAGTAACTTAACTTTACTTTCCAAGACTGCCCCTCCTCTCCTCTTATAAAAGGCCTCCACCTCTACCTCCTTACCCACACTCCCAAAGCCATTGGCTCGGCCAAACCCTCCCCATTTTGTCTCTCCACTTACCTCTATTACTCCTTGAAGCCTCACTTTGAGCAGAAGTCTTCTCAAGGAAGCCTTTGAGCTCAAACCAAAAGGAGTTACCCGATTTTAAGGTAATGTCTTCTTTTGAGTCCTTTTGTTTTATTTTTCTTCTACAACCCCCTAAACTCTTTTTATTAATTTCTTTTGTAACAAATACATTATCATCAATATACTAGTATGTTTTTATAAGAATTATTCGAGCTACACTTTCACACACCTACATCTAATGGTTAAAGAACATATTGTTTCCGTGGATGGAAAATTTCGGCCTCCCGAAACGATGATTGTTCAACATTCTTTTAACACCTTTAAAGGTGGTCATTAATATGACAATATATTTATATATGATATATAATATGTTTATGTTTTCCTTAAGCTTCTATATTTTTCATTTTGGGCATACCTTTATGGTTTCCATTATGGGTAAACGCGATATCTTCATTTAAGGAAGTGCGGACTACCGCCCCTCAAAGTGATGTGATTCGTTAATGCCATATGTGGGACGTATAAAGGATGGGTTTAAAGTTATTATATATGATTTTATACTGGAATTATAATATACCTCTATATCATTATTATTCCATTCCATAAATATATGAAATATAAATGAAAGTAGTGTTCATGCGTACGTACGGCTTACCATCTACATGAACGGTGCATTTCATTTCTTATCCCCAAATGTAATGTACTATTATAAGTACATGTATATAATGGATATATATGATGAATGATACATATAAATGATGAATATAATTCTGTAATTGAAATATACATACCTCTCATTTAGTTTTAATTCCATTAATATGACATAGAAATGAAAGTAGCGTTCATGCGTACGTACGGCTTACCGTCTCCATGAACGGTGCATTTCATTTCTTACCTCTAAATGATTATGTAATATTATAAATACATGTATATTATGGATATATATGATATATATGATATCCAAATCCTGAATATAATTCTGGATATGATGAACATTTGACCACACGAACAACATGTAATTGTAAGAAGTCCACTTTCGACTTAAGAACCAAATATCGACAAAACAAACATTATTAACTTAAATGATTACATAATGTTTATAACATGGAAATAAGTGATCTAAAAGGAATAATGAACTAGAAAAAGGTTCTTAATAAAGTTGAAATTAACTCAAGTTTATTATTCAGGGCGTTAAAGAACGATCGAGTCAAGTCGGACCCGAGGTAAGAGATCCTACTCCTCTCTTTCTTTTTAAGTACACTCTTTTATGTCATTCCTTCTAAGCTAATCTTTCATGTGATTTGGTTGTTATTTTATATTAATCTTACTGTAATTTTTATGTTCATATTATTAGAGACCCTATTCTCTCTCATTAATCCATTTTGTAAGTTTTGAGTGGCGCCGTTAGGCTGCCAAATTTTCGTAAGAGATCTAACCTCTCTCTTTCTCTTTAAGTACTCTCCTTTATGTCACTTCTTTTAAGATCTTTTTTTTATGGGAGATGTTATTTTATATTCATCTTGATGTAAATTTTATTGTAATGTGATGAGATACCCTATTTGATCTCATCAATACATTTTTGGAAGTTTTAAGTGGCGCAGTTAGGCTGCCGAGTTTTCGTAAGGGATTTTTCATCTCACTTTTATTCCCGTTATATTTAAGCTACATTTGCCACAATTTACATTGATTGGTGTATTTACTATCCATTATTCTACTCTTTGTGTAATATACTTTCGTTTATGATTATTTACATCAATGTTGTATTGTCCTTCTTTTTGTTGGGTCTTTTATTTTACATATTGTTATGTTGGGATATGTTCTCATATATCCTTATTGATGTAAATTTTATGTCCATGTGATGAGATACCCTTTTTTTAATCTCTCATCAACTCATTTTGATGTGACGCCGTTAGGCTGTCAAGGGAACTTCTTATCCCAATTTCGATTTCTTTGGGTTCAACATGTAGTTATTGAATATGTCATCTTTTGAATATGTGTGAATGACCTTTGATTATTTTACACTTAATATCCACTTATATTTGGTGTATTCGTTTTTCACACATAATTATTTAATTGATTTATCCTTAAACCAAGGATATCGTCTTTGTAAGGGACTTCGTCTCAATCTCCATTCATTGAGGCATATTTTGTTTTATACACAACCTTCTTTTATACGGTGTATAAACCCCTTTGACTTTTACGTTTATACAAAAATTAATCTTTTTTATATGAAGCGTTTTACTAAACGACAAAAGGGAATTTTTTTGTCGTACGTATGCGGCGAAAACGACTTCTCCGCCGCCGTGACCATCATTTGAGTTTCGGCTTCTTCTACAATCCATACCTTCTTTTAAAAGAAAAATAAATATCATGTTTTACTTTTCTTTTAAAATGGTTTTGATAATGTTTTTATATCAATGTGTTGTATTGATATCTTGTTATTTAAAGGTGGAAATGTTATGTTTCCTTTATGCATGTTTTATGTGATAAGATTATGTTATGGTTCTTGGG
This sequence comes from Viscum album, assembly GCA_963277665.1. Lineage (NCBI taxonomy): Eukaryota > Viridiplantae > Streptophyta > Magnoliopsida > Santalales > Viscaceae > Viscum > Viscum album. The sequence goes on from OY728151.1 coordinate 1,995,390,178, forward strand.
AATTGTTATGAAGACGGGTGGTTCTGTGATAAACTAAGGGCGGGTGAGCCCGAAATAGCTCTCCAATTCATTGGGTAACGCGAAGGAGTGAAACGTTAAGGTTTCTCTGAAGAGATTTAGGGAATATACTGTGATGGGTATTCCAAACGTAACCAAGAGGGTTACTCCCTACGTAAGAATGTTATGAATGCCTCAAGTTACCTTTATGTCTTATGATTTCTATGATTTATTCATGGTTTGATGAGGTATGTTAATGTGCCTATGTTTTATGGGTAAAGTATGATTTCATTCTTATGTATATATGAACTCATGTTTCCTTTCCATATTTTTATAACCCTTACTGAGATTTTTATGCTCATCCCATTTTTTTGAAATGTTTTTCATAGGTCAAGGGAAAGGTACATGATGTGTTGATAGTGTCAAGGATGTGTCAAGAAATAATCCGTGTTTTATTTTAAATATGTTTCCGTTGATGGGAAGAATGAATATTGTCTTTTATGTAACCACTTTGTTTAAATGTGGAATGTAATGCAAGTTTCATGATCTAATTCTCTAAAACTCTAAACCTAAAAAGATCCTCAATGTGTAATCTTTTAATAAGTCAAGATTAAGTAAGGTTTAAGGCTGGGGACTTATATTTATCTTCTTTTGTTGTTATTATTTACATATTATTATGATTCAATGTTACCATAACAGTAACAGTTTATTACTATAATCTCATAATTTATTGAGATTTTTTATTATTATAATTATATAGATGAAATCGTATTATACATATCTAAATAAACTCATTAATATTATTATATTATGGTTATAAATTATATATTAATGTATTAGTATTGTTTAACACTCATTGGCACTTAATATCATTAAGAAAATCTTTTTATGAAAATCAGACATCATTTCCCCCTTTGGTCGAAAATTTGTGTACATTCAAAACTATTTTCTTTAAAAATGAAATAAAAAATGTTTTACTATTATAATAGGATGTTTTAAAGAAATTTTTACCAATTTTTTACGTTTTTACAAAATAGTTTTGAAATTAACCATCTTGTGATTTTCCAATCAAGAAACTTTTCTAAAAATTTTAAGGTGAAAATAGATAATCCAGCTTATACAAACATACCCATAGTCAGGACTGTTATATCCATTCGGTTTCCAGTTAATAATTAAAATATTATATTTAAATATTGTTTTCCAAATATTATAAAATCTATTTTATTTTAAAGTGGTTTTCATAGATTTTTTAAAAAACATTTTCATTTATAAAGTGTTTTAAATGAGTTTCAAAAATCCCTTTAAATGTTTTCAAAAGGGTTATTTTCATGGAAATAAAATTCAATGATTTCATGTTTTCGTTATATATTTTAAACCAAAATCTAGAAAAGTCTCTCCAAACATATTTTATGACTTATTTTTTATGTTCTCTATGCATTTCCAAACAAACTGGTTATCAAAATGTTTTACATTTAGAAAATATATTTTCAAAGAGGAAAAGATATTTTCAACAAGAAATGTTATAATTTAAATTGTAATTAATTATTTATAAGTAATGGGTTTTTGAAATGGATTTATGTAATTTAATTTTGAATAAATGTGATTTTCCCTAAGAAATATTCCATGTTATCTTTAAAAATTCTTCCCTAACTAAGATGACTTACTTTGTTGTTGTTTATAAATACAATTAATACTATTTCTTGGATGGTTTATGTTTTCCAGGAATGATGTTTATGAAAAACAATTCACTTCAATGGGTTATATGATTTTGAATCCCACTTCTTTTCACAGGTTATTCTTTAATGAAATTATTATGAAACCTGCCGCTTAACCATAGGTTATGGTGTGGTGAAACATTAATGATAGAAATTTAATTTCATGGGTCATGTGGTGATGAATGTTTTTTATAGTATAACACATGCATGTTTGACTTGATAATGTGACGGTGATACCTATATGTCCCTAAAATTAATTAGGTAATGATACATGTTTTATGATATCAAAAGGTTACATTGGATGAAATCCCAAGTACAAAAAAAGAGGGTTTCATAAGCCCCAGACTGGGTGATACACGGGAAAACATCCCGATCCTAAAACAAGAGGGTACAAAGTAGGGAATCCCTTGACCAAAACAAGAGGGTACATGATAGGGTATCCAAATACTTACACAAGAGGGTATATGAGAGAGCATCCCAAGTGCTAAAAAGAGGGTACATGGGAGTTCATCATAAGATTGAAGAAGTTATATAGGTTATTATCCCAATCCTAACTTGTTATGATGGTCTAGGTAGGTATTCTTGATATAGGATATATTTTTATTCTGTGTTATCGACAAATCCCATTTCATATTCCTATGTTTAATGTTCATGGATTACAATCTTTTTCCACTTTTGATTCAGGTCTTATTAAATAAAAATATTTATGCCATGATTAATGTATATGATGTTTTATATGCAAGGTATGATCTTATAATGTTATTCTCATGTTATAGTACACTTATTATGTTGATATTCAAGTGTATATCCTATGTTTACCCTTATTGAGAATCTGAGATCACTCTTTTCTTGTGTTTCTTTACCACTTGTTATAAATAATGTTACAATTTAGAAGATATAATGGGTAAGATTTTTGTGGGTAAAATTGAATATATTTCATCAAGATAGATGTTTTTTCCACGTTTCCAAAGACACTATACTATCACATTCCTATGGGATGTATTTATATAACTTTCTGAAGATTCATCTAAAATGATGTAATATCCATGTATGTTAAGTCTAGGTCACTATATTACAAAATGAATATTTCATTAGTGATATTCTATTTCATTTCTATAATGTTATCCCTATGTGAAATTATTTAAGGGGACTTATTAGTTTGAAATTATCATGTTATAGTTTTCTTATTTAATATTTCTTGTCCTCTTTTAATACGTTAAATTCTTATTGACAGATTTATTCCCTACTAGTAATCTTTAAATTAATATAATAAAAAAAATTTAGTTCATTCATGTTATGAAGGTACTTTATATAATACTACATTTTTAAATACTAAAAAATCATATAATCAATATGGATATTCCACTGAAACAATTATGGTTCAATACATATACAATTAGAAATAAATTTGTAATATTACAATGTTTAGGGTATTTACAAGGGTGAATCTTCTCTTACTTATAAATTATAACCTCATATCCTTAGTTACCTAAACATTTAAAGAACTTTAGAACAACCAATAAATGATAAAATACATCCTTAACACCCATATACATTTTTTAAGGATTCTGTTCTTCCCAAAATATTAGTATAAGAATCATTAAGGTGGTATTCAAAGGATAATTTCTAACAAAGATATGTATGTTCTAACTATGTTCTTTCAAGTATATTTCATCTTAATGTTTTTACAAATTTTCAATAAAAATATTAACATAATGAAATTTGTATCATTAATGTTCTTTAATGTTATAATATAGTGGGAAAAAACATTCCCTACTTTTTTCCATCTATATTTTTTTTAATATTGTTCATTGTTACGTCTGGATTACCACCGCCATGGATGGACTATTTCGTTTTTAATCTCCAATTCACATGGATGGTTATAATTATTTATTAAATAAATAATTGTTATATTTATAACATAATTATTATTATATAAAGATAAACTATTATCTACTTTATTTCCCGGTCATACACTGGAATGTGGAATTGTTTCTCGTGTATATGTGGAGACTACCACCCCTAAGACTCGCATGTTTCAACTTACATAACCACATTAGATAGATGGTTGTAATGTTAAATTTAGTTAATAAATATTCTTTTATAACACTATTATGATTTTATATTGATTATATATACCTTTTACGTCCCCATTATACCATGGATTCCACACTAAAACTATTCTAGGCCAAAACCACAATATGACCTATGTCAACTAAACTGATTTAATGACTAAATAAATTTTTATAAAAAAAATAAGGAATAATTATAATTGAAATGAAATGAAAAATATTCTTATTAAAGTTAATAATTAATATTATTTTATTACACCGGATGGTAGACAATGTATTTGTTGAGTCAGGACACATTGTAAGATACAACAATTTAAAACCTTGTTTTAAAAGTTTTAATATTTTATTTTAATTTTTTCCCACAATATAAATGATATGTAAACTGTTTCAAGAATGTTATTATTTATAATAAAATCATTTTTTATGTTCAATTTAAAATATCTTCTACTTTATTTAAAATGTTTTTAAAATAAATATTTTTAATTATTTTGGTATGAGTTATTTTGAATTTCTTTACAAAAGTGTAAAAGTTTATTTTATCTATCATTTACTACATGATATATATTTTAAAATATTATATTCATTATATATTACAAATATTCCTCTATAAATATTAGTAGTTTTATAAAAAATAATATACCCATTATTCTAGGAATTTTTCATTTTTAAGAGTTATCAGATAAAATTTTATTTTCTTATATTCTTATGTGAAAAGATAAAGTGATTATTCTTATGGTTTCAAAAGTTTATTTTTATGTGTTTTATGATGATAGTGAAATACAATATGAATTTTATTCATGTCTTGATCCATTTACACTATATATAATGATTAGAATGTCCGTTATATCCCTCCATTGAATTGAGTAATGTGGAGTTACACTTATAAAGAGTATCAAGTTAACTATATATAATTTACTTTTACAAAGTTTTTATATTGATAGTGTTTGTAGAAAATAAGGTAATTCTATCAATAAATATAAATTAACTTTGTTGGTTATTACATTATAAGGGTGACTAAATGAATATTTGGATTATTGTGTCCCAAGTGACCTATGTGATTATGATTGTTTCTATTATATTTGATTATGAAATTTCTTATGAAAAATATTGGGAATAAAAGTTGATTTCAAGATTAATTAAGATATTATTTGAGTTATTGTTTTATTATATAAAATAAGAATATTTCATATGGGTTCTCAAATTTTCAATGGTCTAATGGGTTTAAATTTTCATTGGTCTAATGGGTTTAAATTTTCATTATGTTCCTTACAAAGACTTAAATATTCAGTCAAAAAATTTAAAATACTTTTCACAAGTATTAAGGATGTATAATAACTATATAAATGACAAATATAAAGTAATGAAGAAATATAAAAAAGAATAAATTTATTCAATAATGAAAAAAATTGTAAACATAAGATCCATTTTTTATAAAAAAATGCAAACAATATTACATTATTCCTTATATAATAAACAAGGTTACCTAATATTTCTAAAAAAACATAAAAGATCATGAAAATTTAAACAAATTCGAAATTATTGTTATATAACTCATAATTATGGGTTAGTTATGTATATTTTTTTATATTTGGTATCATAGGAAATTTTAAGATAATATTAAAAGTAAGGATTTTATTTTGAATGGAAATTTAATTTATGGTCATTATATAATTTATTAATCTAAGGATTTCCATTTTTATTCAATTAATATATGTCAATAATATAATACTTTTATAAAGAGGTATCATTTTGAAGTAATTGGTAAGGAAAGAAGAGGAAAATATCCTTCCGAATATGCATTTGAGATGGTCCGAGTTATAGGTATCCATTTTTTGGCTATGTTAAGTCAATTAATAAATGCTAAAAAAGAGTTACACATGAATAAATAAATTCTATGAAAATAAAAAAAAATATTTGGGAATTACATGAAACAAAATCCTATAACATTTAGTGGAACCTCAGACCCATTTATGGAAGGGATATGGAAAAATTACTTATAATAGACAGTTGATGTTTTTGGTTATTCAGTGTGTCAGAAGGTAATATTTCCATTTACCATATTGATGTTTAATTCAAGCAGTAGCGGTCATTGATAAATTATATCAAATAGAACAATGATATTAATACTATGGATTTTAAGGTTTTTAAATATCCATTTCATGATTTTTTCCAAAAAAATATTCATTATATGATGGAACAAAAATTTCTACCGTAAAAAAAGGTTGTTGTAAAAATGACTTTTTTTGAAGAAAAAATTACTTGATTTGTTTGGAATACAAAAATTTAATTCTAATATATGAAAATAATGTTGATAGATTTTACTTTAGTTTCAAACCAATATTATACAAGGCTCTAGTTATCCGTGAATTTGTGAATTATGAATAAATTGTTTGATGTTTTGAGAGGGTTTATATAGATATTGATGGCTATTTTGTGTCTCAAAATAGAAAGAATAAAATCAGAAAATGTGAAATGAAAAGGAGAAATAGTTAGTAAGGAAATCTTAATATAAACTTCTCACATGTTGTAATTTTTGTAAGAATCATTGTCAGTAGCTCTGATGATATTATGGAAGTCATACTATATTGGTTGGGTACTTCATTTGGGCCATTAATGTATAGAATAAAAGAATGGTGATGGTAAAAAAATGATAAAGATTTGATAGTGAAGTGTTTTAATTATATTTTAAAGGGATATTCTTTAAGTGGATATCCAAATAAAAGTATGAATGATATAGATAATGAAGACCACAAGTATAAGATTTTTTTAAAATCATTTTCTATTACCTCAAAAAATGGTAGATCCTCAAATTATGTCTTGATTATTCTATTACTTGATTACTAAAAGTATGGAAATGCATTATTTGATTTGATATCTACATATAATTTTATTTTAGATAAATGTTAATGTAAAATAGAAATATAACATCAAAAAAAGGATAAATTTTTTTATAAGAAACAATTATTTAAGTATTATGTATTATATATTTTTAGGAACCTTCCAATTTTTATCTATAGAATGATTTTTCCTATAAATATTATTTTCTTAATGATTTTAGAGATTTATGATATTATGTGTATGGATTGGATTTTAGTTTTTCATTCAAATATATATTGAAAAGATAAATAATACATATTCAATTATAAGGTTATGTTCCATTTGTGTAAAATAAGGAGTTCATAATTATACAAATGTATCCAGAAGTTAAGAAATTTATTAATTATGGGAGTGAACGTCACCTAAAACATCTCATTAAAAAAATAAAAATCCATATTATTTATGTGACTATATTAAATGAATTTTAAGCCATTTTTTCATGATAGTATTCTTTGTTTTCTTCTTTATTGAGAGGTTGAATTCACCATTAACTCGGTTCCCTTTTCTTTGCCAATTTCAAAACCACCATTTCAAATATCTATATTAAATATTATAGAAATTAAAATGTATTTAATATACTTACTTGATAAGGGTTTCATACATCCTAGAAAATCACATTGTTTTGATCCTATTTTTATAGAAGTATTGATATTTTAAAAGGATTTTAATTGATAATTGGGCACTCAAAACCATTATTATTATAAAAACATATCAGTTTCCTCCTATAGATTACTTGTTTGATCACATACATGGTGGTTAGTATTTTACAATGATTAATATCTGATTTCTAACTATTAGTTGAAATTGAATTAAGAGGACATTCTAATGATGAAATTTCAAACTAGGTATGACCATTATGTTTTTGTGGCTATTATATTCAACTTAACAAGTGCAGTACCTATATTTATGTATAATGATTAAAGTATTATTTATGTATTTGGATATTTTTTTTAGTATTCATTGAAAAAAAATAGACATATTATATAAGATATAAGGTTCATGATAATCATATAAGGATTTTTCTATATGGTACAAAAGAAAATGAGTTTTATGGTTTATTTATCAATTGTGAATTTTGGTTACAATAAGTTTCATTCCATAAGAATATTTTTCTAAATAAAAAAAAATTATTGATCCTACAAAATTAAAAGTGGTGTAAGACATGAAATTTCCTATAATTTTCAAAATAATTTTATGTTTTCTTGGATAAGATGGTTGTTATAGATTGTTTGATGAATTATTTTCTCATTTATATTGTCAACTAACCAAATTAACACAATAGGCATTCAGATTCATTTGTCGAAAAGAATATGATTATGATTTTTCAGAATATAAAAGTATATTGGTTAATGATTCATCGTTTCTTTCCATAAATAAATGAGAAGTTTATTATTTATGGAGATACATATTTGAATAAAAATGGGTGTGTTTTGATTCAAAATGATCAGGTAATTACACAAACATTTATAAAATTGATACCCCATGAGTATAATTAACCTACAAATGTTCTTGAACGTGTTATTGTAAATTCATTTTAAAAAATTCAATGGAATTATTGATTTGTGGTAAAATTTGAAATATAAATGGATCATAAAATATTTATTTATAGTCACTCGAGAATTGTTGAACGTAAAGAAAAAAATACTGTTGAAAATGATAAATTATTGTGATTTTAAAATTAATTATATTAAAAATAAAGCTAATAATATATCATTTGACTCGAGTCTAAAGGATAATGAATCATTAACCATTATACATTTGAGACATGATTCAATAGATAATGATTTAATGATTATGAATTTAGAGATTGTTTATCTGAAAATAATTTCTCTATTATTCCAGTATTATTATAATCATCCCTATCAGAAAGAATTAGGAAGGCACGGAAGGGAAATATTATTTTTAAAATAAAAGAAGAAATTGGTTAAGAGAGGAATTTTTTAGAGATTAATACTGATAAATAAGGTTTTATAAGATTTTAAAATGGGTTTTGTGTACAATCTGATTATAGTAGGGAGAGGAATTATTTAATGAATCTTATATCCATCCATTTTCTATTTTTCTTATTAGAATAATTTTTTGAGATATATTCAACAATATTATTGGAAGTAATGAATAAGGAGAGACATTATTGATTTTTCCTTAAAATGTTTCACTTTTAAATAGGTTAAAATTAAATGAAAGTAGCTGAAGAAAACATTGCATCAATTGTCAGACCTTGAATGGAAATACGGGAATATATCCATAGATTTTATAGTGATATTTCCAAATAAATCAATAAGTAATATTTTAATTTGGGTTATTACTAATATTTTGACTCTGTAGTGTCCCACCCAGGATGCCACTCATTGGTTCTCTGTTATGTTTGTCTACAAGACCTCATGTTTTCCTCCCCAAATTTGAGAGGATTAAGACTATCGACAAGAAAATATGGTACATAATTGGGGAGAATATTCCCTCATATATCTTGGTGGATCACAACAATAGATATAAAATTAGAACTCTAGAATCAAATATACCCTTTACGTAGTAGTGGAAAAAAATAAGTAATAGTGATTGAGAGATAAACAATAAAAATAAGATTAATAATGAATGGGTGAAATATAATGATCATGTCATGGTAATGTAATTATAAAAAAGGGTAATCTAGGGAAGGGGATAAATGCATATACAACATGCTATCAAAATAAAAAAAATGGCCAAACATTTCTATAACTAGTATCTTGAGAATATGCTCAGTCCTCTTCCCCAAAAACTCCATCCTAAAGCTGGAAATGAATATTTGGATGATATATTATTCCTTTTTTCTAATCATTCAACAATAAAATCTACTCAGGTACGAAAGGATCCATAGTAGGGTGTTATATACACTCTCAGTAGGTCGGCACCCAAGATGTCTTGGAAAACCAATAAATATCATTATAAATTAAGCATTTTTTCACCAGTTGATAAATGAAATACATAATAAAATAATAATTACATTGGATTGTGTTCTATGTAGAGATGCATCTAATTTACCTTATATGGACTAAGTAGTTGTGTTTGACCCAGAGGAACCTGTGATGGTAAACTAGGTGAGATAAATGTAATAGGGGGGACTATACCCAAGATTCTTATTGGGATTGGAGGTATTGTTCCATAAATTTTTATTATCATAATTCACTTTTCATTGGAAAACATTTATTTACCTTTTCATTAGGTAAATTTTGAAAACCTCTTTATAAAATATAATAAGACACCTTGAGCACATCCAAGATAAATTAGAATGACATTCCATGTATCACTTAAGGGGCTCCTCATATGGAAAATTCTTATTTAATAACGATACCTCTTTTTTGGGAATAAGGTCAACTTGGAGAATGATTACCTAAAAATCCTCCCCGGTTCGAAGATTTCAACACTATGTTGACCTTTATTGGACTTGATCTTATGGATAGTAGGAATTATTCAACCTAGAGTGGGAAAGATCATTCCCAACTCATCAAAATGACCTTGTAGACGGGAAGATATCCTCTATTCCCTTTAGTAAAGTGGTCTCTTTCAAAGAGGCACTTGCAAGAGCTTCATTTAGATAGCTAAGTCACTCGAATCCCCCCAATAATAAAGTGCTCAGGTGAAGGATTCATTATAGTGGTAACTAATCCAGATGCCATCAGGCAGCGAATGGATTCCCTCAAATTCTCGGTGCAATGTCGCATTTCCTACGAAAGGGGGAAAAATCCTTGGTCCCATTCGACTCTCAAGGATCATATTTCTCACTAATGGAACCTCTTCAATTGGTGTTTTATACCAATTGGCAAGGGATATTTTTTCCTCATATTGCACAGTCAAAAAGATCTTAATGCAATCTTGTGTTTGGGAACCCTCAATCTGAAACCAGGGATCATGCGACTCTCAGAGTGGGATTTGAATTTATATCTCTTGACCCAAAATCATTCCATATCTTAGGTCTGGTCTTGAATTCAATAGATCCCATGGACCTAATGGCACTCTAAAATTCTAAATGATCTAGTCTCTAGAATTAGAAATCCATTGTGGGTTGACCCGTAAACGATGAATGGTGACCTTGGTCTCTATGCTCATGTGCTCCTTGAGATTGATATGGAATTGTATCCTATGAAACAAGTATTACTGGATGTGAATGATCATTTTATTGAGGTAATCATTGAATTCAAAAACATACCAAAATACTGTGAACATTTCAGGATGATAGTCCATGCCATTGAAAAGGGTAGAGTTATTCAGAAATTCTCTAAGCCATCCACTCATAATACCTTAGTGGAAGGAGCTTACAAAGGGAAAATTTCTAATACCAAGCAGTATCTGAGAAAGGAATACAATGATATCTCCAAAGCTTTCACTTGGGATAACAGTACTGGAACAAGTATGTCCTGGGCAGTTATAGTAGAGGATGAAGAATCCCAAGGATGTGCTCATGCTGAAACTGGTATCTCAAATGATGCATAAATACTAAATGATTGTGCCCAAGAATCTCATATTTTTGAAGAGGTATCAGAAGAAATTCTCTCCTTGGATTTTAGTCTTCAGTCTGAATCCCATTTTCTAGAGCTCATCAACTCAGATTTATTAAATACAGTTGATATGGAAAATAGACTTGCAGCTAGAGTTTCTCAGGCTACTCAATCAATGCAAAGGTCAGAGCGCGTCCCTTCTCAACATATAAAAATTAGTATAGAAGATTTATACAATGTGAATTCAAAATCATGGAACATGTAAGAGATTGTTATGTCAATGACTGAGTCCACCGTAAAGCAAGAAATTCATGAAAACTGGTCCATCAAAGAAGATAAGAGAAGGTGTCATTAAAACAAGGAAGCTGAGAAAAAATAGAAAGGGGAACATTCCCCCACCCAAGATCAATGATGTGTATCCTCTTTTGGAACTTCCTAGAGCGTGAAAACACTAGCACTTTGTGTTCCCTCACCCTTCTTGTGAGTAAAAAAAACTTTTTTTCATTGGCATCTCTAAGCCAAAATTTAATAACATCACTTCTGGGACCCTGCTAACCCAAAGTGGATATTATTCTATTAGGTATGAGCAAGACATCTCTAGTATTGATAGACTTTGTTTTCTAGTACATCATTCTGTTAACAATCCTGCAGTTGTTTGTGTGGACAACCAAAACATCACTTGCAGCTTTCTAAAGGGGGGCCAGCTCTCTTTCTGTTCAATTGTTTATTCTTTCAACTACTATATCAGTCTAAAAACTCTTTGGAAACACATAAAATAACTTTCTGTTGTCATTACAGTCCACTGGGTCATAATAAGAGATTTGAATACCATTTTACAAGAAGATGAGAAAATTGGGATTGTTTCTAATGCCACCCCTTTATGAGATTTCAGATCATGTATCAAGGATTCAAACCTCTTTGAATTCAATCTGATTGGCATGAAATACAATTTGTATAGGAGGAATCTAAATGGAACCATGCCTAGTAAAATTGGTCATGCCTTTGGAAATCTCTCTCTCCTTGGATGTTGGAAAACCATCTCATGTGTCACACTCAGAATGGAAAACTCTGGTCACCATCCAATTATTATAACATTCACTTCCATTGGAGATAAATTTCCAACACCCTTTAGGATTAATAATGCTTGGACTACTCTTATCGAATGCTCTCAAATAGTGAAGGACACCTAGAACATGGAAGAGCATAATTTTCACCCATTTTCTTTTATTTCCATGATAAAAGCTCTCATGATAATCATGAAACATTGGAGAAAGAAAAAATTCAGCCTTTTTTATCAGAATATTGACTCTCTAGAAAGCTCACATCATGATACTCAAGAGGACACCACTAAGTCTAACTTCACCAGAGATACTTCTCAGAAAACCAGTATATCATCCCAACTCTATGCGATCCTCATATATAGAGACAATATCCCAAGGGAACTCTTGAAAGTCCAGTGGATCACGGATGGAGATCGACATAACTTGTTTTTCAATACCCTCCAAATATTTAAAATGGTCCAAAGCCCTCTTTCATTAATAAAGGATGGGGATATAGTCCTGGATGATCGATATAGCCTCTCTAATCATATCATTTCCTATTATATGATCCTCTTCAACGGTCCTTCATGAAATGAGGTTATTAAGGATGAAATTATTCTCAAAATTTTTAGAGGTTAAAAACACTTGTTTTAGTTTTATTCCTCTGGACACTGAGATCAAAGATTCTATTTTTGTGCTCAAAAATGGGAGTTCTCTGGGACCAAATGGATTAACTATCCACTTTTTTCAATTTTATTGGGAGGTAATCGTCTCAGATGTTTGTAAACTTGTCAAAAACATCTTTACCGAAGGCTCCCTCTCACAATCTTGCAATGCTCAGTTTGTTTCCCTTTTCCCAAAGGTGGAAATTTCCAGTGACATTAAACAATTCAGACTAAATTACCTTACCAACAACATATTTAATGTCATAAAAAAATCATGTCCAATTTCCTTTCTCACATCTCTGAAAAAATCATCTCTTGGAACCAATTTGGATATGTCAGGGGTCGAAAAATCAATTATTGACTTCTCACCTCCTCTGAATGTGTAAACATTCTACAGAAGTAAACTAGAGGATCCAATATTTCTCTCAAATTGGATATCATAATGGCCTTTGACATATTTGGTTGGAACATCATTTGGTGTATCCTCCATAAATTTTGATTTCACATGAAGTTTAGTCAATGGATCAAAGGTCTTATTAGCTCTGTCAACATTTCCATTCTCATTAGTGGTTCCCCAGAGGGATACTTCAATTTATCAAGAGGATTGAGGCAAGGTGACCCCCTCTCTGCTATTGTTTTTTCAATTGCTGAAGATTATCTAAGTAGACTTCTCCTCCATATTATTTGTTTGGGTGAACTCAAAACAATCACAGCTACAAGAGGCATCTCTGTCACCTCTCACCATCTCTTTACTGATTATATTATTATATTCACTCAAAGTGACATGAAAAACATTCAAAACATCAAGAAATATTTACTCAATTATGAGACTGTCTTAGGACAGGTGGTTAATTGTGGAAGTCGTTTATTTATTTTGGTAAAAACATTCCTGCAACAAGGAAATCCTACATGATATATAATCTTGGTATTCATGAAGGGTCACTCCACTTTACCTAACTTGGGCTCCCTATGTTCTTTGGTAGACCTAGGACCTCTCATGTTGTGTCAGTTACGAGCCAGTTTAGAAGGACCCTCTCCCCTTGGAAAGGAAAATCACATTCAATGACAGGAAGACTTTTCTTAGTAAAACATGTGGCCACCTCAAAACTAGTCTACCCCTTTATGTTCTACTCTTGGAATGCTTCTCTCATTAAAACATTAAACACATTTTTGAAAAAATTTGTGTGGAGTGGAAGTATTATTGAATGACGAGTTATTTCTACTCAATGGAAGTGATGGTGTATGTCGTATGCTAAGGGTGGTCTTGGAGTCAAGAATCTGGACTCTTTCAATCAGGCCTTGTAGGAATAGATTATACGGAGGATATTTAATGAAAGGTCACAATCATTGGAATTCATCAGATATAAGATTCTCAAGACTTATTGATGGGAACATGATCTACATTCAACCCTCAATCTGGCCTGGGCTGCAAAAACATTTCTAGAATATTAATAGTCAATCTTGCTGGATTGTCATTAATCAATCCTCTATCAGTTTCTAAAAACATAATTGGATCGGATCTCCACTAATTAACAATGTTGACATTATGGATCCAAACACTGATTATGAATCCTCCAATAAAAATCACCTAGAGCATGGAAATAATCTCCCCCCTCATATAGCCTCTTGGATTGAAACCTATGACTTCCTCAAGGATAGTGATATTATTTTGTGGGAACCAAGTATTAATGGAATACTCGATTCTAAGGCTTACTAGAATCACCTTATCCATGGGGAGGGCATAGGAATTGAAGCCTTTCACAAACAATGGTTGCTTCCCACACACTTCACTCTGCTCTGGAGACTTCACCTTGGCAGGATCTCGGTTGAGGTGAATCTGCAATGATTGGGTATCCATATTTGTTCTAGATGTGTTATATGCAAACATCATCGTGAATAATTCAATCACATTTTCCTCTCTACAACACATCTATATCCCTATGGATCTATATATTCGAACTCATTGCAATACAACCTCCTCATGCTACTGATATCACTCAGTTCTTGCTAGATTTGGATGCTATAAAGATCTCTAAACATGAGTTTTATCGGTTCCAGGTTTCCTGCGCAAAAGTTATTCATATAATATAAACTTCCTGCAATAGAAAATTGTATGATGAAGCTACCTCCAATCGTAATGCTTCACTTTCCAGCATCTTGCATGCGGTTCAAAATGAGAACATTCTTCATTCATAATACGGTAATAATTCAATGAATGACCTGGTTGTCTTTAGAAGGCTCCAAATTTCTAGTAATTTTCCAAAACCTCATAGAACCATGGAAGTGTTATGGGTTCCCACATTTGGAGGTTGGATCATGTGAAATACAGATGGTGGCTTAAAGGGTAATCTGGGACCTGTTAGCTATGGCTTTGTCTTCTGGATCAAAATGGTGATTTTTAGAGGGAGAACAGGGTACTTGTGGACGTACCGTAGCACATGAGGAAGAGATGCACAACCTTATTAAAGCATTTGATATTTCTCGAAAATGAAACTAGAACTCTGTTTGGTTTGAAAGTGATTCAATGGCTATGGTGAAAGATGTTTGGATGGTCCAGATTCATCTGGTTTGGAAGCTTACAACCCAATGGTAAAAATTCTTAAACAATCTTGCCTCCATTAAGTTCCTCATCACATATATCTATCATGAAGAAAATCAACTTGCAGACCAGCTTGCTAATAATGGATTCTCTAAAGGGAATTGAACTCATTACAATATAATACCTTGCGAGATAATGAATAATCTTCAACATGTTAAATGTAAATGTTCATCTTTCTGTTGTGCGTAACTCTTTTTTTTAAATAATTTGAAGCCTCGATGCTTGATTTTCTAAAAAAGGGTGCTCCTTATATAACCAATTCCAAGGATCCCATATGTGGTGACCAATGTATAATGTCTCACTTGTCACATCAAGCACGGTAAGAAAATTAATTCATTATCCTCTTCATTCATACATGGTACAATATGTAAGGGGGTAAGTCTATTTTAAGGAATAGTTAAACCAATCGTGACTTCACACCTATCTACGGGTTTCCCCTAGGGAATCAGTGCCTCTCATTTGGAGGTAAGAATAGGTAATGATCAGTGATACAACCTTAGATGTAGTATATATGATCCACTAAGTGTTTAAAAATAATTAAAAATTGAATCTTAAAGGTATGAGAGTCCGTCCAATGTGTCACAATGTTAGAACCACTTGTTTCACACTCAACATTAAAGTGAAAAAACAAATCAATCATAACATATAAAACGAGTCTATCAATAGAGATCATTTAATTTAATTTAATTCTTTATAACTCAATAGGAATACTAGTCAGCACATCCAATTACGAAAACATTTATTAATGAAAAATAATGAGAGGGCCTATCTCATAGAATAAAAATCTAAAACATTAATGACAAAAATTGAAGGGAAATATAATAGGAAAAACCCCATCAAGGGTGATAAACATGACAATGAAAAAAAATAGAAACTTAGAATTTAAGGTGATACACACCCATTTGGGTAGCTATTGTCAAGGAAATCAACACAAATGGCTGATTTACCACTTCCTTAGGTTTCCAATGACATAGTTAAGAATTCATTTTAATTTAATTTGATAAAAAGAGGTGATTCCAAAATGGTCTATCCCACAGAACAATAGAACAATTTATATAACCAAATGAAATTATATAACCCAAGACCACCTACCTTATCCTAGAAGATCATATCACCTCCAATATCTACCATTGATTTAAGATATGTTGGATAGAAAATGAATGAAATTCCAACTCCCTAAAAATAAGGAAAACCAGCTGCACCAAAATAGAAGAATATAAGAGAATAGAATCTAGGAATATAAAGAGGTGGAGTGGAGATATTACCAAGTGGATTCCAATGCATCAGATAGTGAAGGTAATGAAGATCAGAGGTATGATTTATGACATTACCTATGGATGAGGATGAGGGAGACTCTCGCATGTCGCCCCTGCTATATAAGGGAAGGAATTTTTTTCCCTATTAAACAACAATGGTTCTGCCCATTTTTTAAAAACCTGGTCTGTCATTTCCCTGACCTGTAAATTCATTACACATCATGCCAGTATTAGGATTAACCTCCTATGGAAAATCCAGTACACTACATGAATGGATTTGGGCAGATTAATACACATCATTTATTTAATGCACATTATGTATTTAAATACACATCATATAATTTGGTTTGCATCATAGTTCCATCCTTCCATCTTCCTTCTCTTCTAAAATGAATATTGTCACTTAGGTGACTTCACCGAATTTAAGAAAAATTATAAGAAAACAAACCACACTGAAAATTTGGGAAGTTACAACCTCCCCTCCTTAAGACAACTCATCCCCGAGTTGACCGTCTGAGAGTAGTAGAACATCATCTTAGAAGAGATTTGACAACTATACATGTACATCAGTTTCTTACTCCCAGTTATTGTCGTGTACACATCAGTGAATCCATATAACCCAAACCAGGGGAACCAGCCAACCTTAGAGATCCTTCATGTTGTGATAAAAAAATACATATCAGATGCTCCTCGAAGGATGCATCCACCTCTAACTTAATATAAAAAGGGTCAAATGAATGAAATGGGTTTTTATGATATCGTTAAAGGTAGGATATGTAGAAGATTTAATTTATGGCATGATATATCTGATGTGATAGAAACGGATAGTCTAACGACCAAACTCTATCCACTATCTAAAAATGACCAATATATCGAGGTGATATCTTTCTTTATATCCTAATTCATTTATGAAACATCTATCTAATACCCACAGAAAGACTTAATGTACAACCTCTATCTCTATAGGTCTTCTTAAAGATCAGTGTAAGACTTCTTCCAAGACTGAGGTATAGCCATTTTCATTTGAATTTTCTAGAATTGATTTAAAGTCTCCTGAATGAGATGAGGACCCTGTAGAGCTACCTATCCTTCCTCTATCATGCATATAGATGGAAAGCAGAGTATCCTATAGAGGTCCTCATATGTAGCCTTATGAATCATTGAATGAAAACTGTTATTGCTGGAAAACTCAACTAGAGGAATATTATTTGCCCAAGAAAATTCAAATTCAAGGATATATGCTCATAACATATCATATAACACCCAAATCGTGTACTAGGACTACCCATTTGTCTGACAGTGATATACAACACTCAAGAGAAACAATGAACCCAATGATTTTTTAAACCCTTTCTAGAAATGATAAGTAAAGAACAAATTAGGATCTAAAATGATAGAATGGGGAACACCGGGAAGTTACACTATCATTGTGATGTAAATACTTCCAACATCATCAACATAGAGGGATTTTTGTATTGGTATAAAGTGCATGACTTTACTCTACCTATTGATGATCACCCATACTACATCACTACCCTAAAGGGATCTCAAAAATCCCATAATTAAATCCATGGTGATGTCTGTCAATTTCCCCTCATAACTAGGGAGATATTGTAGGAGTCATGTAGCTCATTAGTGAACTTCCTTCACCAATTGACAGGTGCAACACGAAGTGTTAAAGTTGAATATCTTCCTCTTCATACCAGAACACCAATAATGAAGATGCATATCCTTATACATTTTGTTATGCCAAGGATGAACTCCCATACAAAGTCATGATATTATATCATTATCTCTCCCCGTATAACTAAAGGCACCCATACATTCTCACATAAGAGAAGGGCCACACTTTCATAAACAACACTTCCAACATGTGGGTTTTCATCTATCACACTCTTTCTAAAAAATATGTCCTTCATAATTAGATAACTACCTCATATAAACCCATTAAATAAGATAATAGGTCTCTTTTAGAGCCTCTAGAATCTGTTTCTCATGATTCTACTGAACCACTATATGCATTTCAGAAAACAAAGCCATCAACTACCACTCACTGCTGGCATTCGTGATGGTTTGTGTATGTGCTTTCTATCTCAAAGAATAATCCATGAAATTAAACTTCCTCAGTGTGTGAGCAAGATATAAATAAAACAATTGCAGGTATTCATCCCACAAGTGCTGACTTAGATTCAAGTGTCACTGAGTAAAGATGTATTTGAGTATTTTATGGTCAATATATAAGATGAACTGCCCAACCAACAATTAATGACTCCAACAGTATAGAGAATGAACCATGACTGCTAGATCAAGATCATGTTTAGGGTAATTCAACTCATGATTTATCTACTGGAGGGACCCATATTCCTTGACTTAATCACCTTAGATTAGAAATGAACACAATTCTATTCATGAATAATCATAGAAAACAACAATTTTTCTTCCTTGATTGGGTAGAATCAGAATCAGTGTTTATATTAGTCTTGTGTTTAACTCTTGGAAAGCTATATCACAACCTCTAGTCTAATGAAATTCCACACCCATCTTGGCCAAGACCTTAATCAGTGCTTCTAGGAATGAGAATTCCTAGATGAATTTCCTATAATATACATCCATCCATATGAAGCATCATGTGTCAAATATGTTCATGGGTTGATCCAATGAGACAATGGTGATGACCTTATCTAGGTCAAATGATACACCTTCCTTAGATATTATATGACCTAAAAAATGAAACATATTGATCCAAAAGTGGTATTTACCATGATTCTCATATAGAAAGTTCTCTCTCAGTGTACTCAACACAATCTCTAGATAATTGGCATGGTTATGTCTGGTGCATAATTAAACTAATATGTCATCTAAAAAGTATACTACAAAGGAATCATGATACAGGGGGAAAATATTATTCATCATTTCCATTAAGACTCTTGGTCTGATCAACAGTCCGAAAGAGATGATGAAATACTAATACATGTTGTACCTACTCATGAACGGTGTACATAGTATATCTGATGGGACCACAGGAACATGATTGTATCCAAACCTTAAATTTATCTTAGATAAAATTGTTTCTCGACAAAGCTGGTTGAAGAGGTCATCGATACGGGGAATTAGATACCTATATTTCACTATATGATGATTCAGTCGACATTATTCCTTACACAATCAAATTGTAGAATCATCCTTTTTGGAAAAAATGACTATTGAACAACATGGATATGTGGTGGTCTGATAAAAAATTTAGCCCCAAAGTCTTGAAGATAATTATTGAGTTCCTATAGATCATTAGGTTCCATCCTATAAGGAGGAACAAACACTGGTGTCGCACCTAGCACAAGCTCGATGGTGAAATCAATTTCTCTCTTAGTTGCTAAGATAGAGAAATTGTCATGGAAAATGTTCATGAAATGATCCCCTGAAAGAGGAAATACCCAGAGTTTCATGCCATAATCCCTCATAAAGAGAATAGATATATAAGTTATCACTATTCCTATCTCGGTATGCTTGAGCCAGCTCGACTAGCCTAGATATTTTATGCTCCCTTATGGAAATACAATTTTACATCTGGTGATATGAAAGACACTCAGATATTATATAAATACTCCTTGGCTCGATAAGGCACAAGCCATTCCATACTTAGAATGATATCAAAATATGTCATCTTGAGGATGACGAAACTCCATAAAAATAGTATCCACCAACTTTAAGGGGGAAATCATTTCACTAGTTTGTACTCTAATCTAAATCTCATAAAAAGATTTCAAGTATGAAAACACCACTGGAGTACTCTACTGATAATTCTAGACTAACCATGTTTACAACATATTGAAAATTCTAAAATTTACATGTACCGAATATAGAAGACACTAAATTTGAGTCTACTAGAATAGTTCCTCTAACTGTATATGGAACTGGAATCTAATCCTCTAAAATATGATGCATAACATAAATATTACCTGAACCACGACCCTGAGATGCTACATGAGTAGCCTGAGTAAGTCCACTCTACTGATGATGGAACTTTAAGGACTGAATCCCTTAGTGATATCCACCTACACAACCTGAAAATACTATATAAGATTATATTCCTACTAGATCAAGTATCATTAATCTTGTACCTTAGTCTAGTTCTAGAAACGAATCTCACACACTTGGAATTAGTGGAATATATTGGATGAAACGTTAGAGGTGACCCATCCTACCACAAACCTGACACATGATCAGATTTCTCATACACTATGACTTTTTAGGGACCAACCTACTACACTAGTGATCCGCCAAAATAATTTGGGTGTATGCCACATAGCTAGTACATACCCCAACATGTAACGTTCATACATGGTTTTTTTGATGGATAAACCAATTATTTTTCTAGATGATGAGCTACATTGCTTCACGTCACCAGATTCCCTCAGGTTCCACTCAAGGATGAAGTCCCAGTTCACAATATTTAAAATAGTGGTTAGCCAAAATACATTCACTAGTGATAACATGGTGTAATTAATCCCATCATTGAATTTCCTTGCATTATTCATCTCATCAAAGGTCATGTTTAGTGAAAAAAATTCTCCAATTTAGTGAAGCGATCTGAGTTTTACATCACCGACATGTCAAATTTCTCAAAGTTTGTGAATTTTAAAAGAAATCTATTTATCAATGTATAAGGGAAGAAACAGTCAATGAAGGATATCTTGATGTCTTCTGAGACCATACCATGATGTTAACTATCCCATGTCAGAACATCCCACCAATAATTGGATGAACCACGTAACGGGTAGGATGAAATCTTGACTGCCCTTTTCAGAGGAGTCTCAATATGCTCAATGATTGACACCTGCACCTCAAATAAAGACCTACAACATGAGGGCCTCTATTCCCTGAGAAGGTAGGAGGATACTGTTGTTGGAATTATCAATTCAACTATTCTATATAAAGTCCATGTCTTGGAGAACCCATAACTAATTTCATAAAGTAATGAAATGTTTCTTGGAACTAGGAATCAACACCCATTGGATAGTCTGCACATAGTGCCTCAAGTGTCACTAAAGGAGGTATAACGGGGTGGCGTAGGTCCCACCACCTCCACAGTATGATCATTTCCACATTCTTGGGGTACAACATGAGGTCGACACATCGTATTGGATCTATAACTTCCATGCACATACCTCAAAATAAAATATAATAGATATGGAAGGCTATAAGGATGATAATGAAAAACCCAAGGAAAAAACAGAAACTATGCATTTAAGGTGAGAAATTCCCATTTGAAATGATATCGTCAAGTTTATCAACCTAAATGGTTGATTCACCACTTTCTCGGGTCTCTAATGACATGTTTATGAATTAATTTTAATTTAATTTGATGAAAGGTGGTGATGCTAAAATTGTATTAACCATGACACAATAACATAATATACATAGCACAATTAAATGAGGGAAAAAATACATGAACGTCTTCCTTAGCCTCGTAGAGAATCCCTCTCCTAGTCTCGACCCTTGATTTGAGATATATTGGATGAAAAATGAATAATGATCAAACGCCTTGAAAATAGGGGAAAACAGCTCACACCAAAATAGAGCAAGATAATGGAAGATAAAATATGAATAAAAGTAGGTTGAGTGTAAATATTACTAAGAGTTTTCCAATGTATCTGGTGGAGAATATAATGGAGATCTCATGGAAGAGTTGTCACTAAACCTATGAAGGAGGAGGGGGATGCATCTGCATGTGACCCAAACTATACGAGAGGAGGAAATTTGTCCCCTATTAAAAAACATGGCCTTTCCCCTTTTATAAAAATATTAAGTTGGGTATTTACTTGAAGTGTAAATAAATTACATGTCATTTAATTTTTAGGAATAACCTCCCAATGAAAAGACTCTACACAACATGAATGGGTCTGGCCAGCTGAATACTAGTCAGGTATTTAATACACATCAGGTTTTTAAATACACATAATGTATGTTATTCTACATAAAAGTTGCATCCCACCAGTTACATCATCATATAAATAGAACCAATCATTAATTAGGGGAGGTATCCATATTTAAACAAAACTAAAATAAAATGTAATTCGCTAAAAACATATGACATTATAGACAATGTTTGCTGATCTTCATTATATTCACGTTGAATTTTTATCATATTAATCTATGTTATCATAAGGGAAGATGGATTTCATAAAACCATTGTATTTTAATAGGACCATATATTTACATAAAATTATTTAATGAGCCTTAAATGTTATTTATTTCTGAATTTAGTTTCAATAAAAAAGATTATCTTTTTACTGATAGAAAATCCAAACAAAAAATTAAATGTCTTGGAGATATATACTGGTCTTATTCACAATATTATGAAGGATTTTGGGATAAACATCATTCAATAATTTATTTTTCTTATATTATTATTATTATTTTAAGTATATATATGTCACAATTTGTGGAATTATATAGAATGTGGTTTCATATTATATATTGTTGGGATAAACTAAGTTAGAGAAAATTAATGGGAATAGAATTGGTAAAAAAATATTGTTGAAAAGGTAATGATAATTCATCATGATATAAGGGAACTGTATATTTTTAAGAAGAGCTATATACATTACTAGAGGAAATATTATTCATTTGAGTTATTAGAGCATGCTTTTTTGAAAATATCTCTATAGAACAGTGTGAATAGTTTTTGTAAGAAATAGATCTTAATCTCACACTACATTGATCGAAATGAAATTTTTGAGAAATTGATATCAGTATCATACCAGGTAGCCTTACCCCTAATTTAATCTCAAGTATATAATTTGTTTCATATCTTTTTTTATAGAAATATATACCGAATTCACCTCATGTTTTGAGATATGGGGTGATATTATTAAAAGAGAGCCTCTATTATGTGAAAATAATCGTTTATATTCTATATAATAATTACTATACATTTTTTAATTATGTAATTCACCAGGTTAAGGTTATATAGAAGAACCATATGATTAAAGAATAAACATGGGAGCCTAAAGCGGTTATGAAAGAAAAGATATTCCCACCTATTTATGAAAGAATTAAATTGCTAAGATTCAATTTATTTAAATGGAAAGTGTGAGATTAATAAGTTATTCTTGTTATATAGTCTATTTTTTATCAAATTAAAATTTATTTTCATTTTATAGTTTCATATCCATTATAAATCTATAAATTATTTTATATAAAATTTTATTAAAGGATAAATAATTATATTATATCTAAATTATATTTCAAATATTATATAGGTTTATTTTAAAGATAAAAATATAAAATATTGAGTTAAAATTTGATAGAAACGAGATCATTTTTTTAATCAAATTAAAATTATCCTAGAGATATTTTTTTGTATATTGATGAAAAGGTTGATGTTTGTATGAATAGTAAAGAATACCGATTTTGAAAATACTGTCACATTAATGAAATTATAATGATAAGGAATTTCATGAATTTTTATGAATTAATTTTGATATATATATATATATATAAATTATAATTAATTATTTAAAATTATTATATTGAATTTAGAAACCAATTTATCAATTTTGAAACCTAAGTAATGTTTTATATAAATAAAAGAAATATTGTTGATTATTATCATAAATTAAGTATATAAAAAGATACATTAGGTATTGGACTAGTTTTTATAATAAAAAAAGTCTATTTTATTATTAAAAAACCAATAAATTTCATGGGGATTAATTATATACATTATATGGATTAAGAATTCATTTTTATTTATTAATTGATAGTTTTATAAAATAATCAATGCATTTCAAATAATATATTGAAAGTAATTTGGACACCAATGTTATTTTAATATTTTAATTCTTTAAAATTTATATTTATAATATACATATAAATTAATATGTTCAATTTATTTTTTAGCAAAAAATTTTATTTACCAAAGATAAAGTTACTCACAATGAAAAGGGTTTATAAGGATAATGATGGGGATAAACTGTGGGATAATGATTAAAATTTCTATAAAACTTGTATAAATTTCATTGGATGATTGGATTTAATCCTTCCATTATACTATACTTAAAATTTCTTCCAATTGGGGTCACTTAACATAAGAATGACTATAGTTCCCCAACCTCAGTAATTCTGAAGTTGGTGCTACTACCATTACCTTAGGATGATTATATGCAATTTAATACCGAAGGATCCTAGAATTTTGTTGTATTCGTAAACTAGAAATATACACATTACTTATATTAAAAATGAATACACTAATTACAACATAACTTTTCAGATAATAACTTTATCCCCACTTAGAATATCCTATCATATCATTCTTAGTACACTTCATGGATTCTCATGGTAAGGAAAAAATAAGGGTGATGTTAAATGGTCAGTAAGAGAATTGTAAAGTATAATTAAAAATGATTCAAAGAGAATAATCAATATGTCAGGGTAAATAAATGATCACACATTCCATGTAATCAATAAACTGAGAGGGAATATGTAAATAATATGGAAACGTAAATAACAGAACACACATGCCATTTAACAGAACATGATAAGGCATAATTAATATGGTAAGGTAAATAACTGATAAACA
The DNA here is from genome assembly GCA_963277665.1 of Viscum album. Classification (NCBI taxonomy): domain Eukaryota; kingdom Viridiplantae; phylum Streptophyta; class Magnoliopsida; order Santalales; family Viscaceae; genus Viscum; species Viscum album. The sequence continues at coordinate 1,995,415,452 of OY728151.1, forward strand.
TATCATTTAATCAATAATATGATAATGAAATGAATTAATATATGTTTTCATATTGATAAAATCATGGATAATAATAACTAAATAAAAATTAAGTAATTTCTTAATGATTTGATTACATGTTTCCTTGGTACATGGTTTCATTACCATCAAGACCTTTCATAGTAAGGATTATAATATACTAAGTAAAACCCCATTAGCTTCGGCTAGCCAACTGATTCATCCCCTTAGAATACAGATGCATCATGTATCTATCTATAGTCAGGACCCACCTGTGTTGTACCTCTCCAAATCATTCCTCAAATATGGAATAATAGATTTAATTCATGATCAATGTGCTTCATAAAAAAATCTATTTTGATTAAATGATGTGGATATAATAGTATTTCACTAGATATAAAATATCATTCAATGTAATAACCATATGAAAATATGGTATACATTTTTTGGAAAAAATTTTATTCAATGATAAATTTTATGGATATTTAGGGGAAATTTAATGTTTGTTGACCGTTAAAAATTTATTATTTAAATGTCACTATAAAATTTAATCAATTAAGTGAATGTAAATAATATCCTTTTACTAATAAATAATAAAATATCTATTGGAATAAAAGTATGTTATCAATAAAACATATCCCTATTAGATAAAAATAAATGGTTATTATCATTGATAAATGAAAATACTATATATTTTTTAAAACAAAAAATCATTAGGAAAATGTACTTTTAATTTTGTAAAACATTTAAAAAAAATTTGAAAATAAATTTTAAAAAAATAATTAAAAAATAATTTGGTAAAATTTAAAAGGAGTTTTCAATGTAATAATGGTGGTTAATTTATTATTAGGTAATAAAAACATTACATTTTTATGGCACTGGGGGTGGAAAAGTTATTTGTTCGGAAATAGACATGAACATTCCATTATAAAAAATTGTAAAATAAAAAGGGGTAAAAATTTCTTTAATAAATCATATTTTAATGATGAAAATAATTTTTGAAAACCACTTTTTTTTAAATGGATTCTTGTAATAAAAACCATTATTCGACAAAATGAATAAATGATATAATTTTTTCTTGAAAACAGTTTTTGAAACATTTTGAGTACAAATGATTTGAAAATATTAATATTACATTAATAATAACAAGAATAACTAGGGGAGAAGAAAAATGAAAAGTTTTATTGAATAATAATCAAATAAATTTCTTTTAAGAGAATTTCAAGAATATGCAATCGTGATTAGAATGAGGTTGTGAAATAAACCCAAAAATGATCATAACATTGAAGTGAGAATTAATAAATAAATTGATTATGGGTATAAATTTGAAATCCACATATAATTAGTGGAAAGATATCAATATATATTTAATTATATTATACACATTGTCATATAATATTAAAAATAATGAGTAAGTCATAAAACTAAATGGAAAATGATCAAGTTATGAAATTTCATTACCACTTGGTAACATTAAGTTCAAATCCACTTAGATGAAATAATTAAAATTAAAACTAAAAATATATGGACACAACCTTATAAATTACATAATATTGAGTTATGTAAATAATTCACAAAAAGGATCTATTCATGTTTGGAGTTATAGACGGTTAGGACATAATAATTACATTGCAACTTAAATAATACAAAGTAGGCAATTCTACTCAATATCCATTTTTCATATTCTAAACCATTATAAAATAATTCAAGATTTATATTTATTGATAAAAAAATTTTATATTTCCTCTTGACATATTCCATTCTCTTACCCACCATTATAAGCTATGAAAAAACATTAAAAAAGTATTTTATGATCACAAAACTCTCAGTATGAAATATAAAATAAGTAATGAAACTATTAGTCCACGAATACTTTAAAGTCAGGAAAATATTTTCAGAAGAACATGATTTTCACCCATAAAACATAAACTCTTTATCATGAATCTTTAAATCATATGATTCATGAAAAACATATTTTCAATCATAAATCATAAAGGAAACTTATAGAGTCCATATCATACTTACATAGTAACTTTCATAGCTATATAAAGAATAACTTTCATAGTTATTTTTAGAATACCCATCAAAATATATTCTGTAAATTTATTACTAGAAAAGTTATTATTTAACTCTATCTCATTACCCAATTAATTTGACAGCTATCATGGGATTACCCACCCTCAGTTTATCGAGGAACAACACATATACAAAATCAATTCCTAAAAATAATAACGTAATCATAACACTTTAGCAAGCATAATGGAATAAAAAATATTTCCTCATTGCAATCATAAGATACCATACCAAGATATTGACAAAATAAATCCTTTCCAAAAACTATTTTCAATACCAAAATACAGGAAAATTTAATATGGTATTCATTTTACTTATAAAAAAATATGGGTTATCTAGGAATCCAAATATCAAATAGTGGTCACATAGGTGAAAAAGTCATTGTCACTACACAATCTATGAAAACCATTACTTTGGGTTTTTTAGTAAAACTCTTTATATAAAAATATTAATTTTGAAAAATATTTAATTAAATTAAAATTCAATGGGTTTTATTATACACCTTATAAAATTATGTGGTGTACACCATCAAAATATGCCTCAATTAAAGAAGATTAAGACGATGTCCCTTACCTCGAGTCCAAATCATCTCATATATTATTTTTATTCCTAAATATTAAAGATAGGTTAATTTATCCTTTCTAAATTACCTTTTTAATGTTAATTATTTCATTTATATAAATTATTACCAAGTTATAACAATTACATATTGATTTAATTTCATGTCAGACGTTTTGTTTATATTTGGTACTGGAGTGAAAAATAAACTTGGTAAGATGTCAATAGTTCAAGTGGTCATAATTACATCATCTATAGATTAATATTCATGAAATTATTATCATATATATACATAAATTATACCTTTAAATCAGATCATGAAGTGTGATTATGAAAAATGAACAACGTTATAGTCATGGAGAGGGTAAGCCATACGTACGCATGAGTAAAAATTTAAAATTTTCATTGATTTTTTTGAAAGAATTTACATATTATTTTAACATTAAATAATTATAATTAAATAATTAATATCATATTAATCTTTTAAATATACTTATATATGTCATAATAGTGATATAATAAAAAAATTAGTCGCATCACATCAGGGAGGTGATGGTTCACACATAGGCACAAATGACACTATGATTTTCATACGCATGGAAGGTTAGAAAGTAATAGATATATTATTATCTAAGAATGATTAATATATAATGAATAATAGGTCTTAAAATTAATTACATTATTATAACAAGTCATTAGATTCAATTATGAAAAAAGAATTAGATCGGCCTGTGGAGGTTATAGTTCCTACATACGTACGAACAATTAATTCATTTCCCATTTGATTGAAGTGAATATAGATTTAGGTGATTATATTTTCAAGATGAAATATAAGTATATTGAGGATAATGGAGTTATTATTTCATCTATGAAGAAAAATATTTTATGGATGTGGAAGAAGAAATAAAATAGAAATATTTAAATAAAACAATACCTCTTCTTCGAATGATCACGTTTGAAGAACACATGAACAACTATAAGGAGGGTGTTATGCATAAAATAATGCCTCAAAAATGTAGGTAGGGATTCTAGGAAGGTTTTTTGGATGATATTGGCTTACCCAAATGGTTTTGGAAGTGTGAGTAATAGAGAGAAATGGGTGCCTTCTTATAGGAGAGGGGAGGGGCACCCTTGCAATTATTAATTGTATTGAATTAATATAAATTTAGTTTAGCTTAAAAATGGATCAAAACATATTTTATAGGTTATAGGATTATTATGGGGTAAACTATTGTCATTCAATTAAAATTATTCATGTATTGAGAATTTTTTAATCCTTATTGTTTTGTTTTAACACCTTTTAACTCTTAACATTTTATCAGGTAATTTACACATATATGGTTAAAATAATTACCAAATCTTGAAAATTGTCCAATTAATTAGTCATTGATGAAATTTTTAAAGTTATATAAACTCATTGGAATAATATTATATCTTTATAACTTTTATATCATTTATTTAAATATTTTATATTTTAAAAGATGAATTATTTCATTTTTTGAAACTATTCATTACATGACTTTTTAAAAACATCATAAAAATGGATTAATTAGAAGAATATACATTAAATAAATCCTAAAATTTCATATTGATCTAAAAAATTCTTTTATTAAATCATATATTTAAAATTATATATATTTTAAAATTATTAATATCATTTATTTGGTTATTTCTTCATGAAATCTTTTATTCCATCATCTTTGTGTCATAATCAAATTTATTTATTGTATTCCTAAAAATTATATTTAAATTAAAATTTTTTAGTTAATATTTTTATCATTATAAGGACTATTCATAGATGAATATATCACTTATATAATCCCTTATTAAAATAGATTTAGTAACAAGAGACATATTTATGACATGTTTTCCTTTACTTTAAATTAAATGTTATAAATGACATTATCACACACAAGTGTCTCCAAAATGTCAAAATTTTGGACCAAGGATGTTAATAATAGATAATAACACATCCAATGGTATTATAATATTTTTTATGGTAAATTTAGAATTTTATAATATTAATTTTACCTTTAATTTCCCTATATAACTTTAAAAGTGGAAACAAATACTATATTTACTATTCACCAAATTTTATTTTGATCATATTCGAAGAAATTTCTTATACAGAGTACCACCATGTATGTATGTTTTTTAATATTCACATCATTAAATAGGTTTAATTAGGTTTAACACTAATCCTATTAACGGATTGAGAAAATCGGTTTTTAAGTAAAACGTTCAACAGTTCACATTGTTTTTCAATTTTATTTTAATTTGAAAAAGAATGTAATGAAATAAATTGGATTAACTAATAAATAACATCATTTAATTATACCTTAAAACCATCTAAAATTTTAATCAAATAATAGAGAAATTTTAAATTTAAAAGGAGCTCTGAATTAAAATGAAGTATTTTCACAATTCATTTCAATATGAAAGTTATCATAAAAATACCAAAAATTTACCCAAAATAAACTTTTATGACTCATTTACAAATAAGAAGTATATTTTTTAAAATAGAACTTATAAATAATTAAAAACTATATTTTAAATGGGTTTTCCATTAAAATGTGGTAAACTATATTTTCTGAAAAATTATTCTTTTTTTTTTGAAAAAATGAATTTGTTCTTATAAAATATCCAAAAACATATAAGATGAATTTAGAACATTAAATTTAACATATTAAATATATATTTCATTAATAAAATCAATCAAGAGATATTTTTTTAATTTTTTTAAACACACTTGCACACATTTTAATAGTTTTTCTATTAAATGTTTACTTTTGTTTTAAAAAGGGTTTTACATTCACATATAATCAATTAGTCACCATAGAATTATTTATACGCATGTGAAAAGTATATTCATAATCCAATTAATACTATTAATTTCCACTAATACAATGGCTAGGTGATACCTACTACTTAAAATAATAATATTAACAATATATTATTTTTCGTAATAACTTTGTCTTGTGTACAACGTAGTATTTCGGATAAACCACGTACCGTGTGTCAGGTGTGCTATAAAACATAGAATACTTTAAGGTAAAATTATTATCTAATTCATAAATATTAATAAATATGAAAAATTATTATTTTATAATTACCTCGTATGTTTCATCCTTCCCCCCATTTGGAAATTTCATCCTCCCTTTTTAAATTTAGGTCTTAGTGACTAAGGTTTTACTTTTCATAATTAATTAATTGAAATCCAACATCAGAAAAAGAGTAAATAAGACATCTACGTTAAAATAATGAAAACAACATTCAGTGTTCACCCGAGATAAATCATACTAGTATTTAAATTATGAAAACATGAATATGGATTAAAAACTAACCATCATGTTCTGATGGAGGGTGATACAAAACATGATAGGTAGAAAGTTAACAATCACAAAATCATAAATTTTTAATTGGTTAATTAGTATTTGATTTCATAGTATAAAAATTAAACGAATAACATTTTTGTTTAATATCATTTTCATCAAGTTGTGTAATTGTTTTACTACCTGGGGAAAGGACATAAGAAAATATACTTTCATGAAAAGTAGAGTTTCATCCTCTAATAAAATTCCACCACAAACTCATATTTTCTCCAAATAATGAGTATTTATGATTAATTATTCATGCATGAATAAGCTTCCAAAGAATTACATAATCCAAAAAAGATTAACTATCTATTTATCATGTCTTGAAACATTAAGAAAAACCAAAAATTTAGGATAAAATAATATAATTCCATAAATATAATAAACATTAAAAGAATAATTACTACTTTTAAACTCCAAGATGAAAAATTAATGCCTAAAGTCCTAAATAAACTATTAATTAAATAACTATCCATAAAATTCTTAAAAAATATTATTATAACTATGATTAAATCCCCAAAATTAGAATAATTTAATCAAATAATCTTCCATGATAAGTACTAAAATTTTACTCCAAATAACATCAACCACTATTAACATCTCATACCAAAATTTTAATTTACCAAATCAAATATTCTCCAAGATAGGTTATCATTTCTATAAATAACCTGAATCTCCATAAGTTGTCAATAAAAACATAGATTATTTCCAAATAAAATTCAACCATTACTCTTCAAATAAAATACCATAGTATTCTATTTTCCTTAGCCAAATAGGGTCCCATAAATAGCGAACGCATTCTAAAATAATACTTATAACTTAATCCCCAATTCATTTTCCTATAAAAAGGATATAAATTTGATAAATCATAACTTCCCAAAATCAAATTATTCTTATTCCATCATCTATATTATCTAAAAATAAAATTACATACTAACTTGGGACTTCCCATAGGCCAGTGGTAGTCAATAAAGCCTTATTGCACTTCAGTAGTGGGTTCGATTTCCATAGTCTTGTCCAACGCGACGGGTTCTCACCCTTCTTGTGGTTTATCCTATTCCTAAAATTATATAATTTTATAACATTTTCAAAATTAGAAAAAATCATCCAAAATTACAATATCATGGTTTATCATAAAATTTTTCCTCATAAATTTCATTTAAAAACACAAAATGTAATAGCCCATTAATATCTAAAAATTAAAGAACATATAAATCCTAATGGTTATCTATACCTTATTAATTATTTACATAGCAGAAAAGAAAATTCTATTTCATATAAAATTTTTACATATCAAACATTATTGTGACTAATTCAATAAAAAAATACTTCCAAATTAATCTCGTCATCAAAAGAGCATTAATACTTTTAAAAATTTCATCATCCTATAGTCTACCATAACTATTGAATCCATTATATGTAGACTTCAAAATTAATCAGCATTATTTTTTGTCCGTTAACCAAAATTTTCCATATTATTCAATAATTTCAAAACATGAGACAACAAATACTCCATACCTTTCATAGTTCATTTTTTGTTTCCTCATATTCAATTGGAATGTCATTAGGTATTGATAAACATATATTTTTATAGTCCTACTAATCCAATTTTCAATCAATCTTCCAAGGAAATTTATTTTCTTAATGAATATACTTACCACATTTACAAAATTCAATTGATAACTCAGAATGAACTTTATTCCCTTTCCTATAGTTAATTGAATGCTTCCTTTTTCCTTAGTAGTTTGTTGCTTTATGACTTTCATTACCACATCTACAACATCTTCATGTCCCTTTAAAACATTTTCCTATGTGTTTTTTCCGCATCCTTGACACATATGTTATTTAATATACTTACCTTTATGATTGTTAATTTAATATCCATAGGGATTCATTTTTATCATATATGATGCATTAGAGAAATCACCATGGTTCTAGTGGTTAATTATGACTCCATGTAGTGAATTTAAAATAACCATTGTAGTTATGATGGAAAATCATATTTCATTTCAATACTTATTTAGAGTAATGCCACATTTTCATGCACATCCATTGTTATTTTGGTTCCTTGTGGATCAATCTATTTAGTAAAACAAAAACGGTTGTCGTGATTTTATCAATAAAATCATCACATACTATCTCATGAGGAAGATAAACACTAAGATATACTTTTTCATGTTATCTGAGGCTCATTAAATTTATTTAAAATAACTATGACTATTTCATTTTTGAGAACTATTATAGTTAGACATAACTTGTAACATATTCTTAAATATCACCCAAACCTCTAAAGTAGCCTAAATTATCCTCTAATAGAAACTATAATTCCCCATCCTTAAACATTAATTAATCTTATGTTATGTCTATAAGTCACATTGAGGATATTTTTAGTTTCAAAATTATAGAGTATTAGTCCATAACTATTATATAACAAATTCAATATTACAATGTAGACAAGTCTACCCAATATCAATTTTTTCATCATCTAAAACATTTTAAAATAAAAACTGATTTATTTTTCCTGATAAAAATATTCATAACATTCCTCTTGACTTATTCTATTCCCTTACTCATCATTATATAATATTTAAAAAAATTCAAAAACTTGGGATGCGCCCAAAAACTCATTAAGGAATATAAAATAAGTAATGAAATTGTTAGTCCATGAATACTTTAAACCGAATATTTTTTTTAATAAAATATTAATTTTAATCCATAAAACATATAATTTTTAAAATACTTCATCACATCATAATATTCAAGAAAAACTGTTTATAAATAAATAATAATAAAGGTATCTTTTGGAATACATTTCATACATACATTTTAGCATTCAAATCTACATAGGGAGTAACATTCTTGGATACATTTGGAATACTCATCACATTATATTACCTAAATCTATTAGGAAAAACCTTATATTTTGACTCCACCAAATTAACCAATGTATTAGAGATATATCATGGGCTCACCCGCCCATGTTTTATCATGTAACAACCTGCATAAATATGAAAATCCCAAAACCATAACTTAATCATAACACATTAAAAAGCATAAAAAAAATAAACATTCCCACATTGAAATAAAAATACATCATTTCAAGATATTAACATAATTAATCCCTCAACAAAACCATTTTCAATACAAAAATACATGAGAAGGGGATATGGTATTTATTTTAATTTTTAAAACATTAATGCTTATAGAGTATTCCAAATATCAAATAATGGTTAAGGAGGTGGAAAGGTTATTTTCACCACGTTTGTTAAAAACCATTCATTCTATCATTTAGTAAAACGGTTCAAAGAAAAATAATAATTTCTAAAACCATTTAGTGAAATTAAAATTAAAATGGCTTGATTATAAAACTTATAATATTAAGTGGTGTATAACATCAAAATATACCTCAATGGAAGGAAATTGAGATGAATCCCCTTACCTCAAGTCAGAATCGTATCATACGTTCTTTATCATCATAAATAATAATATTAGGATAATTTATACTTTCTTGAGGACATTTTTCTTATTTTTTATTCCTTTTATAACACTTATTACTATGTTATAACAATTACATAATGATTTATGTTCATGTCATATGTTTTGTCAATATTGGATACTAGATTCAAAAATGAACTTGGTACGATATCAATAGTTCATGTGTCCATAAGTCCTTAATATCTGGAATAATATTCATGAAATTATTATCATTTTATAACATAAATTAAAACATTAAATCAAACCCTGATTTGTGGTTATGAAAAATGAACAACCTTATAATCCTGTAGACAGTAAGCCGTATGTACACATGAGTAAAATTTTCTATTTTTCATTCATATTTATGGAAAAAAATTTGTATAATTTTATATTTATAGAATAATTATAACTTAGTTAATATAATATTAATCATTTAAACAATGTTATATATATCATAAAAGTGATATAATTAATAAATGAGTCGCATCGCTTGGTGGAGGTGATAGTTCACACACATGCATAAACAACACTTTCATTTTTATGCACATGAAATATATGATTGTAATTATTAAATTAAAATATTAGAATGAATAATATGTCATTAGTATTACATATGTACATTAATTCCATTATTTTAACTAGTAATGAGAGATGATTATGAAAAATTATCTAGATCATTTCGTGGAGGTGATAATTCACACATATACACGACGAATTAATTCTTTTCCCATTTAATGAAAGTGGAGATGGATTTAGGTAATGATTTTTTGTTGATTAAATTTCATTATATTGAGAATAAAAATGTTTTTATTTCATCTAGAAATAATAAGATATTAATTATGTGGAATAATAGAAAAATTGGAATACTTAAAGACAACGATACCTCTACTTCGGTTGATCACCATTGATGAACACTTTAACACCTTTAGGGATGGGTTTTAACCTAAAATAGGGCCTTAAGAATGTGGGGATAGATTATATTAATGGTTTTGGGAAGATATTTTATGAACCAAAGTTTATTTATCACTTACAAAACCTCATATTAAAATTGTTTCAGTAAGAAGAGACATATTAATTACATATTTTCCATTACATTAAATTAATTGTTATAAATGTCATAATCAAAACCATGTAGCTTCCATAGGACATAGTTTTGGCCAAAATATGTTCATGGTCAATAATAACACGTCCAATAAGATTAGGACATGTGTTAGGATAATATTAGAATATTAGAATATTAATTTTACCTTTAATTTCCCTATTTACCCTTAATCGTGGTACATAAAATACTAAAGTTACTATGCAAAAAAATTACTTTGATCCTATTGGACCAAATTTTTTATATTTAATAAAGCCATGTATGTTTGTTTTTTAAAATTCAACTCACATATGTGGTTAAATTAGGTTTATCCATAATCCCATTGATAGATTGAGAAATCACATTTTTTTAAGTAATATGTTCAAATGATCACATAGTTTTTCTATTTAATTTTAATTTTTAAAAGAAACCAACGAACTATATTGGAGTAATGGATATAAAATAATCTAATTATACCTTAAAACTACATAAAATGATAATATAACAATATAAATAAATTGGATGAAAAAAACATTTTTGAATTAAAATGCAGTATTTGCACTATTCATTAAAATATGAAAGTTATCAAAAAATTACCAAATATTTATCCAATTTTTTTTTTGTTTTCCTGATTACAAATGGGAGTATAATTGTTTTCAAATAGAATATATAAAAGTGTCAAAACAATAATTAAAATGGTTTCCCCATTAAAATGTGGCGAAACTACTTTTTTTTGAAAAATTAACTCTTTTATATAAAAAATTTAATTTGCTATTATATCTTGTATAAAGAATATATAATATGAATTTTAGACATTAAATTAGATATATTAATCACAAAATTCATTAATAAAATATATCCAGAGTAATTTTATTATTTTACAAAACAAACTTGTGAGCATTTTCATAGTTTTTTAGCAAAACGTTTCATTTTGAAAAAAAAAGGTTTTCCATTCATTTATAAATAATTGGTTTCAAATAATTATACATACATGTGTAATAATGTTATCATAATTAAATTGCCTATTCATTTCAACCAATAAAATGGATTGGAGGTAACTACCACTTTAAATAATAATATTAATAATATATTATTTTTCAGTGTAACACAATCTTTTTTAGAACAAAATATTTCGGAGAAACCCATTTTTGTGTGTTGGTAATCTATTAAACATAGTTCCACTTTAAGGTAACATTAATATACAATTCATAAATATTAATAAATTTTAAAACCCAATTTTCTATAGTTACCTGTGATGTCACAAAAAATATGATGAATTATGAATTATTCATGAAATTAAATGTCAAAAGGGCTATGTAAAACTCATACAAATGAAACTAGGTGCTTAACATTATAATATGACTTAATGAAATGAAATTGTGACCAGATAACTAACCACATGATATCTTTTTAATCATAAAACACATCAATGAAACAATGTTAATTGAAAAATTAAATACAATGTAGAAAAATTTATTCATGATATAAAATAAAATAGTTTTATTATATACAATAGATTAAATAAAAAAGTGGTGAATATAGAGTATACCTCAAGAAAGTAAACATGAGACTAGAATATATTACCTTACATGTCCTTTTGGGTAAACATCCTATAAATTCATGAATAATGGTTTTATGAATGTTTTTAAATTAAAACAAACCATAGTTTTTATTATAATAACATACAATATTCTTTTATAATATATTGTTAATCATTCATTAATGATATCTCCTTATATTCATTGTTTCGGGTAATAATGCATTCTTTTTCGAGTGTGTTCTGACTTGTTTTTTTCCTTCTTAATTTAGTCATGTTTTTATAATCTACAGAATGTATAACATGATATAATTATTATATATATTCATCATATAAGAACATAGAATAATCCATAATATTTGGTGATTGGAAATGAAATGTATTGTTCATGGAGACGGTATGTCGTGTGTATGCAAGAATGCCACATACAATTCATTTTCGTATTTAAAATAAAATAAATTAAATGATACATATATATATATATATATTATAATTTAATTAACATATTTATCTCATATATGTCACATATATTTATTAAAACCATCCTTACGTTCCATGTATAGAATGAACGAATCACGTCTCTATGAGGAGGTAGTAGTCCCCACGTCCACAACCGATATTATCATATTCCAAAAAATGTAAATAATGAAGGTATGTGTCGTACGAAAAAGTTTCATAACCAAAAATAATTTATAAATACTATATATATCATATATAAAAAATAAATTCATTATTATTACAACCTTGAAAGGAGGTAAATAGAAGAACGAATGACATCAGTTCATGAGTTGTTAGTCCGCCATACACACAGATAATGATTGTGTATCTATTTTGATGGATGTTTATGATTGTGTAGGTAGAGATATCCGAATTAAATCATCTTATTATATTTATGATTATATGGTTATTATATAATATTGATAAAAAATGATTTGAGGGGTGGACAAGTAAATGATTCAAAAGTGATTACTGAAGAATGTTACCTCCTATTCAGTTGAATCCTTTTGGATTAAACTAAAAGACATACTTTTTGGATTTATTCCCAAATTTAGGATTAAATTATGAGTTAAGGTATGTTTTCAGATTATTTTGGAAGGGTTTTGTGGAGACAAATAGAATTAATGAAGTGACAAAGTGTGAGGGGTGAGTTCCTTTTTATAGTGGAGGAGTGACATTCTTATAAGTATGAAAATGTAAGCATTATTGAGGGGACCCTCACACATCATGTGCCTAAAATAATTAACCCAATTTGAGATATGGGAGGATATGGTGAGAATATGTCTAGAATATAGGTTTTGGATATCTATCAAGGTTATTATGGCCCTTCTTTGTATGGTTTAGTCCCTTGTTATGCTTAATCTTACCTTAATCGCAACTATTACTTTTAAATACATTCTTTAACACCCCATGATTTCATAGTACATTATCTCTTCAATGTAAATAAATAACTTGCGCTACACGCAACACTGAGTTTGATCATCCCACGACTTACCAAACTGGCCGTTTAAAAAGTGGTTATGAATAGTATTAAATTAATTTTGAGTTTTATATACTCCATATAATTTTATAAACCATACTAGGTGTTTTTAGATATAATATATGAACAAATTATTTTTTTCATATAAAAGAAGTATTTTTTAAAAAATGCAATTTTATCTCCTTTTAATTGCGAATCCTTTTTAAAACCAATATTCGATACTTTTATATATTCTATTTTATGATATTAAATTATTATTTAGAAGAGGGACATAAAAATTTAGTTTGGATAAAATTTTTGAAATTTTATGATTACTTTCATATTTTGATAAATAGTGAAAATTACTAAATTTTAATTGAAAACAACTTTTTTAATAGAAATAATTTATAGTTTTAAATTATGCATTTGAATAGTTTTTAAGTATAATTATATTATATTTTTATCATTTATTACAATGTAGGTCATTATAAGTAATCTAACATTTAAATTTGACATAAACACACGTCAATTTTTTGATAGTTTTTACATTTTAAAAACCAACTTCTTGGTTTTGTCAATGTTAATTTCTTTTAAATTAATTAAAGTAGCTTCTATGTTTTGATTTGGTGAAAATATAATTCAATTTTATATTTCTAATATGAAAATTAGCTTAGGGTGAATTTTTGGTATTTTTCAGAAAACTTTCAATTTTTGATGAATAGTGAAAAAACATTGCATTATTGTTTAAAACCAGATTTTTATTTAAATAATTATTTATTTTACATAAATTTATTTTAAGTCCAATTAGATATATAATACCTATATAATTTCAATTTATTTCATTGGAGTCATTTTATAATAAAATTATATGTATATAATTTTATTGATCTTTTTAACATCTTTTCCCGACCTTCTAGACACATTTGCAAATTTGCATAAAACGTAATTTTACCGCTTCTATGAGTTGAATTTTATAAATCTAAGAGACAAGGTTGAAATCAGTAAGTAAAAGGTGTTTCAGTAAGAAGATAGAATTTTTTGTGGAATAGTATTTTTTGAATTTTATTTACCACTGTTAAAAGCTAATAGGGTAATTAAATATCAGAATGATATTATAATTACCCTAAAACATTTCAAAATTCTATTTGATAAGTGTTTTTCTACCAAAACCATCCTTATGAAGAAAATATGATCCTTTTGTCCACTTGGATTGGATTATGACATTTATTATTATTTTATCTAAAGAAGAGTTAAAAGAGTTAAATTAAATTTTTAATAAGTGAACCATTTTTAATATTGGGATACAAATAAGATAAAATCGACTACAAGTATTCATTATAAATATAAAATTATTTCCAACATAATGGTATTTTATTCATAATTTTTAGAGATTAAGTAGTTAAATTTTTTTATGATGCAATGATGATGCAGTAATAACTTTATCACTGAAAGATTAAAATAATGGATATTATAAATATAAAAATAAATGTAAATTTGAGGATTTTGATTCCATAAACTAATTTTATAGGTTAATATGACATGTTAGGGTTGATTAATTTTTTTTAAATTTATAATGTTGTAATGACTTTTACAAAAACAAAAACCTAAATAGTGTCAAAATTGTCGAAAATGGGTTTTTAAAATAAATACTGGATTATTAATTCATATAATATTTCTAAAAATCTATTGTTACGAAAAATGACATAGATAAGGTTACATATATCAATAATTAACCACTTGGGGTTTTCGTGTCTAGTAATAGTAATATTATAAACCATTTATTATAATAATACAAGAGGACATGGTAAAATTTAAACTATTTTACTAAGAGTTAAATCTAAATGATAGGATTAATATAGTGACCTAAAATTTTCCAAAACCTATTGTTTGAGAGTTTTTCTACCCATACCCACATTATAATTGAAATAAATTAATTTGGATCCATTATAAATTGAAAATTATTTTTTAATAAAATATTATTTAAAACTTTTCCTAAAGTGACACTCACCTCTATTATAAAAGGGTACTTCCCCTTTTCTCAAAATCACACCACAAAATCCATTTGGCACGGCCAAACTGTAATGACCTGAAATTTTGAATAAATCTTGTTTCCAAATTTTGTGTGTTATTTTATTTTATTTTTATACTCAACAAAAATGTTTCATTTGATAACATGAGTATAATTGAAATGACACCGTTGGGTTTTGACTTTTATATGACAATTGGTCAATATGACCGCTGGAAACTAAACATTTTGAGTATTGTCTCTAAATACAAGTAATCATGGTTAATTAATATAGAAAGAAGATTCGATGGCCTCACCCAGTAGTCTTGGACCGATCTAAGCCCATCTAATTGAACTTGGGAAGGAGGTAGCACCACTGGGCTTTGCTCTGGACCAAACCCAAGATGAGCTTCATCGTGTGAAGCTAGAACGGGATAGCCTTCGCGAGAAGTTCAAACTGATAGAAATTACTACTCGTGCGATTTTGTCCGAGCCTCCCATGGATTCTCTCACCTTAGCACACCTTACACTTAGGTCATATGCTGGTGTGATAAGGGGCTATGTAAGGAGACTGTAACTGCCTTGTGTAATCCTTTATTTTAAATAAAAATTGGGATTTATTCTTATGATGATGTTTATGACTTTTCAAATGTCCAGATAAATATAGTATGCATATTTTTGGTGAATTTTTGAGAAAGGATATTTTAAAAAATGTTTATGTAAACCTTAAATAATTAAAAATGTGTAATGATTTTCAAAAAATTGTCTTCTACAATTATGTTCAGTACGAAATTTAGAGTCTAATAAGATCAACATAACTTTTGATGAATAGTAAATTATGAATAGTGATTTTATGCTTAGGATTAGTAATGTGACCAAATGGATTAGTAATCTCACTTAAAGAAAGTATTAATATAATATAGGCACCTTGATTAAGAAATGTGATTCAATAAAATGGTTAAATAACGGTTTCATAAATTATTATTCAAGTATTAGTTTTTTCGTGTGAATAGTGTTTTTTTATTTGAAATTAAATTAAAAATAATTAGAAAAATAGTTTTATAAAATGGATTTCATTTTTGAACTTAGAGCATTGATATTATGTTAAGGTAATTTTTGGGAATGTTTCTGAAAAAAATGAATTTTCGGTGAATAGTGTATTTATTTAAAAAAATAAACTAAAAATATTTAGAAAAAAAATTTTATAAAATGGAGTTCATTTTTGAAATCAGAGCATTGAGATTTGGTTAAGGTGAAATTTTTTGATTTTTCTGAGAAAGTTGAATTTCCAGTGAATAGTAAAAATACAGTTTTAGGGTTTAGATATGTTTAATGACATCATAACTATGTCATGATGATGTCATGAGATATTTTATGGGTTGGATGACCAAAGGTGATGAATTATTGTATTGGGGGCCCCATGTGGACTAACTTCATGGGAAATATCTTGGGAGAGCACATGGTTTTGAGAAAACCCACTTATGAGGTGTCCCTTGGCCATTAATGCCTTGTCCCCTCACTTTCCCTATAAATACCAAGCCATTCTCTCATCCTTTGGACTCCAAAATCATTTTCAACGAAGTTATGGTTTCCTTACCTCCCAAGGAGTCCTCCCAAGGTTCCCCCAAGCCCCCAAGGTCCAAACGTTTGAGTTTTAAGAGTTACATTTTAAGGTAAGGGATCTGACCTCTCTCTTTCTTTTCAAGTAATCTCTTTTATGTCATTTATTTTATGCTCCATGATCTTACATTGAAGTATGTTCTGTCATATTCATATTACTTCCCTTTTCATTTTTATATGATGAGAGACCCCCTCTTTCTCTCATCATTTCATTTTAAGAATGATTAAGTGGCGCCATTAGGCTGCCGAATTTTTAAGTGGTTCTTTCACCCTTCTCGTTTTCAAGTTCTACTTTCATGTCATGTCTTTCAAGTTCCTTTTTATTGTGTTGGGGTATGATATCTATATCTATCATACTGATATTTTATGATAATATGATGAGAGATCCCATTTTATGTCTTCAATTCAGTATTTTGAAGTTTTTAGTGGCGTCGTTAGGCTGCCGAATTTTTTAGTGGTTCTTTCACCCTTCTCGTTTTCAAGTTCTACTTTCATGTCAAGTATTTGAAGTTTTCTTTTTATTATTCTGGGGTATGATATCTGCATATATCATACTGATATTTTACGATCATATGATGAGAGACCCCATTTGATCTCTTCAATTCAGTATTTTGATGTTTTAAGTAGCGTCGTTAGGCTGCCGAAGTTTTAAGTGGTTCTTTCACCTTTCTCCCCTTTAAAAGTTCTAATTCCATGTCAAGTCTTGAAAGTTACTTTTTATTATGTTGGGGTATGATCTCTATATCTATCATACTTATCTTTTATGTTCATATGATGACAGAACCTATTTGATCTCATCAATTCATTTTTTGTT
This sequence comes from Viscum album, assembly GCA_963277665.1. Lineage (NCBI taxonomy): Eukaryota > Viridiplantae > Streptophyta > Magnoliopsida > Santalales > Viscaceae > Viscum > Viscum album. The sequence goes on from OY728151.1 coordinate 1,995,433,438, forward strand.
GAAGTTTATGTGGCGCCGTTAGGCTGCCGAATTTTCATAAGAGAAATCTTATTTTTGTCTTCCTTTAATGTTCTTCATTTCATATGGTATATTTTTAAATTTCATTACCATGTTCTTAAATCCCTTATATTCTTCCCCTCTACTATTTTATGGTTCATTTATGAATTTTTTTCCCATGTCCCCTCTCTTTTTGATGTTTTCTAAAACCCCAAAACATAGTTGTTATGCTGTAGAATTTCCGTCTCAAAATGTCTCTCTCTTGTTCTAAAGTTATTTTATTTTATTAATTGAATACTAAAAGCTCTCTCTTCTATAGGGGTATTCACACATATACCAATTTTTTCTATTTTATATTCTGGGATTTACATACATGAAACCCACTTTCCCTTTCCGTTGGTTTAAAGTGACATAAAGATCATGTCTTTAAAGCAGTTTGTAAAACGTTATGATTATGAAATGAAACCCATTTGTTTTATGCTATATGGGTTGTTTATGAAATTATTTAGGATGATATATGTGGCTCACATGATTATAAATACAAATTTAAGGGTGCGCCCTGATAGCGCTTCCATGCATTGGGTAATGATGTAACCACTAGATATTACAATTTTCACAATATCTTGGTGAATAACCTTGGTAATTTTCAAATGACACCTTGGGGATGGACCTTGGTGATATATTCATGATTATCTATGTTAAATTATGTATCCACATCTTAAAGTTCTTAAAAAAGTTATTTTTATTATGATATGCCACATGATTTCTTTCTCATGCCTTAAAGTTCTTTTTCATGACATAGTTGATATATCTCAAGTTCACATGTTAAATGTTTCTCTTGTTCCCTTACTGGGCCTTCTGCTCACCCTTTCTTTTGATGTATGTCCCCAGGTTATGAGATGCAATAATGAACCTAGGATGAACATGAGGAGAAGCCTTTCAAGTGTTTAAGATGAATGTTTTATGTTTTCATGTTTTAAGTTCCTGGTTTCCAAGACACTAAACCTTAATGATCCTCAGTTTTGTATAATGTAATGAAAGTTTATCTGACAAAAAGGCGGGATGCTATAGTTGGTATCAAAGGATTGTTTAGTTATTTGTGGAAATTAGGATATGAAAAGTTTAGGAAGAATCCTATAGAAAAGTTTATATATAAGAAATCTTCTTGGTATTTTGGTGAGTATTGAGTAATGGGTTGCCAAGAAAATACATCCCTGTCTAGATACGAGCAGGTAGAGGTGGCTCTAGAACAAATGTACATATGGGTAAAACCCGAAAACACCGCTTTGAGCTAGACTCAAACGGGAACTGGTACATGACAACGGGCCTTGCTGCACTCTTGGTTACGACACTCCTGGGGGATATGCTTTGGTAAATTCGCAAGCTTAGTATGAACCATTTTTAAAGGAACAAAGATAAAATAAAATAAAGATTCACATAAGAATATATGATCATGGATAACCTAGATGGGAACCTAATGGATCACAAGTTAGGGTATACTTTTCTTCTACAAGTTATCCTTATATGCTTTAAGTTACTTTACATGATTGTTGGCTAAGTACTTAAGCCCCTAATTATAATTTATCTTCTTAGTTAATGGTGGAAAATGGAAGAACATGTCCCAATAACCAATGTGATAGGAAATGCGATGATTGTCGTATTAATATGATAGAGATTATTAGGGGATTAAAAGATGATTATTATTTTGGAAGACGTTCACTATTTTGGGGACCCTATATGATCGAAGTAAATAGATTACTACGATATTTTCATTGAGGAGTAAGGTTGACTTATATTTTGAAGAATAGATGAATTTAAGGTGGACTTATAGTAATTTAGGTTACTTGTGGGAATGATTAACCTATCTTGAGTAAAATATGTTTAGGTTAGATACTTTTGTTATAAGATGTTAGGAGTGGTTGATGTTGTTTGGAGATGAACAATGAAGTTTATTTTGGAAGACTATTTTATCAAATCCTTCTTGTATTTGGGTTTCAATCTTAGTTTGGTTTATTTTGAGTAATTTTAAGGATTGTTATTTATGGAATGGTATATGATGAACTTTGAGTAGTACCATGGAACTTTGAAGATTTAAAAGTAGTTTCCATTCCTATGGGATTCTTTCATTTTGAAGAGTTGTTTTACCTTAACTTTTCTGTTTTTGGGATAATGTTTAAAGATATAAGAAATAGATAGTTAATATTTTGTGGATTATGTGATTCTCTAGAAGATGATTCTTGTGTTTTGATGAGACCAAGTAGTTTTGAATGCTCTTCGTTTGGAGAAAAGATTAGTTTTGGTAGAAACTTATTAAAGGATGAAACTCTACATGAAGGTAGGTATATTTCCTTATATTTTTGTTCTATGTAGTAAATGAATTCCTCAAAATTATGAAAAGAAATGTAAAACAAAAATGTTGTTGGTTTACGTTTCCTACTAGGTAATCAAAGACCGTTTACACACATCATAAGTTTGGGATTTTCTCGTGGTCAACATTCTCCTAATCATGTTTTCTATCACTCTCCCCCAGAACTTGACCCTTTGTTTTTATTCCATATCCATGTTTTCCTCCATGGAATCCTAGTGTAGGTTAACTCGGGTGACCTTTGTAATTCCTATTCTTTATTTTAAATTAATAGTTTTACTTACTCCTTTTCCGATGTGGGACTTTCAATGAAATTTCAAAACCTAATTTTAAAAATTGCGAGGACACAATTTCTTAAGGGGGGAAGATTGTAACGACCCGAAATTTTGAATAAATCTTGTTTCCTAATTTTGGGAGTTATTTTATTTTATTTTTATACTCAAAAAAATGTTTCATTTGATAACATGAGTATAATTGAAATGAGACCGTTGGGTTTTGACTGTTATATGACCATTGGTCAATATGACCGCTGGAAACTAAACGTTTTGATTATTGTCTCTAAATATAAGTAATCTTGGATAATTAATATAGAAAGAAGATTTGATTGCCTCACCCAGTAGTCTTGGACCGATCGAATCCCATCTAACAGAACTTGGGAAGGAGGTAGAACCACTAAGATTTGCTCTGGACCAAATCATCGTGTGAAGCTACAACGGGATCGCCTTCGCGAGAAGTTCAAACTGATAGAAATTACTACTCGTGCGATTTTGGTCGAGCCTCCCTCAGATTCTCTCACCTTAGCACACCTTACAATTAGGTCCTATGCTGGTGTGATAAGGGGCTATGTATGGAGACCATAACTACCTTGTGTAATCCTTTTTTTTTAAATAAAAATTGGGATTTCTTCTTATGATGAGGTTTATGACTTTTCAAATGTCCGGATAAATATTGTATGCATATTTTTGGTGAATTTTAGAGAAAGGATATTTTAAAAAATGTTTATGTAAACCATAAATAATTAAAAATGTGTAATGATTTTCAAAAAATTGTCTTCTACAATTATGTTCAGAACGAAATTTAGAGTCTAATAAGATCGACATAATTTTTGATGAATAGTAAATTATGAATAGTGATTTTATGCTTAGGATTATTAATGTGACCAAATGGACTAGTAATATCACTTAAAGAAAGTATTAATATAATCTAGGGACCTTGACTAGGTAATGTGATTCAATAAAATGGTTAAATAACGGTTTCATAAATTATTATTCAAGTATTAGTTTTTTCGAGTGAATAGTGTTTTTTAATTAAAAACTAAATTAAAAATAATTAGAAAATTATTTTTATAAAATGGATTTCATTTTTGAACTCAGAGCATCGATATTATGTTAAGGTAATTTTTGGGAATTTTTCTAAAAAAAATGAATTTTCATTGAATAGTGTATTTATTTAAAAAAATAAATTAAAAATATTTATAAAAATATTTTTATAAAATGGAGTTCATTTTTGAAATCAGAGCCTTGATATTTGGTTAAGGTGAATGTTTGGGATTTTTCTGAGAAAGTTGAATTTTCAGTGAATAGTAAAAATACAGTTTTAGGGTTTCGGTATGTTTAATGACATCATAACTGTGTCATGATGATGTCATGAGATATTTTATGGGTTGGCCGACCAAAGGTGATTAATTATTGTATTGGGGGCACCATGTGGCCTACCTTCATGAGAAATATCATGGGAGAGCACATGGCTTTGAGAAATCCACTTATGAGGTGTCCCTTGGCCATTAATGCCTTGTCCCCGCACATTCCCTATAAATATCAAGCCATTCTCTCATCCTTTGGACTCCAAAATCATTCTCAACGAATTTATGGTCTCCTTACCTCCCAAAGAGTCCTCCCAAGGTTCCCCCAAGCCCTCAAGGTCCAAACCGTTGAGTTTTAAGAGTTATGTTTTAAGGTAAGTGATCCGACCTCTCTCTTTCTTTTCAAGTAATCTCTTTTATGTCATTTATTTTATACTCCATGATCTTATGTTGAAGGATGTTATTTAATATTAATATTACTTACCTTTTCATTTTCATATCATGAGAGACACCCTCTTGCTCTCATCATTTCATTTTAAGAAAATTTAAGTGGCGCCGTTAGGCTACCGAATTTTTAAGTGGTTCTTTCACCCTTTTGGTTTTCAAGTTCTACTTTCATGTCAAGTCTTTGAAGTTCCTTTTTATTATGTTGGGGTATGATCTCTATATCTATCATAATGATAATATTATGATCATATTATTAGAGACCCCATTTTATCTCTTCAATTCAGTATTTTGATGTTTTAAATTGCGTCGTTAGGCTGCTGAATATTTAAGTGGTTCTTTCACCCTTCTCGTTTTCAAGTTCTACTTTCATGTCAAGTCTTTAAAGTTTCTTTTTATTATGTTGGGGTATTATCTCTATATCTATGATACTGATCTTTTATGATCATATGATGAGAGAACCCATTTTATCTCTTCAATTCAGTATTTTTAAGTTTTAAGTGGCACCGTTAGGCTGCCGAATTTTTAAGTGGTTCTTTCACCTTTTTCCTTTTTCAAAGTTCTAATTCCATGTCAAGTCTTGAATGTTCCTTTTTATTATGTTGGGGTATGATCTATATATCTATCATACTGATATTTTATGTTCATATGATGAGAGATTCTATTTGATCTCATCAATTCATTTTTGGTTGAAGTTTATGTGACGCTGTTAGGCTGCCGAATTTTCATAAGGGAAATCTTATTTTTGTCTTCCTTTCATGCTCTTCATTTAATATGGTATATTTTTAAATTTCCTTAACATGTTCTTAAATCCCTTATATTCTGCCCATCTACTATTTTATGGGTCATTTATGAATATTCGACCCATGTCCCCTTTCTTTTCGATGTTTTCTAAAACCCCGAAACATAGTTGTTATGCAGTAGAATTTCCGTCTCAAAATGTCTCTCTCTTGTTCTAAAGTTCTTTTATTTTATTAAGTGAATAATCAAAGATATCTCTTCTATAAGGGTATTCACACAAATACCAAGTTTTTCTATTTTAAATTATGGGATTTACAGACATGAAACCCGCTTTCCCTTTCCATGGGTTTAAAGTGACATAAAGATCATGTCTTTAAAGCAGTTTTTAAAATGTTATGATTATGAAATGAAACCCATTTCTTTTATGCTATATGGGTTGTTTATGAAATGATTTATGATGATATATGTGGCTCACATGATGATAAAGTCAAATTTAAGGATGCACCCTAATAGCGCTCCAATGCATTGGGTAATGATGTAACCACTAGAGATTACAATTTTCACGATATCTTGGTGAATAACCTGGGTAATTTTCAAATGAAACCTTGGGGATAGAACTTGGTGATATGTTAATGATTGTCTATGTTAAATGATGTAGACAAATCCTAAAGTTATGAAAAATTTTATTTTTATTATGATATGCCACATGATTTCTTTCTCATGCCTTAAAGTTCTTTTTCATGACATAGTTGATGTATCTCAAGTTCACATGTTAAATGTTTCTCTTGTTCCCTTACTGGGCCTTCTGCTCACCATTTCTTTTGATGTATGTCCCCAGGTTATGAGATGCAGTAATGAACATTGGATGAACATGAGGATAATCCTTTCAAGTGATTAAGAAGAATGTTTTATGTTTTCATGTTTTATGTTTCTATCTTCCAAGAAACGAAACCTTAAAGATCCTCGGTTCTGTATAATGTAATGAAAGTTTATGTAACAAAAAGGCGGGATGTTATACAAACCCTACCCAAATCTTCCTCCAACATCCCCCAATTTATCCTAGAGGCCTTCCCTTGAGCACAAAGACAACCTAAGGAGACCTTTTGTTCAAATCAAAAGAAAACAACCAAATAAGAGGCAATTATTTCATCACCTCTTTCAAAGTTTTTTTTGTCCACATTCCCTTTCTTTGTTATTTCCATACCAAAATAATAACTCCAGTACCTTATACAGACTGTGATGTTGTTATAAATATTGTACAACCATACTCATTATTTTATCCATCCTATGAATTATAAAGTCACCATGCATGCGTACATATGGCTTACCGTCTCAATGTCGTGGTGTAATTTTTTATTCAACAATAAGTTATTTGGATGGTTATAATGATGAGTAATATGTACATAAATAATGAAAATTACATGATAATTTATCTTTAAAATTAATATACCACCAAATTACACACCTTTTAATCATTAAGAAAAATCATATCGTCGCTTGTGTGTACATACGGCTTACCTCCTCCACAACACGATGAGATTCTTTTCCAGGTTCAAGATTCAACGATGATTATAAAAATATATATTATTAATATGTATGTAATATATGAAGTAAAAATTCTACTGGATATATATATATATGTGTGTGTGTGTGTGCTCTTACATATATCTTATTCACTTACTTTTATTTAATATGATATGAAAACGGAAACAACGTTTATGCGTACATACGGTCTATCATCTCCATAAACGGTGTTTTCAATTTCATATATCTATCTATTATACAAATTTATAACAAAAATATATATTATATATAATTCATGTTTTATATTATGGATGTATTGAAATCATGATCTAATGATACGATCAAGAATATGAAATTAAAATACATACGATAAAGAAAGTGATTATTACCTGAAATGTTAATTTAACATGGAAATAATTATTAAATGGGTAGTATAAAATCATAAATGACCCATATATGATATATTAAATTTGAATATGGTTCTGGTATAATTTAATAACCTACAATGGTCATTATAAAGGAGGTTAAACGTACCCCTGACCAAAGGAATGTGCAAGGTAAGGGTTAATTTCATAATCTCATTATTATATGAGATTGTTTATGTTTATGTATTTTCATGGACATATTTATTATCCATGTCCATGTTTCATAAAATCAATTTCAAAATGTTTCTTTTAAGGTAATATATAACTAAAAAATCATTTTAAATGTTTTAAAAATTTATTCTTCTAAATCTTTCTCATTAATGTCAATGTTTTCCAAATATTTTAAAGGATTTATTTATATGGACATGATTGTTTTAAAATGTTAATTCCATTCAATAGTTTCAAAGTTGTATGGGACATTTTGATTCAAAAATATTTTTTAAATGACTTCATTTATAAATGTGTGACTTTTAAATGATTTCAGAAAAAGGGATATTTCACTCCAAAAGTTTTACTAATCATTTTCAACTATGTCAACATTCATTACTACATATTATTCTTGATTAAGGTTGATTTATTATAATACAATATTCCATTTTGTATCCAATGTGTTATGATATGTCTGACTGTGGATGTGCTATTTTTATACCGAACATGGTTTATGGTTGAAGTATTGACATTTTATATGCTAGTTTTCATACAAATGATTATGATATGTTTCAATACATTGATATGGGGAATGCAGTGGACTTAGCAAGTGACAGGTGGGGCCCACTATAGCCCCTAGATACATCGGTAGGCCTCTTGAGACATGCTAGTGTCTTTGAACAAGGCCTTTACAAAAAATTTATTTGTAGTCATGGTAGGAGGCCTTGACTATGTGGTAATGAAGTTTGGTGTTAGGAATTACCTCATTATGAGATTAATCATTACATGTGATTATTCGACTAGTAGAATATCCATGTGCATGTTTATATAGTAATGTTAGATTTAATTTGTCTGTACTATGTTCCATTTTATGTTTAAAAGGCTGTTATTTTAATAACACATCTTTCCTTAAAATTTTATAGCTTCTACTAAATTAATTACCCTTACTGAGCATCTGATATACTATAAATATGGATTTTAAATGCGCTAAAAATTCGATTAACATCACTAAGATAGCATTATTAATCGAGGCGAAGATAAAGGGGGTCCCTTTTATCATTTCTCAAAAAAGAGCTGATAAAGGCCCCTTTTATCAATGTTGAAAAAGCAATGATAAAAGGGGACTTTTATCAGCGCTAAAAAAAGCACTGATAAAACGGACTTTTAACTGTTCATTTTTTAGTAGTCAAAAAAGACGCCTTTTATCAGTGCTTTTTTTAAGCAGTGATAAAAGTAAAACAAATTAAAAAGGTTAAAAATTATATATAATGAAGGGTATCTTTTAACAGATCTTGACCCCCCCCCCCCCTTATCAGTTCTAAGTGGACCTCCTCGTACTCTCCCACATAATTCCCTTACATGCGCATCCCACACATGCCCGCACGCCCCTCCTTGCTTCCAGCCGAACTCGAACCCCCAACCTCCCCCCTCTAATCCATTTCTTTTTTTCACTATTTAATGAGAGATATAATTATTTATTTATTTATATATATATAGTTATATAAATTCGTATATTAATATAGATTCATATTAATAAAAAAATATTTAGTTATATTAATACATATATTATTTTTCATATATTAATATATATATATATATATATCTTTATTAGTATATTAATATATATTTATATTAATATATATATAGTTATATTTATTCATATAATAATATATATATGTATTTATTTGTATATTAATATATATTTATATTTTTTATATATTTATATAGAATTATATTTATTCGTATATTAATATAGATTCATATTAATATAAATATACTTAGTTAAATTCATACATATATTTTTATTCATATATTAGTATATATATATATATATATTCATATATTAATTTATATTTATATTTCTTTGTATATATATTTTTAGTTATTATTTTTTATCCATATATTTATTAGTATATTAATATATATTTATAAGATTAGATTTACATAAATTTAGAAAATATGTTTTTTATGTGTGTTTACAAATAAATAAATACATATATACATATATACAACCCACACACACACACACAGACATATATATATATATATATATATATATATATTTACGAATAAATATATATATATTTGTGTGTGTATTGGAAAAGTCATAGAATGTTAAAATGACCATAACATCTAATCCAGAAGTCTGTTTCAACTCTAAAACCATTCAAATTGAAGAAAATGAAACAATGTTTGATATGATATGTGGTACAGGCCTATAAATCATTCAAATCAGAAGTTATACTTATTTGAATGTTAAAAAATCGGGGTATCCAATCTAAGAACTCAGTTTTGGAGTGATTTTGGGCTTTTTGGGCCTTGAAAAATGTGAAAAAAGTTTTCTTTGGTCACTAGCATGTAGAACTCATCACAAGATTTTATTTGATATGTTTTTGATCTCAAACGGACACTCGAATCAAACGTTATGGTTGTTTGATGTTTTAGTTACATTATCAAGTTATTTTTGATCTTTTATTGATTTTTTTGATTTTTTTGTGTATTCAAATTGTTATTAAATGATTATTAATCGGTGATAATTAGAAAATTAATAATTAATAATATTTTTTAAAATATTTGGAAGCCATTTTCACAAAATTTTTTATATATTAAATGTAATAGTCTATTTATAATTATGAAAAACATATTTAAAAATATATATATTATATTTAAATCAATATAAATATACATATGTGACAATATTTTACTTTTAATGATTTTTTCTGGAAATATAAACTTTATCAATGTTTGGAAAAAGCACTGATAAAACCCCCATTATTAGCGCTACTAAAAAAAGCGTTGATAAATGGGTCCATTTTAATAACGCTAAAAAATGCACTGATAAAGGGGGGGCTATATCACCGCAATAAAAAAGTGATGATAAAGGGTCACGTTTAACAGAGCCTTTTTTAGCGCTGTTAAAAGTTCCCTTTATCAACGTTTTATTAGCACTGATAAAAGCCCTCCACCCTTTATCAGTGCTTTTTTAAAATTGTTAAAGGGTGGAGTTGTGGAAACCCAATTTTGTAGTAGTTCGAGCTCACCCCTTTATTTTTTTCAGGATTCCAAGAAGTGTATTATGTTTGATATACCGGATTAAGATAATAGAATAGTGTCATTCTCAATGGATTATTTATGTTTTATTTAATGTTTGAATGTGTAATGTAACATTCATGTATGTAATCTATTTTCCAAGAATACTAAATTGATCGGTCCTTCGGGAATTTATTCCTTGTAATCTTTCCAATGTATTAAAATAACGCACAAGATCTGGGCTTCTGTGGTTGGGTCATTATAGTTGGTATCAGATAATTTTTAGTACAAACCTTGGAAACCAGATTTAGAAAACTCTGATTAGATAACATTACCATAAGATAGACTTTGAGGATTAGTGCTGAAGAACATCCTAGAATTTTTGTATGTAGAGATTTTGTGTATTTTCTAAGAAATACATCCCTATCTGAATACGTTTAGGTAGAGGCAGCTCTAGCAAAGATATACCTAGGAGTGAAAACTCCAAAAATGAGTTTCAGGCTTGACTCGGGGTATCCTGGTACACGACAACGAACCTTTCTGTACTTATGGTTATGACACTCCCAGGGGATATGTTTTCAATAATTCACATTTTCTTTACAATCCATTATGAAGGATTTACAAGTAAATAATTCTTCAAAGAAAACATTTTTTATGACTATAAATTATATGCATAATATTTTCAATTTACGTTAGGTATTATACAAGTTTGGAATTATGCATATCTATTCATAAACAATCCTAGTGTATGTAATTGTTTATAAATGGATCCCAAAAGAATGAATGTGAACTCCAGCAATACGCATGACCCAAAAAGTAAGAATGATCATACCATTAATGGTATTATTTCAACATTTAGAAGGGAAATATTCTCCCATTTATTCTCATCATATGAAGAATTAATATCATGTGTTAATAAGATAAGTAAAGAATTCTCTTAGTCTTATGGCATTAAAGGGAAGGAAGAGAAGAAAATGATGGTAGAGAGAACAATGGATAAAGGGAAGAGGGGAAAGAAGAATTTTCCTATATGTGATTACTTTGGAAACAATCACCATGGTAAATTCTTGAAAGGAATGAGAATTTGTTATAAGTATAAAGAAAAATGACACCATGTATGTGAATTCAAGGGTAAGAAAAATTTCTCAAATGTACAACGCTTCATCTGCAAGGAGTTGGGACACAACACATATCAATGTCCAAATCATCAGATTATGCCCCAAATGATGCTATTGGATAATAATCAAGTTATGATACGACTATAGATGAAGTGGAATGACTATTATTCTTATGTTTTTATTAAATAATTATTTCAAATGTGTGTTGTATCAACGCCGTACAAGTTATATACATTATGTAAATATTTAAGGATTGTACTGTAGTACTATTTCATTGAGGATTTGAGATTATATGGTTCTAAGAAAAGTGACTCAATAGAATGTTAAACTTTTTGGAAAATACATGGTTGAAGGAATGATAAACCATAATATTGATCTGATACTGTGGTAGTGATTTTAGAATAAGATATGATTGATTTGGATAAATTATATTCCATATTCATGACTACTTTGAAACTAATTAATTGTTTTTTATTCCATTATTATTGGAGTCTACTACATTTTTGGATATAAGGAGTATATATAGTATTCTATAAGGAATAAGAGAGCATGAATGTAATCAACAAGTTTTTATGTTAATTAAGGGTGTTTCCATGTTTTAGAAGAATACTTGATGAAGGTATTCATATGTTATTACATGGCAAGAATGGTCTTCATTGTGTTTTCCTTATAAATTTTGGATTATGATTTTGGACAGAAGCATTTTGGAGAAGTCTAAAGGTTAGAATGTATTAAGTTTGACATTGTATACAATTTTTAAGTTTAATGCATTTTTTAAGATTATTTTCAGATTGTTATAAAAAGGACAACCCGAAGGTCGGGTGGTAACCCGTCGCATCCGTCAAGGTCGTGAGACTAGAACCCACAGCCGAATGGGGAAAATGGTGCATCTTCTACCACTATCCTATGTGATTTACTAGTTTTTATAATGTATTTTTTAAAATAGTGTGAAAAATTAATAATAAATTCCTTATTTTTCAAACCCTATACGATTATGTTAAATAGAATATTTGTGAATTCTACTATCTTTTGGAGTCAAAGATGAGTTTGTGGTAGAAATTAGTTGAAGGATGAAACTCTAATTGTCATGTATATTTTTTCTTATTAATCTATGAAAAAATTATTTCTTAAACTTTAGGGAAGGGTCTTATAACCAAAAATATGTTATCCTAATACCTTATGTTTTCTTGAACCAATGATATTTTAAATCATCATAGATTGATGGCATTGAGGCCCTAAATTTTACACTCTTTTGTTATTAATGACCTCAATCAATCCCTATAAATATTTACTTTTTTCCCCAATTAGATGTCTTTAATTGCCACCAATTTTTTCCTAATTGAGATCATAATTTTGTGGTGACTTTTTCATTTCCCTTTCCCACTAATTAAGAATAAATTGTTAACCGAATTTCTGATGTGGGTTTTCCACAAAGGTTTTTTTTCTATTTATATACTTTAATTTTTGAAGAACAATTTCAAATTTTATGGATGCAATTTTATTGAAGGAGGGGATAATTTAACACCGCGATATTTAATAGTATGTTATCTCTTTAATGTAATTCAATAATTTTTGATACATGCAACACTAAGTTCGAGCGCACTACGACTAACGAAACTAACCATTCAAAAAACTTTTATGAATATTACTAACTGAATTTTGAATTTTATATACTCCATATAATTTTTGAATACATATTATGTGTTTATTTGACATAATATAAGAAAAAATTTGAATTTTTTTTATAAAAGAAATATTTTTTAAAAATTTAAATTTTACAACCTTTTAATGAAGAACCCTTTTTAAAAAAAATTTAAAAATTTTATATACTAAATTTAATTAAATTAAATTATTCTCTAGAATCAGGACATAAAAATTTAGTTTGGATAATTTTTTGGTAATTTTCTGACAACTTTCATATTTTGATGAATACTGAAAAATACAGAATTTTATTTGAAAAAAACATTTTTAATTGAAATAATTTATAGTGTTAAATTATGAATTGAATAGTTTGGAAGTGTAATTATATTATATTTTTATCATTTAATTAAATTTAGTCCAATATAAGAAATTTGACATTTAAATTTGAAAAAAACACATGTCAATCTTTTGATAAGTTTTACTTTTTAAAAACCCTCTTTTTGGGTTTGACAACAGGAATTAATTTTAAATTAATTAATTAAACGTCTATATTTTTATTTCTCTATAATAAAATTCAATTTTTACTTTTGAATATCAAAATTATCTTGGGGTTAATTTTTTGTACTTTTCTGAAAACATTCATTATTTGAGGAATAGTGAAAATAACCTATTATTGTTTAAAATCAACTTTTCATTTACATAATTATTTATTTTATTTCAATTTATTAAAAGTAAAAATAGATATATAATACCTATATAAGTTCAATGTGACTCATTGGATTCATTTTATAATAAAAATTGACGTATACAATTTTATTGAACTTTTTAACGTCTTTTACCCACCTTCTAGGCACATTAGCAAAATTGCAAAAAACATAATTTTACCAATTCTGTGAATTGAACATAAAAAATCTGGGAAAAAGGGTCAATATTATTAAGTGAAATGTGGTTCAATAAAATGAATATTGTTATTTGCGAGTAGTAATGTTTGTCTTTTATTTAAAACGGTTTAAAAGTAAATACTGTAATTAAAGGTCAAAATGATATTATAATTACCCTGAAACATTTATTAATTCAATTGGATAAGTGTATTTAGACAAAACACAACCTTAATAATAATATATTATCCTTTTTGTCAACTTTTATTAGATTAGAACCTTTTTTATTATTTCATTTAATGAAAATTTAAATGTTTTAAATTCAAAGTTTAATTACTAAAAAAATTTAATATAGGTTTATACATAAGATGAATTTGACTATAAATATTAATTATAAATATAGAATGAGTTAATACGTAATGGTATTTTATTTATAATTTTTAGAGATTAAATAATTATATTTATTTATGACATAATGATGATGCAATAATTACATTATTAATGAATGATTAAAATAATTGATATTATAAATATAATCATAAATGTAAATTGAGGCTTTTGATGCCATCCACTAAGTTTCCAGGTTAATATGACATGTTAAGGTCTATTAAATACGTTTTTTCAATTGATAAAGTTTTTATGACTTTTAACAAAAACAAAATACCAAATAGTGTCAAAATAGACAAAAATGAGGTTTTAAAACATATACTATATTTTAAATTGATATATTATTTCTAAAAATCCAGGGTTCATACATAAAAATTATATATGCTTAGATATATCAATAATTAACCACTTGGGATTCTCTCGGATTTTTATAGTATGTTTATTAACAATTTATTATAATAATACAAGAGGACATGTTAAAAGTTAAACTATTAAACTAATAGGTAAATTAAAAAGATAGGGTTAATATGGTGACCTAAACTAGTCTAAAACCACTTGGTTGAGAGAATTTCGATCCATATCTACCTTATCTTTGAAATAAAATAACATGGATCCATTAAAAACCAAAAAATATTTTATAATAAAATAATATCTCAAATATTTCCTAAAGTGACCCTTACCTCTCTTAAAAAAGGGTACTTCCCCTTATATCAAAATCGCACCTCCAATGCCATTTGGCTCAGCCAATACCTACCCAAATCTCCACAAAAATTCCCTCAATTAAACCTAGAGGCATTACCCTGAGAATAAATACATACTAAGGAGACATTTTGTTCAAATCTAAAGGAAACTACCAAAGAAAAGATAATTATTTTATCACCTCTTTCAAAGTTCTTTCCTTCTTCCACATTCTCATTATTTGTTATTTCTATTCCAAAATAATAACTCTTGCTCCATATACATACTTTGATGTTATTATAAATATGTAACAACCATACTCATTATTCTATCCATCTTATAAATGAAAAATTCACTATGCTTGTGTACGTATGGCTTACCATCTCCAAGTCGTGGTGTAATTTCTTATTAAACACTATATTATTTAGATGGATATAATGATGAGTAATATGTATATAATTAATGAAAATAACAAGTTAATTTATCTTTCCAATTAATATTCCATCCAATTCCACACCTTTTAATCATTAAAGAAATGATATCTTCGTTCGTGTGTACGTAAGACTTGTCATCTTCACGGCGCGATGAGATTTATTTCCTGGTTCACCATTCAATGATGATTATAAAAATATATATAGTTAATAAGTATGTAATATATGACATAATAATTCTACATAAGATATATATATATATATATATATGTCTATGTGTGTGTGTGTGTATTTATGTATGTACTTACATATATATTATTCACATACTTTCATTCAATATGATATGAAAACGGAAATAGTGTTTATGCGTATGTACGGCATACCATCTCGATAAACAGTGTTTTCCATTTCATATATCTGTATATTATACATATTTATATTCTAAATATATATTATATATAAATCATTTTTAATATTTAGTAAGTATTTAAATCATTATCTAATGATACAATCAAGAATAACAAGCTAAAACACATACAATAAAGAAAGTTATTATTAACCTAAATGTTAATTTAACATGGAAATCATTATTAAATGGGTACTATAATGTCACAAATGAATCATGAATGATATAATAAATATTAATATGGTTCTGGTATAATTTAATAACATATTATGGTCATTATATAGAAGGTTAAACGTACCCTCGACCAAAGAAATGTGCAAGGTAGGGGTTAATTCTTCAATCTCATTATTATATGA
This sequence comes from Viscum album, assembly GCA_963277665.1. Lineage (NCBI taxonomy): Eukaryota > Viridiplantae > Streptophyta > Magnoliopsida > Santalales > Viscaceae > Viscum > Viscum album. Next base: position 1,995,449,588 of record OY728151.1, read on the forward strand.
GATTGTTTATTTGTAAGTATTTTCTGGGACATATTTATTATCCCCGTCCATGTTTTATAAAATAAATTTCAAAATGTTTCTTTTAAGATACTCTTTAATACAAAATCATTTTAAAACATCTAAATATTTATTCGTCTAAATCTTTCTCATTAATGTTCATGTTTTCAAAATGGTTTTAAGGGTTTATTTATATTGTAATGATTTTTTTAAAATGTTAATTCATTTCAAAAGTTTCAATGTGGCATGAGAGACTTTGATTAAAAAATCTCATTAAAATGAATTCCTTTATAAATTTTTTACTTTTTTATGATTTCACCAAATGGGATATTTCTCTCAAAATGTTTTACTGGCCTTCTTCAATAATGTCAAAAAAAAATTCTAGATATTGCTCATGATTAAGGTAGATTTATTATAATAAAATCTTCTATACTGTATCGAATAAGTTACATTATATTTGACTGTGGATGTGATATTTTTATACCCAATATGGTTTATGGTATAACTATTGAAATTTTTTATGAAAGTTTTAATATGAATATTTAGGTTATGTTTCAACATTTTCTTATGAGGAATGTAGTTTACTTAGTAAGTGAAGGGTGGGGCCTACTATAACCTCTCAATGCATCGGTAGGTCACTTGAGACAAACTGGTGTCTTGTAACTAGGCCATGAAAAAAATTTATTTGTAGTCTTGGCGTGAGGCCTTGACTATGTGGTAATGATGTCTGTCATTAGACATTCCCTCATTATGAAATTATTTATTACATTTGATTATCCGACTGGTAGAATATCCATGTGCATGTTTATATGGTAATGTTTGATTTATTTTCTCAATATTATGTTCAATTTTATGTCCAAAAGGCGGTTGTTTTTATTACACATATTTCATTAAAATATTATACATTCCGTGAAATTATTTATCTTTACTGAGCATTTGAACTCACCCCTTTCTTATGTTAGGTTTTCCTAGGATTCCAAGATAGGTATTATGTTTGATATAGAGGGTTATGCTAGGGGATTAATGGTGTTTACAAAGGATTATTTATGTTTTGTTTTATGTTTGAACATGTAATGTAACATTCATGTATGTAATCTATTTTCCAATAATTCTAAACTGGTTGGTCTTTCGGGACTTGATTCATTATAATCATGCCAATGCATTAAAATAATGCACAGCTTCAGGCTTCTGGGGTCGGGGTGTTACACGTTCACTAATATTTTTGGTCCAAAACTGAGTTAAAAATAATATAAATTAAATATTATTATTATTAAATATTTGGAATAAATTTTACCAAATTCCAATCAGATAAGAGGAAGACATTAATTTAAATTTTATCCCACTAACGGGATGACATTTCAGGGATTTAATGTTTAAATGTTCAAAAGATTGAAATGATTTTTTATATCCCATTTGAATGTGAAATTTATTCCAATGACCTAAATTAGATTAATTTATGTATAATAGTACCAAATATACATTAAAACCAAATTAAAACAAAAACTAACTATATAAATAATTATTTTGAAAAAATGGTTTCCTATTAAAATTATGTAATTTTTAATATACATCAAGAAGGGAAACATTTTAAGAAAATATAAAAAATTCACCCAAATAAATTCTTAAGTTAATATTTTAAAAATTATTTTAGTTTTACATATAAATTTAATAAAAGTGTCAAAATTTAGTATTCAAATAAATGTTCCATTAAAATGACGCATAAATTCTATTATAAAAATATATTTTTTTACGCACAATATTGTATATTATTATCTTTTTTCAGTAAAATATATTATATTAATGTAAAAATATTTTATTGAATATATAATACATAAATTTCATTAAAATAATCCACCAATAGTAATTAATTTTATATTATTTTAATAAATCACCTTCTTCACATAAAAAACTTTTATAAAAACATTTCTTTTATATTAAAATGGGTTCTATATTCATTTATTATTAATTGGTAACCAATTAATTCCATCATAAATATTTATATGTTAGATAATTCTATTCATAACTACTAGTTCAATAGATAGGTTAGATGTTATTATATTAAAAAATTATATTTTAATAATATGTTGTTTTCAGTAAAACATGGTCTTGTGTGTAACACAGGCTATCGATGAAAGTCTTTCTTTCAAGTGATGTAAGAAAACCCATTATTAAATTCATTAAATGATATAGAATATATTAAATTTATTTTAAATATTAAATATAATATAAATACTTGAGAGGTTATATTCATTTCTACTTATTTTGTTTCATATCATACGCGCAATGGAATGAAAGTTAATATGTTACAATTTTTGGTGTTTCAAATTCTCCACACCATAAATATATTACATCCTCACAATTTAAATTATATCTTTATAACCAATGGTTTGATATTTGAAAATTACCTTTATGAAAACCCCACATTGAAAAATAGGTTATAAAATATCGTCTTTCTAAGAAAGAATGAGAAGTAAAATAGTCACATGGAATAACATATAACTAGGTTTCTTCTTAAAAGAACAATAGTGAAAAGTGAAAATAAAAGCATCGAGGGAAAGCATAAATAATTATAGGGATTGGTTGAGATCATTGATCAGAAACAATTTAATGCTCAATGTAATATAGAAGGCCTCAATTCCATAAATATATAATGATTTAAAATATCATCAGTTCATTAAAAAATCAATGTAATAGGATAAATTTTTTGTTTGAAGACCTTTTTCCTAATGTTAAATAATTATTTTGTTGAGATAGAATAAAATAATATATACATAATTGACAAGTTTCAATTTCATAAGATAAAATTTATTTTTTGGTTATGGTCTGATCAAAATCTAATTCATCCCATACTACTAGAAATAAATATCCCTAAATGAATTTTTTATTTATTTACGAAGCACTAATGTTTACTTTTTATGGATCATAAGATCCATAAAAAATGTGTTTACATTTTCCCCAATCTATTTTAAAAAACTAATATGGTTAATACTTTAATATCTAAATGCTAGATTTAATAAATAATGGTTCATCATTAAAATTCAGTCATAAAATTGTTTATCTAAAAACAAAAATACGTTAACCAGAAAATTACGTAGGCTACTGGTAGTTTTGAAACCCTTACCATCCTTTTGTCAAATGTTCAATCCCTACTGACTTTCTTAATTTGATGGGTTATCACATGGGATACCAGTTTTCCTTTTTTAACTATATTAATATGACTTCCAAAATAAATACGATGTATACCCTTTAAATAAGGTTAATCATTGAATATCCTTTTAACTATGGTATTCAATGCAATCTTAATACAAAAATAATTCATTCAATTTATTTCATCATAGGTCCTTACATGGTATACAGTTAAACCTAGGTTATTCATTTTCAATATATATTCAATTCCATTATAATGGTTTTAAATAAAAATCATATTTATTCTATGTTTATACCCTTAGAGTGTCGTACCTGGTGAATAATATGGCATATTTTCTAATAATAGGTTATTCTCAAGTGAGGCCCGATTCACCTTTTTACAGTTGTTACCCTTAGGTAAATCTCATTCACAACATCATCCACTTTTATTATCAAGACATATATGTATATACAGGAAACCCAAATATTCTCTATCTAATAGAAAATTTAGGATGTTCTGCGCTAATCCTTGGATTCAACTTTAGGGTTATGTTCCAAAATCGATGTTCTCCAATGTCTAGTTCACATGGTTTCTATTAAAAATTATCTGATACCAAATATAGCTCCCATGCCCCAATTAGTCTATATTTAGTGTCCAATACCATTAAATTATCATGATTACATGGAATAAAATTATAAAGGAGTGAAGAGATTCATAGTCTTGGTAAACTAGATACATACGAGTGCCTTGTGATAGCAAGGAATACTGTAATTAAAACATATTTTTTATAGATAATAACTTTATTACCACTTAGCATATCCTTTCATATCTTTTTTAATTCACTTAATGGGTTCATGGGGAAAGGAAACCAAATAAAGGTGGAAAAATATTCTCAGTAATGGTTAACTGTATCAAAATTATTAATTAATTAATGATAATAATCAATATAGAAAAGAATATAACATAACACATAGGACATTAAATCCATTAACATAGAGGGATGATATAAAAAATATGTAATGTTAAATAAATTAACACACTTTATATTTAAATTAGCTGGATAAGGAAAAATAAATATGGTAATGTAAATAACTAAAATCTATTCAATTTAATCAATAATATCAGAACCATATTTATCCATATATTTTTTCATTATGAAAATCTTATGGACAATAAAAACTGAATAAAAATGAAGGAAGTTCATAATTATTGGATGTTATATTTCCTAGGTCCATGGTACCTTCACTATCCATAACATTAATAAGAAGGATTATAATATAACGAATAAAACCCATTAGATTATGATAGAAAAATTACTTGTCTAATGAGACTACAGATGCATGATTAGGCTATCTATATCAAGGACCCACCCTTTTCATACCAATCCAAGGCATTCCGCATATACGTAATAATCAATTTAATTAATTAATAATATGAATTACAAAATATTCAAATAAAAATAAAAGAGGAGAATTTATCAATATTTTCCCATATATGAAATAACCTTCAAATAAACACTGTATATAAAAAATTTTACAGTGCTTAGGAAATAATCATATCCACGGTAAATAATAAGTATATTTAGGGGAAATATAATATTAAGTGATAATTGGATGTTTAATATTTCAATGGGACTATAAAAATTAATCAGAGAAGTTAATGTAAATATTATCGTTGGTCAAATGAATCATCATTAATCCAGATCAAGAATATGGATTGTATCAATACAACATATCCTATGTAAAGAAAATTAAATTATTCTTGTCAATAATGAATGAAATTACTATAAAATTATTTTTCAAAAAAATTCATGAGGAAAATATATTTTTCAATTATAATTTTTTTAAAAGTCATTTTCTTCAAAAATCAGTTTTATAAATATTTTCATTAAAAACTATATTTTTCAAATTTAAATGGAGTCATTAATGAATGGATTGTGGGGAGTTTTTTACAAGGTAAAAATTATATTCATTATGCACAACAATGAGGATAGAAAAGTACCTTATTTGGAAGGAAATGATAATATTAATTTGAAAGAATTTGTAAAAGAAAAAGGGGTAAAACTTTCTTTAATAAATAATTTTAAATGGTTAAAAAAAGTTTTGATAACCTTTTTAGAGAACAACTTTTTTAGAATAAATTGAGTCCTGAGACTAAAGAGAGAAATGATGTCATGCTTTCATGAAAACAATTTCTAAAATATTATGAGTACTAAAGAGTGGGAAAGTGAAACTATTACATGAAAAAGGTCATGAATACCCAAAGTAGAATAAAATTAAATGGTTTTTTATTTATTATAATTTAAATTCATTTATATTAATTTCGAGAATATGCAATCTAGATTAGAATAAGATTGTGAAATAAACTCTTAAATGATCATAATATTGAAGTGATAATTAATCAATGAGTTGATTATGTGTATATATTTTAAATAAAAATATAATAATTGGAAATTCATAAATATATATCCAAATTCATTCTACATATAGTAATTTAATGTTAGTGACAATGAGGATGTAATATTACTTAATGGAATGTAATTGAGTTATGAAATTCATTACAAACATGGTAACATTAATTCCAAATCCCTTTTGATTAAATAATTAAAATTGAATTTAAATATTCAACAATTAATTAATTATTAATGATAATAAATGTCATAAGGTTATTATATACACCATTTTAAAGAAACTAGGTGCATTCCATTACAATATGCATCCATGAAATGAAATTAGGAAGAAATCCTTTACCAGTTGGTAAGTTTTTAATCATAAACCCCAGGAAATAAATGAACTCAAATGAAAACTTAAATACCATTATGATAAATTTATTTATGATATAAAATAAAATTTTTGAATTATATACAGAAAAAATGTCAATAAATTGTGAATATGGTGTATGCCCTGTGAAAGTAAAAGTGAGATTAGAATCTCTTTCCTTGCATTTCCTTTTAGTTGAACGTCCTTTAAAATCATATATAATGGTTTTAATAATATTATTAACTTATAACAAGACCATAAATATATATTTTATATTATATATTATTCTATTAAAATATATTATTACCCATCCTATAATTATCTTTCCTTATTTTAATCATTTTGGGTAATAACTCTGTTTTTTAGTATATTTTGACTTGTTATTATATATTATTCTTCCATCGATCATGATTTCAACATATAAAATATGAAAAACATGATATATTTATAATTTATATTCATTATATATATATATTTATAATAATACATAATTATTTAGATAGGAAATTAAATGCACTATTCAAGGAGACAGTTGGCCATGTATACGCATGAATCCTACTTCAATTTCATTCTCTTATTTAAAAGAATGAAAAGTAAATCATATGTATATATATTATATTTTTAGTATCATACTTTTTGAATATATGTAATATATTTATTTTAAATCCATCCTTTATATATTTCATGTATAGCGTGAACGAATAACATCGCTTTGTGTAGGCGGTAGTCCACATGTCCACAAATTGATGATATCGTATTACCAAAAAAATGGAAATCAGGAATATATTTGTAATATAAAAGAATGATATAATAATAAAGAATATATAAAATCTATATATATATCATATATAAACAACAAACCCATAATTAATCCATCCTTGAATAGCTGTTAATGGAAGAATGAACAACATCGGTGCGCGAGGTGGTAGTCCGCCGTACACACGAATAATGACTGTGTATCCCATTAAATAGATGCATAAGAATGCTTAAATTGAAAATTATAATAAAAAAATATAATTATATTTTATATACTGGGTTTATTATAGAATAATGATATAAAAAAGGAAGGAGTGGAGAAGTAAATGAAACCAAAGTGATTGTTGAATAATGTTACCTCTTATTCATGTAACATTGTTTTGATTGACATAAAAGTCTTCCTTGGTTGGCATTCTGTACAAATTTATGATTCTAGTATGATTTTAGGGATGTTTGGAACATATTTGGGTATGTTTTGGATGAGAAAAATTCCTTTAATGGTTTAAAAATGTTGGAGGGGTGAGTGCCTTTTTATGGTGGTGTGGGAGTGGCATTCTTGTAAATATAAAAAGGTTAACACTATTCAGAGGTCTCCCTTGCCTAATGTACCTCCAATAATGAACCAAATTATAGATAATGGAGTATATGGTATAAATAAATCCATTAAATATTTGTTTTAGATGTTTCTAGGTCATTTGGGACAATATGTTTAAGGTTTATAGTAATTATAAAATTTTCCTTAATAGAAATTAAGGTCAACAACTAAGTTGACCTTAATCACAGTAATTATTTTTTACTACATTAACTAATATTTTGGGTCAAAAACTATGTTGACCTTAATAAAAATTATAAATTATTATTATTATAAATATATAATCAATTTTTCATAATTACCATCATAAAATTGTAAGAAATTAATTTCAATTCAATCTTATTGAAGGGACAACATAGCGGGTTTTTAATGTAAAAAAGTTCAAATGCTTGAAATTATTTTGTACCAAATTTCAATGTTAAATTAATATAAATGACCTAAATTGGATTAATTTATGAATAATTTAACTACTTATTATTTATAACCTAATTATAACATAAACTAAGTAAATAAATAAATTAAATGAAAACACAGTTTTCAGTAAATATTCTTTATTTTTTACTATTCATCAAAAGAATGAAACTTCACAGAAAAATACAAAGAGTTTACCATAAGATAATTTTGTTATTATTATTTTCAAAATAATTTTTTTTTACATATTGAATTTATAGAATTTTCTAAATATAGATTTAAAATTTTCACCCCATAAATGGTGGCAAAATTCCTATTATAAAAATACTTCTTTTTATACATAATATTGGGATTCTTCTTATCTTATGTCTATAAAATATATTGGATGAATGAAAAAATATTTTAATGAATATATAATATATAAATTTTATTAAATTCATCTACTGATAATAATTACATTATTTTCATTAAGATAAAACACCTTCAACTAATAAAAAAATTAGAAAAACTTTTCATTTATATTAATTTTTTTTATATTCATTTATAATTAATGGGTAACTAATGAATTGAATCAAATATATTAATACTTTAATTAATCATATTCATAACATCTAATTCAACATTAGTGTTATATATTTTAATGTTCAATAATAATATTTTAAAAATATATTGTTGTTTGGTAAAACTCATTATTACAAGTAATACAAGTTATTTACGGATGTATTTGTTACGTGAGATGAAAGAAAACATAGTATTTCATGAATTACCAGAAATATAGCATATTAAATTTATATAATATATTAAATATACCATAAATAATCTATTGGTTATATTTGATACAATTTTTGGTGTTTTGTTTCATACGTGCAATCAAATGAAATCTATTTTTTTAATTTTCTAGGTTTTACAATGACAATTCTGTCATTTTAATGTCATGGGTATTTAAAATAACTCCACTCCCCAAAATTATATTGGTGAACTTCTTCACCTAATGTATCCACACTATTTATAAACCCTACAACCATAAACCAAAAAATACCCACTCAACATCCTTGTACATCTCTTATATATTTTGGTCTTCCCAAATTACCACTCTATGAATCCTTAGGGTGTTTTTCAAATGAGATTATCCATGGAAGTGGTATAGGTTCTAACAAAGATCATTCACGTTTATTTATTACTAAAACATTTAAATATATTCTATAACAATATTAAATTAATAAAATAATTATCACTAATGTTAAAAAAATTATTATATTTGAGGAACAACCTCTCTATACTTTCATTATATCTATATAAAAATTAAAACATTGTCTATTTGTACAAGATGACTACTACCTTTAAGGTTGATATATATTTTTTAATCCATTCCTTACATGGCTGTTTATAAGGTTGGTTAAGTTAGAAAACTAATATATATATATATATATATAATTATTATGATTTATTAATGGTGATTTATTCTATACATTTTTACCTATCATCCATTATAAATTGGAATCATCACACTTTTGTACATTCAGACTACCGCCTCCACAAATAAAATGTTTAATTATTTTTCACCTCCTTGTATGTATGGTTATGACATTATATTTATTGAATAAAACATATGTTATTGACATTATTAAGATCTTATAATGATAATTGAACCATTTTATGACCCATTTAGAATATAATTGACACACTAGAACTTTTATAGACCCAACGACCTCAATATGATCTTGGTGAACTAAAAATGATTTATTAACTAAATAAATAATGAAAACAAATTAAAAAAATTACAATTATAATGTAATGAACATTAAAAGTAATATTATAATAGTAAATAAATTAATATATGTTTATTTAATAGGAGGTTAGAAAATGTACGTTGTGGTTTGAGATTTGTTTCAAGGGATTTTTCTTTAAAAAACAATTTTCAATGTTTTAATGTTATTATTTTAATTGTTTTTCCTCCACAATTGTTTCCTTTCAATTTTTTAATGAATTTTATTCTTTATAATGAAAATATTTCTAATTCCATTTTCAACAATATTTTACTTTCATTGTAATGATTTAAAATGAAATATTTTTTCAATTTTTATTTGGGGTAATTTTGACTATCTTTAAAAAAGTAACAAAAGAATATGTTTTTATCATTTATTTCATTATATAATTCTCATGATTTCCTTTAAATTATACTTAATAATGAATAAAATAAAAATTTAAATGGGTTTTCCATGAAAATATTAAACCCATTGTTTTGTGAATTTATCATTATTAAGAGTTCTCAAAAGAAAAAGGCATTTCTCATTATTTTTATGTTATAACAGAAAGTGGTTATTGTTATTATTTGAAAAGAATTTTTTTGTAAATTTTTTAATGAAATTTATATACCATATATATTGGATTAAATTTATGGTTTTTGGAAATTGTATATATTCAAGGGTGGATATGTTATATCCCCTTAACACATTAGGTGATCTTAACGAAGTCAACTGGTGATAAGATAATACTATTAAGTGGATAGAGTTAACTGGATATAATTTACGCCAATGGAGATATAATTATAATGGAATTATATGAACATATTCCACTCCAATATAGAATTTGGAATTTAATAGATCAGTTAATCTATTGTAAGGGTAATTGAATGAATTTTATGATCAGGGTGTCATAAATAAGATATATTATTATGACCATTTTATTATGATTTATTATGAAATATTTTATGACCTTTTTTGGGAAATAAGTCAATTTAAAGAGTAAGTAAGTGATTATTTGATCTCAATGATTATTATGAGAAAATTGAAACATTCATATGGGTTTTCATCTTTTTAAAAGGAATAATTGGTTTCCTTTCACTTAATATCCCTTACTAATAATTGTTTTCCTCATAAAATGATTTTAAATGGTTTCCATTAGGATTAAAGATATATATGAACTATATAAATGTATAACATTTTGTAATGTCTACACTTACTAAAATTATAAATCCTTTTAAGAATAAAACATGAATGTAAACATAAGAATCTATTTTTTGGATAAAATATACATTACGTGACATTGTTCCTTATTTAATGTATGGGTTTTCATATATCATTGATAACATAAACCTATAATATTATAGGAATGTAAGAAAGATGAAAATAATTTTTATTATACTCATGTGTATTGGTTGTTTATGGATGTTATATTACAGATTACTTGAATTTGTGGTTTTCATAGCCATTAAAAAGTTTTATACCATGATTTTAGAGTTAATTATAAGAAGTGTTTGAGAATGTATCCATGGTTATATGCATGAAAATTCCAGTTTTTAGTTATCTGATGGTGCTAATTTTGAGAGAGAAATGCGAATTAGATCATAATTTTGTTTTTCTATTTAGGGAGTTCTGTAAGACTGATTTCTTAAGAATTTATTCACCAAGTAAATCTTTAAGTAGTGGTTTTTGAAGATAATGAGATGTATATTCGGTAAATTATATCACTAACTTATAATGGAGGGTATCCAATATATTAATATTGAAACCTATATCCAATAGAATATTTATCTGATTTAGTGGTAATTTTATTTCATTGTAACTATCTTGAGAAATTATAATATGTGATAGGTAGTATTTTTTATTAGAATCATGGGATTTTGACAAAAAATTACCCAACCAAATGTATTTATAAAAAGATATTAGTGGAAAATCAGAAACATGTATGAATGTTGAATGGAGTGTGATAACACAATATGGTTGAACAATATATAAATATTTTATTCCATTATCTTATTTACTGTCATATCATTCTTGCAAGGATCAATCTTATTTACTTGAGATGGTTATGTCCCAAAACACCATATGGTTTCATTTTGAAAATAAATTTATAAAACAAGAGATTCACTAATTCACCCCCTCTCATGAGCCATTATGTTCATTAATAATTTCATATTATGATGGAAATTTTAATATTTATGTTATTAGAGTCTTATATAAACACATTTTTACTTATTAGACAAGATTATTACTTGTTTTTGGATGTTAATCACTTGATTTTACCACAAGGATATCCATTAGTATAGTTCTGACATATATTTCAAAATTATCCCTAAAAACTATGGATAAAATCATCATATATATGGGGATCTTCTTACATTTAAATATTTATTATTCCTATCATGATATTAATCTAATCATGGGTAGTTTAGTATGTTGTTTTTTTGTGAGTTTTTATTAACTACAATGGATTTTTTTTATATGTATGAAATATTTTTTTCAATTGAGTAATATAAATTATAATATGAACATACCCAGTTAAACTTATTCTATGATGTGGTCATCTTTGTTTTGGTATCATATTTTATGTTTTCTTCATTTCGATTAGTCTATTTGAATTATTTTTCATATTTTATCATTCCTATATATAATTGACGTGTTCCATGTCATGTGGATGTACAACAGATCTTAATAAATGGCATTATATGAATATACTTCTGATATATAGTTATTTGGAGGAATATTATATTGAGATGCATATGTTTGATGAAAATAATACTGGAACCATTTGAAGATTTAGAAATATTGATGTGTTGATAGATGATATTATTAATTTATGGTTTTAATCTATTAATTAATAATCATTTTAAATGTTATAAAGGATTATAAATTCATATACTAGGTTATGTGAATATTATTTTTTTTTAGAAAAATGTAATTCCAAAATTAAGAAATTTTTTTATCAAAGATTATCCCAAGTAATATATATTTTAATATTATTTTCTTGGTTTGGTTTTAAAAAATATTACATATGATAGAAATATTTCTTATTATTCATGAAATTTGTGATGTTGTACAGGTTGTTTCATATAATGAAATAAATAGTCACTAAATCCTATAGTAATGTATAATATAAAAATGGGTGATATATATCTCATGGTTAAATATATAAGTTTTACTTCGATATTTGGTATATATAGTTTTCCTACAATATAATATTCATTCAAAAATATATCTTATAATGGTATATAATGAGTTATTTAATGATTAATTATTTAAGAATGTAAAATAATCATTCAAAAATATTAATGGATTTAAACATTTAATATATAGAATCATAATATTAGTAATTATTTCATATGTTATAACATTTTTTATTAGGTGAATGTGAGAGTAATATGTCCAAAATGTAAAGAATCCTTAATTTATTTACTGGGGATTTAAAAGGATATCGTATGATTCATTCTAGATGATTCCATTCATGTTAAAATTCACTATAATTTAAAATATATTTTATGTCATTCTTCGTCACCATTATATATTCTAGAACACAAGGGAATAAAGAAATAACTTGTGGATTTGAGACATGATTCCATAAATGGTATGATTACATATAGATGTGAGAGTCAATTTAGTACTAGTAAAAGATGATTATTATATATATCAAAGGTGAATGTATGGATCAAAAAAATGTGTTTTTTTATATTGGTTTCTGTTCATTAGTTTTTTAGGATTGTGAATAATTATTAAATTTTTATTCCATTAAAATATATGAGGATCTCACCAATTGAAATTATGGTCTTTGTAGGAACAACTAGTGGTTGTAGGAAACTGTAGTTGAAATAAAGATGATAGGAATTTGACCTTCTAGCGGATGGTGTGCTAGTGGGATAGTTATCTAGAAGGGGAAAAGTGAATGTTAGGCCTGGTATATGGGAGAAGGTTTTTAAAGAAAATGGTGGAGCATAGGGTAATTCAAATTTTCTATAGGGAGGTGATGGTATGGCCAATGAAATAAAAAGTGTATCAAAATATACATATGTTTAGTAGATGAATTCCCATGAAGTTAGAGGTTATTTTTACCTAATGAACAATTGATCCCCTTAATAAATTTGTGTGAGGCTACCATGTAATGTAGAATTTTATTAAAAAATATGGAGTGAAATATATATAATCATTTATATTTTTTAAGTACTGATCATGAATTATAATTCCTTTATCTTTTGAGTAATTTAATTTTTGGAAGTGTTCTCCCATGGAAGTTGGATGTAAAGTCTGAACCTTGTTATTTTTTTATTTTATATTGTTAATTTTTCATATCGACTGAGCATTGAGTTCTAATAGAATTTATACATTGACCAAATTAGTGTGGTGTGTAGAGATCATTTTGTTCTTATATTATAGAACACTAAAATCATGGGGATTGGGACTATTTTCTAGAGGATGAGATTCCACTATGTTTCATGTATTATGGTTTTTTAACTACTAAACAACATGAGTAGAAAACGTTTGTCTCTCCCAAAAAGTGGTATCCATGAATACATTTCATTGTCTCTATTAGAATACATGATATCAGAATTAGATAACCTCACACTATATCATTGATATAATTTAACTTCCAGGAATAGTTTACTCTTAGTGGGACCTATGGAATTAGAAGAGGTAAAATAAATTGTAGATAAGATCAATAGAATAAACTCCATCTTCTATGAAATTATGATAGAAGTCTATCTCATTTAAAAGGATGTATAAATTTCATTAGATCATGTAAAAATAGATGTAATAAATCATATGGATGGTAATATTAGGAAATGAATGTTATTGGTTTGATAACTATTTCTTTAACTGGAACATGGCCTTTAGCATATGAGGGAGGAAAACAACCATAGTTTTGATGAAATCCTAGAAAAATATATATATAAAGCCAATAAAAATATTAATGTGTTCTGAATATGATGGTTGTTCAATATGAGGCTCTATCAAGGTAGGCCAGTAGTGGATCTTGTCTTCAGTTTTAACAAGATCTAGAACCATATCAAATTAGTGAAGGAAAATTTCAATGATGTTATATAATAAGTCCCTCTACTATAGACACTCCCAAAATTATGGGATTATAAGGTAAAAACATTTAATAACACTAAAATAAATACCTAACTAGTATTTTTGGATGTCTAAAACCTTACCCATAATGTGATCATTGAAGTCTAGAGGACTGTGAATATTCCGATAATGATTTGAATTTTGAATAAAGAGGGTCCTCAACTCAAAGGATATAATAAAATAATCTTTCAAAAGAAAATACTTGTGATTGAAGTTAAGGGATTTTTTCTTTCCTTGGAGTTATATGTTCTATTTTTGTGAAATGTGGGAATCTCAAGATGGTTTATTGAAATCATAAGTAACAAAAATGAAATATTTCTAAAGAGAAAATTATGTGTGTAAATTTGAGAGAAGTAACAACCTTATACTAACTATCAATTATCTGCTGGAATCATGGGTTTTTGTTTTGGATTCATTATTCCACTCAATATTAGATCAATTATATTTGGTCAATTAAGTATCTCAAACATTCATTTTGGTACATACGATTGGTTATGAATATTTGGAAATAGTTGTAAAAGTTTATGTCAATGTTAAGATAAAGAATAGGGGATTCTTATAAATCAAAGAAGTTAAAAACATCCCTATATTATAGAATTCAGAATGTGGAAAGTGGTTTGAGGGACCACAGTAGTGTTTTTAAGAGTAATGGATGGTAATATTTATCTAAATGGAAGATCAAATGGAGTTATAATTACTTGATATATATCTTCTAAATATACATAGATATGTAATTATAGTCATGGTCATCACAATGAGAAAAAATTGATGTTATAATAGATAAAGGAATGTTAAATCTCAATCATACAAGTATAAAATGATATGGGAGTTTTGATCTTGATAAGAAAGAATGGTTTTTTATTATATTTGATTTGACTAAATCCCATGTGTTGGATGTTAGAGCATTAATCACTCTGATATATGGGGGATAGCCTCATTTTAGTGCCATGGCAATTCTCTTTACATTATCACATTCATTAATTAAGCTATAATGATGGGTTTTGTTTACTAAAATATATAAAAATATAAAATAATCAATGAAATTTATAAATTTAAATCAATGCTGAAAAGGGAGTTTTGCTGGAAATAAAAAAATTTTAGGATGGGGAATTTCAGGTGAGAAGAAATATTAGAACATTCAAAACATATATCTAAATAAGGGGATTATTATGGAGAATATAGACAATAAAATAATAAAATTGAACACCATAGTGGAAATAATGAATCATAATTTTATAGTAAATGTTCTAAACATAAAAATTAACTTTGGGATTCCAATAGATATTTGGGTTGAGAAATTTAACAAATATGATTATCACTGACTGAAAGTTAATTTGTTTTTTTAGAAAAGGGGAAAACAAACAAAATCCCAATGATTGGTGGATGTCCGCAAGAGACTACAGAGGTATAAAGTGATGCAGACCAAGAACATCGCCCAGAATAATCTGGTTGAAACTCTTGGGTAGGGATCCCACACAAAAATAAACAATAAGCTCATTCTAGGCTCTTCCCTCTTGAGCTAAGTGGTCAGTTGCTTGATTCCCTTCGCGCCATATATGCTTGAGAGACATGCCTTTCTTGATTTTACTTCTACAATGACGAACCAGATAGAAAAGGTCCCAAGGGGGATCAACCCTTCCTTGAAGAAACTAGAAAAAGACTATTGCATCTGATTCAAGCTTCTCCAATATAAGATTATAGCGCTCGCACAAATCAAGTCGGGTGTGCATGTCGCGAATCTCTATACCCAAGGACGTGCCCCTGCCGAAGTAGGCACTAAAGACGAGAATGACCGACCCATAGGGGTTGGGAACCAATCCACCACCTCTCATATACCCATCAATAAGGGATCTGTTGACATTATGTTTCAGTCTCCATAGAGGGGGAAACCACCTAACCCACTTTCCTTGATTTCTGGGGCGCGAACCATGCAGAGGGGGAGCTCTAGGCTTAAGCGAGCAAAACGTGATCGAACCTTCACTACTGTGTATGAGCTGACCAAGAAGTGCCACCAACGCTCTAGCGCGAGTGTGCAGGAGGATGGAAGAGGGTGTCACACCATCTCTTACATTGTTTCGTGCCTCCCAGAGTATCCAACAAATAGTTTCCGCTGTGACAACCCGTCCCTTCATTTCCACATCGGCAGATCCAACGTCACAAAACCATCTCTCGAGCACCTCCTGGAACAAATCCCCTCTATTGTCGATGTCCAAGTGCACCCCCATTGACCCCCAGAGGTTATTTTCCCAGTATCCATGAACAAATACATGCTCAGTAGTCTCAACCTGAGGGAATATACAACACTAGCAGTGGGACACCATACTCACCCCTCGTCTATGGATATTTTAGTCCGTCGGGAGAGCTTGATGACAGATACACCAAATAAGGAATAAGAGCTTCCTCAGGATCTCCATACACGAAATATTAACAGCCATATCATCCCTCATTCCATGGAAACTGAAAGTATCTCTATAACTATTACAGAATAGCCTTCCAGAGGGCGCACCAGTGAAGCAGCAACGGTCCGGCTCGTCGGTGAGGACGATTCTAGAGAAAATGTACATCTTCTCATCATTCAGGACAAAATTAATTAATATAGGATGGATACTAGCCTCTTTGAGTGAAATAGACGGAGCTGGACACCCCGGGAAGAAGAGCTTCACACCATTCCAATCCTCCTGCCAAAACTTAAAATCACCCCGCCTGACCAGCCAGTGGGTATGCCCTTAAAGATCACTCAAGTGAGAAAGCATCCATTTTTCTAGGCTCTAAAGGACCCTCATGCTTCCTGACCATCCTTCCCATCTCTCCCCATAACTGTCTCTGATGAACTTCACCCATAGGGATGACCCTTAGATAATCTCCCAGGAAAGCGGAGCTTGCATTGCACCCATGGTCTCCGAGGTATTTCTGATGCCCACTCCACCCTCCTCCACCAGTTCGGCCATGCGTTTCCAAGAGGCCCAATGGCACAGCCCCACCTGGTTAGAATCCCACAAGAAGGCTAACATCATATTCTAAATTCTTGTAATGGATCCCTTTGGCGGGTTGATGATTGACATAACATGCATAGGAATCGAAGTAAGGACATTGTTGATGAGAGTGACCCTTCCCCCAATGGAAAGGAATTTATTCTTACAATTGCATATTTTACCTGTGATGCGGTTGATAATATCTTCAAAGTTACATTTGATGATTCTTCCATTTTAAATGGGGGCGCCGAGGCATGACATTGGAAGAAAGATCATATGCATACCCAAAATCTCCTGGATGGTTTGACTTCTCCTCACTAGGAACTTATTTGAGATGAAAAATTTTCACTTCCTAGAATTAATAATCTTCGCACTTTCCTCCCCATGGGATGCCAAGGTATTCATGAGGGCCTGCAGAGATCTACGTTTTCCATTAGTGAATATTAACACGTCATCCACAAACATGAGGTGGGAAATAGTGAGGCTCCCGTACTTGGTGGCATAAGGATTAACCCTACCCTCCTCCAAGCTGCGGTGGAGATTCTTTGAGAGAGCCTCTTGGGCTAAGAGGAAAAGATAAGGGGAGATAGAATCACCTTGGCGCACACCTCTAGTACTTTTGAAGAACCCTAAAGCTTTCCCCATAAAGGAAATAGAAAGCCAAGGTGATGAGAAGCATCTGAAGCACAAATCATAGACCCATTCCCTTAAGCCCAATTTCCTCATCACTCAAATGATGAAACCCCACTTGAGTCTATCCTAGACTTTATCCATATCCACCAGAATAACTACATTCGAACCCATCGTCCTCTTGTTAATATTCCCCACCAATTCCATGGAAATTCCAATGGCCCCATGAATGCTCCTCCCCTTCACAAAGCCAGGTTGTTCAGCCGACACCACCCTTGGAATCATGCCGCTCAACCTTTTGGATAACATGCTCGAGAGGATTTTGTAGGAAAAGTTACAAAGACAAATTGGATGGTATTGGGAGATAGTTGTTGGGACCTTGCATTTGGGGATGAGAATAATGAGGGAAGCGCACACCCCACGTGGGAGAGAACCCCCCCCCCCCTTGAAGAAATCATGGACATCATGGATGACCTGCGGTTTCACAAAGTCCCAGGCAACAACATAGAATGCCCCAAGGAAGCTGTCGGGCCCTGGTTCACTCTCATGTCTTAAGCCGAAGGTGACCACCTTAATCTCCTCCTCCCTTGGAATCTCAAAAATGGTATCATTATCCGCATCGCTAATCTGCTCATGCATGGAACTCTGGATCACATCCTCCCTAATTCATGTTGGCATGCCACCGTTAATGCTATTGCTTGGGTCGGCCAGCAGGGCTTTAAAGTGTCTCAATGCAAGTTTGTCGGCCACCTCAATATCCAATGTAAATGAACAATTCTTCATCTTAATTTTGATATGTACACTCTTATTTTTCACTTTCAGGCAGACATGGAAAATGACATGTTTTTATCCACCTCCCGAAGCCAGAATGCTCGGGACCACGCACAGTAAAGCATGTTAACATCCAGCAACTTCTCGGTCAAAAGGGAGTGAGTGGAGTTTAGACAAGCGAAGATATCATCATCCCATATGTCCTAGAGGTCATCCTACAGCTTCTCAACATCTTTCCTGAGGTTCTCAATGCTGAAATATTCCTTGGGGTTACATTCCAGCCATTCTTAAATGCAGATCTTGAGTTTCCTCAAGCAGAAGAAGAGATTGGACAAAGCGTCTATGTGTGCCCCCGCTTCCCACAAATTTCTCAGCATGGGAAGGAACCCCTCCCTTCTATGACATTCAGCAGTGTAGAAGAAATGCTTCACCGCCACCACGATCCTTATCAAAGAAACTAAATGTGGGGCGTGGTCGGAGAGGAGCCTAGGAAGGTTCAGGACCGAAGCTTACTCAAAGGAGTCAACACCTTGTAAATTGGATAAACATCCGTCCAGAAGTCTCCACATTCGTTGAATACCTCTTCAGTTGTTACACCAAGTTAATTTATTACCACTAAATCTCATGTCCATGAGCCCTTTGATTGCCATGCAGAGCTGGAAATCCCACATCGTGTTAGTAAAACCACCCAACCGTCCCTTCATTTCAGAAACCTCTACCACAATGTTGAAGTATCCCCCGATAAACCAAGGTTTATTGACCGGATGGAAATTAACAAGGTGTTTCCAAAGAAGGATCCTTTCCCGAGTGTCACCACTTGCATACACGAAGGTGAAAAAAATGTCCACACTATCCGAAGACACCCTGGTGGTGATAGATTGGGACCAAACGTCAATAATATCCACTTTTAACCCGTGCTTCTAGATGACCCATATGTGGGAGTTTTGAGGCAAAGCATGCTGGTGGTAGGGGAATCCCATTCTTCTTCCAAAAATATCCATACGCGACACCTCCTACTTGGGCTCAAGGATGACAGCCATAGACACCAGGTGTTTCTTGGATTCGGAGGAAATAAATGTGGTTTTGGCATGCGCACCCAGCCCTCTTGCATTCCAGATGATAGCTGAAAACATGGATAAAACAGAGGTCTAGTCTCTCGACCGGAATTAAAGGAAACACAACTGACCATAGACTTTGAGGCCTCTCAAGCCCTAGCACGCGTCACCGTCCCCGTCTAACCATGTCCCGCAAATGGGGGGGAGGGGGAGGAAGGGCTAAAAACCGAAGAAGGCACCAAATCTGACACCCCCGAGATCTCGTTAATCACCAAGGCCCTGTTAGGAGCTCCACGGGGAGGAACTGGATCTGGAAAAGGAAGCATGGATTGCAAGAGCTCCCTTGAAGGGGATATTCTAGCTTCCATAATGGAACTTTTAACTCCCTATAGCATCACGGAGGAGGAGGTCCCGAAATCAGCCAACGACTTATATCTGGGCGGCGGCTCCATGGGGAAAAACGAGATCTGGGCCGGGCGCGAGGAAGAAGAACCAGCGAAGGAGGTTTTCATGGCGGGGCATGATTCCAAAAGCGAGAACCTCGGGGACTCCAAACTAAGGGGACCAGATGACAGGAGTAGCGGTAAAAGAGGCATGAAAAGGCTGGGGGACAAACTGGGAGAAAAAGTGACCGTTGGGGAAGGGTCAGGACATGCAAGCCGCTCGGAGCATGTAACCGTAGAGGGGGGTTAGAAACTATCGACCGAGGGTGGGATCCACTATGACCTGCCACAGGATTCAAATTTGAAAAGGACATAGCTGGTTAGCCACCGCCTTCACCATCGCCTCCCGTCATCGCAAACGATGGGATCTGTGAAGACGAATCCCCGACAAAGGTTCCCCCGGAGACCGCAAGGCACCATCCGTCTTTCCAAGAGCCTCATGACTTTCACAGCCGCTACCTTGGCGGGGGAATTCCCCCTTTCTCCATCGACATAAGGCCAAAGAGTGACCCTGGAGACCGAATCCCTCACAAAATTGGGTAGGTTCTTGAATCCAAAGCCTTTTCCACCAAAATAGATCACCGGATCTGATCAGGAGCCTTGGAGGGAACTTCAGAGCCAAACTCATCTCCACACAGATTTGGGGGCATCCAGCTGCTAAGAGGGCAGAGGTTGAGGCATCCGCGTAGAGGATGGATCCCACCGCGTCACCTATGGACTGAAGGATGGCCAGATTGTGATACAGAAGGGGAATCCCAGACAGAATGAACCAAGCTGCTGCCATACACTAGTCTTTGCCGAAATGAGCATCCCACGACCATCGCGTTTGGAAGAAGTGTCGATATCCACAACGCCGGTCCTCCCGGGACCAAACGCGCACCATGTCTTCCCTGTTGAAAAGGTGGATGAAAAAAAGAAAAACTTGAAAGCGAGGACACCGCTGCTGGTTGAAGAAGATCCCATGAAGAAACAAGCTCTCTAAAGGCTTCCAGTGAGGGTTTGTCGCGGCCAAAACAGGACAGTATAGAATGATCGTGAAAGGAGTCAGCTTTTGTCAGCTCCCCCTTAGAGATGTCAATCACCGGCAAGCCATTCATCAGGGAGGGGGGTCTACTCAATACCGAAATGACAGGGATGGACCGAAGCTTGGGGGCGTAGGCAGAGGCGGAAAATGCAGACCCAGAGAGAAACACATCCTTGTATGAGGACACATATAGTCTTTTTAAGTCCTTTTTATTCCCATGTTTATGTAAATGATATATAAAAGCACAAGTAAATATCAAAAGGCTGTTTACGTACTGGATATGACATTGAAGAATTCCTATTTTGATTATGATATAATGATTACTATAAGATCATCAGGATTCAAAATGTTCTCTTTAATGGAATGGTTCCATTTCAGGACCAAAAAATGGGTGGGATTGTATTTAGGAACAATAAATGAATCACAAATGGTCAATTTGATCTAGATGGATGAATAAGAAGGCATAATGTTCTTGTGAGTTTAGATGTTAATATAGATTATCCATTAAATATCCCAGTGGAAGATGTTCAGAAATACTATATAATTACTAATATAGGAGTAAAATATTCAGAGGCTGGGGAATCAGAATGTTGATATATGAAAGATAGAGTACTATAATATGTAATAATAGAAAGGAAAAAGCATGTTTATCTAAGGAGATATTCCAGAGTTAGGAGTATAGTATAATTATTTGAACTAAAATTGAATTTTGGTAATATTAATGGATGTTGGAGAACCTGAAAGCAGAGACAATGTGACAAATATCAGTGACTCAAAATAGTGGGAGTTAGTAGTGATGGAAGATATGGATTCCTTAGAATCTAATATGAATTTGTTGGGGATAGAACAACCATATGGGAAATGATTACTAGAGAAGAATGGTCTTCCATTTAAAGGAAGAGGCAAATAGAAGGAATAGTTATAACGAGAAACTGGTGGTGAAGGGTTTTCAATAGATATAAATAATTAATTTCTTGAATAAATTCTCATCATTAGTTAATAACGATATTATTCGTATTGTTCTAAGTATGGTTTCTTATAATGAAATTCACATTGATTTGACGGATGTATAAAAACCATCCTTCATAGAGACTTGGAGAAGACCTTTTCCTGATGAAAACATAATGTTTTTAGGATTATTTTAACATATGTTTTGTATGTAGACTAAATTTTTTTCCTTTATGACTTTAAACTATCACTTCCACAATGGAATCAATATTTTTTAGTTTTCATGATTGAATAATGATTTATTTGGAGAAACATATCCTACTATTGATATTGGAATGTGTGGTAATATGGTTGTTACATTATCCTTAAACTATACAAGGATGAAATGTTTCCTGTGGGACTAGAATATACAAGGATTTCCGACCTAAAACGTGAATTTATAGATATTTTAAGATGAAATATATAGGTTATTCCAATAAGATATTAAGAAATATGACTGAAAGAGTTATTAAGTCTAAAAATTTGTTACTATGTTAGTATGAATATATTTGAAATATAATTGAGTAATTTGGGATGATTGGATTCTTATTTTTTTAATCCCCATTGGTTTGACACTTCATGTTGTCCATTGAAATGATTTCAAAAATGGAAGCTGAGGTATGGTACACAGTGAATTTTCCATTTTCGTCATTTTCCAGATTTTTTTTGTATTGGAATATTTTCACATGGACATAAATTTCCATTTTAGTTAGAGTGGTGAGACATTTCAAGTAAAGTATGTGAATGGAAGACTTGGAGGTTGTGAAATAGATCATCTGATACATAAAGGGTTCAAAAAATACAATCATGTGATTTGGGGAAAATGATTCATCTCAAGGAATTTTTTAGAGGAATTTTTTCTATGACTCAAAGACCCGAAAGATAATAATAGGATTAGTGTTTACCTATAAAGAGGTGACGAAATGTTTTATATCATTCCTCAAATGGATGTTCTCATTTTCTACCAAATTTTCTAAATATGTGGTAGAAATAGAGGTGGGAATGGAATTGATTTCTTGGGTGTGATTTCTAAAATAAAAACGTTCAATTTATAAAGAGGGAGTACTCTACTCTGATATTTAGACTGTGATTCACCTAGCACAAAATAAACTTTTTTGTGAAACGAGAAATAAATTGACATAAAATTTATTTTTTCCCTTAATTTTATAGAATAAAAATATTTGGTGTAATGGAATTTAGTTAGAAGATAAAATCCAATTGATATGTTAAAAAGGTGGTAGTAAAATATTTTTTTTTCGAACACTATGCCTCAGGGAGTGTGTAGTAAAGGAAAAAAATGATGAAAATTTATGATGCAAAAGGAATTATGGATGATCAATTTTGACTAATTATTATAGGTTTCAAAGAGCTTTCTTAATGTAGTCATAATGTTGATGATCTTTAGGAAGGTGAATCATGTTTCAATTTCTCTTTACATCAACCAAAATGAGAGTTCAATAGAATATATGGAAATAATTTAATGTATAACTAGCGGTAGGAAACTCTTAAAAAATATAGGTTGATCAGAATGGGTTCCTCTAAAAAATTATTTGTACAATAATAGGTAAATAAAAATTTATAGTTGGTACATATTCGTAGGTTTTAATTTTAAATAATGGAGTATAAGTAACATCCACTTTTCTACATGGAGGTGATAGTCTAAAAAAGAAAATCAATAGTTTCTCCGGAGTAACCTAAGTTCATGATATAGAATCCCATGAAATTTAGAGTCTAGTATTAAAAAATGACCAATTGGGCATCACTATAAATATAGGATGGTACCATTATTCATAGGGGGCTCATTCCCAAATTTTTTTTATTTGGATCTAGTTATTTAGATATCATAAACTTCCCCTGGAGAAGTGAAATGATTATATCATTTGAGTTATGAAAATTTATGAAGTGTCTTTCTACAGGAATAGAATGTAATGTTTGAAACACTTATAACTTTTTTCATTATTATTTTTCAGTATATAATTTGAATTTTTAATAATTTATGAGTTCTGATGAAGTGTGTGTGAATATAAACATTTTGTGGTGGGTGGATTTAATTTTATTCTTATCCTTTGATACTCAAGGATTGGTTGGAGAGTTACATTTCTGGATTATTCATTTTTGTTTTGTCTCACTTAATTCAGTGGTTTATGTTCTCAAAATCCAATTTTTTAATGGGGTCTCTTCTACCAAAATATTTCATAGAAATTAAGATAAATTAAATGTACTTAAAACACTTATGTATATTTATCTCATGTATAGTGTAATAAAAATGTGTTAAAGATTATTAAAATTGAGGGATATATGACTATATGATTTAGAAATTATATGGTTATTCAAAATTAAAGGCATTGATAAATATATAATTGTTTTCAGAGGTATGATAATGGGTGAAATTTTATCTGAGGAAGTATTAAAATCTAATTTTGTCAGTATGAGTCATCTATGTGACTTTGACCATGTGGCCCATTTAACAAAGGCAACCTAAATAATCAAAGAGAAATATTAGGTTTTAGTAATGAAGAATAAATAAATAAATTATAATAATTTAAAAATTATTAATATTTATTTCCAAAACATTTATAAAATGATATTTTAACCTTAATTATTTGGCCACATAAATCAATACTAAATAAATAATATGTCATGTTGGAGGATTATTTTGATATTTACCATTTTAAAAGTGGTGATTATATATTAATTTGAGGTGACTATTAATTCCATGTGATTACCATGTAATGCGATAGATTATATTATTTATTAGTTATTATAATATAATTTATAGTTTTATTATAACATCAATATAAAGAATTTTTATAAAATATCATCAAGTGGAACCAAATACTACTAAAAAATATGCATGAAAAAATCTACAATTTTAGGTAAAATATTGTAATATAGTGGTAAAATAAAAGATTATACAATTATCTTAAGAAACATGGGATAAAATTTCAACATAAAATAATAAAAAAACTAAAAATTATCCTAACTCAACACCCAAGTCAATGCGTCACAAAACCAAAGGTGCATTCTTAATCACCACAGGTTGATATAATGAAAATGATAATACAACACACATGTTAGGACTTATAACAAAATATATAAAAATAAAATATAAATAAATGATTTCAACCAAATATTTGGCATGAGGAATTTATATATTAAATTATTCATATGAGAAATGATTCATTTTCAAATCAAAAAAAATATTGACAATGAATATCAATCAATAAAAAAATAAATTAGTTTAAAGATAACAAATTAAAAAAAATATCTATCTCAATATCATATAAAAAAATTGAAAACCCAATTTTTACAATAAATATAAGTCACATATATATATAATAACAAAAAATGAAAATAAATATGATGGAAAAAAGTTATAGGATGACCAAAAATGATGAATATATAAATATGAATTAAAACCAAAAAATGATTCCAAAATAGCTTTATTACTATAAGGAATCTAATAATCCAAAAAATATGACCTCCTATCAATCCTAAAAATCATTATAGAACAATATTGGGGTAAATTAGTTCATTCATCTTTTTTATGTAATGGGAAAAATACCTACATAATCCCCACAATGTGTATGTAGGGAGTGAGTATTAACCTTATCAGATGCCGCCAGTGAATCATTGCACTCCCTATAAATTACCAAAATTGGTATTCTTGTCTTTAAAATGGTAGAAATAAGTAACATTTTATTATATGATTTAAAATTTTATCAATGGAAAAGTGATAATTAAATCATAACCATATTTTTAAAATTTTATAATAAAAAATATATTTATATCTAAATAAAGAAAAGTATATAGTAGTTATTTAACATTAGAATAAAACATAAAAAAACATCCCCATTATATATAATTGGATCCATAGACCAAATATTCATTTCCACTAAATGGAAAAATCCTTTTAATAGAGATGTGATCCTTACTACTCTCTCAATTTTCATGATCATGGCTTAATCATGTGTACCCAATTAGTGTAAATGATATAGGCCAATCTATTAGAGAATTTAAATATAATGTTCCCACTAATCCCTTCCATTCATTGAGGTTTTTAAATAAATAAAACATGAGACACAAAATTTAATATAATAGATATCATTTCCCAAAATCCCTTCTAATAAATATCCCAAATTCCAAGGAATATTATAATTTTATAGGATCATAAATTATTATTGAATAATATATTACAAATTTTACAAAAGTCTGAATAAATGTTACAAAGTATGTAATAAGTCTCATTCTCACATGGAACTAAATTAGGAGAATGAAATTTTAATATTATAAAAAATAAATAACAATTCCATAAAAATTAGTGATACATTTGTGGAATTTTAAACATGGAATAATAAATATTTAATTATTTTAATCTAAAATTTTAATTTATATGACAATCATTTGATTATTTTATCAAATATATATATGTGTAAATGATATAAAAACAAGTATATTTTCAATTTAACACATGGGTTTTCAATATCAATTGTATAAAATTCATAATAGCAAATAAAATCATCCATGGAACAATTAAAAGTTGTTAGAAGAAATGTTTATGTGAAATTATGGGTAGAAGTATAATAAACTAATGAAAAAATAAATCAAATATATTTCTATAAAATTAATTTTTTCAATACATAATAAATTTCTTGAATGCCTTAAAATCCAAGAAAATAAGATTATATGCACCCTAATTGTGAATCTATTTCACCGTGGACAAATTAGTTAAAATAAGGGGAATAAAAATTAGAAAATAATAAAAAGAAGGATAATATATGAAATTTCATAAATAAATCCTCAGTAATCATCAATAAAATGTATAATGGAACAAAGAGTCTAATTAAGGGATAACTGGGAACCCCCTATATGGAATTCAAGTTATAGGGGAGAGAATAACATGTGAAATGTGGTTAAATGAGGTTCTCAATTAGAAATATGAAAACACATAAAATGAAATAATTATTAATAGCTTGTTCAACAGAAATTTTTTTTAGAGAATATAAATCTCACATGAACATCCTCTATTATATGTGTAATTACCCTAAGTGGCCGATTTTCTAACACCCTAAAAAATATAAACAAGTGATTTTTTATTTGATAGTGTGTCTGAAACGCATTACCCAAAGTATAAAGGAATATAACCTATGATGAAATTGTGGTATATTTAATAAATTTAGTAAATTTTATATCATATAATTAATGAAACATTGAGGTACCTTGAAATATTTTCAACAACGTGTTTCTTCGATAGTTTTTGTTACATTCAAGACTACGTTTTACCAAACAACAATATGTTATTATTATTATATTATTTCATATAATAAGAATTTACCAAGATCTTAAATTTCTGAATATTAATATTATTAACTAAATTATTATAATATATGGAATATAAAAAATAAAATGAATTCATTGGTTACTAATTAATTAGAAATGAAAATATAAACTAATTAAATACAAAGGAAATAATATTTTTTAAGCTCATAAAGGAATTTTATCATAATAAATAAGAATAATTACAATAATTTAATGATAAAAATTAAAGTGATATGTTATATATTCAAATAAAGATATTTTTTATTTTCATCCAATATATTTTATTGGAAAAAGATAAGAACAAACCCAACTGTATACATAAAAACATATTTTTGAAAAATAGTTTTACCAGCTTTTACTGAGGAACCTATATTAAATCCAATTTCTTTGGAAATTTAATAAATTTATAATTTCAAATAAGAATTATTTTTGAAATCAGGAAAAAAATTATCTTACGGTGAATTTTTTTTTATTTTTCTGTGAAGTTTCATTTTTTGATGAGTATTGAAAAATACTAAATTTTATTTGAAAGCATATGTTTTCAAATACATAATTTATAGGGTTAAATTATAATTCAAATTAGTTTTAAATTAATATTATATTAAATAAATAAATAAATATATATATATATATATATATC
Source organism: Viscum album (assembly GCA_963277665.1). Lineage (NCBI taxonomy): Eukaryota > Viridiplantae > Streptophyta > Magnoliopsida > Santalales > Viscaceae > Viscum > Viscum album. The sequence continues at coordinate 1,995,477,913 of OY728151.1, forward strand.
CAATTTGGTTCATTCTAATGAATTTAAAATTGAAATTAGATATAAAAAATAATAAAATGCTTGAACATTGTTTACTTTAAAAACTTGATTTGTCATCCCGTCTCTAGGATTGAATTTAAATTAATTTCTTCAACTTATCTGATTGGAATTTGGTAAAATCGATTTCAATTTTTTAATAATCCTAATTTATAATTTATAATATTTTCAACATATTTTTTCACAAAATATTAGTGACAAATATTAAAATTAATTACAGCTATTAAGGTAAAATTAAGATTCAAAAGGGACTAATCGTGAATCTTAAGGAAAAAATGAACTATAAACTATTAGAAAATATACATTCTAGAAATATTTTGACTTTATAATCTTTTTTATTGAATTTGGATCATCATTGGATCCACATCACATGGAAATTTCTTTGGTGGAATTCCCTTTTAAAAAATTTATAAGAATACCTCTCCTCCTCCACCGTAAAAAGGCACTGACCCCTCCCATTTATTCACGTGTATATAGCCTTTGGCTCATCAAAAATCAGACTAATTAAGATTAAAAATTCCCTCCACTAATCTTATAATCCCCCATTTTCACATAAATCCAACCATGGATGACTTTTTGTATAAACCAAAAAGAGTTACTGGAAAATGAGGTAAAATTATTCAATGATAACATTTGTTTTATTTATTTATCAACCCAATAAATTATTCTTGATAAATGATTGTATAATAACAACACAATATTGAATATAATTTCATTTTTTCATGATAATATTTAGAATTAAAATTTCTAACACATCTCTCAAATGGGAAACACAATCATCATTCGTGTGTACAACAAACTACCATCTAGTGCACCAATGTCATCCATTCATCCATTTACCACCTTTAATGGTTAGAATAAAGATGAATTTATAGCTTATATATGATATATATATGATATTTTTGATGTATTTAATATTATTTAATTCTTGAGTAACATATATATTTATGATTTTGATTTTGTGGGAATATGATAACATTTTTTTCTGGGCGTGTGGACTACTACATCCTGAAAGCGATGTTGATCTGTTCATTCTATACATCAAATGTATTAATGTTGTTATTAATAAATATATGTGACATATATGAAATAAATATGATGATGTAATTATTATATATACACATATATATTTATTTAATGTACTTTTTATTGTTTAAAAATATGACAAATAAATTGAAGTAGCATCCAAGCGTATGTACGCCCTACCGTCTCCATGAATGGTAAATTTGATTTACTATTTGCACATTTTATAGATTATTATATATATATTATTTAATTCCTTTTATACATTATTTAGATGATTAAATAATTCTCTAATTAACTAGAACATGATATATCAAGTTAAAACATACACCAAATAACTAGGCAATTAACACCCAAAATAGTGAATATAATGAAATATTATTAACAAATTGGTAATAAGATATTATAATATGATAATATATATTATATTATAAATATTTTTATGTTTCTGGAATATTTTAGTGACATGATTAAACACCTTATATAGGATGTTAAAGGATAATCACAAAAAATGAAGCATAAGGTAAGGGATTTTTTTCTAAATTTTTCATTCCATGAGGTATACTTCATTTCCTAAATTATTTTTTGAGGTATATATATTTCACCTATTATATTTCATGTCACGAATAAATTTATCTTCATTGTATTTAATGATTCAATTTATGGGTTTTCTTCCATGGTGCTTATGATTTTAAAGATATAATGTGGTAAGGGATTTCGTCTCGATTTCCATTCATTGAGGCATACATTATTTCTATGCACCTAAATTTTAGAATATTATTAAAATACTACCTGTTTGACATATAATATATTGAATACATAATTATTCATGGTATTTTGAGTGTCAATTTGAATTATTTCCTCTAAGGTTATTTGAAGATAAAATCAACAAGAGGTAATGAAATTTCATAACTCAACTCAATTTCATTAGGTTATTTTACATCCTGATTATCATTAATATTATATGATTATGTTTATAATGATTTATAATGTATATTAATTTATTACCATTTCATTTATTCATATTTTATGTTGTTACATATATTATTTTTGTTGATTAATTCCATCTTTGACGTTGTGATCATTTTAATGGTTTATTTCACAATATCATTCTATTAAATGTTTTCAATTATTGAAATTCAATTAAATTAATTTATATGAATATTGTTATATAAGACCTATGATTTTATTATCCCACGGTTATTTATTGTCTTTTCATGAAATTGAACCATTGTTCCACTCTTTATAATTCAAAATGTTTTAAAAAAGGTATAATATAAAACCAGATTGCATTTCTCTCTTTAGTTAGAGAACATATTTTCTTATAAAATAATTTTTTTCAAAAAATGATTTAAATAATGTTTTTAAACCATAAAAAATGATTTATTAAATAAAATTTTTATCATTTTTTCTTTTACAAATGTTCTCAATGGAATATTATTATTAATTTCCAAAAAAAAACTTTTCTATCCTTTTTTGAATGAAAAATGAATGTTATTTTTAACTTGTATGACTTGTACAAGAAAACCAACAGTCATTTATTTTTGTATTCCTTTTCATGTTTATAAGGTTAATTTTTTAATGTAATTTTTTTAAAGTTATTTTCAACGAAAAAAATATTTAATTATTTTCAAAATTAAAAGTTTATTTTTGTTTCATTTTATGGGATTTATATTAATCATTGACAAAAAAAAATTTACCATTACATCACTTGGGATATGTTATATTAATACCATCCTTATACATCATGTTTATGGTATATGATTTACTTGTTTGGGGATAATATTGAAATTGACTTCCATGATTCCATTTTTATTACCCCTAAAATATTTTATTTCCAATGATCATGGGAAATAATGATAAATACATATTTTTTTATTGAATGCATATTTTTTCTAAAAATTTATGATTATAAATTAAATAGATTAATCAATATGAGGAATGATGTGAATAGGTAGTGATGGGTGGGTTTCATAATTTATATATCCCCTCGATGCGTCGACAGGTTCTCATGAGGCAAATTAGTTGTGCGGATTAAATGGGTTTCTAACTATAGTTTTGAGCCATCATTTCAAAGGTCATGATGGTATAGGTCCTCATGTACCTCTGAGAAGATGTACAATAATTAATAACTTATTTTATTTTTATTTATTATTTATTATTGATTTTATTTTCACTGTGACAAAATATATGAATTCATTTAATTCACAGTTTTTTGATTTAATGTCATGTGTTTTTAGTTATTTACCATGCTATATTGTTTAGGCTTTTCATTTTCAGTTTATTTGTTTCATGTAATTTGTGTTAAGATATTAAAACATACATAATTATTATTCTCATTAATTCTTTATTTATTTCATTGTACTTATCCTAATTTATAATTTGAGCTCACCCTTATTTTGTTTCCTTTAACATGGAATCAAATAATTGTACTAACAATGATATGAATAGATTTTATTAGTGGTAATAAATATATCATCAAAATAAAAACAATTATATTTTCATTATTTTGTTAAATTGAAATAAAATACATGTGTATGTATCTTATTTACCATGACTACTAAAATGATTGGTACTTCGGGTTGCATTTCATTATAATCATGCCATTGTAATGGTAGTAGACACTGACTCCAGTATTCTTTGGGTCAAGTTTCTATAGTTGGTATCAGTGGAATTTTAGTAGCAACTATTGAAACTAGTTTTAGAAAACATAAATGATGTATCATGACCATAAAATATAATTTAAGGATATATATAATAATAACATTCTAGAATTTTAGTAAGGTCGGATTAGGTGGGTCATTCTATAAATACAAAAATGTATGGATACTACGTGTGGATGTGGTTCTCGCATAGATGTACCTTGGGGTAACAACTTCTAAAGGTGTGTCAGGCCTAACTCGAGTATAGCCCAATACATGAAAATGGGCCTTACTACGCACCTAGTTGGACACTCCCAAAGGATATTCTTAGGAAAATTAATATTTATGTACAAACAATTCTAGAGTATTTTAATATATAATAAATAATCTAGGTTCAACATATGTTGTATTAAGATTCAAAATAATTTTTCATTATTTATATATCCTATAAATGATTATATGTATATCTCATTATAACTATTGTTACTCACACTATGCATTCTGGTTTTAGTCAATGGTCGAAACCAAAAGGAATAATTTTAATATTGAACATGAAGAATAGGGTTGTATCAATGAGAATGCTAATAGTATGTTGATAGGATTTAATGATACCATGTTCATGATAAATTAGTTTTCATGAAATATAATTGACAACATATACCATAACCAACTCCTAGACTCACCAAAGAAGTGAAGGATTGAGTTTTCTTAGAGATCGAGTGGTGGAGACCATAGAGAAAAAATTGGTTGATTTTCTTCACACATGAAATGTGGAAGAACACACCAATAAAAGTGTATCAATGGAATTTTGAAATGATTTATGTGTAGAAAATAAGTAAATAAAGAAAATAACTTTGAAGAAAAAAGTGAAGATTACAATGAAAGGAAAGAAAACTCATCATAATGATTCATTTGTAGTTTATTTCTTTAAATGTGGGGAACCTAGACATTGATCGATTCAATTTCCCCTTCTATGTGATAAAATCTAGACTAAGTAGGGATATATGTAGAAAAAATTGATTAAGTATTTATTTATTGGGGTTATATTGAACACCACAGTTAAAATGTTTTTTATTGATTAACATTATTTTAATGATGTCTATCATATTAATTTGTAAATTATATTAATATAGTTTTAAAAAAATACAACATATATACTAGTTTAAAACTAACCAATTCTAGTAAGGTGGTGGGGCTAGAACCCATGAACAAAAGACGATAAGGGTTTCATTCCTACCACTATCATGTGCGATGTTCTAGTTAATATGTCATTATTCCATGTTAAACAATTTATCGAATAAATATTAATGATTAAATAATAGTGTTTCTTTTTTTAGGTTTCTAAATTAATATAATAACCATATTGGTTTTGTAAAATATTTGGACACATATAATGACTTTTTTCTAAGTTTTTTTAAAGTTTGGGGTCGAAGCCTCATTTTTATTAATAAACCAAAGCAAAGACCTATTTTAACTGGGTAGAGGGAGACCCATTACATTGTAAGGGTTGAAGTAGAATTTCATCTATGAAAAACCAAAACATAGAATAGTCAAACAAATTGAAATGTATCATGTAATTATATTTCATTATTTTCGTAGGAATTAAAATAATTACTCAACATTAGGAAAACGATGTTAAATTTTTTTCCTAATAACTTAATTTTTATTAAACTGATGGTAATTTAAATTATCATAGATTTATGATGTTAAGGCCCCCAAAATTCCATTTATTGTTCACTTTATTGTGATTGATGACCTCAATCACTCCCTATACATATTCATGATTTTACCCTTAGTCTATATATCCTCTATCCACATGTATGATCCCAAAAATCATTATGGTATGACCCTCTTTAAATTTTTGTTTTAACCTCTTGAATTTGTTTAATGGAATGTTTAATGAATGTATGGGGAGGCTTGGGCGTGTATCTGGAATGTGTGAATGATAATAATAGGGGAATATGGACATTTTGTGAATTTCTCAGAATTTCCACATTACTAGAGGTAATCATGAACCCAAAACATGCTAGTGAGGAGGTGGGGTATATTGTTTAGTAAACTATGAAAAGTAGGAGGCCAAATAGTGAAAAATGGATAAACCCATTCTACAAAGTTGGAAAAACGTTTTTCAAAAAATGTGGTATCCATAGGTAACCTTGCGAAAAAGCCCCCTCTTGGACCCAGGCTGGTGCATGGTTGGAAAATGGTTTGGAAAACCTTGTTTCCAAATCATGTTCCCCATTAAAATGGTTGTTTTTTCATTCCCCCCTAAGGATTTTTATGGATTCTCACATGATTCATCCCCTCAGTTCTCCTCTATCAACCATAGTGATGAACAATTTCATTCAAGACTGCCCAAGGGTCTATCTCTTTATATTATAAGACAATTGGAGTTCCATTGGTAGTAGATCGAAGCACTATGCGAGTCTATCATTTCTCATTGATCTATTTTATGAATTAGGTCTTGTATTTTTTCTATATTTTGAAACCCAAAACCCTATTTTTCTAGAGGATCTTAGGTTAGAGATTCAAGGGGTTATCGAATTTGTATCTATAGATAAGGTTAATTATGTTTTCATTTATTTATTTTTGGTAAGTAATCTACTAGTTATATCCCATAGTATTGATGATGATTTGTGCATGTGCGGTTGGGTAATTGGTTAGTACATGTTCTGTATTTGATCTCTTTCGAGATATTTGGTAAAATTGTTGGCTAAATGATGAATTAAACCCCTCGGGATCCTTATGGTATACATTTAGGATGATTATAAAATTTTAGGTCCACCCATGTGGTGCACTAATATTCCCAAATGTAGAAAAAATTAATTGTAAGCATAGAGTTGATTTTTGTTGAATTTGAAACCATGGTAAATATATTAACATGTTAGTTTGAATGAAAAATATGCACCAATTTTAATTATCTCTAGTTTTTATCATTCCATATGGGGTGTTTTTTATAATGTTAATGGGTTAAATGAGTTATGGATTTTGAAGGGTAATTGGTTGATTGTCTAAGTCATTTGAATTGGTAAATGTGTTAAAGGGTTTAATAAATGGGGTTAGATGAATATGCTAAATGGGTTGAGGTATGAGAAAGGTAATTGGATTAAATATGATAAGTAATGTATATGGTAAATATTATAATGGGTTTGAGATTCATGATGGTTTACATGATGAATTAATATGAAATGTGAATCATATTTAATTTCTTATCATGGAAGGAAAAAGAATTTTATGTTAATGGAGATTGATTTATAATATGGAATAAGGTAGGATTTTGAATAATGTTCATATGCTAATGAAAAATTAATTGTAAATGTTAAATATTTCATCAGGTTATCTCATGAGAATGATTTATGTATTGAATGATTTTTGAATGGTTATTTTCATTTGTGTATTGTTGGATACGGTTTGTAAAATGGTATATGTTGTACATGGATAATTAATCATGTTCACATGGATTCTAAATTGTTGTGTGTTGGACTTGAGGACATATACCTTTGTTTTCGGTTCAACCAAGGATCTAAACCCCACACCATTATTCATGAATTATGGGAGGGTACTAGGGCTATATTTCTGTAGTGTTTCCTTTTTATGAGACTTGTGGTACTAAGGATCCACGATAAGTGTAACACCCCAAGCATCCATGGTACGCTTCTCTTTGAATAATACAGTAGTGTGTGTTGTACGCAAATTCGAGTTCTATCACACACCACAACCAATCAAACTAGCCGTTATGAATAGTAATACCCTCTTTTTGAAATTTTATACATTTTATCGTTTAAAATGGACTTCATTTTTGGATTCATAATATTGAAATTTTGTTAGGGTGATTTTTTGGTATTTTTCTGAAAACATTCAATTTTGGATGAGTATTGAGAATCATAATATTTTAATTAAAAACATATTTTTTAATTGAAATAAATAATATTGATAAATTATTAATTTGAGTGGTTTTAAAGTATATTTAGAATATATTTTTTCCATTTACAATTTTCTTCATTGGAAGTAATTTCACATTTTAATAGGACATAAAGAAGTGTCAATATTTTGATAGTTATTATTTCTTAAAAACAAACTTTTTTTATGACAGCGGGAATTAATTTAAAATTAATTTCTGCCACTTCTATATTTTGAATATAGAAAAATGGATTCCATATTTAGAATCATGAGGTCCAAATTGTGTAAATAGGTATCTTTTATTTTTAGACATTTTGAATAATTACTTCGGTAAATATTTTATTTACCACGGTGAAAAGGTAAATCCGGTAAATAAGGGTAAAAAATAATATAATAATAATAAATTACACTAAAAAGTTTCCTAAACCTATTTTTTGAAACATGTACGACCATGGGAATATTTGGGACGATTTTGGGACCCCATTGATCCAATTTTAAGTGATAATGACACATTATATTAATTAAGTTAATGTAAATACAAAAATTACATAAGCATATATCTTTTAGAAATTTTTTTTTACATAGGGTTATATATGTTATATTTTTGTATATAACTATTCATTAGAAAGATAAATATATTTCCTACATAATGGTATTTTATTTATAATTTTTATACATTGAATATTTAAATTTATTTATGACACAATAATAATGCAGTATTTTCCTTATTGATGAAAGAATCAAATAATTAGTATTATAAATGTTAAAATAAATATAATATGAAAGTTTCAATGGAATACATGAATTTTATTAGTTAATATTACTTGTTAGGGTTTCTTAAATTAACATGGTTCTAATTAATAATGTTGTTAAGACTTTAACAGAAATAAATTATTAAATATTGTCAAAATTGAGATAAATGAGTTTTTAAAACAAATAGTATATTATTAATTGATATCCTATTCCTAAAAATCTAAGGGTCAGCCAAAGAAATTATATAATGATATTTTTATCATTAATGGACCACTTGGGGGTCTCTTGAAATTATATAGTATGTTTATTAACAATATAATATAAAAATACAAAGTGACATGGTAAATGTCAAACTATTTAACTAAGAATTATATATTAATGAGAAGGTTAATATAGTGATCCAAACTAGTCTAAAATCTATTTTATGAACTTTTTTCGACCCATACCCACCTTAGACTTTTAATAATCTACTTTGGAGGCATTATAAACCGAATATGAATTTATTATAAATTAATACTTTATGTTTTTCCTAAAGAGCCCCTCATCCACCATATAAAAGGACACCACTTCTAACCAATTATTCATATTTTAAAATCCTTTTGGTTCGGCCAAACACTCCCCAAATACCCTTTAAACTATCCTCCCTTAATCCTAGAGGCCTTCCTTTAGTCATAAATCCATCCTAAGGATCCATTTTTATCAAATCAAAAGGAAGAACCCGAAGAAGAGGTAAGGTTTTCACCACCCTTTTTCAAGTTCCTTTCTTATTCAACTTCTTCTTTATTGGATGTTCCATTATGAAATAATAACTCTAGTATCTTCTACATACTGTGATGTAATTATAAATATGGTACAACCATATTCATTATTCTATCCATCCTTTTAATGACATGTCACCATACGTGCGTACGTACGGCTTACCGTCTCCACATCGTGGTGTAATTGTTATTAAATACAATATTATTTGGATGGGTATAATAATGATGTGTAATTCATGTAAAAAATAAATATTACATGATAATGATTTTTTATATATGATATACCATCCAATTATATATTATTTTAATATCAAAAGAATGATATTGTCGCACGTGCGTATGTATGGACTACCGTCTCCACAAACACGATGAGATTCATTCTCATTCATATCCATTCAAGTTTAATTCTCATTTGATGATTAAAAATAATGTTTAAGGGCTTGATATCATTCTGTATATGAATAAGATACATCATACCCATAAAAAACACGACTTATGTAACAAAACATATAAAATAAAATGAGTAAGTTAACACCCAAAACGACGATAATACTAAGATATTGTTAAAAAAGAAATGTTAATAGATCATATATGATATCATATTAATGTATATGATCCTTGTATAATTCAATAAAAATTATTTCACAATTATACAGGAGGCTAACCTACCATCGACCAAGGAAAAATTACAAAGTAAGGGGTTTCTTATCTCACTTTTAATTCGGTGTGATTTCCATTATTCACCATTTATTTACTGCTTGTGGGGTGTATACTTCCCATGTTTTTATTCATTGTGTAATATACTTTAATTCATGTATATTTACATCATCATTTTATGATCCTTCTTTGATGGGTGTATGTTTCACAAGTTACCAAATCGATAAGGGAATTTGAAATTTCAATTTCCACCCATTTGGCTTTACGCATATTTCATTGATTTTTTTACTCCATGATTATGTGTGGAATCACTATTCATTTCATTATGTCATAATTTCCACTCCCATTTTTGTGGATATCCTTTTGATACACATAATCATTCCATTGATAAATTCTCAAGTCATCGATATGAACTTGATAAGAGTAATTTTAACTCAATCTCCATTTGTTGGGTTAAATATCCAATTCATTGGTGTTATTTTTACAAGAATATGTGTGAATGTACTCTGATTTATTTACACTGAATATCAAATAATATTGAGTGTATTTATATTTTTCACACATAATTATGTCTTTGATTTATCCTAAACCTAAGGATATAATCTTTATAACAGATTTCATATCAATTTACATTCCATCGAGACTCCTTTTTTGTTATACACCAATTCACTTTTATATGGTGTATATAATGTAATTTGACATAGTATGTCATGAATACCTTTATTATCATGATATTATAATGTTTTGATTACCTCAATTATTTGTATTCAAGTGTCTCTCTTTTGTTTAGGATCTCTAACTAAAATATCATTTTAAATGTTTTAAAGGTTTATTATTCTAAATCGTTCTCATAAATTTCCATGTTTTATAAATGTTATTAAGGATTTATTTATATGGAAATTAATTTTTTAAAAGTAAAATTCCTTTCATATGATTAAATTTTGTACGGGACACTTTGATTCAAAAATCTATTTTTAAACAACTTCTTGACTAATAATGCAACTTTTAAATGTTTTCATGAAAAATGAGATATTTAGCTCAGTAGTTCGATGATTATTTTAATATATGTAAATATCATTTTTTATTCTCAATTGAGGTTAATCTATTACAATACAATCTTCCAAAATGTATTTAATGCGTTATGTTTGACTATGGATGTGACATTTATATACCATTCATGGCTTGTGGAGAAAGTATTGATGTTACGAATGCTAGTTTTAATACGAATGTTTATGTTATGTTTCAAACATTTCATATGAGGAATCCATTGGACTTAGTAAGTGACGGGTGGAGCCCACTATAGCTCCTTGATGCATTGGTAGGTCTCATGAGACAAACTAGTGTCTTGGCACAAGGCCATGACAGAATCTTATTTATAGTCATGGAATGAGGCCTTGACTATGTTGTTATGACAGTCTCGCATTATGAATTCCATCATTATGAAAGTGGTTATTAATATTGAATGTGGTTATTCAACTAGTATAATATCCATGTGAATAAGTAAATGTGATTATTTCATTTTATCTTTTCCATATTATGATGAAGTTCATGTTTAAAAGGATTCTGTTTTAGTTATACATTGCCTTAAATTTTTATGCTTATCTATGAATGTTTCCGCTATATTTTCATCCTTACTGAGCATTTGAGCTCATCCCATTCAATGTTTTATTTTTCCTAGGATTTGAAGAAGTAGTTTATGAATGACCTATAGGGATAGTATGAGGGGATATGTAGACAAGATGTTGTTGTAGTTTGTTTACTTTATGATGTAATGTAAGACTTGTGAATATATATAGTTTTTCCAAGACTACTAAACTAATCGATCTATCAAGACATGAACTTTTTTTATCATGACAATGTTATGTAATAATTAACCGACTCTGGGTAATTGTGGTCAGGGTGATACAATTGGTATCAAAGAAAGTTTAGTACAAACCTTGGAAACTAGATTTAGATAAACTCTGATTAGAGCACATAGACCTAAGATGAACATTGAGGATTAGTATTGAATAAATTCCTAGAATTTTGGTATTGTAGAGATTTTGTGCATTTTCTGAGAAATATGTCCCTATCTGGATACGAGCAGGTAGAGGCGGCTCTGGCACAGATGTACCCAGGGGTAAAACCGGAAAACAGTACTTTTATCTAGACTTGAACGAGAACTGGTGCACGATGACGGGCCTTGATACACTCTTGGTTATGACACTCCCAGGGGTAAGACTTGGGATAATTTACATTTTCCTTACAAATCAATTTCAATTATTTTAATATAAGATTAGAATAAATGACATTGGTTAATCCTACGGTGTTTCAAATTTAGAATATGGTGTCATGCTATTCTCTAAATGATTTTATTACTACTGTTACTCACACAATGCTTTCTGGTTTTAGTCAATAGCTGGAGTCCAAGTAATTCATAATAACTTTGAGAATGATGTACAGGGTGGGAAGGGCGGTGGAAATGGGAAAAAATGGAATCTTGATAGTGTTCATGCCAAATCAGTTTTCCAAAAATACGATCAACAACATATATATTAACCAACTCCCAGACTCAACAAAGAAGAGAATGGTGATGAATGATAAAAGATCCAGCTGTTTAGACTATGGGGTAAAGAATCCTAAATTTCCATCATGTAGGAAATGTGGAAGGAGACACCCATGAAAGTGTCTCAACGGAACAAAGAAATGCTTTACATGCAGGAAATGACATAAAGTGACAAATTTTTGAGAAAAAATAAAAAGTACTAGGGAAGAAAATAAAAATGGTCCCAAGAATCCATTTACAATCATTTGCCTAAATGTAGGGGACCTGGCCATTACCCAAGTGAATGCCCTATTCTATAGGATATTTTCTTTGTTAAAGAAGAAGCTATGTGGAAATAAATGGTTGGAGAAATGTTTAAAAGTATTAGTGCTCCTTATTGATGGTATTACTTTGGAATAATTTTATCTTGTATTTGTAAACCCATTGTTTTCCTTGTGATAATGATATTTGAGAATGTCTTATCTTTTCCCTTGTGGATATAGTTATAAATAACCATTTGGTTTAATATGATCATTGGGTTTGAGTCAATTACATGTTATTATTTTTTGGGATGAAAATGCAAGGTAGGAGATAAAATTTATGGTTAAAATTATGTTATGGTTATTTTGAGGAATTTATCTCATTTTGGTAATGTTATAAAATATATTTTTTTAAAAAGGATAACACGTAGAACATGTGGAAACCCGTCACATCAGACAAAGCTGTGAGAATTGAACCCACAACCATAGTGCGATTGGGATTTATCGCCTACCACTGGACTATGTGATGTACCTAGTTAGTGTGACTAATTATTATTAGTTAAATGATTCTATTGATCAATAATATGATTATTTGGGTTCTTATGTATTATCAAATGAATACCCTTAGTATAGGAAAATGATTTGGTGATTAAGTGATAAATGTTATTTAGAAAGATGTTCGCTTTGTTGGGAACACTATATGCCCAAGGAAAATAGAATAATATGGGGTTTCATTTGAGGAGTAATGGTGTATTTTAATCTACATTTTTATTGTGGAGTTATAGTTATTAGGGTTATTTATGGAAATTATTAACCTATAATAGGGAATATGTGATTAGGTTACTTACTTTTAAGTATGTGAATTTAAGAGTAGTTGATGTCGTTTGAAGATACAATTAAACATGGAAGACTACATAACCAAATTCTTATAAGTTTTGTGTTTCAATATTAGTTATGATTATATTGAAGGATTTTAAGGACAATTGTTTTTTGATTGGTATTTATTTAACTTTGGGGTATTGATGGTTTAATATTAGAAATTAAGATTAGTGTTTATTTCTCTAAAGGAATATCCTTTTGGGGGATCAATATATCTTGTACTAAACATTTTGGTGTCGATTAATCTCTAAATACAAGGTAAATATATAGTCTATCCTTCGTGGATCATGTGATTCTATAAAAGTTTATTCTAGCTCTTCCAGTGTGACCACATCATCTTGAATTCTCATCGTTTAAAAAATGAGTTAGTGGTGGAAATTTATTAAATAATGGAAATCTAATTAAAATGTAAGTATATATCTTTATTTTCATAGACAATCTCATAAATTAATTCCTCATCTTTATGTAATGTAACAAAAAAAATGTTGTCTGTATACTTTTCCTACTAGGAAACTAATGACCATTTGTCCCATCACAAGTTTGTGGATTTCTTATTATTAACTTTCTCCTGATTATTTTTTCTATCCTTCCTCATCAGAACTTGACACTTATTTTATCTTCCATATCCATGTTTTCCTTCAAGGAATCCTAGTTTGAGTTATCTTGGTTGACCTTTGTACTTCTCTTTATTTCTTTCAAGGTGATTGTTTTATTGACTCTTTTTCTGATATAGGATATTCCATTATATTCCGAAGCCCAAATTTAAAAATATTGAAGATGAAATTATTTCAAGGATGGGAGAATGTAACACCCCAAGCTTTCATGGTACACTTCTCTTAGAATAATATAGTAGCAGGTGTTGTTTGCAACTTTAAGTTCTAACACACACCACAACCAATCAAACAAGCCATTATGAAAAGTAATAATCACTTTTTGAAATTTTATACATTTTATCATTAAAAATGGACTTCATATTTGGATTCGGAATATCGAAATTAGATTAGGGTGAACTTTTGGTATTTTTTGGAAAACTTTCAATTTTTTGATGAATAGTGAAAATCACTAAATTTTAATTATAAACAACTTTTTGAATCAAAATAATTAATAGTGATAAATTATTAACTTGATTGGATTTAAAGTATATATAGAATATATTTTTACCATTTAATAGAATTTTGGTATTTGGACATAATTTCACATTTAAACCAGACATAAATAAGTGTAAATCTTTTGATAGTTACTATTTCTGAAAAACACGCTTTTTGTTTTGACAGCAGGAATTAATTTTAAAATATTTTATGCCAATTTTGTGTTTTTAATTTTGAAAAAAGGATTCCATATTTAGAATCAGGTAGTAAAAATTGTGTAAATAGGTATCTTTTATTTTTAGACATTTTGAATAATTATTTCGGTAAATATTTTATTTATCATGATTAAAGGGTAAATCTAGTAAATTAGGGTAAACAATAATATAATAATAATAAAAAAATTACCCTAAAACGTGTCCAAATCCTATTTTTTGATACATGTCCGACCATTGGCATCTTTGGGTTGATTTTGGGACCCCTTGGATTTAGTTGTAAGTGATAATGACACATTATATTAATTATGTTAAAGTAAATACAAAAATGACATAAGCATATATCTTTTAGAAAACATTTTTATATAGGTTTATATATGTTATATTTTAGACTATAAATATTCATAAGAATGTTAAAAATATTTCCTAAATAATGGTATTTTATTTATAATTTTTAGACATTGAATAATTAAATTTATTTATGACACAATAATAATGTAATATTTCCCTTATTAATGAAACAATCAAAAAATTAGTATTATAAATGTTAAAATAAATATAATTTGAAAGTATTGATGCCATAAAATAATTTTATTATTTAATATTACATGTTAGGATTTATTAAATGAATTTCTTTCTAATTAATAATTTTTTTATGTCTTTTAAAAAAAATCAATTATTACATATTGTCAAAATTGATATAAATGAGTTTTTAAAACAAATATTATATTATTAAAATATACCTAAAAATCTATGTCTTGGGAAAAGGACATATATAATAAAATTTTAATCATTAATGGACCACTTGGGGGTTTCTTGGACGTATATAATAAGTTTATTATCCATATAATATAAAAATACAAAGTGACATGGTAAATGTCAAACTATTTAACTAAGAGTTATATATAAATGATAAGGATAATATAGTGATCCAAACCTCTCTATAATCTATTGTACGAAATTATTTCACCCCATCTCCATCTTAGACTTTTAATAATCCTCATTGGACCCATTAGAAACCGAATATGAATTTATTATAAATTAATACTTTAAGTTTTTCCTAAAGAGCCCCTCCTCACCCTTATAAAAGGGCACCACTTCTAACCAATTCTTAATACCTTCATAGCCTTTTGGTTTGTCCAACCTCTGCCCAAATAACATCTCAACTATACTACCTTAATCAAAGTGTCCTTACTTTAGTCATCAAGCCATCCTAAATATCTCTTTTGATCAAATCAAAAGGAAGAACCTGAAGAAGAGGTAATGTTTTCACCACCCTTTTTTAAGTTCCATTCTTCTTCCACTTCTTCATTCATTGTTGTTACATTATAAAATAATTACTACTATAACTTCAATATTCTGTTATGTTATTATAAATATGGTACAACCATATTTAGTATTATATCAATCCATTGAATGACATGTCACCATACGTGTGTACATACGACCTACCGTCTCCACGTCATGGTGTAATTGTTATTCAATACATTATTATTTAGATGGGTATAAAAATGATGTGTAATTCATGTAAATAATGAATATAACATGATATTTATTCATTATATATGATATAACATCCAATTATATATTATTTTAATATTAAAAGAGTGATACTGTTGCTCATGCGTACGTACGGACTACCGTCTCCACGAAAGTGATGAGATTCATTCACCATCATATCCATTCAAGTATAATTATAATTTTATGATTAAAAACAATGTTTAAGGATGCGATATCATTATTTATAAGAATATGATATAACCTTCCCATAACAAACATGACTAATGTAACAAAACTTATAAAATAAAACGAGTAAGTGAACAATCAAAACGATGATAATACTAAGATATTATTAACAAATCAATGTTAAAAGATCATATATGATATAATATTAATGTATATTATCCTTGTATAATTAAATAACAATTATTTTACCATTATACAGGAGGCCAACCTACCATCGAACAAGGAAAAAGTACAAAGTAACGGGTTTCTTATCTCACTTTTAATTCCGTGAGATTTCCATTATTCACCACTGATTTATTGCATGTGGGGTGTATACTTCCCATGTTTGTATTCATTGTGTAATATAATTTAATTCATGTATATTAAATCATCACAGTATGGTCCTTATTTTATGGTTGTATGTTTCATAAGTTACCAAATCGATAAGGGAATTTGAAATTTCAATTTCCCCTCATTCGTCTTTACACATACTTCATTGATTATTTTTCTCCATGATTATGTGTGGAATCACTCTTAATTTGCTTATGTCATAATTTAAACTCCCCTTTCTGTGGATATACTATTTATACACATAATAATTCCATTGATAAATTCTCAAGTCATCTTTATGAACTTGATAAGAGTAATTTTAACTCAATCTCCATTTGTTAGGTTAAATTTCCAATTCATTGGTGTTGTTTTTACAAAGAATATGTATGAATGTCCTCTAATTGATTTAAACTGAATATCCAATAAAATTGAGGGTATTTTTATTTTTCACACATAAGTATGTTGATGATTTATCCTTAACCTAAGGATACAGTCTTTATAAGATATTTCATCTCAATTTACATTCCATTGAGACTCCATTGTGGTTATACACCAATTCACTTTTATATGGTGTATATAATGTAATTTGACATAGTATATCATGAATCCCTTTATTATCATGATATTATAATGTTTTTATTACCTCAATTATTTTTATTCAAGTGTCTCCCTTTCGGTTAGGAACTCTAAATAAAATATCATTTTAAATGATTTAACGATTTATTATTCTAAATCTTTCTCATTAATGTCCACATTTTAAAAATGTTTTTAAGGATTTATTTATATGTACATTAATGTTTTAATGTTTAAATTCCATTCAAAATTTTCAAAGTGGTATGTGACACTTTGATTCAAAAATCTATTTTTAAATGACTTCTTGATAAATAGTGCGACTTTTAAATGTTTTCAAGAAAATGGGGATATTTCTATCAATAGTTTGATGATTATTTCAATATATTTAAATATACTTCATTAATATCAATTGAGGTTAATCTATTACAATAAAATCTTCGACATTGTATTTAATGAGTTATGTTTGACTGTGGATGTGCTATTTTTTTTACCATTCATGGTTTTTGGAGAAAGTTTTGATGTTTTGTATGCTAGTTTTAATACAAATGTTTATGTTATGTTTCAAACTTTTCATATGAGGAATGAATTGGACATAGTATGTGATGGGTGGAGCCCTTTATAACTCCTCGATGCATCGGTAGTTCTCATGAGACAAACTAGTGTCTTGGAACAAGGCCTTGACAAAATCTTATTTGTAGTCTTGGAATGAGGCCTTGACTATGTGTTTATGATAGTATGACATTATAAATTCCATCATTATGAAAGTGGTTATTGATATTGCATGTGGTTATTCGACTAGTAGAATATCCACGTGAATAAGTAAATGGAATTATTTCATCTTATCTTTTCCATATTATGCTGATGTTCAAGTTTAAAGGGTTTTTGTTTTAGTTACACATTGCCTTAAATGTTTATGCTTGTCTATGAAGGTTTTTTCTATATTTTTATCCTTACTGAGTATTTGAGATCACCCCTTTCAATGTTTTATTTTTTCCAGGATGTGAAGAAGTAATTTATGAATAACCTTCAGGGATAATATGAGGGGATATGAAGACAATATGTTGTTGTAGTTTTTTTAATGATGTAATGTAAGACTTATGAATATATCTAGTGTTTCCAAGACCACTAAACTAGTCGGTCTTTTGATACATGATATTTTGGGATCATGCCAATGTTATGCAATAATGCACCGACTATGGGTAACTGGGGTCAGGGCGTTATAGTAAGTGAGATGTATTTTTTTATGAATTGATTATCCATAGTGAGATTAGGAACATTACTTATCCCAAAATTCATAGTAATTGACTGTATTATGATTTAGTGAAAATGATGTAAATGTGTTTCCCATGGAATAAGTGATGAACAAAGATTATGGGATTAAAATGGATAAAGTGAATATGCATAACTAATGAAACCCGAGTTGTATTTTGTTTACCTTTTAATTTATTTAGTACTTTTAATCACAATTTATTAGTCTTTATATATTTTATACACCATTGGTGGTAGAATACTATGTTTTACACACCCACTTCTTGGGCCTCCATTGGGTACTAGAGTATATTTCATGGTTCTAGGTGAGGAAAAGGGAAAAGGCCCTATGAATGTGAGTTAAATTGGTCTTGGGATGTGATTTATTGAGGATAACGACTAAGTGTTAAGACACTTCATTGGGATTCATTTGTTTTTCTTTATTTTGGGTTTTCTTCACTTTTATCACTGTTAGAATGACAAGGTATATTTATTGTTTAGTTGTGACTTTTATCCTGTTTGGGTAATTGTTGGTAATTCATGTTTATGGTGTGTTACTTATTTTTTCTTTTATTTAATGTTTTATATATTTTTTATTTCTCTAATAAATAGTTTATAGTTTGCACACATAACCGTTTCGATCCTCTTTACTAGTCAGAAAACTCTAGCAAACAATGAGGCATGCTTGAGGTTATGTGAAACCCACCTCGGGGAACCAGTTTAGTGGCTTCTAGGTTGGGGAAGTTACAATGTTGTATCAAAGATTTTATTTTCTATATCTTTCTATTTGAGAATGATATATGTGATTTTAGGAATTTTTGGGCCTTTTGAGTGAGCTCATTCATAGGAGTATCTAACCCATGTATGAGGGAAAATCCATGTACCGAGGGTGTGGATTATTGTCCTAGATGTTTTTTATTATAATTAAATGATATTACACCATTGTGTGTTGAACTTTTTGTGTGATGTGACAATTTTTTGATATTTTTATCATGGAAAAAATGACTTGGGATTGTGCATTCATGCATCATTATAAGAACCTATAGATATAGGTGGAATGAATCATGGTGGGAACACATAGAGAGGATGTGTAAAACATCAAGGGTATAATTCATTTCATATTCCATAAAAATTTAAAGAACATACTATCAAAAAAATATGATGATATGGGTAAATTGAAAGATTCTTAATGAATTGTTAAAGAATTGTTCTTAAATTTATTTTTGCAACTATGTTACAAATATTTTAGTTGTAAGATGTTTTGAAACGAGAAATATGCCTATGAGAAAAATATTTACATAGTTAAGGTGGAAAAGATTAAAATGTGTTTTATAATAAAAAATAGCTTGTGGTTGTGTGAGTAGGATTATCCCTATTGAACATGACCTATGGTTGATAAGGTCGTGGGTAGTTTTCTAGGTATGATGTTTTTTTTGGGATAATGTTTTTCAAAGGGGTTGTTTATAGATATTTGAGAGACTTATATAGTTTAATATATGCAATCTCAATTTTATGTGTTATAAGAATCTTGTTTAGAATTATAGTAATCTTCCACCATTATAATGTTTATTAGTTGGTCTATTTGAGAGTGTCACCAAGAATACTCTAGTAGTTATGGAGATAGAGACCCATTTGGTCTATGGTGACTGAGGAGAGATATCTCATCATACTTGTAGCTAGTGACGATCAAGAAAAAAAATATTTACATCATCCTCAGAACGCTGATAAATATTTTTCTGGTGACAAGATACCATGATTTATTTAGGTTGGATGTGGGTTCTCTTGGAGGTTACCCCCTTTGAGTATTGTACGTGGAGATGAATGTTAGGAAGTATACCATCTGCGGTTTACTGGTGACGTCCTTAGGATGGACTGAAGGTCGAAGTTTGTTTTGGGTTCAATTATTGGAATATAGGGATGTGGAGTATTTCATGTTGGTTTTCTTGTTCTGGTGGAATCTATATTACCACATCCAAGTTTTGGGGGTTCCTCTAAAGTTTTATATGTCAGTTGTGGTGTTTAGAGTTACTATAGGAGAGTAGTGATAACATTACTCATAAGGTGGGGAACATTAAGTCAGTCATGGAGGTATGCAGATAACCATGGGTTAGATGTGGTGGAATGAGTATGAAAATGTGAGACCCTTGAGGTGCATTTTCGGGTTCGTTGAGATGGACCAAAGGGGTCATGGATGTGGTGGTTGATTGAGTTATAATTTGGCTTTATACATAGGGTGGTTCTAGGATGAATCTGGGATAGCTATTTTCGAATCATTGATGGTCCTTGAATTGGAATTTGGGTTTCATGGGAAATTTTGTGTGGACTCTTGTAGGTGGGTCAAGTTTACCATGGAATGTTTATTGTAGAAAAGGATTCTTGGATATGGGATGTAGAGTCATGAAAACTGAGAATATGGGTGTTTCTAAGATGATTCGGATGGGGACAACATGAATCCTCTAGGAAATGGAATAAATGTGGTGGGGTTTCAACCACTAATGATGGACATTTTAGAGTGATAAGTGTGTTCTAAAACTGTAATGGGTTTTTTAGGAGAACTGAGTTATTCCTAGTTGATTTATGAGTGGTGGAGGTGTTTCTGTTTGGAATATTTATTTGTGCGGTGAAGCACAATGATGTTTTGAAATGTAGTTGATTCTTTGATGGTAGAGTTTACAGGATGTTAGGGAATGAACCTGGTAGGTTCATTAGATATGTGTGTTATTCTATATGTGAAAAGGTGACATGTGATGGTGTAGGTCATACCATGTAAAATTATAAAAATGTTTGTTTTGAGACAAGATTTCAGGAATGGTCTGACACGATAAGCCACAGGAATGAATGTGGTAAATTGTAAGCCACCACCAGTTTGATGTTATATGGAAATTGATTTTTAGAAATGAAGTAAAACATGATTGAGGTGATGCTGTTCTTATTCAGTAATGGATTGTGGATGCATGTTCATTTTTGGGTTGCTTTAATAGTAACGATGGATGCCAATGTTGGGTAGATTCTGTGGGGATTTTTGGGTGTGGTGAGTGGGAAAAACATAGTGTATGTTGTGACATATGAGATGAGGTCCTGATGATTTTTTTAATAGTTCTGTTTTCAACCATTAGAATATAGTGTTGGTGTGATAAAGTTCATGGTGGAGATCACCATAGAAGGAAAGTTGTCAGTTGATGACGTGACTCGTGTTTTACGTTGGATGGAATGAGTAAATACCAATTTATTGTTTTGGGATTATGAATGGAAATTGTCTAGGAACTTGGTTAGTTGAGTATAATGAGTGATTCGATTGTGTTTTAGATGTTCGTTTATGAAATGGGACTGTCACACCTCAAGTTGTGGATCAATGTCAGACATGAAATGTGGTTGGGAAAACCATGTGTTTCTTTAGGTGGTTTTGTGTTTGGGTCACCATTAGAGTGCTTAAAATTGGAAAAGAATGGTTCCATGTTATTTGGACCTTGAGTTGAAGAAATTATTGTTGGGAAATTATTGTTTCTACAATACTTGATATTTTTATGATGATTTTGAGGCTAACCAATAGCCTTATTTTTTATACTAATGATTTTACTTTAATTATATTTCAAGAAATTAATATTCTTTATATTCCTAATTTTGGAATAATATTTATTCATATGATTCACATGAAATATTTTTCAATGTGTAGAGGAAGCTATTTAATGTGTTTTGGAATCATTGTTTATATCGTACGTTGGAGAGCGTAACGTAAGTATTATATCATATGTTTATTTTATGGGAGTTCAGAAAAGTATGCTTAATCAACCTTACATTGATAGAAATCTATGGTAAATGAACCTTATGTTTGGAAGAAACCTTACGTTTTTTAAATGAGAAAAGTGTGGATGAAGAACCATACATAAGTATGGAACCTTATGTTTTCTTCACAAAATTATGGATTATCAAGCCTACTTTTGTAATGAACCTTGCATATTATCGAAAATTATGGATCATATACCGCACATTTTTAAGTAATGAAATGTATGGATTATATACCATACATTTGAAAGATGATGAAAAAAGTTTGGATCATCATCCTTAAGTTTGTAATCTACCTTACATTTGGAACCCTATGTTTGACTTCTTCAAACATTGGAGACTTGTATTTGTGAATTTATCATGCAGTGGTCTTTTATAGAATATCAGGCTAATTCCAAGCACGATTCAAATCGCATTTTTAATGAACATCTTTTACTGATTTCAATCCTTTTATATGTATTTCAACGGATCAATTTATGAGGAGTATTTATTGCTGATTATTAGGGGAAGTTATAACCACTATGTTATTCCATCATTTTCAATATTGTGACCTGTCAGAGAAATTTTGTGGATCTGAATTTATGAATAATGAGATCCTATTTATTCTATATATTTTGTGTATCTGAATTATGTAGATCACACAGGTGACCCGATATCTCTTGAATTCACAACGATTGCAAAATTCAAATCCAGAGATATTTGAGTTTCAAAAAAATAGAGATATTCTGATTCTTTAAAAAGACATTTTATAGATCTATTACAAAAAAACCATAATCTATTTTATATATGAAAAAGAAAAATGTTTTAGATTTCCTTGTTCTACATTGGAGATCTATTGTGAATCTACTACTAATTTTTTTCTGAATATATTTCATGATCAATATCAATTGGATCTATTCAAAACTGGTATTATCTATAGAACAAACTTTCTAAAGATGATGATCCATTTACTATTAGTTTTATACTACTACAACTATGAAGATTAATCAGAATGTATTTGTCAAAAAAATAATTTATTATTTTGAGTACAAGCTTCTTGATCTAAGCTATTTTGACGGGTTCTGTATTTAAGAACACAAGGCAATGTATTAGACTTAAAATATAAAGGTGTTAACAGCCTACATTCATTTTTGGATGGTCACGTGAAAATAGGGATGACTAGTGAAAATCACCAAACTCGTGGAGAAGATAATTTGTGGTGTGAACTAGGGGATTTTTGTGCCTCGAACCACTATAAAAGTTTTCATCCTGATATATGTTTATTTCTATTGCATAAAAAATCACATAATGATAAAAAGACAGAATTGATTATCATCATGATTTCTCAAGAAGTTTTGAAAGGCACAATTCACCCCCATTATTTTATATATTTCGTAAAACACAATCCATCAATTAGTATAAAAGGTTGGGATTTTTGTTAATTCTATAGAAAGATGATAGTACAGGATTATACAGATATCTCACTGGCAGATACATGAGAGGAAATGTCAATGATTTTAGGTTTATAAATCAATTGTAAAAACTATGGATGTTGGAAATAGAGGATGATCATCTACCTGAAGAATCTTGTATACAATGTCTACTAAAAAAATTCTTGATCCTTATGAAATTCATGAGAAACCTGAAACATGGAGTGGATCTACTGAAGAAAAATATGAAATAAATTCAAAATATTTTAATGGTATAAATTGTGGTCTGGGACCAGATGAATTTAATCAATAATTTCAATGCCTGACTGCTTATGGGATCTGGCAGATAATTGCAGTTTCTTATGAAGAAACAGACAATGTCATAGAAATGAGGTATGCTACATAAAAAATAAAATTTTATGCATTTATAATTCTTGATGGTGAAACCATAAATTAGGTGAATGGAATTTTTATAGGGATATTCAACTACATTACGGCCTTGGGTGATCCTATCACCCAAGCAGATCAAGCCTTGAATGTACTAAGAGTACTTCCAATATAATGGAAGGGGATATTAGCATCCATTAGGAAATCATCACTAGTTAAAAATATAACCATGAGATAATTGACTAAAACACTGATGATGTATGTTGTTGAGATGGAAGATAATGCTAATGTGCCAAATGTCTTGATAAAAAGAGGAAATACTTCTAAAAAAGTTACATATCTAAAGATGAGTAGAAAGATGAAAACAGAGATAAAAAAAGAAATATATGACTCATCTGGTTCAGAAATGGATCAAGCATAGATGGCCATAAAATTCAATAAATTTTATAAGAAGAAAGGAATAAAAAAATCATCCATGAAAGAGGATAAAGGTACAAAGGAAGTCAGATGATATTAATTCTAGAAAATGGGTCACATAAGACCTGACTATCCTCTTCTAAAAAGAGAAAATAAAAAGGAGGTTTTCAAAAATAATGATTATGAGCATAATGATATAAGAGAAATGAAGGCCACATAGAGTGTTACTCAAGACTCTAACATCTCATAAAATTCTAACTCAGAAAAAGAAGAATCAAATATAAAATCAATATGTGCTTCATGGCTAAAGATAATGAGGTACAGTCTTAATAGTCTTCCCATTCTTATTCTACCCCAAGCTGCTCAAATGACAAACTAGCAGCTTACTATAATATATAGGAAGAAATATATGATTCATTATTTAAGAAACATAAATAATTGAAATATATTCACAGTGTAATTGTAGGAGAAAGAGACACTTTTTTTCAAACAGTATAAATAACTAATTAAGAAATATAACTCATCTAACAGAAATAGTGTTGCTCATGACACTAAGATCAAAACAATTCAATATGAATTAGAAACCTACCAAAGTGCAGATCTCCTTTTCACAAAAGTGGAAAATAATTTAAATGAAATACTTGGTAAGAATTTTTTTAAGAAAGAAAATATGGAAAAGGAAAAAAATGTGATAAACCTAAACTGTACAAAAACAGTTTTTTTCCATATTTGAAATGTGTAATTTGTAATTATTGTGGAACAAAATGGCATATAAATAATTTTTTTTAAGAATTACCCAAATTAGTGGAATAAAAATATACATTATTTCAAATAGTTTATTTGACTCAAAGGATTATAGAAAAAAACAAATAAAATATAGATTCTCGAATCACAGCTAGCAAGAACTATTAGACCCAAGATAATATTGGTACCAAAACAAACCATTGATTAAGTGCCTTTGTAGGAAGCAGGTCACATAAGAAGAAAAGAAATATGGTACATGGATAGTGGCTTCTTCAGGATTATGTGTGGAAACTCATCGAATATTAAAACCTTAACTCAAAAGGAAGGTGGTTTAGTCACCTTGTTGACAATGCGAAAGGAAAAAGTCATTGGTATTGGAACTATTGGAGATTCAGAAGCTGTCTCAATCAAAAAAGTAATTTATGGACAAGGATTGAAACATAACCTAATTAGTATTTCTCAAATTTGTGATGATGGTTATTGTGTTTATTTTTCTAGAAATTGTTGTTCTATTTTTAAATATAAATTGATTAAATTTAGAGCACCCAGAAATGACAATATTTATACCCTTGACATAACTACCTTGTGTAAACAAAAGGTAAATTGTTTAACAACTAAAATAAATGATTCATGGATTTGGCATAGAATACATCGTCATTTCAATATTAATTCATTACTTACTTTTTATAAAAAATATTTTGTTTATGATTTACCCAATCTTAAATTTGATAGTGAATGATTCTATGATGCATGTCAAATTGGAATGCAACATAAATCATCCTTAAAATATATTAAAAAAATTGATACATCTAAACCTTTATAACATATCCATATGGATGTTTTTGGTCCTTCAAGAGTAGAAAATTTGGCTAGTAAATTATATGTAAATGTTTATGTTAATGACTATTCTAGATTTACATGGATATATTTTGTTAAATATAAAAATAATGCTTTTACTATATTTGAATGTTTTTGAAAATATGTTCAAAATAAAAAAGTATTGAAAATAATTTCATTAAAAAGTGATTATGGTGGAGAATTTTAGAATCAAGAATTCAATTCTTTTTGCTCAAATATAAGTATTAAACACACCTTCTATGCACCAAAAATACCTCAAAAGAATGGAATTGTCAAAATAAGAAATAGAAATTTTCATTAAATGACAAGGACTTTGCTAAATGAATACAATCTTCCTATATATTTCTTGGTTGATGATATAAGCACAACCATCTATATAATTAATAGTGTTTTAATCAGGACAATTTTCAAAAAGAAACCCTATGAACTATGGAATAACAGAAAACCTAAAGTAAAATACTTTAAAGTTTTATTATTAAAGGTTTATATCTTGAACACCAAGGACAATCTCGGTAATATTGATGCAAAATCTGATCAAGAAATTTTCATAGGATATTCTATTACCTCCAAAGAATATAGAGTTTTTAATAAAAAATTCAATGATTATTGAAGAATCAGTTCATGTGAAATTTGATAAATCTCAACCTTTTGACTCACAAGAGTATGAGTCATTATTTTAAGATACACACTCATTACATGTGGTATCATTGAATTTTAATGGGTGAGTGTATGGGTGTGAGATGAAGACCAATGTGATTCAAGGCTTTCCTTGGGCTTTGATCCCAAGTGTTGTGTGTAATTTCCCTCCAAGGTAGAGGTGACATTGTGAAATGTGGGGTATCGTTATATAGATTACCCATGGTAAATCATGGTCAAGTTCTGATAGGATGTGGGTGCATGGCTCGGAGTGGATTTTACATGCCATTTTTATAGAATCTTTTTGTACCCATGTTAGAGAAGATCATGTGCTATCTTGATTCATTTTGAGTAAGCTGAGAGATCATAATCCCGATTCTAATTTACTTTTCCTTTTTCATTCTAATTTTTCTTCCTTGTTGATGAAGGGAACCTGTTGAGGTTGTGCTCAGGGATCATTTTAAGGTATGACATTTGTTAGGGATTGAAAAATTGGACATTTGAGGGTGGTGGCCCTCATTTTTAGCTGAAATTTTGGGTATTTTGTTTGTACTTTAGGCTTAGAGTTTTCTTTTGAGATGAAGATAAGAGTATTACTATGGTAGGGAGTACCAGATCGGTCACATTTTAATTTCATCATCATCGAAGGAAATTCTTGACACTATGATAATATTCCTTGGATAGTCCAGATATCTTGGTTGTTCAGATGCTCATGCTGAGAGCGTGGATGCTATTCCTTGAACTAGGCTTCTGAGGGATTAGAAGGTTTATATTGGATAGTTTGTGAAAACCTGTGTTCTTCTAGAATGCAGTTTTGAGAAAAAAATAGAATTATTTCTTTTAGATGCATGTAAAGGGTTAAAATGATCTTTCATCTAGTAGATTATCTTAGAGAGTTTTTCTGACATCTCTATTGGTCCTAGAATACATTGTTTACCTTAGAATATGAGTTTCGTAGAACTCTTATCTGTTCAAATTTTGGAAGAATAATTAAAATTTAAAATTTATTAAATTAAATATATATTTTGTCACATAGGTTAATTCAGCCATAAATTATCAACTGATCATTGAATTGGGATTTTGTATCCTCTATTGGGTCTAGAATGAGGAGTTTACCTAAGGTGGGTCCTGAACTCGAGTCGGGCACCGTGGTCGGCCCGTGCTACTTTTTCATCTTTTTGTTTCTTTTCAATTTCTTTCATTCCTCATATTACTTCCTCCTTATTATGTATTCCTCTCATATGGCTTCTATGAAGCCTCTTGACAAAGATAGAAATGGGTAAGGGAGAAAAAGAGAGAGAAGTAATAGAATAAATGTACCTTCATGAAGCCCTCGATTCACTAAATCGTCGTATGGAGACCATAGATACTGAAATCAAGAAATGTTTAAGCGATTTCCACCTAAAGGTAGGACCATTTATTTTCTCAGTATATCTCCCCTGTAATTTCATTATTTCATGTTGTTAAAGACAGATTGTATTTTCTTAAGGTCTCCTACGACTGAAATTGTTGTTTTGGGGGTGAAAACATGGGTTTAGGGTGATCTGAGGGTTTCTCGTTCGGGGAAACTATGTGACACGACATGTAGTTTGCGGTGACACTCCATGTGTTATTCTCGTTAAGGGAAGATGATGTTTTTGGAGTAAACTCCATTTACAGGTTTGTACACATTGTTTTCTGATACATGGCTATGTAGCCGAGTATATCGGTTTGTCTACCCCTGTAGGGGTACATGAAACTATGGAGTATAGGTAGTTGAACCTTTTTGGGTAGCACACCATGTAAATGTACAAGGCCTAGAAAGTACCTTCTAGGATGGTTGATGGACACAGGTATGTAACCCATTTCAGGTACACGTTGTGTACCCACCTTACATGTTGTGTACCTAGGGTGTTTACATTCCCAAGCCTATGGATGTACATGCCAATGTGGCATTATGGGATTACATGCTGTGTACCATGGTTACATGCCACGTACTTCTCTATTTCAACCCTTTGAGGGTTGTCCATTTTATTTCTCTTCGATGACATATTTGGACCCGTGACTATTTCATTGTGAGTATTTTTCCATGTAGATCATGATGGTGAGACCTATGGAGAATTATGATGACTCCTAATATGTATTTTGAGACTTCTATCAAAATGGAGAGGTTCTTCCTCCAGTTATTGAATTCAGTTGTCTCTTGAGAGTGAGAAATGGTGTGGATGATAAGTTGGGTGTTCAGAAATACCTATTTGATATCATGATCTAAGATAAGATATGAGATATCTCCCTAGACCTATGTTTTTGAGAACATTCCCCTTGTGATACCTTCCCTTCTGTCCTATGAGGTCATGACAACTTTTTCTTTTAGGGATCCCCTAAGAGATTTCTTTTCATAAATGTTGATCGAGGGAGTCCCTTTTAGGTTCCTTGTACCAGTTTATTGTTATGAGGATCCCTTGTAGGATTCGATTGTTGTAATCATTCAAGGATCTCGTGTAGGATTACTCCCATGCCATTATAGTTAAGGATCTCATGTAGGATACCTTCACTCGTGTTTACTTGGAGGATCCCAAGTAGAATTCCTCCCAATTTTTGACTAGATGGACCCAGCGGGTACTAGTTACTTAACCAACCCTCAGAATTCACGTCATGTTTGGGTAGAGATGGTGTTTCAGTGTCACCTAGAACCTATGCCAATCTGTTATTCCCTTGGGGCTGTGGTTGGAGTGTTGGGTTGGGTGTTTTTCCCACCCTCACTCGTTTGTTTATATAATGACATGGTAATTATGGATGCAATGATGGTTACTAGAGGTTCATCATATTTTGTGGCTATTGATCCTGATGTGAGGAATATTTCATTATATTGGGTTGCCCATATTTTTTTCGATGTGATCTATATTTCATATTGGGATACTCAGATGTGCTTTCCTATGATCTTTCTTCTAATCCAGGTTATTTCTGATATTTTTTGTATACCTAGAGGTATTACCTATGAGCTATATATTGAGAATGATTATAATTATTATGATATATATATATATTGGGATGTCAAGATGTGATTCTATGAATCTAGTTGTTGAACGTTACATGTTGTTTTTCCTTAGAGATACTTGGATTCCCACTGTATTCCTTGGACGGATATAGTAGGTTGTTAATTTATATCCCTAAGATGTATTGTTATTAAACCTTGAGTGACACATATATCAAATTGAAGGATTATTGGGATCGAATTAATGTATTGATATGTTACCTCGAGTGACACTTGAATCTAATTGAAAGATGACCTGAACAAGCTCTGTGGGTTGGTGTTTCCACCCTGAGTGATACTCGGATCCTGTTGACAAATGACTTGGATGGACCCAGTTGTGGTTTAATTAATCCTTGAGTGACTCATGGATCCTATTGAGGGATTCTAGTATGTGATTAGTGGATTGATGACTTTTATACCTTGAGTGACACCTGGACCCAGTTGAAGGATGCTAGGGACTGACTCAATTAATAATTATAATAAAGACTTGGGAGATACATAGATCCAATTGGGGGATGCCTTGGATGGGATAACTAGATAATTATATTTATACTTTGAGTGATAATTGGATCTCGAGGAGGTATTCCTTGGATGAATTCAATGGATTTTTGACTACCATTCAATGAGTTATTATACGATCTCTTTGGTTGGATGTTCTAAAATTAGAATAACAGTGCTCTTCCAGATCTGTTACATGACTTGAGTGGTTTCATGGTGTCTCTCCAAATGTCCAAATAGTTCTTACAGAAATAATTCTTTAGAGGACTGACTATCGGTATATGGTATCCTTAGTTTGGTGATTGGACGTGAGTGTGTGAGAACATAGGGTAGGGCGTGTTTCCTCATGTGGTTACATACCATGATCAGAGAATTTTCCAACATTAGCCAATGTAGGTATATGTCTATTGGGATTATAGACCCAAGGATTGCATTAATGATACATGACACGTGTTTCATGACATGTAGCTCAATTACCTTAGAAATAATGTTCAGATGATTTGGATTACAGACCCAAGGATCGACCACTGATGTGGTTTCTTATTGTTTTATACACATACACATGAATATTCTTATCTATGTATATATGTAAAGGTTTGATACTATTCATGATTATGTATATAGTTATAGACTTAAATGGTGGTTATTTTCTTGTTGGAAGGGATTACAGATTCTGGGTTTGAATGTGGGCTCACATTGGCTTACTTTCATTCCGTTGTGCTCCATATAGACTGAACACGTTTCTTTTCTGAAAACTTATAGTATCACATTTATAGGTTTCATGATGGTCTGACCAACTGAGATTCTTTCTCACCCCTATACATGCACCTTGGAGTATTTGTAGACCTTATGTATGCTTATGATGTTGAGCATGAGGTTCATGGTGGATAGGGCTGAGGCATAGTGTTTCATTATCGAGCAGAGCTTCTCATGTGGTTTTGTCACGAACAAGTCCAAGTTGACCCAGAACTAGTCGCCCAGGCTGATCCACGATATGTTTTGAGTGGCATTCCCAATCCTCCCATGATAGAGACATGCACTGAGGGCATCAGTTATAGTGACAAGGGAATGATTTCTCCCAAATATAAACTATAAATTAAATAGCATAGTGAAAGGAAAATACCAATACACATATATAAAAACTAAGCTGATCATTATTTAAACAATAAAAAAGAAGAAAAACTGAAGAATATAACTGAACTGACCAGACATGATAAAAAAATAACTCCTTGTGACCCCACTGGTCTCTCTCAAACACAAAGATCACATGTCTCTCAAGGTGATAAAACTCAAGATGAATCCTTTACTAGGGCTAAAAACACAAAATAACTATAGGCATGATTACTAAAACTCAGCAGGATAGCCTGATAATCTATTCCCAATGCACATCCATTAAAATAAAAGAATAAAAGAAAAGTTTGAACTATAATATTTAATAGTATGGTTTTCTACATAATAACCCAAAACAAGGAACAACACATTTCCCTTATTCATTTCCAAAACTAGATTCATTCACCTAGTGTTCCAATATCATTTTCATGGGGAAAGTGATGTTTACAATTTCATATTTTTACAAAGAGGATTAAAAAAATTAATTTGAAAACCATTTTCATAAACCTTATCAAAAGCCACCCAGAACATTCCAACAAATACAATACACAAGTAGGAATGATAGTAATCACACAACCAAGGCAATGTAAATGTACACACAAGAATTATAATCATCACTGAAAGAAAGTGAAATCCAAATAGACATGGGAGAACCCAGGAGATCAAGAATAATCCCGAAGACACAAATACATGAGACCTTGTCCCCATTGACATGTCACACCCAATGAAATCAAATTTCTAAATATGCCCAGCCATCCATTCTCAGGTAGGCCGATGGAAAATCCCATAGCAATAAATCCACTATATCCACATATTATGGGCTACTAGTCAGTACGATAACCTACCAGTGCAGAAATCATTCATAGAATATTCTCTAAATATGCTAAGTCCCCACGTCTCAAGTACGTAATGGGTTTCATCCAACCAATTCCATCTGAGCATCCAATATCAATATTTATATATAATAATAATTCACAATAGCCATAACCCCAAGTCACTATATGGACCGATCTCATGCTATTAATAAAAAACAACATAAAAAGTCAATCCTAAGGAACTCTCATAATGGATCATAGGGATTAATTAGTAAGTGCATCCCAACAATTATATATATATATATAATCATAGAATGAGAAACATCTATAGGAGGATTCAATAGAAAACAATTTCACAATTTTTCACAAAGTTTCCAAATGGGCCATTAAGCGTTTCTCAAAACTGACAGTTTCCAAACGATAAAATTTCAATTTTAATAAATTGTTGTATAAACACTATTTAAAACAAGAAACCACATTAATAAATCCCATAAAACATTCAGTTTACACATCCAACGCACAACAATATTTATAAGGATTCCAAAGAGGCCATTTTCTAAAAACTCGGGACAAAACATGTTATAAACCAAAACCCCATTTGTTTTTACAACCAAATACACATCGGAATGACATATAAGAACCCATAAATATGATTTTTATTTCTTCCCATGAACTTATAAATCCAAAAAAATTATTTTAAATCACACATAACACATAAAATTCAACCAGAAATTTTTTGAAACACAACGCATGAACTATGTAACAACAAAATTCTTTTTAATTCCTTAAAAAAGAATAAAAATACCAATTTAATACTATAAATTAATTCTATATACTGAACCATGTTGAAAATATCTTAAACTAGGTTATTAAAATCAGAAACCAGGTGCAAATTTAACAGAACTTTTAGAGGGACACTTGGTGTGCACTTTTATAACAAAAAAACACTACTTTTCTCAACACAAGGCATAAACACCACATTTCACAGCTAATATATTTTTTAAGGATTATAAAATAATAATATGAATTTTTATAGGGTAAAACTTTCTTTAAAAATATGAATATTAAATAAAAAAGATATGTGAAATGGGAAACCTACATCAAAACCGTGGCAGAAAGGAAACACACACCAGATATCACCCGTTGCTGTTCCCAACTATATATGTCTTTGAATACCAGACCTAAATGAACAAAAAACTGATAACAAAAATGGGATAACATAAATCTATGTAGTTTATGTCTAGGTGGGAAGAGGAAACCAAAAGAAAGTAGAAGGAGAAGGAAGAAAGAGGAGAAAAGAGAAGGAATCTCACCTTGGAAAATAAAGAACTCTTCATCTTCCCATAGATATACATCCTTAAGGGAAATGGAATATTGTGGAAATACATGTAGATGATCCATGGTTATAGAATAATTAGGGAATGTATATTTTGGGGGGAATATAAAAGAATGAGTTATTCATGAAACAATGAAATTACCTTACGAAATCTGTACGGTTTGCGAACCCTTGAGACATTTCCCCCAAATCTACAACTAAGATTATTTCCAAAGAAAAAATGGAACATG
This sequence comes from Viscum album, assembly GCA_963277665.1. Taxonomy (NCBI): domain Eukaryota; kingdom Viridiplantae; phylum Streptophyta; class Magnoliopsida; order Santalales; family Viscaceae; genus Viscum; species Viscum album. The sequence goes on from OY728151.1 coordinate 1,995,511,757, forward strand.
GTGGTGCGCCTAGGGTTTTGGGGTTCGATTCAGAGGTGGAATCACCAATAAATATGAAAAAATAAGTTTTATATAAAATAAATTTAAAAAGATGAAAGTGGGATCTCAGGCTGGCCCAATACCAGAATAAATAACTGAAATCCACCATGATTATGAATTTCTACGGGGTCAAAATGGATATGCCGGTTTTAATATGTCATGAGAGGCCAAGTGGAATATAAAATGAGTGAAAAATGATGAAAAAAAAGTACTTATAAAAGAAACAAATTTTGTATTTAAATCTAGAAATGGGCTCATAGATGGCCCTAATCATGAAGTAACAACCCTTTTCACTTAAAACTCCCAATCAAGTTACGGGGAACCCATTGTATGATGATTAGACATAGTTAAGAGTTCTAAAATCAATATTAATATCACCAAAAACAAAAGAAAAGTATAGATATATCAATATAATAGTATCAAAACCAAGACATGAAAAATCCAATGTGACATGGTTCTTCTGATTAGGCTGGTGTAGTTTGACATTGTCTGGAGATCGTGTGTGTAACACCCCAAGCTTCCACGGTACGTTTCCCTTTGAATAATGTAATAGTGTGTGTTGTACGCAACTTCGAGTTCTAATACACACCCCAACCAATAAAACTAGCCGGTATGAATAGTAAACCACACTTCTTGAAATTTTATAAATTTTATATTTCAAAATGGACTTCATTTTTGGATTCGGAATATCGAAATTAGCTGAGGGAGAATTTTTGTTATTTTTCTGAAAACTTTCAATTTTTGATGAATAGTGAAAAACACTAAGTTGTAGTTTAAAAACGAATTTTTATTTAAATAATTATTTATTTTATTTAAATTTATTTAAGGTCAAAATAGATACATAATACCTATATAAGTTCAATGTAATTCATTGGAGTTAGTTTAGAATAATTTTAGATATATAAAAATTTTATAGAACTTTTCACAGTCTTTTACCCACCTCCAATGAGAATTTGGAAATTCATGTAAAACATAATTTTACCGCTTCTTTGAGTGGAATTTTTAAAATCTGAGAGACACGGTTAATATCAAGGAGTAAAATGTGGTTTAATAAGGTAAAAATAATTTGGGTGAATAGTTACTTTTTACTTTTATTTACCACGGTTAAAAGTAAATAGGGTAATTAAGGGTACAAATGATATTAATATTACCATAACACATGTCCTAATTCTATTAGAAAAGTGTATATCGACCTAAAATAACCTTAGGAATAAAATATTATCATTTAGGTCCACTTGGATTTGATTAGGAAATTTATTATTATTTAATTCAATGAAGAGTTAAAAGAGTTAAAATCAACATTTAATTATTAAAACATTTTTAATATATGGTTATAAATAAGATAAATTCAATTGTAAATATTAATTAGAAATATAAAAATATTTCCTACATAATGGTATTTTATTTATAATTTTTAGACATTAAACAATTTAATATATTTATGGCACAATGGCGATGCAGTAATTACTGAATTAATGAAATATTAAAATAATTGATATTATAAATATCCAAATAAATGTAATTTGAGACTTTTTATGAATTAAAATATTTTTATAGGTTAATATGACATATTATTATTGGTTATTTGAATTTTATTAGAATTAATAATGCTGTTATGAATTTATCAAAAACAAAATATCCAATAGTGTCAAAATTGACATAAAAGAGTATTTAAAACAAATTTTATATTATTAATTGATATTATATTCCTAAAAATATAAGGTTTGGCCAGAGGGAATATATACTTATAGGTGTATCATTAATGAACCACTTTTAGGTCTCTTCGAAGTATATAGTACATTTATTAACTATATAATATAAAAATACAAAGAGACATGGTAAATGTCAAACTATTCAACTAAGATTTAAATCTAAAAGATAAGGTTACTATAGAGACCCAAACCAGTCTATAATCTATTGGTTGGGTTGTTTTCGACCCATAACCACATTAGTCATTTCATAATCCACTTTGGAGCCATTAGAATCTGAATATGGATTTATTATAAATTAATACATTAAGTTTTTTCTAAAGAGCCCCTCCTCCCCCTTATAAAAGGACACCACTTAAAACCAATTCCTCACACATCTGAAGCCTTTTGGCTCGGCCAAAATCTTCCCAAATGTCCTCCCAACTTCCCTCACTTTAACCTAGAGACATTATTTTGATCATAAAGCCAACCTAAGGATCCCTTTTGATCAAATCAAAAGGAAGAACCTGAAGAAGATGTAACGTTTTCAGCACCCTTTTCATGTTCATTTCTTCTTCAACTTATTCTTTCTTTGTTAATTACATTATAAAATAATAACTCCAATATCTTCTATATACTGTGATGTTATTATAAATATTTTACAACAATATTCATTATTATATCCATCCTTTGAATGACATGTCACCATACGTGCGCACGTACGGCTTACTGTCTCCACGTCGTGGTATAATTGTTATTCAAAACATTATTATTTAGATGGGTATAATAATGATGTATAATTTATTTAAATAATAAATATAAAATTATAATGATTCTTTATATATGATATATCGTCCAATTATATATGATTTTAATTTCAAAATAATAATATTATCGCTCGTGCGTACGTACAGACTACCGTCTCCACGAACGCGATGAGATTCACCCCCCATCATATCCATACAAGAATAATTCTCATTTTATGATTACAAATAATGTTTAAGGACTTAATATAATTCTGTATATGAATAATATACAACCTATCCATTAAAAAAATGACTTCTGTAACAAAACATATAAAAGAAAACGAGTATGTTAACCCCCAAAACGCTGATAATACTAAGATATTATTAACAAAGAAATGGTAAAAGATCATATATGATATCATATTAATGTATGTGATTATTTTATAATTCAATAACAATTATTTCAGCATTATACAAGAGGATAACCTACCCTTTACCACAGAAAAAGTACAATGTAAGGGGTTTCTTATCTCACTTTTAATTCCATGAGATTTCCATTTTTCACCACTTATTTATTGCATGTGGTGTTTGTATAGCCCATGATTGTATTAATTGTGTAATATACTTTAATTTCTGGATATTTACATCATCATTGTATTATACTTCTTTCATGGGTGTATGTTTTGTAAGTTACCAAATCGATTAGGGAATTTGAAATTTCAATTTCCACTCATTCGGCTTTACGCATACTTCATTAATTATTTTACTCCAAGATTATGTGTGGAATCACTATTAATTTTCTTATGTCATAATTTACACTCCCCTTTCTATGGATATAATTTTGATACACATAATCACACCATTGATAAATTATCAATTCATCGGTATGAACTTGATAAGAGTAATATTTACTCAATCTCCATTTGTTGAGTTAAACATCCAATTCAATGGTGTTGTTTTACAAGAATATGTGTGAATGTACTTTGATTGTTTTAAAATAAATATAGAATCATATTGAGTGTATTTATATTTTTTACCCTTAGTTATGTCGTTGATTTATCCTTAACCTAAGGATACAACCTTTATGAGAGAATTCATCTCAATTTACATTCCATTGAGACTCCTTTGTTGTTATACATCAATTCACTTTTATATGGTGTATATAAGGTACTTTGACATAGTATATCATGAATCCCATTATTCTCATGATATTATAATGTTTTTGTTACCTCAATTATTTGTATTCAAGTGTCTCTATTTTGGTTAGGAACTCTAACTAAAATATCATTTTAAAATGTTTTAAAGATTTATTATTCTAAATCTTTTTCATTAATATCCTTGTTTTAAAAATGGTTTTAAATATTTATTTATATGGACATTAAAGATTTCAAATCACAATTCCTTTTAAAAGTTTCAATGTGTTATGGGACACTTTGATTCATAAATCTATTTGAAATGGCTTCTTGATAAATAGTGTGACTTTTAAATGTTTTCAAGAAAAGGGGGATATTTCTCTCAATAGTTTGATGATTATTTTAATATATGACAATATCCTTCACTATTCTCGATTGAGGCTAATCTGATACAATAAAATCTTCCATATTGTATCGAATGAGATATGTTTGACTGTAGATGTTCTATTTTTATACCATTCATGGTTTGTGGTTAAAGTATTGACATTTCATTTGCTAGTTTTAATACAAATGTTTATGTTATGTTTAAAAATTTTCATATGAGGAATGAATTAGACTTAATAAGTGACGAGTGGTTCCCTCTATAGCTTCTCGATGCATCAGTAGGTCTCATGAGACAAACTAGTGGCTTGGCACGAGGCCGTGGCTACCTGGGTATGACTGGAATTATGCATTCCATCATTATGAAAGTGGTTATTGATATTGAATTTGATTATTCAATTAGTATAATATCCATGTGAATAATTAAATGGAATTATTTCATTTTATTTCCTCCATATTATGCTAAAGTTCAAGTTTAAAAGGTTTTTGTTTTAGTTATACATTGTCTTGAATTTTTATGCTTATATATGAATGTTTCTGCTATATTTTTATCCTTAATGAGCATCTGAGCTCACCCCATTCAATGTTTTATTTTTCCCAGTATGCGAAGAAGTAATTTATGAATGACCTGCAGGGATACTATAAGGGGTTATGAGTTCGGACTATGGAGACTATGTTGTTTTAGTTTTCATTTTATGATGTAATGTAAATTTATGAATGTATCTAGTGTTTCCAAGGCTACTAAAATAATCGGTCATTGGAGACATGATCTTTTGTGATCATCCCAATGTTATGTATTAATGAACCGACCCTGGGTAACTGGGGTCAGGGCTTTACAGTTGGTATCAGAGAAAGTTTGGTACAAACCTTGAAGCTAGATTTAGATAAACTCGGATTAGAGCACAAATCCCTAAGAAGGAATTTGAGGATTGATATAGAAGAACTTCCTAGAATTTTGATATTGTATATATTTTGTGAGTTTTCCAAGAAATACATCTATGTCTAGATACGAGCAGGTAGAGGCGGCTCTGGCACAGATGTAAGAAGGGGTAAAACCCGAAAACACTGCTTTGAGCTAGACTCGAATGGGAACTGGTGAACGACAATGGGCCTTACTGAACTCATGGTTACAACACTCCAGGGGGATATTATTAGGAAAATTTACATTTTCTTAACAAACCAATTTGAAGTATTATGAGATTAACTGACCATGGTTAATCCTAATGTGTTTCAAATTGAGAATATGGTGACATGATATTCTCTAAATGATTTTATGACTACTGTTACTCACACAATGCTTTCTGGATTTAGTCAATCGATAAATTAAAAGGAAGTCACAATGACTTTGAGAATGATGTACAAGGTGGGAACGGTGGTGGAAATGAGAAACAAAATTGAATGTTGATAGGCGTAAAAGATATCATCTTCATGCCAAATCAATTTTCCATAAACATGATAAAAAATATATATATTAACCAATTCCCGGACTCAAAAAAGAACAGAAATGTGATGAATGATAAGAGATCTAGTATTGGATACCATGGAGAAAAGAATCCTCAATTTCCATCATGCATGAAATGTGGAAGCAGACACCCAGGAAAGTGTCTCAATGGAATAAATAAATGCTCTACGTGTGGGAAGGAAGGACATAAAGTGAAGAATTGCTGAGGAAAAATTAAGAGTACTATAGAAGAAAGAAATGGTACCAAGATTCCAATTACGGTCATTTGTCTTAAATGTAAGGGACCTTGGAATCACCCAACTCAATTCCCTATTCTATAGGATAACCTCTTGGTCAAGGATAAACCTATGTGGAAATAAATGGATGGAAAAATATTTAATTGTATTTGTGATCCTTATTGTTGATATTACTTTGGGTGAATTTTCTCTTATATGTGTAACCCTGCAATTTATCATGTGAGAATGAATTTTGAGGAAGACTTGTCCTTTCTATTGTGGGTATAGATATAAATAACCCTTTGGTTTTATATGAGCATTGGGTTAGAGGCAATTAAAAGTTATTATATATTATGATGAAAATTCAAGGTATGAGATAAAATTTGTGGTTAAATTATGTTATGGTTATTTTGAGGAATTTATCTCATTTTGGCAATTTTATAAAATATAGTTTTTGAAAACCGACAACACGCAGACTGTGTGACAACCCATCACTTCGAACAAAGCTGTGGGAATCGAACCCCCAACCAATGTGCGGTAAGGATTTATTTCCTCCCACTGGACTACGTGAAGTCCCTGGTTAGTGTGACTAATTATTTTTAGTTAAATGATTTTATTGATCAATAATAAGTTGATTTGGGATCTTATGTCTTATCAAGTGAATAACCTTAGTATAGGAAAATGATTTGGTGATTAAGTGATAAATGTTATTTTGGAAGATGTTCACTTTGTTGGGAACACTATATGCCTAAGGAAAATAGAATACTATGGGATTTCATTTGAGGAGTAATTGTGGATTTTTATCTATGTTTTTATTGTGGATTTATAGTGATTTGGGTTATTTATGGAAATGATTAACCTATAATAGAGAATATGTGATTAGGTTAATTACTTTTAAGTATGTGACTTCAAGAGAAGGTGTTTTCATTTGGAGATACAATTAAACATGGAAGACTACATAACCAAATTCCTCTATGTTTTGTGTTTCAATAATAGTTTGGATTATATTGAAGTATTTTAAAGACAATTGTTTAATGAATGATATTTATTTATCTTTGGGGTATTGTTGGATTAAATTTATAAATTAAGATTAGTGTTTGTTTCTCTAGTGGAATATCCTTTTGGGGTATCATCAGATCTTATAATAACCATTTTGGTTTTGATTAATCTCTAAAGATAAGGTAAATATATAGTTTGACATTCGTGGATAATGTGATTCTATAAGAATTTTATTATGTCTCTTCTAGTGTGACTAAGTATTCTTGAATACTCATCGTTTAAAAATGAATTATTAGTAAGACACTACCACAAAAACAATTTTTCGCAGTGCCCCCTTTATCAGCGCTAATGAAAAAGTGCTGATAAAGGGGGGTCCCTTTATCAGCGCTTGCTTAGTAGCGCTGATAAAGGGGGGCCTTTATCAGCGCTTTTTTTAGCGCTGATAAAGGGTCAGCTTCAAAAAAAAATTAAAAATATATTAATATATAAATATAGTTATATTGTTATATAAATATAATATATAATTTTTAAATATATTTTAGATAAGTATAAATGTACATTTACACTTATTATACTTAATATATATATATAGGATATTTAGTGAAAATGGCTTCTTAAAAAATTAAAAAAATATTTTTAATTAATAATTTGATAATCATTATGGAGTAATAGTCATTTAATAACAATTTGAGGACTAAAAAAATTATAAAAATTAAAAAAAGATCCAAAATATGTTGAAAACGCAACTCAAACTTCAAACGGCCATAACTTTTGATCCGGGTGTCCGTTTGAGCTCTACCACATATCAAATCGAAGCCTGCGACGAGCTCTACGTCACTGTGACTCGGGGAGTCCCTGGTAAAGCGTTTTTCGAGGCCAAAAGAGGCCTATAAGGCCTCCAAAACTGAGTTTTTTGTCGGGGTACCCAGATTTTTTAACATTTTGTGGATTTTCAAACTCGTTTAAGGGGGTATTATTGGCTTTTCTTCGTGGGGACTAAATTTATTCCACGATATTACATTCATATTGATATTATGTCTTTGAAATTTCATCCTTTTTTATAATGAACTGCTATTTATAATCAAATATATAACTATATGTACATATTTTTTATATATTCGCACCTAAAAATTAAATTTTTTAAATAAATAATTAAACATATTTACATATAAAATATATTAGAATTATCTAAATTATAACTAATATCCATTTTATTTAAAATACCAATATATGAATATTTATATACCTATATATTAATCTAACTATATATATATATTAATCTAACTATATATATATTAATCTAACAACTATATATATATTAACATAACTACATATATATATATTAGTATTACTATAAATATATATATTAATATCACCATAAATATATATATTAATATCACTATATATATATTAATATAACTATATAAATATATATTCATATAACTATATATATGTTAATATAACAATATATATGTTAATATAACTATATATATGTTAATATAACTATATATATGTTAATATAACTATATATATGTTAATATAACTATATATTAATATAAATATATATTACTATACGAATAAATATAACTATATATATATATATATAGATATATATTAATACCACTATATATATATATATATTAATATTACTATATATATTATAATATAACTATATATATATATATTATAATATAACTATATATATATATATTAATATAAATATATAGTACTATATGATTAAATATAACTAAATATATAAATATATATATATATAGAGATATCATGAATTGGAAAGCAAATCAAAATAGAGTAGTGGTAAGGGCTTAGGCGCGCATGGGGGAGGTCTCGAGTTCAAATCCTGGTGGAGCCAGGGGTGCGCGCGCATGGGGAATATTAGAACAAGCACTGTTAAAGGGTGGAGGGGGGTGCATGGGGTGCGTGGAGTGTTTTAGAAGGGCCGAAAAGCACTGTAAAAGGAGGGGGGGGGGGGGTTCAAGTGCTATAAAATCCCCCCCGATTGGCAGTATTTTTTAAATTTTTTTAACTTTTATCAGCGCTTTTTTAAAAGCGCTGATAAAAGGGTCCTTTATCAGCGCTAAAACGAGAGTGCTGATAAAGGAAGCGCTGATATAGGGGACCCCCCCTTTATCTACGCTGGCTTTATCAGCGCTTTTCTAGCACTGATAAAGAGCATTTTTAGCGCTGATAAAGGCCATGTTTGTAGTAGTGAGAATTTATTAATGAATGAAACTTTACTCAAAAAGTATGTATATCTCTTTATATTCTTATTCAATCTAAGAAATTAATTCCTCATCTTTATGTAATGTAACTTAAAAAAAATGATGTCTCTTTAATTTTCTTACTGGGAAACTAATGACCATTTGTCCCATCAAAAGTTTGTGGTTTTATTATTGTTAACTTTCTCATGATCATGTTCTCTATCCCACTCCATCAGAACTTGACATTTAGTTTATCATCCATATCCATGTTTTTCTATATGGAATCCTAATATAGGTTATCTTGGGTGACCTTATTAGTTCTCTTTCTTTCAAATAAAGTGATAGTTTTGTTGACTATCTTTTGGATGTGACACTTTCCATTATATTCCCAATCCCAATTTTAAAAATTGCGAGGATGAAATTTATTGAAGGAGGGGAGAATGTAATACCCCAAGCTTCCACAGTACATTTCCCTTTGAATAATTCAATAGCGTGTGTTGTACGCAAATTCGAGTTCTAACACACACCACAACAAATCAAACTAGCCTTTTATGATTAGTCATACCCAATTTTTGAAATTTTATAAATTTTATCTCTTAATATGCACTTTATTTTTGGATTCGGAATATCGAAATTATCTTAGGGTGAATTTTTGTTATTTTTCTGAAATCTTTCAATTTTTGATGAATAGTGAAAAAACAACGACTTATAGTTTAAAAACGAATTTTTATTTAAATAATTATTTATTTTATTTAAATTTAGTTAAGGTTAAAATAGATACATAATACCTATATAAGTTCAATGTAATTCATTGGAGTTAGTTTAGAATAATTTTAGATATATAAAAATTTTATAGAACTTTTCGCCGTCTTTCACCCACCTACTAGGAGCATTTGGAAATTCACGTAAAACATAATTTTACCGCTTCTGTGAGTTGAATTTAGAAAATCTTTGAGACACGGTTATTATAAAGGAGTAAAATGTTGTTTAATAAGTTAAAAATAATTTTTGGTGAATAGTAACTTTTTACTTTAATTTACCACAGTTTAAAGTAAATAGGGTAATTAAGGGTAAAAATGATATTAATATTACCCTAACACATGTCCTAATTATACTGGACATGTGTATCTCGACCAAAAACAACTTTAGGAATAAAATATTATCCTTTATGTCCACTTGGACTAGATTAGGACAATTATTATTATTTAATTCAAAGAAGAGTTAAAAGAGTTAAAATCAATGTTTAATTACTAAAACATTTTTAATATATGCTTATACATAAGATAAATTAGATTGTAAATATTAATTAGAAATATAAAATAATTTCCTAAATAATGGTATTTTATTTGTAATTTTTAGACATTAAATAATTTAATTTATTTATGGAACAGTGGTGAGGGAGTAATTACCGAATCAATGAAATATTAAAATAATTGATATTATAAATATCCAAATAAATGTAATTTGAGACTTTTTACAAATTAAAATAGTTTTATAGGTTAATATGACATATTATTATTGGTTATATAAATTTTATTAGAATTAATAATGATGTTATGAATTTATCAAAAACAAAATACCCAATAGTGTCAAAATTGACATAAAAGAGTTTTTAAAACAAATATTATATTATTAATTGATATTATATTCTTAAAAATCTATGGATCAGACAATGGACATATATAATGATAGGTGTATCATTAATGGACCACTTGGGGGTCTCTTGGATGTATATAGTTTGTTTATTAACTATATAATATAAAAATAAAAAGAGACACGGTAAATGTCAAACTATTTAACTAAGAGTTAAATCTAATGGATAAGGTTACTATAGTGACCCAAACCGATCTAAAATCTATTGGTTGGGTGGTTTGTGACCCATCCCCACCTTATACATTGAATAATCTACTTTGTATCCATTACAAATCTTATAGGAATTTATTATAAATTAATACTTTAAGTTTTTCCTAAAGAGCCCCTCCTCCCCTTATAAAAGGAAACCACTTCTAACCAATTACTCACACCTATAAAGCCTTTTGGATCGGCCTAAATATTCCCATATATCCTCCCACCTTCCCTGAATTTAACCTAGGGCCCTTAGTTTGATCAGAAAGCCAACATAAGGAGCCCTTTTGATCAAATCAAAAGGAAGAACCTGAAGAAGAGGTAACGTTTTCACCACCCTCTTTCAAGTTCCTTTCTTATTCAACTTATTATTTCATTGTAATTTCCATTATAAAATAATAACTCCAGTATCTTCTATATACTTTGATGTTATTATAAATATGGTACAACCATATTCAGTATTCTATCCATCCTTTGAAGGACATGTCACCATACGTGCGTACATACGGCTTACCGTCTCCACGTCATGGTGTAATAGTTATTCAAAACATTATTATTTAGATGGATATAATAATGATGTGTAATTTATGTAAATAATAAATATAACATGATAATGATTCTGTATATATGATATAACATCCAATTATAGATGAATTTAATATCAAAATAATGATATTATTGCTCGTGCGTACGTACAGATTACCTTCTCCACGAACGAGATTAGATTCATTCCCCATCGTATCCATACAAGTATAATTCTCATTTTATGATTAAAAATAATGTTTAAGTACTTAATATAATTCTGTATATGAATAAGATACAACCTATCCATAACAAACACGACTTATGTAACAAAACATATAAAAGAAAATGTTTAAGTTAACACCCGAAACGACGATAATACAAAGATATTATTAACAATGCAATGTTAAAAGATCATATATGATATCATATTAATGTATATGATGCTTTTGTAATTAAATAACAATTATTTGAACATTATACATGAGGCTAACCTCCCCTCGACCAAGGAAAAAGTACAATGTAAGGGGTTTCTTATCTCACTTTTAATTCAGTGAGATTTTTATTGTTCATCACTTATATTTTGCATGTGGTGTTTGTACTGCCCATGATTGTATTCATTGTTTAATATACTTTAATTTATGGATATATACATCATCATTTTATGGTACTTCTTTCATGGGTGTATGTTTCTTATGTTACCAAATCGATAAGGGAATTTGAAATTTCAATTCTTACTCATTTGGCTTTACACATTCTTCATTGATTATTTTACTCCAAGATTATGTGTGGAATCACTATTCATTTTCTTATGTCATAATTTCCACTCCCTTTTCTGTGGATATAATTTTGATACACATAATCACCCCATTGAAAAATTCTCACATCATCGGTATGAACTTGATAAGAGTAATTTTTACTCAATCTCTATTTTTTGAGTTAAACATCCAATTCATTGGTGTTGTTTTTACAAGAATATGTGCGAATGCCCTTTGGTTGTGTTTCACTGAATATAGAATCATATTGTGTGTATTTATATTTTTCAGGCATAATTATGTAGTTGATTTATCCTTAACCTAACGATACAACTTTTATGAGAGATTTCATCTCAATTTACATTCCATTGAGACTCCTTTGTTGTTATACGCCAATTCACTTTTATATGGTGTATATAATGTACTTTGACATAGTATAACATGAATCCCTTTATTCTCATGATATTATAATGTTTTGATTAACTCAATTATTTTTATTCATGTGTCTCTCTTTTGGTTAGGAACTCTAACTAAAATATCATTTTAAAATGTTTTAAAGATTTATTATTCTAAATATTTTTCATTAATGTCCATGTTTTAAAAATGGGTTTATGGATTTATTTATATAGACATTAATGTTTTAAAATAAAAATTCCTTTTAAAAGTTTCAAATTGTTCTGGCACACTTTGATTCAAAAATCTATTTTAAATTGCTTCTTGAAAAATAGTGTGAATTTTAAATGTTTTCAAGATAAAAGGGGGATATTTCTATCAATAGTTTGAGGATTATTTTAATCTATGTCAATATCCATCATTATTATCGATTGAGGTTAATCTCATACAATAAAATATGAAATATTGTATCGAGTGAGTTATGTTGGACTGTGGATGTTCTATTTTAATTCCATTCATGGTTTGTGGTTAATGTATTGAAATTTCATATGCTAGTTTTAATACGAATTTTTATGTTATCTTTCAAACTATTCATACGAGGAATGAATTGGGCTTAGTAAGTGACTAGTGGATCCCGCTATAGCTCCTCGATGCATCGGTAGGTCTCATGAGACAAACTAGTGTCTTGGCATGAGGCTTTGACAAAATATTTTTTGTAGTCTTGACACGAGGCCTTGGCTACGTGGTTATGATAGTCTGGAATTATGCATTCCATCATTATATAAGTGGTTATTGATATTTCATGTGATTATTCGATTAGTAGAATATCCATGTGAATATGTAAATGGAATTGTCTCATTTTATTTCTTCCATATTATTCTGAAGTTCAAGTTTAAAAGGATTTTGTTTTAGTTATACATTGCCTTAAATGATTATTTTTATTTATGAAAGTTTCCGCTATATTTTTATCCTTACTGAGCATCTGAGCTCACCCCTTTCAATGTTTTATTTTTTCCAGGATATGAAGAAGTAATTTATGAATGACCTGTAGGGATAGTATGAGGGGTTATGAGTGTGGACTATGGAGACTATGTTGATGTAGTTTTCATTTTATGATGTAGTGTAAACTTTATGAATGTATCTAGTGTTTCCAAAGCTACTAAACTAATCAGCCTTTCGAGACTTGATCTTTTGTGATCATGCCAATGTTATGTAATAATTCACCGACTCTGGGTAACTGGGGTCGGGGCGTTACAACGTGTGTGGGCTGACTTAGAGTTAGAAGTGGATAACTGTAATTTTACTTTAAGTTTATTTTTTAATCATGTATTTATATAGTTTTCCCAGTGCATGATCATTTTTGTTTTATATTTCATAGTTGTTTAGGAATTTATAAAATGTCATTTATTATTACAACATATTCTATTTTAGTTTTTTACTACTTTTGAAATTTGATTAATTTATTCTATGTATGGTACTTAGATATTTCCACTATTTTCTACTATAATATTAGGTAATATTCTTCCAACTAGCACACCCTAGGTCATTGCTTCTAGTCAACATCCTCTGGAATATAGGGATCCGCACTTGAGGCCTTGTAACCTAAAAAACCAGAGCACCAGTTTAGTGGCATCCGAGTTAGGACGTTACAAAATAAATTTACAGAAAATGAATATGGATTTTGGGTAGGTATTTTTATGTGTTTTTAAAGGAATATTTTATTAATCTGTTTTATAGATTTGATGGGATGAGGTTGCCTTTTATAATTGATGAGGAGTGATATTTTTTTTAAAATACCCAAAACTATTCAACAATGGAATTTCACTACCAGCTTAAGTGACTCCAAAATTGTGAAATAATAGAGTGGAGTGATTTTAATGTTGATAAAAACCTCCACCAAAAATTTAAAAATTTCAAATATGTTATTTCATTATCCTTTAATTTTACTTACTTTTAACATTTTGTTCCCACCATGGTGACTAATTTTTTAATTATTTACCTATGTAATTTAATATTTAAGCATAAAAAATAATTTAGATTTTTTAAATAATTTGGATCCATGGATTCTAAATATAAAATAAAATTTATCCAAAAAAAATTCATATTTTTAGGGAAAAATTATTTTAAGATAGGTGCATGTAATTCACACAACACTATTTTAACATTTACCATAACAATTTATTTTTTACTATTTTAAATAATAAATATGAACAAAAAATATGTTTAACTTACTAACTAATATTAATTATTATAATTAAATATAAGGATTATATTTTAACAAATTAAATTAACATAAGTTTTCTTGTTTAATTTAAAAATAAACCCACAAGTGTAATGAAAATGTGGTTTTCAAAACAGAAATTTACTTACGCACAAAAGAAATTTATGTCCAATTTTTAATATAAAATTGATTTGAATGATTTAAATAAGACTAATAATAATATAATAGAAATATATTTATTCTAAAACAATTTTAATATAAAATGGTATTTTTTAAATTCTTTATACAAAAAGGAATATTTCATTAAAGATGCTTATTTTTAAAAATTAATAAAAAATAAAATTTTTGAAATTTTTTTAAAAATAAACTTCATGATGATTATGAAATTTATATATTAAAAATTTAGGTAATTATTTATAATAAATTTTATAGAAAATTGAAATATTAAATATTAAATAAGTCCATAATGAAACCACTTTCAAGAAAAAAAATTGTTTTTAATCTTAAATATGGTTTTATTTATATCCCATGCTTGGAAAAAATATTATATAAATGATAAAATGTTTTATTAAATATATAATATAGAAATTTCATTTAAATAATTCAGTAATAGTTATTATGTAAATTTATTAAGATAATAATACATTGTGTTCATAAAATAGTTCTAAAAAATATTTCTTTTTTATTTCAAATGATTTCGATTTTCAATTCTAATAAGTTGACAACCATTTAATTTATATATAAATGTATAAAAAATATAATTTATATAATTTATTTTTTCTTACTAATAAAATCAAATTTAACAATTAGTTTAATACTATCTCTTAAAATAAAAATATTTTTATAGAATATCTCTATTCTTTTAAACTCGATGTCGCATGTATCACTAGCTATCAATGAAACTAAAATCATATGAAAAAAATTAAAAAATTATCCGGGTGTTACCAACCATATCAAAATAAAAACCTCCCAAACATTAAAATATTTACAAATAAAATTTAATAAATTAACAATCCCATTTTAGTAAAACAAATTCCTCAATGTAAAACCATTTCTAAACCCCCATTATAAATTCATTCAAAACCAAAAATATTTTTGAGAAATATAATGAAATACATAATGGTAATTAATGTTATCTTCCTTTGGGAAAACACTCTAAAACCTAAAATTTTGAATATGAACCATGAATCACATCTAACAAGAATATAACATCAATCATAAATCAATTTAATGGACGATTAGTAAATAAAAACAAACACAGATAATGGAATAATGGTTATCCATGAAAAACACCATTTAATAGAGACACCTACCATTATAACCAATTAAATATTGTCACCTACAAGGATAAACACTATAATTAAGAAATATTCACTCTATTACAAAAGAACTAATGAAAACACTAAGCCCCCCATTAGAAATCCTATATCCATAAAAGATACATGCTACCGTTACACACATCCAATAAAGAGGAATAATAGGAGAGAATATGGGGAAATGAGGGAGAAATCATGAATAAATGGGATTAAGGCAAGCCAAAATGCTAAGGAATCAACAGAAATCCACCATAATGGAGGTGAAGAAATATAAAAGTATTGGGTGAGAAGATTCACATGATGGGTAGAAGAAATAAGGCCAAGGGAATATAAATACATCTAGTAAAAATGGTCATTTCTAAAAAAATTAATGACCTGTACTACCTGTATAATTTTAAATTCCATGCACCAACTATGCAGGAGCTACTATCTCCACAAAATCAAACCCTATAGTTTTTACATAATCCCAGACAATTAAAAAACTGGGATAAATCTGTGAAAAATAGATATATCCCTCTAACATATCTATTTCATGATTATCCATGCGGTTATCAAAACATTTCCCAACTGGGTGCCAGGGTATGTTTCCTAAAAAAATAATTCTTAACTCGGATAGAGGAAAATATAAAAATAAGTTAAAATGTAAATAAAATCTCAAATATGGCATACTAGTGACCTATAGGGTGTCAAAACCTCCCCACCAAATCACATTCTGACCTTAAAATTCCCTGAGGAATCCAAAATAGAAAATATGGGAGGAAACAACTCCCTCAACAAGGATTCCAACTCCATAGTCTTTCACATATCTCTACCAGACTAACAAATCACACAAACCAATGGGATTTATTTTCCATAGATCCCCTTGTTCTATTAATTTAGGAATTGAAATGGTAGGTCCATGATGTTCACATCAGGATCCAAATCCTTGTCTCCCCACTCTCTCACATGATATGGGTTTTGAAGATATCTATGCAACCGTTATATATGAAATGCATCATGAATTGATGTTATCCACAGTGTGAACTTTAACCGATTATCAACCTTTCCTAGACATTCCACAATCTGAATGGCCAAATATAACATGGTTCTTACATCCCCTATTTCCCCAAGAGATAGTTTCCTTTTATAAATAATACCATTAGAAATATTGGGTCACCAATATAAAACTCTATTTATTCATTTCATTTATAGGTGTATGAATTAATGAAACTCTGAGTTGTGTCAAATATTTTCTGAATCAACTACACTTTCTACACAATCTATTGGACGAAACTCGATCATAATAAGGAATTCTCACCCACCTCATCCCACTTCCTCACTACATTGGGAATAGGCTGAAACAACCTTGCTAATCATTGATGCTCAACCTTTGTCCTTTAGTAGGTAAAACATCTAGATACAAAATTTTCATCTAATAACCTCATCTCAGAGAACATTTAACAACTACTCATGGAATTAAGAATCTTGGTATCCATGGAAAGAATTTACCAACTAGAGTAATGCTTCTCATGTATCACCTCCATCCTTAAGGTCAAAGAAACCACCAGCCACTTCCTAAAAAGGAGAGATCCACTGGGAGACTAATATCAATATCTTGATGTCTCTCCATCATTTATAATGCTTCAAATCTATTGGTACTCTTTTTTGGATGATTTCACACTCCATAACCTATCCAAAATAGATGATAAGACATGCACAATGGTTAAAACCACCCACTCTCCATCCTCCAAAACATCCAACCTCTGATCAGAAAAAAAACATTAAACCCCGCTAATATGTAATTCAAAAAAAATGGATCAAATGATTCTTATTCTATGTTTTGGTGATAATATTATCCTTCATAGAGGTATATGATATATAAATAAAAAATTTATAAAGATAATTTTCATATAATCTCTTCTTGAGTTTCCATTCCATCTATTTGAATTTATAATTCATTCTTCTATGATATAAATAGCTTATAAAATGTTCCTCTAAATGTTAATGGTTCCATGACATCAATTCATACATCTCATCTACAAACTATAGGTCATGGGTGGGGTAATTATGTTCTTGTGGGAATAAAGGCTATAATACAATCTACAAAATGGTAATCCAATATAGAAAACATAAAAACCCCACACCTGAGGCATCAAAATACGCTACATATACATTCCTATGCTGAGAAATAATCAAAACTAGTATAGATATAAAATTACCCTATGACTCTTCAAATAGAAACTTTTAACTCTCCAACCCACTCAAACATCACTCCTTTACTTATCAAGGATAGAAAGGTGGATGATATCCTAGATAAGTCCCACAAAAAACATATATAATACCAATTCAATAATAAAATGTTACAGAACTCAAATAAATGACTTCTTATATCTTAATGGGACACTACCAAGACTAGAATTCGTGGATTTTCTTAAGACCCAATGTAACCTGTTTCATTGAATTTACATTTCCGATGAACTAAACTTATTACATGTAAAACTAACATTTCCATAACATAAAATATGGATAATTATCTATCAATATTCCCACAAAAAACTACTAGATAGTCTATGTGGTCCTCCTCCATATTGAAATATGCCAATATATTTTCATTGAAGATGGCCAAGAAGGATTCTAGAAAGTGATGAAATATATATTTCATCAAGTTAATAATGAGAAAAATCTATTTTATAAGACCAAACAACATATCCAAATACCAAATGCACCCATACTAGCTTCAAAAGGTAGTCTTAGGAACATCCTCGTTCTAGAACCATAACTAATTGCACCATAATGTCAATTTTATCAGAGAGAACCAAGAAGATCTTATGAGATGATAAAATAGATCATTAATTTTTGGAAATGAGTATTTATTATTTATATTCATATAGTTAATATTAATTTAATTATTGAAATTTTTCCAACTCATATACGCATTTTTTTAAAATAGATACAGGGTAACCCATGGTGACCTGATATGCCGAATAAATACCTTTCAATAAAGGTCATAAAAATGAACATTAAACTCTTTAAAATCATCTATATAAATTCATTAAGTTGATAAAGAGATGGGTTTCATCCTAGGGAGTAGATCAATAAAGAACCAGACCTCTTGTAGGGGTGGAAGGCAAAAAACATTCTTTGAGAACACATCGGGGTACCGATCATTGAGCACTAGAATACAACCATCTAAAGTATTCCAAACATAATCAATGAATATCCTAGATAAATTACCTAATATTAATCCATTATATTGAAAACATTTCATTTTCTTTTATGTTTATGGAACCTAAACTCCCAAGAATACATGAGTGCTTCTATATGCTAATAGATACTTGACCCTACAGTGATAGTAATCAATAAGATCTTTAAATTTTACCGAATAGTACATATCGATGATGAAATCAATAATATCTAGGTACTACATAATGAAATATTAGATGAATTACGTGTCAATAATTACAAAATGATACTCAATTAACTTAAAACATTTCTCATTCATCTTACCCAGTACGATAATAAAATCGATCATAAAGGGAATCAGCTTCATCTACAATCCCAAGGAATCAAGAAACACTAATGATATTAATTAAATGATTCCCTATATTGAATAATTTATATTCCATATAATAGTAGATAAATGTCATACCTCTCATGGTGATCAACATGAACTCAGTGTCCTTAGATTATATATTAGCTGCATGGAGATGTTTTGACTCAGGACATCCATGATCCTTCTTTACCTAGTGGTAATCCTTTTTAATAAAAGGATGGTATAATGTGCCTTTATAATCATAAATTCACAACTGAAAACCATTATATTATTATCATTAAACTAAAATCCATTTCCATGGAGTCTTATAGAATCATTGGAGATGACAGTTATAACCACACCATTGGCACGTCCTCTAAGATATAGGGTAATACGGCATGGTGTATACAAACTTCCCCCAGTAACAACAGACCAATAAATTACACCCTAAAAACCACTATTAATCATCTATATAAAAATTGAGAACTCAAACAACCACCTCAATGTGGTTTATAAAATATCCTCTTCTGACCAGATGTGGAACTCAAGCTACCTCCCACTAAATGAAAACAATTGAGACTTGTCTTACCAAACATT
This sequence comes from Viscum album, assembly GCA_963277665.1. Taxonomy (NCBI): domain Eukaryota; kingdom Viridiplantae; phylum Streptophyta; class Magnoliopsida; order Santalales; family Viscaceae; genus Viscum; species Viscum album. The sequence continues at coordinate 1,995,531,799 of OY728151.1, forward strand.
TCACCCTCTTCCATATCCATATTTTAAATCACCTCATTATATGTTGTTAAGAAAATAAGTATAATCATTTAAAGGAATCTGACCTTAAAGACCATTATAAATCATTAATATCATGATAATATTTCATGAGGATATCTGTAGAATCATAAATCAATTAAGAAAACCAGTGTATATATTACATCACTAGTCAGTCTCCTTTCTATATCATTACAAAATCATGGGTCTTCAATACCTAAACATTATTCTAATAGAACCGATAATTTAAATCATATTTAATGGTATTCCATGTGATATACTCATTCTGTTTCATAGACACCATTGATTCGCACCATTTTATAGTAGATCCTTCTAACATATAAGTGGTGAAGCCAGCCTAGGAGTTCTATTGGGTTCTCATAAACTGAATGATATAGCTGATCCATTCCTGCCACTCCTCATTCAACTAGGTTCCCTTTACACCACATAAGACCATTGGATTTTTCATAGTGAACTATTTAGTGTGGTCCACCATTCATATATGATCTCAACAAAATTCATGGATTTAGGACAGGATCATACAGATAACTAAATTCACTAAATCAAGATCAACTCGAGGTTTCACCAATAGAACATTATCTATAACTCCCTCTATATACCCGTTATGTTTCGCAGACACCATGTATTCCAACAAATTTATAACAAGTCCTTCCAACAAATAGGTGGTGAAGTCAACATTTGAGGTCCTTAGGGTTTTCATAAACTGAATGATATGATCAACCCATTTTAGCCACTCCTCAGTCTCTTGGGAACCCTTTCCACCATAAAAGACAGATTCATTTTTCGTAATGAACAATATATATGGTCTACCATTCGTGAAAGGTATCGATAACACTTAGGGATTAAGGACTAGATTGTATTGATCATCGAATCCATTAAATCCATATCATCTATAGGTTTCACCAACATAATATGCTCCACAAATCCCTAAATATACATGTATTATGTCCTTCTAGGATAAATTCTATATTAAAAAAAATACAAGAGCTCATTTAATACGTTTGAGTCATAATAAAAATCAAATAAAGATAAATAAATCCCAAAATAAACCTCAAACAATGATAACAGGAATAAAAAATAAAATGAAATAGATGAGAAAACATAACCCTTTAAAAAACATCCTCACCACATGGTATTTAAACATAATTTGGAAAACTATGCACCAATAGTTTATTTCAATGGAAACATAATAGATAAGGCTATATAATTTCCACATAGCTTCTTCTAATTAGGTGAATAAACTATGAACCTCTTGTTTCCCTTCCCGTTTCACCCTGATACTCATTATAAATCAATTAACTTCCTTGGAACTCATAATAAATAGGGAAAAAGATCAAATAAAAGTATAATAACAGATAAATAGGCTGAAAATTTAATCAAAATCCTTGAACACCCTTAGTAACACAAGGTTCAATAAGAAGAAGAACTTGAAAAGCACTCCTTAGATCCTACCTCTCACACACCAATAGTCTTATATGTATTCTATTGATGAACTATCAAACAAATTAGAACCTCCTATGATACGATTTTTTAGTGAACTAGTTTAGGTTGACCTGTCCAGTCACTATATATGGTAGGACACAAAGCTCTAGGCACATGCCTGATCATCAGTATATGGATAAAATTAATATGGGTAAAATAACCAATTGGGTATTATTTCACCCTTGGAAAACATCTTTACCCATACATGAATTAGATAACCACTTCAATAGAATAAATAATATCAAAATATATAAATATATAACATATTCAACATAGTAATGACTATATGTAGGTGTCATTAAAACTATCACATCACCATATACAATAATTCATATAAAATACAAACACATGGTATCCATAGTTAACATATAAAAACCCAATGATAGATGTCATGTAAAAAATATTTAATATATAATACCCCAAAAAAAATAATATCTCAAAAATATGTCCTCATGAGATAAACCCCTAACGATCACCTATCATGTAATATAACAACCATGAAAGACAATAATAAAAATGATCCACTATAATTGACAGTTTTATTCCTTTAACTTATGCCTTATAAAACAATGTATTTATATTCCAAAATTCATTTTCAAGGTCTCAGGAAAAAATCCCAATGGGATAACATTATATATCTATTTAAGGATTATAACCATTAAAATAAAAAATCAAATTTGAAACTCATTTTTAAAACCATGTTAACTTTTAAGAAAAGTTCAATGAAAAAACCCCCTTTATAATTCACATTAGTTTTTCTCAAAATAATCTATTTTCAAAACATGGATAAACAAGATTCAAATAAATAAACTAGCACCCCAATATAACATACTCAACACACCCACACATAGAATCAATGTGAGCATAAGTATTAACACGTGCATATAACCAAATAAATTTAAAATCTAAAACACAATATATCTCAAACAAAAATAGAACTAATATAATGTACAGAATCATATAAATCATCTAGGGATAAGGAATATTACACATGGGATATAACAATAAAGGTCTATTGTAAATTAGACTAAAACTAGTCTCATTATCTAGCTAATTATGATACACATGTTTGGAAGAACCCTCAGTCTTTCCCAAGCCCAAACATCCATGAGAGTACTCATTCCATTATAAATTTTTCTGTTATCTCGCTCAATCTTCATCCCCAAGGATCACTAGGTCCCATTAGCAACATACAATTTTTACAAGTCTTACACCAACACACACTAAAGTATTCTCATGTGATACTGAACTCCAAACCTATGAATATCAACTATTTCTAAACATAAAAAAATTATAAAATAAAATTTAATAAATAAATATTTCAAATTTAATAAAAAAACCCTCTCTAAAGTGATACCATTTATAAAACCTCCTTATAAATTCATTTTATTACATAAAATATCGTATAACAGTTTAATCAAACACATGGAGTGCATTAAAGCCATCTCATACAGAAAACCAACTTTGAAACAAAAAATGTAGAATAAAAACAATGCATCACATCAAAACAGGTTAAATATTAATCATAAATAATTTTAATGGAAATTTGAAAAATAAAACTCACATGTGATAACGGAATAAATATTATCCATAGAAAAAAGACCCTAAAATATAGTCACCTACATCAAAATTGAACCGAATCTTATTGCCTTCAATGAAATCCACTAGTATTAGGAAGGAGAATTCTCACACACCTGTCACCCAATCAAAAAACCAAAAAAACCACTAAAAACCTATATTTATCCAATTGGAATTCTATGGTTACACACTTCCCAGAAAGAGGTTGATGATTAGAGAATAGATGGGAAAATGATGAAGAAATCATGAATAAATGGATGTACATCAAGACATAATGTCATGTATTCAATGGAAATCCTCTTAAAATAATGGGGAGAATGATCCAAGGATTAGGGAGAATATTCATACATGGGTAGAGGAAATTATACCATGGGAACATAAATATGGTAAAAAATTTTTTGTAACTTTTCCAAATTTCAATGACATGGATAGCCTACATGGTTTATCCAAATGGTTAAACAAATTGCTTACTAACTATGAATGAGCCATTGTCTCCAAAAATCCAAAGGTTAATAGTTTTTACTAAATCATTTAATTTTATAAAATCATGTGTATTATGTTGAAAATGGATTTCCCTTATAAGAATCCCTCACATATGGTTATCCACACAACAAAATAAACCATACACTAACTGTGTTCCATGTTCTATTTCCTCCAAAAATTGGGGTTCTGACCCCCAAAACCATTAAACTACAAGAAAAAAAATAAAAATATAGAAAAATAAAAAAGATTACCTATGACTTGAAGGGTTTACCATTATGGTCCCTAATAATCATATTACTACCATAATGGTTATATTACTACTTCTATAATCATATTTGTAATATCCATATAGGTTCCCTATATTATATAAATTCATTATATTTAATTTATTCATTATTTAATTCCTTTAAATGTCAAGGTAATATAAATTTTAATTGTACATGTAACAACCCATTATTTTTTGAAATATATTTTTTGAATTAATTTATATTTTTTGATATTTATCATTTCACGTAACACTGAAAATAGTTTTTTATATAACTATATTTGGGTTTCATTATATGAAACACCGAGTAAGTCATTCACTGTATACAAAAAAATATCTTTCTCAACATGAAACACTGAGTGTTAGGTCCACTTGGATAGTTACTCTGAGAGGGGGTGAATCAGGGTATGAAAGATAAAACAATTGTAACCTTGATATTGTTTCGTTGTTAGATAAAAATCTATTCTCTCACCTTCCCATTGGAGAGTATGGAAAACAATTAAAGCATGTATATGACATAGTAGTTTTATGTGGTTCACCCTCACTAGGCTACGTCTATGTTGCATACACCAAGACGTGTTGATAAACCAAATCCACTAAAAGCACACTGCCAATTACAATGTTTGGAGCGAACTCATTGTCCCTCTTGGTTTACAACCACTCACAATATAAAGGATCACTACTTTCTCAACTGAAGTGTGCTCACTAATTCTTTAGAATATCTACTCATATTTTATAGACCATTAAGTCTCTTCATTAACACAGATGAATTATGCATCCTTGACTATTAATAGATTACCTATAGAAGTGTAACTTTCACCCACAGATGAATCACACATTTACAAAGAATTGAACTAGGCAACCTCAAATTTAACACACAGCCGTTACTACGACTTGTGTGTAATTCCCTTGCCTTCCATGAAAAATATCTCTTTTTTGCGCACAATCCCAACTAAACTTTTCACACAACCTAATAAATTCCTCACAACATTGATTTTATGAGCAATGTAAACTTTTATGCACAACACCAATTTTTACATGCAACACCAAATTTTTCATGCAACTCCCTTGGAATACTTTTTACGAACAAAAAAGCATGAATCTTCTCTATGTCTTGAGTCCCTTCGAATGAGTGGGTCACCTCATATTTAAAGGTAAACTCAACCCCTATGAAAAAACCCTCCTTGAGCACTCAATCCTATTAAATCACGGAAAAAGCATATTCTATGCAACACCGTATTTCGCGTACTACTCCAATTTTTTACACACCTCATGAATTTTCCAATTTTTGAGCTTCTGATCATGAAACACCTCTTGCGTGAAAAACTACATTCCTCTTTTTCACGCACCACCCTAATATTTCACGCACCTTCATTTTCCAAAAAACACATCTCTCTTGATCATCCATTCCTTTTTCATGGTTCTTTTTTCAATCATTGATTGTCAATAATATCTCTTAAACTCGACAACTCGCCATGTAATCCCCCTTTTTCCACAAAAATAAATATTTTCGTCTACTTTTTCAACAAACACTACATGGAGGCCCACTTTTTCAACAAACACAATCACCTAAAAAATGCTTCAATGGTAACTTGTGGGATTTTTTCCCAACACTGAGGCTAAATTACTTTACACAAAATATTGACTTTCTTAGATGGCTTTCATAACATGCAAGGCCTTGTTTTATAGAAAAATTATATATAATTACAAATATTATATTTAATATAATAATTTATAACCAATCCATTATATTTGTGATTGTTAATATGATTAACTAACTTATGAATATATTTGGTTTAATTCGTTAGTTAAATTTTTTTATATGAATATAGGAACAAATTTATTATAAAGGGAATGTTTTCATAAAAATTATTTTTATGATCAAAAGTAATTTTCTGCTGATAAATTAAATTAATTAATTTTAGTGAATGATATTAATGAAATATATATTTTATACATTAAATAAAATATTATTAACATTCATATAATATATTTTATTGGAATAAGATAGAAAATAACTCAAAATTTAACATAAAGACCTATATTTTTAAGAATGTAGTTTTAGAAAATTTTAATAGAGTACAAATTGTAGACCTATAGTTTGGAACTTTTTAAAATTTAAATTTCTAAATAACCAAATTTTTTAAATAAAAACATAAAATTTAGTTAAGGATGAATTTTTGGTATATTATGTGAATATTCAATTTTTTGATAAATAATTTAAAATAATCAATTTTTATTCAAAAGAGCATTTTCATCTAATTTATTTATATGGATAAATTATATTTATAAATTTTTTAGAGAATATTTATATCAATTATACATAAATTAAATCAATTTAGGTAATTGGGAAAATTTTCACATTGAAATTAGATATAAAAAAATTCTAAACTTTTGATGATTTTTTTTTAAAAACCCGCATTAACATCCCACCAGGGGGATTAATTTTAAAATTAATTTTTGACATTTATGTGATTATGATTTGATGAAATTTATTCCATAATTTTAAAGTAATCATTTATAATTTCTAGTGTGGTAAAAATATTTTTTTACAAAAAAAATATTAGTGATTGTGATTAAAATTAATAAACAATGATTATGAGGAAAATCAGTTTAACTATGGACTAAACCTTACACATAAGGGAAAAATGACCCATAAACTTATCCAAAAGAAATTATATGGACATATATTGTCCTTAGACTTCCTTTTATATAATTTTATCCCTTATTGGATCCAATATTTATTAGAAAATGTTGGAGGAATTCCCTTTTCAAAAAATTACAAGAATGCCACTTCTCCTCCTCTATAAAAATTGACCCACCCTGTCCACATATTCACAGATCTAAAGCCCTTTAGATCACCCAAAATCTACTCATATTATCATCATAATCCCTAACTTCTTCCTTGAAACTTCCCTTTTGGAATAAATCTAATCAAGTGATGACTTTTATACAAAGAAAATGGAGTTACCCACAAAAAGAGGAAATATCCTTCCTCAAGATTATTTATTTTATTTTCATTATCCTCTATCCCAACCATTTGTATTAGATGAATATATTAAAAAAATATTCCTAAATATATTTATATTTTCTAATTCTATGGTTTTTACCTTCACATACACACACTTCCATCTAATGGGTAATGATAATATCATTTTTGTGTATGGTGAACTACCACCACACGAAACAATGTTGTGGTTTTTTAATTTACCAGATATCATGGTTTTGAATTATGATGGATAACATATTTTAATATGTTACATATGATAAATATGAATCCTTTTTTCTTCTATAATTATTATATAACAAAAAACATCATGCATTCCATTTTTCCTAAGTGAGATAATTTTGTTTGGGGAAGTGTGGACTACTGCCTTCTCAAAGTGATGTGATTCCTTTACACCTTACATAGAATGAATTAAGGATGCATTTAGTGAATTTAGTTGATATATATTAAATAATAGTGATAATTAAATTCTAATATATATATATATACACACAAATATATGTCATTTACTTACTTTCATTCAATATGAGAACAAAATGGAAACAATATTCATGCGTACGTAAGATCTACCGTCTCCCGGAACTGTGTATTCCATTTCATTCTTCAATATTATTTAGATTATTATAAAAAATATATACTAAAAGTAAATGATATTTTTACTTTTTTAGATTATTTAAATAAGTAAATAATGATCTAATTAATATAATCAAGAATAACAAGTCAGAACATATGTGAAAAATAAAGAAGATATTACTATAAATGTTACATTAACATGATGTTGTTAATAAATGAGTAATATATAGTCATAATCCAATAATATATGGTATACTATTTTATAATGTGGTAATTTTATATATGTATAGTAATATTATATTTATTAAATATGATTTTTTAACATGTATGAATAATTCCAAAACATAATGTAAGGGAATTTATCTCACTTTTCAATTATAAGAGATACATGCCTTATTCAACACTTATTTCGTTTGTTTGGTGTGTATGATTCCCTTTTATGTATTATATTATTATTTTAAATAAATTTATGGTTCTTTAAAAATCCATTTTATGATCTTTATTTCATCGGTTTTAGGGTTCAAAAGAAACCGAATCAGTAATGTAATTTTGATCCAATTTCCTTACTTTGAGACACATGCCATGTTATGCTCCAATATTTTTTTTAGGTATATATAATTAAATTTGACATATTATATCATGAATATATTTATTTTAATGATATTTTTTATATTATTTTAATGTTATTATTTTCATATTACTATGATTCAATGTTACTATAGTGGTAAATTGTTATTGCTACAATCTCATCCTTTATTGAGATTCTTTTTTATTATAAAACCATCAATGAAATTTAATGATCAATATGTCAATAAAACTAGTTAATTTTATTCTAATATGGTTATAAATTATATCTTCATGTACTAGTACCATTTTTCACTCATTGGTAAGTAAGATAATTAAGAAAATATTTTTTAGGAAAACCATAATTTATTTGTCTATTCGGTCGGAAATCTGTGTTGTCTCAAAAACCATGTTTTATAAAAAATTTCAGAAATGTTTTATTATTATCCTATTATTTTTATAGGATGTTTTAACATATGTTTTACCTTTAAAATTTTTTTTAAAAGGAATCATCTTTTTATTTTCCGATGAAGGCATATTTATAAAAAATTTCTAACCAAAAATGAATGTTCAGCTTGAACAATCATTACCACTTTCATCACTTTCATCCACTTCAATATTAAATTTTAAGATTACATGTTAATTTTTATGTAAATGTTTTTCATAAAATTCATTTAAAATTTAGATTTTAATGAGGTTTTCATATAAAATATTTTTTGAAAAAATTTATCTTTAAAAAGTGTTGTAAATGATTTTCAATGCTACCATTATTGGTTTTTAGAAGGGTTATGTTAAAATAATATTTTTTAATGATTTTTTTGTTTAATTATACTTTTTCAAAACTATTTTATAAAAAAGTATTTTCCAAATTATTTTAAGCCTTTTTTATATTTTAAAAATATTTTCAAAGAATTTTTTTTTTCAAAATGATATATGTATTAAAAAAGAATATTTTTAATGAGGAAAAGATATTTTACTCATGAATTGTTTTAAATAAAATTGTAAAGACTTATTTATGTTAAATGTTTTTTTTGAAATGGTTTTATGGAGATGATTTTTTTAGAAAGAGTATCTTCCTTACGAAATTGTCCACCTTATATTTCAAAATCCTTTCCCATATAAGATGATGTAATTTTTATATTTGATGAGTTAAATTCATATTCTATCTTGAATTGTTTATTTGTTGATTGAAAGATGTCTATGATACCCATTTATCATCAATAGGTTTTATGTTTTTTAAAATATTTTCTTTTCACAGGTTATTCGATGATGATGTTATTATGAAAAAAACCTTTCTATAATGGTTATGATGTGATGATATGTTAATGATTCCCATTTCATTTAATTGGTCATGATATGATGAATATTTTTTTACTTATGGCACATACATGTATGGTTTCATTATGTGATGGATGTGACCTATATCTCCCTACAATAAATCAGAAAACGAGAAATGTTTTATGATCTCAAAAGGGTACATGCGTGGGTATCCCAAGCCAGAATAAATATTTATTCTTAATCTTGAAATAAAAGGGTATACTAGAGGGCATCCAAATAAAAAAATTATAGGGTATATAGGCTGACATACCATCCCCAAAATAAGAGGGTACTTTGGAGATCATACTAATCCTAATGAAAGAGGGTACACAGGAGGGAATACCAAGCCTTATGTTGGTATACAAGTAATTATCCATAGCCTAAAATGTTATTAAGGTCTTGGAATATATCCTTGACATAGGATGTTCTATGCTTATATGTATTCCAAAAATTCAATGTCTTATTCCTATGGTATGTTCTCATGGATTACTATATTGATTCCATTATGATTAAAATATTATAAACAACCAATATTTATTCCATGACTAGTTTATATGATCTTTGATGTGAAGTGAATGATATTCAATATTAATTCTCATGTTATAATACCATTATTGTCATGTTATTCTTGCATATCTTCTATATTTACCATTACAGATCATCTAATCGCACCTATTATGTTATGATTCTTTTAACCAGTTTATGAATAATGGTTTTAAGTAGATGTACTAGAGGGGAAGAAAATTGTGGGAAACATTGAATCTATTTCAATGATTTAGATGATTGTTTCCATGTTTACAAATATACTAATCTTATACAATCATTGGGTGAGTATTTCTATAATGTTTTGAATATTCATCTAAAATGATAGTTCATGTATTTTATGCCCCTATCACTATAATTTGTATCAATGGGAAGTTTTAGAAAAAAATTGGAGACTAGGATGAGAAAAATTTACTTAGATTCCTTGGGTTATTTCTAAGGATATTTCAAGTTTTGTCTCTGAGGATAAGTATAAAGATAAGAAAATGTATAGGAAAATGTCTTAGAATACTTGTTCAAGGATAAAGTGAGTGGTTTCCAAGTAGTAAAACCTTTTGTGGATAATATAAGTGGAAATGGATATGGAACGAATGTACCTAGGAGTAAAAAATCCAAAAATCCGTGTTGGGCCTGACTCAAGTATAGCCCGGCAAATAAAAATATGCCTTGCTACCCTTCTTGTTTGACTCTCTTGTGGGATATTAATTAGGAACTAAAAAACTATTTAAAAAAAATCAAAAAAATTACTTGTATAATATGACTAATAATAACCTATGATAAACCTCAGGTGTCATATATAACATAAGTATGAGATATAATTTATACATCATATAATAACTTTTTCAATATTATGTTTTTCCTTGCTGTGATGATTGTTTCATACTCTATGTTGTCTGGTTTTAGTCAATGGATGGAACTTGAAGGAACTATCTTAATGGGTAATGTAATGAAAAATGCCTTTATTACCATCCTATGAAACCAAAATTTTTGGGATATTGAATAAAAAAATTATTGTTATGCTGACATAAATTTATCAATATATGAATCATGATGAGATTAAAATTAGAAAATGAGGGAAAAATATTTTATTTAGTCCCTCATGAGGGAAAATTTTCCTTCTTTTAATGAGTTTTATTATCCACTTATGGATAAAAATAGACCAGTACCACTGAAAAGACATTATCAAATTCGGAACAAGAGAATTTAATTCTGAATGTTTATCATTTAGAAGGTGAATCTAACTAGTGGTATACCCAAATCAAGAATATTAGGACCCATAAAAAATTAAATCAATGTATTGGAACATGTTTATAAACTAGTTCTATAGTAACTACTTTTCTCATGTTCAATGTACAAATATGGGAAAAGAATTCATAGAGATTAAGAAGAAGGAAAACAAATCCTTTGGTTCCAATGAACTAAATTTTACATGGTGTGTGAGTTACTCGTTGGGTATTATAATCAAACAAGATGAAAAATTGGTCGATTCTTTGGTGGATTAATTCCTAGTCTTTAAGAGGCCTTAGCTATATGATATTTTATCAACTATTATGAAGCTGTTCAATGTGCACGGAGGAAATAGTGGTTTTAATTTCATATTAATCTCACAGTTTTGACAATATCAGGATGATGGATCCTAAAAGAAAATTTATCAAACATGTAGAAAAGAAAACGAGCCTTCCATTATTGAGAATGTATAGAATGAAACATGGAAGGAATATTTATAAGAGTAATACTAAATGTTTTATATATGGAAGAGAAGATCATTTATTGGATGAATATACAATTAATGGGAATAAGTTCGATAATGATGTGAATAATGAGAAATATACACAAAATGTACCTCCATCACTTTAGTGTTTCATTTTCATGTAGTTTTAGAGATTATGATATGTGGATGAAAATCCATCAAAACAACTAAGTAAAAATGATAAAGGTAAAGATTATTCAATAAAAATTCTAGAAGTGAATCATGATAATTATAGAACACTTATCCTCCCCTCCATAAATGGTAATATCATGTTTGATTATGTAAGATTAATCTATATGAAAATCATATTGTTAATCCTTTATTCATGTTTCATGTTATTATCTCCCCCTATAAGATTATATATTAACAAGGTATAATTTTTTATTCTATCGGTACAATGATGGATCCATGTTTTCGATGAAAATATTTTGGTATAAGATGTGATATTTTTTTAGTAAAAAGGGTGAATTGAATTTTGGATGGGTTGCAAGGTAGACCATTTATGAAATATTTTATTCCAAACATTGGTTATATTTTAGAGAGTAATGTATTATATCACTAGATGAGGATTTATTCATATTGGACAACTGGTTCTAACCTTATGATTTGATAAAAATATATGAAATACTATGTCATTATATTTATGGAACTCATGATCTATTACTCCTAAATTAATGAAAAATTCACCTTCATTTCATGAAATGAGAGATAAAGTGAAGTTGATTAAGGAAAAACTAATGGTAAAGTTTTATTAATATCATATAAGTATATATTTTCATTAAAATTATTAATCTATAGAAAAAATGATCTTGAAACCAAAAAAATTATGCTAGTGCTTTCATTTTTTGTGAATCCAATGGCCCTTTAGATCATTAATGGTATTTTTCATTGTGATTGTTGATATTATCCGGAACATGTTCTATATCAATCTCCATCAGAAAATTATAATATATTTTTATTACATTTCCATGTTTTCAAATCACATCTATGTTCTCCTATATCGAACTCTAGATATATATTTCTTTGGTTAACCGTTATGATTCCAACTTTTCCTTTTTTAAAGGATGTTTTAGTAATAATTTTTAAAAAGTGAGAATTGATGAAAGGAATTTTAATATATTAAAAATTTGAAAAACTAGAACAATTTCAAGGGAATAATTAATTTTAATGGGGTAGAATGTAAAACCCTACGATTTTGTGAATTTTATTTAATTAAATTAACCTTTTTGATAGTTTTCATTTCATACAATAATTAAAATAGTTTTTTATTGAACTATGTTTTGATTTCATTAAATGCAACACCAATTTAGTCATACACTAAATGCTACATAAAATTCATCATTCTCTACAAGGAACACCATTGTTATCTTATGTTACATAGAATATTTAATTTCCACTATGGCTTGTGTAACACACATGACTAAGATTTACTAAACAATAATATGTTATTAAAAATATTATTTTTTAATATAATAAGATAAAACCAATAGATCAATATTTTATTTGCGAATAGGATTTACTAACTATTAAAAATACATTGTTTAATTATCTAGTTATAAATTAATTTGAAATTAATATAAGAATTAATTGAATATAAAGGGAATGTTTTTAATAAAAACTACTTTTATTATCATAAAGTAATTTTATCATAATAAGTTAAATTATGGAATATTGGATTATGATATTATGGAAATATATATTTTAAAATTTTATTCAAATATTTTTTACACTCATTGAATATATTTTATAGGCATAATATTGGAACAGAACCAATATTATATATAGAAACCAATATTTTTATACAAGTAGTTTTACTAATTTTTAATGTATTACATTGTTTAAATCTAAATTTTGGATGTTAAAAAATTTTATATATTAAAATAAAAAGTTATATTGAAATATAAATATAAATATTATGTTAAGGTGATTGTTTTTTACTTTTTTTGATGTTTCATTTTTTTATGAATACTGAAAAGTAATGAATTTTTATTCAAAACTTATTTGTTGTCAAATTTAGTTACAAGTATAACTTATATTTATAATTGATTTTAAATTATAATTATATAAATAATACACTAATTAATAAAATTTAGGTTATTGGTATCAGTTTAAATTTTAAATTAGATATAAAAACCTATCAAAATTTTGACCATTTTTATATTAAAAACCTGCAATGTCATCCCGCCAGCGGGATTAATTTAAAATTAATCTATACCACTTTTGAGATTAGAATTTGGAAAAACTGAATCAATATTTGTAATTATAATTATTTATAACTTATGAAATTTTCCAATTAGTTTTTTACAAATATATTATTGAACTTATTTAAAAATAATTACCAGGAATAAGAGTATTATTACCATAATTAGGGAATAAACCCAACACTTAAGTTCCAAAATTACAAAAATAATTTTCAAAAATCCAATAGATGTAAATATTTAGACCATATTCACTAATTTATTTAATTTGGGTTATTATTGGGGCCACTTTTCATTATAAAAATGTGTGTGAAATTCCATTTGAAAAAATTAACAAGAATACCATTACTCTTCCACTATGAAAAGAAACTCACCCCTCCCACATATTTAAATCAATAAAAAACATTTTATCACCAAAAATATTATCAAATGATCTCCAAAATACATACCTTTATCATTGAATTATCCCTTTGGGCATAAATACATCCAAGGATGAACTTTTGTACAAATATAAAGGAGTTACCTAAAAAAAAGAGGTAACATCCTTCCCGAAGCTCCATTCTATTATTTTATTTCTCCACTACCTCAATTATTATTATTCCATGGTTGTATAAAAAAATAGTATCATAAATATATTTATATTTTGTTATTATATGGTTTATATTTACACTTAAAAACTCTTCCATCTAATTGGGAATGAACTTTCCATTCTTGTGTACGACTAACTACCACCTCACAAAATGATGTTGGTTGTTTCCCATTATCACATATCATGGTTGGGAATAATGATGGAAACTATAATTTAATATGTTATTTATGAATTTTTTTATTTATTTATACTTCTATAATTATTATATAACACATAACATCATTCATTCCATTTTTTTTAAGTGATATAATTTCGTTTGGGGAAGCGTGGACTACCGCCTCCTCAAAGTGATGCGATTCGTTCACAACTTACATGGAATGTAATAAGGATGAGTTTTTTTAACTTCTTATGATATATATGAAATAAATAGTATAATTTATTTAATACCCACACAAATATATATATATATATATGTGTGTGTGTTTGTGTATTTTACTTATTTATTTTAATATCACAATAAAACGGAAATAATATTCATGCGTACACACGACCTACTGTCTCTATGAACAATGTCTTCCATTTCATACATATATTATATATAGAATACTATAAATAAATATATAATTAAAATATATGATATTTATTCCATGTTTTAAATTATTTAAATGTGTAAATCATGGTCTATGTTAGAGGTTTATGAATAACAAATCAAAATATATATGAAAAATGAAGTGGATATTACATGAAACAAAATAGTAACAAAGTGATTCTAACAAATGGGTAATATAAAGTCATAAAAAATAATATACGGTATTATATATAATAATATTTTTATGTGTTATATATATAATAAACTTTTATGTATTATATAGGTGGTTTGAACATGTACGATGAAAGTTGATACTTAATCTAAGGTAATTTCATCTAACTTTTTTATTTCCATGAGATACATGCCTTATTCCCTAGTTATTTAATTTATTTGGTGTGTATAATTCACATGTATGTATTATATCAATATTATAAATAATATAATGGGTATTTATATATCCATTTTTTTATATTTATTTCATGGGGATTATGGTTCAAAACTTATCAAGCAGTAAATTAATTTTGTCTTAATTTGCCTCATTTGGGACACATGCCATTTTATGCACCATTATTTTTCTCTAAGGAATATATACTAAGTTTGGAATTGTTTTTACATGAATATAATCATTTTAATGATATTTTTGTCTTATTTTATTGTTATTATTTACATATTATAATGATTCAATGTTACCATAATGCTAACAGTTTATTACTACAATCTCATCATTTATTGAGATTGTTTGTGAATATAAATCCACAGATGAAATATTATTATAAATATCTAAATAAACTCATGAATATTCTTATATGATGGTTATAAATTATATATTAATGTATTATTACCGTTTAACATTCATTGGTACTTAATATAATTATGAAATTATATTTATTCAAATCAGACTTTATTTCTCCCTTCGGTCAGAAATCTGTGTTCCTTCAAAACTTTGATTTATATAAACACTTTCAAAAATGTTTTACTATTATAAAAGGATGTTTAAAGGAAATTTTTACCTATGTTTTACCTTTTTACAAAATAGTTTTAAAAGTAATCCTCTTATTATTTTCTAATCAAGAAACTTTTCTAAAACTTTTTTGGTGAAAATAGATTATCCAGCTTTTAGAAACATACCCACCCTCAGGACTGTTATTTCCACAAGGATTCCAGTTAATGATTAAAATTTTATATTTAAATAATTGTTTCCCTAATATTTGACAGTATTTTTGATTTTAAATTGGTTTTTAAATATTTTTTTTAAAAAATTACATTTAAAAAGTGTTTTAAATGAGTTTCAAAACTCCCTTTGTATGTTTTGAAATGGGTTATATTCAAAGAAATAAAATTCAATGATTTCATGTTTTTATGAAATATTTTGATAATAATTTTCTTAAAAATTGTATACAAACTTATTTTGTTCCTTATTTTTTATGTTCCCATGGAATATTTGAAGAAAATGGCTATCAAAATTATTTACGTTTAAAAATGAACTTTTTTAAAGAGGAAAAGATATTTTCATCAAGAAATGTTTTAAATGAAATTGTAATGAATTATTTATAACTAAAGTGTTTTTTAAATGGTTTTATGTAAAGTAATTTTGAATAAAGGATATTTTCCCTATGAAATATTCCATGTATTGTTTCAAAATTTTTCCTTATTTAAGATGATTTACTTTGTTCTTGTTTACAAATATAATTAATATTATTTCATAGATGGATTATGTTTTCATGGAATGATGTTTATGATACCCATTTAACATCAATGGGTTATATGATTTTGAATCCCACTTCTCTTCACGGGTTATGATTTATTGAAATTATTATGCAACTTATCCCTTATCCATAGGTTATGGTGTGATGAAACATTAATGATAGAAATTTAATTCCATGGGTCATGACATGATGAATGTTTTTTTATCATATAGCACATGCAAGTATGACTTTATTAGGACAGGGTGATAACTATATGTCCCTTAAATTAATTAGTTAATGATAAGTGTTTTTTGAGATCAAGAGGTTATATGGGAGGGAATCCCATGTTCAAAACAAGAGGGTGTTATAAGCCCCAAACTAGTGGATACAGAGGAAAAATTTCTAATCCAAAAAAAGGGTACAAAGGAGGGAATCCCTTGAACAAAACAAAAGGGTACATGAGAGGGTATTCAAAGCCTTAAAAAAGAGGGTATATAAGAGAGAATCCCATGTGCTAAAAAAGGGTAAATGGGAGTTAATCACAAGATTGAAGAAGGTGCATTGGTTTGTATCCCAATCCAAACATGTTATGAAGGTCTAGGTAGGTATTCTTGATGTAGGATATTTCTTTATTATAGGTATTCCACAAATTACTTGTCATATTTTATTATTATATGTTCATGGATTTCAATCTTGTTCTCCTTATGATTAATGTATTAAGAAATACCAATATTTATCCCATGAATAATGTATATGATCTTTGATAAGAAAGGCATTATCTTAACAAAGTTACTCTCCCATTATAGTACCCTTATTATCATGTTATTCATGTGTATATCCTTTTTTCCCCTTACTGAGAATCTGAGCTCAATCTTTTCTCATGTTTCTTAACACCATGTTATAAATAAAGGTTTTATTTAGAAATTATAAAGTGTATGATCTGTGTTGGAAAAATTGAATATATTTCATCGAGTCAGATGTTCTTTCCATGTTTCCAAAGTCACTAAAATATTACAATTCTTAGGGATGTATTTATATAAAATAATGAATATTCATCTAAAATGATTTAATATCTATGTATGTTAAGCCTGGGTAACTATATTACAAAATGGATATTTCATTAGTGATATTCTATTTCATTTTTATAATTTTTTCCTTAATTTAAATTATTTAAGGTGGTTTATTAGATTTAAATAATCATGTTACAGTTGCCTTATTTAATATTTATTATCCTATTTTAATACTTTAAATTCTCATGGACATATTTATTCTTTAATTAAAATCATCAAATTAATATAATAAAATGTTCTTAGTTCATTAATGTTATGAATGTACTTTATATAATACTACATTTTTAAATATGAAAAATTATATAATCATAAAAGAAAATTCCATTGAAATGAATATGGTTCATTACATTAGTGATTAGAAATAAATTTACAATATTTCAAAGTTAAGGGTATTTACAAGGTATCAACTTCTCTCACTTATAAATTATAACCTCATATCCTCTGTTACCCAAACATTTAATGAACCCTAGCTCAACCAATACCAGATCAAATACATCCATAACACCAATATACTTTTCTTAGAGATTCAATTCTTCCCAAACTATTAGTTTATGAATTATTATGGTGGTTTTCAAAGGATATTTTCTAATAAAGATATTTATGTTCTAACTATGTTCATCCAAGATTCGTTATTCTTAATGTTAATAAAAATTTTCTATATCCATATTAACATAATGAAATTGGTATCATTAGTGTTCTTAAATGTTATTATATATCTGGAAAAACCATTCCATACATTTTTCCATCTATAAAGAAATTTAAATATTGTTCTTTGTTACGTGTGGATTACCTTCACCATGGATGGCCTATTTTACTTTTATTCTCCCATTCACATCGATGGTTATAATTATTGATTCACTAATTAATTATTATATTTATAACATAATTATGGTTATATAATGATAAAATATTCTCTACTTTCTTTCCCTCTCATCCATTGGAAAATGGCAATGTTGCTCGTGTGTATGTGGAGACTACCACCCCCATGACTGGCATGTTTCAACTTACATAACCACATTACATGGATGGTTATAATGTTAAATTTAATTAATAAATATTCTTTTATAACACTATTATGATTTTATAAGGATTATATATTCCTTTTATGTCCCCATTATACCATGGATTCCACACCAAAAGTGTTCTAGACCAAAACCACAATATAAACTTTGTGAACTAAACTGATTTAATAACTAAATAAAATTTTATAAAAAATAGAAATAATAATTCTAATTGAAATAAAATGAAAAATATTCTTATAAAAGTTAATAATTATTATAATATTATTATGTAGGATGTTAGATAATATATTTTTTGAGTAAGGACACATGGTATGATACTTCTATTTAAAACCTTGTTTTAAAAGTTATAATATTTTATTTTAGTTTTTCCCAAAATAAAAATGATATGAAATTGTTTCAAGAATGTTATTATTTATAATAAAAATAATTTTTATGTTCAATTTAAAATATCTTGTACATTCTCTAAAATATTTTTAAAATAAATATTTTTAATTATTTTGGTTTGAGTTATTATTAATTTCTTTACAAAAGTGTAAAATTATGTTTTATCTATCATTTAAACATGATTAATTTTTTAAAATATTATATTCATTGTATATTATAAATATTTATCTATAAACTTCCATAGTTTTATAAAAAATAACATACCCATTGTTCGGGGAATTTTTTAATTTTAAGTGTTATCAAATAAAATTTTATTTTCCCATTTTTTTATGTGAAAATTTATAAGTGATTATTTTGATGGTTTCAAAAAGAGTTTTTATGATTTTTATGATGATAGTGAAATCTTATATGCCTTTTATTCATGTTTTGATCCATGAACACAATATATAATGAAAAAAAGTCTGTTATATCCCTCCAATACATTGGGTAATGTGAATAGGGTCAACTAGTTATTAGTTACAATTATAAAGTGTATGAAGTTAAATAAATATAAGTTACATTTACAAAGATGTTATGATGATAGTTTTTGTAGAAAATAATATACTTCTATGAAAAAATTGAAATTTACTTTTTTGGTGTTTACATTATCACGGTGACTAAAGGAATGTTAGGATTATGGAGTCCCAAGTGACCTATGAGATTATGATTTTTTCCTTTATGTATGATTGTGAAATGTTTTATGAAAAATAATTGCAATAAATGTAGATTTCTTGTGTAATTAATATATTATTTGAGTTATTGATTTATTATATGAAATACGAATACATCATATGGGTTTTCAAAATTTCAATGGTCAAATAGGTTTACATTGTCTTTATATTCCTTCCAAAGACTTATTTTTTCTAATCAATATTTTTTAATTGTTTTTCACAAGTATTTATTATATATAAGAACAATAGAAAGTTAAAATATAAACTAATGAACAACAGTATTAAATGAATAATGTGATTCAACAATGAAACAAATTTTAAACATAAGATCCATTTTTTGTAAAAAAATGTAAACAATATTACATTAATCCTTATATCATAAATAGGGTTA
This sequence comes from Viscum album, assembly GCA_963277665.1. NCBI lineage: Eukaryota > Viridiplantae > Streptophyta > Magnoliopsida > Santalales > Viscaceae > Viscum > Viscum album. The sequence goes on from OY728151.1 coordinate 1,995,552,035, forward strand.
CCTAATATTTCTAAAACAAAAAACATAAAACATCATGAAAATGGAACAAATTTCTAAATTATTGTTATAAAACCCGTAATTATGGGTTAGTGATATATAGTTTGTTATATTGGTATCATAGAAATTTTTTAGATAACTATAAAAGTACGTATTTTATTAAGAATGGAAATTTAATTAATGTTTATTATATAATTTATTACTCTAAGGGTTTCTATTTGTCTTCACATAATGAATTTCAATATTATAATAGTTTTGTAAAGAAGTATCATGTTGAAAAAATTGGGATGAAAATTATAGGAAAATATCATTCCGAATCTGTAATGGAGATGGTTGGAGTTTGAGATGGCCATTTTATAACTATGTTAAGTCAATAAATAAATTCTATAAAAAGAGTTACACAGTAATAAATAAATTCTATGAATTTAAAAATATCAATAGAAGATAATTACAAGAAACAATATCCTATAACATTTAGTGTAACCTCATACCCATTGATGGAAGGGATATGAAAAAATTACTTAGAATAGAAAGTGGATGTTTTTGGTTATTCAGTGTGTCAGAAGGTAATCTTTCCATTTACTATATTGATTTTTATGTCAATAATTTGTGGTTATTGGTCAATTATATCAAATATAAAAATGATATTAACACCATGTAATGTATATTTTTTAAATACCTATTTCATGATTTTTTTCCAAAAAAATTATTCATCATATGATGGAAAGAAAATTTCTAGAGTAAAAACCAATGGTTGATAAAAATTGACAATTTATGTAGAAAAATTTACTAGATTAGTTGGGAATACACATATTTTATTCTAATATATTAATATAGAGTTGATAGATTTTACTTTAGTTTCAGACCAAGATTATCAAGGGCCTTATTTATCTATGAATTTATGAATTATGAATAAACTGTTTCATGTTTTGAGAGGGTTTATATAGATATTGATGGCTATTTTTTGTCTCAAAATAGAAAGGATAAAATAGTAAAATGGGGAAAGAGATAAAGAATTAGTTAGTATGGAAATTTGAATACAAATTTCTCCCATGAAGTAATTGTGATAAGAATAATTCTTGGTAGCTCTGATGATATTAGGGAAGTCATACTATATTGGTAGGGTAATTAATTTTTTTCATTAATGTATATAATAAAATAATGGTGATGGTAAAAAAAGATGAAAATTTGATAGTGAAGTGTTTTAATTATATTGTAAGGGGATATTCTGTAAGTGGATATCCAAATAAAAGTATGAAAGATAGATATAATCAAGAGAACTAGTATATGATTTTGGAAAATTCATTTTATGTTACCTCATAAAATGTTAGAACCTCAAATGATGTCATGATTATTCATTTAATTATTCCTAAAAGTATGATAATTCATTATTAGATTTGGGATCTACATATTAATTTATTTTAGAGTAAATTTCAAGGAAAAAGGTAATATAATATAAAAAAAGGGATAAAAAATTTGGTATGAAATCATTATTGAAGTATTAATGCTATATATATTTTTACGAACCATAATATTTTTATCTATAGAATTATTTTGACTATAAATATTATTTTCTTAATGATTGTTGAACTTTAGGATGTTGTATGTATGGATTGGATTTTAGTTTTTCATTCAAATATATATTGAAAAGATTAATAATCCATATTCAATTTTTAGGTTATGTTCAATTTGTGTATAAGAAAGAGTTCATACTTATAAAAATATATCAAGAAGTTCAGAAATTTATTAATGATGGGAGTGAACATCAACTTTCACTTTTCATTGAAAAAGTAAATGTCTTTATTATTTATTTGACTATAGTAAATGAATTTTAAGCTGTATTTCATGATGTTATTCCTAGTTTTATTCATGATATGGAGGATGAATTCCACATTGACTCGGTTCCCTATGCTTGGACAATTTCAAAACTACCTCAAAAAATTTCTCAAATAAATCATATTGAAATAAAAAAGAATTTACTATAATTACTTGATAGGGGTTTCATCTTTCCTAGAACTTCACATTGTTTTAATACTATTTTTATATAAGTATGGATAGTTTTATAATAATTTTAATTAATTATTCGACACTCAAAACCAATATTATTATGAAAACATATTATTTTCCTCCTATAGATTACTTTTTTGATCACCTCCAGGGTGGTCAATATTTTTCAATGATTAATATCTTATTTTGTAACTATTAGTTGAAATTGAATGAAGAGGACATTAAAATGATTACATTTCATACTAGGTATGACTATTATTTGTTTGCGGCTATTCAATTTAGCTTAACAAGTGCAATACCTATATTTAAGGATAATGAATAAAGTATTATTTATGTATTTGGATAATTTTGGTTGGTATTCATTGAAAAAAATTTGATATATTATATAAGATATAAGGATGAAGAGAATTATATATGAATTTTTCTATATGGTATAAATGAAAATGAGTTTTATGGTTCATTTATCAATTGTGAATTTTGTTGAAAATAGATTTCATTCCTTGAGAATATTTTTCTAAATATGAAAAATCTGTTGTTCCTACTAAATGTACAGTGGTGTAAGAATTGACATGTCCTATAATTTTCACGTGAATTTTATGTTTTCTTGGATAAGTTGGTTACTATAGATGGTTTTCTGATTTTTTTTCTCATTTATCTAGTCAACTAACGAAATTAACTAAAAAGGTATTTAGATTCATTTATTGAAAGAAATATGATTAATGGTCTTCAGAAATGAAAAGAATATTTGTTAATGATTCAATGTTTCTTTCCATCAATAAATAGTAATTTTAATATTTATGAAATACCTACTGGAATGAAAATGGATGTGTTTTGATGAAAAATGATATTGTAATTACACAATTATCCATAAAATTGAAACCCCATGAATATAATTAACCTATAACTGTTCATGAACATCTAATTGTAAATTTATTTTTAAAAAATAGGTGGCATCAATGATATGGGGTAAAATGATAAATATAAATGGATCATAAAATATTTATTTATAGTCACTCAAAAATAGTTGAACGTATAGAAAAAATGATTGTTGAAAACGATAAAATATTATTTTCATTCAATTAATTATAATCACAAGAAATCTAATAATGTATCATATGACTTGAGTTTAAAGGATAATGAATCATTAACCATTATGCATTTTAGACATGATCCAATTGTTAGTGATGTAATGATTATGAATTTGTAGATTGTGTATCTATATACATTTTCTCTATTATTTTAGTATTTGTATAATCATCCCTCTCAAAAAAATTTGGAAGGATCGAAAGGGAAATATTATTTTTTAAAGAATGGTGGAATTGGTTAAGGGATGACATTGTTTTAGAGATTAATGTTGATAAATAATGTTTAATATGATTTCAAAATTGGTTTTGAGTACAAAGTGATTATAATCAGGAGAGAAATTGTTTAATGAATCTTATATCTATCCATTTTCTATTTTTCTTGTAAGAATAATTTTTTTATAATATTCAATTATATTATTGGTAGTAATGAATAAATAGAATCATTTTAGATTTTTCCTTAAAAAGATTCACTTGTAAATATGTTAAAATTGAATGGAAATAGGTGAAGTGGACATTTCATCAATTGTCAGACCTTGAATAGAAATATTGGAATATATCCATGGATTTTAAAATTATATTTTCAAATTAATCCATAAGTAATATTTTAATTTGGGTTTTTACTAACAGCCTGACTATGTAGTGTCCCACCCCAGATTCCACTCATTGGTTCCCTGAGATGGTTGTCTACAAGACCTCATATTTTGCTCCGTAAATGTATGAGGTTGAAGACTATAAACAAGGGCTTACGATGCATCCCTAGGTAGAATATTCCCTCATATATTTGATGGGATCACAATAATAGATATAAAATTAGAACTATAGATTCAAATATAACCGATAGGTAGTAGTGGAAACAAAATAATTAATTATGATAGAGAGAAAAATAGTAAAAAGAAGATGAATAATTAATGGGTGCAATATAATGATCATTTCATAGTCATGTAACTATAAAAAGACTATTCTTGGGATGGGGATAAATTAATATACAACATGCAAAAAAAATAAAAAAACACCAAAAAATGATACAACTAGTATCTCGAGCATAAGCTCAGTCCTCTTACCACAAAATTCCATCCCAAAGATGGAAATGAATCATTGAAGATGGATGCTTACTTTTTTCTAATTGTTCAAACATAAAGTATACTTATGTACCAAAGGAAACCTAGTACGGTTTTAGATACACTCTCAGTAGGTCGAAACCCATGATGTCTTAGAAAACCCATAAAGAACATTATAAATTATGCATTGTTCCACTAGTAGATAAATGATATACATAATAAAATAATAATTACATTGGACTATGTTCTATGTGGAGACGTATCTAATTTAACTTCATTGGACTAAGCCATTTTCTGTGACCCAGATGAACTTGTGATGGTAAACTAGGTGAGATAAATGTGATAGGGTGGATTAACCCCAAGATTCTGATTGGGATTGGAGGTAACATACCATCATTTTTAATTATAATGAATTAATTTTCGTTTGAAAACATTTATTTAACTTTTCATTAAATGAATTTTGAAAACCACTTTATAAAATATAATACAAAACCTTGATCCCATCCAAGATAAATTAGAAAGACTTTCATGAATCACTTAAGGATATCCTCATATGACCAATTCCAAGGATCCCATATGTGGTGACCCAAGTATAAAGTCTCTTCTGTCAGATCAATCATGGTAAGGAAAGTAATTCACTATCCTATTTATTCATACATGGTATCACATGTAGGGGGTTGGGTCTATTTTGATGCATGGTTCAACAAATGGTGACTTCAAGACAATCTATGGGTTTCCCCTAGGTAATTAATGCCTCTCGTCAAGAGGTAAAAATAGATAACGCTTTGTGAGACAACCTCATATGTAGTAGATATGACCCTCAAAGTGTTTAAAAATGATTAAAAATATAATCTGAAAGGCATGATAGTCCATCTAATGTGTCATTAAGTTATAACCCCTTGTTTCACACTCATACAAAATGTGAAAAAACCAATCAATCATCACATATAAGACAAATCTATCAATAAGGATCATTTAATTTAATTTAATTATTTATAACTCAATTGGAATATTAGTCAACACAACCAATTAAGAAACCATTTATTAATAAAAAATGATGTGAGGGCATGCCTCATAGCATAACCCTCTAAAACATTTATGTAAAAAATTTAAGGAAAATATAATAGGAAGAACCCCATAAAGTGTGATCAACCAGATAATGAAAAAAATTGAAACTAGGAATTTAAGTTGATACACACCCATTTGGGTAGTTATTATTGAGGATATCAACACAAATGGATGATTCACCACTTCCTTAGGTTTCCATTGATAGTGTTAGGAATTAATTTTAATTTAATTTGATAAAAAGAGGAGATTCTAAAATGGTCTAGCCCACGAAACAATAGAACACTTTATAGAACCAAATTAATTGAAAAACCCCAAGACCACCTACCTTATCTTAGTAGATACTCCCACCTCAAATATCATCCATTGATTCAAGCTATGTTGGATGGAAAATGAATGAAATTACAACTCCTTGAAAATAGGGAAAACCAGCTTCACCAAAATAGTAGGAATATAAGAGAATAGAAACTTAGAATAGAAAGAGGTGGAGTGGAGATATTAACAAGTGGAGTCCAATGCATCTGAGGGTGAAGGTAATGGAGATCAGATGGATGATTTATCACATTACCTATGGATGAGGATGAGGAGGCCTCTCACATGTCTTCCTGATATATAAGGGAATGGAAATTTTTTCCATATTAAAAAAATAATGCTTCTACACATTTTTCAAAAACGTGGTCTGTCATTTACATAATGTTTAAATTCATTACACGTCATTTCATTATTAGGATTAACCTCCTAAGTAAAATCCACTACAATATGTAAATAGATATGGCCAGATGAATAAAAATCATGTATTTAATACACGTTATGTATTTAAATACTAGTCATGTAATTTTTTCTGCGTCATAGTTCCATCCCACCAACTATATTCTCTTCTAAAATGAGAAAATTGGCACTTAGGTGTGGTCTCCGAATTTAAAAAAAATTTAAAGAAAGCATACCTCTCTGAAAATTTAAGACGTTACAACCCCCCACCATAAGATAACGCATTCCTGAGTTTCCCTTCTGAGAGTAGTAGAACATCATCTTCGAAGAGATCTGACAACTATGCATATACAACGACGTCCTACTCCCAGGTATCATCATGTATGCATCAGTGAATCCATAACACCTAGACCAGGGGAACTAGCCTACCTTGCAGAGCCTTCATGTTGTGATAAAAAATACATATCAGATGCTCCTTGAAGGATACATCAACCTATAACTTAATATACAAAGGATAAAATGAATGAAATGGGTTTTTATGATATTTTCAAAGCTAGGATATGTGGAATATTTCATTTATGGCATGATACCTATGATGTGACATAAACCGACAGTCTAACGATCAAACTCTATCAACTCTCTAAAAATAAACAATATATCGAAGTGATAACTTTCCTTATATTTTATTTCATTTATGATCCAATCTAGGTGATACTTACAAAATGACCTAATGTACCACCTCTATCTCTAGAGGAATACTTTGAAGATCAGTATAAGGATTCTTCATAGACTGAATTGTAGCCCTTTTCTGGAATTAGATAGACTTTATTTGAAGTCTTCTGAATGAGACCAGGACCCCATAGAGCTACCTCACCTGCCTCTAGCATGCATATAGATGGATAGAACCGTATCCTGTAGTGGTCCTCATACGAAGCCTAATGGATCATTTAATGAAAACTGTTATTTCTAGAAAACTCAACTAGAGGAATATTATTTTCCAATGAAAATCCAAATTCAAGGATACAAGCTCTTAACATATCCTATAAAACTAAAATCGTCTACTCAGACTACCCTTCTGTCTGAGAGTGATATACAGTACTCAAGAGAACCTGTGAACCTAGTGATTATTTAAACCCTTGATAGAAATGAGATGTAAAGCAAACATCTAGATCTAAAATGATAGAATGGGTAACACCATGAAGTCGCACTATCATTAGGTTGTAAATAATTCCAAGATCATCAACTGAGAAGGACTATTGTATTGGTATAATGTGCATGTCTTTAGTCCACCTATCGATGATCACCCATACAACATCACTGCCCCCAAGGTATCTCAAAAAACTTATCATTATATCCATGGTGATGTGGTTCTATTTCCACCCATATCTAGGGAGAGTTTGTAGGAGTTTAGTGGCTCATTAGTTCTCTTCCTTCACCAATTGACAGATGCAACACTATGTGATAAAGATGAATATCTTCCTCTTCATACCTGAACACCAATAATGGTGATGCATATCCCTAAACATTTTGGTAATCCTTGGATGAACTCCCAGAAAAAGTCATGATATTATAACATTATTTCTCCCTATATAACTACTGGGACCCATGAATGCCCACATAAGAGAAAGGCCTTACTTCAATAAACAACACTGCCAATATGTTGGTTTTCATACATTACACTCTCCCTAAAATTGTGGCCTTCATAATTAGATAACTACCTCACATGAACACATTAAATAAGAAAATAGGTCTATTTTAGAGCCTCTAGAACATGTTTCTAATGATTCTACGAAACCTCTATATGCATTTTTGAAAACATAGCCAACAACTACCACTCACTACTGGCCTCCTTGATGGCTTGTGTATGTGGTTTCTATCTCAAAGCATAATCCATGAAATTAACCTTTCTCGGTGTGTGAGAAAGATCTAAATCAAAAAAATTCAGGCATTCATTCCAGATACACTGCCTTAGATTAAAGTCATAGGGAATAGAGATGTATTCGAGACAATAATGGTCAATGTAAAAAATGACCTTCCCAATCTACAATTAATGTCTCCAATAGAATAGAGAATGAACCATGACTGCTAGCTGAATATCATGTTTAGTGTAATTCCAATCAGGAGTTATCGACTAGAATGACCCATATTCATTGACTCAATCACCTTACATTAGAAATGCACACAACTGTATTTTTTACGAATCAAAGAAAACAATGTTTTTTCTACCTTGATCGGGTAGAATCATAATCAGTGTTTAAGTTTTTCTTCTGTTTACCTCCTGGAAAGTTGTATCACAACATTTATTCCAGTCAAATTCCACACCCTTCTTGGTAATGACCATAATTAGTTCTTATAGGCATGAGAATACCTAGATGATTTTCCTGTAATATCCATTATAGCATCCTGCCTTTTTATAACATAAACTTTCATTACATTACACAAAACTGAGGATCTTTAAGGTTTAGTGTCTTGGAAACTAGGAACATAATACATGAAAACAATATAAAACATTCCTATTAAACACTTGAAAGGATTATCCTTATGTTCATCCAAGGTTCATTACTGCATCTCATAACCTGGGGACATACATAAAAAGAAAGGGTGAGCAAAAGGCCCAGTAAGGGAAACAAGATGAACATTTTACACGTGAACTTGAGATACTTCAATAAGGACATGAAAAGAACTTTAAGGCATGAGAAAGAAATCATGAGGCATTTCATAATAAAAATTAAATTTTTCATAACTTGAAGATGTGGCTGCTGCATTTAATATTGACAATCGTTTCGTTTCACCAAGGTCCATCCCCAAGGTGTCATTAAAAATTACCAAGGTTATTTACCAAGGCGTCGTTAAAAATGGTCATCTCTAGAGATTAAGTCTTTACCCAATGCATTGGAGCGCTATCAGGGCGCACCCTTAAAATTTCCTTTATTATCATGTGAGCCACATATATCATCATCAAACATTTCATAAAGAACCCATGTAGCACAAAATAAATGGGTTTCATTTCGTAATCATAACGTTTTAAAAACTGCTTTAAAGACATGATCTTTACATCACTTTAAAACCCACAGAAAAGGAAGGTGGGTCTCATGTATGTAAATCCCATAATTTAAAATAGAATATTTCGGTATATATTTGAATACCCCTTTAGAAGAAAGAGATTTGAGTATTCACTTAATAATATAAAAGAACTTTATAAAAAGAGTGAGACATTTTGAGATGGAAATTCTGCAGCATAACGGCTATGTTATGAGGTTTTAGAAGACATTAAAAAGAGAGGTAAAATGGGTCAAACATTCATAAATGAACCATAAAACAGTAGATGGACAGAATAAGAAGGATACATGATCATGGTAATGAAATTTCAAGGACATACCATTTGAAATGAAAAACATGGAAGAAAGACAAAAATTAGATTTCTCTTATGAAATTTCGACACCCTAACGACGTTACTTAAACTTCAAACACAATGATTTGAAAAGATAAAATAGGGTCTCTCATCATGTGAACATAAGAGTTCAGTATGATAGATATAGAGATAATTCCCCAACATAATTAAAAAGGAACTTGAAAGACTTGACATGAAAGTCGAACTTTGAAAAGAATGAGAAGGGTGAAAGAATCCCCTAAAAATTTGGCAGCCTAACGGCGCCACTTAAAACTTCAAAATACTGAATTGAAGAGATCAAATGAGGTCTCTCATAATATGAACATAAGAGTCCAGTATGATAGATATAGATATCATACCCCAACATAACAAAAAAGGAACTTGAAAGAATTGACATGAAAGTGGAACTTCAAAACAAGAAGGGTGAAGAACCACTTAAAAATTCGGCAGCCTAACGGCGCCACTTAAAACTTCGAAATACTGAATTGAAGAGATAAAATGGGGTCTCTAATCATATTATCATAAAAGATAATTATGATAAATTTAGAGATCATACCCCAAAATAATAAAAAGGAACTTTAAAGACTTTACATGAAAATAGATCTTGAAAAATGAGAAGGGAGAAAGAGTCCGTTATAAAAATTTCTGCAGCCTAACGGCGCCACTTAAAACATCATAAAACGAAATAATGAGAGTAATAGGGGATCTCTCATTATATTAACATTAAAAGGGAAGTAAGAGGAGTATAAAAGAACATCCTCCAACATAAGAACATGTAGCATAAAAGGAATGACATAAAAGAGATTACTTGAAATGAAAGAGAGAGGTCGGATCCCTTACCTTAAAACGTGACTCTTGAAACTCAATGTTTTGGACCTTGAGGGCTTTGGGGCACCTTGGAAGGACTCCTTGGGAGGTAAGGAGACCAGAACTTCGTTGGGGGAGAGTTGGGAGTGAAAAACAAAGGAGGAATGGGTGGGTATTTATAGGGAAAGTGAGGGGACAAGGCATTAATGGCCAAGGGACACCTCATTAGTGGTTTTGGCAAAACCATGGGCTTGCCTATGGTATTTTCCCATGGTATTGGCCACTTGGGACACCTCATACCTTATCTTACTATTCACAATTCTACCATATTGAAATATATACTTAATACATCATTTAATGATGTCATTAGACACCCGTAACTTAAAAACTGTATTTTCACTATTCATCGAAAATTCAACTTTCTCAGAATAATCCCAAAATTTCACCTTAACCAAATATCAACGCTCTGATTACAAATATGAACTCCATTTTATAAAAATATTTTTCTAAATATTTTTAATTTAATTTTTAATTAAAAACACTATTCACTAAAAATTCATTTTTTCAGAAAAAACCCCAAAAATTACCATAGCATAATATCGGTGGTCTGAGTTCAAAAATGAAATCCGTTTTATAAAAATAATTTTCTAAATATTTTTAATTAAATTTTTAATTAAAAAACACTATTCACTTGAAAAACTAATACTTGAATAATAATTTATGAAACCGTTATTTAACCATTTTATTGAATCACATTACTTAATCAAGGTGCCTAGATTATATTAATACTTTCTTTAAGTGAGATTACTAATCCATTTGGTCACATTACTAATCCTAAGCATAAAATCAGTATTCATAATTTACTATTCATCAAAAATCAAGTTGATCTTATTAGACGCGAAATTTCGTAGTGAACATAATTGTAGAAGACCATTTTTTGAAAATCATTACACATTTTTATTTATTTAAGGTTTAAATAAACATTTTTAAAATACCCTTTCTCTAAAATTTATCAAAAATATGCATACTATATTTATATGGACATATGCAAATTCATAAACTTCATCATAAGAAGAAATCCAAATTTTTATTTTAAACAAAGGATTACACAAGGAAATCACGGTCTCCTTACATAGCCCCTTATCACACCAGCATAGGACCTTAGTGTAAGGTGTGCTAAGGTGAGAGAATCTGAGGGAGGCTCGGCCAACATCACACGAGTCGTAATTTCTATTAGTTTGAACTTCTCACGAAGGTGATCCCGTTCTAGCTTCACACGATGAAGTTCAGCTTGGGTTTGGTCCAGAGCAAAGCCCAGTGGTGCTACCTCCTTCCCAAGTTCTGTTATATGGGCTTCGATCAGTCCAAGACTACTGGGTGAGGCCATCAAATCTTCTTTCTATATTAATTAACCAAGATTGCTTGTATTTAGAGATAGTAATCAAAACATTTAGTTTCCAGCGGTCATATTGACCAATGGTCAAATAATAGTCAAAACCCAACAATCTCATTTTAATTATACTCATGTTATCAAATGAAACATTTTTGTTCAGTATAAAAATAAAATAAAATAACACATAAAATTAGGAAATAAGATTTATTCAAAAATTTCGGGTCGTTACAATCTTCCCCCCCTTAAGAAATTGCGTCCTCGCAATTTTTAAAATTGGTGTTTTGAAATTTCATTGAAAGTCCCACATCGGAAAAGGGGTCAGTAAAACTATTACTTTAAAAGAAATAAAGGGAAGTACAAAGGTCACCCGAGTTAACCCATACTGGGATTCCATGGAGGAAAACATGGACATGGAAGAAAAACAAAGGCCCAATTTCTGGGGGAGAGTGATAGAGAACATGATTAGGAGAACGTTAACCATAAGAAAATCCCAAACTTATGATGTGTGTAAACGGTCTTTGATTACCAAGTAGGAAACGTAAACCAACAACGTTTTTGTTTCACATTCCTTTTCAGAATTTTTAGGAATTCATTTACAACATAAAACAAAAACATTAGAAAATATATCTATCTTCATGTAGAGTTTCATCCTTTTATAAGTTTATACCCAAAACCAATCTTTTCTCCAAATTATGAGCATTCAAAACTACTTGGTCTCATCAAAACACAAGAATCATCTTCATAATCCACAAAAGATTAACTATCTATTTCTTCTATCTTTAAACATTATCCCAAAAACATAAAGGGTAAGGTAAACCAACTCTCCAAAAAGAAATAATCCCATAGGAATGGAAACTACTTTTAAATCTTCAAAGTTCCATGGTACTACCCAAAGTTCATCATAGTCCATTCTATAAATAACTGTCCTTAAAAATCCTCAAAATAAACCAAACTAAGATTGAAACCCAAATACAAGAAGGATTTGATAACATAGTCTTCCAAGGTAGACTTTATCATTCATCTCCAAACAACATCAACCACTCCTAACATCTAAAAAAAAGTAACTAACCTAAACATATTTACCCCAAGATAGGTTAATAATTTACATAAGTAACCTAAATTACTATAATTCCACCTTAAATTCATCGATTCATCAAAATATAAGTCAACCCTACTCTTCAATGAAAATACCGTAGTAATCTATTTACCTAGATCATATAGGGTCCCCAAAATAGTTAAAATCTTCCAAAATAATAATCATATTTTAATCCCCTAGTCATCCCTGTCATATTAATACGACAATCGTCGCATCTCCTATCACATTGGTTGTTTGGACATGTTCTTCCATTTCCCACCATTAACTATGAAGAGAAAGCGTAATTAGGGGCTTAAGTACATAGCCAATAATCATGAAAAGGAATTGAAAGCATATAAGGATAACTTGTAGAAGAAAAGTATACCCTAACTTGTGATCCCATAGGTTCCCATCTAGGTTATACATGATCATATATTCTTATGTGAATCTTTATTTTATTTTATCTTTGTTCCTTTAACAATGGTTCATACTAAGCTTATGAATTTACCAAAGCATATCCCCCGGGTGTGTCGTAACCAAGAGTGCAGCAAGGCCCGTTGTCGTGTACCAGTTCCCGTTCGAGTCTAGCTCAAAGCGGTGTTTTCGGGTTTTACCCCTATGTACATCTGTGCCAGAGCCACCTCTACCTCCTCATATCCAGACAGGGATGTATTTGCTTGGAAACCCCTTACTCAATACTCACCAAAATACCAGGAAGATTTCCTATTTTTTTTAACTTTTCTATAGGGTTCTTCCAAGAGTTTTCATATCCTAATTTCCACAAATAACTAAACCATCCTTTGATACCAACTATAGCATCCCGCCTTTTTATAACATAAAGTTTCATTACATTACACATAACTGAGGATCTTTAAGGTTTAGTGTCTTGGAAACTAGGAACATAATACAAGAAAACAACATAAAACATTCCTCTTAAACACTTGAAAGGCTTCTCCTTATGTTCATCCTAGGTTCATTACTGCATCTCATAACCTGGGGACATACATCAAAAGAAAGGGTGAGCAAAAGGCCTAATAAGGGAAACAAGATGAACATTTTACATGTGAACTTGAGATACTTCAATAAGGACATGAAAAGAACTTTAAGGCATGAGAAAGAAATCATGAGGCATTTCATAATAAAAATAACATTTTTCATAACTTGAAGATGTGGCTACAGCATTTAATATTGACAATCATTTCGTTTCACCAAGGTCCATCCCCAAGGTGTCATTAAAAATTACCAAGGTTATTCACCAAGGCGTCGTTAAAAATGGTCATCTCTAGAGATTAAGTCATTACCCAATGCATTGGAGTGCTATCAGGGCGCACCCTTAAATTTGCCTTTATTATCATGTGAGCCACATATATCATCATCAAACATTTCATAAAGAACCCATGTAGCACAAAATAAATGGGTTTCATTTTGTAATCATAACGTTTTAAAAACTGCTTTAAAGACATGATCTTTACATCACTTTAAAACCCACAGAAAAGGAAGGTGGGTCTCATGTATGTAAATCCCATAATTTAAAATAGAATATTTCGGTATATATGTTAATACCCCTTTAGAAGAAAGAGCTTTGTGTATTCACTTAATAATATAAAAGAACTTTAGAAAAAGAGTGAGACATTTTGCGATGGAAATTCTGCAGCATAACAGCTATGTTACGAGGTTTTAGAAGACATTAAAAAGAGAGGGAAAATGGGTCAAACATTCATAAATGACCCATAAAACAGTATATGTACAGAATAAGAAGGATACATGATCATGGTAATGAAATTTAAAGGACATACCATTTGAAATGAAAAACATGGAAGAAAGACAAAAATTAGATTTCTCTTACGAAAGTTCGGCAGCCTAACGACGTTACTCAAACATCAAACACAATGATTTGAAAAGATCAAATAGGGTCTCTCATCATGTGAACATAAGAGTTCAGTATGATAGATATATAGATAATGCCCCAACATAATTAAAAAGGAACTTGAAAGACTTGACATGAAAGTAGAACTTTGAAAAGAATGAGAAGGGTGAAAGAATCCCCTAAAAATTCGGCAGCCTAACGGCGCCACTTAAAACTTCAAAATACTGAATTGAAGAGATCAAATGGGGTCTCTCATAATATGAACATAAGAGTCCAGTATTATAGATATAGATATCATACCCCAACATAAGAAAAAAGCAACTTGAAAGAATTGACATGAAAGTAGAACTTCAAAACAAGAAGGGTGAAGAACCACTTAAAAATTCGGGAGCCTAACGACGCCACTTAAAACTTCAAAATACTGAATTGAAGAGATAAAATGGGGTCTCTCATCATATGATCATAAAAGATCAGTATGATAAATTTAGAGATCATACCCCAACATAATAAAAAGGAACTTGAAAGACTTTACATTAAAATAGATCTTGAAAAATGAGAAGGGAGAAAGAGTCCGTTACAAAAATTTTGGCAGCCTAACGGCGCCACTTAAAACTTCATAAAACGAAATAATGAGAGTAAGAGGGGATCTCTCATTATATTAAAATTTAAAAGGGCTGTAAGAGGAGTATAAAAGAACATCCTCCAACATAAGAACATGTACCATAAAAGGAATGACATAAAAGAGATTACTTGAAATGAAAGAGAGAGGTCGGATCCCTTACCTTAAAACGTGACTCTTGAAACTCAAAGTTTTGGACCTTGAGGGCTTGGGGGAACCTTGGAAGGACTCCTTGGGAGGTAAGGAGACCAGAAAATCGTTGGGGGAGAGTTGGGAGTGAAAACCAAAGGAGGAATGGGTGGGTATTTATAGGGAAAGTGAGGGGACAAGGCATTAATGGCCAAGGGACACCTCATTAGTGGTTTTGGCAAAACCATGGGCTTTCCCATGGTATTTGCCCATGGTATTGGCCACTTGGGACACATCATACCTTATCTTACTATTCACAATTCTACCATATTGAAATATATACTTAATACATCATTTAATGATGACATTAGACACCCGTAACTTAAAAACTGTATTTTCACTATTCATAGAAAATTCAACTTTCTCAGAATAATCCCAAAATTTCACCTTAACCAAATATCAACGCTCTGATTACAAATATGAACTCCATTTTATAAAAATAATTTTCTAAATATTTTTAATTTAATTTTTAAATAAAAACACTATTCACTGAAAATTCATTTTTTCAGAAAAAACCCCAAAAATTACCATAGCATAATATCGGTGCACTGAGTTCAAAAATGAAATCTGTTTTATAAAATTAATTTTCTAAATATTTTTAGTTAAATTTTTAATTATAAAACACTATTCACCTGAAAAACTAATACTTGAATAATAATTTATGAAACCTTTATTTAACCATTTTATTGAATGACATTACTTAATCAAGGTGCCTAGATTATATTAATACTTTCTTTAAGTGAGATTACTAATCCATTTGGTCACATTACTAATCCTAAGCATAAAATCACTATTCATAATTTACTATTCATCAAAAATCAAGTTGATCTTATTAGACTCGAAATTTCGTAGTGAACATAATTGTAGAAGACCATTTTTTGAAAATCATTACACATTTTTATTTATTTAAGGTTTACATAAACATTTTTAAAATATCCTTTCTCTAAAATTTATAAAAAATATGCATACTATATTTATATGTACATTTGAAAATTCATAAACTTCATCATAAGAAGAAATCCAAATTTTTATTTAAAACAAAGGATTACCCAAGGAAATCACGGTCTCCTTACATAGCCCCTTATCACACCAGCATAGGACCTAAGTGTAAGGTGTGCTAAGGTGAGAGAATCCGAGGGAGGCTCGGCCAACATCACATGAGTCGTAATTTCTATTAGTTTGAACTTCTCACGAAGGGGATCACGTTCTAGCTTCACACGATGAAGTTCAGCTTGGGTTTGGTCCAGAGCAAAGCCCAGTGGTGCTACCTCCTTCCCAAGTTCTGTTAGATGGGCTTCGATTGGTCCAAGACTACTGGGTGAGGCCATCGAATCTTCTTTCTATATTAATTAACCAAGATTGCTTGTATTTAGAGATAATAATCAAAACATTTAGTTTCCAGTGGTTATATTGACCAATGGTCAAATAATAGTCAAAACCCAACAGTCTCATTTTAATTATACTCATGTTATCAAATGAAACATTTTTGTTGAGTATAAAAATAAAATAAAATAACACATAAAATTAGGAAATAAGATTTATTCAAAAATTTCGGGTCGTTACATCCATCCATCCCTTGGAAGATTCATGTGTCAAATATGTTATTGGGTTGCTCCAATGAGACCATGGTGATGAACTTATCTAGGTCAAATGATATTCCTTCCTTAGATATTATATGAACAAAAAACGAAACTTATTGATCCAAAAGTGTTAATTACCAAGCTTCTCATATAGATGGTTCTATCGTAGTGTATTCAACTGAATCTCTAGATAATTGGCATGGTTGTGTCTGGTTCATGATTACAAAAATATTTCATCTAAAAAGTATACTATAAAGGAATCATGATACAGGTGGAAAACCTTATTCATCATTTCTATTAAGACTCTTTGTTTGATCATAGGGCCAAAAGAGATGACAAAATACTAATATAAGTTGTACCTACTCACGAACATTGTACCAAGTATATCCGATTGACTCACACGAACATGATGGTATCTAAACCTCAAACTTATCTT
Organism: Viscum album; assembly: GCA_963277665.1. NCBI lineage: Eukaryota > Viridiplantae > Streptophyta > Magnoliopsida > Santalales > Viscaceae > Viscum > Viscum album. The sequence continues at coordinate 1,995,569,312 of OY728151.1, forward strand.
AGATTAAATAGATTCTCCTCATAGATGGTCGAAGAGGTCATCGATACGAGGGAGTAGATACATATTTTTTCCAATAAGATTATTCAGTCGGCATTATTTCTTACACAATAAAATTGTAGAATCTTAATTTTGTGAAAAATAACTATTGAACAACATGGTATGTGGTGGTACGATAAAACCCTAATCCCCAAAGTCTTAAATATAATTATTGAGTTCCTATAGCTCTTTAGGTTATATCCTATAAGGTGGAACAGACAATGGTGCCGCACTTGGCACAAGTTGGATGGTGAAATCTATATCTCTCTTAGGTGCTAAGATAGAGAAATTTCAATAAAAGATATTCATGAAATGATCCACCATAGGAGGAAATACCATGAGTTTCATGCCATAATCACTCATAAAGAGACTATACATATAGGCTATCACTACTCCTATCCCAGTACGCTAGAGCCATCTTGACTGGATGGAATATACGAATCTCCCTTATGGATATACATATTGAAATTTGGTGATATGAAAGACACTCGGATATTATAAAAATACACCTTGGCTTGATAAGGCATAAGCCAACCCATACAGAGAATGACGTCAAAACCAGTCTTCCTGAGGATGAAAAAACTCCATAAAAACAATACCCACCAATTTCAAGGGGAGAATCCATTCACTAGTACGTACCCTCATCTAAAAATCCAAGTAGTATGTCATGGGTGATAACACCACTGGAGTACTCTACCGATAAGTCTAGTCTTCCCATGTTTACATCATATTAAAAAGTTTGAAATTCAAATGTATTGAATATAAAAGACACTAAATATGAGGCTACTTGAATAGAACCTCTAACTATATATGGACCACGAATATACTCCTCTAGCATGTGATGCATAACATAGATATGATCTGAACAACGACCCTGTTATGCTGCATGAGTAGCCTGAGTAGGTCCACTCTACTAATGATGGAACTATGTAGAATGAGTCCCTTAATGAAGTCCACATTATTAGCCTGAAAATATTATATAAGTGTAGCTTATTACTAGATCAGGTGTCAATAATACTACACCTTAATGCAGTTCTTTCACCGAATCTTACTCACTTAGAAATAATGGAATAGATTGGAAGAAATGTTAGAGGTGACCCATCCTACCACAAAACGGACACATGATCATGTTTCTCATACACTGTCTTTTTAGGGACCATACTACTACCCTAGTGACATGCCAAAAGGATGTGGGTGTATTCCACCTTGCTAGTACTTCCCCCAACGTTTAACCTCGATGTGTCAATTTTTCTATGGATAAAACAATTATTTTCCTAGATGATGAGCTACCTTGCTTCACGTTACCAGATTCCCTTAGGTTCCCCTCATAGATGAAGGCCTAGTTCAAAATCATTAAAATAGTGGTTACCCAAAATAAATTCACTAGAGATCAAATGGTGTAATAAATCACATCCTTGAAATGACTTGAATTATTCATCACATCAACGGTCAGGTTTGGTGAAAAACACTCCAATTTGGTTATGCAAGTTGAGTTTTACATCACGGACATGTCACATTTCTCAAGGTTCGTGAATTATAAAACAAAACCAGTTATCATAGTCTGAGGGAAGAAATAGTTAAAGAAGGATATCTTGATGTCTTCCTATAGCATACCCTGATGTCAACTATCCCATGTCAGGACATCCCACCAACACTTGGTTGAATCACGTAACGGGTAGGATGAAATCTTGACCCTCTTTTTCGGAGGAGTCTCAATATTCTCGATGATTGACACCATCACCTCTAATCAAGACGAAAAACATGAGGCCCTCTATCCCCCGAGAAGGTAGGAGGATGTTGTTGTTGGATTTCTCAAGTCAATTATTCCATATAAGAGTCAGGTCTAGGTGCACCCATAACTAATTTCATAAAGTAATGGAAAGTTTCTTGGAACTAGGTATCAACACCCAGTGGACAGTCTACACATGGTACATCAAGTGTCATTAATGGAGGTAAAACAGGGTGGAGAAGGTCCCACCACCTCCATAGTATGTTCATTTCCACATTCTTGGTTCACAACATGAGGTTGACACAATGGATTAGATCTATAATTTCCAAGCACATACCTCAGAATAAATTATAACATACAAGGAAGGATATATGGACGTACATGAATGATGATTTACTAAATACTCTATAACACTTATAAATATCTAGGATCCAAGTATAGGTGATAATAATGAGTGACATGATGATCATAGGAGACATAGACTACATCCCAATACTAAAGTCGGGTCAGGATAAAATCTCATTGTTTCATATAATGAGTTTATTTAATTTAAGGATTGTATACATTTTAAGTTATTATGAATCATTATCATTTAATCAGTTACTAGTAACATGATCCGTTTTATTTTTTCACTAATTCCAATTCATAAGGGACCATTCACCTTATAAATTGAAATTAGTGCATCAACTAATTGTATCATGAACATTACACTAGACAACTAGTGTAAAAGTCAATGACTATGATTTGATCAATTGGGATTCCACTGGAACGTACAAATCAAACACACTAATGTTGAATTATTGTTTAGTTGAACAAATAATGTCATAACAGACAATAAAATCACACAAAAAGGAACAATAAACCTGGAACATTCCAGAATCACAAGAAATACAAGAAATGCATACTAAAAGGTAAATATGGAATGACATAATGCATGAAATTTTATGTATTATTATTCATATTATGATATAATATCATAATGTTCATTAATATACTTGGGATAAAATAATATGTATATAATCAAGATATTATTAATGAAAATAATTTGAGTCACCCTATGCTAAAATTTATGAAATTGTAACAGTGCAATCAATAATAAAATTTACCCGTCTCCAGTAATTTGGGTTTCTAATTTATGTGGGGTAGCTACTCATAGGAAATTCTCTTAACCAAATTATTATATCATAGTCTAATCTATAAATAAAATAAGTAAGACCAAAAGGAAAAAAATCTTTGATACAAATTTGTAGTGTCCAGCCCCAGATTCCATACAGCAGTACCCCAAGATAGTTGTCCACAAGATCTCAGGAACCCCTCCCCAAATGATAGAGGATTATAACTATCAGTGAGGTACTAGGGTGTTTGCCTATGGATACTATGTTCTCATATACTATAGTGTATTATAGTAGAATATATAAAATATTAAATGCATAATTAGATTTAACCAATACACAATAACATAAAAAGAATAAGTAGTTATGATATAGAGAAAAATAGAAAGCAGAAGATGAAAAACTAGTGGATTTAATATAATGATCATGTCATAGTAATATTACTATAAAAAGGATATTTTAGGGCATGGTCTTGATGGATATCCAAGATTCTATAAAAATAAGCAAAAGGCCAAAAACTGCTAGTATCTATATCATATGATTAGTCCTCTACACCTGAACTCTATCCTAAATTTGGAAGTCACAAATTAAAAACTTGTTTTTTCCATTTTTCTAATCCTAAAACCATAAAGTCTACTAAGTTACTAAAGGAAACCAAGAAGGGAATTCTATAAAATCTTAATATTCAAAAAACCACAGTGTGTTGGAAAATCCATAATTAGCACTATAAATTAGGAATTGTTTCATAAGTAGATAAATGAAGTGAAGAATAAGTAAATAATTAAACTGTATTAAGTTTCATGTAGACGCCCAAACAATTTATATGCTTCAACCTAATTCTGTGTTTCTAAACCATTGAAACCTATGATTATAAACTTGGTGAGATAATTTTGCGAGGGTGGACTATCCCCAAGCTTGTGACTGGGATTAGAGGACATGTCCCTACATTTTTAATACCATTGAATCACTTCTCATTTGAAAAAATTTAGATACTGGTTCCTTAAAAAAATTGGAGGCCACGTTATATAACATTATGAGTCACCCTAATCTCATCATTAAAATTCCGATATGACTTTCCATATATCACTCGAGGGGATCCTCAGATGACCAAGGCCATGGAGACTGTACATCGTAACCCATGGAAAAAATCCCACCTGACACCCCAATAATGGTATGAAAATTAAAGTACCATCCTCTGAGTCCATACCTATTATCACACACTGGGGCCCAAGTCTCTATCAAGTCATGGATTAACCAATTGTGTATTTGATCCCATTCAAGGGGTCTCCCCTGGGGAACCAGTGTCACTCAAATAGAGGTAAAAAAATTACGCTCATTGAGCTAATCTCAGGCATATCTAAAATTTCATCAAACATATTTAGAAATCATTAACAATTAAAACCAAAAGTATTGAGATTCCTTCCAAGGAGTCCATAAGTTGGAAAACCATGATTCACACTCGACACTACTGTCAAGAAGCCAAATAACAATCACATATATAACTAGTCTATCCAATGGGTAATTTTATTTAACTAATGTATTTATAACTCAATAGGTATATTAGTCATGGAATCCAATTAAGAATAAATTTATTAAGTTAAATGAATTTAATGACATATCTCATAGAAAACCCTTCTAAAACATTAATGTCAATAATTCTGGGAAAATTTAACAGGGAAAACCCCCTTAAGGGTGATAAAAACCCCAAGGAAAAGACAAAAACTAAGAATTTATGGTGAGAAAAACCCATTTGGATTTCTATGGTCAAGGTGATCAACTAAAAGGGTTGATTTGCCACTTTCTTGGGTCTACAATGACCCATTGAAAAAATAATTTTAATTTAATTTTATGAAAGGTGGTGATTCCATAAATGTATTAACCATGACACAACAACATAATTTACCCAAAAAAAATTAAATGATAGAAAAAATACATGACTATCTACCTTAGCCTCATAGAGAATCCATCACCCAGTCTAAACCCTTGATTTGAGATATAATGGAAGAAAAATGAATAATAATCAAACACCTAGAAAATAGGGGGAATCAACTCACACAAAAATAGTGCAAGAGAGTGGAATATAAACTATGAATAAAATTTGGTGGAGTGGTGAGATTACCAAGAGGTGTCCAATGTATCTTGTGGAGAAGAATATAGAGGTATCATAGAAGAGTTATAAAAAAACCTATGAAGAATGATAATGATGGCTCTACATGTCACCCAAACTACATGATAGGAGGAAATTTTTCCCCTGTTAAAAAACATGTCCTTTCCCCTTTTTTAAAAATAATGGTTTGGGTATTTACTTGATGTGTAAATAAATTACATTTCATGTAATTCTTAGGAATAACCACCCAACGAAAAGACTCTACACGACATTAATGGGTTTGGCCCGCTAAATACAAGTCATGTATTTAATACACATCATGTTTTTAAATAGACATCTTGTATATTATTCTACATCAATGTTACATCCCACCAGTTACATCATCTTCTAAAACAAACCAACCACCAATTAGGGGAGGTATCCTAATTTGTCCCAGACTAAATGAAAATGTACATCCCTAAAAATCTAGGACAACATAGATAATGTTTACTCATTTTCTTTATATTCACGTTGATGTTTTATCATATTTACCTATGTTATCATACGAGAATTTGGATTTTATATAACCATTTTATTTTACTAGGACCATATATTTATATACAATTAGTGAAAGAGCCTTAATAAGTTATTGATTTTGGAAGATAGTTTCAATAAAATATTTTTATATTTTTTTCTGATAGAAAATCCAAAAAAAATAAATGTCTAAAAGTTATATACTAGTCTTGTTAACTAGATTATAAAAAGGTTTGGGATAAAAATCCTTCAATAATTTATTTTTCTTATATTAGTATTTTTCATTTAAGTATATATATGTCACATTATTTGGAATTATATGGAATGTGGTTTCATATTATATATTGTTGGGATGAAGTAAGTGAGAGAAAATTTACAGGACCAAAATTGGCAAAAGAAATTGTTGAAATGGTGATGATAATTCAACATGATATGAGGAGATTGTGTATTTTTAAGAAGAGCTATAGACATTACTAGAATAAAGATCATTCATTTGAGTTATGAGACCATGATGTTTTTGAAAATATTTCTATAGAATGATGTGGTTAATTATTGTAAGAAATTGATATTAATCTCACACTCTATTGATGTGAATGAAATTTTGGAGAAATTGATATCAGTATCATACCAGGTAGCCTTACCCCTGATTTAATCTCAAGTATATAATTTGTTTCATATTTTATTTTGATGGAAATATTTACCTAATGCACCTCATGTTTTGAGACATGAGGTGATATAGTTAAAAGAGAGTCTCTACTATGAGTAAATATTAATTTATATTATATATCATAAAAACAAAACATTTTTGAATAAGCTAATTTACCAAGTTAAGGTTATATAAAGGAACCATATGATTAAAGAAGCAGCATGGGAGCCTAAAGCGGTTATGATGGAAAAAAATATTCCCACCTATTTGTGAAAGAATAAAGTTGCTAGGAATCAATTTATTTAAATGAAATGAGTGAGATTAACATGTTACTTCAGTTATCTCGTATATGTTTTATTAAATTAAAATTTATTTTCATTTTATAGTATCATATCCATTTTAAATCTATAAATTATTTTATATAAATATTTTATTACATGATAAATGATTATATTCTATCTAAATTATATTTTAAATATTATATAGGTTTATTTAAAATCTAAAAATATAAAATTTATAGTTATAGTTAGATAGAAATGAGATCATTTTTTTAATTAACTAAAAATTATACTGGAGATAATTTTTGGGATTTTTATGAAAAGGATGCTTTTTGGTTGAATATCGAAGAATACAGATTTTGAAAAATCTGTCACTTTTATAAAATTATAACGATAAAGACTTTATTTAATTTATATGATTTAATTTTGATATGAATATATATATATGTATATTTTCAAATTAATTATTTAAAATTATTATGATGAATTTAGAAACCTATTTTTTCATTTTGAAACCTAAGTACTGTTTTATATAAATAAAATATTTTTTTGACTATTATCTTAAATAAAGTTTATACAAAGATATATTAGGTATTGGATTGGTTTTTAAAATAAAACAACCCTATTGTATTATTAATAATCTAATAAATTTCATTGGGATCAATTATATACATAATATGGAAGAAAAATTTATTTTTATTCATAAAATGATAGTTTTCTAAAAAAATCAGTGTGTTTCAAATTATATATTAAAAGTAATTTTTTCCACCAATTCAAGTTTAATATTTTATTTTTTTTGGAATTTTTATTTATAATATACGTATAATGTATTATCTTCAATTTCTTTTTTATCCAAAAGTTTTATTTACCATAAATAAAGTTAATCACTATGAAAAGTGTTTAAAGGGTTAATGATGGGGCTAAACTATGGGATAATGATTAAAATTTCACTAAAACATGTATAAATTTTATTGTATGGTTTCATTTTATCCATCCATTGTACTATATTTAAAATTTCTTCCACTTGGGGACATTTACCATGAGAACGACTGTAGTTCCCCAACCTCAGTAAGACTAATGTGGGAGTCTACTATCATTACCTTTGGATGATTATATGGAATACAATACCAAAGGATCCTAGAGTTTAGTAGTATTGGAAAAACAAAAATATAATTATTCCTTATATTAAAAATTAATAAACTAATTAAAACATAAATTTTATGATAATAAATTTGTCCCAACTTCGATTATCCTTGCATATCATTCATAGTACCCTTCATGGATTCTTAGGGAAAGGATAATAATAAGGGTGAGGTAAAATGGTTAGTAAGTTTTATGTAAATTAGAATTAAAAAAATATTCAAAGAGAATAATCAATATGTTAGGGTAAATAAATGATCACACATGCCATGTACCCAATAAACTGAGAGGGAGTGTGTAAAAAATTTGGCATGGTAAATAACCGAACACACATTATATTTAATAGAACTTGATAAGGCATAATCAATATGGTAAGGTAAATAACTGAAAAACATATAATTTAATCAATAATCTGATAATGAAATGTCTCAATATATCTTTTCATATTAAAAACATCATGGATAATAATAACTAAATCAAAATGTAGTAAATTCTTAATTATTGGATTACAGGTTTCCTTGGTACATGGTACCATTACCATGAAGTCCTTTTATAGGAAGGATTATACTATAGTGGGTAAAAACCCATTAGCTTAGGCTAGCCAACTGAATCATCCCCTTAGACTACATATGCATCATGTAGCTATCTAGAGAGAGGACCCTCCTGTGTTGTACCTCTCCAAATTATTCCTCAAATATAGAATAATAGATTTAATTCATGATCAATGTGCCTCATCAAAAATTCATATTGATTAAAAAATGTTGATATAAAATTATTTCCCTAGATATAAAATATCATTCAATGTTGTAACCATATGTAAAAATGGTATAAATTTTAGGAAAAAATATTATTCATGATAAATTATATAGATATTTATGGGAATTTTAATGTCTGTTGATCGTTAAAAATTTAATATTTAAATGGCTCTATAAATTTTATTAAAGGAAGTGAATTTAAATACAATCCTTTTACTAATAAATCATAAAATATCCAGAGGAATAATAAGTATGGTTTCAATAAAACATATACCAATTGGAGAAAAATAAAGGGATATTGTCATTGATAAACGAAAATACAATATATTTTTTAAAAAAATTCTTTAGGAAAATGTACATTCCATTTTAAAAAAAACATTAAAATTAATTTATTTGAAAATAACTTTTTAAAAAAATTATTTAAATATTAACTTTGTGAAATTGAAAAGTAGTCTTCAATGTAATTATTTTGGGAAATTTTATATTGGGTAATAAAACAATTCCCTTTTTATGGTATAGAGGGAGGAAACATACATTTTTCAGAGATTGACATTAACATTCCATTAAAAAGAAATTATGATTAAAAAGGGTAAAATTTTCATTAATAAATCATATTATAAAGATTAAAAACATTTTTGTAAACTGTTTTTAAAAAAGGGATTCTTAAAAGAATTTTTTTTTACTAAATGAATAAATTAAGTCATATTTTCTTGAAAACATTTTTTGAAACAGTTTTAGTACAAAAGATATGAAAATAGAAATATTACATAAAATATATCATGAATACCTAGTGTAGAAGAAAATTAAAGGTTTTATTGAACAATGATCAAATAAATTTCATTAAAGTAATTTCAAGAATATAAGATCTTTATTAGAACGTGATAGTGAATTAAACCGAAAATATGATCATAACATTGAAGTGAGAGTTAATAAATGAGTTGATTATGTGTATAAATTATAAATCCAAATATAATTAGTTGAAATATATCAATATATATTGAATTATATTATAAAAATTATCATATAATATTATCGACAATGAGGAATTCATAAAACTAAATGGAAAATGACTGAGTTATGAAATTTCATTACCACTTGGTAACATTAAGTTCAAATCCACTTAGATGAAATAATTAAAATTGAAACTAAAAAAATATAGACCCAGCCTTGAAGATTACATAATATTGAGTTATTTCAAGAATTCAAAATAAGGATCTATTGAATATTAGAGTTTTAGAGAGTTACACCATAACTATTACATAGAAACTTAGATAATACATTGTAGACAATTCTACTCAATATCCATTTTTTCATATTCTAAACCATTATAAAATAAATCACGATTCATTTTTATTGATAAAAATCTTCATATAATTCCTCTTGAAGTATTCCTTTCTATTACCTATCATTATAAACTATGGAAAAACATTATAAAATTATGGGATGAGCACAAAAAATCGTAGTAATGAATAGAAAATAAGTAATGAAACTATTAGTCCACAAATAATTTAAAGTCAGGAAAACATTTCAAAAAAAATTATTTTCACACATAAAACATAAAATATTTATCCTAAATCAGTAAATCATATGATTCATGAAAACTTTCTTTGATATCACAAATCATAAATGTAACTTATTGAATCCATATCATACATACAAAATATCTTTTGTAGAAACATATGGAATAACCTTCATGGTTTCTTTTGGAATACCCAACATAATATATTCTGTAAATTTATTAGGAGAAAATTTAATATATAACTCTGTATCATTACCCAATGCATTTATGAGCTATCAATAGAATACCCACCCTCGGATTATCATGGAACCACCAATATAAAAATGAAATTACTAATAACCATAACGTAATCATAACACTTTATAAAGCATAATAGAATAAAATAACATTTCCTCAATGCAATCATAAGATATCATTCCATGATATTGTCATAATAAATCCTTCCAAAAAACCATTATAAATACACAAATACATGAAAATTGAATATGGTATTCATTTTAATTCTAAAAAAATTAAGTCTTATAGAGGAATCCAATTGTCAAATAATGTTCACAGCGGCAAAAAATTCATTGTCACTGCACAAGATAAAAAAACATTTATTTGGTCTTTTAGTATAACTCATTATAGAAAAATATAACTTTTGAAAAAAACTGAGTTATATTAAAATTCATTGGGGTTTATTATACACTTTATATAATAATGTGGTGTTTATCATGAAAATATGACTCAATTAAAGGAGATTCAGACTAAGTCCCTTACCTCTGGTCCAAATATTCTCGTAAGTTATTTTTATTTATAAATATTAAAGATAGGTTAATTTATAACATCTCAATTATTTTTTCATGTTCATTATTCATTTTATATAACTTATTACCATTTTATAACAATTACATAATGATTTAATATCATGTTAGACGTTTTGACTATATTTGGTACTAGAGTGGAAAATGAACTTGGTAAGATGTCAATAGTTCAAGTGGTCATAAGTACATTATCTACAGAATAATATTCCTGAATTTATTATCATATTTATACCTACATTATATCATTAAATCAAATCATGAAGTGTGATTATGAATAATGAACAATGTTATAGTCATGGAGACGGTAAGTAGTACGTACGCATGAGTAATAATTTCAATTTTTCATAAATAGTTATGGAGAGAATTTACATATTATTTTATCTTTAAATAATGATAAATAAATAAATAATTTCATATGAACCATTTAAATTTACTTATATATTTCATACATGTGATATAATGAATAACAATGAGTCAAATCACTTCGGAGAGGTGATAGTTCACACATAGGCACAAACAACACTATCATTTTTATGTGGATGGAAAGTTAGAATGTAATTGATATATTAATATCTAAGAATGCTTAATATATCATGAATAATAGAAATTAAAATTAATTCCATTATTATAACAAGTCTAGATATACAATTATGAAAAACAATTTAGATATGATCATGGAGGTCAGAGTTCCCACATATGCATTAACTATTAATTCCTTTCCCATTTCATTGAAGTGAAGATAGTTTTAGGTGATTTTATTATCAAGATAAAATATATGTATGTTGAGGATAATAGAGTTATTATTTTATTTATGATGAATAATATTTTAAGGATGTAGAAGATGTAATAAAATAGAAGTATTTAAATAAAAAAATACCTCTTCTTCGAATGATCACCTTTGAAGAACACATGAACACCTCTAAGGAGGTTGTTATGCACAAAATAATGCATCAAGAATGTGGGTAGGGATTCCATGAAGGTTTTTGGGAAGATATTGGATAACCCAAATGGTTTTGGATGTGTGATTAATAGAGAGGAATGAGTACCTTCTTATAAGAGAGGGGAGGGGAACCCTTGGAATTATTAATTGTATTAAACCAATATAAATTTAATTTGGATTAAAAATGGGTCCAAACACATTTTATAGGTTATACGATTATTATGGGTTAAAATATTATCATCCAATTAAAATTATACATGTTTAGTGATTTTTTAATCCTTATTGTTTTGTTTTTACCCCTTTTAACTCTTACCATTTTATAAATAAATTTACACATAAATGATGAAAATAATTACCAAATCAAGAAACATTTTCCAATTAATTAGTCATTGATGAAATTTTAGGGTAATATCAACTCTTTGGAAGAATATAATATTTTTAGAAATTTTATATCATTTAATTAAATATTTTATATTTTAAAATATAAATTATTTCATTTTTTGAAACTATTCATTACATGAATTTTTAAAAACATCATAACAACATGATTAATTAGAAGAAACTACCTTAACTCAATCATAAAATTTCACGTTGATCTAAAAAATTCGTGTATGAAATAAGATATTTCAAATTATATATATTTTAATATTATTAATATCATTTATTTGATTCTTTCTTCAATAAATCTGTTACTCCAACATCTTTGTGTCATAGTCATATTTAATTATTTTATTCATAAAAAATATAAATAAATTACCATTTTTTAGTTAATCTTTTTAAATATATAATTACTATTCATAGTTGATTATATCAATTATATAATGACATATTAAAATAGTTTTAGTAACAATATATATATTTATTACATATTTTCCTTTACTTTAAATTAAATGTTATTAATGTCATAATAACACCCAAGTGGATCCCAAAGGTCATCATTTAAGACCAGGGATGTTCATGATATATAATAACTCATCCAATGGTATTATAATATGAGTTAGTGTAAAGTTATAATTTTATAATATTAATTTTACCTTTAATTTCCATATTTATCATTAAAAGTGGTATAAAAATACTGCAGTTACTATTCACGAAAAATAATTTTGATCATGTAAGACCAAATTTTTTATACTAACTACAACCTTGTATGAGGTTTTCGAATATTCACCTCACTAAATTGGTTTAATTAGGTTTAACTCTAACCCCATTAATGGATCGAGAAAATGGGGTTTTTAAGTGAAACGTTCAACATTTCACATTGTTTATCTATTTTATTTCAATTTGAAAAAGAATATAATGAACTAAATTATATTAAATAATAAATAACATTATATAATTATACCTTAAACCCATTTGAAATTTTAATCAAATAATACAAAAAATTTATATGAAAACGTAGTTATGAATTTAAATTCAGTATTTTCACAATTCATTACAATATGAATGTTATCATAAAAAAACCAAAAACTTACCCAAAATAAATTTTTACGTCTCAATTCCAAATAAGAAATATATTTTTTGAAATATAACATATATTTGTGTCAAAAAGTATATTTTAAAATGTTTCTCCTTCAATATGTGGCAAACTGTATTTTTTTTGATAAATACTTCTTTTATATTAAAAATTGAATTTGTTCTTATATAATGTCAAAAAAATATAAGATGAATTTTAAACATTAAATTTAATATATTAAATATATATTTCATTAATAAAATCCAGAAATAATTATTTTTTTAAAACACCCTTTGCACACAATTAAAGAGTTTTTCAGTAAAACATTTTCTTTTATTTTAAAAAAGGTTTTACTTTCACATATAATTAATTTGTCAGCAATGAATTATTTATACATGTGTAAATAGTATATTAATAATTAAATTAATACTATTAATTTACACTAATACAATTTCTAGGTGATACCTATGACTTAAAATAAAAATAATTGTAATATATTATTTTTTAGTATAACTTAGTCTTGTGTACAACATTGGATTTTGGATAAACCAATTACTGTGTGTCAGGTGCGCTATCGAACATAGCACCCATTAAGGTAAAATTAATATCTAATTGTTAAATATTAATAAATATGAAAAATTATTATTCTAAAATTATTTGGTATGTTTCGTCCTTACACCCTTTTCGAAATTGCATCCTCGCTTTTTTAAATTTGGTCTTGCAAACTAAGGTTTTACTTTTCAAAATTAATTCATTGAAATCCCACATCGGAAAATAGTAAATAAAATATCTACTTTAAAATATACAAAACAACACAAAAAAGTTCACCCGAGATAAAACATACTAGGATTTGATATAGAAAAACATTAATATGGACGAAAAACCAACCATAATATTCTGATGGAGAGTTATATAAAACATGATCGGGCGAAAGTTAACAATCATAAAACCATAAATTTTTTAGTAGTTTAACATTATTTGATTTCATAGAAGTAAAATTAACTGACTAATTTTTTTAATATCCTTTTCATCGAGTTGTGTAATTATTTTACTACCTGGGCTATGAACATAATGAAATATACTTTCATGATAAGTAGAGTTTCATCCTTTAATCAAATTCCACCAAAAACTCATATTTCCTCCAAAGGATGAGTATTTAAGATGAATTTTTCATTTATGAATAATCTCCTATAGAATTAAATAATCGAAAAAATATTAACTATCTATTAAACATGTCTTGAAACATTAACAAAAACCAAAAAGTCTGGATAAAATAATATAATTACAAAAATATAATTAACATTAAATGAATAATGACTACATTAAATCTTTACGATGAAAAAGTATAATCTAAAGTTCAACATAAACCATTCAATAAATGACTATCCAAGAAATTCCTCATAACGAAATATTATAACTACGATTAAATTCTAAAAACCAGAAGGATTTAATCAAACAATCTTCCAAGATAAGTTCTAACATTTAACTAAAAATAACATCAACCATTATCAATGTCTCATGCCAGAAATTCAATTTATAAAATCATAAGTTCTCCAAGATAAGTTAATCATTTCTATAAATAACCCAAATCTCCATAAGTTTTCAATAAAAACAAATATTCTTCCTAAATAAAATACAACCACTATTCCTCAAATAAAATCCCATAGTATTCTATTTTCCTTAGGCATATAGGGTCACCAAAATAGTTAATGTATTCTAAAATAACATTTATCACTTAATCCTAAATTGAGTTTCTATAGAAAGGATACCCATTTGATAAAAAATAGGTTCCCAAAATCAACTTATTCTTATTCCATCAACATTTTAACTAAAAATAAAATTACATACTAACATGGGACTTATCATTTTCTAGTGGTAGGTGATAAAGCCTTATCACACTTCAGTTGTGGTTTCGATTTCCACTATCTTTTCTGACATGACAGGTTATCACCCTTCTTGTGGGTTATCCTTTTCCTAAAAATATATAATTTTATAACATTCTCAAAATTAGATAAAATCCTCAAAATTTACCATAACATGGTTTATCATAAAATGTTGTCTCATACCTTTCATTTAAAACCCCAGAATATAATAACCCATTATTACCTCAATTTCAAATACCATATAAAACCTAATGGTTATCTAAACCTTATTAATTATTCCATTCAATAAAAGATAATTCTATTTTATATAAAATCTTCAGATAACAATCATTAGGGTGACACATGCTATAAAAAAGTCTTCTAACGTAATCCCATCATCAAAAGAGAATTAATAATTTTAAACAATTCACCATCCTACAGTCTACTGTAACTATTGAATCGATCATATGTATAAATCTAAATTAATCAGAAATTTTTTGTCCTTTAACCCTGATTTTCCATATTATTCCTTTATAATTATTTAATAAAAACAAAAATATACACCATGTCCAAAGATTCAATAATGTTAAACCATAAGACAAGAAATAATTCATACCTTTCATTGTTAATTTTCAGTTTCCTCATATTCAATTGGAATTTCATTAGGTATTGATAAACATATATTTTATGGTCCTACTAATCCAATATGATAACATTATTCCTAGTAAATTGACTTGCGTAATGACTGTATATCCCACATTTAAAACATTCAATTGATAACTCAAAAATAACATCTTTCCATTTCCTATAGTTAACTGAATTCTTCCTTATTCTTTAGTAGGTTATTGCTTTATGACCTTCATTACAACATCTATAAAATCTTTCTATCCCTTTAAAACATTTTCCTAGGTTTTTTTCCACATCCTCAAAACAAATTTCATTTAATATACTTACCTTTATGATTATTAATTGAACATCCACAAGGATTCATTTTTCTCATATATGATGCATTAGAAAAATCACCATGGTTCTAGTGGTTAATCATGACGCCCTATAATTCGTTTAAAATAACCATGATAGTTCTAATAGAAACTCTTATTTCATTCAAATTCTTATTTAGAGTACTGCCACTTTTTCATGCACATCCATTGTTACTTGGGTGCCAGGTGGATCTAGTTATTTACTAAAACAAAAATTGTTATTGTGATTATATCAATAAAATCATCATATACTATCTTTTGATATAGATAAACACTAAGATATAAATATTAATTTTATCTAAATATCATTAAATTTGTTTTAAAAAACAACGGCTATTTCTATTATTCTAACCATTATAGTCAGATATAACTTGTAACTTACTCGAAAATATCAATGAAACCTCTAAAGTAGTCTAAACTCTCCTCTAATAGAAACTATAATTCCATATCCTTAAAAATTACATAATCTTGAGTTATGTCTATAATTCACATTGAGGATATTTTTAGTTTTAAAATTATAATTAATTAGTCCATAACTATTATATAACAAATTCAATATTACAAAGTAGAGAAGTCTACCCAATATCCATTTTTTCTACCATATAAAACATTTTAAAACAAATCTTCATTTATTATTCTTGATAAAAATATTCATAACATTCCTCTTAACATATTTCTTTATCTTAATAATAATTATACCATATAGAAAATAATTTCAAAAACTTTTTATGAGCATAAAAACTCACTAAGGAAAATATAATAAGTCATGAAACTGTTATTCCATGAATATTTTAAACTCACTATTTTTTTTTCATAAAATCATTATTTTAACCCATACAACATATACTCCTTAAAATATATAATCAAATCATAAGATTCACGAAAAAAATATTATAAATAAATAATAATAAATGTAACTTGTGGAATCCATTTCGTATATACACTGTAGCTTTCACAGATACATAGGGAGTAAAATTCTTGGATACATTTGGATTACCCATGACTGTATATTATCTAAATATCTTAGGAGAAACCCTATAATTTAACTCCACCTCATTAACCAATGCATTAGAGATATATCAAGGGCTTACCCGCCCTCATTTTATCACATAACCACCTACATACATAAGAAAATCCCAAAACCATAACATAATCATAACACATTAACAAGCATAAAAAAACATTTCCACAATGAAATCAGAAGATAAAATTTAAAGATATTAACATAATTAATTCCTCCAAAAAAAATTTTCAATATCAAAATACATGAAAAGGGGATATGGTCCTTATTTTACTTTTTAAAACACTAAGGCTTATAGAGGAATCCAAATATCAAATAATGGCCAAGGAGGCGGAAAGGTCATTTCCACCGCATATGTTAAAAACATTCATTTTATCGTTTCGTAAAATGCTTCATAGAAAAATATTACATTGAAA
The DNA here is from genome assembly GCA_963277665.1 of Viscum album. Taxonomy (NCBI): domain Eukaryota; kingdom Viridiplantae; phylum Streptophyta; class Magnoliopsida; order Santalales; family Viscaceae; genus Viscum; species Viscum album. The sequence continues at coordinate 1,995,586,622 of OY728151.1, forward strand.
ATCCATTTAAAAAAATTAAAATTAAAATAGTTTGATTATACACCTTATAAATTTAAGTGGTGTTTAACTGCAAAAAATTCCTCATTAGAAGGAGATTGAGATGAATTCCCTTACCTTGAGTATGAATCGTATCATATGCTCTTTATCATCTTAAATAATAAAATTAGGATAATTTTTTCTTTATCAAGAACATTTTTCTTATTCATTATTCATTTTATAACACTTATTACCATGTTATAACAATAACATAATGATTTATGTTCATGTCAGATGTTTTCTCAATATTTGGTACCTGATTCAAAAATGAACTTGGTATGATATCAATAGTTCATGTGGTCATAAGTCCATAATATATAGAATAATATTCATGATATTATTATCATTTTTATACATAAATTTAAACTCTAAATCAAATACTGATGTGTGGTTATGAAAAATGAACAACCTTATAAACATGGAGACGGTAAGCTGTATGTACACATGAGTAACATTTTCCATTTGTCATTCATGTTTAAGGAAAATAATTAAGTATAATTCTAAATTTATAGATTAATTATAAAATCATTAATATAATATTAATAATTTAAATAATGTTATATATATCATAAAACTGATATAATTAATAAAACAAGTCACATCACTTCGTAGAGGTGATAGTTCACACACACACACACAAATAAACAAAACTTTCATTTTTATGCTCATGAAATGTAAGATTGTAATTATTATATTATAATGTTATAATGACTAATATATCAGTAGTGATAAATATTAACTTTAAATCTATTATTTTAACTAGTCAAGAGTTTTTATTATGAAAAATGAAGTAGATCAGTTTGTGAAGATGATAATTCACACATACGCACGACCAGTTAATTCTTTTCCCATTTAATGAAAGTGGAGAAGGATTTAGGTGATGATATTTTGTTGATTAATTATAATTATATTTATAATAACAATTTTTTTATTTCATATAGTAATAATAATATATTAATTAAGTGGAAGAATAAATAAAATAGAAATACTTAAAGACAATGATACATCTACTTCGGTTGATCACCTTTGAAGAACACTTTAACACCTCTAGGGATGGTTTTCTACCTAAGCTACGGCCTCAAGAATGTGAGGATGGATTATATTAAAGGGTTTGGAAAAATATTAGCTAAAATAAATGTTTCTGTATCACTTACATAACCCGAATATTAAAATTGTTTTTTTAAGAGGAGACATTTTAATGACATTTTTTCATTTACTTTAAATTAAATGTTATAAATGTCATAATCAAACCGATGTGGCTTCTAGAAGTCACCGTTTTCCCCCAAGGATGGTCATGGTTGATAATAAATCATCCAATAAGAATGGGACATGTGTTTAGGTAATGTAATAATATAATAATATTAAATTTACCTTTAATTTCCATATTTACCATTAATTATGTTAAATATAATACTAAAGTTATTATCCACCAAAAATTACTTTGAACCTATTGGGACAAATTTTTAATATTGAGTACAACCATGTATGTTTTTTTTATAAATTCAACTCACAGAAGTGGTTAGATTTGGTTTATCAAAAATCCCATTGACAGATTAGGAAAATGAGTTTTTTAAAGTAAGACGTTCAAAAGTTCACATATTATTTCTATTCATATTTTATTTTTAAAAGAATACAATGAACTACATTAGAATAAAATATAAATATATCTTCTAATTAAAGATAAAATCTACGTAAAAGGTTAATTTTAAAATATAAATAAATTAGATGAAATCACATTTTTGAATTAAAATGTACTATTTTTTCTATTCCTTAAAATATGAATGTTATTCAAAAAATAAAAAAACTTTATCCAATTTTTTTTAACGATTATAAAGGGTAATATTATTTTTTTCAAATAGAACATATAAAAGTGTGAAAAACAAGAATTAAAATGGTTTCCCCATTAAACGGTGGTGAAACAACATTTTTTTTGGAAAAAATTACTTATTTTATTAAAAAATAATATGATATTATATCATGTATACAGAACATATAAGATGAATTTAAAAGATGGAAGTGAATATATTACACATATATTTCATTAATAAAGTATATAAAGTGTGATTTTATTATTTTACAAAAAAAAAAACTTCTACACATTTAATTACTTTTCCAGCAAAATGTTTCATTTTGTTTTAAAAAATGTTTTAAATTCATTTATACACAATTGGTTCTAAATAATTATACATACATTTATAATTAATATTATCATAATTAAATTAATATTATTCATTTCAACCAATAAAATGGATAGGATAAAACTACCACTTTAAATAATAATATTAATAATATATTATTTTTCAGTATAACTCAGTATTTTTACAACAAAAGATTTCGGAGAAACCCATTGCTATGTTTTGGGTATTCTATTAAACATAGTTCCCGATTAAGTTAAAATTATTATCTAATTCATAAATATTAAAAAAATTGAAAAGGTATTTTTCTATAGTTACCTTGATGTTACAAAAAATATCATGAATAATGAATTATTAATGAAATTAAATGTCTAAAGGGATGTCCAAAATTTATATAAATGAAACTAGGCACATTACATTATAATAAGACTTAATGTTATGAAATTGTGACCAAAACACTTTTAACTTGGTAACTTTTGAATAATAAACCAAATTAAAGAAATAATGTTAATTGAAAAATTAAATACAATGAAGACAAATTTATTCATGATATAAAATGAAATAGTTTCAGTATGTACACAAGATAAAATAAATAGGTGGTGAATATGTAGTATGCCTCACAAAAGTAAACGTGAGACCAAAATACATTAGCTTACATGTCCTTTTGGGTGAACATCCCATAAATTCAATATAATGGTTTTATGAATGTTTTTAACTTATAAAACAACCATAATTTTAATTATAATATCATATAAGATAATATTATAATATCATTTTACCCATTCATTAATGATCTCTCCTTATATTCATTGTTTCGGGATAAAACTACTTTTTTCGAGTGTGTTTTGACATGTTAATTTTTTTTCTTCTTAATTTAATCATGAATTTATAATCTCTAGAATGTAAAATGTGATATAAATATTCTATATATTCAGTATATAGGTATTTAGAATAATCCATATTAGTTGGTGATTGGAAATAAAATGTACTATTCATGGAGACCGTATGTCGTGCGTACGTAAGAATGTTACATCCAATTCATTTTCATATTTAAAAGAATGTACATAAAATGATAAATATACACATTATTGTATTTTATTTTTTAATTATCATATTTATTTCATATATGTCACATATAATTATTAAAACCATCATTATAATCATTGTATAGCGTGAATGAATCACATCGCTATGAGGAGGCAGTAGTCCACATGTTCACAAACGATGTTATCATATTCCCAAAAATGTAAATCATGAAGGAATGTGTAGTATAAAAAAGTTCCATAAACAAAAATAAATTATAAATACTCTATATATCATATATAAAAAAACAAATCCATTATTATTCCATCCCTGAAAGGTGGTAAATGGAAGAATGAATGACATCTGTTTATGAGGTGTTAGTCCACTGTACACAGAAATGTTGATTTTTTATCCCATTTGATAGATGTGTATGATTGGGTAGGTATAGATTTCCAAATTAAATCATCTTATTATATTTTTTAATATAAAGTTATTATATAATATTGATATACAAATAATTTATGGGGTGGACGAGTAAGTGATACAAAATTGATTATTAAAGAATGTTACGCCTTATTTGGGCTAATCCATTTGGATTAAACAAAAAGAAATCATTTTTTTTGGATTTATTCGCAAATTTAGGATTATATTATTAGTTGAGGGATGTTTTGAGATTATTTTAGAAGGGTTTTGTAGAGAAAAATAGCATTAATTGTGTGACAAAGTGAGAGGGGTGAGTGCCTTTTATAGTAGAGGTGTGAAATTATTCTTGATATGAAAATTTAAATATTATTGAGAGGACTCTCATATATCATATTCCTCTAATAATTAAACTAATTCAAGATAAGGGAGGATATTGTTAGAATACATCTAGAAAATATGTTTTAGATATCTGTCAAGGTTATTGTGGCCCTTCTGTGTATGGCTTAGTCCCCTGTTAATCTTAATCTTACCTTAATCTCAATTATTACTTTTAAATACATTCTGTAACTCCCCAAGATTTTATAGTGCATTATCTCTTGAAAGTAATTAAATAACTTGCGCTACACGCAACACCGAGTTCGAGTGCACCACGACTTACCAAACTAACCGTTCAAAGAGAAGTTATGAATAGTATTAACTGAATTTTGAAATTTATATACTCCATAAAATTTTATAATCCATACTATTTGTTTCTTAGACATAATAATAGAACAAATACATTTTTTAGATAAAAGAAGTATTTTTAAAAAAAGTCAATTTCACCTCCTTTTAGTGGTGAACCCTATTTAGAACCAATATTTGACACTTTTACGAACTCAAATTAATGAAATTAAATTATCCTTTATAAGGGGGACATTAAAATTTATTTTGGATAACTTTTTGGTATTTTTATGATAACATTCTTATTTTAATGAATAGTGAAAAATAATTAATTGTAATTGAAACCATCATTTTTAATAGAAATAATTTATTGTGTTAAATTATGCTTTTTAATAGTTTGGAAGTATAATTTGATTTTTTTTTCATTTAATACAATATAAGTCATTATATGTAATTTAACATTTAATTTTGACATAAACTCATGTCAATTTTTTATAGTTTTTACTTTTTAAAAACCCGCTTATTCGTTTTGACAACAAGAATTAATTTTAAATTAATTAATGCTACTTATAATTTTTGAATTTTCTAAAATAGAATTCACTTTTATATTCTGAAAATCAAAATTATCATAGGGTGATTTTTTTGTATTTTTCTAAAAACATTAAATTTTTGATAAATAGTGAAAAAACATTGCATTATTGTTTAAAACCACCTATTTATTTATATAATTAATTATTTTATATTAATTTATTTTAATTAAAATTATATATATAATACCTATATATGTTCAATTTAATTCATTGAGGACATTTTCTAATAAAATTAGGTGTATAAAATTTTATTGAACTTTGTAACGTCTTTTACCCACCTTCTAGACACATTTGAAAATTTGAATAAATCGTAATTTTACCACTTCTGTGAATTGAATTTTAAAAATCTGAGATACATGGTTGACATCCTTAAGTAATTTTTTTTTCAATAGGATGAAAATAATTTTTGGTGAATAGTAATTTTTGACTTTTATTTACCACAGTTAAAAGTAAGATGGGTAATTATAGGTAAAAATGATATTATAATTACACTAACACATTTTCTAATTCTATTGGATAATTGTATTTCAACCAAAACCATCCTTAGGAATAAAATATGATCCTTTTTGTCCACTTGGATTAGATTAAGACATTTATTATTATTTTATATAAAGAAGAGTTAAAAGTGTTAAATTAAAATCTTAATAACTAAACCATTTTTAATATAAGGTCACACATAAGTTAAATTCAACTATAAATTTTCATTATAAATATAAAAAGTTTTCTTACAAACTGGTATTTTATTTATAATATTTAAAGATTAAATAATTAAATTTATTTATGACCTAATGATGATGCAAAAATTATTTTATGAATGAATGATTAAAATAATTGATATTATAAATATAAAAATAAATGTAAATTGAGGCTTTTGATTCCATACACTAATTTTATAGGTTAATATTACCTATTAGGTTTGATTAATTTATTTTTTGAATTGAAAAATTTGTTATGACTTTATCAAAAATAAAATACCAAATTGTGTCAAAATAGACATAAATGAGTTTTTAAAACAAATAACATTTTATTAGTTGATATAATATTTCTGAAAATATATGGTTTGGCTAGAGAACTTATATAAGGTTACATATATCAATAATTAACCACTTTATCTTCTCTGGGATTTTAATAATTTGTTTACTAACCATTTATTATTATAATACAAGAAGATATGGTAAAAGTTAAACTATTTAACTAAGAGTTAAATATAATAGATAGGGTTAATATGGTGACCTAAAAATGTCTAAAACCTATTGGTTGAGAGTATTTCTACCCATACCCACCTTATATTTTAAATAAATTAATTTGGATCCATTAGAGACTGAAAATTATTTTTTAGTAAAATAATATTTCAAACTTTTCCTAATGTGACCCTCACCTCTCTTATAAAAGGGTTCTTCCCCTTCTCTAAAAATCACACCTCCAAAGCCATTTGGATCTGTCAAACCCTACCCAAATCTCCTCTTAAATTCCCTCACATAACCTTTTAGGGATTACCTTGAGCACAAAGTCATCCTAAGGAGCTCTTTTTTTCAAATCAAAAGGAAAAAAACCAAAGAAGAGGTAATTATTTTAACACCTCTTTCAAAGTTCTTTTCTTCTTCAACTTTCTCATTCTTTGTTATTTCCATAAAAAAATAATAACTCTAGTGCCTTATACATAATATGATGTTATTATAAATATGATTCAATCATAAACATTATTCTATACATCTTATGAATGATAATGTCACCATGTGTGAGTACGTACGGCTTACAGTCTTCACACCGTGGTGTAATTTATTTTCGAACACTATGTTATTTGGATGTATATAATGATAAGAAATATGCGTGTAAATAATGAAAATAAAATGATAATTTTTCTTTAAAATTAATATACAATCCAATTACACACCTTTTAATCATTAATCAAAATTATATCGTTGTGCGTGTGTACATATGACTTACCATCTCCATGGCGCAATGAGATTCATTTCCAGGTTCAAGATTCAACGATGATTATAAAAAAATATATTATTAATATGTAATATATGAAATTATAACTCTAATAGATAGATATATATATGTATGTATGTATGTATGTATGTACTTATATATATCATATTCACATACTTCTATTCAATACGATATGAAAACAGAGAAATCATTTATGCGTACATACGACCTACCGTCTCCATAAACGGTGTATTCCATTTCATATATATATATTATATATTTTTATATTCTAAATATATATTATATATAAATCATTTTTTATTATATTTAAGTATTTAAATCATAATCTAATGATATGATCAATAATAACACGTTAAAACACATATGAGGATGAAAGTGATTATTATAGAAAATGTAAATTTAACATGGAAATAATTATTACATGGGTAGTATAAAGTCATAAATATATCATGTATGACATAATAAATATTAATATGGTTCTGTTATAATTTAATAATATAATATATTCATTATATATGAGGTTAAATGTACCCTCTACAAAAGGAGAGTGCAAGGTAATGGTTAATTCCTCAATCTAATTATTATCCAAGATTGATTGTGTTTTAGTATTTTATGAGACATATTTATTATCCATGTCCATGTTTCATAAAAGATATTTAAAAATGGTTCTTTTAAGTTAATATTTTACTAAAACATCATTTTAAAGGTTTTAAATATTAATTCTTCAAAATCATTCTCATTAATTTCCATGTCTTCAAAATGGTTTTAAGGATTTATTAATATGGACATGATTATTTTAAAATGATAATTATTTTCAAATGTTTAAAAGTTGTATTGGACACATTGATTCAAAAATCTCTTTTAAATGACTTAATTTATATATGTCTGACATTTTAATGATTTCACAAAAATGGATATTTCTCTCCAAAAGTTTTACTGATCGTTTTCAACTATGTCAACATTATATACTGAATATTATTCTTATTTAAGGTTGATTTATTAAAATACAATATTCTATTTTTTATCAAATGTGTTTTGATATGTTTTACTATGGATGTGCTATTTTTATACCATTCATGGTTTATGGTTTAAGTATTGACATTTCATATGCTAGTTTTAATATGAATGTTTATGTTATGTTTCATCATTTTCATATGAGGAATGGAGTGGACTATGTAAGTGATGGGTAGGATCCACTATATCCCATTTATTCATCGGTAGACCTTATTAGACAAACTAGTGTCTTGGAAAAATGCCTTGACAAAAATTTTATTTCCAGTCTTGGTACAAGACATTGATTATGTTGTAATGATGTTCGTCATTAGGAATTCTCTCATTTTGAAATTATTTATTACATGTGATTATTCAACTAGTAGAATATCCATGTGCATGTTTATGTAGTAATGTTTGATTTATTTTCTCTATATTATGTTCATGTTTATGTTCAAAAGTATGTTGTTTTTATTACACATCTTGCCTTAAAATTTTATAGATTCCGCTAAATTATTTACCCATACTGAGCATCTATTCTCACCCCTTTATTATGTTTGGTTTTCCAAGGATTCGAAGAAATGTATTATGTTTGATATGTAGGGTTAAGCTAGGGGAATAATAAAATTCTAAACATATTTATTTATGTTCTATTTTATGTTTGAATGTGTAATATAACATTCATGTATGCAATATATTTTCCAAGAATACTAAACTGTTCGGCCTTTCAGAACATGATTCCTTGGAATCATGCCAATGTATTAAAATAATGCACGAGCTCCAGGCTTCTAGGGTCAGGGCATTACAAATTCACTAATATTTTTGGTCCCAAACTAAGTTAAATATCATAGATATTAAAACTTATTATTATTAAAAATAGGGAATAAATTTTACCAAATTCCAATCTGAGAAGTGAAAGAAATAAATTTAAATTTTTTCCCATTGACGGGATGACAATGTAGGGATTTAAAGTTAAAATGTTCAATAAACTGAAATGATTTTATATACCATTTGAACGTGAAATTTATTCCAAGAACCTAAATTAGTGAAATTTATGTATAATAGTACTAAATATACTTTAAAACCAAATTAAAAAATAAAATAACTATCTAAATAAAATTTTGAAAAAATGGTTTCTAATTAAAATTTGTTAATTTTTAATATTCATCAAAAAGTGAAACATATTATACAAATATATAAAATTAACCCTAATAAATTCTAATGTAAATATTTAAAAAAGTATTTTATTTGTAGATATAAAAATAATAAGTTTCAAAATTTAGAATTGAAATAAATGTGCCATTAAAATGAGGAAAAAATTCAATTATAAAAATATAAATTTTTATGCATGACATTAATTTTTTAATCTTTTTTCAGTAAAATATATTGGATGAATATAAAAATATTTTATTGAATATATAATACATAAATATCATTAAAATAATCCACTAATTGTAGTTAATTTAATTTTATTATAATAAAGCACCTTATGAACATAAAAATAATCTTTTATAAAAACATTTCATTTATATTTAATTTGGTTCATTATTAATTTATTATTAATTGGTAACCAATTATATCCATCATAAATATTCATATGTTAGATAATACTATTCAAAAATACTAGTTTAATGGACATGTTATATCTTATTATATTAAATAATTATTTTTGAATAATATATTGTTTTTTGGTAAAACATGGTGTTGTCTATAACATAAGAATAGATGAATGTCTTTTTTTCATCTGATGTAAAAAAACTCATTATTGAATGCATTCCATGCTATATAATATATTAAATTTATTTTAAATATTAAATATAAGATAAATACATGATATGTTATATTCATTTCAACATTTTTTTGTATATCATACACGCAATAAAAGAAAAGTTTATATATTTCAATTTTTGGTGTTTCACATTCTCCACAGTATAAATAAATTACATCCTCGCAATCCAAATTATATCTTTATAACCAAGGGGTTTATATTTGAAAATTACTTTTCTAAAAACCCCACATTGAAAAATAGATTATAATATGTCCTTTTACTAATAGAGAATGAGATGTAAAATGGTCACATGGAATAAAATAAAACTAGGTTTCTTCTAAAAAGAACAATATTTGAATGTGAAAACACAAGCTTGGAGGACAAACATAAATAATTATAGAGATTGTTTGAGGTCATTGATCACAATCAAGTGAATGCTCAATGTAATGTAAAGGGCCCAAATTCCATAAATATATAATGATTTAAAATATCAACAGTTAATTAAAAAAAGAAGGTATTAAGATAAATTTTTTGTTTTAAGATCATTTTCCTAATGTTAAAGAATTATTTGTTTAAGAAAGAATAAAATAAAATATACATACATTATACATTTCAATTTCATAAGATAAAATTCATTTTTTAGTTATGGTTTGATCAAAATCTAATTCATATCTTACAACAAGAAATAGATATCCTAAAATGAATTTTTTATTTATTTATGAAGGACTAATGTTTAATTTTTAATGATCATATGATCTAGAAAAATGTGTTTACATAGTTCTCAATCTATTTTCAGAAACTAATATGGTTAACACATTAATATCTAAACATTATATATAATAACTAATAATTCATCATTAAAATTCATTCATAAAATATTTTATCTAAAAACAATGATACATTAATAAGGAAATTATGTAGGTCAGTGGTTGGTGTGAAACCCTTACCATCCTTCGGTCAAAGGTTCAATCCCCACTACCTATCCTAATTTGATTGGTTGTCACATGGGATATGAGTTTTACTGTTTTTAACTATATTAATATGATTTCCAAAATAAATACAATGTACACACTTTAAATAAGGTATATCAATAAATATCCTTTTAACTATGGTATTCAATACAATCTTAATACATAACTAATTCAACCTAATAATTTAAACATACGTCCTTACATGGTATATAGTTTAACCTGGTTCAGTCATTATCATTATATATTCAAATCCTTCATTATGATTTAAATAAAAATCTGTTTCATCATAAGTTTATACCCTTTCACCATCAAAACAGGTGAATAATATGGCTCGTTTTCATGTACTAGATTATTCTCGAGTTAGGCCCGATTCAACTTTTTAGAGTTGTTACCCTTAGGTACATCTAATTCCGAACATCATCCAATTTTGTTATCCAGACATATATTTATTTACAAGAAATCCAAATATTCTCTATCTATTATAAAATTTAGGATGTTCTTCTCTGCTTATCCTTGGATTCAACATTAGGGTTATGTTCTGAAATCTATGTTCCTAAATGTATAGTTCACATGGTTTCTACTAAACTTCCTCTAATACCAAATATATCTCCCCAACCCCAATTCATATGATGTCAGTGTCCAATTACATTACCTTAGTATGATTACATGGAATAAAATTTTAAAGGAATGAAGATATTCATAGTCTTGGTAAACTAGATACATACAAGAGCCTTGAGTTACCAATGAATACACTAATTACAACATATTCTTTTATAGATAATAACTTTATTAGAACATATCATACCATTTAATATATTTTATAATACTCTTCATGGGTTCATTTGTAAAGGAATTCAAATAAAGGTGACCTAATATTCTCAGTACCAGTTACTTATATAAAAAATAATAATTAATTAATGATAATAATCAATATAAAAAGGAATAAAACTGAACTCACATGACATGAAATCCATTAACATAGTGGGAGGGTATAAAAAATATGTTATGTTAAATAAATGAACACACTTACCATTTAAATAATTTGGATAAGGCATAATAAATATGGTAATGTAAATAACTGAAATACATTCCATTTAATCAATAATCATAGAATAAAATTCATCCATATATTTTTTCATTATTAAAATATGATGGATAAAAAAACTGGATCAAAATGAAGGAAGTGCTTAATTATTGGACGTTATGTTTCCTAGGTCCATGGTACCTTTACCATCATGATCATTTAGAAGAAGGTTTATAATATAACAGATAAACACATTAGATTATAGTAGCCAACTTATTTTTCAAATGAGACTATTGATGCATCATCAGGATATCTATATCCCGGATCCACCCATGTCATACCTTTATAAATATTCCAAATATATCTAATAATATATATAATTCATTAAAAATATGATTTATCAAATATCCAAATATAATAAAATAGGAGGATTTATCAATATTTTCCCATATATGAAATAACCTTCAAAGTAAACACTATATATATAAAATGATACTGTGATTAAGAAATAATCATACGCATGATAGATAATATGTATATATAGGGGAAATTTATTATTCAGTGATAATTGGAAATTTAATATTTCAGTGGGACTATAAAAATGAATCAGAGAAGTTAATGTCAACATTATCCTTGGACAAATCAATCATAATCAATCCAAATCAAGAATATAGATGGTTTCAATACAAAATCTCCCAAGTAATGTAAATTAAATTGTTCTTGTCACTAATGAATGAAATTATTCTTAAGTTATTTTTTCAAAAACATTCATGAGGAAATTATATTTTTCATTATTAATTTTTTTTAAATCATTTTCGTCAAAAATTAATTTTATTAAAAATTTCATTAAAATTTATATTTGTAAAATTGAAATGGAATCATTCATGAATGGATGGTGGGAAATTGTGTACAAGGTAAAAATTATATTCCTTATGCACAACAATGAAGACAGAGAAGTACATTGTTCGGAAAGAAACAATAATATTCATTTGAAAATATTTGTAAAAAGAAAAAGGGTAAAAATGTCATTAATAAATCATTTTTAATGGTTAAAAACATTTTTGAGAACCTATTTCGAAAATAATTCTTTTAGAATAAATCAATTTCTGAGGCTAAAGAGATAAATTAAGATAGGTATTCATGAAAAAAATTTCTAAAACATTTTGAGTACTAATGATTGGGAAGATGGAACTATTCCTGAGAATGGTCATGAATACCCAACGTATAATAAAACTAATTTTTTTTTATTAATTATAATATAAATTCCTTTATATTAATTTCAAGAATATTCAATCTAAATTAGAATGATATTGTGAAATAAACCCTTAAATAATCATAATATTGAAGTGATAATAAATCAATGAGTTGATCATGTGTATCCATATTGAATATAAATATAATAAATGGAAATACATAAATATATATCTAAATTCATTTTACACATAATCATTTAATATTAATGACAATTATGATGTAATATAACTTAATGGAATATAATTGAGTTACTAAATTTCATTATAAACTTGGTAACATTGATTCCAAATTCCATTAGATGAAATGATTAAAATTGAAAATAAAAATACAATGATTAGTTAATTATTAATGGTATTAAATGTCATAAGGGTGTTATATATACCATTTTAAAGAAACTAGGTGCATATCATTACAATATACAATAATGAAATGAAATTGGGAAGAAATCCCTTACTATATGGTAAGTTATGAATCATAAACCCCATGAAAGAAATGAACTCAAATGAAAATTTAAATTTTGTTACGAAAATTTATATATGATATAAAATAAAATATGGGAAGTATATACAGAAAAAATTTAAATAAATTGTGAATATGGTGTATGCCTCATGAAAGTAAAAGTGATACTAAAATTACTTACCTTGCATTTCCTTTTAGGTGAACGTCCTTTAACATCATATATAATGGTTTTAAGAATATAATGATCATATAACAATACCATAATTTTTTTTAATATCATATATTATTCTATTATAATATCTTATTACTTGTCCTTTAATGATCTTTCCTTATTTTCATCATTTGGGGTAATACCTCTTTTTTTATTATGTTTTGACTTATTATTTTGTGTTATTCTTGCATCGATCTTGATTTCATCATATAAAAAATTAAAAAAAAGATTTAATTAAAATTTATATTCATTATATAAGTATTTATAATAATAAATAATTTTTTAGATAGGAAATGAAATGTACTATTCATGGTGACGTTAGGCCATATATACACCTGAATGCTACTTCCATTTCATTCTCTTATTTAAAAGAATGAATTGTAATTCAAATTTATATATATTATAATTTAAGAATAATATTTATTTTATATATGTAACATATTTTTATCAAAGCCATCCTTTATACATTCCATGTATAACATGAACGAATCATATCGATTTGTAGAGGCGGTAGTCCACATGTCTATAAATAATGTTATCATATTCCCAAAAAATGGAAATTTGGAATATATCTATAATATAAAAAATTCATAGAAGAATAAAGAAATTATAAATACTATATGTATCATATATAAACAAAAAATCCAAAATTATTATGACCTTGAATAGTTGTAAATGGTAGAACAAACAAAATCGGTTCGCGTGGTGTTAGTCTGCCATACAAATGAATGATGATTGTGTATCCCATTTGATGGATGCGTAAGACTATTTAAATTTAAATTTTATAACGAAAACCTATAATTATATTTTATATACTGATTTTATGATATAATACTTATATAAAAAATTAAGGAGTGGATATGTATTGAAATAAAAAGTGATTGTTGAAGACAGTTACCTCTTATTTAGGTAACTTTGTTTTGATTGACCTAAAGGACTTCCATGGTTGTCATTCTGCTCAAATTTAGGATTCTAGTATGATTTTAGGGATGTATGAAACTTATTTGGGTATGTTTTGTATGACAAATATCTCTTTAATGGTTTTAAAATGTTAGATTGGCGAGTTCCTTTTTATAGTGGTGGGGGAGTTCCATTCTTTAAAATATAAATAGGTTAACTCTATTGAGAAGTCTCCCTTACATAATGTGCCTCCTATAATGAACCCAATTATAGATAAGGAAGTATATGGAATAAATAAATTCATAAATTATTGGTTTTACATGTTTCTAGATCATTTTGGAAAATAGATTTAATGTTCAAAGTAATTATAAAATTGACCTTAATAGAAATTAAGGTTAACAACTACATTGACCTTAACCCCAATAATTAATTTTTACTGCATTCACTAATATTTTTGGTCAAAATCTAAGTTAACCTTATTAGAGTCTATAAATTATTATTATTCTAAATATATAATCAAATTTTCATAATTACCATAAAAAATTTTAAGAAATTTATTTCAATTCATTCCTGCAGAAGGGACGACAAAGCGGGGTTTTAAGGTAAAAAAGGTCAAATGTTTGAATTTTTTTGTATCAAATTTCAATGTTAAATTAATTAAAATGAACTAAATTGGATTAATTTATGGATAAATTTACTAAATATAATTTAAAACCAAATTATAACATAAACTAACTATATAAATAAATTAAAATGAAAACACATTTTTCAATAAAAATTCCGTATTTCTTACTATTAATTAAAAAATGGAACTTCACAGAAATGTACAAATATTAAAAATCTATGATTGATTTGATGTTATTGTTTTCGAAAGAAATTTTATTTTTACATATAAAATTTATAATATTTTCCATTTATAGATTTAAAATTGGTGCCCCATTAAATGGTGACAAAATCACCGTTATAAAAATACTCTTTTTTATACGTAATATTGGGCTTCTTCTTATCTTATGTCTAGAAAATATATTTGACGAATGTAAAAAGTATTTTAATGAATATATAATATATAAATATCATTAAAATAATATACTAATATTAGTTAATTTAATTTTAATAAGATAAAACACCTTTTTTCAAATAAAAATTGTTTTTTAGAAAAACATTTCATTTATATTAAATTTGGTTTTATATTAATTTATAATAAATTTACAACTATGGAATTGAATTATATATATTACTATTTTAATTAATCATATTCATAAATTATAATTCACCAACAGGGTTATATCTTGTTCTATTAAATAATAATTATTTAAAAATGTATTTTTTTCTGTAAAAGTCGTTCTTATATGTAATACAAGTTATATAAGGATGTATTTGTTATGTGAGATGTAAGAAAACATAGTATTTCATTAATTACTAGAAATATAGTATATTAAATTTATTTAAAATATTAAATATACCATAAATAATCGAGTGGTTATATTCCATACAATCATTGTAGTTGCCTTTCACACCGGCAATCAAATGAAATCTGGTTTTTTTAATTTTCAGGGTTTTACAATGAAATTTGTGTCATTTTAAAGTCATGGGTATTTAAAAGAACTCTACTCCTCTAAATTATATTGGTCAACCTCCACACCTCACATAGCCACACTATTTTTGAACCATGCATCTAAAAACCGTGAAAAATACGCCCTAAAATATTTTATCCATGTCTTATATATTTCGGTCTTCCAAAATTTCCAATCTAAGAAGTGTTAGGGTGTTTATCAATTGATATTATCCAAGTAAGTGGTATATAATCTGAAAAATATCATTCAGGTTTATTTATTACTAAACCTTATATCTATATTATATAACCATATTAAAATAATATAATAATTATCACTAATGTACTAAAAAGTTATTATATTTCTGGAACAACCACTCTATACTTTCTTTATATCCATAGAAAAATGAAAACATTGTCTATTTGTACAAGATAACTATTAACTTCATGGTTGATATTTTTTTAATCCATGCCTTATATTTATGTTTATAAGGATTGTTAAATTAAAAAACTATGATATATATATATATATATATTTATTATGATTTCTTAAATGTAATTTATTCTATACATTTTTACCTATCATCCATTATAAATTGGAAACCTGGCTCTTTTGTACATGAAGACTACCACCTCCACAAATAATATGTTTAATTATTTTATACCACCATTTATGTATGGTTATGACATTATATTTAATGAATAAAACAATTTTTATAGACATTATTAATAACTTATAATTATAATTGAACCTTTTTATAACCCATTTTGAATATAATCGACAAACTAGAACTTTTATATACCCAAAGACCTAAAAGTGATCTTCATGTACAAAAAATAATTTAGCAAATAAATAAGAAAATGAAAATAAAAAAATTACAATGACAAAGTAATGAACATTAAAATTAAAATTATAAAAGTTAATAATCTAATATATGTTTATTAAATAGGGGTTAGAAATCATACATGATGATTCGAGATTCGATGCAAGGGATTTTTCATTAAAACCTTATTTTCAATGTTCTAATGTTTTTATTTTATCAATTTTTCTTCCATAAGTATTTCCTTTAAATTTTTTAAAGAATTTTCTTCTTTATAATTCAAATATTTCTAATTCCATTTTCAACTATATTTTACATTCATTATAAGGATTTAAAATGAAATATTTTTATCTTTTTATAATGGGGAATTTTGACTATCTTTAAAAAAGTGACAAAAGAATATGTTTTTAACATTTACTACATGATATAATTCTCTATATTTACATGAAATTATACTTAATAAAGAATAAAATAAAAAAATTCAGGTTTTTTCAATGAAATTATTAAACCCATTTTTTGGGAATTTTTCCTTATTAAGAGTTCTCAAAATAAAATGGTATTTCTATTTATTTTTATATTATAATATAAATTGGTAGTTATTATTATTTTAAAAATAATTATGGTTAATTTTTTAATGAATTTTTTATAAATTATATTTATTTATTTAATTTAAGGTTCTTGGAAATTGTATATAATCATGGGTGGATCAGTTATATCCCTTTAACACATTAGATAATCTAGACAAAGTCAACTGGTGATAAGATAGTCCTATTAAGTGGATAAAGTTAACTGGATATAAGTTACACCAATAAAGATGTAATTATAATAAAATTAGATGAATATATACTACTCATATATAGAATTTGGAATTTTCTAGATAGGTTAATCTATTTTAAGGGTAATTGAATGAATTTTAACATCAGGGTGTCATAAATAAGTGACATGACTATGATCATTCCATTTTGATTTATTATGAAATATTTTATGATCTTTTTTTATGAAATAAGTCAATTTAAAGAGTAAGTAATTGATTATTTGATCTCAATGATTATTATGTAAAATTTGAATCATTCATATGGGTTTTCAACTTTTTAAAAGGAATAATTGATTTTCTTTCACTTTATATCCCTTAATAATAATTATTTTCCGCATCAAGTGATTTTAAATGATTTCCATAATTATTAAAGATATATATGATCTATATAAATTTTTAACATGTAGTATTGTATAGATTTACTAAAATAAGAAATCCACCCAAGAATAAAACATTAGTATAAAAATAAGAATCTATTCTTTTGGATAAAATATACGTTATGTGACATTTTTCACTATTTATTGTATGGGTTTTCGTATTTCACTAAAAAAATAAAACTAAAATATTATAAGTATGTAATAAAGATGAAAATAATTTGTATTATACTAATACATATTGGTTCTTTATGGATTTTTTATTATAGAGTACTTGAATTTGTGTTTTCTATAGCATTTAAATTTTTTTATACCCATTATTTCAGAGATAATTAAAAGAAGTGTGTGATAATGTATCCATGTTTATGTGCATAAAAATTCCAATTTTTTGTTATCCGATGGTGCTAATTTTTAGGGAAAAATATGAAGTAGATCATAATTTTTTTTTCAAATTTGGGAGTTCTGTTAGACTGATTTATTGTGAATTTATTCACCAAGTAAATCATGAAGTAGTAGTTGATGAAGATAGTGAAATGTATATTCAAGAGATTATATTACTAGCTTATAATGGAATGTATCTAATATATTTATAATGAAACCTATATCCAATAGAATAGTTGTTTGATCTCTAGTGGTGTATTTATTTCATTGTAACTATCATGAGAAGGTATAATCCATGATAACTAGTATTATTTATTAGAATCATCGGATATAGATAAAAAAATATACAACCAAATGTATTTATAAAAAGATATGAGTTGAAAATCAGCAACATGTATGAATGATGTAAGGAGTATGCTAACACATTATGGTTGAACCATATATAACTATTTTTTTCCTTTCTCTTATTTACTATCATATCATTCTTATGAGGATTAATTTTATTTACATAAGATGGTTATGTCCAAACACATCATGGGGTTTTATTTCAAAAATAAAATTATAAAACAAGACATTCACTAATTCACCCCCTCTCATTATAGCCATTATGTTCAATAGGAATTTCATATTATGATGGAAATTTTAATATTTATCTTATTAGAGTAATATTTAAACAATTTTTTTCTTATTAGACGAGATTATTACTTGTTTTTGGAAGTGAATAACTTGATTTTCTTTTAAGGAATTCCATAAGTATAGTTATGTCTTATATTTCAAAATAATCCCTCTAAAATATGGATAAAATCACTTCCTATATTTGGATCTTCTTACATTGAAACATTTATTATTCCAATCATGATATTAATCTAATTAGTGGTATTTTAGTATGCTTTTGATTCTTTTGTGAGTTTTTATTAACTAAAATGGATTTTTTATGATATGTATGAAATTTTTCTTTAGTTGAGTAATATAAATTATCATTTGATCTTACCCATTTAAACATATTTTATGATGTTATCATATATTTTTTGGTATCATATTTTATGTGTTCTTCATTTTGATTAGTCCATTTAAAGTATATTTTATATAGTATCTTTCCTATATAACATTGATGTGTTCCATGTCATATTTATGTATAGAATATCTTAGGAAATGGTATTATATGAATATACTTGTGATATATGGTTATTTAGTGGAATATTATATTGAGATGCATATATTTGATGAAAATAATGCTGGAACCATTTATAGATTTAGAAACATTGATGTGTTGATAGTGATACTATTAATTTATGGTTATACTCTGTTAATTGATAACCATTTTAAATGTTACAAAGTATTATAATGTCATATACTAGGTTATGTGAATAAGAATTTTTTTGAACACAATTTTATTTCAAAACTAAGATAATTTTTAACAATGTTTATCCCAAGGAATACAATGTTTAACCTAATTATCATGGTTTGGTTTTAAATAATATTACATATTACAGAAAATAATTGTTATTATTCATGTAATTTGTGATTTTGTATAGGTTATTTCATATTTTGAAATAAATATTCAATAAATCCTATAGTTATGTATAATATAAAAATAGGTGATATATATCTCATGGTTAAATATCGAAGTTTTACTACGATATTTGGTATATTTAGTTTTCCTACAATATAATATTCATTCAAAAAAATATCTTATAGATTTATCTAATGAGTCATTTAATTATTAATTATTTAATAATTTAAAATAATCTTTCAAAAATATTAATGGATTTAAATATTTAATATGTAAGATAATAATATTAGAAAGTATTTAATATGTTATAAAATTTTTTATCTAGTGAATGTGAGAGTAATATGGATATAATTTAAATAATACGTAATTTATTTAATGGGAATTTTAAAAGGATATCATATGATTCTTTCATGATTATTCCATTCGTGTTAAAACTCACTATAATTTAAAATATCTTCTATGTCATTTTTCTTCACCATTATATATTCTAGAACTCAAGGGAATAAATTAATACCTTGTGGATTTGATACATGATTCCATAAATGGTATGATTACATAAATATGTGAGAGTCAATTTATTGTTACTATGATATGTTTATTATATATATCAAACGTGAATGTATGGATAAAAAATGTGTTTTTACTTGTTGGTTTCTGTTCATTAGTGTTTTTAGTAAAGTGAATCCTTTTTAAATTTTTATTCCATTAAATTATTTGATGATCTCCCTAGAAGATATTATAGTCCTTAGAGGAACAAATAGTGGTTATAGGCAACTCTAGTGGAATGAAATATGATTGGAAGGTGATCTTCTTATTGATGGTGTGATAGTTGGAAAGTTATCTAGAAGGGGAAAAGTGAATGTTATGCCTGGCATATGGGATAAGTTTTTTATATAAAATGGTGGAGGATATGCTAATTGTACTAAAAAATATTATTTGAAATACATATAACTATTTATATTTTTTAAATTACTTATTGGGAATTTTTATTCATGTATCTTTCGAATAATGTAATTTTTGTAAGTGTTCTCTCATGGATGTTGGAAGTTAAGTCTGAACTATGTTATATTTTTTTTATATTGTTAATTTTTCATATTGAGAGAGTTTTAGGTTCAAATATATTTTCTATATGGAAAAACATAGTGTGGTGGGTAGAGATAATTTTTTTCTTAAATTATAGAACACTAAGATCATGGGAAAAAGGACTCTTTTCTGGAGAATAATATTCCAAAATGATTCATGTATTATAGTTTTTTAACTTCTAGACAACATAAGTTGAAAAATTTCTTCAATCCCAAAAAGTGGTAACCCTGAATACATTTCTTTTTCTCTATAAAAATACTTGATATCAGAATTAGATATCCGCACACTCTATCCTTGATATTATTTAATTTATTGGAAGAGTTTATTATTAGTGGGACCTAGGGAATTAGAAGAGGTAAAGGAAAAGGTTGATAAGTTTAGTAGAATAAACTCCAGCTTCTGTGAAATTATGATAGAAGACTATCTCATTTGAAAGGATGTGGAACATTCATTGGATCATGTAAAAATGTCTGTAATAAAGGATTTGAATGGTAATTTTATGACATGAGTGTTCTTGGTTTGATGAGTATTTCTTTAACCGGAACGTGGCCTTTATCATATGAGAGAAGAAAAAAACCATAGTTTTGATGAAATAATAGAAAAATATACACATGAATCCAATAAAAATAATAATGTGTTCTTAAGATGATGGTTGTTCATTATTTGGCTTTATCAAGGTAGGCCAACAATGGATCTTGTGTTCAATTTAAACAAGATCTAGAACCAGATCAAATCAGTGAAAGAAAATTTCAATGATGTTGTATAATAAATCCATTTACTGTAAACACTCCCAAAATAAAGGGATTATATTTTAACAACATTTAATAACTCCAAAATAAATACTTAACTAATATCTGTGGATGTCTACAAATTTATCCTTAATTAGATCATTGAAGTCATGAGGTTCGTGAATATTCCGATAATGATTGTAATTTTGAATAAAGAGGGTCTTCAACTCAAAGGATTAGAAAAAATAATCTTCCAAAAGATAAGTCTTGTGATAGAAGATAAGGGAAATTTTCATTCCTTGGATTTATGTGATGGATTTTTTTGAAATGAGGGAATCTCAAGATGGGTTATTGAAATCATAATCAACCAAAATAAAATATTTCTGAAGTGAAAATTATGTGTGTAAATTTGAGAGAAGTTACAACATTCTACTAACTGTCAATGGACTAGTGAAATCATGGGTTTTTGTTTAGTATTCGTCATTCCACTCAATATTAGATCAATGATATTTGGTCAATTATGTATCTTGAACATTCATTTTTGGTAAATATGAATGGATATGAATATTTTTAAACAATTTTAAAAGTGTATGTCAATGTTTTGATAAAGAATAGGTGATTCTTATAAATAAAATAAGTTAGAAACATCCCTATATTATAGAATTTAGAAAGTGGAAAGTGGTTTTATGGATCATAGTGGTTTTTTAAATAGTAATATATGGGCATCTTTATCTAAATGGAAGATCAAATGGGGTTATAATTACTTGATATATAACTTTTCAAGATATAGAGTTATGTAATTGTAGTCATGGTTATCTCAATGATAAAAAATTGATCTTATTATAGATAAAGTAATGTTAAATCTCAATCATAACAATATCAAATGATATGGTAGTTGTAAGCATGATAAGAAAAAAAAATATATTTTCATTATATTTGATTAGACTAAATCCCATGTGTTGGATGTTAGAGCATGATCACTCTGATATATGAGGGATAGTCTCAGTTAAGTGCCATGATAGTTCTCTTTAATTTATAAAATTCATCAATTAAGTTATAATGATGGGTTTTGTTTACTACCATATCTAAAAATATATTATAATCCTTGCAATTTATCAATGGAAATCCATGATGAAAAGAGATTTTGGGAGAAAATTTAATTTCTAAAGATGATAAAGTTGTTGTGAGAATATATATTAGAACATTCAAAACATTTATCAGAATAAGGGGATGATGATGGTGAATATAGACCATAAAATAATAAAATAGAACACCATAGTGGAAATAATGAATCATACCTTTATAGTACATGGTATAAACATAAAAATTAACATAAGAATTTCAATAGATATTTCTATTGAGAAATTTAACACATAGAATTATCACATTAACATAAGTCCTCCATTGATAGAAGGAAAAGATCATATATAGTCGAAATAGTCTAGTAATCTATTGGAATTTAGTCACCTCATAGACTTTGTATGTCTTTTTTATTCTCATGTTTATGTAAATGATATATAAAAGAAAAAGTAAATATCATAAGGTTTTTTATGTATTGGATATGAAATTGTAGACTTCAAATTTTTATATTGATATTATTATTACTATAAGATTATCAGGATTCAATATGTTCTCTTTAATGGAATGGTTCCATAGAAGGACCAAAAAGGGTTGGATTGTATTTAGGAACAATAAATGAACTCTAATGGTCAATTTTATCATGATGGGTGAATAAAAAGGAATAAAGTTCTTGTGAGTTTAGATCTTAATATAGATTATGTTGAGTCAATAAGGTTTTCCTTATGACTTTTCCATTCCTTCTTGTTTTGAAAATCACAAACACCTTATATTTAAGGAAAATTGCTTTTGTAAGGAAAATGCTTTCTTAAGGAAAATTGCTTTTATAAGGAAAAATGCTTTCTTAAGGAAAATCGCTTTTATAAGAAAAATTTATCCTTATCATATTTTCATTAATATTTTTCTTAAGTATGAAATTCGGATTCACTTTCTCGGAATCATTAAAACTGATAAAAAGCATTCTGTTTTGAGATTCGGTTCTGGACAAGAACTATAAGGAAGTTTCATTCCGAATCCCGGATATGAATTCTGACTTAGTTCTATTCCAGATTCAGGATACGAATTCTGAAGAAGAATTCTCATTACGAATTCCAATTAAGAATTCTCATTACGAATTCTAATGAAGAAATCTCATTCCGAATTCTCATTACGAATTCTGATAAAGAATTCTTATTAAGAATTCTGATGACGAATTCTCATTACGAATTCTGATGATAAATTCTCATTACGAATTCTGATGATGAATTCTCATTACGATTTCTGATGACAAATTCCTATTCCGAATTCCTACTCCGAATTCTCATTCCGAATTCTCCTATTAAACAGAATCTGATTATCATTGTTTTATACACTCTGAATTTACTCACTCCGAACTTTCACTCCGAAGTTTCTATTCCGAACCTTCTTTTGTTAGAGTTTAAAACAATGTCGTGCATTCTGTTACACTTACTTTGTTATAAAACGATGTCGTCCATTTTGTTATAAACTAACCATTGTCTAAGTGACACGTGTACAGGTCCCTCCGAACTTTAAGGAAAATATGACCGTTGGAGAAGGAGCCGACCTTACCTATAAATAGGAGCTCATTTGAAAGAGCTCGGTGCTGTTGGAAAAACAACTGAGTTTTGTGCCTACATGCTGTTGAAGTGATTTCTAGAGAGAGAGTCTCTTATTAACTCTCAAAGCTTCGTGCGACTCCGAATGTTGGTGATTACATTCGAGGGCTTCCGGGGATAGGAAGACAGAGGTGCCGACTACCTTAAAGATCGAGGGCTTTCTTGCTGAGAAAGACAGAGGTGCCGACTACCTTAAAGATCGAGGGCTTTCTTGCTGAGAAAGACATAGGTTTCCAACTACCTTGAAGTTGAGGGCTTGCGGGGATAGCAAGACAGAGACACCGATCTTCGTATCGAGGGCTTACCCTGGTGTGGGTAAGACAGACTTGCTTGAAAGTATAAATCAAGGGACCTTTATCCAAGGTTGTTGGATACCCTTCTCTTTGGGTTAAAAGACTATTATCTTGTTACTAGTAGTTTTACTACTTGTCTTTATTCCGCTGTAAATTTGTATCTTAAGGAAAGTATAATTTTCTTATACTTCCTTACTTACTCTGATTAGTTTAGATTCTATACGCTTTAAGGTAGAATCTCATATTGTAACTTTTGTTAAGTTTCACTTTCCGGAACCATATTTCCGGAACCTACTTTTGGAATCTCTTTCCAAGTTTAGTTTGGTGTTAGAGGTATTGTGAATTTACTTAGTTTAACTTTGTTAAACTTAGCCCTTTCCTTTTCTTAAGGAAACTCTAGTTGTTCATAACTAACTTTAAAGGTTCCAAAGGAATTTTTAAAGTATACAATTCACCCCCCCTCTTGTATATTGAGCATCTCATATTATATTTCGATCCTACAATTGGTATCAGAGGTTGGAAACCTCTTACTCTATACCATTCTTACATTTGGTATCAGAGCCTTGGTTACTGAAATACTTGTACTCACATACAAGTTTTTCTTGCTCAATTTTCTATTCCGAACTTTGTCTTTCCGGATTTTCCATTCCGAACTTTTCCCATTCCGAACCTTGTGATTGCGATTCTAAGCTACTAACAAGTTTGTATCCAAGTTATTTTCAAGTATGGCAGGAATTAATGTTGGATCTATTGACAATCTGAATCCTACAAGGCCACCTATCTTTGATGGTAATGATTATGAATACTGGAGAGATCGTATGAAGACTTTTGTTATCAATACTGGGGTAGATAACTTTGTCATGCTTACTGGTGATTATAAAATTCCTGACAAGGAAGTCAGAACCTTTACTAACCAGGAGAAGCAAGAATATCAACTCAACTACAAGGTACGCAATACTTTATTATGTTCAATGACTAGAAATATATATAGCCAAATTTCTTCTTGTGAAGCAGCTAACTGTATATGGAAGAAGTTAGAGGTTACACACTTTGGGACTTCTAAGGTGATTGAGACAAGAAGAGCTATGCTTAGAGCTGAATATCATGGCTTCAATTTTCCTTATGGAGAACCTATCTGTAAAGTTCAACAGAGGTTTATGACTATCGTCAACAGTCTACAATCTATGGGAGAGAAAGGTTTAGATGATGAAGCTCTTGTGGACAAGATAATCGATATTATGCCCAATGAGTGGGAATCAAAGAGAACAGCTATAGATGAGAACATGAAGGTTACTCAAATTACTCTTGATGAATTATTTGGAACTCTTCTACAACATGAGACCAGAATGAAGAGAGATGCTGACAACATCAAGAAGAAGAATGGAAATGGTACTGTTGCTTTTACTACAACTTCAAATCAGATGAAAGCTAAGACTCCTGAGAGAGTAACCAGATCCAAATCGAAGAAAGTTATTTTCCAATCCGAATCTAGTGAGAGTGAAGTTTCAGAAAATGAATTAGCCAATCTTGCACGAAGGATGAACAAGATAGCTGGACAGAGAAACTTTCAATCCAAGTATAAGAAGAAGGATAGGAAAGATAAGAAAGATGGAGAAGTTACTTGTTATGAATGTAAAAGAGCTGGACATATTAGACCAGATTGCCCTATGCTCAGAAAGAAAGAAAGGAAGGAAAGGAATTCAGACAGAAACAGGAAGAAGTATTACAAAGCTAAAGCTAAGAAAGTTTTGAAAGCTAATGATACCTGGAGTGCCAGTGGTGGTGACTCTTCAGATGAATCTTCTGAATATGAATCTTCAGGACAGAATAATCTTGGTCTTATAGCCAGATTACCTATTGAAAATCATTGTCTTATGGCTAAGGTACGAAATGCTGAATCATTGACTAATGTTTCCTTAAATTCTAATGATAGTAAGTATTATAACTCTTCTGATGAAGAATTATCTTCTGATGAGGAAAATACTTTTCCTACTTTTGAAGAAGTCTCTAGGTTTGCTGAACTTCTTGAGATTGAGAATTCCAAACTCAACAAGAAACTTGATAAGGCAAATTCTAGGAATTCTATTCTTACTAAAGAGATATCAGATCTTTCTAAAGATCTTGATAAGAA
The DNA here is from genome assembly GCA_963277665.1 of Viscum album. Classification (NCBI taxonomy): domain Eukaryota; kingdom Viridiplantae; phylum Streptophyta; class Magnoliopsida; order Santalales; family Viscaceae; genus Viscum; species Viscum album. Next base: position 1,995,613,405 of record OY728151.1, read on the forward strand.
AAATGCTGATTTTGAAAATATTTCAAAAAATCTTGAGGAAGTAAGTTCTGAGAAGAATAAACTTTCTAAAGAGTTAGAAAAAGTAATTTCTAATAAAAGTGTTTTCGAGCTTAACTCTAGTTCTAAAACTAATGATTTTGAGGATAAAAACTTGGTTGTAAAACTCAAGTCTGAAATTTTTTCCTTAAAGAAGTGTTTATAAAACTTTACCCATGGTAAGGAAAATTTTGATAAGATGTATTCTCAAATACGACCTTTAATAAATAAATCCTGATTTGGTTATACCCATGCAAAACCTGTTTTCAGCAACAATTATTTTGTTCCTCAAAGTGCCCCATTTTGTACTAAGTGTCAATGTGGTGGTCACTGGGCAAGAAATTGTTCCTTAAACAAAACCCAATCCTTAGGTTTTCATAAAGCTTATTTTTCTAAGAAAATGTGGGTACCAAAAATTTTATTGTCTGGAAGTCTCGGATCCAAACAAGTTTGGATTCCGAAAGTCTAACTTTGTTCTTAATTTCAGGAAAATAAAGAAAGTTCCAGAAACAATATTTGGTACATGGATAGTGGATGTTCCCGGCATATGACTGGTAACAAAAGCTTTTTTGAAAAGATTATCAAAACGAAAGGAGGAAAGGTAACTTTCGGAGACAATGCTAAGGGAGAGATTGTTGGTATTGGTAATATAGTTCTTTTAGGTAAAACTTTGATTTCAAATGTTCTTTTTGTTAAAGGTCTTAAGCACAACCTCATTAGCATAAGTCAGTTATGTGATGAAGGTTACCTTGTAAATTTTAGGAATGATAAATGCTTAGTTCACAATTCGAAGGAAGAGTTTATTCTCTCAGCCAATAGGCAAGAGAATGTTTACACCTTAAACTTAGAAGACCTAAGAAGCCAAGATTTACCTTGCCTAAGTGCAATGGAAGATCACTCTTGGTTATGGCATAGAAGATTAGGACACTGTAATCTTAGAAACCTATGTAAACTCTCTAAGAAGAAACTTGTTAAGGATCTACCAGAGCTTAGATTTGATTCTTCTAAAGTTTGTGATCCTTGTCAGTATGGCAAGCAACATAAATCTAGTTTTAAGTCAATCGGTGAAGTCTCAACAACCGATGCATTACAGTTGGTGCATATGGATCTTTTTGGTCCAACACAAACTGGAAGCATTGGAGGCAAATACTATGTGTTTGTTCTAGTTGATGATTACACTAGATTTACTTGGGTCTATTTTCTAGCAAGGAAATCTGAAGCTTTTTCCTATTTCAAAAGTTTTAGAGCTCAAGTTAAAAATGAGAAAAACCTTCCATTGAAAACTATTCATAGTGATCATGGAGGAGAATTTCAAAATTCAGATTTTGAAACTTTTTGTAGTAAGAAAGGTATTACTCACAACTTTTCAGCACCTAGAACTCCTCAACAGAATGGTGTAGTTGAAAGAAGAAATAGAATTCTTCAAGAAATAACTAGAACCATGTTGAGTGAATATTCTATTGCTAGACATTTCTGGGCTGAAGCTGTAAGTACTGCTTGTTATACTATAAATCGAGTTTTGATTAGACCTTTTCTTAATAAAACTCCTTATGAGTTATGGAATGGTAGAAAACCTAGACTTTCCTACTTCAAGGTTTTTGGCTGCAAAGTATTCATCTTGAATACTAAAGATAACTTACATAAATTCGCACCAAAATCAGATGAAGGAATTTTCTTAGGATATTCCACAACCTCTAAGGCTTATAGAGTTTTTAATAAAAATACTTGCACTGTTGAGGAAACAGTACATGTAAAATTTGATGAATCAGACCCTTTTGTTTTTAAAACCTCCCAACCTACATCTTCGGATGTGTTTTCAAAAACTGATTATCAACCTTTGATAGAAGAACCTTCTGATAAGGAAATTGTTCAAGAAGATACTTCTGAAACATTTACCCCAGAAGACTTTCTACCCTATGTTGATGAACAGGTTTTACAAAACCCAAATCAGATGTTTCTTAAGAATCATCCCAGTGATAGTATCATTGGTGATGTAAATCAACCTGTAAGGACCAGAAGTTCCTTAAGAAATGAAGTAGAACATCTAGCATTTCTTTCCCAATTAGAACCTAAAAGCACTGATGAAGCTTTAGGTGATGATGATTGGATCAAAGCAATGCAAGATGAACTAAATGAATTCGAAAGGAATAAAGTCTGGACCTTGGTTGAGAGACCTAAGGAAACTTCTGTTATTGGAGTAAAGTGGGTCTTCAGAAATAAATGTGATGAAAATGGAGTCATTGTTAGAAATAAGGCTAGACTTGTTGCTAAAGGGTATAATCAGCAAGAAGGAATAGACTATGAAGAAACCTATGCTCCAGTAGCTAGACTTGAATCTATCCGTATTCTACTTGCCTTTGCAGCATTCTTTAATTTCAAACTATTTCAAATGGATGTGAAATGTGCTTTTCTTAACGGTTATGTTCAAGAGGAAGTTTTTGTTGAACAACCTCCTGGATTTGAAGATACAAAACATCTTGATCATGTTTTTAGACTTACCAAAGCTTTGTGTGGCCTTAAACAAGCCCCACGAGCATGGTATGATAGAATCACTGGATTTTTGCTTCAAAATAACTATGTTAAGGGAAATGCAGATCCAACCCTTTTTATAAAGAAAGATAAGAAAAATGTTTTGATTGTTCAAATTTATGTTGATGACATTATATTTGGTTCAACTCAGCAATCTTTGACTGACTCCTTTGCTAGTCTAATGAAATCTGAGTTTGAAATGAGTATGATGGGTGAGTTAACATTTTTCCTTGGTTTTCAAATTTCTCAAAAACCAGAAGGAACCTACATATCTCAACATAAGTATATTAAAGATCTTCTTAAAAAGTATGGTTATGACAACACTAAGAGTATAAGTACTCCCATTGGTACCTCAAACTCTTTAGATCTTGATGAAGCTGGGAAACCAGTAGATCAAACATCTTTTAGAGGTATGATTGGAAGTCTACTTTACTTAACAGCTAGTCGACCAGACTTAATGTTTTCAGTATGCTTATGTGCAAGATATCAATCCAATCCTAAGGAATCTCACTTAAAGGCAGTAAAAAGAATTTTTCGCTACCTTAAGGGAACCATGGATCTAGGATTATTTTATACTTCTGGAAATGATTTTGTTCTAAAAAGCTTTTCTGATGCTGACTTTGGTGGATGTAAAATGGATAGGAAAAGTACATCCGGAACTTGTCATTTCTTAGGAGATTCATTAGTTTCTTGTTCATGCAAGAAGCAACATTCTGTTGCACTCTCCACTGCTGAAGCTGAATATGTAGCAGCTGGAAGTTGTTGTGCACAAGTGTTGTGGATGCAACACACACTCACAGACTATGGCCTGAGTTTTTCTAAAACTCAAATTTTGTGTGATAACACAAGTGCCATTGCCCTAAGTAAAAACCCTGCACATCACTCTCGTGCAAAACACATAGATATTAGGCATCACTTTCTTAGGGATCACACACTTAAAGGAGATATTATTCTTCAGTTTATCGGAACGCAAGATCAACTTGTTGATATTTTCACAAAATCCTTGCCTTCTGATAGATTTGAATATATTAAACAGAAGTTAGGAATGATAACCGTAAGGTAATCTTCCTTAATTAACTTTCTGTTGAAAAATATCCTTACAGTAATAAACTCCTTTTCATAGGGGGAGTACATTTGTTTGTTTATTTAACAAAGTTTTTTCAAAATTTGTTTTCGAATTTTTCGGAACGAAAATTTCCGGAATGGAACTTTCGGAACTACCATTTTCCAGAATGGATATTTTCGTACAGAATACTTCTGGAATGAAAGTATTCGTATTGAAAATTTCCGGAATGGACAACTTTCGTACTGGGACTTTCATAACCAGATTTTCGTACCAAGTTTTGTTTTTCATATTTTACTTTTTCGTATTGAGTTTTTCGTATTGAGTTTTTCGTATTGAGTTTTTCGTATTTACTTTTTCGTATTGAGTTTTTCGTATTTAGTTTTTTGTATTAACTTTTTCGTAGTCGTCTTTATATTTCCCATTACGAATAACTTTCCTAAGCTAATCCGAAAGGTATGATTTCCTTACTGAAGTTTTCGTAATCATATTTTACTTGCTGGCAATTTCTTATAGTTTGTTTTCGGATTATAGTTTTCGTAAATCTTTGTTTTAATAAAACCTCAAAAAGATCGGATTCAAGCTTTCAACCGTTAGATCAGATCTCAGATCATTCTAAACCGTTAGATCAACCGAGGAAGTTGAACCGTCATCCCATTGCCTATATAAAGGGGACCCTATTTTTTGAGTCCCACATCGATTTCAAGATTTTGCGTGCTAAATCTCTGACTCTCTGATTTAAGGCTATTCCGAACTTCAGCCTTCTCTGTTCCGAACTTCTCAGAGACTTCTAATCCGAATGTCTGCAGAGTTAGCTTCTCAAGAAATGTCTTCAACTAAGCCCATTTCACAGTGGTTAGTCTACAGAGAACGGTTAGTGCATCCGAATTTCTTCAGCAACTATGATTCTATTATATCAAAGAATATCAAGCTGAATGGCTGGGAAGATGTTGCGGTATCAAAAACCGGAAACCAAGATGAAGTTTACTCTGACTTGCTTGTCGAGTTTTATGAGTCAGTTGCTTTCTTCATGGAAGATAATAGAGAGAAGTTCTCCTTCAAATCATATGGCAAGACATATAAGCTATCTTACACCAAGTCTGCAAGCTTGGTAGGGTTGAGTTATGAAGGTGAAGCTGAGTTTATCTCGCACTTTCTGCCAGACTCCTTGGGTAGTTTCAACAAGGAGAAAGCCTTAGAAATTCTCGGATTGGATGATGACAAGGCTCCGAAGATAGCAAGTCTTTCTACAAACTTCAGGATTTTGGAGTTATGGGTGCAAGGGCTTATCGTACCGAGAAAAGGAGACAAGGAGAGCTTGAAGAAGAGTGAGATATACATCTTGGATTTCCTGATAAATCTAAGGAAGTTCAACCTGATGAAGCATATCCTTCTTAATATTGAGAACTTGAAGAAGGGAAATCTGAGAGCTCAGATAGTAATGTACCCGGCAATATTGTCGAAGCTGATAGTTCGGTGCCTAAAATCCTTCAAGGTTGCCTGCAGTTCTAAGCCGAAAGTTTGCAAGATCATGTTGCTCAGTGATGAAACTCTTAAAAGGATGAATATAGCTTTTAACAAGGAGTCAGGGAAGTTCATTGATCTACCTCCTCAAGTAGAAGTGACTCCGAAAGTGGCTGATCCGGAATCATCCAAGCCGGCAAGGAAGAGGAAGCAGAAAGAAGTGGTAGGCGATGCTGAGGAACCTAAGTCTAAGGAAGTCCATTCCGCACCTCCTAAGTCCAAAAAGAAGAAAACCTATACTGATGAGGTTGCAGCGAAGTGGAGAGCTGACAAGGAGAAGAGGAAGGAAGGAGATCCGCAGTTCGGATTGGATCCTGCAGAGGCTAAGGCTCTGAAAGAAAAGGCTGCTGATGAGCTTGAGAAGCAAGCTAAGGAAAAGAAGCTGAAGAAGAAGTTGTCAGAAGCTGAGGTTGTGCAAGCTTTGTTGAAGTTTAATGAAATGGTTTCAGCAACCATTCCCGTTCCGAGATCTTTTTCTCTGGAATCTCTACCTGAGACTCCAGGAAGAAATCTTGTTACTCCGGAAGAGGCTGTTGCTACTGAGGAAGTAGAGCAAGTGGAAGAGGTTGAAGAAGCGGCTGAAGGAAGTGGTGAGACAGGAGATGTGCTCAAACAAGTAGATGAATATAAGGGAACTCCTTCGGAACACCTCTCGCTCCGAACATCTGAAGCTCAATCTTCAAAGCTTGCTACTCCTGCAATGGAAGAAGAAAAGGGAGAAGAAGAAGTTACTTGTCAAGAACATATTGTACTTGATGCTGCTCAGATGGGAAACGTGGATGCCAATGTTCAAGAAGTTGCTGATGAGGAAGATAAAATTGTTCAAGTCTCTGATAGTGAGAACAGATCTCCGGAACAGGTCTCAATTCCGAAAAAAGAGGTAAAGGAAAAGGTTGATAAGTTTAGTAGAATAAACTCCAGCTTCTGTGAAATTATGATAGAAGACTATCTCATTTGAAAGGATGTGGAACATTCATTGGATCATGTAAAAATGTCTGTAATAAAGGATTTGAATGGTAGTTTTATGACATGAGTGTTCTTGGTTTGATGAGTATTTCTTTAACCGGAACGTGGCCTTTATCATATGAGAGAAGAAAAAAACCATAGTTTTGATGAAATAATAGAAAAATATACACATGAATCCAATAAAAATAATAATGTGTTCTTAAGATGATGGTTGTTCATTATTTGGCTTTATCAAGGTAGGCCAACAGTGGATCTTGTGTTCAATTTAAACAAGATCTAGAACCAGATCAAATCAGTGAAAGAAAATTTCAATGATGTTGTATAATAAATCCATTTACTGTAAACACTCCCAAAATAAAGGGATTATATTTTAACAACATTTAATAACTCCAAAATAAATACTTAACTAATATCTGTGGATGTCTACAAATTTATCCTTAATTAGATCATTGAAGTCAGGAGGTTCGTGAATATTCCGATAATGATTGTAATTTTGAATAAAGAGGGTCTTCAACTCAAAGGATTAGAAAAAATAATCTTCCAAAAGATAAGTCTTGTGATAGAAGATAAGGGAAATTTTCATTCCTTGGATTTATGTGATGGATTTTTTTGAAATGAGGAAATCTCAAGATGGGTTATTGAAATCATAATCAACCAAAATAAAATATTTCTGAAGTGAAAATTATGTGTGTAAATTTGAGAGAAGTTACAACATTCTACTAACTGTCAATGGACTTGTGAAATCATGGGTTTTTGTTTAGTATTCGTCATTCCACTCAATATTAGATCAATGATATTTGGTCAATTATGTATCTTGAACATTCATTTTTGGTAAATATGAATGGATATGAATATTTTTAAACAATTTTAAAAGTGTATGTCAATGTTTTGATAAAGAATAGGTGATTCTTATAAATAAAATAAGTTAGAAACATCCCTATATTATAGAATTTAGAAAGTGGAAAGTGGTTTTATGGATCATAGTGGTTTTTTAAATAGTAATATATGGGCATCTTTATCTAAATGGAAGATCAAATGGGGTTATAATTACTTGATATATAACTTTTCAAGATATAGAGTTATGTAATTGTAGTGATGGTTATCTCAATGATAAAAAATTGATCTTATTATAGATAAAGTAATGTTAAATCTCAATCATAACAATATCAAATGATATGGTAGTTGTAAGCATGATAAGAAAAAAAAATATATTTTCATTATATTTGATTAGACTAAATCCCATGTGTTGGATGTTAGAGCATGATCACTCTGATATATGAGGGATAGTCTCAGTTAAGTGCCATGATAGTTCTCTTTAATTTATAAAATTCATCAATTGAGTTATAATGATGGGTTTTGTTTACTACCATATCTAAAAATATATTATAATCCTTGCAATTTATCAATGGAAATCCATGATGAAAAGAGATTTTGGTAGAAAATTTAATTTCTAAAGATGATAAAGTTGTTGTGAGAATATATATTAGAACATTCAAAACATTTATCAGAATAAGGGGATGATGATGGTGAATATAGACCATAAAATAATAAAATAGAACACCATAGTGGAAATAATGAATCATACCTTTATAGTACATGGTATAAACATAAAAATTATCATAAGAATTTCAATAGATATTTCTATTGAGAAATTTAACACATAGAATTATCACATTAACATAAGTCCTCCATTGATAGAAGGAAAAGATCATATATAGTCGAAATAGTCTAGTAATCTATTGGAATTTAGTCACCTCATAGACTTTGTATGTCTTTTTTATTCTCATGTTTATGTAAATGATATATAAAAGAAAAAGTAAATATCATAAGGTTTTTTATGTATTGGATATGAAATTGTAGACTTCAAATTTTTATATTGATATTATTATTACTATAAGATTATCAGGATTCAATATGTTCTCTTTAATGGAATGGTTCCATAGAAGGACCAAAAAGGGTTGGATTGTATTTAGGAACAATAAATGAACTCTAATGGTCAATTTTATCATGATGGGTGAATAAAAAGGAATAAAGTTCTTGTGAGTTTAGATCTTAATATAGATTATGTTGAGTCAATAAGGTTTTCCTTATGACTTTTCCATTCCTTCTTGTTTTGAAAATCACAAACACCTTATCTTTAAGGAAAATTGCTTTTGTAAGGAAAATGCTTTCTTAAGGAAAATTGCTTTTATAAGGAAAAATGCTTTCTTAAGGAAAATCGCTTTTATAAGAAAAATTTATCCTTATCATATTTTCATTAATATTTTTCTTAAGTATGAAATTCGGATTCACTTTCTCGGAATCATTAAAACTGATAAAAAGCATTCTGTTTTAAGATTCGGTTCTGGACAAGAACTATAAGGAAGTTTCATTCCGAATCCCGGATATGAATTCTGACTTAGTTCTATTCCAGATTCAGGATACGAATTCTGAAGAAGAATTCTCATTACGAATTCCAATTAAGAATTCTCATTACGAATTCTAATGAAGAAATCTCATTCCGAAATCTCATTACGAATTCTGATAAAGAATTCTTATTAAGAATTCTGATGAAGAATTCTCATTACGAATTCTGATGATAAATTCTCATTACGAATTCTGATGATGAATTCTCATTACGATTTCTGATGACGAATTCCTATTCCGAATTCCTACTCCGAATTCTCATTCCGAATTCTCCTATTAAACAGAATCTGATTATCATTGTTTTATACACTCTGAATTTACTCACTCCGAACTTTCACTCCGAAGTTTCTATTCCGAACCTTCTTTTGTTAGAGTTTAAAACAATGTCGTGCATTCTGTTACACTTACTTTGTTATAAAATGATGTCGTCCATTTTGTTATAAACTAACCATTGTCTAAGTGACACGTGTACAGGTCCCTCCGAACTTTAAGGAAAATATGACCGTTGGAGAAGGAGCCGACCTTACCTATAAATAGGAGCTCATTTGAAAGAGCTCGGTGCTGTTGGAAAAACAACTGAGTTTTGTGCCTACATGCTGTTGAAGTGATTTCTAGAGAGAGAGTCTCTTATTAACTCTCAAAGCTTCGTGCGACTCCGAATGTTGGTGATTACATTCGAGGGCTTCCGGGGATAGGAAGACAGAGGTGCCGACTACCTTAAAGATCGAGGGCTTTCTTGCTGAGAAAGACAGAGGTGCCGACTACCTTAAAGATCGAGGGCTTTCTTGCTGAGAAAGACAGAGGTTGCCAACTACCTTGAAGTTGAGGGCTTGCGGGGATAGCAAGACAGAGATACTGATCTTCGTATCGAGGGCTTACCCTGGTGTGGGTAAGACAGACTTTCTTGAAAGTATAAATCAAGGGACCTTTATCCAAGGTTGTTGGATACCCTTCTCTTTGGGTTAAAAGACTATTATCTTGTTACTAGTAGTTTTACTACTTGTCTTTATTCCGCTGTAAATTTGTATCTTAAGGAAAGTATAATTTTCTTATACTTCCTTACTTACTCTGATTAGTTTAGATTCTATACGCTTTAAGGTAGAATCTCATATTGTAACTTTTGTTAAGTTTCACTTTCCGGAACCATATTTCTGGAACCTACTTTTGGAATCTCTTTCCAAGTTTAGTTTGGTGTTAGAGGTATTGTGAATTTACTTAGTTTAACTTTGTTAAACTTAGCCCTTTCCTTTTCTTAAGGAAACTCTAGTTGTTCATAACTAACTTTAAAGGTTCCAAAGGAATTTTTAAAGTATACAATTCACCCCCCCTCTTGTATATTGATCATCTCATATTATATTTCGATCCTACAGATTATACATTAATTATCCTAGTGGATGATGTTTTGAAATACTCAATAATTACTAATATAAGGGGCAAATATTCAGAGGTTGGGGAATCATAATGTTGATCTATGAAATATAGAGTACTAGAATATGTAATAATAGAAAGGAAAAAACAAGTTTAGGTAAGGATATATTCCAAAGTGAGGAGGATAATATAATTGTTCGAGATAAAATTGAATTTGTTAATATTAATTTATGTTGAAGAACCTGAAAGCGGGGACAAAGTGAAAAATATCAGTGAATCTAAATAGCAGGAGTTAGTATTGATAGAAGAGATGGATTCCTTGTAATCCAATATAACTTTTTTGAGGATAGAGTAATCACATGGGAAATTGTTACTGTAGAAAAAAAAGTTTCCATTTAAAGGAAGAGTTAAACTGAAGGAAGAGTTATAAAGAGGAACTGTTGGTGAATGGTTTTCAATAGATATAAGTAATTAATTTCTTGAATAAATTCTCATAATTAGTTAATAATGATACCATTGGTATTGTTTTATGTATTGTTTCTTATGAATATATACACACTGATATGATTGATGTATAAAAACCATTCTTAAATGGGACTTGGAGGAAGACATTTTCATGATGAAAACTAAATGTTTTTAGGATCATTATAACATAAGTATTGTATGTAGACTAAATTTATGCCTTTATGACTTTGAACTATCACTTCCACATTTGAATCAATATTTTTATGTTTTCATGATTGAATAATGATTTATGTAGAGAAACATAACCTACTATTACGATTGGAATGTGTGGTAATATGGTAGTTACATTATCATTCAACTATAAAAGGATGAAATGATTCTTGTCAGACAAGAATATACAAAGATTTAAGACCTAAAATGTGATTTTTTATAGATTTTTTAGATGAAATATATAAGTTATTCCATGAAGATATAAAGAATTATCAATGAAAGAGTTATTAATTCAAAAAAAATATACCATGTCAGTATGACTATATTTTAATAATAATTGAGTGATTTGGGATGACAGGATTCTCATTTTTCTCAATCCCATTAGTTTGAAACATCATGTTGTCCATTAAGAAGATTTGGAAAATATAAGGTGAGGTATGGTACATAGTGAATGTTCCATTTTCTTCAATTTCCAGATGTTTTTTGTATATCAATACTTTCACATGGACATAAATATCCTATTTAGTTATAATGGTGAGAAATATAAAGTAAAATATTGGAAGGGAACACTTATAGGTTGTGAAATAGATCATATGATACATAAAGTGTTCATGAGATACAATAATGTGTTTTGGCGAAGACGATTCATATGAAGGTACTTTTTATAGAATTTTTTTATGACTCAAAGACTTGAAAGATAATAATAGGATTAGTGGTTACCTATAGAGAGATGACGGAATGTTTTATATCATAGCTCAGACATATGTTAACCTTTTCTACCAAATTTTCTAAATATGTGGTACAAATAGAGGTGGGAATGGAATTGATTTCGTTGAGGTGATTTCTGAGATAAATTGGTTCAATTTATGAAGAGGGAGTAATCTACTCTGATATATATAGTGAGATTCACCTAACACATAATTCACTTTTTCGTGCAACAAAAAATAAATTGACTTAATATTTAATTTTTTCATTAATTTTATAGAAGAAAACGAGTTTGTGTAATGGAATTTTGTCAGATGATAGAATTAAATTGATATGTTAAAAAAGGAGGTGGTACAATATTTTTTTTCGAACACTATGCCTCAATGAGAGTGTGTTGAAGGAAAAAAATGAGGAAAATTTATTATACAAAAGTAATTATGGATGATAAATTCTGACTAATTATTATAGGATTCAAAATGTTTTCATAAATAAGTGTTCATGTAGGAGATTGTAAGGAAGGTGAATCTTGTTTCAATTTCAATTTTCCTCAACCAGAATGAGATTTCACTAGAATATGTGGAAATAATTTTATGCACAACTAGTGTTTGGAATCTCCAGAAAAATTGGTTGATCAGATTGGCTTCCCAAAAATAATTGTGTGTACAATAATAGTTAAAGAAAAAGTTACACTTGGTACATCTGTATAGGTTTTTATGTTAAGTAATGGAGTATATGTAACGACCACTTTTCTATTTAGAGGTGATTGTCTAAAAAATAAAATCAATAGCTTCTTAGGAGTAACCTATGTTCAGTATATAAGATCCCATGAAATTTAGAGTCCAGTGTTTCCAAATGACTGAATGTGCATCACTATAAATATACGATGTTAACATTATGCACATTGTTCTGATACCAAATTTTTTTATTGTGATCTAGTTATTTAGATATCATAAATTACCCTTAAATAAGTGAAATCCTTATTTCATTTGAGTTATGAAAATTTTTGAAGTGTCCTTCTATGGACATATAATGTAATTTTTTAAACATTTATAATTTTCCATTATTATTTTCATTATATAATTTTAGTGTTTAAGAATTTATGAGTTCTAATGAGGTGTGGGTGAATATAAACATTTTTTGGTGAGTGGATTTAATTTTCTTCTTATCCTCTGATACTCTAGGATTGGTTGGAGAAGTCCATTTCTAGATGATTCATATTTATTATGTCTCACATCATTCAGTGGTTTAACATCTCAAAATTCAATGTTTTAATGATGTTTCTTCTACCAAAATTTTTCTTAGGAATTAAAATAAATTTAATGTACTTAAAACACTTCTATATATTTATCTCAAGTATAGTGGAATAAAAATGGGATAACAAAGATTAAACATAAGGGATATGTAACTATATGACTTAAAAATTATAAGGTTTTTCAAAATTAAAGGCATTAATAAATGTATAATTTGTTTCAATGGTATGATAATGGGTGAAATTTTATCTGAGGAAGTATTAAAATCTAATTTTCTCAGTATGAGTAATCTATTTGACTTTGAGCATGTGGCCCATTTAACAAATACAACCTACACGATAAAAGAGAAATATTTGAATTTAGTAATGAAGAATAAATAAATAAATTAAAATAATCGACAAAATATTAATATTTTTTCTTCCTAAACATTTTGAAAAAGATATTTTAACCTCAATTATTTGGACACATGAATCAATACTAAATAGATAATATGTCATGTTGGAGGATTATTTTGAAATTTACCATTTTAAAATTTGTGATTATATACTGATGTGTGATGACTATTAATTCCATGTGATTACAATGTAAAGTGATACAGTTTATTATTTATTAGTGGTTATAATATAATGATGTGTTTTAATAAAATATCATTATAAGGAAGTTGTATAAAATTTCATCATGTGGAACCAAATACTACTGTAAAATATTCATTAAAAATTAAGTATTTTTAGGAAAAATATTGTTATATAATTATAAAATAAAAGATTATAGAATTATCTTAAGATACATGGGATAAAATATCAACTTAAAATTATAAAAAAAATAAAAAATATCCTAACTCAACACCCATGTCAATGTGCCATAATACAAAAGGAGCATTCCTAATCACCACAGGATGACATAATGGAAAAGATAATATAACATGCATGTTAAGACTTATTTCAAAATATTAAAAAATAAAATATAAATAAATGATTTCAACCAAATATTTAGAATGAGGCATTCATATATTATACTATTAAAATGAGAAATGATTCATTTTCAAATCAAAATAAAATATACACAAGCAATTTCAATCAATAATAATATAACATTGTTTTAAAATAATAAATTAATAATAATATCTATTTTAATCTCAAATAAAATAATTGAAAACCCAATTTATACATTAAATAACAGCCTCATATATATATAGTAACAAAAAATGAAAATAAATATGAAGGAAAAATGTTATTGGATGACAACAAAGATTGAATATATAAATACAAAATTAAATTAAAATAATGATTTCAAAAATAGCATTATCACTATAATACATGTAATCATCCAAAAAATGTACCCTCCTGTGAATCCTAAACATCATTATAGAATAATATTTTTGTAAATTAGTTCTTTCATCTTTTCTATGTAATGGGAAAATACCTATATAAATCCCATAGTGTGTATGTAGAGAGGGACGATTAACCAAATCAGATGCCGCCAGGGAGTCTTTTCACTCACTATAAATTACCAAAATTGATATTATTATTTTTAAAATTGTAGAAATAAGTAACATTTTGGTATATATGATTTAAAATTTTATAAATAGAAAAGTGATAATTACATCATAACAATATTTTTAAAATTTTATAAGCAAAATTATTTTCATATCTAAATAAACAAAAGTATATATTTGTTAGTCAATTTTAGAATAAAACATTAAAAAACCTCCCATAATATATAATTGGCTCCATAGACCAAATATTCACTTCCACAAAATGGAAAATAACTTTTAATAGAGATGTAATCCTAACATCTCTCTCAATTTTCATGATCATGGCATAATCAGGTGTTCCCAATTACTCTAAATGATATAGTCTAATCTATTGGAGAATTTAAATATAATGTTCCCACTAATCCCTTCCATCCATTTAGGTTTAAAAAATATAGAAAACATGAGACACTTTATTTAATATAATAGATATCATTTCCCAAAATCCCTTCAAATAAATATCCCTAATTCCAAAGAATATAATAATTTTATTGGATCATGAATTATTATCAAAAAATATTTTACAAATGTTACAAAAGTATGAATAAATGAAACAATGTATGTAATTAGTTTCATTCTTATATGGAATTAAATTATGCGAATGAAATTTTACTATTATCAAAAATACTTAATAAATACATAAAATCAGTGAATCAATTGTGGAATTTTAATCATATAATAATAAAGCTTAAATTATTTTAATCTATGTTTTTAATTTATAAGATAGCCATGAGATTATTTTATACAATATATATATGTGTGTGTAAATGATATCAAAACATGTTTATTTTCAATTTCACACATGGGTTTTCCATATCAATTACATAAAGAATTAATAGGATATAAAATCATCCATGATAACAATAAAAAGATATTAGAAGAAGTGTTTATGTGAAATTATGGATAGAAAGTATAATAAACTAATGAAAAAAATAAATCAAATACATTTCTATAAAAATAATTTTTTCAAGACAGAATAAATTTCGTGAACACCTTAAAATCCATGAAAATATGGTTATATGCACCTTAATTGTGATTATATTACAATATGAAGAAATTAGGTAAAATAAGGGGAATAAGAATTAAAAAATAATAGAGAAAAGGATAATATAAGAAATTTTCTAAATAAATCATCATTATTCATCATGAGATTGTATAAGGGAACAAAGAGTTGGATTGAGAGATGAGTAGGAACCCCCTATATGGAATTCAAGTTATAGGGGAGTGATTAATAGATGGAATTATGTTAAATTAAGATCTCAATTAAAAATATTAATGCACATAAAATGAAATAAGTATTAATTGCATGTTCAATAGAATTTTTTTTGATAGAATATAAATATCACTTGAAAATACTCTCTTATATGTGTAATTAACCTTAGTGGTCGATTCATTAACACCCCAAAAATTATAAAATAGTGATTTTTTATTCAATAGTGTGTATGACACACATTAAAAAAAGTCGAATAGAATATAACACATGAAGAAATTATGGTATATTTAATAAATTTATTATATATTATATCATATAATTAATGAAACATTGAGTTAAATGAAAACATATACAAAAACATGTTTCTTCGATTGTTTTTATTACCTGCAAGACCAGGTTTTACCAAACAATAATATTTCTATTTGTATATTATTATTTCATATAATAAGAATATACCATGCTCTTAAATTTGTGCATATTAATATTATTAAATAAATTATGAAAATATATGCCTTATAAATAATAAAATGAAATCATTGGTTACTAATTAATTCAAAATGAAAATATAAACCAATTGAATACAAAGTAAATAATCTTATTTTTATGCTCACAAAGGAATTTTATCATAATAAATTAAATTAATCATTATTATTAAATGATAAAAATTAAATATATATGTTATATATTCAAAAAATATTTTTTTTATTTTCATCCAATATATTTTATTCACATACAATAAGAACAAACCGAACTGTATGCACAAAAAACTATTATTTTAAACATTGTTTTACCAGCTTTTAATGAGGAACCTATATTAAATCCAATTTTTTGGAAATTTTATAAATTTTATATTTCCAAATAGTAATTATTTTTGAAATTGTGAAAAATTATCTTATGGTGAATATTTTTTAATTATATGTGAAGATTAACTTTTTGATGAATAATGAAAAATACTAAATTTTAATTGAAAACTACATTTTTCATCAACAAAATTTATAGGGTTAATGTATATTTGGAATTGGTTTTAAATTAATATTATATAATATATATATATATATATATATATATTAATCCAATTTGGTTCATTGTAATCAATTGAAATTTGAAATTGGATATAAAAAAAATAACAAAACGATTGAACATTGTTTAATTTAAAAACCTACTTCGTCATCCCGTCTCTGGGATTTAATTTAAATTAATTTTTCCACTTCTCTGATTATAATTTGGTAAAATTTATTTCATTTTTGGAATCAACCTAATTTATAATTTCCAATATTTTCAACATATTTTGTCCAAAAATATTAGTGACAACAATTAATATTAATTATGGTGATTAAGGTAAAATTATGATTCACAATGTACTAAACATTAATCATAATGGAAAAAATTAACTACAAACTATAAAAAAATATACTTTATTGAAATATTTGGACTTTATAATCCTTTTTTAATGTGGTTTATCATTGGATCCACATCATAGGGAAACATATTTAGTGGAATTCCCTTTTAAAAAAGTTATATGAATGCCTCTCCTCCTCTACTATAAAAAGGCACTACCCCCTCCCATTTATTCACACCGATAGAGCCTTTGGCTCATCAAAATCCAAACCAATTGAGATTAAAAATTCCCTCCACTATTCTTATAATCCTCTATTTTCATATAAATCCAACCATGAATGACTTTTTGTATAAACCAAAAGGGGTTACTTGAAAATGAGGTAAAATTCTTCAACGACAACATTCATTTTATTTATTTCTCATCCCAATAAATTATTATTATTACATGATTGTATAATAACCACATAATATTGAATATAATGTTATTTTTCATGATAAAATTTAGAAATAAAATTTCACACACATCACTCAAATGTGATAAACTATCATTATGCGTGTGTACAACAATATACCATCTCATGAACCAATTTCATCCATTCAACCATTTACCACATTTAAATATTGAAATAAAGATGAATATATGGTTTATATATGATATATAAGATGTTTGTGAATTATTTATTCTTATTTAATTTTTAAATAACATATATATGTATGATTTTTATTTTGTAGGAATATGATAACATTTTTTGTTGGTGTGTGGACTACTGCCTCCTCAAAGTGATATTGATCCGTTCATGCTATACATAAAATGTATTAAGGTTGGTATTAATAAATATATGTGACATATATTAAATAAATATGATAATTTAATTATTATATACGTATATATATATTTATTTAATGTACTTTTCATTCTTTAAAATATGACAAATAAATTGAAGTAGCATCCAAGCGTAAGTCTGGCCTACCGTCTCCATGAATGGAACATTTGATTTCTTATTTCCAAATTTTATGGATTATTATAAATAAATAAATATATATATATTATATTTAATTCATGTTTTACATTATTTATATGATTAAATAATTTTTTAATTAATAGGAACATGATGTATCAAGTAAAAACATATACTAAATAACCAGGCAATTAACACCCAAAATAGTGAATATAATGAAATATTATTAACAAATTGGTAGTAAGATATTATAATAAGATAATATATATGATATTATAAATATTTTTATGGTTTTGGTATAATTTAGTGACATGATTAAACATCTTATATAGGATGTTAAAGGATAATCACACAAAAGGAAACACAAGTTAAGGGATTCTTTTCTAACTTTTTCATTTGGTGAGGCATATGCCATTTTCCTCAATTATTTATTGTTTGAGGTATATATATTTTCCCTATTCTATTTAATTCCATGAATTTATTCTTCATCATGGTATTTAATGTTTCAATTTATGTGTTTTCTGCAATGGGGCTTATGATTTAAAAGATACCATGTGGTAAGGGACTTTGTCTCAATTTCCATTATTTGAGGAATACTTTATTTATATGAACATAATTTTATAAATATGATTTAAATTATAAGACTTTGAAATTTAATATCTTGAATAAATAATTATTCATAATATTTTGTGTGAAAATTTGAATTATTTCCTCAAAGTGGATTTGAACATAAAATTAACAAGGGGTAATGAAATTTTATAACTCAATTACTTTTCATTTGGTTATATGAATTCTTGATTATCTTTAATATTATATGATTAGGTTTATAATGATTTTGAATATATATCCATTTATTACCCTTTGGTTTATTTGTATTTAAAGTTGTTACACATATTATTCTTATTGATTAATTCCCTCTTTGACATTGTGATCATTTTAACGGTTTATTTCACAATAGCATTCTATTCGATGTTGCCAATTTTTGAAATTTAATTTAATTAATTTATTTGATTATTGTTTAAAAAAACCATTAATTTTATTATGTTGTGGTTATTAATTTTATTTTTCATGAAATCTTAGCATTTTTTCACTCTTTGGAATTAAAAATGTTTATTAAAAGAGTATAAAAAACACATATTTCATTTCCCTATTTAGTTAGAGAACTAGTTTTCTTCTAAAAGAAATTTTTTCTAAAAATGTTTTAAAAAATGTTCTTAAACCTTCCAAAAATAATTATTTAATAAAATTTTACAGTTTTTAACTTTTATAAATGTTTTCAATGGAATATTATTATATATTTACAAACAAGGAACTTTTATAAACTTTTTTGAAGGAAAAATGATTGTTATTTTTAACTTTTATGACTTGTATAGGAAAAACCATGGTAGTTTATTTGAGGCTTCATTTTCAAGTACAAAAGGGTAATTTTTAATGGTTTTTTTTTATATTATTTTCAAAGAAAACTATATTTGAATTTTTTCAAAATGAAAATTATATTTTTGTTTCATTATATGGGATTTATATTAATCAATGACAACAAAAATTTTTCATTACATATCTTGGGATATGTTGTATTAAATCCATATTTTTTCATCATATGGCTGGTATATTATTTACTTGTTCATCTATAATATTGATATTCACTACCTTGATTCCTTTTTTATAACCCCTAATATATTTGATTTCCAATGATCAAGAGAAATAATGATAAATGCATGTTTTTTTATTGAATATAGATTGTTTAATAAGGATTATTGATTATTAATGGAATTGATTACTCAATATGGGGAATGATTTTGATAGGTAGTGATCTGTTGGGTTCCTAATTTATATATCCCCTTGATGCATCAAAAGGTTTTCATGAGGAAAATTAGTTGTTCTAATTAAATGACTTTCTACCTATAGTTTTGAAACATTATTTCAAAGGTCTTGATGGTATAGTTCCGCATGTTCCATTGAGAAGATGTCCAATAATTAATATTTTCTTTTATATTTATTTATTATTTATTATCGATTATATTTTCACTGTGACAAAATATATGAATTCATTTCATTCTCAGTTTTTTGATTTAATGTCATCTGTTTCTAGTTATTTACCATGATATATTTTTTATGCTTTTCATTATCAGTTTACTTATTACATGTAATGTGTGTTAAGATATTAAAATTTATATAATTGTTATTCTCACTAATTCATTATTTATTTCATTGTACTTACCCTTATTTATAATTTAAGCTCACCCTTATTTTGATTCCTTTAAAAAGGAATCAAAGAAGTGTACATACGAAGATATGAATAGATTTGATAAGTGGTAATAAATATATTATCAAAAGAAAGACAATTATATTTTATCTAGTGTATTAAATTTTAATACAATACATGTGTATGTATCATGTTTACCAAGACTACTAAAATGATAGGTCCTTCATGTATGAATTTTTTTATAACCAAGAGAATTTAATGGTAATAGACACTGACTCTAGTATTTTTGGGGTCAGGTTTCTTAAGATGGTATTAGTGTAATTTTATTAGAAACTAGGGAAACTATATTTAGAAAACCTAAATTAGGTATCATGACCATAAAATATAATTTTAGGACATGTATATAAGAAAATTCGAGAATTTTGGTAAGGTATGGATTTGGTGTGTCTTCCTAGAAATACAGAAATATATGGTTACTACGTGTAGATGTTGTTCTGGCATAGATGTACCTTGGGGTAACAACTCCAAAAGGTGTGTCGGGCCTAACTCGAGCATATCCTAATACATGAAAATTGGCCTTACTACTTACCAAGTTTGACACTCCTAGAGGATATTCTAAGGACAATTCAAATTTTCTTTACAAACAACAACAGAGTATTTTTAAATATAATAAATAATCTAGGTTCAAAATAAGTTGTTTTTAGATTTAAAATAATTTTTCATTATTTATATATCTTATAAATGATTATATTTATATCTCACTATAACTATTGTTACTCAAACTATGCTTTTTGGTTTTAGTCAATGGTTGAAAACCAAAGGAATCATTTTAATATTGAAAATGAAGAATAGGGTTGTATCAATGATAAATATAATGGTATGTTGATAGGATTGAATGATACTGTGTTCATGAGAAATCATTTTCCCAGAAACAGTATTGACAACATAAACCTTAACCAACTCCTCGACTCGCCATAGATGAGAAGGATTGTGTTTTCATAGAGCTCATGTGGTGGAGACCAGAGAGAAAAAATTGGTCTATTTCCATTACACATGAAATGTGGAAGGAAACACCTAGAAAAGTGTATCAATGTAATTGGGAAATGATTTATGTATGGGAAATAAAGAAAATAAAGCAAATAATTTCGAAGGAAAAAATGATGATTATGATGGAAGGAAATAAAACTCATCCAAAGGATCAATATATAGTTTATTGCCTTAAATGTGGGTAACCTAGTCATTGATTGATTCAATGTACTCTTATATAGGATAAAATCTAGTCCATGTAAGGATATATGTAGAAAAAAACTGGATGAAGTATCTATCTATTGGAGTTATATTGAAAACCATAGTTAAATGGATTTTTAATGATTACCTATATTTTAAGGGTGTCTATCATATTTAGTTTATAAATTATATTAATATGGTTTTATAAAAGGACACAATATATACTAGTTGAAAAGTCATCAATTCTAGCCATGTGGTGGGGCTTTAACCCATGAACGAAGGATGATAAGGGTTTCATTCCCATCACTAACATGTGCAACGTTCTGGTTAATATGTCATTATTCATAGTTATCCAATTTAACGAATAAATATTAATGATGAAATAATATTGTTTCTTTTTTAGGTTTAGAAGTTAATGTACTAACCATATTGGTTTTGTAATATAATTGGAGACACATATAATTACTTTTTTCTACGTATTATGATATGCTGAATGAAAATTTTAGTACTTCAAAAAATTGGGTTCATTCTAGGATATCCATTCCATAGAGTAAGGGTTGAATTATAATTTCATCTAAGAAAAACAAAAAGATGGAATCTTCAAAAAAAATTGAAACGTATCACGTAATTGTGTTTCATTATTTTCCTAGGAATTAAAATAATTACTCTATATTAGGAAAATGTTTTTAAATTATTTTCCTAATATGTAATTTTTTTTAAATTGATGTTCATTTAAATTATAATAGATTTATGGCGTTGAGGCCCTAAACATTCTATTTATTGTTCACATTTTTGTGAACGAAGGCCGCAATCAGTCCTTATAAATATTTATTCTTTTAGTCTATGTTTATATATCTTCAATCCAAATGTATGATCCCAAAAATCATGGAGGTATGACCCTATTTAAATTTGGGTTTTATCCTCCTGAATTTGTTTAATGGAATGTTTAATGAATTCATGGGGAGGCTCGGGGGGTGCCTCCTAAGTTTGTGAAATATAATAATGGGTAATTTTTCCATCCTTTGAAGGTTTCACAGTTTACACTTGACTAGAGGTAATCATGCACTCAAAACATTCTACTGAGTAGGTGGGGTATACTGTTAAGAAACCTATGCAAAGGAGGAGGTCAAACAGTGAAAAATTGATAAACCCATTTTACACAGTTGGCACAAAAATTGTCAAAATGTCTGGTATCCATAGGTAACCATGAAACATAGCCCCATATTGGTCCCAGGATGGTGCATGGTTGGAAAAGGGTTAAGAAAACAATGTTTTCAAACCAAGTGCCCCATTAAAATGTGTATTTATTTCATTCCCCCCCAAGATTTTTAAGGTTTATCACATGATTCCTCCCCTTAGTTCACCTCTATTAATCCTAGTGATGAAAAATTTCATTCAAGAATACCCTAGGGTCTATCTCGTTATATTAATAAGCTCTAGGTGAGACTATCATTTCTCATTGATCTCTTTTATGGATTAGGGCTTATAGTTATTTTTCATCTGAAGCCCAAAATCCCTATTTTTCTAGAGGATCTTAGGTTGGAGATTCAAGGGTTTATTGAATTTGTATCTATAGATAAGGTTAATTGTGTTTTCATTTATGGATTTGTGTTAAGTAGTCTATTAGTTATAACCCATAGTATTGATGACAATTTGTGCCTGTGTGGTTATGTTATTTGTTACTGCATGTCGTGTATTTGATGCCTTTAATGATATTTGGTAAAATTGATTTCCAAATGATGATTTAAACCCCTCCGTATCCTCGTGGGATACATTTAGGATGATTATAAACGTTTAGGGCCACCCATGGGGTGTGATAATATTCCAAAACATAGAAAATTATAATGTTAAGCATAGAGTTGATTTTTATTGAATTAGAGTCCACGGTAAATATATTAACATGTTTGTTTGAATTAAAAATAGCCACCAATTGTAATTAATTCTATTTATCAGCAATCCATTTGTGGTGTTTGTTTTAATGTTAGTGGGTTAAATGATTTATGGATTGTGAAAGGTAATTGGTTGTTTGTCTACGTCATGTGAATTGGTGAATGTGCTAAATGGTTTAATGAATGGGGTTTGATGAAAATTCTAAATGGGTTAAGGTATGAAAAAAGTAATTGGATTAAATGGGATAAGTAATGTAAATGGTTAATATGATAATGGGTTAGAGATTCTTGATTGTTTACATGTTGAATAAATATGAAATATGAATCATGTTTAATTGGTTATCATGGAATGAAAATGAAATTAATGTTATTTGTGTTTGATTTATAATATGGAATACTGGAGAATTTGGAATAATTTTCTCATGTTAATGAGAAATTATTTAAAAATGGTTAATATTTCTTCAGGTTATCTCATGAGAATGATTTATGAATTGAATGATTTTTGAATGGTTATTTTTGTTTGTGTATTGTTGGATACAGTTTGTAAAATGGAATAAGTGGTAAATGGTTAATGAATCATGTTCACATGTATTCTCAATTTTGGTTTGTTGGACTTGAGGATCTTTACCCATGGTTTCGGTTAGACTGAGGATCTAAAACCCACCCCCAATTCCTAGGTTAGGGGAGGGTAGTAGGGCTATATTTCCATAGCGATTACTTTTGATGAGACTACCTGTAATGTGGCTCCATGGTAAGTGTGATTTATGTTTTTATGAAATTATTATCCACAGTGAGATTGGGAACATTAATTATTCCATTATGTATAGTAATTGATCGTATCTGGATGTAGAAAAAATGATGTAAATGTGTAACCCATAGAACAAGTGATGAACGTGGATTAAGTGATTAAAATGGATAAAGTGAATATGGATAACTAATGAAACCCGAGTTTAATTTTTTTTACCTTTTCATTTATTTAGTGCATTCATTCACAATATATTAGACAATATATGTTTTAGACACTATTGGTGGTAGCCTATGAAGTTTTACACACACCCTTCATGGGACGCCACTAGGTACTGGAGTAGATTTCATGGTTCCGGGCGAGGATAAGGGAAAAGGCCCTATGCCTGGGAGTTAAATTTTTCTTGTAATGTGATTGGATGAGGATACTAACATAGTGTCAAGAAAAGTTTTTGGGATTAATATGTTTTTATTTATTTTGGTGTTTCTTAAATTTTTTCACTGTTAGCATGACAAGGCATATTTATTGTTTGGTTGTGATTTTTACCCTATTTGGGAAATGGTTGGTAATGCATTTTTATGGTTTGTTTCTTATTGTTTTCTTTATTTTTACATTTTATATATTTTTTATTACTCTATTAAATAGGTTATAGCTTGAACACATGACCCATTTGATCCTCTATACTAGACGGAAACCTCTGGCATACAATGAGGCATGATTGAGGTGATGTGAAACCTAGCTCGAGGAACTAGTTTTGTGGATTCTGGGTTGGGGAAGTTACAAAGTTGTATCAAATGTGTTATTTTCTCTTTCTTATTATTTGGAAATGGTATATGTGATTTTTATAATTTTTGGGCCTTATCAGTGAGCTCATTCATGGGAGTATCTAATCCACGTATGGGGGAAACGCCGGGTACCGAGGGTGGGGATTGTTGTTCTTGATGTGTGTTATTACAACTGAAATATATGACACCATTGGGTGTTGAACTTATTTTGTGATGTGACAGTTGTATGATATTTTTCTAATGGACAAAATGACTTGGGATTGTTCATTCATGAATCATTATAGGAAGCTATAGATATAGTTTGAATAAATCTGGGTGGGAACACACATGGAGTATGGGTAGAACATGAATGGTAGAATGCATTTCATATTCCATAATATTTTAGAGAACATACAATCAAAAAATATGATGAAATGGGTAAATTTAAATAATCTTAATGAATTGTTAAAGAATTTTTCTTAAATGAATGGTTGTAAATGAGTTAAAAAAATATCAGTTGAAACATGTTTTGAAATGGGAAATGTTCCAAAGAGAGAAATATTTATGTAGTTAAGGTGGAAAATATTAAAATATGATTTCTAATAAAAATGTATTGTGTTTTTGTGAGTTGTTTTTTCTCTGTTGACCATGACCTATGGTTGAGATGGTTATGGGTAGTGTTCTTAGTTTGATGTTGTTCGTTGGGATATTGTTTCCCAACGAGATTGTTTATAGATATTGGAGGGACATATTTTGTTTAAACTATGGAATGTTTATTTTATGTGTTCTAAGAATAATGTTTGGAATTATAGAGAACATCCACCATGAAAATGTTTATTAGTGGGTATATATGAGATTGACACCAATAATACTCCACTAGTAACGGAGAAAGAGACCCATTTGGTCTAGGGTGATAGGGGAGAGGAGAAGTTCCATGAAAACCTTGCTATTTTATGAAGATGATTAAACATGACCTAGGGTGGGATACATTGAGCATGTTTGATATGATTAGATAGTCCCAGTTGTAACACCCTCTGATGTTTTCTGGAGAGGGTCGAATTGAGTTCTGAGTGTGTGACAGGTTGGAACATGAAGGGTCACAGGACTAGGTGGTTGGAGTGCTTATAATGAAAAATATGAGGGTGTATCTTACTAATGAGGAGTTCTTATGAAATGGTGGGTTAACATAACTAAAATTGAAATAAAGAAGTAACCAATTATAGATTTTTGTTATTTTAGAGGAAAATGTTGAGTAAATGAAGATATGATTTTAAAAGTTGGTACTTCACTCAATAGATCAAGGAACGATAAGTGTATGCTGTTTGCCAGCCAATATCTTACCTTGAACACTATGAGTAGTAGAACAGCTGGGTGAATCAGGAATCATTTCACTAGAATACTCAAGCAATAGATTAATCTGCTATTAGTACAGTGGGTATCAAGAATTAGATAAAATAGTCGGAGACATTTAATGATATAATTAATTATAATTGTATAATTCCATAATCAACGTAAAATTACTAATCTTAAAAAGTTTTATTTTTGTAGAAAATGGAATGTAACAAAATATGAAAAACTGCAATGAATATTAGAAAAAGATAATGTCCAAAATAGCATGAATTTTCAAATGTAGTACATGCACTTTCACATAATACTAATATATCAAAAATTCATGGTTTCAGTGTCACTATACTTGCTATAGAAACTCAGGAAGCAAGGGTGTAAAATTGATTATGAGAGACTCAAGACTATAGAATATGATAGTTATTTCATAATTCTATCATTATCATATAATGTTTGTTATGGTCACTACATTAGGATATAGTTGATATGAACATGTAGTCGCATCTACAAAAAGTTTCCATGGAGAATATAAAGCAAGATATTAATGGGTGATAACTACACTGGTTATGTGTAATGTGAACGATAGTTCACGATCTTTCAAAGGTTCCCTTTCACATATCATTTTTATCCAATTACTATAGAATCATTTAAGGTTACAAAACGAAATGCTTTGAGTAAATGCTTCACTAGCTTTTAGGGAAGGTTTTCCAACCAATAATAATATTAATGAAAATAATATATTTAATTATTATAGAGAATAAATTGAATGTCAAGGAGAAAATGCCATTGGAATGTTATTAAAAAAGAACCTTCCTAATGTCCTTTAATGAATAATGGTTGGTTATTAAAGAAGAGTTTAATTCCATAACATATTTTGAGATAAATTTATAGAATTATAAATGAAAAGAATTGAATTGTAGAAGAAAGTATCCTATTATCATTCAGTGTATATTCATTAGTTATAATTTTTCTTCTTAACATTTTTCATGGGAAGTGAATAAAATATTCCAATAAAATGTGTGTATTTAAATGCAGTAACCATGTAAGTATATAAGCATTATAATAAGTAGGGTGTATTTTCCCAGAATTTAAGAAAGGGTGACTCCTAAGACTAGGTGGAGAGAAGCACATAACTTCTAATTTCCAAGCTAATGATTATAGCAGTACTGTCACTGGGTATAATCAAAACACCAATCTCATGTTTCCTATTGTAATAAGAAGACATTATTCGAATATTTTATTGGTAATTGAATCATAGTAAATACATTATGAATATAAAAAAGTAAGTCTTATTTACCCAGTTGTGGAAAGATAATTATTTATCAAGTAAAACTAAAAGTATACGTCAAGGATATACTTGGTTTGATATTTATTCGCATTACAGTTAATCACCATGGGTATTATCGATGAATTTTGGTTCATGAGATATGTGTAGAAAGGTCGGATGTTTTTCTAGGCCACAGAATGTGTCCTAGAATTTGATCTCCAAATTGGGCTGCAAGAAACTCCCTTTGACACTCTTAATTAGATATTTTCACTATTGGATTAAATGTTCCCCTTGATGTTCACTATTTTCAGTTCAATTTTCAGAATTATTGGTCTTGGATCATGGCCTCTAATGTCTCTTTACTGGGCTATTGTTCAATTTTCATTTCCCATAATTTTTTTGGTTCAAGGAAAACTTTGATGGTCTTAAATGTGAATCTTTAAGTGATCCAAAATAATGAATTGTTCCATATAGCATGGGAGACCTGAAAATAAAATATGAAAATATAATCAAGAACATTTTGTGTTTAAGAAGGTGTTTAAATATTTATCATGTAATAGTTCACTTTAATAAATAATTACAATCATAATGTGAAATGACGATCAATGTGTAAAACGCACTAAAATGGTTTTTATGAATATTGAATCAAAAGGATATTATATATATTATAAATGAATATTTTCCTCATTCAGTAGCTAATCACACCCCCAACCTGAGTTTTGCTAGTCCCGAGAAAAATGTATCTCAAAAATATAAAATTCAAATTAACTTTTTAAAAAACATTTTAATACACAATTATTAATGAAAGACATAATAACAATAAATTATGAAACCCATCATAATCATTTAAAATAAGATAGGTCCATAAGTATATCTCAAAGTCATGCACATTCCTTTGTTCAAATTCATCACCACATTTCATCCAATTTCAATAAATTATAATGATGTGTTCTGTGTCCTAAAAGACATGGGGGTTTATTTTTATTCAAGGGGAAAATGATGGAAGCGCTAGGTGGAATAATATTTCAATATTAAGATGAATATTCATTTTTTGTATATTTTTTTATTGTTTTTTTTTCAATTTTTCCACGGTAATATAAATTTCACTATATAGAGTCAACCCGTGAAGAAAGACTTTTACGATGACTTCTAGGATCAAAGACCATAGGGCACTATGTGAAGCCCACATACTCAGGAATTATCTCAAGTTAACTCAGCAAAAAATAGAGTCAATTTACCACAAATAGAGATAAAATTACTAATTCTGGGCCATTCAACTATGGAGTCACGATCCCCATGTTCCGAAAGCCACACATTAGGTCATTTCATTACTCTACGCGCAAATTATTTTGTTGTTGTTGAATACTTATATTAAGACTAAAATTATCTCCAAACCTATGCTATTTATTTGGGGGACCCCATGAACTCTAGCTAATAACCCACTATCCAAAGGACGTGTGTTGTTATTGTTTTTATTTGGATGAAAATATAAATGATGAAATATCACATTAGACATCCACACATTCCAATATCTATGCACATGAACTTAAACATTGATTAAAATAATAATCAGGGCCTGAAAAAATCTTTTTATATTCCATTTCAGAGTATG
Organism: Viscum album; assembly: GCA_963277665.1. Lineage (NCBI taxonomy): Eukaryota > Viridiplantae > Streptophyta > Magnoliopsida > Santalales > Viscaceae > Viscum > Viscum album. The sequence continues at coordinate 1,995,642,019 of OY728151.1, forward strand.
CAATGTGTATTATCTTGTTCAAGGATAAAAGAATTTTTCCTTCCATGCATTTTTTATATTCCAAAACATTTAGTAAATTTAATTTTAATATTTTTTTCAAATGATTTTTTTTATTTCATATCCCCCTAAAATTAAAATAACATTTTCCCCAGTGTTTGATGAAAAGAAAATATAGAAGGGGGTATAGGCAGAGAAGGGGAGAACAAAAAGGAATTTGAAAACGAGGATCATGGAATGAGTTTACTTGGTTGTTGAAGTTGATGTTTGTGTTGAACCCACATAATCCCTTGATTTCCATGTCACTCATAGATTTACCTAGTGGAAAAGAAAAAAACAAATATATATTTATATTTATATAATAATAAATTAAAATATAAATATATATACAAAAATTCTATAATAAGGAAGCACTATAAGCCATAGGTCAATGGTAAGTGTGTGCCCCTGTCTCCCTTCGGTCCCGGGTTCAAGTCCCCGGGGCTTCACCGACTGTGATGGGGTTTGAACAATGACCTATAATGCATAATTATATACATATTTTTAATTAATAATATCTTTTTTTGTTTATTATTTTAACCCACAATCACATAAAAATAAAATAAAATAAACCGATGATACATTGTCTTCTTTTTAAATTTCTGGTATGGTATTACCCAAGGATCACACCACATGACACAGATGAATATAGTGCTCCCCTTTCATACCCATCCATACTCATAATAGATGAATAGGTCAATAGTCTAATTTTTTTAAATATCAAAATAATTCATTAATCCTATTTAAAAAATGATTCACAATTATTGGAAACATGAAGAACACATGTTGCCTCTTGTGCAACACATTTGTTTAACGTTGTTAGCCCGACATGGATCCTAAATCTATCAATTAATTCCCGTTCATAGGTTGGCTCAGTTAACTTGACCTCTGTTTCAAGTTTATTGAATGATTCAATGAATGGTTTTATCCTATGACCATTGACATTAAAACTGTATCCACTTGTGGGATCCTGAATCTCTACTACCCTATGGGGGTATATATGATGCACCATGAATTGACCTGACCATTTAGACTTTAACTTTACCAGGTGTAAATGACATTTCAAACTATACAAGAACACAGATTTTCCCAGTTCAAAGTGTTTAACATTGATATTTCTAGATTTGTATGGTTGAACTCTAGATTTATTTATCCTTGATTTCTCATAAGCTTCCATCCTATGTTCCTCATGTTCATTAAGATCTAATTTCCTATATTATTTAACAAAAGAAATGTCGAAATTCATTTTTTTGATTGCCCAAAATTCCTTATGGTCAATTTTAATAGGTAAATGAAATGATTTTCCATAAAACAGCGTAAATGGTGACATTACATGGATGGTTTTGAATTCTATAAGATATTCTCAAAGGGAATCCAAGAGTTTTTCGGACCAATCTTTCATAGAGGGATTGACATTTTTTTTCAATAATTCGTTTAATCTCTCAATTTTCTAACTCAGCTTGACCATTGGTTTGAGGATGGTATGTAGTGAAAACTTTATATGAAATCTCATACTTAGACAAGAGTGAAGAGAATAGACGGTTTCATAAATGGGTTCCTTGATCACTGATTATAGCCCTAGGAATTCCAAATCAAGAAAATATGTGCTCTTTCAGAAATTGGATCAAAACATGAAGGTCATTGGACTTGGTGGGCATATACTCAACCCATTTAAAGACATAATCAATATATAAGAGGATTTAGAGTTATCCACCAGATTTTTGGATGGGTCCCATGAAATCAATTCCCCAATAATGAAAGACATCTACAACTAGAATGGGAGTGATGGGAATTTTATTCCTTTTTGGTAATGGATCCTAATTTTTAACACTAAGGATAACTTTTTCAGAAATGGATGGAATCCATAGCGATGTTAGGCTAGTGAAAACCACTTTGGAGGACTTTTTCAGTGTATTTATTTGTAGAAAAGTGTCCTCCACATGCCTCTCTATGGAAAAATTTTAGAATGGACTCTTACTCAGACTCCATAACACATATCCTAATAATGTGATAAGGACAGAAATTGAAGAGGTAAGGATCATCAAACACAGAGTGTTTGAAATAATAATGTAATTTCATCTTATCCTAGGTCCCTTTGAATTTTGGAATGCCACATGTCACAAAATGGTTTTCTATGTCAGCATACCAAGGGGAAATCACTCATTGAATAAATGTGCTCATTGGGAAATGAAACTAACACAGACGAGTGATGTGAGTTTTCATTGAATTCCATCCAAGAGAGGTGATAATATACCAAATTTTCTACACCTTTTTAATCCTTAATAGTTAAATTGAACTCTTGAAGAAGAAAGACCCCCCTAATCAATCTAGCATTGACATCTTGTTTTTAGAAGAGGTATTTCTGGGATTAATGGTCAGTGAAGAAAATGATGGGTGATCCGAAGAGATATGACCTAAATTTATCTGAGGCATAGTCAGTAGTAAGAAACTATTTCTTAGTAGTAGTGTAGTTTATTTGTGCATCATTTTTATATTTTATTTCCTTATTAATGACACATAGAGTTTTCTTACACTGTTGTACTAGTACTGCTCCAACAGTGAAGTCACTCACATCACACATGAGTTCGAATGGAAGTTCCCAATTTTGATCTTGCATGATAGGTGGATAGATAAGAGATGATTTGAGTGTAGAAAATGATTACTCATAGAATGTTGTCCCTAAAAATGGATCATCTTTCCCCAAATGAGCACAAAGTGGTCGAGAAATAGAGATGAAATTCTTAATGAACCTTCTATAAAATTCTGAATTTCAACAGAAGGATCTCAGCTCCTTGACAATTTTTGGAGAGGGATGATGACGAATGATTCCAAACTTATCATTATCAACTTAAATCCTTATACCAGAGACCAGATGGACTAGAAAAAGTCCTTCCTTTAACATGAAATGGAATTTTCCCAATTTAGGATGATGTTCTTTTCCTCGCATCTTGACAAAACCATTTCAACATTCAGAAGGAATCCCTGAAATATATCCCCGCATATGGATAAGTAATCCATGAATACCTCTATAAGCTTCCCCACCATGTCTGAGAAGATTCCCATCATGCACTACTGGAAGGTCCTATTGTCATTACATAACACAATGGTCATGCACATGAAGGAAAAAGTGCTTAATGGACAAGTCAAGGTTGTTTACCCTTGATCCTCTAAGGAGACCTCGATTTGATTATACCCTCAGAATCCATCTAAGAAGCAGTTGAATTGATGACCCTTCACTTGCTCGAGGACTTGATCAATAAATGGAATGGGGAAATTGTATTTCTTGGAACAAGATTTGGGCTTCCTATTGTCAATACAGACTCTCCATCTACTACTGACCCTTGTGGGGAGAAGATCACCATCCTCATTAGTGATCATAGTGATTTCATCACTCTTTGGGAAAAATAATAATTATGATTACCCACTCACTATCAAAAATGGGGTAGATGATACCTACTATCAAAAAAATTAAGATGTTATTTCCTAACAACAACCATAAGATTTGGAATGATTCTCCGCCGAGGTTGATGACATGGTTTGGATTCAGATTCAAGAACAATACTATGAGTTCCAATGATTGGGATAATCCTAGAGATATCAGAAAGGGTCCATCCAATATCCTTCTTATTATTTCTTAGGACATACAGTAGCATCGTCTCTTGATTGGCTTAAAGAGAGGAATAAATGAAAACAGGAAAGGATTGATTATCCCCTAAGAACACATTCTTGAGTAATGATGGTAGGACCATAAATTTGAGATCAGATTGGTTATCACTTTTTATGAAAAGATGACACTTTTTATTGAACTCAGTTTCTTTGTTCAGATTTTTTTAACAGAATTGGTTCCTTGTGAAGAGAATTTTCATCCACTAAATTACAAGATCAGTGTCATGAATGGGTATGGACTCAATGCTATTAATTTTACCTATGGTATCATCAAGTGGTGATTCTGTAAAATCATCAAATGAGGTATTTGAATGTTTTTTAATCCAGGGAGACTTTTTTCCCTCACGTGAACAAAGAAAATAAATCTTTTCTTGAATGAAAAATCCTTCAGTAATTACTTGATATTCCTAGAGTTCACTATAAAGACTACCAATCCAATTAACCTCATGTATTTCTTCATCATCCTCAATTTGAGAGTTTTCGTTGTAGATGTTCAATTATAGACTCATGATTGTAAAGGTAATGGTTATATTCGTATTTGAGACACCGATAACAGAGTTGATTGTTGAAAGGAAGTGATGGACAAGGATTATTGGGATTTTCTCCATAGGACCTAAGCATCAGTTATTGTCAAGGAAAATGAAGTCAATTGGGTAAATACAATTTTCATCTTTCACTAAAACATCCTTTACGATCCCCTTTGGAACTTGAACACTATGATCAACAAGTTAAATAGTGACAGATGTGGGTTCGAGTTCCTCAAGCCCTAATTAACAATACATGGAATAAGGAATGAGGTTCACACTGGCTACTAGATCACAAAAGGCTTTGAAAAATTTATTCTCTCCAAACTCAAAATTGATGTATGGACATCTTGGATCTTTCAACTTCGAAGGAATTGTACCTTGAATGGTGGTACTCACATTAACAGCCAAAAGGATTTGGTTTTTATGCGAAAATTTTCTTTTAAAAGTGCACATGTACTGAAGGTATTTTGAGTTGGAATGAATGGTTTTTATTGCATATAGAAGTGGAATTTTCAACTTAACCTACGATAATATTTCCCATAAAGTCTCATTTAGTTCTGGTTTAGTTTTTCCTCTCATGCATTGAGGGAAGAGAGTAGGTTGTTTGATTATTTTGTGTTGTTGTAGTTTCTTCAAATTCTCATTTGGGTTTTCATATTCTCTGGGTGTCTCATCATCATTTTCATGTGTTGTTGAAGATTTTAGGGGTTCTGGAATTTCATGATCTGGTTTCTCAATGGATATCCCACTTCTTAAATCAGTTACTACATTGAGTTGTTCAGGAGAGGTTTGTGTGTAATTGGATTCTCCCCATAAAATTGGAGGATGGTACCGCCTGAGTAGGCATGGGTGGCTAACCCGTTTTAATGGTTTGACATTAATGTTTAATGGATGAGACTTATGAGTTTATTTTCTCCATTTATTTACACAACTGCTCAAGGATTGGATAAGGGACATATTGAGTAGGGGCTTGTGCTGGTGAGTTTATCCCAGGAGGATACATGGGTTGTTGGATTTGTAGTTTTATGGGTTTTTGGATGGGTTATTGGTATTAGATAGGATGTTGTTTGTATTGTAATGGTTGTGGATAGAATTGGTTATGGTTTTGGAAATTTTATGTAGGGTAGGGGTTTGGTCCTTGTGGCTGACTAGGTTGTTGGTTGTGCTGCTGGTTATCATTACAATGGAATCATGGATGGTCATTATATCTTGGATTGAAAGTGTTTTGGTACTATGTCTTTTCAAATTTTAGAGCATTAACCTCCACTAGTGGACTTCTTAGAAGAAAATCCTTGATGGATGTAATTGTTGGGAATTTTTCTATTTTGTGGACATGTTTCTCCCAACTTGTAAAAACATGGTAAACAATTTGAATTTCATGGACCTTCCTAAGATTGATCTCCTCGACCTTCCTACTGAGTGTAGAAAGTTTCTCCATAAGACATTCCTCCTCTATAAGTATGTGAATTCCGCCAGATTTTGGGGTCCTCTCATAGTAAGGTGATGTTTCCCATGTTTGATTTTGTTCAGAAAGTCTTTCAAGATACTCTTAAGCATTATTTGGGGCTTTGTTTTTGAAGGTTCCATTACACATCATGTCAATGAATTGTCTGTTTCATGAACCCAACCCTTAATAAAAAATATAACATGTTCTGGGATTGAAAATACATGGGGATGTACAATGTTGAGTGTGTCTTTAAACCTCTCCCATGTTTCATAAAATGACTCCCCTTCTTTTTCAAAAAAGTTTTAGATGCTTTTTTAGTGCAATTGTTTTGTGATGGGGGAAGTATTTTTTATAAAAATATTTTTTCAATTGTTATCATGAGTTTATTAATGTAGGTCTCATATTTTTTAACTAATTAATTTCTTAATCCTTTAGTGAGAAACGAAATAACATCATCTTTGCTGACTCAAGTTGATGTGGTGGGAACATGGTTTCAACAATGTCATTGAACTCGTTGACATGAAGGTATGGAATTTTGGACTCCATCCCATGAAAGGTTGGAAGGTGGTTTAGGACATGATTTTTGAAGATATAGTGGAATTATATTAGGGAAGCATGCCTAATTCAAGAGGGTGCATTGGTACAGGAAAGTGTGAGATATTCATTCATGGTTTGATCAACTGCATTCCCCAAGTTTGGGGCTACCTCATTTGGATTTCCATTTTGATTCTCACCCAGGTTTATGAGTTCATTTAATTTAAGAAACTCCATTTAAATTGGATAAATTATTGAATCTTAAATATTATAAATATTTGGATCTAGTGGGAAGATACACCTAGGTGTTCTTGACATGGAAACCCCAAGACTTTCTACCCTAACAAATCAGTTTGAGTTATCACGGGTGTAAGAGGTCATTTTCCAGAAGAAAAAAAATGAGAAAGGGAAAATATAAGAGAATTTAGGTGAGAATAGAAGAAATGTCGGATAATATAATGGGTTTTGAAATGAATTAATAGGTTCCTCGGCAATAGTTCCAAAATTTTTTCTCACCCAAATTTACCCAAGATTTTAGGGTTAAGCGGTTCCTTGAAGTTTAGCTTGGGTTGTCGAATGCTCAGAAACCTAAGAAGTTACCTATAGACACATACATTCTATGGATTGTTTTTGGATATGAAGTGGCCAACTTGGGTTGATTTTAGATGGGTTTAATTGAACTCTAAAAGACATAATTTATTCCAAATTAAAAGAATGAGTTGATCCTAGGTTATCACTTGCAGTGGATTGGATGAATTCCCCTTTTTTTACAAATTCAATCTCATTAACTCAAGTATGATTCATATAATTAATTCAAACTAACCTAATCATTTACTGGTTAAAAACCTTATCAAAAACATTCTAATCATCCATACACATTTATGATCATTTTCATTTTCACTCCAAGGTAGAGGATCTTATTAGCACATAAAAGTGGGAGATAAAATTCAATAAGGAAGAGGAAGATAGAAAATCCTTGAATAAAAGAAACTCAAGTAGAAGAAATAAATAATGTTTATAGATTGAGAAATAGAATCCAATACATCCCCTTGATAATCTTTTGGATCAACCCATAAAATATTTATCCCTCCATCGATGACATGTTCTCAATGGAAGTTGGATGTAGACTCATAAGGGCGAAATTGAAGAAGTAAAAACAACATAATAAAGATCACTCCACCATTGTGTAACGAATATCACAAGATATGGTGTGAATAAATTCACACCATAAAGAAACAATATCAAGGTGATATATAGAAAAACAAAATAATAGGAAAGGACAATGTTTTATAAAAAACTAAGGTTATTATAACAACTTACATGATAACGAAGATCGTTACAAAGAAAAATCAACATAATAAAATTACAATGAAAACAAAGATCAAAGATTATCTAATCCATAAAGAACACTACCTTAAATGTGAATTTTTAAGACTTTTCTCGATCCAAAAAAATTTTAAGTCACCTCAATTAATGGTGGTGGGCCTAGGTGGGTGGAATGTTAAGGGATAATGGACTTTTCCACCCATGACAATCAATCCGAGCCAACTAGCATCCACTAAACAAAGGCACCGAAAGGTGAATCAAGATGGATGAATTTTTGTGGGGAATATAAGAGAAAAATAAAGATAATGATATAACCTGAGTTTCATTAAAATTTCATCCAAAATGGATATTTGGTTTTCTAGATATGTGTAAAATTGTGGGATGTTTTTCTGGGCCGTAGAATCTGGCGCAGAATTTTATGTCCCAATTGGGACACATAAAACTATCATTAACACTTCGAATTAGCTCTTATCACTATTGGATGAAATGGCCCCCTTTATGTCTTCTATTTTATGTAAAATTTGAAAAATAATTGGCATTTGATCGTTGTTTCTAATGTTTTTGTATTGGGCTGTTGTTTAGTTTACTTGGCCTAGAATGTTGTTGGTTCAAGGCAAACTTTGGTTGTCTTTAATGTGAATCTTCAAGTTATCTAAAAGAATGAATTGTTTTGTATATAATGGGAGACCTGAAAAAAATATTAAAATATAATCAATAACATTTTGTGTTTTATTATGTGTTTAAATATCTACAAAGTAATAGAGAACTTTAACAAAGAATTACAATCATAATGTGAAATGATGTTCAAAGTGTAAAATTCACTAAAATGATGTTTATGAAAAATGAAGCACATGAATATTATAAATATTACCAATGAATATTATCATCATTTAGTGGATAAAAAAATTTGGGGATTCACATTTGTAACAATGTTTGACAATGTGTCCATCCAAAGCGTGCAACAAATCCAATGACTCTGTTATGGGCGCATAGTTTGCACATGGATAGTATTTACCATGCGTCTTAGCTAGGAAACCACGTGTAAATTAATTATAGTTCTAAAAATTTTAATTAAATGACAAAAACCACCAAAAAACACATAAATCCTCCCACTCGATCATAACCCGATCCTTATGCTTTTGGGATCCCTCTAGAGGAATCTCCCCAAACCACATCTCTTGGTGAATTAAAGCACCAATCGAAGCATAGATCTTCTCATTCAATGAGTTATTATATTATTTTCTTGGATCTCCCTTATTATCTTCAATTATTCATCCTAAATGTTGTGAAATCATTGAATTTTTTTGGGTACTGAGTGATTGATGTGGTGTTGTAGATATTGGATGTCCTCTATCATTATTCAAGATCTATCATCTTAGATTCAGTGATTTCCATCAAAGGTGAAACATCTTGAGTTTGTTGTGGTTTTATTATATAATTTAAAAGTATATGTTTTTATTCCATTCCATCATTTTTGATTCATTTTTTTGATGAATTCATGGATGTGTGTTTCTTGATTTCTAACCCATTTTCTATGAGTTTTTGTGAATTTATTTCCTCATAAAATATTCATTGACCAATTACCATAGGAATTTTATATATAATTAATCAAATGGATATAATCCTGATATATATAACAAATTCTTTAATTGATTACATTTCATGTTTGTTTGTATTTATTTTTAATGAAACTTTTAATGATTGTTTTGGTCAAATTTAGGGAATTGGCTTGGCTTTTTATTTATTAAATGGGATTTTTCCTAGGTTTCAATTTATAAATTGAACTTACATGATATGAATTAAAATAATTGAAATATTTTACATCTTTAAAATATTTTTAAATTCATGAATTTCTTAAATTACCAAGAACCCCCATTGAATTATTTTGACTTTTTATGAAATTGGTGATCATAGGATATTTGAAATAAATGATTTATCATCCTGGAATGATGGTGTAAACCAATGGTTTTAATTTTATTCAATAACATTTAAAAATTTAATACTTCCTTTAAATGATTTAAGAATTCATTGAAATATATTATTATTTTAATGGCCTATTTATTTTTTATATGATGAATTATGAAAGGATGTGAGTATTATTACCCTTTTAAATATCGAATTTTATAAAAGGTTTTGAATTGAATGTTAGATGAATTATGAATTTAGATGGAATTTATTAGAAAATATTTTATAGAATTTAATTTATGGAAATTTATTTCAATGTTGTATTGGATAAAAAAATTTAAATTAGATTTTATAGAAACCTATGGGTTTTATCTTGTAAAAAGGCATGTTTTGATTTAAAAAAATTAGTTATGGTTTCAAAATGGAAGATTGGAATATTTGAAATGTGGAATGGGATTAGTTGAATGTTTTGTAAAATGAATTTCTTATGATTTCTTTTGTAAAATAGAGCACATATATAACATAGGTAGTTAGTGAGTTATTTGGATTACACTTTATGACTTCAAACGTTCTAAAACATCATATAATCAAATAACATCTCATAGGAGATGGTGATGATTACTCTTTGTACTTGGTTCAAAGGGGTGTATGTACATAATTTCCCTATAACCTTGAGTGTGGGGTCCCTATATCTTGGAAGTATCATACCATTTTAGGAATATGACCATGTCGAACACTTGTTTTTATTTGAAATATATTCCACTGAAATTGAGAACTATTTTTAATGCCTTTTCAATTTATATAAAATGTTTTATATAATTTTTTAATTAATTCACATGTTCAAAAATATTTGATCATATTAAATGTTAAGGATTTTTTTAAATATTATTTTGAAAATCAATACCAGTATATTTAAAATATAATTCTATTTACTTGGTTGTTAAACCGACATTCACCAGAGTTTTCTTGCTTGTATCATTTATTGTTATTTTGCACCTTGAATCAGTTGTGTTGATTAAACTTCATCTTTACATATCGGGTTCATATCATCATCTTCTCTTCATTACCTGACTTTAGATTTTGAAATGGGTATCAAATATTTTCACGAAAATATTATATTTTTAAATAGTGAAATTACATGTTTTACAGGTTTAGTTTAATAAATGATTTTTAAATTTTTAAACTCTTTTTTTAAAATTAATCCTCATAATATCCCATTTTTAATCCTATTTTATTATATTTTTGTTGCCTTATCATGTAATTTCACAGGATATTTGTCGAAATCCTAATAGACTCTTTAGAAGACAAGCTTCTTGCACCTTCTGGTGTTTAAAACCCATTATTATCTTTAATATTTTCTCATTATCCCAACCTCCATTGTTTTTTCAAGTTAGGATGACCAATGGTGGATGAATAAGTGATTTGTGGGAGGTTGTGGGCCACCAATAAGGGGTTTGGGTTGTTATGGTTTCCATTTATCTTTCTTATCATCTATTTTTTACTTTTTTGTGTACAGATATATACATATATATATATATATATATATATATATTTAAACATTATACCATGTTATTTTAATACATTGAGGGTGAAATAATTACCAATGTTTATTTGGTAATATATAGGTTCTTGTCAACAACTCATGGAGATCATGAATGCTCATTGAATTAGTGTCAAAATCTCATGAGTACTGGTTTAGTTGGAAATCCGGGTTGGTTCATTACAAATGGTATCACAGGAAGACTTTCAATCAGGGTAATTACATGAATTTAAAATCCTTATGTTATTTAGGTTGATTCATGGTAGAAATGAGATTATCAGTATGTAAGGACTCGATAGGTAGTTTGTGAACCTGTTCAGGATCACCAGCCCTTCATTATGAGACTTGAGAGTAACAGGGGAAGTTAAGACTTGATTCATTATTTTGAGTTATCAGTTTTCTAATGAAAATAAATATTTATATTCCCAATGAGACTATCTATGGTTTGGATAATATTTTATAATTTTTTTGAACCATAATGAAAGGATGAACACAATGTTACCATGTTTTCATGGTCTAGTAAACTTTGTGGAATCATTATGGTTGATTTGGAAATCTATTAATGAGTAGTAGTGAGGCTAGTGTGGGATTTAGGATTTTATACATCCAAGACTCTTATAGATCTAACATGGTTCTAAACATGAACCCTTATCCATTTCATTCACGTGAATTCACTTCTGTTATATTTGTTATGTATTTTATGGGTGTGGGTTTTTTGTGATATTTTTTTGATGTTTCAAATTTATACCATTGTTAGTAATTTTAAATCCCTTGTTAAAACTAAATAATTTCTTAAAAAAAGTTTTGTTATGTTCTATGAGATTTTTTTTATTTACTATAGAGTGGGTTTTATGAAATTTTTGGTCTGGAAAACTAATTACCAATTATTATGTGATGTGTTCAAACAATGTTTGAATAATAAGTTTTTTTTATTATAATGGATTTAAATTTAATTGTTTTCAATAATTTGAAAATGGGATTAATTCTTTTGAAACCATGGACATATTTAAATGTCTTGGAAAAGGGTTTTTGAAACAATAAATGATTTATATAAAGATTAATAATTATTAACCGAAATAGTAATGTTTTATAAATGGGGAAATATTGTGCATTTGGAAATCAAAAAAGTTTTGATTAAATTCAGTTGTGAATTTTTTTAAAATTTTTTGTTATATTTTTTAGTGACATTAAATTTTTGAGTTGGTATAATTATTTTTTGTGATGTTCATAATTGTATCCCATAATTTCATTCAAGAAAAATATAATTTTGATCCAATAGTTTGGTCCTCGAGGTAGTTCTTCACATTTTCCTGAAGTCGAATCCCTTATCAATGACTCTACCTAGACTACATATCGAGTGGTGGAGATCATGGAATTCCCACATTTTAACGCCATCCTTGAATTACTTGATTTTTATCCAACTTTATATAATGGTGAATGAGGTTCTCTTGAGGTAGTGTAGGGGATTGAAAAATATGATGTGATCCTTGATTCACTGAAGAATCCAGATTCTCTGAAGGTCAAGTATATCCAATCCTAATTTGAGGGACCTATCCAGGAGTGTTGGGAAGTTGGGATTACTACTTTTATATATGAAATAATTTATCGGAGTTATTCATTTATGTATTCATTCAATGGTAGTATCCATCAGTTATTAATTTTCAGCCATGATGATCTATATGTTGCAAAGTATTCTATGAATTTCTAACGTTTGGAATAATTCATGCATTAAATTGTTCGTAATGAATTAAATTTGGATTAATCATTTAGATAATTTATTCACCCAGATCATGTAGCCTCCCTTCCTATGGAATCGTTGATCTCATATAAAGAGATGCTTGAAAGGGCATTTTAAGATGAAGTTGGGATAGAATGAAAAATATGAATGTCTAAATGCATATTTCCCAATTAAAGAAGTTTAGTATCAATAAGAAAAGAAGATGATTCCAATCACATGTTTCTAGTGTTGAGAACTTGTTCATCCTAAGAGTTTATTTTTGAAATCATTACATATTTGTGGATGGTGTGGAAGTCACGGTTACCTTTAGAGGGTTTGTAATATGTACCACTCGAAACAGAAAAAATCCTATTAGGAATATCACATCCTAACTACGAGGTAGTAAATGATTTATGATTACATGGATCTATCCATAGGCCATAGATGGATGATTTTCTTTCATTGTAGGAGATTTTGGTTTCCAGCATCTTGTTTATAATGTCATTGTAGAAACAGTTTGATTGTTATTTCTTATGGCTTGGTGTTTTTGTAAATCATTTTAATTTGGGCTATTGTGATTGTATCATGTGGATATTATGTAGGGAAATTTTCGGATCGGTGATGTAATAATGGTTTCATTTAAATTACATAATGTTTTTTTACTTGGGTGTTACTCTTGATTTAACTTGATGGTTAGAGAAATTTTTTGAAATATACCAAATTGTCCCCCTAGTGAGAGTGTAGTGCACAGTTTTTCACTAACCTGAATGTGTGACCTATTTCTTTTTAGACTTGGATTGACCATGGGAGTGTAAATGGGTAATTTGGATACTTGTGGATTTTTGATAGGATAGTCACACAATGTTTCTATAACTTGTATAGATTATATCATCAAGGTATGATGATCTGTTTTGAAAAAATCATATGTTATAGATGGAGTACTTATACATAGTAGAAATCATTTTTTATTATTTACCTTTCTTTTTGATTTTTAATCTATATATGTTTCTCCTTAGTGAGTCGGTGAAGTATCTTATTTATTTTTTAGGGGATGTACTTTTCTTATGTTACTCCATTTTGGTGAATCCTTAAATAGTGGGGAGACCTATGTTAGGTCCCCTATCATTATATTTTCTGGAGACATTTGGTGATATTGGTGTTTTGATCTTATATTTTTTTGTAACTTTATCTTTTGGGTGAGTCTCAATTTTGTACCTAGATCATTTACCTCACAAGATAAGTGAGGATGTTTTTATTGTTTCGTCATGTTATATATTTTCGAATAAGATATTTATATGGATAAAAATTCCTATGGTGGGGAGGTTGTAACAACCCATTACTTGTTTTTTTGACCCTTAGATTTGATCAGTATATTATTCGGTATCTTTACAGGTTTTTTCTAGAGTTTTTACAGAATTCTTTCAAGGTTTTTGAGACTTTGCAGGGTTTGTGCATGGTTTAAGCACAATTTTACACTATTACAAACCTAGAATGTAGGGGGTCACATGGTTGGCACACAATTTGATAATGTATATGATCAAATGATGAATCACATCATGTGTCTATGTTTTGGGTGCACATTTTGTACCTATATAGTATTAGTTGTACAACATAGCCAAGGAAACCGTGTGAAGGATAATTAAAGTTCAAATTTTTTAATTAAATACCCTGAACGCCCTATACAACCCTAAACTCCTCCCACTCAATAATAATATGATCCTTTGGATTTTAGGATCCCTATAGAGTAATTTTTTTCCACCCCCAAACCTCATATCTTGGAGAATTGATGCACAAATCAACGAGGATATCTACTATTTTGGCGAGTTATTCCCTTATTTTCTCGGATCTCCCTTATTCTCCTGAATTCTCCTTCACACGGTTGTTCAATTCCTTGCATTTTTTTGGATTTTTATTGATTTAAGTGGAATTTTAGGTCTAGAATATATTTATCTTCTATCATGATCTATCTTCTTAAAATCGGCGATCTCTATCAAAAGTGACACAATTCATATTTTTTTTGCGGTTGGATACCTTAATTTCCACGTAGGGTTTTCCATGACATTCCATTATTTTGAGATTCATTATTTATTTATAAATTCACGGATGTGTGTTTATAAATTTCTAATCCATTTTATATGACCTTTTTAAAATTTAATTCCTCATAAAAGGATAATTTGACAATTCCGATTGGAAATGAATGTGGAATTAATTTAATTTCTATAATCATGATATCTATAATCTTCTTATGAAATTTTTAAATGCCATATTTTTTTATATTTATTTAAAAAAAATTTAAAATTTATTTTTGGTGAACATGAGATCTTTGACCTAGGTATTGATTTATTAAATAGGATTCTCCCTAGGTTTTTATTTATAGAATGAACTTACTTATTTTGAATTAATTGAATTGGACTATTTGATGATTTTAAAAAAATAATTAAATATATGAATTTATTAAATGATCAAGACCCCCATTTAAATGTTTGTTTTAAATTGGTGTTCTTGGGTTATTTGAAATAAATGATTAATCTTCATAAAAAGATGGTTTAAACCCATGTTTTGAAATATATTCAATCTCTTTTAAAATTTCAATACTTCCATTAAATGAATTATCGATGCCTTGAAATAATTTATTATTTTAAAGGCCAGTTTTGAATTTTTATGATGAATTGTGAAAGGAATCATTTATTATTACCCTTTTGAATATTGAAATATATAAATGGCATTAAATTGAAAATTTGATGGACTATAAAAATGGATGGAATTTATTTGAAAATAAAATGTGGAATATAATTTTTGGGAATTGATTTGACGAAATTCATTTTGAAGATGTATTTGATAAAAATGGATTAAATTATTTTTGACTAAAACCATTGTGTTTTATCAAGGAAGAAAGGTATGTTTTGATTTAAAATACATGTTATGGTTCTTAAATGGAAAATTGGAATATTTGACATGTTGAAAGCATTGAATTTAAATTTTTCAACAATCTATTCCTCATAATTGTTTTTTAGTAGAGCACATTGATGATTTAATTCTTTAGTGAGTCATTGGGATGCCACTTTACTACTTATAACATTAAAAAATCATATCAACACATCACATCCCTTAGGTGATGAATATGGGTCCTCTCTGGCCTTGGATCAAAGGGTATTATGTATATACTTTCCATATCACCTTGATTGTGGGGTCCCTATATCCTAGAAATATCATACCTTATTAGGTATATGGCCATGTTGCTCACTTATTTTTATTTTAAATATATTCCAATATTTTTGTGAACATTTTTTCATGCCTTATGAATTTATATAAAACATTTTATATAAGATATCTATTTAATCCATTTTTTTATAAATATTACATCATTTGAAAAATAAAACAGGACTTTTCTAAATAGGCTTTAGAAAGAAAAAACCCCATTTATTTAAAATTGAATGCTCTTTACTTGGTTGTTAAACCATCTAGCACTCGGGTTTCCTTTTTTTGTTATTTATTTTTATTATGTGGAATGACTCTATTGTACTGATTCATATTAATTTTTACATATAAGGTGAATATTATCATATTTTCTTGATTTTTGGACTTTATCTTGTTAAATGGTTTTCAATGATTTTCAATAAAATGTGATTTATTTATTGGTGAAAGCGAATGTTTTACAAGTTTAGTTTTTTAAATGTTTAAAACGCTATTGTTAATCTAATTCTTATACTCTCCCATTTTTACCCCTCTTATTGAATATTTGAATTACCTTTCGATGTAATTTCTTAGAATCTTTAGTGGAATCCTATTGGTCAATTTAGCTAACACCCTTCTTTTACCGTATGTTTTTTTCAACACATTATTATATTATAGAAGGTGTTCGTTCGCTCATATTCCACTGTGGTTAGGAGGTAGGATAACCAATTCCAGGTGACATGGGTTAGGGTGGGCCGTCATGGACAACTAGGAGATGGGTTTTGGTTGTTATGTTATACTTTCACCTTTAATAATGTCTCTTAATACATTGATGTGTACTGATTGATATATATATATATATATATATATATATTATTTCCGCATTTTACACTGTTATTATAATACATTGAAGGATAAATCATTCACAATGATTATTTGTTAATGACCATATTCTTGTCTTCAGCCTGTGGACAATGGGAATGCTCCATGAGTTAGTGGGGAATCGGATCAGGTACCAGATTAGATGGTATTCTATGTTGGTTCGATACACATATAGTCTTTAGAATAATCCTTATATTCTATTCATGTTCTTCTTTTCTCTCAGAATATTTGAGAATATCATCAATAAATACTACCATGAAATATTCATGTTAACCTCAAAAGATTATATTCCTCGAATATATTAATATAGTAATGAAATAATGAAGACAAAATAGAATAACTATTAATTAAAAGTGTCCAAATATTGTATTGAAAGCTATCTTGGGAATAAATACTATCTTTACCCATATTTGATGGTATCTAGACCAAAATATACTTTCATGAAGTATTAATATTCATTATAATGATCAAAAAAATATTTAATATGGGATGGAGGATACTTATAATTGATATTTATCTTATCAATCTCTTGATAATCGATGAACATGTGCATTGATTCATTTTTAAACTTGAAAAAGATTTATTACCAAATGGTATAACATTAGGGTATATAAACCCTTTATCTAGATCCTCTTGATGTTGCTTCCCTGTCACATCGTATTCAATGGGGGAATTCTATAAGGAATATTTGATATTTATGTATAACAGTGTATGAGTTCAACTAAGAACACAAACTTAATATTTAGGGGAAGGACTCATCATTAATCAAAAAATATATCAATATAATATTAAAATTATCATCCCTTCAATTATGAGTTATTCCTCAATCATTTGAGCTAGGTATCACTCATTATTGGTTATCGAGACAAAATTAAGTGGTTTTATTCTGAATGGAATTTATATCAATCATTGAAATAATTTTTAATAACATTAGAATTAGGGATATGAAATTATCTTTCATTAACCTAAAAATTGATATGATCTCTTTGAATAGATATCTTGTTCATGAACAATATCATATGAATTTCAGCTAAGGGAAGTAGAACTGGATTTGAAGAAAGTATCTTCTCCCAAACCTTGACCAAATATTATTTATATACCTTGAATTAATTCATCACCACACAATGTGTTTTAAGTGGTAATATAATATCCAATGTTAAAGGTGGTGAATCAAAATTACTATAAAATTGAATGATATGAAGGAATGCAAAGAACATAAATTGAATAAGACATTTGTATATGATTAGTGGAGAATAACTTTACTATTTAATACTTCTTTATAATGATCCACTTCAATAGAAGTAATTTCATAGGATCTTTATTTTTCTATAGGACTTGGAGTTTTCGTATGTACATTATCCAAATTAGTGCTTGGGTTTGAAAACAAATCATCAAAATTCCCAAAATATTTATATATTTAATAATTGAAAAATGGGTGGTATAATTATTTTGACAATTTCCCCTCCATTTCCTTTACTGGCCTATTTACCCCTACTCGAAAATTATGATCTTGATGTGAAACTTTATCAAAATTGAGAAAATGTCTAATTCCATTCATAAAACATCCTTGGTGATTCCTATAATCATTTTGGAATGTATATTATTTGAATTTCATTACCCTGAGGTATTTTTTTATTTGGGATTCCATCAAAATCTATCTTAATTTATTTATCTCCTTATTAGTGAGAGTCCCCAACATCTATTTCCACTATAAGTGGACATTGGAAAATTTATTTATGGATTCCAATGTCAATTATGGCTACTGAATTTATAATACATGACATTAGGTCACTAAATTGCAACAACCTTAACATTTACAAATGAATTTTAGATTTTGATTTAATTAAATGTATTATTTTTTAAACCCTTTATATAAAACACAGGAACATACATGGTCTAATGATTAAAAATACTTTTAAGAATATAGACTATTATTAACATAGTCGTTGAGCAATGATCAAATGATTAGTATAAATATAATGCTTTAACAAATCCAATAGACTCAGAAAAAGGAAGTGATGGCCTCAACAAGTACAATAGTTCCCTATGAAGTCTATTTATCATAGGTTCTAAGATAGATAATATCTATGGAGTTTTCCATTGAAAAAGACCATGATGATATCCCCATGACATATGCATGAGTGAAACCATTTAGGAGAGAAGTTGAAGCACATCGAGATCATGACCCAAACCATGTTCATCGAATGGCCCATTGATAATATCACTATCGCACACCTTAATATTAGGTCGTATAGTTGTTTAATAAAGCGATATGTATCAAGACTTTAATAATTTTAATATCAATATTATGTAATAATGTATGTATTTTCTTCTTAATTATTTCTTCAAAATGATTTTGGTTTTGATTCAATAAAATAGAAATTGTATTTTTGGGTAATATTCAAATTAAATTAAGTGGTTTATTTTGATTAATTAATGGATTTTTGAAATAAATAGAATTTTAATAAAATATTATTATTATTTATGTATTATTAATCATAAATGGCCATGTAATTTTTATGAAGTGAAATGTACTTTTTTAAGGGTTCAAGAACTATTTTTATCAAAAAACACAACATTTTTCATTAAATGTGGAATCTTATTTTAAAGTAGAAAATGGAAATATTTTGAAAATTATATAGATAAAATTAATATTTTTTTGGAATCATAATTTTGACATTACCCAATCATTAATTTTTCAAATTTTTCAGAGATAGTCAAATTTTCGGGTTATAATTAAATAGCGTAGAAATATAATGTGAGTTTTATGACATCATAAAGACCCAAAATGATGTTATAAATACTATAATTGGTATTTTAGGACCAATATATGTTTTATAATTAAAATAATTTTATTTTAATATAATTTTATTATTTTTATAATTCTGTTATGAATCCTCTAAAATGTATAATATATTTAATGGATTTAAATTAATATATTTTTTAATGTAACTCACCTCCACATAATCAAGGATAATATTTTAATATAATAGGACATTTTACTAATAAATTAATGAAATCCCCTCCAATTTTTCAAAAACCATGGGCAAAAACCATGGGAAGGTTGTGGTTTTTAATATTTAATTCAATAGATTCCAAAACCAATGTTTGTGAAATATTAATGAATTACCCTCACATTTCAAAAATAAATCCACCAAAAACCAACTTTTATTCATTATAAATACTTAGAGGATATAATTAGTATATCCTACTCTCTTTATAATCCTCCCAATGCACCCAAATATCTCAAGAATCCCATCTTAAAGCTATTGATGTCAGACACTCAAGTAAGGGTTCCTTCCTTTATCATTTTTATTCAAGTTTCCATATATTGTTACAACCTTTTATTTTCAATTACTAATTATTTTTATTTTTTATAACCACCACCATAATAACCTTATTATGTTTGAATTATGAGAGACCCCTTTCTCTCTATCATTAAACCCTCCCATGTACACACGTTACCATGCCGAAATTTTTGTAAGAGTTATTACTTTACTACTTTTTATTAAAGATTATTTATTATGTTACAACTTCTATTTAAAAATTCTTTATATTGGGACATGTATTTATATTACTTTTATACTATCCATTTTATGTTTAAATGGTGATATACTCCTTTCTCTCTCATCATCCATTTTTATGAGTATTTATGTCGTGTCGTTAGGCTGCTGAAATTGATCCACAAATTTCTCTTCCAAAATAATAATGTAGTGAATACATTAACCATTAATTATAAAAAGTTTTCACATTAATGAACATATAACTTTTTATTTAAAAATTACATGTACGTATTACATACTCCTTGATCGTGGAATAAATTATGTTGATGAATGATTCCATGTTTTATGATCTATGTGAAACACATACGCATGAGATTGAAATGAAAGTGACGGGTGCATCTAGAATTATATAGCGCTTCAATTCATTGGGTAATGATTAGTATCATGATACATCATGGGGGATAGGGGATTACCTAATTACATTATGGGACTTTTTACACTATAATGTATTGGTAGTTTAACCTTGACTCATGAAGCAGTGTTTTAAGTTGATGGCACATTTCCATGTTATGAATATCATGTTGTATCCTGATTTATAATTCATGATCCATTATGACTCATTGATATGACTTCCCTAACATGTATTACTATCTTCATGTTATGAAATTTTATCTCACTTATTGGGCTTTATAGAGCCCCCCTTTATTTTTATTTTTTCCAAGATATCCCATGCAATTTTAAGTTTGATCATGTTAAAGATGTTTTCAATAAAGATATTGTTTTTCTGGTATAATGTTGTAATGAAATGTACATAATTCCCCAATAAACTAGACTTATAAATATTTTGGGTAATATTAAGTGATATTTTATGTAATAAAATCATATATGAATTTAATAAAAAGAACATTATTTTTATAGTTGCTATCAAGGGGAGGTTTATTTTTTTTCGTGATTAAGATTAGAAAACTGTATTGAAATCCTTAAAAACAAGACTAAGTATAATAAAAAACATACCTAAAATATGTTGAGTATATATTATGTGTTTTATTATTAAGATAAATCGTTTTATTGATATGGACATGTTAATTTAGCTCTTATACGAATGTATATAGGGGTAAAACTTGAAAACACAGCTTTGAGCTAGACTCAAATAGGAACTAGTGAATTGCAATGGGTATTACTGCACTCCTAGTCTGACGCTCCTAGAGGATATTCATTGGTAAATTAAAAAGATTTGTGTGGACCATTATATTTGAACACAAATATCCCATTAGAATATATATTAAGAAATAAATTATGGATAACTTTTATTGAAGCCTATAAATTCATAAGTAAAAAATAAATGTCATTTATAAGTTACCCCAATACTCTCATTGGATCCCCAGTTGTGTGTTAAATAATCTAAACTACATACCCCTAATTTTCCATTTATCATAGAAAATGGAAATAAATATGAGGAATTAGGATAACATCCTATTCAAAGATTAGTGTAATGACAACCCTACTGATATTCCCAATCCGATGGGAGCGTGAATCAAAAAATCTTTAATGTTACTCTATCAGTTAACTCATTTTTTGAATAGAATCCTAGATCAAGATGAATGTAAAATCCCCCATAATAATGAAAAATTTACAAATGAGATATTAATGAGACAAAGGCCTCCTAATTTCAATGGATCATCCAATCCCTCACTCACTGAACAATGGATCATCTCTCTTGAGAATATATTCTCCATTCATCAATTCTCTAAACACGATAATTTTCTTATGGTTTATTATTGTGTGGAGGGTAAAGCTGATCAATGGTGGAAATTGATCTAAAATATGAAGCATGTTCAAGAGATCATAGTGATGGGATGGAATGATTTCTGGATTTTTTTTCTGATAAATATTTTCCTTGGACCATCTGACTTAAGATGGAATGTGAATTACTTTCCCTGAATAAAAAATACAAGGAATCTATCTGAGCATATTAGAAAAAATTCACAAGGCTTGGACAATAAGCCTTCATATTTATTGTTACCCTAAAATACAAGGTTGACCACTTCTTCGGTGGGATAAAACCAAACATACAGAATGCCGAGGTGAACCATGAATTTTTTAGATATGATGAAATTTTTGGATGTCCCCTCAAAGTTGAAATGGAGATCAGAGATTATCAGGGGTATCACAAAGAAATGAAGCAGAAGGTGGACTCAAATTATTTCATTCTGGGATAGAGATCTATTGGGGCCATGAAATTTCAAAATACCACTATGAAAAGGTGTAGAAAGAAGCACCTTGTAAACTCCCAGAAGGGGACAAGGAAATGAATTATGTGCGGGAAGGAAGGGCACCTAGCCAGTGATTTCCGACAAGAAAAGAATGCTATTACAAAGTATGAAATGAATTCTCTAGTAATCCCTAAAAAAAATTCATTTCTACCACAACAAAGAACCAAGGAATTTCTCAAACCAATGTACTAAAATAAGGGTTTTAGGAGTCAATAAACAACCTCCAAGGAATCACGAGAGAGCTTTCACCATCACAACTGCTGAAGTGAATCCATACAATCAAGTCAGGAATGGTGTGATATTTAATCATTCATGGATAGTGAATTTTCTTTTTTATTATATTTATACACATTACTTTATTACATGAATGTTTTTTAGAACTATTCAGTCACCGTCAAAATTTATGGAATTAGAGTTATCAGTTAAAATGGAAAATTGGGAAATTGTTGCATCCCAATTACGTAACTCCTCCCCTATCACGATTTGTGGGATGAACTTCCATGTGAACATTTTCATCCTCCCTTAGGTGGAATTCTATACATTCCTATGAATAGATTGAATTTCCATATATAGATCCATCATAGATTTCCATGAGAAGGAAATCAGTATTTTTATTACGAATTTTCCACCTATTCTATACAAATGCAAGGAAATGGATGAATCTTATTTAGCACTGTCATCTCAAGAAAGGATAATATTTCACTATGAGTAAGTGTTTCTAGCTCAAATTATTAATTCTACGGAAAAATCAACCTTTAATAAATTCCCATTGTGAGGTAACACAATTATGTGTTTCCTAAGAAATTACCTAGTCTTCTTACAACCTGAGAGGTTTAATTTTCAAAGGATCTCATTCATGGGGTGTTACCATTACCCAAGACTCTATATAGAACTATTTTTTATTGATCATGAGGAGGTGTTGAAATTTTTTTATGAGAATCTGGATAATGGTTTCATATTCCCATGTGCTTCACCATGTAGTGCACTGATCTGCTTCATTAAGAAGTAGGATAATGCAAAGTGCCTTTGCATTGATTACTGTGAACTCAATAAGATCAAGATAAAAAACAGGTACCCTCTACCATAGATTGATTACTTGTTCACTCAAATATGTGGATCCCAATAATTTTCCATGGTGGATCTATGGTCAGGAAATTACCAAGTTAGGTTGAAGAAATAAGATATCCCAAAGACTGAATTTTCATACACAATACGTGCACTTTGAATTTGTAGTAATGCATTTCAGACTCAATAATTCTCGAGAAATATTCATGGACATGATAAATAATGTCTTTATATATTACCTAGATATATTTGATGATAAATCTTTTGTAGTATTTGTGGATGATATTCAAATATAATAGAAAACTAAGATGGAGTTTGAAGATATTTATGTATTGTGCTAAAGACCTTGCGAAATGAAATACGTTATACCAAGTACATTAAATGTGAGTTCTATTTGAAGGAAGTGTATTTATTGGAGAATATCATAATAAGAAATTGGATATATGGGGACCCTTAAAAGACTGAGGCAATTAATGGATAGACGAGGAAAATAATTTTGTGGGTAGTTTCCTTGGATTAGATGGGTATTATCATCGATTTGTGAGAAATTTATCATGATTTCCAAACCCTCTATCCAAGAAAACCCAAAAGGGAGTCCTATATTATTGGAGTGATGAATGTGAAGAGATATTCAAGGAGTTGAAAAGGAGTCTTATCACTACACTCATGATCACACTTCCCACAAGTTGGGGGATTTTCAGGGCATTAAGTAATTATTTGAAGAATGGCATGGGTTGTGTGTTGTTGATAAATGATAAAGTCATTTCCTATTATTTATGGAAGTGAAATTTTCATGAGCATTACTATCTCAAACATGATCTAGATTTCGATTCAGGGACCTTAAATATGAAAATTTGGGGAAATTACCACTTTGGGGAGGAGTGTGAAATATATACAGATCAAAAAATCCTCAAGTATATAATCACACAGAAAGTTTTGAATATTCACCAACGATGATGGGGAGCTAATCAAAGATTATGAATACTTAATTCATTACCATAGAGGGAAATTTAATAAAGTTGAATAATCTCTAATTAGAAATGATTTAATAACTCTTTCATTGATGAGAATTGATAAGGATATGATATTCTTATAATTATAGAGGATGGACATGGGAATCATAATGGAAGGAACACCATCAACCCTTTAACAAATTATTGCCGACCCAACTATTTTGGAGAGGATAATGGATGCTCAAAGATATGATGTGTGAATTTAAAAGAAAGTGTAAAATCTTATAAAAGTTAAATCCTTGGATTTCATTGTTAATGAAGAAGGTGTTGTAAGATTTGGCTCAAGACTATGTGTACCATCAAATCCCGAGTTAAAGATGGATTTTTTGGATAATGAACATAGCTCAAAATTCTCTATCCATATTGGAAGCACAAAGACGTATCAAGATCTGTGAGACCACTGTTATTGGGACAATATGAATAAAGAGATCACCAAATATACATCGAGATGTCCTGTATTTCAGAAAGTGAATGAATAATGGAAAAAATATAAGGTGATGATGCAACCATTACCCATACCTACATGGAAATGGGAAAACATCATCATGGAATTTTTCACCGAGCTTCCTAAGGAATGTAGAGGAAGAAATGCAATTTGGGTTATGGTGGATTGTCTTATAAAGAATTCACACTTCATTTTGATTCAATAGTATTTATCATTGGATCAACTTGTATGGAAATGCATTAGAGAATTTGTGAGGCTTCAGGGTGTACCAAAATAAATTGTTTCCAGTTGAGATAAAAAGTTCACATATTTTTTTTATGTGTCTCCAACCTTATCTAAATACTGTGTTAAACAACATGATGACCTATAACCCTTAAACCAATGACTAATCTACATTTACTATCCAGAAACTTGAAGACATGTTGATAGAATTCTCAATGGATTTCAAAGGAGGATGGGCTCAATATCTTCTTCTGGCAGAGTTCTCTTAAAAACATTTTCCACTCAAGCATCCAAAGGTCTACCTGTAATGCCCTTTATGGGAAGAGGTGTATAACACCTACATGCTGGGATGATGTGGGGGAACAAAAACTACTAGGTCCTAAAATGGACAAAGAAATGGTGGATAATGTTAAGACCATTCAGCAGCACATCAAGGATGCTCAAAGTGGATAGAAAATCTATGCTAAAATACGTCAACGAGACATAAAGGTTGATGTTGTATTCATGGTTTTCCTATGCATATCTCCATGAAATAAAGTGATTATATTTGAAAATAAAGGAAAGTATAGTGCAATATACATCTACCCCTTTAAGATCTTTGATCGCATCGGAGTGGTGGCCTACCGACTAGCACTCTCACCTAACCTATCTCAAGTAAATGATGTATTCCATGTATCCCTCTTGAGAAATTACATACCAAATCCCTTATATGTAATAAATACATAGGTGGTACCATTGGATAATGAACTCTCTTATGAGTAGAAGCCAATGAATATCTTTGATTATAGAGGCAAAATTATATAGAATAAGAAAATACACCTGGTCAAAGTGTTGTGGATAAACCACAAGATTGATGAAGATATGTGGGAACTAGAGGAAGTAATTAAATAGAGTTGCCCTTATCTATTTCAATGTGGGAAATGATAATTTCTTGGGTGAAATTTATTAAGGGGGGATATTTTAATGATCAAAACTGTTATAAATGAATGTTCACTTTTGATTTAATTAAATTTTAAATTTTATAAAATGGTTATATAAAACACATGTACTTCCTTGGTTTTAGGGATTTAAAAGAAAATAATAATTTTTACCACTATTAACATAATCACTGAGTAATGATCACATAGTACAAATATAGGGATTTAACCAAAACAATTGACTCAGAAAAATGATGTAGTGGTCTTGACAAGTATAATAATTCCATATGAATTCCATTTATTAGGGATTCTAAGGGAGATAGTGTCTCTGGCCTTTTCCCTTGACCAATCCCAATTTGAGATCCAATTACTTAAGCATGAGCGAAAACATTATTGAGAGAAGTTCAAGATCATCGAGATCATGACTCAAACAATGTTCGCTAAACAAGCCCAGAAAAATCTCACCATTGAACACCTTACTCTAAGGGAATAAAATAGTGTAATAAATGGATATATATCAAGACCATAATAATTTTAATATTTATTTTATTTAATAAAATATATATTTTCATTATAATTGTTTCTTTTAAATTATTTTGGTTTTGATTCAATTAAAATTAAATTGTATTTTTGGGTAATATTTAAATTAAATTAAGGGGTTAATTATGATGAATTATTGGATTTTTGAAATAAACATTATAATAATAAAATATTATGATTAATTAATGATTATAAATTATAAATGGTTGTGTAATTTTTTTTATGTGAAATGTACTTTTTATAAGGGTTAAAAAACTGTTGTTGTCAAAAAACCCAGTATTTTACAATAAATATAAAATTTTATTTTAAAAGTTTAAATGCTTATATTTAAAAAGATATTTAGATAAAAGTAATATTAATTTTTGAATTTCAATGTCAAACGTATCCATAAAATAATTTTCAATATTTTTCTGAGACAGTCAAATTTTCGGGAAAATATTTAATATCTTATAAATATAATGTGTATTCTATGACGTCATAATGACACAAAAAATTGAGTAATAAATACTATAATGGGTAATATAAACCCAATATATGTTTTGCAATTAAACTAATGTTATTTGAAGATAATTTTATTATTTTTATAATTCCCTTATGAGTCCTCCAAAATGTATAATTTATTTTAGGATTTCAAATTCATTTCATTATTAATGTGACTCTATTATACAAAATGAAGTCTAATATTTTAATAAATTCAGGTATTTTACTAATAATATAATTAAATAATTCCCTATTTGTAAAATACCATGGGAAAAAACCATTGTAAGGTTATGGTTTTGATTATTTAATTATGTAGATTCGAAAACCAATGTTTGGGAAATATTGAATAATTCCACCCTCATTCCCCATATAAACCCACAAAATATCCCAATTACCTTCACTAAAAATCATTATAGAACATAATTACTCTATAATAATATCTCTATAATTCTCTGAAGCCACCCTATGCTCTCAAAAATTCCATCTTCATGCTTTTTAACTCACACACTCAAGTAAGGGTTTCTTCCTTTCTCATTTTTATTCAACGTTCCTTATATTGTTATAACCATTTATGTCCAATTAAAAAATATGGTGTAAGTTTTCAAACCTCCCCCATAGTTCCCTTATTATGTTTTAATGATGATATATCAATTTTTATCTAATTAATACCTCCCATGTACACCTATTACCATGCTGAAATTTCATAAAAATTATTCCATTCCTCCACTTTATTCAAGTTTGTTTACAAGGTTACACCTTTTATTTCAACATTAATTATATTGTGACATATATTTATATGAACCTATAACATTCAATTTAATTTATATATTATAAGATACCTCTTTATCTCTAATCAACCATTTTTATGTTCTTTTATATAACACCATTATGATGCCAAAATTGCACAGTGAATTTCCTTTTCAAAACAATTGTTTATTGAATACCATACCCATTACCTAACAAGGTTGTTCACATTTATTCAAATAAACCTTTTTATCGAGGAATAAATGTATATATTCCACACTCCTTTATTAGGGAATAAATTATGATGACGAATGAATCCATGTTTTATGATCTATGTGGCACACTTATGTATGATAATAAAATGAATGTGATGGGTGCACCTCGAATTATTTAGCACTCAAATTCATTGGGTAATGTTTATTATGATGATAAGTCATGTTGGGATAGGCTTTTACATAATTCCATTATGGGACATTGTCCACTATGATGTCTTAGTATTTTATCCTCGACTTATGATTTAGTGTTTTAAGTTATTACCACATTTCCATGTTATGAATATCATAATATATCATGATTTATGAATCATGTTCCTTTATCCTCATTGATATTGTTTTCCTAACCAGAATTAATATCTTCAGGTTATTCCATTTTAATCTATTAATATAATTTATATATAACCCCTATCTTATTTTTTTTCCTAGGATATCTCATGTAGTGTTATGCTCGAGCATGTTAAATATGTTTCCAATAAAAATATTGTTTTCATGTTTAAATTTGTAATAAAATTTACCTAATTACCAATGACACTAGAATTATTGATATTTAGTGTAGAGTTAATTATAATTTAATGTAATTAAATCATGTATAAATGAAATAAAAATAAAAAGGTTGTTATATAAATAATATTTCATTAGTACTTCCATGGAAAATAATAAAACTGGAGTCATACCTCACAAGTCTCTTTAAGTTCACTTGATAGATACCAATGGAATTATTATCCTATATTTTAAACTCTACAAATTATCTCTCCAGTTTTGTGTTACTATTTCAGAGAAAATGATTTAGTAAATAATATTTTCTTGAACTCCTCCAATTTTATTGATTCAAATTTTTATTTTATTTTCATATTCATAACATGTCTCCACCTTTGGGTAGCCTTATATTCTAAATGATACCCAACAAAAATGAATTTCTCAGGTCATTAGCATTAGAGGATGGATAATATATTCACTACTATATAGATCCATAACATAGAAAATATAGTTTTGGAAGTCCCACTTAAAGAGATTGGGCTTTACAACCTAATGGATTTAATAGTATGATTATCCTTGGTGAGTTTAGGATGTAAATATGGTTATTATTATTATTAATAGTTTTAAAAATTTGAGTGAACATCACCACTATATTTTCTTCTCAAGCCCCTATCTCATTTGGTTTCTCATTGTGTATGTATTTTCATTTTCCATCACATCGATTGTTAAATTAATTCCACTATGTTTTATTCATTAATTTAAATTGTGGAAATCAAATATATTAGAATAGACAAAATAATGAATATATAAAAGGGAACTATAAACACACAAGGAATAAATCATAAATAATGTGACTAACCAAACTTGTGAATCATTATGTTTTAATGTAGGTTATTCATGTTCACATTCCTACTAGGTTCTTAAACCAAATTATTTATATATTACAACATCCAATTCCCTTTAAATACTTTATATTTTTTTCATAAATTTCATGTGAATCACTAATGAATATCCCCTTATTGTAGAAAATTGGATGTATAGTTCAGCCCACTAGTATCCATTGAGTAAATGTACTATAAAAAACATTCCTTTTAGGGATTATTACCCATAGGATCATCATTTCCATATCATCAATACACTTGTTTGTATTTATAGAGATTTTTTATTTCTAGGAAACAAAAGATTATATACTATAACAATACATTAGGTTGATTTCTTTTATTTGGGCTTATCCCTAGGGTTTTTAGTAATTTCATCTAGTCATAATCATAATAAAAAATAAACTAATTCAAATAAATAACTAAACAATGATATGATACAAATTGAGATGACCCAGTCTAAATAATAATTTATTTCAAAATATTAGATATTGAAAATTCCACCTAAACCCCAAAAAATAAAAAATTAGTTTCCTTATAAATTAGATATATAAAAATATTAGTTCACATAATTTTGATCGTTTCTCCATAATCACACTATAACAGACATCCTTATAATCATTTCATATATTATACAAATTTTCATAACATAGGGAGGGGAAGGCAGAATAATGGGTTAATAAAAAATGTTTAGTAAGGGAAAACTTATAAACATGTCATCATGGACTAGAAAATAAGAATGAGAGAACATGAGAATATGAAAAATATATGATTAAAAAACATGAACCAATAATATTTGTATTTATAATATAATTAAATGTAATATAAAATTACCAAATGTATATATACTGGCATAAGGGTGTCGAATCTTGAGACTATAATCATGGGTCATAGATTAAAACATATGAAAATAACAACAAAGTGTGACCAACACATAATAAATCATAACATTGTGAACATAGATACCCAAAATCATTTCCTTGCTAAACCATGTTAATATTGTAAATCACAATCATATTGATGCTCATCCTTATGAACATAGATAATTGAAATTAGGTCCAAGTTCAACATCATTATCTCATGAGATATAAATATTAAACCAATGGATTGGATGGAGATTTAGGACCCCATATTCCACATAAAAAGCATTCATACATATTTTTGACACATGAAATCAATCATTCATCTTATGATAAATAACATTTGGAATTAAAATGGGTTTCATAACATTTCCAAATTGAATCACAAGAAATAACCTCAAGAATTGGATCACTTGATACTAAAAATTCAAACAATAAAAATGAGTATTTAAAAATATTTTTATGTTGGTGATTCATGAAACATAATTCCATAAAATATAGATCTCTTTTAGATAAATTTGGAAAACTAAAGTGAAATCATAAAATATATTTCATTGTATATTTTAACATCATCATAAAAAATGATGTTATGAGTCACTTTTAAAAATAAGTCTTCAAAATGTTATGAAAATAAATTTTAGAAAATAAATGGTTTATTATTTCTTGATAACGGATCCATCAAAATAAATTAATTTTCTGTTAACAAATGTGGAGTGAAATATAAAATATATAAATAAGAAAAAAAAATCAATTTTAATATTTAAAAATACCTTTATTAAAACCCACATAAAAATGATAATAAAACACTATTATAAAAAAATTAAACGGAAATAGGTTGATCAGATGATATCGTATATATTTCAATATTAAAATGTGAAAGAAATAAAGTTTTTTATGGAAATAATATGACACAGTGAAGAAAAACATCTAGAGACGATGAGAATTATTCTTAGCAATATAACATTTTTATTATCGAAAAAAATACATTAAAGGAACATGTTTTCATTTGTAATGGTAAATTAAATAGATATGAATAGAAGTTAAAATATTAAAAAATGAAATATAAAAGTAAATAAAACCTATAATAACATAGTTGTATGAGAAAAATAAAGACTCGATGAAATGGTGGTTGAGTGAAAAAACTGTTCTGACTATGGTAACCTTTGTATACAAATAAATTGATATAGGTAACATAAAATAGATTTTTAAACAAATTTTATTTAAGTAAAATTATTTTAAAAGTCATCAATATAATTGTGAGTACACCACACATAATAATACAAGTGATAAAAATATCGTATGTCTCAAATAACAGTAATTAAAAAAGAAAACACTTACCTTTATTCCTAACATCAATGATAGTTATGTAACCTACTATATGATTATCATAAACATATTAATAAAATATTTGAAAAATTTATACATATTTATAAAATTTTATAATTTTAAATTATATTCATTCATTATACTTTTATTAAATAGGTTTTATTTATTTTAATCATTGGAAGTTCGTATCATAGATTGTTTTGTATATGTTTTGTTATATAAATGTTGATCCCTAAACATTAATACCAAATTTTCCCTTCCTAGATTACATAATGTACTATATTAAGTGTTCTATGAGGATTTATAATGTTCAAATTTCATTCGAAGAGAGTTTTAGTTTTTATCTGATAATATGAAATCAATTAAGAGCTTGTTTGAATTATTTTTAATAAAAAAGTGGTATTTTAATAATTTATTACATATTAATATAATTCATAATTTACCATTATATTAATTTATAAATACCATTTTATTCATTATATACATTCTTATAACTGTCCATATAATGTGGGGATGGAAAATGAAGTATGTCGATCATGGATTCGGTTTTCCACACATAAGACGAGGGGATTTTTCATTTCCCAATGGATTAGAGATAGTTAAATAATGGTTGTTCTATTAATAGAATAAAATATTAGTATAGTAATGACACTTATTCCATTATATTAATATTTTTAGAATATGTGAAATGGTAAAGAAGGATAAGAAATGTTTTGGGAGTGAATTGTACTCACATTGATAACCTAAAACTTCTCTTGGATGACCTGTTAGAAATGGATGAATTTTTAAAACTAGAGGTTTAAAAATGTTGAAGAGATATAAAGTGTATTTAAAATGAAAAATATATAAAGGATAATTTATCATTTTTGTGCTGAAAGGGATCTCCTTTTATTGGTAAAAAATAAAATTTATTTGGAAACTAAATTTATGTGTTGGGTAATGATGGAATCCAATGGGATTTAGGTAATGAAAGGTTGGTGTTACATATGGGATTTACTTTACAACCTAAAAAATATTAAATATTTTATAGGTTCCATTTTTCTAAAATATTTGATCCATGGTAGATTACAACTTTTTTACAATTTTACTTTTTTAAAAAATTTACAAAGTTAATTTTATTTTTACTAAAAAATATATGTTGTCCCTTAGTACCAAATTTTAAATGTGTTGATTATGACTTTGTACTCTATTTAATTCAAATAATTTATAATTATGATAAATTTATCATTTAAAATAAAACAAAATACATATCGAGAAATAATTCTTTGAGATAATTGATTTTCAAATGTAAATTAATCTAAATATTATTCCAATCAATTACTTGTTAAATTTAAATAAATATATTATTCTTGTAAATAATATATTTTTCGATAATATATTTATTTTCATAAAATAATAAATCAATTTTAATAAAAAGATAATTTTTAATATAGATTATTCTTAAGAAAAACTATTATTTTAATGGTCATTTAGTAACATTAGATGAATATTATTAATGAATGAGTATAAATAATTACCTATATTATTCATCAAATGAAGATATAAGAAATGGGTAAAAATAAATGTCATATAAATAAGTTATTAAATTGATATTTAAATGTCTATATCATCATATATTCTTCTAGAATAACCCCAAAAAATTTCTATGTAAGACATAACGATAAGATATGGAATGCATGTTATCTTAGGTTTTGAATTAGATAACATGGATCACATTTTTTTCGATGATATTGGATTTATCTTATAAAAATTTCTGCTCAAGCTACAGTTGATAGGGTTTGACCTGATCTTGGTATTAGAGAAAACCTGATGAATATTTCACCATTCTAGTATTAAACAAGTAATCCTATAAGGAAATATTCTACTATTTTATTTCATTTGTTATATTTTCTATACTGGTTTCATAAAATTATTACTTATATGTATACAAACTATTTCAATGAAAATTTCGCAAGAGATATGTTGTCACAACCCATCCCTTGGGGCCCGTTATATTTCTACCCCAAGCCCGCCTTTCAAAGGCCATGTGCTGGGGACTAGAACCAGAAAGTCATATCCCAAAAAGTGAAGGAATTGCATTTAATCTTATACACACACACACACACACATGCCCAACCACATCCAAATACACTAAGAGGGGGAACAAGTATACCACTAAAACAAAGATGAGTGCAAGTAGAAGGTAAAATAAGTGGTATAGAATAAAAACCCAATAAGAATATGAAAATAGTAAAGTACAAAAAGTAATCTCTGATTGACGTCCATAAAATAACCACACCTGATCATGATATTAGTAAAGTTACTAGAAGCCGAATTAGTATGTCATTCCCAACTGGTCCAACTAGGCCCCACATGGTCCTAGGCCACCAAGTCAACCATCGTAGTGTCATCAAGTCTCATCCCCTAGATCACCTCTGTCAAAACGTCAATCATCTGCACCAGACACAACATGTGTAGGCGAAGCTCATGCATAGTTGAGTTTAACAATACACAATAGGGACCCCGAGACCACAAAAGGTATCTCAGTAATCCATGAAGGAAGACACCACAAAGAAAAATACCACAGATGTAAGAACACTAAGAAATACCTCAAAAAAATAGTACAATGTAAATGACACACCTCACATTAGGTATAACTTAGGAGGTACATAAGTAAAGTTTATTTTTTATAAAGCTAGATCATGTTGTTCTATTAAGAGGCCCTACTACTGACCAACACAGGGTTTCTAGGTGCTGACCCACATAGGATTGCTAGGTTATGACCCACTAAAAATCACTAGGTTCTGACCCAAAGAGGATCTCTTGGTCCGGACCAATAGTGGATCGCTAGGTGATGACCCACAGAGGATCTCTAGGAGATGACCCACAACGGATCACTATTCTTTCTTCAAATCAGAACCAACCACTAGATTTATTCACTTTGCATGCCTGATTCATATAGGATCTACTTATCAAGCCATTTACTATACCTCAACCACCACGAAGTCCCATATAGAGTAACTCAAAGGACAATCTTATTGTAAGTGTACCATTGCAACAGACGACACTTCGATCGGATGCCCGATCCCTATATTATGGTTATTTAAGTTAGAGGGCCCGATTGGATTCGAGTCCAATACAAACCATCCATACTATAACTTATTCTAAAACTCAAGAGGAGAATATTAGAATGACCGCCCCATCTAAAGGGTCCCAACAACACTGATGTTGCATCGATCAGACATGTGGTCTGCATGATACATATGTTTTAGTAATCATCAAGCTGATTTTGTCTATGCCCAGTCTGACCCTATCAGACTGACCTGACCAACCCAGACTAGGGATTCTTGATACGCCTGGTTCAATTAGATGGACCAGACCTGACTCGTTTTGGGTCTGGGTTGGTCTAGTCCAGCCTGTCCAGTGCGTCAGGCCAATGGGTTTCGCTTGAATGGGCCCAGTTTGGACGAGGGTACAGCCCACCGGGTCGCCCGGCAACCCGGTCTCATCTAGATCGGCCCACAAGGCATGGGTCCAGCCCAAAAATTAAATACTGCGTGGCCCTACAGCTGAATACTGGCCACCCAATGTGGCTGTTCGGGTGCTCTTGGGATGCATCATCCAGCCGTGTCCAGTATCCGCTGACTCCGCGCAGTACATGGCCTTCCTCTAGCTACGGTCGACAGATCGTGGCTTAGTGTGTCTAGGTGGCCCATCCACAATCCATCCCAGCCACGCAGAGCCTCTGGGCCCCGTGTCTCCTCGCCACCATGGTCGTGTGGCCGTGGATTCTTTTCATGGCAGCGAGACAATAGGTGCGCCACCCCCCCCCCCCCACCCGCGGTCGCCGTTGGCGCCAGTGGTTCCTTCGACAAGCCACCGAATTTCCTCTAGTGGTTCGTTTATCAAACTAATTATGTCTACTGAGTTTTAGGACATCACCTTCTATATGACAGCCTCAAACTCACTTTTCCACCAATTAAAGAAATCATACATGAGGAAAGCACATTATAGAACTATGTTGGAGGGTCCATGCATTCTTTTTGTCAAACTCCGCCCTCCACGTTAGAGTTTAAGCATGGGGAAAGAATTAACCACACAAAAAAGTGAAACCCCAATTTAGAACCCCCCTCAAATATCAACCCACAAGAATGAGCGATTCACTGATCAAACCATTTTTTATTTGTTCTGTGTTCGTTGTTAATTTTCAAGAACGAGGAAGAAATTATCAATAAATTAGAATGCTTAAACACACACCTTTTTGAAATTCTATGTTGAAGCATTCATCTTTGAGATTTCAAGATTTCAACATTTCTTTAGACTCCATTCTTAGAGTAAGATCAAAGATGATGAAGTATCTTTATCATTCTTCATTCTATGTTAGAGAGGAAAACATCTAGTGGATCATCAACAAACCCCCATAGTTTTATTCACCATTCTACCACATGGCTGTTTAATAAAAAGAATCATGTCGCAATGTTTCTTTTATGCTACAACATTGCGTCGTTATACAGATTCATTTACTAAACAACATCCCTGTTACACTTACTTTAATGCATTGATAGGATACATGATATGGGGCACTAAGGTGCTTCACTAATGCACCACGTTATTGCCCGATTGATGCAATGAAACCTCACCGTCCACCACCATACAAAACGAAAAGGAATAAAATAAATTTTTTTAATTTTTTTTATTATTTTATTTTTTGAAAAGTATGGAAAACAATATTTCTACTCAACCGTTGATAATCAAAGATAATTCATTTCTAGGAGAATCCCAGTGTTCTAAGTTCAACAGTGCCAACAGAGTTTCTATTCGAGCACATGTTTAAATGTTATAAAAACCCGCTCCCATGTTTTTTTATAAAAGAAAGTATATAAGCTTCATATAATGAAAAAATTGGGTTACAAGAGTAAAAAGGATGGGAATTTACACTTATCTCTTTGAATAATAAGAATTATCTCATAGGGTATGCTGGAATGATAAGTGGAAGTATCACCATAGGATCCAATATTTTCAAGGAAATAGGAAAGTTGGTTGTATTCATGATTGATGTGTGTTTTAATATAGTGGAATGAAGCCAGAGCATCCCTAAAATTTATCCATTTAGATGTGATTTTTCATATAATATGAACTTGAACCATTATAACATCTTGGAAAATGGTGAATGAGTCACCCTTAAACCAGATTTTATTCCAATTTATTTGACGAGAATATTCCACTACATTCATAAAACCCGTCATTTCTCCCTCAAGAGGAGTGGCCTGTCCACATGAGCCATAAAGCCCGACAAGGAAATCACCATTTTTATATATGAAGGCTATTCCGGTCAAGACCCAAAGCTTGGCATACATGGAAGTTACATTACTTTTTCGGAATACTTAATACATAACGAAAACAGACACACAATGATCGTAATAGTTTAGTGTCTTTAGAAACCTAGAATATAAACTTCTAATCATGTTGAAAGATCTTCAAAATCTCCCATAAAAATCTTCCCATTTTTGTTTCCTTACCTAAAACCTTTATTTTTATCCTGGGGGAAAAGAAAACATAAAAATGGTGAGCTCAAATACTCAGTAAGGGTATGCATGGAGAAAATAAAACAAACCATATACATTTGAACTTAAAAACATGAACATAATGTTTAAACATCAAAATCTTGAGCAATGACATAAAACATGGCAGTACGTAAGGTATCGATCATAATGGAACATCAATAATGATAAAATAGCATGGGAATAAAACATGTAACAGTGGAATCCATTAAGCACATGTAATGATTTCCATAGTAGCCAAGGCACTTTTTCCAAGACCATATTAGTTGAAAAAGTCCCTTTCTGAATCGAGTTCACTCCTCGTTCTAGTCCTATATTACTGAACCAAATTAACTTACAGTTCCATACATGTCTATCTCCTGAGATATAAATCTTTACCCAATTCATTGGAGGGAGATATAGGTCCCACAAAACAATCATACACCATTCATTATAACCCAAAAAATAAAATGGGTTTCATAAAAATCATCCTGTCATAACATAATATATATAAAACAAATGGATATCATTTAATCATAATAGAAGTGAAACCATGTAAATCATAGAGAAATTATACTTAAACATACACAAATGAAATAATTTCATCTTAGATGGAAAATGGTTTTGATAAAACATTTGAAATAAATTCTTGAGGAAAATATCCTTTCTTATTCAAAATCATTTTGTTTTCACAAAATGACTTTCAATTTTAAAAGAAAAGGATTTTTTTGAACATAATCATGAAATTTTTTAGAGTAATATTCTTGAAAAAAGGCATTATTAAAATGTAAAAATCTGTTCGTCCCGTATAAGTTAAAA
The DNA here is from genome assembly GCA_963277665.1 of Viscum album. Lineage (NCBI taxonomy): Eukaryota > Viridiplantae > Streptophyta > Magnoliopsida > Santalales > Viscaceae > Viscum > Viscum album. The sequence goes on from OY728151.1 coordinate 1,995,680,129, forward strand.
AAACATTCTTCTCGTACGTTTGCCGGAAAAGTCAAAAATTACCTCGTAAAAGAATGATTCCATACATACCATGTAGTAAAAGTCAAAAATGGGTAAAAAGGACTTTAAACATACATGATTTTTTTTATAAAACATGGTCTTCGATGATAAATATAACCCCAGTAAATACTTACGTATAAGCAATCTCGGATAGAAAACAATTGAGATTGCAACATTATCCCTTACCTTAGGTCCGATATGCTTCGTACGTATCCGAACCTCCTGTATAATGATTTAAATAATGTCATTGACTTATTAATGAATCATATTAACTGTTATGATATCATATATGTCTCACTTATGACTTTATATTACCCGTTATTTTGTAAATCCCATGTTAAAGCAATGTTTTGGGTAAAATCATCTTATTTATCGTACGTGTTTGGACTTGTTGTTCTTGTTGTTATTATTACTTATATCATGATTTAATATTTCAAGAATGTAAATAATGACTTATATATCATATATATATTCATTATATATATCTATAATACACATGTAATTATAATATTATATAACATATTGAGATAAGAAATGAAATGCACCGTTAATGGAGACCGTAAGCCGTACGTACACATGAACACTACTTTCATTTCTATTTCTTATTTTAATGGAATTAAAACATAATTATACGTAGGTATATTATAATTCCAGTATAATATCATATAAAATATCATTAAATACATCATTTATACATCCCACATAAGTCACTAATGAATCACATCACTTTGAGTGGGCGGTAGTCCGCACTTCCTCAAATGAGATTATCATATTTACCGACTATGGAAACCATAACGACTTGATATAATTGGGAATTAAATAAGAATAATGAAATCATAAACATATTATATATCATATATAAATATAGTGCCTTCGTAATGGCCAGCATGAGAGGCGATAGGAGAAAATCGAACAATCATCGTCTCATGAGGCGTTAGTTTTCCATCCACAGAAACAATATGTTCTTCATCCATTAGATGGAGGTGTGTGTAAGTTTAGTTCTAATACTTATAAAAACAACATCCTAGTATTTTTAGGATAATTTTTTTTACAAAATAAAGGATTAAAAGTGTTTAGGGGTTGGAGAAGTAGAATAAAAGAAAACAACTTAAGAGAAACTATTACCTTTAATTTGGGTAACATCCTATGGTTTGAACAAAAATGACTTCATGAAATGCCGTATGCCTAATGTAAGGTTTCTAGGGGGAGGAGAGGGATGTAGGGAGCTTAGTTGGTTGGAGTTTGGATGATCCAAAAGGCTTTAGAGGTGTGAGGAATTGCATAGAATGGTCTCCTTTTATAAGGGAGAGGAGGGGCTCTTTAGGAAAGTGTGAAAAAATTATTTTATTATAAACATATTTTCGGTTTTAAGTGTTACAAAACACATTAATGTCGAATATAATATGACTAATATTCGAAATAAAATCATCCAATAGGAATTGGACAGGTTTTGGATAATATTTTAATCATTATAATCTTATTTATTTATATCATTTATTAAGGAGGTAAATACTGCATCATTATTGTGTCATACATAATTTAATTTATTTGATGTCTAAAAATTATAAAAAAAATACCAAAATTTAGGAAATCGTCTTAGCTTTCCAATGAATATTTATAGTCAAAAATATAATTTATATATCCCCTTATAAAAATTAATTAAAAAAGGATTTTTGTTAATGCCAATTTTGTCTTTACATTAAATTAATTAATCTAATGTGTCATTGTCCATCATAAGTGGCTCCATGGGGCCCCAAAATCAACCCAAGGATGCCCATGGTCAGACATTACTCATCAAATAAGGTTTGGACAAGTGTTAAGGTAATTTGTAATTATTATAATATTCTTTTAACCTTGAATTACCTTATTTACCTTTAACCGTGGTAAATAAAAGTAAAAAGTTACTATTCACAAAAAGTTATTTTTATCTAATTGAACCACAATTTACTCCTTTATATAAACCGTGTCTCTCGGATTTTTGAAATTCAACTCAAATAAGCGGTAAATTTATGTTTTATGAACAATTGCAAAAACATCTAGGAGGTGGGTAAAAGACGGTGAAAAGTTCAATACATTTTTTTATAAATCCAAAATTATTACAAAATGATTCCAATGAATTTAATTGAACTTATATAAGTATTATGTATCTATTTTGACCTAAAATAAATTCAAATCAAATAAATTTTTATTTAAATAAAAATTCAGTTTTACCTAAAAACTCAGCGTTTTTACTATTCATAAAAAATTGAAGTTTTTCAGAAAAATACCAAATATTCATCCTAAGATATATTTGATATTCCAAATTCAAAAATGATGTCTATTTATCCAATTTAAATACATATAAAATACATTAATTAATTTTAAAAGTAATTCTCTTTATCAAAACAAATAGCGTGTTTTTAAGAAACAATAACTATCAAAAGATCATCAATTGTTTATGTCCAATTTCAAAGTGAAATTAATTCCAATGACCAAAATTGGATTAAATGGTAAAAATATATTCTAATTACACTTTAAAACCAATTAAAAAGATAATCTAGAAATATAAATTATTGCGATGAAAAATTTGTTTTTAATTAAAATTTAGCGTGTTTTTTCTATTCATCAAAATATGAAAGTTATCAGAATAATATGAAAAATTTATCCAATGTAACTTTTTATATCCTAATTCCAAGGAAGAATTTTATTTTGTAAAATGTAACTTATAAACATGTCAAAAACTAGATTTAAAGTGGGTGCCCCATCAAAAGGCGGCAAAACTGCATTTTTTGAAAAATACTTATTTTACTCAAAAATTTTATTTCTTTCTCATACCATGTTTAAAAAATATGTAAGATGAATAATAATGTTATAAAATCCAAAATTTAGTAAATACTATTCATAAAGTCTAGTCCATAATAATATTATAACAATATATCGTTTTTTTGTGAAACCAGGTATTGCGTACTACACACGTTATCGGGGAAGGTCGCGATTGCGTGTAATGCATGCCAAGTCAGGGATGTGTGTAGTTCAAGACTCCTTTGTTGTTTCGTATAACACAATCCAACCATATTTCATTTATACACTGAATATATATATATATATATAATTATACACTCAATGTTGTAGAATAACTACTATCAAATGAACTTGAAATAGTGTATAACACGATCCAAGAATAGTGTTGCGTATACTGAAAGCTAATACGGTGTTGAGTATAGCACAAGATAATCTTGGTTAAGCATAAAACACATGACATAAAATAAATTAAAAATAATACTTATCTTAAAATCGTGGGGTGTTACATTCTATCCCCCTTAAAATGAATTTCACCATCGAAATTCGTCAGGGTTAAAAATGGTTTACTACTTGAAAGTTTCCTTCGTAGAAACCCACATCATAAAAAGGTATACCAAAACTTGACATTAAAAACTAAATTATAAAACATAAAGGTTACCCAAATTAACTAATCACTGAGTTTCCACATCGGAGAACATTGTTGAAAATATGGATATGGAAGAGAAATCTAACCATCATGTTCTGAGGGAGAGTGGTAGAGAACATGTCTATGAAAAAACCAACAATCACACAATCATAAATTTGTTATGATCTAAGGTACCATCTGATTCATCGAATATAAAGGCACTAGGACAACATTTTTGGTTTTCAAGATCATTTCTCTAATGTTGAAGAATTTTCGAATCAAAAGAAATACTTTATTTTTCTACAATCTCATCGTTGTTCATGCCTTGAACAATTTCCACTTCATCTCTTAAAGAAATGAAGTTGAATTTGTCATTCATGAATTGTTAGCATATCATGTGATAGAATTATGAGTCATTCCATCTTTTTCAAACAAAAGTTTAGAAAAATTTATCAAATATACATAAGTCCATCTATGGTGTGGTTAATCGTATATGATTCCAAAAAAGGACTTATACTTCATCTATTATACCTCTTAATAAAATAAAACTAGTTTCTACTGACCAGGGACATCCTGTAGGCCAGTGGTACGCGATAAAGGTTTGTCGCACTTCAGTTGTGGGTTTGATTCCCACAGCCTTTTCCAACACAACGGGTTTTCGCCCGTCCTGTAGGTTGTCCTTTTTTTAAAACTACATTATTATAACATTCCTACAATAATATCGAAAAAAGTTCTAGCCTTAAACAATACTATCTTATGTATAAATTAATTCATTCCAATCTTTAGTCATATCCAAAATACTTCGGTCCAAGCTCATAGTATAAAGAAAACGATTACTTGAAAGGTCGCAAAACAAGCACATGAATACAATTATTTATCTCCCTTATATCATAAGATATATCTTGTTGGTCACACTCCAAACATGTCAATACCTTAATGACGTATTCTTTTTAAAAAAAATGAAAACCCATTAAACCTTAGTGAAAACATGAATGCTATCAAAAGTTAACTCTTTCCACATACAAAAATCCAAAAATTCAATATACTCAAACCATGATATCACATAGTCCATATATCAATCATGAGCTCATTTAATTATTTCATTATCCATTCATTATGTGCATATAATCTTCTTTCCAAAACTATTTCAATAAATTTTTCATGGTTACCAGTACCATATAATTATTGAAAACCAATACATAAAATTCCACAATACCATAAATGTGATTCCATGATACTATTTTGAAATCCCATTACATAAACACTTAATCATTACACAACATCATTGTCATACTCAACATCACAAATAGTGATTGCATGAGACATCCTTTTATCCTTTGCGTTAAGATGTCGCTCATGTTGATTATCATTAACATGTGGGTTAGGGCATTTATTAGCATAATGACCCATTTCCTTTCACTTGAATCATTGAAGTGTTGGTGGAGCATTCTCTGTAGTCTTTTCTCTATTCACATCATTAGTAACCTTTTTCCCATTACATCGACAATAAACTGCTCGATGACCTTCTTTTCCACACTTAATACATTTTCTAGTACCTTTTAGGAAATCTCCACCATGATTCTTTCCACACATTGAACATAAAGAAACATTCATCTTCTTCTCACCATTGTTCTGAGGTTTCTCTTTGAACTCCATATTTTGTTTCTTGTCAAAACCATGAGATGGATATGTAGCACTAACTTCCAGTTCTACCTTGATAGCAGAGAGCACAATTTTTGCATAGCTACTGAAGTCTCTTATAGCTAATTCCCTTAGAAGACTTGGTTTTAAGCCCCTGAAGAATCGATCAACATTACTTTCCGGATAGATGATAAAGCGAGATACATACCTTGCAAGCCTTGTAAAATTCACCTCGTATATCCCAGCAGATTCATCATCATTTTTCTTAAACTCATGGAACACCTTTCTCATATTTTTTCGAAGAATACGAGGGATGCACTTATTGAAAAATACATTCTTGAACTCATCCCATTCCATGGATTCAATTTCACCTTGGGGCCTTGTGTTCTTAATAAGAGTTCAACACCGGTATGCTTCACCTTCTAAACGGTAAACAACCAGAATGACATTTTCATGTTCTGAATAGTGAATTATGGAAAATATCTTTTCAATGGTACTGATCCATTATTCCGTAAAAAGTGGATCATAATACCCACTTAAAGAAGGTGGATGTTGCCTCATGGAGGACTCAATAGAATATTGTTCCCTTCTCTGCTCATTTGGATGTCTAGAATGATTCATAGCTTGTGTAAGTATATAAATAAGATTGTGTACTCCATATCCCATAACATTGGTTTGTTCAAGTGGAAAATCATTGCATTGTCCATTACATTGATCAGCACGGTTCCTTCAGGTTCCAACCATCCTCTAAAACCCAAAAAGAATAGTGTGAGAGGCAAAAATCATGATAGGGAAAACAACATAATAATGGGGGAGTACCTTAAATATCTAACATCTTTGGCTTAATTCTAAAATCGTTACTATAATACTAGGACTATAACCTATAATTATTCATAACCTTAGGGACATCCCTAGACATACCTTAGAAATATCTCTAGGGATCTCACTAATGTTTTTGCGTCCTAGTTTCAAAGGTTAACTAAAACTTTCCTCTAATACCAACTATAGAGACCCAAAGCTTGGCATACATGGACATTACATTACTTTTGCAGAATACTTAATACATAATGAAAACATACACACAAGAATCGTAATTGTTTATTTTCTTTTGAAACTTGGAATATAAACTTCTAATCATATTGAAAGATCTTCAACATCTCCCATAATGATCTTCCCATTTTTGTTTCCTTACCTAAAACCTTTCTTTTAATCCTGGGGGAAAAGAAAACATAAAAAGGGTGAACTCAAATTCTCAGTAAGGGTATGCATGGAGAAAATAAAAAAACCATATACATTTGAACATAAAAACATGAACATAATGTTTAAACATCAAAATCATGAGAAATGACATAAAACATGGAAGTAAGTAAGGCATAGATCATAATGGAACATCAATCATGATAAAATAGCATGGGAATAAAACATGTAACTGTTTCATCCATTAAGCACATGTAATGATTTCCATAGTATCCAAGGCACTTTTTCCAAGAGCATCTTAGTGGACAAAGTCCCTTTCTGAATCGAGTTCACTCCTCATTCCAGTCCTGTATTACTGAACCAGATTAACTTACCGTTCCAGCCATGTCTATATCATGAGATATAAATTTTTACCCAATGCATTGTAGGGAGATATAGTTACCATCCATCTCATATTTAAATCATTCTTAATTGTGCCACAAAACAATCATACATCATTCATTATAACCCAAAGAATAAAATGGGTTTCATAAAAATCATTCCGTCATAACATAATCCATATAAAACAAATGGATTTCATTTCATCATAAGAGAAGTGAAACCATGTAAATCATAGAGACATTATACTGAAACATACACATATGAAATAATGTCATCTTAGATGGAAAATGGTTTTAATAAACCATTTTAAATAAATTATTGAGGAAAATATCCTTTCTTATTCGAAATCATTTTCTTTTCACAAAATGCCATGGAATTTTAAAAGAAAAGGATTTTGTTGAAAATAATAATGAAATCTTGTAGAGTAAGATTCTTTAAAATAAGGCATTATGAAACTGTAAAAATCCATTCGTGCCGTATAAGTTAAGAAACATTTTTCTCGTACTTTTGCTGGAGAAGTCAAAAAGTACCTCGTAAAAGAAAGATTCCATACATACCATATAGTAAAAGTAAAAAATGGGTAAAAAGGAATTTAAACATACATGAAAACATTTTTATAAAACTTGGATATTGATGATAAATATAACCCCTGTAAATACTTACGTATAAGCAATCTCGGATAGAAAACAATTGAGATTGCAACATTATCCCTTACCTTAGGCCTGATATGCTTCGTACGTATCCGAAACTCCTGTATAATGATTTAAATCATGTAATTTAAGTATTAAAAACTCATATTAATTGTTATGCTATCATATATGGATCACTTATGACTTTATATTACCCGTTCTTTTGTAAATACCATGTTAAAGCAACGTTTTGGGTAAAATCATCTTATTTATCGTACGTGTTTGGACTTGTTGTTCTTGATGTTATTATTAATTATATCATGATTTTATTACATCCAGAATGTAAATAATGATTTATATATCATATATATATTAATTATATATATAAATCATATACATGTATTTATAACAGTACATTACATATTGAGGTAAGAAATGAAATGCATCGTTCATGGAGATGGTAATCCATACGTACAGATGAATGCTACTTTCCATTCTATTTATTATTTTAATGGAATTAAAACATAATGATACATAGGTATCTTATAATTACATTATAATATCATATATAATATCATTAACTACATCCTTTATACATCCCACATAAGGCATTAACGAATCACATCACTTTGAGGGGACGGTAGTCTGCCCTTCCTCAAATGAGATTATCGTATTTACCGACTATGTAAACCATAAAGGCTTGATATAATTGTGAAGTAAAAAAGCATAAAGAAAATAATAAACATAATATTTATCAAATATAAATACAGTTCCATCATAATGGCCACCATGAGAGGCGGTAGTAGAAAATCGAACAATCGTCATTTCATGAGGTGTTAGTTTTCCATCCACAGAAACATTATGTTTTTCATCCATTAGATGGAAGTGTGTGTAAGTTTAGTTATAATCCTTCTCATAACAACATACTAGTATTTTGAGGATACTGTTGTTGTTACAAAATAAAGGATTAAAAGAGTTTAGGGGTTGGAGAAGTAGAATAAAAGAAAACAACTTAAGAGAAACTATTACCTTTAATTTGGGTATCTTCGTTTGGTTTGATCCAAAAGGACTTCATGATGTGCCTTCTTCCTAATGTAAGGCTTCTAGGGGGAGGATAGGGATGTAGGGAGCTTATTTGGATATAGTTCGGACGAGCCAAAAGGCTTGAGAGGTGTGAGGAATTGCATAGAAGTGGTCTCCTTTTATAAGGGAGAGGAGGGGATCTTTAGGAAAGTGTGAAAACATTATTTTATTATAAACTTATCTTCAGTTTCAAGAGGTCCAAAACACATTAATGTCGAATATAAGATGACTCATATTCGAAATAAAATCATCCAATAGGAATTGGACAGGTTTGGGATAATATTTTAATCATTATAATCTTATTTATTTAAATCATTTATTAATGAGGTAAATAATGCATCATTATTGTGTCATAAATAATTTAATCTATTTGATTTCTAAAAATTATCAAAAAAATACCATAAGGTATGAAATCTTTTTAGATTTACAATGAATATTTATAGTCAAAATGATAGTATATATAGCCCCTTATAAAAATTAATTACTAATGGATTTTTTTGATGCCAATTTTGTCTTTACATTAAATTAATTAATCTAATGTGTCATTGTCTTTCATAAGTGGCTCCATGGGTTCCCAAACTCGACCCAAGGATTTCCATAGTCGGCCATTACTCATCCAATAAGGTTTTCACAAGTGTTGAGGTAATTTTAAATTATGATAATATTCTTTTATCCTTGAATTACCCTATTTACCTTTAACCGTGGTAAATAAAAGTAAAAAGATACTATTCACAAAAAATTATTTTTATCTAATTGAACCACATTTTACTCATTGATATTAACAGTGTCTCTCGGAATTTTTAAATTCAACTCACAGAAGCGGTAAAATTATGTTTTATGAAAAATTGAAAAAGCTCCTAGGAGGTGGGTAAAAGACAGTGAAAATTTCAATACAATTTTTTATAAATCTAAAATTATTATAAAACGATTCCAATGAATTTCATTGAAATTATGTAAGTATTATGTGTCTATTTTGACCTAAAATAAATTTAAATCAAATAAATTATTATTTAAATAAAAATTCGATTTTAACCAAAAACTGAGTCTTTTCACTATTCATCAAAAATTGAAGTTTTTCAGAGAAATACGAAAAATTCAGCATAAGATATATTTGATATTACAGACTCAAAAATGATTTCTATTTTTTCAAATTCAAAACATACAAGTGACATTAATTAATTTTAAAAGTAATTCCCGTCATCAAAACAAATCGCGTGTTTTTACGAAACAGTAACCATCAAAAGTTCATCACTTGTTTATGTCCAATTTCAAAGAGAAATTAATTCCAATGACCAAAATTTGATTAAAGGGTAAAAATATATTATAATTACACTTTAAAACCAATTAAAAAGATAATATTGCCATATAAATTATTACGATGAAAGAAGTTTTTTTTAATTAAAATATAGTGTGTTTTTAGTATTCATCAAAATATGAAAGTTATCAAAATAATATGAAAAATGTATCCAAATTCAATTATTATATACTAATTCCATGTAAGAGTTTTATTTTGTCAAATTGAACTTATAATCATGTCAAAAAGTATATTTAATGTGGGTGCACCATCAAAAGGTGGAAAAACTGTATTTTTTTAAAAATACTTATTTTACCTGAAAAATTTATTTTGTTCTCATACCATGTTCTAGATAATATGTTATATTAATAATAATGTTATTGAATTCAAAATTTAGTTAATAATATTAATAACGTCTAGTCCATAATAATATTATAATAATATATCATTTTTTAGTGAAACCCAGTATTGCGTACTACACACGCTATCGAGGAAGGTCGCGATTGCAGGTAATGCAAGCCAAGTCAGGGTTGTGTGTAGTGCAAGACTTTTTTGTTGTTTTTTTATAACAAAATCCCACCATATTTCATTTATACACTGATTATATATATACACACTCAATGTTGCGTAGAATAACTACTATCAAATTAACTTGAAATTGTGTATAACACGATCCAAGAATAGTATTGCGTATACTGCAAGCTAATACGGTGTTGTGTATAGCACACGATAATAATGGTGTAGCATAAAACACATGACATCAAATAAATTAAAAATAGTACTTATCATAAAATCTCTGGGTGTTACAATTCCATAGCTATCACGTCCTTGATTTCCTCTCGAGGTTCCATCCGAATTACTTTTGATCCAACCTACAAATGGAGGTAGCTAGAAGAAATCAATGGTGCCTAGTGGTTTAGGATAATTACCCAGAAGATGCAGTATTATTAGAACATTAAATTCTCTGATTGAGTTATCACAATTATCATTGTCTAAATGGATAGCCTTTTATTTTGTGATCATAATCTATGAGAGTGTAGCTTTTGGATTAAGGCAAAATTTTCAGGTTGATATTTGTTCCTACTCCTCCATATAATATGAATAACATAAGATCATGAACCTAGGAAGATGATATGGACCTGCTTTGAGAGGTGAACCAATGATATTTGAAGTAGAAAATCCATGATGTTGGATTCATACCGAGGATAAAGTTCAAACAGTTAAAAATTGAATGCTAGAGAGAGATGGTGACCATGAAGGATAGTAACATGTGGTTTATATCATCTCTATGATGATGGAAATGACACACCTTGATAATAGGGAGATTCTAATACGTTGTAGGTTTACTTCCACTGGAATCGTATTATGGTGGAGGTTCCAAAGTAGTGTGAAGTGAGATGGTTGTAACCATTTTTTATTATACTTACCAATTCCAGTGCAGTTTCCATTCAGGAGGTGATTATAAAATCTCATGGAATCTATAATACTAGTTTCTCTCAGTTACCATATGATAATTTATTATATGTTCAAAAAACCATAGGGTGAATATTTGAGGGTAATCTATGGTGGAATATTGATTTTCTTTTAAAGTTGTTCCTTTATAGTGGCATTGAAGTCGGTATCCGGGTCTTGAGTGTAAATATTGTCAATCAAGGAGGAGCCTATCTTGTTTTCCTTCCATAATTTAAGGGAAGAATTCATACTTCCCAACTAGTGATATTCCATGTTGATCTTTTGGAAAATCCTTTTTAAACATGGCCAAACCGAGGATTTCATTTAATTCATCCTACCTTCAATCAGCCTGCTAAGGAATCTATCTCTGTGGAAATCAAGAGACTGTGATTTATCGTTAATGAGACTCCAAATAAAATTTCCCTGAAGGTATTGGTTGAAATTTTCAATATTTTTAATTCCATTTCCTCCCATGGTGTATAGAATGTATCATTTCTTCTAGGGGCTGTAATAATTTTCCGTTCAAGAATACTACCAATCCACTCAAAATTCTTCATAAGACAGTTAATGGGTTTAATGATGGAGGTCGGCCCAGAGTACACCATGATGTATTAAACATTTTTTTAGACAACCACATGTTTAACTAAGAAAATCCTTCCACCATTAAGAGAGCCTTTCCTTTCCATGTAGAGAGTGTTCTTCGATCTTGGATCTCCAAATCTAAAAAATATGTGGAATGAGGTCTTTTAAAAAACATGAAGATCCCATGATAGATAAAGGGTAGTAATCCATCCCTTATTTTAAGATCATAAATCATGGAATGTTTCATAGAGGCATAACTATTTTTTCTAATGAAAATAAATGACTTTCTCCATTTGACCTCCTTTCTAGAAACTCATTCATAAATAAGAAGTGTTTTCTTGATATTTTGGATGTTCTTCATGTCCCCCTATGTAAAGAAAATAATTCCATCATAAAAAATAATATTATAAGGGGGAAAAGACACCTCTATATGCTTTAATTGTTCTGATTTCTCCTTTTTCAGCATTGTAAAGTATCAATATAATAAGATATTCTTCAGAAATTGAAAAAATGATAGTAGAGAGGGGGGTCTCCTTTCCTCACTCCACTAGTGCATTTGATGTATCCCTCTATATATCCATCAATAATGATGGAGATGTAAGCAGAGATGATTAGATAATTAGTACAATAAATGAATATCATATGAAAGCCAAAATCTTGTAGGATTCGTCCAACAAATCACAAATCAATGGTGTCAAAGTCCTTCCTAGTATAAAGATTATGAGAAATGATTCCTCCTCTTGGAGTTTTCTAAAAGAGAATTATTCATTCAGAGGTAGTAAGAAGACAGTTCTGGATCCTTCTTCCTCTGATATAACTGAACTGATTCCATGAAATGCTTCTATCAGTAACATGATCAAGTCGATTGGATAGAATTTTGGTGATAATCTGGTTTATAGTGATTATTAGAGCCATTGTCTAGAATTGAAAATATCACTTTCATTTACCACCTTAGTAATTAAAGTGATTAATTGAGAATTTAGGCCTCAAGAATGACATCCATAAGTGAAGAAATGACTAACTAGTTTACAAACATCATTATTGATGACATCCCAATAGAATTGGATGAAATGGTTGGTGAAACCATCTGGTCTAGAAAAGATTTCATTTTTTAGCCCAAGAACATAATCTATAATTTCAATAAATGTTGCAGTCAAGGTGAGAACAATGTTATCATCTCCAATGAATAACTTTGGGATAATTCCATGCGTCAATTCCTTAGTTCTTTTGGGGCTATTAATGAGATCCATATAGGAAGAAACAATATGGTTGGAGAGGCTTTGATTGTCATCATGGATAGTGTCCCCATCCTTCAATAAAGATTGGGGTTTATTGACTTTTTGTCTCTTTGAAGTGAATTGAAGAATTTGGTATTTCTGTCTCTATCCGTAAGCCACAAAACATTGAATAGTTATTTTTAGATGTTCTCTCTAAGAAAAATGAGGTATCTATGTTTATAGGATACCCTAGCCTCCTTCTCATCATTAGAAAAGATGTTTCCAATTTTAATGGATTCTTGAATCCCATAAACATTATTTTCCATAGAGTTAATTTCCTTATCAATAAGTCTAAACATTCTCTTTCTTCATTTCTTACATTTCATCTTGAGAATTTTATGCTTTATAACACAAGCTAATTGATTGTGGTTATGGTCATAAGTGGACTACATAAATATGAAAAGTTTAGAGAATTATGAATGGGAATTCCATGCATTATTAAACCTGAAAGGTTGATGCTATCTGTCACCTTTATCAATTAAATTAATCATATTTGGATGATGATCTAAATTATGTCTCACAAGAGTGACACATGAGATGGTTTTACAAATACAAAGAATGTGCTCATTGAAAATGGAACATTTGATTCTTCTTTCCCTTATACTATTCATATGTTTCCTATAATAAGTGTACCTGGCCCTTATTAGGTTGATCTCTGTCAGATTGGAATCTTTAATGCAGGACCTGAAATCTTTCATAGAAATGACACAAAAGGCATGCCCGTGCATTTTGTCTGCATAAGGAATGGAATTGATGTCCTCCATGATAACTCATGGGTCAGAGATGGAAATGGACTAGTTTTCAATATGACTCCATATATCTATTATGATATACTAGTTTTTGGAGGCATACCCCATCGAATAGTAAATATTATAACCTTCTTTGGAAGACCTGCCTGTAACGACCTGCTCATCCTCACCAATCATAATAGGATTAACAATACTATTGTGAACAAGTAGCCATAATAAATCCCAACTAGAATCATATAAAAAACTATGAAATGAAAATCCATTGCCCTCAAGAGAAGAACCATTATTATTGTACTTTTTTTTGTTCAAAAATCACAAAAATGTCAGGTTTGAATTTACCCACAAGTATATTGAGGGAACCTAAAGTGTCTGTATTCGCTAGTCCCTCTCAGTTCAAAAATCAAACCCTCATTTTGATTTGTGGTTTGGGGTAAGACCCCATTATTCTCTTGTCTCACTAACTTTATTTATTCCAGGCCTCCTTATGTCTAGTATGGAGAAGCAATAATGGGTCGTGTCTGCATTGGGGTAGCTTCAACACAATCTTTAGCAGTAAACCCAATGTTGTTTCCAGCCATTATTTTTTTGGGAGTAGCCTCAGCTAACTTGTGAGTTGTGTGTTGGATCCGGGTGGTATCCAACACTTACTGGGGAGGGAGAATGTTGGCTTCTATAGATACAATATCCTTGTCTAAGACCACATTTATGTCTGAACATATTAAGTATAAGGTGAAGACCTTATATTTCACGTTGAGCGCAAGATTAATTGTGTGCTTTGAAAATTACTAAAGATCATTGACCTCACTTTACTTGTCAGCTGGTAGAACCCATGTTTTATTGAATGAAGAATCATCTTTGTGAAGGAAATTTGGCTCCTCTTCTTTAGCAAGATCATCCCAGTTCATTCTAGTTCTAGCTGGGTAGTCACATATGGCCTCTTTTAAAGTCTTAGTATCAATATTTCTATCATATTTCTTTTTAGAAATAGTCATTCATCATGGGACTTCATTCCATGAGGAATTGTTTGATACTGGCTAGAATAGTTTCTGAACAATGCCGCATTTACCAATGATATGTCAAACCATCCTACAATGCTCAACAAATTTAGGTACATTCTCAAATTTTAATCTAACGGCAATAATATTTCTATTGTCATCCAGGGACACACATTCATGAGGTCTGGTTTCGATATCAATCTCAATAATAACTCTATCATAGAGTCCAAGTTCACCCATAATTATTCTTTGATCAATCCTCAAAGGTGTTCCAATTCTAGAAGCTAAATCATTGAGAATTTTAGGATGCCAGTATATCCATAAAAGTCCAGGAATTCTTTTTTAGACTTGAGAAATGGATATATTCTGTGTTATTGGGTTGAAGTTCACATCCCACTCCAAGAGGCGAAATACTCCTAATTTCAAGTTGAGAGTTCAAAGACTATATATTGAATTCAATTCTTCCAGTTCCTCCAAAATAACATGGAAGTGTCCCTCTATATGTGGAATTAAAAAACTAGTTGAAGAAACTCTAGCAGTGTGAGATATGTTTTTTGAGATCTGTGAATGACAAGTGCTTCACACCTCTTTCATAGTAGATGTGACCGAGTATCAAGACATTGAAAACCTCCATCCTTTTCTTAATCACATTAGATTCCATGAAAACCATGATTTATCCATTTCTATTGGGTCTTATAATGGGTGATTTTCTATGGGCTGCCAAAATGGAAGAAGATCCTACATGGGATTCAGCAAAATAAAATCACCCTGTAAGGAAGAGGACTCAAGTCAAATCCAACAATAAATTCATTTTGACAAAGTTGGAATGATATCTCCCATTCCTGACTAAAATAATCCATTGAATTGAAAAATTATTCCAAGATTTGATCTTCACCAATACGGCAGATTGAAATTGAGTAGAATCCTGTTTGAGCTCCCATTATCAATCCGAGTGTCGCATGTACTTTCATTTAAATGAACCTTAAAAATGTTCACAAATTAACTTTCACCATCATCATGTTCCAGTTAAGGTTAGGTTCCGCCTAACAGGAACACACCATCAATAAATTAATGGTACTCTAGGATTTCCAATATGAGTTACTGTTTAAAAGTTATAGGGATTTTACAATAAAATAATTATTGCTTAATTTTTTTTATTTATGGCCAAAAACTAACTTCAATGGATGGCCCCCACTATTCGATTATAGGATCTTCCTAAAGGAAGAATAACTTCATGTGTTTAGTGGTGGTATCTATTTTTTAATCTAAGGAACCATTTGTGATTTATAAGCATTTATAAAATTAAAAAAATATATATTTAATTTTTTTTTTACAGTTATGCCATTTTCAGGTTTTATCATTAGAGGGCTACACCGACTAAAATTAAGTCTCACCTAGTGTAGAACCGCCATACAGGATGCAGTGGTGCCCTCATATTTCTAATCCTAGAAAATATTAATGGTTTGTTCTACTTTTTTAGGAAAACTGCACACGTGAAATATTTAAAGATTAGAATTTTTTGATGGATCATTTTGGGCACTCTAGGCCTCTGAATCGCACACCGTCTTTTCTCATGGTCTCGAAATAATTAGATATAATTTATAAAAAAATTATATAGAAATACATGGATATTACATTCTTTGCACATTATGGATTTATTCTCATGAAATCCATAATAAGGGATAATCAAACAAATGGGGGGTACTGAGCATGAATATGAGCTTCCCACTCCCATGTACTCTCTTAGAGGTTACCATGATACCACCGAACGTGCACCAGAGGAATCACCCATCCATAAAAGACACAATCATTTTGATCCACTTTCTCCACCGGTAACTTTTGAAACATCTCCCCATCATCAATGTATAGCTCCTCACAGTTGATGTCGTGTAATTGATCATTCACGTACCTCCCCATCTACGATACATGATAAACATCGTGCACCTGGTGCATCTATGTGGGATGATCTAGGTAGTACACCACCTCTCCAAATCTGTTGAGGATTTGAAAAGGGTATGATGAACCTCAGAAATAGATTTCCACCCCGTCAAAATATCAATAATCCCCATAGGGGTGAGACATGAATAAAAATATGGTCTCCCTCCTCGAACTCCAAGGTTATCCACATCCTGTCAGCAAAAGACTTTTTTCTGCTCTGTGCTGTCCTCATATGATATTAGATGATCTGGAACATCTCAGTGGTATTTCTTACCAAATCTGGACCCAGGATTTCTGACTCCCCTTGTTTTTTCCACCATTGAGGTGATCTGAATGGACGCCCGTAAAATGCCTCAAACAGTTCCTTATGAATGGTGGAGTGACAGCTTTTGTTGTTTGAAAACCCCACCAATGGTAGGTCACCCTACAATTTGAAACCAAAATCAAGGATCACCAAGATAAAATTGTGCCCCCAATATGTGTTTTGTAACCCCATCATGATATTTAATGAGATACCATCCTACTTAAATTCCAGTACCTCAAGTAGTTTTACTGATCCTGCTAGGACTTGATGCTTGGCCTTCACTTACTGACAAGTGAGGCATCATGAAATGAACTATAACACCACTATCCTCATCCCTGGACACCAGTACTAACGTCAAAGTTCCTGGTACATCTTCGCCACACTAGGATGTTCCACCAAAGGGGACATAAGGAACCCCCTCAACACCTCCCTCTGTAACGTCATTGGTACTATAGTGTATCCTCTAAAAACAATGACTTTCTCCTCACCTATCAAAAATCCATCAGCATATTGTCTTGAGGATAACTGATCATGTCGGGTCGTGTAGTCAACATTCAAAAACTATGCCTCGCTGACTCACTATAAGAGTGGGGGTGTGACAGTCATTGACTAAAGGTAAGATACTCCATAATCATCCACAAAGGATATCTGCATTGTGGCTAGCTGCTCCGTCACCTCACTTAGTAGATATAAACCATACCTCTTACTGGGTGTGTATTCCCCCACACCCCCTTACAAAGAGTATAGACCATCTCAAAATAATATTCTTTGAAGAACATTAACCATATTCATTGTATCAACTTCTAAAAATCATATGGGCACCCTTCCATCCATGTGAAAGGATACCCTTTTTTACTGATTGATGTTCCCATTGACCCTTTGGTAGTGGGTACTCATTATCCACAGACATTAGGTTAAAGTGCTGGTAATCCCCACATAACCTCGAACACTAGGCCTTACTAACACCTTCCCCTAAAAGTCCCCCACCTATGCCCCCAGATTGCAATGCTCTAGGAAATCCCTTCGAAATACTGATGTTGATATAGGTGCCATATCGAGGTGTATAATGATATTGAAGTCCCACCCCCTGTGGAGATGTAATCTAGGAAACATCATTTGAAGGGGTGTTCATGAACATTGCCTCTTCTACTAGGAACTGAAAACTCAATACATCTACATCCAAGAGGGTAAGGCTAGCCGAAAAAAGATTGATCAGATGCACCCTCATATACACGAGTTTATTCTGAACTACCTGGGGTTCCTTTTCCACCAACCAAGGAAACCCACATTCCGATGTTTCTGATATACCACATCTTTTTTGCCTAAAACAATCAATCTGAGTTTGAATTGTGGATGACCATTCCATACCCAAACTAATTTTTTATGTCCTCGACTCTTCCACCAAGAGGATCCAACCAAAACTCTTACCTCAATGGTCAGATCACACCATTGACATAAGTGTTATTATCGAGTCTCCTCCCCGTAGGTATCCCATGATTTAAGGATCAAGTCAATAACTTAACCGAAATCACTAGGTCTTGAACAAGATTGATGACAAGAAGTAGTGATTAGTACCAATTTATATTTATATGGCGGCTATTAGTAGACACAGACTGTACAACAATTTTTTTTGGATCCCTTGGGTCGTACTCCTTGACCGCATACAGCTAGTCCCTTCTTATATCCTCTAGATCCCTGAGCCATGTAGGGACCACAATGGGGTGGTGGTTGTATCATTTAAAATGTATACCACCTCCTGTTACTCTCCTAGCTCCTCTTACAATCATGATTCACTACATGTTCATCTATCACTATCACTTCCCCTTCCCAAAACATTTTACAAATCCACGTATTTGAGACTGATGTTGGTTTCCTATGATCCCATAGCTGACATTTACTGGCTATATCAACTAATCCAAAACACATTCAACAAAAAAGGTTCTCTATAGCACCCTAACATAAGTAGGAATACATGGATGAAAAGTGCTTGCTCAGATGTCCCAAAACTCATCTTGATCAGAGTTCCAAGCCTTGAATCACTTTTCATATCGTATTCATTGAGTTCCTAGAATAGTAGTTATGCCTTAATGAATACATAGATATTGACATGTCGTCTAGATGAATCTATAGAATATCTTGAGAAAATATACCCCTTATCTTTTTTTTCAAGAGACCCCTTATATAGGAAAGGTTCTTATGCTCTGTCTGTTGAAAAATCACCTCATCGTATGAATAGGGTAATCTAAACCATACCATCTCCCTGATGAGCCACGTAAAAGGCTCACATCTAGGACCACCATCTGATCTAATGGTTACCTAGCTAGATGTAAATTCATTCACCATATCAAGATAGTCCTTAGCTTCCTCTGAGTCAGGCTCACCTCAGATGCCGAGGGGTATCTATTACTGAAGCTCGTGTAAGGAACTGAGACTACTTGTGTCTTATACTAGTAGCGCTAGTTGTAACTGCTGACCAATATGATGTGGAATTTCATGGAAACCATCTGATGGTATAGTATAGGTAAACAATCCCTTTATATAAGAATAATCAGAGAATGGACTATCCTCATGGTCACGAACTAGAATCCTGACTATCTATCTGGGTGGTGGAATCTTGAAAGGGAACAATGATGAACCACGGTCAATAATTTATTCCCCGTGAGCTAAATCTTATTCAAATGAACATGAGGAGAAACTCATGAAACAAAAGTTTTCATGAATTGATCAGAAAAGAATAATTAAAGGTCCTGGTGTTTGGATATGTTGGCCGCCACACCAAAACTGGACTCCCCAAATCTGAAAGTCGAACTCGCAACACATAACATTGTATCATCAAAACAAAAAAATATACTCCCAATATTTATGGTATAACCGAACACCATATGATACAATTTTTTTCACAACCCATCCCCTGAGCCCAGAGACATGAATACCCCAAACCTACCTTCCATAGGCCAGGGGCTGGTGACTAGCACCAGACATGCATTTCCCAAAAATGGAAGACATTAACTTTAATCCTGTACACACACACACACACAAAAACACATCCAACACACTCAATGAGGGAAACAAGTATACCACTAAAACAATGTTGAGATCAATTACAAGAGAAAATATGTTGTCCAGAATACAAACCCTATGAAAAAATGAAAATTGTTACGTACAAAAAGGAAACTCTGATGGCCATCTGTAGAAAACCCAACCTGATCATGAGAGTAGTGAAGATACTGGAATAAAAATTAGTATATCATTTATGCATGGTCATACTAGGCCTAACATGGTTCTAGGCCACCAATTCCATCGTCGTTGAGTCCCTCAGTCCTGTCCCCCTAAGCACCTCAATCAAAAAAATGATCATCTGCACCAAACACAACACGTGCAGGTGACACCCATGCAGGCATGAGTATAAAATTACTTAGTAGGGACCCTGAGACCCCTAAAGATCTCCCAGTAATCCATGAAAGAAGACACAAAAAATAAAAAAAACACATAGGTAATACCTCTTAGAAAAACTTCAACCACATAGAACAAAGTAAAAGATGCAGTTCAAACTAGGTATAAATTAATGACAGAAGTATTTATGATTAGTTGTAAAGCTAGATCATCTTATTCTATTGAGAGGCCCCAATATTGATTCAAAAAGTGTCTCTATATATTGACCCACAAAGGATCTCTAGGTACTGACCTACTTAGGATCCCTAAGTGCTAACCCAGAGAGGATCGCTATTTGCTGACCCATAGAGGATCTCTAGCTGCTGACCCACATAGGATCACTAGGTTATGACCCACAAAGGATTTCTAGGTGATGACCCACAGAGGATCGATATTATTTTTCACATCACATCTAGCTACTGGATTGCCGCACATAGTATGGTTGATTCCTAGAGGATCTGCTCCTCAAGCAATTTATGTACCTCTTATGCCAAAAAGACCCACATAGTGTAACCCCAAAAAACCTTCTTTTTGTAATGTTCCTAACACAACTAACAACGCGTTGATCAGACGCCCGGTCTATAAGTTATGAGATTTTTAGTAAAAGTTCTCGGTTAGATTCAAGTCTGATCCAAACCAGCCATACTACATCTTCTGAGAGAACTCGAGAAGAGTATGTCAGAAGGACAAACCCATCTCAAGGTTCCTATCTCCACTGACAGTGCGTTGATCAAATGCACAATTTTAATGATACGAACGTTTTATTTAACATAGGGTCGGTTGTGTCTGGGCCCACACTGACCCGGTCAGACCGACCTGAGCGTTCCAGATACCCATGGTTCAATTAGAGAGACTTTTCCAAACATGGTTTGGGATGGGGTTAGTCTGGTCTGAACTGGATAGTGGGCCTAGACCAATGAGCCTCACTGGACCCGACCCGGTTTGTTTGAGGGTCTAGCATACTGGGTCGCCCAACGACCTAGTTTCACCCGGCCCAGCCTGAAGGGCATGGGTCTGGACCACCATCGCAGGTCTTGCCTGTTAGCCATGGGTCTAGCCTAGCCGCTAGCTGGGGTGCGACCCATCTACCGAAGACCAGATGCATGAAGTGGCCTATGGGGTAATCTTTAGATGCGGCATCCAGCTATGTCTGGCCTCCGCTGGCCCCCCACAATGTGGGGCCTTCCTCCAGAAGTTGTCAACAAACCATAGATCAAAGGGTCAGGGTGGCCTGGCCGCAGCTGTCTGGTCGTGGCATCCTACTGTCATGGAGTGCCAATGGGCGCACCACTTCCCTCCACCCATGAACACCGCAACCCACCTCCTGCAGCCACCACTGGTGCCAGAACACCGATGGTACCTTTGACAGGAAACCAGATTTTCTCTAGTGGTTCTTTTCTCAAACCGCTTATGTCTACAAAATAATTAGGTCGTCACCTTCTCTGCAACGACATCAAACTCTATTTGCTTCAATCTCAAGAAATCATCCAGGATTAATTCATAATAAAAAACTACGGAGGAGGGTTCGGGCCTTGTTCGTGTCATCTCACACCCTCTGCGTTAGTTTTTAAGCATGGGGGAATGTATTAACCACCCAAGAAAAGTGAAACCCCAATTCAAAATCATGCTCAAATATCCACCCACATGAATGAGTGATTCACAAATCAACCCATTAGTTAGTTGGTCTGTGTTCATTGTTAATTTTTAAGAACAAGGAAAAGCTTATCAATAACATAGAATGCATAAACCCTTAACTCTTTTATATTCGGTGAAGAAGTGTTTGTCTTTGAGTTTGCAAGATGTCGATGTCGCTTCCGACTCTGTTCCTCGAGGAACATCGAAGACGATAATGTCTCACCTTTATTCGTTATTCTTTGTTGGAGAGGAAAACTATCTGCAATTCATCATAGAATCACCACAGTTTTATTCCCCATTCTTTAATGTGTTGGTTTAATAAAAATAATTAAGTCGTAGCATTTGTGTTACGCTGCGACACAGTGTTGTTACGTTGTTTCATTTATGAAATAGTGTCACTATTACACTTAAATTAATGCATCATTACACAACATGATATGGTCCATTAATGAGCTTCATAAATTCATCATGTTTCCCCCTGGTCGCTACACTACAACATCGCCATTAACCCCTCAATGGTGAGAAAAGGAATAAAATTACTATATTAAATTATTTTATTATATTTATTGAAATTTACAAAAAATAACATTTCCTCTCGGACCTTGTCAGACAATGTTAAGCCATTTCTAGCTGAATCCTGGTGTTCCTAGTTCAATGATCCCTTTGGATTTCTGATCCTAGAACTGGTATAAAAGTTGGAAAAAGCCACATGCACTTTTATTTAAATGACCCTTAAAAAAATTCAGAAAATAACATTCACCCTCATCCTGTGATAGTCAAGGTTAGGCTCCTACTATGGGGAACATGCCCTCAAGAGCTCATCGGTACTCCTGGATTTTCAATCTGAGTTACTGTTAAGAATTTATAAGGATTTAAAAATAAAATAGTTGTTACTTATTTGTTTTATATACGACGAAAAAGTTACTTCCACTGTTGGCCCACACTTGTCATTGTTATTATATGCCTAAGAAAGCATACCCTCACAAGATCAGTGGTGGTCTCCGATTTTTAATTCGAATCATCATTCATGAGGTATAAGAATTTTAAAAATAAAATAATTTAATTTAATTATTTTATTTATGGCTATTCCATTTTCGGGTTTTCACACTAGAGGGTTACGCCGACTAAACTGAAGTTGCTCCTAGGGTAAAACCAGTATCCTGAATGCAACCATGCCCTCGAAATTTAGATTCATGTACCCATTTATGTGTTTTTCCACTTTTTTTGAGGAAATACGCTCCTGTGTGCTATTTGAAGATTAATATTTTTGGACGGATCCTTCCAGGAACTCCAGGGCTCGGAATCACACACCATCTCTGCCCCAGGTCACAAAATAATTCCATATAATTTAAAACAATTATACAAAAATTCAGGGACATTACATATATTTTAATTACAACATGGTTCATTTCAATTTAGTTTTGTGTGTAAAACACTTTATCATAACCATAAGGTACTATAAATTATTAGGTTTTAAAAATGGGAGATTTATACCACATTTTCTTGGTTTTTATCTAGTACATATGTATATCAATCTCTTACCCTCACTAAGGCCTCATAACCATATTTACCTTTCAATTTTTGTTTTTTCATATGTTATAAATTTTAGTTTGATATCAAGAACTCTATATGGATATAATAAAAAACTCTTTTCATTGAAATGTCATTCATTTTTAGGAAATGTTAAATAATAATTAAAAAACAGATGAAAATACATCCAAAACACTTTTGTAGTATCTCTCAATGTTTTGTATAAGATCATTATAAGAAAACATAATTGACATCCACACAATAAAAATATGTAACCCATTGGTCTTTTGTTTAATTGGTAATTATTATAAATTCCTTATTCCATAAATATAAGTAAATTTAACCTATAGAAAAAAATTAGTAAAACTCAAACTATAAATGAATATAAAATGATATATATTAAATACATGGATCTGTATACATGTTTCTACCTGATATATCATATAAAATATACATAATAATATAATCTCATTTTAAATGAAATTAACTGAAAATGGGACATGGATCATTTTAGTCCTATATATTCTACTCACATGTTATATATTATCTAAGTATTGACTAAATATATTGTTGAACACATCATATTTCATTCACTCTAATGAAAAATAATATCAAATACCCCTCATCTTAATATATAAGATCATAACAATTCACATAACAAGATATGGACATATATATCGTTAGTATAACTCAAATATTGTTCCCATATTTCATACGAGTTATATGAGGGGATACATAACATAATGATTAAAATTCAACTAATGAAATTGTCCAAAATAGACCTATAAATCCTCTAATTAGATCTGAATCAAGAATAGTGTATGAAATTTGTTAATGGTTAAATATACTTATTCTATATATCCTATTAACCTCAGATAATGGTGATTCAATATGAAAAATTATCCCTTATTATAAATAAGATACAGTGTATGAGACTACATATGGTATACTTTGTGGTATATCATGAACATTAAGTGGGTTTTGTTACACATTACTAAATTGTGTATCTTTTTAAGAAACAAAACCATACATGATCTTTACAAGACATCATAACCTATAATAACACGTGATTGATATCAATAATGTAAAACTGAAATTCCAACATTTTGAAGTTCGTTATTATTTCACCTAATATAATATATATATAGTCGAAATGGAAGAATAATAATGTGGATACTACATTTTATATAACATGACATATTTTATGTATTCTTAATCATCTTTAGAAATTCTAACATAACGATACATAAGAAATGGTCAAACCATATCTTATATGAAATACCACTATAGAGGCCATTGGTTTTTATTTTATTTTTAAGAGGTTTAAACGTAATTACATTAATATTTAATTTTTATCACATACCTATATTTATATTTGAAAAATAATCCCACAAATCACCTTTCATATGATAACATATATTATGGTTTTTTATTAATTATGATATTTTTATTCATAATCCTCACGTTCAACTAATTTAAGATACTATTTAGATTTTTTACTTGATAACATTCTTTTTTATTATTTTACTTACCTCTATTATGCTAATAAATATAAATATTTATAGATTAATAATTGTCATCTTATATATTTTCCATATTTTTAAACATTAATTGTCATCATTTAAAAATAAATTTTAAGAGTAACTATTTATATTATGATCTTTCATTACAAATATATCTTAAACACTTTAGAATATGAATTTAATTTTTAACTTGAATGAAGACAATATATTTATTTATTTATTACACTTTAAAATTCTATTAGTTCAAACAAGCACTTACTAGCCTCTTAAAAAATATATTTTCACTAAAATATAATTCTATGTCACAAGCATATTTGTGTTAGGAAATAACGAATATATCATTTGTTGTTGTGACTCATCTTTTTCCATATAATACATTACAATATATTTTGGAATATTTTCAACTCCCATAACTGAGTCAACATGTCATTTTAGACCCTATATATCCTTGGTGTAGATATATTAAAAAAATTAAATATATTATATAACATTCATGTAGTTTATTGGATCAAATTTAATAACTCTCCAATAGTGTATCAGATTTGAAATTTGAGATAAAAATTAAATCTGGAATGTTGGTTTTACACTATGCACAACATAATACTTTTCAACATTAGACTCTGGGAAGTAGCTCTATCATTACTGAATTAGATGTATCAAATTAAATAGTTAATTTAAATTACCTTTTTTAGAAACACTTATAATGTGTCCATAGGAACACTATTATGGTGAATTCCCACGGTTATCCACATACCCCTAGTGGGAATAAGATAACGTAAAGGGAGAAATTGGGAAGTTTATGTATTGGTTGACGATCATGGGATCATGGATTTGAAATTCAATTACTGTATGTATCACCATCATTGATGGAGGTCATATATCTCCCCAATGATAAAGATACTGAAATTTCCATTGTCAATGATAGATAAAAAATCACGGTAGCTCATTTTTTTTGTTCTAATCACTACTTATATATTGAGATGAACACGAATTAATCCTTTCCAAATTTATTTTTTATATCAATCTCAAATGGGCTTTTCAACATCGGTTATCTCTTCATAGATCTAGAAATTTTATATTTTCCCTCATTGATTATTGGTGAAATTATAATCCACCATTCTTGGATTCCAATGATGATGGAAATATGAATGCAGCCTTATATAAATGATAAATTTGTAAATGGTTCATTTCTCTCTTCCTTCATGGCACTCGTCATTGTCAATCAGTTGTACCAAGATTCGATGGTACCTGGGTGTAACAATTATATTAATTTCAATTTTTTGGAATTATGGTTTGAAGTTATTAGTTGGAATTAGGGTTTTAGAGACATGATATTGTTATGGAGGTATTGATGGTTACTCTGAACCAGACTAGTCATTGGTTGATTTTGATATGTAATGAGTGGATCTCTCGGGAGGATTAGCTATTCTTGATTCCAAGCAACATGTGGTCCAGATATGGCAAATAGAGATAGTAGTGGGACAATGTTAGTATAGGAGTTATTATACACATGATATTGGTTATTTGGAACAAAAATATATCAATAGTTAGGTATTTTCCATCAATTAATTGATGGAATCTAACTTTTTACCGATCATGGAGGGTGGTTATCATAGACTCATTCTTTACAGAGAGTTTTTAAGTGGTACAGGTGGTGACAATGGTGGATGGGAAAGGATGTGTACATATAATTGAGTTTATATAAAATATGGACATATAAGGAATGTTGTATTCAATCAAGTAGCGTTTATTCCATATACTATTTCTTATAGGGTTTTGAGTGAGATAAATATCACATACCTTATAGAGGGACCCATACGTTGTGTGACACTACCCAGCCATCGAAGCCCTCTGTTAAAGGCACATGATCATGAATCTATGTGGTTATCCACATTGTATACCTTATGGAACACACAATTTATATGTACATTGTATATTTATTTTTGAACCTTAGGTGTATGCTTAGTGCACTCAAGCATGAGACGGTGTAAACGTGCATAGGATGGATTATGTAAACATACCCCCAAGAAGTGCGACACATTGTATACCCGTTTTTAACATTTTCTACTTTCACATGGATTCCCAAGAAATTTACAGGAACAGACATGTTAAAGTGTCCTAGTGAAGTCACAGACCATGTGTCCCAATGTACACATAGTTTACTTTTCTAGGATAATTCTACCTTCTACATCTCCCTCTTCAAAACTCTGATTTCTACCCGTGAGTAGTATACATTGCGTATCATTATATGTATGACTTGATAGTGGCATAAATTATGGAATTTGGTATATGACATGATGGGATTCTAGTGGTAATATACTCTTATTAATGCTTAAATATTAGTATTTTTGTGTGTAATCATCATAGTGTTAATAGGGTTGGAAACATTCCTATCACACTAGGGAGTGCAGTACCCATACTTTTTAAACATGTAAGGTTGGAATACCAAATTTTTTTATTTGGTGTGGGTCCTCTATCTATAAATTGGAACTCATATATAACCAAGATCAGATGTGGAGTGGGTCATCCACTGGTTATTATGACCCATTGACTATAGAGAATAATGGAATGGTGCTAGTCCTCCACATGGATTATTGAGTGGTTATGTGATATGCGTGGATCGGATATAGGTACCCCTTGGGTGGGACAAGCAGTGGTGATGAGAAGTACCTCCACCTCTTATCTTATGTGGAAATTCTAGTTTTTCTTCTTCAATGATTGGACCTTAAGACATCTAGGATTATGGATCATCCATAGATGGGATATAGAGATGGAGATCCCCTTTTTCTTTTCATTTGCGATTCTTATTGAGAATATCTTGGCAATTATGGTTGTTGTATCAAATTCTTATTGTCATTAATTTTTGGTGATGAGGTGACTACTCCCTATTTTATTTATCAAATTTGGTGATTTTGATATTTCCTAATTGGTATGAATATACTCACCATTTCATGGCCTTTATCCATACATGTCATTTATTATACTGATAAACAACCTTTTGTTGGAGTCCACTGTGTACTAGGATAAGCTAGATCATAGTTAGAGAAAGTTATTTTATGAAAACCTAAGATTTATCTAGGTGTTTAAATTGGGGTTGTCCCCTCATATTGTTAGAATGATGGTCTCATTAATGTTATTGATGGAAATATATTCTTTTCTATTCCATTATTTGTACTTGTTTTTGAAATTTGATGTCGGATATATGTTATTTATTCCTTTAACGTAACCATTTTTACCTTTTTACATCACAATCATGTATGTAGATGTGTACTTGTGTATATATGATTTAGGTTAAGGCATCCCATGTTCATGATATCAATAATCAGTGCTATTCTCCATCCCATTGCCTTTAGAGGAAGGCTTGGGGTGTCAAACTACGCTTACCAATGGATAGGTGGCCCCTAGTGGGTCATGTCATGATAGATTGGTATCAATGGAAGACATATTCATACGAAAGTTTGTAGTTTTTTATCATTAAGGTTTTTGTTTGGGAAAATGGGAAATATTGTTAATGTGTCTAAAACATGAGTCTTATGCCAAAGAACCATGTGTTGGTACAGTATACAACATATCCATTCACCAGAACACTAATAAAATTCTTGTAAAAATTAGTACATGTTGGCATTATTTGAAGATAAAATATTGGTATAGGAACCATATAAGAATGGGTTGTGGTTTCCATGTCCTTATTGAGTCACCTCCCCATACATGTTCGATCACTGGGGTACGTCTTGATAATTTTAAAGATTCATCCACATTGAAATCCATATTGTATTATTGGATAGTGTTGTGAATATTATCAGTTGAGTGATGATTTCTCAGTTTATGGACATATTTAAGTGGTAACCCTTCCAGGTGAGAATAAAGTAGTGCTTTCTCTTGATGGGATGTGGGTGGACCCAAATCCAGTGGTCCAATAGGACGATCATCTATATGTTGATAATTCGGTTTATCTAAAAGGATACGATGATAGTTAATGTAGTATTTTTACATTAAGTGAGATATAGTGATAAATAAAACTAAGGTTTTTTATAGATCCATCACCTCAGGAAGCGGAGTATTTTTTCAATGCGATGGTTGAGGTTTTATGGATCATGTAGATCCTGAATGATTGAATGTTTATGCTCACAACCATTCTTCTTAACAGATTACAAGTTGATTCAAAATATACTAGAATTTTTTTCCACATATTCTAAGTGCACAACAAAATTTTAAGAGATAATGATCACCCGAAATTCATGGTGATCTAGAACCCCCTTTTGGGGAGTGGATGACTAGATTGAGCCAGTGGTGTACGTGTCATCCTTGTTTTATACCCCCATTGATGTTAGTCTTTGTATTGGTAATTCTCCATTGTAACATGGGGAATTGGTAGGGAAATTTATTGGTGAATTTGACATTGGTATGAGAATGTGAGCAAGAGGTACACTTCCCATACCAAAACATTTTCATGTAATTAAATTTAAAACCTTGAGAGTGAGTTAGTGATACCCAAAGTAGATAATGTTGAGGTGTGAAATGTGAGTTCCTTTGATACATATGTTTATGATTTTTTTGATGTGATAAGGTTTTGAGGAAAGCCTTGGGTGTGGGGAACACTTAAGAAATGGAATGGATTTCTTTATGCAGTAGAAGCTAGAGAACCAGCGGATTTGATGGATATATGAGGTTTAATATGTGTATTATCTTATCTACCTAAAGTTCAGTACAAAATCACAAGAAATATTTCCATAAACATATCCCCTATTTGAGGAATAGTTGTTCCAGTGGAACTTCTTTTCAAGATAACATTGTGTATTGAGACTCCTTCATAGAGGATTTAGTGACCAAACCTATACTGATAGTTTCACTTCACTCAGGGAGGAGAGATATTCTCACATTGAATTTTTCTAAAGTGGTGATGATTCCCTAAGAATTGTTCCTTAGTTTAAACTATTTTATAATAGTCTATTTATAGTGTGACTATTTCTAGAGATTTTTATAGAGATTTTGAGTAATTGGGAGAGAATTTCACATCTCTGACAATAAGGAATCACAAGAAGAGTTGGTAGAGCTCATGTGTTGCAGGATGTATCCATCTTCTTATCAATTAGATAGTATAACCAATAGAGTAGTAGATGATATGATTTTTTTTGTTTTCTACGGCATTATTGGAGAATGAGGACATCCTTAATATCGATGTGTCTAACTTATATCCCATTCAAAAAGTTTTTTTTTATATAGGGATACACCTAATTATGGATCGATATTCCTACTACCATATTAGTTGACCATGTGAAGATATGAGAGAAGGTGTAGTGGGAGGAATCTGTAGTGGTGGGGCATGTTATACGTAGTGTGTTTTCATAGGAATCCATGTGTGCTTAGCCTATAAGGAGAATTATATCCTGATGTTACTATAACATTAACATCACATGAATTATGTTACTTGTAATGGATTATCAATATCTATGAATTAATGACCCATTTTTCCAGTGAATAGGGGAAATGTGGGTCACAGATTTAGATAGTAGGGTGGGTTATCACTATCTTTGGTTTTGAGAGATGTATTTACCAATGGTTGATTTCTAATGTTTATATTGTTTGTTTATGGTCATTGTAAAACTTTTTCCATGTAAGATGCCTTAGTGGTGTTTGTGATACTTATGAAATGGGTCCTTAAAATCCTTTGTATATTTTTTCATGTTGGTTATCATCGATAAAATACTAGTATACTTGACATCAGAGGTGGAGCATGTAAGATTCTTAAGGATTTTTATTGACACACTTCCAGTGTACACACATTACGTGATGTTGGTAACGTACTGAATCTCGATTCAGGAGGTAAAATTAATGGGAATAATATACTTCTGAATATATGTGACTTTGAACCCAAATTTTTTTGAGTCAGTGATATCTTTGGAGGAGGTGGGAGAGGGGGAATCACTCAAGAGTGAATTTTTTCCCCTTGTTTCATGATAGTGGCGGCCAATTTTCTAGTCCACCCTCTCTAGTGGGGGATGGACCTCCAATGTCCACCTTTTTCCCATTTTCCAATCCTTACCTCCTTCCCTCTTTACCTCAATGTTATCTATCCCCTAAGGTTCCTGATTTGTGAAACGATTTCCCTAAACTTCTGATCTTAGTCATGGAGTTTAAATAATCTTTGACTATCCTCAATCACACTTTGATCACTTGATTCTCAAAGACAAAGAATTTGGTGAATTTTATTGACCAGTTCGTGTTTGGATCATGGTATTTGAAGGAGATGACTCTAGTGGGGTTGCTCGATAAAAAGAACATCATGATATAATAAATTTTGAAAGATGATATAAAATAATCTTGGACTAGATCTCTACAAAGCTGCAACAGGTTGGGATTCTTTCTATTTAGACAGACCTTTGACTTCCATGTGTAGGGTGATTCATCCTCAATTCTGATTTGGGGGGGGGGGTGCTTTCTTAACATACTATTACAATTTTCAAATAATTAAATCATTAGGATTCTAGGGAACCTCATTGGTAGGTTCTTGTGTTATGATAGCTGAACCAAGTCTCTTTTCCATAATTTTATTCCTGATTCTTTGTGGAAATAAATTCCCTACGAAATCCTCCTTATTTTTTGGATTACATAATGAGAAGAGTTTCTTTATAGGGAAAAAGTCGTTTATGAATCATGGGTCGATTTCTATTTGGTGTGTATGTAAATGGGTGACTCATCTGCACTCTATAGTCATGTGTCAAGACTGCTGGATAATGTTATGTAAATAGTAGGGAGAAAAAAGTCTCCTACGATCAATGTTTTTACTGGTTCCTTGGGTTAGGGACATGTGGATGTATAGATTGCAGAAAAGGAAGTCTAGAGTGAATATCGGGAAGGCAATCCATTAGTGATAGATTTCAAGAATTTTTTAAGGAAGGACATGGATGATCCTCAAACTTCTAGGAATACGTATTTGGATAAAACGTGTCCATAGATGATAAATGAGGCTAATTTTAATTTGGAGCCTGAAATGGTTGATATTGGAGGTCCCAAGACATCCCTGGGAGCATCATTTGCAGAGGTGGTGTTCCCAGGGAGTGGTATTAGTGCCAAAGGACAGAAAATGGTTTATAATCATCCTAGATAGGCTATGAACATAGGATACAAAGTATTGAGGAATTATTTATGGGGTGTTAACTTGATCAGGAAAATTCATAGTAGGGAGGTGGTAGCCATTGAGTTGTGTAATAACGTTGAATGATTTATGGTTTGTGATCCGATTTAGGAGTTAGATTACGATCTAGGCAGGCCCTCCATGGATGGGATAATGGACTTTGAGAGTGAGTCTAGTTTTGGAAAAATAGAGGAGGAGGTTCTGGGAGATATGCCTCCAAGGTCAAGGAGAAATATGAGCAAGAAGGGCATTCATATAGAGAGGAAGGACCACTCATTTTTTCCACTTTGTACAGAGGCATGATTCATGATGAATTTTAAAGATATGAAAATAGACCTTGATGCATCTTATCTATAGTGGAAGTAAAATGATGTTATTGAGAAATCCTTGGAATTTCTTATGATCTTTGAAGAATAAGTGGTTGAACCTATTCTCTCACTAAATAATACTAAATAGGATGTTTCCTAAATTATGGGGAGGTCATTGAGGGTGAAACTCAATGAGTAGAAATATAATAGGACTGA
Source organism: Viscum album (assembly GCA_963277665.1). NCBI lineage: Eukaryota > Viridiplantae > Streptophyta > Magnoliopsida > Santalales > Viscaceae > Viscum > Viscum album. The sequence continues at coordinate 1,995,712,875 of OY728151.1, forward strand.
GAAGTAGGAAATGATTCTTATTAGTGGATTTAACAATGGTAATATTAGCATTGATGGTTAAATATTTCCCTTGAAAAAGTTGGCCTTTCAGTTTGATGATCTTCTAATGTGTGAACAAGACCCTCAAATAACCAATACCACTTGGATTTCTTTAGGATATTAAATCCGGTTGGCATAAATTAACATTAAATGGATCTATTATTTATATTTTGTGGATGAAATCATGGGTTTTCACTTTTTCCATCAAGGTTTTTTAATAATAAAAACTTAATTTTAAGTCAGTGCTGGATTTGGAACCACTCAGGGGAATGGACGTGGTAGAATATGCTCATAGGGAAGCTTCCTATCAATAGTTATTGTGTTAGACGATTGATTATTTGGTCTCTATATAGTAAGACATAAGGATGAATATGGTTAAACATACCTTTATTCAATGTTATCTCCCCTTTGATTCATTAGTGTGACAATGTGGAACAACTCATTTGTATCGATATGGAGATCTATGTGACCATATATTCACTGTATATATTCCTAAAAGATATTATCAAGGTGGGATCATGTTATCCTTTCTTGAGGATGGATGATAATATCATTCATTTTTTCAAAGGAAGTGTTGAGGAGGTTACTTTTCCCTAATCAGTACACCTAGAAGAGCTATGAAAGTAACAAGATCCTTCAGCATCATGATTGGTGGTCGAGGAAGTTGTAATTTTTTCGATTTTGTCTCTCTCTATGTCACTTATCTGTGGTAGTGGTTGTGGTGCCTATATGTATGTGAAGATGAAATGGTACGATTTTGGTTATCATATATTTGATATACATGATCAATTGAAGGTCATAACACTGTTTTAGTGATCACGGACTACGTCACTATGATTAGACAATTTTGTAGACATATAAGAGAAGATCTTATTAGGTATTTTAAGACACATGTACTAGTGGGATGTGGTAGATATCCGAGAATTCCATTGAAGATCATTTTAGAACATGATTCCTACATCACATCATGATTATGGGGAGGTTGAAAGAGGTATTTTAAAATTAGTGTCATTTGGGCACATTGTTTCTACCACATAAAGATGTCTAGATAAATATTAATATCTAGATTTTGGGAAAATACTGTAGGTTTTAATGTTAATTTTTGGATGTATATTAGAAGATCATATACCATCGGTGGACATTGTGTATCAAAATAGTTATCACTCTACCATAATTTTAGAACCAATTCATGGTATATTTTCAGGACCCTATAGGTCACTGTAATAATGGTCATAGCTAGTAGGAGACATCATTTATGGGGTTAGATTCGGTTATTATGATAGTTATAAAAGTTTTAGTTCATATAAGGGAATATATGGACTACCATGTGCTATCATGGGTCCTTTTTGGACTAATGTTGGAGACCTTTTGTTTTTTAAAATGAGTTTATGTGCTACTATGAGCTTCCAATCAATGTATATTATATAGATTTTTTATGGGAGGAATGTTTGATTTGTGGTTTCAAGGACCTTTTCAAAGTTATTAATTTTGATTAGGAAGGTGGAATTCCACTTGAACCTATAACCCTAATTATAATAGCCACACAATTTATTATACATTTCCCAACTGAGGAGATATATTAATGACTTGTTTGATGATATTGAGTGAGGTGCATGAGACATTGAGAGTGGAGTAACATTTTCATATAGTTTGAGAATCCCATCTATATTTCAGAACTAGTAGGACAATACCATTTATATGAAATTTTTTCCCTTGGGTTCATGTTTTTGGATAGCATGGGTACCTACACACGAGATCGTAGGAGTGAGAGACCATGTAGAAAGCTTAGTACCCCCACATTTGAGTAGGTTTTAAATTTTCATTATGAAAATAATTGAAGGTGGGGAGAATGGGATGACTCTTATTTTTTCCTTGTTTAGAAATTAAAATTTTTTAAGAAAATTTTTTTAAATAAAAAAAGTCAGTGTGGGTTTATATATCTTGGGGATACTTGATGTAGATATATTAAATACATTAAAACATGCACCCCTAGTTTAAATAAATATTGTAATAACATTCAAATGGTGTCTCTGTTTGGAAATTTGAGAATTCTATTATATCCAGAACAATAGTTTTACTCTAGGACTCACATAAGATTAGTCAGCATTAGGTTCTTGGAAAGGTAACTACTATGGGAATATTAAATGAATTAAATTGAATAATTAATCTAATTAACATTTTTTGAGAAACCAAAATGAAATGTCCATATAAACCCCATTATGGAAATTCCCTATGGTTATCCACATTACCATTGTCCGAATGATAGGACGTAAGAGGGAACAATTTTAATGACCAAAACCTGATACGCCACCCGAATAATGCTAATCATGCCAGATGTTACTACCTTAGGCACACTTCCTAGAATTCCAAAGGTCGTCGACTAGCAGCGAGGGTCTTATAGGTATAATGGGGAGGCTATACCATCTTGAAGGATAATAATGATACTAGTCCGAGAATACTATAAAACCAGAAGACTCTATAGACGTGAAATAGACCCACATAGTGGAAGCACAATCAATAGAAAAATAATAGTAAAAGCAATAAATATAAAAAAATAGCATATTGTAAACACAACAGCATGTTGAAACAGTTGTAACAACTACTAGAACAAAAAATCATGCATCCATAGCATGTAAATATATATATATATATATAAGGGAACCAATTGATAACCAAAATTAGCTAAAAAAAAGTTAATCATGATGGTATATTAATGAAAGAAAAAAAATGAAAACTCTATCTAGGGAAGACCTCAAGGTCCCTACCATCTCCATGAAAGAGCTAAAATAGTCCATCTCTAGAAGCTGGTATCTTTCATGTACAAAAATCTATAAAGTGAACACGTGTCATGAAGGGCCCATGTAGGGTGTGAGATGAATCTTAGTAGGATACCACCCAATGGTGTGTACCTAATATAAGTGTTTAATAATATATGTATTTATAAGGAACACAGTAAACAATACGATGCACAAATGAACAAATACTCCCCTGGTGCTTAGTAGCTACCATGGAGTGTCACCTGCATCGGCCAAAACCAAAATCTCTACCACGTAACCCGACACCATGTTTCCCCTGAAACCACATGTATCATGTACTGACGTCCTGAATGCACGAACAAGAAGTAATAACTCAGTGGAATAGTGATGCATGTCTTTAAATAAGTAACCATAGGGACAACAATGTCTTCCCTAAAATCAGTAACTAGAGGGACAACGTTGTTCCATTTCAAACTACAGTGAGCCTCCACCCCAACCTGATAGCCTCAATTATATCCCATAAAGTCTCCTCACCTTGTCCATGGATTCTTGTGAAATGAACCCCCAAACGAATAGTACATAAACTACAACTAACGGGGGCCTCTACACACATGAGTGGTCAAAACCACCTCACCACAGAGTCTCTTTGTGTTCACACTAATCAAAGTTCCAGGTGAGTGGTAATAACCAAAATATGTTCCCAAGACACAACATCATGGACACCTCATGACCCTACGACCATGTCGCTCAAGTCTGATGACCTCACTATCCAAGTAACCCGAGCCATGTCGAGCCTGACAGTAACACTGCCTCAAGACGACGTCAATAACGCCAAATCCCATTGTCATAACCACCCAATGTTACTCGGTCCAAGCCCATTCTATGATCAGCATCACTGAATAATACCCAACACATGCCCAGCAAAACCTGATTGTTCCAATATATGAAATATCACACATGTCATATATATGATAAAAAGAAATACTTTAAATAGGAAAACCAAACTAAATAGTTTAATTGCACTAGCTATGTGTTTTCCCATACCAAAACCAAGGTCATGGAAGTCTATAACAATTCATAACATCATTTAACATATTGAACTCATCAGTTTAATCAAAAGAATTCATTTTAATGCATTTTGGCATACCCTGGCCAAAATGCCCCAATTGAGAATCGACCCCTCACCCGGCCATGCTCAAGAAAAATAGGTAAAAGGGCGTACCCAAAGGCATCCCACATGCCTAATAATAAATTTTAAATGCAATATAAGAAAAACATGGTATCACTCAAAATACCAAAGTATGCACCAAAGGCCGCATCACCCAAAAGTCCACGAAATCACGAATGAAGGTATGCACCACCTACCTCGTACTAGTATGATGGTACTCCTCCGATACCAACCTCAATATAGGTCTAAAACATGGTACATATAAAATGAATCAAAACCACTCAAACCAATATAACCTGGTTTAGAACAAAAATTGCAAAGAATAGCTCAATGGGAATCAAGGCCTTATCGATGGGGTTCTAATGGATCAAACGAGGTTTGAATCCAATTTTGTATGAATATATGTGGAGCAATAGATGTCCCTGTCGGCTATTCACATCTCCCGGATGAAACCCATTGCCCCATCCTAAAAATGAGGCTACTGCCCTTTTTTAATGAAAAAATGAAAATACACAGTTTGTACTTAGGACTACACATTGTGAGTATCATTTAAATGTTCCTATGACAGTTGATATTGCACCAAGGACCTGCAGAAATGACTTCACGACGTGTATCTAGGCATACACAACATTTACTTCTCTACCCGGCTGGCATCCCCAATATTCCATGTATATCCCCAAACATAGCCCCTCTACACCGTGTGTACAGATGGTATATGACATGCACTTGCTAAAATATTTATACCCGTCCAACAGGGCTACATGCCATGTATGGCCTTCACACACAGTCAAGAGTACACGATGTGTACTAAAGGTACATGGTATGTAATCTTGATTTTTTCCAGAAACTACCATGTTTCTCTAGTTTTCCCAAAAACAAGTCAAAAATTCAAACATGTTCATGATTTTGACCCGTTCTAAAGACTCGGGTTCTTACAATCTCCCCATATTAACATAGCTCATCCACAGTCTATCAAACAAAACACGAAGATGGAACCAAACCCACCACCCTAGTGAATGTATCCTTAACTACCCCAATCTTAAAGGATCTTGATAAATTTCTCAACGGGTTCCCCACCTAAGGAATGGCCCAACTTGGTCTCAACCTGACTAAACTCAAACCAATCAAAGGCCCACTAACATGATTTTGGACGCATGGTCTTCTTGTGACTCATCATTACCTCATTTCTTCATTGGTGCTCCATTTTCATTTCTGACACCTACACGTATCCCACACTACATTGGTTCCCACCTCCATGAGGCCCTTCATCCCATGGATTCTCAAAATAAAACCCGTTGTCATGGACATTCGGTAACCCGCATCCTCGATGCCCCGATTCCCACGACACCTCAAGTAACCCGCTACCTCAATGCCCTGATCCCATGAACCTCTTACATATATATAAATATATCACACATCTGATATGGAACCAATCCCACTGACCAATATATGGTATGTTCACATATATACAATGCACCTCGTGCACTCAAAATGGACATGCCACAAAAGGGAAATCCAAAAATAAAACAGTAATCACGACCATGCCCATGAAGTTCCTTTGACCGTTGTTAGCTCACTATCCAACTCAGCCTCCAGAAACACCATAGCGTGAACCTCACCTAATTTATGTCTTCCGGATGCCTGACCTCTCTGTGATGCTCCTCTATTCATCGTCCACTGACCGCACAGATGGGTTCCATTGTCTCTACTACATCCTCTGAATGAAACTGAAACTCATCTACCCTATCATAGAGTCAAACCTGAACTAAATCCATATCCCACAGTCTATCATGGTCACTACCTACCGGCTATCTGAGAAGGCTGCCTGCAGATCCTCTCAAAATGCCTGACCTATCTACATATCTGGAACTCATTTGTAGGCCAATAACACTATATTCAAACTTACCCTGGTTGTCCAAGATAAAATAAAACCAGTAAAGAACTTCTACAAGGTGGTCTACCTGAGTCCTTGGCCTAACTGACTTACTCGAACTCATCCCATCCACACATCCTTCTATCAGAACCATCACTTGAAGTTGTATCATAGCCAACCAAGGTCATATCCATATGGTTTCCCTCCTCTATGAGTTACTAATTCCCCACATCTAAGAAAGAACCCAGCCTAACGATATTTACCTAGATCCGAATTTCTTGTCGCAAGCCATCCTCTATGTTCCTGACACTTTCCGAGTCATCACATACCGTACAAGGTGAAAAGAGAGAAAGCTCTGTGAAAGTAGCTGCATTTTCCATGATGGATATAGATATCTATTGAAGGCTCAAGAACTGTCAACATCCCTCTTCTCTTAGTGTCTCTAGGTAAAAGTGATTGAAGAACCTACCATCGATGTCCTTCCATTTTAGTCCTTCATGTTTTCAATCTTTAACCTCCACATCCGACCAAATCTTTGCCGGTCCTTACTGCATGAATGTTTCCAGCTTGACCCTCTACCTTGTAGGTGTCTCTAGCTTCTCCATGATCATATCCATGCTCTCTATCGAGTTCTAAGCTACCTACGGACCACCCTCACCCTAAAAAACTAGTAGGTTGTTCGACTGGAACTCCAACGTCATATATGCCATAGATGGATCTATTCCATTCAAGCCTCTGTTGACTCTCTACAAGATATGTACTATGCTAGTTTGGGGATCTCATCGAGAAACATCCCGAAAACTAACAATATCGGCTGTTGTCCTAACTTCACTAGATCCTAAACCTGATCTTATCTCTGAGCATGTACTTGCAGCTCATTCTCCACCTAAAATGGATTCTGAACCTGATCCTGCTCAAGCGGCATTGTACCATCTCCCGCATGACACTCCATCTGAATCATCTAAAAGGAAACCACTGAATACCATAAATTCGCAGTCAAACCATATATATATATATATTCAATATATTCACACAGATAAGAAAAACAGTAAAAGGGACAGTATAAATACTACTCTTACTCTCCCCCATAGAAACCTTTTCCCACAACATCGTGGTCTCTTGGACTCCTTACCCACCCCTCCATAGAGCCACGTATCAAAATTACCTCAGGCCATGCCTGTCCCAACAACCAACGTTGACTCAAACCGACGACCGAGTCATCCAATCCGGACAGTCATACTATCTCAAACCGACATCCATGACTCCAAATCCTAGTGATCAATATCACATCAACCATAGTACCTGCCTAATTATACTAGATTCAGGAACAAAATCTCCTGCCATATATAGTTCACAATATATAATAATCATGTCATGGTACATTGCAATAAACTAGAAATTTTTATCAGTAATTTCACATTTTTTACATTTCAAAGCATACAAAGCATGGAAATTAATATTATTCACATGACACAATCAATTAGAAAAGAATACGTGCAGCTATGAAGTTGAAATACCCTAAAAATGTTCCTATCAAAAACCAAACAATCATGCCTTCCCATAATAGGACAAGGTCTAATTATCCCTTACCGCACCGAGTCAAGGGTTACATATCACAATCAATAATGTCACACACCAAGTGAGCCACCGAGGTTGAAATCATATAATATGTAATCTGAAAAAAATATTTATTCCCACTCATGTAAACTTGTTCAATCTTTCATACCTAGGGCTGCAGGATCCAAAGAACAATCTAGAAACCTCATTCTATTAACAACCTATCTCCAGTCTACCATATCCCAAATAGTAAAACCAGTATAAATTAAAAGAAAAGTCTCAATATCATTAGTATCTTGGAAAACACTGCTACTAATTACTTGTCAAGAACCCCTCTAATACCACTTTGTAACATCCCAGACCTGATCATCCACCAGAATAGTGCTACATGGGTCGAGTGTTACTACCTTATGTACACCTCACCAAATACCAAAGGTTTCCTCCTAGTAGCTAGGGTCTTATAGGAATAGTGTGTAGGCTATACCCTCTTAGAGGATAATAATGGTACTAGTCATAGAATTATATAAAACCAGAAGACTCTATAGGCTCGAACCAAACACCCATAGTTAAAGAACCATCAAAATAAATAAATAGTGGAATATAAACATAAAAACATGTTGAACCACTTATAACTACTACTAGAATAGACAAATCATGCATAAATAGAAAGTAAATATATATAGGGGAACCAATGGATAACCAATAGTAGCTACAATAAACCAAGTAAGCATGATGGTACCAGAATGAAAGAAAAAAAGTAAACACTATCCAAGAAAGACCTCAATGTCCCTACCTTCTTCATGCAAAATCTAAAAAAATCATGCTCCTAAACCTAGTATATTTCATACATGTAAATCCATTAATTCTACACATTTCCCAAATGGCCCGTGCAGGGTTTGAGATGAATCTTAGTGGGATACCACCCAACTGTGTGTACCTAATACAAGTGGTTAAGAAGGCCTGCATTTATATGGAAAATAGTAAACACTACAATTCACAGATGAACCCAAACTCCACTGGTCCTCAACAACCACAATAGAGTCTCATCTACATCAGCCAATGCCGGAATCCCTATCATGTAACTTGGAACCATGTTACCTATGACCCCGCCTCTCTCATGTAATTACATCTCAAAGGCATGACTGAGAAGTAGTAACTCAGAGGAACAATTATATATATCCTCAAATAAGTATCCAAAGATATCGTGATGTATTCCCTTAATAGTGTAACAAAAGAGAGGGTGATGTGTTCCCTAAAATTAGTAACCAGATGGACAATGATGTTTTCTCTCAAACCACTTCAAGCATATACCCCTAACCCAATAGACTAAATTCTATACCCTGATGGATCCTCACCTTCTCTGTGGCTTGCTACGGAATGCACCCCAAATCAATAGTACCTAAAACAAAACTAATGAGGCCCTATACCGAAAAAAGTGGTCAAAACCACCTCATCATAGATTCTCTATGTGTGCACACTACTCAAAGTTCAGGGTGAGCGGTAATCACCAAAATAAGTTCCCAAGACAAACCATCATTAACAACTCGTTCCCCTGAAGCCATGTCACCCAAGTCTGATGAACTCACCATCCATGTAAGCCCAACCAAGCCCAACCTGATAGTCACATTGCCTCAAGCTGATGTCCATGACGCCAAATCCCATGGTCAGAACCACCGAATGTTACCCGGTCCAAGCCCAACCTGTGATCAACATCACTCAACAATACCCAGGCCTTGCCTAGCACAACCTGATGGTTCCCACATATGAAATATCCCACATCACATATATATTATCAAAATAAACACATTAAAAAAGAAAAATAAACTAAATAGTTGAATTGCACTAGCTATGTGTTGTATCGTAATATAACCAATGTCTTGGAAGCCTATAACAATTCATATCATCACTTGATAAATTGAACATTGTAGTTTAATAAAAATAATTAATTTTAACGCATTTTGGCATACCCTGCCAAACTTCACCAATTCAGAATAAACCACTCACCCAACCCGATTAAGAAAAATAGGTAAAATTGCATACACAAAAGCATCCCATTGGTCCATTAACCAATTTAATATGACATAACAGATAAAACATGGTCTCGCTCAAAATACCCAAATACGAACCAATGGCTGTGTCACCCAAAAGTCTATGAAAACATGATAGAAGGTATACACCACCTACCTCATACTATTATAGTGACAATCCTCTGATAACATCCTCCAATCAGGTCTAATATGCAGTAAATCTACAAAAAAATCAAAACCTCTCAAACAAACATAACTCAGTGTAGAACAAAAATCAGTTAGAATGACTCAAGTGGAATCAATGCCTTACTAAGGGGGTTCCAATGGAACAAATGATGTATGAATTAGACTTCAGATGAAGAAATGGGAAGAAATTGAAGTCTCGACTATCTATTCATGTCTCCCAGACAAAACCCACTACCCCTACCTCAAAATGAGGCTACCGACCATTTGAATGGAAATAAAATACACGACGTGTACATATGAATATACACCATGTATATCATTTTCTTGTTCCTGTGATGACTGATATTTCATCAAGGACCTGCCTAATTGACTACATGGCATGTATCTAGGGATTCACGGTGTGAACTTCTCTACTCGACCGACATCCCCAACATGCCATGTATATCCCCAATCATGGCCCTTCTACACACCATATACAGATTGTATATGGTGTGTGCTTGTTAAAATATTTCTACCCGACCAACAGGACTACACGCCATGTATGACTTTCACACATGGTCCAGATTACCTGGCATGTATTGAAGGTACATGGCATATAATCTAGAATTGTTTCTAGAAACTACCCAATTTCTCCAATTTTCTCAGAAACAAGTCAAAAATACATACAAGGTTGGGATTTTGACCCATTCTAAAAACTCAGGTTCCTACAACATTAGTGGTGCATGAAATTGAGTATTATCATGGGATCATGGATCAGGAATATGAGTACTGTGACAATCATCATCATCGATGGAGTTCATTTATATCTACAATTAAAATAATTAACAAATTTTTTTCTTTATTGATTGATCCAAACTCAATGTATGGATTTTTTTCTCTATAACTTAATAATTGCGAAAAAATTAAATTAATCCTTTCCTACTTTATTTCATGGATATATCCATGTGGAGTTTCCCAATGTATTCTTTATCTTCTAAAATATAGGAATTTGATATTTATTCCTTATTGATTCATGTAAAAATTAAAATCGAGTAAAAGTTTATTAAAATTAAATTGGTCAAACAAACACATCCTTTGTTAAATTCTATCTTTGTGAATTGCACTTTTCTCACTTCATTATGGTGTTAATAATTACATATCTTCTAGATAGAGATTCGATGAAACCTGAGAGTACCAATCATTGTAGTTTCATTATTTGGAACTATAACGACCAAGTCTTAGTGTACAGAAACATTACATCACTTTTGTAGAATACATAAAAAATTAAAAAAATTGACACACAAATAAAGTGTTTTTATAGTGCCTTTGGAATCATGGAAACATGATCACTGGAATATAAGTGATCTATATTATCTCCCTCCTAGTTTTTCTTGACTATAACCCTTCTCAATCAAATCATACTTAATACATAACATTGGATCCTATGGAAGGAAACATGAAAAAGAGTGATGTCATATGCTCAGTAAAGGTAAATATGGGATAATTGTAAGCATAAACACAAGAAAATGGTATTGTTACTATGATAAAAACATTTTAATATCTCACCCTGTATATCAAAGATCATAAACACGAATCATGGAATAAATCATAATATTTAATAATTCATGAATCGTATGTAAATAAATAAAATAATCAATGAAATTATGACATAGGAATAAAACCTGGTATTGTGTAAAACACATAAGTATATAATATTATTTTCATAGTGTCCAAGGTATCTATACCAAGACCATATTAGTTGTATGGGTTTACTCCCCACACCATCTTGGTATTCATGGTTCACTCATATGTCCATCATAGTATCATGAGTTCACTCTATATACCATATTGGTTATCATGTTTCACTCCCATGGCCATCTTAGTCTCTCTCATGTGATATAAATCTTTACCCAGTGCATTAGAGGGAGATATAGGTCCCACACATGTCATAATGAAATCTAATTTACAACTTCTATAAGATCAATATAAATAATATCATAACACATGAAATGAAATGGGTGTCGTGAACATGAAATTATATGTTAACTTTGTAAAAAATAAATAGGTTAATAATCATTTCATTAAATAACAACCAATGGAAATAATATGGTTTCATAGAAATATAACTCTAGAAATAGATAGTGATTTTATAAACATAATTACTTAAAAATGTAAACCATTTAGCGAAATAATATGAATGGAAACATTGAATCCTTTTCATAAAAGGAATGAGTAACACCAACAGATTTTATATTATATGGGAGATAATTTTTAAATATTTTTTAAAAACAAATCATGAGGAAATTATCCTTTCTTCATTCAAAAATGATACTTAAAATTTCAATAAATTTGAAAATCATTTCCATGAAAATAAACTTGAAAACATATAAAAGAAAATTTGAAAAAAAACAGTTTTGTCCTTTATCCACTTAAATAATGTAGAGGAGATCAAAAATTATTTGAAAGCCATTTTCTCTATAAAAAATATAATCTGAAGATAAAATCCTTTTTAAAACATCTTTTCTTGAAAAATACTTTGAAAAATTATAATTAATGACTGAAAATGTATTGAAAACCTTTCCATTGAAAATAAATTTTAAAAACATTTTCATAATAATTGACATTTTAAACATGAATTGTAACATCACAGGTAAATAAAGAATAAAACATTTTCATAATCATTAATATTTTCGAATTAAATATTAATTTTACTTTAAATGGGTTGCTATTTTCGATAGCATACCTGATTCGCAACAAAGAGATTTTTGGAAATCTTACGTTGCACACTAGTAATAAAATAATATTATTTTAAATGGTAGTTAACACGTAGCCGTTGTATTGGTGGTAATGAATAGAAATAACTAAAGTATGATAATATATGTTTTTTATATGTTTTTAAATTTATCCAATAAAGTATAAAGGCTTAAAATATGAAAAGAATTCAATTTTAGGCATATATACTCTAATATTCACTAAAGGTCCACATATCATCTTTTGATGGAGAAATGTCATTAAATATAGTTTTTGTCACTCTTATACATTCTATTGGACCAAATAAAATTCTTCTTTAGAATCGGGACATCAAAATTTACTTTGTGTAATTTTTTTTATTTTTCCGATAAAGTTCATTTTTTAATGAATAATGAAAAATGTTGTATTTTAATTCAAAACCACTTTTTAATCTAATTTATTTATATTATTATATTATCTTTTGAATTGGTTTTAAAGTTAAATTAAAATATATTTTTACCATTTAATCCAATAGTGGTTGTAGGAATTAATTTCACTTTGAAATTGGACTTAAATTAGTGTCAATCATTTGATATATATTGTTTCATAAAAACACACTATTTATCCTGACAGCGGGAATAAATTATTAAATTAATTAATGTAACTTATATGTTTTGAATTTTTTAAAATATACATCATTTTTGAATTCGGAATATCAAATATAGCTTAGGGTGAGGTTTTGGTATTTTTCTGAAAAACATCAATTTTTGATGAATAGTGAAACCACTAAGTGGTACTTAAAAAACTGATTTTTCGTTTAAATGAAATTTTACCACCTCTGTGTTTTGAATTTCAAAAATCCGACATACATGGTTGTAATTAGGAAGTAAAATGTGGTTCAATGGGATTAAAATAATTTTTTTGGTGAATAATAACTTTTAAGTTTTTAATCGCGATTAGAGGTAATTTGTGTAGTTTAAGGTAAAAATAATGTTTTAATAATATGAAATGACCTTGACACATGTCCTACTCTTATTTTATGTGTCATGTCCGACCAAGAAAATACATGGGTCAACTTGGGGACCCCATGGAGCCACTTTGGTAGGAAAATGACATTAATAACTTTTTATTTAATGTTAAAATAAAAATGACACAAACATGTGTTGTTTTACTAAAACAATTTTTAAATTGGGTGATACAAGTCATATTTTTTTCTATAAATATTCATTATAAATATAAAAGGATTTCCTACATCATGATATTTTTTTATAATTTTTATACATTAAATAAATTAAATTATTTATGACACCGTAATGATGCAGCGATTACATCATTATTTAACGATTTAAATAAAATGAAAAGATAATGTAAAATATAATCCCTAAACTTGTCAAAAATCTATTGTATGGGTGGTTTTCGGACTATTATCACATTATCCTAGAAATATATAATTTTGGGACCTTTAAAATCTGAAGATGATTTTATAATAATGTAACCTTTTATAACATTCCAAGAGTGCCCCTCCTCTCCTCTTATAAAAGGCCCCCACCTCTACCACCTTACGCACACCTCTCAAGCCTTTGGATCGGCCAAACCCTGCTTGTTTTGTCTCTACCCATCCCTCTATTACCCCTAAAATCCACACTTTGGCCAGAAGTCTTTCCAAGGAAGCCTTTGAGATCAAATCAAAAAGAGTTTCCTGATTTAAAGGTAGTGTCTTCTCTTGCGTTCTTATGTTTTATTTTGCTTCTCCAAACCCCTAAAATCTTGTTATTACTTTATTTTGTAACAAAAACAGTATATTAAATATACTAGGATGTTGTTATGAGAATTATTAGAGCTAAACAAACACACACCTTCGTCTAATGGTTAAAGAACATACTATTTCTGTGGTTGCCGATTTTCTGCCTCACGAAACGATGATTGTTCAATCATCTTTTAACACCTTTCATGGTGGCCATTAAGATGTAACTATATTTATATATGATATATATTATGTTTATGTTTTCATTATGCTTCTGTATGTTTCTTTTGCAGCATACTTTTATGGTTTCAATTGTGGGTAAACATGATAATTTCATTTTAGGAAGTGCGGACTACCGCCCCCTAACAGTGATTTGATTCGTTAATACCATATGTGGAATGTGTAATGGATGGAGTTAATGTTATTATATATGATGTTATAATGGAATTATAATATACCCTTATATCATTATGATTTCACCCCATTAAATATGAAATATAAATGAAAGTAGCATTCATTCGTACATACGACTTACACTCTCCATGAACGGTGCATTTCATTTCTTACCTCTAAACGTTATGTACTATTATAAATACATGTATATTCTGGATGTATATGATATATATGATATGAAAATCATGAATTTCATTCTGGATATAATGAACCTTTTACCACATAAACAACATGTAACTGTAAGAAGTCCATTTTTGACTTAAGTACCAAATAGCGAAAAAATGAACTTTATTAAATTAAATGATTACATAACGTTTATAACATGGAAATAAGATATATAAAAGGAATAATAAACTTTAAAAAGGTTCTTTTGGAAGTAGAAATTAACTTTAGTTTATTATTCATTAGATTAAATAGCAATCGAGTCACGTCAGACACGAGGTAAGGGACTTCGTCTCAACCTCCTTTCATTGAGGCATATTTTGTTCTAATACAAGACTTTATTTTATACGGTGTATAAAACCCTTTGACCATTAATTTTATACAAAAGTAATATTTTTCCATGAAGATATTTACAAAACGACAAAAAGGAATGTTTCTTTTAACGTACGCGGTGACAACGACCATTTCCGCCGCCGCGAGTATTATTTGGGCTTTGGCTTCCTCAAAAAGCCGTAATGTTTTTAAAAGTAAATAAATACCATATACTCTTTTATGTATTTTGGTATTGAAAATTATTTTTATAATGGATTTGTCATGTCAATATATTTTATTGATATATTGTGATCAAAATGTGGAAATGTTTTCCTTCCATTATATTTGTTTTATGTCTTATGATTTTATATTGGTACTGGGACATTTGACGGGGGGTTACGTGATAAACCATATGATGGGTGGTGTCGTGAAAACCAGGACGGGTGGTTACGTTATAACCTCCAATGAATTGGGTATGGAAGTTGGCCATATGGAAATTCCATTAAGTGATATGTGCGGAAGTCGACCATTTGGTTATTCCATTTAAGTATGATTATGTCCCAAGTTACCTTTATATGTTATGTGTTCTTTATATGGGTTGTATGGTAATATTTTGGTTAAAAAATGGTATGTAATGATATTTTATTCAGTGAGGAGTATTTACTACTCTATAAAGTTGAAATTTATTACTTTGATAAAGTATTCATGGTTTAATTATTGTTTTGAAAACTAACAGTTTTCCATCATTGTGTATCCCTTACTGATCTTTTTATGCTCACCCCAAGTTTTTTTTGAAATGTTTTTCACAGGACATAATGTGGAATAGTGTCAAGGATGGGATCAAGGAAATTTCATGCATTCTTAAACATGGAAGTATAAATGAATTTTTTTAGGGTTCATGTTTTGAAGAAAAGGAAACTTTGTAGAAGTGTCTACTGTGTAATATTTTGAGATGTAATAGTTATGATCTAATTCTCTAAAACTCTAAACCTGAAAATATCCTCAAAGGGAACTATTCATTTAATTCAATATTAAGTAATGTTTATGTCCGGGGGCCTTATATGAATAGGATACTTCAATGAAAATATTTTGGGTAAATTCGTATATGTCATATGAGGTAAAAGAATACTCTTTTTCATGTTAAAAGGATAGAAAAAGGAATTGTACAGAAATCAAGAAAATATTTGATTGAAAAGTTTGGTATAATAAAAAAAGGGTAAACAGTTATTTTAATGATCATCATAGATTAGTATAATATTCATAGAATCCATTTTAGGACAAAAAGGTCATGAAAGGCCACATATTTCTGACTGAAGGTAGAGGTAAGGTCATATTTTATTAAAAAAAAATTCTGAATTATCATAAGTGACAAAGAGTGTAAAAATGGAATTAATAAATAAATTAATCAGGAATAACCATAGTCTAATAGAATTTAGGAATATTCTTGTCTTATGGGTCTTATTATTTCTTCAATAAAAACTTATGCCTAAAAAATCTCGATAAACGATGAGTTTGTTTCAATAAAATCTTACCAGAAGGTAACGTTGAATCCAACTCCCATGTTACAAAATGAAATTACAAGGAGAATAAAATATCATTATAGGAAGTATATTAATGATATATAATTTCAAAATATTTTTATACACCTCATATAAAAATACAGGTGTATAACATGGCATGTGTCTCAAAAAGTAAAAATGAGGAAAATTTATATTACCGAAATGGTATGTTTTGAAACATAAACCCCAATACATAATGATCATAGAATGGATATGTAAATAAAAATATATTTAATTATAATAGAAGTATAAGACATTAATGTTCATTATATACTCCACACAAAAGAATATGGTCGCGAATAGGCCAAGTATCTCACACTAATAAAGAGTTAGATGAAATTCCATTACCTTGTGTCTTGAATCACATCGTTCTCATTAAAAACTCATGTATAATAAATAATAATTTACTATAAATATGTTATAGAACCATATTATTACATATAATACAATATATGGTTTTTTATCTTTATATTATCTACTTTTTAACAATTGTATTCTATGGTTTCACTTTGGTAAATATCCGCTTTGTTTTTCTCATGGGTCTTAATTCATTATATATTTGTCCCTTATACTTATATCATTATTTAATGAATATAAATCTTGATTTAAATTTAATTTATATTATTTATATGTGTTTTATAATAAACAATATAATTTATATGTATGAAACGAAATACACTATTTATAGAGATGGTAGGCCGTACATACGTATGAACTCTATTTCTCTTTAGTTATCATGTTGAAAGAATGAATGTAAAAGAAATATATATATATATATATATAATTATATTATCTTTATTATATCATATAGATCATATATATTCACTACTCCCATCCTTAATACATTCCATGTTGTGTATGGATGAATCACATCACTTTTAGGGGCGGTAGTCCACTCATTCTTAAAAAAAAATTATCGTAACAACACAAAATGGAAAGTATAAAGATAAATATTATAAAATAATTATATAATGTTAAATAAGTAATAAATATAAAATAAAACATTTCCAAATTTAATTTCTATCATTATTTAAACCATGATAGGTGGTAAAAAACATGATCAATCATCGTTTAGTGAGGTGTTAGTTCACCATACACATAAAGAGTATGTTTGTTACCCATTAGATTGGTGTTTGTGTAAGTGTTGGTAGAAAAAATATCATGAAAGAATCCTATTATATTGAGTATATGTTTCTTTATTATACAATCATGTGAAAATAATAATTTATAGTGTGAAGAAATAAAATAATGGAATGGAGTTTGGGGGAGGGTGTTACCACTTAATCGGGTAACTCCTTTTGGTTCACACCAAAGGGCTTACTTTGAATGATTTATACTAAATGAAACATCCCACGAGAAAGGTAGTTATTTTCGGGCTATATTTTGTTATATTTTTTCGATCAAAAGTCATTTTAAATGTTTGAGGAAGTGGGAGGAGAGGTGGCCTTTTATAATTGAGGAACACTTGTAATATTTTGGAAAAAGGAAACCCCACCAACATTTTTTTACTTGAATGTGGATACAATAATAGTCCAAAGTCTATAAAAGTGAGTATAGGGTGGAAATATTTCATGCTAATTAATTTTTGAAAAATATTATAAGTCATTTTAAACCATAAGGTTATTTTTTATCCCCATATTAATCTTAATTTAACCTTAATCATTGTAATTAATTTAAATTATTTTCACTAATATTTTTGGTCAGAAAATAATTTTACCATATTATAAATTATAAATTATTATGATTCTAAATATAAAATCTATTTTTCCAATTTCCAAGCACATATTTGGAAGAAATTAATTTAAATATAATATCGCATATGGGACTACAATGCGGGTTTTTAATGTAAAAATGTTCAAATTTTTCTATGTTTGTATAGTCATTTTAAAAATGAAATTGATTCAAAAAACCTAAATTATATATATTTATAAAAATTTAATATAATTAATCTATAAAAGAAACTTAAAATATAATTTATCTATATAAATAATTTAAAGTAAAAATAAGTTTTGAATTAAATTTTAGTATTTTTAATATTCCTTAAAAAATGAAACATCACATAAATATACCAAAAATTCATCCTAACCTAATAGTTACATCTCTAATTAAAAAATTAAGTTTATATTGACATATAAAATATATAAAATTTTCAAAATTTATATTTCATGTTGGTTCTCTATCAAAGGGGAGTAATAGTACCATAATAAATAATATATGTTCTTATATATAAATTTGGGGTTGTTTTTATATTATTCCTATATAATCAATTGGATGTCTAGGAAAAATATTTTACTAAATATATATTATATATATTAAATAAATATCACTTACTAATTTCAATTAATATAATTTATTATGATGAACAATATTTTTGAGTGTAAAAATAGTTTTTTATAAAAATATTTCCTTTATATTCTATTGGTTATTATATTCATGGTTACTAATTAATTCATTTTATATTTTTATAACCCATAGTTTTTAATAATTTATTTAATGCTATTCACAACCTATAACTTAATGTATAGGTTATTTTCTAATATATTTAACAATAATAATATATTTTTTATTCATAAAACTTGGTCTTTTGTGTTACAAAAGCCATCGAGGAATGCAAGTCTTGTGTATAATATAAACTATCCCAAATGTTTCGTGTAGTGAAAGAGAAACTATATTTTTTTGTGTGTAGTGCATTATTAGCTTGGTATTTTATAATAAAAACTTATTGAAATAATATAAAAAATTATATATTCAGTGTTGTTTGAAATAAAATATATCAAAGAGATTAATTTAATTCTAAGAAAAATTTCACAATTTCTCTGGGAGTTACATTCTACCCCACTTAAAATGATTTTCTTCCTCAAAATTCATCTGGGTTATCAAAAGTTTAATAAATTAGAATTTCATCCATAAATACCCATATCGTAAAATAAACACTAACACTTACTTTGAAAAATAAATTTGAGAAGCATAACAGTTACCCATAGTAACTAATAACAAGGTTTACACAAAGGAGAACATAGATGGGAAGTGAAAATATGGACTTGGAGGAAAAGCATAAATATTATGGGGAGAGTGAGTTTTTCAATCAAAAAAAATATATTTATTCATCATATTTTTATCAAAAAAAATTACACATGAACCATGACATCGCATAGGACTATGGTAGGAATGAAACCCTTATCATCTTTTGGTTTTGGGTTTAAGACCCATGGATTTAACAAACATGATTGGTTATCACCTGAGATGAAGGATTCCCATTTATAATACTAAATTAATATAATTTCAAAAAAAAATTATTATTTATATCCTTTAAATAATTTTAATCACTAGATAACATTTTAACTAAGGAATTGAATACAAACTCACTACACAAATATTTCAAAATATGATTAACATAAACATTTCATAACTGGATAACCATATAAGCATTATAAAAGATGAAAACCGAAAAGATTATAAAAAAATTAACAAAATAATATTAACATTCATTCCCTGTATATTAAAAAGATTCTATTGGTTTTCAAATTCCAAACAAGTGAATACCCTCATCATATATTCACTTGAAACATAATAATATATTGAATTACTATAATGAATTTTGGAAAAATGCATGATTCTTTTTCGTAATGTTTACTAGATATATTCCATAAATCTAATAAGTTTTAATATTTATATATTATATCATAGACTAATTTTTTAACCAATCAATAATCATATATAGGATAATCAATGCTATCTAATTTACTTTACACAAATCAATAATCTCTTTATCTATGTGAAACATAATTTTCTCAACATCTTGACCACGCTAAGGGTTAACTTCTCCTAAATTAAATATAACTTAACTATGTATTAATCCCCATTAAAAATATCCTTTTAAATCCATGATGAGATCTTATACTCAAAATTATTATATATTTCATGATCTATATAACATAATCCATGAATTCCAAAATATATTTACTTATTTCATACAACATTATTCTTAAACATTTACTCCGGATTTATAAATTTATTCTTTAATACCTGTTTCCTAGAATATAAAATATGAATATTGTATTAAGGTTACTCAACCTCTATATAATCATTATTTTTATGAATATCGTAAATAATACCGAGAGAACATCACATAACTTCCACATATCGTTTATGGTCTCTCTACCTTCAGAAGTATAACTAATACTTATACAAACATCCTTATTCTCATTATGATATTTCCACTTTGGAAATTTATAATCATAATGCCCATAATATCTATATCTAAAACATTAAATTTATACAATTTTCCTTATAGTTAACATCATTGATTAGAACCAGAAAGCATGGGATGAGAAAAACATATCATAGATAGAATAGAATAATCATGAAAAATTACTTATTGGTTTCCTAAATCTTGAAACCTACCTTTTAATCAATTATACCGTAGGATTATAATTGGTTATTCATAGTCATGTTATATTTGAATACTTCACAATTCTTTGTGAAGAGTTTGTGAATTTTTCATGCATATCCCTGAGTAGTGTCAGATCAGGTATGTAGTAAGGCCCGTTGTCGTGTTCCAAATTATCCCGAGTCAATCGCAAGACATCCTTATAGAGTTGTTACACATAAGTACATATTTTATAAATAAAAATCAACTTTATGAATCCAAAAAGGGATTTTTTATAGGAAAACAATCACTCAACCCTTTGACAAAATTTTTGGACATTGTTATATACTTTTTCTTAATCCATAAAATTATCCCCAGACATGTCCTTAGTATACTCAATATGGTTTTCTCACCATAGTTTCCAAAGATTAAATATACCATTGCATTGATACCAACTATAAGGACCCAATTTAACATACATAGACAATAATTCACATTTGGGGAATACATAATTTATTACAAAAATTGATGCCCAAATTTAATATTACTCTATTTCCTTTAGGAACATTGAAACATGAACACTATTACATAAGTGAGATACATTATCTGAAAATATGTCCTTATTGACTATAAACCATATTGGACACATAAAAAATAATACATATCTTTATAACGTGGGGAAGGAAACATGAAACATGGTGAGATTAGATGCTCAATAAGGGTAAAGAAGGATGCCATGTGAGTGTGAAAATTTTCATAGGGGTATGAGAATGTCATAAAAACATTTAAAGATCAAAACTTGAATACCAGAGATCATAAAAATGAATCATGGAATAAATCATGGAAGTTCAAAATACATGAATGATAACTAAAAAATAACATAAGCCACAGAATCATAACATATAGATTAAACATAAAATTTTGTAAAAAAACATAAGTATATAATATGATTTCCATAGTAATCAAGGCATTTCTACCATAATCATATTATTTGTATGTGTTCACACCCCATACCATCTTGGTAGTCATGGTTTCCTCAAATTCCCATCTTACTAGGATGATTTCACCTCTCATACCATCATAGTAGTCATGGTTCATTCCTATGTCTATGTTAGTCTATCACATGAGATATAAATCTTTACCTATTTCATTGGAAAAAGATATAGGTCTCACCCATCTCACTATGAAATCATACATACTTGTGCCCCATGAAATTAAACATTCAATTGATATACCTTGAAATCAAATGGGCATCAAAAACATTAAATCACACCTCAACCTATGAAAAAATAAATAGGTTTGATAATCATTTCATCAAATAATATCCCATGAAATAAATCAGGTTTCATAGACATATAACCCAATAAATAGAATTGGACTTCATAAACATCATTACATAAAATGTAAACCATTCCATGAAAGAATATGAATAAAGAAACTGAATCCTTTTCCTTCAAATAATTTGTAATACCAATAGATATTGTCTTAGATGGTAAATACTTTTGAAATATATTTTAAAAACACTTCATGAGGAAATTATCATATCTCCTTTGAAAAATTATTCTAAAAATGGTAAACATTTTGAAAATTATTTTCATGAAAATTAACATGAAAAATTATAAGTGAAGATTTAAAACCACTTTGAAATCCTTTTTCTATTAAAACATGTAGAGGATCCTGAAAAACTTTTTTATACTGTTTTTTTAAATATTATAAAAAAATGAAAACCTTTTTAAAGCCACTTTACATGAAAAATACATTGAAATATTATATATAAATCATGAATGCAATTTCAAAACCATTTCTTTGAAAATAATTTTGTTAAAAAAACTATTTAAAATTTGAATTTTAAACATTTAGTGAAAACTGAAATTAAATGGTGATAGGTAAATCTGTAAATGTTATACGTGGTAAAATAATATATATTTTTTAATGTAAATGGAGATAAATATTATTTTCTCATAAAGAGACAAGGAGATTCCTTTAAAAATGTTGGTAATGAATTTTTTTTGAAAAATCTTTTTTTAATGATTATAAGATATTTGTAGAATATTCCTGGAATCCATTTTTTGAATGCATGGCCATGAAACAACACATATTTCAAAGTGAAGAGAGAGGTATGGTCATATTTTCTTAAAAACATTATATTAATTATAATAAGTACCAAAGAGTGAAAAAATTTAATAATAAATGAATAAATCAAGAATAACTAGAGGAGATGAAAATTCCGGAGAATTATTGGAATATGGATCATATTATTTCATCAATTATTACATCCCAACTCGGGTTCCACTAAATAGTGCCCCGAGTCAGTTAGCTGCATGCCCTCAAGCATTCCACCACGTACAGCAGAGGGTGTCGACTATCAGTAATGTTATGGAAAGCTATTATTGGGGAGACTATACCACCTTTTATTAGAATAAAACACCAACAGAATCAAAGAACAATAACGAAGTGAAAAAGTGTATAAATAACCAAAACTATACAATGTCATATGATATTCAAAAAAGGTATTATAATACTCAATTAAAAGGTAAAATATTATATGAAAATGTGAATGTCAATAATCTATAATGAAATTATATGTAATGACACAATTACCCACTAGAGCATCCTGAACCACTTATGTTTTCCTCTTCCATGCTCCAATCCCAAACGACAACCTATCCCAGGGCCTTGCCCTTATCCTGTCCTGCAATAATAAAGTCTACCCAGGTGTCGATCAGGTGACATTAATTTGGTGTGAGTATAACTCAGTAGGCCCCCACCAATAGTGTCTTAAAAAAGTCCACTCAAATTATAGTGTATGCAGTTCTATGAAGTAATTAATACAGTGAATAATTAAGCATTTTTCACACTATCATTTAATCTTTAATCATCACATTGGGCCCAATTTAAATTCATGTCTTCCATTTGAATCATCATTCATTTTTATCATTCATTTGACGTTGAAAGTCATGCCAAGCACCCAAATATCATTGAGAGTAGGTATTCTTGCCTAACACTCCATATCTCATTCAGTGTAGATCATCATGATTAGAAACCCATAATCTCAAGATTGGATAACTATTGTGGAGGAATGCCATGTTCATGTCCCAACATCTAATCTGTCTAGAATTCCATGTCTAGCCCCCCAATAATCTCATCCATTAAAACATTTTTTTAATTCACAAGAATTAGCCACATCATTCCATTACTTATCCAATAATTAATTAAACATTTCACTGGCCATTAGTTAACTCAACAATTAACTAAGAACGTAACCCATTAATTAATTCATCAATTAATTAGTCAATCAAAACAATTATTATTCTATAATTAATTCTTCACAATTAATTAAACATATCAAATCTCATATTTTCATAATTAATTCTCACAATTAATTGTCTTTGATCAACATCATGGAATATAATTAATTCTCATAATTAATTATCCTTCATATTATAACATCATTTCATTATTAATTTCCCCAAATTAATTATCATAAAAAAATAAATTCAATAGATCAATTGCACTATCTCAACCCATAACCAATCTCCAAAACAAATATTTATTTGTGAAAACACCCATTCATTTGTTCCGTGATTGAATTGTCAATTAATCACCAAGGAAATCAGAAGTCAATTCCACATTCATAATTTCTCTAATTTAGGAATTCAATTATCACTGGAAGCTAGAAAATTCATAATCTCACATTCACATTTGAAATCCATGATAATGGGTGTTCTATTTAGACCAACTACCTTTGTTTATTAATGGATGTTGGCCCAAAAAACCCCCAAAATCAGAGTGGCACAACCTCATCGATCAAGCTCTGGATCTAAATCCCTATACCCAAATTAATATCAAAGGAATCATGATATTGAGAATCTAGATCTAGACCCCCAATATTAGATCTAGATATCAAATGATTGGATTAGATACAAGAAAATGGGGGATATATTCCATGAAAAGATCATTAAATGATAGAGGAATGAACGAGAGAAGCAACGTGATAAAATCCAGTTAACAGGAAGAGGGAGAATATTCAATTTTGGATTTTGATCTTGAGAAATGTTGCCTTAATCACCTTGTTGTCCCTCTTAAAGGCTCTGTGATCACCTAGAA
The DNA here is from genome assembly GCA_963277665.1 of Viscum album. Lineage (NCBI taxonomy): Eukaryota > Viridiplantae > Streptophyta > Magnoliopsida > Santalales > Viscaceae > Viscum > Viscum album. The sequence continues at coordinate 1,995,737,896 of OY728151.1, forward strand.
TTTCTCAAGCCTAATTTGTGGTTGAAATATTTGAGTATCAGGGGTTTGGGTTGTTTTTAAAATTGATTTTTGTATAATTTATCATATGCACATACTTTCCTATTCATGGGTGTATAGTAAAGGAAAACCATGTACCAACCGTGTGGACCTCTCTATCTAGTTTTTCTTGGTTTGTACAATTTAGTTGCACGGTTTTTAAAACCATGCGCAAACCATGTACACCACTCTCTCCTAGTTTGCGTGGTTGGTAAGGTTTAGTCACACAGTTTTTCAAACCATACGCAAACCATACAGATCCAACTATTTGTTTGTTTTTCTTAAAAATTCACTCAAACGTACCCCAAGACACTACTTGAAAACAATGGTACATAAAAACCTAAAAACATACCATGAAAATCACCCAATATGACTCCTGAAAAGGCCAAGATCTTACAATCTCCCCTCCCTATAATAGCTCATCCTCAAGCTAAACTCCTGAAATTTTCTAAGATTATAACCCAAAATATTAGGCCATTGATCCCTCATGTCTTCTTCCATTCCCATGTTTTCTATTGAACACTTCCATGCTTCTATAACACATGATCTTATGTCACGGTCTTTCCCCGTAACACTATCTCACTGTGACCTATCACACATATCAGTTTCTCTTCAAAGGACACATCATTCTTGAGGACAGAATATTCCACATAAATCACATGAGAGGGGTTGGGACGATACCTCTATAGTTTTGATACATGGAAAAAATCATGAATAGCACTAAATTTATAAGGAATAGCTAATCAGTATGCTACTAGCCCGATTCTCTCCAGCACATCAAATAGTCCTACAAACTAAGGAACTAACATGACCAACCTCTATATCCTGTGGTGACCCAATCTAGACGATACCCAAAGGAATACACTATCTCCCTTTATAAACTATAGGGGTCATCTCTGTCTATCAGCATACGACTTCTACATACAATGAGCCATAACCATAAATTTAGAAATCAATTGCACATGATCTAATGTCTCCTGAATGAAACATGGTTCCAAAATCTCTAACTCACCCACATATAATCAACATAACGATGATCTACAAGGTATACCATAAATTAACTAATATGGTTCAATATATATAGTTCCCAGATAACATTTATTATAGGATAACTCCACTAAATCCAGGTGCTTCTCCGAAGAACCACTTATGTCAAGAACACATGCACACATAATCTTCTCCAACACTTGTATGGAACACTCTGACTTCACATCCATCTATAGGTGGAAGTACATACTTAATAGAACCTATATACCATGAACCTTCTACAAGACCTTCTAGACGCATGATATAAATCATGAATATCAATCTAAAAATATATTTCATAGAGCCCCATGCAAACAAACTATCTCTCAAACATATAGTTCTCCCAATAATTATACTATAATGGTTTACCTGATAGGAAAGAAATGGGATACCTTCATTAGTTGATCCACAATAACCAAAATAGAAGCATTAGTCCTATATGTCATTGGAAGTCATACTAGGAAATCCAGAGTCATGTCATCCCACTTCCATTCCAGAATATGCAACGACTGGAATATGCCTCTAGGTCATTGGTGATCTTCCTTCACCTACTGAAAGGTGAAACATCTTGTTAAGAACCCTATTATCTTATTTTTAATGCCTATAAACCAAAGTTTTTGTCAGAGTTCATGATACATTTTTGTAACCCCAGGATATACCTACCACTTTGAGGGATGACATTCTTGCATGAGTTCCTCTCGCATGCACATAGGCACAAGAACATATTTTTTTACATAGATGATCTCATCCTCATCTATTATCTAGTTTGATGGGGTCTCCCCACTTTTAAGGATTTCCCATAAGGATGAACACTCGATATCCTCAGAATGAATATCCCCGGTTCATCTCAATAGTATTGAATCCACTAATACAGAAACCAGAGTCATCATATCCTAACTCTCCTGAACTACCACATACATTTTTTCCAGTGAAGTCATCATGTTCCATCATTTTGTCGAATCATATACCAATTGATTCTAAATTATCCTGCTTAATGTATCAGCTACACTTTTCCCATTTCCGAGTGATTTTCTAGTTCAAAATAAATGGAATTCCTATACAATACCAATCTTCTCTGATGAAGATTCAAGTCACGCTGTGAAAAGATATATTTCATGATTTCCTGAACCATAAACACTACAAACTTTTAACCCAAAAGATATTGTTGAAAACAATTAATACCATAAACTAATATATCAAAATCGAGGTCATTTTTAGTGTAAATCCATTCATGTAGCCTTAGCTACCGAGTCCCATAAGCAATGACTCAATCCCCTTGCATCAACATAGCTCTGCGTCTAATCTTAGAAGCATCACAAAAAACCTTGTTCTTTTTACTGACCTAGGTATGATCAAAATTGGTTATGATGTCAATCACTTCTTTAAATCCTAGAAAGTATTCTCACATGCATATTTCCAATAAAAATTTGTCCCTATAATTTTCAAACATATAAGAAGTGCTTCCAATTGGGAAAAGTCTTAGATGAACCACCTTTAATAACCAGATAATCCCAAAAATCATCAGATATCCAATAAATTCTTGGGATGCTCCCAAGAAATTACTTCCTGCACTTTCTCTGGGTCCACTGTGACATCATCTACCAAGATAATATTCCCTAAAAAGTGTACCATGTCAATACAAAATAGATATTTAAATATCTTGGTGTATTGTCAATGCTCTCTCAGTGTACCTAGGACAATGTCAAGATATTGGGAAAGGTCTTCATGAGTCTTAGAGTACACAAATATGTTTTCCAAAATCACCACAACAACAAAAATCTAACTATGGATGAAAAATCCTATTCATAAAGGCCATAAATTATTCTTGAGAATTTGTCAACCCCAACGGAATTACAGCAACTCATAATGGACATAACTGCTTATTAATGTAGTTCTTGGCATATTATTGGTCTGAACCCTCACCTGAGGATACCCTGAACAATGATTGATCATTGAGAACACAGAATTCCCCATTATCTGGTCAAATAGATCATCAATATGCAGGAGGGGATACAGATAATTCACCATCATTTTATTCAACTTTTGGTAATTGAAAAAAAGCCTAAACTCATATCGGTATTCTTTGCAATCAAAATTTACGATCCCCAAGACAATGTACTTGGATGGATAAACCATTTATCCTTCAACTACTCGTACTTAATTTTTATCTCTTGAAGCTTAGTCGGTTCCATTCTGTAAGGTGGAATAGATACCGGTAAGGCCCCCAACATGAGCTCAATAGTGAATTACACATCTCTCTCAGGTGGAATCCCTAAAAAGTATTTAGGAAAGACATCCTCAAATAGTTCTACTACTAGTGGATGTACATCTTGCCCACCACTCCCATCATCTATAAAATGACTAAAAACATGGGCTTTGATCTCTCCCCTTTGTTGAGTAATTGGCCTAGATCGACCTGCATAGATATCCCATTTCTGACAATTAACATACTGGTCACCCTTAAGAGATATGAAGGTCACTCTGCTATGGTAGAAATCTAGGTGGGCTCAGTATGTAACTAGATAGTCCATTCCCAAAATTAAGTTGTAGCCCGTTATATTAAGGGCATAGCTATGCTGAAGAAAATTATACTCTCTGATCTCTAGAGAACAATCCATGCAAAAATAGATATCCCTAGACAATGCTCCCAATAGTTTATCGATATCCATAACCCTACATACAGACTCCACATCTAGGCTCAAACCGTTAACAAGATTTATAGATATAATGGAATGAGAGGTTATATTATCAATCAAGGAATTAGATAATGTTGAAGAAAATAGAATGGTATCTCTCACTATTGATGGACCAGCCTCTCTTTCCACAGGTGTTGGTTTCACTACATGTAACTTTCCTACCCCTATTCTATGTGGTTTTTTCTGGCTCCCTTGAGTAGAAACATTGTGATGATACATGCACTCATACTCTAAAGCACCACGTCCACAACCACTACCAACTCTTCCTGTAGAGATCTAGCTGCTAGAACTATATAGTTTAGAAGACCCCCTACCCACACTATTCCTCTGAGTAGCTGCTCCCTCAGCACCAGCATTCCGCTGCTTCCTACAAAACTTATTTGGGTGACCCATCTTGCCAAAAAAACTGGCACTCCATTAGTGGATGAGTACAATGTGTATGATAGTATCCCAGACTACCACACTGGTAGAAAAGCACATGAGTATGAACATGTGAAACTATTCATCCTAGTTATCGACCATTCATTCCCCTACCATGAGTAAAGATATTGTAATGGAACTTCCTACTCTAGAAAGGCACACTCTTTGATCATCCAGTGACAACTACATGTCTAGTATTATAATCCTCATTCAGGTTCCCTTATGAAATGATAGTCTGATTTACCACTTATAAGAATATATTCAGCCTAAATATATTTATCTAGGACTTATTTTCACACCTAATTCCATCATGATATATTTTTGCCGATGAATCCTCATATACTACCAAATCAGGAGAAAAATGATTTAAATATGTTAAACGCTCAGCATAATTCACTATGTACATGCTTCCTTGGGTCAGATGCATAAACTATGAATCCTTTTCTTATATCTGCATCTCTAGGTAGATGTGCTCTAGAAACTTCTCTAGAATTTCCGTCCATAACATATCATTAGTCTATATAGATCATACCTGAATGTCCCACCAGTGCTTCACTGAACTCCGTATAATATAAGTAACTAACTTGACCATTCTCCCAGCCAGAGTATCCAAATATCCAAGTATCATCTCTATGGATTCAATAAATAATTCATCTCACTATGGTCCACCCTCACTAGTAAAATTATGAGAGTGCTACAACAGAAAATCTTTTGTCTTCTCATACATTCATTTCAGAACTCGCTCTGGGTCTCTCTACATGAATTGCATGAGTCAAGAAATGTTCTCTCGGAACTGTTCCCATTCCTCCCCAACTTTTTCCAAGGGTGCCTCAAGTTCCCTATCTAGAATTTCATTTTTGGACATACCCCATAATTTCTCCCTCAACAAGCATCATGGAGAATAAAACTAAAAATACCAACACCTCATAGGTCTCTTAATTCATCTTAATTACATTTACACAAGGGAAGAAACTAACACAAATAGTTTCAACATTTGTTTTCTCCCTTTTCTTGCCACACGGTCTACACTGAGGCCTTATCGTTACCCTTAACCATCATACTCCAAGGTCTTGGTTAAAAGGGGTAAACCTAATCTCATTAATTAATTAAACCATTAATTAAACACATTATCTAAAATGAAATAATTCAACAACTAATTAATTACTCATACTTATAGTATCAATCAAGGTTCTCATCAGATGCCCATTTATTCAAATTTCACATCATTATTTCAATCCCTCATTAAGGAAAAATGTTCATTTTAAACAACATACCCATAACCCATTTTCCCATGAGTTCATAGAGTGATGCATGTCACAAAAACCATGAGTGCCTATAATAATTCATGCAGAATCAAGTATCATGCTTCTTTAGGCCACAAATAAAAATTTAATAACTGAAAAAACAAATATCACATCACACCACAAGTGCATCACCCATGGTGAAATAATATCAAACTGTGACAACAAACATCATTCACAAAAATCACATGTCGAGTACTCATATTTTCCCCTATATAAGGTTTTGAAACTCTCATACATAGTATCATTACCAAGCCTTGACTCTACCTAGTCTCTTGTCAAAATTTCAAAAAAAAAATCAAGTCAATAGAAGAGGAATGAAATGAAAAATCCTCTGATACCAGATTATGACATCCCGACCAGTGTTCCAAAAAACAGTTCCCTAAGCCGGTAGGCCACATGCCCTCAAGCGTTCCTCCCCATACTCTAGAGGGTGTCATTTAGTAGCGATGATCTGGTAATTCTATCTTAGTGAGACTATAAGCTCTTTTATCAGAATAAATCTCTAATAGAAGAAAATAACAATAACCAAGTGCAGAAGCATATAAATAACAAAAACAACACCATGCCATGTGATATTCAAAACAAGGGAATATAGTACTCAAATAAAAGGTAAAAAATTATATGATAATGTGAATTTCAAGTGTCTACAATGAAAATAAAATTAAAGACCCAATGACTCCACTGAGGGTCCTGAACCACATTTGTTTCCCTCTCCCATGCTCCAATCCCAAACAACAACCTATCTCAAGGAATTTACCTTATACTGTCCTGCAAAAACAATGTCTACTCAAGGGCCGATCAGGTGGCCCAAATAGGGTGTCAGTATAACTCACTTGGAAACCATCTACATTGTCTAAAACAAGTCCAGCACAAAGATAGTGTATGCAGTTCTATGATGGAATAAATACAGTGTATAGTTAAGGAGTTACCACATTGTCATTTAATCTTTATTCATCACATTTGTCTCAGTTTCAATTCAGGTATTCCAATTGAATCATCTTTAATTATTATCATTCAATTGTTGTTGAACTTAATTTCAATCACCCCAAATATCATTGAGTGTAGGTTATCATGCCTAACAGTCCACATCTCATTTGGTGTAGATCACCATGCCAAGCACCCCCCAATCTCCATCTTGGATAACTATTTGGGAGCAACATCAGGACCAATTCCAAAAATCTAATATTTCTAGAATTACATGTCTACCACCACAAAAATATCATCCATTTAATCATTCATCATTTCAAAATAATTGGCCATATCATCCCATTACTAATCCAACGACTAGTTAAACATTTCAAATCCCATTAGTTAACTCAAAAATTAACTAAGAACATATCCAATTAATTAATTCATAGATTAATTAATAAATAAAAATAATTATCATTCCATAATTAAAACTTAAAAATTAATTATCCATATCAAATCTAAACTTTTCATAATTAATTCTCACAATTAATTATCTTTGATCAACATCATGGCATATAATTAATTATCACAATTAATTATGCAGCATAACCAAACATCATTTCATTATTAATTTCCCACAATTAATTTTCTTAACATAATAAATTCAATATATAAATTATAATATCACAACCCATAACCAATCCCCAAAACAAATATCTATTTGTGAACCCCCCTTTTTATGTTGTGTGATTCAATTATCAAGTAATCACTATGGAAATCACAAGTCAATTACATATTCCTAATTTCTACAATTTAGGAAGTCTATTATCAAGTTAATCTATAAAATTCATAAACTAACATTCAAATATCAAATCCAAGACTTTGTAAGTTCTATTTAGACCACATAACTCAGTTTATTGATAAATGTTATCCAAATAGAAATCCCAAAAATTCTGAGTGGCACAACATAGTCGATGAAGCTTCAGATCTAAATGCCTAAACCAAAATTACGATCAAAGGCACAATGATCATGAAAATATAGATCTAGATCCAAAATCCTAGATATATATCTCATGTCATAGTTTTAGATACATGAAAACTATGGAGATCTTCTATGAAAAGATCATGGAATGATAGAGGAATAAACAAGATAAGCAACAAGATGAAATCCACTTACCGAGAAGAGTGAAGATCTTAAATCCAAGTATTCAATATTGAAGAAAGGTGTTCAAATCACCTTGGGATAATTGAATAAGGATCTTTTACCACCTAAAATTTTTAAATCCTAATCCAAGGTCAAAATATAGGAGTCTCTGGGTTTCTGTGGATTTAAAAATAATTTATTGGATAAATAATCCTCCGTGTATGATTTACAGGGTAGGGGCAACAGTTTGGGAAAACCATGCCCCAACCGTGTAGACCTCTCTATCCATTTTTTCATGGTTGACATGTTTTTTCCCACACAGTTTGTTAAAAAGTGTCAAAACCATGCAGACCTCTATGTCCATGTTTACATGGTTGGCAGGGTTTAGTCACATGGTTTTTCAGAACGTCCGCAAACTGTGCATAACCAATTATTCGTTAGTTTTTCTTAAAAATTCATCCAAACACACCCCAATACACTACTATAAAAAAATGTACATAAAAACCTAAAAAATTTTCTGACATAATTCTTGAGAAGACTCCATAAAAGGCTTGGATATTACATTAATAAAAATGTGTTAATAAACAATCTCAATAAATGGTGATATTTTTTCAGTAAACTCTTACCACCTAGTAACATTAAAACATAATCCCCATGTATGAAAATGAAATTAAAAATTAGTTCAAATATCCAGAAAATAAGGAGATTCATGATATAACATTTCAAATTCATATTATAGTCTATATATATAAATTTAGGTGAATAACATGGCATGTTTCTAAAAGAAGGAAAAAATGAGACAAAATTACTTTATCGATTTGTTAACTTTTGAAACATAAATCCCATGACATAAATATAATAAACTAGTTATCTAAATACAAATAAATTTTTTTATAAGTTAAATATAATACATTCATGGTTATTATGTACTCGACACAAAATAAATGAGTGTTGAATAAGGCATGGGTATCATGAAAATAAATAGTGATATGAAATTCCCTTACCATGTGTCTTAACTCTCGTCACACTCTATCAAACCACCTATATAATAAATATAAATTTATTAAAAATCTATCAAATATATATATATATATATTTACCTATAATACCATATATTATTCTATTCTGTATTTATATTACATTCTTGTTAACAATTCTATGTTATGGTTTCACTTTGGGTAATATCCGCTTTGTTTTTCACATGTGTCTCAATTTGTAATATCTTTTGTCCTTATACAAATATCACGATTTCAAAAATTTAAAATCTGATTGAAATATAATATATATTAATTATATTTTATTATAAAAACCCATAGAATATAGATGTAAGAAATAATATACACCGTACATGAATATGTTAGGTTGTACATATGCATGAACGTTATTTTCATTTAATTTTATGGTTGAAAGAAATATAGAAAAATAAATATATTTATATATATTTATATATATCATTATTAAAGAGTATTTATTATATAATATATATAATATATATTCTATAAACACATATTTAATATATTCCATGTAGTGTATAATGAAATCAAATCTTCTTGAGGTGGATGCAGTACACACTTTCTGAAACGAAATTGTCGTATTGACAAAAAATGGGAACTATAAAGATATGTGTTGAAAAAGAATTACATAATAGTAAAGACATAATAAATATAATATATAAAATATAGAAATTCAGTTTTCATGATAATTTCCACCATGAGAGGTGGTCAAGGGAAAAAGAAAAATCATCGTTTAGTAAGGAATTAATTCACCATACACATAAAAAGTATTTTGGTTACCCATTATATGGAAGTGTGTGTAAGTGTAGGTTGAAACATTAACATAAAATTATAATAGTGTATTTATGATACTATTGTTTTTATATAAGAATATAAGAATATTATTTTATATAGTGGTGAAAGAAAATAATAGAAATGAGTTTTAGGGAGTGTGTTACCTCTTTATCAGGTAACTTCTTTTGGTTTGAACCAAAGGGGTTCCATGGAAGGGTTTTAACCTATGTTTGGCCACAAATAGTTATATGAGGGATTTTTCAAAGCTATTTGTGAGGATTTTGTTCCATACCATATTTTTTGAGAGGTGTGAGGAAGATGGATGAGAGGAGTCATTCAATAATGGATAGGCAGTGGCACTCATGTAATATATTGGCAAAAGCAAACCCCACCCACGTTTTTTTGTTTATTGTTGACCAAATAATAGAAAAAATATGATAAAATTGAGTATAGAGTATAAATATTGGCATCCAATTGATTTCGGACAATTTTATAAGTCACTTTTGGCCATAAGGTTAGGGTTTAGTCCCTTATTATGCTTAATTTGACATTAATCATTGTAATTAGTTTTAATTACATTCACTAGTATTTTTCGTAAAAAATTAATTTGACCTTAGAAGGAATGAGAAATTTTGATTATTATAAATATGGAATCCATTTCTCCAAATTAAATACATATAAGTGGTAGAAATTAATTTAAATATAACCTAGAGACTAGATGACAATGAGGGTTTTTAAAGTAAACACATTAAAACATTTTCCATGTTTTAAAATAAATTTCAAAAATAAATTTATTCAAATGACAGAAATTATATTTATTGGTAAAAATTAAAATAATTTTAAATTTAAAACTAACTAAAAATTTAATTTATTTATATAAATAAACTAGATGAAAAATAACTTGTGAGTTTAATTTTAGAAATTTTCCATATAATATAAAAATGAAACTACCCAGAAGAAAACCAAAAATTCAGCAAAAACTAATATTTATGTTTATATTTAAAAAATGAATTTTTTTTGACATTTAAAAATTATAAAAATTTCAAAATTTAGATTTAATGTAGGTTCTCCCTCAAAGGGTGGTGAAAGTATCTTAATGAAAAATATAGGTTTTTTACGTATTATTTGTTTTGTTCTTAATGTATTCCTAATGAATATATTGAATGAATATAAAAAATATTTTATTTAATAATATATATATATATATATATTACATTAATATCACTTAATAATTTTAATTAATATTATTTATTATTATAAAAAAACTTAGTTTGAATAAATGTATTTTCTATAAACATATTCCCTTTATATTAAATTGGTTCTTATATTAATTGTAACTAATGAAATAATTGTATATTTGTATAAATAATAGGTTTTCATAAGTTATTTAATAATATTAACAAATAATAACTTAATGGGTAGGTTACGTCTTAATATATTTGAAAATAATAATATATTTTTGTTCAGTAAAACTCGATCATGCATGTTTCACAAGTCCTCAAGGAAAGTCAGTATTTCATATAACATAAGCTAACATTTTTGTTCAATATAGAGAAATATAACCTTTATTATGCATGTATTTCATGATTAAATTGGTATTTTGTGATCCAAACATTTTTTTTAATATAACAAGAGATACATTCAGTTTTGTGTGAAATAAAAAAATATATCAAAGTGATTAAATTAATTTGAAAAAAATTCAAAAATCTCATGGTGTTATAGGAACAATGGATCATGATCATGAGTTTGTATTTGGGTCTTGGAGATGCGATGGATGTATGTCAGTGATGACAGGAATCCGATATAGGACCAGGTATTAATGGATTGTTATCCAGATTGAGTGGATCTATGCATAAGAGCAATGATTGATGTTTCCAAGCAATGGGTAGTCGAGATCTGGTCACATGTAATACTTGTGTTCTAGTGTCAACCCATTTACTAAGAAATATAGAAATTTTGGATGTGTGATGAATCATGATATAGAAAGTTAAATTTGAAATAGAAAATAATGATCGTAGTCTGACTTCTAGCTGACCATAGAGGGTGGTCAATGTTGATATGGGATTTACGGAGTGTTTTAAATGGTTCTGAAGTTGATAGAGGTGCTATATAAATGACATATGAACATTCCTATATTTATAGAATATCAAAAAATAAACTTATTAGAGACTAGGAAAACTCATTATGTAATCCCTTAACAATGGAATATGGGGTTTTAGGCAAGATAAATATCACACATTGTGTTGAAGGATCCACAAGAAATATGACACTACTCGATGTACTATGTTATGTGTACAAGACAGAAACCATGGACTCCATGAGGTTAGAAATAGAATATACCATACGTGAAATTTCGTTTATATATACATGGAATTATGAGTCATGTTCCTTAGTTATGATCCCTCTGTACTTAAGAAGAAGATGGACTACATGTGCTTGGGATTGAATCCACTATAATACCCCTAATTGGTGGGATACACCTTTTACACCATGAAAATGTTTTTTTGTTTTATTTTGATTCACAATCCATGTCCATGTGAGGAAATGTCTAGGTTTCCACGCAGCTTCACACACAATATGACCCCTTGTACACATAGTGTAACTTTTTATGGTAATTATACCATGAATATCTCCCTCTTAGATACTCAAATTGAGGCCCATGATTACCCTATCCTGAACAGTTTTCTATGTAATACATAATAGTGTCCAATATTTTATCATCAAATGTATGATGATATGTGGGGATAGAGGGACATTTCTATTAGTGACAATTGTCCAACAATAGTAGTTTTGTGTGGTTATGGGAGTATTACCAAGGATTGAAACCCACTGTATACTAAGTGGAACCCCACCACCTCAGTCATCGAGTGCTAATAGGGAGTGGGTCCTCCATTGAAGATTGTTCCCCATCAAATGTTTAGTGAAGTAGTGAGGTGTAGGTCCTCCACAAAAATTCATGATGGGATACATGTTATGAATTTATAATATGTAGTACCCATAAAGTTGTGATGTGAAGTGGAAAGGAGTAGACCCTCCACTTGGTATCTTATGTGGTCAAGAGGGTTGTTCCACTTTAGTGATGGAACCTTTGGATCTACAGGCAGATTCATCACTATCAGTTTAGTTGTGGAGATGGTTACACCCTTTATCTCTTCATTATGGCTTATTTTTTAGAATATATAGGTTATTTTAGTTTTTATCATATTTTGGTATACATGATTTGGTGTTGATGAGATGAACACTATCTCTTTGATGATTAGTGTTTAGTATTTCATGGGGTCATACTAGGTATGTATATACTCACACATGATCAGATATACCCACACATATCATGTCATATAAAGTCAAAAAGCCATTTTTTGGAGTCCTCAATTGTCACGAACCAGCCTAGATACTCTTGTGACTCAATAAATGAAATGAATCTGACCTGGCCCAAAGGATGTTCCCAATCTTTATGGGTGGGATACTATCACCCAGAAACCTAAAATTTGAATGTGGGAATACATTTTCAACAAAAAAACTAATAAAGATAAACAAGTTAGTGTTCATAGATTAAAACTCCAAAGGGATAATTTTACCAAAAGTCAAATAGGGAAATATTGCTCAAGTATCAACCAGAAAGCACAAGAAAAAATGTAAAAACTCCATGTCAAAATAGATGTAACTCTCTATGATCAAGGATAAATAGATAATACCTCCTTTATATGGTTCCTTACCCTTCCTATAACCTGTATTAAGATAATATACTAACACCTAAAGGCACATGTAGAGTGTGTGGTAAATTCCTAGTACAGTCTCACCAAGGATTCCATAAAATAATCCTCATTTAATTAACCCAATAAATCATTCAATTTATCTTAAACATACTAGAAATTTCAAATTAATATTTCAAAAAAATAATTCCTTACATATTAAATTATGGAATTAATTTAAAATTTGACTTAATAATTTTTTATATAAAATCATTTAATATATTCACAAGGCATGTAAGAAGTTTACAATAATTGAATATATTTAATATACAAACAACAAGAAACATGTTCATCTCATGAAAGGTATGATAGATCTAGGCTACTATATCTTCATACATAGGAAGTTGAATCGTGATAATATGTGTATACACATTCTCATTTTATACTGACCAAAGAGGACCCATTACCATCCCATCGGTGGTGTGACATACTACAATAGGTCTTGTTTGAGTTAAAAAGTATCAAAAGAGTTCAATCCCAGAAACTCACTCACTAACCAGTATTACTTGTTTTGTAAAATAAATAATTGATGAGAAATTTATTTTAAGACTACTTTAAATACAATTAATCCCATACTACATTTCAAATAGGCCAATTTTCAATTTTAAAACAAATATTATTTTTTAATCAAAACATGTCTTTTTCTAATATAATATCATGCAGTTTCTATGAAAAACAGTTGAATCTATTTTTCTCAAATACGAATTTGAAATCAATTTCAGAAAACAAAAATAAAAAATTAAAATTTGACAACTAAATTGCACAATTTAATTGGATTGATTCAATCGAATTTCACAAATCACCCCTATTCAATTTAATTGGGGGGGATTTCATGCCAAAATACATTTTCTATTCCAAATCCCTCAATTATATGGAATTAGGTTTTTAGTAATTCAATTGAAATCAATTTCAATTAATTGAAATTAAATATATAATAATAATTTAAATATTGAAATTTAGGGTTGATAAATTTTTTCCATCATGATGGAGCCACCTAACTTGGAATGAGGGGATCTCGAAATGCCAAACCATAAACTATAAAAACAAACGAGGAATTATGAAAATAAATATCCATGAAATAACCTTAGATCCAAGATGTATGTAATTTGTTATTATATATTCCTATAATATGAAAATTTATAAATAAACTTGGGGAGAGAAGAAGAGGGAGCATGAGAAAGATAATAGGAGGAAGAAACGTGCCTGGTAGAGATCGAATATTGTTCGCAATGATTTGATCCACATCTGGAAGGGTGTAGAGGGGACAAAGTCTCTTCTTGAAGGATCCCCTACAATATGAAATGATAATTGTTCAAAATAGGTCTATTTGGGACCCTAATTTATGATTTATGGATTTTAAAATATTTTTTGAATTTATTATTTCTGGTATGCAGTGTTAGTGGGGTAGGGCCGAACTATGTAGAAAAAATGTTTCCCCTCATCATGCAACCCATTTAAATGGTCTGATCGATTTCTCCTATGTGGGGGAACAAATTTTCAAGTTGTGATCCAAGAATGAAAATCCTCAATTCCATATCTTGCATGGTTCTCACTATCAAGGATCATAATTTGGGAAAACCACACATCAACCATGCGTAACCTAATTCCCATCCAATATTTTAAAAATTCACTTAAAACCCAATTAAATTAAACAAAACCAAATAATGATAAAAATAGGGGTTTAGAAATACCATAAAACCACAATATGACGCTTCAAACTCCCGACCATAGACACATTTCCCCCCCGAAATGCTACTATGAAGCTTAAATGTCAAAAATTTGAGGGCACTACTCTCTCATCAGTGCCTCTTAATCCCATTTCTCATGAGAATCAAAATAATTCTACCATATAACTCGAGGAAAAAGTATAATAGTCCCACAACATACCCTAGTTTCGTAATCAACTATACTGACAGGTAGATTAGTCAAAGATAAATCAGGTTTTACCCCAAGTTCACTACAACTCAGAACATGATATGGGTCAAGTATATTAACCTCATAGATAAGAGTAATGGAATGTCTTTTGTATGAAAATCAACTATAGTAGAAGATCAAAATAGTAATAAACATTCCCCACAAACTCCACAACCTCAAAAGACCCCATAAAATGAGGACCGATCTTCCCTTTCCTCCCAAGCTGTCGATGACCCAACCAAGGTGGAACCTTCCAGAACCCCAAATCACTAATTGAAAACTCAAAAGGATTATGGACATGATCAACATAAGACATATACCAGTTCATTTCATCAACATTATCTCTATAGTCTAATGAATCTTTGATGTTGTCTCTTAAACCAAGAATTACCCAACCAAGGAACTTTCCCTGATCTCTGACCAACACAATAGAGATTTATATGGATGACCATACATGGCCTAAAAGGATCCAATATTATCATGAACTGGTAAATATTGTTATCTGAAAGATCAACAATTCCAATATAGTCAACCCCCCCCCCCAATTGAGAATTCAATCACGTAGCAAATCCTCAAGATTCTTTATATCTCTTTCTATCTGACCATATGACTATAGATGGTATGACATACTAAAAGCGGTCTAAGATTCCAGTTTATATTGATGGTCTCTCCAAAAATTTGATGTTAACTATTTATCCCTATTTGAGACTATAATAGATGAATCTCGATGGAAATGATAAATATATTTCTCATAGGGATTTCCCAACTTCTTAACTTTCGTTGTACCACAAATGGTTATTAAGTTATCCGATTTAGTCATTCTATCATTCATAACCCATATAAGGTTCGTCAATATCTTGGGATGTGGAAACCCAAAAAAATTGTCCATAGAGATTTGACTCCACATCTAATATATCAGTAGAACTATATGAGGAAAACTTGATGGTTTTTGGTTCTTTTCCTTGACCTATAAGCACATGTAATAATGAGATACAAACTCACAAATGTTCAGTCTCATACCTGGCCACCAGAATCTTTTCCACATTTCATATAACATCTTCATGGTTCTTGAGTTCATCGAACACTAAGAATTATAGAAATACCCAATCAGATATTTCCTTACCGCTATTTCACAGAAAATATATTTTGATAGGATAGAATTACCTTGGTAGATAATGACCAGTGAAGTGTGGTATTCCCACTATAAATAGAGTCTCTAATGCTATATAACTATTCATAATTTTTTTTCTTGATGATTCGTCTTGAGAAGAGTGGATGTAAGATTAAAACTCTACAAAGGAAAATCATCCCATGATTCCCATACTCCAATATGAAACCATGGAAAAGTATCAATCACGTTCCACTCTTCTGATAATTCCATTACTTCTTGGGTCAATTGTTTCATTATGCATGCATCTGTAATGATATTATATTTCCCTAGGGGTATATGAAATGGCAATGTTGAAATATTATAGTCATTCTACCCAACACCTATGGAAGAGATTCATATCTTTTTAGATAAGATATAACTCATTGTGGGTTGAAATACATGAAAACCCATTATCTAAAAAGGTAATTCCACATATTTTAAGTGTGTGCATCACACCTACAAGTTGAAGGTCATGATTTGGATAATTAGTCTTGTGTTTCCTATATAGTTTATCACCACAAGAAACAACATGATTTCCGTATATAAGAACATATCCCAAATAGTAAATCAATGTATCACTGAAGACCACATATCCCTACCCATCCACATGATGAGTCCACACCAATGAAATAGAAAAAATATATTTTATCTCAACATAATAACTATTTTGATTCTAATCCCAAGAAACATTAATCTCTTTCAAGTAAGATAATTCATCAGATAAGAAAACATTGAAAATCCCTTTTGGAACAAGTGATAATACCGAATTAATGTAATAATCTCTGAATCGTGAAAACATTTCATAGTTATTCCCATTTCATAATAGTCATCACTTACATAGGATGAGATGCTATATGATGTTCTGAAACATTGTTCAACAACATCAATTCCCATATCAATAAATCCTAATTTTAATGCTTGATATAATTTAAGTGGTTTATCAACAATTCCATAACTACTCTAATATGATGCACATGTTCTTCCACAGACATAGCGTAAACAAGTATTTCAAAAAAAAAAATTCCCCCAAAAATATGCAATTTTCTCATGTAAATTTTTTTCATTAAATCCATAAAGACTATAAGAAAATTGGTTAGACCATATGGAACGAAAATTTACTCTTAATAGACATACCTTCTCTGAAAGGTAGTTTTCGGAATATCAGATTCCTTTATCTTCATCTGATAGTAACCAGACGGAAGATCAGTCTTTATGAACCAATTCACCACATTCAATTGGTTAAACATATCATCAATATATAGAAATAGATACGTTTTCTTTACATTACCTCGATTTAGTTTGTGGTAATCAATAGAAATATGATGTGACCCATCTGTATTCATAGAAAAGAGAATTAGTGCCGCCCAAGGTGACGCACTCAGGCATTGAAAACCTTACTCTATAAGATAATCCAATTGAGACTTCAACTCCTTCAATTCTTCTTATTCAATGTGGTAATAGGAAACATAAACTAGTAGAGTACCAGACACTAAGTTGATAAAAAATATACCACTCTTACTAGTAGAAAACTAGAGATTTCATAAGGGAACATGCTAAGAAGATAAAAAAAAATTGGAGGGAGATCATCATAACTGATTAATACTATGAAACAAATGAAAACAAAGATATCATTTTCCCCAATTCTAGATAAGTAGGTACATATCTACTCATCCTTGCATCCCATTCTCATAGAAAGGCATGACATACAATATAAGGTGTAGTGAAGGAGACATGTTGAAGGTAATAATCAATCTATACATTATTAGAAATGATACATTTCATATCAAATATGATATTTGGTGGATTAATGTAATAAACTAGAAAACCCGAAGTTAGATCAAAATCTAATAGAGAGAGAGAAAATATAAGGACTATGGAGACTATATTCCCTCTTTATTCTAAGGGGTGTAGTAATATATATCACATAAGAAAAAAAATCCTTTGGAGGATTTAGTAGATTAAAAATATGGGTTGAAATGAACAAATGAGATGTGACTGTATCGAATATAGTGGTAAATAATTATGAAGCTATTGTAATGGTTCCACTCACAATCGCTAATCCAATATCCTCTTTATCTAGTGACTCTTTTACTATGTGAAGAATCATTATTCCAGATGCATGTGATAAGAACCAATTTTTTCATCAATAATACAATTTCACATAGTTTTAGAAGGTGATAATGATCTAGTTACACTATGTGGGGTAGAAACGACATTTTAGAATATCTGAAAGTGACCTGAGAGTCCGTAGGAACCACATATATTGGGAGATTTACTGAAAAAACATTTATAATTCACAATATTTCCTCACTTTTATAAAAGAAAAGGGCCTATGAGGGGAATTGAATATGGTCTATAAGAACCCTACTTTCAAGAACCAACACATGATTCATCACACTTCCTATGTTCTTTAGAAGAATTTATACTACCACTAGTAGAGCATGAAACTCACTTTAACCTTGACTTTCAAGCTGAGTCTATTTCGATCATCATTGATCTATTGAGAACATCACCATAAAAAGGCATATTCAGCAAGAAAACCTAAAAAAAATATATCAAATTGAGGTCCCTACTCAAACTATCAAGTATTCTTCTTCTCATTCAATATAATGTCATTTTCAAACTGCCCAAGCTCAACAAAATAGTTTTAATACTCTGTCATGGTATTTTAAAACAACTAAAGGTTGGAAAACTCAAAATCCATAGACAACACTATCAAAAATTGATATAAATATTATTCAAAAAGTCCATTAATTTCATTACACTATAAGACCTCATAATTAATTTAAATCACCATTTTTTACCACTTTCTCCTTCTTGGTCCTTATTACACAAAGGTGGAACACTTCACCATGATTTCATCAGGTGTCTCCAAAAACATAAACAAGCTTTCAATATTACTCAACCATTCCTCAAATTCATGAGGATAATTGGTGCCTTTGAATGCTTGTGGGTTACATTAAAGAATCCCATGAGAATGATTTTGGAAAACAACACAATGAGGTTTCAAAACTAGAGCCTGTATGGTGAATGGTGGTGGCACCTGTCCCAAAGCATGCCTATTAGGCATAATAAAATCATCCAAAATAAGGTCCATGAGATGGTTTTATCTTAGAGGATCATTTTTAGATTCATCTGGGATCTGATTCTCATATCTTTTTCAATTGAATTATGCTACACAACATCAACAAACAACAATGTAGACATAAGATAAACACTAAAACCGATAAACATAGGGAATAATTTCCAACATATAAGAATAAGAGATTTAGATTTAAATCATATAAAAATCAAATGAATGGAAAATACTAGAATTAGTCCTCATGATTTATTTCACAAACCATCCCTAATGACTTAGGATTCATTACGGTGATATTTGGCTAAGAACATAATAAAAAACCTCCTAAGTCCAGAAAATATTACACAATTTCATACTAACATAAAATAATGATGAAAAAACTACACCATTGATACCACGTTATCATGAATCAGACAAGATACCTAGGTAACCCAATAACTAAGCCATAACTGTCATGGTCCAAAGAGAATTATTGATCCCCATGGGTTGGCGACTAATGCTTGACATCGTATAATATGAATGTGGGAAATTATTTTACCGAAACACAATGGATGAATGATAAAAAAAATTTAGTATGTATACAAGAAAACTCTATATACATTAGTGTAATAGAAGCCAAATTGGTAAAAACAGGTTAAGGTGAAACCATAAAGCACTAAAAAACAATATAAAACACCATGTGCCAACAGATGCTAGTATCCAAGCCTATGTATCAATAAAAACTTCCACCCTCAAGTGGTGCCATAACCTTTCTCAAACAATGATTAATATTGCATTAAAAAACCCAAAGGAACATGGAGGATGTGAGCTAAAATATGAGTAGGTTCTTTATAAGGATTTCATAAAAGTAGCCATATTTAATTAACCAAATAAAGCTTTCCATTTTTAATAAACATGCATGTAATTTAAAAAGATTATATAAAAAATCATTTTCATAATTTGAAATGATGTAAATACTTTAATTAAATGTCTTAATATACATTTTATATAAAATAGTTTTTATAAATTCATACTGCATGTAAGAAGATTATAAAAATGAAATATATTTCAAATACAAACAATGACAACATAGTCATCTTCAAAAAGGTACAATAGTTTTGTAGATATGGGATCCGTAGATACTAAAAGGTGAATAATGGAAATATGTGTATACACACTTACATTTCATTCTAACCAAATATGACCCATCACCATCCCATGGAAGATATGACTAGATATACTAGGTTTTAATTCAATTGTAATGCTTCAAAAGAGTGTTATTCTGATAAATCACAAATTGGATAGAATTTTAAGAAGTCTGATACAAATAAATTATTCAAAATTTATTTTAAGACTTCTTAAAATAGAATCCATCCCATTATCCATTTTAAATATTCTAATTTTCCATTCAAAAACAAAAACTAATTTGTAATCAAAACAAGACTTTTCACAAATAAAACCAATTGATTTTTGTCAAAACCATTTTAATCCATTTTTTCTAAAATAAAAATTTGAAATAAATTCCATCAAATTAATTTCTCAATTTATATTTCCAAATTTAAATTACACAATTTAATTTGGTGTTTTCCATCCATTTGAAAAATCACCCCAATTCAATAAAATTTGATTTTTTTTCCAAATTTCATTCCAAAATCCAATGGAAAATCGAAATCCCCCCGTTCAATGGAAATAGGATTATCATAAATCAATTTAATTTAATTTCAATAAATTTAATTTAAATAAAATAATTGGATTAAAATTAAAAAAAATTGGGTTAATAATTTTGTTCTATCCTGATAGAACAACATATATAGAAAACACGGGATCTCAAAATGTCAAACCTTAAACGTAAAAAGTAATAAAGAAT
Source organism: Viscum album (assembly GCA_963277665.1). Taxonomy (NCBI): domain Eukaryota; kingdom Viridiplantae; phylum Streptophyta; class Magnoliopsida; order Santalales; family Viscaceae; genus Viscum; species Viscum album. The sequence continues at coordinate 1,995,758,959 of OY728151.1, forward strand.
GTAAAAAATAACGATTCGAAAAACAAACCTAGATCCAATTTCTAAAATATTTTTTATTATATGCTCAAAAACATGGAGATCTATAAAAAACTAGGTAGAAAAGAAGATATAGTGGATGATAGAGAACAAGATGAAGGAACCTACCTCATGGGGATTAAAATTTGTTCCCCAAGATTCAATCTCCTTATAAAAGGGTGTAGAGGGGTATAAATCGTATATTTGAAGAATTCAAAGAATAAGAAACCATAATGGTTCAAATTAGGTCCATTTGGAACCCTAATTTATGTTTTTGGGAATTTAAAAATATTTTTTCAATAAATTATTTCTCGTACACTCAGTTAGCTGGGTAAGGTCGCGCAATATATAAAAACTATGCTCCCTAGAAATTAAACCATTTTAAATGGGTTTAACAGTTTCTTTTGGATGGTATAATGGATTTTAAAACCATTTTCCAACCATAAAAAACCCCATTTCCTTGGTTTATGTAGATTTCACTATCAAGATACGCAGTTTGGGAAAATTATTCCCAAACCTACATAGCCATAAAGTGAATCCTAAATTATAAAATATCCCTAGAAACTCCCCTAAACTAAACCCAACCAAATAATTATTAAAATAGTGGTTTAGGAATACCAAAAACTACGAAAATTATTATCAATGAACCATGTGTAGGTGGAGATTTATAGGTTCTAGTTATGCTAGATAATCCTCTGATGGATTCAAGAGATGCTTTTTGGCTAGATGCCCACAATTTTCAATGGGTTTAGGAGCTTTATAGATTTCATTGGGATTTTATTTGGACATTTTACATTTAATTTAGTTATTATTTTTCTGTAATTTGGTATATATATTAGGCATTCATTACTATATGAGTTTTTACCTTTCTATATCATACTGGTGTATAGAGAAGTGTTCATGAGTTTACACACTTTATACTAAGAAATCCCTTGTTTATGATATTAATAATTGGCTCTAGTCACTATATTACAGACTATTGAAATTGTAATTGAGGTTTCATAGACGACATACCACTGGATATGAAGGCCTTAGTGGGCCAGGTCATTAAATTTTTAAGAAAATTTAACAAATAAATTATTAAAATTAATATCTTATAAGTTATAATATTTTTGTGGATAAATATTAAAAAAAAGTTATTTCATTAAAATATGTAGAAATATGGTTATAGGATATTTCCCTCATATTTTAAAAATATAGATATATCATTTAACCAAGATGAAATAGTTTTATTCATAACTTCTTCTAAAAAATTTATTAATTACAATGATTTATAGACACTATATTGTAAAATTTTCATCTCAAAATATTCATAAATATTAATTTTAAAATATAATATCTGATCATATAATATAAATAATATGAAATTAACATCCTTTATTCTAGATTCATTCGATATTTGATGTAATCCATTTGATTCTCCTCTTTGATGTAGAAATAATATTCATAGTCACTAGTAGGAATTATAAGTTCTCCATTTAATTTATTTATTTATTTTCATATTTACATACATATTTAAAAAAATTATATAGTTTTTATATGGTATCATATACCATTTACAATATAAGAACTGTGTTCTCAAAAATGAATACCGAACACAGAATCTCCAGGGTGATTCATGAGACGCTATAGCTATTTTTATAAATTCCTCCTCTTGTGACTCGGTATTCCACATTGCTAAAATTTATCCTCATTCATGGTACCCCCTTTATGAGTCAATTACCTAGGATAACTATTAAACCCTCTAATAATATTCTATTATCATAGATTTTATCATTTTATATTTTTGATATGACACTAGATCTGAGACCATATATTCCCTACAGAGCTATTATCAACATATTTATGAGATCATGTAAAATTTTATTAAACTCATTCATACATTAGATTGTAATGAATTTCAAAAATCTTTTAAAAAATTATATTAAAGTAATTTAAAAATAAACATAATGTCATAATAGAGACTATAGACACTTTAAGTCATTGAAATATCTAATCATGTAGATTAAATGAGTAGATAATGAAATTAATTCACACATACTAGATCTAAAAAAATCCCAAAAACCATAAACCTCATAAGTATCTATTGTTTATATTAAATAAAATTCATGTAATCTATCATCTTGAATGAATTCATGTTCTCGTGTTGTTTTTATAACATAAAATCCATGGATACAGTCATAAGAGGTGATATATTAAGTGTATCCTTTAATTTGTTATCATTATTTTAGATACCCAGACATAAAAAACATAGACATTATATAATTTTTTGAATAATATTTATGACATTAAACAATCATAATATTGTGGAATGAAATAGGTTAGCATACTTGGAAAATTGAAAACACAAACATTGGTCCATAAGTGTGCTACGCAATCTCCCACAATGTCTTTCACAACTATAAACCTTCTTAGAAATATCATAAATAATAATTATTTTCATTAAATAAAAAAATAAAATAAATAGAAATAGTGATCTATGATGACCAGTAAGGGTAATCAAGAGGGATATATTAGTACAATATGAACATAATGGTATGAGAACCTAAGAATAAAATTAAAATCATACACTACATATCAATGTTAACAATCATGATTCTTGGTATAATGAATGGCAGTTCATAATTATCGAATCATTAGGGAATCAAAGGACATGATTCATGAGATAATAACACAGGAATAAGATAATGATTTTTGCATTCAAAAAAGCCTTGAAAATAATTTCCATATTGGTCAAGGATCACTCCCAATCTATAATAGTATATAAAGTTATTTACTGAATAGAGTTCACTCCATGTTCTACCACTATATTTATGTACCATTTCCACTCGTTTTTCAAACCCTATAATTATAAACATGATTAGCTCCCTATTCCAACCATATATATATCATGAGATAGGTAAATTTTTTTCGAATGTATTGGAGGAATATGTAGGTCCCACCCATCATATAATGAAAACCATATTCATGTGTGCCATATGATCATAAACATTTATCATATCATAACCCATTGAATGAAATGGGTATCATAAACATTTAATCATATAAAAAACTATGGAAAATTGATATGTTTAATAATCATTTCATCATATAATAAATTCTAATAAAGTGGATTTCACAAGTATTTTATCGCAGTAGATAACGTGGAAGAAATAATGGTTTCATAAACATCATAAAATCAAAAAAAATTGATTGAAATAAAATGAATTTTATAGTTGTATTATATCCCCAATAATTCATAGCCAAAATCGATGAATTTAATCTTATATAGTAAACAATTATGAAGATCTTTTATAATAATTCATGGTGAAAATAAACCTTCCAGTTTGAAAAACATGTTTTAAAACATAATGATTTTTGAAAACCATGTTTCATTGAAAATAACATTTAAAAATTAAAATGAAAGCTTTTAATCAATATGTGGTCTTGATTTTGGACAATACTTTTCATTTAATTCACATCGAAACTAGGATGTATTCAAAACTTTCACTTAAATCTAGACACACATTTTTTTTGTAAAACGACCTGAAGATTCATATCAATTTACTTTAAATAAATAATAAATTAATAAAATATCTTTTAAAAATTATATGAGAGGAATAAAAAAATAAAAATTATTTTATGATATCATGGATTAGAAAGAAAACAAATTTCTGATTGAAGATATAATGAAGTAGGATTTTATTAAAAACATCTTCGAAATTATCGTAAGTAAAAATGAGTGTAAAATTTTATCATTACATGAATATATCATGGATAACTAGAGGGGAATAAATTTAATTAAAATTATTTTGAGGAAGATAATGATATTTCAACATTTATCACTTTCTCATAAACAATCCTTATAAATAATGAGACTGTAACAAAAAATCATTACCAGTTTGGTAAGATTGAATCAAAAAAACAATAATGAAAGAAAAAAAAAATGAATCCTAAAATATCATGATGACGACTCAATTCATGATATTATTTTTCATTGGGGATATATATATATATATCTTGTGAAATATTCTTGTTGCACAAAATAAAATACAACTCAATGAATGAAAATTGGGGGAAGTCATATTTTACTAATTGAAAAACATTAAAATGAAATCCCTGTGAAATAATAACATCAATAGAAACATTAATTATCTTTAATTTAGGTATATTAATGTTATATCATTTTATAGGGAACTATAATATCCATACAAAATAATGAAGTGGTGAATTCAGAATTACTCTGTTGGAAATAAAAGTGACACTAGAAATCCTCATACATTATATCTTGACTTCTGTCATACTCATAAAACAAATGTATAATTGTTTTAAAAAAATTATTAATTTATTATAGGAACATATTAATATTTATTATATCAGATGATCATTTTGTAAAAGCTTATCTCTCTTTTGTTCATGATTATTCTCATTGCTTCATGTATTAATTTCTATGTTTTGAATTTCGTGCTATGTTATGAATGTTCCAGTTCTTATACATATTATATAGTTACATAATCTCTATAATAATAATACATAAATAATTATATTATTTATATTTAAAATATACAATTAATAACAAGAATTAAATATGGTTATGAAAAATGAAATAATGTTACAATCATGGAGACAGTAGTTCATACCTATACATGGGTAACGTTTCCATTTTTCAATGATCACTATTGAAGGTTGTTATGTAATATTTTTCATTTAAATAATGATAATTATGTCAATAAATAAATTATTATTCAATTATATATACTTATATATATCATTATTGTCATGTGATGGTGAAAAAAATGAATCATTTCGCTCCGAGGAGGAAGTGGTCCACATGTCGACAAACGACATTATCATCTTTTTCAGTTAGTGAAAAAGAAAAAAATAAAATGAAATATTATATTTCAAGAATAAAAAATATTTCTTTAATTTCATAAATATTTTATTTATATCACATGTATTTTTTATATTTACCCTTATTACCTTTCAAGTAGTGCATTAGTGAAAAACAAATCACATCACATTGTGAGGCAAGTGTTCACCAAACACATGAGTGATGTTATCATATTCCTTAAAAATGGAATTATGAAGGTTATATATGATACAATGAATCCAAATGTATAATTATGTTATAAATATAACATATAATAATTATATACTTCATCATAGCCAATCATGATAGGTCGTAATGAAAAAATGAATGGCATAATTTCATGAGGCGGTTGTCCGCCAAACACATGAATAATGATTTTGTATAATGGATGTGTTTATGGTTGTAAATAATACCATTAGAATTAAAAAATATCAATGTATGGAATATACAAAGGTTATTATATCATCATGGTTTAATAATAATTGAAGGTGGAAGGGAAAGGAATGAAATTAAAAAGTTTTTCAAAGAACGCTACCTCTTATTCGAGTATCCTTCTAAGGATTATACAAAAGGCCTCCCAAGGATGTATTTATGCCTCAAATAAGGAATATATGACATGGGGAAAGATTTTGGGAAGGTATTTATTTATTTATTTCCTAAACCCAAGAGGTTTGAAGGTGTGAGGAAGGGAGTAGAGGGAGTGGCCTTTTATAAGTTGGTTGAGTGACACGCTTGTAGTTGTTTTGAAGGAGAAAATTCAACCTAGGTTTTTTCATTTAAATAGGACCCAATTATGGTATATTCTCTATACTAGATTTCACACATTCTATATATTTCCATAAAATCAGTTTTGGATAAGTTTGGTGTCATTTTTACACAATATATTCAATGTTTAACCACTAATTAAAATCATTTTTAACCTTAATTGTTGTAATTAATTATAACTATTTCACTAATCACTATGGTCACACATTAAGTTGAAATTAATAGATATTAAAAATTATTCTTCATGAGAATATGGAATACATTTTTTTAAATTCAATTCAATTATCATTTAAATTTTAATTTAATATTATTCATGTAGGTACAGTGATATAGTGGGTTTTTAATAACTATTTTTTGGAGAAAAAGATGATTCTGTATTATGTATATGAATAATATTTATTATTATTTTATGAAAATACATTAGTATTTATTGACATAAAATATTTATATTTTGTTCAAAAAATTACCCAATTTTTATTATTTTATTTAATAGAAAATAATAAACATTATTCATTTAAAATAGTTTTTTAAAATACCCGTTTTTAAACCAAGAAATAATAATATATAAGACTAATATAATGTTTATACAAAGTAATAATGATGATAAATTGTAACTAAATAAAATTTATGTAATTAAAAAAAAATCAAAACATTTCGGGGCTTTTAAATTACACAATTTTTATAAAAGACAAAACATGGTTTACAAAAATTCAAATTTTCACTATTCACTAAAAAATAAATATTTTTTTTAAAATACCTAAATTTAAACCAAAAAAATGTAGATATTTATATTAAAAAAAGGAATTTCATTTTATTAATTTTTTTTTATAAAAGTTCAAAAATTTATTAAATTATTATTTTATGAAATTAAATAAAAATCATAATTTGAAAAAAATAATTTTTAAGTATAAAATCACATAACAAAAAATTGATTGAATATTTACTAATATGTTTTAAATAATTTAAATATAAATATAGAAATATATATCATAAATTATATAATACTATTTAGTCCCTTCAATTCAATGGATAGGTTATAATGTAATATATATCACGGGTCATTTATGTTTGATGTTGTTTGTTGAATATGATATCAAAAAAAACAAATTTGAGTTTCCATGTAACATAATATAAACAGTGTGTTGTGTGTACCACATGATAAACATAGTGTTGCATGTGACATAATATAAACTAATTTTTCTGTTTCCTTTAAGACAAGGAATATATTTTTATTCTTTCAAAATCTCAGTGTGTTATGTCCTCCTCCCATTTAATAAAATGTGTCCTCATAATTTGAACTTTATCTCAGTAATAAAAGGTAAGATATTTGAAAATAGATTTTTGTTGTAATGTGAAATCCTAAAAATGGTAAATAAAACATCATCTTAATAGTAAGGGATGTACAAATGTCATATATAAAAAAATAACTATACTTCCAAATAGAAGAATATAGATGGGAATGAAAAAAAGTTTTAAATAATTATAGAATGATAGAGTTCATTGATTTCAAGAATGAGAATGATTAATGGAATGTTAAGGGACTCAAATCCATTATGTGTTTTCTATCAAAAATCTATCAGATAATTATAATTGATGGTTTTGGATTAATTCTTTTATTTCAATAACTTTAACATATATTTGATGAATTATAATTCCATCTAGAGTAAGAGAATATGGATATATACATTTTTATTGAGTATAATTTCATCCTTTAATAAATTTACCCAAAAATATTATCTATTTACCCAATGATTTGCATTGAAGATTAAATTTTCCTTATTGAATCACACAAATAAATTTTTTAAGACCATATAATGATAAAATGGATAAAAATTTATTCATTGTGTAATTAAACATTTTCCAAAATAAAAATTGTTAGAACATGGTAGGATAATTCCGAAAATGAATAAAACATCATACATTAATCACAAAATTTCAAAAGTAATCACCAAATTTGAAACTAAATCTTGCCATAAATTAATATAATAAAAATTATTCAACCGTTTCCAAACTATGTTTGAAACCCAAAAATGTGACACCATAGGTTTAAAAATAAGTTTTATTACTTTTCAATGTTCCAAAATGAAATAAAATACATAAATTTAAAAATATAGAGACATATACAGTAAGAATATAATTTATAAAATGACCAGAATACATCTCTGAAACATAAGAACAAACCCATTAATCCCACTACCATCGATAATAAAAAAACTAGAATTCCTCTGAGAAACCCAACGATGCTGATTTGGTAGTCCACATATTTTGGATATGATATATGCATACATGTTGTATCAAGAACAATAGAAATAAAACTAAGAATAAGAGGAACATATAAAACCATTTTGGAAAGCAGTGGTGTGAGCATCAGTGTATTTTTTCTTTGTGTTTGAACTGTGTTTAGACATTAATATTTATAACTTTTTATCCAACTATTGTAAAACCCATTTGTTCGAACTTTTAATATTTATAAATGACCTATGAAAACTACTAATATATAAATAAAATAAATAAAAAATGTTTGTTTTAATATTTTACTTTTAATTGATATGAAATAAACGAACATTGTGTATTTAATAATTTTTCATATATAAAAAATATATACTCTAATAAATAATTTTTTTTAATAATTTAAATGAATATATTAAAAATTTTGTGGAAATTATATTATGAAATATTTAAAATTACAATAATTAATATAAGTATAATATATATATATATATATAATAATATACTTTTAAATTATAAAATGAAACGATAAAATATAAAATGATAAAAATTTATTTTTTTAAAAAAACTGAAAGAAATGATAATAAAAAAATGAGATTTAATGGAAATGTGGGATTCAATACCACAGGGTTTCAGTTTTATGGGAAATAAAAGGTCAGGTTTGGGGGAGTTTATTACAAAGAAGAGGATTCGAGCTTGGAGTTGATCTGAGAGAATGATTCATCTTTAGTGAGTGGCAAGGAGATCATCATATTTGTTTCGATCCAATGGATTTGGAGAAGTCGAAGCTGTTCATGGCTACATGGAATCGAAGTCGAAATCTGAACAATATACTTCAATTAAAATCACAATTGACATTGTCAGATCCTTTCATGTTAGATCACTGTCGAGGTCTATTTCTAGAATAACAAGTAGGTTGCCTTTTCTTATCCTGATCTAATACCGAATTTGTTCATAAATTTCTAGTCACCAATTTATTTGGTTTATTTTCTTCGTATGGTTTATCAAATACTTCTTAAATTTATTTGATCTCACTTTTTTCCCATCCATTTAGAATTGCAGTTGTTTTTCCTTTCACGCTGCAACAATGAGATTCAAAATCCAATTTTTTAATTCAGTATAGCCTTCCACGATAAAACCCCAAATTAAATAATACTGTTATGAAATAAAATATACATTTGAGTTCACATCAAACCTATTTTTATGTGTTGTTTAATCCATTTAGATTTATTTTGGTTTCGTAAATTTTGTTTGGGTCTAATTCTAAATAATTATTTATGAATCCAGGGTATCTGTGGGACTTTTTCATCATGAATCTTACAGTTAATCATTTAAATAAATATATGGGTATCTCAATAAACAAATTTTTATAAATTATACTTTACAAAAAACATGAAATAAATTATATTTTACTGTTTGTGAGATAGTCTATTTAAAAAAACAAATTTTCTGAATGCCAGGAATGGGATACTTGGAGTATGTGTACCCTGATTGGGCAGTCCTTGCTCTGCTATTGCACTACTTGGGTTAATTGACCTTTCTAGTTGTTTTAGAGGTAAGGGTTTATTATTTTTCAAATATATTCTATTCAATTTCCATTTATATTTTCATAAGTGGGATTATACAGAATTTAGTCATATTCATGTTTTTAATTAATGTTTCAAAAAAGGATTTTATAATGAAAATTATACTTTTTATAATTCTAATTTTAAAATTTATATTAGAAATTTATTTAAAAACTATTCTTATTTATGATAATAAATTATTTTTTGGTAAGGTAAATTATTATTATTTTTATTTGATATCTCAGGTTAAAATGTTATTTGAGTTCATTGTTGAAAAAACTTTTTTAAAAATAATAACATATTATGACATTCTGTTCTAATTATTAATGGAAATTTATTTTCAAATAACTATTTATATATGTAATTATTTAGTTTATTTTCAATCTCCACGAATAAAATATTTTTTCATACCTCATGCTTTATTTCAATGGCATGTAAAAATTATTTGTATTTATTTTGATATACCAACATGCCCATATAAGTACATTTATCCATATATGTATAAAAAATTTCAGAATAATTTATGTATGATTGTATATGTATTTAATCCATGATTTAATATGAATTCATAATTAATTATGCTAATGAATATTTTTCATTTATCGTATTTTTTCTCAACAATGTATTTAATTAGTGAATAACGTGTGTGGTATGTTCCATGTCAACACACAAACAGAAACACACACACAAACACACACACACACACACACATATCTCTGTGTGTGTGTGTGTCTAGATGGATGAAATGATGATTTTATTGTCCATTTATCATCATGTTTCAAAAAAACACACCTAAGATATCATAACATTTTATCAACATTATGGAAATTGAGGTTGTACATATACATTTCCATGCATTGTGCATTAGATTGACACCCATTACATTTATAATATGTTTATATTTTAATTTAAATTTTTAAGGCTTATTCATGAAATTAATAAATACATGGATATCATAGAATTTGTTTTAAATTTTTCCTTTAATGTTTTATGTATGGGAATTTATTAATTTAATTTCTTATATGAGAATAAAAGGTAATTCATGAAAGAAAGAATAATTATATGCAAAGTTTAGTTGATAAAAGTATTGGTAGTAACCAAACATGAAAATGATGAAATGGAAATTATATATATATATATATGTATATGTATATATATTTATATACATCATTATATATATATATATATATATATGTATACATATATAAGTATGGAATTGTATCTTAATACATTGACGTGATTAAAATAAAAAATCCAGTGAATAACACTCATATATATATATATGTGTGTGTGTGTATTGAAATATTTAAATGTTTTCAAAAAATCATGACTCTTTTTCATTGTAAAAATAGAAGATAATTAGGGAGTGAACCCATCCTTTTCAATGCGGTTAGGCCCAAGACAACCTTCAATGAATGAAGATGCCTCAAAATAATGTTTTCTTATCAAGAAGTTTGTTTAATATTTTCCAAATAAAATCACTGGATTAGTTTTAAAGCAATTTCAAAGTATGAATATCTTCAAAACAAAGATATTTTTATTAACGTTTAAATAACTTAGTATGTTAACAATATTTTCATTTTGATTCTCAAAAATATTTTCAACGTTATTTAACCAAAAGTTATTTTTAAAATATTGATTTCTTAAAATGTAATTCAACAGTTTAAAAACCACTTATTGGGAAATTAAATGCTCACCCTTTGTTTTAAATTGATTTTTATAGGTACCTTAGAAGATTAAATACTGATGTCATCAATTTTGAAGTTATTTCATATAGAATAATATTATAATCTTCTCCTGTTTATGTTAATGTCTGATAAATATAATGTGTTGTCTAGATCTCCTGATCCTAGACCAGAAAACCACCTCTATTGTATAAACCATTGTGTATTTTCAGTAATATTTTATAAAAAAATACACAAAATGTTTTTAGAATCGAATCCAAAGGGGAGGGTTCGAGGAATAATAATTCTTATCAGAGGAATGGTCTAGATAACTATAGAAAATTAGAACCATTCAATAGATTGAGTATCCTTTCTTAGCCAAAATTCCTTTTCGAAATTTTTTGATGGAAGGATGGAGAACTCGAATAAATCTCATTGGAATTCTAGATGAATTACTTGATAGGATCATGGAAAAATCATGAAAAGAAGAATTTCATCCCTACAAAGCCATACAATATTCTTATAAATAGCATTACAATGTATCAAGAATTCCTGATAAACTTTGTTTTCATCACAATTCGGGTTTCGTCTTCGAATACATCAAACAGATTCAACATCGCATCTATAGACACCAAGGGGCTTGTACTTATAGAATTTTTAGGTTCCTTACCGTATTTGAGCATCTAAAATCAATCTCAGCCTTTTATAGAGCAGCAGAAGAAGGAAATATTCACATAGCTTTTATGTCCCAACTATTAAGAATTTGTTTCACAGGAAGAATTAATGATGAATTTGAATCTTTTGAAGACGTTGAAATGAGACTTTCATATAGAAATCAAATACAATATGACCTTCTGGGATACTATATATTTTATCATTCCATGAGGAATGTCTTTCGGTGTTTACATCAATACAACCCCTCTTACTCGAGTTGTATTTGGGAAAAGGATGTGGAGGACTTTGAATCCGGGTTGAACTTTAATCTCATAGGAAGCTATGGTAATCATGGAAGATAAAATTACAGTCCTTGGGGTTATCACGAGAGACTCAGAATAGATGGAAATTAGAAGTGATAAGTTTAAATGAAATTTAAAGGGTGCAATTCAATTAAGGGGGCAGGGGACAATGTAAAACCCCAGGTTTAAAAAGATATTTTCTGTGTTGACAATATTCAGAAATGAAATAAAATACATATATTTCTGAAAATAGATATATAAGAAATAATAATTTCATTTATAAAATCACTAGAATACATCTACGACACACAACAAGTAACCCATTAAACCCACAACTATCAATAATAAAATGAATGTAATTCCTCTGAAAACACAATGTTGTCGACCGGGTAGTTCATATCTTTTGGATATGATATAATCACAAAGGTTGTAGTATGAACAATAAAAAAAAATAAAAGTAAAACATAAAACCATTTCCGAATGAAGTGGTCTGAGAGTTGGGATATTTTTTTGTGCGTTGAACTGCCTTTAGAGATTGATATTTATAAAAATTTATCCGACCATTATAAAAACTATTCGTTGGAACTTGTAATATTTAAAAATGACATATTAAAACCGTTAATATATAAATAAAATAAATAGAAAATGTTAATATGAATATATTAATTTTAATTGATATGCAATAAACAAAGATTTTGTATTTAACAAACTTTCTTATAGAAAAAAAAAATTCTAATAAATAAAGAATGTTTTAAGAATTCACATGGATGTATTAAAAATTTGTAGAAATTATATTATGAAATATTTAAATTTGATAATTAATATAAATATTATATATATATATATATAAGAATTTCCTTTTAAATTATAAAATGAAAAGATAGATGAAAAAATGATATAAATTATATTATTTTTTTAAAAAATAAAAGATATAATAATAAAAAATATTCGATTTAGGGAAAAGTGTAGATTTCAATACCACAGGGTTTTAGTTTTTGTGGGAAACAAAAGGTCAGGTTTTGGGGGATTTCATTGCAATGAAGAGGATTCGAGCTCAGAGTCGAGCCAAGAGGATGGTTCTTCTTCAGAGAGTGGTTGGGAGAGCGTCATCATTGTCTTGATCCAAAGTCTTCGGTGAAGTCAATGCTAGCCATGGCTATGTAGAATAAAAGTTGAAATTCGAACATTATGCTTTGGATCAATTAAATGGTTGACATCTTCGAATCATTTTAGGATAGATCGCATTCGAGGTTGATTTCCAAAACAACAAGTATGTTGCCTTTTGTTATCTAGATCTTATTCAAGATTTTTTCAATAATTTCCAGTCACATATTTTTTGTGGTGTATTTTCTGGTTATGGTGAATCAAATACTTCTTAAATTTATTTTATCCCACTTTTTTCCCCATCCAATTAGTATTTCAGTTTTTTTCTTCTCACGTCGATATGATGAACTTCAAAATTCAATTTTTGAATGCACTACAATCGTGCACGTTATACACCAAAAAAATGATACTGTTATCAAATAAAATATTCATTTTCATTCACATCAAACCTATTTTTCAGTGTTGAAAAACCCATTTAGATTTCTTTTTGTTTCCTAAATTTTTTTGGGTCTGATTCTAAATAATTATTTAGGAATCCAGGGAACCTACAGGTCATTTTCACCATCAATCTTATGTTCGATCATTTAAATACATTTCTGGGTATCTCAATAGAAAACTTTTTATAAATTATATTTTATAAATAAAATGATATAAATTATATTTTATTTTTTGTGATAGAGTCTATTTAAAAAACATCTTTTCCAAATGCTTGGAATGGGATACTTGGAGTATGAGTACCCTGTTTGGGTAGTCCTTGCACGTTTTTTGAACTTCTTGGGCCAATTGAACATTCTAGTTCTATTAGATGTAATGGTTTATTATTTTTCAAATACATTCTTTGAAATTTACATTTATATTATCATAAGGGAGATTATATATATTTGTATCATTTTCTTGTTTTTTAATTATGTTTGTTAAGGGTATTTTATAATGAAAATTATATTTTTTATAAATCTAATTTAAAATATTATATGAGAATTTTGTTTAAATATTCTTCTTCCTTATGATCGTAAATTATTATTTTGTAAGGGGAATTATATTTTTTTATTTTTTATTTTAGGTTAAAATTTTATTTTTGTTATTTATTGACAAATCCTTTTTTTTAAATTAAGAACTTTTGTGATGATCTAATCTAATTTGTAATGAAAAGTTATTTTCAAACAAGTGTTTTTTTATATAATTCTTTAGTTTTTTTCAATATACATGAGTGAAATATTTTTTCATACCCCAAGATTTATCTCAATGTCATTTAATAATTATCTTTTTGGCTTATGATATACCAACATGCATATATAAGTATATTTATCCAACTAAGTACACAAATTTCTGCACAATTACTGTATGAGTGTATATGTATTTAATTCATGATTTAATCTAACTTCATAATTAATTATGTTAATGAACATTTTTCATTTATCGATGTTTTTTCAACCATGTATTTAATTTGTGAATAATGAGTGTTGTATGTTCCATGTCAATACACACACACACGCAAATATATACATATATATATATATGGATGAAATTGTTATTTTATTGTCAATTTATCATCATGTTTCAAAAAAAATACACATACCATATCATAACATGTTATCAACATTAAGGAATGCGTGGTTTCACATATGGCCATGCATTCTGCATTACATCGAAAAAAATTTCATTTATAACAAGTTCAGGTTTTAATATAAAATTTTAAAGCATATTCACGATATTAATAAAAATGTGGATATCAATGAAATTATTTTAAATGTTTCCTTTAAAATTTTATGTATGTAAATTTATTGATTTAAATGCTCATATGATCATTAAAGGTGATTCTTGAAAGAAAGAATAATTATATACAAAGTATAGTTGATTAATGTTTTGGTATTAACCAAACTTGCAAATGATGAAATGGAAGTTATATATATATAAATATATATAAACATCACTATATATATATATGTATGTATACATATATAAGCATGGATGTGTATTTTAATACATTTATGTGTTTAAAAATAAAAATCTCCAGTGATAAACACTCATATATATATATATCTGTGTGTGTGGGTAAAGAAAGCTTTAAATGTTTTCGGAAAATCTTGGCACATGTTCATTGTGAAAATAGAAGGACAATGGGAAGTGATCCAATCCTTCTCTAAGTGGTTAGGCCCAAGAAATCCTTCAACAAATTAAGTTTCCTGAAAATAATGTTTTTTTCAAGATGTTAGCTTAACATTTTACAAAGAAAATAACTTGATTTGAATAAAAGTTATTTAAAAGTATGACTATCTTCAAAATGAAGATATTTTTTTTAAGGTGTAAATATGTTAGTATTTTAACAATATTTTCATTTTAATTCTCAAAAATAAATTCAAAGTTATTTAACCAAACGTTATTTTTAAAAGGTTGATTTCAAAAAAAGAAATTCAATGGTTTTAAAACCCCTTATTGGGAAATAAAATTCTCACCCCTTGTTTTAAAATTATTTGTCATAGGTACCATCGAAGATTAAATACTGATGTCATCACTTTTGGTGTTAGCACACATAGAATCATACTAGACAATTTTTTTATGTTCAACTATGATAAATGTAATTTGTTGTCTAATACTACAAAACCTAAACCAGAAAAGGTATTCTATTGAATAAAGAACTATGTATTTTTAATAATCAATTATAAAAAAATTACAGACCATGTTTTAAGCACCAAATCTTGATGTGTGGGTTAGAGGTGTATAAAAAATTGGATGGATTTGATCTTACATTAGTTTTAAATAAATAAACTATCATTCAAAAAATAAAATCTCATATTTTATCAAAATAAAGTTAATATTTACCTAAAAAATACTTACATACTAAGTGAGACATCACATAGGATAATTGTAGGTGTGAAACCATTTTCATCCTTTGGTTATAGTTTCATGCACCATCACTTTTCCAGAAGTTATGGGTTTTCACCTATCATACATGTTTTCCTTTTTGATTAAACATTAAAAATAATTCCTCCCAAAATAACTAATTCATGTTGATCCTAAGGGTTATAAGTACCTAAACCCAATAAAATATCTCAAAATGTGTAATTAATAACATGAAAAAGTTAACTACTTAAAAACCTTATATGAGGTGTCTATGACATGGAAATTATAATCAAAATTAATCTTATAGAGATATGATGGTATAAATATATTTATAACCAAGGAAAATGAACTATAATAATGTGTGAGCTAAGATTAACAGTAAGGTTAAATGAGGTATACAAGTATGAAAATCATTTCCACATTGGTTAGGGCTCACTACCAAGGCTGTCATAGCAGTCAAAGTCAATTACTATACCAACATCAGTTCTCATTTCATCCTTCTGTTACTATAATATAACCATTCTTAAAAATGTCATATATAATACATATATTCATAACCTATGGAAATGAATCATAATAAAGGGTGAGCTAAGATGATAAGTAAGGGTAAATGAGGTACACATGTAAGAATATCATTTCCATACCAGTCATGGTTCACTACTAATGATATCATAGTAGTCAAAGTACTTTACTATATCATGTTCACTCTTCATTACATCTTTGAATTACTAAACTTTATTTAATGCCCAATCCATCCCCATATTACTATACTAGGTTTACTTCCTATTATAGAAATATCTATCTCATTAGATATATAGAATTATATACAATTCATTGGAGGGAGATATAGGACTTTTCCATCATACAAGGAAGATTGATTTATACAGACTCATCAATCTATCCTTACATAAAATATTATTTATCCATCATTATGTATCACTCCAAATGGATGGATAATAGGTAGTCTTCATTAAAACAATTCTTGAAAACTAAACTGGATATCCACTTATTTCTATGGTCCCCCTACATTCACTTATTGATTTGGATTTTTAAATAAATGATTTCTTAACCACTCAGAAATTGGAAATACCTATTTATATTAATAGTATAATAATAAATTACTCATTTTCAAATTCTTATAATTTATTAATATATGAATTTGTAAAAAAATTTCATGATGGATTTGAAATTGTTCTACTGTCCTAAAATTTATTGGACTAAATATTTATTTAAGATTTCTAAAAAACATTTTTAAGACAAGGATCAGGTCTTACATATTCAATATTATTTTGATCATTTCTCATAATGAAATATCTAATAGAATTTGTCTTCAATTATTTAGTGTTTAAATTTGTTAAAAATGACTTCTACGCAACCCAAATATGGAAGATAGTAACCATTTGTTCTTATCGAGTACTACTAATTTTACATTATAGAGGTAAATATATGATATTTTTAATTCACCTGGTTTGATATGGATTCCATTAAACCTCATATTTATCTTTTTACCACTGTATACACTTCACCATAGATCAATCAACTCATCATTGCAATAGTGGTTGACCAGCTATATGTGATATGGTGTGATAGAGATGATTTTATTCATAAAAATAATTATTATAATTTTCAAGTATCATGAGTGAGGATACAAACTTTTATCAATGAGTATGTATTGGTAAAATTATATTCCTCCTTGAACTCCATTAAAGACATCACCATCTTACACAACATTGAAATTTGAGGAAATTATAGCAAACTAAAGGGTTTCATTGATGTTTTCTCATAAGAAAATTTCCCTAGTTTGATCAAAGTAAATGTATATGGTGTGTCAAAATCCCTCGGGTTCTGGAGTGGTTTACAAGGACCACTATGGGATCATTTTTGGTTGTTTATGGGTACATGTGGTATCGATTATTCACTAGAAGCTGAAATGTTTGGTGTTGTTACTGTGAATATTATTTTAAGGAAGAAATGATAGATCGAAATATTCTTTGAACACCAGTAAATCACCATTGTGAAAGAGATATAGAATAGCATGGTGCATCTTTCATGTCCTCTTGCAACGTGATGGATAGACATTATGGACTCTCTTTCTAGGATCAAACTTATTATCACTCTATTCATTTCGTGAGGAAATCATGGTGGAAGAAACGATAGACACTGAAGGAGTCAACAATTACATCACTTGGATTGACAACCTCCCTACAGATTTGTTTCCTGTTTATGAAAAGTTTTGGAAAAAATTTCCTCATTCTGAATTCTATAACACTTATCTCTAAAAAATTGTGGCTTGGTATTTTTGACTAGGGATTCACCTAATAAGAAACTATTAAGAAAAAAAGACTATAAAAATGGTTCCATTACATGTGTATATCATGATTAAACATAGGATAAAATAATTCATGGTATTTAATGAGATGTAGATCTCTATATTTCAACATTGGATACTTGATGATAGACAATCATGACATATGATAAGATTTTAAGATTAAATAATTACTACATTGGTATCATTGAAGCATAAACCAAAAAAATAAGAATATAAAATTAAATGTAAAATAATTGGAGGATTACTAAATTCATTATATTACATTTCAACATGTATATATATACACATAATGGAAGAATATATGTGCATAACCCAATATCTGCCTCAAAGATGGGAAGTTTAGACAAAAAATCCCTTAATGCTTGAGTAACATTTGAATCACAATCACTGTGAAAGAATAATAGAAATGGAAACATTAATTATCATTAAATTAAGTATATTAATGACATATCATGTCTTAAGTAAGTATATACACCACACAAAAGAAATGAGTGGTGAGTATGGAATAAGTCTCTCAGAAATACAAGTGGGACTATACATCAAAGTATCTCAAGTCTTAACATTAATCATACACATTCAAACTTATTTTATAATAGTTTTAACATGTAATTAACTTATTAAAGAACTATATTAATATTTATAATAAAATATTACCCTTTTATAACAACATATCACTTGTTTATTAATAATCCTTCTTTATTTTCAATGTTTAACGTGTTAATTGTTTTTCTATTTCGTGCATTATTATAAAGGTACTTGTTATTTTACATAATATATTGTTCCATAATATACATAATAAAAATCATGCAATAATAATTATATATATATATATATATAATATAAATTTAAAAACTATCATGAAATTTCATTATGAAAAATTAATTAACATTGTGATTATGGAGATGGTTAGTTCTATATATGCATGAGAAACATTTCGATTTTCAATGATTTTTTATGGAATGAAGGTAAATAATATTTTATCTATATAAAATGATAAATAAATCATAAATACCATGTTATTTAATTTTATATACTTATATATATATATATATCATTCATGTGATGTGGTGGTGAAAAAAGGAATCACATTTCTTCAAGAAGGTGATAGTTTACATATCCACGAATGGCAATGTAATTTTTTCATTGAGTGAAAAGGAAAAAATAAAATGATATATTATATTTCAATAGTTATTAATATAACATCAATATCAAAAATATTCAATTTAGATCATATATATTTATTATATTTACCCTTATTACCTTCCACGTAATGCGTTAGTGAAAAATTAATCACATCCCTTATAAGGCGGTTGTCAGCCTTCCACATGAGCTATGTTATTGTTTCAGTTAATGAATCAAATGTAATTTTATATATATGATAAATTTCATACATAGGAAATATTATTGTATAAATATCATATATAAAATTTATATCCATCATCATTCCTAATGATGAGTGGTGCTGATTAAAAAACAGTGACATCATTTTATGAGAAGGTAGTCTTCCAAACACATGAATAATGACTTTGTAATACATTTGATTGAATGGTTTGTGATTTTAGTTATTAGTAATGAAACAAATTATACACATTTAATATAAATAGGTTGTTATATCATCATATTATATGAATAACTTATGTAGGGGGAGAATGAAATAAAAAAATGATTATTGAAGAACATTACCTCTTATTCAGGTATCATTCATTGGTTTCCACCAGAGGCCTTTCGAGTTTAGATGTGAAAAAAGGATTATATAATGATGGAAAATAATTTGGGCATATATGTTTATAGTTACCTACATATACCAATATTTTTGAAGGTGTAAAGAAGCTAGGACATGGGGTGGCTGTTTATAAGAGTGGTGAGTGGCACACTTGTAATTTGTTTTGAAAGTGTTAATTTCATCCTTGATTTTTTTCATTTAACTAAGCCCCAATATTGGTAAGATATAAATAATATAATGAATAAAATCTAAATATGGTTGGAAAATTTAATTTAATATTAATCATGTGGATGTGGAAAGACAACGAGTTGTTAATAAGAGTATTTTTTTATGTAAAGGATGATTCTGTATTAAATCAATGACTAATATAAATCATTGTATGAAACAAAATTAATATTTCAAGATATAATTTTTTTTAAAAAATTAAATCATTACTCATTAAGGATTATCTTAATTAATAAAAAAATATAATCATTGTTTATTTTAAAACACATTTTAGAAAAACATATTTTTAAACCAAAAACAGACTTATAATAAAACCAATATAAATATTATTCAATGTAATTAAGTAGATTAAATATAAATAAAAAATAAATATATTTCTTCAAAACATATTCAAAACATATTGGTACTTTTAAAATAATTAGTTTTTTAAAGAGAAAATACTTTTTTTTATTAAAATCAATATGATTCACTATTCACTGAAAAATCAATATATTCAGAAAAAATAAAATACTATAACCCAAATTAAATATTGATATTATGACTAGAAAAATAAAGTTAATTTTATGAAATAAATATTCCACAATTTTAAGAGATTTATTATAATATTTTTCTCATTAAAAATATTTAAAAAAAGCATCTTTGATGAAAACATATTTTTGAATAATAAAATAAATTTACAAATAAATGATTTATTATTTAAAAAGAATTTATTAATTTATTATATTGAGTTAGACATACACACACAAATATATATATATATATATATATATATCATAAAATAGTAAATAATATTCATACCCACTAATTTAACATCTAGGTTAAAATGGTAATATATATCATGGGTTATTTATTTTTAGTGTTGTGTATTGAATACACCATTGAACATAAAAATCAATGGGTTATTTGTAACATAAGATAATATGAGTGTTTGGTGTAAAAAAATCTAAACACAGTTTTTCATGTAATGAAATATGAACTTATTTTCTTGTTTCCATTAACCTATGAAATATAATGACCATCTATTAAAATCTTTGGGAGTTATAGTGTATATCAAGATTATTTGTTCAATTGCTTCCTTAGTCAACTATATAGAAAGGGGATACATTAACTCATAGAAATTTCCATCTTATTTAGGAATAATTATTATGTTTTTTACCAGTTCATTTAGATTTTATATTATTATAATTGATCTAAGAATAATTTTAAGTAATGATATTTACATTTTATCTATAATATTTTTTTTATTAGATTTGTATTTTCATGATCTCATATTTTGAAATATTTTTTTAAATTAATCTTATGTTTCATAGCTTGATCAAAAAATAAAACTAATCTGAAATATGGTGATAAATACTTATTATTAAAAACATTTTTGAATAATAAAGCATGTGGAGAATAATTTTTTTAATCAATAAGAAAATGAATAAAAACTATGATTTAAAACACTAAATGTTTTATAATGGTTTTCCAGTAAAGTTAGTTTTTCATTAAATATTTAATTTTACTATAAAAATAAAATTATAAATTTTAGAATTTTAATTTTACAAAATAAAATTCACTTTTTATTTCTAAATAAAAAAATTAACTTAATTTAAACATTTGACATGTTTCTAAAATATCTAATTTTTTCGTGAATAACAAAAAATGTTGATTTTTAAAATACAACAATTTTTGAGTTAAATGATTTTGAAAACATTTTCTATAATATATATTTAATTATTATTTAAAAAATATTTTAAATACTATTTTATATTAATAAAACCTATGTTTAATTGTTTGGAAACCATAGTAATATTTCTATTTTTAAAAAACATTTTTTTAATCAGTAATATTAAACAAGAATAAATTTTCAACAATTTTAGAAATTAATGATAAGAAATGGATTTCATATTTATAATTTATTTTTACTATTACATAATTAAATTTTATATTCAATAATAAAAACAATATTACTAGGATTAATGTTAACAAATTCGATAATGGTAAAACTATAGTTTTAAAAGAATTATTTTATTGACATTATGTAATTTTCAAACAGTAGAATAAATTTATATGTTCATAAAAATGAATCAAATATTAATTTTAATCCTATATATATATACATTAACAATAATTCAGTTTTTAATCAATGATAATCAATATTAATAATAATTATTAGAAGAACAAAATTTTTCTACAAAATAGTGTTTCTATATAATAAATGATTTAATTTGAAAGCTATTTTAAAGTTATATAAAAAATTAAATTTAATATATTGAGCATAAATCTAGGTTTAGAAAATAATGTTTTTATAATGGTTACTTTATATTTTTTATAAAATTTAAACTACTATAGTATAAAATATTTAACAATGTAAAAATCAAAGTGGTAAGACCTAAAAATAAATTATTAAAAGGATTAAAACATGTTAAAACATATGGGAAAATTATTTTGAGAGGATTTAGTAGGAATATCCCACCTGAAAAAAACTATTTATCACTTTTAGAATCATTTACTCTGGAATAGTTTCATTCTATTATTGCAAAATAATTGGTGTTCACAAAAGATCCCCTTTCTTCACTTATAAAAGGAGACACATCCACACCCCTAAACCACACCCATACCATTGAATTTATTACTAAAAATGGTAAATTATTACACTCTTAGGATCATATCTCACTTTTATATTCCTTTTTTCTCAATTTGTTATTTTAATCCCTTCATTTCAAATGAGACATTCAAGAGAAATTTTAAGGTCCCAAAGTGAGTATTACTTAATCCTTTCCCCTTTCTTGTTAACATTTCTCACAAAAACCTTCCCTAAACACAGTAATATAAAAACCTCAGCATAATTATTTAAAATAAGTGAAATTTAAATCATGTAAATTTAACTATTTCCTTCCCAATCACCTAAATAAGCAAAAGAACCTTGATCGTATGTTGTGCGGACTACCACCTCTAAAAAATAATGTTTTTTTTATTTTTTCATTTTCGATAAAACTCCCAAGAAATATGATTGTACAATATAAAAATATCTAAATCGCATAAAAAATTTATATTATAATTATATTATACACTTAACCATACTCACCCAACGAGTTATAAAGTGCACTTATTTAGGTCAGTTTAACCACCTAAATGAACGTTGCTCAAAAATACTATCATGGATGACTATGAGAACTAAAATACTATTATTATTATATGTTTTTAAGAAAATAATTTTTATTTTTATCCATATAATATATATATGATGTATTTAACTTATTATTATTATATTATCTATCATTGGTAAAATTAACCAAAAAAGACAACAACTATTCAACATCCACAAAAAACAAAACACCAAAGAAAAAACTATATAATAAGTAAAACGAATATGAAAATAAATTTACCATAGTAAATAATTTATTGATGAATAAGGTTCTAATGGAGAAATATAATATTATTAATTTGATTATTATTGAAGATATATATATGTATAGAGCGAATCTGAACACTGAAAAGGGTTTCTTATATCTAGGTTTCACTCCATGAGACATATTTATTATTATAGGCCACGTTTTATTTGGAATGAATTATATAATACCCCTTAAACATTTTTAATCTTGTAAATCACATTAATCTTGATATTTATGTTTTTATTTTAAATCATATCATTCATGGGGATTTTGTATGAATGTTACTCGAGCCATAACAAATTTCCAGACTTTAATTCTTTCTCCTTGAGTAATAAATTATAAACATGGTTCTAAGATTATAAACCCCTTTATCCCTTAATTTTATTTTTAAAAAGACAATATTAATTTTTTTCTATTGATTTTCCTCTATTTTATTTGTATCCTCATTATTGATTAAATTACTTCTCAAATTGAATATTGATGTTGGTTATAATAAATCCCATTTTTCCCAATGGATATTTGTCCTCCATATCAATATTTTCCTTCCAACCAATAATTTATTTAATTATGGTAGCTAGAATATTGATTAATTCATGTGATCCTCTTAACTCTCATCATCACAGTTCAAATGAATTTTTTGTTATTATATTTTCGATGTGGGTATTCAATAAATGTGTTTTTAAAATGATTAAATGTTTTATGTATCCTAATTATCTTCCAAATATTCAAATCCTTATTTTATCTTCAAAACATTTATGTAATTTTAAAGACTCCATAAATGATGATTTTTTTAAAAAGAAAATGTTTAAATATATCCCAAAACTATTATTTCATCCTTTCTAAAAATTATTTTTTAAAATAATATTGCGATATTTTGGAATAGGATTTATTTATAAAATTAATAAAATAAACATAGCTTTAAAACTATCTTTATTAGAGTGTATTTCCTATAATTTTGAAACCAATTTCTTATGTCTCATGTTTTTTCTAAAAATAATTTATTTTTATTCAATTATATGATTTTTATTTCATAGTGTATTCATGAAAAAGTGTTATTTTTATTAATCTTTTTCATGTAAAATTATTCAATTCTTCTAAATCAATTCCTCAACTACACATTGATTATTTACCAATTTTTTCAAAAATGAAAATTTTTTAATCTCCATAATTTAAATGATCCATCAGTAGCTTTTTCTTTACTAATAATCTTATGTGTATAACCATAATCATTCTTCCAATGACTTTTTTATTTGTATACCATATTATTTATTTTATGGATTTAGGGGCATTCCCATAGACTATGTTAATCGGTTGATTGTATAAATTATCAACTGAGAAAAATTCCATTTATCCATATAGTGTAAAAAGATTATGATTTATTATCCATATTGAATATTTTTTACCAATAATGTTACTAATTATTATTTTAGATCCATTTAAACTCCATTATTTTATCATTTTTATCGATGGAATTATGTATATTTTTATGATTTTTTATTATTTTGTATTTTTTATATATTAAATTAAATTAATATATTCCCATAAATTACGTTTATTTAGTTTCTATTCACATATATAAATATATTTATACTCATTTAATGTGTAATCAATACTAAATAATATGAATACAATATTATGGATTTTTTTAACAATACAATATTTCTATATATTAAATGTTTTAATTTAAATGTAAATTTTATTTAATTAAGATATTTAACTAGACAATATAAATCTTAATTTTATGTTTATAATAAAAAAAATTATAATAGTTACCATAAATTTATAAAAAAATATTATCTATAGTGGGGAAACTAGTCACTAAGTTAAAATCCAAAATGGTAAAACCTCAAAATCAAGTAGTTAATGGAATGTAAAATGTTTAAAAAATTTATGAATAAGGTTATTGGACTATCTAATAAACTTATGACACCCAAAAATAATTTATTTATCACTTTTATTATCATTTATCCTTGAATAATGACATTCCATTATTGAAAAATGATGGGTGCCTCTGGAACATCCATTTTCTTCACTTATAAAAGGGGACAATTTTAATGATTCTTTACATAGGAATTCATTAAAATTTATTCCTAAAACAGTAATATTTATCACCTCCTATAATCCTATATTATTTTTTATATACTATTATCTAAATTATTTATCTTAGTCCCTTTAATTATAATGATTCATTCTAGAGAAAGATCAAATTCCCACATTGTGGATTACTAAATCCGTATCATTTTATTCATAATAATTATCTTAAAAACCTACCAAAAATATAGTAATATTATTAAATAAATATAATTATTATATTTAATTGTAATGATATTAATGTAATAGACATTATTTATTCCATCCAAACCACTTAGTGAAACAAAATATTTTTGTTCATGCTTTATGAAAACTAATGCCTCCATGATATGACATTGTTTAATTTTTCTGCTTTATTTTCATTATTTAAAAAAATTATCATATCATTGAAAATATTAAAAATATAAATAATATAATTTTTAATTTTTTGTATTGATATTATACACTTACTTAGCCACATTCACCCATCGAGTTATACAGTGTTCTTATTTGGGTCGTTTTAACCACCTAAATGAACTATGCAATAAAACTCTATCATAGATGTATTTTAGAACATAAATAATAATATCATGATATGTTAGTAAGAAAATAAATATTTTATTATATCTCTATATGGTTATATTATATATTTATCTTATAATTAAAATTTAATATTGGATTTCTATAATTGCAAAAAAAGTTAAGACCAATTAAATTTTCATTTAAAATAAGGAACACATGAAAAAACAATATAATAAATAAATATAATCTGATAATAAATGGTAAATATTAAATTAATTATATATGAATAAGTACCCAATGATTTTGTTTTATAAACTAAATTTTATTATTATGGAAGATAGGCACATGTGTTGGGAGAATCATGTTCATTTTAAAGGGTTCTTATCTCAATGTTTCACTCCTTGAGACACATTTCATATTAAAAACCATGTTTTATTTTCAATGGTGTCTATAATAAAAATTATTTATATTTTAATCATGTTTTAATATATATTTATGGTATTAATGGATTCATTTGAAATTATATCATGAAAGGTGTCTTGATTTAAATGCCACTCAAGCCATAAAGGATTACAAAAATCAATTTATTCTACCATGAGTAATAAATTTTCTAATTGAATATCTCTTTTAAACACGGCCTTATATATATATACATTTAATTTTTAAAATTTGAATTGATATTTTTCTCCATGAAATTAACTATATTTAATTGGTATTAAATCCATTCGTGTAATACCTTCTCAAATAAATGTTTTTCTTTACTATGATGAAATCTAATTATTTAAAAAATATCATTCCACAAAATATCCATATTTTGATCCATGTTAATTTTTTTACTTAAATTGTTAGAACTATTGTATGTATCAGTTCATATAATCCTCCAATATTAGATCACTTCTATTCAAATGGAATTTTTTTCCTACTTTTAATGTGGTTTTTCAATAATGGCATTTTAAAAATTTTAAAAGGTTTTACATATCATGGATATCATACTTATATTTTACTCTATTTTTTATCTAAATAAAAATTTTTTCTATTCAAGACTCAAATATTTCATATATCATAGAAAGTAAAATTCATTTATATCTCAATAGTATATTTCCAAAATTTTCTGAAAAGCATTTTAAAAATAAATTGGTGAATTTTTCTCGTAGACTTTCTTTATAAGAATATGAAAAGAAAATTCTCTTTATTTTTTTCATAGTACCTGACTTCCCATTATATTGAGTCATTATTCACATGTTTAATGGGTTTTCAAAGTAAATTATTTTTCAAATATTCTTTTAGTTTTTTTTAAAAAATGGTCTTCATGGAAGAACAATAATTTTCATCTTTCATTTAAACATAAAATTATAATTTTCATATAAAATTATTATTCATCCACCCATTGATTTATTTCCAATGTTTTCATAAATTGGAATTATCAAATCTCGATAAGATAAATGATTCATCACTTAATTTGAATTTATTAGTCATATTCAATGTATACTTTTTTTCACCCAATCCATTTTCTCTATGCATACCATATTATTGATTCCCTTAATTAAAGGATGTTCACCTACATTATATTTATAGATTGATGGTGAATATTAATGAATAAACTGTATAAACTTTATTTATATGGATTAAATACCATATTATTTTTTATTGATTTAAGGGTGTTTAATTGAAACATTACTAAATATATTTGGATACAGATTTATATTCCATGGCTTTATCATGGATATTTATGGAATTATAAATATTTTACTTATATGACTTAATTTTAATGGGATATGAATCCAATTATTTTCTAAACTGGTTATTTATGAGTTGATTTTTTTATTATGGAATACATATATTAAGATGATGCAGGGTTGGTTCAAATAACTCACAATAATGAATTGTTGATGTTTTTGTCTCTCCATATTTAAAGGGAACGTAGAAGATTTCATCTCAATAAAATGGTATTATGGGAGGATTTATCCCAATCCAAATTAATCATAAAAGGATTTATATCAAGCCAAAGTGTACAAAGGAGGACTTCACCCCAGAAAAAGGGTACATATGAGGATTTATACAAAGAAAAAGGGTTTATATGATGATTTATCCAAATCTAGATAGGTATATGGGATGATTTACCCTTTGTTAAATGGTTACAGGGAGGTTTTTATCCATCACAAGGGTACACGAAAGGATTATACCAATCTTAAGAAGGTTCGTGGGTGACTTTCTATATTTTATTGTTGTATTACTGTATTAGAGGGTATCCTTGAAATAGATTTATATAATTATATATATTCCAAATTATTATTTCATAATATTATGTTAAAGATTATGCCAGATGGATCATGTTTATCATATCACGAATCATCTCTCTTTTTCTATGGTATATGTTTATTCATTTGAGAGTATATGTCCTTATATCATGATTTATGGAAAACTGTCTATATTATGTAGTATTTGTAAAAAAAAATCCAAACCATATTTCCTCATATTATTATGATCTAAACCTTTATAAAATATTAATATTTTTTGTCTTACTGAGCATTTGAGTTCACCCTTTTGTTATGTTTCTATTTCCCACATTATGATGATGAGTAAAACTAATGAGAAGTCTATAATGGATTCTATAAGAGATAAATTATGGATCATTTTCACATATGATGTGAAAAAAATTTCTTATATAGCTAGTACTCAATGAAATTTAACTAAATGGTTATCTCAGTTGTGTCATATTATAATGAGATTTAATAGTAATGTGAAATTTGTGATTGTTTAATTTGGATAACATCATATTGTATCAAAGATAATTTTTAAAAGTGTTTTTTGTTACAAAATTGAGTGTAACACCCCGAGATTTTATGAAAAATATTCTATTAATTTCATTAATTTCTTGTGTTGTATTCTACACCAAGATTACCTTGCACTATACGCAACACCATATTAGCTTGCAGTATACACAACACTATTCTTGGATCGTGTTACATACAATTTTGATAATAGTTATTCTACGAAACATTGAGTATATATATATATATATTCAATGTATAAATGAAATATGGTTGGATTTTTTTATACGAAACAACGAAGGATTCTTTCACAACACGCAACCCTGACTTGGCTTGTATTACACACAATGACGACCTTCCTCGATAGCGTGTGTTGTACGCAATACCATGTTTTAATAAACAACGATATATTATTATAATATTGTCATGAACTAGCCGTTATGAATAGTGTTAACTAAATTTTGAATTTTATAACATTATTATTCATCTTACACATTTTCTAGAACATGGTATAAGAACAAAATAAATTTTTCGGGTAAAATATGCATTTTTCAAAAAATGCAGTTTTGCCGTATTTTGATGGCGCACCCACTTTAAATCTAGTTTTGACATGTTTATATGTTCAATTTGAAAAAATAAAATTCTTCTTTTGAATCATGATATAAAAATTTACATTAGATAAAGTTTTGATATTTTTCTGATAACTTTCATATTTTAATGAATAGTAAAAACACGCTATATTTTAATTAAAAACAACTTTTTTCATCGTAATATATTATGTGGTTAAATTATAAAATTGAATGGTTTTAAAGTATAAATATAATATATTTTTACCATTTAATATAATTTATTTCATTAGCATTGATTTTACCTTGAATTCGTAGGTTAAAACAATTCAATCTTTTGCAATATTTTAAAGAAAAACCTGTTTTCTTTTGACAACGGGATTAATTTTAATTTAATTTTTGCATCTTTTGTGTATTGAATTTGGAAAAATGGATTCCATATTTGGAATCAGTGGGTCAAAATTATGTTAAGAAGCTACTTTTTATTTTTGGGCATTGTGAATAGTAACTACGGTAAATTTTATTTACTATAGTTAAAGGTAAATCGGGTAATTAAGGGTAAATATAAGATTATAAAATTACCCTAACACTTAGAAAAATCCTATTGAATGGCTAAAAGTAGACCCATATAACCTAAGGGTCGGATTAGATTCATTTTATGGACTTTTATCCATGAAAATAATTTAATTATTAATAAAACCAAAGAATGTGACAACATGTCACTTTCTAAAATATTATAAGTATAATAATTTTAAGTTAGTGATAAACTTTATGAAACTTCTAACATGAATATTCTCCAGAAAGCTAATACAATTATATACATCATAGGAATTTATTTATAATTTTTTGGGATTAAATAAATATCATTTATTATGACACAAAGATGATGCATTAATTGTCTTATTAATGAAATATTGACATAATTGATGTTATAAATGCCCAAATAAATGTAATTTGAGACTTTTTATGAATTAAAATAATTTTATATGTTAATATTACATGTCATTATTTATTTAATTAAATTTTTTCGAACTAATAATTCTGTTATGATTTTCACAAAAATCAATTACCAAATAGTGTCAAAATTGACATAAAATAGTTTTAAAAAAAATACTATATTATTAATTGTTATTTTATTCCTAAAAATATAAGGTTTGGACAAATGACTTATATACGGTTATATATATTAATAATAAACAACTTGGGGTTCTTTTGGATTGATATAGTATGTTTATTAATCTTATAGTGTAAGAAAACAAGAAGACACGGTAAAAGTTAAATTATCTAACTTAAAGTTAAATCTAAATGATAAGGTTAAAATTGATACATAAACATGTATAAATTATATTGGATGAGAGGATTGCGACCCATCCCCACCTTAGATTCTAAATAAATCAATTTGGAGCTATTTAAAACCGAATTTGGCTTTATAATAAAATAATATTTTTAGTTATTCCAAAGGTGCCCCTCTCCTCCCTTATAAAAGGGCACCCCTTCCCTCTCCTCCTCACACCAATTTGAGCATTCAGGCTAGGAAAAACCCGGACAAAATCTATTCTCCACTTACCTAGTATCATCCTAGAGGTAATGGTCTTCTTCAATGACCATCCTTAGTTCTTTAAGTGGAGGTTAAGAAAAAGCGCATCAAAAAGAGGTAATATCCATTACCGATCTTTTTCAATTTTTTCTTCTTCAACTTCTTCTTCTTTAGTTGTTTAATGATAAAGTAATAACATCAGTATTTCATATATACTGATATGTTATTATAAATATGAAACAACTCTAATTAACGTTCTATCCATCCTACAGAAAAAGGAAATCACCGTGCGTGCGTACGTACGGAATACCGTCTCCACGCCATGGTGTAATCTATTTTCCACCACCACCTTAATTGGATGGGTATAATGGTGTAATGAGTAACTATATATGATTATTATAATGTTATATTGATACTTAAATAGTATACATACACTTCAATACAAGTTCATGATCATGAGAACGATATCATCGCTCGTGCGTACGTAGGGACTACCGTCTCCACGATGCGATGAGATTCATTCTCCACAATAACCATTCATGAATGATTATAAAGTATATATAATGAATAATAATTAAATATATGACATGTTAAATCTACTGGATTTGTGTATATATATATGTATGTAATCTACTTACTTCCATTCAAGACAATTAGGAAAGGAAAACAGCGTTCATGCGTACGTACGGACTACCATCTCCATGAACGGTGTGTTTCATTTCATTTATCAATCTATTATATATATATATATTTATACTGAATATATATGATATATAAATCATGTTTTATATTCTGGAAGTAATTAAATCATGATATAAGTAATAATAATGGCAAGAACAACAAGTCTAAACACCTACGATAAATGAAACGATTTTACCCAAAACGCTTCTTTAACATGGAATTTACAAAAGTACAGGTAATATAAAGTCATAAGTGAACCATATATGATATCATAACAATGAATATGATTCTGTAATAAGTTAATGACATTATTTAAATCATTATACAGGAGGTTCAGATACGTACAAATCATATCGGACATAAGGTAAGGGAAATATCACAATCTCATTTTTATCCGAGATTGTTTATACTTTAGTATTTACTGGGGTGTATTTTATCATCCACATCCATGTTTCCTCAATATGTAATATTATTTCCATCCACCTAAAATTGTTTAAATCTTATTTTACCCTTCGGTTATTTTTTAGTAAAAGATATGAAAGGAATCTTCTGTCATTTTTCGTACGAGGTACTTTTTTGACTTTTCCGACAAAAGTACGAGAAGAATGTTTTTTTAACTTATACGGCATGAATGGATTTTTAAAACATTATTTCCAAGAAGCTTCCTTTACAAGTTTTCAAGTTTATTTTTAATCAACTTATTTTAGTTTAAAGTTGTATGACATGTTAAGAAAGGAAAAATGTTTTTGAAGTAGAAAGGATATTTTCCTGAAGAATGGAGTTCAAGTGTTTTATCAAAATTATTTTCCATATAAGATAATAAAGGGTTCTGTTTCTATCCCTATTATTACATTGATTTGATTATGTTGTGATGGAAATATTTTTATGAATTCCTTTATCTTATATTATTTTTTTATGATGTCACGATGTTTAAGATTCCCTTTTTATTACATGGGTTATGCTATGATGTATGGTTTCTAATTTTGTGGAACACATAATAATGGTATCATTATGAGATGGGTGGGACCTATATATCCCTCCAATGCATTGGGTAAAGATTTTATATCTCATGAGATAGACATGGCTGGAACGGTAGGTTATAACGGTTTAGTAAAACAGGACTGAAACGAGGAGTGAACTCGGTTCAGAAAGGGACTTTGTCCACTAAGATATTCTTGGAAATGAGT
Organism: Viscum album; assembly: GCA_963277665.1. Lineage (NCBI taxonomy): Eukaryota > Viridiplantae > Streptophyta > Magnoliopsida > Santalales > Viscaceae > Viscum > Viscum album. The sequence goes on from OY728151.1 coordinate 1,995,791,935, forward strand.
CTTGACTAATAAGAAATTATTCTCTATGATTATGTGTGTATGCCACAAAGACTCATGTTTTATGTTATGATTATTCGGATTACATTTCACTATTATGATTTATTCCATGTTGTGAAATTATGATCTCTTTTGTAGGTTAACATTTCCAAAAGATATGTTCTTATGAATATGAAGTGATTGATATTTCTTTTGTTTACCCTTATTGAGCATTTGAGCTCACCCTTTTATGTTTTATTTTCCCCAGGACATAAATAAAGGATTTAGGTTTAGAAAAAAATGAAGATCTTTATGGGAGATGTTGAAGATCTTTCACCACGATTAGAAGATTATATTCTGAGTTTCCAAAGACACTAAACTATTACGTTCCTTGTGTGTGTGTTTTTGTTATTTACTAAGTATTCTGAAAAAGTAATGTAATGTCCATGTACGTCAGGCTTCAGGTCTCTACAGTTGGTATTAGAGGAACGGTTTAGTCAACCTTTGGAAACTAGGATGAGAGAACTTTTGTGAGATCCCTAGTGATATTTCTAAGGTATGTCTAGGGATGTCCCTAAGGTTAAGTATAAGTATAGGTTATAGTCCTAGAATTGCGCTAACGATCTTAGAATTAAAACTAAGATGTTAGATGTTGAAGGTACTCCCCCTTTATTATGTTGTTTCCCTAGCATGATTTTTTCCTCTCACACTATTCTTTTTGGGTTTTAGACGATGGCTGGAACCCGAAGGAACCGTGTTGATCAATGTAATGGAAAATGCAATGATTGTCCTCCTGAACAAACAAATGTTATGGGAGATGGAGTGCAAAATCTTATTGTTATACTAACACAAGCTATGAATCATTCGGGACTTCCAAATGAGCATAGAAGGGAACAATATTCTATTGAGTCCTTCATGAGGAAATGTCCACCTTCATTCAGTGGGTCTTCTGGTCCACTTGTTGCTGAACAATGGATCAGTACCACTGAAAAGATATTTTCAGTTCTTCAATGTTCTGAACATGATAAATTCATCTTAGCAGTATATCGTTTGAAAGGTGAAGCTGATCAATTGTGGAATCTTATCAAGAATACGAGGCGAAGAGATGAAATTGAGCCCATGGAATGGGACGAGTTCAAGAACTTATTTTTAAATAATTGCTTCCCTCGTATTCTTAGAACAAAGATGGCGATAGAGTTTCTTGAACTTAAGAAAAAGGATGACGAATCTGTTGGTATATACGAAGCACATTTTACAAGGCTTGCAAGGTATGCATCTGGATTTATCATCCAACCTAAAAGTAAAGTTGATCGATTCTTCAGTGGCTTAAAACCAAGTCTTGGAAAGGCATTAGCTATAAGAGACTTCAGTAGCTATGAAGAAATTGTGCGTTATGCTATCAAGGTAGAAATGGAAGTTGGTGTTACTTATCCATCTCATAGTTTTGACAAGAAATGAAATATGGAGTTCAAGAGGAAATCTCAGAATAATGGTGAAAAGAAGATGAATGTTTTTTTATGATCAAAGTGTGGAAAGAAGCACGGTGTAGATTGTCTTAAAGGGATAAGTAAATGTTTCAAATGTGGAAAGGAAGGTCATAGAGCATTTGAATGCCGTAATGATCGGAAGAAGATGTCTAATGGTGCAAACAAAGGAAGGGATACATAGAATGAACCTACTACACTTCAATGTTTCAAGTGCAAGGAGATGGGACATTATGCAAATAAATTCCCTAATCCAAGGGTTAGTGATGATAGACATGAGAAACCACTTAAGGAAAAGGAAAAAAGGGAAGTCACATGCGATCACCATTGGTGATGTTGAATATGAAAACGATGTGGTGGAATGATTGAGTGTTTATGTAATGGAATTCCAAAATAATGTTGAGTATTGGAATATTTATGTATTGGTCTATTGTGGTCTTTAATAATTTTATGGTACCGGTAACCATGGAAAGTGATTGGGATATTTTTAGAAAAAAGATGATATGCACATAATGAAGGGATAAGGAAAAAATTAAATGTTTGACAGTTTTCATGAGCTCATGATTGATATAAGGACTAAGTGATATCATGGTTTGAGTATATAGAATTTTGAGGATTTTGGTATGTGGAAAGTGTTAACCTTTAACTGCATTCATGTTTTCACTAAGGTTCGATGGGTATTCAAGAGAATACATGATTAAGGCCTTTGAATGTTTGGAATGTGACCAACAAGACATATCTTATGATATATGGGGATCAACGATGATATTAAATCTCTAGTAATCGTTTTCACTATATTATGAGAGTGGACTGCAGTATTATGGATAAGCCTAAAGATTGGAATGGATTATGTTGGACATAATTTAGTATTGTTTAAGGATAGAATTTTTTTTGATATTATTTATGTGATGTTATAGTAATGTAGTTTTAGAAAAAGGACAACCTGTAGGACTGGAGACCGCCCATCGCGTCGGACAAGGCCGTGGGAATCGAACCCACAACCGAAGTGCGACTGGCCTTTATCGCCTACCACTGGCCTACAGGAAGTCCCTGTTTAGTATAAAGTAGTTTTATTATATTAAGAAGTATTATATAAGAAGTATAAGTCCATTTTAGAAACCATATATGATTAATCTCACTATAGATGGACTTATGTATTTTTTGATAACTTTTCTAACCTTTTGTTTGAGACAGATGGAATGACCCATCATTCTATCACATGATCTGCTAACACATCACGAAAGACAAATTCAACTTCATTTCTTTAAGAGATGAAGTGGAAATTTTCCAAAGAACGACCAACTGTGAGACTATACCAAAATCCTGAAAGTATTTCTTCTAATTCCAATTTCATCAACTTTAGAGAAATGATCTTGAAAACCAAAAATTTTGTCCTAGTGCTCTTATATCTGATGAATCAGATGGTACCCCAGATAATCACAAATTTATGGCTTTGCAATTTTTGGCTTTTTCATGGCCATGTTCTCAACCACTCTCCATCAGAACTTGATGGTTAGATTTTTCTTCCATATCAAAATTTTCACCTATGTTCTCCTACGTGGAAACCCAGAGATGAGTTAATTTGGGTAACCGTTACATTTCATAATTTAGTTTTAAAAGCCATATTTTGGTATTCCTTTTTACGATGTGGGTTTCTATTAAACAAAATTTTGATTAGTAAACCATTTATAACCCCGACGAATTTCGAGGGTGAAATTCATTTTAAGGGGGGTAGAATGTAACACCCCGAGATTTTATGAAAAATATTATTTTAATTTCATTAATGTATTGTGTTGTATTCTAAACCAAGATTACCTTGTGCTATACGCAAAACCGTATTAGCTTGCAGTATACGCAACACTATTCTTAGATCCTGTTACACACAATTTTGATAATAGTTATTCTACGCAACATTGAATATATATATATATATATATATTCAATGTATGAATGAAATATGGTTGGATTCTGTTATACAAAACAACGAAGGATTCTTTCACAACACGCAACCCTGACTTGGCTTGCATTACAAGCAATCACGACCTTCCTTGATAGCGTGTGTTGTACGCAATACCGGGTTTTAATAATCAACGATATATTATTATAATATTGTCATGAACTAGCCGTTATGAATAGTATTAACTAAAATTTGAATTTTATAACATTATTATTCATCTAACACATTTTCTAGAACATGGTATAAGAACAAAATAAATTTTTTGGGTAAAATAAGTATTTTTCAAAAAATGCTGTTTTGCCGCCTTTTGATGGCGCACCCACTTTAAATGTAGTTTTTGAAATGTTTATATGTTCAATTTGACAAAATAAAATTCTTATTTTGAATCAGGATATAAAAATTTACATTATATAAAGTTTTGATATTTTTCCGATAACTTTCATATTTTAATGAATAGTAAAAACACGCTATATTTTAATTAAAAACAATTTTTTTCATCATAATATCTTATGTGGTTAAATTATAATATTGAATGGTTTTAAAGTATAAATATAATATATTTTTACCATTTAATATAATGTATGTCATTAGCATTGATTTTACCTTGAATTCGTAGGTTAGAACAATTCAATCTTTTGCAATATTTTAAAGAAAAACCCGTTTTCTTTCGACAACATGATTAATTTTAATTTAATTTCTGCATCTTTTGTGTATTGAATTTGGAAAAATGGATTCCATATTTGGAATTAGTGGGTCCAAATTATGTTAATAAGATACTTTTTATTTTTGGGCATTGTGAAGAGTAACTACGGTAAATTTTATTTACTATAGTTAAAGGTAAATCGGGTAATTAATGATAAATATAAGATTATAAAATTACCCTAACACTTAGAAAAATCCCATTGGATGGATAAAAGTAGACCCATATAACCTAAGGGTCGGATTAGATTCATTTTATGGTCTTTTTTCCATGAAAATAATTTAATTATTATTAAAACCAAAGAATGTGACAACATGTCACTTTCTTAAATCTTATAAGTATAATAATTTTAAGTTAGTGATAAACTTCATGCAACTTCAAACATGAATAGTCTCCTGAAATATAATACAATTATCTACATCATAGGAACTTATTTATAATTTTTATGGATTAAATAATTTTCATTTATTATGACACAATGATGATGCAGTAATTGTCTTATTAATAAAATATTGACATAATTGATGTTATAAATGCCCAAATAAATGTAATTTGAGACTTTTTATGAATTAAAATAATTTTATATGTTAATATGACATGTTAGTATTTATTTAATTAAATTTTTTCGAACTAATAATTCTGTTATGATTTTCACAAAAATCAATTACCAAATAGTGTCAAAATTGACATAAAATAGTTTTTAAAACAAATACTATATTATTAATTGTTATTTTATTCCTAAAAATCTAAGGTTCGGCCAAATGACTTAGATAAGGTTATATATATTAATAATAAACAACTTGGGGTTCGTTTGGCTTGATATAGTAAGTTTATTAACCTTATAGTGTAAGAAAACAAGAAGACACGGTAAAAGTTAAATTATCTAACTTAATATTAAGTCTAAATGATAAGGTTAAAATTGATACCTAAACTTTTCTAAATTCTATTGGATGATAGGATTTCGACCCATCCCCACCTTAGCTTCGAAATAAATAAATTTGGAGCTATTTAAAACCGAATCTGGCTTTATAATAAAATAATATTTTTAGTTATTCCAAAGGTGCCCCTCTCCTCCCTTATAAAAGGGAACCTCCTCCCTCTCCTCCTAACACCAATTTGAGCATTCAAGATCGGAAAACCCCTGAAAAAATATGTTCTCCACTTCCCTAGTATCATCCTAGAGGTCCTGGTCTTCTTCAAAGACCATCCTTAGTTCATTATGTGGAGGTTAAGAAAAGGCGCGTCAAAAAGAGGTAATATCCATTACCAATCTTTTTCAATTTCTTTCTTATTAAAATTCTTCTTATTTAGTTGTTTAATGATAAAGTAATAACATAAGTATTTTTTATATAGTTATATGTTATTATAAATATGAAACAACTCTAATTAACCTTCTATCCATCCTACAGAAAAAGGAAATCACCGCGCGTGCGTACGTACGGAATACCGTCTCTACGCCGTGGTGTAATCTATTTTCCGCCACCACCATAATTGGATGGGTATAATGGTGTAATTAGTAACTATATATGATTATTATAAACTGATATTGATACTGAAATAGTATAAATACACTTCAACACAAGTTCATGATCATGAGAACGATATCATCACTCGTGCATACGTACGGACTACCGTCTCCACGACGCGATGAGATTCATTCTCCACATTAACCATTCATGAATGATTATAAAGTACATATAATGAATAATAATGAAATATATGACATGTTAAATCTACTGGATTTATGTATATATATATGTATTTCATCTACTTACTTCCATTCAAGACAATAAGGAAAGGAAAACAGCGTTCATGCGTACGTACGGACTACCGTCTCCATGAACAGTGTGTTTCATTTCATTTATCTATCTATTATATATATATATATATAATGAATTTATATGATATATAAATCATGTTTTATATTATGTAAGTAAGTAAATCATGATATAAGTAATAATAATGTGAAGAACAACAAGTCCAAACACCTATGATAAATGAAACGATTTTACCCAAAACGTTTCTTTATCATGGAATTTACAAAAGAACGGGTAATATAACGTCATAAGTGAACCATATATGATATCATAACAATGAATATGATTCTGTAATAAGTTAATGATATTATTTAAATCATTTTACAGGAGGTTCGGATACGTACAAAGAATATTAGACATAAGGTAAGGGAAATATCACAATCTCATTTTTATCCGAGATTGTTTATACTTTAGTATTTACTGGGGTGTATTTTATCATCCACATCCATGTTTCCTCAATATTTAATATTGTTTCCATCCACCTACAATTTTTTAAATCCTATTTTACCCTTTTTTGAGTTTTTAGTAAAAGATATGAAAGGAATCTTTTGTCGTTTTTCGTATGAGGAACTTTTTTGACTTTTTTGACAAAAGTACGAGAAGAATGTTTTTTTAATTTATACGACATGAATGGATTTTTAAAACATTATTTCCAAGAAGCTTACTTTACAAGTTTTCATGTTTATTTTTAATCAACTTCTTTTAGTTTAATGTTGTATGACATGTTATGAAAGGAAAAAAAAATTTGAAGTAGAAAGGATATTTTCCTTAAGAATGGAGTTCAAGTGTTTTATCAAAATTATTTTCCATATAATATAATAAAGGGTTATGTTTCTATCTCTATTATTACATTGATCTGATTATGTTGTGATGGAAATATTTTTATGAATTCCTTTATCTTATATGAATTTTTTTATGATGTCACAATGTTTAAGATTCCCATTTTTATTACATGGGTTATGCTATGATGTATGGTTTCTGATTTTGTGGCACACATAAGAATCGTATCATTATGAGATGGGTGGGACCTATATCTCCCTCCATTGAATTGGGTAAAGATTTTATATCTCATGAGATAGACATGGCTGAAATGGTAGGTTATACCAGTTCAGTAAAACAGGACTGAAATGAGGAGTGAACTCGGTTCAGAAAGGGACTTTGTCCACAAAGATAGTCTTGGCAATGAGTCTTGACTAATAAGAAATGATTCTCTATAATTATGTGTGTATGCAAAAAAGTTTCATGTTTTAAGTTATGATTATTGGGATTAAATTTCACTACTATGATTTATTCCATGTTATGAAATTATGATCTCTTTTGCACGTTAAGATTTCCAAAAGATATGTTCTTATGAATATGACGTGATTGCTATTTCTTTTGATTACCATTACTGAGTATTTGAGCTCACCCTTTTATGTTTTCTTTTCCCCAGGACATAAAGAAAGGATTTAGGTTTAGAAAAAAAGAATATCTTTATGGGAGATGTTGAAGATCTTTCACCACGATTAGAAGATTATATTCCGAGTTTCCAAATACACTGAACTATTACAGTCCTTGTGTGTGTGTGTTTTTTATGTACTAAGTATTCCGCAAAAGTAATGTAATGTCCATGTACGTCAGTCTTTGGGTCTCTACATTGAGAATACATGCCTTGGGTGTTCTAGGGTCTTATATCTCCCCATGAAGAAGATTAAATAGGTTTTTCAATGGAGTTATGATATCCGTGTGGTTGATTAGGAATTTTGAGATCCCATAGAATTAATTTGAGTTTTAGTAGTGTTGGTAATTTATCCCATAGTTCGATCTAGTACATTATTGCATCCATTTGTTAAAAATATTGAGATACTTTCACCAATAGGTGAATATTTTTGACTGGGGGAAGTTGGAACTTGAGGATGGATCCATCATCACAGAGTAGCCAGTGGAAATTGAGGATATGTAGGGTATGATCTTGAATGGATGGAAAATTAATTTCTTTTGGGTGATTTCATAGTATGGGAGTATTAAAAAGATATCATGGGAGTGAGAGAGTTAAATTTCAAAATAAAACTCCCACCATTTTATGTTGTTTGTGATTTTAGGGGTAAAAATCAGTTATGAAGGGTGGAATGTGATAAATATAATTTTTAGGGATTGGTCATCTAAAAATTTCTATATGTATATATATATATATGGATTTATCATCATATTCCACATTATATTTTTGTTTCTCTGGAAACAATAATTAATATGATAATAATTCAAATATAATTTATTCCAGGCATGCTTCATTTCAGGTTTTTTGGTTTCCCATTGTTTGAGGCCACATATGGGGAATGTGAGACCATGGTGTAATCTAGAATGTGGGTTTCACCATAGGCACATAATAATGTTGTTATGAATGGGAATATCCATGGTAGGTGATGCTTGTTGGGTAATTTAATAAAATAAATAAATAATTTTATTTATTTTTACAAAATGACTTATCGTGACCTAATCCTCTATAAATTAATAATTATGATGTTTTTCCATAGTTATCCAAATAACACTAATATTTTTACAAGAGGATAAGATTCATTATTGGAATTTGAATAATTATGAAGGCATGTTGATGATTGGGTAAAGGTAAATAAGGAGGTATGTTGTGATTGCAATAGAGATTATTCATCCTTATAAATGGTTCTCATAACCAACGATCAATCCTAAATTTAGTTAGGAATTTTTATTTTTCACTTTCTACCCTTCCATATTACTAGTAATTGATTTTTTATTATATACATTGTTTTTTTTGATCACATGAGTTTCCTGAACTAGATTTAATATTTCTGAAGATTGATTATAAATTTTTATTCATTGTGAAATGAATCCTCATGAATTCCCCGATGTTAGGTTTTTTTCAACAAATATACTGTGCAATAAAAGATTTACCACATTATTTTTGATTTTCCCAAACCATTAACCATGTTTTTTCACTATTTACCCATGGTGTTGTGGTTCAACATTGTTGGGGTGGTTTTAAGGTTGATCAAATCCCCATTTTTTGTGATTTCGAGAAAAATGTTTATATTAATGGTTTTTAGATAGATGAAGGATCAATAAAAAATACAATTGATGAATCCATTAATTTTATATCTGTAGTGTTGATGGGAGGTGATGGGAGGTATGAGAAATTGAATTTGGGTGATTATATTTATAATATCTATCCACTAGAGGCCAAAGATCAATGTTCAGTGTTGGTCCCTTAGATATTGGGATCTCAATCAGTGGAATTTTTGATGGTTATAGTGGAATAGGAAAACTGAAGGAAGACCAGGCTTTACAACCTATAAAAACCCAATTATAAAGAATTTATTCATGATGAACACATATCATGTAATCCTATGGATATATTGGATATGGTTTCAATTAGAGATAAATATAAAATTCCATGTATGGAAAGCACATTCCATGTCACCAAATGTTTTTAGTTCAACAAATATTCTATGAGTTTATGGGCATAACCATGTCTTGGAACACGAGTAAGACCAAGAGTACCTTGGAAAGATCTGCTACTCAAACATGGACATTATAAATGTGCCCAACAGAAAGTTTACAAGCATAAAACATTGTATATTGGAATAATCTAGGAGGACACTGACAGGCCATAGTTGGTTGTAAGAGAAAATTTTCCCTTGTACATTCCATATTGTATGGATTTCCAATCCATGTCCATAATAGAATATTACTAAGCAATGAGGAGAGGTCATGTTCCATGTGACCCCATGTACATATTGCATTCTTCTCCCCAAAACTTATATATTTTGTATCACCTTCATTAGGACATTGATTTTATCCCCCGAGTGGTCTATATTCAGTGTTTTCCCACATATAATATGATGTTATAATTTTCTATGCAATACATGTTAATATGTGAGATTTTTCCAGAATAACTCTTATTCATGTAATTCTCATCAAATTGTTGTGATTATCTAGGATCAACAGTGAGATGTCGCTGATGGTACTCCCCTATCAGACAAGGGTGTGGGTCCCTATACTCATTATATATGTTGATTAGGAACTTACCTATACTTAATTGTGTGTGGGTAATCTATCTACAATGTGGTAATCTCATATCTTCAAGCACTATAGGGGAGTGGGTTCTCTACTGGAGTTGTTTCCCCCTCATTTTTGAAGCACAATGGAAATCTGTGGGAACCTCTACACAAATTACTACGGGGATGCAGATGATGTTGGGAATTAGAGATGGACTTTTTGACCAATAAGTAGACTCTTAATCCTTTGCTAGGATATAGAGATTGAGATCCCCTTTCACTCTAATGTCATTTTCATTATGAGAATATATTTATAGACACACACACACACAGATATATATATATCTTATGTTCCATTTCCCTCTTCTTTGAGGATGGTTAGACTTCTACTATATCATTTTATGGTTCTCTTTGTGTTTTTTAGGTAATCCTACCATATATATATATACACCCAATTTCCGGGATTTTCACATAAATTTCATTTCTTATACATATGATATGAAGATTAGATAAGATATTAGTGGATGACAATGATACTTTGGTGCATTGTCCAAATTTAATTTTCAGACAAAAAGGGTTGGATACCAAATCACTTAAACATTCCTTTTTCAAGTTTTTGTCTAGTTGGGACTTCATTTCTTGTTGGTTGAGTATTTAACAATTTTTTTATTTGGTTGGTACTAGCGTACTATCATTTATTCCCTAGAGGTTATGGCATACACGGTTGTACTCTATTTGTTTTACCCGTTATTATATTTCATGGAAAATTTTAATAGAGGTGGTTGTGTTTGTGCATTTTGGTTATTAGTCTAAGGAATCCCATTTTATTATTCCATTTTAGTACTTTTCACAATAACTTAGCTAATTGGGGGTTTAATTGGGGATATCATACCTATGTTCCCCCTAGCTAGGGGGGCTCTAGTGGGTATGTTCTTAACAAGATGATTTTGATATATAATGACCTTCTTTTAGAAACCAAAATCATAGGTATAATTATTAAAAATAATATCATTCATTATTTCAATATTATATTGTGTATTGATAACATTACTCATAATGGTGAAATGTGTCAAACCCTTAGGGTGAATTCTAGGGTGATAAATGGGAATCACATATTAACACATCAATTTTTTAGTATGAAATCCCTGTTAAATAAAATCAAAGAGTTTGAAAACTTGTATTACATGGAACACCAAATAGAAAAGATTAGTTATATATTTAATTAATCTAAAACATTATAATGTAAAATTAAATACAGTATGATATAGATAATGGAATAATAATTAGAAAACAAATTCAAAAGAAATACAACAAAACGTAAATAAAAAACTATTTGATTGATATAGTCATTATCCTAATGTAACTTGAGGTTCATACAACTAATAATGAATATATAAACAATAAAAAACATTATAAATTTGATAGAAATATTTAGAATATAAATGGGATGATGAGATGAATGATTTAGAAGGTGTTTATAACGTTATATTTTGTAATGTAGTATGACCATTATATATATGAGAATTTTTTATATTGTCATAAATATTATGTGTTAGTTTGGATTATAACCCCATTATTAACATAATTATACATAATAATAATTAGTGAGATAAATTATAGGTTTATTGGATTTAATTTTTTCATAAAAAGAAAATAATGTAACAATAAAAATGTTGAGTTTGTGGGTATAAATTGAAGTAAACATATTATGAAATCTATGTGGAATGGAGAAGTAACAATGTAAAATAGTATAAATGTTCCATATTATAATCATATGTCTATGATTTGGAAGGAGGGATCATCAATATGTTATTTCCTTGACCATTGCCATGATGAACATTAACAAGTGTGGCTTTAGTGGGACTGTCTCGGAGAGAAGTTCAAGATAAAAGAAATAACTAAGAGACCCATGATAGCTAAATCACGACCAAATAATTTCCCAATTATATATATTACCCATATATATAATAAATGGGCCTTTATTATTTTTTGTATGAATAAATTATGATGATGTAAACATGAATGTATTAATGTACTAAATGTTATTTTAAAATTTCTATGTACAACATTATGTGTATTTTTATACATTGGAAATTTATATAAAACTTATTTTGTGTAATTTATTTATTTAAATGAATAATTTTGATTTTAAAACATGATTGTATTAAATTTATCTATTTTCATCTAGGTTATCTCCTCTTTCCTAATGATTACATTTCAGGATCAAGGAATTCACCTCTATTTTTTTGTGGAGCATCCCCGTCTTATTCAATAATGATCTAGTTTAATTCCCTCTTCCATTTGATCCATATAAATTTTTCAGTTCTCTATTTATGTGGTGTTTCTAATCATTATTTGGAATTGGATTCAATTTAGGATTCTCTGTGATTTTTTTATCAATAGTTTGTTTCATAGTGTTCAACATTGCTTCTTCTTGCATAGATTTTATACATGGATCATTGGAATGTATGGTCCTTTTTTATTTCCATTATGTTTTTTTGGTATTTTCTATCAAATTAAAAATTATATTTGTTGGGTATAATAAAGGTATGGATGGATTTTGATTTTTATTGGTAGTAGTTTGGAGGATTCAATTACTTTGATTTTTAGAGTCAAATTAATTATGATTATCTTTTATGACGATGCCCGAAATTATAGTCTTAATTGTCTTCTATATCATCTTTTTATTCTGTATAAATTATATTTGAACCCATTATAATATTTTTTTTGGTTTTATATTATTTTTGGATGTGATGATAGACTATTTTATGGTGTTTTAGGTGGGAAAACATGCATTTGTATCTTTTCTTCATGTGGGTCTCGATGTTCCTATAGTGATGATGGTTTGTACAATATTAGTAATACCAATTTAATCTATCCTAACCCATGATTCCTCTTAGACCTAGAATCTTCATCTACACTAATTTTTCATCATTTGTTTATTATGATATACTTTGAGGGTTTCTTCTTGGTAGGTCCACTGTTGAATTTAATGAATATAACATTATAAAAACATTTTAATGGATATATGAAATGATTTGGGGGTTGTGTGTTTAGAGTCATAAACATCATTACATATTTAGTTGTGTCTGTACAATATATGGTGAAGGTGTGTGTTTGTCTACCCATTTATTGTTTTTACATGAGATGAATACAGTTTTCCTATGATTCTAATGTGGTGTTTTAGTGGATTTTTTTAATGATGGTTTGATTATTAGTGATGAGGAAGATTATAAAATCTCCCACCATAATATCCCAAATCAAATGGTTACTTTATTAAATTAATATTTTATGCAATAAATAACATCCCAAAGGACTGAATTGTAAATTATTGATGGAAAACTAGTTTAATAATTAAATCTTACATTAAATTTGGAAAAATAACGTAAAAAATAGTATTTAATTTTAGAAAATCATTATTACCTCAAGAATATCATTCCATAATAATCACAATACACATCCTATAATCCTAGAAAATGTAACCATATGATTTGGGTGAGCAGGGATGATTAGAAAGGGTATGTGTTCATTGGATGAAAAATAAGGCATGCATTATATAGAAGGAATAAATGATGAATAAATAATTCTATATAAATAATAAAATGACCTTGAAACATATCCATCGATATCATAACTATTAAAATATTCAAATAGATATCAATAACTATTTTCATAATGATGGAATAATTAATAGCAAAAATCATAATCTTACCAGTGATGCCTCATTCATAAACATATTTATAAATGGGTAAGTCCTTGAGCATGTACCCAGCCTATTTTGACTGATGATACCTACTAATTCATCAATTCATAGTTAATTCTAGGTCTTAATAGGAACTTTATAAGTATAATCAAATCATCATATTAATAATACATACAACTTCAAAAAAAAACATTCCATACAATCAACAATTTTTTTATATCTGAATAACTAGTCTTTAGTCATTATTCAATATATATTATTATTTTAAAACAACATACAACACCATTAGGGGTGAAAATGGTGGAGGCCCATTTAATCCCCCATAATGATGAGATTAGAATCATTTATAAAGGATCTGGAGCATCAATGTAAAGTAATCAGATCACTATGATCACCTTTACTCACCAAAGCATCTTTAGGAATGTCACATTCCCTCTAAGTGTGTATGATCTCTATATTATAATTGGTAGTAAACATGTACCACCTGATGAAGTTATATATACCCAATAAGGGTCTTCATTTCCACTCAATAGCCCAACCAGATCTATGGAATCTGATTCCACCCCCATAATGTTCATATTATATGGTATATATATAAAGAGTGCACTATTCGTCTCCCTCATTTTTGCTCCAATGGAGTTACCTTTCCTATAAAAATAACCAAAGAGAAATAGAGAAGTGCCTTATTTATAATACACTAGAAAACCTCCCCTCATTACCCAATTTATACAAGATCCATCCACATTATGTTTGATCCCAGACACTAGAGTATTCCCCAAAAAACACCATCACATTCTACTCCATTATGACTACCTAGTAGAAATGGACGCTCTTTGTATAATTCTAATAATTGAGATTTCAGTTCCCCCACCCTACATGACACCTACGTGCTCTACCACTAGAGCTTTCATGCATACCTAAATCCAATGTATACATTAGTTTTTGCCTTCCTACCCCACATTTTTATCAACCAATATAACCCAACATACAGTAACAAAAAACCATCCTTTCAGAAGACACATGCTCCTCCTTCCATCATATATCCTGGAAACAGCTTGCAATTAACTCTGAAACCATATCCCTGTTCCCTATAGTTCCCATAAAAATACCCAGGTAATCTCAAATATTTCCCCCATTAACCATATAGAAAACTCCACATTTTTTCTTCTGATTGAATACAACAACTTCAAAATTATGATAACATACGAATTCCCCTATTATGAACTTTATCATTGGTAAGAAAGTCTTGGCTCTTACGTCTCAAAACTAATAAATTCATTTTCACAAGAATATTTTTACCCAAAAACTTCAACGTCCAGTGATCATTACCACTATTGGAATGCATCATCTCACAGTAATCATAACAAATAATATTCATTTAAAATGTTCCAAAAAACATGCACTTGTCTTCTTTCTCCATCAAGAAAATATTATTGAAAAAAATTCTTTTTTTGGTAGTAAAGTGTATTGTTGATAAGTCCTAGGTGTTGATCCAATTCTCTGTATGAGATCAACTATACTGGACAACCCATGAATAATTTAGGATAGGCAGCCCAGTTATCCTTTAGTGGGTAATATCACCTCAACCCCCCACCCACCACACTTTGTCCTCCACGAATTCCAGATGATCAAACATCCTCTTTGTAAGGAATTCCATCCTAAATGATCTAACATTACATAATTTACTTTCTTTTATATACCAATTTCTCATAAATCATATGGATAGTGATTTACTATCAAAAATTTTCCACACCATTTTAGCTTGCATTATGTCTACAGCTTTTGGAACATCATGAAGACTATCTCCCCCTTCATCAATTGTCCTTTACATTCACTTATTGGATGCCCAGAGGAATTTACCAATGTTATGTTTGTCATGGTTTTCTCCAAATTATAAATTTCTCCTTTTGGTGCCTTAATAACTGATGAAACATGAATTGTAATAGATTCCAACATGCTATTAAATAATGTAATTCACCCTATAAATTAATGAAACATTTTTTCCAAATAGAAAACATGGCCCATAATTCTATTTAAAATTCCATTTAAGAAAATTCATAATTCTAGCATTGGATATGGGAACACCTAGGTATTGTACATAGAGTCGACTTCATAGTATGACCATATTTAATTAAATAATTTTTTTTCACTCGACCAATCTATTAGATATGTAAACACTACAATTTTCAAAATTAATCCTTTTCTTACGGATAAAACTATAAGTCTATATTATTTTATTAAGAAAATAAATTGATCATTTCCTTCCATAAATAAAGCAGAAAATTTTATCAGAAATCATCTAATGGGATATGATAAAATACCCCCGTTTTCATATAAGGATTGATATATACCTCCTGAATACATATATTAATATTATTTGTGAGGGTCTCATGAAAAATAATAAATAATATATGACAAATTTCATCATCATTCCTAATACCATTTACTATTTTGAGAAAAATACATTTCCCATGAATGAAAAAAAAATCCATAGTGTGGAGTAGCATTTAACAAGTGGTCACAATCCCATTATTGAAACCCATAGTTCCTAATGTCTTTAATAATGTTTCTCCTAATGATTTTTTATTCCTGATCCATATAGACATTAATAATAATGTTTTATCCCAAAGACTACCTAATCATGTCCACCATCATCTCTAGCACGATTCCCACATCCCCATGTATGCTCCTCTTATAAATCCACTCTTCTCATCTGAAACAATTATATGCAATAAATAACCAAATATTTTGTTAAAAATGATGGACAATATTTTGTAAATAAAATTACATGGGAATATTGAATGGTATTAGGTGGTTAGGGTTGGCTGTTGAACCTTTGGAATAAAAACCAATTTGTTAGCACGAACCACCTTCGGTAATTCCACCCCTTTGAAATATAACATAAATATTTTATTGTTTTCTCCCTAATAATATGAAAACATCCAATGAATAAATAGAAAAAAAACATCTGGTGTAGGGACAATATCTATATTCTTACTCGTTACTACCTCATGAATTTCCTATTCATCTAGAAATTCTACTAACTCATCACTCTACCTTTCAACCACAAACCTTGTAATATATTTCATGAATTTAGACTCACGTATGATATTCTCACCTCATCAACCAAATATGATATCAAGACCCACCAAGAGACCTTTAAAAAGCTCAAACACAAGCTTCCAAGCCAACATGATTTCATTGGTATGTGGCCCTTCATTGAGAAGCAGGTTAATTTTCATAGACACCTTCATTTATTTTTTACAAGACTATAGGAGGTTTGTATTGTGATCCCCTCCTTCATCCATGACTCCCTAGACCTCTCCTTATAAGCACTCTACATCTCCAACATTCTTATTCCCAACACGTTTTTCTTTCTCCATCAGAAGAATAATTAGATCACCATACAAAGAAAGATGAAGCCTCTCATAAATTATTTTTATTTATTTTTGTAAAGCCTAAAAAATAGAATCACTATTGGATCTTCTCATCATCTAATATTGTAAATCCTTCTTCAAACATTTTATTCAAAGTTACAAACTAGACCATGCATCTCCTGTAATTGGGTGATTCTAAGATCATCAGACCAATTGGTGAAAACCCTCCGAATCACCCAGTTTATTTAAAAGATTGTGATTTATTCTATTTTATATTACTTTTTTAGGAAGAACAAAAATAGACTATGAGTGTATAATATTATAGGAATGTTAGTAACCAATGATTGAGTGAATAAATCCAATCCTTGAGAGTTGTAAGAACATATATCCAGTATATTTCATTTTTGATTCATCCCTTTATAGATGATGAAACACAAGAATCCAATGTCCATAATCCTCTTTGAAAACATAAACTACATGAATTACAACATAAAACTATTGGAGTGACACACCACTCATTTTTTTCACTGAGAGATCCACAATAATTTTGAATTCCCCACCCACAAATCACAGAAGTCTCCAAAGGTTAATGTAAGATAGACTCCTCTACATGGTACCTCTCTCCTTATCATCACATTTCCCATAAATAAACATAATGAGGACATCCATTACCCATTATTTATTATCCTACTAACATGTTTCATTGAATATTCCACACACTCCACTATAACAGAATTCTTCTAGAAAAAAAATATGGGTTTTATGTATTTATTATCATCATATATGAGAAAACAAACCAATATGAAAATAAATAAATCGTGTCCAATCAATTTTTGTATCTATAATAGAAAGAGTTGGTGTTTTCATATGTCATTATTTTTTGAATATGAAATAACTTTTTTCCATTATGCCTAAGACCCTAGAATTCTATAAAATGATATAAATCATTGAAAAAGAGAATAGGTAGATTTGAAGCCTCCAAAAGATCTTACCTTAGATAATTAATTAACAATCATACCTATTTTCTTTGTGGATGAGTAATATGTCCACTAAAAGAAGGAGAATAATAAAATTTTGATTCCTCCTCCTCTCTCGAACTAGGACGGACCAAAAAAATTGCATCTTTATACAGGTACTCTAACACCTAAAACCTATTAGGATAACACATTCTAAACTACCTTGAACCATTCTTATTCTCATGAAATGTCATGAAACTTGAACACCATTGCCCAAAAGTCATTGGTGTTATACTTGAATCCTCTTATACCACCACCTTGAGAATGTTCCTCACCACATGTGTGGAAATGGATCCTATATGACCTCTCCAAAAAGAATTTTGATCTTATGGGATATCCATTCTAGAAGATCCTCCCTCTAAAAACTTTTCATTTCGAAAACTAGAATTACATACTTGGTCGTCAAGTTTACCATATGAAAATACTAATGAAAGTGGTTATTTCCAATAAATGAAAATTCTAAAATAAATATCCTAGAAAAGGGATCTAAATGAAGGTTGAGACAGATAAGAAATTTAACTGTTGAAACATAGGGAAACCCTGAGATTGCATGTGACATGTACCTAATATTTGAATACCATCCCCCAAACCACCAAAGTACCACCCTTTGGACCTGTGTCCTCTACGATCGTCACCAGATGAATCGTCTCCAATTTCCTGGTCTATGGAAACTCTTCTTGATGATTTTCTAATGAAACCTCTATGTAGACAACTAGATTTTACAATGGCGTATTCATTCCAAAACCATTTGATACAGATTGATCAACACCTATTACCATCAAAGCATAACCTGACTGAATGTTGTTTCTCCTACACAAGAAATATTCCAATGAATTCCTAGTTTGGAAACAGTAAATAGAAAAGTGATTCAGTGATTTAAAAAATATTCCTCTCTTCCATGAAAAGCACTGAAAAACCTAATTGAGAACTCTTGAAGGGAGAGGCCTCATAAGAAAAATGCCGACAAAGATCCTGAGTGATGCTGTCAACTAGAGACTAAGAGTATCATTTTCATCACATTTATGTTTTCCAACATAATTTCTAACCAACTGCATCATCATTGTATTTTGAAGAGTTAGTGGTATACATAGTATTATAACCCACACATCCAGTATATTGGACTCTTTCAAAAAATTTGTATCCCATGACCAGTGAGATAGTGAAAAACTCCATGAATGACAACACCTCCCCTCCCTAAACCAGTCCATTTAAAAAATAAACCTAAGAAAATATATGAATTCAGAAGGAATATTACGGTGAAACTAAATCCTTCACATGATGTTGATGTCCCCATAAGCCAAAAAAACTCATAAAAAATGAATACATGGATTATACTTACCAAATATTTCAACCATAATCAAATCATGAAACACCACAATATGTTTGAGTTTATTTTTAATAAAATCCACCACCATACAATCATGTACACAATCCAAAAAATGGGAAGCCACAAAAATAGGTGGGGTGAAAGGCAAGCTCGATGGACCCAAATATGATGAACCTGCTAGAACATATTTGAATGGGGAGATCCTAAAGCCCCATCCATCTTGGGATTTTCCTCTAATGTTGTTTGAAAAAATAAAATGTTGAACCATTAACCTATATTTTGAGCTTGATAATGATCCTAATATACCTTATAGATACTCTTTGACAATGAATATTTACATTTATTATATTCTACATAAGGATTACTAGAAAATTTATTATGTAAAATATCCTTTTCACTTTGAAATCACTTATTTAAAATAATAAATTTCCCAAATATTGGGGAAATTTTTTAATTGAATATATCCTTTCAAATGTGTGAAATAAAATTCAAATAATTGTTCTATAATGATGAAAACAAATTTCATTCATGCCATGTACATTAATAAAAGGATATATTTCAAATTTTCAACTAAAAGTATGATGTACCATTTTATGAAAATGATATGAAATTCCATTTAAATTATTTTTCAAAAATTAAATCATGGGATATAATTTCCTTAATAAATAATTTTAAATTATAAAAAACAATAATTTTAAAATTTTAAGAGAATGATTGATATCGATGAATAATATTCCAAACTGATTAGAAGAAAAGTTAGTTTTTCTTTAAGACGTTACTTTAATATCTTGGGTACATAAGTAGAAAAAAATGAAATAAAAAAATTTATTTTTTAAAAAAACTATTAGAATAAAATAGATTTGGTATAAAATATAATTTTCTAAAAATTACCACACTAGAAACATAATTATAAACTGTATTAAATAATGATGAGATTGTGAAACAAACACTAACCTTGGGTCTGAATTTATTTATATGTGTCCAAACATCCTGTGTAATAAATAAACATGTATAATATATCAATTTAATGTATATAATAATATATATAATAACATATATGATTTACTTATGGAAATTTCCCCTTTTTTATTAAAAATTCATTATTAAAATCCCTATTCTGTGTGATAACAACTTCGTTTTTCATGTATATTTCAGATTTGTGGTTCTTTCCTCATACTTTGATATTGTTTTTATAATATATTTAATTAGAAAAATTATATAAATATATTATTTTTATTATATATAAATATATTGAATCATCTAAAGAAGATAAAGATAGAAAAATGGATTACATTGTTCATGGAGAAATTAGACCAAACAAACACATGAACGCTCAATCCATTTTTTGGCATATGGAATAAAAGAAAGGAAAATAGTAATTCAACTCTATAGAATCATAATAGTATCAAAAATAACACACACACACAGACACACACACATATATATATTATATTCATTATAATAAAAATCCATTTAAAGTGGTGATGAACAACTAATTACAACGGTATGTGAAGATTGTAAGTCGCATGTACACATGAATAATGTTTTCACTTTTTGTAGGATCGAATAAAGGACTATACTGGTGGTTTCATAATAATAATATCATTTCAATAAATTTATTATATTTAAATTATAATGTTATGATAAATACCACATATTTAGATGAGGTAAAAGAATAACATGAAAATGTGACCAATTAAGGTGATAACCTCTTCTTTGAAATAAGTACCACATATATCTTATTAAGGAACTTAGGATTCATCTTTGGGAAGGATAAAAACAATATAATGTGGATAAGTATTCTTGGTATGAAATTTGGTAGAGTATGGTCGATCTAAATTACATATGGTGTGTACAAATTGGAGAAAAGGTTGTATCCATTTATAGGGGAGTGAAATCACACACTTGGAATTACTTAGAAGAATTAATAAAATATATATATCATAATCATGTAAAATAGAACAAAGGAAATCCATTTTAAATTATAAGTTGTGATTGTTTCGAAATAGATTCAAGAAAACACATTTGGTAATAATTTCAGTACATTATATTCTTTATCTCCTTGTTAAACTATTTAAAACACATTTTAACCTTAACCGTGATAATTAAACTTTTTCACCCAGATAAGTTAATTATATGAACGAATATAAAAGTATATTTTTAAAAAAATCACATGACGATTCCAAATTTAAATTCCATTTTTATATTTAATTTCTATATAGAAATATTTCTTTTATATAAGAAATAAATGTATGAAAATAGTTTTTATGAAAATGACTGAATGAATAGTAAAAAAAGCACATTAAAATAATGTAATAAATTGGTATATAAAATAATTTCTCTTTAAATAATAAAAAATTGTTGTTTTTTGAATTTTGGATCAATATAATACTGAATTTAATCTTTAAAACAATCGATTAAATTAAAAGACTAAAAATTAGTTTTTTTTAATTTGAATAAAATATAACACATCGTCTCAAAAGAACAGAGTGGGGTCCAAAATTTAAAATAATTTTTCAAAATAAATTCATTAACTTATTAATAATAAATTGGATCACGTACCACTAATAAAATAGTACGAATGAATATTTTAAGTAATTTAAACCCTTATCAATATAGTTTATCCCCCGCGAAACCTATTTTAACATTAAACGTGGTAACAAATTTTTAATATTTTTAATAATAATTATTACCACATACTAAATTGAACATATTATACAATAGTAATTATTTTGTTTCAAAATATGCAATATATTTTAAAATATTCAGTAATATAATTTAAAATTTTTTATTTTAAATTAATCCCATAAAATCGATGAAAAATAGTTTTCAAAAAATGTAATTATAAGTATTAAAATGTTTTTATACAAAATTAAATTATAATGACAACTAAAATAAAATTTAGCTAATTACAATGTTAAAAAGCACAAAATATAAGGTAACATTTTATATACTTGAAAATAATAGCGAGTTAGATAAAATTTATTTTTTCACTATTCATTGAAAGATAAAAATTTTAAGAAAATTAATTAAAACTCATCCTATGGGAATTTTTACTTGAATATTTGAATAATATTATCCTTTTATCATATAAAATTTATAAAAGAGGTATAAATTTTTTATAATATTCACTCAATAAAATCCATAAAAACTATTTTTGATGTAAAAATGGTTTTACAGAAAATTGGGTACATATTTATCAATATATTATCTAAAAAATGATACATGACCATAAAATATTGGGTATTTTTATTTATACTAAAAAAATTTAAATTCTTTATTATAATATTTACGTTTAAATTATAATATTCTAATTATATATCACGGTTCGTTTAAACTCTATTTTTTCATGTAATGTGAGAAATCAATGAAATATAATTAATTTATAGAGAACTGTATCATAAAATCATATTGTGTTACATTATACCCCCTTAAAATGAATTTTCCATTATTATTATATTACACTATTTTAGATAAATGCAGATACCTCAGACTCATCACATCCTCGGGTTCCAACGTATCTTCTTCAAATTTTTTGTTTTTCCACAAAACATTGATATGGTGAATGGTCTTGTTCAATAGTACTTTCACTCTATGATCTAGAATATCAACTATTGTTTCTTAAAAAGAGAGATCATACACTAGTGGTATAATTATTTTGTTTAGTACATGTGAGTGATTAGTTATACAATTCCTCAATAGAGATACATCAAGCACTTTATCAATATGATATAGATTTGGTAGATGCACTAAAATATAAACTAAGATACTAATATAATGAAAAATATTGATGTGTGAAAAATTCACAGGCATTAGCTTTCCATTATTTTAGAGTCTCATTGACTTCCTCCAAACCCAAATTAACAGAAATATATCTTCACCAACATAAAACTCTTTATCTCACTAATGATCTTCAACATGACTTTTTTGTAGCCTATGAAGTGGATTTACGTGCTATTGAATAGATCTATCCTTCTTTATTATTTCCATGGTGAGATCAGGACCTGATTTCTTTTCTCCTCTAAAATTATTCCTTAATGTTTATGTTATAATATTATTTGCATAGATGGATTCATAAGGATCTATCTGAATTGTCAAGTGAAATATATTATTGTATTAAAATTACACTAAAAGAATATTCAACCCCAAAATCCCTTATATTCCATAGATAAAGATATAAACTTGTCTTCTAATGTATGAATCTTCTTCTCAAACTGACCTCCTATCTGAGGATGACAATAAGTGCTAAAACTCAACTATATATCAAAGGCCTATTGATGAATTTTCCTTAATTTTGAGGTATTATACAGATATTAATCATATAAAATAGAATATGGTACCCTATAAAATCATAACATATTATAAATTTATATTATAGAATGATGGTTAATAGACAAATCTTACCTAAAAGCTATGATGATTGGCAGATTCTTATAGCAAATGACTAAAACCAAAAAATATGTATGTCCTTCTAGCATTTTGGGGAGTTTGATGAAAAAATATATGGTGATGTTTTCTCATTTCCATTTCGGTGTGGGTAATTATTGTACCATAACCTCAAAAATTAATCTCATAGTCATAACATGATAACATACTAGGAATCGAGATACAAACTCTGCAATATACCTCTTCATATTTTTCTTAGAAAAAATACACTTTTAGATCGATATATATCTTTATACATTTGGGATGAATAGGGAATGATGAACGGTGGGCTTCATCCAGAAACACCTTCTTAATGTACTCCCTTGATTTGGAGTAGAATTGATTCCTAAATGATATATTTCTAGTTTGATAATAGTGGTACTCATTAATATTCATCACCTTCATTTTCATTTTCACATCATCCTTGTATGCCTTCATAATAATATCGTACATATATGGTTAAAAATTAATATGATAAAGAAAAAATATTTACCCTTTATCAATGATTTTAATATATATATTCTATAAATCCATAAACACTGGATCTATTTCAATCCTCATTTTTAAAAAAACTAACATAGTCTTTCTCACATAGAGAATCAACTGTCTTATTTTCCTTCCATGAGTGATAATGTATAGAGAAATCATAATCATTAATCATCTATGACCATATTCTTTTTTTCTTATTCACCTATTTATAAATAAATATATAATTTAAATTTTTTTCATCAGTATATATATCACAAAATTCATCATTCAAACAATCCCACTATATCTTCCATAAAAAATTTATGGTTGTCACTCCAAATCAAATGTCGGCTAATCCTTCTAATGAAATTTTAAATGGGGCGAGGAATATGCTTTCAGCATGTATTTTTTGTGCGATGAAACAAACCAATAACTTTTTTAATTCATTAATATATATCAATAATCATTCCCCATTAAATATTTTCTCAATAGTAGGTTCACTTACTATCCTTATATTAAATTTTTTCAAACTTTCTCATCATTCATCTATCTATAAGGATATAACACCCAGTAAAGTCAAAATTGTGTGTAGATTTGATAGTCATGAGAAATAACTCTATAAGAGATGTTATTATCCAACCAAACATAAAAAACATTGGATTTTGGTTACTTTGGTAGGTCTAATCCATTTCTCGGTGACTTCTATCTTTGAAGGATCCATCGATATAAACCTACATAAGATTATGTAACCCCGAAGTGATATTTATTAAGATAAATATGACAGTTGTTAACTTTATTTTACAATTTCTCCTTCCTTGGGGTCATTGGAATAATTATCAAATATTTCTAATGATCTTTTTAAACTATCTAATATATAATAATATTATCTATAAAGACTACCGAAAACTGATCGAACTAATCTCTAAATAAACTTATCTTTAAATACATGAAGATTATAGGAGCCTTGGAAGTCCAAATTTAATTACTATAAAATTATAATGACCACACCTTATAGATATAGTTGTCTTGGGTATAACCTCCTTGTAACTGATGATATCCAAATCGACGAGCAAGTAGAGCTTCAGGGGTAAAGGATACATGTTCTAACAGTGATATTTGGTATTTATTGTTATTTAATGAAAACACACAGTGTAGAATATTTGTTTTTCAAAAAGGAATAGGTGAACCCCATTGTGATGTACTAGGGTGAAATAATAAATTATCCAGATTCAATTGATCTTTCTTCTTCAGTTATTGCAACTCAATCTGGTATATTCTATATAGAGTCCATGAAATGGCTGTAAAACATTGTACGAATTATATTGAAATATGAAATTCATGATTTTGGGTAATATATAGAAATAAATTTGTAAATACATCAGCATATTCTCAAAAAATATTCACATTTATAATTTTTAGTTTCCCCCCAAATATTCGACAAAAATACCTCCCATGAATAGTTAAGAAATCCCATATGATGAATGTAACTTACATTGGTTGTTCAAAACCTCAAACTAATATATTATTGAAGGTTGAAAAATAATATCAAGTGAAACAACCCATCCAATATAATTTATATGGTAAATATACTGATAGAACAAATCATTATAAAAAATTAAATCAAATTAAACTTGAGGAGGAATAATAAAAATAATAGGAAGGAAATTACATAAAAAATCTATTAGAGAGGATCTATATACCTGAGATGTGTTCATCCAATCATTAAGTGTTTCCAAAACTAACTCAAAATCTAATCATTGTGGTGGAGATGTGATAGCATTAGAAATGTTTTCCTATATGAATTAGTGGGTATAACTAGACTAAAAAATCAATCACAGAGTGTTTGATAAGTGTACCTTTCAAAAAATCACTAGGAACATAAAATTTAGATGAAGTAATTTCCAAAACATGTCATTCTCTGCATGTATTCTTTTGTTGAAATTACTCTTGATGTTTAGGTAATTGGATATAATAATTCCCATCTTCTAAAAGATAAATCACTATTCATTGATAGTTTCTCACATACCCATTATTTCATTAGTATGAAAGAATTTTTCTCTACACATTCTGAAATATCCTTTTACTTTTATATATATACCATGGTGTATCCTTCTAAATGTATCACATATTGGAAAATTCCCCTGTGTATTCTCCCATTATACATTTTCCCCATTTTCCACTTCTTCAATTTTCCATCAAATCCATAATAATGGTAAATTATTTATTAATATTGATAGGACATGATACTGTATTATAATGTAATGAAAATTTCATGGTGACTACTTCCCTTTAATGGATATTTATAATCCCATAACAATAATGGCGAATCATTCACTTTGTATTATACACATAGTCAATAGTATTTCTTTATAGCCACATAATTTTATAATTATACTAAGCAATATTTTCTACTACCATTTGTAATAGGATTAGAAATTTTCACTCCATATTTATCTTTTATTTAGGAGGAGATTATTTTTTCCTAGAAAATACCTTCAAATCATTCAACTGCATGCTTTCTATTTACTTCGCATCTTTAGTGATTTCAATCAACGACCACCATGGATCTCCATCCTACTAAGATGAAAAAACATCATTGAAAACCTTCCCCAATTAATTACTCACTAAATTGGGTAATATATTTTCTAAAGAACATATATGTTTATTAGATACAATTTTACATTTGGTTCCCTTCAATGAAGGATGTTTTTTGGATATAACGATATGTAATTGTTATAATGTATTGTGGATCAACATGATACTCCATACAGTTAAGATTATTGGTTAGAAAAGGAGTCATATGTGCTAATATATTTACACTTTTTTCAATTGGAACCCAATCTATGGCTCCAACATCATTATCTTTCCTAGTTGGGTAATCTGTACATAAATTATGTTCATTTTTAGGGGTTACATTCGTTTAACTATAAATCATTTATAAACAATATCATACAACCGATTAGATCACAAAATTATGAATCATAATGTTTTATTTGGAAACTTGTGAAACAGTTATTGTAAAGACCCAAAAATCCCATGTAATTTTTTAAATTAGATGGGAATTTTTTGAGTCTGCAAAAATTGACAGCGTGTGATTCGGAGTCCCGGTGTGCCCAAAATCAATTTTTGAACATTTCTTTGGTTACATTCAGTTTTCATGCGAGCGGGTTTTTATAACCTTTTAACCAGTGCCCAGAATTGAAATCTGATGTCATCATTGAACTCCTAGCCCCAGTATTCTCATAATGAGACTTTCACCGCAAGTACAGTTGGTCGCGGGTAAAGGTTAATTTTTGTTATTTTTCATGGAAGAAGAAAAATAAAACGTTTAACTTTTTTTTTTATTTTTGAAAACCTCTCAACATAGGTTATAGTTGTGGGGACCACCTGATCCCCTCTTAATGGCGAGAAAACTTCTCAACCCCCCCATTAATTAATTATCCCATTTAACTATTCCAACCCTCCAAATAATTTTTAGAGCCATTTAATTTTGTGCCATCATAAGTTAAATGTATAAACCTACTTTAATTTATGTTGGCTCCTCATTAAATAGTTGTGGAAAAAATTATTGGAAAATGATAGAGTGGGAGAACTTTGGAGAAACATTCTCCAATGAAGAACTCGTCTCCTTCGTCGAATATTTATCCAATCTCCATCAAAGGACCTCCAACAATGAATGAACCGATGAGCGAGGAAATGTTGTCGTAACTGAATTCACCTTTTTCCACTCCTCACTGACGTCATTGGAGGATACTAGTTTTGGGACTGACAAACGCCAATCTGTCTCAACTGCAGACAATCTTCAACCAAACCATCGAGGAAGGGGTTTTTTTATTTCTTTTTCGTGGATTGAGTAGAGTTAATCCTCTTGATCCACATGCTACCAAACTAAATGTGGAGGGTGTGGTCCAGGCGAACATGGCCCAATCCCTCCGCTGTTATTCTTGGTTGTTGTATCATACACGGTGGAGAAAGGTGGCAGCCAGCAGAGGTCGGCCTAATTATGGGTCGGAGGCACACGTCTGCACCGCTAGACAAGGAAATGCTGCAGCTTTTTCAGTGTTTACAAAGGGGAATGTGGTTGGCGTTCGGTTGGCTGTGGAGAGGAGGTGCACGACGCGCCACCGTCGGAGTAAGGGGTCAAGACCGTCCTGGGGTTGAAGGATGGCAGAGGCACGAAAGACATTCGGTCAGCCACAGTGG
The DNA here is from genome assembly GCA_963277665.1 of Viscum album. Taxonomy (NCBI): domain Eukaryota; kingdom Viridiplantae; phylum Streptophyta; class Magnoliopsida; order Santalales; family Viscaceae; genus Viscum; species Viscum album. Next base: position 1,995,820,398 of record OY728151.1, read on the forward strand.
TTCATAATGAACTGTCATGAGGACCCATGGTATGGTTGTTTTAGTTGGCTGAGCTGGACCGAGCGGGACCCACTCGGGTCCTACGTGCATGCTATAAACCGAAACACCAAGTCATTCGGTGTTTGAGAGCAGGGAGTGCGTGCCCCCCCCCCCACATGCGGCCAGGCTGGGCCAGACACAATGGGATGGGCCGACCCAAACCAGACTGGGTCGACACCTGCTGGGTCGGGCCGGGTCTGTCCGACCGGGTCAGTCCAGACCCAGACCAGTTTCGCCCTTATACATTCTTTTGACCATAACTTTGGCAGTAGGAATCCTTTTGACGAACCATCTACTGCAATAGAAACCATGGAGCGAGATTCTCCCTTCGGTATACCCCACCAATTTTTTTGATAATATTGGGGTACAGTCGGGTTCGATTGAGAACCAATCTAACCGGTCCCGCTAGACTAAAAGGCTAATAACATACAGACCGAGCATCTGATTGACCCACTGTATATTGCGTTGAGACCCCTATGACAAGGCGGTCCTTTGGGAAACATATTCATGGGACATCATGACAGTTGGAGTATTTAATAGTAGCTTATGGAGAAGACACTTCAGGAGACGTGTAATCTTAGTGTTGGTACCCTATACCTGGTATGACAGTGTACTAGGATCATATGTGTGTCTAACGATGTTATAGGATCTTGTGTGGGTATGATGATGTACTGAAGATCTACTAGGATCCTGTGTGGGTCAGATGATGTAATGATGATGTACTAGGATCCTGTGTGGGTCTGACGATGTACTTATGATGTACTGGGATCGTGGGTTGGTCTGAAGATATACTAAAGATGTACTAGGATTCTGTGTCGGTCTGATGGTGTACTTATGATATACTAGGATCTTGTGTGGGTTTGAAAATGTACTGATGATGTACTAGTATCATGTGTGGGTATGAAGATGTACTGCTCATGTACTAGGTTCCTATGTGGGTCTGACGACGTAAGGACGATGTACTAGGTTCCTATGTGGGTCTGACGACGTACTAACGATGTACTAGAATCCTGTGTGGGTCTGACGATGTACTGGCTATGTACTAGGATCATCTGTGGGTCTGACGACATACTAATGATGTACTAGGATCATGTGTGGGTCTGACGATGTAGTGAAAATGTACTAGGATCCTGTGTGGGTCGGACGATGTACTAGGATCCTTTGTGGGTCTGACGAGGTACTAGGATCCTGTGTGGGTCTGACGATGTACTGGGATCCTGTGTTAGTCTGACTAGGTACTAGGATCTTGTGTGGGTCTAACGATGTACTACGAGCCTCTGTGGTTCTGATGATGATTTAGGATCCTTCGTCGGTCTTCCACTTAATAGAGTAAGATGAATTAATAGTTACATTTAATCATATATACTACTGTACCTAAGTTATACATGGTGTGAGAAGAGTTCATACCTGTGTGGTTCATTCCTTCAATATGATACCTTGGTGGTATTCTTCTGTGTTACGTACCTGTGTGGTACTTACCTTTGTGGTATTCTTTCCTTTTTGGAATTATTGAGCTTTAGGCTTTTGGGTTGGGCCCTGTGTTTCCTCATGATTGAGATGGGTATACATGATAACCTAGTTATATGTATTAGAATATACCTAAGTATGGTTGTTAGTTGATTTCATGCTTTTTGGTTTATCCTTTGGGGACTTTTTGAGACCTTTAGGGTCTCGTGGTCCCTACTGAGTATCATTATACTCACCCTTACTCGGGATTTGCCCACACCTTGTTGTGTTTGGTGTAGACGATAGACAATGCTGATCGAGGATGAGGGTACCTGGACTAGACGGTGCCAAGAGGTGGACCATACGGCATGTCGGTACGCAGAGGAGACGAGAAGACGTGGAGGGATGAGGAGTTGATCTGTACCTACCCTTCAAGTAGGAACCTCAGACGATGGAAATATAGATGTCTTTCTCTTTCTATAGTTTTATTGTATTTCAGTTGTACTTGTACCTTTACATTAGGTCTTGTTTTCTGGCCCCTCTTACTTTCCGCACTCATTTTTCTGTACATTTTACTTGTGTTCATATCTTTTTGTGTGCTTGGTTGCATGTGTTTATAGGATATAAATGTAATTCCTTCGATGTTTTAGGGAATATGCCTTTCGATTCTAGTCTCCATCCCTATTCCTATAGAAGGCGGGCTTGGGGTAGTCAAGGCACGAGCCCCGGGGGACGGGTCGTGACAAATTGGTTTTAGAGGAGTCGGTTCTACTATAGAACATTGGAAAATTATTATCTTCTTAATGGAAATAGGGTTATGTGTTGTGAGTTTGGTTATCAGTTTAGGGAGTCCGGTGTTGGTGCGGAGGCCGACATATCCATACACCAGGACCCAGACTTTTGATTTCTGACTCAGTGCACAAAAACACTAATTGCGTGTGTATTTTGTAAGAGTTTTTATTGTGATCTAGTTGATTTAGCTCACCAGGTATAACTTATTGACCATGGAAGTCCTGTTTCTTTTCAGGATGCCTCCACACAGACAGCCAGCTAGGGTACTGGGTATAGTATGCTCTGATAGACCACCGATTGTTGAGGCCTCGGTGCAGGGCCCTCTTCCAGTAGCGGCACCAGCGGAGGCACCAGCGGTCGCATTACCTATTGCGCCACCGATGCCACTAGCCCCAGCAGTAAAGGGTGCATGCTTCTTGAGCATGTTTCACATGTTTTAGCGCCAGAGGCCACCTAGGTTTAAGGGAGAGATGGACCCACAGGCAGTTGAGGATTGGTTGGAGTTCGTGGTGAGAATCTTTCGACTGGTAGGGACACCATATGATCTCATGGTGATCGTTTCTGCTAGTATTATACAGGCAGCAACATGCAGATGGTGGAGTTTGATGCTCCAGGTTCACGACAAGGTGATATTTCTCTGGGAAGAAATCAAGAGTCTGTTTTGGTCAGAGTTTGTCCATATGAATCTCCGCGAAATGTGCATATATGATCATACCAATATGTTGTAGGGAAGCGTGACTATGGATCAACACTCAGTAAGGTTCACTGACCTCTCACGCTACTCCACAGATATAGTGCGGGACCCATTCGTCAGGGCCCGATCCTTCAAGAAGGGACATAGGCAGGAGATCATGGCTTCGATGATTTCTCTCAGCATCCCAATGTAGGTAAGGGTGCTAGAGAAATCCCTCTTAGTAGATATTTTTCTTACTGAGCAGTCACCAATAATGAGACCCATCACAAGTCGTCACATAGTGGAGTCTTCTGTAGCTGGAAGTAGACAAATGTCATAGAGGTCCAAGTGAACCAGACCTAGAGGTGGAAGACCACATGACTTAGGATCGATTGTGCAGGGTACCAGAGACATAGCAAGTCTTGCGAGGAACGTGAAATGTTTCAAATGTGGTGGGCAGCATCATATGGCTCGTGACAGTCTGACCCTCCGTACGGAAGATGAGTAGATGGTTGAAGGACCACTCAGGCAGTGACAAAGGTTCTACCGAGGAGTTCTACAGGGAGTAGCCGGACGTGGTTGAGGAGCTGGACGTGCAGGTTGCAGTGGGTGACGATTCGAGATGTTACCACCACCACCACTTGGTGATCCACCCCGACTGCAGGGATCAGGTGGACAGGGTTGATCTATGATCCAGGAAGATGAGGCCTACGACCATGGTGCTCCGGAGATGATACGAGGTACGATCGGTGTCTACTCCACCATAGTGGAAGTACTTATAGACACAGGTTCCAGTCATTAACTTATTTCCACTGCCCTCATTCGAAGCTCAGAGATTTCGATGGAGTTGTGGGCTCGATTCTTATAGCTAGAGAATCCTATGGGATAGGATTTGATGATTACGAACTAGTGCCAGTAGTGTGAGCATACTCTATAAGGTTAGAGATACAGCTGCGATCTCCTAGTAGCGGTGTCGAGGCCTTACGACGTCATCTTGGGTATCGACTGGTTATCTACAGTCCATGTTTAGATTGACTATATTGGGCGCAATGTGTGGTGTGTCTGCATGGATGGGATAGGGTTTAGCTTCACCAGTGAAAAGGGAGCCTTTGCAACAAAGGATGGACTTACTCGGAGGAGAGTTCAACTGATCACTAATTAGTTTTCTAGCCTTACCCTCAGAGCGATTGATGTTGAGAGTCCGAACAATCTTGTAGTGGTGGAGAAGTACGCATATAATTTCCTTGATGATGTTCTTGGTCTAACTCCTCGAAGATATTGAATTTAGCATTGAATTGTACCCTGGGATGAGACTAATATCCACAATAGCGTATCAGATGGCTCTCATTGTGCTTCGTGAGCTGCGAGTACGGTTAGAGGACTTATAGGGGCAAGGATTCATTCAACCTAGTGTTTTTCCTTGGTCAGCCCTGATTTTGTTCGCCAGGAAGGAAGATGGGAGCTTGAGGCATTGTTTTGACTATCGACGCATAAACCAGGTAACCATGAAGAACAGGAACCTACTCCAGAGGATTGACGACCACTTTGGTCAGCTGAGGGGATCACGATGGTTATCGAAGATAGACCTCTGATAAGGTTATCACCAGCTCAGAGTATGAGACGAGGATGTGCTGAAGATGGATTTTAGATGTCGGTATGGCCATTACAAGTTCTTGGTTATGCCATTTGGCCAGACCAATGCCCCATCAGTATTCATGGGACTCATGAGAAGGATCTTTCAGCCATGTCTTGATCTCTTTGTGGTGGTCTTCATTGATGACATTCTGATATACTCATCTACTGAGGAGGATCATTCCTAACACTTGCATGTACTTTATTACACACTCCAAGAGTACAAGATGTATGGTAAGCTCTCAAAGTGCCAATTCTATATCCGATATGTTCACTTTCTGGGATATATCATCATGGAGGTTGGAGTTACAGTGGATCTAGAAATGATTGAGGCAATACATGCTTGGTAGCCACCCAGGAATGTGATGGAGGTACACAGTTTCTTCGGTTTGGATGGATACGAATAGATATTTGTGCCAAATTTCTCTAGAGTTGCAGCACCTTTATCATCATTGACGAAGAAGGGGAAACCCTTCATGTGGTTAGAGAAATGTTAGTGGAGTTTTTTGGGGCAGAGGTAGTGGCTGACTAGTTCGCCCATCTTGAGGTTTCCAGAAGAGGGAATAGGGTATATAGTCTACTACGACGCATCAGGAATCCGAATCAGATGTGTCTTGATGCATGAGCGAGCAATTGTCACATATTGTTCTCAAAATATGGGATATCATGAGAAAAACTATGCTACCCATGACATGTAGTTAGCAGTAGTGGTCTTCGCCTTGAAGATTTCGCGACATTACATGATGGGAGAGCATTTTATAGTGTACTCGGATCACAAGAGTCTTAGGTATATCTTCTTTCAGAAGGACCCGAACCTGAAAAAACGTCATTGGATTGAGCTCCTCCAGGACTATGACTTCAAGATAGTATATAATATTTGGAAGGGGAATGTTGTAGAAGATGTACTCAGCCGAAGATCTGGAATACAACTGCTAGGCGAGGCGATAGAGGAACTGCCTACTTTGAATATATCCTTTTTGGATCTAGATAGAGTAGATTTTCTTTAGTCTCATACATTCACTCCACCACTTCTTCAACGAGTCAGGGAGGTGCAGCGTGTGAATGCTGACTGCGAGGCTTGTCAAGCTCCGATATCAATAGGATATACACCTGATGGATTTTCTGAAGGTGGGGAGCACGTCATCCTCTTCAAGGGCTGTACCATGGTACCAGTGTCTCTTCAATAGGAATTCACGAGGGAGTTCCACACATCCCCTCTAGCGGTACATCCATGAGTAGCGATGATGTACCAGGATCTCAAACGATAACACTGGTGGCTGGGAATGAAGAAAGGAGTATCAAAGTTTGTCTTTCGGTGCCTCACTTGTCCGCAAGTGAGGGCAGAGTATTAGGTACCAGCAGGCTTGGTTCACCCTTTAGAGGTCCCAGAGTGGAAGTGGGATGGGATTTCCAAGGACTTTGTGATAAGACATCCACGTACATCCAAGGGTCACGATTCTATCTCGATGATCATCAACCAACCCACCAAGTTGACCCACTTCCTACTGATCAGAGACCAGGGTTCAGTAGAGAGCATTAAATGCCTCTATGTGCAGAAGATTATGTGGCTACATGGAGTACCCTCGATGATTTTCTCCGATTGTGATACACGATTCACTTCTCGACTATAGAAGGGGTTGCGGAGCCTTTTTTTACGTAGCTTCGTTTGAGGAATGGCTTCCATCCTCAGACAGATGGCAGACAGAGCAGACCATTCAGACCCTTGAGGACATGATGTGTGCTTCTGTGCTCGACTTCAGTCATATCTAGGAGGATCAGTTTCCATTGGTGGAGTTTTCATACAACAATAGCTATCAATCCACCATTGGGATCGAACATTTTCAGGCATTGTACGAGTGACATTGCAGATAACCTAGGTGCTGGATTGACCAAGGGGAGTCAGCACTCAGGGGACCAGATAGGGTATGGTCTACCACAGAGAATGTGCATATGATCAGGAATCAGAAGAAGACAACACATAGCAGGAATAAGTCTTATGAAGGCTTCAGACGAAGAACTCTGGAGTTCGAGGATGGTGACCATGTCTTTCTACGGGTTTCACATCGACGAGGATTGCAGAGATTTGGTCGGGATGGTAAGTTATCACTGAGGATCATCGGACCCTTCCAGGTCCTTAGCAGAGTTGGCGAGGTGGCTTACCACCTATCTCTTCCACCTCAGTTGCACCGGGTGCACGATGTCTTCCACGTATCCCAGTTGAGGAGATACGTGCACGACCCTTCTCACAACATCATCCATAGCGAGCTAGACATTGATGATGGAGCAACACTTATGGATGTTCCATTAGAGATTGTGGATTAACAGAAGTGGGTCCTTCATGGGCGGTCGATACCTCTGGTGTGCGTTCGTTGGAATCCCAGGAACCTCTAGGAGAGAACATATGAGTGGGAGGATTAGATTCGTGCTCAGTACACCCACTTGTTTCCTTAGATTGAGTTGTGGCTTATGGGGAAGTAATGGCCAAAGGAGGGGAGAATGTAAAAACCGGGAAAACCATGTAAATTTTTTAATTATATGGAAGTTTTACGAGTCTGGGAAAATTGATGGCGCATGATTCTGAGGCCTGGTGTGCCGAGAATGAATTTCCAAACTTTTCTTCCGGTACATTCAGTAAACATGCGAGCATGTTTTTGTATCATTGGAACTGGTGCTCAAGAACTGAAATCTGAGGACACCGTTGAAATCACAACGCATGTATTCTCTTATGGAGACTTTCACCTCAACGGCAGTTCGTCTAGGGTGAATATTATATTTAATAATTTTTCATGGAAGAAGAAAAATAAAATGTTTAAGATTTTTATTTTTCTTTTTTAATACCTCTGAAGATAGGTTGTGGTGGTGGGGACCACCCTAACCCCTCTTAATGGGGGGAAAACCTCTCCACTCCCCATTAATTTTTTCTCCCATTTAATTATGCCAACCCTCCGATTAATTATTTGAGCCATTTAATTTTGTGCCAACATAAATTAAATGTATAAACGTACTTTAATTTTTGTGGTCTATTCATTTAATCATTTGGGAATAAATAGTTGGAAAATGGGAGAGTGGGGAGAACATTGGAAAAACATTCTCCAACAAATAACTCTTATCATTCGACAAATATTTCTCCATACTTTGTCAAAGGTTCTCCAACAACGAATGAATCGATGATTAAGGAAACACCATTTTCATTGACATTAACTTTTTTGTATCCTCACCAACGTCGTTGGTGGGGACTTGCTTCGGTATTGACAAATGCCAATCCATCTCAACAGTGGAAAATCTCCAAATGAATGATCGAGGTAAGGGTATTGTTGTTTCTCTTTCATGGTTTGAGTTGAATTGATCCTCTGGTTCCATCTGCTACCAAAATAAATGTGGAGGGTGAGGAAAAAATGAACAATGCATGATCCATCCACTGTTATTCAAGGTTTTTGTATCCTACATGGTGGTGAAATTTGGTAGATAGAGGTGGTCGCCCACATGAAGGGGCGACAGCGCGCGTTCACACCGCCCGAAAAGCAAGGGTTGTTGCTTGTACCGTGACAACGAAGGGGATGGCAGCCAATGTTTGGCCGGCCATGGAGAGGTGGCGCATGACGTACCTCTATCAGAGAAAGGGGTCGTGGCCATTATGGCCATGGAGGATGGAAGAGGAAGGGATGGCCTTTGGCCAGCTGTGGAGTGGCGACACACGATGCTCTGGAAGGAGGACCAAAGAGCCATCTGTTTCGGCTTGCCGAGATGGACTGAGCAGGACTTGCTCAGGTCTCGCATGATGGCTGGAAAATGAATGACCGAGTCGTTCGGCGTTTTAGAGCGGGGAGCGTGTAGATCCCCCTCGCAACATGCGGCCAGGCCATGCCACCCAACACTGGCTGGGCCGGACCCAGTGGGCCGGGTCGACCCGAACAAGTCTGGGTCTTCCCTGGCCAGGTTGGTCCGACCGGGTCAGACCGGACCCGGACCAGTTTCGACCCTATATGTACTTTTGGCTATAACATCGGCTACATGCGTCTATTTGAAGAACCATCTATAGTGATGGGAACCTTCGATCGAGACGGTCCCTTTGGTATACCCCACTAGATATTTGGATAATGTTGGGGTACATTCTGGTTAGATCGAGCACGAATCCAATAGGACCCTTCAGACTAAATGGATAATAAATAAGAGGCCCAACGCCTGATTGACGCACAGTCTGTTACATTGAGATCCCTATTAAGTGGAGGTCCTTTGGGATACTTATTCATGGGACGTAATGACAATTGGAGTATCGACCAATAAATTGACGAGCGGACTCTCTCGGAGGTGAGCAAACTTAGTGGGGGTACCCTATAGCTGATCTAACAATGTATTAGGATCCTGTGTGGGTTTGACGATGTACTGATGATATTCTAGGATCCGGTGTGCATCTGAGGATGTACTAAAGATGTACTAGGATTCATGTGTGGGTCTAACAATGTACTGGAGATGTACTAGGATCTTGTCTGGGTCTGACAATGTACTGACGATGTACTAGGATCCTCTGTGGGTCTGACGATGTACTAATGATGTACTAGGATCCTGTGTGGGTCTTACAATGTACTAAAGATATACTAGGATCCTATGTGGGTCTGACGTGTTATTGACGATGTACTAGGATCCTGTGTGGGTTTGACGACATAATAATGATGTACTAGGATCCTGTGTGGGTCTGACGATGTGCTGACAATGTATTAGGATCCTTTGTGGGTCTAACGACAACCTGAAGATATACTGGGATCCTATGTGGGTCTGGCGATGTACTGAAGATGTACTGGAATCTTGTGTGGGTCTGACGATTTTCTGATGATGTACTAGAATCTTGTGTGGGTCTGACGATATACGGACGATGTACTAGGATCCTGTGTGGTTTTGACGATGTACTGACAATGTACTAGGATCATGTGTGGGTCTGACGATGTACTAGGATCCTGTGTGGGTCTAATGAGGTACTAAGATCCTTTGTGGATCTAACGATGTACAACAATATTTTTTGGGACTGATGATGATTCAGGATCCTTTGTAAGTCTGTCTCTTAACAGAGTAAGATGAATTAGTAGTTACATATAATCATCTCTACTACTGTACCTAAGTTATACCTGATGTGACCTGAGTTCATACCTGTGTGGTACTTTCTTTCATGGTGATACCTTGGTAGTATTACTAAGTGTGACGTACCTATTTGGAACTTACCTTTGTGTTATTCTTTCCTTTGAAGAACTGTTGAGCTTTGAGATTTTGGGTTGGACCTTCTGTTTCCTCATGATTGTGATTGGTATACTTGATTACTTAGGTATATGTATAGGAATATTCCTATGTAGGGTTTCCAGTTGATTTCATGCATTGTGGTTTATCCTTTTTTTTATTTTTTGATACAATGAGGGTCTCAGGTTCCCTAATGAGTATCGTTATACTCACCCTTGCATGGGATTTGCCTGCACCTTGTAATGTTTGGTGCAGATGGCGGGCAATGCAGATCGAGGCTAAGGGTACGAGGACTGGATAGTGCCGAGAGGTGGACCATACGTCCTGTCATTATGAAAAGGAGATGGGATGACATTGAGGGATGAGGAGGCGATATGTACCTACCATTCAAGTTGGAACCTTGGAGGATGACCCAGTAGATATCTTTCTCTTTCTACAGTTGTATTGTATTTTAGTTATACTTATACCTTTACAGTTGGTCTTGTATTTCGACCCCTCTAAATTTCAACACTCATTTTGCTATATAGTTTACTTATGTTCGTATCTTGTTGTGTGTTTAATTTCATGTGTTTACATGATATAAAGGCACTTCCTTCCATGTTTTAGGGAATTCACCTTTTAGTGCAATTCCCCAGCCCCAGGCCTATGGATAGTGGGTTTGGGGTAGTCACGGCACGGGCCTTGGAGGACGGGTCGTGACACTTATCATATATTGAAATGATATGAAAATATAATATCATAATCATAAACTTGGTTTATTTCATAAAATTCTCAAATAATGAAAATATTTTCAATCATTTCTTAGTTTTTTTAAAATAAATAGTTAATTAACACAATAATAGCCCCTATTAGTTTAAACCATGTGCACAATAAGGAAACACTCACTATCAACAGGAATGATTGTTATAATATTTTCAACCCATTCTTTTCGGGGTTATTACCCCTAGATATATGTACTGAAAAACCACATCAAATATAGAATTCATAACGAGATTTATTTCTAGAAAAACCACATAACAACTACCTTAAAAGAAAATTAGGATGTTAACCTATAATTATACATTTCTTCAAAGTTAGTAATTGGGTTGTGTTCTTGAATCTATGTCATTCTTAATATAGTTCACATGGTTTATACTAAAATTATATAATACCAACTATTAATAACCTGAACCTAGTAGAATTGTGTAATTTTTGACAATAATAAATTAGAAATACATACAAGAAATAATTTCCAAAGTCTGAAATATTATAATAGTCATGGAAAACTAGTTACATACATAAATCTGACATTTCAATTAAAAAGATAATAAAAAAATTTATATTTTATTTGTGAATATAATTATTACATATTTTATATCCTTTAATATAAATTCGAATAAAAAATCATACCCTCAAGTGTAATGTAAACATAATAAAGGTGTGAGATAAGATGTTCAGTTAGTGTTTGAATACATCTAAAAATTAATAAAGAATAAATAATATAGAAGGAATAAAAATTATGAAATAAGTTTTTATAAATAATAACATAATCGTGAAACATATGTAGGGATATCATAAATATTTAAATAATCACCTAGATATAAATAATTTATTTTATAATGATGATATTCATATGTTTTAACATCGTAAACATACTGTTGAGGCCTTGTGTCAAGACATAAACATAAATTTGTAAGGCCTTGGCCAAAACCCCAACCTATTTCATTTCATAAGACCTATAATTGAATCAAGGGGCTATTTAATTTATGTCCCCACAGAATGCATAATAATTAGAACACAATCATCATATTAATAAACAATATAACTAATAAACATTCTATAAAAAATCAACGACAAACCGTATTAAAAGAGATATCATATGAAATGTCAATAATAACCCTCATCAATATTATCAAAACCCTTGACGAAGAATTTATTGGGCGATATCATTACATTTTATCCTTATTAAGTCTTAATTTAAAAAAATTTATATAAAATTTTTATGTAAATCGTGATCATGGAAGAAAATGATTTGTAACAATGTAAAAAAATAAATATGGTTTAAAAACATTATTTCGGTATCTTGAGTACTTAAATAGAGGAAAATGAAGTAAAATATTTAATATATATATATGTAAATAGAGGATAATAAAATATATTACATTTCTTATAGAAATTTCAAATAATTACCCGAGAGGATAATTAAACATAAAAAATCCTAAATATAAATGATATTATGAAATGGCCCCTCACCATAGATTGAAATTAATTTTTTTTTGTTCAAACCTATTTTTTAATAAAAAAATATTTTTTATAAATATATTCTAGAACCATAATAATTTATATCATAAAATATTTTATTTTCTCATAACCTTTTATAACCCATTTATTAACAATTATTTATTAAAATCATTGTTTCAGGTGATAACTACTTCATTTTTTACGTGTGTTTCGGTTTGGATGTTTTGGTTATAACGATTTGATCAGGGTCCCATCATCTTAATAATTTTAATTATAAAATAAATATCATATATATTCCTTATATATATATATATATCATCATACATATAAGGTATATATAGTAACATGAATTAAACCATTCCTGAAGATGGTTGGTCAAATGTATGAATGAAAAATGATTCCAATTTTTGCAGATGGAAATATTTAAGGAAAATAGAAATTAATCGTTATATATTAATAAAAATATGATAAGTAACATATATATTTATTAAATAAATCATTATAACCATCAATGTAATGTGGTGATGAAAAATAAATTACATTGCTATGTGGATATGATAAGGAGTATGCACACATGGGTGATGTTTTTTTACTTTACATTAGAAGGGAAAACATATATTATTGTTTTTCAATAATCATAACTACATTTTTGATTATTTATAATGTTGAATTTATTATTTTATGATACAATTCATTGATTTGTTGGAGGTAAAAGAAGAAGAAAAATAATGTATTTATATAATAGTATTTTAATGTCTATGCTATAATTGTCGCATTTAAATAATAGTATTTTAATTGTATAACATGATTTATTTACATGTGTAGATTCATGTCAAATAATATATCTATGAAATAAATTTTTTTATAGGGAACTATATAATAAAATCGTACAATGTTACAAATATTTTAGCATGGCTGGGTATGTCATGTTGTAATTTTGAACTACAATCATGTTCATTGAGGTCCCTGACACGGATCAATTGATGGTTTTTTAGTTATATAGTGTGATTTTTTTCTAAAGATATTTTAATATCTTATAATTTCTGAATATGTTTTTAATATATGGAATTATTTCAGGACCGTGAATTTTGATGGCACGTGATTCTGAGGCCTGGAGTGCTTAGAATGATCTGTCGAAAAATGTTAAACTTTAACTAGTGCTCGTGAGTAGTTTTCCTAAAAGAATGTAATTACACATAAACATGTACCCACATTATAATTCTAAGGGTGCTGTTGAGCTTAGGATGGTGGGTTTACCCTAGGCGTGACTTAAGTTTTGTACGCACATGCCTCTAGTGAGAAAACACTGAAATGAAATTACCATAAATAAAATAACTAAATAAAATTATTTTATTTTTAAAATAATTATAACTCATGAAAGGTGACTCAGATTAAAAATTCGAGACCACTGCTGAACTCATGAGGGTATTCCTTCCATAGGATGAGCATAACATTGGCTGACATGGGCCAATAGTGGATGTTTGTTTTTGGTAGTAAATAAAATAATCATGTAACAATTATTTTATTCTCAAAACTTTATAACTCCTAAATGGTAACTAGAATTGGAAATGCTAGAGTACCTCTTATCTTGATAGGTAGTGTTCTACTTAGGCGGAGCTTAATCTCGACCAACATGGGTTGAGGGTGACTGTTAATAATTTTTGAATTTTTTTGAAGAATAGTTCAGTAATCGTTTATATGGGAATTTCTATCTTTTGAACCGATGCTCTGATTGGAATTCTGAGGGAACCAATAGATTCTTAATGTCAGGATTCAATTAGAAAAATCATAACTTCGACCATAAAGGGTCTGAAAAAAACTAATTTTTAGACATTTGGGGAAAAACAAGAAAACAATTAAAGGTTATTTTATTCTTTTTCCTCCATCATTTAGAGGATGTTGTCCAAACCGCAATGTAACATGGGTCATTAAATGAGGTTCATTTATTGACTCAATCATATAATCGTGTAACTATGAAACTCATGGATTTAATGGAAAATTAATTACGGTTCATTAATGAACCACATTAATGAAAACATCATGACTATTTTCTTTTTATTTAATCAAACTGTTGGAAATCGATTTGTAAACTATGGGAGAAGCCTCTATCGTGATGCTGACAACATTCCTCTCCAATGAAGAATGGTGATTGAGATACAATCATTAGAGGAATCGAACTGTGGATCAACAAGCTTCAAAGAATGTTGAACGACAATGAATGTGAATCTTCTTCTTCATTCGAAACACTATTTCCAGTTAGGGGGAATTATTTTGATTTCTAAGTGATTATGATTTCCTCTCACCCCATTCTTGGAAAATAAAACGAACACAAATCATCCTACTAATGGGATGATATGTGTCTTCTTTTTTTCTTGTGGGTGGTTGTAGAGGGGTTTTATTTTTGGCGATAATCATAAACTTTGTTGATTATTATTTCACCCCCATGTTAGAACATTATCCCGGACGGAGCGGGCCAATCCGAACAAGGGCCTGACCCTCTACTGCTCTTGGGTTTTATGAATTCTTCGCGGTTGACCAAACAACATGATGGAAAGGTGAATCTGGTGGTCCCGCTGTGAAGGACGTGAGCACGGAGGCCCATAGGAGCAGATGGGAATTAAATCCGACCACCAGAGCCTCTCTGGTGACCTTCAAAAGCACCCGTCGGCACGAACATGCCAGCACAGCGGCCGGACCGAGCTGGCCATGTGGATGAGTTTCTCCCGTAGGCACGACAGAAGCAAAAGATGTTGTTGGTTCAATGGCATGGCACTAACGTTCCACAAGGAAGAGGGAAGCAGCCCTCTCGGGCCACTATGCTGGAGTGAAATGGTCAGCTCCGGCCGACCATTTTGGAATGAGGGGAGGCACCTCCAGCCTGTGGAACTAGATGCACCACATCCGATCAAGAAAACAGACCACTTGCGGGCTATGTTTTCTAGGCGGTCCGGACTCTCCGGCTGGGCTGAACCCTCATGTCGGGTAGGACTCCACATCCGAGTCGAGTCCGCCAAACGGGCCTGACCCTCCCCATTGGGATTGGTCCACCAACCAGGCCAGACCTGCTAGCCGGGTTGGACCCTCCAGTTGGTCCAGACCCTCCCTCTGATTCAGACCCGCCTACCAAATGGGTCGGCCAAGCCAGACCCCTATCGGACCTAGACCTAACCGGTCTTGTTTCATTAAATTGAAAGTATCTCGCAAATTGGGCATCTGTTTGATGTTCCTTCTATGGCAATGAAACCCAAAATAAGTGGTGGTTCTTTTGAGATACTCCACTAGGGTTTTGGAGAAATTTGGAGTATGGAAGGGTTGGATCGAACTCGAATTCAATAGGGCCCACAAACCTAAAATTCCTACAACTTACAGACTGAGCATTTGATTGATGTGTCATATATTGCGTTGTAACCCTTATGACATGGTGGTTCTTCAGGTAACTTTTTCACATGACTTCTTGGAAGTTGATGTAAACCAATAACATTAGTAGCGGAATCTATGGAACTGAAGCTCACCATGTAGGGGACTCATGTGACTGGCTGTCATGTCAAGAGTGAACTTTTATGGATCAGCATCAGAGCAACCTTGTTTGGATCAGCAGTAATGCGACCCAACAAGGACCAGCCTGAGAGAGGTTTGTTGTGGATCAACGACTTACGACCCTGTTTGGATCAGTAGTAGCATGACTTGATGAGGATCCGCCAAATAATGGCCTGTCGTGGATCATCTACTTATGACCCGATGTTGATCGATGAATTAAAACCCTGTGTTGATCAGTAGTAGTGCGATCCAATGAGGACCATCCTTAGAACAACCCATTGTGGATCAGTGACTTATGACCCTGTTTTGATCAATGACTTATGACCTTATGTGGATCGGTAGTAGCGTGACTCAATGAGGACCAGCCTTAGGGAGGCCCGTCGTGGATCATCAACTTACGACCCTGTGTGGATTGACGACTTACGACCCTGTGTGGATCGACGAAATACAACCCTATGTGTAACGGTGACTTACGAACCTATGTGGATTAGAAATAAAACTAATTTTTATGGTTCTGAAGTATAACATCCCAACTGAATAAGATGATTTATCTTTACGATTAATATTCATTATTCCTGATCTTTATGTTATATACCTGGTTTGAGTTGTGTCTTTTACTTTGTGATATGTTGGTGAGGTGTTTCGTGGTGGTTTTACCTTTGGGGTATTTTTCTTTGTGGGTTTTTCCATCGTGGATTACTGAGAGACGTTTTGGGGTCTCGAGGTCCCTATAGAGTATTGCTATACTCACCCCTGTCTGGGCTTCTCCTACACCTGTTATGTCCGGTGCAGACGTTTTCCGTTTCAATATAGGTGCTAAAGGGGATGGGATAGATAGAAGCTATGACAATGGAAAAGGTTTCCTTGGACCAGGATGGGCCCATTAGGACCGAGTGGTCAAGACATACTACTTATACATCCAGTAGCTTCACTACTCTCACGATCATTTTGGATTTTCCATGGATGGCCAGTATAGTTTATTTCTGTACTTTATTGTTCTCAATTTTTTATTGGGTTTGTATTTTTCCCACCTACATTCACTAGTACTTTCACATATCCTTTTTTTAGTGGTATACTTGTTTCACACTTTTAGTGTGTTGGGATGTGGTTGGACTTGTGTGTATGTGTATAGGTTTAAATGCAATGCCTTCCCAATTTTGGGTTTTTCCTTTTCGGTGCTAGTCACTAGCCCCTGGCCTGTGGAAGTCAATCTTAGGGTAGTCTCAGCCCAGGCCCCAGGGTGGGGGGGGGGGGGGGTCATTCCTGAAAAATTGGTATCAAAGGGTGGTCCATTCTACCTGAAGAAATAGGAGTATGTATTTTCAATGGGGGAATTATCATTAAGTGTCTTGAGTTTGGATTTCAGTCCAGGGCGTCTAGGGCTGGTGCGACAGCCAACGTATCCATACACCGGGACCCTGATTTCTGTATTTGGACTCCGTACATGAAAACACTAGTTTCACATTTTTTGAAAATGTTTTTTCTATTGATCTCTTTTCAGTCTGCTCACCAGGTATAACTTATTGACCGTGGTTCATCTTGATTCTCGTCTAAATGCCTCCATGAAGAAATCCAGTAAGGATTCCAATGTATTACCATAAGGATAGTCCAAAGAGTAATGAGGCTTTAGTACAAGGACAGTTTCCCAAGATGGTACATTCGGGAGGTGTCCCAGCGATACCACTGACCATTGGTCAGAAATTATAACTGGCGCTACCGATTGAGGAAACATGTAGGCTTAGTGCCTTACACATGTTTTAGGGACATATACCTCTATGGTTCAGAGTCGAGATCAAATAATAGGCGGCTAAGGATTAGCTTGAGGTGGTGACCTATTTTTCATCTAGCCAAGGAACAATTAGATTAAATTGTGGTCATGGAAATGATAATTCTATGTGGCTCAGTAGGGCAATGGAAGGGATTATATTTTCCCTATCTTATGATGAGGTGACTTCTCTATAGATAGATATTGAAAACCATTAACAGAGATGGGATGTCTTAACATAAAAAGATAAGGGGTATGTGTTCCTAAGAGCTTCTATAACTTCAGCAGGATGACATGTCAGTAGATAAGTAATTGTCAAGGCATACTAATCATTCTAGGAACATAATGAATACTATATAACTGGTGCTTCATGGCTCAAACCTCTAATAGAGATTCATTTAGGGACATCTCAGTGAGAAATATTCCTCGGTCCATGCCTGCTTATGTTGGGGTGCTAGAGAGAACCTTCGTGGTTAAAAATACTTTAACTGAGTAGATGCAGCCGGGGAATGTATGCAGTGGGATATGAGGAAACCAATGTCAGTCTCAAAGACTTGGACGTGTAAAATGTAACGAGAATAGGAAGTGATAGGGACAAGTGAATCTGTATGGTATAAGATATGGAAGGGGAGCTAGGAGAGCAGTAGGAGGTGGGATACATTTCGACATGTTACAAACACCACCCCAATGTGGTCCCCACAAATATATGGGAGCTGGAGGATAGTGGAAGGGATTAACTACATGTGGTCAAGGAGTTTGACCCAAGGGCTCTAGGATTGATTCATTGTATGGTATTTCTCTACTACATTTTTCTATATTAATCAACATTATTACTAATCATTTCTTATTTTCATGAATCTTGTTCAAGAACTTGAGTTTCTTGTTAAACCATTGACTTGACCCTTACATCTAGAGATACCTATGGCATGATACTCGATAATCACACTTATGCCGACGGGTGTGATCTGACCCTCGAGGTGAGATTTTATGTTGGAACCTCTTTGTGTTATAGTCGAGGCCTTACGATGTTAGTTTGGGTATAGACTAGTCATCCACATATCATGCTCAGAACGACTATTTTAGGAAAAACGTATGTGGTATATATATAATGATGGGTTAGGGTTTTCCTTGGTCAACAAAAAAGGAAACCCATGGAGTACAGGAAAAACTCATGCATAGGAAGGTGGATCCATCACTCTTTAGTCGGTAAACCATACCCTTGTGAAAGTAGGTGTTTGGAGTTTTCAGTTCCCAATAGTAGTGGAAAGGTGTAGGGACATCCTTTCAAAATATGTTTCTAGTATTACCTATACAAAAGGTGTAGGGAATATTAGGAATGATTTAACCATTGGCGTCAATGATGTGACGGGATATGTTCTTGGATCAATGATATAATGATGAAATTAATGTATTTGTATTTTAAAATTATTTTCATAAATTCATTTAGTTCCACATTCCTTCCTTCTCACTACTAACTCAATTATTTGAATTTTGAATTTTGAAAATTTTCCCTATTATTTTTATATGACGTGGATATTGTTTTTAGATTGGATCTTGGATATATATAATGTTACAACATGATAATTCATTTTCATAGAGGATTTAAAGTATAAAAATTTTACGATATCATTTTTTAGAGTTTTGTAAATAAATAATAGATTTTATATAATTTGGTATAAAATCATTGATTTTTTAAATGTGCTATTTTTGATTAATTTTTTTGTAACATATTTTTTAAAATTAATTAAAATAATCACTGAAAATTTATTTTATTGAAATATAGTGATAATATAAATTAATTAATAAATTAACATAAATCTAATTATCATTTATTGGAAGGAAATATTAATATATTCAAAGTTATTCTTTAAAATACATTTTAAAAAGATAAACATTAATGAGTTATGTATTTAAAAAATAATAATTTTAGTAATTTTAAAATTTTAATCTAGTAATATACATTTAATATTTGGAATTATAATTTCATTATTATTTAATAATATCAATTTCATTTTTAACCCATTAAATGTTACCTTGGTAGAATAAAAGTTACGACTATAAAGTTAAAATGATATAAAAGTGTATAATTTAGGGGTAATGAACTAAATTATATCGAATATTATCTAAAAAATATTTGTATAATGGGTTTAAAAACAAATATTCATTAATTTCCCACATTTTATAAACATTCTAGTTGATATTACATTATTTAAACATTAGGGAATGGAAATTCGTGGAAATTCTAGTCAAGCCCACTGATAAAAGTACCCCTTATATATCAAACTCAATGAAAACATTTCCTTTAGTTTACTATTTAATACATACCCAACTATCTATGAAATAATTATATTTAATATTTATGATATTTTTGTAATGATAGTTAGTTAAAATACCTTAATTCAAAATAGATTCTATAATGGATCATTCAACCCTTCAACTTAAGTGTTAACTTCTAATTAATAATTTTTAACCTCTTTTTCCGCCTCATATCCAATATGATTTATGACATTAATGGGGTTTTTTGAAGTAAATTTTCTTCATTTAAATTTATAATAAATCTGTATACTAATTTTTTTATTTAATAAATCATTAGATCATGTTCTTGTTTGGGTAAATTGTATCGCCTACTTGAATGATATTATAATATTTAAATTATTAATGAGAAATAAATTTCAATTAATTTAAATATCATGGAATAATTATTAATTTTATGTTATCATGATTAAATAACTATAATATTTGTAATTACATTCATTTATAAAATCAATTCATTTTATGAAATCAAAATTTACCAAAAAATGATATTGTAAACGTTCATTACAATCCATCTGCATAACATTCATAAAAAGGACATGAAAAATTAAAAAAAATATCAAAAAATATAGTCTCTATTAAAATTACATAGGTTATGAACCCATGATATTTGAGAAAGAATAATAACCACTATACTCATCTTAGTAGAGAATAACTAATATAATGAAGACATGGATTTTAATTTTAACAAATTATAATTCATAAATAGGTAATTTTTTTTCTAAATGAATTCAATAAAGTAAAATAAATAAATAAATCAGGTCATATACATTAATAATCAACCTATATGTCATATATAGGATTATAGAACATGTATTTCTAAGTAGGAATCCACAGAAAGGGTTCTTTTTCTGAATTTACAATCCTCCAGAAATGTTTATTATTGTCAAATATTAGTATATTTTGTATTTTACTTTATAACTACTTTAAATATATTAATCCTAAATCTTTTTTTATTCTTGGGATTTAAAATTATTGTTCTTTAGTTATCCTTCAATTTCTTTTGATTCATTTATTACTAAAGTAATAAGGGTTTTCTCAACATAATCTTATTTATTTTAGTCATTATATTTCCTCATGGACTATATTAAAAAAAAGATTGATCTATTATTCCCATTCAACTTGGAATACAGTATATTTTGTTCTTAATTAGGTAAATTATATTTTACATTCAAATTTTTATACTTTTTTTAATTTTATAAATCACAAAAAATTACATTTTTTAAATAATTATCATCCATTATATTAGTTATTTTTTCTTCTATGTCCATTATCGTTATTAACCCAAATGTTTTAATTCCATATTTAAAATGAAATATATTTATTATCTTTAATAATATTCAGAATTACATTTCATTATATTAAAATGGAAATGTAAAATTTCATTAATAGATGTTAGTTTTCTGATAATCAATTAAAAAACCAAGAAGTTATTTCTTTACAATTCAGTATATTTTATGTCTTGAACTTGAAATTTTTTTCTTCATTACCTTTATTTTATTCATGGTTCCATTATTTGGACTTATTATAAATTAATTATTCAAAATTCTTAATTTAACACCGTGAAATGTATTTTTAAATTGAATTATAGATTTTCTTAAAACAATTCTACAAAATATTTAAGAAAATTACTATTTATGATTTCTCATCAATTTCTTACTGTAAATCTATAATTTATATCTCGTTAAAAGTTATGTTTCGTTCAAAACATTCTTATATGGTACAAATAATTTTGAATATTTTCCATTTATTTTAAAAGTTTTAAAATCATTATAAATTCATATGTAATACCAGTTTAAGATTTTTCATAACTAATATCACTTCTATAGTTTATCACATCATTGATGTGTGATTTATTTCATGTGGCACATATATTTATAGTTTATAATTATGTGAAGGCGTATGTTTCATAATCTATTAAGTAATTAAATATAAGTAATTATGTCCTATAAACTATGTTATAATGGACATGGTGGTTAATATTAACATATTTTATGATTTATATTCTTATTTTATGATACTTTATTTTATTAAATATGTAAAGACCATAACCCTAGTATCTTAAATCTTGTGGTTACTTTCTTACATTGGAATTAGATACAATGAATCACATCCCAATGGATCAAATAGTTTAGTATTTTTTGTAATTTAGATATATACAACAATCTCACATTATATATTAAAACATTAATACAAAATGCTGTAAAAAATATTTTCCATCTCTAAACTCATTCAAGGATTCATTCATCATATCTTAGGAAAATTAATCAAAATAAGTTTGAGATCAGATGCTTAGTAATGGTTTTATACATGGTAAAATATCATGATTTAATTAGGAATAATCAATATGGAAGGATAAATAACTGAAATCACATTCAATTTAATCATTAAATTGAACATGAAGAATAATTTGGATGGAGTAAATGAAGTTAAAATTAGTCTATATAAATAAATTTCATGATGTTAAAACTTATCCATAAATATCACAACTATTAAAATAATCAAATTGAGATCAATAGCTAATCTCATAATGAATGAATGCATAATGATAGACATCTAAAACATATTTTTGAGGACTTATACCCAGTAATTTTAAACAAGGGGTTAGTATAAACCACAAATACATAATAAGGCTGGTCTACTCGTCTGTCTCATGAGACCTAATGATGCATATCAGGGATATATGTAATTGGATCCCACCCGAAATTTCATATCCAATTCATTAATTTCATATTAAATAACAATTTAAATGTTTAAAAAATACTCTTTATCAATAAATATATATATTTGTTACAGAATATGAATTTATCAATATTTTACCTAGTCAATAAAATAACATTTATAGTAAAACACCATATATAAAAATGGTATATGGTTTAGGAAATTATCATATCAATTATATAAAAAATGGATATTTAAGTGAAATATAATGTATAATTATTAGAATAAATGGAATTATTCAAGAGAAATTCTAGAATTAAATGATTAATAAGAGATAAGAGATAATAATTAGTTCATTAAAACAATAGTTTTTGAAATAAAATCTTGTCATTTAGAAAAATAAATAAAATTTATGTTTATTATTAAACTAAAATCCCATTAATGAGTTTTGTTTTTAATACAGTAGAAAATATGTATACAAATCTAAATGTTGAAAAACATTTATGGTAGTGGGGAAGATAGTTAATCTTTTATACGTTAAACACATTCTTCTTAAAAGAATGAAAATGACCCTTTAAGAAAATAGTAGAAATATTCCATTAAATCCTTTTAAATCTGAAAAGACAATATAAAGTATCATTAATAAATCATTTTATTAAATAAAAATAACTTATAATAATTTTGTTCAAAAATATAGACATGAAAGAAAAATGTACCTAATCAAAAAGAGAACAAAGATATTAATTTAATTTGAAAAATCTATTACTTGGTTAAATTGAAAAAGAGGGGAAAATTTGGAATAAAATTAGTGAAATAATTGAATATCCAAATAATATTAATAAAAAAGATAGATTTTATAAAGAATATATTATGTGATTCCATCAATGAATATAAAATCAGTCAAAAAAGTACATATTGTTAAATAAATAATTTCATAGTTGGTATCATTTAAATTGTAACTATTTTAATGAATACAATTTAATTTAAACATCAGTCATAAGGATTATAAATTAGTTCATGTAAAATATATCTATGATGAATTATAAATACCACATAAAAATATATATTTTCTTGAGACTAAATATATATATAGGGAGTGGAAATTGAGACAAAATCTCTTATATTCATCACGATATTGATGTGAAAATTAATCAATGAAGTGATTTTGTGTAAAAATTTTAAATCCATCAACAAATTTAGAAATAAAATATAAATAAAATAATTATTTTTCACACATAATATTTCCATAATATAATAAATGAATAAGTGATACAAACCACTGAAATAAAATTGAGTAATGAATAATTTAGAACTTGGTAACTTTGAAATAAAATATCCATTAATGAAATAAATTTAATTGAAACATCGAATGACATTATGTTTTACGTATTCATTAAACTAATGTAAAGGTAGTAACATATAAACCATATAAATTAAATTATATGAATACCACTGAAATTTTCCTCAATAAAAGAAAATGGTGATGAAATACCCTATATAGATCATGACACTAAAATTAGAATTTTTCATTGAACAGATTACCAGTAACATATTTAAATTCAAAAATCATATTGTAAATATAGTAAAAAAAATATATTTAATTTCAGACATAATCTTGATATAATAGAATCAATTGATATGTTATATAACCTTATGAAAAGAAATTTATTTACAAAACACATACGACTTCATAACATCCTATCCATATACCATTGAATTGAATAATTTGAATTCAAACATAAAATACCATGAGGTATGAATGATTTATGTTATAAAATGTATAATGTGAAACACATACACCCTAAACTATAAATTCTGTGAAAAACATTTAAATATTCCTCATTGAATGGAAATTGAGATGAAATCACTTACCTCAGGTCTGACTCGTCATATAGGTTTTTTATATGACACAATTAAAAAATTATGTAAATTATGTAAATTTATTAATAATTTTTTTAATTTTTATTATTCATTTTATTTTATTTATTCAAATGATATATTTATTTACATAAAAAATTAAGTCCCCACCTAATGTTTTCATGATATTCAGTTCATATGTACAAATTAACCTTGGTATGATGAAAATATTAAAAAAATATCATTATACTATAATAATATATAATAATAATAATCATATCATAATTATAATTTTTATAAATCTTTTATACCTTTAAAACCAACCATTAATGATGGTTATTAAAAATGAACTATGTTACAATAATGGTGGTGGTAAGGTGTATGTATAAATGAGTAATGATTCATTTTTCAAAGATCGTGATGGAAATAAGAAAAGTATTATTTAATAATTAAATAATTATATTTATATCACAAGTAAAATATTATTTCTTTAAATACACACACACACACACACACATATATATATATATATATCATTCATGTGATTCATTAATGAAAAATGTATAACATTTCTTCATGGAGGTGGTAATCCACATGTACGCTCTGATAACCTTATCATCATTCAAATAATGGAATGGTAAGAAAATATTTGATATAACATTTTTAAATAATGATAAATATTTCATGAATAAAATATATACACATTAAATCCATCATCATAAAAATTTGTGAGAAACAATTATGGAAAACAAATTTAATCGGTTTGTGAGGCTATAGTTTTCTGTATACATGATCAATGGTTTCATTTTCCATTTAATGGGATAGGATATTAATGTAGGTTTGGTAAATAACATAATAAAATCATATTATATGGTATAAATTTAGGTTATTATCTCATATTTTTTGAATAATATTTTACAGATAAGTAATAATAAATTAAACAAAACAAAAAGTTATGAACAATATGTCCTCATCAAACAACCCCTTTAGGTTTAAACCAAATTCCTTTCAAGGATGGTTTCAAATTAAAAAAATAAACAAGGATATGTGAATGTAATTAAGGAAGGAATTTTTGTATATATTAGTAGAGTTTTTCTTAAGTGGGAATAAAAGAGTATAGGTGGATTCCTTTTATGAGCATAAAAATCATTTTTCAAAAAAATGATTCCCTATATTTTGAAAAGGTTTATTTTTATTTCTAATTTATTCGTCACCAATGAATAAATATTATATATATGATTAAACCATATATTTTTAAAATTTATTCAACCCGATTCATAAAATTCATTTAAATGGCTAGGTTATAACTATCATATTAAATAATAATATTTATATAATATGACATGTTTCTTTAAAACATATTGTTTCCTGTAACAAAAGATATCCTCGTTATTACATTTAATGCAAGATAAAATCAACATTGTGTGTAAAAAAATATATCTAAACAATTAAATTTTTGTATGTAAAAATTTAAAATAATCATGGGGTGTTATAGTTTGGGTCCATTTTTAGCCCTCATCATAATATTATTGTCCTTAATTACCTGGTTTACCCTTTTATTATGGTGATAAATTTTAACTATTTTTACAATTAATTATGAGTAAAATTTAAGCTAAACTTATTAAAAAAATTTATTCTAATTAAAATATATATAATGCTTTTATCCAAATAAAAACTCAATAATTTATAGAAATTAATTTTATAATGATCCTGTAATAGGCGATGGAAAAATGTTTCATAAAAAAATTATTTTTAAGTCTAAAAATATTCATATACTAATATCATGTTTAATGTCGACATGTATGTAATTAATTAGATAGTATAATTATATTACTTTATGATCAATTTAATAATATTATAGGGAATTTGCTGAATTTTTTTTCTGAAGTATATAATTATTTTACAAAAAATAAATACTTATTTATTATTTATATATACAATATAAAAAACCATTATACATATTTTTATAATGTAATATACCATATTCATAAACTCTAATTGAATTAAAAGTTTATATCTATCATATTTAAAAAAATAAATTTTTTTGGTTTGTTAAATATCAATGTTGAATGTTGCATACACTATCGGACATAATGTTCCTTAAAAATATCAGGGTGTTAGAGCATTCTAGGGATTATTATTATTTTAACAAATATTTTATGCCTTAATAATTATTTTCTTTGGTTTTATATTCCCATGAAATTATTTTTCTCATTATTTTATTTATTATGATTATGAATTTTGATCACATAATCCTTTTAATCATGTATTTCTCTCTTTTACATGTTTTCTATTTTGGTTAAGATATAATCCTCTATGATTCAATGATACGTTTTTCCATAATGATCATTTGAACTCAATTGTTCTTATGTTTCTCATTTCACCAAGAAATTATTTATTGGAATATGTTTATTACTATTTCATGTGAAGACAAATATTATATATATAGTAATGTATATAGATTAATCTCATTTTATATAGTAATATCCCATAAATCTAAAAGGATGGGTTATGGGAGTGTGTTTTTTTGTGATATTTAATTCAATATTTTTTTAAAACAATTATGCTAATTATATGTATGTTATTATCTATTCATCACAATTGGAATTGGAGAGTGCTTTTGTCATTTTGATTATTTGGTTATAAATTATAGTAGAACTAAAACATAAATCAATTCATGTTACACTAAAATTATCAAAAGTATGTCCCATTAGAATGGTTTTATTATCCTTGATTTTTCATATTCATATAATTGTTTACACTTATTTGGATAAATTACATTTTTTAGTTCTTTCAATTAACCTTGTGATTTTATTAAATGTATAAAAAAATGTAGATACAAGTTAATAATGTATATGCTGGAAAATATGGGGATTGTCCTAATAAATAACCAACTGTTGTGGGAGGTGGTGTGTAAAATAATATGTTTATTCTAACTGAGGATATGTTTTATAAAACGACCCAATTATTGTTCTTGAATGTTCTATATATGGATAAACACTCTATTGAGTTTTACATATGTCAATACACACCATCCTTTAGTGGATCTTCTCGTCCATTAATACCTGAAAAATAGACCCCTAGGATGAAAAATATAAAATTTTCTCTTTAGTTATTGGATCATAAAAAAGTAATTTTTTTATTATTATTTTGAACTAAAATAATAAATATTGTGCACATTGATGATAAAATAATGATAAAAAAAGAAAGAAACATAAATTACAGAAAATGATAAGATTATGAAAATATTCGTTATAAAATATTTTCACCATAATTCTCTCATAAAAGTGGTGTGAGTATTTATTTATATTACGAAAAAGGAGGATAAATTTCATGTTCCTCTGAATAAGACTTCATGAGAATTACATGTTACACCATAATATTTATAATTGATATTGAAATGAAATTTAATACTTTTTAATAACTTAAAACCAAATTATTGAATTGAATGAGTGTTCAGGGACTTTAGTAGTTATAAATAAATTTTTTTATATTATTTTAAGGTGAAAATGGGAAATATAGACTCTAATTATTCTCATGGATTTGGGGAAAGTTAAAGGAAAATTTTATTTCATGGGAAATTAAATGTTAAATCCCATGGATGAATGAAAATTCAACATGACCCATGTCAAAAATGTTGGAGGAAAAACCTAAGGAACAATGTCACATGATCAGGAATGTGATTCATATGAAGTATAATAGTCCATAAATTAGATAAAATTCTAATGTCATACAAAGAGTCAACTAACATAGTAAAGGAGATAAAGTATCCAAATAATACACCACCAGAAAAAATGATTCAAATATAAGTAATTTATTAATAATGAAAATAAATACACCAATATACTTGATAATGTGGATAATAAATATTAGCAACTAAAAACCCCAAGATATCATTTAAGGGAAAATTAATTCAAAGCCCTAAAGAGGTTGAAAATAAAAAAAATTGTCAATGGGGTACTCATTATCAGCTCAAGAACTATGAATGTATTATTGTATTCTAGTCATTCATATTAATTCATATCTCATATATTTTCTATAATTATTTATTCACCACAAAAAACATTGTATTTTGAATTATAAGTGAAAAATATTATAGAGAGGTGATTGAATCCAAATTATATAACTCTTCACTGGTTGAATTTTATATAAAAATAATTCGTGTAAATTTATTTATTCTTCCTTTTGGTAGAGTTCGGTATGATATTGTGCTTTAATTGAATATCTTTACATTGACTCATACCAATTATGAAGATAAGGAAATCTCATTTCATATCCTAATTAAATTCATAATCAAATAATAATTATATCATGATTACGAAATCCCTTAGGAAACTAATTCCTTAATATGTGTCCTGATGCATAATAATGAAGGATACATGGATCAAATATTTTTGGAAAAACAAAACATTTCAAATATTAAAATTTTATGGTAATATGTTGTTGTATTTACTAACGAGTTTTCAAGAATTTTTCTAAAACATGAGGTTGAGTTTTCCATTGAACTCAAATATGGTTTTATGCCTATATCAAAGAGTTATTAAAGAATGTCCCCCATTGAATTGAACTAATTGAAGAAGAACAATTAAGGAAATTTTGAAAATGGATTTATTTACCAAAGTATTTTTCCTAAGGGTTTTCCAATCAACTTTTTCATGATGTGGGTTGGTTTGAAGTTACTCTAAATTGAATATTATGTTCTTAGTAAGTTCATGGTAAAGAATAAGTATCCTTCCTCCCATATTGATAATATTTTAGATAACTTAGATATGTAAAATACTTTCCATGTAGATCTTTATTCTGGATATCATTAACTAATGGTTAAGAGGGAATTCATTACCAATGTAACTATCCATATATGATATATGAATTGTGAATTGGTGATTCCATTCATGCATACAAATTCACTTATTATAATTATGTATTTGTTGATTTGATATTATAGAGATAAACCTGATTTTTTTGGAAGTGTTTATCAAAGGTATTCTAACATATTATAAGGAAAAATAAGCACAAAAAGATGAATTTATATAAATTTATTTATTTTAAAAGTAAATACTATATTTGATAGCATACATTATATGGAATATCGATCATAAATGAATAAGAAAATAATATTATTTTGATGTGACTATTATATCCTAGAAGTTAAATTAGAGGGTATGAGTACTAAAAAATTATTTTTATTATAAATATTAATTTCATAATCAATATAAATTCATTTAATATTTCTTAGGAAATAATCACATAATTTTTATTAATGTCATTTTATTCATCAACAATATGTTATTTTTAAAACTTATTTATTTTTATTTTTAGAAATAAATATTATAATTAATTATTTTATGTTTCAAAAACATCTTTTTGATTAAAAAAACGTCATTTTTTAAATATTCAAGTAAAAATTAACTTTGGATGAATTTTTGAGAGTTTTCTGAATAGATTTATTTTTCAAAGAGTGGTGAAAATTACTAATTTTTATTGAAACCTTTATTTTATTTTGAATTATTTATAAAGTAAAATTATGATTTGTTTTAGTTTCAAAATTTCATTAAATTTTTTTTATTTGGATATGTGTTTTGAAACATATTTTATAGTTGATTTTAACAAATATTGATTAAATATTTTAAAGGGTATTTTCTAGAAAAACTGTTTATCATTGTGTTCTGTGAGATGAATTTAAATTAAATTATTCCACCTATGCGATTTCGATTTTCAATAATATATTAAATATTGGTAATCATGATGTTAAAATTTAGTAAATAGTTCTTTTATATCTTTAAAATGAATAGTAACCGTACAATGATTATTACCTTGGTAAATAGAAAATTGGATAATTTAGGTTATATATATAATGATAAGTATTATAAAATGACCAAAGACATGAATAAATTTTAATATTTGATTAATTTTTCATTAATAGTCTTCTATGATTCGGTTATATGGAATTTATATTCTATTTTGGATGAGATTATGTCCTCTATAGTATTTTATTTTCATGAAATGTCAAACATTCCAGGCTCTAATTTTTAATAACTATAATATTTTAAATATGTGGTTATCAAGAGGATATTCTTGGCTATAAATATTATTTCTAAATATAAAATATTTATATCCATAATTATTATTT
Organism: Viscum album; assembly: GCA_963277665.1. Lineage (NCBI taxonomy): Eukaryota > Viridiplantae > Streptophyta > Magnoliopsida > Santalales > Viscaceae > Viscum > Viscum album. The sequence goes on from OY728151.1 coordinate 1,995,850,689, forward strand.
ATTTATTATTTTTATTAAAGAAATAATAACTTTAATTCATGCACAACTCTAAGGATGTAATTACCTATGTAATGAAGATATCAAATAAATGATGAATTTTTTTTAAAATTAATATAAATTGAGATAAATAATGTTTTATAATAATTATATATACTATCATGAAATTTTTGGGATATAATAATTTTTTTCGCGTTATAATCAAAATCATGATATTATTTATGTTTAAGTAATAAATATTTTTTAAAATTGACATTGTTGATAATTTTTAAAAATAATATTTTATTAAAAAATATAAAATTCATCAAAACAATATATTAACCAACACGATTATTATATATATTAAAATAATGTACTTGGTACATTTATGGTCAATTTTTCCATTTATAGTAAATATATTGTCCCTCAATGATTAAAAATCCTTATTGTCATGATAAGACAAAAAAGGGTTAAAGAGGGGTTAAAACCAAATAAAGAGTGTCAAAATGTTACCTAACCTTGTAGAAAATGTGAATATTTCCTTAAAAATTACACTATATTATAAATAAATTATTTATTACCCACTTTTAATTTAATATTAATTTCTATAAATTTCATATTTTGAGAAATTCCATGAGTCGCCCTCCCTTATCTTATAAATTTGAACCTCTTATTATCCTTCCATAAGATATAAAAATCCATTTTTTTGTACAAAAAATACCCAAATAGATTCCATTAATCCCTATACTCATTATAGAGTCCTTATTTTAGGCACAATACCTATATTAGAGGCTGTAAGTTGAAATAAAAGGATATTTTTTAATGAAAAATAGTAATTTTTAATCATAAGTTTCTCTTTTATTTTTTCTTAAAAATCATTAATATATTCATAAAAATGATAAAGTAATAAAAAACTTTTGATGCATATAATTATATTTTTTTATATGAATTTTAGAACTTATATCAATGTCATATTCTATCAAATGTTTAACAAAACCATAATTCATGTGTATGGTGAAATACTACCTTGTGAACCGATGTAATTATTTTATCCTAACATTCTATGAATAATGTTTATAAAGATGTAAATGATGTTTATATATGATATTGATGGCCTATTTATCATTATTAAAGCATCATATACCATTTAACTTCTTACTATTCCATGTACTAATGAATTGTAACATCGTTTGTGCGTATATGTGGACTACCATCTCCATGATGTGATGTGATTCATTTTATCCCCCAAACACATGATGATATATATAGGAATATTTAATTAGGTAATATTATATTTATGATATTTTTATAATTATTTTATGTTAGTATAAATCTTTCCTATTTACACAATGATCATTGATAAATGGAAATGTTACTCTTACGTATGTATGACATACTGTCTCCTTGATTGAAACCTAGTTCATTTCCAATAACCATATTTAATATATGGATTTAAATATATAATATATATATAAATAATAATTATTAAATTATTATTATTATGTATATGGTTTACTAATGAACACTTATACCTTATTCGTCTTACCTAAGTCATTTTGCACTTGTAAACCAAATATTGATAAAATGTACAACATGAAATTAAATTATTTAGTTATTATTAAAAAATGTTAACATGTGATATGAAATTAATAGTAAAATTTAAAAATTATATTAATGTAGTAAATAAATAACCAATTTTTATTATTCGTGATGATAAATAATGTATGTGGTGGGTTGGACTCAAGGTAGGGATTTTTCATCTCAATTTTTTCATTGAGAATTACTTAATGATATGCACCTATTTATGATAACGAGGTTTATATGCTGAAAATTTTACATATTAGATCATTAAAAATTCTTTCTTGACATTTAAATTTTCATTTAAATTTCTTATTCAACGGGAACTATGATTCTAAAGTTACAAAAGTGGTATGGTTTCATTTCACAATCTCATCAATATTTGAGATTTTCTATGTATATGTCTCTAATGGGGAGTATTTATCTTCCTTGACCATGTTTTATAAATATAAATAAAATTGTTATTTTATTTTATCATATAATTATGGAAAATAATTTTTACCAATTTTTTAATTTTTAAAAAATGGATTCAAAGGAATATTCTTTTGACTTCCAAATATGGTGCTTTGCGACTTTTTCATCAAAAATATGGGTGGGATGTTTTTTAATTTATATGAGATTAGCATTATTTCCAACCTTCATGAAACCTCAATTATATTAATCATACACTACATGTTTTCAATTTTATTTTCAAATAAAATGTCTTTATTTATAAATACAATAATTTTTAAAATATTGATGTGATTTCAAAATAAAGTAGTTATTTTCCTTAAGAATTATTCCAGTTGATAATTCATAACTCATTTTCCAACTAATAGGAAATACATTGATGCTAATTTATATTTATTAGGAATATTATCCAAAGATATAATCTAAATTTATTTTCTGTATATTTTATGTTTTTTTAAAATATGGAATGTTTATGAAACCAAATTCTTTCAGGTTTCCAGATATCATGATTGATTTAAGATCTTGTGAAACATATATATATATGTATGTATTTGATTTTAATTATTTTATATGTGAGATATATATTTACCTCTAATTAATTATGCAAATTATTATATCTATATAGGTAATAATGGTAAATAATATGATGTTTTTAATTTATTATGGGAAACAAGTTCATGTGTTTTATCCATTATGAGAAACAAGTTGAAGTGATTGATCTTTTAATGAAAAGAAGTTGATGTTATTGATACACTAGAAGAGAAAGGTGTTTATTCATAATTCAAAGGTCTTGTTAGTTAATCTTGACATATTAAATTGTTTCTATACTTGTGATTACATGACATACATTTAGGATATAAACTTATTTTTCAGAACTAAGTTATTAGGATTTCTAGAATTTTTAATTATTTTTTAAATTTAAAATGTTTTATTTCATTATGTATATTTATGATCATTTGGAGATTGGTTATGAACATTGTAATTTATGTTCAACTTCATATACCTTTATTTTTATCTTATTCATTCATATGATTATCGATTGATATCTCACATGTGTACCCTTATAGAGAAACTGATCTCACCCATTCATATGTTACCTTTCCTTAGGTTATAAAAAAAGGCTATTTTTTTAAAAATGATTAATATATAAGGTATTTTATCGGAGTAATTGATTTCATGACATAGAATATGAAATGCCATGTATAGTTGGAGATCATGTTGATATTTATGAACCCTTTCTTAATGAAACGAAGTTGATAAAAGTTTTTCCTAATTTTATAGAATAATAAAACTATAAATTTCATGGGTATGTAAATGATACGTTATTTATTTTTTATGTTATATGATTTGGATGGGAAGAATTGGGTCACATTTATTAGTCTTATATAGAGAAATGTAAAGATTAAGTTTTAACACCAGATCTAGGAGTGAATGTGTCAAGATTTGGTACAATGTATCAAATAAAGGTTTAGATTACTATAGATGAAAATGTGTTATTTAATAAAATTTATCATGTATTGAATAACCATTATGGTAATTATGTTATGGATAATCATAATTATTTTTTTATAAATAAAATTATTTTGAGGAAACTATTGAGGTTAATAATTTTTTAACCATGGTTTTTTTGAGGATTTCATCACATTTCTAGGAATATTATAATGATTATATTAATATAGTTTTAGAAAAATTAAATCCCATAGGTCGGGTGACAACCCATCACATTCAGAAATACCACAAGGATTAAACCCACAATAGAAGGGAAATAAGGGAGAGTCACTTACAACTGTACTATGTGAATTCCATGTTAGTATGACATAGTTTTTTAATAATTATATGTTTCTTATAAATAAATATTATGTTGATGATGGGAATATAGTTTTTATCATATAGATAAACATGATATTGAAAATTTATTTTTAAATTAAGTGGTTAATGTTATTTTGAAAAAAAGTTCACTATTTTGAGAACCAAACATAATTATGGTAGACATAATACTATGCTAGTTTATTTGAGACATATAGGATTAATTATCAATTATAATAATATATGATTTTTTTATTTATTTATGGTGATTCATGTAATTTATATAAATTAATATCCAATCATTCATAATACATTATTAGAAAAATTACATTTTTGGAATGAGACGTTTAGATTCATTGATGGTATTGTAAGATAAATTATCGATAATTCTTGGATTATTATAGGATCAAATAATTTTATTTATTATTTTCAATATTAGTGTAGATTATTTTTAATTTTTTTATGGATAGTTATTTATTTAATAATTTATGTTTAAATTTTGGTATTATTATAAAATAATGGAAATTAATGTAGTTTTTATTTATAGAAATGTTTATTAATTTTGAGAATTATCTTATATGATCATAACTATTTTTATTTTGTTTAATTTATTAATACACAATGAATAGATAAGTATTTTTTTTATTTTTTGATCTATATAATATGATTCTAATTCTTTAGGAGAGAAAAATTCATCTAGAACACTATTTTTTTTGCAGAAAAATAAGAAATTGTGGTGGAAACTGATTAAAGGTTGAAATCATAATTATAAAAAATTTACATTTCCATAACTTCATAGTCTAGGTTTTAAAATAATTCTTCGAAACTAGGAAATTTATTTTACATAAAATAATTATTTTCTTTCTTTTCATGATAAGAAATATATGTCCTTTGAACACATCATAGATATACAGTTTTGTGATGTTTAACTTTCTCATGACCACACTAAATATTAAAAAATATTAGTCCCTGGGTGTTCGATTTCTCTTACATATAAAATTTTTCACTTTCCACTACTTTACTTAAATTTTTACACTTGATTATGTGTTTTCTCGATGAACTCTGTTCTTCCCTTACTCTCTTTTCTGTATGAAGTTTTGTTAAACCATTTTATGATGTAGATTTTCATCATAGGTATTTTGAAATTTCAACACATGGTTATCGATCATAATTTGAAATGATAGGATGAAATTTATGAAAGGGTGAGAATTTAATATGCTGTGTTTTAAAAAATAAATACTATGTTTGACATTGTACGAGATATGAAATATTGATCTTACATAAACAAAACAAATATTATTATTTATATGTGTCTATTATAACCTAGCCATTAAATTGAATGGTGTGAATAAGAATAAAATATTTATGAAATAAATATAATCATACCCATCAAAATAAATGTATTTAATAACTCATATGCAATAATCTCTTCTTTTTATTTAAATTCATTTTATTCTTAAAAATACATTTTATTCAAATATTTTTTCTTCTTATTTTTATGAGTGATTATTATAATGAATTTATGGACGTTTTAAAAAATTTATTATAAAAATATGATATTGTTTTTTGAAATAATATTTTCAAAATTGTCTTAGTATGGAATTCTGAGAATTTTCATAAATGATTTATTATTGCTTAATGTTAAATAGAAATTGTTATTGAAGTATGTATTTTATTTTATATTATTTACAAAGTAAAATTATTATTTTTAATTATTTTAAAATTTTAGTTATTTAATTATGATTTAAATTATGGGTTTTAAATATATTTTTAAATATATTTTATTAAAAAGACATATAATATTTAAAAAGTGAATTTTTCTAAAAAACTATTTTTCATTATGTTTTGATAGTTTAATTATAAATTAAATAATGAAATATATATTACAAGAATTTTGAAAAATGTATTTAATATTTGGAATTATGATTTTAAAATTTAGTGAATATTTCTTTTTCATTTTTGGGAAATATAAATTGTAACCATAGTAATATTTATTTATTAGTTAAATAGTAAATTATGTAGTTTAGGTTATAAATAAAATGATAAGGTTTAAAACATGATCATATCACATAGATTAGTGTTATTGGATGAGTAAATTTTTTAATAGTCATCCAATATTAGATTAAATTTCATTTTGGCCATTTGTATGGGATTATGATGTTTATTGTATTTTATTTCAAGAAAATTCAAACATGTCACACTCTTATTCTTAATAACTATGATATTTTTAATATCATCTTATTCGTAGGATTTGTCAGACTATAATTAGGATTTTTAAATATAAAATATTTATATTAATCATGGTAATTTATTTACAATTTTTATTAATAAAATAATTACATTAAATCATCAGACAATACTGACATGGTAATTATTTAATTAATTGAAAAATAAAATAAATGATATTAAAAATATATTAAGTAAAAAAAATTTGAGATAAATAATATAATCCACTAATTTTATGTATTAACATGTAATTTTTGGTATATAATTAAATATATCAAATAATTCAATATTTTATCTTGATATTATTAACGTCAAATTAATGAATAGTTCAAAAATTAACACTGATATTTTATTAAAAAAGATTACTTTATTAAATGATAGAAAATTCATAAAAATAATACATTCATCAAATATATTTATATTTAGTTTATAATATCTTATATGGTCTATTTTTGTGCCTTTTTCCATTTACAGTATCCATATTGACCCTTAATGAGTGAAAATTCGTGTTGTCGCTATAAGTTCTAAAAAGGGTTAAAGTGGGGTTAAAGCCAAATGACAAGGGTACAAATGTGAACTAAAATGATCCAAAAATTATTTTACAAGATTATTTAGATAAATAATGATACTATATTCAAAATAAATAATATTTAATCAATTTTAATTGAATATTAATTGATATTAATTTAACATTTTGAGACCTTCCATCAGTGACCATGTCCTCTCTTATAAAAGGAAACATCTTCTTCTTCTTCATTTATACTTAAAAACATTTTTTGGTTTATTTTTAAATCCCAAATAAAATTCTCTAATATCTCTCTATATTAAATATAAATTATTTTGTGCATAATACTAATATATGAGGTCCCATGTTATTTAGATACGGCTGTTTTCCAAATAAGAGGTATCCTTTTTAACCGATAATTTTAAATTTATTTATGATTTCACCTAATTAAAATATTCTTAATTTTTTTTTAAAAAACACCAATATAATACATATACCTAGATTTTATTATATTAATTAACTATCCTATATCGGTTTCCTCTTCCATCAAATTTGAATCAAAACCATCATTCATGTGTGTGGAAGCCTATCGCCTCGTGAACTGATGTTATCTGTTCTCCATCACCATATATCAAGAATAGTTTAATGGATGGAATTTACATATTTATATTATATTTATTAAATAAATATCATTATAAAATGACAATATATCATTTAACTTCTTAAAAATCTATTTACTAAAAAATGATTATGTCAATCGTACGTTCTTATTGACTACCACCAATATAATGTGATTTGATTCATTTTTCATCACCATGAAATATTTATTGAATATATAATTATATTTTATGAATTAAAATTATATTTATGATATTATAATAATTATTTAATGATAATGTTAAGCATAACTACTTTCCATAATGATCATTGAAAAATGTAAACATTTCACATTCATACGTATGACATACCGTCTTTATAGTTGTAACATAGTTCAATTTTCATAAAAATATACAGTTAATATATTTATAAGTATTATTTATTTAAAAAAATTATAATTATTACAATATTATTATTCTAAATGTATTGGAGTAATTACCACTTTGTCCAGAGTCGACTTATATAAGTCATTTTTGACTTATATACAAAATATCTCTACAACATCTAATGTAAACATAAATGATCATGAAATTTTTATAACCTAGTAATAAGTGATATAAAAAGATTAAAAAACTGTAAAAATTTTTTTAATCAAGAAAATAATTAACCTAAGATTATTATTAATGTACATAAATATTGTACGCGATGATTCTGACATAATATTATGGTCCTTTGTCTCAATTTTGTTTCATAGAGACATATTTAATGTTATGCACCTATTTATGATGTGTATATACTGAATAATTGACATATTAATTCATTAATATCATTTTTTCATGATATTTAAATATAAATTTTATTTCATTCTTTCATTTTTATTATGATTCAAATTTTACCAAATTGGCAATATTTTATTTCAAAATCTCATCATTATTCATGATTGTTTATGTTTATGTCTCTATTAGGGAATATTTCTATTAAAATAACATATTTTTAGAAAATTTATCAAATTTATATACAATTCTCATAAAAATAATTAAAATGATATTTAACCACGTATAACTTCTTACAAAATAGTTTTAATGGAATCTTTTATCTATTTGTAAACAAGGTATATTATTCATTTTCTAACAAAAATATTGTAGGAATTTTATTATAAATTATTTGACATGTGAATATTTTCATACCAATAATAATCCATAATTATTTTAATATTACATTATAATTTATCAAGTTTATTTTCAATGAAACTATTTTTATTTATAAGTTCACAACCATTTAACAAATAGATGTGATCTAAAAATGAAATGTTAATTTCCTCAAGAATTATTCTGTTTGTTTTTTAAAAATTAATTATATATATATGTTGAAATACTTTGATGGTGAAAAAAATTTACAAGGTATATGATCCATGGATAAAATCCTTATACTATTTCTGGATTGTTTACGTTTATGACAAAAAGATGAATTTTTTATGAAATCTATTTCTTTCATGTGTTCTGATACGATGAATGATTTATGATCTTATGAAACACATAGGTTGGATTTTCAGTCTGAGAATTTTGGGACCTATATATTTGTCCAATGAATTGGGTAATGTATTATATCTCATGATATAATAATTATAAATATATATATGAGCTTGATTAGTTCTAGGAAACAAGTCAGTGTTCTTGATCCGTTATGAGAAACAAGTCAATGTGCTTGATCTGTTATGAGTAACAAGTCGATTTTCTCAATGAACAAGTGGAATCGTGAGTTGATACCAAATGAATTGTTAATCATAGTTAAAATTGAAATATGGAATGGTTTCTATACTTGTGATGATGCCATAAAATTTTATGACATAGAATTATGGTTCATCATTTAGCTATGATGATTTCTCATTACTATGATTCATTTCTTTAGTACTACATCTTTATGCCATTACCCATGTTCATGATCAATGTCCAACAGTGTATAAAATTTTTATTTTATGTTAAGGAACATATACCCATATGATTATCTTATTATTTTGTAGGATTATTAATTGATATATTCCACATATACGCTTATTGAGCATATGATCTCACCCTTTGTTATGTTTCCTTTTAATAGGTTTTAAAGAACGATTACAATTTTTATTCAAAAGTTATGATATTTATGTAATTTTGTAGTATATTCTAAATACGTAACATGTAATACGAAATGTAGGGTATAATGGGAGATGATGTTGATTTTTATGAACTAATTTTTCATGAACACTTATTGTTAAAGCGTTTTTCAAATTCTCTAATACTATAAACCTAAATAGACCATTGTTATGTGTGTGATACACTATTTCCTTTTGGATGTTCTATATTTTTAATAGGAGTATTTGTGTCAAATCCATCATTATCAAATCAAGAACTATATTTTTTATTTTTTTAACATCAGATTAGGGATTGTGGGTCTCAGGATGTTATATTTAATGATTGATATGATGAACTTATGAAAGGAGAAACTATATTAATTTTTTAAAATGTGTTTATTTATTATACAATAAAATCATTCATAGGTCATGTAATAACTATTGAGGTTATAATCATCAATATTTGAATGAAAATGGTTTATTGAATATTAGACTATAAAAACATCTATAATAATAGTCCATAGTTTTCTTATATTGGATGGATACTATTAATTCCTTATAATAAATTTATCACATTTGTAAAATCCACTAACCATGTTAATGTGGAAGGATGTAAATTTTTTTTTGATGGAATAATGTGATGTAAACCTCACAATGTATAATAAGTTTTTGGCCACTTTACTTGTAATCACACTAACCTGTACTGAAAAAGGGTTTGTGATAATAAAAAATTCTTCAATGTGGGGATTATGAAGTTTCCTTATAAAAAATTTAAAGGTTTTGGATTTTTCATTATATCAATTATAGACCCGTGAGAAAAATTATTTATCACAATATTTAACGTTGGCATTGTAAATTATTTCCAAAATATTTTTAGAACTATCTCTATAGTGAGAATTCTGATATATATATATATATATATACGGGTCACAATAGATTAAATATTATATATTCAAAAAACAATGATCCAAAAATATGAAAATTATATGGTTATAGTTGAATATGGACTATGATATCTCAAAAAACCCCCATCATTGGTATTAAAATGGGTTTTGATGCTCTAAGAGGAATATATCATGATACTCTATCACTGACAAGGATTGAAAGATACCGAATTTTCAATGATGTTAAATTTATGGACACAGAAATCACATACGAATGAATTAAATATTACCTTTACCAAATTATTAAATAACTATCAATATTTTTTAAATTCAAGAAATCATAGAATGATGATGTGGATATATAAAATAATGTATTAAATGTTCTTGAATTTAACCTTCATAGATATTGAGTTATAATACTGGATCTTAAATATGTTTTCTATGTAGAATAGATTTAAAGAAGGACCTTTTGTAATATGCACATACCTTATAATTTTATATTCAACTAGGAAGAAGAAATATTTATAGGTATCATAGGAAGAATTTTTGGAAGTATTAAATGAAGTGGGATATTAAAATGTATATATCATAGTTCTAAATATGTTAGTATCTTAATTCCAAATAATATAATTCTAAGGGTATGATTGAATAATTAACTATACCATTATGTATATGGTATTAAATCACCCATTATTTTGACAATGGTCATCCAAATAAATCTAAATGAAATAATTCTATATGATTAGTTATGCATGGACTCACAAAGTTGGAAACATTCACTACTATTTGAGAATATTTCTAACTCAATAGACATTAAAATATATTCATAATAGAAGGGGAACGATTTAATGACATATCAATATCAATTTTATTTAAATGATACCCAATTTTCATATAAATGTATTATATAACACTTTAAAATGAATATTTCATACATATTTTAATAATGATTCATAATCCACAAGATGATGGTCAATATAAAAGGATCATTCATACATTGGAGACATGATAGAGTATTTATCAATTAATTTAAATAGAAGATTGAATCAGTATCCACCTCTGGTTGAGTTTTTTATATAAAAATATTTTCCACTCTAATATCTAAATGGATCTTTATAATATTCTATAAGGGAAAATATTAAAACTCTAACATTTTAAAATGAAGCTAGATAATGGAAACTATTTGAGCCTAATTATTTTCAAGAATGAAAGAGAATGCTCATTACATTTAGTGACATATCGATGAAATGGAAATTTGAGAAAAGATCTATGATGGTAATAGTAAAATAGAACATGATTGTAAGTATATTAATGATTTACTATTTAGAAAATCCTAATTGAAGAGGGTTATGATATTCTAAAAAAAGGTAAATGGAGCCCTAGATATATTAGCCCCTTTGAGAATCTTGATCATGTGGGGACTATATCTATAAGGCCCCAGCTTTAAACCTTACATAATCATGAGTTATTACAAGATTACACGTTGAGGATCTTTTTGGGTTTAGAGTTTTAGAGAATTAGATCATAAAACTTGCATTACATTCCACATATAAACAAAGTGGTTACAGAAAGATAGTATTCTTCATTCCCCTAAATGGAAACTCATTTAAAATAAAACATGGATTATTTCTTGACACATCCTTGACTCTATCATCTTATCATGTACCTTTCCCTTGACCTGTGAAAAACATTTCAAAAACATGGGATGAGCATAAAAACTCAGTATGGGTTATAAAAAAACATGGAAAGGAAACATGAGTTCATATATACATAAGAATGAAATCATACTTTACCCATAAAACATAGGCACTTTAACATACCTCATAAAATCATGAATAAATCATAGAAATCATAAGATATAAAGGTAACTTGAGGCATTCATAACATTCTTACGTAGGGAGTAACCCTCTTGGTTACGTTTGGAATACCTATCACAGTATATTCCCTAAAATCTCTTCGGAGAAACCTTAACTTTTCACTCCTTCGCGTTACCCAATGCATTGGAGAGCTATAACGGGCTCACCCTCCCTTAGTTTATCACGGAACCACCCGTCTTCATAATAATGCCCAAGAACCATAACATAATCATATCACATAAAACATACATAAAGGAAACATAAAATTTCCACATTTCAATCACGAGATATCAATACAACACATTGATATAAAAACATTATGAAAACCACTTTCAATACTCAAATAAAAGAAAAGTAAAACATGGTATTTATTTTTCTTTTAAAAAGAAGGTATGGCTTGTAGAGGAAGCCGAAACTCAAATAACGGTCACGACGGCGGAGAAGTCGTTGTCACCGCATACGTACGACAAAAACATTCCCTTTTTTCGTTTAGTAAATGCTTCATATAAAAAAGATTCCATTTGAATAAACGTAAAAGTCAAAGGGGTTTATACACCGTATAAAAGAAAGTTGTGTATAAAATAAAATATGCCTCAATGAAAGGAGATTGAGACGAAGTCCCATACCTCGTATCCGACTTGACCCGACCATTCTTTAATCTCCTGAATAATAAACTTGAGATAATCTCTACTTGCTTATGAATATTTTTCAAGTTAATTATTCCTTTTATACCATGTAATGAACATCATGTAATCAGTTAAGTTAATAATGTTCATTTTGTCGGTATTTGGTTCTTAAGTCAAAAATAGACTTCTTACACTTACATGTTGTTAATTTGGTCAAAGGTTCATTATATCCAGAATGATATTAGTGTTTTGGATATCATATATATCATATATATTCAGAATATACATTTATTTATAATATTACATCACATTTAGAGGTAAGAAATGAAATGCACCGTTCATGGAGACGGTAGGCCGTACGTACGCATGAACGCTACTTCCATTTCTATTTCGTATTTCTGGAATGGAATCATAATTATATAAGAGTATATTATAATTCCAGTATAATAACATATATAATATCATTAACTTTATCCTTTACATATCCCACATATGGTATTAACAAATCAAATCACTTTCAGGGGGCGGTAGTCCGCACTTCCTAAAATGAAGATATTGTGTTTACCTATAATGGAAACCATAAAGGTATGCCCAAAATGAAAAAAACAGAAGCTTAAGGAAAACATAAACATATTATATATCATATATAAAAATAGTGACATCATAATGGCCACCTTTGAAGGTGTTAAATGAGTATTGAACAATCATCGTTTCGGGAGGCAGAATTTCGCCATCCACCGAAACTGTATGTTCTTTAACCATTTGATTTAGTTGTGTGAGAGTGTAGCTCAAATAAATATTATAAAAAAATCCTTTTATATTGAAGATACTGGTGTTGTTACAAAATAAGTAAATAAAAAGAGTTTAGGGGGTTGGAGAAGCAAAATAAAACAAATGAACATGAGAGAATGAATTACCTTTAAAAGTGTAACTCCTTTTGATTTGAGCCTAAAGGCTTATTTTGAAAGGATTCTGCCCAAAGGGAATCATCTAGGATGAGGAGAGAGATGTGGAGAGAGTAAATGGGCAGGGGTTGGCCGAGCCAAAGGCTTGAGGAGTGTGTGAAATGAGGTAGAGGTGGGGGCCTTTTATAAGAGGAGAGGAGGGGCACTTTTGGAAAGTAAAGAAATATTACTTTATTTGAAAATGTGTTTCGGTTTTAAAAGGTCCCACATTGATATAATTCGTGGATAAGGTGATAAGGGTTATAAATCCACTCATCCAATTGGTTTTGGCCATGTTTATTTCATAGATTTTACATTGTCTTTCCATTTTATTTAAATCGTCAAATAATGATGTCATCGCTGCATCATTATTATGTCATAAATAATTTAATTTATTTAATTTCTAAAAATCATAAAAAATACTATGATGTAGTAAATCTTTTTAGCTTTCCAATGACTATTTATAATCAAATATCTGATCTTTATAACCCCATGTAAAAATTGTTTTCGTGAAACATATTATGTTTGTGTCATTTTTACTTTTACATTAAATAAAAAGTTATTTATGTCATTTCCCAACCAAAATGTCTCCATGGGGTCCCCAAGTTGACCCATGGCTTTTCTTGGTCGGCCATGACACAACCAATAAGGTTGGGACATGTTTCAAGGTCATTTCATATTATTAAAGCATTATTTATACCTTAAACTACACTAATTACCACTAATCGCGATTAAAAACTTAATAAGTTACTATTCACCAAAAAATTATTTTAATCTCATTGAACCACATTTTACTTATTAATTACAACCATGTATGTCGGATTTTAAAAATTCAAAACACATTAGTGGTAAACTTTCATTTAACTGAAAAATCAGTTTGCTTGATTACCACTTAGTGGTTTCACTATTCATCAAAAATTGAAGTTTTTCAGAAAATTATCAAAAATTCACCCTAAGCTATATTTGATATTAAGAATTCAAAAATGAAGTCTATTTTAAAAAATTCAAATCATATAAGTCACATTAATTAATTTAATAATTAATTCCCGCTGCCAGAGCAAATAGCGTGTTTTTACCAAACAATAAGTATCAAAAGATTGACACCAGTTTAGGTCTAATTTCAAAGTGAAATTGATTCCAATGACCACCATTGGATAAAATGGTAAAAATAGATTCTAATTTCACTTCAAAACCAATTCAAAACATAATATAATCATATAAATAAATTAGATTAAAAATTAGTTTTGATGTAAAATGCAGTATTTTTCACTATTAATTAAAAAATGAACATTGTCAGAAAAATACCAAAAATTAACACAAGGTAAATTTTTATGTCCCAATAATAAAGGATAAGTTTATTTTGAAAAACATAGTTTATAAAATTGTCAAAATATAGATTCAAAAATGGTTTTCCATCAAAAGGCAGTAAAACAATCTTTTAAGAATATTAGTGTATTCCATGCATAAGATTGTATTTATTTTCATTTTAAGCCACTATAACACTATCTTAATCATTAATAGACATAGATAAAAATATATATTATTCATTACTTACTTGGGATGTTACATCCTTCCCCCCTTTAGAAAATTGTGTCCCCGCAATTTAACTTATCGAATAAATGGGGGTACTTATCCATCATTGCATTTTCAGATTCCCATGTTGCATCTTCAATTATGTGGTTTTTCCACAAAACCTTTACCTTCTTAGTCACCTTATTCCATAACACATGCTCCCTGTGGTCAAGAATCTGGACCGGTTGTTCCTCATAAGATAGGTTCTCTTCCAGCTGAACTATCTCTGGACTCAAAACATGAGATGGATCTGGCATATACATTCTCAACATCGAAATGTGAAAAATATTGTGTACCTGAGATAAACTCGGAGGTAAAGCCACTCGGTATGCAACTGATCCAACTCTCTCCAGAATTTCGTATGGTCCAATGAACCTTGGACTCAACTTTCCTTTCTTAAAAAAATCTCATCACACTTTTCCAAGGAGAAACCTTGAGAAAAACATGATCACCTACCTCGAAAGATAGATCCTTCCTCCGGTTATCCGCATAACTCTTCTGCCTGCTCTGAGCTGTTGTCATGTGTTTCTGAATCAGCTGAACTTTTTCTACCATATCTTCTTCCAATTCTGGTCCCATCAACTTCCTTTCACCCACTTCATCCCAGAAAGCTGGAGTTCGACACCGCTTCCCATATAATGCCTGAAATCATGCCATCTGTATACTGGAATGAAAACTGTTATTATATGAAAACTCAACCAAAGAAAGATGTTGGTCCCAACTTCCCTGATAATCCATAGAACAAGCTCGTAGCATATCCTCCAATGTCTGAATTGTTCATTCTGACTGCCCATCTGATTTAGGATGAAAAGCGGTACTAAAATTTAATTCAGTACCCAACGACTTCTAAAGGCCTTTCCAAAAGTTAGAAGTAAACCTGGGATCACGATCCGATACAATGGAGAGAGGAACTCCATGTAACCTGACTATCTCTTTAGTATACAAATGGGAAAGTTGATCAAGAGATAAAGTATCTCGTATAGCAAGGAAATGAGCAGATTTGGTCAAGCGATCAACAATAACCCAGATTACATTATTACCTCGAGATGTCTTCAGTAATCCAACAACAAAGTCCATGGATATATTCTCCCATTTCCACTCTGGCACTGGTAAAGGCTAAAGCATCCCTTTCAGTAACTGCCGCTCTGGTTTAACCTGCTGACAAGTCAAACACTTCACAGTAAAATCAGCAATATCTCTTTTCATTCCATCCCACCAGTAATACTCCCGCAGATCTCTATACATCTTAGTACTGCCCGGATGAACTGAAAATGGAGAACAATTAGCTTTACATAACAACTCTCTCTTCAACTATGAATCACAAGGCACACACAATCTCTTCCCAAATCACAAAACGCAATCATTATCAATGTTGAATTCAGGCAACTTACCTTTCTGAACCAGCTCTACCTTTTCCTGCAACTCACTGTCTTGCTTCTGTGCTTGCTTGATTCTATATGATAGAGATGATCTCACTGATACCTGAATCAAAATAAAAGGACTTCCTGCACCAACAAATTCTATGAAAAATTTCATCAAATCCTTAACTAAAGGATCACGTTCCAAACGCAACATTGTTAATGAAGTATTACTTTTTCGACTCAAAGCATCAGCCACTTTATTAGCTTTTCCTGAATGGTAATGAATTGTACAATCATAATCCTTGATTAATTCCAGCCATCTCCTTTGTCTCATGTTTAACTCTTTCTGAGTGAATATATACTTTAAACTTTTGTGATCGGTATATATTTCACACTTTACTCCATAAAAATGATGCCTCCAAATTTTTAAAGTAAAAACAACAGCAGCTAATTCCAAATCATGTGTAGGGTAATTTACCTCATGAGTTTTCAACTGTCGTGAAGCATAAGAAATTACCTGATCATTGTGCATTAGGACGCAACCAAGTCCTTTCAATGAAGCATCACTGTATATAACAAACACACCATTCCTGGAAGGTAGTGCCAAAACTGGAGCATTCACCATTCTTCTTTTCAATTCCTGAAAACAATCATCACATTATTTTGTCCAGATAAACTTGACACCCTTCCGAGTTAGCTTAGTCATTGGACTAGATAACCGTGAAAAATTTCTAACAAACCTTCGGTAATAGCCCGCCAAACCAAGGAAGCTACGAATCTCAGTTACATTTGTGGGTCTTGGCCATTCTTCCACAACTGTTGTTTTTGCAGGATCAATAGTTATTCCATCTTTAGAAACAATATGACCAAGGAAAGAAATTTTTTGCAACCAAAACTCACACTTGCTGAATTTCCCATACAGTTTCTTTTCTTTTAAGTTTTGCAAGATAACCCTTAAATGTTTTTCATGCTCCTCTTTACTTTTAGAAAACACCAAATTATCATCAATGAAAACCACCACAAACATATCCAAGAACTCATGGAAAATTCTATTCATTAAGTCCATGAATACAACAGGTGCATTGGTTAGCCCAAAAGGCATTACTACAAATTCATAATGACCATATCTCGTACGGAACGCGGTCTTCGGAATATCTGCCTCCTTTACCTTCAGCTGATGGTACCCCGATCTCAAGTCAATCGTTGAAAAAAACTGAGCTCCCTGGAGCGGATCAAACAAATCATCGATATGAGGAAAAGGATTTTTGTTCTTAACAGTGATATTATTCAAGGCTCTATAATCAATGCAAAGTCTCATAGAACCATCTTTCTTTTTAACAAATAAAACAGGAGCACCCCATGGTGATGTGCTAGGTCTAATGAAACCTTTCTCTAATAAATCTTACAATTGCTCCTTCAACTCTAAAAGTTCAATTTGTGCCATTCGATAAGGGGGTTTTGAAATTGGCTTAGCATCAGGAACTATGTCAAGAGTAAACTCAACTTCCCGATCTGGTATTATTCCAGGAAACTCATCAGGAAAAACATCAGGATACTCATTTACCACTGGCACATCATTAATCTGAATAATTCCTTTATTTTCAATGACGTGTGAAAGGTAACATTAATTTCCATCTTTTACAAGTTTCCCGGCCTCTTGATATGTTATCAAAAGTAAGGGTTCATTCTTGTAAACAAACTGAAAGTCTTTCTGAAAAGAAACTTCTTTATCTCTACAGTCAATCTTAGCATGGTAAATAGAGAGCCAATCCATACCCAGGATAACATCAAACTCTACTAGAGGTAGATCAATAAGGTTTGCAAGTAGGTTCTTTCCACAGATAAGGATAGGAAGATTCTTATAAATTTTTTTTGCCTCGACATTTCCCCCAGGTGTTTTTACCAAAAGTTCAGGAGTCATTTCTTGAGATGGTATTCCCATTTTACTAGAAAAGGTTTCAGAGATGAAAGAATGTGTAGACCCCGAATCAAAAAACACACTGGCATAATCTGAAAAAACAAACAAAGTACCTGATACCACTTCATTTGATGGCCCGACATCTGCTGAAGTAGTTGCAAAGGATTTCACCACCCCTTTCTACTTGTAGTCTAACTACTTCCCATCACTCAAGCTCCTTGTCAGACACTCATTTTCATAGTGACCCATCTCATTGCACTTATAACATTTCACTAACTGTAAATAAAATTTGTTCTTACCTTCACCTTGATCCTTTTCAGTGAAATCAGGAGCCTTATGTCCCATCTTACCACATCGGTAGCACTTCCTAGAATTCAGAAGACATTCCCCAGCATGCCTTTTGCCACATTTATCACAAACTGGAAACTTAGTTCACTTACCATCAGACTTTTTTGAATAATTCTTACCTTTCTCCGGCCACCTCGGTCTCTTCTTCTGATGGTTGTTATAGAAAACTTGGTCATCGGCAAACTCCATTTCCACCTTCTCAGCACATCGAACAAGCTTTTCATAACTTTTAAACTCACGAGAAGCTAATGCCCTTCGATACTTTGGCTTTAATCCTAAGTAGAAACGACTGATTTTACTATCAAGGTCCCGGATAAAATTTGGAGCATACCTTGCCAATGGAGTGAACCTTTCTTCATAGGCAGCCACTGAGTCTTCCTCTTGCCTCAATTCCAGGAATTTCTTTTCCATCCTAAGTCGAACAACCTTAGGAAAATACTTCTCAAGAAACATACCTTTGAATTCATCCCAGTCAAGAGCATCAATCTCATCGGCGTCCCTGATATTTTTAATCATAGACCACCACTGATCTGCTTCACCCTCCAAATGGTAAATAGCAAGACTAACCTTTTGATTGTCTGAACACCCCATGACATCAAAAATCTTCTCCAGTGCTTTAATCCCCCCTTCAGCTAGCACGGGGTTAGATGATCCTCTGAATGATGGTGGATGTTGCCTCATGAAATGTTCCACCACTAACATGTTCCTCTGCGATTTTTCTGGCTGTTCTCGTGCATGGATACCACCGCCATTTATCGCTTGAGTCAACTGCGCCATTACTACAACAAACTGTTCAGTTCCAATTCTGACCATTTCTGGATGCTGATTCGGAAGGTTATTTCCTTCTGTATGCCTTCCTAGCACTGCTTCCATGTTTCCTCTGCGGAAAACCATTCTGAACAAACATGTCTTAGATAAAGTAACATGGTAATCTTTAAATGCTATATCATTTCGAAAAAAAATATTTTTGGATAATCATTTAATAGAATTCTACCTCCTAAAGTTATCTAAACCGACCTTTGATACCAACTATAAGGCCGCAGCCTTATACCTTACTTAATCTTGAGTTATTACAAGATTACACATTGAGGATCTTTTCGGGTATAGAGTTTTAGAGAATTAGATCATAAAACTTTCATTACATTCCACATATTAACAAAGTGGTTACAGAAAGATAGTATTCTTCATTCCCATCAATGGAAACACATTTAAAATAAAACATGGATTATTTCTTGACACATCCTTGACTCTATCATCTTATCATGTACCTTTCCCTTGACCTGTGAAAAACATTTCAAAAACATGGGATGAGCATAAAAACTCAGTATGGGTTATAAAAAAACATGGAAAGGAAACATGAGTTCATATATACATAAGAATAAAATCAAACTTTACCCATAAAACATAGGCACTTTAACATACCTCATAAAATCATGAATAAATCATAGAAATCATAAGACATAAAGGTAACTTGAGGCATTCATAACATTCTTACGTAGGGAGTAACCCTCTTGGTTACGTTTGGAGTACCCATCATAGTATATTCCCTAAAATCTCTTCGGAGAAAACTTAACGTTTCAATCCTT
Source organism: Viscum album (assembly GCA_963277665.1). Taxonomy (NCBI): domain Eukaryota; kingdom Viridiplantae; phylum Streptophyta; class Magnoliopsida; order Santalales; family Viscaceae; genus Viscum; species Viscum album. Next base: position 1,995,871,032 of record OY728151.1, read on the forward strand.
CGCGTTACCCAATGCATTGGAGAGCTATAACGGGCTCACCCGCCCTTAGTTTATCACGGAACCACCCGTCTTCATAATAATACCCAAGAACCATAACATAATCATATCACATAAAACATGCATAAAGGAAACATAAAATTTCCACATTTCAAGCACGAGATATCAATACAACACATTGATATAAAAACATTATGAAAACCATTTTCAATACTAAAATAAAAGAAAAGTAAAACATGGTATTTATTTTTCTTTTAAAAAGAAGGTATGGCTTGTAGTGGAAGCCGAAACTCAAATAACGGCCACGACGGTAGAGAAGTCGTTGTCGCCGCATACGTACGACAAAAACATTCCATTTTGTCGTTTAGTAAACGCTTCGTATAAAAAAGATTCCTTTTGAATAAACGTAAAAGTCAAAGGTGTTTATACACCGTATAAAAGAAAGTTGTGTATAAAATAAAATATGCCTCAACGAAAGGAGATTGAGACGAAGTCCCATACCTCGTATCTGACTTGACCCGACCGTTCTTCAATCTCCTGAATAATAAACTTGAGTTAATATCTACTTGCTTATGAATCGTTTTCAAGTTCATTATTCCTTTTATACCATGTTATGAACATCATGTAATCAGTTAAGTAAATAATGTTCATTTTGTCGGTATTTGGTTCTTAAGTCAAAAATAGACTTCTTACACTTACATGTTGTTAATTTGGTCAAAGGGTCATTATATCCAGAATGATATTAGTGATTTGGATATCATATATATCATATATATTCAGAATATAAATGTATTTATAATATTACATCACATTTATAGGTAAGAAATGAAATGCACCGTTCATGGAGACGGTAGGCCGTACATACGCATGAATGCTACTTCCATTTCTATTTCGTATTTCTGGAATGGAATCATAATTATATAAGAGTATATTATAATTCCAGTATAATAACATATATAATATCATTAACTTTATCCTTTACACATCCCACATATGGTATCAACGAATCAAATCACTTTCAGGGGGCGGTAGTCCACACTTCCTAAAATGAAGATATCGTGTTTACCCATAATGGAAACCACAAAGGTATTCCCAAAATGAAAAAAACATAAGCTTAAGGAAAACATAAACATATTATATATCATATATAAAAATAGTGACATCATAATGGCCACCTTTGAAGGTGTTAAATGATTATTGAACAATCATCGTTTCGGGAGGCAGAATTTCGCCATCCACGGAAACCGTGTGTTCTTTAACCATTTGATGTAGTTGTGTGAGAGTGTAGCTCAAATAAATATTATAACAACATACTTGTATATTTAATATACTGGTGATGTTACAAAATAAGTAAATAAAAAGAGTTTAGGGGGTTGGAGAAGAAAAATAAAACAAATGAACATGAGAGAATGAATTACCTTTAAAAGTGTAACTCCTTTTGATTTGAGCCTAAAGGCTTCCTTTGAAAGGATTCTGCCCAAAGGGAATCCTCTAGGATTAGGAGAGGGATGTGGAGAGAGTAAATGGGCAGGGGTTGGCCGAGCCAAAGGCTTGAGGAGTGTGTGAAATGAGGTAGAGGTGGGGGCCTTTTATAAGAGGAGAGGAGGGGCACTTTTGGAATGTAAAGAAATATTACTTTATTTGAAAATGTGTTTCGGTTTTAAAAGGTCCAAAATTGATATAATTCGTGGATAAGGTGATAAGGGTTCGAAATCCACTCATCCAATTGGTTTTGGCCTTGTATAGTTCATAGATTTTACATTGTCTTTCCATTTTATTTAAATCATCAAATAATGATGTCATCGCTGCATCATTATTATGTCATAAATAATTTAATATATTTAATGTCTAAAAATCATAAAAAAATACTATGATGTAGGAAATCTCTTTATATTTCCAATGACTATTTATAATCAAATATCGGATCTTTATAACCCCATGTAAAAATTGTTTTCGTGAAACATATTATGTTTGTGTCATTTTTACTTTTACATTAAATAAAAAGTTATTTATGTCATTTCCCAACCAAAATGTCTCCATGGGGTCCCCAAGTTGACCCATGGCTTGTCTTGGTCGGCCATGACACAACCAATAAGCTTGGGACATGTGTCTAGGTCATTTCATATTATTAAAGCCTTATTTATACCTTAAACTACACTAATTACCAGTAATCGCGATTAAAAACTTAATAAGTTACTATTCACCAAAAAATTATTTTAATCTCATTGAACAACATTTTACTTCTTAATGACAACCATGTATGTCGGATTTTCAAAATTCAAAACACATTAGTTGTAAACTTTCATTTAACTGAAAAATCAGTTTGCTTGATTACCACTTAGTGGTTTCACTATTCATCAAAAATTGAAGTTTTTCAGAAAATTACCAAAAATTCACCCTAAGCTATATTTGATATTCCGAATTCAAAAATGAAGTCTATTTTACAAAATTCAAATCATATAAGTCACATTAATTAATTTAATAATTAATTCCCGCTGCCAGAGCAAATATCGTGTTTTTACAAAACAATAAGTATCAAAAGATTGACACCAGTTTAAGTCTAATTTCAAAGTGAAATTGATTACAATGACCACCATTGGATAAAATGGTAAAAATAGATTCTAATTTCACTTCAAAACCAATTCAAAATATAATCTAATCATATAAATAAATTAGATTAAAAAGCAGTTTTGATGAAAATGCAGTATTTTTCACTATTCATTAAAAAATGAACATTGTCAGAAAAATACCCAAAATTCACACAAGGTAAATTTTGATGTCCCAATAATAAAGGATATGTTTATTTTGACAAAAATAGTTTATAAAATTGTCAAAATATAGATTCAAAAATGGTTTTCCATCAAAAGGAAGTAAAACAATCTTTTAAGAATATTAGTGTATTCCATGCATAAGATTGTATTTATTTTCATTTTAAGCCTCTATAACACTATCTTAATCATTAATAGACATAGATAAAAATATCTATTATTCATTACTTACTTGGGATGTTACAATATCTTATCACATATCTCTTTCACCAAACATCTCATGAGTTATTGAAATGTTCTATCTATAACATTTTAGGATGTAGACACCAGATCCATCATACCTGCTAAATTAATAAGCAATTCAATTGGAACAAGATCTTTCATTTGAGGAACAATCAATGGAGATAATGGATCATAAAGATAAAGTCGTTAAAAGTTGGAACACTCACAATATAAAAGTTTTCTGGTGAAATCATAACATTAATGATGAAATATTGAAACCATAGTATGCACTGATACATAATTTCCTTTATTTTTTATAAAATTAATGATATTTTGAGTGAAAATATTTTTTAACGGAGATGTAAAAATAAATTTTTTGAATTAAATTTCCCTTAATTAAAACTATTGTATTAGATTGATTTTCTTACAAAAAAAAGTAATTATTCATTGTGTCATTTCATTATAATAATATCATGCAAATTTAATTATTTAAACGTTAAAAATATTAAATAAAAAAATGATAATTATAAATGTTAGAAAATAATAATAAATAGAAACTCTACAAGATGAAAATATTCTATACCAAAATTTATCTTGAGCATAAATCCCATGATAAAAAACATGTAAATTATACAACATATTATAATTAAGATGAAAATATTTATAAAATAATTAGGTTAATCGTATGATTTATTTGGTGGATGTATATAATGTTATTTAGAAAAATATATTATAAATTATATATATATGATCATTGGTCATATGGTTATTGTGAATATATGATTGATTGAATTATATGTCAATTATTACAATTATTTGACATAAGAAAAATTAATGAGATACATTATATGTTTAATAGATGTATTATTTAATAAAAATTTCATCATTATAATGTTTATGTTGAATTGGATCATATAAAAATGATTAGTTGCATTATGAAATATATATATTGAAATTAGAAGTAGAGGAATAAAATAGTAAAATTATTTCATATAAGACTCATTTCATAAATATTGGGAAAGAGTTATAATCACTAGGGGTTTCACTTGATGATACCCCCATTAAGCATAAACATGTATATATTTTGGGGAATCCTTTATCAGAGATGTTCAAGCTAGTAGAAATAACCATGAGGTCCACACTAGCTAAATAACATTCTATAACTACCACAGTTTCTTTACATACTTGTTGGCCTCATACAGAGGCCTTAGGGGGGGGGGGGTTCCACTATTTTGGAAGATATAAACATGTAACTACTAATTTAATATATATATATATATATATATATATATTATCATGTGTATTTTTATATACTAAATTTTTCTTTTATAAAATATGTTTCAAAAAAATTATTCAAATTGAATGAGAAATATTAATTTTTATAAAAATTTATTCCCAAAATTCAATTAACTATGGTCAAATAAATGAAAATTTCAAATCAATTAGGAATAAAATTATTTATTATAAAAAAATATATATTTTTAAATGAATTATTTTTCATATGTAAAATATTTTATAAAAGCCAATTAAATTAATTAATGATAATTTTTTTTAATTAAATTTATTGATGATATTTTTAAATAAAGTAAGATTATTCTAATTGTCAAATATTATAAATGAATAAAAATAAATTTTCTTTTATAATTATAAATACATTTAATTAAAAACTTTTTTATGTGTAATGTGTTCTTAAATTAAAACTAGTTGTTAACACTTCATTAAAATAAAATGGATTTAATATTTTTAATTATTATGTAAATATTATTTAATAAGATAAAATTTCCTTTTAATAAAAAAATATAAGTTACCGTGGTAAAAAGTAAGTCACCACAGAAAACTAAAAATTAGGTAAATGGGTTAAATTAATGGATAATGAGCAAAAATATATCTAACATTATCTATATATCTTATAGATTAGAGCATTACCAAAATATCTCCATTATTTATTCAATTTGGATATAGTTTCCATATAAAATGACTTTCCCTAGACATTAATGAATTTTTATTTATGGAAATGTAACTCTAGATCACTTATAAAATGACACCTCAAAGAACCCATTTACATTATTTTTGACTTTAATTTATTCATAAGAAATTTATAAAATAATTTTCTTCCATTTTGGTAATTTTTATTGAAAATTGGTCACAAACCCTTCATTATATATAGGTTTTCAAAGAAAATATTTTACCTTAAACCTAAGTGTTAACTTCTCTTTACTAATTTTTCATTATCATTATAATCTACCTCATCTATATTATGATTTATCAGTTTAATGACTTATTTAAATCATTTTTATTTTGTAAATGTTATACTATATCTCTACACCTTCACGTTTTTATTAATTCAATTGTTATAACAAGTTATTATTTGGGGTGTTTTTAGCACCCACATGAACGATGTTATGAAATTTACATCATGGTGATTATAAAACATTCATAATTGTAATATGATTTAATAATGGTGAATTTATGTTTTCTTGATAATAATATAATTTTAATATATATAATTAAATTCATTAATAAATTCGATTGATTTTATTAAATCAAAATTCAGAAAACTGTTATTTTAAAAATTATTTAGGAACCAACCCCATAATATCCAAAAAAAATTAAATTTGATAAGAAAACATTAAAAAACACTTATATAATCAATACAAACAATATAATGGTGACTAAAATATGATAAAGGAGAATGTACAAAAAGTGTAATACCAAAATATATCATAGAACAAACATGACAATTAACATCCAAATATTTATTTTCACCAAGAGTTTTAAAGAAATGACTAATAAGAAATTATAAATAGACATATAACGTATAATACATATATATATGGTTATTATATAGATAAATAATAAACTTAAATTTATTATTTGTAAGATTGGATCACATATAAACAAGTGGGAATCCATGATAAGGGTTCTTTGTCACAATTTCCATCCTTCATATATGTTTTTTATACAATAGTTTTTTATATGGTATAAATACTACCATAGTAACTTATTTAGAACATAAATAACATTTTATTCATGTAATTAAAAATTTATTTTCCTGGATTATCATAGATATTATTTTTATTCATTCATCATCAAATGTGAAAGTATCATTGTTAACACAAGCACCATTATTTGAGTCATATTATTTCTATTTGACAATGTTTTTATACGTTTCTGATTTTATATCAATTTTATTAGGAAGATTATATTTTCAATTCCCCATTGGTAAAATTACCCTTTCTTTTCAATATCTTGATCTTTGATTATTTTATTTTGGAATAAATAATATGACATTATTAATAATAATTATCCTCCTATATATTGGTTATTTTTCATATATCTACATGTTGTTTCTAAAAATATATATTATTATTATTATTTTTAATTACTAATTTTTTTCTATTTATAAAATTTCATATTTCTACTAATCAATATTTAATAGGTAATTATTTCTTCCTTTTTATCAATGTGATTTTTCTAATAAATGTTAAAAACATAAAGGGTATTTAATATCAATTCTATATATTATTTTATCTTACTTTCAACATTTAATATTCTTTAAATTTAGTTATTTCCATATTTCCATTATTTAGACTTATTTTAAAATAATGGTTAATAAAAGAATATTTTCACCCAATGAAACCGATTTTAATAGTGACTTATAACTTTGTTTTTGTAAAAACATTACAAAATAATTATAAAAATTATAAATTATTTTTTCTCATTTATATTCTATTTTTCTCTAAAATACCTATTTCCGTGGGAGTAATGATTATAATATTATCTTATATTAGGGTATACTTCTATTTGGTGATGGAATTTTTTGGTATTAACTTATCTAATTCTGGAATAATTCGTATGTGATACCATTTTAAGATGTTATGTATCCCATATTCATTTAATGGGATAATCAAGATTTTATATATGATTGATTTGATGTTGTACTATTATGTATATTTTATTATTATTATATGGTTGGGTCCTATTATAATATACTATGATTTTATTAGATAGATATTATAATTTTTTATTAAAAATAATATAATCCATACTAGAACCATAATGGTTTAAAGTATTTGGATATTAGATACAAAATATTATTATTTTATCAAAGATCATCAACACCTCCCACATATATCTTATCTCATTATAATAGACTTAATAATACCCTACTGAAACCATTCATCATCACTTGAGGATAGACACATAAGAATGGTTAATCTCAAATGCTCAATAAGAGTAAATATTATAGACAACAATCCATAATCATGTGAATGAATTGGATATTAATAATGATATTTGATCAAGAAAATAACTTATGAAGTTCATATCCCACCTTTCATACATCATAAACTAGATTCTTGGGCTAAAAAGTATCATTTTAGAAAATATAAACCATTGGGGTGAGAAATCATCATAAATAAATCATAAACTATAAGACCATTACATAAAAGTTTATGGAATCATCATAAGTATTGAAACCATTTTATATTTCATGGTTAACTACAAAGACCATCAGATAAGAAATCAAAACTTGTTTCCCGTAATGGATCAATCACAATATGATTTTTCTCCTAACATATAATTTATGTTGTTTGGTTTTCCATAATGGATCAAGAATATACACTTGGTTCCCTTAACGGATCACGAACATCATCTTGTTTCCAATAACCACATCATGAGATATAATTCATTACCCAACTCATTTTATAGAGATATATGTTACACTCATTACATTTTTTGGACTACAGATATGTGTTTTATATGATCATACATCATTCATTGTATAAGAACCCATGAAAAGTAACGAGTTTTATAATCATTTCATTATAAAGAAACTCATGAGAAGAAAGTGAATTCATAAAAATCATTCCATCATAAACATAAACCATTAAGTTAAATAATATTTATGGTATCCTCCAATAAAATACCTATTAAATCATAAATAACATCAACAATTGTTTTCTTAGATTGAAAATGATTTTCAACGGTGAATTGAAATAAATTATTAATGAAATCATCTTCTATATTTTGAGAACATTTTTTTATAGCCGCTCAACTACAAGGGGAATTTTTTTTAATGAAAGGATCCTTTTAATATTTGAAATAATGCATAAAAATATCATAGTTTCATAAAAGTGGAAAAATATTCTCATTTAGTATTTGTTAAAAACCATTACATTCATATTTTTGTCACAAAGTTCAAAATTACCTTGTTAGGAAAATGATAAATTTGCCCAATTAAATCACATTAAAAAAGTAAATCATTTGTAAAAACGACTATAACTATTAATATGTGAGTAGAAAAAAACATTTTTTGAAAACATTTTTATGAATGAAATACATGGAATAGAAATATTCCCCATTTTTTATTTAAACATAAATAATAGGGAATAATAATGAGATTGTGAAATAAACCATTACCACTTTTTCATCTGCCAAATAGAATGCCTCATTAATAAAAGAAAAATATATGGATATTTAAATACCATAATCTTCAGAAGAATACACATAAAATAAATAAATGGTTAGTTAATACACTATATAAAAGAAACAAGTTGTTTATAAGGCATGCGTCCTAGAGAAATAATATTGAGGCAAAATACCTTATCTCAAGTCATACATTTATTCATTCGTGTTAAGAGATACTATATAATAAATATGGATTTATTGTAATTTTTTAACATAAATATTGATTTTATAATGTCATTTATTTTTTATTTATATCATCTTATCACTTGTTTAATAATAATTTTTTATTAAAATCAATGTTCTGGGGGATAACTACATCGTTTTCCAAGAATGATTTGGTTCAACAATCATGGCCTTTTTTATTTGATCCTGATATCATCATTTAATTTTTTTAATAATGGTATAAAAATCATATATATTTCTTATTTACATATTAATAATAAATCATATAACATTGAAAAATAAAACTTAATTACATCGTTCATGGAAACCGTAGGCCATACATATGCATTAATATTGTTTTCATTTTTTGATTTATAGAGTGAAATAAAGGTAAACAATAATGTATATATCAAGAATAATTATCATATAATATATATCTTGTATATTAATTAAATCAAAAATAATTCCCATCAATAAAATATGGTGATGAAAATTGAATTGTAATGTTATCTGGACATGATAAGTCATACATACGAACAAGGGATACCTCCACTTATTATCTGATGGTAAGTAGGGTGTATAATAGTTTTTTTAAAAATTATAATAAAATAATTTTAGAATATTTTGGGTAATTATTATATTAATTTATTAAAAACATCATATATTTAGATGATGTAAGTAAGAGTATAAAAAGAATGTGATCAGCTCGAGTGATTATCTCTTCTTCGAAACGTCTCCTTTTGTTCTTCTATAACTGGATATATGGTAAGTCTTTTGAGAAGAATTAAACCACTATAAGATGGATAAGTGAGTGTAGATGAGAATTTGGTAGTTTATGGTCATGATATAAGAATAAATATACTGATACTATGTGAAAAAAGGTTCCCTTTTATTATTGTTGTGAAGGGATCTTTTAGAATTTCGAAAATTATTAAAATTTATTAATTATTTTTATGTTCCAAATGAATAAAGATGACTCTAAATGTAAAGGGGATAAAATTTAAGACCATAGAATATCCCAATTTTAAATTTTAAATTTTAAATTTTTAATTAATTTAATAACACATTATATTCATGAAATGTCATTAATGTCAAATTTAATACTATAAATTGCTATGATATTAATAAAATCAAGATATAAAGATGTCATCAAAAATCTATATTTAATACATCCATAATATGTAATATTAATCAGTAAAATTCATGGATCACATAAATAAATCAAATTATATTACTTTTAATAGTTTTAATATAATTTATTTGGATTTTCAATTAATTGAATAATTATATCATCGTCGTTGGGTAATAATTTAAAGTAATTATTTCTTCCCTAAAAATTAAAAATAAATTAATATGATTTAGATAAATATTTTTTATATCTATATACTAGTTTTAGTTAAATAAATATTCTAGATAACACCACATTATAAATATTATAAACATTGAAAACACGAGTATAGTATGTTTGAATTTTCAATAATGAAAATACTAAAATGGTCATAACCACATCCTAATGGAAAAAATGGTAATAAATAAAAACCACGATTCATTATAGAAAACATTTAATCATTAAATAATATTTATTCATGTTTTTGTGTAATTTAATGGTTTTTATCATTTTAGTTATAATAACTTTATATATTTCTCTATTAATTAAATATTTATTGCATCATTATTGTGTATGCATTTAAGGTATTTCTTTATTCTGTAAAAATTTAAATAATAAAGATAAATATTTTAGATTTTAAATTATTCTTTTTGGTAAAATATATCTTATAGAATACCACAAAATAGAAATTTTATACTAGTTAAAAATCGTATTGTGAATAGTTTTAATTTTTTGAAATAAAATACTACAAGGGACTTAATGTTATCCTGGTGGAAAAAAGACTGGAATTCTTCCCATGGTTGATTATGGTTGAAATATATTCATATAATAAGATTTAATCAAATTTTAATGTCATTTTAGTATTTTTATAAATTTAATTCAAATCATTTTTTTGATTTTTCTTTTTCCTAAACAAGCACTACGTCAACGTTAAATATGAATTAAATAAATTATTTCATTTATAAAAATTAAAAATGAATTAATACTATAGAAATAACTATTTCATTTTAAGATAATGTTTTATATTCAATATTTATGTATATTTATACAAATCCATGTCAATACAACTTATTAAATTTGTTAATTTTAAATTTCTTACCTTGTATAAGAATTTCACACACATTTGGATAAGATTAATGTTATATATATATATAAAATAAAAAAATTCATTCAAAATAACAATATATGAAATATATTTAGAAATAAATTCACGTAAATACTTTTTTTATTTATAAATTTATATATATATGGAAATAGATTTGACTTTTTCAGTATTATACACGCAGTGCATCAACACTAAAATTGATTTTTATAATTATCAAGTAAAAATATAAAATTTAATTGTAATATATTAGTTTTTAATTATATTTATATAATAATATCATAATCTAGTGATTTTATATGATTAATAAATTTTTATATCATAATTATGTGTTGATGATATCACACAAGATATACTATTTAAAAAAATGTATTTTTTATTATTCATCCAAAATTTATATTTTTCAAAAAATTATCAAAATCTCACAATGGAATAACTAAGATATAATGATTTAAAAAATAAATTTTATTTTATCAAATAAATTTTATAAAATTGTGAAAAATTATTTATATTTATTTTTCCCATATAAATAAATAAAATGTTCGTTTTTATTAAAATATTTTTTTGAAGAATAATATTACTTTTCTATTTTTTTGTATTTATAAAAAATTAATATATATATATATATATATATTATAATTCGTTTATTCCTATTCATACACACCAATTCAGAGGCTAGGTTATAATAGTCATGTTAGTATTTTAATAATATATCACAGCTCATTTAAACATGACGTTTTGTGCAACACATGCTACTGAAGAAATCATGTTTCAAATATTTCCTAAAAATACCAGTGTGTTACATTATACCACCCATAAAACGAATTTACCCCTCTAATTTTTTCTTTTTCATCAATTGTTTAATATTTGATATTTTTTCATAGAAACCCATATCGTACAAATGAAAAAACACTTACCTTAAAAAGGAATCTTGAAAACATTAAACTTACCTTAATTAACACATAACTAGGATTACACATAGGGCACATATTGGTATAAATTCTAATATATAGATTTTTAAGGAAAAATTAATCCCTAATAAATTGTAGGTAGTGATATATAACATGGTCGAGAAAAGGTCAATGACTACAAAACCATAGAATAAATAGGTTTGAAAAGTTTCATTGATATGATTAGAAATAATGATAATTTGCCATAATTTTGAGATGATATACTTACTTTATTTCATTATATAATTATAATCTAAATATTGTTTTTTCATTGATCAATTTTCGATTCATCTCTTACTCTAAAAAATGAAGTTAAAATTGTAATTCTAGAATAACCAATAGATCATATGATCTATAATGTGATGAGAAGTCATTCCATATGCCTATAGTTATCGTAAAAACTGGTTAAAATAGGTTATCAAATATCCATAAATCTTTATATGGACAAGTAATACATTAATCTATATATTATAATCCAAAATTCATCTTAAAAAATTTCATAAATAGTTTCTGTTATGAACCATACAAATATTAAAATCGATAAATTTCAAAATAGGGTCACCAAATTTTCAAAATTTAAAAAACATTTATTCCCCCAAAAAATGATGTATCACTTAATTGTCACATATTTTAATACAATTATCAGGTACTATCTTAAAAAATGGTAATAAGTTGAAATGACATTAAAAAATTATGAAAAAATAAAGTATTTCAAAAATTAGCTATTTCCTCATAATATATATTCAAAAATTATACAAACTCAATCTATGATACGATAAACCAACTTGTCACCATATTAATAATAAATTCAAAGATCATCAGTTCTCTATTATTCTAATTAGTATCCCAAAAATTTGAATATGTTATGGGTTATTGATCAATTAATTAATTTTTCTTACCACCTCAATCATTTTTCATGGATACCAATATCAATCGACATATATTTCAAACCCTTAAGTAAAAACTATAGTGAATAAATCTGTAAATGTTTCATTAATCTATAATATAATAAAATTACATCTATAATATTATTCTTGAATTCCAATCTATAAACAGTCAATAAATCATCTACAATATTATACCATTTACGATGCTTCATTGTTTTATTCATTAACACTTCTTTCACCTCATATGTATTTCTTAGTCTCATCATCATCATCAATATAACCATTAATCAAGAATCCATTCCAATTATCTTCATGATCTTTCCCCCTGGGGAATCTATTTTCATAATTACCATACATTCAACATTTAAAAAATTTAACTATTGATGATGCCTTAGAAATAAGATTTTCTTCATCCATTATATTATCTAAACCTTTTCCTTTTTTATTGAAATTAATTTCTTTGTGTCCCTCGTTTCCTCACCCAAATCATATTCTACTTCCTTTAAAAAATTTATCTTGATGCCTCATCCCACATGCTTCGCCTGGGGAAAATTGGACTTTATTTCATCTTTGGTCACCGTGAAACTTGATCTTTCTATTATGATATGGATCAGTCAAGTCACCAGTTTTTATATTATATATCATATTATGATATTTATGATTAGTCCTTATAATAAGGGTTCTCCTTATGACTCTCATTTCATTTGATTTATCATGAGGAAGATCATTTTATTGTCAATCACCTTAACCATTAAGATGTCTCCTCCTTCCAACCATTCCAAAAAATCCAAAAATCATAGAGTGAGAAACAATAATCATTATGGGAAAATATATAATCATAAGAGACGATGTCTAAATAATGACACTATATTTTTAATCAATGATTTATTTGGTTTATCCTAGGTTATTTATGATCATTATCGAAACTATAGATTTTGATCCAACACATGGTCATATGCATGGGGTTTTCATAATTTTTTTTCAAACCTAATATAAAAATATTTTCAAAACTTTCCTTTGGATACCAACTATAACCGTCCAAAATTTCACACCAAAATATTACTTATTTTAGATGAAAAATAATATACACCTCACCAGAAACATAATGTATTATTGTATTTGGATATCGGATAAAAAATATTCTTATGTTATAAAATATATTTATCATTTCCCAAAATGATCTTCTCTCATAGTACTCATCTTAAAAATTCCCTACCTAAACCATTCTTCATCACCTGGGGAAGGAAACACAAGAAAGGGTTATCTTAGATTCTCAATAAGGGTAAATATAGGAGACATAAATCAATGATAATATAAAATAATTAGATAAGAATATGGTCATGTGACGATGAAAATAAATTAATAATTTTATATCCATCCATTCATAGATCATAAAAATTATTCATGGAATAAACCTTGTCATTTTAGAAAATAAAGACCATAATATTGGGAGATAATCATAGATAAATCAAAACAATAAGATATTGTTATAAAAGTGTGTATCATCTTCACATGTATATAAAACATTTAATATTTTAGGGTTAAATACCATATAAATTGGATCAGTCATCAAAAACTGATTCCCAAAATGGATTAATCACATTATGTGGTTTCCCCTAATAGATTGAGCACATTAACTTGTTTCCCATAACAAATCAAGCACATCAACGTGGTTCCTATAACAGATCATGCATATCATCTTATTTCTCATCACAATATCTTGAGATATAATTTATTACCCAATTTATTAGAGGGATGAATTGTTCATAGACGTAAAATAATAAAGACCATATATATGTGTTCCACATTAACATAAATAATTCATCATATTAGAACCACTTAAAAGAAATGGGTTTCATAATCATTTCATTGTAACATAACTCATAAAGATAAAGGAAATTCATAAACATAATTCCATAGTTAACATAAAACATTTAGAAAAAAATTATACCTTGACCATATCCCAATTAAAAGAAAAATAACATTAAATAATGTTGTCTTAGCTCAGAAATGATTTTTAATTATTACTTGAAATAATTTTTTTGAAGAAAAAATCCATTATATTTTGAATTTTTTTAACAATATCAAAATGAAAAATGTGGATTTTTTTTCCATCGAGCCTTTTAATATAGTCAAATAATCATCAAGATATTTTTGTTTTATGAATTTAGATAAATCATCTCATTCTATATAAGTTTAAAAAATTTGAATATTTTTTTGGAAAAGTAACAAATTACCTTGTTTGGAAAATGATAAAAATATTTCTATCAAACCATATTATAAAAATATAATCATGGGTAAAAATAAATTTAAAAAAATCTTTTGATACTTGGAAAACCCTTTTTTCACTTTTTAGGCAATATAAACATGTAATATAAATATTCCCTAGTGGAAATTTCAATATTAACAACCTCTAATAACAACGAGACTATGAAATAAAACCTTACCACATTATCAGTTGAGTCACATTCCTAATGAATGAAAGAAAATATTATGGATATTTGAATAATTTAATGTTCATAATTATACTCATAAAATACATTCAATGTTAGTATATTCACCACAAATATGAAACATCTAGCTTATAAGGTTTGTATCCAACATAAATAAAAGTGAGAAAAAAATACCTTACCTCAAATCTTGAAATTATTCGTTCATTTTCAGTCCTCCTATATAATAAATGGAGATTTATTATAAATTTATTCCATAATTTTTTTTCATATCATGAATTTATTATTTCTAGAATCTTATCACCAATTTATTAATAATTTGTTATTAAAATCAATATTATTAGTGATAACAACTAAGTTTTCCAAGCATGATTTAGTTTGGCGGTCCCGGTCCTTATAATATGATCATGGTATCATAAATTTACCTAATTTTATACATGGTTTGAAAGTAATATCTAATTATTATATAAATATTCCTAATAATTCCATGAAATTAGAAATAGAGTAATTATTTATATTGTTCATTGAGATAGTAGGATGTATGTATGAATGAATGTTGATTTCATTTTTTAATCTGTGGAGTGAAATAAAGGTACATAATAATTCATATATAAAAGTTAATTATTATATATATATATCATATATATTCATTAAAACCATCATAATTATAATCCACAAATTATAGTTATGAAAATTGAATTATATCTCTAAGTGGAGACAATAAGATGTATGTACGCACTAGACATACTTTAACTTATTATTTGTTGGGAAAGAAATTTAATAATGGTGTTTCTGTAATCAGAATAAAATTTAATCATTTTTTAAGATATTTATGTTATTATTTTATGATAAAACATATTGATTTATTGGAGGTAAGGAAGAGTATAAATAAAATTTAATCAGTTAGAGTGATTACCTCTTTATTAAAATATGTCCTTTGGATCTCCCCTGAATTGATCAAGTGTTGTTCTTTTGAGAAGAAAATAACCTATAGAGGGTGGACAAGAAATTTTTGAAGATTAATATTTTGGGTATGGTTGATCATTAAGACCCAAGGTGGTGAAATGAAGTGACGGAAAGGGTTCCCATTTATAATTGAGGTGATGGTCACTTTCAAAATTTCTCAAAATATTAAATCATATTAAGATCATTCAAGATCCAAAAGTATCAGAATAGCTTCAAATGTAAATCAGATAAAAATTTAAACTATATATTACCTCAATTATATAAATTTAGGGTTTTTTTATTCATAATTTAATAAAATATTTTTCACGAAATATTGTTATTTTCCATTTTAATAGTATTCATTACTTTGACATTAAGAGTATAATGATAGAAATATATCCTAGAACTATGAATTTTAATATATAGATAATTTTTCATATTAATCTTATAAATGTTTAGGAGAACTATAATTAATTGATATTATATTAATTTTAATATTATTACTATGATTTATTTGATACTTCAATTTATTGAATAATTACGTCATTATCATTCGGTAATTATTTAAGTTAATGGTTTCTTAACTAAAAATTACAAATAAACTACTATGATGTAGATAATTATTTTATATTTAGAAATATTATCTATAATTAGAAAAATATTATAGATAACAACATAATAAAAATATTATACATATTTAAAACTATAGTATGACATTTTTGATGTTAAATAAAATAAAATATCGTAAGGGTCATAACCACTTCCTAATAGACGGATATGGTAATGAATATTTTCCATGAAGGAATATGGATATAATTTAACCGTCCAATAAAATTTAGGCTTGTTTTTTTTTTTATTTATGTTTTCTTTCATTTTAATTAATATCATTTTATTTATTTTTTCATTAATAAAATAATTTTTTCATCCTTATTGTGTATGAAATTAAGTTATTTATTTATTCTCTACTAAATTACCAGGATGAATATAAATCTCATTTATTTAGAATTAATATTTGTGTTAAAATATATCTTATGTAATACCACATATTAGAAAAGTTTTTACTTATTAAAAACCATAGCGTTAATAGTTAATCTTTCCTTAAAATAAAATACATTAAGGGACTTAACGCCAATTATGTGGCTTCAAAATGACCTAAATTCAACACATTATTAATTTTTGTTGAAACTTACTCTTCCAATAAGATTTAGAATACATTTTTGTTTATTTAATGGTCCTTATAATTTTAATTATAATCACGTTTTGAATGTTTGTTCTACATGCACAAGCATTGCACCAACATTGAATAAGCCTTATTGTTAATTATTTCATATATGAATATTAGAAATAATTTTATATCACAAAAATAAGTAAACATGTCTCTATATAATCTTTCAAATTCATTAGTTATGTATCTTTACTCATATCCATGAAAAGAAAAAATATAAAAATTGTTAATTTGATTTTTTTAGTATTGTAGAAGCATGGAACATGCATTTTTATAAAATTCATGTTATATAAATCAAAAATTAGAAAATATCATTAAAAATAATAATTTATGAATTGTATCTAAAAATAAATAAATTCAAGAAATTATAACTTCTAAATTAATTAGCATGAGTTGTTTAAATTTTTGTATCATAATCATGTTTTGAGGATATCACAAATTAATCTTTGTTTTATAAAAAATCGTATTTTTTACTATTCATCAAACTTATATCTTTTTCATCAAATTCCAAAAAATTAACTATTGACTAATTTTGATATAAGTATTTAAAAAATGATTCTTATTTTATCAAATACGTTTCATAAAGGTTTCAAAAATTAATTATAATTATTTTTCCAATAGACAACAACAAATGTATCATTTTTTATTAATCCTTATATTCATGAATAAAATGATTTTAATAAAAAAAATATTTTTTTTCCTAATAATTAATATATAAATATACTTCATAATATAGTTAGTTTTATTCAAACCCTTCAATTAAATATCTAGTTTATAACAGTCATGTCAGTATTTTAATAATATATCATGGTTTTTTTAAACTCAGTGTTGCATGAAACAATATCTACAAATGAAATCAAATTAGAAACATTTCATAAAAATATCAATGGGTTACACATATATACTCTTCCAATTAGTTTTGTAATGTATTATATCTTATTAGATTACTATGAGACGTGAATAGTGATGCTTGATCTAGTATTAGAAGCATGTTTTTTTCGTGACCCATTAAGTTTTTTTGATGTAAGAATCAATGTTTAAGACACAATGTTATGTTTTTCATTGTTTTTATGCTTGAAAAATATTATGATTTCTATGATTATGTTTCTTCATCATTCACAAATTTTGTTTCTAGAGGTTATTATTATCGCCTCCCATTTTGACATCCCAATTACATGGTATAACTTAAGTTTTAATAAAACCCTTTTTAGATATCTGTTCCCATTAAATGTTATTTTTTTCCAATAATGTATTACGATGTAATATTATGATATCATAACCCTTTTAACCGTATATTTACTATTTTTTATGTTTTCTAACTTAGTTATGATATAATACATTATGAATTAGTTATATATCTTTCCCTTACATTGAATTTGGGATCAATCCTACTTTTGTTTTCAATTTACAAAAAAAATTATTTTTAGGAATGTTTCTAGAAGGATGTCATGTGTCCTGAAAAATTTCAAATAATTTATAAGATATTGTATCATAATATGATATATAACTAATATCCAAAAGTAAAAAATTTATGGGCTCTAGTAGTGAATTTATTTATGAGATACAATGCTTATAATTATGAGAAATTATGTAAAACATATGTATGTTATACTTGGTTCATATTAGATTTTGAGAGAAATTTTGGGAAATGAAATGAATGTTGGAATTATGATGCTTTTATCCCTCTTGTGATGATGATACATGTTACTTATTATGTGAGAACACATTAATTTTTAATTGTATTTTCCATGTACGGTTTGTTAATATCCACGATTGTGAATTTTTAAATTTACATTACACATGTATAATTTTTAATAGTGTTATTAAAATTATATTATATGATAAATTTAATACTAATTATACATTTTAAATTTTTATGTTTAATTTATTTTATAGAAAATACATTTTATTCAATGCTAAAACAAACTTTCTAAAAATTATTTGTTATAATGATTAATTTAAATAATTATTTAAGAATTGGATATTTTATAATTATTTTTCAAAATATATAAATTCATATTTATATTTAATATTTTATAAATATCCGAAATAATTTTTTTAAGGTATGAAACAATGATTTGGGATTTTATTTGATAAATATATGTTTTATTTTAAAAAAACATCTCAAGTACTATATTGTGATATTGAAATGATAAATTTATAATTATTTTAATATAAATTTAATAAAAATAAATTCCTTTTTTTTGATTTTAAATATATAATTTTTAGGGTTCATATATAATTATTTTTTAATGTGTTGGTTTTTAGGTGGAAAGTGGAAAATAATGTGCTCTTAAATACTGTATCTTTTTCATTGATAAATTATTCCAAAGTAATAATTCTATGTTTTTTTATTTTCATAGTCACATAAATATGATTAAATTATTCCAAAACTATTAAATTCGATTATAATCAACACTAAACATGATTTGAGAAAAAATTCATTTTTATACTAAAATGGAATATTTCTAAAAATGTTTTTGTCATTACGCTTTGTGTACATATATTAAAATAAATTTTCACCACCTATATTTATTTAATCTTGTAAAATAATTTTCAAATTTAGGATAATAATATTAAAATTATTTAATAAGTTCCATTTAATTTTTATTCATAAGAATAAATTACTATAGTAAAATTTAGTCTCCACTATAAAAATTCAAATGGTTAAGGTGGGAGGGTGTTAACATTAGATGTAAGGGAAAAAATATAAAAAAAATATATCTAACTGATTGTTTGAGTGTAATATCTATACTAATATATTTATATTACAATGTTTTTTAGGTTCTATTTATTTATTAGTATGATTTTTAAATATTAAGAAAACATGTATTTACAGGAGTTCCATACCTCTCATTTAAAAAAGGATCCCTTCACCACCTCACAAGTCTGAAATATTGGACTATATTAACTATAAAAAGGCCCACAAATAATTCCTAAAATATAATTACCATTTCATATAGGTTTTTGTCTACATAAAAGATCAATATAAGATAGATCAAGAAGAGGCCTAATGAAGGATATCTATTGAAGAGAAAATTTTCACAACCGATTTCATCCAAGTTTCATTCTTCTTTAACATTATAAAAATATATCAAAACCATATTAATTTAATAAACTCAAAATTATTATAGTACTTAAATGTGATTATATTTATGGTAAAATCATTATCTAACTTCGTCCCATTTATCTGAATATGAAAATGTTTCTCGTGTTACTTGTGTACTTCCACCTCCATGACTGACATTAGTTTTTCACTAATTCCTTACATGCTATGTTATAAAAAAATAATTTAATGAAAATATATGATATTTATATATTTATTAATATATGGTAAATATATATTGGACATTCGAATAAATATATTAATAATTAGTTGAAATCATATAATTTAACAACCTAAAATGTGGATACAAAAATAGTTTGTATGAAATAACTTATTACCGTTATCATTCATTTAGTTTCTTCAACAAAATCTTATTGAATAAAATTTATCACATAAATAACTTGTTAATTAAATCATTAAATTTCTATTTATTTCACATTATTATGATAGAATAATATATTTGTACTCATTTGTTCGTTATAACATGTTCTTATTTGGGTTAGTTTTACCACCTACACGAATGATGTTATAATGTATTTGTGTTGAATGATTAATAAAAAATAAATAATAGTAACATTATAAAATAATTATAAATTTAATATTTTTTAATGATTAATGTATAATAGTCTATATTTTTATATTTTTAAATAATATAAATTCTTTTTAATAATGTCAAATTTAAAAAAATAGTGATTTCTAAGTACTCAATGTCATCTTTAACTATAAGTTACATAAAATGACAATGTTATACCATAAATATATCAATAAAATTTATTAAATTTTCCTAAACGATATTTAATTGTGAAATTTTCATCATATTATTGTAACTAAATTAGAATAATCCATTTTACATTAAACAAGAAAAAATCATATTAAGGATGATTAACAAAAGAGTAACTATTTAAAAATAGATTGAATCAATTTTCTTATGGAATTATATTAACCATATAAATTTAATGATATGGATATTATGGAGCTGTTTTATAATCAATTTTAATTTTTATAATTGTAATGTTTCTATTTTATAGATTATTAACCCAACAAGCAAAAAATAAAAAAAATGTGAAATATTGATTTATTAAATAAATAATATATAGTAATAAATAGTGTAAAATGAATAATATTAAATTAATATAAATATAAAATATTATAAATAATAAATATATTTATAAAAATCAGGTGGGTAGAATATTTGTGAAGCGTGTTGAGAATTTTGGTAAAGTCTTTTCATTAAAACATTTATTTAATATCTTTTGATGTTTTCAAATCAACTATGATTCCATAAATATCCATGTTACTTATATTGTTTCAATAATTTTATTATATATTCTTATAATACTTCTAAATTTCATTTTGTTACCAATTTTTTACTTTCTTTCTAAAATATTTAAATGAATTATTTTAATTTTTATGAGTTATTTTTTTATAATGGTGTGAAATTATTGTTTTTTATTGTTTACTACATGACCACTAATTCAATCCATATTGTTATTTATTTTTTATGAATATTAATTTTAAATTTTTCATTTTTTTCCAACATGAATTCATTATGATTATTTTATAAATTTTTTGTTTTAATGAGTTCTCAAACAAAATGATATTTTTTATTATTTTATATGACATTTATATGTTTTTGTTCTTATGGTTTATAAGGAATGTTTTTAGGAGTTTTATGATGAAATTTAAATCCCTTATATGATTTATTCATATTATAGTTGTCATAAATTATAAATGATTATTGGTGGATCTGATATATCCAGAAAATGTGTTGGGTCATGATTTCATCTCTGGAGATATAATGCAAGAATTAGCGAGTTTTGTTATCTCAATATGAATATATGATGTTGGAATCACGTAGGTAATTTATTCCATTATGGGTTTATGATGTTGTAATTAACCTGTTATGTTATTCCCTTATGGATAATGAGGAAATTAACTATTTATTTTATTTTGAAAGGGTGACATCAATATTGTGTTACATGTAACCTTAAATTTTTTTCAATTAAATATATTATTTAATAAGATATTATTTTAAGAAAAAATTTCAATAAATATGTTGATTTTTTATTTGAAGATAAGTTTATGTTATTTTTAAAGATTTAAAATCATTTTTTAAAATAAAAATTTTCATGTTTTTCAGGGGAATAATGTGTTTTCGATTTTCATCTATAACTTTTAATATGTTTTATTTTCATCCCATGTTTTATTTTATTTTTTAGAAGAATTTTTTATTTGTATTAATGATTAAAAATTATAGTGTTATATTTGAGTTTGTTTCCTTGATTAAGGAATTTTATTATTTAAATTGTTTTGTTTAGTTTAAAATTATTAAAATTAAGGAATATTTTTGGATTTAATTGTATATGGATTTAATAATTCTCTAAAACACTAAACCTAAAAGGTTATGGAATTGAATTTATTGAAATATTTTTTATAGATCATATAATAATAGGTTGTTTATAATATAAGAAGTAATAGTTTGTATCAATGCTGGGTTAGAAAAATTTAAATGTTATATGGTAAAAAGGAATGAAAATTTAAGAACTATAACTAATAGTTGTATCAACAATAGAGGGAATTTAATTACTTGATGGGATTCCTTGTTTTCTTTTATATTCTGGTTATAATTTATAATTATTTTCCATATAATTAATATGATGAATGAATTAGAAAAGAAAAAATTCGATAATATCCATCAGAAGTAGTGACCAAAGATGGATGGATTTGGAGATGAGTAATTTTAGGGTATGATAACTGTATTAACAAAATCCATAAATAATGGTACTAACGAAAGGGAGAGACCAAATTCTCCATTGATAAATATTTCAAAAATGGATCTTTTTATGTGATTCGCCCTCCTTCTTTTCGAGTAACCACAAAAATATTTATAGCTCAATGATAGACAAATGATTTTGAAAAAATATTTGATTTTTTTAATTATTCAATGAATCATATGGAAAATCTTCTTATTTATCATCTTATAGGTTACGATGGAGATTGGTGGAATTTGATTAATAATTCCATGGAAAATAATTAAATTTATACCATGTTGTGTAAGGTATTTAATGATATTTCCTTGAAAATTATTTATTTATAGTTCCTTAACATAGTATTAAAATAAAATAATAAAAATTTATGGGAAAAAATAAAATAATTTGGTTATTTATGTGGAAAATATTTCTACATTGGAAAGGTATACATGAAACTTTTTTCTCAATAATAAAATTATTAATGATATATTTTTCATAGGTTTAAAAAACATTTATGAAGAGAATCTATCATTTGAAAAAAAAAATCAAGTATGACATTTTTTATCTCTAGAGAATGTGAATATAAATAATATTATATATTATATAACTCGATCTTATAACGATAAAAAAAACCACTTTTGTAAATTTTATATGTTTCTATTAATAAAAAATCTTATGGTACCAGAAAAAAATAATTTCTAACATAATTATGGTTAAAAAACATTGTGTGAGGAAACATCCCAATACATTATTAAATGCATTAATATAGACAAAAAAATATTCTCCACTATATAGTTGGGTAAAAACAGGTTCACTAAACATCTTTCAATTCAGTTCATTGAAGCATTCATCACATTCATCTATCTATAATGATATATTCTCTATTCAATTCATCTTGGTGAAAAAATATGACAGTCATGATAAATCGCTCAAAATGCATCATTATTTTATATTCAACCTTATAAAAATATGGATTTTGGTTACTCCTGTTGGTATAAGACATTGTTGAGTAACTTTTATCGTTAATGGTCCATTGATATAAACTCAGTTATGATTATTCAAATGAAGAATAAAATTTATGAATATAAAGATGATTGTGGGTAAATTTATTGTACAATTTCACATTCCTTGGGGTATTTGGAATTATTAGAAAATATTATTGAGGATCTTTCTTAGACTTCTAATATATAATAATATCAACTGTAAATACTACCAAAAACTGATCAAGGTAATCTATATATACACTTTTCATTAAATCCATTAATATAGTTGGAGCCTTGGTATGTCTAAATGGAATTACGACCATACATTATAGATGAGGTTGTCTTAGGTATAACAAAATTCATGATTATGATATCAAGATCAATGTTAAATCTTCTAAATATATAAATATACTCTTACATAATCAATTAGATCTTTGGTATAGGTAGAAGATACTTGTTCTTAATAGTGGCCTTTTTTAGTTCCCGATAGTTAATGAAAACTTGCATTGAATAATATTTCTTATTTAAAAAAGGAATAGGATAACCCCAGGTTGATGTACTAGGCTAAAATAATCACTTTTTAGATTAATTTTGAGTTTCTTTTCAATTATTATAAGTTAAATGAGACCATTATAAATAGTGTCTGTGAAATAGGTGTAAACCTAGGTATGATTTATATTATAAACTCAATTTCATGTTTTCTAGGTAATACTTATATGATTCTCAGTATATACATAAACATATTCTAAAAAATCGAAAAAAAATTAATTTTTAGTTTATCCCCAAACATTAGATATAAATGTCCTCATGAATAGGTTGAAAAACCCATATAATCAATGTAATTTCCATTGAATGTTCAGGCCCATCCTCAAAATAATATATGATTGAGCATTGATGAATAATATTTAATGCAACTTCACCGACCCATTTTTTTATATGGAAATATACTGAGAAAAATATCATTACAAAAGGTTACATAAAATTCATCATGAAGAAGAATAAAAAGATTCAAATAGAGAAAATTCCTGAAAAACTATATTAGAGAGGGTATTTAGAAATGAGGTGTGTTCATAATTCCATGACGATTTTTCAAAACAAACTCAAAATATGATCATTTATGTGGAGATATGATACCCATAGAAAATTATTTCGATATAATATACTGGGTAGAACTAGAATAAAAAAACTTTTTCAATCTTAGAGTGTATGATAAGTGTATCATTCACCACATCACTAAGAACATAATCTTTGGATGATGTAATTTCATAAACATGGTCTTCTTCCCATGTATTCTTTTGTGTAATGTTCTATTGATTTTTGGGTAATTGGTCAGAATAGTTCCCCATATCCTTAATAAAAAGGTACAATACATTTATAGTTTCCACGTAACCATTTATTTCTTGTGTTCAATGGAATTTTTTTCTACAATTTAAGAAAAATAATTTTTTATTTTATATATGTAGTAAGGTGTTTCCTTCAAAAAGTATCACATATTGGAAAATTACCCTTTCTCTTATTCCATTATATATTTTTTCTATTTTCTGAAATTCTTCATCTATTTTCCCTCAACAAAATAAGTCATGGAGAATAATAAATTAATATTTATTTCACATGATACCACATCCTCCTATGGTGAAATTATTTTAGTACCTACTTCCCTTAAATGGATAGTCTTAAACCCATCACAAAAATGGTAATTTTTTCACACTGAATTATAAACATAGTCTATAGTTTGTATTTAAATCCTCATAATGCTAGCTTTATACAAAGCCATATTTTCTTCTTCATTTTGTATTAGTCTTCAGAATTGTCTCTCTCGATATATTTTTATATTCCAGCAAAAAGTATTTTTCTAATAAAATACCTTAAAATAATTTAACTTAATGATTAAAATTTACTCATAATATATAGTGTTTTCTATCAATGACCACATTGGATATGCATCCTCCATATATGGAAAAATCAATGATCACCTTCTCTATTTCATTACTCACCAAATTCAGAAATATATATTCTATTGAACATATCTATTTGTCAATTACAATGTCATTTTTGGTTTCCTCTAATGAATGAGGTTGTTGTTTCATGAAACTATCTTGTATTGTTGTAATTAATTGTGGATCATTATGATAGTCCATACATTCAAGGTAATTAATCAGAACATATGTCATATAAACTAATATATTTATTATATTTTAGTTGTGGCCCCAACTCTAGCTCCACCAACATTATCTTTCTTAGTAGGGTTGCCCCTACATAATTTTTTTTATTTCTCGAGTTTTGATGCCTTCTATTATGAACCATGTCTAAACAATAACATACAATAGATAATATTATAAAATTATTAATCATAATGTTTTTTTCGATGTAGTGAAATAATTAAGATATATTGAAATGTTCTACATAACTAGTTTCATAATCATAAACATTGTTTCATTGGGAATGTTGTCAAATAATAAAAATATTTCTTAATTGTTTATAATTTTATTAAATAAATTTTTTATTAACCCATGAATATTCCCAAGAGTTTCCAACCTCGTGAACAACAAGAAAAAACTCCCTATACACATGAATGATAGCCAAGATATACTCAACCAACTCTATTATGGGTTATTACCCCTAGAAAAAATCTATTGCAAAAAAATATAAAAGCATAGTATCCATAAGGGGATTTATTTCTAAAAAAATTCATAACCTATAACTTACAAAAATATTAAGATGTTAAGCTATAATTATAATTAACCTTTATGTTATTAATAATGTTATGCTCCAAAATCTATGTCTTCCAAAATATAGTTCCCATGGATTTTACCAAATTTACAATAATACAAACTATAATAAACCTGACACTGGTAACATTGAGACATAGTTTACATTATAACATTATAACTATATATAAGAAATTATATCCCAAAAGAATAATAAGTTTAATAGTCTTGTAAAACTAGTTACACATATAAATCGTACATTCTAATTGAAAACATAATATAAAAAATTATATTTTATTTGTGAATATCATTATTACCTATTTAATATCCTTGAATATCAATCTTAATAAACATCCTAGAATCCTGGTTAAAGGATATGTAAGAAAGTGGTGAGATAAGATTCCTTGTAAGTATATGCATAAAACGAAAACTAAATAAGGAATAAATAATATGGAAGGAATAAATGATGATCAAATAATAACATATAAATAATCACATAAGCATGAAACATATCCATGGATGTCATATCTATTCAAATAATCACACCTAAAATAATAATTTTATTCATAATGATGGGATTTATAATTTTGAACATCATAAAAATATTGTCGAGGCCTCATGGAAAGAATGATACATAAATGGGTTAGGCCTTATCCAAAAACCAGACCTATTTCATTTCATGAGACCTATAAATTTATCAAGGGGATATATAATTTAAATCCCCACCCAAGACATAGTAATTCCAATTCATTTATCATATAAATAAACAATATAAATTAATCAACATTATGTAAAATTTAATAACTTCATTTATTAGAAGAGATAACATAAAAAAATGTCAATACTATCCATAGTAAAAGTGATCAAAAAACATATAGATTATTATAGTGGTTGGTATAACAAGATTATATCCATTTTAAGTAATTATATTCAACAAGTGATGTTGCCATAGATGAAATTACTTTTAAATGTTCACTGTAAAATATATTGATGAAAATACAATTTTCACATTGAAATAAATTATTTAAAATTAAAAAATACGAGTATTGAAAGAATTTTTTATAATAGAACATTTTTAAATTATTATTAAATCTTCAAAACATTAATAATCATGTATGGTGTAAAATTTTGATCTTATAGTGTATGTTAAAACAAATATTTCTCTCAAAATTTTGATTAAAAGCTAAAAATAACACATTTAGAAAAGTATGAGAAGGTTCATTTAAATGATTTTTTTAGTTGTAAAATAGGTGTAAAAATATATTTATTAAATAATTTTATAATTTAAGAAATATTATTTGAATCATTTTAAGGTAATTATGGTCATGGATGAAAAAGATTCCTAGAAAATTAAAAAAAAACAATGTCGGTTTACAGACATTATTTCGATATCATGAGTACTTAATGATAGGAAATTGAAGGTAAAATTTTAATTAATAGATGTAACCAGTGGATAATAAAATATATTATACTTATGATACAAATATAAAATAATTACCCCAGTGGATAATTAAACATAAAAAACATGAATAATGACGTGATTTCTAAATAAACCCATATCATTGATACAAATCATTTTTTATGTGTCTAAAAGAATTATTTTTAAATAAATATTTATTATAAATAAAAAATTGAACCATAATAATATATATAAAAACATATTTTAATTAATCATAAACTTTTTATCACCAGTTTATTAATAATTATTTATTAAAATCATTGTTATGGGTGATAACTACTTCATTTTTTACGTATGTTTTGGTTTGGTAGTTTTTTTTTCTTATACTTTATTAGTGTTCCATCATCAGAATAATTTAAATATGATAAAATTATCTCATTTATTCATTATATATATATAATCATTTCATGATGGTAGATATAGTAAAATTAATTAATCTATTCTTTTATATGAAATGTTTTATGTATGAATGAACATTGATTCCATTTTCTGACCAATGGAAAAGTTGAAAAGTAAATATCAATTCATATTTATAAATTAAAAAAAATCATAAATAAAATATAATTTTTTTAAATTAATCATTATAACCATCCAAGTAAATTTATGATGGAAAATTAATTAAACCACTACGTGGAGAAGAAAATTCATACTTACACATGGGCGATGTGTTTGCATTTTGACAGATGAAAAAATGTGGATAATTTCATTTTCATAATCATAATAACATTTCAATATATTTGGAATACATAATGTATTATTTTATGATACAACTCATTGATTTATAAGAGGTAAAAGAATAAGTGAAAATAAATTTGTTAGTTATGGTGATTACCTCTTATTTGAAATAAAACCTTTTCATGACCACTTAATTACATAAGGGTTGGTATTTTGGGAAAGAAAAAAAATATCTAAAACATGGATAAGGATGTTTTGGACATATTTTTCACGAGTTTTATAAATATAAATTGCTTATTATGTGTGGGGATGTGAGTAGGTGTTGTATCCTTTTATTAGGATGGGAAATGATACACTTGAAATTAAATAAATTATTAAATAATATATATATTTATATCATAATCAAGTCAAGTGGAAGAAAAGAAAAACAATCTAAAATATAAGGCTTCATATATTCAAAATAAATCATACCAAACACATTTGGAAATATTTTGGATTCTTTTTAATCATTATATACAAGTAAAACAATTTTAAACTCATTTTAACTATAATTATTATAATTAAATTTTTTTACTGTGATAAATTAGTAATATAACCTAAATTACATGGGGAGCTCTAAAAAATGAAATTATAATTAAATTTTTTTAATAATTTTTGTCTTATTTAATTTATATAGGGGGATTTAATTATGTATAATATAAGAACACAAAATCCTATAAAATATTTTTTAAGAAAATAATTGATTTAAGAAGAAAAATCTGTTTACCATGATGTAAGGAAGTAAAATTGATTAAAGTAAGTATAATGGTGAAATAATATATAATTAAGGTTTTTATACTTTTGGATGTATAAAAATCTCAGTAGAATCTTCAACTCGTGAAATCAAATGAATAGAAAAAAAAATTTAAATTTTAATATATAATACTTTTCTACTCAAAATCAATTCATGGGTTCCAAAATTAAAATTAATGTTATAAAGTACATTATTTAACTAGTTAAAAAACTGGTCTAAAAACACTAATACAATATGTTAAGGAAACGTGTTTAGGTAATTTTAACCCCTATGTATTGTGTTTAACCCATGGTAAAACTGTTTTAACCTTAACTGTTGTAACATGTTTTTAATACATTTTATATTCATAATGAAAAAATTAGGTTTAAAATATCACATAATTTAAATTATTAATATTATTTCAAATATGGAATCTATTTTATCAAATTAAATTAACATAAGTAGTGGAATTTAATTAAAATTTTACTTATAATACATGATGAAAAACGTTTTTTAGAAAAATGTACTTTTATGTATAAAATGGTTTTAATACCAATTTCAGGTACAAATATTGAATCAAATTAAATTTATTAGACTAATTTTAATTAAAAGATAATAATTATATTTGAAAACTAATATAATATAACACGTGACTACATAAATACATGAACCAAAAGGATTTCATTTTATAAATATCAACATTTTCCCCTAATTATTGAAAAATCAATATTTTCAGAAAATCTTCAAAAATTATAGCAAAGATAATTATTAATTTTGTATTTAAAAAATTATAGTGTTAATGTTAAATTAAATTTCTGATAGTGGTAGGAATTAATTATAGCATTTCATAAAATGGAAAAAATTGACAAAAAACTATTTTTCAAGCATAAATATACATTATTAAAAATTAGGTACTTATTTATCAATATATTTCTAAAAAATAATAATTTTTTTTCAAAATGTAGTTATTAATATTCATACCTACCATTTTAATAGATAGGTTATAATTTTTACATTTTAATTATAGTATTTTAGAAGCATATCATTGTTCATCTAAATGTGGAGACGCATGTAAAAATTGAGTAAATGAATTAAAAATTATTTATAGTGAACTATATCACAATATCATAACGTGTAAACAATATTTTCTCATGGATTATTTCATTATAGAAATTTTGAACTAAAGTTATAGTTTTTGAGGTGAATTACATTATTTATTTAATGGTTTTTTATTTCAATAGTGTGATTGGTTTTAGTGTGATTTTATTTTACTGAAAAGTTGGAGGCATATTTGTTTGTGATGAATATATTTTATGTGATCTTTGACTTTGTTTCTTCCCATAGGATATGGTTTCAACGATAATGACACATTAGGAATGATATACCCGTTAGCATTATTGATATAATGTGAAAAGTGCTTGTCTTGAGGATAAATTGATGGGATTGAGTTATTTTTATTGGAAAATGAGGTTCTTGAATTGTGGTAGTTCCACATTCCTTCCATCTCACTAAAACTCGAATTATTTGAAATTTGATTTTTAAAATATTTCCCTATTATTTTTATTTGTGGTGGATGTTGTGTTTGGATTGGATCTTGGTTGTATGTGAGTTAAAAACTAAATCAAAAATTCAATTTAATAATAATATTATTTAATAAATTAAATTTTATTAATAATATTTTATGAGTGTTTTGTAAGAAAATAACATATTTTATATAATTTGGAATAAAATCATTAAATTTTTAAAAGAATTTTTTTAATGAGTTTTTTAGGTGTAACTTATTTTTAAAAATTAATTATATTAATAACTATAAAATAATTAATTAAGTAAAAGTATAAAGATAATATTTATAATGTTACTAATTAACATTAATTTAATTATTATTAATTGGAAAAGAATATGAATATATTCATTAAATTTTTTTAAAAAATTTAAAACAATAATCATTTATGAGTAATGTATTACAATAATATAACTAATTTTTAACACTTTTTAAAATTTTATCCTATAAACCTATTTTATATTTGGAATTAGAATGTCTTTATTAAGTAAGAATATCAATTTCATTTTAAACCAAAACATACTAATGAGGTAAAATATAAGTTAACTCTATAGATTTTAGATTAAATAAAAGGGTCTAATTGAGGTTAATGGTATAAAATATATCTAGTATATTCTAAACACTATATATATAATGTTATTAACATCCAACATTCATTAATTTTTAACTTTTGATAAACCTTCAATGTAAAATTACATTCTTTACAAATTTGGGAATGGGTATTTCTGGAAATTCCACTCAAGCTGATTGATAAAAGGACACCTTATATACCCACATGAATTAAATTATTTCTTTCATTTTCCAATTTAATCCATACCCATATATATCAAAAATATTTCTATTACATATTTTTTATCTTTTTCTCATGAGAGAGAGTTACAATACCTTAATTACAATTTAGTTTTCAAAGAGAAGATCCAACCCTTCAACTGAAGTGTTAACTTATCCCTATCAAGATTTCATTAACCTTTTTATCCACCTCATATCCAATATGATTTATAACATTAATTAATTTTTTTTAAGTCTATATGCTTCATTAAAATGTATATTATAACTATGTAATAAAATGTTCTTATATATTCAATCATTATAAATTGTTCTTGTTTGGGTAAATAATAACACCAACTTGAATGATTTTATAATATTTACGTTATAAATGATAAATAAAACTCAAATTATAGAAATATATTGTAATAATTTATAATTTTTATTGTTTAATAATTATGTAATGGTAATATATATAAATATATTCATTTAAAAAACAAATTCTTTTTATGAAATCAAAATTTAAAAAAACAAAGATATTGTAATAATTCTATACAATTCATCAACATAAAATTCATAAAATGGCAATGGGAAATTATAAATATATAAAAAAATCTATAAAAAATCTATTAAAATTATTTAGGGGATGAACACATGAGATAATATTAAAAAAATAACAATCATACCGAGCTTAGCATAGAATAAACAAGATAATTAAGACATGGGTTTTAATTTTAATAAATAATGAATCATAAATTGTTCATAAGAAATTATACAGGAATTGAATCAAGTAAAATTAAAATACATTATGATCTTATATACATTCATAATAAATCTAAATTTCTTATAAAATATTTTGGACCCTTTAGGTCTAAGTATGTATCCATGTTAAGGGTTATTTGTTACAATTTCAATTCCTTAAGACATGTTTCCAACTATGAACTATTTTAATTTGTTGTGGTTTCATTACTAATTAATTCAAATATATTCATCTTAATTAACATTTTATTCATGTGATTTTCCATTTCATTTCATTCATTCTTCTTCAATTTCTTTGGATTAATTTCTTACTAAAATCATAATGGTTTTTCTCAAATAAAACTCCTTCTTTGAGTCATTATCTTTCCCCATAGACTATGTTCTTATATTTCTGAGTTATTCTTCCCATTCACCTTGAAATATTTTATTTTATTTCACTAACTATATAAATTAAATTTTATTATCAATATATTCTTATTTTATTAATTTCTTATATGATAAAAAAGACATTTTTAAAATTTATTATCATCAATTATATTATTTATTTTCCCTTATGTCCATGATTTTTATTACCATAAATGTTATATTTTATTATTTTTAACAATTTTTTATTATATTCAATAAAATTCACTATTATATTTGATAATATTAATATTTAAAAGTAATATTTTTTAAATAGATGTGGTTTTTATTATAATAATTTGAAAACATAAATGTTATTTCTTTATAATTCAGTATATTTAATGTCCTACACTCAAGAATTCATGCTTCAGTAACTTTATTTTTTCATGGTTCCATTACAGGGACATAATTTAAATTATATTTTCCAAAATTCACATTTTGACCCCATAAAAAGGATTTCTAAAGTGAATTAAATCATTTTTTTATAAAATGTTACAATAAATTTTAAAAATTATTTATTATTATTTCAATTGTACTTTCCACTATTTATATAAACATTATATCTTCTATAGAGTTGTGATTCATTAATTACGTTATCATATGGTATACTTATTTTTTCTGATTGAAAATTTATTGGTATGTTTGCTTCTAATTTTGGCGAAGGCATTAGTGGTCTTTTGGTAATGTGCTGATGTTGGTTGTTTTGTTGAGGATGATTTCTCTAAGATGGTGGTTGATTGCAGTGTTGACGACAGTGGGAGAATTTTTCTTTTGGCGCTGGTGGTTTGTGCTGCGTCTCTGACTCTGGTGGGGTTGTACATCACTGGTGATCTTCACCACACTAGCATCTCTTAGTGTTCCCATCTACCCAACCCTGCTCTGACCTCGAGTTCCTCAGTGCCTCTCCGTATCAGATTTGGAGCAGTGAATGGTTTGAGGTTCTGGGAAGTGTGGTTCGGCGGAATTCGGGGAACCAGACGGTGCATCTCGCATTGATTTTATGGTATCATTGAATGGTGTTGGTCGTTCGTGTTGACGCTGATGGTGAAGGTGGAGCGACGACTTAATGGTCTTTTGATGCTCATACTTGGTATCATGTCTCGGGTAAGGGTGTAGACGAGGAAGATTGTATGACGGCGACGACAAATTCTGGTTGAAGGGCTCGCGGGTGATTTGGCATGAAGCGACAAGGGGGTTGTGAGGTGACAAGGTGTGTGAATCAAGAGATCACATGACGTTTGGTGGCTCGTGGACCAAGACAAATTATGAAGTTCGAATTTTGAATTTTGGGTCACTTGAATTTCGAATTTTGCTGTGGGAGTGACTCTTCAGTGGATTTTGGTTTTCTTGGATTGGACTTTCCACTGGTTTTATATGTATTTGGTTCACACTTACCCATAAAAGTTTCTTTAGAAAATAAAAATATGGATTTGGAAATTGAAAATTTACTTTAAAATATTCTAATTCATGATTAATTCATATGAAATTCCATTTTAATATGTTTTATAATCCATCTTACTTTTATAGGTTAACAAATATTTGATGTATGATTGATTTCATGTGGCACACAAATTTATTTTTTATCAATATATAAAGGGTAGGTTTGATAAATTTCCCCAATGCATTGGATAAATAATTATATCATATGAAATTACTATGGGAAAAAAGTAATGATGCTTGATCCACTATGGGACATGGGTTATGTTTCTTAATATAGTATGTAATCAGACATAGGTAATGATTCATGGACAACTATTTTATAATGGTCATGGTAGTTAATATTGAAAAAATTTATGATTTTTATCTTTATGTATAAGAATCATTCTTTTGTTAAAATTTTAATGACCCCAAACCTAGAAGCCTAAATCCTATAGTTACATTATTACATTAACACTAGATATAATGAATCACATCCCAAATGACCAAATAGTTTTTTATTTTGGGTAATCTTGATATATACATGAATATCATATTATATTTGGAAAAATAAATACAAAACATTGTAAAAATTTATAGTTGAAATCTCTGAACCCATTCAAGGATTCTTTCTTCATAACGTGGGAAAAGAAAATTAAGGTTAAGATCATATTCTCTGTACGATCTAGGTAAAGTGTAATATATATAGAGTAAATAAGTAATAATCAACATCGGAAGGTAAATAACTAAAATCAAATTCTAATTAAACAATAAATTGAATATGAAGAATAATTTGGCAGGAGTAAATGATGTTCAAATGATGACAAATAAAAAATCACACAATGTTTAAACATATTAATGGATACCATGACTGGTGAAATAATTACATGGAAACCAATAAATAATCTTGAAATGATGGAATAAATAATGATAGACATTTAAAACATACATTTGAGGACTTTTTTCTTGTCATTTTAGACTATGGGTTAGTATATACCAAAATCCCATTTAATTAGTCTAGTCAAATCATCTTTCTCGTAAGACCTACTGATGCATCTCAAGGATATCTATAATTGGTCCCCATTCATAATTAAATATTCTATTCATAATCAATATTCTTTATCAACAAATATCTCTATTGAGTAAATAATATTGATATATCATGAATTTCCCTAGTCAATCAATAAACTTTTACAGTAAAACATCATATGCGAAAATTCTATATGGTTGATTAAATAATAATTTCAATGGTACAAAGAAAATATATTTTTAAGATAAATAAAATTTCCAATGAGAATAATAAATTTAATGATTCAAGGGAAATTCTTGAGAGAAGTAATTAATAAGAGATAAGAGATGTCTATCTGTTTTTCAAAAAATTTTGTTTTGTAATAAAATCATGTCATTTAGAAAAATAAATAAAATGGAAGTGAAATAATAAAATAAACTCCAATTAATGAGTTTTATTTATAAAATAATTGAATATTTATATATGAAAGTAAATATAAAAAAACATTTACGGTAGTGGGGAAGATAGATAATGTTGTATATGGTAAACACTTTCCATTTGAAAAATTAAAAAATATCCAATTTAGTCAATAATATAAATATTCATTTAAAACCTATTAAAAATAAAATATAACTTCAAATATCCTTATTATGTCATTTTATTGAATAAACAGTACTTATTAAATTCTTTAGAAAATATAGACCTGAATAAAAATTCTATATAATTAAAAATAGAATTAAGATCAAATTTTATTTTAAATTTTTTTATATAGTTATTGTTACAAAGAGGGGAAAATATTTAATAAAATTTGGTAATCCTAAAATATATAATTGATAATAAAATTGATGGATTTTATAAATAATATATTATGAGATTCCATTAAAGAGAATAATAGAAATCCAAAAAAGAAGATACTTTAAAATAAATCATTACATCTTTGGAAACATTTAAATTGTAACTATTTTTAAGAATAAAATTTAAATTAAACATTAGTTAGAATGAAAATAAATCTAATCTACTCAAATATATCAATTTGTATGTATACATACCACATAAAATTAAAGTGTTTCATAAGACTAATTTTTCACAATAGAATGGAAATTGAGACAAACTCCCCAATATTCATCATAATATTGAATAGAAAATTAATCAATTAAGTGATTTTGTGTAAAAATTATATATCCATACAAAATAGGGGGAAATAAAACATAAATATAAAAGGTACATTTCACAGATAATCATGAAATAATTGGATCAATGGATATTTTATATAACCCAATGATAGGAAATTGAGTTAGAAAAAACCTACCAGTTGGTAACATTATATATATATAACATTAGATGAAATATCATGAATTAAAATGAAAAATATCATGAGGCATTGATGATTCATGATATAACATTATAACGTCCAAACCAGGTGACACTAAACGGTACACCAAGATGGATGGTCACATTACCTCAAGAGGACCTCCTTGTACACTAGAGGGTGCCGACTAGTAGTGAGTGTCTTGATAGTTAGTCATAGAGAGATTATAACCTCTTTTATTAGAATAAAACACCAACAGGAGAAATAAACAATAATTTTTTTTTGAAGATTATAAATAAACAGAACAATTCCAAGTCACATAATAGACAAAACAGAGAATATAATACTCAACTAAAAAGGTAAAGCATGCTATCGAAATGAATGTATCTAGTGCATAAAATGTAACTGAAAATAAATACACAAAAACTCCCAAGAGGGTCTTTAACCACATCTTGTTACCTCACCCTTTCTCTATTCCCAAACATATTTCTATCCCATGGACATGCCCTTATATTGTCATGAAACAACAACGTCTTCTTGGGTGCTGATCAAGCTGCCCGATTGGGTTCAGAGTGCAACATTGTAGGACACCGACCACGATGTCTAAAACAAGTAAAATCAAAAGAAAATGTATGAAATTTTATCAAGCAATAAATACAGTGCATAATTAAACAGTTATCACATTGTTATTTATTCTTTTATCATCACATTAGACCTAATTTCAATTCATGTCTCCCATTTAAAATCATAATTTGTTATTATCATTCATTTGGTATTAAAATCCATGTCAGGAAATCCAAATCTCATTTGGTGTTGATCTCCTTGTCAATCACCCCGAATTTCATTTGGTGAAGATCTCCATTTTTAACACCCCACAACACAAGGGCTTGATTATCTATTAGGGAGGAACACCATGCCAAAGTCACAAAATCAAAATTATTCTACAATGTCATGTCTGAAACCCACATTTTAAATCATTAAATCATTCATTAATTCACAAGAATTTACAACATCATTCCCTTACTAATCCAGCTATTATCTAAACATATCAAATTCCATTAGTCAACCCAACAATTAACTATGTACACAACCCATTAATTAATAAATTAATTAAGAAATCAACACAAATCATATTCCATAATTAATTCATCAAAATTAGTTATCTAGAACAAATATCAACTTGTCATAATTAATATCATAATTAATAATCTTTAATGAACATCATGGAACTTTATTAATTTGCCATTAATTACCTCGCACATCCAAACATCATCTCATAATTTATTCCGCCAGATTAAATATCTCAAAATAAAATTTAATACCAGAAAGGCCCAGATCAGAAAAAAGTCTGATCTCCTAAATTATTATTAGAACAAAGTAAAGTGAAATGAAAATACAAGGCAAAGTCACTACATCACATCAAATCCATCCCCATCCCCATATCCATACGTAGTTACCTCATCATCTTCTTGCATGGCCGATTCCCATTCAGAGGACTCATATCTCTTGAAAAGTTCAAGGTATTGATTCCTCTTGACGAGTTGTTCTTTAGTTAACTGATCTTTAAAAGTATGCTTCCCTCCAATATCTTTTGTCACATCAGATTTCATGCCACCACTTTTCTTGTATGATTCCCTAGTTGCCATTTGTTTGGGAAGATCCATGTAATCTCTTCGTGGCTTCCTTCTTCCTTGAGCTTTCCCATTCAACTCTTTATCCACAATCTTTGTGCCCCCATTTTTGACAGCATAGATGTAAGTGGAATTTTTTCATCCATATTACTTCTCATAATTAGGTTCAACTACCCATCACTTCTGATGTGACATTGGAGGAGAGGAAGATGTGCTTTTGGCCAGGGTATTACCCATTGGCACCATAGCCTGCTGACCAACAACTGAGTCCTCTATCACACAGATAGTATTGGCATCTTCATGAGAAGGGGGACATCGAATTTCCTCCTCTCCCATTGGTTCATCATCTTTCGTGTCAATATCCACTAAAACAACAAAACAGTATGGTGAGCAGTTCATCATTCCATCAGTACTAACCTGTATCATGACAGGAGAACTCTGCCCTGAAAATTTTCTCTCAACAGATGTCTGAATTTTCTCTACTCCCCTGCCCATATACTGTGAGTCAGAATCACCATCCTTCATCT
Organism: Viscum album; assembly: GCA_963277665.1. Classification (NCBI taxonomy): domain Eukaryota; kingdom Viridiplantae; phylum Streptophyta; class Magnoliopsida; order Santalales; family Viscaceae; genus Viscum; species Viscum album. The sequence goes on from OY728151.1 coordinate 1,995,910,149, forward strand.
CCCCTTTATCAGAAATCTCCATTACTTATTTCTCCTTTATGCTAGCAATATTCATGGAGTTCTCATTTTCCTGCATTGCATCCTCCACAACCATTTTACTCCCATTCGACAGTGCTCCTGATTGTACCTCCTACCCCACACACATTTCTGAAGAAACACCAACTTGAGCCTGATTATTTTCCAATTCATCTTTCGCTGGGGCCACTCCATTCTCATATGCCCCTTGATTCAGACCTTTTTGAGTCTGAGCTTGGTTATCATTCCCAGTAGCATTAGGAACTCTCGGATGGGAATATGGGGTCTTCCTTTGGCATTTAACAGTTTCATGACCCTACTTGTAGCAATTGGAGCAAAACAGAATCCATGATTCATACAGAATTTTTTGAGCGTACCTGTATTCTCCTTCCACGATGATCCATAATTCCTCTAGTGGGACTCTTGAGAGGTCCATTTCAACACAGAACCTCATCGTGGCAGGATTTGACAAAGAAGCAGTTCTTTGATCACATCAAATAAATCGTCCAATGGAATTACCTATTGATCGTAGAAGTCCCGGATTTTGGAAAGGAATGGGAAGACTCGGCATTTACAACAAGACTGCAGAATTTGGAGAATCCCGATTCATATGACTTTCAAAGGTCCAGCGAAGAATATGAAACCATAATCCATCTTGCTTCGGGACCAAGCCTTTCCCAAATCCTCATCATCCGCAACCAAAATGAGGATTTTCCGTGGTCCAAGAATCCCAACATGCGCAAAATTCATGAGCCCCCATTTTTCATTGACAAACTTACCGAAATCCTCCACCAGCGGACGCCTTCTCACAAACCTTGAAATTAGGGAATTAGAAAGCATCAAAGAAGCCTCAGAGAATTCCTGGATCGTAACCGGAATAACGGGTTGACCGAAGATGCATCAGGGGATCTTCGGGGAGACATTGATAGCCGGAAAGAAAAATCCTGTATCCGACGGGGGTTGGAAAGCACCATCACTACTCTTAAGAGGCTCATGTATAGGAGAAGAAGACCCCCCTCCCCCCGCTGTGGGAGGATGGGTCGCAGTGGCAGCCATCACCGAACCCTAGGTCGGCGATTGCCATCGGGGGCAGTCGAGAGCGGGCGCCATTTTACCATTAAATTTAATATCTCAATTACAATATACCAAATCATAAAAAATTCCCCATATTCATTATCTATTATAGAATAACCCTTATTCCATGATTAAATAATCAATTAATCATCAATATCTCTAAAGCATCATCAATTCAGGGTACATTCCTAATTATCCCAATTTCAGAAATGTGTTCCATCCATGTAGATCACACTGTCCATGTTTTCACTGTTTACACAGTTACATGGTTTTAGGTGGACAATTTGTAAAACTGTGCGTAAACATTTCATATCCCTCTATCCATTGATTTTTCATTATTACCCACCCATATTCACCCGAAGACATAACTCCAATGAAAATGTACTTAAAACCTAAAAAGTACCTACAAAACGTGCCAGATATGACTCCATAAAAAAGTTGTGATCTTATAATCTCCCCATATTATAACATCTTGTTCTCGAGCTACACTGCTAAACATCACTATGATTCTAAACCAAAAATAATGGTCCATTGATTCCTCATGTCTGCTTCTCATTCCCTAGAATCCTCTTTAACACTTCCTTGTTTCCATAACACACGAACCAGCAGCATAGACTTTCCCAACAACACTTACTCGCTACGATCCAGAACACATATTAGATGCTCTTCAAAGGAAACATCTATCTCGAGGTCAACCTCATCCACACTAATTACATGAGATGGTTTGGGGTGATAATGTTGTAGTTGTGACACATAGAAAACAACATGCATAATAATAGATTTTTGTGGAAGTGCTAATTGGTGCACCACCATCCCGATTCTCTCAACTACCTCAAATGGTCCTATAATCCTTGGCACCAACATGCCCTACCTTCTTATCCTGCAGTGAGCCAACCTAGGTAAAACCAAAAAGAATACATGATCATCCTCTGTAAACTCTAGTTTCAATCCCCGTCTATCATCATACCTCTTCTGCATACTATGAGTTGTAGCCATACATTTCAGATCAATTGCACCATTTATGGCGTCTCCTGTTTTGATACTTAATCCCAACAACTCTGACTCACCCGCCTCTATCAATCATATTAATGATAAAAAATTTCTACCATAAAATCCTCAGATGGTGCCATCTGTATTGTTTCATAATAACAATTGTTATAGGAAAAATCCAAAAAATCCAAGTGCATCTCCCAAGAACCGCTGATGTCAATCACAGATTCCTGAAGGATATCCTATAATACCTATATGGTATGATCTGATTGCACATTTGTCTGTTGGAAGAAATCTATACTTAACAAAACCTTTGTGCCAAGAACCTTCTACAAGCCCTTATAGATTCATGATGTAAAGTGAAAATCATGATCTGAAAATACTGTCTGTGGAACCCCAGGCGAACGAACAATCTCTCATACATATGGATCTCCCAAATTTTATAATTTGAAGGTTTCCATAATATGAATGCAATTTGATACCTTCGTCAGTCGATCCCTCATTTCCAAAAGATCATAATTCATCATAAGAATCATTAGAAGACCTACCACAAAATCCATAGTTAGATCTCCCACTTCTATTCTGAAATAGGTAACATCTGTTATAGACCTTTATGATGTTCATGTTCTACTTTCACCTGTTGAGAGGTGAAGCAACTTTTTACAAACCCTTCTATCTCAATTTTCATTCATGTCCAAAAAAACTATATTCACAGGTCTTGGTAAATATTTTTCACCCCTGTATGTACTACCCACTTCATGGCATGAAATTCTTATATGATATTCTCTCACATAATCCTAGGCACCACAACATGATTATTCACATATATGACCTCATCCATATCTATCAACTATTATGAAGGTGTCAAGACACCTTCAAGGCATTCCCAAAAATGTAAACACTTTGGGTCCTTGTACTACCTCTCCATGATCCATCTCAAATGTGTTGACTTCACTATGACTGATACTAGACTCATTTCCTCTTGAATCTCTTGAACCACCACATGAATTTCCCCCAGTAAAGTCATCGTCTTCCACTCTATACTCGAATCATGTACAAACTGAGCATGTGTTTTCCTTATCAAGGCATCAACCACACTATTCCCCTTTGAAGGTGTATATTCTAGTTCAAAATCAATCAAATGTATATACTTTATCCATCTTCACTGTTGAAGATTCATTCCACTCTGTGAAAATATGTACTTCAAAATTTATTGATATGTAAAAACTATAAAATTTTCACACAAAATATTGTGTCTCCAACACTTCAGAGCATAAACCACCACTACCAACTCAATGTCCTGTGTAGGGTAATTCCTTTCATGTTTCCTCAACATTTGAGACCCATAATCTATGAAACGATCCGCATATATCAACATAGAAGAAACTCTGATCCCAGAAGTATCACAATAAACCATGTACTCCTCACCTGACTTAGGTAAGATCAAAATTGGTTCCAATTTCTATCATTTTGTAAACTTATAGAAAGAATTATATCATGATTTCTTCCATTCAAACATTCCCCCTTTCGAGTTCAAACGTGAAAGTGGCACTATGAATCAGGAAAATTCATGGATGAACCTCATGTAATATCGAAATATTCCCATAAAGCTTCGGATATTAAAAGAATTCATGGGATGATCTGAAAAAACCACTTCCTGAACCTTCCCTTGGTCCACATCCACACCTTCTTCTAAGTTGATGGTTACCACAAAGTGTAACCAATCAATCCAGAACTGACACTTAGATAGATTAGCATATAACATGTTCTCTCTTTGTGTACTCAAGATGATGTCGCAATTTTGGGCATGATCTTTATGAGAATTAGTTTTCACATAGATTTCACTCAAATAAACCACCCCAAAATAATCTATGAATGAATGAAAGATCATGTTCATCAAGTCCATAAACACTACTAGAGTGTTTGTCAACCCAAACAACATTATGATAAAACTAATAATGTCCATACCTACTCATGGAAGCAGTTACTATTATATCTTAATTATGAATTTCCACCTAATGATCCCCTCATCTAAAATCAATATTTATGAACAAAAAACCTCCCCTTCATCTTGTCAAATAGATCGTCGATACATAGATGATGATATCAGTTCTTCATGGTCATTCTATTCAACTTTTGATAATCGACATAGAAACGTAAACACCCATTATCCTTTTTTTTTAAAACATGATTGGTGATCCCCAAGGAAACGTACTTAGACAGATAAATCCCTTGTCCTCCAGTTCCTCCAACAGTGCCTTGATCTCTTGATGCTCAGTCGGTGCCATTCTGTTCGATGAAATAGATACTAGATTTTACCTTGAAATGAGGTCAACAGTGAATTCCACATCATTCTCAAGTGGAAACCCTAAGAAGTTTTCGAGAATGACATCTTGGAACTATTCCACAACTAGTAGTAGGATGTCCTTCCTACTACCACCATAATCTAGTAAAAGAATAGAAAATTGGATATGAGTGTTCTGAGTTGCTGGGTAATTGGCCCAGCTCTGGTTTCCTCGATATACCACTCTCCATGATGAACATACTAGTCACCCTTAAGAGATACAGAGGACACTCTCATACGGTAACATTATATGTGGGATTGATATGAGACTAAACAATCCATACACATAATAAGGTCGTATCCCAACATATTAAGGGAATAGAGATCCCAAAGAAACGATACTCTCTGATCTCTAGTCAACATCCCATGCATAAACAAATATCTCTAGACCACATTCCCAGTGGTGTATTAATATTCATCACTTTTCCTATAGACTCCACCTACAAAATCAAACCACTAAAAATATTTGATGATATAAAGGAATTTCAGGCTCCAGTATCAGACAAGGAACTACCTAATGTAGAAGCTACTCGAATAGTACCTCACTCTATCGATAGACCAGCCTCACATTCCAAAAGGGTAGGTTGTACTACATATAACTATCCTTTGTTTCTTCTTTGTGTCATTATCTCACTCCCCTAAGTTGAACCACTCTATTTATATGAGTGATCATACCCTAATGCACCATTTTATCTACCTGTACTACCCCTACCAGTAGAACACCATCTCATAGACCTATAAAATTATTCCTACAGATCTTCTCTATCTACCCTATATTGCTACAAAACTGGCACTCCACTAGTGGTCAAGGAAAATGTGTGTGGTATTATCCCATCTAACCACATTGGTTGAAAAGAACATGAGTAAGATCCTATGAAATTATTCCTCTTGATTGTGACCTTTCTTTCCACTATCCTAACTAATATTCTCACAATAACACTTCCTACACTCGGAAGGCACTATCCCTGATCATCCAGTGAGAGCTAAATGTCTTGTAATAGAAGAATCCATCTGGTTCCCCTCTAAAATGATTGTATGATTCACAAATTCATAGAAAATTTTCAGCCTAAAGATATTCACTTGGGACTTAATATCCCACTAATATATATACTAAAATCGTTTTGTAGAATATGCCTTATCGACAACCAATGATGGAGAAAAATGATAAAAATGTATGAATCCTTTGGCATAATACATTATGGAAATGCTTCCCTGGGTCAGATTGAAAAACATTTAAGCCTTCACTTATCATAGTTTCTTTGGATAGAAGTGTTCCAAGAACTTCTGTAGAAGGTCCTTCCTTAACAAATCAGCAGTCTGTTCATCTCGTACCTGAATGGCCAACCAATAATTCTCTGACCCTTATAGCTTATAAGAAACTAACATGACCCTACTCTCAAATGGAGTCTACAAATGGTCATATATTCACTCTATGGATTCAATACAGAACTCAACTCCCTTAAGTCCACCCTCTATAGTAAAATTTGGAGGGTGCTCCAGCTGAAACACCCTTGTCAACTAAGACATACTTTTCAAAACCCACCCTAGGTCTCCCACATTGAATTGTATAAAACAAGAGAATTTATCTTGGAACTGATCCCCTACCTCCTCCTATAGAACAAATGGTTCATCAATTTCTTTATCCGGTAGTTTGTCCTAATCCATACCCCTCAGTATTCAACTCATCAAGAGTAAAGGAGTCATATATCTACCAAACAAATCACATGTCTTAGGTCTCATAATAAAACCTAATAACATTTAATTATGAGGAAAAATAAAAATAAAAAGTTTCAAAATGTCATTTAACTCTTTCTTGGGACACATTCAACACAGAATCCTTATCACTGCCCTCAACCATCCTACTCCTAGGTATTGGGTAACAAGGGTTCACAGATTCTCATTAATTAATTTCCACAATTAACTGGTTACATCATTTAAAATTGATTAATTAATCAATTAATTAATCTGGCCCACCTCAGTATTTTGGTTTCTCATTAGACACCCATTATTTCTCATTATTCATCATTATATTCAATCTGAAAATAAGGAAAAAATAGTTCATGTTCAAAAAATTATAGAAAAACAGCATTCCCATGATTGCCTAAAATGATGCATGTCACAATAACCATGAGTTACTAGAATAATTCATGAATACTCAAATCTGATGCCTCTTTATTCCACAAATCAATGTTCATCAATTTTTGAAACAAATATAACGTCATACCATAAGTGTGTTACCCAAGGTGAAATTATATTCAACTATGACAATGGAAAGTAATCCCACCTTGAGTACCCAAATTTCACCCATACATGGGATTGAAAATTCCCATGCACGAGCCCATTACCAAGCCCTGAATCTTTTTAGTATGTTGTCTACTATTCCCAAAATAGTAAGGTAATATAAGAATAATGAAAAAAATAGCTCCGATACCACTTTGAAATGTCCAGACCCAGGTGTCGGTAAACTGTTCCCCAATCCAGATGGTCACATTCCCTCAAGCATGCCGCCATGTACTCTAGAGGGTGACAAATAGCATTGTGGGTTTGGTATGTCATCCATGTAGAGATTATACCTTCATTTATAAGAATAGAACACAAAAGGAAGAAAACAAAAATAAACAAGTGTAGAAGCATATAAATATCCAAAACAATACCAAGTCACATTATAGTCAAAACAAGGAATACAATAATCAACACAAAAGGGAAATCATGCTATGATAATGAAAGTGTAATGTGTCTATAATGTAACTAAAAATAAAGAAAAAAAGACATTGAAGTGGGTCCCGAACAACATCTAGTTCCCTCACCCATGATCCATTAACCAATAGAAATTTATCCTAGGGCCTTGCCCTTATACTGTCCTACAAAAACAATATCCTCTCAGGTGCCGATCAGGCTGCCCAAGTACTGTGTGAGTATGACTCCATAGGCCACCACCAATAGTGTCTAAAACAATTCCAATAAAAATAAAGTGTATGAAATTATATGGATACAAAAATACAACACGTAATTAAAGAGTTATCATATTTTAATTTATTCTAAAATCATCACATTATACTAGGTTTCAATTCATGTCTCCCATTTAAATCATATTTCCTTATTTTTATTCATTTGTGGTTGAACTCGATGTTAAACACCCCATATCTTATTCGGTGTTGAACTCCATATCAATCACCTCAAAAAACATTCTTTTTAGATAACCATGTCTAGCACCAAAAAACAGAAGCCCTTGGTTAACTATTCATGAAGAATTCCATGTCCATGTCCATAATTCCAAATTTTTCTACAACTCTATGTCCTACACCCACATTCTCAACAATTTAAATCAATCATTAATTAAAAATAATTAACCACATAATTACCTTACTAATAAAATGATTTGTTAAACATATGAAACTATATTAGTTAACCCAAAAATTATCTAAGAACAAAACCCATTAACTAATTCAACAATTAATTAATCAATCAACACAAATCTTATTCCATCATTAATTCTTCAAACATAATTATCCAATCCAAATATCAACTTTTCATAATTATAATAACAATTAATTATATCAAATCAACATCGTGGCTCATAATTAATTCACCATTAATTACCTCACATAGCCAAACATCATCTCCTAATTAATTCAACCAGATTGAGTATCTCAGAAAAAACCAATTCAATATCTCAATTACAATATCCCAAAATATAAAAAAAAATAACCAAATCAATTAACTATTTTGGAAACCCCTTAGGTCCATGATTAAATCATCAATTAATCATTTATATCTTTGAGGAATCAACATGTCGAGTAATATTCCTAATTATTCCATTTTAGGAAATAAATTGCTAAGGGATGCTAAAGATTCATCAATTTCCCATAGAGATATCAAATCCATGACTATGGGAGTTTAATTTAGATCACCTACCTTGGTTTTTTGACATATGTCAGCCCAACGAAAATCCCTATAATCCGAGCATCACAATGATACTGATCAAGCTCCCTATCAAAATCCCTAAATCCAAAATTATGATAAATAGAATCATGATCTTGAAAATCTAGATCAAGATACACAATCATAGATCTAGTTATCAATTAATATGTTTAGATTCATGGAAAAATGTAGATCTTCCATGAAAGGATCATGGAAACATAGAGGAATGATATGGAGATGCATCGAGATGAACCCTCCTTACCTATAAGAGAGAAAATCTTAAATTTTTTCTTTAAACCTTGATGAACGGTGTTCAAATCCCTTTGAAACCCCTATGGAAGGCTTTAGGATAATCTATAATTTTCCAATCCCAATCTTAGGTCGAAATAGTAGGGTTTCAGGGTTTCAGGTGATTTAAAAACTAATTTTCAAATAATTAATACTTGTATACCTAGTTTCCTGGCTAGTGGTGCACGGTTAGGGTAAACTGTGCACCAAATGTGTAGAACTATCTATCGAGGTTTTCACATTTTTCACGGTTACCTAGGCTTAGGTGCACGGTTTTTAAAACTATTCACAAACTGCACCCAACCATATGTGTGTTAATTTATCTTAAAAACTCACCCAAACACACCCCATTCCACCAATCCAAATCAAAGGTACTTAAAAACATCAAAAGTTCCTACAAAACCTGCTTGAGATGAATCCTAAAAAGTATAGTTTCTTACAAAAATGTATAATGAGAAACAAATACACTAACATTTAAATTAAATTAATAATATTTAAATACTCTTCATTAAATGGAAATTGAGACGATATCACTTACCTTTAGTGTGACACATCACATTTGTTCTCTATATTACATAATAATAAAATTATGTTAATTATTAAATTTATTAATAATAATTTTCAAGTTTATTATTATGTTTTTTATTTATTAAAATATAATATTCATTTACATTATCAATTATATTCACATCTAACATTTTGAGGATATTCAGTTAATATGTCCAAAATGAAATTGGTAGGATAAGTACAATAAAAAATGTATTTATACTATAATATATATAATAATAATAATCATAAATGTAAGTATAATTTGTCTACATAATTTTTTCTTTTAAACCAACCATTAATTATGGTTATTGAAAATGGACTATGTTACAATCATGGAGATTGTAAGTCACATATACACATGGGTAATGTTTTTATTTTTCAATGATTATGATGGAAAGTAAATAGTATTATTTTATTATTCAATAATTACAAATATAAAATAAATAAAATATTATTTCTATAAAGACACACACAGATAGATATATATATATACCACTTAGGTGATTCATTAATAAAAAATGAATAACACTGCTTCATGGAGGTGATAATCAACACATATGCTCAGATGGAATTATCATATTTCAATGATTGGGAAGGTAATAAAATATATGATATATAAATTTTAAGTAATGATTATTATTTCAGGAAAATAATATATATAAATTAAATCCATCATAAATTAATTCTTGAGATAATAATATAGGAAACAAATTAAATCAGTTCATAAGGCTATAGCCCTTCATTCACTTGAATGGTGGTTTTATTTTCGATTTGATGGAATAAGACATTACATAAGGTTATTCCAATAACAATATAAAATTTTAGTATATAAATTTAGATTATAATATCATTTTTATTAAATGAAATTTTATAGAGGATGAATAATAAATTAAACTCAAAAACATGGTTATGAGTAATACATCTCCATCAGACAACCCCTTCAGGTTTACACCAAATTCCTTACTAAGAGGATTTCATAATAACAAAAATCTTTTAGGATATGTGAAGGGAATTAAAGAAGGTAATTTTTTATTTATTGGTTAATTTTTTTAGTATGTATAAAAATGTATACGAGGTGATCTTTTTTCTATATGAAAATAGTTTTTTAGAAAATGACTCACTATATTTTTAAAAGGTTTTTATATTCATTTATAATTAATTTGTCACTGAAAAATTATTTATATATAAATGTGTAAATTTTATATGATCATATTTTTTTAAATCCTAATGGTATCCTCTATTTAGATGTCTGTGTAATAACATTCATATTAAATAATAGAATTTTTATTGTATGACATGTTTTGTTAAAACATACTATTGCATGTAACTCAAGCTATGATCAGTGATGTATATAATTAATGTTAAAATCTATGTTGTGTAAAATTTTAACATTTTTACCATTAATTATGATGAAATATTAAGTTAAACTTACTAAAAATTATTAATTACAATCATTCAAAATAAGGAATCTACTTTTTCAAATTAAAAGTCCATAATTTGTAGAAATTAATTTTATAATTATCCCGCACCACATGATGAAACATAATTTCTAAAAATACTATTTCTAAGTGTAAAAGTATTTTTATAATAATATCATGTATAATATTGATATATATTTATTTAATTAGATAGTATAATTATAGTACTTTAGGATCAAATAAAAAATACATTGGTGCATTTGATGAAAATGTGTTTCTGAGTTATAAATTTATTTCACTGAAAAATTAGTAATTTTTTATTATTTATATATACATTATATAAAACAATTATACATCATTTAATAATGTGGCAAACACTACTCATAACCTTTAATTCAATTAAAATATTATAATGGTCATATTTGCAATAATAATATTTTTTTGGTTTATTTAATCTTACTATTGCGTCTTTTATACACTATCAATCATATTGTTCATTTAAAATATCATGGTGTGAAAACAATTCTAGGCATTATGATTATTTTATAAAATATTTTAATCATTAATAATGATTAATTTTTTGTTTTATATTCTCATTCTATGATTTTTTTTATTCTTTCATGTCTTATGGTCAAGTATTTTGATATAGTGATCCTTTTAATTATGTATTTATCGAATTTAAATATTTTAACTATTGGTTATGATATAATACTCTATGACTCACTGATATTTTTTTCATTACTAATCATTTGATCCCACTCCTTCTTATATTTCTCATTTACCGAGGAAATTATATTTAATAATTTGATTATTAAGATTTCATGTGTGGATAAATTTTATAGAGATAGTAAGGATTATTATGTAATATTATGTCATATTGTTAATACCCAAAATACTAAATTATTGGGTTAGGTTAGTGTGTTTATTTTTGAGTTTTAATTCATAAAAAATATTTGAAATTTTGTAATATATATATTATTATGTATTTATATCAATTGGAATTAGAGAGTGATTTGGTTGTTTTTTGGTATTAGGTTAATAATTATAATAGGACTCAAACATTAATCAATTTAGGTTGAAATGAATGTATCATAAGTACGTATTATAAGAAAGGTATTGTTATCCCTGATTTTTCATAATCATATATGTTATTACTAATATATTTTTAAAATATTTTTTTTGTTCTCACATTGATCCTTTTAATTTTATTAGATGCATTGAACTAGGTGGAACCATGTTAATAAGAAGTATTATGGATAGTGTGGGGATTTTCCCAACGAACCACCAAATGGGATGGGAGGTGGTGTGTAAAAAATATTTTATATTCTATATATAGATATGTGTAAAAACCTAATCCACTTCTAGTCTCTTAATGTTCTAATGGTGGATAAAAAGTACATTGAGTCCTTTAAGTGTCAATGAACACCATCCTTTAGTGGATCTTATAATTGATTAATCCCTAGGAGAGCAATCAATAGGATAAATATGTTATTTTTTGTTATTTAATTTATGGAGTAGGAAAAGTTAATTTTGGTTATTTATTATTTTGAATACCAAGAACTAAAATTGTGTACTTTGATAAAAAAAATGATGAAAACAAATTACTCTATGGAACAAAATAAGTTTTTTAATGGTTGGGGTTGAAGCCATATTTTATTTATAGAAAAAGAGGAGAATCCCCTTTGTAAAATGAGTTAAGGAGAACCCATACAACATACTATAAAAAATTCTATGATGAATGAAATCCCAATGGATGATAAGGATCAAAATGCTCAATAGAAAACAAAAACCAAACATGCATCAGTGTAGGTCTCGTTTCCCCCTTCCATACCAAATAAATGCAATAGAAAAGTCATTATATGTTGACATTTCACCACATCAAATATGTTTTTTCGTTCTAGAAACAAAATGTGTTAGAGAACCCATCCTTATAGGAGAATGAGGAAGGAGGGCCAGATTATAGGTGCAAGAACACCGAAATCACATTCGATCTGCCCTCCCGACTCGTAGAAAAAAAGCACTTCAATACCAACCTGATGTAACAAAAACTAGACAATAAATTCTATGCATGAAGTCAATAGTGTGGTTCCCAAATAGTTGAAAATAAATAGATAGCTTATGATGGGTGTCAACACACCCATCCCTCCTTTGATGTCTCCCACCCTGAAGAACCATCATGTACCACACCACATGCAACCAGAAAAAGACCAGAGCTTGAATTGACATCAGTAAAGAAAACTATAAAAAACATTCCTAGAACAATGCAATATCAGAAACATTGATAATGAAAATACAACAGAGAAAAAATCCTGAATAGAATATCATCGTCTCTGTCTACCAAATCAAAACCAGATCCACACCAAGCATCAAAAAAAACCCACCAAAGACAATCAAAGAAGTCCCTAATGTGGTAAACCAAATGTAGTCCCAAAACTCGGTAGCCACATGACACCAGAGTAGTAATGAAAAATTGAAGCGCATAATGGTATGAACTATAACAGCCAAAGCCACATCATGGATTAAGATAGAGTAACCGGAAGGTGCATAATAGAGAACCAAAGCAATAAAAAGGTGATTCAAATTAAAAAATGATAGAGAAATAACCCAGGAAACAAAATCAAATGATTGGGAATTTGATTCATATGTATTGTAGTAGTCCATAAGGATATAATTTCTAAATTCATAAAAATAGTCCAATTAACACAAAAAAGGAGAAAAAATTACCATATAATAAACCCCCTACATTATAATTATTAAAATATAAATAATTTATTATTTATGATAATAAATACACCAATATACTAGAAAATGTGGATAATAATTATTTTTAACCAACAAAAATAAGAGATCAAGGAATGGAAAATGAAATCACAAACAGTAAAGGGGATGAAAATAAAAAACAGTTAACGGTGTACTATTAGCCACTCTAGAAAAACAAATTTATTATTTTATTATAGCTATTAATTTTAATTTATATCTTGTATGTTTTTATGACTATTTATTCACTACTAAATTTTTTATATTGAATTATAAGTAAAACAACATAGTGGTATGATGATTTCAATCCAAATTATATAACTCTTCTCTAATTTATATTTAAAAGAAAAAACTTCTAGTACATTTAGTTATTATTCCTTCAGTAGAGTTTGGTGTTATATTGTGCAAGAATTTTTTATATTTATAAAGACTCATACCAACTATCGAGATAGAGAAATCTCATTTCATATCCTAGTTATACCCATAATCAAATAATAATTACATCATGATTATGAACCCCATTGGGAAACTAATTCATTAATATGTGTCCTAATACCTAATAATGAGGGACATATGGATCAAATGGTTGGGGAGTAACCCAATACAACAATTATTCCAATCTTATGGTAATATATTGATTTTTTAGAAACTGTTTCCTAGAATTCTTCTAAAACACGATGTTGAGTTTCCCATTGAACTCATACATGTGTCTATGCCTATATCAAAGTGTTATTTTAGAATTACCCCTGTTGAATTGGAATAAATAAAGAAAAAACATTAAGAGTATTTATAAATTTGATTTATTTACCTAATTTTTCCATAGTGTTATCCAACCCTCTTTTTCATGAAGGGGGTTGGTTCAAAGTGACCCTACATTGATTATCATGTTCATAATAAGTTAATGATAACTAAAAAATATCCTTCATCCCGTTTTGATAAATTAAATTATAACCTCGAGGGGTGAAATACTTTTTTGGGGGTTATTTATTCTAGATATCACTAATTAATGGTTAATAGGGAATATATCCCTGTAACTACAATCCATACAAGATATAGATACTTTTTTCCTAATGATTCCATTCATGATTACAAGTTCACCTATTATCATGATGGATTTTGGGATTAGAGACTAGAGAGATAACCTTGAATATTACGTGGAAGTGTTTAACAATAGTATTATGAAATATTCTATTGTAAAAGAATATTACAAAGGTAAATTTACATAAAATTTTTTGTTTTTAAGTTATAAACTATATTTGATTGCATAAAAGTTATGAAATATATATCTTAAACGAATAAAAAAATATTATTATTTTAATGTCAACATTATAACCAAGCCATTAAATTAGAGGGTAAGAATACTAAAAATTTATATTTATAATATGTATAAATTTCCTAACTAATATAAATTCATTTATTTATGTTTAGAAAATAAATTTTTTATTTTTTTATTTTTTTGATAAAAAAATCTTCATTTTTTAAATCATCAAGTAAAAATTGACTTAGGAAATTTTTTTGATAATTTTTTGAATATATCAATTTTTTAATAAAATAATTGAAAATAATGATATTTTTTGAAACCATTATTTTATTTTCAAGTAATTACAATATAAAAAGATTAATTTTATTAGTTTTAGAGTTTTATTAATTCCTTTTTTTAAATTTTGGGGTTTGAAATTGATTTTATACATTATTGTAACATAAATAGATTTTATATTTAGGAATTTTCCTGAAAAATTGTTTTGCATTGCGTTGTGTCGGAGGAATTTTAAATTAAATTATTCCAATTATGTGATTTGAATTTAAAAAAAAATTAAATATTTTTCATTATGATGTTAAAATTTAGTAAATAGTTATTTTTTATGGACAATATGAATAATAACCTCGTTAATGTTTATTACCGTGGTAAAGAGTAAATTGATTAATTTAGGTTACCAATAAATAAACAGGTATTATAAAATGACCCCGTCACTTGAATTCCATTATTTATGATTCAAGTTCATCAATTTCCATCCAATGTAATATTATATGTGATTTCTCATCTATTTTTCTTGAGATTCTGAGTTTTATAGTATTTTATTTCACGAAATGTCAAATCTCACACTCATGTTTATAATAACTATAATATTTTTAATATGGGTTTATCTAGAGGATATTCTTGACTATGAATATTATTATGGAATATTATAGATTCATAATAATCATGATGATTTATTTATAATTTTTAATAATTAAATAATTTACTTAAATTCTTGAACAACACTAAATGAATAATTTATAAAATAATGGAGAAATAAAATAAATGATATTACAAAATATTAAAATTAAAATAATTTGATTTAAAAAATGTGATATAATAATTTTATATGTTACCATGAAGTTTTATGGATATAATAATATTGTTTTTTTCAAATTATAGTCAATATCTGGATAATATTAATGTTAATGTAACGAATAGTTCTAAAAAATGAAATTATTGATATTTGAGAAAAAATTAATAGTTTATTAACTAATATAAAACTCATGAAAACTGAATATTCATCATCATGACAATGAAATATATTAAGATATAATCCATGGTCCATTTATGGTCTATTTTTTATTTATAGTAACTATATTGACCCACAAGGATTTAAAATCATTATTTTCACGGGAAGTTTAAGAATGGTTAATGTGGTGTTAAAACCAAATGATGTGGGAAACAATTTTACATAAACATGACCAAAATTATATAATGATTTTATTTCATTAATAATAACACTCAATTTTAAATAAATGAGTTTGGATATGTTTATAATTTAATATTTATTTTTATAAATTTAATCTGTTTTGAAATTCCATCAGTGCCCCTCCCTGATTTTATAAAATGGAACCTTTTATTATATTTTCTTCATAGTTAAGCCACCATTTATTGGCCAATAAATTCCCAAATAGCATCCTATAAACTATATCTTAATTATAGAGTCTTTAGTTTTTAGATATTACAAATATTATTGGTTGTTTTTTATATAAAATGATGTTTTCCAATGAAGAAGTATCATTTTTAATCAAGATTTTCTATTTTATTTCTTCCTCTGTATCCTTAAAATATTGTAAAAAATTGGTAAAGTAAATAAAATAGTATAATCCATATAATTAAATGTTTATTTTTTGATTTATTAACCTATATCCATATCATATTCTATCAAATGGTAAACAAAACCATCATTCATGTGTATGTGAGAATACCCCCTTGTGAACCGATGTAGTTTGTTTCCCGTCACTGTCTATCAAGAATGTAAATATAGGTGAAATTGATTTTTATATATGATATTCATGACATATTTATAATTATAAAAGTATAATATATAATCTAACTATCTACCCATATATTTAGTAAAAATTGATTACGGCGTTCACACGTATGTGTGGACTACCACCTTCACAAAGCTATGTTAGTTGTTTTTATGACCACAACATGTGGATCATATATATAAGTATATTTAAATAGGTTATATTATATTCATGATATTTTTATAATTATTTATTAATAAAATGATACTTATCCTTTTCCACAATGATAATTGATACATCGAATATTTACTCAAACATTTGTACAACCTACCATCTCAATGATTTTAACATATTTCATTCCCAATATACATATTTAATTGATGGATTTAAATATAATATATATATATATAATGTATTTATTAATTTTTAATTAGTTATTTTTTCTAGATATAGTTTACTAACAGCCACTTAGATCATAGTCGACTTATTAATTTATTTTTTAATTAGGAACCATATATCACTAAAATAAACAACATAAAAATAAATGATTAAGTTAGTATTAAAGCTTTGTAATAAGTGTGATAAAATTAATAATAAACATGAAAAATTAAATTAATAATTTAAATAATTAACCTAATTTTATTATTCATGAAGATAAATAATTCACATGATGAGTCAGACTCATGTTTGTGATTCTTTATCTATAAGTTATTTTTAAGACTTATTTGATGTTATGCAGCTATTTATGATTACGAGTTGTACATACTAAAAATTTTACATATCAAATCAATATTATTATTTTTTCATGATATTTAAATTTTCATTCTATGTTATTATTTTATGGCATTTATGATTTATAATTTTCCAAAACTGTTAAGGTTTAGTTTTATAATATCATTATTATTTGGGACTTTTTATGTTTACATCCCTAATGGGGGATATTTATCATAATTTTACATGTTTTCTAAAAATATTTTAAAATATTTTATTTTAAATTTATTCTATAATTTATTAAAATCAGTTTTACTAATGTTTTACTTTTTAAAACATTGATTGAAAGGGTTATTTTAATCTTTTTCCAAACAAGGTACTTTGTGAATTTTCTATCATAAATATGGTGGGAATTTTTTCTAACCTATATGAGATGATAATTATTTCCAACCATCATGACACCTCAATTATTTGAAAATTACACTACATGTTTTCATGTAAATTTTTAAATAATTTTTTTCATTTCTATGTACGCAATTTTTTGAACATTTGATTTGAGTTCAAAATGAACATGCTATTATCTTCATTAATCTTTTTATGTAATATTTTAGAAATAAATTTTCCAAATAATATGAAATCCCTTATTGTTATCATATATTTATTAGGAAATTATCCAATGATACCATATGTAGTATGTTTCATGTGGTTCTCTGTTTTTGATGAAAATATGAAATGTTTATGAAACTCATTTATTTCATGTGTCCTAATATGGTGGATTAATTATTATCTTGTGGAACACACACACATATATATGATTATAATTATTTTATAGGTGAGATATATATCTCCCTATAATACATTGGGTAAGTTATTATATTTCCTGGGTTAATAATGGGAAACAAGTCGATGTGGTTGAACTATTATGGGAAACCAGTTGATGTGTTTGATCCATTATGAGAATAAAGTGAATGTGCTTAATTTTTATGGGAAATAAGTTGATGTAATTGATACACTGGGAGAAAAAGGTGTATATTCCTAATCCAAAGGTCTTTTTCGTTAATCAAGAAATATGAAATGGGTTCCATACATTTGTTTATGACACACATATTTATGACCTGAAATTATGGTTCTTGATTGACTTATTAGGATTTCTTATTGTTTTGAAAAAAATTTAAAATGTTAATGGTTTATTCCATGAATAAATTTTATGATATTTTACATATTGGGAATGAACATTGTAAGTTATGGTAAACTTAGTATACCATTACTGCTATATTATTCTTTCATATGATTATCTATTGATATATCCCACATATACCCATATAGAGTATCTGATCTCACCCATTATTATGTTTCCTTCTCTTAGGTTATGATGAATGATGCTAAATTATTTTTATTTATAATGGTTTATTATTTTTTCTATTTTATGATAGATATTGAAGACATACCATGGAATATAAAATGATGGGTATCTTTGGAGATCATGTTGATCTTCATCAACCATTTTTTCATGAGCCCAAGCTGTTAAATGGGTTTCTTAATTATCTATAACTATAAAAATAAATTTACTAGGGTATGTAAGTTATACATTATTTCTTTTTTCTGTATGATGTTTTGGATGAGAATAACGGGGTCACATTTATCATTATTAATGTATGAAATGTAATGTTTATGCATTAACACAAGATCTAGTAGTGAATATATTAGGCTGTTATTCTTGATACCAGAAACATGTTTAGATAACTTCATAGGACATGATGTTATTTAATAATATTTTTAATGTATTAAATATCCATAATGGTTACTATTTTATTGAGAATCGTAGTCATTTTTTATAAAGAAAAAGAGTATTAGATAACCATTGTGGTTAAAAAAATTATTTATTAAGGTTATCTATGGTGATTTTATCACATTTCTAGAAACATAATAAGAAATATATTATGAAATTTTTAGAAAAACGAAAACCCATAGGTTTGGTGAAAACCCATCACATTCAATTAGATCACAAGTTTTTAACCTAAAACTGATGGAAAATAAGGGTAAATTAGAAACAACCACTATAGGAAAAAGGGTTTGTTGTGACGGGTTATTTGTGACGGGACATATTCTTGTCACAATAGGTCTGACGAAAGGGATATTTTCAACAGTGAAAATGTCCCTGCCGCAATAGGTTTGGCGCGGATTTCAAGCCAAAACGCGGGTAATGTATTTGCGACGGGCGGCTACTCCCCGTCGCAAATACCCTACTGTGGTGAATACTATTTGCGACGGGTAAAGCCACCCATCACAAATAGTATTTACCGCGTCAGGGTATTTGGGTCGGGAAACTTCACATGTCGCTAACGTTATGTCAGCAGGTAAGTATTTGTGATGGTTCCCTTTGCAAATTCCTTTTTAAACGCTGACTGTAATTAATGCGGTCGGTTGGAATTTGTGATGGGTACCCGTCGCAAATAATCGTGTCGCAAATAGTATTTACTATGTCAGGGTATTTGCGATGGGAAACTCCGCCTTTCACTAACGTTATGTCGGCAGGTATGTTTTTGCGACGTTTCCCGTCACAAAATCCTTTTTAACCTTCTACCATAATTAATGCGGGCGACGAGAATTTCCGATGGTGCCCATTGCGAATACGCTAACCTATATATACCCCCATCCATTTCAATTTTGAAAACCATCAAATCTTCTTCCTCTCCTCTCATCTTCTTGATGCTTTAGTTTTAAGCAACAAAAAATTTTCGATTCTTTTTGCGAGACCGTCGGAAGGCAATAAAAGGGGTCCATAGCTTCATGATTTCAAAGGTATTTACGTTTTATTTAATTTTATATTTATTTAATTTTTTTTATTAATTTTAATTGTTGTTCTAATTAAATTAGATTTAAATTAATTTATTATTTATATTTAGTTTTATTAACAAAATGATATTATTATAAATAATTATAAATAATTATTCATAATTAATTCAGTATAATTAGTATAGTTTTTGGTTTATCAATCAAATAAATCACTGTTTGGATACGAACAAGTAGAGGCGGCTCTGGCACAGATCTACCTTGGAGTCAAAACACTGACAAGGCGTTTTGGGCTTGACCCTAGGTATCCTGGTACACGACAATGGGCCTTGCTGCATTCTTGGATTGAGACTCCTAGGGGATATTTATTTGGCAATAATTAGATTTAATTTGAAATTTAAAAATAATTAAAATATATTTATTCAAATAATTAGATTTATTCAAATAATTTGCAAATAATTAAAATTAATAGCGATTTAATTCAAATATTTAAAATAATTAGCAAATAATTAAAATATTTAGCTATCAAAATAAATAGAGATTTAATTATATTTATTCAAATAAATATCAAATAATTAAATTAAATTGCGATTTAATTCAAATAACTAATTAAAATAATCATCAAATAATTAAAATAATTATAAAATAATTAAAATAATTGTCAAATAAAATAAATATCTATTTAATTCAAATAATTAGGAATTAAAATAATTATATAGTGATTAAAATAATTAGCAAGTGATTAAAATAATTAGCAAGTGATTAAAATAATTAACAAGTAATTAATATAATTAGCAAGTGATTAAAATAATTACCAAGTAATTTAAATAATTATCAAGTGATTAAAATAATTTGCAAGTGATAAAAATAATTAGTAAGTGATTATAATAATTGGGAAATAATTAAAATAAATAGCGATTTAATTCAAATAATTATTTAAAATAAATTGAAAATAATTAAAATAATTAATTAAAATAATTAGAAAAGAATTAAAATTATTATCAAATAAATAAAATAATTATCAAATAAAATAAATAGGGATTTAATTCAAATAATTAGGAATTAAATTAAATGGAGATTTAATTCAAATGATTAAAATAATTTGCAAGTAATTCAAATAATTAGAAAGTAATTAGAATAATTAGAAAATGATTAAAATAATTAGAAAGTGATTAAAATAATTAGAAAGTGATTAAAATAATTAGGGATTTCATTAAAATAATTGTCAAATAATTAAAATAAATAACAATTTAATTCAAATAATGAATTAAAATAATTGGAAAATAATTAAAATAATTAATTAAAATAATTAGGAAATAAATAAAATAATTATCAAATAAAATAAATAGCTATTTAATTAAAATAATTAGGAATTAAAATAAATAGTGATTTAATTCAAATGATTAAAATAATTACCAAGTGATTAAAATAATTAGTAAGTGATTAAAATAATTACAAAGTGATTAAAATAGTTAGCAAGTGAGTAAAATAATTAGGTATTTCATTAAAATAACTAGAAAATAATTAAAATAAATAGCGATTTAATTCTAATAATTAATTAAAATAATTAGAAAATAATTAAAATAATTAATTAAAATAATTAGCAAATAATTAAAATAATTATCAAATAAAATAAATAGCGATTGGTTCAAATAATTAGGAATTAAAATAAATATAGATTTAATTAAAATGATTAAATTAATTAACAAGTAATTAAAATAATTTGCATGTGATTAAAATAATTAGCAAGAGATTAAAATTATTAGCAAGTGATTAAAATAAATAGCAAGTGATTAAAATAAATAGAAAGTTATTAAAATAATTAGCAAGTGATTAAAATAATTAGCAAGTGATTAAAATAATTATCAAGTGATTAAAATAATTAGAAAGTGATTAAAATAATTAGAAATTGCTTAAAATAATTAGCAAGCGATTAAAATAATTAGTATGTGATTAATATAATTAGAAAGCAAGTGATTAAAATAATTAGAAAGAAAGCGATTAAAATAATTAGCAAGCAAGCGATTAAAATAATTTGCAAGCAAGCGATTAAAATAATTAGCAATCAAGAATTTAAAATAATTTGCATGAAAGTGATTAAAATAATTAGCAAGCAAGCGATTAAAATAATTATCAAGGAAGTGATTAAAATAATTAGCAAGTGATTAAAATAATTAGCAAGCGATTAAAATAATTAGCAAGCAATTAAAATAATTAACAAGAGACTAAAACAATTAACAAGCGATTAAAATAATTAGTAAGTGATTGACCGCTCGTTCAATGAAAAACAAACGTGATTGACCACTCATCCACCTCAATTCTCTTTTCATCTACATGTTGACGCTTGACATGAAGCTTCTGTCTCCACATGTAATATTTGCATTGACTGTCAAAATCGACCTGCCAGTGAATGTGAATATTACATGTGGAGATAGAAGTTTTCTGTCAATCGTCAACACATAGATGAAAAGAGAATTGAGGTGGATGAGTGGTCAATCATGTTTGCATTTCCATTGAACGAGTGGTTAATCACATGGTCTCTTTATATCTTCCCATTACTAATTAGTAACATAATTATTATATAATTATTATATAATTAGTAACATATGTTATTATTATATGATTAATATTTATGAAAAAATAATATTAATATTTATGTCATGTTCAATAATATTTTTGCATCAACCGTGTCTAATGTAAACTCTACAATTGTCTTCGCATAGTTAATCACCTCGTAAGTAGCGTAGCAATAAGACGATCCAAGTCATTTCTAAAATTTGGTCGCTCGTAATTAGTGGTAATTATTAAGAAGTAGTTTTAATATCTTCTCATTTTAAGGATTTTTCTAAGTTAACATTGTACACAGTTGACACAAACCTTTTATTGAGCATGAGCTAAATATTAACGACCCTTTAGGATTTGAACATGTTAATAATAGATCAAATCATGTTGCGAATAACTATCATTAATTACCAATAATTAGTAATAATTACCTATTATTACAAATAATTAGTAATAATTACTGATAATTACCAATAATTAGCATTAATATTACTTAAAATGTTGTCTATTGTAAATAGTGGTAATTATTAAGAAGTAGTTCTAATATCTTCTCTTTTGGAATTTTTCTAATATCAATTTATTCAAAACCAGTAATGTTTTAATGTTTTGTGGAAAAATATAGAACAATGAAGTCGGCAATAATCATTATTAGAAGACCGCTTATGGATAAATCAATATAGAAATCCAAATTGTTCTGGGTTAAATTCTGTATATATCGAGGGTGTAGAGAATTTCTTATCATTTGCATCATCAAATCCATAATTTGTTTCAGAAGGCACAATAAAGTGTCCTTGTAAAAAATGTGCCTGATAACGTTTGACACATTTGATAAAGTTTGGGGACATCTATATCATTTTGGTTTACAACTCGATTTTGTTTTTTAGTTTCAACACAGTGAACGCAGTTCCAGAGAAGGTGATACTAAGTTGATTCTGAATCCATCGCGGTTTCAAAATTTAGTACATGATGTTGCATGTCTATCTATTCAACATACCGAAAATCAGGATGATATTGATTCAACTCCTGAGTTGGCACCATATAAATTTTATGAGTTGCTGAGGTCTGCTAAGGATGCATTGTATCCTGGTTGCAAGATATGAAAGTTAGAACTAGTTGAAAAATTCATGTCTATCAAATCAGATAATGGAATGTCAAACAACTGTTTTGATCAGATATTTTCTTCGGTTAAAACACTGTTTCCCGAAGGAAATGTTTTTCCTGCAAGTTACTATGAAAGTAAGAGGCTGGTTCAGAATTTGGGACATAGTTGTCAAAAGATTCATGCATGTTCAAATGATTGCATTTTATATTCTGGTGAAAATGAGTCGTTGGATAGTTGTCCCACATGTGGACAATAGAGGTATAAAGAAGCCCAACATGGGAAGTCTAGCTTGATTCCTATAAAACAGTTGTGATATTTTCCTCTTACATCCAGACTGCAACATTTATTCACGTCTATGAATAGAGCGACAATGATGTCATGGAAAAAAACGAATATTTCAACCAGTAAAATCTTGAATCTTCTAACTGATGGTGATTCATGGAAAACTTTTGATAGAGTGCATCCATCATTTTCTTTAGAAGCTCGAAACGTGCAACTGGGTCTTTCCACTAATGGTTTCTATCCATTTGGATCTTATGGTAGTCAGTATTCATGTTTTCATGTCTTTATAACTCCGTACAATTTACCTCCATGGATGCTGATGAAGAAGCCTTATATCTTTTTGACCCTATTAATCCTAGGATATCCAAAAAAGAATATTTATTTATATTTGAAACCATTGATTGATTAATTAAAATTATTGTGGAGTACTGGTGTCAATACATATGATGTTGCAGTGAAACAGAATTTCATACTAAGAGCAGCATTGATGTGGACAATTAGTGACTTCCAGGAATATGCCATGTTATCTGGCTAGAGTACACATGGACCGAAATCATGTCCATACTTTATGAGAGAGAACAAAGCATTTATGCTTTTCCATGAAAAAAAACCATGTTATTTTGACTGTCATCACAGATTTCTTACAACTGATCATCTTTTTCGGAGGAACAAATCTCATTTTAGAAAACGTACAATTGAAAGAGATGGACCTCCTAAAATGCTATCAGGTACAGAGTTAAAATCAGTTATATTTTAATTACCTCCTATCACATTTGGACCCACAATAAACCAATATAATATTTATGGCTTTTGGAAAGAACACAATTGGATAAAACGGAGAATTTTTTGGGATTTTCCAAATTGGTCTGATTTGATGGTCCGCCACATGCTGGATGTTATGAATATTCAAAAGAACTATTTTGATAAATTATTTCATACAATTTTGGATACAACTGGTAAGAGAAAAGATAATATAAAGGCACGATTAGATCTTGCCCAAATTTGCAGATGCCTAGAACTTGAACTGTTTTAGAATGTTAGAACACAAAGGTTAATGAAGCTGAAAGAAGCTTATACACTGTCCAAAGAAAGTCTCTTATTATTTTTTCAGTGGATTTCAGATTTGAGACTTCCAGATGGTTGTGCTTCCCATCTGGGTAGATGTGTAAAGAATGGTTATATTAGCGGATTAAAAAGTCATGATTTCCATGTTATAATGGAAAGAGATATGCCAATTGGATTAAGAGGTATGTTGAGTTCCACAATTTGGGACTCGATAACAGACATGTCATATTTTTTTTCGAGACATTTGTGCAATGACAGAAGATTACGATTTTCTAAGAAAACTTGAAGAAGATGTTGTTGTAATTATATGTAAACTAAAAAAAACTTCCGCCATATTTATTTGACTCAATAGAACATTTGATATTACATTTTCCACATGAAGAAAAGTGTGGAGGTCCAGTAAAATTTTTATGGATGTACCCATTCGAAAGATGAATGCAGAAGTTGAAAAAAAATTACGTAACAAAGCATCTGTTGAAGGATCAATTACTGAAGCTTATTTGAAAGAAGAAATATCATTTTTTTGCTCTCCATATTTTGAATCTGAGTATCCCTCAAAACACAACTGCAAGGGATGGAATGAGGGGAATGTTGATGACGGAATGGAAAATAAATTATCAGTTTTTAATTAGTCAGAACTTGGTTTCAGTGGATTTCATGAACGATGGCTTTCAGATGACGAACATCACAGAGCTGAAACATATGTTCTGCTCAACTGTGAAGAGATGGCATCATTTGTACTATAAGTACTTCTATCACTTATTCTATCATTTATGTTACAATAAGTAACTTTATTTTATAGGTTATATGATAATCATATCAAGAAACAACTTCCACAAATTACAGCAGCTGATCCCGAAGAACTCCAGTATAATTTTTTTTTGTGGTTTAAAAAACTGGTAACATCAATTCTTCATATTTTAACATCTCATTTAGTTTATTATTTATTATATTGATAATTATTTTAAAAAATTTCAGTTGTCTCAACATGCTGATAAATTTGACAAACCTCTATGTATATTGAGTAACCCACAATCAAAAGTGGGTAAATCTTATAATTCATATGTGGTGAATGGATTTCGATTTCATACACGTGCATATAGGGAATAAAAAAACAATGAAAAGTGGAATTTTCTTGAGAGGATCTCATCATAGAGAAAATTAAGTTGAAATTTATGGCATGCTTGATGAAATTATTGAACTCTGTTATCTATGACAGCATTACATAACGATGTTCAAATGTTGGTGGTTAGATACTGAGAGAGGAGTTTGTGGTCATCCTACTCATGAAATCATCAATATTAAATATAAAAGTCTTCTTGCAGTAAATGAAACATTTTTACTAGCTCAACAGGGACATGAAGATTATTATGAAAAGTACAGTTCTACGTCAAGAGACCTGAGTGATTGGTGGAGCATAATAAAAATCAAAATTCGATACAATCAGTTTTCTCAAAGTGATGCTTGTTTCACTGAAGTTCAAGGAATTGAATTTTTTCAAGAGACTACTCAAAATCCATATTTTTCACAAAGAATCATGAGTATCAATGATGAAATCCCACAATTAAGTTTCTATGGTGATGATGATGTTAATGATGTCACAAATGAATTTGAAATGTTAAGAAATTATGGAAAAGAAACTCAAATGGATATCGATGATATTGAGGAAGAATATGAGTATGACATCGTCAAAAATGAAGATGATGATAAAGGTGGACATTAATATAATTCAATTCTAGTTATATATAATCATAACTTATATATATGTATATATAATAACAATTTTTAATTATTTTCTAACAACATTCATTTTCTATTTCAGATGAATGACGAGCTATTTCGTCAGTTGTCGGAGGCTGACCTAGCTACGGATGAGGATGATTTTGGGTCATCTGACCCTCAGCATACTGACACTTTAGGGAGTCCACAGAGGGGGCATGGTCTTGCACGACTGATGATCCCTGACCCCATCCCCGAGCGACGTCTGCGTCTTAGGTTCGATCCACGCACACGGAGCTATGATAACTTGTGCATTTTATTAAGATTTCATTAATTTATTTACATAATAAATGTTCGATTATTTTTTTACAGTTTTCTGCATATAACAGTCAGACAGGGCAGTACTATTTTGCGCAACTATATTTTTTTCAGCTATGGACCATGTGGGAACAGATTCTCGTTGATGTGCATCAGTCCATGTTCGGCTATTGGTTGGTACGTAAATAAATAGTTTTTATTTTGAATTTTATTTCATTTATAACATGATATTGTAATTTATTTGTAGGGTTTATGGTATCTGATCGATGATACCATGCGTGACACCATCCACGAGGCATGGTAAGTGGTGATGTGTTAGCGATTATGTCAGTTTTTACACAATTTAAGAAAAATGACCCTGAAAAAAGCTGGAGTGACCGTGTTTGATGAGTCCTGTAGTGCCCACAGACCAGAGTACATTTCATCCCACGTATGGGATGGACTATTTTCACACTGGTTGAGTGGTGGCTTTCAGAGAAGATCATCATTGGGGAGGCAGAATCAGGAGAGACAAGAGGTGACTCATCGAGCTGGGAGTCGTACATTCAGTACGCATAGACAGCAGCTGGTATGTACATTTTTTAAAAATATTTTATATAACATTAAATATTAATAGTTTATTTTATATTCTTATATGTTTTCGAGCAGCCCGATATTATAGAGTTCGATGTATATCAGAATATGTATAGTGATCTAGTTATTGGAGAGATTAGAGTTGATTTCCAGCATCACATTGTGGTTAGTATTATTTGTTTTTCAGTTTGAAAATTAACTGCATATAATATATTCACAATTTTAATTTCAAATTGCAACTGATGGAGTCATATAAGGTCGCGACGTCTCAGAACCAGGCTAAGGGTCAGTTCAAGACATCTGATTAGACCAGTGGCCATTATTTTGATGTGACCGCATAGATGCAGGCTACCCAGTATGGCTTTGAGAAGGACCGAGTAGTTGGTATCAGCTCTCAGTTGACCCATGTGGCTTATTATGGTAGTGTTGTGATGTCGGCATCCATCTCAAGAGGAGCTCAGACATCATCTTACGCATCACAGTATGAGGATCAGTTGCGATCATAAAATGAGCGGATAGAGAGTCTTCGTAAGGAGTAGGAGGAGAAGTTTTAGAAGCAGCAGTAGTATGAGGAGGAGCACCGACGATAGAAGGAGGAGCACGAGGAGCAGATGAGTTGGTGGTAGCAGCGGCATCAGGAGCATATGGAGTACATGCGTCGTCTGACTTATGCATTACGGATAGAGTTTCCTCCACCAGCTCCTCCAGATCCTCCATCCCCCCCTCCTTCGGACCAGTGACCAGCTCCCCCCTCCTTCGGACCAGTGACCAGCTCCCCCCCTCCTTTAGACCAGTGATTTATTTTCATGATATAAAGTTTTTTGATTTCAAAATATGAATTATATTCTATTTATAGTTTCTGTCTTTTTTATATTGGTTTCAAAGTTTCATTATTTAATTCATATTTATTTTTAATATTTTATTTAATATTATTAATATTATTTTTTTAATGTTTTTTTATTTTAATAATAATAATATTACTCTTACTATTTTAATATTTTTTTATATTTTTTTGTGTTGCAAATATTCATAAAAAATTATGATTTATTAATTAAAAAAATTATGATTTATTATTAGTATTATTTTTTTAATTTTTTAATATATTTTTTTTGTAAATATTGTTAATTTTCATATTTTAATTATTTTAATAATATTAATAATTGATTTTCATAAATATTAATAGTAATAATAACATTATTATATTATATAATATTATATTTTTTATATTATAGTATTAATATGATTGTTAATATTTTTTTAATATTATTCATATTTTATTATACTAAAATTTTTAAATATATTTAAAATTATAAATAATTATAATGATTTAAAAAATGGAATAATTTTTTATTTTAATATTTGATTGAAATATAATTTTATTATTATTATTAAAATATTATTTTTTTTAATTATATTATTATTTATTTTTTTATACTTATTTGCGACGGGAATAAGGACCCATCCCAAAAGGTATTTGCGTCGGGCCCGCTGCAAATAGTTATTTCGAAATAACTATTTCCGGCGGGAGAATAGGTCTGTCGTAAAAGGAATTTGCGACTGGGCCGTCGCAAATAGGGTTTTTCGAAAAGGTATTTGCGATGGGCCCGTCACCAATAGTTATTTCGAAATAACTATTTGCGGTGGGCAAAGATATCCATCGCAAAAGTTCTTTGCGATGTGATCGTCGCAAATAGGTTTTTTAAAAATAACCTGAGAAGTAATCATGATGGTAATTTTTCCCGTTGCTATTAATATTATTAGCGACAGTCTCGTCGCTAATAGTTTTAATTACGACGCCGTTTTCTGCGACATGTTATTTGCGAGGGGATCCTGTCGCAAATGGCCATTTACGACGGGATCCTGTCACAAATACTCAGATTTCTGGTAGTCTACTAGCCTTCAAGAATTACAAGTTACTATAAAATTGTTTTTATAATAAAATTTATTTCATACAAAAAGATTATGTTGATGTTAGGAATATAGGTTTTATCATGTAGATAGCCATGGGATTAAAAATGTATTTGGAAATAATATGGTTAATGTTATTTTGAAAGAATTTCATTTTTTTGGGATCCTTATAGGATTAAGGTAAACATATTAAAATGGAATTTTATTTGAGAAGTGATGGATGAATTATCTATTAGAATATTATGTGATTTATATTGTATTTATAGTCATTCAGGTAATTTATATAAATGAATATCATATCATGGATATTATGATATTATGGAAATTACAATTTATAATGAGACATTAAGAGTGATTAATGTTATTGTATGATAAATGTAAAATAATTCTTGTAATACATTGTGATCAAATCATTATATTTATTGGGGTTCCATATTACTAAGGAATATTTTGAAAATTTTTAAGGATGGTTAATTATTGAATGATCTATGTTGTGCATAGGGTATGACTATGTTGTTATAGAAATTAATATAGTCTTTATTTATATAAAGGATCATTCATTTTCTTAATTATATTATACATAAAAAAATTTAGTTTCATTTATTGTCTAAATATAGGATTAATAGGGAATTATTATTTTTTATATTATTTTATCCCTATAAGTTGATTAGAATTCTTCAGGCATGAAAAATTCATCTTGAACATTATTTTTGGGGGAAAAATATGAGATTATTGTCTAAATTGCTCAAAGGAAGAAATCATACTTTTCAAATAATTATATTTCCTTATTCTTATACTCTAGGTTTTAATATAATTCCAAAAATCATTGAATGGTATTTTGGAAAAAATGTTATTTTTTCTTTCCATGAATTCAAAAACCTTTTAAGGCATCAAAGATTTATAGTTTTTTAATGGTTAAATTTCTCATGAACATATTCTATATTACTCAATATTAGTCCATGGGTGTTATTATTCTCTTTTATATCCATCTTTTCATTTCCCACTTATGTTCTTTTATTTGGAAACCTAGTTATGTGTTATTTCAGATAGCCTCCATTGTTCCCTTACACCCTTTTCAATATGATGTTTTATTAATCCATTTTATTATTTGAGATTTTAAATAAAGTGTTTTGAAATTTCCAAACATACTAATCAATCCAAAGTTCAATGGAAAGGATAAAATTTCTAAAACAGGGGTGAATTTAGTATCACTATTTATTATAAAATAAATACTATGTTCAATATCGTACTAGATATAAAATATCTATCTTAAATAATCAAAAATATCTTATTATTTATAAGTTATTGTTATAACATAGCTGTTAAATTGGAGGGTTTTAATTGGAATAAATTATTTATGAAATAAATATAAATGAATTACTTAAAATATTAGTATTTTATAACTGTTAGGGAAAATTTATTAATTTTATATGAAGTCATTTTATTCTTTAAAAATAGGTTTTCTTCAAATATATGATCTTATTATTTTTATAAGTTGTCGTTATAATTAATTTATGGATGTTTTAGAAAATTTATTTCAAAAAATTACATTAATTTTTTAAATAATATTGTAAAAGTTATCTTAGGATGAGATTTTGATAACTTTATTAGAAGTTTCTTTTTTCAATGAATAATGAAAAATACTGAGTTTTATTTAAGGCTGTATTTTAATTTAGAGTATTTACAATGTATAATTATATTTTTATTAGTTATAAAATTTATTTATTTCAATTATAAGAAAATTATTATTTTTAAATGCATTTTATAATTTATTTTATCATAGACACATTTAATATTTAAAAGGGTCATTTTTCTGAAAATCAATTTTTCATTCAGTTTCAATACAATAATTTTTTATTAAATTCTGAAACATATGTTATTTAAATTTTGAAAAAAGGATTTAATATTTATAAACAAAATTTTCAAATTTATTAAATATATATATTTTATTTTTGTGAAATATAAATAGCATCCTTGATAATTTTTATTTCCACAGTAAAGATTAAATAGGGTAATTGCAGTTAAAAATAAAAAGATATGTATTATAAAATCATCATATCAATTGGATTAAATTTATTGGATGGATACATTTATTCCATAGTCTTCTAAGATTATGTTATTTTTCATATTCCACATTCTTATGATATTATGACCATTATAGAATTTTATTTCATAAAAATTCAAACATGTCACACTCGTGTTCTTAATAATTATAATATTTTTAATATTAGGTTATCCAGAGGATATGTTCAACTATAAATTGAATTTATAAATCTAAAATATTTATCATAATCATGGTAATTTATTTATAGTTTTAATTAATTATTAATTACCTTAAATCCTTACACAATTCTAACATAGAAATTATTTAATTAAGGTAAAATTAAATAAATGATACTAAAAATATATTATGTAATTAAATCTGAGATAAATAATATGATACACGAATTTTATATATTACCACATAATTTTAAAGATATAATTACATATTTTTTTACTAATTATATGTGTTACATGTACATTATTCACATTATTGTAATGAATAGTTCTAGAAATTAACGTTATTGATATTTTATAATAAAAAATATTATATTAAATGATATAAAATTCATTAAAATAAAATATTAAACCAATCTATTAATATATGGTTTATAATATAATCCATGGTCCATTTTTGGGATTTTTTTTGATATAGTCACTATATTGAGCATTAAATTGTAAATAACCTTATTGTCACTGTATGTTTGAAATGGGTTAATGAGGGTTTAAAAATGATAAGCGTAGAAATATGGCCTAAAATTTCCCAAAAATATTTTAAAAGATTATTTATATATGCAATGATACTTTATTTGAAATAAATTATTTTGGATCTATTTTAATTGATTATTAATTTATATTAATTTAATATTTTGATAACATACATGAGTTCCCCTCTACTCACTTATAAAAGGGAACCTCTTCTTCTCATTACTCCACACATAAAACCCCTTTTTAATATGTGAATCCAAAATAAATTCCTTGAATATATCCTCACATACCAGATTCCCTATTTTTTTGCATAATAATAATATTAGAGGTCCTTAGATGTTAAGATTAGGAGGTTTTCCAAAGAAGCGGTATACTATTTAATTGAGTTGCATATTTATTTCTGATATAAACTAATTCTAATATTGTTAAATAATTTTAAAATAATAACAAAAATATAATCAATATACATATATTTTAATATTTTAAATTAGTAGACACTATATTTCTTATCTTTCATGAAATTCAAAACAAACCCATTATTCATGTGTACGACGACCTATCGCCTCATGAACCGATGTCATTTTTCCACTATCACCATTTTGAGGAATAGTTATAATGATAAAATTTATTATTATGTATAATATTCATTACATATTATTCATTCTAGAAGGATAATATATCAGTTAACTTCTTACTATTATATTAACTAAAAATGATAACGTCATTTGTGTGTGCGTGTAGACTACCACCACCACAAATTGATTTGATTCATTTTCCATCACCACAACACTTGTATGTTATATATAATTATACTTGAATAATTAATATCATATCCAGGATATTAATTTCATTATCTAATGATAAAATTATACTTAACTTCTTTCAGTAATGATCATTGGTAAATCTATACTTTTCCCATCCATACATACCAACTAACGTTTTAATTATTGTAAGGTAGTTCAATTTTCATAAAAATATTTAATGAATATATTTAAAAGAATAATTGGTGTATCAAAATGATAATTATTATGTGATTATTATTCTAAATATGGTGGAGTAATGACCACTTTGATCATAGTTGACATACAAAAGTCATTTTGGTCTTACGTACCAAATATCTCTAAAAATATGATGTGGACATAAATGATCATGTATTTTTTACAACCTAGTAATAAGTGATATAAATAGAATAGTAAAGGATTAAAAATTTATTGATCATTTAAATAATTAACATAATATTATTATTCATGATGATAAATAATTTATGAGATGAGTTTGACACAACACCGGGGTTCTTTGTCAAAATTTTATTTTCTTGAGACATATTTTATGTTTTGAATATATTTATGTTTATGAGATATATGTAATTAATATATGACATATTAAATCAATAATATAATTTTTATATGTAAATTTTTATTTTATGTTATAATTTCATTGATATTAGTATTCTAAAGTATCTATACAGGTGTGGTTTTATTTAAAAATTTCATCATTATTCAAGATTGATTATGTTTAATTCTTTATTGGGGATGTCATGACCCCATCCTTTCAAAGGTACCCCACCTCATATGGTAATGTAGAATAGAAGATAATGACCCCCTAAGTCCCACCTTCAGTAGGCCCCAGGTTGGTGACTAGTACCATGGGTATATATATCTCACAATATGGGAGGAATTTCCTTTCTTAAAATGGATTGAAAGATATGTTGGATAATCCACAAAAAAAATCGAATAAATATATTAAATAAAAACAATTATCAAACATTCATGCATAAAAATATAACTATTACAAATATAACAAAAATCCAAATTACAGTACTCAAAAGAAAGCTAATGTAGTGACTCAGTAACTGTCCCAAGCCTGAGCTAGAAACCCCCAGCATGGTCAACATAATCCTCCTGGAAATCGAAAAAGAATTCTATATATATATAGGGTAAGCATACATGTATACTCAGTTGGAAAATAAAATTCTCTCAAGTACATGTGAAAAATGATTAACACTTCATATCTTATAATTTTCAATGGACAACATCTTCTGAAAAACCAATCTCCTTTATATTTATTTAATTTATTTAACCTAGAATCATTTCACACTATGAACCATCTTGGACATTTTGTGAGAAAAAACATCAAATCTTGTAATACTATTACTTGATGTGTGACTCCTACAAATATTTTCATACACCTCGTCCTCCTTTGAAAGCTCATGAAACCTTTTATATCTACAACCACCCAAAAACAAAAATATAATGGATTGGGTGGGATAGACCGCCACCAGAGATTATTTCTGTTAAAAATCATATTTTATAAAAATGTCCTTGAAAATGATTTTATTATTCCCCTTCAATTTTTTATAGTGATGTTTACCCATGTTTTACTTTTTACAAAATGGTTTGATGGGAATATTTCAGTCAATTTTTTAAAAAGGTATATTTTATTATTTTTAAAAACACATGGTTTGATTTCTTTATAACTTATAAACCATGAGGATATTTTCAAAGAACCAATATTACTCAATGATTGGTAGATTCCATTGTATGTTTGAAATTTTATTTCCAATAAAAATATTTTCATTTATAACTATGAAACTTTTTAACTGAGTGAAGTGATTTCTAAATGAAAAATTTAATTTCCTCAAGAATTATTCCATTTGATTTTTAAAAATAAATATTACATAAATGATGGAATCCATTAATGATACATAATATTTTCCGGGAATATGATCTAGGGATACCATTTTTAGTCCTTTTCTATATTGCTTCTATTTATGTTGAAAAGATGAAATTTTTATGAAACCCATTTTAGTCATGTGTTATGATATGATGAGTGATTTATGATCTTATAAAAAACATAGGTATGATTTTCATTATAGGAATTTTGAAACCTATATTTCCCTCAAATGAATTGAGTAAAGTATTTTCTCTTATAAGATAATAGTGATAAACATGTCTATGAGCGTGATTAGTTATGGGAAACAAGTCAATGTTCATGTTCTATTATAGAAACAAGTCAATGTTCTAGATATCTTATTATAAAAAATTCAATTTTTTCTATCCACCTCATCATGTGCATCATTTTCCATTTTATCATTTCTATGACCAGATGCTTCTCCAAGATGTTAATCAGTGAAAAACCTTGATAAAGTATCTTTAAAAGAAATTACCTCAAAGGCTGGATGAGACTCCCCAACTATATCATCACATAAGATTGTATTTTTCAGCTTCTCTTGAATATGAGGAATATGGCCACAAACCTCCCTACTAGAGGAAACTAATTCAAGAGAAAGATCATCCATAGGGGGGATTTTTCAAACCAAGGTTTGATTGGATGAATTTGTAGAAAATATATGATTTATGAAAGAGGTATGTTTGATTAAAGAGTCATGGTAATTGTCACGAATAATGGATTGAAGATCTATTTCCTGAAGATGTGTTGAAAATATATATATGAAGAGTGAATTCATTGTGTTAACATAAATAATAAGTCTTGGAAGAGGATCGAGGGTGAAGGTTAGCGTGGAATAATTTCATAATAAAATGGAATTAATGATTTGGAGATATTGATATGTGTTTGGAGCATGGATGCAAGTTAGGATAGGTTGACTATTGTATGTTGATCATGTTCACTAGTTATATTAAAGTGGTGGCTGATATATTAAAAATGGAATTTATCACAATATCTAAAATCTAAAACTAATTTAAAATACATGAATGATAGATCTATTTTTAACTTGTTTAGTAGGCTGAGGTTAAACAACATTTCAATCGACTGCATAAATTTTGTTGCATAGAGAGTTAGAAGCTTCCATGAAGCTATTATTGAATGGGAACTATGGCTGTAGGAGTTGAAAAGTATGATAACTGGTATTGTTCATGATGAAAACATGAAACATGTGAATGAAACTCTTGTATGGTTTAGATGGTTGCGTGAATCAAGTTTTCATGTCTCATGTTAGTGACGTTTTGAATAAATATTTTTGGTAATATAGATTCCGTATTATTTGTGTCTTAAATGGAGAATACAGTGGTGCGATATTCGAGATTTTATTTTAAGGAAATATTTTAATGATGACTCACCAGACTGGGTTCTTAAATGAATATTTTTAAATAAATATTAAATTTTCAAGATTCTCAGGTGTTCAAATGGAGAGTTTGAATGTGTATATTCACATATTTCAATAGATCACATATTTTACTATGGTGACTGTTTTCAAACCTATAAAACTGGATTATGAAGAATAGAAATAGGAAACTGTCTTTTGTATGTGTTATGTGGCACTCCCATTGGTGTCTTGGACAAGGGTTTAACAAACCTTCTTCTGGGAGCGATATGTTTGAATGTTGACATTCTTACAAGGGGCATATAGTTTCTTCCTGTAGAGATTTACAATTCTATCCAGAGGACCCAATTATCATGAGGCATTTACCAACCATTTTCAAGAGGAGTGGAATTCCCTGAAAAAATAAAATCGGGCGGTGTGGCTCTACGAAGGAGTAAAATTATCATAGAAGAACTGCTTGGAATATTCACCATATTCATGAAATTGTATCCGAGAACGAAGGTATCATTGTATAACCTCGTGTATTTCATTTGGGGATATTGTTATATTTATGTTTGTGTGGAACTAGACTCAGGGTATGTGATAGTGGGATAACATTCTTTGTCGTGCTTGTTATCTGCTATTAAGTCCTTATCCTTGCCATGAGGTCATTGAAGGTTTTACTGGGAATTTCGATCCAAACTATATGGTGCATGATAGAGTATTTTTTGAAACAAGGTAATTCTATAGTTTTATTGGGATGGAGTCTAATCATCAACTCTAACAATGTACAACAGATTATGATCTGATATTAAATTATAAAATTAGTTAGGAATGTGAATTTCAATTTATTAATTCCAACCCATTCTCATTTCAACACCTTTTATACCCATAGCATTTTCAGAATCAATATATATAGCATAGTATCCCATATCAACTCATTATAAATTCCAATTACCTTGATACTTATTCATTGGAAATCACCATTCATTCATAGGTATTCTCAATCCTTCCCTAATTATATTTATTTTCAAGGCCTTCCCATGGTTCAGACATAGAATCTGATATAGGGATAACAGGATCGACTAATGTGGATGGGCTACGCCCATGGTGGGGAACAAGTGTCTAGGCATCAAGGAATCACCACTCATGAATGATTTCTACAAAAAAAATTAATTAAAATGGTATCAGAAAATAAATAAAATTATTCCATGACATATCAGTATTTCATACATCCACACTGAAGGAATAGAAAATAAACATAAAAAAACATTGTACAAGGTTAGAAAGGACAAAAAGAAACACACCAATTAATCCCTCTACTACCTAGTTCTCCCTCCCCTATAAAGAAAACCACATAGCCACCTCAATTTCCCTTCTAGTACCCTTGGTATAATATAACTACCCTCCATCTATAGAATGTAGTAAATGGCCTAAGGGGCTATTGCGATAAAGAAAATAAACTAAAAACATAACTAGAACATAACTATCTTTTGTGACTATATAAGTCACTTCCCTGTTATAAGAACCACAACGCCCTATGGTCAATCCTGTTCCCACAAGAAAGGAGGAAACATCATATATTAGATAAACTATTTAGAAGAAACAAATTTACATCATACCACTACCATGAGATTGTAGACATCTGCTATAGAATATTTTACATGTCTAGCAGAATCAAGAAGAAATTCCTTAGAAGAAATAGAAAACATTTTATTTGTAAATAATAATAGGAATATACTTATTATAGCAACCAATTAGTGGATGAATCACTGTGTAAAATCCCCAATTTCATTGAATAAATGGAATTTCAAAAAAACAACCATAAATACTCAATAAAATTAGTTACCAATTTTTTCATTAATGTCGAGTATTCAATGCCAAAATATTACACCATTATTAGAAGGGTTTCTAGAAAAGATCTTTAAAATAATGTGGAATGAAATTTGTAGGTTTCTATTACATAGAAAAAATATTCTCTGGAATCCATAGTTGATACCTTGTGGTGGTTCTAATACGATAGCGGTGTCTTCCAGTTTGATGAAAATTTTTCATCTATTGAAGGAGTTATGTATTCACATTATAATGTAGCAACTATTTCATTTTGAGGCATTATCGAGAATAATAGCACCTAATTGTATTGTTAATGTGATTTGGACTAAGACTATTTTATAAGGGATGTATAGAAAATGTGAAAATACATGGATAAAAAATTGGGAGTACATGTGACATTCTAAACATGAAAGAAAAAACTATATGTCTTGAAGGCACGAACATTAAAGAATTTCATTCATATTTATTGTGTGATTCTAAGGACTGATGACATCTAGAGAATAATAATGAAGAAATATTCCCTAGTGATTCCCCAAACATCCCTAAACCACATGTTTAGCTAAAAGGGGAGGCATTTAGTGAACATATTCTCCCAAACCAATGATTTAATTTATTTTGATGGTATTGTTTTTTGGATGAATTTAGATTGTTTTTTAGTGGAATGGCTTGCAGAACATTTCACCCAAAGTGGATCAATATTCATTTTTTAAAATGGGAAAAACCAATGAATAGGCAATGAAAATATCAATATACAAGATACATTTTTTCTCAACCCAAATAAAATTTGAATGACCTCTAATATTGGCCTGAGATAATAGCAATGCACAATAAGACCAAGGCAATAAATTTAATGAATTAACTGAGAACAAATAAATATTTATGTATAACAGTAATAGAAATTAACAAGTGAAAATAAAAGAAATTTGAAAATTAAAATACCAAAAATATATAAAAATTCTCACGTAAAAAAATATATGTAATGGATTTATAGTGAAAAATGATCATAGTTAAAATAACATTCTTCTCGATCACTTTGAACATCATCTGATTACAAATTTTCATATTACATTATCGATTTACAATGAGAAGGTGATTAATATGATAAGTTAATTCTATGTTTCTTTTAATTCATAATCAAAAGATACATCATCTTCAATTAAATCTAATACCACCCATTTATACTATATTGAAATGTATCATCATTAATTTATTAATATAAGAATTAATTTCAAAACATTGTATCTAATTAAAACAACGTGTAACCTATAATCAAAGATCAATTCAATAAATCATCTACCAATGATCCATAGAGAATGATTAATTCACCTTAAGAAGATTCAATAATCCTTAACTATTTCATGAAATACTACTTAAACCCCCAAAATGAATCACATCTTAAATAATCCAATCATATCTCATCATTTTTTAACAATATTTATTTACATCAGGGTTCAATAGCATGAAAAATGACAATTATTGATCATGTAAGTGAGTTAGAATTATTATGTAATGGTTGGACATCTAGTGGAATGGAATTTTTATGGTTGGAAACACTTCCACCAACAAGATCATGAAAAGTAAGGCAACCACAAGATCAAGAAATGGAAGCCTCTAATATATCAACTTCATCTTAGACATAGGATAAACTATATATCGGTTAAAGATAGCATCAATATAATATTCATAAATATAGGGACATATGATCACTATTTAATAGTTGGGGGCCCAGAATAGTGTTATGTTATCTATGCCTCTACTTCCAAGTAATGGATAGAGTATCATGCAATAATAATAAAAATGTAGATTTAAGAAGCCATAATTACAGAATTGAATAACATAAAAACCCCAAAAAACCATTTTAAATGGATATCAAAAATCATGAATCAAGCCCTCTAATCCACCCTTCATGTAGCTCATCTTTCCTGAAAGTCTAGGAACTCACAACTGTCATATTATAGGTGATATAGTAACCCATCTCCCTACTTATCAATTTAGTGTCTTATGGTCACAATGTAAATCCAAAGCATGACCGACATTATGTTTAAAATATCGATGGTAATTTATCATTCACAAACATTTGATACCAACCATAGTCTCAATAAGTAATCAAAAATCATTTCACATGTCATCCTTCAATTTTGACATAAACCTTAAGAAACATTACTCTAATTTCTATACTTTAGGCCTCCTAGAAAAAACACACATTGGTGAATACCAACAAATCTACCATCAAAGTATTCCCACCCATAGATACACTAGACAACATCGGTCCTTATATAGGAATCTCATTCTATGATACTAATTCATCACTATTGAAGAACAAATTTTTTCAATAATTCTCATCTTAAACCACCCCATAACTCATATAGATCTGTACACTTCAGGAGGATCAACATCCTCAAATTCTACCATAAAATTTTACCGCATCATTAATTTGTCAGAAGACACCCTTCATGGGTCTTTATTTTTATTTTTGATAATTCCCTTACTTTGAATTAATCAATGGGAACCTCTAATCCCAAGTCTCATAACATATAGAATATCAATCATTGTTCTAATAATGCATACCCACTCAAGTTATTGGATCATTTTTTGTAACACCCTGAGATTTTATGAAAAATATTCTTTTTAATTTCATTAATGTCTTGTGGTTTATGCTACACCAAAAGGATCTTTCACAACACACATCCCTAACTTGGAATTCATTACACGCAATAAATACCTTCCTCGATAGCCTGCGTAGTACGCAATACCGAGTATCACTAAACGAGATATTATTATAATATTCTTATGAACTAGCCGTTATGAATAGTAATTCCCACATTTTTGAATTTTATAAATTTCATCTTTCAAAATGGACTTCATTTTTGGATTCGGTATATCGAAATTAGCTTAGGGTGAAATTTTGGTACTTTTCGGATAACTTTCATATTCTGATGAATAGTGAAAATTACTAAATTTTAATTAAAATCAAATTATTTAATCGAAATAATTAATAGTGATAAATTATTAATTTGAGTGGTTTTAAAGTATATTTAGAATATATTTTTACCATTTAATATAATTTTGGTCGTTGGATGTATTTTCACAGTTAAACCAAACATAAACAAGTGTCAATCTGTTGATAGTTATTATCTCTTAAAAACACGCTATTTGTTTTGACGATGAGAATTAAATTTTAAATTAATTAAGGAAACTTATATGTTTTGAATATGGTAAAATAGACATCATTTTTTAATTCATAATATCAAATATAGCTTAGGCATAATTTTTGGTATTTTTCTAGAAACTTTCATTTTTTGATTAATAGTGAAACCACTAAGTGGTAGTTAAAAAAACCGAATTTTTCATAAAACATAATTTTACCACTTCTGTTAGAGGAATTTCTAAAATATGAGAGACACAGTTAATATCAAGGACTAAAATGTGGTTCAATGAGATTAAAATATTTTTTGGTGAATAGTGACTTTTTACTTTTATTACCACGGTTAAAAATTAATAGGATAATTAAGGGTAAAAATGATATTATTATTACCCTAACACATGTTTTAATTCTATTGGATAAGTTTAATTAGACCAAAAACAACCTTAGGAATCAAATATGACCATTTAGGCCCACTTGGATTAGATTAGGACATTTAATATTAATTTATTTAAAGAAGGGTTAAAATAGTTAAAATCAATGTTTAATAAGTAAATCAATTTTAATATAGGGTTATACATAAGATAAATTCTACTATAAATATTCATTAGAAATATAAAACTATTTCCTACATAATTTTAGTTTATTTATAATTTTTAGAAATTAAATAATTTAATTTATTTATGACACAAAGATGTTGCAGTAATTGTCTTATTAATTAAATATTGAAATAATTGAGGTTATAAATACCCAAATAAATGTAATTTGAGACTTTTTATAATTTACACTAATTTTATAGGTTAATATGACATTTTAGTATTGATTTAGTTAACTTTTTTAGAACTAATCATTCTGTTATGAGTTTCAAAAAAATCAATTACCAAATAGTGTCAAAATTGACATAAAATAGTTTCAAATATAAATATTATATTATTAATTGTTATTCTATTCCTAAAAATATATGGTTCGGCCGAATGAATTAGATAAAGTTATATATATTAATAATAAATAACTTGGGGTTATTTTGTCTTGTTATTGTAGGTTTATTAACCTTATAGTGTAAGAAAACAAGAAGACACGGTAAAAGTAAAATTATTTAACTTAATGTTAAATCTAAATGATAAGGTTAAAATAGAAATATAAACTTGTCTAAATTCAATTGGATGAGATGATTTCGACCCATCCCCAACTAATATTCTAAATAACTCAATTTGGAGCTATTAAAAACCGAATATGACTTTATAATAAAATAATATTTTTAGTTTTTCCAAAGGTGCCCCTCTCCTCCCTTATAAAAGGGAACCTCCTCCCTCTCTTCCTCACACCACTTTGAGTCTTCAAGCTCGGCCAACCCCTGCCCAATTATCTAATAAACTTCCATATAAACATCATAGAGGTTCTTGTATTCTTCAAAAACCAATTTTAGTTCCCTAAGAGGAGGTCTCAAAGAGGCGCTTCAAAGAAGACGTAATGTCCGTTGCTGATTCTTTCAACTTTATTTCATCTTCCACTTCTTCTTCTTCATTATTTGTTTCATTATGAAGTAACAACATAAGTATAACTCATATAATGATATGTTATTATAAGTATGAAACAACCCTATTTCACCATCTATCCATCCTACGGAAAATGAAATCACCACGCGTGTGTACGTACGGAATACTGTCTCCACGCCATGGTGAAATCTGTTTTTCCACCAACACCTTACATGGATGGGTATAATGGTGTAAATAATAACTATATATGGTTATTATAACATCATATTTATTCTGATATATTATACCATACAATCCAATTCTATTCAATAATTATGGGAACGATATCATCGCTTGTGCGTACGTACGGACTACCTTCTCCACGACGCAATGAGATTCATTCTCCATGTTAACCATACATGAATGATCATAATGTTTACATAATGAATAATAATGAAATATATTAATGCTACTGGATTTATGTATATATATATGTATGTCATCTATTTATTTTCATTCAATTCAATAAATAAACGAAAACATCATTCAAGCGTATGTACGGCCTACCGTCTCCATGAACGGTGTATTTTATTCCTTTTATTGATCATTAATATATATATGTATATGATGAATATATATTATATATAAATCTTGTTTTACATTCTGGAATTATGTAAATCAGTATATAAGTATTAATATCAAGAACTAAAAGTTGAAACACATACGATAAATGAAATGATTTTACCCAAAACACTGCTTTAACATGGAATTTACAAAAGAACGGGTAATATAAAGTCATAAGTGAAACATATATGATATCATAACAATGAATATGATTCTGTAATAATTGAATGACCTTATTTAGATCATTATTCAGGAGGTTCAAATACGTACGAAGCATATCATACCTAATGTAATGGATAATGTTGCAATCTCAATTGTTTTCTATCTGAGATTGCTTATATATAAGTATTTATTGGGTTTATATTT
Organism: Viscum album; assembly: GCA_963277665.1. NCBI lineage: Eukaryota > Viridiplantae > Streptophyta > Magnoliopsida > Santalales > Viscaceae > Viscum > Viscum album. The sequence goes on from OY728151.1 coordinate 1,995,954,041, forward strand.
ATCATCTATGTGAAAGTTTTATAAAAATGTTTTCATGTATTTTTAAAGTCCTTTTCATCCATTTTTAGTTTTACTACATGGTATGTAAGGAACCTTTTGTCGTACGAAATAATTTTTTGACTTTCCGGCAAAAGTACGAGAAGAATGTTTTTTTACTTATAAAGTATGAACGGATTTTTACGGTTTCATAACGCATAATTTTAATGAATATTTCTATACACGATTTCATGATTATTTTCAAAAAATCCCCTTTCTTTGACAATTTTATGGCATTTTGTGAAAAGAAAATGATTTTGAAGAAGAAATGATATTTTCCTCAAGAATTCATTTCAAGTGTTTTATCAAAACTATTTTCCATCTAAAAATGACACTATTTAATATGTTTATGATTCAAGAATAATGTCTCTAATATTTACATGGGTTCACTTTTATTATTATAAAATGATATCCAATAATTTTGTATGGATTATGTGGTGATGGGATGATGTTTATGAAACCCATTTTATTCGTTGGGTTATTATGAATGATGTATGCTTATTTTGTGGCACAAGTACGAATGATTTAATTATAAGATGGGTGGGACCTATATCTCCCTCCAATGCATTTGGTAAAGATTTATATCTCATGAGATAGACATGGCTGGAACGACAAGTTAAACCGGTTCAGTAATACAGGACTAAAACGTGGAGTGAACTCAATTCAGAAAGGGACTTTGTTCACTAATTTGGTCTTGGCAGCAATGCCTTGGTACTATGGAAATCATATCATGTTATTAATGGTTTCCAAAATTACATGTTTTATTCCCATGCTATTTAATCATGATTTATGTTACCTTATGATATATGCCTTACGTACTTCCAAGATTCATGTATTTGCTCAAGATTTTGATGTTTAGATTTTATGTTCAAGTTTTTGCATTCAAATGTTTATGGATTGTTTTATGTTCTCTATGTTTACCCTTACTAGGCATTTGATCTCACCCCTTTTATGTTTTATTTTCCCCAGGATATAAAGAATGGTTTTAGGTAAGAAAAAAAGGGGAAGATCTTTATTGGGAGATGTTGAAGATCTTTCACCACGATTAGAAGATTTTATTCCGAGTTTCCAAAGACACTAAACTATTACGATCCTTGTGTGTCTGTTTTTGTTATGTATTAAGTATTCCGCAAAAGTATTGTATTGTCCATGTACGTCAAGCTTTGGGTCTCTACAGTTGGTATCAGAGGAAAATATTAGTCAACCTTTGGAAACTCGGATGCGAGAACTTTAGTGAGATCCCTAGAGATATTTCTAAGGTATGTATAGGGATGTCACTAAGGTTAATTATAAGTATAGGTTATAGTCCTAGAATTATGTTAATGATATTAGATTAAACCTAAGTTGTTATATATTGAAGTTACTCCCCCTTTATTATGATTTTTTCCTCTCACACTATTCTTTTTTGGTTTTAGAAAATTGCTGGAAACAAGATGATTCACGATAATGGAGGATATGATAGACAATGGAATGATATTCTTCATAAGAAACCAAATGAAATGGGATTTGGAAGTCCAAACATCATTATTATGCTGAATCAGCAATCTCATAATATGATCCAAAAACACAAATTTGGTAAGTTTCCAGACTCGGCTAATAAGAGAAAGATGGAGTTTCATGATTATCAAAGAGGAAAGAAAGTTCAATTTCCCCTATGTAAATCATGTGGGAAGAGGCATCAAGGTGAATGTTTCAAAGGATCTAGAAGATGCTTTGGGTGTGGAAAAGAAGGACATAAATCCAGTAAGTGCAAAGGAAAATATTCATTTAACACCATGGATGAGGATAATGGTATTGCTACGACATCAACAATGGTTAAATGTTTTAAATGTGGAATGTACAGGAATTATCCAAACAAATTCCCTAAGGGAATGTCTCATTAAGAGAATCAATATGGTCGTATGGGTAATATTTATGTTGATGATGATGAAGAGACTACAAATGATATGTGAGATGAATGAATTGTTGAAGCTTAGTCAATGGTTTATGAAGGTAGTGGAATGATTACATGTTTATCAAGTGTAATGTTGTATAAGTAATCTCATGGTACTATAGAATAAAGAGACATCTAAGGATTGTTATACTGTTGTCTTTCCTTATGTTTTGAATGTGTGTGGTGAATGATACCAGTAATTTTGGAAAGTAGATGATATGTGCATAATGAACGGATAAGGAGAAAATTAAATGTTTGATAGTATTCATGAGCTCATGACTAATATAAGGAGAAGGTTATATCATATTTTGAGTATATAGAATTTTTGGATTTTGGTATGTGGAAAGAGTTAACTTTTGACAGCATTCATTGTTTCACTAAGGTATAATGGGTATTCATTTTTCAAGAGAATACATGATTAATGAATTCACAGGATTGGAATGTGACCAACATTATAATGGGGGATAAATGATGGTTGGTTGATGACATTTCAAGTAATCGTTTTCTTTATACTATGAGATTGGACCGAAGTATTTTATATAAATATTGGAATGGATTATGTTGGACATAAGATATTATTGTTTAATGATAGAACTTTTTTCGATATTATTGATGGGATGTTATAGTAATGTAGTTTTATAAAAAGGACAACCTGCAAGACGAGCGACATCCCATCGCGTCGGACAAGGTTGTGGGAATCGAACCCACAACCGAAGTGCGGCTGGCCTTTATCGCCTACCACTGGCCTACAGGAAGTCCCTGTTTAGTAGAAACTAGTTTTATTATATTAATCAGTATGATATATGAAGTATAAGTCCATTTTAGGAACCATATACGATTAATCTCACTATAGATCGACTTATGTATATTTAATAACTTTTTCTAACCTTTTGTTTGAGACAGATGGAATGACACGTCATTATATCACATGATCTGGTAACACTTCAAAAATAACGAATTTAACTTAATTTTTTTAAGAGATGAAGTGGAAATTTTTCAAGGCACGAACAACAGTGAGATTGTACAAAAATAAAGTAAGTATTTATTCTAATTCAAATTCTTAAACTATAGGGAAATGATCTTGAAAACCAAAAATGTTGTCCCAGTGCCCTTATATCTGATGAATCAGATGGTACCCTAGATCATCACAAATTTATGGCTTTGTGATTGTTGGATTTTTCATTTCCATGTTCTCTACCACTCTCCATCAGAACTTGATGGTTAGATTTTTCTTCCATATCCATATTTTCACCTATGTTCTCCTACGTGAAAACCCAGTGATGAGTTAATTTGGGTAACCGTTACATTTCATACTTTAGTTTATAAAGCCATGTTTTTTCATTCCTTTTTAAGATGTGGGTTTCTATTAAAGAAACGTTCGAGTAGTAAATCATTTATAACCCCAACGAATTTCGTGGGAGAAATTCATTTTAAGGGGGGTAGAATGTAACACCCCTAGATTTTATGAAAAATATTCTTTTTAATTTCATTAATGTCTTGTGTTGTATGCAACACCAAATGGATATTGCACAATACGCATACATGACTTGGCTTGTATTACAAGCACTAAAAACCTTCCTCGAAAAAGTGTGTAGTATGCAATACCGAGTTTCACTAAACGAGATATTATTATAATATTATTATGAACTAGCCATTATGAATAGTAATACCCACTTTTTTAAATTTTATAAATTTTAACTTTCAAAATGGACTTCATTTTGGGATTCGGAATATCAAAATTAGCTTAGGGTGAAATTTTGGTACTTTTCGGATAACTTTCACATTCTGATAAATAGTGAAAATTACTAAATTTTAATTAAAAACAACTTTTTTAGTTGAAATAATTAATAGTGATAAATTATTAATTTGAGTGGTTTTAAAGTATATTTAGAATATATTTTTACCATTTAATACAATGTTGGTCATTGGATGTAATTTCACATTTAAAACAAACATAAACAAGTGTCAATCTTTTGATAGTTATTAACTCTTAAAAACACGCTATTTGTTTTGAGGACGAGAATTAATTTTTAAATTAATTAATGCAACTGATATGTTTTGAATTTGTTAAAATAGACATCATTTTTGAATTCATAATATCAAATATATCTTAGGCCTAATTTTTGGTATTTTTATGGAAACTTTGATTTTTTGATGAATAGTGAAACCAATAAGTGGTAGTTAAAATAACTGAATTTTTCATAAAACATAATTTTACCGCTTCTGTGAGTGGAATTTCGAAAATCCGAGAGACACGGTTAATATCAAGGACTAAAATGTGGTTCAATGAGATGAAAATATTTTTTTGGTGAATAGTAACTTGTTACTTTTATTTACAACAGTTAAAAGTAAATAGGATAATTAAGGGTAAAAATGATATTTTTATTACCCTAACACATGTCCTAATTCTATTGGATAAGTTTAATTCAACCAAAAACAATCTTAGGAATAAATTATGATCATTTAGGCCCACATGGATTAGATTAGGACGTTTAATATTAATTTATATAAAGAAGGGTTAAAATTGATAAAATCAAAGATTAATAAATAAATCATTTTCAATATAGGGTTATACAAAATATAAATCCAACTATAAATATTCATTAAAAATATAAAACTATTTCCTACATAATTGTATTTTCTTTATAATTTTTAGACATTAAATAATTTAATTTATTTATGACACAAAGATGATGCAGTAATTATCTTATTAATGAAATATTGACATAATTGATGTTATAAATACCCAAATAAATGTAATTTGAGGCTTGTTATGAATTACACTTATTTTCTAGGTTAATATGACATTTTAGTATCGATTTAGTTATCTTTTTTCGAACTAATCATTCTGTTATGATTTTCACAAAAATCAATTACCAAAAAGTTTCAAAATGGACATAAAATAGTTTTTAAAATAAATATTATATTATTAATTGTTATTTTATTCCTAAAAATAAAAGGTTCGGCCAAATGACTTAGATAATGTTATATATATTAATAATAAACAACTTGGGGTTCATTTGTCTTCTTATAGTAAGTTTATTAACCTTATAGTGTAAGAAAACAAGAAGACGGAGTAAAAGTAAAATTATTTAACTTAAGATTAAATCTAAATGATAAGGTTAAAATAGAAACCAAAACTTGTCTAAATTCTATTTGATGAGAGTATTTCGACCCATCCACACCTTAGCTTCTAAATAAATCAATTTGGAGCTATTAAAAACCGAATATTACTTTATAATAAAATGATATTTTTAGTTTTTCCAAAGCTACCCCTCTCCTCCCTTATAAAAGGCCACCTCCTCCCTCTCTTCCTCACACCACATTGAGCCTTCAAACTCGTCCAAACCCTGCCAAATTATCTTCTCCACTTCCATAGAAACATCCTAGAGGTTCTGTTCTTCTTCAAAGTCCAATTTTAGTGCCCTAAGAGGAGGTCTCAAAGAGGTGCTTCAAAGAAGAGGTAATGTCCGTTACCGATTCTTTCAACATTATTTCTTCTTCCAATTCTTCTTCATTTGATGTTTCATTATGAATTAATAACATCAGTATAACTCATATACTGATATGTTAATATATATATATGAAATAACCCTATTTCACCATCTATCCATCCTACAGAAAATGAAATCACCACGTGTGCGTACGTACAGAATACCGTATCCACACCGCGGTGAAATCTATTTTTCCACTAATGCCTTAAATGGATAGGTATAACGGTGTAAATAATAAATATATATGGTTATTATAACATCATACTTATTCTGATATATTATATCATCCACTCCAATTCTATTCAATAATTATGGGAACGATATCATCGCTCGTGCGTACGTACGGACTACCGTCTCCACGACGCAATGAGATTCATTCTCCATGTTAACCATACATGAATGATCATAAAGTTTATATAATGAATAATAATGAAATATATGAATGCTACTGGATTTATGTATATATATACTTGTGTCATCTATTTAGTTTCATTCAATTCAATAAGGAAATCAAAACAGCGTTCATGCGTACGTACGGCCTACCGTCTCCATGAACGGTGTATTTCATTCCTTTTGTCGATCTATAATATATATATGTATATGATGAATATATATTATATATAAATCAAGTTTTAAATTCTGTAATTATGTAAATCAGGATATAATTATTAACATCAAGAACAAAAAGTCGAAACACATACGATAAATGAAATGATTTTACCTAAAACGCTGCTTTAACATGGACTTTACAAAAGAATGGGTAATATATATTCATAATTGAAGCATATATGATATCATAACAATGAATATGATTATGTAATAAGTCAATGACATTATTTAAATTATTATACAGGAGGTTCGGATACGTACGAAGCATATCGGACATAAGGTAAGGGATAATGTTGCAATCTCAATTGTTTTCCATCCGAGATTGCTTATATGTAAGTATTTATTGGGGTTATATTTATCATCCTTGTCAAAGTTATATAAAAAAAATTAATATATTCTTAAAGTCCTTTTCATCAATTTTTACTTTTACTACATGGTATGTAAGGAATCCTTTGTCATACGATAAACTTTTTTGACTTTCCGGAAAAAGTATGAGAAGAATGTTTTTTTAACTTATTTGGCCTGAACAGATTTTTACGGTTTCATAACGCATAATTTTCATGGATATTCCTATATAATATTGAATGATTATTTTAAACAAAACCCTTTTCTTTTACAATTTCATGGCATTTTTTGAAAATAAAATGATTTTGAAGAAGAACGGATATTTTCCTCAAGAATTCATTAAGAGTGTTTTATCAAAACTATTTTCCATATAAAAATGACATTATTTATTATGTTTATGTTTTAAGTATAATGTATCTATGATTTATATGGTTTCAATATTATTATTATGAAATGATATCCAATACTTTTATATGGATTATGTGATGATGGGATGATGTTTATGAAACCCTTTTTATTCGTTAGGTTATTATGAATGATGTATGTTTATTTTGTGGAACAGGTTAGAATGATTTCATTATGAGATGGGTGGGACCTATATCTCCCTTAAATGCATTGGGTAAAGATTTATATCTCGTGAGATAGACATGGCTGGAATGACAAGTTAAACCGGTTCAGTAATACAGGACTAGAACGAGGAGTGAACTCGATTCAGAAAGGGACTTTGTCAACTAAGATGGTCTTGGAAGCAATGTCTTGGCTACTATGTAAATCATATCATGTGCTTAATTATAGCCACAATTACATGTTTTATTCCCATGCTATTTTATCATGATTGAAGTTCCCTTATGGTATATTCCTTACGTACTTCCCAGATTCACGTCTTTGCTCAAGATTTTGATGTTTAGATTTTATGTTCAAGTTTTTGTATTCAAATGTTTATGGATTGTTTTATGTTCTCTATGTTTACCATTAATGGGAATTTTGGATCAACCCTTTTATATTTTCTTTTCCCCAGGATATAAAGAAATGTTTTAGGTAAGAAAAAAAGGGGAATATCTTTATTGGGAGATGTTGAAGATCATTCACCATGATTAGAAGATTTTATTCTGAGTTTCCAAAGACACTCAACTATTACGATCCTTGTGTGTCTGTTTTTGTTATGTATTAAGTATTCCACAAAAGTAATGTATTTTCAATTTACATCAAGCTTTGGGTCTCTACAATTCTCATTCCATCATACCCACTTACTCAATGTAAAAAAATTATACATCACATGGAAACACATATAAAATGAGGTAAACTACTAGGTACCACCTACCTCATGAACAAAGGGTTTTTTCCCATAATTTATTAAAGTATGAATTATCCTTGTTCACTAAAAAATAAATAAATGAAAAAAATTACACGAATTACGAATTTATGGAAAATAACTAATAATAATAGAGGAAAAAAAATAATACCTCAAATGTTATAAACATTATACAGAGAAAATATCTACCATATATTTTTCACCAATTATAAAGTGGAAGAGGAGAAAAATTATAGAGAATAAAATGTAGAATAGGGGATAATGAAATGTGACTCCTTAAAACATGTAGAAAATTGAGAGATAAAGTAGAGGGGATAACTTTTTTAAAATTTATCTTGGAATGAACAAAATTCCCCTATATGAATTAAGGGGTTAGGTAGAGCACCTAGATTTTGGTGGCCCCAACTAGAGTTATATCGGACCACTAGATATCCAATTCCAACCATGAGGCTCTCAATGTTGGGTTTTTGAAGCATTTGATATATTTTGAAACTCGTGCGGCCTCTATCTAATGTTCAGATGGATTATACTAAAGAAAACATAATGGGTTTCAAATTCCCAACACTCAAAACATTCATTCAAGTATTTTCTATTGGTCCCTTAAGCAATAAATCACAACTTTAAACACTTTAAAAAATCTTATGTATCCATATCCCTAATCTATATTCTAAATTTCAAAACCACTTGAGCTCTACACCATTGATATTTAAAAATTTTACTAACTCCACTAATAGATGACATTGTATGACATTACAAAATTTATAGTACAATTTTTGAAACTATAGTTTCTATGTTGATAAACTTACCTTTGGAACAAAAAAGTGTAATTAAAAGCTATTTAAAATTAATCACTCTTTATTTTAACATTGATTTTTTTTATAATTTTATTTTTCATTCAAATAAAAAGTATTTGTTAAAGTAGAAAAAATTTTATTCTATGTTATGGACTTCAATAAACACACTCACTATGCATAAAGATTTTTTTTTCAATTTTATGTTTATCCCATTGAAAAAATATAAATAGTACATCAATATAAAATAAGTGAAATGGTCTGAGAAAGTAACTTAAAGCCCTGATAGGTGTAAGAAACACAATTTAGTATCCTTTCATAGGATTCTTATTATGTAATCTTCTGAATGTCCAAAAAACAATGTAAATATGGCTTTACCATGCATTAAACCCCTTTATCCGTTAAAATACCCCATTGGGGGTCAATTGTTAAGCATAAAAATTATGATTTTTTATGTTACAACAACAAAATTACTGTAATATTTCTAAAAACTCTAAGAATATATAAAATAAAATTCCATTGATTGGTATCCAAATATTAAGAAATGTTACAATTCAATGTAAAATTTTTATGCATGGATTTCATTAGAATAATATTAGCACATTTAAAAGCATTAAAAATTAATATTCAATTTTTCTTTTAATAATGACCCCATATTGATAATGTTATATCATTTTTAATTCAAGGTATCCTAATCATAAAATCATTATCTTTAAAATATTATTGGGAAGATTTTTTCCAACACTAGTTAGTCCAACATATTTGACATCAAAAAATGATCAATTTTAGTAATTAAAGAGATAAATAGTGTATTAACATAAACATGCATCTAAAAGGTAATAAAGAAATCTTGAACATAAACCACACCCTTATCTTTTATATTATCCCAAAGGGTTATAAAACATTTATTTGTAATGTTATTATGCCCAGTGACACTATTAGTGTTGAAAAAAGAGTTTATTTGATAATTATAAATTATAAATAGTGACAATGATTTATAATAATAAATGGGGTAACAATAACTATAATGATCAATGAATTCATTGAATATGCATCGTTAAATTAGATCCCTTATTTTTAACTGCAAGTGATCATATTTATTAAAAAATTCCAAAATATTATGAAACTCTATCATTCACTATGAATATTTCAAGGAAAAAACTGTGATATATGATTAAAAAAATGAAATGAATCTGGATTAGATAATCATAAAACCTGGATTTGTGTACCTTCCAATGATACCCACCTTTTGGAACTATATATTAGCATTGGATCCTCATCAAATTTTAAATTTGTATGATTATATCCAAATATCCAATATTTGTGAACACTATCCCCCACATAGGAGTTCCTTATTCTCATACTAATACAACAAATAATGGTAATTCAGGTTCCTAGGTAGATTGAACTAGAATTTCAGAAGACTACACTATAATATTAGTATGAGACACCACTTCTCTCCCAATTTATCCCTCATCCAGAAGATATTCATTCTTCATAACATTGTATGATAATGTTTCAGGATAACACATTATAAAATAAATTTTATTTATAAGTCGATCTAATGAGGTGGAGGTGGAGGCTACCACGGCTGGGAGGAGGCGGAGGTGGAGGCTTCCACAAAAGAGGAGGCAAGGGCCAGGAAGAATAGGAGGAGGTGGCCGCATCGAGGAGGAGACAGAGGCAGTTGTAAAGGTAGAGGAGGGGGAAGAAAGGTGGAGTAAGTGGTGGAGGCAAGGACCTATAGGTGGAGGTAGAGGCAAGGGATGAGAGGCAGAGATGGGGATAGGGAGGTGGAGGAAAAGGAAACTACAGAGGCAAGAAAGTAGAGGGAGGGAGGCAGAGGCGGGGAGGCGGGGTCTGGGAGGTGGAGGCGGAGATGATAGCGAGAGGTCAAGGTCAGGAATTGGAAAAGAGGTCAGGGAGGACATGGCACAAGGAGAACTGGGGAGGGGAAATGAAAAATTGGGTATTGGATCCTGATAAAAATCAAAAATCGGTTTTTGTATACCCATGGTTCTGACAAATCTATGGGAATATATAAAAATAATAATATCTATCCCCATGGGTTTTTCAATCAGTGGGTATAAATGCATGGGTATATAACAATTTTCTAATAGTGATAGGTATGTACGAGCGATACATTCACTTATTATTAGACGGTAAAAAGGGTCTATAATTGTGATTTCATAATAATAATAAAATTTCAAAATATTTAGGTTAAATATATTATTATTTTAAGAAAAAATATATTATTATGTGGTGGTAAGAAAGATTATAAAAAATATTCGATCAGTTAGTGTTATTACCTCTTATTCAAAATGTCTCTTTTATATCATCTCTAAAGGCCTATATGGTTGGTCTATTGAAAAGATAGTAACCACTAGAACTTTGATAATGATGTGTATAAGAGATATTTTTTGGGTGTGGTTGAGGTATAAGTCTAAATATGGTTTAATTAAGTGAAGAAAAGAGTTCTCTTTTATAATTTAGGTTAGGGTTACTTTGAGAATTCCACAAAGTATTAAATTTAAAACCATATCATATCCCCATTCAAATTATTTAATATTTTGTTTATTTTAAATTATTTAATAAAATAATCTACTCATTAAATATCATTATTTTCAATATTGATACTATAAATTACTATAACATTAATAATATGAAGATTGAAATATATCCTCAAAAAAATAAATTTAATACATCCATAATATGTAATATTCTTATATAAAATTCAGGATGTACATAATTTATTCAAATTATATCAATCTTAATATTTTTAAGATAATTCATTTTACTTTTCAAAAAATTGAATAATTACATCATCTTCATTTTGTAACTTTTTAATGTAAATTTTTATTCAATAAAAATTACAAATAAATTATTATGATATAGATAAATATTTTATATCTAAAAATACTTTTTTTATTCGAAAAAATATTCTAGATAATACCATATTAAAAATATTATACTTATTTAAAATTAGCGTATGACACGCTTGGATTTTAATTAAATAAAATAAAGCAATGGTTATTACCACTACTAGAAATTCCTTTTATACCAACGCCTATATCCCAATGATTTAGAAAAACCGTTGGGATAGGTTTCCTATTCCAATGGTTTCTTGAAAACCATTGTTATAGTAATTGTTAGAGTGTTTTTCCCAATGGTTTGGAAAACCATTGGGATAGGCTCAGGTAGGGACACCTTTACCAATGGTTATATATAACCATTAGGATAGGTGGTAGTTTTCCAAATAGTTTCAAAAAACCATTGGGATTTGTGATGTGTTCCCCCTTATGCCAATTGTTAATGGAACCGTTGGCATAGGTTTGATATTTACATATGGTTTTAAAAAATAGTTGGGATAGAATGCCACAAATATAGGCCCTATTCATATTGGGATCATCCCACATTATGCCATAAATGAAAGCTCCCATTGTTCCAGCATGCAAACCCTTCATCCGAGAAACTGATTGTTTATTCTTCCACATCAAATCTATAAGTTATGAGTTTAATTTTCTACCTCCATATATTCCATTTTTCATTTTGATTTCATTGAATACAATGTTGTTTTTTGTTTTTTTATTATCCTTAAAGGACATATCCCCTATTCATTGTGAACCCTTCTTCCCAACCTACTATACATCCTTGATTCAATAAGTGTTTGTTCTTCCACCTATAATAGAGTCACATTTCATGTTATGTTTAGTAGTTATATAGATACCATTATTATTAGAATCATGGTTCTTGTCTTATACTGATATTTTAGTGTTGTCCTATTTTAATGATGCAACATGGTTTTGAGTTCTTAAATGGTTGGGAGACCAACTATGGGTCTCCAGTTCAAAATTTATTTTTCAAATCAATGGGTGGTGTGTTGTGCAATGGGAGGGGGTTGGATATGGGGGAATGTGTAGTGGGAGGGGGCTGTTGGAAGGGGGCTTTGTGTAGTGGGAGGGGGGATATGGGGGTGCAGTGGGAATACGGGGGGATGTGCAGTAGGAGGGGGGTTGGATGGGCTACAAGGGGGGCTCTGTAGTGGGAGGGTGGGAGGGTAGGGGTTGTGCGGAGGGATGGGGCTGTAAGGGGTTGTGTAGTAGGAGGGGGTGGATATAGATGGGTTGTGCAGTGGGGGGGGGGGGGGGCTGAAGGGGGTGTGTGTGAAGGGTGGGGGATGGAAGGGGTTAGTGGGGATGTGAAATGTGGGTGGTGGTGGATGAACTATGAGGTGAGGGAGGGGGACTGCAAGGGGGATTTAGGGGGGGTTGCCTGTAGGGGGGATGTGTAGTGGGAGGGGGTGGCTATGAGTGGGGGTGTAGGGGGGTGTGTTGTGGGAGTTGGGGGGGCTATGTAGTGGGAGGGTGTTGGTTGTGGGGGAGGGCTGTTGAGGGGTATATGTAGGGTGGGGGTTATAAGGTGAGGGGGTTGTGGGGGTTGGGGGTTTGGACTATAGGGGGAGGTGGGGGATGGGGGTTTTTCATTGGGAGGGGGTTGTGGGGAGGGGTGTTGCGTAGTGGGAGGGGTGGCTATGGCCGGGGGGGGGTGTAGTGGGAGGCGGGGGCTGTATGGGTGTGTGTAGTGGGATTGTGGGTTGTACAGTGGGAGGGGAGTGGGTTTGGGGGGAGGAGGTTGTAGGGGGGTTGTTGTGTTGGTTGGGGTTGTAGGGTGTGAGGGGGTTGTGCAGTGTAGAGGGAGGGGGTTGCAGGCCGGAGCTGGTGGAGGGGGGCTCGAGGGGGGGGGTGTGCTGTGGGAGGGGGGCTCACACACCACTAGTGATTAACATCACCCATTTTCACATGGGCCTTTCCCAACACATACACATAAAACCAAATACAAACAAATGGAAGGCATAAAAATAGACTACACCCATACCAAGCCACTCCATACATGCATTTCTAGAACATACACTAACCAGATTATCTTTGACCTCTTCCAATATACCCTCAGAAAAACCCTCCAATCCAAAACCAGAACCCTCACCCAGGGCCAAAAAACAAGTATAACACACCCTTTAAACCTCTTATCACCACAATCCACCCTCATTAATAACCCTAGAACAAGAAATAACACCACCATATAACCAAATAATGAAAAATAAAAACAAATCCCACAAGAAAATACAACCAACAAGTAGAAACCCATTAACAATAATGTATCCCAACCACCATCCAAATAACAAACAACCTACTAGAACACAGGCTAGCCTAGTACACCATAGAATTAACATCCATCCCTAAGAAAAGAACCTAAAAGTTAAAACATTCAATCAAACTCCTAATAATTTTTATTATTAGGGAACTGTTTGGAAGAATATATATTGGATTAAATAGTCAGCTCAAACAGTATCAAAATATAGATTCCACAATGATATGAGGAACCATGTAACAGATAATTTCACTCCATAAAAATAAAATATTCCAATGTAACAAGACCATGAATTCCCAAAAAACTTCTCAATTATTCCTGAACAGACAAGATATTACACAAATATACTATGGCTCTAAAAGAACAACTATTGAATTTAACATTCTAGAGGCATAATAAGGACTTCCAAATATTCCTATATAGCTTACAGTTGTAGAATAGGTGATCAATGTTATCAGAATACAATTCAAAAAGTAAATAATGATTCAGATAATCCAAGACCCTTTTCAATAACCTATTTTGGGTGCTTAGATAATTTAGGGTTCCAAGCCATAAAGGGAATGAAAACCTAGTTGGGGAAAAATTATTAAAAACCAAATATCACCATTGTACCAAAAACAAATTTTAGCTAGGGTCATCCAAAACCATGAGAAGGGAGATCCCATCATATAAATTCCATATAATCCTTTCACAATATACTCCATGCTCTAAAAAATAATGGATCTCATGCCTGATTCCCATGAGATTAGTAGGAACAACAGTCATTTGATTCCATGATCCATTAGAGATAATTTCAACAACTGAGGGAAACATGGATAACCTTGAATCATATATTATATTGAAAATTATAGAGATGAACATAGGTCCTCTAGGAAATCCATGAATCAAAACTATCCCCGACATTAGAATAATTTCCATCAAAGAACATCATGGCTTTTGAAAGATTAATAGTCATTCCAAAAAAGGAAGAGAATATATCTATGTCATATTACAATTATAATAAATAATATATATTTACAAATGAGATAAATAAAATATCATTCAAAAAAACAAAGATGGGAGATGGAAGTATTACCACAATGCTAATAGAACTTTAATGAGGATCAAACAAAGATTTGAGACTTCAAGCTGTGACAAAAGTCTTGTTTGAAAACCACAAAAATGAGAGGGAGATAGAGCTTCACCTTGCCTCAAAACTCTCTTCCCATGTACATAACCTTGAAAAAAACTATTTATATCCATAGATATCAATAGAGAGGAGACAAATCTTTAAATCTAGGAGGAGGATGTGGCTGAAAAACCAAGAAGGTCTAAATCATTCCAAAAGAACTCCTGTATATTTCTAATGATTCCATGATCAGGAAGGAATAGAGTTAAATTCCTCACTCAGGACATCCCTCCCACCCCTCTGGACACCCCTAGCCCCGTGGAAAACCCCCCACCCTCATGGACAACCCCCCAGCCCTTGGACACCCCAATAACCCATGGACATCCCAACAACCCACATGGATAGCCCGCCCTCCCCCTAGACACATGCACCCCACTAGATGCCCGTCCACCCCTGTTGACACCTCTCCCACCCCCCTGGATAGTCGCCCACCCCCGTTGATAGGTTTCCCACCCCTAGAGGACACCTCGACCACCCCCATGGATAGCTCCCCAACCCCCTAGACAGCCCAACCCACCCCCAACCACATGGACACGCCGCCCACCCCTAGACACCTTGTACCCTAGTAATAAACCACACTCGTGGATAGCCATCCCACCCCATGGACTCCACCTAACTCCATGGATAGGCCTTCCACCCCCGTGGATAGCTCGCCCACCCCCTGGACACCCCATACCCCCTAGACAGCCCCACCACCCCATGACAATCATGCCCACCCCTGGAAACCCTGTACCCTCCTAGATAGCCCCACCACCCCTATGGACATCTCTCCCTACCCCTAGACACCCCGTACGCCCCAAAGCTACCCCGTCACCCCCATGAACAGCCTGCCCGCCCCCTATTCCCCCTATTACCTATAATTTATTTTTGGATATTTGGATTACACATTAGTTATCCTTTTCTATTTACTTCCATATTTGGTTTAAAATGTAGGAAAATTAATCCAATTAAAGAGATGCGACAAAAATATATTATGGACAACAATCGTTGCATGAATGAGGTGGGAATTCCACCACTAGTTCCTCTAGTGTGTATTTTATTTCGAATATATGTAATTAAATAATATATAATGTCATGTGATTTATTTTTTAAAACATTTTTCCATGATCCATCTATTAAGAGATAGTTATTTGATGAGCAGCCTAGTAGTGGTCCCAGTACTCAGTTTCTGTAGATCCAACAATGCCCATTGATCAGACTACTGCAGGTATACTAATACAAACCTAAATTTTTTAACACCATTATTTATTCACATTATAACATCTATTGATAAAATATTTTTTTTTATTTCAAAACAGATACTTCTACGAATAGGAGGCGGGGGCGGGGGTGTACACGTATGCGTGTAGTTTCAAACTGCCGTAGGTAGTTGATGGTGGACAACAATGAAGATAGTCAGATGATTGAAAAACTAGGGCATTAATGTCGGATTTTTTTTTGCGATGTTTTCCAAATACTCCAACATCATTCCTGTCAGCCCACTCTCCTGGAGGAAAATGACAAAAGAAGTCAAGGATAAAGCCACTGTAGAGATATGGTAAACAAATCTATTTTATTTAATGCAATATATTAATTTTTTATTTATATGAAGTAATATTTTAGGGTCAGCTACGGTTTAATTTTCTCGATGGTGAGGGTGCACAACCAGAACATCTAAAAGATTTAGGCAAGCATTGGAGATCTTATAAGCATGATTTGTACATTGGTTGGCATGCTTGAATGGGAACTGAGTTAGAGGTAGTCCTTGTCATGGATGATTGTCCATTAGAACAGTATCGACATATGATTACTCATTGGATGACTAGCCAATTTAAGGTTTTCATCACATTAGAGATATTTAAATGAAAATTTTCATGTTTTTCATTAATACTAATTATTGAATTATATTTTGGATTCATCTAGAAAAATAAAAAAAATTGATGTTATGAAATACGTCCTCACATTGGGACGTACTATGATTCCAGATCATGAGAGGACGCAGGTATGATAGTTTATAATCTTTCTTTACGACTTGTACTTTCTATTGACTACTCCTTAATTTATTCGATTACTAAAGTTGTTATATAATTTTAGTTATCAAACTACTTATTGGTATTCAATTTTTAATTATGGTTTCATACATTAAATGTCAGTTTTGAGCCATATATTGAATATATAAGGATGTGCGCCTCAAGAAAAACTGTTTTTCTTGAGTTGAAAGTAGAAAGTTGGAAGTGTAGCTAACAAACTGACTCAGCAGCAGATTTTATGATTTAATTTGTAGATTTAAAATTTTAATCTCAATTTTGTAACTTAATAATCTAGTTATATTTATAACTCAATACATTACTGGCCCTTGATTCCAAGGAACCTGGAAATTTTAGGCCAAATGATCACTTACATCAGGTGTTGGGAGATTAGCACCCTGGTAGAGTGTGCTGCTGACCAGGGAAGAGTATAGTTCCAACCAGGTATTCACCCTCCCTAGGTACGAGTTTTAGTGACACCATGTTGCAGTCGGTTAAGGCTTGTGTAGAAAAGGATGAACCAATGGCCATAGAGACAACAAAATAGTCTGCTGGGTCTAACACTGCATTTATGAAACTGATGGAAGTTTTACATCCAATACACCCTCTAGAGGCCAGCACCACTTGTGATGAATATATATCCTTGATGTGTTCTATATGTTATGAAGCAGGTGGCAGTTCTATTGGTGGACGAGAGGGGGTAAGGAGGTGGCTGAGGTGGAGGAGGAGGGTGAGGGAGAGGCGCAGGTGGAGGGGGATGCCGATGCGGAGGAGGAGAGTGATGAGGAGGATGAGGCTGAGTACGAGGGCAAGGAGGAGGGAGTTGAGGAGGGAGGGAATGATAAAGGGGAAAAAGATGAGAAAAGGGTGATGGTTATGATGATGGTGTTGAAAGAGATGGTGATGAGGGACAGATTGATCTGTTACATTTTTAACTGATATTACCGACCTTTGATGATTATTGATTTTTTATACCTGAATATTTGTGATTTGGTAGGTCACATTATCTTAATTTTTTATCTATAAATTATAAAACATGACTTGTTGATTTTTTTTGACTCATTCCCCCATCCTGTAGATATCCCACACCCCCGAGACACCCCGTACTTCCCTGGACATCCCCACCCACCCCCGGGGATAGCCTGACCACCTGGATAGCATGACCGCCCCCTTGGAAAACATGCCCACTCCTCTGGATAGCCTGACCCCCCCTGTGGATACCCTGCCCACCGCCTGGACACCCCTTCCCTCTGTGGACACCCCCCACCCCCGTGGATTTCCCGACCACCCCTATGGACACCACTATCCCCTATGACCCACCCACCCCCCGGACACCTCCTACCACATGGACAATCCATCCACGCTCGTGGAAGGCCCGCCCACCCCCTGCACACCCCCTCACCCCGGGGACAGCCCCCCACAACTGTGGACATCCCACCCACCCCCTGGACACCCCGTACCCCCTGACAGCCCCGCCCACCCCCGTGGATAGCCCTCCCACCCCCTGGACACACCCTACCCCCCTGGAGAGCCCGCCCACCCCATGGAAAACCCACCCCCCTGAACTGCCTGACCACCCTTATGGACTACCCGCCCACCCCCTAGACACCCCCTTCCCCTGTGGATAGCCCCCCCCACCCCACCCCCGTGGAGAGCCCGCCCACCCCCTAGACACCCCCTTCCCCTTAGATAGCCACCCCCAGCCCCGTGGAGAGACCGCCCACCCCCTGGACGCCCCTACCACCCGTGGACAGGCTACCCACTCCCTGGACACCCCAACCCCCCATGCACAGCCCGCCCACCCCTGGAAACCACATACCACATGGAAAGCCCGACCAACCACGTGGACAACCAACCCACCCCCAGGACACCCTGTACCCACTAGAGAGCCCTGACCACCCCCGTCGACAGCCTACCCATCCCCCATGGACACCCCATACCCCCTAGACAGCCCGACCACCCCCCCGTGGACATCTCTCCCACCCGCTCGATAGTCAGACCACCCCCGTGGATAGCCCGCCCACCCTGCCTAGACACCCCATCACCTCGTGGACAGCCCTCAACCCCGTGGATAGCCCACCCACACCTGGACACCCATACCCCATGTGGAAAGACTGCCCACCCCCCTGCCCACCCCCTACCCCCTAGACAGCCCGACCTCCCCCGTGGACAGCCCACCCACCCCCCGGATAGCCCTACCCCCATGGAATTCCCTCCCCCCCACAATCGGGGACAACCCGCCAACCCCCCTGGACACCCCGTACCCCCTGGACAGCCCGATCACCCATGTGGACATCCCGCCCACCCCCTGGGCTCCCTGTAATTCCTGGAAGGCACTGAACACCCCATGGACAAACCTTACCCCCTAGACTGCCCCTCCCCTGTGGACAACCTAGCCAACCCCCTGGACACCCCATACCCCCTAGACTGCCCGACCACCCATGTGGAGAACCTGCCCACCCCCTGGATACCACGTACCCCCTGGACAGCCCCTCCCACCCCCATCGACACCCCCTACACCCTGGATAGCCCCACCCATGTGGATACCCACACCCACTCCCGTGGACGCCCCTACCCCATAGATAGCCAAATTACCCCAGTGTTCTGACCCACCCCGTGGATAGCCCCCACCACCCTTGGACTACCCCCAACCCCCTTGACCACCCCCACCACACTGGACACCAACCCACCCTCTAGTCACCCCCACCCCCTGGACACCCCAAACCCTGGACACCCCACCCCCTGGAAAGCCCCCCAACCCATTGGACACCACCCACCCCCCCATAGACACCACCCCACCCCAATGGACACCAACCCACCCCCATGGATGCCACCCCACCCCCTGGACACCCCCATGGAGAGCCCCCCCTGGACACCCTGTAACAGCCCGAGATTTTATGAAAAATATTCTTTTTATTTCACTAATGTCTTGTGTTGTACGCTACACCAAAAGGAGCTTGCACAACACGCATCCTTGACTTGCCTTTCATTACACGCAATCACGACCTTCCTTGATAGCGTGTGTAGTACGCAATACCGAATTTCACTAAACAACGATATGCTATTAAAATATTATTAAAACTAGCCGTTATGAATAGTAATAACCACTTTTTAAAATTATAGAAATTTTATCTCTCAAAATGGACTTCATTTTTGGATTCGTAATATCGAAATCAGCTTAGGGTGAAATTTTGGTACTTTTCAGATAACTTTCATTTTCTAATGAATAGTTAAAATTAATAAATTTTAATTAAAAACAATTTTTTTTATCGAAATAATTAATAGTGATAAATTATTAATTTGAGTGGTTTTAAAGTATATTTAAAATATATTTTTACAATTTAATACAATGTTGGTCATTGGATGTAATTTCACATTTAAACCAGACATAAACAAGTGTCAATCTTTTGATAGATATTGTTTCTTAAAAACACGCTTTTTGTTTTAACAGCGGGATTTAATTATAAAATTAATTAATGAAACTTATATGTTATGAATTTGGTAAAATAGACTTCATTTTTGAATTTGGTATATGAAATATAGCTTAGGATGAAATTTTGGCATTGTTCTGAAAAACATCAATTTTTGATGAATAGTGAAAGTAATAAGTGGTAGTTAAAAAAACTGAATTTTTCATAAAACATAATTTTACCGTTTCTGTGAATGAAATTTCAAAAATCTGAGAGACATGGTTGATATCAGTATGTAAAATGTGGTTCAATGAGATAAAAATAATTTTTTGGTGAATAGTAACTTTTTACTTTTTTTTACCGCGGTTAATAGTAAATAGGGTAACTAAGGGTAAATATGATATTAATATTACCCTAAAACATGTCCTAATCCTATTGGACAAGTGTATCTCGACCAAAAACAACCTTAAGTGTAAAATATTATCATTTAGGCCCACTTGGATTAGATTAGGACATTTATTATTATTTAATTCAAAGAAGAGTTAAAAGAGTTAAAATCAAAGTTTATTTACTAAAACATTTTTAATATAGAGTTATACATAAGATAAATTCGATTGTAAATATTCATTAGAAAGATAAAAATATTTCCTACATAATGGTATTTTATTTGTAATTTTTAGACATCAAATAATTTATGTTATTTATGACACAAAGATGATGCAGTAATTATCTTATTAATGAAATATTGACATAATTGATATTATAAATGCCTAAATAAGTATAATTTGAGACTTTTTATGAATTCCACTAATTTTCTAGGTTACTATGATATATTAGTGTTGATGTAATCAACTTGGTTCGAACATATAATTCTGTTATGACTTTCACAGAAATCATATATCAAATAGTGTCAAAATTGACACAAAATAGTTTTTAAATCAAATATTATATTATTAATTGTTATTTTAATCATAAAAATATAAGGATCTGCCAAATGACTTATATAAGGATATATATATTAATAATAAACAATTTGGGGTTCTTTTGGCATATTATAGTAAGTGTATTAACCATATAGTGAAAGAAAACAAAAAGACACGGTAAAAGATAAATTATTTAACTTAGAGTTAAATCTAATTGATAAGGTTAAAATAATACCCTAAACTTGTCTAAATACTATTGGTTGATAGGATTTCGACCCATCCCCACTTTATCTTCGAAATAAGACCCTTTGGAACCATTATAAACCGATTTTGACTTTAATATAAAATAATATTTTGAGATTTTCCTAAGGTGCCCCTCCCCTCCCTTATAAAAAGACACCTACTCCCCCTCCTCCTCAAACCAATTGGAGCACTCAAGCTCGGCCAACCCCTGCCAAAATCTCTTCTCCACTTCCCTAGAAACATCCTAGAGGTTCTGGTCTTCCTCAAAGACCAATTTTAGTGCCCTAAGAGGAGGTCTCAAAGAGGCGCTTCAAAGAAGAGGAGGTTCGGATACATACGAAGCAAATCGGACCTAAGGTAAGGGAAATATCACAATCTCATTTTTATCTGAGATTGTTTATTCGTAAGTATTTACTGGGGTGTATTTTGTCATCCACATCCATGATTCATCCATATGTAATATTATTTCCATCCACCTACAATTGTTTAAATCCATTTTTACCCTTCGGTGAGTTTTAGTAATATGTATGAAAGGAATCTTTTGTCGTTTTTCGTACGAGGTACTTTTTGACTTTTTCGACAAAATTACGAAGAATGTTTTTTTAACTTATATGTCATGAATGGATTTTAAAAAAAATAATTTCCAAGAAGCTTCCTTTACAAGTTTTCAAGTTTATTTTTAATCAACTTCTTTTAGATTAAAATTGTATGATATGTTAAGAAAGGAAAAGTGTTTTTGAAAAAGAAAGGATATTTTCCTCAAGAATGGAGTTCAAGTGTTTTTTCAAAATTATTTTCCATCTAAGATAATAAAGGGTTCTGTTTTTTTCCCTATTATTACATTGATTTGATTATGTTGTGATGGAATTATTTTTATGAATTCCTTTATCTTATATGAATTGTTTTATGATGTCATGATGTTTAAGATTTCCATTTTTATTACATGGGTTATGAAATGATGTATGTTTTAAGATTTTGTGGCACACATAAGAATGGTATCATTATGAGATGGGTGGGACCTATATCTCCCTCCAATGCATTGGGTAAAGATTTTATATCTCATGAGATAGACAGGGCTGGAACGGTAGGTTATACCGGTTCAGTGAAACAGGACTGAAACGAGGGTTACTCGATTCAGAAAGGGACTTTGTCCACTAAGATAGTCTTGCCAATGAGTCTTGACTAACAAGAAATGATTCTCTATGATTATGTGTGAATGCCAAAAAGTTTCATGTTTTAGGTTATGATTATTGTGATTACATTTCACTGTCATGATTTACCCCATGTTATGAAATTATGATCTCTTTTGCAGGTTAAGATTTTCAAAAGTTATGTGCTTATGTATATGATGTTATTGATATTTCTTTTGTTTACCCTTACTGAGAATTTGAGCTCACCCTTTTATGTTTTCTTTTCCCCAGGATATAAAGAACGGTTTTAGGTAAAAAAGGGAGATCTTTATGGGAGATTTTGAAGATCTTTCACCACGATTAGAAGATTATATTCCGAGTTTCCAAAGACACTAAACTATTATGATCCTTGTGTGTGTGTTTTTTGTTATGTACTAAGTATTACGCAAAAGTAATGTAATGTCTATTTACATCAAGATACGGGTCTCTACAGTTGGTATTAGAGGAAAGGTTTAGTCAACCTTTGGAAACTAGGATGCGAGAACTTTAGTGAGATCCCTGGAGATATTTCTAAGGTATGTCTAGGGATGTCTCTAAGGTTAAGTATACGTATAGGTTATAGTGCTAGAATTGCGCTAAAGATCATAGAATTTAACCTAAGATGTTAGATATTGAGGGTACTCCCCCTTTATTATGTTGTTTTACCTAGCATTATTTTTGCCTCTCACACTATTCTTTTTGGGTTTTAGACGATGGCTGGAACCCGAAGGAACCGTGTTGATCAATGCAATGGACAATGCAATGATTTCCCTCCTGAACAAACAAATGTTATGAGAGATGGAGTGAAAAATCTTATTTCTATACTTACACAATCTATGAATCATTCTGGACTTCCAAATGAGTAGAGAAGGGAACAATATTCTATTGAGTCCTTCATGAGGCAACGTCCACCTTCTTCCAGTGGGTCTTCTGATCCACTTGTTGCTGAACAATGGATCAGTACCACTGAAAAGATATTTTCAGTTCTTCAATGTTCTGAACATGATAAAGTCATCTTAGCAGTATATCGTTTGGAAGGTGAAGCTGATCATTGGTGGAATCATATCAAGAATACAAGGCAAAGAGATGAAATTGAGTCCATGGAATGGGACGAGTTCAAGAACTTATTTTTCAATAAGTACTTCCCTCGTATTCTTCGAACAAAGATGGAAAAGGAGTTTCTTGAACTAAAGCAAAAGGATGATGAATCTGTTGGTATATACGAAGCAAATTTTAAAAGACTTGCAAGGTATGCATCTGGCATTATCAAAAAACCTGAAAGTAAAGTTGATCGATTTTTCAGTGGCTTAAAACCAAGTCTTCGATGGGCATTAGCTATAAGAGACTTCAGTAGCTATGAAAAAATTGTACGTTGTGCTATCAAGGTAGAAATGGAAGTCGGTGTTACATATCCATCTCATGGTCTTGACAAGAAACGAAAGATGGAGTTCAAGGAGAAATCTCAGAATAATGGTGAAAAGAAGATGAATTTTCCCTATGCACAAAGTGTGGAAAGAAGTATGGTGGAGATTGTCTTAAAGGGACTAGAAAATGTTTTAAGTGTGGAAAAGAAGGTCATCGAGCAGCTGAGTGTCTAAGTAATGGAAAAAGGGTTTCTAATGATGTGAATAAATCAAAGACTGCAGAGAACGCACCACCAACACTTCAATGCTTCAAGTGCAATGAAATGGGGCATTATGCTAATAAATGCCCTAATCCAAGGGTTAGTGATGATCGACATGAGCAACCGCTTAAGGCAAAGGACAAAGGGAAGTCACATGCGATCACTATTGACGATGTTGAATATGACAACGATGTGGTAGAATGATTAAGTGTTTATGTAATGGGATTCCAAAATAATGTTGTATCATTTAGTATTGCAATATTTATTGATGTGGTATTCAAAGTGATTGAGATATTTTTTGGAAATAAGATGATATGCGAATAATGAAGGGAAAATGAGAAAATGAAATGTTTAATAGTATTCATGAGCTCATGATTGATATAAGGACTAAGTGATATCATGGTTTGAGTATATAGAATTTTGAGGATTTTGGTATGTGGAAAGTGTTAACTTTAAACTGCATTCATGTTTTCACTAAGGTATTCAAGAGAATACATGATTAAGGACTTTGAATGTTTGGAATGTGACCAACAAAACATATCTTATGATATATGGGGATCAACGATGGTATTAAATCTCTGGTAATCGTTTTCACTATGTTAAGAGAGTGGACTGCAGTATTATGGATAAGCCTAAAGATTGGAATGGATTATATTGGACATAAGTTAGTATTGTTTAAGGATAGAAGTTTTTTTTCGATATGATTTATGGGATTTTATAGTAATATAGTTTTAGAAAAAGGACAACTTGCAGGACGGGCGACATCCCATCACGTCGGACAAGGCTGTGGGATTCGAACCCACAACCAAAGTGAGACTGGCCTTTATCGCCTACCACTGGCCTACAGGAAGTCCCTGGTTAGTAGAAACTAGTTCTATTTTATTAAGCGGTATGATATATGAAGTAGAAGTTCATTTTTGGAACCATATACGATTAACCATAAGATGGACTTATAACTTTTGCTAACCTTTTGTTTGAAAGAGATGGAATGACCCATCATTCTATCATATGATCTGCTAACACATCACGAATGACAAATTAAAACTTCATTTCTTTAAGAGATTAAGTGGAAATACTCCAAAGAATGACAAACGGTGAGACTATACCAAAATCACGAAAGTATTTCTTCTAATTCAAATTCTTCAACTTTAGGGAAACGATTTTGAAAACCAAAAATGTTGTCCTAGTGCTCTTATATCTGATTAATCAGATGGTACCTTAGATCGTCACAAATGTATGGATTTGTGATTGTTGGCTTTTCCATAGCCATGTTCTCTACCACTCTCCATCAGAACATGATGGTTAGATTTCTCTTCCATATCCATATTTTCACCTCTGTGGAAACCCAGTGATTAGTTTATTTGGGTAATCGTTACATTTCATACTTTAGTTTTTAAAGCCAAGTTTTGGTATTCCTTTTTACGATGTGGGTTTCTATTAAAGAAACTTTCGAATAGTAAACCATTTATAACCCCGACGAATTTCGAGGGAGAAATTCATTTTAAGGGGGGTAGAATGTAACAGCCCGAGATTTTATGAAAAATATTCTTTTTATTTCACTAATGTCTTGTTTTGTACGCTACACCAAAAGGAGCTTGCACAACACGCATCCTTGACTTTCCTTTCATTACACGCAATCACGACCTTCCTTGATAGCGTGTGTAGTACGCAATACCGAATTTCACTAAACAATGATATGCTATTGAAATATTATTAAAACTAGCCGTTATGAATAGTAATAACCACTTTTTAAAATTTTAGAAATTTTAGCTCTCAAAATGGACTTCATTTTTGGATTCGTAATATCGGAATTATCTTAGGGTGAAATTTTGGTACTTTTCGGATAACGTTCATTTTCTAATGAATAGTGAAAATTAATAAATTTTAATTAAAAACAATGTTTTTTATCGAAATAATTAATAGTGATAAATTATTAATTTGAGTGGTTTTAAAGTATATTTAGAATATATTTTTACAATTTAATACAATGTTGGTCATTGGATGTAATTTCACATTTAAACCAGACATAAACAAGTGTCAATCTTTTGATAGATATTGTTTCTTAAAAACACGCTTTTTGTTTTAACAGCGGGATTTAATTATAAAATTAATTAATGAAACTTCTATGTTATGAATTTGGTAAAATAGACTTCATTTTTGAATTTGGAATATGAAATATATCTTAGGATGAAATTTTGGCATTGTTCTGAAAAACATCAATTTTTGATGAATAGTGAAACTACTAAGTGGTATTTAAAAAAACTGAATTTTTCATAAAACATAATTTTACCGCTTCTGTGAATGGAATTTCAAAAATCCGAGAGACACGGTTGATATCAGTAAGTAAAATGTGGTTCAATGAGATAAAAATAATTTTTTGGCGAATAGTAACTTTTTACTTTTTTTTACCGCGTTAATAGTAAATAGGGTAACTAAGGGTAAATATGATATTAATATTACCCTAACACATGTCCTAATCCTATTGGACAAGTGTATCTAGACCAAAAACAACCTTAAGTGTAAAATATTATCATTTAGGCCCACTTGGATTAGAATAGGACATTTATTGTTATTTAATTCAAAGAAGAGTTAAAAGAGTTAAAATCAATGTTTATTTACTAAAACATTTTTACTATAGAGTTATACATAAGATAAATTCGATCGTAAATATTCATTAGAAAGCTAAAAATATTTCCTACATAATGGTATTTTATTTGTAATTTTTAGACATCAAATAATTTAAGTTATTTATGACACAAATATGATGCAGTAATTATCTTATTAATGAAATATTGACATAATTGATATTATAAATGCCTAAATAAGTATAATTGGAGACTTTTTATGAATTCCACTAATTTTCTAGGTTACTATGTTATATTAGTGTTGATTTAATCAACTTGGTTCGATCATATAATTCTGTTAGGACTTTCACAAAAATCATATATCAAATAGTGTCAAAATTGACACAAAATAGTTTTGAAATCAAATATTATATTATTAATTGTTATTTTATTCATAAAAATCTAAGGTTCGGCCAAATGACTTATATAAGGATATATATATTAATAATAAACAATTTGGGATTCGTTTTTCATGTTATAGTAAATGTATTAACCATATAGTGAAAGAAAACAAAAAGACACGGTAAACGTTAAATTATTTAACTTAGAGTTAAATATAATTGATAAGGTTAAAATAATACCCTAAACTTGTCTGAATCCTATTGGTTGATAGGATTTCGACCCATCCCCACTTTATCTTCGAAATAAGACCCTTTGGAACCATTATAAACCGATTTTGACTTTAATATAAAATAATATTTTGAGATATTCCTAAGGTGCCCCTCTCCTCCCTTATAAAAGGACACCTCCTCCCCCTCCTCCTCACACCAATTTGAGCACTCAAGCTCAGCCAATCCCGGCCAAAATCTCTTCTCCACTTCCCTAGAAACATCCTAGAGGTTCTGGTCTTCCTCAAAGACCAATTTTAGTGCCCTAAGAGGAGGTCTCAAAGAGGCGCTTCAAAGAAGAGGAGGTTCAGATACATACGAAGCAAATCAGACCTATGGTAAGGGAAATATCACAATCTCATTTTTATCCGAGATTGTTTATTCGTAAGTTTTTACTGGGGTGTATTTTATCATCCACATCCATGTTTCATAAATATGTAATATTATTTCCATCCACCTACAATTGTTTAAATCCATTTTTACCCTTCTGTGAGTTTTAGAAATATGTATGAAAGGAATCTTTTGTCGTTTTTCGTACGAGGTACTTTTTGACTTTTCCGAAAAAAGTACGAAGAATGTTTTTTTTAACTTATACGGAATGAATGGATTTTTAAAAAAATTATTTCCAAGAAGATTTCTTTACATGTTTTCATGTTTATTTTTAATCAACTTCTTTTAGTTTAAAATTGTATGATATGTTAAGAAAGGAAAAGTGTTTTTGAAGAAGAAAGGATATTTTCCTCAAGAATGGAGTTCAAGTGTTTTTTCAGAATTATTTTCCATCTAAGATAATAAAGGGTTCTATTTTTATCCCTATTATTACATTGATTTGATTATGTTGTGATGGAATTATTTTTATGAATTCCTTTATCTTATATGAATTGTTTTATGATGTCATGATGTTTAAGATTTCCATTTTTATTACATGGGTTATGCAATGATGTATGTTTTAAGATTTTGTGGCACACATAAGAATGGTATCATTATGAGATGGGTGGGACCTATATCTCCCTCCAATGCATTGGGTTAATATTTTATATCTCATGAGATAGACAGGGCTGGAACGGTAGGTTATACCGGTTCAGTGAAACAGGACTGAAACGAGGGTTACTCGATTCAGAAAGGGACTTTGTCCACTAAGATAGTCTTGGCAATGAGTCTTGACTAACAAGAAATGATTCTCTATGATTATGTGTGAATGCCACAAATTTTCATGTTTTAGGTTATGATTATTGTGATTACATTTCACTGCCATGATTTACCCCATGTTATGAAATTATGATCTCTTTTGCAGGTTAAGATTTTCAAAAGTTATGTGCTTATGTATATGATGTGATTGATATTTCTTTTGTTTACCCTTACTGAGCATTTGAGCTCACCCTTTTATGTTTTCTTTTACCCAGGATATAAAGAATGGTTTTAGGTAAAAAAAGGGAGATCTTTATGGGATATTTTGATGATCTTTCACCACGATTAGAAGATTATATTCCGAGTTTCCAAAGACACTAAACTATTACGATCCTTGTGTGTGTGTTTTTTGTTATGTACTAACTATTCCGCAAAAGTAATGTAATGTCTATGTACGTCAAGATACGGGTCTCTACACACCCTATACCCCTTGGACACCCCTTCCCACACCTATAGACAACCCCGCTCACCACCTACACAGTGCCCCCCACCCACATAGACAGCCCACCCAACCCCTAGACACCACGTACCCCTGGACAGCCCCCCCCCCATGGAACCCCCTACCACCTTGACATCCCCCACCCTCGTGGAAAGCCCTCCCCCCCTAGACACCCCCTACCCCTTGGAAATAGCTTCCACCCCTATGGACCGGCCCCCAGGACTACCCCCCCCCCCTGAACAGCCCCCACCCCCGTGGACACCACCCCACCCCCCTTGGAAAACGCCCAACCCCTAGACCACCCCCACCCCCTCGACACATCTCACCCCTGGACTCCCACACCCCTAGAAATACCCACAACCCCCTTGGCACCACCCCACCCCTCCATGGACACCACCCCACCACCTGGAAACCCCGACGGACAGCCCCCCCCCCACCTGGACAGCCTCCCAGGACACCCCCTCACCCTAGGACACCACTACCCCTCTTGGACAGCCTCCGCAAACCCCTAAACATTCCCCTAAACCCTATGAATTCTGAATTTAATTCGTTATGTATTTAATTAACTTATGAGTTATGTGATAATGGTTTATGGGTATACTTGTTGTATGTCTATACATGGTGTAATTACCTTATGAATTATATGCTAACTCTATTAATGGTGTATGAAACAATAACTATGATGGGATCTCTATAATGTGAATGTCCTTTCACCATTATCAGATGTCTCCACCAAAAAATTGAAATGGGTTAGTTAGAATAGTGGTTGTAATGTAAATATTGAAATGGGGAAAACTATGTTGGTGGTACGTGTCATGGTTGCAATAGTCTACTGATTTGTATGTGATATTGCAGGTGTTTTTTTGTTCTATTTTTAGTTCAAATTTTTCTATTTTAAGTGTTATTTGCAGTAGTGTATGCGGGTGGTTGAAATGGAGGGAATGAGTGGTTGCGGCTATGTTGTTTGTTGAAAAAACATTGTACCAACAATTTTAAACCATTGGTAATGTGTTTTTGGAAAATATTTTTACCAACGGTTTGAATAAACCTTTGGTAATTCCCTATAACTACGGGTTTGAACCGTTGGGATAGTGTATTATGAGAATATTTTTACCAACGGTATCTATAAAACCATTGGTATAGTGAAGGTTACAGTGCCATATACCACCGGTTAGGGAAAAACCATTGGTATAGGCCTTTTGCAACTACTTACTATCCAATAGTTTGAAAAACCATTGGTATATTTTATACCAACAGTTATGATGCATATACCAATGGTTTAAAACCATTGGTATATACTATATGTCCAGTAGTGAACCACATATTAATGGAAACAAATGGAAATAAAACAAAACCATGATTTATTATATACAATATTTATTCATCCACTAAAATTTATTCACATGTTTGGGTAATTTAATAGTTTTTATCAATTTAATTATAATCAATTTGTTTATTATCCTATTAATTTAATATTTAATGCATCATTATTGTGTAATAATTTAAGGTATTTATTTATTTCCTATTATATTTATATGATAACGATAAATCATTTAGATTTAAATTTAAGATTATAGTAAAATATATCTTCTCGAATACCAAAAATTAAAAAAATTATTCTACTTAAAAACTATAGTGTGAACAATTTTATTTTTTATAAAATAAAATACTATAAAGGAATTAATCTCAACCAAGTGAAAAAAGGTCTGAAACATGACCCATGGATGAGTCTTGTAGAACATTACTCATATTTTATGATTTATTCAAATTTTTAGGTCATTTGATGGTTTCTATAATTTTAGTTGAAATTATTTAATTAGTTTTTCTTCGGCTTGCACAAGAACTGTGTGAGAATTAAATAAATGTAAAAGTTAATTATTTCATATATAAAATAAAAAAATAAATTACTATCATAAAAATAAGTTTATTTAGATCAATAAAAGTTTTTTTATTCGTTTATAATGTATATTTTTTCACATCAATGTCAATACAACTTATTAAATTTGTTAATTTGATATTTCATACTTTCTGCAACCATTGTAAAAAAAATTGGTATAAGATTCATGTTATATATATATATATAAAAATTTGATAAATCTCAATCAAAATTATTATTTATGAAATATATTTAAAAATTATTTCATGAAATAACATTTTACTTCTATATTATTATCTATAAGGTAACCGATTTACTTTTTCAGTGCTACAAAGGAACTGATTCCACACTAAAATTGAATTTTATAACTATCTAGTAATAATTTTAAATTTCATGTTATTTAATATTTTTTTATGGTATTTATATTATAATATCATACATTAGTGATTCCATATATTTAATACATTTTTATATCCTAATTATGTCTTGAATAGATAATAGAAGATATAATATTTTATAAAAAAATAAATACTTTACTATTCCTCCAAAATATAATTTTTTTAGAAAATTATCAAAATTTAACAATAGACTAGCATTTTTATTATTATTTTAAAAAATAAAGTTCATATTATAAAAAAATTTATAAAAGTATCGATAATTAATTAGACTTATTTTTCCCATAGGATGAAATATAAAGTCATTTTTTTATTAAAACATAAATTTGATGAATAAAATAACAATACTAAAAAAACAGGTGCTTATTTTTGAAGAAATAACACACACATATATATATTAATATAGTTACTTCTATTAATACCCTATAATTTAGAGGCTAGATTATAATAGTCATGTTAATATTCTAATAATATATCACCGTTGATTTAAATTCGGTGTTGTGTGAAACATAGGCTACCGAAGAAATTAAGATTGATATATTTCATAAAAATATCTGGCTGTTACATTAATCCACTAGTAAAATGAATTTATCCTTCAAAATTATTCTTGGTCATCAATGGTTTAACAGTTGTTAATTTTTTCATAGATACCCATATAGTAAAAATTAAAAAACTACCCTTATAAAGGGAATGTAGGAAAAATAATGCATACATGATGTAACACATTACTAGGTTTACACATAAGTAAAATATTGGTGTAAAATAAAAATTGTTGCCTTGGAATGGAAAACAAATCCCCAAGAACTAATAGGGAGTTATAGAGATCATGTTCAAGATAACATTAATGACTACAAAACCATAGAAAAAATAGGTTTGAAAAAAGGTCATTGATATCATCATAAATAATGAGAGCAAGATATAATTTTTGGAATATATACGTACTTTATTTCATTTCATAGGTATAATATAAATCTTATGTTTTTCATTGATAAATTCCCAATTAATCTCTTACTCTAAGAAATGATGTTAAAATTTTAATTATGTAATAACTAGTAGATCATAAGATCCATAATGCGTGGAAAGGTCATTCCTTATATCTATAGTAATCATAAAAATGAAGTTATAATAGGTTATCCAATTCCCATAAATATTTATAAGGATAATTAATACATTAATCTCTAAAATATCATCCAAAATTCAACTTAAAAAATCTCAATGTTTTTACATTTATGAACCTTCCAAATGATTAAATTTGAAAACTATCAAAAAAAAATCACCAAATTTACTAAATATAAAAAAAATTTATCCCCAAATTTACTTGAACTGATTTTAATTTTCTCTTAGTTGATTACAATTATCATGTACTATCTCGAAACATGGTAATATATTGCATTTCAATAAAACTGTTGTGGAAAAAAGCATACTTTAAAAAAAATTAAAAATTTATTGAACATAATTATCCAGAAATTCTATAAACTAAATCTATAATATCATAAAAGACACTATCATCATATTACTAATCATTTCTATGGTAATAACACATCTATTGTTCTCACTTTTATCGCATTATCAAGAACCTATTATATAATAAATATTCCTTTTACTACCCAATAACATGTAATTTAATTACATTAAATTACACTTAATATAACTAGAATGATCATGAATTATAGTATATTTGGGAATTAGTTACATTTAATTACAACATTAAAAATTAATTAAAACATCATTATTGAAAACATTTTCAACATTCTTAATCTTAAAACATCATTGGATAGCCTGGGGAAATATATAAGAATGGTGTGATCCATAATGCATAGTAAGGGAATAAAACATTCAATACATGAATATAAAAATACATGTTTCCAAAGGCATATAAATGATAAAAAGTTGAACATGAATATTAATTCATGATACAGCATGATATTCATATAATGGGAAATGTGGGAAGAACATAAAATATTTCATCATGTAGATAGGTTTCGGATAAATACCCAAGAATTCATGGTGGAAAATATCTAGTAAAAGAATAATTTATACCCCTATCCCAACATGACGTATCATGATACTAAACATTACCCAATTTATTGGATCATTATATAATTCTGAGCACACCCATCACTTTCATTTCATTATCATTATTAAGTGTGCAATATAGATCATACAACTTGGAATCATTCATCATTTTATTTTTTTCCAAAACCCCGATGTGTGGAAGAAATAAATTTAAATCCAAAATAAGAATGTTTTTAAGTGCACAAATTTGAATAGACATGATTGAAATCAAATATGGTATTGATTAAAAATTTGTTCTAGCATGGATTTCCATGGTGAAATTTTGGTAGGATAATGTGGAAGTGTAAATATTCACAGAAGGACATAATGAGAGATAAATGGGTCTCTAATCATTTATAATTCTTAAGGAATGTATGGTTGAGGTTAGAAAATGTACCCCCATTCATAATAATTTACTATTAAAGATCATAAAATGAATAATATTCTTTAATAAATGGAATAAAGAGAGGTTCCCTTACGAAATTTTGGCAGCCTAATGACATCCCTTAAAAATTAATAAAATTAGTTGATGATATTGAAAGGGGATATGATAATTTTGAAATAAAATTTTCAATAATAGTGACATGGAAATACATAAACCAATATTAGGAAAGGGAGAATAAAAGTTCAACATAATAAAGAAACTTCAATAAAGAGGAGAATGGAAAGCACCCTTACTTGAGTGTGAGACTCCGAAAGCTTTAATAGAGGATTCGTGAAAGATTTGGGTTTCTGGTAAGGATTATATCTAGAGGAATGAAGATTAATTACATTCTCCGAGTATTTTTATGCAATATAAATGGGTGTTTTGTGGGTTTATATATGAAAAGAGAGGGATTTATTTAATATTTATTTTCTGGACAGTACAAAATAATATATTCAAAACCACAAACAATCCCATGGGGGTTTCCCATGATTTTTGAAAAAGGGGAGTGTTTTAAATTGTTTTATTGGAAAATGGGCCATACTTATTAAATTAATTAAATTTCATAAGTGGAAGTGAGTAACACTTTTAAATAAAATAATTTAAAACTCTAAAATATATTATTGGATTTGGAGGATTCATAAAATCTTAATAAAAATAATGAAATAAATATAAAATCACATTATTTTAATATAAAAACATATATTTGGCTGAGTATACACATTATAGTATTTATTAAATTAATTTTAGTTCATTATGATATCATAAAACACACTGTATATTTATACAGTATTTAATTTTTACCTAGAAATTCGAAATTTTTTTAAAATTATAAAAAAAACCCTTGTTGGATAATTTCAAAAATATTATTCTAGAAATATTATTCATTTTATAAAAATAATTTTCTTAATTATTTCATGTTCAATTTGATAATTAATAACCGAGATTTATTGAAAATGATGGGTTTTGGAAATAACAGTTGTTGAACCCTAAAAATGTATATTTCTCTTCCTAAAAATTATACGACCATTAATAATACATATTTCTAAATTAATTTTTTTAAATACTATTTATTTCAAAAACCCATTAATTCTTCAAAATTATATTCTTCAATGGAATTTGAATAATACCCAAAAATACAATTTCTATTTAATTAAATCAAAATTAAAATCATTTATAAGGTAATAATAAAAAATAAAATAAATTAATTATTTTATGAAATATACATTTTAATGTTATTAAGGTCTTGATACATATCCCCCTATTACACAGGTGTATGCACGAAGAGTAAGGTCCATATCAGTGTACATTCATGGGGTCGTTCGACGAACATGGATTGAGTTATGATCTCAATGAGCTTGAAATTCTCCCATAAATGGTTTTGCTAATGCTTAAGTTATGGAATCTAGGCTTGGGATTGGACAAGGTAAATCCAAATGATGTTATCTCTCACAAAATCTCGGATAAATGGTCTTCATAGAGTACAATCATACTAGATGATTCTATCACATCCTTTTTCTATTTCAGTTGTATTTGTTGAATACCTATATTTATACTTATTTTGTGATGACTATTTAATGGTTATATTATCAATGAAAATGATTCATAATGTTTTTTGAATCCAATTAGACATAATAAGTCAAAATAAGTGAATGTGTTTCCTATATCTGTATTACATAATAAAATATTATATCATAAAGGAATATTATTTACAATAGTTCGAGTCATTACAATATTCCCCCCTTGAGAAATTTCTCCCTCAAAATTTTCTTTTCAAGACTTAAAATAAATGAGGGTAATTCTGTTTGATCACTTCCCCATGTTCCCACATTTCTTATTCAAACATGTGGTTTCTGTATAGCACTTTGAAAAGGTGAATTATCTTTTTTTCAAGTAATTTGTCTTAATGATCTATGATCTTCACCGGCTACTCTTTATAGGATAGATCATTCACTGGTGGTATAAGCTTTGGAATGATTACATTTAAGGGTCCATGTATGTACCTAATCAAGAGTGATACATGGAATACTTCATGAACTCTATATTTCTTAGGTGGGAGTAAAAATCGATAGGCCACCACCAAAATGCTTTTAGGGATCTCAAAATGGCCAATGTATCATGGGCTAAGAATAACAATCTTCCCAAATCTCATCACATTTGACCATGGAGATAAATGGAGTAATAACATGTCTCCAACAAAAAAATCTAGGTCACATAATTGATTGTTAGCATAAATATTTTTTTGACTTTGTGTAGCCTTGATGTGCTACTAAACTGTCTTAACCTTTTACACAATTTTCTTATCCATTTCTGGACCAAGAAGTTTTTATTCCCCAAATTCTTCCAATAATGTAGGTGTTCTGCACATCTTTTCATAAACGGATTCATATTGATCTATTTGTATTCTTGATTGGTAACTCTTTTTTAGGAGTACTCCACTATCGAAAGATGTTGATCTCACCCTCCTTTGATGTCCATTGAGAATGCTCTCAATATTCCCTCAATTTCTTGGATAGTCCACTCAGACTGGCCATCTATTTCATGATGATAAGACATTTAAAATTTCAACATAGTGTTTTGATCATGTTTAATACTTTTCCATATCTTGGAGTTTAATATTTTATCATTATCAGATACAATCGATAATTGTACACTGTGAAGCCTGAACACTGCTCTAACGAAAATCCATGAAAGTAGATCTAGTGAGAATTACTCTCATATCATAATGTAGTGTGCAGTAACTGTAAAAAAATCCAACACAAATTGTATAGAATTATTTCCCCTTGAAGTCATTGGATTATTAGTGAAAAATCCAATGGTTATGTTTTTCCAATTCCATGTATGTATGGGTAATGTCTTCATCACCCCATATGATTTTTTATTTCCACTTGCACATACTGACATACAATATAAATTTACGTATACTCTGTGATCCCATTCATTATATTATCCCACAAATAGTGTTCTCGGATATCTTGATACATATTTGTGTTTATTGGGTGGATGAAGAAGGTGGATCTATGTGCATCATCCAAAAAATCATTCTTTAACTCTGGATTTTATGGTACACATTATCTTGTCCAAAATATCACAACATTATCATTTACATTTAAACCCAAATATTTAAATTCCATTATAGCTTCATATTTCATCATAATTCCCATATAAACTCTTTTATCATCCTTTATCCTCTACAAATTATATGGTTGAGAAATAATTTATGAAAGGATTTATGATGTTCCTTCCTTTATGATTCTCATTTCTATACATTCCATGTATATGAAGACCATATCCCTCTAAATTCTCATTAATGATATAATTTAAATATCCTTTCTTATTAAAGAATCAACCACTTTATTTGCATTCCCAATATGGTAGTGGATTGAGAATTCATATTCATAGATAAGATATAATAATATTTTTTGTATTTTATTCATATATTTTTATGTGAATATATACTTGAATCTTTTATGATCCGTATATATTTCACGCTTATCCCCAAATAGATACGGCCACTAATTTTTTAAATTGAAAATTGCTACTCCAAATCCAAATAACGTGTTGGGTAGTTCTTTTCATGACCTTTCAACTGCCTCAAAGCATAGGCAATGAGTTTTCCATTTTCCATCAACCCTCAACCCATGCCCTTCTTTAAATAATCGCTCAATACCACGAAAATATATCCACTTTTGGGTATTGTGAGAAAATGCATAGTGTTAAGACTCCTTTTCAAATCCTTGAATCTCTCTTCACATTCACCATTTCAATATGTAATTACACTCTTCTAAGTTATCTTGGTAAGACAGTTTGAAAATATTGAGGAATTTGTCAGAAATCATAGATAATACCCAACGAACATATGGAAACAATAGATATTTGTAATAGATGTAGGCCTCACCCATCTTTAAATTTTTCTATTTTTGAGGGTTCCATGGATATCCCATTTCTTATGATGATATTCTCCAATAATAAGACTTACTTCATCTAGAAATCACACTTTTAATGCATTGTATAAATATTCTCATTTATTAATGGTTTTAGAATAGTGATTAGGTGCTCCTCATACTTCTCCATGATTTTGGAGTATTTTATAATGTCATATATAAATATGACCAAAAATTGTTACCATTAATCCCTAAACACTATATTCCTCATTTCCATACAAATTTTGGGAGCAATAGTTAGTTTGGAAGGCATCATTATGAATTCACAGTTCCCGTAACTTATATGAAAATCAATCCGGGGGATATCCTTATTCTTCACCATAACAAGGAAATATCCTAACTGTAGTTACACCATAGATATTTTTGGACTCCTCATGTGTTAATCATGTTTTAATGATCCCAAATCTTATTACTGTTTCTTAATTGTGATCTTCATTGCACATCTTGCTAATGATCTTAAATATCTATAATAACTTCTCATCATGTTTTAATCTAATTGGTGTTAATTACTCTATTATTTAAAAGTCTCATGCATGATCACAAATCTCACATATATTATCAAGCCTTTATTTTTATGATCCATGTTCTCTTACTCTCTAATAATTAAACTTAATATATATTCTTCATATTACTGTCTGAGTCCAAATATAGATATTTTTCTAAGTATGGACTCACCGTGAATGACTCACTATGACCCAGACACTGTGACCCAGACACCGTGACCCAGACACCGTGACCCAGACGCTATGACTCAGACACCGTGAAGGACTCACCGTGACCCAGACATTGTGACCCAAACACCGCGATCTAGACACTGTGACATGGACATACTGTGAAGCTCATACTGTGAAGTTCATACCATGAAGAAGACACCATTTACTTAATCACTGTGACATCATTTCTTAACTTTTTGTCAATATTATTTAAAAAATGATAACTGTCATATTTGATGCAATTATTGTTATTTAATGTTAGTGGTTGGCATGTCAGGAAACCGTATATCGTACATAGGAAAATGGAATCATTACTACTGCCAGAACTCATGGAATATAAGGAAGAGTAAGATGTAGTGCACAAAATAGATGACACATAAAAATCGGTGAAGCAATGAAAAGTCTGAATATACAACGAGAAGAACTTACATACACCTGAGAGCAATGTGATGAACAAGAAGATTAATACCAAGAAAGAAAGAGATTGAAAGACTTTCAAAGAACACTTATGAATGCAATCCAACACCACTGAAGAACACTCGGCGAATCAAGAGATTTTCCTCACTCCTGTAGAAGATGATCTGAACTATGACACTCTGTTTTTCAACTGAAAATCTAGAGAAGGACTCATAAGCATTCCTACTGAATCCAATGAGTCCAGAGCTGATTTGATAATAACTAGAGCTTTATAAACTCTTATCTTTTCCCTCTAAGTGATTTATTTATTAACTTTCGAGCAGTGTGGTGTACTCTATATTTATTATACACACACTGTCTCCTGCACTAAACTGGAGGATATAAAAATCCTCAAACCACAATTGTTTACTCTTGTTTACCCACATCAACTGTGGAAGAGGTCCTTGTGTGTCCTGGTCTATTTTTTTCCCACGAATAACAGTGGTAGAGGTCCCTACGTGGCCTAGACAGTTTTGTAAACTATTGTTAACAACGATCCAGGGTGTGGATCAAATTTATATAAATTTGAGAGGACTATGTTTTGTCTTGAGACTTAACCTCTTGTTATATATATTGTGTATATTTAGTTTAAGTTTATAGTATACTACATATATCTTATTTATTCCGCTGCTATTACTTTGAAATACAAAAACTATTTTAATGCTACTTTGATAGTTAAATTAGCAAGTGTTTACACTTATTATAAATCAGTAGGTTAGTTTCAAAAGTTAGTTTAATCTTGTGGTTAAATTAACTGAGACCTAATCAATCATTTAGAAACGAAGTGAAAATTTATAATCTGTATAAATTCACTATTGTTTAACTTGTTTTATAAATTGAGGGATTTTAAATAGACAATATTTTAACAGAAATTTTAATTGGAACTCAATTCACCCCCTCTTGAGTATGCTCTCCGACCAATATTTGGTATCAGAGGATTTGTTTTTGTTTAAGTATTTTTTAAATACTCTATTTTTCAACTGTGATTTTAGTTTCATCTTTAAAGATCTTAAATTTCTGTTACTTCTAAATTTTAGCTCTTTAAATTATCTTTCTAAAATCTAGCTATGGACAATATACTCGAGGGTGCTGCTACTAACAGGCCACCTTTATTCAATGGTACAAACAATGCTCAGTGGAAGCTTAAAATGAAAATTCTTTTAGAAAGCATGGGTTTTGATATCTGGACTACTATAGAGTCATAATATAAAATTCCAGAAACTAAAAGAGTAACTTGGGATGAACCTACAAAGACAGCCTACAATAATAATTATAAAGCTATGAATGCCCTGTACTATGATCTAGGAGATGAAGAATTTAACAGAATTTCTGAATGAAAAACTGCTTTTGAAATTTGGGATACTTTGGGTGTTTCTCACGAGGGAACAACCAATGTTAAAGAAATGAGATTAAATAATTATAATATTAAATATGATAATTTTAAAATGAAGACTGATGAACCTATTTCTGATATGTATCTCAGGTTTAATGAGATAGTCAATATAATGAATTCACTCGGAAAGGCTGTTCCAGCAAAGGAACAAATTATGATAATCTTGAGATGTCTACCAGACCGATGGAGGGGCACATTTGTTTCAATAAGAGAGTCATGCGACATTGCTTCTCTACCTATAAAAGAACTCATTGGTAAGATTATGATGTTTGAGGAAGAAATCAAGGTGAATAAAGAGGAAGATGATGAACCTAAGAGAAAATATGTGGCTTTCAAGACTACTGCTTCAAAGAGTAAGGACAAAGATAAAGCTCAAATACAAACTGACAGTTCAACAAGTGAAAATTCAGATTCTGATAGTGATGCTGAAATGGCTCAAATAGCCAGAAGGTTTATGAAATTTTATAGGAAGAATAAATTTTTCAGAAAATCAAATTACAAAGGTAAGTATGACAACAAGGGACATTGGAAAAAGGACTGGAGAAATCTGACAAATCTGATGAAGTTGTTTTCTATGAATGAAAAAGAAAAGGACATATAAAAGAAGACCGTCCAAAGCTGAAATACAAGAAGAAATGTGAGTATAAGGATAACAAATATAAGAAATCCATGAAGGCTACATTGAGTGCTTCTGAGGATAGCTCTAGTGAATCTGAAGCTTCTGAGACTGAAAACAGAAATAAGGAAAACATGTGTTTTATGAAAAACAGTTCTGAGGTAACATATGAAACTCCTTCTTTAAATTATTATTATTCTGAAGATGATTTTGATTCTGAAAATATGTCAAAATATGAACTTTTTGAATATTGTGATATTTTGGAAGAAACCTGTAATGAGATGAAAGACAAATATAAAGTTTTAAAGAAACAGTATACTTTAACTATTAAACCTAAATATGATCTTGACATATAAATGGAAAAGAATGCTTGATTGCTTAAAGAAAACACTGAACTGAAATTATCAAATGAGCAACATAGGAAGGATTTAGAAAAGGTCACAAATGGAAAAGATACTCTTACTCAAATGTTAGGTAAGCAGATTACACCTAGACATACTACTGGAATAGGATAGAAACATGGACAAATAATGATTAACAAGAATAGATTTATTCCTAAATCTAGACAGAATAGTGCTAGTTCTAGTTTTGGACATTTATATGCTTCAACTAGTTATTCACTTAGTTATAAATCTAATAGAGTTTATCTTTGAAAATATTTTGATTATATAAATTGTATGAGACCCATAAGACAAATTTGGGTACCTAAAGTTTTATTGTCTAACCTGTCTGGACCCAAGAAGATTTGGGTACCAAAATCATTTCCTATATAAATCTATTTTGTAGTAAACCTGCTTGAATAGTTCCCACAAGAAGACATGGTATCTGGATAGTGGATGTTCAAGACATATTTCTGGGGATTACTCGTGTTTAAATAGTTTAATAAAGTTTGATAGAGGTCATGTCACCTTTGGTGATAATTCAAAAGGAAAGACCATCGACCTAGGACAAATTGGTAACACTGATTCAGTTTAAATTTCCAATGTTTTATTTGTTGATGGACTGAAATATAATCTGTAATGTTTTTCTCAATTATGTGATGATGGTTTTAATGTCAAATTTGAAAATTATTCTTGTAATGTTTTTAATTCAAAAAAGGTTTTAGTCTTTTCTTCTCTAAGAAATGAAAATATTTATGCTGTTGATTTAAATTCCTTACCTAAGAAAATTGATACCTGTTTAAATGATTTTC
Organism: Viscum album; assembly: GCA_963277665.1. Taxonomy (NCBI): domain Eukaryota; kingdom Viridiplantae; phylum Streptophyta; class Magnoliopsida; order Santalales; family Viscaceae; genus Viscum; species Viscum album. Next base: position 1,995,996,175 of record OY728151.1, read on the forward strand.
GTAAAGAGCCCTGGTTATGGCATAGAAGATTAGGACACTGCAACATCCATTCACTTAGAAAACTTACTAGGAAGAACATAGTTAGAGACCTACCTAAACTTGAGTTTCCAAATGAAAAAGTTTGTAATCACTGTCAATAGGGAAAGAAACATAAAGTTTCTTTCAAATCAAAGAAAGAAGTGTCAACTTCTCAACCTCTCGAGTTGGTTCACATGGATTTGTTTGGACCATCTAGAGTTTCTAGATTAAATGGGAAGCACTATGTCTATGTCCTAGTAGATGAATTTTATAAATATTCTTGGGTATACTTCTTGGCTCACAAAAGTGAAGCTTGTTCTTACTTTGTTAAATACTCCAAATCTGTAGAAAATAATAGTGGACTTAAGATTAAAACCCTAAGAAGTGATCATTGCCATTAGTTTGAAAATCATGAGTTTAAATCCTACTACTCACACAATGGCTATAGTCACAATTTATCTGCCCTTAGGACACCTCAGCAAAATGGTATAGTAGAAAGAAGAAATTGAACCCTGCAAGAAATTGCTAGAACTATTCTTAATGAATATGACCGGCCTATTTAATTTGGGGCTGAAGATGTGAATACATCTTGTTATATCATTAATAGAGTCTTAATTAGACCTATTCTTAATAAGACCCCTTATGAGTTGTGGAACAATAGAAAACCTAAAGTTAGTTACTTTAGATTCTGGCTATAATGTTTTTATTCTTAATACAAAAGATAATCTTGATAAGTTTTCTTCTAAGAGTGATAAAGGAATCTTTTTAGGATATTCTTTAACTAGCAAAGCCTATAGAGTTTTTAATAAGAGAACCAAGTGTGTGGAAGAAGCTGTTCACATCAAATTTGATGAAACTGATCCACATGAGCCAAAAACTTCTCTTGAAAATCTAGAAGAAGATTTATCTGTTCTTGACCTTAATGACAAATCTAATGAACCTTCTATAAAGACAACAAGTTCTAGACTTATTCCACAATCTGTTTCTAATGAACCCGAACCTAGAGAAGAACCTTAAATTTCTAGTCCATCCTTTACTAGATCAACTAGAATTCTAAAGAATCATCCTTTAGATGCTATTATTGGAAATCCTGATAGAGGGCCACAGACTAGAGCCTCTCTTAGAAATCAGGTTGAACATCATGCCTTCTTGTCACAGCTTGAACCTAAAAACATTGATGATTCTATTAATGATGAATTTTGGGTGATTTCTGTGCAAGAAGAACTCAATAAATTTGAAATAAATAAAGTTTGTAATCTTATTGAAAGGCCTAAGGACACTTTCACAATAGGCACTAAATGGTTGTTCAGAAATAAAGTAGATGAATCTTGAAAAATAGTTAGAAATAAATCTAGGATAGTTACACAAGGCTATATTCAAGAAGAAGGTATTAACTATGAGGATACTTTTTCTCCAGTATCCAGATTAGAAGCTATTAGGATTTTACATTCTTATGCTGCTCATCTAAATTTCAAATTATATCAAATGGATGTCAAGAGTGCATTCTTGAATGGATGTATTGCTGAGGATGTTTTTGTTGAATAACCACCTGGATTTTCAAACCCCCATTTTCCAAATCATATTTTCAAATTATCAAAATCTTTATATGGTCTAAAGCAAGCTCCAAGATCTTGGTATGACAGATTAAGTACTTTTCAAATTTCTAAATTTTTACAAAAGGAATAGCTGATCCCACTCTATTTATAAAACGAATTTCTAAAGATGTTTTAGTTGTAAAAATTTATGTAGATGATATTATTTTTGGATCTTCAAAAACTACATTATGTACGGATTTTTCTAAAATGATGCAAAATGAATTTGAAATGAGTTAAATGGGTGAACATAAATTTTTTCTTAGATTTAAAATCATTCATTATAATGATGGAATTATTTTAACTCAAAGTAAATATACGAGAGATCTTTTAAAACGTTTTGGATTGGATAGCACAAAAAGTAGTGACACTCCCATGAGTACCACCTGTAAGATGGATCTTGATGAAAATGGTAAATCTGTTGATCAAACCACTTATAGAGGAATGATTGGATGTCCACTCTACCTAACTGATTGTCGTCCTGATATTATGTTTAGTGTGTTTATGCGTGATTGTTTTCAAGAAAACCCTAAAGAGTCACATTTAAATGCTGTAAAGAGAATTTTCAAATACCTCAAGCATAATCCCATTTAGGACTGTTCTATCCCAAAGGGAAATCATTTGAATTAGTTAGTTATTATTATGCTGATTCTGTTGGATGTAAGTTAGATAGAAAAAACCCCTCTGGAATGTGTCATCTTTTAGGAAAGTCACTAGTATCATGGTGTAGTAAGAAACAAAATTTTGTTGCATTATCCACTGCAGAAGCTGAATGCATAGCTGCTAGCAGTTGTTGAGCACAATGTTTGTGGATAAAACACGCATTACTAGACTATGGATATCAATTCAGACATGTTCCAATAAATTGTGACAACACAAGTGCTATTAACATTTCTAAGAATCTTGTTTCTCACTCTAGGACAAAACATATTGATGTAAGACATCACTTTTTAAGGGATCATTATCAAAATGGTGATATCACTTTGGAATTCATTGGTACTGAATATCAACTTGCTGATATATTCACTAAACCATTAAATTCTAAATGATTAGACTACAACATACATGTTCTTGGTATGATTAATCATAAGTAAATATCCTACTGATATTAATGATTAATACTTTACTGTATTTTACTTTACGGTTTCATAGTCACTGTTTCTAAGTTACTATTTTATGTTCACTATCTCACCGTCAAGAGTTTATGCTCACGGTCTGCCAACTTACTGTCTCACCGTAACTACACAGAATGCTCACTCTCTCACCATGATGACTATCAACTGTCTCACCGTGATGACTAGTTTTTATCACACCGTAACGCCTGCTCACGGTCTCACCGTGAAGATTATTTATATTCTTATTTTAACCCATATCGCGTAATTTTTATTTTACCGGTATTTGGTTTCCCACGTTTTTGTTTTTATGCCGTTTGACATTCCCAAATGATAAAACTTACGGGTTTCATTCGATTCCTTACCCGAACTCTCTCTTGAACCTTCTCTTCCCTCTCACCCGAACCTTTAGTGGATGCCAAGGATGAAGCATCCATCTTCACCTTCGTCTGAGAAGTGCCGCTCTAAGAAACAGAAGAGGATACCAAAGATAGCCCCCAAAGGACATTTAAACCCAAAACTGGTAATCCATATAGTTGTACCAAAAAAAGTGGTTTGTGCAGAGTGGTTGTTGTCTAGAAGATCTTTAGTTTTAAACGTTTTAAGAGAACAATGATGCCTTGGATGGTTCACTGGACAGAATAGACCGATCTACCCGAGATTGGTATCTCAATTTTATCTGTATGTACAGTTTTCATTTGAGTTTGGAGAAATATTTATTGTGAAAAGCTGTATAAATGGTCAAAAGTGATCTTTCTATTCGAGGTTATGGGCTGTATGCCTAGGGATTACCCATGAAGGAGTTTGTGAGGATTACCAGAGAGACCCTCCTCCAATAATTGACATCTTTGACCCGGAGACTGCTTTGGAAAACCTGACTGGAAATGTCACCAAGCGAAGGGCCATAGATGCTGAATTAAATGGGGAGACTAAACTTCTGTTCAAAGTTGTTCAAAATTTGATTAGTCCAAGAAAATGTGATTTTGCAGAGATGAAGTATCAGGATGTGTTCCTGATTCATCTGTTGATGAATGTCCATAAGATTAACCTATGAAAGTATGTTATCAACCATATCTGTGAGCTGATCAAAGTCACTTCCAAATCCACCTCCCTATTTTACTCAAGGATGATTTCAACTATTTTGGTTGCCAAAGGGATGGTAGGACCAAATGAAGAATAGTTATAGGACATTTATTTCTGCCTATCCATGCCTATCATTAGAAGGATGATGATTAGGTGGAACCCCAGGAAGAAGCAGTGGGTTGAGGATAATGATCAAGTGTATAAAAAGTTTATTCATGTTGACTATCCAAGAAGGCCTCAAAATCTATCTGATCCTGGTTTGGAACAAGATGAAGTGGCTGAGTTTTCAGATGAAGAAGAAGAGGAAGTAACTGCTGAAATATCTCCAAGAGAAGAAGCTGGAAGACCTCAAATGGAAAGAGCTCCTGTTGAAAAAGAAAGGATTGTTGTCCCTACTGTTATTCCTGCTGAAATACCTCAAGAAGAGGATGGTGGTGCTAGTTTGAGAGAAAAGGAAGCTCTTGCTTCTAGTGCATATGTAAATCCATAAGCTCATCCTAATACTGCATGGAAGTTGGTTTTTCCTGATTCATAACAGAAAGAAACCTTAGAATCTGATCCTATTGAAGTGGATCTTTCTATTAAGAAAGAAGAAAGTCTTGATGTTCAACCAGTGGAACAATACGTTCCTGATATTATTCCCTCTACTGAAGAGAGGATGGAAATTTCCTTCCAGCTGGCAAGACAAGAGTTTTCTGAAGAGATCAGGGATGATCCTATGGATCTTGTTCATGTTCATGAGCCTCATGAATCTGAAAGGGAAGCACAATTTTGGGGGAGGAACCTCAAAACCTTGAGATTACAGAAGATGGATCTGCTGAAGCTTCTCAACTTGTTGTCTCATACTCTGTGCACACCCCATTTGTTTTCCTAATCTTTTATGATTTGAATGAGTCAGAGCAAGTGTCTACAACTGGAATGGATTTTTCTTATCTGTTTCAACTGAAGTCTGTAGCTCATCTAGAACCAGAACCAGATCCCCAACCACAATCCGAATCAGAATCTGAGTCTGAAGATGACTCTGATACTCAACCAGAATCTGCACCACTACCTTTACCTACAACCTTACACGAGCATCACTCTTTTGTGACAAAAGAGGAACTGAATGTTTTTGGAAAAACATTGTTAGCTGGAGTTGAGAAAATTGTTTCCACTCAACCTCGTCCAGTAACTCAGTTAAGTTAAGAAGATGCATCAATTCTTCTGGAAAATATTATCTTACATATTTGACCAAGGATGATATGAGAAATTCAAGAAGTCCGAGTTGAGAATAAGCTATTGAGTGATGATGTTGAAAATTTGAAAAATATGATAGCAAGTTTTCAGAATGAGTTATCCTTGAGATCAGAACATGCTCCTATTTCTGCTCCTGCACCGGTTGCTGCTTCTCCTGAGACATCTGATTCCCACCTTGCTAGGGAAATTGTGTCTGAAGTTCATCCATAACTCCTTTCTTTTGATGAAATGATGGGAAAAAGACACACCAAGATGCTGGAATGCATGAGAGAGCTTGTGGAAAATCTGAATAAGCTTACAGATGAATACACTGGATGCCTGCAAATAGTGTTGAAACAGCTCAAACTTATAACCGAAGCTGTCAAGGCTTCACCTGCTTCTGGTCAGACATCCACATCTTCTTTGGATGATTCTTTTCTGAGATTCATAATCAAGTAAGAACTTCAGATTTCCTCCAGTGGCTTGGATCTATCTTCTTTGACAGAAGTGGTTAAGAATAGTGATAGATCATTGGACATGGTTTGGATTCATTCTAAAATAGCCAATGATGCCCAACAAGAGATCACCAATAAAATAGATCTTTATCTATCCCGGATTTTCTCTAAAAGTGATATGACAGATCACATTAGATATCTTTTTGAAAAATTAAGAATCCCTCCAGTGACTCATGCTTTTAAAACTCAAGATCAGAAACTTAAAGAGTTCACCAGATTGTTGGACATGTTTATAGAGAATAAGGATGATTTTGAAAAGGCTATACAATATGGTGGTGAAATCATTACTGATTTCATCAATATTTTGAAGTCATATCTTCATGTGATGAGTCCTGCTATCGTGGCTCCAGCTGCTGCACCCCTTTGACCTGCACTACCTGCCTTAGCCTCAACTGCCATGTCAGTCAGCCAAGCTCTTTCTCAGATCCGTCCAGTCATTATTTACCAACCTAAGTCTAGATCTTTTACTACTCCTACTTTGGATCCATCTATTTTTGAAGAACTACCCTTACCCTCTTTATCTACTACATCTATGCCTTCTTCTGCTTCAGCACCAGCTCCTAATGCTGATAAAGGCAAGGAAAAGATGGATCCCTGAAGAGTTTAGCGACTGTTTTCTTTTTGATGGGATGTCATTTCTTGTTTACAATTTGTACTTCACCTGTATGTTGTATTCTGAACCCTTTGATTAATGAAAACTACGAAGTTTCATTTCATTTTCTCTACTTTTTGATAATCCCAAAACAGGGAGAAAAATCTACAAGTATAAATGGGGGAGAAAAGCTAAAAGTGTCAGTTCTATAATATATTTTTTTCTATTCTAATAATCTAGTTTCCTTACTGTTACATGTCATTTATATTCTGCCTATATCTGATTTGTGATCATCAAAAAGGGGGAGATTGTTGGACTCCTCATGTGTTAATCATGTTTCAATGATCCCAAATCTTATTACTGTTACTTAATCTCGATCTTCATTGCACATCTTGCTAATGATCTTAAATCTCTATAATAACTACTCATCATGTTTTAATCTTATGGATGTTAATTACTCTATTATTTACAAGTCTCATCCATGATCACAAATCTCACATATACTATCAAGCCTTTTTGTTTATGATTCATGTTCTCTTACTCTCTAACAATTTAACTTAATCCATATTCTGCATATTACTGTCTAAGTCCAAATATAGATATTTGTCTAAGTATGGACTCACCGTGACCTAGACACCGTGACCCAGACGTCGTGACCCAGACACCGTGACCCAGACACCATGACTCAGACACCGTGAAGGACTCACCGTGACCCAGACACCATGACCCAGACACCGTGAGCCAGACACCGTGAAGGACTCACCGTGACCTAAACACCGTGACCCATACACCGTGAGCTATACACTGTGACATGGATATACCATGATGCTCATACTGTGAATCTTATACCGCGGAGAAGACACCATTTACTTATTCACTATGACACTGTTTCTTAACTTTTTGTCAATATTATTTAAATAATGCTAACAGTCATATTTGATGCAATTAATGTTATTTAATGTTAGTGGTTGGCATGTCAGGAAACCGTATCTCGTACCTATGAAAAGGGAATCATTCCTACTGCCAGAACTCGTGGAATATAAGGAAGAGTAAGATGCAGTACACAAACTAGACTATACAGAAAAAGTGGTGAAGAAAAGAAATGTGTGAATATACAACGAGAAGAACTTACATACACCTGAGAGCACTGTGCTAAACAAGAAGATCAATCCCGAGCAAGAAAGAGATTTCAATACTTTCAAAGAACTCTTATTAATGCAATCCAACACCACTGAAGAACACTCGACGAATAAAGAGATCTTCTTCACTTTTGTAGAAGACAGGCTGAACTACGACACCCTGTTTTTCAACAGAAAAAACAGAGATGGACTCAGAAGCATTCGTGATGAATCCAACGATTCCAGAGCTGCATTGACAATCACTACAGGTTTCTAAACTCTTATCTGCTCTCTCTAAGTGATTTATTTATTAACTTTCGAGCAGTGTGGTGTACTCTGTATTTATTATACACACACTGTCTCCTACACTGAACTGGAGGATATCAAAATCCCCAAACCACAATTGTTTACTCTTGTTTACCCACGTTAACTATGGAAGAGGTCCTTGTGTGTCCTGGTCTATTTGTTTCCCACGAAGAACAGTGGTAGAGGTCCCTGCGTGGCCTGGACAGTTTTGTAAACTATTGTTAACCCCGATCTAGGTTGTGGATCAAATTTATATAAATTTGAGAGGACTAAGTCTCGGCTTGAGACTGAACCTCTTGTTATATCTGTTGTGCATCTTTAGTTTAAGTTTATAGTATACTACATATATCTTATTTATTCCGCTGCTATTACTTTGAAATACAAAAACTATTTTAATGATACTTTGATAGTTAAATTAGAAAGTGTTTACACATATTGTAAATCAGTAGGTTAGTTTCAAAAGTTAGTTTAATTTTGTGGTTAAATTAACTGAGACCTAATCAATCATTGAGAAGCTAAGTGAACATTAACAATCTGTATAAATTCAATATAGTTTAACTTGTTTTATAAATTGGCGGATTTTAAATAGACAATATTTTAACAGAAATTTTAATTGGAACTCAATTCACCCCCCTCTTGAGTATCAACTACGACCAATGTAGATTTATTTTTCTACATGTATATGACTGAAAAAGATATCAATTCAAGGAAGAGGATTCTTTTTCTTTATCGTGATCCTATTTATCTCATGATAATAAATGCAAAGTTTCATTAACCCATCCTTTTCATGAGGAAGAGGACTAGTGAACCCCATGCTGAATCACTTGGGCATGTGAAACCATTATCCATATTATCCAGTAGTTTTTTCTACATCTATAAATGTTCGTCATTATCCATTATATATGGATTATTGGATAATGGTAATTATATAGGTATGAGATCAGTTGAAAACTAAACCTCTCGGTTAGGAGGAAGACTAGGAAATTCCTTGGGAAGCACATTAACATATTCCATCACAATGGTCATGTATTGAAGGATTATATTTTCATTAGACTCAATCATTTGATATACATATTCTTGATCGTAGGGAAATAATATCAATGTTGTAGATGATGTTTCTAAATAATATTCCTCCAAATACTTTCATTTTTATAGAATATGAGGACTATTCCCAATATGAAGTGTAAACTCCTTCTCATGGGTATTTATTTTTTCTCTATATAATTAATTACAATCCATTCCCATAATTGCATAAAATTAGAATAAAAGGAGTACGATATGGTTTTTTGGGAAATTTGGGCAACAAATATTGACAAGGGACGAGTTATATACTTAGGATGCAATAACTTCCCTATTTTACATTTTCAAGGACATCTCTACTTCCATGATTTATGGGGGTGTTTGAATTTATTTAATAAACTATTGTGATATGAAGGAATGAGTAGATCCAAGATCAAAAATGAATGTTCACTATTCATGAATGAAAAACAAGTATACCTATCACTACTTGTCATTCAGGATTCACATGGGTGGTAGTGATAGAAGAAGCATTCCATTAATACAATGGAGGGTGTTTGTTGTCTTTGAAAACCGTTATCTTGGTGTATTGGTTTTCATAGTACCCTAATTCTATTAAGTTATAATGATGAAAATGCATTGAGGGTTAACTATATAATTCCTTTCATCCATCATTATAGCGGGTTTCTCCTACTGATAGTCACTATCAAGGTTCCCTTACTTTCCTCACCCAAAGCATTTACTCACCCCTTTTAGGAAATTTACAGGGTGATTCTTTTGGATCCATTGGGATGTGAGATGTTGAAATTTCATGGAAATGTGTTTTCTCTCTACCGGTCCACCCGAATTGACCACCGCCTATAACTTCATATCCACATGATATCCCTGATATTCACTGATATCTATTTAAAATTTGATTGAACATTAGGAAATTTCTACATAGCTATCAACATCTCATATCTCCATAGATTTCCATAATCAAGGTTTTATCCCACCAAAGAAGCATTCATCCTTACACTTGGGCATAAAAACAAAGCCAGAGGTTCATAATGCATGCCTTATGATGTTTTCCTCATACACCCTGATATATTTTTCTTCTTTATTGAGTGAAAGTAAATCCATTTTCATTTTAATTTAGAGAGTGAGAGTAAAATATTAATCTATTTTTTTGTAAATATTTCTTCCCCATTTCATTGATCTATTCATCAGGCTTGGTATTTTTTTTATAAATTTCCATAAATGATCATCTTGACCTTCTATATGATAAACAACTAGCAGGACCTTCTCTAGTTTATAAATCTTAAGGATGGAGAATATCCTTTCAAAGGAGTTGATCCACTATTATGTGATTAAGGAATCAGATGGACCATTGAATGTTGGAGGCCTTTTATGCATGATTCTCTTGATTGAACCATGTTATATCATGGGGGGGTGGACACTATTGCTAATCTAGTATTCTTATTAGAACATGAGTCTTTTAAGAGAGTATATTCATAAAGTCTATGATTCCTACTCCCATCGTTTTGGGCCTCTCATTGTGGATGTCATCACATTGAACTGCACATTTATTATTTACCTGATTCTTCATATTTTCGGCCATTTTCTAGAATAAGATGAAAATCAAGGATGATTAAATTTATCATTTGAACACTTAAATGAGAATTTAGTGACATTAAATGGAACACTTATAACTTACATGAATTTCCATAACATATGGAATTCAAGGATTCAGTATTTGTTATCTATGATCTATTTCCTAACATATATTCTTATGGGAATTAATTTTAAATCCCTTAATAATGGTTTGTAATAAAATTATTATTTACCAAAGGATATCCCCAAGAGTGTCAAACTAGGTACATAGTAAGGTCCATTGTCGTGTACCAAGTTATCCCGAGTTAGGTTCGGAATTCCTTGTCGGATTTGTTACACCTATGTAAATCTATTATTGATCCATTTCCATTTGTATTATCAAGACAGGTATGTATTTTCTTGAAAACAATTACTCTATAATAACCAAAAATATAGTATTTTTTCTTATACACAGTCTTATCCCTATGGATTTCACAAGAGTATTCAAATATCAGGCTCAAAAATAACTATCCTTTCCCTTTTTAACAACTATAGTATGTATTCCATTTATTATACATTAACACGTGATTTAATTTCATAATATTACACTTAATACTACCCAATGTATTTATAATTATAGTGTCATTGGGAATTATGTACATTGAATTAAAACTGTAATCATTAATTAAAACAACTTTATTCAAATCTTCTTTAACATTCTTGAGCTTAGAACTACATTGGATAACCCGGGGAAATACATAAGAAAGGGGTGAGCCATAAATCCCAATATGGGAACCAAAATTGAATAACATGGAGACAAAAATAGTTGTTAGTCAGGGAATATAAGTGAAGAATAAAGGAACATGATTAATAAAACATGATATAGCTTGATTATGATAACATAGGAAATATGGAAATAACGTCAAACACTACATCATAAACATAGGTCAAGGCTAAAACACCAAGACTAAATTGTGGAAAAATTATCATACAGGAATAAGGTAAACGTGTATCCCAACATGATGTATCATGATACTAAACCATACCCATTGCATTGGAGTTATATATAATTTCAAGTGCCCCATCACTTTCATTTCATCCCCATTCGTAAGTGTTCCCCATAGATCATACAACATGGATATATTAGTCCTCATATTTTATTCCAAGAACATTTATTATGGAATGAATACAAGTAAATACCCTATAATAATTATAATAAGAGAATAAATGCTAACATCCTTGATATTAATCAGGTATGGTATTCACTACAAAATTCTTTAGGCATGGATTCCTTTGGTGAGACTTCGGCAGTATAACAGGGATGTGTAAATACTCATGGGATGATTTAATGAGAGTGAAATGGGTCTCTCATAATTTATAAATTTTATAGATAGTATGGGGAAGGTGAGAAAATATACTCTATAATTTTTAATTTAAAATTAAATGGAATAAAATGAAGATGATTCTTGAATAAAGTGAACAAAGAGAGGCTTCCTTACAAAATATGGGCATCCTAATAATATCACAAAAAAATTCATAAAATCGATTGATGAGAGTGAAATGTGACTCTCATCATTTGGAAATAAAATTTTCTGTAATAGAGTCATGGAAATACTTATCCCATCATTAGGAAATGGATAACTTAATTCATAACATAACCTAGAAACATGAATAAATAAGAGAAAGGAAAGAACCCTTACTCGACTGTGTGACTCTAGAAGCCTGAAAAGGGGCTTCTTGAGAGACAGGGGAGTCTTGGTAGGATTATTAAGAGAGAGGTTTCTATTAAAGATTAGATACATCAATTTTCTGTGATGATGAATGGGAGAATGGGTGGTTTTATAAAGGAAGAGAGATGGTTTTATTTATATTTAGTTTTTGGACTCAACAATATAATATCTTCAAAATAACAAACCATGATTTTTTTTAAAAATGGTTTCTACCAAATGGGATTTCTTTTCATTATTTTATTAGGAAATGAGATGAAACTATTAAAATAATTCCATTTCTTTTGAGTGGGTGAGTCACACTTTGAAAAAAATGAATTTATAACTCTAAAATATATTAATTATTTTAGAGGATTCATAATGTCTTATCAAATATAACAATATAGATATAAAATCAAATTATTTTATTCACAGAACATATATTTTAATGTGGATATCCATTATAGTATTTATTAAATCAATTTTCTATCATCATGATTTCACAAAAAACACTATATATTTATACAATATTTCATTATTACATGAAAATTCAACTATCTTACAAAATTTTAAAAAATTCAGTGTTGGATAATTTTGATCTTCTATTTCCTAAAAATCATATTTATTTTATTTAAATAATTTTACAAATATATCCATTTTCACTTTTAAAAATAATAAGTGACATTTATTGAAAATGATGTGTATTGTTAATAACAGTTTTGCAACCCTAATAAAATGTACATTTTTCTTAATAAAAATTATATGACCATTAATAAACCAAATTTATAAATATAATTTATTAAAATACTATTTATTTCAAAAATCAGTTAATTCGTCAAAATATATCCTTTAGTTGAGTTTGAATATTCCCTGAAAATACAATTTGTGTTTAATTGAATTAAAAACATAATTATTTATAATGTTATAATACAAATGAAAATAAATTCATTATTTTATACAATATAAAATTTTATATTATTATGTTCACGATACATACCTCTTTATTAAACCAAAATATGCCCTTAACGTAAGGTGTGTGATGGTGAGACTTTCATGGGGTCGTTCAGTGAAATGGTTTTGGTTGTGAACATGATGACCTTGAACTTCTTCTGTAAATTGTTTCACTCATGCTTAAGTTGTCGGATATCGTCTTGGTCTTGGTAAAGTGAAATGAATAATGATACTATCTCCCTTGGACGCTCTTATAAATTGATTTTATAGCATATAATCCTACTTGATGATTTAATCACTTACTTTTTCTTTTTCAATTGGAATTTTTAAACCCCGATATTTATACTAATAATGTGATCACAGTTTAATAGCAATATTATCAATGGTAAAGATTATTAACCATATTTTTTATCCAACTGGATATAATAATAAAAATAAGTTAATGTTTTTCTATATCCATATTAGATAATAAGACATTAAATCGGAAAGAAATGTTATTTATAATAGATCCAGTCGTTACATATTAAGTGTTATATTTCAATTAATCATGCATTCTTACCACCTCAAACTTGTTTCATGGTTACCGGTATCATTCAATATATATTTTCAAATATTTTAGTAAAATATTTAGTGGAATAATCAGTATATGTTTCATTAAGCCATAATATAAAAAAAGTACTTCTATAACATTATTCTTGAAATCCAATCTATAAACACTCAATCATTCTTCTACATTATTAAACCATTTTCCACGATTCATCATTTTATTCATTAAAAATTATTTCATATCTTATGTAATTATTACTCTCTTCATCATCATCGATATACCGATTACTCATGATACCTTTAAAATTCTATTCATGATCTTTCCCCTTAGGGGATCAATTTGCATGATGCCCATACATTCACAATTTATAACATTTATCTATTATTGATCCCATTGAAATAAAATTTTCCCCATCCATTTCATTAAATTAAATATTCAAATTTCTATTGAAATTTCTTTATTTTTGTTCCTACTTTCCACACCCATAAATTATATTAGTTCCTCTGAAAAATTCTCCTTGGTACCTCATCCCACATGCTTAACCTGAGGAAAATTGAACTTTCTATCCTTTATGGTCACCATGGAACATAATATTTCTTTTTTTAGATGCGTTTGGAAACTCATTAATATTTAGATTATTGGTCATATTTGGATATTTACCATTATTCCTCATAACAAAGATTCCACCTTACGACTATAGTGTCATTTGTTTTGTCACAAGGAAGATAATTCCATTGTCCATAACATTCAACATTTACATGACCATTCTATGTTCGAGACATTGTTTAAAACCAACAAATCATAGTGTAAGAAACAATAACCATATTGGGAAGCCTAAAATCATGATAGAGGATATATAATTCATGAAACCATTATTTTACTCTATGACACAATTCTTTTATCCTAGATCCTTCAGGATCAATATGAAAACTACATGATTTGATCCAATACATAGTCATATCCTTTTATTTAAAAAAAAATTGTAAACCTAATATAATTAATTTTTCTATACCTTTCTTTGATGAAAACTATAATAGTCCATGATTTTCACAAATAAATATGACATATTTTTTAATGAAAAATAACATAACCCTTCATAAAATCATAAAGGATTATAGTCTTTTGATATTGGATACACAATATTATTATGTTTTGAAATATCTTTATAATATACCACAAATATCTTATATCAAAGTAATCCTCTTAGTAATACCCTACCAAAACCGATCATTATCTCCAGGGGTAGGAAACATACGAAATGGGAGCATAAATTATCAGTAAGGGGAAATATATGAGATATAAATTCATGATCATATGAATGAATTAGATAAGAATAAGGTTATTTGATAATGAAAATAATTTAATATGTTCATATCCAAACTATCATATATCATAAAAAATATTAATGGCATAAACATTATCATTTCAGAAAACAAGGATCAAAAGAAAGAGAAATATTCATAAATCAATCATGAACCATAAGATCATTTCATAAAATTGTTTAACATCATCATAAGTCTATAAACTATTTAATATGTCAATGTTAACTAACGTGATTATTGGATCAACCATTAATACTTTTTTCCCAAAAGAGATTAAGCACATTTCTTTGTTTCCAATAGTAAATCAGGAACAACAACATCTTCCCTAAAACTGATCAAGCACCTCATCTTATGTCCCATAACTATATCATTAGATATAATTTAATACCTAATGCATTGGTGGGAGATAGATGTTGTAACATTCATTTAATGAAGACCAATCAGATGTGTTCCACAATAACATAAATCATTCACTGTATCATAACTAAGGAATTGAAATTGGTTTCATAATCATTACATCAAAACATGACTCATGAGAAGAAAGGAAATTCATTAAAATCAAGCCCTCATAAACATAAACCATTCCAGAATATATAATAATTGTATCCTTGGACCATATACCTATTAAAACATAAATATCATCTAATAATTCTATCTTTGATGGAAAATTAAATTTAATTATAATTTGAAATAATTTTGTTGAAGAAAATATCCATTCAATTTTGATAAGATTTTTTATAGAAATTATATTTAAAAGGAAAAAATTTTATTTAAAATTAAACTTTGAATATTGTAAATGAAGCTTGTTGATATTTAGGATTCATGGAAGCTGAAAAATATTCTTATGTTGTATATGTTAAAAATACATTCATTTTGTATTCTTATTGAAAAATTCATAGACTAACTTTTTTGAAAATGATAAAAATATTCCTTTGAAACTATTTCATAAAAAATCATTCATAGTGGAAAGTAAATTTAAATATTTATTTGAGACTACTAAAATATTTTTTCAATTTTTTTGAAACATATAAAAGGAATATAAGTATTCCCCAATGGATATTTAAACATAAAAATTCTAGAATAATAAAGAGATTGTAATATAAACTCTTAGCACATTACCAGTTGAATCATATTCCTCATGGATGAATGAAAATTACATGTATAATTAAAGAGAATAATATTAAAAATAAGAGTCCTAAAATACATTAAATGTTATAATATCAACTACACAAAATAAATATCTATTATATAAGGCTTCTGTTGCACCGAAATAAAAGTGAGACAAAAATATCTTACCAAAAGTAATGAATATCTTTGTTCACGTACAATACTCATATAAAATAAATATGAGTATAATTTAAATTTAATCCATAATCATAGATTTTATCATATCATATATTATTTATTTGTTTCATATTATAACATTTTTGTTAATAAATTTTTATTAAAATCGCAAGTATTGGGAATAACCGCTTTGTTTTCCAATCATGTTTCAGTTTGGAGGACTTGGTCCTTATAATATGATCAATGTATCATAATTTATAGAATTTTAGTCACGGTTTAATAATAATAGATAATATTTATATAAATCATTATAATCATTCATATAAATTAGAACACAATTAATGAATTACTATATTCATGGAGATGGTAGTCCATACGTACACATGAATGTTGTTTTGACTTTTCAATGGATAGACTGAAAGAAAGGTACAAGATTAATACATATATCCAGAATAACTATTATATTTCATAGAAACATTAGAACCAACATAATTACAATCCATTAATGATTTTGAGGAAAAACGAATTGTATCACAATGTGGAGGCAGTGGGCCGTATGTATGCAGTTGTGATTTTTTTATTCCTGTTTGATGGTAAAGAGGTTGTATATTGATTTTTTCTTAACCATAATAAAATTTTAATTTTTTTACTATAATAAATTTATGATTGTATGATAGACATCATATATTTATAGGAGGAAATTAATAGTATAAAATGAATGGGATTGGTTAGAGTTATTACATATTCGTCGAAACGTCTACTTTGGATCTTTAAAAAATGGATCTAGGGTTTGTCTTTTGTGAAGAATTAAACATATAGAAGGTGGATAAAAAATTTGGGAAGAGAAATTTTTTGGCTATGGTTTAGGTAGAAGCACCAAGGAGGTGAAATGATGCAAAGGAAAGGGTTCTATTTTATAATTGAGGTAGGTTCACTTTTAGATTTTATCAATATTTTCAAATATATTAAGACTACTCAAGAGCCAAAAGAAAATAAATTTCCAAAAAACATAAATATTATTAATATTTGACACCATATATTATTCCCATTATAATTATTTAAATTTTTGTTATTTTTAAATAATTTATTAAAATATTATGATCATGGGTTATCATTGTTGTCAAATTTGATACTATTTGTTACTTTGTGAATTTTAATACATCCAAAATACGTCAAATTAATCTAAATTTTTTTATAACCTTAATTGATTAAAATTATATTTATTTTAATCTATTTAATATTATTTACTTGAAATTTTAAATTAATTTAACAATTACATCATCATCATCGTATAATTATTTAATTTAATTATTTCTTCACAAAAAATTAAAAAATAAATTACATTGGTGTAGATACTTCATTTATATTTCTTAATAATATTTATAGTCAGAAAAAATTTCTAGATAGAACAATATTACAAATGTTATACATACTGAAAACAATAGTATGAAATGTTTGATGTTTAAATACATAAAATATTATTAGGGTCATAATAACATCCTACAGGATAGAAATGGTCATAAATCAGAAACTTTAATGATTACTGAAAAAATTTACTCATCCAAAAAAATTTAGTCATGTTTTTTGTGTAATTTAAATGATCTTGTAATTTTAATTAATATCATTTTATTTAATTTTTCCATTAATTAAATAATTATAACGTCATTGGTGTGTATGAATTTATATTATTTATTTAATCCCTACTAAATTACCAAGATCAAAATAAACATGTTATCATTACAATGATTATTTAGGAATGAATATATCTTCTTTAATAACACATATTAAAAGTTTTATATAATTTAAAAACAATAGTTTGAATTTTTTTGACTTTTATTAAAATAAAATACTATAATCGAGTTAATTCCATCTATGTGTCTTTATAATGTCCTAAATTAGACCCAAGGTTGAAATGTTATTTTAAAATTATCCATCAAATATGATTTATAATTTTTTTGGTTCATTTAATGTTTCTTAGTATTTTAATTAAAATAATTTCTTTTTCTTTTTGTTCTACTTTCACCAGCATTACGTCAATATTAAGTAATCCATAATGTTAATTATTTAAAATATAAAAATTACAAATAAATTTTTATCACAAAAAAGTTTTAATTAGGCTACATATAATATTTTGAATTCATTTATAATATATATTTACCCATATCCATGTTAACACAACTTATAAAAATTTGTAATTTGAATTTTCGAGCCTTATAGAAGTATTGTACATGAATTTGGATAATATTCATGTAATGTAAATCTAAAAATTAGAAAATATAATTAAAAAAAATCATTATTAAATGATATTTAAAAATAATTTAATTAAAATAATTGTCACGTCTAAATTAATATACATAATTTTAATAAATTTTTATATAGTAATTTTGTACTGATGATATTACAAACGAAATTTTATTTTATATAAATATTTTTTGTACTATTCATAAAGAACATTAATTTTTAAAAAAAATTCTCAAAATTTATCCATATACTAAATTTTATATAATAATTTTTTTTTATTTTTGTAAAATAAATTTTATAAATGTGTAAAAAAATAATTATAATTTTTTTTCCAATTGACAAAAATAAATGTCTAAATTTTTTTTAAACTTATATTGGAAGAATGAAATGAATTTTTTAAAAAATTATGTTTTTTATTTAATAGTAATTTATAAATTATTAAAATTAAAAATATAGTTATTTTTATTCATACCCTCCAATTTAGTTGTGAGTTTATAATGGTCATCTAATTTTTTTAATAATATATGGTTGATTTAAACTCAGTGTTGCGTGCTACACAAGAAACCAATAGAATCAAATTGGAAATATTTTATAAAAATATATGTATGTTACACCTATATATTCATACAATTCATTTGTTTGTGCTTTATATCTCATGAGATCATTATGAGACATGAGTAATGATTCTTGAACCACTACGAGGTGAAACTTGTTTTAACTAATCCATTATGTTTTTGGATTTATGTATCGTTGTCTAAGACACAATGTTGTGTTGGTCATTGTGGTAATCCTTCAAATATGTTAAAATTTATATGTGTATGTTTCTTCAACATTCAAATATTTTGTTTCTAGGGCTTATGATTATTATATCACACTTTCACATCCCTATGACATACTATAAGCTATTTTTTCATAATGATCCTTTTTCGTTCAATGTTCCCATTCAATTTTATATGATTTCATAACTTGTATTTTACTGAAATTTTAGGATATCACAATCCTTTTAATCGTATATGTATCCCTTATTTATGTTTTCTCACGTAGTGAATATATAATCATTTATGAATCACTTATATATTTTAACCTTATTATATATTTAGGCTCACTCTTACTTTTTTTCAATTTCAATATGAAATTATTTTTAGGAATGTTTATAGATGTATTTCATGTGCTGGAAAAAATATAAAATAGTTTTTAGGTTATTGTTTTATAAAATTTTATATAACTATTCTCCAAAGTAAATAAATTTATGGGCAATGGTATTGTATTTGTTTGTGAGATTAAATTCTTACAATTAGGTGAAATGATCTAAAATATATCTATTCTATTGTTCGTTCATTTTATATTTTGTAGAAAATGATGTGAATTGAAATTGATGTAGGACATATGATGCTTTTATCCCTCTTGTGATGTTGATACTGATTACTTATTGTGTGATAACCCATTGATTTTTAATAATCTATCCATTGTATGGTTTATTTTTATCCATGATTTTGAATTTATATATTAAATTTAGACAAGTAATTTTTTTAATAATATTCATAAAATTATCTTATATAATATGTTATATAATAATTAGAAATTCAAAATTATTATTTTTACATTGTAATAGAGAATAAAAAATATTTGTTGGTATTTTTTTTCTTAAAATGATTTGTTATAATGAATTATTTAAAATTTTATTCAACTATTGGATATTTTATAATTTTATTTTTTAACTATATAAATTCTTATTGATATTTTATATTATGAAAATATTAGAAATAATTTTATTAAGTTATGAAACAATGGATTTGTTTTTCATTTTCAAATAAATCAGATTTCTTTTTTTTAAATCTCATGTAGTGTATGGTCTTATTTCAAATATAGAATTTAAAAGTTCATAATTTAAATTTAATAAGACTAAATTCCTTTTTGGAATATGATTATCAAAATATTATTGGGGTTCATATATGGGATTTTTTCAAAAGGGTAAATTTTTATGTAAATAGTGGAAAACAACATGTTCGCAAATATTGTGTATTTTTCTTTGATTAATTAGTATCATGTAACCATTATATATTTTTTATATTTATAGTCACATAAATATGATTTTTTATTCTAAAAATAATAAATCCCATGATAATCGACACTAAACATGATTTGGGTGAAAATTCATTTTTCTGCAAAAAATGGCATATTTCTAAAAAACAATTTTTTATTGTCTTATGTGTATTTATATTAAAATTAACTTTCACAACCTATATTAATTTAATATTGTAAAATAATTTTCAAAATTAAGATAATATTTATAATATTATTTAATATAGTCCACTTAAATTTTCATCATAAGAATAAATTTCCCTATAAAAAGTTAGTCTTTATTTTTAAAAATCAATTGGCCATGTTGGGGGGTTTAACTTGTTATATAAATACAAAAATAAAAAACTATCTCTAATTGATTTTTTAGTGTACTATTGACTATAATTTACTTATATTATAATTTTATCTTTTTTGGTTCTATTTTATTTGAGTATTATGTTTATTATATATTAAGAAACCATGTATTTAAAGGAGGAGAGGTTAATTCCATGACCCGGATATGGAAGTATAAGGGGAACTATGAAAAAAGCTTAAAGCTAATGATCCAAGAAATTTTGGAAGGATGACATTGATCATAAATGGGAATGATGGTTCTCTTTCTGAGTATATTGGAGATAAGTAAATTAATCTCTTGTGAATAAGAATCCATGGGTTACAAGACGTTCTTCTCCTAATCTCGTTGGCCATAAGGGAATTTTTTTTGGAAGTAGTTAGGGATTACTCCTGAAAATATTTATCTGATTTTGAAAATCCTCCACCTAGGCTAGTGGTAATGAAGGGAAGAAATGCTCATTTATCAGAAAATCTGGATGCGAAGGATGAGAAAGTAAATCTATGCAGATACTTCATCACTGCACGAGTCTTGATTCCGAAAGGTGAAAAGTTGTTGATATTAGTGATATGACCAATAGAAATATGGAATTTTGTGGATTTGATGAATATAGAATGACTGATAAGAGAAATGGGGACTTCCATGTAGTATTACCTTCAAATGAATATATGATAAGGGCTTAGAGTATGTTACTATTTCTTTAAAACCATGATTCTTTGAACATCTATGAATGGGATCAGAATATTGACCCCAAGATTGTTCGGAATACACATGCTCAGAAACTGATTACAATTTGTAGGTTGAACTAGATTTCTTATAACCCAAGTATCTTATGGGACATTGAGTTAGCTGTAGACTATCCCATTCCAATAGATTGATAGAAAAACAACCCGAGGATTGGAAACTACGCTCAAATACTAGTCGAGGTGGACATGTCGAGCACCCTTGTAAGATCATGGATCTTGAAATGGTATGTTCTAATTTAAGTTTGGGTCTGAATCACTTGTTTTAGTTAATTATGTGCTTAACCAAGTCCTAGAGGAGTCTCACGGGAGTTCTTAGGTTTTGTGAAACCAAAAGTGGAGAAAATGGGGTTTTCATGGTAGGCTACACGGTCTATGCATGATTAGTGCTAACCGTGCCGATAGCCTTGGAAACTGTGATGGATGTGTGTTTTTAGATAGTGTCTTTCACACTTTTTTGAATATTTTGGAAAATCATGTATGTAAACAATGTGAGGGGGCATTTTGGTTCTGAAGCATCCACACGGTTTGCCCACTGTTTAGAAAACCGTGGGGGAAACCGTCTAGCCCAGATAATTCTAAAAATGTATAAATTTTCCACTCTGGATTTCTATCCCCAACTTGATATTTTCTTCTATTTATCCTCTATTCACCCTAGGGTCGAACCAAATCTCCCAAGAGATCTAAGAGATCAATATCCCTAGTTTCTAAGGAATTTTTTGTGTCGTTGGTTGCAGATCGAGTCTTCAGGTAAGGCTAATCCCATCATTGCTTCTCTTTTGAGATTAGGGTTTGTTTCTTCCTCTCCTATCATTCCGAAGCTCTAAACCCATAATCCTTTGGTGATATTTAGGTTAAAGCTTAAACTGTTGGTTGAAGTGGAATACAAGGGCTTGATTAAGAGTGTTTCCACCCCTAGAATCGAGGTAGGCGATCTACTAGTTTTATCTCACTGTTTATTTGTGGATTCGTTCATGTGTGGTTTTGTCCTTGGGTGTCTCTTGCTTTGTTTTTACTACACATGGAATGCATTGGTAAATTTTTTGTAAAAAGGGTAAATAAAAACCCTTACGATTCCCATGGGATGTGTTTATGGTGATAAGGCTAAAATAGGGACATCTATGGGGTGAGATGACCTTTCTGGGCCTAGAGATTTGGTGAACAACAAGTGAGACTAGGTTGTGATTATGATGATTCATTGATAAACATGTTGATTAGTTTAATGGTGTGGCTGTATAATCTAGGTTATGCACCTAGGATTGATAGTAATAACATAAGGGATGTTGGGATAACATGGAAGGTGTTTATATGGTTGATCATGTCTATGTTAAATAAATTGTGAATAGTTTTTGACCGTGAAATGGGTTAATATGTGGAAATGATTAAGAACCATAATAGAATGTATTATGAGCCTATCAATGAATCCTAGTGATTATGGAATAATGAAAAATTCTTAGTGATATAATCATAATAAAAATGTAATTGGGATAAATGGATAATGATGTGAAATGTGGTAAATGTGTTAATGGGTTATGGAATGGTATTAACTCTTATGTTTTCAATATGATTTATGTTTTCCTTGGGAAATGGTTGTGATGTTATGTGAATGGTTAATAGTTACATATATTTATATTATGTGCACATAGCTTGGTATTATGGTGTATTGACTGAGGTTCTAAGACCGTGTGTCAAGTTGGACTGATGCTCTAAACTCCACATCCAATGAAAAAGTTTTGGATGAGGACTTATTCTCTATTCCCTTAATGGTTGCATCCACCCAGACTAATGCCTCGAGGTGAGGATATGGTTTACCCGTGGAATATATTCCTACTGAGATAGTATAACATTTTTTTTTCTCATGCATGTGATGGTTCGTTTTGAGCCAGTGTAACTTGTTGTATTTGATGAACCCGTGATAAATGCATTGGAAATGGTATGTAATGGGAAATGGGATGAATTGGTATGATAAATAAATTGTAATAAATGTTGTTAATGGACTTAAAATGGTAAGGGGAAATTAATCATTTTTGTTATTTATTATTCTTTTCTCTTTTTCATGCACAATTGTTTATTCTGGATATCATTGTAGACACCGTTGGTGGTGGTATACTGAGTTGTACTCACACCCTACTCAGGCCGTTGTTGGGTATATTAGCAGTCATCATGTTTTTATGTCAGGGGAAGGGAAAAGGCACTTGCTAGGTAGTTGGGTTGGCATGGGTGTACATAGAGGAGAATATGGACATAGTGTAAAGACCATTTTTGGATTTCAAAGTATGTATTTTTTCGGTTTTGTTTAATTTTTTACTTGTAGCATGAAATGGAATATTTATTATTGGACCTGTTTGTACCCAATTTTGGAATGGTTGTTTATGAATTCTATTGTAATATTGATTATTATTATTATGCTATTTTTTTATTTTCTTTTGTGGCTTACTCTGATTAAAAGGGGGTATAGTCTCCCCAATTGACTATTTATACCCCCGATGTTAGTCCACAACCTTGGGAGTATGGGGAGGTAGGCTTATGTTCATGGAACCACCCAGCTCCAAGCACAAGATTAGTGGCTTCCGGGTCAAGGACGTTACAATGTTGTGACAAATGAGTTATTTATTTTCCTTCTATAAAATCTTGTTATTTGGGATGGTAGATGGGATTTAGGATGTGTCGGGCCTTGGTAATGAGCTCACTCTTGGGAGTAGATTACCCATGTACGAGGGAAAAACCAAGTCACCCAGGAAGGGAGTTTTTGTTCTTGATTGTGAGATTTTACAATTGATGATATTTCACAATTGGGTGATGTACATGCTGTGTGATGTAGTTGTTTTATGTTATTTGGCTTGTTGCCTCAATGGAATGAAGTTGTGCATTCATGCATCATTTCAAGCACCTAGAGAGGTAGGTGAAATTCATCATGGTAGTAATATATGGGTTGGGTATGTGAGGGAAGAAAGGTAGAATGAACCTTGCATTTTGATAATTGAACAACGAAAATGTGGTAAATGAAGCAATACAAGTGGGTGAAGGTAAATGAATGATAAGTGATAATAAATGAAATATGTGTTGTTAAGGGTTGTAATGAATTTAAAATGTTGTTTATCATGTTGTGTGAGCTTTGTGGTTCTGTATGGTTGTTTAACCCTTGTATAGCATGGCATGCGGTAGGGATGGTCAGGGCAATGTGTTTGTAATACTAATGTTTTTTGGGATGGTGGATGTATGGTGTGTGGGTGTGTATGGTGAATTTTCTTCTTGCTATGAAATTATAAATGTTATATGGAATTTTTTCTAAACCTCTTGTTTGGTAATGTAGAGGAATTACTCCATGAAGTCAAGCACTGGTTGGTAAATAAGAGGATGTTGCTGAATACACTCCTATATTAGAGGGGAAATAGAATGTGGTGGTCTGGGAAAGTGGGGAATATAATTTATCAGAGAAATTTTCTCTTTTTATGCAGATGATTGATTGGGACCTAGGGAGGGTTTCACCGCGTATATTTAAGGTGAAAATAGAGTTTCAGCTACATAAACGTCCGAAAATTACTGAAGAGAGTGGGATAGAGGTAGTAGAGTTAAGGATATAGACTGTCCAGATGATACTTGATCATCTAGACACTCCCGGCGTGATGCGGGTCAAGTCGGTGGCCTATATGATGCGGGGATAGGAAAAGCCTTGGTGAGACATCTTGGTTTAGACTGAGCATGCTGAGGGGATGTTGTGGAAAGATTTCCAGGAAATGTTTTTGGAGCATTTTTTTACCCAGAGTCATTGAGGTAAGAGCGAGCTATTGAGTTCATGAGATTGTCTTAGGGATTTATGTCGATGAAGTAGTAAGTTGGTCCTTTCATTGACATGTGACGCTTTGTTCTAGTATTGGTGGGGGATGTGGCTGTAGTTGAGAGGCGTTTACAGGATGGACTAAGACATGATATTAGGTATTAGGTGGATATATTTCTCTTAAAATGGTTTATAGAGCTAGTGGATCATGCATTGATCTCTGATGGGAACCGAATATGAGTTTCAGGTAGTGGGATTGTCATGGTAGCTGGGCAGAAAAGTGGTGCAACTTCTGAGGACCAAAAGCTTCATTTTGAATGTTTTTAGTTGAGAGGAAGTGTACAATGTGGTCAGAAGAGAGGGTCCACCTCTCAGGTCGGTGATTGGGTTTTTTTCTTTCATTGTGGAAGGTTAGGACACATGTGTGGCCATTTTCCTCGACTTCTAGTTGACTACCAGTTGTACGGAATATTGGGACATGTGATGAGGTTCTGAAAGAACCGTTGTCAAGAGTGTATGAATGTTAGTGATAATAATATTTCCATCGAAGGAAAGGGATCAATTGCTCCATTTCGGGAAGGTAGTTAGAGCTCCACGAACAATATAGGCAGTTGCAGTGGATGTAGAACTTTGGGTAAGGATCACCCGCATCAGTAGGGCAGTGCAGTGCATGGCATGTAGGTTGAAGCCCATGGTAGAGGGGTCGGTAAGCATCATGTTGTTCAGTCATGACCTAATGATGGAGAGGCTGGGCCATCAACAGTTTGAGGTATGATCCTTGTAGCTTCTATACGTGCTAGTGTGTTGTTTGATTCTGGTGTCACACACTCTTTTCTTCTGATCAGCTTATGGTAGTGTTGGGTTAGCATGTGGAGAATGTGTGTGGGGTAATGTCTATTGACACTTCATTGGGTTTCAGAATGAGGACACCGGGAAGTGAAAGGGAATTTCGATAGAATTTAGTGGGTGTTGTTTCTTGTGGGTCGTATTCATTGTCGAGATGTCCGAATTTGACCTGATCCTGGGTATGGATTGTTTAGTGTTGTATCAGGTGCACATATATTGTTACCATCGTAAGTTATCATTCAGGTCACTTGAGGGTGATGCTTATGTCAATCGAGGAGAATGGGATGTTTGAGCAGGTCGTGCAGGACCATTCAATTGGCAGTTTAATAGGCTCATGGATCAAGTATCATGTCATGTGATTTATTATTATAGAGGGGTACATACTGTCTTCCCACCAGTAGTTGATGAGTTTCATGATGTGTTTCATAAGTATTTCTAGGGGTTTCCACTCAAGAGGGATGTTGAGATCACGATTGAGTTGCTGTTGGGAGTGGAGCCAGTTTCTATTCTACCATACCAAATGGCCCAACAGAACTCCAGGAGTTAAAGGTTCATCTTTAAGAGATGGAAAGTAAGGGGTTCATATGTCCTAGTACATATCCTTGGGGATATCCTGTGCCTTTTTCAAAGAAGGATGAAGGGTCATTAAGGCTGGGTTCTTGTTATCAGAAGTTGAATCAGATAATGGTGAATGATTAGTACCCTCTTTCTAGAATCTTTGATCTATTTCACTATTTGAGGTGTGCCTCAGTGTTTTCTATGATTGATCTGAGATCAGGTCATCACCAGTTGAGGGTGAGGCCTCCTGACGTAACGCTGACAACTTTCAGGAGTTGGTACAGGTTCTTTGAGTTTGTGGTGATGCCTTTTGGCATGACCAATGAACCCATAATGTTCATGGATTTGATGAACTGAATCATTAATCCTTATCTGGATTAGCTTGTGGTTGTCTTTTTGGATGACATCTTGGTGTAATCAAAATTTCATGACGATCATGCCCAACATCTTTACATCATATTGAGTACACTAAGAGAGCATGAAATTTATGATATGCTTTCAAAGTGTCAGTTATGGATTAGGGAAGTGAATTATGTGGGTCACATCATCTCAGAGGTAGGTGTGTAGGTGGATCCAGAGAAATTGTAGGATGTTGTGTCTTGGGATCATCCCTAGATTCTTTTAGATGTTCAGAGTTTTCTAGGTTTGGAAAAGTATTACCAAAGGTTCATCCAGGATTTCTCTTGTTTGGTTGCACCATTGTCAGGTTTGACCCAGAAGGGAATCTAGACTGATTGGTTGATGACATGTGATAATTCCTTTCAATTGTTGAATAAGATATTGACAACTGCAATGATCCTGATCTTACCGATGCCATGTTAGAATTATGTCCTATTTTGTGATGCGTCCAGTATCAGGCTTGGGGCTGTGTTGATGCATGGTGAATGGATTTTGGCTTATGGGTTGAGGTAATTGAGACCCCATGAGAAGAATTATCCCACTCACGATCTTGAGTTCGCTATAGTATTGTATCCATTATGGTGTTGGTGGTAATACATGTTGGGGGTACGATTTAGGATGTATACCAATCACAAGGGTCTAAAGTATATCCTTTTTCAGCGATATTTAAATTTTTAAAAGCGATGATGGGCCAAGTATCTCTATTATTTAGACATTGATATGTTATATACACTGGGGAAAGGAAACAGTGTTGCTGATGCTTTGAGATGGAAGGCTCAGAACCAGGTTGTTCAAGAATCTAGCACCGAGTAGAAGATGATGGCTTTGTTTGCAGATATTTACCTCGTGGTGTAGGAGGAAAATGGTTAGGTTAATCTTACTTCTGTGATGGTTGAATCAACGCTTTTGAGCCATGTTAGGAGATGTCAGTTGGACAATCCTGAATGTTTATCCATTAAGGAAATACTTAATGGTGGGGATCCACATTTAGGTTGGGCCATCGGGGTGGGAAAGGTTCTTTGTGTTCATGATCGTGTTGTTGTGCCGTTGTGAAATTGAGAAGAGTTGATGCATGATTTGCCTAAATTAAAAAGGCAAGTGCATCCTTGTTTGAGCAAGATTTATAGTGATCTCCGTATGTAGATTCTGAGGCAAGTAATGGAAAATGAAGTTGTGAGCTTTGTGGCACAGTGCCTTACCTGTCAGTAGGTGATGGCTGAGCATCAATGCCCATGTGGACTATTACATACATTTCTAATTATGTAATGTATATGGGACAATTTAATGATGAATTTGAGGTGGGTCTTCCAAGGAAGCCTCGGAATAATGATACAATCTGGGTAGTTGGGGATCGTCAAACAAAAGTGTCTCATTTATTACTGATTTAGGAGAATTATACAGCTGATCAGTTGGGTGAGTTGTATGTTCAGAAAATAGAATGGATTCTTGGTTTACCACAGATTATAGTGTTATATAGTGAACCTTGTTTCACATCACACATCTGGAAAGGGTCATAGAAGGTTCTTGGTACTCATCTTCTTTTGTGTATGGCTTTCCACCGACATACGGATGGGCAGTCAGAGTGTACGATCCAAGTGTTGGAGGTCATGTTGAGGGCTTGAGTGTTGGATTTTGGTGGATTTTGGGAAATAAACCGGTAAAATTTTGAATTTTCCTACAATAATATTTTTCAAGATACAGTTGAGAGGTCTTAGTTTGAGGAAAACTATGGGAGGCCATGTTTATCTTTGCTGTGTTGGTTGGAGGCTGGTGAAACTGAGATGTTGGGACCGAGTCTCGTGTAGGAGACTTCGATGACAGTTGAGTTGATTCGGAAATAGATGGAAAGAGATCAGAGTAGGCAGAATATGTATGCGTAGCGGAGGCCTAGACCACTTGATTTGTTGGTGGGTGATAGTGTGTTCCTTTCGGTTTCTCCAAGGATGGGTCGCTGATGGATTCAAAAGTAGGGAAATTTTGCACCAAGGTATGTGGGGTCATTTGAGATTTTGGAGATGATCGAGCCGATGGAATACAAATTGGATCATCCATAGTGGTATAGAAGGAATCATGATGTCTTTAATGTGTTGTACCTTCAGTGGTGTCAACTTGACCTGACTCATGTGGTTGATGTTGAGCATATTGTGATTGAGGCTGATGCGTCCCTTGAGGAGCATCTAGTATGTGTCGTGGATCATAGTAAAAATGTCTTATAGTGAAAGGTTATTCATTACTGTGAGATCTATTGAAGCATGAGAATTTTCATGAAGAAAATTGGGAGCAGAAATTAGATATATGGTCTTAGTGGCCAGATCTCTTTTCCTTGGAAGTGAAATGAATCTTGGGAGTTTGGCTCTATGATGAGCCGTTATAAGTTGGGAAGGTTGTAAGGTCCCATATACTATAAAGGTATGTTCTCATTTATGTTTTGGTTTGAATCCTTTTTAGGGTTGATTATGTTCTTACCCAAGTCCTAGAAGAGGATCGGGGGGTGTTCTGAGGGTTGAGGACATGAAAAGTGTAGAAAACAAGGTTTTCTGAGTAGGCTGCATGGTCTGTGCGCGATTAGTTCTAATCATGCAGACAACCCAGGAAATCGTGCAAGATGTATGTTTTTTTAAAGTGGATTCCTCATGGTTTTCTCACTATTTGGAAAAATATGCGGGTAAACCATGTGGCCCAAAAACTTTTAAAAAATTACAATTTTTCCACTATGGGATTTTTAACCCAGGCACAAGAATTCCACCAATTTCTAATCTATTCACCATTAGGACAAAACTAATCTAGAAACATCTCCAAGAGATAAATCACTATTGTTTCTAAGGTGTTTTTTTTGTCATTGGTTGCAGATTGAAGCTCCAGGTAAGGCTTATCCCATCCTTGCATCTTTTTTGAGTTTAGCATTTGTTTCTTCTACTCCTCTCTTTCAAAATCTATAAAACCCTACTCCTTGTGTGATATTTTGGGTGAAGCTTCAAAGGTTGGTTGAAGTGGAATCTAAGGGAATGATTAAGACTGCATTCTTCTATATAATCAAGGTAAGTGGTCTACTAGTTAGATCATAAGGTTTATTTTTGTATTCATGCATGTGTGGTTTTGTTCTTGGGTGTCTCTTGGTGTGTTTCGATTACCTGTGGAATGTTTTGGGAAAATGGTTATAAAAAGGATAAATGGAAACCATCACAATTCCCCTGGGATACGTCGAGGGTGATGAGACTAATCAAGGGCCACCCATGGGGTGATATGACCTTTCTAGGCCTAGGGATTTGGTGAACAACAAGTGATATTATGGTGTTTTTATGATGAGCCCTTGATAAATATTTTGATGTTATTGATGGTGTTTGGGTAGAATCTTGGTGATGCACCGAGTATTATTATTAATAACCTAAGATATATTTTGTTAACATGGTAGTGGTTTATGTTGTTGAACATAGAAATGTAAAATGAATTGTCAATAGTATTTAAATGTGTAATGGGTTTAAATGTGGAAATGATTGAGGACTATAATGAAATGCAATATGATCCTAGTAATGAAGCCCTATGAGTTAGGCATAATTAACAAATCATAGGGAGATAAGAATAATAAAAAGGGAATTGGGATAAATGGATAATGATGTGAAATGTGGTAAATGAGTTAATGGTTTAAGGCAAGGTATGAAGTTATATATTGTCATTATGATTTATATTTTCCATGGGAAATGGTTGTGATGTAGTGTGAATGGATAATGGTTATATATATGTGAATTATATTCACATAGCTTGGTAGTGTGGTGTATTGATTATGGTTCTACGCCCACTAGTCGAGTGGGAATGATGCTCTAAACTTCACCACCAATGCATGAGTTCGGGATAAGATTTGATGCTCTATTCGCCTAACGGTTTCATCCACTCAAGCTGATGCTTTGAGGTGAGGATATGGTTGAAATGTGGAAGAAATTCCTAGTGAGATATCCTAAATATGTATTTTTTCACATGCATGTGTTAGTGTGTTTTGAGCCCATGTAACTTATTGTGTTGGATGAACCCTTGATAATTCCATTAGAAATGGTATGTAATGGGAAATGGGATGAAATGTTAAGATAAAAAAATGGTAATAAATGTTGGCAATGTACCTAAAATGTCTAGGGGAACTTAATATTTTATTGTCATTTATTATTCATTTCCCTTTGTTGTGCACACTTTTTAATACCAGGTATCATTTGTTGACACCATTGGTGGTGGCCCACTAACTTGTACATGCGCCATGCTCGGGCTTTCGTTGGGTACCTAAGTAAAATTCATACTTACAGCTCCGGAGAAGGGAAAAGGACCTTGCTATGTAGTTGGTTTTGCATGGGTGTACGTGGAGGAGGACCCAGACATGGTGTTGTGACTATTTTGGGGATTTTATAGATTGTATTTGTTTTTGGTTTTGATTACTTTTTCGCTTGTAGCAGGGCATGTCATATTTTCTATTAGACCTAGTTGTTCCCAGTTTGGGAATGGTTTTCTATTAATTATATTGTAATATTAATTATTATTCCTCTATTTATTTACGTTATGTTGTGTCATACATTGATAAAAAAGTGGGTATAGTCTCTATAATTTACTATTCAGACCCCCAATGATAGTTGTAATCCTTTGGGGTATGGGAGGAGCACTTAAGGACATATAACTACCTATCTCAATGCACTAGTTTATTAGATTCTTGGGTCACGGATGTTACAACCCTGGTTGAAGAGGTGGTCCTCACAACAAGGGATGAATGTGTGAAATTGGAAATTTCATATGAAAGGAAATTAAAATATTTCGTGGGATGGATGTTTTTTCTATCTGATTACTGAAAGTAACAAAAATAATAAATTTAGAATTTGAATGGTGAGAGGGAATAATGATTCCACATGTTGAAGGAATAAATAAAAGGATAAGATTCCTTCAAATCCCCAAGGCAATGACAAGGCTGATAATTCTAAGGATCATGAGGCACTGGCATTGCTAGATAGACTGAACACATTCCTAAGGAGGGACCTACTATTTCACATCCCATGAAGTTCAAAAGGAGTGCAGTTTGAATCCACCCCTCTATTCACACTTAGAATTATAGCTCATGTGTGTAGCATGTTTCAAATAGAGTGGATGTTAACTCTTTAGAGGTCGAACCACTAGAGAAACTGGTGGATAATACTCATGTCTGGTCCCATGAATTAACTATGATCAATGGACATGATTCCTATATCTATCAAAATAACCATACATTGTGAGCTAATGAAAATACGTAAGTCGGGTCACTATAATTACCTCCGTATGTTAATGGGAGTGAAAAATGAAATGGTTTGGCCTTGACTACAACTGACCTAGAGGGGATCTTTCTATTGAAACTAGCATCTACATATTTTAAACAGAATACCAATGTGAGATTTAACCCTACTCACTTGTAATCCAATAAAACAATCTCCCCTCATAGTGTTACCTTATGGTCTGAAGATGCTGACGATCTCTAGCCCCATGAGTGAGTGGTAGCTACTAGAAGGACTGAAGCATGCACTCCCACTGATGAACCACTAGAGAAATAGTGTAGAAACATTTATACTATTGGATATTATATTCGTAGAACAAATCAAAAAAAGTAAAAGAAGTAAATGAAAAGGCCATAGAGATGAGACTATAAATGATAGGCCCTTGACAAGGAGAAAATCTATTTACAATGAATTTTTATTTTTTTTATTTTCAAGTGTTTGGGAACTCCCCAACGGTCAAATCCCATAGAAACTATATTTTAGAGAGAAAAAATTTTTCTAATTTGTATTGAATAACAAAATATGCTCTTTGAGAATTATATATCCTTTAAATGGGGCTCTCTTGGTTATATATTTGTCTCACAAAATTATCCTGATATACATAAGGAACATCATTGGGTTCTTAAACATGATTGGATCCAGATTATATCAATTCTGAAGAACTCATAGTTGATCTTAGTCTCTTATCACCACCAGGGTTTCAAATATTATATCTATTTTATTTGTGTCTCATCATCCTATATCAGAAGAAGGGAACTCTGGATTGATAATATGACATTATCTAGAAATTCACCTAATAACTGGTTGATAATGGGATATTTTAACACTGTTTCGAGACTTGATGAAAGATCAGATAGAAATTTAATAGAGCAGCTTAAATGGATTTCTCCTCCTTTATTTACCAATGTCATCTTGGTAAAGTTCCAATTGTAGATTCTAATTTCAGTTAAAGTAGGTATACATTTAATAGAAGGTAATTAATCATTCCTAATAAATGTTTTGTTCAGATGGATGATGAGGAGGTCGATACATGAAAATCATGGATTACAATCCCCAAACACCATTCAGATCATAATTCTACATTGATTGAAATTTCCACACACATTATTAGGCCTGATCAACATCTTTTATTTTTAATAATTGTTGGTCTATGAGTCATGGATGTAGATAGGTTATTACAGAGTCTTGGAGTATAGATCAACATGATTGTCCACTGTATTTCCTTACTAGAGAATTAAAGAATGTAAAAATAAATCTATTATAGTGGAGAAATAATCCTTTTCGAATCATAACCTTTAAAATTAGTTTGACTTTACTAATATGGAAATATTTCAACTTAGAAATCATTTTCAAAGCATCCCCATGAGAGAAGAAAAACATCCCGTTCAAGGCTGTATGATATCCAAAATGCAAAGGAAACGATAATCTAAAATCACCTAAAGGTTAAGTGGATGATGAATGGTGATAGGAATTCTAAATTCTTGCACATACTGCACAAGGAAAAGTGGACAAGGTCATGAATCAAGGCCATAAATATCAATGGTCATCTTCACACCTCTGAAAGTGAAATAAGTAATATAGCGGTGGATTAATTCACAATGATCAATTATGATGATGGAATTTATAATAATCATACAATGATTGACAACACATTCCCTTATATAGAGGCTTAACAAAACTATTCTCTCACAATGGATACCTCCAAGGAGGAAATCAAGGAAACCCATTTCACATTAAATATAGAATTTGCGGCTTATTTGGATGGATTCAACAATAATTTTTTCTTGATTTATTTGGACATTATTTAGGATGATATGGTAAAGGAAGTAATAATATTATTTACTCATTCAAATATAACTTATGGTATTAACAAAAATTTTATTTGTTTGTTTCCCACGTTAGACAATGCCATTTACATGGAAGGATTCAGGAAATTAGTGTTTGGGAACACAATCACTATGATTATTAGAAAAATTATGCTGAACATTTTGGGGAGAATTATTAAGGAGTATATTTCTCCAAACTAGATAGGTTTGTACTTGATAGGATCATTAAATATTATCTTTTCACTATATCATAAAGCATTAATCTGATGAAATGGAAGTCTAATAATGGGAAAGTTTCTTTAAAAATCAATGTATCAAAGTCCTATGAAACTCTAAAGATGTTTTTTATAATGTATTTTCTCATAATCTATGGTTTTTTAATTTATTTTATATAATAATCAGTGGAATTATCACTTCTTCATAGATGTCTATTTTAACTAATAGATCCCCCATATTTTATATTCAATGTTACATAGGTGGGATACAAGGTGAACCCCTAACAAAGATCATGTTTTCCATTGCTGAAGATTACATGAGTCGATAAATTAATTACTGTTAGGTCTATATGTCTGAATACCCCTGAGTGGGGGTGGGGGGTGAATTAGGGTATGACTAATTTAAAATTAAAGCCCGTTCTGATCTTGTTTCACTATTAAGGAAATCACTCTTCTCTCTCTTTCCTATATCACAATATAAACAGAAAATAAAGAAAGTAGAGGAAACAATAATTTTTACTTAGTTCACTGCTAAGGGCTACGCCCAAGGAGAATACTCAGATAGGTTGTCGTTCATACCAAATTTCACTAAACTTCACTAGCTATGGATTAAAAGGTTAGAGCACAGTCACTATGTCCCAATCTCACTACCATTACAAGGTTTAGGGTCAGCTCACTGTTTTCCCAAGGGTCACTCCCTATTTCTCTCTCTGGATCACCGCTGGGGGAGAGGATCACCTTCTTCCTCTTCCTTTTATCACTTATCTAGAATGGATCCAGTCATAGTTTTTTGACCTTTAGGTCTCTTCATTATCAATAATTAATACATACTTTGTTGTATGTGGATGCTCTTTTGAAGTTCTACTTTCACCCATGGATGAATCTCTCTTTGCAACGAAGGTATGAGAAAATCTTCCAACTTCCACGCAGCCCTGAATCACTACTGAAAATCAACCTTACATGCGCCCTTCTATAATTCGGTGTGCAGGTCTCGGATTGCAAGTAAACACTGGCGCGCAGTTCCACCTAAACTACATGTACGACACACAACTCTGCTCCTCCAAACTTGCACGACACAACTCTTTTTAAGCCCAAACCAATATTTCCATACAACAAACAATCGGCGTGAAACATCTAACAATAGTGTGCATGTCCACCTGGGAGACCACACAACACTTTCGTGACCACCACACCAGTGTGACGGGAGCTCTGATTTTTTAACGTGTTTAATTCCGTTAAAAATGAGGAGGGGTGGACCTATATTTATAGGAATTTAGTCAACCTACATGGCGGCACGCAAGTCTCCCCTCAGCGTGCATGTCCCGGCTCGTAGGTTTCTCCTCCTGCAAGACACATGCGTGAACCTATTTCCTTTTCCATATTTCGAATATTTGATCTTGAAAAACATATGGCACCCAACTTTCCAACCCTCTTAGTCCCCGGCGCGTAGGTCCTTTCATGGCGTGCAAGTCACGAGCGCGACCACACCAATACCTACGCAACCCACTTTCCTTTTCCATATTTTGACCTTATGATCTTGAAAATCATTATGCGCACAAGTTTCCTCTCCTTCATGTACATGGTGTGCATGTCCCTTTTACAAAAACCAATTTTCTTCATTTTTCAATTTTCAGGCCCAAAAAGTTGGCAAACACTGGAAAATGGCGCCACCTTGTATCTTCTTTTTTTGTACCGCACCATGATCATCCATTACATTATCGACATTCTTGGATCAAACATGGATCGTTGACCACATATCTTGAACTCAACAATCCACCATGTAATCCCCTTTGACAACAAATTTTTATGTCATTATTTTTCTTTTTCAACAATCACTACACTGATTTACACTTTGTCAACAGACACAATCACCCCAAAAATGCTTCAATGATACCTTGAGAGATTTTCCCCAAAAATTACCTCACTCATTTTGGAAATTGTAAGAAGATTAAATAATTTAGGTATAATACAGTATTCTTCCAAATATTATATACTAATGGGATTATCCTATTTTGGAAATCCTCAAGGAAAACCATCTCTGAAATTAAATTCGTTTTCTTACACTATGAGGAAGTGGCTGGTAAGAGAAAAATATGGAACAAATATTTAATTATATTGGGTGATGGGGATGTTGTTAGAAAAATAAATAGGGTCATGAAGACTCTTGGAGTGAAGAAGGGACACATCCGTTTTATTTATCATGGGTCCCTTTATTTTTGGTAAAGGTACAGAGACAATATCGTGATGAAATGTTTTCTAACATCACTAGTAATTTGGCTAGACTAAGAGGTAAATCCATGTACCTAGTACGAAGATTGGGATAATTAATTCAGTTATCCCATCAAAATGTGTGTAATATCTCTCACTATAATTGGAAAAGAGGTCTTCACTATGATCTCCAAAGTATGATGAGGAATTCTATTAGGGCATGGTAAGTACATGAATAGAATCATATTTTTTTGGTATAAAAGGAGTGTATCAAACCCATAAAGATGTCAGGTCATGGAATATAGAATCTAATTATTCACAACAATGGTATTATTATAAAAAATATATGGAATATCATATCTTTTCATGATCTATCTATGGGTTTTAGTGTACAGGATAAATAAGAGGATCTACAATGGGTATTCACACTATCTCAACTCATTTTTTGGGATTTCAATCATAATTTATTTCACTAATATGATGAAAACCTCCAAATTTTTTGTAAGACGACTATCCTACCTAAAATTCTAGGATCTCCCTGGCTGGATAGTACCCTTAATGTGAAATATTTTTGTTCCAAACAAGTTTAGTATGTATAATGCTGATCTTTTATTTTGTATTGAAATATTGATGATATTGTCACTCAATAAGATGTACTGGAAATTAAAAGCTACACCTTTGTGGATAATGATAATTTTATCTATAATCCATTAAAATGTCATGTTCAATTCCTAGGACTTCTACCCTTTATAGTGTGATAGCTCCACCCAAATACCATTTTGTCTATTGATATTCCAGAAAAGCATTGTTTAACCATCATGGTTATTTCTTTTATAGAGAATATGGAAGAATAATTTTGTTAAACTTCATCAATTGAGGAATTTTTGTCAATAAAGTTTATCGACATGTTATCACTTCCTAAGGAGTGCTGAAAATGTCATGAACTTTTTTGAGCTTATCATTTGTCTAAAAAATAGGGAGAAACATTGGTGATCCTTAGAATATGAATCTATCTATATATATATAATAAATTTTATGATATTTTGATACGCATCAGTTCATAAGGCAGATGTGCATTGATTAAGAACCTACTGATGGTTCTTTTCGCAACTGTGTTCAGCACCAACTGGGCAGCCCACAACACCTCACTATTTGAAAAATTCCCTCCATCATTTCATTTAGATGAACTGGCAGTTCATCATGATTTTTTTCTAATTCGGTGATGTGTGTTTGTGAAATGTATATCATCATCCAGAAACTCAATACTCTTAGGTTAATGGGAATTTGAGGGAGGACAAGAAAACCAATCTAGATTAAGAAAATTTGTTGGATTCCTCCTATCTCACCATGGATCAATGAAAATTTCAACAGAGCAGCCCTTGGAATGAATAGACTATGGGTGTGTGGAAGAGTCTTCCACAATCACCATTGATTTTTAGAAGGATGTTTCACATATTTTATTATAAATTTTACAGAATATTATGTAGGGATTTGGGTCGTTATATATGCCATTAATGATGGTGTTTATCATGGTTGTAAAACGATCTGGATTGAATCAGACTATGAACATTCCGTGAATTATTTAAAAAAACCAAGAATGACCGATGGAGAATCCAACCAAACTGGATTTGATTCCTTGATCACGCCAATAGTCAAATTTTAACAGTTTCACATTCTTATTGGGATGAAAATGTTGTATCAGATGTACTATCAAAGAGTGCAACTATGTTAATGTGTACAATGTGGTCGTTTAGGATTCCTCTTTACTGTGCACAGTTGGTGGATGTGGAGATGTGGGGTGTGGTTCACTCCCCCTTTATAAAACCCCTAAAAATGATTTAATTTATTCTATATAATGCATTCATAAATTTTTTAGGGCCTGCACTTCTATACCATGTGCTTCCCTATTAAGTATTTATTGGAGTTCCACACATCTCAATTACAAAATGGACCCTTCACTACCTCACTAATGCCCAAAATTTGAGTATATTAATTAGAAAAAATCATACATTTTTTCCTAAAATATCATTCCCATGTCCAATAGGTTTTGTTCTCCCAAAAATATAAATATAAGATTGATCAACAATATCCCTAGAAGAGGATATCACTGGAAAATGAAATTTTCATAACCGAGTTCTCCAAAGATTTTTTATTCATCCAATTTATCAAAATACATTATAAATGTAATAATATAATGAACTAAAAATAATTATACTACTTAAATGTTATTATATATATAGAACAACCATCATCTAACATCATCACATCCATCCTAAATTGAAAACATTTCTCGTGTTAAATGTATAATACATCCTCTCTGAATGAAATTAATTATTCATTAATTCCATACATGGTTTTTTATTAAAAATAATTTAATTAAAATTTATGATATTTATATATTTATGAAGGGATGGTAAATATATATAATAAATTATATTAAAAATATTAATAATAATAGGTTATAATAAAATATAATCACATAAAACGGGCATACCAAAACACTTTGTAAGAAGTTAATTATTACGATTATCATTCTTTTATTTTAATCATAAATTTTTTATTGAATCATATTTATCAAAACAATTACAGTTTCATTCAATCAATAAACTAATGTTAAATACCTATTATTTTTATACAATTATATAATTTTACTCATTTCGTTCTTATATCATGTTCTTGTTTGGGTTAGTTTTACCGCCTAGAAGAATGATTTTATAATGTTTATATAATTCATGATTAAGAAAACTAAATAATAGTTATAATATAAAATAATGATAAATATAATATTTATTAATGATTATATTATTATGTTCTATACATTAATATTATTTAATAAAATAAATTCTCTTTACATATTAAAAAATCCAAAAAATAGTGATTT
This sequence comes from Viscum album, assembly GCA_963277665.1. NCBI lineage: Eukaryota > Viridiplantae > Streptophyta > Magnoliopsida > Santalales > Viscaceae > Viscum > Viscum album. Next base: position 1,996,035,509 of record OY728151.1, read on the forward strand.
TTCAGTGCTCTAGGTGAACTATCACCACAAGTTACATTAAATGACATTTTGAATCCATAAATATGTCAACTAAATTTATTAAATTATCATGAACCATATTTAATTGTAAAATTTATATCATAACAAATTAATTAAAATGGAATAATCAAGGTTACTTTAAACCATAAAAAATATTGTAAATGAAGATTGATAAAATATATGTAATTCGAAACATTTCAAACTCAATTTATTATGTAATGATATTAGTCATATAAATTGACATGTATAGAGATTATGGAACAATTGGATAATAAATTTTAATGTTTATAATTATTATGAAGAATTTTTGGAGATTATGAACCAAACAACACAAAAAACAACAAACGCGAACTATACCGATTTAGTAAATAAATGATACATGATAGTTAATGGAGTATAAAGAATAATATTAAATTAATAAAATTTTAAAATATTATAAATAATATATATAATTAATTTAATTACAACACTCAGGTGGTTAGATGATTTGTGAAGTGAGGTCAGAATTTTAATTAAGGGTTTTCTTTAAAACATTAACTTTACATGTTTTGATGTTTACAATTGAACTATATTTTCATCCATGTTCATATTCCTTATATATTACCAATAGTTTTATTATATATTCTTAAAATACTTCAAAATGTCATTTTTTCATAATTTTCATTCTTTATAATAGTTTTAAATTGATTATTTTCATTTTTTTTGAGTTATTTTTTACATTTTTTATAATAGTGTCAAAATATTTTTTTATTGTTTAATAATTGAACAAATTTTAAATCATAAATGTTTTATACTTTTTATGAATATTAATTTTCTTTTTTTATCATTTTCCAATTTAATTCATTTTGATTATTTTATATTTTTTTGTTTTAATGAGTTAGAAATGAAAATTGTATTTGTTTTTATTTTTAGGTGATAACAATATTTTATTATTGTTATAGACTAAAATGAATGTTTTTATGAGTATACTAATGAAATTACTATATAATATATGTTTTATTCATTTTATAGTTTTTGAAATTATAAAATGATGATCGGTGGATCAGATATATCCCTCAAATGCATTGAAGGGTGATTTCTTCTCTATATATATTATGTTGAAATTAGATAGTTATGTTATCTCATTATTAGTAAATTATATAGGAATTATCTACATAATTTATCCGATTATATGTTTAGGATTTTGTAATAAACTTGTTATGTTTTTACTTTATGGATAATGCTGAAATTAACTAGGTATGTTATTCTAAAAGGGTGATGTGAATATAGTGTTACATGTAAAATTACTTATTATTCAATTACATATATTATTAATTATGATATTTTATTATGAATCTTTCAAATAAAGAATATATTTTTAGGTTTGAAGGTATATTTATGTTATTTTTGAAGATCAACACATTTTTTTAAAATGTACCTTTTAACATTCTATAAAGTGTTTCAAGGGCATAACGAGTTTTATTTTTTCTTCAAACCCCTTAATATGTTTTATTCTATTCCCATGTTTTTATATAATTTGTATAAGGATTATGGATTACTTTTAATGAATAGAAATTATGTCTTTACAGAGTATTTTTTTGGAACAATTATTGTTTATTAATTAATGTTTTTTATTGAAAAATGGTTACATATATGGGAAAATTATGGGTTTTATTGTATAAGGATTTAACAATTCTATAAAACACTAAAACTAAAAGGTCATGGAAATTTATGTAATGAAATATTTTATATAAATCATATAAACATGGGTAGTTCGTTATATGGTTATTAATAGTTGGTATCAATGTTGGGTTTGATAAATTTATATGTTCGGATGGTAACATGGAATGAATATTTAGGGATTATAATTAATGGTTTTAATACCAAGAGAGGTATTTTAGGTACTATATGTGTTTCCTTTTAGCATTATCTAATAAGCTTCTAATTTAGAATTATTTTTTGTATATTTAATAATGATAATGGATGTTGGAAGGGAAAATAGGATAATATCCTTTATAATTAGTTACTAGAGATGGTTGGAGTTGGAGCTATTTAATTTCATGATAGGATAACTATATCAACAGAAACCATAAAAATTGTTACTAAATAAAGGGGAGGATAAATTCTCCATTGATAAATATTTCAATAGTGGATCATTTTATGTTATTCATTCCCTGTGAATTGGTGTAACATAAAATATAGTTATATTTCACTCATAGATAATTGATTTGGAAAAAAATATTTGATGTTTTTATTTGTTCAAAGAATTAGATGATAACTCAACATATTTATCATATTAATTGTTAATTCGGAAAATGGTGGAATTTGATTAATAATTACAAAGATAATAATGAGTTGTATACCATTTTTTGGAAGGTATTTAAATATATTTTCCTTGAAAAGTATTTTCTTATAGTTACTTAACATAGTATAACAATAAAATTATCAAAATTGGGGGAAAAATAAGGTACAATGTGTATTTTTATGGAAAAAGGTACCATTTTGGAAAGGTATTTTTTTCAATAATGAATGTAAGAATGAATTATTTTACACAAGTTAAAAAAACTAATAAGAGAATTTTCCACAAGTGAATTTTTATGTTAAGAGGTATTTTTTTACATTCGGAGATGGTTAGGATAAATTATATTGACTATTATAGAAATCAAGTTCATGAGGATAAGAAAAACCGAATTTTGGAATCTTTATATGGTTATATTAAAAAATATAATGGTAAGAGAAAAAATTATTTATTTCACAAATAAGGATTAAAAATTTAGTGAGTTTCATATGGGGCCTAATAACTGTATATATGTCCTAAATATGGATAACTTATCAATGATTTAAATGAAAAATGTAATTATTTTAATGACTCAAAAAATTATGGTTTGTGAAATACTGAGGGAATCAAAAAAATTGTTGCATAAGGGTTTTCTTTAATAAGAAATACAAATATTGGTATTCCAAGTGTCTATATTTCCTTAAAAAGAGTTATTTGATGTTCTTTGATTCTTTTTGTTTTCATTAGGGGTTCAATGTGATGCTTGATTAGTGGTTAGGTGGTCGAGCCGCTGAAATATTTTAGATTAATTCATTCATAATTTAATAGGGAATTCACATAGTGAACTATCCTTTATGGGGTTTCTTTCATGTTATGAATGAGGAAGATAATAGAGAGGATTAATACCCATGGTCATTCATTATGTAAATATAGTTCTTGTTGTGAAAGTTTATATGTAAATGGGATTCCAATACTAGGTGGAGGATTCATGTGGTAAAACCCTCTTCATGAGTTGTACATATTCTTTCAACCCGCATTAAAATAGATTTCTTATAATTTTTTATAGAGTTAATTTTTAAAAACCCCTTTAGGATCCTTTTTTCATGGATAACCAAATGGAGTGGGAGATAACTCTTTATCTGTCTTCATACCCATTATTGGTGTGATTTAAAATAAGCTGGTTTTGGGGTGATTTTTATTACCAATATGGGGTAGGTTCTACTCCTTCCAAATATTTTTAATATTATTTATTACATAATAAATTTGGTTTTTTGTTGTAGTGTCTCAAAAATCTTATTTCACCATATTATAGGGATATAATTTTCTTTTTTTTGGATTTCATGTTTTTCATTTAGAGGAACATTTGGTAGGAAACAATCTTAGAATTCATTATTTACCATAAGATATATTTCCCAATGTGTTTCTTTATGTAGTCCAAAAAAATTGGATGTAATTGTGCATTGATAAAGGGTTTTAAATTGGATATTTAGTTGGGGATTAGGTTTGGGTGAATTCCTAGAGTGGACGACATCCTATATCCAATGGTTTTAGTGTTGTGTGGTTAGTTTGTAATTCCATGTTCTAGTTCAACAATTGGTTTTATTATTTTAATAAACAAATTTGATAGTTTTTATTGATGACATTGGGGATTGTGGGATAAATGGTTGTTTCTATGATCTTTGTATATAATTATGATCATTATTTGATGTTGGAGGCCATCAATTTATTTTAGTAATTTTTTTAATTGGATATTTTATGTCTTTGTCCTTAACAGGAATTAGCTGAGTGCATATTTTATAATGTGTGAAATTTTTCTATAAACTAGGATAGGCACACAATGACCTAATAGTCTACATAGACCTAATGGATTTCTAAATATTTCAGTGGTGGTGTGTGTTTGATTTTAAATACATAATGATTTACTTTTTAAAATATGATTTCAAAATGTTTTTGCATCAAAGATAATTAATGGAAAATTGGGGAATAATGAAATGAAATAAAATTGCATTTGAATAAAGAATGGGTTCATAAAGAAGGTTTTGATATGATTTTTAAGGGTATTTCCAAAGTATAATGGAATGTGATTCTTTTGGAAATGGTTATAAAAGAATATTTTATCCTTGTTTCTAATGGATATCCTTAGTGGATTAGTTTATTTCATATTTTCAATTTTATCTCATTAGAAAAACGGTTTTTTCCAAATATTTTATATTTATATTGCCTTTAGGTATGTTTTTCTGGTGTGTTCCTTGACTCATACTGATTAATGTGGTGTTTGTAGACCTGTGAGAACTCTATGTTGGTATCTAATTAACATGTGAAATGAATAGATATGAAGGAACCATTAAATGATTATAATGGGATGATGGACATGTTTGATATGTAAGACTATGTATCAAGTGACTAGCTCTATGGTTGTGAGTTAGCGAGTTGAATAATGGGATGTATTCCTTGTGTATCATTTCATGTATGTGTGTATTATCATATGAAATTATAGGTATAGGACCTAGTAAGGGAGAGTAATCCCGACTACTATCTTCGGCATGAGTGAGAGGGTCATATGGACTACCTAGAGAGGGACTACTTTTGAATGAATTAAGTAATTTACTTGAATAGTATTAGGTCATGAAAATGTGACATTTTATTTTGATTAATCCTTAGTAAATGACCACCCATGAAAGGTTTGATCCATGTTATGATGACATATATAAATTCTGATCCTTCCCTGAGGGGTAACAAATTGTTAAATTATTTAGGATGTAAGAAAATTCCATATTACTCTTGGAGGTGGGTTGATATTTCCAAAGCAATTTACATACGAATTTTTGGATTATGCTTTGACATGAAAAATTCATGACGGATAACCTTAATTGGTTGTGAATGGAGGGATCATGACTTGAGGTTACCCTACCTTAATCCTTTATGTAGTGGTTGTGATTTAACATTATACTATACTATAAATATATGGGTATGGGTATGTTTTATTGTATGTTTTGTTTGTCTTCCTTTCACCATGGATTTGAAGTAGTCGTAATCAGGTGTTATTATTTTCTTCATAGAACATTATGAACTGACATATATAAATGTATTTGAATAGTGTATTATTTTTATGGGTGGGTGTGTCACATGGTCATGTAAACACTATATATATTCTTTTAATTTACAACCAATTGTTCACATAAACACTAAGTATCATTGAGGTATTGTGGATTTCTACTGGGTACTTGAACTATCCCCCTACCTGAATACATGACATGAGTTCTGATTTATTTATATGGTCCTTCTTATTATCTATCAAATCTTTTGTTTCTCTTGGAGTTGGACATGTGTTATAGGTCTATATACTGATGGAGTCAAATGATTAGTTATGTAGGATATTATATTATTTGTGTTAGAGACTGGTGTATTTATTTTTTAGTTATTTTTTAACATATATAGGGGAATATATTATTTTTATTATAAATAATTCACATCATGAAATATTTATATTTTGTTTCTGTATTCTATTTTGATGGACCAAATTGATAGAATTATGACATTCTATTTAAGGTTGTGGGGGATCATGGGGATCCATATATTATGTCTATAGGTTTTTGGATTTCCATTATATATATAGGTTGATATGATATTTTGGTAGATTCAGCAATGATCGATGGAATTTATTTTAGAGGAAATATTCTCAATAAAACATTCTTATCCCTCAACGATAGTCAATAACCTCAAGTGTATAGATAGGCACACCTATGGTCATGTGATAACCATGCTCCTGTGTTATTTATATGATTATGAAAAAATTATAATAATGTTTTATTAATGAATTTTTGGGGATAGGAATGTATAGTTTATTTCTGAGATAGATTGTCGATATTTTGGAGGTAGAAAAAGTTCAATTCTGGATAACATAACACGTGTTGAATTAAAATTTTCACAGGGATGTCATATTTTTAGGATTTAGAAATCTAGGATTATGACGTGTTCAATTAGACTGTGGATCCCAAAGTTTGACGCATGAGACATAGAATATGTCATATTGTTCGATAAGGAAAAAGTGATTCATATATCCATCAATATAGTGGCAGACATATGACATAATACAAACATACAAGGGTTAGGTGGTTTGACAATATGAATTGATATATTCCAATATAAATTTAAGAAACATACAATATAAAAGAATTTTTTTCACAATATTATATGGGGTGATAAGATTAATATAGATTATAGGGTCTTGTTTTTCATTATTCATATTTTTTTATTTCCAATTATAGGGAAATGTTTTGGGGAAATTATGATATTTGAAAAAAAATTAAAAAATAAAAAATATACGGTGGTGTGAGGTTTATGTGAGATGGTCTTACAGGTCATTATTATTTTTAATCAACCATGAAGATTCATATTTTGAAATTTATTGTGATTTTAATGTTTTAATTACGGATAAATAAAATAGGTTTTGAAATATTATTTCGAAATTATTTTTTGAAATTTGTATTCAAACCACTTAGGATAAAGGGAACTATTTTTGTTAAATTATCCAGCTAGCTCATGTATTTTTGTTATTTTTTGTAATAAAAATATAACCCATGGGGATTATTGTAAGAATAAGAGAATTTTGACATGTGGAAATTGATTAAAATGTGGTTTTTGGTAAAAAATCATAACCAGAGCTAACTGGGTTGCTTGAAATTTTTATTGGTCAATGGGAGACCAATATGATTAAATAGTGTGGTTAGCTTATGTTTCATGCTTTTCATGGAAAATTAATTTTTTATTTTAGGTTATAAACCTATTATTAAAAAACTTTGGTGAGAGGAAATTTGTCTCTATATTAAATAGGTTTTATAGATTTCTATGATGGATAAAGAGCATGATTGTTTTTTAGCTCGTTTTTAAGTGTGTTCACTATAGTTTCATAAAATAGTTGTGTTAGTACATATAATATAGGGTGAATAAATTGGTATTTATTATATAGTTTTTATTTAGTTTGGATTAGGGATTGGGCCCCTTTTGTGTTATTATTGGTTTCATAGGTTTGGACACATTATGTGTTATTTCTATAGGGTATTCCTATAAAGTGGATAACCATTATCCAAAATTAGAAATTTAATGTATATTCATATGGTGGTTGTACCATAAGAATCAAGATACCCAATTGTTGACACTTTAGTGTTTGGGATTGATGGTTGTAGTTGGGAACCATCTTGGTTCTAACTGACAGGTGTTTCATGTTTGGATATCGGGTGTGAGTGGTGTAGTCAAATATTATTGTTAGTTCAGGTAAAAAACAATAAGTGGAAAATGGATATTGTGATTTTTAATTAGTATATAAAATAAAATCATACTCCTATTGTAGGAATCATTTAACAGTTTGTGGTCATGTGACCCTTGTGTCGAAAGGGTCTCGGGTGTAGTGACACCGATTGAAGGATTGATGTGATTGTAGGGATATTATAAACAGTGGATGGACTCAGTTTTTGAATTTTATTAAGATAAAGATGAATCCCATGAATCAATATGATCTCATAAAAGAGTTCGGTATGAATAAATATGGTTTCATATTAGTTATTCATCGATCCATAGAGTGTGAGAATGAATATTAGTGAAGGTTGTAAGTAATCGAACTATAAAATTACACCCAAAATTGTGTGTGTACATCTAGGTAGGTGTTTAGAAGTTTTTATTATTCCTACAGGTATTAAAACATTGATATCATGTAGTTCTGTGATATGTTATCATTTGAGGATGAGTGATATTGGTGCATGTTTTCCAGATGAAGGCTAATCAATATGGGTCCTTAAAGTTTGGTGTGATGAGGTATAAAATACATCAGGAGTATTCTTTATGATGTTTTTCGATGTTTTAAGGATAAAATTTAGATTTTTTAGGAAAAATCTGTGTTTCTGAGCTTATTTATTTCAGTTTTGCAGTGAAATCACATTTGGAACTTATAAAGGAGACACAATGTGTTACTCATGAAATGAAGACCTATTTATGTCATGGTTAATGGTTAGAGGACTACCATGGATTCTCAATGGTGAGATGAATTTCTTTGATTATCATTTAATGAACTATATTTTTATTGGTTGTGAAATACTATGGGTATTAGTATTTCCTATTGATGTGGGGATGCATTTGGAGAACTATGACATGGATTAGGATTCCGAATTTTGGGGAATCCTTAAAAGGTCTTTATATACATGGTATGAGGCTTGGTGTATGTATCTAGGGTTTTATAGTACATTGTAGAAGTGTTTGGTTGGTAGTTACTATTAAAAAATTCAGTAAATGTATATTTATTATGTGATTGGGAATTCATGCCATGAATGACCCTTTTGGGGTTCCTTCTAGGGATTAAATGAATTAGCTATTTTAAGTTCTTATTACATAGGAGAAATCATTATTTAATCATAGTTCATGCCATGAAACTATCATGGTATAAGTAATTCCCTTTTCATATAGAAGGATTCAAACGATGAACTATTTTTCACGCACTGATATTATGCAGGAAACCCTTCTTTTATCCGATTTGTTGTGATTTTTGATGGGGTCTTTAATAGGAACCCCCTGATGTTTGTTTGTTTATATAACACCGTTATATTTTAGATTATATATATATATATAATAAATATGATGTTTTTGATACCTTTAAATGAACATAATATGTAACATGAAATAATAATGATTTAATAAAATAGGGCATGACCCACAACTAGTTTAAAAAATATATATTACTTTAATTGTTCTTGTTTAAAACAAAATGTACTATTTACAAACATTATTTTTTATATATTTTTTATCTAAAATATGACACCAATTATTTTTAGTAATATTTATTATTTTAAAACCTGTTTATACACATGTAAAAATATATATTCATTCATATATTGATTATAAAATGTTTAAAAAAGAAAATAGATTTGATTGTAAAGAAGTTTTATTTTTCCAAAAACTATTTTTATGTGAACAATGTATTTTATCTTAATAAATTAAATTAAACTATATTTATGAATTATTTAAATGAATTATTTAGATACCTAATTCAATCAAATAAATTAAAATTCATCAAATGGTTGTTTTTAGGCATTGAAGGAGAATAAAATCATTTTTACTTTTAAGGATACATTTTTTATGAAAATGGTTTTTTGTGTTTTTGGTGCATATATAAGATTAAAATTCCATCAAATCCTGAAATTTAAAATTTAGAAATGGATTAAATATTTATATCAACAATAATTAATGTTATATATTATTTTCAACATAATTGTTTTCATAATTAATTGTTACCATGGTAAAAATCATATCTCTACGGTAGTGGTTAAAAGGGTTAATATGGAGATTAAACTAAGAGATAAGGGTTTAAATGTAATTAAAACATGAATAAATCAATTTTTTGACAATATTTTGATATTTACATTAATTATATTATAAAATATGGCCATTTTCATCAACTATCCCATTAAAATGACATTATATTGTTTTTAAATTTAATGGAATTTAAATGGTTGTCACTCCCTTCACTTATTAATTGGAACCACCTATTATAACATATACACACCACATAAGCACCATAATTCAACCAATATCTAACCATGATACATAAAAAATTACCTCTAAAAATATTGTTGGGTTTTTATCACCATAATAAAATCGTAATATGGATAAAGGTATAATCAAATTAAGGATAATCAAAAGAAGGGGTAATTGTCTTAATAGACATATTTAAAGAATATATCCTCTTATAAATCCTCTAAATATTCTATAACCATCTGAATAAAATTAAATCAGTATATTTACTGTACTAAAACATTTTTTTGTCAATTTTACAACCATTTTTGTCTCCTTTCCGTCACATGTAAATTGAATGTGTTACTCATGAATATGTGTGAACTACCACTTCCATGAAGTGGTGTATTTTATTTTTCATCACTATCTCTAATGGATGTTAATATAGAAATAATAAATTAATGTATATTTTATATATAATATAATTATTATTTTTTAAATAATTTTTTATGTTAGCTTCCATTCAATCAATTCATCGAAAAATGACATCATCACGCGCACCTATGTGCAAACCGCCACCTCCATTTAGAGTTGTAATTAAAATTTCCCCAAAATATTAAATTTATAATTATAAAAGTGTATAATATATATATATATATGATATTTATTTGATGATTAATGTTCTTCAACTATGAACAAGTTGATTTTATTAAACCCAAAAGTCAAAAAAAATCCCTGAAAATCGGAACAGTTTATACTCTACTATTTATTTGAATGATGAATTGTTAATAAATGGTTGAATAAAGAACAATAAAGGAACTATAAATTTTATGAAAAGAATTAATATTATCATATTATATTTTAAATAGAAAATAAATTTTTCTAATAAGTGTTTAGAATATATATGATCCAATTTGGGACTTCAGGTATGAGTTTTTTAATCTCAATTTACTTTTATTAAGATTTGTATAATATTTACCACAATATTTATTATGTGTTGTGTATATTCTTTCAATTAATTTTTTTAATAATTATTTTCAAAAATTTATGGGTATTTAAAAATTATACTATGTTTTTTTATTTTAGGTGATTTTGACTCATAGATTACCATAGATGTATGGGTTTATGTTTTAATCCCACATTTTCATAGGGTTCTCTAGGTTTTAATTTCCATTACCTGAAATTTTATATAAATTACCTCTTTAAACCCATATATTTTACTATTCTTGTGTTATTTATAATTTTTTAATTATTATTTCTATTTCCCACTATTTGGTAATCAAAATGAATGATCGATTATCTTTAAGAAAAGATGAATTTATTTATCCATTTTTGTTAGGAATATTTTTACTCCATATCCATGTTCTTGAAAATTGGATTATAAAATTTATTATATGATTTTATATGATTCATAAAGGTATTCTTATAATATATTGGAAATTATTTACAATCATTTTAAAGTAATATTCTTGTCATTTTATGAACTTTTCATTTTTTTCTTTCTATACAAAAAGTGTGAAAAATGTTTTTATTAAATTATTATGTAAAAATGGAATTTTTCAAAATCATTTCATTTATTAATTATAATGATTTATTTACAAATTTCTATGTTTTTATATATAAAATACTATTCACATTCTTCTTTAAAAATTTATTTTTTAAAAGTTATAAAAATAAATTATATTTTATATGGTTTTTAGGAATATATATATTGAATTTGTAATAGTTTTTTTCATCCATGTCAGCATAATTAAATATTTATATTTTTTATTGGGTATATGATCTTATCATGCCATCCACAGTATTTCTCAATATGGATTGTGATTATTATTATGTTTTTTTGATTATTCAAGAAACCTTTTTTGTTCACACAATTTAATTATACTATAAATGAATGATGAATCCTCTTAAGATATTATGGAATACATATAAAAATAATAATAGTTTATTATTATATTGAGGTATTCCATTATATACATACAACTAAGTTGGTAATGTTTTGTATCTCATTAATTTATATGGTACACTGGTTTTTATCCCAATACCATGTGAGTAGATGTGTTATTAGACACATTCTAAGAGGGATCTAGGGTGGTTGGTCTAATCCCAAGAAGGTACAATGGTGGTTATCCTAATAATATTATTCAATGATTTTTAGGTGAGAATATTTGACAAATAGTTTCTATGATTTTTCTTAAACAACATTTTTATATAGAAAAATTCTTATCCATATGATATACAATCATTCTTAATTGGTTCTTATTGATGAATCCACACTCTTTCGGAACATTTCATTCATTATGAAGAAACCTTATTCCATGAATAATTTATTTTGGTTTATTATTTATTGGGTATGATATCATGGTGTTTGATCAAGTTTTTAGACCATACATATTATATTGTGCTCACTTATGATCATCGATTGATATTTCCTATGTTTAGCCTCATTGATATTCTAAAATAAAATTTTCTTATGTCTCAAATTCCCATGATTTTGAATAAATGTTTTATGTCCGAAATTTCTATGTAGGGTAATATTTTTAGGTACTTTGAGGGATAAGAGAAACATATTTCCTCAAATTAATTTTTTATGTACCTAATCTCTAATGTTAATAACTCTTTTATGGATCTCAAGCATTTATTATTGAATTATATATTTATTATTAATATAAAATGCTGTAATATCTAAATATTTGATTCTTGAGCAACTTTAGATTGTATCAAAGCATTTTTTAGTTATATTTGGAGATTATGATTAAAAATCCTTAGTTTGACTCCTATGAATAAATCGATGTATATTATTACATCTCGAAATTTTCATAAACTAGAGATCGTGTGGTTACATAGTAATGAAAAAAAATTCAGAAAATTAACAAGTGGATACAAAATCTATTGAAGATATACCTAGAGGCAATAAACATAAAATGGTTTTTTGGGTATTAACTATATCTTTAAATTGTGCAAGATAAAAAGGTCAAACTATACAACTATTTTGACACTATCTACTGATATTCATTAGTTAACTCATTTTATATTTATTAATGGTTATGATTGGTTTATTTATATTTATGATGGAAAACCTAATAATATTTTTCTATAGAAAACAAATACTAAAACCAATAATTTCATTAGTTGATAATAATGCTTCCTAAATATGTAATTCCAAGTAATTAATTCTATTATTATAGGATTTCTCACTTTGATTATTTTTTATTGATACTCGCACTATGATATATTTTTTATTTTATTCACTGGATGGATCCAGATGGAATCTTGTAATCAATGAATTTTATAACCACAGAAATGATCATCCTCATGAGAGACAAAATTGAATTGGATTTGGGACTCAAAATCTTATGGCTATTATCACCCAATTGTCACAATAATGCATGGTTATATGAATCATGTTGAACTTCAAAATTCTAAAAGGATGGAATAACTCACCATTGATTTTCTTATGTGGGATAAACAATTTAATTCAGTGGGTCTTCTAAATGAATATTTTCTATGAAATTGATATATACTATAGAAAATATATTTTTCATCCTCCAGTGCTCGAATAATGTTATGATTGTTTTACTTGTTTATTATTTAGACGGTGAATTTTATAAATGGTGGACTTATATCAATGATATGACGAAATAGTTATAAATAGAATCGAATAAATGGTAAATGTTTGTGGAGGTATTTTTAAATAATTATTTTCCTAAAATGGTTCATCATAAAATTAAGAGTGAATTATTGGAACTAAAGTATGAGGATAATGAATTGATTTTTACGTATGAAGAATATTTTACTTGACCCACATGGTATGATTCAAGTCTTATTAACGACTATAAATGAATGAATTATGTTTTATTTAGTTGTTTAAAACCAATTATGTAAAAGAAATTGGATATAAGAGAATTTGATAACTTTGAATATATCATTTAATGTTCTCTCGAGGAAGAAATAGAAATCATAAACTCTCATTTTTCTCATAGTTTGGGGAAAATAGAAAAATGGATTGTTATAATGATTTAGATAATAAAACCCATAATGGAAGGACAATTAATTATCCTTTAGATAAAAATCTATAATATGAAAAGGAAAAATTATCTTAAATGAATAGTTAAGTGCTTCGATTATGGAGAAAACATCATCAATCCAGTTCATGTCTAAAATTTTTTAAGAAGTAATCCAACAAAATTTATGGAGATAATTCACAACTAAATATTCCACCCACACTATAATGATATAATTAAAAACGGTATATAAATGATGTTAATAAGTATATTAATAAAATTTTAATTGATTATAATTCGTGAAAATATATTTCTTTTTCAATGTGGAAAATGAAGACTTATTAAATCTTATGTTTTTAAGTGGGCTATAAGAACAAAGTGGTAAATGGTATGGTAACCATCCACTTTAGAATTGAAAATTTATTATCTGATTATGGTTTTTGCCATTATTTTATATGTAAATAATTTTCATAAAGTATCCCATCACCACCTTAGAAGTTAGATATTGATTTATTAGTGAAACTAATTATGGTATGATGATTTAATATGATTTCTATTGCTCATCATTGTTAAATTGTTTCATAATGTACATGCATAAAATATTTTTTTTCACCTTATTTTTAAATATTATGTGATTTTAGGTATGAATTTTGTTATATATATATATATATATGGATCCTATATCATTTTTCAAGGAATAGAAGTCACATTTGATCTTACAAACCAATATATAATCCTCTATTGATGTGAGGATGAAAATGAACTTCCTATTAAAATTACTTCTATTATACTACCCTTACTAACTATTCATAAGGCATATTTTTCTAAAATGGTGATAAAGAAACCAAAAATTAAATATATTCTAATTATTTATGAATTTTTTTATATTTCATAAATTTTTTCTAGTCTTCTACCAAATCTTGTAGTTGATTTTTCAAAATAACTCATATATATTATTATACCTATTTCAAAGACTCCATATATTATTAACCAAATTAAGTTGAATGAATTGAAGAAGAAACTCTATGAGAATCTAGATATTTTATTTTTACATCATATTGTGTATCTATTGGGTTCACAAGTTCTTTTATAAGAATAACTACGATTTAATGAGTAATTTCATTGATTATCACGATCTTAAAAAGATAACTATAAAAACAAGTATCATATACACCATGTTGATGGATTGTTTTATAAAATATCTAGAGATCAATAAATTTCAATGATTAATCATTTAAGTATTTCATTAAATACATTGATAAAAGATATTTTTATAAAAAATTTAATAAGTGTAAATATAGTATAATAGAGTATCATTCTCAGGTCATGTAATTACAAGTGAGCGTATATCGATGGACCCTTTAAAGAAATAAGATATTGAAAAATGGACCAAATTAACAATGCTAACCAATATCCACGGTTTTACTGGATTAAAAGAATATTACCAAGGCTTTTTCAAAAAAAAGTTCACTGATATCATAATCAAAAATCTATATTGTTGCGTAATGAAGTGAAGTTCCTTTTGGAAAATTAATTTGAAAAATAATTCTTAGAGATAAAAATATGGTTGGTATGTGGACATATAATTATACTACCCAGAAGTGGAGAAGGTTTTTTAATATATAATTATGAATTAAATAAGTTAATATAATGTTTTCTCATGTATAATGATTGAGTAATATCATATACCTCTAGAAAATTAAATGTTCATTAGAAAATTGACATGGTTAATGATTTAGAGATGTATTTGGTTATGAATCTCCAGGAATGTGACTATATAATTACATGACCTAAAGTAAATATTTTATTACAATACATTCCCTTGATCTTTAATTGTATAGATTTAGAAAATTTAGATACAACATTAACTAAAAAACTCTCATAACTTTTTCAAATAATGACAATTTTCCTACTTCATAAGTAATTACATAATATATAACACATTTTAAAAATTCTTTAGAACTTCACCTCACAAGATAAAATCATAAAAATTACTTCTCATAATATCCTATTGAAATGAAAGAATAAAAAATGATTATTCAAAATATTTTTTAAGGGTAAATGTATGTGATTAGCATTAATGATCATAAGTGGGAATAAGATGAGACAATGGGTATAACAAAAGTACCTAACAGAATCCTAATTGAAAATAATAGATAAATTATATTAATTCATTTTATAAGAATCAGACTATAATAAGGACATAATCAAAATAGTTTTGAAACATATATAAACATTCATAACACATGAGATGGTAAACTAGGAATAATAATAATCATAAAACAATGATATAACATGGAATGTAGCCTAAATACATTATTATAAATAATGAACAATCATATAAAATGATAAACATGTGAGAAAAAACCTTCATTATAATTCCTATGTAAAAAATAATTATTTGCATTCCTAAAAATCTGATAAAACATGATATTCCCATGCCTTTTTTTGAATAAACACATTAACTTTGTGTATAAATATCTAATGTGTTATCAATGTAAAAAAATACATTGGAGGGTGATATAGGACCCCACCCTTCTTCAACCATACATATTTCTGAAACATAAAATAAAAAAACATCATATCATAAAAAAATACATGGAATTAAAATGGATTCTATATCCTTTTGGAAAGTAATCACATAAGAAAAACATTCATAATACAATAAAAAATCATACCATGATATACCCAGGAAAAATATATGATAATTAAAATATAATTTTTATGTTTTTTGGAAAATATAATTTAATTATGATAATAGAGAATATGGAATTCACATATTTTAGATAAACTTTATATGGTTATGTTAATAATTCCCACAAATGGTCTATGTATGTCACTTAGATAAACACCCTATAATCAATGGAATAAAAAATATGATATTAATAAAGATAAGGAATTGGGAGAAGGATTATAGTCACAAAATGGATAAAATTAGTAATGAATAAGGAAGTTATCGATATTTTAACTTATATAGGTAGATCATTTCTCATTTATAAAAACACTTCTAAATTATAACTTGGTCGATGAAGAATACTTTTTGAGGAATAGTTAAATTCTACTTTGAAAAACATGATGAAATTGAACCATTTCAAAAAAAACATGTTAAATAAATATTATATATTACTGGAAAAATAATTTTATAGTAAAACAATGAATCATGGAATGAATGATTGAAACAATTGGAAATACATCCTTTTGAAAATATTTAAAAATGAACTTTCTTTTCCGATTTTTATAAATATGTCATTGTGAAAAAGTCCCTAGTTTCTTTTTAAATTAATTATAAAAGTGTACTAAAATAAAAAATATGATATATATTTAATCTTTACTCTTCATTAATTCTTAAAAAAAGTATTTTGGAAAAAATAGGTTATGGTTTTATAGGGAAAATGTATACTGGATGATAAAAAAATTCAAATACGGTGAGATGCTCTTGTTGAAAGCCAACATCATAAAAATTGTTTTAGATTTTCATTTCATAAATAAGTAAATATAATTATGAGTATCATATAAAATAACACATATTATTTTTCCCAAAAATAAATGAGTACTTTTTTGGGAAGGAAATAATTGACATGGAGGAAAATGCTCGTTAAAAAAATTAGGGTTATTCATTCCAATGTAATGATTTTATTTGATAATTTATTTCATCAATCAATATGATATAAATGAATAGTAGTAAAATCACTATATAACTGACTTAATAACCTTGTGAAATGTAATTATGAGGATAAAATGTTCTTAGGATATCATAATCATGCTGATAATTTATGAAAAAATAGAACGAATTTGATTCGTGAAAACTACCCTGAATCACATAACATTTAAATTAAAATCCATTAAATAATAGATAGAGATATATATTTAGGTTTTTATGAAGATACTATAAATTAATTAAATTTCATTGGGTAATTAATAAAATATGTGACATATACACTATATAAATAAAATTAGGTTCGTAATGAAAATGTGTCTCAATGAATTTGTTTTGAGAAAAAACCCTAACAACGTTATAATTTATGAGTCAAAACCTATTGAGAGAAAGAAAATGTATCTAAAAATTGAATATCCTTATATATTATATAACAATGAATACTAATATTAAGTGTTATTAGACAAAACATTCCAATGAAAACATGCAGTTCAATAAGAAATAGGTCTCAAGGGTTGAAAATTGAAATAAGAAACTCATTCCTTGTTCTAGATTCATTATTTTCAAGCATAAAACATCCTAAATAATAAAATATGTGTATTAGATACGTTTTTTTATAATTTTATTCACATATATTTTATTAAATTTTGAAAATTTATTTTTAAATTCAATTTATTTACTATGTGGAGTTTACTCATGTTTTCTAGACAACTAAATCACTGTTGACTTATTCGGTAATTTTAGTGATCAAAGATGCTATTCTAGTGATAAGATAATATGTAATTTGGACATTAAAAAATAATAAAACAATAATGACATATTATTATCTTAAAATAATATTATTATTTATTTCCCCATAATCATACATGAGAGTATTTTAATGCATTGTTTAATTATGTGGTTAAAACATTCCAAACATACACATTATATCTCAATGGGTGAGTACAATTATGAGTGTGGAAAATATAATTATAATAGAATAATAAATATATTATTATGATTTCTTTAATTTTTGGAGTCTTATTTTAATTAGTTTTTGTGATGAATAAAAATTAATATGAAAAATTAAAATGTTTATTTGTGGAGGCAGTATCCCGCACAGTGAAGGGTTAATATTATTTAGTTTTTATAAGTGAATGGAAATGATTAGATAGTGGTTTTAAATTTCAATAATTAAACAGAAAGTATAATTAAGATATTGAGGTCATTATATTAATATTTTTATGGTAGTTCTATAACATTATGGTTCAGAAGAAAACATACGGATTATGTAATACTTTGGCTGAGACCTTAAACTTCCTCTTGATAAAATATTTAAAATTCAAGGACTTTGTTTTTTATATGGATAAGGGGATTTTGTACCTGAAATTTTCAACTAGGAGAGGAAACCTTTTTGTCAGTTGAAGGATGTTTTTAAGGGGATATATAGCACTGTGAGATTGGAGACGACCGCCTTTTATAAGTAAAAAGGGAACATTTGTGAACAACCATTATTTTTCAATAATATTATTACACTATTCAAGGGACGGTTGTTGAAAATGTAAAAAATAATGGATTTCAGTGTGATATATGATGAAACATTATAATCCATAAGTTTCAACATATATTTTATACATGTTTTAAGATCATTTTCCATTAAGTTTTTACATTTTTACATTTTCATTTTTACCAGGGAAACTATTTTTTAACTAAATAATATATACTTCACTAAAAACATAATATAATCACTGTTAAAAAAATTAAGTGTGGTGATAAAATAATTATTATCTAATTAACCAAATTAAATTTCCAAATAATAGAAAATAATTTTCAAAATTATAAAATTTTATATATAAGAAAACTATTTTTGTATACAGTTCATGTTTTTACCATTATTTATTTTTATTCTTATTTATCATCGATTACCAATTAAATATGTATTAATATAATTTTATAAGAGTTTAAAAGTAATATTATATTACTCATTATATATCTATATTTATTAAATTTATTAGATAAAAACGACACAATATTAGTAATTTTTTTGAAAATAATAATTTCACCATTATCATTATAATTAACATTAATCACTGTAGTCTAATTTTTTTTTCTTAAAATGAAATAAATTTATCAACTATTTTAGTCATGTTTGTCAAAATTATATAATCTATTTTTTATTTAATTTCTAAATGTGATGAAATATTTTTTTAATATAAGCATATAAAAACTGCTTTTAAGGTGGAATATTATTAGGGTTTCAAAAATGAAAAAAAAAAATTATTAAATTTATTATTTTTAAAAAAAAATATTTATTTCATATTAAAAATTTATTGATCCCAAACCATGTATCCTATAGCTGGCATCTACTTTATTACATTATCATAGATATAAGGTTTCAATTTCTAAAGGACCAATCAATTAATTAGTTTTGGGGAACCGTGCACATACATGACATCCATTTTACATGGGGAATATAAAATAAAACATAGAAATATAAAATGATATATAACCCTAAAACTCATTCAGAGGATTCATATTCATAACTATTGGAAAGGGAACAAAATTTGGGTTTGATAAAATACTCAGTAAGGGTTAAGTTCTGTAGAAACTATATTGAATCAATTAGAATAATCAACATGTAAAGGTAAATAACTGAAGACACATTCCATTTAGAAAACATTAATATCAATATAATATAAGGAATAATAAACATGTAAAGGTAGATAACTAAAATCACATTCCATTTAATCAATAAATTGAGAATGAAATGAGTACATAGATAATATCGTGGTTAAAATATCCGGGATAATAATAAATGGAATCCTAATAAAGGACAAGATTAATTAGTGGATGTGAAGTCTTAGCAATATGATACCTCTACTATTAATTTCTACCATGATGATAATTTAAAACTACTGGATAAAAATACACCTTATTTGGCCAACATGTTTGTCTCATGTGACATGGTTATTTTTCAAGGGGGTATTTATAACCAGGAACCACCCATGTTTTATTTATTAATGCATTATCTATATGTCATATAATATATTTAATTTATGAAAAAAATTTCTTATCCTCAAATATCCTTATCCAGTAAATGATAAATATTTATTAATATTGTCCATTTCAAAAAAATAAATATCAAATTACAAACTATATGTATAATATTGTATATACTTTACAAAATAGAAATATGAAAAACAATATAATATGGATATTCAATATAAATGTAATTTCCAATGAAAATTATTAAAATAATGTGATTGTTTGAGGAGAAATTTTACAATCATAAAATAAAGATATATTGTACAATAAATGTTTCCACTTGGTAATTTTCAAATCAAAACCCCTTAGATTAAATGATACAATATGAAGCATAAAATTCCATCAGGTTGGAATGCATCATGATATTTCATGTAAAAGGGAATTTATATACACCACATAAAATTTAATTGGTTCATAATTCAATATAAGTCTCAATGAAATTTTTGTTGAGACGAAATCTCTTACCTCATGCTTCCTTTTGTATGAACATGTATTAACCTTTTGTATAGATGTTTTATCTAAAGAATCCAACCCCAGTTGCATTTAACCAGTTCCTTGAATTAATACATTGGTATGATTACAAGGAATCACATCTCAGAGGACAAATTACTTTAGTATTTTTTTAAAACATATTACATACATGAACATTACATTACAAATTTAATGGAAAAATAACATTGAAACTCCATTTATAACACCCAAAAAACACATAGATTAACCCTGTAACTCTTTAACAATGTAATCCTCGAAAAATTTTGTAAAAAATGATATGAAAGGGGTGAGATCATATTCTCAGTATGGGTAATCAATAAAATGGATGATATCACATCAATTTTAAGGCATGATGAATAAATAATAATAAATATCGTCAAAAACTATTTTGTATAATATTGAATTAATAAAAGGTGAATAAATATTTCAATATAAATAATCATATAAAACATCACCAATGATATTATACTTGTTGAATAATAACATGATTTATAAATTAACAATATAATAATGAGGGAATGCAAATTATGGTTATTATAAATCTTCCATCAAGTCCTCGACCAAGACATCTGAAAATAAATTGTTAAGGGCTCGACCAAAATCCATTTCTATTTTGTCTCATGAGACCTACTGATGCATCGACATGCTATATAAGGCCAACCCATAACATATTAATTCCAATAAATTATTAATATTTCAAATAAAGTGATATATTAAAATCAAATTTTCCAATACCATTTTGAAGTATCATAAATGAAATTACTCTATCAAAATAATTAAGAAATTCTTGAGGAATATAATCTCTAAACATTCCAAAGTGTTCCACAAGACCTTGAAACATTTAAATAAAAATCCATTTTAACATTAAATTAAACTTTTCATAAAATGATAATAATAGAATTAATGATATTATATAATAAAGGGAATTATATACAACACAAATAAGTAAATAGTGTTGAACAATGCATATATCTCCTAATAGTTAAAGTGGGATGAGATAATAATTTTTTACTTTGGAAAGAAGAGTTCTTTTGGAAAATGATTTGTATTTCTAGGAAAATAATATTATAGACATGTATATAAATGAAAAGAAAATTTTGGGACATTGATATTATATTTTAGAAAGAAATGATGTGCCACTGCAGTCAAATCATGTAAAAATAATTTTATGAACGTTTAAAAATAAAATATTTTAGTGAGATTTAAAACAAATATTAAAGAGATTTTAAAGAGGAAATGCATGTTTTTTATCAAACATGAAATTAACCAAGATTGGTTTTCATGATAATATTTATTATTTAAAAAAAATTCTTCCTTAAAACAGATCATACATCATACATGAAAATGGGTAAGAATTCCAGAAGACCCCATTAATCAGGTTTGTTTATCATGAGGAACCGAGAAGGGAATCATTTTGATACATGTATATCCCCATAAATTATGGATGATATTATATCGATATATCGTTTTGGAACATATAAATATAATTTTGATAAAATATACCAAAATAAATAAGTATTAAATTTGAGTAAATATAGAGAAAGAGTAAGTTGAAGGAAAAAACTGGTGTTCATGTAGAATCTCATACCACATTGTAATCAATCTAATCATATTACCAAAAAATAACAATAATAAAAGGATACATTTAATACCATGAAAATAATGATATTCATGATGATATACTTCAAAGGGAAGTATATATATATCGTACACTAGAAAATGTGGTGAATAAGGAATATCTTACAAAAAATGGACGTGATATGAGAAAACCCTTACCTTATGTTCGAATGTATTATGAAATTTACCTTAATTTACAACATTATCAAATTAAATTCAATAATTAATTATTTATGAACCCTTAATACATGAATTATAATAGTTTAGATTCATTTTTTCTATATTTTTTAGTTATATAGTTTAGTTACACCATTCTAAAGCATTCACTTTCTTGGTTTTCATGGTTAGATCGCTTGTTTATAAGTAATGGAGTTCATGTGGAATGGATATAATTATCTAGAATTCATTTAATATGGTACTAAAGAAAATATTTTATACTAAATGGTTATATAATTTCATTTTTTATATGGTAAAAGTCTGAGTTATTAGAGAAAACATTAGTGATAAACATTTAGATTATTTTGGCTGTTTCTGATCATTATGAACTAATTTTGCCTTATGAATTAGTATTGTATATATATATATAGGGTCCTGACCATTAAATAGGTCATAATAAAAATATTATAGTATATATTAACCATTAAATGTTATCATGTCTAGCCATTACAATGAAATTGAATAAGGAAGGTTCTTCATCCAAGAAGGTTGTAAATTATCACCTCCCAGAAAATGATTTCATTTAAAAAAAATAAAAGAGTGGGAGTAAGGACATTTATGATAGGAAATCGATTAAAATTATATAATTATAATATATATATGATACTATATTTACCATGATAATTTTTATAGAGGAGTTGAAGAGAATAGGGGGTGACAGGTAGTTTCTATAGTGGCAGAGATAGGTAATTTTTGAAGATTTAATTCATTAATATATTATTGATGCTCAAGAAAAGAAATAGTGTTTATTATTGAGACTAAATATAGTAATTAGATCATTATAATTCTAAAAAATGATTAATAATTAATAAATGACTCTTTGAATATTGTATTTTTCTTATAATTTATTTATACTACAAATTATTATATTTTAAAATTCACTGAAAATTCATTTATTTCAGAAAAACTATACTCCATATATGCTTTTCTATCACCACTTTTTAGGATATGGTAAGCCTATTTACATGGAAATTGGTCATCCATTATCATGATCACAACTTGAAGCACCAATCAAACATGAAGACATCAAATTTGATCAGAATCTCTCATCGATTCCATCGTCACATGATCCTCATTCCATACTATATACATATTTATGATATCAAATCATTTCATCATAAAATGGGTGCACAACATTCGATTTCATGGGAATCTATCGAACAATTGGGAAAATAAAACCCCAGTTATGAATGAGTATATAACAATGGGCGAAAACCATTAAAAATGAAAATAGGACAAAAAATAGGCCATGTTTAGTTGTCCTTAACTCATTTCCATTAAATTGAAAATATTAAGAAACATAATAACATAAATAATTATTGCAAAAAAATCCCCACAGGTAAAATCATCTCATAATAATACTAATGGATAATTTCTCAATGTTTTTTGTAAAAATAATAAAATATGAAGAAATCCAAATAAATCAAAATTCTACATCTATTTGGATCGATCACTAATAAATAAAAAATCTGAGTCATTATCATTGTATAGATCTTTGTATTTCATTGCACATTGGCCATAGATCTTCGATCCAATTTTCATTCATCAACATAACCTCATCAAAAGACCCTCTATTGCCCATACAAATATATAGGGATATGGAGATAATGATTAAATTTGTCTAAAAACATTATTTATAAGAGAATATAGCTATCTACATCAAAAAAAATAAAAATTGTTTCATGAATTATTTAATTCATTTTACACTGTCGAGGACATTTTCACAAATTCCACGTACCATAAAAGGTTATTTCATGCCTAAGGTGAAACCCAGGTTTTGAACACAATAGTTCCTTGAGTATTCTACTCTTGGACCCAATTCCAGAATGGTTCCACTTCTCAAAAAAAACCATCTCTACGTGATATTAAAAATTTTAATATATTGAAAACATTTATTCTGGTCACATTATACCTCAGAATCAAATTCCATGATCTCTCCAGGTATCAAAAATAATACATATAATACCCAAAAATAAAACATAGAAATATAAGTCATTAAATAATAAAATAAAATCTTAAGTGAATGGTCATAGTCATTTTGATAACCCTAATCTATATTCTCTAGGAAATAGGATAAAACATTCATTAGTGATAAAAAATCAAAAACTATCAAGAAGACCTACATTATCACATATAAAGCGTTTACATGTGGTGGGTGCACCCATAATTATTCACTAGGCTAGTTTTTTTAATACCATGATTTACAAGAGTAATCTCCACTAATATTTCTCATGACGTCATCCAAAATGATAATTAAAAGAAAAACACCATTTAAAAAGGATGTGAGTGATATGATCCCTGCCTTTATAGAACCTAAACTGTTCTATCATTAGATTACTTTTTATAAAAAAAAATCACTAAATCATCACCATCACCATCATATCCTATCTCAAATTATATAAGAGTTTTGTTACACCCTCATTGATCAAATGTGATAATCGTATCACTCTACAGATCATAATAAATACCCTAGGCAAGTTTCTCAAATACCATGATCATAAAATTTTTAAAACGTACTCCATTAGGAATAATCACACACCACTCCAATTTTGTGAAACTATGATATCAATACCCTCCTTAAATTAAAGTGTATAATGGAAAACATTTCTATATAAAATTATATCTTACACTAAAAGTGTTTTCTATTTAGTAGGAAATATCAGTGGAAGATAAGGGAAATCCCAACTTGCCTGATTGCATTTACCTATAATCATTAAGGTAATGTTCATATTATATTCCAGTAATATCCTTAAGAGAGATCACCGTCCCATTCATCAATATTTATCATCATCCAGTAAATGAAGTAGATGTAAAAACCAGACTCTCATCAGGGGCCAACAAGAGGTCACCCTTTGATATCACTCTCAAATTATATAACATTTAAAATAAATGAAGTCACATCAAAGTCCAAATATAAAAAATAATTCTTAGCATCCAATTATTATCTGTCATAAAAAAATAGTGATATATGTACTCACCACACCTAATGAAGGTGTGTTACTCACATCTACATTGAATCCATACAACATAAATTCAATCTCAAAATAATAATATTAAGAATCATGGGTAAACATTTCATATTTATTTAGGTACAAAACACCTCTTTTATACTATGAGAGATATTATAATAGACCACATTTATCACCTATCATTAACACAAATCACTAAAATGGTTCATTGAATAATGTTAACTTCTCATTGTATGTTCCAATACTAGCTAGTGTTAAGTGATGGGTTCGACTAAAATACCTAACATCTAATAATATAATGTTGGAAAATATCTCACACCCACATTTAGTAGAGTGAGAGTCTAGAATAAATTAGAATGAATTTCACTCTAATTCACACCAGATAAAATCTTGCCACATGAATATATTATATTCATCACCCCACATATTTGACTTCCATCACTATATATTGAATAGAAATTAATAAAAGGTGGAAGGTGTGGGTGAGGATTAATGTGTCATCCAACTACAAATACTCCCTCATTAATCGATCACCACCAAACAACTACTCTATAGTTATATTGTTCTATGAAATGGATGTACTTAGTTTCATAAATAACCTCAATGTGGAAGTTATTCTATGACTCCACTATGTATTTATTCATGTGAAAAGATAATATACTCTTGAATCTGTGGTGCTTCTCCACTAAGGATTACAATCCTAAAAACACCCATATATGAGACCCAATATAGGTAATGGTGCATGAAATCACAACCAATTATCAAAACTCATCTATCAAGAGTCTTCACCAAAACCATGAGTCTTATAAAATTACATTAAAAAATATTCCCATAAAACACCTCGTAAAGTCTATGGGCCTCAAGGAATAACCAAATATGGTTTTGTAACCCTATGGAATATTAAATATCATCTAATAAAAATTCCATAATTGGAAATGGTCTCATACTCTGAAAAATATAGTTAAATACCTCTACTAGATTAATAAAATGTGATTTCAATCCCTAATAGCGTACAATTCTATTTATAGTTATTATGGAAAGAATCATCATTTTATTAGTGAATGAAAAATTATATATAAACATGATTCACCAACTCTAACTAATTACATATCACCCATGGGTTGTGTTGTTCTAAAAAGTTTGGAAGGATACACTATGTCCAACCATGGGTAGTTATGATAAAGTAAATAGGAACTATTTTATAAAGTAATCATGGATGGTGGAAAAAATTACTTTGATCGAATGGAAATTATATCTAACAACCGAAATCTTAAGAAAAATCCTCACTTCTCTTTATAATGTAGTAGATGTTCCAACTATAGGAACAGTCTAATTGTGGCCCTGCCTCGGCACACAAGCTTGCTATTGTTAGATAACACCCTCTATATTAAAGGATCAACCCATAAGTATTAAATAATATTTAGATGACCTGAAACTAAAACTAAATGATAAATAAAAACTGATTTTCATATTATTTATATACCAAATTTTCTATATCTTGAAATGATGAATCAAATCTCTAGAGTGACTATTTGGTTAAGATAATTCTAGTGAAGGGATAAATTTTCCATTATATCTACGTTACTCTCTTTTATCTGATAACCAACATCAATACCCCTCTTAAAACCATTTCCCTCAGATCCCAAACTAGTCCTCACATAAAAACTAACACCAAAAATAATACCTATGACAAACCTACTATAATACCACTATAACATGAACTTCCCCACCAGGACCCTACAAGGCCCATTAGGTGGCTAGGAGTGCCTCCCTATGCCTACCTCTATTTGGTTAGGTTCTCAAGAATGAAACCATGTAGACACATATCATAACATGGGAGACCATAACCAGAATCAACAGCTTATAAAAACATGTATAACACACAAAATAATCCAAAATTCTCTTAGTTTATATATGTAATAAACTGAAATGTACTATACTTAATACAATGTGTGACTGAGAAAAATATTTACAGTATATCCCATATGGTTAATGTAAGGAAAATAGTATATAAAAAATCTCTAAATCACAAGCACTAAGATACTCCTCCACATTAAACTTACTCTTTGATTACACTCCAATCGCAGAAATGACCACTACCGTAATAAAACACTATGATCCAAAATTCCTCATAAATCATTAGTATGTAAATTCCTTGAGAAATAAATTACATCCCAATGCCTACCTAGACTAACTGTAAATATTGGAATCCTCTCAATAAAAAAACACATGTGCGAGTAAGGTCTATATAGAGGTCAGTATAAACATATCTTGTAATACTCTTTGAAATCCTCTAATAACAACACACAAAAAATATTCTAAACTCCTTGAACTTTTGATGATCATTTGAAGGTTTAATGGTAGAACTAGAAACTGATTCTTCTAAAATCTCCGAGTACTATAGAGTAGCTGAATGAATAATTAGTAAGAATAAAACTGGATATGATCAATCAGAAGAATTATCATTGAAATACATGGATTTCTAATAAATATTACTACCAAATCATGAGGATAACAATTTCATGAGAAAATATTATTTATCAGAGTATATAAAATTCCATTAAGACTAAAATAAATAACCAGTCCTATATTTCTTATTGAAGGCCACCAAGGGTTTACTTTGGAATCAGAAGCCTGGGCAAACACTTTAACAACCTAAAACTAACAACCCATCTAACCACATTCAAATAAAATAATTAAATTTTATACCTCATTAGAATAATCCTATGTCGAGGGAGTTATACCCATAGATTGAGAATCTTACACTTATGGTAAATGGAGGGATACATGATCCTAACTATAAGATGAGATAGAGGATATGTTGTCAAAGGATGTAGAGGGGATACCTAACCCTATGTTAAATCTGAAAAATACAGAGAAAATACCATGAATCAGTTAATATAGGGGGATAAATGGCCCTAATCATGAGAATGAGTATAGGATATTTCCCTTAGGTCCATTTGGTGATACTATAATTTATATACATCTAAATCATATATAAATGATCTCAAGCCCTGGGAAATGGGGGGTACCAAACATGACTAGTTAGATATGAAAACACTAATCACCTTACCCATATATATCATCATCATTTATACAAATACAAAGGATCTAAGCTTGTTTTATCACCGCTCGTGTCATAATTTATGTTGAAGAGAGGGAAACAATCATTTTCCACCAATATAAACACTCATGATGATATTTTTAAATTACTAATCTCGATTCCAATGAAAATAGATACGATAGGTCATATAGACTAGAAGGATTACATAATGTGTGTTATAGAATACACATCATGTATCCCATAAAAAATTATCTACCCATGCATCAACCCACAACATGGGGTGAAAGGGAAAAATTACCAATTTATAGGTTGGACAATATAGTGTTATATGCCATGATAAGTTTAATGATGTTTAACACTTCAACCTAAGTCATTTTTAATGGATGAATAGTGTGTGATCCCATCCCACATAGCTTTTATGGCCTAAATAACCATATAGTCTTGTACTCCCTATACACTATATGTAGGGTAGCTAATGGGGTACACATTGTGGGGTTAATTTAACATAACATATCATATTTTACCTGGACTGAAACTCTCGTCACCATATACACTACGACACACAACATGTATTCTTCTAAACTACACTCTATTTAGTTGTTTTCATTTAACCAAATTAACCCTCTCAACTCTAAATCATGTTAAATCCTCAATTTTCATCTCCAATCATACTCGAAATATTTCTAAAGGGTCCAATCATAAAATTAATGTCTTCACATGTCATTTTATAGCCTTTGATTGGGGGAAAGAAAATCAAATGTAACATGAAAATTTTAATTTATTCATTTGTCTCCACATAAATATATAAAACACCTAACTTATTTTGTATTCAACCTTTATTTATGAACTTTTCATCTTGACACATCCACAACCATAAAAACTTGCAACCAAACATGCTCTTGGGATTCAATTATGCTTTAAATTTAACGAAGAACATGAAATATCCTTCATAATGATAGGAAGATGATGAATTGAAGATTACTAATTTGATAAGACCGAATAATATTATTATTAATAACATTTATATCCATTCTTAACCCCAAAATCAATCAGAAGCATGGAATCATAAAAAAAATAAACAATTACCACAAATAATGTCATCATAAAAAAAAATCTGTGTATGTTCATTCATGGAATTATATTTGACGAAATATTTTAAATAAATGATTTTAAAACACAAGATACTTACTAAAATACAATAATAAAAAATCCCTAAATAATGTGACAATGGTTCTTACTTTAACAAATTATCATACACTTATGATATGCTTATCAACATCCTTAGAAATTTATTCTTGTCCTTTGATTCTGATTATTTAATCACCATGATTTGGTCTCTATCTTTCAACCTAGGATTCCCTAATGATGATAGATACTAAAACTATAGTGATACTTTAATAGGGATATATATAAGAACACCAAAAAAATTTCCCCCAATAAAACAATTAAACTGATTAACTAATTAATTAACAAATTTAAATTAATTAATTAATCCATAATCAATGAAAACCATGAAATAATCCCTATAAAAATAAAACTAACATCACTATTTGGGGTAGATCCCATGTTCTAGATGAAATCACTGTCTTATTTTCCTACACAATGTCTTCATTTAGGATATAAAATTAATTCATCACAATAATTTTGAAGATTATTAAAAAATATTTTTCTACATTATAGATTTTTATTAGGGATCTTCTATGACTGAATTCTTATTGCATCATAGTTTATGTGTAGAAACCAAACCTTTTATATAGCATAAAAACTACACAAATTGTCTATGGTCATATACTAGGTTAAATTAAACATTTTACTCATGGATAACTCCCATGTCAAAGAAACTAAAAATTGATCTAAGAATCAATCAAGAAAAACCCAATTAATTATATTTTAAATGATAATAGTATTTTCAAAACATATGATAATTATTTAAATAATAACAATTATTCATTAAATATATCTCATAAAGAACTATATTTTATGGATTATATGTATAATAAATATGGATACTTGATAAATATTATATATCGAAATGGAATGTTTAATTCATGAGGCCTTTATATTGATATTACAATAAAAATAATAATTTTTAAGTATGATGAGTTTAACATTATTTAGGGAATGTAACATTAACATTGAAATAAATATATTTAGTTATCATATCACGAGTATAAAAATTCTCTCAAATATTTTTTCCAGTGTTGTAATGTAGTAGTTAAAGATAGTGATGCTACTAAGAAACCTATTTATTTTACTATGCTGAATGAATAATAATTTTAGACACTTAATTTTATAATTAAAAATGTGTATGTTTTGAAAATTAATGAATAATGGTTCATAAATTATAAAATAATGTTGAAACACCTATTTTTTTATGTTGATTGATCATATAAACATAAAATAAATGAATTTTTAATGAAGAAATATGGGGAGGCTAATATTAAGGTTAAATAAATTATAGAGGATAATAATACTAATTATGAGGAAGTTGAAATAAAGAAACATTACCCAAATTTAAAAAATTATTTTTATGAATATTTTGTGGAAGATTAATTTGAACTATAGAGACTTTTATTTGAAAGTAAGATGTTGGTGTTGTAGAGTATATGAGAATAATGCATACATTTTCTTGTACATAAAAGTCACCAAGTCATTGGAACAACCAACATTTATATTTGAATGTATTTTTATTTAATTGTCAACTTCTTGGGTGATATAGGTCAGATATTAGGGGTTTTTAAGAAGACAGACCATGGTGGTCATTTGGATTATAGTTATTTGGGCATTCGACTACATGTATAACAAAAGTGTTTTGGGGATAGATGGAGTTGATACATTTTGGGCATTGTTTTTCATATAATGAGAGCTTAATAGATAACCATGTGACCAATTCAGGTGGACGTAGTAGCTACCTCACTATTAGGGCATGATTTTCCTAACCATTGGACAAACCATGTTGTTTTTCCAACATATTAAAAATTTATATTTTTTCCAAAATGCCTTTGTCGATTTTTATACATCTTGGCCTCATTTCTCCCCTTATGGGTATTTACCCTCTACTTATCTTTGAATATTATTCCTTATCCTCATTGGTGTATTCTACATGATATATTGGTGGTTTGAATTAAAGTAAGCCCATTTATTTATTTTTTCTACTTCCTTTCCCACTTCCATCCTTTTGTTCATCCATTTTCATGGATGTGAGAAAATCTGGAAGGGGTTTTGTCTAAATATATGGTGTGTCATAGAATGTTTTGGTTTTTCAATAGGTATTTGGTGTATAGGGACGTATCCTACTTTTTTTGTTTGTTTTAATAGATGTAGATGAGGTTGGAACAGATTATGAGGTATGTGACTTTATACAAGTGATTTTACATGGAATAAATTTAAATCCATAATCACCATTGATTGCTGTCTTTCTAGTTACTAACTAAAAAAGTAAATTCTTATTTCAAAAAAAAATTTACAGAAAATTGTGAAATTTAAAAATACATTCATACCAAAAGATAACCACTAAGGGATATACAAAAATCATCAATGGAAAATCTGAGGATGATACAGTAAATAACCCCCAATGCCACCTAGTTTCGTAGATATCTGGATCAATATGTAAACGAACATCAATATGATCTTCCATTTTGTTCCAAGTTTTAATATATTCTTTGAAAGTGATCGTACCATTATTGAATCACCAAATAAATGTGATAATTCTAATCAAACCATTTACTTTTATCCTCACTAATGTAAACGTAAATCAATATCTCATACAACTTGTTGACTACCACTTTTAGTGAAATGATATAAATGGATTCCCCTATCATTTCCTCCTTGTAATTTAATAAAAGTTCCATGTTGTTCTTTTTCTGTACTTCCATTTGTCCAACCACCATGTTCCGGACTTGATCTAACCTTTTACACTCTTTCCCCCTTGGATTCTCCATCAAGTTTCTTCATATCATCAGTAAGAGTCTTATTTCCCATAATTCCTAAAAGTGATTCTATTTCTACAATCAATTTAGATTATCCCGACATATCTTATGTCACATTACACCTTTTCTTTCCCATTATTGGGATACTATTTTATATGGGGTGTTTGATTAATATTTTTTGGGTCATTACCCGCCTTGTAAACTATAAAATTCCCCCAAAAAATATTACATTGTTTCCCTTTCCTTGAGCCGATTTTAACGGAAGAATCATGTTCCTAATCTATATTTGATTGAGAGTCCCCTCTCATTACCACTTGGATCCCCATATTTGGAATATATTAACCCGAACTAATTTAATTTTCATATTATGATAATGGTATACCATATTTTGGGGTCATTATTCACCATTCCAAATTCAATTAGTGTCGATAAGTGGTTTTGGATCCAAGTTGGCTTTGATGCATTACAGTTATCAAGAACCCTCTAACTCAGAGTCACTACCACATTCATTTTGATGGTCTTATATATCTCTCCCAGAAACATTACATCATATTGAATTCCATCTCCACTATTAGTTATGTGTTTCATGATATATTGGCCTTGAACCACCGCTCCAACCATAACTTCATCAACAAATGAGGGAATAATCATGGAATTAGGCCCTCTAGAGGCCATCTCAATTAGTATCTGAGCACCCGAATCATGAATCGAAATTGAAATGACATCCTTATCTGTTGTGTCCAATTTATTCCCCTAGGATTAACTAGGACAATATCCAAACATAGAGTATATTCAGAAGACATAGAAGAAACATGAGGATTAATGGCCTCTTGTTTAGCATGTTGAGAGGGACCAACGACCCCATGAGTATCCCAATACCACCAACGTCAGAATGAAGCTAAATGACCCAATATCTTCTATGATGAAAAAAAAAATTCCATTATTCATAGACAATCATATGATTTCACTGAAATTATTCAAGAATAGAGATTCATACACAATCAATTAGTGGTCTAGAAACATCATCCTCAAAACATAAATGTGGTGAAACTAGATGACATACATAGTTTTTTTTCATTTTTGTTCACAAGAATAGACTTACCATATTCTGTAACATATGAAGGATTGATGGATTTTGAAAAAGAATGGCATGTTAAATGATACTAACCCATATAATCTTTATCAGAGCATTCTGATTTATATGAATGTTATAAGACTAGTGAAAGGGAAATATATGAGATCCATGGAATAATTGAGGATCTTTGGACCACGTTGTTATCAACTTTTTCTACAACAAAAACCATATCATTATATGATGCTTGTCGAGAAGGAAAAAAGAATATCATATCATGAAAACACAAAGATCTTAAGACAAATCTATCAAATGAATCCACTGAAGGTCGATGGAGAGTGAAATGTTACACGATATTCAGATTATGCTTGGTCACAGCCTCTATGAACTCCACCACCAAAATCAGAAGACAAATAAATCCTTGGTAGACTTAGACAACATTAGTGGAAATCTAGATCTCAAAAAATATAAATGTAGAGAGGAAGATCATAAGAGATTATATTTTTTCCCTGGGATTCTGAGAGCCTTTGGTAGGAATATCATATGGTATTCCACTTGTTTTCAAAATGAACGAGATATATCATGGAATTGGGTCTAGGGGAGACCATGAGATCTTCCACATTGATTATATGGATAGAAAAAAACACCGTCTCATTCACATTAAACATTTATACTAATAGACCTAGGTGACCTTACTCATTTTGTGTATATTTATATATATTTTGGCATTTTATTAGTTCTTGATGATTTGAAATCATGTTTGTTATTACCATTTACATTTATATGGTTTCATTATGTCACTATTATGATCAAATTTATTATTCTCTTTTGGCTATGCAGATTATTTTATGTCTTTTTTAATGTTTATTTATTTGATCTACGATGTTATTTTTTTTAAAATGTTTTTTCTTTTTATAGAACACCAATGGTATTTCGAAGTCTTTTTGGAAAGTAAATTTATTCAAAGAGTTTTAGCTATTAAAATGGTTTTTCAAACTACTTTGGGGGATTCCATTAGTAAAATTCATAAATAGATTTATGGTGGAATCCTACATTGATTTGTGAGACACTCCCCATATAAGCCTTTGGGTGTGTATGGAATTTATTTTTTGGGGTTTGAGTAATGGAAAGAGAACCAGGTACATGGGTTGATATTGTTGATAATCATCGTGAATTGTTTGATCGAGGTGATGTGGTCTCACTATGTAGGCCCATGAGGAGATTTTTTTTATATTTTGGATTCATTGGGATGTTCTTATAGTACTTATTTAGTTTTCTTCCTATTATTTTGAGTTTATTGATTTTTTACATGTCGTACCATGCATATTTCCTATTAATGAATATTTTTTATATGAGTTGTGTTTTAGTTTATGGTATTTTATTATCCTTTGTTGCATAAAATGGTAAATATATTTAATATTATTAATTATTATGATAGTGTTGTCGATATACCATTTCATAGAGGGGTCATTCCAATTTACCATGGGTGAAACTATTCTAAAAATATTGTTTTTTATTCAGATTTCTTATCTTCAGCCCGTAGTGAGCTGGAAATTGATTCGGATCATTTGGTGAGACGAGATGTGTGAAGGGTTAAGTTGACCCACGTCTGTTCATTACAAAAAGGTATGATATTTTTTTATTTAGTCTTGTGTGGTATTTATATAGCTAAGACCATTGGAACTCAATATTTTGGAACATGGGAGTGCTTGGCTAGCTCTACTTCATGTCAATCCTTGAGTTTCCATGGGTTATTAGAGATTTTGGTTTAGTTTTAATCCAATTTAGGCAATCCGTTTTAGATAATTTTAGGTTTTTCTTATTCATTGTTGAGTCCAAAGGTGTGATCTAGGTCATTATATGTTTTTATGTGAAGCCGGTAGGTCTAGAGGAGGCACATAGTTAGTAGTAACCATGTACAATATATATCGATTTATCTTACAAACTCCAGTAAAACCATTAAGTTTGGACCATGTTCTGATTACTATTTTTCCAAAATATGCTCCTTGGGAAATGATAAAAATAATTATATTGGATCCCCTTTTTTATTTTTGTTTTCTTTAAATGCTATTGTTTATTTTTGATTCCCTTGATGGGGGTCATTTGTGGTCTGCTGACTGTGGTTTTAGAATTATTCATTATAATGGTTATGCTTTGTGTCTTATGGATGATGCTTTGAATAAAGAACTCATCCTTTATAGATTGGGTTCTGCATAGAATTACGTATAATAAAACCCTCCTCTTGTTGTGAATTTGGTGTATTTAGCTATTGAAATGTTTCAATCCTTGAGTCAAGGTGGTGGTATAAAGAATACATTTGAAGTGGATCATGATCCAGAGTTTATGAGGAAAATCACACATTTGTTCATCAATGAAAATGGACACATTTTGCCTAAGGATTTTATGGGTAATATCATGTGTGTATATGAGTTCATGAAGACCCTAGAGACCACAATAGTTTCCTTTTCCGTTGATATGATTGATGGATAGGGTAGGAACTAGTGAGAGACTATAGTGATTGTTGGGAAGCACTAGTATATCACATCGAACAATTCCATGGTGTATTTAAATAAATTTTTATTCCCTATGAAATTAATCATGATTAAGGTGAATGGTTTATTAGATATGTAGAAAAGGGAGAATTCGATGATAGAGTGTGCCAACTATTTTATAATGTCTGTTCATATTACCCCTGATCTCCTCACTAATGATTACCTCAAGGCTCAACATTTTGAGGTGGCGTTGAGGTGATAGATTAGGTTTATAATTATTAATATTAATATACTAAAATATTCAGAGGTGGCTGGTAAGTCATCTATATTATAAGTAGATTTGACTGGTGATATAGGCTTCTTTGGAATTCCTATAGTGGAAAGTATTTAGAGTTCATTGTCATTTCAGAAGTGAAAGTGGGATGAGTCTCCTTGGGAAAGTGGAAAGGTTGTGTAGTAGTCATCGAGTAAAAAAATGTGGATTCTACGGTGCATAATCTTGTAGTTTTATTTTAATGTGGCAATGGTGTTCACACAAAGAAATGTTTCCCTAAGTCTCTATGGTAATGCCTCTAGAGTGGCTATTTGGGGAATCTTCAATGCTTCTATCAGTTATTTTCATGGGGGTGTTGTATAGGATCCATGCATTAAAAAGGTTATAAAGGGATTTATGATAATACAAGTGGTGGAGGATCTCACCCTTGAGGGAAATGAGATTCTAAATTGGAAAATATGGCTTAGATCAATCCTATGACCGACCATCTTCAAATAGCATAGGTCATTCAAGAGGAATCTGAATTTAGGTTGGTCGTCATGAGTTGTATGGTGTTCATTTATTCCAATATGGAATATATTTTATTTGATATTAGATTTCACAAATATTTTATCTCACTGAATATAATTAATTCATTTTGTGTGATAGTGGAGATGATTATATGTTTGATTGGTTTTTTTAATCCTATTTGGCTAAAAGGAGAAATGATATAAGTTCATGGAGTTACATTTTTTTATTATTAACATGGAAGTGGTTAGGTAATTCCTTTAGTTTGAACTAGTGGTTTTAAAACACATCATTATTATGGATGGGTAAATTATATTTAAGACATTTTTTAACTAATATCACTATAGAGTCCAATTTCGTTATCCTGATGGAAACATTAACTTCTTTTATGGTGAGTGGGTTTTATTCTCATGGTGGGGGGTGCAGTTTCATTATAGATGTTTTTGATTTCAAGATATTATTCTACAATTTTTTCTGATTCATATAAGAATATTTCAATGGGTTACATTTCAATGGTCATGGACAGGTACCAAGACGAATTCTCAGTTGATTTCTTGGTATTCTCACCCATGAGAGAAGTCATGTTATCTAACGATCTTCTCAAGAGGGTGTTACTAATTTAATTATTATCTTATAAGATGTATCAGATTGAGTTAGAAGAGTTGAATATCCATATAGAGGAAATATATGGAAATTGGTGTATCCATCCAAGTGTTTCATTGTTGTATTTTCCAGTTCTATTTTCATATAATGAAAAAATAAGCCTCAAAATATTCATAGACCAGTAAGATTAACCTGGAGGACATAACGAATATATCTAGACCCTTTTTTAAAATATTATTATGTGACTTAAAGTATAATTGTCCATCAAATTAAATTACCAAGATCTTAAACTCTAGTTTCTTTAGATGATTATGTATAGAAATATGAAAACATTGAAATAGAATAAAAAATATTTATTTTAATCTTCCATAAAGAGACCCTATATTCCATAGAGACCCATAATATTTATAGGATAACATATTGAATACATGAAAGAGTGAAGAGCTAAAATCATAGTCAGGGACTAAAAAAAGGAACAATGCATAGAAAATGGGTTAGAGAGAATAAAACAATGACATAAGAAAATATGGAACATTAATAATCATATGGTCGAATAATATATATAACATGGGATCATGTAATCATAGAATAATATAAATGTGGAAGAAATAGTCAAAATGACATATACTTGAGTTAAGGTTAACTTCTAAGACCATTTCACATCGTAGAAAAAGGCCTATAAAGGTATTAAGATCAGTCTTTACCCCAATATGACATATCACGAGACTAAAAATTACACAATGCAATTGAGCGCTATCTGTGTGAACCCATTATAACATGTTCACACATATGGTTGAAGCATAAAGAATCAAGAATAAAGGTAACCCATGTAATGAATTGGGTATTATAATAATGATATAAGGCATTAAAAAAGTGTAACAACCCATGATTTTGAGAATTTTTTTTAAATAATTTATATTTTTAATATTTTTCATTTCATAATACTCAATAAATAGTTGTTATATATATATATATATATATTAAAAAACATGTCATACATTCCATTCACTTGTAATACCGACATGGAATGAGCTACATGAAATACCGACTTGTCTTTCACTACATGCAATACCGACTTAGGTCACAAACAATACCAAACTATCTTTCACTACCGGCAACATCAACTTGTCATATGTTCCTTACAACAATTATGTTTTCTATGAAACAACATCTTACTGTTAAAATTATTTAATTGAGATAATTATAACCTATATTTTAAAAATAGTATTATGAATAATATTAAAAACTTTTCAAATATTCTTTATACTGGGTTTTTATAAATACTACATTTTAATAATGAAAGATTTTATTTTTAGTATAGTCCTTATATGTTTATAAATACTATTTTCTCAAATGAACTAAACTTAATGTACTTATATTAAAAAAAATATTTACTATTAGAGAAATATTGAAATTAAATTTGAAAAAATAAATAGCATTTTTGAATTATAATTCTGAAATTACCTTAGGGTCAATTCTTTTATATTTATGAGAAACATCATTTATTGATGAATTGTGAAAAATATTATTTTTTTAAAAAAAATTGTATTTTTGTTTAAATAATTAGTAATGTTAAATTATATTTCAAATTTGCATTAATGACACAATAGTTAAACTATACATAAATTAAGGAAATTTATGTAATTATTATCAATTTAACTAATAAATTTAATATAAGAACTTAATAAACTTTTGAAATTTTCACATTAAATGCCTGCTCTCTCGCTACGTCTGTAAGAATAAGATTAATCAAAATCTTTAAAATTATGAAAATTGAATTTCAAAAAACATAAAGACATCATTCTAATAATTAATATATTTATATTATAATTAGGTCAACTTAATTTTTTACTAAAAAGAATAGATAAAGTGAATAAAATTAATCAAAATGTTTAAGGTCCAATTAAGCTTAATTAGAGACTAAACCTAAATATTAGGTGCAAAAATGACCAAGTAACTTCATCAAAACCCATTTAGTATAAATATTTCATCTATAAATCATCTTTTAATTATTTGTTTTGGATTTTTATGACTTTTTAATGTAATAACATGTGTACACATTACTTGTTTTCAAAAATTCCATTAGTGTCCTTTTCCTTCCATATAAACGACCACCAAATATATCCCATACTCACACCTCTAATGTCCCTTTTCTCACCTAGAATTAGATCAAATAAGCACCAAAATTATCTCCCTTCAACATTTAAGCCTCACTTTGTGAATAAATTGTTCCAAGAAATTCTTTTGGATTAAACCAAAAGGAGTTACCCGATTAACAGGTAACGTCATCTCTCGAGATCTATAGTTTCATTTTGATTATCCAAAACCTAAAATAAATTTTTCCATTATTAAATAAAATCTCTAGAATGGTAAAAAATACTATTATGTTGTTTTTTAATGATTTATACCTACAATTACACACTCCTCCATAAAATGGGTAAGGAACATACTGTTTCTGTCTATGGTGAACTACGACATCACAAAACAATGATGATTCATTTTTTTATTACCACATATCATGGTTGAAATTATGATGGAAAATATATTTATATATTTCATATTATACATTTTATATTTCTTTAATATTATGTTTTGATTTTACATCAAATATGTTTTGACTATCCATTTGGTGTAAATGTGATAATTTCGTTTGAGGAAGTGTCGACTACCACCCCCTCAAACTGAGTTGATTCGTCCCCACACTACATAGAATGTATGAAAGATGGGTTTAGTGAAATTATATGTTAAATATAACTTTAAATGTATACTTTAATGATATTTTATACATATAAACATGTATGTTATTTCCTTTTTTCAACATGAAAATTAAAACTGAAACAACGTTTATACGTACACACGGTTCACCGTCTCCATGAACGATGTATTCCATTTCATATTTATTTATTTCATAGATTTTTATAATATAAAAATAATGGATATAAATTATATTTATATCAATATAATTTTTTTTAAATTATTATATTAATATTAATTGAAAACATAAAACAAATCTATACACATGCGAAGAATAGAGTGAATATTACCCGAAGTGAGACCTTAGCATAAGATTGTAAAAAAAGGGTAATATAAGGTCATAATAAAAACATATGTGGTATTATATATAACAACATTTTTCTATAAATAATTTATAATAAACATATATTTATTATACCGGAATCTTCTATGAGTATAGTGATAGTGAAGACACAGGGTTAGGGGATTTCATCTAATTTTTAATTTCCATGGGATACAAGTTATGTTCACCATTATTTCCTTTTTTATTTTGTAAGTACTACCCATTATTTTATAAAATTTATATTATAAATAAATATATGGGTATAAAATTTATATTTTATGATCCTTCTTTCATGGGGATTATTTTTCAGAAGATACCAAATTGGTAAAAAAGTTTTCCCTCAATATTGCTTCTTTTATACTCAAGTTTTATTATACACAAAAACTCTTTACTCAAGGTGTATATACTTCCATTTTACAAGTTATATCATGAATATAAAAATTTCAATAATATTTAATGCTTCATATAATTTCATTTATTACTTGGAGATTATGAACCCAAGTTACCAAATTATATGCGTTTTTTATATAATGTGATCGCTTTTCGAGATTATTTATATTTATGCTTCCTTTAATGAAATATTATGTTCCTTCTATCAAGGAAATTCCTAAAGATTTTCTCTACATTTTATTCATGATATAAAAAGTATTGGTACCATATTACTACACTTTTGACAATATTAAAGATATTTATGTATTTTTAAGAAAGACCGACTTTACCCTCTCTTTAGTCAGTAATATATATTCCTTCAGAACATATTTTCTAAAAAGTTTTTACCATAATATGAAAAAACAAACATTTAATAATTAAATGATATTTTTACCCTTTTTGTATTTTACCAATCTCTTAAAATTATTATTATTTTATCCTTCCAAACAAGGTATTTTTCTACCATTTTTACCTTGAAAAAGCAGTGTTCTTTTTACCTCATAGGACATATTGGGATTTATCTGCCATCATTTTTTAAAGCTTCCATTGAAATTTTAAAAGGTTAAATATTATTATAATGTTTTTAATTATAAAATTTAAGGATTTTTTATAATTATTTTGATCCTTATTTATATGTTTTCAATATATTTTTAATGAAATGGTATTCAATCCATTTTCTAGCTTTCCTTAAAAGTTTTCATAGGGTTTTCAAAGAAAATGGATTTCAAAATGTTTTGAATCTTATTTTATAATTTTTCAAGGAAAAAGTATTTCAAAATTATTTCAACTAATCCTAATAATTTTACATGTTATTTTTTAATATAATGAATTATAAATGGGTTCATGTATTAAAAAGATTTTTTCAAAGAGGAAAAGATATTTTCCTCAAGATATGCTTTTGATTAATATTTCAAAATTATTTTCCATATAATATGAAATAAATTAATGTTACTCATGACCTTTTGGGAAATTATCTTATGTTTTAATTCATATCCTTTCAATTAATTGGTTATTCTTAATGTCATGGACTTTATGAAACCCATTTATTTACCACAGGTTATATGATTATGAAAATATATTTCATTTCCATGGGTTATAATCATTTGAAACCTGATTATTTTCATGTTTTATTATTTGATGAAATTATTATGAATAATATAAATTTTTCATATTTTATATTGTAATAAAATGATAATGCTACCCATTTCATTTTTTGGCTTATGAATTGATGTTTCTAGAAGGAATATTTTTTCATGGGTCATAATTTGATGAATATTTTGTGGCACATAAATGTAAGATTTCATTATGTTATAGGTGTGAACTATATGTCCCTTTAATGAATTTCATATTGAAAATTTATTTATGAGAATAAAGGGTACATGGGATGACATCCTAATCCCTAAAAAAGATGGTAAACGAGAGGAAATCCCAGTACTGAAATAAGAGGGTAAACTGGAGGAAATCCAAATCCCAAAACAGGAGGGTAAATTAGAAGATATCCAAAGAGAAAAACAAGATGGTATATAGGAGTACATCCCATGTTCAACATAAGATGGTACACAAGAGGTCATCCCACTCCCAAGGCAGGTACATAGGTGATTAACCTAATCCTTACATGTTATAAAGGCCATGGTAGGCCACCATGATATAGGGTTTTTATATATGCAATTCCATTTTTTATTACAAGGTTATTATTTCATGGATCATGTTAATTATTTACTTATGATTAATTTGTTATAAACTGCTCATATTAATTTTTATCATTGATATTCATGGTTTGATCTTCAAATGTTATTCTCAAGTTCTATACCCTTCTATTCATGTTATGAATATTCATTTTCTTTATTTACCATTGTTGCGTATCTAATCTCACCCCTTTCTTATGTTTCCTTTCCCAAGTTACAAAGAATGATTTTAGATATAAGAACTAATGGTGTGGATATTTATAATAGATGTTCAATATATTTTATTAGCATATGACATTCTCTTTCCATGTTTCAAATTACACCAAATATTACATTCCTCAGGCTTGTATTTTTTCAATGTACAAAATATTTATCTAATATGATGTAATGTACATGTATGTTAAGACTATGTTTCTTTAGTTTGTATCAATAGAAAGGTTTATTCATCCTTTATAAACTAGGATAAGAAAACATTATTTATATCCAATGGAATATTTCTAAGGATATGTCCCGAGATGTCTATAAGGACAAGTATAAGGATGGGTTCATGGTTCAGAAAATGACTTGGAATTTATGTAAAGGATATAGTGAGTGGTTTCCTAGAAATAAATCCATTTTAGGATAGTATAAGTGAATGGGTATCTGGAATAGATATACCTAGGGGTAACAACTCTAACAATATGTTCTAGGCTTAACTCAGGGAAATTTGGTACATGAAAAAAGGTCTTTCTGCAAACCTGGTCTGACACTCTTGGGGGATATGCAGTGGGATTTCACAAACTCTTCATAAACAATAATAAATTCCTTAAATAGATTTTATTACTGAATAAATTATGATAAACCAAATGTGTCATAAATTAATGGTATGATCCATGAATTTGAAATAATATAAGTAAATTTTCAGGATTATGTGGTTTTCTTCTATGATATGTGTTTCTCACCATGTTATTTTTGGTTTTAGTCAGTGGAGTAATCTATAAGAAACATGGTTAACATTTAATGTTACAATTGTGGACAGTATAGTAATTGTGAAAATCTATTTCCCAAGTGGAAATATCAAAAATAATGTCATGAAGGTGGTGTGAGTATTGGTTATACCACTAAGGATAAAGAGACTGTAAATATCATGTGAATGGTATGTGATGTTATTCCATGTATTTTTTACATTAATCACAATAGAATGACTATATTGAGGTTTAATAACATAAATACATGATTCATATTTCCTATTCTTGGATAGAATTTTTAAATAATTAGTTGATGAATAATGATTAATGGTTTAATAATAAATGATCAATGATTGGTGTACATATGTTTTGGAATTCAATGATTATGTTATATGAATCATGAAATATATAATTAATTTATATATAATTTATCATTAAGGATTGAAAAGGAAATTTTTAGTTTTTTTGTATTATTAGAAAAGTGATATTTTGATTTAGTGAAGGTTACCCTTAATGTGATAAAGATGTAGAGACAAGTGTGTTTCACTTAAATATAGAGATGATTGATTTGGATAAATTAAATTGGATAGAACAGATTACATATGAATATGATTATTTATTGGTTTAGAAAGTTTTCTATGTCATCATAGATGATGTTTAAAACATCATGTATTAATGGAATACAACTAGTAACCTTTTTAATAAGGAATCATTAATATTTTTTAAGATTATTTTTGGGAATTAAGGTTGTTACCATGTTTAAAGGGAATATACGATGAAGGTACTCACATTTTTGGAATGTGACAATCAACTGGTAATTTTTGAAACAAGGGGGGTCAATATTAATCATATTTCACTAAACTATTTCCAAATCATTGAATTTTAATCTTTTGGAATGATTATAAGGTCAACCATTTAAGGAAAGTTTAAGTAAAAAATTAGATGATTTTTGTTAGATTAATGTGTTATCACTCTATATAAGG
The DNA here is from genome assembly GCA_963277665.1 of Viscum album. NCBI lineage: Eukaryota > Viridiplantae > Streptophyta > Magnoliopsida > Santalales > Viscaceae > Viscum > Viscum album. The sequence goes on from OY728151.1 coordinate 1,996,080,322, forward strand.
ATTTCTGAATATTGGATAGCAAATTAATACAACAATGTGTAGATGGTAACTAATGATAGATGTGTTAACATAACATGGATGTCATTATCTGTTAGTATGTCAGGAAAAAAATTATCATACTTTTCATCATGTAAGAGATAAAGTTGAAATATATCACGGTATAACCAATGACTGTGTTTTTGTATATGAAATGGAATAAAACATTGTTAGTATAATTCTGTATAATATTTGTTAGTAAAAAGAATTACTCAATTATAGTATAATGATAAAAAATGTGTCATCTTAATACATTAATTTTTTTGAACAAATGGAATATTAAATCATCATATATTTATGAATTTGATGCCATTAACTTTTGTTTGATCATTCACTTATTTGTCATTGATGACCTCAATCACTCGTTATGAATATTTATGATTTCCTCCATGTCCAATATTTACATGTAACCAATTTACTCCTACAAGGAAACCTAGTTATATGTTACATAGAGTATTCATTATTGTTCCAACTTTCCCTTTTCAAGCGATGTTTTAGAATCCATTTTTTATGATGTGGGTTTCTATGAATGAAAATTTAGTGTATTAAATCATTTATAACTGAGAAAAATTTCTTGTAAGAAATTCATTTTATAGTGGAGAAAATGTAACACCCTGAGATTTTGTGAATTTTTTTAAAATTAATTTATATTTTTATATTTTTTATTTCACCTGAAACTAGATTTATATATATATATATATATTTATTTATTTATATTAAGGACACTAAGTCAAAAATTCATTTCACACACAATACTGACTTCTCTTGTGCTATAAGAAATATATTCTTGTCTTGTTCTACACACAATACTAACTTATGTTACAAGAAACACTAACATGTCTTTTGCTACCAACAACACCAACATTGCATAATTTAAATGCAACACCGATGTTTTCTACAAAACCACATCTTATTGATAAAATTATTTTTTTTAGATAATTATTGCCTATAAAATAAACACATTAATATCAATAGTAATAAAAAAATTTCAAATATTGTTCATAATGGTTTTATATACATAAAAATATTGATAGAGAAAGATATAATTTTTTTACAAATACCTTATGTGCTTGAAAATACAATTTTCTCAAATGGAGAAGCATCACGTCCTTCAAGGGAAAAAAATTAATTTTAGACAAATATAAAAATTTAATTTATTTAAATAAACATAATTTTTGGATTTATAATTCCAAAACAATATTTGGCTGATTTTTTTTGTATTTTTTTGAAAAGCATCATTTTTTGATGAATAGTGAAAATTACAACTTTTTAGTTAAAAACTGCCTTTTAATTTAAAAAATTAATAATGTTAAATTATATATTAAATTTTTTCTAAAGAGAAATTATATCAATAAGGAATCCTTTAATATATTTTGGGTCATTATAACACATTTCTATTTTAATTTTAATATAAAAATAAAATAAAATTTTGAGCATTTTACTTTAAAATGATTCTCTCTCGCCACATCTATGGTATCCGTATTAATCTAAATTTTCAAATTCTATAAACTAAATATTAAAAAACCACACACCATTAAAATCAGTATAATATTTTTATTTCAATAACATCAAATAATTATTTTAAGAAATAATATATGTAAAAGTGATTAAAATTAATCACAGAGATTAAAGGAAAATTAAATTCAATTACAGACTAAACCTTAATATTAGGGGACCAAATGACTTATACACTTGTCAAAATCCTATTATATGGAAATATATAGTCAATAAAACATATATTAATGATTTTTTGTTTGTTATGACTTTTTAGGGTAAGAACATGTGTAAACCTAATATGTTTTAAAAGATTCCATGTGAGTCCTTTTCCATCCCTATAAAAGGTCACCACATCTTCCCCTTCATCACACATCTCAAGAATCTTTAATCTCCATAACACTGCTCAAATATGTTCCCAAATTCTATCCCTTCCAGTATGAATCCTCCCTTTTGGAAGAACTTATTTCTAAGAATCCATTTGGTTCAAACCAAAAGGAATTACCTGATTAAGAGGTAACTTCTTCTCCTGAGATCTCTTGTTTCATTTCCATTCTCCACCCAAATTTATTTTTTCCCATTATTTTACCACAGAACTAATATCCTAAATATAATATGTTTTTTATTTAAATATTTACACCTAAACTTACCAAAACATACATCGAATGGGTAACAAATATATTGTTTTTGTTTTTGGAGAACTACTACCTCACGAAATGATGATTGCTTATTTTACCCTACAACCTATCACGGTAGAAATTATGATGGAAACACTTTTTAAATACTTTATATATTAAATTTATTCTGTATTTAGACTTATTTATTCATTTTACCACACATATCATTTTACACTCACTTTTTTGAAAATTGGTTATTTTCGTTTGAGGAAATATGGACTACCGCCCCCTCAAAGCGATGCGATCTATTCGCACACTACATGGAATGTACTGAGGATAGGTTAAGTGAAATTATATGATATATATAACCTTATAATGATTCCATAATGATATTACATACATATAAACTAGTATGTTATTTTTTAAAATACAACAATTAAAATAGAAAAAAAGTTCATGCGTACATGCATCTTACCATCTCCATGAACAGTGTATTCAATTTTGAACTTTTTATGCTATATATGATTATAATATACATATAAAGTATATAAATGATATTTATATCAGGATTTAAACTCTTGATATCATGATATAAATATATGTAACAAAGATATAAAAAATTTAAACGCATATGAAGAAGTGAGTGAATATTACCCGAAGTGAAACCTTAACATAGGATTGTTAACAAGTGTGTAATATAAGGTCATAATCATACCTTATATGTTATGAAATATAATAATATTCTTATTTAAAAATTTAAAAAAAATGTAAACTTATTTTAGAAGAAACTTGTTCGAGTACAATGAGAGTCATGACAGAAGGTAAGGGATTTTCATATTGTATAATTTAATATATTGGTATTCACATTTCCTTTTTTGTATCATTTTTTTATATGGATTATGTTTCAAAAGATACCAAAATAGTAAAATATTTTTCTCTAAATTTTCCTTCTCTGTGGCACATGGTTTGTTATGTACCTAAAAACTTTCTTCAAGGTGTATATACTTCCATTTTATGTGTTATATCATGAATATAAATATTTTAATTATATTTTAATCTTCATGTAATTTCATTTCATACATGTAGATTATGATCCAATATTACCAATTTATAATAGTATATTAATACAATCTCATCACTTTTCAAGACTGTTAATGTTTATGATTCCATTGATGAAATATTAGGACCCATCAATCATGGTATTTCATGAATTTTTTTATCCATTGGTTATTCATTATATACTCATTTATTGGTACCGTATATATACTCTTTGGTACATAACACAGTTAAGATTTTTTTTACGAATGCCTGACATTACCCTCTATTCAGTTGGGAATCTATGTTTCATCAAAAAATGTTTTCTAAATTTTATTTCCAAGAATCTTATACAATTATCCTATAATAAGAAAAACAAATTTTTACCCTTTTTTTTCTTTTACCAATATCTTCAATGGAATCTTCTTTTATCATTGCAAACAATGAATTTTTCTATCCTTTTTACAATGAAAAAGGAATGTTTTTTATCACGTACTATATGTCCAGATTTATCAACAACAATTTCTTGGATTCATCCATTTCATTTTATAATGTTAATTTTTAAGAATTTTTTTAATGTAAATTTCAAGGAATTAGTTTTCAAAAAATTCAACCATCTTTAATAAATTTTAAATGATTTTATTTAAAAAACATTCCAGCCTTATTTATTAGTTTATAAACTGTTTTCAAATAAATGGTTTTCAAACCATTACCATGCTTTTTATATAAGTTTTCAATGATTTTCAAAGAAAAACGTTTTTAAATTTTTTTAATCTTATTTTAAATGTTTTGAGGAAAAATATTTCCAAAATGATATCAAGTATTATTTATAAGTTTTCAAGGTATTCTCTAAGAAAATGATTTTAAAATGGGTTTATGTATTAGAAATACTCTTTCAAAGAAGAAATAATATTTTTATAAATAAATGATATTGAAGGATATTTTAATTTTTTTCTATAATAGATGACATCCATTTATTTTACTCATACCCTTTTAGGAAATAATATAATAGTTTTATTAATAAACATTCTATTAATGGTTATTATTAATGTCAAGTCTTTATGAAACCTGTTTCTCTTCTACATTTTATATTTTTATAAAAGTACATTTCATTTTCCTGGGTTATATGATTTTTAAACCCTCTTATTTTCATATGTTATTCTTTGATGAAATGATTATGAAAACTATCTATTTTCCACATGTTCTGATGTGATAAAATGTTAATGATACCATTTCATTTCTTGGATAATAATATGATGTTTATTGAACCCATATTTTTTTTGATGATATTTTATATTCATGGAATTAATTTTATATGTTATTCTCATGTTACATACCCCTTAGTTCATGTTTTTCTTACATGATTTCTTTATTTACCCTTAATGTGCATCTAATCTCACCCTTTTCATATGTTTCCTTTCTCACGGTTATAAAGAAAGGTATTAGGAAGATGTACTAAAGTTTTAGATATTCATGGGATATGTTGAAGATCTTTCACCAAGATAATTTATTTCTCATTCAATTTTACAAGGAAACTAAACTAGTATAGTCCTCGGGCATATATTATTTTGATCTTGTAAATATTTATCTAAAATGAAGTAATATCTATGTAAGTTAGTCCTGGTTCTCTATAAAAATGGAATATCAAAATGGTGTCCATGAGAGAGTGGATTTAAATTTTACATGGAAATTAATAAGGTTAAATAGGTAGATGTCATTATATGTGATGTCAAATTGAAGTGAAAAAATGTAAATAGATTGTTCAAGAATCATTAGAAACGAAACATTTTATTTCGGTGTAAGTAAAATATTAATGTGCATTTAATGTAGAAAAAAATATTTCTTTTCATAAAACCTAAAATGAACCAAAATAGTTTTTCATGACGAAATGAGTTATTTTATAAAAATAATGGTGTCTAAAAAAATATTATGGAGTTAACTTTAAAATGGGTGAGATATCAGGTATCTCCCTTCAATCGGGCTTTCTTATCAGAATGATTTAGAAATTAAACCTTATTAACACATGTATTTTACTTTAAAGGAATTATGAAGTGACCAAGATAAATGAATTTGGAACATTAAAAATAATTAATAATAATAATAATAACAATAAATAATACTTACATTGGGGTAATAAAAGAGAAAGTGTAACCTAAAGGAAAAAATGGAGGTTCCCAATGAAACTCTCACTTTATGTATGAATGTATTCATCCCATGATCTTAATGTACATGATAATATAACTAAATATAAAAATTAAATAAATACGAACTATTTATAATTTTATTTTATTTATTTAACTTTTATTAATATCATGTTTGGTATTTTGGATAAGTTAAAAGATACAATTTCATCATTCTGTAGTGTTTGTTTCCATAGTTTTCATGATTGGTTCACTAGTATGAATGTAATAAAGATCATGTAAAATAGAAATAGATATCCAAAAATTTTGTTATATGTTATTCTTGAACATATATAATATTAAATGGGTATATAAGTCATTTTTCTATTTCGGGTGAGGATGAATCATTAAATAATATGTTATTTATGATCGTTTAGATTTTTTGACCATCACAAGCTAGTTTTGTTTCATTATACATTACTACGTATAAATTTTTGTTTTAGAACATAAAATGGTTATAAAATACCTTTTAAAATCTATAACAACAATTGTAATGATTTTACGACAATATTTGAAGGCGATAACAGAAAATGAAAAAATTTCATTCTTAAAGGTGATAAATAAACAACTTGCGAATGATATTGTAATTTTTAGAATAAAAGGAACATGGGAAATGAGATTACTGGAGTTATCATCCATGTTTTGATAGAGTATATAAGGAGAGTATATGAAAATAAATAGAAAGATTAATGAAAATAAATATAGTGAAAGGGGATTTTACATTTATATTTTTTCCCTTGGGACCTCCTAAGGGAAATTAGATTTGGCCTTTTGTTGAGACCAAAAAACTGGACATTTGGAAGAGTATTGGGATGAAATTTGAAATAATCAAGTCTAAAGAGATGTGAGTAGAAGATGTGGTGAGATGTTGTATTTATAGTAGGGGAGAGAGGTGTTTTCAAATTATTCTTTTCAGTAGTTTATTATTTTCTTCAAGGCTATGAATAGTTTGAAAATTATAGATAAATATATTAAAAACATCAAGGTTATTTTGAGATTATGTTTCTCACATCTTCAATGACACAATGAATAGTGTATTGGCCTTATAATATATATATACACTAAATTACTGTATTTTATTGCCCACTAATAACTTAGGTACTTTATGAAGAATCCCAAAAAATCACCTTAAACATTATTTAAGTGTAAAATTAGATACTGAACTCCATTTTATGAAAATAGTTTTCTATATATCTGAAATTTAATATTAAATTAAACTAATAATTTACTTGAAAATTACCAATTTTAAAATTATAACTTATTTTTTAACACTTCGAATAATTAATAAAGGTATCATAAAATTATCTTATTATCATAAGACAAAAAAATATTAATTTATGAATAAATTTAATGAAAATAAATTATCCATTAAATAATTACACTAATTTTAAAAGATAATCATTTAGGTTTTATAATAAATTTCAACACTAAGTTAAGAATTTCTAAAATATTTTTTTACTTACACTCTTTTATAGTTATATCATATTACAATTTATAGGATGTCTAAATTTTATGAATACATTCAGGGGTGAGGTTACTATTCTATAGGACAAATTAATATTCCTAATTGTCTTGTAACAATTCCAATGGTCAAGTTACTATTCAATTAGTATAGTTTTGTTATTTTTTTAAGAACCCTCTTATTTTACTTATTGTTGATTTTTAAAGAGTGTTTTGTGTTATCTATGTTATTTCATGTTATTTATACATTATCGAATAATTCTAATAAGGGAAAATTCATGGATAGAATTCTAGGACATTACATTCATCTCTCCTAATGAGATATTTCCCTCAAATTAATATTTTACCAACTAAGGGGAAGAAGGTGTGGGTATTTATCCTTCATAACTTCCTCATATTCCCATGTTGAATTATCATACATATGGTTACAACATAATACATTGTATAGGTGAGGAGTCCTTTTGATTAGAAGTCCATCTATACGGTTGAAGATCTTCACTATATTATTTTTATAAAATATATCCTTAAAAAACAATACAACCTTTATCTTAAGTACATTTTAAGGATTTTGTATGTACTTATTTAAGAAGTATATAGATAATACAAACATTACTTGACACATGGTTGGTGGAAGTGCTAGTCGATTGGCCAAACCTCCAATACGAACAAGAATCTTGAAGGGGATGATGTACCTAAGACATAGCTTTCCCTTCTTACCAAATTACATGATCCACTTCCATGGAGATGTGTGGAGGAATACAATGTCTCTAACATTAAACTCCTAGTGTCAACGACGATTGTATGAATAATTATTCTATCAACATTTGTATGCTTTTATATTCTGCAAAAAAGTTATCACCTTTTATACCATTTCATTATCCATTTCAGGTCCTATCATTTTACATTCACCATATTCATCCCAGCATGTTGGAAGTATGAATCATTTCTCATAAAAGACTATATATTGATCCATTTGGATGGTCGAGTGGAAACTATTGTTGTAGGAGAACATATGAAGAAGAAGGTGTTGGTACCTTCCTCCCTTGATGTCCATATAAAATTTTCTCAACATATCTTTCTATGTATGAATAGTTCGTTCAGATTGAACATCATTCTGAGGTTAATAAGCTATACTGATTTTCAGCTCAATGTTTAGAGAATCTTGGAAGCTTTTCCAGAACATGGAGGTAATTATCATATCCTGATTATATATAAACGATAGTGGTACAACATAATTTCTTACAAGTTCTCTAATTTACTTCCATGAAATTTTATCTAGTGATAAGTCCTATCAAATTGTGAAAAAGTGAGATATCTTTGTAAGATGATCCACAACAACCCCTGTGGAATTTTTTCCTCTCGATGTCTTCAGAAGTCTAGTGAAAAATTACATGGTGATATTTTCCCATTTCCATGTTTTTATGGGTAATTGTTTCATCAAACAATTATAATTTTACTGTTCAACCATCACATGCTAACATATGAGGCACATTGATATATATTCAATGATACTTTTCATATTGACCCGCCAACAGTTCTTTCAGAGATCATGATAAATCCTTGTGAACCATGGGTGAATATAAAAGGTGAAGCTATATATGTCTTTATTATGACATTAATTATCTATGGATGGGATGGTATAGACATTCGTGACCCAAATCTCATGAATCCTTCCTCATCCTGAGGATTTCCCATTTCTGATAGCTTCAAACATTTTCTGAATATCTTAATCATTTCATTGAGATTCAATTATATTCAGTACAGGGGATCGAAAAAGAATCATTTGATAAATTATTTATGATGTTCCTTCCATAAATATTCCAATTTCCATCCTTTGCAGGTCTAAGATGATTGGATCCTTCTCAATTCTAATCATTGATAAAGATTCAATATCCATTCAACATAGGGCATACACCATAATATTTTCATTACCCAGATTGTAGTGGACTAAGAAGTCATACTCCTTGATGATATATAACCATATTCATTAGCTAATATTAATCTCCTTCTATGTAAATATATATTTGATGCCCTCATGATCTTTATGTATCTCACACTTCTCACTATAGAGATAATGACACCAATTTTTTGATTCCCTGATCATAACATCCAATTCAAAATCATATGTCCGATATTTTTTCCCATGAATTTTTAAATTCCTTGACTTGTAGGATATCAATTTTTATTTTACATCAGTACACATCCTAATAAATTCTTTGAATCATCGATGTACACCATAAAGTGATCCACACATGTCAGTAGTGTGAGCATCAGTGAAGTGATAAACATCCATTTCACCTCTTTAAAGAAGTATTCATGTTGGCTATTCCAAAAAAACATCATCACATCCGATTAAACTAGGTTATTGGGTTTGAAAATCATGGTAATTTATTCATGAATCATCAGAAATTCCCAAATTGAACGAGGAAACTATGCATATCTATTATAGATTTTTTCATGGGGTACTATTTGATTTTATTTAACATTGATGGTCTACAAATATTTATTCACTGGTGATAACATTCCCCAATACTGATAAATCATATATCCCAATATAAAATTTATTATAATTTTCATAATGGTTCTCCATTCACAATGTCTATATCGTATTCAAATTATCCACATGTTCCTCCTTTATCAGGATTTATATCAGTATATCGTTAATAAAGAATACCAAAAATCGATCGAGGTGATCAATAAAGACTATATTCATTTAATCCATGAAAATTTCTAGAGTTATTTTGAGTTAAAAGGTAATCACTATAATCATATAGTGTAGATATCTCATTCAATTGTAAATTGTTAGAATATATTCCTTCCACTCCTTTAGGTATTGAAATTTAGAATACAGTTCCACCTTAGAGAAATACATGGACATACATCATTGATTAAAAAAGTCATGTATCCATAGAAGGGGATAAATTTTATTTACAATGAGTTTTTTTGATCTCTTGATAATTAATGGAGTGGCACATTGATATATCATTATTTTTTGAATAGGACTGGTGAACCCCGGGGCGAATCACTCAATCATATACAACCCATTTTTGGATTATCATGTAACTGATTCTTCATTTAATATCACTTTTTGGTGTCCATTCTATAATGTTTAATTGATAGAATAAAATATCCTGGAATAAGGTCAATAGGGAACTTAACCACTTAGTCAGAAGGAAGGACATTTTATTCTTTATGGAACACATCATAATAGTCCATCAAAATGGAAATGATTTCAAGCATGATATTCTCTATGTCTCAATAATTTGAGAAATATATTATTTCTCATAAGGTAATTATATCCAAAATTGAAATAATAATTTGTATAGAGATTCATCCTCCTCCTTAAAATTCGTAAGAATTGAAGGATACCTTGATATTTGAATGTTTATATCCCTTTCTTGGTAGTTGATGTTTAAATTTTATAAAGATATCAAATACATGCTCAAAATATCATCATACTCCACCAATGTAAGTAAAACCTGATTTAGGAGGAAGTTTAGTCCACAAACATTATTCAGGGATGAGCTCTATTCTTAGGTTTTAATAATTTACTTATTTTAGGTTCTCAAAGATAAGTCAACCTTTATATTTTTAGTTGGTTTTATAATTTTTCTACTACTCTTGATGGATATGAAAAAATTTGTAGAACCTGAATAAAATTTCACATTAACTATTCTTCAATGAATAACTTTCATGCCTATCACCACACCATTTTGGGGCTCCACCTCAGTAGTGGTGATTGAATATGCCCTTACTTTTTTCCTTGGAGGTTTTTGCTATTAATTACATCCAACAACCCTTCTCATAGTTGAATGGATTTCCTAATGCCCATGTTACGTGTATTTGAAAAACTACAAAATAGGCTGAGTTTTTATTTAATCCTTTTTTATTTCTTCCATAATTGTGGGATTCTTTATATCCCTTTGACATTTATTATTCATATTCCCATCTATTCCATATTTTAATCATCTCTTGGTTCCCTTTAAGCAGTTTTCAAGATGCATCTTCCCACACTATTGACATGTGGGATATTGGTTCTTCTTCCCACAATGGGATTTATCTCTTGATCAACCCATATTAAACTACATTTTCCTCTTTTTGTCACTAGTCCCAAGAGACAAAAATAATTCTATGATCTCCATTTCAACTATAAAAAAACTTATCATAACTATCGAAGTCTTGAATCACCAATGATTTTTTAGACTCATCCTTAGTCTACAATATAAGAGATACACCCTTCTTTCAGTGTTAATGAAAAATCTAAAGGATTGTCTTGAAATCCTTTTGATGTTTTCCTCATATTCCTTGAAAGAATAATCTATCTTTTTCATTAGTAGGAGGAATTCCATTTTTATCATGAGACAAAGGGTTTAGGGAAAATATTTATTGAAATTTTTTTTCCTGAAATATTTACATTACATGGAATCAATTTCCCCCTTGTACTTTGAGTTCTTGATGAGTTCCCACAATGGACATGCTTACACATCAAAATAATAGACTGCAAGTATAACGTTCTTTTCATCTGAACACCGAAGAATAGAGAATATCTTCTCAGTGGAGATAATCCATTATTCATTGAGGAGGGGAGCATTAGATCCACTAATCATAGAAGGATTTTGACACATTAAGTATTTGACTAAAAAATTCTCTATATTTGGAGAACTGGTGAATTTTACATGATTCAAGTTATTATTCATAATTTGAGGTTGTTGAGAAATTATTATCATGATGTTTTGATAAAACTTTCCCATAATTTTTGGCATATCATTAGGGAAATCATCACATTTCCTATCACATTGATTATTGGCGTTGGTCCTTCTATTTCTAGACATTAAATAAGAAAAATAATGCACAATTAAGGGGGGATTTATTACATATCTAAAAAATAAAACATTGAAAATAGAAGGATAAACTTGTAAATGAAATGTATATAGTTTATTTTGATTCCCTCTGATTCAATATAGGTTATCCATGTTGATAAAATTATCCCTACACTTCATAATAGTGTGTTTTAACCCTAATTTCCCCCAAAAATAGTCCTTTCATTGATACAACCTATAATTACCCTTGCCTTTTAAACACATTATTTCAAGATTTAATGCATAGTTAAAAATCATATTACAATCCATAGATTTTAAAGATTAGTGTCTTTGGATGATTAGGTACCCAAAATTAAAAACAATGAAAGAAAATAAATCATCTTTATTTTAATTATCCTAAAATATATCATACCATAGATTGAGATCCAATATCTACAAAGGATAACCTATGGAATACATGGACAAAGGAATAAGCTAAAATCCTAGTAAGGGAATAAACATAAGAATAAATCATATCACCTGGGTTTGAAGGAATAACATGATGATATAAAAAATGTGGAATAAGAATAAACTTATATAAGAATAAAATATAGAATCTAGGATCATGTAATCCTATAATCACAAAAATTTATCGACAACAGTCAACATGACTGAAGCTTGAGTCAAGGAAAACTACAAAGACCATTGTACATGGTTGACAAATTCCCAAAAAGGAATAAGGTTAACTCCCTATTCCAACCTGATTTCACATGAGACTAAAAATTACCAAATTAATTTGGAGCACTATTTGGGAGAAACCGTCCTAAAATGTTCATTCATATGTGTTCCACAAGAAAAATAAAAAATAATTGTTACCCATGGTTACAATTAGTTTTCATAATAATTTCATTTGTCATAAAAAAATGTAATATCATAATTATGTCCGTAAATTAATGGATATAAATCATAAATAGACATTAATAAGGTAAACTAGGAAATTTTAAAGATAATTGATGTCAAACATAAGTTAAAACATGTAAAAACTATGTTTAAGTGTCAATAGAAATAAAACATTTCAGTGTATTTTAAGGAAAATATCCAAGAGAATTTGAAGAGGAAAATAAATTATTTTTCATAAAACACCAAATTAAATAGGATAGTTTTTCAAGATGAAATTAGTGGTTTTAAAAAATTAATGGAGTCTTATAACTGATTGTGTATTACACATAAAAATATGTGAGGAATCAGGATGTTTCCTTTAATCTGGTCTTCTTACCGAGAATATTTGAGAAGGGAGCCTTTTAAAACATTTATTTTCCCAAAAAAGAAGGAAGAAATGTTCTAGAAACATTATTTTAGGACATATAATCTTAACTTATAATAATTATAAAAAATAAATAAGAACTACAATGGGTAAAATAGAGATAAAGCGTAACCTGAATGAAAAAATGCAGGTTTGAAAAGGATCCCTTACCTTATGTCCAAAATTGTTCTGTATATGATCTCAATGTCTTGGATAATCTAAATAAATGAAATATTTCATTAATTAATAACATTATATAAATTTATTATATTTATTTTAATTTTATTAAGTTCATTTATGTTTTTTTTTGATGGGTTATAAGATAAAATTGCATCCTTAGGGTGTGTTCTTTTCCTTGGATTTCATGATTGTTTCACTTGTATAAATGTATTAAGGATCATTTAACAAGGTAATAGATATATAGAATTAAATTTATATGTTATTAAAGAACATAAATAATGTTAAATGGTTATATAATTAATTTTTTTTAATTTGTGTTAGGAAAAATTATTAGACAACATGTTAGTGGTGATAGTTTAGATTATTTTGGGGGGTTTTATCATCAGAAACTAGTTTTATTTCATTATTAATTATTTTGAATAAAAAATAGATACAAAAAATAAAAAATTAAATAAAATACATTTAATAATATGGTAAAACCATTGTAATTGTTTTATTTACACCCTTAAAGGTGGTAATGGAGAATAAAAACATTTCATCCTTGAAGGCGTTATGTCCTCACCTCATAGTTGATATTTTAATTTTTAGAATAAAAGGAATAGGAGAAGAGAATTGATTGTGAATTTTACATTAACATAATAACATTCTATTATATATAAGATAAAATAGTTTTCATTCATCCTTGGATAGATGAGGTACATAGAGTATAAGAAATGATAATAAAGTGAAATATGATTTTCCTCTTGAATTATTCTCCATGAGGAACTCCTTAATGAAATGGGTTTTGGTATTTTTTTAAGACCAGAACCTTTTGAAAATGGGGAAAATACATGGGAAGAGTATTAAGAAAAAATTGAAAAATCATCAGGGCTTAAGAGATGTGACGAGAATTGATTATGGGGAGCGGTATTTAAAGTTAGATAGATGGGTGTTTTCTCATTATTTTGTTCATTAGTTTATTATTTTCCATCAATACAATGAATTGTTTTAGTATTATCACTAAATACAATAAAATAATGAAGCTTAATTCTATATTATTATGATTACATTAGAAATTAATCATGTAATACGGTATTTAACTTTTAACGTATATATACTGTAAATTTTCATATTTTACTCTTCGTAGAAGTTTCATTTATTTTGAAAAAATACTAAAAATTTATCATAACAATTTTTTTAATTGTAGAATTAAAAATGAAATAAATTTTAAAAAATAATTTTATAAATATCTGATATATATTTTTTAATTAAAATCAGCATTTACATGAAAAATATCAAATTCAAAATAATAACTAATTCTATAACACTTGAAAAATCAATCAATGTCTCATAAAATAATCTTATAATCATTAGACAATAAAATATTGATTTTTAAAAAAAATTACAAAAATAAAAATTTCCCTCAAATATTTATATTAATTATAAAAATGAAACTAAATATATTCTTTTTAAAGAAATATCAACACCTAATTAATAATTTATAAAATATTTATTTTTTATACTATTATATAATTATATGATATTACCATTTACAAGGTTCCGAAATTTAATTTATACTTTCATGGTTGAGGTTAGTATTCTATAAGCAGGATTACTATTCTCAATGGTCATGTCACTATTCCAAAGGTCATGTTATTATTCCATTGGTATAGGTTTTTAATTTCTAAAAAAATCCACTAATTTCAGTAATTATTCATAAATAAAGTTAGGTTTGTGTTATCTATTCAATTGATAATTATTTATACTATATGGAATAATTCTAACAAAATAAACTTAATTATATTAATTTTGGGTCATTATAGAATAAATACATGTTTCTATGATTTGATAACCTTTTTGATCATCTTTGATGAATCCATTGGATTTCACTGATTGAATCAAGAGATGGGTAACTTTAGTTGATGTTTTGGGAATAGGTTGGTCCTAATACTTCTTTTCTATGAATGTATGAATATTTTCGGTATTTATTTATTCCATCTTGACTACCCAATTCTCATTATGTAATTATGGAATTTTTTAATTGGATCAAACATTTCATTTTTGTCTCCTTTATGGTTTTTTTATTGACTAAAAATTTGTGTGTTACACAATAATGGAGGGTGTTGAAATACATATGTGGTAATTTTGGGTTTTTTAAGGGATAATCATCGATATTTAAAGCAATACATGTGCTAATTTTTTATTCAGGAATTAATTTTTTTAGGAAACAAGATTTCTGAGGTAGATTTTTTGGTGGATCAATATAATGTTTAAGTAGCCATGTTTAGATAGTATCCCAAGAATGTGTATGATATCTATAGATACATAGGTTTGGTTGGGTAATATATAATTTTCATTCAATAATTATCCAAGATAGTTTCTACAATGACATCCATGACTAGTAATGTCGTGAAGTTTGTGTGGTATGAGAGATTTTGGGGTTATTTATAGTAGTTACAAACATATTTTAAATCTACAAAAATTGTGAATCTTCTTGAGCTTGGGGGAGCTTATTTCATGTAATTTGATGCGTCTATTGTGGGTTTGGAATGTTTTCATATATAAGATGAATATTTGGGACCTATGTATTGTGAATCCTATGCCCATATAAGTGGAGTTTTCCCACCCCTACCAAGGAATTTTTATCTATGATGCATGATTTGAAAATACACTACCTCTTTAAGGAGTGTTTTACGGTTTAATCTGATCATAAAATCCTGGAGTTAAACTTTAAATAGTGGTTCCTGAACCTCAGGTTGGGAAGTTGATGTTATTCACTTATTCAAAACTTATTATATACCCCCTTTGCTGATTTTATATGAAATGTGCATAATTTTTGTGAAATATTAATGTTTAAATTTTAAATATAATTTTTGGGGACTATTTGAATTTATCCCCATTCATGTCTGTTTAATGGTTTAATAATAACTATCACCATACTTATCCAAATTTAATGTTTCTTGTTTTTAGGATTCCGCTTTCCATATAAAACATTTTTTAGAAGCGATCATGGGCCAATTAATCCATTCGAAGTGTCACATGGACCAAACAATAAAACCCAAAGTATTTGTGATGAAACTGGACCAGCTATGAAGATTGAATTACTGGGCTCAATCAATAATCCAAAATTCATATATTCTCCTAACATGTTCGGGGGCGAGTGTAAGGAGTCCTGGATAAAACTTTCAGTCCACAACTTCAATAACAAGGGCCCAACTAAGGCTTTTATGTTCATCCCGCCATTCTGTAAGGGAATTACAATCTGGACACTATTCATGACATTGCTCATGATCTATTCATCAAATCAAGTAGATATTTTGTAGTGTTTAATATGAGATATAGTAGGACGACTTTTTTGGATTAATCATTTGGATTTGAAGGAAAATTCCTATTTAAAAACACATTCACATTTTGGCCATCAAAAAATCATGGGTAGAAATGGGCAATTTAACATTGTTTATGAAAATCGCGATAACATTGGCTCCATATGTGAAAATTCCTCCAATGTTTGAGATTAGTCAGCCAACATTATTTTCAATAACTTCGAAGACGGTGATATCTCAAGATTCCGCTTTATGGATGTCAAAATCATCAAGCCAAGTGGAGTGGTTGTATTGGAATGCAAACAGCACACAACATAGGGCAATAAATACATACCCCTACTCTCCTTAAAAAGAGTTGGAATTTACTAAGATAGGAGCATCAATTGGAACTAAAAAATCCTTTTAAAAGGCTTGGTAGGACCTTTTATACTCATGTTTTTACTTGAGAGACCCTTCATCCTCTCTTTCTGTTCATTTACTTTGGTGTTCTTCATTATTGTAATCTTGTAAGTCTTTTTTTGAAATTCTGTTTTAATGCATGTTTCTGCTTCAATATCTCTTATTTTCATCCACATTCTACATTTTAATATTAATTTTCTTAAAATAGTTTAAATCAAGTTAAAACCCCTTCCCTTCTTTTGGTTTCTCATTCAATCCAAATTCAATATTTAATTCCCTTCATCGTTTGTGTGTGTGTTCGATGCACCACTCTTTTCATATCCCATTTTTTCATAGCTTCTTAATTTATCATAATAATCATTATAATAATATTACTATTCATTTTAATGGATGATTAAATCTTTCATTGGGGTGAGTTATTATTTATGTACTTAATGTGATTGAGATCATTTTCTCGATGAATATTATTTAAATTAATATTGGGTATATTGGACTTAACATGTCATGGATTAATTACCTGTTAGGTTTAATTTATGGATAAAATGGATTATTGGAACCATAAAAAACAACCAAAATCATGTATGGATGGATATTATAATCCTAGATACATTATGGATTAGATTAATTCCCTTAAACATTGGAATTCCAATCAAGGTCAACTTGTGACATGGGTGTTAATTTAATGAAATATAATGAAAAGCTCAAGTATATCACAAATATAACTACATAAAGATGAAATCATCCCTATATTTATAAATTTTATAATTCAATATTAATAAATCAATTATTTCAATTAATCTTTGCAAAGAATCCCCCTTTCAAATTACAATCAACAAAAAACATTCAACTATTAAAATATATCATCGCCGATGATTCGACCCGAGTTCTTCTAAACACATTATCCAAGCACCATAAAATTGACCGTTTGATTGGAAATAATCAGTCACACATTCAAATGGTGTTTTTTCTAGGGATGGTTGAATTAATTAGTCATTAGTTTCAGGTTTCTGTAAATAAAAAAATTGAAAAAAAAAATTGAAAAAAAAACAAAAAGAAATACTCGTCTTCCTCTTTCTTCCAAAATCTCTCGGAATGCCCCGTAGCCTCCCAAACAATCCCGACGATTTTTTTGACCCTGAAATAGAGCAAAAACATGGAAAACATAGGAGGAACATAAAAGATAATCAACTATTTCATGAACTTGTCCTTGTCCATCCAATTGAATTAGAGATAACAAATTCTAGGGAACAAAAACATAAAAAACTTGATGCCCCTAATATGAATTAACAACCTCTTGGTATTCAATATCCAATCCAAGAGTATTAATTTGAACTCAAATCGGGTTTGATTTATCTTCTACCTCATTTCCACTGGCTTGCCGGTGAGGATCCGAATCTCCATATTAAAGAGTTTCAAATTGTGTGCTCTTCCATGAAGTCTCAAGGGATTTTTGTGGAACAAATCAAACTATGAACAATCCCATTCTCCCTGGATGACACAGCTATGTCATGTCTCTACTACCTCCCTCCTGGTTCTATAACCATATTGAAAGACATGAAGTGACTCTTCTTAGTGAAATTATTATCTAGTTCTCGAACTGATTCTATCCGAAAGGAAATAAGAAATATTCATCAATTCTTAATGAAGCACTCCATGAGTACTGGGAGAGGTTCAAAAATATTGTTGTAACCAACCCACCCCACCAAATCCCTAACCATCTCTTGATCTAATACTTCTATGAGGGGTTATTGGCTATGGAGGTAACCCTCATTAATGACAAAAGTGGCGGTGATCTTGTTGATAAAACTCTAGCAGCTGTAATAGATCTCATAAGTAACATGGTTTCAAACACACATCAATTCCATACTAGAGCACATGCTCAAGTCAAAAAAGCTCAAGATAATCAATCTATAGAGTCGAACAAGATGACAGAGTGGTTGGGTGAACTTACAGGTCTTGTGCAACATCTAGCTGTGGCATCCAAAGACCCAACCTCATCTTATCCCCTATCTATATTCCCAATACCTATCAAAAATTGTGGAATCTTCTACTCTCCTTCACATCTAATAGACACCTGCCCAAAACATTAAGATGATCTATCTAATTCATTTGGACCAATGGAGCTCAATGCAGTCCATGATCATCAGAACACCAATACTCAACAATCAGTTCAATTCATTAGAACAACTAACCAACCTCACATTGAGCCCTTCTCTACATCTTACAACTAAGTTTTAAGGTATGGAAATGTAACACCCCAAGATTTCACGATACGCTTCTCTTTCAACAATGCAACAGCTTGTATTGTATTCAAGTTTGAGATTCTAACGCACCGCGACCAATAGAAATAGCCATTATGAATAGTAATACCCACTTTTTAAAATTATATATGTTTTATACTTCAAAATGAAATTTTTTTTTGGATTCGGAATATCCAAATTTGCCTATGATGAATTTTTGGTATTTTTCTGAGAACTTCCAATTTTGTATGAGTAGTGAAAAATACTTAAAACAACATTTTTAATAAAAATAATTTGTAGTGGTAAATTATACTATTTATTGGTTTTAAATTATAATTAGAATATATTTTTACCATTTTATCCAATGGTGGTAATTAGAATTAATTTCACTTTGAAATTTGACATAAACAATTGTCAATCTTTTGATATATATTGTTTCTTAAAGACACGCTATTTGTTGTGACAGAGGGAATTAATTATAAAATTAATTAATGCAACTTATATGTTTCGAATTTTGTAAAATAGACATAAATTTTGAATTCAGAATATCAATTATAGCTTAGGTTGAAATTTTGGCATTGTTTTGAAAAACATCAATTTTTGATGAATAGTGAAACCACTCAGTGGTAGTTAAAAAACTGATTTTTTGTTTAAATGAATCATTACAACTTCTGTGATTTGATTTTCAAAAATCTGACAAACATGGTTGTCATTAGGAAGTAAAATTTGGTTCAATGGGATTAAAATAATTTTTTGGTGAATAGTAACTTTTAAGTTTAATTAATCACGATTAAAGGTAATTAGTGAAATTTAAGGTAAAAATGATATTATAAAAAATATGAAATGACCTTGACACTTGTCCTACCCCTATTTGAGGAGTCATGTCCGACCAATAAAATCCATGAGTCAACTTGGGGACCCCATGGAGCCACTTTGGTAGGAAAATAACATAAATAACTTTTTATTTAAAGTTAAAATAAAAATGTCACAAACATAAGTTGTTTTACTAAAACAATTTTAAAATGGGGATATACAAGTCATAATTTTGACTATAAATATTAATTAGAAAGATAAAACGATTTCCTACATCATGATATTTTTTTTATAATTTTTAGGCATTAAATAAATTAATAGTTTTATGACACAATGATGATGCAGCGAATACCTCATTAATTAATGATTTAAATAAAATGAAAAGATAATGTAAAATATAAGGCTTAAACATGTCACAAACCTATTAGATGAATATATTTAGAACCCTTATCACCTTAGCCTCGAAATATATCATTGTGGGACCTTTATAATTCGAAAAGCATTTCATAATAAAGTAACATTTCAATCTTTCCAAGAGTGCCCCTCCTCTCCACTTATAAAAGGCCCCCACCACTACCACCTTACTCACACATTCAAAGCATTTTGGCTCGGCCAAACTCTTCCCAAATACTCTCCCAACTTCCCTCCCTTACTCCTAGAAGCCTCACTTTGGGCAGATGTCTTCCCAAAGAATCCTTTGCCTCAAATCAAAAAGAGTTACCCGATTTTATGGTAATGTCTTCCCTAATGTTGTTTTGTTTTATTTTTCTTCTCCAACCCCCTAAAATCTCATTATTATTTTCTTTTTTTAAAAAACAGTATATTAAATATACTAGGATGATGTTATAAGAATTATTCGAGATACACTTACACACACCTACATCAAATGGTTAAAGAACATGCTGTTTCTGTGGAAAGCGAATTTCTGCCTCACGAAATGATGATTGTTCAACACTCATATAACACCTTAAAAGGTGGAAATTAAGATGTCACTATATTTATATATGATATATAATATGTTTATGTTTTACTTAAGCTTCTTTATTTTTCATTTATGGAATACCTTTATGATTTCCATTATGGGTAAACATGATATTTTCATTTTAGGAAGTGCGGACTACCGCCCCCTCAAAGTGATTTGAATCGTTAATACCATATGTGGGATGTATAAAGGATGGAGTAAATGGTATTATACATTATATTATACTGGAATTATATTATACCTTTATATCATTATGTTTCATTCCATTAAAATATGAAATATAAATGAAATTAGTGTCCATGCATACGTATGGCTTACCGTCTCCATGAACGGTGCATTTCATTTCTTACCTCTAAATGTTATGTAATATTATAAATGCATGTATATAATGGATATATATGTTATATAATATATCTACATCATGAATATAATTCTGGATATAATGGATATTTCACCACATGAAGAACTTGTAATTATAAGAAGTATATTTTCGACTCAAGTACCAAAGATCGACAAAACGACCGTTATTAACATAAATAATTACATAATGTTCATAACATGGTAATAAGTGATATAAAAGGAATAAAAAACTTGAAAAATGTTATTAAGCAATTATAAATTAACTCTAGTTTTTTATTCAGGAGGTTAAAGAACGGTCGAGTCAAGACAGGACGCAAGGTAAGGGAACTTCCTAACCCAATTTCCATTCTTTGGGTTAATCTCCTACTTTCAAATTATGTCATGATATTATTGTGTCCTTTCTCGTATTTGTACTTTCATTATGTGTAATTATAGTGAATAAACATAATAGATATATTTTGTTTAAAAATTATCTTCTTAAGGGACTTCGTCTCAATCTCCATTCATTGAGGCATATTTTGTTTTATATACAAATTTCTTTTATACGGTGTATAAACCCCTTTGACTTTTACATTTATTCAACATGAATCTTTTTATACGAAGCATTTTACTAAACAACAAAAAGGGAATGTTTTTCTGGTCGTACGTATGCGACGAGACCGACTTCTCTGCCGCCGTGACCATTATTTGAGTTTCGACTTCCTCTGCAAGCCATAACTTTTTTTAAATGATTTAAAAAAGAGAGAGTGACATTTCTCCCAAATTTATGAAAATCCTGTGAAAATGTATTCGTATATAATGCAAGCTTAAAATTGTTTTTAGAAAACCTGACTCTCGAGTGTGGTAGACAAGAAGGGATTGGGCGTGGACCCATCATGGCCTGTAATTAGTCGAGCAGTCTCAGAATTAGTTATTTTGTTTTCAGAAGCTTGCATAATGTTTTCAAAAAAAACTGGAGTATATTTGAGCAATTTTAAATGTAAGTATCTTCTACAAATAAAACTGGTATTTTGATACCACAATTAATTTCAAACGGTATTTTAAAAAATGGTATTCCTAAATATCTATATACCTTTTTTCATATAAGGAATGGATTAGACTTAATAAGTGACGAGTGGAGCCCGCTATAGCTCCTCGATGCATTGGCAGGTCTCATGAGACAAACTAGTGTCTTGGCACGAGGCCTTGACAAAATCTTATTTGTAGTCTTGGAACAAGGCCTTGGCTACGTGGTTTTGATAGTCTGGCATTATGCATTCCATCATTATGAAAGTGGTTATTGATATTGCGTGTGGTTATTCGACCAGTAGAATATCCATGTGATTAAGTAAATGGCATTATTTCATTTTTCTTTTTCCATATTAGGATGAAGTTCATGTTTAAAAAGGCTTTTGTTTTAGTTATACATTGCCTTAAATGTTAATGTTTATTTATGAAATCTTCTGCTATATTGTTATCCTTACTGAGCTTCTGAGCTCAACCCTTTTAATGTTTAAATATTTCCAGGATGTGAAGAAGTATATTATGAATGACCTGAAAGGATAAAATAAGGGGATATGAAGAGAAGATGTTGTAGTTTTTTTTTACTTTATGATGTAATGTAAGACTTATGAATGTATCTAGTGTTTCCAAGGCTACTAAACTAATCGGTCTTTCGAGACCTGATCTTTTGTGATCATGCCAATGTTACGAAGTAATGCACTGACTCTGGACCCTTGGGTCGGGGCGTTACAGTTGGCATCAGAGGCAGTTTAGTACTAACCTTAGAAGCTAGATTTAGATAAACTCTTATTAAATCACATAGCCCAATGATAGACTTTTAGTATTAGTATAGAAGAACTTCCTAGAATTTTGGTATTATAGAGATTTTGTGAGTTTTCTGAGAAATACATCCCTGTCTGGATACGAGCAGGTAGAGGTGGCTCTGGCACAGATGTACCTAGGGGTAAAACCCGAAAACACCACTTTGAGATAGACTCGAACGGAAACTGGTGCACGACAACGGGCCTTGCTGCACTCTTGGTTGTGACACTCCTAGGGGATATGCTTAGTATAATTCTCGTTTTCTTTACAAACCACTATGAAGGGTTATGAGTATATACTTCCTCAAAGAAAACTTTTTTATGATTATGGATTATATCCATAAATAGTTCTATTAGTGTTAAGTGTTTTACAAGTATTGAATTATTTATTTTGATTCATAAACTATTCATGTTTATGCCATTGTTTAGAAATGGCGCCTAGTGGAAGGAATGGAAACCGTATCAATGCACTCACTCCATGTAGGGATTTCCCTCCTGCTCAAGATAATTATTGTGGATCTTGAGATACAACTGGTGATGATCAACTTACTACCATACTGGGACAACTCACTCAGGTTATGAATAATAACCTTACTCGTATGGAGCACCCTGATCCGCAACGTGGAGGATCAATGTTAGACAGCTTCATGAGGAAACAACCACCAACAATTAATGGGGGTACAAATCCATTAGTAGCTGAGCAATGGATAAACTCCTAAGATAAAATATTCCATGTCTTGGGGAGTAGCGAAAGGGAGAAGGTTGTCATGGCAGTCTACAACCTCACTGGAGATGCCGATTAATGGTGGTCGCTAATTCAAAACACAAAGGAAGATTGAGAAGTATCAAGTATGGAATGGAGTGAGTTTAAGGAAATTTTCATAGAACAATACTTTCCACATGACCATCGAGCAGATATGGAAAGAAAATTTCTGAGTCTGAGGCAGAAGGAGGATGAGAATATCGCAAAGTATGAGGCTAACTTTACAAAGATCGCAAGGCATGCTACAGATTATATACATAACCCAAGAAGTATGATTGATCGTTTCTTTGATGGGTTAAAACCATTTCTCCGTCTATCTTTAGTATCACAATCTTTCTCAATATACTAGGATATAGTCTCGTGTGCTATCAAGACGGAAAAGTAATTCTCTAAGTCTTATAAAAATAATGTAAAGCAAGAGAAGAAGAGAACGGTGGAACAAGAGACAGATAAAGGGAAAAGGGAAAGAAGGATTTTCCATTATGTGATAATTGTGGGAAAATCACTCTGGTACTTGCCTAAAAGGAATGGGAGTTTGTTATAAATGTGGAGAAAAAGGTCACCAGGCGCATGATTGCAAGGGAAAGAAAGAGGCTATCAATGTTGAATGTCACAATTGTAGAGAAATTGGTCATTATGCAAATGAATTTCCTAAGCGTCAGGGAAGCTTACCTTAGAAATGGACAAGGGATCAAGGCCAATCATATGATGTGACTACAGTTGAAGCGGAATAATTAATGAATTGGTGCTTTTGGACTCATGGATTATATTCTGGTGATTAGAATAATGTGATATATATATATAAGGATTGTACTATAGTACTTTTTTATTTCATTAATGTTTTAATATGATGAAGGTAATCAAATTTTTGTATGTGACAATAAGTGAAACTTTACCTTGTTTGAGGAATCTAATGATACAATTGATTTTGGAATATAGAGACCTTTTAGTGAATGTCTAGACAGAGGTATTTTGGATAACTATAAAGGTTGGAATGGATTAAGTTGAACCTTGGATAGTATTGTTTAAGGTTAAAACATTTCTAAAGTTTACTTTTGGAATATTATAATACTGTAGTTTTAGGAAAAGGAAAACCTGCAGGGTGGGGCATAACCCGTCGCGTCGGACAAAGCTGCAGGAATCGATCCCACAACCATAGTGTGACAGGCCTTTATTACCTACCACTAGTCTACAGGAAGTCCCTGGTTATTACAAAATAGTTTTCCTAATCTAAATGGTACGTGTTAATATTTTGAAGCTTGTACGATTATGATAAATATAATATTTTTGAGTTCTATTATCTTTTTGAGCAAAAGATGTGTAAAGACCCGTAAATTTCAAGGAATTTTTTTTCTTAATTTTGTTTGGAATTTTACAAGAGCGCAGTTTCTGACGGGACCTGATTCCAAGGCCCGGTGTGCCCATAATCGTTTTCCGAAGTTTGGCTCGGGTACGTTCAGTGAACGGACGAGCGGGTTTTTCTAACTTTTGAACCGGTGCCCAGAATCAAATTCTGAGGGCACCGATGAAATCGCAGCGCCGGTATTTTCTTAGAAACGCCTCTTCTGGAGTTGCGTTTGTTTAGTTATGGTTTTTAATTTTTGGGCTTAAAGTTAAGAAATAAAATAAATTGTTCGACAAACATTATTTTATTTCACTTAAGCAACTTGAAGCCACTTGAAAGCCACTTAAACTGAGTTGAAGCGGATAGTACACTATCCAAAAATATCCTACCCTCTTGGTAGGATATTTACGAGGTGGGGCCCGCACGATCCCCACCGTTTCTTTTCCTCTAAGTAACGCACCCGTGAAAACCCGTCATTATGAAAGTCAACTGACGCGTTTTCTTAAATTCTTAACGCACCATTTAATTGGGAGGATTATTTCATGAATTAAATGGGCAGTTTCTTTCATTGAATTAATTCTACGAATTAATGGGTCGTTACTTACCTCTTTTGGTTTGTTGGTGTAATAATAAAATAAGACCAACACAACATTTGGAGGATTACACGTCGGGAGGTTTTGACAGAGTTCTTGAGCCTTCATCCTCCTTCGCGAAGAACGCGATGAACGCAAAGAACTCGAAGAATGAGAATAACGCCGTCACCTTCGGAGTTTGACGACGCTTCATCCGAGACGTTTTCCCCGCCCAGATCTCCGATCACTAACTGCTTGAGGTAAGAGATCTTGGGTTTCTTTTTAATCTCCTCTGTGGTTTTTAACAAAACACGGATTTAATTATTTATAATTAAATCTGTTTTTTCTTGGTCCGTTGAGTTCGTTGACGCAACGCCGGATTCCACGACGACGCGACGTCCTTCCGCGATGACGCGACGCCTTCCGCGACACGACGAACCCCTCCTTCCGTGACGAGCAATTCTGCGAAGAACGCTCACGCGCGATGACTTGTCGAGGTAGGGATTTTTGTATTGGAAATGCCCTTATTCCCGTGAACGTTTCTTTAAATTAAAGAACCAGATTTTATCATGAACAATTTTAGTTAATTAAAATTTTCGTTTCATGTGCTGGATTATTTCTCCCATTGTTTTTATCTAACGCGGAGGGTGCGGGACAAACGAACACGGCCCGACAACCCTCCGCCATTCTTCGTTGTTGTGCGGATTTGACGGGCGATGACAGAACGTGCCGCAATAGAAATTTGATGGTTCCGCAGTGAAGAACGAGTCCCGGGAGGAGCACCGGCGCAGACGGGAAGGAAAACGGACCACCAGAACAACTCCGATGGCCCGTGGAAGATTCCGGCAGCGCCGGCAGCAGGAGGCGGCGGCGGACCGGCGCGCCACCGGACGAGACCGCCGCGGCTGAAGCCGCGGTGGCGGCGGCCAACGGACCCGCGGCTGCGCGGTTCCGGCTCACCTGCATGGGACGCTGCAGAAGCCGCGTCCGCGGTTCTCCAGCGCGGCCCACGTGGGGCCGCGACACCTCCAGACCGCGGGTGCAGCGCCCCGCGGCGCACGGTCGTTCGGCCGCTCGGCCGAACCAAGCCAGGACGGTCTGACCGGGCGGGCCTCACCCTGGCTGGACCAGACCGGATCATACGGGGTCGGGTCGACCCGGTTCGGCCGACGCAGGGGGGTCGGGCCGGGTCGGCCCGGGCCCGGACCCCCCGTCATCGGACCATTTTCAGTCAAATGCCCGTAACGTGAGCTACGGGATTCCGAACGACGCGCCGTCAGCGGAAAAGCGATCCTTGGATCGAGATGGTTGTTTCAGTATATCGCAGTCAAGGTTTCGGAATACTTTGAGTTTGTCCGGGTTGGTTCGTACACGAAACCAACCGGGCCCTCGGAGCGGAAACGCTCATATCTTGAGCTACGAACGTCTGATTGATGTGTCGTCGACTTCGTTGAATTACTCTAAGTGAGACGGATCTTTTGGCATACTCCACCCGAGGTTTGGAGGTAGGTGGAGTATGGTCAGGTTGGTTTTTCCATAAAAACCAATCGGGCCCCTGGGAGGAAAAAGCCAATAACTCTCAGACTGGGCGTCCGATTGATGTGCCGTCTGCGACGTTGAGTTCATGTTGACGATACGGAACTTTTGGATACATCAAATTCAGACTTTGTGACAGTTGATGTATCGGCCTCTCGGCTCGTGGAGCGGACCCTCCCGAACGAGCTTGCTGTGTGCGGGAACCCTAGAGCTAGCTGCGACTGCTACTTCGACAGCGACGACTGTGCAGAGATCCTCAGTGGACTGCTGTGACGACTGTGCAGAGATCCTCAGTGGACTGCGGCGACGGATGTGCCGAGATCCCCAGTGGACTGCGATGACGATTGTGCAAAGATCCTCAGTGGACTATGACGACTACAACACTCAGCGATCCTACGTGGATCAGTGCTACAGGTCCTGTGTGGACCCGATCTTGTGTGGGTCTGATCCTGTGTGGGTCAGCGCTCAGCGGTTCTGTGTGAGCCAACGCCTACAGGTCCTGTATGGGCCCGATCCTGTGTGGGTCTTGCGGGGGTCAGTTACCAATCGATCCTTTGTGGGTCCGAAGACTTAAATGGATTAGTGATCATCTTTATCGTCATCCGAAGAAGTATACCTGTGTGAGCTGAATCATGTGTTACTCTCCTTTGTGGATTGTGTTGAGCTATCCTGTGTGGATTTACTGTTTTACTCTCCTTTGTGGATTGTGTTGAGCTATCATATGTGGATTTACTGTTTTACTCTCTTTTGTGGATTGTGATGAGCTATCCTATGTGGATTACTTTTACTCTCCTTTGTGGATTATGTTGTGCTATCCTATGTGGGAATACGTTTTGCTTTCCTGTGTGGACTGGGTTGTGCTTGAGCTCGGACGTTGGAGCCGAGCGGGAATTGATAACTTAGGTATATGTATGGGCATATACATAAGCAGTTTCGGATGTTACTTAGTGATTGTATCTTTCCTTTGTGGTTATCCATTGTGGATTCTGGGAGACCTTCGGGGGTCTCGGGGTCCCTACTGAGTTGCTTATACTCACCCCTGCACGGGCTATGCCCGCACTTCGTTGTGTTGGTTGCAGACGACGGACAACGCTGATCGTGGTGGGGGCGTGCGGAGCAGGACGACACCTGGAGGTGGACCACTGGGCAGGACGTACTCAGAGCGGACAGCTGGACCGAGGAGCTGTGGAGGCTATCTGTACCCACCCTTCAGGTGGGACTTCCAGAGGACGGCTCGACGCTGCGGCTTTTCTTTTCAGTTGATGTTTTTCCATTCAGTTGTAATTTACAGTTGGGATTGTATTTCCGTCCCCATTTACTTTCAGCACAGCTTGTTACAGTTTTTACTTAGTGTTTACTTTTCCGTTTTCATACTCTGTGGTGCTTGTTTACTTTTAAAAGGAAATTCCTTCCCTTTTTGGGGGATTTACGCCTTGGTTCTAGTCGCCAGCCCCTGGCCCATGGAAGGCGGGCTTGGGGTAGTCACGGCACGGGCCCCAAGGACGGGTCGTGACAAATTGGTATCAGAGGTGGTCGGTTCTACTGTAGACTCTGATCTTTCTTCTATGTGAAGCAATAGTGTTTTGCGTATTGAGTGTGGTTATCAGTCTAGGGAGTCCAGTGTTGGTGCGGCGGCCGACGTATCCGTACACCAGGACCCTGACTTCTGATTTCCAACTCAATGCACGAAAACATTGATTGCATGTATGTTTCAAGTTTTCTTTGTGATTACCTGTGTCAGCTCACCGGGTATACTGTTCTAACCGTGTTGCACTTGTTTCCTTTTCAGGATGGCCCCACGACGGCTGCCAGCTAGGGTTCCGAGAGTAGAGTGCGACGACAGCCCTCCGAGCGACGAGGCCTCAGTACAGGGCCCGTTGACAGTGGAGGCACCGGCGATACCTTTACCCGCCGAGCCCCCGATGCTTCCAGCACCGACCGCTGACGATGCACGTCGCCTCAGAGCTCTGCACGAGTTCCAGTGACAGCGACCACCCAGTTTTCGTGGGGAGACGGACCCCCAGGCAGCCGAGGACTGGATGGAGGCGGTCGTTCGAGTTTTCAGGCTAGTGAGGACACCAGCAGACCTCATGGTGATCCTCGCGGAGAGCCTACTGCAAGCAGCAGCAGGACGATGGTGGAGCTTGATGCTACAGGTGCACGATGAGGCCTCTCTCATCTGGACGGACTTCGAGAGCCTCTTCCGCTTAGAGTTCTTCCTAGCCACCCTTCATGCGGTGCGCATTCAGGAGCTTCTTCAGCTGTGGCAGGGCAGCTTGACGGTCGCCCAGTACACGGAAAGGTTCACCGATCTTTCTCGCTACTCGACGGACATGGTATGGGACCCCTTCTTCCAGGCCCGGACCTTCGATAAGGGATTGAGACACGAGATCATGGCATCGTTGATCTCCCTCAGCATCCCGACCCAGGCAGGGGTTCTAGAGAGAGCCCTTCTGATCGAGAGCTTTCTGGTTGAGTCCACAGCGAGACCTACCGCAGGGCGGCAGGTAGCAGAGTCTTTGGCAGAAGGTAGCTGATAGATGACTCAGGGTTCCAAGTAGACCAGACCTTCCGGCAGACGACCTCGGGACACTGGCTCAGTAGTGCGGGGCACACAGCGCAGAGCCAGTCTTCCGAGAGGCAGGCAGTGCTACGTGTGCGGCGGGCAGGGCCACATGGCTCGTGACTGCCTGACCCGCCGTACTGAGGAGCAGTAGATGGTGGAGGGGCCACCCAGGCAGAGGCAGAGGGTCGACCGTGGCGGTCTGCAGGGAGGAGGCAAACGAGGCAGAGGAGCTGGCCGAGCAGCAGGTGGAGGGCGACGCTTTGAGGCTCTGCCACCTCCACCACCAGGAGGTCCACCCCAACCCCAGAGAGCTGGCAGGCAGAGACAGACCCACCTCCAGGCAGTGGAGGCCTACGACCACGGCGCGCCAGAGATGATTCGAGGTACGATCTGTGTCTATTCCACCCTTGCTGCAGTTCTTATAGACACAGGAGAGAGTCACTCTTTCATAGCCACTGCCCTTTTTCGGAGCTCGGAGATTCCGACAGAACCGTTGGCTCGATCCTTACGGCTAGAGACTCCTACGGGAGCAGACTCGACGATTACGCACTGGTTCCGGCAGTGTGAGCTTACTATAGGAGGCGAGAGTTTCGGCTGGGATCTTCTTGTAGCGGCGTCGAGGCCTTACGACGTCATCTTGGGCATGGGTTGGTTATCTACGGTCCATGCACAGATTGACTGCATTAGGTGCAAGGTGCGATGTGTGTGCACCGACGGGAGCAGGTTCACCTTCACCGGTGAGAAGGGATCCTTTGCAGCACAGGATGGACTCTCATAGAGGAGGGGACAGCCCATCACTCATCAGTTGGCTAGCCTCATCCTTGGAGCGGTGGACGTGCGGAGTCCTAGTTTTCCTGTAGTGGTGGATCAGTACGCAGACGTCTTTCCCGATGACGTTCCAGGGCTACCTCCTCGCAGAGAGGTAGAATTTTATATTGATCTGTACCCCGGGACAGCCCAGATATCCACTCCAGCGTATCGAATGGCCCCCGCTGAGCTTCGGGAGCTGCGGGTACAGTTGGAGGATTTGCAGGGCAAGGGGTTCATCAGACCCAGTGTTTCACCCTGGGCTTCCCCGATATTGTTCGCCAAAAAGGCGGATGGGAGCTTGCGACTGTGTGTCGACTATCATCGCCTGAACCAGGTGACAGTGAGGAACAAGTATCCGCTACCGAGGATTGATGACCTCTTCCATCAGCTCAAGGGAGCACGGTGGTTCTCAAAGATAGACCTCAGGTTAGGCTATCATCAGCTCAGAGTTCGAGACGAGGACGTGCAGAAGACGGCCTTCAGGTGTCGGTATGGCCACTATGAGATCTTGGATATGCCTTTCGGCATAACCAATGCTCCAGAAGAGTTCATGAGCCTCATGAACAGGATCTTCCAGCCATACCTAGATCGATTTGTCGTGGTCTTCATCGATGACATTTTGGTGTACTCGACCACAAAGGAGGAGCATGCCTACCACTTGCGGGTTGTACTAGACACACTCCGAGAGCACCAGCTATATGGGAAGCTCTCAAAGGGACAGTTCTGGTTACGTGAGCTCCACTTCTTGGGGCATGTCATTTCTGAGGCGGGAGTTTCAATGGATCTCGGGAAGATCGAGGTAGTGCTAGCTTGGGAGCCACCCAGGAGAGTGACGGAGGTGCATAGTTTCTTGGGTCTAGCCGGATACTATCGAAGATTTGTGCCAGACTTCTCCAGATTTTCGGCACCAATCTCAGCATTGACGAAGAAGGGAAAACCCTTCGTGTGGCCAGACAGATGTCAGCAGAGCTTCCAGGAGCTGAGACAGAGATTGGCCAGCGCACCTATCTTGAGGTTTCCTGAGGAGGGAGTTGGATACGTAGTCTACTGCGATGCATCAGGGACCGGACTCGGGTGTGTCCTGATGCAGGAGCGGGCTGTGATTGCCTATGGATCACGTTAGTTGAGGCCGCATGAGCAGAACTACGCTACCCATTACCTGGAGTTAGCAGCAGTGGTCTTCCCTCTGAAGACTTGGCGGCACTATCTGATGGGCGAGCGCTTTACAGTCTTTTCTGACCACCAGAGTCTCAGGTACATCTTCTCTCAGAAGGACCTGAACCTGAGACAGTGGAGATGGCTCGAGTTCCTCCAGGACTATGACTTTGAGATAGTCTATACTCCTGGGAAGGGGAACGTAGTAGCCGATGCCCTCAGCAGGAGGACATGCATTCAGCTACTTGAGGAGGCGACAGAGCAGCTAGCCGCCTTGCAGATATCCTTCATGGATAGGGACGGAGCATCCTTCCTTCAGTCTCTCACACTCTCCCCTCCACTTCTGCAACGGGTCAGAGAGGCACAGCGTGGGGACGCTGACTGTGAGATGCGGCGTGCACAGATATCCTCGGGACAGGAACCTAATGTTTTCTACCTTGGAGCAAAGAACGACGTCCTTTTCAGAGGACGTACCTTGGTACATGTCGCTTTATGAGAGGAGGTGCTGAGAGAGTTTCACACTTCTCCTCTGGCGGTACATCCTGGAGTGGCGAAGATGTACCAGGACCTCAGACGACATCACTGGTGGCCGGGCATGAAGAAGGCTGTGGCAGAGATCGTTTCACGGTGCCTCACCTGCCAGCAGGTGAAGGCAGAGCATCAGGTACCAGTAGGCTTGGTACAGCCCTTGGAGGTCCCAGAGTGGAAGTGGGACTGGATATCTATGGACTTCGTGACTGGACTTCCACGCACTTCTAGAGGTCACGACTCCATTTGGGTGATTGTTGACCGACTCACCAAGTCCGCACACTTCTTACCCATCAGAGAGAAGGGATCAGTGGAGAGCTTGGGTCGTCTCTACATTCAGAAGATTGTACGACTTCATGGTGTTCCATCGTCTATCGTCTCCGATCGGGACGCTCGTTTTACTTCCCAGCTTTGGAAGGGGTTGCAGGAGGCGTTCGGGACGTGGCTACATCTGAGCACCGCCTTTCACCCTCAAATGGATGGTCAGACGGAGACGACCATTCAGACTCTTGAGGACATGCTCCGCGTATGTTTCCTCGACTTTGGCCGCAGCTGGGAGGACCACCTACCCTTGGTGGAGTTCGCATACAACAACAGCTACCACTCCACCATCAGGATGGCACCATACGAGGCGTTGTACGGCAGACCTTGCATATCTTCTTTGTGCTGGACAGACCCTGGGGAGTCAGCACTCGTGGGACTAGAGATGGTCCGGGCCACAACCGAGAAGGTACAGGTCATCCAGGAGCAGATGAGGACAGCTCAGAGCCGGCAGAAGTCATATGCTGACAGGAGGCAGAGGCCACTAGAGTTCGAGGATGGTGACCACGTCTTCTTGCGTGTCTCACCTCGAAGTGATTATAGAGATTTGGCCGAGGCAAAAATTTGTCTCCACGCTTCATCGGACCATTCCAGGTCCTCAGCAGGATTGGCGAGGAGGCTTATCACCTGGCACTACCACCTCAGTTGCACCGGGTGCACGACGTCTTCCATGTATCTCAGCTGAGGAGATACGTGCATGACCCAACACACATCATCGACCATGGGGAGCTAGACGTGGATGATGGGGCGACCTTTGCGGAGGTCCTGGTGGAGATATAGGATCGACAAAGGCGGGTCCTACTTGGGCGATCGATTCCTCTTGTGTGCATCAGATGGCAGCATGGAAACCTCTAGGAGAGCACTTGGGAGCGGGAGGCTCAGATTCATGCTCAGTACCCACTTTTGTTTCCCTAGTTTATGATGTATCTTTACGGGGACGTAAAGCCCTGAGGTGGGAGTAATGTAAAGACCCGTAAATTTCAAGGAAATTTTTTTCTTAATTTTCTTTGGAATTTTACAAGAGCGCAGTTTCTGATGGCACCAGATTCTGAGGCCCAGTGTTCCCGGAATCATTTTCTGAAGTTTGGCTTGGGTACGTTCAGTGAACGGACGAGCGGGTTTTTCTAACTTTTGAACCGGTGCCCGGAATCAAATTCTGAGGGCACCGATGAAATCGCAGCGCCGATATTTTCATAGAAACGCCTATTCCGGAGTTGCGTTTGCTCGGTTGTGGTTTTTAATTTTTGGGCTTAAAGTTAAGAAATAAAATAAATAGTTCGACAAACTTTATTTTATTTCACTTAAGCCACTTGAAGCCACTTGAAATCCACTTAAACTGAGTTGAAGCGGATAGGATACTATCCAAAAATATCCTACCCTCTTGGTAGGATATTTGCGAGGTGGGGCCCGCACGAGCCCCACAGTTTCTTTTCCGCTAAGTAACGCACCCGTGAAAACCCGTCGTTATGAAATTCAACTGACGCGTTTTCTTAAATTCTTAACGCACCATTTAATTGGGTGGTTTATTTCGTGAATTAAATGGGCAGTTTCTTTCGTTGAATTAATTATACGAATTAATGGGTCGTTACTTACCTCTTATCGTTTGTTGGCGTAATAATAAAATAAAACCAACACAACATTTGGAGGATTACACGTTGGGAGGTTTTGACAGAGTTCTTGAGCCTTCATCCTCCTTCGCGAAGAATGCGAAGAACGCGAAGAACGCGAAGAACGCCGTAACCCTCGGAGTTTAACGACGCTTCATCCGAGTCGTTCTTCCCTGCCCCGATCTTCGATCACCGACTGCTTGAGGATAGAGATCTCGGGTTTCTTTTTAATCTCCTCTGTGGTTTTTAACAAAACACGGATTTAATTATTTATAATTAAATCTGTTGTTTTTAGGTCCGTTGAGTTCATCGACACAACACCGGATTCCGCGACGACGCGACACCCTTCCGTGACGATGTGATGCCTTCCGCGACACGACGAACCCCTCCTTCCACCATGAGCAATTCCGCGAAGAACACTCACGCACGACGACTTGTCGAGGTAGGGATTTTTGTTTTGGAAATTCCCTTATTCCCATGAACGTTTCATTAAATTAAAGAATTGTATTTTCTCATGAACAATTTTAGTTAATTAAAATTGTTGTTTCATGTGCTGGATTATTTCTCCCATTTTTTTAACTAACGCGGAGGGTGCGGACCAAACGAACACGGCCCGACAACCCTCCTCTGTTCTTTGTTGTTGTGCGGATTTGACGGGCGACGACGGAACGTTCCGCAACGGAAATTTGATGGTTCCGGAGTGAAGAACGAGTCCTGGGAGGAGCACCGGCGCAGACGGGAAGGAAAACGGACCACCGGAGCAACTCCGGTGGCCCACAGAAGATTCTGGCGGCACGGGTCGCCGTCGCGGCGGCGCCGGCAGCCGGAGGCAGCGGCGCCCCAGCGCGCTGCCGGACGAGACCTTCGCGACTGAAGCCGAGGCGGCGGCGGCCAACGGACCCACGACCGCGCGGGTCCGGCTCACCCGCACGGGACGCGGCAGAAGCCGCGTCCGCGGTTCTCCAGTGCGGCCCACGCGGGGCCGTGAGACCTCCAGACCGCGGGGGCAGCGCCCCGCGACGCACGGCCGTTCAGCCGCTTGGCTGAACCGAGCCCGGCCGGTCCGACCGGCCGGGCCGCGCCCTGGTCGGACCGGACCGGGTCGGGACGACCCGGTTCGGATCGACCCGGTTCGGCCGCCCCAGGGGGGGTCGGGCTGGGTCGGCCTGGGCCCGGACCCCCCGTCTTCGGACCATTTTCAGTCAAATGCCCGTAACATGAGCTACGCACCTCCGAACGACGCGCCGTCAGCGGCAACGCGATCCTTGGATCGAGACGGTCGTTTTGGTATATCGCACTCAAGGTTTCGGAATACTTTGAGTTCAGCCGGGTTGGTTCGTACACGAAACCAACCGGGCCCTCGGAGCGGAAACGCTAATATCTTGAGCTACGGACGTCCGATTGACGTGTCGTCGACTTCGTTGAATTCGTATAAGTGAGAAGGACATCTTTCCATACTATGCCTGAAGTTTGGACGTAGGTGGAGTATGGTCGGGTTGGTTTTTCCTTAAAAACCAACCGGGACCCTGGGACGAAAAAGACAATAACTCTCAGACCGGGCGTCCGATTGACGCGCCGTCTGCGACGTTGAGTTCCTGTTGACGATAAGGAACTTTTGGATAGATAAACTTCGGACTTTGTGACAGTTGATGTATCGGCCTCTCGGCTCGTGGAGCGGACCCTCCCGAACGAGCTTGCTGTGTGCGGGAACCCTAGAGCTGGCCGCGACTACTACTTCGACAGCGACGACCGTGCAGAGATCCTCAGTGGACTGCGGCGACGACTGTGCGGAGATCCTTAGTGGACTACGGCGACGGATGTGCAGAGAGCCTCAGTGGACTGCAACGAAGACTGTGCAGAGATCCTTAGTGGACTGCGACGACTACAACACCCAGCGATCCTACGTGGATCAGTGCTACAAGTCCTGTGTGGGCCCGATCCTGTGTGGGTCTGATCCTGTGTGGGTCAGTGCTCAGCAGTTCTGTGTGAGCCAGCGCCTACAGGTCCTGTGTGGGCCCGATCCTGTGTGGGTCTTGCGGGGGTTTGTTACCTATCGATCCATTGTGGGTCTGACGATGTAGATGGATCAGTGATCATCTTTATCGTCATCCGAAGAAGTATAACTGTGTGAGCTGAATCCTGTGTTACTCTCCTTTGTGGATTGTGATGAGCTATCCTGTGTGGATATACTGTTTTACTCTCCTTTGTGGATTGTGTTGAGCTATCCAGTGTGGATTTACTGTTTTACTCTCCTTTGTGGATTGTGTTGAGCTATCCTATGTGGATTACTTTTACTCTCCTTTTTGGATTGTGTTGTGCTATCCTATGTGGCTATACGTTTTGCTTTCCTGTGTGGACTGGGTTGTGCTTGAGCTCGGACGTTGGAGCCGAGCGGGAATTGATGACTTAGGTATATGTATGGGCATATACCTAAGCAGTTTCAGATGTTACTTCATGATTGTATCTTTCCTTTGTGGTTATCCTTTGTGGATTCTGGGAGACCTTCGGGGGTGTCGGGGTCCCTAATGAGTAGCTTATACTCACCCCTGCACGAGCTATGCCCGCACTTCGTTGTGTTGGTTGCAGACGACAGACAACGCTGATCGTGGTGGGGGCGTGCGGAGCAGGACGGTACTTGGAGGTGGACCACTGGGCGGGACGTACTCAGAGTGGACAGCTGGACCGAGGAGCTGTGGAGGCTATATGTACCCACCCTTTAGGTGGGACTTCCAGAGGACGGCTCGATGCTGCTGCTTTTCTTTTCAGTTGTTGTTTTTCCCTTCAGTTGTACTTTATAGTTTGGCTTATATTTCCGGCCCCTTTTACTTTCAGCACAGCTTGTTACAGTTTTTACTTAGTGTTTACTTTTCCGCTTGCTTACTCTATGGTGCTTGTTTACTTTTAAAAGGCAATGCCTTCCCTTTTTTTGGGATTTACGCCTTGGTGCTAGTCGCCAGCCCCTGGCCTATGGAAGGCGGGCATGGGGTAGTCATGGCACGGGCCCCGAGGACAGGTCGTGACAAGATGAGTTTGTGGTAGAAATTAGTTGAAGGTTGAAACTCTACTTGTCAAGAATAAATATATATATATACCTATCTCTTATCCTATGAATAAATTAATTCTCAAACTTTAGTAAAGGGATATTAAAACAAAAAATGTGTTATCCTAATACCTTATGTCTTTTTGAACTGATAATATTTTAAATCAAAATAGATTGAAGGCTTTGAGGCCCTCAATTTTACACTTGTTTGTGATTGATGACCACAATCACTCCCTACAAAATTTATGTTTTTCCTCCAATTATATGTCTCTTATTTCCACCAATGTTCTCCTTATCGAGATCATAATTTGGTGGTGACTTTTTCATTTCCCTTTCCCTCTTATTAAGGCTAAATTTTATTAACCTTATTTCCGATGTGGGTTTTCCACAAAGGTATTTTCTATTTTCAACCTTTTATTTTTGAAAAACATTTTCCAATTATGAGTACGCAATTTATTGAAGGAGCGGAGAATGTAACACCCCAAGCATTCACGATACGCTTCTCTTTCAATAATGCAATAGCTTGCATTGTACGCAAGTTTGAGATTCTAACGCACCGCGACCAATCAAAATAGCCATTATGAATAGTAATACCCACTTTTTGAAATTATATATGTTTTATACTTCAAAATGAACTTCATTTTTGGATTCATAATATCCAAATTAGCCTATGATGAATTTTTGGTATTTTTCTGAGAACTTCCAATTTTTTATGAATAGTGAAAAATACTTAAAACAACTTTTTTAATAAAAATAATTTGTAGTGATAAATTATATTATTGATTGGTTTTAAAGTATAATTAGAATATATTTTTACCATTTTATCCAATGGTGGTAATTAGAATTAATTTCACTTTGAAAATTTGACATAAACAATTGTCAATATTTTGATATATATTGTTTCTTAAAAACACGCTATTTATTGTGAAATCGGGAATTAATTATAAAATTAATTAATGCAACATATATGTTTTGAATTTTTTAAAATAGACATCAATTTTGAATTCGGAATATCAATTATAGATTAGGGTGAAATTTGGGCATTATTTTGAAAAACTTCAATTTTTAATGAATAGGGAAACCACTAAGTGGTAGTTAAAAACTGATTTTTCATTTAAATGAATCATTACCACTTCTGTGATTTGATTTTCAAAAATCCGACATACATGTTTTTAATTAGGAAGTAAAATGTGGTTCAATGGGATTAAAATAATTTTTTGGTGAAAAGTAACTTTTATGTTTAATTAATCACGATTAAAGGTAATTGGTGAAATTTAAGGTAAAAATGATATTATAAAAATATGAAATGACCTTTAAACTTGTCCTACCCCTATTGGAGGAGTCATGGCCGACCAAGGAAATCCATGGGTCAACTTGGAGACCCCATGGAGCCACTTTGGTAGGAAAATGACATAAATAACTTTTTATTTAAAGTTAAAATAAAAATGTCACAAACATAAGTTGTTTTACTAAAACAATTTTTAAATTGGGTTATACAAGTCATATTTTTGACTATAAATATTCATTAGAAAGCTAAAAATATTTCCTACATCATGATAGTATTTTAATAATTTTTAGACTTTAAATAAATTAAATGGTTTATGACACAATGATGATGCAACGATTACCTCATTATTTAACGATTTAAATAAAATGAATAGATAATGAAACATCTAAAACAAACACTTGTCACAAACATATTGGATGAGTAGATTTCTAACCCTTATCACCATATCCTCGAAATATTTCATTGTTGGACCTTTATAATCCGAAAATCATTTCATAATAAAGTAACATTTCAATCATTCCAAGAGTGCCCCTCCTCTCCACTTATAAAAGGCCCCCACCACTACCACCTTAATCACACTTTCAAAGCCTTTTGGCTCGGCCAAACTCTTTCCAAATACTCTCTAAACTTCCCTCTCTTACTCCTACAAGCATCACTTTGGGCAGAAGTCTTCCCAAAGAAGCCTTTGGCTCAAATCAAAAAGAGTTACCCGATTTTAAGGTAATGTCTTCCCTAATGTTGTTTTGTTTTATTTTTCTTCTCCAACCCCCTAAACACTGTTTATTATTTTGTTTTGTAACAAAACCAGTATCTTCAATATACTAGGATGTTGTTATAATAAGTATTAGAGCTACACTTACACACACCTACATCTAATGGTTAAATAACATACTGTTTCTGTGGATAGCGAATTTCTGCCTCACAAAATGATGGTTGTTCAACACTCATATAACACCTTCGAAGGTAGCCATTAAGATGTAACTATATTTATAAATGATATATAATATGTTTATGTTTTACTTGAACTTCTGTATTTTTCATTTATGGCATACCTTTATGATTTCCATTATGGGTAAACACGATATTTTCATTTTAGGAAGTGCGGACTACCGCCCCCTCAAAGTGATTTGAATCGTTAATACCATATGTGGGATGTATAAAGGATGGAGTAAATGGTATTATACATTATATTATACTGGAATTATATTATACCTTTATATCATTATGTTTCATTCCATTAAAATATTAAATAGAAATGAAATTAGCGTTCATGCGTACGTACGGCTTACCATCTCCATGAACGGTGCATTTCATTTCTTACCTCTAAATGTTATGTAATATTATAAATGCATGTATATAATGGATATATATGTTATATAATATATCTACATCCTGAATATAATTCTGGATATAATGGATATTTCACCACATGAACAACTTGTAATTATTAGAAGTATATTTTTGACTCAAGTACCAAAGATCGACAAAACGACCGTTATTAACGTAAATAAATACATAATGTTCATAACATGGAAATAAGTGATATAAAAGGAATAAAAACTTGAAAAATGTTATTAATCAATTATAAATTAACTCTAGTTTATTATTCTGGAGGTTAAAGAATGGTCTAGTAAATACAGGACGCAAGGTAAGGGAACTTCTAACCCAATTTCCATTCATTGGGTTAATCTCCTACTTTCAAATTATGTCATGATATTATTGTGTCCTATCTCGTATTTGTACTTTCTTTATTTGTAATTATATTTAATACACATAATAGATATATTTTGTTTAAAATTTATCTTTTTAAGGGACTTCGTCTCAATCTCCATTCATTGAGGAATATTTTGTTTTATACACAAATTTCTTTTATACAGTGTATAACCCCCTTTGACTTTTACATTTATTCAAAAGGAAACTTTTTATACGAAGTGTTTTACTAAACGACAAAAAGGGAATGTTTTTCTGGTCGTACGTATGCGGTGACAACGACTTCTCTACCGCCGTGACCATTATTTGAGTTTCGGCTTCCTCTACAAGCCATAACTTTTTTTAAATAATTTAAAAAAGAGAGAGAGATATTTCTCCCAAATGTATGAAAATCCGGTGAAAATGTATATGTATATAACGCAATATTAAAATTGTTTTTAGAAAACACGACTCTAGAGTATGATAGATAGGAATGGATTGGGCGTGGACCCATCATGGCCTGTAATTAGTCGAGCAATCACAGAATTAGTTATTTCGTTTTCATAATCTTGCATAGTGTTTTCAGAAAAACACTGGAGTATATTTGAGCAATTTTAAATGTAAGTGTCTTCTACAAATCGAACTGGTATTTTGATACCACAATTAATTTCAAACGGTATTTTAAAAAATGGTATTCCTAAATATTTATATACCATTTTTCATATAAGGAATGAATTATACTTAATAAGTGACGGGTGGATCCCGCTATAGCTCCTCGATGCATCGGCAGGTATCATGAGACAAACTACTGTCTTGGAACGAGGCCTTGACAAAATCTTATTTGTAGTCTTGGCACAAGGACTTGGCTACGTGGTTATGATATTATGGAATTATCCATTCCATCATTATGAAAGTGGTTATTGATATTGTGTGTGGTTATTCAACAAGTAGAATATCCATGTGAATAAGTAAATGGCATTATTTA
Organism: Viscum album; assembly: GCA_963277665.1. Taxonomy (NCBI): domain Eukaryota; kingdom Viridiplantae; phylum Streptophyta; class Magnoliopsida; order Santalales; family Viscaceae; genus Viscum; species Viscum album. The sequence continues at coordinate 1,996,121,530 of OY728151.1, forward strand.
ATTTTGCTTTTGCCATAATATGCTGAAGTCCAACATTAAAAAGGCCTTTGTTTTAGTTATACATTGCCTTAAATGTTAATATTTATTTATGAAATCTTCCGCTATATTGTTATCCTTACTGAGCATCTGAGCTCACCCCTTTTAATGTTTTAATTTTTCCAGGATGTGAAGAAGTATATTATGAATGACCTGTAGGGATAAAATAAGGGGATATGGAGAGAAGATGTTGTAGTTTTGTTTTACTTTATGATGTAATGTCAGACTTATGAATGTATCTAGTGTTTCCAAGGATACTAAACTAATCGGTCTTTCGAGACCTGATATTTTTTGATAATGCCAATGTTACGAAGTAATGCACCGACTCTAGACCCTGGGGTCGGGGCGTTACAGGAAACCTCGTCCCTCAATTCCCTTCTAAAAACTGAAACAAGTTCCAATATGGTCTAGGTGTTTGTAACTTCTAAAAAACTTATCATTTTGTTCATAAACCTCCAAGGAACAATCCTCCACATAGATTCCACAATCCGTGTGATCCTTCCCAATTCCCAAACCAATACAATCACTTTTCTTAGAACCAAAATCAAGGAAATACCAATCTGGGAAAAGCCTCTTCTTCCAAAAAACCATGGGAGAGGGCTGAAGAATATACTGCCTCGTTCACCCATTCCAGCCTTAAAAATATTAAAACCCAAATTTGTCAACTTGCATCCCACCTTAGTTAGTAGCAACCATCCAATTCATCCAAAATCCTAGCTCAACCATTACCCATCCCCAAGGGTAATGTAATTGAAATTTCACTTAGATCAGGAATGAAAATTGCTAGGACTCAAGCTAAATCCTCCAATACCCATTGAATATTGACCTAGAAAATTAAAAGAAAAAGAAACATGAAAAAGAATCTGAAGCCATTCCCTCATCTCCTTCAATTATACTTAATAACTTGATTCCTTTTCCTCAAGACATTTATAAGACAAAGGTTTCGTTTGAACCTGATCCTGAAATGATCAACATATCTAGATGTGTTGATGTAAAAAATCCTCTATTAGATGTCATAAAAAAATCCCTATGTATTTAAAGATTCTTAAGGAATTGTTCTCCCATAAGAGGAAACTTAGGACCTTAGAAAATGTATCCACCCAGCCGTATATTCCCATAAAGTGAAAAGATCCAGGGACCTTTATGGTTTCATGCCAAAGTAGAAGTTCCAACTTTTCTGATGCACTCATATACCTAGGAGCCTCAATTAATTTCATGCCCAAATACATATTATCTAAACTTGGTCGATGTCCCTTACATCCAATGGGTGTTGTCATTCAATTTTCCAATCGAAGCACTACTAGTCCTGAGGGTATAATAGAGGATGTCCTTGTTCGTGTGAATGATCTTACCTCCCCTGATTATTTTAATGTCCTTGACATGGAAGTTGAAAAGAACTTTTCTCGATCACCCGTAATTCTAGGAAGACCATTCCTCATGACTGTTATAACCAAGATTTATGTATATTCAGGCATCTTATCAATGGAATTTGGTGACCAATAGGTCATGTTCAACATTTTCAAAGCCATTTGATACCCATCTAAGGATTACATTGCATTCTCAATACATGATTCTTATGAAATTTCTAAGAGTAAATTGACCCCCAGTCCATCATGTTTCTACAGTTCTAATGAAAAAGTATCATGTAAAGTCTTCACCATGATTATCCAAGTCATAAATGGAGATCTGGATGTTGACCTTTCATTCATAGACATCGTCAATTTGGAAGAACATGAAAACTCTCTTGAATACTACATCAACTCTAATTTCTACTGCTCTGCAATTGACAATATTAATGGAAATGTATTTGAAGAAAATGAAATCCATTCTTACATTTGAGAGTTTTCCATACAACAAATAAATGGTGAGAATGATTTGAAACCTCTTCCTAAATACGTAAAATATGAAATCCTTTTTGATGATCACTCATATCATATCATTGTCTACGATTCACTTACTGAAACCGAGGAGCCCCATCTTTTTCAGGTGTTAGAGGGAAAACAATCCTTAGGTTGGAACCTAGATGACATACTAGGAATCAACCCTATCCTTTTCATGCATCACATCCATCTGGAGGAATCACCCAGACCAATTAACAACCACAATGAATACACAATCCACTCATACATGAGGTAGTTAAGGAATATGTCACCAAGCTTCTTCAAGAGGGTATTATCAACAAAATTTCTGATAATGAATGGGTTAGACCAATTCAAGTTGTACATAAGAAAGGTGGGATAAATTTTGTCAAAAATAAACATGGGGATCTAGTCACAACTCGAGTGAAGAACAAATGTCTTGTGTGCATTGATTACTAAAAATTAAATGTTGAAACAAGAAATGATCACAACCTTCTTCCATTCCCTGATCAAATGATATAATGATTAGTTGGAAAGTCACACTATTAATTTCATGATGGATACACCGGCTACTTAAAAATTCCAATCGCACCTTAGGACAATGAAAACTATACTTTCACTTGCCCCTTTGGAACATATGAATATAGGAGAATGCCTTTTGGCCTTTGCAATGCTCCTACCACATTGCAAAGGTGTATGATCGATATTTTTTTGGAATTCATTAAACACTGAATGGAAGTCTTCCAGGATGACTTTACCATTTATGGTGATTCATTTATATCTTGACTGAATTCACCCTCTCTAGTCCTCCAAAAGTGAGTCAAATGTAACCTTGTATTTAATTTTAAAAAATGTCACTTCATGGTTGCAAGTCGGATTGTTCTTGGGAATATAGATTCAAAACATGGTATTGAAGTTGTTCATGTCAAAATTGAAGTGATCCAATAAAATCCTGAACCCACCTCTATTTGAGACATATGTTCATTCCTCGGTCATGCTGGTTTCATTCAGGAATTCATCGATAACTTCTATAATATTTCCTCCCAGTAAATCGATTTCTCCAAAATGATGTCATTTACCATTTCTATATGGTTGTAAAGAGATCCATCACAGAACTAAAAACTTCTCTTACAACTACATGAGATAATCCTACCCCTAGATTGTTCTTTTCCCATCGAGTTGATGTGTGAGGCTTCTGATAGATCCATTGGGGTTGTTCTTTGTCAAATAAGAGAAAATAATTTGTCATTTCACCTATTATTTCTCAAAAACATTGGATGATAGTCAATATCACTACACTATCACTGAAAAAGAACTTTTAGCAGTTATTTTTTTCTTAGAGATAAATTTTTCCCTATTTCTTTGGTTCCAAAATCATCATCTTCACAGAGAATTACTCTATAACATTCTTACTCAAGAAACGTGATTCCATACCGAGGAAAATAACATGGATCCAAATTCTCGAAGAGTTTGACCTTGAAATCAAAGATAGACCAGGAAAATTATACCCTGTGGTTGATCACCTATGTAGACTTTCTAATTCTTCTCATTCATAAGTCATTGATCATGAATTCCCCAATGACCACCATTCATCTACCACTCCAAAAATACCATGGTATTTCCCAATTGTAAATTACATGGTTTTTGGTGTTTTTCATGAAATTTTTTCTAAATAACAAATAAATGATGTTGAAAAGTGATTCCAAATACTATTTTTGGGAATATTATAATCATTTTAAAACTGTTGTTGACATGGTAATTATGAGATGTGTTGATGAAGATGAACATTCCTCCATCATAGAATTCTATCACTCACTTCCTCGAGGTGGAAACTTTGGAACACAAAGGACCTCCTGAAAGGTCCTAAACACTGGATTCTTCTGGACATCACCCATTAAGGACCCACTTTAGTTCTTTCAATCACATCGCACTTTCCAAATGTTTCGCACAATTTCCAAAATAAATGAAATTCTAAAAAATCATTTATTCTTCTATGAGATCATTGATGATTGGGGCATCGTTTTTAGGGGACCATTCCCCGCATCCAATGGATTCTCATACATTATTATTGTGGTTGATTATGTTTCGAGGTGGGTCGAGGCTAATCCCAATAGAAAGGATGATTCACATACTATTAGTGAGTTCCAAAAGACATACATCTTTCACTAATTTGGCACACCACGTGCCGTGATATGTGACTTAGAAACCAATTTTTTTAATAACACCATTGTATCTATTTTGAAAAAGAAAGGTTTTGTACATAAAACATCAACAGCGTGTCACAGCCAAACAAATGGCATGGAAGAACATTCTAATAGACAAGTCAAAAGAGATATTGAGAGAATTTTTAAGCCCACCAGAAAATATTAGCCCGAATGACTTGGTTAAGCACTTTGAGCTTATCGAACTACCTATAAAACACCAATTGGGATTTCTCATTTTAGGATTGTTTTCAGTAAATCATGTAATTTACCAATTGAAATCGAACATAAGTCTATTTCGTCTGTGAAAACATGTATTTTTTATTGTGAAAAATCTGGTGAAGAAATGTTGTTACAATTGGTTGAACTGGAAGAGCTTTGACTTGATTCTTATGAGAATTATTATCTCTAGAATGAAAAATACATTGAACTCCATGAAAAACACATCCTGCGAAAGGTATTTCGTGAAGGTGAAAAGGTAATACTCTTAAATTCTCAATTTCGACTTCACCCAGGTAAGATTACTTCTCATTGGCAAGGTCCTTTTATTATTACTAATGTTTACCCATTTGGTGAAGTGAATGTCCAATACCCCTCTTCAAAAAGGATATTCACAATTAATGGACCTCAGTTAAAGCATAACCAAGAAAGGACACACATCTCGGGATCCGTCTATACTTCCACTAGATCCCCAACTTCCACCGACCCACCACCAGATGAATACATTGACCCACCAAATCCAATCCAGGGGCTCCTCTTTACCTTTAACTCTCTATCTCTCTTCATCTCTCTTCCTCTTTCTTCTTCCCCCTAACACTATCATTTTTACCTCTTTCATCATCAAACCATTTCATTTATCTTTTTATTTTTGTGTGGGTGTTTCTTATAAAAACACTAAAAAATTAAAAAAAACTAAAAAATTATATAAATAAAAAAAGAGTCATACTTACTCACCATATAGTTTTGAAATTATGTACAACCATTTTGGGGAGTCAACATAAATGGTTTTATCGATAAAAGAAGGTGTTTTAATCACGACTGTGGATAATGAATCCTATTTCAAAACTAAAAAAATTTTAATGATCAATTTTTGAATTAGAAAGTAATTTCCCCTAATCGTGAGGAACAACATTAGCATTCATTCCAAGGCCACATATGGACATATTTTCAAAGTGTGTATTATTAACCCCATTTGTGAGTCTGGAGTTTGTGGACCATCAAGTTGAAATTCATACTTTCGTGTGCAATAATATGATAGTGGCATTTTCGAAACCCCATGAGGATTATAATAGCCAAATAGCCTCCCATTTAACATAAATTAATCCACCTTTTGAAATCCCCTTCGATATTATGAAAAAAAATTGTTTTTAGTAACATTACAAGCCCAATCCCTTATCCCACCCAACATCAACATGGATTTTCATTGCATATTTTTTAGAAATTTAAGTGTTGGGGTAATGTATTTTATTTTGGGAACCCATTTGTTGATATTCACCTAGTTTTCATATTCCTGAGGGAAACCATCGATTTATGTGTGGGGGAGAAGTTTTCATTCATTGGGGTTTGGGAATGTATATATGATTATCCTGTACAAATGATATTTGGAAGTGTTAAAAAATAAAACAAATAAAAAAATAAAAAAAATTGAAAATAAGAATGGGTTGTGTCATGGGTGGGTCAATAATCACTCTTCCATAACAATTTATCTTATTATAACTATTACAATTAGTGTCATGAAGAGATCAATCTTGGGTTGGGAGATGTGTTTGAGATCGGTTTCAAGTTCTTATTTTGAAAAAAAAAATTAACACTTATATCATTGGGAGAAGTTTCGTGGTTTGTAAATATATCATTTCACATACACATCAAATTTCCTTACACTTTTGCATCTTATTTCACTTTTTCATTCCCTCATAAATATGTGTTTCTATTTCCTTTCATTTCTCATTTCAAAAAAAAAATCATTGCCTTTTCCATGATGGTCTTTTACCCCCTTTTTCCTATCTTTTTAATATCATCTTCCTACCATTACATAGCAAAAAAACGCCTAAAAAGACCACTTGATTTTTGAGCACATTAGGATAAGCAGTGGAAGTTGAGAGCTCTTACAAACTCGAACATTTTCACTTTTTGTTGATGAATGAGTGAAACTCCATAAATTAATTTTATCATCTTGAGAGGAGTAAGTTTTGGGTGCCACCATTTTATCTTTATAAATTTGATCATGAAAAAATGAATTGTTTTTGGAACATCTATTTATAGTAACATGTGGTAGAATTCAGTATGGTCGAGAGAAATTGCCTTAACCTCCCCTAATTGGGGAAAACAAAATTGTAATATTTTTTGGTGAGTGAAAATGATTTTGTCATGTTTTTATATTTATTACACATGAGGACACATAGAAGACTATGTGTGGTGGATTTAAGGGTATTAACATATTCAGAAATTATTATATACTCCCTTTACAGATTTTATGTGAAATGTTCATAATTTGTGTGAAATATAAATGTTTAAATATTAAATCTAAATTCTTATCACTATTTGAATTCATTTAGATTCAATTATATTTAATGTTTTAATAATAACTATCACAAAACTAATCCATATTGAATATTTCTTGTTTTTCAGGATTGTTAATTCAATATAAACCATTTCTTTTGAAGGAATAATGGGCCAATTCTTCAATTTGAAGGGTTATATGAAGCACACAAGAAGACCCAATGAATTTGTGATGAAACTGGACCACCTATGACAATTGAATCATTGGGCTAAATCTTCAATTCCAAATTCCTTTTTTCTCCGAAAATGTTTGGGGGATAATTTAAGTAGTCGTGGATAAAAATTATAGGTCCCAAATCCAATAAAAATTGGCCCAACTGATGCTTTGATGTCCAACCCACCATTCTATCTGAGTATTACAATCCAGACTCTAATCATGGAATTTCTCATGATCTAGTCACCAAATCAAGATACGGTTTTCAGTTTTAACTAGGAGACATATGAGGTTATCTTTTTTGAAGAATTAATTCGTATGTAAAGTCATCTTCTGATTCAAAAATCAATTCACATTTTGGCCATAGAAAAATCATGTATAGAAATGGAAAGTTTAACATTTTTTATAAAAACCACCATACATTTGGCTCCATATGTGGAAAGTCATCAAAATATTTAGAGTAGCCAGAAGACATTATTATATAAAACATTAATCTAGGTGATATCTCAAGATTAACTATCTGAATGTCCAAATCATTGAGCCAAGTAAAGGGGTAGTTTAGGAATGCAAACAACCCAAACAATTGGGCATTAAATACATACCCCTCTTATCATTACATGGAGTTGGAATTTAAGAATATAGGAGCATAAATTGGCACGAACATAGCCTATAAAAAGGCTTAAGTGGACCTTACATATTCAATTTTTTATTTGGGAGACCCTTCCAACTCTCTTTGTTTTCAATTTTGTTTGTGTTCTTCATTGTTTTTATCTTGTTTGTATTTTTTGTAATTCTTTTTAATGCAATATTATTCTTAAATATCTCTTATTCTCAACCACCTTCTATCATTTAATGTTAATGTTATTAATTTTTTTTAAATCATGTTAAAACCCCTTCCCCTCTTTTTCTTTCTCATTAAATCTAAAGTCAGTATTTAATTCCCTTCACTGTTTGTGTGTGTGTTCGATGCACCACTCTTTTCTTATCCCTTTATTTTTCATATCATTTAATTTATCATCATAATAAATATAAACATATTACTAATCATTTCAATGGATGAGTAAATCAATCATTGGGTTGAGTTATAATTTAGGTATGTTAAGAGATTGAGATATTTTTATTGATTAATATTCATTAAATTAACATTGTTTATGTTGGAATTAACATGTCATTGATTAATGAATTGTTTTCTTTTTCATATGGATTTTATGGATTATTGGAATTATAAATACACTACCACAATCATGTACTAATTGATATTAGAATGATAGTTAAGTAAAGGTTGGCATTAAATACTTAACACATAGGAATTACAATCAACGTCATATTGTGACATGAGAGTAAATTGAATACAATATAAAGTAAGCTCAAGGATATCACAACATTAACTACATGATGATGAACTCTTCCCAATATTTATCAAAATTTTAAATAAATGTTAATAAATAAATCATTTAAATTATTCTATACAAACAAACCCCCCCAATCAAAATACAATCAACTAAAAAGATTCGACTATTAAAAAGTAGTATCACCGAGGATTCAACCTGAGTGATGCTATACACATTAGCAGAGCACTAGAACCTTGACCGATCAATAAGAGATAGTCAGCCGCGCTTTCAGAAATTGGGTAGATTATATTCATACTTTTGACTCCAATAATTCTTATAGATATATTGATGTTTAATATGGTTATAGATTTGTTGATCGAGAAGCTTCTAGTGCATTTCATTAGTGAATCCATGGATGAGTTGGGTCTGATGAGTTTGTATGAAAATATAATTCTAGATGTATATGAGGATGGAGACCTAGTGTTCTTGGAAGCCTTTCAAGTCACAACCACACTTATTGGGGAAGTTATGAGTGAGAATACATATAACCCCATGATCTAGAAAATTAATATTGATTCAAATGGTTGTGACACCTCGAGTGACTGGTTTGAGTCTCTTGATGATTTTATACTCTTCATGTGGTGTCTAGTAGTTCCTTTGTCCTTGAGATATACGTTATTAAAGATGTGTATCAATATACATTTTTCATTCACATCAAGGAAACATAAATGATTAACTCTATGATAGGTTCATAATATTGGTATTAGATGGTATTTAAAGATGTAGATTACATTAATGGATGTTTGACCTACCCGCAGATCAAAGAAGAGCAGAAGAGACTAGATTTGTGGTTGAAGGCGCATCCCATTATAGTGTGGATATGGGATGATACCTCTATGGATTTTGTCATCATACTATCTCACATTATGATTGGGAAATATTCCATGTGGGTTATTTCTGAATATCTGATGAAATTGACACAATATCCTCCAACCATGGAGTCAATGAAGATAATGGACCACACATGCCTACATTTTTGAGAGGATTATTTGAATCATATAGTGAACTCAATGATATTTTCATATAATGATACATATCATACTTCTTGAGTTTCTTATGTATTTTTGGAGGATTTGAGAACAAAGTTAAGGTTGAGAACACTATATCATTGGCATTTGGATGGTGATTTAGATAAGACCATCCAGAATCTCAATTATGTGTTCTAAGAATGTATTCATGATTTTGAAAGTTTTTAGTAAATGAAAGTATAATTGTACAAGTTTCCATTTAATAAAAACTATCAAATCAGGATCACAGTTGAAACATTTGTAGCATTGTTTGGGTTTCCATGGAAATTCTAGTTATCTTGAGATATGGTGGGTGAGAATTCCTTATTAGGACTGGGTCTCATCCTAGAAATTATAGAGATATATTAGATAATTTAAAAAATATTAGATAGAAATTAGAGTCACTATAAGTCATATTCTGACCATATTCATCACTCATTAGAGTATCAAGTTGGTAATCAGTTGTTTCTTTAGGTATCGGTTTGACTGGGACAGAATCACTTGGGAAAATCCAGAAAATCGGTGTCCCATTACGTTTGTTCATTTAGTAATATAGAACATCTTGTAAAGGTATCCAATAAGATATATATTTTACCACATATGACCCCAATCCATAATGTATTTCATGTTTCCTAGTTAAAGACATACCATCCACAACAAACTCATGTTCTAGAATGCAAGGACTTGGATGTTGAACATGATGCCACCATATTAGAGTATCCAGTTCATTTCATTGATTATTAGAAAATGTTAATCTATGTTAATTCAATATTTTAGTCCATTTACTCTAATATCATGGTGTTGATAGACAATAGAATGAGTTGGAATATTTTTCGAGGTAGTAGTGACCTCACTTGTTTTCTTTTGAGGATGCCTGTTGAATTTATGGGTGCTGAATGTGGCATGGTGGAGTGTTTGTGACACCCTATGGGTCACAAGTATGTAAAAAGTTTTCTTGTATTATTATATTAATTTAAATTTTAAATTTTTGGTTTTTATATGTATAAAATTATGGTTTTGGGGAAGATAGTACAAGGTTCCTGGTTAGCGCACAGTCTCTCTAACTATACAGATAACTCTGTGAAAGGATGGTTTGGGTGAAGAGTAATTTTACATGGTATGAGCATTGTTTTATAAACTATAGGTGCCCAATGGTTACCCATGATGCATAATTTTCGGAAAGAAGTATCTTAAACACTGTTGGTGAATGTTTTTTCTAACCATGTATCAAAATTCTATATTTTTTCCATGACATGAAAATTTTGGAATTTTACAAAAATAAACATGTCATTTTTTATTACCTTGGAATCATTTATTCTCCATCATGTGTGAATGAATTTTCATTTTATTGGATAATTATTTTATACTCTATTTTGTGGATTTTCCTAGTGATTTTTCTTGTTTGAAACGAGTTAATTCCTTTTATCTATGTTTTTCCCTTCATTTCCCCCTTCCTTTTATTCCTCGGTTTTTATGGATGTGTATAACCCTAGAAGGGGTTCTGTTTTATTCTAGGAAATGTAGTGTGGATTTTAATTTATTTTATTTTTATATAGTTGTGTAATTCATTCTCATAATAATTCAATGGAGTTTTCATCAAAGGGGATGAGGTTATAACCCATTCTGATTTAGGTGTATTTATTTATGTGTGTTTTCTATAGAATACCATTAAACCCATAGTTTCCTCCAGTTTATCACTATCTAATTTCCACATTGTTGGTTATTGGTTGATGATGATAGCATGATTGATTTTATTGGCATGGATTGAAAATTTGGGTGTCAAATTCGGTTTTCCAAATTGGAATGTCTTTTATTCACTATAAGTGTTTACTAATATAGATAAAAGGGGTTTTGGGGTTTCAAATGGATTTCTTAAATGGTTGTAGATATTTTTTTTACCTTTTTATAGTGTTTTAATTAATATGAGCATGTTTTTTTATAAAATTTTATTTTGAAATGGTTTCTATTGTGTAGAGAAATCTTTCCATTATGTTGACATGGAGTAGCACATGGGTTAACCAGGGTGTGAGAGATGGGTCATCTAGTGAAATATGAGAGCCTCAAGGGAGAATGAACATTAAATATTCAATATTATTACAAGGTACCACACGATATTTTAATAGTAAATAGTGATATCTTCCACATGATTTCTACGAGACTAGGGGAGAGCTTCTACTTTGTCTAACCAGCTGGAAACATTTAACTATAATATCCCACATTATATCCTTGTGGTTAGGGAAAAATGTTAAACTACACATGATGGGTTGATTTATATGCTTTTTGAATTGGATTATTTCTTTTTTGAAATGATATAATTTCTGTTATTCCAATTTCCAATTATATGATTGTAAAAATTTGAAGTTATACTCAACTTTATTATGACAAATTAGATATGTAGATAATGTTATTCCTTTGAACATATATCCCTATTTTATCCTTATTTTAGGTTTTTTGAAATAAAAAATCACTTTTGAAATGATCCCGAAGGGATTTCAATGTCTTGTTTAAAACCAAGTGTTTCAAATTGGGTTTACTATGAAATTTCTTTCATAAAATTTAAATTTTTTTCCTCAATAAAATCCATAAATAGACTGATGATGTTATCATACTGGGATATGTTCCTCACACCATATATATTCTTTTTGGAAAATACAGTTTTTTTGGGAAATATGGAAAAACAATGGCACCAAAAACCTAGGTGGATATTCATCATTACGGTTGCCTCTTTTTTGACTAATGGAACATGGTAACAATACAATAGGATGGAATGTGAGGTGTCTTATTTTTTAAATTTTGTATCCATTGGGTTTTATGTGCAGGCCATGTTTATTCTTGTTTAAATTATTTTTAATTTTATACTTTTACTTTTGATATCGTAAATATGTCCTATTATGGAATGTTTTTTATATGATGTATGTAGTCGTTTATGCTATCTTCTCTTTATTTATTATATGATTTGGTTGGTTCTTTTATGTTATTAAATTTAATGATAGTGGTGTGGTCATCCCATTTCAGGAATGGTCATTATAAAATCTACGCACTTTATTACATATTTAAACATGATTTATTACATAAACATGGATGTAAAGACTCATATTTTTCCTTGTTATTTTTTTAGCTAAATAGAAATATTACAAATCCATGAAAATCTACGGTGCATTATTCTGATGAACGGTGTGCTCAAAATGAATTTCTGAACATTTTTTAGATACGTTCAGTAAATGTGAGAGTAGGTTTTTGTAACTTTTGAACCGGTGCTTGGAATTGAAATCTGAGGACATTGTTGAACTCGCAGTGTCTATATTCGCATAAATATAACTTCACCATGACCATAGTAAGTCGTGGGTATAGGATAGTATTCTTGATTTTTGTGGGAGAGTTAAAAGAATGAAAATAAAATAAAACACATTTTATTTATTTTTTCTTTTGAATCATTCCATTTAAATTCATGATGGTGGGGACCGCCCAAACCCCCATTTAATGTGGGGAAACCCTTGGAAAACACTCAACTTAATGTGCCAACCATAAAATAATTAAAGTTCCAAATTTAATTGAATTAATAACTTAACGTATTTAGAGCGGCACCACACTTTTGTCAGAAGAAATTGCTGGCAAAGGAGTGGAGAACTTGGGAGAGCCTTTGGATAAATATCCTCCAACGAATAACTTTCTCTGGATCAAGAATGTGGACGACACACGAGCCCAGATCAGAAATGTGGTGCTGGAGCGATGAACATCGATGTCCCCTTCATTGACTTCATCCTCTTCCTCATGAAACCTCCAGTGGACGAACGAGGTAGTGATTTGGTTATTTTTTTCTTCGTGGATTTTAGGTAGTTTCCATCATCATGAATTTCCTTCTATCAGTTAACGTGGATGGTGCATTCCAAACAAACATGGCCTAATACCTCCGCAATCATTCTTGTTCAATGAGTTATTCACAGGCCGCAATGATGGAGGCATCACAACCACACCACTGAAGGAGACCACTACCCATTGGCCGCAACAGTGAGTAGACAATCGTCAGAATGCCAGATGGCCGCGAGGAGGTGGTGCGGCACACGTCCGCGCCGCCGGTTGAGAAGGAGGTCGTAGACTATTGGCCGCAGCAAAGCAGGTTGGTGGCCGACATCCGGCTGACCGCATGGCGAGGAGTCGGTGCATGCTTGTGCCATCGGATCTAGGGACCACATTCGCATGGATGAGGCAGAGGTCAGAGGGTGGCCGACATCCAGCTGACTGCGATGGAGCAGCAGCGTGTTTCTGCGTCGTTCGGAAGAAAACCGGCCACAGTGACACCCCAAGTGGGACCGCTTGGCAGTCCCCCACACCAGTAGGGTGATATAATGGTCTGCTAGACCGGTTGGGTAAATCGGGTGGCAACTCCCCCTGGGTGTCAGCTACTGCAGACCCCGCCACAACGAGCCACCAGACCACAGGCCGTGCCCAGCAGGACGGGCCGGGCCGTCCCCTTCATGGTTCGGGCTGGATCACGGCCCAGCGGCCCAGGCCTACCACATCCCAAGATATTTGGGCTAGACTCGGGTTGGCCTAGGCTAGGACGAGCCTGTTTGGTCCGACCGGGTTGGACTATACTCGGGCCCAGCCAAACCAAGTATTGCCTTTTGGGCCGTACCTTGAGAATCGGGCATCTGTTTGATAAACATTTTGTGGCATTGGGATCTTTGGATTTAGATGGTCCTTTTAGAATACCCCCACAAGATTTTTTGGATATTTTTGGAGTATGGATGGGTTGGATCGAACCCAAATCCATCTGGGCCCTCGGAGCAGAAAGGCTAATAACTTATAGACTGGGCGTCCGATTGACACATTGTCTATTGTGTTGGGTACCTTATGACGTTTTGGAACATTGGGATATATATTCATGGTTCTTCTTGGAAGATGAGGAATGAAAAATGTATTGAGGAGTGGTTCATTGAAATATGATATTAGCGGGAATCCAGTGGCTAGCAGTGAGGCATAAGTCGGAGAGTGATCATACGGAGTTTAGTATAGTGCAATCCAGTGTGGGTCAACACCAATCCTGTGTGAGTCAGATCCTTTGTGGGTCAGTGTTCAACAATCTTGTTTGGGTCAGTGCATATCGATATGGTGTGGTTATGATCCTGTGTGGGTCATCCCTTAGCGATCCCATGTGGGTCAGCACATACTGAAACAGTGGGGGTCAGATCCTATGTGGGTCATTGTGGGGGGTAGTACCAATCGATCTTGTTTGTGTCTAACTCCATATAATTAGTAGTATTACCTCTTGACAAAATTATATGATCTAGCCTCATGACGGATCATCTTTACTTCAATACTTCATTTATACCAAGTGTGAGTTGAGTCTTATACCTTTCGTGGTGTTACCTGTGGGGTACTTCTACCTTCATGGTGTTACATTTGGATTTCCTGAGAATATAGGTATATGTTTACGATTCTACCTATGTTGTTTGGATGAATATTGCTTCATGATCTGTGGTTTTTCCTTTTTGGAACTCTAGGTGACCCACATGTGTCTAGGGATCCCTATTGAGTATCGTTGTACTCACCCATACATGGGATACGCCCACACCTTGTTGTTTCTTGTGCAGAAGATAGACAACGCTGTTCGAGGTCAGGGGTACCAGACTACAACCTGATTGGAGGTGGACATTAGACGAGATGATCTGCAGGGATGACTATTCAAGAGTTGTACCTACCCTTTAGGTAGCGTCCTTTTCGGGTGTTCATTGGAGCTGTTCTTTTTTATTTTTACTTGTACTTTCATGTTGGGCTTGTATTCTTACCCCTTTACTTTATTTACACACCATGTTTACTTTATAGTTTACCTTGTGCTGGTATCTTGATGTGTGCATTGTTTGGGTGAGTTTACATGTTTAGAGGAAATGCCTTCCCGGTTTTAGGGACATGACTTTTCGGTGCTAGTCACAAGACCCTGGCCTATGGATGACATTCTTGGGGTAGTCACGGCATGGGCCCCAAGTGACAGGGTGTGACAAATTGGTATCAGAGGAGATTGGTTCTACCGATGAACTAGGACTCTTAACTTTTCTTTGTGGAAATAGTGTTAAGTGTGATTAGTATGGATTTAAGTTTGGAGAATCTATTGTTGGTGCGGTGGCCGACGTATCCTTACACAAAGACCCTGGTCTCTGATTTCCGACTCAGTGCATGAAAACTCGGATTGCATAAGTGTTTTTGAGAAGTTTTCTTTGTGATCTCTTCGAGTCAGCTCACTATGTAAAAACATAAGACTGTAGCACACCTATTTTTTTTTCAGGATACATCCACGCATATATCCAGCTAGGGTTCCAGGTAGAGTATGTGATGACATCCCACGAATGATGTTGGTTCAGTTTAGGCCCCCCTTAGGGAAATTTTACCATCGGGTGGTGTACCAATAACACCACTACACATTGAGCAGCCGATGTGACCTGCCCTAGCAGCAGAGGGTGCACATTGTTGGAGCATGTTACACAAGTTCCAGCACCAGAGACACCCAAGGATCTGGGGAAAGATGTGTAACACCCCAAGCATCCATGGTATTCTTCACTTTGAATAATACAGTAGTGTTTGTTGTACGAAACTTTGAGTTCTAACACACACCACAACCAATCAAACTAGCCATTACGAATAGTAATACCCACACTTTGAAATTTTATAAAATTCCACTTTCAAAATGGAATTAATTTTTGGATTTGGAATATCAAATTTAGATTAGGGTGGATTTGTGGTACTTTTCTGATAACTTTCATATTTTGATGAATAGTGACAATTACTAAAATTTAATTAAAAACAACTTTTTTAATCGAAATAATTAATAGTAATAAATTATGGTTGTGAGTGAATCTAAAGTATAATTAGATTATATTTTTACCATTTCATCCAATTTTGGTCTTTGGATAGAATTTCACATTTAAACTGGACATAAGCAAGGGTCAATCATTTGATAGTTATTATTTCATAAAAACACGCTTTTTGTTTTGACAATGGGAATTAAATTTAAATTAATTTCTGCCACTTCTATGTTTTTAAATTAGAAAAATGGATTCCATATTTTTAATCAGGAGGTCTAAATTTTGTAAATAGGTAACTTTAATTTTTAGACATTTTGAATAATTACTTCGGTAAATATTTTATTTACCATGGTTAAAGGGTAAATCCGGTAAATAAGGGTAAGAAAATAATAATATAATAATATTAAATTAACTTAAAACATGTCCTAAATCTAATGGTTGATACATTTCCGACCATGAGCATATTTGGGTCAATTTTTTGACCCCATGGAGCCACTTGTAAGTGATAATGACACTTTATATTAATTATGTTAAACTAAATACAAAAATGACAGAAACATATATCTTTTAGAAAAAATTTTTTTACATAGGGTTATATATGTTATATTTCCGACTATAAATATTCATTAGAAATATAAGAAAAATTCCTACATAATCGTATTTTATTTATTATTTTTAGACATTTAATAAGTAAATTTATTTATGAGACAATAATGATGCAATATTTTCCTTATTAATGAAAAAATCAAATAATTTGTATTATAAATGTTAAAATAAATATAATCTGAAAGTTTTGATTCCATCCAAAAGTTTTATTGGTTAAAATGGAATGTTAGTATTTCATAAATTAATTTTGATTGAATTAATAATTTTTTTATGAATTTAACAAAAATAAATTATTAAATAGTGTCAAAATTGACATGAAGGAGTTTTTAAAAAAAATATTATATTATTAATTGATATTCTATTCCTAAAAATCAAAGTCTCAGTCAAAGGACTTACATAATGATATTTTTATCATTAATGGACCACATGTGGGGTCTCTTTATATATATATATAGTAATTTGATTTACTATATATTATAAAATTAAAAGAGACATGGTAAATCCCAAAATACGTAACTAAGAGTTAAGTAAAAAAGATAAAGATAATATAGTGACCCAAACCTATATAAAACCTATTGGTTGAGTGGTTTTAGACCTATAACCACATTAAACTTTAAATAAATCAATTTTGAGCCATCAGAAACTGAATATGAATTTATTATAAAATAATATTTCTATCTTTTCCTAATGTTCCCCTCACCCCTCTTATAAAAGGGAACTCCCCATTCTCACTAATTCAGACCTTCAACGCATTTTGTCTTGGACAAACTCTGCCCAAATACCCTCTAAATTATCCTCCCTTAATCATGTAGGCCTTCATTTAGTCATAAATCCATCCTAAGGATCCCTTTTGATCAAATCAAAAGGAATAACCCGAAGAAGAGGTAATGTTTTCAGTGACCTCTTTAAAGTTCCTTTATTCTTCCACTACTTATTTCTTTTTTATTTCCATTATAAAATAATAACTCTATTATCTTCTATATACATTGATGTTATTATAAATATTGTACAACAATATTCAGTACTCTATCCATCCTTTGAATAACATGTCACCGTATGTGCGTACGTATGGCTTACCGTCTCCACATCGTGGTTTAATTGTTATTCAAAACATTATTATTTGGATGGGTATGATAATGATGAGTAAATGACGTAAATAATAAATATAACATTATAATGTTTTGTTATATGTGATATACCATCCAATTATATAAGATTTTAATATCAAAAGAATGATATTGTCGCTCGTGCGTGCGTACGGACTACCGTCTCCACGAACGCGATGAGATTCATTCCCAATCATATCCATTCAAGACTAATTCTCATTTTATGATTAAACATAATATTTAAGGACTTGATATCATTTTTGGATATGAATAATATTCAACCTATCCATAACAAAAATGTCTTATGTAGTAAAAAATAAAAAATAAAACGATTAATTTAACACCTGAAACGATGATAATACTAAGATATTATTAAAAAAAGAAATGTTAAAAGACCATATATGATATCATATTAATGTATATGGTTCTTTTATAATTTAATAAAAATTATTTCACCATTATATTGGTGGTTAAACTACACTCGACCAAGGAAAAGTACAAGGTAAGGGTTAATTCCTCAATCTCATTATTATCCGAGACTGTTTATGTGTATGTATTTACTAGGGCATTTTTATCATCCATGTTAATTTTTCATAAAAATGATTTCAAAATCAATATTTTAATGATTTATGAAAGGTACTCTTTATCATGATCGGAATTGTAAATTTTTTAAAGATGTATCTTTCAAAATATTTTTAATTAATGTCTATGTTTTCAAAATTATTTTACAGATTTATTTTTATGGACATGAATGTTTTGAAATAATAATTCTTTTCAAAAAATTCAATCTGGTATGGAACAATATGATTCAAAAATCTCTTTTAAATTACTTTCTTTATAAATGTGTGACTTTTAAATTATTTTACAAAAACTATATTTATCTCAAAATATTTTACTCGTCATTTTAAACTATGTCAGCATCCTTTACTAGATATTATTTTTAGTTGAGGTTGATTTATTATAATACAATATTACATATTGTATTGAATGAGTTATGATATGTTTGACTGTGCATGTTCTATTTTTATACCATAAAAGTTTTATGGTCAAAGTATTGACATTTCGTATGCTAGTTCTAATACGAATGTTTATTTTATATTTCAACCATTTCATATGTGGAATTTATTGGACGTTGTAAGTGATGGGGGGAGCCCGCTATAGCTACTTGATGCATCGGTAGGTCTCATGAGACTACTAGACATGTAATTGGCCATGGCCCTTTTCCCAATTTGATATATGGTTTTGGCCGATCCCATAATCATTTTCAGATGCCTTGGCCGAATCCTTGACAAAATGATTCAAAATTTCTGGCATTATACATTCCCTCATTATGAAAATAATGTTGATGGTTCATGTGGTTATTCGACTAGTATAATAACAATGAAATTGTTTTAGTATGGCATTATTTACTCATGTCATTTTTCTTCCAAAAAAGTTATCATGTTTATCATTTGTATAGGAATGTGTTTTCAATTATTCACCATACCTAATATTTATTTTATCTTCCATTGTATCGCTTACCCTTACTGAGCATTTGAGCTCACCCCTTTCTTATGTTTCATTTTCCCATGATATTTAGATGTTTGTTATGAGTGACCAGCAGGCATAATCTAGGAGGATTGGATGTTTCTAATGAAATATATTTGTGTTGTATTTATCTTCAAGATGTAAAGTTGAACTTATGTATGAATCTTGATTCTGATGCTACTAAACTAATTTGTCTTTTGAGATTTGATCTTTTGTGATCATCCCAATGTTATGTAATAATGAACCAACTCTGGGTAACTGGCGTCGGGGCATTACAAGAAGGATCTACAGGTGGCTGACGATTGGCAGGAGGCTTTGGTTAGAGGTTCACGATTGGTAGGGGCACCAACCGATCTCATGGTGATATTTTTTGCCAGTGTTCTTCAGGCAGTAGTAGGAAGATGGTGGGGCATTATTATCTAGGTTCATGATGAGGTGTCTCTCATTCGGGTGGTCTTCAAGTGCCTTTTCAAGGCAGAGTTCTTCCCAGCGACCTTACGCTCAATGTGTATACAGGAGGTTCTCCATTTACAGCAGGGTAGCATGACCGTGGCTCAGTATTTAGAGAGGTTCACCGACCTATCGCGCTACTCCACTAACATGGTGTGTGACCCTTTTTTCTAGGCTCAGACCTTTGGGAAGGGGCTCAGACGGGAGATTATATCTTCAATGGTCTCTCTAGCATCTCGACGAAGGTGGGGGTGTTAGAGAGATGACTCTTAGTGGATAACATCCTTGCTAAGCAGTCACTGGTAGTGAGGCCCACCACCGGACTACTTGTAATAGAGTGATCGGTAGCTGGCAGTAGATAGATGATGCAGAGGTGTAAGAGGACCAGACCTACCGGTGGATGACCGAAGGATATTGGGTCGGTGGTGCAGGGCTCTCAAGACAGAGTAGGACATTCGATGGACAAGAAGTGTTACTCGTGCGGTGGGAAGGGTCATATCGCGTGCGACTGCCCGACCCACCATTCAGATGACCAGTAGATGGTCAAACGACCGTATGGGAAGAGGAAAATATTAAATCAAGGAGGTATGCATATGTGGGAGAGGAGCTGTCCTTGCAATTGGTAGTGGGAAGCGATTTGAGGTTCTACCACCACCACCACCAAGAGGTTCTCCCCGACCATTGGGAGCACATGGATATGGACAAGCTCATCTCCAAGCAACTGAGACCTACGCCCATGAAGCTTCAGATATGATACAAGGTACGATCTATGTCTAAACCACCCTAGATGTAGTACTTATATACATAGCTCTCAGTCACTCATTTATTTCCACATCCTTTATTCATATCTCATAGATTATGGTGGATCCATTGGCACGATCCTATCGGATAGAGACTCCTACGGGAGTGGATTCGACGATTACACACTAGTGCCGGTAGTGTGAGCTTACTCTAGGAGGAAATAGCTTCGACTGAGACCTTATAGTTTTGGTGTCGAGGCCTTACGACGTCATCTTGGGTATGGAATGGTTATCCATAGTTCATGATCATACTGACTGTATTAGGCATAAAGTGTGGTGTGTCTACATGGATAGGAAAAGGTTTTCCTCCACCGGTAAGAAGGGAACCTTTGAAGCATAGGATGAACTTACCCAGAGGAGGGTGAACTTGATCACAGATCAGTTGGCTAGCCTGACCCTCAGAGCGGTTGATGTTTAGAGTCTATGATATCATGTAGTGATGGACCAGTATGATGATGTTTTCTCTGATGATGTTCCGGGTCTACTTTCTCATAGAGAGGTGGACTTCGACATCAACATATACCCTGAGACGACACTGATATCTACTACAAAATATTGGATGGATCCTGTGGAGCTTCGAGATCTATGGGTATAGATGGAGTACTTTCAGGGAAATGGGTTCATTAGGCCCAGTGTTTCCCCTTAGGAAGAACTGATTTTGTTCACCAAGAAGGACAATGGGAGTTTGAGACACTGTGTGGACTATCACCACCAGAACTAGATGACCATGAGGAACATGTACCCACTCCATAGGATTGAAGATCTCTTTGATCAGATGAAGGGAGAGCAGTTGTTTTCAAAGATAGACATCAGATCAGGTTATCACTAGCTCTGTGTATGAGATGAGGATGTGCAGAAGAAGACCTTTAGATGTCGGTATGACCACTATGAGTTCTTGGTTATTCCATTCGGCATGACCAACACCCTATCAGTGTTCATGGGACACATGAACAAAATAATCCAGCCCTACCTTGATCACTTTGTGGTAGTCTTCATCGACAACATCCGGATATACTTATCAATGGAGGAAGTGTTGGGACCACATTATGTATGAAGATTGTATTTTTTGTCAACAGTTGTCAATGCCGGTCAAAATTAAGAATGAGATGAAGAAGGACTCCAAAGATAATTGAGATTGACTGAAGTGAGGATGCCTGGATAATTGTTATGTAATCATAGCATTGAATGTCATGCTGTGGAAATTATCCATAAAGTAAATTTAGACGATTTTTGAGCAGATCATATGTTCAAAGAACTTGTGTCAATGGTGACACATTGTTTACAAAAATGAAGAATTTCGAAGTATAATCCATTTGAGGATGATTGGATCAGAATAGAGAAGTACCATCCAACTGAGGATGATTGAAGAATAATGTGGATTTGAAGAAGACAATGAAATTATTCATGATAGAAATCTATGCAAGTTATTACTTGAAGAATTAAATCATATGATTTTCATTAAGTGTAGAATTATGGTAGAAGAATAAGAGAGAATGTGGAAGGGCTTGGCAATCTGAGGTAGCCATGCATTTCACATTATATCGAAACCAGACGATGCTTTGCTAAAATGTATTTGTCAAATATCATAAGTCAAGAGAACTTTTGATGCAAGCCTTATGATGAAAAGGGGGATAAATGATGTTGCCAGTCATATACATTTTTGATTGCAATGAGTGATGCTACTTGAATATAGGGAAGTTTCGGTACTTCCCATTATAACTATGACGATGCTAGATCTGGTCTTTCAAAAGACAAATATCACGATAGTGGAATACATGATAAAACCAGAAGAATGGTTATGGGAAGTAGTGAAGTGAACAAATGAAAATTCAATGGAAAATCTAGGGGCGGCCGAAAAGCACAATTTAAGGTGGTACCATTTTCCAGTGTTTTCCAAATTTTAGGGCCTGAAAATCAGGAGGTGAAGATGTGATTTTGGTAATGTTTGGAGCGTGCAAGATTGAAGATGGTTTAGATTTTTTCATGAAAGGCATGATTCAAGGTCAGAAGATCGAAAAATGACAAAGGCATGGAGTGCGCAGAAACCTTGGTGAGTTTCGTGACAAAATAATGTTGTGCATGAAATAGTAGCGGGATGCGCAAAATATCAGCGGGATGTGTGAAATATCAGTGGGATTCGCAAAAAAGAAAGTGGTGCATGCAATATCAGCAGGCTGCGTGAAAAATAAAGGTTGCGTGAAATATTGGCGGGGTGGGTGAAATTGAGGAATGAAGTTTTCGTGAAAAAGGTGTTTCGAAATCAGAAGCTCGAAAATTGGAAAAGGCATGAAATGAGAGAAATATTGGAGCAGTGTGTGAAATATAATGTCATGAGAAAGATTGGGTTTGTGCGCAATATGGAACATATAGTGGAATTTTGTGTGCAATTGGTGCATTGTGATTAGAAAGTCTAAAAATGACAAAGGTAAGAGGTGCACGAAAAGTTAGGGATGTTTGCACAAGGTGCGCCGAATATTAGACTTGTGTGCGTGAAAATTGGTTGTGCACACAATGTTGGTTTGATGTTTTATGCACAAGAGTGTATTCATGCTTAGAATGATGAATATTGGAAAATTCATGAGGTGCGCGAAAAATCCAGGAAGGTGTGCGTAATCTGAAGAAGTGTGAGACAGTTTTACGTGCAGGTAGGGGTTTTACGCGCAAGGTCAAAAATGCCTATATATATGAGGTGAACCCCTCTCATTTGTAGAGACTTGACACTTAGAAAAATCTCGAGCTCTGGCACGCAGAAAAATTAAAGTATAGAGTTTTTCATGAAAAGTAGAAGTGTTGCACACAAAAGGAAGTGCTACGCGAAAAGGGAAGTTCTTCGCAAAAAAGAAGAGTTATGCGAAAAAGGTTTTTCACGCCAAAATTTTTTTTTTCACGCAAGGCTTGAATTTTATGTCCAAGCCACCTAGATGGTTGCGTGAAAAATTTGAGGGTCCCGTAGGCCTTCGATAGGTGCATAGCACTCTCGAAGCATCTTTGCGAAGAAGAAAGAACTGTGAACCATTCAGTTTCACAAAGAGAAGTTGAACCGCACTCACACGACTGGTGTTTAACACTATCATTGTGCATAGTGAAGTGAAGAAGAACAAGATGTGAAACTGAATTCATATCTGCAAAAAGGAGGAAGTTAGTATACCGATACAATCATGTATTGGTATTGATAATTGAAGAAAGAGATTAAGACAATGTAGTACTATTTCTTATTATACTGTGTCAACGATAAAGAAGAGAAGAAGAAGAATAACAGAGTATTCCCAACTGATTGCTGAAAATTATTCAGGGTAGTTTAATTCAGATGATGCTATGTGAGCTGATCCTCGGTGATTGAACAATCACATTGGTGTATGTGATTCTAGCTGAAGAAAGAATAAGTTTTAGTTTAGTTGGTTGTTTCACTAAAAAGATGAAAGAAGAATTCTAGTGGACTTAGTGTTTCACTAGAGAAGAAGATAAAGAAAGAAGGAAGAATTGCTTTCCTACTTCTTTGAAAGTAATCAATTGAAGAGAAGTAAAGAAGACCACGAGGAGAACCTACCTTATTAAGAAGGAAGAATACTTTCTCCATAGGTAGTATAAAGAACCAGCTAGAGGCTGCAAGTTGGACTAGGCCATCACCAGTACAGGGAAGAGGATTGTTTCCCACCCCCCTCCAAAGTGTAGGGACTCACACTGGCTAGAGGATTGTTTTCCTAGCCACTGTGCTGTAATTACATATCACATCATAGTGTAGAATCCATGCACTAGTCATATCCAGGCATGGAAAGTACGTATCTACTCTTATTGAGTGGTGAACCTTGTAAAAATATTGTGTGCATATTTTTACTTCTTTATATTATTGTATGCGATTGGGAAAATAGAATAAGAGAATCAAGATCCTAACTGGTCAAGAGGTACAGGGACAAATGTTGAAAATTGGTTTAAAAAGTCCCCAACACTGATTCACCCCCCTCTCAGTGTTAGGTATATCCCAAGCTGGTCCTCTCAGGAAGAGAATTCCTATCATCTACAGATAGTTCTGGACATGCTCCGAGAGCACCATCTTTATGGTAATCTCTCAAAGTTCCAGTTTGCGAAACGAGAGGTCCACTTTTTGGGACACGATATATCGTAAACTGCAGTTGTGGTGGATCTAGTGAATATTGAGGCTTTTCTTGGTTGGGAGTCACCCCAGAATGTGACGGGGGTGCGGAGTTTCCGGGGATGGTCGGTTGCTACCATAGGTTTGTGCCTAACTATTCTATAATTGAGGAACCCTTTTCAGCATTGACGAAGAAGGGAAACCCTTTGTGTGGCCGGAGAGATGCCAATGTAGTTTCTAGGAGTTGACGTAGAGACTGACGAGTGCCCCTTTTTTAGGCTACTAGATGAAGGCATTGGGTACGTAATCTACAACAACGCATCTGGGACCAGGGTTGGATGTGTCCTAATGCAAGAGCAAGTAGTGAACACGTATATTTCTTGACAGCTGATATATCATGAGAAAGATTATGCTACCCAGGACCTTGAGTTAGCAGCAACGGTCTTCTCCTTGAATATGTGGTCACATTTCTTGATGGGAGAACATTTTACAGTCTACTCTGATCAGAAGTGTCTCAAGTATATCATCCCTAAAAATGAACTGAACCTGAGAGAAAGGAATTGGCTTGAGTTCCTCCAGAACAATGACTTCGAGATTGTATATACTATTGGGAAGGGGAACATAGTAGAAGATGCACATAGTTGGAGATATGGACTACACTTTCTGAGTGAGGTGATAAAGCAGCTAGTTGCTTTCTGGATATCCTATGTGGATCAAGATGGAGCAGCTTATCTTCATTCTCAGACAGTCACTCCCCCAATCCTTCAGCGAGTCAGGGAGGCACAGCTTGGGGACAATGACTGCAAGGCTCGACGTTCTCATATATACACAGGATAAGCAACTGATGGATTTTCTGAAAGTGGGGTGCACATCAACCTCTTCAGTGGGACTACAATCGTACCGATGGTGATACGGGAGGAAGTGTTGAAAGAGTTCCATACGTCCCCTCTAGTAGTACATCCAAGAGTGGAGAAGACAAGTATGGACCCTTTATGTCATCATTGGTGGCCGGGAATGAAAAAAACAGTGGTAGAGTTTGTCTATCGGTGCCTCATTTGTCAGCAAGTGAAGGCAGATCATCAGGATCAAGCAAACATAGTTCATCCACTAGTGGTTCTAGAGGGGAAGTGAGTTGGAATTTCCAAGAATGTCATGACAAGACATCCACGTGTTTCCATGGCTCATGGTTCTCTCTAGGTTATCGATGACCGACTCACCATGCCAGCCCACATCCTACCTACCAAAGTGCAGGGATTAGTATAGAGCATGGGACACCTCTTTGCGCAGAAGATTGTATGAATTCATGGAGTTCCATATATGATTATCTCATACTGTTATGCACGTTTTACTTCCTGGATATGGAAGGGGTTGTAGGAGGTGTTCAGGAAACAACTTTGGTTGATCACCACCTTCCATCATTAGATGGATGGTCAGACAGAGTGAACCATTCAGACCCCCGAGGATATGCTATGGGATTTCATCCTTGAATTTAGCAGTAGCTGGGAGGATCAATTTCCCTTAGTGTAGTTCTCATACAACAACATTTATCACTCCACTATTGGTATGGAACCATTTGAGGCGTTGTATGGTCAACCTTGAAGATCATCTTTGTGCTGGACTGACCCAAGGGAGTCAGTACTTGTGGGACCAGAGATGGTACGAGCTACCATGGAGAAGGTGCAGATCATCTAGGAGCAGATTAAGACTCCACAGAGTAGGAATAATCTTATGTTGATAGGAGACAGATACCTTGAGAGTTTGATGATAGAGACCATGTCTTTCTACAGGTCTCACCTCGACGAGGTTTGGGAAGATTTGGTCGAGGCGGAAAGATATCTTCAAGGTTCATCAGATCTTTTCAGGTCCTCAGTAGAGTTGGTGAGGATTCTTTACCGCTTATCTTTGCCACCTCAGTTGCACCAGCTGCATGATGTTTCAAATGTATCCCAGCTGAGGAGATATGTGCATGATCCTTTACAGATCATTCACTAGGGAGAGCTAGACATCAAGGATGGGGAGACATGTTCGGAGGTACTAATGGAGATTGTGGATCAACAGGAGAGGGTCCGCGTGGGCAGTCGATACCTCTGGTGCGCATATGCTGACAACACAAGAAACTCCAGGAGAGAACATGGGGATGGGAGGTTCAGATTCGTACTCAGTACTCCCACATATTTCCCTAGTTTGTGTTGTGTCTTTCGAGGATGCAAATCCCTGAGGCGGGGAGAATGTAATGACCTGGATTTTTACATGTAATTTTTTTAATTAATTGGATATATTACGAGTCTTTGGAATTTTACAGCGCATTATTCCGAGGCCCAATGTGATCGAAATTAATTTCTAAACTTTTTTTAGGTACGTTCAGTAAACATGCGAGCTGGTATTTGTAAAATTTGAACCGGTGCTCATAATGGAAATCTGAGGACACCGTTCAACTCGCAGTGCTAATATTTTCTTAAGGAGACATTCACCTAGACCGCAGTAGGTCAAGGGTGAAGGTTAGTTTTCTGGATTTTCGTGAGAGTGTTAAAAGGATAAAAATAAAATAAAACAATTTTTATTTTATTTTTCTTTTGAAACCTTCCATTTAAATTCATGATGGTGGGGACCACCTGAACCACCATTTAATGTGGGGAAACCCTTAGAATCCTCCCAACTTAATGTACCAACCTTATCTTAATTAAACTTCCAACATTAATTGAATTAATAACATAACATAGTAAGATTGGTACCACACTTTTGGTGGAAGAAATAATCACCAATGGAAAGGAGAGATTGGGAGAACCATTGGATAAATATTCTCCAATGAAGATCTTTCTCTAGATTAAGAAAAAGGACGAGGCACGAGCTTAGATTGGAAACTTGTTTCCAGAGTGATGAACATCAGCGTCCCCTGCATCGACTTCATGACCTTCCTCGTGACACCTCCAACAGATGAACCATGTAGATATTTGTTTATTTTTTCATTTTGGATTACACTTTGTTTACATCCTCATGAAATTACATCTATCGGTTAATGCAGAGGGTGTGGGCCAAACCGACATGACCCCGATCCCTCTACCATCCTTCTTGTTCGACGTGATCTTCGCAGGCCGTGATAACGGAGATGTCGCAACTGCACCACCGAAGGAGACCGTGACCCGACGACCACGATGGTGAAAAGATAGTGGTAATAACTTCAGGTAGCCATGAGGAGGTGTAGAGGCGCATGCTCGTGCCACCGGTTGAGCAGGAGATTGTGGGTCGTCGTCTGCAGTGGAGTTGGGTGGTGGTATGCATCCAGCTGACAATGTGGTGAGGCGGCGACACGCGTCTGCACCTTCGGAGCTAGAGACCATGGATTCATGGACGTGGTGGTGTTCAGTGGGGTGGTCGTCAGCAGTCCGGTCATGATTGAGCATCAGCACGCAACCACACCGCTTGGAGGAGATCTTCCTGGCCGTTCAGGCCGGCCGCGAGACACCGTGCGGGACTGCCAAGCGGTCCCGCGTGCGACCACCATGACCGAATGGTATGCTGGAAAATTATTGTAGACCAGGGGGTGTGCCTCACCCAAGGTGTTGGCTACTGCAGACCATGCCACGATGGGCCATGTGACCATGGGCCTCGCCACCGGGCCACACCAGCAAGCCACGCCAGTGGGCCGCACCCAACAAGCCGCGCCCAGTTGGCCGAGCCGGGCCAGTCCATGGTCCAGCGGGCTAGGCCTTCCATGACCTAGGCCATTTGGGATAGATTTGAGTCGGCCCAGTTCTGGTCGGGCCGGGTCAGACTGGACCCGGGCCCATCCAGACCCAGTTTCACAATTTGGCCGTTACATGAGAACTGTCTGTCTTTTTGACGAACTATTTGCGGTATTAGGATCCCTGGATCGATGAAGTATTTTTTGTATACTCCATTTTGGTTTTTGATAATGTTGGTGTATGGCCAGGTTGGATCGATCCTGAATCCAACCGGGCCCTCGGAGCAGAAATGCTAATAACATACAGACCAGATGCCTGATTGATGCACTGTCTGTTGTGTTGGGTCCCTTATGACATGACGAACCTTTGGGATACTTCTTCATAGAACTACGTGGTGTTTTAGGTATGAATGTTGGCTTGTGGATCAGTTATCCCAAACATTATAGTAGTGGGAATCCAATGGCTTGCAATGAGTCAGAGGTTCAAGACAGATCATATGGAGGTTAGTACTAAGCGATCTTGTATTGGTCAGCACCAATCCTATGTGGGTCAGACCCTTTGTGGGTCAGCACCCAGTGATCCTATGTGGGTCAGCGAATACTGATCATGTGTTGGTCAGATCCTCAGTGGGTCAGCGCTTAGTGATCTTATGTGGGTCAGTGCATATCGATCCTGTGTGGGTCAGATCCTATGTGAGTCATTGCTGGGGTTAGTACCTATCGATTATGTGTGGGCCAGACTTTTTATAATCGGTGTTAGTGCCTCTTGACAGATTAAGATGATCTAGCATCTCTACTGACCATTATTAATTTTACATATCAATTCTACCTAGTGTGAGCTGAGTCTTCTACCTTTGTGGCGTTACATATATTGTACTTCTACCTTCATGGTGTTACCTTTGTATATCATGATTTCTTAGGTATATTAATGCGAATATACCAATGTTGTATTGATTACTATTTCTTTATGGTTTATGGTTTTTTCTTTGTGGAACTCTAGGAGACCTATTAGGGTCTTGGGGTCCCTACCGGGTATTGTTATACTCACCACTACATGGGATACGTCATCACCTTACTGTGTCTTGTGAAGATGAAGGAAAACACTGATCGAGGTCGAGGGTACTAGATTGGAGGCTGATCAGAGGTGGACATTAGTCGAGGTGATCTGCAAGGACGACTGTTCAAGACCATTACCTAAACAATAGGTAGGGTCCTCGGCGGGTGTTAAAAATAGCTGTTCTTTTTCAGTTTTACTTCTACATTCTAGTTGGGCATGTATTCTGGCCCCTTTATATTCGGTAGACAACCTATTTACTTTATTTTTTACCTTGTGCTTGTATCTTGCTGTGTGTTTAGTTTTGGTTAGTTTAAAAGTTTAGAGGCAATGTCTTCCCATTTTTTTGGATATGCCTTTCCAATGCTTTTTGCGAACCCTTGGCCTATGGAAGGTGGGCTTGGGGTAGTCACGGCATGGGCCCCGGGGGACCAGTCTTGACATTGCACTTATGAAAACTCTAAGGATTGATAGGTCTATTGTCTTGGAATATTAAAAACATTACATGAAAATTTAATACAAATAAATACAACATATTTATTGAAAACGTCTTTTACATGAAAACTACATTCCTTCATACTTAGCATTGCATGGGATAACATGAGGACATACATAGGAAAATGGTGAGCTTATAAATACCAGTATGGGGGTAAAAAACCCATAACATTGAGAATACAATACTTGTTCGGAAAAAGGAATATCGTTGGAGAAAAAGAGAAAATCGATCATAAAGGCATGATATAACATGATTATCATAACATGGAAATGTGGAAACAACACACAACAAGATATTATCATGATCCAAGGCACATTTTACAAGGATTTTCATGAGTATATACTTATTGCACAATAATTTTCATTAGTAAACCCTCATTGCACACATATTTTCATGAGTAAACCCTCATTTCACCTGAATTAGCATGAGTAAACCCTCATTGCAGATCAATTAGCATGAGTAAACCCTCATTGAACATGAATTATCATGATTAAACCCTTATTGCATATGGATTATCCTGATACTAAACATTACCCAATGTATTTGAGCACTATCAGGGAACACCTGTTAAAAAAATTTCATTTCAAGCATAAGTGTGCCACATGGATCAAATAACATGAAATCTTCAACATAATAAGTTCTTCCACGATTGGGGAATGTGGAAAACATATATGTATGTAACATTTTATATTTATATTTTTATAAAGTTTAATACCCTCTATATATAAATGAGTATGGGATTCACTACACTTTTATTTTGTCTTTGAAAATCGTGGTGCAATTTCGATAGCATAACGGTGTGACATAAAAATTCATAAAAATGGTTCATGGGAGTGAAATGGGTATCTGATTACATGTAAATGAAATTTAATATAAGGGTATCATATAGATACATGTCCCGACACATGTAATTTTGAAATATAAGTCATAAAAAATATTGATACATGAAGAAAGTGGAGAAATGGAATAACAATTAAGAAATTTCAGCATGGTTATTGGTGTACTTGGGACAAATTAATGAGAGATAAAGATTTCTCTCATCATTCAAACACAAGTAGGGAAGTATGGGCTGATTAAAATTAAAAAGAATAATTTTTTAATTGAATATAAATTGTATAACAACATAAGGAAACATGGGAAAAAATTATAAAGGAAGAAATCCCTAATTAAAATTCGACATGGTAATTAGTGAACATAAGGGTTCATAAGAGGAATAAATTAGAGTGAAATATTATCTCATAATTTATAAATCAAAATTTTAGTAATTATGATGTGTGGTAACATATCCCAATATAAGAATAAATGAAATTAAAAGATCATACATGAAATGAATGCTTGGTAAAAGAGAAGGGTGGAAGATCCCTTATATAATTTTGATATAGTAATAGTTGTCCCTAAAGGATCATAGGGGGGGATATATGAGAGTGAAAGGAATATATAATCATGTATACATCAAATGGAAATTATGGGTGTCATGTAAAGTCATAACCCAACTTATAAATATGGGTCTTAAGAAGAATAATGGAAAATAGTAGCTTCAATGGAAATGAGAATAGTAAAACCCCTTATAGAATTTTGACATATAAAAATCTTAGGTATGGGTCCAAATGGGGGAGGACATATAATACCTCATTAAATTAATATAAAATGGATAGTAATAGAATAATTATAAAATAATAACATTATGAAACATCTAAATTACCTGAACTACTTTAAAATAAGATGCATGATTTCGAAAGGAGGAGAGAAAAGTGGGGATCCCCTTCTTGGAACTATGGTCCTAATGGATTGGGATAGCCTTTGTGGGAGTTTGGGGGCACCGTTGGAGGAATATATAGAGTATTGGGAATAGGTTGGTAGATATAAAAATATTTTTAGTGAAGTGTAATGGGTGATTGTGGGGTTTATATAGAAAAAGTTAGGGGAATTATTTAATATTTCACAAACATAGGTTTTTGAACTTATATAATTAAATATTCAAAACCACATACCTTACCATGGTTTTTGAAAATGGTTTCCACCAGAGTGGTGTGGATAAAATTATTTTATAAGTCCAATGGCTAAAATATAAAAATATTAGGCTTTCTTATGTGGAGGTGAGTCACACACTCAATGAAATCATTTTAAAATGTGATAATATTTTATAAGTTTTGGTGGGTCCACTAAAAAATATTAAAATTAATAAAACAAATATAAAATTACATTATTTTAAAGTTAAAACATATATTGGTCGAATATCTCTTTTATATTACTTTATTACATCTCTATTGGGTCATTAGAATGTCATTAAACATATATATTTACTCGATATTTAATTTTTACCCAAAAATTCAACTGTCTCACAAAATTATGAATACTTCACTGTTGAATAATTTTTACATCCTAATTAAAAAATAATATTAATTGTGTCTAAATAATTTTAAATATATTATAATATTCACTTTTTAAATAAGAACCAACATTTATTGAAAATTCATTGGTTTTGACAAAAACAGTTTTCAAATCATAATAAAAATTACAATTTTATTCATAATAATTATACGATCATTTATAAAAATTAATTTAGTAATAATATTTTATTAAAATATTATTTAATAAAATATCCATTAATTCATCAAAATATATTTCTTGCTTAAATTTATATATTAACTAAAAATATTATTTGTGCTTTAAAAGCCATTTACTAAGTAACAATAATAAAATGAATTTACATTCATTATTCTATACAAAAATAATACACATAATAAAAATGCAAGGTTATTGTTACATAAACCTTTATTACACAATTATATTCTCTAAGAGTATGGAGTGTGATATTGGGGATTTCTTGGGACCGTTTAGTGAACATGGTTTGGGACATGATGTCGATGATATTGAACTTCTAACATAAACGGTTTCAATCATGATAACATAGTTGGATATCGGCTTGGTATTAGAATATGTAAAATTACATAAATTCAATCTCCCTAGAATGATTTGAAATGCGAAGTTCAAAGGGAACGATCCTACTGGTCTAGTCCATCACTTCCATTGTCTCTGTCAAAAGTATTTTTCAAAACCCTATATATATATATAGTAGTCGTGTGATTACTGTTCAACAACTACCTTATCAACAATAATCAAACATAAAAATTATTTAAAGAAAATAATATTAGTGAATATGTTTTCTATATCTATAATACATTTAAATAAAATAAAGGGAATTTTATTCATGAATGTTAGGGTCATTAGAGTCATGTTGGTTTACCCATAAAGAAACTATTACCAAGATATTATTGGATATTCGTGATGATTTTTTATAGCTTTAGGAAATCAAGAGTACACTTTGGGTCGTATGGTGGTTTTTCTTGGGTGATGAGTTGGGTTGACCTGGGTTGGTTCATTACATGGTATAATATTTTAATTGCTCATTAAAATTGAGTATATGAATCAAGGGGGAGATAAGGTGAAGAATACCGATTTTAAATAATAAATTATTTGTGGAGAATATAAAATTATAAAATATTTCTAATTATATTCATAAAACATGATGACGGTATGACAGACCAAAACATACCACTAATAAGTGTCTCATAATACTATAAAATCAAATGAATCAAAAAAAGAAATAAAAATATATCAAGAGTATGAATATAAAATATTAGTAAATTGTGATGAATATGGATTATAACAAAAAACAAATATTAGAAAATATGGATTTTAGAATGTCCTTTCTCATCAAACATGATTGAAAATAAACATTTCGTAATAGATATCTAATGGTATCGAAATGTATGTTTAAAATTATAAAAAAATAGATCACCCAATGAAAAATCAGTGGGAAGAACCAAAATTTGGAACATGATGTTTGAATCCAATGATGTTCACCTTATCAATGGGTTGAAGAATATTCTATTAATTTTATCTCAACATTGGGATAATAAGAATAATGTGATCATTTGGAATAATATATATCTCTCTATGAGGATGAAGGATGAAACAATCATCATGAAGTGAAAATGGTAAATAGATAATT
This sequence comes from Viscum album, assembly GCA_963277665.1. Lineage (NCBI taxonomy): Eukaryota > Viridiplantae > Streptophyta > Magnoliopsida > Santalales > Viscaceae > Viscum > Viscum album. Next base: position 1,996,155,363 of record OY728151.1, read on the forward strand.
TATTTTTTCATTTAAATTGAAAATACTGTTTACATGATTATAAAGGAAGATAATGTGAATTAGGTATATAAAACATGGATATTATAGTTAAAATAACGTGGAAGATCATTAATAATGTCCTTATGGGATGAATTTATTGAAGTGGAATATAGAAATATTTAAAATATACGATATATTTCACAAATTTAAAATGGTTATTAATATTTATAATAAGATAGATATTAATATGATGAATTATATTCAACTGATACACTTAGATGTGTGTGGTCAGATGAGATTTAAATTAGCCAATTGGGATAATTAATCCATAATTTTTTTTTATTTTACTCAGATAACTTATATTTAGTTTATAAAAAGTTGAAGTAAATATCTTGAATTTTTTTACAACAATAATATGTTTTCCTAATATAAAAAAGAGGTTATTTTTTAATGTTTCAGTCGAATAATGGATTTGAATAAAAAAATTAATACTTTAAAAAATATATTAAGAATAATTGAAAAAGAACTGAATATAGTTCTCCACATACAATCCAAATAAAATGGTGTATCTGAGTGAATGAAGTGTAGTTTTTTTGACATTGTATGAATCATTTTATCATATCATGGAACCATTAATAGAATTTATATCTATGATACAATAGACAATATCTCCATCTTTAATTTTTTATTTATTTGGATGAATTTTATCAATATGACATATGATATGTGGTTTGTTACCAATATAAAATTTAATTGTCTTATTCTATTCACCATTAAATACTCTGTATATATCAAATGTAAATTTCAGTATGTTTTATAAGAGATAGCATGAAGGTATTATTCTTGGATATACGCCTAGGGAAAAAATTTAATGGTGTTATAACAAGAACTAGAAAAATTCATTTCAAATGATTATATGTATTTCATATAAAATCATTATCAATAAAAAAATCATTACTCATTAACAGTGATAGTAACTAATCTCAATTAGTAAGAATAGAAACCCTATTATTGATTTGGTTGTAATGTTGTCATTATAAATTCAAATGATGATTCTGAAATTTATAATGATGTGTAATGTTTAATTAAATAAGGAACTATGTTCTCATTTCATAGAATTTTTTTGAGGGATACTAAATTCCATTAGGATGAATGCAATCATGTGATAAACTGTATATATTAGATAAATTATAATCTTAAAATCATTTTTTCATAATTTGAACTAGAAAAAGGTGACAAGGAATTGATATATGAGGTTTGGATTATAGTAATATGATAAGAGATAAAAAAATTGGGAAAAATGAGACATAGTAATTTTTTATACCACATATAAAGTGTTTTTATATGAATAATTTTTAAGAAATAATATAAATGGGAAGTGATAAATAATTCATAAAAAATCTTGTCTTGTTTGAAAAGGTTGATCTCAAATTCTCAGCATATATTTCAATGAGTACTTCAATCTTGTCCCAAGGTATAAAAATATATGAATTTTTTATTATTATATATTCTAAAAGAAATTATAATATTTTCCTAATATATGTTACGATGTCATTTCAAATAGGTGAATTCTATGTATCAGTTTATGTCAAACCAATGGAATGTATTATATACATTAGTGATTATTTTAAGTATTATATATAATGGATTTTCTATATAGTCTTAAAAATTGTTCCAAATAATGTGTTTAAAAGATATAAAACTACTTAAAGAGAATGAATTTAGAGATAGGTATAGTGGGTAACATTATATATATTAGGGGGGATTGAATAATCACCCTTTTTATGATTTTGTATGTCAATGAAATTTATTTTACTAGAATGAAAGTGAAATCTTGTGGGGAATTTTTGAAAGAAATAAAAAAACTTCTTTATGTATCAATGATAGGTGAGATTGAAGGTCATGAATAAAACATGTTTTATCATTTTTATCCATCGAAATTTGAATATTATATTCAAAAATTATTTATAATGTAAGAATAATTAGTGTCATCTACACTTATATCACATGCAATCTAGTTTTACATTCATAAAGAATAAAACCAATTCGAACAAAAGGAGTTTAAAAATATTATATGGAAGATAATTTACATGAAATTGAAAATTCAAAATATTAGGTTTTTTATTAAATATTTTATATGATTCTACAGTAAACAAAATTCATTTTTTCTTAGATTAATAAAATAAAAATTGTTCTATACAAAATAACCCTGGATTATAGTTATGATATGACAAATATTAATTAATTTACCTCTATGGATATTGTGATATATATTGGTTAGGTAATATTAGTGATAAAATTCAACATACTATTATAACCATTTATCAAATGAAGATACACTTATTGGATCTATAGTAATTAAATTTTAATCACATCGATATGAATGAATTGATAATATAATGAAAATTCACAAGCCCCAACCCAAATGATATGGATAATGTCAAAACATGATAACAAGAGATAGTGAATTTCATAACCCTTTTTGATTAGTTATTATCATATAATATTAATAAGGTTTTTATAAATCTTTTAATATATTTATGTTTGAAGCATATTGATATAAAATATCACAACATTAATAAGATTATGGGTCATGGATTGATTATCTTGTAATTTTATTCAAAGGAATAAGAATTGGAAAACTAGATGATTAACATAAAAAAGGTATTAAAATGAGAGTTTTTATGGGATGAATTATCATCAAACATCATTGGAAATAAATTCTATTATTATCCCTTTTTTATTTATTTTTATTTCTTGAAATTGAGGGTGAATAAAATTTTTCATCATCATGATAAGGGTACATGACTATATTTTAGAAGAGAAGAGAAATTTTCCTCATATATGGGATATGGGTTGTTGGTTGATTAACCTTGGAGAAGAATTATAAAAAATTTTATGTCTATAATTAAAACAAATGGTGATAATGAGATCACTGGATTATTACAGATATAAATGAGGCCATATAATGGGAATATAAAAAATGGGGGTTTAGAGATAAATATATTATAACGCGGTAAATATAGTATTTATCATTAAATAGATAGTTATTGAACTCTCAAAAACATTATTTTCTTCAATGTTATGATGTTTTAATTACTTAGACAATATGAGAATACTCTGAATTTTTTTTGAGATGATTCAATCATGAGTAATTATGATGATTTTTTAATTTCGAAAAAAACTGAGTATATAGAAGTAAAAGTATGAATGAATCAATATAAAATCATATTAATGAAGAATTATTGATGTTTGGAAAGCTGTAGTTTAGAGTAGTTCGAATTGCACTATAATTATATGAAGCAAATAGAGAATTTACTCTTATGAGAGAGTAATTCCACAATATAAATGGATTATTACATAATTAATTTCATAGAAACTATGGATTTTATCTTATATAGGTATTTATCTATATTAAATGGGTGTGTTTTAGAAGATTAGTGGATTTTAAGAGGTTTTGAACACCTAATATTATGTATAGATATTTATACCGCAATAGTTGAGGTTTCACCATAGTGGCATACTTTATGTCAAAAGGTTTTAGGCAATTAAACATGTTTCACCACTGGAATTATGGTTTATTAAAATAATGTTATTTTCAAGGAAAGTTGAATCTAATTAAGATGTATATATTATATATCTCAAAAAAATATTTCGAGATTATTTAAGATATAAAATCTATGATTTTTTATCTAGATTTGACCTAGGCTTAGACCATATTGAAAATTATTAATGTTATGATTTTTTTGAGGTATGTAAAATGGGATATATTTAATGGTGAATTTTTATGGATCATGATTTAGTTAAATATTACCTTTAAAGGATCATTGAGAGAATTTTTTGGAATGGTTTAATGAGATTAAAATAGGTGGGATCTTTATCTATCATTATAGGAACTTTATTAAGGATGTGAATTGTTGATGAAAATATTTATACGTTTTTTACATTTATAAATTTAAATTTTATGACCATATTCCAAATCACAAAGTTAAATTGTTATTGATAATATGATAAGAATGTGGAAAAAATGATTCAACCATTGGACATTATGGATTATTGAATCAATAAAAAAATACATGTGAACATTTCAAATCATTTTTTATTTGTCTGTTTTATATCTCTATATAACTTATCAATACATTTTTTTGTTCATTGATCCAAAATTCAATAAAAATAGTTAAAAATTTCTTAGCATTCTTTATATGATTACCCCCTTGAAAATTTTGTTCATGTCCCTCTTGGGATTTATAGTATAATGATTACTATGATGATATATATATATATATGATTTTTATGAAAATTAATTTTCAGTTTCTTTGATGATTTTATAGATAGTTACATATATTGGTTGGTTATATATATATATATATATATTCCATTGATAGATTTTTATCTAATGATAGTAACTTTAGCAAAGGTACAAAATTATATGATATCATTCTTTTTTGTAAATTTTATATTACATTAGTGATGGAAAGACCAATTTTTATATAATTAACTGGATTTGATGATTATATCAAGATTCACACTACATTTAGATTAGTAGTGTGACAAAATTATCCTTTAAAATTTCATATGATGTTGTTTAGGCTTGCGGAAGGATTCTATTCATTGGGATAATTTAGTACTCAATAGATGACTTGTTTACTGGTTTGTTATCTCTTACCCCACTATTTGGACATTTATATGTTCAAGAAATATATAATGCAGAATTTTTTAGGGGAACGATTTACCAGTGGGTGTAATTTGGTTCTCTAGGGCCCTTATATATTTTAATTATCAATTTCATACCATACATTTCCTATTAATTAATTAGTGATAATATTTTTCATCTTGATAATGCAATAGTTTAAAGAGTTATAGTCAAAAGGATTCTTTTAAATATTTTTATCATAGTATATAATTCTTTGTATTATTGGATGTGGTTTTGAGGATTATACATATCACAAATATTTGTTTGAAAAATATTATTCACGGTATTCTTGGATGGTGAGGACATGAATATGTCTTTTTATTTTATTATTTTAATTATTGTGAATACTCAATATTAACCTGGGTGTTTATTATTTTGTGATGATCCATATAGTATGTGAGTATACTCTACCTTAATTTGACACATTGGGATACAATTTAAAGTTAGCAGAGGTCTTAAATTAAGTCATCTTAATGAACATGTTTAATAATATGATCTTGGGGTAAGAATGTTATTTTTTATAACACTAATGTTTATAGGTTTTTTTGGTTTTACCACATGCCAATGTTGGAATTCATTTTCCCACGGTGGTAACTATCATGAATTTTGGTAATATAATATGAAATTACTTCATTACAAATTATTTTTTATTTCTAGATATTTTTTATATTATTTTTGTGATTTGATTGATTTTATTTTATTTTAGAATGTTGTTGTGTTCCTTATAGTGTAACGCCTCAAACTTTTTGTTTCAACAATTGATGATTTTCAATATCCCATGGCATATTGGACATAGGTATCATGGGTCATAGTCAGTCTCACCAATAATCCAAGAAGAGTTCTTGAGATATTGGATTCATGACTGAGTGGTATCAAATCATTTTATTGATATTTTTTTGTGAGTTTAGAGTTTTGTACATGTAAGGATTTTATTAGTATTGTAACACTAGGGTCAAATTTTCATTATTGATAGACGTCACTATGAACTTATTGTGAGAAAATAGAATATAATGACTTATTAATTTCATTTAAAAAAATATTTTTGTATGCTAACTGACTAGCGTACAAAAATAATTGATTTTAGAGTACATTTAGCTTGGTACATGAACAATAAGTGTTAATGAATTGATCTGGGAACCTACATTCTTATGAATGAATAATAATAATTTGTTAAATAGTTTAGATAATAATTTTATATTCTTTTAATAAAATTATATTAGTTCTTATAAAAAATTAATCATGATTATAGATTATTTTCAGTGTGAAATCATATAATGTCAAAATATTGATATGAATTCATGAACTAGGAATGAATGGGATTGTACCTATTAAAGTTCCACCAATTTTTTATCGTTAGAATGTTGAGGAATATATTTGTATATTTATATATATATATGGACCTCATTGTGAGGGGTATTGAACTACAATCATTCCATGGATTGAAATTTCATTGAAATTTGAGACAATTGTTGTTAAGGATGAATTATAGAAGGATCTTTTATCATATTCTATCAATATAGTGTTGTGTTCAGGATAATTAGAGGTGGATACCTAGAGGGATGATAATGGAAGTATTTTTTTAAATTAGATATATCTATGATACTAATTTTCATGATGAACGTATTTTTTGATTTTCAATAAAGTGGTGGATGGTGATTATTTGTTCATAGAGATTAGGAAACTTCACCTAGAGATATAGGTTCATTGTTATTTCAATCTTTGTTTTTTATTGATTTTTATTTGGTATATATTTATTATTATATATTATTTATAACACATTCCATAAATGGTATATTGTATAGCTTATTATGTGTGTTTATTTAGTTTTCATGAGTTATCGAGTGATGGGATGATATGGACTCATTGGTGTGAGTATGGGTTACAAGATGAGATCTTACAATGATATCTCCTATAAAACTATTTCTTGGTTTTTTGAAAGCTCAATTATATTGATATAATTTTAGTGAGGTATGTATTGAAATTTTTATAACACTACCAATAATTTGATTATTATAAATTTCATGGAAACCTAGATTATAGTGGGAATCTTAGATCTGAGTATGTGGTTATAATTGTTTTATAATAAATTACCCACTGGGTTTTTATATCTAAATTTTGATATTTCCCATAAAGAAGGGTATTTTTTTGGAGTTTGAAAATTATGTATTTACACCCCCATGATTGATTATAAATGATTTTAATGTATATAAATATGAGTTAATTATCATTTCTATTGATAGATTGATGTTTTGAATAATTAAATTCATGGAGCTCCTCCACTTGTGGTTGATGTCCATTGGAAATGATTTATTTTAGTCTTAGTTTTGTTTATATGTTCATGATCCTTCATATTTCTAGTGGGAAATCATACATGTTCATTGTGATTACCATGAATTCATGTTATATGTATTTAATCAATAATACACATAGAATACTATAAATTCGCCGAGATTGGATGATTATGAGTAGTGTCATTATAAAAATATATCTTTAATATCTTATAATATTTATTTGAAACAACTTCCTTTACATAAGTAATAATGATTAAGTAGTGGTTATTCTATGCTGATTTATATATAAATAAATAAATAAAATGTTTATCTATGAGATGTTATTCATCCGCAAGGTCTATGAGGCAATGACTGATAGAATGAGAACTGATGATGCAATCATCATTAAAGTATAATATGGTTTAAAATGAATAGTGGAATGGTAAGCATAGTGTGTTGAAATTTAAATGGCAATGAATTTAAATTATATCATATCTTAGTTTATCTTTTAGATAAATATTTGAAAATAATATGTTATGAAATATTACATGTCACGATTTATAATTATTTTATTAATCACCATCATATATAATTAAATTATTTTAAAATATTTCCTTATAAAAATACATGTATTTTGTGTTATAATACCTAATTTTATATCGAGATATGTTTTTTAGTTTCACGATGAAGGAATTAAATTGATTCATTGAAAAGGTATATGAGAATGTCTTATTTAAATAAAAATGGTTGTCAAAGATATTCCTTAAATACCACATCATATTAAATGATATGATCATGTTTTATGGTATGACATGTATGAAAAACCTAGGAATATTGTATTCCTTACCTAAGGGCTATTGTATGGCCTATTTTGGGATAAAACATTATTCCATTATCATTTTAGTAGAATGATAATCAATTAACATTAAAAGTTTCCTATATTAGATATCATTAGATTTGAGGTTTCACAAAAAGAAATGCTCTAGAGGAGTGATGAAATTATAATACCAATATATTTTTCGAAATAATATTAACACATATGTTATAAATGTATGAGTTAACTCATTGAAGAATCCAAATCGGATACATAATTCAGTTAATAACATTGAGATATTGTGTTTTTTTAATGCCTATGCCAATTTTGATATAACCTCACCATAGATCTCTCTTCTTATTCATTATTTTCCATAAGAGGAACTATCATGTAGTGGAGTTAATGGGAGTGGAATCCATGTTATGGGTAATTCATATAATACTAGGGATAAACTATGTAGAGGGGAGTCATATGGACCTTTATAACAAATCTTACTTAACAATATGAATTAATAATTAAGTACCAGCTCATTTGTGTGAGATACACTACTTGTTCTTATTTTTTATCTACAATGTTTTCATTTAATTGTTGTTTGATGATTAAAAATATGTTTCTCATCAATTTCAAAAACTTCATTAAGTATTAATATTTAACTAAAAACCATTATATGATATCAAATATTTACCATGTTAAATTATTCTCAAAATCATCAATAAAACGTAATTTTTTTGAATTACGATTCATAATAAAATATAAAATATCACAGGTTGTGATTGGGTACCTCTACAATATATGTGATTTTGTAGCCTATAAATAAGTCTAGTTCCTTTAATTTAAACATTATATATGGTACAACAAAGGGAATCCTTAAACATGATTATTCCAATATGAAGAATTCTAGAGATTAAAAAATCAACATATCATATATATGATATGAGTGACATAATAAGGAATAATTCATAGTCCTAAAAGGATATAACCCTTATGAAGGTTATGATTATGACTTGGGTGCATATTCTTAGTTCATTGAATCATTATTATACATGGATATCATGCTGGGGTTAATGTTACACATTTTCTTTCATTCTTTACACATGTCACTTCAGGCTGCTTTACTCATACATGGATTGTCACCACACCATGGGTTTAATCACATATATGAAATAAAAATTCAATATTATCCTTAGATGGAAACTATCATATGTTTCAATTTCCAATGTGGTAGAGAAATGATACCAAAGTTAATTGATACTGGTTTTAATCCTACACGAACTATTATAACCATGGGTTAATATCGCATGAGGCTTTGAACTATTGTGATATTCTTAAATAAGAACTTACCATATGTTTTTTCATTGATTATTCTCACATAGTTATTTCTGTCATGTATTTTACGTAATGTTATCCCATTTATCAATCTTTTAAAATGATTAATAGCACTAGGAAGTTGTTAAATGTGACTAGGAAGAAAAATGTGTTTTCTCTAAAAAAATATTATTTATTAATATAAATAGATTAAAAATTGTGTATAAATCATAATAAAAGGTATTTTTCGATATTTATTTAATTTATAAAGTAGATTATATTTTAATTTATAATAATTTTTTAAATAATATTAATTTAACTGTTTGTGAAAAAAAATATTAAATAAATATTCTCATATATTATTTCTTAATATTAAAATTAATTTTCTATAAGTTACATGATATGGATTCTAATTATTATACAAAATGAATATATAGAAATTATAAGTTTCATTTAATATAAATTTATATATTAAAATTTAGGTAAAATAAAAGGGTTTATATTTAAATTTTTGAAATGCTAATATTTTTATAATTTTGAAAAGGTCAAATTAAATGCCTTATTTGAATAAATTGTTTAAACCCTATAAAATGGTGATTTAATTATTGGAATGTTCAGGATTTAAATAATATGATATATTTAATAATTGATTTATGTAAAAATTTTACGTAATAATATCATAATATAAAATGTTTTTATTTTATATAATTTTATATAATAAATTAAAATTTCATATAATTAAGTATGTGAAGGAGTCCATATTTGAAATAAATATAAATTGCTTATATTCATATGAATTATGAAATGACTATAATGTGTGGTTAAATTATTTGGTTTTTATCATTGTATCATAACTTAATTGTTCATAAGTGTTTTCCTCATCCTAAAATATAGGATTTATTTATTTATTTTTCTACATTGTTTTTTATTCATGAATATAAATGTTATATTATGAATGAATGTATACATTAGTTCAAATTTGTTATACTGGTTTTATAAATTTTCAGGCATGAATATGAGTAGTTACATGCAATGTATAACAATTTATTTCATATTTATTCTATATTGACATTGCCTTGTACTAGGTCATAATATTTGATATAAAGGAAAATTTTGATTTATATAAATTATGTGTGGAAATATTATTGAATTAGTATATTTCATGAGTAATGTATCATTGGGTATAACGACATTTGATGTATACATAACATTATCTTAGTGACTTTATCCTTTCCTAGAAAAGAGGGGATTTTATATTTCTCGCTCCAAAATTTTCTTCTAAGGGGGCTATTGATTTCAAATTATTTTATGTTTTTTAATGAACCCATTTTATATTCCTTATGAATATAATGAATTTAAGATGTATGAATATAGTTATCTTAAAAAAAATTTAGCGACAGAAACTATTATTTATATAAAGAGTTACACATCAATATGGTCAAAACATTTTGGTTTGGTGGAAGGAAGAAGATTCAAAACTAAACAACTAGAATCATCAATACATGTTGAAAAAATATACTAGTTAAGATAGTGTGATTGAATTAATTTTTAAAATTTAATGTGTTAGATTCATTTGAATATGTAACTTTTCAAGACACCAAATATCTAAGTGGATAGGTCATGCTATATCTGGGTGCCTAATGATTATCTTATTTAAGGGAAAAAAAAGAAATGGATGACCCTAAGGGGATCAGTATCATATTATTGGAATTTTAATTAGGATACACTTTTCTAGGAGACCCTAATTGGATTATGTTAATGAATGAATAATGTAGAGTTTATCCATATCATGGATTGAAGAAATTTTTATCCTATCAATTATCATAGTGTCAAATATGATATGATTATGATGATTCCCAACAAAAATAACTATTTTTTGAGAGTGACACATGAGAAGATTCATTTCATAGTGAAATATGGTTCTTTACACAGTAATGGATATGGTTAATTATGAAAGGGGTCATCTTTTTATTGTAATAATATATTTATATAAGTCTTTATGAAATTATATTACAACATGAAACACATATAATAAAATATTCTACTATAAATTTATGGTATCATAATCAACTAATGAAATTATTTGATAAATATTAAAAAAAAATATTTTAATAGATTAATTATATTGGACAAGTATAGAAATATAACATTTTTTTGAGAAAGAAAATGTATATGTGTTCAAGAATTTGTTGTCCCAAAAAACCATATTTTATTATTTTTCAAAAAATTAATATGTATTCTTATGGGAGGAATAGAATGATTAAATTATAGTTTAAATGTTAGTATATTTAAAAATACCAAAAATATTAGTCTCAATATAAAATTAATATAATTGGATACTTTTATAACATAGAGATCCAATAGGTTATATTGAAGCCTTGTTCTAGATATGTAGACTATAGTTTTATTTTCAATGAAAATTTTCAAAAAAAATAAATTAATTCAAGGGAATTTTACACAATATGTGTTCTATATGGATTAATGGGGAATGAGATTTTCATATTTTGGATGTATTTCAACAATCAAGTTCGAAAAATTTTAAACTAGAGGTAGAAATGTATGTTTGAAACCCCAAAATTTTTTCATTGTGTATCCATTAAAGTGAATGGAATCCTAAAGGTGAAATAGTGAGTCGAGGGTTATGATTCAATTGGATAGAATTTTGGACGATTTTTAAGGAGTTTTAGAAACTCCAGGGAATTCAAATGTCAGGTTAAAGTATTATTGATATAAATACATATATTTTGAGAAGTATATGATCGAAAATTTATAATTTAAAAATTTTATAATTGTACACGTGTTTAGAATTAGGGATAGTTTTTTTGGTACTTGTATCTTGTATTGAAATGATAATGAATAGGTTTATTGAATAAAATAGTTAATGTAAATGAATTTACTGTGATAAAATGGATCCAAATAACGAATTATTATTTTCATTTTTTATTTCACTTATATAATAAGTGTTGATTTTATTTATAATGTGTTTTTATGATTAATATTTGAGGTTTTATCCAATACACAGAGTTTATGATTAATCTAGATTTATAAAAAATAAGAATAGATTAAAAGGATTAATTTTGTTATCAGGAATAAAGGTGTTTATCAATATATTTTATAAAATATGTGAAATTAATATTCCTCTACAATCAGTTCTATATTTTAATTCATGTATTACTATATTATTATAACTACTCAAAAAAAAATACAATACATGTATAATATATAAGTAATAGTTTGTTGAATATTAGAACTAATGGAAATAATATTTATATCCTTGATATGATTTATTTTCAGTATTGTATCATGAAACTATAGGTATAATATATTTTCTAAGAGTATAACATAAGTATGTTTACTCATAGAGAAGTTTAACATTTACAAATAAAATATTACACTAGTCAAAATAAAAAGTGAATATAATTTTATCCTTAATGATATTAAGATGTGATGTCCAAATTTTAAATAAAATATTTAAGGAATTATTAATGGAATATATTCTAAGAAGAAATAAAAATTTTAAACTTATAAAGAATTATAAATATAATATAAATGTTTATCAACATCATAAAATTTGATACTGTGGGGTAAAAAAATTTAAATATGTTCAGATAGTTTCACATTATAAATAAGATTCTTAAGTATAATCATTATTCAAATTGGATTTCATCATATATTTTACACATTAAGTGTTTAAGTGGAGTTTTTAACTAAATGGATTTACATTTATGGGGATAACATTATATAGAAATTCAATGAGTTTAGAAAAATCCCTAAAAGTAGATTAAATATAAGGAAGTTCTGGATGTTTATCATATATGACACGTTAGACCAGACCCTATATATGGTTTTTTGACATTATTAAAGAACATTATTTCTCATAATCCAATGGTATGTTAGTAATGTGGTGCCTTACACTAACCATGGAATATATTTCTAGTGATATTAACAGTGGGTTTTCAATTAATTTATTGCTACCCACCCTCATGTAAACCATATTCAAATAATTAAAAAAATGTGTTGGTAAAATTTGGGAATAAATCAATGGTCCATGGTACTTAAATTTCCTCTATGATATTGGGTTATATTTTCCCTTTCCCCTTCTACCTCCCCTTATCATACTTGATAAACTCCCTCTTCTTGTGGGATTCTTTGTTTCATCCTCAAACCATAATTGATAGCTTCCATGTGTCATTATTAATGAATTTATTTTAGTTATTTTATTATTTTGGGGTTTCTTATCTTCTTAATTATAGTGTTTTGTTTTATTATAGCTATTTTTTTTGTCCTAATCATATTTCACCTCTTGAATTATAATTTTGATCTTCATGGTCTATTATAGCCTTGTCGATGTGGTGGGTTTTCATTTTAGGGTGTTGGTATAATACAAGAGTAATATCTCCATGTTCTACAGTGAATTATGCATTATATACTTTTTGTTCAATATATTATCTAATTTTTTTCAATTCATTCATGTTTTTTGTCACAATACCCATTCATAATTCTTTGTACATTCTTTCATCCCCATCATAATATATCCAATAACCGGTCTAATAAAATTTTACTAATGATGGTTTTTATTACATATGAGGAAACTCAATGGTAAATGTTGTGAGTGTGGATTATGTTGGTGTCTTCCATTATTCAATTTTTAGGGTTCATTTAGTCCTATGTATTTTTTAATTTTAGTTTCTAATGGGCCTCTATTTATAAAATTATTTCCATCTAATTCAATGTATTTGAGATAGTATCATTTACCAAGTCTCCATATGTACTCTAAATTGTTTTACAGTCTTATCTCACAAATCTACTTTTATATTAACATTTTGGAAAGTTATTTTGGGTGGTATTCTCATAAAATTTGGATAATTAATAGAACCTTGGAATACTAAGATGATGTTGTCCCTATAAATTTTTTCTAGGGATTATGATTGAAATTGAATATCTATGTTTAATGAGTGTTTTGTGTTATGGTTTTCTCCCCCCATTCTGTGGAATATATTTTTTTTGGAAGAGGATATTTCATATGTTTGATGGTGTTGGAACTTGTCTAGTGGATCTAATGTTTTTCTTATCAATGATTTTTTGGAATTTGGTCAGTATGTTTCTTCTTCCAATGTTTTCTTTATGACAGTGAATTATCAAAAATTTTATTTTATTTTGTGGGGATTCTATGAATTATTACTATCTATTTAGTGTTTGTTCAATGTGATTTTCTGTAGTGATGTTTGTGGCTTTTAGTGTTAAATTTGATGATAAATACTAAAAATAAATGAATTTCTTGAGGAATATAGATCATTGTGTTTCCTTGAGTTACATGTTTTAGGTGACACACATGCCACCCTATCCAGATTTTAAATTATCTATTCATTTTTTAAATTTTATTTCTTTCTTGGTTGAATAGTATTTTCTGAATTTTATATTGACTTTTTATGTTTCCCACACAACAAAAATTGGATAATTTTTTTAATAAAAAATTAATTTATGATATTAAAGGATTATAATGACATAAATGTACCATATAATGCTAAATGGAGTCATATACATTACTATTCATTCACATTCATTGTATATATGTATATATTGTGAAAAAAAACTAATAATTAACCTCTAAATTTGTGAATTTGTGTTATTCCAAACTGATTCTCATCATGGATTGTTACATGTTATGATGAAATGTTATGGTAGGTGTGAGTATAATTCTTGTATCAATAAAAAAATACACTCTTAAGGCACAAAATAGGTTTTATAAACTAGTTGACCGGCAATGTATACCACATGGAGTTTCATACACTATGTCATGGGTATAAAAGGGATACATTATTGATTCATATAGTCCCCACTATCCAAGGATGATTAAATACCTATCATGGTAACCTTAATACATTGATACATTTCTTATACAAGCCTTGAGGCTTAGTAAATCAGGGGTGGTTTGGTATCTTGTTGATCATTTCATCCATTGGAGCTTAATCAAGATGGGATTTTTCAACACATATGTTGATTATGACATTTGGGTACTCAATTAAGATATGTTAAATAATTCTATAGTAATAAATATTTGGTCGATGTGATGGGATTATCAATTTGTGTTTGAGGAATGTGATGTATTAATCCATAAAGATGACTGACTTATGATTTATTTATCGTCCCGATCAATCTTTTATCAGAGATTTGATAAAAAATTAGGAGGCTATATGGTATTGGTATACATTATGTCTCATTGTCACACAATATCCTGGAAAATGGGATCATATAAAAATTTATGCTTGTATATGATTCAACTAGTAGACATAGGTATTGAGATAAATGTTTTTTATTGCATTCATACTTGATCCCATTTCAGCTGGAGTTCCAGCTATGCTTTTTAAGAGGCTTCTCTTGGTAGATATAGTGGAATTATATTATTTTTTATTTTTTTACCTCATAAATTCTCATTGTTTAACACAATTTGGTTCACTAAATGTGAATTAATTTTTATATATAAATATATTAATAGAATTAATCTAAATGAATTTTTTATTGAATATTCAAAAGGCCATAAATATGATGTGATATAAGGTGAAATTAATTATAACATTGAATAATTATTATGAGAGTTATCCAAAATATTTTCAGAAATTGTTTCCTAGGTAATTATATATGATACAATATATGGTTAAATGAAAATATTTTTTAGAGTATTAGAAGAATTGGGTGATTTTTGGATATATTCCCAAACTCATATATCATATCATTTGATTTGAGAATGTCATATTGTAAACCAATTCTCATAAACCATGGAAAATCATATACCTTGTATAAGGAATATCACTTTCCCAATTATGTGATAACATTCTTATACTTTTTCATGGTAGTTTACTATTATAGAATTGACATTTCAATCTATTGATATAGCACACTAGTATATTTAATTTTTTATAAGATGATACTCTCATGAGGAGTGATGTATTCGTCAGATGAATGCATGACAATAAGTATCATTACATCATATGTTATAAATGTTTGAGTTAATTCATAGGTGTTTCCTTATATCCAGATAAGAAATTTAGAACCATTATGACAGTTTTATTGGTTCATGTCTATGTCATTGTTTAAATTCTCTGTCTATAAAGCTTTCTTCTTCAACCCTATATTCCATGACAGGTACAATCATTCCATAGACATAAGGGGGTCTGGCCTAAGAGATTTCAGATTTATATCAATATATGGATGCACCATTGATAGGGGAGTCTATTGGATTTCTTTAGTAATTTTTATCAACCTTATGAATTATTAATGATGTAGTAGTTCATCGATATGAGGTACCCAACGTGTTCTCCATTTTTATATGAATTATTTTTGTTTTATGAGTTATTGATCTTGGGGATGGGTATTCCAAGAAAATTTGACAACATTGATTATTTTTTAATAATTCTATGAAACCAATCAATGGTGTAAATTAAGGTGGAATCCATAAGATATGGTGATGGTTCTAATATTTTATTATATGTAAATAGACATGATGCTATCCCATTGATTCAATATTATTTATTTCAAATTAGGGGAAAATTTATTTGTATACAGGTAATGATTGTAATTTTTATTTTGATGTTTGTTTTTAGATATTCACAGTTTATTTTGGTTGAGACGATGAGGGTGTACAGAATAACATTGATGTTTATATTGGGTAGTGATTCTTAATTTACTCTTATAAGATATTAAGGTTTGATGAAAAATATGTGTGTAACGACCAAATGTTTTATAAATGGAAATCCATTCTTATAATAATTCCATAAAGTGTAATCAAATTAGGAAGCACAATGACATATCATGAAACTAAATACTAGGTGATCATTAAACATAATTTTAACACTTCTATGTTTTGAATTTGGGAAATCTGACATACACGGTTGCATTCAGGGTGTTTTTTGGAGTCTAAAAGAACAAACATATTTTTATATGAATAGTAACCTACACTTATGAATAGTAAACTATCCTTAGGAATTGTAATATGGCCCATATGAACAGTAATATGACCCTTATGAATAGTTAATCGTCCAAAAATAATAGTAACCTCTCCAATGAATGATTAAATAAAATTTAGTCATCTTAAATGTGATAATATGACCATAGTAAAAGTATTGGTATTGTTATAAGTCATAAATAAATAATTATAATTTATTTATTTATTTTATTGTAAATTTATTTTCATTAAATATTTTCGTAAATTTACAATTCTATGTCTTCTAGTTTTAAGAAAATTTTATAAGAACTTATGCAATTTTTTAATGCATTATGAAATCATTATTAATTTGAAAATCTATATTTTTCAAGTATATTATGAATTTAATTAAAAATTAAATTATTCATATTTATAAAATTATTTTTTAAAAATGGAGTGCAGTTTTTGATTCTACACATCTTAATATTTTGTGGGTTATTTTTCGGATTTTTCTAAAATTCATCAATTTTTGATGAATAGTGAAATGATTTAATTTACACAATAAGCTCAATACATTAGTTATAGTGTCATGCATGATGTTTAGCATATGTAAGACCAATTATATCGAACTAACATGCACTTATTACTATTCTTGGACATGGAATCGTCACAATTACTTTTCTTGTGGATAAATAATAAATTAATGAATATAATATTGAGAAATTCCCTCTCCCCTCCACTATAAATACCACCCTTCACACCCTCATTTACTCACACATCTCAAGATTCTGGACATCTCTAAAATCTTTCAAAAACACTTCCCAACCCCTCCCACAAGTGAAAAGATCTTATTGTCTCATCAAAAGACCAATCCAAGTTTAGTTACGGGGGATTGAAGAGGTAATTCATCTCCTCATTCCATTTAATTTCCTTTCAATTTAATGTTATTTTCCTAATTTCATCGCAAAAATCCTCATATTCATTGATTTTTAACTTCAGTATCATACATATAATTTAATGTTTTGATAATAATGGGATAATATATCATTCAACCCCCTTCTCCTCTTTTTTTATTTTAGAATGGAAAACGTTGTTTGTGAGGTGTTAATTTATCACCTTCAAAAACGACATTTTTTCATTTTCCTTTACTAACCTCATATCTTGGGATGAAACCATATTTATAGTTGAACCATATTATTATTTTGGTTTTATATCCAATTAAATATTCAAGAATTAAATTATGTACATATTACTAAATGATTATACAAAACAAGATCATTGGGGTCGAAAAACCATCTAAATTCACCCAAACAATATTCATTAAATTATTATCTAATGATCTATCAACATGGAATATAAAATAATTAATATAAAATATAGTATTATCATTAATAGCCTGAAATATTATATCTATATGTTTATCCATGTTCAACATGAACTTCCATTATTGAATATAGGTGAATCGTTCAAGAAAACTATAAAAAAGAATGTTCCCAAGAAATGAATTGAAACTAAATAACTTATCAAAAGGCCCATAAATGAACATAATAAAACCATAATAAATATTATTATTTCATAAAATTTTATTTAATTGGTAATTAATAAATCTTATATGGTTATATAGGACATTAAATGGAATACATCATTCAGATATAAGGTAAGGGGAAATTCTCGAACCCTACTCTCATACTTTTAGTTTTCCCTCTTTCACTCCATTTTTAGTATGATTAATCCATAATAATAATTTTTTCATCATTATATTACCATTAATTGGATATAAAGTTTTTGTAATTAATTTCATGAAAACCCCAATATTTTCCAAAAGAACTCTTCATACAAATAAACACATTCTCAAAGATTAGTTATAATTCACATATCCTGGATTATTTTATTTCAAGAATGCTATTAACTTTATATTTTGGGAACCAAATGAATATTAATGTATTACATATAATGTTTAAACCATATATTTCCATGGGTTATTTTATTTTTTAGTTTCATATATATTCTATGTGGCATTCATGACAATTTAAATGTTATGATGTGAAGGGTGTTCCCAGAATTATATACCACAATATGAATGTTATGATTTGATGGGTGTGCCCGGAATTATAGAGTACTCCAATGCATTCAATACTACAAAAAATTGGCATGGGAAGCGCCACCTTTTATCAGTTCTAAGAAAAAATCACTAACAAAGGAACCTTGTATCCACGCTAAAATTTTATTGCTGATAAAGGGAACCCTTTTATCCGTGATTTTTTAGCATTGTTAAAGAGTCCCTTTATCAGTGATAAAAAAGAAAAAATAAATGTAGCCTCTATCAACAATTTTTTAGCACTGATAAAATAGTAGTCCCATATTTTATAAAATTAGGCACTTAATATCCTCTATTTACCATGCCCTCAAGCTCTCACGGAACTGTACCCAGGCAACAACTCCCCTTAACTCCCCCCCCGATCTTCTCGTTGTCAGACCTCGGCTGCTAGCACTACTCCTTATCCTCCCCCTCAAACCCATTCCACAAATCCTCCTCCCTATAAACCCTACATCTCCTCCTCTCCGCTCTACCCTACTCTCAGCGATCCCTACTCCTCTATTTCTCAATGGTTGGAGGCTCCTATTGTGCACCTCCCCTTTTGGCGGTCGAGCCTTCCCCTCCTGATTTAGCGCAGAAGGCTCCTGGACCACTCATAACTTCTTCTCTCCCTCCATCGTGGGTGAGATCTTCTCTAGGTAAATCTAACACTTCTCCTTTTAGGTTTATTGTTTTTTGGATAGGTTTTGGAGCGTAATTTTGGTTATTTCATGAAGTATTTTTCTCATGGTGTAAAGATCACTAGTTTATTCTTATATAGGGATATCGCTAGATTAATCTGATATACTCCATTTTGGGGTTATCTTATGAGATCTTAGTTGTGTTGTGAGGGGGGGTAATGTGGAGTGATTTTATTATGTTGATTTAAGTTCAACATACATGAGCCTTTTGGTTAATATTCCAATGGGGGTATTATAAAATGATTCTAATTTATATGATATGGAAACTTGGGTGGTAATTTTCTATGTTTTGTCAATTTGAGTTCAGTTTCACGATACTACGTTCAATTTCTTCATGGTTTGGTTTAAGGTTCTCTATGTTGGAGGGAAGAGGATGAGGATCACACTGTGATCCTAGATATTTTTATTTCCATGACATGGTTGACTTGTGTTTTCAGGGACCTTATTATATTAATATTAATATTAATGTGGTTTGACAGTAAAGATTCAATGGATAACATGCCCTGGTTTTTGGATCAGTGTTGTATTATGGAATGGGGACCTTTTCACATCATTATCCTTTAATTTTAGTGAATGTTTTTAAATTTAGGCCATTTATCAAATTATTTTTTATTTAATAAACATTCCTATAACCCTAGGTGATTAGTGATATATATTTGGATATCATTAGCCGCCCATTGATTGGATTTCATTAAAAAAAATTAAGAGATCAGCCTCTTTAAAATCTAAGGTTATTTTTTCTCTTTTTCTTTATTCTCTTCTTGAACATTATTCTTATGAAGGATGTGAGAATAATGATGAATCAGTTTTTGTGTTTTTTTGTTATGGATTTAATGGATAAGGGTTATACATAGGAATTTTAGATTAAACTCATGTGTTAAGTCATGTTTTATTTGATTATTCTTCTCATTCTTATGAAGTATTTGTTAAATCATTAGTTAAGGATGGGGACATGAAATATCTCATTATTTATTATGTCTAAATTTTGGAATTATCATGTAATTTGTTTTCCATTTGATAGATAGTACTGATTAATTTAAATACTGTAATGAATTACACTAAAGGAAATTAAACTGAAGAGGGAGTTTTTCATGTGATTTATAAAGTTACATAACATTTCTAATATATTTATGGATTTAGTGGTGTCGTTTCTATGTGATATATTCTAAAAGTTTTGAATGATATTTCTTACTAATAATAATATGTTATAATCACCTTTAATAATTTTATAGTCACTGAAGATAGGTAATGAATTGGTTATATGGAAATCTGTAATTAATGTGTTATATTTAAATTATAAATTCTACTTTAATATGAAATAATGTTTAAGGGGGAATTTTTAGAGTGAATATCTTATATGTTTCCCTTTCATGCTACTATGTACGGGGTATTTATCACTATTATTATAAGGGTGATGGTTGATTATGTGGTTGGGATCATGTGATGTTGTAATTAATACGGTATTGATGGATGGATTATTGTGTAGTTATGATAGCAATGATATGGATATTTAGGCAAAAAATAAGTGGTTTTATGGATTTTAGAATGTGTTTAGTGGTATTTTATGTCATGAAAAACTAGTTGTTATTGGGTGGTATTATAGTTTCCTTTTGGTGGTGTGATAAATGATGGTTTGGTCAATGATTAATGAAATTGATTGGAATAATTATGTTTAATAAATGGTTAAAGATAGAATAGATGTTATTAATGATTAATGAATGGATTATAGTGGGAATTTATTTAATGATTGGTTTCACATTAAAATGGTTAATAATTGAAATGCCTATGGTAATAAAAAACCATGAAAATATAATGTTAAATGAAATGAGAAGTTGGTAATTTTTATATGGATTCTTATGTGATTTGTTGGGGATTATTTGTTTCAATATAATGAAAGTGGTTATTAGAAGGAGTTAGTAATAAGGAAATGGTTGAAGTGGGTGTTTGCAGTGTTAGTTTGGTGTAAACCCTTAGGAAAGATTTATGTGGGACTATATACTTATTATATTTTCTTATTATTTTTAACACACCACCACTTGAGTCAAGTAACCTAATAGAAATCCATATGGGTACATCGATAATTTATTTTAGATAACTTTTTTATGTATGAAATTCACAATAATTATGGATTGGGTTTTATTTTAAATTATATGGAGTTGATTGGTGGTTTATCTCTGTTCTTGGGATTTATGGGGTAAACACCTCCCATTTCATTATTTTATACCCTCAATGATAGTCTCCATCCTATGTACTATTAGATGTAGGATTCATGAATTACACTAATTTTCACTGCCATTTTAGAAGCGGTTCCTAGTGGTGGTGAGTTATGATAGTGTGGAATCACAGATTCAGTTGAGAGTTAAGATGAAGTTTGGAATCAGACACCCATAAGGATTTAATGGGATGATATGTCAATAATATTTGTTATAATTTTCATATGGAATAACATTGGAGACCATCTATGACACAAGTGATTATCCCACCTATGATTTAAAGTAAGTAACTTCAGCTTACCAAAAATATTAGGCATGATGATATTGAATGTAGGGTAGAGACCTAGGAGTGGTAGATGTATCATTCTTGATTATTCTTATATTTGGAAGTGTTGTTTTGTGTATTTGAACCATAAATACTAATGTTTGGGATTCAAATTGTATGAAGATGAATAAAGATTTGATGGATGCTAATAGTTTCACAAAAGAGTATGAGAACATAGTGAAAGAGTTCATCTTGTTTTCAAAGGATCACACAAAGGATACTTCCCAAATCCTTTGTCTGTTTTTACATTGTTCTTATTCTAGACTAATTACTCCAGAGGAGTTGCAAAAACATTTGATATATCCCTGAATATATCGGAGTTATAAATGTTGGTATAAACACGTAGAAAAAGCAAATGTAGCTACTGGCTAGGATAAATTTCTGTTTTCTGGATCATTAAATATGAATTCAAATATTGATAATGATGAAGACTATATAGAGGATGTGATTACAGATGTTAATGATAATTAAGATCATATTGATGAAATGATATGGACAAATGAAGATGAACTCTGTGATTTCCCAAAATTGTTTGAGAAGTTAAAGAGTTTTGGAAAGGCGTCATTGTATGCTGGTTGCACTAAATATACAACATTGTCAACTGTACTGATGTAGAATAAATTGAAAGTAGGCAACAGATGGATTGATGGCAGTTTTACAAAACTACTTTCCCTCTTGAATGAAATTATCCCGAAATATAATGAGATCCCTATAAGGACATATGAAGTTAAACGAATGATACGCTCGATGGGTATGATTTTTGGGAGAATACATGCCTACCCGAAAGAATGTATATTGTTTCACAAGGAGAAAAAATCACATACAAAATTCCCAAAGTGTGGTGCTTCTCGATAAAAGAATTATGAATCCAATCCTATGAAATTTGGATGGTACATTCCAATCATTCCAAGTTTTAGGCATCTCTATGGAAGAGAAGAAACTACATGAGAATTGTCATGTCATGTAGATAAAATAAATAAAAATGGGAAATTACCTCATCCGACCGACTCTCCTCAAAAGAGGAAAATTTGATCATGAGTATCCTGAATTTGGAAAAGTGCCGAGAAACCATTGTCTTGCATTATCTACATATGGAGTGAATCATTTTGGTTTTCAAACTAGCACTCATTGTACATGTCCTGTTATGATGGTAATTATAACTTTCCACCCTAGTTATGCATGAAGCGGAAATTCATCATGTTATCTATGCTTATATCAGGACCAAAACAACCAGGTAACGATGTTGATGTTTATTTGGCTCCTTTGATCAAGGATTGGGAATTATTGTGTGATTTAGGTGTTATGTTGTATGATTCTTGTAAAAGTGAATACGTCACATTGAGATTGATGTTTTATGGGATGACAAATGATTTCTTGGCTTATGGAAAATTTTTGGGCTATATATTTAAAGGAACAAAAGTGTGTCCTGTGTGTAATGAAGATATGAAATCAATTAGGATGAAACATTCATCGAAATATGTGTTTCTAGGAAATCGTAGATTTATAACTCGTCGGTATATCTATCGATCTTGGACGATATCATTCAATGGATGTTCATAACAACCCATAGCACCATCTCCACTAACATGTGATCAGCAGTTTGAGGAAGTAAAAGACGTGAAAACAATTTTTGGTAAACCATTTTCGAAAAACCATACAAAAATTGGTTGGAAAAAGAGATCAGTTTTTTTTAATTACCATACTGGAATTATTTTTACATTAGACATTTTCTTTTTGTGATGCGTGAGGATGAAAATGTATGTGATTGCGTTATCTGAACGTAGTTAATGCCCCTAGAAAAACAAAGGATTGAATTAAGGAAAGGTTGGACATGTGTGACATGGTAATACGAGATGATTTTCCTCCCGTGAAGGGTGAAAATCGAATGTTTCTTCCTCCAGCTGCATACACTCTTTCTAGGGATGAGAGATATCAGTTTTGAATCTTCTTCCCTGATGTAAAGGTTTTAGAGGGGTATTCTTCAAATATCAAGAACATTGTTTCAGTGAATTATTTGAATTTTAATGGTTTGAAATCACATGACATTCATCTTTTGATGCAAGCTTTAATTCCTATAGATTTACATTGCATTTTTCCCAAAAAAGTTCATCATATGTTAACCAAACATTGTTTATTTTTCAATGAAATATGTAGCAAAGTTTTAGACCCAGAGAAATTGCCAACTATGGAAAAAGATGTTTTCATCATATTAAGTGAATTAAAAATGTACTTCCCGCCAAAATTCTTTGATAAGATGGTTCATTTGATTATTCACTTGATGAGAGTGATTCGACTATGTGGTAATGTGCACTATAGATGGATGTACCCTGCTAAACAGTATATTAGGATTTTGAAAGGGTATGTCAAAAATCATATTCGGCCAGAGGGTAGTATAGTGGAGAGATATATTGTTAAGGAATCCATTGAATTCCTTACCGAATACCTATCTGATGCACACAACATTGGTCTCCCAAAATCTCATCATACTGGATGCATTGAGGGTGAAGGAATATCTGGAAGAGATTTAGTGACAATCAATACTACATATCGAGAGAAGGCCCATCTTTATGTTTTGTATAACAGTTGGGAGGTTTCTCCATATATTGAAACTCGCAATGAAATTATTCGGCAGTTGAATCCATCATGGGCTGAAAAAATGATATCAAATACAAATAATCACCAGTTTATAGGATGGTTTTAGGATAATATTTTTTTAAGAGTTAGATGATAATCCAAATTTAATTTCAGAACGACTTTGATGGCTAGATTCCAGACCATGTGTGTATGTATTATCTTACAATGGTTATGTAATTAATGGTTATAAATTCTATACGGATGAACATGATGAAGAGAGTACCATGAAAAATAGTTGAGTTACACTTGTGGCTGAAGCGATTCATGTTTCTGGTAGTAAGGATAAAAATATAATTTATTCAAATATTTCATAGTTTGGCATTATCAAAAAAAATATGGGAGTTGGATTATACGACATTCCAATTGCTGATTTTTCAATGCAGATTGGTTGATAACAATAGTGGGGTTAAAATAGATGAATGGGGATATGTGAAAGTTGATTTTAGTAAACAAGGATACAAATAAGAATAGTTTATAATGTCATTACAAGCAGTAAATGTTTTTTATCTTCCAGATCACGCAAACTAAAAGTGGTCTATTGTTCTGTTATCGTCCAAAACTACTGAAGGGCCTGATGAAAATTCAATTGAGGATGATCCTTTCAGTGGTATCTCACAATCATTTCGTAGCAGTCCCAATATAGATTCTGTTTTCTATATTATAGGAGACATAAATTCAGGGATTTTGATAATCGATAGAGGTGTCAAATCCCTTCATCCTTTCAAAAAAAGAAAGAGATTTCAATACACAGGTTATATTTTGTTTGTAATATACATCATGTTATTTCATGTTATTGTCTTATCATTATTTAATTTATATAATCTAAATTAACTACTCAACCTATTTTGTAGATAATGAATTCTGCACATTCTGGTGCTCCTAACCTTGACGTTGAACAAGTCTCTCAAGCTATTGCTGCTATCGCTGCTGCTGCTTCTGTTGCGGCTGCTCACAGTGCAGAGCAAGAACATGTTTCAGAACCTGTTGCTCCTCCTAGTGTTGAGGTCCCAAAACCATCAACACATGCCCTTGCAACCATTTCAGATGAACATATATATGATTTTGATATCCATGAAATGGTCGTGGATGAAGGACAGGCGTCGTAGAAAACACAGGTGTGTCGTAGTTTTAAGGTGTTAGCCAATGTTTTTAAGGCAAAAAGAAAATGTGCTGAATTTGATGTCGAATGGAATGCACAAGGACAACATGTGAATCCCAACAACGCTTTTTGTAGTAGTTACATTGGAATTGTCACTCAGTAACGCATGTCAATTGACATAGATTCGTGGCACCATGATGTGTTCGGGCTGAAGTCTGTGATCTACAAAGAAATTATAGTAACATTATGATAATATATCTTTAATTTACATGAAAATAAAATAATGAAATAGTGACCTACTCTTCCAAATATCTTACAGAGTACATTTATAGTAGATTATTCACACAAGAATTATGTACTAAGGCTTGTAGGAAGGATTCATCGTGGTTTTCATACTATTTTATCAAAATGTCACCTGAAAGATTCCAAAGGTAAAATAAACCCAAACCCACCCCTTGTTTATGCTCACCAGATATCCAAAGAAGCATGGTATGAATTTATTAGCCGCTGTGGGGATGAGATGTTTCAGGTACATTGTGGGTGATAATATGTTGTTTGAAGATATGTGTATTCCTCACATTGATTGTCAATATTTCATTTATGAAACAACAACTCAGTCTTGAAAATAAGGAATTCCTGAAAACCAACATACCCATATTGTAAAGCAAGGATTCAGTACACTTCACTAGAAAATAAAATGTTACATATTTTAAATTTGCAGTAATATTTTAAGGTGCCATGAAATAACAACTCAATTATCTTTCTATATTTATATATAGATTGATGAGCCTAAAACCAAAGACACTTCCATCCCATTTCATGTTCTATGGAAGGAGGCCCATGTGAATAAGGAAGGGAAGTTTGGAGATGAAAACACACAAAATGTGTGGGAAATATATGTAAGTATGACAGAACTATAAGAAGATTTGTTTTAAATTTCTATTACGTAAAAATAATTAGACATTTTCCAATATCCAACAATCATAGGAATCAGCTATCCTATAGAGGATGTAGACTTATTATCGACGACTTTGAAGTGGCCAGAACAATATGGTCCTATCAGAGGTGTGGGGTTTGGGGTGACACCCCAAGTATATTTTGAGAAAAAAAAAGAAACTGATGATAGGGATGAAAAATTGAAACAAATGATAGAAAGACTAGAAACTCTTGAAGAACGATTTCAATGTCTGGGAGAGTTGCTAGCAACTTTTATGGGTGGGAAGAAAGGAGAAGACACAACTCAGGAACAACCAGTGCATGAAGATCCCTCCCCACCCCCACTATCTCTGAGGCGAGCCATTCCCCTAAAAGTGCTATCTTAGCCATGATAATCAATATTTTAATAATTGTTCCCATGAAATGTGAATCAGACAAACACTGATATGTTTACTGTACTGATCTTCTATAGGGTGATAATGACAATGATTTATATCTGTCAACACCCACCTATCACCTTGTAGTGAGGGCTATAGTGTTCAACATCCCAGAGGACAAGCTACATAATAAACCACATCCAAAATATCATCTAAATGTGATGATTTCTATAGCTCTTGACCCAAATGCATAGCTACCTAATCCTAATGATGATGATGATATTCATATAGTCGAAAAGGCTATTGGGACTTTTATTGCATGGCCGTCACAACTTGTAAGAGTACATGGGGACAAAGAGGTATTTATTTCCTTTGTTTCTATAAAAACCATTAAAAATTAATTAAAAAGTGTCTAAACCAATGAATGTTATTATAGAAAGAGAAAGGGAAAGGGTGATGAGAAATGTTGGCTCAAAATCATCTAAAAATCAACCAACCAATCCCAAAGAGCTACTGAAAGCACAATAAAACCACTTGTTCTCTATCCACATTTATATGAATTGAATACTCATGTGGATACAATGCAAAGAGGTTGTAGTATTCATATAGTGTTTTTCTAAAAAAAATATATACAGAGAGGAAAGTCAAGATTTATTTGCTACTAAAAATGTAAAAGAGATCCTTGAAAAAGGATGGCTAGGAATCACAGTTTTAAATTTATATATGAGGTTGGTATTCATGAATTGATTTTATAAAATATGATATAATGTTCAAATTATGACTAGATGCATTTTATATTATTGAAAGACGTATATATGGAAAACAGTTGAAGGAATTTCCCCAGGAGCCAAAATCCAGACTAGTTAGTCATCATACCACATCAACATCAAATCACTATGATTTTTATTCATAAATAAAGATGCAGAAACAACACAAATACAAAAACAAAAACCCCCACCTATAGGGGTCAAAAATAGTGTAAACCGAGGGCATCACCACTAATCAATATCACCCCCTCTTGTTTGAAAAGGGTTACATTATCAAACCAAACCACCTATTCCCTGAGAACCACCATAGACGCCAAGTAGTCCGCCACTTTATTCCCTTCCTGTTAAGTGTGTGTGACCCTAACGTTGTTGTTGGTGAGCTCCTTGAATTGTCTAATAATGTATGTGATCATCCATGGAATAATGATGTGCCCCTCCAAGGAATCGTGCACATTCGTGGAGTGGGTTTCCAATTGGACAATGTCCAGGCCCCTCAGACTACAAAGGTCCATCCCAGAGAGGGCTGCCAAAGCCTCTACCCGGATGGAGCTCCCCCTCCCATAGAATGATGAGAAGTCCAAAACCACACTTACCTTGTTGTCCCGCACAACCCACCCCCTCAACACATAATGTCCACTACACAAGATCCATAAATATTCTACTTATAACCATCTTCAGTGGGGATCCAGAGAATCCAATTCCCCTGTCCCTTAGAGACCTTCTGTCTAGCCACCATCCTGGGGGACTGTAAAAACCGGAGTGGGGGAACATCGGATCCAATATCCGCAAGATCCACCAGCTCAATTAGTATGCACCTAATCCTCACCACCACTGCCCTCCCTATAGACCTGTTTCCCTCGAACCTTGCACTGTTCCTTTCCTACCATAGCACCAAGCAGCCTGCATTGAAAATAATGGCACGGGTGTCAGCCCTCTTTGGGTTATCTTCGCACCCCTGAAACCACTGCTCCAGAAACCTTTCCAAGTTATCTTCATTTGTAAAATAACCCGTATGCATTCCAATGACCCTACACACCATACGTTCCAAAACACCCTCAAAGAAAATATGATTCAAACTCTCCTCCCTCCTGCTTAGAAAACACTGGCAGTAGGATTCCATACTGATGCCTAGCCTTTTGATGCTCACATCCACGGGAATAACAATGTTCTGGATTCGCCACATTAGGAAGTTCAGCTTGGTAGAGATACTATTCCTCCACGCCCCCCTGTGTTCGTGCTCCTGGTGCACCTGATCCATGAAGCTCCTACAGAAGTCTTTAAGGTTGAACATACCCGACGTCGTAGGGGTATACATGAACCTATCCTTATCGGGGGTAGGCACAACCGAATTGAAAACCCTCTGTTGTGCATCATCTAGAATCGATCTGAAAAAATATGGGACACGAGCTTTCCTCACTAAAAGAAATCAAAGGGTTCGGGAACCCAGGGTAACCCAGCACCAATCCTGCCCAGTTATGTTCCTAGAAATGGATCTACCCATCCCCTATAATCCACTGAGAGTACGGAAGCAGTTGCGGGACATTGTTGCAGACCGTGGCCCACAATGATGAACCCCTGATTGGTAGGGAGTCAGTGGAATCTTTAAACATTAGAACCATGCTCCTCCCCCACAGCATATCACCCCTGATGATCTCCCATGCATTCTTCACATGTAAACCATGCAACATGTCTGCCATGCTCCGAACGCCAATCCCTCCTTTGCTGATCAATCAAGCCATCTTCCCCCATGACACCTGTTGACGCTTCCCCTCCATTAAAGCATCCCAAATAAAACGAGTCATCACCCTGTCAATGTGCCGAATGACCCCCTTGGGGACGCTAGTAGATGCCATCGCATGCATTGTAACAGCGGAAAGCACACTATTAGCTAGCACGATCCGGACCCAAAAGAAAAAAGTGGTTCTTCCAGTCCAGAATGTGTCCCATCATCTTGTTCACCACCTTATCAAAGTATATTTTCCGGAGCCTACCATAAGAAACCAGAGTGCCCAAGTACTCCATTGGAAGATACCCTTTCACCATGCCCAGCATGGAGCTCACCTGTTCCACCCTTCCCTCTTCACAAGAGTTTGAAATCAAAAAATAGCTCTTTTCTCTACTCATGAGCTGTCCACATCAACATATCTAACAAAATTAGTGCCATAAGAAAATGATTAAATAGTGAACAACTTACTTAAAATATTTTAAAAAAATTTAGAAATGATAAAAACTTCCTAATACCAACCATGCAAGGGTAAAAATCTATGATTAAAGAATATAAATTATATTTTCACTTCTTTTATTACATATTCCTTTTTGTGTTTTTAGGAAACATTGGCTACTAATTGCAGTGAACATGGATACTCCAAAGATTTATTTTCTATATTCTATGTAAGGATATCCAACAAACCGACCACACATGATGGAGTTTGTGAATCTTTAAGACACTACATCCAACGTTTTAGGTCTAAACATCAAGTAATATAATTTATATTATCTTTTACTGAGGATTTGGTTGTGATAGGGTGGTGTATGTGATCATACAATAAAAAATATATTTTAATTACATTTTAATGGTATTTAATGTTAATTTGTTTTATGGGCTGGAGTTAGTGGATTTTAATTTTGAACATCCATTCTTATCATTTGTGCACTTCATGCCAAGTGTACACCAATTATGGACCAATGATTCATCTGATTTTAGGGATTTTAATTATATATATTTTAATTTTATATTTTGGGAACTGTATATACACTTAAATATGATCATTTTTCATTCATGGATCAACAGAGGATTCATAAAGGATGATTCAGATATTTGGTGATGAAAGGAAAGAATTATGGAGAAGGCAGATTGAACACCAACCCACTGATGAGAATGTGAGACCCACAATAAAAACCCAATGAATCCCAAATTTCATGGGATGCTATAATAAATATAGAGGAACAAATAATTATTCACTATCCAGTGCTAATTCGGCCTCCATTATGGCAATTACGGTGGCCCAAATAGAATATCAGAATCTGAGGCAGAATCTACAGCCCATAATATTATCCCACTAAATCGGACATAACTCCCAATTCACAACTCAAAATTGTCCAAACTGTTACTAGCGGTTAGGAGACATCCGGATCTTCAATTTTTTCTTCTATGGCCCACTCTAATTATGCCATATAGATGGTCATTTCGATGTGTCTGTTCGTTGGTTGCAAGCTGGCTGCCACCTTGAGTCAAGAGTGGAAAAGTTCAAGTTCCACAAGCTTTCCACCACCCTAGGACTACCATAATAAATTGATATGCTTTAAACTATTGGACGATCGACCCAAGGCTCCAAAAATGACCATTTAAGGAAGTGGTTTTGGAAAAGTTTATCATCTTTGAGCTTTGTTTCATCTTAATGTTATGCTGCCATTTTGATGTTGTAATCGCATTCCCTCAATTGTAAGTTCTAGGAATTACCTTAGATTCTTTATAAAAGTTATTATTTTTATCTTTTTTTATTATTATTCATATAACTATGATAACATTTTCCCAAGGGGTGAACTTGTTCATACCAAACCTCGTGAGATTATCACACAACGGTGGAGTGATCGTTATTTCAAGGTTTTTTACTTCTCCAATTCCTCTATCACGAGTCTACTTTCCATTTCCATTGAAACCATTGGAACAATGGAGGAATAACCAACTTATGGGTTGATCGAAGTTAGTAGAAAGGGACTGGATTGGATGTTATTTATCAGTACATTAATCTCTAATCACTTATTTGAAATGATATTTTTATTTGATGATTTTAAAACTACATCGTCCTTGTTTAATTTAAGGCCTCACACTTCAAATGCTAATATGATCCTTTAACTTGAAGTTCTCAAAACATTGATCCCTCAAGTGTATATATGATTAGTATTAATGGTCATAGGTTTTAAAAAAGTAAGTGATGATTTTGTTTGATCTTCTTAAATGCACCCATCTCAAATATAAGAAATATAAATCATTAAAAAAGGAATTCATCCAATCCACCCTAATAAATAACCTCAGATCAACTCATTATCTTAATTTTAATTAACTCAAATATGTTAGTGATACCTTAAATACCTCTAAAATCAACTCATGTTGGCCACTTCATAGCAAAAAAACAATCTATAGAATGTACATGTCTGTAGGTTACTTCTTAGGTCACTAAGGATTAGACAACCCTAGCTAGACTACAAGGACCGTTCGACCTTCTTCTCTTGGGTAAATATGAGCATGAATGAAATTTTGGTGCTGTTTATGAGGACCTAAGTAAGTTATCTTAGACACTAGATTCCTTTTCTCTCCCCGCTTCTCTAATCTCATCGCCAATTTTATTCCAAGGGAAAACCCTTTTAAACAATTCCAAACATGGGGATCCTCTCCTTACATTCATCACTCCACACCACGTGTAATGTACAATGACCATCCTAGTTTCTTCTTGTGGGATAATCAACAACCTATTGAGCCAGAATTTTTTAACCCCTATTCTCCAAAAAACATTCCAACCTATTATGATTTATAATCCCTACAAGGCCAATCATAACGTCCTCCTGTGAAATTCCAACAACTTAATTATCCTCCAAAAATAGAAAATAAGTCTCAACCCCTTATACATCCAACTCCACATCAATTACTTGAAAAACTATGTCAACAAATAGTGATAATTAATTTTGATGTTTCATCATTGAGAATATAATTACAAAACTTTGAGATGGTTATGGAACCCATTACCACTAATGTTATCCCTTCCTCATCATTGATATAAGTCTCTTTTCTAACAAAAACCACTCATAAATTTATTTATGAACCATACATTGTATTTTGGATAAATGGAGAAGATAAATTAATTATTGAAGGGTATTTAAATTAAGAAGAAATTTATTTTCTTGATTCCAAAGGGGAAAATTTGACATTATGGATTGTGTGTCCTAAATATCACTCCATTAATTATTTAGAAAAAATATTACAGAACCATAAAGAGAAATCACAAACTATGAGTCCATATCCATTCCCAACACTAATCTTTTGAATTTTGTGTTTGAATATTCTATTCAAAAGGAAACATTTTTTTTTGAGAAATTTGGAAAATGAAAATGATTTGGATTCAAAATCTCCACCTATGTTTGAATGTCCTATCAAACCAGAGCTCAGAATTTTTGTCCTTCCCTCCACATTGAAGAATCCCTTAAAAAGGTATAATAATGAACTTTATATTGGAATTAATTCTTCTATTGAAAACCAAAAAAGTTTTAATGATCATTGATGTCTTAGGAAATACTACAGAAGAAATTGGATCCACCATTTCTGATATTCCTTGGATTTACCCACTCATTTTAAGACATTGGTTTGTGCATGAAACAAATTATAAACATAGAATAAATCTAAACCTAGTATAATTGGTGAATCATGTGGTCCTTAAAATGTTGAAAGTTGGTATTGGGTAAGTTTTGGGGTTCAAGTCGAGCTAACTACGTTAAACAAAAGCACTACACGGGAGGCAACTCGTGGTTTCCATGTTTCCAATATTTTTGGAATCATATTTATTTTTCAAATAGGATTAGTAATTCATTTTAATATTTTAAAAATATAAAAATATAAAAATTTGGATGGTTTACATGTTCATCTATTATGAGTATGGATGGGTATGAAAGGGGAGCACCATATTCATCCGGGTCACATGGTGTTAAATTTGATTAATACCATACCATAAAATTTAAAAAGAAGAAAATGTTTCGTCATTTTATTTTTATGAGTTTGTAGGATAAAAAAATTTAAAAAAGTGTACATGACATAGGCCGTGGGGAAAACCCCATCACAACTGGCCAAACCATGGGGATTCGAACCCATGACTGAAGGGAGATAGGGGTGCACACATACCACGGACCTACGACTTATTGGGATTCCTTATTCTATAATTTTAATGTATATACCTATATTCTAGACACTTTATTATATAAATATTTATATATATATATATATAGTTTTTTTGTTTTGTGTGATTGTTTTTTTCACCAGGGAATTCAGATAGTTAAATCGAGATCAGGGGATAAAAAGGGAGCAGCAAGAATTTCAACTTCAACCACCAGGTGTCTTCATTCCATGATCCTCGTTTCCAATTTTCTTTTTGAACTCCCAGTCTCTACCTCTACCCCCTTCTGAATTTTCTTTTCTTGAAACACTAGGGACAATGTTATTTTATGTGGGGGGAGATAAAATAAAATTACTTTTGTGTCAATAAAATGATTGATTTGAAAAAAAGTGTGCCTTAATGGAAGGAATAATTTCTTTAACCATGAACAAGATAATAGACATTGTACGCTTTAAAACGGAATATCAAATAATTTAGCATGCCCATATTTTGATTTTAATCCATGTATAATTTCATGAGAATTTATTTTGGAATGTGTGGCTGTATAATATTATATTTCATTGCTTATATTTTCATCCAAATAAAAAAAATTACAATGCACGTCCTTTGGATAGTGGGGTATTAGTTTGAGTTCATGGGGTCCCAAAAATAAATAGAATAGGTTTGGTGATAATTTTAGTTTTAATATAATTATTCAATAAAAAATTAAAAAAACAATAAATTTGCGCGTAGAGCAAGGAAATTACCTAATGTGTGGCTTTCGGCACTTGGGGATCGTGACTCCATAGTTGTCTGGCCCAGAGTTAGTAATTTTATCTCTATTTTTGGTAATTTCAAATTTCTTTTGACTGAGTTAACTCGAGATGATACCCATGTTTGTGAGCAACACTTGGTTCCCTAAGTTCATTGATCTTGGGAGTCATCGGCAAATTCTCGCTACAGGGGTTGACTCTTTTGAGTTCAATTTCAATTACCATGGAAAAATTGCATAAACAAAATAAAAAACCAAAAATAAAAAAAAATACAATAAAAAAATTTGAATAATCATATTAATAATGAAATGTGATTCCATCAAGAACTCCCATCATTTCCCACTTGAATATAGATTAACCCCCATGTCTAATGCAATGCACAAACATCATCAATCGTAATTGATAATGGATGAAATATGGCGATTATTCGAACAAAGGAATTGGCTTGGGATTGGGATATTCTTATGAAACGATCTTGTATTAAATTATTTTTATGGGTTTCATGATTGTTTGGTATAAGGGTTTTTTCTAATCATTGTGTATTAATTTTTTTTGGAAAAGAGAATTCAAATTTCATATTCTTGAGATACATTTCTCTTGGGACTATAAAATCTCATGTTGGTGGTGTGATTAGCCAATAAAAATACATATTTTAATTACATTTTAATGGTATTAAATGTTCATTTTTAATCTTATGTTCCTGAGATAGTGTATTTTTGTTTTGAACATCCATTCTTATCATTTTGGCACTTCATTCCTAATGGACACTAATTTATTCCCAATGATTCATTTGATTTTAAAGATCGTAATTATCCATATTTTAATTTGATATTTTGGGAACTCTATCTAAATTAAAATATGAAATTTTTTTATTATTGGATAAATGGAGGATTCATAAAGGTTGATGGAGATATTTGGTGATGAATGGAAAGAATTTAGGAGAAGACAGATTAAACTGTAGCACAGTGATGAGAATGTGAGACCCATAATACAAATCCAATGAATCCCAAATTTCATGGGATGCTAGAAGACATATATATGAACAAATAATTATACAGGAGACAATTCTAATTCTTAATCCATGATTTCAATTAAGGCATCCCAAATTGAATATCAAAATCTGGGATAGAAAATGCAGCTCAGAATATTATCCCACTAAATAAGACATAAATCCTGATTAAAAACTCATAATGGGACAAAATTAACAAGAGGTTAGGAGAAATATGAAGCTCCATTTTCTTTTTCTATGGAACACTATAATTCATCCATCTAGAAGGTCATTTCGACGTGTCTATTCAGTGGTTTCAAGATGGCTGCCACCTCGGGTCAAGAGTGGAAAAGTCCAAGTTCCACAACCTTTCCACCACCCTAGGCCTACCAAATTCAGGTGGGATTCTTTGTACTATTGGAGGATCGACCCAAGGATATCAAAATTCCTATTTAAGGAAGTGGTGTTGAAGGAGATTATCATCTTTGAGGTTTGTTTCATCTGCATGTTATTATTCCAATTTGATGTTGTAATCACATTCCCTCAATTGTAAGTTCCTTGAATTACCTGACCTTCTTTATAAAAGTTCTTCATATTCTCTTTTTCTATTATTCTTCTTTTCACTTTGATATAGTTTCCTCAAGGTGAGAACTTGCTCATACCAAAACTTGTGAGATTATCACACAATGGTGGAGTGATTGTTATTTCATTGTTTTTTACGTCTCCAATTCCTCCCTCATGTGTGTACTTCCCACTTACATTGAAACCATAGGATCAATGGAGGGATAACCCAAATATGGGTTGATCCAAGGGAGTACCAAGGGGCTGGATTGGATGTTATTTTTCACAACCTTAAACTATAATAAAATCATTAAAATGATATTTTTATTTGATGATTTTAAAACTCCATCGTCCTTGTTGAATTTAAGGCCACACACTTCAAATGTTAATACAAACCTTTACCTTGAAGTGATCAAAACATTGATACTTAAAGTGTATAGATGATTAGTATTAACAGGTGTAGGTATTAAACTAGTATGTGATGATGTTGTTTTATCTTCTTAAATAAAACCCTCTCAAATATAAGAAATTGAAATCATTAAAAAAGGAATTCATCCAATCCACCCCAAGCGATAACCTAGGATCAACTCATTATCTTAATTTTACATAACTTAAATCTCTTAGTGATACCGTAAACTCATCTAAAATCAACCCAAGTTGGCCACTTCACATCCAAAAACAATTCATAGAATGTACGTGTCTCTAGGTTACTTCTTAGGTCCCTGGGGATTGGACAACCTATTCTACACTAAAAGAACCATTCTATCTTCTTCTCTTGGGTAAATTTGAGCATGAATCAGTATGATTATCGTCTAAAAAAGGAATGATCCCAGGGGATAATCATAAGGAGGCGATGAAGTACTATGTCTGAGAAAATATCAGCATATATATAATAAAATTTCACTATCCAAACACATATTTACACAAGTTACTTATTCTCCTAATGATAATTTTTTTCGCAGTGTCCAAAACCAAAAAATGATAATTATTGTGGTTATTATGTTTGTAAATTTATGAGAGAGATCATTTTTCATCAACAAACTAGCATCCCTAAAGAGGTATTTTAAAAAACATATACTATTTCATTTAATTTATTTATTAATTGTTTTTTTATACATTTTTCAGTACTACTCTGACTGCCAAAGAGCCTCACACTCATAAGAAGATATAACTTTCTTCATAAACAAGTGGGCCGCATAATTGAAGAAATATTGTACACAAATAGTCCGAAGATCTATCTTGGGGAGATGTTAAATTTGTGGTCATTTTTTAGAGAGGTTAAGGGGATCTAAAGATGATACATTGTTCTATGTAAATGTTTTTTGGAAAATTGTAACTGTTATTAAATAAAACATTATTTATCCAATGAGTCATTTTCCCATTTTAATAGATGAAATGCACTAGAAACATGCAATAATGACGAACCACTTTTCTTTGGGATTTGGATAAGAAAAACCAGTAAAATATCCCAAATAAATTTTTATCTGACACAATGCATTCTGATTGTGTAGAACCTTTAGGAGAATGATCAACAGTTTCATTGGTGATGTGTACGAGTCAACCCCACCTCAATCTAAGGCATGGTGTGGCCGGTATCACTCAAAATGTCTCTCTTTTGTTTAAAATGGACAAAATTTTAAATGAAAACAACAACTGACGTATGTAAATCTCCCCAAATGCATTCAGATTGTGTCGATCCTTTAAAATAATGATACATGGGTCATTTGTGATGTTTATGATTCAACCACACCTCAATCCATGGCACGGTGTGGCCAGTATCACTCAAAGTGACTCTATTTTGTTTAAAATGGACAAAATTTTACGTGAAAACAACAACTGACCTACATAATTCTGACCAAACACATTCAAATTTTGTTGATCCATCGTGATAATGATCCATAGGTTTTTTTGTGATGTGTGTGAGTCAACCCCGCTTCAATACGAGGCATGGTATGACTGTTATCACTCAAAGAGTCTCTATTTTGTTTAAAATGGACAGAATTTAAAGTGAAAACAACAACTGACATATGGAAATCTAATCAAATGCATTCTGATTATGTCTATCCATTAGAAGAACGATCTGTGGGTGTGTTGGTGACGTGTAAGAGTCATCCACGCCTCAATATGAGGCACGGTGTGGCCGGTATCACTCAAAGTGTTCCTCTTTTGTGTAAAACTGACTAAATTTTATGTGAAAACAACAACTAATATATGAAAATCCAATAAAATGCATTTTGATTGTGTTGATCCTTTATTAGAATGATCTATGGGTGCATTGGTGACGTTTATGAGTCAATCCCGCCTCAATATGAGGCACGATTTGACCGGTATCACTCAAAGTGTCTCTCTTTTGTTTAAAATGGACTGAATTTTAAGGGAAAACAACAAATGGTGTACAAAAATCTGACCAAAAGCATTATTATTGTGTTGATACATCAAGATAATGATCAATGGCTCATTTGTGATGTGTACAAGTCAACCAAGCCTCAATCTGAGGCACGGTGTGGTATTTATCACTCAAAATGTCTCTCTTTTGTTTAAAATGGACAAAATTATAAGTGAAAACAACAACTGTCCAATGGAAATATAACCAAACGAATTTGGATCATTTTGATCCTTTAGGATAACAATCCATGGGTGTGTTGGTGACATGTACGAGTCTTCCCAACCTTAATCTGAGGCATGGTGTGACCGGTATCACTCAAAGTGTCTCTCATTGGTTTAAAATGGACAAAATTTTAAGTGAAAATAAAAACTGACATACGGAAATTTGACCAAATGCATTCAGAATGTGTTTATCCTTTAGGATAAAAATCCATGGGTTATTTGTGATGTTTTAGAGTCAACCACGCCTCATTCTGAGGCATGGTGTGACCAGTATCACTCAAAGTGTCTCTCCATTGTTTAAAATGGACAAACTTTAAAGTGAAAACAACAAATGACCTACAGAAATATGACCAAACACATTTGGATTATGTTTATCCTTTATTATAAAAATCCATGGGTAAATTAGTGACATTTAATAGTAAACCCTACCTTAATTTGAGGCATAGTGTGGCCAGTATTGCTCAAAGTGTCTCTCTTTTATTTAAAATGGTCATAATTTTAAGTGAAAACAACAACTGATACATTTAATTATAAAAAAACACATTCCCATTGTCTTTTACCTTTAGTAGAATGATCCATGGGGGTGTTGGTGACATGTAAGAGTCCACCCGGCCTAAATCCGAGGCACAGTGTGAACGATATCACTCAAATTGTCTCTCTTTTGTTTAAAATTGACATAATTTTAAATGAAAACAATAAATGACGTATGGAAATAAAAAAAGCATTATTATTGTGTTTATCCTTTAGAATAATGATACATGGTTCATTTTTGATGTGTGCAAGTCAACCACGCCTCAATCCGAGGAACTCTGTGGCCTACATCACTCAAAGTGTGTCTCTTTTGTTTAAAATGGGAAAAATTTTAATTGAAAAAACAAATAACCTACAAAGTATGACCAAACGCATTTGAATTGTGTTGATCCTTTAAGAGAACAATCCATGGGTGTCCTGGTGACCTGTACAAGTGACCCATGTCTCAATACGAGGCACGGTGTGACCGGTATCACTCAAAGTGTCTCTCTTTTGTTTAAACTGGACAGAATTTTATGTGAAAACAACAACTGACATATGTAAATCTGACCAAATACATTCATATGGTTTTCATCCTTTTGGAGAACAAAAAATGGGCAATTTATGACATGTACGAGTCTTCCACACCTCAATATGAGGCACGGTGTGGCCGATATCACTCAAAGTGTCTCTATTTTGTTTAAAATGGACCAAATTGTATGTGAAAAAAACAACTGACCTATGGAAATCCGACCAAACACATTCAGATTGTGTTGATCCTTTAGGAAAAATATCCATTGGTCCATTGGTGACATGTACGAGTCAACCCCTCTTCAATCCGAGGCACGATGTGATTGGTATCACTCAAAGTGTCTCTCATTATTTTTAAAATGGATAGAATTTTAAGTGAAAACAACTACTGACGTAGATAAATCACAACAAAAAAATTAGGATTTGCTTTATCCTTTAGTATAATGATCCATGGCTTTGTTGGTGACATGAATGAGTCAACCCCAGTTCAATTCGAGGCATGGTGTGACTGGTATCACTCAAAGTGTCTCTTTTTTTTAATGGACAGAATTTTGAGTGAAAACAAAAACTGACATACGAAAATCTGACCAATTCATTCGGATTGTGGTTATATATTTTGAGAATGATACATCGGTCATTTTTGATTTGTAAGAGTCGCCCACATGTCAATCTGGGGCATGGTGTGGCGGGTAACACTCAAAGTGTCTCTCTTTTGTTTAAAATGGACAAAATCTTAAGTGAAAACAACAACCGACCTACAATAATACAACCAAACGCATTCGGATTCTGTTGATCCTTTAAGATAACAATACATGGGTGTGTCGGTGACGTTTAAGATTCAAACCTGCCTCTATCCGAGGCATGGTGTGACTGATTTCACTCAAAGTGTCTCTATTTTGTTTAAAATGGACTTAATTTTAAGTGAAAACAACAACTAACATACGAAAATCCGACCAAAGAGATTTGGAATGTGTTGATATTTTTCAATAATGATCCATGGGTCATTTTTGATGTGTTTGAGTCAACGACGCCTCAATTAGAGGCACAATGTGGCTGGTATCACTCAAAGTGTCTCTCTTTTGTTTAAGATGAACAAAATTTTAAGTGGAAACAACAAGTGACCAACACAAATCCGACCAAACTCATTCGGATTGTTTTTATCCATTAGAAGAACAATACATGGGTGCATTGATGAAGTGTACGAGTGAACCTCGCCTCAATATAAAGGCATGGTTTGACCAGTATCACTCAATGTTTCTCTTTTTTTTTAAATGGTAAAAAATTTCAATGAAAATAACAACTAACGTACAGAAATATGACCAAAGTCATTCGGAATGTGTTGATCCTCTAGGAGAACAATCCATGGGTCATTTTTGTATGGGTCAACCCCCTAGACACTAGCCCATGCCCCTGTACATCCCCCACCCCCTGGACACCAACCAACCCCACCAGGCGACACCCTCACCCCTTCTAGACACCACCCCACCACCCAGACACCCCACCACCCTGGAAAGCCCCCCA
Source organism: Viscum album (assembly GCA_963277665.1). Lineage (NCBI taxonomy): Eukaryota > Viridiplantae > Streptophyta > Magnoliopsida > Santalales > Viscaceae > Viscum > Viscum album. The sequence goes on from OY728151.1 coordinate 1,996,196,826, forward strand.
CCCCCACCCCCATGGACACCACCAACCCCCTGGATGGCCCCCACACCCTGGTCACCCCCACCCCTCCTAGAAACCACCCCACCTCCTAGACACCTCCCCCTGGACACCCCACCCCCATGTACAGCCACCCCCACCCCTAGACACCACCCACCCCCCTTGGATAGCCCCACCAACCCCCTGGACAACCCCCAACCCCCCTTGGACACCACCCACCCCCTGAAAACCCCCCATGGACACCCCCAAGGACACCCCCTATACAGCCCCCACCGACCCCCCCCCCCCCGGGACACTCCCCACCCCTGGGACACCCACCCCCCTAGACACCACCACACCACCCTGGACAGTCCCCAACCCCAGGATGGCCCCCACCCCCTGGACGGCCCCAACCCCCAAGATGGCCCCCAAACTCTAGATTCCCCCACCCCTTCAATACACCACCCCACCACCTGGACACCTCCCCCACGCCCCTGGACACCCCACCCCCTAGACAGCCACCCCCACCCCTAGACGCCACTCCACCCCTAGGTTTGCCCACCAACCCCCTAGACCGCCCCCACTACCCTGAACACCACCCCACCCCCTAGACACCCCCACCCTTATGGACACCCCCATCCCCTAGAAATCCCCCCAAACCCCTAGACACCCCCACCACCCTAGACACCCCACCCCCATGGACACCCACATGGATATCCCCCCAACCCTGGACAACCCCCAACCTCCCACCCCCACCCCCACCCACCTTGAAAGCCCCAACCCCCCGGATTCCCTCACCCCTGGACGTCCCCACCCCTCTTAGTCACCACCCCACCTCCTGGACACCTCCCCATCCCCCTTGAACACCCTACCCCCACCCCTGGAAACTCCCACACCGCCCACTTGGACTACCCCACGAACCCCCTAGACCACCCCCACCCCCTAGACACCACCCGACCCTCTGGACACCACGACCCCTCTGGACACCCCACCCACTAGAAATCCCCCAAATCCTTGTACACCCCAACCCCCATGGAAACCCCCATGGACAACCACCCCCACCCCAGAGAGACCCCCCCCCCCCCCGGACACACCCCCCCTAGGACGACACCCCCACCCCTCCTAGACACCACACCACCACCTCGACACCCTCACCCCTAGACATCCCCAACCCATAGACGACCACCCCCACCATCCTGGACACCACCCCACCCATCGGAAACACATACCAATCCCCTGGACAGTGCCCCTTGACCCCACCCCACCCCTTGGACACCCCACCCTCTAGAAATCCCCAACAACACCCTAGATCCCAATCCCAAACCACCACCCTGGACACCCCCCTTGACACCCCCTAGACAACCCCCACCCCCTAGAAACCCCACCACCCCCTAGATGCCCCCCCCCCCACCTGGACAACCAACCCCCTCCTAGACACCACCCCACCACCTAGACACCCCCACCCCCTGGACACCCCCACCCCTAAGGACAGCCCCCTCCACCCCCTGGACACCACCCCACCCCCCTTGGATAGCCCCAAACCTCCTGGACAACCCCCACCCCCTTGATACCCATGTCCACCAAGACACCCCCATCCACACAGACACCCCCTACCCCCTCTTGGACAGCCACCCCAAACCGCTGAACAACCCCCTAACCCCCAGAATTTTGAATTAAATTCTTTATGTATTTAATTAACTTATGAATTATGTGATAATGGTGTATGGGTATACATGTTGAATGGGTATACATGGTGTAATTACCTTATGAATTATGTGTTAATTTTTAATGGGTATACTTGTTGAGATGCTGAATTTTTTGCAGGTCCTATTTGGGTGTGCTGTTGTAGAATTTTATGTTACAGTAGACATGGCATTTATTAGAACTAAAAAAGCACAGATAAAGGATCAGTACATCAGTTCTAAAAAAACAATGATAAAAACACATTTATCAGTGCTTTAAATTTTTATAAAGGGTACCTCCCTATTATCACTGAGCTTTGTAGTGCTTTTTTTAGCACTGTTAAAGCCCATATTGAGCGCTGATAAAGACAATTTTTGTAGTAGTGATTTGGTAAAGTGATGAATCTCATGAGTTAAACAGAAATGATTCATGAACATGATTCTATAATTTTTCACAACTATGTGTGGTGGCTAACCACTAAGACATTGTGTTTTATTTTTGATGTGTTGACACATTTTATGACTTTTAATAAAGCTTCCTCTCATGTTCATGATCATTGGCCTATGTTATAAATGTGCTCACCCATTTTTATGCTGTTAATAACTTTCTAATTACTGGTCTTTTTTCTCACCCCTTTTATATGTATATCCTCATGTGATTATGTGTACTAAGGTGTTTTCAATGGACAATAAGAAGATGTAGAAGAATGAATTAAATAAATATTTATGTTGGATATTGTAAATGTTATGTAAGGTCCTAGTTTTCCCAAGAAAATAAAAATTTGGATCCTCATGGTGTAATACTATTATTTTTTTTATCTCCATAATTATATAATTTTAATGTAAGAAAATGTTGGGTTTCTACAGTTCGTATCAGAGGCAAGGTTTTGTTAATTTGGGAATTTGGATTATTCAGCCCTAGAGAAAACCTCTAGTATGAGAATAAGTAAAATTATGCCCAAAAGAATATTTTCTAAACATAGGGATCCCATAGATATTCTTTTTCCAAATGAATCATTTTATCATTTCTCGTTGATTTATTTTTTGTTCTAACCATTTCTATTTTAGAAAATGGTGGGAACCAAGAAAACCAGGGCAACAACCCATGCGAGGGCTAATGGAATGATTTACTAAAGGACATACCCAATGATTTGGGAGGTGGAGTTAAAAACATCATGGTTATGATTACCTAACTATTTTAGGTTATGAACAATAACCAGAATAAGGGGAAACATCCTCTTTCACCAAAGATGGAGAATCTGACTGTCGATTATTTTATGCAACAATGTCCGCCAATGTTTAGTGGGTCTTTTGATTCACTATTTGTAGAACAGTGGTTCTAATTCATAGAGAAGATATTTCCTATGATTCAATTTTTTGAGACGAATAAAGTGAAATTATCCATTAACCTTCTATATGGAGAGGTCGATCGATGGTTTGCTTTGATTAAGAACACCAAGCCAAGTGAGGAAATTTAAGAGATGGAATGGGAAGACTTTAAGATCATATCTCTTAACAATTATTTCCCACTAAATCTTCAAATAAATATGGATATATAATTAATAGAGATCAATAAAAAAGAAATAGAATCTAACCCAACCTAAAAAGAAAGGTAAACAATGTAACGACCCAAACATTTATTAAATGACAATTCATCTTGATCTAATTAAATGTCTTATTATAATAAATGGTTATATAAAAAAAATCAATTCCTTGGTTTTAGGTTTTTTTATTTTCAAATAACATTATGGATTGTTACATTTTCTAATATAAACATTGAACAATGATCACATTATTTGTAAAAATACAGGGTTTTAACAAATACAATTTACTCCGACAAAGGAAGTGATGGCCTCATTCTGTAGAATTTCTCCATACGAAGACCATTCGTCGGAGCATATAAATGAGGTAGTGTCATTGAGATTATATCTTGACCAATCCCAAGCTGAGATTCAACACATTAAGAATGAATAGAATCTCTTATGGGATATGTGAAAGTTAATAGACATTACCACCCGAGCAATGTTTTTGGAGTCGCCCCAAGAGTCAATCTCCATCGGACACTATACCTCTATCTCTTATGTGGGTTTTATAAGGGGTTATGTAAGAATACCCTATCACTATGACAATGTTAATTATTTTTTTATAAAGAATATACATTCATTTTATTATTTTTACTTGGTAAATGGGTTTAAAATCAAAAATAATATTATTAGTTAATATTTAAATTCAAATAAGAAATATATTTTGATGAATTAATGGATTTTTAAGTAAATAATATTTTAATAGGATGTTATTACTAAATGAATTTTTAGTAAATATAAATTTTCATATAATTTTTATGAATACAATTGTAATATTTATTAATGTTTGAATGTTGTTATTGTCAAAACAAATGAATTTTCATTAAATGTCAATATTTATTTTAAATGTAAAAAAAATCACATATTTAGGAAATTATTTAGTTAAAATAAAAATTACTTTTGGATTTAGGATGTCAAAATTATCTAATGGTGAGTTTTTCATAATTTTCTGAGAGAGTCAAATGTTTGGGTAAAAATTAAATATCGTTTACATATATAAAGTATTTTAGGACATCATAATGACCCAATAGTGCTGTAATAAAATACTATAAAATGGATATTCTACCAATATTTTTTTTAAATTTAAAATAATTTTTTTTGTTTAATTGTATGGTGCCTTAGTGGACCCTCTAAGGCTTATAAAATATTTTAACTTTTTAAAATGATTTCATTGATTGTGTGGATCACCTCCAAAAAGAAAGCCTAATAATTTAATAATTTCTACCATTGGACATATAAAATAATTATTTCCAACCCCATTTGGAAACATCCTTGGTAAAAACCATTGGATCATTTGTGTTTTTTAATTTTTGATTATATTGATTCCAAAACCTACGTTTATGAAATATTAAAGAATTCCCCTCTCTTTTCCTACATTAACCCATTCATACTCACACTTCTCATCACTAAAACCCCTTGGATAACATCCCTAATATTCCCACCTCTCTATGGAATCCTCCCAAGGCACCATGTTCTCTCATGAAGTCCCTCCCCAAGCTCATTAAGTCACACACTCATGTAATGGATCCTCACTTTTCATTCCCTCCTTATTTATGTTCAAGTTTAGATATATTATTATTTCCTTTTATTTTCAATTAAAAATGATGGGGTATGATTTTTCACCTCCCGTATACTACCCTACTTATTTTTCAATGATGTGATTCCCCTTTCTCTCTCACTAATTCCTCCTATGTACACCAGTTACCATGCTGAAATTTTGTAATGGATTTTTATCTCCTCATTTACATTCAAGAAATAATATTATATTATCTATATAAATTTCATTTCATATGTTAGGATATTATTTTAAATGACCCCCTTATTTTCAATTTCATTTATAAATTATTAGAGACTCCATTCTGTCTCATCATACCCATTTTATAAATTCTATTTGATGTCATTATGCTGCCGAAGTTACACCAAAATTTCCCCTGCCAAAATCATCATGTAAGTGAATACAACACCCTTTTCTCTATCATGGGTATTAATCATTATGAACATTTAATTTTTGATTGAGGACATAAATTTATGTATTCCACATATCTTATTAATTTAATAAATTATGACCTTTAATGAATCAATGTAGTATGATCTATGTGGCACAATTATGCATGAAATGAAATGATTAAGAAGGGTGAGCCCTGATAGCACTTCAATACAATGGGTAATGAATGGGAACATGATAATCCATGTGAAATGAGGGATTACTCATAAAAGTTCAGGTTCAATCAGTGTTTACTCATGCTCTATGTGTAATGATCCATGGATCATGCTAATATCATGTTAAATGTTGTTTCCACATATTCATGTTATGATAATCATGGTATATCATGCCTTTATCTTCGTGTTTCTCTTATGCGTCATCGATATGCCAATTTTCATATATGTATTATATTCTTCCTGTTATGACTTATTAAATCCTTTACACGGATTTACAGCGCAACATTCTTTAATTTATGTCCTTATATTATGACATGCAATGCTAGCTATGAAGGAATATTGTGATCATGTAAAAGAAGTGTTCAATAAAGATGTTGTATTTTTTTTGTCTTAAGTTTTCATTTAATGTTATTAATTTCCCAAGACACCAAACCTCTCAAACCTTTTAGTTTTTTTATGATAAATTTTATGTAATAAATCATCTTTATGTGTGGAATGAAGATCAAGGTTCTTATTGTTGGCATTAGAGTATTGGTATAGTTATTTTTTGGATTTGGATTTGAATGTCCATGTGAAATCCTTAGGGATAAGAGGATGTTTAATAAAAACATACCTAAATTTTGGTGGGTATAGTATAAGTGGATTATCAAGAATATACATCCATGTCTGGATGCACTCTTGGTTCAACACTCCTGGGGGATATTCATTGGTAAATTCATAATCTTATTATGAACCATTATTATTGAAATTAAAAAACGTCTCTAAGAATATATGTTGGGAATTAGATCATGGATAACATAGATTGAATCATATAAATTCATATGTTTTAGAAATAAATGTAATTTTTATGTTCCCGCCTTTTGTAATTGGATACCCCTTTATGAGTTACCCCTAACATTACCTTTTACTCCAGCTAATGGAAGGTAATATGAGGACTCAAGAAAATATCCGATGTAGAGATTAATTTTATGATTGTTCTAATTAGATGCCCAATCCGATGGGAGTGGTAATCCCAAACATTGTCATGATACTCTCTCAGTTAACTCATGTTTTATATAGAAACATCGGTCATGATGATCTTCCAACCCCCTATGAATGAATAATCCACATTTGAGAGATTCACGAGACAAATGCCTTCTACATTAAATGTATCATATGATCCCCCAATCGCCAAAAAAAGTTCAACTCTATTTAGAAGATATTATCCATCCTTCAATGTTCCAAAAAATAGAATTTGCCTCTTGTTTCTTATCACATGGAGGGTTAAGATGATCAGTGGTGGACATTAAACAAAAATAAAAAGACTGAGGAATAGATCTAGGCATTGGATTGGAAGGATTTCTGGAAAACAATTTTGAAAAATATTTTCCTCGCATCCTCCAAAATAAGATATGAAGGGACTAAAATTACCTCATGAAAAAAGATAAAGAATCCATTAGAGAATATGATGAAAACATCACATGTATTTGGCGATACAACTTTGTATTTTTTCATTACCCCTGAATAAAAGGTTGAATGTTTCATTGGTGGCCTAAAACCTTGCCTACACAAATCCCTAATGATCCATGAGTTTGATAGCTATGAGGAAATTTTCCGATGTTCCCACAAATTCAAAATGGAGATCATTGAATCTTAGGAGTATCACGGGGATAAGAAGTTGAATATTTTGGAAATCCAATGGATAAATTAAACAGTGCTATGAAATTCTAGCACCCCACTTTCCAAAGGTGCAGAAAGATACTCCCCAGAAATTGCTTGAAAAGGATGAGAACATGATTTAGGTGTGGATGAGATGGTAACCTGGCCATTAATCTTTGAAAATAAAAACATACTATGGCAGAAAAGGGGAACACTCCATTAGACCCTCAACGCATTTTTTATTTTTTTCAACTACAATGAACCAGGTAAAATTGAAAACTAGTTCCCCAAGCCATGGATTTTCAGAGGCAACTAACAACCACCAAGGCAGTAAGGGTGAGCTTTTCCCATCCTACCACCAAAAAAACCCTGAAAAAAAGTGGCGATAGGTATGGTAGTAATTTATTCAAGAATAGATAATGTACTTTTTGATTACGATTCTATGAATTCTTTTATATCCCAAATGTTTAGTTATGAAATCCCAACACCACCACATATCATGGAAGAATAGATGTATGTGAGAATGAAAAATTGGGCAATCATTGCATCCCATGAATATAACTCCTCCCCTATAACAATTTGTAGATTGAACTTCCCAGTGAACCTCATCACACACCCTCTGGTGGAATTTTATGAAATTCATGGCATGCAGAAACATTCTATATATATAGCCAACATAAATTTTTGTGAGAGGGAAATCACTATCCTTTTGGTGAATCGACCCCCGATTCTGTACAAGTGCAAGGATAATGATTAATCATCTTTAACACCATTATCTTAAGCGTTGATATTACTTCCCCATGAGCACACACATGATTCTTAGATGATTAAGTCTTTGGAAGAAACCATTCTTGAGGACATTTCTATTGTAAGGGAATTTTCTGAATTATTTCTGGAGAAATTGCAGGGTCTTCCTCCTAGAAGATATGTGGAATTCAAAATTGATCTTATTCCAGGCGCGTTGATAATATCCAAGACTATGTATAGAATGGTTGTTGTTGAGCTTGAGGATCTAACTGAACAACTATAGGGGAATCTGGATAAATGGTTTATATTCCCATGTACTTCATTATTGGGTTCACTAGTCCTCTAAGTCAATGAAGATGGAAAGATCAATGCCCCTTTTCATTGATTATCATGAGCACAACAAAATCACGACAAAAAAATTACCCTATTCCACTAAGAGAGGACTTTTTCGATTAGCTACGTGGATCACAATACTTATTCAAGTTGGATTTGCGGTCCGGATATTTCCAAGTAAGGGAGAAAAAGGAGAATTTCCCCAAGGCTTGTTTTTGTACAAGGTACCGCCATTATGAATCCATAGTGGTTCCTTTTGAACTCACTAATGCTCCAAAAATATTCATATACTTGATGAATAGAGTCTTTAGATATTACCTCAACAAATATGTGGTATCCTTTACAGATGATATTATAATATACTCAAAAATAAAGGAGGGGAATGTGGAGCATCTATGTACTGTATTATAGACCTTGAAAATTTAGAATCTTTATAAAAATTAAAACAAGTATGTGTTATGGTTGATGGAAGTCTTATTCTTGGGTCATATAATCACATGAAATGGAATATCTATGGATCCCTTCAAGAAAATCAAATTGAGGGATGGTCGACGCCAACATTATTAATGGATATCTATAGCTTCTTGATGTTTTCTGGTAATATCACTGATTTGAGAGAATTTTCTCATGAATGAAAAACCCTCTTACAAATCTTACTCTGAAGGAGGTGATGTTTTCATGGAGTGAGGAATGGGAAGAGAGCTTCAATGAGTTGAGAAAGAGGCTTATTATTGTGCTAGTTCTCACACTACACACAAGTGTAGAAATTTTCATGGTATTTAGTGATTCTTTAGAGAAGGTCATTGAATGTGTATTGATGAAAAATGACAAAGTCATTGCCTATGCATCAAGGCAATTGAAGTTTCAAAAGAATAACAATCCAACACATGATAGAGAGTTGGAAGAAGTAATAATCACTTTAAAAGTTTGCTGACATTACATCTTTTGGGTGAAGTGTGAAATATACCAAGATCACAATATCCTTATGTATACATTCACACTAAAATAGTTGAATATGCCACAAAAAAGATAATTAGAGTTGATAAAATACTATGAAATCTCAATTCAATACCATCCCTGGAAAGAGAATAAAGTTTCCTACATTCTATGTAGAAAAGAATAATTGATTCTATCATTGATGAAAATTTAAAAGGATCCAATATTCTTAGATTTGATGTATATGGACATGGGAATCATATATATGGGAACATAATCAATCCATTCACAAATGATTTCTCAACCGTCTTTTTCAGAAAGGTAAATGGATGTTCAAAAGGATGATATACGAATTCAAAAGAAAGTGGAAACTATCAAAAAAGAGAAATACTTAGAGTTCAATGTCAATGAGGAAGAAATTGTAATATTTGGGTCAAGACTATTTCTTCGATCAAGTTTTGTGTTAAATAAAGAACTTTTAGACGATGTAGATAGATCAAATTTCTCTATTCACATAGAAAACAAAAAGATGTGTTGAGATGTCCAAGAGTATTATTGGTGAGATAACATTAAGAAGGATATCACTGAGTATAAATCAATGTTCCTGGTATGTCAACATGTGAATGTTTAGAGGAAGAAGTCTAAGGCGGGGATGCAACCATTACCCATACGAACATGGAAATTAGAGAAAATTACCATGGACATTGTCACCAAACATTCGAATAAATCCTAAGGATACAATGATATCTGGGATGTTGTAGATCTTCTTAAATATACTACACTCTTTTTTCAATTTGAGATGATGTCTCACTGGATAAACTAGAATGAATATTCATTAGAGAAGTGGTAAGTTTGTACGGAGTACCACTATTTATTTTATCTGATCAAGATCCAATGATCTCCTCTATGTTCTTGAAGAGTCTCCAACATTCTCTAAATACTGAGCAGAAAATAAATACGGATTATCATCTTCAAATTGATGGCTAATATGATCATACTATCCGAACACTTGAAGACATGTTTAGAGTATTCTCAATGGACTTCCAAGGTGGATGGGATCAACATATTCCTCTATCTGAGTTCTCTTATATAATCCATTTCCACTCAAGAATCGAAATGAATAATTATGAATCCCTTTATGGGAAGAGGAGCACAACACTATAATTTGGGGTTGAAGTTGGGTAGTGAAAACTACGTAGTCCAGAAATGGTTGAAGAAATGGGTGGAGAAGGTTGTGACCATCTAGGAGCACATTATAGCTGGTCATAGTCGACAAAAGAGTTATGATATTAATCATCGAAGAGACCTAGATATAGATTTTGGAGACATGGTATTCCTCCAAAAATCACATTGGAAGAGTGTTATTATATTTTGGAATAAGGGAATGATTAGTCCATGGTACATTGGCCTTTTTGAGATCCTTGATCACATTGGAGCAGTGACCTATCGACTTGTACTCCCACTGAACCTATCTCAAGTACATGATGTTTTTCATGTGTCACTCCTAAGGATGTACATACCTAAACCATCAAATGTATTCCATCAATAGGTGGTACCATTTAATAATGACCTTTCATGTGAATATAAGCTAATGAAGATCTTAGATCGTAGGGAAATATTTCTACAAAATAAGATAATGCCCCTCGTCAAGGGGTTGTGGAGAAACCACTTGTTTGAAAAGGAAATGTGGGAATCAGAGGAAGTGATAAAGCAGAGTTACCCACTTCAGTTTGAGTGTGGGAAAATTAATTTTCAAGGGTGAAATTTTTTAATGGGGGGGGGATTATAACAACACAAACATTAATTAAATTAAAATTTATCTGGATTTAGTGAAATGTCATATGTTTTTAAATAGTTATATTAAAAAATTGAATTTCCTTGGTTAAATGTTTTTGGATTTTAAAAGACCATTATGAATTGTTACCATTTCTAATATAACCATTGAACAGTGATCACATGATTAGTATAAATATTAGGCTTTGTCAAATCAAATTTACTCCGATAAAGGAAGCGATGACCAAATCATGTAGAACTGTTTCATAGAAATTCCATTTTTTTGAGCTTAGAAAGAAGATAACATCACTAGGTTTATCTATAGACCAACCCCAACATGAAATTTAACACATTAAGCTTGAATAGAATCACCTACTAGATAAGTTGAAGTTAATAGAGATTACCACCCGAGAAATATTATCCAAGCCTCCCCAAGAGTATGTTAACATCACAGACCTTACCCTTATGTCTTATGTGAGGGTTATAAATGATTATGTAACAAGACCCTAGCACTAGGATTATGTGCATTATTTTTTTATGAATATACATTCATTTTCTAGTTGTTACATTGCAATTGCTTTTTAAATCACAAATAGTATTTTTAGTTAATATCTAAATTCAATTAAGAAATATATTTTGATGATTTAATTTATTTTTAATTAATTAATGTTTTAATAATATATTATTACTAAATGAATTTTTATTAAATATAAATGATAGTATATTTATTTTGAATACAATTGTAATTTTTATAAATGTTTTAACACTAATTTTGTCAAAACACGGGAATTTTCGGAAAATGTCATTTTTTATTTTAAAAATAAAAAATAACTTATTTAGATAATTAATTAGATAAAAAATATTTTATTATTGGGTTTAGGGCAACGAGATTATATAATTATTAATTATTTATAATTTTTTGAGATAGTGGAAATTTTGGGTATCATTTTAATATCGTTTAAATATATAATTTGTTTCATGACATCATAATGACCCAATAGTGATTTAATTAAATACTATTAAAGGGATATTCAGAAAATATATGTTTTAACTTTAAAATAATGTGATTTTGAATTTTTTTGATTAATTTTATGGTGCCTTAGTGGACCCTCCAAGACTTATAAAATATTTTAAATTTTTAAAATGATTTCCATGAGAGTGTGACTCACCTATATATAAGCAGGCCTAATATTTTAATAAGTTCAGCCTCAGGAATTATAAAATAATTTTAGAAATCCCATTTAAAAAAACATAGGCGAAAACCATGGTTTTTTTTGTGGTTTAGAATATTTAATTATATAGATTTCAAAACCTAGATTAGTGAAATATTAATGAATTCTCCTCTCTTTTCCTAAATAAACCCATCCAATATCCCAATTATATTCACTCAAAATCCTTGGATCAGGTCCCTACTCCTCAATACTATTTCTATAATCCTCATAAGGAAACAAAATCTCTCAATAATCCCCACCCCAAGATCATGATGTTTCACACTCATGTAAGGGATCCTCACTTTTCTTATTTCATATTTATTTTAATGATTATTTATATTGTTATTCCCTTTTATTTTCAAAAAAAAATGTTGTGGTATGATTTAAAACCTCCCCTATACTTCCCTACATTTTTTAACAATAAGATTCCCTTTCTCTCTAATTAATGTCTCCCATGTACACCTGTTACCATGCCAAAATTCTATAAGGGATTTCTCTCTCTTCATTTACATTGAAGAAATTATTTTATATTATGCATCTAAATTACATTACATATGTTGTGATATTATGTTCCATGACCCCCTCAATTTCCATTTCATTTATAAATGAAGAGAGACCGATTCTTCTCTTATCAAACAATTTTACAATTGCTATTTGATGATGTTATGCTACTGAAGTTACAAAAAAATTCCCCATTCCAAAATCATTGTGCAATTGAATTCTATACCCATTTCCCTATCAAGGGTATTCAAATTTTTGTAAATTGTAACGATCCATACTTTTATTAATGAAAAATTTTCTTTATCTAATTTAATGTTTTATTATGTAAGATGGTTATATAAGACATATGTGCTAATTTTGTTTTATGATTTTGGATTTCAAAAAACAATTAAGAATTGTTACCATTGCTAATATAGTTGTTGAATATGGATCACATTATTAGTATAAATATAGGGCTTTAACAAATCTAATTTACATAGACAAAGGAAGAGATGACCTCATCCAGTAGATTTTCTCTTTATGAAGCCCATTTGTAAATACTTGGAACACAGGTGGAGTCAATGCAATTTTCTCCTAACCAAGCCCAAGCCGAGATTCAACACGTTAAGCTTGAATGGAACCGCCTATGGGATAATTGGAAGATGATAGAGATTACATCAAGAGTGATGTTATTTGAGCCAACCCAAGAGTTTATCACCATCTCACACCTTACCCTTACGTCATATGCATGTGTTATAAGTGGTTATGTAACAAGACCCTAGAATTATTATTACGTGAATTATTTTTTATAGACTAATCAATATACATTCACTTTATTATTGTCTCTTTGTAAATAGTTTTTGAATCAAAAATAGTATTTTTAGTTAATATTAAATTAAAAGAATATATTTTGAAGAGTTAATGGATTTTTAAATTTACTAATATTTTAAAAAGATATTATTACTAAATATCTTTTTATTATATATAAATGATCATATAATTTTTATGAATACAATTTTGATTTTTACTGAGCTTTGAAAGCTATTTTTATCAAAACCAATGAATTTTTGATAAATGTCAGTTTTTTTTAAAAGTAAAAAAAATAAAATATGAAGAAAATTTTTTAGATAAAATGAATATTATTTTTGGGATCATGATATAAAAATTATCCAGTGGTGAATTTTTCAAAATTTTCAGAGACAATCGAATTTTTGGGTAAAAATTAACTACTGTTTAATTATATAATGTGTTTTATGACATCGTAATTACATAATAGTGATGTAATAAAATTATATAAATGATTTTTTCTTCCAATATATGTTTTAAAATTAAAATATTGTGATTTTAGGTTTTTTGGACATATTTTACAAATCATTAGTGGACCCTTGAAAACTTATAAAACATTTTAACATTTTAAATTTATTTCATTGAGAGTGTGACTCACCTCCACATAAGAAAGCTTAATATTTTAAAATGTTCAGATATTGTACTGATAAAATAATTTTTTCCACTCCCCTCTGAAAAAAAACCATGGGAAAACCCATGGTTTGGTTTTTGGTTTTGATTAGTTTAATGTCTGGTCTCCAAAACCAAAATAATAGAGAATTCCCTCACTTTTCCTATACAAATCCACCCAAGATCCCATCTCCTATTCACTAAAATCATTTGGAGCTCAAAAGAAGTCTTCCCTACTCTCTATAGAATCCTCAAAAGGTTCCATAATCTTCCAATAATCCTTTTTCATGTATCTCCAAAGCCTTTGGTGTCACACATCCAAGTAAGGGATTTCTTCCGTTATCTTTTTCATCCGAGATTTATAATGTTTTTATACCCTTTTAATTTCAATTAAAAATGTCGAGGTATGTTTTTACGCCTCCCCAATACTTCCCTCCTTATTCTTGAATTATGATACACCTCTTTCTCTCTCATTAAGGCCTCCAAGGTACCCATTTCCATGGTGAAATTTGGTAAGGAATTTGTCTTTCCTCTTTTACATTCAATCAATTATTATATATTATGAATATAAATTCCATTACATATATTGGGACATGTATCTATATGACCCAATTATAGTCTATTTATCATAAATATAATTAGACAACCCTTTATCTCTCATCAACCTTTTTTATGAATTCTTATGTCATGTCGTTAGGCGGCCGAAGTTGCACCACAATTTTCCGAGAAAAAGTCATTGTGTAGTGAATACCATACGCATTTATCTATTAAGGGTATTAACATTTATGGTCATTTAATTATTGATTATATAGTTTCATGCATGAATTCAAAATTCATTTATCCAGGAATAAATGATGATGTTTACTCAATCCATTCTAAATGATCCTTGTGTTGTACTTATGCATGAAATGAAATGATTGAGAAAGGTGCACCATGATAGCACTCCAATGCATTGGGTAAAGAATGGTCTCATGATACGTCAAGTTCAATGATATTTTACTCAAGATAATTGTTGATGCCGAAAAAAGTCCATAACTCACGGAGGAAGTTTCGGAATGACGAAGTGAAGTCATATTCGGAATCAGAGGCCCGATCCGGAATCCCGGGATGTGGTGTGCGAAATAAAGGAGGATCCGCGCGAAAAATTGTTCTGGGCGCATAGAATCACTGGGTTTCGCGGAATTGAGCCGATGAGGCGTGCAATCTTTGCACGCCCTGGTTCTGTGCGGTGAGTTTTTTTGCGCGCCGGCTGTGCTCGGCGCGAAGAATTTCGCGCACCAGCTGGATTCCGCGTCGGAGGTTGCCTATAAATAGAAGGTGACCCCGAACAGTTTGAGGGTTGAGGAATCTGAAGCGAATCTCATGCATGCAATTTGGCTCCCCCCACGCGCAAGATGAATTCTAGGTAATCCCTCATTTCGCGGCAACCTTGCCCCAGTGTTCGCCTTTGCGTGCAACTCCACTAGCTTCAGTGAATTTTCCCCCTCCTCAGGGTTCCAGACTTACGCGCAATCCGTGTCCCGTGCGTGCAATACCCTACTGTGTGTGAAAAACCTTGTGTGTAGTTCCCTCTCCGTGTGCAATTCCCTTGCTCTAATTGCGCGTCGTCCTAGTGTTTTGCGCGCAAAACTTCCCTTTTGTGCGCAAAGCCCAGGACCCCTCACCTTGACACACCTTGGCTGCCCCCAGCACCGGCACCTGATGTCTCCCCTACCGGGCATGTGCACCATGCGTTGTTTTCCCATACTGCCTTCCAGGCTTGTTCGAAGTAACCGCTAGGTCCCTTCGGTCATGTTTCTCATTGCGTTTCTTTTCCTTATGCTTCTCCGCATAGGCACGCTAATGGCTACTACTTCTTCGCATATCCACACTAACGTGGACCCCCTCTATGGTTTTCCCTATGGCCCCCTTCACTACGGCCTTGCCGATGCCTTCCCTCCCACAAGGGGTAGAGTGCGTTGGGCATGTAAGCCCTAGGGGTGTGGAGTAAACCCACCTCATCTAAGCTTCAGGACGTTAAACTGCTAAGCACCTCGTCCTTAACACATGATGTTAAACTGTGGTCCGACCCAGTGCTTCGCACGCAGGGTCCCCCCCAGCTCGGACATTTTTTACTCCCACTCGTCTCCACAGGAATGGAATCTTTCTCACATGGAATGAGATCCTCCTTGTCGGAGTGGCATTTGTCCGCAGGGGAAGGGCCACCTCAGAGCATAATCCCCTAGCCTTTCTTGCGGATGATTTCACCCGTGCATCTCCGTACATCCCCCTTGCCAAGACCAGTGGAGTCCTTTTCCCACTGTGTTTTGTCGCACCACGGGCCTCCACCCTGGAGTAAGCCCCGACACCAAGGGCCGCTAACCACGCGTAAGCCCCTGTTTCCTCTTTGGGACGCTCAACGCGTAAGCCCCATTCCACTTCTCATGGATTCACCCTTCACGACGTGATCGTCTGGTCCCTGCTGCCTCTTGTTTCCCACACCGAGCATGATTCACGTGGGATTAGAGCACGCATCGACCATGAAATCCTCTTATGGGCCACCCCAGAGCCTAAGCCCCTTCCCAGCGAACTACGTAGACTTTGATCTGTGCTAGCACACAGTACGTTGGAAGCCTCCACGAGGTTCAAGCACACCACCCGGTCGTACAGACCCCTCCATGTCAGTTCTCTGACCACCTTGGTCCACCTCAGAGCGTAAGCCCCAAACCCCTCGTCCCGCATGACGTTAAACAGTATTCCGTCCCGCATGACGTTAAACTGTATTTCGTCCCGTATGACGTTAAACTGTATCCCATCCCGCATGACGTTAAACTGTATCCCGTCCTGCATGACGTTAAATTGTATTCCCCCTCTTGGGTCGTCTCAGAACGTAATCCCCATGTCTCACTCCACCATCCATCCTGATCCTTATCCGGGCCGCCACATCCCGGTGAGATCATGCCACCCCATCCCACTCCATGATATCTGGGAAGCCGCCCACGTGCTGGCCCCAACATCGGTGTTCCCCCTAGGGGTCCTTCAACCCAATCCGTCTCCGCAAGACGTTAAACTCGTGACATACCCCATGTTAAACATGGGAAGCTGAAGAAAACCTCAGATGATACACATTCCCCACATTTGATGTGGGATGCCTCGGGCTACCACGCCCTCGAGAAGCCCTGTGATGAGGGACCAAAGACAAACATGCCAACGACGCCCCAACGTGACCATTCTCCTCACCGAAGGTTGCTTCCCCGACAAGACCCCTTGGAGCATCTTGATGGAAGCAGCGTAATTAACTGGTGTCCATGTAGATATGGCATCGGGAATGGGCTTCACGAACCCGTCTTAAATATATGAGGGAGACCCGGACTAGGTGATGAGCTCTGAGGAGGAATCGACAAAAGGAAGAACTGACATCCCATCATTCCAGTTTCAATCAAGGAGAAGACGTCCTAGAACAAGGAACAGATGCCGCCTGCCTTTGGAAAGCAGGAATGCGGGGTAACAAGTAGTGCGTCATCCCCACAGACGGATGCCCGCGCCCCGGAAAAAGCATCGGAGCAACAAAATGGTGAATCTGACGTGAATCTCTTCTCCTCAATATGGGGAATGGTAGCTGTCGGGGAGTTGGAAGATCAACATGTCACCAGGTCCGGGTAACCCTCACCGGGACGTGAACCCGCCAGGGGTCGAGGCCGTCAGGACGTTGACCACTCCGTTCTACGACGTCGTCAGCGTGGATCCCTCTCGCCGACCATGGAAGACAAAATGATGATGGGCCTTGGTTCTTGATCTCCTTTCCTGTTGATGCTAATGGGTTCGTCTCCCTGCTTCTAGGAATCAGATCATTGCATTCGGAGCTCGATCGCCACCTGCCCACTGGCGTAGGGGCAGGGGCAATACCGACAAGGCTACCCCGCGCGGTCCCACCCATTCCACGATCGCTCCGACTTCGACCTCCGTAGAAGCCGGGAGCTTGCGCCCCCTATCCCCATCCGAAATCATCCAGCGGAGGGTGATCAATGACCTGGTTCGTAGGTATGACGAGGAAGGGGTCATCCCCACCAGGGGCATGGCCCGCTTGGATCTAGAGGCAGCTGTGCCTCACCACCATCGCCGCCCTCGAGGGCCGCGCAGGGAGCCACTTCTCCCCACACCGACGTTCAACCGCTTCAGGAGTCTATCCCCGGAGCACCTTGAAACATACCTCCCCTACGCCAATGAGGTGGGGGATGTTCGGGTCCACCCGATCGGCGATCCGTCCCAGGGGTTAACGGCAAGAACCCCCACTAGGCAGCGTCGATGCCGCCACCCGACTCCCCGAGCCGAGGAGCAGGCAATCTTCATGCCCGCACTGTCGATTCTGGCCCATCTGACTCGACGCTATTGTCGGGCGCGACCGGGAGAGAATTCTTGTCCTGGGGCATCAACATCAGCAACCACTGTTGCATGATCCACTGGTGACTCCTGTTACCAGATCCCCGCACACGTTGAGTAGGGGAAGCCACATGCCCGACTGGGATCGAAACCCCGACCGCCCTGCAGGCAAGTTGGGTCGAATCTCCCGGTCGCAGACACTGGCAATGGCCACTGCGGACCAACCCGCGGTAGTGCCGCTCACCACGAAGGCTTATTCCGTGCCACCGATCTGGAAAGCCGAAAGCTTCTTCGAAGTGGCTATGCTCCGGGTATGACTCCTTCCAGCACCCACTGCATGGGGTATGAGGTCACTCCCCCTACTTTCGGCCGCGAGCATGGAGCCGTTGTGTATCCAGTCTCTCACTCACATGGAGGTCCTCCCCATGTCCCTTTCAACATCTGTCCTGGTGCTTCTCGCACCCCGGCCTTCAGTCCCCTCTTCCCTAGCTCTATTGTGGTCGGGGGACCCCATGACGGAAATCATCCTTACCTTGAGGAGCTACCCAGGGGTAGGAAGGCCAGGCTTCATCACCGTAGGAGGAATGTCAGGGGAGTCTGGACGGAAATTAGACCAGTCCTTTTCTCAGATTCTGAGGAGGAATACTACTTGATGATGGAACCTCCCCCCCCCAACCCTTCGAGTTGAGGGAGGGGATGGGGACGCGTTGTGTCAGTCTCGTACTCCCCAAATGCGTGATTCATATGATTCCCTTCTCCCTTCAAAGGTATATCCAGGAGGATGAGGACTTGGTGTACCACGAGGGATCAAGACCGTAGTTGCCACTGGCCTCCTCGAAAGCACCTCCCTCCCCTGTTAGGGAGGGTGAGAAACTTTTCTGGGGACCGACGGAAGAATCGTGAGGCGATACACCCTCGGCGAGCACCGATGCTGTGACAGGAGGCCCATTCACCAGCCCATCCTATCGTGATGTGGCATCCAGGGCGCGGCCACCCCTAGAGGATGACCTAGGGATCAGTGGCTAATCATCCTGTTCGCCGTATTCCCCACCAGCCAGCCCACCGCCCCGATGGCCTACGTCAACACCAATGCCAATTCCCCTACTTTCCTCGGCGGACGAGCGGAGGCAGCAAGTTCCGGAACCCAAACCGGAGCCGTGGAGCTTCTGGAACGTTCTTGCAGCGGGCCACTTCCCTGAGAAGTTTTGGCCGGTCGCAGAATCAGATTTTGTTGTGCCAGAGTCACTCACCCCGGGAGAGTTTAAATGCTTCTTCCAGATTCTTCGGGTGACTCACTCCCGCCTCCGCCGGCAGCTAGCGCCCTATCTCGGGAGCCAAGCGCATCTCGAGGAGATCGGTGAGCAGTGCCACCGGGTCGACCTAGCAACACTCCTCGCGGTCCGGCACCCCAAGTTGCTGGACCACCATGAGGCCCTCCAGCAACAATGCGTCCAGAGTTTTCAAGTACTCATCATAGTTACTGAGGAAGCCAGCCCCCATGCGCACGTCCGCGGATGGGGGCAGTACGCTGCTCTTCTCTTCTGTACAATCCTCCGAGAGCCCGATCCACTGGGAGACCCTGAGGGAACGTTGCCAAGGGCAGTGGCAGTCAACATGGCTGACCATTCAAATGAGGTAAACGTTGTGGAGCCCCTCGACAGGGACTCACCCCCTGAGGACAGGCCGCTACTGGACCCATCTGGGAGGATTACTCGCCAACAGAGGATCCTCCTAGGACTTCCTGTACCCACGGAGGCACTAACACTGGGCCAAAACATTGGCAAGGTTAAAGAGCCCATCGGATCTGTCAAACTCGCCGACCCATCTACCTCAGTGCAGAAGGTAGAGGAAGATCCCTAGAAGGCCACGCTACGCCAACAGCTAGCTGAGAAAATGAGGCTGGTTGATGATATCTTGGCCAAACGCATTGCAGAGCAGCGGCCTGACTACGTCGACCCTAGAGTAGGACAGCAGGGGCAGGAGCATCTACCCCTTGCTGGGATACCCCCGGGAAACCGTGACCCTGTCATGTTCGCCGATAGGGGAGACACTGAAACCCATGGAAAGAAGGCACGATATGTTTCACCGAACCCTCCCGAGCGGTGAGACCACCTGGGGGACCCTGCTTGTTTTCCTCCCGCCGCTCCGAGAGTCGCTCCGCCAGCTTCCCCACGAGCCGATGAGCGCGACTACCATATCGAAGATCCTGGAAATGCGCTTGTGGTTAGAGATCCCCGTCAGGACAGGAATCCGAATCCGGATGATCTTATGGAAGTACTCATCGCCCGCTTGGAGGCCCTGGAAACTCCACAGGTGGAAATCCCACAGGATGGCAAGCCGTACCCAGCATGGGTGGATGACATGCCGGCTCCGCCGGGATTTGGGAACCCCACGTTTTCCCCCTTTAATGGGACCAGAGAACCACCACAACACTTGGACCACTTCAACTCGAGGTGCGAGCCTATGTTAGGGACTCTGGCGCAGCAGGAGGCTGCCAAGCTCCGGTGCTTCGTTCAGACACTAGAAGGACCAGCATTCGTCTGGTAAAGCCAGCTCCCTGTTGGATCTGTGACAAGCTGGGAGGACCTTCGCTGGAAATTCCTCTACCAGTTCAGTTCCACAACTCGGAAGATGAACATTGCAGACCTCTTAAGGTGTAAGAAAAGGCCC
The DNA here is from genome assembly GCA_963277665.1 of Viscum album. Taxonomy (NCBI): domain Eukaryota; kingdom Viridiplantae; phylum Streptophyta; class Magnoliopsida; order Santalales; family Viscaceae; genus Viscum; species Viscum album. The sequence goes on from OY728151.1 coordinate 1,996,217,826, forward strand.
AACGAGCGAGTCGCGGACTTCGTCGCCCGGTGGAAGGGGCTCACGTACTCCCTTTACATGCCGCTGACTCAGGAGAAATTACTGATGATGTGTGTGGGGAACATCAAGGCAGAGTTGGTTCCTTCCCTGATCATGCAGAATTACCTTGGAGGGTTCCAGGACTTCTCGAACAAGGCTCAACGCATCGAAGAAGCCCTGCAATAGGCCAGTCAGGCACACCTGCTGCCTCATGTAGTCTCTGCAAGGAGAGCCGCCAGAGTCGATCCCGCTGTTGTGGCTCAGATTGAGGCCCCAAGACAACTAGAGTTTCTACCAGTGAGGCCAGCTCAGCAGGCTCATAGGGGTCCACCCCCACGGGCACAGCCTCCGGCCCAGCAGCGACCGCCTCAAAATCGGCAGGCGCCTCCGCGTAACGCACCGCCACCACCTAGGAGAGGTAATCCGGCTCCGCCTCCTCGGCCTGCTCCTCCGGACCCTGGACATGGTCAGCCCCCAAGAGCCCCCTTTCCAGACAGAAGTAATCGAACCTACTCGTTTGGCGAGGCCCAGGTCCCCGGTTATTTCCATAGCTCCTTGGAGAAAAGGATCATGCGGCTGCCTGAGTGCCGGAAGCCAGAAGAGGCGTGTCTCACTGATCACCCTAACTACTGACCTTATAACCAGATCCTGGGAAACACCATCCAGAAATGCTATGTGTTCAAGCACTGACTCCAAGACCAGATTGACAACAACATTGTCAGGTTGGGCCTAGCCCCGACACAGGTGGCAGGTGTCTTTGTGGGATCAGATGGCAGTAGTGACAATGGGGATGGGTGGGAACAGTTTTCTGACCATGGGTCCCGGAATTATAATGACTGGATGGCCCGAAGGACAGTCTCCCATGCCCATGACATCATTCGTGCCCGCATGAATCAGCCAGAGCCCTCGGAGTCTGCGAGCGCTGCTTTGGCATCATCGTCCCAGACTACTTCTTCCCAGAATAGTAGGCGGCAGCGCAAGAAGAATGAACGCTCTCTGCCATTGCCGTCATCTTCTCACACGATTAGCGATTTCATGCCCCCGGAAATGGGGATCCCTCCGAGACCCCTTCCGGTGGTGGATGAATCCTCGAGCGAAAGCCCGGGGTACGCTTCGGTTAACATCGTATATTTCGTAAATCCCTTTTTGGCTCCTGACGATGAGGAGTGCCAGGTAGACCTCCTGGAAAGCCAGGGGTATGCTTCGGTTAACACTGTAGAGTTGGTAAATCCCTTTTTGGCTCCCGACGATGAGGAGCGCCAGGTGGACCTCCCCGAAATCTCGGGGTACGCATCGGTTAACACCGTAGAGTTGGTAAATCCCTTTTGGGCTCCCAACAACGAGGAGAGCCAGGTGGACCTCCCCGAAAGCCCGAGGTACGCTTCGGTTAACACCGTAGAGTTGGTAAATCCCTTTTAGGCTCCTGACAATGAGGAGCGCCATGTGGACCTCCCGGAAAGCCAGGGGTATGCTTCGGTTAACACCGTAGAGTTGGTAAATCTCTTTTTGGCTCCCGGTGATTAGGAGTGCCAGGTGGACCTCCCCAATGTCCCCAGCCGTTTCCAACGTCGACGGAGCCGTGACTACGTGAATCGATGGGGTATGGAAGTCATCACCTCATGTCAGGTCGTGCACGCTACAGAGACCAAGCAGTAGGCCCAGTACAGAGAGTTGCACTCGCGACTCCCTCACTTGGTGATAACAGATTCGCTTCCACCACCTTTTGTGTTGCTGGGTTAGGCGGAACCGCCTTGCCCACGTCGCAACCAGCCCCTCCTTGCCACTGGCCGACTATGGCCTTCCAGTCCTAGCACGACAGTCACCTCCCGGGCTTCAGCTAGTGAACAACGGGACGTGCCTAGTACCAGTCAGTCACTGGTCCCGCCAGCAGGGCCCGTCATGCCTCCAATCGCAGAGCGACCTTCTGTAAGCAGAAACTCACATTTGGCGCGAATGTATGATGTCCTGAAACATCTGGTCGACATTCCGGCAAGGCTTTCCATCCTTGAGGCCCTTCGCCTGTTGTCTGAAATGTGTGAGGTACTCACCGAGGCTCTAAAGAGCCCCCTCTAGTTTTAAACGGAGGCAGCGACTGCAGAAGCCTTCCACACTGAGGTGAATGAGGACGCCGAATGTCATGCGGTTATCTCATTATCCAGTGAAGATGAAGACCCTCCCATACAGGGGCACATCCACCCGCTGTACATCACCAGCCAGTTCAATGGCGTGGAAGTCTGTCGCTGTCTTGTCGACACGGGTTCTGGGATTAACTTGATCCCATCTCAGACACTGTGAAAACTGGGGTTGTCCGAGGATGATTTAACTCCCTCCGACCTCAGAATCTAGGGGTATGACAGGACCGAGCAAACTCCACTCGACAAAATTCGTCTGAAGACCCAGTTCGGCGGCTTAATTTCCAATAATGAATTCATGGTTGTCTCTTAGGACAGTGCCTACAACGCATTGATGGGTAGTTTGTGTCTCCATCTTCACGCAGCAGTTCCCTCAACATACCATAAGTGCCTCAAATACTTCTTTAAGGGTCGAGTGGGTGTGCTCCAAGGATATGCGTCTCTGTTTTCATCTTGTGAAGCTTGTTACCTAGACGCTGACTATTACCAGAGCAAGGACAAGCAAGTCCTGGCAGGTGAGGTTGAGCCCGCCGCTATCGCGACTGATCCCTGGGCAGGTTTGGATGATGAATATGTATTCCCAATCCATCGGTTGGCGGCCAAGACTCCCGATATGGGAGAGTGCTTTTTTGTCTCGGGTACCAGAGGAAGGAATATTTCCGGGTCTAAGCGACGGCGGGAAATCACCTCGTACTCTTACACCGACCAGGCTCAGGTGATCCCCGAGCCTCCTACCCCTGTACGATATCGGGACGTTGGGCTCATGGAAACAACAGTACGTCATACGTGTCTATTTTGCTCGGCTGAGATCGACTAGCTCAAGCCAACGCGTCACCACTGCTTTGATTTCGTAAAGCGTGGCCCCTTGGGATGAAGGCCGGTTGGGATTGGGTCAACCGCCTTCATCGCAATGGTCTCCGCGGTGCATGAGTCTCCCGTCGTGACAACCTCTGCCACGCAAGCCGGTGCCAGCTCCCCATCAAGGTCGAGCAGCCCCAAGACGGCTCCCCTCGTGGATGATCCTTCCACAAGTGGAGAAGAAGAAATGGAAGATGCTCCTCCTGCCTTTGAGGAGGGAATCTCCACCATGGTCGACGAGCTAGTAAAGGTGAACCTTGGTAGTGAGGCGGACCCGAGACCCACATTGGTCAGCGCTACTATGCCTCCCGAGGAACGGAAACAATACATAGACTTCCTCAGAGAGCACCGTGATGTGTTTTCCTAGAGTTATGATGAGATGCTGGGACTAGATCCCCAGGTAGCCGTCCACCGCCTTGGCCTCCCAGCAAACCATCGTGGGTTCAAGCAGCCTCCCAGAAAAATGAACCCCTTTCATGGTGCCATGGTTGAAGCCGAAGTTGATAAGCTCGTTAAGGCCAACTTCGTCAAAGAAGTCCAGTACCCCAAGTGTCTAGCCAACATTGTGCCTGTTAGGAAGAAGAACGGGCAGATCAGGGTCTGTATCGACTTCCGTGATCTTAATCGCCACTGTCCGAAGGATGATTTTCCCCTTCTCGTGACAAATCTGTTGATCGATGCAACGACTGGGTTTCAAGCCCTCTCCTTCATGGACGGGTACTCCGGGTACAACCAGATTCGGATGGCCCCTGAGGATGAAGAGTTCACTGCCTTCAGGGCCCCCCAGGGTACTTTCTGCTACCGGGTTATGCCCTTCGTCCTGAAGAATGCAGGTGCCACCTATCAATGGGTTATGCACTGCATATTCAAGCCGATCCTCGGGACACTGGTGGAGTGCTATGTAGATGAACTGGTGGTTAAATCTCGTCAGTGACGGGACCATATCAAAGACCTTGAGAAAGTGTTTGGTTTCCTCCGTTCTCGCCACTTGAAGACGAACCTGTTGAAGTGTGCCTTCGGGCTCACCTCTGGAAAGTTTCTTGGCTTCATTTTTAAGTATCGAGGTATCGAGATCGACCCCTAGAAGATCAAGGCCATCAATCAGATGCCTCCCCTGAATAATATTCGGGAGCTTCGAGGCCTCCAAGGCCACTTAACCTATATACGCCGATTCATTGTGAATCTGACCGGCAAGTGTAAGCCATTTTCTCTACTCATGAAGAAAGGCGCCGCCTATGGGTGGGACCAAGAGTGTCAGACCACTTTTGAGGAAATCAAGAAGTATCTGCTTCAAGCTTCGGTCCTGATGCCACCCCTTCCCGGAAAGTCGCTGGTCCTTTACATGACCACCCTGAAGCGATCCCTCAGCGCCCTTCTCGCCTAGAAGAACAACGAGGGAACAGAGAATAGCCTCTACTACCTCAGACACATTCTCCTCGACATGGAAATTGGATATTCTCCCATCGAGAAGAGATGCCTTGTGCTCGTATTCACCATACATAAATTGCGGCACTACTTGTAGAAGCACGCGGTACAGTTGGTCTCTCAGGTAGACCCATTGAAATACATCCTAAGCTGGCCTATGTTGACAGGCCAATTGGCGCGCTGGGTGGTGATCCTCCAGATGTTCAACAATAGGTTCATACCTTAGAAGGCAGTCAAAGGACAGGCGTTGGCAGACTTCTTAGCTTCCCACCCAACCTCTGCGGACCAGCCACTGGATTTGGGCTTTCCTGATGAGGCAATCCACTCAGTCGATCATGCCACCCCATGCTGGCAGATGCACTTTGACGACGCCTCCCAAAGCCCTATCGGTAGAAGGGTCAACGATCCTAGGCTTATCAGAGTGGGCATGGGTATTGTCTTCATCACCCCGAAGCAAGCCGTTCTTCCATATTCATTCTTGTTGTCAGAAGGATACACCAACAATGAGGCAAAATATCATTCCCTCATCACTGGCCTCGAGTTAGCTCTGGAGGTTAACGTACCCCACCTGTATGTAAAGGGGGACTCTGATCTAGTCATCAAGAAGGTTAACGGTGACTATGCTATCAGGAATCCAGAACTCATGCCGTTGCTGGAGTGAACCCTCCATCTAATGGCTAAGTTCCCCTCCTGACTAGATGTCGTTCACGTTCCCCGATCGCAGAACAGTCGAGCATATGCTTTGGCCAGCCTGGCCGCATCACTCGCGGAGCCCGAACAGGATGACCTAATCATTCACGTGGCGCACAGGAGGGTCATTTCTCCTGTTATTCCAGAGGGAGACCGTGGCCCGCGAGTGAACCATCTCACTGCTGGTGCCCCTGCGTCAGGACCCCCCCAGGGCTTCAGGCGTGGTGATCAAGACAGTTCCTGACTGGAGGACACCCTTGGTTGAATATCTCTAGCACGACAATCTTCCAATGGACCGAGTAGAGCGGGAACGAATCTGGTACCGCGCGCCGCAATTCACCCTTCAAAGTGGTTCTAACCGTGAGCAGCTCCTTTACAAGCGCGGGTTTGATGGTGTTATCGTCCATTATCTTCAAGGAGTTGAGATCCCACAGGTCATGCAAGAAGTTCACGCTAGTTGCTCTGGCACCCACCAGGCCGGGTCGAAGTTGTCCCACCAAATTCGGAGGCTGGGATACTTCTGGCCCTCCATGATCCACGACTGCATCGAGTACGCCAAGAGGTGTTATGCATGCCGTGTTCATGCTTACTTTGTGCATCGTCCATTGGAGCCTCTCCATACATCTAAGTATTCTTGGCCCTTTCCGGTCTGGGGGTTGGATGTCATAGGGCCTTACCCGACGGCGACGGCCCGCCAGTGCCGGTTCATCATAACCGCTACGGATTTCTTCTCAAAGTGGGCAGAGGCAGCCCCACTCCGAGAAGTCAAGGATGGTTCTATCGCCGATTTCGTGAGCTCCAATATCGTCTGCCGGTTTGGAATACCTCACGCTATCCCCACGGATAACAGAACCAACTTCCGAGCGGCCGAGCTGAAAAGGTTGTACGCCAAGTACAACATTCACTCTAACCACACCTCCCACTATCATGCGCAGGAGAATGGACAGATTGAGGCATTTAACCAAACCCTCTCTAGCATTCTGCAAAAAATGGTTGGTCAAAACAACAAAAGTTGGCCAGACAAGCTTTCCAACGCCCTCTGGGCTTATAGGACAAAGACTCACAATTCCACCCAGGTGACTCCGTATACCCTGGTATACGGAGCGGAGGCCATCCTTCCCATCGAGGTCCAGCTGCCCTCATTGCGCACGGTAGTCTACGAACAGCAAGCGCCAGATAGAGTTGCCGAGATCCATCTAGCCGAATTGGAAGCACTGGACGGAAGTAGGCTTCGTGCTTTACATAACTTGGAAAGGCATCAGAGCAGGGTGGCTAGAGCTTTCGATAAGAAGGTTCACCTCCGCTTCTTCCTGCAAGGTGACTTGGTGTTGGCTCTTAGAGCGCCAATGATTCCCGGTAGGAAACCACCCAAGTTGGAGCCCAAGTGGGTGGGGCCTTTTATTGTCCACAAGGTCTATCCCAATGGCGCGTACTCCCTGGTTACTATGGATGGTGACCGTATCACTCCTCCCACCAACGCCAGGTTCCTCAAGAAGTACTTTTCCTAACCGGTATGGTCCTGCATGACCTTAAACTATATGGTCCTGCATGACCTTAAACTGTATGGTCCTGCATGACCTTAAACTGTATGGTCCTGCATGACCTCAAACTATATGGTCCTGCATGACCTTAAACTGTATGGTCCTGCATTACCTTAAACTGTATGGTCCTCCATGACCTTAAACTATATGGTCCTGCATTACCTTAAACTGTATGGTCCCGCACGACTCTAAACTGTGCTTTGGTCTGAGTTCTAAGACCTAAAACTATGATCCTCTCCTCAAGAAGTACTTTGCCTAGCCGGTATGGTCCTGCATAACCTTAAACTGTATAGTCCGGCCTGACCTTAAACTGTATGGTCCCGCATGACCTTAAACTGTATGGTCCTTCATTACCTTAAACTGTATGGTCCCGCATGACCTTAAACTGTATGGTCATGCATGACCTTAAACTGTATAGTCCTGCAGGACCTTAAACTGTATGGTCCAGCACGACCTTAAACTACACTCTGCCCTACATCTGGGCTCTATGGTCCAAGCTCTAGGACCTAAAACTAAGATCCTGTTTTGGTTCTGCCCATTTCATGGTCCGAGTTCTATGACCTAAAACTTTTATCCATTTGGTACGAGTTCTAAGAACTAAAAATAAGATCCTCTTGGTCCGAGTTCTAAGACCTAAAACTATGATCCTCTTGGTCCGAGCTCTAAAACCTTAAACTAAGATCCATATTTCGTCCAACATGACGTTAAACTGTATTGCCAGAACTACATCTAGCTTGATTCCCATCCTAATGGGATACGCAGGAACGCCCAGACCTTTCGTCTTTGGGTCCAGCTTGAGGTCCGCAATCGCGTCTGTTTCGCCTTTGGGACCTTGACCTCAGGATTGAGCCCTCCTCTATCCAATGGAATTTAAAGACGCTTTCAAGAACTACGTGTGTCTTGATTCCCATCCTTATGGGATACGTAGGACCACCTAAAAACCTAGATGTCAGGTCCTGCCCCATCTATTAGGAGATCCCACGATCTCCCGGTTCCCGGGGTGTTTGGCATTACGCCCCCTCTTTTTCCCGGGGATCGGCCATCTTTTAGCCACTCCCGGACTGAGCCCTATGACCCTTTCCAGTGGTCTACTGATGTGCTCAGGGTACTCTGGTCTAGGACTTGGAGTGCCAGATTTGACTTAGGCAAGTTCCATCCACTTTCCAAGCTTCGTGTTCCCCTTCATTCGGGCCCCCGTCATCCTTTACACCCGGAGGGACCCCCAAGAACGGCCTGGATACAACGCCCAAGGGTTCTCCTACCATCATGGGACAATGCCCCCGAGGGTTTCAGACAACAAATTGATAAGAATCCGGCGTTGCGAACATGGTCATCAGTTGATTCTCATTTGTTTGTCCCCATGGCTAACATGAGATGATGCTGCGTTGCAAACATGGTCACTAGTAATCCTCAGTCGTCATGCCGGCTTCCCCGGGCCCTGAATGTTGGTGGCCTGGTTCATGTCATGTTCCGCCCCACTATGTCAAGGTGGAATCTTGACACTCCTTGTACTAACCCTCAGTACACCCCCACACATCAGACAAACCGATCTGCGTAACGGTGTCTCTCGGGGCTCCCGTGATCTGAGCGGTAGAGTATGTTCTTGGGTCTCTTCTTTACGGGTTGCGTGCAGCTTGACCCTCATCCCCATGGGGAACAAGGAGTCACCCAGACATTGCGTTTCGGGCCCAGCATAGCTGGGAGCTAGCATCTCCTACCCCCCCTGATTGTTGAACCCTCGTAGGCCCCTTTGGCCCGAGGCTCCTCTCTCGGATGGTCCAAACCGTACGACCTTAAACTGTGTTGTTGGTACAAACCATACGACCTTAAACTGTGTTGTTGGTCCTATCACACGACCCAAAACATTGACATTATCATCCTGGCCGCAAGACGAAAAAACGGCACTGCATTATGATGACCTCGTTGTAGAGGACATCACGTTGGGTATTGGTCACGTGCCATGCCATTTGTCAACTCCTATAATGGCTTCATTCTTGTGGAGACACCATGGCCTACTACTCTAGGCCCGTCGCTTCACAAAAAAAACCACTCACCTTAAAGGACAAACAAGATTTATCAAATTCCGCTTCTTTTAGTGCAAGGGGGCGCCCACACTCCCCTTTTCCCCTGGCACTGGTATCTTACCATGTCACCTTCCAGAACTACGTGTGGCTTGATTCCTATCCTTAGGAGATACATAGGAGCGACTGGGGAACTTCCCCACGGGCCCAGCCTATCTTCGTGTTCGGTCCCTCGACTCGAGCATTTCCCCAGAAAGTACATGGTAATTAGGGCTTAGGTCCTCATTCACGTTGGGTTTTGTAACCACCTTTCCATGTGTCTGTTTGTCTCCTTTCCCACTCATGGTCCAAGATCCAAGACCTAAAACGTAGATCCTCTCAGTCCAAGCTCTATGACCTAAAACTAAGATCCTCTCAGTCCAAGCTATAAGACCTAAAACTAAGATCCTCTGGGTCCATGATCTGAGACCTAAAACTAAGATCCTCTCGGTACAATCTCTAAGACCTAAAACTAAGATCCTCTTGGTCCAATCTCTAAGACCTAAAACTAAGATCCTCTCGGTCCAACCTCTAAGACCTAAAACTAAGATCCTCTCGGTCCAAGATCTAAGACCTAAAACTAAGATCCATATTCCATCCCGCATGATGTTGAACTGTATTCAGTCCCGCATGACGTTAAAATTTATTCTGTCTCGCATGACGTTAAACTTTATTGCGTCCCGCATGATGTTAAAATGTATTCCATCCCGCATGACGTTAATCTGTATTTCTTCCAACCTGACATTAAAATGTGCTTCAAGAACTACTTGTGGCTTTATTCTCATCCTAATGAGATATGTAGGACCGCCTGGACATTTCGTCCTGGGTCCAGCCCCAGGGATTACCGAACCTCGTCCTCCCTTGTTGACGGCCCCTCAGCCCGACTTCACGGGAAGTAGTGTAATCGGGAAATCTACCCCGAGCAGGTTTGGGATGCCCCATGGTAATAATGGGAAGCAGCAGTTCTCTCCCCAAAGAGGTCCTTCCTGGAAATGGGGAGGACCCGTGATCCGGTCGGTATGTCCACCTAATGCTCCTTCGCCATAGTGGCACAATTTCGGGAGTGTTGGACTCTGTTCGAACAAACCACCACTCAACCTTCCACGATTTGCGTCCCCCCTTATTCGGATCCTCATTTCCCTTCATGATTGATAGGACCCCCTGTCAGTATAGATTCTCAACCTATGGTCCGCCTACTATCCTGGGCCAACATTCCAGAGGACTGGTCATGTTTGACGGGATCCCCTAACAGTACGGATGCTCGACCTACGGTCCGCCTACTGTCCTGGGCCAATGTTCTGGAAAACTGACCGATGATATTTGAGTCAAGCCCCGTGTTGCGAAAATGGTCAGCTGTCAGCCCTCATTTATTGCCCCCATTCCAGGCCAACATGATATGGATGCTGTGTTTCTACCATGGTTGACAGTTATCCTCCATTGTTGTGCCCCAATGTGTTTCGAATTTTGGCAGTGTGATTCACCCTTCCTCTACATCCCCCTGTGTTCGGATGGATTTCAATGCTCCCGGCATCGACCTGCTCATGTGCTAGAGCACATTGAGAAGTCGACACATCAATCGGCTCGGGGTCTCCTCAGCAGTCCAGGCCCAATTTTGGATGCCTGAAGCTTGGTCAATGCCCCACAGTTGAACGAAATGATGGCACGAGCATCTTCTGCTTCTCGCGTTGGGCACGGCCAATAGGACCATAGGGATGAGTTGTTATTTGTTTCAAATCTATGGTTGAGCGCGTTAAACCAAGGGTAAAAATGAGTGGATTTGGCCATGTATTGGACTGAAACGATTAGCAGTACAAGAAGAAAGTTCATGATATGGAAAACAAAAATCCCTTAGGGATCAGCGTGCTGGAGCGATCTTTCCAGCGCCGCTACCCTTTGGCTGGTAGCCTCTAGGACCGCTTCTCGCTCTTTGAAGACTCTCTCCTCATTGGCCACCACAGAGCGCAGCTCGCCAGCCCTAGCTTGTGCCTTCGCCCACTCGGTTAGAATTACAGTCATCTGGTGACTCGCCTACACCAGTTGTTCATGCGCATCAGCCAGCTGGGCCATCAGTTGCTCCACGAGCTCATAGCATGTTGCAATGAAGTCCTCCTTATATACTGCCTGCCCTTCGAGGTGCCGGACTTCCTACTCCACCCCCAGCAGTGCTTGAGCGCTCGCCGATCCTTCCCGGCACAGGGAAATGTCGGTTCGCCGGCTGCTCTCGTGTATCTTCTTGGCCATGTAATCACGGACCGTTAGATGAAGATGCTTAGCATCATCCCATCTGGTGCATAGGAAGCGCAGCCAGGTCTGAAGTGATCCCATCCACCTCAGCCAATCCGACATGGGATACATGAGGAAGCGCTGGATACACTTCCACCCTTTGCGCCGTGTCATCCGGCTCTCCTCGGTTGCCTCTGAGTCTAAGTCATCTATCTCCTCAGGGTCAGTGGGTCGGTATATGGGGAAGGCCGCCAGTAGATCGGTAGTTGGATCCTCCCCTGGGATGTCTTTGTGAGGGATAGAATCCTCGACATTCGGGTGACCTTCTTCTCTCACCCCAGCAGCAATGATGCCTCCACCAGCTTCCGAACTCCTCTCAGGAATAGCACCGCTGATGTCCGCTGCCCCATGTTCATCAATTTTCGGGGCCGACTCAGTGCAGAGAGCATGTTATGAACGAGGTGGTATGTCCACCGCTGGTCCACTCGCGGACGGCCCAGGCTCCGCAGCCTGATGTGCCGCCAGTGTTGAGATCACTGCGCATGGCATACGCTAGTTAGACGGGGTCTTTTTCCACCAAGCGCCTGTAGTGAAGCGTGAGACTTACAGGAATCCAGAGCGTTGGTCCCCAGTGTTTCAACCACTGCATGAGTCGCCATAAGGGGAGACCCCTCCATGCTTGTTAATTCAATAATGTGTGTCGGATCCCCATCATGTCCCACTAGTTCCTCTCCTCCCTCCTCTGGTGGGGACGCCCCTCCAACGCTCAACTTCTCCTGAGTAGGATGGGGAAGTGAGTTAGAAGTTGGATAGGAGATTGGATGAATGAGGGAAATGAATGAAGACAGAGACAAACCTTGAGAATTGCAGTTATGTCGAGATCAGAGTCGGAAATCTCTCCACTCTCTCAGAGACTCCCTTGGTAGGTCGCCCCTTGAGACCCCTCACCTTTGGGCTCTTATTCTTCGACTTATCCCTCGCCTTCATCCTCTCCAGTTTCCTCCTCCCCCTCCGGCTCCTCGTCACTCTCGCCTTCTCCAGGCGACATCACTTTCGGATCATGCTCCTGGCCGAGCATCACTTTCATTATGAAAGCTGGCTCTGCACGCCGCCCCCGTTGGCGTGCGTATGCATCCATGGCCGTCAGATAAGCATGCCGCTGATGGATGTTTACTCAGTCGGTAATTCGAACGAGCCCGACCTCTGGGAGTTGGATCCCATTTGGCATTATCTTTTTCCAGATGGCTTCGATGCTCAGTGATTGCTGTAGGGTCATCCAGGTCGACCACAGTACCAGGAGAATTGCATCTTGGGAAGGTTCGAGCAGATATCTTATCTGCTTCCCCAGCAGTTCCCTGGCCGCCTCATGTGACCCCCTTGCGGGTAATGAGGACGTGGAGGCACCATGTGATTTCCCCACTGCTGAAGTCCTGGCCTGCGCAGGCCTCGCTGCCTGATGCGCCCTTGGTTCCCCCTTCCAACGGCACTGTGCCTTCTTTCCCGTTGCCCGGTTTCCGCGCGAGTAACCTTGAGTTTCCGGACGCACTTGCGTAATAGCCCCTCAGGGTACGCAATGGTCTAGTGTTCGGTGTATTTGGTTGCTAGGCCGGCATCGACCCCGGTGGGAGGAAGAGTAACGACATCGCCAGTGCCAAAAGTGGAAAACATCAACCACATCTTGCGTAGGACGCATGGATTCTTCTCCTGCCAGACAGTCGTGAATACCTTCTTCGGCATTCGTTGGAGGCACCCAAACTACCTGGCGAATCGGGATGGCATGTAAGGCTCGCAGATCACCTTCCCGTCGATCCGAGCCACGAGCACCCAGCCCCGAATGCTCTAGAAGTATTCCTGCTGTTCCAGAGAGCCTCGACCGTTGTCCACCAGCTGGCCAAATGGGGTGGGGAACGGGTTGATGTTGAAGTTGGCATGGTTGTCGATGCGGATCCTCACACCCTCCTTATTGAGCATCATCGGGGCCACCCCTGCAATGTTTAGCAAGGACGGTCGCAGACTGTTTCCTGGAGGACGGACGACCTTTGGGAAAGTGTACCCGCCAAGATGAGCTGCCACCCAGCCGTGGAAGATATGGAAGGGACCACATACACTCCGAGGTAGCCCTCCCCGTGAGATACAACCCAGGACGGTATACAGCTTGGCCAGTATGGGGACGCCCATGTTGAACCGTTTGTTGGTGGCCATGGAGCCTGCCATCACTAATGTTGCTGGGCAGACGCCCATCCTCGCGTCCCACACCAGCAGGAGCCACCCGCTCAGGAAGGCGGCAAGGAACACGACATACCAGACGTTCAGGACCCGTGCCTCAATGACATGGTAGCCCCATGATTGGTATTGCCCCGCCTCCAGGGTCCTCCAGTATGGCCCGTCCTTGCTCCTCTGATCCGCTTTTGGGCACCGTTTTCCCCGTCCCGACATCTTGACGGCGGGATCCTTCTCAAGGAACAGGCTGAACCAGCCCTTGTAGGCGATGTCCTTCAGGATTTCCTTGACCCCCAGCCTCTCTTTGGCCAGCCCCAACAGGTGCCGCGTCAGCATAGGCATCCGCGACCTGTCTCCCCAGGTGCTCTTTGGAGAAACGAACTCGTCGTATTGGTAACCCTCCAGTGGGATACCTCCGATGCAGTGAACGTCCCAGAGAATGATGCTGACTTCCCGATGATGAATGTGGAATGTGTTGGTGTCAGGAGACCACTGGGTGAATAGCTCCGGTCCAAGTTCAGGCTGGCGGTGGAAGTGGAACTGTGATGTCCATACCGCCTCGAACAGGCCGATATACAACATTTCTTCCCCGAACTGATCGCAGATATGCTGGACCCAGAACGCCCATGCCCATTCGTTGGTGAAGTTTCCCCCAGACCGCAGGTCCCAATCCTTCAGCCAGCCCTTCATGTCATCCGTGACGCTCTGACGGAACGTGCTCACATAGAGGGCCAGAGAATCCTCTGCCACAGGCTCGTCCCCGGTAATGTTCCTAGTCCTCGGGTTCAGGACATATACGTCCATATATCTAGTTTTCCTGGCAGGATGGTCGTTGCTGGTGATGTTGTAGCGAGGAAGTTCGTCCTCCCGAGTCACCCAAGACCGTGACATGTCCACTTCGAAGACCGGCAGTGGCACCTCCTCCAGGATGCCAAAATTCCAGAGCGGGAGGTTTTCCGACAAGGGATACATCTTCTGGGCCGGAGTCAGCAGATTGAACAAGGTCTGATTGTTGGATACAATCACCTTGGCACCATAAACCTCCTCGTTCGCCACCATTTCTGTCCTACGGGCATCGACTTCCCCCTCATCAACTCAGTTTGCATCCATCTCGAATCTTTCGGGAGTTGGGCGAAACCAGGATGCAGTGCGCGAAATCGGAGAGTTCTGTGCGAAATCTGAATGAGTTGCGCGAAATCCTGGAGATGAGTGCACAATTGTTATGTGAAGTGTGGAAAAGCCCGAACAGGAACGAAATCACGGCCGAATTTCGGATGGAATTCCGCACTGCCAGAGCATTTTACGCGCAGCTGTGGAAGCGATTTCACGCATGAGAGCGATGAGCTTATCGCGAAAAAAAAGCGGAAGTACGGATTTGGAACTAGAGCCCCTTTTTATAGGTGAGGCCAGGGTTCCGCGCCGCACGGAAAGAGGATTCCACGCACGTCCGTATGTTTTGCACACCCCATCAAAATTTTGCGCGCAACTTTACCAGGGGACTTAGCATTTCGGTGTTTCGGCATTTCCCTTGGAATCCGTTCGTTGCGACCTCTCGCCGATCCAATTCCAAGGGGGGGCATTTGTTGACGCTGAAAAAAGACCCTAACTCCCATAGGAAGTTTCATAATGACGAAGCAAAGTCATATTCGGAATCAGAGGCCCGATCTAGAGGCTCGGGATGTTGTGCACGAAATAAAGGAGGATCCGCACGAAAAATTGTTCTGTGTGCGTAGAATCCCCGGGTTTTGCAGAATTGAGCCGATGAGGTGTGAAATCTTTGCGCACCCCGGTTCTGTGCGGTGAGTTTTTTTGCGCACCGGCTACGCTCGACGAGAAGAATTTTGCGCGCCGGCTGGATTCTGCACCAGAGGTTGCCTATAAATAGAAGGTGACCCCAAACGGTTTGGGGGATGAGGAATCCGAAGTGGCACTCGTGCACCCAATTCGGCTCCCCCCGCGTGCTAGATGACTTCCATGTAATCCCTCATTTCGCGCAACCTTGCCCCGGAGTTCACCTTTGCGCGCAACTCCACCAGCTTCAGTGAATTTTCCCCCTCCCCAGGGTTCCAGCCTTGCGCGCAATCTGTGTCTCATGCGCGCAATACCCTGCCGTGCACGCAAAACCCTGCGCACAATTCCCTTGCTCCAATTGCGCACCGTCCCGGTGTTTTGTGCGCAAACCTTCCCTTTTGTGCGCAAAGCCCAGGACCCCTCACCTTGACACTCCTTGGTTTCCGCCTACATCGGCACCTGATGTCTCCCCTGTCGGGCATTCGCGCCATGCGTTTTTTTCCCGTCCGTCCTTCCAGCCTCGTGCGAAGTAACCTCAAGGTCCCTTGGGCCGTGTTTCTCGTGGCATTGCTTTGCCTTATGCTTAACCTCATAGGCACGCTAATGGCTATTGCTTCTTCGCATAGCCACGCTAACGTGGACCCCCGGTGGTTTGCCCTGCGGCCCCCCTTCACTACGACCTTGCCGATGCCTTCCCTCCCACAAGGGGTAGAGGGCGTTGGGCATGTAAGCCCTAGGGGTGTCGAGTAAACCCACCTCGTCCAAGCTACAGGAAGTTAAACTGCTAAGAACCTCGTCCTTAACACATGACGTTAAACTGTGGTCCGACCCCGTGCTTCACACGCAGGGTCCCCCCCAGCTCAGACATTTTTTACGCCCACTCGTCTCCACAGGAATGTAATCTTCCTCACATGGAATGAGATTCTCCTTGTCAGAGTGGCGTTTGTCCGCAGGGGAAGGGCCGCCTCAGAGCGTAAGCCCCTAGCCTTTCTTGTGGATTATTACACCTGTGCATCTCCGTACATCCCCCCTACCATGGCTAGTGGAGTCCTTTTCCCACTGCGCTTTGTTGCACCACGGGCCTCCACCCTGGATTAATCCCCAGTACCAAGGGCCGCTAACCACGCATAAGCCCCTGTTTCCTATTTGGTCCGCTCAACGCGTAATCCCCATTCCGCTTCTCACGGACGCAACCTTCGCGACGTGATCGTCTGGTCCCTACTGCCTCTTATTTCCCACACTGAGCATGACTCACGTGGTCTTAGAGCGCGCATCGACCATGACATCCTCTTATGGGCCGCCCAAGAGCATAATCCCCATCCCAGTGAACTACGTGGACTTTGATCCGTGCTAGCGCACGGTACGTAGGAAGCCTCCATGAGGTTCAAGCCCACCACCCGGTCGTACCGACCCATCCATGTCGGTTCTCTGACCACCTTGGGCCGCCTCAGAGTGTAATCCCCAAACCCCTCGTCCCGCATGACATTAAACTGTATTCCATCCCGCATGACGTTAAACTGTATTCTATCCCGCATGACGTTAAACTATTTCCCGTCCCGCATGACGTTAAACTGTATCCAGTCCCGCATGATGTTAAACTGTATTCCCCCTCTTAGGTTGTCTAAGAACGTAAGCCCCATGTCTCACTCCACCATCCATCCTGATCCTTATCTGGGCCGCCACATCGCGGTGCGATCATGCCACCCCGTCCCACTCCATGATATCTGAGAAGCCGCCCATGTGCTAGACCCAACATTGGTGTTCCCCCTAGGGGTCCTTCAATCCGATCCGTCTCCGCAAGACGTTAAACTCGCAACATACCCCATGTAAAACATGGGAAGCTGAGGAAAACCTCAGATGGTACACATTCTCCGCGTTTGATGTGGGATGCCTCGGGCTTTCGCTCCCTCGAGAAGCCCTGTGATGAGGTACCAAATACATACATGCCAATGACGCCCCAACGTGACCATTCTCCTCACCGAAGGTTGCTGCCCCGATAAGACCCCTTGGAGCGTCTTGATGGAAGCATCATAATTAACTGGTGTCCATGTAGATATGGCAACGGGAATGGGCTTCACGAACTCGTCTTAAATCTATGAGGGAGACCCGGACTGGGTGATGAGCTCTGAGGAGGAATCCACGGAAGAAAGAACCGACATCCCATCATCCCGATTTCGATCAAGGAGCAGACGTCCCTGAACAAGGAACGGATGCTGCCCGCATTTGGAAAGCGGGAATGCGGGGTAACAAGCAGCGCGTCCTCCCCACAGACAGATGCGCGCGCCCCGACGAAAGCATTAGAGCAACAATAATTCAAGTGAAATGAGGGTTTACCCATTCTTCGTGTGAAATGATCCTAGGATCATGTTAATATCATGATAAATGTTGTTTCTACATTTCCATGTTATGATAATCATGCAATATCATGTGTTACTTCCTGGTTCCAGAAGCCGCCCAGAGGCGCCCCGTACCCGATTGGTCACATCACCTCAAGCACATTTCCCCAAATGGAAGAGGATACTGACTAGAAGCAAGGGACATGGGTGTGATAGTGGGGAAACTATTCCCTAATTTCCAAAGCGACACAATGAAATTAAAATAGATAGTAATAGTAGAAGCAGTGATAATACCATAAAATAGTAAACAACAGAAGACTATAAGTAACAACAATTCAGCACATATATCAATGTATATGATGCAAGATACATATTTCTAGGTAAGTATCCAAATAAATCATAATGTGGGAATACCACACTAAACCAATGTAGAAATAAAATCAAGTAAAATGATCCACAACATCGCAAGCCTAACCTTTATCTCATGCTTCTCAGCTCCACAACAATCAAGTACCTGATGTAGAAGGGTGATTTTCCTTATCTATACCTACAATAATATAATCTGTTTGGGCCCAAAAGAATGACCCAAATAGGGAATGAGAAGAATCCCACTAGGAAACCACACAAAGATCTATGCCTAACATTCAATGAATATGTATGGAAGGCAATAAACAAAATGAAATAGTAAACAAGGATGTACAGATAGTAAAAATCCTACAAATTCATTTTCATCTATTTTAATATATCAATTTTTAGATAATGTGAAGGAGGAATCCCTATGAGAAGTAATCACTGCCTAACCCCTCGGGTTCAACTAAACTAACACTAGCCACCCTCTGGGAATCACACATAGTCTAACCCCTCTGGTTTAGCTTTATCAAAGAAACTCTAAGGAAGCACTCCACATCAATTCCCTTTGTAGTCTCATATAGGTAACTAGTAGGAACTCTTAGGAAGTACTCAATGTCCAATTTCCCTAATGAACCTTTTCGAGGAAACTACAGACACTCTGCGGGAGCACAAAGTCCATCCCCATTATGGTCATGCATTGTAACAGTAAACACAAGACTCTAGAAAATCCCTCAACATCCATTCTCGCTATGGTCCACTACACCAGGTTCTCACAACCCTGTGTAAGTCAGCCATGCATAAACGATATGTGGAAACCAATGTAATCCTCAAGAACTACTTGGCTAAACAATCTACAACATATCCTTGCGTGTTAGATAATAATCACTCCACCCTAACAATACTAGGCATGGGTATCTAAGTAGCAGCCTAACAGGAAAAGCAAGACCAAACAGTCAAAAACAAGAAGACATAGGAAAGAAATTATTAGCATGGAATAGTTAACCCTATTCACTAAAATTAACCTCTATTCAAAAAAACATGGAATAGCTGGCAATAACAAGGCAAAAACCCTAAACACACAGTACCCTATTCATAGGTATTTGGCGTTTCTACACAGAAAATTAAAATACGATCTACAGAAAGGCACAAACCACCTACCATGGCATCTTGAGATTCAAATACATGAAATTATGGAATTTAATCGCCCTAGAACATTGTATATGTACAAAATTGATAAAAATGTTCAACCAAGGATAACTGGAAAGGGAGGATAAATAATGATATGTGGTTCAAGAAGAAATAATAACTCACAAATGCGATTCCAACACAATCAACGACAGTCGATTTTGAGAACAGATGGAATGTCGGGGGATTAGATATGATCTGCAGCTGTACAGACAGTCTTGGATGAAATAGGTCAAAAAGAAGTGTTTTCTATCCATCAGATGTTCCCCCATTCCATTTAATGAAAAAAATGAAAGTACATGACATGTTGTTTAAAAGTACACAGTGTGTACTTACGTATTCTAGCCTCCGGTTTAGGCGGTCTCCGGGTCACCACACAAAGTCATGTGCTCAGCCGTTACACGGCAAAAACACAGTCACCAGCGGCAACTGGGATCACAGCATGTACTTAAAAGTACATAGTGTGTACTCCAGAATATCTAGAAACTCCCATTTTTCTCAAAAAAACCTAGAAAATAAGATTCCAATTCTTACAAAATTCCCCCTTAAATAAATTCATCCTTGAATTTCTCTATCAAGGTTGTGTAGAAGAAGAAACCTCAAACAACTCTAGCAACTATGATCGTACATCAGCCTTCTTCTCCCACGTCTCGTCTAGTACTCTCTCTTGCTGCCATAACAGTCATTCCAGAGGAACATTCCAGCCATGAAAAACCTTAATATTTTGACCGACAATCTATATAGGACGCTCATCGAATGAGGTTTCCAACTCGAGATCAACCACCTTGGGTTGGAAAACTTGAGATGGTAATGGGAAGTAATGTCGGAGCTGAGAAACTTGGAAGACATCATGCATTTCCCGATACCTTTGAGGTAACTACAACCTATAGGCAACCGGTCTGACACTCTCCAAAATCTCAAAGGGCATGACGTAACTCAGTGAAATTTTACCCTTCATCCTAATCCTCCGGTGTCCCGACCTTGGTGTTACATGTAGGGAAACCTGATCTCGGACCTTGAACATTAGAGGTCATCTCCATCTATATGCGTAAAACTTATGACATGACTGTACAATAGCCATCCTCTTCTGAACCAACTCTATCTACTCTATGGTCTCCTGAAAAAGGGGATGTCCAAGAATATCTACATCTCCTGCCACTAGCCAATATAAGGGTGATCATCATGGGCTACCATACGAAGCCTCAAAAGGTTCCATCTAAATAGATTCTTGAAAACTATTATTGTAGGAAAACTCTAAAAGAGGTATGTGCTTCTCCCAAGAACCTCTAAAATCTAGGATTCATAATCGAAGCATGTCCTCAACACTTGAATTGTATGCTCAGACTGGATATATGTATGGGGATGGTAAGTTGTACTCAGAAGTACCTGTATACCCTAAGCCTTCTGAAGTCCCTTCCATACCTGAGAAGTAAAACTTTTGTCCCTGTCACAAACAATGGAGTGTAGAACACCATGTATTCGTACAATCTCTCAGATGTTCAACCTTCCCAACTTGTCAGCACTGAAGGTCTCCTTGATCAGAAAGAAGTGAGCAACCATCGTGAGTCTGTCAATGACATCGAAAACTGCATCATTCCATTGAGGTAACATTAGAAAACCTACCATGAAATCCATTGCAACATCATTCCATTTCCACTCAAGAATGGTTAACTACTGAGAAACC
Organism: Viscum album; assembly: GCA_963277665.1. Classification (NCBI taxonomy): domain Eukaryota; kingdom Viridiplantae; phylum Streptophyta; class Magnoliopsida; order Santalales; family Viscaceae; genus Viscum; species Viscum album. The sequence continues at coordinate 1,996,238,340 of OY728151.1, forward strand.
CCTGCTAGTCGCAGATGCTCCACATTCACCTGTTGAAAGTTGGAAAACCTCATGATAAAAATAGCAACATCTTGCTTCATACCTGGCCACCAATACTGACAGTGTTGATCTCAATACATCTTGGTGACACCAATATGAACTGCACAAACTAAAGAATTAAAGTCTTGCATATCTCATTGTCTCTGTCTTCTAGCACACTCAAGAATCCATAAAAACACAACATCTCATCTTATCCTACATTCCATCCAGGAATAGGGTCCTCTCCTGACACACACTCTTGTAGAACTAGGCCTTTTGAATCTGATAGCTTCCTCATTCGCACTCAATCAAAAAGAGTATAGTTAATAGCTACAGAAGATATGAATGTCTACCCTAATCTGTCATGAACTTCCAAAATGAATATTAGAGAACAGGTCCCCAAGCTGCCACTCACTTTTGGCCTCCTGAACTACATGTACCTGAGTCCTCTTTCTCAATTCATCATCCACTACGTTGCACTTCCCATGCATGTAGGCAAGTTCAATGTCAATATAATGAAGTTAGTCAACCCACCTTCACTGTATCAAATTCAAGTAATGCTGAGTGATGATATAATTGAGACATTTGTGGTCAGTGAGAACCAAAAAATGATCTCCCAACTGGTAGTGTCTCCAACAGCATAAATCATGAACAACTGCAGCCAACTCGAGATCGTGTGTCAGGTAATTTCTCTCATGTGTCCTCAACTACTAAGACCCATCTGCAATGACTCCTTCCTCCAGCATAAGCAAAACTCCCAGCTCGATACCTGGTGCATTACAGTAAACAATATAGATCATTCTCGGCTCTGGAAAAACTAGTATGTGTGCTAAAAACAACCTACCATTCTACTCTTGAAAGGCTAACTCGCCTGAATCAGACCACAAGCTCTTCAAACCCTTCTTAGACAGACCCGTCAGTGGTGCTTCTAAGTGTGAAAAGTCTTCTATGAAACGTCTTTAGTAAGCAGTCGTCCCTAGAAAAATCCGCACCTCAAAGATTTTCTTTGGATCCTCTAAGGATTCTATTGATCTCACTTTCCATAGGTCTACTAATACTCTTGTCTCTAAGATAACAAGACCCAAGAAGTGAATTTAGTCCATCCAAAAGTTTCGTTTTGAGAGAATAGCATATAACTGATGCTCTCTCAGTGTACTCAAAATGATCTCATGATGTGTAGAATGGTCATGTCGAGTGTGAGAGTACACCAAGATATCATCCATGAAGACTACCATAAGAGAATTCAGGTATGGATGGAACACCCGGTTCATCATTTTCATAAAGACTACAGGTGCATTCGTGGGACCAAACGACAAAACCACGTACTCGTATAGACCATACCTGCTGTGGAAGGCTGTAAGAGGTGTATCAGAAGGTCTAATATGAAATTGATGGTAATTTTACATCACGTTAATCTTCAAGAACACCCAAGATCCTAGAATTTTATCAAAGAGATCATCAATCCATGGTAAGGGATATCGGTTCTTAACCGTCAACTGGTTCAACTTTTGATAGTCAACAAAAAGTCTGAGGGTACCATCAGCCTTCTTGGAAAACGGGACATGTGAACCCCAAGGAGAAGTACTAGGTCAGATGAAACCCTTTTCCTACAACTCCTCTAACTGCTTCTTGAACTCATGCAACTCTAGTGTAGCCGTCCTATAAGGAGGAATAGACACTAGTGCAGCTACAGGAACAAACTCAATAGAAAATAAAACCTATCACTCCGGAGGCCAACCAGAAAAGTCCTCTAGAAAGAAGTCCCAAAAACAATCTACCATGGGAGGAATGTCCATCTCTAAGGGCCCCTGGTCATCCAGATATAGACTAGAAAACTGGGTTGTAACTCTTCCCAACCCATGATGTTCAGGTCCTGCACTACTATCGTGGACATCCCATTCACCCACATGACGAAATGATTCACCCTCTATAAATGTGAAACTAACCCTACTATTATAGCAATAAAAAATTAATTGGAAGGGAACAAACCAGTACATTCCTTGAATAACATCATAACCCGTCATCTCTAGGATATAAATGTCCCATAATTAGTGACACCCACCAACCTCTAGATGGAACTCCTTCCACAAACGTACACTTGTTGATCTTGTCCCCAATGGTGTGTCTAGAATCAATATATCATCATAAGAAAAGATAGAGAGCCCAAGGCTCTCCACAACAACAAAAGATATAAAGCTATGGTAAGCCACTATATCGAAAAGAGAAGATGCTAAAACTAAGGAAACTAGGATCGTAACAAGAACTATAGATGTTATGGGATCCTAATCTTGCTGGGTTTACTCTAGTGAAATTGTCTGACTTGTACCGTGACCCTGTAACCCTACATTACCAGGCCGGGTAAATCCACCCTGCTTTCACAAGAAGCCTAGCTACTGACCACCACGGCCGCGACCGCCACCTCAGCCTGAATGATCGGAAGAACTCCAATTCTTGGACTGATGGAAAACTGGTGTTGCTGCTTATGAAAACAGAGTCATAGAAGAACCTATGTCACCAGATGTAGGTTTGAATAACTAACAGAAGCACTTAATATTCCCCATCATGCCACATTATGGGCACTCCAATGGGTCTCTCAGAAAATGTGGCCTCATATGCCCACTCTTCTGACACTGGTATCACACCACCCGACTACCAGAAGAAGTATCCTACCTCCTCAGATCCCCACCCATAGACTCTCTGCGGTGCTTTCTGTTGTCAGTAGGTGGGATGCCAACTCCAGATGTCGAACTGCCCTGGCTCACCACTCCAGAATCCCTCAAGTTTCACTATGTGATTTGAACCTTGTTCACTATAGAAGTTATGGATGCCAACTGGAAGATGTTCACCTGAGATTAGATGTCAATCCTGTGACCATCCTCAATCATCCTTTTATGGAATAACTCATCACCTCCTGGGATAGGCGTGATGTGATGCAACTCAATGAAATGATAAGAGTACTCTATGACCGAGAGAGTACACTGCTCCAGAATTATGAACTCTCTTGCCCGATCGACCCTCAATGTCTCCAGGTAGAAGTATTCATAAAAGGCACCATGGAATTCATCCCACACCAAAACATGTTGGTGTCTTTCCTATCAACCTCCTCTATGGAGGCGTCTCCAGATGCTCGAAGATAGAAATAATGACTTTTAACCATGACTCTGCAGCCTGAGGCCCTCCTTCCCCAGTGTAAGTGGGAGGATGCTGCTGCTGGAAAACTCGTGTGAACTCTACCAAAGAATGGGCATGATGCACTACTCCTTGGAAGGTTTAGATGAACCTCATAAAGCCCTATCAGAACTGTGAATTAGCACCTGTGTCCAGAATGATGGCTGGCACCAAGACTAGCACAATTTGATGATCTTAAAGTTGTCCTTGATCAGCAATATCTGGTGTCTGATCACTTCCCCGTAATGGGCGGAAAATGGGAGGATGTCTCAATGTCATGAATCTGAAAGGTCAAGCACACAACTTAGATTGAGATTAATAGGGGCCGAAACATAGAACTGTAAGAAGTGAACATGAGAAAGAAATTATTCAAGTTTTTTTCAAAACATGGATAAATAGCGTGTATAATTCCTACACGACATATTCCCCTAAGCCTTCACATGGGCATGTACTTCTACTAACTCAGGTCATATAACACCCCATACACAGATCTTGTTTTCATAACACGCAATGTGTACTTGGAATCCTCTTCCCCTGCCTGAGTTCATCTACATAGCTAGGCCACACTATTTCCCTAGAACAAGACTACACAGTTTGTTTGTTCTAGACATGGTGTGTACTTGACCAACTTCATCGACCTCTATTGTTAGTTAAATGGTTGGTCACACGACTGATGCTACACGGTGTGTTTATTCTAGGCACGGCGTGTACTAGAATGATTCTACCAACCCATGTTGTTCGCTACATGGCTGGATTCAAGGGTCACTCTACATGGCATGTTCAAGATTGACATGGTGTGTATAACATATGGTATATTTATACATGTCGTTGGTTAAATGGGTGGACACATGGTCTACCCCACACGACATGTACATCATGTACAAGGAGTGTCCCCCCATGATATCCCAACCCTGTGTCTTTTCCCACACATCCAGTGAAATGGTTTGAGACTACACGGTGTATACACATAGAACACGGCGTGTACTTAAGAAAAAAAGTTCCTTCCTAAATAGAAGGACACACGACATGTATTCATCATTACATTCCATGTATTCTGGGTTTTTCCGGATAGTAAGAATTATAATCTACTCCGAAATCCTAGAAAATCAATGAAAAAAACATTAATGTGCCAAATTCTAATCTGTGGGGGCCCATATTCCCCATGAATCAATGATTTTCATCATATTCATGTCATATTCTTGGAAAAACAATACAATGATCCACCAATTTCTGATCCATGAGGGCCTATAACACCTAAATAATTAGAGTTTGGCATCCATTCAAACAAAACCATACACATCCAATACCTTATAAAAAAGTAGGTATTCAATCAAGGCATCTATCATAATAGCATGCATATCTAACATGACCTTTATCACAACAACATGCAATCGCTAATGCGCCCTAAATGGCTTGGCAAGAATGCATGAAATGTGATCTTTGGCAAGTTCTTATTTGATTCTTGAGATGGTGTACCCACATATCATCAGGATGCAACAGAAATATAACCACAATAATATCAAAAATTACAACACAAAACATGTGAATCACCCAATGGTGAAATCAAATCGATTGTAAAAATTGAAAAATTAGAACAATTGCAATAATGAGGTAACAAGGATTTTCCCTGCACACTAGTTAGCTACTCCCAGGCACATCTTATTACCATGTACCTATTTCCTTTATATACCAGGCTATAGGCTCCAAATAGTAAGTCAAGAAGATAAGAATGCTCTAATACCACCTTGTAACACCTCGGTTCCGGAAGCCTCCCAGAGGTTCCCCTTACTCGATTGGTCATACAGCCTCAAGTGCATTTCCCCGAATGCTAGAGGCTGCCCACTAGATGCGAGGGCCTTGTATGTAATAGTGGGGAAACAATGCCCTTATTGGCAGAGTGACATAGTTGAAATAAAATAGATAGTAATAACGGAAGTAGTAATAATACCATAAAACAGTAGACAATAGAATACATGAAGTAACAACAACTCAACACACATATCAATGTATATGATGCATGATAAATATTTCTAGGACTGTATCCAAAAAATTCAAAATGCTGGAATACAATACTAAACCATAGTACAAAGAAAATAAAGTAAACAACTCTACAACATTGCAAGCCTTAGCTTGATCTCATGCTCCCCAGCTCCATATCAATCATGTACATAAAGTAGAAGGGTACTTGACCTTATCTATACCTGCAGTAATATAATCTTTTTGGGCCAAAAATCATGACACAAACAAAGTGTGAAAAGAATCCAAGTAGGAAACCACCAAATGATCCGTGCTTAATAGTCAGTGAATATGTATGTAAGGCAATAAACAAAACAAAGCAGTAAAAAAGGATGTAAACATAGTAACAATAGTAAAAATTCAATTGTATCCATTTCATATATCAAGTATGTATCTAATTAGAAAATGGTAGCCTTCCAGGAAGTACTCATAGACTAACCCCTCTGGTTCAACAAAACAAACACAAGCAACCCTCCAGGAAGTGCACGTAGTCTAACCCCTCTAGTTCTACTTTAGCAAAGACACTCTGAAGAAGCACTCATTGTCAATTCCCAATGTGGTCTCGCATTATTAACTACTAGGCACTCTGAGTAAGCGCTCAACATCCAATTCCCCCTATGGATTATATCGAGGAAAGTACATACACTATGAGGTAGCACAAATTCCATTCCCTTACGATCTCACAACGTAACAGTAAGCAGGCACTCTAGAGAATCCCTTAACATCCATTCTACCTATGGTCTAATACACCAGGTTCTCACAACCCTTTGTATGTTATTCGTGCACAAATAATATGTGGAAGCTAAAGTAAACCTCAAGAACTAGATGGATAAACAATATACATCATATCATATCTTCTCTGATAATAATCACTCCATCCAATAAATACTAAGCATGGTAATAAAATCAGAAGCCTAATAGGAAAGGCTAGAAAAAATGGTCAAAAAAAGAATGAAAAAATGGGGAAAAGATCCATAACAAGGAAAATTTAACCTTATTCACAACAATTAACCTCTATCTAATCAAAAAAAGGCATAAAATTTAATGATAGGGCTATAACCATAAACACGAAATACCATGTTCTTGGGAATTGGAAATTTTGGCTTATAAAATTAAAACACTATCTATGGATAGGCACAAACCAACTACGTTGGCATCGTGGGATTGATATATGTGAACATGAGGCCTTGATTCTTCCTAGAACACCATATATCTTCAAAAGTGTTGAAAATGTTCCACTGAGGATAACTCGTGAGAGAGAATAAATCAAGAGTTCATGTTCAAGAAGAAAGTAGAACTCACTAATGCAATTTCAACGCAATCAACAACAATCAATTAGGAGAACAGAGAGCGATTTGGGGGTTTAGATAATATCTACGGCCATACAGACACTCCTGGATGAAATAGGTCAAGAAGAAGGGTGTTCTATCCATCAGACGCTACCCTGGTACGTTTAATGAAAAAAATACATGGAATTCTCTTTAAATGTACATGGTGTGTACTTTCCTTTTCATGCCCCAGCTTTAGGCTGTCTCTAGGAAGCCATCACATGGTCACCAATGGATACCGGGTACATGGAGTGTACGTAAAAGTACATGGTGTGTCCTCCTAAAATTGTCAGAAACTCAAATTTTTCTCAATAACAACCAGAAAAAAAACATATATGAAAAGAAGAACCAGGTTCTAGAATCATGCGTTTATGTAAATGTGTATATTATGTTCCATTGATATGCCTATTTTCGGACATGTAATTTATTCTTCATGTTATTCCTTATTTACTCCCTTACTAGGCTTTATAGTTCACCCATTTTTCTGCATGTCCTGAGGTTATCCCTTGCAATGCTAAGTATGAAGGAATGTGTGTGGTCATGTAAAAGATGTTTTCAAAAATGTTGTGTATTTCATGTTTTATGTTGTTATGTAATGTTCCTAAGCCCCAAAGACACTAAAACTCTTGATCTTCTATGTTTTTTAAATTTATGGTTTTATGAAATAAATTATGTTTAATTGTGAAATAAAGAGCAGTGTTGTTATAGTTGGAATCAGAGGATAGGTTTAGTTATTTATGTGATTAGGATTAGAAATCCCTAGTGAATGATTTAGGGATAAGATTAAGTATAATAAAAACATTCCCAATGTTTGGTGAGTAAGGAGTTAGTGGTTTATGAAGAAAATACATCCCTATCTAGATACAAGCAGGTATATGCAGCATTGGCACATTTGTATCTAGGAGTAACACCCAAAAAAACCACTTTGAGCTAGACTCAAATGGGAACTGATGCACACTAACAAGCTTTTCCATACTTTTGCTTATGACACTCCCAGGGTAAATGATTTAGTAAATTCTTGAGATTAGTAAGAACCATTATTAGTGGAAACAATTCCCCTATTAATTTACATTGGGAAGTAGATCATGGAGAATATAGATTGAATCCTAAAAGATCATATGGTAAGAAAAAAATGTAATTTATATGTCATCCGTTTTTTTCCTTGGATCACCCTTTATGTGTTACCCCTAAATTTCTCATTATTCAATCCAATGGCCTGTAATAGGAGGACTCGGGATAACAACCGATGTGATGATCAATGTGATGACTATTCTAATGAGATTCCTAATCTGATGGGAGTGGGAATCATGAACTTTGTCATGAAACACTCTCAGTTAACTCACATTTTGAATATAAACACGGGTTAAGTGGAACATTCAACCCCCCCCCAATGAAAGAACTAGTTGTAATCGACAACATCATGGGACTAATGCCTCCTACTTTTAATGGATTATCTGATCCCTAAGTCAACGAAAAATGGATAAAAATCATTGAGAAAATATTCTCCATATTTCAATATACTAAATAAGAGAAGTTACTTATGGTTACTTATCGTACAAAAGGTGAAGATGATCAATGGTGGACATTAATAAAAAATACAAAGCTTGGGGGGGAGATAAAGGCACTAGAATGGATTGATTTCCTGAATTATTTTTGGGAAATATTTTCATCACACCCTCCGACAAAAGATAGAATGGGAAATCCTTTCCCTCAAGGAAAATGACAAAAAATAAATCATAGAGTATGAGGAAAACTTCACAAGTCTTGCATGATATACCTGAAGATTTTTCATTACCCCTGAATTTAAGGTTGACCACTTCTTTTGTAGGATAAAACCAATTCAATGGAAAGCCCCATCGATTTGTGCCTTCAAGAGCTATGACGAAATTGTATGATGTGACCTTAAATTCAAAATTCAGATCAGAGAATCTTAAGGGTATCCTATGGATAAGAAGCATAAGGTGGACTTAAATTTTGGAAGTCTGATTGATAAATCCAACTGTGCTAAAAAATACATCCCCCCACATGCCAAAGGTGCGGAAATAAGAACCCCATAAATTTCTTAAAGGGGATGAGGAAATGCTTTAGGTGTGGAAGAGAATGTCACCTGGATATTAATTGTGGACAAGATGAACCCACAACTATGATAGTGGAAAGGAATGCTCTGTTTGACCATCAACACATTTTTCATCCCTTCAACTAAATTGAACTGGGGCACTTTTCAAACCAGTTCGCTAAGCCAAGGGTTTTTGGAGACATCCAACAACCTCCAAGGTAGCAAGGGTGAACTTTTTCCATCACTACCACTGATGTGAAGCACAACAACTATGTGGTCATATGTACACTAGTTTTCATTCAAGAGTATTTAACATAATATTAGATTCTGGTTCTATGCATTCTTTTATATCCTGGAATGTTTAGTAGAACAATCCCAACTTCACAATAAATGATGGTAGTAAAGATGTTGGTGAGAACGGAAAATGGGGAAATCATTGCATCCCATGAATATAAATCCTCCCCTGTCATAATTTGTGGATTGAAATTCAGGGAGAACCCCGTAAAACTCCCTTTGGTGGAATACGATGCAATTCCGGAAATGGATTGGATTTCCTTATATAGATCTAAAATAAATTTTCATGATAGGGAAATCACTCTCTATATGGAAAATTGACCCCCAATTCTATAGAAGTGCAATGAGGAGGATGAATATTTTTTAGCTCCATCATCTCAAGTGTGGATATTACTACACTATGAGCACACGTATGTAGCTCATATGATTAAGTCTATGGAATCACCAATATTTGATGACATGTCTATTGTGATGGAATTCGCTGAAGTGTTTACCGAGGAATTGTTTGGTCTTAGAACTAGAAGAGATGTTGAATTATCAATTGATCTTATACCTAGGGGGATTAAAATATCCAAGACTATGCATAGAATGGTTTTTGTGGAGGTTGAGGTGCATAAGAAATAACTTCTAGAGAATCTGGATAAAGATCTTACATGCCCATATTTTCACTACGGGGTGCACCAGTCCTCTTTGTCAAGAATAAGGATGGGTCAGTGCACATTTGCGTCGATTATCACGAGCTCAACAAAATCATGATAAAGAAAAAATATCATCTTCCATGAATTGATGACTTGTTCAATAAGCTATGTGGAGTAAAATACTTCATGAAGGTGGATTTTCAGTCGGTATATTACTAATTAATTTTGAAGAAGGATGATATCCCCAAAACTTCTTTTTGTATAAGATACAGGCATTCTGAATTCATAGAAATTCCTTTAGGACTCACTAATGCTCTAGAAGTATTTGTGGAATTAATGAATATAGTCTTTAGATATTACCTTGAGAAATTTTTGGTAGCCATTATAGATGATATTATAATATACTACAAAATATAGGAGGATTATGAGGAGCTTCTAAGAACTATTCTAGAGACTTTAATAATGGAGATGCTCTATGAAAATTACAACAAGTGTGTGTTCTGGTTGAAGGAGGTCTCATTCATGGTTCATATCATCCCATGAAATGGGATATCTTTGGATATGCAATTGAGGGAAGGCAGAGGCCAACATCAGTGACTGATATCCATAGCATCCAGGGTTTAGCTCGATATTATAACTGATTTGTGGGAAATTTATCATGATTGGAAAACCCTCTTACCAAGATAACATATAAGGGAGTCATGTTCTCATGGAGTAAATAATGTGAATAGAGATTCAAGGAGTTGAACATGAGGCTTATCACTGTGCCCGTGCTCACACTACCCATAAGCGGTGAAATTTTTGTGGTATTTAGTGATGCTTAGAAAAAGGTTCTAGGATTCTTGTTGAGGAAAAATGACAAATTCATTACCTATTCTTCATGGAAATAATGATTTCATGTGATTAATTATCCAAAAAATGATCTGGAGTTGGCTATAATTATCGTTTCTTTAATATTTTTGTGGAATTACCTATTTGGGGGGAATTGTGAAATATATATAGATCACAAAAGTCTCAATTATATATTGATGCAGAAATATTTGAACATGTTCCAATGTAGATGGTTAGACCTGATCAAAGACTGTAATTACTCAATCCATTACCACCCTGGGAAACTGAAATTGGTTTCAAATTCTCTATGTAGAAAGGTCCCAATAATTCTATCATCAATTTGAATTGAAAAGGATCTAATCTTCGTAGATTTGATGAAAATGGAAATGGGAATCATAAAGAAGGGAACATCATCAATCCTTCCACAAATTATTTCTCAACCATATATTTTGGATAATTTAAAGGATTCTCAACAAGATGATTTGGAAATTCAGAAGAAAGTGGAAACAATCAAAAAAATTAAATCATCATAGTTATATATTAATGAAGAAGTAATTGAGATATTTGGGACAATACTGTGTGTCCCATCAAATCTGGAATAAAATAATGAACTTTTGGATAATGAAAATAGTTTGAACTTCTCAATTCACACAAGAAGAAAAAAGATGTATTTAGATCTTCAAGAGAATTATTGGTGGTTTAACATGATGAAGAAGATCATTGAGTATACATCAAAGTACCTGGTATGTCATCATCTGATGGCTGAGAGGCAGAAGTCTAAGGGGATGATGAATCCATTACAAATACAAGAATTGAAATGGGAGAACATCACCATGGATTTTTTCACTGGACATCCGAATAAATCTAATGGAAATTATGATATCTGGGTTGTTGTGGACCGTTTTATAAAAACTACCCACTTCATTACAATTCGGGAGGATTACTCATTGGGTCAACTAGAAATGATATGTTTCAGAGATGTGGTAAGGCTGCATGGAGTTACACTATCATTACGTTCGATCAAGATCAATGATTCACATCTATGTTTTGGAATAGTCTTCAACATGATCTGGATACTATGTTGAATATCATTACCACTTATCATACATAAACTGATGGCCAATCTGAGCAGACTATCCAAACACTTGAGGACATATTGAGATAATAATTGATGGATATCAAAGGAGGATTATATCAAATTCTTCCTCTAGATGAGTTCTCTTATAATAATAGTTTCCAATAAAGCATCCAAATGTCATTATATAATGCTATTTATGGGAAGGGGTCCAGAAAACCCGAATGTTGGGATGAAGTTGGAGAGAGAAAACTCCTATGTCCAGAAATGGTGGGAGAAATGCTAGACAAGGTTAAGACCATCCAACAAAACTTTATTGCTTCTTAGAGTTGACATAGAACATTGATAATAATCATCAAAGAGACCTAGAGTTTGATGTTAGAGACATAGTATTCCGATGCATATCACAATGGAAGAGAGTTATGAGACTTGGGATGAAAGGAAAGCTTAAACCACGGTACATCAGACCTTTTGAGATCCTTGTTCACATTGGAGTAGTGGAAAATCGACTAGCACTCCCACCAAACCTATCTAAAGTACATTATGTTTTCCTTGTATCACTCTTAACGAAGTACATACCTAACCAATTCCGTGTAATCAATACAAAGGTGGTACCATTGGATAATGACCTCTCATATGAAAAAATCATGTGAAGATATTAGTTCATAGGGAAAACTTCAAAAAAAATAAGACAATGCCCCTCATGAAAGTGTTGTGGAGAAACCACATATTTGAAAAAGAAATGTTGGAATGAGAGGAAGTGATAAAGCATAGTTACCATCATCTTTTTAGTGTGGGAAAAGAAAAATTTCAGGGAGAAATTTCTTAATGGGGTAACATTGTAACAACCCAAACTTTTATTAATGAAAAATCCTCTTGATCTTATTAAATGTTGTTTTATGTAAGACGGTTATATTAGACATAAGAAATTATTTGGTTTAATTATTTTGGCTATCAAAATAAAATAAATAATTTTTACCATTTCTAATATAAAAATTAATGACTAATCACAAGATTAGTGTTAATATAGGGTTTAACAAATCCAACTTACTCAGACAAAGGAAGCGAGCGCCTCATCCAGTCGAATTTCTCCATACGAAGCCCATTTGTCGATGGTCGGAAAGAAAGAGGCATCACTGGGATTTGATTTGGACCAATATCAACCCGGTCTTCTACACGTTAAGCAGTGAAGGAACTGCATATGCGAGATGTGGATGTTGATAGAGATTACCACCCCTGCGATGTTATCTAAGCCACCCCAAGAGTCTGTCACCATCTCACACCATACCCTTAGGTCATATGCAGTTGTTATAAGGGGTTATGTAATAAGACCCAAGAACTATAATTATGTGCAATATTTATGTATAGAATAAATAATATACATTAATATAAATATTGTTACATTGTAAATAGTTTAGAAGTCACAAATACTATTTTTAGTTAATATTCTATTTTGATGAATTAATGGATTTTTAAATTAAATAATTTTACAAAAAATTGTTATTAATATATTAATTTTTATTAAATATAAATGATCATATAATTTTTATGAATTTAGTTTTTCTTCTTATTAACGTTTGAAATCCGTTTTTTTCAAAACCCATGAATTTTGGATAATTGTCGGTTTTTATTTCAGAAGTAAAAAATAAAATATTTATAAAATTATTTAAATAAAATTAATATTAGTTTTTGAATTAGGATGTCAAAATTATCCAATTGTGAATTTTTTATATTTTATGAGATAGTCAAATTTTTGGGTAAAAATTAAATACCGTTTAATTATATAATGTGTTTTATGACATCATAATGACCCAATAGCGATGTAATGAATTAATATGAATGATATGTTCAGAAAATATATGTTTTACCATTAAAATAATGTGATTTTCGGTTTGTTTGATTTATTTTACAAAGCATTAGTGTACCCTCGAAGACTTATAAAACATTTTACCTTTTTAAATTGATTTCCTTGAGAGTGTGACTCACCTCAACATTAGAAAGCCTACTATTTTAAGAATATAGGACATTGAACTTATAACATATTTTTTTCCACTGTCGTTTGAAAAAAAACCATGGGAAAAAACCATGGGTTGGTTTGTGGTTTTCATTAGTTTAATCTGTGGAGTCCAAAACCTAAATAATAAAGAATTCCCTCTCTTTACCTATGTAAACCCACCTAATATCCCAATTAATCTTCACTCAAAGCCTTTGGAGCTCAACCTTCCATTTCCTTCCTCTTTATAGAATCCTCTCATGGCACCCCAAGTTCTCAAGAAGCCTCTCTCAAGCCACTCTCAAGCCATTTTGTTTACACATGCAAAGACGTTTGTTTTTTATTTTTTCATTTTCGTCCATGTTTCTTAATGTTGTTATACCCTTTAAATTTCAATTAAAAATATCAAGGAATGATTTTTCACCTCCCCATACTACCCTCCTTATGTTTTAATGATTAGATACCACTTACTCTCTCATTAATTCCTCCCATGTACACCCGTTACCATGCAGAAATTCCGTATGACATTTCTCTCCCCTCTTTTACATTCAATAAATTCTTCTTTATTATGAATCTAAATTTTTTTACATATTTTGGGACATGTATCTATATGACCCCATTACTATCCATTTCATGTACATATTATGATACTCCCATTTCCCTCTCATCAACCATTTTTATGAATACTTATGGAACACCGTTACGATACTGAAGTTGCATCACGATTTTTCAAACCAATGTAATTGTGCATTGAATACCATTCCCATTTATCTATCACGGTTATTCATATTTATGTGCATTTAATTAATGATTATTGTGTTTCATTTATTAATTCCACATTCTTTTATGTTGTAATAAATGATGATGTTTAATGATTCCTTGTTGAATGATCCATGGGGAACACATATGCATGAAATGAAATGATTAAGAAGGGTTCACCTTGATATCACTCCAATGAATTGGGTAAAGACTAGTTTCATGATATGTTAAGTGAAATGAGGGTTTACTCATGATAATTCAAGTGCAATGAGGTTCTACTCATTCCCTTTATACACTGAGCCTTTGATCATGAAAATATCATGATAAATGTTATTTCCACATTTCCATGTTATGATTATCATGCTATATCATGCCTTTATGTTCATGTATCTCTTATCATCCATTGATATACACCTATTTTATAACATATATTTTATTCTTCGTGTTATTATATGTTTAATACCTTATTTGGATTTATATCTCACCCTTTTATTATTCTTTTCCTTAGGTTATCCCTTGCAATGATATGTATGAAGGAATGTGTGTGGTCAGGTAAAAGATGATTTCAATAATGTTGTGTATTTCATGTTTTACATGTTTATGTAATATTCCTATGCCCCAAAGACACTAGAACTCTCTATATTCTATGTTGAATCACGTGAAGGTTTTATGCAATAAATTATGTTTACATGTGAATTAATGAGAAGGGTTGTTATAATTGGTATTAGAGGATAGGTTTAGTTATTGTTTGGATTAGGATTAGAAATTCCTAGTGAAAGCCTATCTGATAAGGCAATGTACAAAAAAACATCTCTAAAATTTGGTGAGTTTTGAGTAAGTGGTTTTTCACTAAAATATATAACTATTAGGATATGAGCTGGTAGAGGTGGCTCTGGGAAAAATGTATCTATGTGTAAAACATGAAAACATCACTTTGAAATAGGCTTGAATGAGAACTGGTACCTGACAACCGGCCTTGATGCACTCTTTGTTACAACAGTCTCTGGAGGTAATCTTTATTGAATTCATGAGCGTATTATGAACCATTATTTAGTGAAAAAAATTCCCCTATGAATATACGTTGGGATTTTAATCATGGGTAACATAGATTGAATCATATAATTTCACAATTTAGGGAAATAAAATTAATTTATAAGTCATCTATTTTTTATATGGATTACCCATTATGTGTTAACACTAACATTCTTATTATTCAAGCCAATGGTTGATAATAGGAGGACTCAAGCTAACAACCAATGTGAATATCAATGTGATGACTGTTCTAATGAGATGTCCAATCAGATTAGAGTGGGAATCAAAAATATTTTCAAAATACTCTCTCAGTTAACTCAGGTTTTGAATAGAAAATTGGTCATGAAGAACATTCAAACCCCCCTGAGGAAGAACATGTCACAATAGATTCCTTCCTGAGACAAATGACTCTTACTTTTAATGGATGATCTGATCCCTCAATTGTCAAATAGTGGACAAAATACATTGAGATTATATTCTCTTTCCTTAAATGTTCTGAACAAGATAAGGTACTTCTGACTGCTTATTGTATGGAGGGTAAAGCTAATCAATGGAAGATAATAATCAAAAATATATTTCCTGAGGAGGATATTATGCGATTTTAATGGAAGGATTTCTATAAAATGTTTTCTGACAAATATTTTACTCACACCCTCTAACTTATGATAGAGTGGTACTTTTTTTTACTCATGCAAAAAGACAATGAATCCATTAGAGCGTACAAGGAATACATTACAAGGCTTGCACGATATGCCTCCAGATTTTTCGTTACCCCCAAATTCAAGGTTGAATGCTTCTTTGGGGAGATAAAACCTAGCATACAGAAATCCCTAGTGATTAGTTACTTTGAGATCTATGAGGAAATTTTCCATTGTTTCCTCAAAGTCAAAATGCAGATCGGCGAATCTCAGGGGTATCATGGGGATGAGAAGAATAAGGTGGACATCAATTCTGGAATTCCAATAGATAAATACAATGGTGGTATGAAAATATTTGTTTGTCACATACCAATGGTGTGGAAAGAAGCAGCCCGGAAATTTCCTGAAGGGGACGAGGAAATACTTTAGGTGTGGAATAGATGGTCATATCGCTATTAAATAATGAAAAGAAAAACCCACGGCTGGGAAAGAAGAGAGGAATGCTCTATTCTACCCTCAACACATTGTTCATTTTTTCAACTGAAAAAAACCAGTACACTTTTCAATCTAGTGCCCTAATCCAATGGTTTTCGAAGGAAACCAGCAACCTTCAAAGCATAAAGGGAGAACATTTTCCATAACTACCTTTGAAGAGTACCCCGACAAATAAGTGTTGATATTTATGATTGTTATTCATTCAAAAGTAGAGAATGTACTTTTTGATTCTAGTTCTATGTCTTCTTTTATATCCTGAATGTTTAGTTGAAAAATCCCAACACCACAACAGATCATGGAATTAAAGATGTCTATGAGAATGGAAAATGGGGAAATAATTTCATCCAATGAATATAACTCCTCTCCTATCACAATTAGTGGATTCAACTTCCCGGGGAACCTTATCATACTCAATTTTGTGTAATTTTATGCCATTCTTGGCATTGATTCCCTTTTTTATATAGATCCAAAATAAATTGATGTGGTATGAAAATCACTCCCTATATGGCCAATCAACCCCCTATTTTTTACAAGTTCAGAGAGGAGGATGAATCTTTTAAATCACTATCATCTCAAGCATGGATATTGATGACCTTTGAGCATGGGTATCTGGCTCAAATTATTGAGTCTAAATATGAAACCATCCTTGAATACATTCCTATTATGATGGAATTCACTGAAGTGTTTACATAGGAATTGTTCGGTCTTCCTCCTAGAAGATATGTAGAATATTCAATTGATTCTATACCTAGGGTGTTTCCAATTTCCTAGACTCTGTATAGAATGGATGTTATAGAGCTTGAGGTGCTGAAAAAAAACCACAGGAGAATCAGGATAAAGGGTTTATATTACCAAGTGCCTCACCATGGGGTGCACTAGTTGTCTTCATCGAGAAGGATGGGTCAATATGCCTTTGCATATATTATAATGAGCTCATCAAAATAATGATAAAGAACAAGTATCCTCTTATACAAATTGATGACATGTTCGATAAGCTATGGGGAGAAAAATACTTATCTGGGGGGGATTTTCGGTCGGGATGTTACCTTATATGGGTTAAGAAGGATGATATCCCCAAGACTGCTTTTCATACACAATACGTGCACTATAAATTCATAGTAATTCCTTTAGGACACTCTAATGCTCAAACAATAATCATAAACATGATGAATATAGTCATTAAAGATTACCTCGACAAATTTGTAGTAGTCTTCATAGATGATATTCTAATATTCTCAAAAAAGCAAGGAGGAGCTTGAGGAGTACTTAAGCACTGTACAAGAGACCTTGTGAAAGGAGAATCTATTTGAAAAGTACAAAAAGTGTGAGTTATGGATGAAGGAGGGATCATTCATGGGTCATATTATCATAGGCAATGAGATATCTATGGATCCATCCAAGACATCTGCAATTGATGGATGATAGAGGCCAACATCGGTGATGGATATCCATAGTTTCTTGGGTTGGGCTGGATATTATTGCCTATTTGTGAGAAATTTCACTTGATTTTCAAACCCTCTTACCAAGATAACTCAGAAGGGGGTTAGGATTTCTTGGAGTGATGAATGAAAAGAGAGATTTATGGAGTTGAGACGGAGTCTTATCCCTACAGCAGTGCTAACACTACCCATAAGTGTAGAAATTTTTGTTGTATTTAGTGATTCTTCAATGAAGGACCTTGGAATTGTTTTGATGAAAAAGGACAAAGTCATTGCCTATCTTCCAGGAAATTGAAATTACATGAGAAAAACTATCCAAAACATGATCTAGTGTTAGATGGAGTAACCTTCTCTTTAAAAATATGGCATCATTACCTATTTGGGGAGAAGTTTGAAATATATAGAGATCACAAAAGCATCTTGTATATATTCACACCGATAGAGATGAACGTGTGTCAAAGAAGAATGTTAGAGATGATCAAAGACTATGACAGCTAAATCCATTACCACCCTAGGAATTCGTACAAGGTGGAACATTCTCTAACTATAAAGAAACCAACAATTCTATAATCAATGAGAATTGAAAAGGATCTAATCTTATTATATTTGATGAAGATGGACATGGGAATCATAATGAATGGAACATCATCAATAATTTAACTGATGAGTGCTCAAACTTCTATTTTGGAAGGGTTAAAGGGTGTTCAAAAGGATGATTTGGAAATTCAGAGGAATGTGGAAACTATCAGAAAAGGGAATTCCTCGAAGATGAATATTAATAAAGAAGGAATTGTGAGATTTCAGACAAGACAATGTGTCCTGTCAAATCCGGAGTTAAAGAATGAACTTTTAGATGATGTACATAGTTAAAATTTTCCCATCCACCGAGGAAACACAAATATGTATCATGATGTACAAGGGAATTATTTGGGGGATAACATGAAGAAGGATATTATTGAGTATATGTCAAAGTGCCTGGTATTTCAGCTAGTGGAGGTTGATAGGCAGAAGTCTAAGGGGATGATGAAACCATTACCCATTCCCACATGGAAATGGGAGAAAATCTCCAGGGAATTTGTCACTGGACTTCTAAATACATCCAATGGAAACCATGCTATCTGGGTTGTTTTGGATTATCTTACGTAGAATAAAACATTTATTACAATTCGAGAGTATTTATCATTTGATCAACTGGCATAGATATATATCAATGAATTAGTAAGGCTTCATGGAGTACCCCTATCAATTCTGTCTGATTGAGATCAAATATTCACCTCTATGTTTTGAAAGAGTCTTCAACATGCTCTTTATAGTGAGTTTATCATCATTATGGAATATCATCCTCTAACTAATGGCCATTCTAAGAAAACTATCCAATCACTGGAGGACATATTGAGAGCAATCTCAATGAACTTCAAATGAGGATGGGATCAACAACTTCCTTTGGTTGAGTTCTCTTATAATATATGTTCCCACTCAAGCATCCAAATGGCTCTTTATTAATCCCATTATAGGAAGATGTGAAGAACATCGACATATTGGGATGATATTGGGGAGAGAAAACTCCAAGGTCTAGAAATGATTGAAGAAATGTTGGAAAAGCTTAAGACCATCTAGTAGCACATTACAGCTACTCAGAGTCAACAAAAGGGTAATGATGATAATCCTCAATGAGACCTAGAGTTTCATGTAGAATAAATTTTATTTCTTTTCATATCACTATGGAATAGAGTTATGAGATTTTGGAAAAAGGGAAAGCTTATTACATGGTACATAATCCATTTTGAGATCCTTGATAACATTGGAGATGTGGCATATCAACTAGAAATCATACCAAACCTACCTAATGTACATGATTTTTTCCATGTATCACTCTAGTGGAATTACATACCTGACCCAACACATGTACTCAATCCCGAGGTGGTACCATTAGAGAATGACCTTTCCTATTAAGAGAAGTCGGTGATGATCGTAGATCATTGGGAAAAGTTCTATGAAATAAGACAATTCCCCTCGTTAAAGTGTTTTTTAGAAACCAAAAGTTTAATGAAGCAACATGGTAATCAGAGGAGATGATGAAATAGAGTTAACCACATTTTTAGTGTGGGAAAAAGAAATTTTGAGGGTGAAATATCTTAAGGGGTGAATATTGTAACAACCCAAACTTTTATTAATGAAAATTCATCATGATTTAATTAAATTTCTTAATATGTAAGATGGTTATATAAGACATATGAACTTATTAAGTTTTTTTGGATTTCCAAAAACCATTAAGAATTTTTACTATTTCTAATATAACCATTGAACATTGATCACATGATTAGTATAAATATATGGCTTTAACAAATCCAATTTACATAGAAAAAGGAAGTGATGACCTTATCAACTAGAATTTCTCTATATGAAGCTCATCTGTTTGATCTCAAAAAGTAGGTGGCATCACATGGATTTTCTCTTGACCAATCCCAATCTGAGCTTTAATATGCTATGCTTGAACAAAACCACATGTGGGAGAAGTGGATGTTGGTAGAGATTACAACCCAAGAGATGTTATCCGAGCCACCCCAAGAGTCTGTCACCATCCCAAACCTTACCCTTAGGTCATATGTAGTTGTTATAAGGGGTTATGTGACATGATCCTAGCACTATGATTATGTGCATTATTTTTTATAGAATATTGAATATTCACTAATTTTATTATTTCAACTTTGTATACAGTTTTTAATGAAGAAATGGTATTTTTAGTTAATATTCAATTAAGAAATCAAGTTTGATTAACTAAGGAATTATTGAATTAAATAATATCTTAATAAAATATTATTACTAAATTAAATTTTATTAAATATAAATGATTGTATATTTTTTATGAATACAATTGTTATTTATATTAAGGATAGAAAGGTGTTTTTGTCAAATCTTGTGAATTTTCAAAAAAGGACTATTTTTAATTTAAAAGTAAAAAAATCACATATTAAACAATTATTTAGATAAAATGAATAATATTTTCTGAATTAGGACGCAAAAATTATCCAATGGTGAACTTGTAATAATTTTCCAAGACAATGGATTGTTTTGGGTAAAAATTAAGTACCATTTAATTGTATAATGTGTTTTATGACATCATAATGACCCAATAGAAATGTAATTAAACACTATAAATGATGTTTTCGGCCAATATATGTTTTCCCATTAAAATAATGTGATTTTCGGTTTGTTGGATTTATTTTTAAAAGAATTAAAAGACCCTCCAAGACTTATAAATTTTTTTTTCTTTTTAAATTGATTTCCATGAGAGTGTGACTCACCTACATATAATAAAGCCTATAATTTTAAGAAGTTTGGACATGGATATATAAAATAATTATTTCCACTCCACTTTGGTAAAAACCATGGGTTGATTTTTGGTTTTGATTAGTTTAATGTGTGGTATCCAAAACCCAAATAAATAAGAATTCCCTCATTTTCATATATAATCCCACCCAAGATCCCACTTCCTCTTAACTTAAAGCCTCCAGATCACTAACAACCAATTTTATCCTCTCTCTAGAAGCCTCCCAATGCTACCTAAGCTCCCAGGAATCCGCTCTCAAGGCTCTCCCATTCCATTGGGATAACACTTACACAAAAGGGATTTCTTCCTTTCTCATTTGCATCCATGTTTCTTAATGCTGTTATTCCCTTTTAGTTTCAATTAAAAATGTTGGAGTATTATTTCAAACCTCCCCCATAATTCCCTACCTAGTTTTGAATGATGATATACGCCTTTATCTCTATTTAATTTCTCCAATGCAAAGCTGTTACCATACCGAAATTCCATATGAAATCTCTCTCTCATCTTTTACATTCACACAATTGTTTTGTATTATGACTTTAATTTCCATTAAATATGTTAGGAATAATATCTATATTACCACATTATTTTCCATTTCAGGTAAATATGATGAGATAATCCTTTTTCTCACATCAAGCATTTTTATGAATTCTTATGTCACATCGTTATGCTGCCGAAGTCGCACCATGATTTTCCATGCCAAATTCATTGTGTATTGAATACAATACCCATTTCTCTATCAAGGGTATTCACCATTTTTCTCATTTAAATATTGATTATATAGTTTCTTGTATCAATTACACATTCCTATATCATAGAATAAATGATTATGTTTAATGTATCCATGTTATATGATCCATGTGTCACACTTATGCATGAAATAAAATGATTAAGGAGGGTGAACCTTGATAACAGACAAATGCATTGGGTAAAGACTAGTACCATGATTCATCAAGTTAAAGGAGGTTATTCTTGTGAAAACTCAAGAGAAATTATGGTTTACTTGTAACACCCCATGCTTCCACTATACTCTTCTCTTTGAATAATACAGTAGCATGTGTTATACGCAACTTCGAGTTCTAACACACACCACAACCAATCAAACTAGCCGTTATAAAAAGTAATACCCAATTTTTAAAATTTTATAAATTTTATCTTTCAAAATGGACTACATTTTTGGATTTGAAATATCAAAATTATCATAGGGTGAATTTTTGGTATTTTTCTGAAAACAATCATTTTTTAACGAATAGTGAAAAACACTGAGTTATAGTTTAAAAATGAATTTTTATTTAAATAATTATTTATTTTATTTAAATTTAATGAAGGTAAAAATAGATACATAATACCTATATATGTTCAATTTAATTCATTGGACTTAGTTTAGAATAATTTTAGATATATAAAAATTTTATTGAACTTTTCACCGTATTTTATCCACCTCTTAGAAGAATTTAGAAATTCACATAAAACATAATTTTACCACTTGTGTGAGTGGAATTTCTAAAATATGAGAGAAAATATTAATATCAAGGTTTAAAATGTGGTTCAATAAGATAAAAATAATTTTTGGTGAATAGTAACTTTTTACTTTTATTTACGACGGTTAAAACTAAATTGGGTAATTAAGGGTAAAAATGATATTAATATTTCCCTAACACATGTCCTATTTCTATTGGAAAAGTTTATCTGGACCAAAAACCACCTTAGGAGTAAATTATTGTCATTTATGTCCACATGGATTAGATTAAGACATTTATTATTATTTAATTCAAAGAAGAGTTAAAAGAGTTAAAATCAATGTTTAATAAATAAAACATTTTTAATATAGTGTTATACATAAGATAAATTCGATTATAAATATTAATTAGAAAGATAAAAATATTTCCTAGATAAGGGTATATTATTTATAATTTTTGGACCTTAAATAATTTAATTCATTTATAACACAATGAAGATACAGTAATTACCAAATTAATGAAATATTAAAATATTTGATATTATATATATCAAAATAAATGTAATTTGAGAATTTTTATGAATTAAATAAATTTTATAGGTTAATATGACATATTAAGATTTGTTATATAAATTTTTTCTAAGTATTAATTCTTTTATAAAATTATCAAAAACAAAATACCCAACAGTGTCAAAATTGACATAAAAGAGTTTTCAAAACAAATATTATATTATTAATTTATATTCTTTTCCTAAAAATATATGGTTAGGAAAAAGGACTTATATAATGATTGGGGTATCATTAATGGACAAATTGGGGGTCGTTTTGATGTATATAGTAATTTTATTAATTATATAATTTAAAAATACAAAGAGACATGGTAAATGTTAAACTATTTAACTAAGAGTTAAATATAAATGATAAGGTTAATATAGTGACCCAGACCTATCTAAAATCTATTGGATGAAAGGACTTAGACCCATCCCCACCTTATCCTATAAAAAATCAACTTTGGAGCCATTATAAACCGAATTTCATTTTATTATAAAATAATACCTCTAGCTTTTCCAATGGTGCCCCTCACCCCTCTTATAAAAGGACACTCCCCCTTCTCCCTAATTTACAACTTCAAATCCTGTTGGATTGGCCAAAACCGACCCAAATATTCTCTCAACTTCCCTCAGTTAGACCTATATTCCTTAGTTTGATCATAAATCCATCCTAAAGAGCCCTTTTGATCAAATCAAAAGGAAGAACCCGAAGAATACGTAATGTTTTCACCACCCTCTTTCAAGTTCCTTTCTTCTTCAACGTATTCTTTCTTTGTTATTTACATTATAAAATAATAACTCTAGTATCTTTTATATATTGTGATGTTATTATAAATATGCTACAACCATATTCAGTATTCTATCTATCCTTTGAATGAAATGTCACCATACAAGCATACGTACGGCTTACCATCTCCACGTCGTGGTGTAATTGTTATTCAAAGCATTATTATTTAGATGGATATGATAATGATGTATAATTGATGTAAATAATAAATATAACATGACAATGATTCTGCATATATGATATAATATCCAATTATATATATTTTAATATCAAAATAATGATATTGTCGCTGGTGCGTATGTACGGACTACCGTCTCCACGAATGCGATGAGATTCATTCCCCATCGTATCCATTCGAGTATAATTCTCATTTGATTAATAAAAATAATTTTTAAGGACTTGATATAAATCTGTATATGAATAAGATACAACCTATTCTTAACAAACATGCCTTATGTAACAAAACATATAAAATAAATCGAGTAAGTTAACACCCGGAACGACGATAATACTAAGATATTATTAACAAAGCAATTTTAAAAGATCATATATGATATCATATTAATGTATATGATTCTTTAATAATATAATTACAATTATTTAACAATTATACAGGAGGTTAACCTACCCTCAACTAAGGAAAAGTTCTAGGTAAGGGTTTATTTCACAATCTCTTCATTATCCAAGGTTTTTTATACGTAATTATCTATTGAGACCTCTTTATCATCCACATCCATGTTTCTTAAAAATGTATTTCAAAATATTCTGAATATTTTAAAGAATATGGATTAAAGTCATTTATACTCTTGTTTGACTTTTTATAGGAATTTTATAAAGGAATCGTTCCGTCGTTTTCCAAACAAGGTCATTTTTAACCATTTTGACAGAATTATGGTAAGAATGTCTTTTTTTAACATATATGGCAGGTGCGGCTATTTTCCGCCGTTATAAAATCATCGATTCTTCCCTTACAAGATTATAAGAAAATTTTCAAATCAAATGTTTTATTTATAATTATGTGACATTTAAATGATTAAAAAAAGAGATATTTCTCTCAAATAGTTTTGATTTCATCTATGTCAACATCCATTGATGGATAATAAGCTTATTTGAAGTTGAATTATTATGATACAAAACTTCCATATAGTATTGAAGGTTTTGTGATATTTTTTTGTGGATGTATTATTTTTATACCATTCATGGTTTATGGATAACGTTTCAACATTTCATATGCTAGTTTTTATACGAATGTTTATGTTATGTTTAAACCTGTTCATGTAAGGAATGCATTGGAATTAATAAGTGACGGGTGGAGCCCGCTATAGCTCCTCAATGTATCGGTAGGTCTCATGAGACAAACTTGTGTCTTGGAAAAAGGCCTTGAAAAAATCTTATTTGTAGTCTTGGCACAAGGCCTTGAAAAAATCTTATTTGTAGTCTTGGCACAAGGCCTTGACTATGTGGTTATGATAGTCTGGTATTATGCCTTCCATCATTATGAAAGTTGTTATTGATATTGCATGTGATTATTCGACTAGTAGAATATCCATCTGAATAAGTACATTTCATTATTTCAATTTATTTATTACATATTATGCTGAAGTTCAAGTTTAAAAGGATTTTGTTTTAGTTATACATTTCCATGAATGTTTGTGCTTATTTATGAAAGTTTTCGCTATATTTTTATCCTTACTGGGCATCTGAGCTCACCCCTATCTATGTTTTATTTTTTCCAGGATGTGAAGAAGTATTTTATGAATGACCTGCATGGATAGTATTATGGGATATGAGTGTGGACTATGGAGACAATGTTGTTGTAGTTTTCATTTTATGATGTAAAGTAAACATTATGAATGTATCTATTGATTCCAAGGATACTAAATTAATCGGTATTTCGAGACATGATCTTTTGTGATCATGCCAATGTTATTTAATAATGCATTGACTCTAGGTGACTGGGGTAGGGGAGTTATAGTTGGTATCAGAGGAAGTTTAGTACAAACCATGGAATCTAGATTTAGATAAACTCTAATTAGAGCACAAAGCCATAAGAGAGTCTTTGAGGATTAGTATAGAAGATCTTCCTAGAATTTTGGTATTGTAGAGATTTTGGAGTTTTCTGAGCAATACATCCCTGTTTAGATACGAGTAGGTAGAGGCGGCTCTGGCACATATATACCTAGGGGTAAAACACGAAAACACTGCTTTGAGATAGACTCGAACGAGAACTGGTGCATGACAATGGGCCTTGCTGCACTCTTGGTAATGACTCTCCTGGGGGATATGATTAGGATAATTCTCATTTTCGTGACAAACCATTATGAAGGGTTTATGAGTATATACTTCCTCAAAGAAACCATTTCTATGATTTGGATTATATCCATAAACTGTTCAATTTATGTTAAGTGTTTTACAAGTTTGGATTTTGGAATTGTTATTCATAAACTAATCTAGTGTATTCCATTGTTTAGAAATGGAGCCTAGTGGGTGAAATGGAAACTGTATCAATGCACGCATTCTATATAAGGATTTCCTTCCTACTCAAGATAATTATAGTGGATATGGTGATGCAACTGGTGCTGA
The DNA here is from genome assembly GCA_963277665.1 of Viscum album. Classification (NCBI taxonomy): domain Eukaryota; kingdom Viridiplantae; phylum Streptophyta; class Magnoliopsida; order Santalales; family Viscaceae; genus Viscum; species Viscum album. Next base: position 1,996,264,831 of record OY728151.1, read on the forward strand.
TTAACTAATCACCATACTGGGAAAACTCACTCAGGTTATGAATAATAACCTTACCCATATGGAGAACCCTAATCCACAGCATGGAGGATCAATGTTAGACCGCTTCATTAGGAAACAACCACCAACATTCAATGGGAGTAAAAATCCCTTAGTAGCTGAGCAATGGATAAATTCCTTAGAGAAATTATTCCATGCCTTGGGGAGTAGTGAAAGGGAAAGAGTTATCATGGCAGTTTACCGCCTCACTAGAGATGTTGATCAATGGTGGTCATTAATTAAAAACACAAAGGAAGATGATGAAGTATCAAATATGGAATATAGGGAGTTCAAAGTTATTTGCTAAGAAAAATACTTTCCTCGTGACCATCAAGCATATATTGGAAGGCGATTCTGAGTCTGAGACAAAAGGAGGATGAGAATGTCACAATGTATCAGGCTAACTTTACAAGGATAGCAAGGTATGAAGGAGATTATATATGTATCCCGATGAGTAATATTGATCATTTCTTTGATGGGTTAAAACCATTTCTTTTTCGAGAATTAATCTCACAATCCTTCTCGTTATACGAAGACATTGTCTCATGTGCTATCAAGACAGAAAATGAATTCTCTATGTCTTATGACTTTAAAGATAATCAAGAGAAGAAGAGATATGTTGATCACTCTGGAAATGGAAATAAAGTGAAGAAGGGAAAAGTTGATTATCCATCCTGTAGTAAATGTGGGAAGAAACACCCCGTTAATTTCTTGAATGGAATGAGAGTTTGTTATATGTGTGGTGAATAAGTACACCAAACTCATGATTGCAAGGGGAATAAAGAAGCTACCAATGTTCAATGCTACAACCGCAGGGAGATGGTACATTATGAAAATGAATGTCCTAAGCGTCATGAGAACTCACCTCAGAAAAGGCAATGTGATCACAACCAATCTTATGCTATCACTACTGTTGAGCTTGAATCTTCAAAAGACGTTGTGGAATGTAATTTAATGGTTTCATCAAGTTTAGACAATTATTTATTTTATTATAGATCATCGCATTGTTTCTTATCTTCACAGTTTTCTAAGAAAATTAGATATTTCCAATTTGATCTAACAAGGGAGTTGTCAGTAAAAACTCCTAAGGGAAGTGTCATTGATACAAAGTTATGTGGATCCATTCCCATTATGGCATATAATTGTTCTCTATCTGATGATCTCATCATCAGACCAATGATTGAATTTGATATAATCCTCGGTATGGATTGGCTTTTAGACCATGATGCGAAGATTTATTGTAAGAAGGAGGAGGTTATGATTTTTGATGATGATGATAAAGAACACGTTATCTTTAGAGTAGAATCATCACCACCTAATTCTTATCTTAATCCACCCCCAGTATCTCAAGTAAATTCAATAATTGGGGAGGAAGAGAATGAAATAACTATGGGTAAGGACAGGAATGTTCAAATAGAGGATGTACCTATTGTGAAAGAATATGTAGATGTGTTTCCAGAAGATTTACCTGGACATCCTCCAGAATGAGAAATTAAGTTTTCCTTTGATTTAATTCTTGGTTCAAGGCCCATATCAAATACCCCATATATAATTTCCATTGTGGAATTAGTTGAACTAAAGAAACAACTAGAGGAATGAGGTAATAAGAGATTTATTCGCCCTATTGTTTCTCTATGGAGAGACACTGTAATTTTTGTTAAGAAAAAAAGATGGATCTATGAGGTTATGTATCGAATACAGGAAAATCAATGCTATAACTATAAAAAACAAGTACCCCCTAACTCGCATTGATGATTTATTTGACCAACTGCATGGACATCAATACTTTTGAATGATTGACCTTTGATCTGGATACCATCAGTTGTGTGTGAATAAGGAAGACATTCCAAAGATAGGATTTCGAAATGGGTACGAGCATTACAAGTTTACAGTAATGCATTTTGGATTGACAAATTCACCCTAAGTATTCATAGATCTAATGAATATTTTTTTCAAGGAATATCTCGATGATTTTTCGGTGGTATTTGTTGATGATATATTGGTATATTCCAAAAGCTACGAAGATCATGAAAATCACTTGCTCATTATCCTGAAGACTCATAGATGACATAAATTATATGGGAAGTTTAGAAAGTCTGAATTCTGGCTTCATGATAATTTTTTTCTTGGCCATATTGTCTCCAAAGATGGAATCTATGTTGATCCTTCTAAGACCATGGAATTCCAAGAGTGGCCAGCACCAATGGGTATAACTGAGGTACGTAGTTTTGTTGGTATAGCATGTTATTATCGATGTCTCGTCCAGAATTATGCCTAATTGGATAACCCATTAACGAATCTCACACGTAAATGGGTTAAATTTGTTTTGAAAAAAGAGTGTGAAGAATTTTTTGAAGAACTAAAGAGAATATTGGTCAATGATTCTATATTGGCTCTACCATTAGGGAATGATGGGTTAATTATTTATAATGATGCATCGAAGAAAGGACTTGGTTTTGTCCTTATGCAAAATGATAGAGTTATTGCATATGAATCACGATAGCTGAAAATTCATGGGAAAACTATCCTACTCAAGATCTTGAGTTAGCAGTTGTAATATTTTCTTTGAATATTTGGAGACACTATCACTATGGTGATAAATGTGAGATTTATACGGATCACAAGAGTATGAAGTATATTTTTTCACAGAAGGAACTCAACATGAGGCAAAGGAGATGGATTGAAGTACTCACGGATTATGATTGCACGATACACTACCACCCGGGAATGGAAAATAAGGTGGAAGATGCTTTGAGTATAATGGATCATGGAGTTTTGAACAAGATGAGAGTTAAAAAGGATCATAGTTTCATGGATCTAGTAAAGTTGGAGATGGGAATAACCAGGGAAGGAGAAACATCAATGATTTTTCAAATGGTTTCCAAAGCATCTGTACTAGAAAGGATAAAGAGTTCTCAGACCAATGATTAAGAGTTTCAAAAGAAGATTAAAGCTATGAATGATGGTAGATTGAGTGACTTTGTGTATGAAGATGGAATTTTGAAATTTGGGAGGAGACATTGTGTTCCCGATATACCTGATCTAAAAAGGGAATTGTTGGACGATGCTCATAGTTACAATTTTTTTATACACCATGGGGGCCCCAAAATGTATAGAGATTTGAAGGAACATTTTTGGTGGGACAACATGAAGAGGGAGATTGCTGATTTTGTGTCAGGATGTATGGTTTATCAATAAGTGAAAGCTTGAAGGCAACAACCTGTTGTGGTATTTCAACCTCTTATCATACCTGAGTGGAAATGGGATAATATCATGATGGACTTTGTCACAGGACTACAATAGACTCCTAGAAGGAATGATGCAATATGGGTCATTTTTTATCGTCTTACCAAATCAACACCTTTTCATGGTATAAGAGAAGATATACCACTTGAACACCTAGCAAGGATATATATTAATGAAGTTGTGAGACTTCATCGAGTACCCCTATCAATTGTTTCTGATTTTGAACAACAATTTACATCATGATTCTGGAAAAAGTCGTCAGAAATCCCTGGATACTGAACTTCGTTTGAGAACTGCTTACCACCCCCAAACTGATGGACAGTTAGAACGGACTATTAAAATCATAGAAGACATGTTGAGATCTTTCTCACATGAATTTCTGGGTATGTGGGATCAATATTTACCTCTGGTGGAATTTTTCTATAACAATAACTTCCATTTGAGTATTCAGATGGCACCATATAAAGAATTATATAGAAAGTGATGTCGCACACCAACCTGTTGGGATGATGTTGGTGAAAGAAAACTCATAGGTCCAGAACTGGTGGAGGAAAAAATGGAAAAGGTGAAGGTAATCCAAAACCATATCAAAGTAGATCAATGTAGGAAAAGATCTATGCTGACAACTGAAGGAAGGAATTGGAATTTCAGGAAGGAGGTCATGTTTTCATGAAGGCATCTCCAAGGAAGGGTGTTGTACGTTTCGGTAAGAAGGAGAAATTGATTCCCGGGAACATAAGACCATTTGAAATTCTAGAATGAATTGGGGTTGTAGCTTACCATTTGAAAATGCCACCAAGTCTCTCCAAAGATCACGATGTGTTCCACGTATCACTATTGAGAAAATACATGCGAGACCCAACACATGTATTCACCTATGAGGAATTATAACTTGAACCCGATCTGTCTTATTGTGAAGATCCTGTCAAGATTCTTGATACAAGAGAACAAGTGCTGAGAAACCAGACGACTCGTCTGGTAAAAGTTCTATGGAAGAACCATAAGATGGAAGAGGCAATGTGGGAACCTAAGGAACTTATGATGAAGAACCATCCAAGTCTTTTCATGAAATAGTATTCTAGAAATTTAAAGGATGAAATTATTTGAAGGAGGGTAGAATGTAACACCCCAATATTCCATGATATGTTTCTCTTTGAATAATACAGTAGCGTGTGTTGTATGCAACTTCGAGTTCAAACACACACCACAACAATCAAACAAGCAGTTATGAATAGTATTACCAACTTTCTTGAAAATTAATAAATTTTATCTTTCAAAATGGACTTCATTTTTGGATTCATAATATCGAAATTACCTTAGGGTGAATTTTTCGTATTTTTCTGAAATCATTCAATTTTTGATGAATAGTGAAAAAAACACTGAGTTATAGTTTAAAACCGAATTTTTATTTAAATAATTGTTTATTTTATTTAAATTTAATTAATGTAAAAATAGATACATAATACCTATATAAGTTCATTGTATTTCATTGAACTTAGTTTTGAATAATTTTAGATATATAAAAATTTTATTGAACTTTTCACCATCTTTTCCCCACCTCCTAAGAAAATTTGGAAATTCACATAAAACATAATTTTACCGCTTCTGTGAGTGGAATTTCGAAAATCACAGAGACACAGTTAATATGAAGGACTAAAATTTGGTTCAATAAGATAAATTTTTTTTTTTGGCGAATAGTAACTTGTTACATTTTTTTTCCACGGATAAAATTAAATAGGGTAATTAAGGGTAAAAATTATATTAATATTATCTTAAAATCTATACTAACTCTATTTTACAAGTTTATCTTGACCACAAACAACCTTAGGAATAAAATATTATCATTTAGTTCTACTTTGATTAGAATAAGACATTTATTATTATTTAATTCAATGAATAGTTAAAAGAGTTAAAATCAATGTTTAATAGTTAAAACATTTTTAATATTGGGTTATACATATGATAAATTTGATTATATATATTCTTTAGAAACCTAAAATTATTTTATACATAATGGTATTTTATTTATCATTTTTAGACATTAATTAATTTAATTTATTTATGACACAATGGTGATGCAGTAGTTACCTAATTAATGAAATATTAAAATAATTGATATTATAAATTTCAAAATAAATGTAATTTGAGACTTTTTATGAATTACACTAATTTTATAGGTTAATATGACATATTATTATTGGTTATATAAATTTTTCTTCTAAGTAATATTTGCTTTTATGAAATTATCAAAAACAAAATAATAAATAGTGTCAAAATTGACATAAAAGAGTTTTTATATCAAATATTATATTATTAATTGATATTCTGTTCCTAAAAATATACGGTTTAGATAAAGGGCTTATATAATTATTTGAGTATCATTAATGGACCACTTGGGGGTCACTTGGAGGTATATAGTATGTTTATTAACTATATAATATAAAAAACAAAGAGAAATGGTAATTGTCAAACTATTTAACTAAGAGTTAAATAGAAATGATAAGGTAAATTTAGTGACCCAAACCTATCTAAAATCTATTTTTTGAAAGGATTTAGACCCATGCACATATTAAACTTTAAATAATCTACTTTGGACCCATTAGAAACAGAATATTAATTTATTATAAAATAATATTTCTAGTTTTCCAAAGGTGTCTGTCACCCCTTTTATAAAAGGGCACTCCCCCTTCTCTCCAATTTTCACCTTTAAAGCCTTTTAGATCAGCCAAAACCTGCCCAACTATTCTCTCAAATTCCCTCAATTCGTCCTAGAGGCCTTAGTTCAATCAGAAATCCAACCTATGGAGCTGTTTTGATCAAATCAAAAGGAAGAACCCGAAGAAGAGGTAATGTTTTCACCACCCTCTTTCTAGTTTCTTTCTTCTTCAAATTATTATTTATTTGTTATTTCTATTCTAAAATAATAAATCCAGTATCTTTTATATATTTTGATGTTATTATAAATATGGTACAAACATTCTCAATATTCTATCCATCTTTTGAATGACATGTCACCATACGTGCGTACGTACGGCTTACCGTCTCCACTTCATTGTGTAATTGTTATTCAAAAAATTATTATTTTGATGGGTAAGATAATGATTTGTAATTGACATAAATAATAAATTTAACATGATAATGATTCTGAATATATTATATAACACCCAATTATATATTATTTTAATATCAATAGAATGATATTGTCGCTCGTGCATACGTACAATCTACCATCTCGACGAACGAGATGAGATTCATTCCCCATCGTATCCATTCAAGTAAAATTATCATTTGATGATTAAAAATAATTTTTAAGGACATGATATAATTCTTTATATTAATAAGATACAACCTATCCATAACAAACATGACTTTTGTATCAAAACATATAAAAGAAAACGAGTAAGTTAACACCCGAAATGACGATAAAACTAAGATATTATTAACAAAGCAATGATAAAAGATCATATATGATATCATATTAATGTATAAAATTCTTGTATAATTTAATAAAAATCATTTCACAGTTATACGGGAGGTTAACCTACCCTCAACCAAGGAAAATTACAAGGTAAGGGTTTATTTCACAATCTCTTCATTATCCGAGGATGGTTATATGTAATTATCTACTGGGACTTCATTATCATCCACATACATGTTTATTAAAAATTTATTTCAAAACATTCATACTATTTTACAAAATATGGGTTAAAGTCATTTATACCATTTTTTTAATTTTTATAAGAAGTTTATGAAGGAATCTTTTCGTTGTTTTCCAAACAAGGTCCTTTTTAACCTTTTCGACAAAATTAAGGTAATAATGTATTTTTTTAACTTATACGGTAGGTGTGGCTATTTTCTACCATTATAAAATTTCCAAAGAATCCCTTAAAAGCTTATAATAATTTTTTAAAAGTAAATGTTTAATTTATAATTTTTGTGACTTTTAAATTATTAAAAAAAAAAGATATTTCTCTCAAATAGTATTGATTTCATCTATGTCAACATCCTTTGATGGATTTTAATCTTTTTTGAAGTTGATTTATTATGATACAAAACATCCATATAGTATTGATGGTTTTGTGATATGTTTTATTGTGGATGTGTTATTTTTATACCATTCATGGTTTATGGATAACGTATTGAAATTTCGTATGCCAGTTTTAATACGAATGTTTATGTTATGTTCAAACCGGTTCATATGAGGAATGCATTGGACTTAATAAGTGACAGGTGGAGCCTGCTATAGCTCCTCGATGCATCGGTAGGTCTCATGAGACAAACTAGTGACTTGGCACAAGGCCTTGACAAAATCTTATTTGTAGTCTTGGAAAAAAGCCGTGACTATGTGGTTATGATAGTCTGGCATTATGCACTCCATCATTATGAATGTGGTTATTGACATTGAATGTGATTATTTGACTAGTATAATATCCATGTGAATAATTAAATGGAATTATTTCATTTTATTTATTCTATATTATGCTGATGTTCATGTTTTAAAGTCTTTAGTTTTAGTTATACATTGCCTTAAATGATTATACTTATTTATGAAAGTTTCTTCTATATTGTTATCCTTAATGGGAATTTGAGCTCACCCCTTTCTATGTTTTATTTTTTCCAAGATGTGAAGATGTATTTAATGAATGACCTTCTGGGATAGTATGAGTGGATATGAGTGCGGACTATGGAGACTATGTTGTTGTAGTTTTCATTTTACGATGTAATGTAAACATTATGAATGTATCTTGTGATTCCAAGGATACTAAACTAATCGGTATTTCGAGACATGATCTTTTGTGATAATGACAATGTTAGGTAATAATTCTCTGACTCTGGGTAACTAGGGTTGGGGCATTACATTACTCATGCTTCATTTGCAATGATCCTTAGCTCATGCTAACATCAGGATAAATGTTGCTTCCACATTTCCATGTTATGATAAACATGATATATCATGACTTTTTGTTCATGAAATATTATGATCCATTGATATTCCTATTGCCTAACATGTACTATATCTTCATGTTATTCCTTGTTTACTCCAATATTGGGCTTTTTAGATCACCCTTTTCTTAGGCATGTTCTCAGGTTATCCCATGAAATGATTAGTACGAAGGAATGTGCCTGGTCATGTAAAATAAGATTTCAATAATGTTGTGTTATTATTTGTTTAAAGTGTTATGCAATGTTCCTAATCCCCAAAGACACTAGACCTCTTGATATTCTATGTTTTATCAAGTGAATCTTTTATGTAATAAAATCTGTTTATGTTTGAAATAAATAGCATGGTTGTGATAGATATGTACTTATTGATTGATGACTTACATTTATGTATTCCACATCTCTTATTCATGAAATAAATTATGAGTTTTAATGATTCCATGGTGTATGATATATGTGGTACACTTATGCATGAAATGAAATGATTAAAAAGTGTGTGGCCTGGTAGTGCTCTAATGCCTTGTGTAATGAATAATATCATGATATGCCATGTGCTAGAAGGATTTACTCATTATAATTAAAGTGAAAAAAGGGTATACTCATGCTCCATGTGAAATGATCCTTGGATTATTCTAATATAATATTAAATTTTGTTTCCACATCTCTATGTTATGGTAATCATGCTATATCATGCTTTTATTTTCATTTTTCTCTTATGATCCATTGATATTACTATTGCCTATCATGTATTGTATTCTTCATGATATACCTTTTTTACTCACTTACTGGGGATTTAAAGACCACCCATTTTTATGTATATCTTCAGGTTATCCCATGAAATGTTATTACGACGGAATGATGTGGTCATGTAATATATGTTTTCAATAAATATTCTGTATTTTTATGTCTTAGGTAATGTTCCTAACTTCCCAAGATACTAGACCTATGGATCCTCAAAGTTTACATAAATGCATGTTTATGTAATAAATCATGTTTAACTATATAAAAATGATCATGGTTGTTATACACAAGACTTATGAGGTACGCATAAGGTTTTGTTATCCATAATGATAGAAAAATTGACACAATATTAAGTGGATTAAAACCACACCTTTTAAAGGATCATGCAATTATGGACTTTGGGAATTATGAAGAAGTTTTTCAGTGTGCCCTCGAAGTGGAGAATGAGTTTTGAGAATGGTCTCAGGGATATGGTGATAAGAAATGAAATATGGAGTTTCATGCTGGATGATCTAATGATAAAGGTGGGAAGAAAACTCAATAACCCACATTCCAAAATGTGGGAAGTTTCATCATGGGAACTACCTCAAAGGGATGGAGAAATGCTTCAAGTGTGGGAAAGAATGGAACCAAGCTCAAGAGTGTCGAAAAGACATGAGAAAGAAAGAGAATTCTATGGATGAAAGGAGAGAACCAGCCATGATCCAATGCTAAAATTGTAGGGAGTGAGAGGGCTATGTAAGACAGTGTACTAACAATTGAGTCTTCAAGGGTAATTAGTGTCTGTATCCACAAATTTCATGAGATACAAGGTAAGGGTTATTCCATAACTACTGAAAATGTGGAGAAAGATAATGAAGTTGTACAATTTTCACTTCTTATTCACACAAGAATAGAAATAGTCTAATTTTATTTTGGTTCTATGGATTCCTTTATATGTTGAAATTTTTCATGAACTATATAATTAAAGCCTCAAAACCTTGAAGTCGAAATATCTGTAAAAACACCAAGTTGTGAAATAATGGCAACCCAAATTTTTGACACTTTTCCTATTGGTGTACGTTGGAAAATTCTTCCAGTGAATCTCATAAAACAAACCATGGTGGAATTTGACACTATAATTGGAATGGATTGGCTCTCGTTACATAGAGAACATATCAAATGTCAGGAAAAGGAAATATATTTTCATATTCCTAGCCATCCCATGCTATTATACAAATGAAAGGACAATCAAAAATCTCCTTTGAGAAATCCTTTAATTGTGTCATTATTGATTCCATGTGAAGAATAATACCTCACCCAAAATGTTGTGTCAGAAGAAATTCCCAACCTTACGAAAGTTCCCATTATGAGGGAATATGGTGATCTATTTCCCAAAGATTAAACTGAACATCCAGTATATCGTGAGGAGAATTTCTCAATAAAACTCACACTCGGAGCTACGCCTATCTCAATGTGTCTATAAAAGATGGCTCTTATTGAACTGGAGGAGTTAAAGAAGCAGTTGCAAGAGCATTAGGACAAGGGATTATTACTCCCTCATGTATCACCATGGGTTATACCATTTCTCTTTGTAAAGAAGACGGATGGATAAATGTAGGTGTGTATTGATTATTATAACTCAACAATATCACCATAAAGAACATGTATCATATTCTAAGGTTTAGTGACTTGTTCGATCAGTTAAGAGTATCTCAATAATTCTCTCAAAGGTGGATCTTTGTTTTGGAAATCATCAACTAATGGTGATGAAGGATTATCTTCCGAAGAATATCTTTCGTACATGGTATGAGCACTATGAGTTTCTGGTGATTCCCTTTGGACTTACAAATTCCCCTATAGTCTTCTTGGAATTGATGAATATAATCTTTTGACTTTTCCTAGATAAATTTTTGGTAGTTTTTATTTATTATATTATCATCTACTCTAAGATCAAGGAGGAAAATAAAGAACACATAAGACTTGCATTGGATAAATTGGGAAAAGAGAAGTTGTATTCCATGTTCAGAAAGTACGAGCTTGGATGAATCCAGTCACGTTCTTAGGACATGTGATCCCAATTGAGGGAATTTTTGTGGATGCTTCAAAAATAAAGGCTATTGTGGAATGACCTAGACCCTCTAGTGTCACATAAATCCTTAGTTTTATTGGATTAACTGGGTACTATATACTTTTTGTGAGATATTTCACACGATTTTAAATCCCACTAACTAAGTTACCATGGAAAGGGGTAAAGTATTTCTGGATGGAAGAATGTGAGGGAAGCTTCAAGGAGCTAAAGAGAAGGCCGATCACTGCACTTGTCCTCACACTACCAAAAGTGGATAATTTATTGTGATATATAGTGATGTTTCAAAGAAAGGATTGGGTTGCATACTCATGAAAAATAATAATTTGATAGCATAAGCCTCGGGACATTTGAAGATCCATGAGAAGAAATACATGATGCCTAATCTAGAGCTCACAGTTGGGATTTTTTCGTTCAATATATGGTGGAACTACCTTTATGACATGAAGTGTGACATATACAGTTACCAAAAGACCCTAATGTATATATTCACACAAAAGGATCTCAACATGTGTCAAAGGAGATGGTTAGAGATAATAATGGACTATGATTGCTCTATCCACAATCATCCTAGAAAGACGAACAAGGATGTTTCTACTCTAAGTAAAAAAGAACCTACTACACTGTCCATGTTATAGATTGAGAAATACCATATCTTCTTGTATATGAAAAGGATGTATTTTGAAATCATAAGGAAAGGGGATTCATCCTAACTATCCCAAATTATCATGAAACCGTCAATCCAAGAGATGATTAAGGAGTAACAAAGCGATGATTTGTAGTTTCATAAGAAGGTGAATGTAGTAATGTAAGGGAAGATGTAAGAGTTCTATATCGATGACGATGGTGTGATTCAGCTTGGAACCCAACTATATATGCCTCCATCACCCATGATTTAGGAGATATTGGATAATGTACATAGCTCAACATTCTCTAACCATCATTGTACCACCACGATGTACTGAGATATACGAGAACACTTCTTATGGGAAAATATATAAATTGAGATTATAGAATATATCTAATGGTGCTGGGTATGTAAAAAAATTAAACAAGAGAGAAAAAATACCGGAGGGATGATGAAAACATTTCCTATAAAAATATGGAAATGGGATAATGTCCCTATGGACTTTTTCATAAGTCTACTGGAGACGTCCAAGGGAAATAATACGATGCGGGTTGTGGTTCACCGACTCACCGAGACTGTCCATTTTATCGCTATTCAGGATGATCTCTCACTTGAAAAACTTGAAAATTTATATATGAAGGATGTGGTGAGACTATATGGTGTTCTAATCTCGATTGTATTTGACCATGATCCTATGTTCACATCTAAATTCTGAATGAGTCTTCAACATGCTTTGAGAACTGAATTAAATTTCTGTCTGGCCTATCGCACCCAAATAGATGGCCAATCATAATGGACTATTCAGACGCTTGAAGGTATTCTAAGAGCCTTATCATTATAATTCAAATGTGGATGAGTTCATGATCTCCCATTGGTTTAGTTCTTATACAACAATAGATTCCAATCGAGTATTCAGATGGCTCCATATAATGATTTGTAAGGAAAGGGATGTAGAACTCCAACCTGTTACGATGAAATTGGAGAAAGAAAGCTACATGGACCCGAACTTGTGAATGAGATGACATAGAAGGTTCAAGTAAACCAAAAACATATCAAATCTTCTCAAAGTCATAAAAAGTGTTGTGCTGACAACAGTCAAAGGGACATGGAGTTGAACGATGGAGATAAATTCTTCCATCGAATATCACCCTCGAATAGAGTCTTGCGTGTTTGAAAGAAAGGGATGCTAAGTCCAAGGTACATTGGCCCCTTTGAGATCCCTGAATGCATATGAGTTGTGGCCTATCGGCATGCACTTCCATTGTATATGGAATTATTTCATTATGTGTTTCACATATCACTTCTAAGGAATTAAATACAAAATCCCTCACATGTACTGAACTCAGCGGTGGTACAACTAGATGATGATCTCTCTTATGAGGTGAATACAGTGAAGATTTTGGATTGAAGATATTAGGTTCTATGCAACAATACAACCAAAATTTTCAATGTGTATTGGAGGAATCATATTTTTGAAGAATCATCTTGGGAGCTAAAGGAGATGATGAAGGAGAAATACCCTCACCTATTTGTGTAAACGAAATTTTGAGGGTGAAATTTCATTAATGGGGAAGAATGTAACGACCCAATGATTTATCAAGGGAAATATCTTCTTATAGTCATTCCTTAATGTATAATCACATTAGGAATAAAAATTACATGTCATGATTTTAAATAATATTTGATTATTAAACATAATTTATCCAATTCTATGTTTTTTATTTCAAAAATCTGACATACATGGTTGCATTCAGGGTGATTTTTGGAGTCTAATAGAACAAACATAATTTTTGGTGAATAATTACCTACCCTAATGAATAGTAACCTACCATTATGAATAGTAATATGATCCTTAGGAATATTAAATCATCAAAAATAATAGTAACCTCACCAATGAATGATTAAATAAAATTTATCCATCTTATATGTGATAATTTGACCAAAGTAAAAGTATTGGTATTTTTGTATTTATTAAATAATTAATTATAATTAAATAATTAATTGAATAGAAAATTTATTTTCCTAAAATATTTATTAACATAAAAATTATATGTCTTCGGGTTTTAAGATAATTTTATTAGAACAAATGCAATTTATTAAAGCATTATAAAATCAGTTTTAATTTTAAAATATTTATTTTTCAAGTAAATTATTATTTTAATTAAAAATTAAACTACTGAAATTTTTAAAATTATTTGTGAAAATGGAATTAATTTTGGGATTCTATGAATCATAGAATGGTTAGGGTGATTTTCAGGGATTTTATCTGAAATACTTGAATTTTTATGAATAGTGAAATGCTATAATTTACATAATAAGCTAAATACATTAATTATAGAGTCATGTATAATGTTCTGTTGATGTAAGAACAATTTTTATGAACTCACATTCACATAATAGTATTCATGGTCATGCAATCATCACTATTACTTGTGTTGGGAAGAAATAATAAATTAATGAATATAATATTGAGAAAACCCCTCTCCCCTCCACTATAAATATCGCCCTTCACACCCTCATTTCCTCACACCTCTCAAAAAACAATCTTTGTCTAAATTCTGTACTAAATTCATCCCTAGATCCTCCCCCATGACTTATGTGCTTCTGGTCTCATCATAATACCAATCCTAGTTTCTTTAAGGAGGATTCAAGAGGTAATTCTTTTCTCTCATTCTCTTTTCCTTTAATTTCCTTTTATTTTCATGTTCTTTTATTAATATCCCCCACCTATCATCATCTAAATTGTATGGTAACTCAAGTATCATACATTTAATGGAAATTTATTATACTAATGGTATAATATATCATCCATCCCCATTCTCCTCTCTTTTTTATTTTATAACGAAAAACGTTGTTCGTGAGGTGCTAATTTATCACCTTCAAGAACAAGATGTTTTCATTTTACTTTACCACCTTTAAATCTTGACATGAAGAAATTTCTATGGTTGAACCAGATTATGTTATATTTATTATATCCTATTTAATGTTTTGGAACTATCCTATGAACATATTACTGATTGATTAAACAATACATGTTCATTGTGGTCGAAAAGCCGCATGAATTAACCCAAACGATCATCCTAAAATTTTAATCTAATTATTCCTCCAAATTGTATATGAATCAATTCATTTAACATCCTGTAATATCCTTAATAACATGAAATATCAGTTCTGTCTATTTATCCAAGTTCTACATGAAATTCCATTTAGGAATAAACGTGAATCGTTCAAGAAAACTATAAAAACTAACGTTCCAGAACAATGAATTTAAACTCTATAACTCATCGAATGGCCCATGAATGAAAATAATAAAACCTTAAAGAGTCATATTAATTTATAAAAAGTTATGTAATAGTTAATTAATTAATATAATGTGGTTATATAGGAAATTAAAGTGATGAAGGAATTCAGGTACAAGGTAATGGGAAATTATCAAACCCAACTCTCATATTTTAAAATTTCCCTCCTTCACTCCATATTCTGTCTGATAACACCTTAAAATTTATTTTTTAATCAATATATTCTATTAGTTTAAATATAATTGTTTTTAATATAATTTAATTACAAAAACAATGTTTTCCAAATGATCTATTCTTTCGAATAATCACACTATGAATGATTGTTAATTCTTCACTCATCGTTGATTATTCTATGCCAGGAATGTTATGCCCTCTATATTTTTGGAATGAAATGTTAGTGTATGTATTATAGATGATGTGTGACCCATTTATTTCCACGGGTTATTTTATTTTTATGTTTTAAATATGTTCGATGTGGCATTCATGAATTTTTAAATGTTATGATGTGACGGGTGCACCCAGAAATATATAGCGCAATATGAATGTTATGATGTGATAGGTACACTCAGAATTATACAGTGATGAAATGAACTGTATAAAGTTATGAATCCCTTGAGTTAAAGAGACATGAGATGTGAACATGTTGCTATAATTTTTGACAACAATGTGTGGTGGGTTACCACTAAGATATGATGTTTCATTTATTATGCATTTCAACATTTCATGTCTTTTATTAATGCTTCCTCTCATGTTCATGATCCTTTGACTAGGTTATAACTGTGCTCACACATTGTAATATTTTTCATATCTATCCTATTACTAGGAATTTACCTTACCCCTTTTTGATGTTTATCCTCATGTGATTATGTGTACTATGGAGTTTTTAGAGGAAAATAAGAAGCTAGAGAAGAATGAATTAAATAAATATTTCTGTTTGAGGCTGTAAATGTTATGTATGGTCCTATTTTTTTCCAATAAAATAAACATATAGAAACTCATGGTGTTATACAATTATGTTTTTTATCTCCATAATGATTTAATAGTAATTTAATAAAAGGTTGTGTTGCCATAGAATGTTGTTTCTTAGGCCTTCTAGACCCATTGTGAACTCTTATAAAGATTGAGTACATCATAGAGGGATAATTTTTTTCCCATTACCCATATTTTTTGTAAGGGTTTAATTCCTTTAATTAATTTTGTTTTGTTTTATTTTTTATTGTGGTATTGGATGAGAGGTATAGATTCATGCTTTTGGGAGTAGAGTTTGTTAATGTTAGTGGAGTGACATAAGGGGTTAAATTTACCTTTCTTGTAAAGACTCGTAAAATTCAAGGAATTTTTTTTTCTTAATTTTCTTGGGAATTTTACAAGAATGCGGTTTCTGACAACACCTGATTCCAAGGACCAGTGTTCCCGAAATCATTTTCCAAAGTTTGGCTCAGGTATGTTCCGTGAACGAACGAGCGAGTTTTTCTAACATTTGAACCAGTGCTCGGAATCGAATTCTGAGGGCACCGATGGAACCGCAGCACCTGTATTTGCTTAGAAACTCTTATTCCAGAGTTGCATTTGTTCGGTTGTGGTTTTTAATTTTTGGGGTTATGTTAGGAAATAAAATAAAAGTGGTGCGATGCTTTATTTTATTTCACTTAGAGCCACTTAATGCCACTTAAGCCAGGTTAAGCAGATAAGATGGGACCCATGATATCCTACCCACTTGGTAGGATATTTGTGAGGTGGGGGCCGCACGAGCCCCACCGTTTCTTTCCATCTAAGTAACGCACCCGCAAAAACCTCTTTTAAATGAAAGTCAACCAATGTGTTTTCTTAAATTCTAAACACCCCTATTAATTTGGCAGTTCAGTCGTTACAATTAATTCATCAAATTAATTGTTCATTTCGTAACATTTAATTTCAATTGTTGGCATGAGAATAAAATAAGACCAACACATGTTTTACTTGAGGGTGTCTTGTTGAGAGGATCTGGAGAAACTCTAAAACTTGAAGATCTTCATCATCCTTCACGAAGAACATGAAGAACGCAAAGAACTCGAAGAACGCCGACATCCAACGAAGGGCGACGAAGAACGCCGAACCCTCGGAGATCGACGACGCGACGCCGACGATTCTCCTTCCGTGACACTTCTACCGCGGCGTTCCATTCCCGCAACAATCTTCGATCAACAACCGATTGAGGTAGGGGGTTGCAGTTCATTTAATTCTTTGTCAATTATATCCTCAGCATGGGTTTTAATGGTGAAATTAAATCTGTGTGATTCTAAATCCGCGGAGTTTGACTACGCAACGCCGTGTACAGCGATGACATCGACGCTCCTTCCGCAACGCGACGATCTTATTCTTCCGCGATGGTAAATTCTGCGATGAACTCACGTTCGACGACAATGTTGAGGTAGGTGTTTTTGTTCATTTTAATCAATGTGATTATATCTGCGGTTTGTTAAAATGATTGTTGTGAAACTTTTAAAACTACTAACGCGGTGGGTGCGGACCAACGAACAAGTCCGAACCCACTTCCGTTTCATTCTTGGTGTGCGAAACGACGGACGATGACAAAACAAGCCGCACGGGCGATGTGAGGTTCTCGCAGTGAAAGACAGACCCCGGGAGGGCCTTTGGGGAAGACGACGCGCAATTCTGACCACCAGAACTCGTCCGGTGGTCTGCGAAGCAACCCGCTGGCGCGCCACACCGGCACGTCGGCGCCGGCGGTGGGAGGCGGTGGCGCCCGGCACGCCTCCGGGATGAATCGCTGCGGCTGAAGCCGTAGCGGCGGGCTGGCAGTCCCGCGACTGCACAGGACCGGCAAAGGCTGGATGCGGCAACCCGACCGCGTCCGTTGGCGAGAGGTGGCACCCCACACGGGGCCGCGGATCATTCAAGGGGGCGGCGCCCCCCTTGTGCACTGCTCGACCATTACGTCTGAGCCGCCTGGTGACCGGGCCGCGCCCGCACCGGCCGGGTCGGACCCAAACCTGGGTCAGGTTGACCCGGGTCGGTCCGGGCCCAGACCCCCCGTTTTCGGACCTCTTCAGTCTTTTGCCCATATCTTGGGCTACGAACCTACAATCGACGCACTGTCAGCGGCGATGCGATCCTTGGATCGAGACTGTCGTTTTGACATATTACACACAAGGTTTCAGAATACTTTGGGTTCGGCCGGGTTGGTTCTTGCACGAAACCAACCGGGCCCTCGGAGCGGAAACGCATATAACTTGAGCTCCGGACATCCGATTGACGTTACATCGACTTTGATGGATTCCTCTATGTGAGACGAATCTTTTGGCTTACTCCGCCCGAGGTTTGGACGCAGGTGGAGTACAGTCGGGTTGGTTTTGACTTAAAAACCAACCGGGCCCCTGGGACGAAAAGGCCAATAACTCTCAGACCGGGCGTCCGATTGACGCACCGTCTGCGACGTTGAGTTCCTGTTGACGATACGGAACTTTTGGATATATCAACTCTGGACTATGTGTCAGTTGATGTATCAGCCTCTCATCTCATGGAGCGGACCCTCCCGAACGAGCTTGCTGTGTGCGGGAACCCTAGTTCTGGCTATGACTGTCACGACGACGACTGTACAGAGATCCTCAGTGGATTCGACGACGACAACTTCAACACTCAGCGATCCTGCGTGGATCAGTGCTACAGATCCTGTGTGGGTCCGATCCTGTGTGGGTCCGATCCTGTGTGGGTCAGCACTCAGCGGTCCTGTGTGGGCTAGTTCCTACATATCCTATGTGAGTCCGATCCTGTGTGGGTCTTTGCGGGGGTTAGTTACCTATCGATCTTTTGTGGGACAAATCCTTTGTGGGTCATTGCGGGTGTTAGTTACCTATCGATCCTTTGTGGGTCAGATCCTTTGTGGGTCATTGCGGGGGTTAGTACCTATCGATCCTTTGTGGGTCCGGCGGCTTAGATGAATTAGTGGCAATATCTTATCATCTCTATCGGCATACAAAGAAGTATACCTGTGTGAGCTGTATCCTGTTTTGCTTTCCTATGTGGATTGTCTTGTGCTATCCTGTGTGGATTTACGTTTTTCTTTCCTGTGTGTACTGGGTTGTACTTGGGCTCGGATGTTGGAGCCGAACAAGAATTGATGACTTAGGTATATGTAAGGGCATATACCTAAGCAGTGTTGGATGTAACTTCGTGATTGTATCTTTTCTTTGTGGATTATCCTTTGTGGATTCTGGGAGACCTTCGGGGGTCTCAGGGTCCCTACTGAGTATCTTATACTCACCCCTGCATGGGCTATGCCCGCACTACGTTGTGTTGGTTGTAGACGATGGACAACGCTGATCGTGGTTGAGTCTTGCAGAGCAGGACGGTACCTGGAGGTGGACCACTGGGTGGGACGTACTCAGAGCGGTCAGCTGGACACGAGGAGTAGTGGAGGATATCTGTACCCACCCTTCATGCGGGATTTCCATTGGATAGCTCAACGTTGCGGCTTTACTTTTTAGTTGCTTTTTTCCCTTCCAGTTGTACTTTACTATCAGTTTGGGTTTGTATACTGTCCCACATACTTTTCCGCACTTACTGCTGTACTCAGTTTTGACTTATTGTTTACATATACTTCTTGCTTTCTCTTTGGTGTTTGTTTACTTTACAAAGGCAATGCCTTCCATTTTTACCGGAATTTACGCCTTGGTGCTAGTCGCCAGCCCCTAGCCTATGGAAGGCGGGCTTGGGGTAGTCACGACACGGGCCCCGAGGATGGGTCGTGACAAATTGGTATCAGAGGAGTTCGGTTCTACCGCAGAACTTGGGACTCCGATCTTTTTCTATGTGAAGCAATAGTGTTAAGCGTATTGGTTGTGGTTATCATTTCAAGGAGTCCAATGTTAGTGCGGCAACCGATGTATCCGTACACCAGGATCCTGGCTTCTGATTTCCAACTTAATGCACGAAAACATTGATTGTATGTGTGTTTCAATTTTTATTTGTGATTACTTTATGTCATCTCACCAGGTATACTGGTTGACCGTGGTGCACCTATTTCTTTTCAGGATGGCCCCACGACGGTAGCCAGCTGGGGTTCTGAGAGTTGTGCGTGACGACAGCCCACTGAGCGATGAGGCCTCGGTACAGGGCCCTTTGACAGCTGAGGCACCGACGATACCTCTACCCAACGAGCCACCGATGATTCCATCCCTAGCCACTAACGATGCACATCGCCTTAGTGCACTGCACGATTTCCAGCGCCAGGGAACACCTAGGTTCCGCGGGGAGACGGACCCCCAGGTAGCCGAGGATTGGTTGGAGGCAGTGGTACGAGTTTTCAGATTAGTGAGGACACCGGAAGACCTCATGGTGATCCTCGCAGCGAGCCTACTGCACGAGACAACAGGCAGATGATGGAGCGTGATGCCCTAGGTGCACGATGAGACATCTCTTCTCTGGACAGAATTTGAGAGCCTCTTCCGCTCAGAGTTCGTCCTGGCCACCCTCCGTGCGGTGCGCATACATGAGCTTCTTCAGCTGCGGCACGGCAGCTTGACGGTCGCCTAGTACTCCGCGACATTTACCGATCTCTCGCGCTACTCGAAAGACATTGTACGGGACCCATTCTTCTGGGCCCGGACCTTTGAGCATGGATTGAGACATGATATCAGGGAATCATTGATCTCCCTCAGCATTCCGACTTAGGAAGGAGTACTGGAGTGAGCCCTTTTGATCGAGAGCTCCTTTGCTGAGCCTTCATCAGCAACGAGACCTACCGTGGGGCAGCACGTAGCAGAGTCTTCTGCAACAGGCAGTCGACGGATGACTCATGTGTCCAGGTAGACCAGACCCTCAGGAAAACGACCTCAGGACACTGGCTCAACAGTGTGGGGCACACAGCGCAGAGCCAGTCTTTCGAGAGGCAGACAGTGTTACACATGCGGCGGGCAGGGTCACATGGCTCATGACTGCCCGACCCACCGTGCCGAAGAGCATCGGACGGTTGAGGGGCCACCCAGGCATAGGCATAGGGTCGACTGAGGCGGTCCGCAGGGAGTAGGCAGACGAGGCAGAGGAGCTGGCCGAGCAGCACGTGGTGGGCGACGCTTTGAGGCTCTACCACCACCACCACTAGGAGGTCCACCCCGACCATAGGGAGCTGGCGGGAAGAGACAAGCACAACTCCAGGCAGCGGAGGCCTACGACCACGGCGCACCCGAGATGATTCAAGGTATTATCTGTGTCTATTCCACCCTTTCTCCAGTTCTTATAGACACAGAAGTGATTCATTTTTTCATAGCCGCTGCCCTTGTTCGGAACTCAGAGATTCCGACAGAGCCGTTGGCTCGATCCTTACGGCTAGAGACTCCTATGGGAGTAGACTCGACAATTACGCACTGGTGCCGGCAGTGTGAGCTTACTCTAGGAGGCGAGAGATTCGGCTGGGATCTTCTTGTAATGGAGTCGAGGCCTTATGACATCATCTTGGGCATGGATTGGTTATCTACAGTACATGCTCAGATCGACTGTATTAGGCGCAAGGTGTGATGTGTACGCAATAACGGGAGCAGTTTCATCTTCACCGGCGAGAAGGGAGCCTTCGCAGCACAGGATAGACATCCGCAGAGGAGAGGAAAACCCATCACTCATCAGTTGGCTAGCCTCATCCTAGGAGCAGTTGATGTGCAGAGACCTAGTTTTCCTATAGTGGTGGATTAGTATGCGGACGTCTTCCCCGATGACGTTCCAGGACTACCTCCTCGCAGGGAGGTAGAATTTTATATTGATCTTTACCCCGAGACAGCCACGATATCCACTCCAGCATATCGGATGGCCCCCACTGAGCTTCGAGAGCTACAGGTACAGTTGGAGGACTTGCAGGGAAAGGGATTCATCCGACCAAGTGTTTCACCATGGGCTTCCCCGATATTGTTTTCCAAGAAGGCGAACGGGAGCTTGCAACATTGTGTCGACTATCTTCTCCGGAACCAGGTGACAGTCAGGAACAATTATCCGCTACTGAGGATTAATGACCTCTTCGATGAGCTCAAGGGAGCACGGTGGTTCTCAAAGATAGACCTCAGGTCAGGCTATCATCAGCTCAGAGTTCGGGACGAGGACGTGCAGAAGACGACCTTCAGATGTTGGTATGGACACTATGAGTTCTTGGTTATTCCATTCGGCGTAACCAATGCTCCAGAAGTGTTCATGGGCCTCTCGAACAGGATCTTTCTGCCATACCTCGATCGATTTGTCATGGTCTTCATCGACGACATTTTGATATACTCGAAGACTGAGGAGGAGCACGCCTACCACTTGCGGGTTGTACTAGACACACTCCGAGAGCACCGGCTCTATGGAAATCTCTCAAAATGTCAGCTCTAGATACGTGAGGTCCACTTTTGGGAAACTTCATCTCTGAGGTGGGAGTTTCTGTGGATCATGCGAAGATCGAGGCAGTGCTAGCTTGGGAGCCACCCAGGAGTGTGACAGAGGTGCAGAGTTTCTTGGGACTAGCTGGATTGTATCGGTGATTTGTGCCATACTTCTCCAGAGTCACGACACCGCTCTCAGCTCTTACAGAGAAGGGGAAACCCTTTGTGCGGTCAGACAGATGTCAGCAGAGCTTCCAGGAGCTGAGACAATGTTTGACCAGCGCACCTATCTTGAGGTTGCCGGAGGAGGGAGTGGGGTACGTAGTCTACTGTGATGCATCAGGGACCGCACTCAGATGTGTCCTCATGCAGGAGCGGGTAGTGATCGCCTAGGGATCACGTCATTTGAGGCCTCATGAGCAGAACTATGCTACCCATGACTTGGAGTTAGCAGCAGTGTTATTCGCTCTGAAGACATGGCGACACAACATGATGGGCGAGCGCTTTACAGTCTTTTCTGACCATCCGAGTCTCAGGTACATCTTCTCTCCGAATGACTTGAACTTGAGACAGCGGCGATGGCTTGAGTTCTTCCAGGACTATGACTTTTAGATAGTCTATACTCCTGGAAAGGGGAACGTGGTAGATGATGCTACCAGTAGCAGGATGGGCATTCAGCTACTTGAGTAGGAGACAAAGTAGCTAGCCGCCTTGCAGATATCCTTCGTGGATAGAGATAGTGCAGCCTTCCTTCAGTCTCTCACAGTCACCCCTCCACTACTGCAGTGGATCAGTGAGGCACAACGTGGGGATGCTGACTGTGAGACGCGGCGTGCGCAGATATCCTCAGGATAGGCACATGATGGTTTCTCCTTTGGAGCAGAGCACGACGTCCTTTTCAGAGGACGTACCTTGGAACCAGTTTCTTTACAAGAGGAGGTGCTACGAGAGTTTCAAAATTCCCCTTTGGTGGTACATCATGGAGTGGCGAAGATGTACCAGGATCTCAGATGACAGCACTGGTGGCCAGGCATGAAGAAGGCTGTGACAGAGTTCGTTTCCCGATTCCTCACCTTCCAGCAGGTGAAGGTAGAGCACCAGGTACCAGCAGGCTTGGTACAACCCTTGGAGGTCCCAGAGTGGAAGTGGGACGGGATATCTATGGACTTCGTGACTGGAGTTCCATGCACTTCCAGAGGTCACAACTCCATTTGGGTGATTGTCGACCGACTCACCATGTTGGCTCACTTCTTACCCATCAGGGAGCAGGGCTCTGTAGAGAGTTTGGGATGTCTCTACGTTCAGGAGATTGTACGGATTCACAGTGTGACATCATCTATCGTCTCCGATCGAGTTTCTCTCTTTACTTATCAGCATTGGAAGGGGTTGTAGGAGGCGTTTGGGACGCAGCTACGTCTGAGCACCGCCTTTCACCCTCAGACAGATGGTCAGACGGAGAGGACCATACAGACTCTCGAGGACATGCTCCGCGCATGTGTCCTCGACTTTGGTCGTAGATGGGAGGACCACCTACCCTTGGTGGATTTTGCGTACAACAAAAACTACCACTCCACCATAGGGATGACACTATACGAGGAGTTGTACGGCCAACCTTGCAGATCTCCTTTGTGCTGGACAGACCCTGGGGAGTCAGCACTTGTGGGACCGGAGATGGTCCAGGCCACGACAGAGAAGGTCCAGGTCATCCAGGAGCGGATGAGGACAGCTGAGAGCTGGCAGAAGTCTTATGCTGATAGAAGGCGGAGTCCACTAGAGTTCGAGGATGGTGACCACGTCTTCTTGCATGTCTCACCTCGATGTGGATTACGGAGATTTGGCCGAGGCGGCAAGTTGTCTTCACGCATCATCAGACCATTCCATGTCCTCATCATGATTGGCGAGGTGGCTTAACACCTGGCGCTACCACCTCAGCTGCACCGGGTGCACGACGTCTTCCACGTATCTCAGCTGAGGAGATACGTGCACGACCCGACGCATATCATTGACCATGGGGAGCTGGACGTTGATGATGAGGCGACTTTTGCAGAGGTCCCAGTGGAGATCGAGGATCGATAGGAGCGGGTCCTACGTGGATGGTTGATTTCTCTAGTGCGCATCAGATGGTAGCATGGGAACCTCCAGGAGAGCACTTGGGAACAGAAGGCTCAGATGCATGCTCAGTACCCACATTTGTTTCCCTAGTTTATGATTTATCTTTACGGGGATGTAAAGCCCTAAGGTGGGAGTGATGTAAAGACCCATAAAATTCAAGGGAATTTTTTTCTTAATTTTCTTGGAAATTTTACAAGAACGTAGTTTCTGACAGCACCTGATTCTGAGGCACGGTGTTCCCGGAATCATTTTCTGAAGTTTGGCTCAGGTACGTTCAGTGAACGAACATGAGGGTTTTTCTAGCTTTTGAACCGGTGCTCGGAATCGAATTCCGAGGGCACCGATGGAACCGCAACGCCAGTATTTGCTTATAAACGCCTTTTCCGGAGTTGCGTTTGCTCGTGTGTGGTTTTTAATTTTTGGGGTTAAGTTAAGAAATAAAATAAAAGTGGTGCGACACTTTATTTTATTTCACTTAATGCCACCTAAAGCCACCTAAGCCAGGTTAAGGGGATAAGGTGGGACCCACGATATCCTACCCACTTGGTAGGATATTTGTGAGGTGGGGCCCACAGGAGCCCCACCGTTTCTTTCCCTCTAAGTAACGCACCCGCGAAAACCTCATTTAAATGAAAGTCAACCCGTGTGTTTTCTTAAATTCTAAACGCCCCTATTAATTTGGAAGTTAAGTCGTTACAATTAATTCATCAAATTAATTTTTCGTTTATTAACTTTGAATTTAAATTGTTGGCATGAGAATAAAATAAGACCAACACATGTTTTACTTGAGGGTGGCTTGTTTAGAGGATTTGGAGAAACTCTAAAACTTGAAGATCTTCATCATCCTTCTCGAATAATGCGAAGAACGCGAAGAACGCCGGCCTCCGACGAAGGGTGACGAAGAACGCCGAACCCTCGGAGATCGACGATGCAACGCCGACGATTCTCCTTCTGCGACACTTCTTCCGCGACGTTTCTTTCCCGCGACAATCTTCGATCAACAACCGATTGAGGTAGAGGGTTGCGGTTCTTTTTATTCTTTGTGAATTATATCCTCAGCATGGGTTTTAATAGTGCAATTAAATCTCTGTGATTTTAAATCCTCGGAGTTTGACTGCGCAACGCCGTGTACCACGATGACAGCGACGCTCCTTCCACAACGTGATGATCCTCTTCTTCCGCGACGGTAAATTCCATGACGAACTCACGTTCGATGACAACGTTGAGGTAGGGGTTTTTTTTCATTTTAATCCATGTGATTATATCCGCGGTTTGTTAAAATGATTGTTGTGAGACTTTTAAAACCGCTAACGCGGTGGGTGTGGACCAAAAAACAAGTCCGAACCCACAACCCTTTCGTTCTTGGTGTGCGAAACGGCGGACGATGACAAAAAAAGCTGCACGGGCGATGTGAGGTCCTCGCAGTGAAGGACAGACCCTAGGAGGGCCTTTGGCGAAGACGGAGCACAATTCCGACCACCGGAACTTGTCCGGTGGTCCGCGGAGCAACCCGTCGGTGCGCTGCCGAGAAGAACCGCCGTGGCTGAAGCCGCGGCGATGGGCCAGCAGTCCCGCGACCGCGTGGGACCAACGAAGGCGGGATGCGGCAACCCGGCCGCGTCCGTTGGAGAGATGTGTCCCCCCACGTGGGGTCGCGGATCATTCAAGGGGGCGGCGCCCCCCTTGCGCACCGCTCGACCGTTACGGCCGAGCTACCTGGCGACTGGGCCACGCCCGCACCGGCCGGGTCGGACCTGGAGCCGGGTCGGGTTGACCCGGTTCGGGCCGACCCATGGGGGGTTGGGCTAGGTCGGTCCGGACCCAGACCCCCCGTTTTCGGACCTCTTCGGTCTTTTGCCCATATCATGGGCTACAGACCTCCAATCGACGCACCGTCTGCGGTGATGTGATCCTTGGATCGAGACGGTCGTTTTTAAATATTACACTCAAGGTTTCAGAATAATTTGTATTCAGATGGGTTGGTTCGTGCACGAAACCAACCGGGCCCTCGGAGCGGAAACGCTTATAACAAGAGCTCAGGATGTCCGATTGACGTGCTGTCGACTTTGACGGATTTTCTATGTGAGACGGATCTTTTGGATTACTCCGCCTGAGGTTTGGACATAGTGGAGTACGGTCAGGTTGGTTTTGACTTAAAAACCAACCGGGCCCCTAGGACGAAAAGGCCAATAACTCTCAGACCGGGCGTCTGATTGACGCGCCGTCTATGACGTTGAGTTCCTGTCGACGATACAGAAATTTTGAATATATCAAATCTGGACTATGTGTCAATTGATGTATCAGCCTCTCAGCTCGTGGAGCGGACCCTCCCGAACGAGCTTGCTGTGTGCGGGAACCCTAGTGCTGGCTGCGACTGTGACGACGACGGCTGTACAGAGATCCTCAGTGGATTCGACGGCGACGACTTCAGCACTCAGCGATCTTACATGGATCAGTGCTAGAGATCCTGTGTGGTTCTGATCCCCTGTGGATCAGCGCTCAGCGGTCCTGTGTGGGCCAGCACCTACAGATCCTGTGTGAGTCTGATCCTGTGTGGGTCTTTGCAGGGGTTAGTTACCTATCGATCCTTTGTGGGTCAAATCCTTTGTGGGTCATTGTGGGGGTTAGTTACCTATCGATCCATTGTGGGTCAGATCCTTTATGAGTCATTGCGGGGCTTAGTACCTATCGATCCTTTGTGGGTCCGATGGCTTAGATGAATTATTGGAAATATCTGTTCATCTCTATCGTCATACAAAGAAGTATACCTGTGTAAGCTGAATCCTGTTTTTCTTTCCTATGTGGATTGTGTTGTGCTCTCCTGTGTGGATTTACGTTTTTCTTTCCTGTGTGTACTGGGTTGTACTTGGGCTCAGATGTTGGAGCCGAATGAGAATTGATGACTTAGGTATATGTATGGGCATATACCTAAGCAGTGTCGGATGTTACTTCGTAATTGTATCTTTCCTTTGTGGATTATCCTTTTTGGATTCTGGGAGACCTTCGGGGGTCTCGGGGTCCCTACTGAGTATCTTATACTCACCCCTGCATGGGATATTCCCGCACTACGTTGTGTTGGTTGAAGATGACGAACAGCACTGATCGTGGTTGAGGCTCGCGGAGCAGGACAGTACCTGGAGGTGGACCACTGGGCGGGACGTACTCGGAGCGGTCGGCTGGACCCGAGGAGCAGTGGAGGCTATCTGTACCCACCCTTCAGGTGGGATTTCTAGTGGACAGCTCGACGTTGCGGCTTTACTTTTCAGTTGCTATATTCCCTTCTAGTTGTACTTTACTTTCAGTTTGGGTTTGTATACTGTCCCACTTACTTTTCCGCACTTAATATTGTACTCAGTTTTTACTTAGTGTGTACTTCTACTGCTTGCTTGCTCTATGGTGTTTGTTTAATTTACAAAGGCAATGCCTTCCCTTTTTACCAGAATTTACACCTTGGTGCTAGTCTCCAGCCCATGGCCTATGGAAGGCGGGCATGGGGTAGTCATGGCACGGGCCCCGAGGACGGGTCTTGACATTTCTTTCAATCATGATTAAATTAAATACTACTTTTAGGGTTTTATATAATATAATAAATATAGTGTTTATGTATTCTTTTTTTGGTTGGTCAAAACCTTCGTAGATCATTACTTTAATTTTTGAGTGTGCATAATTTATGGGAATTAGTATATAAAAAATAAAAAAATCGTATCTATTATAAGTATTTAGGTTGTGAGTATAACATTATAATTTTTAGGATGAAATTTGTTAATGTTTTATATTTTTCTAATGTCTATAAAATATAGTTTTCAGGTTTTTAAAATTCCTAGAGTATTTTTAAAAAATTATACCCAATATGATAGATGGAAATTTTTTCTAATTCAATGAACAAATTTTATTTCGATTTTATTAATCCAAAAATGTGTTATTTAGATTCTAGTAGATTTTTTAGGTAAATTGGTTTGATTTTTCCTCATTTGGTGCACTTATTTATTTGGTAAAGGGTTCACAACCCATTTTTTTGTTATTTTCAAATTCATGACATCTTTGAAACTAAAATTTATATTGAATATCTATCATCATAGCATTGTTCAGGGAGTAGTATTATTTTTGAAACAAATATAAATTTATATCAGGCATCATTAGAGGATGGAGACTGACCTCATCTCAGTTTTTATATATAACCAATTAGTCTCCGAAAAGTTTCATTTTCAGATGTTGATCAAGTATAATAAATTTAAATGATGCATTGGAGGCTATGATGTGAAAACTAATAAATTACTTTGGATTTTATTAGTACTAATAAATGATCATTTTATATTCATTTGGGCTGAAATATATAAATGTTTTATTTTATCAGTGGTATCTATAATGCTGATAGAATTCATTTCTAACTACAAAAACGCATTTCAACTAGAATAACACATTTAAATTAAAAATAAATAAATAATTAAATTTTTTTAAAATAATAAATAAATTTAGATTATAAAAAATTAAAATTAAAAAGAAATTTTCATAACTATAATTTCAATACATTAAAATTTCAATTATATGAATAATTTATCAAAAAACAATTTCCAAAAATATATGAAATATCCTATTTATATGAAACTATATCCATAGAGAAACCCCACTTTGATGAAACTAATTGGGTGCCTAGTTTTGATGCTCTAAAACATAGGTAAGGGGTTTTGAAGACAAAGAACTATTTTTAGGTCTATTATGAACTTTTTTTTCATAAAAAATACCTCATGTGGGGAAAACCTTATCTAAGGGATTATGTAATTTAATAGGATTTGATTTTACTATTCATATAGCCAAAACAAACCAAAATATCAAAATATATGGTTTCCTAAAGTTAGAATTCTGAAAGATAGTTGGCTTAGGAAATTCTGGACTAATTTCTAGAAGTCTCTATAGCTCATCGTTTCATGAGACCCTTCCAAAGCTATTAAACAACTCCATATTCTTCATGTATTCATTATTTGGATGAATGATGTTTAGAATGTTTTGGAACTCAATGTTACATGGGAACTTCTATCATCAGTGAAACATGGATTTTAGCAAGTCAGAGGCCTATAAATACCCTTTCAGATCCCTATTTGAGGGGTATATCATTTGGATTTCAATGAAAAATCTCTCGCCAAAAATACAATAACTTTTAAAAACATGAACAAACTAAATAAGGAAATACATTCTTATGGGTGACGATATTTAAGGAATTAACTCACATGAATCCTTTAAAGAATTTACCTTTGTTTTATATGAACTTCATGTAACATACATCTATGAAGAACACATCCCATAATAGAGGAACTACCAAAAAACGGTGTCATTATAGGGGTTATTTTTTACATTATAAGGCGTTATAACCAACGACATAGCTGTAGTTGTGAGGATATGCTACTAATGTGGCCACCTACTTCCCATAGAGATGGTTTTGTGTAAGCGCTGGTAAGGTTATGGTGACATTAGCGGTGACTACATTAGAAGGGGTTTCTACCCCATCTAATGTTGACATAAAACCGGGAACCTCCACTAGTGGAAAGGGTTTAGGGGCAGTTTAAACCACCCCTAATAAGGGGGTATATTAGGTGAGGATTTCAC
This sequence comes from Viscum album, assembly GCA_963277665.1. NCBI lineage: Eukaryota > Viridiplantae > Streptophyta > Magnoliopsida > Santalales > Viscaceae > Viscum > Viscum album. The sequence continues at coordinate 1,996,294,846 of OY728151.1, forward strand.
AATCGCCCATAATGTTTTTTTCAATTTTTTTAAGACCCACACCATCCCTCACATTTACCTCATGCACTTATCTACGGTTCTCCCCCTCATATTCCCCACTATATCCATGAATCTCTCCCCCTCTCGTTCCCACCTCCCTCCTACCACCCCATAGCCCTGAGCCACTAGAGCCTAACGCATCTAATTCACTCTTGTGACCACTACCACCTAAAATTCCCTCATCTTCCCTCTGCCGCCTCCAATTCCTGAGCTCACCTCCTGCCGACATCATATCTCCCGCCTCATCTGGAAAAATAGAAGCTCGTGTGGAATCGAACTCTCGACCGCATGAACAACCTACTGTCAGAAACATTACATTAAACCACAAAGGAAAATAAACATTGTAATATATTTTACACATGACTGTATTTATATATATTTGACTGTTTATTATAATAATTTTTTTATCATAATATATTTACCTACATTTAAATAATAACATATATTATTTACTATATTTATATGCAATTATATATATTATATATTATATATTTAAATATCACCTAAATATATTACACAATTATATATGTATATATTATACTAATATGTGTGTGTGTGATAACAATAATTTTATTAATTATAACTATTATTCATATTAAATCTATTTTTCAATCTAAATAAATTATATGTTGGTTTTATAAATACTGTAAATTTATGTTTTGATTTTTATCAAATATATATTATATTTAATACATTTGTATTATATATTTATCAAAATTATTTATACACTTAAATACATATTTATATTATAAATATATTTAAGGAAAATATATATATAGGTACATATGTATTTACCTAATATATTTGAATTAGGCCTTTAAAAATATATTTATTTAATTCCTTTCAATACATATATTTATTATTATTTATATTAATAAATATATTTATTTGTATAAACTGTATAATGTTATATAAAATTAATATATTATTATTATATGGAATAAAATTTATAAAAATATTGATATTATATGTAATTTTTAGGTATATTATATATAGTCAAAATTATATGAAATAAAATTTTATATTATATATAATTAATATGTATATTATGTGTAATCAGTATTATATTATGTAAAATTTATTGAAAAAATATACTTCATATTATATGAAATATAATTTTATATTATATACAATTAATATTATATGAGATACATTTTATATAAATATTTATATAATGTACTTCAATACATTATTTATTATTATGTACATTGATATATATTACTCTTTTAGTGAATATACAATAATATAAATTTATTTTTTTAAATTCTATTTCATATAATATTAATTAAATATAATATAGAGGCCTAAACCTATTATATAAAAATATATTTATTATTATTATTATTATATAATTTATAAAAACTACAAGATTGTGTTTTTATATGATATATTTTGTTGATAAATTATATTTATGTATAGATTTATATAGTATGATTAAGATTTTATATTATAAATAATTAATATTTTTTAAAATACAATTTATACAAAAAAATAAACATTAATTCACATAATATTATATAATTATATTTAGGTATACATATATATACAATTAAATACAATCATATAAATATTTTATATAATATGTTCATATAATGTATTTAAATACATTTATATATTGTGTTTTAATTATATATATAGTCCATATTTTTAAAATAGTGGGGGTTCACAACCCCTTTAATCTATTAAATTAGAAGGGGTGTTAAACCGCCTCTAAATTAGAGACATTAGAGGGGTTTTTGAACAAATTCTAAATTAATTACATTAGAGGGGGTTTTGAACCCCATCTAATTTTAAGACATTAAAGGGGGTTTTGCAACCCCTCTTATTTAAATACATTAAAGAGGGTTTTAAACTCCCATTAATTTAAGAACTTATAGGGGTTGGGGTATGAACCCTCGCTAATTTAAGATAATAGATGGTGTTTTCAACCTGTTATAATTTAATATATCTGAGGGGGGGATTGAACACCATTTAATATCCAACTAGATATTATTTAATGCTAAAATATTTAGAGGGGGTTCAAACACCCCCTATAATTAAAGAAATCAAGGGGCTCTGTAACCCTATCTAAATTCAGTGATTTTCAAGGGTTTTATATTATCCCTCTCTATATTTTATAGAAAACAAATTTCAAGGTGGGTTATAACCCCCTTTAAATTCGACGATTAGAGGGGGTTGTGTTGAATCCCCTCTAATTATATATAAAATTAAATTAGAGAGGGTTGTGCATAACCCCCTCTATATCCCCCCTTTAGTGTTCTACTTTTTTATAGCGAGGCACATTCTTTTCACAACTATATGTTCATGAAACACCCATGTTGTGTGAACTCTATAACATGGTCATACTATAGGAAAACATATTATAGGAAATCTATTCTCGAACAAAAATAGGTTTTTAATAATAACCATGTTTCATAAACCATATACCGGGTCCCCTATTTTATGTTTCCTTTCACTAAACATAGTTTCATTAATGATGAGTTCTCATGGGCCCCGTATCCACTTCATCCTAGCTTACTCATGGAATGTACATATAGATAATTTCTTTTGGGTAACCCTATTCCCAATCCCTTGGTATCAATCATGGGTTTGGAAGTATCATTACCTCTTACTCCTAAGCATAGCCCCCCCTTATGTCTAATCCGTATACACCAACCATGTGTTTGGAAGAACCCATTCCCTTTTCTCCTCATCAATTTTAACCATCCAATTGGGTATATAATCCCCACTCATTCCACCCTGAATCCCATGACACACATTAGGCCTCCTATTATGTTTAAGCCCAAATCGCATCCTCGTTAGGTGAAACCAACAAATTAAAATCAATGAACCATACTCCCCATAGACAACATAATCTATGAGTCTAACTGAACCCTTTATTATTAATCATTTCATATAACAAAAATCCTTAACATAATATAGTAAATTGTAACATACCCTATGCGATGGATATATGATTTCATGTGTGATGAACTTAGGATACCCCAGGCGATGTTTATGATATTATTCTTGTGATGTGTATGAGATGACCCTGATCTTCTATGCATCCAAAATTATAATCCTCATTTACATCCCTTTTCAGTTCTTCATTCATTAAACAAGAGTCCTTACAACATAATTTTAATCATCATGTTATGATCATATCTCTTAAATTGAGGCTAAACATCTTGAATTATGTGGTTTTTTATCCATTTTATCCTGTAGGGTATGAAGCTAGCTTCATTGAGGATAAATTCCAACATCACTACTTATCAATCCCCACAACACCATTAGAGAGATGATATATCTAAATATTGATCATCTTCTCTGAGGATACTGCACCTCTCCATCAACTGTCCACAAGTATCCAAAAGACATTAAACTATAGAGTGTTTCCAATTAGACATAAAATATATTCCAACCCATATGTGATCAGGTTATGAAAATTCATCCTTATTGGATGTTAACAATTTATTTGACTTTATTTTTTGAGAATATATATAATAATCACTAGTAGAAATTAAACAGTTCCCCTCTATTGGGTGATGACCCCAAGAGGTCCGATGTGATAAGCCTTAGACCATACCACGTGATGCATCAGAAACATATCCCATGGTGATGACCCTATGAAACCCTGTGTGGTGAGAATTCTATGACTAATGTGATGAGAATAAGTATCCTATGTGCTAATCATGTGATCTCTTCTCTCTATCGTTAACTGACAAGCATATGTTCTTTACATGTTGTGATGATAATTGAATGCCTCCCATTATCAAATAAATATTCCTTATGTTATGTGAATAAGAATCCTAAGTGATGGGTATGGGATCCATCTACCCATTCCTTAGATGAAGAACCTTTGTTTTTTACCTGGTGTGATGACCAATGGAATTATATGATGAAAATATAGTTATTAAATATGTGATGAGAGTATGTTCCCTTATGTTTTTAAAATATGATGCTTTATGTGATGAGAATGTGTTTCTTCTAGTGACATGATAGGGTCAACATAGTAAATGATCCTATGACGCCTTATGAGATGAGATGATTATTACTTTTATAATGATCATAGTATTCTCTATGTCCTCAAAATGATAATCCCTATGTCAAAACATAGGATTCCCACATGACATGTCTTAATGATTATATTTATAGATGAAAAAAATACCCAATGATATGTGTAAAATCCAAAAGGATAATGCCCCCTAAAAAATATAAGCACCCAAATAAAAAATAAAATGATGTAATTAATTAGTGTCCACAAGAATATGGAATATGTAATGAGATTCACATTTGTGTCTTAAATATATGTAGGAGGGCCAGACTATAAAATGAGGTCAATGGAGGAATCCCCAGAATAAAGGGTTGACATCCCATTATCTTATTAAAATTGAAGATCTAAAATTTTCTTCTCTAGTGGTGAACTTCTCATGCCTTTAGAATTCATAAATGTTGAACCATATGATCATGACTACAAAAGGTACTGATCAAATGGTGGTAGTCCTGAAGGAAAGCAATAGAAACCACATGTAGAAAAAAACATTCCTTATTTAGTTATTACAATAAATAAAAAATGGTGAAACAATATGATAAAATAATTGATAAATAAAAATGAAATATAAATGAAAAAATATAATACATGAATTAAATATATTATAAATTAATATGAAACACATGTCATGTTTCATTATTTTGATTATCACACACAATATTATTTTTATTAGTAAAATTTCATGTCAAATTGAAATGAAGTTAATTATTACATAACAATAATAAATATATGATTTATTTCATAAATTATCATCAAAATAAAAAATAATTTATCTTATAATTTTATATGAAGCGTTTTTTGAACTAAAATGAATGTTTTAAATTGAAAACACAGAATTTCAGTTATACATGTCACCCGATAATTTCTATTAATGTGTTGTTAAATCCTACATGTCACAAATAAACAACATATCATTGGATTATTTCAAAATTTTGTTATTTTTTCTATTGATTTTTTATATGAGGCATATTTTGAGGTTAAATTTTATCTTTTAAAATAATAAACACACTTTCAGTGATATTACCCACATCATGTATCATGTTGGAGGGAAATTAATTATTAGACCTCACAAATAAATCATGGATTCTTTTAGCAATGTATCAAAAAAATAGAAGTGTATTTGATCAATTTTTTGTACTTTTTTGTATTTTAAACTAAAATGTCACTTTTAAACTAAAATCATACTCTTTCAATAATATTGTTCACACTATTTATTAGATTAATGTGATGTTAATTCCTATAAAATAAAAATTATTTATAAATCATTATAATAAATCATTATGAAAATATATGATATTAATACGGATTTAGAGGATATGACACATGATGTGAACTAAAATATCTCTTAAAAACTAAAAACATGACCTTTGAGTCATAACAATTACGATGTTTTCTGGATTTATGTGAGGTTGATTATTATACATAAAAAATTAATTAGAGAACATTTTTATAAAATATTATGAAAATTCATTATTCTTTGTCTATTTTAGTATTTGATGTTTGTTTTGAACTAAAATTTCTAATTTAAATGAACAATACACTTTCAGTCATATCAGCAATACCATGTGTCAAAGTGATGTGTGGATAATTCATATACATAAAAAATAAGTTATCATTCATTTTCGAAGGATACAAATACAATCCGAGTGAATTTTTTTAGTTTTGATTACGTGACATCTTTTTTGATTTCAAATTTTACTTTCAAACTGAAAACATGACATTTTAGTCAGGAGTAAACTTATCATCTTTAATATTGTTGTATATTTAATTAATACATCTCCGAAATTTATATCTAGTATTTTTCTAAAATACCAGGACAATTTAAACATGTTTACTCAGTTTTGACTATGTGATGCACATTTTTTGATCTAAAATGTAACTTTTAAAATGAAAACCCACAATCTGTGTATTATTTTTTAGTCAACTTGATTCTTATAATTTTTAAATGTATTTATTATTATGGTCTGTATAAAAATATTCAAATCATATATATATATAAAATAAATATTAGTTATAACTAAATTCATGGATAAGAGAATTAACTAAAAAATATTTATATATACCAACTATTCAGGATCTGAGTGAAATTAAAAATATAAAAAACATAATAAGAAACCACCTCTTAATGATGTTACCAAACAATCTAACACTGTGTAAGACACAAAATCATATCAAAAATATCCTCTTGGGAATATTTGGAACATAAGATGTCAGATAGTACTAGAAAAATATTGATAAAAAATAATTAATAAATATTGTGTAATAAAATTTCATTACAATTAGAAATATAAAGTACGGGATTCTAGTTTGTATAGAGAATATTACATTTTACCTAAATTTACAAATGTAATAAACAAAATAAATGTGATTACTTTGTTTCAAACCTTATGAAATCATTAAGGAAAATAAGTAATTTAATTTATATATATTTTTTATATTCAAATTTTATTTTATATACCCTAATAACCATCCAGTCATATTAGTCCATATGTTTCTTCCACATTGACCATATGCATTCCATTTATTTGGGATAAACAAAAACCACCATATCATAACAATATTCCTATTAAATAATAATATAATACATATAATTTTGTGTCTACTAAAAAAATGTTGAGTGTAATGTATTAAGAATACATAATGGGAATCAAGTGTACTCAATTCCTTGAATATCCATGTATTGTATAAAAAATATCATGAAAATATCCAAATTAATCATAATGAACATCAAGTGGGTCCAAAAATGAAAAAAGGATTAAGTAATAGAAAAAATATTATAATATATTTTATATGATTTGAGTGAATATTTTTATCGCTAAAATATTGGAATTAATAATATAATCAAATATATTATTTTCTTTTTTAAATTGTTTGACACATGGTGTATTATTATTAAATATCCATCAATCCATTAATGGTTCTTTTTTGAATTGACATGTGATCTAGCCAATTAAAATAGAAATTTTGGAAGATATTGCCTTTATATTTGTTCTATATATGTGATCTTATAGAAAATATGAATTTTATTAAACTATAAAAATAATATTAGATAAATTATTAAGTATTGAAAATGAATATATACTTCCTTTATAAGTTCACAATGAATGCACCTAGTCATTCATACTGGGGAATTTTATTTCCATTTATAATACAAATCATGACACCTATTAAATGTCTATATATTTTTTTTCATAATCAATATAATATATATTTCTATTTTGAAACATTTTATCTCTTTAAACATGTAATATTAATAAATATGGTAGTGAAATTATTGTGGAAAAGGTACTTTCAAAAGGTACTTTTGATCTATTAGTTGATCCTTTTTATTTTATTGATTCAATATTTTCCCCATCAATTATCCTTATATAATAACATAACACATAGGATGCCATTTTTCATTAATTATAAAAGGTTTTACATATAAAATAATTCGTAATGGAATACCTCAAAATCATTATGAATCAATATAATATTAAAGAAATATTCTATAAAAGTTATAATAGAATGCTTGTTCGTGAGAAAATCAATAATATTTAATTGAAAAATTACCTCTATATTAGATCTTGAGATACACGAATCCCTTATATCACATGATCTCATGGATGTTTTTTTTATAAAAAATATTTCCATGGATATTTTACATTATACCTCTCGAAACAAGGTGACGAGTCAGTGAAAATAGATATAAATAAAATTACATTTAATCATAAAAAATTTTAATAAAAGAAAGGTATAAATAATATTTTATTGACATTTTTTTGAAACTACAATGTACAAATCAATTACCAGGGGTTTAGAAGGCCTTTTATGAGAATGACTAGCATAAATAATGAGGGTTTTTGGATCTTTGTGTTTTGGTAATTGATTTTATAATCTTCTCATTGATTACTTCAATGAAATGAGTTTATCATAAAAGCCTACCCACTAAATCTTTCTATTAGAGTATCTATTTTTTTCTATCATTTTAATTTTTACAATTTTTATCCAACTATTTCATTTCATTGTTAAATTATTTTCTTGAGGGAACTCATAATCCATCACTTTTAATGTGGCTACACTATGCTGGATGCATTAATGTCACTAATATTTATTCCATTAGATATGATAAATCAATATTTTTATTTCAAAGATTGATAAAAAATTTAAGAAAATATTTTTTCATAGTTATGTAATACTGTTTTAAATAAGAAAGGTTTCTATTATTTCATATGTACACATGGTTCACATAATATCTATGTGTTTTCATCTACTATTTTTTCCTTTCTGTTTACACAATCCTCTTTTCATAGAACATGAATTGGGATGGGTGTGGATTGGTATTTTGATTCATCAGTCTACATATAAACCAAGGATCATGATAATGTTGTTATTCCATGTCACTTAAAATGTTTACTATATATTTGAAATACTTAATTGGTTTTCTAGTAATCCATGCCACATATGTGCTTTATGGTAGTGGTATGGTAGATTTTTTACTATTTTTATTATCGACTCTCATTTATGGTTCATAAATTAACAAATATAAATAAAATTCATACTATATTATATGTAAAACAAAATAAAAACAATTACAATATGCCTAAAATTATTCCTCCTCCTAACATCCAATAAAATAATCTATGTTTTATTTGGTTATGATATATTTGTATACAACTGGTGGGTGGGGTTTTAGTTTCCTGTAATCATCTGTAATATAATGTTTCATAATAAATATTAGAATTTTTATGTAATCCTTTTCGATGATAAATTGTATGAATTTCAATTAAAAAAATTTCAAACATAAATGTACTATATAAGGGATAATTATGAGTAAATATATGTTTCTTTATATTATTATTCAATAAAATGGAAAAATTATATCATAATATTTCCCCAATATCTTCCAAAATTGTTTTCTTCAATTTTCGGACAACATTGTCCCACATATCTATATCAATTTATAATTGAATTTGAGTGATATAATTAATTTAACTAATGAAAATGTACATTAAGTGATCAATATGTTAAAAAATTTCATTCCGTTGAACCTCATAATTTTTATATGTACATATTGAATAAATAATTTCCACTAAAAATTTCATGATAATATTATCTTATCTTTTTTAGCTATAGGATTTATACCTTATTGATCGCCTTCATGTTATTTCGTACCATCAGAATGTTTTTTCCATCTACCCTTTTATTAATTTTGACATCACTAGTATATTAATCGTACAAATTTATAGAATTAATGAGTTATAAATATATTATCAAAAAAAATTGTAAATTTTTTTATTTATTTTATTTAAATATATTATTGAATTCATAATATTACAAGGAAACACATTGTTAGTATGAAAAAATATTTACAATATTTTAACATATTCATTGAAAACATTTTTACATTAATGGATAAAGTCATTTTGACCTCTATCAAGTATAAAAATTCCCTCCATGAAGTTACCTAAGATATACCATACACTATTTACATTGGGAAATCTTCATTAAGATTGTGACATCCAAATTAAAGGTTTAAACTTAATTGAATTTTGAATTTCCCTAATAATCATTTTATTCTATAATAGGTTAATTAACCATTTTTTGTTTGTATGATCTTACGAATAAAGTAATTGTACCACATATGATGCTATTAGGAATAGTTTATCCTTGCAACCTTACGAAAATTTACTTTCACAAACCCCAATTCATTGATTTTAACTTCACTCCCACTAGAAACACATTTTCATAATAAAAATATCAATTTCAATATTATGATATTAAATATAATATATTTTTTAGGATTCCAATAAATTACCTATTAAAATAAAATAGATATATTCACTTTTCACCATATATAATCATAGATTACACCAAGATAGTAACTCAACAATTTTTAATTGTACTAATTTTATCATTTTCATTTATATAGAATGTGTTAATGATAAATACATAACTAGTGTAGGATAATTCATGTACAATTGGTCCTATGAATAGTCATGTAATTCATTTTGAAATTGGATTTAGATTTTTATATAACTCCTTAAAAATATTTTCTTGAAACCATTATATAAACCATTGATTATTTGTATTTTAAATACTTCTTTTAGACATCGATAAAAAAAATTCCTAAGAATTACTTTGTGACTTTCAACATATGGAAGAAAATATTTAATATTATGTAAGACATAAAATGTGGTCCTACTCCCACCCAATAATGGTAATCATGAAATCATCTCTTCAAAAAATAAATTCACACATAAGGAACATATTGTGAATTTTTTTAGGGGAATAATTTCATACACATTGGACATGTAGTCAGTATATAATTTAAATGTTTTCTAAACAATATATCCCTTTTTAGTAAAAATTTCAATCTAAATTATATTTCTATCATACCCTTTAATAATATTCATTTACCAATAAATATTGGTATAGTTATCTTTAATGTATATGACTACATAGTCATTTAAATAAACAAGGGATACATTATTTCAAAGAATGATAATGATAATAATTTTTATTATTTAAACAATATGATAAAAATTTAAATTTCCATAGTTAAAAACCTCATCAATTCTATTAATTTATTTCATATTGATTTGATATAAAAGGAAGAACATTCTAATGTTTTCAGAACATTTATATGTAGAATTAATTGTAAATCTATACAAATAATTTTTTTTTGAAAACCTGAAAAATATATACTTTTAATCTAATTAATCCAAATTAATTATCAATGTGATATTCTGTATATTTTATAAAGACCCCTCCAGAACCATTACACCAGTAAAGATGTTTGAAAAATGAAATCCCTCAATCTTGAGAAGAGTGTGAGATATAGGAGGAAGAGAATTTTGTCTTTCACCCTTCACTAGTTCTAACACTTCCCTCATTCACATTTTAATAGTGTCTAACCTACCCTTACAAACATAATTTTATTTTCTAGGTTCATTTACTGTAATTCTAATGAACCATTCACATATAATTTTTTCTATGTTCTTTACATCAATAAAAAGTTAAACATACAAAAAGTTAATATAAAATAATATATATATATATATATATTCCCACAAATTTATGTAAGGGTTTTAAAAAATGGTTTACCAAAGAGGTGAAAGTATCATTTAGTTTCTAAAATTTTCCATCAACTGTTAATAAAAAAGATATTTTATTTTACTCCATACTCCCATCGAATGATATTTTCCCTGTTATGTATTTATTTAATTGTTGTTCATGTTTATGATGTCATATAAACATTATCTTCAAGGAATTTTTCATCAAAAATAAGTTTGTTCCTTCTTTAAAAATGTAACACCCTCTAATTCCATTAATCTGGTATACTTAAAAATTAACAAATAGAGGAAATTAATTTATTATATTGAATAAAATAGAGCTCAATGTGAAATCTTCAATTTTGTGAGCATCATACAACATTACCAATAAATCCATCCTCAATTATAGAACATCAATCAATGCAGCCACCAAAACATCAATATCATTACTACATTTTTTATATAAGTAAATAAAATATAATGTACTTATGATTCATTAACTACCATGTTGGCATGTTATAATATAAAAACATAATGAGACATGTATTAAAGAACATCTTTTTAAAGAAAATTTATTCATTATATTTGTATATGGTAAAAGAGAGAGTTTTCTTGGATTGTTTCCAAATTCACAGTACACTTGATAAATTTCATTCTACTGAGAAGATACAAATGGTTTATGAAGATTCAAATGATGAATAATTGAATTTTTTTGACATTTCAATTTTTTTACAGTCTTCGCACTTCTATATAGTTGTCTAAAACATGGAATGCTTGGAATGTACCATATAAATTTTGAAGAAAATGATTCATCTTTCTAGTATCATGGTGTACCAATACATAATTATTTTTTAGTGATTCATGGTTTTTATGATACAATATATATTTATTTTTATAGGTATTTATTCATTTAAAGACCTTGAACATTGAACGTAACATTATTCTAGAAGAATATTTTTGAAAAGGACGTGTATTAACTTTAGGTATCATATCATTCAAGAGAGAATGTGGTTTTAAAAAGCTGGAGTCATTCAATCCTACTCCATATTAAAAATTATATAGATTCAGTAAGTCAGAAATGTTTTATATTTAATTCATACATCATAATATATCATTATGTATTTGATCTTTAACTTCTCACGATAGTTATGTAATGATATGTTTCAGTAATATAGCTTGTGTCCCATCAATAAAAGAATTGAATATTGAGTTGTTAGATGATTCTCATAGATCATAATTATATATTAATCATGTAAGTATGAATATCTATAGAAATATTAAAGAGAATTTATGGTTGGGAAAAATGAAGTGAGATATTGAAAAGTATCTATTCTGGGGATTTGTGTGTTTTTACCTTAAATATGAAAGACATGTGTCTATGGGGATGTTAAAACTATTAGACTTACTATAGTGTAAATGGGTAAATAACATATTGGATTCCTTAATGGAATTCTATACTATATCTATAGGGAGTAATTAAAACATCACAAGTATAACCATTGGTTTGAAAATATAAGATGTGCAAATAACCTTATATAAAATCACTCAAACCCCAAATCTCATAACCCAGGCCAAAAAAGTTCATCACACTATGCTCTTAACTTGACCAAAAGAAGACCATATGGGAATTCTTAATCCCCATGAGTTGGGGACTAGAACACATAAATTAAACAACTAGAGGGAAATTGTTTTCCTAACATATAATAAATATAAAGGAATAAATATAGAGAAGAAAATATTATATATTCTACAAATAAAAAAATAGAAATACAACCAATTTAACATGTCAAAACCAAATTACATGGCCAACAACAAAACAAAACATCTGAAAAATAATTCATGAATTATGTGGGAATCATCCTACCCTGTCACCAGTATTTATCCATTCCCAGAAAACATGAATCCACACTTCCTAACTACAGTTTCTTTACCTTTACTATATTATAAAAAACAAGGTCTACAAACCCACAAGGGAATGTGCGAAGTGTGTGAAAAACAATCACAGTATCATCCAACCCATATATTCTTTAAAAAATATTTATTAAATAATGCCAATATTCTCAATATGTGAAAAACATAGTAAGATAAATCGATTTTTACTTATTTATCAAAATCAGGGTAAAACATTCTCTTCTTCCATATTACTAAATTATTTTTCTCATAACACAAATTAAGGAATATTTTCAAATAAAACATTTACCAAAATACCCTCTTAGGTACCCATGTCTCCCGTGTGATGGATATGTAAAATCATTTGGAAGGGATTATACATTTTCATAAAGAACTCTGGGCAAACATTTTTTCATCAAAATAATTATTTAAAAAACAAATTCCATAAACAATTTAATATTGAATTGAAATCAACATTATTTAAATAAAATATAGGAAGCCTAAAATTTTATAAAAAATCATTGACACACACATGAAGTGTAACGACCTGGGTTTTTTAAATTGAAAATTATGTCTTGTAGACTATGCAATACAAAAAACCAACCTAAAAAACATTTATAATTTGGATATGACCATTTTAACCATTAAATTAATATTTAAGTTATTATTATTATTATATAATTTATAAAATATATATTTCAAAAAAATAATAAAAAAATATAATTAAATATTCAATCAAATTTGTGTAATGTCCTTTTGTTTTTCAAAATACCTTTTCAATAAAAATATTATTTATTTATTTATTATAATAATTTTTTAGAACATAAATAAAATTAATTTTATAAATAAACTCATTATTTTGTCTCATCATATCAAAATAAAGTTAGGGTAATAATTTGGTATTTATCAGAAAATTTATATTTTTTTTGAATACTGAAAATATTGTTTTTACATTAAATTGTCATTTATCTTGATAAATTAATTATATATTATTTTTATTTTATTTCAAGGAATCATAATTATTATTTAATTATAATTGAAACAATTAATTACATGTTAATTATTTTTATATTATATTTTATTTGTAGATTATTTTTAGGATTAAATATGCATATTTTTTGAAAACTGGCTTAAAATACATAATGTATAACCAATTTAGAAAATTAAAATAACCCATAATTATAAATAAAATAAATTAAATATTAATATTATATATATATCTTTATGAATTGAAAATATGAAAATTAATATTAGTATTTTTAGTGATAAATTAAACTCATATTTTCATTAAAAATGTATTTTTGGGATAACTATTTTCCAAAATACCAACCGATTCTATATTAAATTAAAATGATATTGATAAAATGTATTGAATATTTAGAATCATCACAATTATAATTATCTATTAATTTAAACTTAATATTTTAATAATACGATTAGTAATTGTAGTAAATATTAACAATCACGATAGAAGGTAAATAAGATAATTAAAGGTAAAAATATAATTTGACCAAAAAAGTGTGAATCAATGTAAATCTAATAATATTCATATTTATATTTCCTTTAAATTAATAATATATTATTTTATTATTTTTTTAATTTATAATTTGTTAATTCTTCAGATTAAATATATTATATTTCGATATGATAAAGCACAAAAATATTTATGGTTAATATTCAAATTCAATTGAGAAATATATTTTTAATGAATTAATGGATTTTTGAAATAAATAATATTCTAATAAAACATTATTATTATATAATTTTCATTAAATATAAATGATCATATTATTTTTATGAAGTCAAATGGAATTTTTATTCATGTTTGAAAACTGTTTGGGTCAAAACCCTTCAATTTTCAAAAAATGAAGGTTTTTATTTTACAAGTAAAAATTAAAATAGTTAGAGAATATTTAGAAAAAACTAATATTATTTTTGGAATCTAGATGTTTCAATTATCCAATAGTTAATTTTTAATAATTTATTGAGACAGTTGATTTTATCAGTAAATATTAAATACTGAATAAATATATAATGTGTATTGTGACATCATAATGACCCAATAATGATGTAATAAAATAAATTAAATTAATATTCGTACAATATATGATTTATGTTTAAAATAATGTTTATTTTAGATTAGTTTGATTAATTTTATAATGCCTTAGTGGACCCTCCGTGTCTTGTAAAATATGTTAACATTTTTGGATTCATTGTTTTAAAGTATAACTCACCTCCACATAAAAAAGGGAAATATTTTACAATTTTTGGGAATTTGCCTTATAAAATAATTATTTACACTCCACCTAGGAAAACCCATTGTAAAAACTATGAGAAGGTTTTTGGTTTTAAATATTTAATCATATTGATTCCAAAACCTATGTTTCTGAAATATTAAAGAATTCCCCTCCAATTTCCAATATAAAACCACCCAATATCATACTTATATGTACTAAACATACATTTATAGTATCCATACTCTTCCCTCCTCTCTCTATAATCCTCCAAAGGTTCCCCATGATCTCAATAATCCACTCATCAAGTTGTTGATGTCACACACTCATATAAGGGATTCCTTCCATTCTCATTTTATCCATGTTTCATTATATTGTTACACCCTTTTATTTTAAATTACAAATTTGGGGGTATGACTCCTATCCTCCCCCATTTATCCCTCATTATTTTATAATGATTCGATACCACATTCTCCCGCATTAATTCCTTCTGTGTACACCCATTACCTACCCGAAATTCCGTACTGGATTTCCGTTTTCTTATTTCCATTGAAGTATCTCTCCCATTTTATGCATCTAAATTATATTTCATATATTGGTATATTTTGTTCCATGATAACATTATTGTATATTTCATTCATAAATTAAGATATACCTTTTTACCTTTCCTCAACCCAACTTATGAATTTATATATGACGATGTTATGTTGTTGAAATTACACCGCGATTTTCCAAGCCAAAATCATCATGTAGTGAATACCATACCCATTTATCTATCAAGTATATTCAACTTTACACACATATAAACGTTGAATGGTACTGAAATGTATGTATTTACCATTCCATAATCATGGAAAAACTTATGATGTTGAATCATTCAATGTTATATGATCCATGTGGCACACATATGCATGAAATGAAATGTTTGTAAACAGTGTGCCATGATAGCACTCTAGTGCATTTGGTAATGTCTAGTATCATGATACTACATTTTAAATGAGGATTTAACCATGATAATTTATGTAAAATTAGGTTTTACTCATGCTAATTCATGTTCAATAAGTGTTTAATCATATTAATACATGTGCAATTATCCTTGGATCATTCTAATATCATGTTATATGTTGTTGCCACATTTCCATGTTATGATATTCATGATATATAATGATTTTGTGTTCATGTTTCTCTTATGATCCATTGATATTTCTATTGGATAAAATGTATCATATTCTTCAGGTTATGTACTGTTTAATCCATTACCAGGCATTATAGCTCTACCTTCTCTAATGTATTTCCTTAGGTTATCCCATGTAATTCTAAGTACGACGGAATTTTTTGGTAATGTAAAAACTGATTTAAAAAAATATTTTTATTTTATGTCTTAAGTTGTCACGTAATGTTTGTAATCCCCAATACACTAGACCACTCAATCTTCTAGATTGTATGAAGTGCATTTTTATTTAATAAATCATGTTTAATTGTGTAATAAAGAGTGGGGTTGTTATGTGAAACGTATCATGGATTATGTGATTCATATTTTAGAAAATCATTTTGAAAAATAGAATATGTGTTCTTTATAAAACATAGACTAGATGTAGAAACACATACCTTGAAATTCGGGTCATACATCAATAATAATTGTATCCAAAACCAATGATAATATGGGATCCAAATGTAGTAATACATGGTCCTAAACCCAATATATCTCATCATGAAACCAAAAATAACATATTCATGAAAAAAAGAGGAAAAGGGGAATACATACTCTAATGTTTATCAAATAAAGAACAAGGAAATCAATGTTCAATTTCACTTACTGTGATATCCCATTATAGATGAATAATAACATATCAAGGAACCCAAATCAAAAAAATTATATTGCAAAGAAATATATCCCCAAAAATTTATCATTTACAACCCTCGTTTATAAATGAAAAGGGTGTCTTAATATAAGAGGAACATGCCTCTCAGTTGGTGGAATATATTAAAAGGCCTCTCAGCAGAATTAAAAGGCATCTCATAAAGACACCATAGATTCCCTCAACTGGTGCTTTTCCTTCCTCAATATATTTGGAAAAAAATATTATTTTAATTTTCAAATCCAGGTGATACCACAAATTGGTGTGGGTTCAGCATGCCTATGGTGGCCATGGTGGAATCTATTTGGTAGTCCAACATGGCCACCTCAGCATGCCCTAGGCCCAAGACCCTCAGCATGATTTCTATACATGGACTATACGCCTTAGAACATCAAGTGGCCACCATTGATCCATTCATTGGACCACACCTTTCTCTAGGTATGGTGGTTCTTCTTATGCCACATAGGAGGCCCATAGGTAGACCATGTCCTCCAACACAACCATGGTGGTTCTTGTGTCTCAGCAAAAATATCCTTCTAAGACCATAATGCACTCCACATGATTTTTGAACCAAGAATATAACTTCCAATATCTAATGCAAAACATATACCAAACATTAAAGTTTTAATATTACCATAATAGAACATTAAATCCCCATAATGTCACGTGAATGAATGAATATCCATAAAGATACAATTCCATTTTTCCAACATTAATGATTATATATCTGAAGTCTCATGAGAAACAGATCTGTGCTTCTATTACTATTTGAACAATGGAATAGCCTTCCCACGTACAACATCCACCTAATAATAAAATATCTCCACTAGAAACTCAACAACATTACATCTGGCTCCAAATCAACATCCTCCAAATTAAAAACTTGGACGGTATCAAGATGTTACTTCCTAAGAAAAAATTTATGGACAAATCATGAATACTGATCAAATAATCCAGAAATTATAATTAGAAATCATTATTCCAAATCCACAATGTGATATTTAATGGTCTAATATATATCAGGGAAAACATCCCCTAATTAACAAGTACATGGTGACCTAACTGAGGTAAAACATTCATGATAACCCAGTCACCAATAGATACATCCAAATGGTGGTTTTGATGATCCTAAAGAGATATCTATTGACTTAGATATATAACCATGTTTCATTGTGTATACTAAATCCATCCCAATGTATCCTAAATGATACTCTGTTTCACAACAATGGCCTCCCCCACCTCCAAAAAATAAAGGGTTTACCTACATAGGTGGCTGTAAATATCCTCAAAAAGACAAATACCAATAGCTGAATGGTTACTATTATAAAAATAAAACTCAACCAATTCCATATGAATATCCCAAGATCCTCCAAAATAAAAATCCCTAGAATGGACATTATCCTCCATTATTATAATAACACACATTATTTGTTCTTCCATCTATTGGTGGTATATTGTACTCAACCTGAACAGGGTCCCTATAACCTCTGGAAGAAAATTCTATGATTGGGAAAAAATATGCTGTAAATTATAGAGAGAATTTAAAAGCGTATCCCATGAAAAAAAAAATTATTTCACTCAAATATTACCTAGATATTCAACACTGGTGGTGTCCCTAATCAAAATGAGGTTATCCAATTTCCTCAACTAATAAACCTATATCTAGATGGAATTCATGACACCCATATTTTTTCATAATGTACCTATTTAATCATTGGATACCTTTTCACATTTCCATATGAATAATGTAAGAGGTTTAATAAATCCTTAACAATTCATGAAGCTGGTAGGTCTAACAATGAGTCACGTATTCAATAATGCTTCTCTTTATACCCAGCCACAACTATTACTGTATTGTATCATAAAAAAATTCATACTTCTAGTATGAACCCATGAAGGACTATAAAAAGCATGGATAACTGAATATGAAATAGATAAAGGGAATAAAAATCAATTCTAAAAGAGAATAATTATATCATATTTGAGATAATATCTAGTATTGATATCCAAACCATAAAAGGATTCCACAATTCCTTTTAACTCTCCATCAAACTATTGTTTCTGAATAATTTCCCCATGGAGAGATGATGAAAAGTAAAAAAATATTAAAAACTATACCCAAATCATCCTCCTTATCATCAAGATGAAACTGGAAAAAATTATTCATACCATTCAACTTTTCTTTCACTTAAAATAAATCATAACAAAAAATTAGTTCGGTGAGAATGTAAAAAAAATTTCCCTTCCCAACAATATATATAATTTAAAAGGTAAAACCCTAGATGTATTCCACTGATAACACAATATTGAGGTCAATGTCCTTATAAGAGAAGATATTTTATAATATAATGTAAATATAATGGACTCTGAACCACTCCTTGGAAAGATATTGTTATCAACACTTGAGAGAATGAATAACAACATTGAGTTCCCTATCACAAGTGGGGTAATTTTTCTAATGTGAAAAAATATAAATAGAACCATACACCATAACATGACCAAAAAATATAGGCAGACATCCTATCCCAACACCAAAATAATCATAGAAAACAAGAACCCTATAAAAATTTATAGAATGATCAGAATAGTTTTTGATGATAGTCCCCATTTCACAGCATCGAAAGAAGACTAAAACATTGCATTCGATGATAATTTCACCCCATTAATGGTAACAACAGTCAATGACGATAATATCATTAAGAAATATTTTATAGGACATGGATAATAAATATATAGTCCATGAAGTTTTCATATCTCAAAAATATTTCTTGGGTCTTCCCATGAAAGGATTGCCATTTTTTCAAGATCAACTAAGAGGCCATGTTCTAAAATGTCGTGCTCTATGAAAGTCACCACGGAAATACATAATTTTTATTTTTATTGCTTTGAATAAAGGTATTTAATATTTAGAAATCCCAAAACATAATTCATATGACACTTAAGATCTTTCTCAATTATTTAATAGAACAGTATATCATCCTCTAATACCCAAATAATGGTATTGATATAATAGTGGAATATTCAGTTCATCACATCCATTAACACTACAAATGTATTTTTTATTCTAAAAACATAATGAGATAATTATAATGTCC
Organism: Viscum album; assembly: GCA_963277665.1. Taxonomy (NCBI): domain Eukaryota; kingdom Viridiplantae; phylum Streptophyta; class Magnoliopsida; order Santalales; family Viscaceae; genus Viscum; species Viscum album. The sequence goes on from OY728151.1 coordinate 1,996,315,027, forward strand.
ATAAATACTTATAAAAGTTATTTTTCGGATATCCATCCCCTTGAATATGAGTAATTTATATCTGAACCGAGGATTTATTATTGAAAACCACCTTTCCTACCTACAACTGGTCTAGAAATTCATCCAATAATGTCAAATTAAACTATTTCTTAACTATTAAAAAATTCATATTCATAAAGGCCCTATTGTAAAAGATTAAATGGGTCCTCCATGATAAAACACTAGGATAAAAAAACCATTCTCTAATAGTTCATCCGACTAGATTTGAAACACTTATATAAAAACCAGTTCAATAAAATAGGACAAGATATAAATCATTTGTGTGATAAGAAATAAATATGTAAGGAATTAATCCTCCTTTATTGGATGAAGAACATATAATTCATTTGGTAAAATCACAAAAAAATATCAAAAATATATGTTAAGTAAAAAATAGTAATATAAATCACCAGTCCCAACTACATCCATAAAAACCCATATGATCTAGGTTAAAAGGTGAAACTTGACTAGTCCTCAGGCCTCATTCTCCCAAAAACACCCAAGAGATCCCATAAGTAAAAAAAATAATAAAACATGCTGATGAAAAAAAAAATCTAAGCATAGAGAGAAATAGACTAATCCATCCAGAAGAAGTTGTAGAAAACAAAAAGACGAAGAACCCAAAAATACTATACCAACTCAATATAATCTATCAAAGGGGAACATACTGTATAATAAAACCCATACATCATAGTCTTACCAAGAGGAATCACTAAAAATAACACTTAAAATCAGATTCCTTAGAATATTCAATGCATCAAAAAAATGGAAATATATGAATGAATATGAAGAACATATATTGAACAAATAAAATTTTAATGAAGATGAAACAAAAAATGACAGCTCTCACTATATCCAGACCTGCATTAATATTCATTGGTATCTACTATACTATATGAAATAGATTACTTTTGGTGGACTATGGTTAGATAATAGTTGACATAAAGTCTTCTGACATAACCATAGTTCTCTTTGGTTATGTTGATCCATAATCACATTAAGGCATTGATAGACCTTGTATAAATATCTAAATATGACCGCGATGATTGTATACAATTCATGTACTCAAAGATTCTTGAAAATTACTTCATGTCTTCCCTACCATTAAACACTTTTGGAAGGTTAATAGTACACTAATATCCACTATTGATGGAGTATAAATATCCCACTCTTGTAAACTTCAAGCACTACCTTTGTGATTATCAAGCAACTTCCTCTTCTTCCCATGTGTGTCCCTAAAACTGCCATTAAGTGGAAGGGAAATCCTAAAGAAGCCTGAGTTTCCACTTAAAAAATTTCTTCAATTATAGACCTATTGACCATATCAATATAGTTAATTAGATTCAATATATACACATCTGATTGGATATTAGATTGAAATTATTGTATGTATTTCGTGGACATCAACATATCATTTATCACCACCATTTTTTATAAATGATCCAACCCAAAAAAAGTTGGTGTACTCCATCATTGGACATTATCTCTGCCGAATGGAAAGGAACTCCATAGGCTTCTCCATAATTAATGATTCCAAAAAAAAATTTGGGAAATATTATTGATTTCCTTTTACTCTATGCCCAAATACTGATTTCCATGATCTATAGAGTTCCATCACCTATTTTTTGGACTCTAAATATTTAATTTCTCTCACATCACCTTGAAAATTTTAGGTGATTCTAGGAAGTCAAATCACAAATCAATGTTTCCCAGCTACTCTTCTACCTCCTGAGGTTCACTAGTACCCTTAAAATATAGGTGATTCTTGAGTAAGAACTATTTCATTCAATCCATGTCATCCCTAAAAACGTTTTATGCCTCTTTAAAATTGTTATAAATTTGTTTCCTATTAGGATTAATAATATGAACATCCCACATGACAACCTTAATGAAATTATTATTTATAGAATAATTTCATTGAAGAAATTTTCCCACTACACATTCCCAATTAATCCATAAATGAAATGGCTGAGGAACAACTCTATATACCAATAATTAATAGAGACTATCATATAATGAAACATTATTAGTTTTATCACAAATTATATGAGTAGAAACATATATCTATATTAAAACCCAACACAAGAGACACACAACCCAAAAACATTTGGTGACCAAAGGCTTGTAATGATGGGATATATTTAGGAACTCACCCGCAACATGCCCCTTAAGTCCTAATTATCATATCTCATATCGACAATACATATCAAGACAATATCACATGAGGATAAACCTCCCTTTGATATAAAATATTCATGAACCGACCCAAATAGTACATCAAGCTAGGATTTTAACAAAATCATTAAAATACACAAAAGGAATTATAGACCGTTAAAGGATGAGGACTAGGACCTCAGTATCCAAAAATAGACAATGGAAATGATTTTATCTTCTATAAAAGAACAAAATGGATTATATTTAGATAATAAAAACAATTTAAGAGATATGATATAACAAAAAACCTATTGTGATAGAAATTAAAAAAGGTAACATGTCTAACTAAGGTTCAAGACCCACAAAAAAACCAAACTCCCGATATTTAAGTCATATTTTACATGGGGAAAACTCACTATCTCACCACCATATAAAAATTACTAGTTGATATGAGATCCCAACACTTGAATTCCATTTCATTACCTTAGTTTAATTAAATAACACAATATCAACACACAAAGAAATGATGGTCTAGGCTATGACCAAAATATTCACAGTGGGATCCCACCCATGTTTTCCCTATAAATACTCCTTCAAATCATCCTAATATGATCAATATATGGAAAATATTTCGTGATAATTATTTTTCCATATTTTCATGAATAAATGGTTTTTTGTCCATAGTTATAATGTATTTTCCACATAACACATATTAAATTAAACATTCAAATAATCCATTTAACTAAGAATGCATAATTTATTCATATAAAAATTCCAAAAATAGAAAATCATAATTGAAATCACCCTTGGATAAAATAGGTTTGGGATAGCTAGGGATCGCATAACTCAATTATCATATCTGGATATAGTGCACTAAACAAGTTCCCTAGTACATAAAGACCAGAGGAATAGAGGAATAACCTATGAGTAAACCCCCTATGGTGTTCGAGAATCATGTACCTAAAATTTTTGTTCATATGGAACAGATGAACACCACATGAGAGAACACAATAAAGAAAACAAGGAAAATGAACAATATAAAAACCCCCTACAAGGTATTAAAGCCTCCCATTTTCTATATATGTAAAAAAACTAGTAAAAGGGATTATAACATTTTGTAAGAAAATATTCAAAAACTCTTTTCCACATTAAATTCAATATTTGGAAAAGAAATTCCATAAACCATTTCATTGTAATATTAACTACTCTATCTAATAAAAAACTACAGGAACCCCAAATCCTACAAAAAAACATTTATTCAATAATATCAAGAGTATCATGTATTATTCCTATTATATTTTTGAGATTTATTTAGTAAAATAGGGAAAGTGTGCTTCCCCAAGAATAGATGATTGATAGAGCCACCAACCTCACATTAGGTTTGTACGATAAGAAAAATTGGATTGAAAATTAATGGTAAATAAGGATCCAATTGATAAATATAATGTCTTTAACCAATTATCAAGAATCACCAAACTATAAAACAAAATCCTCATGATCATAGGGGAAAAAGGAAATTAAATTCGATAATTATTCTCCAATAATGATCAAGGAAATCCAAAATCAATATCTTGTACTCTGATCTCCAAAAAAGTATAAAGAAGAGTTGATCAAGGCAACCAAATCACCTAATGTATAATGGATTGAAAATCTTTTAACATTATCAATTTAATCAAAAAAATTTGTCTAAAATTAAAATGGGAGGCTTAATAGAGAAGAAATATTAGTCAAAACTACATTACAAGACCTATAATACAGATCCTATATTTTCTGTCAATATGAATAATGAATTATATAAAATGGTTGGATAAATTGGTAGTTTAAATTGTTATAACTAAGTGATAGTTAATTGTGGTGGTGGTTAACCATTCCTTGGTGGAATTAGTGGCACCTCACTAGTATCATGACATGCCCACCATAAAAAATAATGGACCTAATATCATTGATGTTTTGGTCTGGACATGGCTTCAACCACTCCCATGGTGAGGCTTTTTCATCTATCTATATAGGGAAACCATCACTAATAAATTCCCTAGAAAATTCCATACTATTGTAATGTGATCTCTATCCATGGGACATATGAGGCACAGATGGACACCATGGTCGTTATGCTACTTGTGTTGCACCAAGAGCCAAAAATACATTTTAAAACCACTTCCAAAGATTCTATAATGAAAAATATAACAGACTGAATATACAGAAGTAAAATACTTCAACATGGGATGGTACAAAAATGCTATAAATAAATGAAAATGGATGTAAAAAATGTTGGGGCCTGATTCTCCCTTTTAAAAATCAAATGATCGAGAAAAAAAACAAAAATATAGGCATCCCAAATAATATTATTCTTGATGTGTAAACTATAAAATGAAAATGAAAATTGCTAATAATAACATAATTATAGAAAAAAATAATAATCCAGGTCAATAAGTAACTAAAATAATGCATGTATAATTATCCATTGTGGCACATCTCCAAAATCCAAATACATGATCAAATCAAAATATTTGGATCCAAATAGATATATTAAGAGGAACCACTAGAGAAATATTAAATCTTCTCATTTCATGTGTCATAGAAAATGGTGTCTACATACATACAAAAGTACATATTCATGTGGTAATTAATAATACCCATTATGATGTCCATAAAAATATTCCCACATGCACCATTAGGATAATAAAAAGTTATCACAATATTTAAATTATAATTTAAAACAAAATATAAGAACATCAAATTTTTTTACCAGTATAATGAAATTTAAATTAATGAAGAATAAATTTATCCATTAATTCCACTTTTCATACCAAAAAATCATATTAATCATGCTCACATTCATTCTTGTTTAATGTCCCATACTTATGAGCATCTACTCATCAATTAACCATGTTATCACTCAATGGCCTTTCTCTAGGTGCCTCTAGTATGGAATCACATTCTATTTAATTATCATTTCCAATATTAATGAAAAAAAAATTCCACATATGAAAATTTATCACTTCTATTTGGAAATCATTGATCAATTATTACCTTTAAAACATTTATCCAAACATCTTAATCATGTTAAAATAATAACATAATCTGAAACCATAAATAATATGTGTTTTCTTAATACCATTAAAATTTCATTGTTTCCCCAATCATAATCAAAATGATTATCCATCAAAAAATCACCACACAGTTCCTTTTCAAATCCGTGTAAAATATTTAATAAAAATTAATAAATTTAGTTCTAGAATAGGTTAAGATAATATAGCGGCCACTTACCACACAACGGGTGATGAAACCAAGGAATGATACATTGAAAACTCAAAATCCCAGATTGAAATTCATTCCCTCAATAGAACCAATCAAGATCTCGTTAAAACACATCATATACCATAGATATACCCATAAAAGATCAGATCTAATAGTCTATGTTTAAGGATATATTAATATCTAGATAGAAAGAGAGAAAATAGAGAAATATCATTGATTTTTGTGATCTATCACACTTAGATCCCTTGAAAATGAGTATGGGTGGGAGATGAGTTACCAAAAATGCATAGAGGAATTCTCTAGTTTGATATCATAAACTAATATGTGAAAAATGATATTTTTCTTATGAAAATGAATTAAATTCCAAATTTCAAATCTTATTAATACCCAATAAATTATTTTTCCACATCATTTAATAATCTGTTACCTAACCATGTGTATTATATAGGATAAAACCCATAGGTCTAACAGTTTATCCATGTGATTTAAAAAACCATGTACTAACCACACAAAATTTTCCAATCCAAAAAATCTCTAGAATTTATGGTTTTTCATGATGTATAGAAAAACCATGAACCATACATTTTCCTTCCCAATAACTCCCCTAAAATCTATCATTATTTCATAGAGAAGCTAAATGCTTTCCCCTAACCATGATCAAACTGTAAACCCTTAAAAACCCTCCAAAAAACATTAAATCCATCCATAAACTCCCAAAACTCATCCCAACGGTTATATAACATCAAAATACATAATTTAGTGGGTAAATAACTTAATATTTTATTGTTAAATTATTCCCACCAATTAGATTTTTGTCCATATAAAACAATAAAATGGTAATGTTTTTGGAGAGTTTTAACCATTTTCAAGTATCTCATCCTCATGATCCCATGTCTCCTCTTGAATTTCTCCCAATTACCATGATACATGAACCAATAGAATAATTTTTAGACGTCATACATTATCGTTTCAATCTAGGATATGAATCGATACATGAAAATAATCTGGCATATTGTTCCATATCAACATTATCCTATTGAATCACATGGATATGATCAGATTGCTATTCTATCAATTCATATTAATGAAAGCAATTTTGAATCAAAAAAATGTGGTAGTAAATTTAATTCCCTAAACCTAGATTCCAAGAGTCGGTGCATTATTTTAATACAATGGGATGATTTCAAGGAATCAAGCCCTGAAAGACCGATTTGTATAGTAGTCTTGGAAAATAGATTACATACAAGAATGTTACATTACACATTCCAAATTCCAACACAAAAAATCCTTTGATAATTACATTTTTCCTTTATCTGAACCATAAATCTCAAACATAAAACACATCTTAGTATTCTGGGAAAATAAAACATAAGAAATGGGAGATCTTAGATGCTCAATAAGGGTAAATAATTTAGCAGAAGCTATAAATTGTTAAGGAAATATGTGTAATAAAAACAATAGCCTTTTAAACAAAAACGTGAACATAATATGGAAAAAATAAATCATACATTACCATATAAACATGCATATGGATATTGTACTAGTTGAATAATCACATGTAATAACTAATTTTAAAATGAGGGATTGTATAATACCAGACATTAATTTCTTTGTCAAGGCCTCGTTCCATGACCTAGGGGCTAACTATAACTGGACCCCAAACCAGGGAGCATCTGTAACCGGACTCCAACGTAGAGAGCCTCTGTAACCATACTCCAACCCAAAGAGCCTCTGTAACCAAAATCCAACCCGAAGGGTTTTCTATAACTAGAACCCAACCCGGAGGGCTTTCTTTTACCTGTCCCCAACCCGGAACATACTATTCCAACGCATTCATCTTATGTAAAGGTTGAAATATAACATAAACATTTATATTAAAAATAGCACAATAAATGTCAATACTTTCTCCATAAACCATGAATGGCCTGAAAAAACTCATCCATAGTCAAACATATCACAAAAACTTCAATAAAATATTGAAGATTTGTATCATAATAAATCAACTTCAAATAAGAGTAAAACTTATCAAAGGATGTTGACATAGATGAAATCAAAACTATTTGAGAGAAATATCTCTTTCTACTTTGAAATTAATCACGAGTCACATAATTATAAAGAAAAATTTTATTTACAATATATTCTTATATATTTTTAAGGGAAGATACAATGATGTTATAATGGAAAAAAATAAACGAACCCGGCTTATAATTTAAAAAAAAATATTCTTACCTTAATTTTGTCGAAATGGTCATAAAGTAACTTGTTTGGAAAACAACAGAAAGAGTACTTTATAAAAATATTATAAAAAGTAAAAAAAAGTTATAAATGACTTTATCCCATATTTTAGTTAATAGTAATAATGTTTTCAAATACATTTTTAAAGAAACACTTATGTGGATGATAAAGAGGTTCTGGTAGATACTTACGTAAAAACATCCTCGGATAATAAAGAGATTGTGAAATTAACTCTTACCTTGTAATTTTTCTTGGTAGAGGGTATGTTAACCTCCTGTATAAAACTTATAACATTGTTATTAAGTTACAAAAAAACCATATACATAATTATGATATCATATATTATCTTCTAATAATGCTTTGTTAATGGTATTTTAGTATTATCTATGTTTCGGGTGTTAACAGATTCGTTTTCAATTATATTCATTATTACTTGAGAAATTCTAGGAAAGGATGGGATATTTTTTTATTCATATCTAGAATTATATCAAGTCTTTAAATTTTTTTTAATTATAAATTGAAATTTATTCTTGAATGGTTACAATGGGGAATGAATCTCATCGCATTCGTGGAGGCGGTAATCCGTACATATGCACAAGCGACAATATCATTTTTTGATATTAAAATATTATATAATTGGATGGTATATCATATATAGAGAATAATAATCATGTTATATTTACTATTTAAATCAATTATACATCATTATTATACCCATCCAAATAATAATGTATTGAATGACAACTACACCACGACATGGAGACGATAAGTTGTACGTACGCACGTATGGTGACATATCCATGAAAAGATTAATAGAATAATGAATATGGTTGTAAAATATTTATAATAAAATCATATTATTTGGAAGATACTGTATTAATTATTTTATAATGGGAAAAAAGGAAAGAAGAAGTGGACGATGAAAAGAACATGAAAGAGATTATTAAATATTTACCTCTTCTTCGAGTTCTTCCTTTTGATTTGATCAAAATGGCTCTATAGGTTAGTTTTCTGACTATAGTAGGCATCTAGGATGAATGGAGGATAGTTTATAGGATTTTTGGGATAGGTTTGGACGAGACAAATGGATTTTATGGTGTCAATTTGAGAGAAGGGGGAGTGCCATTTTATAAGAGGGGCGAGGGACACCTTAGGAAAAGAATGAATATTATTTTTTAATAAAAATATATTCAGTTTATAATGAATCTAAATTAATTTATTTTGAAGATAAAGTAAATATGGATCTAAATACTCTCAACCAATAGGTTTTAGACATGTTTTGGTTACCATTTTAACATTATCTTTTATATTTAACTCTAAGTTAAATAATTTAACTTTTACTGTGTCTTCCTCTATTCTTACACTATATGGTTAATAAACACACTATAAACATCAAAAAGTACCTCAAGTGGTTAATTAATGAGATATATAATATTATTTAATCCATTTGGTTGAAACTTAGATTTTTATAGATATTATATCGACCAATAATATAGTATTTTCTTGAGAAATTAATTTTTTTCAATTTTGACACTATTTGGTATTTTGTTTTTTTGAAAGTCGTAAAAACAATATCACTTAAAATAAAATTTATCTAATAAACCATAACATTTCATATTAACCATTAAATCTAGTGGAATTAATCTAAATTTTCAAATTACATTTATTTTGATATTTATAATATCAATTATTTTAATCTTTCATTAAAAAGGTAATTACCGCATCATCATTGTGTCATAAATAAATTACATTATTTAATGTCTAAATATTTTAAATAAAATTCTATTATGTATAAAATCTATTTATCTTTCAAATTAATATTTATATTCAAAGTTATCGTATATGAAGCCCTATATTAAAAATGGTATAATTTTTAAAAATTGAATTTAACACTTTTAAATATTCTTTGAATTAAATAATATTAAAATTACTATTCTTATAAAGGTGGACGTAAAGTATCATATTTTATTCCTAAGGTTGTTTTTGGTTGAATTACACTTATCCAATAGAATTTGGACAGGTGTTAGGGTAATAATAATATAATTTTTACCTTTAATTACCCTATTTACTTTTAATCGTGGTAAACAAAAGTCAAAAGTTACTATTCATCAAAAAAATTATTTTCCACTTATTAAACCACATTTTACACACTGAGGATAACCGTGTCTCTCGGATTTTTGAAATTCAACTAACAAAAGAGGTAAAAATATGTTTTATACAAATTTTCAAATGCTCCTAGATGGTCGGTAAAAGATAATAAAAAGTTCAATAAAATTTTATACATCTAATTTTATTATAAAAAGATTCCAATGAATTAAATTTAACTAATATAGGTATTATGTATCTATTTTGACTTAAAATAAATTTAAATAAAATAATTAAATATTTAAATAAAAATTTGGTTTTAAACAATAATGTAGTGTTTTTTACTATTCATCAAAAATTGAAGTATTTCAGAAAAATACCTAAAATTCACCCTAAGATAATTTTAATATTAAAAATTCAAAAATGAATTCTATTTTAACAATTTCAAAAAATAGAAGTTTCATTAATTAATTTAAAATTAATTCCCATTGTCAAACCCAAAGGGCGTGTTTTTATGAAATAATAACTATCAAAATATTGACACTTGTTTATGTCGAATTTCAAAGTGATATAACTCACAATGGATAGCATTAGATTAAATGGTAAAAATATAATCCACATATACTTCCAAACCATTAAAATATATAATTTAACACTATAAATTATTTTTATTAAAAAAGTGGTTTTCAGTTAAAACATAGTATTTTTCACTATTCACCTAAATATGAATGTTTTCATAAAAACACAAACAATTCATTGAGACAAAATTCTTATAACACAATTATTAATAAGAAGATTATTTTATAAAATTGAATATATAAAATATTCATATATTGTATTTAAAAAGGGTTCTCCATTAAAAGGTGTTAAAATTGCATTTTTTGAAAAATACTTTTTTATCTGAAAAAATGAATTTATTCTTACATTATGTATAAGAAACTCATAATATGGGGTCTAAAATAATAAATATTATATAAAGTCAAAAATAATGTTAATATTATTCATAACCACTTTTGAACGACTAGTCTGGTAAGTCATGGTGCGCTTGAACTCGATGTTGCTTGTAGTGTAAGTTATTGAATTACATTGAAGAAATAACATACTATGAAATCTTGGGGTGTTACATTCATCCATCCTTCAATAAATTGCATCCTCGCAATTTGAAATTGTTCTTCAAAAATAAAAGTTTGAAAATTGAAAATACCTTTGAAGAAAAACCCACATTGTAAATTGGGTTAATAACATTAATCATAATAAGGGGAAAAGGGAAATGAAAGGGTCATCACAAAATTATGTTCTCAATTATATGAACATTGGACAAAATTAAAGACACATAATTAGAGGGAAAATGTAAATATACATAGTGAGTGATTGAGGTCATCAATCAAAAACAAGTGTAAAATTTAGGGCCTCAAATCCATCAATCTATGATGATTTAAAATACCATCGATTCAATAAATCATTAGGTAATAAGATAACACTTTTTTGGTTTTAAGATCCCTTCCCTAAAGTTTTAGAATTAATTTACCCATATAATAAGAGGATATATATATATATACATGACAAGTAGAGTTTCATCCTTCAACTAATTCCAACCACAAACTCATCTTTCACTCCAAATGATTTCAAAACAATATTCTATTTATCCTAATAATATAAGGTTCCAAAAATAATGAATTTATAATTCACCTATAATACCCTATAAAAAATAGATTATACAATCTAGGGACTTTTCATAGTCCAATGGTAGGCAATAAATCCCAATCACACTATGGTTTTGGGTTCGATTCCTGCATCTTTGTCCGACGCGACGAATTGTCACACTGTCTGCATGTTGTCCTTTTTATAACAATAAAAAAAACCTTAACAATAGTATCCAATTTTAATCTTAATCCATTCCAAACATTAGACTTATACAAAATAATTCTATCCAAACTCACAGACAAAAATTTATAAGGAAGTTAAACACAATGATGATCCTTTTTTCTACATAATAACATGTGAACACCTTCATCATGTTTTATTTTAAAACACGGTAACAACCTGATGTACCATAAAACCTTATTGATTAAATTTAGGCTCACTTATCAGTTATATAATAATGGATATATTCATTATATTGAAAAATTCGGAATATTCCAACAATGATGAAATAAACAAACTATTAATCAGTTCCACGGAAGTCAAGAATATTCAATATGTTTTATCCAAAACAACCATCTCTTATTCCAAAATCACTACCCCATTATCAGGACCATATTAAAGATTAACTTTCCTTCAACCATGTATATTCCAAAAAATGTAGCTTACAGTTAAGTCACTTTTCATAGAACCATATAATCTTAAATCTTCAATAAAATAGTACTGCAGTAAAATCCATATTTATCTCCACAATTCATATAACCTGTATATTGTTGATACAACACTCAAATGAAATATATCTATAATAATAACATAAGAACTCTAGTCATTCCTCTTCATTTGAGGTAGTATCATAACTTGATTATTATCCTGTAGAATCATTTGTGATGTACTGTAATGACTGGGACATTCATTCATGTAGTGTCCCAACTCCTTGTATATGAAGCATTTTACATTTGAAACATTTTTCTTACCTTTGCAATCACGTACCTGGTGTCCATTTTCTCCAAACATATAAAAAACTCCGATTACCTTCAAGCATTAACCAAGGTGATTATTTCCAAATTTATCACATATGGAAAATCCTTCTTTCCCCTATTCTCTTTATCCATATTTCTCTCTACCATCCTTTTCTTCTCTTGCATCCCTTAAATGCCGTAGGAATCAGATAATTCGTTACTTATCTTATTAACACAGGATATTATTTCTTCATATGTTGAGAATACATGGGAGAATATATCCCTTTTAAATGTTGGCTTAATACCAGGAATGATTTAATCCATCTTACTCTTTGGATCATACGTATTGTTGGAGTTCTCATTACTTCTTCTGGGTTCCATTTCAATTCAATGACATACACTAGGTTAGTTTATGATTCGCAATGGAAAATTACAAACTTGTAAATTACCTAACATAAATTGGACAGTTTATGGATATAATTTTTAATCATAAAAATATTTACTATAAGGGGTGTATACTCATAAATCATTCATAATGATTTGTAAAAAAATGAGAATTATCCTAATAATATCCCCTGGGAGTGTCATAACCAAGAGTGAAGCAAGGCCTGTTGTCATGCACCCATTCCCATTTGAGTCTATCTCAATATGGTGTTTTCATGTTTTAACCGTAAGAACATCTGTTCCAGAGCCACCTCTACCTGCTCGTATCCATATTGGGATGTATTTTCATGGAAAACTCACAAAATATCTACTTTACCAAAATTCTAGGTTGTTCTTTAATAGTAATTATCAAAGTCTATCTTAGGGTAATGTGCTCGAATCAAATTTTATATAAATATATTTTCCAAGGTTTTTTATAAACTTCCTCGGATACCAATTATATGCCTTGACCATAGATTCCCAGAGACGGTGTATTATTTTAATACATTGGAATGATTACAAGGAATCAAGTCCAAAAAGACCGATCAGTTTTGCAGTCTTGGAAGATAGATTACATACATGAACGTTACATTACACTTTCCAAGATAATTTTTTTTTTTGAGAATTACATTGTTCCCTTAGCTTAACCCTATATATCAAACATAAAACACTTATTGGGATCCTAGGAAAATATAACATAAGAAATGGGTGAGCTCAGATGCTTAATAAGTGTAAATAATTTAGCAGAAGCTATAAAATTTTAAGGAAAGATATGTAATAAAAACAATATCCTTTTAAACATAAAATTGAAAATAATATGGGAAAAATAAATCAAATATTACAATACAAACATGCACATGGGTATTCTACTAGTCTAATAATCACATGTAATAAGTAATTTAATAATGAGGGAATGTATAGTACCGAACATTAATTTATATGTCAAAGCCTCGTGGAAGGACCTATGGGATAACTGTAACTGGAATCTAACCCAGAGTGCCTCTGTAATCGGTATCCAACCCGAAGGATCTACTGTAACCGGACCCCAACCCGGAGAGCTTACTTTTACAGGTCCCTAACCCATAACATTGTAGTCCAACATATCCATCTTAAGAAAAGGTCGAAATATAACATAAACATTCGTACTAAAACTAGCATAAAAAATGTCAATAATTTTTCCATATACCATGAATAGCCTAAAAATAACACATCCACTATCAAAAATATAAAAAAACCTTCAATAAAACGTGTAAGATTTGTATCATAAAAATTAACTCCCCACAAGCATAAAATTTATCAACAGATGTTCACATAGAAGAAATAAAAACTATTTGAGAAACATTTCTCTTTCTATTTTGAAATCATTTAAGAGTCAAATAATTATAAAGAAAACATTTATTTTGAAAATATTCTTATAACCTTGTATATGAAGACATGATGTTGTTATAATGGTGGAAAATATCTGCACCCTCCATATAAGTTAAAAAATACATTCTTACCTTAATTTTGTCGAAAATGCCATAAAGTACCTTGTTTGGAAAACAATGGAAAGAATACTTTATAAATATATAATAAAAAGCAAAACAAGGATATAGATGAATTTATCCTATAGTCTAGTAAATTGTAATATTTTTTTGAAATACATTTTTAATAAAACACTGATGTGGATGATAAAGAGGTACTAGTAGATACTTACATAAAAATATCTTCAGATAATAAATAGATTGTAAAATTAAACGTTAATTTTAACTTTTCCTTGGTCAAGGGTACGTTAACCACCTATATAATAGTTAAATCATTGCTATTAAATTACACAAAAAGCATATACATAATTATGATATCATATTTGATCTTCTAATAATTCTTTGATAATAGTATTTTTAGTATTATCGTTGTTTCGAGTGTTAAATAATTCATTTTTCTTTATATTATGTGTTACGTGTGTCATGATTATTAGGGATGGGATGTTTCTTAATAATATCCACAATTATATCTTTTCTTTAAGCATTATTTTTATTTATCAAATGAAAATTATTCTTGTATGGTTATAATGGGGAATGGTTATCATCAAGTTCATGGAGACGGTAATCCATACATACGCACGAGCGAAAATATCATTTTTTATATTAAAATTGTATATAATTGGATAGTATATCATATATTAAGATTAATAATCATGTTATATTTATTATTTTCATCAATTATACATCATTATTATACCCATACATATAATAATGTAATGAATAACAATTACACCACAACGTGGAGATGGAAAGTCGTACGTACACACGTATGGTAACATGACATTCAAAGGATGAATAGAATGATGAATATGGTTGTACAATATTTTTCATAACATCACAGTATATATAATATACTATAGTTATTATTTTAGAATGGAAACAACAAGGAATGAAGAAGTGGAAGAAGAAAAGAACTTGAAAGAGGTCATGAAATAATTACCTCTTCTTCGGGTTCTTCCTTTTGATTTGATCAAAAAGGTTCTATAAGGTGGATTTTAGACTAAATGAAGTCATCTATGATGAAGGGAGGATAGTTTAGAGGATATTTGGGTAGGGTTTGGCCGAGCCAAATGGCTTCGAAGGAGTGAATTTGATATATGGGGATGTTCCCATTTATAAGAGGGGTGAGGGGAACCTTAGTAAAAGATTGAAATATTATTTTATAATAAAATCATATTCGGTTTATAATGGCTTCAAATGGATTTATTTAAAAGATAATGTGGGTATGGGTCTAAATACTCTCAAAAAAATGGTTTTATACAATATAGGTTTCCATTTTAACCTTATCTTTTATATTTAACTCTATGTTAAATAATTTCACTTTTGTCTTCTTGTATTCTAAAACTATATGGTCAATAAACAAACAATAAACATCCATAATATCCTCAAGTGGTTCATTACTGACATATATAATAATATTTAAGCCCTTTGGACGATCCATATATTTTTAGGAATAATATATCAATTAATAATATAGTATTTGATTTAAAAATTAATTTATGTCAATTTGGAAAATATTTTGAATTTGGTTTTTGTGAAAGTCATAAAAACCTTATCACTTCAAAAAAAAATTTATTTAATCAACCCTAACATGTCCTAGTAATCTAGAAAATTTGTGTAATTCATTAAAAGTTTCAAATTTAATTTATTTGGATATTTATAATATCAATTATTTTAAACATTCATTAAAAAGGTAATTTATGAATCATCATTATGCCATAAATAAATTAAATTATTTAATGTCTAAAAAATATAAATAAAATACCATTATGTAGGAAATATTTTTAGCGTTCTAATGAATATTTATATTCTAACTTATCTT
Organism: Viscum album; assembly: GCA_963277665.1. NCBI lineage: Eukaryota > Viridiplantae > Streptophyta > Magnoliopsida > Santalales > Viscaceae > Viscum > Viscum album. Next base: position 1,996,331,166 of record OY728151.1, read on the forward strand.
ATGTTTTACTCTATATTAAAAATGGTTCAATTATTAAACATTGAATTTAACACTTTTAACTGTTCTTTGAATTGAATAATAGTAAATGTCTTAATCTAATCCATGTGGACCTAAAGGATTATAGTTTATTCCTAAGGTTGTTTTTGTTCGAATTACACTTATCCAATAGAATTTAGACATGTTTTAGGGTAATAATAATTTCATTTTTTCCTTTAATTACTGTATTTAATTTTAACCATGGTTAATAAAAGTCAAAAGTTACTATTCACCAAAAATTATTTTCATCTTATTGAACCAAATTTTACTTACTGAGGTTAATCGCGTATCTCGGATTTTTGAAATTCAAAACAGAGAAGCGGTAAAATTATGTTTTATACAACTTCTCAAATGCTCTTAGAAGGTTGGTAAAAGACCGTAAAAAGTTCTATAAACTTTTATACATCTAATTTTATTATACAAAATATTTCAATTAATTAAATTGAACTAATTTATTTATTATGTATCTATTTTGACATAAAATAAATTTAAATAAAATATTAAAATATTCAAATTAAAAGTGGGTTTTAAACAATAACGATGTGTTTTTCACTATTCATCCAGAATTGTATGTTTTCAGAAAAATACCACAAAATCACCCTAAGATAATTTTGATATTACAAATTAAAAAAATGAATTCAATTTTACCAATTTCAATACATAGAAGTTTCATTAATTAATTTAAAATTAATTCCCGTTGTCCAAACCAAAAGGCATATTTTTAATAAATAATAACTATCAAAAGATTGACACTTGTTTATGTCCAATTTCAATGTGAAATTACATACAATGACAAGCATTAGATTAAAAGGTAAAAATATAATCTATTTATACTTCCAAACCATTAAATTGTAAAATTTATCACTATAAATTATTTTGATTAAAAAATCTATTTTCATTAAAAATATTGTATTTTTCACCATTCACCCAAATACGAAAGTTATCAGAAAAATTCCAAAAATTTATTGAAACTAAATTTTTATGTCCCGATTCTAAAGAAGATTTTTTTGTCAAATTGAATATATAAAAGTTTCAAATATTATATTTAGAATGGTTTCACCATTAAAAGGTGTCAAAAATGCATTTTTTAACAAATACTTCTTTTATCTGAAAAAAATGAATTTGTTCTTACATTATGTCTAAGAAACTCATAATATGGATTATAAAATTATATGGACTATATAAACTTTAGAATTCAGTTAATACTATTCATAAGCTCTTTTGAACGGCTTTTTTGGTATGTCGTGGTCTGCTTGAACTCGATGTTGCATGTAGGAAAAGTTAAGGAATTACTTTGAAAGAATAATGTACAATGAAATATTGGGGTGTTAAAGTAAATATAGTGAATAATAAAGATCAAAAATTCTTTAAAGTATCTCAAAAGGTCCAACATAATGAAGATAAAACATTCCTTACTTTTCCAATCGATAATGTCCCATCCATAGAGAGACTATTAAGAACACATGATATCTTAAGGAAAATGATAAGGGTGAATGATTATTATTTTCAAAATATTTCAATTGGATTTGGGACGAAACCATTGAGTTAATATTTATCCTTTTTAATTTTTCAAACCTTAATATATTTGAAAATCACATAAACATTTTATTAAATAAAATTCCCTTCCTCTAAGAAACATTTTGTTAAGGAAATTTTTCTTTCTATAAGATTGATTTGTATCTTACCTATGATATTTAATGACTTACCTTATGTTTTCCAAACTAAAACTAACCATATTTCTCTTATGTTAAAAAACATGGATCCTTATCTAACTCAGAACCTTACAGTTCCATATAATCTAATTCCTCTAGTATTGAATATTTGATTTCCCTTGATATCAAACTATGATTTCTTCTGAAATGAGACTCTGAAATCTTCTAAAATCAGACATTGATTTTTCCTAAAATCATACTCTGATTGATCCTTGAATTAGGATATGATTTATTTTGAAATTATACTATGATTTATTCTAAAATTAGACTCTCATATATTTTGAAATTAGACACCAATTTTTCCTAAAATCAGACTTTGAATTTATTTGAATTCAGAATCTGATTTCTTTAGAAATCAGAATAAGAATCTCTATTATTTCAGAAATCTATTGTCATTATTTATAAACTCTATTTTCACAATCATAAGTATTTGATTTAATGTTGGTGTATAGTAGTCATATATCCTTTATGTAGAGTTTTATTTTATCAGATCCTATATGTTATACTGATTCTTAAGCATGGTAATGTTTCTCAAAGTTTTTTTACTAAAAATAAATTCGTCCAATCTATTTTATCATTACCATTACCTGAGTACCATGTGTATAGGTCTCTACCAAATTCATGGAAAAATATGATAGTTGGACCAGGAAGTCAACTGTTAGAGATTTTTCCTATAAATTCCATCCCATATAAATGAATTTCATAAAGTTGAACTCTTGAATGAAGTGATACTCTGATAGGGAACTGCTCAAATATTCATTGTGTGAAATGTTTTGAACAACTTCTTCATGTTTATAACATCATGTCCAACCTACCTAGTGCGAATATAATTTTTGTTATTATCAATTGGGGGCTTCTGGGGATAAGAAGATAGAGGTGCCGACTACATATTAAATCAAGGGCTTGTGGGGACAGAAAGAATGATACTGATCTTTGAATAGAGGGATTACCCTAGTGTGGGTATGATAGAAATTCTAGAAAGTATAAATCATGGAAAATTTATCCATGGTTGATGTATACCCTTTTTTTGGGTTAAAATATTTCTTATACTTGTCCTATTTTGTTATATAGTTTATTTAATATTTATTTTATAATAGATAAGAAGTGTAATTTTCATACAATTTTATCTTCATATATAATATGATATAGATAATATTTTATACACATTAAGGTAAAATCATTCCTAAAGTGAACTTATTTATGTTAATTTATTGAATCCATACTATCAGAGACTAAGTTTGTTAGTTTATTTGTTAAGAACTAAAAAGGACTTGTGAATCCATCTTTTTTAACATTGTTAAATATAGTTTTTACTAAGGATAAAGGAATGTTTTTAAACCTAAAATTCAGCCCCCCATATTGTAATTGAGAAATCTACATATTCATTTTGATCCTACACAAACTGTTCTTGTTTGTAATCATATAAATTTCACCGTCATCTCTTCAATAATTCTAGGACCCAATGGTGAAAATAATTTGGTATTTACCCAATAATATGAAGTGAGATAATGACAGAAATATGTTTACTTAAATGGGTACATACGTATCATGAACTGATAATTCATGTCATATGAAAAATAAATAAAGGAATACAATCCTCCCATGAGCCCCCAAGATCCATAACATAATCTCATATCATTCCTTCCAATGTCTTAATCATTCCTCCCAACTACCCATCAATTGGAGGTTGATACACTATGATCATTTTCAATTAAATCATAAAATATTTATTCAATTATTTCATAAACTAAGAGCTAAAATAAGGGTGTTGTCTAGATATGATCATAACTAGCATTCAAGTAAATTTTATCCCATTCTGATCATTGAAATTTTTCCAGTCATTTGGCATGTAGGATTCCTGAATCCCAATGAAGTGGGATGAATTTAGGAGTTAGTCTATAATCACTCATATTGAATCATGCTTCTGAATAGTTATTTTTAAAGCCATTAATAATTATATATAATCAAAAAATTTGTAGGTTATAGATAAAAGTTTCAATATTCAAAATATTTCATTATTCTCTTCCATTGACCTATTGACATGAGGGGTATTTTTTCATATAATCAACTACAATTTAGTTCATACCAAACCATAAAAAATAATTCATTAGATCCATTAAATATTTTTGATTCTAAGAATAATTCCACACTAATAATGGTGATTATAGTATTAATTTCTACCTTGAAAATAATTTTGAAAAACTATCTGATCATTAAAGAGAAAAACCAACTTCCCAGCCTGTATCCATCAATTAGTGGTCTCCCATCCATTAGGTTTTGATGTAATGGGATGGAAATATTTATATAACCTTTTTTCATCATTTAATTTCTCTATATAATAATATATTATAGGTACCTGATATAATATTATAACTTCATTATATTCATATCAATCAAAGTTAATACATATAATCATACTTATTAATTACCACTTCTCACAAGCTATTCTTTCTAGTTGGTTATATACCTTTTCCACCAAAAGAATAAACCCTATATTTTATTTTACATGTTCTATAAATAATTTCATTTTCAAATATCGGGATTTATTTCATTCCTCAAATTTTTCTCATGTTAAAATCCTTTTATGAAAGGATATGTTTCATGATTTTTTATGTGTAAATAATATAAATTTCTCTCCAAAATGATAATGATGTTATTTTTACAAATCACGAGCCACCATATCCAGTTATTGGTCATGTTAGATAATATTTTTATTAATTGAATTTTTTTGTGATATATATGCTAAAAAATGATATCCTTGATTGAGAACACAACCACGTCTAAATCCATATGCATCAAAAAATGACATAACATTTCCTCAGTTAGGGAAAGTCAAGAATTGCAGTTCGTGTCAGACCCGTCATAGTCTCCAAAAAGAATTATTTCTAATAATAAATAGAATATAATTGAGTTACCTTTATCATTATCATTTTCATAGGAGATATAGGACATGATACGTCCTAATAAAGAGAACATAGTATATTTTTAAGCCCTAAATTATTTATATCTCAAAGGCATTATTCAATGATTTTTAGGTGATGATATATTGTAGCATTTCAAGATCGAAGGATTTGAATTTATAAAAATTTACATCACTATGAAAGTGATCTTCATATATACAGGTATCATATAAAGAGTATTTTTTGCAATGTACATGTTCTCATAATGTATTCAAAGGGATTTCCAACTATTCCTCACATTATTTTCAAGTCTAGGAATACCCTATAATTTCATCCAAAAGTACCGCAATGAATGTGGGGAGGTATCCTTGAAAGACATGATTCATCAACACCATAAAAACCGATTTTGAATTTCTAAGACCAAAGGAAAAAACATATATATAATAACTATAACTAACCCAAAACTCTATTATAATAATATCCCCATTCCTACCACATAGTTTTTGATACCTGAACCATTGATCAATTTTATAGAACCATTTTGACACTTCAAATTAATCTAAAATACTATCAGTTCATTGATGAGTATATTTATTCATTATCACGAGCTAATTTTGTTTATAAGAATCCACACATAGTTATAATGAAGAATCTACATAATTATAAAAAATAACTTGACTAACTCAAGTGTGTGTACTAAGTCGTATAAACCCTTTACATTCAAATTATTCTAACTGAACAATTAATTCCATTATTTACATTGGTTTTATTTAACACTCTGAAAGTGAAATATGGTATGTTCACAGAATAATATCAAAGGAAAATTACACTTCCCATTTTTGTGCAAAACCAGGGAAATGTTTGGAAAAATGTCTAAATTGTGATCCCCCATTGTAGTAAAATTTTTAATCTAAATTATTTTGTTAGTAACAAAAGTTAAAAATAATAATTGATAATAAATAATTTCAACCATTTGTGTGAAAGGTACTTCTTTTATATCCTTTATATCATAGTCTCCTCTAAATAGATAAACTATTCCTTTTAGAGATGTAAACATTACTTGTCACACATAATAATATATATGACCCATGAAAGTAAGTATCAAATCCATTGATAATATTAAATCTATGATATCCATGTAAAATATAGAGAATTATAAACAACCATAAATGTATTGATGTTTAGAGAACATTCTACATATTTAAATCCCAAGCACACTAATTGTCCAAGAGGTGATTGGATACTCATCACATATAGAATCATCCAAGTATGTAACTTCATTTCATCAATGGAATGTGAATCAAAAAAATAATGAGAATAACCTATAAAAATACATTCCTAGTAATTAATAAAATATAAATAGTAACCCATACAATCAAAAGATTTTTCAATCCTTCACGGTTATCTTCTTATCACCATACAACTACTTACCTGTTCCTTATTTGTTATATGATTATTGTAATGTCCCAGATTTTTCCATGTTTTATTTTAATATTATATGGGAATTATTTCGAGACCAGTCTTTGAGACAACGTGCAGTTTCGAGGCCCGATGAGCCTGGAACAAATTTTTGAATTTAATTTAATAATTAAATTATGTGCATGTGTAGTTTTCCTGGAAAAGTGGAATAAATCCTTAACGGGTGATCGAATCCGAAATCTGAGGGCACTGTTGCGTTTAGAGAAACGATTTTAACTTAGGTGAGGCCTAACATCGGCCGGCGTAGGTCGGTGGTGAAATCTGGCTTTTGGGCGTAACCGTAATAAAATATTTTATTAAAATATTTTACTTAAATCCTTGTTGCAACGAAATCTTTTATTCTTTTAAATAGAGATTTTGCAGGGAGGGTCAGGGTTACAATCCCCCTAACCCTTATTTCCTCTGGAGGCTCTGGAGAATACCTCCTGATGCGGCGACGACATTCTTGACGATTTATTCTTGCGGTGACGACACGGTGAGTGGATCTTCGCCGACAAACGCAGCGAATCTAGGTAGGATGTTGATTTGATTTTCCATTCACTGTTTTTTATTTCCATGACGAACACAGACTAATCCACGAACAGATTAGCCCGCAGATCGATCGTTCTTGCAGGATGAGATTTTGTGGGGATATTGGGGATGTGATTCTTGATTTTATTTTGGTTTTTTTCAACCTTATAATGGTGACAGAACAAGATCAACATGAACATCAATCAAGGTTCGCCCCTCTCGTTTTTTTGTGTTCATCTTCCCTAATTCTCGTGTTCCTCGTGAGCATTCTTCGCTTTCTTCGCAGGGCGATGAACAACGGATCGTTGCGCATCCGTTCTGTGGCGCAACGTTCCCAAACTGAAGGATCAACACCGTAACGGTCTTGCGGAGGTGCGACGAAGGTTTCGGCGGACGGATTGAAGCAGTTCGGAAGAAATCATTCTTTAGACGATTTCCGCTCGGATGGCCGGAATCAGATTTTTGGAGCCAATAAAAGGACCGAAACCCACGGATTCAGCTTCATGGAGATGAGGCGACCTGGTATCTGGAGTTTAGTGATGAACGAATGAGAAAACGAAGATCTGTAGGATCAGCTGAGGCACACGGAGGAAGAACAACGATTCTGGAAATTTCCCGACTACACACTGTGTAATATGGGATACACAGCATGTGCTCGTCCGAAGGGTTACCCAGCATGTACTCCGGGAGTACACGGACACGGGCTGGATACACGGCCAGGGGCACACTGTGTATACCGTCCTCGGCCAGACCCGGTCAGATACACGGGGTACCCCATGTACTAGTACACGGGCAGGCGACACGGACACGGGCATAGACCGTGTACGGGCACATGGCCAGTGTACATGGAGTGAGCCCAAGTGCTCAAACATGGCATGTGTTTTCTTCTACATGCCGTGTAGTTGCTTTCGACAAGCAGTGTGACACGGGCCAGTTACACAGGTAGCACCCAGGGTCAAGGAACACAGCATGTACCTTTTCTACACACCGTGTAGTTTTGTTTTGCACGGTTTGAACAAAGGACATGGGCCGTTTACACGGGCAGTACCCGAGGTCAAGGAACACAGCGTGTAACCATACTACACACCATGTATCTATTTCTTCATGGATTGAGGCACCTGCCTTCTATGACTTGGACTAGTTCTTAGGGTTCGTACCCTTGGTAATCCCTTAAAGGTTCTGGTATCAACTCCTTCATGCAGAATGATCCCTTCATCGTAACTTCCTAAATAGAGTTGTTGGAATCCCCTCTATGATACTTAGAGCTGGATCATCTATTCATTCATTGAACCCTAGGTAGAGTTCATGGTTTCGACGTGACCAACTTTACATAGGCGCCAATCCTCTTCTTAGCAGATTAGCTCAGACTGAGTTGTCAGAATCACCCCATGACTTGGATGTGATCCTCATCTGAGCATCTTGTTCCCAAGGAACTTATGGATTCTGTTATCCCTGAACGAGTACTTCGTGTCCATATCTTCAGACCTGGGAGTGTGTTCTCCCGATGGTATGCTTAGTGGAATCTTCGAGCTAGATCCTAGTGGCGGTTTTCGCGATGTTCGTTTGTGTATGAGTATATCTGGATATTCTTGTTATATGTTCTGTAGACATATACTGTGTAGTGCTGACTGTACCTTTCTTTGTGGTATTCTCCTTTGTTGTATTTTCCTTTGTGTTTTTTGGGGTGTCCTACTGGGTATTGTTATACTCACCCCTGCACGGACTTTGCCCGCACGTGTCGTGTCTTGTGAAGACGAGCGAGCCTTTGACAGGATTCTAGGTAGACCTGGACCAGATGGTGTTCAGTGAGATCATACGAGGCTGAGTGTGTACCTTCAGTGACGGGTTGCAGTCTCAGTACCTTTTCTCTACAGGTTGAACTTGTTGCAGACTTTCTTTTGGTGGGATTGTACTTTTGGCCTAGGGTTTTACTTTATTATACTTTACTACCATGTCATACCCTATTGGTTGGGTTTTAGTGTATGCATGCATCTTTTCCTTTTAGTAGTTTTTACATTTCATATTTTTGGGCTTGGAGATGTGTGTGCGTGTGTACAGGTTTATAGTCAATGCCTCCCATGTTAGTAGCATGCCTACTCAGTGCTAGTCACCAGCCCCTGGCCTATTGGAGGCGGGCTTGGGGAGTTACAACCCGGGCCCCACCGGGATGGGTCGTGACAGAGTGGTATCAGAGCTGGTCGGTTCTACCTTAGGACCGAGAGTCTGTGAGTTAGTATGGGGGAGCAATGTTAAGTGTTTCGAGTTCGGCTCTAAGGCCAGGGACCCCAGTGTTGGTGCGGCGACCGACATATCCATACACCAGGGCTCTGATAACTTTCTTTTAGACTCGAAACATAAAAACACTATTTGTATGGGGAAAAGTAATGGTGAATTCATCATATAGGAATGGGTTGTGGTTTCCATGTCCTTATTGAGTCAGCTCTCCAGATATACTCAATGACTGTGATACATCATGTTTCTTAAACAGGATTCCTCCGCGACGCGCACCCTCTAGGATCCAACAGCTCGATCATGAGGATGACCCCCTCAGTGATGAAGCTTCGATACAGGGACTAGATCCCCCAGTTCTACCACCAGGTGGCATGCCAGTTATCCCGCCCCTTGTAGAGCAGTGTTTAGCGCCTGCTGTACCAGTGGATGAGGAGCGCAGGGTGAGTGCACTCCATGAGTTTCAGAGACAGAGAACCCTCATGTTTCGAGGCGATCCGGACCCTCAGGCAGTAGAGGACTGGCTTGAGGCAGTGACTAGAGTCTTCCGTTTGGTCAGGACACTAGTAGACCAGATGGTGATCCTGGAAGCGAGCCTTCTGCAGGGCTCGACAGGGCGATGGTTGAGTTTGGTCATCCAGACTCACGATGAGGCGACTCTTGCATGGTCCGAGTTTGAGCATCTCTTTAGAGTGGATTTTTCACCGGTAACCCTAAGAGAAGTACGTATACAAGAGCTGCTTCAGCTCCAGCAGGGAACCAGGTTGGTGGCTGACTATTCGTCGAGGTTTACCGACCTCTCGCGATACTCGATGGATATGGTCAGAGATCAGTACATTAGAGCTCAGAAATTTGAGCGGGGCTTGTGTAGAGATATCTGAGCTAGCATCATCCATATGAGAAATCCTACTTATGTTGGGGTGCTCGAGCGGGATTGGGTGGTCGAGAGCTTCCTGGCGGAGCCGGGACAGCCGACAGTTGTCAGCAGTGGGTGAGCTGGAGCAGAGACCTCAGTGGCAGGGAGACGACGTCAGGGACCCAGGCATGGGAGACATTTCCAGTGGAGATCCCAGGATAGGGGATCTGCCGTACAGGGTTCATCGGGCACTTCCAACCAGCTTCAAGAGAGGAGATGTTACATAAGTGACGGCAGGGGACATCTCACTTGAGATTGTCCAACCCGCTGTGCTACAGACACGAGAGTAGTGGATGGACCACCAATATAGAGGCAATGTGTCGATCAGGAAGATCCGTGAGGCGGAAGACATGGCAGAGGAGCTGGGAGAGCAGCTGGAGTTTGTCGGCGCTTCGACCCTTTACCACCACCACCCCCAGGAGGTCCACCCCAGGCTCAAGGAGCTGGTGGGCAGAGGCAGGGACAGTTGTAGGCGACAGAGGCTTATGACCCGGGTACTCCCGGAATGATTAGAGGTACTATCTGTGTCTTTTCTACTTTGGATTCCGTATTTATAGACACAGGTTCTAGTCATTCCTTTCTGGATGCTTATCTTGTTCGAGACCTTGAGATTCCAGTTGAGCCGTTGACTCGACCCTTACGCTTAGAAACACCGATTGGAGAAGATTTAGAGATCACACACCTTTGCGGGCAGTGTGACCTGACCCGTGGTGGTGATAGTTTCTGTTGGAACCTCTTTGTGGTAGTGTCGAGGCCTTATAATGTCATTCGTGGCATGGATTGGTTATCCACATTTCATGCCCAGATTGATTGTTTTAAGCGAAGGGTGTGGTGTGTCCGCAGTTATGTAATGAGGTTCTATTTTCTCAGTGAGAGAGAGACCCAGGCATCGCAGGATGGACTCGTTCATAGGAGGGCATAACCAATTTTACATCATTTGTCTAGCCTAGCACTTGGTGTGGCATATGATACGAGTTTCTAGTTTCTAGCAGTGGTGGCTGAGTACGAGGACGTCTTTCTGGAGGATGTCCCCGGGATACCTCCTCGTAGGGAGATTGATTTCTGCATTGAGTTGCAACCCGGGATGACCCCGATATCAGCATCGGCTTAACGGATGGCTCCTGCAGAGCTTCTTGAGATAAGGATGTAGCTAGATGAATTTTAGATGATGGGCATTGTGAGACCCAGCGTTTCACCCTGGGCGGCCCCAGTGCTGTTTTCCAAGAAGCCGGACGGGAGCTTGAGGCTGTGTGTGGATTACCAGCGCTTAAATCAGGTGACCGTGAAGAACTGGTATCCACTAACGAGGATCGATGACCTCTTCGACCAGTTGAGAGGGGCATGATGGTTCTCGAAGGTTGGTCTACGATCTCACTATCACTAGATTCAACTACGGGAAGAGGATATAACGAAGACAACTTTCAGATGTCGCTATGGTCACTATGCGTACTTGGTGATGCCCTTCGGCATGAAGAACGCCCCGACAGTGTTTATGGGACTCATGAACCGGATCTTTCAACCTTATCTAGACCGATTTTTGGTGGTCTTCATCGATGATATCCTTGTGTAATCTGCATCCGAGGAGGAGCACGTGAGACACATAAGGATGGTTCTGGACACACTCAGAGAGCTCCAGTTGTATTGAAAACTCTCGAAGTGTCAGTTTTGGTTACAGGAGGTCCACTTTCTGGGACACGTTATCTCAGCAGATGGTGTAGTAGTGTACCTAGAAAAGGTGGAGGCAGTGCTAGCAGGGGAGCCACACTAGAGCGTGACAGAGGTGTGTAGTTTCATTGGGTTGGCAGGCAACTATCGGAGATTCATCCATGATTTCTCCAGGATTGCAGCGCCCATGATTGCTTTGACCCGAAGGGGACAAACTTTCGTGTGGACCGAGAAATGCCAACAGTATTTCCAGCAGTTGAGATGGAGTCTAACAAGTGCCCTGATCTTGATATTACCTCAGGAGGGTGTCGAGTACGTAGTGTTCTGCGACGCATCAGGAACCGGGCTTGGTTGTGTCCTGATGCAGAGGCAAGTGGTGATTGCATATGGCTCACGTCAGTTGAGACCACACGAGCAGAACTACGTGAACCATGATCTTGAGTTGGTAGTGGTAGTCTTCGCATTAAAGATGTGGCGGTACTACCTGATGGGTGAGCGGTTTACCGTCTACTCTGATCCCAAGAGTCTCATATATATCTTTTCTCAAAAGGATCTGAATTTGAGATAGAGGCGATGGCTTGAGTTCCTCCATGATAACTAATTTGAGATCATCTATACTCCTGGCAAGGGGAACGTGGTGGAAGATTCTCTCAGTAGGAAATCCAGTTCGCAGTTGCTGGATGAGGTGACAAGGCAGTTGGCCTCATTGCAGTTGTCTTTCATGGATGGAGATGAGGGAGATTACCTTTAGCAGATGGTTGATACCCCTCCACTCTTACAGCGAGTCAGGGAAGCACAACGTGCGGATGCTAGCTGTGAGACTCTACGTGCTCAGATATCTGCAGGCGATGTTGTTGATGGATATTTAGAAGGAGGGGAGAACGTTGTCCTTTTAGAGGGTGCACGGTAGTACCAGTGACGTTGTGGGAGAAGTTTATGATGGAATTCCATACATCCACTTTGGAGGTGTATCCAGGTGTGGCAAAGATGTACCAGGACCTCCGACATCAGTTTTGGTGGCCATGGATGAAGAAGAATGTGGTGGAGTTTGATTCTTGGTGCCTTACTTGTCAGCAAATAATGGCTGAGCACCAGGTGCCAACATGCTTGACTCAGCCCCTTGAGGTGCCAGAGTGGAAGTAGGATGGGATATCCATGGACTTCATGACAGGTTTACCACGCACGTCCAGGGGACACGATGCCATCTGGGTGATCGTTGATCGACTCACCAAGTCGGCCCACTTCCTAGCCATACGGGAGTAGGGTTCAGTAGAGAGTTTGGGATTCTTGTACGTGCATGAGATTGTTTGGATTCCTGGAGTACCATCCAAGATCATCACAGATCGTGATGCTCATTTCACATCCCAGTTGTGGAAGGGATTGTAGGAAGCTTTTGGGACTCAGTTATGCTTGAGCACAGAGTTTCATCCCCAGACTGATGGCCAGACAGAGCGGTCCATCCTGGTCCTAGAGGATATGCTAAGAGCTTGCATACTTGACTTCAGTCATAGCTAGGAGGATCACCTACCACTGGTGGAATTTTCTTATAACAATAGTTATCATTCCACTATTGGTATGGCACCATTCGAGGCTATGTATGGGCGACCCTGCAGGTCACCACTTTGCTGGACTGACCCGGGAGAGTCAACACTCATGGGCCCAGATATGGTGAGAGATACTACAGAGAAGGTGTAGGTCATCCAGGATTGGATGAAGACTGCACAGAGTCGGCATAAGTCATATGCCAACTGGAGGCGGAGGCCCATGGAGTTCAAGGAGGGGGACCATGTGTTTTTTCGGGTCTCACCACGATAGTGATTGCAGAGATTTGTCCAAGGCGGCAAGCTATCTCTGAGGATTGTTGGCCCTTTTCATATTCTGATTAGAGTTGGCGAGGTGGCGTATCTCTTGGCTCTACCTCCTCAGATGGACCGGGTACACAACATCTTCCAAGTTTCGCAACTACGAAGGTACGTGCATGATCCATCGCACGTCATCGACTGGGGTGAGCTATAAATTGATGATGGAGTGACCTTTGCTGAGTACCCAGTGGAGATCGAGGATCAGCATGATAAGATCCTTCATGGAATAGCCATTCCCTTGGTGCGTGTCCGGTGGTAGCATGGGAATCTCCAGGAGAGCACGTGGGAGCGGGAGGCTCAGATTCGCGTGCAGTACCCTCACCTTTTTGAGTAGTTCTTGTTTTGGCTTTTCGGGGACGTAAAAGCCCTAATGTGGGTGTGATGTAATGTCCCGGATTTTTCCATGTATTATTGTAATATTATATGTAAATTGTTTTGAGACCAGGCTCTGAGACGACGTGAAGTTCCAAGGCCCGGTGAGCCCGGAACAAATGTTTGAATTTAATTTAATAAATAAATTATTCGCACGTGCAGTTTTTCTTAAAGAAGTGGAATAACTCCTGAACGGGTGCTCGGATCAGAAATCCGAGGTCACTATTCCATTTAGAGCAGCGATTTTACCTTAGGCAAGGCCTAACATCGGCCGGCGCAGGTCTGTGGTGAAATCTAGATTTTGGGCATAAACATAATAAAATATTTAATTAAAATATTTTATTTAAATCCTTGTCGCAACGAAATATTTTATTCTTTTAAATAGAGATTTCAGACGGAGGGTCCAGGTTACAATCCCCCTAACCCAGATTTCCTCTGGAGGCTCTGGAGAAGACCTCCCGACGTGGCGACGATGTTCTTGACGATTTTCACCGACGACGATGACGCGACGAGTGGATCTTCGCCCGCGAATGCAGCGAATCTAGGTAGAATGTTTATTTGATTTTCCATTCCCTGTTTTTGATTTCCACGACGAATGCAAACTAATCCATGAACATATTAGCCCGCGGATCGATCATTCTTGTGGGATGAGATTTTGCGGGGATTTTGGGGATGTGATTCTTGATTTTATTTTGGTTTTTTTCAACCTTATAACGGTGACAGGCCAAGATTGACACGAACATCGATCGAGGTTCGTCCCTCTCTATTTGGTGTGTTCTTCTTCCCCAATTCTCACGTTCTTCATGAGCGTTCTTCATGTTTTTCACGAGGCGATGAACAACGGATCGTTGCGCATCTGTTCTATGACGTAACGGTCCCAAACTGAAGGATCAACACCGCAGCGGTCTTGCGGAGGTGCGGCGATGGTTTTGGTGGACAGACCGAAGCGGATAGGAAGAAATCGTTCTTCGGACTATTTCCGCTCTGATGGATGGAATCAGATTTTTTGAGCCGATTGAAGGTCTGAAACCCACGGATTCAGCTTCACGGAGTCGAGGAGACCCGATATCTGATGTTTCGGGATGAACGGACAAGAAAATGAAGATCTAGAGGATCAGCCGAGGCACACAGAGGAAGAACATCGATTCTAGAAATTTCCAGACTACACGTCGTGTAGTATGGGCTACACGGCGTATGTTCATCTGAAGGGTTACCCGGCGTGTACTCCGGGAGTACATGGACATGGTCATGATACACGTCCAGGGACACACCATATATACCCTCCCTGGCCAGACCCGACCAGATACATAGGGTACCCTGTGTACTGGTACATGGGCAGGTGAAACAGACATGGGCATAGACCATGTACAGGCACATGGCCAGCGTACACGGAGCGAGCCCAGGTGCTCGAACATGGCATATGTTTTCTTCTACTTGTCGTGTAGTTTCTATGGACAAGCCTAGTGACACGGGCCAGTTACACAGGCAGCACCTGGGGTCAAGGAACACAGCGTGTACCTTTTCTACACGCAGTGTAGTTTGGTTTTGCACGACTTGAATGAAGGACACATTCCATTTACACGGGCAGTACCCGGGGTCAAGGAACACGATGTGTGACCATACTACACACCGTGTAACTTTTTCTTAATGGCTTGAGCCACTTTCCTTCTGTGACTTGGACTAGTTCTTAGGGATCGTACCCTTGGTAATCCCCTGAAGGTTCTGGTATCAAATCCTTCATGCAGTATGATCCCTTTAGTGGAACTTCCCGAATAGAGTTTTTGGAATCCCCTTTATGAGACTTAGATCCGGATCCTCTATTAATTCCTGGAACCCTAGGTAGAGTTCTAGGTATCGACGTGACCAACTTTACCTGGGTGCCGATCCTATCCTTAGCGGATTAGCTCAGAATGAGTTGTCGGAATCACCCCATGACTTGGCTGTGATCCTCATCTGAGCAGCTTGTTCCCAAGGTACTTGTGGAGTGTGTTCTCACGGAACGAGTACTTCGTGTCCCTCTCTTCAGACCTAGGAGTGTGTTCTCCTGATGGTATTCTTAGTGGAATCTTCGAGATGGATCCTAGTGGCGGTTTTTAAGATGGTCATTTGTGTTTGAGTATATCTGGATATTCTTGTTATATGTTCCGTAGACATATACTGTGTAGAGCTGACTGTACCTTTCTTTGTGGTATTCTCCTTTGTTGTATTTTCCTTTGTGGTTTTCTGGGTGTCCTACTGGGTATTGTTATACTCACCCCTGAACGGGATTTTCCTGCACTTGTCATGTCTTGTGATGACAAGGGATCATTTGACAGGATTCTAGGCGGACCAGGACCGGATGATGTTTAGTGAGATCAGACGAGGCCTAGGTGTGTTCGTTCAGTGACGGGTTGCAGTCTCAGTACCTTTTCTCTATAGGTTGAACTTGTTGCAGACTTTATTTTGGTGGGATTGTACTTTTGGCACATGGTTTTACTTTACTGTACTTTACTTCCCTATCGTACCCTATTGGTATGGTTTTAGTGTATGCATGCATCTTTTCCTTTTAGTAGTTTTTAATTTTCAGCTTTGTGGGATTCGAGATGTGTGTGTGTGTACAAGTTTATAGGTAATTCCTCCCATGTTAGTAGCATGCCTACTTGGTTCTAGTCACCAGCCCCTGGCCTATTAGAGGAGGGCTTAGGGTGTTGTGGCTCAAGCCCCACCGGGACGGGTCATGACAATTACTTAGTATCTTTTCATTACATGAGGAGTTTCAATATTCCATGAATCACCATGCTTTTCTCATTTCATATGATGGAAACTATTATGAAATGATAATCTAGTTGATTTATATGATTTTTGGGACACATAACATTTGTTTAAAAAAACTGATTATGTAACTTTGGGAAATAAAAGTGAATATTTTCAATATGATTACAGTTGTGACATTATTTGGGTGGTGTTGTACACTATCTCTTCTTATGATCTAATGAAACTCATTAGGAATATCCGATATTACTTAAGATGTTCTAGTAAGTTTAAAATTATGTCACAAACCCCTAACACTAAAGGATATAAATAAATTATAAGGTATTTCTATAATATCGAGTGGGGGATTTACACTTTTAACTATAAAAACTATCAAGGGAAAAATAAATATTAAATATGAACAATATGATGTAATAATTGTAAAGAACTCAAAATATTAACAAATAAAAATATAAACATAATAGAAAAAATAATTAATTAGAAAAAAAGACACAAAAATAAAGCATAAAATAGGGACTATGTTGGAACCACTCCAGAGTCATGGTACATGTCCAACAACAAATATCAGAATATAGATAGCTACATAAAAGGGAACAACTAAATAAATATTGAATCTTCCCCTTTCCAATATCATAAAAAATACAATCTACAAATCCCCCCATGTCCATATTTAGGGGATGATTAAACATAATGAATTGGAAATCAATCCAAATCTTCCCACACACACCACTACGGAAAGAAAAAGTTAGGTAATATATCAAATTATAATTTAAAAAAAAAATTGGAACTTCAAAGTAGTTTACCAATCTAAAACAAATTAAATTAAAATTAAAAACAATTTAATTATTAATTTCACTATAAATAAACAAAAAACATCTCATTACTCATTCTTACATTTATTCATGGTGATATAAATGCACTAATTAGTGACTACTAATTGATCCACCAACTCTTCAATCGGTGACCATTATCTTGGTTCCTCCTATATTGAACCACACTCTAATTAATGGTCATTTATAATGTATATTAAAACAAAAAATTCCACATATTTTCAGTTCTCACTTCTATATGTTTTACATATATTGATTATTTCCTTTAAAATATTTAATTAATCATATTTCTTACATTAAAAAAATATAATAATTTAAAACCATTATTCAAAGGTGGTTTCCAAAAACCATTCAAATTACATTGTTTTAAAAATAAAAATAAAGGATGTTCCTTAAATATATTATCTAAAATTTTCATTTCAAATTCATTAAATAAATTAAATAAAAACATATCATTTATATATTAGAAGTCGTAGATAAAAGTGATAACCCACCTACATCAAAACATGTGATGAAACTAAACACCAGTACAATGAATCCTCTGTATTAGGGTTGAAAATTGTATAATTCAATAAATCAAATAATGATATCAAAATAACAAATTATATACCATAGATCAATCTATAACATATCATAAGTAATGATTTCTTGAAAATTATAAAAAATGGAGACTTAACATTTATTAAAGATATTCAAAACACCTAGATTAGTTAAAAATGGATTTTTGTGGGAGTGTAGTTACTAAAAATTCCTAGAGAAGTTTAATAGATTGAGAAAATATTCCAAGAAGATAAAAATGAGAGTTTCCTATGAAAAGTGATATTAAAATACAATTATAATATTTTATTAATGTATTTTGTAGGCTTAATAAATATTATTTAACAAATCATGAACCAACCATTCTAGAATTATTGTGAATAACTATGGGGTCGAACAATTTTATCATATGGTATGAAAAAACATTATTTTATTTCAAAAAATCCACTATCCCATTTTTATATAGATTATTAGGATTGTTGCATTATTTTTAAAAACCATGAAATGATAATAATCCTACTCCATAAATCCCATAAACACTTCCACGATATCTTGGAGAATTTTCATGGTTTTCCCTAACCATATTCAAATATTGAACCCCTTAAAACAATTCTAAAAGAAACCAAAACTCTCTAGAAACTACTAAAACACATCCCAAGAATTATATTTCTTCATAAAACAAAATTAAGGGGTGAATAACCTCAATTAAGTGTTATTATAATTATTCTACTAGGGTTTTAGTCATTCACCATAAACTATTAATCGATTTTCATTAATATTAGAGGAGATTTATCTCTGGTTCATATTTTGAGGTTATATGATATGTACTTTTTATGGTTTCATTGAGTAACACTAAAATTGATAATCCATTGGGGTATATGGATTGCCTCATTTTTGGGTATAATTATTGAAAATTGTTTAAATATAAAGTTGGTATACAACTCTACATATCATCCTTAAATAAATAGTCATTTTGTGGGGACCATTCAAACCCTAAAACATTTGTTGGGAGATTATTATATGTATTTCAAGGGAGGCTGGGATAAAAACCTTCATATTGATTAATTTTTATACAATAATAGATCTCACTTGAGAATTTAGATGGCTCCTTATAAATCCTCATATATAAATAAGTTCATCACTACTATGTTATAAGGTGAATTTGGGAGACAAAATCTAATTGGAATTGAGCTAGAATTGGAAATGGATGAGAAATTTAGATCCACTAAAAACACTTCATTGAATCTATGATTGGATATTAAAGTAATTTTAAAAATAATCAGTGACATCTAGAGTTTTATTTTAGGGATAAATTATTCTTATGGATTTCTCCTTAGAATTAGGTTATGATATTTGGAAAGAATGGAATGATAAGCCTCAAATATAGAAGTACCTTTGAGATTATTGATATAATAGGGATGGTATCTTATCACTAAGAGATTTATAAAAACCTCCCGTATTTTAATGATTTGTTCGTTGTATATCTTTTGATAAAGTAACAACTATATCCTTTACATGTATAAAACTCCTTGGACATACCATTGGGACATGATCTTTGTTATGATGAACAATTGAATAAATATAGGATCGAATATATAATGTGTGGAGGAACAAGACCACTCACCTGGTTAAGTCTCTATATAGAAATCATAAATTCAAGAATTCAAAATAAAAACATAAATATTGGCTGAGGAATATGTATCCTTATTTGTTTTTATTAAAGTGATTTAATATCTGTAGGGAAATTCTTATAAGGGGTAGAATGTTACACCCAAAGATTTTGAAATATATTTAACTTTAATAAGAAAATGTATTTGATAGTTTTTGAAACATGTAAAAATGAATATATGTGAATACTGAACATATATTATAAAATTAATTATGTTATATGGTATTTAAATGAAATATAATTATTAAAAATAATTTCTAATTCACCTATAAAGTACTATTTATCCTAAAGAACTGTTTTAAAAGAATTTCATTATGATCATTGATTACATGAAATAGGTGTTACAAAAAGATTTATATAAGTATAATGTTAATTTAAAATTATTTTTTTCACATGTATAACATTAATTTATTGGTTATAATTTTTTTATAATGAAAAATTAATTCAATTTAATATAAAAGTTGATGTTTTTCAAAACAACTAATATTTTTTCACACAATGTTTTTATATGAATAAATTAAATAAGTCACTATTGAAGATTTATTTTAAGGAAAATTTTAGATAACATATTTAATTAAATTTTATATATTTGATATACTTGATTTTACTAGTAAACTAAAAAGTTTAAACTTACATTTTATGCTTAAAAATTCATTTTTTTCTAAAAAATATTTTCATTGTATTTTTCCAGATTATTTCTATATTAATTTCAACCAATAATGTAAATTAAACATGAAAATATGATTTCTATATTTTTAATTAACATTTAAAATATTTGTAATGATTCCATTTTCATTTTTTTGATTATAATGAATAAGAACTATGGTAAAATATTGTTACCTAAGTTGTTGTTGAAATGGGTTAATGAGGATGTTATATTAAAAAAAAATGTTCAAAATTACTTATAAAGTTGTCTAAATTTTATTGGTAAAAGAGATTCCTACCTTAACTTATCTTAGATTATAACATTTCAGAACCATAACGTTTGATTAAATTTTAATGTTTTAGGTATTTATTAGAGTTTAATAAACTTCATTTCTTAAAGGGAACATACTCTCTTCTCTTATTCAGACACTTTTATCCCTCTAGATCATCAAACTAAATCTAAAATATCTTCTGAACTATGATTCACATATCGTAGATCTTCTAGTTGTAATCGTGTAAGATTTTAGAATTGATATTATTTAAATTAATAATATGTTTAATAGCTTTCTCCACAGAGAACACCAATATAAAATAATAAATGAAATATTTATTATCAATATTATTTAGTTAAAATTAAATATTTAATAATTAAAAAAATAACTCATTTGAAAATTCATAAAAAATTGAAGGGAATCACAGAATTTTTTAAGAAGGAATTTAAAAAAAAAAGATGTTTAGCTACTCATATATATTGAATTTCCATTTATAAGATAAATTTATAAATTATTTTATATAAATTTTAAAAAACGGAATTAATTTTTGAATTTCAAAATGAAAAAATATCTTCATGCGTAATTTTTATGAATTTTCTCAAATATTGTTTTGGTGAATATAACAAAAATATTGATTTTTGTAATGTCATTGCTGTTATGAAATTATAATAAAAAATAATGGAATAAAAGTTATTGAACAGTTATGTATATATATAACATATATATTTATAAATTAAAATAAATCATTTATAAATAAAATTTTAAATTTATTATGCCGATGTGAAACATTTTAAAAATTGATGTAATATTTTATATAAAAACAATTTTTATTCAAAAACATAAAAAATTAATTTTAAACTCATATATAAATTAAATATAACACAATAGATTTCATATTTTATATAAAAATAAAAATATTATGTAATAAGATCAATTTCATTTTTGAAAAACAAATTATGATTACAAATATTAAATTTTATAGACATGATAATAGTAAAACTATTATTCTGAAAAAATTATTTTGTTAATAATGTGTAATTTTTTCTAATAAAATTAAATTATATATTAATAAAAATGAATTTAGTATTATTTTTAATATATTATATAAAACTATTACCGCTCATTAAATTGTTAATCAATACTAAATATGATTAAGAACAATTAATGGTAAAAGAAATATTTTTTCAGAAAAATATTTTCTTATATATCAAATTTTTTAATTTCAATGTTAATTTTCTGCAATTTTGTATTTAAAATGGATTAACTATATGTTAATATTATCTTCAGAAGACACATATATTATAATAGTGGTTATTTTTTACTTTTATTATTACTTATACCACTTCATTAAAAATAGTCACAATTGAAAAAAACCAAAACTGTAAAATGTAAACCCCTAATCGTAAATGAAATTAAACAAATTTAAAAAAATGATTTATCAATCATATAACACACCATAATCCATTATTTTTAAATTATATAACAATTATACCTTAACTAGATTCAATTCATTATTGGAGAAATGGATGTTCGCAAAATATCCCTTTTCAACACTTATAAATGGGTATCACAACCACCCTCAGAATGTTACACATATACGTTGAAATATCCTATAAACACTACCAATTTTTCTTCTAATTTAATTCTCCTTCATATCATAAGGACCCCGACCACCATAATTTAGTGTAACAACTTCATTTATAATGATACATTCAAGATAACGTTCATGATCCAAAATATATTCAAGCATTTTAGTAAAAGATATGAATTATGGAATGGGTTTCACTATCTCATTTTAAAATTCATGAAACATGTTTTATATTGTTCCCCATGATTACTCTTATATGGTATATAAATTTCACTATTTCCTACTATTAAGACTTATATCATTTCATTCATTATATTGTAATGGCCATTTCAGGGTAACCTTAAATATTTTTTCACCCTTACTATAAGTATTTTAGGAAACCAAATTATCCAACATTGAGTTAGGATTTTTCTTATTTTAACTATTTAAAGTAATTTGTGAAAATTATTCTCTTTTATTTTTATGTTATACTTTTTCTGTATTTTCTAGGAATTTAAATTTTGATCTCATAATCCAATTTATAAATTTATCTTGCTTAACGAATTTTGATATCTGTATGGGATTTGGTTGACTCAAATTTTCTATCATTGATTTTAAAAATTATTCCATGATAATAATTTTTATATGTTTTATAAATTATTATATTTTTATTTCGTTAAATATTTCCACTTTTCCATCTGGGTGAAGTTATGTTTTAACTCAATGATTCTTTCACGGTGAATTTCATTCTCATCGAAGTGTATCATTTTTATCAAAATAATATATATCATCTTCTTTAAATATGGGAATTCCTACTTTTACATGTTCCTTAATCCCAAAATTTTCTTTCTTTATTTTTTTAAAACCTAATCATGTATTTTATTCAAATAAATCCATAGTTTTCTTCTCATCTTTACAAAATGAATGTTTAATAAATCATATCACAATGTAGATTTTGGACAAAGTTATTTAAAATTATTAAATATAATTATCATACATTAAAAATAAATACATTCCATAACGTTTTTTAAAGAAATTTTATTTGTTTTAATTTTTTAAAAGGATATACCATTGTAACTTCTTTTTGAAATTAATTGTTTTTAAATATTTCACTTATATTTTTTTAAAATTGTGTCACTTTAATGGATTCATTATTGAATATTTTTTTAAATAAAAGTAAATGTTTTTTAAAATTATTTAACTTCATCTTTTTTAAACTATAACAAATTATCCAGGAATATACTTCTGAAATTTGCTTTTAGAATAAAATAATTTACAAATATTTTCAATTAATCAGTTAAAAACTAACATTTTCAATGTATCAATAACTTAATCTTCTATCCCAAATATAAATGTGTTTTTTAAAAATATTTTTTGATTTTTATTCAATTTCACTATATCTAAAAATGATTCTTATCCTATATGTTATTATTCATTAACCACCATCATTTTTTTTTTCTAAATTACTCTTTGGGGATATTTAATTTTTGGTATAAACAATCTTAATTATTAAGGTCAATTTGGGTTATACCATTTATAAATGATTTGAAACCAATTTTATCTCCCTGGGATCATCCTGTTATGATATTGGATTGATATTTTTGATGAAAAACATGTGTACTTATTTTTTTTTGAGACTATTTGTGTATGATAAATACTTGAGATAGTTTTCAACTAATAAAACCAGGAGATGGTTTGGGTATGATAAATCCCTAAGAAGGTGTGTGTCTTATAAAACTATGTGACTATTTGGGGCTAATAAAGACCTTATACGGTTTAGTTATGATAGATGAATAATTTTATTTGGGTAAAATAAAAACATATGACATTTTGGGTTTATTAAATCCATTTAATTCATTAGTTAAGTATTAATATCTCTGGACATAATGATGTTATTCATGGAAATTTTATTAATTTACATCCAAAAACATAGATGTTTTGTTGGTTCAAAACATAAATCCCATATTTAAAAAAAATAGGATGTGTGTACATTTTTTCATAAAATTATGTTTGTATATTGTGTTTTTTGACAACTTAATATGTGGTAATGATTGAACATTCTCAAAATGTCATAATTTACATGTGATAATGATTGATCCAAATTCGTTTGTTGTGAACTGTTTCAAGGTATTGGTGTATTTCCATATCTAATACCTATTATTATGTTTATATTATCATTATTATAGAAACTTTTTCCTTATTATATATTTTTTCATTTTTGAAAACAATTCATTATATAATGATTTATGGTTAACTCTTATTATTTAATGTTTTCTATAATATAATTTTTATCCCTATGAATGATTTCACATTTATTTGGATTTAACCCTCAATTAAATTATATATGTTTTCCCATTCTCATAATTTTATCTCAACCCTATCTTATATTTCATTTCCCTAGTATTTAAAGGTGTGTATTATATGTGGGATATTGGGAAGTGAGTCTAGATGCGCTTGATTATTGAAAAAGTTCACAAGTGACATAAAAATAAATTCCATATATAGATGGTCCTCAATGGAACTATACCAATGGTTTATCTATGTTTGTGAAATTATTTTGAGATGTATTACCAATGTTTTTGTTTTCATGTTTATCTTGGATCTTCTTATTTTGTTACAATTTTTATTTTTAAATATATGTGTTGTGGGCATTGAAATCAAGAGTGTGGGTCTGGGGTGCCTCAATTGCCAAAAAATAATTTTTTATTAACATTTGAGGATTAGATTATTTATTTATCATGGTGAAAACAAAAATTAATTAAAACCCTTATGGGTAAATATAAGGTATACCTCTATGTGTTGGATCACTTCCTTATATTTTGGTTATTTTTTAACTATGATGTGTTCTAAGAAATGGCCTCTTTTTTCTGGGCACTACAAATGGATGTAGGATGTGCAGTAAATATAACTAGCATTAGTAAACCTTAAAATAGAATAATTGATATTAACTTTACCATCAACCGTTGAATGGAAAAGAGGCATAACTATAGTCCTGGGATGACACTCTATTGGGATTTTTTATGGTTAATTCAAATTCTCTCTAATGAAGCATTATGATGGATTTGAGTTTGATTTCAACTAATTATGTTTGATTATATAATAGAAAAATAACCGTTGATAACCAAGTATTTACCAATTATATTCATAGGTTGAACCATTTATATCATATGTTAAATATGAAGATTAATCTTTTGAAGACATTATTATATCGATGTTTTTATATTCATATTTTGGATATAATTATAACTATTTTAGTCATAATATTAGTTTAATTATGATTAAGAAAATTAATCTATGAGAGGTGTGTATCTAGAAACCATTTTGTTTTATATTTGAAAAATGGGCACACATAAATTGTTCAAAATAAATGAATATCCATGTTATTATAGACAAATGATAATTTCCTAGTCATATCTAAGGTGGTGAGGTTAATATCTAAATATAAATTAAATATTTAAACACATAGATATTTTAGTTACTAGGTGTTATTTATCAATGATATTATTTTATATTATAAATGTTACGAGCATTATATTAAAAATCAAGAAAATTTTCTTTTTTAGTTTATCATTAAGGGTTTGAAAACATATATTAAATGGTAAACATTATAACTGATATTAAGAAAAAGTTTTATTTTAATGTATTTTTATTGAAGAACACTGGATTGAAGGATGGATAACCGTTGTGTTTAAAAGTATTTATTAATTTTAAAAACATGTGTTAGATTGTATTAATAACCTGGGAAGTGATTACATTTTTAATAAAAAAAATGTTATCCCCGATATTTTGTAGTAAATTTTATATCATTTTATGGGATTATGATATATATAGACCATTTTATGTCCTTATGAACTATTATTTAACCAAATATGAGGGTTAAGTATATTTTTAATTTATTGATGAATATAGAGTTTCCTTGTAGTTTAATGTATTAGTGACTCATAGTGTTTTGGTAAAATAATGTTTTTTAGAATGTCTGGTTATGATATATAATTATTTGAGAATATGATTGTATCAGTGACTAATTATGTTTAATGAATCATATGTAATATGATATAGACTAATAGATTATGGTTTCTTTTATATATAATGTTTTATCTCAATTGTTAAATTTGTTAATATTACTTTAACATTCATTTATTAGTTACAAATAATTAAAATTTGGGGTGCTTAATTTATTAAAAGAGATATAATGTACAAACTGAGATTTTTCAATAGATACATTTTAAAATTAAAAATATTTATTATAGATTACTCATTAATAAATAATGAACTGAATTTAGTTATGAAATATTTATTATGATAAAAATTCATGAATAAGGAAACCACTAGTAAATTAATATTTTTTAATCAATTGTAAAATGCTAGTAAATTTTGATTAGGAATAGTTAATATTTTAAAGCGGCATGTTTCAATAAAAGGAGTTTATCATTATGTATATTGAAATTTCATTTAACAGTAAGATTTATAAAATTTTGAATTAAAATAATAAAAATTTTAGAAACACCCTGATATTTTATGAAATATATTTTAAAATTTAATTTAATTTCTTCAATAACTTATGTTACCAGAAAAACAAGGTTTTTAAGGAATCATGTTATATTATTAATATTTTTATTTATACAAGATCATTATAAAAAATTTGTTAAACCTGGTTATATAAATAGGAATAATTAGTTTTAAAATAGTAAAAATACATCTTTAATATATATAAAAATATTGATAAAGTGATAATTAATTTTTAGTAAAGTCTTTAAAGGTTTTCAATAATACTATTTGTCTCAAACAATGTTTTTATTTCATTTTTAAAAAAAATAAAAAATTAATTTTTACACAATTAGTAAAATTATATGAAAAAATAACTTATTTTTTCAAATATAAATGTCGAAATTATCATTGATTTAATTTTTTATTATTTTATAAAGAGATTAATTTTTCGATGAATAGATAACAAACAATGACTTTTATTAAAAACTGCATTTTCATTTAATGAATTTATGGATTTACATCCTATATAATTTTTTTTTTAAAATTAAGATAAGTTCAATTATATAATTATTAATATAAATTATGTTATAATAATAATTTTAATATTGAATTTTTATATTAAAAATTTCGTAGTAATGAAATGTTTCTCAATGGAAACCCACTTTTTGGTCACATCTATGGGTTTAAATTTATATTATATTCTTCCACTTCTGTAAATGGAAATCGAAAAAATGTATTACATATTTGTAAAATGAAAAATTATTATATTAAAATAATTTAAAAATACTTTTTTATTTTAAAATCAACACTAAAAATAATAAAAATTAATTACCACGGTTAATGTTAAAACGGGTCAACTAGGGGTCGAACTAAAAATGTAATGGTTAAAAATACATATATATGTGTCCAACATGACTTTTATGGGCATTTTTATATTAGATAATATTTATAGTTAAATAATTAACCATTTTGGATCTGTTTTTATTTTATAAAAATTGGTACACTTTACATTATTCAAAACATCAATGTTTGTTCTCTCCCCCACTAATAATTGTTCACACCCTTTCCTATCCTAACAACCCTTCCAAATCAATTTTTTTATTGAAATTAAAACCCAAATTCAAAAATTATTTCAATACCAACATTCTAAATTAATTATTTTGATTTGTAAATGATCATAAGAATATTTATATATAAACTATAATATATTCTCTAAAGAAGTGGCTAAATTCTTAAACTAGTGTTTTTGGTTTTATTTATTTCAATTACTCCTTAAAACCATCTTCAACAATTATAATATTATGAAATAATTATTTCCATTAGAATTATTAGTTATTATTTCAATTTCATGACATAAAAGTTTCTCTACTTCCATTATGTGTGAAACAAAATTGTTCATCGTGGGCACAGCGGGCTGCCGCCTCACGAACCGATATAAATCATTTTCCATCCCCAATATGAGAATATGGATATAATGGTATATATAAAATATTTAAATTATATTTATAACACATTTAAACTTATGTAATTATTATTTCTTAAAAAAAATTACTTTTCTTTTTGTGGGATTACGATAATGTCGCTCATATGTACAATAAACTACAACCTCATAAAGTAATGTGATTCGTTATTTATTTACACTTTACATGAAAAATAATTAGGATTGTTTTAACTTAAATATGTTATATATATGACATAAAATTTATTATGTAAATATAATATACTATTTACCTTTATTTAGTTTCATCTTTTGATAAAATGGAAACAATGTTCTTGCGTACGTATGGCATATTGTCTCCAAGAATGATGTAATTCATTTTATATATAAAAAATTAATATATTAATAATATATATATATATATAATGAATATATAATATATTTATTTCATGGTTATAATTATTGTGATTATGAAACTATAATCAATGTAAAATGACATAGAATACGAAACCAATGCGTATGTAAAAAATGAAATATTTATTACCTAAAATGTGATTTTAACAAAACATTATAAACAGAAATTTAATAAAGGTTCATATGATATTAATATATGGTATGATTCACATTATTATTATTATTAAATATATTTATAATAAATTTAAATTTATTATACATATGGGTCTCACATATAAAAATTAAGTAGAGACATAAGGTAAGAGATTTTTATTTCAATTGGTCTTTATTGGTAAAAACATTTTTTTATAAACCTATAATATTTTATGAGGTATTTATAAATCCACTATAAAATTTAATATATTTATTTTATTTATTTTCATGGAATTTTATGTTTTATTTAAAATTAAAATTTCATCGGTCTTACAATTAAAAGATACTAAAGTGGTAAGTGGTTTACCATACAATATAAATGTTTGTCAGGAGTGATTATGTTTATACTTACAATAATGAAATTATATGGCCTGTAACCCAATAAAATTGGGAATTTTATTATCCTATGGTTATTTCAATTGAATAAATTTTACTTTTCTTTCTCTCTCTTTATGTACTCAGTGTTCCAAAATTATATTTTTAAAATAATCAAACTATATTTTTCTCTCAGACCAAAAACCCCATTTTCATCCATATCCGTGTTTTGTAAAAATGATTCCTATATTTTATTAATATTAATCTATTATTTAATAATTTAAATTTTAATATTTTTTTCATTTTACAATAAAAAATTAAAATTATTATTCATGCCTTTTTCTAATCAAGGCCTATTTAGATTTTTTTGTAATTATGAATCAAAAATCATTATTCTATCTTGTAGTCTATGAATATAATTTCATTCCACCATGAACTTTTTGTTTTAATAATTTTATTGTCAAGGTGAAAAGTTTATTTTCCCAATGAAATGATCCATGTGATATTTCAACATTATTGTCAATATCAGATGAAAACCTTTTATGTTACATAATGTTTTTCTAGGTATATGATCCAATGATATCATATTTATTCTATCACTAGATGTTTTATGTTTATAATGATTGTAATTTTGTGAATAATTCTTCTTTTCAATATGTTATGTTGTGATGAAATGTTTAAAAACCCATTTTTTTCATGGGTTATGATATTTTAAATTTCGTATATATACAATTTCATTTCATTTTTTTATTTGATGAATATTTTATGATCTTTTGGAAAACGTATGTATTGTCGTAATTGTGTGATGTGAGGTACACATATCTCTAATGACCCTAGCCTAACTTATATAGACCATACATTTCTTTTGAGGAATACTTAATACATTATATAATTAAACACCCAAAGACCTTATTAGTTTAAAAAAGATGGAAACATGGAGAAAATTTTTATTTCTTGGTAAATGATATTCAAAATATCCTATAAATTTCTTCCCCTTTAGTTGTATTACATAAAATCTTTATTTATATCATTGAGAATGAAAAACATAACAAATGTGTGCTTAAGTTCTCAGTAAGGGTAAAAATTGAAAACATAAATATAAGAATGTAATAACATGAACATATATTTTGAATATAAAATATTTTCAGTAATAAAATAAATCTTGGTAGTATGTAAGGAATAAATCATAAATGAACATTTACCATGATAACATAACATTTTCATAAAACAGAAGTTGTGGTAAACACATACGCATAAAAAATCATTTCAATATCATCCAAAGTCATTGTAAAGACCATCATAGTAGACAAGGTCCAATTATAAACCATGTTACCTCCTTATTGTAGATTTTTTTATTGAACCATATATACATTCTATTTCATCCCTGTATTACTGAACAAGATATACTTATCGTTTCAGCCCTATATTACTGAACAAGATATACTTGTTGATTCATCTCGGTATTACTGAAATGAATTTAATTGTCATTTCAATCATGTATATCTCATAATATATAAATCATTACATAATTAATTGTAATGAGATATAGGTCCCATCCATCACATAATTAAAACCATATATATGTGTGCCACAAAAGCATAAATTATTCATCATAGTAAAACCCAAGAAATAAAATGGGTTTCTTAAACCTCATTGCTTTATAACAGAATCAATTTTAAAAATTTATTTCATAAAGATAATTCCATCAAACACATAATCAACCATAAGAATTATAGGATTGTATACGTGAAACATATCCCTAATCTTATATGGAAAATAATTTTTGAAAAAACACATGAAATTATATCTTGAGGAAAATATCCAATCTTATTAATTTTTATTCTCAAAATAATGTGAAATAATAAAAGAAAAGAATAAAATTAAAAAAAAATATTTTAAAGGAATCATCATGGAAAGAATCCATTTTTAAATTTTATAAATTTATTCATTCTTTATAAGTTAAAACAATCATTTTTCTTGTACTTTTATAGGAAAATCGAAAAAGTTCCTCATATGGAAAACGATATAAATATTCCTTCCAAACCATGTAGAAAAATTAAAAAATTGGTAAAATTTACTTTATAAATTAATAGGAGAATATTGATTATTTTATGATAACATATTTATAAAAAAATTTCATGTATAGTAAATATACCATAGTAAATAATTACATATAAACAATCCGGAATAATAATGAGATTACCAAAATATCTTTTACCAACATATAAATAGTCAAATAGTATTCCGCATAAAAAAATGAAAATTATATGTATATGTAAATATAATAAAATTAGTAATAAGAAACTTAAAACATTCATGGGAAGAACAAACACCACAAAATATAAATATGTTTTCTAAAAGGCATATGTCCCATGGAAATAAAATTTTGACAAAATAATCCATTACCTTTGGACGGATTTTCTATGTATATTTATCAACCACCTATATAATGATATAAATAAAGTCATTGAATTATTAAATAATCTTATTTATTTTTATGATATCATATAAAATCGTATTCTCTAATGTTTGTTAGTAACATCTCATTGTAATTTGTTATTTGGGTATTAACTGCTTTATTTTCTAATACATGTTTTGTCAAATAATTTTCTGTTATGATTCTTCTGTCATATATATATTTTAAAATAAAGATATTAAAAATATATATATCATATTTTTGTATTTTTTATATTTATATATTCATTATTTAAGGGACATCAGGTAGAATGAATCACATTGCATCGTGGAGACGATGTGCAATACGTACGCACGAGCGATGATATCATTTAATTAATAATGCAATGGTATAGAAGTGGATGGTACATATATAAATACATAATAAATAAATTTTCGTTATACTCATATATAGTTAATATATCCATCATTATACCCATCCATTTCCTGTAGTGGTGAAAAACATGTTACACCATGATGTGGAGACGGTAAGCCGTACGTAGGCATGCATGGTGATTTCATTTTTTCATAAGATGGGTAAAATGTGGAATATGATTTTTTTCATAATTAAAATATAATATCAATATATACGTGATATTAGAGTTGTTAATATATAAATAAATCACTCGTGAAGTGAAAATAGAAAAAGAAAGAATATGGAAAGAATCGATAGAGGAAATTACATCTTTTTGGACAAGGTTCCTTTAAATCTCTTTTTAGAGCACTAGATTTGGTCTCTAAAAAAACCAATAACCTATATAGTGATACTAGGGATGTTGATATGGGAAAAGGTTTGGTGTTTCCGAGATTGAAGGGTGAATGTTTTGTGAATAATTGAGGGAGGAGGTTCCCTTTTATAATTAATGTGTGGGGCACTTTTGGAAACCTAAAAAATATTAATTTGTAATAAAATAAAATCCCTCTAAAAAACCTCAAAAATGTCCCAATTTAGATCTATATATGAGATAGGAATATAATATAATCACAAAATATATTTAATAAAACTTTTTTTCTTCAATTTATAAACTATCATTTTAATTCAAACTTAGTTTGTATATTTAATTTTTATTAAAATAATAAATATTGAAATTTTAAAAGGGTACAATTTTTATTTAATTGATTTAAATTAGATCATAAATAAGTACCTTGTAGAAATTTAGACCATATTATAATTATTATATAATTAATTTATACTTTTTAATGATTTTTTAAAATTTTAATAAAACATTATTTGGAAAAAAACAACAATAGTGACAATTTTGACAATATTAAATTCATATATTTTTTAAAATATCAATATAAAATGTTATAATCGAAACCTTTTACTAGAAAATAAAACATATAAAATGTTATTCTTATTATATTATGAACTTGAAAAGTTTAACATCACATTAAAAAAATATATAAGTGTCATAATCTCTTCTAGAAGGATCCAAATGGTCAATAACACTTCTATTGGATGATTATTATTGCGATATACGGGACCAATAAGATTTGGTCAACTATTTGTGTCTTTTAATATTTAATATCATTTGGATAAAATAATTTTATAGATTTTTCATTAATTAAATAATTTTAACATCATCAATTTATAAGCCTTTAATGTAATTATTTATTTCTTAAAAATTCAAAATAAATTACCATGATAAATAAATAAAAATATATTTCAAAGAAAGTATTTATTGTAGAATATATCTTCTGTATATCCTTATTTTAAAAATTATATATTATTTCAAACATGACTGTGATGCCTTTAAATTTTCATTAAATAAAATATTATAAATACATTAATATCTCTCAAATTTCCCCAAAAAGAAAAAAAAAATATATATAAGGAAAAATGTTTATGAAATTAAAATTTTCAATGTAGATTAATTGATACCACTCATTTTCTATATGTGGACACATAATATATATTTAAGACAACAGAAAAGTCACCTATGTCTTTCCGTGATATAAATTTTATTTAAGTATTTTTATAGAAAATTGTCCATTAAATGGCATTATTTTGTTCCATATGAGTTAAGGTTCCAATTATGTTTCTAAAATTAAATTTTTTCATTTTCTTTTTTCATTTTATAGTCACTATAATTTTATTTTTAACCTAAATTACCTAATATACCCTTACCATGGTAATAATTTTTACCATTGTTTCTATTCATATGGTTTAAAATAAAAGGGACCTATATACCAAATTTGGACCACCTGGATACAAATTAGAAATAATTTTTTCAAAATTAAAAACACAGAAGTTGAAGAATTAAATTTAAAATAAAACTAGGAAAATTTCACAAAAAACGGTTTTTTTCACAAAATGTCCCTTTTAAGTAGAAATTTCTTTTATAACAAATTCATGTATAAAATAGTTTTCGAAAACCATAATTCAAAAAAAAATTAACTAAATAAAATTTAAACTAATCCAAAACAAAATTTTATCCTATAATTACTTTAAATGAAAATAATTTATTTAATATAAATTAGTATTTTCACTATTCATCAAAAAATGAAACATATCGGATAAATACCAAAAATTAAAACAAAGAAAATTTTAAAAATATTCTTCCTGAAAAATGATTATATTTTTAGATTGAATATATAATTGTGTCAAAATAATATTTATAATGTGTGCACCATCAAAAGGAAGAAAAACTGTTGTTTTTTTAAAAAAATTATTCTTTTATCTTAAAATTTGAATTTTTTCTTATATCATATCCAGAAAAAATATAATATGAATGTTAAACATTAGATTGAATCCCTAAAGAGTGATTTTATTATTTTATAGACTCACTTATTTTCGTTTAAATAGTATTTTTATAAGTTAATACTATTCATACCCATTATTATAAGGACTTGGTTATAATATTTAGTTGATAACTTATACATGGTCTTAGGTGAAAAGAATTCTATTAAAATAACATGAAATTTTTCATAACACAAGCCATGCATAGTGCTGCGTATTTCTCAAGATAATACAGTGTTTTGTATAGCACAAGCTAATGTTGGGGTTGCGTACAACATAAGACATCAATGAAATTAAAAATAATATATCTCATCAAATCCCGGGTGTTAAATTTTACCCCATTGAAATGAATTTATCTATCAAAATTTTTTAGGGTAGTAAAATATTTACTAGATGAATGTTTCTGTTACAGAAACCCACATCATAAAAAGAATACTAAAACTTCATTTTATAATAGGAAAGTTAGAAACATAATGGTTACAAAAAGTAACTCCTCACTATGATTCTATATAGAAGAACATAGTCGAGAAGTGAATTCATGGACATGAAAGAAAAATCTAACCATAATGTTTTGATGGGGAGTTATAGAGAACATGGTTTGGAAAAAGTTAGAAACTAGAAATCCATAAATTTTTTATGATTTAAGGGACCATCTGATTAATTGGACGAGAAGGTACTATGATAACTTTTTTCTTTCAAGATGTTTTACATCATTTTAAATAAAATGAATAGAAATACTTACTTGATATTAGTACAATATCATTTTTGTTCATTCCTTGAACAATTTCCACTTCATCTATTAATCAGTGAAATGTAGTTTTATTTTTTCTTCTGGAAGTGCTAGTATATCATGCAATCTATAAATAAAATGATAGGTCATTCCATATTTCTCCATAAAATTTTTTTTCACAGGTTATCAAATATGCATAAGTCGACCTATAGTGATATAATAAATTAATCAAAAAACATCTAACAGAATATAAAAAATACTACCCATAAATGGATAACCCTATAATCCTTCCAAAAATTTAAGTTCTCCGACTTTATATGGAGGTTATGTAAGTTGGATAAGCATTTGTCTCTCATATCTCATAGGGAAATTCTTGGCTGACACATTCCAAAATTGTCAATACCTTAATCATGTATTCTCTTGAAGCATTAATTACCATAGAACCTTTGTGAAAGCATGAATGCTATCAAAAATTAATAATTTACACACACAAAAAATACCCAAAAAATTTATAGACTTATAACATGAGATAAAAATGTCTTTATATCAATCTTCAGGTTATTAATACTATTAAAAATATCATTATGTCCTTATCACAAAATTATAAAAATATCATGTGTTATCCAAAACAAATCAATCTCTTTTGATGGTTATCGGTACCATATACTTATGGAAATCCATAATGTACCAATATATAAATATTTCAATATTCCATATTATGATAAAAAACATTCTAAAACATTATTCTTTAATCCCATTACATAAACTCTCAATCATTTCACCACTTCATTTTCATACTCAACATCACCAATAGTGATCCCATGTGATTTTTATATGTCTTTGGACTTAATAGGTTGTTGATTTTGACCATCATTAATATCCATCGTATTAGGGAATTGGTCAAAATAATGCCCCATTTCATTAAACATGTATTAATGTACTTTGGGTGGTGAATTCTTTCTAGGCTTTTCTCTAGTCATATCATTAGGCAAATTTTTCACATTACTTCATCACTCAACTACCGGATGACCTTGTTTTCCACACTTAAAACATTTTTAGTCCCTTTAATAAAGTTTCCACCGTGCTTATCTCTACATATTGATCATAAGGAAACACTTATCTTCCATTCACTAATTGTTTAGATTTTCCCTTGAACTCCACCTTTTGATTCTTGTCAAAACCATGTAATTTCTATGTAACACCAACATCCATTTTGACCAAGATGGCATAATTCACAATCTATTAATTTCTACTAAAGTATCTCATAGATAATTCCCTTGGAAGACTTGGTTTTATACCACTTAAGAATTGATCAACTTTAGTTTCAGGTAGGATGATAATGCCAGAAGAATACCTTGAAAGTCTTCTAAAAGTTTCCTCATATGTGTAAACTGATTCATCATCCATTTGATTAATCACAAGAAACTCCTTTTCCATCTTCATTCAAAGACAATTATGAAAGTGGTTATTGAAAAATAAGACATTTAATTCGTCCCATTCCATGGATTCTTCTTCATCTTCTTGCCTTGTACTCTTGATTAAAGTCTACCACTGTTCCTCCCCAACTTCTAAATAATAAACAAACAAAATGACCTTTTCATGTTATAAATAGTGAAGGATAGAAAATAACTTTTCAATTGTACTGATCCATTGTTCTGGAATAATAGGACCAATAGACCCACTAAAATAAGGAGGATGTTGATTAATGAATGACTAAATAGAATATTGTTCCCTTATTTGCTCATTTGAATGATCAGAATGATTCATAGCTTTTGTAAGTATAGTGATACGATTTTTCTATCCATGTACCATATCATTTGGTTGTTCAGGAGGAAAATATTTTCATTTCCCACTACATTAATCACTAACACAATTCCTACAGGTTCCAGCCATTGTTTAAAACCCAAAATTAAATGTGTGAGAAGAAAAAAACATATGAGGAAAACAACATAATCCAAGGGGGTCATAATATCTAACATCATAGGTTTAATCCATGGTTATTCATGATCGTTACAAAAATTCTAGGACTATAGGAAATAGTTATACTTAACGTTAGAAATATCACAATATGTACGTTAGAAATATCTATAGTGATATCTCTAAATATTTCATGTCCTAGTTTCCAATGAATGACTAATGCTTCGCTCTGATACCAACTCCAACATCCCAAGCTTGAATTACATGAAAATCAAATTTATTTTTTCATAATACTTAATATATTACAAAAATAAATTCATAAATACCATATTAATTTAGTGTCTTTGGAAACTGGGAACACATTCTTCTAGATTGGTGAATGATCTTCAACCACTCCCATACCTATCTTCCCCTTTTAGTTTTCACACCTAAAACATTTATTTATATACTAGGAGAAAGAAAAACATAAATATTGTGATCTCAAAATCTCATTAAGGGTAAATATGGAAAACCTAAACAAAATAATGTAAAAAAATGAACATATATTTTGAATATCAAAAAATTTCAGTAATAACATAAATCGTGCTCTTGTAGTGATTTCATGTTTTCATAAGATGGATATAATGTGTAATATAGTTGTTTTATAATTATATTAACATCTCAGTATATAAGTGATTCAAGATATGTAATTGTAAAATTAAATAACTCATGAAGAGGAAGTAGTTGATCAGAAGTTTGAAAGAATTCGTAGAGGATATTACATCATATTTGACGTGCTTCCTCTAAACCTCCTCTTAGAGCAGTAGAATTGGTATTTGAGGAAAAAACATCTATAATGGGACCTGGGAAGTTTATAATTGAAATGGGTATTGGATGACCGATCTTTAAGTCTCAAATTAATGTGATTATGTGAGGGAGGAGGTGACCTATTATAATTGAGGTGAGGGGCACTTTTGGAAAACTCAAAAATATTAATTTATAAAAAAACCCCACTCAAAAACCAACTAAATTAACTAATTTCAAATATGAGATGATATATGGTTTTAATATCATTAACTAATAAATTTTAGACAAGTATTTATGTCAATTTAACCATTGTCATTTTAATTAACACATAGTTATTCTATTTAATTTTAACTAAGATAAAACATATTTCAATATTAAAAGGGTGAAATATATATTTATTTTATTTCAATTATAAAATTAATTTTACCTTAAATAATTTATGCCATATAATAAATATTCTATATTTAAAAAAACTATTATTTTTAAGTAATTTAATAAATTATTATTTTGGCAAAACAATAATAGTGTCAATTTTGACCCAATTCAATTCATGGATTTTTGTAAATATAAATATAAGATGTTCTCATAAAAAAATTATTTTATTATATAGATATGGGGTATAGGTCTTATAGAAAAATCATATCACATATTAATTAGCATAAATTTTATTTTTTTATAATGTGAATTTAATATTACCATTGATAGAATAATTACTACATCAGTTTGGTGTAATTATTTAATATACTTATTTTATGAATAAAAATTAAAAATAAAATACTACGATGAATATAAATATACTATATTTAATAATACTATATGTACTCAAATTTATCATTAGGAAAATCCATCATTTAAAATGATTTAATTATTAAATTATGAATCTGAAATGTTTAACATGACATTAAATAAAATAATATAAGTGTCATAATCTATTTTTTAAGGCTCAAAATGGACAATAACTCTACCCTTAGATGATAATGGTTAATATATTCTCAATCAATTGGATTTGGTCAACTGTTTTTTTATTTTTATTATTTATTTTAAAATATATAATCTGTCTAACCTCATTTTAAAAATAATATATTATTTAAATCATGAATGTGATACCATTAAATTTTCATGAAATAAAATATTATAAAAAACATAATATCACCCAAATTGCCCAAAAACATAAAAAAATATGTTTATATTTGGTAAATAGGTTTATTATGTTAAAAATTACCACTTTGATTCATCGATACCACCCATTTTTTCAAATGTGGACACATAATTGAATTTAATGGCCAAGAAAATGGCATTTGTATCGTTATTTGTTTCAAGTATTTTCTAACTCATTTTCATGGACAGGTTTCAATAGAATCACATAATATTGATCCTTATGTTATAACGGTCGAATTATATTCATCAAATAAAAATTTTTCATTTGTTGTGGTCATTTTATAGTCATTATAATTTTATTTTTAACCTCTATTATCTATTTTACCCTTTATCATGGTAACAAAAGTTACCATGGTAACTATTAATATTGGTAAAAATAAAAGGGAACTACTTATCAATTTTCATCCTCCAAAATAAAAATTTTAAATAATTTTTTCAAAATTCAAAATAGAGAATTTGAGAAAATAAATTTAAAATAAAACAGGTAAAACATAATGAAAACAACTTTTTTTGGAAAAGTTTCCCTTTTAAATGGAAAATGTTATTAATAAATTCTTGTATAAAATCATTTTAAAAAAAATATTTGAATAAGAATGAATTAATTAAATTTTAAAACTATCAAAAAGAAAAATTTACTATCTAATGAATTTATAAGAATGCAAATTTTCCAATAAAAATTAGTATTTTCCACATTCCTCGAACAAATGAAGCTTATGAAATAAATAAAATAAATTAAACCAAATTATTTTTTATATTCTAATTCCTAATAAAATTATTATATTTTTTAATGGAATATATAAAAGTTTCAAAACTATATTTAAAATGATTCCCCCATAAAAAATAGGGAAAACAACATTTTTTTTTGAAAAATACCACTTTTATCTGAATAATAGAATATGTTCTTTTGTCATATCTAAAAAACATATAATAAGAATCATAAAAATTAGATTGAATTAGAAATTAGTGAATTTATAATTTTATAGACTAACTTATTTTAATTTAAATTATTATTTATATGGTAATACAGTTCATACCCTTTATTATATGGACTATGGTATAAAATTTAGTTTTTTACTTTACTTCATATTCCTTGACATAAATTTTATCAAAATAAACTGAAATTGTGTGTAATAAAAGAAAAACATAGAGTTGTGTAGTCCAAAATATAATTTGGAATTGTGTATAACACAAGGTAATCTTGGTGTAGCATACAAGAGAATACATCAATGCAATTAAAAAGAATCTATCTTAAAAAATCTCTTGGTGTTACAATTTCTCCATGAAATGTTTTTGGTAAAAATTGAGATCTCATGAGATAATCTGGAATGATATGCGAAGTGAAACCAATTTAATGAGGGTATTTATACACTATGATAGGCTTGGGAGTATACCATGACTACTGTGATAGTTTAGGGAGTGAACCCAATGCACTATGATAGTTCCGAATGTAAATTGAATAGGAAGTAAATCATTTTCTATACATGTGTGTATTCCCAAATATGTATTTCTTATCCCAATGTTATTTTCTATTAGATCATGTCATTTGATTTCATTATTAATTATGTCTTATGAAATGATAATATGTATTCCTTGACTCGAGTTTATGATAATTGGTTTTTAGGGTATTATTTTCAAATATCATTCCCATTTAATCACAATATTATGCATTGGATATAATGATATCTACCTTTTTTACACTTTTGATGCATCTCAGATCACCCTTTTTTATGTTTCCTTTTTCTAGGATATGCTGATAGTTATTATGTATGATATTTCTATAAGGGGTTATTGTTATGAAAAACATAGTTGGAGATGAGGTATCTCACTAATGAACCATATTTTTATATGTCCACATTTTCAAAATAACCTTATATAAATGGTCCTTCGATGGATTATTTTTTATGGGATCAATATTCATATATTAGGATTTAATATGTGTGTATGAGATGTTTGGTTTTCTATTGTTGGGATCAGGACAAGGTTTTGCTAAACCTAAAGAAACTAGGGTAAGGAAATGTTTATATGAAACCTCAATATAATCCTAAGTATAATATAATGTCCTAATTTATGGTAAATAAATGAGTATAATTTTCTTATCAATACATCCATATATGGATACTAAAAGATGACATGTTATGGAATATATTTACAATGGGGTAATTACACTAAAAAAGCACATCAGGTTGGACTTGAGCATTACCTAGTTCATGAAAATGGTTCTTACATCCCAAATGGATTTACACTCTTGGGAGATAATCATTTGTTAATTCAAATTCCCTTTATTAACCATCATGAATGATTTTAATAACGATAATGAATGAAGTAGGTTAATCATAAGGTTTCATATATTGAAAATATAGTGTCATTATTTAGAAAAACAACAGTTAAATTTTCATAAATTTTTGGATCCTTTATATTATTTTTGTTGCGTACACTATAATTATTTGTTTTTGACAATGGACGGAACATGAAGGAATCATTCTAGTCTTCAGTGTGATGGAAAATAAAATTATCATTCTCCTGAAAAACTAAATGATAAGGGATATATAATCTAAAATATCATTATTATCCTCAAAAATCTCTCTCAAGATTTGAATCATATTGAACATCAAAATGAGAAAATTAGGGAACATTTTTCGTTGGATTTTTTCATGAGGAAATTTCCACCTAGTTTTAGTTTAAAAACATGTTTTTTAATAAGTACATTCACAATATTTTTCAAACAAAAATGGGAAAGTAATTCATTGAGGTAATTTATGAGGATGATAAATATTTTTTTGCCTATGAGGCATGATTTACATGTCTTGTGAGGTAAAATTATAGTATTATCATCCATCATAAATTTAAGGGTGATCTATTATTCAATGGATTAATAATATGTCTCCAAATAGAGTAGGTTGTAATGGAATATAATAACTATGAGTAGATCAATAATTGTTCTATCAAGGTAGAAATTGTTTCTGGGGTTACCCATACATCTCATAGTTTTGATATAAAATGATAAATGGAATTAAAAGGAAACTTTAAAAACTATAGAGAGTAGAAGATGATCTTTACATAAGACTAAATGTGTGGATGGAATTATAGAGTAAATATTTATAAGGGTATTGATAAATTTTTTATTATAAAAAGGATGTTCGTAGAGAAATTTGTTTCTAAAGTGGTAGAAAATAGATAGATAATGATATTAATAGGGACACAACTCCCAGAATGAATCAAACACACTCCAGTATTTCAAATGAATGGAATGAGGGTATTATTCAGAATAGTTACCAAATCCAATGGTTAATGATGACGATTGATGTCAGTGACCTATTAATTCAATATGTAAACAGAAATCTCACGAGATCTCTATTTTATATGACGGGTGTGACAATGATGTGGTCAAAGAAACATGAAACACACACTATTGAACTTATAATGTATTATTTGATTTCATATATAACCACTCTTTTATATCTAAATAATTTTATAAGGGTAAAATTTTTTACCCCATTGATTAGATGCTCAATTATAATAGAAAACACTTAACAGTACACTGATCACATTAATTTTGTTTTATTCTTCTCCATTTGAAGATCTTGGGAATTTGCTTCGAAAAAATCATGTTATTGTCCCTCTAGATGAATTTATTTTATCTTAGGCTTGGATTAAATTTCACATCATAAATACATTTTGAATTTTCAATGATGGGAAATAACATTTGAAATTGAAATTAACATAGGATCTTCTTTCATTGAGATGATAAATGAAAAATTATAATCACAATATAATCCATTGTATAGGTATTGATTCCACTTAAAAATGGATGTTTCTCATAAATGGTTTTGGTGATAGTTAGCATTAATGATATTACTATTTTGTTTTTTTGATGTTTTGATGAGATATTTTGATATTTATCCATAGAAATATGAATTTTATCACTAAGTAGAAATCATAAATGGTGGAACACCTATTTCAAAGACTCCCTATCAAATGGATCTGATTGAGCTTCTCAAATTATATGAGATACTCCATTTTAACCTTGCAAAGGGACTCATTAATACAATTGTTTCATCTTGGGGTTCACCTATTCAATTTATTAAAAATAATGACTGTTCTATGCAACAATGAAATGATTATTGATAGTTGAAAAATATCACGACTATGAACAAGTATCCTCTACCCCGAATTTGTGACTTTTTTGGATAAATTTTGTTGAGATCAATACATTTGTAAGATTTATCTTCATTATAGATATCATAAATTGATGTGAATGAAAAATAAGATACCCATGATTGTGTTCTTTATAAAGTATGGACACTATAAGTATATAGTGATGTCATTTAGTCTTACTTATCCCCCAACTATCTTAATGAATTTAATCAATAGAGACTTTATGGATTACGTTAGTAATTTTTTGGTAGTCTTTATATCTGAAATTCTCATTTATTTCAAAATAAATAATGAGAATGACGATCAAAAGATAATATTACTAAATACCTAAAAGAAAGAATAACTACCTGAAAAATAATAATATTGTGATTTTTTTCTATAAAAGATTTCTTTTTTTGTGTCATGTAATCTCAAGATAGGTTATACTAGTAGATCCATCAATGATGGTGGCTATTTTATGTTTGTAAAAACTATCCAAAATGACTGATGTTCATATTTTTCTCAGTTTAGATGTATATTAAAAAACTTTTGCTGGACATTTATCGTGAATAGTTAATCAAT
This sequence comes from Viscum album, assembly GCA_963277665.1. Classification (NCBI taxonomy): domain Eukaryota; kingdom Viridiplantae; phylum Streptophyta; class Magnoliopsida; order Santalales; family Viscaceae; genus Viscum; species Viscum album. The sequence goes on from OY728151.1 coordinate 1,996,374,466, forward strand.
TCACCATGTTAACTCGGAAGGGATCTATGTTCCACTGGATAAATGAATGTAAGGGAAGTGTTGAGAAACTAAAGAAGATATTAGTCATTTCACCAATGCGTACATTACCAAAAAGTGGTGAGGGGTTTTTAGTTTTAGTAATGAATCAAATAAATATTTAGGATTATTTCTCATGCATAATTACACTATTATAGCTTATGTATAATGAAATATCAAGGTTCATGATACAAATTATCCAAACAAAGATTTGGTGTCAATAATGATAATTTTTTCATTAATGATTCATTGGAATTATTATCACAGTGAAAAAAATAGTTATATATATATACCAATTAGAAAATTTTAAATTAGTATTTTCACATTAAAGAGTGGGAAATGTTCTAAATAATATTGTTAGAGTTTATTAAAGATTGTGGCCATTCAATACATTACCACATTATGAATGAGAACAAGGTGGCCAATGATTTGAGTTTAAGGATCATAATACCTTTTTATATGATGAGGATCAAATAAGGTCCAATATTTATGGTTTAGTATGGGATGGATCATGAAAAATTTAATGAAGTGGAGAAATGTTATCTTTCTCAAATAATATCCCAAACATCTATCCATTTGAGATAAAAAGTGGTTCCAAAAAATTATATTTAGATGAAAAAAATGTGATAAATGTTGATCAATTTAACCCGAATCATGATAGGATGATAATATTTAGAAACCAAGTACGTTTCCCATCCATGCTAGTTTTTAAGAAAGATTAGTTATAATATGATCATAGTTCATCATCCTCTATTCATACCATATGTACAAATATGTGTTGAGATATGAACGCATATTTCTTATGGGATGGATTGATGAGAGATAATTTAGAGTTTTTATTTCTGTGATAGGTATTTTAGGAAGATATAGTTTCCAGAAACAAATGTCTTAAGGGATGTTCAACTATTACCCATAATAAAATGAAAATGGAATAACCTTACCACATATTTTTTAATTAGACTCCCTAAAACAATTATAGAGAATAATTCTATATGGGTAGTTGTTAATCACCATACAATGTCAACACAATTTATTACTATTAGAGATTATTTATATGTATATCTAATTTTGGCGATTTAAAATAATGAAAATGTAATGATTCATGGATAACCACATTCAATTTTATCTTATTAGGATCTCTGATGTACCCTTGAGTTCTGGCGAAGTCTTCATAAGGATATTGATATCAAGTTGAGTTTTTGTATTTTAAAGAATACTCAGATTTATGGTCAGTATGATGGAACCACTCAAACCCTAAAGTATATTTTTAGATACTATTTTGTATATTTAATAGGTGTTTAGGGTGAACACATTCCTCTAGTTTATTTTGTATATAACAATAGTTGTAACCCAAGCATTCAAATTGATCCTTCAAAATACATCTATGGAATGAACTGCAAAACACTAATTTATTAGTAATATGTTATTGAAATAATGTTAGGGGGGGCCTAATCTATATTGATAAATGATAAAAAAATTATATCTACTCAATAACACATTAAGGTGACACAAAGTTAACAAAAAATGTTTGCTGATAATTGTTGATGTGATTTGGAATTTATTGTTGGTGAGATGATGTTTCTATGAATATCATCAGGGAGAATATTATGACATTTATAGAGAATGGAAAATCAAACCCATGATATATTTTCCCCTTCATAATTATTGATTATATCATATGACTGTTTTTGATTTGGAGGTTCCAACGACTCTCTCTCAAGTTCTCAATGTGTTCTATGTATCTCTCTTGAGGAAGTACATATTGATCCATCACATGAAATGAAATCATAGCTCATACTTATGGATCATGATACATCATATGAGTAAAAACCTTTTGAGATGATGGATTATATAAATAAATTTCTATTAAATAAGATCACTCACTTAGTCGTTGTTTTGTGGTGAAACCACCTCTTAGAGGAAGCTACATGGGAATTTAAGGACGTAATGAGCCAGAACTATCATTATATGTTCGTACCATAGTTCAAAACATTTGTAGATGAAATTTATTTTAATTGGGTTTTAACGTAACAATTTCATATTTTACGAAATGTTTTTATTGAATAAATTTAATTTCATCGATTTATTATGTTATAATCAATAAGGAATGGTACTAATGAATCAGGTTATTTTATTAATATAGCGATATAAATAATAATATTATAAAATATATATATAAATTCCGGATATGAATATAAAATTAAATTTTTTGATATTAATTATTCTTTTTATATATAAGACATATTGATAAAAAATTAATTAAATTTTCGTAAAGTCTATATTTTTTCAGAGAATACCATTTTGTAAAAAAGTATTTTATTACATGACATGAAAATATAGTAAAATTAATTTACTAATAATTTAGAAAATATATTTAAAAAATAAACTTCATTTTATGTTTCTAAATATGAAAATTATATTTTCGTGAATTATTGATAATTTTATGAAAATATTAATTTTTTGATAAATAGTAATAAAAATACTGATTTTATTAAAAACCAAATTTTTTTAAAGAATGATAAAAGTTAAATTTTGATTTAAAATTTTTTTGTAAGTACAAGTAGTTCAATTATATATTTATTAATCTAGTTTATATCATTTGAATAAATTTATTTTCAAATTTTGATTTTAAAAAATTCTTTACTTATGGAAGGTTTCTCTTTGGAAAAAGCAGTTTTTTATCCGGTTAGTGGGTTTAAATTTAAATTAAAATTTTACACTACTATGAATGGAGTTTTGAATTTTTTTCCATATTTTGAATCATAATAACTATAATTTTAAAATAATTTCAACATACTTTTATTTTAAAATAAATAGTAAAAATATTACATGTTTATTACTCCAATAGAGGTTAAAATAGGATCATCATGGTTTAAGCTAAAAATATAAGGGGTAAAATGATCTTGATACTTATTAAAAACCCATTTATGGAAATATATGGGCCTTATAACGTATATGGTTCGATAAGGATCCATTTTAGAGCTTTTTGACAAGTAAAAAATAATTGTAAAATTTATTTTGTTCACCATTTTCATGTGTATTCACTCCCCACTGATAAAAGGCCACCCATATCCTCTTATATTCATAGTAAAACCCCCCATTTTAACCAATAAATTCCCAAATAAAATTTTTAATTCCCAATATAAATACTATTGGCCTTTGTTTTATGATAAATCCTTTATAGGGAGGCATTATGTACAAACCTAAAGAGGTTGTCGAAAGAAGAGTTAAAATAATTAAAATTGTGTTTTTTCTTTATTTAATCTTGTAACTCTCTAAAATATAATCCGATGATGATTATAAAATTTTTAGTAGACATATAATTAGATTTGAATATTGTAATATCATTACCTACATCTATCTTCACTTCCATCGTTTGGGAATCAAAATTGTCCACTATGTGTATGTCAGACTACCACCTTGCTAATCGATATAATTCATTTTCTATAACTAACACACAAGTATTGATATAATGATGGATTTAAAATAGTAATGTTATATTTATGACATTGATATTTATCTATATTTATGATTCACATGTATCTTTTTTACATTCCATTCATTGAGAATATGATAACATCTCTCATGTGTACAATAGAATCCCACCTCACCAAGCATTGTGCTTTGTTATTCAATTACACAATAAATGGAAGATAATAAGGATAGTTTTAATAATAATATGTTATATATGACACAAAAATTATTAATTAAATTTAATATATTATCTACCTATCTTTTTCTTTATCTGTCGAGAAAATTAAAATAGTGTTCATACGTACATACGTCATACTATATCAATGAACGATGTAATTCATTTTCTTTCTATAACTTCAATGGAAACTATAAATAAATATATAATGAATAAATAATATATTTATATCATTGCTAAAATTATGGAGATTATAGAACCATGATCCAATTAAAATGACCAAGAATACCAAAGAAAAATAAACATGAAAATTGAAATAATTATTACAGAATACCTGATTTTAAAAAGTAATTATTAATAAAAATAAACTAAAGGTCAAATGTAAATCAAATTTGGTATAATAAATAAGATATAATTTATGTAATATATTGATAATAAACTTATATTTATTATATTTAATGTTCAAATGTGTTTTAATGAAGTCGAGACATAAGTTTTGAAAATTTTGCCTCAATTTCTCTTTTTAAGACATAATATATGTTATAAAACTATATTATTTTATATGTTTTATATAAAGAACTATTTTAATTTAATATAATCCACAAATAAATTATAATTACACTTGATATTTAATTTAATTTTATTATTTTATAGGGCTTACGATTCAACGTTATCAAAGTTGTTGGTCTTTTATGATATAATCTCATCATTACGAGGATTGATTATGTTTATGAATAAGATAATTAAATATTATGATATAAATATCAAGAAAATAATTAAATTTATTATCCTCTCGTTATTTATTTTCAGTTAATGTTTCCACTCCATCTTCCACTTTTTATGAACTTACGATTCAAAAATTATTTTTTAAATAAAACCGAATTTATTTTCTCTCCACCTGGAATCCCATTTTCCTTCTATATACAGTTATTGTAAAAATGTTTTAAGTATGTTTTAATATTAATATTTTATTTTGAAAAATCAATTTTAGTGTTTTTAATTTTTTTAAAAAAGAAAAACATTTTTCATGTAATTTTATAAATAAGGCATCTATGTCTTTAACAAAAAATGTGAAAATAATATTTATTTTAATAAGTAAAAAATGAATATTATTTATCAAAATCATCAAAAATCAATGTTTTAATTATTATAGTTATTTATAATTGGTTATTTTAAAATGAAATTATTTTTTTCATTTTTTAAACTTTTTGTTTTTAAAAGTTAATTTTCAACGTGAAAATGATATTTTCCTAATTAAATGTTCCATGTGACCTTTAAACATAATTTTCCATCTAAGATGACATAAATTCATGTTACATAAGATTTATTGTGGTTATTATCCAATGATTCCATATTTATTACCTCTCTATATTTTTTATGTTTTTTATGATTGGATTTTTATGAAAACTGTTTCTTTTCTAGGGTTATTCAATGATGAAATGTTTGTGAAACCCATTTATTTTCATGGGTTTTGAAATGAAAAATGTGTTATAAATTGAGTTTATTTTCATTGGTTTTTATATGATAATGGTTTTATGATATTCTGTCACATGTATGTATTATGTTTATTTTTTTGTAGGTGGTATCTATATCTCTCTCCAATTAATTAGATAATGATTGAGATCACAAGACATAAATAGGCTTATAATGGGATGTGAATCTAATTTAGTATGTGACACTCTCTAATATGATATTCATGAGAGTGAATAATGAATACTAATATTATTTGGGGAGAGAACCCAATCCACTTTTATAGTATTATGAGTGAACCATAACTATTATAATGGATTGTTGAGTGAACCCAATAAGCTATGATAGTCTTGGTAGTGAAGCCTTGACTTCAAGAGAAATGATTTTCAAGGGTTATGGGACTGAAAAAAATTTACATCTTATGCCAATTTTTTATTCTCTTAGATTACATTATTTGATTCAAATATTATTTGTGTCTTATTTGGAACCTATATATATTATATAAATGAATTTTATTATCTATGATTTGTTTTTTCTGATTTTTAAATATTATTCTCATGCTCCAAAACCCTTATGCTTGTGATATATTGATATATCCCTTTTTACCCTTACTAACCACATGAGTTGACTATTTCATAAGTTTCATTTCCACAAGTTATAATGAATGTTATTATGTATGATATTTTGAGAACGAGTTCTAGTTTGAAATAACTTAGTGGGAGATGGCATAGCTCACTTATAGGCCAGTTTGTTATGTTCCCCTGATTATGAAGGCAGTAGACCTAAAGGATTCTAGTGTGGATCATTATGTTATGTAATGAATATTCTTCTATTTTAATATAATATAAAAATTTTATATGTTTTTTTCTCTATTGTGAACATCATTTTTGAATTCCTTATAAAAAATTATTTTATTCTGAATATTTAATATTTTTCTAATAAAATTGATTTTTAGGTAAATAGTAAAAGAAATAAATATTTCTATAATATAATATCCTTTACGAAATTATCATAATACAATATTTACTTAAACGTTTTTCATAACTACAATATATATAATATATATTAATAAAAAAAATAAATTATTTAATGATACTATGTTAAATTTATTAAACTTGTGTGTGACGTTTTAGATGCCTAAGTAATATTTTACTACAATAAATTTTTTTATTCACTTATAGAAAAATTTTGTTTTCATCACTTCCATAAATAAAATCTTTAAAATATAAATAATATTTCATATGAACATGACCATATAAAGTAATGGGTGTTAATTTCAGTTTTCGACATACAATTACAATTGAAATTATTAAATTAAATGACTATGATAATGGTAAAATTGTTATTTTCAATGAATAGTTTTATTAAAATTTTACAATTATTTTCTAAATAAGTAAATTAAAAAATTTAAAAAAATAAGATAACATAATTTTTAAACCTATATATAAATATATTATCACTTATCTGATTATTAATCAATACTAAATATGATTATGAACACTTAATGGTAAAAATAACATTTTATCTATAATCAATTTTTTCATTATATTAAATGTTTTACTTTTAAAATTAATATTATATTTAAAAAATTTAATTTTATTTAATTGAGGATAAATTTAGATTCATCAAACCCAAATTCTGAAATATTGGTTATTTAGTATTTTTAGAAAAACATATATTACTTAGTTAAAAACTAGTTAATTGGGTAAAAATGATAAATATTGAATATAAAAATATTATAGAAAAATGATTTGAAACATGTTTATTTTTTAAAATAAATTGCGTGGTACATTATTTCTAGAAATTATAAACTACCACACTCCTTTAATCACCAAATTAAGAACCTTTAAACATTTAATTGTTCCATTTCATTATTCAAATATAATTGTTTTTCCCAGAAGTTCCAATTCTATTTACATATAAATGGGGATTAGTGTCACCCTCTCAATGTTATAATTATCCATCAAGATATTATTGATAAATTTCTAAATTATTAACTCCTTGAATTAAATTTCATGTTATAAATCCCACATTAACTGTAATTCAACCTAATCTCTTTATTTTTAAAGATAATATGATTATAAATTTCATGGTCCTATACAGAATAAACCGCTTTAGTTGATATCAGGAATTGAGGTAAGGGTTTCACTATCATATTTTCAACTCCATGAGGCATGTTGATATTATAAATAATCATTAATCATATATAGTGTATTCATTACCCTATTATTATAAATTATAGTTAATACCATTCATTTTATGATATTTTAATGTCCACTTCATCATCTTCCATTAATTATTATGTTTCCTTTACCATAAGTATTCTCAGAGACTCAATTCTCATTCGTTGAGTTATGATAGATCTTATTGAACTTATTTAACATAATGTTCTATCATTATGCTATTTTTTTGTTTTTTATATTTTATCATCATTTATATGTATTTATAATTCCACCACACAATTCCCATTATAAAAGTATATTGCTTTATGATTTATGGTATCCATAAGCTATTTGGTAAACTCAATTTTAATATAATTATGTAAAATGATATTTCATGATCATAATATATCAATTATATATATATATATAATTATATTTATTATTTCATAAAATATTTCCTCTTTTATCTTTATGGAAATTAATTTTTTAACTCAATAATACTTTCCAAAAAAACACCTTCTCTTAAAATTGAAATATTTTTATGAAAAAATAAAATCTTTTTAAAGATAAGTTTTTATCCATATCCAAGTAAATTATTCCCAAAAATATTTTCCACTCTTATTTGGAGACCTAAATAGTTGTTGAATCACGTGACCTACGTATATCCATTCATTTATTTTGAAAAATTAGTATTATTATATTTTTTTGTGATGTGTTCTTTCGATAATATGATTTTAAAATATTAAAAAGGTTTCTCATCCATTAAAATGAAATGTTTTATCTTCCACAACACATTTATTTTTGATAGGAATTATTAATATTAATGGATATATCATAGATGTTTATTTTTAATAGTAAATGGATTCAAAATATTCACATTGCAATTTTGAAACGTTTGTGTTGTCTTCAGGGATTTATTATTTAATATTCATTTTTTACATAAAAAACACATAGTGTTTTCTGTTCAACTATTTTAATCATTTATGTCATTTCTAAGGACCCATCCATTGAATGTTCCTATTAAAATAAATAATTTATAAATAAGTAACTTTACATGTCTTAAAAATTAGTTTTAAAAATCAATGTATCTTCATCTTTAACACCAATGTTAAAATTAGTTTCTATAATCTATGTTTTGATTTACCTTTAATTTTAATTTTTATATCGACAAGATTTCTACCATTAGATATTAGTTTTCAGGAACCGCCCACTAAAATTTATTACAAAAATGCTCTTTTGGGTGATGAAATTTGGGTATCAATTATTTATAATCATGAGGTAAACTTGGGTGATAACATATGGACTTCATAAGAAACCAATTTTCCATGCATATGTTATTCAAGTTATAATATTCATCTGAGTTTTTGAATGGAACACATGTGTATAGATATTCAGTATGAAATGGATTTGTTATAATAAATCCATAATATCGTTTGGTAATGTCTCATATTTTATGTTTGTTATTTTTTGTTATCATTTGGTTTATTTTTTAGACTATGCACTGTGACAATGTGTTATTTTGAGGCCTGATGTGCTGAGAATAAATGTTTAAAATATATTAAATATATTAACTAGTATAATTGCGATGGTTTTATGAATAATAATAATACCTTTCATATAGGGTCTCACATCATGAATATGAGGGAACCATTTTGTTCCGAGTGAATGGAAAACCCTTGGAACGAGATAATATTTTTCGATGTAGACTATTTGGGAAAACATCAATGCAAGTGTAATTAAATTTAAAAAAATTAAATAATTTGTTTATTTTTCATTGAATAGACACACATACTATTTATTCATTACATTTATAGTTATGGAAATTGTATCGGGGTAGGCTGCTAAACCCAAAAGATTTAGGATCCATCAGAGGAGATATTTCTTAGTGAATGATGATAGATCAAGACCGGATCACAGATCAATGTTCCTACAAAGTATAAATATCTCATCAATGATATAATATCAACTATTATTTATCAATAATTGATTATAACTCAAGTTAAAATGTTTTTAGTTTTTATTTTTCCATTATGTACTTATATCCAGGTTAATCACAGATCTATTCATAATAAAAATTGATTTGTGCATTATGGGTAGATTTAATTAGATGTAATTTTTTTGGTTAATTTCTAATTATTTCCAATTTATTTGTCCAATATTATGACAGTGGATCTTGTCATAATAATGGTGATGGTTAATTACTCATATTTATCATCTTATGGATTTCTCCCCAATTGAAGTTTGAGATTATAATCGATAATTCTTTTTATCCAATGATTCGACAAATACCAGGTTCCCAATAGTTGTGTGATATATCTTCTATAAAATAGATCGAAACTAGAGGTAAAAAATGAGATGGTTGTTCTGGATCAAGGATTGATAGTGAAAGTGGGTAGATCATGGGAGAATGATATAGATTGAGGTTTATTCATCTTCCAAGGGTGGGGTATAGAAAATAGTTTTTAGAGGTAGTTTTTTCTGAATAGTTTTGTGGTCGGATTTTTTTGAGTGAGCGTAGAGGGGATAGATCAACCTAGATCTATCATCTATGAAGTGATTTTTGATATAATTTGTTATGTAAGTGGTGGTCTAGGAGAGGTGGTGGAGAAACTTATGGATCTGAAAAATCTCAAGCAACATTGCGTGTAAACTGGGGATACACATCATGTGGGGCCTAATATAGCGGCTAGTGTTTCGAGGTGAAGATATGGATTTCATGTCATGTTGTCCCTATTGCATTTCATGTGACCACCCCTTCATATATCGTAGCATGTACAATGGTATGTACATAAACACGAGAAAAGTTACATGGCCATATGGCTAGTCTTATACTAGTACATAGACATGATTTGGCAAATATAGGCTAGTACAATGACATATCATCGGTACATAGACTCGACCAGATGACACAGGTTGGGTATCATGTGTCTATACACACTGTGTACTCCTTCTATGCACTATGTATATGAAGACTACATGTCATGTTAGGCTCTTTCACACAAGCGGTCATAGGGATAGATAGACACCCCATGTACCCCCTAATACACACCGTATACCGACTTCAATAGTTCTTATCCCTATTAATTTTCTTAGAATGTAATTTTATAGGTTGGGTAGACTCCCTTTGGTATAACCCTTGAGAGTAAGTTGTTGAATTAAAACAACATATCAAGATTATTATCCCCTCTATAGGTTGAGTCTCAGATGGAGTTGTGGTGTTCTTCACTGAGATTGAAGTGAGATCCTATATTATCCTTCTCCCCTAGGTTATGTTTGTTGAATTATCATGACCTCACAACTAAGGGAATTCATTTTTCTTTTAATAAGATATATCAGTAGAGTATATGGTAGTGTTTCTATATAATCACATGTGTTGTATGTAGATCAAGATTGTGTCAATAGTGTCTCCCAGGAGTTCTCAGTGTGAACCTTGTCCATGTATTGGGGACTTCATTGACTAGTGAGATGTAATTAGGTGGGTTCCAATGACCTAGACGAATTCTTCTCAAATAATCTCAGATGATTATATAGCTCTAGGAGTGGATTCCCCCAGAATGAGCATTTAATTGAGTAAAATTTTGTAAATGGTAGTTGGTTATGACTGGTTGGTGGCATGGTGTCTCTCTTAATTATATCTATGTATTTCTATTATAAATTTATTACTATATATTGTATTTATATGACTAAAAATTGTTCTTCATCTTTTTTGTTTTTGGGGTGTCCTATTGAGTATTTTTATAACACCCCATGAATGGGATTTTCCCACACACTTCGTGTCTCATGTAGACGATGGCCCATTTGACGATATCTTGGGAGGAAAGGGAGTGGGTAGAGATTATTTAGTGCATGAAAGAAAATGGTGGATGGCATGATATTGAATTTGACTTCGTCTGCTCCATTGGAAAAGTTTGGACCATTAACAGTTGTGTTTGGGCCTGTTTTTGGAACCTTTTCCACTTTTAAAACTTCTACAAACATACTATATTGTGACATCCTAATGGTTTTCATGAATTATTTCTAATTCTTATGAAAATTTATTCATTTTGTGGGATTGGATAAGTGTGTGTGTGTGTGTGTACATGTTATTTAGGCCAATTCCTCCCATTTGAGGGATCTTCCACCTCAGTGTTGGTCTCCATCCATGGGTCTATTAGAGGCGAGCATGGGGTTGCCCCATGTGAGACGCCAGAGGGTCGGGTCATGAAATTGTGGAATCAAAGCAATTAACTCAACCTTTCGACTATATTAAATGATATTGGTTTGGGGAAATATTTTTCAGTGTTTGAATTAGATATTTTTGAACAGGGACTCCAATATTGATGGAGTGGCTGATATATCCATAAACAAGGACTTTGATCACATTCCTTTTGACTCGATACTTGTAAACATTTGTTGTAGGAATTTTTTTACACTTTAATAATATAGGAATTGTGGTTTTTTCCATGTCCTTCTTGAGTTATCTCCCACAATATATTATTTTGACTATTATATATCTAGCTTAATTTCAAGATTCCTCCACATAGACAAACGACCATGATTCCATTGAATGATCTTGAGTATGATCTATCTAGCAACAAGGAATAAGTATTGGGGAATTTACCAGAGATAGAACCTTTTAGTGGTATACTAGCTATACCCACACTAATTGATATGGAACAAAAGATAGAAATATTTAAGATGCACATAGGTTAAGTGAGAAGCATGTGTTTCTAAGGTAGTGACCTCCTAGGTTTCAGGCTGTGCCAGAACCCCAAGTTGTTGATAAATGTCTTAAGGAAGTCACACATATTTTCCACCTTGTGAGGATTCCAATATACTAGATGGCAGTCCTCAAGGTATGTTTTCTTCAAGGATCTACTTGGAGATGGTCGATCATGGTTACTCAGTCACATAATGAGATAGATACCTCAATGTCAGAAGTAGAATGTCTCTTCATGTAAGATTTATATCTAGCCATGTTATGATTGGTATTCATATTAGAGATTATGCATCTATAACAGGGATGTATGACCTTGGAGGACTAGTAAGTGAGTTCTATCGATCTCTAATAATATTGTTTTGATATGGTTTGGGACAAGTTCATTAGAGCTAAAACATTTGAGGAGGGTTTGTTTTGGGACATCCGGGATTCCAGGATACCCCTTTTCATTCCCACATATTCTGGGGTGCTGGTGTGAGCCATGTTAGTGGAGAGATTTCTGGAAGAGAAGACACTGGTAGTGGAAGCTAATAGTGGGAACCATATAGCTGTGACCTCGGCAGTAGGTTTCTAATTGTAATCATAATGATCCATGCTTGTCATATGCTTCAAGAGGGAATCCCAGGATATAGGGCCTGTGGTTTAGGGATCCCAGGGTGTCTCGAATCATCTGAGGGAGATGTAATGTTTCCCTTGTTATGGATGGAGTCATATGGATTGAGATTTTCTTTCCCATCCAAGAGCTGATCATGGGATGGTTGATAGACAATTGTGGTAGAGGTAGAGGTAGGTGTATGGTGGTCTATAGGGTGGAGGACATGAAAGCGGGTCTGGTACGGTATTAGGTGGTGATCAAACATTTAACCTATTACCACCACCACCCTAGGCATTCCATGAAATGATCTGGGAGATGGTGGGTAGGGACGAGGCCAGAAGCAGGATATGGAGGCCCATAACCTTGATGATACATGGATGATATGAAGTATGATCAATATTGTTTCTACTTTATTTTCAAGATTAATAGACATAGGTCCTAGTCAATCCTTCGAATCAACTTCTCTATTTTGATACATAAATATTCCGGTTGATCTTTTAGAATGACCCTTCCAATTAGAGACTCCAACTGAAGGTGAATCATCTATTGAACACGTATAATGATAGTGTGATCTTTTTCTTGGAGGATAGAGTTTTGTATTGGATCTCTATGTAGTATTAATGAGAGCATATGAAATTATATAAGGTATGGACTAGGTATCCACAATTAGTTCCTAGATCGACTATTTTAGATGGAAGATGTGGTGGGTGTGTAGTGAAAAAATGAGGTTTTCCTTTGTGGGTTAGAAGGATGTAATAGTATAGAAGGATGATCTTAGGTTTACGATAGTTCATCTAAGGGATCACTAGAAGGAATGAATTAATCTTGGATCAGTGGATGATTTGAGCAATCAGTTTCCTATAGTGGTGGTGGAGTACATGGAAATATTTCTAAAGGACGTACTGGGTTTACCTCGCCATAGAGTGTTATTATTCAACGTTGAATTGCATCCTGGGATGAAATTGATATCTACACCATCACATCAAATGGATCATGTAGATCATTGAGAGATGAGATTATAGTTGGAAAACATGTAGGATAATAGTTTTGTGATACCCAAAATTACCTCATGGACATCCCTAGTAATAATTTCTCACAAGGAGAAAGATATCCTGAGGATATGTGTGGATTACTGGGGCTTGATTCAGTTGACAATGAAAAGTAATTATTGACTATTTCGGATTAATTACCACTTTGATCTGTTGAGAGGGGTGTGATGGTTCTCAAGGATTGACATCAGGTCAGACTACCACCATACATGAGTACATGACATGGATATACTGATTATTGATTTATAATGTCTCTACAGTAACTATGAGAAATTGGAGATACTGTTAGGAATGATGAACTCCCTAACTGTGTTCATGGGACTTAGGAAATAGTTATTCCATCCAATCATAGACCGGTTCATTGTGGTATTCATCGATTACAACCTAGTGTATTCAATATCTGAGGATGAGCATGTGAGACACTTGAAGATAGACTTGGACACACTCCGAGAGAACAATCATTACACGAAGCTCGTTAAGTGTCATTTTTGGATTTGAGAGGTCCACTTTCTTAGAAACATCATCTCAGAGGTGGGAGATTCAATATATCTAGAAATGTTAGAGGTAGTAATTTCTTAGGATCCACCCAATTTTGTTACCACGTAGTTGTGTTTCTTTAGGATGATAGGGTACTATTTGAGGTTTCTACCTCACTTATCTAGAGTGGAAGAACCATTAATATTCATGAATTTTAAGGTTGATCCATTTTTGTGAATGTAAAGTTTCAATAATTTCTTCCAGGTGCTAAGTTAGAGGGTAAACAAGTGCTCCCATTTTGATCTTTTCCGAGGAGGGTGTCAAGAACAAAGTGTTCCAAGATGTATTAGTGACTGATCATAGTTGTGTGATGAGTCAAGGGAAATTGGTTATTTCCTAAGGTTCATGGTAGTTGAGACCAAATTAGTATAACTACATGATCCATGGTCATGAGTTAGTAGTGGTTTTATTTTCATTAAAGATGTGGCGACAAAACCTTATGGGAAAGCAGTTTATCGTTTACTCTAACCACAAGAGTCTCAGGTATATCTTCTCTCATAAGAACCATAACATGAGGTATATTTTATGGATTGAGTTCATCCTTGACTATGGAATTTATATTTTCTATTCTATAGAGAATTGTAACATGGTGGATGATTATCTCATCTGGAGATCTTGTTCTTAGTTGTTGGATGAGCTGTAGAAGCAGCTATCCTGGTTGTAGTTGTTCTTTGTAGGCAAGAATGTTTCTTCATATCATCAGTTTATGGTTCTTACCCATTCTATTTTATAGTGTTTTAGGTATTATCACTAAAAAGATACAGATTTTGAGACATTAAGTACTCATATATACACTTTGCATGCTCCCGATGGATATTATCAAGTGGATAGCATGCAATCCTTTTTTAGTGGATGGATGATGGTACCCTGGATGTTGTAGGAGGAGGTGTATGGGATTTTCATAAATCCCATTTGGTAGAAAATACATGTATAAAAATGATGTAACAATACATCAGATGTCATTTTTGGTGCAAAGGAAAAAAAGGGAGTTCATATTTTTTCTCTCGATGCCTCACTTGTCTGTATGTGAAGACTGAGCACTAATTTCCAATAGATTTAGCTCCACCCCATTAGGTTCCACAGAGAAAGTGGGATGGGGTTTCCATATACTTCATGACAATATTACTATGTATTTCTAGGTGACAATACACCATCTAGGTGATTGTAGACTAACTCACCATGTCATCCAACATACTTGATATTTGATAACAGAGTTTACTAAAATAGTGTGGAATTCCTCTATATTGTGAAGACGGTCAGACTCCATGGAGTTACCTTGAAAACCATCTCTAACTGTGAATCTCACTTCACATCACATCAATGGAGAGAATTACAAGAAGGATTTGGTACACATTTGTGATTGATCATGATGTTTCACCTCTATATGGATGTCTAGACAGAGTATAACATCCTTGTATTGGATGACATGTTGCAGTCATGAATAATGGAATTCAGGTGGTCTTCGGATTATCATTTACCCTTGGTGGAGTTTTTGTACAAAAAAACTATCATTCCACCATTTTTATATCACCATTTGAGGATTTTAATGGGAAAACCTACAAGTCATCACTTCTTTGGACGGATCCAGGTGAGTCATCACTCATGGTCACCGAGTTGGTGAGAGATACAATAAAGAATGTGAAGATCATTCGACAGCAGATGATGAAAACATAAAATCCATCTTAACTATAATGCATATTGATTATCAAGACCTCCATATTTTGAGTATGGTCAACATGTGTTCCAAAGAGTGTCACATTCACATGGATTGAGGTGATTTTGATGCAGTGTAAAGTTATATATGAGATTCCTAAGTCCCTTAGAGACACTTTTTAGTGGTGGAGAGATGATGTACCACTTATCTCTATTACTGTAGATGATCTGGGTACACGACATCTTCTAGCTTCCCAACAAAGGAGGTATGTGCACCATCTAACTCATGTTATCAATCGGGGAATGATAGAAATTGTGGAAGGAGAAACTTTTTCATAGTACATAGTGTCTATCAAAGATTAGTAGGAGGGTTTCATTTTTGGTAATTTAATTCCCCTTTTTCTTATATGGTTGTAGCACAAGAATCATTGGGATTGAAACTGGGAGTGAGAGACCCATATTTGAGCCTAGCACCCTCATCCTTTTTAGTAATTTTTTTTCTTTTTGACCCAAAAATACCAAAGGTGGGGTGATTTTAACATCTTTGGTTTTCCATGAATTATTTTGTTATATTATTTGGATAATATTCTAGTCCAGGTTCTAAGATGAAATGTGAATCTGAGGCCCAGTGGGCCCAGAATAAATGTATGATATATATTAAACATATTAAATAGAATGTGCATGGGGTTTTCTATTAAATGATAAATAACTACCAAAATGGGGAACATATCAGAATTTTGAGGGCATTTTGAGTTTATAATGAGAGGTTTACACTAGGAAAGATATAATCTTTTTCGTCATGGTTTATTTTTGAAAAATTCATCTCAGGAATAATTAAATGAAATAAAATAAATAATAATAATAATTTTTTATTTAGACATAGATAATATTTCTACAATAAATGTATGGCCATGAATATTTTCTCAGGTTTGGATTCTAAATATTTGAGACCAAAGAGGAATTAGAGGATCGATTTCTCGGTGAATGAAGACATATCATGATCAGATCATGGATCATTGCACTTATAGAATCTCCATATCTCATTAAAGATGTAATTGAAACCGTTATTCGTCAATGATTAATCCAAAATCCATTTAGTATATTGTTCTTTAATATTTTTCATCCTATTCTCCAATCACATTAAAACACTGATCACATCTATAAACATAATTGATTCTCACATCACTAGTAAATTTAATTAAATTTAATTATTTTGTCTGTTTTTTGATTATTTCCCCTTCAGTTTTCATCTTCTATCATAATAGGTTAAGGTCAAATGAATAATGCCCATGGTTCATTCTCAAATGTTATGCCTTATGTATTTCTCCCAAACATCATCATGTGATCTTCATTATTGATCCTTTTATCTTATAGTTCAATAAATACCATGTTTCCAATTGTTGTGAGACCATTCTTTAGTGAAAATAATCGAAATAATGGTTATAGAACATGATGGTAGTAGATGATAGTGGATTTATGGTGACTATGGGTTTATCAGGGGAGAATGAGATAGATTGAGGGATCTTCATATTTCTAGGATAGTCTATGGAAAATATACATTTGAGTTTTTTTTACCGATGCATTTTGAGGCTGGATTCCAGTGAGCGAGTGGTCGAGAGGCTTCGTTTACCTAGATCAGAGAACTATGGAGTTATTTTCAGTGGGATTCATAGTAGAAGATTTGCATGAGGAGGAGTGGTGGAGAAAACTACATAACTAAAAAATGATATTAAACACAATATGTAAATTCGGGTTACACAACATTAAGTCATGAACAGTGGTGGATAGGGTTTCTGGATTAGGATAATGCTCACACAGATTGGTAACCCTATCACATTGAGTATATCCACATACCATGTGTCTTGGTGTGTACTTCATGAACCACATGGACATGAGAAAATTTACATCCATAGATGGAATACTATGTACTAGTACACGAACATGGCTTGGTGTACATGGGCCATCACACAGACATGGCCTATGTACTTGAGCACAGTCATGAGACACAGGAAAAGAACCATGTGTATTTACATACCATGTACTCTATCTACGCATATTTTATATAGAGACTATATGTCATGTGAGGATCTTCCACACATATAGGCAAGGGGATAGCCAGACCTTTCAGGTACCCACGATATATGATGTATCCCCTGTGAAGAGTTATTTGGAATCTTCATTTTATTAGTTTATACAATTATAGTTTGACCAGGTTCACATGGTCCTTTCCATCAATAATGCATTGCCACATTATGTCCACATGATATTATTGTGGTCCCGTCCAGTGGTTGAGTCACAAATAGAGTTGTGGTGTCCTCGCATATGATAGGAGTACGATCCTTTATAACCTTTTTTTCCAATGTGTGGTTTGTGGAATTACTGTGACCACCTTGAGAAGGGTGTTGACCGTCAATATATTAGGCCATATCCATAAGGTTAGTGTTATCATTGAGATGTGATCCCCTATATAGCAATTTGATCTATATTTGGTTTTTTCGGTCCCTCGGTAGTTTTGGGTGTGACCACTATTTTTGTAGGAGAGAGTTACTAGACTAGTGAGATTACATTGGGTGTGACCCAATGTCATCGACCTCTTCGTCAAATGTCTTTGAGTATTTCATGGCTCTTGGAGTGGATTTAACTAGAATGAAAATTTCTTTGACTTGAATGTTTTGGATGGATGTTGGCTATGACTTCTGGGAAGGGTGATGTCGTTTATATGTATATTTGTGGGTTTATATTATACATTGATTGTTATATTTTCTTTTCAGATGACTGTAAATTGTTCTTAACAATTAGTGTTTTCAGGGTGTCATACTGAGTATTGTTATACAAACCCCTTCATGTGATTTTCCCACAAAAGTTGTGTCTTATGTAGATGGCGACCCATTTGACAGTGTCTTGGGTGGATAGAGAGTGGATTCGGTGTATCTAGATACTGATAGACTGAGGTGGTCACGGGGATCTTGAATTTGAAATAGTCCTCACCCTTGGAGTAATTTGGACTCTTTAACATTTTTTATTGGACATGTATTTGGCCCCCTTTTCACCATTTAGTACATTTACTCTCTTACTCAATTGTGGGATATTATATATATTCAAGAATTATTTCAATTCTTTTTTTACAATTCATTGTCTTGTGGGATTGGATATTTTTTCATTTGTACTAGTACATTAGGATAATGCATCCCATTTTTTGGATATGCCTTCTCAACTTTGGTCATCAGTTCCTAGACTATTGGAGGTGGGCATAAAGTAGTCATGGGTTGGACCCCAGTAGGTCTTTTCATAATAGGTTTTTTCCTAATAATTTGATAAGATGGGTTGGGTCTGATAAATCCATGAGGTGGTTTGGGTATGATAATTTTTGGATTCATTTTTTGAAAAATAAATCCCTAAAATGGATTGGTTATGTCAAGTCCCTTTAATTTATTGGATAAGTGTTTATATATCATGAGAATATGGTTTTCTGTTTGGATATTATGTTTTTTTTTCACAATCTGAAGCCTTGATATTTTTTTATTCATCACATAATGTGGGTACATTTTGTTCGTTCGCAATAAGAAGTGTGGAAATTTTTTTGTTAACAAGTTGATTTATATAATTTTTTTTTGACAAACTAATGTGTGAGTGATTTCATTATCTCTCAGTTTAATGTTGTATCTTTACTGATGTTTGATCCAAATATATTTTTTAATATATGATTCATTGTGTTGGTTTACTTTCATGGCATGTGAATATGATTATGTTTATCAACGTATTATCATACACTATTTTATGATGTTATAAGTTTTTTCATTTGAGAAAACATCTCCATATGTCATGATTTATAGACAAATATTATTGTCCCATGTTCTTTATATTGAAATATTTGTCCTTATCAAAATATTTCACATAGTCTTATGATCTATACCTTGATGACAATTTTCCATTTTTTTCTCTTACATGACTTTTAATCTCACCCAATTATTATGTTTCCTTTCCCTAGGATATCATGATAATTAAAAGATTTAAGAATTATAGAATAGTGTATAGAGGAGTTATATTATGGATAAATGACCACAAGTGTGAAAAAATAAATTGAATATGTATTTGGTCCTCAAAACATTATGATCATTTCTCTTCTCATATGTGTTCACTGTATTGAAATGTCTTCAACAATGAATAATATAGAATCTTATTTATCTCACTGAAAACTCAAATATTCTCAATCTATCAATGTCAAATGAACCAACTAACTCATCAAAAAGTAAAAAGTAATTCTCCTTTTATAGGGGACCCTTGAGATGATTTTTCAAGAATCCCAAAAATCTTTCCCGCACACACAAATACACCCAAATTTCAATTTCCCCTAAAATCTAGGGTTGTAATATGACTTCATCTACACTTCATGAACCTTCTTGATTATTATTTGATCTTTATACCATTCTTTATAGTTTCATTATATTGGTAGTACGATTTCAGTACAAAAGTTTGATTTTTCTCAGATTGATATTTCAATAAAAAGTTCTGAATCAATTGAAAGAAAATGTAATAAGAAATGGATACCATTTTGATTTTATGATAATGATTCTCCAAACCAACTTGAATCATAATATTTCATTTGAATGTATATATCCCCCTTGAAAATTAATTCCACAATCTCCTTCTCTTTTTCTCTTGACCAACTTGGGACTAAAAACATCATATTCTCCTCTCCCCTTGAAACAGTTGGAATCCAACAAGCTAATTCAACCCTTTTCAAATGGTTGAATAAATTTTTGATATCATTATCTCCTTATCTTCTCTTAACCCACATAAAAAACCATAAATTACATTCCTGTTCTTGAATCATGGCATCCCTCATGACATTAAATTAATTTTATAATAACTTTAGCATTTTCAGAATTGGATTAGAAAGTAGCATTACTTTCAATTCATTCTAACTACATTCTATTCTTCTCAACCTGAGTATGATCTTTTTAGAAAATGACTAATCTGGATATGATAATCCATTGTACGACCATTCTGTATATGACAATTCTATATATGTTTATTTCATCCTCCACAATGATACGACCTTTCTGAAAAATAATATGTACAATCTCCAACTCCTCAATCAGCCCCAAATTTTCAATTTGAACCACTTATCGAATCAGGGACACCTTTTTTATATTCCTTTTATTCAATAAATATTTCATCAAAATTTATCCAATCAACTAATGACATATATGAAAATAAAATTGTAACTTAATCATCACAATTAAATTTTTCAAAGTTGGCAGACTCTGATACCTCGACAAAATGGACAATTCTGTCACACTGAATTCAGAGCGAATCCAGAAACCATTTACTTTCACTATGATTCATTCTACAACTGGTCGATTCTATATTTCTAGATAATAATAAATTCCTCATTACCATGGATAATTTTAATCTTACTGTTTGAAAATTATTATTTCAATTATTTTGAAAACAATGATTCAATTATTTTGAAAACATGGATCTGATTCTTTTGAATATAGTACAAAATATGATTTTTTTCAAAGATAGAAGGTGAGGTAATTTCCCAAAATATTCATTGACAACAACATACAACACATTAAGGTAAAGACCATTCTCATCATTATGGTCCAAACAATATCCCAATTTGTATTTTGTTGTCCACTATATTTCATAAATCAGTAAAATTTATATTGTAAAGAAATTGATTTCTTGTCAAAAATTATAAAACTACCTAAGCTAAATAATTTTAGGAAACAAGAATCATTAAAAAACCAGGATTTACAAAAGTATTGATTATGAAAACATCTTCATCATTCATCCTTATCTCTTATTAATCCTTCTTATTGTACAAATCCATTTTTTCATACTATTATTCCAAAAAATAGTTTGAAAATATCATTCAGAAAACAATGATGAATTCACAGCTTACCCGCAACTATCACTTTTATGAAATTGATTTATGAAACAATAAAATTATCCCACCCATGAAAATATAATCCAATGGTATGAAAAGAATGTGAATAAAAACACACATCTCATTCTTTATGAGAAAGAGGTTGGACACTGAGGTTCAACCTCAATTTATAGAATGATTCCTTCGGTAAAGGTTTTTTGAAAGAGCATCCATTTTTTTCGATGCTCGAACATTATTCAGCTTCAATTATTTTTTCTCCACATGCTATTTTGTGAAATGAAATTTGATATCATTATTTTTCAAATGAGAATATTGAAATGGATTTCAGGTGTGATTTATTGTTCCTTTATTATAAAAACATAAGAAGAAGGTTAACATTACTTCAAAAAATAGATATTCTAATTGATTTGTCATTCACAAGAGTTGAGTAGAATCTTGAGTGGAAACAACATTCTCATCATTATTTGTACTTATAATTACTGGATTATATTTAATTTAATGCCAAATAACACAATTCATTCCCATAATGAACACTCCACCATATGTGGATCTTCTATAATCAACACTTCCTTAACAATATGCATCTAAATACCCAAACAAATCAGTATTCTATAAGTTGTAATACATGACAAAAAATTCAGTTGTACCTTCAATGTATCTCACAATTCATTTTCCAGAAATAATATGTGATTCTTTTGGATCACTCTAAAATCTTTCACATAAGGTAACTACATAAACAATTTTGGATCTTGAGGTAGTAAAATACAATAGGTTTCCAATTAGTTTTGGATACTATTTATAATCACATTCTTTTCCATCTCAATCTTTACTCAATTTTTTTCCAACTAAAATCACCATGGAAACAGGTTTTGAGTTTTCCATATCGATCATCTTGAGAAGTTCATTGTCATAGTTTTCTTATGAGAGATATATGTATTCATTATTTTTCTCTATTTTTCACCGAAGAAAGTATTTCATTTCTCCTTGCATGGAAAATTCAAATACCCTCTTCATTTCTTCAGAAAATCATTTACATCATCTTTCATCATTACCAACAAATATAATATCGTCAACATAAACAATTACAGTGTGGGAATACTCTTGACTTTCCCAGATATAAAGTTCTATAACCACTCTTCTTTTTTTTAAATTTATTTTCTTTAATAATGTATCCATTATTGAATACCCTGACTTCATCGCTTGAATTACCCCAAAAAATTATTTCTTCAATTTCCATGCATAGCTATAATCATTCCCAATAACAAATCCACAGCATTGTTCAATATAATCCTCCTCTTTAAGATCAACATTCAGGAATGCAGATTTAATATCCATGTGAAATATCATGTAGCATCATTGTGTAGCAATAGAAAGAATGATTCAAATTGTTTCCAATATGTACACTAGAGAAAAGGATTCCTCAAAATAAATTCCTTTAATCATTGAATACCCTTTTCAAAACAATCATTCTTTATTTCTTATAACTTCACCCTCTTCATTCGGCTTATTCTAGAAAACCCATTTTGTGCCAATGATGTTCTTGTTTTTAGGATTGGGTATGAGATCCCTTTTATTGTTCTTTTCAATATGATCCAACTCATAAATCATGGAATGAACCAATTTTGTATTCTCAAAATATTCTTTAACATCATTCAGTTCCACTTTTGAATATAGAGAAGTATCTGTAATAGCCTTTGTTATTCTTATGGATTGATTCTTTTTGGATTTTTCACAAATTACATTCTGAGCTTCCACTTGTTTTTTTATCATATGTTGATGTTTGCGAGTATCTTCACCTTCATTGGAAATTTAAGTGTCTAATTCGTCTTCTAGAGTAGGAATAAAATTGTACATATCCTTATCAGAATTTGTTTTGTCAACATTCTCAACATTCATGACTACCTGAGCTAGTTTATGTTCTTTATCCTTTTCATTTACATTTACATCAACAGAATCAATAATTATTTATTGTTTTTTTGAAGCATCTATATAAAATTTCTTCTGGTGAATAGGCATGAAATATTACATATTCACCCTTCCTCTAAAACATTCAAATGTTTCTACCTTTATTCATTACAAGACATGGAAACCCAAAATCTATAAAGTGTTTTATGTGTGGAGTTTTTTTTCACAAAAAAATTCATATAGAGTAATATCTGAATGTTGTTTATAGAAGCAATAATTTTTAATATGAATAGAAGTACTCATGACTTTCCTCCAAAATTAATGAGAGATTCCATTTTCAAGTAACATAGTGCTTCCTATATCCCCCATACTTATTTTTTTTTTGAAAGCCCATTCTATTATGGTCTGTTTGTGAAACTATATTCATTTTTAATTACATTATTCTCTATATATCATTCAAATTATTCACTTACACATTCACCAAAATTTTTTATTATCAACTTCTTCACTGTATACTCAAATTTTTTCTCATCCTTCCTTTTGATACTTTTAATCATTTGGAAGCATTAGATGTTTTCTTCATATACATAACAAATGTAAGGAAAGTAAAATCATCTATGAAAGTAATGAATTAAGTGTATAAATTTATTTATTATTTTCTCATCTTCCCCAAATATCAGAATGGATCATCTCTAAGGGTTGTCTTGATCAATATTCATCATTATTATGCACACCATTTGGGATCATTCCTTTATCAGAAATAGTGCACCACCAATATCTTCATCTAGGAAAATGTAGTATGTCTTGGAAACTGTGTCTATTAGATAACTTTTCCATATTTCTCTACCCCATGTTTCCTTACCTTTTAAGATAAAATTGCTTCTTTTCATTCACATGCATGTAGAGATCATTTTGTATATCACCAACTTGAAACAAATTTCCTTTTTTATACGGGCCTCTTGTATCAATATTTCCATATTATTCACTTTTCAAAAAAAAACTATCTTTATTGAAGATAACATTGTTAACCTCATCCCACATTTGTGAAACACTCAAAAAATTGTGTTTCATCCCATAAAAAAATACAATTTTCTTGGATTCCATATTTTCTTTTCCTATGATGGATGATCTGACACCCATGATTTTTATGGATTCATCATTTTTATAATTCACAGTTCCTTCTTTAAAATATTTTAAATTCTTAAACAGTTTCATGTATCCAATCATGTGAGAAGAACACCCACTATCGAGTATCCATGTTCGTTCTCCTTTTGTAGATTTCAATGTGGTATCAACAATATTAGATTTTTCTATGTTATTTTCCCCTTTCGGCTTGTGAGTATTGTTAATAATATATTTTTTATGCCAATAACAAAACAAGACATCCATTTTCAAGGTTCCCATGTTGTTCATATATTAAAAAAAATACTTTCCAGGAGCTAGATCCAATTTTCAATCCCCATTCCATGGTTTTCATACATCCTCACATCAACGTTTTCGGTTTTATACTATTGAGGTAATTGAAGCCCATTCAATAATTTTCATTCACAACCTAAGGGATAAAACTAATGTCATTGGTTGAACCAACACATACTTATCATGTATCCTAGTCCCCAAAAATTCCAGCAATATCCATAAAATAAATATTTATCCTTCCAAATGTCCAAGTTGATTAAAACTGGGAATTTGTTACTCTACCACGATATTCTCTTTCATTTATAATCTAGAAACAATTCTATTTTCAATAAGATTCTACTTCTTATTTTCAAAAATAATATAATTACAAGTATTCAAATCATTTCCAAATCCAGATAATGCTTTTTTAGACTGAAGATGTATTATAACATCTGAACTCTTCACTTTGGCCATATATATAATTTTTTAGCTTTCTTCTCTTCATAACCAACTTCATCTAGCTTCTTAGCCTTTCAGGGAAACCTTTTTTGAACCTTATCTAGTTTTACATTCTGGGAAATTTCACCAACTTCGTAGATATTTTTTATGAAACATGTACTTTTCAATTCAACAGTTGAAATATTTGGTTGGACAAGTTCAAACACATATTCTTTTTTCCTTCAGCTTCAGCGCCATATTCTTATTATGATTCTTTTCTTATTCAGATGATTTCTTCAAATCATCAATATATGTTTCTAGATTGAAATTTTCATCAACAAAAAATTCTTCATTACTTATTAAAGTGCATTCATCTTCCAAATTTTGGTTTTTATTTTCAAGAATTTTCATTTTTCTCCGACATTCATTTTGTTTTTCTACCATATGGTTTTCTAGTTGAGGTTATTATTCATCATAACTACTACTTCCAAATTCTTCATCATTCATTATAGCAATAAAAATATTTTCAATGCCATATTAAAATAATTTTTCATATTAAAAATAACTTGATTATTCTTCTTGATCCTTATATAAGATGATTTTTCATTTGGAATTCAATGATTTCATATCAGTACATGTGGAATAAAATATTCCTTTATCACCCGGGTTCTTCCGCAATCATCTTGGATTTCTTTGTTCTACCTCACTATCCTTTTACAGCTACCTCAAAGGACAGTTATCCACATAATGACCTACTCTTCCACATTAGAAATATTTCACGGGATGTTTCCCTTTTTATTTATTATACCTCTTATGACATTTTTAGAAAGCAACAATAAAATGATTTCAATATTTTTACATACCTGATTTTCAGAATCAGATTTGCCTGCTTTTTCTTCAATAAAAATCTTCTTTAACATTTCATTATTTGTAGCAATAAAAGAAATTTCCCTATCTTTTTTCTAATAATATCTTTCTCCCTTATCATTTCATAAGTGATAAGAGTTCAATAAAAATCATCAAGAGATAATGATTCTAGATCTCTATCTTCTTGGAAAGAAATATTTGCGTCATTTTTTTGGGTTGGATTGTTAAGAACTTGTCAACAACTATAGATTCATCCAATATTTCCCCAACACATCTGATAATACTCACAATATCACTTAACTAAGTAATTAATTCCCCAATAGATTCATACTCAACCATATTCATATCTTCCTATTCCAATCTATAGATTTGTAGCTTTTCCTTATTCACTTTTTTATTGCCTCTATTTATGTTTTTCTATTTATCCCATATACCATTTTCTATGGAAAATCCATTAACTATCTGTAAATAAATTTCAGAAGATGACGATAATATAGAATTCATGGACCTTCCATCATTCTCATGATACTTATGTTCTACATGTGAAAGAATATATTTATCATCCCTGGGAGGAAACCCAACTACTGTAGCTTCAAGAAGATGATAAATGATAGAAATAAGATAAGGATACAATCTATCTTTTCTAAATATGACAATTCATTCCATCAAAAACAAGAATTTATTTACTATTTACACAATTCAAATTATCCATTAGTAATGAATAAGTGAAGGGGGACTTCTCTATGATACCAATTGTAAGTGTCCAGTGAGGATAATTGTATAACTAAGAGGAGAGGGTATGAATCAATGATACTTGTTCTTTTCTTTTTCATTGCTCAATAAAAAACCGTCACCTCCTTTCACAGATTAGATTCCCTGCTAAAAAAAATTAAGCACACATACACAGCAACAAAAGA
The DNA here is from genome assembly GCA_963277665.1 of Viscum album. Classification (NCBI taxonomy): domain Eukaryota; kingdom Viridiplantae; phylum Streptophyta; class Magnoliopsida; order Santalales; family Viscaceae; genus Viscum; species Viscum album. The sequence goes on from OY728151.1 coordinate 1,996,401,737, forward strand.
ATTTACAAGGATCAATATTCAATAAGAATAACTATATCCTTGGTATGTTCTAGAGAAAATCCAATATCATACACTAAAATATAAAACAATCCTTGGAATACAATGAGTAGGATAGTCCCTTTAAATCATGAAGTACTTTAAAGACTATACAAAAGTATGTTTCCCACACTTTGAACAAATAGGGTGATAAATTTTTTTTTTAACAACTCATGTTACCTTTGATGATTTTAAATTCAAATAATTATCCAATTTAACAAAAACTTATCACATTATTACCAAAAATATTGTAAGTACATCATAGACATTGTTATGGAAAAATGAGTTTGATTTTCCCAGGTCTTATTTTCCCTATACAATTCGTCCATTTCATTTTTATTTTAGAGTAGAATCGAAATGAATTAACACCACATAAATTAATAATTATGATAAAACAAATTACAATTATTCCTCAGTATGAGAAACCCAATACAAAAATCCGGATGCTGATTAATCTATCCTAATACGATGACCAGCGAAAATCAATTTCAAAGATGAATTCGATGATCCACTGAGTACGATAAAATTTGTTTATAATGATCAGCTGAAATCAATGTTATGATATTATCTCTTCTCTTATGTCTTCTATCTATCGAAACTCATTCAACTAAGATCAATATCATATCTTCTTTCCCTAACTAAAAACTCAGATCATTGATCGATACTATTGGGAATAGTACAAATAAACTTTTCAGAATGTACAAAGTAATTATCATTTTAGAGGTTACCCCTGAGGTGATTTGGAAGGAATCCAAAAAATCTTTACCGCTCACACAACTTCACCTGAATTTCAATTTTCAATGGAATATCAGGTTGGTTTTTGACATCATTGACTCCTATTAAACCTTCTCGATTCTTCTCTTAACATCATCTCCTTCATCAGACATTCATTTGAATTATCAGTACGATTTCAATACATGATTCAAGTTTTTACCCATCATATTTCTTCACTAAAAATATCTTTATCAATTGAAAAAAATAAATGAAAAAAATTGATACCATTCTGATTTTCTAATTATGTTTCTCAGAACCCATTTGAGTCCAAATCATTCATATGAATGTACATATCCCCCATGAAAATTCCTTCCTAAATCCCCTTATTTTTTTCTCTTGAACCACATGAGATTTAAAACATAACATTCCCTTTTTATCTTGACACGGTTTAAAAACTACAAAGTAATTCAACCCTTTTGAAATGTTTGACTAAATTTTTTATATAATTATCTCCATAAATTCTCTTGGATCAATTAAGAAAACTTCATTAACAATCTTGTTCTTGTATCATGACTTATTTCATGAAATTAAATTCATTTGAGATTATCTTTTTCATCGTCAAATTTGGATTGGAATGTTTCATTACCTTCCCTTCATTCAAGACACATTCATTTCTTCTCAAACTGAGTATGATATTTTTTAATAAAATTGGTCTAGATATGATCATCTTAGGTATGATCATTCATGATACGATCATTCTAAGTATATTAATTTCTTACTCCACCCACATATGATCAATTTGAAAAACAATCGGCACCATCTCTTACTCTTCAATTAGCACAACCTTTTTACTCACCCATTCTTCTATCATGATTTTATCACAAGTTCTCCAATACACATATGATATATATGATATAAAAATCAGAAAATAATCTCCACAATTAAATTTATCATTTTCAATAGTCTCGGATACTTCATCAAAATAACTACTTCCTTCACACCGAATTCATAGTGAATCCACTGACCATTTAATTGTAGAAAGATTCATTCTCCATGAGACCAATTCTCTCTTTCCAAATAAAAATACATTTTTTTGTGGTGGAAATAGTGATTAGGATTTATTAGAGAACTCAAGTCCAATTATTTTTAAAACATGGATCTGATTCTTTTGATAACATGGATCTGATTTCTTGGAAAACAATACACAATACAATTTTTTCCAAGATACAATGTGAGGTGACTTCCAAAAAAACTACCTAACAAGAAAATAGAACACATTAATTCAATATCATTCCTCAATAGATTTTTCCTAATACTATTATCATTAAGATGATATCTTAAGTAATTCCTTCAAATAAGTGTTAAAGTCCTTAGCGGATTACATTATTTTTAATTATTCTTTCATATCATATAAATCTATTATATTATTCAAAAAATAATAACATAAATTTTATTAATATACTAATTTATTGTATCATTATTAAATATCCATTATATACACTCTTTACTATCTAATTGTAAGTGAAAGAATTGCTTTTTTGTATGTATGACTCACCATATCCACATTGAAATACTATACATTTTTCAGTACAAACATTAAGGGATGCATATTATGATGGTTTTAATGTTTATGTATTATTATTATGAAATCATTATACTTCTATAATTATAATATCAAATATACATTTTCAGATAATAATTATTTGTAGATCAATAACATCGTTTGAGCATACATTTGGACTACCACCTCCATGAAGAGATGTGATTCTCTTTTCATTTATTTTTTACATGGATGATAAAATGGTTAGATTTAATGAATATATAAGATGTATATTATATAATAATTATTCTATAATGGTGAAGTATTATTTACCTTTATGTTTTCCATCCATCGAGTAGTGAATACAATGATCATTCGAACATACAACCTACCATCTCCATGCACAGAGTAATTCATTTTCCTACCTATAACATTTATACATGACCATATATATAAATAAAATTAATATATATATATATATATATATATATGATATTATAACTTGAATAGAAATATGTATATTATGTAACAAATACAAAATTACAAGGACTGAAACAGACAAAGAAAAACATACATGAAAAATGAACCAGTTACCACACGAAGTAGTGAATTTAAAAAAATTATTAATAAGTGGGTGATAAAAGGTTATAAATAAATGATATATGGTATTATATATTTGATTATTTTTATATAATATTTTTATAATAATCCTATTTTTATTATATATGCGTTCTGAATACATATGAAGGATGTTAGACATGAGGTAAGGGATTTTCATCTAGATTTTATTCCCATAGAACATTTACCATATTCACCAATTATTATTTTTTGTGGTTTATATAATAACCATGATTATATTTTATGATTATTATTAATATATTAATTGGTATTAAAATATAAATATAATTTTATATCATTCATGGTTCTTACGTTTAAAATATTATCAATGTTTTTTGGGTTTAATGTCATAATCTCATATTTTATCTGGATTGTCTATGGTTAAATTTCCAGTGATGAAATATTATGATATAACTCTCAATAAACTCGTGAATTTTCTTATAATATAGTCATTAATATATAACATATGTTTTCCTTTCATTTTCCTCAAATTAAGTACCCAAGATACCAAAATAGTGTTTTTAAGGAAAACCAAATACATTTCTATCTTCGGCCTAAAATCCTTGTATTCTATTTCATGATTTATAAAAAAATCATAGAATGTTTTCAATATTATAAAATTATTATTTAAAGTTATTTTTATCCATTTTTTACCGAATTTTTTTATAATTGAATCTTCTTATAATTTTTGGAACAAAGTATGTTTTACTTTTTACCGACAACGTAAAATAAATCTTTTATTTAACTTATATAACATGAATAGAATTTCTCACCATCATGGCCACACAATTATTTATTAATTATAATAAAATTTCCCAATATCCATTTAATATAATAAAATTTCATTAATATTGATGGAAATATAATATTTTTAAATGGTTATTTTAAAGTAATTTACATTTTTGATAATATCCTTCAATATTAATTATTTTTATTTGTGTATGTGATAAAATGATACCATCCTTATTCATTATCTATCTGGTTTATTATGATGATGATGAAATGACTATGAAACCTATTTATTTGAATGGTTTATGCAATGTTGAATTGAGGAAATGATTATAAACCCCATTTTATTTGAATAGTTTATGATATAATTATTTAATTAATTTTATTTTAATTTTATGGAATACATATGTATGGTGTTAATTATAATATGGTAGGGAAAATTATTATATATCCCTCCAATATATTAGGTAATATTTTAAATATCATAAGATAACTATGAGAAAACAAGTTGATATGGTTAATATATTATGGGAAACAAACAGATTCTCTTGATCTATTATGGGAAACAAGATGATGTGATTGATCCACTGTGGTAAAAATGCATTGATACATAATTTATTATGATTTAATGTTATTTTTTCCAACCATTAAAATTAAGAATTGTTTCTAGACTTATTTTGGTGGCACTATTTTATGACATTAATTTATGGTTCATGAATGATTTATGACCCTCATGAATCATTTATTCTGGAATTATAATTATTTAGAACGTGACTCATGTTTTTGAAATTTTATAACAGAGTATAAACATTGTAAGTATGGTTGTGATCTCGGACCATTATGTGTATCCAATGATTTCGTATATTCATAGATCAGAATCTCATATGTCCACCCTCAATAATAATTTGAGCTCTCCCTTTTTATGTTTATTTCTATAGTTTATGAATAATGGTTTTTGTAGGGTATTTCATTGAAAATTACTATATAAAATTATAATTATGGAATATTTTGAAAACCATTCATGAAATAAAAATATTTTTTATCAAGCCTCCAAAAACAATAAATTTTTATGGTCTACAAGAATGAATTGGAGGAATTTATCGAATATTAATCTAAAAATTAAATTACCCATCTCTATAACCGCATAAATGGTTCCCCTAAGATTATCAATCTCTTCGGCTCATGTATGCCTCTATATATAATAGAGGCTACCGACTAGCTAAGATTTTTCAATTATGGTTTAGTGGGGAGATTATACCCTCATGATTAGAGTACCCCAATACCCATAATAAATTAATCCACAAAACAAATAATAATATGTAATATAAACAAGAAAAGAAAATTAATCTCAATAGATAATAATAAAATATAACCATCAATAAAAGAATAGATAACCATCGCTAGAAAACTAGGATAAAACCCAATGATACAAACATGCATCAAAATGAAAAAATTTATAAAGTATTATACATACAACAAATGTATAAAAAATCATAAAGTACTATATCCATTATCAACTGGAGCATTAGGTTAGTCCTGTTCTCCTAAAGACCCATTCCATTTAATAACAACTTGAGATGAAAAAAATCACACAAGACGAATCCCGAACATGATCCTGAAAAAATGGTCTAGTCGGGTACTAAAAAGTGGCATGTAAAGTGTCTGAGATAAACTCAGTGAGACACCACCAATGGTTTCTACTGTAATATAGTAAATGTATATAAAATATAGAAATGTGTAGGTATATCAGTAAGACAATAAATAAATAAATCTAAATAACTCAAGAATTGCTTCCTCAAATAAAACCTATAAACCATAAATGCTTCTTTCTATGGTACAATACTTCTAAATATGTATCACTTTGTATATCAGTATATATATTTATCTGAAAATATATGTATATATATAAACTATTTGTGTGAAAACATATATATATATATATATATTACTAGTTAGGGACTAAGGAGAAATACTAATGAATCCATATATAAATACCACAAGAGTCACATTATTTATTAAAGAATCAACCAAAACATCCACACCTTGGAACATATCCATGTTCATAAAAAAAATAAATGTTTTATAGGAATATGGATACGCACATGATATTATTGTATATTGGATATTAATCATTTATTAAATTTCAATTTTCTTATGAGCCTGTGCCCAAAATTCCTACTTGGGAATCCATGTATTGCTCAAGGCATAATGTAAACAATTTAAGCAAGGAGCCAATCCAAGACATTCAATATGAAGAGCCAATGTTTCACTCCATAGTCATTATTAATTCATTTAGCCAATGATCCCATCCAAGATATTTAATATATGGAACCCAAGAATCTCTCTTGGCCTAACATAATTCATTTGTCCTACAAGATCATCCAATATGTTCCATGAAAGGAACCCATGAACCACTCAAGGTATACATAATTAATATAATTAATAATCTCTTATAATGAATTAAAACATGGAAAAACATTATTATCTCATGATATGATATAATTCATATAACCTTTTAAATTTAAGTAATAAATAATTAAATGATAGTAACTATGTAGTTACACAATTCAAGTATGAAAATTAAAGTGGCCATTTCCATAATAATTACATAGAACAATTCAAGTGTAAAAATTTTTCCATTCCATTTATATGTAATTTATAAGTCCATAGGACAGTCCATTCCATTTCTAATTTCTAATAAGTCCTATTGATTATCACTTTTCATTTAATAAGTCAGTAGAAATCATAGGTGGGCTTGTTACAAAATACAGAATGGATTTCATACAAAATCATTTAATTCCATTAAAATGTATCTTACATCTGAGATCACCTGCCACACCTCAACTTTGATAAAATAAAATGGAGATAATTTTAATATAATAATGTAAAATATAAACTAGAAATGGTGTTTTAGTATCCAAGTTGGATCATAGGTTATGACATATAAGAGAATAACCCAAAGGGGTGGTTCAATATGACGTGAAAAACTTCCAATGGTAAAATTTATTGCACAATATATATTTAACATAAGGAATTCGATTCTATACAATTAATTTCATATTTACAGGGAGAAATATGGAATATCCAGTTTGTGGGAAAATGAAATATTTTATAAATATATTAATCTTAAAGGTAAAATACATAGACCACCTACCTCATTAATAAGATTCTTCACTCAACCCATATAAAGTTATTAATCAATCCAGTTTGAGGGAAAACAAAAAAATCAAAAAAATGAACTAAAAATAGGGAATATGAACATTAATTTAGTTAAAATTAAATATATATATATATATATATATCGATAAATTATTAAAGTTGAATTATAGACTATCCAAGGGTATTCAAACACGAATGACATTTCTTGATTCTGAGTCCAAATGGAGGAGAAACATCCATGCCCATGAGGATAGGAAATTCTCCATGTGATGGTGGGAGATTCTATGCATGGTTGAGGATAAGAAGGGAGGATATAGGTTAAATGAAATTAGTGGTAGATAGATAAATTATCTCGTTTTAATGAGGCACAACTTTTGGTCACATGGATTTCCAAACTCACTGGAAACCTTTTAAAAACTATTCCAAATGTGTCACCAACTCACACTGCTAAACACATTATTTTTATAACTATGCACAACCCATACAATTTTTCAATAAAAAGGTATAAAGATTCATTAAGGGTTGTGTAGACATAGGTTATTGGATTGGAAAACCATTTGAAATCCATATAGAGATTCAGATTTTTCATCCACAGTTTTCACTGACATGTGCAAACCATGTGCCCCATTTATGAATTCCAAAATATGTTTTTCGAAGGATGATGCTCTCAAAACTCCATGGAACACCCGAGTCACCTCTCAATCCATAAAAACCATATATAAAAAAAACATTAAGTGTTAAAATTTACTAAATTTAATTTTAAAGATCAAATTTTTTTATACCATCTTCCAAACAATAATTTCCTCTTCCATTGGAAATTTCCAACAAGTCCAAAAGATAGGTTATTACAATCTCCCCCACCATAGATCCTCTCCTCCCCATGAAGCCTTATGGATCAAAAAACATAACCTAACCTTCTTGGGTGATGAAATTTCCTAAAAAATTTTCTTTATCCATTTTAAATACCCAATAAACCTATATGAATTTCTATTATTAAACTATACATAAGCCATTGAAACATGATTCAATGCTAATTTTAACAAAACCAAAACATAAAGAAGATACTTACATGATCCCATCAGTCATGATAAATGACCATGTTATATTATATTTCATCAACAATAATATGGATATCAACCTTGTTTTTCCCATATTAAATTTCCAATTTCATCTTATGGTACCCCCACTATTGGTATTTCATATTTAGGAATTCCATTTGAATTATAATGAAAATCTAGCAACATTTCCTGTCACGAACCAACCCGGGTCAACCCTGAACCGGTCACCCGAGCCGGTCCGCGGCAAGTCCCGAGGGGCGTTCCCGATCCCCCCGGGATGGAAACAAGTGCCGGGCATTGAAATTTGATCGTTGGGAACGATTTCAGCCCAAAACAAACGTAAATAGAACAGAATAAATAAACACTAATAGCGGAAAAGAAATAAAAGCCACAGGACCACATACCTCCATGTGACCTCTCAGGTCACCACCCAACTAGAGAGCAACCTCATTCCAATACTGAGTAACTCAAAACAGAGACCTGAGCAAGGGAAGACCTGAAACTAAAATGATAATATAGGCGTGAGCATTAAAAATGCCCAGTAGGTAAGCCAAAGTAAACCACTGAATCCAAATGTTTCCTTTCCCAAGCAATCCATTGACACAGGTTTGAAAAATACAAGTATAAAAAATCGATTTTTCACATTTGAAAACAACCAACATGTTTTCCCCCATTTGGAAATCCAACGCACACTATAAATCAATTTCAAAACCATTTCTTGTTTTTATAAACAAAACCAAATACAGATAATACTACGACTGTGCTAAAAAGGAACAGGTAAACAGTACAGGCTGAAAGCAAACCAGTGAAACAGAAAGTAACCAAGTAATGCAAGATGATAGTAGTGCAAAAGGACACAAGTAACACTATAAGCTGTAAAGAATAACTGAAAGTAAACAATCAAGGTAAACAGGTAACCATGGGTGATCCTAAACATCCCTAGAAAACCCCTGGACGTACTCGGGTTCAGACTACCTGCCGGCATGGTACTCCACAGTCAATAACCAACTGGCCGCCCTAATAGCCAACCAGTGGCACATCCCACCTGGCCTGTCCACAACTCCAGAGGGTTCCAACCCGTCGAATCAGGGTTAGCAAGCAACCGTCACTCGATAATCTACAAGACACCCAGGAACCCGTGGTGGTTTTAGTAACACTGTATAAGTGGGAGGCCCACGCACGCGTGACTCATCTCACCGCACTTGCCAACCCCTTACACGGACATCGCTACATGACAACCCTCGAAGGGAAGTCCCCCTGTAGAGATTCCCTCACAAGTACGTATATGTATATATCTATATGTATAATCACTTCACATTCAATAAAGTGCCAACCGGGCCTTCACGTCATTTGATTATCAAAATAACTTTATAAAATACCTGGAGTTGTCAAGCGAGCACTTGGTTTTTCAAAAACAAACAGCTTTACACGAATATTTCACAGTATCATTTTAAATAACTCAAAACACTGTTTTTGTATTAAGTAAAGGGCCAAACGGGCATATCTTCGTATATTTCTTTTAAAACAAGTTCGATTTGTCTCAAAAAGAGGCGAAAACATTTTGTAACCAAGAACCATTTAGAAAAGTCAAGATCTTGAGAAAATAAAAATAATGGACATAAATGGTAACAATTTCAAACACCATCTTCATTAGAGGGCACATCCATGTGTGCACCTGGTGCACCCATGGATGTGTCAACATCCAATGGTGCGTCAAACCTGCAAAGGGGCACGACAACACTTCCAATTGATAATAAATTTCATAAAACCAACCAGCACAGGATAATAAGATCCAAGAGTTATTTTTACAAAAAGAACACCACTTAAAACAACCAAAGATCACATTAGAAAATATAGGCATTTAGTTCCAACCAAGCTGGAAAAGCATAAATAGGTGCATAAACAGAGGAGCATCCTAAAGTTTATTTTTAATCAAATCTTTCATCACGAAAACACTACCGCAGGTCACTATATAAACAATAAAATGTGCAAAACAACATCTAGTGTACAACTACATAGGCATAAAATATAATTGCTTCAAAACATAGTTTCGAACAAAAACTTATCAATTCTAAAACACCAAAATAAGTTACGCACAGCTATCATAAACACGCGAATCATGGAATAAAATTTATTTAAAACAATTCAAGCATCAGCAGAGTACCTCAGAAAGGAAACAGTTGAATTCGCCTACCTCAAACAAGGAGCGGACGTGACGGAACCCCAACGGAAAGTAGGACAATCCTTCGCGGACAAACTGCGTACGCTGAATAGTGGAAAAAGTGCACGTTACTCAGCCCGTGACAGAAAAAGGATTAATATGAATTAAATATAAACACCAAGATGCCACGGAGGAAAAATAAATAAATAAATAAAGGAATAAATTAATTAATCAATTACTTAATAAACAAATAAGCAATTAAACAAATATATAGATAAATAACACATACAAAAATAATCAAGAGAATAAATAAATAACAATAATAATATTAATAATAATAATATAATAACAATAGCATAATAATAATAATAATTTAATAATAAGAAGAAGATTAATATAATAATAATAATAATAATATAATAATTATAATTATAATAAAACAAAAGATAAATAAATAAAAAAAAGAAACTTACAGCAGGGCTCGGGACGCCGGTGAGGCGGAGCGCGGAGGGAGGTGCGGCGGAGCGGGAGCGCGCGCGAGGGCAGCGGCCGACAGCTGGGGTGGCCGGGCGCGGAGTGCGGGACAGGGAGCAGGGGGGTCATGGGGTTCCGGCTTGGGCGAGGCGGGACGACAGGGAGCAGGGGGTCAGGACGGGGCGCAACGGAGGTGGCCGCTGGGTGAGGGAGGAGGCGGCAGGCTCCGGAGGTCGGCACAGGGGGGGTGTCGCCGCGGCGGAGCGAGGCAGGAGGAGGGGGGTGTCGCCGCGGCGGAGCGAGGCAGGAGGAGAGCGGGGCGGTGATGCGGCGCTGAAGGAGAGGGCCGCCGGGGGGTGGCCAGCGGGCTAGAGGGGAGAAGGAGTCGGGACAGCGGGGCTGGCTGGGCGCGGCACGCGGGACGGGGAGGGAGCTAAGGAGGTCGAGCGTGGCGGGGTGCAGAAGGAAATGGGGGCGGCGGCGAGGTAGCCCGGAGGTGAAGCGGGAGCGGGACGAGGTGGGGTGAGCCCGAACGGCGGAGGGTAGTGATGCGCACGGGAGGCGGCGGAGCGGGGAAGAAGAAAGAGGAGAAGGGGAGAGAGAGAGAGAGGGAGAAAGGGGGTGGCAGCTACGGGGAGAGGGATTAGGGTTAGGGGGGTTAAAGAAAAAAAACTAAATATATATATACATAATCAATAATAATAATAATAATAATAATAATAATGATGATAATAATAATAATAATAATAATTGTAATAACCTTATAATAATTGTAATGATAACCATAATAATAATAATAGAAGACTAAATAAAAGAATAAAATCTAATCTTCATAATAATAAAAATTTATAATAATAATATTAATAAAACTTTATAATAATAATAATAATAAATAAACTTTATAATAATAATGAAAAAAAAAAACATAATAATAATAATAATAAAATGACAACATAAAATTCTCAATTTCAAACATCGGGCGAACACGTAGTCCCCCGGGCCAACCGCACGGTCACCGCTAACGATGCGATGACCGCGCACTGGCGCGAAACCCTTCAACATAAATAAACGTTAAAAAATTCAGACCGAGACCTAGAAAATAGTAAGATAAGGGTATCTGCGGTCGGGGTGTGACAATTCTCCCCACCACAGACACTTTCTGCCCCCCGAAAGTCACCAGGCCAAAAGTCGGTCAAGATTTAAGTCCATGCCCCAACGGAACTAAAGGAACCAGAGAGAACTGAGAATCTCGGGGATGACCTTACTCTGCACAGGTCACACCTGACCGATTCAAGAGAAAACTGGGGTCCGAGATTGAGAGGAGAACACGAAGGGGTTCTCCCCACCACAAGAACTTAACTAGTGCAGAAAAGTTGACCATCTAAATAGACAAACCTAGAAAAAGGGGGGGTCGACGCGGGAACTCCCAACCGGTTTAAACCAACTCTCATAGCACGAGTGAAAAACAACACCTTCGTCGAATCCTTGAACCCTCGACTAGAGTCAACAACTTCAACACCAGGGAAAACCCATAGAAAACATTTTACTAACATCAAATTGGAGACATGATCCACTGAAGTCCACAAAGCATATCCACATCGACTACATAACTAAAACGAGGTCCACCCACACGAGAGTCAAACACACTTTTAAGAAGGACACACGATTTAGAAACAACACATCCACATAATCCAGACTACTTGGATTGTAATAGAACAAGTCCATGATAACCCCATGGTAAAACAATGAACATACAACAACGTCAAAACTTAACAGTAGAAAAACAAGTACTAAAAGATCTTGATAGTTCCACTGTTAACACGAAACACAAAACCTGGACCAAGGCTTCACACCCCTGGGGACTCCTGACTGTGCGCGAGCTTCACCCCGAGACTTGTGGCTGGGGCTCTAATGGCTGAAGCATCTTCTGCCTCACAGTCAGGTACTGACATTCTCCCATCACAGCTTCCTCTTCAAGCGACGCTTCTTGCAAAACATCTCCAGATGACCCATACAACCACAGTGATGACACGTCTTCGGAGGGTTGCGACAAGACGGCTTTAAATGCCCGAAACGACCACACTGAAAGCATACCATCGAACGATCTGATGAACTGGAAGCTGGGACCAAAGGGGATAACTCATTAGGAACAGGTATCTCTGGCGCCTTTTTCTCACCAGAGGGGGAACTCTTACGAACAACAACAGGGGACGCTGAAGTATTAACCACCCGCACACCAGAAACTAACTCATCCAAGAAAGCTTCCTCCACCAGCTTCTCGAAACAAAGGTCTTTAGAAGGGAGGACTCGCTCCTTGATCTCTGGACGAAGACCCCCAGTGAAAAGAGAGGTCTTCATGAGCTCATGTGATGCTACCTCCGGAGAAAAGGAAAGCCGTTCCTTGAAATGGTCAACATATGCCTTCACCGGCCGTTGACCTTGTTGAATATGCACAAGCTCTCTCTTTTTCTCCAGCTTCACTTCCTCAGGTACAAACTATTGGGTGAAAACAATTCTAAAGACATCCCACGTCATTTCAACTTGCGTCGATGGTGGGGCAACCACCTTCCACTGGTCCAGAGCTGGACCCTCAAACAACTTTATAATTGCACGAACCTTAACATTATCGGGAGTTCCCAACATTCTAAAGGCACGCTCCACTTCCTCGAGCCATTCCACTGCCTCTAACGGACCTTGATCACCATGGAAAATAGGCAGAGTCTAAGGAGGACCAAAATCTGGGCATGACCTATCAGAATCCTTAGGGACCTTTCTGGGCGGCATTTCCCGAGCGACATATAAAACACAAGGCCAAAACCAACATCAAATCGAAGCAACATCAATAAAAGCGCCTTCATCAAAAACAGTCAGCACAAGGACCAATCAAATAAAACACAACCCAAAATAAAATCTCCTCTTTAAAATTCCCTTTTCATTTTTGATTTCAAACCACCCTTCTTCAAGATCACTTTCCAAAACCAATCCACTTTCAAACCAAAAACTTTCCAAAACCGTTTCCCCTTTAAAACCAATTTAGAAAACAAAGTCAAGCGTTAAATTTCAAGTACACACCCAGGTACTCCCATGACCCGTTGCACATGTCTTTATCCACTGTCCATTAATACTCGCACCAACACGCATTTTGAATGCATTCTCACACATGTGCAAACGTTCATGAAGAGGAACCAAGGTTTCACCCCAAATCATTCTTAACCAATTCCAAGCAAACAACAGATTTTCAAATCAAGAGATTTCAGTTTCAAAACCCATTTTATACATTTAAAGTCCTTTAAAGAAACCAGTCCAATTTTCAAAAACCCTTTTTCATTTCCAACTACGCACTCACTCAGACCAAAACGGGAACAACATTCAAATTTGCATCAATCACTGAAATGAGGGACTAGTAGTCACACTCAACCTGGTGACATTGTAGTGGGTCATGTCCCAAGTCATCGTCGACCACTAGGAGGAATCCAAACCGTGTACTCAGACTCCACATGGGTCACTACTCCATGTGAAATCACGACGTAACGTCGGCTTTCCTCCATTGTCATCTCTCAATCCAAGACAAACCAGAAAAGACAAGGACACAATTCCCGAACTACCCCTGGTAACTCGAAGATCAGTGCGAGCAAGAGTTCGCGACGCTCTTCCCGCACCTACCCCTCGAGTTCCGACAGTCCTAATCTCCTTCTACCGGACAACCCAAATAACAAGAACCTCGCTCTGATACCATTTTGTCACGAACCAACCCGGGTCAACCCTGAACCGGTCACCCGAGCCGGTCCGCGGCAAGTCCCGAGGGGCGTTCCCGATCCCCCCGGGATGGCAACAAGTGCCGGGCATTGAAATTTGATCGTTGGGAACGATTTCAGCCCAAAACAAAAGTAAATAGAACAGAATAAATAAACACTAACAGCAGAAAAGAAATAAAAGCCACAGGACCACGTACCTCCATGTGACCTCTCAGGTCACCACCCAACTAGAGAGCAACCTCGCTCCAATACTGAGCGACTCAAAACAGAGACCTGAGCAAGGGAAGACCTGAAACTGAAATGATAATATAGGCGTGAGCATTAAAAATGCCCAGTAGGTAAGCCAAAGTAAACCACTGAATCCAAATGTTTCCTTTCCCAAGCAATCCGTTGACACAGGTTTGAAAAATACAAGTATAAAAAATAGATTTTTCCCATTTGAAAACAACCAACATGTTTTCCCCCATTTGGAAATCCAACACACACTATAAATCAATTTCAAAACCATTTCCTGTTTTTATAAACAAACCCAAATACAGATAATACTACGACTGTGCTAAAAAGGAACAGGTAAACAGTACAGGCTGAAAGCAAACCAGTGAAACAGAAAGTAACCAAGTAATGCAAGATGATAGTAGTGCAAAAGGACACAAGTAACACTATAAGCTGTAAAGAATAACCGAAAGTAAACAATCAAGGTAAACAGGTAACCATGGGTGATCCTAAACATCCCCAGAAAACCCCTGGACGTACTCGGGTTCAGACTACCTGCCGGCATGGTACTCCACAGTCAATAACCAACTGGCCGCCCTAATAGCCAACCAGTGGCACATCCCACCTGGCCTGTCCACAACTCCAGAGGGTACCAACCCGTCTAATCAGGGTTAGCAAGCAACCGTCACTCGATAATCTACAAGACGCCCAGTTTCCCATGGTGGTTTTAGTAACACTGTGTAAGTGGGAGGCCCACGCACGCGTGACTCATCTCACCGCACTTGCCAACCCCTTACACGGACATCGCTACATGACAACCCTCGAAGGGAAGTCCCCCTGTAGAGATGCCCTCACAAGTACGTATATGTATATATCTATATGTATAATCACTTCACATTCAATAAAGTGCCAACCGGGCCTTCACGTCATTTGATTATCAAAACAACTTTATAAAATACCTGGAGTTGTCAAGCGAGCACTTGGTTTTTCAAAAACAAATAGCTTTACACGAATATTTCACAGTATCATTTTAAATAACTCAAAACACTGTTTTTGTATTAAGTAAAGGGCCAAACGGGCATATCTTCGTATATTTCTTTTAAAACAAGTTCGATGTGTCTCAAAAAGAGGCGAAAACATTTTGTAACCAAGAACCATTTAGAAAAGTCAAGATCTCGAGAAAATAAAAATAATGGACATAAATGGTAACAATTTCAAACACCATCTTCATTTGAGGGCACATCCATGTGTGCACCTGGTGCACCCATGGATGTGTCAACATCCAATGGTGTGTCAAACCTGCAAAGGGGCACGACAACACTTCCAATTGATACTAAATTTTATAAAACCAACCAGCACAGGATAATAAGATCCAAGAGTGATTTTTACAAAAAGAACACCACTTAAAACAACCAAAGATCACATTAGAAAATATAGGCATTTAGTTCCAACCAAGCTGGCAAAGCATAAACAGGTGCATAAACAGAGGAGCATCCTAAAGTTTATTTTTAATCAAATCTTTCAGCACGAAAACACTACCGCAGGTCACTATATAAAAAATAAAATGTGCAAAACAACATCTAGTGTACAACTACATAGGCATAAAATATAATTGCTTCAAAACATAGTTTCGAACAAAAACTTATCAATTCTAAAACACCAAAATAAGTTACGCACAGCTATCATAAACACGCGAATCATGGAATAAAATTTATTTAAAACAATTCAAGCATCAGCAGAGTACCTCAGAAAGAAAACAGTTGAATTCGCCTACCTCAAACAAGGAGCGGACGCGACGGAACCCCAACGTAAAGTAGGACAATCCTTCGCGGACAAACTGCGTACGCTGAACAGTGGAAAAAGTGCACGTTACTCAGCCCACGACAGAAAAAGGATTAATATGAATTAAATATAAACACCAAGATGCCACGGAGGAAAAATAAATAAATAAATAAAGGAATAAATTAATTAATCAATTACTTAATAAACAAATAAGCAATTAAACAAATATATAGATAAATAACACATACAAAAATAATCAAGAGAATAAATAAATAACAATAATAATATTAATAATAATAATATAATAACAATAGCATAATAATAATGATAATTTAATAATAATAAGAAGATTAATATAATAATAATAATAATATAATAATAATTATAATTATAATAAAACAAAAGATAAATAAATAAAAAAAAGAAACTTACAGCAGGGCTCGGGATGCCGGTGAGGCGGAGCGCGGAGGGAGGTGCGGCGGAGCGGGAGCGCGTGCGAGGGCAGCGGCCGGCAGCTGGGGTGGCCGGGCGCGGAGTGCGGGACAGGGAGCAGGGGGGTCGCGGGGTTCCGGCTTGGGCGAGGCGGGACGACATGGAGCAGGGGGTCAGGACGGGGCGCAACGGAGGTGGCCGCTGGGTGAGGGAGGAGGCGGCAGGCGCCGGAGGTCGGCACAGGGGGGGGGGGGTGTCGCCGCGGCGGAGCGAGGCAGGAGGAGGGGGGTGTCGCCGCGGAGGAGCGAGGCAGGAGGAGAGCGGGGCGGTGATGCGGCGCTGAAGGAGAGGGCCGCCGGGGGTGGCCAGCGGGCTAGAGGGTAGAAGGAGCCGGGACAGCGGGGCTGGCTGGGCGCGGCACGCGGGACGGGGAGGGAGCTGAGGAGGTCGAGCGTGGCGGGGTGCGGAAGGAAATGGGGGCGGCGGCGAGGTAGCCCAGAGGTGAAGCGGGAGCGGGACGGGGTTGGGTGAGCCCGAACGGCGGAGGGAAGTGATGCGCGTGGGAGGCGGCGGAGCGGGGAAGAAGAAAGAGGAGAAGGGGAGAGAGAGAGAGAGGGAGAAAAGGGGGTGGTGGCTACGGGGAGAGGGATTAGTGTTAGGGGGGTTAAACAAAAAAAACTAAATATATATATATACATAATCAATAATAATAATAATAATAATAGTAATAATAATAATAATAATAATAATAATAATAATAATAATTGTAATAACCTTATAATAATTGTAATAATAACCATAATAATAATAATAGAAGACTAAATAAAAGAATAAAATCTAATCTTCATAATAATAAAAATTTATAATAATAATATTAATAAAAATTTATAATAATAATAATAAATAAACATTATAATAATAATGATAAAATAAAATAAAAATAATAATAATAATAATAAAATGACAACATAAAATTCTCAATTTTAAACATCGGGCGAACACGTAATCACCCGGGCCAACCGCACGGTCACCGCTAACGATGCGATGACCGCGCACTGGCGCGAAACCCTTCAACATAAATAAACGTTAAAAAATTCAGACCGAGACCAAGAAAAGAGTAAGATAAGGGTATCTGCGGTCGGGGTGTGACATTTCCCAATTCGATTGAATAGTTGATTCCCAATTGAAATCATTTAACCTTGTTGTTGCATGAAATTAATCAAATACAAATTCCAATACACTCACCAAATCCAAAAATGTACCAGAATAGGATCTTCATTGACTACATTCAGCCAAAAAGGAGGAAATTAGGTCAAGACACTGTCTGCTGATTATCTCTAAAAATGATCTTCTATAGTTGCAATTGAATCCAAAAAATAGAAGGTCTTCATTACACGGAATAATGAGTTTATTTCAATAAAAATCATTGAATAATATTAAGGATCATGTTCATGCCTCATACTAAACTAATAATTCTTCGGGTTGTGTCCCAGCACAAATATAGGTGTTTTTATGATTCAAGTCAGGATTCTATCCAAATAGATACACGAACCGGTCCATGGCATGGCCTGATGTGTGTTCCCGATCCCCACTGGTTGAAAAATAGGTCAATGTAGTAAATAAAAAACAAGTGGAAATAGTTTCATCCCAATAATCCAATATTTACTAAAACAAAATATACAAACCGAGCACACAAAAATGAACAACAACTTAATATCAAATGAATATAATAAAATGATTCATTTACAAGATAAAATTTAAAAAACCTAAAATCGAAACCAAAAACAAATCTCTACCAACACAATCTCCATGCAACCTCATTTTCACCACCATCCACAATACTAAATCGGTCGAAGAGCCTAATAAAACAAGAATCCTGAACAAAAAAGGTGAAAGTGATAAACAGATCTGGTCAACTAACACCGAGTGGTTCAAGTTGGGTTTTATCTAGAAAACTCAGTAGGAAACCACCATAGAGTTCTTGTATTTGATTTCTGGAAAACTGTCCATTAACACTAGTATGATATAAATATTTTTCTCATTTTAAATAAACTACATGACTTCCTATTTTTCAAAAAAGAAGACGCCATAATTTCATTAGTTCCTAATAGTTTAATATTTTGGAAACCAAAAACATGTTCTATGAAAATCTAAAACGATTATTTGATGAAAATAAATTGGCAATGAAAGATGAAAACTAAATAATATAGAAAGAAAACAATCAAATAAAACAATTACTATGGGTGATCCTAAAAATCTCTTGAGCTACCCATGGACATACTCTTTTTGGAACCCCCGATTGGAATATGGGGAAGTCTCTAAGACAATAGATAACTAGTCTTCCGCAACTAATAAATACAGTGGAAAAACCCACTTGGCCTCTTAGTGATCCAAGGGGTACCAACCCATATAATCAGGGATAACATGATACAATCACTCGATCCTCTAAAATACACCATGGAATCCACAGTAAATGTACACTATGTATGTGGGAGGCCCTAGCACACGTGACTCATCTTACCTTCCATCACCGCACATGCCTACCTCAAACATAGAAACAACTATATGATAATCCATAATGGGAAATACCTTATATAGAGGTAACCACTATATATATACATATACATCACATAATTAACGGATCCAACCAGGAAATCACATCACTCAGTACTCATCCCCTTTCCTTAAAAATATGAAAATTTACAAATTGGATTTTAGTTTAACATATCCAAATTCCAAACAGTATTATAATTGATGATTCCATTTGAAACCAATCATTTAAATTTCCCAAGGGAACCAAAAAAAATTTAGGAACCAAGGTTCATGGAAAACATTACTTTAAATTATTGTCTTCATTTGATAGCACAACCATGTGTGCACCGGTGAATCCATGGCTGGGTTGTCATCTAATGAAACCATTTAAACTTCCATGAATGTACCCCAAAATCATTTTGAAAACCATCAATTGTTTAAAAAAAACAAATCATTCCACAAAAGTTTAATAGAAAAAACAACCTTCATTTGAAAACATGTAATCCCTTCAAAATTATTCAACTATATCCATCAAAGAAAAAAGGTATCCAAATTAAAAATTAACCTAAATTCATAAATGAATACCATGTTACCAAAATATTTCAATGGAAAAATATAAAAAAGATTAATTTCATCATATGAAAACAATAGGAATTTAAAAAAACACATTACATTCACAAAATATTCATAATTGAATAATCACTCCAAAATATTTTTCAATTTTTTTTACCAATACCCAAAAAACTTAATAAGATAAAAAAACATTATCGGGGCATGAATAATGTTTATAAATTTATTAAAAATTCTCAAGCATAAATAGAAAGTTCCATAAAGTAAAATAATGGAGACAACTACCATAATTGAATGTGAATGAGATAAAACCTTCAGATAAGAGAGAACTTTTTCCCACAGACCTTCCACACACCCTATGAACCTAGGAAAAATCATCAAAACATGAACCCTATCTTCGAAGGTTCATCCAAATGTGACAAAACCGAAGGGAAACCATGAAATCAAGATGGGAGATGAGAAAGTGAAAGAAAAGAGACATAAAACCTTAAAAATGACCTTGAAATAGAATAGAAAGTACCCAAGGAGGTGTAGGAACCAAGGAGAGAGACCTCAGGGGGTCACATCATTCGCGAAAACTGACCAGTTGGGTGTATTCTGAAATAGGGTTATATTTTTTGGAGGATAGATTAGGAATTTTCAATTTTTAATGGCATGGGATGATTACATGGTTTTCTTGCAGAGATTACCAAAATCATGCATCAATTGGGAGGTAGCCACTACATATGTGGAAATAAACTTCACGACCAACCCGAACAGTTTGACTGAAAATTCTCAAGTAGTGTGGTAGCTTCTGTCTAACTCGAGGACTAGTTGAACAGTTACTTGGTTTGGGCTACACAGTTTCAAATAATTCCTTGGTGCCCGTGCAAAGGCTAAAAACTCTCCTAAACATCCAAAATTTCAAAAAATGCAACAGTAATTAACCAGAACCCCAATAAAAAAACCCAAGATCAAGAAAAGAATAAATTACTTTTTTTTCCATGTATCGGATTTGAAAAATCTCCCCACCACAAAAAAAATTATTCTCACATAAATTCACCCAATTAAAAGATATACAAAACTTGAATTCATTCCCATTCAAAAATGAGTGAAACCATGAACCTTAGTGTGATTATTCACTCCACAAGTCACACCCAACCACTCCAAATGAAACCACGGCATAAGAATGAGGGGAAATATGGTGGGGTGCTCCCATCCAAAGTAACTCAACCAACATGGAAACATTAAAACCCAAACAACACAACAAAAACTCAAACAAGAAATCCTCTATGGAGTGACCCAGCAAAATGAGACCCCAGGAACTAAATAAATATATCCACACTAACCAAACAAAAACATTATCATAGATGTGAACCAAGGAACTCCCAACAACATCACACCACACTACCTTATAGTACCTGAAACAACACAACTACCAGATCCCAAAATTTCCCCATACACTTGACCCCTAACACATGGGGAAAAACCATGAAACAAACTAGAACCAAAACCAAAGTGTGAACCGAAACCACTATCCATTAACTCCCCAAAACTCAATCATATCCAAATGATCACTAAAAAACCAAAACCATCACACATAAGGGTTGATCACACACTAAGAAAATTCAAATATTTAGATGGAAACTCAAGAAAACACAACTACTCGGATTATAATAGAACAATTCCATCATAACATTACAAATAAATGATGAACTTATAATAGTAGGAGAAAAAGAAAAAGGAAACTATCAATGTCTCCATACGAAAACGAAATAAAAAAATCGGGCCAAGGAATTCCACATCTCATGGAGACTCCTAACAGTGAACGAGCTTTACTCCGAGACCTATGTATGGAGTTCTGATAACTAATGCTTCTCTAACCTCACAGTGAAGAAAAAGAATCCTCTTGTCCTAACCACTTCAAATGGAGATTCCAAATAAAGAACCTCTCTAAATAACTCAAACAACCACAATTGTGGAACTACTTCAGAGGATTGCGACAAGAAAACTTCGAGTTTCAAAACCGGTCGCATTGGAAACATACATGTGAATAGTCTGAGGAATTAGAAGCTAGAACCTACATAGATGGATCCTTTGAGACAGGTTCCTCTGGCACGAACCCTTGAAAAAATAGGGAACCTTTACGAATTACAAGGGACATCGGATTTCTAACATCATGTGCTCTAGAAACTAACTTGGCTAAGAATACCTCATTCACTAACATTCCAAAAAAATTGAAATTAATCAGAAGAGAGAAATTTTTCATAGATATCTGAATGAAGACCCCAAACTAAAAAAGGGTACATTAACTTATCCTCTAACACCACATCCAAAGAGTAAGAAACCAACTCTCTAAAGTGATCAACATAATATTTTATGAGCTTCTAGCCCTACCGAACATCCCACATCTCTTCCACCTTTCTCAACATCACCTCATCAGGTATAAGCCCTTGGACGAAAGAGGTATTAAACAATTACCATGCCATCCCAAATTACAATGATGATGGGACAACCAACTTCCATAGGTCCAATGATGAAACCTCAAGAAAACCCAAGACAACATGAACTCAAATAGCCTCGGCAAATACCAACAACCTGAAGAAAAATATACCTATTTAATCCACTCTAGTGGCTCTAATAGGCCTTGATCACCACGAAGGACGAGAAACATTTCAGAAGAATCGATAATAGGGAATGAATCCTTTGATATTTTGGAATCCTTTCAGGGCAGAATTTTCTGAATTGCACATAAAATACAAACCAAAACCAAAATCCATCGAAATAAGAATCAAAAACAACACCTTGAGCCAAAAAATTCGTCTTAAATCCAGAAAAAATATAAACACAACCTAAATAATTTTTTCAAAAATCACAATTCTTATTTAAATTTAAAAAAATCCTTCTTCTAAGGCCACTTTTCACAAAAAACCCCACATTCATTGAATGAATACCAATTTTCAAAATGATTTACTTTTTTTATATTCTTTTTTTGAAAACAAGGCCAAACCACTAATTTCAATTACCCTCCAAAATAAACCAAAGAACCATCACATGTGTGTTCATCCAATCCAATCAATATGTGCCAACACACACTTTCCACACACATAACCCCACATGTACAAAAATTCATAAGGAATACCAAGGGTTACCCTCACCATTACATTTCCATAACCCAAAAAATATCCAAATTTCAAATCTGAGACATTTTCAAATAAACCCCATTTTTACAGTTTCAAACTATTTGAAGGAAATAATTGTCTATTTTCATAAAATAGTTTTATTTTAAAATCATACTGACACAAAATAGAACCAAAATGAAACATGAATCATACTAAATCTCGGGATGGAGGAACTGGTAGACATACATAACCTAGAGACATGGTTGTGATGCAAACCCTATGTATTCCATAATAACTGATAGGACCTTGAAATGTGTATTTTAATTCCACATGGGTCACTACTCCTTCTGGGATCTTAACAAGACATTGTCTGGCCTCCATTTTCATCCATTAATTGAAAACAAAGCAAGACAAGAGAAAGAATCAATTCCCAGGCTACCCATGGAAACACTGGTCTCGTCATGAGTGGTGGTTATTAAGAACCAACCCATAAACTAACTATTGAGCTCCAACAATCCTAATATCCAAATATCTGACACTCCTAATAATAGTAACCTCTTATGATCCATTTTTTCATGAAATGGGTCAGGATTCCATCCAAACCAACACCCAACCGAGTTCACAGAATGGCCCAAAGGACGTGTGTGATCCCCATAGGCTGGAAACTTATATAGGAAAAAAATGAAACTGCAGAGGGAATGGTTTTAGACAAATAAACAAGAATTTTATAAAATCAAAACAAAAAAACTAAGCATGCATCAATGACCAACAATTTAATCTCAAGTAAAAATAATAAAATGACTGAGTTACGAGATAAAAATGAACAAACAATAAATTTAAATGAAAACCAGACCACAACCAACATGATATCCATGTGAACCCAATGTCACCACATTCTACACGTCCATAACTCCTCAAGAGCTAGATAAACTAGGAATTATAGAAAATAAGCTACACCTACAAAATAGATTGGTTCTACCGACACCGTGTGGTACATGTATGGTGTGAGCTAGATAGCTTATTAGGTAACCACCGAAGAATCCATGTGCTTCCTTTAGGAAAAAAATATCGTTAAATATAGTTTGAAATAAAATTATGAAAATAGGTTTTTCTCATTTTAAAAAAACAATACGTCTTCCACTTTTCCAAAACAACACATGCCCCAATTTAATTAGTTCAAAACAGTTCAACATTTTGTAAGCCCAAACTAAAACCAAGTTCCAAAAAAATACTATGCTATACTAAAAATAAATAGGTAGTGCAAGAGGAAAACAAAATTAAATAGAATGAAAATAGTAGTTATAAATAGTTACAATGGGTGATCCTAAACATCCATAGAGAAACCCTTTGACGTACTAAGATCAGATCCACCTGCCGTCTTATGGTGAATCCCATAAGTTTATAAAAAACTGGAATCCCACAACTATCTAACAATATGACACAGACCATGTGTCCTCTTAGTGATCCTAGGGGTACCAACCCATCTAATCGTGGTTTTCAAGCTAGCATCACTCGATCCTCGTAATGATGCTCAGGATCCCATGGAAATAGAACACTATTTATGTTGGAGGCCCTCACACATGTGACTCATCTTACCTACAATCACCAAACTTTCCAACCCCAGACACGAACACCGATATACAATAACCCACAAAGGGAAATCCATCATATAGATATTACCTCTCTCTATATATACATATAAATATCACTTCAATGAAGGTTCCAACCAGACCATCACGCCACTTAAAAATCAACCCATTTCTATAAAAACAAGAAAATTTCAAAAAGGGCCTTTAGGATTACATATCAATATGATAAACGGACATAGATTTAAAGATTCCATTTGAAATAAATATTTGAAATCACATAATGGAACTGAAGCCTTTTTTACATCCAATTTTCAAGGAAAACATTACTTTTAAGGTATCGTCTTTATTTGAGTGCACATCCATGTGTGCACCAGGTGCACCCATAGATGTTCTATAATCCAATTAAAACCTCTACATTTTCATAAAAACATCCCAAAATAATTTTAAAAACCACCATATTCTTTTTAAAACAAACCCAATCATTCCATAAAATTGAAAGAGCATAAAAACCCTTTTTTAAACCGTGTAAACCCTTCCCAAACATTTCATTATGGACATCCATGAAAAAAGCATACAAATTTCACATTAACACAAATTCATAAATTAAAACTAAGTTACCAAAATATTTCAATGCATAAATATCCAAACAAGGCATTATTTAATATTATGAAAATTAAATGAATTTAATAAAAGACATTACTTTCACCAACACATAAGAATAAATGCAGAATCTCTCAAAAAAATTTTTTATCAATTTTTATGTTGACCAAAACCTGACAGTAAGCTAAATAAATTCTCCATAGGGGTGAGATTTCTGTATATAAATTTATTAAAAATTCTCAAGCATAAAAGGATTGGGCTGGAAAGGGAAAACATGGATACACCTACCACAATGGTGTGTAAATGGGATGGAACCTTCATATAAGAGAGATCTAAGACCCATAGACCATTCACAAACCCTATAACCCAGGGAAAAACCAAAAAAATTATAGACCCTGGTATCTAGGTATTTTCCAAATGATTCCCCCACCAATGTAAAACCATGAAATCATGAGGGAAGAGGAGAAAGTGGATGAAATTTTAAAAAAACCTAAATATCACCTTGGAATCAAAGAGGAAGCACCAAAGGTGGAGGAGGAACCATGGAGAGGGACAGAGGGGGGACCCATCATGTACCAAAACCAACCAAGTGGGAGGGGAAGAAATATGGTTAAATGGTTAAGAGGGTAGATTAGGAACATTAACTTTTTATTGACATGGATTGATCACACATTTTAGCTGCATGGATTACCAAACTGTCTGCCAACCATGCAATTTATATTATTTAAGAGGGAACAGAATGCATACCCAACTCGCACGTTTTGATCAACTGTGATCAAACCATGCTTCTTCATAGGCTAAAAAATTAAATTTCTAGTACCTTCCACAAGGTTACATGCAACAAGGTTACCTTCAAGGCTAACCCACATGCTTTTCCTGTGACCATGCCTGTGCGGTAGCTTCTATCCAACCATTTGACCATATAAAAGGTTATCTAGGATGAGCCTCATTATTTATCCTAACAACTTGGTTCACATGAATAGGCTAAAGCATCCATATACTTTCAAAATTCCAATAATTTCAACTAGGTAATAACCAGATCCTTAGCATAAAAAGTCTAAGGACCAAGAAAAGAAGAAAATAAAAGTATATCCATGGTTGGTGTGTGACAAGTGAATACCTGATCCAACACCCTCATATTGTCACACTAAAAA
This sequence comes from Viscum album, assembly GCA_963277665.1. Classification (NCBI taxonomy): domain Eukaryota; kingdom Viridiplantae; phylum Streptophyta; class Magnoliopsida; order Santalales; family Viscaceae; genus Viscum; species Viscum album. Next base: position 1,996,427,954 of record OY728151.1, read on the forward strand.
ATATCAAATGAGGCCTAATATTTCATTGGATAACATAAAAATTCACTATTGGAGTCTATTGAGACTATAAAAGGTATTTCATTCTTTATATTTTAGAAGCCATATGTTGGTATGTATATGGGACATCCACGTATCAGAACACTGACTAAGACCGACAGTTGTATCTCCCCAGAAGATCGATTCAAAGAATCATCTGGTGTCAATGTTTCTATTCACATCAAATACATTGGAATCCTAATATCACTTAGTATATTCCATATCTCTATTATTAACCACAACAATTAAGTGCACCTCTCAATGAGTTTATTCATCTATCCATCCGAGAATTTAATTCCTTAGTTATCTTAGTTTATAATTTATTCTCTCTTAAAAAATACAGAATGATTTCATGATATGTTATTACCATTACTAATCCAAGATTAAAGAAAGAGGATATCAACAATCACTAATAAAACTCAATAAAATCCCATCATATCCAAGAAACATTTTCTGACATGGCTTCAAACTAACCATATCCAACTACAAAAAAATAAATAGTCTAATAACCTATATCCAACATATTTTAAATGATATTGGATTCACCTACAAATTAATAATCATTAACCTACAAAAATTACTTCACTACCATAGAATGACATGATTATTTCAAAATACTCTACCATAGCCCAATTGCTACGCATGTTGTCTTCATATTTTGTGTGCATAGCTAAGTATTTAATAATTAGGCTTCCTAGAAATCCCCAACATGCCTTAAAAGAATTACAATCCCTAGTATTCTCATAGACCGAGATATTTAATCTCTATTCCAGAATACATCTAGACCCATAACCTTGATTTATCTTGATTATCATTCCAATAACTAGAACTCAAACCCAACAATGTCATTGGACTCCCAATTACGTTTTGACAATGTCAAAATTTTCTTTTTCATTTTTTCTCCCACTACTTGTAAGTATATGATAATCACATTTGACATATTCCATCCCACCTCATGAGTGTTCTAGCCATCATTTAGTGAGAATCAGAATTCATACCATAGTAGAGTCTCTATCCACAATCAAACACTGGTTCATTATGTGTCCAAAATTCATTTCCCATTATACACTATGAAAATAGAGGAATGAGAGAAAAATTTAAATAATGTTCAATTTCATTTTCTCTAGAGATATTTGGTACTATATCTTAACCCAATAGCATTCACAACATTAGTTTTAGGCATAGAAACCAAAACTAAACCATTTTTGAGAATTAAAATAACTAATCCTTTTACAACTACATCCCCCACTGGAGAGAGAAGTCAAATCTCTCTAATTCCATGGTCACATTACTTTGGATGTGACCCAAGAATATAATGTAATATATCAAATAATTAATGATTTCCACTAAATATATACAGATTTTTGTACCATTTAACAACTTGAAGATTTCCATGTGTATCATCACGTATAATGTCATCATTTCATCAACACAATGACAAATTATTTGATACTATTCATAGGACTATGGGCCCTATGAATTCTAATATTTTATGGACCATGAATAATATTTAGCAGACATTGGTATTTACTCATACAACTATCAATATTCCTGACGACCTCTCATGTATTCAATTATTAAAGAATGAGAAGGGTCACATGACCTACTAAGTGTCCAACCATATCATAGAGTTGTATATCTCAATGAAACTTATAGTTATATGATTCCAATATATTCACTGGGTTCACTTTTATAACTTGAATATTATTCCATCCTAAGGTTCATTATTACACTAATAACTGTATATTAAGCCAAACTATATAAGGATGATACTATATATAACCGTAACTGAAGCAATAATCCAACGGTGATTCTTATTTACAAATAACTATCTAAAAATTATATCCCTATCCAAGAGGAATGAACTCTGAAATGAGGTCATTATTTTAAAATTAAACTTGGATGAATTTACTAACCACTAAATCCGGTTGATAGGACGATCAACGGAGATCTATGGGTAATGTCCAGATCTCCATTCAAGGAACCTCACATGGAAACATTTTGACACAACTTACATGATGAACAAAACTAATAACAAAACATTGTGGTGTTATTTAATACATGACACATAATAATATTTTATTTGTAATAATTTTGATGGATTTTCTTATAGAATATCAAGTACCAGTTATGAAAGAGAACCATAAATGGTGCTTTATTATGCCAATTCAATAAATAAATATAGGATAATTATATAAAACAGTGGTTCAAGAATTATTTATTTAACTAACATCTTGTACCAATATATTAAATGTTTCTAATAAATTCCATTTAACCATTTTATTTACCTATAAACATCTCACAACAGGGATTAGTTCAATAAAATGTCAATTCCAAGCTAAAGAGGAAAACACCATTTATTTTGTAATTTGAATTTTAATTAACTAAATCATTGTATAAAAAAAATTCAACATAAGATAAGATATATTTATATATTAAATGGAATTTGGTCAATATAATGATAACATATATTTATAAATAAAATTTATAAGTGGTTCAAGAAACATAAAATAACCATCCTTAATGAATGACCATACCATCATGGGGTTCACCAATAAAACATAAAATATATAGGTGACCTACTTAGGTCCTATAATATAATCTTGGTTTCATCTTTGTTCAACCCTAATAGTTAAATTATCATGTTCCCAAAAAGCCATTAGTAGATTTATCTTAGAATAATGATGCCCCAACTAACCTAATTGGGTCCTGTTGTTTATTTAGAAACATAGTAACATGTGTCATAATGCCCATATTATAGAGTCTTAGGACTTTATATGATTCAATTTAGATCATCATTTGTCAATTTCTCTTTTATATTAGATAACACACATTATTTATAAATATATTACTGTTTATTTTGATGCATATGGAATTCCCTTTTTATAATGGTACTAGTAATTATATGTTTCCATTAGAATTAATGTTACTACACCCATGTTTTTATCTTCTTTATAAAAATATACGAGCTTCATACATGATGATTCAATTACACAGGTCACCATTATTTAATTTATAACAACCCTTACACATTATAAATTTATCAATTAGCCCCAATTCAAATTAAACTAGTAATGTTTTAGACCATGCAACCAATAATCCATTTATCAAAAATGTAATAATTAGTTAATTAAGGTGACACCATCTATCTCTAAGAAGAAACACCATTTAGGTTGATGTAGATACTTTAATACCCTATTATTTTATCAAAATATTAACAACTGATTCCAAGAAGTGATAAAATAAAATATACTTATAAATAAGTTACTAAAAATGCATGGTATATAGAAAAATATCGCTGAATAAACGACTAAACATGTTTTATAAGTAATCAGGTAGCTAAATTACTTAAGGAACATCCAACTTGTATAAGGTGGTCATTATATGATGTCTATATGGAAAGACATATATACGAAATGTGAATATTTATGTTCCTATAATGATGCATATAACAATAAATCCTTTCAAAATTAGTACAATGGTAAAATACCATAAATACAATAAATCTATATGTAGTGGAAATTACATCAAGCACTTAAGGAGAAGTAATATTAAACTTTATTAATGAACAACCTGAAAAATAATTCCATCCCTAGCCCCTTGTCCTTTTCCCCATGTGTGGGTTAATGAATCCAATACATGAATATTTTCTGAGTGATGACACATTCCAGGTATCTTTTCTACCCCCCCCCCCCCAATAATAAAAAATAAAATATCTCCAATACCCCCGACAAGGATATGTCTATCAATAGTACTCAGATTAGTCTCCACATTGCCTCATGTGCACCTCCCGTATGTTAGAGGCTTCCATCAAACTGTAAGGGTCTAAATATTCTATGGTTGGGAGACTATTCCCTCATGAAGAAACTATCACAATGGTACATAATAGATAATCAACATCAGTCTAGTATAAATGAATGGTAGCAAAAATTTGACAAATAAGCTATAAATAAAAAAATAAACGACCAATATCAAATAACTATTAAAATTCCCAATAATAAAACCATGAATGGAAATTTTCATATGCATAAATTATAAGACATAAAATACAATAATAATGAAAAGAAAACAAATCCAAAACATCTATCAAAATATTTGTCCTAATCTCCATATCATTAATGATCTCTGAAGCCCCCATCCCAAATAATTACAACATGAAATGAAAATTTTCATACAAGATGTATCCATAATTAGATCATGTAACCCAATGTTATGTCCATGTACCAAATTTTGTCTTGAACATGATGTTTGATAAAATTAGTAGGCCACCACAAACAGTTTCTAATTAAATCCAATCCATGTGTAAAAAAATATAGGGTGTAGGTATAACAATATGATAGTAAATAAATGGATTTAAATACTTATTCCTTGAGTTCCTTAAAGGATACCTTCGCGACCATACCATCTTCATCCTACACCAGAATAAATTTGAATATTTTTCATCATGTAAATAGATATATATAATTATATGGACATGTATGTTTATAAATAAACTATATACATAATAACATATGTAGGTATATATATACATAATAAAAGCCAAGACATGAGAAATAAGACCCTGGAATCCAAATATTATTTGCACAATAATAACTTACATAATTAAAGTATCGACCAAAACATCCCAACTAGTGAAAATATCCCTTCTCACGAAACTATAATGGCCATATAGGACCTAAGGTAAGACCATGAAATCCATGATTAATGGTGACCAAATCTATAATAAATCCTATTTTTCCAAGGTTCCCATGCATGGAATCCCTATTTGCGAATCCATGTATCACTCAATAAGTAATGCAAAAAAACAATACCAATTCTCCTTTCCAATATGTTTGTTATAATGAATCCATGTAACTAACCATGGTCTATTTTTATTTATTTAACTTATAATCCATTCCATGTTGTTCTGTATAAGGATCCCATGTATCACTCAATTCATAACATAATTCATGAAACCTCAGATATCATCTATGGTGTTACTCATATAGAACCCCTGTATCAATCAATGAATTTTTAATTATACTAACTAATAATACAATAAAAGTAATTACAACATGGTAAACAATTGTTCCATCATGGTATAACATAATTTATATGACCATTTATTTTTATGTAATTAATATGGTCATGCTAGAAAGCATGACATAACATAATTCCAGTTTGAAAAATAAATAGTCCATATAAACAAGCCTTACATATCACAACTCAAGTGTATAATTTAGCCAACTCATTTTATAAGTAATTAATAATTCCATGATATGTTCCATGATATTTATCCTTTCAAATAACTCCATTTGAATCCCCATTTTTATTAAATAATACATTTCACCCCATAGGTTATTTTACTTCAACATGGGGCATTGTTTTCATACCAAATCATTTAATTCAATCATAACATCTCTTAAATTTTATAAAATTAATCACACATACAAGGTGATTAATTTTTATTCATACCTTTTTAATCTAAAAATTTAAAATATCACCAATAAAGGGAGTTTTAGTCTCCTTGGTCGATATAGGTCATTGAAAATAAGAAATTCTCCCAAATGGCTAGTTCAATTTTACGTGAACAACATACAATAGTGATTTTTAATACACAATGGATGTATAATATAAGGAAATAGGTACCACATTATTTATTTAACATTTAAATGGAGATTCAAGGAATATTTGGTGGGCAACAAAGTGGAGTATTATATAAATCTTCATAATTAAATGGAAATCCATAGATAACATACCACAATATTAGGTTGTTTCACTTTTCATTTATAAATATATTATTTAATCCCAATCAATAGAAATGAAAATGATTTTAAAAATAACTAGAAAATAGTTTATATGATCTCATATTGAAATTTCTACAATTATAGAATGATAAACCAAGAAAAGATAAAGGAGGAATCATAGACAAAATAAGGGTAATCAAATTTGACCGATGACATTCATTTCTGTGTCCGAAAATAGAAGAAATATCCATGCCTTGGAGGAGAGAAAATACACCAAGTGAGAAATGGAGTTTCTATATAACAAAGACTATATAAAGGGATAATTAATGTTAAAATAAATTAGGTTAAAATGGAAATTTCAACCCTTTTAATAAGGTACATGGATTAGTCGCACGATTAGGAATACCATGAACCAACTATATGATATAACATCATAATGTGGAACCAACTCATACAGGACAGTTCATATGTTTTCTAACTATGTGTACCTTATGTGGTTTGGATCTGTAACAAGTATAAAATTTAATGTGTGACTACATGGCCTTAACTACATTGTTTGAAAAACCGTGTGACACCCCAAATGGTTCATTTAGCTTGGGGGAATAATTTTCATTAATTATGTGAAATCTAGGTTCCCAATTTACCATATCCAAAACTTGGTTTTCAATGATCAGTTATCCAAAAACATCACTAAACACACATTTCATTTATCATACATTAAACTTCATCTAAAGAATACTTTGAAGTGTTCTAGTACTAATAATTTCATTTTGATGCTAAAATTATGCTTTAGAGAATCCAATATATGATAATTTCATAATCTATTGGAAATTTACAATGGTCCAACACATGAGAACTTATGAAAAATGATTTAATTTTTATAAAAGAAAATATTGGTTTACTATAGTTGGTATCATATGATACGTTTAGTCAATAATTGATGATTATGATTATAAAACATTAGTGAAACCCCAGTGGTAAGTTTATATATATGATATTATCCTAATAATTTATACTAAATATAGATAACATAGGTTTAACATATGGTCCCGTAGATTGAGATGATAATTTCATGATTAAGACATTCAATTAATTATATTTCATGAATATATGATAGCTTACTCTAATTGTTATACAATGATGCTTATAGTTTACATTTTGGATATAATCAATGGCTGGAACATGAAGGAATCATATTAACAATGAATGTGATGGAAAATTTAATGATTGTTTTTATTGTAATCCAAATGTTATGGGAGATGGGATAAAAAATAAAATTTATATTCTAACATCAAATTCTTATGAAATCATTCATGTTGATCTTGCAAACAAGAAAAGGAGGGAAGAATGTTCTATTGAGTCCTTCATGAGGCAAATTCAACCTTATTTAAGTGGTTCCACTAATCAACACATTTTTAAGTAATGGATTTGTACCATGGAAAAAATATCTTCATTTATTCAGTGTTTCAAAACATGAAAAAGTCTGTTTGGATGTATCTAATTTGGAAAGTGAAAAGGATCCATGGAGGAATCTTATCAAGGTTAAAAATAAAATATAAAAAATCGGAATCTATAAAGTGTGTTGATTTTAAGATAATATTTTTTAATAAGTTGTTTCCCCATATTCTTCACAGAAAAATAAATAAATAATTCCTTGAGATAAAGTAGAAGGATGATGAATATGTTTGTTCTTATGAGATAAAATTTACAACACTTCTCGGACATACTTTTGTAATTATCATCCAACCTAAAAGTAAGGTGGATCAATTACTCATTGGATTGAAACTAATTATCTGATGTGTGTTATCCAAACGTGACTCTAGTATCTATGAATAAAACAAACTATGTTATATTAATTAGGATATTGGAATTGTAGATTACCATAATTAACTTTGTTTTTTTAAGAAAATAATGATATAGTATCACAAAAATTCAAATAAATCACTTGTTGGAAACAAATTACCACTATATACCTGATGAAAATGTGGGAAGAAACAAAATTTTAGTTTCTTGAATGAAATGAGGAGGTGAATTAAATTGGTAAGGTAAGATCATATATATCTTGAATGCTGAAAAGGGGGTAAATAGTATTGGTAATGCAATAACAGAATAGAATATGGAAATTAATGCACCACCCACCCTCCAATGGTCGAAATATAAGTAATATAGGAATTATGTTATCCAATTCTAAAATAAAAATTTTAATAATTATTATCAACACTCTCAACCTATTAATCCTAGATACAATGTGAAATCTCATGTTATCACTTTTTGTGATGTAGAGTATGATAAGGAATTAGGGAAATGTACACTTACCATACACTCTAGATGTAACACCAGAATATTTTAAATAAAGGTAAATATGTTTGATAGAGTAAAGGATATGAAACACAAAGTTTATCTTTCATTACATGAATTAATTAGTTTCTCATTCATTATACGCAACCCCATGTTTTTTATTTTTGATATTGTATTCAACATGAAACAATGAACATAAATGACCCATGTTATATATTACTATTATAACCTATCCATTAAATTGTAGTGTATGAATAGTATTAACAATTTTTTGAAATATATATACATATAAAATTATGAATAATAATTGTTGTTATATTTTTAGTAAATAATAATTCAGGTTTTAGTAAAGTGATTTTATTCCTCAATAATTTATTTTCTTCCAAAATCATATTATAATTACCTTTCATGAAATGAATTTTACAATAATTTTTGTGGATAATTTAAAAAATGTATGTGATAAAAATAAAATATATTTTCGAATAATAATACCATAATTTAAATTTGGTGAAATTTATGTATTTTTTAAAAAATTATTTTTTTATTGAATAGTGGAAAATACTAATTTTAAAAATAAGTCATTTCATTTTAATAAATTCATAAATTTAAAAGAAAAATTAATTTCTATATATTTCAAATATTATCTCAAATATTATATAGTTTTAATTAATACCTTTAATTAATTTGAAATAAAATTATATTAGTATTTATTATAATTTTGTTCTTGGGATTAAAAAGGAGTTTTTTCAAGAAACTTTTTTAAAGGCTTATTGTTTATCAATTTTAACTATATAAAATAATACATGAATATTAATTTTTTAAAATATATATATATATATTATAACATAAAATATTAATTTATTTTCCTAAAATACTTATTATTATCCATAGAGTAAATATAGAATCATCTTTTTTCCACAAAAAATACTCTTCTTAAAAATATTGTGTCCCGCCAGCTCTGCAGGAACAATATTAAATTAAATTCTAACCATTATTCATTTGAAATAGTAGAAATGGATAAAATATGAATCATCATAATTTATAATACATAATAATATCTACTAATATTTTTTCCATAATGATTATTGAAAATAATTAAAATTAATTACGAAAACATCGATAAAAACAAGTTTATTAGGGGTTGTACTTAATTGAAATGGGGTTAAATGACATACTAAATTTTCCAAAACACATTTTCGGCTCACATTTATATCCTTATTTCCTTAGTATACATTTTTATGATATATTAGGAATATCATTCAATGAAATTGGCCAAAATAATATGTTATGTGAAGAATAAGAAAAAAAGGAAGCATTCCTTTCCATTAATATCTATATATATTTTCATACAAAAAAATAAGAGGTTTTGTTATAAATAATATTTAAGAATACAAATATATATTATCATGATAAATTAGATAAAGTTTTAGATATTAAATTATTAATTTTAATGCTTAATAAATTCCAACACATTAATTATTTAGTTAATCATTAAATTAAATAGATGATACTAAAAATAATAATAGTGAAGTAAATTGAATGAATTATTATGTTAAATTAATTTTGGTAAATGAACATACAATGTCACATAGTAGTGGACATAATAGAATTCATTTACATCATTTTGTTTCTTTTTTAAAATTCAAATTAAATGAATAATGTTAAAATTGATATAAATGTTATTTTATAATAATTTTTTTATTAAATGATTTAAAATTACAAAAATTCCTATAATCATATAATTTATTATTATATATTTAAAATTTTTTCCTTTCATTGACCAATTATTCTTCTATATTTAGTTTTTGATAGCTGAAAAGTAATAAAGTTATTAGCAAGGTTTAGGATTAAAAAATGTTTTGTCTGATTATATTCACCTGTGTTAAAATTTATTTTCAACACACACATATTTTTTAGTAAATAATATTTAATATTTATAATCATTTTATATGAATTACCTAATAATATTTATTTATATTCTGGTATTAAATGATAAATTACATAGATAAAAAAACTAGTTATCTTATTAAAATCTAAATTTGTAAAAGTAAGAATACGTTGATATTAAGGGGAAACATGTTTAAAACAAGGTTATTTTTTTAAAATATATGTTTTCATAGAACATAATTACCATTTACTGTATATGTTTTCAATTTAAGAGGCACATGAGTTTATATTGACTTCCCAATAATGAATAATTTTTTGTATTTAAAAAAATGAACTCCTCCTCAACTGTAAAAGGTCATTCACTCACTATAATTATTAACAAATATAAATCCATTTGGCTCGAAAAACCTAGAAAAAATAAATTCCAAACACTTCTAACCTCATACTAGATTCCATATATTTTGGAAAAAGACTTTTTATGATGGGTTTTAAAAAAACGATGATACCTGAAGAAGAGGTAACATTCATCAATGTACTTTTTGGTTTTATTTATTCCTTCAATTAATTAAATTTTAATTATACCATGATGATATATATAAAATAAATATATTCCATATACTTGTTATTATATGGGTATTACCTACAACTAGGACTACTTCTATCAAATAGATCATGAAATCATCATTCATGTGTACATCTAACTACTACCTTAGGAAACAATTTCATCCATCTTTCTATTACAACCTCTCAAAATTTGGTATGAGGATAGATAAAAAATTTATATATGATATTTATAATATAATTACACCTATTTATTCATTGTATATTATATATCTTTTGAAATTCCATTCTATATGGAAGAAGATGAAGTCTCTCAAGTGTACGATGGACGACCACCTCATGAAACAATGTGATTCATTTTTTCACTAACATTTTACAGGTTATGTAATAAAGATAATGATAATAAATATATTTCATATACATCACATATTTATGATATTAAATAAATATTTGTCTATATTTAGAAATCATATAGCATTTTATTTTTACCTTTTCACTCACTAGAAATAAATGATAATATCGTTAAAGGATGTGTATACTACCGCACCCTTAAAGCGATGTTATTCCTCTTTCACAATCACATCCAAATAATGATAAATACAATTATATACAATTAAATAATTTGTTATTTATGATATTTTTATCATTATTCACTGTAAAATTTTACTCACCTTCTTTAAATAATGACCATTGGAAAATGGAAATGCTGTTAATGCATACGTATGGCCTACCGCCTCCATGATTGTAACATTTTTCATTTTTAATAACCATAATAAATGATTGGATTTAAATTTTTTATTTATGTATAAATATGAAAACTATTTCATGATTATTATTATAGATTTTTTTATATAATTTCCTTTTTAACCATAGTCATCCAACAAAATTTGACATTGATATATAAGCCATATGTTGTCAAAACATCCAACGTTTACTTAAACGATTATGTTATTATATATAACATGATAATAAGTTAAATAAATGTGGTAATAAACATGAAAAAGGATTTTAATATGATAATTAGTTAACGTATGTTTATTATTAAGGAATAGAAAGACACACGAGACAAGTTGGACATGACGTAATTGTTTTCTTGTCTCACTTTTATTTCTGAGAGATGAATGCCAAATTAAATACTTATTATTTTTTTTGTAGTGTATATACATACCATGAAATTATTTTATGATTTATATAATTAAACTTATTAGTATTTACATATCCCTATGATGATATCACCTTCAAGGGTATTACGGTATCAATGTTACTAAAGCTGTATGGATTTTTCTTTCAATTTTTCTTCTTTGAAAAGTATGCTATGCTATACAAATATCTTATTTTTTGACATGAATATAAATCCCATTGAAATCTTATATCATGAATATAAATATTTTTATTATATTATAGGTTTCATTTAATATATTTATTTCTTGGTTATTATAATTCATAGTTGTAAGAGTCTAATGTTATAATATCATTGTTTATTGGGACTGTTTGTGATTATAATCCCAATTATGAAACCATTTGAAGTATCTCACATTAATTGTTATAGATTTTCTAATTTAATAGTTATTAAGAATATCATATTGTAATAGTATCATTTTACACTCTTTGGTACTTATAATAATGTAGAAAATGATTTTAATATAATCTGACTTCATTTCCTTCTTTGGTCGGATATCAGCATCCTAATAGAATCATGCTTTTTTAATAAAAAATAACATTTTTGAAATTATTTATTTAATAATATTTTACACAATTTTTTTAAAATATTAAACTAATGTTATGTCATTTTCAAAACTATTCTCATTTTCATTTTCTTGAGAAAGTGGATGAAATCTTCGTTTTAATGTTTACAACATAAATGGATTTCACAACCATCATGAACACTCAATTGTTTTAAAACACACTATCTATGTATCAAAGATTATTTTCATTATTATTATTTTTTAGTTTTATAATGTTATTTCCAAATTGAAAATTATATTTTTTTCACAAGTGAGTTTTAATGGTATTTTAAATGTATTTTCATTCATAAATGTCAATAACCCTTATTGTTACTTCTGATCCAAATAAAATATTTTGTAACAACTCCAAATTCAGTATTCCTCTATATGTATTATGATATTATCAATGATATTGTTATTGAACCCATTTCTTTTCCACATGTTATCCATGTTTCAAATATATTTTTATAGAACTTATTTCCTTTGTGCAGGTTAACCATGATTCAGAGAAATATTTATAGAATCTTTTATTCATAGGTTTATTATATTTGAATTATATTGACATGAAACACATATATTTTCGGTTGGTTAATAAATTTACCGACAAAAATTATTGTTACAAATACATTTATAATGAAATATCTATGTGATGAAAACATATATTGGTTCTTGTGCATTATATATGATAGGTATGCCTAGATAGAATTGGATTAGCTTGTTATTTCTTTTGTAATAGGTGTTTTCAAATAGTTCTCTAATTCATAGGTTAATGATTATGTTATCTATATAATTATATTGTAATATTTTCTTATGGTCATTCCAATTTGTAAGGGTTGTGTAAGGGTTATAGAAGGGTTCTATGAGATTGTGTCCCAATATACTAACATGTTTTATCTATGCATACATTCTATTTAGGAAGTTTCATTTTGTCAGTATTGATATCACATGGATCATTATTATTGATTCTTATGGCCATTCCCTCTAATATGGACTTCTTCTATGTTTCCATATTTAATGATCTAGGTATTGATGGGTATAAATATTATCACGTTAAACTCTTGCCCATTGATTTTATTAACATTTTATAATGCTTTTATTATTCCCTCTAACATCATTAATTTGTTAATTTTTTTGTTTTACATTACCATGAATTTGATATCACCCTTATTATTTTTCAATCAACCCATGTTATAATGAATGATCTTGAATGAGTTGTTTACTAAAGGGATTTAATATGAATAATGATGATGTATTTAGTGGGAGAAATGATCTTTCAATGTCACATGAATTGTGTTTTTGGATTTTCACATAATACATTAAATCTATATACCAAAATAATCATCAAGGTTGTTATTGATCTAATTTATCCTTTAATGTTTTAATTTACCCATAGAAAAAATTGGGTCATAATTATCATCATCAAATCCAACAATGTATTGTTTATGATTTCAACACATGATTAAGGAGTGTGAGTTCTGGACTTTTATAGTTTGTATTAAAGGGAAGGTTTAGATAACATTGTAGATTAATATGTTTTATTGTGAGTATATATTATGTTAAATGGATACCATCATATTTCTATAAGATTTAGGTTCACTTTTATTTCAACGACATAGACACCTATTTTAAGGGGTTGAGGTATTTGTAACCCCTAGGATCATCATGAGGTTCTTTATATATATTAATTATATTTCATGTTTAAATAAAAAAGGAAAACTCATTTTTGGCTCCCAATATATCGCATCTGACAAGGTGATAGGGCATGAACTGATAACTAAAGGAAGAAAAGGGTTTTACACAAACCACTGGAGTACATGATTTTCAGGTTAATATTGAATTTATTTTTCAGGTAAATATTAATTATATTTTCAAAATATATGATATTTTTTTTGAGTAATAACTGTTGATTTATCTTGGAACAATATATGACAATATATTTCTAATCCTTGGGTTTTTACCATAGCCCTAAAAAGTTTGATGAATTTAAAAGATTATTTATGATTGAATAATTTGGTGTGAAATTGTGGTACTATAATCCCAATTTAGATAATAATTTATGAATTTTTATTCATTTTTTAAATTATCAAACCATGTTCTAACCATTTTGTATTTGATTAATTTTTAATGACATGAGGAAGAGCTTGTTGTCCATTTTATAGTTGTGTGGTCATTAAAATTTAATTTTATTGATTAATTAATGATAAATTAATATTTAATACTTAGTGTTTCAATAAAAATATGAAATTATATTGGAAAATGGATAATGTATGCAATTTTACATGACAAGTAGGTATATTTAACTATGATTTCAGTATATATGGTAAAACATTCCTCGACTCTAAGAAAGGGACCTTGAAAAAAATGTTTTATCCAATTACATTAAATTATAATGAATTTATGGCCTTTTATATGATCATAAATTTATGTACTTAAGGCCCTTAAATTTCCATTGATCATCCACTTTCTTATCATCAATGACCTCAATCAAACTATATAATTGTTTACGTGTTTTCTCCATTCTAACCTATGTTATCATATTGGGAATCCTTGTAATGTTATTTTAAAAATGAAATAATTAATTTCCATTCATTTTTATTAATAGTATTTTTAATATATATTTTTTATGACATTTTTTTAAAAAAATTACTAAAAGAAATTCAGTTGTTGATTATCGAGATAAGGTGAAAATTGTGAGGACTCAATTTATTAATGGGGGTGGATGTAAAACCCTGATATTTTAAAAGAATAAAATTATACTAAATAGAGTAAAAGGACACAAAACACAATGTTTATCTTGTGTTACATCCAAAACTCTATTTATCATCTGATAAACACAACCCCAATGTTTTTCTGTTCGATAATGTATTCAACACACAACACCAATCATAAATGCCAAAGGATATATATTACCATCATAACGAAGTATCTAAATTAGAAGGATTTAATATTAATAACTCCTTTATTAAATATATATATATCATAATAAATATAAATTATTGATGCATTTTTATTAAATAATCCATTCAATTTCAAGTAAATTCATCTTACACATCAAAAATATGTTTTCTATAAAAATAATACTTTCATTTCCTTTCACGAAAATAATTTGTTAATACATTATCGAAACTATAATAAATTTTATTTGAAAAAATTATCATCATTTTTTAATCTGAATATAATAATTTTCATCTATTTATTTTTTTTATTTTTTAAAATATATTTAATTTTCATTGAAAAAAGAAAATACAACATATTTTTAAAAATTTGCTTATTTTCAACAAATTTTGTCATTTAAAAGTCTTAATATGTTTTGAATATTTTTTAATATTAAACTATGTATTATTTATTTATGTTTAACCCAATTGATTATATTGAATCAAATTTATATCGGTTTTTAGTATATGTTTGGTTTTTGGTTTGAAACAGGTTTTCTAAAAAACTATTTTAAAAGGCTTAATGTTTTTTCGTTTTATAAAAATAAAATAATTCAAAAATGATATTTTTTAATGAAATATATTGATTAAATATAATTAAATATTAATTTTTTTAATATTTCAATTATAATTAGTTATATAATTAATATAGAATCATATTTTTCCAAAAAAAAACCCTCATTAAAAACTCATTGTCACGCTGATTCTACGGGGTTAATTTTTAATTAAATTATAAATATTATTGGAGTTTAATTTTGAAAAATAGATTCCTTATTTGGAATATGAATAACCTATATTTTCTAATATGGTCAACTAATATTTTGAACATAATTATTAGTGAAAACTGTTAAAATTAATTAGCACGATTAAGGTAAGAAGCAGTTTATCCGGGGTTAAACTAAATAGATAAGGGTTTAAATGACCTATAAAAAAGTCCAAAACCCATTTTATAGGAATATATCAATTCATTTAGCTTTATAAATTATTTTTATGTGTTATTGTGAATATAATTCCTTTAAAGATACCTATATAATTAGTTAAGTAATGAAAAAGATAAAAAAGTAACCATCCTTGAATTTAATATCTATAAATAGTTGGGATAGGGAAAAACATCATAGGGTTGGTAATAAATATGATTTTGAAATATAAAATATTTTTATGATATTTTTATTTAATTTTTTGTAAATGAAATTTTTACATTAAAATCTTAATAAATGCCAACATAGTATTTATTTAGATAATAATTAAATAAAATAAATTATTCTAAAAATAATAAAACTGAAGGAAATCGAATGAATTATTGCGTTATATTAATTTATAGATGTATTTATCATTAGAAATATGATTTAACATAACATATTTTAGTTACATCATTTTCTTGATTTTTTAAAAATTCAAATTAGATGAATTATAAGGACCCAAACTTAAACATTACATAATCTTGAATTAAATGAATAATTAAAATTAATGATCTTTTCAGGTTTAGAGTTTTAGAGAATTAGGAATAAAATTACATTACATCTCAAAAATTACAAAGTAGACAGTTCTAATCAGTTATTTTTTTCATTAAATAAAAACTCTTTAATAAATGAGACATGTCTAGTTGCATGTTTTAGATAGAATAAATTTTCCTTGATCGCATCTTTGACCCTATTCCACTTTATGTCATGTGAAATTTTTTTCAAAACTGGGAATGAGCATAAAAATCTCAATAATAGATACACTAAGAAGTAAAACTATTAGATTTTCATAACAAAAAGTAATCCATGAATAGTTTATCATAAGTAATATTTTTCCCCATTATATAGTATTAAATACTCTTCACTAAATAAAAGATTTTTTCTTACCCTTTTATAACAAAAATATTTCCATAAACCCCATATAATGAACACCAAACATATAAAGGTATCTTGGGAAAAAAGAATTCACAAGTGGAAGAACCATATGGTTGACATCCAAAAATATCACTAAATGGGATAGCCATACGA
Source organism: Viscum album (assembly GCA_963277665.1). Classification (NCBI taxonomy): domain Eukaryota; kingdom Viridiplantae; phylum Streptophyta; class Magnoliopsida; order Santalales; family Viscaceae; genus Viscum; species Viscum album. Next base: position 1,996,445,107 of record OY728151.1, read on the forward strand.
CTGACTTCCAAAACCAATGATTTGGTTGTTATAACGTAACCACTCATCTTGATTTATCATGGAACCACATGTCATATGGTTTATCATGTTACCACACATCAAATGTCCAAGTACCATTATAACACATAAAATATTTAAAATATATACATTTCTCTAATAAGAATTCAATTAAAATCACATAAAGTAATTTCAAGATATTTAAATAATCATTCCATTTTCATATACAATTTCAAAATTGATTTTTGAATTAATATGCACCATACCACTTTGTAGAATTTAATGTCATTATAATTTTAAAACATTAATGTCATTATAAATAAATAATAAAAAACATTATTAAAATGTGGACATTAAAGATAATGATTTAGAATAATAAATCTTCAAATAACTTAAGACGATATTTTACTTAAAGAGTTTTAAACAAAATGAGAGACTATTGAATACAAATAATTGATGAATAAAATTTAATATAAACCTTATAATATCAGGAGAATAAAGGTATTCATGATATAATATGACAAAGGACTGTATATACACCATATTAGAGTGAATTTGTGCATAACAACACTGAAGTCTCAATGGAAATATAAATTGAGATGAAATCCCTTATAAAGAAGGTATCCTTACATTAACGATAAATAAATCACATAATTATGTGGGAAAATATTAAATACACCCAATATAAGTGGATATTAAGTGTAAAAGAATTATAGGTCATTCACACATATTCATTGGAAAACATATTCATGATGTACAAGTTTAACCCAAAGAATTGAAATTGGGTTAAGAAGTTCCCTGGAAAAAATTCGAAAGCCTAATGGTGTCACATTAAAATTCAGAAAATTTATTGTTGAGCTAAAAATGGTATATCATTACATTGATATAAAATTTACATCTATTAGGATATATAAGAACATATCACAACATAATAAGATGTAAATTAAAAGAGATAACAAAAAGAAGTCTTTTAAAAAGAGGAGGGTGAAAGGTTCTCTTGCCGATGTGGTAACATACAAAACATATTCCACATGAAATAAGGTCCATAAAATTTAGATTTAAATATCCATAAATAAAATTATATTATACAAACAGTAGAATAATGGGCATTACATACACCAATAAAAGGAAATATTGTCAAATATAGCATGAATCTCACGAGAATAAAAAGTGGGATAAAAACCTCTTACCTCGTTGTAGTCACTCAATTCATATGACCAAAAGATAATAACCACCGAATGATTCACAAAATACCATGAATATAAAATAATCATGATAATAAATTTAAATGGTAGTATACATTACACCACATTCATTAAATACGTGGTGAACAATGGATATCTCATTGAATTAAAAGTGAGATAAGAAATCCCCTTACCTTGTGTCCTACTTGACTCGTTTGTTTCTTTTTCATACTAAATAATAAAATAATTTTAATTTATACTTGATTAAGAACATTTTACATGTTTATCAACCTTTTCATATCACTTATTACCAATTTATCAACATTATGGAATCATTTAAGTTAGTAATGATCGTTTGGTCGATATTTGGCACTTGAGTCAAAAATAAACACCTTATAATTACATGTTGTCCACGTGGTCAATATTCCATTTTATATAGAATGATAATTGTGATTTAAATATAATATAAATCATATATATCTATTAAATATATGTATTTATAACATTACATAACATTTTGGAGATATGAAATGAAATGCACTGTTAATGGAGACGGTAAGTCGTATGTACGCATTAAAGCTACTTTCATTTCTATTTAATATTTAATTTGAATTAAAACATAATTATACATAGGTATATTATAATTCAGTATAATTTCACATACAATATCATAAAATTTATCCTTTATACATCCCATATATGGCTTTAATGAGTCATATAACTTTGAGGGGGTGGTGGTCCGCAGTTCCTCAAATGAAATTATCTTGTTTACCCATTATGGAAACCATAAAGGTAGGATATAAATGTAAAATACATATGCATAAAGAAAATATAAACATAATATATATCATAATCAAATATAGTTTCATCTTAATGGCCACCATGAGAGGCAATGGGAGATAATAAAAAAATAATCATTTCTTGAGGCATTAGTTTTCCATCCATAGAAACAGTATGTTCTCCACCCATTAGATAGAGGTGTGTGTAAGTGTAGTTAAAATATATCACATAAAAAATCATATTATATTGATAATACTTTGGTTTTTATAAAATAAAAGAATAAAAATATATTAGTGGTTGGAGAAGTAAATAGAATAAAAGAAGTTAAGAGGAACTATTACCTTTAATTTGGGAATCTTCCTTTTATTTGAACCAAAAGGATATCTTGAAGTATATTATGAATAAGGTAAGGATTCTAGGAGGAGGTGAGATATTTAGGGTGCTTAATTGGGAAGATTTTTGATGATCCCCAAAGATTGAGAGGTGTGAGGAATTTGTTAGAAGTGGTGTCCCTTTATAAAGGGGAGGAGGGGCTCTTTAGATAAATGTGAAAATATTTTTTTGTTATATAATTATATTCGTTTTATAAAAGTCCAAAACTAATTAAAGTCTAAGATAAGATGACTACTGGTAGAAATAAAATCATATTATAAGAATTGGATAGGTTTTGGATGTTATTTTAATATTTATAATCTTATTTATTTAAATCATTTATTAATGAGGTATATACTGCATCATTATTGTGTCATAAATAATTTAATTTATTTTTTGTCTAAAAATTATTAAAAAATACCATGATTTATAAAATCTTGTTATCTTTTAAATGAATATTTATAGTCAAATGTATAACCTATATAACCCCATATAAAAATTAATTTACTAAAAGATATTTGTTTGTGTCATTTTGGCCTTTACATTAAATTAATTAATCTAAAGTGTCATTATCACTCTTAAGTGGCTCAATGGGGTCCCAATATCGACTCAAAGATTCCCATGGTAGTTCATGACTCAATGAATAAGGTTAGGATAGGTGTTAAGAGAATTAGGTATTATTATCATATTCTTTTTACGTTGAATTACTTAATTTACCTTTATCCGTGGCAAATAAAAGTCAAATGTTACTATTCACCAAAATTAATTTTCATCTTATTGAACCAAATTTTGCATACTAATAACAATTATGTATGTAGTATTTTCAAAATTAAATTCACATAAGTGGTAAAATTCTATTTAAATGAAAAATTTAGTTTTTTAACTACTACTAAGTGGTTTCACTATTCATCAAAAATTGAGGTTTTTCCAAAAAAATAAAAAAAATATAATTCCTAAGGTATATAAAAATTAAAAAATTATGTCTATTTTAAAAAATTCAAAACATATATGTTTCATTATTTAATTTAAAATTAATTCTCGTTCTCAAAACAAATAGCGTGTTTTTAAGAAAATAATTACTATCAAAAGAATAACACTTGTTTATGTCCAATTTCAAAGTGAAATTAATTAAAATGACCACCATTGGATTAAATTGTAAAAATATAATCTAATTACACTATAAAAATAACTAAAAAGATAATCTAACCATATAAAAGAATTAGATTAAAAGTATATTTTGAATTAAAATACAGTATCTTCATTATTCATCAAAAACTGGATTTTATTTGAGAAATACCAAAATCTTACACAAAGTAAATTTTGATGTCCTGGTTGTAAATAAAAATTTTATTTTATCATAAATAACATTTAAAAGTTTCCAAAACTTGATTAAATAAGGGTTCACCATCAAGAGGTAGTAAATCGACGTTTTTCTGAATATTAGAAAATTCATGCTTAAAATTAGATTCATTCATATTTTATGCCCCAAATATTTATTGGATAAATGTATAAACATTTAACAAACATATATAATCATTTTTGTACTTAGTTATATTCATTTTCGCCATTACAATTACTTGAAGTTAACTACAATTAAAAATAATAATATTATATTATTATTTTTCAGTATGACTCCACATTGTGTGCAACGTAAGATTTGAAAGAAACAAAATGGTGCGTATCGGGTATTCCATCGAATCATAGCATCCCCATTAAGTTAAATTTAATATTTAATTCATAAATATTAATAAATATTAAAGTTTCTTACTCATTATTTTCATGGGATGTTACATCCTTCTCCCCTTTTCAGAAATTGTGTCCTTGCAATTTTAAAAATGGGCATGGAAACTTAATTGAAAGTCCCACATCAGAAAAAGAGTCAATAAATATATCACTTTAAAGGAAATAAAGGGAAGTACAAAGGTCACCTGAGATAATCCCATTCTAGGAATCCATGTAGGAAAACATGGATATGGATGATAAAACAAACCATCATGTTCTTATAGAGTGTTATAGAAAAAATGGTTAGAAAAAGTTAACCACCAGAAAATCACAAACTTGTGATGGGTTAAACAGTCTTTGATTCCCTAGTATGAAACGTTAACAATTAATTATTTTGTTTTAAATTAATTTTCATAATGTTGGGGAATTTATTTATGAGAATAACTAAAAACAAATGGAAATATACATACTTTTCATGTAGAGTTTCATCCATTACTAGATTTCGAACACAAAGTCATAATTTGTCCAAACTATGAGTATTAAGGAAGGATTTTTTCACATTAAAAGATCTATAATGAAATTTGAGAGAATCACATGATCCACAAGAGATAAAATATATATTTCCCATGTATTTAGACCGTAACCAAAACCAAAAAAGTTAGTACAATATTAGATAATCCCCAAAAAAGATAAATCATTATAAAAAGAAATAACATTCCAAATCTCCAAAATTCACCAAACAATACCCTATGTTCAAAAAAGACCATTGAATAAAAAAATTACATAAAATTCTTCAATATAATCCAAACTAACATTGAAACCCGAAACTGAGAATAATTTAATCCCATAGTCTTCCACAGTAAATCTTAACATTTATCTCCTAATAACATCGACTACTTTTAAAGTATCATACTTATGTTTAATTAAACTAATCACGTATTCTCTATGATAGGTTAATATTTTCCATAAATATCCCAAAATAAACTTATTCAAAAGACCATCTAACTAAAAATAATTACTCATATTAACTAGGGACTTCACGTAGTCCAGTGTTAGGCGATAAATCCTAGATGCACATTCGTTGTGGGTTCAATTCCCACAGCATTGTTCGACACGACGGGTTGTCCCACGGTCTACGTGTTGTTTTGTTTCAAAAACATATAATTTTATAAAATTCCCAAAATGTGATAAATTAATCAAAAATAACCATAACATATTTTAACCAAAAAGGTTATCTAATAACACTCCTTTTTTCATCCCAAAATGTATTAATCATTAATTTCCTCAAATTCATGGATCATATAAACCCTAATAGTTCTTAATAACTATATCCACAATAGAAAAGATAATTTTTCTTTGAATAAAATTTTTATATATCAAATTTCATTGTTACAAATTCAATAAAAAGTCTTCTAATGCAATCCCATCATCAAAAGTGCCTTAATACTTTTAAGCATTTCACCATCATAAAATCTACCATAACTCTTGAATCCCTTATATGTTGACTTCATACCCATTCAAAATTCTTTATGATCCATTATCAATTCTTTACCAACTTATTCTAAAATAATTCATTCCTAAAAACAAAATCATGAATTATATCCTAAGATTCAATAATGTCAAAACATATGTTAAGAAATAATCCATACCTTTCATTGGTCATTGTTAGTTTCTTCATCCTAAATTAGAATAGTATTAGGTATTCATCAACATATATTTGTATGATCCTATTGATCCCATTCCTGAAATATCTTCGTAGGAATTTTGTTTGTATAATGACCATGCACACCACATTTAAAACATTCAATTGATCCCTGAGAAAGGACATCATTCCCTTTCCTAGAGTTAAATGAATTCTTCCTTTTTCCCTGGTAGTTTATCGCTTTATAACCATCATTCCCAGGTCTATAGCAACATCCCATCCCTTTCAAGAGTTTTCCTAGGTTTTTTTCCACATCTATGACACATAGGTTTTTGAATATAATTACCTTTATGATTATTTCCTCAAATTCTCTATGGATTTGTTTCCCCCATATACGATGCGCTATAAAAATCACCAAGGTTCAGGTTGTCAATCAAGACACCAGATTGTTGGTTGAGAATAACCACATGAGTTCTCATTGTAGATCTCATTTCATTCATTTTCTCTTTCAGAAAACCATCACAGTTTTCTTCACATCCATTGTTACTTTGTTTCATGCTAGTTAAATCCATTTACTAAAACCAAAAAGGAAGTGTGAGTATATCAGTAAAATCATCAATATCATATGACGAGGGTAAATACATATTCATGTTATCTTAAACTCATTAAAAATAACTACTACTCTTTCTAATATCATTACCATAATGGTTATGTCACTTATGCATAGATAACACCCCAACATCTAAAGTTATCTAAACCGACCTCTGATACCATCTATAAGGACCCGACCATAAACCTTACATAATCATGAATTAAAGGAATAATTCACATAGAGGATCTTTTCAGGTTTTGAGTTTTAGAGAATTAGGCATAGAAATTACATTACATCTGAAAAATGACAAAGTAGACACTTCAACTCAGTTTCCATTTCTTTCATAAAATAATAAGTCTTGAATAAATGAGACATGTCTAGTTCCATGTTTTAGAAAACATGAATTTTCCTTCATCCCATCCTTGACCCTATTCCACATTATGTCCTGTGAAAAACATTTCAAAAACTTGGGATGAGCATAAAAAAACTCAGTAAGGGACAAACAAAGAAGGAAAACAGTAAGATTTTCAAAACAACAAGTCAGACCTAAATACTTTATCATAAGTAAGATTTTTCCCCTTTATGAAGTAGAAAATACTCTTTACTGAATAAAATATCATTACATACCCTTTTATAGACAAAATATTTCCATAAAGCCCACATAATGAATTCATAACATATAAAGGTAACATGGGAGATAAAAATTCCTAAGTGGAATAACTATATGGTCGACTTCCACAAGTGTCAATAAATGTAATATCCATACGGCCGAATTCCATACCCAATGCATTGGAGGTTATAATGTAACCACCCATCCTTGTATATCATAACACCACCCGTCATATGTTTTATCACACAAACTGTCCTAAAATGTCCAATTACCATCATAACACATAAAATGTTTCATATATAAACATTTCACAAATAAAATTCCATTTGAATTCACATGAAGTAATTTCATGATATTGAAATAATCATGCCATTTTCATAAACCATTTAAAAAGTGAATATTAAACCAAAGTGTCCCATACCACTTTGAAGCATTTAATGGAATTATAATTTTAAAAACCTAATGTCCATATCAATAAATAGTCAAAACCATTATTAAAACATGGACATTAAAGATAATGATTTATAATAACAAATCATTAAAACATTTAAAAAGATATTTTAGTTATAGAGTTTTTAACAAAACGAGAGACTCCTGAATACAAATAATTGAGAAATAACATTTAATATGAACATTATAATATCATGAGAATACAGGGATTCATGATATAATATGAAGAAGGACATTATATACACCATATAAGAGTGAATTGTAGAATAACGACAATGAAGTCTCAATAGAAATGTAAATTGAGATGAAATCTTTTATAAAGACGGTATAGTGAAATTAAGGATAAATAAATCACACAATTCTGTGTGAAAAATATAAATACACCCAATATAATTCGATATTAAGTGTAAAACAGTTTTATTTCATTCACACATATTTATTGGACGAAATATTCCATAAGTATAGGTTTAACCCAAAGAATTGAAATTGGGTTAAGAAGTTCCCTTACAAAATATTGAAAGCCAAACGGTGTCACATTAAAATTCAAAAAATGTTTGGATGAGATAAAAATCATATATCACCACATGGACATAAAATTTACAAAAATAAGGATATATAAGAACATATTCCAACTTAATAATATGTTTATTAAAAGACCTAACAAAAGGAAGTCTTTTAAAAAGACGATGGTGAAAGGTTCCCTTACCGATTTGGTAACTTAAAAAACATATGCCACATAAAAGAAGGACCATAAATTGTATATTGAAATACCCATAAATGAAAATATATTACACAAAGAGAAGAGTAATGGTAATTACATACACTACTCAATGGAAATAGTGACAAATATAGAATTAATCTCATATGAATAAAAAGTGAGATAAAAACCCCTTACCACGTTGTAATCAATCGAGTCGTATGAACAAAAGATAATAACCACCAAATTAACCACACAATACCCTGAATATAAAGAGAATAATTATAATATATATCAATGGAAGTATACATTACACCACCTTAATTAAATAAGTGGCGAACAATGGAAACTCAGAGAATTAAAAGTGAGATAAGAAATCCTCTTACCTCGTGTCCTACTTGACTCGTTTGTTCCTTGTTATTCTTGAATAATAAACTAAAGTTAATTTATACTTTATTAAGAAAAATTTTCAATTTTATTACCCTTTTTATATCTCTTATTACCATGTTATAAAAATTATGAAATCATTTAAGTTAATAAGGATTGTTCGGTTGATATTTGGTACTTGAGTGAAAAATGATCACCTTATAATTACAAGTTATCTATGTGGACAATAGTCAATTATCTCCAGAATGATATTAATGATTTAGATATCATATAAATCATATATATCCAGTACATATATGTATTTATAATAGTACACAATATTTTGAGATAAGAATTGAATTGCACTGTTCATGGAGACGGTAATTTGTACGTACGCATGAACACGACATTCATTTCTATTTCATATTTTAATGCAATTAAAAAATAATGACACATAGTTATATTATAATTCAAGTATAATATAAAATATAATATCATTTAATAAATACATTATACATCGCACATATGTCATTAATGAGTCATATTACTTTGAAGGGGCGGTAGTCCGCACTTCCTCAAATAAAATTATCGCGTTTAACCATTATGGAAACCTTAAAGATAGAATATAAATGTAAAATACAGAAGCATAAAGAAAATATAAACATAATATATATCATATAAAAATACAGATCCATCTTAATGGCCACCATGAGAGGCTGTAGGAGATAATTGAACAGTCCTCGATTCATGAGGCGTTAGTTTTCCATCCACAGAAACAGTATGTTCTTCATCCATTAGATGGAGGTGTGTGTAAGTATACTTAAAATAATTTTCATAACGACATCCTATTATATTTATAATACTTGTGTTTCTATAAAATAATGTAATAAAAATAGTTTATGGGATGGATAAGTAAAATAAAATAAAAGAAGTTAAGAGGAACTGTTACCTTTTATTTGGGTAACCTCCTTTGGTTTGAACCAAAAGGACATCTTGAACTGTCTTCTTCCTAATGTAAGGCTTCTAGGAGGAGGAGAGAGATGTAGGGATATTAATTGGGTAGAGTTTGGATGAGAAAAAAGGCTTTATAAGTGTGTGGAATTTGTTTTAAGTGGTGTCCTTTTATAAGGGGGAGGAGGGGCTCTTTTGGATTGTGTGAAAATATTATTTTATTATATAAATTTAGTCAATTTATAAAGGACCAAAACTAATTAAAATAAAAAATAAAATGACTCATGGTCTAAATAAAATCGTCCAATAAGAATTGGACAGGATTTGGATGTTATATTAATATTTATAATCTTATTTATTTAAATCATTTTTAACTGAGGTGTATACTACGTCATTGTTGTGTCATAAATAATTTAATTTAATTGATGTTTAAAAATTATAAAAAAAATATCATGATTTGGTAACTCTTTTTATCTTTCAAAGTAATATTTATAGTCGAAACGATAAATTATATTACACCATGTAAAATTTAATTTACTAAAAGTTATTTGTTTGTGTCACTTTTTCCTTTACATTAAATTAATTAATCTAAAGTGTCAATATCACTCTTAAGTAGCTCCATGGGGTCCCAAAATCGTCCCAAATATTCCCATGGTTGGACATTACTCATACAATAAGGTTAGGGAAATTATTACAGTAATTTGGTGTTATTAGCATATTCTTTTTACCATGAATTACCCTATTTACCTTTAACCGCAGTAAATAAATGTCAAAAGTTACTATTCACCAAAAATTATTTTCATCTTATTGAATCAAATTTTACTTAATAATAACAACCATGTATGTCGTATTTTATATTTTCATTAAAAATAAGTGATAAAATTTTATGTAAATGAAAAAGCTAGTTTTTTAACTACTACTAAGTGGTTTCACTATTCATCAACAACTGAAGCTTTTCAGAAAAATACAAAAAATTCAGCCTAAGATATATTTGATATTACAATTTCAAAAATGATGTATGTTTTAACAAATTCAGAACATAGAAGTTGCATTAAATAATTTAACATTAATTCCTGTTGTCAAAACAAATAGCGTGTTTTTAAGAAGCAATAACTATCACAAGATTGCCATTTGTTTATGTCCAATTTCAAAGTGAATTTAATTCCAATGACCTCCATTGGATTAAATGTTAAAAATAAAATATAATTAAACATTAAAATCAACTAAAAAAATAAATGAACCATATAAATAATTTAGATTAAAAGGCAGGTTTGAATTAAAATATAGTATTTTTACTGTTCATAAAAAACTGAATTTTATCAGAAAAATACTAAAATTTTTCCCAATGTGAATTTTGATGACCCGGTTCTAAAAAAGAATTTTATATTATCAAAAATAACATATAAAATTGTCCAAAACTATATTTAGAGGGGGTTCTCTGTCAAAAGGTAGTAAATCGACCTCTTACTGAATATTAGAGTATTCATGCTTACTATTAGATTCATTAACATTTTGAGCCCCAAACATTTATTAGATAAATTTAAAAACATTTAAAAAACATGTATAATAATTTGTTAGTTAGTTATATTCATTTTTGTCCTTAAAACGGAAAGGAGTAAACTACCACTTATGAAATAATATTATATTTTTATTTTTCAGTATGTCTCAGCATTGTGTGCAACGTAAGATTTCAAATAAACCCATTGTTGTGTATCGGCTATTCAATCAAATCATAGAGTCCCCTTTAAAGTAAAATTAATATTTAATTCACAAATAATAATAAATATGAAAATGTCTTACTCATCTTTTACCTGGGATGTTACATGAATAATATCAAAATGGTCATTAAATTTATTTTATTTTAAATGATATTTTATTACAGGAATTGAAATTACTACAAAATTCATATTGTTATAAGTTATTTTTATTTATTTTTTTAAATATCATATTTATTCTACTAATTGATCAATTATTCTTTTCTAGTTACATTTTTGGCCCTCAAAAATTAAAAACTATATTAGCACAGTTAGGGTTAAATTGGTGTTTTTACAAATTGCATGCGCCTGTTTGAAAATTAATTTTCAATACACATAGGATTTATATTTAATATTTAATATTTAATATTTTTAATCAGTGGGTAGGATTTATATATTAATATTCCTTTTATTTTAGGTCTTAAATGTTGAATTACATTGATAAAAGACTAGTTACCATATTAAAAACTAAATCAGTTGATGTAATTAAACTTATATGTTAATGAAAAACATATTTAAAACATGAGTTTTTTGTTGTTGTGGTGTATGTTTGTATCGACCATTATTTCTCAATAATGTGTTATTTTTCAATTTTGGAGGCACATGATAAAATATTGACCACCTAAGAGTGAATACATTTTGATATTTACAAGAATGTCACTCCTCCTAGTCTATAACATGGAACTCACTCCCCTTAATTCATCACACCTCAAAATACATTTAGCTTGACCAAACCCGAAATGAATCAGTTCCCAAATTTTCTCCTCTCATCCTAGAATCCTTAATTACAGCATAAAGTGTTGTTCCAATGTAGTATCTAGAACAATAAGAGGGTGTGTGGTTAATCAGCGGTTCCTATTTCTTTTAAAAGAATGTTTCTTAACTTATTTAGTGAACATTCTCATCCTCTGAAACATTTTAATGTTACGATCCACTCAAATAAAACTACTCCACATCACCATTCATATTCAAAAAAAATAATGGGAAGGTATAACATGTTATTAACTTTATTTCTTCAAAATACCAACTACATGGCATGATGGATAATACCACAAAAACTGATTCTTTCACAATACTCTTTACAGAAAACAATGGCACGAGTGAAATATTTTATAATCAAAGAAGAAAATTTCCTACTGTAATTTAATACTAACCTAAAATATCCAATTTGGTATCCTCTTTCCCTCAAATGGATATATACACAAAAAAACATTTCAATAAATTGGTATGTATTTATAATTACAAGATTCACCTTCCTTCATATTCTCTAATTGACATCAACACATCTTCGCTTCCACCACAAGTCAGTTGAATAAATTTTTAACTATGTAAAATATTCAATAAAGTTAAAAATTATCTAAGGAATGTTTTTGTACTGAAACTACTTCAAAAAACACAGTCAAAAAATCATCCTCAACAAAATTCTGTCTGGTCATCCTCAGTATGATAAACTCTGTCCAGTTTTCATTATCCAATTGCCCTCGATCTAAATATACTTTTTTCTCTTACTTCTTCCATTGATCATAAATTCAATTGGTAGCTTGAAATTCTTCCATACCATAAAAATCAATCTGTTGGACCTTTCTCTGATGGATGACTCTCAGATGGTCTCATTCTGATGAACTTTTTTATATGATCAGATTGAACCTCATTATTTTAGTCTTCTTTTTATTCAACCTGAAAAAAAAGCCTGATTAGGAACCCAATATTTGTCCCACAATTGTCTAAGATCTATCTAAAATTAAATTATCATGTTGGAAAAACAAAAATATACTATGATATTCTTTTATAAGTACCCCAGAATGCTAATGTTAGGAAATCCAATTTCACATCCCTCTCAAAAAAATCATAAATACTATATTTCTAATTCAATTATGAATTCATATTCTTATTCATTAAATATTCATAATAATATTTAGATATTATAAAATATTCTCATAACAATTGAAAACTTCATGTTTACAAAACATTTCTTCAGTAATATTCTTTATTATGATTCATCATTTTGATCTTCATTATGATGAAGGAAGAAAATTGATTCTTACTTACATTGCTCTGAACCAAATTATGTAATATGAAAAAAAAATTCCATCTCATTAATATGAAGATATATTCGATACTAATGATAGGACCATTATGATGACCTCTTGTAAAATCTAAACGCCGTCTAACACAGATTCTCCCAATCACCACTTAATCATAAAATATTAAATTCTATAAAAGTGGTTCCCTTTTATTATTTTTCATAGATCAATGATCCCACATTAGGTGAATTTTTTATTGTCAACCCAAACATTATGAATCATTCTATATCATACTATAATGGATCAATGTCACATCTCATTCAATATTCAGCACCACTTTTAAGTGATAATTAATAATTTTGTTTTTTTATTGACTGAATTGTAAGAGAATAAAAATGACTTATTTTTTTATGCGCCCAATTGAAATAAAATTCACCATTAATCAACAAATATACCACTAATAAAAGTATTCATCTAATATAAAAATTATATAAACTATTTATAAACATAATTAGTGTCAGAATAAATTATGATGGATCTATGGCTTACCGCATATAATGGATTGGTGTTGGCAGTGAATTTTGATATTCTCATGTTGATGATTGTCATACTGATGATCTTAATCATTTAGTTTCTGGTGTTTATTACACTAATGAGTGGAATATAGAATATAAAATATCTTATTCTCCTATTTTATAAAAAATCCAACTTGTATCATGAATTATTCATGATTTATGAATATGTTTATCGCCAAAATAATATCATATGACTAGAAAAATATTGTATTATATTATCCCATTCTTCTAGGAAATTATTTAATTCAATCCAATCCTTAGTACTATCAGAAACACTAGAATTATCTCATTCCATCATATTTATAGAATCTCATGTTTTTTTAGATGAATTATGATTTATGAAATACTAAATATAAATTCATTGTAATATTTACATCAGAGCCATGGATACTGTGATACAACTTCTCATTATGATGTTCCATTCATTCCTGAATCAATATGATTTCTAGTAGCTTCTAAATTATTTATCAATATCTAAATCTGTGGGATTGTATTCATGTATTAAGCTAATAATTCCGTTTGGATGAGTTTGATTCTTATGTTGATAGTCATGAATCAATTGAAAACTTCAGACACCATTCTTAAATCTGTATTACCATTACCTTCTCAACAACTTTATTTGTTCAAAATAATCATTATATTGATCTATTGACAAAAAAAACAAACAAAATTTGAGTCTAACTATATCTATCATTGTGTTTATTTTCAATACCCACTTCAACCACTTCAAAATTTCCACCTATTTTCTTCTCTCACGTTTTCTTCATAATATTTCTTTTCTTCATCCCCCAAAATTATGATTCCTTTTCTCTCCTCCACATTTAAAATATAAATTTAAGGGTACATCATAATAATTTACCACTTATTGAAAAATAATCTGATTCCATTAGGTTGGAACATTTCATCTTTGAATTTTGAAATTCTTATTTAGAATAATATAAGTATCACATGAGTTTTGTAACAAATATAATTTAACATAACAACTGTAATTATAAATGGGTGAACCCAGTGTAGAATAAAATAGTGTATAATCAAGGTTATAAATGTTTTCCATAAAACAACATTCATGTAAAAAACATTCATTTCTAAGGAAATATTGAAATGGTTTGATTAAGATAAAATCGACGTACACACATATCAACAATCAAATAAAAATGTTAGGGTGTATAAAACCAACTGTAAAAATTCATAGATTTTCTCCACGTTAGTTTCTTTTAATATAAAATTAATAGACTTACTTATCATCTTTCTTAATTTAACTCCTTCAATTATATGGAATTAGTAAAACTAAAAATATTGTGTGAATAATGAGGAATCTCATTGGGTTTTTTATAATAATATTTCTGACTTAGAATATTCTCATAGTCATTCATTCTTCTTCTTATTTCTTGATTTTTCATTGGATTCATTTTCTTAAATTTTTTCATCCTTCTTGAATTTTATTACATGTTTATTTCTATATATAAACTCTTATGATTGCGATGTAGATTTATTTTCTCTTCTAGTATCCTTTTTGTTATAGTGAGTTTGTAAAACAATTGTGTGTCCTTATTATGGTAGGATATTAAAAAACATTTAGTTATATTTTATTATTTCACACATATCATACAAATTTTATGAATTTTCAAACCATAATCTATTGATTAATTTTTAATTAATTTTTTAATATAATAATAATCCTGTTTAATTTCATTTTATTTAGCTTTTTCCTTTTCTACTGAATTTCTATCAATGTGAAATATTTCTATACAAATGTAAATGCAATAATTCTTTTCAGTAATTGCATGTTTTTCTCCACATTCTTAACATACTCTTATTTCATCATCTTCTATGTTTCCTGTGTTTTGTTTAACATAATTTTTAATAACTTTTTATTTTATTTTATCATCAAATATCCCCCTTTATTCACAATTATTTCTTAGTGGAGAAATTTTATATAGGCATGAATATGATCTATTTACAAAACAATACAAACCCAATACTGACCTCTAAATATTGATTTTTATGACTTCTAGTGAACTAGTTCAGAATTATTTTGTGGATGTTTCTTCACAAATCATACAATACAATTCTCAAAGTGATTTTTTACAGAATAATTATTTTTTTTCTGGAGAATTTTTTTTTCTCTCAATCCATATATTATAAACCTCTATTTCCACCTTCTTTAGAAGTTTAAATTTTAATATCAAATACCATGAGATAATTTTCTCCCATATTTCTTATCTCACTTTTTATTTTATGAAGTATTTATTTTTTTCCTAATAAAACACCCTCATACTAATCAAAACTATCATTCATAATATCTATCATCATTCTATATTCATTTTCCTTTATATTTTTATCCTAACATTCTTAAAAAAATCTTAGATTCTTTCATGTTGAGGTTCTCATTTTCCTCTGTTATTTATTCAACAATGTTCTGTTTTCTTTCATGATCATCAGTCTTAGCATTCTGGGACCTAATAAAATTGTTATATTTCTCTACATTATTTATCTATACATTATTCCAATTAGTTATTATTTCATATTCTTTCATCAACATATTTCTTTCTTTCTTGTTGTGAGTGTTATTATCAATTTATTTTTACAAATTCTCATTGATAATCTATTCCATTTCTATAATTTCTTCATCGTTAACCACACTATTCAACGAATTATTTAGATTGACAAAATTATCAATGAATATAAGATGATTATATGATTCATCACCAATAAATAAATCCTTATTCATTATCCTAATCTGATAAATTTTCTTCTTATTGACATAAGGAAACACCTACTTATGTTTCTTACACTTTCATTTATGTGTTTTCTCGTCATCTTCCTCAAACTCATATTCATAAAAATTATTCCTATTAAAAATATATGAAAAATGTCCTCTCCCTTCACAATTCAAACATTTAAAGTTTTTTATTTTCCATTATAAATTATTTTATTTTATATAAGGGATGTAAATGATTATATTGAAATCTTTAGCATGTTACTCAGCTTTCAAATCACCTAATTATTATTTAATTACATTATCTATGTTTTTCCTGTTTAATAATGACTTGATGGAAATTTTTAGATCAACCACTTCATTGCATTTTTTAACATTCTCCCTTATCATTTCATAAGTAGAAAGCGTGATGCATGAGAAATCAAAAAGTAGAGTATCAGGTTATCTATCTTAGAATGATGAAACTTTCACATCATACTTATCAGGAAGAATTCTAGATATTTTTTCAACAGAACTTGGGCCTTCTAATTTCTCACCATGATATCTTGTGGTGGTAACAATATCATTCACCATTGTAATGAATTTGACAAAAGATTCAAACTCATCCATTTTCATATATTCATACTTCATCCACCAGATTGGTAACTTTTTCTTTATCTCCTTGGTATTTCATTTATAAATGTACTTAAAATTATCTATGATACCTTTGGAAGTTCAAACTCCCTTTAATACAAGTAAAATGATTTATTTTAGTGTTGAAATTAACTTTTTTATATCATCCATCATTATCATCATATTTATTATTAAGAAACTAAGAGTAGAATTATAAATACGAGGAGGAAACCCATCTATAGTTACTTAAAAATTTTCTTACACAAGATGAATTATATAAGTAAGGATTCTATATTTATTGATATGATATATCATTCTATTGAAAACAAGAATCCCCTTATAGTTCAGGGAATTCCAATAATTTATTCACAATGATGGATCTTTCATCGAGAACCTTCTTAGATACCAAGTATTGTTATGATGTTGGATTTCAACAACTAGGGAGATCAGTTATTCCTTTTTCTTTTATAATAAATTTCTTAACTTATTTTGTAAACATTATTAACCTATGAAACTAGTTAAATATAAGATCCAACGATATAAAACTTCTCAAAATCATATTTGGTATGAAAATAATTTAAAAAAATATAACACGATATATAAAAGGTTATGTACAAATACCTACTCCTTTACATTATTGATAGTCCCATTAACATAGATTGTTTCCCTATGTTCATTTTAGAATACAAACTCATAAGAATTGAACAATTCTACTAACCTAGTAGTAATAGTTTTTCATTATATGGTTGTACCCTACAACTATCCTTCTTAGTATCCACTTTTCCACACCTATTTATACACCCCAGAAAAAATAGCCTTTTCTACAACATGAAAGTATCTACAATTACCATATTATCATTCCTTCATTTAATATAATCCATTTCATAATGATTTTACTTTCTCCACATGTAAGATGAATCAAACACTACCAATTTTTTTTAAATAATTTCAATAATTCTATAAGGAACATGTTAGTCTTCTTACATATTTCGTAAACTCATTTAAAAAAATTCAATGGAAAAATTCGGTCTGATATTACTCAGTCCGATAAGCTCTATATGATGGTATTTTTCTAATTAGAATCAATTTCATTCTCATTTTTATCTTCCTTCTTAAATGTAGTCGGAAATCAGTATGTATCTTCTGATTACTCCGTACAATGGAACTCAATCCAATGAACCATTATTCAATGGATGTTTCTCAGATCGTCTCACTCTAATGGAATTTTGTAGAAGATCATATCGAACCCTTCTACAATAATCTTCCTTAGCTTCAACATAAAAAAATGTTCAGTTGGGAACTCAATACTTGTTCCAAAAAATTTCGAGCTCTACTATAAATGCACAATTCAAGTTGGCTATGTTAAAATTTATTGATTTCTACTTTTATAGGAACCCCACAATGGTTTTGGGGTAAACCAATTTCAATTCCCGCATAACAAAATTCATAAATATAGAATTTATCATCCATTTAATTTTCATATTTGAATCTTTAAACTCATTAAAATACTTTTTGGATGATCTTCAATCTTCTCAAGATAATTTATTTCATCAATTTATTAAAAAATATCTTTAGTAAGATTATTAATTACAATTATCCATTCATATTCTTCCTTTAGATGATGACATGAAACAGATTATTCATTAATTTTCATGGAACAAAATGATCATATATAAAAAACATATGAATTCTCATTATAATGAATACAAATGAAATACTGAATATATCCCCATTATGATGACCTAATATAGACACTGAATGTGTTATCATATAGATTCTCTAAGTCAATGTCTAATCAACACATCTGAAATATCATCAATGTATTTCTCCATTTCCTCTATTCCTTAGACTGAAAATCGCACAACTAATGACATTATCGATGTGAGGATACACCTGAAAAATAATTTCATATATTCCATTAAATTATTGGTGTAACACCTAGTCTAATAGATGACAGTATTATTATGGGATAAAAAATAAATATTTTCTTTTTCTCTTGAACCAATTGTAAGAGAACATAGTAAAACATATTGTTTTCACAACCCAATTAAAATAAAATGAATCCTTCCTCAACCATTTTGCCTCTGATAAAACACTAAATATGATATAAAAATGATAAAAACCATTTATAAACTTAATCAGTGTCATAAGCCATTATAATGAATCGGTGGCATACCACATCCAATGGGTCACTATTAGTAGTGAATTATGCTAATTTCAAGATGATGATTATCATACCACTATTATTCATCCTTCAATGTATTTTGTTCCTCACACTGGTGAGTTTTATAGAGAATACATAATATTTTATTCTTCTCCCCTCCACAAACTCTATCTATTATTATGAATTCATCATGATTTGCGAATACATTTAAGATCATCCTAGCATCATCTGAATAATGATGGAATGTATTATAACTTACCATTCTTCGAATAACAACTTCTATTCCATCCAATCCACAATATTATTGGAAAAACTAGATCTCATTCATTCTTTCATAAGGTTAGTATCACATATTTTCTAAATAACTAATGATTAGTGATATATTAAATAGAAAATCAATGTAACATTTAAATCAGGGCTAGGAAAACTCTAATTCAGCTTCTCATTATGATATTCCTTTATTTATAGACTCGATATGATTTCAAACATTTTCACATATCATTATAAAAATATAAATCTGAGGGATCATATACATGTATTTAGTGACTCATGCTGATGGGTTGAGTCTATATATTTATGTTGATAGTCTAGATATTAACCCATTATTATATTTAAATTCCCATTACATTATCAATAAATTTATTTATCAAATGTGATCAACATATTGATCTATCAAAAAAAAACAACCAAAAAACATATTTCCCTAACATAAAGACTTCCTACTAAGTTTTTGGTGTAATCCAAAGGAGGATACCTAAAAAATAGGTAACGTTCATCGACAATAATTTTTGTTTTATTTCCTCCTTGTCCTCGTTAAATTATTCTTAAACAATGATGATATAATTACTTCAGAATCAAACATATAAAGATTTTTTTTATTTGTAGGTTATGAAATATAAACATGCAAAATTCCATCGAATGGGTTACAAAATCATCATTCGTATATATGTCAGACTATCAACCCATGATATTATATCATTCTCTTTTCAATTACAACATCTCATGATAGGGTATGATGATTGTTATAAAGAATAGGTATTATATTTATAAAATAATTTAAAATATGTTATATTTATTTCATATATATCCCTTTAATTTCTATTCCTTAATGGATATGATAACATCACT
The DNA here is from genome assembly GCA_963277665.1 of Viscum album. Lineage (NCBI taxonomy): Eukaryota > Viridiplantae > Streptophyta > Magnoliopsida > Santalales > Viscaceae > Viscum > Viscum album. The sequence continues at coordinate 1,996,465,446 of OY728151.1, forward strand.
CATGTTTACAGTGGACTACCTCCTCATAAAGGGATGTGCTTCATTTTTCACTAACGTGTTATGGTGTAAGAAATATTGGTAAATATAATAAATATTTTTGATATAAATGGAAATTTTTTTATATTAATTACATATTAATAATTATTTAAATATAATATATCATTTTATTCTTACATTTTTCACTCACTAGAATAAATTACAACACTGTCCATGGACATGTGGATTATTGCCTCCTCGAAGCGATGCAATTTCTTTTTTCACCACCACATCAGTAGAATTATATATATATATAAGTAAATATAATTATATAATATTTTATTTATTATGTAATTATAATTATGGAAAGATAAATGTAACATTCCTTATTTCCATATTGATCATTTATGAATTTAAATTTTACTCATGCGTTTGTACGATCTATCATCTCAGTGATTGTAATGTTAGTTAATTTTTCATAACCATCATTAGTGACTTGTTTTAAAAGATTAATTTATGTAAAAATAAAAAAAATTATTTAATTATTATTATTATTATAGATATGTTTATATATTTAACGCTTTGACAACAATCAAAATACAAAAGTCAATTTTGAAACATAATCCAAATACAGTCAAAACATACGATGTAAATTTAATAGATTATTTAATTGTATATAATATACCAATAACGGAAATTAAATAATTAAAAAAATTTAAAAAAATTGTCAAAAAATTAAGTAATTAACATGATTTTATTATTTATGAAGATATAGACACACGTGAAAAGTTGGGCATGAGGTAAGTGTTTTTCTCATCACACTTTTATTTCTGTAATATTTTATCCATATTCACCACTTATTTTATTATGGTGTATATAAATCCCAAGAATTTATATTATGAATATTATAATTAAATCAATTAGGATTTAATATCTATTTTTGGATAACTCTTACATGGTGTTTATGGTCTTAATGTTACTAAATCGGGAAGATATCTTTTTGAAAATTTTCCTTCTTTAAGAGGTGAGCTACGTTATATATATTATATTATATTATATAATGAGGTCTATATAATTCCCCTTGAAATGATATGTCATGAAACTAATTATTTTCATGAAATTATAAGTGTCATTTAATTTAATTCTTATAAGGGGATTAAAATTCAATGTGGTAAGAATATTATGTTACAATATCATTGGATATCAAAAAAAATTTATTGTGGTTCCAATAATAAAATATTATGATATATTTCACTGTAATTATCTATAATTATCTTATATTTTAGTAATTTAGTATATTTTAATTTTGTCACTTAAAATATTTGGGAAATTTTTAATGAATATCCACATTTATTTCTCTCTTCTATTAGATAACAATTTCTAATAAGAAACATTTATTAAGAAAATGTTTTAAATTTTTTTATATATTTTTAGTGATTTAGAAAATAAATATTTCAAAATTTTGTCTTTTTCCCAAATAAATCAATGGAATCTTATTTTTTTTTTGTAAAAATTCCATTTTCTTCTTTTAAAAAAATTAAATGGTACCACCAATTTAGAATGTATGGAATAAAAAGATTTATCCACTATCATGAATTCTAAAAAGAATTAAAAAAATTTATAAGTTTCAAATATTATTTTAAAAAATTCAAAATGTGTATTAAATGTTTAGTTTTAAAAATATATTTCCAAAGGAATATGATATATTTTTAGAAGGCTTCCAATAGTCTTTTAATGGTATTTCCGTTTATCAATGTTGACAACCCATGTTGTTACTTATTCATTAATTTGTATATTTAGTGATTATACCATCCTCATTATTTCTCAAAAATTATTAATATTGTTACAATGAGATTTGTATGTAACCAATTTCTTTTCTAGGGTTTAATCATGTTCAAAAATATTTATATGGAACTGGTTTCTTTTCTATGGGTTAAAAATGTTTTAAAGAGTTCTTTAGGGAACCCCATTTATTTTCCATTAGTTAATAAAATTTCAAGGATATTGATATGAAACCAAATTCTTTTCTATGCGTTAATTGGATTATAAAATAATAATTATTGTTAATAATATTTTAAAGATAAAAAATATATATATACATTATTCATGTTGTGGTTCTTGGAAATTATATATGATGGGTGATACCAGATAGTGCTGGGTGGGCCCATTATAGTAAATTTTAGGGGTTCACCTAGATGGTGATTATATAAATTTTTAAATGATTATCTTCAATGTAAATTTGTATTGGATGTTTTTTGTATGATTATTCCAATTTGTATGGCTTATATTGGGGTTCAATAAGGGTTCTGTAAGAGTTATATGAGATAATTCTCCAAGTTACCAAAAAGATATATCTACAATTTATAAGGGTTTATGATGTTTCAGTTGATCAATAATCATAAGACATGGATCCTGATTATTGATTATTATGCCTATTTTTTTAAATCGTTATAAATTTTTTTTATTTTTTACTATCTAGGTATTGATATATATGAGTATTCTTATGATATACTCATGTATGATGATTTTTTCATCATACCCATGTTCCCTTCAGTTTTCCATTCATTTAATTTATTTATTAATTCTTATAGTTTACCTTAATGAGTATTTGAGCACACCATTCTTATGTTTCCTTCTCTTTAGCTTATAAATAGCTAGGTCGAACAAGTTTTGTCCGTATGGGATTTTTAATAGATGATAATGATGTCTTAAGTGGGAGAAATACACTTTTAAATTTATTAAATTTTTTATGAAATTTTTTTTATAGTACTATAAAACAATATTCCTAAATGGTTCTTGAAGAATTAAGTGATACAATTAATATTTTTGATCTTGTAAGGTTGTGGTGGAAACAATTGTTCACAATTGATAGGCTTAAATCTGGAAATGTAATTTTTATGATTTCATCATTGAATCTAGGAGTTCCGATTTTGAGATTCAATAATATAAATTCTAATATCCTATTTGACCACTGATATACCAAAAAAATATTTGATAAATTTTATAATAATATCAAAATCAAACCCCAAGGATTAGATCTAGAAAAAGATGCAAAACCACATAATTTTAATATTATCACAACTCAATTCTATGATTATTCCCTTATTGATGTTTTTGGTAATCTTATTCCTATAAATATTTTTATTCTAGCTCCTGTTGTATTTGATGTTTTGTTAGGAATGGATTTGATTTCTCTACATAAGTATCAAAATTTATGTCGATAAAGGGTAGTCATAATTGATATTCTAAACCAACCTATTATCTTATATTAGTGCAATGATAAATATGATATTATAATCAAAATGAAATCCATTTTATGGGTACTTATTACTATAAATGGGGATGTTTATCTTAGATATTTTGGTAGAAACTAAACATTGAATATATATCCATTGTGTGTGTGTTTTTTGATATCTTTCTTAAATAATTTTTTTTCATCAACTAAATAATGTAGTTGAGTTCTCAATAAAACTAAAACCTGATTATAAAAAATTTTTAGGGACACTATAGAGAATGGTCCTGGTTGAGTAATGGTAATTCATGAAAAAAATAGAATATAGTCTAGGGATTAATTTGGACAAGTGCAACACCTCAGGTTGAACTATTTTTATTATTGAGAAGGAATATTGACCAATGTGACTTTTTATTAATGAGAGGGAACTGAAAAAGATCAAAATAGGGGAAACGTTTTATATACCCTTTATTTATGATTTGTATGATCAATTTTTTTATCCCAATTCATTTATTGGATTAACCTTTATTTTATATTTTATCAACTATGGTTTAAGAAGATGTTTTCTCTTAAGATAATATTATATACAGTGTATGGAAACTTTGGATTTATAGTAAATCCATTTTTTATAACTAATTTCCTCATTATATTCACATATTTAATGAATATTTTCCTCAAAGAATACCATGATCAATTTTTTGGAGTCTTTATATATGATATTATAAAATATTTAATGATAATTGTAGATCATAAAGATCATTTATAAATTCTACTAAAGACTCCAATGAAGGATAATAACTATAAAAAGCTTTCAAATTATGAAATTTTTATTTATAATGATTCATTCTTGAGTCATAAAATATCAAGATAGGGTAGATCAGTAGATCTATTAAAAAAAGTAATTTAACATTGGCTCAAACCATCCAACATGAATGAGATCTATAGGTTTTTATGGTTTAGATAGAAATAATCATATCTTTATAGACAATGTATAATAACATTCCAATAAACTCATCATGATAATTTGTATCAGATCTATGTTCCTTTTTTCTAATGAATTTTAATACAATTTCATGGAACTAAAGAGAATGATATTCATCTCCCATATTATTACCTTACCCAATAGTGGAGAAGGTTTTTTTACATATAGTGAGGTAATAATGAATTAATTGGGATAAATTCGCATGTATAATGATATAGTGATATCTGATGGCTCAATCCAACTAATGGTTCATGAAAAAAAACACAACTCTTTTTCTGGATTTTGTTGGGATGATTTTTTCACTAATGATATAGAGTAATTATCATTACAGAGAAAGGTGTGATATATGTACTGATAATAAAAGTTTATTTTCCCATTGAAATATTTCAATATTTGATAGATAATATAGTGAGAGATGATTAAATATTATTTATACACAATAAATTAACAACTTGGGAAAATGTAAACTATGTAATATTTTGTAATTTAAAAGGAATGTACTAGATTTTCTATGATTAGGATCACAAAATATACAATATTTATGGATCTAAAAAGGGTGAATCTTTGAATTTTTATGAAATTGAATAAATATTATCTTCCATAAATAAATTTTCAAAAATATAAATATATATATATGGATTAAAAAGGTGAGAAACAATGATATGGAACAATATACAATGCAAATAAATGTTCTTAAGTTCATCCTATATTACGATGGAATGATAAGGTTCAACAACCTTGTATGTGAAATGTAAATATGAGACATAGAGAAGGATCGATTGGATAATTCACATAATTAATCAATATCTATTAATATTAGAATTTCGAATATTTATTGGGACCTAAAATTATATTTTATGTGGTACATTATAAAGAGATATATTTCAATGTATTAATTTCAATTATTGGTTTACCATAAAGTTATGGATGAGAGACAAAATTCTAAGGGAATTTTATAACTATTTCACATATCTAAATAAAAATGGGAGAACTCACTATTGATTTTTTCCTCATACTCCCCAAAACATCAAAAGGGAGGACTTCTATTTGGGTTATATTCAATATCCATAAAACATTTTCACACTTATTTTCCATCAGATAATAATTTTCCCATGATTAAATTTATATAATATGTACTATTGTAGTTGTAAGATTGCATGGAGTTATAAGTTATATTGTATCACATCGATATATGAGGTTTAACTATATGTTTTAGAAGGGAATTCATCATGATTTGGATAAATAGTTGAGTTTGAGTAATTCATATCATCCTCAAATACACGCATAGATTGATAAGACCATTCAAATTCTAGATGAAATGTTGGGATCTTTCACTATTGAATTCAATGTTGGTAGAGATCAACACCATACTTTGGTGGAATTTTCATAAAACATTAGCTTTAACAAAATAATTAAGTTGTATCCTTATAGAGTCTTATATTAAAACAATTTTTGAGATATAACCTAATGGGATGATGGTGGAGAATGATTGAAATTAGGACATGGGCTAGCATAGGAAATTGTACAAAAAGTTACATCCATTAAACAACACATGATAGCAGCTCAAAATTGGATGAAATGTTATGATAATAATATTCCATGATATTTGGAGTTTGAAGTTGGTGAAAATGTTTTTCTATGAATTTATACATGTATTATGTTAATGATATTTGGTAAGAAATGAGTTCTGAGCCATAAGAATATTTTCCTCTTCCAGATTCACGATTGGGTGGAGATAGTAGCTTATCGCTTAGTACTTCCACCTAACATCTCTCAAGTTAACAATGTGTTACATATATATATGCTTTGTAATTAAATTAGTGATCCCTCATGAGTACTAAAATAATATTTCATACCTTAGGATAATGATCATTACTATGATAAAAGACTACTATCAATCGTAGATCAGATAGATAATGTGTTATAGATTAATACAACATGCCTTCTAAAGGTTATCTGATGAAATCAAAAAATAGAAGAAGATGATTTTCAACATGTGGATGTGATGATACATTGATATAGTAATTTATTTTATTCAAGTGTTGAATTATAAGGGAATTTAATTTTAGGTGGTGGGTAGAATGTGACACCCATAAATTATGTGACATATTTTCTCAAATAAATTCAATTTTTTCGATAGCATTCATTACACGTAAGTACAAGATTAATCAAACCGTGATATAGTATTAAAATATAATTATTTAATGTTATAGTTATCACTAATGCATTTGTTTTGTGGGTATTATTAGGAATAACAAAATTATTAAAAACATATGTTTTAAATATAACTAAAATTAGTTCATTGGTTATCAATTAATTAAAAATAAAAATAAAAATAATTTAAAAATAAAAGAGACGTTTTTATGAAAAAAATATTCATGTAATGTGTTTTTATATAAATATATTCAAATAGTCACTATTGGGGAATGATTATAATTAAATGTACATATTATATAATCAATAAAATATTTAATCATTTATTTGATAATTTTTTGAAATCAGATATGCATAAATCATGTTTTATGAAAAAATATGTATTTTTCTAAAAATATAGTCTTATTAAATTTTGGGACATAATTTTACAATTAATTTATACCACTTTTAGAAATTTCATTTTATAAAAAAATTATATATTTTTTATTTTTTTGAAATTTTTTTAAATATCACCCTTTTATTTTTTATCAATATTAATAGTAATATGGGTAAAATTAATGGCCTCAGGAAAGGATAAATATGTTTAACATAGGATAAAAATTAGTGATAAGCCCATAAAATTTTAACATAAATCTTATTAAATGAATTTAATATTATACCAATCAACTTAGTATGGAAATGGATTTTTTAATGGATTTTATTTCTTTAAAATATCTTATATAATATTTAATGAAAAAAAAAATACAAAATGTCATTATATTTCTTTTTAATATCTCTTATCTATTCGCATAGGGATATAAGAATTTAGTGAATGAATATAAATGGTAATTTTGTGAATAATGAAATTCTATACATTATGGTAATCTATTTATCATTTCTTATTAAATAACTTCCTTAAATACATATGAAATTCTAATATTAAATTTATAAAATTTATTGAAAAATATAATAAATGATTTTTAAAATATTAAAAGTATTATAATTTGACTGATTTATAGTATTCCATTAATTTTATAGATGAATTTAAAATATTATTTTCATTTTAAAGGATTTTATTTTAAATAAAATATTTATATCTTATACATCAAATTAAAGGAATTGTGTCAATATTGGAATTAATTAAATTTTATCAAAATAATATCTTATAAAATAATTTTACAAATTATAAATGTCGTCAAAATGGAATATTTGGAAAAGATATAGTATAAAATTTCATCCTTCATCCAATTATTATTCAATATTTACCATATAATTATTAATATAACCCTTTAAGTGTGAAAATTGTGTTACCACGGTTATTCTTAAAACATGTTAACTATAAAATTAAACCAATTTATATGGTTTATAACACCACATAAAACTATACAAATTCTATTTTATTATTATATTACAACCTCATACTATATTATATTTGACTGTATGTCCATTTGAAAAAATATTTCTAGACAACAACTTTAGTATAATTTTTTCTTTTATAAAATTTCAAAATTTCTCCTAACATCAACATCAAAAGGGCACATCCATCCCCCAATTATTCACATGTTTTGAGGCTTCTATCTCAATTATACCATACTAAAATCCATTATAATCTTCCTTATCCTCATTATCGTGGTTTTTTCTTCCCAAATGAGAAACTATATGGTCTTTATGATAAGATCTAATGGAGTTCATTCAAATAATAGTTAATTGAATAAACATTTCACTTTCATTCTAATTGTTCTTTACTGTCCTCTAATTTTTTTAAATTATTCATAAAATAATAATATTAGTATCCTAAATATACAAAAATGATCATATGATTAATAAATAACCATTGTCCACACTCTTTACCATTAAATGTTATGTGAAGATTTCGCTCATGTGTACGCTTGGTTTACTATGTCTACAAAGAAATACTATTCATTTTTCCTTGCCATATTTTATATATTGGTATTATGATGGGTTTTATTTTTAAATATTATTATTATACCATAATTATACTTCTATAATTATAATCTCACGTCTAAATCATTGGATCCTAGATTTTCAAATGAGGAATGACCTCTTTAATTTTCATTTAACCCCTTTTCATCCCCTCATAGAAGTTATTAAAAGTCCATAAGAAATTCATTAGTGTCAGTGGTTAATTTAGAGTCAAATGATCCAAATTTTGAAAATTAATACTCAGCCACACAATTAGATGATGGTTAGTACTATCCATGTGACATAACTTTTTGGTGAAGTGCAGTGAACTACAGAGGGGTGAACAATTTGTTTAAATCTTTCACCACATGGCACACATCCATGTGGGGTGTTGTAGTTTAATAAAGGGGTTATATAGTTTTCTTAAACCATGCACTCGGGGGGTCTCAACCATAGATTCAATTAAATAGAATAGGTGCACGTTGTGGTGTACAGTTCACAAACTGAGTGTCAAAACCTTGAAACCCTTTAAAATTTAGGTAAAATGATGTGTTTCCATTTTTTCCTTAAAAACACTAAAATCAAATTATAACTTCATTTTCTATATAATCCAATAGTGTGATAATCTCCTATTTCACACTTCCATATTATTTAATTCTAATCCTCTACTCGAGATCTGTTTTCATCATCACTTTTCATGTTATATGTGTATTAGTAATGGATTAAATCCATTACATTACTTTGTAAGTTTATCTCTCTACATTCAACATTATTTTTGTGTGAGATAATATTCCCCATTTTTAGTGAATTTAACTCCTTAATTTTTTTTCTATTATTTCAAACCGAAGTAAAGGAGCAAAATTATTTTAGGGTGTTCTGGAATGTTATTTTTGGTTTACTAGTTTATTTCCACCAAATTCTGCTGGATTTTATTATGAATAGTTGTGTCGTGAACCATATAATCCCTGGGACACCACATAAATTTCTAAATAACTACTTAAAAATTGAGCTTAGGGTATCACTATATACCCAAAAAAATATTTTTGATGGTTGACCAACTCAAAGAAAAACCACTCTTAAGTTTTCAATGTCATAAACGACCATAAGCCTTATGTTATGATACTGAATTGAACCACAACATAAGGTGTGTAGTTTTGAAACATTCATTTGAAATGTAATTTTTATTGAAAAAATGAAAATTTGTATCATTTTACACTCTAATTCTTTGGCTCAGTATGGAAAGGAGGTAAAATTTTATGTTTCATAATTAGAACCTAGGGATTCACATGTAATGCAATATTCCATGCCATTTTGGTTCTCTCGTTTCATTCATTTCGTGTATTTTAGGTGACTATTGTAAGATACATTATAGATTTAATTAGAAATGTGCTAATGGTTCTTATAGGGGGGATAATAATTGCATTAATTAATGTTTTCCATAATCATAAAATGTGTTTTCCCATATTTTATATGGTGGCACTACAATTATCATATTATTCCATGATTAAGGAATGGACCATTTTCCCTCTAGGATGAAACGCTGTATTCTTTTGATTGTATGAATTCCAATTGTAATTGTTGGATCATTAGATTCTATAAATTTGGAAGTGTAATTCAACTAATCAATTCATTTAATATGACATGTTACATTAGGATACCATATTTAAGGGTCAATTAATAATTACATTATATGCCAATTACATCTTATAAATATTATTCAATTATAATATAGAAATAATGACACATCTAAGTGGACAATAAGATATATATATATACACGTAAACATATAAATGAGTAAAAACATAAATGAAAATGAGTTCTTTTATGAAATGGCTATTATTAAATGAGGATTATAATATATAAGAAAATGTGGTGTTCCTCTATTTCTTTAAAGTAAAACTCCATGTACCAAAACCATTTTTGTTTGATGTGAGACCCTATACCTAACATGACCATAGTTGTGTCTAGTAGTTCATGTCTCTTGTGGCCCTTATGATTTCCTTATCACCTAGAGTTGGATTTAGGAATAGGAATAGATGTGTAGATTTAATGTTAGAGGGATATGTACCTATACTATTACTTTATACATGATATTATATATGTTTATTCATCTTTGAGGCATGAATTATTAAATTTTAGCGTCTTTACTCCATTATGAACACATGTTGTGTTCTAGGAGGGTGGCGGTGATCATTCTCTGAATGTGGTAGGCCATGAGCCCCCTATATTTCATCCTATGTCCACTCATGATACTCCTACTCTAGGCACCAATGATCAATTCTATGTGAGATTCCGTTGATTTAATGAGTTTTTATAAGATTCTGTATGACCACCCCCTACTATAGTACAGTTGGCATGATAATTTCAGCTACAACATCCTTCCACATTCTTGGGGGATGGCAGTACTCAAGCTTCTAAGTCATTTCTAGAGTCTATGTTTTCGATCATAGAGAATTTTTATACACCTCCAGAGTGGAGGTTTAATATCATTACTTATTTGATTCACGATTCTACCAAATATTGGTGGGACATGATCATCTAGGATAATCTTCATCAAGGATTATTTTCAAAAGTATTCCGGATAGCCATTGTGGACTAATTTTTCACTAATATACTGAGAGGAACAAACACAATGGAATTTATTTCATTTATAGTAGGCTGAAATGTCTATAATTGTGTATTCATCTTACTTCATTGAGGTTCATCTCTTCACACAGACTATTTATGGTAGTGAGTTGACAACGATGATGCATTTTAAGGGTTGGTTTACAAATTCCATTTGATTATAGGTAAATTTATTTCAGTTTCTCACTATTTTTAGATAGTGAATCTAACCCTCATCACCAAAATAAATCTATGGGAAGCTAGAGTTGTGGGCCATGGTATATTAGCATTGAGATAGAGAGGTGGTTCATATAGTGGCAGTAAATGTCTCATTTAGTGTGCTCATTGGGTAGTTATAGAAAAAATACATAAAATAATAGTTATTTAGTGTTCCAATAGTGTGGTAAGAAAAGGATATATGAATCCCCAAAGTACGAAGGAACCAATTAATTTCTATAAATGCAGCATGATGGGGAATGTTAAACATTTATACTAAACTCTCCCTTAATTTTCTAGTGCTCAGGGTTCTAATCCAACCCCACATTTGGGTACAAGATCAGTATCTTCACACTATGTAGGTAGGTGGAATAATATCAACTGATTAGGCCAAGGGTTTAGGCTTGGATAAGGAATTCAGGATACAGATACACAACATCATTAGAGTGGACCATCCCAGGGAAGTAAGGCTGTACCTCAGAGTTGTGGATGTTTCCATATCTAGGTATTGTAACCTAATATTGATGAATAGAGTTTCGAGCCTTCAATAGTAAGATGTATTACTCTCGTAGATTCCACTTTAGTATCATCATTATTTGAAAAAGGAGATTTTTATTCTTTTTTATCATTTGAAATTATTGAAATTATGGTGGTTGAAATATAATATAAATGCGGTGTGATGACTCTTGACACACTGTTGGGGATTCGATTCGAGAGAATACATTAGTGTAAGGAATACCCCCAATTGATAGGTCGTTATCCTTTATAAATGGGCAGTTTTTACCTCAAGATGATGTGTATGAATAACATATGTGGAATGGAATCATTAGTATCCTATCAAGATCACATTGATTTTTATTGGAGGAGGGTTTCTTTAACATTACCTGAGGGAGGTACCTATGTTCACTAGGGACAATGATATTTCTAGGAAATTGGTAATGGACTCGAGAATCATGGGAGAAGAGAAGTAAAAACCTATATTGCTAGTAATTTTTTTACTGATCAAGTTACATGACATATATATTTTCATCTTATAGTGGATCATTTCAAGGAAATCATCCATAATTACATTTCACAATTACCTCCTCTAAGAGAGTTAGATCTCACCATTGATCTAGTTCTAGGATTAGTATTAGAGTCTATTATTATATATAGAATAGTGTTGAATGAGCTAATAGAACTCAAAAAGATGCTAGAGGATTTGTATGCGAAGGGTTTTATATATCCCAGTACTTCTCTATGGGGTTCTCCTATATTTTTATCTATGATTTTTTATGGTACCCTCGGTATCGTCATGAATTACCATTGGTTAAACCTATATAATGTCATGAAATGGAATCCACTGCCATGTATAGATGGAATATTTTAGAAACTCTAAGGAGTTTGAGTTTTCATAAATATTTATTTGAGATTGGGTTATATGCAGGTGTATATCATGGCATCTGACATACCACATACAACATTTCATATTAGATATGTCTTGTAGAAATACTTTTTCATTCTTTTCACTCTCCCAAACTCAACTAGTGTCTTCATGTCTCTAATGTTTTGGTATTTTCACCCATATCAAGATTCTTTTGTGATGACCATCATGTATGAAATCTTTGTGTATTCTCATTCTCAACTTGACCATGCGAAACATCCTTATATTGTTGTGAATAAACCAACAGAAAATGATTTTTATACTAATATAACAAAATGAAAGATCATGATTAATAAAGATAACGTCCTCAGTAAAATAATCATGGATGTATGAGGGTCTGGTGGACTAGAAAATTTGAACCTTGTGGTAATTTGGAACAGACTAATAATTTCTTTGACATATAGAAAATGTTAGGGAAACCAATATATTAATTGAATTTTATTCTAGAATTTTATTCTTCAATTTTCATCCCTTAAAAATCCTCTTATGGACTAGACCATGAATGTATTCATGTTTACTCATTATAAATGATGCAATAAATATTTTTATGGTCTAAAAGAAATATGGAATTTAGCACCGATCTTGATCCTTCTATGACTATAAAGAGGTATTATTGTTTATTATATTGTGTCAGGTATCAAGCTATGACAACTTTAAAAGTATATTCGTCAAGCCTTGGTGTACGGTTTACATCTTTTTTGTCCTTAAGAGCATAATTAATTGATGAATGATCTCAAGAAATCATCTTCGGTGGATTGTACTATTGGAGGCATTATATACTAGGAGAGGGGTTTTGTTGTTTGTGGACCAAAAAAGTTGTAAATACATAAATAAATAGTGTGACTTGAATCTAAAGAAGTGAGTATAGGTTCTATATCGATAGCCCATTAACATCAAATTTCTTATATTCTTTGGAAATATAATGTCTCTATTGATACTATAATCTAGAAAAATCAGGCACAGACAGTTTAGTGGGATAATAATGAGTGGTATTTTAAGGTCATATTATCTTTTATGTACTTAGATAAAAAATTGTAACATGGGAATCATATTTAATCATCATTACTAGTTATGAATTCTATTTTAGAAATTGTAATTATATGGCATCTTTCTGATCAAAAGCAATTGGTCCTACGACAGAGTGTTTATGATGAGAACATTCTTCCTTGTTGGGTTGTTTATAGGGATGATGTCTTTCACATTCATCAATGTATATGGGTTCCTTATTAAAGTTTATATGAATGTATGTGACAATATTATGCCACATTTTGAGAATTTTACTCCTGTCTTAACAATATGTATCGTGGCATAGGTTTCCAGCATTGGTTCTCAGGTATGAATAGGTAGATTGCATGATTTTTTTCAATGTATACCACATATTTGTAGGTGTAGGTTGTGCTCCAGTAGAATGAAGGGATTTTACAGTTGTTTCCTAATTCATAGAGGAAGTGAAACAATTTTAAGATGGCCATTTTGATGGGTTTTCTGAGGTCAACTTTAGGAAGTTATGTTATATGGGTTATCATTGATCGGTTTACCAAGTTCACCCACTTTCTAATAATCAAATTGAAAATCTGAGTAGATGATCATGGGAGGAATTACATTCTAGATTTCATACACCATAATCATTTTCCCCTATCTATCATATCAAACATGTATTCTCAGTATACTTCACAATTCTATTAGGGGTTATTGTAAAGACCCGAATCCAGAGCCTCTCAACCGGTTCCTCATACCCAGTTCGCCACATGACCTCAAGCGTGTTTCCCCAAACGTCAGAGATTTAAGACTAGTAGAGAGGGACTTGGTGAGTCAGTTGGGAAACTATTACCTCATTTGGTAAGGTATACAACAGAAGGATAAACATAAAAAATAGCAGAAGCAGTAAACAACATACAATAACTGAAACTAAATAGCAGAAACAATGTATAATATAATAATGATGATAATGATATAGTAGGTACAAATATCTATGGAAAGCATAAAACACAATAATATGATGATATACAACTGAGAACAAAGTACTAAAAGTAACCAGAAACTCCAGCAGCATCACAAGCCTAGGCTCGGTCCTATGCTCTCCAACTCCAACCAGAAATCATGTACCTAAAGTAGAAGGGCCACAATACCTATCCACCCCTATAACCATAGAACCTGTTTGGGCTGAAAAGCAGGACCCAAATAGGGTGTGAGACTGACCCCAGTAGGTAACCACCACAAGACCTGTGCCCTACTGTCAGTGAGAAATATAACAAAATTGAATGTAATAAATGGAGTAGAGAAATAATAGTACACAAAATTAAACAATCCTTTAAATATCCATTCACATTTATTTAGTAATTTAATTCAGTCATTTAATTATCACCCCAGGAAACTAGAAACAACTCTATATTCCCAAAGCATAGCATGTAACACAATAGATATCTCAACAGACTACCTAAACTACAAGGAGTACAATACACAAGCTTGTTCTTTGGATTGGTGGACTCGTCACAAAAAACCAAAATATATTCACACTAAATCTATGGGTGGCTTATACTGGTTGACCCCTATAGTCAAGTAATCATACAAAGGCACAAACACTCTGGAAATCACTCACTGTCAATTCCCCTGAGGTCTTGCAACGATAGGTATAAACTATCTAAGGAAGAACTTAAGTATAATTCCCCCTATAGTCTCAACACATAACTAAGGAAACTCTGAGGAAGCACAAAGTCCAATTCCTATAGGTCATGCAAGAGATACTAATTTATATAAGACTCTCTAGGGAAGCCCTTAATCGTCATTTCCCTCTTTAGTCTATCACACCAGGTTCACACAGCCCGGAGCAGTCTAGTCGTGCGTAATCAACTATCAGCATCCCATAGTAAGTTCAAAAACTACATGGATAATAGATACAATGCATCAAAAGCATATAGACAATAGGCAACACATGTAATCAATTATATCAAGGCAGGCAATCAATGCGACAAGGTATGCCTCACAAGAAACCTATGCCAAACGGCGGTAAAGAGCGAAAACAAGGAAAACACCCATTGGGTGATCCTCGAACATGATAAAAATCAATCATTACTCATCTAATAACCTCAAGCATACAAGAAATCTAAGTCAGATAATAAAACTGGATCAAAAACCTAACTTGAGATACCTGATACTTGGGAAATCGTCACTTTTTCAAAAAAACTCAATTCCATTCAACATAAGGAAATAAACCACCATCCTCGATCCGACTAGATTGATATACGTGAACCATGAGACTTGATTCTCCTTATAATGTTGTAGATCAATGAAAATGCACAAAACATTCAACCCACGATATCTCGAGAAAGATGTGAAATCATGGAATGAAACTCAAGAAGAAGTAAGAGCTCACCACTGCGGTTCCAACGCAATCGACGACAGTTGATTTAGAAAACAGATGAAGGCTCATTGGATCGAAGGATGTTCACGTCCATACGGGATGCTCTCTGCCAATGAAACTGGAGATGAAGACGATTTTGTCAATTTGGTGCGACACCGGTCCGTTTAATGAAAGAAAAAATAAAGTAAATGACATGTAATTTTATAGTACATAGAGTGTTCTAGGATTTTCCATAAACCATATTAAGCTTCCATCACATCACCCCTACACACCGTGTGTGTAGCCCGGACATGGGCAGCACACGGCCTTGCGCAGCATCGAAGTACATGGTGTGTACTTTGAAAATTTCTAGATTTTCCACTTTTCCACAAAAATGACCAAAAAAAGAAAAACATATCTGAAAAGAAGGTCCTTGTTCTTAAAAAATTCCCCCCGCCCCTTGAATAAATTCATCCCATAATTTCCCTAGCAGGGTGGAGATGAAGAAACCTCGAACAACTCTGGCCACTGTGATTTCATATCGGTCTCCCTCTCCCAAGTCTAGTCATGTACTCTCCCGTGCTACCATAGCACCCATACCAGAGGAACAGACTAGCTACGAAGAACCTTCGTACTGTGATCGACATCTCGGATAAGATGATTCTCAAATGATGCATCCTCTTAAAGCTCAACCTCCTCGGGTTGAAAAACATGAGAAGGGTATGAGAAATAGCATCGAAGCTGAGAAAGATGGAAGACGTTGTGCATATCCTGGTACCTCTGGGTTAACTGCAACCTATAGGCAATCAGCCCGACTCTCTATAGAACCACAAACAGCCTGACGTAACTTGGTGAAAACTTTCCCTGCCTCCTAGTCATCATGTGTCCCAACCTTGGGGTAACACATAGGAAAACTTGATCTCCGACCTTGATGTCCAAAGGTCGTCGCCACTGATCAACATAAGATTTCTACCGAGACTGTGCAGTAGCCATCCTCTTTCGAATCAACTCCACTTTTTCTGTGGTCTCCTGAACAAGATGAGGTCCCAGCATAGCAGCATCACCTGCATCCAGCCAACACTAGGGTGATTGGAATGGCCTACCGTACAAAGCTTCATAAGGTTCCATCTGAATAGTTTCTTGAAAACTATTATTGTAAGAAAACTCCACAAGAGGTATATGTCTCTCCCAAGAACCTCCAATATCGAGGACGCGTGCTCGTAGCATGTCCTCAAGCACCTGAATCATGTGCTCTGACTGGCCATCTATTTGGGGATGGTAAGCATACTCAGAAGTACCTATGTTCTCAAAGCCCTTTGTAACCCTTGCCAAAAAAGCAACGTAAAGCGGGTGTCCCTATCTGATATAATAGTACTCAGAACCCCATGCAAGCATACAATATCACAGATGTACAACTGTCCAAGCTCATCAACACCGAAGGTCTCCTTAATCGGCAAGAAGTTAGATACCTCTTTGAGCCTGTCAATGAAAACCCATAATATGTCATTCCCTCAAGGCAATCTCAGTAACCCTATCACGAAGTCCTTCGTGACATCATTCCACTTCTACTTGGGAATGGGTAGCTGCTGTAAAAGCCCTACTGGTCGCTGGTTCTCTGCCTTCACCTGCTGACAGCTGGAACATCTCATGAAAAAACCAAATACATCTCTCTTCATATATGTTCACCAATACTGGAACTGTAGATCATGAAACATCTTGGTGATGCCAGGATGAACTGCCCAAATTGGGGAACGAATGTCTCGCATTAGCTCCTCACATATATATGCTGGCACGCATACACATCCCTAGAAATGCAAGATCTCATCCTCTCCTACGGTCCATCTGGGAAGAGGTCCTATCCTTACACTTTTTCCTGTAGGAGAAGACCTTTAGAATCTGATAGATGCCTCATTCTAACTCGGTCAAGATGGGTAGATGTAACATCTATAGAAGAAAGAAAAGTTTGACCATGTCTTTCATGCGCCTCCAAATGCATTTCAAAGAATAGACCCATAAGTTGACACTCGCTACAAGACTCCTGAACATCCTTTATCTGTGTCCTCCTGGTCTGTGTGTCTGCCAAAGCATTCCCTTTACCAGGCCTATAAGAAAGTTCAAAATCAAAAGACCGTAGGTACTCAACACACATCCGATGTCTTAGATTCAAGTCATGATGCAGGAAGATATAATTGAGGCTCTTATGGTTAGTATATACAACAGAATGCTCTCCTATAAGATAATTTCTCAAAAAACGCAAAGCATGGACAACTCCAGCCAACTCCAGGTCGTGCGTAGGATAGTTCTTCTCATGTGGCCTCAACTGCTGAGATCTGCATGCAACAAAACGATCCTTCTGTATAAGAACTACTCCATGCCCGATGCTATATGTATCACAAAAAACTGTATAACTCTTGATCGGCTTCGGAAAAACTAGAATCGATGATGAAGTCAATCTCTCATTCAGCTCTTGAAAGGCGGAATCACAGGCTTCTGAACAAAAATACTTCACCCCCTTCTTATTCAAGCCCATAAAAGGGTCTTATAAGAATGAGAAGTTATTTATAAACCTCCTGTACTAACCTGCCATCCCTAAGAAACATTGTACCTCAAATACATTCTTCGGCTTCTCCCAGGTAACTACTGCTCTCACCTTCTCTGGTTCTACTTTTACACCTGTCTCTAAGATGACATACCCCAGGAATTGAATCTCGTCCATCCAAAAGTGGCACTTTGAGATCTTAGAATATAACTGATGCTCCCTCAGTGTACTCAAAAGGATATCATGATGGGTAGCATGGTCGTGTCGAGTGTGAGATTACACTAAGATATCATCCACGAAAACCACCATGAAAGAATCCAAGTAAGGATGGAAAACTATGTTCATCAGTTCCATGAAGACTACTGGCACATTCGTGAGACCGAACGGCATAACCAAATACTCAAACAGACCATACCTACTGTGGAAGGCTTTAAGAGGTATATCAGATGGTCTGACATGCAAATTATGGTTGCCGGATCTCAAGTCGGTCATTGAGAACACTCTGGATCCTAGAAGCTAATCAAAGAGATCATCTATCCATTGAAATGGATATCTTTTCTTGACCGTAAACTGGTTTTGCTTCCAATAATCCACACAAATCCTAAGGGTGTTGTATACATTCTTTTCATATAGGATAGGCGAACCCCAAGGATAAGTTCTGGGTCGGATAAAACTATTTTCCAGTAGCTCCTATAACTGTTTCATGAGTTCCTGCAACTCAGGTGTAGCCATCCTATAAGGAGGAATGGACACAGGTGCCGATCCTAGCACAAGCTCGATAGAAAAATGTACCTCACACTCTGGAGGAAAACCTAAAATGTAATTTGGAAGGACATCTGGAAAACGATTAACCACTAGAGGAAAATCCCTCGAAGAAGTCCCCGGTCATCCTGATATAAGCTAGAAATCTGGGCCATAACACCTCCCAACCCATGATGCTCTAGTCTAGATCTACTCTCCTGGACATTCCATTCACCCTTGTGAAGAAAAGATCTGCCCTCCGCTGATGTGAAACTCACACTACGGTGATCGCAATCGATAAAGGCCTGGAAGGGAACTAACCAATCCCTTCCAAAAATGAAATCATGGCCTATCATCTGCAAAACATAGAGACTCCACGAAAAACGACACCCACCAACCTCAAGGGGGCAGTCTAAGAACTGATGCACGCTAGAATTTCTAGTTCCCAAGGGAGTGTCTAGAATCATCATGTCCTCAGAAGTAAAAATAGTAACTATAATGATTTCCACAATATACAAATAAATAAAGCGATGAGATGATCCTGTATCGAAAAGTTCAGAGGATAAAACGGAGGATACTAAAATCATACCTTGAACTGTAAAAGGTCCAGGATCCTGATCCTGATGGATTTTCTCTACCGCAAAAGTCTGTCCTCCACCGCGGCCCTTTGTAGCAGCATGAGATCCATGAGCTAACCCTCCCTGAGCCTGAACACGGAGTCCATAACTTTTACCCTGGCCTGAATGACCTGAAGACCTCCAACCCCCAGTTTGTTGCAGAACTGGTAATCCTGCTCCTAAGAGCGGAGCCGAAACCGATCCTCCTTCACTAGATGCTGGAAGAAGAACCTTGCAGAAACGCTACAGATGACCCATCTTGCTGCATGATCGTCACTCCACTGGGTCCGTCGGGAACTATTTTTTCTTATGACCATTTCTTCCACACTGATAGCACGCCACCTGGTTTCCAGAAGGAATATATCTTATACCATACAGAATACATCGCTTAGTCGAGTCACCTCGTGTAGACTCTCAGTGGCGCTTCCTAGTGTCTACATGAAACGAATCAGCCCTGGAAGCTAAACTGCCCTGGTCCACAGCTACAGTATCCCATAGGTATCTCTCATTGGTAAGTGCTCGGTCGATTATTAGAGTAATATATGTCAAATGGAATACATTAACCTACCATATGATTTCCGGTCTGAGGCCTTCCTCAAACATCCTCGCTAAAAATAGCTCAGCATTCCCTAGAACGGGAGCGAAACGCCATAAGTATTTGAAGCGAGAGAAATACTCCATAACTATGAGATTACCTTGCTATAGGTTCATGAACACTCTGTCTCTGTCATCCCTCATCGTCTCCATGAAGAATTAGTCATAGAACGTTTGCTGAAACTCATCCCAAAGCCATAGCATGTTGGCACCCTGCCTATGAAACCAAATACCACTATCTCTTAGTGGAATCTCACAGCATATAAGTCGTAAGATTCACTCTTCTCTCTGGAGGCATCTCTAGGTGTTCAAAGATGGATAGCATGGCTTCTTTCCAGGACTCCACAGCCTGTGGTCCTCCATCCCCTGTGAACGTGGGAGGATGATGCTACTGAAAAACCCATGTCAGCTCTACCCTAGACGGGGAAGGATGCTGAGCTCCCTGGTTGGTCTGCATGAATCTCATGAAACCCAATCTAAATTGTGTGTTGGCACCAGTGTCTAGAATTACTGTAGGTTCCATATCCAGAATGATAGGAAGAAGTAATGGTAGTCCCTGATCTGCCATATCAGGCATACGATCACTTCCTGGTTCTTGATGTGCAACGAGACGACATCTTGGTCCCATAGCTCTGATAGGTCAGAAGAACAATTTTATTAAAGATGAACATAGTTTAAAATTAAGATATTAAAATAGAACAAGAGAGTATAACTCTAAACATTGGAAAAAAACATGACTACACGGCCTGTAGTACAATTACATGGTGTGTTTCTTGAAATTTTACCCTGGCGTGTACCTTGGCCATACATGGCTGTGTAAACCACCCAGCTACATGGTGTGTTCTAAAACTACACGGCGTGTACTAACCCTTTTTCTTCCTACTCTATTACTCCCACATGGCTAGGAACACAGACTGTTCCATAAGGAAACTACACGTTGTGTTTGTCCACTACACACCACGTCCTTGGGATTTTTCCCCTATCTGTGTCATTAGTCACACAGACTGGTACACGAACCACTACTACATGACGTGTCAACCTGGTACACGACATGTTTCCCTGCAGTTTCCCCAACCCATGTATTCAGCTACATGGCTAGGTCACATGGATCCTCTAAGACAAA
The DNA here is from genome assembly GCA_963277665.1 of Viscum album. Classification (NCBI taxonomy): domain Eukaryota; kingdom Viridiplantae; phylum Streptophyta; class Magnoliopsida; order Santalales; family Viscaceae; genus Viscum; species Viscum album. Next base: position 1,996,486,889 of record OY728151.1, read on the forward strand.
ACTACATGACATGCTAAAGGATGACACGACGTGTGCTAGACATGCCTTAGCTGGCCCGTGTTATTAGTGACACGGCCGGCCCTACATGGCGTGTTCTAGATGGACACAACATGTACTTGAAGGAAAACCCCAGCCTGTGTTGTTCATGACATAGCTGGATACACAAGTCATACTACACGGCGTGTAAACTAGTATACGGTGTGTTATTATAAGAACATTCATAACCCCGTGTCCCTTCCCACACAATCAGTGACATGGCAAAAAACTACACAGTGTGTATTCATGAAGTACATGCTATGTATTGTTGGTTTTTCCGGACAGTAGCTTCAGAAATGCACTGAATCCCAGAAAACACATAAAGACAAGCATTAAGGTGCCTAATTCAGATCCTTGGGGTCCCATGCTCCCCGCGAATCAAATCATGGCATCAATACAATGCATATAACAAGTAAACAGTATAACAAACTCACAATCAACCAAATTATGATCCTTGAGGGCCCATAAGACATCTAAGACACAATTTATGTGTCTATGATAAATAAGCTCTAAAAAATGATAACCTATCATCATAGCAGGTATTCTATCACAGTATCTATGACAACATCATGCATCGACTATCACAAATTCTATCACAACATCATGGAATTTCTAATGCAATCTAGATGGCATGGCAAAATACATGACATAATATTTACCTAAAAAGTGTGTATATGATGCATGAGATGGCATACCCTCATCTAATCAGGTTTCAAAAAAATAGAACCACAATATTATAAACAGTAACAACACAAAACAAGTGAACCACCCAATGGTGAAATCAATTAAACTATAACATTTCCAAAACTCGAAAATTTCAATATTCGAGGTAACCTGGCTTTTTCCCTCTACACGGGTTCTAGAACTCCTAGGCACAGCTATTTACAATTTTTTTATTCTGTTATATCCCTGTATAATGACACCAAATGGTAATTCAATAGAAAATAAAAAACTCCTCTGATGCCACTTTTTAACAACCTGTATCCAGAGCCACTAAACTGGTGCCCCGTACCTGGTTTGCCACATGACCTCAAGCGCGTTTCCCCAAATGCCAAAGGCTCTCGACTAGCAGCAAGGGCCTTGGTGAGTCTATGGGGAAACTATTCCCTCATTTGGTAAGGTATACAATGACAAGATAAAAATAAACAATAGAGGAAGTTGTAAAAAACATGCAACAACTGAAACTAAACAGTGGAAACAATGTATAATATAATATTGAGGATAATGATGCAGCAGGTACAAATATCTAAGGAAAGCATCAAACACAAAAATTTGCTGAAATACAACTAAGAACAAAGTAGTAAAAGTAAATATCAACTCCAGAAGCATCTCAAGACTAGGCTCAGTCCTATTCTCTCCAGCTCCAACCAGCAATCATGTACCTGAAGTAGAAGGGCCACAATCCCTATCCACACTAGTATCCATATAACCTATTTGGGCCAAAAAGAAGGACCCAAACAGGGTGTGAGACTAACCCCAGTAGGTAACCACCATAAGATCTGTGCCTTACTGTCAGTGAGAAATATAAAAAAAGTTAATGAAAGAAATTCAACAGAGAAACAAGAGTACAATAAAGTAACAATCCTACAAATCTCCATTCACATTTATTTAGTAATTTAAATCGGTCATTAAATTTTCACCAAAGGAATCTAGAAATAGCTCTATATTCCCAAAGCATAGCTAGTAACACAATAGGTATCTCAACATACTACCTAAACTACAAGAACTACAAAACATAAGCTTGTTCTTTGGCATAGTGGACTTGTCACAACCATCCAAACACTATTCACACTGACTCTCTGGGTGGATTATACTAGCAGACCCCATTATTCAAGTTATCATACAAAGGCACAAACACTCTTGGGATCACTCACCGTCAATTCCCCTATGGTTTTGCAATGATAGGTATAGACTCTCTAAGGAAGCACTTACATCTAATTCCCCTATAGTCTCAATATGCAACTAAGGACACTCTGAGGAAGCACAATGTCCAATTCCTATAGGTCATGCGATTGGTAATAATTTATAAAAGACTCTCTAGGGAAGCCCTTAATTGTAAATGCCCTCTTTAGTGTACCACACCAGGTTTGCACCCCCAGAGCAGTTTAGTCGTGCATTATCGACTATCAGCAGCCTATTGTAAGTTCAAAAACTACTTAGCTAACAACTACAGTGTATCAAAATCATATAAATAGCAGTAAACACATGCAATCAATTATATCAAGGTAGGAAATCAATGCAACAAGGTATGCCTCATAGGCAACCTAAGCCAAATAGCAGTAAATAATAAAAACAATGAAAACATCCATGGGGTGATCCTAGAACATGCTAACAAGAAATCATTACTCATCTAGTGACCTCATGTTAACATGAAATCTATGGAATATAACAAAATAGGATCAAAACCCTAACCCAAGATACCCGATACATGGGAATCCAATACTTTTGCAAAAAAAACTCAAAGACACTCAATGAAAGGCAAAAAACAACCTACATAAATCCTAGGAGATCGATATACTTGAACATGGAGGATTGATTCTCCTTAGAACGTCGTATATCTACGAAAATGCACAAAACGGTCATCCCATAATATCTTGAGAAAGAGGGGAAATCATGGAATGAAACTCAAGAAGAAGGAAGAGCTCACCGCTACGGTTCCAACACAATCACCGGCGGTCGATTCGGAAAACAAACAGAGGCTTGGGGGCTCGGAGGATGTTCTCGGCCATACGAGACACTCTCAATCGAAAAACCTGGAGAAGAAGATGATTCTGTCGATTAGGCGCAACCCCGATCCGTTTAATGAGAAAAAATAATGTACATGGTGTGTACTTTTAGAGTACACGGTATGTACTAGGATTTTCCGTACACTACATTAAGCAGCCTCCACATTACCCCTATACACCATGTGTATAGCTCGGACATGGCCAGCAAACGGCCTTGCACGGTATCATAGTACACAGAGTGTACTTTGAAAATTTCCAAATTTTTCTCTTTTCCTTAAAAAAGACAAAAATAAAATAAAAACTTACCTGAAAAGAATGTCCGAGTTCTTACAGTTGTAAAAGGATCTTGGTGCACAAGATATTCTAAGAACATCATTTCACCCATAGATTTATAATAAATTTGATTGTATGATTCATATATTATAGGAAAATATCTAAGAATGTGTCCCAAATTTTGGAGGTTCTTGGCAGAAAAAATTACCTATTATATATTTTTCATACAGTAACATAATTCATCTAAATATCAAAATAGCCCCATATAAAGCCCTAAACCATTTTCCATTTCATTCACCCCGATGCCGGTTAGAGGAAGTTGAGAGAGTGATTTAAGGTGATAATCTAATTCTAGAGAAATTTAAGAATTTATAACATATCCAGAAGTATATGACAATAGCTTGGTATTAGTAGAAATGTTATATTTATGGTCAGCACTGACCTTTGTAGTTTTATGTGCGATATTGAGTCATTCTAATAGTCTCACTTAATGTGGTTTATAGATGATTTCATATATAAAGAATGACATAATCTCATTACATTTTTACTTTTAATATCATATAGGTATTCAGACCAATAAGTTATCAGTTATCCTTTCCTCGTAGGTATTCGGCCTTGAATGATGTCTTCTATGTATCTTAACATCACTATTACATTTCAAACTATTCTCCTACTTTTTTTATTGATGATATTGGAATAATTTTTTATGCTTCTATTGAGGAGTATCATATCTTAATCATTTATCTAAGTGTGAAGGCTCTCTAATGTATGAATGTTCCTCTAGTATTGTTGTTATGGAAGAAAACCCATGTACAAGATAATTCATAGAATTGAGTGGATCAGGTACATGCCCTGTGTGCAAAATTATTCTTAAACTACCCTTTACCACCCTTGGAATAATTGTTTTGGGATGGGTTGTTTTAAGTAGGGGAGATTGTATGATCCTGAATTTTGAAATGAGTTATGACCTCTTTATGTTTTTTTAAACCATTTTCCCCTTAATGGATGTTTCTAAAAAAGATAAGAATTGGTTCAAGAGATTTTAGGGATCAGTTGGAGCATAGAGAAAATTATTTCAATAATGAAGACTTCGAAAATATATTAGCATAGAGATAGTATTATCCAAGTGAATCAACCCCGAGGTGTATTGTAGAGAACTAAAGTGGGGTTTACAGTTCTTTTAAACTATGAACCTCATGATGCACGTTCATATGAGGTGTTGTAGTGGAATGAAGGGTGCCAATGGTTTTTATAAACCACGCACCGAGGACCACACCCTTAGTGACACATAATTAGTATAGGCACATGATTATGCATATATTTTGGAAACCCATGAGGCTAATCTACTCACCCATTTAAAATTTGGGTCAAAATGACAATTTTTTCTTTTCCCTTACGGACCTACAATTATTATTCTCCCTTTTGATTCTCCAGCAGTCACCCTTGTGAGAATCGACTCTTCCCCAATTCTAGGAATTGAATCAAATCCTCCATCCATGTGCTAATTTGATCATCCTTTGTCACATTGGATGTGTATCAATAAAGGCTTCAATGTGTTAACATCCATTCATTGTTTACCTCACCACATATGGTATTATTTTTGTGTGAACTAGTATTTTTTATTTTAGGGAACCATTCTATTTTTTTGATTTCAACCATATCGATTTGAATTAAATGGTGTAAATTGAAGAAGGTATTTCTTCCAAGGTATGACACGTGGTCTAGAAATTTTTCCATAATTCCTTTATTCCTTTATTATTAATTATTGTGCTTCTCGATGGAGGTTCTTCTCAAATCCTTATTAATGTTAAAATAACTAATATAATGTTGTTTAAATGCTTAATGTATTCATATCATCCCAAAAAATATTCTCAGAGTATCAAAATATCGATGAAATCCACCCCATAGGGTGAATTTCATAAAACATCCATGAGCGACATGCCTTGAATTTAAATTTATCCACCATTTAAGTTGTATAACATTACCCTTTCTAAAAGAAATTTTATTTGAATTAAACCAATAAAAATTGTTAGTCCATTTGTTAATTCTTATTCTCATGTTAATATATCCCAATTTATCCTCATATAATGAATTTTCCAAGTATAATTAAATGTGTAGTTTAAATGGTATGATCATAACATAAGTCATGACCATTATTTACATTATGCCAATGCTGATACAAGGGTTCTGATCTGGATTTCCTTGGAAGAGATAATCGAGTATAATAATTGGAATATTATAAACTAATTATAAAATGTAGAGAGAGGTACTAAGGTTCTTCATAAAAACCTTAGAAATGATCTATGTTCAGATGCTTCTATGCTACCCATGAGCGATACCTGGTTCCCTAGTGGATTATATAGGAATGGATTGGTGGGCACTACTACTGTACCATGACACAAGTGAGACCTAAATACAAATTACATATAAATATATGGGATTATAGGGTTGTGACTTATTACCATTACATGAATGATATCTAGGTTCCTCATATAGAGCATTGTGCAAAGAACCATATAGTGAAGGGTTTCTATAGTGCTCCAAGAGTGATACCTGAGTTAAATTTTATGTAACATCATGGATGGTATTGGGAAAAAAATTATTTAATATTACAAATTTATCTTATAATTAAATGAAAAAACATGGATTTAGACTACTCATCACATTTAGGAAGGACTAGTTATATAATTTTCTTTCATATATTCCATGATAATTTTGAAATCCCTTATATTTAGGCATGCATGCCTTGGGTATATACCATAGGCCAAAATTGATATTACGTGTCTATATATATGCGTGCTTTCTTAGGATTATAATTTATATATTTATGAAATATATATAAATTTATGCATATATTTTGGTATATATTCATAATCATTTCGACTTAATCCAAAAAAAACTATTGCTATTCGATCATCTTTGAGAAACTTGAGACAATGTGTTTTATTTTATTTACAATTATTCATTCATTTTAACTAAACTATAATCATTTTATATGAATATAATAGGTATTTATAGAAATAATAGTTGTGGCCTACTGTGTATATCTCACACCTTGTTGAAGTGGTTGGTTGGAAGAAAAAAATTATCAATGTTGGTAGGTTCAAAGCGAAGTTTCTAACATTGGATTCCTATTTTTCATTGATAGGATAGGGAATTATAGAATAAGACATGGATTATTATCTCTATGTTATGGGAGATATTGTTTGGACTTTTTTTATTTTCTTATAGTATGTTATACATACCTAAAACATTGCTCCCATGTCTTCCCCTTTGTATATCCCATAACATACCATCATTTTTGGATATGATATTTATTCATTTATCGAATGAATTGTTTATATAGATGAATTATGAATCTTATTCTAGTTATTTATTAATTTTTCATCTACTTATTATTATCATATACAATGTTCCTACAATATGATCATGATTGTATAGTCTACCCACTGTACGATCATAGACCCTTAATGCAAGTCAACAACCACTAATGTATGGGGAGGCGTTCTTGAGGCCATGTGGAAAATTATATCAGGTTAAATAATATTGAAATGGGTATAGAATTTTAATTACCTTTTTTAAATTATAATATATTATAAAATGATAATTTCTCTCATGGAAACATGTGGACTACCAGCTCTGTGAAGTGATGTGATTCATTTTTCATTTCTATTTCAACAGAATAATAATAATTTATGTAATTAAAACATAAAATATTTATGATATATAATTATTATGGATTATTGATCTAATATTTACCATAATTTTCTTCCATTATTCAAAAATTTAAACATCATTCATGAATACGTACAACATGTTGTCTCTATGAATAGTGTAATTCATTTTTCTACTTCTAAAATTAATGGATGAACATATATATATATATAATGAATATATATGATATTTATATAATTAATAACAATTTTTTAAATGATGTAACCATGGTCAAATTACAAGGAACAGAACTACAAATTCAAATTCCTGAACAATAAAGTAGTTAGCACTCGGGATAGTGATTTAAATAATGATTTTTTACAAACTGGTGATAATATATTATAATTAAATCATATATTTTATGATATATATGATTATTTTTATTGACTAGATGTATAATAAATGTATATTTTTATATATAAGGTCTAAACATTTATGAAGGAAGTCACAGATGAGGTAAGGTATTCCCTCTTCACTTATATTTTAGTGTGACACAAACCAAATTCACCACATGGTTCTTTCTATATGGTTTATATATGGCCTATGATTGTATTTTTTTGAATATTATTATAAAATTTATGTTACGTTACATATCCATATAATTTTAATTTGTTAATAGAGACAAAAATTCAAATGTTACCAAAGCGGTATAGATTTCATGTCGTAACCACTTCTTTTATCAGGATTAATTATTTATTTTTTTATGGTGAAATATTATGATATAACACTCATGAAAATCAATAATATTATTATAATCCATTCATTTTTGGATAATATATATTTTACATCCATTTTCATTAAATTAAGAACTCAGGAGGCTGAAATAATTTTTTTAAGGAAAAAATACATCATTTATCTCTTTGATTTAAAATCATTTCTCTTCCATGTCCATGTTTTATAAAACAATATCAATGATTTTACCATTATACAAGGATTGGTTAAATTCATTATGGTATAAATGTTTTGATTTTTAGGAAATGGTTTAAATGGAATCTTCATTTTTATTTCTAAACCTTGTATTTTTTACTTTTTACTAACAATGTCAAGGGAATACGTGTTTTAACATATATGGATTGATTATAATTTACCTACTTCATGATGAATAAATAATTTCATTATTTCATTAAGAGTTTCAAATATCAATTTTGAAAAAAAAATAATTAATATTTTGGGAATTTTTCTATTTAGAATAAGTTATTTAAAAATTAAATTGGTATTTTTCACAAGAAATATCCCATCAATTCCTTTAATATAATTTTCATTTTTTATAACATCCTTTGATGATTATTTTGTTTTATTAGAGATTTGATTCAATGATACCATCTATATTAATTCTATTGATGTTTCATTAATATTATTATGGTATGTTTATGAAATCAATTCACTTCTATCGGTTATTCTATGATGAATTGATGAAATGTTTAAAAAACACATTTTATAATTGCAGGTTATGTTGTGGACATATAATGAATGTTATTAGGATAATATGTCACACATATGTATAGTTTTTATTTTATTGTGCGAATTACTAGAATTATATATCCTTCCAAATCATTCATTAAATTTTTATATCTCATTAAAAAATATAAAAAATAAGAAGATGTTCTTGATCTAATATGTGAAATAGGTATATGTGCTTGATCCATTATGGGATACAGGTATTTAGGACTAATACATTATTATTTTAAGGTATTGTAATTTGACCTTGACATATAAAATGGTTCCTATAAATATGATGATACTAATATTTATTGGTTTAATGTTGTGATTCATGATTAATTTTGGCTGATTTCTTCTCCTATGAATCATATATTTTGAAATGAGAAATATTTATATAATGACTCATGTTTTTAATCATTGATAGGTTGGTTATATACTTTTTATATATGGACATGATCTCAAACCATTATTCTTGTTGTATTCTTTAGTATGATCATCGATTTTTATCTCAATGTTTTACCCTTACTGATATTTTCATCTCACCCTTAATAATTTCTCCTTTCCCCAAGTTATGACCCGAGTTTTAAGAATATTTTTCCCATAAAGAGTAGTATATAGGATAATATTTATAGGAGATGTTGAAATTAATTCATGGAATAAGAATATTTTTATCTAGACAACAATGACAAAAAATATTTATGGTCCTAAAGTTTGTCTTTTTAAATGTATTGAATATTAATTTAAAAATATGACAAATACTTTTCTAAAATCTCGTATCTCTATAATAACATTGTATATATGTATATTTCTATTTCCACTTCTATGATGAAATGTGATTCTTTTTTTATTTAATCTATATCTAAATTATAATATGTATGTGTTATATTATTATATATAATATTTATGATATTATTATGATTTAATAAAAATATATTATTATATATCATTCTTCATTTTCATTAATTTTATATTAAATCATTACTCATGTGAACGTATGGACTATCTTCTCCATGAAATGATATAATTAATTTTTCATAACTTTCTTATTTTAATGGATATAAAATTATATATAATGAATAAATATAATTATTATATTATTATTAATAATACATATATGATTAAACCATGACCAGGGTTCAAGGACTGAAACCGTCGAACAGAAGAAAGCATGGGAAATAAAACTGGTAACACTCTAATGTTGACTGTAATGAAAAATTGTTATTAACTGGGTAATTAAAATTATAAAATAATTTTATTTATAAAGATCATTTTGATTGTTTTTTAGTTTATATTTATAATTAACCTAAATTTATTATAAAATATTTTATGATCACGTATAAATTATGGCACATCAAGAGGTGAATGTTTATGTGTCAATCTGATTTTTTCATAATTTCAAATGTTAAATTTACAGTGAGGGAAAATATATGATAATTTTATTTTAAACCCAATGTATTTTATTTAAAAATAGTTATTTCTGGTTTTTCATGATTCCCTCTTATTATCTTTCTTTTTTAACTTAAAATGATCAAGGAAATGTTTTTAAGAAAATCCAACCTCACTTTCTATTTGGTAGATTATCTTTATATTTTTTTCCCATGATTAAAAATTTTTCCCAGAATGTTATTTTCTATGATCCAATTATTATTTATGTACATTTTCAAAAAATAATTTTATTATCATAGGACTATGAATAAATTTTTACAAATTTTTTTCTGAACATACTATTTTTTTCTTTTTTAAAAATAGATTAAAAGGACTATCCATTTTAACATCTTTTTCAGGAATGAATCTTCTCACCATCATAACCATTTTTTTATTTTATGTTCCCTTTATATGTTTTCATGGTTATTTTAAAAGAAACCAATTTTATCATAATTCTAAGAATATTTATGTCATTAAAAGAAAATTATATTGTTATCATATTTTTATTTAATTGTTATAATGTTCATTTAAACATATTTTTCATCAATATTAACATCATTTGATTATTATTAAACATTTTTATAGATGTGATCTAATGATACCATCCAAGTTCTTTCTCAGGATGTATTATGATTATTCTATGATTGAACATTTATGAAACCTATTTCACTTCAAAGGTTTAGGATATGATGGAGTGATGAATACATCTATGTTATTATAGCAAATATATGATTGGTTTTCATTATTTAACAGGTGTTCCTAGAATTATATACCCGTATTATGAATTGGGTAATGAATAATATCTCATGAAATAATATATGTGTATGGGGAGTGAACACACTCTAATAAAAAATAATTAGGGACTGAACACATCAAATTATGAAACATTTCTACTATATGATAATGGTCTTTTCCATGACCCTAGACTAATGAAATGATATTCTATAATTTTGGTAATTCCATAATTCAAATTAATTTTTCTTATGAATACAATATGATATATGGATCAGGATTGATGAATGTTGATTCCTCACTCTTGAGACTTGTGTATTTTTAAATGATAATGCATTATGCCAACATTCAGGATTTTTGATCACTAACTAAATGGGCGTGAACTTCATAGTTATGATCATTATCACATTCCCTCAAAATTATCTTATTATTTCATATGATAATTGATGGATAACTCAAATGTTTTCCCTTACTGTGAAACTGATCTCGCACTATTATATGTTTTTATTTTCTAGATGTTATAAAAAAAGGTATTAAGTAATAAACATCTAACAAGGGACCTATAATAGAAAAAATTTGTGTGATACATTGAAAATATTTCATGATATAATTTTATTACGTATCTAGTTTATAATAAACTTCCCTTTGTGGTTCTATGAAATGTATTATAGAAAAATATTTTTAATATTCATCTAAAATGATGAAATATTTTTATATATAATACTCGAGTCACATCTATTGGCATCAGATTCGGGTGTAGTTATTATTTGAGATTTTTTTTTAAATATATTATGATAGAACATAAGATAACCTTTTATGAAATGAAATTTATATAGGCTGAATAACAAATTATTATGGGTTGAAAAGAATTTTTAATAATTTAGGATGTATTAGGAAGGATTTTCAGGATTATATGATTTCATAGTATGATTATTTTATATAGATTCATAAAAAAGTAATTTTCAATTTACTCAATGTCTAAAACTATAAGGAATTGTGATAATAATGAATGTGGTGGGAAATGCAATGATTTTCGTATTGGGAAAAAATGAGAATGAGAGATAAAATTGAAAATATAATTTCTAATCACTTGAAAATCTATCAAGAAATAAGTCATTTAGATCTTACCAATATGAAAATGAAGGAAACATTTACAATATACTTTTATATGAAGAAATGTCCCCCTTATTTCTTTGTTTCATATGATCTAATAGTGGATTATTAATAGATAAATACAACTGAAAATATATTAATTATTTTAAAATACTCATATAATCAAGACTATTATATAGAGTCATATCATTTAAAAAGTTAAATGGGTCAATGGATGAATCTTATTATGAATATGAAGGAAGAGGAATAAATTGAATCCATGGAATTTGATGAGATTAAGAGCATTTTTTAGTAATTACCTTCCCTAAACAAATAAAATAAAATAGTTTCCAAAATTTAAGCATAAGGATAATGAATCTATTGGAACCTACCAGAAAAACAATATGAGAATTATGAGTTATGTGTTTGTTTTTATCATCAACCCGGAATAAAATATTGATCTATTATTTAGTGGCTTAAAAAATTATATGAAATTAATTTTCCATAAGGGAATCTATTATCAATGAAAAATACATTTTATGTGGTCTATAAGTATAAATGGATATAAGATATTCTATACCAATATCACGGTTTTGATAAGAATATAAATATATGTTTTTAGGGAAATTATAATAATAAAACAAATGGAGTAAAGAAGATAAATCTTTTTCTATGCAAGAAGTGTGGATAGAATCATGGGGGAAATGTCACCAAGGAACTGTATGATTTCTTAAGTGTGGACATAATTTTCATTAATCACATGAATGCTAACAATATGTAAATATTTAATCCAATAAAAATAATAGTTTCAAATATCTGTTAAATTCAGCTCACATACTCTAATTATACAACTATAATGATTATTGGAATTATGCCAATGACAGAATTAATATAAGGGTTAATGATTATATTAATCATTGAAAAAGTTTTATTCTAATTTAAAAAGAGAATGATCTTGTGATCACAATAGTTTAAGTGGTTCATGAAAATGAAGTGGTGAAAGGTAAACGGTTTATCCACTATATAAATGAAAATTTTTAATTTGTTTCGGGTTCTTCTTACTATTATTTTTGATAAAATATATAAAGGTTCCACATCACTTGCAAAATGATTAAATATTGAGTAATTATTGAAAACTCTTAATTTTATTATAATAAAATACAATGTATAAACCTCCTCTCTAATATTGGTTTATGGGAATATACGTCCTATAAATCTTATGATTCTCTCTCAATTTTAATTTGATGTGATTTTGGGAATGGAATGGATTTCTTCATATAGAACCCATATCAATTTCTAAGACACACATGTAAAATTTAATATTCCAAATGATCAAATGATTTTATTTAGATGTGATTGTGAATATGAAATTCAAATGGAAACGACATCTATTATATGGATCTTGATAAATTATTCTTGAGAAGTATTTATCTTAAATGGATGGTCATAAACTCAAAATTGGAGATATGTATACTGTATTGGAATACAATGATTTATTTCTAGAATAGGTTCCTAGTATTCCCCCAAACCATATAGTGGATTTTTTAATAAAACATATACCTATTTTTATACCTATTTCCCTGAATATGTATAATATTAACCTAATTATGTCTATTTACTTAAAGAAGAGACTCTAGGTTAATCTTTATGAGGCATTCATTTATCAACATCTGTAACCAAGGGGTGACCCAATTATTTTTTTAAGAAGAATGATGGGTCAATAATTCTTTTCATTTATCATTGAGAACATAATAAGATTACTATCAAGAAAATGTAGCATCTGTCCCATATTAAAGCTTCTATTTATTAGATATAATGATATCAAAACTTCTCATAGTTAATGATATGATCTTTAATACATTGTTTGAGTGTCATAAAAGAGGATATATCCAAGATAATCTTATGTAAGAGGTATAGACACTCTAAATTTTTGGTGAGGCTAATTCAACTTACAAATTCCCCTGATATCTTTATGTATCTAATGAATATTGTCATTAGATATTTTACCTTGATCTGTTTGTGGTAGACTTTATAGAAAATATTACTATATTATCTGAAAACAAGGAAGATCAAAAAAATAATTTGATGATTTTTTTTAGCTCATTGAGTAAAGAGAAGTTGTATTCCAAATTTAGTAAATTTAAATCATGGATATATAAAATATCATTCAAGGGTCATGTAACTATAATTGAGGGTATATTATTGGATCCCCAAAATATTGATGTTATTAATGAATGGATTAGTCTATCCAATGTGATTGGAATCCATAGTTTTCTTAAGAATTCTAGATATTACAAACACTTTTTGATAAATTTATCAAGTATAAAAAATCCATTTCTTAATTTGATATAGACGGATTTTAAGTTCCAATGGATATGTGAATGCAAATAAAATTTAATGGTACTAGAGTTATATTTTTTCATGACACATGTAATCACACTACCCTATAATTTATAAGGGGTTTTTCTAAATAGTGATGAAAATAAGATAAGTCTAGAATGTGTTCTTTTGTAGAATGGTGTGGTGATGTTTTATTCCTCTTTCCAACTTTATGTCTTGAAAAAATATATTTGAATCATTATTTAGAACGTGAAATGGTAATTTTTTAATTAATTAAATTGAGTAATTATCAATATGGTCAATAGTGTTACATATATATTGATCATAAAAAATTGAACTATATATTTTTATAGAAAGTGTTAAATATTTAATAAAGGATTTGGTCAGAACATATTATTTATTAGGATGAATTAATAAATTTACGCCCTCCAAAATAGAATAAGGTGGTCGATGCCCTTAGTTGGAAGGACTTTTCTAGTATTTCAATGATTAATAATGGAAAAGATCCAATACATAAGGATTTATTAAGGATGAACATTAAAATAATAATGAAAGGGGAAATATCATATCCTTCCAAGATGAATGTTCAACCATCTATCCATGTGAAGATTAAAGGGGGACATAAGGAGGATTTGGTGATAAGAAATTAAATGAATGATTATAAGATCAATCATGATGGTAGTGGAATGATAAGGTTTAGGAATAGAGTGTGTTTCATGTCAATACTGAAGATTAAGAAGGTTCTATTATATGAATCTCATAGTTTATCATTCTCTATTCATTCTAAAAGTACCAAAACATATAGAGGTCTTACAGAGAATTTACAGTGAGAAAAAATGAAGATAGATATTGTGGATTATCTATCTTGGTGATTGGTAAATTAGTAATATATTTATAATATATATAAGTCTAAGGGGATGTTATAACCATTTCACAAACCATAGTGGAAATGAGAATGATTTCATTATGAGACTTCCCTTGAAATCTAAAGGGTGTAATGTAATGTAGGTTGTAATTGTTACCTTAAAAAGACAGCACATGTCATTCTAATAAAATAATATTTCTCTATTGACCATGTGACATGGTTATAATTTAATGAAGGGGTATTTTTTCATATATTACTACTCTAAAAAATATTTAACCAAGATCGAATGATTACTTTGATGTTTTGGTGAGTTATTTGGTAATATTTGAAAAGGGATTTGACATTTAGTACTATATATCATCATCAGAATGATTCTTAAACATAGAGGTCCATTAAAACCCTATAATATATCTTCATATCTTACTATATGGGTTTCAAAGGAGGTTCGAATCAGCACCTTCCTATTGTGTAATTTTCATAAAATAATATCTTTCACTCGAATGTTCACATGGATCCTTGTGACTACCTATATGGAAGGATGTGTAGGACCCCAATAGTATGGCATTGTGTTAAGGTATTAAATTTATCTGGACCATAGCTAGATGGGGAAATGTTAGAGAAAATTAGAACCATTCAACAACACATCAATTTATCCTTGAGTTTATAGAAAATTTAGGCGAATAATATTCTACTAGTATAGAGGTCAAATATAGTGATAAATTGTTCCAATGGATGTCTCTTTGGATAAATGTTATATCATTTAGAATGAAAGTAATGTTAATCCTAAGATATACTGGACCCTATGATAGTCTTGATCACATCATGGTAGCTTATCTCTTGAAACTTTCTC
The DNA here is from genome assembly GCA_963277665.1 of Viscum album. Taxonomy (NCBI): domain Eukaryota; kingdom Viridiplantae; phylum Streptophyta; class Magnoliopsida; order Santalales; family Viscaceae; genus Viscum; species Viscum album. The sequence goes on from OY728151.1 coordinate 1,996,502,382, forward strand.
CAAACCTCTCCCAATTTATTAATGTGTCCCAAGTATCTATTTTGGGAATGTTCTTAAAATATACTTCACTAGAACTAAACACATAGGTCACGCCACTATATCATAGAATTTTTATGAAGAACATTCTGTAATAGTCATGAATTACAGAGATAAATTGATATGAAATAAGGCGACTCTCTTGATTAAGGTTCTCAAGAGGAATTATAAATTTCAGGCTGAAATTTGGGAATGCAGTTATGTGAAAATGAATTGGTATACTCATTTATTTTCTATTAGAGTAATGGAATTTCAAGGGTGAAATTCAGATAAGGGGGTAAAATGTAAAAAACCGTATATGTTAGAATATATTTCTAATTATTAGATAGACAAGATTGATTTATTATAGATTATCACTATGTGGTATTATTTGAATAATTATTATAATTTATTAAATGAAACATATTATATGTTATTTTATTGAAATAAAATAGTTGAAAATAATTTTAAATACACTTATGAAATTATAATGATCCAAAAGAACGATTTTTAAATATTTTGATTATGAGAATTATTTATGTCATATAAATTTTATAAAAATAATTATTTATATTATTAAATATTTGAAAATGTAAGTTTGTCTCATGTATAAAATTTATTCACTTGTTGTTAGTGGGTTAGAAATGAAAATAAAAATATTTTAAGGTAAGAAAGATATGCCTTTTTTAGAAAAAATTATTTTTCGTACACAATGAGTATTTATCCTAATTGATTAAATTAATTACTATGTATATATTTTTTAATAAAAATTATGTAATAAAATTTATATTAAAATATTATCATTTATAATGGTTTTTACTATGAAACAGATAAAAATAAATCTAATTTTGTGTCTGAGAATTCATTTATTAAAAAAATAATTTTTACTGCATTTTGAATGCTTATCATAAAATTTATTTATTCAAATTATAGAAATTTAATTTCGTAAAATGATTTTAATATTTTTAATAATCCTGAAAAAATTTATACTGATTCCACATTCATTTTTTCATTCAATTAATAGTAATTATTATAACAAAATTTTGACCTTTGTTATGGATAAAAAGGGTTAATGAGAGCGTTAGAATAAAAGATAATGTTTAAAATATGTAACATCTGTGCTTTATTCAGGTAAAGACCATTTTAATTTTTTTTCTACTTCTTTAAAGTGGTTGAGGGAACGCATCTGCGCACCCCGCAACAGGTACTGGGAAACTATTTAAATCATTTAAATAACTATAGGGCATATAGGAAAAATGTTAAATCACAATTATGTGTGGTGTACGAAATAAAACTAATTAATTAAGGATTATAAATAAATAATAATAGATATAAATAAAATTTAAAAGAAATCAATAAGTGATAAAAATGTATTTAAAAGTAAAATAAAGTCAGGGTTATGAAAAAAGTAAAAATAATTAAAGTGAGAGATTACAATTTTTATTATTTTTATGTTTCATATTTTTCAATCCTTTTAATTAGGTTTTATATTTTATTTTATTCTACATTTTCATTTTCTTTTATTTTTCTATTAATTTCATTTTCATTTATTGTTCTCTTATTTTTTATTTCATTTTATTTCTTTTCATTCATTGTTTTTTTCTCTCCTCTCTTCCTCTACTCCCTATCATGTTGTGCCTCCCCCTCTCCTTAGATGGTGCACCACACTATTCCCAATTTTGATAACTGTCGCTCCTCCATTATTCATTTTTTTTCATCACCATTAGGTGTGTTGTAATAATAAGGCAAGGATAACCTTGCGCATTTGTCATCATAGTGTTTCGTTGAGTTTCCTTCATGCATTTCGCCACGGAAGTATTTTACCATATTTTGGGGGTTCTCAATAATCATTTGTGTTCTTACTTTTGAGGTCAAATAAAATCCTATTGTAAATCAATGAATCATCTGTGACAATAAGATATGGTTTCTACTTGCTTTCGGTCTATATGGTTGTGAATTATAAAAACAGATAGTTGTCTCGTTCATCTCTACCAATCGTCTTTGTGAGCTTTCTTCCAATATTATCATTTTAATTAATTCCCTTAATTGTTTCAGCCTTGATTATCATAAATTAAATTGTTTTAATTGTTTCAACGTGGTCATACATACCTTTGGGTGTGCTGATGGGATCATTATAATTCCCTTTAGAAGGGGCATTTAATTTATTTAATTGCATTTGTTGTGTAACCATATTTTTGTTTTTAATTTAAATAAATATTTTAGAATAATTATGAACCTTGATATTTTTGATTTTGGGTAGCTTTATATGATGAATTATTTATTTATTTGAATGTTCATTTATCATATTATGTTGATACTATATATTTTCGCATTATACTTTACACTGCAATGTTAAATTAATACCCTGTGTCGCACGAGTGTATCTGCTTAATTTCAAAATGCCATTACATATTCATTCCATTTCATCTCTACTACTATGATATTTTAATTAAATTTAGGTAAGGGAGAGAATATTTTCGTCGTATTAAGGGCCACACATATACCCTTCATTCTGGGCAGGTTACCACTACGCATCGGGGGGGGTGGTGTCTTTGGCTTTGGTAGAACGAGACTTCCCCAGGCTTTGTAAAAACTTATCAGTGATACCGGTTCTAAAGGGTCCCAACCAGGATGGGTATATTGGAATGTGGGCTAATCTAGCCTTAAATGATGCTTGAACCCTTTTGGTGATATTGGAAAGGACTCCTAGAGCCTTTCTTTAATCAATACTTGGTCTTTCAAAATATTGCCTTATACGGGATCAGTGGTATTGGGAAATTTGAAGGATGTTCCATAGAGATACCATTGGAATGGTCTCAGACTCCAACACTCAACTTGAACATTAATAATGTTGCACTGGATTATTATGTTAATGCCTCTTTGAGTCATTGAGAATTGTGATATTTTTATGATATGTGAAAACACACCTGGTGGACACATGATTTAGACCCCAAGTTAAATCACAAGCTTGGGGGTGTACCTCTTCCTTGTTTTACCTTAATTTTCCAGGTTTATATATATATACATATGTGCATCCTACTTATTACAGGTAATCCTTTCAGACATCCAGCTTAGGCTGAAGTAGGTGATTAGGGATGGGTACGATTGGAAAATTGGGCCAAGTTATTTTTTATTTCACTAAATTAATTATATGCATTTTCTAAATAAAAGAACCTTACATTTTATTACTACATGAAAAGAAAATGATTAGACACCATTGGTGCTAGCCCACTGGGATTTTATCTCACACCCTGGTCGGGCATCGTTGACACCCGAGTGGATTACGTGATTGCATGTATTGACAAAGGGAAGGGTGCAGCTTCTGATGCTTGATTGTTTCATGCTACTTAGGATATAGACTGGGGTAGAGGACCAAGCCTTTCTCATGATGCAGTTTTTTCACCGTATGTGTTTTCTTTTTTATTTGATATTATGATTGGGTTTCTAATTTCCATACTTTAATTTTAGACATACATCATAGCAATGCATTTTTTTGTGAACTTCCACACATGATTATTATTTACATATATTATTGAAATTGCATCTGATGCATTTTATACATTTATATGCTTCGGGTATTTAGAATTAATTAATGTTTACTTCTATTGGGATAATACATATTACTTATGAGGGAATAGTCTCTCCTACAGACACGAAGAAAGCCCTCACTACTAGTAGACAACCTCTGGTGTTTGGGGAGATGCACTTTCAATTATGTGGCCAACCTGGCTCGGAGCACCATTCATGTTTCTCCTGGGATGGGGATGCAACAAAGTGGTATCATTGGTTTTTTTTCTTAGTGTTTGGGTTTGAAATGAGACTATGATATAGGGATTTGGAATGTACCATGTTCTTGGACATAGCTAACTGATGTGTGACACCTCATTAACTCAAAGCACGTTATCTCATTAAAGTAATTTAATAGTTTGTGCTACACGGAACACCGAGTTCGAGCGCACCACAACATCACTAAACTAGCAGTTCAAAAAGAGGTTATAAATATTATTAGCATTATTTTGAATATTATATACACTATATAATTTTAAGATCTATATTATGTGTTTCTTAGACATAATATAAGAACAAATTCATTTTTTTCAAATAAAAGAAGTATTTTCCAAAAAAATCAATTTTAACGTCATTTAGTGGAAAACCATTTTTAAATCCAATATTTGACACTTTTATAAATTCAATTTTATAAAATAAACTTCTTATTTAGAATTGGGACATAAAAATTTAGATTCAATAAATTCTTTGTTTCTTTTCTGATAACATTAATATTTTTGTGAATTGTGAAAATTTAAAAAATTTAACTAGAAACAACATTTTTAATAAAAATAATTTATATATTTAAATTATATATTTTAAATGGTTTTGAATTATAATAAGATAATATTTTTATCATTTAATATAATATTTTTCATTATAAGAGATTTCACATTTAAATTTGACATAAACACATGTCAGTCTTTTGATAGTTTTTACTTTTTTAAAAACCTGTTTCATTTTGATTTGACAAAAAAAATTAAATATAAATTAATAAATGAAACTTATATATTTTTAATTTGGTAAAAATATACTTAATTTTTGAATTCCAAATATCAAAATTATCTTAGAGTGAATTTTTGGTATTTTTCTGAAAACTTTTAATTTTTGATGAATAGTGAAAAACACTGAGTTATTGTTTAAAACAAAATTTTTATTTTAATAATTTTTTATTTTATTTAAATTTATTTTAGGTAAAAATTGATATATAGTACTTATATATGTTCAATGTACTTCATTGGATTCATTTTATAATAAGTTTAGATATATAAAAATTTTATTGAACTTTTTACCGTTTTTTACCCACCTACTAAGAGCATTTTCAAATTTGCATAAAACATAATTTTACTACTTCTATGAATTAAATTTTAAAAATTTGAGACACATGGTTTCCGTCAATATGTAAAATTTGGTTCAATAAGATAAAAATAATTTTTGATGAATAGTAAATTTTGACCATCTTTTACCACGGTTAAAAGTAAATAGGGTAATTAATAGAGAAAATGATATTATTATTACCCTAAAACTTGTCCTAATTCTATTTGATAAGTTTAATTCGACCAAAAACAACCTTATAAATAAAATATGACCCTTTAGGTCCACCTGTATTAGATTATGACATTTGTTATTATTTTATTCAAAGAAGAGTTAAAAGTGTTAGATTCAATGTTTATTAAATAAATCATTTTCAATATAGGGTTATACATATGATAAATTCGACTATAAATGTTCATTAGAAAGATAAAAATATTTCATATACAATGGTATTTTATTTATAATTTTTAGACATTAAATAATTAAATTTATTTGTGACACAATGATGATGTAGTAATTACCATATTATTGAAGGAATCAAAAAAATGGAAGTATAAATACTAAAATAAATATAATTTCAAAGTATTTATGACATCCACGAAATTTATTGGTGAATATTACATGTTAGGGTTGATTAAATGTATCTTGTTCAAATTATTAAATTTGTGATGACTTTTACAAAAACCAAATACTAAATAGTCCAAAAATTGACATAAATGTGTTTTTTAAATAAATTTTATATTATTAAATTATATAATATTCCTAATAATATAAGGTTCCCCCAAAGGGATAAAATAATATTATATATTTCATTAATGAACCATTTGAGATTATCTTGGATGTTTACAGTAAGTTTATTAACTATATAGTGTTAGAATAAATGAAGGCGTGGTAAAAGATAATTTATTTAACTTAGTGTTAAATCTAAAAGATAATGTTAATATGATGGCCTAACCCTGTATAAAACCAATTGGTTGAGAGGTTTTCTACCCATCCACACCATATCATTTATAGTATTTATTTTGGATCCATTAGAAACTGAAATCGATTTTATTATAAAATAGTATTTCATGCTTTTTATAAAGAGACTCTCACCTATCTTATAGAAGGGCACTTCCCCTTCTCTTAATTTCCCACTTCCAAAGCATTTTGGCTCAGCCACCCCTTGCCCAAATATCATCCTAACTATCCTTCCTTAATCCTAGAGTCATTATTTTGATCATAAATCCATCCTAAGGATCCCTTTTGATCAAATCAAAAGGAAGAACCTGAAGAAGAGGCAATGATTTCACCACCCTCTTTAAAGTTCTTTTCTTCTTCAACTTACTCATTCATTTTTATTACCGTAACAAAATAATAACTTCAGTAACTTATATATACTGTGATTTTATTATAAATATGGCACAACCATATTCATTATTCTATCCATCCTATGAATGATAATGTAACCATGCGTGCGTACGTATGGTATACCGTATCCACGTCGTGGTGTAATTTGTTATTCAACACTATGTTATTTGGATGGATATAACGATGAGTAATATGTTTATTAATAATAAAAATAACATGATAATGTCACAGTAAAATTAATATACCATCCAATTACAATCCTTTAATGAAATGATATTTTCGCTCGTGTGTACGTACGGATTATTGTCTCTACAACGCGATGTGATTCATTTCTGCATTCACCATTAATCGATGATTTTAAAAATATATATCACTAATAATTACGTAATATATGACATAATAATTCTACTGGATGTATACATATTTATATATATATGTATTAATTTACTTACATATATCTTTTTAAAATACATCCATTCAATACGATATGAAAATGGAAGTAGCTTTTATGCGTATGTACAGCCTACCGTCTCCATAAAGAGTGTTTTCCATTTCATATATCTATATAATATAAATATTTATGATATATAAATCAAGGTTTATATTCTTTAAATATTTAAATCATGATCTTAATGATACGATCAAGAATAACAAGTTAAAATATGTACAATAAAGAAAGCGATTATTACCTCAAATGTTTATTTAACATGAAAATAATTATTAAATTGGTAGTATAAAGTCATAAATAAATCATGTATTATATAAAAATTATTAATATGGTTCTGGTATAATCTAATAAAATATAGTGGTCATTATACAGGTGGTTAAACGTACCCTCGACCAAAGAAAAGTGCATGGTAAGGGGTTTTCATCTCACTCCTTATTCCCGTGAGATTCATGCTATATTGCCACTATTTCCTTTTGTGTGGTGTATGTAATGACCATAATTGTATTATTTGTGTAATAAAAATTAATTTATGTGTATTTACATCTTCATTTTATGATACTTATTTCATGGGTTGTATGTTTCATATGTTTCCAAATTAGTAAGGGTTAATTCCTCTATCTCATTATTATTCGAGATTGATTATGTGTATGTTTTTACTAAGACATATTTATTTTCCATGTCAATGTTTTATAAAAGAATTTTCAAATGGATTATTTTTAAGGGAAACTTTTACTAAAACAACATTTTAAATGTTTTAATGATTTATTCTTCTAATCATGTCTAATTAATGTCCATGTTTTTAAAGTGGTTTTAAAGATTTATTTATATGGACTTGAATGTTTTAAAATGTTAATTCCATTCAAAAGTTTCAAAGTGGGATAGGACACTTCGATTCAAAACTATCTTTTAAATTACATTCTTTATAATTATGTGACTCTAAAATTATTTCAAAATAGAAAGAAATATTTCTCTCAAATAGTTTTGATTTCATCTATGTTATCATCCTTAGATAAATTTTTTTCTTGTTTGAAGTCGATTTATCATGATACAAATCTTCCATATTTTAATGAAGGCTTTGTGATATGTTTTATTGTGCATGATTTATTTTTAGGCCATTCATGGTTTATGGTTAAAGTATTGACATTTCGTATGCTAGTTTTAATACGACTGTTTATGTTATATTTCAAATTTATTTTAAGATTAATGTATTGGACTAGTATGTTCCGGGTTGGGGACTGGTAAAAGTAAGCCCATTGGGTTTGGGTACGGTTATATCAGACCCTACGAGTTGGAGTCCAGTTACAGAGGTGCTCCAGTTTTGAATCCGGTTATAGAGGCTCTTTGAGTAGGAGTCCGGTTATAGTGGATCTCTGGGTTGGGTTCTGGTTACAATTATCCTCTAGGTCCTGACACAATACCTTGACACAGAAATTAAAGTCTAGTACTATAAATTCCCTCATTATGAAATTAGTTATTACATGTGATTATTCTAATAGTATAATATCCATGTGCATGTTTATATGGTAATTTTTGATTTTTTCCCATATTATGTTCATGTTTATGATTAAAAAGATATTTTTTTATTACACATCTTTCCAGGAATGTTTATAGATTCCAATAAATTATTTACCCTTAATAAGCATCTGAGCTCACCCCTTTCTTATTTTTATTTTTCCAGGAAATGAAGAAGTTAGTTATGAGTGACTTATAAGCATAATCTAGGAGGCTTGGACATTTAAAATGGAATAAATTTCTATTGTTTTTCTTTTCATGTTGTAATGTTGAATTTCATGTATGTAATCTATTTTCCAAGACTATTAAGTTGGTCGGTCCTTCAGGACTTGATTCCTTGTAATCATGAAAATGTATTAAAATAATGCACTGACTCTGGGTAACTGGGGTCTACGTGTTACATCATGTACAAGGGAAACCCAAATTCTTGGGTTGGGATTGCAGTTTTTGATTATACAAGTTATTTTTAAATGATTCCACCATTGGTTGAATCAATTATTTTGTGTTGTTATTTGTGTTGGTATTTTTGAGATAATGGGTTTTAATATTTTAGCCTGATGATATAATGGAAATACATTACATGCATCATATTAGGAACCATATAATCAAAATTAAATGCATATATCAATGTCATATCTACATTTATCATGCATTTTATGAATTCATCTAAGTGTTGTTGAGCCTAGCGATATAATTTTTTAAATTTTGAATTATTAAATTATAATGTTGTTATAGTTTGTTAGATGTTAACCTGACTTAACTTGGAAATGGATAGTTGTACGTGTTTATTAATCCTATAAGTTTTTTCTTCCATGTCGAAACCCATCTATTAAACTGGGTGCTTTGTTATGTGGTGCACAGAGATAGGCTATATACATAACCTCTTTTTTCACCTTATCATCTTGCTCACCTTAATTACCTTTTTTTATGTTGTGTGTTTTTCTATTGTAGACCAATTCTGTCGTGATGTCTTCATGTCGTTCCTCAGGATTGGCTCAAGGAGTAAATTCTAGAGAAGATGGGTCCCAAACCACCAGTGGTACCTCTATTAGTTCCTCCTATCGTGCTACCTCTTGTCGATATTCTGAGGGACCCTGATGCTCAGTTCTGGGAAAATGTAACATCCTATTACGTTTTCAGGTACTTTTTGATGTCTCTAAGTGCCTCTATTTTGGATTAGTGACTTGGGGGTGTGTTTGGGTGAAATTTTAAGTGAAATAAAAATTCAATGGCTTGTGTACGGTTTTGGCACAGTTTAATAAACCGTGCGAGAAAATTGTACCAACCTAGCAGCACAGGACATTGGGGTACGCACGGTGTGCGCACGGTTTGGTAAACCGTGTGACTAAACAGTGCAGACCAGCAACCCTGGACAATGAGATCCACACGGTGTGTGCACGGTTTGATAAACCGTTTGGACAAACTGCGTGGTCTCTTAAAACTAGATCCTTAAATTCTGGATCTCATCTGTTTTGCCTTTAAATGCTTCGTTTTTTCCTCCTCAGTGGCCCTTACTCGGGATTTGTCTTCTCCTGGGGTAAGAGAGGGTTCTTCTTTTATTCCGGAGGTGACCCAAAGGCTCCTCAAGGTGAATCAAAGCAGGATTCTCAAGGTATGTGATCGTTGTTTTTCTTTCTTGATGGGTTTCTTAGATCTACTTAGATCTACTTAGATCTACTTCTTCTCTTCCCTTAGTTTCTTATATCTACGCCCGTTCTGGGTAGATCTAAGTGTGTAGATGCCAAAATGGTGAGTTTCGGTCTTGATCTTTCTAGGAGAAGGGATCTATGATGGGATTTTGTAGAATCAACCGGGATTCTTGAGTTTTCATCGTCCGTTGTGGTTTTGGTCCAAATGCTTGAGGTAGGTGGTTCCATCCCGTATTTTCAAATTTATTATCATTGTATTTGATGGATTTACTTCAATTATTGATTTAAATTCAATTGCTCATGTTTCATTCAAATAAAGTTGACAAAAAACTCGATTCCATTTAATTGAGATATTTGAAATGGTATTGGAATAGAAAATTGGGAAAACCCCAATTCCATTGAATTGGGTGCGTTTATGGAAAATTGGTCAATTAAAATTGTTTAATTTAAATTTTGGAATTGATGGAAAATGTTTTCAATTAAATTGTTGAATTTAATTGTGGAAATGAAATGTGTAATGATGGAATTGGTATTGAATGGATTTCAATCTTATGAAAATGGCTTCAAATGATTTGATAGAAACCCATTGGTTTTATCGTGTGAAAAAATCATGTTTTTGAAGAAAACCTGAAGTGGTTTTAAATGAATGGAATTAGGACTTTTGAAATGGAAGAATGGGATTGATCATATATTAAGCATTCTTAAAATAGTTCTCCCATCATGTAAGAGCACTTGCAAGGCATAGGTAGTTAGCGAGTTATTTGGAAACACTCTATGCTACGACAACGTTCTAAAACATACTTGCGGCGGGTCACATCCCTGATGGGTTGGTGACGAGTCTCCTTTGGCCATTGTCATAGGGACGTGTGTATACACATCTTGGTGAGTTCACCTAGAGAGTGCAGAATCCTATAGCTAATTAATAATATCTTACCATTAGGAAGATGACCATGTTACTCGCTTGTTTATTTATATTTGAGATATAAATGTATTCCAATGTTTTTGAACTGCTTTACATGCCTTCTGAATTTAAATAAACTATTTTATGTAACTGATTTTATGTAATCCGTTGTTTTAGAAATATTCCATAATTTTAAAGCCTGGCTTGATGAATTTTCCATCATTTAAAAGTCTATAACATAATTTGATAAAATATTATTTTGAATTTCCAAACCTGTTTTTTTTTTGAAAATTGAATGTTTTTATTTGGATAATCATTAGTTGGAATATGTTATGGAATCACTGGTGATATCCTACTAGGATTAGGCTCACACCCTACTTTTTCCTTTGGGTATTTTTAGACTTTATTCTTCCAGGATTGAGCAAAGGGAAGGGACCTCTTGCTGGTGGATCCATCTGTTGAGTTTTCAACATAGTGAGTTGTGTCCTTTGGGACTTGGGACTATTTTATTTTTTTTGTACTTGGTTTGTAGTACTTTTGGCTTTATTCCTCTTTGTTTTCTTGTAAAATACTCCCAGTGGAGTTTCTTTTGTTATGCATACTGTTTTGTTTCACTCAAGCTTCAGCATTCCTGTGAAAAAATCATCCCCATTATTATGTTGTACGATGCCGGGTGCTAGTCACTGACCCATGGGGATCGGGAACACCCATCGGGTTATGTCAGGGTCGGCTCGGTTATCAGGTTACTAGGGTACCCGGGCTGGTTCGTGAAAAATTGGTATCAGAGGGAGGTTGGTTAAGCATCTTGCCTTGATGACAGTATGCATTTGAGTTTTATTATCGGGACTTAAGAGGTAGTTGCGATTGAGTGCCTGGCTAGATCTCACCGCAATGAACCTTAAGTTTTTAGGGGTGGTTAGGGAAAGGCGACTTGTGGATTAGTTATAGTCTTTTTCCTATTTTGATTTGGATAGAGTGGAATCCAAATCTTGTTATTCCTTCTGTTAGTAATTGTATTCTTCATTACTCATGTTGAGTGTTAATCTAAGGTCTTCTTTGTTATCTGTTGATGTTGTGTAGCATCATGCCTCCGAGAAGACATGGAAATCAGATCCAAAAAGAGGTTGCTGATGAATCTCAGCAAGCAAGTCCTATTATGGATCCAGGGCAGGTAGAGGTGATTGTTCACACTGTCCATGCTCTGGGATAGGAACCACCTCCAGTTCTTGTTCAGACTCCAACTATAGATCCTAATAGTGATTTATTCAAAGTCGTTCCCAGGAGTTCCTACACCAGAAGCCACCAGTCCTCAAAGGATCCACTGATCCCCAACATTCTGAGGAATGATTGAGCAAGATTGAATGTATGTTTGGGTTTTTGGAGACACTAGATTAGATCAAGGTGAAATGTGCCACCTTCGTGCTGGAGGACCAAGTAGGAGATGGTTGGACATGATGGTGACGGTTGGGAAACATGAGTTTTTGGAGTGGAAAGACTTAAGGGTTATTTTCACTAACCAGTCCTATCCAGAATCAATGGTTTTGGTTAAGGGTGTGGTGTTTTTCAATCATGAGCAAGCCAACACAATCGTGACTGAGTACTCAAATCGCTTTGCTGAGTTGGTATATTTTTCTCGTGAAATTGTATCGAATGAGAGGATGAAGGCTTGAAGATTTGAGTTTGGGCTTCGATCAGATATTTTTTCCCAGGTTTTCTTACTGATGCTACCCACTTATGTCGATGTGATGGATAGGGCAATGATAGTTGATATGGATATGGCAGGAAAGTCAGGGTTGCAGGAAGTTCCTTTCCTTTCTAGTGGCAGTGTTTGTTCCTTTAATAGAAAATGATAGCGCGATGTTTCTCATTGTGGTTCTTGACAAAAAATTCATTCCATACCTCCAGTAACACTAGGAGGGGCTTCCTTGACTTGCTATCAGTGTGCGAATCCATGGAATTCTAAGAGGTTTTGCACTGAGGCACCCAAGAACTGTTGCTCTTGTGGATGTTTAGGGAACCTACAGAGATTTTGTCATCATTTCTCTACTCTGTGTAGTGGAACAAGATCTTCATAACCTCCAAATATTGTGGGGAAATCAAATGCTTCATGTATAAAAGGGTTCTATCCTCAGGAATCTGGAACGAAGCTTCTTCACGCAGTGGAAGAGTCGCCAGAGGTAGCTGATGCAGGTCCTGCAACTGTTGGAGGTACCATTACTATAGCTTCGCCTTTAGTGACATCTCCTTTTGGCACTGGTGCATCTCACTCTATTATTTCAACTCATCTGGTTAATCAATATAGACTACCTATGGAACTTTTATCTTGTGCGATGGATATTACTACACCCTTTGGTGTAATGAGAGTGAAGGGTCTTTGTAGTCCTGCTTGCGTCTTTTTCCTATCAGATGTAGAGCTTGTTTGGGACTTTTTGGTTCTCTACATGAAATCTTTTGATGTTATATTTTGGATGGACTGGCCCATCACCAATAAATCCCATATTGATTTTCACCTATGACGGGTCTACCATACTACACCCAGTGGTGTGCCTCTTGTTTTTCAAGGAGAACGGGACCGCAGGTTATGCATGGACGAACCTTCTTATCCAGAGCTGGGGAAAATTATATCAGTACTTGATTTTGATCTAGAGAAATATCCAACTAGTTTTCATCTTCCTCTAGTCATCGCTGAGTTTCCAGACGTGTTTCCTTCTGACATCCCTTGTATGCCACCGATAAGGGAGATCAATTTTTCAGTTGATTTAATGCCTGGTACTCAACCGGTTTCTATCCCATCTTACTGAATGGCTCCAACCGAATTAATATAACTGAAGTCTCAGTTAGATTATCTTCTTGAGATAGTATTTATACGCCTGAGTGTGTCACCTTGGGCAACACCTGTTATCTTCGCCAAGATGGATGATGGTTTTCTACGCTTATCTGTTGATTATCTAAAGCTCAATCGAGTTGAGATAAAGAACAAATATCAGTTACCATGAATTGATGATTTTTTTGACCAATTGAAAGGGGAAAAGTGGTTTTCAAACATTTACCTTCGATCTTGTTACCATCAGTTTAGGAAAAAGGAATCTGACATTCCTAAGACCGCTTTTCGGAGTAGGTATGGCCATTATGAGTAAATTGTCATGCCCTTCGGCCTAACAAATGCTCTTAAAGATTTCATGGCCTTGATGAATCATATTTTCCATGAGTATCTAGATGTATTCATGGTGGTCTTGTGGATGACATTCTTATCTACTCCAGGTCTGAGGAGGATCATGTGAATCATTTGAAGACAGTTCTGGATCTTCTAAGGAATCACCGACTTTATGCCAAGCTTTCAAAGTGTGATTTCTGGATTCAGGAAGTTAAATTCTTGGGACATGTCATGTCAAGAATAAGGAATATCAGTTTATCCTGAGATGTTGAAGGCTGTTATGACTTGGGAACAAACACGAAATGTTTTTGAGATTCAGAGCATCTTGGGATTAGAAATATATTATCACCGGTTTGTTAAAGTCTTCTCAACGTTAGCTTCTCCAATGACTACTCTGACTATAAAGGGAGTGAAATTTTCGTAGAACAATAAATGTTAGAGTTCTTTTGTTGAGATAAAGTGTCTTTTGACTACTGCATCAGTGTTAACTCTTCCTGAGGCTTGGATGGGTTATGTGGTCTTCTGTGATGCATCGGGATAAGGGTTGGGATGTGTCCTTATGCAAGGAGATCATGTTGTTGCCGATGGATCTCGTCATCTTAAGCCTCATCAAAAGAACTATCCCACCCATGACCTTGAACATTCAGCTGTAATTCATTCAATTAAGTGTTGGAGACATTACCTTTAAAGAGAATGGTTTTCTGTGTATTCAAACCACAATATATTGAGTTATATCTTCTCTAAAAAATATTTGAATCTTCTCCAAAGGCAATGGGTGGAGTACCTGCAATCTTTAGATATTTACATTGCTTATACCCTAGGGAAAGGGAATGTAGTTTTAGATGCGTTAAGCGGGAAACTTCCATCTCAGGATGTGAAAGAGTCTTAAAAAGAGTGGATTTTAATGGTTTTTTTTGCACAGTTGCATATTGGAGTTCAGTGGAGGGGGAATGAAGTTTCTTTTGCCAGTGTTCAGATGAATTCTTCTCTCCTCAGTTTGATTATTCAAGAATAACATCTAGATGTTGAGTTCAAGTGGGGTAGGAACTCTCTTTATGGTGGGGAGACCGACACCCAGTGGTTGTTCTCCAAATAGGATGTCCTATGTTATTGAAACCGTTATGTTGTGCTGTTATTGGAAAGAAAGGATGTGATGGTTATTTTCCATAACTCTCAGTGGGTGGTACACCCAGGAACCACAAAGATGTTCTATGACATGAGGCGACAGTTCTGGTGGCCAGGTATGAGACGATACATTGTTGAATTTGTATCTCGTTTCTATACATGCCAGTAGGTGAATGTCGAGCACCAAAAACCTTTAGGTTTGCTTCAACCACTTCCATTATCTACATGGAAGTGGGATGAAATCTATAAGGGCTTTTTGGTTGGGTTACCTCAAAACCAGAGGAAGAAGAATTCGATATGGGTCGTGATCGACAGGCTGACCATGTTGGCTCACTTTATACCAATTCGAGTTACGACCAAAGTTGAGGAGTTGGGAAATGTTTATGTGAAAGTGTTTGTTCGTTGGCACAGAGTTCCATCTGCTATAGTCTCTAATGCGGATCCTCGGTTCACTTCTCGCTTTTGGAGAGGTCTTCTAGAGGCACTGGGATCTTAGGTTCGTTTGAGCATGGCCTACCATCCATAGTCAGATGGCCAGACAGAGAGAACTGTTCATATCCATGAAGATATGCTCTGCGCTTGTGTTCCCAACATTGGGGGGTCTTGGGATTATCATTTGGGGCTAGTTGAGTTTTCTTATAACAATAGTTATCAATCTACGTTCATGATGGATCCTTTTGAGGGTTTGTATGGCTGCCCTTGTAAATCTCCTTTATGTTGGACGGAGATTGGTGAAAGTTCTTTGGTAGGACTGAGTTTTGTCCAAGAGACGACAGCTATGATCTAGTTGATTCGTCCGAGAATGTTGACAGTGCAGAGTCGGTACAAGTTTTATGTTGATCATCGCCATAAACATTTAGAGTTCTTTGTTGGTGATCAGGTGTTGTTGAATGTTTCACCCCGATTGGGTAATCGACGGCTTGGAAGGAAAGGGAATCTAGCTCCTCATTTTGTGGGACCTTTTGAGGTTATTGGTCTTTTGGGGAAAGTTGTTTACTATTTATCTCTACCACCATAGCTGACGTCGATACATAACGTGTTCCATGTATCGCAGATGTGAAAGTATCTCTCCGATCCATCTCATGTTGTGAGGTGGAGTGATCTTGAGATTGAACCAAATTTATCTGTTACGGAATGACCAGTCTATGTTGTTGATTCTGAGACCAAGGTACTTTGTGGATGAACAATACCTCTGGTCCGTGTTCTCTGGTAGCATTGTTCTTGATTCTCATGAGATTTGGGAAAGGGAGGCACTAATGAGAGAGCAATGTCCTCATCTTTTTGACTTGGAGGTTTCATCATAGGATTTCTGGGGAAGAAAGGTATTATGGTGGGGAGGTTGTAACATCCCGTTATGTTTTCAGGTACTTTCTGATGTCTCTAAGTGCCTCTGTTTTGGAGTAGGGACTTGGTGGTGCATTTGAGTGAAATTTTAACTGAAACAAAAAGGCAATGACTTTTGCACTGTTTGTGCACGGTTTGATAAACCGTGCAAGCAAACCTTGCCATCCTAGCTGCACTGGATAGTGGGGCACGCACGGTGTGTGCACGGTTTGGTAAACCATGCGACTAAACTATGAGTACCAGCAACCCTGGACAGTGAGATCCGCATGGTGTGCGAACGGTTTGATAAACCGTGTGGACAAACCATGCAGCCTCTTAGAAATAGATCCTTAAATTGTGGATCTCGGCCGTTTTTCCTCTAAATGCTTCAATTTTCCTCCTCAGTGGCCCTAACTCGGGGTTTCTATTCTCATGGGGTCAGAGAGGGTTCTTCCTTTTTTCTGGAGGTGACCCAAAGGTTCCTCTTGGTGAATCGAAGCGGGATTCCCAAGTTATGTGATCATTCTTCTTCTTTCATGATCGGTTTCTTAATTCTACTTTGATCTACTTAGATCTACTTCTTCTCTTCCATTGGTTTTGTAGATCTACACCTATTATGGGAAGATCTAAGTGTGTAGATGACAAAATGATGAGTTTTGGTCTTGATCTTTCTAGGAGAAGGGATATAGGATGGGTTTTTGGATAATCAACTGGGATTCTTGAGTTTTCTTCATCCTTTGTGGTTTTGGTCCAAACCCTTGAGGTAGGTGGTTCTGTCTCATCTTGCCAAATTGATTATCATTGTATTTTCTTGATTTACTTGAATTATTGATTTAAATTCAATTTCTCAAGTTTCTATCAATTAATGTTGATAAAAAACTCGATTCCAATTAATTGAGATATTTAAAATGGTTTTGGCATAGCAATTTGGGAAAACCCCAATTCCGTTGAATTGGGTGTGTTTTATGGAAAATTGGTCGATTTAAATTGTGGAATTGATGGAAAATGCATTCAAAAAAATTTTTGAATTTAATTTTGGAAATGAATTGTGTAATGATGGAATTGGTTTTGAATGGATTTTAAACTTATGAAAATGGATTAAAATGATTTGATAGAAACACGTTGGTTTTATCTAGTGAAAAAGGCATGTTTTTGAATAAAACCTGAAGTGGTTATAAATGGAATGAAATTGGAACTTTTGAAATGGAAGACTGTGATTGATCGTATTTTACGATGTCGTAAAATAGTTCTCCCATCATATAAGAGAACATGAATGCCTTAGGTAGTTAGCGAGTTATTTGGATACACTCTACGCTACGACAATGTCCTAAAACATACTTGTGGCAGGTCACATCCCCGATGGGTTGGTGACGAGTCTCCTTTGGCCATTTTCATAGGGATGTGTGTATAAACATCTTGCTGAGTTCACATAGATAGTGCAGAATCCTATATCTTATTAATACTATCATAACTTTAGGTAGATGGCCATGTTTCTCACTTGTTTGTTTATATTTGAGATATAAATGTATGCTAATGTTTTTGAACTGCTTTAGATACCTACTGAATTTACATAAACTATTTTTTGTAACTGTTTTTATTTAAGCCATTGTTTTAGAAATACTCCATAATTTTAAATCCTTTCTTGATGTATTTTCCATCATTTAAAAGTGTATAGCATGATTTTTTAAAATATGCCTTTGAATTTCCAAACCCGTTTATTTGAAAATTGAACGTTTTTCTTTGGATAATAATTATTTGGAATCTGTTATGGAATCTTTGGTGAAATCCTACTAGGATTAGGCTCACACCCTACTTTTGCCTTCAGGTGTTTGTAGACTTTCTTCTTCCAGGATCGAGCAAAGGGAAGGGACCTCTTGGAGGTGGATCCAGCTGTTGAGTTTTCAACGTAGTGAGTTGTTTCCTTTTGGACATGGGACTGTTTTCTTTTTTTTTTTTGTAATTGGTTTGGAGTACTTTGGGAAATATGCCTCTTTGTTTTTTGGTACAATACTCCCATTGGAGTTTCTTTTGTTATGCATATTGTTTTGTTTTACTCTTACTTCCACATTCATGTGGCAAAATCGTTTCAACTAGTATGTTGTACGATGCCAGGTGCTAGTTGTCGACCAATGGGGATCGGGAATGCCCTTCGGGTTATGTCAGGGCCAGCTCGGTTATCGGGTTACCAAGGTACCCAGGTAGGTTCATGATAGAAAATATCCTTAGGTTTATGCAGTCAGTTCAAAGTATCCCCAAACATTCCCCATCTATGGCAAACCTCACATGGGACTTTATACATTAGCATCATCCCACCTTCTCAGGTAGTGGCGGCACTCAATCTGTAGAGTCATGGATTTAGTATATAAGTTCTACCTTTAACAACCTCGAGAATAATTCTATGAGAAGGATCAATCATGTAGTCTACATGCTCCCTGACTCCACCAAGCAATGGTGGGACATCGTTTCTCTGGCTGAGAAGACCAGTGAAATGGTTTGGGCCGACTTCGAAAGAGCTTTCTACGATCACATTTTCTAGAAAACTATGAGAGATGATCATGCAAGGTAATTACAAGATCTTCAATAGGGATCTATGACTATGTTATAATATTCTACTGTTTCACAGAGCTTCATTGTTTTCCCCATCTCTGACTAGAAATATGCACACTACTACGAGACGTTTTGAGGATGAACATGAGTAAACTATCCACTCAGTGGTGAACGTATTATATTTGACCATTTCCACTAAGATAATAAATCGGGATCAACTTTTAGATCAAAATGTCTGGGAATCTAAACCAGTGAGCCAATGTGATTCAGTTTCAAGACAGGGTGAAAACTCTACTGGCAGTAGGAAACATCATTTTGAAAGTTCACATGGTGGAAATCCTAGTAAAACAACCTGTTTTGATGGCTATGTCACATATTATAAGTGAGAAATAGATGGATACAAGAAGCCACAACTCTCAAGATACTTGAAAGAGAGCCGATCTTGCTGCAAGATGGGTCACCATCAGCATTTCTGCCACTCTTTCTCATTAACATCTAGTGGAAGGGGATCTGCACATGCACCTCTATCAGATATGGGATCTATGACTCCACATAAGGATGAAAGTTATTTTCCCTCATGTAAATTAGTTAGAGGTAATGGTGGAGGTTGTTGTCTAGGAAATCATGGTCCAGATTATCAAATTTAGTAGAGTGGACATGCTCAGTCCAACAAGGCAGCATCTCAGGGTCCTGGTTCATGTATCATGTACGTAGTGTAATAATCACTAGAGGAGCCGACTGTAGGACCATCTATGATTAGAGGTACTATAATAGTATCTTATAATTTATTTTCTATTCTTTTTGATAATACCACATCACACTATTTCTCATTTTCTATTATTTTTGAAAGTCTTTTCTTTCCAATTGAGTACATTTTTTGGGGTCATGACTCTCGACACACCGCTTAGGGTCAGGAAAGAGCACATACACCAGTACTAATTATAAGGCCCCATCCTTAAACCTTACTTAATATTGAATTAAATGAATAATTCACATTGAGGATATTTTCAGGTTTAGAGTTTTAGAGAATTAGGACATAACTATTACATCTCAAAAGATTACAAAGTAGAAACATTTACTAAGTTTCCATAAAATAAAAACTCTTAAAAAGAATCATGTCCAGTTCCATGTTTTAGGTTGCATGACTTTCCCTTGATCCCATCCTTGACCCTATTCCACGTTATGTCCTGTGAAAAACATTTTAAAAACTTGGGATGAGCATAAAAAGCTCAGTGAGGGATACACAAAGAATGAAAACTGTTAGTTTTTAAAAACAAGTAAACCATGTATACTTTATCAAAGTAATAATTTTCACCTTTTCAAAGTAGTAAAAACTCTTCACTGAAAAAAAGTTCATTACTTACCCTTCTATAACCAACATATTACCATAAAACCCATATAAAGATCACATAACATATAAAGGTAACTTGGGACATAATAAAACTTAAGTGGAATAACCATAACGTCGACTTCCACACATATCACTTAATGGAATAGCCATTCAGCCAACTTCTATACATACTTAATGGAATAGCCATACGGCCGACTTCCATACCCAATGCATTGGAGGTTATAACGTAACCACCCGTCCTGGTATTCACGGCACCACCCGTCATATGGTTTATCACGTAACCACCCGTAAAATGTCCAAGTACCATTATAAAATTATAACACATAAAACCAATATAAAGGAATGATAACATTTCCACATTTCAATCACAATATATCATTTGAATATATTGAAAAAATAGAATCCTTTATCAAAACCATTTTTAATACCAAAATACATAAAAGATTATATGGTATTTATTTTATTTTAAAAACATTACGGCTTGTTGAGGAAGCCAAAGATCAAATAATACTCGCGGCGGCGGAAAAGGTCGTTGTCACCACGTATGTTAAAAGAAACATTCCTTTTTGTTGTTTAGTAAAACGCTTCATAGAAAAAGATTCCTTTTGTATAAAAGTAAAAGTAAAAGGGGTTTATACACCGTATAAAAGAAAGTTGTGTATAAAACGAAATATGCCTCAATGAAAGGAGATTGAGATGAAGTCCCTTACAAAGATGATATCATTGGTTTAAGGATAAATCAATTACATAATTATGTGGGACAAACGAATACACCAAATATAAGTGGATATTAAGTGTAAAACAATCAGAGGTTATTCACACATATTCATATAATGACATATTCAAGGAGTATAAGTTTATCCCAAAGAATCAAATTTGGGTTAAGAAGTTCGCTTGCAAATATTTGACAGCCTAATGGCGTCACCACAAAATTCAGAAAATGAGTTGATGAGAGATAAAAAGGGTATCTAATCACATGGAAATAAAATTTAAATCAATAAGGATATAGAAGAACATATCCCAACATAATAGTATGTGAATTAAAATACATAACAAAAGAAGTCTTTTAAAAAGAGGAGGGCGAAAGGTTCCCTTACCGACATGGGTATCTTTCGAAACATACAACTCGTGAAAGAAGGACAATACAACATTGATGTAAATAATCATAAATGAATTTATATTACACAGTGAGTAAAATAATGGGAAGTACATACACCACTAAATGGAAATTGTGGCAAATGTATCATAAATCTCACGGGAATAAAAGTGAGATGAAAAATCCCTTACGAAAACTCGGCAGCCTAACAGCGCCACATAAAACTAAAAAAATGGACTGATGAGATGAAATAGGGTATCAAATAATATTAACATAAAGTTTATAGAAATAGGAATATAAAATAACATCTCCCAACATAAAAAAGAGGAGCATAAAATAAATGACATAAAGGAGAGTACTTAAAAAGAAAGAGAGATGTTAGATCTCTTACAAAAATTCAGCAGCCTAACGGCGCCACTCAAAACTTCCAAAATGGATTGATGAGAGAGAATAGGGTCTCTCATCATATGAACATAAAAATTACAGTAAGAGTAATATAAAATAACATCCCAATAACAAGAAATATGATCTTTAAAAGGAATGACATAAAAGAAAATACTTATAAAGAAAGAGAGGAGTAGGATCCCTTACATCGGGTCCGACTTGACTCGATCGTTCTTTAATGTCCTGAATAATAAACTTGAGTTAATTTCTACTTGATTAAGAACCATTTTCAAGTTAATTATTCCTTTTATATCAATTATTGACATTTTATAAACATTATCTAATCATTTATGTTAATAATGTTTGTTTTGTCGATATTTGGTTCTTAAGTCAAAAGTGGACTTCTTACAATTACATGTTGTTCGTGTGGTCAAAGGTTCTTTATATCCAGAATGAAATTCATGATTTGGATATCATATATATATCATATATATCTATAATATACATGTATTTATAATATTACATAATCATTTAGAGGTAAGAAATGAAATGCACCGTTCCTGGAGACGGCAAGCCGTACGTACGCATGAACGCTACTTTCATTTCTATGTCATATGAATGGAATTAAAACTAAATGAGAGATGTGTATATTTTTTATTCCAGAATTATATTCATCCTTTATATGTATCATACATCATATATATCCATTATATGTACTTATAATAGTACATTACATTTGAGGATAAGAAATGAAATGCACCGTTAATGGAGACGGTAAGCCGTACATACACATGAATGCTACTTTCATTTCTATATCATACTTTAATGGAAAGAAACCAATAATTATATAATGTTATATTATAATTTCAGTATAAAATCATATATAATAACATTAAATTCATCCTTTATACATCTCACATATGGCATTAACGAATCAAATCACTTTGAGGGGGCGGTAGTCCGCACTTCCTAAAATGAAGATATCGCGTATACCCATGATGGAAACCATAAAGGTACGCCACAAATGAAAAATACAGAAGCTTAAGTAAAAAATAAAAATATTATATATCATATATAAACATAGTGACATCTTAATGGACAACTTTGAAGGTGTTATATGAGTGTTGAACAATCATCATTTGTGAGGCAGAAATTCGCCATCCATAGAAACTATATGTTCATTAACCATTAGATGAAGGTGTGTGTAAGTGTAGCTCGAATACATATTATAACAACATACTAGTATATTGAAGATACTAGAGTTGTTACAAATTAAATGAATAAAAAGAGTTTAGGGGGTTGGAGAGACAAAATAAAACAAAAGAGCACCAGTGAAGACGTTACCTTAAAATTGGGTAACTCCCTTTGGTTTGAAGCAAAAGGGTTTCTTGAAGAGATTCCTGCCTATGTTAAGGCATAGAGGATTAGGAGAGGGATTTGGAGAGACAAAATGATCAGATCATGGCCTAAACAAAGGTTTGAGAGGTTTGGGTAAGGTGGTAGAGGTGGGGGCCTTTTATAAGAGGAGAGGAGGGGCACTCTTGGAAAAGTATAAAATGTTACTTTATTATCAAATGGTTTTCGGATTTTAATGGTCCCACATTGATGTGTTTCGAGGATAAGGTGATAAGGGTTCTAACTCCACCCATCCTATAGGTTTTTCACATGTGTGGGTCCTAGATTTTGCATTATCATTCCATTTTATTTAAATCGTTAAATAATGAGGTCATCGCTGCATCATCATGATGTCATAAAGAATTTAATTTATTTAATGTCTAAAAATTATACAAAAAATACTATGATATGGGAAATATTTTTAGAATTCCAATTACTATTTATAGTCAAAATTCTGAATTGTATAACCATATGTAAAAATTATTTTAGTAAAACAAATCATGTTTGTGACATTTTTATTTTAACTTTAAATAAAAGGCATAAATGTCATTATCAAAACCAAGTGGCTCAATGGGGTACCAAAAATCGACCCATGGGTTATCTTGGTCGGACATAACTCATCCAATAGGGTTAGGACAACTGTCAATATATTTTCATTTTATTATAATATCATTTATACCTTAAATCAAACTAATTACCTTTAATCGCGATTAATAAAACTTAAAAGTTACCTTTCATCAAAAATTATTTTCATCCAATTGAACCACATTTTACTTAACAATTAAAATCATTTTAATTGGATTTTTGATATTGAAATCACGGAAGTGGTAAAGTCCCATTTAAAAGAAAAATCAAATTTTGTAACCACAACTTTGTGATTTCACTATTCATCAAAAATTGGAGATTTTCAGAAAAATACCAAAAATTTACCCTAAGCTATATTTGATATTCCGAATTAAAAAATGATGTCTATTTTACCAAATTCATAACATAGAAGTTGTGTTAATTAATTTTATAATTAATTCCCGATGTCAGAGAAAATAGCGTGTTTTTATGAAACAATAAGTATCAAAAGATTAACACTAGTTTAAGTCCAATTTCAAAGCCAAATTAATTCCAATGACCACTATTGGATTAAATGGTAAAAATATATTCTAATTTTACTAAAAAAACAATCCAAAAGATAATCTAATCATATAAATAAACTAGATTAAATAGAGGTTTTGAATTAAAATACAACATTTTTCACTATTCATTAAAAAATGATCTTTATCAGAAAGATACCAAAAATTTAAACAATGAAAATTTTGATGTCCCGATTCTAAATAAGAATTTTATTTTGTCAAATATAACACATAAAATTGTCAAAAAGTGGATTTAAATTAGTTTTGCCTTCAAAAGGCGGTTAATCGACATTTTAAAGAATATTAGAATGTCTACGCTTAAAATTGGATTCATTCGCATTTTTAATCCTCTATCATTTATTGTAAAGAGTAAAAATATATAACAAACATATATAATCATTTTGTAGGTAGTTCTGTTCATTCCCGCCATTACAACGGCTAGGCATTAACTACTATTTAAAATAATATTATTTTATTATTAGAGTGCAACGTAAGCTTCCCAAGAAACTCGTTGTTGCGTATTGGGTACGCCATCGAGCATAGCATCCCCTTTAAAGTAATATGAACATTTTATTCACAAATATGGATAAATATAAAAATGTCATATTATTTATTTACCTTGGGTGTTACATCCTTCCCTCCTTTTGGGAATTGCGTCCTCACAATTTTAAAATTGGGCTTGGAAATATCTTTTAAAGTCCCACATCGGAACAAGAGTCGGTAAAAAAATCACTTTAAAATAAAGAAAGATAAGTACAGAGGTCACCCGAGTTAACCCATACTAGGATTCCATGTAGGGAAACATGGACATAGAGGAGAAAACATAGGGTCATGTTCTGATGGAAAGTGATAGAAAACATGTTTAGGAGAAATTTAACCACAAGAAAATCACAAACTTGTGATGGGTTAAACGGTATTCGATTCCCCAGTAGGAAAAGTTAACAGACAACATTTTTGTTTTTATGTTACTCTTCATTGAGGAATTTATTTTTGAGCCTAACTAAATCATAATGAAACATGCTTACTTGTCACATAGACTTCCAACTTTTACTAGATTCCTTAATCAAACTCATATTTTCTCCAAAAGATTAGTATTTAGGAATACTTGTTTTCATTAAGAGTACTATAATCAATTTCTATAGAATCACCTAATCCACATAAGAGAACTATATACATCCCATGTCTTTAGACTCTAACCAAAACCAAAACCAAAAAGGTTAGTATAGGATTAGATAATCCCGAAAATGATAACCCTTTATAAAAAGAAAATATATTCTTAATCTCCAAAATATGTCCAACAAAACCCAAAGTTCAACGAGGACCATTCGATAAAAAATTTGTCCATAAAATTCTTCAAAGTAAACCAAACTAAGATTGAAACCCAAATATTTGAAGGATTTAGTCACATAGTCTTCCATGTTAAATCATAACATTTATCTCCAAACCACATCAGTTTCTCTTAATGTCTTGTATTGAAAAGTAATTTACCTAATCACATATCATCCATGATAGGTTAATAAATTTCCATAGATAACCCAAAATCAACTTACTATTAATTCATAAAATCATCTAACTAAAAAGAATCATTCAAACTAACCAGGGACTTCACGTAGTCCAGTGGTAGGCGATAAATACCAGCCGCACTTTGGTTGTGGGTTCGATTCCCGCAGCTTTGTCCGACTCGACGGGTTGTCACACACTCTGCGTGTTGTCCTTTTTATAAAACTCCAAAAATAACCGTAACATGTTTTAACCATAATAGTTTCCTTATACTTCTCATTTCGTCCAAATTCGTTACAGTCTCAACATCTTAATTCTTGATGTCTTATTTCACCACCATAAGATAAAATAAAACGATTCCCAAAATGAATAACATCATACCTTGATCATGGAATCCACTTGGTTTCATCGTCATCTTGCTCACGTAGGTAAAATTCACATGCATTACAACAATGATTTACAGATCCTTCAAAATCATTTGCTTCCTCCATCCAAATATACCTTGTAGAACATGGGTCACATGGGTGTTCACGGAAAAACTGTTTTTGAAAATAATCATGTATGACATATAATTCCAAAACATCTGATAAAACATGATTTCAATAAAATAGTCGAACATAATTTGAGTTGAAACATTCTATTATTGGTCCTTTTAAAATACCATAAGTATGTGCTGAGAGACTATATTTTAAAATCAAATATAAATAGGTTGTGCAAGGGTCTCCATCCTTAGCACCATATTTAAAATCATAATATGCTTCAAATTCTTGTGATAAGGTAAAATATTTGAAAATACCTTGATAATATTTACCTTTCTTGAAAATATGAGAATATTGTGAAAATAGTATTTGTCTAAAAACAACCCATGATCCACGATGATAACGATGTATAGTGGAGGTGTTTGATATCTCAAACAACTGCTTGCAAGTGAGTTGTATGCTACAAAAAGATTCATAATCATCCGAACATGACTTTGCAATAATTATTGCAAGCATGTCATCAAGAGGAGATAGGAATGTCATTTGAGATCCTTCTCCTTCCATTTGTAACCGACTTTACTTGACCTGAAAAAAGTTATAAAACATTGATTTAACTGAAATAATAGATATAGGGACTAATCATGTGTCTAACAAAAACACCTAATCCCTAAAGTTGTCTAAACCGACCTTTGATACCAACTATAAGTCCCCGACCTTATACCTTACTTAATATTGAATTAAATGAATAATTCACATTGAGGATCTCTTTAGGTTTAGAGTTTTAGAGAATTAGGACATAACTATTACATCTCAAAAGATAACAAAGTAGAAACTTTTACTAAGTTCCCACAAAATAAAAACTCTTAAAAAGAAACATGTCCAGTTCCATGTTTTAGGTTGCATGACTTTCCCTTGATCCCATCCTTGACCCTATTCCACGTTAAGTCCTGTGAAAAACATTTCAAAAACTTGGGATGAGCATAAAAAGCTCAGTAAGGGATACACAAAGAATGAAAACTTTTAGTTTTTCAAAACAACAAGTAAACCATGTATACTTTATCAAAGTAATACTTTTCACCTTTTTGAAGTAGTAAAAACTCTTCACTGATAAAAGTTCATTACATACCCTTCTGTAACCAAAATATTTCCATAAAACCCATATAAAGATCACATAATATATAAAGGTTACTTGGGACATAAACATACTTAAGTGGAATAACCAAAAGGTCGACTTCCACACATATCACTTAATGGAATAGCCATTCGGCCTACATCCATAAATACTTAATGGAATATCCATACGACCGACTTCCATACCCAATTCATTGGAGGTTATAATGTAACCACCCGTCCTGGTATTCACGACACCACCCGTCATATGGTTTATCACGTAACCACCCGTAAAATGTCCAAGTACAATTATAAAATTATAACACATAAAACCAATATAAAGGAATGATAACATTTCCACATATCAATCATAATATATCATTTAAATATATTGACAAAATAGAATCCTTTATCCAAACCATTTTCAATACCAAAATACATAAAAGAGTATATGGTATTTATTTTATTTTAAAAACATTACGACTTGTTGAGGAAGCCAAATATCAAATAATACTCGCGGCGGTGGAAAAGGTCGTTGTCACCGCGTATGTTAAAAGAAACATTCATTTTTGTCATTTAGTAAAATGCTTCGTAGAAAAAGATTCCTTTTGTATAAAAGTAAAAGTGAAAGGGGTTTATACACCATATAAAATAAAGTTGTGTATAAAACTAAATATGCCTCAATGAAAGGAGATTGAGACGATGTCCCTTACAAAGACGGTATCCTTGGTTTAAGGATAAATCAATTACTAAATTATGTGTGATAAATGAATACACCATATATAAGTGGATATTAAGTGTAAAAAAATCATAGGTTGTTCACACATATTCATAGAATGACATATTCAAGGAGTATAAGTTTATCCCAAAGAATCAAATTTAGGTCAAGAAGTTCCCTTGCAAAAATTTGACAGCCTAATAGCGTAACTACAAAATTCAGAAAATGAGTTGATGAGAGATAAAAAGGGTATCTCATCACATGGAAATAAAATATAAATCAATAAGTATATAGAATAACATATCCCAACATAATATTATGTGAATGAAATGACTTAACAAAAGAAGTCTTTTAAAAAGAGAAGGGTGAAGGGTTCCCTTACCGACATGGGTATCTTTTGAAACATACACCCCGTGAAAGAAGGAAAATACAACATTGATGTAAATACTCATAAATGAAAGTATATTACACAATGAGTAAAATAATGGGCAGTAAATACACCACTCAAAAGAAATTGTGGCAAATGTAGCATAAATCTCACGGGAATAAAAGTGAGATAAAAAATCCCTTACGAAAACTCGGCAGCCTAACGGCGCCACATAAAACATACAAAAATGGATTGATGAGATCAAATAGGATATCTCATCATATTAACATAAATCTTATATAAAGTGTAATATAAAATAGCATCCCCCAACATAACAAAGTAGAGCTTAAAAGAAGTGACATAAAGGAGAGTACTTAAAAAGAAAGAGAGAGGTTAGATCTCTTACGAAAATTTGGCAGCTAACGGCGCCACTCAAAACTTCCAAAATGGATTGATGAGAGAGAATAGGGTCTCTCATCATATGAACAAAATAATTACAGTAAGGGTAATATAAAATAACCTCCCAATAACAAGAAAGATGATCTTTAAAAGGAATGACATAAAAGAGCGTACTTAAAAAGAAAGAGAGGAGTAGGATCCCTTACCTCGGAACCGACTTGACTCGATCGTTCTTTAACGTCATGAATAATAAACATGAGTTAATTTATACTTGCTTAAGAACCTTTTTTAAGTTCATTGATCCTTTTATATCAATTATTGACATGTTATAAACATTACGTAATCATATAAGTTAATAATGTTTGTTTTGTCGATATTTGGTTCTTAAGTCAAAAGTGGACTTCTTACAATTACATGTTGTTCATGTGGTCAAAGGTTCTTTATATCCAGAATGAAATTCCTGATTTGTATATAATATATATCTAGAATATACATGTATTTATAATATTACATAATAATTTAGAGGTAAGAAATGAAATGCACTGTTTATGGAGACGGTAAGTCGTACGTACGCATGAACGCTACTTTCATTTCTATGTCATATTAATGGAATTAAAACTAAATGAGAGATGTGTATTTTTTTAATTCCAGAATTATATTCATCCTTTATATGTATCATACATCATATATATCCATTATATGTTCTTATAATAGTACATTACATTTGAGGATAAGAAATGAAATGCACCGTTCATGGAGATGGTATGCCGTACGTACGCATGAACGCTACTTTCATTTCTATCTCATACTTTAATGGAAAGAAAACAATAATTATATAAAGGGATATTATAATTCCAGTATAAAATCATATATAATATCTTTAAATCCATCCTCTATACATCCCACGTATGGCATTAACGAATCAAATCACTTTGAGGGGGCGGTAGTCCACACTTCCGAAAATGAAGATATCGCGTATACCCATGATGGAACACATAAAGTTATGCCAAAAATAAAAAATACAGAAGCTTAAGTAAAACATAAAAATATTATATATCATATATAAACATATTGACATCTTAATTTCCACCTTTTAAGGTGTTATATGAGTGTTGAACAATCATAGTTTCGTGAGACAGAAATTCACCATCCACAGAAATTGTATGTTCTTTAACCATTAGATGAAGGTGTGTGTAAGTGTAGCTAGAATAATTATTATAACAAAATCATAGTATATTGAAGATACTGGAGTTGTTACAAAAGAAATGAATAAAAAGTGTTTAGGGGTTTGGGGAAGCAAAATAAAACAAAAGAGCACAAGTGAAGACATTAACTTAAAATTGGGTAACTCCCTTTGGTTTGAACCAAAAGGGTTTCTTGAAGAGCTTCCTGCCTATGATAAGGCTTCTAGGATGAGGAGAGGGATTTGGAGAGATAAAATGATCAGAGCATGGCCGAACCAAAGGTTTGAGAGGTGTGGGTAAGGTGGTAGAGGTGGGGGCCTTTTATAAGAGGAGAAGAGGAGCACTCTTGGAAAAGTATAAAATGTTACATTATTTTAAAATGGTTTTCGGATTTTAATGGTCCCAAATTGAATTTTTTCGAGGATAAGGTGATAAGGGTTCGAACTCCACCCATCCAATAGGTTTTTTACATGTGTAGGTCCTAGAGTTTGCATTATCATTCCATTTTATTTAAATCGTTAAATAATGAGGTCATCGTTGCATCATTATGATGTCATAAATAATTTAATTTATTTAATGTCTAAAAATTATAAAAAAATACTATGATGTAGGAAATATTTTTAGATTTCCAATTACTATTTATAGTCAACATTCTGACTTTTATAACCACTCTAAAAAATTGTTTTAGTAATACAAATCATGTTTGTAACATTTTTATTTTAACTTTAAATAAAAGGCATAAATGTCATTATCAAACCCAAGTGGCTCCATGGGGTACCAAAAATCGACCCATGGGTTGTCTTGGTCGGCCATAACTCATATAACAGGCTTATTAAAAGTGTAAATATATTTTCATTTTAATATAATATCATTTTTACATTAAATCACAGTAATTACCTTTAATCGCGATTAATAAAACTTAAAAGTTACTTTTCATCAAAAATTATTTTCATCCCATTGAACCAAATTTTACTTAACAATTAAAATCATTTAAATTTGATTTTTTAAATTCAAATCACAGAAGTGGTAAAGTACCACTTAAACGAAAAATCAAATTTTGTAACCACAACTTTGTGGTTTCACTATTCATCAAAAATTGGAGATTTTCAGAAAAATTCCAAACATTTACCCTAAGATATATTTGATATTCCGAATTCAAAAATGATGTCTATTTTACCAAATTCATAACATTGAAGTTTCATTAATTAATTTTATAATTAATTCCCGCAGTCAGAGTAAATAGCGTGTTTTTATGAAATAATAAGTATCAAAAGATTGACACTAGTTTAAGTCTAATTTCAAAGTGAAATTAATTACAATGACCACTATTGGATTAAATGGTAAAAATATATTCTAATTTTACTAAAAAAAATCCAAAATATAATCTTATCATATAAATAAACTAGATTAAAAAGAGGTTTTGAATTAAAATACAACATTTTTCACTATTCATTAAAAAATGAACTTTATCAGAAAGATACCAAAAATTTAAACAAATTAAATTTTGATGTCCCGATTCTAAATAAGAATTTTATTTTGTCAAATATAATACATAAAATTGTCAAAAAGTGTATTTAAAAGAGGTTTGCCTTAAAAAGGCGGTTAATCGACCTTTTAAAGAATATTAGAATGTCTACGCTTAAAATTGGATTCATTCGCATTTTTAATCCTCTAACATTTATTATAAAGAGTAAAAATATATGAAAAAAATATATAATCATTTTGTAGGTAGTTCTATTCATTCCCACCATTACAACGGCTAGGCGTTAACTACTATTTAAAATAATATTATTTTACTATTAGAGTGCAACATAAGCTCTCCATGAAACTCGTTGTTGCGTATTGGGTACGCCATCGAGAAAAGCATCCCCTTTAAAGTAATATTAATATTTTATTCACAAATATGGATAAATATTAAAATGTCATATTCTTTATTTACCTGGGGTGTTACACTAAGAGACCCCCTTGAGATAGGTGGGTACTGTTTCCTTTTGAATTTCTATATCCTCGATATGTCTGGCATCAAATTTATTCTTAGTTTGAAATAGCTTGCTCATTTTATTGCTCTAGTGGATTTCAATCTCTATCGGGTTTCCTTTACATCCCCTAAGGTTGACACATAAATGAACAAAGGAGAATACGATATGCCGAAAAATCAAGCTAATACTTAATATGTAGGGCCAGGCAGAGTAACAACTCGGTTAGAAAGTATATTCCAGAGGGATCATGGGATGCATCTAGTTGAATTCCCTCCAGTTGTGCATATTTTCCAGGATATGTTTCTGGATTATTTCTCAATATTACCTCTTATGAGGGATAAGGAGTTCATTATGAAGCTCATTCCAAGTGTGGTGCTATATTCTATTTCTCCTTATAGGACGAAACCTACAATGCTAGAGTATCTAAAAAATATGGTTGAAGAACTCGAGGAAAAGGGGTTCATCAGACCGAGAACATCAATGTGGGGGTCAACTGTTCTTTTGTCGAAGAAAGAAGGCGATACCCTCAGGTTGTGCGTGGATTATCATCGACTCATCCAGCTTATGGTAATGAATCAATATCCATTGCCTCATATAAATGGTCTCTTCAACAAGATCTGGGGAGAAAAGTCTTTCTCTTAGATTGGTCATAGGTGTGGGTATCACCATGTGCATGTGAGACCTTTTGACACACCACATATAGCTTTCCGAAGCAGGTATGGCTTGTACAAGAATCTAGTTATGCCATTCGGCCTCACGAATGCACTAGCAGTCTTTATGGATATGATGACCTCTATTTTTTCACACGTATCATTATTCATTTTTGGTAGTCTTTGTGGAAAAATCTCAGTGTATTCATATTCCATACACGACCATGAAACCCATCTTGAGATTGTGTTGAGTACATTGAAAGAGCACCATCAATACACTCAAGTCAACAAATTCCACTTATAGATTGATAAATTTGCCTTCTTGGTTCATATTATTTCTGATGCCAGAGTATCAGTTGATCCATAAAAGTAAAGAGTCATAGTTTCATTGGATCAACCGAATATTTTCTTCCACATCCACAGTTTCTCGGGGCTTACTGGATATTATACGAGTTTCATCCATGATTTCTCCCACTTAGTAGTTACTCTTACGAACCTAGGTAAGAATGGTGTATAGTTTATCTGTTCAAAACCATATGAAAATACCTTTTATGTGTTAAAAGGTAGAATATCCTCCTCCCAAGTCCTAATTCTGCCTAAACCCAGTAAAAGATATATTGTTTATTGTGATGCTTCTGAAATCGAACTGGATGTAGTTTTGATGCCCGGTGACCGCGTTGTGGCTTATAGATACCACTAACTGAGACCTCAAGAGAGAAACTATTTTACACATAGCCTTGAGTTATTAGTTGTGGTTCATGATCTATACAGTTGGAGACACAATGTTTTTGATGAAAGATTATTTGTTTACATAGATCATAAAAATATAAAATACATCTCCACTCAAGAGAAATTAAATTAAGGTAGCGCAAATGGGTCATATACTTTCATTCATTTGATATTGAGCTTACTTATACCCCTAGTAAGTGTAATGTCATGGAAGATGATTTATTCCAAATGAAACAGACCCAATACATTTAGGAACAGTGTGGGAAACCAGCGACCTAGTAGATTCCTATATCCTTTATCCATTGCTGAATAAAAATGGAATGATATCCCTATGGATTTCATTATAGGATTTCCAAGATCTACACATGGTAGTGTTGCAATATAGGGGATTGTCGATAGGTTGACCAAGGATTCACACATATTACCTATTCGAAAGAACTTTATAATTGATGATTTGGGAAGGAAGTAAGTCTAAGAGATTATAGGACATCATGGCGTACCTCCTTCTATTTTCTTAGGTAGAGAATCCCACAATACATCACAGTTCTAGAAAGGGTTATAAAATGTGATAGGTTCACAGGTACTTCTGAGTATTTCATATCACCCACAGACTGATGGACTGTCTGAGATAACTAAACATGTGTTACAAGAAATGTAACATGCCTGTATCCTTGATTTTGGAGGTTCATGGGAGAATAATATTACCCTTGATGAGCTTACCTATAGTAACAGCTTCCAGAAGACAATTAAAGTGGATCTGTATGAGTCCCTCAATGGTAGACCATTCTGTTCAACATTATGCTGCCTCGAAGCAGGTGAGGTGGCTTTATTGGGTTCTCATCTCGTTTAGGCAAATTTTGAGAAAGTTTAGGTTATTCAGAAGCACATGGATACCACTTAGTCCAGATAGAATTTATATACTGATCGTCATAGTAGAAATTTGGTGTTCAAGGTGGGACATCAAGTCTTTCTATGTCTTTCTCTGAGGATGGGTCACATTCTTATTAGGAGACAAAGAATGTTATCGCCAAGATACTTCTGGCTATTTGAGATAGTAGAGTGATGTGGGCCAGTAGCCAACCAGTTACTACTACCTCAGAGGAACCATTCTATGCATGTAGTTTTCCATGTATACCAACTTTGACAATATCATCCAAATCCATCTCATTATTTCGACCCTAAAAACATTGAGCTTGAAGCATATGCATCTTTTGTGGGGAATCTGATCTGTATCATCGACCGTAGAAAAAAAACGTTCTTTGATGCAGGTCAGTCCCTCAATTTCATGTGTTATAGCAACATGGGAATGTTCAGGAAAAGACCTAGGAGTGAGTGACTGATGTTTAGGATCAGTGGCCAGAACATTTCTCTGAATACATTCCACTACCCTCAAAAGGTAAACACAGGGATGTGTTATCTTAATGAGGGGAGGTTGTAACGTCCCATATTTTTTCATGTATAAACCGTTTTAAAATTTTGTTTTCTAATTCTTTTAAGTGACCCAGGGTGTGCATCTTTGTACCCCACTATGGGACCCATGTTTCTATTTAAATAATTTAAATAGCTGCAAGGGATTTATAAAAAATGCTAAATCATTGTTTTGCACGATGTATGGGGATAAAATAATTAACTATGGATTAAAAATATAATAAGAAGAGATTTAAATAATATTTTAAATAAATCAAGATGTGATGAAATGATATTTAAAAATAAAATAAAAATATGGTTATAGAAAAAGTAAAAATAATTAAAGTGGGAGATTATCATTTTTATTAATTTTAACTTCCTAATTTTTCCATTTTTTTTATTTTATTTTATTTTTCATTTTATTTCCCCTTTTTATTTTCTTTTAATTTTCTCTTATTTTTATTTTTTTTCTTTATTTTCATTCATTCTTTTTTTCCTCCTCTCTTTCTCTCCTCCCTCTTACACCATGCCTCCCCCTCTCCTATGGTGGCGCACCACCCTGCTACCCCTTCAGAAGGACATCATGCCTCCATTATTGATCTGTTTTCTTCTTTTTCATGTGAAAAATAATCTTTATGAAAACTCTATCCTTGAGAATTTAGAATCATAGAGTTTTGTTGAGTATCCTTCACGCAGTTCGCCACCAAAGGATTTTACAATATTTTGGGGTTTTTATAAAATAATATATTTTATTCTATTTTAGGTCAAATAAAAGCATTACAAAAATAATAAAATCATATGTGACCATAATTTAGGGTGTCTACTTCATTTCCCTCCATTGTGTTGTGATTTATAAAAATGCATGGTTGTGGCGTTCGTCGGTGCCTACCGACTTTGTGAAATTTCACCCGTTATGTCCAATTTAATTGATTCAATGAATTTATGTATCCCTGTTCATCATAAATTAATTTTTTGGAATTGTTTCAATGTGGTTTGACACCCCTTTGGGTTTTCTAACATGGTCAGTATAAATTCTGTTATCCCAAACATTTAATTTATTTAATTACATGTGCTGTGTTGCCCATTTTTGTTGTGTTTAATTTAAATATTTATTTTAGATTAATTACAAACATTGAATTGTTGTATTATTGGTAGTTGTTTGTGCTGAATATTTTTTATTTAAAAGATCATTTATCTCCTTGTGCTAATACAATACATTTCTTCGTTAGTTTTTACGCTGCAATATTAAATTAATACCTTGGGTTGCACAGGTGTATCTGTTTAGATTTCAAACTACCATTACATATGCATGCTCTATCATATCTACTGTAGTGAAATTTTAATTAAATTCAGGGTGGGTAGAGAAGTTGGGTCCCATATTTTGGGTCATGCTTAGACACTCCATTCCTGACTGGATACCACTACGTGTTGGGGGGAAGCTTCTTCGGATTTCCAGACCAAGACTTCCCAATGATTTATAATTACTTATGAGTGATACCAGTTCCAAAAGGGCCCATCGAGGATTAGTATATTAGAAATGTTCTTAAGCCAGCCACAGATGATGCATGACACCTTTTTTCGAGATTGGAACAGACTCTTGTTAAAGCCATGCCTCAAGAAATACTTGGTCTTTCGAAAGATTGTTATGGATGGGCTTGGTGGTATTGGATAAATTGATAGCTGTTCCTTTGTGATACATTCAGTATTGGATTAGACTCCAAATATCAACTAGAACATTAATAATTACTCACTTAAGGTTTATATTAATTCCTTTTTGAGTCTTTGAAAAGTGTAATATTTTTCTAGTATGATGAAGCACACCTATTTGACAAATGATTTAAACCCCAAGTTAAAGGAAAAGCATGGGGGTGTACCTCTTCCTTATTTTACAATTATTTTCTATGGTTATATATATATATAAACAGGAATCCTTTTTATTATATGTACTCCTTTCATACATCCAGCAGATACCGAAGTAGGTGATTTGGGATGGCTACCACTGGGAAACATGTCCATGTTAATTAATTTATTACACTTAATTAATTAACTACTTTTGTTATATAATGGGACACGAAATTTTAATACCACACGAAATGGAATGGTTTAGACACAATGGGTGACGGTCTATTGGGATTTTACCTCACCCCTTCCTCAGGAATCATTGAAAGCCGAGTAGATTACATGCTTGCAGGTATTGACCAAGGGAAGTGTTTTGCTTCCGATTATTGACTGTTACTTTCTTCTTTGGATGGAGACTGGGGTAGAGGACCGAGCCTTGCTTGTGATGTAGTTGTTGCACCATGTGTCTTTTTTTCGTTGACTGTATGTTTGTGTAAAACCCTGATATTTTATGAAAAATATTCTTTTAATATCATTGATGTCTTGTGTTGTATGCTACAACAAGATTACCTTGCGCTATATGCAACACTGTATGAGCTTGAAGTATAAACAACACTATTCTTGGATCATGTTACACACAATTTTGATAGTAGTTATTCTATGAAACATTGACTGTATATATATATAAATATATATATATTAAATGTATAAATGAAATATGGTTGGATTCTGTTATACGAAACAACGGAGAAGTCTTGCACAACACGCAACCCTGGCTTGGCTTGCCTTACACGCAATCACGACTTTCCTCGATAGCGGGTGTTGTACGCAATACCACGTTTCACTAAACAACGATATATGGTTATAATATTATAATGAACAAGACGTTATGAATAGTGTCAACTACATTTTGAATTTTATAACATTATTATTCATCTTAAACATTTTCTAGAACATCGTATGAATACAAAAACACTATTTCGAGTAAAATAAATATTTTTCATAAAATGTTGTTTTTCGGCCTTTTGATGGCACACCCACCTTAAATCTTGTTTTTGACATTTCTATAAGTTCAATATGACAAAATAAAATTCTTCTTTGGAATCAGGATATAAAAATTCACATTGGATAAATTTTTCATATTATTCAAATAACATTCATATTTTAATGAATAGTAAAAACACGCTATATTATTATTAAAAACAACTTTTTTCATCACAATAATTTATATGGATAGATTATATTTTTAATTGGTTTTAAAGTGTAATTTGAAAATATTTTTACCCTTTAATCCAAAGTTGGTCAATGGAATTAATTTCACTTTGAAATTGGATATAAACAAGTATCAATCTTTTGATAGTTATTGTTTCTTAAAAACACGCTATTTGTTTTGATAACGGGAATTAATTTTAAAATTAAGCAATGACACTTCAATGTTTTTAATTTGGAAAAATAGACATCAATTTTTAATTTGTAATATCAAATAATTCTTCGGCTGAATTTTTGGTATTTTTCTGAAAAACTTCAATTTTCGATGAATAGTGAAACCACTTAGTGGTAGATAAAAAACTGACTTTTTCATTTAAATGAAATTTTACCACTTCTTTGAATTGAATTTTGAAAATACGAGAGACACGGTTAATATCATGGACTATAATGTGGTTCAATGAGATGAAAATAATTTTTGGTGAATAGTAACTTTTTACTATTTTTTACCACGGTTAAAAGTAAATAGGTTAATTAAGGGTAAAAATGGTATTATTATTACACAATCACATGTCATAATTCTATTGAATAAGTTTAATTCGACCCAAAACAACATTAGGAATAAAATATGACCATTTAGGCCCACATGGATTAGATTAGGACATTTATTATTAATTTATTTAAAGAAGGGTTAAAATAGTTAAAATCAAAGTATAATAACTAAACATTTTTTAATATAAGGTTATACATAAGATAAATTAGACTATAAATATTAATTAGAAAGATAAGATGATTTCATACATAATGGTATTTTATTTATAATTTTTAGACATTAAATAATTTAATTTATTTATGACACAATGATGATGCAGTAATTATCTTATTAATGAAATATTGACATAATTGATGTTATAAATACCCAAATAAATGTAATTTGAGACTTTTTATGAATTAAACTAATTTTATAGGATAATATGATATTTTAGTATTGATTTAATTAACTTATTGTGAACTAATCATTCTGTTATGATTATCAAAAAAATCAATTACCAAATACTGTCAAAATTGACATAAAATAGTTTTTAAAACAAATATTATATTATTAATAGTTATTTTATTCCTAAAAATCTAAGGATCGGCCAAATGACTTAGATAAGGTTATATATATTAATACTAAACAACTTGGGGTTCGTTTGCTTTTTTATAGTGTGTTTATTAACCTTATAGTGTATGAAAACAAGAAGACATGGAAAAAGTAAAATTATTTAACTTAAGGTGAAATATAAATGATAAGGTTAAAATAGAAACATAAACTTGTCTAAATTATATTGGATGAGATGATTTATACCCATCCCAACCTTAGCGTCGAAATAACTCAATTTGGAGCTATTAAAAACCGAATATGACTTTATAATAAAGTAATATTTTTAGTTATTCCAAAGGTGCCCCTCTCCTCCCTTATAAAAGGGAACCTCCTCCCCCTCTTCCTCACACCATTTTGAGGCCTGAAGCTCGTCCAAACCCTGCCCATATCTCTTCTCCACTTCCCTAGAAACATTCTGGTGGTTTTGGGCTTCTCAAAATACCAACTCTACTTCCTTAAGAGATGTCTTAAAGGAGGTGTGTCGAAGAAGAGGTAATCTCTTCTTTCGATTCTCTCAAGTTTCTTTCTTCTTCAACTTCTTCTTATTTAGTTGCATCATTATAATGAAATAACATCAGTATCACTCATATATGGATATGTTATTATGAATATGAAACAACCCTATTACACCTTCTATCCATCCTACGAAAAATGAAATCACCACGCGTGCGTACGTATAGAATACCGTCTCCATGCTGTGGTGTAATTAGTTTTTCCACCACCACCTTACATGGATGGGTATAATGGTGTAAATAAATAACTATATATGGTTATTGTAAAGTTATATTTATTATGTAATATTATACATACACATCAATACAATTCCATGATCATGGGAATGATATCATCGCATGTGCGTACGTACGGACTACCGTATCCACGAACGCGATGAGATTCATTTTCCATGATTAACCATTCAAGAATGATTATAAAGTATATATAATATTAATGAAATATATTAAATAATGAAGCTACTGGATTTATGTATACATATATATATATATATATACATATATATATCATCTACTTACTTCCATTTAAGTCAAAAAATAATGGAAAACAGTGTTCATGCGTACGTACGACCTACCGTCTCCATGAACGGTGTGTTTCATTTCATTTATCTATCTATTACATATATATATATATTATGAATATATATGATATATAAATCATGTTTTAAATTCCTTAAGTAAGTAAATCATGATATAACTAATAATAATATCAAGAACAACAAGTCCAAACACGTACGATAAGAGAATCAATTTTACCCAAAACACTACTTTAACATGGAATTGAAAAATGAATGGATAATATAAATTCCTAAGTGAACCATATATGTTATAAAACAATGAATATGATTCTGTAATAATTCAATGACATTATTTAAATCACTATACAGGAGGTTCAGATACATACGAAGCATATCAGACATAAGGTAAGGGATAACTATTCCAATCTCGTTCTTATCCGAGATTGTTATTCGTAAGTATTTGCTGGGGTCATTTTTATCATCCATGTAAATGTTTTCTAAAAGTGTCATTATGTATGTTTAATGTCCTTTTTACCCATTTTTTACTTTTACTACAAGGTATGTAAGGAATCTTTTTTTTTCATACAAGGTACTTTTTGACTTTTCTGACAGAAGTACGAGGATAATGTTTTTTAACTTATATGACATGAAAGGATTTTTACGGTTTTATAAAGCCTTATTTTAATAAAGCTTACTCAAAAAGATTTCATAACTATTTTCAACAAAATCTGTTTTATTTTAAAATTTCATGGCATTTTGTGAAAAGAAAATGATTTTGAAGAAGAAAGGATATTTTCCTCAAGAATTCATTTCAAGTGTTTTATCAAAACCATTTTCCATCTAAGATGACATTATTTCATAAGTGTATGTTTCAAGTGTAATGTCTCTATGATTTAAATGGTTTCAATTTTCTTATTATGAAATGATATCAATTTTTTTATATGGATTATGTGATGATGGGATGATGTTTATAAAACCCATTTTATTCGTTGGGTTATTATGAATGATGTATGTTTATTTTGTGGCCCAAGTAAGAATGATTTCATTATGAGATGGGTGGGACCTATATCTCCCTCCAATGCATTGGGTAAAGATTTATATCTCATGAGATATACATGACTAGAATGGTAAGTTAGTCCGGTTTAGTGTTACAGGACTGAAACGAGGAGTGAACTCGATTCAGAAAGGGACATTGTCCACAAAGATGGTCTTGGAAGCAATGCCTTGGATACTATGGAAATCATAACAAGTGCTGAATGTTTTCCACAATTACATGTTTTATTCCCTTACTATTTTATCATGATTGAAGTTCCTTTATGATATATGTGTTACGTACTTCCATGATTCATGTCTTTGCTCAAGATTTTGATGTTTATATTTTATGTTCATGTTTTTGCATTCAAATGATTATGGATTGTTTTCATGTTCTCTATGTTTACCCTTACTGGGCATTTAAGCTCACCCCTTTTATGTTTCTTTTCCCCAGGATATAATGAAAGGTTTTAGTTAAGAAAAAAATGGGGGAAGATCTTTTTGGGAGATGTTGAAGATATTTCACCATGATTAGAAGATTATATTACGAGTTTACAATGTCACTATACTATTACGGTCCTTATGTGTCTGTTTTTGTTATGTATTAAGTATTCTGCCAAAGTAATGTAATGTCCATGTATGTCAAGATTCGGGACTCTATGGTTGGTATCAGAGGAAAGGTTTAGTCAACCTTTGGAAACTAGGATGTGATAACTTTAGTGAGATCCCTAGAGATATTTCTAAGGTATGTCTAGGGATGTCTCTAAGGTTAAGTATAAGTATAGGTTTTAGTCCTAGAATTATGGTAATGATCTTAGAATTAAAACTAATATGTTAGATATTGAAGGCACTCCCACTTTATTATGTTGTTTTCCCTAGCATGATTTTTGCCTCTCACACTATTCTTTTTGTGTTTTAGACGATGGATGGAAACCGAAGGAACCGTGTTGATCAATGCAATGTACAATGCAATTATCTTCCTCCTAAACAAACAAATGTTATGGGAGACGGAGTGCAAAATCTTATTACTATACTTACACAAGCTATGAATCATTCTGGACTTCCAAATGAGCAGAGAAGGGAAAAATATTCTACTGAGTCCTTCATGAGGAATCATCCACCTTCTTTTAGTGGGTCTTCTGATCCACTTGTTGTTGAACAATGGATCAGTACCATTGAAAAGATATTTTTAGTTCTTCATGGTTCTGAACATGATAAAGTCATCTTAGTAGTATATCGTTTGGAAGGTGAAGCTGATCAATGGTGGAATCTTATCAAGAATATGTGGCCAAGAGATGAAATTGAGTCCATGGAATGTGATGAGTTCACGAACGTATTTTTCAATAAGTACTTCCCTCGTATTCTTCGAACAATAATATAGTAGGAGTTTCTTGAACAAAAGAAAAAGGACGATGAATCTGTTGGTGTATATGAAGCGAATTTGACAAGGCTTGCAAGGTATGCATCTGGCATTATCATCCAACCTGAATGTAATGTTGATCGATTCTTTGATGGATTAAAACAAAGTCTTTAAAGGTCATTAGCTATTAGAGACTTCAATAGCTATGAAGAAATTGTGTGTTGTGCTATCAAGGTATAAATGGATGTTGGTGGTACATATCCATCTCATAGTTTTAACAAGAAACGAAAGATGGAGTTCAAGGAGAAATATCAGAATAATGGTGGAAAGAAGATAAATGTTTCCTTATGCTCAAAGTGTGGAAAGTAGCATGGTGGAGATTGTCTTAAAGGGACTAGAAAATGTTTTAAGTGTGGAAAAGAAGGTCATCAAGCATCTGAGTGTCGAAGTAATGGAAAAAGGGTTGCTAATGATGTGAATAAAGAAAAGACTGCAGAGAACTCACCAACTACACTTCAATACATCAAGTGCAATGAAATTGGAAATTATGCTAATCAATGCCCTAATCCAAGGGTTGATGATGATCGACATGAGAAACCACTTATGGCAAAGGAATAAAGGGAAGTCACATGCGATCACTATTGGCGATGTTAAATATGACAACGACGTGGTGGAATGATTAAGTGTTTATGTAATGGGATTCCAAAATAATGTTGTATATAGTATCGTGGAATATTGGAATATTTATGTATTTTTCTATTGTGTTTTTCAATAATTTTATGGTACCAGTAACCATGGAAAGTGATTGAGATATTTTTGGAAAAAAGATGATATGCACATAATAAAGGGATAAGGAGTAAATGAAATGTTTGACAGTAGTCATGAGCTCATGACTGATATAAGGAAATATTTATATCATGGTTTGAGTATACAGAATTTTGATATTTTGGTATGTGGAAAGAGTTAACTTTTGACAGCACTCATGTTTTCACTAAGGTTCAATGTGTATTCATTTTTCAAAAGAATACATGATTAAGGCCTTCGAATGTTTGGAATGTGACCAACAAGACACATCTTATGATATATGGGGATCAACGATGGTATTAACATGATTGTTATATGAACTCTCTGATAATAATTTTCCCTATAATATGAGAATGGACAACAGTATTTTGGATAAGCCTAAAGATTGGAATAGATTATGTTTGACATAGGATAGTATTGTTTAAGGCTAGAACTTTTTCGATATTATTGGTGGAATGTTATAATAATGTAGTTTTAGAAAAATGACAACCTGCAAGACGGGCGACAACCCGTCGCATCGGACAAGGCTGTGGGAATCGAACCCACAACTGAAGTGCGACAGGCCTTTATCGCCTACCAATGGCCTACAGGAAGTCCCTATTTAGTAGAAACCGGTTTTATTATATTAAGCAGTATGATATATGAATTATAAGTCCATTTTATGAACCATATATGATTAATCTCACTATAGATGGACTTATGTATTTTTGATAACTTTTTCTAACCTTTTGTTTGAGACAGATGGAATGACCCATCATTCTATCACATGATCTGCTAACACTTCACGCATGACAAATTCAACTTCATTTCTTTAAGATATGAAGTGGAAATTGTCCAAGGAATGACCAACGGTGAGACAGTACCAAAATCAAAAACGAATTTATTTTAATTCCAATTTCTTCAACTTTAGGGAAATGATCTTGAAAACCAAAAATGTTGTCC
Organism: Viscum album; assembly: GCA_963277665.1. Taxonomy (NCBI): domain Eukaryota; kingdom Viridiplantae; phylum Streptophyta; class Magnoliopsida; order Santalales; family Viscaceae; genus Viscum; species Viscum album. The sequence continues at coordinate 1,996,546,495 of OY728151.1, forward strand.
TAGTTCCCTTATATCCGATAAATCATATGGTACCTTAGATCAAAACAAATCTATGGCTTTATGATTGTTGGATTTTTTATAGCCATGTTCTCTACCACTCTCCATCAGAACATGATGGTTAGATTTCTCTTCCATATCCATATTTTCACATATGTTCTCATATATGGAAACCCAGTGATTAGTTAATTTTGGAAACTGTTACGTTTCATACTTTAGTTTTTTAATCCAAGTTTTCGTATTCCTTTTTACGATGTGGGTTTCTATTAAAGAAACATTCGAGTATTAAAACCATTTATAACCCCGACGAATTTCAAGGGAGAAATTCATTTTAAGGGGGGTAGAATGTAACACCCCGAGATTTTATGAAAAATATTCTTTTAATATCATTGATGTCTTGTGTTTTATGCTACAACAAGATTACCTTGCGCTATACGCAACACCATATGATCATGGAGTATACACAACACTATTCTTGGATCATGTTACACACAATTTTGATTGTAGTTATTCTACGAAACATTGAGTTTATATATATAAATATATATATATTCAATTTATAAATGAAATATGGTTGGATTCTGTTATAAGAAACAATGGAGAAGTCTTTCACAACATGCAACCCTGACTTGGCTTGCATTACTCGCAATCACGACTTTCCTCGATAGGGTGTGTTGTACGCAATACCAGGTTTCACTAAACAACAATATATGGTTATAATATTATTATGAACTAGCCATTATGAATTGTATCAACTAAATTTTGAATTTTATAACATTATTATTCTTCTTATAGATTTTCTAGAACATGGTATGAGAACAATATCATTTTTTCGAGTAAAATAAGTATTTTTCAAAAAATGTTGTTTTGCCCCCTTTTGATGGTGCACCCACCTTAAATCTTGATTTTGACATGTGTATAAGTTCAATTTGACAAAATAAAATTCTTCTTTGAAATCAGGATATAAAAATTTACTTTGGATAAATTTTTCATATTATTCTGATAACTTTCATATTTTAATGAATAGTTAAAACACGGTATATTTTAATTAAAAACAACTTTTTTCATCCCAATAATTAATCAGGTTAGATTATCTTTTTAATTCTTTAATATTATACATACACTTCAATACAATTCCACGATCATGGGAATGATATCACTCCTCGTGCGTACGTAAGGACTACCGTCTCCACGAACGCGATGAGATTCATTTTCCATGATTAACCATTCAAGAATGATTATAAATTATATATAATAATAATGAAATATATGAAATAATTAATCTACTGAATTTATGTATTCACATATATATATTTATATGTCATCTACTTACTTCCATTCAAGTCAAAAAAGAAAGGAAAACAACGTTCATGCTTACGTACGGCCTATCGTCTCCATGAACGGTGTGTTTCATTTCATTTATCTATCTATTATATATATATACTGAATATATATGATATATAAATCATCTTTTACATTCTGGAAGTAATTAAATCATGATATAAGTAATAATAATATCAAGAACAACAAGTCCAAACATGTACGATAAAAGAAACAATTTTACCCAAAACACTACTTTAACAAGGAATTGACAAATGAACGGGTAACATAAATACCTATGTGAACCATATATGGTATAAAACAATGAATATGATTCTGTAATAAGTCAATTACATTATTTAAATCGTTATACAGGAGGTTCTAATACATACGAAGCATATCGGACATAAGGTACGGGATAACTATTCCAATCTCGTTCTTATCCGAGATTGTTATTCGTATGTAATTACTGGGGTTATTGCTATCATCCACGTCCATGTTTTATAAATGTTTCCTTATGTATGTTTAATGTCATTTTTACCCATTTTTGACTTTTAATACAAGGTATGTAAGGAATCTTTCTTTTTTCCATACAAGGTACTTTTTGACTTTTCCGACAAAAGTACGAGGAGAAGGTTTTTTTAACTTATAGGGCATGAAAGGATTTTTACGGTTTTATAAAGCCTTATTTTCATGAAGCTTCCTCAAAATGATTTCATGACTATTTTCTACAAAATATACTTTATTTTAAAATTTCATGGCATTTTGTGAAAAGAAAATAATTTTGAATAAGAAAGGATATATTCCTCAAGAATTCATTTCAAGTGTTTTATCAAAACCATTTTCCATCTAAGATGACATTATTTCATATGTGTATGTTTCAAGTGTAATGTATCTATGATTTACATGGTTTCACTTTTCATATTATGAAATGATATCCATTTCTTTTATATGGATTATGTGATGATGGGATGATATTTATGAAACCCATTTTATTCATTGGGTTATTATGAATGATGTATGTTTATTTTGTGGCACAAGTAAGAATTATTTCCTTATGAGATGGGTGGGACTAATATCTACCTCCAATGCATTGGGTAATGATTTATATCTCATGAGATAGACATGGATGGAAGGGTAAGTTAATCTGGTTCAGTGTTACAGGGCTGAAATGAGGAGTGAACTCGATTCCGAAAGGGACTTTGTCCACTAAGATGGTCTTGGAAGCAATGCCTTGGCTACTATGGAAATCATAACAAGTGATGAATGGTTGCCACAATTACATGTTTTATTCCCATGATATTTTATCATGATTGATGTTCCTTTATGATATATTCCTTACGTACTTCCAAGATTCATGTCTTTGCTCATGATTTTGATGTTTAGATTTTATGTTCAAGTTTTTGAATTCATATGTTTATGGATTGTTTTATGTTCTCTATGTTTACCCTTACTGGGAATTTGAGCTCACCCCTTTTATGTTTTCTTTTCCCCAGGTTATAAAGAAAGGTTTTATGTAAGAAAAAAAGGGGATGATCTTTATGGGAGATGTTAATGATCTTTCACCACGATTAGAATATTATATTTCGAGTTTCCAAAGTCACTAAACTATTACGGTCCTTGTGTGTCTATTTTTCTTATGTATTAAGTATTCTGCAAAAGTAATGTAATGTCCTTGTATGTCTTGTTTCTGGTCTCTACAGTCTGGGTTTTTGTTTTACATACTTTTAGTTTAGACATACATCATAGCATGATACTATTTTGTGAGCTTTCGCAAATGATTATTATTCAGTTGGATTTTTCATAGTTTATGTGCTTCATTTTATTCATTTATATGCTTCTACTATTTATTTATAATTGATATTTACTTCTACTCAGATAATATATATTAACTATGAGCGAATAGTCTCCCTTTCAAACACAAAACAACCCTCACTGCTAGTCGACAACCTCTAGTGTTCGGGGAGATGTGCTTCAGGTTATGTGGCCAACCCGACTCGTGGCACCCTACAGGTGGCTCCCAGGACAGGGACACTACATATAATATAAAAATTCATGAATTTAATTTAATAAAGTTATTTTTAACTATATTTATAATATATTTTAACCTTTTTGTACTTGGTTTCACTTCACGTGACTGTTACAATATTATGTTTTAATGTTTTATGTATTTATAAGAGGGTCACCCAGCATGTATATAAAAAGTAACCTACTCTCTTTAATTATTAACACACATTAAGCCCTCTATTTTAACTAATATCAACCCATATATATTATTAAATTCCATTCAAAACTATGAAATAATCTTTTCTTCTGAAAGACCAACCATTGATGTATTATGGTTTAAGACAAAAGAGGTTTCCCAAAGAAGAGGTAATTGTCATTACAGATATTTTTGAGTTTCATTAGTCATTAACCTCTCAAAAATATTATATATCCAAATCAAATTTATAAGATAAATATCATCAATATAATAGTTCTTTATGTTAATGTTTTGGAATAGTTTTAACACTTTTCAATCATATGAGAAATGATATTGTTGTTAGGGTGTATGGGTGGACAACCACCTCCACAAACAATGTGATTCATTTCATATGTCTAGTACACATGGATGATAATATGGATTTATTTAAAGAATATATATTTATATGATATATATTATATTATTATGATTTCATAAAGACTTATTATTATTTACCTTTATGTATTTCCAGTCATTAGCAAATAAAACAAAATGATCGTGGAAAAGTATAGATTGACATATCCGTGAAGTGATGCAATTCATATTTCATCACCCACATATATTATAGGTTATTAAATAATATATAATGAATTAATATTATAATTATTAAATTATAAAGACTTTGTGTAAGATGAAACCATTTCCAGGGTGAAAGTACCAATATTTTCAAACAAAAACATGCATGGGAAACAAAATAGGTAATACAAGAGTGTTGACTTTAATGAATAATTTTAAACAAATGATTAGATTTAAATTATATTGTATTTTTATATTTTAATGTAAACATAAATATGGTTCTATTATAGTTTTTTAATAAATATAAAATTATTATACAAGATTTTAAAAATGTGTATGAAAAAAGGCATCACTTGAGGTATGGGTTTTTCTTTGAATCTCATTTCTTTTTAGGATTTTCTTTATTTAATTTATATTTAGAGAAACTATATCATTATTTTCTTTTAAAACATAATATATTTTTTTATACTTTGGTTATGTATGGTGTTCTTTCATGTTCCCCTTCTATTATCCTCTATTTTTTTACTAAAAATGATCAAAGAACTGTTTTTAAGAAAATCTTAACTTATTTTATATTTTGTTAATGAAAATTTTCTTCCTCGTCCATATTTATTAAAATGGGTTTAGGAATATTATTTTCTATGATAAAAGGTTTATTTAATTTATTTTTAAACCATATTTTTCATTAATTTTATTGGATTAAAACATATTTTTTCAATTTTTTCATAATAATTTTATTATCATTTTTAAAAAAAATTAAAGTAATATGTGTTTTAATTCCTTCCACAAAAACCACTTTAATAGAATTAATAACCATTTTTAACATTAAATCTACCTTTAAAATTTTCCTAAATTATTTTCAATAAATTTTTGTTTCATAGTGGGTATTTTTATATTATCAAAAGAAAACCTATGTAACTCATGTTTTCAAAGTAAGGGTAGAATGTCATTTTAAAAATATTTTTCATATATGTTAATATGATTTGAGGATTATTTGTATTAAATGTTTCTAATATGTAATTACTTAATGAATGTTATTTATTTTTATTGATTATGATTATTTGATATTGAAATTTAAATAAAACCTACTTCTTTTCCATGGGTTATGCTATGATGGATTGATGAATGTTTCTATGTTACTTTGGCACACATATGTCTAATATTAATTATATGAAATATGGGAATAGAATAATATATCTCTATAATGAATAGGTAAATAATTGATTTGTAATTATACTATACAAAAGACGTTGGGTAGTGAACCCATTCCATGAATGAAAAATGTTTAGTGAATGAACCATATCAATTATGGGACATTGAAAACAATGTTATGATGGCCTTGAAAGTGGTCCTTGACAAATGAAATGATTTATTATGCTAATTACCATACCAAAATTAAAAAAAAATTCTTATGCTTATTATATTATATCAAGGATCATTATTGATTACTGATTATTCCTCAAACTTATGACTCATGTATTAAAAAATGGTAAGGATTTAGGCCATGATTCGTGATTTATGATCAATGATTGGTTGGGTATGAACTTAAAAAGTTATGATCATGATACCATACTCTTATTCAAATATAATCCGTTAATATTATCATAAATTGATATCTCTCATGTTTACCCTTATTAGGAATATGAGATCTCACTTTTTTATATTTCTATTTTCCCCATGTTATAAAGAAATATATCAAGTAAAAAATGTCAAAGAAGGTTAATATGAGAGAACTTTTTTAGGGATGTTGATGATTATTCTTGAAATTAGATGATTATGAATCTATATTTCAAAGACAATAAACCTTTATAGTTATAATGAAAATAGTATTTTTTTTTCTTTTTTGAATATTCATCTAAAATAACATAATATTTATGTATGCAATACTCGAGTCACCTTAAAATTTCTGTAATAATAACTCTGAAATTTTGAAGCTCCAATCGATTAATCTGGGAACCGATATTTCTAAATTAAGGGATGATCTAGGTAAATATATAATACTATATATCATGAATTATATAAATGTTTAAAAATATATAAAAATGTTTAAAATTGCATTTAAATTTGATATATTTAAAAAATATTATTAATTATATAAGTTTCTCTAATATTAATAATTACAAATTTTATTTAAATATATAATAGTTAAAAACATTTATTAAATATATAAATTATTAAATATATAATAATATAAAATATATAAATATTTTTGAAAAAAACAAAAAACAATAATTCAATTTATAGAGGATTATTTTCAAAATGGACTATGTATTGGGTCTACCAAGGTCATGATTTAAGTGTTCTTTAATATTAAATTTACAATCAACTATACTTAAAATAATACAAAATTATCATTATGTTATTAAAATACATATAAATAACATATGTAATATTATAGTATTTCTTTTCATCTATATGAAAAGTATAAAAGTATAAACGTTATTTACAAAATATTACTAATTATAATACTATAAAATTAATAGTTATACTTTTAATACTAATATATTGATATATTATTACTATTATTATTAATTATATAGATTTATATGTTTTATTGTTTTTATATAAAAAATACCATTAATTACAAACTATATTTAAAAATAATAAATTCTGTAAAAAATGTTAGAATTTATATAAATGAGTAAAAATTTTATAAAATGAACCATTTTTTCTATAAATGTATCATTACATTGATATATATATATATATACACAAATTCGTAATCACCCAACCTAAATAAATGATATAAGATAAATTAATATATATATATATTATTAATTATGTATAAAACATTTATTGTTAATAACTATATTTCATTATGGATACTTTTATTTAAGAGATATTATTAATTATTTAATTGTGTAAATATTATTCGCTATATTGTAATGTATAAATAAATATAAGAAATACTAAAAAATACATTTAAATTCAAAATATTCATAATAAATTAGAAATTATATAAATTTATATAATATAAATTATATATATATACTACAAAAAATAATTTTCTCAACATACTTTTAATAATATTTGAAATCTTTTAATAATTATTTAAATTAATAAATTTTAAATATTTTAATGATGTATAATTATAATTAAAAATATAAATAACTATATTTTAATTTAAAAATGATTAGTTTTAATCTATTACAAATTAATATTATATTTACTATCAACAATATTTAAAATAAAGATAAATTATTATTGTATAAAAAAATATATCGCAATTGGTAGAAGATTGATCTCATAGGTGCTTGTAAATTTATTAAAGAGAATCTAAATTGAAAAGGGTTGAGGGGGCCATACATGTTGATACTACCCTCATCATGAAAAGATAAAATAAAATTGAATCAATTAAATATTTTAATTATTACATTGAATATTATTATTTTTATAAACAAATAAACATTTTAAAATATATCAAAAATTATATAAATTTATAATCATATTCCTACAAAATTATATAAAAATATAAAAAAATTATTTAAAACATGAATTATTAATTACTTAAATATATGTTTTCATTAATAGTTAAAGTATTATAATAATATATATGTATTTTAAATTATAAAATTACCAAGGTTCTAAATAAAGGATCATTTTCATAATTCATTTAAATAATTCAAGTAAATTTTTTAAAAAATATTAATTTTCCTTTATTAGTGATTGTATTCACATATAGATAATTGTGTGTATGATTTCATGCCTGAAGAACCCAAGGACATGTGTGTGTGTTTATGTAACAGGTTAACACAAAACAGAAATGTGTATATCAAATTATATACAACTCATAGCGTATCAAATTTAGAGTTATATCTATATAAAGAAACTAAAATTAATTATTATATTTACATATGGAATTAAAAAAACTATAATAATAATAATATAAATAAATTATTATATATAAATTTCTGAAATTTTGAAGGATCATATAATTAATTCATTTAAACATTAAAATAATAAAAAATTCATGAGAAAAATAACTATTTGACGATAAAAATATTGATAAATACATTATATTGGTTATTAATATTATTGATAAAATATATATTTATATGTGCTAAATAAAATGTTGATAGTGGTATAATTGTTATTTCCCTAAAATTAGCGTTGATAAATTGTAAATTTTATTAGTATTTTATTTTAAATATGATAAAAAATATTTTTAATAAGAACAGATAATGGAATGTTGATTTTCCTATGTTTTTATCAGTGTTTAATACACATAGTGTAATTATAATATAAAAAATAAAAATTATAAGAATACGGTTTTATTACAGAAGAATGAATCCTTCCAATTATTTATGGTTGATGGTTTTACATGCACCATTCTATCAGTCCACCAATGAATTCATCATGGATACAGACAACCATAGTTTTACGCGAAACTCTAATTATTGAACATATTGAAATTATTGTGACAAATCCTAGAATGGGTTTTTTGGGTTCTAGGTGTGGATTATTTACGAAAATGGCTCACTAGAGAATCACACTATTTTATGCTCTTATATCTCACCATAAGTGTGTTGAAATTGTTTTATTATCTTATATACCACAATAAGAAAATCAAATAGTTTCACAGACATAATATGTTGTTATAAATTTCTAGAAATTTGTATTTTACTTTTTTACTTATAAATAAAATAATTTTTTAACATTTTATAAAATACATTTATTTTATTTTAAATTACTAACATTAAATTAATCCAAAAATATATTAAAAAACCCAAACCATTACTCTATTTTATATGGAAACTACCTTTAAATCCATTAAGGATTTTCCTTATGGTATTCAAATTCATCTTTTCAAAAATTAGAATAAAAAATTTACTCATAATCATACCTAAATAATAATTTATAACAAAAAATATAATTAATTAAAAATAAATAAGGTTCATAAAAATTATATTTTATAATATATTAGTGAAATGTAATAATAAAATTCATATAATTAATGTAAATAGGTTGATCAGGGGGACTAAATACACCTACCAATTTATTAACATAATAGAGAACAACAGAAGATGGAATCATTCAAGATACGATACCCTCATCCCAAAAAAATCATTAATGATCAAAATACAGCATTTATTTAACATTTCCATATTCTTTATATGATTCTGAGTTATAAAAATAATACCTCTATGATATTTTGATCATATATTTTTTGATATTGTGAGTAATCCCTTCATTTAATAATCATCTTGTAGGTAACCTTTTGAAATCTATAACTCTCAATAAAATTCTCATTTCCCTTGAAAAGAGAGAATTTATAAGATGATACTCTTATTAGATGCAATCTCATCCTTAAATTTTTCTAATATTCAATTGATTATTGAACTTCTTCTATATTGGGAAGATATATTTACCACCCATCTCCATACCTAAAGCAGAGCCAAATTTTGGCTGTGTACATTAATTAGTTATTTTAGCCAATATTTTTTCATCATTTTCTTATGTAATAACATTACTAAATTCATTATTTAAACCATACATTTCCCAACTCATCACTATATATTCTATAACCTAAAATTGAATCCACTCAACCCCATTAAAATTCATAACTTGACATCACCATCATGCCCTTGTCCCCTTTTGATAACTTGATTCATCGCCAAATAACTCATTATATGATCCATTAAATCTTACACATGGTGATATTAAAACATAAACTATTTTACCATATAATTAATCAAATATAATTTAATTTATAAGATAATAAAAAATTGTAAATATATTAAATATATAACATTATAAGTAACTATTATTTTTTGTTAATTAATGAATATTAATTTCATTTTTTAGTTCATTAATAACTAATAATATAAATACAAGAAAGTAACAGTAAAATAAAAAATTATAATTTGAATAATAATTAATAATTAACAATTAATAATTTAATTAATAATCTACATAAAAATTAAAAATATATTTACTAAATAAGACTATAATTTTCAATTAAAAATATAATTATTTAAAAAATTAGCAATTAATAATTTAAATATTATTAAGTAACAATATAATTGATATTTATTATTTTGATTAATAACTAAATATATAATTAACATATATTAAATATTATTAATAATTAATAATATAATTTACTATTCCACAGAAGATGGAATTAAATCCCTATTATGAAATGAATGTCAAAATAAAGAATGAAGGAAGATGTGATGAGAAAAAGAAAACTCTCTCTCAATCAAAAGAAAACAAAAAATCATTTTATGCATCAAAGTTATAAATTATTCCAAAACACAGCTTGATAATGAACAATCAAATTATATTATACTCTTAAACTACTATAACCATGTTTGTAACACTTGCATGTAATCACTATTTTATATTTTATATTATTTTGAGGTAATTTCAATTATTTGAATTTTCAAACATGGGTTTTAAAAAAGAGTGGAAATATTCATTAAGTATATAGTTTATGGAAACTGTGAGGTTACCCTTTCATAGTGATATTTTATAAATCATTTAACTCTTTCACTATTTAGTCTTCTTGAGTATATCATGATTAGAGAGGAACAATTTGAGTCCCAAGGGATACCATTTGAGTCGTTTGTGCAGATGCGTTTTGGTGAACGACTTGTGCATAGTTACTAAAAACCAATTGAGAATCATGTAAAGAGTTTTAGATATTTAAAAATGTTTTTTAGGGTTAGTTCATGGTTCATAAACCATGCCACTAAACAATTTGATAGTGTTTTTTCTGTTCATTTCCTTTTTCACAAATGGAAAACAATTTACCAAACTATGAAACCAAAACATGATGATTTCCCATATTTCAATGCAATGTGAATTTCTACTTTTTACCTTCTTTTATTTTACGGGATTCCCCCAATTTTATTTTTCTCTTAGTTTGGATGGCCTAGATTGTATGATGTGAGATATAATCCCTTCTTAATCTACATGTTTTGAATATTCTCCATGGTTTCCAAGTGAGGTCCATTAAGTCAATCCCTGCACAATTTTTCTCTATTAAACATCCAATTTCCTTATATACCCTTAGATATGTCTCCTTCCAGAGACCTCCATGGTGTTTTCCAGTCATGGATAGGGTTTTTGGGGGATATGAATCGATTTTTTGGTTTTTTGGTCTTATAATGACTATTTCCTTGCTTTTCTAGGTGCAAGGTCAAGGATTTCATTGCACTTTACTCTATGTTTTTGAGGAATAGATATTACTAGAGAGTGATTGAATTATTTTCCACTTTAAAATAAAGAATATAATTTATATTTAATATATTTATTCTCACAATTGTATTATTCTTTTATGTGGTCGATGTTTTTTTCCCACAATTGCATATTTTCATTAATTTGGTGGAGATTAGTTCCCACTGTCCAATTATAAATTCATGCAGTTTGATATTTTTTCATCGAATCACAAGATTCCATCTTGTTGTAATTTTTTTCTCACAGTCATTGGATTCCTTCATACAATTTTATGTTTGTTTTCCTGGTTATAATTCCTTTAGGTGTTTAGATATTTAGTGTAACAATTAGATGAATCCTTCATAATGATATAATTTTTATCTCATGCATTGGATACCTTCATTTAATTATAGTTTTTTCCTCATAATCATATAAGTACATCATATTATTAGAAAATTATTTCATGTAGTAGTAGTTTTGTTTTTGTAGTCTAATTGTTTTTTGTGTGGTCAATTCATGTCTTTTAAAAAACTATAAAATTCCTATTATTTTTTAGAATACCCCAAATATCATAAGTGTTAACTTTTAATGTATATACGATTTTAATGCATTAAATAATTAAAATTTAAGATCATGTCAAATAGTATATTTATAACCTAGAATTCCTTGATTAACAGGGCTATTAATGACTCTTTATAGGGGGGATTAAGTGAGATCTATTTAATGCAAAATTAATCATGTGATATAGAAATCAAGATACCATAGTTGTTATTCTGAAATAAATATTCTATCAGTTGTCCATTTAATATTACCTTTAAAAGATTCTAGAGGTTCCAAATATTTTACTTTGAATTTTAAAACCGTTATATAGTTTTGTTGTTCCTTTATGTGGTTATTATAGGCATCCATGTGGCCTCTTTTTTGGTGGGGTGTCATGTGAATCTTATTTCTTCCAGGTTGGGATCTATTTTCTTCTCTTTTCATTATTTTAAAGTGTAAACCAAACATACAGTACCCATTTTATAATTGGTTTAAAATGAAAAAAATTAGATTTTATTATTAAATTGAATGATTTTTTAGGGACATTTATATTTTTCCTTGAAGAAGAGATGCAATTTCAAGACATATAGTAACTTTAATGAATTCATAATGATTATTTAAAGAGTTGAAATGGGTATTACTACATCCCATAATGAATTTTATCTTCCTTTTAATTAATATTATAATGTTATAGAATACATATATATTATGAATCTAGATATAATATATTAAATATATATTTCAAATCACTAATGATATTTAAATGAGGGGAATGAAAAAATATTGAGTTTCAGATTAAATTGATTGTCCTTTAAATTAGGAAATTATATAAGAGTAGGAAAAAGGATAATCACATGTATAACTATTAAAATACATAAGTTTTTTAGATATAATTGTTAAATAATTCTAGATATAATAATTGAAATGAGAATTATTACATAATAATGTTAATTGATATTTCATGAATTTAGAATAAAATAAATGATGGGGTTTGTGATCACATATGATGTTTGATGAAATTTATGATTCTTCTATTTATTATATTGTGATAATAGGATTAGAGATACTATTTATGATTTTTTGTCTATATATCATGAATTTATATATGGGGAATTCCATAACAACATAAATCATGTAAGTAAAAGTTTTTTTAAATTGAAAGAGGCACAAGAAAAATGGTTCTTCTAATCTTGGTTTTTTATGGAATTAATGTTAGGGGTTTAGGGAGACCATTTTATTATGAAAGATACCTTATTGAATTAATTATTTTCAATTAGTTCCATCTTCTTATGTATATAGTTATAAATTTGTAATGTGTGTGTGCTCTTGGATTTTAGAACCATGTTTTATTACTGGCATTTTTCTGTGTTTGGAATCCTTTGATTAGATATGGGATGGAGGCCATATGCTCATCTGATAATGATTATCTTGATTGATCAGTCAGGAGCTTCAGTTTTTATTGAATATATTATTGGAAAAGAAATTTTGGATGATGTAATTGTCGATTATAGTGATGTTAGAATATATGATGTTATTATGAATGATGGTGTGGGGAATCAGGTGATCAAGAGGGGTTTAGAGGGGTTCATACCAATCAGTATTCATAATTATTGCATAATAAATATTTTATGTATAGATAGATGAATGATATTATATATTTTTTTCCAATTTCTGAATTTGGTTGGATCCTAAGAACTGCAAGTTAATCATTTAATATATAGGTTAAGCTGAATCATAATGTACATATATTCTTATGAAAAGTTAAATGAATAAATAAATGAATTTTCAGTGTATTCATAGATGACGATGAAATTGTTGAGAATATATTATGTATATAAATACTATAATTGTAACATGGATTAAAATACTAAGAAATTAATTTTATAAATTGAAAATGTAATAATATTAAATAATGGTTAATAAATTAATTAATTTTAAATTTGAATTTTTATTCTTGTTTGATACAGAGACTGTAGTTGCGGTAGTCAGGGGTCATGTGGGATGATAATTATAGATAATTATAAGGCTACGTACTTTCCTTTTCTATGGTTTTGTGTGATATTTATGATATTTTTTCTTATTTAATATGTTTCCCACTCACGTCGGAAGGGAGACCTACATATAAATGTTTGGGGGATGTTTTCACCAATATTTATGATGGAAATGGAATTTATGTTTGACTTATACCTCTCCCCATATCTCCCTACCACCATATGTGATTAGGTGTATCCAAGACTGTAACATCCCTTGATATGGCACTCTCTCGCATGGCCCAAAAGGTTTTGGTATGAGACCTTAATCATGCCTTCTCATATGCCATAGGCAACCAAATATTAGTGCGGTCCTAATAATTTTAGTGGGTATACTATACCCCTTGTTATAGAGTTACAACATAGTGTAAATAATAAATATCAATGTAGAATAACTAATGAAAACAATAAAAAATCGTTAAAAAACCAATCAATAAAAGACAACTAAATAATCAAATACATAATAGAAAAATAATGAAATTATTTGGTAGAATGAAACTAAACATAATGATATATGTAATAAAATAAAACACTAGAAGACTCAAATAAATTAAAATACCCTGGTCCTAATCACCATTTCAGTCCTATCTCTAAACTCCATCCCATCCATCATGCAGTAATAAATTGCAATGCCCCTTTCCCTTATCCAATCCTACATGCATGTAATCTTCTTAGGTACTAAATGGCATCTCGAATAGGTTCTGTGTATAAAATAGTATGTCGAAAACACTTAGTATAGATTTAAAAACTATGATAATATGTTCATATAATAATTTAATTTACAGATGAATTAATTATATAAATAATAAAATTAATTCCACGTCATCCTTCTTCAGCACCACACTAGAATATCATTGATCATGCCTCACAACAATGCCAACCATAACTATATATCCATGGTATATATTTAAAAAAACATGAATGAAACATTATATATAAAAATATTAGTAATAAATGAAGTCCAAGACTGGTATATAACCATTCCAGCATGTATTAGGGTGAAGCCCAAGAGACAAGAATTTTATCATGTGTCACTAGGTTTATCCAACTATATAATAATTACTGTACATATACAGACCTATACCAGTATATAATTATTTGAGTAGGTACTATTGGTAATAACCCATGATATAAGCATTACTATATAAATTAGGTCCAAGACCAATATACAAGGATTTCATCATGTGTTACTAGACATGGAGGTAAGGATATCACAATCTCACTTCATAAATCTCAATGGTAAATTATTAAAATTACAATTTTTCTATAAATTACACATTTCATTTATCATTTGGTAATAAACAAATAAAATTCTAGTCACATAAATATAAAATCCAAGATAAGTTGAATCTATATAAAGAAATCACGCCAAACATAGCTCATGATACACACATGTTAAGTGAATAATTAATTCATTTATAATCAATGCTTCTCTCACCCGAACGGTATCAATAAGTCAATTCAAAAACAATTCAATACAAATAGATTCCAAGAATAATCCAATACACCATTTAAATAATTTATATTCACATTATGTTGGAGAAGTTTAAATGTTCAGATACTTTACAATTATCAGACCACCATGCTAAGGTTTTGACAACCTACCTTTAGCTGATGATCAACTAATGCTTCCAACAGTATGCTCCAACTCAAATGAAGGTGAAGATGATCACAATAGGGATCCATGATCATAAACAGTCACGATCAAACCAACAATGACCAAGGTCAATATAATACACCAAAACGGTCGAAGTAAAAAAGGTATTGAAGGGAAAACCTACAAAGAATGACCTAACATATATTGATTTGCTAAAATAAGACAATTGTAAGGGAGGATGGACCATAAAAATTTCCTTGGAGGTACCCTAGGTTTAATAGGAGGAGGATTGATGATGGAATGAAAAAAAATCATATGCATTTCCCACTTAAAACTCTTTCTCATGATATATACATGGCATGTGATCTATTTCCACATAGTGTGTTTATTTTTAAAGGGATGCACGAAAAACCCCATATCCATACGTAAATATTTAAATATCTTGAACATTACATGATGTGAAAAATTTACACGATGTGTAACCACTTCATGGACTATACTAGTTTGTTTAAATATGCCAGGAAGAATTTTATAGTGACCCAACTTTTCTAAAATGTCTATTATATCATTTTAAATATAAACATTATTATAGTGTTACAAAACCAGGGTCAAATGGTTTAACATGTCATTAAAATTAGGCTTATACATAACTATTAGATAATATAAGATAATAAAATTATTTAATTTATTATCATCTAGCGTCTTATTGGAAATCATGTACACATTATTATAGTTAATCACATGAGGACATACATCAAAGAAAGGGGTGAGATAAAAACCAAGTAAGAGGATATATAATAATATGGATTAATATAACATGGGTGATCATAATCATTATCATCAGGAAATAATCATAGGGTCATCATCATAATAATGAGAAGAAACATTATATATAGGCATTCAGTGTTGTAATGCATAAAAATGAACCATCATGTCTTAGTTCCCAAATACTACAAATAGTAGTGAACAATGCTAGTATCATGTTCACGCATAACATATGTTCAAGATCATAACATCATAAATGAAAAAAATAGCATCATTTTGATGCATATTTCACCTTACATTAGAAGATTCATCATATTACCCAATGCATTGTAGCACTGTATAATTCCAGGTGCACCCGTCACATCATAACATTTACGTAATCATCCATCCCACATGGAATGTATATCAATATTAGACATAAAATAACCCAAGGAAGTGAAATGGGTTTAATGATAATTTCATAACAAATAAATTAACGAATATATATTGTTTTCCCAAAATAAAAATGCAATAACCTACTTTTTATAAGAATAATCAATCTTAATTGAATAAGAAACAATCTCAATAGTAGTAAAACATATGTTTTTAGAATGAAGTGTTATTTTGAAAAAATCTTTGCATTTGTCAAAAAATATTTTTTTTAAAGATGTCTATCCTAGATTATAGATGTTAAGAATAGTGAAATTATATTTGAGAAAACCTAATGACTATCTTCACTAAAATTTGGAATTAAAGATGAATAACCCTAATAACGGAAATTTGGTTCAAGAATCCCTATTCTTTATAATTGAACAATGTTTTCACTTTTATATTGTTGATAATAAAATTATATTGATTAATTAATAAATAGAGAACCTCCAATACATTAATATTATATATTATAATTTTATTATATTCATTTATGGTCATAATGATGAGTTATAGAGTTCAATTTCGTCCTACTGAGAGTGTCTGTTTCTCGATTTTTAGGATTTTTTCTCTTATACATGTATATAAGTTCATGTAATTTGATAATAATTATACAGAATTGAAATTATATATTATTAGTGAACTTATATATCTTTAGTTGGTATTATATAATATTTTTTCATATATTAGTATTATTCATTATATTAAATCTTAATGATAATAATATAGATTAGTTTTCATTATTAGTTTTCATCACGAACTAGTTTTGTTTTATTATTTGGTATTATGAAAACATGTTAGTTATAGAACACAAAAAAGGTTATAAAAAAAATTTAGACTCTTTTTCAACCATTATATTGTTATAATGACCAAAATTTATGAATTTAAATCACATTAAAAACTTTTCTCCCTCAATACTGATAAATTAACACATCATGGACGATGTTTTCATTTTTATACTAAAACTGATAGGAGAAGAAGATTGATATTTAATAATTCCATTAAAATAATACAATTAAATTATATAATATATAATTTAATTATCATTCCACTTGTATAAGGGGAGTTGAGGTAACAATAAAGAAATAAAAAAAAGAAATTAAAAGGTGATAAAGGATTTTACCACTTGAATTCTTCTCCTTGAGAATCTCCATAGGGAAATTGGATTTTGGATTTTTCATAATACAAAAGGATCATGGAAGTTATGGAGATGATTAGTATGTCTATGGAGAACAAATTGGACATGCTTCATGGGTTGAAAGGTATGAGGATATGAGGTGGTAAGGGGTGGTATTTCTAGTGGAGGATGGGGTGTTTTTTTATTATAAAATTCAATAGTTTTTATTTTTACTCAATACTATGAATAATATGATCCTTATCACTAAAAATATGAAAATATTAAGGATTAGTCAATATTATGGGCTTATATCATCTATAAATCATATCCGACATAATAATTAATTTATTTTTTAAATACCAAAAATTTCCATATTACATAATTCACCAAATATTCGACTATTTTAGTAAATTTTCAAAAATTCTCCCTAAACATTATTTAACAAATTTAAATTGAAAATGAATTAATTTTTATGTAAATAATTTTATGAATATGAGATATTTTATTGTAAATTAAAATAATTATTTATTTTAGAAATACTGATTTTAAAATTATTTTTGATTTTATTATACTTTTAAAAATTAGTTAAGATCTCATAATATTATATTATAATCATAAGACATTAAATTATTAATAAATTTTATTTTAAATCATTATTGTTTTTTAAAAATGTAAATATATTTTTTTCTTTTATATAAATATCAACAATTAATTTATCATATTTCAAAACATTCCATTAATTAATTTATAATATAATTATATCTTATTTAAATTTATAAGATTGCTAAATTTTATTTATACTTACATAGATGATGTTACTATTCTATTGGCTAGATTACTACTCCTAATGGTCACATTTCTATTCCAAAGGTCATGTTACTATTCCATTGGTATAAGTTTCTTAATTTCTATGAATATCAATTAGTTGATTCCTAATTTTTGAGAATAATCTTTTTATTGGGACCGTTATTTTATATATATGTTTTATAATATAAAATGAAAAAAATTATATTGATAAATGTTTGGGTTTTTTACATTCTTTCCCCTTTAAAAAATTTTTCCCTCCGAATTGTTTTTAAATACTAAGATTGAAACATGTGATGAATCATCTACTTTATTGCTACCTTTGGTTACCATGATTCGTATTCATACTTATGGTCTTGCGATAGTACTTTGACTAGTTGAGTATTCTTCTTGATTAGAACATTATCTCTATGGTTCAAGAACTTCGTCGAGTTGTCCTCATTAAAGAGCTCATTTTTCAACTATACCACCTCCGAATTTAGTTCATCTAAGGTATCTAGTAAATACATTCTCAATAGGTATACATGGAATACACCATGTAATTGAGACATGGGTGTTGGAAGATCAAGTTGATATCACACAACTCGGAAATGATAAAGAATCTATAAGTGGCCAATGTACCTAGGACCTAGCTTTCCATTCATCCCAAATATCATGATTGTCTTCCATGGATATATGTGGAGGAATACCATATATCCAATCATAAACTCATGGTTTCATCATATATTATCTGCATTACCCTTCTTTCATATTTGGAATGTCTTAATGTGGTGTACAATATTTTTCACCTTTTATACAATTTCATCAACCACTTTAGGTCATAGCATATTATGTTTAATTAATTCATCCTAGCATGTCGGTGTTCTAAATATTTTCCCATAAATGTATTAATATGGATCCATTTGGTTGCTAGAGTGGAATTGTTGTGGTAAAAGAACTCTAATAGAGGTAGATTTTGGGACCATCCTATCTTTATGTAAATAGATTATTTCCTCAACATGTCTTCCAATGTATTAATAGTTCACTGAAATTGGCCTTTAGTTTGAGGATGATAATATGTATTAATTTTTAGCTAAATGTTTAGAAACTTTTGTATAATTTTCATGGACATTGAAGCAAATCTCAGATCTTGATCATATAATATCAATAGTTTTACACCATGAAGCCTTACCACTTCTCTAAGGTATATTTTTGAATGTTAATAAAGTGATAAGTCCTATGGAATTGTGATAGAGTTATCTATCATTGTAAAAAGATCCAAAAAACCCATATAACATTGTTTCCACTCTACATATTCGTATGTTCAGTGGAAAAGTACATGGTGATGTTTTCCCATTTCAATATTGGTTTGGGAAATGGTTGCATCATCCCCTTATAATTTTCCATTTCATCGTTCAATTGATGATATACCAGGAACTTTAATGTATATTTTTCAATCTTTTTCTTCATATTGGATCACAAATTTTTATGTTAGAGATCTCGATGCATATTTGAGCTCCTTAGGTTAATAGAGACGTTTGAGCTATGTGTGTCATTCAGAGGCTCTTTTTTATCTATGGATTCGATTATGAACATAGTCATGCGAAAATCTGATGATTCCTCTCTCATCAATTTTTAGCATTAAGGATTTATCCTTTCATATATCTTGCACCTTCTTTTGAATTTCCACATCATTTCTTTGAGAATCCTATATTTTCTTCATAAGGGCTGATTGAGAAATAATTTTGGAAAGTATTGATGATTTTATTTCAATAATGATACCCATTTTTTACTTTTAAAATCTAAGAAGATTCTATCCATCTCAATTCTTATCATAGATATTATTGTAGGATCCTTTCTACTTAGAGAATCCACAAATTTATTTTCTTTACCTGGATGGTGTTTTATTGATCAAGTGTAACCCTTGATGATATTTATCAATCTTCACTAACATGTATTAACCTCCTACAATGTGAATATATATTTGAGGCTATTATGATAAATACATATCTCACACTTCTCCACATAATGATAATTCTTCCATATTTTCAATATGAAGATCGCAACTACCAACAACAGATCATTCATGGAATATTTTTTCTCATGAATTTTCAACTACCTTAATGAATAGTCTATCACTTTTATATATTTATCTATCCACATCCTAATACAATCTTGGAAGCATCACTGTATACTATAAATAGTTTCATAATTTTCATAAATGTGAGTATTGATGCAGTGATAAGCATATTTTTAAACTATTTGAAGCAGTGTTCACATGTATTGGTCCAGAGAAACATTTATACCATTAGATAAAACACGGTTAGTGGGTTTTGCAATCATGATAAACACTTTCTGGATCATTGTAAATACCTAGATAGACCAAATAAACTAAATATCTATATTACTAATGACATCCTAGACCACACTATGAATGCCTTTTTCTTGGATCAGTCCATAGATATTCCATTTTTTGTGATAACATACCCCAATAATGATACATCCTCTATCTAGAAATGACTTTTACAATACCTTTAATGTACTATATACCTTCGCAAAATCTTTATCATATTATTAAACTGCTCCTCATGATCCTCCTTGCTTTTGATATAAATCAGAATATCATCGATGAAGACTACCATAAATTAGAGAGGTAATTTATAAATACACTATTCATTAATTTTATGAATACTGTTTGAGATATAGTAAGTTTGAAATGAATCACTGTAAAATTATAGTGTCCACACCATATTCAGAAGGTTTCTATGGGAATATCTGGTTTTCTCACCTATAATTGGCGATATCCCAACTGAAGGTCCACCTTAGATAAATATGTGTCCCCACAATGGCTATCGAATAATTCATCTACCCATGGATGGGGATGATTTTTATTTAACTTAATATTGTTGATCTCATTATAATTAATGCATCGGTGTGTTGATCCATCCTTCTTTTAGAAGAAGAGAATTGACACACCCCATGGTGAATCGAAGGTGTGTATAAAACCCATATCCAGTTTCTCTTGTAAAAGATTCTTAAGTTCCAGAAACTCAGTGGTGACTATTCTATAAGGTTTTTTGTATAGGAATAGATTGAGAAATAAGATAAATTGGGAACTAGACCTCTCAGTTAGGATGAATACAAAACAATTTTTTGGGGATAACATCAATATAGTTCCTCACAATGGACTTTTCCTTGCAAATGATTCTCTCAATATAAATCATCTCAGATAGATATGATTTGTCATATAGAAATAATTTCCACAATTTAGAAGTTAATTATTATGGATATTCATGTTCCACCTTACACTTGTATAGAATTCGATGATGCCTTGGGATATGAAGATTGATGTCCCATTCCTGAGAGTTGATATGGGATTTGTATAAATATAGCCATTCCATGCGAAAAATAGAATCAAACTCCGCCAAAGGATGTGAGGCCATATTTTCTGGGAGTTTTAGTCCACATATATTAACTACGAAGGATTTATATACTTTTTATAAAAAAATCCCAATTTTATACTACCACATATTACTCAACCATGATATTATGATATGGTGTTTGAATTATTTTACTAAACTAGCATGGTATGTATGAAAGTATAGAACTAGTATCAAAATGTATGTTCAAAATTATTGAATGAATAATCAGCGTACCTATTTACCCCACATTATTAGGATCCACCTCTATATAAGTGATGGAATTTGATTTCTTTTTCTCCTTGGACATTGGTGGATGATTACACTAATAACCCTAGAGGAATAGAGGTTTCATGCACTAGATTTCATAGTCCCCTTTCTCCCTATAGTTGTAGAATTGAACCACATGTGGTTATATACTTTACTCCACCACCTTATCCAACTACCTCATGTCTTTGTGACATTAAATAGCTTGGTTTCCTTCTATTACACACTTGATTAAATTCCCCATCCCTTTGATACAATTCCTATGATGTTTCTTCCCACATTTCTAACATGTGAGTGGTTGATTTTTCATTCCTATTTTTTCATTACATACTCCCTATTGAAAATACATATTTCATTTATTATCTCTTATGATAGGGGACCATTCTACAAACTCTATCTCCACTTTGAGTGAATATGGAAAAACTTCTTAATAACTCCCGAAGTGTCAAATTTCTAGAGCCTTTAGTAGGTGTGGTTTTAAACCACTGTTGACTCTATGTATTTTCCTATAATTCATTATAATAAAACTAGAGGAATTATTTGAAATCCATAAGAAATGTTCTTCATATGATGAGAGAGATTCACCTTCCTTTTTCTTCAGATATATGAATTCTCTATCTATCATTGTACGAATAGTTCAAGGGAACTACTTGTTATGAAATATTTTCTAGAAGTATTTCCACTTCAACTATTCAATTTAATCTTTCATCATGGTGTTATAAATCAAGGCCAACTATTGATCATCCTCTCCATATAAATGATAAAAAATAGAGTCACCATCCCCATATGAAAACAGTGATATAAAAAAATATCTTCTGTATTGATTTGACCCATTGTTATGTGACTAGTGGATCAGAAGATCAACTAAACATTGGTGGTAGTTTCCATACAAAATAATTGATAGGAACATTATTCCTCTATGGGGAAGAAGGAAATTCCACATAATTAATGTTATTTTTCATATCGTGAAATAGCTGGTTAGGTAATGCAGTGAAATTTTGAACTCCACCTCCCATGAAATGGGGGGTGTTATTTGAGAATTAACTCTTCTGTCCCTCACATAGGTTTTTAGCCTGGTTTCTCATGGTTCGAACCATTTGATAAAATATATTTTTTTGAACAAAACATATGTAAAAAACTTATGAATAAATAATTTACTCCATTGTGAAATTATATCTAATGTAATATATTATGGGATACCTATATTTATCATTTTTATAAAACAAATCATTTTGGGTGATTGAATTTAAATGGTCTTATACTATGGTTTTTAACTAAATTTTTCTAATACTATTTTCCAAATTAATAAACCTTTATTTTATAAAATATATAGAGACTAGAATTTTCTTACAAGATTGTTAAATTATTTTAAATATAAACAACAAAGTATTGTTTCAAAAATAGGATCAAATGGTTTAGATTTCAGGTAAAATTTTGATCATACAAAGCTTTTACATAATAAAACCTAAATAAATTCATTATTTCATTATTTTATTATTTTATTACTTCATAGTGGCCCTTGTAAACTCATATAAACATGTATTCACCTGAGGATATACATTAATGACAAGGGTGAGGTAAAATCCCAATAAGAGGATAGATAATTACAAGGATTGATAAAACATGAGTGAGGATAATCACTATCATCATAATATAACAATATGATCATCATCATAATCATGTGAGGAAACATTAGATATTGTAATGCAATGTATCAATGCATAAAAATAAAACATCATATCTTAGTAGTAATATACCACAAATTGTTGTGAATAAAGTTAACATCATGTTCACACATAACATATGGGAGTAATTATAATATCATCCTTGTGGGAAAATATAGGGTCACTTTAATTCATATTCCACCCTATACGAAGACATAAATCATATTATCCAATTCATTGTATTGATATATAATTTCAAGCGCACCCATCAGGTCATAACATTTACCAAATCAACCATATCTCATACAACGTACATCCATCTTAGACATAAAATTACCCAAGGAAAGGAAATTGGTATAGCAATAATTACATAAATCATACATTAATGAATAAACCCTTTGTTACCCAAAACAAAAAGTTAATTACATTCTTGGTATAAGAATCATCAATCTTGATTGAAGAAGAAATAATCTCAAGATATGTAAAACGTGTGTTTTTATAAGGAAGATTTATTTTCCATAAATCATTGATTTTTTTATAAAAAATGATTAAAATTATTTACATATCATATAATATAAATTATTAAAATATAAATTATTTTTTTGGAATGTAAAAGAACATCCAATTAAAAAAATGGCATGAAATTGGAATAACCCAAATAAAGTGAACTCGGTTAGAGAATCATCTTACAGTTTGTCTGAATTCATTCATCACATTAATTTCATGGATAATAAAATTAGATTCATTAATTAATAATTCCAGAACTGGTTATACAAGTATTTTATTTGTTATAATTTAATTAACATCATTTATGACCATAATGATGAGTTATAGATATCAATTCTGTCATTCCGAGAGTGTTTGTTTCCTGATTTTCATGATCGGTTCACTTCTATACATGTATAGATGTTCATGTAAGATGAGAATAATTAAAAAAAATTGAAATTAAAAGTTATTATTGATCCTAATGATGTTTAATTTGTATTATATATTATTTTTGAAAATATTAGAATGATTTATTACATAAAATCTTATTTATAATCATTTAGAATAATTTTTGTAGTTTTTCAATCATCACAGACAAGTTAGGTTCTATAATTTATTATTATGAATAAATGTTATAAAATAAATTTTAGTGTCTTCTTCAACCATTATAATTGTTTTATGACCAGCATTGAAGGATTTAAAGGAAAGGGAAATCTTTTTGTCCTTGAAGGTGATAAATTAACACCTCATAGAAGATGTTTAAATTTTTAGAATAAAAGTGAGATGAGAAGAGGTTTGATATTAGATTATTCCATTAACATAATAACATTATAGTATATATATGATATTGGGGTTATCATGTCACATTGAAATGGGGGAATTGATGAGAGAATAAGAAATGAAAATTGATTAAAACGAAATTAAAAGAAAAAGAAAGAGTATGTGAAGATCCTGATTTTACATGTAATTTTTTTTAATTATATGGAATTATTATGAGTCTGTGAAAATTGATGTTGTGTGATTCCAAGGATCGGTGTGCCCAGAACGAATTTCGGAACATTTTTAATGGTGCGTTCAGTAAACGTGCGAGCAACATTTCCCTACTTTTGAACTGGTGCACGAAATAAAAAACTGAGGGCAACATTGAATCTGAAGTGGCAGTATTCACTCAAGGGAGGCTTTACATTGACTGTAGTAGGTATGGAGAAAAAGATAAATTTTGAGACTTTTAAAAGAATAAAAAAACTGAGTTAAATTTTATTTTATTTTTTTCCTCCAATAGAGAAGCGGCAACGTGGTACCATCGACGTGTCAAGCCAATAAATGGATTGACATTCCAATCCTATATAATAGATCCATTGGGGTGTTAGGATGGTTCCTAATTAATGATCCCATATTAATTCCCAACGTCCTTACTTACCCTCCCCCTCTCATATTTTTATGGACCTTGGGGAGAGGTTTCGACACTACTTCACCAAGAAACGAAGTGCAAACAAAATGTCAAGACGTCAAACCCTTGGAGGACGGAGCTGGTTTTAGTGAGCAGCAAAGAGTAACACCAAAACCTCGAACCAAAGATCGATAATCAAGAAACGTCGTTAGAGGCTAGTTGTGGGGACGACAAACACTGACCCACTTTCTCAATCACAGGAATTCTCCATAGTTCCTGAGGTAGGGTTTTTATTTTGGTTTATTTAAAGTGTTTTTATTGAACCCTTTAATCATCCCTTCTGATTACATGAAAATGCGGAGAGCGCATGCCTAACGAACCTACCCCAGACCCTTCGCTATATTGCTACCATAGAGCCTCTATTGATGACTATCAACATGGTGGTACCAACCTTCTACGATGGAGGAGGCATGCCCACTACAGGTCGGACAGTGGTCTGCACCCCCTACAGGCTGTGCCTCCCACGTCTGGGCTGGCGGCTCAGCGGGCCATGCCTCACTCCGTCGGGCTTCCTTCCATTGCAGGTTGTCGGCCTTGCGAGCCACACGCCTTGTAGGCCGAGCCTGCTCTATTGCGGTCCAGGTCAGCTCTCAACCCAATAGGATGAGCCCACCAAGGCCCAGCCCAGTCGGTTCATCCTAAACCAAGTTGGGTCGGCCCAGACTGGTTCGGGCCGGGTCGGTCCGACGAGGTCGGACTAAACCGGGGCCCCACCGGACCCAGAAAAACATAAAGGGCCATATCATGCGAATTAGAAGTCTGTTTAACAAACCGTCTACGGTTCTAGAATCCTTCGAGTGATACTATCCATTTGGTATACTCCACATGAGTTTTTGAGATTGTTGGAGTACACCCAAGTTGGATCAAACCCAAATCCAACCTGGCACTCAGAACTAAAACGCTTATAACTCACACACCGATCCTTTTATGTTGAAACTCTTACGACCTGTAGGTCCTATTGGATAATCCCTTGGGGAGCTTAGTGGAGGTTGTTGTATGACCGATATCTTGAGGGGTAGTTTCCACGGAACTGGAGTACACAGAGTGCGGGTAATCATATGGCCGATTGTAACGTGATTATAGAACATCGATCCTTTGTGGGCTAGAATCTATTGATATTGTATGGGTTAGCTTATATTATATCTTGTGCGGGTTAGCACTCAGTGATCAAGTGTGGGTCAGTGCATACCGATCCTGTGTGGGTTAGATCCTATGTGGGCCAGCAGGGTTTAGTACTTATAGATCATGTGTGGGTCTATAGCAGTTATTCTTAACCGAATAAGATGATCTAGCCTTACAACTAATCATTTGTACTTATGAACTTATGTTATACCTGGTGTGAGCTGAGACTTCACCTATGTGGTACTTCTTCATCCTGGTGTACATGTGTGGTACTTCTACCTTCATGGTGTTGTCTTCGTGGTGTTACTTGTGTGGTACTTCTACCTTCATGGGGTGGTCTTCTTGGTGTTACCTATGTGGTACTTCCACCTTCAAGGTGTTATCTTCATGGTGTTACCTGTATGGTACATCAATCTTTGTGGTGTTACCAGTGTGGTACTTCTGTCTTTGTGGTGTTACTTGTGTTGTACTTATACCTTCTTGGTGTTACCATTTTGGTATTCTTCCCTCATGTGTGAGATGATAATATCTTGATTACTTAGGTATATGTATTAGAATATACCTAAGTAGTGTTGATGCCTATTGATTCGTGCTTTCATATTGAGGTCTTGCATTTTTAGAACTCTAGGAGACCTATGGGGGTCTCAATGTCCATATAGGGTATCATTATACTCACCACTGCACGGTCTATGCCCGCACCTTGTTGTGTCTTATGCCGATGACAGATAGCATTGATCGAGCCTGAGGGAGCTAGGACTGGACGATACTCAAAGTTGGACCATTAGGTGTGATGTGACGCAGGGACTAATGATCATGAAATGTACCTAACCTTTTGGTAGGATCCTTGGTTGATTATCCAGGAGTTTCTTTTAACCTTTTAGATGTATTTGTACATTTCAGTTGTATTTGTACATTTTAGTTGGCCTTGTATTCCGGTCCCTTTACTTTCAGCACACCTTTTTACCACAGTAGATTAATCATGGTTGCCTCTCATAGTACTCTTGGTTTTTTTGTGATTGTAAAGTATTAAAGGAAATTCTTTACCATTATAAGTATATGCCTTTTTGATGTTATTCTCCATCCCTTTGCCTATGTAAGGTGGGTTGGGGGAAGTCATGGAATGGGCCCCACGGGATTGGTCGTGACAAACTCGTATCAAAGGTGTTTGTTCTAATGAAGAACTAGGACTCTGATATTTTCTATTCAACAACAGTGATAAGTGTTATGATTGTGGTTTTTAGTTCGGGGAATCCAGTGTTGTTGTGGTGGCCGATATCCATACACTAGGACCCTAAATTCTAATTTCTGACTCAGTGCACGGAAACACTGATTGCGTGTGTTTTCGAAGAGTTTTTCATATGATCTCTTTGAGTCAGCTCACCAGGTATAAATTATCATCCATGGAGTGCATGTTTTATTTCAGGATACTTCTATGTAAACAACCTACTAGGAATATCGAGAGATTATGTGATGATGGTCCACTGAGTGAAGAGGACACAGTGTAGGGCCCTCTTACTGTTTTAACACCTTCGGGTGGTGTACCAGCCGCTCCACTACCTATTGGGAATCTGTTGCCACCAGCCCCACAAAAGAGGGTGCATGACAACTGAGCGCATCTCCGGGGTTATAGCGGTAGAGGCCTCCAAGGTTTTGAGGTTATACAGACCTGCAAGAGGTTGAGGACTGGCTAAAGGTTCTTTCTAGAGTTTTCTGCCTAGTTGGAACACTAGCTGAACTTATGGTGATCCTTGTAGCCAGTTTCATTCAGGAAGCAGTAGGGAGACAATAGAGCTTGATTCTCTAGATACATGATGATGTTACCCTCATCTAGGAGGACTTCAAGGGACTTTTCAATGGACTTTTTGTCCCAAAAACTCTACGCTCAATGCATATATAGGAGTTGCTGCGCTTATAGCAGGGAATCATGATTTTGATTTAGTACTCAACGAGGTTCACTGATCTCTCCCGCTAGTCCATCAACACAGTATAGTACCCCTTCTTCAGGTCCCAATGCATTGAGTAGGGTCTTTGATGGGAGATCTGAGCATTGATTATATCGCTCAGCATTCCGATGTAGGTTGTGCTGTTAGCGAGAGTAATTTTGGTGGAGATCTTCCTAGATGAGCAGGAAACTATAGAGAGAGCCCCCACCAGTTGTTAGGTATTAGAGTCATCTGTAGTAGGTAGTATGCAGATGACGCAAGGGCCCAAGTGATCCAGGCCTTCTGGTGGACGAACTTAGGATACAGGGTTGGTGGTGCGGGGCTCACGAGACAGAGGAGGATAACATAAGAGCAAGCTATGCTACTCGAGAAGTAGGCATGATCACATGGCATGAGACTGCCCGACCTGCCATACTGTTTTCCAGCAGCTGGCCAATGGACTGCCAAGGTAGAGGAAGAGATTCAATAGGGGAGGTCTGCAGGTAGTTGGAGGGCGTTGC
Source organism: Viscum album (assembly GCA_963277665.1). Lineage (NCBI taxonomy): Eukaryota > Viridiplantae > Streptophyta > Magnoliopsida > Santalales > Viscaceae > Viscum > Viscum album. Next base: position 1,996,575,822 of record OY728151.1, read on the forward strand.
GGAGGAGTTGTCCATGTAGTAGGTGGTGGGCATCGATTCGATGTTCTACCTCCACATCCTCAGGGTGGTCCACCCTGACCACAAGGAGTAGGTGGACAGGGACCAGATCTGCTCCAGGTTGCTGAGGCCTCCAACCACGGTACTCTGGAGATGGTTAGAGGTATGATCTATGTTTACTCCACCTTAGATGTAGTGCTTATAGACATAGGTGAGAGTCGTTATTTTATTTCAACAACCCTCATTGAGAGCTTACATAATCTGGTGGAGCTATTGGCTTGATCATTATGGCTACAGAGTTTTATGAGAGAGGATTATATGATAAAACACTGGTACCAGTAGTGTGATACTACTCTAGGAGGTGAGAACTTCGGTTGGGATCTCCTAGTAGCGGCGTCGAGGCCATACGACGTCATCTTGGGTATGAACATGTTTACCACGGTCTGTGATCAGATTGAAAATATTAGGCGCAATGTGTTTTATGTCCGCGAGGCTGGGACCAGATTTTCTTTCACTCTATGGAAGGGAACCATTGGATCATATGATGGACATACCAATAGAAGGGTGCATCCTATCACACATTAGATGGACAACTTTACCCTTAGGGCAGTTGATGTTGGGAGTCTGAGTTATCCTGTATTGGTGGACCAGTATGCTGATGTCTTCCCTGATTATGTTCCGGGACTACCTCCACGTAGAGAGGTATACAATTATATTAACATTTACCCAGAGATGACACTGATATTTAAACTATCATATCGAATGGATCCCGCGATTCTTTATGATTTACAGGTTTAGTTGGAGGACATAAAGAGAAATGGGATCATAAGGACTGATGTTTCTCAATGGGCAACCCCGATTTTGTTTTAGAAGAAGGTAGATGGGAGTTTGAGACTATGTGGTGAATATCGGTGCTTGAACTACGTGAAAGTGAAGTACTAGTATCACTTTCGAGTATTGATGATCTTTTTGATCAGCTATAGGGAGATCGTTGGTTTTCAAAGATAGACCTCAGATCAGGCTCTCCTTAGCTCAGGGTACTAGATGAGGATGTTCGTAAGACATCATTGAGATGTAGGTCAGGCCACTATGAGTTCTTGGTGATGCCATTTGTCCTGACCAATGCCCTAAAAATGTTCATGGGACTCATGAACATTATCTTTTTTCCATACCTCAGTTTATTTTTGGTGTTCTTCATCGATGAAATCTTGATATACTCAGCAATGGAGGAGGAGCTTTCATATCATCTGCAGATAGTTCTGAATACACTCTGAGAGCACTAGCTTTATGATAATATCTTGAAGTGCAAGTTCAGGATATGAGAGGTCCATTTTTTTGGGAAACATTATCTTAGAGGATGGAGTTGTAGTGGATCCAGTAATGATAGAGGTTTTACTTTATTGGGAGCCACCCAGGAGTGTGACCGAGGTATAGAGTTTTCTAGGGGTTGGCTGGATACAACTAGATATTCAAGCTTTAAATTTCTATAGTTACGATAACCTATTCAGCGTTGACGAATAAGGGACAACCCTTATTTTGGATGGATAAATTCTAGGAGTGTTTTCATGAGCTGAGGCAGATACTGACGAGTGCCCACATCTTGAGGCTACCTGAAGAGGTCATTGGGTATGTAGTCTGCTGCGATGCATCAAGGAACATACATGTGTGTGTCCTAATGCAGGAGTGAGTAGTGATCACTTATGGATCACAATAGTTAAGGAGACATGAGTAGAACTATGCTACCCACAACCATGAGTTAGAAACAATGGTCTTAACCCTAAAGATGTGGCGAAATTACCTAATGGGAGAATGTTTCATAATCTACTCTAATCACCAGAGTCTCAAGTATATCTTCTCTCAGAAGGACCTGATCTGGAGACAAAGGTGATGGATAGAGTCTCTCTAGGACTATGACTTTGAGATATTCTACACTCATGGGAAGGGGAACATGGTAACATGTGCACTCAACATGAGGTTTGGTCTCTAGTTGCTGAGTGAGGAAATAGAGATGCTATCCGCGTTTCAAATATCCTTTTTATACAGAGTTGGAGTAGCATACCTCTAGACTTTGATAGTCACTACCCCAATTTTTATGAATGTCAGGGAGGCGCGTCTTGGGGACATTGACTGTGAGGATTTACGTGCTCATATATCCTCAGGACTAGCACCTGATTTAATTTCTAAAGGTGGAAAGAACATCATCCTTTTCAGATGATGTTCTACGGTATCGGTGGAGCTACCTGAGGAGGTTTTGAGGGATTTTTATACATCCCCATTGGCAGTACATCCAAGTGGGGATAATATGTACCAGGACCTCTAGCATCAACACTGGTGGCCAGGGATGAAGAAAGTAGTGGCATAGTTTGTTTCTCGATGCCTCACATGTCAATAAGTGAAGACCGAGCATCAGGTTCTAGTATGCCTAACACAACCTAAAAAGGTATCATAGTGGAAGTGGGATGAGATCTCCATGGAATTTTGGACAATGCTTACACATACGTCCAGGTTACATGATTCCATCTCGGTGATCGTTGACCAACTCACCATGTCGGACCACTTCTTACCTATCTAATAGAAGATATCAGTAGAGGTCTTGGTACACTACTACATATAAGAGATTGTGCGACATCATGTGGTGATATTGACTATTGCCTCTAATAGTGACACATGTTTTAATTCCTATTTGTGAAAGGGATTGTAGGAGGAATTCAGGACTCGGCTAAGTTTGATCACCGCCATTCATCATTAGATGGATGGTAAGACGGAGCAGACCATTCTGGTGCTGGAGGTCAGGCTCCAAACATGTGACCTAGTTTTTGGCCTTAGTAGGGAGGATCACTTACCCATGGTGGAGTTCACGTACAATAACCGATATCACTCCACCATCGGTATGGAACCATTTGAGTCCTTATACAGTTGACCTTGTAGATAAACTCTATGCTGGAAGGACACAGGTGAGTCAACATTTTTGGGTCTAGAGTGTGTACGGGCTACCACAAAGAAGGTGAATATAATCCAAGAGCACATGAAGACTCCATATAGTAGATAGAAGTATTATGCAGACAGGAGGCGAAGACCATTTGAGATCAAGGAGGGAGACCATGTCTTACTATGGGTCTCACCTCGATGAGGTTTACAGAGATTTGAATGTGGTAGTAAAATCTCAAAGAGGATTATCGGACCATTTATGATACTTTGGAGGGTTGGTGAGGTAGCATACCACTTGGCACGACCACTGCAATTGGAGAGGGTGAATTAAGTCTTCCACGTTTCCCAATTGAAGAGATATTTCATGACCCATCTCATGTCATCAACCCCAACATGATGGACTTTGATGATTGGGCGACGTTAATTGAGGTTCTGGTAGAGATTGAGGATCGATAGAAGTGGGTCCCTCATGGGTGGTCGATTCCTCCAGTGCACGTTCATTGGTAGTACGGGAACCTCTAGGGGAGAATATGGGAGTGGGAGGCTCATATTCTTAGTCAGTACCCCAATTTTTATTCTTAGTCTATGTTGTGGATTTTGGGGTTGAAAATCCCTAAGGTGGGGAGAATGTAAAGACCTTGATTTTCCATAATTTTTTTAATTATATGGAAGTATTACGAGTCCGTAAAAATTGACGGTGCATGATCCCAGGTTCCAGTGTGCTCAGAATGAATTTATGAACTTTTTTTAAGGTGTGTTTAGTAAACGCACGAGCGGCGTTTCATAACTTTTGAACTGGTGCTCAGATTAAAAATATGAGGGCACAGTTGAATCCATAGCTTCAAGATTCGCATATGGGATGATTCACAATGACCACAGTTGGTCCAGAGAAAAATTTATATTTTGGGACATTTAAATGAATAATAAAAAAAACATAGTTAAATTTTATTTGCACTCTTTTCCTACAATGGATAAGAGGCCACATGGGAACAGCGACGTGTCAATACATTAAATGGATTAACCTGTCAATCCTAAGTAATAGCTTCATTGGGGAGTTGGGAAGGTTCGTAATTAATGATCCTCCATTAATTACCAACATCATTAATTAACCATTCCATCTCCTATTTGTATGAAGCTTGGAGAGTGGTTTCAACACTACTTCACCAATCAAGAATGTGCTGACAATTTTCCAAGACGCCAAACCATTGGTTGATGGAGTCGGTTTCGAAAAGCAGTGATGAGCAACACCAAAACCCCGAAAAGAATATTGGTAATCAAGCGACGTTGTTGGAGGATAGTTGTGGGGATGACGCACACTGAAACACTTCCTCAATCACAGGAGTTCACCATCATTCATGAGGCAGGGGTTTGATTTTTGTTTAATTAAATATTTTTTCTTGAACCCTTTAATCCTCTATCATGATTAGAAGCTAAAAAGGAGGGAACATTCCTAAACAACCCAACCTGGACCCTCCGCTATCATTCTACCCTTTCACCTTTGGGGAAGACCGTTAGTGCGGTATCACCAACTGTATATGAAAGAGGCGGCATGATGTCCCTTGACACAAGAGGAGGCCGCGACACTAAGATATGAAATTTAGCAGAGCGGCTGGGATTGGCCTTCCATAGAGGAGATGCGGCCCAATTTCATGCACCACCATTGAGAAAGGTGTCACGGATCGTCAGCCACATCAGTTGGAGGAGGTGGACGACACATCGGCTGGCCGTGGAAGAAGAGGGCGGCGAGACCAGCGTGCCACTGGAGGGCAAGAGTCTGCGGTCGAAGCCATGACAAAGGTAGAACATGTCGCGCGGGTTCCACAGTGACCTGGCGACTCCCACCTGGCACTGCCGTTCCATAATCCAAATTGCCTTCATGACTTTCGGAATATTGGGGTACTCACCACCCCCCTTGTCAGCTCGGGGCGGGCAGTGGGGCCACCTGTCTAGCGGGCCACCTGTCCAGTGGGCTGCCTGTCCAGTGGGCCTCCTGTCCAGCAGGCCACCTTCCCCTACAGGCCATGCCTTAGGCAACCGGGAAGCCTTCCGTTGTGGGTCGTGCCCCCATGCGGGCGAGGCCTCCCCCTGGCGGGTTGGTCTGCTCCCTTGCGGGTCGGGCCACTGCACCCCAACTACGGGCCGGGTTGAGCCCGCTGCCGCATCGACCAGTCGGATCAACCCGAACCGGTCGAGTCGGCCGAGACCAGGCTGGACGAGTTGGGTCGATCGGGTCGGACCGGACCCAGGCCCAACTGGACCCTGAAACACTTAAAGGGACATATATTGAAAAACGGATGTCCCTTTCATGAACTGTCTGTAGCGTTGGGACCCTTGGAGCATGATGATCCATTGGGTATACTCCACCTGTGTTTTGGAGATTGTTGGAGTACGACCGGGTTGGATCAAACCCGAATCCAACTGGGACCTCGAAACTAAAACAATTATAACTCATAGACCGGGTGTCCGATTTATGCACCGTCTGTCGAGTTGGAACCATTAGGACATTGCAGTCTTTTAGGTTATTCATTGGTGGAGAATTGTGGCGGTAGTGGTATGACTGATATCCAGAGGGGTATATCCCTAGAACTAAAGTGCATCGAGTTAGAGGAATCATGTGGTTAGCTATAACATGAAAAAAGAACATCGATCCTATGTGGGACAACATCTATAAATCCTGTGAGGGTCATCTTCTATCAAATCCTTTGTCGGTCAGTGCTCAAGGATCCTGTGGGGGTCAGTGCATACTGATTCTATGTGGGTTAGATCCTGTGTGGTTCAATGAGGGTTGGTACCTATTGAACCTATGTGGGTCAGCAGTAGTGATTCTTAATAGAATAAGATGATCTAGCCGTATAACTAATCATTTGTACTTCTGTACTTATGTTATACCTAGTGTGAGATAAGATTTTACCTAAGTGGTACATCTTCTTGGTGGTGTACATGTGTGGTACTTCTACCTTCATGGTTTTTTCTTTTTGGTGTTACATGTGTGGTACTTAAACCTTTTTGGTGTTCTCTTCGTGGTGTTACCTGTGTGGTACTTCCAACATCGGGGTGTTGTCTTCGTGGTGATACTTGTGTGGTACATTAATTTTGTCGTGTTGCCTGTGTGGAACTTCAATCTTCATGGTGTTACCTATGTGGAACCTCTACCTTCATGGAATTATCATTTTGGTATTCTTCCCACATTTGTGAGATGAGTATATCTCGATAACTTAGGTATAAGTATGGGCATATACCTAAGTAGTGTTGATGAATATTTCTTCTTGATTTGAGATTCAGGTATTTCTTTGCGGTATTTTCTTTGATGAACTCTTGGAGACCTACGAGGGTCTCGGGGTCCCTACGGAGTATCGTCATACTCACCCCAGCATGGTCTATGCCCACACCATGTTGTTTCTTGTGTAGAAGACAAGCAACATTTATTGGGGTTGAGGGAGCCAGGACTGGACAGTACTCGAAGGTGGACCATTTGCCGTGACGTGACACAGGGAATACTGGTCCTGAGGTGTACCTAACATTATTGTAGGATCCTCGGTGGATGAACTAGGAGCTTTTTTCACCTTTCAGTTGTATTTTCACTATTATGTTGTATTTTTTATTTTCAGTTGGGCTTGTTTTTTCTCCCCTTTACTTTCAGCAAACCTTTTTACTACTGCAGTTTACTCATGGTTGTCTGTCATTGTACACTCTTTTTTGTGTGTTTGTATAGGATTAAAGGCAATGCATTCTCGTTATAGGGATATGAATTTCCGGTGTTAGTCTCCAACCCTTGACCTTGGGAAGGCTGGCATGGGGTAGTCCCAGAATGAGCCTTAGGGTACGGGTCATGACAGAGGATTTTACCGATTCAATTACTCTGTATTAGAACCTTCATAGGGAAATTTATTTGGTATTTGGTTGAGGAAAAAGCTCTTAGACCTAGTGGAGATACATATAAATAGGATTTTGACTAAATTTTACATTATTACAGAATTTAGAGGTGTGATGAGAAGAGGTGGTGAGGGATTGTATTTATAATTTGATGGCGGGGGAGGGGATTATTGTATTTATTAGTTTATAATTTTATCTCAACACTAGGAATATTTTTGAAAAATATCACTAAATATACTAAATAATTATGGAGAGTTCGATATTATGGTATTATATGATCCATATATCATATATTACACAATAAATCAGGTACGTGGTAAATATCATAAATTATTGTATTTCTCTATTCACCAAAAATTCAAACATTTTAAAAAAATCTCAAAAACTCACCCTAACAAATTTTCAATGTGTAGAATGAAAAAAATGATCTCATTTTTATGAAAATAATTTTATAAATAATATAAAAATAATTTTTAATTAAAATAATAATTTATTAAAAAAATATGGATTTTAAAAATCTAACTGATTTTATGAAACGATGAAAAATTAGTTAAGGTCTCATAAAATTATATTATAATAATAAGACAAAAAATATTAATTTATGAATAAAATTTCTTTTAAATGTTTATATTAGTTACAAAATTGTATATAATACTTTATGTTTTCTAAAATTATCAACATGTGATTTATCATTTTAAAACATATATTTACTTATATAATGATATAATTATAATATATTTTCATTTTTAATATGGATAAATTATATTTATACATCTATAATGAGGTTACAATTCTTTTGGTTGGATTAATACACCTAATGGTCTTATTACTATTCCAAAGGTCATGTTACTATTCTATTAGTATAGGTTCCTTGATTTATATGAATATTACTTATTTCACTCTTCACTTATGAGAGTGAATTATCTATTGTTCTCATTATTCTATATATGTGTTTTATAATAGAAAATGGAAAATTATATTTATAAATTTTTGGGTTGTTTCAATTTACATATCATGTATCACTTTTATATGATGTTTCAATTCCTTATAGATATATTTTAGTTTAATTTCATATATAAGGATTTGAATCACATCCAAATCCATCTATATCATGGAAAACATTAGTGAAACCATTTAACATGTTAATACCCAGATTTAAATAATTCAAAAAATCATACATCCATGGAAAATAGTTTATTATCCCTAATAAGATCTCCAAACAATACTCGACAACAAATTCTAAAATAAAAAACTCAAAGATGGAAATACCTATATTAATAAGGGATCTTACATCCTCCCCACAATATAACAACTCATCCTCAAGAAGATCCATACATCACTGTGGGGTCTCGATGAACATATTTGACACTCTGCTTGCATATCAGAATCCCTCTCTCATGTATCCACCTAAACTCGCCCATGCTACCACTAAAATCAAACCAGAGGTATACTACTGCCATAGAGATAATTCTCACTATTTTCCAAAATCATTATCAAATTCTCTTCAATGGAAACTTGTGAACTACGATCGACGTCTACTATGTCTATCATATGAGAAAGGTTCTGATAAAATCTCTAAAGCTATAAAACATGAAACAAATTGTCCATTTAACTACGGTACTATAAAAGAGATATTAGTTATGCTACTAGATATAACCCTTCTGCTAACACAAAAATCCCAATAAAAACCTAGTAAATTTCATACCCTATTTTCTAATATGGCATTTTCTCAACTTAAGAGACTCATGAAGGAAAACAGAATGATGAACCTCAAACTCTAGGGGTAATCTCTGACTGTCAGCATATAATTTATGTATGCTTTGTGTAGTCACCCACCACCTCCTAATCAACTGAACCTACTCAGATTTATCATATATGATACTAGGCCCAACAAACACTGATTCACCTACCTCCAACCAAAAAAGCGTCAAATGGAAATTCCTTCCATGAAAATCCAAGAATTTTTCCATCTGAATGGATTCATGGAATATGGTATTATATGAAAACTCATAGAGTATCCTATAATACATCAATTAACCACATAAATCCAAAACACAAGCTCATAAATATATCCTCTAAAACCTAAATAGTAAGTTCAGATTATCTGTTAGTCATTATATGATAGATTGTCATTAATATAACATGTGATTGAAGATTTTTCTAAATAGCCTTCTATAATAATAATGTGAAATGTGGAAGTTTGTCTACAATGATACTCATTAGAAAACCTTATAGTCAAACTACCTCGCAAATGTAATGAATACCTAGATCATCGACTATGATGGTCTCCCTGGTAGGAAACATGTCATCTATCATCTTTAATCGATCAAGAATCACCCATAAAACATAATTCTTATGAGGGTTTCCTAGGGAACCCTTTCAATAAATCCAAAGTTACATCATCCCATTTCCACTAAAGAATGGCTAAAGTATACAAAATTCTAGCTGGCCTCTAATGCTTGGAATTCACCTACTAACAAGTGAAACATCCCTCCACTAATCTAGGTACCTCAATATTAATTCCCAACCATATGGATTTTATTTTAATATAATGATACATCTTTGTACAACTAGGATTTACCTCCCCTCAAGAATCATGAAACTCTCTTATAACCTCCTCACACAAGCCTATAGAAATCAATACTCATCCATGGTATAGAATATAATTTCGTCTTTCCAGAGACCATCCTGATGGTGTCTCCCCACAATATATGATCTCTATAAAAACTAATCCATATGAATTAGATGACTATGTGGTCTTTAATTTTTCAAAATCATAGTTATAATAGATATCTAAGTCATATATACTCATCCCAAGGAATCCTAAACTTCTAGATCCACGTATTCTAATATTAATATCATCAACCAATCATCACAAGACACCTACAGAACCTCTATACGTGTCATGCAGTTTAATGTGTCGATAATGAAATTCACATTTCCTAGTGTATAAGCTAACATGTAGTAGAATCTTTGTAGATAATTTACCCGCCTCCTCTATCAAAGGTATGGGTCCCACTGAGAATGATTTACCTATGTCAATTATTGTCCGTGTATACAATAAACCTCTAACCCATGAGATAAATCCTCTATTATCTAACGGAATTTACACCTACATCCAACATCAAATACTGAGTTGGGTAATTCATATCATGTGGTCTTATCTATCTAGAGTTATATGCAACCAGTAAATCCTATTTCATGAGAACTTCTATGAGTTCATCTTTAGATTCATCATAGTAGATAATATATTCATTACATGAAATTGGTAAATTTAGGATAGGTGTTGAGGTCATCCTACAATTCATCTCTTGAAAATATCTCTCAAAAAATCTAACTAAACAAGCTTCACCCCCTTCATGGTCATGCCAGACATCGATGCTACCAAATGTGATAAGACTCAGATAAATCCCCAATAATAACATGTCAATCCCTGAAAGATATAAACATAAAAGTCATTATATTGATTCTCTCAAGACACCATAACTATAAATTTCTCTGGGTGCAATAACACTCCTCCCTCTAATATGACATAGGCCATCAAGTGAACTTTATCAGTATAGAAACTAAATTTGGTTATCATGCCAAAAATATGATGCTCTCTCTAGGTACTCAAGAAAATGCCATGATGTTGGGAATGATCATCTGTTCATTTGGATTACACTATGAAATCATTAAAAACCCACCAAAATATGGTCCAAAAAATGTTGAATGATCTAATTAATCATGTCTATGAATACCATCAATCTATTATTCAAAACAAATAGCATCACTCTGAACTCATTCAATCCATACATTCCCCTAAATGTTATTGGAGGAATGTATGATGGCCTCACATTCAACTTGTGATATCATGATATGAAAATGATATTCGAGAAGATATTATCATCTCTTAGATAATCGAAGATATTTTCAATGCATAGAATATGATATTGGTTCTTGGCCATCAAATGGTTCAATCTATGATAATCCGCACATAATCCCATAGTTCCATTATCCTTTATGGCGAAGATAACTGGAGAGCCATAAGGAGATGTACTAGGCAATATGAAACCCTTAGTTTCAATATATTCTAGTTGAAATTTAATCTCGTGATGCTCTCTTGGTTATATTCTATATATTGGGATGAAACCAGGATCTTCTCCTAGCACTAACTTGGTCATAAACTTCATATCTCACTCATGCAGTAAGCTAAAAAAGAGGCAAAGAAACAATACCGAAAATGGATTACTAATAAGGAAAAATAATCTTGAGGAACTATTCAATCATCTATAGAGATACTAGATATATGATACCTGAGAAAATGCAATATACACTTTTTCTCATGACCAACCTAATGATCCCACTCACATGGGTGAGAATGCATAACTCCATCTAGAGATATAAAGGTATCTCCCCCGGTAATAGTGGATTTGTTCCTAGTATAGAACAAAAAAAAATACATTCCATGAATTAGATTGAATCATATAATATTCAGAAGAAATTGGACTGAAAATATATATTAACCACCCATATCATTGTAGCATGCCATGAAAAATTTTATTTTATTTGACTGTACATGAAACAGTGTGTCGAAGGTTAAAATAGAAACCAAAATATCTATATCCATGCCCAATTTTTTTTTATAAAAATAGGGGAAAAAGGAAAATGATTCAGCTGTATTAAAAAAAGAACATGCAAGAGTTGTGACATTTCAAACCTGAGTACCACTCAGAGTTTCCCTGATCGCGATTGGTTGCATGTCTTCATGAACACCTCCACGTAAACTAGAGGCCTATTGAAATAAGTAAGGTCCCAGGGTGTGTCTGTGGGAGGAAAGATCCTCAAAAATAGATTGGAGAATAATGGATAAGTAATTATAGATGAAATAGAAAAAGACGTAATATAATATAAAAGACAGTGGAAGCTGACAGTATAACAACTAGACTAGTAACTCACCATATAAGAAATAAGATATAAAAATTTTATTAAATATATTATAATAAAATTTTCAGAACATGTTCATATAAAAAAGTATGATGACATATTTCATGTCTCTAGAAAAAAGAAAACATGGATGCAAGTTGTAGGAAATACATTATTTAAAAATTAATAAAAAATTCAAAAATTATCCATCATCACAAGAACCATCTTAGTAAAACACTACCATGCTCCATCCTAATGCATGAAATCTAGATCTGGTGAAAAATTTGGGATACTTCCCCTTATCAACACCTGCATTCATGTAATATTTTAGGGTACCAATGGAGTACCAGATAGTGTGTGAGATAAATCTCAGTGGGCCACCACCAACAACCTATATAATACATAGTCTAGTAAATATAAACCGAAACATTGTGTAGGCATATGTAAAACTTATATAATTACAATAATGTATATACCCTGATACCTACTTCAGCCTCATATGGTGTCTGAACACGTAATCATTTAATTAATTATGAACTAATTTATAATTAGTGAAGTAATAGACACTAATGTGTGACCAAGTCATCCTATAATAATAATAATAATAATAATAATAATAACATAGGAAACATGGTAATAACAAAAGCATCACTGTTGATGTTATTAATTACAGAGGATGCAAGGTAGTAACCAAGTCATCTGTAATCTCAGGGGTAAAGCCAAATTAGTAATAACCTATAGCATAGCTATGATGTGTCTGAGTGTAATACAAGGGAAATATCATACGTAATTATATTCTAGATTGTATTAACACTGTCCAAGGATATCATCAAAGGTAAAACATTTTATGCTTGACTGGGCCCAATGGGGTTAACCATAGTGCCATGTTTCTGAAGATATCTTGTTGGGTCTAAGGAGTATATCTAAGTAATCCCAATATTTGTAATCTAATTAATTGATCCTAGGTAATCATTCCTAGAATCCTCTTATATAAAAGTACCATGCTCAACGTTATGAATCTCCCTTGGAAATATGCTCCTTTAATCATACTAGTGTCCAATGAGTGCTCAATGCATTCCCCTGGGAAAATAGGTCTAGGTCATGTTTTACCATCCTATAAACTTAATAATGTCTATATGAAATTTGAATCATTTACTTATATCATTATTTAATTTTTTCATGTAATATTCATACCATTTACTATGCTTATTGGTTCATTATATTAACTTTTACTATTGTGATAAGGTCTACAAGAACATGTAACTATTTAGTATTTTAATTACTTAATCATTTAATTGGTTCATTCATTTAATATTCATAATCATTACAATGATGTATAAGGACATGCAATCATATGAAATTTAATTATAGTATTTAATAAATTCAAGTGATATTTATTGTTATACTTTACAATTACCATTTTTGAGGTTCATAAATTAATTATAACACTTACCTGAAAAGGGACATGTGATAACTATACATCTGTTATCCATTTGTAAATTTAGGATCCATTGATTAAATAATATCACTTACCTTAGAAGGATCATGTGATTTCATTCCCAAATGGTGCCGAAAATATTCATAAAAACCCCCTAATGTCACAACTAATGGAGAACCATACATGGTGTGGAAGGCATTGAGGTGTCAACCTCCAATGATACATGAAAAAATTATAAACAAGGAACTTGAATATGATCTTGATGATTATAATCATGACATATGAATTTAATATATAGCTCCCATTGAAATCAGAATTGAAAATTGAAGTAAGATTACAAAACCTCATGACTTTTTCATGAGTTCTGAACCACCTAGTTCAAACCTATAACTCTCTCCTTATAAAATATCTACCATTAGTTTGTCATGGATCTGAAAAAAATGGAATAATGGATCAATTCCATAAAACAGGGCATAGGAATCTTCATCAAAATAGCATAATTAATGTGAAGAAAAATGAAAAACTAATACAATGGATCAAAGATCTTACCTTTAGAATCATATGATACCAATGAAGATTTGACTAGACAATGAATGAAGGAATGGGATCATAAACTAAGATCATAGGCATTTGGGAGCTCCAATGTGAGTAATGGGAGGTTCCTAGAATTGGAAATGAAAATAGGAGAGAGTGGTAAGTCTGTTAATAATTTATCACTTTTTCTGGACATTTTACCTAAAAATCATAGGGTCACATGTTTTGGACACATAGTTTTCCAAACAATGTTGAAATTGTTCTCCCCTTACGACATAAAGAGGGAATCCCGAACGATTTCATGTGTATAGTTTGAGTAACCATCTGAAAACCCTACACAATGCTCTGTTAAATTAAAAAAATATCACCAAATGGTTGAGTGCCTTAGGATATATGGTTTCCTCAAATAATGTGGCATCTTGATTCCCTATGTCCATCAATTCCATAGTAATAGAAACCCTGTGGACTAGCTTTCTAAGTCTCTATTAACCATATGGCCCTGTTGTTTTCTCAACCGGTAGGGTTTTCTAAATCCAAAAAAAATCTTTTGAAACACTGGTAACCATAATGAACACATTGGACATCCTTATAATGTATAAAATATATAATTATACAAAAAATAAAAGGATCCATAACTCATATAAAAATGGTGTTCTTATATTATTCCCCCATTAACAGAACTTATCCTCAAGTTAACCCTCCAAGGGTGGAAGAACACTGTATGAGAAAAATCCAACCACTAGCAACGTACATGGGTCTCCCACTCCAATGTGTTGTCTTAGACAAATTTTTGCTTCCATAGAACATGTATTAAGGGAAAAACAAGCCTCATAGATACTTTATTAGTATTTAATGATGTGTATTGGATACTCATCAAAGAAATCATCAATAACAAAATAATCCTCTGCATGGAGAAAAGTTTCAGACAAATCAGAATGATAATGGGAAATATAATTATTGTGTAATATTACATTCATTTCTTGATTCCTAAAAGGTACTATAAATTTATAAGCTACTAAATCTACTCTATCCATAGTCATATATTTCTTGAATTTTGTTTTCGATAACTTCCCTTGCCTTTGAATCCATATATGACAATGTCTGGGTAGTACATGCTAGAAAACATGATCCCAAACCTAGAAATACACTGTACATAGATAATGATTGGCATAATATTTATATCGTGACAGAGTATTAGGAATATTCTTTATAATAATCTTAATATACTCTGAAGTCTCATGCATAAGATGAGGACGTCGTAAGACTACCTCACATATCTCCATTTAGCACAGTAGTTAATGACCCAAAAAACTATAAAATGACTCATAATGATCCATATGAATCATAATATGAATGATTTGTTTCATAGGTATACTCAACATCTGGTATATTCATATCCCTTGAACCATATAAATCAAGGACACATTCTCAAATAATGTCCCCTAACACTTGAATCATCTATTCTAATTTGCTACTAGTCTGAGGGTGTAAAGTTATGCTCAGAAGCACCTATATACCCATATCTCTCTATAACCCCTACCAAATAATATATGAGAAATTAAAATACCAATCTAAAATGTTATATTGAGGGACCCCTTATAGATGGATGATCTGATGGGAATACATTCTTCCCAACTCATCAACTGAGAAAGTATCACTAGTATGAAGGAAGTGGGATACATTACTTAGTCAATCCACAACTATCAAATCTAAATCACAAAATCAAGGAAAACTCGGTATATTAATGAAAATATCTATAGAATCATTTTCCCACATCCATTTTTGGATCTATGATGGTTGTAACAAGCCAGAAGGTAACTGGTGCTCCACCTTCTCCTACTGGCAGGTGGAACCCCTAGTGATAATAATCATCTATCTGACATTTCATCCTAGGCCAACAATACCAGAATTTCATATCTTAATACATCATGGAGATTCATAGATGAAATATCCATTTATAGGAGGTAATCTCTCACATTAGTTCCTATATCATATTTTTAGGAAACCAGACACACCGATGTATATGAAAGATATCATCTCAATCAACTAACTAATCTGGAGGGGAGTCCTCACTAGAAAAAATCCCACTAAGAACAAAAACTTTAGTATTGGAAAACCACCTTCTCTTCACCATATCATAGAGAGAAGAGGTAATTTTCAAGGATATAAGTGAATAATTATTGTGACCTATAAGAAAATTCATATGTAGATCATAAAATAAGATCATCATTTTCCATTCATCAATGGCTTCTTATCTGGAATTCCCTTGAGTTTTTCAAATTATTGCATCCACTATCACATTGCCTTTTCAAGGTGTATACGAATTATATTAGATAAATAAATTAAGATATTTGACCCATCATAACTATATGATATTAATGTTGGGATATGTAAAGTTATAAATGAGGATCCTATGATCTGTATACACCACAAAGTTCTCACCCATCATATTGTCTCTCCATTAGCATATGGAACGGAAAATTGCTTCTAGTGGAAGGCCATGATCAAGATAATTCTACTTATGAGGCCTCAAATGATGAGATCTTTGTGAAACATGTATATCCTCTAACATCATCACTCCTCCTAGAACAATGCTTGATGCATCATATAACACTATATAGCCTCTACTAAGAATTTTTAGAATCTAAATTATTTCTAAAACAATCGATTCTTCCAACTCTTGAAAAAAATTTCCCATGATTTAAACCATATAAACATGAAACCCTTATTTTTAAGAGGTTTAAGAGGTGTAGAGATGAATGATAAGTCTTGTATGAAATTCATTTAATATTTATCCATCCCTAAATAAATTCATAGATAAGAAATGTTTTTTGGATATTCCAAGCACAGTACATCACTCACCATATATGGGTTAATTGACACTTATGATTTCAAGATGATATGACCCATGAAATGGAATTTGTTGATCCAGAAGTGGAAAATTATAAACATTTAATAAAGATGATTCTCTATTTTTGTATTCAAAATGATATCTAGGAGTCTATCATGGTCTCCACATGTTTGAAACTACACAAACATGTAAACTATAAAGACCATGATAATGGAATCCAGATCATGTTGATAAAACTATTGGTAAAATCTTAGAAAACATCAAGCACATTAATATGACTAAACAATATTATATGTTACTAATAAAGACTATACCTTCTATGAAAAGTTATATGAGGTATATTTGAAGGCCTGACATGCAACTTATGATAGCCCAATCTTAGGTCGATCTTTGAGAATGCCCTATATCCAAGGATCTCATCAAATAGATCATCTATTCAGGGAAATTGATATCAGTTCATAATGATAAGTTGGTTCAACCATCCGTAATCCATGCAATTTATGAGGGTTTCATTCTTCTTCGGTGTGAAAAAGCATGGGTGAACCCCAAGATGAAGTATTGGGTATAATAAATCCATTGGACTCTATATCATCTAACTATCTCTTGAGATCCTAAAGCTATATACTTTAAATACTATATAATGGAATGGACACTGGAGATTCACCAGGAATGAGATCAATTGAAATATCTAAATATCACTATTATATGTATATGAAAAAAATAATTGTAAAGATTCCCTTGAAACAATCCAATATGGGGGGAATATCCTCCAGGTGTATTCTCTAGTTCCCTATGAAGAGAAAAGAAATCTAGGAGTTCACTACACCTATACCATTATGTTATGGTCCATCCCTGATGGTTGGTACATCCCACTCACTCTTGTGATTATAGCTGCTTCCCTCGGAGGAAGTGAACCCCTCAAGAAATTATAGTCCAAATAGTTGTGAAACAGAACAAGAAAATCCATTCAAAGAAATAAATAAAAGCACATCAACTAGAGTATGAAGAGGACCTATAATACATGATAACGACCAACATCCCTGAGAAAGTATTCTCATTTTGGTATACCCTCTGGCCGCAATCCCAGCAGGGTGTCCAGGGTTATCACCCCATATTAATACAAAATTCCCAGCCCAATAATTTCCATAGTTTATAAATATATATGGTAACATGAATAACCTTTAACGAAATGAAAAGATAAAATAGTGGATGCTACTATAATGGAAAATTTTACTGTAGATAGCCATACACTCTAATCCTTAGGTATCATCTATAAACAATGCATCTAACTGATCTAGGGACCTATGCTTCAATTGGACTACCCTGAGCAGATCCTCTCCATGAAGATTCCCCATAGGATTGTAGGCATGGTACTCAACAAGGTTTATTTCACATTATAGCTTCAGATACCCCTATCATCCACACTGATGGAATGTAACATAACTACTAGTGTGGTTAACCTAATGTTCACTAATCTAGAAACAAACCTCATGGGAACGCTTCTTGATATTGAAACAAATACTTCCATGCCTTGACACTAAAACTCTATAACCAAAACAATCACCTTCACTTTAGTTCCACAAAGTGATAAGAGCCTGATTTATGGTCTCAATAATTGTAGAGAGGTGAATGAATTTAACATGATCATGAATGGAATACCAATCCCATCCTCAATTTTTCTAGCATGTTACATCTCATTTCATGATACAAGTAGTGAGAAGCACAGAAAATCCAAAAAAATGCACCGAATAGTCCATAATAGACCTAACACCCTTAACAAGGTTTATGAGCTCTCAAGATCAGTCATATCATTGCGTATGAGGAAATAAGTGATCATAAGAGCTAGTCTTGAAGTTTGTCCAGACTATTCCCCATTGAAGTCCAGCCTGAGTAATCTCACCATACTAGTTCTTCAATGAATCATGTTGAATGTAGGTGTAATGAATGATCCAATTCTCTACAGGAATATCCATGTGCTCGAATATAGATAGAGTGGACTCCATCCAAGACATTGCAGCATATGGACCACCATACCTTGAGAAGATGGGAAGATGCTACTGATGGAACTCACTTGTTAGATTGGCCATAGTAGTATAGGTCCTAGATCTACCATCATGGAATGAATCTGATTTAGAACACCCTCACAATGTTGAGTGTCAGAGTCTAGTTCTGGTATAACATGTGGTTCCTCAAGTGAAAATCCTAGAAATTGGATTAGAGACTCATGCCCCACTATCTCTATAGCATGTTCATCACTACCTTCCCATCGCATGATGTGAGGATGTCATGGTGGAATAGAACCTCAAATATTAGTAACACACATCAAAACAATATTTAGAGAAAAAAAAAGAAACACTTGAGGAAGAAGAACATATGTATAATGGCTCTGTACATATGTTATTACCCAACTACCCTCTTAGAAGAAAATGTTATTGGTATGCATTTGAGTTTGATCTCATCATTTCTAGTATCTTAAATCTTAGTCTCTTTTTTCCACTTCATATATTGGAAATCATTTCTTTTTATAATTCAAATTTCAAATTTCAAATTTTAGTTTTCTTATTTTCATACTTCAAGGATCAATTAAATTAATCACAACTCTATGTGAATAATGTCTAATATTCCTTATCACTAAAATTTAAACCCATTTCATATCAATTATATCCCATCTACATTCAGTATCAAAATGTAACATGTAATATATGATTTAATAACTCAAAATATTACCCACTGTAATCCACGGGGGAGCATATAACACAATAATTGAAACTAGAAATCACTCACTCATAGCCTAAGATTATCTCATACAAGTAGGGGTACATAGCTAACATGGGTAGAAAATAGCTATTTAAGATTCCACCATCAATCTATATAAAAAAACACCACTTGGATTGTTGCCAAAACATTAAATAAAAAACTCCCTACCCTATATAAGATGTTTGCAACATAAGAATATATATATATAAATAACCATGGATCACTAAAAAAATCCCTGAAAACAAAATAAGTTGAATAAGTTAAATGCACATGTATATCATGGAATTTTCACCGAAATTGAATACCGGGTTCCTATAATGATTTATGTAATGATGATCCTTTCCCTCATATAATGAGGCCTGGAATAAAAATGAAATACTCTATAAAAATAAAAGTAATAATAATAATAATAATAACCAAAACAAACCATGTGTTTCACTAATGGTGAAAATATATCATCTCTAATAAGATAAATATTCAACAATAATCCTTATTTATTGAGACTTGTAGTTTTCCCAGAACATGTGTTTGCTATCCCCCACAAGGATTATAACCATGTTCTAGTGAATACATTATATTTTACAAATTTTCTCCAAATAGTAAATAAATAACGAAACTACTATGCTACTACTTTTTAATTTCCTCGAACCAAGTCTCACATAGAGGTTCCCTGAGCATGGTTGGTAACATGGCCTCACGTAATCCTCCCCGTATGTTGGAGGTTTTCTGATAAAAAGCAAAGGCCTAGGTTGTGTCCTTGGGGAGGCCATGTCATAATAAATAGAGTGAAACATAATGGATAATTAATAGTATATGGATTATTAGAATCAGTAATACAATAGAAAATATAGTGGAAGACGACACTATAACATCTAGAACAGTAACCTGCCGTAGGTGAAGAATGATATAAATATCCATGTAATAGATAATAATTAAAATAATGAAATAGAGTCATATACAAAATTAATATAATTTATTTTGTTACATCTATCTTCTTCTCATTGTCTTGAGATGGTGGAAGGATATTACATATCCTTAAGAGACATCCCCAAGGTGGAAAACCTGGTAATAAATGCTTAAGGGCTTCAATATATGTGGGGGATAATATTCCCTTTGAAAATAAAACAACCAAATAAAAAACCATAACAAAAAAACACTACATGATAAATGATAAAATGAAATACAAATCAATAGTTCATTTATATCAAACGACCCAAAAGGTACCACAATGGTTTAAAAACTAATAATAATGTGAACAGTGGAATACAAACTGTCCAAACACAAATACAGCCACAAGGCTCCAAGGATCCCCAAGCTCCATGATACAAATTCACCATCATACCATATATCATGATTTATTACTAATGATATTTGATACATTGAATTTTCCTAGGTCCTAGTACATTAAATCTACAAAAGGACCCATGTTCCAAAGCAGGAGTGTGTACTGAAACTAAGTAGGTTTCCCCCCAATGACTTCCCTTATCACGGCACTATGATAACAATTTTTGAAACCATTATATAAAATAAATTATATAATAAACATTTAGAAGTATTTATAACTAAATGTAAACCAGTTTTATATCAACTATTTTTACCAAAAAAATACATTTTTCAAGAAAGAAAACAAACAATGCTTTAAACCCATTTCAAAAGTTCTCTTTGGAATAACAATTCCATTCGATATAATTACACAACCAACAATGCATGATTCATTATGATAGTCACATAATCATTAGAGATCTCTCTTCAATCTGTCATGTCATCAAATAGATGTTATATCCCATGGTCTATTCCGCCATTAGCACAAAGCATAAGTTCATATTTCAACCAATCTACTTAAATACAATAGAAACTCACACCACAATTATGCCAAAAACATGACAATCAAAAAATTACAAAAAGATTTCAATAAAAAAACATTTGAATTGAAAACCTCTTCCCATTAATCCTTTTCCAAAATCTAAAAAATTCATATTTAAAAATCATCATTTTAAAATCAATAAACCAAATCTCCATGCAAAAAAATATCCACAATTCAACAATTTCACAATAACATATAAATCATCACTAAAGAGGATTTATATCATGATTTCACACCAATTTCACAATCAATTTAATGAAATTAAATATATTTTAAACTAATCTAATATGTTTTGGATATATGAGTTTAGATTGAAGCCACCTACCTTAGGAGTTTCAGAGAAACAAATAAATGACATAAAACGAACCACAAAACTAGGTTGAAGATCCACAAACCCTCTTTTGATCTCCTCCCCTAGCAATAACAATGGAAACTCAAAACATATTAGGCATAAATAACTATATATATATACCCCTAATGGGAATATATCTATGAAACCGATAGAGAGGTCATAGTAGATCTACGAAAAACAACAAGAATGATCAACAATGATCTCATGCTACAAGAAATTGGATTCTAATCACCAAAGGAAGCCTATAGATAAACTGTGGATCAAAGAATGAACGTTTTATGACCATGGAGATAGAAAAATATTCATTTTGGACTATTTTGGGGAAAACAAGAAAATTAGATGTAAAATAATTTAGATCCACAATTTAAGGATCTAACAATTGACCCAATTATGATTTAGTCACACGGTTAGTCAAACTATGCACTATGTGTGCTCCAGCCAATGCCTTAAGGATATAAATCACATGTTCATATCACATGGTCTATATATCATGAGATATCTATGATTAAGACACTACCACATTATGACCAATGAAATTTTTAGAGAACACAGTTTCTCTTTAGTGGACACACAGTTTGGGAAATGTATGTTCTTCTCATGCACGTTCACTCTCTTCATGGCCTCGCTATGCATGGTTTCTATTAGGTGTTCAACAGTTTTACCAAACCATGAAACAATATTGAACATATATAAAATCCCCATAAAACTTCCAAAAGTCCTCCCAACTCTCCCATGCATCACCCATATACATAATATACATAAAAGAAAAATTAACGGGTTACATACTTGAAACTAGGGGTGCTATATTCTCCCCACCATTGTTTATTCCATCCCCATAATGTAGAAAACCATCTGTCTCTTGATATATTTTATTCCATGGATCTTTTATCTCCTTCTCTCACTCCAATGTTTCTTCAAAAATATGAACATTTATTCAAAAAAACACACACTATATCGATGGATTTTCATTGTCAGAATCTCTCTTGCATATCCACAATCTGCCCCAGGTATGTACCAATGAACCATCCAGTTGTAGGTCAATGGGATCACATATGATAACATGGCTAGTGTAAGGTTGATACTTTTTTGACAGAGACATGTGAAACACATTTTGTACCATAGTAAATTGTGGTGGCAATTCAAAATGATATGCAACCCCACCAACCTATTTCGTTATGTCAAATGGGCATATGTATTGAAGAGATAACTTTCCCTAAATCTCAAAATTTTAATGTTCAATCCTTGGATAGATCATCAAGAACACATTGTCACTCGCCATGAAAGAACAATATCATTGATGATTATCCTCACATGTTTTTTGATTACTTTGGGAAGTCTCAATCCTTTTACTGATCAATTGAATATTCTCCATTAATTCTTGGACAAGGCTCATCCCAACTAGTGATGTTTCACCACTTTCCACCCAACAATGTGGAGAACAACAAGGACACCCAAACAAAGAATCAAAATGAGCCATTTTTATTGAGACCTGATTATTGTTGTTATATGGGAAATCCACCAACGAATCATGCTCTTACCATAAGCTACCAAAATACATTACACCCTCCCCCGCCATATCAACCAATTTTTGTATCATCCTTTCAGATTACCCATCCATCTTGGGAAGATAAGCTATAATCATAGTCGACTCTGTTCCAAGAGATTCCAAAAGGGATTTTCAGAAACCATATGCGAACCTCGTATCTATGTTAGAAACTATATAAATAGGTATGAAATCTCTTTAACACTTCTTGGATATAGATTTTGGACAGATCTTATACCTTATGAGTTTCATTAATTGGGGTAAAATGGTCCAAATTCCAAAGAAGATCCACTATCACCCATATGAAATCTTTCTTTTGAACAATTATAAGGTTACTTGTATGAAAATCCAAAGATATATATTCTCATTTACATATAGGTATAAGTGAAGCTTACAAAAAACATACTGGTCATTGATTCTATGTTTTACCTTTTTGACAAGTTATGGATCTCTAAAAAATCTCATATTCTTTTCATTTCATGCTAATCCACCAAAACTGTGATTTCGTGTCTGTATACATCATTTTGATTCTTGGATGGATAGCCCATCATAAATTGTGGTTAGAATTAAAAATTTGTTCTAGACAAAACATAGGTACAACCTTCTGATTTATGAACTGTAACCCTGAACTCTCATCCAGCTTTCATCTCACCATGGTCTCCCCACCATTGAGTTTTGAACTCATCACAACCCAATATGAATCAGATGACCATTACTCTTTTATCATCTTAAAAAATTCGGACCATGATAAAATGAAAATAAAACCACAACATTACCTTGGTCAATAAATTCCAAATGCATGTTAGTGAGAACCTACATCAGAAGCCACTCATTTGATGTTTCATTTTCCAACTGAGAAAATTGATTTCTTCTTAATGAATCTTCCATTGATTTTCCTTTACGTGGTGTATAAATTTGGTCAAAGTAAAAAAATTTAAGATATTACATCCATATTAATTTCCTCAAAGTCAAATCTCATTGTGAAAAAATATATTTCATGCTCTTATGATATGTGAATATATTGAATTTCAATCCAAAGAGATAATGGAACCAAGTAATCAATGAATGAAACCTTGAAACTAGTTCCAAATCATGTCTTGGGTATTTTATCTCATGATCCATAGAATTACGTGATCCATAAGAAAAAAACATGGTCTCCTTTATTGATAACACACCCCATAATAGATCCCAAAGCATCACAATTAACTGTGTACCCTTGTCATGATTTTAGAAATATCAAGGCAAGTACTAATGTAAGGTGAACATTCAACTATTTAAAAGATAAATGGAATTACATAGTCCATTTTAATGGAACATTATTCTTTTTAAAATCTATGGTAGGTGAGGCTAGGCATGAGAAAACATGAACAATGCATCAGTAATAACCAGGTAGACCAAGAGAACATGGTATCTCAATGATATTTTTCAGTTGTTT
Organism: Viscum album; assembly: GCA_963277665.1. Classification (NCBI taxonomy): domain Eukaryota; kingdom Viridiplantae; phylum Streptophyta; class Magnoliopsida; order Santalales; family Viscaceae; genus Viscum; species Viscum album. The sequence goes on from OY728151.1 coordinate 1,996,600,299, forward strand.
CCAAGAAATAATAGTTCTAATATTATCTAGATCCACATAAACAACTCTTTTATAAATTACATGGGACCTAAAATGTACCTCTTGTATCCACAAATCACACTTTGATAATTTAGGATACAAAAAATGTTCTCTCAATATTTCAAACATTTTTACCATGTGTTTCTCATGCTTAGCCCCTATCTTAGAATACCCCTATATGTCTTCCAAAAAGACCAGCACAAATGAATCAAGATATCAGTGAAATTTATGATTCATCAATTACATAAAGATATATGGTACGATATTAAGACTAAAAGGAATTAACATAAATTAACAATGTCCATATCTGATTATGATATCTATCTTTGTGATATCCTCCTTTTGAACGGATAGTTGTTGATATCCAGAATGCAAGTTAATCTAAGAAAAAACACTGAGATCCCCTCAATTGATCAAACATATCATCAATATGTGGAATGGGATAATTTTTCTTTATTTTAACACGGTTAATCATACATTAATTCACACACATATGTAGAGTTTCATCTTCTTTCTTCACAAAAAAGACCAGTGCTACCCACAGATACATTCTTGGACAAATGAATACTTTTCTCTCCAAATCTGTCAAAAACACTTTAAACACTCCTTATTTCATTGGTTATGTTCATCCAGATGGACGTGAAATAAGAATGGTTCCCAGGATGAGATCAATCATAAACTCCACTTCTCTTACTAGTTTTATCAAAAATAACTTTTCAGAAATGATTTCAGAAAACTGATCCACCAATAATTGAAAACATCCACTATAAAATAATTATCATTTTCCAACAAGGGAAAATAATTTGTTAAAAGTCCATTTTCTATTATTAAAATGTTTTACCATCAAAAATAGTTTTATCGAAAATTATTTTGTTAAAACGATGTTGCTTAGTGCTATTAGGATAGATAAAATAGTTCTGTTACAATTATAATAATACCAACAAATAATATATATGTTTTTCAAAGTGTTTAGAAATGGATTCATATGGAAAAATATATATATTTTTAATAATATACCTAATATTTAATATCTGTCAATAAATTACATTTAAATAAAAAATAAAAAAAGTGTCCTAGTAAAATTTCATATTATATTATTTAATTTACAGTATATAATAAAAGTGTTTTATTTATCAAAGAAAAGCCGATTATTACACATGTTCAAAATTTTAAAAATATTAATTATATTATTAATTTAATTGAATAGAAAACTAATCTATACTTAGTTTTTGTTGATTGATATCAAAAAATACCATAGAAAACACAAAAAATCAGGATTCATCTATACAACAGCCCCCCTCCCCCAATGATAAAAGGGAATATCCTCTCTTAACTGAAATACTCCAATACCCATCATGGTAGAAGAATAGTTCCACTAAAGATCATTCATCACCCCCAATTAGGTTATTAGAAGAATAAAACCTAGTTAACTCCAATACTAGTGTGGAACCTCCAGTCACTTTCATGCTACCCTTTATCTAAAACATCTACATCACACATAACCGAAAATCCTACGAACAAATAAATGAGAAATATTTAAATGAAATGAAAAAAAATTAATGAATAAACAATTATCTACAATGAATGAAAGTTTTTCATTCATAATCCCTATTGACATCTCAAAAAATCAATTCTCCTCAAGTACTAGTGAGGAACCTCAAGTCATCTCTATGCCTCATCTTTCAGCTCCATGATCTACACCACACACAACCAATGAGGATTCCCACAAATAATTGAAAAATATCTACATGAATTGAAACCAATATAGAAATAAATGAAAATATAATAAATTATCTACCTAGAATGGAAAATTTTGATTCATAATCTCTATTGAAATTTTAAAAAAAACTCATCTATGTTCTATTAGGGGGCAATATGCTCAATCCATGAGATTTTTTTCATAAGTTAAAAAATGGGTTATAACAAAAAATCTATACAATTCCCTCAAAATACAATTAATATTTCTAGAGATCACCATTACTAAAACAACATCAGATTAGAAAAAAAAGAAAATGATGGTTTTTAAAAAAAATGCATCTTTTATCATAAAAAATAGTACTTAATTTCCATGTTGATATTCGACTATAATATCAAAAAAAATCATAAAATTATCAAATAAAACATTCAAAATTTCTATAGGAAGACTGAAAGAAACACAATTTCAACATGCAATAGACGACAACCAAATGAAACAATCTAGAAAAACCAGCTAGGGAATATTTCGATCTTACAAATCAGACCACTAAATAAAAAAATTAGCCACTGATATGAATGAAACTCATTTACATGTAGATATGATCCATTTAGTGTTTGGAAATACAAATTAAAAAATGGAGCTAAAAACTAAAAATAATCATCACATCAAAACATATTTTCAAAAATGAAATGTAACATTCCATTGGAAAATAATTTCTACTAATATTATGTAATAGAACTAATGTTATCATTCCCTTAAGGTATTAAGATTAATTAATTTATGTTATCCTTGATGTTGTGGTAGTGTAAGGAAATCAACTTGAGTATAATTTTTGTATCCAAGGTGTTATTATATTTGAAATGAATACACTATGAGGAATTTTATTAATAAAAATAAAATGATGATAAATAGAAGATAATTTAATATAAATTATATGTAGATAATTCAATTTTATGTTTAAAGTAATTACAAATATGTTGGTTAAAAAATGTTATGAAAAAATATTTTTCTTATTTTACATCATAAAAAAGTATACCAATAGTGAAAAATAAATCTAAAGGTTATGTCTGCATAATGGATTTAGTGATAGTTCATTGGATGTGTTTATATCCACACAAGAGTTCTTTGAGAGATTTCATATGAATTGGTTGTTGTTATTTCAAACATATATAGTGTTTTTTTATAAATTTTTAGATGATTGGAACAAGATAAAAGATTTTGATCTATATTGTATTTTTTTAGTTCCAATCTCATGCCACAAATATACTTGTCAGAACTACATCTCACACTTTATAGTCCGAATATATTACTAAGTATCATGTATATACCTAAATAATAAATAACTAGGTTGAAAAAATTACCTTAATCCAACTTTTGGAAACATAAATATAAAACTACCAAGAATTATTTTAAATAAAAAAATTATTTGAAAAATGTGAGGAATCCATTTTGGTTCACCAAACCATGAAAAAAATAATTAAAAAAACAAATCCAAGCATGAGTGTCAATGAAATACCATAGGGGTAAAATTGGCAGAAATAAACCAAAAAAACACTTGAAAAGAAACAAAACAGAAGAAAACCAAAACATCCTACATTTGTAGTACTACAACAACAACATCAAAATCATAGAACCTCGAACCAAACTAAAGCTCGACATTCATTCCTCAAACCCAGATGAGAACTCCCATTCCAAAAGTAATTAGTAGTTATAATGCACCAAAAACCCACTTCAAAAGTGCCTAAATAGTATAAAATGTATAGTGGATCCAGTGCACCAGTAAATAAACAGTATTATAGGCATAACTCTAACATTAAGGACTAGAAAACTCATCCATCTAAAATAGATAAAATCCTCTACCTAAAACAGAAGTGAAACTACACAAACTGAAAACTGCTGCTGCAAGTACATGATCTATAATGAAAAGGTTTAGAATCACAATAACTACCATCCAAAACACTATAACATAAGAAATAAGTGCCTAAAGCAATGTTAATCCAAAAAAGAAAAAATGTAGCAATAATTTCGTATGAAAACCCAACCATGCATCATGTTAAAAAATTAGGACATTAGATACATACTAATATTTTTTAATAACGGAGTTAATATTATAATAGAGCATAATTAAGTCAAAACTTTACTCTATAAATTATGTAATTTTTAATAATGTTTTCACCTTACTAAATGAATGTACTAGTAGGAACATGTTGAGAATGAAAATAAAGAAAAATAGTGTTCTATCACAAACATCTCTTATAGATCGAGAATTCAAGATCACTAGACATGGTTTTGATCATTTTTTTTAATATAGAATGAGAAATATTCAACCTTCAAAAGAGGGATTTTCCAACCTTATCTTGTTTTTTAGAAGTTGGTCATGTAGGGATGCTTGCAGCAATACATAATATGGAGAACAATGGAAATTATAACAATCATTCAAACTGTAATGCACAACTACAAACAATATCTCAATTTATTTGGAAATGAATAGTCAAGAACATGTTATTTCTCATCAATTGCAAAATATTCATAACAGTATATTAACAAAGAAATTTAATTTAAAATAATATATAGTATATAATTTTAAACACAAAAAATATATTATGTTTCATTAACAAGAAACACTATTAGTTTATGACCACATAAATATCTCATTGTGATGTTTAAAATATAAATGAAATTCAATATATATATCAAATATTATACACAATCCATCAAAGTAGTCTTTGAACAGAATGAATGCATTGTAAAAACATTTTTAATTATAGAATATCAATATCAAATTCAATAATACATTAGACAATTAATATACCAAAATTAATATATTAAAATTTCACATCACATGGAATTGAAATCATATATTAAAAAAGAAAATTCACAACATTGTAGCATTCCATGTAGGAAATAAAAAAATATTTGTAACCATATTCAAAATAAACATACATAACTCACAAAAGTAATAACGAATACCATTCTAATTATATGACTTAGGATGGAATCATATGTAAAACATAATATCTTTACTAATTAATGGTTTGAATTTTCAATTTGAAATTTATGTTTTACTCCAATATAGAGAATGAAAACATTTTAGTTCATTTGAAATGGAATTAAAACTTATAATGAGAGTTATAAATGGGTTTGGTTGGTCTAGATTTCAATAAATCACACATTCATATTCTTGGGACCCTTATTCCTATTCAATATCAAAGACACTGTGCAATAAGTAGTTTTCTTGAGTAAAATATTTCATTTCATTGGGACCAATATATTAGTATTAAAGATAATATATAGAAGGGGTTCATCAATTTTATTATGAAAAGCATGATGGTTTTATCTGTGTGTGATGAAATGTAAATTAGACGAATTCAGTCAACAATAAATCCTAATGCTGGTTAATGATGAATAAAATTTCAAATTTTATCACATCCAACATGTTCCTTGAAAACAAATTCATCTATTTAATTCCTAGAATTTACCTTCTCACTATCTTCATTAGATTAAGTGAACACTATAATTGAGTATTATGTCTTATGTTAATAAGTTCATGAGATAATTATTCCCATCTAGCAACAGAAAACATCATTCGAGAGAACTAAAAAATGATCAAAAGATTTACCTTTACTTCTTCTCTGATCAAGCATGAAGGGTTCCAAATACCACATCCAAATTAGATTTAGTTTCTCCAAAATCAGGCTATAGATCAATGTACCCAACCTTTAAACAAAAAGAGATCAACATTTCTTCCCTTCTCTAATGCCTCGAATGAACAAAAAGAACTCTTTCAGGATTCATCTTTAAAATATTTCTTGGGGAGTATAATTCTTGTAGGGGTATTCAAATTAGGAATAATCCTCTCCATGAGAACATAATTAAAATTAGTGATCAAAAACTTATTCACATGTTTTGATAAGAAAATAAAGTATATTTTATCTGGAGTAGCTCCAAATAAGTATTTAATTAGCATCCCAAAGTCACCCAAAAAAAGAATACAAACATGAAATCCTGTTTAATGTGAATTTCACAAAAACCCTAATATAAATCCAATTCAATTAAAACAATATATAACAACTATTTTATGTTCTGAAATATTTAAGATAAGAATCACATAACTGAGTGTGAGAATAGGTGGGGATCATTACGGTGTGGACGGCAAGCGATGAACCAGAAGTGTGATCATGGGAGGGGATCACTGTAGATTGATGGTAAGAGACAAAGATTAGTGGTGCGTGTAGGTGGGGATCACTATGGTGAGGTAAGAGAGTGATTAACATGGATTTTGAGATCCTGTGTCCATCGCTACGGATTTAAGACATTCGATGATGATCATTTATGAGTGCAGGTGGTATTTCTATGGTGTCGGTTGCGAGCGACGAACCGAGAGTGTGAGTATAGGTGGGGATCACTACCACTTCATGGAGAGAAATAATGACCGGGGGTAATGAACGGGGGTGAGCGTTGGAGGATATTTCTATGGCGTGGGCCGCAAGTGATGAACTGGGAGTGTGAGTGTAGATGGGGATCTCTATAGCTTTGACAGTGAGTGATGAAGATAGGGAGGCCATTGTGTGAGTATGTGTGTGTGTGTGGGGGGGTGTTCTTTGACCAGAGGTGAGGGGATAAATAGATTATAATTTTTTATAATAGTAGTATAATTTTATATTAAACTATTACTAATAATTGTTTTTGATAAATGGTGTGTTCTATGAATAAATACTAGTAATAGATTTATATGTTGAAAATAATCTGTTGGAAATATTAATTAATAATAATCGATTCATTTGTTGGCAGGGAACTGTTAGTATTAATATGATAAAGTAATAAATTTAATTTTATGTAATTTATATGTTGGTATTAAACAATTAATAACAACTGATATATTTTTTGTAAAAAGAAATGTTGGTACTTGAATTTAATACCAATGAAACATATTGTATCATCAAATTACTCATTTATACCAATAGATATATTGTTTTTCTCTAAATGTTTTCCAATAAGTGTTATATTATTTTTATTGTTATATCCTCAATTTAATTCATAGATAAAATAACAATCCTTCCAACTATTAGGTGATTGTTCCCACTACAGGTGCTAACAAACCCGTTGCACCTTCTATTACACTTCTTTCTCCTTTAAAGAGATGCTTGACACCATCCTAATCTAGGAATATAATTGTTATACTATAATAGTAGATGTGATCCTTTCACATTGTCAACCAATCCATACCATAGATTACAACATAGAAATCCATCATCAGTATAGTGAAATCCAATTTCAGCTCACCTCCATGAATGTTTATAAAAATAGTTCTACACCCAATGGAATGGAATTCACTTTTAACAATTAGATATTAGATTTTTATCACATAAGGAATCATATCATGCTTTAAGATCATTAAATCGAAAACATGAGATAAAATGAAGGAATTTGATTCACTAGTATATAACAACACTTTCATAATGGTAGAATTCAAAAAGATTTTACCTTTCACTATAAATGGTCCAGCCAGATTATCCAGGATCAACTGATTAAATCCACCTAATTATTTGATCGCTACACTTTTCTCCTTATTTCCATGATGATATTTCTCTACCTAAGGAGTCACAGTACTACTGTATGCACCATAGATAGATCTATTTTGAGGATGAGACTAATTCTGATGTCCCCACCCAATTGAATCATATGACACTTTCGATTCCATAGAATTATCTCAGGAACCTTACCTTAGAGAACTATAACTATATCATAGAAGATGCCAATATTTTTAAAATTGTGGAATGATCATATTTGTTTCATACACTCTTGCTTCATATGGTCTAAGGAACCACATTGGAAACATCCAACTTTTTTCATGGGTATCAGATGAAGATTCTATGATCCATCTGTTTGATTCTGATTGACATTACCACCTTAGAAGTAGTTTTTCCTCTTCCACTTTCTCACAACATTAGAGATCCCATAGTTTCCAATGGGTGTCAACAAACTTACTCCTCCCATACTTCATGTGATTTCCCTATCATCTATTGTAACTCTATTGAACATATCTATATTGTCAATAATATAGAGAAAATATATCTTTGAGAGAATCATCTATCACATCCCAGATTCAATGATGTGTTCCTTCAAGGAAGAAATAGTTGCAAAATATAGTGAAAAGGTGACTAAATTAATAAATTTAGCCACATAGTGGGGGATAATTAGATTTTATTTCTATAATTTGAAGAAGTTCATCATTATTTGAATATATATTGTGTGAGGAAATAATTTTTTTTAAAAATTCCTCAAAATTCTCACAACCATGGCCTTGATCTTATTTAGATTGCATTGATTGATCCCACCTCGGATGTGAATGATACCCCCAACATATACATCCTCAAATAGAATTTCAACTCTACTGGTGTGCCTATGAAATTGAAGATATGATTCATCCTATTCAGACAAACCTCTACCTTTTCTGGTTCAAAATCACCCTAGAAGATGAGTGTATTTTGATTCTTGAAATGGATGAAATGGTCATATTGTCTTGGCTCATCCCTCCAGTTACTCATGTCCATAGCTTTAAATTCTTCTGAGATACTCTGAACCAGTTGTTGGTTCACCTATGGATGAGGTGAAACCACATTTTCCACATCTTTTTCCAGTTAGTTTCTACAATGCCGACTTAGAGTAATTTTGTAAAAAATAAAAACTCTCTAAATATCACTCTATAGAAACAGATGGATTAGAATTTTAAATTCTATAACTTCAACAATCACAATGATGCTATCCAAAAGAAACTACTTCCATGCTCAACCATTTTTTTAAAAAATTTATCATTTTTTTGAAAATCAACCCATATTCAAAATACCATAACCATGCCCTTTTCAAAATAATTCATTTGAAAAAACATTCAAAATATTCAAAATCATCACTTTTACACAAAATGATAAATCATAACTAAAACATATGCATTCACTACTAGTGTAAATTTATTATTTTAATTCATTTCATGCTCATCTCATTTTCTAAACCCATGAAAATGCGATTGCAAAACCTATAAGTATTAGTAAAACACTTTTGTGCCCAAATCCCTGGTAACATGATGTTCATCATAAAAAAGCTATCTATGTATTCTAATTTTAAATATTTCATGTCCTTAAAACCAAAATCCTTTATATGATCTCCAATCAAGGAATAGACAAGAATTTAAACTCCATGAATGACATATCAGATGACCACTTTTTATTAAAGGACAGAACAAGATGATACCAATTGTCTCAAATAGTTTTTTGACTGAAAAAATTTGTACCATTGGTCTCAAATTGTCTTTTGTACTGAAAAAAAACTAAAACAATCTGTAAAATCTCTCCCCTCCTCGTTATCTTCAGAATGAATAAGTAAATTACATGGCCTTATGCAATATCCCCAAGGTGTCAACTATTGGAAAAAAATGATGAATGGATTCAATATACATGGGGGAATATTTTCCCTTTGAAAATAAAAAATCCAACTGAAAAACCAAAATAAAATAAATCACATCAAGATTTTTGATAAAATGAAAGACAACTCAGAATTTCATTTATATCAAACCAACCAAAGGATACCCAAATAGAATAAAAACTAACAATAAAGTAAATATTCGAAGAAAAACAATCAAAACAAAAATAAAATCACAAGATTATGAGGCTCCCCAATCTCCATGCTCTAACTTCACCAACATCCAATGTATCATAAGATGGTTCTAAAGACTTTTGATACATTACATTTTCCCATGACTTGATATATGACATCTATAAAAGCACCAATGATGCAAATCAGGGGTGAGTAAAAAAACTCAGTAGGTTTTCCCCAATTACATCCTTACTCATGACACTGTGATAGAAAAGATAGAATCTTTTATATAAAATGATTTATATAAAAAAAATCCAAACTAGTTTACAATGAAATATAAACAAGTGTTGTATCAAACAACTTCCCAAAAGAATCCATTTTTAAATAAAGAACCCAAAAAATTCTCTAAAACGATTTGTGAAGTTCTATTCAGCATAACCATTCTAGTCCATCTAATCAAACCACCATACATGCCTTCTTTGTTATGATAGTTCCAAACTCATGAGTGGTCTCTTGCCGATCTACCAAGTCATCACAAGGAAATTATATCTCTTGTTCAGTTATACCTTTGGCTTCGAGCACACGGTTATATTTCATCCAAACCTCTTAAATGAAATACAAAATCACTCCCCAAGTATGCCCAAAAAACCATTTCAATCCATGTATTCAAAAAAAATCAATAAAACAGATTTTTATTTAAATCATATCCCAACAATCCATTTCAAAAATCCATTAAATGCATATTTGAAATAAAAATTTTAAAATGATGAAACCAAATCATTGTCCACAAACAATTACCACAATTATGAAGTTTCACCAAAACCCTTTAATCGTCACTAAAGATGAATTATATCATTATTTAGACACCAATTTCACTATTATTTTTATAAATTAAATAAATTTGAAACTAATCCAATCATTTCTTTTAGGGGGATTTTATATTGAATCTACCTACCATGAGTGTTTTAGCCAAAATGATAAACATCATGAAGAAAATGACAAAACCAGGTTAAATCCCCATGAACCAACCTTAAATATCCTACCTTAACATTAATAAGTACATATAATAACATATTTGGAATCCAAACCATAGATCTACCCAGTTTGGGTGTAGATCCATGAAACTGAGAGAGAGATCAAAGTAGATCTATGAAAAACAACAAGAATGATCATGTAAAATCACAAACTACACGGAATAATTTTCTTATTACCAAGAAAATCTTTAGGATTACCTTGGAATCAATGTAATAACCTTCTATTACCTTGGAGATAAAAAACCCCATTGTTAGAGGAATTTTGGGGAAAAAATAGAAAATTTGAGTTAAAACAATTTGGATCAAAAGTTTATTGATATAACATTTGACCCACACATAGTTTAGTTTCACAGTTAATCAAACCATGTGTTATGCTCCAGCCATAACCATAAAGAAGGAAGTCAGATAACAATCCCATATGTTTTACAAACCATTCTTTTACTGTCCCAATGCCACTAACTCTAAATAACCAAAGACATTTTTCAAATCACATGGATTCTCTTAGTTGGCCCACGGTTTGGTCAAACGAAGCTCTACCGATATGACATCCCTTTTTCCAATTCCTCACTATGCATGGTTTCTTGTAGGTATCAAACAGTTTTCCCCTCATGTGCACCAATCATGGATTTGTTTAAAGGATCAAATTACCTTTATAAGTTCTCCAAACTTTCCCAAACATCACCCATATAAATTATATTATTAGAAAATAAAATTAAGTGGATTCATACTTGAAACTGAGATTGATACATATGTCATATCTCTATAAATTTGGAAAACATGTATATAAGTATTTGGAAATATATGAATTAAAAAAGAATAAAAAATAATCCAAAAACAATACATCATCCTGAGCACTAGATCAATCGTCTTTAACCACTATTATAAATATTCGCATTAACATCTGTATTATGACACTGGTTTACAAAAAAAAGATTTTAAAAGAAAATATTATGGAGATCTGGTTTCAGTTATCTTGAAAATTGATGCCAAAACTGATTGCAAAACATCCTTGGAATCAGTTTTCAATAAAAGATATATCAAATTGAAAAAATAACATTATTGTGGTGTTTCACTAAAACAATTGAAAAACATACACAATGATAAAAATTCATCATTTTTTAGATAAACAGTGGAGAAAAATATTTTCTAAAAAATATCTATCACATCAATTTTGTCAAAAAAAGATTCTATGTATCTTTAAATAAATATATTATCTTCGCAAAGACCTATTTTTATATCACTTAAAAACCTCTCTCTTAACGGGAGACGGCTCCAAATGGCTTTGATGACCCTCGACCACCCTCAACAGTTGTCGATTAACTATATAAGTCATTTTATACCAAATTTTTTTTATCATTTCTTCTATTGACTCCTCCATTCTTTATATATATTTAACAATCATAGAGGTATTAAGGATGATCAAAAAACATGCTTTATGGTTTTTTATCATTTTTTAAATATATTTTATCACCTTTTTTCTTGAATCTTAAGGGTTAATTATTTATACATGAATTCCTTTTGGGTTTATCAGAATTCAGGGAGTCCTTTTCTGTATTCAATTCCAAAATTTATTTATTTTTGTTTAAAAATAAATTTGAAATAATTGTTTTTTATGATAATAGTTTATAATTTATTATATGTTTTTGTGTTCAACTATATCTTATGATAATTGTTTGTAGGATATTTTTCATAACTATTTTATTTATTGTTTGAATGTTATTTTTGTATATTTTGTTGAATAAATTTTCTTACAATGATTCAAATAATTTGTTGTCATGATGATTGTGAGTAATTTATATTTCCATAACTATTTTAACAATATTTTCTATAATTCCTTTTATAATTTTTTAGAATACAGTCAATTTTTTATAATTTCAAGTATGATTTATTTTTATGTTCACTTTTATGATAATTTATTATTTTTTAGTTTTTTAAAGATTATGTATAAGTGTGTAAGTTATTTATTTGTTTTCAAAGATAAATTATATATATTTTTTAATTAAATTATTATATAATGGTTTTTTGTTTGTTGAGATAAATTATGTATAATATGATTACATCAATGTGTATATCTTTTTTTAAGATCAAAATCAACATATGATTATTTTTATTATATTTATAATTCTTAATATATATATATATATATATATATTTAATGGATTATATTCTATTTTTATATTTTATATCTACATGTGTAAATAAAAAGTAATCACATAATTTATGGATATTGAATAAAAAATATAAACTTCATATGTTTATTTTAATCACATATTAATATTGGTAAAAACAATATAACCATATGGTTTTTTTCATGAATATTATGAAAGAAAAGTTGAATAAAATTATGGTATTAATTTATTGGAAGAGTAATTTTTTCTAAATTATTTCATAATATCCTATAGTGAATTTGAATGCTTAATTGATTTCCCTCCCAAAAATAATTACGTTATTATAATTAAAATGTACGAAATAATAAAATAGTTATAATAAAATAACTATTTTATTTTCTTATCACATATAGTTTGAAAATATTAATTACGTATTAGTAAAAACATATTCTATAATATGGAATAAATTGAGTAATATTTTCCCAACTCATATATGATTCATCCGACAAATGATAATTTCATAGATTATTCTGATCAAATTTATTAGTTACGTATAACCCATGTTACATGTTTTGGGGAATTAAATTAATGAATTTTTTCTATTGTATTTTTATTATAGTCAATGATTCATTTGACCAATATTTTTTCCCTTTTAATATTTAACATTTTAATTGATAACATAAATTTGAATTTATGTTAAATATTTGTAATTCTAGGATAACTAAAGAGGTGTATTAATATATATATATATATAAATGGATTTAGATAGATTGGAAGTGGTTTTGTCTGATAGTCATACAAAAATGTATCCAAACATGATAAAGTATCCATATTCCATTACTAGAATCATCAAACATGGTTTATAAATATTTATTTAATAAAAATTAATACCTAGATTAATTTAGTCTTTATTTTAATACTCATATTCCAATCATTTCCCACACGATCACAAATAATTTGGATTGTAGGTTTTTATGATTAAAATTTATGTATTTATATATATATTTATATATTTATTTAAATGGTTATATTGATTATTGTATTCACCTTTTATATTGCAATCTCAGATATTTTTTAGATTGTAATTAGATAAATTAAAAAACAACCACTGGTGAATATGAAAATAGAGTTGATGAATTAATAGAATAAAAAAATATATTCAAAACATTGATTTGATGTTCGGTCTATGTTTGAAGTGTCTGAATATGAGAGTGTAAAATTCTATAAGAATCAAGGATTATATCATCCTTTATGTTTTTACCCATAATTATACAAATTGGATCTGACATGGTGAATTAACTAACAATTAAACATTTCATGTTGATTAAAATATTCATAATGATTATAGGGGATTTTATTGAAGAATTAATTTCTGATATTGGCATTGAAAACATCGATTAAAAAATTTATTGAATGATTGTATAGAGATTCTTAGAAACTGTTATTCACCATTTACACTAAATATGTATGTATATAAATTATTTTGAGATTATCTTACCTTAAGGAATGATACAGGTGGAGTGATAACAATTTCTCTAATATGCTTGATATCTTAAAAAAGATAATTGAATAAAGATATAGACATCTAGATTCCTATTATGAGGTGAATAAAATATTAAGCGCAATGGTATTAGGGTATAAAAAGACACATGATTTCCCAAATTATTTTGTGTAGTGTATAAAGGAATAAAAATATTAATCAAAATGTCCAACATGCAGGACATCATAGTATAAGATGGATAAAAATCCAACTCAGATTCATTATCTGGTACTAGAATCTATCCTCATACTAAATGAAATTTTTACTTTGTAATAATTTAAATCAAAAAATGCAATATATAATTCCAATAATTCTACTCTGATTCATTATATGGTACTAGAATCAATGATCAAGTAACATAAATTTTGTATCTTCCAATAATTCCCCATTTGAACTGTTTATTTTCAAATTGAATTCATGAAAATATGTTAACGTGGAATTAAAATGAGGGTATCTCAGATGGTAACATATTTCACACAACTAATTCACCACATTGGAAGATATTTTATAATAAATTTATTGATTTTGGAAGTGATGCAAGAAATATCATAATGAGATTGTCTAATTTTTAAACGAATCCATATAAAAGCCTAAGTATCCAAAATAGATCATGGACTTTTTTGTTTTTTACAACTTCTCCCCATATATACATACGATGAAAAGAATATGTTATAATGACCTTGAGGATTTTTGGACCAAAACAACCGAGAAATGATATTAACATGTATCTATAACCATTGATTGAGGATTTTAAACATCTATTGAAAATAGGGGTAAATGTTTTCCAAGAATTCAATAAAGAGTATTTCCTTTTATGTTCTATGATAATGTTCACTATAAATGACTTTTCTTCATATTGAAACATATCTAGATATAGTGTTAATGGACATAAATCATGTTTAGTTTGACAATAATACACTTGATATTATCAATTTAAGAAAGGAAGAAAGAAAATGTACATGGGAAATCAAATATTTTTTTGAATTGATCATCATTATCATAGATTGAAAAAAAATTAACATTTTACAGGAAGACAATCATCCCCTAAAAACACTTTCAGTTTCACAATATTAAGAAAATGTGAAAAATAATTACTTAAAATTTTGAAATAAAGATGTTCTGGTCTTCAAAAAATATCTGGGAGAGACTATAAAACTTTTTTATCTACATTATTGGAAACTTTTTGAGATAAAACATAACATTAATGTAATGAATGTTAAGAAAAACATATGTGACGATTTTATTGGAAATTTTATTGATCTTAATGAAAAGGAAAAAGATGTATTTCATGTTATAATAAAAATGATATAAATGTGAATAGATTAGGAGTTAGCTCCCACTATGCGGTCTCTTGGAAACGGCGGGGCTACGACGTCTTCGCAGAGCGGCTTAGGTCCTCATCTGCTTCCAGTCTTGCGGGATTTTTGTTGGAATCTTTCCTGATCTGCTTGAGATCGGAGATCATGATTTGGATCCGGTGCGGAATGATTTTTCCCGCGGCTTCGGCCGCGGCTCCTCCTCGGCGGCGGTTTCTTCCTCGGCTTCCGACAAGGCGACGACGCAGGTCCGGAGGCTTCAGTTTCGTTCTCCTATTTGTAGCAGTGCAAGCATCCCTGGCGAAGGCGGAAGATCTGGGTTTTCCACTGGTGGACGCGATACTTCTGCGTGAGGGAGGAGTCTGGGGCTTCTTGTTGGCGGTCGGCATCCATACTGGACCAGATCTGGTCGGATTTGGCGCTTGGAGGGGTGAACGTGTCTTGGTTCACCCTCAGTGGTCCTGGCGATGGCGGGCTGTGGTTCATGGGAACGGTGTGGGCGGTCACGAGCAGTTTGGGCGGGGATCGGTGCGGTGATGCGGCTTCACAGCGGTGCGGCGGGCTGATGGCGGTGTGGCGGTGCCGCGTTGGGTGGTGAAAGGCGGTAATCGGCGGCAGGGGCACCTACCTGTAGCGAGTATGTGGCGAGTAATCCCGCTCAGGTGTTTGAGCAGATGCGGAGGTGCATCGCGGCGGGTGGATCCACCGGTCAGGATTGGCGATGGTGATGATTCTGTCAGACAGCGGCGGATGGCGTCACGGCGGTTCCGATGACATTGGTGGTTCTGTGGTGTTGGACCTGGTCTGTTTGGCCTTCGGGTTGTGTTTCCTCTTTTCTAGTGATGTTTTTCACTTAATGGGTTTTCCCATTGGGATCTTCTATCATCTCATGCTTTGGGTGCGTGTCTCTAAATGGGATTTGTCCCACTGGGCCTACGGGCTTGTAATGGGTTTTACCTTACCCAACCCAAAAGGAATTTCTGTCTTTTTTCTTTTTCTTTAATAAAGGGGCTTGACCCCAAACCTTTCTGGATATATAAATAAGTATGAAATATCATGACTGTCATGTATTGATACAAAAACATCTACTAGACGCACTGTGAGATATATTTCCAACAACTATAATAAAGACTATCATCAGGTTGTGTAATTTTTTATAATCCATTTTTAGAAATTTCAATAATCTAAATTTGTTTTATGTGTTGGAAAATGATTTGTCTCATATAATTTTTCAACTGGAAATGTTTCTCGAACATATGTTTTTTGATATAACGATTCATGTGGTGGTTCATTTGGTGTGTGACATAATAATTTTTGTACCTATTTTTTTACAACGAATATGTCTTTTTAAATGATATATAAAAAATTTGAATGTATATGATAAAAATAATTTTCAACTCGAGGCTTCTATTATTTTAAAATATGTATCAAAATTGGTGATTGAGTTCCATACTGATTATTTTAATGAAGTGAATCAAATCAGTCTCCCTATATCGTGACATATGACAGAGGATAGTAAAGGTAGTGGGTTTTAAGGCTTAAAGGTAATGTTCATTACATGTGATGAAGTGATGCTGTCATATTTATACATTTTGAACAACATATATGAGGTTCAATTATATATATCCTTATATAATGTTGAATTAAAGGTAAGATATCTAAAATGAGTTGAAAATTGTTTTTTTATTGAGAATAATAAAACATTTTTTGATGGTTTAAGGAGATTGTCATCGGAGATATATCTGTATTAGAAACACTAAAATGGCTGGAAGGGTTCCATATATTAATGTGATAACATGGTCTGGTTTTGATGTTAAAGGGTAAAAATTATATATTAGAAATGTAGATGACAAGTTTACAATTCAAAATAGTGTTGTAACAGTTTTCACTTAATCCCTAGGTTTTTCCAGTGAAAAAAGATTAAAAAAATTCTAAATGAATGACATATTGTAGAGTAATTGAACACATATGCGAAATTTATCGTAATAAATTTTGAGTCACCATGTTTCAGTGTTAATGGGTTTCTTAAAATAGTACAGTGAAATATGATGAATATGGGTTTAAATGGGTTGATTTGAATATATTTAGTTGAAATGAGGAACCATTTATTATGGAGACATGTGAAAATAAAATATGTTATATCATTGATCCTTCGAATGGTCTGTGTTCTACTACATTACAAGGGAAAATAATCCATTTGGTTTATGAGGATGGTGATGATGTTATTGATTTATAACCGGATTATTCAATTATTCCATGATTTTTGTATTATATAACTAACAATAATGATAAAATAGTTCATATAGTATGAAATGATTATGCTAAAGTTATACGAGAAACCCTAAATTAATCTCCTAATTAAGATGGTAAATATTTACATTATTTTTTTTAAATGTGAAAAAATGTATTTTTTAATAACTATTGGATGCTAGTATATATATATATGTGATTATTTATGTCATTTTTCTATTAAATTTTATATTTAACATTTATGGTTAGAAATTATTTCATTGATATACCTGATTTATATTATTATATTTTAGTTAATGTTACAAATATAAAAACACCTTTTCAAAACATTTATATTTTTCTTTATAGATGTTGAAATAATTATAGAAGTAATCTTTATTTTTAATAGTTTGTATCATATTTTTTTAATCATAACGTCATTATTTTTTCAAAACATACACATGAATGAAAATTGTTTTACTGGCATATTTTTCTTTTTATGTTTTCTAATTGTTCACTTATCAAAAAAAAATTGTACAAAAAATTTCATTAGATTTTCCAATTTCATTAAAAGATGCAGATGCAGATATAGATGGACATGTACCAAGGTATATTAATATTTTCATTTTATGAAATATTTCGTAATATAATTATTTAATTAATGAAAACTTTTAATTTACAGAATAATAATAATTATAGTACTAGTGATGAGACTTCAACGGTGGAGTATTATCCTTTTAGAATTCATAAATCGATTTCATGAGTTGGTGACCATAGAATTACACATTTAACAAAACTGTCAATTTCATGTGGAGATGAGAAATTATATATCAGTATTGATGATAAAAATAAGGCAATGTACCCAAATTTAATGCAGTTTACCATATATATCTCCATGTATACTCATTGTAGGATTTTCATTTTATATACCAATTTGACATCCAATATCAAGTTGGATAAAGAGAATATTTTTGATTCTATAATGAAGAAATATATCAATTTATTTATTTCATTTAATTTTACATATATTATAAATTTTATTTCAATAATATTTAACTGATTAAATTATAGGTGGCATCCAATTTAAATGAAATGAACGATATTATGAAAATAATTCATTATTTTGTGGAATCATTATTTATACATTTCAAAAAAAATTGGAAAAAAATTGTAAAGAATAAAATTGAAAACTCATTCCTCAATTATTAGTTTTTAGATGTAGATATGAGGTAGAAATTTGTTTCTAGCTAACATGATGAAGCTTTTCTAGGGTGATAATTATTTTATATTGTATTATTTATTTTATATAGATATATTTACATATTAGATTATTTTTATATAATAGGACTCAATGAGATCTCATCATGATATCCACTTGCATAATATATACACTCATAAATTATCATGTAGAGGGTATCATTTACTAGAGAAAAAAAGATTGATGAAATGTTTGAGGAATTAAGATCATATTCTACTATTAGATTAAATGAGGTATAGATATATCCTCCATATCCCTCTACTCAATATGAAAATTGGAAAAGAGATAGAAGAATAATATTAAAATTATCATATAGGTCAAGCTTTTGAAGCTACTAAACGAATTCTATGTTAATAATTTTTTTCATGAATACATGAATTTTATAAATAAAAAATAATAATATGCCATTTTCATCATTCATTTCAGGGTGACCATGATGAAAAAGTGGCCCATGTCACATTTATTTCTAAGGGTAGGATGGATATCCTAGCCACTACTTTAGGAAATCATGAACACCACAACCACATTAGAGAATATGAGGCATGTTTAAATATTTAAATTTCGATTCTCATCAATGTTGGAAATTAAGAGACCTATAATTTTGATCAATTAAAGTTAATATGAATGTTATTAAATAGTTTATGGGATATAAAATTCCAGAATTTGTGCAGTATTTGTTAGAATATTTGATGAGAAAAACATAGTCTAAACAGTCTATTTAGCCCGCCAAACCATCAAAGCTAGTATCTCAGCCTATATAGCTCACCCAGCTGGACCAACCTACCTACTCAGATACTCCACCTCCTCATTCAAACCCAATCTTATATTGCGAGTTGTATACTAGATATACTCATGTATGTATTGTATTATACAGATTCATGCATATATTTGGGGATTCTTTACATCACCAACCTTTGAAAATGGGTCAGGTCACAATATCAGTACCTGATATTTTTGATCTTAATGTTATTCTATCATTTTATACTGAGGAGGTTTCCATATTTCGGAACTATATGGGTTAATTTTTACATTATCCAATTAT
This sequence comes from Viscum album, assembly GCA_963277665.1. NCBI lineage: Eukaryota > Viridiplantae > Streptophyta > Magnoliopsida > Santalales > Viscaceae > Viscum > Viscum album. The sequence continues at coordinate 1,996,620,130 of OY728151.1, forward strand.
CCTTCATCTTTGTCTTTCATATGAGGTATGTGTTCTTTAAAATATTAACTAAATTTTATTGAAAATTACGTATAATGTTTTTGGAAATTTAATTTATATACACGTTTCTAAAATAAAAAAATTGGTATAATGGAAACAAAATGATCTGGAATGAACATCATTAGATACTTATGATATTTCTAATGTGATACCAAGATTATATAGAGATTATACTTCCTTGTTTAATTTATATGAGTTTCAACTGTTTTTCAATATATGTATAAGAGACAATCTATTGAGAATATTTGAAAAATATATCAATGATCTAATTAGTTTTAAAGAGCTCAGTATACCTGTGTTGTAGTTTTTTTCAATGTTCATAAATTTATGTTTCAGTTTTTATTACATTAATTAATGATGGTTTTAAGTGACTTACTATATTACTTATTTTATTAGGTATTTATATATTATTTTTATTCAAAATGATAACAATTCCATTATTGGTTTTATTAATCCATAATTCATTTAAATAGATTGGAAATATTTGAAGAATACTGATAGAGTTACATATATATGTGAGGGATTATCAATGATTGATATTGGGTGCTTGTATTTCCATTCCATGGTGCGTAATAACACAATGATAATTTTGAACTAATATTAAATATAATTTCATTAATTTTGTTAATATTCTATTATAGAGGACATTGGAATTCAGGTGTTTTCATCACATGTGAATAGACAATATATTAGATTTTATCATTATTAAGCAATGTTCGTAAAAAAATTAGATCCATGTTAGAAATTTTTATTTTCTTTATATCCATATGTCCATTATATTTAATTCTTATTATTAATAAATATGTTTTTTAATTGATATATATGGAAAGTTAAGTCCTGATTTTTTTAACAATGATATCTTATCGATAAAGAAATCAAATATATTCTAATAAATGGAAGTAATGGTAAACATTTTGTATATTATATAATATTATGATCTATGATATATTTATATATGCTGGTTTTTATTATGAATGTATTTTTTTTATTATCACAATGACATATTCAACAAGGAATTGTGAAATATGGTAATTATGTTTTAAGAATCTTGTATGAGATAATCACACAATGGGTAACGTTGGAATTTGATAAGGATAATTATATAAATTTTTTAATATTTTATTTCATAGTATTCTATTTTTTGTTATTATAACATTCAATGTTTGTGTAGATTTTCACTAATGTCGAGTCTAATTTGAACGATGAAATTACCTGTTTCGATCTTTTTTGTGAACTATTTGTTAATTATGATTTGGATTAAATTATCATGTATGTATCTTTTGATTTTTATGATTAATATTAAATTTTCATAATAAAAATATCTCAAAAAATAATTCATTTGATATAATATATGTTTAAACCAAATGATCTCAAAATGATTCATCAACAAAAAACATGAATGATTATGTTATTAATTATCAGTTATGTATTTCTAAAAACTATTTTAATATATAATTATGAAGAAATGTTTTTTCGAATAACTTGTAAAATAATGTTTTTAAATATTTCTTCTCTTTGATACAGGTTATTTTATTATTTTATATTTTTTTATTATAGGATTTGAAATATTTTTTTGGGTGTGATATTTATAATTTTATAAAAAAAATATCATTCGATGTATATTTTTTTTATAAACATATGATGATGATCCTTTTGAGAATCAGTTTCTATTATAAATTGACTATAAAAACCTTACGAAAACATATTTATAGGGTTAGTTTTAAACAAAAACCAATGAAAAAACATAAAGAAAACACCATAGGAACATCAATGTTGGTTTCTAATTGAAATTTACGTTGTATGTCCATTTCAACATCAGTTTATGTTTGAAGCCAATGCAAAACTTGACCAAGAATTCCATAAAATTATAGCCAGCATCTATTTTTTAAAAACCCACAATAAAATTCTTATTTTTAAGGTTTTATTCATAAATATTGGTTAGAATATGATAAAAAAATTGTAAAAATAGATATAAAAACTTGTTTTTGTACTACTGTACCACGATCCATCCTAATAAAAGAAATCAAGATCACATGCCCAATGTGGGATGTCTCCCCATATCAACATTGGAATATATGTAATATGTAGTGGCACCAATGAAGGCCCCGACGGTTTGGGAGATAAATCTCAGTAGGACACGGCCATTATAGTCTATACTATCCATTCTATGAAATATATACTACAATAATGTGCAAGAATATATAAAATTATGGATGTACAGTAATTTAAATATCATGATACCTGTATCAGCCTCATCTAGTATCTAGACATGTAATAATTTCATTAATTATGTTCCAGATTATAATAAGATAAGAAATATGAACCATGTTCAGGACCAAGGAATCATATAAGAATAATAATAATTGATGATAAAATCTAATAAACAAGGTATCCATGATGATGATGATGATAAAAGATGGTCCAATGTTGTAACCAAGGAATCCTTGACCTCAGGTTTCAATATAAATCAAAAATAACCAATAGCCTTGATAAAGGTTGTCTATGTGTATTCCAAGGTTAATCTACCAAGGAATTACCTGGTAAATAGTTGTAATTGAGACCATGGATCTCATCTAAGATAAAATTGGCTAAGCGTGACTGGGCCCAAGGGGGTGTCATGAAATTGATCCTCTAGTATACATGGACAATGTTCCAAGGAGGCAATCAACCTTAGAAACCATATCGATGAATTGAAATTGGATTGTGTAAATGCTGAAGGCATTCCCTCATGGATCCAATTACATATCAAGCATAACCAATCCTATAAAACAATAATGGTCCATATGCAATAGGTACCTTATAATTATATAATTTTTTTAGTTACACAACTTGAAAATCATGATATTTAATAATGCACTTTCATCATTTCATTACCATTTATTAGTGTAACCAAGTATATAAGAACATGAAACCATTTAGAACTTTAATTACAAAATTATTTAATTTTTTTATTCCCTTATGTTTTATAGGGATGAAAATGAGGGATAAGGACATGAAACCATATGCAATTAAATTATAAATTTTATTTCGGACAACTGGTATTTATAAATGTACATCCAAATTACTATTTATGAGTTTCATTAATTAATTATAAAATATACTTTAGAAGGGTAATATGATATCTATAAATGTGAAATCCATTTATCAATTTAGGATCCATTTATTATATAAGGGAATATACTTTTTAAGGGTCAATTGATTACACACCTGAATAGTGGCAAAAAAAGTCATAACAAATAACATAAGGCACAACATGGGGAGGAACCTATATGGGGTGTAATGGGTTGAGGAATCTACCTCCATCTTATCAAGGAAAAATTATTAACAAATCACAAGAATATGAGCATCACGATTATAAGGATTTCATATGAATTTAATAGGCAACACCCAAAAAAATCAAGTGCAGAAAATGATGGTAGTTTATAAAATTTTGAGTCTTGAGGGAAAAGTCATAAACCATCTAAATTTAACCAATAATACTATACAAATCTAATATCAGCCTTTCGAATTTCTTGGATCAAATGAAAATGGAATAAAATATCTGCACCTTGAAAATGGTTCATAGGATCCTGCATCCAAATAATATTATTGAGGGGAATAAAATTGAAAAACTGGGACCAATGATTTAAGATCATTCCTAGAGGAATATAATGAGAGTAATAGAGCATTGATTGGACACTAGATGATGGAATGGGATCAAAATATAGGAAGCGGGATGTTTGAAAACACTAATTTGTTGAACGGATGTTCCAAGATATGGAAACAAAAAATTGGATATAGGGTTTTGTTTGTTAATAATTGAAGGGTATTTTGAAAAAATTTCAGCAAAATATTGGGTATCTCGGTTTAGCTGCATGGTTAGCCAACCATGTTCCAACTATGTGCCACCCACTACTTAAGGAGTGACCTTGCACAGTTTCATTCCCACAGTTTAAATAATTGTGTTCTAACCATGTTGTATGCTAATCTAAAAAATGAATGTACCCCTGCATGGGTATCTATGTCAAAATACAATATTTCCTCAAACCATGTTACCCCTTTGTGCCATATATCCATACCTTTCATAGTTAGGTAAACCATGTAGACAATCTCTCACTATTTATACTAACAGTGTGGCCCATTATGTTTCTCCACTGGTAGGTGTTCCGAGAACCAAAAAATCCCTAGACACCCAAGTTACCTCTGTAAAATATTTGGGAATACATAATTTGTTCCAATATAAAAAATTATACTGAAATTAAAATGATCCATACCTCATAGAAAAATTGGGTTCTTGCATATTTATATGATACAAGAATCATACGTATGATTATTGATGGTCATGCATCCCCAAGAGTCAGAGTTGCCTACATAGCATGAAGCTAAATGTCCCAAATTCCCGATTCTACAGATTTAATCCCTTGAGTTATTACCACTTATTAGTACATTCATTCCTAAACTGTTGTACCACTGCCCCTTCATTGACCAAGAAATCCAGTGAAACTCCAGCTACCTATCTGCTGAGGAGTATCTGATTCCTTACAAAACTAGGATACCCATCCTAATACCATTGTAATTTTCTCATGTAGTATTCCCCTACAAAACCAATTGTGGTAGACCATGCTACCATAATATTGAAAATCCAAAATGGGTCACAAACACTAAGGACTCTAATGGAAATTATTTGCACACTTATAGAATAGTTATGGTACTCGATCATTAGATGACTTCCCACTACCCTAACTTCTCTTCCCATTATCATCTTGGAATGCACATTAATATTTTTGTATCATTCATCTAGAAATTGATTTCACAATTCTACCTTCTGAATCATCTTGGATACTAATCGAGACATACCTTAGATTCCCTTTTTTAATAAATGAATGGTTTATCCCATCCGCAAATTTCCTCAAATGAAACAAGATCAAATACAACCAAATCTCATTGTGATGACCATCCAATGGAATTCACTCCCTAAAGATCTCATCATCTTCCAAATATGTTAAAAATCACTAATATTCACTGATGCATTTATCAAAGACTTGTACTAACATGTGATCCTGTGACTAGTGCATGAACACACAAGACTTCTCATCCCACAACGTATCATGATATAAATGGATCATGAAATTCATATCTATGTACTTCTGAGAATCATCAACATTCTACTGCTTACTCTAGAATATCCCACAAATGCTTGACAGGTCAATGAAGCATATATGCAGCATGCTTCGCCGTCTTATATTCTAGTGTCTCAAGATGGTTAAAAATCATCAAGACAGAATAGAACAAGAAATTGGCTATATGGTGGCCTCCCACCCCTGGTGAATTTTGATGGATTTTGTAGTTGGAGCTCTCTCCTCATCTCAGACATTGAAGGAATGGTTCAAGAATTATTTCATTCTATGGATCATATGGCCCTCAAGTTGTTATCCTGAAGATGAACATATATATGATCCTCATGAGCTAAAAAAATCTCTAGTGTAGTTCCATTGGGATCATTCTGATTTCAACTATGTTGATTCTCAAATAAAATACAATGAGGATTTATTTTATCTATAATAAAAACACAATTCTATGAAAACTAGAGATAACAAAAAGGACATCCTCAAAAGGTGAAAACAACAGAGAACCACTGGCTCCTTGTCTCTCGAAAATGGGTGGTAAGTGTTTTTCAATGACATGTCAATTCATTTATTTCATATCTCTGGTATAATAGGTATATTATATCATTATTAAAAATAGAAACTATACATCAGATATAAAAAATATTTCCTTATCATGAACAATGCATGTCAATACATATATGTATGTGATTATCATAGTGTGTGCACAATCATCTTGTGACATTCTTGGACATGAGAAGAAATATCAAGAACAAATAACATCACGAAATAATAACATCACACAATATGTGAATCTACCGTGGTGAAAAAAACAATAACTGAAAAAACCAAATAGTATAAAAAACCATCCACCTCTGGGAACTAAGATTTTCCCTCATACATTGTTTAGCTAATAATATGATAAATCACATTATCATGTCCTGAAACAACCTAGTTCCCTTTATATCATTCCCAACTAGTAAATAAATTGAAAAGATTCTTTGTTTGCTTAGATTCCACAATGTAATGTCCCTAATCATTCACTCGCTCACATGGTTGAAAGGGTTTGGTTATGACACCTCATGAATGACTCCCCACATTCCATTGGCTACCATCTAGAAGGAAGGATGTGATCAATTTTGTGGGGACAGTATACACCTTTGTTATAGAGTAACAACATATTAGAAACAAGTAATATAAATAATACATATTAGAGAATCAGAAATAATGGGAATAATACAAAATAGTAGAACAACCCAAAAATAATATCTAACTAAGTAATAAAATAAATAATATAGGAATAATGTATGTCTTTTTGAATATACCTAAATTTCATACAAGAAGTAATAATAATAAAATAAATGTAGTCTAAAAAACTTCAATATCCCTGTCGAGTTCCCCATTTCAGTCACATTTCCAAACACTATCCCATCCAATAGAAAATAACCAACATTAAGGTCCCTTATTCTTTTCCGATCCTGTGTCCATGTAATCCTCTCAGGTACCAAATGGGGGCCCAAATATGGTGTTATTATAAGTTATTATATTAACTCAACCATGTCTAAACATAACTAGTCTGATAATATGTGCATGAAATAATGCATTGAACATGTGTTTTAAAAAATTAAAAAAAATAACATATTAACATTCTTTGGTACCATGTCAATATATCAATGAGAATTTCTCATGATCATGCCACCCATAACCATATAACCATGGTAAAAATTTAAAAAAAAATTGGTTCAAACCTTATATATAATCATTTTAACCAAAAATTAGTGGAAATCCCAATACATAATAATTTTAGCATGTATCAGGGCCAACCTATGTTTATAAGCAACTCATCACGTGTCACTAGGCATATACCTCTATTTATGAATTACAAGATGTTTCAGGTACAATCCAAATATATAATCATTTTAGCTTATATCCAAGTAAATAACAAGCTATATAAGCATTACTGCATAAATCAGGGCCTTGTATGGGATATAAGCATTCCATCATGTGTTTCTATAAATTTTAGTAGGGATATAAAAATATTACGTCATAAATACCATTGATTAATTATGAGAATTTCAATTTATCATTCAATTACATATTTTCGTTATCATTTGGTCTTAAAATAATAACATGCTAATCACATCATTAAACAAGCCAGGATAAAGTGAATCTATATCCAAAAATCACCCAAAACTCATGTCATGCAAATCAAACATGAAGCTATTATTATATTCATTTATAATCATGGTTTATCTCAAAATAATAGTATCCATAATCTAGGTCAATAAAAATTATCTCAAAAGGGATTCCAATAATTATCTAATTCATCAATTAATTAATTTAGCTGCACGTTATGTTGGTTAGATTTCAATATTTCTCATACATGAAATTATCAAACCCTTGGGTTTAGGTTTAGAATCCTTAACATTTATTGACTAACAATCAATGTCTCTATAAGGATCCTAGAATATGAAAAATGGTGTAGATGATAAAAATAAGATCCTATATCCTAAGAAATAATGATAAAAAATGGCCAAGGTCAGGAGATTACACAGTAATGTCTAGAGAAAAATGGGAGAGAAGGGAAAACCTAAACAAAAAAACTAACAGGGATTGATTTTCTCAAAAAAGACATCCTAAACTGAGGATGGTACTCCAAAATCTCATAGGAGATGCCTTAGGGTCAATAAGAGGAGGGTTCATTGAGGAATGAAAAAAATCATCCAAAATTCGCACTTAAAACCACTATTCACAATAAATACACACCATGTAATCTATTTAAATTTTTTGTATTTATTTATAAAGGGACATGCTGAACACCCCATCACCTCTCATTATTATTTAATATTCATTAACATTACAAAATGTTAACTTTTTACAAGATGTGTAACTTCTTCATGCCATGTATTGGATTCACAACATGTTTCTGGTAGAATTTACATGTCGTGTAACACTTCTGCATAGAAAGTAAATACATTATTGAGAGATTCCATTCTAGTATATTTAATAAAGATATGAAACACAATAAAATACTTCCAAAGCATGGAAACCCATTGAAAATCCATTTAACAGGTTTATACTTGTCACGACACATCCCCCGGGGCTCGTACTGTGACTACCCTAAGCCCCCCTTCCATAGGCCAGGGGCTGGTGACTAGAACCAAAAGGCGTATTCCCTAAAACCGGGAAGGCGTTGTCTTTATAACCTATAAACACATGCATCCAATCACACATCAAGATACAAACTCATGTAAATAGAATAATAAATAGAGTGAGTACAGTATGTTAAATAGGTCAGAATATAATCCCAACTGGAAAGTACAAGGAAAATTAGAAAGTACAAGATGGATGATAGGTGAAAAGCAGCTCTTGGATCGTCCACCACGAATCCTACATAAAGGGTTGGTACATATCATGATCGTCCATCTTTGTGGTTCGCCTCGTCTAACATCTACCTCTGTGCTCCCTCTTGTATTGGTACACTCATCCTTAGTCAGCGATGTCTGTCGTCTGCACCAAAAAAACGGTGCGGGCATAGCCTCTATAGGGGTGAGTATAAAGATACTCAGTAGGGACCTCGAGACCCTCAAGGTCTCACAAAATACACAAAGAATAAACCATAAGGCATGAAATCAACTGAAAACCCTACATTGTTTTATGAACATACATATACCTAATTTATCAAGTATAGCCATCTCAATCATGAGAAAAACAAAGTCCGAGTAAAAATCCCAAATCTAAACGGTTCCACAAAAGAAGAAATACCACGTAGGTAAGTACCACACAGGTACACCACATTGAAGAATACCACCAAGGTATTACCACGATGGAAAATTACACATAGGTACGAACTTATCTCACACTAGTTACAACTTATGTACAAAGGTATATATGATTAGTCAAAGGCTAGATCATCTTATTCTGTTAAGAGGATCTGCTGATATCGCACATAGGATCACTCGGTGCTGACCCACAGAGGATCGCTAGTTTCTGACCCACACATGATCACTCTGTGCTGACCCACACATGATCTCTCGGTACTAACTCACACAGGATCGCTCAGTGTTGACCCCCACCAGATCACTAGGTGCTGACCCACACATGATCGTTATTTATTCATTACGTCACAGCCTACTTCTGGGTTCCCTCACTAAGCAGATCTTCTATGGGAGAGTCTACTCCTCAAGCCACTGGTCAATACTCCAACTTCCACGAAGTCTCACGATGTAGTATCATAAAGAACTGCCACGTCATAGGGGTCTCAACGCAAATGATGGTGTGTCAATCAGACACCCGGTCAGAAAGTTATTAGCCTTTTAGTTCCAAGGGCCCTGTTGGATTTGAGCATGATCCAACCTAATCGTATCACAACATTATCAAAATCATAAGTGGGGTATACCAAATGGACCGTCTTTATCCAAGGTTTATAGCTCTGTTGACAGTTTTTCAAATGAACGCATGGTGCCAAAGTTATGGCTGATAGAGATAAAATATGGTAGTTGGTCTAGGTCTGATCCATCCCGGTCTGACTGACATGGCATGGGATGACCCGAACCATATTGGTTCAACCCGGCCCGCTGAGTATGGCCTGGCCCGCATTGGTTCTGGCTCAGCCCACACTGGGTGGGGGGCCACACAGTGGCGTGAGGCCGTGCTGCGCCACAAGGCGGTGAAAGCTACGGGGGCCACAGAAGGCCACGTGGCGGTGAGGCTATGGGGCCGCAGAGGGCCACAGGATGATGAGGCCACGAGTGTCATAAGGCCACCGGTGGCGTAAAATATGTGGGGCAGCAGAGGCCACGGGCGGCGGAGGCCGCCGGCGCCGTGAGGCCGTTGGGCAGCGGCGGCTGCCGATGGAGCGAGGCTGCAGGGCGGTAGAGGCCATGGGCAGCCCGAGGATGTGGGGTGGCAGGGTTTGCGGGGCGGTGGAGGCCGCAGGTGGTGTGAGGCCACGGAATGGCGGAGGCTGTGGGTGGCCTGGGGTGGCAGGCACTGATGGCCGATCGAGGCCGTGTGGCGGCAGAGGCTGTAGTGCGGTAAAGGCCGCGGGGTGCTGCAAAGCGCCACTGGGTGCCAAGGTGGGTCGTTGGGAGGCAAGGAGCTGTTGGGCCATTTCCTTCTTCACTGTTGGGGGTGTCTCAGTTGCCGCATCCATTCATCATCATGGAACAAAGTTTCCTTCTTCTATCATGATGAATAAACCATTCAAGAAGAATAGGAGAGGGTTCGGGCCATGTTTTCTTGGCTCTTACCCTTTGTGTTAGAGGATTAGCAAACGGCTCAACAAAATATTTAATGAAGAATGACTAACCCTACAACCTCCGACAAGGATTATTTCCAAACCCACAAAAGAAAAAATCCGAGGAACAAATAATTAGAGTTTTGACCAGTGTTCTTTGTTTTAGAAGAGAAGAAAATGGGAATATATAATCATACACAACTAAACCCCTACCTTGATGGTTTAGTTAAAGATTGTCAATGATTCAGACAGATTGGAATTTTTTGATCCTGAAATAAGTCTCCTCCAACGACGTCTGTGAGGAGAGGAAAAAGATGATTTCGGTGACGATGAAGTTTTTCGATCGTTGGTTAATTCCTCATTGGAGATGCTTCGATGGAGTTTGGAGAAAGATTCATTGAAGGAGATGAGTTCTTCGTTGGCATTCTTCGTTGGAGAAGCTCTTCCACATGTTCTCCCCTCTCCATTTCCAACCCATAAATCCTCTCTCAAAGGATGAGGTGCCAACTTTAAATATGATTTAAAAGTTTAATTATTGGTAGCATTATGTTGGAATCATTTAATCGGCATAATTAATCAGAGGGTGTGGCACAATAAAACTGTAGGAAGTTCAAGATATTTCCCCACATTTAATTTGGAGGTTCAAGGTTCGGCTGGTCCCCGCCATTGAAATCAAATTTGGGGGGTTTAGGATCGGGTGGTCCCCACCACCATAACCCATGTGGGAGGATTTTGTTCAGGTGGTCACCACCTTTATAACATCCATATAGGAGGTTTCAACAAAAATAAAAATGTTAAACATTTTTATTTTTTTTATTCTTCCACAAAAAACCCAAAATCGAACATTCACCCTCGACGTACTACGGTCGAGGTGAAGGTATCTTTAAGCGAATATCAGGACTGCTATTTCATCGGTGAACTAAGATTTCAATTCCGAGCACTGGTTCAAAAGTTAACAAAACCTGCTCGCACGTTTACTGAACGCACCTAAAATAAACTACAAAAATTCATTTTGGGAAAACCGGGCTTCAGAATCACACGCTGTCAATTTTCACGGACTTGTAAAATTCCCATATATTTAAAAAAAACATGTAATTTCTGTGTCATTACATTCTCTCCACCTCAGGGATTTGCGTCCCCAAAAGCCACATCAAAAAATCTAGAAAAAAAATTGAGGGTACTGAGCACGAATCTGAGCCGCCTGCTCCCATGTGTTCTCCTGGATGTTCCCGTGCTACCAGAAAACATGAACAAGAGGTATCGACCACCCACAAAGGACACAATCCTGTCGATCCTCAATCAATATTGGAACCTCCGAAAACGTCATCCCATTATCGATGTCCAGCTCATCATGGTCGATGACGTGGGAAGGGTCGTGCACGTATCTTCTCAGCTGGGATACGTGGAAGATGTCGTGCAACCAGTGCAACTAAGGTGGAAGAGCTAAGTGGTAAGCCACCTCACCAACTCTGTTGAGGACCTGAATGGGACCAATGAACCTCGGAGATATCTTGTTGCCTCATCCAAATCTATACAAACCTCATCAGGGTGAGACCCATAGAAAGACATGGCCACCATCCTCAAACTCTACAGGTCTCCATCTCCTATCAGTATAAGACTTCTGTCAACTCTGTGCAGTCTTCATCCACTACTGAATGATCTTCACTTTCTATATGGTAGCATATACCATCTCTGGTCCCACTAGTGTGGACTCCACTGGGTCAGTCCAGCACAATCGTCATCTGCAAGGTCACCCATACAATGCCTCAAAAGGTGTCATCCAAATGGTTTAGTGATAGTTGTTATTGTATGAAAACTCAACCAATGGAATGTGATCCTCCTAGCTGTGACCGAAGTTGAGTATGGAAGAACACAACATGTCCTCGAGGGTTTGAATGGACCACTCAGTCTGGCCATCCGTCTGTGGATGGAAGGCGGTTCTCAAATGAAGCTACATCCCGAAAGCCTCCACCAACCCCTACCATAGCCAGGAAGTAATACATTCATCACGATTAGAGAAAATCATCGAGGGTACTCCATGTTGCTGCACAATAACCTGCACATAGAGGTGTCCAAAGCTCTCTACTGAACACTGCTCTCTGATCAGTCGGAAGTGGGATGACTTGGTGAATCGTCCAATGATCACCCAGATTGAATCATGACCTTTGGATGTACGTGGATGTCTTGTCAAGAAGTCCATGGATATCCCATCCTACTTCCACTATGGAACCTCTAAAGGATAAACTAAACCTGCTGGTACCTGATGCTTCGCCTTCACATACTGACATGTGTGGTACTGTGAGACAAACTCTTCTATGTCTTTCTTTATTCCTGGCCACCAGTGTTGTCATCAGAGATCCTGGTACATCTTCGCCACTCCAAGATGTACTGCTAGGGGGGTGTGTGGAACTCCATCAACAGTTTCTACAGAACTGACACTGGTACCGTGGAACATCCTCTGAAGAAGATGACGTGTTCCCCCACATTCAAAAATCCATTAGGTGCACGTCCTGTGGATATCTGAGCACGTCGAGTCTCACAATTATTGTACCCACGTTGCACCTCCCTGACTCACTAAAGATGTGGGGGAGTGACTGTAAGAGACTAAAGAAATGATGCTCAAACCTGATCCATAAAGGATGTCTGCAAAGCTGGTAGCTACTCCGTCGCATCACCTAGTAGTTGTATACCAAACCTCTTATTGAGTGAATCTCCTACAATGTTCCCCTTCCCAGGAGTATATACTATCATGAACACATACACCGGGAGGAACTCAATCCAATGTTTTTGTGTTGAGTTCAGGTCCTTTTGAGAGAAGATATATCTGAGACTCTTGTGATTCAAGTAGACTATACAATGCTCAACAATCAAGTAACATCGCCACTTCTTCATGGAAAATACCACTGCTGCTAACCTCAGGTCATGGGTAGCCTAGTTCTCCTCATTTTTTCTCACTGTTGAGAACCATATGAGATCACTGATTGCTCCTACAATAGTACAAGTCCATGCCTGGTCCCTAATACGTCACAGTAGACTACGTACCATACACCCTCCTTCGGAAGCCTCAAGATGGTGTCACTAGTCCGCCTCTTCCTCAGCTCCTGAAAACTCTGCTAGCATCTCTTCAATGACACGAAGGGTATCTCCTTCTTCGTTAATGCTGTTAGAGGTGCTGCAACTCTGGAGAAATACAACACAAACCTCCAGTAGTATCCAGGCAAACCCAAGAAACTCTGTGTTCCGTCACACTCAAGGGTGCCTCCCAAGCATGTACTACATCAATCATCACTAGATCCAATGCTACTCCATCCTGTAAGATGACGTGTCCCAGAAAGTGAACCTCTCGGATCCTGAACTAGCACCTTGAGAGATTACAATAAAGATGGTGCTCTCCGAGTGTGTCCTGTAGTACCTACAAAGGATAGGCATGCTCCTCCTCAATAGTTTAGTAGATCAGAATGTCATCGATAAAGACTACTACAAAGAAATCAAGGTATGGCTGAAAGATCCTATTCATGATACCCATGAACACTGCTCATTCATAGGTTACACCGAATGGCATGATCAAAAAAACATAATGGTCATACCAACATCTAAAATCCATCTTCTCTACATCATCGTCTCGTACTCTGAGCTGGTGAGAGACTGTTCTGAGGCCTATCATTGAGAACCATTGTGCTCCCTTCAACTGATCAAAGAGATCATCAATACTCGGGAGTGGGTACTTGTTCTTCACAGTCACCTGGTTCAAGCACTGATAGTCAACACAGAGTCGTGGGCTCCCATATGCCTTCTTGGTGTACAGAATCAGGGTTTCCTTAGGGGAAACACTGGACCAGATGAATCCCTTCCCCTAAAAGACCTCTAGCGGTACCCACACCTCATGAAGCTCTACCAGATCCATCTAATACGATGGTGTGGATATCATTTTCGTCCTGGGGTACAAGTCAATGTAAAAGTACCCCTCTCCATGAGGAGGTATACCCGAAACATCATCATGGAAGATATCTGCGTACTGGTCCACCACTAGAAGATAACTCAAACTCTCCACCTCAACTACTCCAAGGGTAAGGCCATCCAACTGATGAGTGATAAACTGCACTCTCCTCTGTGTTAGCCCATCCTGTGCTACAAAGGCTCCCTTATCTCCAGTGAAGGTAAAACGGGTCCCATCCATGCAGACACACCAGAAATTGCTTCTAATACATTCAATCTAAGCAAGGAATGTAGTTAACCATTTCATACCAAAGATGACATTGTAAGGACTCGACGCTGATACTAGGAGATCCTAGTTGAAGCTCTCTCCTTGAATAATATCGCACTGCCAGCACCAGTGCATAATCATTGAATCCACTCTCGTAGGAGACTGTAGCTATAAGGATCGAGCCAATGACTCCATCGGAATCTCCGAGCTCCAAACGAGGGTAGTGGTAATAAAAGAATGGCTGGAACCTGTTTCTATAAGTACTGCAGCTAAGGTAGAGTAGAGATAGATCATACCACGTATCATATCTGGAGCTCAATGATTGTAGGACTTAGCTGGCTGGAGCTAAGCTCGACCCTATCCTCCTAATCCCAGTGGTCGGGGTGGACCACCTGGTGGTTGTGGCGGTGGAATCTTGTATCGTTGCCCTCCGCTAGCTACATGGCTAGCTCCTCTTCCATGTCTGCCTGCTCCTTGCGGACCTCCTCGGTTGAAACTTTGTCTCTGCCTGGGTGGTCCTTTGACTATCTGCTGATCAACTGTATGACAGGTCATATAGTCACGAGCCATGTGGCCCTTCCCACTAAATGTGTAACATTGCCCACTAGAGTAAACTCGCACTGCCGGAACCAGTGCGTAGTCGTCATATCTGCTTGCGTATAAGTCTCTAGATGTAAGGATCAAGCCAACGACTCCATTATAATCTCAATGCTACGAAGGAGGGAAATGGAAATAAAATAATGACTTGAACCTTTGTCTATAAGTATTGCACCTATGGTGGAGTGGACACAGATCATACCTCGTATCATCTCTAGAGTGCCGTGATTGTATGCCTTAGCTGCCTAGAGCTGAGCTCACCCCTGCCATCATACTCCCTATGGTCTGGGTGGGCCACCTGGTGGTGGTGGTGGTAACATCTTGAATTGCCGCCCAGTACCAGTTGTACGACTACCTCCTCTACCACATCTGCCTGCTCCCAGGGGACCTTCTCCATCGAACCTATATATCTGCCTAGGCAGTCCTTTGACCATATCTTGATCATTAATATAGTAGGTTGAACAGTAATGATCCATGTGACCCTACCCGCCACATGTGTAACACTACCCGTAGGGCGTCGGAGGTCGTGGTGGCATGAGGTCGTGGGGTGGCGGTGGCCGCGGACAGCGCGAGGCCGCAGGGTGGCGGAGAATACGAGTGGTGCGAGGCAGCGGGGTGGCAGAGGGCACGGGGCGCCACAGAGGGCCTTGAGAATTTGAGGTCGCGGGGCACTGTAGAGGGCCATGGGGCGGCAACGAGCCGCGGGGCCATCACTTTTGTCATGGCTGGCGGTGTACCGACCGCCACATCTGTTCACCGCCATGGCCCAAAGTTGCCTTATTCCATCACAAAGAACACACCATTCAAGAAGAACGGAAGAGGGCTTGGTCCATGTTTGATTGGCCCACACCCTCCGTGTTAGAGGAGTATAATGTGGCTCAACCAAATCATGAATTAAGAATGAAAAACCCTACAACCTCCTGCAATCATTATTCCCAAACCTGCAAAAGAAAAAATTAGTGGATAAACTAATTAGATTGTTGATATGTTTTAATGGTTTTAGAAGGGAAGAACATGGGAATATATTACCATACACAACTAAACCCTTACATGGATGGTTCAGTTAAAGATTGTCCACGGTTGATATGGATTAGCATTTGTCAATCTTGAAACAAGTCTCCTCCAATGATGTCAGTGAGGAGAGGAGACAGATGATGTCGGTGATGACGACGTTTCCTCGATCGGAAGTTCATTCATCATTGGAGATCCCTCAATGGAGTTTAGAGAATGTTTTTTTTAAGGAGAAGAGTTCTTCATTGTCATTCTTCAAAAGATAAGCTCTTCGACAGGTTCTCCCATCTCCTTTGCCAACTTGAAAATCCACTCCCAAAGGATGAGGTGATAACATAAAATATGATTTAACATTTTAATTGTCATCACCAGTATGTTGGAATCATTTAATTGGCATATTTAATCAGAGGGTGGGGAAGAATTAATGTGGGGGAAGTTCAAGAGACTTCCCCACATTTATGTGGGAGGTTAAAAGTTTGGGTGGTCCTCGGCCTTGAATTCAAATTTGGGGGGTCTAGGCTTGAGTTGTCTATACCACCATAACCCATGTGGGAGGCTTTAATTCAGGTGGTCCCCACCTCTATAACATCCACATGTGAGATTTCAAAAAAATAAAAATGTTAAACATTTTTAATTTATTTTATTCATCCACAAAAAACCCAAAATCTAACATTCACCCTGGACCTACTATGGTCGAGGTGATGGTATCCTTAAATGAATACCAGCACTGTTAGCTCATCAGATCCCTCATATTTTAATTATAAGCACCAGTTCAAAAGTTACAAAAACCCACATGCATGTTTACGAAATGTACCCGAAATAATGATCAGAAATTCATTCTAGGCACACCAGGCCTCAGAATTACACACCATAAATTATCACAAACTTGTAAAATTCCCATAAAATTTAAAAAAATACATGGAATTTCCAGTTCTTTACAATAATAGTACTCCATCAATTATGTAAAACAATTATCCCCAAATATTATGACATTTCCCCAAAAGCCTCTCCATCTCTGAATAGTACTCCACCACCAAGTCTAAAAACAATCAGAGGGGGATGTACCTAGAAAAATATGAGGTCATAAATAGACTATTATGGATTATATTATAATCATTTTTCTTACCAGGATTGTGATTGATCACATTTTTTCTATACAGTTGTGTTCTATATGTAATGTCTTGCGGTATAGCACACACTCATTTCTGATCATGGTAGTTTCATCTTCCCATTCTTGTTCATGAATGTGTTGTGCAATATTAAGGTGTAACTCACAAACATAGGCCATTTGGGATTCCATATATATTATTAGTTACATATGGGATAATAATGGTTTGGATATGTGGACCAATGAAAACAAGAGATAATGGGCCCTATGAATGAATGAGATGGGTAGGTTCAATGCCTAAATCATATCAAGGGTGACAATATTATATAACGGATGAGCACATGGTGTCTAGAATTGGGTTTTTAGTGTAAAAAATTAAAGGACAATTGGAAGAGGGAGAAACTTTCTATATAGATATTATTTTTATATAGAATGGTTTATTTCTATGAATTATTTAATGAGTGGTCTATGTGGAGGATATAAAACTAGTATTTCATTTTTAGGAGATGTGTTGATTTCATTTTTCTATTCACTTGGAATTAGTATTCTTCATCCATTTTCGAACGAGAGGTTTTAGTTATTCAACCAACATATATATAATCTATTTTTATGCTAGTATGAACTGGGTGGTGATTGAGTTGGATATTTTAAGATTGGAGGTGCAATTGGGTAGTTGTTAGGAGTTTTGGGGGTTCATGGATATTCCCCAAGGATTATTTAGGTATTTTAATATTTATCTTTTATCTTTATCATTTTATGTATGACATTAAAAATATTTGGATTTTTTCCTTATAATTGTGAATTTTGAGTTATGTGGTTATTCAATCAATTTTTTATCTTACTCCATAAATATATATAGGATAATTCCCCTATTGATTTTATTTTTGTACCCTTAGTCAGTTACTGTCTTGTGGATTATTTAGGTAGTCATTAGACATCATATCTCTTCCTTCATTGATGGACTAGGTGGGGACGTTTTGAGGGAGGGGTTGACAATAGAGTGTTATCAAAGGATGATTTTTAAGATTTGACAGTGTTTAGATTTCAACATTTTTGAGGCTTCATGGGTTTTTATGGAAACAATTTTGAATGAACTTATCATGAGAAATAATCCTCTCCATTATCTTTGGGATCACACATCCTAATAAGGGAATCCTTCCTTTATCATTTTTATCCATGTTTTTTAATGTTTTAATACCTTTTTATATTCAATTAAGAGGGTTGGGGTATGATTTCACACATCCCCTATACTTTCATCCTTATGTTTTAATGATGATATATCACTTTCTCTCTAATTAATTCCTTCTGTGTACAGCTGGTAACATGACAAAATTCCGCAAAGGATTCCTCTCTTCTAATTTCCATTCAAGTATTTCTCCCACATTATGCATCTAAATCCAATTTTATATGTTGGGATATTATGTTCCATGATACCCTTACTATATATTTCATACATAAATGATGATATACCCCTTTATCTATCATTAACCCAATATATGAATTTCTAAATGACGATGTTATGTTGTCGAAATTACACTGCGATTTTCCATGCCAAAATCATTATGTAGTAAATTCCATACCCATTTCTCTATCAAGGGTGTTAATATTTTGTGAAAATATACATATTTAATGTTATTTATATCTATTTATTCCACATTCCTTAATCATGTAATAACTTATGATGTTTAATTATTACTTGTTATATGATCCATGTGGCACAATTATGCGTGAAATGAAATGTTTATAAAGGGTGAGCCCTGATAGCAGTCTAATGCAATGGGTAATGTTTTGTATCATGATACACCATGTGAAGTAAGGGTTTAATCTTGATAATTCAACTGAAATGAGGGTTTAATCTTGATAATTGATGTAAAATGAGGGTTTATTCATGCTGATCCATGTGTAATGAGGGTTTACACATGATAATCCTTTTGTAATAATCCATGGATCAGGATAATATCATGTTGTATGTTTCAACATTTCAATGTTATGATAATCATGTTATATCTTCCCTTTATGTTCAGGTTTCTCTTATACTCCATTGATATTCCTATTTTCTAACTTGTATTTTATTCTTCATGTTATTACTTGTTCACTCCATTACTGAGATTTATAGCTCACCACTTTCTTATTTATATCCTTATGTTATCCCATGAAATGATAATTATGAATGAATTTTGTGATTATTTAAAATAATTTTTCAATATAGATATTGTAGTTTATGTCTTATGTTGTCATGTAATGTTCCTAATACCAAAAGACACTAGAACCCTTGATCTTTAGGGTTGTATTAAGTGAATGTCTATATAATAAATCATGTTTAAATATGAAAAAAAGATTGGGTTATTATAGTTTGTATCAAATTTTATGTTTAGTTATTTTGGGATCAGGATTAGAAACCCCTAGTGAAAGTCATAATGATGAAACAATGTATAAGGGAACAACCCAAAATTTTGGTGAGTATTGAATATTTTGTTTATCAAAAAAATACATCATTTTGTAGATACGAACAAGTAGAGGAGGCTCTAGAACAGATGTATATAGGGGTAAAACCATTAAACACTACTTTAAGCTAGACTTGAACGGGAACTGGTGCACAACAATGGGCCTTGATGCACTATTGGTTTGACAATACAGGGGGATATGCTTTGGAAAATTTATAATCTTAGTATGAATCATTAATAAAGGAATAAAAAATCCCCATAATTATATACATTTGGAAATAGATCAGGGATATCATAGATTGAATCCTATAAATTCTTATGTTAAGGAAATTAATTTAATTTATAAGTTATCCATTTTTTCCATTTCCCCCCTTTATTTATTTAATAAAAATTCCCCTAACTTTCCTTTTATTCTAGACAATGGTCAGTAATAAGAGGACTCGAGCTAATAGCTGATGTGAAGATCATTGTGATAACTGTTCTAATCACATTCCCAATCCGATGGGAATGGGAATCCCAAAATTTATCAAGATACAATCTCAATTAACACATGTTTTTAAAAGAAACATGGTTCCAGAGGAATGTTCACCCCCCTCCTAATAAATAACAAGACACAATCAAGTGATTCGAGAGACAAAGGCCTCCTAATTTAAATGGATCATCTGATCCATCAACCGCCAAACAATGGATCAACTCCATTGAGAAAATATTTTCCATCATTCAGTGTTACAATAAAGAGATGGTTATTCTGAATTCTTATCATATGGAGATTCATGCTTATCAATGGTGTACCTTGATAAAAAAATATGATTCCTTAGGGAAAGATCGAGGCATTGTAAAGGAAGGATTTCTAAAAAATGTTTCTTCGATAACTATCTTCCCCACACCCTCCAACTAAATATGTAAACGAACTTCCCTGACCTCAAGGAAAAAGATGATGAATCTATCAGATCATCTGAGGAAAACTTCACTAGTCCTACTTGATACACCTCTGATTTTGTCGTTACCCCCTAATTCAAGGTTGAAGGATTCTTTGGTGTGGTAAAGCCTAGCCTACTAAAATTCCTCGTGATCTATGACTTTGATAGCTATAAAGAAATTGTCTGATATTCCCACAATGTTGAAATAGAGATCAGATAATCAAAGGGGAATCAGGGGGATAAGAAGAAGAAAGTAGACATTAATTCTGGTGATCTGATGGATAAATCCAACAATGCCAAGAAATTACAGCACCCCACTTGATGAAGGTGTAGAAAGAAGCACCCCAAATGAATTTTGTAGGGGATGAGGAAATTTATTAGGTGTGGAAGATAAGGCAACCTGGATATTAATTGTTGATAAGAATAACCCTCTACTGTGATAGTGGAGAGGAATACTTCATATGAACCTCAATGCATTGTTCATTTCAACCACTACAATGAACCATTGAAATGTTCCAACAAGTTCCCTAAGCCATGAGATATCAGAGGAAACCAAAAATCTCTATTGTAGAAAGGGAGATCTTTTACCATCACTACCGTCGAAGTGAATCTTGACAATGAAGTGGTAAAATGTACGCTAGTTATTCATTTATGAATAGAGAGCATACATTTTTTATTTTCGTTCTACACATTCCATTATATCCTAAATGTTTTGTAGAACAATCCAAACACCACAAAAAATCATTCAAGTAGAGTTGTCTGGGAGAAAAACAAATGGGAAAATTATTGCATCCCATTAATATAACTCCTCCCCTATCATTATTTTTGGATTTAATGTCCTGGATAACCTTTTTATAATCCCTCTAAGGTAATATGATGAAATTATAGACATTGACTAGATTTCCTTATATAGATCCAACATAAATTACTATGAAAGTGAAATCATTATCTATATGGAAAATCAACCCCAAATTTTGTACAAGTTCAAGGAGAAGGATGGACCTTCTTTAGCACCATCATATCAATTAAGGAAATTATGGCCCTTAGAGAATTCATATATTGCTCATATGATTGATTCTAATTAATGAACCATCCTAAAATACATTTCTATTGTGAGTGAATTTTCTGATGTGTTTCTTGGGGAATTTTCTAGACTTCCTCCTAGAAGAGATGTTGAATTCTCAATTGATCTTATACCTAGAAAATTTCAATAAACCAAGACACTATATAAAATTGTTGTTGTGGAGATTGAGGTTCCTAGGAAACAACAACAGGAAAATATGGATAAAGGGTTTATACACCCATGTGCTTCACCATGGGGTGAACCAGTCATCTTCATCAATAATAATGATGGGTCAATGTTCCTTCTCATTGATTATCTTGAGCTCAACAAGATCATGATAAAGAATAGGTATCCTCTACCAGGAATTGATGACTTGTTTGATCAGTTACGTGGAGCACAATACTTCTCCAATGTGGATATGTGGTCTGGATATTACCAAGTAATTGTGAAGAAGGGGGATATCACCAAAATTCCTTTTTATACAAGGTACAGGCACTATGAATTCATAGTAATGACTTTCAGATTCATTAATGCTCCCGAAATCATTATGGACATAATGTATAATGTCTTTAGAGATTACCTTGACAAATTTGTGGTAGTCTTTATTGATGTTATTCTAATATACTCTCAAACCAAGGAGGAGCATGACGAGCATCTATACACTATACTAGAGACCATTCAAAAGGATAATCTTTATGAAAATTATAGAAGGCGTGATTTCATGTTAAATGAAGTCTAATTATTTATTCATATCATCACAATAAATGGTATATCCATGGATCCTTCCCAGAAAAATATAATTGAGGGATGGATGATTCCAACATCTATGATAAATATCAAGAATTTCCTTGGGTTAGTTGAATATTATTGCTGATTTGTGAGAAATTTATAATGATTTTCAAAACCTCTTACCAAGATTACTCAAAAAGAATTAATGTTTTCTTAGAATAATGAATGTGAAGAGAGCTTCAGGGTATTGAAATGGAGGCGTATCAGTGGACTCATTCTCACACAACCCACAGGTTGGGAACTTTTCATGGTATTCAGTGATGCTTTGAAAAAGGGTCTGAGCTTGGTGTTTAGGAAAAATGAAAAAAAATCATTACCTATACATCATGGAAATTGAATGTTCGTTAGAATAACTATCCAACACATGATCTAGAGTTGGATGCAATAATCATCGCTTTGAAAATTTTGCGACGTTACCACTTTTGGAAAAAGTGTGAAATACATATGGGTCAAAAAATCTTCAAGTATATGTTAACATAGAAATAGATTAATATGTACCAATGAAAGTGGTTAGATCTGATAAAATAGTATGACTTCTCAATCCTTTACCACCATGGGAAGGTGAACAAGGTGGAAAATACTCTATGTATAAAGGATCCAGTAACTATTTCACTGATGAGAATTGAAAAGGATCCAATCATACTTGTTCTGGTGAATATGGAGATGGGAATCATATAGAAGGGAACCTCATCAATCCTTTAACAAATTATTTCTCAACTATATCATTTGGAAAGTTTAATGGATGCTAAAAAAGATGATGTGGGAGTTTAGGAGAAAATGGAAACTATTATAAAATGAAAATACTTGGAATTAATTATTAACAAAGATAGAATTATGAGATTTGGGTCTAGACTATGTGTTCAATAAAATCTGGTTGTAAATAAATAGATTTTGGATGATTCACATAGTTTGAATTTCTCCATTAACCCAAGAAACACAATAATGTATTGAGATCTCCGAGAGCCTTATTGGTTGGATAACCTGATGTAAGAGATTGTAGAGTATGAATCAATCTACTTGGTATGACATGGAGTGTGGGGTGACAGGAAGATTTCAAAAGGAATTATGTAACCTTTACCCATACCAACACATAAATGGGATATCATCTTCTTGGACATTCTCACCAGACATCCGAATCCATCTAAAGGAAAAAATGATATTTGGGTTGTTTTGGATCTTCTTATATAGACTGGACAATTCATTGCAATTCAGGTGGATTTATCATTGGATCCACTGGCACGAATATACATTAGTGAAGTTTTATGGATTCATGGAGTACCACTAAACATTATATATAATCAAGATCCAAGAATCACTTCTATGTTATGGAAGAGTCTCCAACATGCTCTGAATATTGAGTTTAACTTCAGTAAGGCTTATCATCCCCAAACTGATGTCCAATCTAAATGGACTATCTAGACACTTGATGATATGTCGAGAGCTTTCTCAATGGACTTCAAAGGCAGATGGGACCAACATATTTCTTTGGTGGAGTTTAGTTACAACAACATTTTCCACTCCAAAATCAAAATGCCTCCTTATAGAGAACTTTATTAGAATAGGTGCAGAACATCAGCATGTTGGGGTGAAGTTGGGGAGAGAGAATTTATAGGTTTACAAATGGTAGAGGAAATGGTAGAGAAGGTTAAGGCAATCTATTAGTACATTAAAGCTGCTCAAATTCATTAACAGAGATATGATGATAATCGTCGATGAGCCATAGATTTTGATGTTGGATACATTGTATTTCGCTTTATATCACTTTGGAAGAGAGTTATGATATTTGGAAAGAAAGAAAAGATTAGTCTAAGGTACATCAGCCCTTTTGTGATCCTTGATCGCCTTGAAGTAGTGTCCAATCAACAAAAAATCCCACTGAACCTATCTTAAGTACATGATATATTCCATGTATCACTCTTGAGGAAGTACATAGATAACCCATCACATGTACTCAAACTAGAGGTGGTACCATTGGAGAATGAACTCCCCTATGAAGAGAAGCTGGTTGATATCATAGATTGTAAGGAGAAGTTCTAAAAAAATACACAATTCCCCCTATCAATGTGTTGTGGAGAAACAACAGGTTTGATGAAGAAACATGGAAATTTGAGGAAGTGACTAGGTATATTTACCCTCATTTGTTTTAGTGTAGGAAAAGGAAATTTTGAGGGTCATATTTCATAAGGGGTAATGTTGTAATGACACAATCATTTATGAATAAAACTACCTTTATTTTAATGTCTTATTTAAAACCCAAGAACTATTTATTATTATTAATATTAATATTGTTAATATTATTATTTTGTTTAAAGAACCGTTATGTATAACAACCATTGATAATATAGCTTTTAAATGGTGATAAAATGACTGATATAAATTTAAGGTTTTTAAAAATCATCCTTTTGACAGAGAAAAAGGATAGGATGGCCTCATCAAGTAGACTTGGGTCATACAATTCTTATTTGTTGATGCTCTAAAAGAAGGTAGAATCATTGGTATTCACTCTTGACTAATCCCAATACAAGTTCCAAAATGTTAAGCATGAATGAAATAGCCTATGGGAGATGTTCAAGTTAATAGAGATTACCACATGGGAAATGTTATCTGAGCCGCCCCAAGAGTCTGTCACCATCGCACAACATACCCTTAAGTATTATTCAATTGTTATAAAGAGTTCTGTAATAATTCATTAGTTACTTACGGTGTAATCCCTTTTTAAAAATAAAATTTCTATTCCATCAATTCCTTTATTAGAATAATATTTTTTTAAAAATTGATGAATTTGATAAATTGATTTTCTGTGAAAAAATGGTTCTTTTGAGAAATATAAAAACTATAATATAAAAAAAGGTTGTTATTATTAATGTTATAAAAAAATTGTTATAAATGATTATTATATCAGTTCCATATCTGTATAAGATTAGGTAATCAGTTTGTTTAGTGTTACCTTTTTTTATATGATAAAATCGAATGTTATTTTTAAAGAATGTATCTTAAGGAATTAATGAATTTTTTGAATAGTAAATATTTTAATAAAATATTAATATAAAATTAATTTTAGGAATAATAAATTATTATATACTCTTTTGAATGTAAAATTTATTTTTTTTAGGTTTGAGAACCTTTTTTGTCAAACCCCGTGAATTTTCAATAAATGTTAGTTTACATTTTAAATGTTAGAATTCAAATATTTTTAAAATTATTTATATATAATGAATAATAATTTTGGAATCAGGATGTTGAAATTATCCAAATGGTAAATTTTTCATAATTTTCTGACACAATCGAATTTTTGGACAAAAAATAAATACTGTATAAGTTAAATATTTGTTTTATGACAGCATAATGACCCAAAAATGATGTATTAAATATTATAATAGGTATTATAGGACCAATATTTTTTTTCCCATTTAAAAAATTTGATTTTATATTTTTTTGAATTATTTTATAATGTCTTAGTTAATCCTCTAAAGTGTATAATATATTTTAGGATTTTAAATTCATTTTCTTTGAGGTTGTGACTCACCTCCCAACATGAAAGGCTAATATTTTTATATGTTCATACATTGGACTAATAAAATAATGTATTACACTTCAAATTTTAAATTAACGAGATCAAAAACCAATGGTTGTTTTCTATTTTTTAATATTTAATTATATAGATTTCAAAACATAAGTTTGGGAAATTTTAAAGAATTCCCCTCTCATTTCCTATGTAAAACCACTAAATCTCCCACTTTTCATCAATAAAATTCCTTGGATCATATCCCTACTTGGTCCTCTTGTCTCTATAATCATCCCAAGGTGTCCCAATCTCCTAATAAGCCTCTATGAAGCCTCTTCCAAGTCTTTGGGATCATGCATCCAAGTAAGGGATTCCTTCCTTTCTCATTTTTATCCAAGTTTATATATGTTGTAAGAACATTTTACATTTAATTTATAATGTTTGGTTATAGTTTATTAACTACACCATACTTCCCTCTTTATTTTTGAATGATGAGATACCACTATATGTCTCATTAATGACATCTGTGTACTCCCGTTACCATGAAAATGTTTCATATGGGATTTAACTCTTCTTATTTCCATTGATGTATTTCTCTGATATTATGCATCTAAAACCCATTTAATTTGTTTTGATATTATGATTCATGATCCATTTATTGTCTATTTCGTGTATAAATTATGATAAACTCCTTTCTCTCCCATCAACCCAACTTATTAATTTCCAAATGACAATGTCATGCTGCGAAAATTGCACCAAAATTTTCTGAGCCAAAATCATCGTGTAATAAATACCATACCCATTTCTATATCAAGGGTATTCCCCTTTATTGACATATACATATTTAATGGTACATAAATATATTCATTTCACATTGTTTAATCATTCAATAATTTATTATTTTGAATGATTCAATGTTATATTACCCATGTGGAAAAGTTATACATGAAATTAAATGTTTATTAAGGGTGTTCCCTGATAACACTCAAATGAATTGGATAATGTTTAGTATCATGATATGTCATGTGAAATAAGGGTATACTCATGATAATTCATGTTATACGAGGTTTTACTCATGATAATTCCTGTGCAAGGAGGCTTTACTCATTATAATTCATCTTCAATGAGGGTTTACTCATACTAATCCATGTACAATGAGCCTTGGAACAAGCTAATATAATGTGGAATGATTCCACCTTTCCATGTAATGATAATCATGCTATATCATTGTATTATGTTCATTTTTCACTTATTCTCCTTTTATATTCCCATTTATTAACATATATTTTATTCTTCATGTTATGCCATTTTTACTCCTTTATTAGGCTTTATAGCTCACCCCTTTCTTTTGTATGTCCTCAGGTTATCACATGAAATGATAAGTATGATAGAATGTTGTGATCATGTAAAAGAATTTTTGAATAAATATGTTATATTTTATATCTTATGTTTTCATGTAATGCTCATACTCCCAAAGAAATTGGACCTCTAAATCTTCTTTGGTTGTATTCAATGCAAGTCTATGTAATTAATGATGTTTAAATATGAAATAAAAAGAAGCGTTGTTATAAAATTACACATTAGAAAAATATTGTTTTTCATAAATATTAATTTTCATTTAAAATAAACATTGTTTATATTTATAATAATTATATTTCCATGGAATTTATTTTATACATTATTATAACATAAATATTTAATAATCTATTTAGTCTTATTCATATCCATCAATTTAACTGTAATTTTATAATGATCTATTATATTATCATTTATTTAGACAGAGGGTTGTGTATACCACCATCTATTAGAGAGGACATATTTATGTAAAGTAAATATAATGCTAAGTATTTGGGTGTTAAATTATTCCCCCTATAAAAATATCAACATAAAAATTTGTTTAATTTTACCTCATAAATATTTTTTATAGTTATTTATCATAATATCTTTAGGTTCCCACATCACCTATTCTATCTTAAAATTTCTCCATATAACATTAAAAAATTAATAATCTGATTCCTTTACCCCTGTTATCTATATATTTAATTTCAAAATGATATTAATAGTAATGAAGTTTGGGTTCCAATTTAATTTCTTCAATGGTGAGAACATGTTTTGGGACTAGAATTTAAATCCTTAACAAAGTGATATGGAACACGTCATGTACACTAGATAGACAAGGAAACATCACTAAATAGTAATCCAAAACTCAAATTTGTTATATAATTTCAAAGGGTCAGATGTACCTTTGGCTTAGTTTTCCCTTCTTAACTATCTTTATAGAGCCCTTCCATGGATATATATTCCAAATGATCTAATCTATCACTAGAAATTACATATTTTTCCATCATTTATTGATATTGTAGTTTCTTATGAATTATATTAATTTGAAATGGGTTTGAATATCCTTTAACTTGGTCATTTTATCTGCCATATGTTCTTGGACAACAATATTTCATTCCGGAAATTCATCCAAAAATGTTAGAGTATGACATCAATTTCTATACAATGCATCATACGATTCAATTTTAATAGTTGAATGGAAGATATTATTATACATGAACTCCATTAAAGGTAAACACTAATCCCATAGGCCATGAAATTCAATATATAATGTCCCAAACATGACTTATAATGTTTTAATAATCCTTTTTAACTGTCCATCATTTTGACGATGATATGTGGTGCTCAAATTATGATTGCCAACAACAATCTTCTGGACTCATTTGTGTGTGTGTATATATATATATTCAAACCATGGATCATGAACAGAGAAAATTAATAAGAGATAACTACAAAGTTTTAAAACATCATTAATATTGAGTCATGCATAGTGATCAAGAGGTACATCGTCTCTTATGGTGAGGTGTATTTTCATTTTTGGTGAGATGGTCAATCATAACCAAAATTTCATAATTCTTCCAAGGATTAATTTGTAATACATTGTCAATGTACATAGTAATGATATAAATTTTTTATTTAGGAATAGTTATAGGTTTAAATAATCCTATTTAATGATCTCTTTCTGCCTTCACTTTTTGAAAAACCAAAACAATTTACATGCAATCCAAAAATTTCCATTTCGTGTTTTCCCACCAAAACACTTCCATTAAATATTTATATATAATTGTGATACTATGTTTTATAGTAAACGTAGGGAAATGATAATAATTCAAAAATTAATTTTTTAGCTGAGGTAAAGATTGAAGATATAGTCTCTTTAAAAATTTAAAAATACCATCTTCATGAATGATGATTTCCAGTTTTTTCGTATTCATGGATTTAAAGTTATTTTAATGATTCTCATCATCTAGTTGTGAAATTTTTATATTTTTAAAAAAATTACGCTTCAAAAATCACATAGAAATTGAGTGACATCACACCAGCCGTAATGATTCCCAGATCCATCTCCGCTAAATCCATGCATAAAGGATCCCTATCAATCCTTATTTTGTCTAGGATTCAATGATATTTCTGGATCATAGCATCATCTAATTTATTTTCCTTCCTAGGGAGGTAGTATATTGTTTAATCATGGACATTTAGTAGATCATACCATATTTATTTCCTCATGTTTATCTCTTTATGTGAAAATATTTATTACAGTTTAATTTGTTTCATGTATATCTCAAATTTTCACCCATATAGTTACTGTTACCATATATTAAAATAAGTGACAACAACTTCCATGTAAAGATCATTGATGTAATAGTTTTTTCATGAATTCTTTACTTCCTTTGAGTTATTGGTGATAACATTATCATTCAATATTAGGAAACAACCAAACACCTTCTTTGATGCATCACTATATATTGTGAACCCATCATTTCCAAATGTTAGTGTCCAAAATGGATCATTAACTAATATACTATTCAATAATTCAAAAACATCTACACATTCCTTTTTCCATGTGAAATTTAACTCCTTACATGTAAGGTTAGTTAACAGGTTAGAAAATTGAGAATTGTTTTCGAAAAGATTACCAATAGTAACCTGTCAAACTAATGAATTTACAAACCATAATTATGATCATTGTGGTATGAAATTATTTGATTACAATTATATTCATATAATTAGTTGAGATTCATTCTGGGATATATTATGGGCAATAATAAAACATTATGAATTAAAAATTCACACTTGCAAAATCTCTCATACAACACTTTTCTTATAAGTGTCAAATGTTTGAACTCCAATTGATTCTCTTGGTCCTTGTAGTTGTTATAGTATACCAATATATCATCAATAAATATAACAATAAGGTTATCAATATATTCCTTGAATACACTATACATTAGATCCATGAATATTTAGGGTGTATTAGTCAAACCAAAAGGAATTTTTGTTAATTCATAATGTACATGTCTCATACAAAATGTTTTCCTTATAATATCTTCTTTCTTTACATACAATTCATGATACCCAAAATGAAGGAAAAAAATTTAAAAATATTGAAATCCATGAATTTTATTGAATATTTCATCAATGAAAGGAATAGGATAGTGGTTCTTTATCCTATTAGCAATAATTTCCCAATAATCAATGCATCTACTCATATAACCCTT
This sequence comes from Viscum album, assembly GCA_963277665.1. NCBI lineage: Eukaryota > Viridiplantae > Streptophyta > Magnoliopsida > Santalales > Viscaceae > Viscum > Viscum album. The sequence goes on from OY728151.1 coordinate 1,996,650,695, forward strand.
TTTCATCTTAATGAAAATAATTAGGGATCCCCGTGGTGAAATTCTATGGAATATATGTCCCTTATCACACAAATACACAAGTTACAATACTATAAAATAGGCCATTAACAACACTTGAATATGCCTTTATCATCACTAAAAAAGTGATGAATACCAGAGTGAATTTAAAATCCCTAGGCTAGTATCATCACTAGAAAAGTGTTGATAAATAGGTCATTTAACACTACTAAAAAAATGCTGACGAATCTCCACTTTATTCGTTATTTTTTAAGTGCTCTTAATGGACTATTTTAACATCTCTTTTTAGTATTGTTAACGGTAACCTTTAACATCACTTTTTTAGCACTGATTAAGGACCCCTTTAATAGCACTAAAAAGCACTTTTAAAGGGGGTAAAATTAAATTTTTTCAAAGACTTATGTGCCCAACCACATTTATCAAAGATTCTATGATCATATTAACACCCCTTGTGTTTTTAACCCCTTCACCCCTTTATCAGAACTTTATGAAATTCTATCCTCATGTACCAACCTAGTTTTAAACCCTACACCTGTTATTTGAGGATGGAATTCCTATACCATTGCACCGTATTGTTTTATTTTCTTTTTTAATGATATTTCTTTTTGTTTATGTATATATTTACAAGTACATATTTTTATTCGTATATTAGTATAATTTTTTATATACATTTATAAAGTAAGTGTATGTAAGGGTGATATATATACTTATATTTGATTACATATATTATATATTATACTAATTTACATATAAAATAATGTAATATATATATATATAACTTCATGCATACATGTATATTTAAAAATAAAAAATATATTTCAATGATTTAAAAAAAATTCGATGCTATTTTAAATATATTTTTCGAATATATTTTTTATTATGTTGATTATTATGTTCAGATACATATATATTTGTTAATTATTAACACATGAATGTTTATATATAAACATTAATTTTATATGTAATCATATACATATGAATGAATTTTTTTAAGGTTATTAAAATGGATAATTTTATTATTTAAATAAAATGAATAATAAATATTTATTGTTAATATTTAAAAATACATTTTAACCTAAATAGTTTTATATATGAATTTTTATAAGTGATTTATTATGAGTAAATATAAGAAAATTTTCTTATATATAATTATAAATAAAACTAAATTATGAAAAATGATAAAATTTCAAAACCATAATTTCAATATTAATGAAATTTCAATGAATAAATTTATACCCCACAAAAAATGAGAAAAAACCCCCTAAAATGCAGTTTAAATTCCATCGAATGTTAAAAAATTTGGGCATCGCAACCAAAAACTCAGTTTTGGTGGCCTTTTGGGCCTTTTGGCCTAAAAACCTTGAATGGTCGTTTCCCCTATAATCAGGTTATAAACAAATTGTTTTATTTGATTTTATATATGGTAGAGGCTAAATGGACAACTATATCAAATACTAGGGAGTTTTTATGTTTGAGATACATTTTCAACTCATTTTATAAATTTTATTTTATTTTATTTTTTTATTTTTTTTGTCTTTGTATTTTAATTTAATGAATATTAATCAATTATAATTTGATAATTATTAATTAAAAATATATTTTAATTATTTTATAATTAATTTTCAGTAAATATATTATATATGAAGTGTAACGTCATTTTTAGACTTATCAAAAAAAATTTAAAAAATTGTATATTATATTTATATCAATATAATTATATATATATATATTATTTTTAATGAATTGTTTTTTAAAGTATATCCTATTTAAACACTAGTAAAAATGAAAATATAATGTGTGGGTATTTATCAATGATTCTAAAAAATAGATGATAAAGACACCCAATCAGTGCTTTTTTACTAGCACGAATAAAGGCCCCCAGGTAGATTATCATGTTAGAAAACTCTCATTCCCAACCAGCATGTTCCACAGTGATTCTTTTCACATTATTACGAGATGGAAATTCCACCCTACACTAATTCCCTTTTTTATTTATTTTTCTAACATGATAATCATCCATATTACTTTATTTATTTCCTTCCATGAGATAAGACTTGAATAATTCATTTATTATCTTGATATTACATGATATTATCTCTTAATTTGATGATAAATTATTGTAAACTAGTTCTCATCAATGGTTTTTGTTAATCCCTACCATGATATAGTTATTATTTATCTTTGGACTATATAAAGAGTCTCTGGAATTAATTGAAAACATTAAGAATTTGGATTCATACATAAAAACATTTCCCTATTCCTTTTTTCTTATTCTAATGAATTATCTTCATATATTCTCATTTCTCATGAGGAAAATATTTTTCCAGGAAGAGTACCTTGAGATACATTAATTCCATGTTATTTATTTATTTTTTTCATTAGTCTATTGAGTCAATGGACACCAATAATCTCTATCTCCTGATATATGGTAAACATCCCTAACAAACTTATAAATTTCATTACATCATAAAGTGAGAAATATCATATCTGTGGAACTTATCCATATATCATATAGAAATGTATTTCCCCATTAAATGATGGATTTTTTTATGCATATAGTGGTCTAAATTTTTTACACCGAATGGTGGAAGGATGTTTATTCTATATGTGAATGGTTATTACTCATAAGCTATGACATATTCCCCAATATTTATAAAACATTATCAATTTTATCTATATTTCCAACTCCATCTTCATTATCTTTCCTTGGAGTGAGATTCCAACATGGGGTATATTCATTGAAATGGATCCCATTTCTTCTAATAAGATCCATTTCTAAAATATGGAATATAATAGATTATATAATAATATTAGGAAATAAAATTTATAATCCCAAAATGAGTGAAATAAATTACATAAATTGAAATTATAATTTAGGTCTAATGTCATATTCATAAACATTGTTTCATTGTGAATGTTTTAAAATCATAAAAATCATTTTCAAATCATTTATAAAGGTTTCTAAATTAAATTTTGAATTATCCCAATAATATATCCCAGGGTTTTCAAACAAGGTTCATGGTAAATAATGTATTTGTGTACTAGGTAATTATTGAGTCAATATTGACACATCATTTTTAGGGTTATTACCCCTATGAACATATGTTGAAAAACATCATCCACTTTTTGTATCCAAACAGGTATGTATTCCAAGGAAACACCACTTAATATCTTCCTTGAAAAAACATGTGGATTTTATTCTATACATTACCTAAAATTCAATACTATTCTTATGTTATCTAATATATGTTTTCATAAATCTGGTTCTAATTGTCCCTATTAAAATTCATTTGATTCCAACTATAAAGACATCAAACCTTGTCACCCATAGTTTGTTGTTATATTATTATTTTGGCATAAGATTCAAGGAATATTATCCTGAATAGTCTAATTGTGTAGTAGTCTTGGTAACTAGATATATACTTGAATCAAATTTTAAAAATGAAAATAGAATGTATCAAAAATTATTTTCATAAATTGAATCATTTTTATCTCTTGTATAACTATACATATCAATCGTAGTACTCATCTTAGACTCATGTGGAAAGAAAACTAATAAAGTGGTGATCTACAATTCTTAGTATTTGAATGATTATAATGGTAACTATGAATAAATAAAATATAATCAATATTTAAAGGTAAATAACTAAAACATGTTTCATTTAATCTATAACTATAGTATAATAAGGAAATACCAAATTATGGTCAAATAATTCCAAATAAATAATCACATGAACATAAAACAATTCTTGGGATATTTTATTTAATCATATAATCACAGGGATATCAGTTTCTAATTATAATAATGATTGAATGAATGATCCAACACATCATATTCGTACCATAAAGGCCTTATTTCAAGACATCTTACATAAATGGGTAATGTCCCAGCTAAAATCCTAAACTAGTTTGACTCATGAGACATACTGAAGAATCTAGGAGATATATTGGGTTCGAATCATCACTTTCTAAGTCTAATGAATTACTCATAAAAATGGGTGATAAAAAATCAACCAAATATTTGAATTGGAAAAAAATCAAATGAAATGTTAGTATCTTACCAATTCAATAATGAAATTATAAACCATTAAGTGTAATAAACAAATGTTATGAAACAAGTACATCCATAGTCAAACAGATCATAATCAATCCACAGAAAAAATGGGGATGGAATCATTTTAGTATTTCCCCTGTAATATATTTGTAACAATTTTTTATGTCATCTAAAAAAGAATTTTTTTCAAAATATCACTTGTAGTGTAAACTATTCATCGAAAATATCTTCTTTTAAACTACAAAATTCATAAAATATTTTCAAAATCCTTTTGTTTAAAGATAAAATTTTAATCCATAAATTAAGATTCCAATAAAATAATGTTCATAATGGTAAATAATTCTATTCATTTTGTACAAATTGAAGGAAATCATTCCTTTCACAAATTGGTAAAAAGACAAGAATTACCACATTTGGAAAATAGAAGGAAGGAACCTACTAAAAACTTCATGAAAAATTAATGCATGGTTAAAATTTTCATTAATAAATCCTTTATTAATGTTAAAATATTTTTTTAAACATTTTTACAATACATGGATAATGAAGAAAAAATGTTTTTATCTGAAGTGAAAAATTAAGATGATTTTTCTGAAAAACATTCTTTTCATCTCCTGAGTAAATCAATAGAGGAAAATAAAGGGAAACATATATTATCATTAAATCAACATATGATAATAAATATAATGATTTTATTGTGATATATCATAATATTTCATCATAATAATAAAAAACATAAACAATATTGATAAATTCAGTGATTGTACAATAAATCCATTCCAACTTTGGTAATATTAAATCAAAATCCCTATGAAAGAATAAAATTAAATAAAGATTAAAATATCATTTTAATAAATGGGTTCACTATAATACTTATCAATTGTATGTATATAAACCGCATAAAAAAAGTTGTATAATATAATAGATGTCTCAAAGAATAAAAATTAAGACAAAAATCCCTTACTATAAGACCGACTACCATTGTACGTGCCAAAAAATAAATTATTTTAATTTTATATTTATTATAAATATATTAAAGAAACATAATAATATATATAATTCTTTATATGATTTACATATAGACTTTTATCACCTGTTTATTAACAGTTATTTGTTAAAATCACTATTTGGTGTGATAATTGCTATGTTTTTTCACGTATGTTTTGTTTCTATAATTTTATTTCATTTAAATTAATCGTTGTTACATTATATAAAGAATATAATCCCTAATATAAATATTATATATATTCATTATATATATATATATTAATATATAAAATATAGATAGTGTAAATGGAATATATCATTTATGGAGGTTGTAGGTTATACATATGCATGAACGTTGTGTCCATTTTAATGAAGGAAATACAAAAAAAATATTAATTATACATTATACAAAAATTACTAATTTATATGTAGATTTTATATTAATAAAATTCATTCTTATTATCAGCTGGGTAAAAATAAAATGAAAACATTTCGCATCGTTGTGTGGATGTTTTTTCCCACACACACACATGAGCGGAATTATATTTGTCCAAATTATAAGGTAATAAGATAGATGTAATAATATATTTATAAAATTAAACATAGGACACAAATTTGACAAATATTCATTAAATTTATCTTTACTTCATTATATTTAATGTGTAATTGAAAAATAAATCACATCGCTTTGGGTGGCGATAGTCCATTGTACACACGGACAATGTTATTATATCCCCTAAATAATAGTATTTAAAAATTTATATATTATATAATAATTAAATAATAATAATAATTTCATTAATATAATATAATTTTTTAAAATAAATCATTAATTATATCCTTGAATGGAGGATATGGAAAATGAATTACATCGGTTCAAGTGGCGGTACTATTTCGTACCCATGCTCGATAATTTTATTTACCATTTAAAGAAAGAGGAGATTGATATATGTAATTAACATAAAATAATAATAATATATATATATATATTAGATAATGGATTTATTATATTAAAATATATTGTGAATATTATAATTAAATGGAAGAAATGTAATATGAAAACAGAATGTTAAAAACATTACCACTTCTTCCGGAAACCTCGTTTTATTAAATATAATTCATTCTTAAATGGGATTAATGATCTATCCAAGGCCTATAATATTTTTTATGTATTGAAGGAAGATAATTTCGTATTTATGAACTAACCAATGTTATATGGAAGTGTTAAGTGGAGGGAAGAGTGGGAGGCCTTTTATAATTTGGGGAGAGGATACTCTTTGAATTTTTGAAAAGTTTCAATTATGCCCACCTTTTTATCACAACGAGAGCCTCAAAAATTTGTCATTATCAAAAACAAATATAGGTTATATGGTCTATATATGTCAATTTAATTGGTTTTTGACATGTTTTTAGTTAATATTTACTCTTATCCTTTTAGTTTCACACCCAAATAAATTAGTTTTTAACTTAGCAGTGGTAATTTAATTTTTTAATTTTCATTATTACTTATGGTAAAAAAATAAGTTCAAAATAATATATCATATTAATTATTATTATTATATATATGGAATGAATTCTTTCAAATTATATTACCATTAGTGGAAAATTTTAGTTTAATATAAAACCCACAAACACGACTAAAGGTGATTTTCTAAAGAAAAATTCTCATAAGTACGAAAAGTTTGTATATTGAAATTGAACATAAAATTCATCTTGATGATATAAATTAGTTGAATTTTCATATAATTTATCTAATGATATATTATAAAAAAATTTAATAATAATTTAACTATTTATATAATTTAAACTAAAAGGTAGTTTTTAATAAAAACCTGTATTTTTTAATATTCATTAAAAATTTAACATTTCAAAGAAATACTCAAAAATTCTCCCAAATATAATTTTGATATTATGATATAAAAAATAAAAACAATTTTTACAAATTAATTTTCTATAATTGGTAAATTTTAATTTCAACATGCTTTCTAAAAAACTGATGAACCCACTCTTTAGAAATTTTTTGATTTTCATAAATATTTCTTTTTCATTCAAACGATTTTTTTTATTTTAAATCAGTATATTTCCAAGAAATTTATTTTATGAAATTGTAAAACATATAATTTTAATTATATATTTAGTCATATTCATAGACTCTAATTTAATTTAATGGTTATAAAAGTAAACTTTATTAAATTTAATTTAGACTCAAGGTTGTGTCTTCTAAAAGATATTAGAGAGAATGGATTTATTTAGAAGAAAATTTATCATAATATATCAGTTTTTAATAAGGAAATATATTGTTTTACAAAATGTGATTCGATTCAAATAATGTCATGTCTATATAACATGTTAAGATAAGAGATATTAATTTCATGGTAGATTCCAAATATATGATCATGCATTATGATGTTTTGACCCTATTTTCATATTTGGAACACAATAAGAAATATATATAATAAAAAAAATAAGTAAATTCTTTCTATTATTTTCATTTCACCTTGGTTTTGGAGTTATGAACATTTTTATTTTTGAGATATGGAATAAGTTCGACGTCCCCATCAGGTTTATATAGAGGACATTCGACAGGATGTTCTAGTAGAGCACTACAGATTAGAGTTAGTGAAAATGAAACCTATAGTAAGAGACCCTAGGAGTCTCATCACTAGGATTTTTATAATTATGAAATATATGTTTCATATTTGGTGAAATTTAATTTTCTAGATGAGTTGGAGATATACTTCTATTCTATCCATGCTTGGAAGGAGAACTGTGTTCCTTTAGTTGTGACGATGCTTCATGGGTCATAAAAATAAGATTGGATTTTGTTACTAGGGGATTTGATGGCGTCCACTGTTGAGGTGAATATGTTCATGGTTTTTTCAAGGTCATGATTCAATCTGCAACCATCATGGGTGCTTCTTGGCTGGATATCATTACCCTTATTCATGGGAGTTCTAATTTTTATGAGTTGATTATCTAATATAAGAATCTTTTCTATATAATTTGGACCATCTATTAGATGAGAAGAATAGTGAAAAGAATTTTAATGAAGATATGTTCCCAGAGATATAGTTCTAGTTCACCCATTATATACTGAATTCATATTTTGAGGTCTTGGTGAGGTAAGAGGTCATCAAGAGGAAATTTTCTTGGACTTGGTCATTATAATATGGTAGTGGGAATGATATTCCAAAAGGTAGATATATTACTACGAGTTCATTATTATATATATAAAAGAATAAGTTTCAATTAAAAGGAACTAGTTATAGCCTTATTTAACTCTTTTATCAAAAGCTACGAGATCTCATATCCCAGTTATTTTATCAGTTATTTTATTTTCTCATGCTGGCTAGGGAAATCATTAGCATGAGGGTCTGATATTCATTAGCACATTGTAGGCATTTAGTGACCAATATTAGGTCTAGTATTTGTAATATTATGAGATAAGGCTACAATACCATTTGGGAACTCCATATCATGGTCATAATGTGGGGATTTTGTAAGAATAGAACAACCCCGTGATATACCTCATCCTTAGAGTTAATGGGTAGAGTGCGGACAAAGAGGTGGTATCCATCAAGGGGGAGAGGTCGTAAAATAGGGTGTTATAAGATGCATGCTTTATAGTTACTAGTTTGGGGTTATCCAAATATCATAAAAGATATATATATATATATATATATCTATATATATATATATATATATTCTACATGGTTTTATTCCATGTTTGATTTAGGAGCTACACAATTCATTAGTTCACCCTTACTATCTATGAATTGGGAGGTTGGGTGAAGAGGCTTCTAGTGAAATTTGAATTATCTACAAAATTTGGATGTCGATCATATTTATATGATGTTCACATATATTTTGGGTTAGTTATAGGTTCGAATCACTATTTGGGATATTTTTTATTTTTTTTATAAAACCTTATGACATCATCCTTAGCATGGATCATTTGTATTCATTATAAGATATTATATATTTTTAGTAGGCATGAAATTTTATAATCATTTGATTAAGACCAAGATGTGTTTGTGGAAGATAAAGACCCTCAGAGTGGTCATAGGTGTTTTGAGCCTCAATCTTTTTTTCTAATGATTTCATGTTGAGTTCATCAGAGGTTTAGTCGGACTATTTCATTGGGTTGTATTTGTGTGCATTGATGTCTTCCCTGAATAGGTTGAGTCATTAACCCCTCGACACGAGATTGATTTTGGAATACAACTACATATGGGTGATTTACATATATCGATTTCTCTATATATAATTTCACATTTTGGGTGGAAAACATTTAATATTTTTGTCAGTGATCTTTTTTAGTAGGGATTTATTTGGCCTAGTTTATCATCATGGGTAGATCATATTCATTTTGTGAAGAAGTTATATGGATGTCTATGGTTTGGTATAAATTATCATCACTTGAATAATTTTCTTATAAATAACTATTATCCACTTCAAGAATTGATGAGATATTTTGATCAATTGAATGGATCTAACTGATTCTTAAGGATCATTTTTTTGTCAAGGTGTAATTTTATGTGGTTTAAGGATGAGGACATTCTAAAAAATACTTCCAAATATAATTTTATTTGTTACATGTTGTTTTTTATGTCATACTAAGTTACGAATACACTAGAGGTATTTATTGTAATGAAGAATGTTTTTTGAAGTGATTTTTGACCAGTTCATCATTATATTTATTGTCAACATCCTTATTTTCTCAGCATCAAAGGAGTATCTATGAACTATTTTCGGAGTTACTTTCATTAGCTATTTGGTATGTTTTCAATTTCTATGTTCCTGGATCATGAGGTTTGTTTGTTGGGTCATGTCATTATGAGGGGTATTTAGAGACCATTCCAAGATTGAATTAGTGGTTTCTTGGGAAACTCCCAATAATATTTAATAGTTGAGGAGTTTCTTTAGTATGATTAGTTATTATAGAATTATCGTAACCAAATTATCCAAGATTTTGATTCATATGAAATCATTGAAAATGGAAGATCAGAGGGTCATATGGACTGACTAGTTCTAACATTATATTGAGTATTTATAAGATAATTTAGTCAGTTCTATAGTTATTCATCTACCATAGGAGGGAGTTGAATTTGAGGTTTTTTGTGATGATTCATAGATTGGATTTTGTTGTGTTTTGTTATTATAGTAGGAGGTCATATCATATGTTTATTGAATGAAAAAACCATTGGAATGTAACTATTACACACATGATCTTGATATTTCTATGGTAGTGTTTTCATTGGAGCTATAGTGGATCTACGTAATCGGTGGGTGGTCTTTCGTTATTAGTGATAAAAAGATCCTGAAGTATGTCTTCTGCCACTGAGAATTAAATTTTCATCTATGATTCTAGATGGAGTTTTTTTTATAATAAAGTTATGACATAATATACACCTGATAAAGGGAATATTATGGATGATTCTATACAAATAAAGTCATGTGTGGGTTTTATTATTGAGTCTTGAGACTCTTATAGATTAATGGATGAGTTGGTAACATTACACCATGATATGGGAGAAGTTTATGGAATTTTTTCCATTAACAGATTATAGGAATTCATTTTTGGTGTCGTGGTTGGAGGAATCCCAACATGTTGATCTTGAGAAAAAATAGACCCATGATCGATTTGTGTGTGGTAATGATCGTGAGGGATGTTAAAAGGATGGGAAGCATCACATAAGATTCCAAGAGTATTTTTTCATTCCATCAGTTATGTGTGAGGTAGTATATTGGGAGTTCCATATTTCTCAATTAATAGTACTATATTCTTTGGAGAATATGTATCAACATTGAAATATTATTTTTAATGTTCTAGGTTAAATATTTGGGTTTCAGTGTTTATCTCTCGATGTTTACTATTCTAGAAAGTGATGTTTGGGCATTATGTTCTAGGTGGATTACATTATCTAGTCTATGTTCCATAAAGGATGTGATGGGACATTTTTTAATGTAATTTTCACTATTTTTTTTAAATTTTCAAGCTTATTAGGATTATATTTGGGTGATCACGGATAGTCTAGAAATGTCATATCTGTTACTAGGGATTAAGGAGAGGTTCTCTATAGAGGTATTTTGATTTAATATCTATAGTAGTTAGTGAGGGTTCATGGGGATATGATGAAATTTCATCTCTAATCATGGTCCTTGTTTTACTACCAATGAGTGGAGGGGCCTCTAGTATGGGGTTTCCTCTTAGTAATCCCTTATCACTGATTTTCATCCACAATGAGATTGTCATATAGAGAATGCAATCAATACTTTGGAGGACATGTTTCATTATTGAAATCTGTATAATGGAGGTTTATGCGTGAAGAATCCATATTTGGTAGAATATTGTTAAAATAATAATTACCACTCCTATATTGGTATGAAACCTTATGAATCTACTTATGGTCAACCTTTTCTCCCTCCACTTTTCTAGAAGAAGGTTAGAGAGTTTGCTGTTACTATACTAGAATAGGTGTAGATTCTAATAGAGAAAATTATGGTGATCCATGTATGAATGAAGCTAGCACGAGATCATAAGAATTCATATGTTGATCATAGGATGTGGCCAATAGATATTTATGTTTGAGTTCACATGTTCTGGAATGTGTATCCTATGAATTTATAGAAAAGGTTCTATTATGTTATTTATCTTTATGCATGGTTTTTTAACATTTTTTCACATTGAAATAGGTTTTAGATATGGTGTATGAATTAGAACTACCCTCGTAGATGATCTGGACTCATGATTTCTACCGTGTATCATATCGTAAATAATATCATCATGAAAATTTACATGTCATCTACTAGGGTTACCCAGATGATGAAGATGATGAGACCATTAAATAACATTCCATTGAGATTTAGGATCATTAATTGAATTATTTCTGTGGAAATATTATTACCTTAGTTTGTGCCTTTTAGTGGAATATTTTCATGTATGAAATAAGTTATGAATATGAATCCTAGATGTGTGTTGAATATCCTGAGTTGTTTTATAAGGTCCCATATTTCTAGCCTCTTTCCTTTTTGTTTTATAGTTTTTAGGTTCCAAGTTGGATAATTTAGTCTTTTACTCTATTAAATTTAAAATTCTTTTATGTCTTCATTGATATTTTCACATGGTCATATGATTCCTTCATGCGGTCAATGTTTTAATCTCATGATCACAAACTTCCATCATGTGATCAGAGATTTGCTCTCATGATCACAATAATCCTTCATGTGGTTTTATATTTCTCTCATAGTCACAAGAATACATCATTAAGTAATATTTTTTTCTCAGAGTCATAGGATTATTTTAGTTGGTTGAATTTATCTTCAAAGTCTCAAAATTCCTTCATGCGATCAAAATATTTTCCCATAGTCATGATAATGATTCATAAAATTTATGTTTTTTTCGCATAGACATATTATTCCATTGTGTAGTTATAGTATTGTTATCATGGTCACATTATTCCATCATGACATCATATAATTCCATAATTCGGTCATATATTTTTTTGTTTGATTCTAGTGTTTTTCATGTGGGTGTTCTATGAGTTTTCCAAAACTCTGAAAATTTCAATAATTTATCAAAATACACCCAATGTCATGAATATGATGTTTAATTAAAATATGTTTTTAAATACTTAAATAATGTAATTTTAATGTTGTTTTAAAGGGTATATATACATATTTGAGTTCTTTGTTGATTGACGATGTTAATGAGTCCCTTCACATGGGATTAAATGAAATAAAATTAATGTATAGTTAATTATATTCCAAAGAAATCCAGATACCATGCTTTTAATTTGAAAATAAGGATTCTTTCTTGTAATTATATTCATTATTTTTAAATCAAATGTAGAGGTTCATGAAATTTTCTATATATTTGTACATCTGTTATTTTATTGGTTTGATTAATTTTCTATGGTGTTTCAAAGACTGCATGTAGCCTCTTTTTTTAGGGGGATTCTGTCAATATTATTTCATCAAGGTAGGGGATACATTTTTTCACCTTTTGATTCTTTATACGTTTGATCCAATTATACATTATCACTTTGTGTAATTTGGTATGATTGACCATAATAATATATTAATATTCCATCAAACTATTATTTAACAAGAAGGAGATTTGTACATGAATAAGATATATAGTCGCATGTTATAGAATATTGACAATATATTCATTATCATTTTTTCAAGAGTTTAAATGGGTATCAGTATAGGATATAATGAATTATAATATTATTTTATTTATAATTCACATGTTATATTAAAGCATTTATCTTAATAATCTGAACCCCATACATTATATAACATCACTGGTGATATTTTAATTAGGGGAAATAACAAAACTTTATATTTTTGTTTAATGTGATGAACCATTAAATTGGGAAAAAATGTAGGATATGGGAAGAAAATAGTCACTTGTAGCAGTTTTATGATATTTAAAAATTTGGGATACGATTGTTTATGTAATTCTAGAAATAATAGTTGAATTGAGAATTATCACATAATACGGGTAATAAATATTTCATATTATTTGAATTAAATTAATGATGGGTTTTGTGATCGCATTTTTTGTTTGATGATATTTATGATTGAAATTTCTATAATCATTTGAAATTTTTCTCAATACTATTGGATGTTTTTTTATATGTATAACAATAATATATATTTTATGAATTCATTAAAAACATAAATATGATAAATAAATGTTATGGTTAAATGAAAGAGGCATGAGAAAAATGGTTTTCTCATCTTGTATTTTGATTATAAAATTAATTATTGGGGATTGATGAGCTTTTTTTAAAATTTTGGATACTTTTTTAATAGAATATTTTGAGTTAGTGCATTCTTCATATGATCTGAATTAATTATTTGTAAAAATGTGCGATCTAGGGTTTTAGAGACTTGTTTTATTGCTGACATATTTTGTGTAGTTGGGTACCTTTTAGCAATTATTGTCTACATGTTAGGGGAACTTATGATGATTTCCATATATATTGATGGGTTAAGATCCAAGGGTTTTATTGATAATATTATGGGTTGAGATCTTGATTTTTATTTGACGGATGATTCTACTGATGCAAGCAAAAATCATAGTATTATGTATGATGGTGTGGGGAACCAGGTAGTTTAGAAAATTTTAGAGTAGTGATTTCTAAACTATTTTGATAATTCATTCATGATGAATATTTCATATCTATATGGAATGATGTTATTTATATTATTAGATTTAAATACTTAATACAATTTGATGGTAATCACTATATTTGAATTTTTTAAGTTGTAACTTTGGCTGATTCCTAGAGATACGAGATTATTATTAAATGATAAATGAATTAATAAATTTAAATGGTTGTTTTATGATATTTTTAGATTATGATGACATTATTGAAAATATATATAGAGAATTAATAGTGTATTTGACTCATTTTAAATTTTTTAATGATTTATACATACAAATCTAATATAAAAAAATATTAATTAATTGATGATGAATTTATTCAAATTTTACTTGATGTTTGTATCCCAAATTAATAGATAGACCTTTCTAGTGGTATTAGGGGGGTTCTATGGGATGATAACAATAAATGATACTATATATAGGTATAATTCTTTTGTCTGGATTTTTATGGTATTACCTTTTTTTTCTAATTTCATATGCTACCCCGCCCACATCAGTAGGGAAACTAGCACCCCAATGTTTTTTTGGGAATATTATCTTATAAAAAAAATGGTGAGGGAAGTAATGGCCAGCATCCCACTCTCCACATATCAAATGTTAGATATATATGAGTAAAATTATTTTTGGAAATGACTACTTACTTTAAAGGATGTATTCTAACATGTGATATTATGGGTCATAGTTACACTATACATTTATGTGAAGTCTATAATGGATTGTTGTATTGAATATACATATATTTGGGAATGGTGGCTTCAGATTCCTGTAACTGTGCTAGAATGCGCTTTAATGGATTGAGGAATAATGTAAGTACAAAAGTTGTAGTGGCATTTGGGTACACGATTAGTTACATGCGGGATGATGATTGTGTGGATATGTGGAGTAATGAAACATGAGATTTTGACATTGTGAATGACTGGAAAAGGTAGGTTCGAGGCCCGACTCACATATGGGATGAATTTCATATGTAACAGATGAGAATAAGATGTGTGAAATTTGGGTATAAGACTAAAAAACCAATAGAGAAGTGGAATTATGGTGCACATTAGGTATATATATTCCATTGATATAGTATCAATTATTTCTTTTTGTAACATAGTAATTGAGAAATGGTTATGATTATTTTCAAGATTTACATATTTAGGTGAAATGTTTGTTTATGTTTTTTAATCACTAGGCACCGGTATGCTTCATTAAATTATTCATGACGAGTTTCAAGGATCATCCAGATTATTATAAAATGTTATTTTCACCCTATTTACACATTAATTATTTTCTAGGTTAGTAGAGATTATATGGTGATCATGCAAAATGATACTAGATTAGTGGTTCTATTGAGAAGCGGTTAGGATTTGATGGAGTTCATGGTTCCCTCTAAGCATTTGTTTTTGATTTTTGAAGATTACATTCCAGTTGTATCAATTTATTTATAACATTACATATAATAGAATTTCATATTAATATATATGAATTTGATGTAATTTGGTGGTTTTATCATTCATATATATTGTTTATTAAATCTATAGTGGGAAATGACTCCTTCATATGTGAGATTTATACTATCAATTATTATCACTAATTTGTGGTGTATTGGAGGCTAACATCTAGATAAATTTTCAATCTTCCATATTTTTTATCACATATAGATTCCTTCAGTGGAATGGGTCATGAGATTTACTATTCTCCATTGAGGGTGACACGTTTTAGAATGATTCTTCTCGATCTGAGGTGGGCGTTTTTTTTATTTTTCCATTATATGAAATATATTTTTGGAATCATTGTTTCAAATAATTTTTTTTTTAAATTAATCTTAGAAGTTATAAGGGATATGGATTTCCAAAATTCTTAATGTGTTTTTTAACTTATAATAAAGGGGTTGATGAATTTTCTCATTTTCTATATAATTTTTTTGATGCCAAGTGTTTTTAAATATCTTAATAGGATTGTATAAAATCAATTTGAAAATCAAAGGACATGGACCCCATTTGGGTTTTTAAGAAGGTAGTTATGGTTTTTTGGAATGGAACCGTTTTAAAATGGCGGAATTGTATATGTTTTTTTATTGGATTGAAATAAAATTGGATTGGTTTTCTTTATTATTTTTAAATTAGTTTCAATGATTTGATCTGAATGTAGTTTTAAGGTGAATTGGGAATGGTTTAAAAAGTGGATAATGTGTCTCAGCACTCCATGTATGGTTTAAAAAGACCAAATGGAAAATATAATGGTTTTTTATCAAATATGTAAAACCCATTATTTATCCCGTTTCATTTGATTAAACATTTTGGATTGATACACCTCAGGATATGAATATATTATTATATCATTATTAATGATTATACATATGAAAATGGGTTAATTCTTATGGGGATGTTGGATGTGGGATGGGATTTATTTCAATTTTTTTAAACTAGTTTATGTAATTAATTCATTATTTTTATGTTTCTCACCTCCATTGGATTGATTTCATGGGAGTCCTAGGTAATTGAGTATAGGTATGGATATTTGAAACCCCTTATATGTATTGTTCTCTTTCTAGGGGGTCACTATATATAGATGTTGAGTACTCTCAGGATGTATTAAATTTATAATGTAGATTAAATCATATCATATGAAAGTAGGACACAACAAGATTGATGGGATTATCAGGTTAGACATGTTCTTTTGTTCTAGAATATGGTTTTTTTACAAGCCCATGATTAGGAAACGTGAGTTCAAGGGAGTTCTTCATTATCCATAGATCTTATTTAGTAATTCAAATGGAACATTGTTATATTGTTTTTTATCCCCTAGAATTTATAGATTTTTATATAACCACTACATAGGGTGTATTTTTAACATTCTCTTTTGGCATGTTAGTTCCTAGTGTTATTTTTTTCACATTAGTGTTTCTTTTTGTTTACATTTATATTAGTCTAAAAAATTATTTTTAAATTGAATTTTAATGGAATGTGATGTGTTTATTTTCAAAATGGAGTTTTATAACTATTTTAGAATAATCAAATAGGGGTTTTTTGTTCCTTATGAATATGATATGGGAACTTATTACCATATTTTTAAAATTATCAATTCAAAACCACTGTATCTACCCATTTTTACAAAACAAGGAGATGATTTTGTAAATAAAATTATATTAAAATATTGTTATTTATCAAAATTAAATGTGAAACCCTTATTTTAAATACGTAATGAAAAATAGTGTTAACGAAATGATGTATTGAAATAAAATGGGATAAACGCTTCGGTTAAATACTACTGTGTGAGTTTTTGTCACACCTGCTTATGAAATTTGGTTAATGTAGACCTTATAGTTCCTCTAAGGATCTCTAGTCTTCTCTTTATGGGATTTATGATTTATTTAGAAAACTATTTCTCAGTATTGGATTATGGTGAGTCATCATGGGTCATGAAGAAGCATTCGGGATGTAGTATGATTTTTATTTTATTTATGGGATGATTATGTATCAGACTTCATGACTTAAACCATTATTTTTGTTTATGTTTTACATGGAATCTTGTTTCATTTCAATTTCTAAAGATTTATTTATTTATTTAATAGTTTTGTTTATTCTATTTTGTTACGAGTTTCTTTGGTTTACATTTTCAGTTATATTGTTTATTTTTCTTTTGATGGCATGAACTTACTACTTAGGGATGAGTCATACATGATTTTTGAGTGGGATCCTCATATTGATTTTTTTACATGATGGGAAAATAATTCCCAATTATAATTTTATGATACTAATTCAATAGTTTCCAACATGGGGGATTAGGAACATTGTTCGATCCATGTGAAAAGATGGGTTGAGTGATACATCATGTCATTTGGGCCAGAAACTATAAGAAAAATGGAAATTCATGCCGTTTTATTTGTCTATAGGTGGTGGTTTAAACCAGATATAGAAATTTTATGTTTTTTATAAAAACTCTACCTTTATTTCTTTAGATAAATTTTATGTGAGTTTTTTGTCCAAAGGGGATCCCTAAAATTACTGAGAACCCCATATTTTGTCTTGGTATAGATAATCATGAATTCAATAATATTTCAATGTTATTTCAATGATTAGTGGAGGTTCAAATCACCACTGATTATTTTGATAGAGGTTATACATATTTAATATATCTTAGAGATATTTATTAGTACAATGTTTTGGTTTTAACCACAAAAAAAAATGAACAACTATAGTTTTTCTAGATTAGTGGTAGTTAAAACTAACAAAAATAGTGAATTAAATTCTTAAACATTTACCATGAATTCAAGCTCTCATTTCAAAAATTTAAAAAAAATCAATAATAAATATATATGACCAAAAAATAAAATCAATATTATAAAAACAAAATAATATGCCATTCTTCTTGTCATAAAAATACATCAAATTAAACAAATCATATGGGCATTAAAAACAAATAATTTATTTCAAATTTCATGTAAACCAAGGGATTCATAGACATAAAAATAAATAACACATCATAGATCATTAGGAATTTAATATATGTTACTACAGTTTTCATTTGATGATACCCAAACCTCATTCTAGTGACTTCCAACCTCTGCTCCATAAAACTATATAATTTAAAAACACAAATTTGATTATGTTGAATAACATTAATATATATATATATATGTATATATATATATAAGAAAAATGGGTACTTTATTTTTTTATTGTATCAAAAATGATATGTCATTGGGAATACTCTCTATCATGTCCCAAAATAATGTTTCTAAAGAAAACCCCATTATAGTAAATTTCTTATCCAAAACTCTCAGGTTTGACTCATTTTATTGTACTATGTAATCAGATTTCCCATTTTTTTATAGTAATATTGAATCATAAAAACCACTAGGACCCAATGTTGGATAAGTCATCCTAGTGAATGATGTTAGGGGCCTCCCAATTGTTTTTTATGGTTATGGTATATAACGCATCATCCACACATGGCATCGATTCCGATTTTCTAGAAATTCAATAGTAGATTTTTTTAGGAGACATGGGATGATTATTAATGACTTTGATCCCATGAATCCGCAATTATAACCGATATATAATATAATATAAAATTATAGTGATATATAAAATAAAATATTTATTTATTTAGTTTAACAGTATGATGTAAGCTCATTCATTCACATAAGACTCACCTGAAATTTTGTAAACATTGAACAACATCTCAGTCTACCCAACCTATTGACCAATATTCTAAGCCTACATCATTAATGTAAAAAAATAAAAAATTACAAAATCATAATATATAAAAATTGAAAACATGTGAATTTTATGATAATCAAAATATAACCATGAAAAAATTCATCTCCCTATGAACCTATTGAACCCTCTTGTGAGAGGGATTACATGCTTCTCTCTACTCGCAATGTTTTCCAAATAATATTTATTCAAATATGATGATATAATAATATGAAATTAATTATGTGTGAAGAAATTAATTATGATTTACAAATTCATAGAAATATAATGTTACATATCCAAATAAGTTATATGAATCATTAGATATCCTATCTAAAAGTTATTTTCATTACTCTCTAGGTATCCCTTCATATAACATATCATAAATCTATTAAAGACTAAATGTATTTTCCAAAAAATCACATCATAATATATTCTTGAAATCATTAAATTTTCCCAACAATTTCATATAAGACTAATGTCTCATGGCATCATCCATTTCAAAACAAAAAATAAACTGTTAATAATAAAGGTAAAATGTATTTGAAAAATAATATTTATATTATTATAATAGTATTAAACTATTGATTAATATTTTTTCCTTTACCTTTACATCATTTTCAAAGACCTCATTATTATAGTTTATCCAATCATTCATGTTATAATGATATGTAATTTTGAGTTCCATCATATGAAATAAAAATTATTCAAACAACTACCCTTACATTTCTTTACGATCACCCATAGACAGTCTAAAATAGAAAAAATTTATAAACAAATTTACAGTTCATAGCCTCTAAACTAATATATATATATACAGTTCTTCTATTATTTTTATTTATTAATAAAATATATTAAATAGAAAGTATAATAAGGAAATATAAACCCACCAATGACACACATACCATGAATGGTTTCCCGCGAATACCCTCGTGATGGTATGGCTGCAAAAAATATGAATAATCGAGTCATGTATTCTACAAAAAAATATTATTCCCCAACAGTTGCTCCCATAGACCTTGTATCAGTTGGAATTGTACTTGTAGATGTAGTCAACATACCTTATGGAGTCATGACCATCACTATTGGTGTAATATCATCTGATTTTATGGAGAATTGATCCACATACATGTAATTTCTTGGTATTTTTTCTAATAAATAAACAATGAATGTAATTAAAACATTCTAAAATGATACAAGAACATAATAAAATTCAAAAATTCCTAATTACCAATATAAAAATTTTCATTTACATTTGGGTATATAAGTAGTTGATTCTATGATTTAAACTACTAATTTATTTTACCCAAATTTCAATACATATATATTTTTTAAAAAATATACTCCCTCTAATTTTACACTAATAACCTTATGTTATATTCATTGAAGGTAAAAATAAAATTACTTTACCCACATAAAATTAATGGTTAGTGTTTACTTCATGATTCTTCAAGCATAACTATTGTTAAAAAATTATTCTTATTTAAGAAATTAAAGTGAAAATAAAAAATCTATTATGGAAAATCTATTAAATAATGAGTCCTCAATTTTTAAAAATAATAAAAATTCAAATTAAAAATTTTATGGATGATTAAATATACACTGGTTTCATTTATAATTGAAAATCATCATCCACTATTAATCTTAGATCCTCATCTTCTCCCTCTCTTGAAAGACCTACAGTTTAAATTCCATTATTGATAAATAGATATATTTTTTCATATTAACTAGGTTTATAACAATAATCCATTATTCAAATTCATTACCCATGACATACAAGTCTCTTGGTTTCACGTGGACTACAACACTCTACCCATCATTGATCCAATAGTCACCATAATATATAATTTTATATTTGAAGAAAAAATATATGAATCATGTTCTTCATGACCAATACTATATGGACCCATCCTTAAAACAATACATAATCTTGAATTAAATTAATAATTCACATTGAAGATCTTTTCAGGCTTAGAGTTTAATTGAATTAGGCCATAACTGTTAATTACATCTCA
This sequence comes from Viscum album, assembly GCA_963277665.1. Lineage (NCBI taxonomy): Eukaryota > Viridiplantae > Streptophyta > Magnoliopsida > Santalales > Viscaceae > Viscum > Viscum album. The sequence goes on from OY728151.1 coordinate 1,996,672,130, forward strand.
AAAAAATTACAAAGTAGACACTTCTACTATGTTTACATCTTTTGATAAAATTAAAACTCTTAGAAAAAGGATTCATTAATAGTTCCACGTTTTAGATAGCATGAATTCTTCTTTATCCCATCCTTTACCCTATTCATATTTAAGTCATGTGATAATAATTAAAAACAAGGGATGAGCATAAAAAGCTCAGTAAGGGTTATAAAATAAGGCAAGGAAACATTAACCCATTAATAAATAAAAATCAATGAAATCATAATTTTCAATCATAACATACAACATGAAATCGTAAGATTTATGAATAACACAGAGAAATCATAAATCATATAGGTAACTTATTGCATCCATAACAAACATATATATTTTCTTTCACAACTTCATCGGGAGTTACATTTGAAATACACATCATAGTATATTTCCAAAATCTCTTAGGAGAAACATTCACAGTTACCTGTGTCACGTTACCCATTGCATTGAAGAGCTATCTCGGGCTCCCCCACACTAGGTTTATCACGTAACCACCTATATATATAAACAATACCCTTGAACCATATCATATTAATAACACATAAAACAAATATAAAGAAAATATAAAATTTCCACATTTCAATCCCAATTTATCATTAAAATATATTAACTTAAAAATGAATTATGAAAACCATTTACTGTAACAAAATACGTAATAGATTATATGGTTTTTATTTTCTTTTTAAAAACATTACAGCTTGTAAAGGAAGCTAAAGATCAAATAATACTCACTATGTTAGAAAAGGCCATTATCACCACTTACGTTCATAGAAAAATTCCTTTTTTAAATTTATAAAAATGACTCATAGAAAAAGATTCTATTTGAATGAAATAAAAATTCAAATGTGTTTGTACGACACATAAAATAAATTCATATATAAAACAAAATATGCCTCAATGAAATGATATTGAGATGATGTCCCTTGTAAAAATTGTATCATTAGATTAAGGATAAGTCAATTAGATAATAATGTGTAAAAAATATAAATATAATCAATTTTATTGGATATTCAGTGTAAATAAATGAAGGAAAATTCACATATATTTTTGTAAAAACAACACCAATGACTTGGATGTTTAACTCAATGAATGGAAATTTAGTTAAAATTACTCTTATCAAGTTCATATCGATGACTTGAGAATTTATAAATGGAGTTATTATGTGTGTCAAAAGTATATCCAAAAAAACTTGGAGTGGAAATTACAACATAAATTATAAATAGTGATTCCACAATTAATCATAGCATGAAATAATTATGAATTTGAAGATGAAACCAAGGAATGGAAATTGGGTTAAAAATATCCCTTTCCGATTTGGTAACTTACGAAACATACACCACATGAAAGAAGGATCATAAAATGAATATGTAAATACATATAAATTAAATTATATTAAATAAATAATACAATCATGGGTATTACATACACCACATTAATTGAAATAGTTGAAAATATAGCAAGAATCTCATAGGAATAAAAATTAAGATGAAAAACCCCTTAAAATGTTGTAATCAATCGAGTAATATAACCAAAAGTTAATAACAACCAAATGAATCACATAATAACATGAATACAAAGATAACAATGATAATATATAACAAATGGTTGTACACAATACACCACATGCAATAAATAAGTGGCAAATAATGGAAATCTCACAAAATTAAAAGTGAGATAAGAAACCCCTTACCTCATGTCTGACTAGACCGATTTGTTCTTTAATATCCTGATTAATAAACTAATGTTAATTTATACATGATTAAAAACATTTTTCAAGATTATTATTACTTTTATATCACTTATTACCATGTTATAAGCAGTATTCAATCATTTATGTTAATATTGGTCGTTTGGTCGATATTTGGTACATGAGTCAAAAATGAACTTCTTATAATTACGATTTGTCCAGGTGGTAAAAATTAAATTATATATATAATTAAATTCATTATTTCTATATCAAATATATAAAATATATCAAGTATATATGTGTATTTATAACAATAGATAACATTTGGAGATATAAAATGAAATGCACCGTTCATAGAGATGGTAAGTCGTATGTACGCATGAACGCTACGTTCATATCTATTTCATATTTTAATGGAATGAAAACATAATTATACATAGGTATGTTATAATTGAAGTATAATATCATAGATAATTTCAGTAACTCCATCCTTTATTCATTCATCATATGGAATTAACGAGTCATATCACTTTGAGGGGGCGGTAGTGTGCACTTCCGCAAATGAAATTATCATTATTACCCATTATGGAAATCATAAAGGTATGATATAAATTAAATATACAGAAGAATATAGACAATATAATTATAATAAATATCACATATAAATATAGTTCCATCCTAATGGCAACCATAAGAGGTGGTAGGATAAGATTTCACAATCATCGTTTCGTGAGGCAGTAGTTCGCCGTCCACAGAAACAGTATGTTATTTACCCATTTGACGGAGGTGTGTGTAAGTGTAGTTCGAATAATTCTTATAAAAAACATAGTATATTTTAGATACAAGTTTTTTATAAAATAATGTAATAAAAAGAGTATATTGGGTTGGATAAGTAAAATAAAAGAACATAACAAAAAAGAAGACGTTACATTTAAATCGGGTAATTCCATTTGGTTTGAATCAAAAAGATTTTTTGATGTTCCTTCGTACAGAGGAAATAATTCTAGGTTGAAGATAGGTATGTATGGAACTTAATTAGGTATATATTGGATGAACAAAGGGGCTTTAGAGTTGTGATAAATGGGATAGAGGTGAGGTCTTTTTATAAGGGTGAGGAGGGGCTCTTTAGGAATGATTGAAAATATTATTTTATTATATAAATATTTTCAATTTATAAAGGCCCAAAACATATTAATGTCGATGATAAGATGACTATTTTTAGAAAAAAAATAATCCAATAAGAATTGGACAGGTTTTGGATATTATTTTAATCGTTATAATCTTATTTATTTAAATTATTAATTAATGAGTTAAACACTGCATCATTATTGGGTCATAAATAATTTTATTTATTTGTTTTCTAAAATTTATAAAAATATACCATAAGGTAGGAAATATTTTTATCATTATAGTGAATCTTTATAGTCAAATATAAAAATTATATATCCCCACATTAAAATTGATTTAAAAAAACAATACAAGTTTATGATATTTTTATTTTTTACATTAAATAAGAAGATATTAATTTCAATATATTACCCATGTAGATTTAAATGGCCAAAAGTCTCACCCAGTGATTTTATTGGACGAAAATTACTCATACAATAGGGTTAAGACAAATTTTAAGGTAAATTTATTTTAATATAATATTGTTTTTACCTTGAATTACTATTTTTACCTTTAATCGCGGTAAATAAAAGTCAAAAGCTACTATTCGCCAAAAATTATATTAATCTTGTTGAACGTAATTTTACATACTATTAATAAACATGTAAGTTTCATTTTTGAAATTCAATACAATAAAGCGATAAAATTTCATTTTAATAAAAAATCCATTTTTTAACTATTACAATGTGTTTTTACTATTTATCAAAATATTGAAGTATTTCAGATAAATACAAAAAAATCATCCTAAGATATTTTTGATATTCCAAATTCAAAAATTATGTCTATTTTAAAAAATTCAAAACATAGTAGATGGATTAATTAATTTAAAATTAATTCTTGTAGTCAAAACAAAAAGTGTGTTTTTATGATATAATAACTATCAAAAGATTGACACTTTCTTATGTAAAATTTCAAAGTGATATAACATCCAATGACCAAAATTGGATTAAATGTTAAAAATATAATCTAATTACACTTTAAAACCAATTTAAAAGATAATAAAACCATATAAATAAATTATATTAAAAGGAAGTTTTGAATTAAAACACAGTATTTTTCACTATTCATTGAAGAATGAATTTTATCATAAAATTACCAGAAAATTTAAAAAATTAAATTTTGATTTCCCAAATCTAAAGAAGAATTTTATTTTTTCAAATAAAACATATAAGAGTGACCAAAACTATATTTAATGAGGGTTCGCTATTAAAAGGTGGTAAATCGACCTTTTAAATGTTATTAGAGTATTTTTGCTTAAAATTAGATTCACTCACATATTAAGTCTATAACATTTATTGGATAAATGTAAAAACATTTAACCAAACATGTATAATCCTATTGTATTTACATCTATTTATTCCCGCCCAATACAACAGCTAGGCATTAACTAACTTTTAAAATAATATTGTGTTATTATTTTTTAGTACGACTCGGCATTGTGTGTAACATTAGACTTCAAAGAAACTCATTATTGCATATCAGGTACGCCATCGAACATAGAATCCCCTTTAAAGTAAAATTAATATTTAATTGAAAAATATTATTAAATATGAAAATTTTTTATTTTTTATTTACCAGGGATGTTACATCCTTCCCCTATTTTGGGAATTCGGTCCTCAAAATTTTAAAATTTGTCTTTCAAACATCATTGAAAGTCCCACATCGAAAAAAGAGTCAAAAAAATATAACATTAAAAGAAAGAAATAGAAATAAAAAGGTCACCTGAGATATCCCATTCTAGGATTCCATATAAGAATACATGGATATGAAAATAAAAAAACCATCAAGGATTGATAGAGAGTGGTAGAAAACATGATTAGGAGAAAGTTAACCACCATAAAATCACTAACTTGTGATGGGTTAAATAGTTTGATTCCCCAGAAGAAAAAGTTAATGAATTTTTTTTATAAGTTACATTTCATAATGTTGATGAATTATTTATGTGATTTAAAAAACATAAGGAAACATACTTACTTTTAATGTAGACTTTCATCCATTACTAAATTTCTACCACAAACTCATCTTTTCTCCATACGATGAGTATCCAAACTGAGTTTTTTCACATTAATATCACTATAATCTTCTTTTAGAGTATCAGATATTCCAAAAAATATGATCTATATATTTCCCCTGTCTTTAGACATCATCCAAAACCAAAATATTTTGTACAAGATCAGATAATCTAAAAAAATGATAATAGTTTATAAAAAGAATTACTACTCTTAATCCTCAAATATTCGATATAAAATACCCAATGTTCGGAAATGTCTATTCAATAAACAAATGTCCCTACAATTATTAAAATAATCCCAAACTAAGATTGTAACCCAAAAATTAGAAGGATTTAATCACATAGTCTTCCATAGTAAATGTCACAACCCGGCCCTAACCAGGCTCAAGCCGTAACTACCCCAAGCCCGCCTCCATAGGCCAGGGGCTCACGACTAGTGACAAAGGCACAACAACTCGGGGAGGACATTGCCTGAGTACCTGTACACACACACGCAGCACACTCAATGCATTAGTGTAGAGTAAAAGAAAAGACAAGAAGAGTAAAAAAGAACAACTGCTATATATATACCACAAATGTGCATCAACCTCTAAACAGTACAAGGTACAAACTGAAAAGAAAAGGGAAAAACACGCGCCCAACCAGAAAGTTCCACAACCCGACAACAGGTAAACAAGAAGAAACAGCTGACGGGTCTCCCACCTGGAACCCGGCCATGACCACCGCATGTGGTCCAAGATCCCAAGCTCCTATGCTCCACTGAAGTCACGCTCCACATGTCTGTTGTCTGCAAAGGCACACCAAGTGCGGGCAAAGCCCAAGAAGGGGTGAGTATAAAAAAATACTCAGTAGGATACCCCAAAGGCTCGAGGGAGAAACAAATGAGGTACCGAAGGGTGAGCAGTAGAGCGAATAGGGAAAAGTAAAGGAGTACAACCGAAAGGAAGTAAGGAGTACAGTAAAGAGTCCAGCTCAACCCAACAAGAGGAAAGAAGGTAGACTCATCCAGACACAAGGAGCTAGAAACGGTGAGAAGATAAACTTCCCGTCGAGTCTTCGCTACCTATAGTAGGAGAGTAGACTCGTCCAACCATGAGAAGCTAGACACGGAAAGCATGTGGAATACCCAACGCCTCTTCGCCTCTCCTAGAAGGAGAGTAACCAAACCCAAGAAGTGGGTGCTAGAACAAGGTATATACATATCAGTATGCTCTGTCAAGAAGCCCGAACAACGTCGTAAGGGGATCTCTATCCCGTAGCTCAGCCCAAGAAGGAGTATCCAACAGTCCCAGAAGTAACACCATCGATGCCTAGCATCCCGCACGTCTGCCCCGAACTACAAGACAAGGGCTCAATCACCACACATTGACACTATCCGCTTTGGGCGGCACTGACTCACTCGCACGGTTTTAGGTCACATCACAAGGATGCATCTTGGTGGGGGGAAAGCTCCTCGTACTTGCAAGTTCTGGGGGAACGTCAAACCACACCACGTCACTACCCCGTAGTCGAGAGGTCTCAAAGTCGACATGCTACCCCCTGCCCAGCCTCGCTGGAGGATCCCTGGAAAGTCCACGGGTTCCCACTACAGGGGGACCTAGAAAGTCGACGGGTGCCACACTGCCCAGTCCCGTAACAGGGTAATCCACTAGAGTGTGACCCAGCTAAAGTCAGCGACGGGACCACTGCCCAGCCTAGCTGGAGGTAACCCGGCATCGGGGACCACTGCCCATCTTAGCTGGAGGTAAGACCGACATCGGGGACCACTGCCCAGCCCAGCTGGAGGTAAGCCCAGAATCAGGGACCACTGCCCAGGCCTGCTGGAGGTAAGCTCAGCACTGCTCTGGTCATCCCTGCTGGATGGTAACTGCTCAGTGAACACCGCTGTACTGGCCATCCCTGCTTGGTGGTAACCCACTAGAGAGCCCTCCTCAAAACAACCTCAGCCCTGCTAGAAACAACCTCAGCCCTGCTAGAACAACCTCAGACCTACTGGAACAACCTCAGCCATGCTGGAAACAACATCAGCCCTACTGGAACAACCTCAGTCCTACTGAAAAAAACATCATCCCTGTTGGAACACCCTCAGCACTACTGGAAACAAAATCAGCCCCACTGGAACAACCTCAGCCCTGCTGGAATAACCTCAGCCCTACTGGAAACAACCTCCTGGGTAGAAGATCGGTTCCCGCATAATGTGTTGGTCACACCGAAACTAAAAGCTCTACTAGGGAACACGGAGCAATGGGAGAAACTCCCAAGGCCTCACAATGCGATCCCACTCCAATCTGCTTAGTCACTGTTGAAGCGGACTGAGAAATCTCATCCCAGAAAGTGGGGAAAACGCCCACGCTGCACGAACACCCATAGTCACCAATGGTGTCGCAGTCCGGTGAAAGGGCACAGTACTGAAACCCCTCACAGCCGAAGAAGAAGAGGAACGAAACCATCTCTGTCGGCCAAACCATCGAGAACAAGACCAGGGGGAGACCGCTCAACCCTACTGGTCAGATAAAATAGCACCAAGCCAGGGGAAACTACACCCTGCTGGTCAAACAAATGAGTGTAGAGGGACCCTCTACATCGCGAGATGTCATGTACGCAAAGTGGACCACGACATGAACGTGGGGCCCACACGACGTTTGGCCCCAAGTCAACCCCAACTGATCGCACAAACATCCTCAAGTACAAACAACCACACGTACCTCCAAGCGCTCCCGTATACTCTCAGAGTATACCTCGTCTCTAGCCCTAAGTCTATCGTGCACACGACACCCAACGTCAATGCGAAGGCGTGACGTAACAACTCCACCTCAAAGGCACAGGCATGGACAACCACATCTCGTGGACCAATTATATCACTCTTCCAAGAGTTTGCGATCACACGCCAAGGGTCCCCTACAAACCAGGTAGGGCGAACCACCACTGGAGCACCTTCCATGCTTCCACAAAAATGATTGCGCAAGAGGCTCCTCACAACCAAACAGAACGCACCATTGTAATACTCACAGAAAAACACACGAGATGGACTACTCACTCTCCTCAAACATATATCCGATGGGAAAGTCACTGACACCGCCTCACACCCGAATGACGTCCCGTGATCCCGAGCATCTGCCTAGAGAATAGTCGGGTGCATCGCACCATTGCGATCCCCTTGGGAAAACACTTCAAAAGAACTACTCACTTGAGTGCAACAGATATCTGGAGAAAAAGGTTCATCCTGGCACACTGCACACGAGCGGTGCCACGTGGTACCCGCATCCCGGTCCCGAAACTCAACGAACGAATTGCACCGTTGCGATCCTCTCGAAAAAGTATACGAAATGGACTACTGACATGTCCAAAACGGTCACCCGGTGATAAAACTGGAAATCCCTGTCAACTCCCGAAACGGTCCTCACGGGGTCTGCACCATTTTGCGGAATTACAGCGGGCAGACTGCGCCAACGCGATGACCTCAGAGAAACACCCAACATCGACTGCTCGCACGCCCAGAACGGACGTCCGAGGAAAAAGTCGCTACAAGCTGCACACAGCTCAAAAGATGGGTGGTGGGGCCCACTCCACAAATTCGGCATCAATGCCTCAAACCACCCTGGAAACCTCCGCCTTGATATCAGGGTCCCAAAGCCACTAACGGCGCTCAAAACGGATGTCGGACGCGTCCGCGCCGTCCAAAACTAGATCCTCCGAAGAAACGACTAACCCCTCGACCTATGTGTCGCGCCACCGAGGCCCCTCGTTTCAGGAATTGAAAATTCCTGAAACCATCTCAGAAAGTACGCCTCGTCGATACAGTTCCACCGCCGCAGACGACACTCAAAACGGACACCCGTAGCGGAAAATACGGGTGTCCGAACACCAAGGGGGCAAGGCACCTAGGGCCGGACCGGCCTGGACCGGCCGGTCCGGCTGGCCTGGGGCAGCCCATGGCTTAGCCGCGCGGGCCAGCCACAGACTCTCGGTCCACCCGTAGACCGGCCACGAGGGCCGGTCGCGGCGACCGCGGGAAGACCCGCACGGTGCGGGTCTTTCTCACCGCACGGGGGTCGCGCGCCGCGACCCGCCGGCGCACCGTGGCGCTCCGCCTGGAGCTGGCCTCCCCTGCTGATAATGGTCCGCCGAACCCCGGTCTCGCCTGGCCGATCCACCAGACACCCATGCCGACGCCCGAGCACCCCGTTGCCGTGCCGTCCGCCCTAGCTGCGCCACTGCTCGAACCCGCCGGAAACCGAAAACCCGCCAACTTCGGTGGATGACTGCGGACGCCACGGGGCTCAGAATTCGAATTCGAGAGATGCGTTGGAAAGGGAATAATTTCAAATACGCATTCATGGGATTTTCTCGATAATCCAACAGCAATTAAACAGTGAAAATCGAGCTCAAATTAGGTTCGGTAATAGAAAATGCAAACGACAAATCCTACCTCGTGGGGCTTCGCCCGAAGCTTCGCGACGATCCGCCGGCATCATCGCACGTCGCCAAAGTCGCCTCACCGGACCGTATCACTAAAGATGGAGGATGAGAGGGGAGGGGTTTCTCCAAGAGATGAATAGAGGGGAAGAGAGTGGGGGGGGGGGTAAGTGTTTAAATAGAAACAAACTTAACCACCCGCCCGCCGGCCCAAACCCGAACCTCCGGCGGAGATGAGCTTAAACATCCACTAGGCCAAACACCACCTCCCGATCACAACAGCGGTCTTGGAATTTTAATCTGAGACCCCGGTCAAAAGTTATTAAACTTAGCGCCTGAGGCCACCAAATTACGAAAACGCCCCTGGGGCCATTTTTCACAGAGGGCCCGCGCTCGCGAAACTTATACCCCTCCTTGGTTAAACGGCATGCTCCGAACTCAACGATGCCCTTGGTTTCCCATTCCTAGCCACCGTTTAAGAGATACTTGTGTTTCAACATTAAACGAACAAATTAATTAATTAATTAATCCGTTTAACGTTCCAGAAGCGGGCAAGGGGTCCAAACGTCTCGTGCCGAAAAGTTTTATGTCGTTCCTAGGGTAAACACCCCATTCTGGACCCATCTGTTAACTCGGATCTCTGATCCGGATTTCCGTTTAGGAGTTATCCCATTTATTTAGAATTTTCAGTGTGAAGGCACTAACAATTTAATTCCGGCCACTCCGGGGCTTAGAATCGCACGCCGTCTGAAGGCGCTGCTCTGGAATATCATCAAGAATATTCCAAAGTCTTTCACAGAAAAAACTGGGTTCTTTTATCATTCCCTCCTTTAAGATTTTCGTCCCCAAAAAGAAAAAATAGGGAGAAACACAGGGTTCTAAGCCCACACCTCTCTTTCCCATACCCAGAAGAACCCACCCACAACTCTGCGTCACCGCACACGGACCAAAGGATTGATCCGTTCACGCGAGGTCCGCCCTTGCCGACGTCGCGCACCCACTTCAGACTTCGGGGTTAGGGCAAGGAGGTAGGGAACCTCACCATCCCTTCGCACGGTCTCAAATGGCCCAAAGGCGTTCGGGGGTAACTCACCTCCCTAACCAAACCTTTACGTCGCATGTCGCGATAGGAATCACCGCTTGGGCATGGGACAAGGCCCAGTGATTCCCTCATTCAAAATATTCATATGGTGGAACACCCAAGGATATCTGGGCATGCAGGATTCCATAGTAGATGCTCTCTTACATGCTCAAAAGGCGAAGGGGTCGACACCATCGACTAAAGAAAATGGTCCCACAACTTTTACCTTACCAACACAAGGTTACACCTGACGCCCTGCATCACCCAGGTAACACATCAAACAATGAGCAGGGAGGAATGCAGTTCACACACATAGTCTAACAATTCTACTGCAAAAAGTAGAACAGATGTAGAGTGTACCTCTTTCCACCTCATGCTCTGTAGGATAGTAGACATCCAAAGCTCGCGGCTGTCCTCGGTCCCAACCGTCAGCTTCCGGAGCCTGACATGGACCGCCTAGTGGTGATGGGAAGATCTCATAATGTCGTCCCCCACTATGAGCTCCTCCCGCTCCTCTTCTAGAACTACCTCTCTGGGTGCTACTCCGATCACGGCGCTGCCTCTGCCGTGGTGGTGCGCCTACTGCCTGCCCGAAGCTCTCAGCAACTTGGGTCGGGCAGTCTTGGGCCAAGTGACCTCGCCCGTCACAAGCATAGAACCGACTCTCTCTGGGCTGTACAGGTACCCTCTGGCATCACTGTGATGTTCGACCATGCCCCTGAGTCTGGTTGACAGTAAGCCACCTGCGTCGAGGTTCTGCTTTCCGACACCCACTAGCTGCGGCAGACGTCTCGGCTCCAACGTTCCTATTGCCACCACCAACACTAGAACGCGATAGGAAGCGCTCTGTCACCAGTGCCTGGTCTAGCACCCCGGCATAGGTGGAAATGACCAAGGGTACTATGACAGCACGAATCTCTCGGCGGAGACCATTCTCAAACTTCCGCTCTTGGATGTTGTCGTCATGGACCAAGTCCGGGTAAAAGTGTGCACGGTCTGCAAAACTATCCGCGTACTCGGCCACCATCATCCCTCCCTGCTGAAACTGCAGGAGCTCCTGAATCCAAACGGAGCACAAGAAGGAGGGGAAAAACTCCTCAAGAATCAAAAATTGAAATTCGTCCCACGAATGTGATTACTCGTCAAGAAACTGAGTCACCAGACTCCACCAACGCCGAGCTGCTCCACGAAAAAGGGTGGCTACCAAAGCCACTCTCTGATCTGTCGGTGTCTACACATGACTGAAAAGGAGAACCACTACCTCGAGCCAAACCTCTGTTTCCTGAGGGTATGGCTCACCACTGAACCTCAGTGGTCTCTGCCACTGGAACTCACGGAGCGCGCTCAACCTGCGCTCAAGCTCAGCCTACTCTGCTGAAACTGCATGCTGCTCAACCGGTGGGGGTGGTGCTACCGGCCCACCTGGGGAAAGGGGCTCGGATGATGGGTCCTGGACTGTGGCCTCATAGCTCACAGGGTCGTAATCACGAACCAAACCTGGAATCATGGCTGGCTGTCCTCGTGGAGTCATCCTGAAAATTATCAAGGAGTGTCATGGTCAGATGAGCATATATGTATATACAAAAAGCAACGATGACGAGATGACTCAAGGACAGTCAAATACTCAATCCTATGTGATGCACAAACAAATTCCCCTGCAGTAAGTGTATCAGCATGTCGAGTCGACAAGTTGGTTATCAAGGTCCTGGTGAATGGATACGACGGCCGCCACACTATCACTGGACTCCCTGGCCTAAGAGCCGCTCTCGAGACATGTCAGCACTGTTGCCCTAAATCCCAACCAGTTCCTTTTATTTTAGGTACATCCGAACAGTGTCCCAAGAAACGAACCACCTCTGATACCACTTTGTCACGACCCGACCCTACCCGGGCTCGAGCCGCAACTACCCCAAGCCCGCCTCCATAGGCCAGGGGATGGCGACCAGCGCTGAAGGCACAACAACTCGGGGGGGCCTTTTCCTGAGTACCTTTACACACACACACAACACACTCAATGAAACAGTGCAGAGTAAAAGAAAAGACAAGAAGAGTAAAAAGAACAACTGCTATATATATACCAAAAATGGGAATCGACCTCTATACAGTACAAGGTACAAACTGAAAAGAAAAGGGAAAACACGCACCCAACCAAAAAGTGCCACAACCCGGCAACAGGTAAACAAGAAGAAACAGCTAACGGGTCTCCCACCTGGAACCCGACCATGACCACTGCACACGGTCCATGCTCCCAAGCTCTTATGATCCACTGAAGTCACGCTCCACTTGTCCATCGTCTACAATGGCACATCATGTGCGGGCAATGCCCAGGAAGGGGTGAGTATAAAAATACTCAGTAGGATACCCCGAAGGCTCGATGGAGCAACAAAGGAGGTACCAAAGGGTGAGCAGTAGAACGAACAGGGAAAAGTAAAGGAGTACAACCAAAAGGCAGTAAGGAGTATAATAAAGAGTCCAGCTCAACCCAACAAGAGGAAAGAAGGTATACTCATCCACACACACGGAGCTGGAAATGGTGAGAATATGTACTTCCCGTCGAGTCATCGCTACATATAGTAGGAGAGTAGACTCGTCCAACCATGAGAAGCTAGACACAGAAAGCACGTGGCATACCCCGTGCGTCTTAGCTTCTCCTGGAAGGAGAGAAACCAAACCCAAGAAGTGGGTGCTAGAACAAGGTATATTCATATCTGTATGCTCTGTCAAGAATCCTGAACAACGTCGTAAGGGGATCTCCGTACCGTAGCTTAGCCCAAGAAAGAGTAGCCAACATTCCCAGAAGTAACACCATCGATGCCCAGCATCCCACACGTCTGCCCCAAACTACAATCCAAGGGCTCAATCACCACACCTCGACACTATCCGGTTTGGGCGGCACTGACTCGCCCGCACCGTTTTAGGTCACGTCATAAGGACGCATCTCGGTGGGGGAAAAGCTCCTCGTACTAGAGTGTTCTGGGGAAAAGTCAACCCAAACCACATCACTGCCCCGTAGTCGAGAGCTCTCAAAGTCGACAGGCTACCCCCTGCCCAGCCTCGCTGGAGGGTCCCTGGAAAGCCAACGGGTTCCCAATACAGGGAGACCTAGAAAGTCTACGGGTGCCACACTGCCCAGTCCCGTAAGAGTGTAATCCACTGGAGGGCGACTTGGCTAAAGTCGGCGACGGGACCACAGCCCAGCCCAGCTGGAGGTAACCCGGCATCGGGGACCACTGCCCAGCTCAGCTGGAGGAAAGCACGGCATTGGGGACAACTGCCCAGCCCAGCTGGAGGAATGCCCGACATCGGGGACCACTGCCCAGCCCCGCTGGAGGTAAGCCCGGCATCGGGGACCACTGGCCAGCCCCGCTGGAGGTAAGACTGACACTGCTCTGGCCATCCCTACTAGATGGTAACTGCTCGGTGAACACTGATGTACTGTCCATCCCTGCTAAATGGTAACCCACTGGCGAGCCCTGCTCGAAACAACCTCAACCCTACTAGAAACAACCTCATCCCTGCTGGAACAACCTCAGCACTTCTGGAAAAACCTCAGCCCTTCTGGAAACAACATCAGCCCTGCTGGAACAACTTCATCCCTACTGGAAACAACATCAGCCCTGCTGGAACAACCCTAGCCCTACTGGAAACAACATCATCCCTACTGGAACAACCTCAGCCCTGCTGGAACAACCTCATCCCTGCAGGAAACAACCTCCTGGGTAGAGGATCGGTGCCCGCATAAAGTGTTGGTCACACCGAAACCACAAACTCTACCAGGGAACACTGATCAATGGGAGAGACTCCCAAAGCCTCACAAGGTGATCCCGCTCCAATCCACTAAGTCACTATCGAAGCGGACCTAGACATCTCATCCTAGAAAGTGGGGAAAATTCCCATGCTACACGAACACCCGTATTCGCAGACGGTGTCGTAGTCCGGTAAAAGAGCACCGTACTAAAACCCCTCACAGCCAAAGAAGCAGAGGAACCAAACTATCTATGACGGCCAAACCATCGAGAACACGACTAGGGGGAGACCGCTCAACCCTACTAGTCAGACAAAATAGCACCAGGCTAGGGGAAACTCTACCCTACAGGTCAAAAAAATGAGCACAGAGGGTCCCTCTACGTCGCGAGAGGTCAAGTATGCAAAGAAGATCAAGGAACGCACGTGGGGCCCACAGGATGTGTGGCCCCAAGTCAACCCCAACTGAGCACACAAACATACTCAGGTACAAACAACCACACGTACCTCCAAGCGCTCCCATATACTCCCAGAGTATACCTTGTCTCTAGCCCTACTGCAATCATGCACACAGCACCCAATGTCAACGCGAAGGCATGACGTAACAACTCCACCTCAAAGGCCCAGGCACGACCAACCAAATCTCATGGACCAATTATATCACTCTCCCAAGAGTGCGCGATCACAGGCCAAGGGTCCCCTACAAACAAGGTAGGGCGAACCACCACTGGAGCACCTTCCATGATTCCACAAAAAAGATCGTGGAAGAGGCTTTGCACAACCAAATGGATCGCACCGTTGTAATCCTCGCAGAAAAACACGTGAGATCGACTACTCCCTCGCCTCAAATGGATATCTGACGGAAAAGTCACCAATACCGCCTCACGCCCGAACGACGTCCCGTGATCCCGAGCCTTGGCCCCGAAAACAGTCGGGCGCATCGCACCATTGCGATCCCCTTGGGAAAACACGTCAAAAGAACTACTCACTTGAGTGCAACGGATATCCGGAGAAAAAGGTGCATCCCAGTACACCTCACACGAGCGGTGCCACATGGGACATGCATCCCGGTCCCGAAACTCAATGAACGGATCACACCGTTGCGATCCTCTCGAAAAATTACACGAAATGGGCTATTCAATTGTAAAAAATCGTCGACCGGTGATAAAGTTGGAAATCATCGTCAACTCTTGAAACGGCCATCACGGGGCTCGCACCATCATGCGGAATTACAGCGGGCAGACTGTGCCAACGCGTTGCCCTCGGAAAAACACCCAACATCGAGTGATCGCATGCCCCAAACAGACATCCGAGGAAAAAGTCGCTAAAAGCTGAACGCATCTCAAAAGATGGGCCGTGGGGCCCACGCCTCAACTTCAGCTTCAACGCTTGAAACTACCCTGAAAAGCTACGCCACAATGACAGGGTCCCAACGCCACTGATTGCGCTCAAAACGAACGTTGGACGCGTCCGCGCCGTCCCAAACAAGATCTGCCGATGAAACAACTAACCCCTTGATGTACATGTCGCGCCACCGAGGCCACTCGTTTCGGGGATTAAAAATCCCCGAAAACATCTCAAAAATTCCACCTCGTCGATACAGTTCCACCGCCGCAGACGACACTCAAAACGGACACCCATAGCGGAAAATACGGGTGTTCGAACACCAAGGGGCAAGGCCCCTGGGGCTGGACCGGCCCGCGACTTAGCCGCGCGGGCGGGCCGCGGACTCGCGGTCCGCGCGCAAACTGGCCATGAGGGCTAGTCGCGGCGGCCACGTGAAGACCCACAGCACGGGTTTTTGTCGTCGCATGGGGGTCGCGCGCCGCGACCCCGGGGTCGCCGCTCCCTGGCGACCCGCCGGCGCGCCGAGGCGCACCGCCTGGTGCCGGCCTCCCCCGCAGCTAAAGGTCCGCTGAGCCCCGATCTCGCATGGCTGCTCCACCAGACACCCACGCCAACTCCCGGGTACCCTGCTGCCGCGCCTTCTGTCCTAGCCGCGCCGCCGCTCGAACCCGCCAGAAACCGAAAACCCGCCAACTACGGCGGATGATTGCGGACGCCACGGGGCTCGGAATTCAAATACGAGAGATGCGTTGGAAAGGGAATAATTTCTACTACGCATTCATGAGATTTTCTCGATAATCCAATAGTAATTCGATAGTGAAAATCGAGCTCGATGTAGGTATAGGAATAGAAAATGAAAACTACAAATCCTACCTCGTGGGGCTTCGCCCAAAGCTTCGCGACGATCTGCGGGTATCACCGAACCTCGCTGGAGTCGCCTCGCCGGACCGTCTCTCCGGAGATGGAGGAGGAGAGGGGAGGGGTTTCGCCAGGAGATGAAGAGAGGGGAAGAGAGGGGGGGGGGGGGTTAAGTGTTTAAATAGAAACAAACATAACCACCCGCCCGCCGGCCCGAACCCGAACCTTCGACGGAGACGAGGATAAGCATCCCCTAGGCCAAACACCACCTCCCGATCACAACGGTGGTCTTGGAATTTTAATCTAAGACCCCGGTCAAAAGTTATTAAACTTAGCACCCAAGGCCACCAAATTACGAAAACGCCCCTGGGGCCATTTTTCACAGACGGCCCGCGCTCGCGAAACCTATACCCCTCCTAGGGTAAACAACATGCTCCGAACTCAATGGTTCCCTTGGTTTATCTTTCCGAGCCACTTTTTAAGAGAAACCTACGTTTCAACATTAAACGAACAAATTAATTAATTAATTAATCCGTTTAACATTCCAAAAGCGGGTGAGGGGTCCAAACGTCCCGCGCCGTCATGTTTTATGCTGTTCCTAGGGTAAACACCCCATTCCAGACCCATCCGTTCACTTGGATCTCTGATCCGGAACTCCATTTAGGAGTTACGCCATTTATTTAGCGTTTCCAGTGTGAACGCACTGAAAATTTAATTCCAGCCACTTCGGGGCTTGGAATCGCACGCTGTCTGAAGGTGCTACTCTGGAATATCATCAAGAATATTACAAAGTCTTTCACAGCAAAAACTGGGTTCTTATAGTAAATATTATCATTTATCTCCAAATAAAATCGGCTAATCATAAATTCTCATACTGAAGTGTAATTTAACAAATCACAGTCTCTATGATACGTTAATAATTTTCATAAATAACCAAAATCACCATATGTCCATAATAAAAACATATATTCTTCCAAAATAAAATTCCACCATTACTAATCAAATGAAAAATAATTATTCCTTGAATAACATTTTGATATATCAAACATCAGGGTTACACATACTATAAAAAGTATTCCAATGTAATCTCAAATCAAAAGAGCCGTAATACTTTTAAGCATTTCATCATCTTAAAATCTACCATAACTCTTGAATCCCTTATATGTTTACTCCTTACTCGTTCAATGATCTTCATGATCCATTAACCATTATTTACAAACTTTTTTTGAAATACAACTTTCCTACAAACAAAATCATGAATCATATCATAAGATTCAATAATATCAAAACATATGTTATGAAATAATCCATATAGTTCATTGGTCAAATTTAGTTTCTTCATCCTCAATCAGAATTAAATTATGTATTGGTAAACATATATTTGTACGATCCGGGTGATCCCAATCCTGAAAATTCTTCATAGGATGTCTATTTTTATAATGAACATGCACTCCACATTTAAAATATTTAATTGATCTATTAGAAGGGAACTTCTATCCCTTTCCGAGTGTCAACTGGATGCTTCCTTTTTCCATGGAAGGTTCTGGATTCATGACCTTCATTCCCACATCTATAGAATCTTCCCATCCCTTTGAAGTATTTCCTTAGGTGTTTCTTTCCACATCCATGACACATAGGTTTTCGATCATACTTACCTATATGATTATTACATGAACTTCCATTGGGATTTTTTTCTCGCATATATGATGCCTTCTAATAACCACCAAGGTTCAGGTGACAAATCATGACTAAAGATAGTTGGTTGATAAAAACCACTTGATTTTTCATTGTATCTCCAATTTCATTCAGTGGATCATTCCAAAAACTGTCCGAGTTTTCTTCACATCCACTATTACTTTGGTGCCTCCTAGATCCAACCATTTACTAAAACCAAAAAGGATAGTGTTAGTATATCCATATGGTCATCATATAATATGTTATGAAGAGGGTAAATACTAAGATATACATATTCATGTTATTTTATACTCATTAAATTTATCTAAAATAATTATGGTTCTTTTTAATATGCTAACCATTATGGTTATATCACTTATGCATAAATAACACCCTAAAATCTAAATTTATCTATACCGACATCTGAAACCAACTATAAGGACCTAGCCTTAAAACATTACATAATCTTGAATTAAATTAATAATGCACATTCAGGATCATTTCTAATTTTGAGTATTAGATAATTAGGCCATAACTATTAAATTACATCTCAGAAAATTACAACATAGACACTTCTACCCAGTTTCCATTTTTTCAAAAAATAAAAACTCTTTAAAAAAAAGGGTCATGTATAGCTCCATATTTTAGACAACATAACTTTTTTATGATCCCATCATTGAACCTATTCATCTTTAAGTCCTGTGAAAAACATTTCAAAACATTGTATTAGTAAAAGAAGATTAGTAAGCGTTATAAAATAAGGAAAGGAAACATTAACCCATCAATAAATACAAATCAATGAAACTATAATTTTCAGTCAAAAAATACCTCATGAAATCATAAGATTATGGAATAACAAATAGAAATCATAAATCATAAATGGAAATTGTGGAATCTATATCAAACTTACATTTTAGATTTCACAGCTACGAAGGGAGTAACATTTGAAATACCCATCACAGTATATTCCTAAAATATCTTAGGATAAACATTCACATTTACCTATGTCACGTTACCCATTGCATTTGAGGGCTATCTCGAGCTCCCCCGCCCTAGGATTATCATATAACTACCTGTATATGTCAACAATAACCAAGAACTATATCATATTCATAACATATAAAACAATTATAAAGGAAAATTAACATTTCCACATTTTAATCCCAATGTATCATTTCAATATATTGACATAAAAAATCCATTATCAAAACCATTTTCAATAAAATAATATGTAAAAGAGTATATGGTATTTATTTTCCATTTAAAAACATTACATCTTTGTAAGGAATCCAAAGATCAAATAATACTGGCGGTGGCAGAAAAGGTCATTGTCATCGCTTACATTAAAAGAATTTTTTTATCATTTATGAAAATTACTCATTGAAAAATACTCTATCTTACGGAAATGAATATTCAAAGGTGTTTATACACTGTATAAAAGAAAGTCATGCATAAAAAATATTCCTCAATGAATGGAGATTGAGACAAAGTCCCTTATAAAAATTGTATCCTTATATTAAGGATAAATCAATTACATAATAATGTGTGAAAATTCGCATACAATCAATATGATTGGATATTCAGTGAAAATTAATAAGATAATATTCACACATATTTTATTAATAAAAACACCACTAACATTGATGTTTAAATCAATGAATGGAAACTGAGTTAAAATCACTCTTATCAAGTTCATATCGATGACTTGATAATTTATCAATGGAGTGATTATATGTATCAAAAGTATATCCACACAAAAGGGGATATTAAATTACAAATTAAAGAAATAAAAATTGATTCCACATATAATAATAGCATGTAATAATTATGAATTATAATATTAACCCAAGGAATAAAAATTGGGTTAAAAAGTTCCCTAACCGATTTGGTAACTAACGAAACATACACCACATGAATTAAGGATTGTACATTGAAGATATAAATAACCATTAATTAATTTATATTAAATAAAGAATACAATCATGTGTTGTACATACACCATACAAAAAGAAATAGTGGCGAACATATTATAAGTCCCCAGCCTTAAACCTTACTTAATCTTGAGTTATTACAAGATTACACATTGAGGATCTTTTCGGGTTTATAGTTTTAGTGAATTAGATAATAAAACCTAAATTACATTCCACATATAAACAAAGTGGTTACATAAAGATAGTATTATTCTTTCCCATCAATGGAAACATATTTAAAATAATACAGCGATTCTTTCTTGACACTTCCTTGATACTATCATCATATCATGTACCTTTCCATTGACCTATGAAAAACATTTCAAAAAAATGTGGGATGAGCATAAAAAGCTCAGTAAGGGATATAAAAATATGGAAAGGAAACATGGGTATATATATACATAAGAATGAAATCATACTTTACCCATAAAACATAAGAACTTTAACATACCTCATCAAACCATGAATAAATCATAGAAATCATAAGATGTAAAGGTAACTTGAGGCATTCATAACATTCTTACATAGGGAGTAACCCTCTTGGTTACGTTTGGAATACCCATCACAATATATTCCCTAAATCTCTTCGGAGAAACCTTAACGTTTCACTCCTTTACATTACCCAATGCATTGGAGAGCTATATCGGGCTCACCCGCCCTTAGTTTATCACGGAACCACCTGTCTTCATAATAATGCCCAAGAACCTCAACATAATCGTATCACATAAAATATGCATAAAGGAAACATAACATTTCCACCATTAAATCACAAGATATCAATACAACACATTGATATAAAAATATTATGAAAACCATTTTCAATACAAAAATAAAAGAAAATTAAAACATGGTATTTATTTTTCTTTTTAAAAAAAGGTATGGCTTGTAGAGGAAATCTAAACTCAAATAATGGTCACGGCGGCGGAGAAGTCATTGTCGCCGGATACGTACGACAAAAACATTCCCTTTTGTCGTTTAATAAAACGCTTCGTATAAAAATGATTCCTTTTGGATAAACGTAAAAGTCAAAGGGGTTTATACACCATATAGAATAATATTGTGTATAAAAAAATATTCCTCAATGAAAGGAGATTGAGACGAAGTCCCATACCTCGGGTCCGACTTGACTCGATCATTCTTTAATGTCCTGAATAATAAACTTGAGTTAATTTCTACTTTCTTAAGAACCTTTTTGAAATTCATTATTCCTTTTATATCACTTATTTTCATGTCATGAACAGTATGTAATTATTTAAGTTAATAACGGTCATTTTAACGATCATTGGTACTTGAGTCAAAAATAAACCCTTTATAATTACAAGTTGTTCATGTATCCATTATATCTAGAATTATAATCATGATGTATATATTATATATATCCAGTATATACATTCATTTATAATATTACATAATCATTTAGAGGTAATAAATGAAAAGCACCGTTCATGGAGACGGTAAGCCGTACGTACGCATGAACGCTACTTTCATTTCTATTTCGTATTTTATAGAATGGAATAATAATGATATAAAGTTATATTATAATTCTAGTTTGATATCATATATAATATCATAGTTCCATCCTTTATACGTCCCACATATGGTATTTAACGAATCAAATCACTTTGAGGGGGCGGTAGTCCGCACTTCCTTAAATGAAGATATCGCGTTTACCCATAATGGAAACCATAAATGTATGCCCAAAATGAAAAATACATAATCTTAAGGAAAACATAAACATATTATATATCATATATAAATATAGTGACATCTTAATGGCCACCTTTGAAGGTGTTAAAAGAATGTTGAACAATCATCGTTTCGGGAGGCATAAATTCACCATCCACGGAAACAGTATGTCCTTCAACCATTAGATGTAGGTGTGTGTAAGTGTAGCTCGAATCCTTATTATAACAACATACTATTATATTAAATATATTGTTGTTGTTACAAAATAAATGAATAAAAAGAGTTTAGGGGGTTGGAGAAGCAAAATAAAACAAAAGGACTCAAGTGAAGATATTACCTTAAAATCGGGTAACTCCCATTGGTTTGAGCTCAAAGGCTTCCTTGGGAAGACTTCTGACCAAACTGAGGATTTACGGAGTAAGAGAGGGATGTGGAGAGACAAAATGGGCAGGGGTTGGCCGAGCCAAAGGCTTTGGGAGTGTGGGTAAGGAGGTAGAGTTGGGGGCCTTTTATAAGAGGATAGGAGGGGCACTCTTGGAAGGTAAAGAAATGTTACTTTATTTGAAAATGATTTTCGGATTCAAAAGGTCCCAAATTGATATAATTATAGGGTAAGGTGATAAGGGTTATAAATCCACCAATCCAATAGGTTTTGGACATGTTTAGGTCATATATTTTACATTGTCATTTCATTTTATTTAAATCCTTTATTAATGAGGTAATCGCTGCATCATCATGATGTCATAAATAATTTAATTTATTTAAAGTATAAAAATTATGAAAAAATACATTGATATAGGAAATCTTTTTATCTTTACAATGAATATTTATATTCTAAAATATAATTTATGTAGACAAAATTAAAAATATTTTAATTAGGTGATACATTCTTTGTCACATTTAACATTCTTTAAAAATAAAAAGATAAAAAGTCACTTTCTCACAAAAGTGATTCCATGGGGCCCCCAAGTTTGCACAAGGCATCCCATGGTAGGCCATGAGACATCCAGTAGCCTTAGGACACATTTTGTGGTCTTTTTTATTATTATGATATCATTTTATTATCCTTAACTACCCGATTACTCATTAATCAAGATAATTAAAGATAATTACCACCGTTACTATTCATAATGTCCAAAAACAAAAGAGTCTTGATTACATAATTTGGAACTTATGATTCCAAATATGTAATCCATTTTACCAAATTACAAATGCAAAAATTTCAATAATTGATTTAAAAATAATTCCCGTTGTCAAAACAAATAGCGGGTTTTTTTGAAACAATATCTATGAAAAGTTTGGCATTAGTTTATGCCAAATTCCAAAGTGAAATTAATCCTAATGACCACCATTGGATTAAACGGTAAAAATATATTCTAATTTAACTTTGAAACCAATTCAAAAGATAATCTAATCATATAAATAAAGTAGATTAAAAAGCAGTTTTGATGTAAAATGCAGTATTTTTCACTATTCATTAGAAAATGAACATTGTTAGAAAAATACAAAAAATTCACACAAAGTAAATTTTGATGTCCCAATTATAAAGAATAAGTCTATTTTGACAAATATAGATTATAAAATTGACAAAAGATATATTTAAAAATGGTTTTCCATCAAAAGGAAGTAAAACAATCATTTAAAAAATATTAGTGTATTCAATGCTTAAGATTGGATTTATTTTCATTTTAAGCCTCTAAAACACTATCTAATTCATTAATAGACATAGATAAAAATATCTTTCATTCATTAATTACATGGTATGTTACATCCTTCTACCCTTTAGAAAATTGCGTCCCCGCAATTTATTTACTTATCGAATAAATGGGGGTACTTATCCCTCATTGCATTTTCAGATTCCCATGTTGCCTCTTCCATCATGTGGTTTTTCCAAAAAACCTTTACCTGATTAATCACCTTATTTCGTAACACTTGATCCCTATGGTCAAGAATCTAGACCAGTTGTTCCTCACAAGATAGGTTCTCTTCCAGCTGAACTACCTCTGGACTCAAAAACATGAGATGGATCTGGCATATACTTTATCAACATCGAAACGTGAAAAACATTGTGTACCTGAGATAAACTCGGAGGTAAAGCCACCCGGTATGCAACTGATCCAACTCTCTCCAGAATTTCATATTGTACAATGAAACTTGGATTCATCTTTCCTTTCTTACCAAATCTCATCACACTTTTCCATGGTGAGACTTTGAGAAAAACAGGATCACCTACCTCAAAAGTTAGATCCTTCCTCTTGTTGTCAGCATAACTCTTCTGCCTACTCTGAGTTGTTCTCATGTGTTTCTAAATCAGCTGAACTTGTTCTTCCATCTATTATACCAATTCTGGTCCCATCAACTTCCTTTCACCCACTTCATCCCAGAAAGCTGGTGTTCGACGTAGCTTCCCATATAACGCCTCAAATGGTTCCATCTGTATACTGGAATGAAAACTGTTATTATATAAAAATTCAACCAAAGAAAGATGTGGGTCCCAACATCCCATGATAATCCATCGAACAAGCTCGTAGCATATCCTCCAAGGTATGAGTTGTTCATTCTGACTTCCCATCCGATTGAGGAAGAAAAGCTGTACTAAAATTTAATTCAGTAACCAACGACATCTGAAGGCCTTTCCAAAAGATATAAGTGAACCTGGGATCACGATCAGATACAATGGAGAGGGGAACTCCATGAAACCTGACTATCTCTTTAAGATACAAATGGGAAAGTTGATCTAGGGAAAAATTATCTCGTATATCAAGGAAATGAGAAGATTTAGTCAAGCGATCAACAATAACCCAGATTGCATTATTACCGCGAGATGTCTTCGGTAATCCCACAACAAAGTCCATGGATATATTCTCCCCTTTCCACTCTGGAACTGGTAAAGGCTGAAGCATCCCTTTCGGTAATTTCCGCTCTGCTTTAACCTATTGACATGTCAAACACTTCACAGTAAAATCCGAAATATCTCTTTTCATTCCATCCCACCAGTAATACTCCCGCAGATCTCTGTACATCTTAGTACTACCAGGATGAACTGAAAACAGAGAACTATAAGCCTCACATAACAACTCTCTCTTCAACTGTGAATCAAAAGGCACACACAATCACTTCCCAAATCTCAAAACCCAATCATTATCAATGTTGAATTCAAGCAACTTACCTTTCTGAACCAGCTCTACCATTTTATGCAACACATTGTCTTGCTTTTGTGCTTGCTTGATTCTATCTGATAGAGATGATCTCACTGATACCTGAAACAAAACAAAAGAACACCCTACACCAAAAACTTCTATGCTAAAGTTCATCATATCCTTAACCAAAGGATCACGTTCCAAATGCAACAATGCTAATTAAGCATTACTTTTTAACTCAAAGCATCATCCACTTTATTTTCTTTTCCCGGATGGTAATTAATTGTACAATCATAATCCTTGATTAATTCCAGCCATCTCCTCTGTCTCATGTTTAACTCTTTCTGAGTGAATATATACTTTAAACTTTTGTGATCAGTATATATTTCACACTTTACTCCACACAAATGATGCCTCCAAATTTTTAAAGCGAAATCAACAGCAGCTAATTCCAAATCATGTGTAGGGTAATTTACCTCATGCGTTTTCAACTGTCATGAAGCATAAGAAATTACCTGATCATTCTGCATTAGGACGCAACCAAGTCCTTTCAATGAAGCATCATTGTAGATAACAAACTCACCATTCCTGGAAGGTAGTGCCAAAACTGGAGCATTCACCAATCTTCTTTTCAACTCCTGAAAAGAATCATCACATTCTTTTGTCCAGATAAACTTAACACCCTTTCGAGTTAGCTTAGTCATTGGACTAGATAACCGTGAAAAATTTCTAACCAACCTTCGGTAATAGCCTTCCAAACCAAGGATGCTACAAATCTCAGTTACATTTGTGGGTCTTGTCCAATCTTCAACAACCTTTGTTTTTGCAGGATCAACAGTTATCCCATCTTTAGAAACAATGTGACCAAGGAAAGAAATTTTTTGCAACCAAAACTCACACTTGCTGAATTTTCCATACAGTTTATTTTCTTTTAAGGTTTGAAAGATAACCCTTAAACGTCTTTCATTCTCCTCTATACTTTTAGAAAACACCAAAATATCATCAATGGAAACCACCACAAACTTATCCAAGAACTCATGGAAAATTCTATTCCTTATGTCCATGAATACAGCAGGAGCATTGGTTATCCCAAAAGGCATTACTACAAATTCATAATGGCCATATCTTGTACGGAACACGGTCTTCGGAACATCTTCTTCCTTTACCTTCAGCTGATGGTACCCCGATCTCAATTCAATCTATGAAAAATATTGAGCTCCCTGGAGCTGATCAAACAAATCAACGATATGAGGCAAATGATATTTCTTCTTAATAGTGATGTTATTCAAGGCTCTATAATCAATGCAAAGTCTCATTGAACCATATTTCTTTTTAACAAATAAAACAGGAGCACCCCATGGTGATGTTCTAGGTCGAATGAAACCTTTCTCTAATAAATCTTGCAATTGCTCCTTCAACACTAAAAGTTCAATTTGAGCCATTCGATAAGGGGGTTTTGAAATTGGAATAGCATCAGGAACTAAGTCAATGGTAAACTCAACTTCCCGATCTGGTATTATTCCAGGCAACTCATCAGGAAAAACATCAGGATACTCATTTACCACTGGCACATCATTAATCTGAATAGTTCCTATATTTTCAACGATGTGTGCATGGTAACATTCATTTCCATCTTTTACAAGTTTATTGGCCTCTTAATATGTTATCAACAGTAAGGGTTCATTCTTGTACACAAACTGAAAGTCTTTTTGAAAAGAAACTTCATTAGATCTAGAGTCAATCTTAGCATGGTAAATAGAGAGCCAATCCATACCCAGGATAACATCAAACTCTACTAGAGGTAGAACAATAAGGTTTGCAAGTAGGTTCTTTACACAGATAAGGATAGGAAGATTCTTATAAATTCTTTTTTCCTCATCATTTCCCCAAGTTGTTTTTATGAAAAGTTCAGGAGTCATTTCTTGAGATGTTATTCCCATTTTACTAGAAAAGGTTTCAGAGATGAAAGAATGTGTGGACCTCGAATCAAACAACACACTGGAATAATCTAAAAAAACAAACAAAGTACCTGATACAAGTTCATTTGATGGCCCGACATCTGTTGAAGTAGTTGCAAAGGATTTCACCACCCCTTTCTGCTTGTAGTCTAACTACTTCCCATCACTCAAGCTCTTTGTTGGACACTTGTTTTCATAGTGACCCATCTCTTTGCACATAAAACATTTCACTAACTGTAAATCAATGTTGGTCTTACCTTCACCTTGATCTTTTTCAGTGCAATCACGAGCCTTATGTCCCATATTACCACATCGGTAGCACATTCAAAAATTCAGAAGACATTCCCTAGCATGCCTTTTGCCACATTTATCACAAACTGGAAACATAGATTTCTTACCATCAGACTTTTTTGAATAATTCATCCCTTTCTCCTGCCACCTTGGTCTCTTCTTCTGCTGGTTGTTATAGAACACTTGACCATCAAACTCCATCTCCACCTTCTCAGCACATCGAACAAGCTTTTCATAACTTTTAAACTCACGAGAAGTTAATGCCCTTCGATATTTTGGCTTTAATCCTTAGTAAAAATGATTGATTTTACTATCAAGGTCTCAGATAAAATTTGGAGCATACCTTGCCAATCGAGTGAACCTTTCTTCATAGGTAGCCACTAAGTCTTCCTCTTGCCTCA
Organism: Viscum album; assembly: GCA_963277665.1. Lineage (NCBI taxonomy): Eukaryota > Viridiplantae > Streptophyta > Magnoliopsida > Santalales > Viscaceae > Viscum > Viscum album. The sequence continues at coordinate 1,996,699,585 of OY728151.1, forward strand.
ATTCCAAGAATTGTTTTTCCATCCTTTGTCGAACAACCTTAGGAAAATACTTTTCAAGAAACATACCTTTGACTTCATCCCAGTCGAGAGCATCAATCTCATTAGCGTTCCTGATATTTTTAACCATCGACCACCACTGATCTGCTTCACCCTCCAAATGGTAAATAGAAAGACTAACATTTTGATTGTCTGAAAACCCCATGACATCGAAAATCTTCTCTTGAGCTTTAATCCGCCCTTCAGCTAGCACAGAGTCAGATGATCCTCTGAATTATGGGGGATGTTGCCTCATGAAATGTTCCACCACTGACATGTTCCTCTGCGGTTGATCTGGCTGATATCGTGCATGGATACCACCACCATTTATCGCCTGAGTCAACTGCGCCATTACTGCAACAAACTGTTCAGTTCTAATTCCGACCATCTCAGGATGCTGATTCGGAAGGTTATTTCCTTCTGCATGCCTTCCTAACACTAATTCCCTGTTTCCTCTGAGGAAACCCATTCTGAACAAACATGTCTTAGATGAAGCAACATGGTCATCTTCAAATACTATATCACTTCAATTTGACCATAAAAAAATATTTTTGGATAATCATTTAATAGAATTCTAACTCCTAAAGTTATCTAAACCGACCTTTGAAACCAACTATAAGGCCCCAGCCTTAAACCTTACTTAATCTTGAGTTATTACAAGATTACACATTGAGGATATTTTCGGGTTTAGAGTTTTAGTGAATTATATCATAAAACATGCATTACATTCCACATATAAACAAAGTGGTTACATAAAGATAGTATTCTTTTTTCCCCTCAATGGAAACTTATTTAAAATAAAACATGGATTCTTTCTTGACACTTCCTTGACACTATCATCATATCATGTACCTTTCCCTTGACCTGTGAAAAACATTTCAAAAAAACTTGGGATGAGCATAAAAAGCTCAATAAGGGATATAAAAATATGGAAAGGAAACATGGGTACATATATATATAAGAATGAAATCATACTTTACCAATAAAACATAAGCACATTAACATACCTCATCAAATCAAGAATAAATCATAGAAATCATAAGATATAAAGGTATCTTGAGGCATTCATAACATTCTTACGTAGGGAGTAACCCTCTTGGTTACGTTTGGAATACCCATCACATTATATTCCCTAAATCTCTTCATAGAAACCTTCACGTTTCACTCCTTCTCGTTACCCAATGCATTGGAGAGCTATATCGGCTCACCCACCCTTATTTTATCACAGAACCACCCTTCTTCATAATAATTCCCAAGAACCTCAACATAATCGTATCACATAAAACATGAATAAAGGAAACATAACATTTACACCTTTCAATCACAAGATATCAATAAAACAAATTTATATAAAAACATTATGAAAACCATTTTCAATACCAAAATAAAAGAAAAGTAAAACATGGTATTTATTTTTCTTTTTTAAAAAAAGGTATGGCTTGTAGAGGAAGCCGAAACTCAAATAATGGTCACGGCGGCAGAGAAGTCGTTGTCGCCGCATACGTACGACAAAAAAATTCCCTTTTGTCATTTAGTAAAATGCTTCGTATAAAAAAGATTCTTTTTGGATAAACATAAAATTCAAAGGGGTTTATACACTGTATACATGAAGGTTGTGTATAAAACAAAATATGCCTCAATGAAAGGAGATTGAGACGAAGACCCATACCTCGGGTCCGACTTGACTCGATCATTCTTTAATTTCCTAAATAATAAACTTGAGTTAATTTCTACTTTCTTAAGAACCTTTTTCAAGTTATTTATTCCTTTTATATCACTTATTTCCATTTCATGAACACTATGTAATTAATTAAGTTAATAACGGTCGTTTTAAGGATCATTGGTACTTGAGTAAAAAATAAACCCTTTATAATTACAAGTTGTTCATGTATCCATTATATCTAGAATTATAATCATGATGTATATATCATATATATCCAGTATATACATGCATTTATAATATTACATAATAAATTAGAGGTGAGAAATGAAATGCACCGTTCATGGAGACGGTAAGCCGTACATACGCATGAACGCTACTTTCATTTCTACTTCGTATTTTATAGAATCGAATCATAATGATATAAAGGTATATTATAATTATTGTATAATATCATATATAATATCATAGTTACATCCTCTATAAGTCCCAAATATGGTATTTAACGAATCAAATCACTTTGAGGGGGCGGTAGTCCGCACTTCCTTAAATGAAGATATCGCGTTTACGCATAATGGAAACCATAAAGGTATGCCCAAAATGAAAAATACATAAGCTTAAGGAAAAAATAAACAAATTATATATCATATATAAATATAGTTTCATCTTAATGGCCACCTTTTAAGGTGTTAAAAGAATGTTGAACAATCATCATTTCGGGAGGCATAAATTCACCATCCACGGAAACAGTATGTCCTTTAACCATTAGATGTAGGTGTGTGTAAGTGTAGCTAGAATACATCTTATAAAAACATCCTAGTATATTTAAGATACTGGATTTGTTACAAAAGAAATTAATAAAAAGAGTTTAGGGGGTTGGAGAAGTAAAATAAAACAAAAGAACTCAAGTGAAGACATTACCTTAAAATCGGGTAACTCCCTTTGGTTTGAGCTCAAAAGCATCCGTGGGAAGACTTCTTCCCAAAGTGAGGCTTCAAGGAGTGATAGAGGGATGTGGAGAGACAAAATGGGAATGGGTTGGCCGAGCCAAAGGCTTTGGGAGTGTGGGTAAGGAGGTAGAGGTGGGGGCCTTTTATAAGAGGAAAGGAGGGGCACTATAGGAAAGTAAAGAAATGTTACTTTATTTGAAAATGATTTTCGGATTCAAAAGGTCCCAAATTGATATAATTGGAGGGTAAGTTTCTAAGGGTTATAAATCCACCCATACAATAGTTTTTGGACATTTTTATGTCATAGATTTTACATTATAAGTTCATTTTATTTAAATCCTTTATTAATGAGGTAATCGCTGCATCCTCATGATGTCATAAATAATTTAATTTATTTAAAGTCTAAAAATTATGAAAAAAATAATATGATGTAGGAAATTTTTTTAGATTTCCAATGAATATTTATAGTCTAAAATATTATTTATGTAGAAAAATTAAAAATATTTTACTTAGGTTATACATTCTTTGTCACATTTTGCATTCTTTAAAAATAAAAAGATAAAAAGTCACTTTCTCACAAAAGGCATTCCATGGGGCCCCCACTTTTGGCACAAGGCATCCCATGTTCGGACATGAGACAACTCGTAGCCTTAGGACACATGTTGTGGTCTTTTTGTATTATTATGATATCATTTTATTATCCTTATCTACCCGATTACTCATTAATCAAGATAATTAAAGATAATTACCGTCGTTACTATTCATAATGTCCAAAAACAAAAGAGTCTTGATTACATAATTTGGACCTTATGATTACAAATATTTAATCCATTTTACCAAATTCCAAACACAGAAATTGCAATAAATGATTTAAAAATAATTCCGATTGTCAAAACAAATAGCGGGTTTTTTTTTTAAACAATATCTATGAAACGTTTGGCATTAGTTTATGCCCAATTCCAAAGAAAAATTAATCCTAGTGACCACCATTGGATTAAATGGTAAAAATATATTCTAATTTAACTTTAAAACCAATTAAAAATATAATCTAATCATATAAATAAAGTAGATTAAAAAGAATTTTTGATGTAAAATGCAGTATTTTTCACTATTCATTAAAAAATGAACATTGTCAGAAAAATACCAAAAAATCACACAAAGTAAATTTTTATGTCCTAATTATAAAGAATAAGTTTATTTTGAAAAATATAGATTATAAAATGGTCAAAATACAGATTTGAAAATGTTTTTCCATCAAAAGGAAGTAAAACAATCTTTTAAAAAATATTAGTGTATTCCATGTTTAAGATTGGATTTATTTTCATTTTAAGCCTCTAAAACACTATCTAATTAATTAATAGACATAGATAAAAATATCTTTTATTCATTACTTACTTTGGATGTTACACATATCATTAATCTCACAAGATTAAAAGTGAGATGAAAACACCTTACCACGTTTTTATAAATTGCGTCGTATGACAAAAAGTTAATAACCACCAAATGAATCACAAAATACCGTTAATATGAAGATAAAAATGATAATATGTATCAAATGGTTGTAAAAAATACACCACATGAAATAAATAAGTGAAAAACAATGGAAATCTCACAGAATTAAAAGTGAGATAAGAATCCCCTTACCTCATGTCTCACATGACCCATTATTTCTTTAATATCCTGAATAATAAACTAAATTTAATTTATAATTGATTAAAAACATTTTAAAAGTTTATTATTCATTTAATATCACTTATTACCATGATATAAACATTTTAAAATCATTTAAGTTAATAATGGTCGTTTGGTTGATATTTGGTACTTGAGTCAAAAATGAACTTCTTATAATTACAAGTTGATCATGTGGTCAAAATTCAATTATGTCTAGAATGATATTAAGTATTTAGATATCAAATATATCATATACATCTAGTATAAATATCTATTTATAATAGTAAATAACATTTGTAAATAAGAAATGAAATGCACCGTTCAAGGAGACGGTAAGCCGTATGTACGCATGAACGCTGCGTTCATTTTTATTTCATATTTTAATGGAATGAAAAAATAATTATAAATATGTATATTATAATTCCAATATATTATCATATAAAATTTTAGTAACTCTATCCTTTATATCTTCCACATATGACATGAACGAGCCATATCACTTTGAGGGGGCGGTAGTCCGCACATTCTAAAATGAAATTATCACATTTACCCAATATGAACATCATAAAGGTATTATATAAATAAAAAATACAGAATCATAGAGACAATATAAATATAATATATATCACATTTAATTAATGTTCCATCATAATTCCCAACATAATAGGTGATAGGAGAAGATTGATCCATCATCATTTCGTGAGGTGGTAGTTCACCGTCCACAGAAACAGTATGTTATTTACCCATTTTATAGTGGTGTGTGTAAGTATAGATAGAATAAAACTCATAAAAAACCTTGTTTATTTAGGATACAAGTTTTTTTATAAAATAAAGTAATATAAATATTTTAGGATGTTGGAGAAGTAAAATAAATGAAACATACATAAAAAGAAGATGTTACCATTAAATCATGTAACTCCATTTGGTTTGAAACAAAAGAATTTGTTGAATTTACTTCTATGTAAGGTAAGGCTCGTAGGGGGAATAAAGGGATTTATGGAGATTAATTGGGTAGAGTTTGGACTATCCAAAGTGCTTGAGAGGTGTGAGTTGTGGGTCAGAGATGAGGTCTTCGTATAAGTGGGAGGAGGGTCTCTTTTGGAATGGTTGAAAATATTATTTTATTGTATAATGATTTTAGGTTTCTAAAGGTCCAAAACATATTAATTTATAATATAAGATGACTCTTCATTGAAATATAATCATCTAATAATAATTTTTTAGGTTTTGTATATTTTTTTAATCTTTATAATCATATTTATTTAAATAATTCATTAATGAGTTAACACTACAACACTATTATGTCATAAATAATTTTATTTATTTGATTTCTAAAAATTATTAAATAATACCATGTTTTAGGTAATATTTTTATATTTAAAATGAATATTTATATTCAAATATATCAATTATATAACACCACATTAAAATTGTTTTATCAAAACAAGTCCTTTTTATGATATTTTATTATTACATTAAATAAAAATTTATTAATATCATTATCTTACCCAAGTGGAATTTAAAGGAAAATAGTATCACCCAAAGATTGTCTTGGTCTGAAATTACTCATCTAAGAATTTTTTACCAGTGTTTAGGTAATTTTGAAATATTATAATATTTGTTTACCTTGAATTACCATATTTATCTTTAACTGTGGTAAATAAAAGTCAAAAGTTATTATTCACCTAAAATTATTTTCATCTCATGGAACTAAATTTTATATACTAATAACCACCATGTATGTTGTATTTTGAAAATTCAATTCAGAAAAGTGTAAAATTATCATTTAAATGAAAAATTCATATTTTTTTAACTACTACTCAGTGTTTTCACTATTCATCCAAAATTGATGTTTTTTCCGAAAAATACCCAAAAATAAACCTATGATATATTTGATATTATGAATTCAAAAATGATGTCTATTTTACCAAATTCAAAACATATATGTTTGATTAATTAATTAAAAATTAATTCTCAGTGTCAAAACAAAAAATCATGTTTTTATGAAATAATAACTATCAAATGATTGACACTTTTTATCTCCAATTTCAAAGTTAAATCACTTCCATGACAAAAATTGAATTAAATGGTAAAAATGTAATCTAATTTCACATTAAACAAAATTAAAAAGATAATCTAACTGTATAAATAAATTAGATGAAAATGCAGTTATGAATTAAAATAATGTATTTTTCACTATTCGTTAAAAAATGAATTTTATCAGAAAAATACCAAAAATTTACCCAAAGTAAATTTTGATGTCCTGAATCTAACAAAAAATTTTATTTTGTCAAATAGAACATATAAAAGTGACCAAATATATATTTAAGGAGGTTTCTCTATTAAAAGGCAGTAGATCGACCTTTTAAAGAATATTAGAGAATTTATGCTTAAAATTAGATTCATTCACATTTTAAGCCTCTACCTTTTATTGGAAAAATGTAAAAACATTTAACAATACATGTATAATCATATTGTAGTTATTTTATTTATTCCCACCCAACACAATGTCTAGATATTAACTACCATTTAAAATAATATTATATTATTATATTTCAGTATGACTCACCATCATGTGTAACATTAGACTTCAAGGAAACCCATTGTTGCGTATCGAGTTCACCATCGAACATAGCATCCCATTTAAAGTAAAATTAATATTTAATTTACAAATATTAAAAAAATAATAAAAATAATTTTTCTTTATTTACTTGGGATGTTACAAATACTATAAATCTAATGAATTGAGTTTACATAAGTAAAATATAATGAATTTTTCTCTAAACCTTTATGAATATCAACCGAATTTTATTTGAATTACACAATAGAGAAATGTCTATGAAAATTTAAATTGATAATTTCTATAAACATTACATAATATCCTAGCATTGAATTTTTTTAAAGATTCCATTGTTTTGTGTTTTCAAAACATCTTCATGATATGTTGTATGGAACTAGAAACTACTAATATTATAGGTATAAAATCTATTAATTTTCCTTAACAACCCTCAATCTTGGTATTTAAAATCATTGGTCTATTCAACTGGATTATCAATATTCATGATCTATAAAAATAATAACAAAGTATTTGTTTTTATAAAATATAAATATAAATATCATATAAATATTAAACTGAATATGAACATACATGATGAAAAAACTACTCAATTGATGGTTGATTAAAATATTTTGTTATTTATTTATTATTTTGATTTCAACTTGAAAATCTTCTCCTTGTTGTGTCTTAAATTATTCATTTAAAGGTTATCTTATAGTACTATTAAGTAGTAGAAAACATTGTGCATATATGAACTCAAAATGATTTAGTGAAGATGAGGATATCTTTCCAAATGGTCAACCTAATGTTGTGAAGACTGTTGATTTACTACATTATTAAATATACTATGATTTATTTTCATTGTATCTAATTTGATTTAATCTTGTCTAAACACCATCTAAACACCTTGAGGACTATATTAGAAACTCTTTAAACCTGATACCTTCAGTAATAGAGCCTTATTTTTTAAATTTCTTTATTCACATAAGAGTTAAAATTACCATGGTATCTAATGAATCAACACATAAAAGAAATATATTTAATGATATGGAAAACATAATTTAATAATGGGGAAAATTTTAACACACAATAACTCTCTAAAGGATACATCCATAAATAGTTTATGTTTCCACCAAAGTTAGAATCATTGGATAAATGGACAATCAAATAAATCATCCCAATGAAAAATGATTGGGAAATTTAATATCAATGAGAAAAGTGTCCTCAAAATTATTTTCTACTATTTTGAAAAATTATAAGAGTTTAATTCTTTCCCACATTATTTTATGAGAAACATGAAAAACACAATTATAACTATTGTTATTGTACCATGAAAAACATTAACCAATTATAATGGTAGGACCTTCCCCGTCAAATTATATGGGTCATTACTTTTCAATAAATTTACCTTGTGAGTTTTTAAATCAATAAATCTTGAAATGTTACTAAAATATCCATTATGTACATTCATAATTTTAAGCCTATGAAGTAAGACACATTTTTCTAGTTTTTTTAATGTAAAATTTATTAATGGATAGATCCTATTCACATTTTACCATACATCATGTTTTATAAATATTTATTTGAATCCTTTACTTAAATTAATATAATCCTACAGTATTTCCTACTCATTAAGAACTATGAAATACATATTATCAAATTCATTCATCCAAATGTGTATAACGTTAACTTATGATGTAGAATATGTGATTCCTAATAATAATGTTTAAAAATATATATGTTTATTTCTTCCATTGTTGTTTTCCATATCCATCTGATTTGGTATGAAATGTTTTCCCACTATCAATAAATTTATTGTATTTCTCATATTATAAAAAAATAATGATAATTGGGTAAATAATTATACCCTAGATGACATTTACGGATAGGCCCAAAAATCAAATTGTCCATCAAATCATGACTCATAATATCGAAATGCAGGATATGCATCCAAGAATCAAGGATTATAAATAAAACACTATTTTATACTATAAGGAAGACTTTAATAGATAAAAAAAAGATACAAATTTAACATTATAGACTAGTAAGATTTTTATAACTAGAAAAATTCAAAGTCTTATAAATTCATTGATGGTCCATAAGATATCATCATGAAATTTGAAAATTTTCATAGTTCATGTATATCTGTCTTTCTTAACCTCCCTTCAATTCACCTGATTCCCTAGCCAGTATTGTCAGGCATCGAGGTCCCCCCCCATTAGAGGGGGGGGGGACTTCCTTCACCTCCTGAAGATGCATGTCTCCCCTCATTCACCACATTATACATCCTAGATATATGCATGTACTTTACTAATATTGAGATAATCCCTAAATAGGTTGACATCTTCAATGGATTTCCTCAGCTTCCTCTTTCAATGAATGAGTTCACTGAGGGATCCACCCTTATTTGGCCAACACCCGTTTCTCATTTTACATGTTGTCAATCTTTTTTTGACATGTATAACATATTTTTTCCATCTCATCAGTTTTTTATTATTTAATAGTGGTTGGAATTAATGACAAGCCTCATATTATGGATTTATGTTTCTCAGAGGTGGATATAATGATGGTGTGCTCTGAAGCTCATATATTATATGATGGTTCGCGTATCTCCCCCTTTATATGGTACTATGACTTTCATATGAGGGGTGATTCTTTGATGATGAAAATATGAGATAGTCTTCTATAACATCCCCTCCCTTTTCAGAATCTATAAATATTTCATTATCTTGAGAATATGGTCAGGTGATTTTTTATGAATAAATAGTACAAAAAACTCTGTTATCCATCTGGTATCTCTATGTATGTGCATCGAGGTTGATGTTTCCAAAATTTTGGTTGATTACAATTGGATCTCTAATGGTAATAAATTTTTGTACAAGAAGAATTATTTTTTGAATCATGGACTAACTTTTGTTCATGGTGTAAGATAATGGAGAACGATGCTTCATCATGTTGATAAAGGTGTTGTGTTACCCAAGAATTGGCTTCTCCTACATAGAAAAACAATCCAAAATTTTTTAATCCATAAATTTCTACTATTTTTGAAAATTGATTTCTAGTTTGGACCCACCCATAGTTAAGACACAAACCACAATGTAGGTTCAGAGAGTTGTTGATATTTTTTCCTAGTTGTTAAAGGATCTACATTATCCCATATTGAAAGAGATAGACTCGAGATCACCTAGATTCATAATTATCCCCTCTTATTCTAATACAGTCAAGGCTGGAGGTGTGGTGCAAGGGAAGAAGTTCGAACAACACTTGGACAATAGTTATAAATGCATCCTAGCTGAAGCAATGGGAATTAATGAGATATAGAAAAATGATGATATGAATTTAGTAGTGCCACCCCAATTCATTGGTTTCATGCTTAGTGCATAGCACCAAATTCAATAAAAATTTGAAATTGATTCTTGACTCTAAATGAAGTCAGAAAAGAAAAAACCCTAATGGATGGAAAAAATTTATCCCTATATGGAAATGATAATAGGATGAAGCAAGGTATCTATAATAGGGATGATCCAAGTGATAAAGAGGAGGAATCGCAACCAAATTCAGATAATATGAGGTACTCCATGGTTGGAACAGGCTCATGAAAATGAAAATAAGGTAAAATTAGTAGTGGAAATTTTACAGTCCAATAGGGGGGAAACGAAGGCTTATCAATGATTACTAAAACAACCCAAACACAATAGTTGCAGATCACTAGGAAAGGAAATGAGTAATAGAGAATTATATAAATTAAAGGAATCCTCATTGATTCATGATTTAAATTTGGGTTAAGGAAATATAATAAAGAAGATTATAAATGAGGGTAGGAAAAAATCATAGTATGGAGACAAGTTTCATGAATTTATATGTTTGGATGAATGCTCAAAATAGGTGGGAGGACAAATAGAAGATAAGATCAATTAATATTTGTAAATTTTCCACAATTATGAGAAAATGATAAAATAATTCATCAATATTAATTCTTATGAGGTGTTTGTCAAAAATATGTATGATAAGATGGTTTAGGTCATGTTTAATGAGGAATAACAAGAGTTAATTAATAGACAAGATCACATTTTATTGCAATGATTCAATGAGGGAAATATCACTTTTGGATAAATATATTAAAATGTGGATTAAAATAGAAATAGAAATTTAATATTGTCTCTATGTGGTCCTAGATATATAGGTAACTAAGTAGTAGTATGGGTAATTTTGGTTAGTTGACTATAATATCATTAATCTCATCTTAGTTTACATTGTGATACCTTTTTGTGGTTCGTTTTTGTGTGTGGAATTGTTCGGATTCTTAATTTTCCTAAAATGTTTTTTTGAAATAAAAAATTTACTTTTAGTAAGTTAGTTGAAACATAATATGAATCCACACCACTATCTCATAAGTATTTAAATTTCTCTATAATAGGTTTACAGTAAACATAGATATCACTTCTAGGATTTTTTTTTATGAATAATCATCATCATAATTATTGTTTTTTTAATACACATATATAGTGGGAAATTCTGAATGATAAAAATAGTTTATCATATAATATAACTCATACATAAAGTCCTGAATGGATTCAGTACAATGGTATTCAATCCCAAACACACATTCCATGGATATGTAGAGAAAAATTAATGTAAATAATCAAAAAATTCACCTTTTCCTGGTCTCTTGGATGGCAGATTAACCTATCCATTTTTTCCAAATAATTCCACATCATATGCTTTATGGTTTTCTAATATATGAATAATCTTTAAAATCTAGGATTCCTTGGAAATTAACTTATATCCTTTATAGGAATTTTATTTCTATTTTTCATGGATGTACAACGTTCACTCTTCCTTGCATCAATAATAATTAATTTCCAACTACAAGTATGAAATAATTTACAATCCTATCAATTCTAATCATCTTCCTGACATAACATAAGGTCTTTTTGACATTCATAAATCTTCATATTATTTATAACCAACTTGTTAACAAATTTCATAATCTCATAAACTGATTTTGGGATCATTGAATTACCAAAAGCATTATGAGAAGACCATAATATCATAGAAATTTCCTTATTATTAATTTATAATAAACATATGATATGGTATTATTTGAGTAAAAATTTTAAATTTCAATATTTTTCACACCCCTCATACAATTCATGATTTTCATCACCTATATGTCCCTAAAACACATTTAATTTATTAGTTACTTTTTAATGTATAGATCTCTACAAAATTAGCATGAGAATAAATTTATACATTTTGAACATAATATTATTGTGTGGTTGTGCCGGATGCATCAATAATTATGTTCAAAATTTCACTCTCTATATCCAAGATAGTAACTTGATTATTATGATGTTTGATAATGACTAAAGAATCTTTACTATTTCACTCCACATTCAAAATCGATTTCACATATCAATTAATAAATTATTTCAATATAAAGTGTTTCTAAACCTCATCTCTTTTCAACCGCCAAATAAAATTACCTGTATAATATGGATATTTAATTATTCTATCGATAGATTCATTTTTTATTTCAAAATTTAAAATTGTATCCAACACCTTAAGATATTGATTTATATTTCAATTTATTATAATCCATGTTCTATCCACTTATCTAATTTTCAAAAAAACATAATAACAAAAAACATATTACTGAAATGAAAAAATGTTTAAAATAAAACTTCAAATTAATATAACACTCTTGTGGAACTAATAATAAAAATAAAAAACCAAATATATTATCATATATACGAAATCTTTTCCATTTTTGTTATTATCTTTCATATAGATGATTTACAACATCAAATTTTTGGTAACAAAAAAATAACTAAACAATTTTGATTCAATTATATCACTGAAAAAAAAAGACTAAATAAATCATTATAGATCCAATTACGAAATATTTTAAAAGTTATATATTTTTATAAAAAATAGAAAATGATAAACGTATAAAAATATAATTTCAAAAAGGCACTAATATAAATAATATAAATAATCAGTGAATGAATACTGAAGAAATGAAAATTGAGCATAAGAAGATGAAAATAGAATAACACATCAATATAATCTTAAAGAAGTTTTGAAATAAATACAAAACTAGATAAGATGATTCATTTTAATAGAATCAATATTGGAAATCATACTTCCTGTATTTTGGAATTAAAAATTTGAATGATTGTGACATAATAAATTGATAACATAAATTTTTACAAAAAAAGTAAAAAACATCAATGAAACTATGAAATAAATCTATCCTATATAGATATATTGTTGGGATAATAGGGAGGGCATAATCGGGAGATCCAAGGGTAGGGATCACGGATGGGGGATGGTGTGGATGTGGGATGAATCTTGGATCTTGGTGATTGGAGGTAATTATCTAGGGGAGGGATTATCGATCAAGGAGTGGAGAATTATTATGATTTTGGGATTTTGGGATTAGGGGCATGAGGTGAGGTGACTTTACGGGAGGTGGTTTCAAATATCAGTGGGGGAGGGGGAATCAGTGGTCAGTCAATGAGAGGATTAGGAGTTCATTGAAAGATATAAAGGGAGTGGGGGTTTAGTGGTTAGTAGGGGATGGTGGAATCATTCAGAGTTTGAGGGGTGGTGGATTAGGGGATGCTTGACTAGATGAGTAAGGAGGATGATCGAGGGAATTTTAGGGGTTTATTTTTTTGTGGTTATAATTTACCACCACTAAAATTAGTTTTCAAATAATTTTTTAATACCTGAACACTTATAATTTAAAAGATAGGTTTTATATGAATTGCCTCTAAATTATAAAAACATATATTATATTAGGAAATTTTACGTTCTAATGAAATCCATATTGAATAAACGACCATAATTATCAAAAATTATTGTAGTGAGTATTTTTCAAAAGTATTCCACCACATATGTAACGTAATGGAAATGGTTTTGGAGAATCCCTCTTTATATATGGGGTGTCTGGAAGTCTAGAGATAGGAGTATCAAAACAAAATAGGTAGGTGTGGTGAATGTCTATTATGATATTTCTCATCCTGATCCTCATGTTTCCATGGGTAATTTTGGTTTTAATCTTGAATATGTGGGTGTTATTATTCTTGACTTGATTTGATATGATACTGAAGTATTTTGGTCTGTATTGAGTAGATAGGTGATCCTAGGTGCCTCCTAGAGGTTTTGGGGTGAAAATGAAAAGATAAATTGAGATTCATGGTTAAATCACATGGTCTGTAAAACTATGTGGATCCCCTATATATGGGTATGTAATCATGGAAGTTGTTGTATAGTGGGTGTATGGTCAACCAACCCATGCGGCCACACCATATGAATTTAAAAATTTCCCATCGATCATTGGATTGGGTCCCTTTCTTTTTTAAATGTTCATAATTTCTCCTAACACTAAATTTATGTCGATAAAGGGGGTATTAAGGAGAAATAACATTAGTAGAAGTCATTTTTTGATCAATTTTACATGTTATTTGGTATTGTGTTGTTGAAAGGGTTGATTTGTCTTTTGGGAAAAAAATTAAAATGATGTTTTATGGGTTTTTTAGGTTATGAATCCCAATTTATTGTGGGAATAAAAACAATTTTGTCTCATGTAATGTTTTAAAGTAATTATATTTCTAAATTAAATTTTTTGGAGGTTTTTTTTTGAATGTAAATAAGTATTTCATGAACTTTTTGGGACATAAAACCCTGTTTTATTGTATTTTGAATGATAAATATTTCAATTTTATTTTTTTAAATGGTTGATTTAAATATGAATTTTGTAAGAAAATTTTGGGATTGATGAGAATAATTTGAAATTTAACAGTGTTCTTGTTTTAGAAAAATTAATGTTTTAAATCCTATGTGCATTATGGAATGAATTTTGAACTATATGATTTTTTACATTTAAATAAAAATATTCTATTTGAATTATTATATTAAGGTTAAACACTTCTAAATTCACTTAGAATATTTCAAAATGGGTGTGTTTTTGAAAAATTATTTGACAATCCTTGTGAAAATAGAGTGGTTTAATGGGAATAATGTTTATAAAGATGTTTTTTCATGTTATCCCATGTTTCATGTATAATTATTTTTTCCATTGGTGTTAAATAGGAAATTTTAGTTTGGTTTAGAAATATTAATTGGGTAGATTTATGTTTCATTGTATTTATTTTTACCTCATTATAAGGTCATGAGATGAAATTGAAGGTCTTTCATCAAGAATAATCATTAGGGTGAATCCACTTATTGTTTAATGGTATCTCTTCTAATGGATGGTGTTTTCATTACTCTGAAATAGTGGTGGAGCTATAACATTTCTTTCATTATGATTTATTCGATCATCGTTTTTCTTTTCCCAAGGTAGTCAGGGTCCTTTTGAGGTTATAGATTTGTTAGATCACATTCATGAATATGGTAGGTTGAAACCCCGTAAGTGTTTTTAGGAAAGTTTCTACATTAATATTGGTGTTCATTGACTTGTAATGGATTGAGATTATAAAGGTGGTTTTATCTGGATGTGTTACCTATTTTTTCTTTAGTTCTTTTTCTAGTTTTTGGTCGTGGAGGATGTGCACAAGCCTCTTTTTTATTTTATTTCCCAATGTTATTATGTGATTTTTCCTCTGATTAGATTTTGATGGATTTATCATGGGTAATTCTTGGTGTGTGTGGGTTGAGTTCCAATGATAGATGCATCACCTTTTTATTTTATCCACTGTCAACTACAATTTTTTATCTACTTGGGATTAAAATGGGATGATAACCAGGGTATGAAGTCTTATTCCTCCACATCAATTTAGTTTATCAACCAAACTAAGATCCCAGGTCATTTCTTGTTGATGCATTTTTTTTAGCTGTGTTAATTTTTTTAATATGGGATGTGATAAAAATGGGGTTTTTTTATTGTATGGTAAATTAGATATTCCTTGGGTTGGGATCCATTATTTATTTGAGCATCTTTTTTGATAGTGTTTTTTAGTACTTGCCGACATAGTTTTTAAAAATCTTGATAATTTGGGTAACATGATCTCTCATTATTCCTTTCAGTGGTTTCCCTATATATCTATTATTTTATAGAATTTCTAAATAAATGGGATACTTATAATAAGTCCTATATTTCATATTACCTTGTGGTTCATTGGTTATAGATTGGTTGTTCCAGGAGATGATTGTGATGTTTGAGGATTACATTGATGGTTCTAATGATTTAATTTGTCTTTATATGTCCCATTATCACTAGAACTATTTAAACATACTTAACCTTGCTTCCTCTGATGAGGATTTTCGGTATTTGGTTTTCCCTTGATCAAACAATTATCAAAAACAACATAGGGGAAGAAAATGTACTTGTTGGAATAAGTTTAACACCATTATGCCAATTTAATTTTATATTTTATACTATTTGAAGGTAATTTTAGTTTTTTATTATTTCAAAATATAGTTTAAATTTTTTTGTTCTTTTTCCAATGTATATGGTTTTCATGACCATTTTATGGTAAAAACATGTAGTTAACCTTATGAATGGACTTTTTACACATCATTAATTTCATTTATAGTTTAGTTTTCAAGCGTAGCACAAATTTGGATCTAAACTATAAGAGTATTATGGGAAAATCGGTGATATCTTTCTACATAAGGGTTATCAATCACATTTTATGTATCATTACTAAAAACTATGTGAAAATTGTGTGAGGTGATAAAACTATTTAATATAGTAGTTATTCATGGTTAGAGCACATTTGGAAAACAATGTGCCCAAACAATGTGAGGATTTTTTTCAAATACAGTGGCTTCCCCAAGGATAGCACACAATTTCCAAAAATATTAAGTCAAACTATGAATGCTACACATATTTCATTATAATTGGAAATTTTATTTCTCGTACTTTTATTTTTAGCATTTCCCCACTTTCCTCTTCCTTCTGGTTTGACTAAGGTAATGCGTGTAATGTGATATCACCTCCCTTATTCTCTATTTCATTTTGATTATTCTCCATGGTTTTAAAGTGAGATCCTCCATGGTAATTATTTTTTACGTGGTCCTAGTATCCAAGAGTTATAGGTGGATATATTACATCAGAAAAATAAACAAGGGATATCACCATGTAAAATGGATATGTTTAATAGTTTTGGGAAACAAGATATATTCATGAATCTCAAATTTAATTTTAAAACTTAAAATAAAAAATTGAATATTCATTAAGAACATTATTATTCTATTTATAGTATACATTAATATCAATCATGTTACACTTTCCGAGAAATATAAGGTCTTTTGAGCCACGTTTTTATGGAATGTGTGCCTCTATATATTGCTATGGTTTCCAAAATTACCCAATTCTGAAAATTATTTTCTTATTGTAGGTCACTATAGAGGTATTTAAAATTAATATTATAAAAACTAATTTCATAATAATGGAATGAATATTTCCAAACATCTCAAACATATTATCAAGTAATCATGCCATGAAATCATACATAAATGTGTAAGTTATATGATAAGTACCAAAACTAATTTTTGTCATGAGACCTACAAATAATTCATTTGGATATGTAATTTCATCCACTCTATTAAATTATTAATTCCAATTAATTAATCATATGAACATACTATTAATATCAATGAACATACCTTAAAATCAATAAAAATCCATAGAGGAAGAAATATCATAAAAAATCACAGCACTTTCCTTAGTCAAAATGAACGCAAGTCATCAATAACACTATTTTTAATGGTGTTAATAAATTAAAATATTATCAAATAATATGAATTATAAATTTATTTATAGATAGATGAAATTATTTTTAAAATATCATTGGAACATTTCTTGATGAAAAAACCCTTTATTAATCACTTATTTAAAACACAAAAATTCAAAAAAATAGTAAGAAACATTGTTTTTTTGAAATAACCAAGGAAACAAGTAAAGGAATGTTAAAATAAAATATTAGTCATGATTGTGGGAAAATTGATTAATATATTAGACATTAAAAGTATTTTATTCACACTATTGGTAAAAAAATCCTTATTCGAAACATGACATGAAGATTTTTTTAAAATTTTTATAGAAATAAAAAACATGTGTAAAAAATGACTATAAAAATTTTTGGGAGTATTTTGAAATATTACTTGAAAATATGTATTTGAAATTATATAAATGGACTAAAATATTCTCAAATGAATGGAACTGTAATGTTAGATTACCTTAAAAAAATTATTTCCAACATTCAAGTACATAAAGAGAGTAAAATGAAAATAATAGTTGTAGATTATATAAAAACAATATTAGATGAAAATATATGGGATGAAAGATATAAATATCATATAATTCCCCCAAATGGAAAAATAAACATATGTAATCCAAAATTTGGATGATATTGTGAAATAAAAAATTACTTCAGTTCTGACATGATTCCTATGTTTTTTAATCCTCAATTATAATAAATTTAATTATATTATAATTATATAACATAACCATATTCATACATATATTTCCATATATTATTCTCAAATAAAATTCAAACATTATTTTATTAATAATTCATTATTAAAACCGTTTTCTTCGAGTGTTAATTGTTTCATTTTTCATGTCAGTTTTGTTTCGGTAATTTTGATCCCTGCATATTTTCTCCTGATTCCTTAATCTAGTTTCTTAATCAATATATAAATATAATATATATTTATTATATACATATTCATAATCATTCTGGAATTATAGACATTAAAAATGAATCTCATTGCTTCAGGGAGGTGGTAATCCCCACACATGTATAAGTGACATTATCAATTTTTAAATTGGCGTCAGGGTAACAAGGTGAATGGCGTATTGTATTACCAGAATAATAATTATATCATTATTTCATAAATAATTATTAAATAAATAATAACAACCATCCATGAATTGTTTTTATCAGAAAAGAAATACCATGCTTTATGAGGTGGTAGTTCACACGTACACGTGAATGATAATTTCATTTTTAATTAATGGAGAATGAGATGAAGAAAGGTAGTGAAATAAACATAATAATATATATTTATAAAATAAATTTTTATATTATTATATCTTCCATATTATAACATAATTTATGATGTAATGTTAATAAATATAATATTAACAATCACTTAAGAGTTATACCTCTTCTTTGGATAACCTCATTTGGCTTACACCGTAAGCCATATGAGGTTGGTATTTTGATCAAACAAGGACCCATATATCATTTGGTGGGATTTTATTAAGGTATTTGCGATGTTTTTTTTATAATATAGATGGCTTGTGAAGTGTGAGAAATAGAATATTGGACACCTCTATTTATAAGGGAGGGAGATGACACACCTGGAATTTCTGAAAAGAAAAAAAATATATTATTGTATTACTCAAGAAATGTGTGAACAAAATTAAAATATTTTATATTATAGAAATATATGTTATATAAATATAGATATTTATAAGTATTTATATATTTTTGAAAGTAAGTTTAATCCATTCATTTTTCATTTACCTCAGCCCCATTTATTCATGTTGACTATTACTATAGTATTGAATATTTACCATTGTTACTTTTCCAAATGATAAATTTAAAAATAACCAAATTGAAAAATTTGGAAGTGATGTTTTTAATTATTGGGTCAAATTTATAAAAAATATGTTTTTAAAAGTTTAATATCTAAATTTGAAAAGAACCCCTAAAAACGATGGGAAAATTCTTTTAGAATTTTTTTTAAACACAGGAATGAACTTTACTAGAATCAACAATAGTTATGATAAAAATTTAAATAAGTTTATTATTTTTAATTAAATTAGTTTTATATTAATTTAATATTAAATTAAAAATAAAATGGTACTTCTAAATTACTTTATATCATAAAAATATGTGATCATTTTACATATATTAGTACATTTCAACATTTACTGAAAAATACATCTTTTTTAGAAAAATACCAAAAAAAACACACTATTGTGGTATTGAAATGATAATTTAGAAAATTAAATTCATTCACTAAAATAAAATATATATAATTGGAATAAATTAATTATAATATCCCCTTATAAAATATAATAAAACACATTTTTTAAGAAAACATATATTTATGCATCGAATTACGTTACATAAATTTACTAAATATATATTAATAATTACTAAATAAATTTTCATTATAAAAACATTTATATATATTTTCTACAATTTAATTATTCCTATTAATACGTTAAATTTTACTTCTAGGTTATGAATGCCACATTTATATAATATTTTTATATTATATCACAGTTCTCTTAAATCATGGTGTTGTGTGTTAAGAAAGATATTAATCATAATATTATTTAAAACTAAATATTAAGTGTGTTACATTGTCCCACAAAATATATTTCTTCCTTAAAATTTTTTACATTATAATCATCGGTTTAATATTTGTAAATACTTCTTTTGGGAACCCTTATCATACTAAGGGACAATAAAACTTCCTTTGAAAAGTAGAAGTCAGAAACACGAAGGATAGCTAAAATAAAACATATTTAGTTTCCCATAAATGGTGAACATTAGGAGGAAGTGAAAATATATACAATTGGTAGAAAAAAACCTCCCAGTAAAAATAGAATATTGTAGAGAAGTTGTTAATGAGAATGTTAATAAACTGATAACCATAAATAAGAAACGTTGAAAAGACAATAAAATCATTGAAATTGATTTTAAATAAAAAGTTATTTTAGTATTTTAAATCATATATCTATTTTTTAGGAATTATTTTCAACAAAATCATCAAATTGATAAATGTAATTTAATAATTTTTCTGCATGTTTAAAATATTTTACTCCTCCCTTAATATCATATTCCAATAATAAATTATTTATAAGAATTTACCATGCGAGAAGAAATAAAATAAGATTTTAGGAGATCATGTGATATATAAAAGTGTGACAAGATATTCCTCCACTCCTTAATCATTTAGTGAAAATAGAAATGGTCATCACATGATACGATAACTAATATGAATAAACCATAATTTAGAATATTATTCTAAAATATTTAAATAAAAATATCCAAATACATTTTTAATTATTACAACTAATAGATAAATTATAAAACTCTTCAAAGAATTATTAAATAGTATTAAAAACTCCAAACAAATTATAGAGAAAAAAGGTCACAAAATTTCTAAAATCTTTTTAACATTAATCCACCAACTACATACACTATCTCTTAATAGCACATACGGAACATGTCATTACATTGATTAAAATATAATAACAACCGAAATCACAATAAAAATTACCTTCAAAAATAAATGATTCCAAAGATTAAATATATTATTATTCAATAAAAAATCATATTTATTCCATAAATAGAAAAATTTAATAAATGTAAAAAAATAGAACCTAAATCAAAATGTCATCAAATCACTAATTAATTTCCAGGTCACAAAAACTATCCAATTTAATTTATCAAAATAAGAAATCTATTTATCGAAACTAAATGTTATTATATCTACAGATGGTGCATATTAAGAGTTATATATCCCTTATTCATGTGTTTTATAAAATATATCCTTACAACTAAATTAATATTCATGGTTATCTGTATCAATCAATATATTCTTAAAATCCCTAATAAAAAATACAGTAAAATAATCCCAGATGTTTCATGTTTCTTATAACAAAAATATAATTTATACAACTCTTATAAAAATTAATTTCTAAAATATAAATCCACAATTACTTCAATAATTCCACTTTAACGATTATCACAACAAAGTCCCTTTCTTGGTCAAGTAGTTAGACCTTAGATCAAGATATTAACTTGGATATTTCCCATGTTCTTTATAAATAATACTTGAAAATATGAATAGTAATTATGGATATAATTTATCTCCCTCCATATAACTATTCATTTACCCAATAATTACTTTCCCTTTATCATTCTTTTCCACACGCAATACATATTCTTGTTTTCTTGAGACATTTCTGATGGCGAATCTTCCATAATTATCAACATGTGTGAATTTGAATCGTCATTCCTGTATAATCTTTGTAAGAAACCTGGTTTTTATCCTATAATACTTTGAAACTTTCTTGATGTTATTCCAGAGTAGGGCGTTCAGAAGGCGTCTGATTCCGAGTCCCAGTGTGGTCGGAACTAAATTTGGCACGCGTTCACACTGGACCCACAAAATAAATTGAATAACTATTGAACAGTAACTTGGACGGGAAAAATGAGGGCACAGTTGAATCCGGAACGTGCCTTTTACACTAGGGGAGTCATAACCTCGACACCGCTGGGAGTCCAGGTATGGGCCTACTGGTGGATGTTTTAAAAATTAATTAAAATTAATTAATTAGTTTTTCTATTCAAAAAATAACCCCCTTCTCCTCCTCCCCTCCATTTGTTTTCTTCCCGGGAGGGCCCTCCTTTCGAACTCCTCCCCTCTCCTCCACCACTCAGGAAAGGCCCGACAACTCTGTAGGACCGTCAGTGAAGCTTTATGATACGCCCAACGAGGTAGGAGGGTTCGTTCTCCGTTTTGTTTCCCGTTTTGGTCATTAAATTTAATTTCATATCTCTAATTGTTGTCCGATATTCGAGCGAGGTTCATTTTTGAGTAGTGTTCGTTCATCTCTTTCTAATTCATGTTTTGGTTTAAATTTTGGAGTCCCGGGGTGGCCCCGGGATGTTTTTCGGCCGTTTTCCCCACTTTCCGGCGATTCCAGCGGTGGTCCGGCGGGTTCCAGACAGCGGCAGAACGGGCTCCAGGAGGCACGGCAGTGGAGCTCCAGGCACTAGGCAGCAGCAGTCCATGCTGTAGGTTGCAGGCAGCGGCAGTTCGCACTTCCGGCAGCAGGCAGCAGCCCTCGCTTCAGGCAGCAGGTGGCGGGCACAGCCCACGGCACAGGGTGGACTGGGGTGGCGTCACGTGACCCCGCGGGGGAACAAGACCCACGTCCTGTGGGTATTCACGTAGGATGACCAGCCTCGACTGGACTCAGCATGGACCATGGGTCTACGGCCGGCCCGCACAGCTAACTTGCGGGCCGGCGCTGCGAGCCGGCCTGGCCGGCACGGGCCGACCCAGACCAGGTGGACTGGCTGGCCAGGCTGGTCCAGCCCAAGGTTCTTCATCCCCTCCAGCTTCGGACACCCGTAAAATTCTCTACGGGTGTCTGTTTTGTGTACCTTCTATGGCATTATAATCCTCGGCTCAATAGAAAAGGTTTTTAATAGTTTCAGGGATTTTAATTCCTGGGACGAGAGCTCAGTGGCGTGACACGCTCATTTAGTGCTACGCCGAGATTCTTGTTTTGGATGGCGCGAACACATCCGATGTCCATTTTGAGCGCCATAAGAAGTTTTGTGACCCTGGTATTTAGACGGATATTTCCAGCATAGTTTCTAGCATTGAAGTTGGAGTTGAGATGTGGGCCATACGGGCAGTCGTTTGAGCTGCGTGCAGTGTTTTTACGCCTTTTCCACCAGACGTCCATTCGAGGAGTTTGAGTATTCATTTCAGTGTGTTTTTTTGAGTGGACCACGATGGCTCAATTCGCCCGACAAGTATCAGAGTCAGGGTGTGGGGCCCACATGGGCTGGCTATGGTGAATAGTACCATATTCACCGGTTGTCCGTTTCGGGCATGTATGTAGTCCATCTCGCATGTTCTTCCACGAGGATTGTAATGGTAATACCTGTTAGAGCATGTGGAGCCTCATTTGAGATCATGTTAAATGTGGGACTAAGATCTTCATTTTACGCACTCCGAACCAATGCACGATGGAGTTTTTAGTGACACCTGGTGATGTTAGTAGCAGTGCAGAGCTATCAGGCTGATTTTGAGTCTACCCTCAAGCAGGGCTAGGCAGTGTGTCACCCGACGACACTTGACGGTATACCCTCCAGCAGGGATGGGTAGTTGGTCACCCGTCATCTTGTTCCAGGTCTACCCTCCAGTAGGGCTGGGCAGTGGGTCGCCTGTCGACCTGTTCCGGATATACCCTCCAGCAGGGCTGGGTAGTGGGTCACCCGTCTCTTGTTCGAGGTATACCCTCTAGCAGGGCAGGGTAGTGGGTCGCCTGTCGACATGTTCCGGGTTTACCCTCCAGTAGGGTTGGGTAGTGGGTCACCCGTCGACTTATTCCTGGTCTACCCTCCCCCAGGGATGGACAGTGGGTCGCCTGATGATGTATTAGGGTCTACCCTCTAGCAAGGCTGGGCAGTGGGTCACCCATTGACGTTTCAGACTCAGCCCTTCTTATGATGCTAGTCGGTGACTTTTCACCGGGACTATAGTAGCAGGATATTGGTTGTACGGATCAATGGTGTGACAGTTTTAATGTTTTCCAAGGACCCAATAAGAAGAGGGGAATTTTCCCCACTAAGACACATCCTTGAAACAAGACCTATAACCGTGCAAGTGAGTCAGTGCTGCCCAGATAAGATAGTATCGAAGTGTGGTGATTGAGCACCTTTGACTTGGGATTCCTAGGTGAACGAGGCGATATGCTGGTCTATGCAGATGGTTTTACATGGAACTAATGGTGACTTACTATGGGCTGAGCTTGGTGATGAAGATCCCCTTAGACACTCGTTTGGGTTTCTTCTTGAGAATATATATATAATTGGACCCTACATTATTTCCCACTTCTTGGGGTCCGTGCTTACATACTTCTGTTGGGTTGAGCTGCACTCTCTTTAATAAAATCTTCTTCCGTTTTTTAGTCTACTTCTTTCCTCTTTAGTGCCTCCTTTGTTGCTCCCTCGAGATTTCGGGGCATCCTAATAAGTATCCTTATACACACCTCTCCTTGGGCATTGCCCGCACCTGGTGTGCCCTTGCAGATGACGGACATGTCGATTATGACTACGGAGGAGCGTAGAGGTCACAACAGTTGGAGTAGTGTACTGCTGTCATGCTACAATATTTAGGTGGGAGTCTACCCGGTTGTTTTCTTTTGTTTACCTATTGTCAGGTTGTGTCACCTTTGTGGTTGGTCACATGTTTTTCCCCTTTTACTTTTCAATTTACTTGTCTGTACTTTCAACACATTACATACTCTATTTAGTGGTTGATGCATGACTGTTGTTGGGGCACATCTGTTTGTCTTTAGTTTTCTTTTTTACTCTGCATCGAGTGGGTTGTGTGTGTGTGTGAGTATAGGTACTTAGGCGAAGGCCTCCCCGAGATTGTTATGCCTTCGGTGTTGGTCAGCAGCCTCTAGCCTATGCAGGAGGGCTTGAGGTAGTTGCTGCTCGGGACTGGTAAGGTCGGGTAGTGACAAAGTGGTTTCAGAGGTGGTTCGTTCCTTGGGGCGTTTTTTGGACGTCCCTAAAAAGTAATTGGTTGGGATTTAGGGAAATGATGTTGACATGTCTTGAGAGTGGCTCTCAGGCCAGGGAGTCCAGTAATGGTACAGGTAGTCGACCTATCCATTCACCTGGACCCTGATAACCCGCTTGTCGAATCAGCATGTTGAGACACTTGTTGCAGAGAATTTTGAAACAAGCATCCCGTAGGATTGAGTCTTCAACTATCTTTGTTCGAGTCAGCTAACCTTTATTATTACTGATATATATAAATATATATGATCATCTGATCACATTATCCCTTGATTATATTCAAGATGCCCCCACGACAGCAGCCAGCCAGGTTACCCTCTCCAGCTCATGACGACGACCTGACGAGTGACGAGGCGTCAGTTCAGGGACCCTCAAGTGATCCCCTTCCACCTAGTGCTTTAGCAGAAGACCCTGCACCTGAGGAGCAGCAGTTAGTACCAGCAGCTTAGGTCGAGGTTGCGCACATACTGATCGCGCTTCGAGACTTACAGTGTCAAAGGCTTTCAAGGTTCTGCGGGAACCCAGATCCCCAGGTGGCAGGGGACTGGCTTGAGTTAGTGGCACAACTCTTCAGGCTGGTACATACCATAGTAGACCAAATTGTGGCCCTATCCTCCAGTCTTTTCCTCAGGACAGCCGGGAGATGGTGGGATCTGGTGACGCCAACCCATGACGAGTCATCCCTCACATGGGATGGTTTCCAGTAGCTTTTTTTGGGCTGAGTACTCCCCATCGTGTTTGCGCTTTGTTCGGATACAGGAGCTTCTAGAGCTGAAGCAGGGAGGGATGTCTGTGTCCCAGTACTCATCCCGATTCACTGATCTTACATGCTACTCACCGGACATGATCCATGACAGCTACATTCGGGCACGGAATTTCGAGTAGTGTCTTCACAGGGAGATCTGAGCTAGCGTGGTACCCTTGTGCATCCCCACTTACGTCGGGGTGCTGTAGTGGGTGCTTTTGATAGATAGATTCATTTCCAAGGGGTTCCAGATAGCAGGACCTGTCAGTGGTCGTTTTAGAGTGGAGTCTTCAGTTGGAAGACGACAGAGGGCTGGGCCTCAACTGAGGAGGCCCTTCCATGACCAGACGTAGGGCTAGGGTCGCACACCGTAGTGGCACCATAGGGCGCCGAGGCAGACAGCAGAGAGCTGGTTCTATGCTTGTGACAAACTAGGTCTCCTAGAACAGGATTTCCCGACCAGGCGTATAGATCTGTTGTGGTCGGCAGCGGGTGCACCATAGTGGCAGAGGAAGCACCGTGACCAGGGGTCACCTAAGCGAAGACCAGGCGGTCCTCAGGGAGGTGGCGCAGTAAGAGAGGCATGACCAAGAGGTGGGGGATGACATTTCAAGATCCCTCCACCACCACCACTAGGCAGCCCACGCCAGGCTCACGGAGCTGGTGGTAGGGGTCACGGGAAGCTTCAGGTCATGGGTGTTCGAGACCCTCCAGCACACGAGATGGTCCGAGGTACGATTTATGTTTACTCCACACTTGCATCAGTACTAGTAGGCACATGCACTAACCATTATTTTATATCACTGCTGTTGGTACAGGAGTTGGAGCTTCCAGTAGAGGCTCTGACACCTGCACAAAGCCTCGAGGTTCCTACGGGAAGTGCCTCGTCAGTGACCTTTATCTACGGACAGTGTGAACTGTCGTTTGGAGGAGGGAGTTTCAGATGGGACCTTCTCTTCATCTCGATGGAACCTTGCGACATCATCCTGGGCATGGATTGGCTTTCTATGGTTCACGTTCAGGTCGACTGTCATCACAGAAGAGTCAGAGGCGAGTTTTCTGATGGGATGAGGTTCACCATCCTTGGTGAATGAGACCTCGTGGTAGAGCAGATGGGTACTCTAAGTAGGAGACCCCAACCTTTTTCGCACCAGCTGGTGAGCATAGCTCTCGTAGCAGCAGATGCTATAGGCACCTGGATCCCTATCTTTTTAAGGACTACATGGACATCTTTCCCGAGGATGTTCCATGACTACCTCTGAGACAGGAGATGGATTTCTACATTATCTTGTAGCTGGGGACTGCTCCGATATCTTGTGCAGCATATCTGATGGCACCTAGAAAGCTTCTAGAGATACGACTTCAGTTGGATGACCTTTGTGAGAATGTATTCATCTGGATTAGTGTGTCCCCCTGGTTAGCTCCAGTATTGATTTTGAAGATGACAGATGGGAGATTATGACTTTGCGTAGATTATCGTCACCTGAATCAGGCCACGATAAAGAAAAGGTACCCTTTTCCGAGGATCGACGATCTCTTTGACCAGTTGCATGGTGAAAAGTGGTTCTTGAAGATCACTCTTCGATCTGGATACCACTAGTTTCGAGTTCGTGAGGCTGATATTCTGAAGCTATCCGTCCATTTTTTGATATGGGCACTACGTGTTTTTGGTGATTCCCTTTGGCATGAAGAATTCCCATGCCGTCTTTATGACTTTGATGAACCATATTTTCCAGCCATACATGGACCGGTTTTTGGTTTTCGTTATTGACGACATACTCATTTACTCGGCGATAGAGGAGGATCATGCATAGCATTTGAGGATGGTCCTAGACATAATTGGAGATCACCAGCTATACAGAAAACTTTCGAAGTGCCAGTTCTGGATTCACGAGGTTCACATTTTGGGGCACGTCATTATGGAACATGGTTTGGTTGTGGATCGTGAAAAGATAGAGGCAGTGCATTCTTGGGAGCCACCCAAGAATGCATCTGAGGTGCGGAGTTTCCTTGTTCTGGCAGTGTACTATAGGAGGTTCATTGGGGACTTCTCCAGGATTACTTCCCCTTTGAACGCATTGACACGAAAGGGATGAAAATGTACCTAGACTGATCAGTTCCAGAAGACCATGGGGGAGTTGAGGCAGAGGCTGAATAGTGCACCGGTGTTGAGGCTTCTAGAGAAGGGCGTTGAGTTCGTCGTATATTGTGATGCTTCAGGAGCTGGGCTCGGGTGCGTGCTGATGCAGCAACATGCAGTGACTGCATATGGGTCGAGGCAGTTGAGGCCCCAGGAGCAAAATTATGCGACTCAAAATTTGGAGCTGGCAGTGGTGGTCTTCGCCTTGAGGCTATGGAGACACTACCTTTTGGGTGAGCATTTTGTGGTCTACTCATATAACCATAGCATCAAGTATATCTTCAATCAAATGTACTTGAACCGGAGGCAGAGGGCCAAGCTGGTGTTTCTGCAGGACTATGATTTCGAGATAGTCTACACTCCAGGGAAGGGCAACATAGTAGCAGATTCCCTTAGTAGAAAGTCCCAGGCTCATCTAGTGTGGGAAGATTTAGTGTAGTTGGCTTTACAATGGCTGTCCATGGTGGAGTAGGAGGGTGCATATTTTCTACAGTCGATGGTGCTGACTCCTTCACTCCATGAGCGTGTGACAGAGTCGCAGTAAGGAGATGTTGAGAGTGAGGTAATGCGTGGTCAGATATCCACGGGAGACACACCTTATGGGTATTCTGAAGGAGGGAATCACGAGATCCTGTTTTAGAGGTGAGCTTTATTACCAGTGGTGATGCGGGGGGTGGTAATGCGGGAGTTCCACACTTCTCACTTGGCCATACATCCTGGTGTGGGTAAGATGTACAGAGACCTTCAGAGCAGTTTTGTTGTTTTGGCATGAAGCAGAGCGTAGCCGAATTCATTTCTCAGTGTCCTACCTGTCAGCAGGTGAAGGCAGAGAACCAGGTTCTGGCAAGGTTGTTGTATCCCCTTGATATCCCAGAGTGTAAGTGGGATGGCGTATCTATGGATTTTGTCATAGGGCTTCCACGCACGGTGAAGGTCCATGACTCCATTTGGGTGATAGTGGACCGACTCACGAAGTCGGTGCACTTCCTTGATATCAGGGAGTAGATCGCAGTGGAGATACTGGGGCAGCTATATGTTTGGGAGGACATCCACCTTCATGGAGTACCCTTGACGATCGTCTCCGACCGTGACACGTGGTTTACATCATGATTATGGTGAGGCCTCTAGGAGGCATTTGGGACTTAGTTGCATATGAGTACAACTTTTCACCCAGAGACTGACAGGCAGACCAAGCGTACTATCCAGGGGTTGGAGGATATGATCAGGGTGTGCATGTTAGAATTTTTCCAGAGCTGGGAGGATCACCGTCCCTTGGTAGAGTTTGCATATAACAACATTTACCACCCTACTATTGGCATGGAAAATATTGAGGCCCTCTATGAGAGACCCTACAGGTCACCCTTATACTAGATGGTGGTTGGGGAGACCTCCCTCGTGGGCCTAGAGTTGGTTCAGGCGATGACGAGGAAGGTGCAGGTCATTCGTGAGTGGATGAGGATGGCTCAGAGCAGACATAAGTCCTATGCAGACTAACGTCGCAGGCCCTTGGAGTTTGAGTAGGGAGACCATGTCTTTTTTAGAGTCTCCCCATAGCGTGGAACGCGGAGGTTCGGCCAGGGTGGAAAGCTATCCCTGAGGTTCATTGGTCCCTTTGAGATCGTGTTCCAGGTTGGTGAGGTCTCCTACCATCTCGCTCTACCCCCACAGCTCGAGAGAGTTCTTTACATCTTCCACGTATCCTAGCTGAGGAAATACGAGCATGACCCCACACACATTATCGATTGGGGAGTGATGGATATTGAGGATGGATCCACCATTGTGGATCACCCGGTGGTGATTGAGGACCGGCAGGAGCAGACTCTTCATGGACGGGCCATTCTTCTAGTTCGTGTGTTGTGGCAGCACGGGAGGGTGCAGGATAGCACCTGGGAGTGGGAGATCCAGATGCGGGCTCAGTATCCTGAGTTGTTTTTGTAGTTCTTTTTTCGGAGAATAAAAACATGAAGTAGGGAATGATGGAAGAACCCCGGTTTTGAGCCTGTAAGACTTTGACACTTTCATGATGTTATTCCAGAGCAGGGCATTTAGACGACGTGTGATACTGAGTCCCAGTGTGGCCGGAATTAAATTTGGCACGCGTTCACACTAGATGTGCTCAATAAATATAATAACTCCTCAACGGTAACTCGAACAGGAAAATCGAGGGCACCGTTGAGTCCGGAACATGCCTTTTACCCTAGGGGAGGCTTAACCTCGACCCCATTGGGTGTCCGGGTACGGGCCTACTGGTGGATGTTTTAAAAATTAATTACAATTAATTAATATTTTTTTCAATTTAAGCACTCTCCCCTTTCTCCTCCTCCCCTCCCTTTGTTTTCTTCCCTATTAGTTCCCTCCCGTCAAACTCCCCGCCTATCCTCCACCACTCCGGCGAGGCAGGGCACCTCAGGCGGACCGTCGATGAAGCTTCAGGCTACACCCAATGAGGTAGGAGGGTTCGTCCTCCATGTTGTTTCCAGTTTTGGTCTTTAAATTTAAATTCATATGTCAAATTTTTGACCGATCATCGATAAAGGCCCATTTTTGACTAGCGTTCATTCATTTCATTCCAACACTGGTTTCGGTTTTAATTTTGGAGTCCTGGGGTACCCGGGGTGGCCCTAGGAATATTTCCTGCCGTTTTCCCCAATTTCCGGTGATTCCATCGGTGGTCCGGTGGGTTCCAGGGGGTGGAGGCGCATGCTCTAGGAGGGGCGGTGGCGGTGCTGCCGGTGCTAGGTGGAAGCGGTCCATGCTCCAGTTTGTAGGTTGTGGCGGTCTGTGCTTTAGGTGGCAGGCGGCGACTCGTGCTTCAGGCGGCAGGCGGTAGGCACAGCCCGCGGCACAGGGTGGACTAGGGTCACGGGACATGACCCTGTGGGGGAACAAGACCCGCGTCCCGTGGGTCTTCATGCGGGATGACCGACCTCGACCAGTCTAAGAGTGGACCGCGTCCACGGCCGGATCGTGCGGCTAAGCCGCGGGTCGGTCCAGCCCAAGGGGCTTCATCCCCTCCAGCTTCGTACACCCGTAACTTTCGTTACGGGTGTCCGTTTTTTGTGCCGTCTATGGGAGTGTAGTCCTCGGATCAGGACAAAGGTTTTTCGATGGTTTTTGGGAATTTAATTCCCAGGATGGGAGCTCGATGGAGTGACACACTTGTTAAGTGCTACGATGGGATTCTTATTTTTGATGGCGCGGATACATCTGATGTCTGTTTTGAGCACCGTTAGCGGTGTTGAGACCCCGGAATCGAGACAGAGATTTCCAAAATTGTTCTGGGCATTGAAGTCGGAGTTGAGAAATGGGCCCTACAGGCCGTCTTTTGTGATGCATGCAGTATTTTTCCCCTTTTTCACCAGAAGTCCATTCGAGTCATCTGAGTAGTCATTTCTGCATGTTTTTTCCAGAGCATGGCAATGGCGCAGTTCACCCAACGAGTATCAGAGTCAGGCTGAGGGCCCCACATGGGATGACTATGATGAATAGTAACATATTCACTGGTTGTCCATTTTGGGAGAGTAAGTAGTCTATCTCACTTTTTTTTTCTACGAGGACTGCAACGGTGAAACCTGTTTGGGCATGTGGAGCCTCTTTTGAGATCATGTTAAATGTGGGACAGAGATCTTCTTTTTTCGCACTCCAAACCAATGCATTGTGGCGTTGTTAGTGAAACCTAGTGATATCAGTAGCAGTGATAAGCTATCAAGATGATTCCGGGTCTACCCTCCAACATTGCTGGGCAGTGGGTCACCCAACTACACTTGAGGGTCTACCCTCCAGCAGGGTTGGGCAGTGGGTCACCCATCATCGTGTTGCAGGTCTACCCTCTAATAGGGTTGGGCAGTGGGTCGCCTGTCGACTTGTTCTGAGTGTACCTTTCAGCAGGGCTGGGTAGTGTGTCACCCATCATCTTGTTTCAGGTCTATCCTCTAGCCGGGCTGGGCAGTTGGTCACCTGTCGACTTATTCCGGGTTTACCCTACAGCAGGGCTGGGCAGTGGGTCACCCGTCGACATCTTCTAGGTCTACCCTCCAGCAGGGCTGGGCAGTGGGTCGCCTAATGTTGTATTGGGGTCTATCCTCTAGTAGGGCTAGGCAGTGGGTCGCCTGATGATGTATTAGGGTTTACCCTCCAGCAAGGCTGGGAAGTGGGTCACCCGTTGACGTTTCAGACTCATCCCTTCTTATGACTGCAGTCAGTTACTTTTTGTTGTGACTACCGGAGTGGGGCCCTTATTGTACGGATTAGTGGTGTGATAGTTTTAACATTGCCCTAGGACCAATGAGGAAGAGGGGAATTTTTCCCACTGAGACACTTTCTTATGACGCGACCTAAAATGGTTCTGGTGAGTCAGGGACGCCCATATCGGATAGTATCGAAGTGTGGTGATTAAGCCCCTTTGACATGGGATTCCTAGGTGGATGAGGCAAGATGATGGTCTGTGCGGATGGTTTTACATGGAACTAATTGCGACTTACCCTAGTCTAAGCTTGGTGAGGGATATCCGCTTACACACTTGTTTGGGTTTCTTGTTGAGCATATATATATAATTTCACCCTACTTTCATTCCCACTTCTTGGGGTCCGTGCTAACTTACTTCTGTTAGGTTGATATGAACTCTATTTACTAAACTCTTCATCTGTTTTTAGCCTACATCTCAGCTCTTTAGTGCCTCCTTTGTTTCTCCCTTGAGCTTTCGGGGCATCCTACTGAGTATACTTGTACTCACCCCTGCTTGGGCTTTGCCCGCAACTGGTGTGACCTTGCAGACGACGGACAGGTGCATCGTGACTACGGAGGAGTGTAAAGGTCGTAGCTGTTGGAGTAGCGTACCACGGTCATGCTAGATTATTCAGGTGGGAGTCTACCCAGTTGTTTTATTTTTTTACATTTTTCCAGGTTGTGGAACTTTTTTGGTTGTGTGCATTTTCCCCCTTTTACATTGCAGTTTACATGTCAGTACATCCTGCACTTTACTTACTCTATTTAGTGGTTGATTCATGACAGTGGTTGGGGCATATTTTTTTGTCTTTAGTTTTCCTTTTCAATCTGCATCGAGTGGGTTGTGTGTGTGCGTGAGTACATGTACTTAGGTGAAGGCCTCTCTGAGATTGTTATGCCTTCGGCACTGGTCTCCAGCCTATGGCCTATGGAGGCGGGCTTGAGGTAGTTGCGGCTCGGGACTGGTAGGGTCTGGTTGTGACAATCACCATTAACTTTAATAATATGGTACTATATTTTTATATTATTATGTGTTTTATTAAACACAATCATGTTGATTTTATTAATTATATATCATAATGGATGGTTAGGAATAATCATAAGGTTTCTCATTTCATTTACCATTTCGATTGGTTTCTCTTGAGAAAGGTCAATACATCTTATTTCATAGTCAACATTAATAAAATTCCTCCAGGTTTTAGATTTTAACTAATATTAAAAAATATGAGAAAATAATTTTTATGGCAAATTACATAATCATGGGAAATCATTTATAGGATATCTAAATCAGGAAAAACTCTTTCTAATCATTAACACCTTAGGTTAAACATAAGATATTCATGGTAATAATCTATTCAAATCCATCATAATGGTTCATAATGAAAATATTAATTATCCCAATAATATCCATGGATAGTGTCTATCTATTTGTTAATTATTAGTCCCCCTAATCAGGATCTGGTGATGAATGATTTAATACTATTTTGACAGATAAAATACGATCAGAGAAACCCTCCCTGAGGTGAGTTTGGCTAGGCCATGTGATTGATTATACGGGGGTTGATTTCTTGAATAGTCAATGACATCTTCTCACTATCATTATTAACAAAAACTCCCAATGGTTCCCTCATCGATAACTAGGTATGGACTTACATTCCAAAGGCTAGTGGTCATCTTGGGTTTCAGACCCATCGACACTTTGGGTCATGCATTAGTCAAGAAGATTGGAGGTTGTGCACATCTCCCCCTTATGGGGGAAACTGTTGCCTACTATGGGACTCTCTTATAGATTTAATATATGTTCATGAATCTCTTCTTAATTTATATATAGGACCAGTTACCCTAAAAAATGATAATGGGTTAACTCTCATTATGTGAAAAAGAAAGAGGATATTATTGATGAACATAAGAAAGGGTATCATATTAATGAATCCATATGTATGTATTTCAGGCACTTCATCCATTTTCCTAATGATGTTTAGATGGTTTATATGTAGAAGTAGTATAACCAGATGATTCGAAATATGCTAAAATGAAGGTAGGTAGTTTAATTTTTTAAGGAGGTGATTGATTCATTCTAATTCATCCAATGTATCATTGTTATCATAAGAAAAAAACAAAGTGGTTCATTAATCTCATACAGTTCAACTTCATTTGGAGAGGACATATGTGCAGGCACTAAGGTGGTAGATATTTAAACTCGATCCATGGGAGACATCTTGTGTATCCTGGTTATAGAAAGAATCAGTGTTATTGTAGTTTGATCATGCCATTGGATTTTTTCCCAAGGTAGATACCCTTATATAAGGTATGTTCCTATTAGGCCAGTCATCGAGGCATACATAAAATGATTTAACTAGATGGTAGAGAATTATGATTACTATGAGGTGTTCTGTGTGTCTTGCTAAGCCCATGTGATCTATCCTTAGTGCAAGAAATGATGGGTGACTAGTTATCAACCTCAGTATGTATCAAGGTGGAAACATATAGACTATGAATTATCTCAGGATGTTTTAATATGGATATGGGGCATTAAAGAGGCATTCTACGTGTCCTTTTTAAGGAATGAATCAGATTAGTTGTAGTTCAGTTCATTTCTCTGTCCACTAAGGGATGAGATAGAGTGATCATCCCACGAATATGATTTGGTATCAATGGATGAGACATTAAAGACAAGGGTATTTCATTTAAAGAGATGTTTAATTGATATTGGGCCATAGGAATGAATCCTACATATCCTAGTGATTATTGGAATCAGAGTTATAATATTTCAAGAGGTTCTAAATCAACTAGTGGATGAGGAAGGATGAACATCCCATTTAATGATTGGGTATCGGTGGTTGAAATGTCAGATACCTGACATGACGTATTCTGATTTTTATTCCCATTTGTGTTTGGATTCAATTCTTATAAAGGTGTCCTATGTATCCTAGTTGTGGTATGAATTAGAGTCTTTGGGATTCATCTAATAGGATCTTACACTCTGAGTTTTCACCTTTCCTTTGTAGAGGCTTGTAACATAAATGATATGATTATTGAATCTCCCTAAGCCCATGTAATATATGATTGGTTTGAGTATAAAGGGATGAAAACAATCAGTCTTATTTATATTGATGTGGCCTCTATGTACTAATAAAACCCTTGAGGTGTTTTAATATGGATCTCCATCCTTGGGAAGGTGTCCTACATATCTTGGTTATTGCAACAATCATATTTTTTGTAGTTCCCTTGATCAGCACATACACACTAATGTTTCCCTATATTTGATCTAAATCATATTATTCCACTTGTTGGTGCTTACAAACTAACATTTCATATTTCCTTTTTATATTCTTATAACATAAATTATATGATTATTTTAGCTTCATAAACCCATGTGATCTATGATCGGTGTGAGAAACATGGTATGGAAAATGATCAGTCTCATTACATATAGATGTGAGATCTATATATTGATACAACCCATGAGGTGTTTTAATATTTATCTCAGTCCTTATGAAGGCTCCCTATGTTTCCTAGTATTTGAGGGAATCAGAGACATTTTAGTTCACATGATCAAGGCTTACACACTAAAAATTCTATATATTCGGGGTATATCTTATTATGTCACTAGTTTGATCTTACACAATGACATTTCCCTCTTGACCTGAACAGCATTACATTCTATTGTGAATTTATTATAAATTCTTAATTCCTTATGTTTTTACCCGATATGTCATAGAATTTCTGCCTAAAATGTTAAAATGAAATCATGTGATCCAGTTTACTTTAGTGAGGGAATTCTTGTATCATAGATTGAATGTCTAAGGGGTTGTCACATGATTGGGGTTGTCTTATCTAGATGAAATATCATGACGTGGATGGTTTGACCATGAATTCATCACATGAAATATTTGGATTATCCAGAGGGTATGGAATTATCTAGCTAACATGCCATCATGCCATCCTAAGGTCAGGATTGTACATATGGAGGGTGTCACGAGAGTCAATGTGATATGTCTCGGAGGGTGTATAATGTCATGGATGAAATGTTTGGTGGGAATCGTGAGACATGAGTGGCTTTCCCATAAGGTACCACTATAGTCAATTGACATACCTAGGTGCTACTAAAAATCCAGATGACCTCAACTAGTGCCATTATTTTAGTCAAGGGACATGTCTTGAAGGTTATCACAAGGCTTGAATGGTGATCACATAGGTCATCAAGAGAATTGTGTGACATTCACAAGGGGTGTTGTACAACATTCACTGACATGTACAATGGTCTTCTTGTGATCCAATAGTATTCCCAAGGTGTGTTGCGAGACCTGAGAGACACACTATTGTGTTGTCTCATGTCATGGGTGATTCATGTGGAACCCTTGAAGATTAACACATATGTATTCACTTGTTTCTTACATTTATTTTTATTATATCTAGACTTCAAAAAGTTAATGCCTTATATATATATTCATTAGTATATTATTTTATATATAGCATGATCTTGCCTGTTTTTGGGATGTCCTTTCCATGTACTTATAGCATTCTTTACGCATGATATGTAAGTGATCATGAAAAGTGAATACACATGTTTCTTGGTATCTCCACCTATTCATCAGTATATTACATGTAGTTTAGCATTCCATACTTGAAATGAACCACTATGAGAAATCCTCTCTAGAACTGGTGGTAGGTTCCAAGAATTCGTGTGCCCAACAAGAGTAGTGACATTTTTTTAAAATGTGGTGGAGGATTTACAAGACTCATCACCCTCGGTTATTCATCACTTTTCATGGTGTATCTTACGTGAATCCAGGATAGATTATTCAAAGGGACTTAGTATCACATGCCTTAAAGATTACTTTCCATGGATCTCCCTGATGGAGTCTCTTGATTTTTAGTGACCGTGAGTCCCACCCATAAATGTCTATTTTATTATATTATTTCCAATCAATGTAGAATTTTTTTATGTGGTTAGGCTGAAGGAAATTCCATATTTTCAAATAGAAAAGTCCATGTGTCCTTGTGATATTAGCGTGCCAGTTGAAAGGACTTTGGGTGATCATGGATGAATTTTATGGGACATTACATGAGACAAAAATGTCTTATCATGATGTCTTGTGAGACCATGTTATAGAAATCCATAGCATTTCGTGAGAGTTTTACAACTGTGATTGTATTTTATCTCTTTCCATTTTTTATTTAGTTTGATTATTTTAATATTATTGTGGGGTTATCCAAGTTTCATGATTATTTTCAAAGGAAAATACTCTATCTCTCAATGTTGTGTTGCATGAACAAAAAACGTCGTATGGGGTTGCACAGTCATTTAATTTAAAAATTCATCTATTTTTTTCTTATGGATTCAAAGGGGGAGCACAGGGTCATCTTCACATTCCTGAGGAACTTCTTGTGATGAGGATTGTAACACCCTGAGATTTTATGAGAAATATATATATATTATGTCTTCTGTTATACGCAAAACCAAAGTAATCTTTCACTACACACAACACTAGCTTGAATTGCGTTATACGCAAGAGCAACCTTCCTCGATAGCTTGCGTTATACGCAATACCAAGTTTCACTAAAAAATGATATATTATTATAATATTATGAACTAGCCTTTATGAATAGTATTAAATGATTTTTTAATTTTATAACATTATAATTAATCTTACACATTTTCTAGAATGATGTATGAAAACAAAATCAATTTTTTTCGGATAAAAGAGGTATTTTTTAAAAAATGTAGTTTTACCACCTTTTGATGGCACACCCATTTTAAATATAATTTTTGAAAATTTAATAAGTTAAATTTTAATAAAAAAACTACTTCTTTTTAAAAAGGATATAAAAATTAACATTGGATAAATTTTTGATACGTTTTTGATAACTTTCATATTTTGATGAATAGTAAAAATACGCTAAATATTTCTTAACAAAAACATTTTTCATCAAGATAATTTATAAGGATAAATGATAAAATTCAATGGTTTTAATGTATAAATAGAATATATTTTTACCATTTAATATAATCTATGTAATTAACATAAATTTTACATTGAATTCACACATAAAAACATTTCAATCTTTGACAATGTTTTAAAGTCATAACATGTTTTCTTAACTACATGATTAATTTTAAATTAATTACTTCATATTCTAGGATTTAAATTTTGAAAAATGGATTCCATATTTGGATTAAGTGGGTCCAAATTATGTTAATAGGTTACTTTTATTTTTTTGACATTCTGAATAGTAACTACGAAAATTTTTATTTACTATAGTTAAAGGTAAATCGGGTAATTAAGGGTAAAAATAAGATTATAAAATTACCCTACCACCTTCCAAAATTATATTGGATGAATAAAAGTCTACCCAGTCACCTAATGGTCAGAATATTATCATTTCATGGACTTTTGGCCACAAAAATGATATAATTATTATTAAAACCAAAGAAAGTGATAACATGGGACTCTCTAATATCTTATAAGTGCATTAATTTTAGTGTAGTGATAAAATTCATAAAACATCTAATATAAATAGTATATATAAATTTAATAAAATTATCTACATCATGAGTATTTATTTAGTATTTTTTGGGATTAAAATATTATCATTAATGATGACAAAATAGTGATGTAGAAATTATTTTATTGATTGAAATATCAAATAAATGGTTTTAAATTTTTTTAAATAAATATTATATGAACTAATTAATGTTATCCACAAATTTTATAGAATAATATGACATATTAGGAATCTATTAAATATTTTGGTTTGAATATATTCTCTATGTGGATTTTATTTAAAAGTAAAAAATGATTAGTGTCAAAATTGACACTATTGTTATTTTGTATAAATAAAATATTATAAAAATGTTTAAAAATCAGAAAAATATTTAAAATTTATAAATTGACATTTATATGTTCTAAAAATTCATAATTTATCCAATTACGGACAATTTAGAAAACATAAGTGGTTATTTATAACAATTTAACATTTAGAATATTATTACCACAAATAAAATTAAGTAGAGTAAATAAGGATAAATCAAGTTGATAAGGTTTAAAATAAATTCTCAACATGTATAAATTTTATTAGTTTATGAGATTAAAACCCTATATCATGTCATCTTCTAATTGAGTCATTTTTTGCGGTTTTTATGTGGGTTTCAATTTTTTATAAATTACTATTTTTTATGTTTCCAAAGGTGACCCTCTTCTCCTTTATAAAAGAGAACCTCCTCCCTCTCCTCTTCACAACATTTAAATCCTTCAATATATGTCAAACCCTAATCATTTATCTTCTCCACTTCCCGAGAAACATACTATAGGTTCTTGTCTTCTTCAAAGACCAATTGTAGTGCCCTAAGAGGATGTTTAGAAGAGGTGCGTCGAAGAAGAGGTAATATCCTTTATCGATTATTTCAAATTTATTTCTTCTGCTACTTCCTCTTCTTTATTTTTTTCAATATAAATTAATAACATAATTATAAATAATATAATTATATTTTATTAGAAATATGAAACAACCCTATTTCAATGACTATCCATCCTATGAAAAATGAAATCACCGCGCGTGCGTACGTACATAATACTGTCTCCACACCGTGGTGTAATCGGTTTTCCCCCACCACCATACATGGAGGGGTATAATGGTGTAAAGAATATCTATATATTATTATAATAACATGATACTAATTCTGAGATATTATATCATCCACTCCAATACCATTAAATAATTATGGGAATGATATTGTCGCTCGTGTGTACGTACGACTTACCATCTCCACGGTGCGATGTGATTCGTTCTACATGATCTTCATTAAACCATGATTATATAAAGGAATTGAATGAATAAATATGATATATATTTAAATAATACCATTCTATAAATGAATAACTATAACCTAAAAATAGGAATATGGTCTTATCCGACAAAACATACATATGAAAATAAAGCAATTAATACCCAAACAACAAGTAACAATGAAATGTTACTATCAAACAGATGAAAATATGATCATAAATGTTATCATAAAAATAATTATAATTCTTTAATAGATCCGTAAAATTATTTAAATAATTATACAATAGGTTTAGATACATACAAAGCATATCAGACCTAAGGTAAGTGAAAACCTCACAGTCTCAATTTTTATCTGAGATTGTTTATACTTCGGTATTTACTGGGGAATATTTATCATCCACATCCATGTTTCCTAAATATGTCATATTATTTATGTCCTCCTAAAATTATTTAAATCCAATTTTACCTATTGGTGAAAATTTTAGTAAATGACATGAAAGTAATCTTTTGTCGTTTTCAGTACGAGAAACTTTTTGACTTTTCAGGACAAAGTATGAGAAGAATGTTTTTTAACATATACAGTATGAATGGATTTTTATGATTTCATAGAACGTTATTTCCATGAATCTTCCTTGACATGTTTTCATTTTTATTTTAAATTAACATCTTTTACTTTAAAATGGTATGACATGTTGAGAAAGAGAAAATGTTCTTGAAGAAGAAAGGATATTTTCCTCAGGAAATGAGTTCAAGTGTTTTATCAAAATTATTTTCCATATAATATAATATAGGGATCTGTATCTATCCGTATTATTAAATTTATTTGATTATGTTATGATGGAATTATTTTTATAATGTCATTTTATCTTATATGGATTATGTTAGAATGACATGATCTTTAGGAATCCCATTTTTATTACATGGGTTATGCTATGATGTATGATTTATGATTTTGTGGAAAAAATAAGTATGGTTTCATTATGAGATGGGTGAGACCTATATCTACCTCCAATGCATTGGGTAAAGATTTATATCTCATGAGATAGACATGGCTGTAATTTCAAGTTAATCTAGTTCAGTGATACAGGAATGGAACAAGGAGTGAACTCGGTTCAGTAATGGAATTTTTCCACTATGATGGTCTGGTCAATGAGTCTTCACTAATATGAAATTATTTTCTATGATTATGTGTATATGACACAAAGGTTAATGTTTTATGTTATGATTATTGGGATTATATTTTACAACTATGATTTATCCCATGTCATGATATTATGATCTCTTTTGCTGGTTAAGATTTTCAAAATGTTATGTTCTTATGAATATGATATGATTGATATTTCCTTTGTTTACCCTTACTATGAATTTCATCTCACCTTTTTGTATGTTTTCTTTTCCACAGGTCAGGAGGAAGTTTATTAAGTTAGATATTCCAAAAGGAACTCTAGATATGATGAAATAAACAGGAGACTTTGTAGATGATTTATGAACCGGTTGTTTATGTTTCCCAATTTCTAAAGACACTATACCTATACGGTCCTATCATGGTATTGTTATATGTTGTAATAAGTAAGCTTCAATTCTGAAGTAATAAAAATTTCTGTAAAGTATGGGTTGTTATAGTTGGTATTAGAGGAAAGGTATAGTTAAACTTTAGAAACTAGGATGTGAGCACCTTAGTAAGAACTCTAAGGATATGTCTAAGCATAGAACAAAATCTTATTTTTTAGAAACGGACATGAATAACCTATGATAAGACCTAAAGTGTGAAATTTTATTATAGATTATGTCATTTTCTTATTTTAATTTTTGTTGATCACACTATAATTCTTGGTTTTATTCAATGGCTGGAACCCGAAGGAACTATGTTAATGCTAAATGAGACGAGAAATGCAATGATTGTCCCCCTGAGCAACCAAATGTTATGGGAGATAGAATGAAAAATATTGTAGCCATGCTCACACAACTTTCTCAAGCTTTGAATCATGCAGGACATCAAAACGAGCAAAGGAAGGTGTAAAATTCTATTGAATCCTTCATGAGGTAGCTTCCACCTTCATTCAACGGGTCTTCTGATCCATTAGTGGCTGAACAATGGATCGGTACCACTGAAAAGATGTTTTCAGTTCTATAATGTTCCGAACATGATAAATTCATCTTAGAATTATATCGTTTGGAAGGTTAAGCTGATCAATGGTGGAATCTTATCAAACATATGAGGCGAAGAGATGAAATTTAGACCATGGAATGTGACGAGTTCATGAACTTATTTTTCAATAAGTACATCCCTCATATTCATCGAACAAATATGGATAAGGAGTTTCTAGAACTAAAGAAAATGTATGATGAATATGTTGGTACTTACGAAGGGAATTTTACAAGACTTGCAAGGTACGCTTCCAGAATTATTATCCAACCTCAGAGTAAGATCGATCGATTCTTTATTAGCATAAAACCAAGTCTTCGAAGGGAGTTAGCCATAAGGGACATCAATAACTATGAGGAAATTGTTTGATGTGCTCTCAAGGTTGATATGGGGATTGGAGTAACCAATCAGTCATATGGGTTTTATAAGAAGAGGAAAATGGAATTCAAAGGAAAATATAAGTACCACACTGAAAAGAAGATGATTTTTCCCTTATTCTCAATGTGTGGAATGAAACATGGAGGGAATTGTCTTAAAGGGAGAACAAAATGTTTTAATTTTAGAAAATAAGGTCATCAGGTAATTGAATGTCGAAGTACTGGGAAGAAGATGTCTAATGATGCAACCAAAGAAAGGGATACACATAATGAACCTCTTACACATCAATGTTACATGTTCATGGAAATGGAGCATTATTATAATAAATTCCCTAATCCAAGGGTTGTTGATGATGATCGACGTCAACAAACTCTTAAGGGAAAATAAAAAGGAAATTCACATGCAATTTCTATCGGAAATGTGGAGTACGATAACAAAGTGGTGAAAGTTACTCATACCATCCATTCTAAAGTAGAAAATGTTTAATTTGATTTTGGATCCAACCACTCTATTATTTATGATGAATTTTTTAAGGTTATCATCACACTACCTCAACAATTTGATATTGAGTTACCTGTGATAACTCATAATGGCACAACAGTCGCATCAAATTTTTACAATTTTCTCCGATTGAAGTTTGTGGGAAAGTGCTTCTTAAAAATCGTGTGATCCTTCCTATTGTGGAATTTGATGTGATTTTTGGCATGGATTGGCTTTCTTTATATGGAGAACAAATCAATTTCCAAAGAAGGTAAGTGACATTTCATATTCCTGATCAATCTATGATCATTTATCGATGTAAGGATGAATATAACCTTCCAGTGGAAATTTCTTCCATCCTATGGGTATTGTTTCCAGCAAATGAAGGTTATTTATCATAAATGGTTGGAGAGAAACTCACTATTAAGGTAATTACCATTGTACAAGAGTTTTATGAAGTCTTTCTAGAGTAATTTCCAAGTCTTCAACCAAGTCGTGAAGTTGAGTTTTCAATAGAACCCATACCAGGTGCTATGACCATTTTTGAGACACCTTATAGTATGGCCCCAATTGAGTTGCAGGAATTGAAGAAGCATTTCAAAGAGAATCTTGATAAGGGATTCATACTCCCTTGTGCATCACCTTGGGAAGCACATGTTCTGTTTGTTAAGAAGAAATATGGATGAATGAGACTCTGCATTAATTATCGAGAACATAACAAGATCACTATAAAGGAAAAATATATTCTCCCATGTATTGATGACTTATTTGACCAACTACACGGAGCTCAATACTTGTCCATGGTTGATCATCATTCAGGGTATCAAAAATTAATGGTCAAAAAGTTGGATATACCAAAGACAGCTTTCCGTACAAGGTATGGACACTATGAATTTATAGTGATGCCTTTTGGTCTTACTAATACCCCTGCAATACTTATGGATCTAATGAATAGAGACTTTAGAGAATATCTTGATCAGATTGATGTATTCTTTATAGTTAATATTCTTGTATATTCAAA
This sequence comes from Viscum album, assembly GCA_963277665.1. Lineage (NCBI taxonomy): Eukaryota > Viridiplantae > Streptophyta > Magnoliopsida > Santalales > Viscaceae > Viscum > Viscum album. The sequence goes on from OY728151.1 coordinate 1,996,743,695, forward strand.
GAGAAAGTAAGAACATGAAGATCACTTGAGAATTGTATTTATGACCCTTAGAAAGGATAAGATTTAGGCCAAATTTACCATGTGTAAATTTTGGCTTCCAAAAGTTTCATTTTTGGGTCACATAATCTTAAAAGAGGGGATATTAATGGATCCAAAAAAATTGAGGTTTTTGAAAGATGGTTGAGACCGACAACGGTAACTGATGTGCGATGTTTTCATCATTTATATGGGTATTATCGATGTTTTGTGAATGTTTTCTCAAGATTATCTAACCCACTCACCAAATTCACTCGGAAAGGAGTTATGTTTGTTTGGACGGAGGAATGTGAAAAGAATTTCAAAGATCTAAAAAGAAGGTTATCTTGTGCACCTGTGCTCACACTACGTTGTAGTTGAGTAAGGTTTGTGATGTATAGTGATGCATCCAATAACTGTTTGGGTGTGTTCTCATACAAACTGATATGGTGAAAGCTTATGCCACATGACAATTGAAAATCCATGATAAAAATTACCCTACTCATGATTCGGAGTTAGACGTGGAAATCATTGCATTAAAGATTTGGATGCATTATCTCTATGGTGAAAAGTGTGATACTTATACTGATCATAAAAGTTTAAAGTATATGTTTACACAATAGGAGCTAAATATGCACCAAATATGATTTTTGGAGATGATTAAAGATTATGACTATTCCATACATTACAACCATGGGAAATCAAACAAGGTGGAAGATGCATTAAGTCGACAAGACCATGCTAGCTTATCCATGATGAGGATCACAAGAGATCCAATATTTATGGATTTACAAAGGATGGATCTTGTAATTTTAATGAAAGGGGATATATCGTATTTTTATCAATTGAATGTTCAACAATCTATACAAGTGAAAATTAAAGTGGCACAGAAGGATGATGTTGGGCTACAAAAGAATGTGGGAAATGCTCCAGAATTCAACCTTGATTATGATGGGATAATACGGTTCAGGAACCGTGACATTATTCCTCCCATAAAATAATTAAAGAAGGAGTTTATGGATGAGGCTCACAGTTCATCATTCTATATTAATCCTGGAAGTACAAATATGTACAAGGACCAAAAATAGTACTTTTGGTGGGATGGAATGAAAAGAGATATCATCCAATATGTCTCTCGATGCATGGTTTGTCAGCAAGTTAAAGATGAGAGACAAAAGTCTAAGGGGATATTACAGCCATTACTCATACCAGAATGGAAATGGAAAAACATCACTATGGACTTTGTCATCGAACATCCAAAAACATCCGAAGGCAATAATGCTATCTTGGATATAGTTTATCATCTTACGAAGTCGGAACACTTCATTACTGTTAGAGAAGATTTCTACATTGATCAGATTTCCAATATATATGTAAAGGGATTGGTAAGATTTCATAGAGTACCAATTTTTATTATATCTGATCGGGATCCAAGGATTACCTCGAAATTCTATTGAATTCTTCAGCATGCTCTAGATACAGAGTTACGTTTCAGCACTACCTATCATCCTCAGAAGGGTGGTCAGTCTGAGAGGAAAATTCAAACATTGGAAGAAATATTGAGAGCTTTCTCTATGGATTTCAAAGGTGGTTGGGATCAACAACTACCTTTGGTGGAACTTTCATACAATAATAGATTTCACTCCAGTATTCAGATGGTTCTTTATGAAGCTCTCTATGGAATGAAATGCATAACTCAAACTTTCAGGGATGACGTTGGGGAATGAAAGATATTAGGACCGGATCTTGTTGATGAGATGGAAGAAAAGGTCCGATATATTCAACAACACATAAGAGCATCTTAGATTCGACAACAAAGTTATGACGACAACCGAAGAAAAGACCTAGAGTTTGATGTGGGTGATAATGTGTTCTTACAAATATCTCCCTGGAAGAGAGTAATGATATTTGGAAAGAAGGGAATGTTGAGCCCCAGGTATATCGGTCCTTTTGAAATACTGGATCGTTTTGGGAGTGTAGCTTGCCAATTTTCACTTACAGCAAATCACTCTCAAGTTCATGATGTGTTCTATGTATCTCTCCTGATAAATTACATACCCTGTCCTTCACATGTACTAAGCTTAGATGTTGTACCGCTGGAGAAAGAACTTTCTTATAAAGAACAACCGATAGAGATTCTAGATCGTAGCTAAAAAGTTCTAGGAAACAAGACCACTCTCATGGTTAATGTTTTATGGAGGTAACACCAATTAGAAGAAGCAACATTGGAACTTGAGGATATGATGAGGGAGAGGTATCCTCATATGTTTGTTACAAAATGACGAACATCGAGGGAAAAATTCATTTAAAGGGGGGTAGAATTTTACACCCTGGTATTTTATGAGAAACATATATTTTGTTATGTCCTATGTTTTACGCAACACCCAATAAATCTTTCACTACACCCAACATTGCCCTCGCTTGCATTACACACAAGTGAAACCTTCTTCGATTGCTTGCATTGTACGCAATACTGAGTTTCACAAAAAAAATGATATATTATTATAATATAATAAACTAGCCATTATGAAAATGTATTAACTGAATTTTAAATTTTATAATAATATAAATCATCTTACACATTTTCTAGAATGAGGTACGAAAACTAAATCAATTTTTCGGATTAAAGAAGTATTTTTAAAAAAATGCAGTTTTCCCACCTTTTGATGGAGTACCCATTTTAAGTCTAATTTTTTACAAGTTTATAATTTCATTTTACTAAAATAAACTTATTCTTTTGAATCAGGATATACAAATTTACATTTTACAAAATTTTGATACTTTTCTGATAACATTAATATTTTGATGATTAGTAAAAATATGATAAATTAATCTTAAAAAAAACTTTTTTAACAAGATAATTTATATGGATAAATGATAAATTTTTGTGGTTATAAAGTATAAAAAGAATATATTTTTAATATTTAATATAATTTATGTCATTAACATTAATTTTACATTTAATTCATAGATAAAAACATTTCAACCTTTGACAATGTTTTAACTTTTAAAACACGTTTTCTTAACAATGTGATTAATTTTAAATTAATTACTACAACTTATGTGTTTTGAATTTTGAAATATGGATTTCATATTTGGATTCAGTGGGTCCAAATTATGTTAATAGGTAACTTTTATTTTTTTTTAAATTATTAATAGTAACTACAATAATTTTTATTTACTATAGTTAAAGGTAAATCGAGTAATTAAGGGTAAAAACAAGATTATAAAATTACCCTACCAGCTACCAAAATTCTATTGGATGAATAAAAGTTGACCAATATCACCTATGGTTTGGAATAGATTCGTTTCATGGACTTTTTTCAATGAAAATGATATCATTAATATTAAAACCAAAGAATGTGACAACATGTCACTCTCTTATATCTTATAAGTGTAAAAATTTAAGTTAGTGATAAACATCATACAACTTCAAATATAAATAGTCTACAAAAATCTAATAAAATTATCTACAAAATGAGAATTTATTTATAATTTTTAGGGATTAAATAATTATCATTAATGATGACACAATAGTGATGTAGAAATTATTTTATTGATTGACAAATCAAATAAATGATTTCCAAAATATTAAAATAATTATTAAATGAACTAATTAATGATCTCCACAAATTTTATTAAAGAATATGAAATATTAAGAATCTGTTAAATATTTTGGGTTGAATATATTCTCTGTGTGGATTTTATTTAAATGCAAATAAATGAATAGTCTCAAAAATGACACTTGTTATTTTGTAAAAATTACATATTATAAAATTGTTTAAAATTCACAAAAATATTTTAAAATTATAAATTGAAATTTATATGGTCGAAAATGTCATCACGTATCCAATTATGGTCAATTAAAAACACATAATTAATTATTTATAATAATTTAAAATTTAGAATATTATTACCTCAAATAAAATTAAATAGTTTAAATAAGGATAAATCAAGTGGATAAGGTTTAAAATAAATTACCAACAATTATAAATTTTATTTTTGGATGAAATTACAACCCTATCTCATATCATCTTCGAATTGAGTCATTTTTGGTGTTTTTAATGTGTGTTTTTAATTTATTCTAAATTAATATTTTTTTTGTTTCCAATGGTGCCCCTCTCCTCCCTTATAAAAGGGCACCTCCTCCCTCTCCTCTTAGAAAAATTTTGAGCCTTCATGCTTGGCCAAACCCTATACATTTCTCTTCTCCACTTCCCTAGAAATATACTAGTGGTAATTTTCTTCTTCAAAGACCAACTTTAGTGCCCTAAATGGTTTTTTATAAGAGCCACATTGAAGAAGAGGTAATATCCATTACCGATTCTTTTAAATTTATTTCTTATTATACCTTATCTTCTTTATTTGTTTCATTATAGAGTAATAAAATCGGTGTCAATCAGGTACTGATATGTTATTATAAATATGATACTACCCTATTTAGCCTTTTATCCATCCTATAGAAAACGAAATCACAGTGCGAGTGTACGTACGGAATACCGTCTCCACGTCATGGTGTAATCTATTTTCCACCACCACCTTACATGGATGGGTATAATGATGTAAAGAATAAAAATGTATCATAATTATAACATGATAAAAATTCTGATATATTCTATCATCCACTCCAATACCATTCAATAATTATGGGAACGATAGCATCGCTCGTGAGTACGTATGGCTTACCGTCTCCACGGTGTGATGTGATTCGTTCTACATGATCTTCATTAAACCATGATTATATAAAAAAATTGAATTAATAAATATGATATATATTATACTAATACCATTCTTTAAATGATATAACTATAACCTAAAAATAGGAATATGAACTAATCTGACAAAACATACATATAAAAATAATGCAATTAATACCCAAACAACGAGTAACAATGAAATGTTACGAACAAACGGATGGAAATATGATCATAAATGTTATCATAAAAATAATTCTTATTATTTAATAGATCTATAAAATTATTAAAATCATTATACATGAGGTTAAAATACATACGAATCATATTATACCTAAGGTAAGGGAAAATCTCGCAATTTCAATTTTAATACAATATTGTTTATTCATCGGTATTTACTGGGAAATATTTATCATCCAAATCAATGTTTCCTCAATATGTACTATTATTTATATCCTCCTATAATTTTTTAAATCCAATTTTACCTATTGGAGAAAACTTTAGTAAAAGATATGACTGGAATCTTTTGTCATTTTCAGTTCGAAATACTTTTTGAATTTTCTGGCCAAAGTATTAGAAGAATGTTTTTTTAACTTATATGGCATGAATGGATTTTTATGATTTCAAAGAACATTATTTCCATGAATATTCCCTTGAATTTTTAAAATTTTATTTTCAATTAACTTCTTTTAGTTTAAAATGTTATGACATGTTGAGAAAGGAAAAATATTTTTGAAGAACAAGGATATTTTCCTGAGGAATGGAGTTCAAGTGTTTTATCAAAATTATTTTCCATCTAAGATAATACAGGGTTCTCTATCTATACCTATTATAACATTTATTTGATTATGTTATGATGAAATTATTTTTATGATGTCATTTTATCTTATATGGATTATGTTATGATTGCATGATGTTTAAGAATCCCATTTTTATTAAATGGGTTATGCTATGATGTATGATTTATGATTTTGTGGAAAAAATAAGAATGGTTTCCTTATGAGATTGTTGGGACCTATATTTACCTCTAATTCATTTGATAAAGATTTATATCTCATTAGATAGACATGGCTAGAATGGAAAATTAATCTGGTTCAGTGATATAGAACTGGAATGAGGAGTGAACTCGGTTCAGTAATGGACATTGTCTACTATGATGGTCTTGGAAATGAGTCCTAACTAATATTAAATGATTTTATATGATTATATGCGTATTCCAGAATGTTTCATGTTTTATGTTATGATTATTGGGATTACATTTCACTACTATTATTTATCCCATGTCATGATATTAGGATCTCTTTTGCAGGTTAATATTTTAAAATTGTTATGTTCTTATTAATATGATATGATTGATATTTTCTTTGTTTACCCTTATTGAGCATTTGAGATCACACTTTTGTATGTTTTCTTTTCCCCAGGCCAGGAAGAAGGGTATTAAGTAGGATATTCCAAATGGGACTCTAGATATGATGAAATAAATTGGAGACAATGTAGATGAACTATGAACCAGTTGATTATGTTTCCTAGTTTCTAAAGACACTATAGCTATATGGTCCTATCATGGTTTTGTTATATATTGTAATAAGTATGATTCAATTCTGATGTAATAACAATGTATGTAATGTATGGGTAGTTATAATGATAACAAGTCACCTAACTTTTGTGAGATGAGGTGGACATGTCACTGGGGTATCGTGGTGTCTTTCAGATCACCAGGGGGTGCTTCACATGTCTTTAATGACAACTATTTTCTTCCACCTCCTCAACTTTTATTTACTTTGTTTTATTATTAAAATTCTTGGTGGTATCCAGGGTTCAAATTTTTTTGTCAAGGACAATCATCCTTCACCTCCGTGATGTCTCTCATGATCATTATGAATGCAAGATACCTCCTCCTTTTGGATATTTTCCTCTTATTTTGAATTGATTTTCATCCGGTTTGTCAAGTTTTCACTGATGTCAAACTTTGTGGTTTGGGGGAGCTTATTTAGCTTTGGTTGCGTGACCCTTTGTTTCCTTTAGGGCCTTCAAGAGAGAAGGAGGATATTTTAATGGGGATCCATGGGATCCGCTACAATTTATGCACTACACATGTTTCTTTCACCTGACCTTATGGTGTTCCAGATATCAAGAGACTATTTGAGGATTTCATGATCCACAAGCTTCATCCACCATATTTTTTCCACTGCTTTTTGAATATGAATTAATAACCTTATTATGGTATTCTTTAATTTGTGAATTTTCAGATGCACATTTGGAGGGCATCAAAAAATTACCCACTAGGAGTGACATTAATAGGGACAAGGTCTCGGTTATGAGGAATGTAAATGTACTCCTAATTCTTCTTTAGTGTTGCAAACACGTGTCTTGGGTGATGTTTGATCTACTAGGTGATGTGTGGTATTCTACATGTTTCCAAAGATATAGGGGGCCATAGAGCCTTTCATTTCACCTACTACTAATCCATTAGAGCACTATATACCTGCCTCTATCGTATGCATCTATCAAAAGAGTGTTCCACATGTCTCCACTGCGAGACCTATCTTTTGGTCTTCACTAAGAGATCAATTCACTAGAAGTCTTTTTCGAGACTACTTCATCATGAGCACTTGGTTGATCCCACTATGAATGGTACTTTTGTAATTTATTGAACCTCATCTATGAGGAATGTGATTATCTTTAGGGTTTCTTAGTATCCAATGGCATAGCCATATGTTCTATCGATTATCATGCAATTCATGTGACCATGTGTAGGTCACACGATTGTGAATCTCCAATGGGGACCTTCAATTTTGTGACCCCCTATGGGGTTATGCGACCTACGATACCTTAATGGGTCATGCAATTCATGAAATGATTATGATATTCTTCAATCCCTTTCTGATTCAAGATATTCACATGACAATACTGGTCTATGTATTTTCATTGAAAATATATTATTAATTTATCTGACATATGCCTCTTACTTTTATTCCTATAGTTTCTAGTTCTTGACAAGTTTTCTCAAATTTGGTCAATCAAAGGGATATTATTTTCAATTATTAGAATGTCAATCCCACATATCATGTGTATAGAAGTAATAAGATTCTAAAGAGGTTCCACTCATCTATGTTTCCAAATTAGCACTTATGTCACTGACTTCATCTGTATGTATTCAATTTGATATAAGATGATACCATTCATCATCCAGACTCTAATATGACACCTCACTATGTTTCAACATCTCTTGACTATGTTAAAATGATAGCTTCCAAGGACGGTTGACTGGTCACAGTTCGGTCCTAGGGGATTTCTTATATATTAAAAAACTATCCCTTAGTTCCAGATGGAAATGAATTTTCTCATCAACCCATCACTCATAGATATTCGAGTATATTTTCCTCCTCTTTGAACAAATAATACGGCAGTTTGAGTTCAATGTGGGGACTCCATCCAAGAAGTAATTTTTTTATCAATGGTCATGGTCATTCAAGGTAAGAAACATCTTCCTGGAGTTTTCAAATAATGTATATAGGATTCCACAATATGATGTTGTGTAGATCTACCAGTTCATCATCTATCTCCATCTCTTTATCTGGTGAAAAATTATCTTTCATTATTGAATTGGAACTAACACCTTCCATCAGTACCATGGTGAAGTGGGCATCAACCAATGGTATATCTACCAAATGAGTAAGCTTCCCCCTCTTAGAGATATGTTTCATGCATTTCTACAGGCTGAAAATGTTTGTGATGAACCATCATAGATTCCCATTTTGGAAAATGAAATTCTTACCATTTTGAAAGAGAATCTTGGGAAAGAGATGACGATGTGCTCACTAATTTATTTCATGGACTAGGTCAATATTTTTACCTACTGCTATAGGATCAGGCCAATTTTCTTCCACCCTCATTGGTTCGGTTCTCAGCAGGTATGTAATAGTATTGGCTTGTATTGGGATATCATGGAAGTTGGTGGTTATACCACATGGGGCTATCGAGTAAACACAAAGATCTCCCTGAACCTTATGCTAGCATGTTTATTGTCAATGTTTTTGAAAGTATGGATTTCCCCACACGGGGATTCACATTCAGTGATCTGCATCACCACACTAGTGATGGGGGAACAATTAGTTGAAGTATAGTTCCTCAACCTAGCAGTTATAGTACATTCACATCATTACCAATTTATATTCCCTATTCAACAAGTTTAAACCACTTACAAGATCAATGGCCCTCTCCAGTTTTTGTTTGGATGGATAGAGGAGAATTTTTATTATTATGAATACTATAATGCCTCTGGGATCCCAGATTTCTTATCCCATCCCAGACCACTGAACATATCTGTGGTTGGGACCATGTTGCTAAGCCCTTCCAAGGTTAAAGATACATTGAGCCAGTATTATATATTTGATTTCACCCATATCATTAACTAAATGGTCTTATTTTTGACAAAGAAAACTATTCACATGATGAAAAGTCATATATGAAATCTCATCAGGGTAGGGTTCTTCCAACCAAGGTGGACTAACTAATCATCTGTGAGCCTTAAAGTCCTCACGATTCATATTTCATTTTGGTTGCATCAAATGGATTTCAAATCTTCCCCTAGCTTCCATATGAGGTGAATGACATCATGGGGTTATCAATTAGTTTTAGATGATGCTGGGATGTGAATATTTTTTTTCTGAGACCAAACTTCCTCATGTTAACTGTAACACCCCAAAAATCTAAATAGGGAATATTATATTAAATAGTATGTAAGAGAATAAACACCATGCACGTAAGGTAATATAATATATCATAATTTATAATATATTTTATATTTTAAATAAATTCAAAATATTTTATACTTACAATGCATGAGACACTTGGTTAGTGTACATCAGACACAATAACAATTTTCCTTAGTTACTTCTGTTACAGGAAAGGCCATGTTTTACAGAACAATAATATATTATGAAATTATTATTATTCAGTATAATAAGATATAAACTACATGTTTTGAATAATATTAACTATCTTATGATAATATATGGTTTACATAAAAAACTAGTTAATTTCTTGAAAATCATTTATAAATTAATACAACAACCAAATGAAAATATGGAAATATTTTATTGAAAACTATTATTATACTCACAAAGTAGATTTATCCTAATAAATTAATTTAAATAAATTAATGATTTATATTAATGTAAAAAAATATATATTATATAATAAATAAAATATTGTTTATATTTATCCTCTATAATTGATAGTCATTAGACCCTAACAATCCCAATATTTTATATTAAAACATATATTTTTATAAAGTCACTTATACCGCCTTTTAATGGAGACCATATTTTAATTCAAAATTTTGAAAAGTTTATAAATATAATTTGTAAAAATAAACATAATTTTTGAGAGAATAAAATAATGATTAGGATAGGGTGAATGTTGTTTTTATTTTTTTGTGATGTTTCAATTTTGGATGAATAGTGAAAAATCTAGAATTTTAACCCCAAAATGTTTCATTATATAATTTATTTGTAAGGTAAAATTATATATTTTATTAGTTTAAGAGTCTAATTAGATAAATTTTTTATCAGTTATTCCAATTTAGGCCATTTTAATCAATTTCACTTTGGAATTGGATATAAAAACATAGCAATCTTATGAACGTTTTTACTTTAAAAACACGCATTGTCGTCTCATCTAAAGGGTTAAATATAAATTAATTTTTTGTAAATTATATCGTAAAAATTTGGAAAAATAATAATTTATAATTTATAATAACCTCAAAATAGTTTTTGACCAAAAATATTTGTGAATGTAATTAACATTATTTACCATGTCAATGCTGAAATTAAGATTAATAATGGATTAACCATTAAAATTAAGGGACAAAATAACCTAGAAACTGGTCCAAATTAAATTTTCTGGCCATATTTAAACCCTATACACCCTTGGATAAAAATACTTCCTTTATTTGGGCCACTTTCAGTGGAAAAAACATGGGACAAATTGCCTTTCCAAAACATTACAATAATGTCACTCCTCCACTATTAAAAGGCACTCAAGACTCCTACTTACTCATTCCAATAAGGCACTTTGGATCAATAAATATCTACACCAATATATCCTAAACATATTTTCCCTCATCCTAGAAGCCTAACCATGTTCATAAAGCCATCCATTTAATCCATTTGGCTCATTCCAAAAGGAGTTACCTGATTAAGAGTTAACATTCTTCCCCAATCTATTTAGATTTATTTCATTCTACACCATATGAAATATTCTTATTATATGATTATATAATAACAATATTATCCAAAATATAATAATATGTTGAAATATTAAGGTTCAAACCAAAAATTAAACATAATTCCATCTAATGCGTAATGTACTTACCGTTTATGTGTACAACGAACTACTGCCTCACGAAACGACATCATTAATTTTTTCTTTTACACCATTCATGGATGGGAGTAATTATGGATACAATATTAATTTATTATATATAATATATTTTTAATTTAATTATTCATTTTAATTATACTATAACACTTACCCTTATGCATTCAATTTTATGAAAATAGGATGACATTATTTGTGAAACTGGGGACAAATGCCCCCTTAAAGTGATGTGACACATTCACAGTATACATGGAACATATAATAAATGGATTTAAAAAATAAATGTAATATATATGAAATAATATATTTATTTTATAATAATATACAAATATATTATTTTATCTCATTCTTTTAATAACGAAAAGAAGAAAAAGGTACTTTTCATGCATGCATACAGTCTACCTTCTCTTTGAACAGTGCATTCCATTTCTTATCTCCCATTATTTTCGATTATTATAAATAAATATATAATGAATACATATTATTTTTACATCAATATTTAAATTCTTTATGTGATGAAATAATTATAGTAACAACATGTATGAAGTTAAAACATACTCGATAAATTATAAAATTAACCCCCAAAAAAGTGAAAATAATGGAAGATTGTTATCAATCGGGTAATAAGATAGAATATAAAGATAATTTATAATATTATAAATAGAAATATGGTTATTTTATAAGTTATTGACATGTATAAACCCCTTACACATGAGTTTAAAGGATGTTCTCTGGAATGGAAACACAAGGTAATGGATTTCATCTAAATTTACAATCCATTGTGAATTATTTTTTTTATAGACCTAGTTTTTTTATATGGTGTATATACATCCATTTAAAATATTATATCATGAATCTAATTATTATAGGTATATTAAGAAATTCATTTAATTTTAATCCTACTTGAATATTATGATTCAAATGTTTCAAAATGGCATGAGACAGTTTGGAATGTTTAAAGTTTATTCTCCCCAAGAATGTTCTTTATAGATTATCATTGCAATCTCACTACCATTTGTGATTGTAAATGTTATATTAAAAACATTGCATTATTTTTGTGAACCTAATTTGTTAAATTTGGTTTAAATACTTACAAATTTTCATATATTTTCATTATTAATTCATTATTTATGATATTTTGAGTTTCAATTATAATTATTTCATCTAAGGGGATTCCAGTAAAAAGTGACCAAGTGGAAAAGAATTCCATATCCAAATTGACCTTAATTTAGTTATATTAATTACTAATTGTCTTTAATATTATTTTATAATGTTATAATTAATTTGAATCAATTTTGATTTATTTCCACTTCTATATGTGTATTTATAGTTAATACACATAATCTACTCATTGATTGATTCTCACTCCGACATTATAGTATTTTAAATAGTTTACATTATAATCTTATTTTGATTGGGATTTTTTACACTATATTTTCAATCATCGGAAATAATTTCGTATTTTTCTAATAAAAACATTCATTTTATTATACTTTGGTTATTCATGATCATTTTCATGCATTACTATAGTTTTCCACTATTTGGTATTCCAAATGTTTTAGAAAATGTTTTTAGGAAAACTAGACATCATTTATCTCTGTAGTTAGAGAACGTATTTTCTTCTAAAACCCATGATTTATTATAATTATAATAAAATGGTTTTTTAACTTTCAAAAATGATTTAGTAATGAAATTTCTTCCATGTTTTTATTTTTCCAATATTTTCAATGAAATATTCTTGTAGTTTTCGAAAAAAGGCCTTTTTCTAACCTCTTACCATATAAAAGGAATGTTATTTTTATCTTGTAAGGAATATAACGATTTACCCCTATAATTTCATCAAATATTACTTTTAATGTTTAAAATGATAATTTCTATTGATAATTTATTTTTAAATTTTTTTAAATAAAAAAATTCAAACTTTTTTCCAAATAAAAATGATATATTCATCAAGAGTGTTTTTATGTTATCTTTTATAATATTTATATTCATAGATGACAATTAAATTTTTATATATTCCACATGGTATATGTTGTATTGAAACTATCCTTATTCTTCCTCTAGATGATCTATGATTAGCTTGGACAAGTACAATATTCCCAATCAATTCCTTGGTTACTTTTAGTCCCCTTGAAATAATAAATTTCCTATTATCATTTGACATTGAATTTCCATTATGTATCCAAGTAATTTTTCATGGATATTATTACACAGAAATTTATTTGATTCTTTGGGGAAGCATTTATAAATTGGTACCTTTTAATCAATAAGGATTTTTATAAGGCATATTATTTATTTGGATTATTCGATATTAGGATTTCTTTATATAGGTGCGGCATGCGTGGGGCCCAGTTATAGATATCCCCCTGATGCATCATTACTCTCACGAGGTGAATTAGTTATGAAAATTAGATGGGTTTCTACGCAATATGTGAATCCTTCTTGTAAAAGGTCTTTAAGGTAATGGTTCTATGTACATAGGAAGCATGGTTTCCAATAATTATGAATTTCCATCATATAGATTTAGTTATTATTCAACCATGATATTTTGCATCAATGTTTCTATGGAATACTTTTGTTCTTCGTTCATTGATTAAATGGAATAAGTTTTAGTTTCTTTCCTTTATATATTTATTTTTTCCTTATCCAGTTATTTAAATGGCATATGATTCAACTGTTACCTTGACATATTTTTTATGCACTTCCTTTGTAGTTATTAACTTCATGGCATGTTTTCCAAGTTATTTACCATTTATATTGATTATTATCATTAATTCATTATTTATTCCACTATACTTTTCCCTTATTGATCATTGAAGCTCACCCTTATTTTGTTTCCTTTCCCAAAGAATACAAAAATGTACTATTAAATATATATAGGGATATAATATATTGAAAAAAAATTCATCAAAAGAAAAGTAAATCATTCTGTAATTAGTATATTCATTTGTAATATAACACTCATCTATGTATCTGGTTTACCAATTATACTAATGTCTTTAGTCAGTTGGTAATTTATTCCTTATAATCATGCCAATGTAATGGCAGCAGACAATAGATCTGGGCTTTCTAAGGATGGGTCACTAGATTTGGTATCAGAGGATGATCAGTAGAAACCTTGGGAAATAGATTTTGGAAAACATAGATTAGAAAACATATACCTAAGGTGGAATATGAGGATAAGTATATAATAACTCAATATATTTTTTGTAAATTAGATATTATGTGGGTTTCCCTAGAAATAATCCTAGTATGGATACTACATGTGGATGTGGTTCAGATAAAAATTTACCTAGGAGTAACAACTCAGACAAGGTGTGGTTGACCTAACTTGATATAACATGGTACAAGAATATGGGAATTATTGCGCACCTAGTTTGACACTCTCATGGGATTGGATTAGGATAATTAAAATTTTCATTAAAAACCATTATAATGGGTTTTTATTGATAGTGAAAATGAATAACCTCGTTTAAACAGTAGAACAAGGAAGGATCTATATTGAAATTAAAAGGATGAAGTATTTATGTGTTGGGGTTTTATCCAAACCATATATAAAAGGCTACTTATTGATTAATATAATTTCATGGATTCTCAACATATTTATTTTGGGAAATTATACTAATATTTTTTTCTGAAATGGATAGAATTATATTAGGTGAAAACAAATAAATTCTAGCATGTCCACGGGACATGAATAGAAGAATGATGGATGGTGTGATTTTAAATCCAACCAATGACCTACAAAATTTCCTAGTCAATATTTCATTGTTTTTAGTTAAACAATTTTACAAATAAATATTGATGGTAAAACAGTAGTGTATCATTAGTTTTACGTATTATTTTATAAAAAATACTGTAATTCTATAACAGTTCGATACAAATGTAAATAATTTTCACAATTTTATTAGCCTTACGATCCATTAAATGTAAATTTTAGTGCATCAGGAATCAAAGTTAATTTTTTGATATCTATTAAATGATGTAATGGTTGAATTGAAAATTGATAAAACCACAATAAAAAAGGATGAATTTCGTGTTTGTGAAATATAAATATATCATGTAATTATGTTTCCTAATATTATTAGTCAGTAAATGAATAATTAAACCTTAAGAACATGGTTTGGAAAAAAAATTTATTCAAATAAATTATTTTTTTCACCAATGGTCATCTATATCATCATAGATTTATTTATTTTAGGCCCTCAATGTTCCATTGATCATTCACCTATTTTTTTGATGACCTCAACCACGAAAAATAAATATTTACTGTTTTACTCCATGTATGTATCTATAATTTACATTGTGATATCCAACTTAGAGACCTAGTTATATGTTATTCCATGTTACCTTGGTAATTCTCATTATCTTTTTTCTTTCAGATATATTACAAACCCTTATTAGAATGTGGGATTTCAAACATATGAAATATCAAACCATCTATCAGCATGATCAAGTTTAAATTGCGAGGATTCAATTTAATTAAGAAAGGGATAATGTCACACCCAGAAAATCTGAAGTATGAATATTGTATTTAATAGTGTGTATGACACGAAACACCAGGTTTGAAAGGGAATATAATATCTTGGGAATTTATATTAAATATACTATATTAAATAAATTCAATAAATTTTATATCTCTCAATGAACATGATAGTGAGTTAGTTTACATCGTATGCAACAACAAGATTCTTCAATGACTTGTGTTATACACAAGACCAAGTTTTAATGAACAATAATATATTATTAAAATATTATTATTTAATATAAAAAGATATAAACTAGCTATTATGAATAGTATTTAATATAGTATGATTTCTAATGTTTTTTGTTAAGATCATAAATAATACCTCAACATTATGAAAAATAACATAAAACAAAAACATTGTTCGTTAACTTTTCTTAATGTGGAATCAAAGACCATTTAACCCATCACAATTTTGTGCTTTTCTGGTGGATAACTTTCTCCTAATCATGTTTTCTACCACTCTCCAAAAAAATTGATGGTTTGTTTCTCTTCAATATCCATGATTTCTTATATGGAATTATAGTATGGGCTATCTCAGGTGACCTTTTTATTTCTTTTCATTTCTATTAATGTTATATTATTATTGACTATTTTTTTCAATGTGGAACTTTCAATGATGTTTCCATGCCCAATTTTAAAACTGCAAGGACACAATTCCCAAACGAGGGAATGGATGTAACATCCTAAGTAAATATAGAATAATAAATTTTCATATTTATTAACATTTGTGAATTAAATATTATTTTTACTTTAAAGGGGATGTGATGTTAGATGGCATACCCAATACACAAAAACATGGTTCATTGATGTCTAATGTTACACACAATGTTGAGTCATACTGAAAAACAATAATATAATATTTTTTTTAAATAGTAGTTAACTCCTATCTATTGTATAAGGTGGGAATAAATATAAGAAACTATAATATGATTATAAATATTTTTTTAAATGTTTTTACCTTCATCCAATTAATGTTATAGGCTTAAAATTTGAATGAATCTAATTTTAAGCAAAAATACTCTAATATACATTAAAAGGTCAATTTAATTTCATTTAATGGTGAACCCTCTTTAAATATACTTTTGGCCACTTTTATATGTTCTATTTGATAAAATAATATTCTTCTTTAGATTTGGGACATCAAGATTTACTTTGGGTAAATGTTTGGTAATTTTCTCATAAAATTAATTTTTAATGAATAGTGATAAATACTGTATTTTAGTTCAAAAATGCCTTTTAATCTAATTTATTTATATGGTTAGATTATCTTTTTGACTGGATTTATACTTTAATTTCATTATATTTTTACAATTTAATCCAATATCAGTCATTTTATGTAATTTCACTTTGAAATAGGCTATAAACAAGTGTCAATCTTTAAAAAGGTATTATTTCTTAAAAACACACTTTTGGTTTTGACAATGGGAATTAATTTTATATTAATTAATCCAACTTATAGTTTTTTAATTTGGTAAAATATAAATCATCTTTGAATTTGGAATATCACATATAGCTTAGGAGAAATTTTCGGTATTTTTCTGAAAAACATTAATTTTTATGAATAGTGAAAACACAGAGTAGTAGTTAAAACCGACTTTTTCATTTAAATGAAAATTTACTTATTTTTTAAATCAAATTTAAAAAATTTGACATATTTAGTTCTAATTAGTTAGAAATATTTGATTCAATAAAATGAAAATAATTTTTGGTGAATAGTTACTTTTTACTATTATTTAACGCGGTTAAAGGGAAATAGGGCAATTCAAGGTAAAAACATCATTATAAAAATATAATATTACCTTAACAATTGTCCTAAACTTATTGTATGAGTAATGAATAACCAAAAAAATCATTGTGTGATACTTTTGGTCTTTGAATGCCACTAGGGTAAGATAATGATATTAATAACTTTTTATTTTAAGTAAAAATAAAAATATCATAAACATGTATTGTTTTGAAAAAATAATTTTAATGTGGGGTTAAATAATTGATATATTTGAATATAAATATTCATTATGAATCTAAAAATATTTCCTATATCATGGTATTTGTTTTATAATTTTTAGACATCAAATAAATAAAATTATTTATGACACAATAATGGTGTAGTGTTTACCTCATTAATATATGATTTAAATAACTAAGACTATAAAGATTAATAAATTATCCAATACCTATCCAGTTATTATTGGATGATTTTATTTCAAACAATATTTATATTATCTTTGACTTTAATAACTTTTGGACCTTTAGAAACTGAAAATAATTATATAACAAAATAATATTTTCAATATTTCCTAATGAGTCCCTCCTCCCCCTTATAAGAAGTCCTCACATCTAACCCATTACTAACACTTCTCAAGCCCATTTTATCATCCATCCTCTACCCAATTATGTTTCCTAAATCCCTATCTTTTTCCTAGAATCGATACCATAGGTAGAAGACACTTCAAGAAATCCTTTGGTTTCAAACCAAATGGAGTAACCCGATTTAAAGGTAACATATTCTTTTAAATTTTTTTCATTTATTTTACGTCTACATCCCCATAAACTCTTTACATTCCATTATTTTATCACAAAACCATTATCCAAAATATAATAGGCTGTTTTTATGAGATCTATTTGAACTGAACTATCACACACCTCCATCTAATGGGTTAATAACATACTGTTTCTATGGACGACGAACTACTACCTCACGAAATGATGATTGTTCAATCTTCTCCTACCACCCATTAAAGTGGAAATTATGATGGAACTATATTTATATGTGATATATATTATATTTTTTTAGTCTCTATTAATCTATATTTTCCATTTATAGTATACCTTTATAATTTCCATATTGGTTAAACTCAATAATTTCATTTCAGGAAGTGTTGACTACCGCCCCACAAAGTGATATGACTCGTTCATTCCACATGTGGAACTTATAAAGGATGGAGTTAAAAAAATTATATATGATATGATAATTTAATTATAAAATACCTATGTATCATTAAGTTTCATTCCATTAAAAAGAGAAATAGAAATGAAAGTAGCATTAATGCGTAAGTACGACTTACTGTCTCTTTAAACGGTGCATTTCATTTCTCATATCAAAATGTTATGTACATTTATAAATATAGATATATACTTGATATATATTATATATATTATATATTATTCTTGAATAGAATTTAGTATATAATTGAATTGGGAACACCTGAACAACTAGTAATTATAAGAAGTTCATTATTGACTCAAGTAACAAATATCGACCAAATGACCATTATTAACTTAAAAGATTGCATAATGTTTATAACATGGTAATAAGTGATATAAAAGAAATAATTAACTTGAAAACTTCTCTTAATCAAGTAGAAATTTACTTTATTATATAATTCAGGCCATTAAATAACGAACTGGTCATGTAAGACATGATGTAAGAGGTTTCTTATCTCACTTTTAATTCTGTGAGATTCCCATTGTTCGCTACTTATTTATTACATGTGCTGTATTTTGTACTTCCATTGGATATATTTTATCATGGTTAACATTATATTCATGGTATTATGTGTTTAATATGATGGTTATTAACTTTTGGTCATATGAATCGATTGATTACAACACAGTAAGCGGTTTTAATCTCACATTTTATTCCCGTGAGATTCATGGTATGTTTTAAACTATTAACTTTTGTGTGGGGAATTTACTTCCCATAATTGTAAAATTTATTTAATATACTTTAATTTATTAGTATTTAAATATTTGTTGTATTATCATTCTTACATGTTGTGTATATTTCGTAAGTTACCTAATTTGTAAGTTATCCTTTCACCGTACTCTATTAAACAAAGATTTATTTAATGAAATATCTTTTAATTTCCATTTTGCTAGGCTGTAATATGTTCTTATATATCCTTATTGATGTAAATTTTATTTCCATGTGATGATAAACCCTTTTTTCTCTCATCAAATTATTTTCTGAATTATAAAGTGACGTCGATAGGCTGTCGATGTAAGAGAACTCCTTAACCAAATTTCAATTATTTGGGATAAACATATACTTCTTGATTATGTCATTCTATGAATATGGGTGAATGACTTATGATTTAATTACTCTTAATATCAACATATATTGGGTGTATTTGTATTTTTTCCACATAAATATGTCATTGGTTTGTCCTTAATCTAATGATAATATCCATGGAATGGACTTTATCTCAATTTACATTCCATTGAGACTTATTTGTTGTTATAAACTGATTCACTTTAATATGGTGCATATACTTCCCTTTTACATATTATATCTTCAATATCATTATTATCATGATATTATAATATTTTATTAATGTTATGCCTCAATTATTTGGATTCAAGCGTCTCTCATTTGGGTAGGAACACTTTAAGTAAAATATCATTTAAAATGTTTTAAAGATTCATTTTTCTAATTCTTCCTCATTAATGTCAATGTTTTAATAACGTTTTCAATGATTTATTTATATAGACATGAATGTTTTGAAATTAAAATTTCTTTCAAAATCATCAATGTTTTATGGGACACTTTGATTCAAAAATCTATTTACTAAATGTTTTGAATGGTTTTGAAAATGGTTTGGTAAAGAATTGATTATTTCAATATGTTGATATGATATATTTTTATTGCGATGTGGAAATTTTATCTTTCCATTATGCATGTTTTATGTGTTATGAATATGATATGGTTTTTTGTAATTGTTTACATATATGGGTGGTTTTGTGATAAACATACTGTGGGTGAGCCCGAGATAGCTCTCCAAAGCATTGGGTAACATGACAGAGGCAAACATGAATGTTTCTCCTATGAGATTTTGGGTATATATTGTGATGGGTATTCCAAATGTAACTCTATTCATAGTTTTGAATGCGATAATGTATGTTTTATATGGATTACACAAGTTACCTTTATGATTTAGGATTTCGGTCTGTTATTCATAAATCTTATGATTTCATGAGGTATGTTATGATTAAAAAGTATAGTTTCATTGATTTGTATTTATTGATGTGTTAATTTTTCCTTTCGTTATTTTATAACCCTTACTATGTTTTTTTTATGCTCATCCGATGTTTTGAAATGTTTTTCACATGACATAAATATGAATATGGTCAAGTATGGGATCAAGGGAAAGTCGTGCTATCTGAAACAGGGAACTACACATTGACTCTTTTTTAAGAGTTTTTATTTTATGATAAAAATTGAAACAGAGTAGAAGTGTCTACTTTGTAATTTTTTTGAGATGTAATGTAATAGTTATTAAATAATTCTCTAAATATCTAAACCTGAAAGGATCCTCAATGTGAATTATTAATTTAATTCAAGATTATGTAACATTTTAAGGCTGGGTCCTTATTGTGGGTATCAGTGGTCGGTTTAGATAACATTACAGGTTGGGGTATTATTTAAGAAAAAGTGACATAACATTATTGGTTAAAATATTAGAAAGATCCATAGTTATTTAAGATATATTGAATGAATTTAAGACAACATTTATTAGTAAATCTTAGTATTTACCCTCCTCATAAGATATTATATGATGACTTTACTGATATACTCACACAATGCTTTTTGGTTTCAAAAAATGGCTGGATCTAACGGGCACCAAAGTAACAGTGGATGTGAAGAAAACTGTGATGGTATTTGGAATGAGAAACTGAATGAAATGGGAGCTCCAATGATAAATCTTTTGGTTATTCTCAACAAACTATCTAGAGTCCTGATTGGCCATCTGAACATTGGTTATATTTATAAGGCCTCGTATATGCAAGAAACAAATTCCTAGGGAAGTTTAGGTAATAATCACAAAGGTATGTATGATAAAAAAATCCATGTGTCAGGGATGTGGAAAGAAACACCTAGGAAATGCTTCAAAGGGACGGGTAAATGATATAGATGTGGGAATGAATGTCATAAATAAAGAACATTCCATGGAAAAAAGGAAGCATCTAGTTGACTCCTAGAAACAAAAAGTGTTTATTTCTGAGCGATCAATTGAATGTTTCAAATATGGTGTGCATGGTCATTATACAAACAAATGTCCTACGAAGGCGTTTCAGGAATGGGATCACCATGATCATAAAAATATATGTCTACCAATACCTAATTCCATTCATATTGAGGATGAAGAAACTGACAATGACCAAAGAATGGTATGGATTATTTCATAACATATGTTTTGATATTATTGAATCTTAGGATATGATTCCTGATTTTTTTATGAAATACGTATTTCAGAATAAGTTGGAAAATAATGGTTAATAGATCCTGAAGAAAGTTGAATGAGTAAGAAGTAAAAATATATGGGATTCAAGAGTTGTGGTAGATTTTATGATGATTAAATTATTATTAGTATTAAGGATATATTGATGATGGTATTACATTGGAATACCTTTTATAGTATTTGTAATCCTGATGTTGGATATATGAAAATGTTATTAAAGGAATAATTATCTTTTCATTTTATGAGTAATGGTGGAATATTATTTTGGGTGAATCTATGTTTTTATTATTGACAAATAGTGATTTAGCTTATTTATGGAAATGATTAACCTATCATAGAGAATATGTGATTTGGTTAATTACACTTTAGAATGAGACTTTAATAGTAACCGATTTTATTTGGTGATAAATGTTAAGATTTGTTGTGGAGGACTATGTGATTAAATCCATCTAATTTTTGGGTTTCAATAGTAGTTTGGGTTAATTTGAAGAATTTTAAGGAAATTTGTTTATTAAATGGTCTTTGTTGAACACTGGGTTTTTTTTTGTCAAATTTTTGAGATTAACAATAGTAATTTTTTTAAAAGTATTATCATTTTTTGGGATTATCAGATCTTGTACTAAATGTTTTGTTTTGGTAGATGACTAAAAGCAGGGGAATTATATATTTCATCTTTTTTAATTATATAATACTCTAGAAGTTTATTCTAGCACTTTTAATGTGACCACATTAGTTTTAATACTCATCGTTTTGAGAAAAGATGAGTTTGTGGTTGAAATTTAGTAAAGAATGAATGTCTACATAACAAGTAAGTGTGTTTCCTTATATTTTTTTGTTAATCTCTTAAATAATTCCTCATATTTATGAAATGTTACTTTAATCAAAAAATATTTTCTGTTATATTTTCCTACGGGGGAATCAAAGACCATTTAACCCATCACAGGTTTGTGATTTTTTAGTGGTTAACTTTCTACTAATCATGTTTTTACTACTTTCCACAAAACTGTGACAGTTTGTTTCTCTTCTATATCCATGTTTTCCTATATGGAATCTTAGTATGGCCTATCTTAGGTGACCTTTGTATTTATATTTATTTATTTTGAAGTGATATTTTTATTGACACTTTTTCCAATGTGGTACTTTCTGCGAGAACGCAATTCCCAAAAAGAGGGAAAGATGTAATGTCCCAGGTAAATAAACAATAATAAATTTCCATAGTTATTAATATTTTTGAATTAAAAATTAATTTTACTATAATGGGGATGCTATGTTTGATGGCATACCTGATATGAAACAACGAGTTTCTTTGAAGTCTAATGTTACACACAATGATGAGTCATAATAAAAAATAACAATATAGTATTATTTTAAATGGTAGTTTACACCTAGCCATTGTTTAAGGCAGGAATAAATATAAGTAACTAAAATATTATAATACATGTTTTGAATTTTTTTTACATTTATCAAATAATATTTATAAGTTTAAAATGTGAATGAATCTAATTTTAAGCAAAAATACACTAATATTCTTTAAAATGTTGATTTACCACCTTTTAAGGGAGAAACCTCATTAAATATAGTTTTGGTCACTTTTATATGTTCTATTTAAGAAAATAAAATTCTTCTTTAGATTCAAAAAATCAAAATTTACTTTGGGTAAATTTTCAGTAATTTTCTAATAAAATTAATTGTTTAATGAAGAGTGAAAAATACTGTATTTTAATTCAAAACTGCATTTCAATATAATTTATTTATTAGTTTAGATTATGTTTTTAAATGTTTTTAAATTATAGTTATATTATATTTTTACCAATTAATCCACTTTTTATCATTTTATGTAATTTCATTTTGAATTTGGACATAAACAAGTGTCAATCTTTTGATAGTTATTATTTCTTAAAAACACGCTTTTTTGTTTTAACAACGGAAAATAAATTTAAATTAATTAATCCAACTTTTATGTTTTTAATTGTGTAAAATAGAAATAATTTTTTAATTTATAATATCAAATATATATTAGGATGAATTTTATGTATTTTTTTGGAAAAACCTCAATTTTTTATGAATAGTGAAAACACTGAGTGGTAGTTAAAAAAACTGACATTTTCATTTAAATGAATTTTTACTGATTTTGGGAATTTGAATAAAAAAATCTGACATAAATGGTTGTAATTTTAAAGCAAAATATGGTTCATTAAGATGAAAATAATTTTTGTGAATAATATCTTTTGACTTTTATTTATTGCAGTTAAAGGTAAATAGGGTAATTTAGGGTAATAACAATATTATTATAATAATAAATTACATTAACACTTGTCCTAACCTTATTTTAGGAGTAATGACCAACCAAAATAATACTTGGGTGATACTTTGGGCCTTTGAAAGCCACTAGGGTAAGATAATGATATTAATAACCTTTTATTTAAAGTAAAAATAAAAATATCATAAACATGCGTTTTTTTTTGCTAAAAATATTTTAATGTGGGGATATATAATTGATATTTTTGACTATAAATATTAATTATTTATCTTAAAATATTTACTACATCATGGTATTTTTTTTATAATTTTTTGACATCAAATAAATAAAATTATTTATGACATAATAATGGTGCAGTGTTTACCTCATTAATGAATGATTTAAATAAATAATATTATAATGATTAAAAAAATATCTAATACCTATCATGTTCTTATTGGATGATTTTATTTCGAACAACAGTCATCTTATAATCGACTTTCATATATTTTGGACCTTTAGAAACTAAAAATAATTATATAACAAAAAAATATTTTCAACCATTCTTAATAAGTTCCTCCTCCCATTTATAAAAATACCTCACCTCTAACCCATTACTCATACCTCTCAAGCACCTTTAATCGTCAAAAATCTTCCCAATTAATCACCCTACATCCCTATCTTCCATTTAGAAGCCTTACCTTAGGCATAAGGCACTTCAAGAAATCCTTTTGGTTCAAACCAAAGGGAGTTACCCGATTTGAAGGTAACATCTTCTTTTAAGTAATTTTCTTTTATTTTAATTCTAAAACCCCTAAACTCTTTATATTTCTTTATTTTAAAACCAAAACATTATCCTGGATATACTATGATGTTTTTACGATTAGTATTCAAACTACACTTACATATACCTCTTTCTAATTGGTTAAGAACATACTGGTTCTCTGTACGGTGAACTACAACCTCACAAAATGATGATTGTTCAATATTCTCCTATAACCTTTTATGGTAGGAATAATGATGGAATTGTATTTATATATGATATAAATTATGATTAAAGTTTTTCTCTCCTTATGAATTTTTCATTTATATCATAACTTTATGATTTCCATAATGGGTAAACATGATAATTTCATTTAAGGAAGTGCAGAGAACCACCCCCTCAAAATGATATGACTCATTCATGTCATATGTTGAATGTATAAAATATGTAGTAAATGAAATTAAATATGATATTATACTATAATTATAATATACATATTTATCATTATGTTTTAATTCCATGAAAATATGAAACAGAATTGAATGTAGCATTCATGCGTACGTACGTCTTACCGTCTCCATAAAGGGTGTATTTCATTTCTTATCTCCAAATGTTATGTACTAATGTAAATACATATATATACTGAATATATATGATATATAAATATTGAATATCATTTTTTAGATAATTAAATTTTGACGACATGATCAACTTGTAATTATAAGAATATCATTTTTGACTCAAGTACCAAATATCAACCCAACAACCATTATTAACATAAATGATTTCATAATGTTAATAGCATTTCAAATATGGATATAAAAGTATTAATAAACATGAAAACATTTCTTATGAATGTATAAATTAAAATTAGTTTATTATTCACGAGATTAAAGAACGAACGGGTCATGTCAGACACGAGGTAAGGAGTTTCTTATCTCACTTTTAATTCCATTAGATTTCCATTGTTCACCACTTATTTATTTCATGTGGTGTATTGTGTACTGATATTTGATATATGTTATCTGGATTCTCTTGATATTCAAGGTATTTTGTGATTCATTTGGTGGTTATTAACTTTTGGTCTTATGACTCAATTGATTGCAATGTGGAAAAGTGTTTTCATCTCACTCTTTATTCCTGTGAGATTCAGGATATAGTTGTCACTATTTCCTTTTTGTGGTGTATGTAATACCAATGATTGTTTTATTTGTGTAATATATTGTAATTTATGGGTATTTTCATCTTTATTGTATGATCATTCCTTCATGAGACTTATGTTTCGTAAGTTACCAAATCAGTAAGGGAACTTGTCACCGCACTCTTTTATACAAAGACTTATTTTATGTCATGTCTTTTAATTTCCATTTTCCTATGTAGAAATATGTTTTTATATACCCTTATTTCTTTAAATTTTATGTCCATGTTATTATTAACCGATTTTTTCTCATCAACTTGTTTTTTTAATTTTAAAGTGATGTCGTTAGGCTGTCTAATTTCTGAAATAGAACTCCTTAACCCAATTTAAATTCATTGGGTTAAAATTATTCATCTTGATTATGTCTTTCTATGAATATGTGTTAATGACCTCTGATTTTATTAAACATAATATACAATTATATTTTGTGTATTCTTATTTTTCATGCATAATTATATCATTGATTTTCCCTTAATCTAATGATATGATCATTACAAGGGACTTTGTCTCAATTTACATTCCAATGAGACTTATTTGTTGTTATACAACAATTCACTTTTATATGGTGTATATAGTACCCTCTTACATATTATATCTTGAAACTCGTTATTCTCATGATATTATAAGCATTAATTACTGTTATTCATTAATAATTTGTATTCAATAGTGTCACATTTGGTTAGGAACTCTTTAACTAAAATATAGTTTTAAATGTTTTAAAAATTTATACTTCTATTTCATTCTAATTAATGTACATGTTTTAAAAATGGTTTAAAGGATTTATTTATATGGACATGATTATTTTTGAAATTAAAATTTCATTGAAAAGCTTCAATGTGGTATGGGACACATTAATTCAAAAATCTAATTATTAAATGTTTTAAATGGTTTTGAAAATGGTTTGATAAGGCATTGATGATGTCAATATGTTCAAATAATATAATGTGATTGTGATTTTTAAATGTTATCTTTACTTTATGCATGTTTTATTTCTTATGAATAAGTTATGGTTATTTGGAATTTTTACGTATACGGGTGGTTCTGTGATAAACCTTGGGTGGGTGAGCCTGAGATAGCTCTCCAGTGCATTGGGTAATGTGACATAGGTAAATGTGAATTTTCCTTCAATGAGATTTAGGGAATATACTATGATGGGTATTTAGAATGTAACTCTCTATATATCTATGAAAGTTATAATGTAAGTTTGATATGGATTCCACAAGTTACCTTTAGGATTTATGATTTTTGTGTGTTATTAATAAATCTTATGATTTCATGTGGTATGTTATGATTAGTAAGTATGGTTTCATTGATTTATATTTATTGATAGGATAATAATTCTTTTCCTTATTTTATAACTCGTACTTGGGGTTTTAAGATCATCCCATGTTTTGAAAAAAAAATTTACAGGACTTTAAGATGAAATGGGTCAAGGATGGGATCATGGAAAAGTCATGTTGTCTAAAACATGGAACTAAACATGAATGTATTTTTAGGGCTTTTTATTTTATAAAAAATAGAAACTGAGTTTCAGTGTCTACTTTGTAATTTTTTTTGAGATGCAATGTAATAGTTTTGGCCTAATTATCTGAAACATTAAACCTGAAAAGAACCTTAATGTGAATTATTAATTTATTTCAATATTATGTAATGTTTTAAGAATGGGGCCTTATAATTCCAACACTTCATGATAACTAAGTGCACGTGCTATTTAATATATTTAATATCACATTGGGAATCAGAATCAAACACCGTAATAGTTCTTGGTCTTAAAAAATCATATAATATTTAAATATAATAAATGTAAATTATGAGATATTATTGTCCCATTTAAAGTTTATTACATTATTCAATATACAGGTTACGGGGATATCTTTTCCAGCCATGTGGTAATGAATCTCCAAATGTAGGTGATGTTCCCTTGGAGACCCCTCAATTAATTGAGATTCTGGGGGGTGAAATTTCTAATATATCCCTAGTATTCTATGGTTCAACCACAATTCCACAATGGAATTCTAAAAATACAAGGAACTTCCCTGATGTTATCCCGACTATGTATATTAGTAGATTAATCATCAGACTATGTTTTCACATCTTTTTTATGACTATTTGAGGGTCTGTCAAGTGATCACATCATGGTCACGATTTAAACACCAGTTCATCAACATAATATTCATCAGGGATCATTGATATATGGAAGTAACATTCATTAATCTGATGGGAATGAGTTGGAAGAAAAATATCCCATGGTTCTCTCGAAAAAAATAAATTCTTCATCTTATAGGCTATCTTTATCTGATTCTACACATTGTACCCATCCACGAAGGAGTGGGATTAGAATTGAATAATTACATCAATTCATAATTATGCGATTGAAATTAAGATATATTACTTTGAGGAATATCGATTACTGTCTCTAAAGTCAATAAAAACCATAATTTGTCTATTCTTCTTCATGAAAGTGACGACATTGGATATCCTTCTTCGGTATTTCACTTCTTGGAAAAAGATGTATTTTATAAATTTACTAGTGAAAAAATATTATTTAATGTCTATTTATTATTTAGACATTTTTTTTAACCAACATCTAAATATGTGACATATAAAATTATGTTTTCGAAATTTGTTTTTTTAATGAAATGTCAAAAACACATTTTTGATTTGATTTATGGCATTGGATTCCTATAAAAACCGATGTCAATAACAGTGTAATTTTATTTTAATGTTTCGACATCTGTTTTAAAAAAAACCAACACCAAAAGTTAAAAATATTTAGAAGTATTTGAATATTACATCCCCATAATAATCAAATTCCCTATACTAAAAAATAATTATACAATAATCAATCATTATATGACATTGACCAAAAATCTACAAAAAATACATAGCGTTATATAGTTAATTATAAAATTATATACATATTTTTATTATAAAGTATAATTAAAAAATAGATACCTGGAATTTAAAACATGATGATTGTTGTTTATTATTAAAGTATTTTTTTGATATAATTATGTTCAAACACCTATTATAAAAAAATAATTAAATATCTTTTGATCATATTTTATTAGGAAAACGTTATAGTAATCAAAAACAAAATAATATACATACCTTAAATACTAATCATACTAACAAATTAGTTTTAAAAAATTAAGTTGGTTAAGATCTTATTGTGTGTACGTATCGACATCATTGACCATCTAAAATAACATTAAATGATATAATATTAACAAATAGAATACAATTAATGAAAATTTAATATATTTAATATGAAAATCCTCTTCATAATTAGTTGTTACCCTAGTTGTGATTATATCATAAATTAATCTTAGAACATAATAACAATAGTTGATATATCCTTGTTGGTGATGAAAATTCATTTAATAAAATAGTAACATGATAATAAAAACCATTATATATGAATATATATATATATCAAAAATTAAAAATAATGTTTAATATAAAAAATAATTACCTTTACATTATCATATTTGATTTCATTTGGATTCTATATTGACAAGTGATATTTGTTTAAAAAATTCAATGACCTACCTTTTCAAATATACTTACTAATAATATATGTATAAGAAATGATAATTAAACAAAATAAGATTATAAAAAACAAGAAACATACTTGTCTAACAAGGTGGAAAAAATTCTAGAATCACCGCCTAATATAGATAAAAACCAATATAATGTGTTTTCACTTGGGCTGAATACACATAAAATCTGATTCCCCTTATACTATAAAAATGTTCACATTTAATGTCATTATAATGAACATTAGTACATAATTATGTTTCTAATCTTACCCAAAAAGAAATAGAATAAACCAACACACAATATTCATCATTGATAACCTCTCACATATATTCCACTCTATTTTTTTCAACACATATTGCACATCCACTGAAATATATTCTAGATCAATGAAACCATAAACACTTGTTATGTCATTTTTAACATGTATTGTCTGTAGATACCTAATTAAAAAAGTAATATAGTTAGAAAATTTAAATAATTTTTAATTAAAAATATTAAAAACTGAATGGTCAATTTACGTACATAGAAAACAATTTAAACACATTCATGGTGAGCTCTGTGAAATCAATTAGTTCCATGATATCTTTACAGAATATTCTCAATCAATATTATCTTCCACATATATCAAATGACATAAGAAACTCATAGATATTATCCAAGGAATATGAAACCTGAGATAATATTTTTATCCCATCAAAAATATCTAATGTATCAACAGTGGTTTGTTCTTGAACCTTTTGTTTCCTTTGTGACCTTACATTGGATTCAGGATACTCTTATATAATTTAAATGTAAGAAAACATTATAATAAATTTTCAATAATATATAATTAATATTTAAAAAAACACAATCCTAATATGAAATATGTTGATGAAGTATAAATGGTGAATGTAAAAAATGGCCCATACAATCCCCAACTCTGGTAATATTTATGGTAGGGAATGATAGTAGAGTAGTAAGATCTATAATAAAATGTATTGATACTCAATCATAACCTACCAGAAGAGTCTGGTGATGTACAGAACCCACAAAAAAATTCATGACTTCAAACACTACAATATGTGCATCAGGATCTCCTACATACAAATCATAGTATAAGGTAGGGTCTGAGCATGGAGGTGGATGATCTGATTAGGCAAGATAGGAAGGTTGGGAGGGTTGGGAAGGATGTGAAAACTGTGAGTGTTTCTTAATTTTTTCTATTATATCCTATTGCACAAATACTTGAATTTAACCACCCATGGACTATTTCATATCATTTAGCTGTGTTTTTATGATTCAATTTCTAGGTCTCTTGATTTCTTACTTTGATGACCTAACACTTTTCAAATACAAACACTCACCTCATATCCATTAATTTGGTGGGGGGTTTTTTAGCTTTACTAATGTAGTGTTTAGGATGTCTATCCAACCCTCAAGGATAAAATTTCCTAGGGTATATTTATCCTGATTTTCATCCTAAAATGAAAAATGAAAATGGAATATTACTATTGTTAATTTATAAATTACAAAAAATCAAGAATAATAATAATAATTTACTTACAATTCAGTTAGTTACTTCCTTGTCTTTCTCTATAAGATAGATTTCATTTTTTCTTCATTTCTCTCTTTTCCATTTCTCATGGTGGGTGGGTAGAGATGAAGGAACAAATAGAACTTCATCAGATACAATAGTGGAGTGATCTCTTAGGGCTTCAATATTTTCCTTAGACATTTGTTTCCCCAATAAATTATACCCTCTATGTGATAAAGAATGAGGGTAAACATTTTGAAACTGAATGTCATGATGGGATTTCATGGATTCATGTTATATTAAATGTGAAATAATAAATAATTTGGTATATATAAGAAATTTTAAAATACAATACAATATAATTGTTATACCTAAAATGATTCATCATGTCGGGTGGAAACAAATTTCTTCCATTTATCTTCATCTAAAATGGATACTTGATGAATGAGATTTAATTTTTTCTCTTTAAAAAAAATAATTTTTTGTTACGTTTGATTTGAAATACCTCCATCGAACTGCTGCTAAAGTGAGTCATATTTTATTAACTTCGTTAGTTTATTTAAAATTTAATGTCATCTGTTTATTCATAACCTAAATATTATCAATTTAAAAATATATCACATTCGAAAAAATGAGATAAAATTAATCAATTGAGATATATTAACTTCTTGGACTCCCAAAGCTGATTTATCACCATGTTGTAGACATACATCAAATCCAGATATAAAGTGCTAATCTTGTAACAAATCTCCATTCCGATATAGCTAATAAATTGTGTGGCATTCGGTCCATTTGAATTATTATTATCATTAATACAAATATGTAATCTCCACAGCCCATGAGAAAGTGAAAATTTTGGTAAACATGTAATGCCATGTTTACCAACTCAAGGATTCAATTTCTAAATACTAAATGTTGAAGAATCTCTAACAAAAGTCTCATTAGTAGGCACGTATTTATTTTTTTGTAAATTAAAATTTACCATTCATTAGATAATTAAATTAGAAGATATTTAATAATATGAAAAAGACAAATACCATTATGAATTATTATATGAGTTTGAATCAGTATCTTTTACTGTAATAGGAAAATTTATTGAAATTATTGTGTACTTGAATATTATTAGACAAGATAGTAATTAGAAAACATGATAATAGAAACAGTTAAGTAAAAAAATTTGCATGAATGTGTATGTTTTTTAAAAAATAATTTTTTGATTTTTGGCTAAATCATTACTGAAGAATAAGTGTTAAATATAAAAATTAATTTTAAAAATTCATAATCATTTAAATATTTAAATATAATTATATGAAAAGGTTTTCTCATATGCATAAATTGAACCCAAATATATTATTGTAGTTCTAGGTTTTTAATAAAAAAACGATTAACTATAACCATGGAATATCAATATTTGACACAAAAAATGAAATAAATAATAAAATATATATAATTAAATATCCAATAGTTATTAAATAATACTATTTTTACACATTTAATTTTCATAAAATTAATATAAATTAAATACTAACCAAATTAATTATGATATTACTTTAGTATTCTTCAATATCCCTTCAATATGATCACTTTGTATTTCAGGCACTTTGTCTGCATTATTGTCACTATTATCTTGAAATTGTGTAATATACGAAGAAGACTCATATAAATCAATGACATCATCCTTATACTCATAAGATAAATGAATTATTTTTCCTTGAAAAATGATAGACCACTAGTTACTCTATGGATAATTGAATTAAAATATTCTATTTTCCTATGTTTCCTTAAAAAATGGTTCCTCATTGCAACTAAATATTTTCAAATCTACCTGTTTAAACCCAAAATCAACATTTTTAACGTCATAATTACCTATTAACCTATTACACTCAAACTCGGGGACTCATAATTTATTATAATAAATTTCTCATGTTTTCAAGAACTCCAAAATATGGCATTGATGAAGAAATTGGGTTTTTATCTATTTCACTCAAAAAAATATTCCCTTTACAGATGACTATTAAACATTATTTTGAATGGTTCAATTGTCATACAACTTCTATGTGTTCAATGTTTACCATTAATATCAAAACTAGACCATGTGATCACATTAATTAATCACCCCCCTGCCAACCATTTCAATGTTTCTGATGAAGATATATTTGTGATAACATTCTACATAAGCATGGAAACAAATGTCTTTTTAAGATCAATCATCAACCACTTTTCACTTTTTTTTTATATCATAAAATAAATTCTGTAATATGTGATGATGTATATGATTGAACCTCATCTGTGTTGTGAAAAATGTATAAAGGTTCTTGCATCACTTCATCACATGGAATGATCTTTACCTTTAATCCTCGAATCACACTACCTTTTCTATCAACTAATATATGTTTATATATATGGAGACAAATATACTTCAATTTATAAAAATAATTAGTAAATTACTCAATAATATATTCTAACACATATTTCACAGAAATAGAGGCCTCTATGGGATACATATTTTTAACATATTCATTCCAAAATTTCATATTTATTTAAAAAGAATAGGTCCATCATAAATAAACTGGGCCACATATTTTTATCTCACACAACAAATGAATCACCAGATGAGGCATCATATCAAAAAACATCGGTGGGAAATAGATTTCTAGTTGTAAAATAATAATATTTTCTTTATTCACCAACACATCTAACAAATTTTGATCAATGAAATTTCTACTAATGGATTTTAAAATACTACAAAACATAATGATAGTCTCTCTGACAATGGTTGGAAATATACCATGTAGTGTGACTCATAGAATTTTTTGCATCAATACCTGAAAATCATGATATTTCATACATATTAATTTACAATCCATCAATGAAACCAAATTTTTCACATTTGAAGAATAAACATTGAGTGCTTTAATACCACGAGGACAATAAAAAAATCATCTTCTCAATATTTCTTAATGTGTGAAAAGATGAATGTAAATATTTTATGTTTACATTGACATTGAATGTTAACTACAAACACATTCCCATTTATATCAGTTCCAATCTAACATGAAATCCAACTTTTGTATTTATTTTTATGTCTAACAATGTTCCAATTAAACTGTCACATGGGTTTTTTTTCATTAAGAATAACATTGATTTTATCATTTACATCTAAATATCCATAATAAGTTAGTTTCAAAATTATAGACCGTTGCTTCCTGATATTATTTTTAAGACCATAACTTCTTTTCTTTCAAAATGTCAAGTCAATATTTTTCACCCTATCATAATATTCATCAACCAAAAATGGTCATGGGGGAGGTTGTATTCCTATAAACAATTGAATAATTTTTTTCAATCTAGGATAAGGATAATAAATTGGAAAAAAAACTATTCAATGTACCATGTACACTGTCTTTATTTCATTCTGAAATTGGCAATACAATGTCTCTGCGTCAAAAATTCGACATTCTTTATGTCCCTTAACACTATATCTAGATAAGTTTTCATATACAAGAAATTCATTTATATTGAACATTATCATTGAACTAAAAACATAATAATCTTTCACAAATTCATCAAAAAAATTAACACTGTTCTCCCATTGTAGCTTCAAACAATCAATCAACGCTGAATCATACACATCAATATCATTTCTTGATTCTTTTGGTCAAAAAATCATCAATCTCATCATAACATATTTTTTCATCATACATACATGTTGGGAGGAGTTTTAAACTACAAAAAAAATCCATGAACAATTATAGATACTTACAATATGATATGGATTAATTCCATCAGTATAGAATCCCATTATCAGATTTCATACTTCACTTCAGAAATCATGAAATATTATATCAAATCTCTTCCACTGTGGTGAATTAGTAGGGTGAAGTTAGTTACCATTAGAGATGAAATCATATTAATGTTATTTTAACATTTTTTCCTCAATTTAATTTGAAAATATACACTTAAAACATGTAATTATATGGAGGTGGAAAATTTCTTTAGTATGGGCTATGCCTCTGGTACCTAAGAATGAATCACAATTGAATAATCATAATTGTATGAAAGAATTATTTAATTATTTCATCAGAAAGTTCAAGGTTAATTTTTCATGAGGTTATATGTTAGTACCTAATAATGAATATGAGTTGAATTCTTCAACCATTGTATAGTTTCATGTCCTACATATAGGACAAGTTGATAAATATTTATATTATTTCCTATACAACAGAAAATCATTGGGGAAAGCATGTATCATTTTATACCTGAATCCCATTGGGCATAATAGTTTATTCACCTCATTATTGGAATATGGAATCTCATTTCCATTTGGATATACTAATTTTAAAATCTCATGTATGTTGTAGAATGTTCTATCTCTCCACCCATTTCATTATTCCAAGTTAACAAATCTTAAAAATGATGATAACACAATATATTTACAAAAAATGAGAATATTGGTTTCTCAGAATCTCCAAAAAATCATTCAAAAATTGATTTTTTATGTTTTTAACACCTAAAAAATGAATTAATTTTTCAATATGATCATCTTCCTCTTTAGGAATATTTCCATTAACATGGGATGTTGAATTTTCAGTAGATTCACCATTCTAGGTCCAATGTGTTTAATTAAGGCTAAAAACGTAACAAATGATATTATCTTTTATTTATCTAGGATTTAAATTTATCGTATTCAAATAATTCACACATGGATAGAAAATCAAATCAATGTTTTGAATATTTGGTTTTGAAAATTCCATGAATTCATCAACACCTTTTTCTTATTCAGTAATGGGTCATGGAAAATATGTCTAGTTAGAATTCATTCAATACCACATACCACAATACTTTTTGTGAATATATTAAATCATTTAAATAATTAAATATATAAATATAAACATAAAAATTCTAAACCAAAACCCAATTAATATAAATTATTGATAATCAGATACGAAATATCAAATATGAAACAAATTTTCAAAAAGTAAAATTTTAATTGTCATATTATATAAATGTGTTTTATTGATATTATAATTTAATTATTTTCAATTATCTAACATTTATTTTTCTATTTTACATAGCTGATACATTAGTTTTGTTTTGTGTGTGTCAAAATTTTTGAAGATCACATTAATTTGTTGAGTGAAATGTATGGATTAATTACAAATGATTCATATCTTATTAATTAATGATGACACCATATATCATTGTTCATTGAATAATATTATCAAGACCGTGGGATAATTTCAAAAAATAATATTTTATTCAAAATATTCAAAATTTACAACAACTATAATAAATCACAACAAACTAAAAACTAATAATTGAAAAAACTTAATAATATAATTAATTGATAAATAATTTATCATCAAAATTAAAAAATTGTATAAAATTTAGTGCTCATAAAGGATAATGGATCCTTAATTCGAACTTTACTCCTTTGAATGCATTGGAAGAATGAATAATGAAAGATCTATACCAAAATGATTGTAAAAAAGAACAATAAAGATGAACAAAAAATTAAAATCTTTCCATTATTGTGTATCAGCCAGAAAAAGGTTTTTGGGGAAAAAATAATTTGATGGATGATTAAACAATGGTATAGGATTAAGAATGGATACTGAAAATCAAAAAAATTAATAAAATCAATAAGAATGGTTTTTTGGGATTACCAGGTCTCCTTCGGAGATACCATGAGTTGGGAGGGAGTCATCGCAAGTTGAGAGAGAGGCTTCGTGTATCAAAAAAAATGAGGGCTTCCTAATCCCTAATAAATTTAATAGGTTTTTGGCATCAATTATTACAAAAACTGATGCTGAAGAGTCTGAAAAAAAATCCCATTGATTTTTTTATAATACTGATGCCACTAAAAGGTTTGTCACCATTTTTTGCATCTTTTTTAATTAAATAGACACAAAAGCCCACATATAAAAACATTTACATGACAATATTTAGTAAAACAACACCAAAAACCTCCCACAAATACTTTTATCATCAGTTTATAAAAATCCAACGACATTTCTCGAATTTTAAATACAATATTTCCACCAGTTATTTTTCAACATATATCTCTATATTGGTGGCATGGGAGGGGTTAATCTTCCTAACTGACTTATGGAAGCCTATATGCTCATTGGGTTGATTGAGATTTTGAATAGCCATATCTGGATTCATTGTAGTGATTTCTCTGTATTTTCTTGTGAACTCATATTAGTGATGCTTTAGAAATGAGATATAAATATCTTGTTATTTGAGAGGAATTGAAGCACTAATAAGTGTAGTTAACGAGTTTTATTTTTTCCCCACATTTATTAACTAGAGCCGGTTGATGTTTGTATAGAAACCATCATTGAATGTGCGAGGATCAATAAAGAGGTTATCCTCATCTTTTTCCATATCTCGGTATCTGGAGACATATCCAGATGTTGTTGATAATTTTTTGGCATCTCTGTCCGCATCAGGGTGACCAAGGCCTTGATAATATACATTATTATCCCCTGCTACATGAGTTTTTGCAAAGATGTTTTTGTGCTGATTGTATTTTATAATATCACAAGGGATAAAAGGATCTTGGACCTTTGCGTATATTCTATTAACTTGACCATATTTATGGGGAGTACATTTTCAGTATAGAGAATACTCTAGGGATTCACATGGGTGGTCCCCTAGACACTAGGGGTTGCAACCTGTGTATCATCATCATCCTTTAGTTTCTTTCCAACCCTTTTGTATAAATCTACTTTAGTGTTTGTGGATCTGTAAGTATCAAAGGGTGAATTTTCCCCATGATGTTTTCAAAACATTCCATCAATGAGGTAACCTAAACACCAATGTAATTTTGAAAGTATCTTCAGGTGTCAATAGAGATAAGGCCTTCCATGCAGGAAGTTTTATTTTCTATCTTTCTAGATAATCCGAAATCCATAATCTGATGTATGATCCCCAATCTAAGATTCTTGCTTGATCATACCAAGTGGTATTTTCTCACAACTATCATAAACATGATTTATCATCCTTATGGGACAATAATACCCTTCATTATATCAAAATCATCCTAGGGTTCTAACTGGGAGGAGGTTGATCTAGAAACCATTATCAATCTTGAAAGAAACATGGGTGTGGTTGGCCATTATATGGTTCTCGGATGCCTCCATGCTTATTTTAATCCTACAGAAGAACTTTCCAATGGGTCTCGGCTTAATATATGTTTTCCATTAGTATATGATTAGAATATTGGGAACTACCACATCTACATTGTCCCATGTATCCTCAGTTTTGGTACATGTAGCCTCCCATTCCCTATTTTTGTGTGGGAAACTCATTATATGGGGAATGTTCATCATCAAAGAAGGGTTCATCCAAGTGTATCGTCTTGAAGGAAAAAAATAAGAGCTCTTTATCTAATGAGTGTTCTATTTGGTGGGGTGTTTCCCATGTTTCGAATATGGTAGGGAAGAAGTATCCAAGGGTTAGAGCTTTTGTTCATGTAGAATATGTTTATTCCTCTTTTGTTTTGTCATTATTTCTATGGTCATTTATTCCTCTATGAGGTATATTTGATGTTTCCTCCTTGTTTGGGGGATCTGTTTTGGGTTTTTGTATCTGTACTCTCAGGGTGAAATGATCTTGGTCAACTATTTTTCAAGTCAACGAGTTGTCGAACATTTTTGCATGCCTGGTCGGAACTTTTTTCAAATCACCTTCTTGTTCTAATTGGTAAATGAATATAAAATCCACCTACTCTTAGGAGTAATATAACACCAGGTCTCTATAAATGAACATTCCCTTAAGAAAATATATGAAGACAAACCATTCCTAGATATTATAACACCGACATATGTGGAAAGGGAAGTAGTCACGACGGTCGGTGAGGTTGAGATCATCGGGTCTCCAAGGATGTGGTTGCATGAATAAGTTGTTATACATGGATTCAAATAAATAACTACGGACTTGTTCATTTTGGAATGTGTATTATTTATTCATTCATTCTTAAAATCTCGAGAGACCCTGATTTCATTACGCTTCTGGCCGAGGGAAATTCTATTATTGCATTGCTCAATAGGAGGTGTTGGGTAGTTTAGGACTACCTAGGTGATTGGATATACACTACATCAAGCTTCAGAGTAAAGACTACATCTTCTAATTTTCTTAGGCATTTCTTCAATGTTATAGGCATGAGTCAAGTATTAGATCCGGTTTTCAGAATGCCATCTTCGAGATGTGGTTTTCTTCTATGAACTCACAGAACCGACATGGATACATCATTAGGGTCAGAGGTGTCTCTAACTCATCTCAATTATTTTTAGAATAGATTTCCACTGGTTTCTCCTATGATAGAGGGATTTTGAGTGAATAGGTTAAACCTTTTCATCTCACTGTATAGTTATACACCCTCTTGTTTTCATATTTCATGCAGTTCATTAGGTCAACGATCATCATTTTCCTCTGTGTAAAACTAAATTGATAAAAAAAATTGACAAAGAAGGTCATAACATCCTGTAATGAGTCCTTCTACAAGGATGATATTCTAAACAAAGGTTGATCCTATCGGATTTTGTATACAACACATCATCTTTGTTTCATCCTATTTATATTGATGGCCCACCATCAGCCCACAATAGGATATGAAGTCTGCGAGATGATGTTTAGGGTCATTGACACCGTTAAAGGTAGATAAGGTTGGATTTACAAAATTGAG
This sequence comes from Viscum album, assembly GCA_963277665.1. Classification (NCBI taxonomy): domain Eukaryota; kingdom Viridiplantae; phylum Streptophyta; class Magnoliopsida; order Santalales; family Viscaceae; genus Viscum; species Viscum album. The sequence goes on from OY728151.1 coordinate 1,996,783,503, forward strand.
TGGAGGTAGTGTGGAATCTTACCATTCGAGATACAGATTTCTCTCAGGTGTTACAACTTCATGTCACCCTTCTCTGGCCTCCATTAAGGTACCCAGGGACTTAATGATGTTAAAAAATAAAGCGTATTGATGTCTATGAAATCTCCCCTCAACAGGGAGTAGACGAGGGTGTATGAGGTTGTGACAACTCTTTATCCCTCTAATTTTTTATTCATCCCAAGATTGAATGATTTACAGAAAGTGGGAGAGGATGTCACTGTAATGGAGGGAATCCATGATCATATTTGACTTCCCCTTTTATATTGATGGGTTTCCTAGACAATATCCATCCTTTTTCTCAGGTACTGGTCAATATTTTCGATAATATATTGGAGAGAGAACATTTTTCCCTTCCTGAAGATGATACACAGTAGTAATATTTCCCCTGAGAAAATCCTCATTAAGATGTATAAGAGATTTTATCTTAGTCTTGTATTGTGAAAACAATTCCTACATTAAAATAACCTTAACTATTAGGGTTGGTGATCAGGATATAGTCATACATTGCCCTTTTAACTTTGGTATCATTGTATCATGGTGGTAAAAAACTAGTATTTAGAGGTGCCAAATTCTAGATGATTACTTGGTTTCAGGTGTATCTAGCCGCATTTGGGGCATCAAAATCACAATCCTCTTGGTGAATGTTTTTCTTGTTATGAACCTCTATGTTCATGTATAGATCCACTATGTCCTCTAGGATGAATGTGATGACATTCACAGAGCCATATCAGGTAGTGGTGGTTGTTCCATAAATTTTTATGCAATAAAATTATTCTACACAACCTTCCTCAAGTTTTTTATTCGACCCCATTTCCTTTTTTGGACATTTTTTCATGAGACCCTAGTGGTTTCTAATTTCTATTTAAAAATATTCATCCCATTTTGGTCCATGATTAGTAACCATAATGGAGTATTCATATAGGATTCCCCAATGGGATCTGACTAGCAGAGTTTTGTCTTATGGTGGAAAGAACATCTGAGATACCAACCATTGATATTTCCCTCCCAATATGTTGAAATCAAATTCTCTTTATGGTGATAATGATGAAGAAAATACAGTCAGACCTATGAGTTGGGGTTTATTTAGGGCCACAATTGGAATTGATTTTGTCATAATTTTTAGGATCCAATCTTTCCAATTGGGGATATGAAGGCTCTTGAGAAGGACAAGAAGGTTATAAAATTCCCCCATCCCAGTAGTATGGGGTTAATATGGAATCACCATTGATGTCCCCATCATCCTCTCTAGGGAAAATGAACCTGGTGATGGTGATTGTGATGTAAATTCTCCCAGAAATATGTGTTTGGGTTTATTCATAGATGTTGTGGATGTGTCCCAAATCCTCTTGATAATTGAAGATATGAGAGGTGGAGGCACTAGTAGATATTCACCTAACTCGATGAGATGGGTCCGCTCCTGGATAGTTGATATAAAAGCTACTATTGTGGCCCATTTGATGTGGCATATAGATGATCTTGTAGGATCTAGGTGTGATGGAATCCCATGATGATAACCATTCATCAAAGGAAGTTTTCTGGGTGATCTCAACATATGTAATTGGGTCTCAAAATATTTACTATTGGATTGGGGGGCCTAGTTTGAAATCATGTTGGCTATCCTCTCTCTCTCTCCATTCATTATTTCTATGCATCACTGATGGGGCCGAATTGAATTATAATAAACAATTGGCACAAGCATTAACTAGTCCCCTAATTTTAAAGAAGGCTATTACATCTCTGGAAACAGTATAAGAGGCATTATACTATTCTAAGGGTGAAGAAAAGTGTCACACTCTATATTATCTCCATCCCCGAATACGAATTCATGATGTGGTTTCAGAGATAAACTATCAAAGTGTTGTGATATAATATAGCCAATGGTTTTCATATTTGCATTGTGTTTTCTTAGTTTTGGATCCCATTCTAGGATGATAGTGGCCAGGTCCAGATGATGATAGAGGTTCTGGATGGTTTTAAGGTGACCCTCATATCCTAGAAAAGGGAGGTGTATAACCTTCAACCTCTGATGATTAGCCCTAATAATTTTTTGCGTATGAGGGCTGAACTCCTTCATATCTCATCTGGGATATCATAATTAGATGCAATGTGGGGATAGAACATGATATTGATGTTGTTTCAAGATAACTCCCTCCATATTTGAATGTTGATATTCTATTTTTTAGGCTTACATGCCTCTATATAGTCAGACCATAGAATATGGTTCTAAAAGTCACCCATGGATGAGAATGGAGTGCTTCTGGAAGATTATAGGGAACTTTATGCCTTCAACCCCAATGTTTCAAGAACCTCTCTATATAAAGATGTTACTATTCTGGACACCTCTCTATGTGGAGGTTCTAGGAAAAGGAATTGATTTCCATGTCCATGTGAGATATCTCCATAGGGAGTTTTTCCATGGTGGATTTTAGGATTTGAGTCTCTCTGATCCATCTCCACACTACCATGATGAGGAATATAATGGTAAGGATTATCTTCTACTTCAGTTGATGATCTAGTAGACACATGGGTTGTTTATAATGTCACTCGAATAATGTAAAAGACACTGGCATTTCGTAGATAAGAAATATCGGTCAAGTTCTAAATCATGGTTGAAATATGTAAACCTACATTTTTGGAATTGTGTAGGGATATCAACCTACTATATAAATATTTTCAGAAATTTTTTATATGCATCTGATTATGTGGAGGTATGAACCCATAGAAGAGAAGCTCCTAGAATATCTCTATGATCTATATCATTATTGATATGAATATGCACATGTCTTAACACATGTGCCATTCTCACATGGTGAGACTCAGTTAGTATTGGAGTATTATCCAAATCCTGAGCCTCTAGAATATGTCATAGGTCTTTTGTGGGAGGTATATGAGCCTACCCTGAGGCATGGGCCACTCTCAACAGGTGATCGCCAGTTGGAACAAAAATATGAGCATGATATGAAAATTAATCCCCCACAAAAATATTCTTATGGTCTTATTGATCAAGATATTGGGTAAAATCCTCCTCTTTTATTTCCTCACAATGATGAGGGTGATGTAATTCCTCGGTAGAATGTGGAATATTCACTTGGCCTTCATGATCGATGTGAATATATAAGGTAGATTCACATATATGAATATGAGCTTGTCCTCAGGCTTGTTCCACTCTAACATGATTTCCCCCGATCATAATGAGGTTATGAGCCTGATCATGGTATTATAGAGTATTTGATTGGACATATTTGATATGAATTTGAGCCTTTCTCGAGTCATGTGCCCATCCCACTTGGTGAGCCCTAACCAAAATCTGTATATGAGCCTGATCATGGGCCTTTAGAATATTCCACTATACTATTTCAATATGCATGTTCCCCTATCCCGAGGTATGTGTCTCTCTCACCTGGTGAGCCCTTGTTGGAAAATGAATATGAGCCTGGTCTGAAACCTCATCCATTATCGGAAGAGGTCAAAAATTCTCTTATATGGGAGAAATAATATGTGCTTGCTTTAATTTAACCACTTTTCCATGATGATTAGAGTGTTTAGATAGTCTGTCTATACTAATTAGAATATCCTCTTGTCCCCTTATCTGCAATATTTTTGGAATATTCTAGAAAAGCTCGTCTGTGGTTGTAAAATATATTGGCATTCTATTAAACTTTCTTCATGGATATTAGCATATACATTTTACGAATCCATTATACACTATAATATGTATTTTATTGATGAAGGAATATGCACCCACTTATTTCATCCTTATTCCACATAAATATGTCGATGGACTTCATGAATGTGGTTAGGGATATGTTCATCCACCATGCCTTCAGGGGGAATATATATGGAAACATGTTCTGAGCGAGTAGGGATAGGAGCCTGCATGCTAGTTCCAACTAGAATATTTGGGTACGCCTCATCAGTAGGAATGGGGATATAATCCCTATCCTAGATATTCCATTCCTTCCTCCCCCTATGATCCTTTCTTATTTCTCATGCATGGGCATTATATGTGCCAGTGTGTTAAGCGGTACCCTTAGCAGGTGGCTGGTGGGTACCAAAAGGACGATGCTGGCAATGAAGGTTATCAAGGACCTCTTGGGTTCTTAATATATCTAACCATTGTGTCTTCTGAAAACATGGATGGAATTATTTTTTGAGCACCCAGGTTAGAGAAGATGATATGTATGATCATTACGATCTAACTTCTTTTTTTCTATAAGGTATTAAAAGTAATGTGGTGTGATCCATGATCACTAACCCTTCTATATCTTAGTAGATTCATGTTGATTTCATTGTTTTGGTTTTCATATGTTGTGAAAACAAAATGAATCGAAATATTTACCGAATCATTTTTTATTAATGAGATAATGTTGGGTTCACCATTTTTTTGACAAATAAGAGATGACCAGGGAAACCCTCTCTATGGCAGGCTGGGTTAGGCAGATGGATGATTGGGGGGTTTTATGTCTTGCACAATCATTAACATCATGTCAATTTCTATCTTAACAAAAAATCCCAATGATTCCCTCACCCATAACTGGGTATGGACCCACATTCCAAGTGTAGGAGTTTAGTTAAGGTTTCATTCCCAACAACACATAGGGACAACCATTAGATGATAGGATGGGAGGTCGGGCTCATCACACCACTATAGTGGGAATTGATACCTACACCAGGACTCTATTATAAATTTATGATATGTTCTTGAATCTATACAGAACCCCGATAGAGGACCAGTTACAATAACAAAATTATTATAGTTTAAATATCCTTATATGTATAAATAATTGGGTATAGTTGATGAAAAATGGAAATGAGAACTCATTAATTAATCCATTTGTATGTATCCAAGGTTCTCCATCTATTTCCCTAATTATTTGTAGCTCCATTATATGATAATTTGCTATAACTAGATTCTTCAAAATATGCTTCCACAAAATGAGGCAGTTTAATATCTTGATGAGGGGATTGAGACATAGGAGGTGTCCTACTTATCAGGTTTATTTCAAGAATCCAGAAACACCTATTTTATTAAACCCACTTTTTTTAACATCATGTGTAGAGGACATAGGTGTGGCCACTGAGGCACTAACAATTTGAACTCAATCCTCTAGGAGACATTCTACTTATCCTAGATTTAGAAGGAATCAAAGTTATTAGTTTTCGATCATGCCCTTGGGACTGGCCCTAAGGTAGAAACCCTTATATAAGGGGTGTTCATATCATGAATGTCATCAAGGCTTACATACTAGGAATTACCTAGATGGTGGAGATTTAGGATGCCGATAAGGTTCTCATTGCTGCTCCCCAAGCCCACACGAGATATGATTAGTGAGAGAAACAAGGGATAAAAAGAGATCCAAATCATTACGTATTGGTGTGGAGAATTACGTACTATGAAAACTCTTGAGATGTTATAATATAGAGATCGGGCCTCAAAGAGGAATTATTTGTATCCCTATTATGGAATGAATCAGGTTCATAATAGTTTGGTTGATTTCCCTTTCAACTGAGGGATGAGGTAGAGTGACCATCCCATGGAAAAAAATGGCCTCCAATGGGTGAAATTCCATAAAAATGGGTATTTCATTGAAATAGATGTTTATTTGACATCTATCCTTAGTAATGTGTCCTACGTATCTTGGTTATTATATAAATTAGGGTTCTAATATTTCAAAAGATTGGCAGTCCACTAGTAGATGTGGAAATATTATCTTCCCTTGGGAATGATTGGGTATTTATGGTTGAATTGTCAGATAAATTATGGGATATATGTTGATGTGGATTCCCATTTCTATTTGAGCTTGATCCTTAAGATTTCATCCTATGTATCCTAGATATGGGAGGAATAAGATTTTTCATAGTTCCCTTGATCAATAATTACACTCTAATGCCCCTCGATGCCTTCGTAGAGGCTGTAATACATAAGATATGATTATTACATCTCTCTAAGACCGTGTGAGCTAAACACATTGTGAGAATAAATTTATTGAAAATGATCAGTCTCATTGCTTATAGATGTGGGATCAATTTACTGAGACAACACTTGAGGTGTTTTAATTTATAGCTTGACCTCGAGGAGGAATTCTACATGTCTTTTTTATTACAGGAATCAGAGTCATCGCAGATCCCTTGATTAGGGATTACACCCTAACATTGACCTATATTCGAGGAATATCATATTATGTCACAAGTTGAGGCATACAAACATTCATTTCCCTTTTCCTTCGTAGAGGCTTGTAATGCAAATGATATGATTATTGTATCTCCCTATGCCCATGTGAGTTATGCTCGATGTGTGAAATAAGGGGTGGAAAATGATCAATCTCATTACATATAGATGGAATTTATATTTATTGAGACAACCCTTGAGGTGTATCAATATGGATCTCAGTCCTTGGGGAGGCATCCTATGTATCCTGGTTATCGAAGAATTATAGTTATCATAGTCCTCATGATCAGGGATTAAAAACGATCATTTTCCTATAATCAAGGCATATCATATTATACTGCATGTCGGGGCTTACACATTATCATTTCCCTTTTGACCTAACCTGCTTCCCTACCAATCATGGGTTGATTGTTTGTCTGACACTCCTAGTTTTTCTACTTGATTTGTTAAACAATTTCTTCTGGGCATGTTAAAAGGAAATCGTGGGATCTAGTTTTCTTGTCCGTTGGACATCACGTATCCTATATGGAATGTATAGGGGTTTGTGCCATGATTGGGTTTGTCTTTTCTAGAGGACAACACTAGACCCAGATGGCATATCCTAGAAGCCATTACATGGCCCGACTGGCTTGTCCAGATTGTATCGCATGATCCTGCTAACATTACCTGGTGTCATTATGAGATCAAGAGGAAATATACATAGGGTGTCAAGAGAGTTATTGAAACAAGTTTTAGGGGGTGTCTCAGGTATTGGAAAACATTTCTATAGGGCATCGCAAGACTTGGATGTATTTCTTGGAGGGCACCGTGAAATTTAGTTAACATGTATGTGTGCTACCATAACTGACCTGAACTAGTTCCATTATATTTTTCATGTGACATATAGGTAAATTCATCGTAAGGATTTATTAGTGTGCTTGGACCTCTTTACGTGACTATGATTACATGTATGAGGTGTGTCCTTTGACTTTCTTCGACAACTCCAAAGGACTTCACGCTATCCAAATAGTATGCCTAAGGTGTGTCATGAGTCCTTACTAACACAATTTCATGTTTTTTCCTGACCTAGGTGGTTGGCATGGAATGAATTGGGATAAATGAACATGTATTCTCTAGTTTCTCCCATTTATTGGTCCTCTTTCAATATTTTAAAATTTTATGGACTTTGATGTGTTCAGTGTTGTATTCCTTTATTTATTTTCTGTTCTAGAAGGTGTGTGGAATGTCCTTCGCATATCCTGTCAAAAGTCTTTTTCATTATCTATAAGTGATCACATGAAGTGGCTATGAATTTTTTATAGTGTATGAACCTTTTATATGTCATATTACCTGATGAGGAACATCTCTTTCACAAGATCCACTACTTTGAGAAATTTTCTCTAGCATCGATGTGAGGATTCAAGCATTTTTCTATCTACCAATAGTAGTTCCATTTTCATAATAGGGTGTTGGATTTATAGGCCGCTTCACCTTCATTTTCCACCACATTTCATGGTGTATCTTGTGAGAATATAGGATAGAGTCAGTGAGGGTATCCACATCTTGTGTCTTTCAGTGTCCCTATCGTGGATCACCTTGAGGGCATCGCTTGATTTTTAGTGAGTTAAAGTCTATCCCATCAACATCTCTATAATGGTATTATCTAAAATAAATGGGGACTTATTTGATCATGTGATTATGAATTAGGACATCCATATTTTCCAACATACCTTTTATAGTGTCTTCATGAGATCAAGATTCATGTTGAAAGGCCTTCTCATGATCTTATACAACTTGTCTCGGGCTTTCCATGAGAAAATAATGGGTTTTCATGAGGTCTCTTGAGACCATGCTGCAAATATAATTAACATGTCGTGAGAGTTTTATGAATGAAAGATGCTTCCACCTCCTTCCAATTATTATTTACATTATTTATGTAAAAACTTTTTTGGTGTTTTCAAGTTTGAATGAGTATTTTCAAAGACAAATACCCAATCTCTCAGTGATGTGTCGTGTGACCAGAAAATTTCCTATATGGGTGCATGAGAATTCTATGAAAAAAATCAATTTTTTCCTTATGGTTACAAATGTAGAGTAGAAGGTCATTTTTACATTCTCATGGATCTTCTCATGATGAGTATGAATTGTTGGCAGACATCCGGAAGATGAGTTGGACATGTCATCGAGGTCTCCTAGTGTCTTATGAATCACTAGGGGCACATCAGATGTATTTTTTTATCACAAGTAAATCTTTCCTCCTCTAATTTAATTTCCTTTTTTTTATTTTAAAAAGGATTGGAGGTCTGATGACTATTCTTGGTTTTTTTCAAGGACAATAATCATTTCCATTAGAGATGTGTCACATGATCTTTACGACAACAAGGGGAACCCCTTATTTAAAAATTTTATTCATATTTTCAAATGATCTTAGGTTGGTTTCCAAGAATTTTCAGTGTAAAACTATGTGGAATGGGGGAGCTTATTTGGATGTCATCTTGCGACCAATATTGATCTACCGGGCCTTCACTAATGTAAGAGGACATGTCAAAATGGGGTCTACTGGATCCACTATATGTTATGTGCTCCACATAGATCCTTCACATAACCTTACAGTGTCCATGTGATTACGAGTCTATTATAGGATTTTGTGATCCATAAGCTTCGGACACCATCTCCATTTTTTGGAATAAAATAATTCCCATATTCTGGTATTTCAACCTTTTTGAATTTATCGATGCTCATTTTTTGAGCCTAAAAAATGCCAAATACTCCCCATTCAATATTTTGACCCCTGGTGCATTTGTGACATAACTGCATCCACATTATTTTATCAATATAGGGATTTAATTTCTATGAAAAGAAAAAAATATATACTTTACCAAATCATTAGTATGTTATCTTATATATAGAATAACCCATTGATTCAGTCATGTAGTTATTCTCTCTAATATATGTTTTCCTAAATATAGTTTCCAAGGTTCCTAATAAACATACTCTGATACAAACTATAAAAATAATTGACCATAATATCCTAGATTAATTGATTAATTTGTTATTGTGGTACAAGATATAGTGGATCTTTCTATACAAGAAAAGTGAGTTTAGTATTCTTGTAAAACAAAATGCATTCTTGAATCTCATATTAAATTTGAAAACACAAAATTGATCACATTATAATTTTTTCAGACATTATTATTACCTATAACACATCCTTTCACATCATCCATAGTAAAATTAGTCAATCCTAGGGAGAGGAAATAAAATATAAGACTGGACTTAGATTCTCAATAGAGGAAACCATACTACTGATGTAATCCTAGAATAAAAAGGGAATGAGTAATAGAATAGTAATTCATGATGATCGAATAATTCCATATAAATAATCACATGAGATTTATAATTATCCATGGATAACATAAATATTTTAACAATCATGTGTAAATGATTAACTAATTTCACAATGATTTAATATATAGTTTTTGAAATCTCAAAATTACCATCGAGACTGCATCCCCAGACAACAAACATAAATGTGTAATGCATATGCAAAATAATCGTCACATTTTATCTCTTAATACTTACCAATACATTGATGGGATATGTAATATTAGGCCCCACCCGTTATATAATAAGTCCAATGTGTTCATCATATTAATAAAAAATTCAACTTAATCTATATACCTTAATAATTAGTAATTGTACGTACTGAACGAACTAGTGTACCAAATTCAATTCTTTCCAAAACCAAAGTAATCAAAATCAATCAAGAGAAATATGTTGGATAGTATAATTAGACTATAAATTCAGTCATAATATTCATAAAATGATATTGATAAAGATGAAAATATTTTTAAATAATCAATGGAACATTTCATAAAAAATTACCCTTTTCATTTTTTAAATAGATTATTTAAAATAAAAAAATTCCAAAAAATTATGATAGAAAATTCATCTTAAATAACCATTTAAAAATGTAATGTAAACCTAAAATAAAATAGTACTCTTAAACGTGAATAAATTCATTCATGCAGTGTATGTTGAAATAAATTTTTTTCTCCTTTGATAAAAAGTTCCACATTTAGAAAAAGGAAATTCCCTTCTTTAAAAATATTATATAAAGTCAAATATTGGTAAAAATATAATTATTCACTCATTAGAGAATTTTAGAAACACTATTTAAGAAATATTAATGAAAATATGGAAAAGGAATAAAATATTCCTAAATGAATGAAAAAAGTCATTTTTCCTTAAGAACAAATTTTCAAACATTTGAGTACATAGAGAGAAGGAAATGAAAGAAAAAATAATAATTTCTAAAAATACACAAATAAAAATAATATATATGGGTTTTAAGATATAATATAAATTCATTATATTCATAATTATAATAATTATTTTATGGTAGATATGAAAAATGAATTCAAACACTTTTAAGATGTGGTAGTCTACACATATTCATGGCAATGTAATCATTTTTTTACGAGATGAAGGGAAAGAATAAAATTAATATATTATATTTGAAGAACAATAATTATTTCATATATATAATTTTTAAACATTAAATCTATATTAATAATAAATCATTATTGGTGGTGATGGAAAATGAAATACATTGTTACTCGAGGTGGTAGTCCACTTGTACTCCAAAACAATGCTTTTATTTTTAGTTTGGTGGAGAAGTATATGAATAAATTTTTCACCATAAACATAATAAAATATAATTATATTGGAGATACTGATTTTAATATATCATCATGTTTTTCATATAATTTATGGATTTATAAGAATAAATAAAATTAAAACACTCGATCAAGGGTTATACCTATTATTTGGATAACATGTTTATCTTAGTCCTTAAGAATTATAAGGTTGATAATTTCATCAAAAAATAACCTTTAGATCCAGGGTAAGTTTTTTAGGAAGTCATTTATTTATTTATCTACTAATATATAAGGTTTATGAAGTGTGAGTATTAGAGGATACATGGTGTCTTTTTATATGGATGGGAGAGTCCACACATGATTTTTTATAGGATTAAAATATATTAATCTCCAACGTGATCCCTGTGACTCTAAATTATAATATTTTAAAATTTAGTTAGAGATAAGATTGTAATATAGAGATCATATAGTCTTTAAAAAAATTATGTTATTTTAATCATTATCCTTTTAGTTTAAACTCTCCCCCGTTAATCCACATTAACATTAACGTTAGTATTGAATTGATACCCTAGATCCTATTCATAAGGAATAAAATTGAATGTGGAATCACTAAAAAATTTGAATATTATTATTAAAATTATGGATTTAATTCTATCAAATTCAATATCTATAACTGGAATATTTAAATATAAAAACCCCATCAAAATGCGATGAAAAACCGTTTTTTTAATCTTTGTTTCTAATCATGAAAATGAACTTATAAAAAAATTATTTATTGTATTTTTTATTTATATTGTTTATAATAAAAGGAAGATTTTATTCATTTAATATAATATTAAAAACATAATGTAACTTTAAATTTTGTTATTTAATGAATATAAATTCCAATTTATAAAATTTGTATTTTTAACCATTTATTAAGAAATAATTATAGAAAACTACCAAAAATTAACCATAATATAATCATGACATGATGATTTGAAAAATTAAATTCATTTCATAAAATAAATTTTATATAAATTGTATAAATTAATTATAAGTTATTTAAAAAAAACCATTAGGAATAAAACATATTTTTTAAACCTAAAATGAATTTACATAAATTTTTTTATATATATATTATGAAATAATGAATAATTTTTTATTATATAAAACCATTATACATATTTTAATAATGTTTTTATTCCTACAAATACCTCCAATTTAATAGATAGTTTATAATGTTCCCATTTAAATAATATTTTTGTTGCATATCACTATTTAATTAAAGCAAAAGTTTTTGTGTTATGAAATATATCAAGAATAATATTATTTTAAACTAAATTTTCAATGTTATATAATAATACCTCTCATATACCTCTTTATTCCCTTTCCACCTTCTTTATCTCTTCTCCCTTTTCTAGGTCACCTCTTGGAATCCCTTATAGGGTTTTTTGGCTGCAGATAGGTTTTCAGGTGGGGTCTCATCTATGTTTTTGGTTTCTATGGATTACGAAGGGCATGATCCTACATAGTTGGGAATTCACTATTGTAGGTGACATGTTTCATAATGATTATGATTAATCTAAGGTATATGTTTTAGTGTGTTTCCATTATATTCCAAATTATTTAATTCATAATTCATTTATATTCCTTGTTTTGTTTAATTAATCTTATAGATTATAGTGGTTATAGATTTCATAAATTTTTCATTGGGATGGGCTCGTGGAATAAATGGGTTTGATGATTTATTCATGTTTTCTAAAGAATTATTTTGATGCAAACTATTTTGTAATTTCCTAAAAGGATAATTTAAAATGAATATAATATTTAAAATTCATTGACTTTTTCTGGGTATTTAATATGAGAATTACAGTTTTTGGTATGTAACGGTTTAAAAAGGGGGTAAATAGTTAGGGTTTCATTAATGGGTTTAATGAAAATATATTTGGTTTTCATGTGTATTTAGGGATTATTTTCAATGATTTGATTCCAAATGTGGTTTTAAACTGAATTAAAATTTATTTTAAAGGTGGATAAGGTGTACTTGAACTATTAGAATGTTTTTATGGTAGTGTTGGAAAGTTTAAGGAGTTTTTAACAAATATTTGAGAATGAATTTGATTGTTCTCTATGGATTGACACCCCTTGAGGGAGGAATATATTATTATATCTTTATTTATTCATATTCATGTGGATAGGGGGTGTTTCTTGGAATGGGTTATTAGGTGAGATGTTATTTATTCAAAATTAAATAAAACTTCTTTATGTGATGAACTTACACTTTATTAGTTTCTCATATCCATCGATAGATGTCACATGAGTTTTAGGTAACTATGTATATCTCTAGATATATAAAACCAATAGTGTGGATTTTTACCCTATTATGGGTCACTACCCATGTGAGTTGAGTGATCCATGGATGTATTATGTACATAGTGTATCTTACTGATCATGGGATGGATATATGGCTGAAATATTTTGATGGAACTATTGAGATGGAGAGATTATTTACCACCATCAAAGGGTCTGGGTCGCCAGACCAAGATCATATTACATGAGTCATAGAGTGTTTACCATGATTATTAAATGTAATTGAGTATTTATTAGATAAATGTATTACATGTTTTCTTTTTCTCTCCAGGGAATGATTAATTTGAATGGAAACATTAATTACATTTATTTTTTAATTAAATATTTTTAAATGTTGTTACCTACTGTTTTTTTTAATTTTTTGATACTTTTCTAGTTTACATTCCAATTGTTTTACGAAATTATATAGAATGTTAATTTTTATGTAAGGTGATTTTATTTTTTTAAAAATAGAGTTTGATTAATATTTTTGGAAAAGGAAAAGGTGGATTTTTATTTTTTCATTATGAATTTAAAAAGGGATAATCATTAGATGTTTTATAAATTCTATATTAAAAATGTTTTGATCTACACTTAATTATTAATAAGGGAGGTTATTTAATAAATAAAATAATGTTATTATAGTTTTATTTAACATAATTGAATATGAAAAATCTATTTTCTACCAATAAATTAATATAACTTTAAATAAATGACATTTTGAAAGTAAATGGTACAAACACTAGGGTGAAATCCAATTGGGATTGTTTTTCTCAGTCGGAACATACACAATTTGGTGTATTCATCTATTATGTTTCCTATCTAGTGTCTTGGTTTTGACTTTTTGAGATTTATAATTAGATAAGACCAATAAGGTCATTATGGTATCATGGCTAGTAACCATGGGTCATGATAATTATTTTTGTGTAGCAGTTTGGATATTATTAAATTTTTGGGATCGTTATGTTTTGATATTGTAGACCGATACCTTTTCTTGTTTTATATTAAAGTGTGGATTCTTTTTTGTCATTCGATTTATGTTATGTTATTACTTGCTTCTATCTAACAATTATTTGTACTGTCTTCTATTATAAGTTACACTGATTAATTATTATAGATATATTTTATATGTTTAATTTTATGGTGTTGGTGTAAAACTTTTGGATGGGATATGCAATATTTTTTGGTGGGATCCTCATCCTGATTATTGTTTTTATTATGGGGAAATTGTTCCAAGTTTATGTTGTTGATACCCATGAACAAGTTAATATCCAACAGGGGTTAGGAAAACCATTCAGTACAAGTGATAATTTGGGTGAAGTGATTCAACATATCATCAAGATCTAGTTTATTATATTGTTTACATATACCTCATATACATGTTTTGGACCCCATATATGGATTATCAATGTCCCCAGACATGGCCTTCTTGAAGGTCGTTTTAATGACCAAATTCCCTAAAATATTTTTATCCCCAAGAGAACCTACATGTTTGTGTTCCTCTTTTTTATTAGCTAAATTATGGATAGAACCCAAACCTCCTCCACCACGAGGGTTTCATAATCTCCTAAAAATTTTGAAATTTTTTTTATTTACTTGATCCTCAGAGTCAATTTCCATGGATAAATCAATATATATTAATTTTATAATCATTATATTAGGAGAAATAGAATGTTTATCATTATTGACACAAATTCATAATTCTTTTGCATGATCTTTAGAATCATCCCAATATCTAAGAAGGAAATGTAATTAAAAATTAATGCATGAAATTACCCCTTAAATTTTTAGGGTTCTAAAGTTGAATATGAAGTAAATATAGGTTCATTCATACTAGAAAATAATACCAGAAGTTGTTAACCATCAACTTCTTTAACATATGCAAGTGGATTTGGAGTAATACCCATTTTGGATGTAGTATTATATCTGTCGTTATAATAATTACTAATTGAATTATTGTCATTATCACTATTTTTATGAATATTTCTTCTCCTAAATGTTTTTAAAATTTCTTTACCCTCTCAAGTTAGATCTTTTTTAAAAATATAAACATGAAGAAAAACATTAGGGAAAAAATTATCTCGATGATGAAAATTATCTAAAATCTCAATGTTCATAAATTCTTTACCACAATTAGCATCACTCTGAGAGTGAAATAAACTACCAGCAGCCAAATTTTCAGTTTTCTTAACAGTTTATTTGGGGAACAGAAAGAGCGAAAAAAGTGTTAGAAGTTGAAACCTTAAATTACACCATATTGTGCATGGGTAGTCCTGTATCAGGATTAGAAACTTTTAGAGGCCAATATTTTTGGATTTAATTAGAAGAACTTGAAAACGGATCATAAAGTACAATGTTCCTTTGAATATTATAATTTTATCACAAATCAACACCCTTGTAGGATAGTATTTGACTGCATTGTCTATTTTATAAACATCATGAACTTCTATACTAATATAAATGTTGAAACCCACAACATTAAAATCCTAATTTTTTTTAAATGTTTTAAATTTAAATATATGGATCTTAGGCGTACTCACAATATCCTAACTGAAATTCCAAAACCATGAGCTTCTATCAAGGACTATAATTAGATTTATTTGGGTTGTATGAAGTCTCATACCTAGATGGAATAAGTGGATCCAATGTCATATTGGAAGAGGTAGCAGTATCTATATAAATCCTAACAATATAAAGACTCATTCATGTCTTACTTTTCAAAGGAATATATTTTGTGTTTCTTTTTCTAATTTTAATGAATGGAATTAGTGAACAGAAATAATTTCACCTGATAAGTCAATGCATAAAATGAAGGGGTTGTAGATTTGATGAGTAATTGATGATATATGGTAGGATTATAGTAAGAGTTTTTATTGTTTAGGCCCTATGACGTTAGGAATTTGGGCCATATAATTATAAGAAATGTATTATTTTTTAGAGTTAGGTCATGTAAAGGGTTCCCACTCAAAATAATTAAAGATAGATATTTTCCATAAATAAAATAAAAATACAATTACATGATAGTATTTATTTATTCCACACTAGCTAATGATAAATTTTATCTTGCGCCTCTATATGAAATTGAATATTCTCATGATCAAAATAATCACCACTCATCTAAATTTTTCTAACATGATAATACATAAATGATTCCCAAACATCCTTAACATCATCCCAAATACCTTGGAACCTTTAAATTTTCATGAATAGAATTTGTTTCTTTATTTTCTAAGAAGTTGTAGTACTCCAAAGACATTTATTATGTCAAATAATTTTATAATGAAAAATATCATAGGATTAAAAACCCCTATAATAGACTTACTACTGGTTTATGAGGCTCACTTCTCCTATATAGGCCCACCCTACCTCAAAATACAATTCAAAGATGTTGTAACAGTACCATGAACCTAATATGGTGCCTTAGAAGATGATGGTTCATGTCCCATGGAAGTAGAACCATGATTATCCCTAAGGTCCCTTAGAAATTTCCAATGTAGCATTATCCCATAAGGGATTACTCTTGTGGTATTTCTCCCTATTACCCTTCAATAAGAAAGCTCGACAAATTTAATTCTTTAGAAATTATTTTCTCAAGTGTCTAACATATTTAATTCCCACAAAAAAAATTATGGATTTTATCATAATATATTTTTAATCTAACAACATTATACTTTATATATATAATTACCTTATCAATTTAATTATCACTTATATAAATGTCAAAAAGGATCCATGATAAATTCGAAAACCAAACCATTTTATTTTCATTATCCATTCAAAAAAGATACAATAATAGAAATGAAAATTTTATGCTAGATTTTGGGGATCTACAAATCTCAATTTAACTTTTTCATAATAATCCATACTTCATCATGGGAATTATTTATAGTGTAAGGGTTAAAATATAAATCCCATTTATGAGTTTATAGAAATAATGGTTTTAAATATTGTGATATTATGATCTATTATTTTTATTTAAATTCATTATAATAGAAAATATAACATTAAAACCCATATACTAGAGAGAAACATCTACTGTTGATAAAGACCCAAATCATCAAAACATATCCAAAAAATATTATCACGCCTCGATGGATTCATCCCTTTTGTAAGTGTGAGTTTAGAAACAAAATAATATTAACATGAATCTGAACTTTCTGATATTTCATTAGTGGTTACAATCACATGA
This sequence comes from Viscum album, assembly GCA_963277665.1. Taxonomy (NCBI): domain Eukaryota; kingdom Viridiplantae; phylum Streptophyta; class Magnoliopsida; order Santalales; family Viscaceae; genus Viscum; species Viscum album. The sequence continues at coordinate 1,996,800,871 of OY728151.1, forward strand.
TTCATAGAAACCTTCCATGGAATCCTTTCTATAGATAAATCCTTGAATGGAACTAATGAACTCTATACATCTATATTAGACTCCACATAATCATTATTCCCTATCTAAATAATCAAAGCCTTAACCTATGGGTAACAATTTCTACCCAAGAAATCTTCTTCGATGAAAAAACTAGAATCACACAAAAAATCCATTTCTAATCACGAACGATGGGTGCTTCCATCTTCATCACCCAAAAATCATTATAAACCTACTCTCTCGAACTCTTTCTTTCTACTTAAAATATTATTACTAATTTTTATTATTTATTATAGTGGATAATTTTTTTAATAATAAATAAATAATAATAATAATAATAATAATTATTATTATAATTAATAATATAACTAATGATTTTAATTGTGGGTAAATTAATTATTAATTGTTGATTAACATATTAGTTTTATTATTAATTTTATAATTGTTAATTATAATCATATTATTAATTCAAGTCAATATGAACCACGGATTTTCAATACCCAACCTATAATCTCTATAAAATTTTATTAACAAACAAACACAAAAATGTACATAACAAATGATTACATACATATAAATCATAAGAACAATAGAAAAAGATATTAAAAACATATCTTCATCTTCCATCACTCCCTAGTGTTAAAAAGTATTTTTTATTCCATATCAACATGAATTATTTTCAACCAGGTAGACATGTTTCCACTGTGAAACAAAATAATCCCATATTCCATTTTGTGTTGCAAAATAGAACCCAAACTGGCATCATTCGTTTCAGAATCCTAAGAAGAATCTGATGGAACATTATACTAATCAATAATAAGTATTTATTTACATCATTTTATTCCTTAAAATATAATAAACACTAAATATAAGGCTTTATTCATACACATATAATTTCTCACACTATATTGTCTTTTTAATTAAATGGAATATGAAACATTTATACATCCACTAGACAAAAAAGTATTTGAAATAATAAAGAATTTCCATCAAAGTCAATTAAAAACATTATTTAAAATATATTAGAGGAAAAATGATTAAAAGAAACATAAATCAAACAATCATTAGTATGATAGAAGTCATTATATTCACAAGAAAAAATCTTATGAAACTATATGGAACCATGTTTCATTATTTGTTAAAATCATTATAATGAAAATTTGGATTTATTTTTTCATCATCATTAATGATATATATCATATAATTTTATAAAAAAATATAGTAATCATTATTCATCATTTTATCATTGCATCTCTTTATGAAATCAAAATCTTGAATATTAATCTATTGAGAAAAATCTTCATATAGATCAACATGAACATAAACGGCCTCCTCAAGTTCCTTTTCCCCTCTTTTCTTGATAATTACATATACAATATAAGCCCAACACTAGAGAATATTTTATTAGCTATTTTTCATGATTGAATAATCTACCTGAGTTTTATTTTTCATGGGTAATAATTTATCAAAACCTCCCACTAATACCAAATTTTTCCTTTTATAGGAACTATTATAGTATAATTATTTCTCTCTATCATTCATATCAGATTTATGTATTTAAATGGATCAATGTAAAATATAAAAATATCACATGTGAACTCCTCCTAAGAACAATGATTCTAATGTAATTAATCAAGATGGATATATAATATTTGTTATCATTCTTTAACATGGTCCACACAACCATCATTATCCACAAAATTAGGAGAATTACCAGTATTATTTGAGACACCAACATTATGAGAACTAATTTACAACTCATTTCATTTCTCTATGTAGTTATATTGACCTTTGTACTATAGTCATGGGGAACATGGTGCATCTCATTAGTGAGAATATCCTTATTTGTTTTGATATTCAATGATTTGATATATTGTTATTAACATTCATTATTAAGAAAATTGACTAGGTCCCTTAATGTTTCATCACATATTATAAGGCCCCAGCCTTAAACCTTACTTAATCTTGAGTTATTAAAGATTACACATTGAGGATCTTTTCAGGTTTAGAGTTTTAGAGAATTATATCATAAAACTTTCATTACATTCCACATTTAAACAATGTGGTTACATAAAAGATAGTTTTCATTTTTCCCATCAATGGAAACATAATTAAAATAAAACATGGATTCTTTCATGACACTTCCTTGACACTATCAACATATCATGTACCCTTCCCTTGACTGATGAAAAACATTTCAAAAACATGGGATGAGAATTAAAAGCTCAGTAAGGGATATAAAAATATGTAAAGGAAACATGAGTACATGTATACATAAGAATGAAATCATACTTTACCCATAAAACATAAGAAGTTTAACATACCTCATAAAATAAGGAATAAATCATAGAAATCATAAGATATAAAGGTAACTTGAAGCATTCATAACATTCTTACGTAGGGAGTAACCCTCTTGGTTAAGTTTGGAATACCCATCACAGTATATTCCCTAAATCTCTTCAGAGAAACCTCAACGTTTAACCCCTTCGTGTTACCCAATGCATTGGAGAGCTATATCGGGCTCACCCGCCCTTAGTCTATCACGGAACCACCCATTTTCATAAAAATTCCCAAGAACCCTAACATAAACGTATCACATAAAACATGCATAAAGGAAACATAACATTTCCACATTTCAATCACAGTATAACATTTTACGATATTGAAATAATGAATCCATTAAAAAAACATTTTCAAAACCATTTGAAACATTTAATAAAGAGATTTTTGAATCAAAGTGTCCCATACCACCTTGAAGATTTTAAAATTTTAAACCATTAACATCCATATAAATAAATCCTTAAAACCATTTAGAAGACATGGATATTAATAAGAACAAATAATTAAAACATTTAAAGCGATATTTTGGTTAAAGGGTTTTTACCAAAATTAGAGACACTTGAATACAATAATTGAGGAATAACATTTAATAATAACTTTATTATATCATGAGAATAAATTTATTCATGATATAATATTCCAATGGACAGTGTATACACCATATAAGAGTGAATTGGTGCATAACAATAATGAAGTCTCAATAGAAATGTAAAATACGATGAAATCCCTTATAAAGAAGGTATCCTTAAATTAAGGATAAATCAATCTCAAAATTATGTGTGAAAAATATAAATACACCCAATATAAGTGGATATTAAGTGTAAAACAATAAAAGTTCATTCACACATATTCAAAATATGACATATTCAATAACTACATGTTGAACCCAAAGAAATCGAAATTTGGTTAAAAAGTTCCCTTGGTAAATTTCCACAGCCTAACGGTGTCACTTCAAAATTTAGAAAATGAGTTGATGATAGATAAAAAGGGAATATCATCACTTGGAAATGAAATTTACATCAATAAGGAAATATAAGAACATATCCCAACATAATAGTATGTGAATTAAAAGACATAACAAAATAAGTCTTTTAAAAAGAGGAGGGTGAAAGGTTCCCTTACGGACTTGGGTAACTTTCGAAACGTACACCCCATTGAAAAAGGTTCATACAATGGATATGTAAATACCCATAAATGAGATTATATTAAAAAAGGAGTATAGTAATGGGCGGTACATACACCACTCAAAGGAAATGGTGGCAAATGTATCATAAATCTCACGGGAATAAAAGTGAGATGAAAAATCCCTTAAGAAAACACGGCAGCCTAACGACGCCACTTAAAACATCCAAAAATGGTTTGATGAGATCAAATAGGGTATCTCATCATATTAACACAAAGTTTACAGAAAGAGTAATATAAAAGAACATCCCCCAACATAACAAAGAGGAGCTTAAAATAAGTGACATAAAGGAGAGTACTTAAAAAGAAAGAGAGGGGTTAGATCTCTTACGAGAATTTGGTAGCCTAACGGTGCCACTCAAAATGTCCAAAATGCATTAATGAGATTGAATAGGGTCTCTCATAATATGTACATATAAATTACAGTAGTTTTAATAGAAAAGAACATCTCAATCATAAGAAAGATGAGCTTAAAAGGAATGACATAAAGGAGTGTACTCAAAAAGAAAGAGAGGAGTAGGATCCCTTACCTCGGGTCCGACTTGACTCGATCGTTCTTTAAAGTCCTGAATAATAAACTTGAGTTAATTTATAATTGCATAAGAACCTTTTTCAAGTTCATTATTCCTTTTATATCACTTATTTCCATGTTATAAGCATTATGTAATCATTTAAGTTAATAATGTTTGTTTTGTCGATATTTGGTTCTAAAGTCAAAAGTGGACTTCTTACAATTACATGTTGTTCGTGTGGTCAATGTTTCATTATATCCAGAATGATATTAATGATTTGGATATCATATATATCATATATATCCATAATATACATGTATTTATAATATTACATAATCATTTAGAGGTAAGAAATGAAATGCACCGTTCATGGAGACGGTAAGCCGTACGTACGCATGAACACTACTTTCATTTCTATGTCATATTAATGGAATTAAAAATAAATGAGAGGTATGTATATTTTAATTCCAGATTTATATTCATAATTTATATGTAACATACATAATATATAATAACTTTAAATACATCCTTTATACATCCCACATATGGCGTTAACGAATCAAATCACTTTGAGGGGGAGGTAGTCCGCACTTCCTAAAATGAAATTATCATGTTTACCCACAATGGAAACCATAAAGGTATGACACAAAAGAAAAATAAAGAATATTAAGTAAAAAATAAACATATTATACATAATATATAAATATAGTTACATCTTAATGGCCACATATTAAGGTGTTATATGAGTGTTGAACAATCATCGTTTCGTGAGGCAGAAATTCTCTATCCACAGAAACAGTATGTTCTTTAACCATTTGATGTAGGTGTGTGTATGATTAGCTCGAATTATTATTATAACAACATCCTAGTATATTGAAGATACTGGAGTTGTTACAAAAGAAATGAATAAAAAGTTTTTAGGGGGTTGGAGAAGAAAAATAAAACAAAAGAACACAAGTGAAGGCATTACCTTAAAATCGGGTAACTCTTTTTGATTTGAGCTAAAAGGCTTCCTTGGGAAGAATTCTGCCCAAATTGAGGCTTCTAGGAGTAAGAGAGGGATGTGGAGAGGCACAATTAGCAGGGTTTGGCCGAGCCAAAGGCTTTGTAAGTGTGGGTAAGGATGTTGAGGTGGGGGCCTTTTATAAGAGGAGAGGAGGGGCACTTTTGGAAAGTAAAGAAATGTTACATTATTTGAAAATGAGTTTCGGATTTAAAAGGTCCCAAATTGATATAATTAGAGTATAAGGTGATAAGGTTTCGGAATCCACCAATCCAATAGGTTTTGGACATGTTTAGGTCATAGATTTTACAATATCATTTCATTTTATTTAAATCCTTTATTAATGAGGTAATCGCTGCATCATTATGATGTCATAAATAATTTTATTTATTTAATGTATAAAAATTATAAAAAAAATATCATGATGTAGGAAATATTTTTATCTTTCCATTTACTATTTATAGTCAAAAATCGGACTTGTATAACCCCATGTAAAAATTGTTTTAGTAAAACAACTCATGTTTGTGTCATTTTTACTTTTACATTAAATAAAAAGTTATTTATGTCATTTCCCAAACAAAGTGGCTCCATGGGGTCCCCAAGTTGACCCATGGATTGTCTTGGTCGGTCATGACACATCCAATAAGGGTACGACATGTGTCAAGCTCATCTCATATTATTAAAATATTAGTTTTACCTTAAACTACACTAATTACCTCTAATCGTGATTAAAAACTTAAAAGTTACTATTCACAAAAAATTATTTTAATTCCATTGAACCACATTTTACATCTTAATGACAATAATGTATGTCAGATTTTTAAAATTCAAAACACAAAGGTGGAAAAGTTTCATTTAAAAGAAAAATCAGTTTCTTTAACTACCACTTAGTGGTTTCACTGTTCATCAAAAATTGATGTTTTTTTGAAAAATACCAAAAATTCACCATAAGCTATATTTGATATTACGAATTCAAAAATGAGGTTTATTTTTAAAAATTCAAAACATATAAGTTTCATTAATTAATTTAATAATTAATTCCCATTGTCAAATCAAATTGCATGTTTTTAAGAAACAATAAGTATCAAAAGATTGACTCTAGTTTAAGTCCAATTTCAGTATGAAATTAATTCCAACGACTGCCATTGGATTAAATGGTAAAAATATATTCTAATTGAACTTTAAAATCAATTCAAAAGATAATATAATCATATTAATAAATTATATTAAAAATAGGTTTTGAATTAAAACACAACATTTTTCACTATTCATTAAAAATTGAACTATATCGGAAAAATAGTAAAAATTTACACAAAGTAAATTTTGATGTCCCAATTCTAAAGAAGAATTTTATTTTTTTCAAAGACAACACATTAAATTGTTAAAAAGTGGATTTAAAAGAGGTTCTCCATTGAAAGGCGGTTAATCGACCTTTTAAAGAATATTAGAATGTTTATGCTTAAAAAAATTGGATTCATTCGCATTTTTAATCCTCTAACATTTATTGTAAGGAGTAAAAATATTTGAAAAACATATATAATCATTTTTAGTTAGTTCTTTTCATTCCTGCCATTACAACGGCTAGGCGTTAACTACCATTTTAAATAATATTGTTTTATTATTAGAGGGCAACGTAAGATTCCCAAGAAACTAGTTGTTGTGTATTGGGTACGCCATCGAGCATAACGTCCCCTTTAAAGTAACATTAATATTTTATTAAAAAATATGGATAAATATAAAAATTTCATATTCTTTATTTACCTGGGGTGTTACATTCTTCCCCCCTTTTGGGAATTGCGTCCTTGCAATTACAAAATGGGGCTCGGAAATATCCTTGAAAGTCCCACATCGGAACAAGAGTCGGTAAAACAATCACTTTAAAAGAATGGGAGAGAAGTACAAATGTCACCCGAGTTAACCCACACTTGGATTCCAAGTATGAAAATATGCATATAGAGGAGAAAACAAAGGGTCATGTTCTGATGGAGAGTGATAGTAAACATGTCTAAGTAAAAGTTAACCATATGAAAATCGCAAACTTGTGATGGGTTAAACGGTATTGGATTCCCCAGTAGGAAAAGTTAATGGACAACATTTTTTTTCAGTAACTTTTCATTGAGGAATTTATTTTTGAGCTTAACTAAAACATAAGGAAGCATACTTACTTGTCATGTTGACTTTCAAATTTTACTATATTTCTTACACGAACTCATATTTTCTCCAAAAGATGAGTATTTAGGACGACTTGTTTACATTAAGAGAGATATAATCAACTTCCAGAGAATCAACTAACCCATAGAAGAGAACTATATACTTCCCATGTCTTTAGACTTTAACCAAAACCAAAACCAATAAGCTTAGTACAAGATCAGATAATGTAGAAAAGGAAAACCCTTTATAAAAAGAAAATCAATTCTTAATCTCCAAAATTTGACCAACAAAACCCAAAGTTCGCCGAGGACCATTTGATAAACAATTTGTCCATAAAATTATTCAAAGTAAACCAAAATAAGATTGAAACCCAAATATTTGAAGGATTTAGTCATATAGTCTCCCAAGGTACAAATTAACTTTTATCTCCAAATAACATCAGTTGCTCTTAAATTCTCATATTGAAAATTAATTAACCTAATAACATATCCTAGATGATAGGTTAATCATTTCAATAGATAACCCAAAATAAACTTACTATTGATTCCTAAAATCATCTAACTAAAAATAATTAGTCAAACTAACCAGGGACTTCACGTAGTCCAGTGGTAGGCGATAAATACCAGTCGCACTTTGGTTGTGGGTTCGATTCCCGCAGCTTTGTCCGACGCGACGGGTTGTCACACGGTCTGCGTGTTGTCCTTTTTCCAAAACAATATAATTCTTAAAACATTCCCAAAACGAGATAAAATATTCAAAAATGATCATAACATATTTTATCCTCAAGTTTATCTCATGCCTTTCATTTTCCATCATAACATATAATAACCCATAATTACCTCAAAAGTTAGGATCATATAAACTCTAATGGATACCTTTATAATTATTATCTGAACATCCACATCGATTGGTCATCTCGTACATGATGCATTACAGATCATACCAAGGTTCAAGTGGTTCATCATGACTCCTTGATAGTTGGTTTAGAATAACCACGAGTTTCCTCATTGAATCCCCCATTTTATCTAGTATCTTAATTAGAGAACCACCACAGTTTTCTTCAAACATGTTATCTCTTTGGTGCCTGCTATATCCATCCATTCACTAAAAACAGAAATGTCAGTGTGAGTATATCAACAAAACCATCATGTACTAATGAGGAAGTTAAAAACTAAGATATACTTACTCATTCACTTTATCTAAAACTAGGACTCTTTCTGAAATCATAACAATTATGGTAATGTCACTTGTGCTTAGAGAATACCCTAACCTCTAATGTTATCTAAACTGACCTTTGATACCAACTATAAGGCCCTAGCCTTAAACCTTACTTAATCTTGAGTTATTACAAGATTACACATTGAGGATCGTTTCAGGTTTAGTGTTTTAGAGAATTAGATCATAAAACTTTCATTACATTCCACATTTAAACAAGGTGGTTACATAAAAGATAGTATTCATTTTTCCCATCAACAGAAACAAATTTAAAATAAAACATGGATTCTTTCTTGACACTTCCTTGACACTATCAACATATCATGTAACCTTGTCTTGACCTATGAAAAACATTTCAAAAACATGGGATTAGCATAAAAAGCTCAGTAAGGGATATAAAAATATGTAAAGGAAACATGAGTACATGTATACATAAGAATGAAATCATACTTTACCCATAAAACATAATAACTTTAACATACCTCATAAAATCATGAATAAATCATAGAAATCATAATATATAAAGGTAACTTGAGGCATTCATAACATTCTTACGTAGAGGGTAACCCTCTTGGTTATGTTTGGAATACCCATCACAGTATATTCCCTAAATCTCTTCGGAGAAACCTCAACGTTTAACACCTTCGCATTACCCATTGCATTGGAGAGCTATATCGGGCTCACCCACCCTTAGTTTATCACGGAACCACCCATTTTCATAACAATTCCCAAGAACCATAACATAAACGTATCACATAAAACATTCATAAAAGAAACATAACATTTCCACATTTCAATCACAGTATAACATTTTATGATATTGAAATAATGAATTCATTAAAAAAACATTTTCAAAACCATTGAAAACATTTAATAAAGAGATTTTTGAATCAAAGTGTCCCATACCACCTAGAAGCTTTTAACATTTTAAACCATTAATATCCATATAAATAAATCCTTAAAACCATTTTGAAAACATGGATAATAATAAGAACAAATCATTAAAACATTCAAAGAGATATTTTGGTTAAAGGGGTTTTACCAAAATTAGAGACACTTGAATACAATAATTGAGGAATAACATTTAATCATAACTTTATTATATCATGAGAATAAATGGATTCATGATATAATATTCCAAAGGACAGTATATACACCATATAAGAGTGAATTGGTGTATAACAATAATGATGTCTCAATAGAAATGTAAAATGTGATGAAATCCCTTATAAAGAAGGTATCCTTAAATTAAGGATAAATCAATCTCAAAATTATGTGTGACAAATATAAATACACCAAATGTAAGTGGATATTAAGTGTAAAACAATAAAAGTTCGTTCACATATATTCAAAGGATGACATATTCAATAACTACATGTTGATCCCAAAGAAATCTAAATTGGATTAAAAGTTCTCTATGTAAATTTCGACAGCCTAACGGTGTCACTTGAAAATTCAGAAAATGAGTTGATGACAGATAAAAAGGGCATCTCATCACTTGTAAATAAAATTTACATCAATAAGGACATATAATAACATATCCCAACATAATATTATGTGAATTAAAAGACATAACAAAAGAAGTCTTTTAAAAAGAGGAGGGTGAAAGGTTCCCTTACCGACTTTGGTAACTTTCGAAATGTACATCCCATTGAAGAAGGATCATAGAATGAATATTTAAATACCCATAAATGAAATTATATTACAAAAGGAGTATAATAATGGGATGTACATACACCACTCAAAGGAAATGGGGGCAAATGTATCATAAATCTCACGGGAATAAAAGTGAGATGAAAAATCCCTTACGAAAACTCGGCAGCCTAACAGCGCCACTTAAAACATCCAAAAATGGATTGATGAGATAAAATAGGGTCTATCATCATATTAACACAAAGTTTACATCAAGAGGAATATAAAATAACATCCACCAACATAAAAAATAGGAGTGTAAAATATGTGACATAAAGGAGAGTACTTAAAAAGAAAGAGAGAGGTTAGATCTCTTACGAAAATTCGGCAGCCTAACAGCGCCACTCAAAACTTCCAAAATGGATTAATGAGAGAGAATAGGGTCTCTCATCATATGAGAATAAAAAGTACAGTAGTTTTAATATAAAAGAACATCCCAATCATTTGAAAGATGAGCTTAAAAGGAATGACATAAAGAGTGTACTTAAAAATAAAGAGAGGAGTAGGATCCCTTACCTCGGGTCCGACTTGACTCGATCGTTCTTTAACATCCTGAATAACAAACATGAGTTAATTTATACTTTCTTAAGAACCTTTTTAAATTTCATTATTCCTTTTATATCACTTATATACATGTTATATACATTATGTAATCATTTAAGTTAATAATGTTTGTCTTGTTGATATTTGGTTCTTAAGTCGAAAGTGGACTTCTTATAATTACATGTTTTTCATGTGGTCAAAGGTTAATTATATCCAGAATAATATTTATGATTTGGATATCATATATATCATATATATCCATAATATACATGTATTTATAATATTACATAATCATTTAGAGGTAATAAATGAAATGCACCATTCATGGAGACGGTAAGCCGTACGTACGCATGAACGCTACTTTCATTTCTATGTCATATTAATGGAATTAAAAGTAAATGAGAGGTATGTATATTTTAATTACAGAATTATATTCATCATTTATATGTAGCATAAATCATATATAACAATTTTAAATACATCCTTTATACATCCCACATATGTCGTTAACGAATCAAATCACTTTGAGGGGGCGGTTGTCCGCACTTCCTAAAATGAAATTATCGTGTTTACCCACAATGGAAACCAAAAAGCTATGCCACAAAAGAAAAATACAGAAGCTTAAGTAAAACATAAGCATATTATACATCATATATAAATATAGTTACATCTTAATGGCCACCTTTTAAGGTGTTATATTAGTGTTGAACAATCGTCTTTTCGTGAGGCAGAAATTCGCTATCCACAGAAACAGTATGTTCTATAACCATTTGATGTAGGTGTGTGTAAGTGTAGCTCGAATTCTTCTTATAACAACATCATAGTATATTTAATATACTGTAGTTGTTACAAAATAAATGAATAAAAAGAGTTTAGGGGGTTAGAAAGAAAAATAAAACAAAAGAACAAAATTGAAGACATTACCTTAAAATCAGGTAACTCTTTTTGGTTTGAGCTCAAAAGCTTCCTTGGGAAGACTTATGCCCAATGTTAGGATTCTAGGAGTAACAGATGGATGTGGAGAGGAAAAATGAGAAGGTTTTGGCCGATCCAAAGGCTTTGTAAGTGTGGGTAAGGAGGTAGAGGTGGGGTCCTTTTATAAGAGGTGAGGAGGGGCACTTTTGGAAAGTAAAGAAATGTTACTTTATTTGAAAATGAGTTTCGGATTTAAAAGGTCCCACATTGATATAATTCTAGTATAAGGTGATAAGGTTTCTAAATCCACCAATACAGTTGGTTTTGGACATGTGTAGGTCATATATTTTACAATATCTTTTCATTTTATTTAAATCATTTATTAATGAGGTAATCACTGCATCATTATGATGTCATAAATAATTTTATTTATTTAATGTATAAAAATTATAAGAAAAATATCATGATGTAGGAAATTGTTTTATATTTCCAATTACTATTTATAGTAAAAAATATGACTTGTATAACCCCATGTAAAAATTGTTTTAGTAAAACAACTCATGTTTGTGTCATTTTTACTTTTACATTAAATAAAAAGTTATTTATGTCATTTCCAAATCAAGGTGGCTCCATGGGGTCCCCAAGTTGACCCATGGATTTTCTTGGTCGGTCATGACACATCCAATAAGGGTAGGACATGTTTCAAGCTCATCTCATATTATTAAAACATTATTTTTACCTTAAACTACACTAATTACCTCTAATCGCGATTAAAAACATAAAAGTTACTATTCACCAAAAATTATTTTAATTCCATTGAACCACATTTTACTTCTTAATGAAAATCATGTATGTCATATTTTTGAAATTCAAAACACAGAGGTGGCAAAGTTTCATTTAAACGAAAAATCAGTTTCTTTAACAACCACTTAGTGGTTTCACTATTCATCAAAAATTGAAGTTTTTCAGAAAAATACCAAAAATTCACCCTAAGCTATATTTGATATTACGAATTCAAAAATGAAGTCTATTTTACAAAATTGAAAACATATAAGTTGCATTAATTAATTTAATAATTAATTCCCGCTGTCAAAACAAATAACGTGTTTTTCAGAAACAATAAGTATCAAAAGATTGACTCTAGTTTAAGTCCAATTTCAAGATGAAATTAATTCCAATGACCATCATTGGATTTAGTGGTAAAAATATATTCTAATTGAACTTTAAAACCAATTCAAAAGATAATATAATCATATAAATAAATTAGATTAAAAAGAGGTTTTGAATTAAAATACAACATTTATACTATTCATTAAAAAAATTGAACTTTATCGGAAAAATACCAAAAATTTACACAATGTAAATTTTGATGTCCCGATTCTAAATAAGAATTTTATATTTTCAAATACAACACCTAAAATTGTTAAAAAGTGGATTTAAAAGAGGTTCTCCATCGAAAGGCGGTTAATCGACCTTTTAAAGAATATTAGAATGTTTATGCTTAAAACAAATTGGATTCATTCACATTTTTAATCCTCTAACATTTATTGTAAGGAGTAAAAATATTTTAAAAACATATATAATCATTTTTTAGTTAGTTATGTTCATTCCCTCCATTACAACGGCTAGGCGTTAACTACCATTTAAAATAATATTATTTTATTATTAGAGTGCAACGTAAGATTCCCAAGAAACTCGTTGTTGCGTATTGGGTACTCCATCGAGCATAGCATCCCCTTTAATGTAACATTAATATTTTATTCAAAAATATGGATAAATATAAAAATGTCATATTCTTTATTTACCTGGGGTGTTACACATATAAATCCCACATTGGGGGGTCATGACTGCATTGTCATGGTCATTATTTAGAGGAAGATTGGAATTTCTGAAAAAAAATTCCATTGATAATTGATCAATATTTTTATTTATTGAATGTTCATCATATCCAATCATAATATCATTAACAACTATCCAATAATAAAATAAATCCATTATATTGTTTCCAAAACAATAATAGGATCCAGCACTATTTATGATTTTGTCTTCATCCTCCATTTAAAATCATTTTTATTTTTGAAATTAATCTTCTTTTTTCTAGTATCATTACGAAAGGAAGAAATCACATAAGACATTATGTAATTAATAGATCTATGTCTAATCATTTTTAGATAGATAAATGTATATTATTCTTTTTATACTCAACCCTTAAATTGATATTATCATCTTTTTATAGATAATCACATTCTCAATCAATATTTTAGAGAGGTCATCCTCTATAAAACATTGATCAACGATTTCAAACAAAGATATATCTATTTATTTATACATTTGAATTGTAATTTCAATTTAAATGGTGATATCTTTAGGTATCTTATGCTTCCAATATATAAATTGAAATTCAAAAACCATCACCCTCATCGGTGACCTAATTTTGTAAATAATAATTACATAGACCCAAAAAAACAAAAAACAAATTATCTGTTATTTTTTAAGATGATGGAACAAGGGGAACTATACTATGGATATATGAAACCATTATTTAATTAATATTAGATGTTGTATCATTCCTTTCAGATAAACTACCCAGAAAAGGAGGTTAGAAAGATACCAGATCAAATATGAGTATTATAAATTAGAAAAGAATAAAACATTGGTTTTCAACTGAAAATATGAGACGGATGATATTTTTATGGGGTTTTTTCTAAAAAATAGTGAAAAAGGGTTTATATTTTTTTTTTCAAATATGGGTTTAGAAATAATTATAGAATCTGTGAAATTTTTATTTCATGAAATTTTTTTATGTCTTCAACGCATTTGGAACTAATAAAAGGTGTTGTGTGTATAAAAAAATTTCACTTTATTATAAATGACATGAAATGAATCCCCAATGCTATTTTTCAAAATACCAAAAAGTTGTTTGGGATATTAATTACATTCTAAAAAAAATTCTTATTATATACACACACAAACACACACACACATATATATATATGAAAACAATTAAAATAAGTTAAATTTTATTATAGTATTAAATACATTAATTAATTTAAATTATAAATATATCTAAAAAATTTATACATGGATCCCTTTTAAAAGGGAAGTTTCCCATGAAGGTCTTATGAATTTTTAGTGTGTGATTCAACTTCCCATTTCCCCCCTTTACTACATGGGAATAATTATTGGTAATATGTGAGTGGAAAACAATATATTGAAATTAATTTAGAATTAATTAATAAAAAGTGACCATGATTAATTAATTAATACTAATTAATAATAATTATTCATTAGAAAATTATTAATAATTTTAATTATTATTATTATTAATATTAATAATAATTATATTAATAATTCATGTTGGACCAGTTGAAAATATGGATAAAAATTTAAGATACCCACTTCTGAGGGTTGTGTTGCCTCATTTAAAGCAATAATAGTGGAAAATAAGGGATATGATGCACCTATTTTTAGAGCTCAATCCTGTAATATTTCATTTGTTGATGTTGCCTTAGTCGATCTTAATTTTTGTCACTCTAACCATGGAACTACTTATCCATTTAATGTTGGTGGTGATCGGCTGGACAGGTTTGGTTTAGATGATTAATTCAATATGAAAAATTTCAATGGGAAATTTGGATACAGACTTCCATGTTGATGATTGACACGGTGATCTTGCTAAGAAATAATTGGATAAGCCTACCCAAGGTATGGTTCCATTAGTTGTTGATCACTCTATGTAGGGGAAGAAATTGGTCAAATGTTGCATTGTTTTGGGATCACCGACCTTAGGAGGTAGTAACCCAAATATGGGAACTATGAAATGGGATTATATAGTAGAAAATGGGTTGGTAGATGTGTCTAAATCATATATTGAAGCATCAAGGCAAGATAT
The DNA here is from genome assembly GCA_963277665.1 of Viscum album. Classification (NCBI taxonomy): domain Eukaryota; kingdom Viridiplantae; phylum Streptophyta; class Magnoliopsida; order Santalales; family Viscaceae; genus Viscum; species Viscum album. The sequence continues at coordinate 1,996,816,334 of OY728151.1, forward strand.
TATAGTTCAGTAGATCCATTTTAATGATATCACCACTTCATGATCTGGGAAATGTAAGAAAAAAATTGACGCATTAGTTCTTTTGAAATCATTTTCTAATACCTTGATATAGGTTCAATGAAATTTGTGTGATGGGATGGAAACCCAGGGTGCAATGTCTAGGAATGAATCTCAAGATAAAGGAACAAAAATGCTAGGGGATAAAGAGTGGTTCCATTAGTCCTCCCTCATAAATCCAAAAAATATGAATGTTAATCACATACTTCATAGGTTTCACCCAATCTAATCCAAATGAAGGATGACCCATAGAGAAATTCATTTCTCATTACTGTTATTTATTAGGCACCAAATTAATAATCCATTATGTAAGAGCTCTGATTGTTTTGATATTATGGTCTGGTATTATCCATAATATTATATTTATATTTCAAAAAATCATATGACTACATTGGAAATTTCTCATTTGAGGAATTTGATTTTTCATGGGTGAAAAGGTCTAGTATCATAAATCTTGAGTTAAATGAATGTGAATGTCCCATTGAAGGTCTCAGTAAAGAAGTGTAAAATTGGATTTTTCATAACTCAAATTCATTTTTTCAAATATGGGTAATTAGTTTTAATGAAGTTTTATAGTTGAAAAGTTAGTATACATAAATATTGAATATGGATTCTAATACAATCCCTAGATGGACATTCAATATTTATCTTGGAAATCTATGAATTTCTCTGCTCTAGAAGACATCACGAAATCGTTATTGAGGGAATAATATGAGGCCCCACCAATCGAAAATACATGGTGAAGAGGTTTGCATCCAAAGGGAAAAGGAAGATATCCAAGGAATTTGTGATCTCAAGTGAGTAGTGGTTGAATTACATTCTATGATTCTTATCTTCAGATGTGGGAGTTTTATGCCTCATTTTTCCTGCCTCCATCCTTGTATGATTTACATTTATAAATAAATTCGAGTTCATGGGTTCGGTTGAAAATCTAGGACTAAGTCATTTTCTTATTAATGAATTGTTATTATTTAATAATTATTTATAATAATTACATATTATTTATTTTTTAAATAAAAATTAATTAATAATTAATTAATAGTAACTCATTATTATTATTAATTAAGTAATTATAATTAATGGTAATAATTAATTAGTTAATAATAATTAAAAATTATTTAATAATAATTAATGATTAGTTATTAATAAATTACCTCAATATAATTGTGAAATAGTGATTTAGGAGGATATAGAATGGATGTCTTCAAGATCAGATGATATTCATGAGGACTATGAAGTAATCTAGGGTTCATGCCTAATGAGAAAATTTCCACTTTCTTTGAATGACTTTGAGATTAATGGTTCATATTCTTCTCTTATGGTAGATTCGACTTTAAAGGAAAATAAACCCTTTAATCTTCATGGATATAAGTACTCAATGTACTCAATCTGAGCTATAATTCCAATAGTTGAAGGTACCTATAAGGTATTAGCTTATCCTTCTAATTTAGTGTCCATCTTTCTTAAATTCAAGGGCATCATGAAGAGAAATTATCACATGGATTCTTGGAATTCAAAAGAAATCGGTGATTTTGATCTAGCCTCTAGGTGTTTTTCTAAATTGGGAGAAAAGGGATCCTTGAATAAGGTAGTGTTTCTACACACTACATTGAATTAAAATCCTATATCTCATGCTATAGTATTTGTAAGATTTTCAAGTTTGATAACATTATAATTTATCAAGTCAATGAGGGAGTTTACGGCTTCACAAAATGAAATCCATTATCAAGGGAAAGTGATTTTGAAATATTCTCTAAATTTCATAAATAACTTATCCATCGATGAAATATCGAATAATTAAAATTTCGTCTAAGAAATTAATCATTAATGGAGACACATATTTCATTGATGTTACCCATGGTAGATTCATGGAAAGGTTAAATGAATGTCATCATTATTCGATGACTCGTTTATCTATTTGACAAAGAGAACAAGATGAACCCATTTGATATTATAAATGAAATTATTTATTTATAGGGATTCTATGGCTATAGAATTATATCTATATGCAAGGGATTCTTCTACATTTTTCTTCTTCTATATTTGTTAATTATAAAACCCGGTGATATAGGTTTATTAATTTGAATCCTGATATTCTCATAATCAACGATTGGGATCATCATTTTAATCCCATTAATGTTAAAAATAGCAATCACATAGTTTTTATATGAATTTAAGGACTAGGTTTGTATTTCTAGCACCCAAAAATTTAATGGGATGGTTCCTCATCAGTAAGAGTTAAAATAATGATGGATAGAAAAAATGAAATGTAAATGTATGGTAAGATTCTCATTTTTTTGTTGAATTTGACCATAACACAACTATAATTAAGACACTATTTATCTCTATTTAAAAAAAATATTTTACTTAATGGTTGATTTTTATAGGATGCTGAATTTTTGAAAGGGTTTGAAAAATATATGGCACACTTAAGAAAAAATAAAGAATAAATTGATATGTAATTATTATGTGACAAATGGTAATGATATAGAGTATTGTAGAAAAAAGGTTGGAACAGATTACCACCCTTGGAAAATTGGAATCACATGATCACATTGGTGACTCTCACTGATTTCCCCAGGGATGAACTCTTAATTTATAATTTCATCTCATGAATTACGGAGTAGGAGTTTTCAAGGATCACATTACAAGAAATTAAAGAGAAGCAAATAATCACTATATGGAGGTAAGAAACTATAAACTAAATTCTAGTGTCATTAATAATGATGGGAATCAATCAGTATTCCCCAGAAATGGTGTTAATGACTACACTATATCTTCAAAAATTGATCTTCTGTCAGATGTAGATGATGCTCGAGAAAAAATGTACTTGATTGATGTAGAACATATGTGATATAAATCCATATAAGTGAAATTTCTTGTTTAGATAAAGAATATTAACAATTAAAATGGAATAGGGAAATATATTTCCCTACCCTATGAAATACAAGTACCTGAACAGGTTGAATTTTATACTATTTTAAAACTATCATATGATAGTGATTATGGGATGGCCAAATCCTCATTAACGATGTGGGAAATAAGGCATCAGTTGGAGGTGATAACACAAATCTACATGGAATTTCTAACCCCATACTAATTCTATAGGGCCCCGGCCTTAAACCTTACTTAATCTTGAGTTATTACAAGATTACACAATCAGGATCTTTTCAGGTTTAGAGTTTTAGAGAATTAGATCATAAAACATGCATTACATCCCACATTTAAACAAAGTGGTTACATAAAGATAGTATTGTTTTTTCCCATCAACGGAAATATATTTAAAATAAAACATGGATTCATTCTTGACACTTCCTTGACACTATCATCTTTTCATGTACCTTTCCCTTGACCTGTGAAAAACATTCAAAAAAAACTTGGGATGAGCATAAAAAAAGCTCAGTATGGGTTATAAAAATATGGAAAGGAAACATGAGTTCATATATACATAATAATGAAATCATAATTTACCCATAAAACATAAGCACTTTAACATACCTCATAAAATCATGAATAAATCATAGAAATCATAAGACATAAAGGTAACTTGAGGCATTCATAACATTCTTACGTAGTGAGTAACCCTCTTGGTTACGTTTGGAATACCCACCATAGTATATTCCCTAAATCTCTTCGGAGAAACCTTAACGTTTCACTCCTTCGCATTACCCAATGCATTGGAGAGATATGTCGGGCTCACCCACCCTTAGTTTATCACGGAACAACCCGTCTTCATAATAATTCCCAAGAACCTCAACATAATCATATCACAGAAAACATGCATAAAGGAAACATAACATTTCCACCTTTCAATCACAAGATATCAATACAACACATTGATATAAAAACATTATGAAAACCATTTTCAATACCAAAATAAATGAAAAGTAAAACATGGTTTTTATTTTTCTTTAAAAAAATTATGGCTTGTAGAGGAATCAGAAACTCAAATAATGGTCACGGTGGCGGAGAAGTCGTTGTCGCCGCATATGTATGACAAAAACATTCCCTTTTGTCATTTTGTAAAATGATTCATATAAAAAATGATTCCTTTTGGATAAATGTAAAATTCGAAGGGGTTTATACACGGTATAAAAGAAGGTTGTGTATAAAATAAAATATGCCTCAATGAATGGAGATTGAGACGAAGTCCCATACCTCGGGTCTGACTTGACTCGATCGTTCTTTAATGTCCTGAATAATAAACATGAGTTAATTTCTACTTTCTTAAGAACATTTTCCAAGTTCATTATTCATTTTATATCACTTATTACCATGTTATTAACATTATGTAATTATTTAAGTTAATAACGGTCGTTTTAACGATCATTGGTACTTGATTCAAAATATGCTCTTTATAATTACAAGTTGTTCATGTATCCATTATATCTAGAGTTATAATCATGATGTGTATATCATATATATCATATATATCCAGTATATACATGAATTTATAATATTACATAATCATTTAGAGGTATGAAATGAAATGCACCGTTCATGGAGACGGTAAGCCGTATGCACGCATGAACGATACTTTCATTTATATTTCGTATTTTATAGAATGGAATCATAATGATATAAAGGTATATTATAATTCCAGTGTAATATCATATATAATAACATAACTTCATCCTTTATATGTCCCACATATGGTATTAACGAATCAAATCACTTTGAGGGGGCAGTAGTCCGCACTTCCTTAAATGAAGATATCGCGTTTACCCATAATGGGAACCATAAAGGTATTCCCAAAATGAAAAATACAGAAGATTAAGGAAAACATAATCATATTATATATCACAAATAAATATAGTGTCATCTTAATGTCCACCTTTTAAGGTGTTAAAAGAATGTTGAACAATCATCGTTTCGGGAGGCAGCAATTCGCCATCCACGGAAACAGTATGTTCTTTAACCATTAGATGTAGGTGTGTGTAAGTGTAGCTCGAATCCTTATTATACAAACATCCTATAATATGGAATATATTGTTTTTGTTACAAGAGAAAATAATAAAAAGAGTTTAGGGGTTGGAGAATCAAAATAAAACAAAAGTACTCAAGTGAAGACATTACCTTAAAATCGGGGAACTCCCTTTGGTTTGAGCTCAAAGGCTTCCTTGGGAAGACTTCTGCCAAAAGGGAGGCTTCAAAGAGTAAGATAGGGATGTGGAGAGACAAAATGGGAAGTTTTTGTCTGAGCCAAATGCTTTGGAAGTGTGGGTAAGGAGGTAGAGGTGGGGGCCTTTTATAAGAGGAGAGGAGGGGCACTCTTGGAAAGTAAAAAAATGTTACTTTATTTTAAATTGAGTTTCGGATTCAAAACGTCCCACATTGATATAATTAGAGGGTAAGGTGATAAGGGTTCTAAATCCACCCATCAAATAGGTTTTGTACATGTGTAGGTCATAGAGTTTACGTTATCTTTTCATTTTATTTAAATCCTTTATTAATGAGGTAATCGCTGCGTCATCATGATGTCATAATTAATTTAATTTATTTAATTTATAAAAATTATAAAAAAATACTATTATGTAGTAAATCATTTTTTCTTTCCAATGACTATTTATAATCAAAAATCTGACTTGTATAACCCCATGTAAAAATTGTTTTAGTAAAATAACTCCTGTTTGTGTCATTTTTACTTTAAGATTAAATAAAAAGTTATTTATGTCATTTCCCAACCAATGTGGCTCCATGGGGTCCCTAAGTTGACCCATGGATTTTCTTGGTCGTCCATGAGACAAACAGTAGTCTTAGGACACATGTTGTGGTCATTTTTTATTATTATGAAATTATCTTATTATCTTTAACTACCCGATTACTCATTAATCAAGATAATTAAAGATAATTACCGTCGTTACTATTCATAATTTCCAAAAAAAAGAGTATTAATTACATAATTTAGACCTTCTTATTAAAAATATGTAATCCATTTTACCAAATTCCAAACACATAAATTGCAGTAATTAATTTAAAAAACACATCCCGTTGTCAAAATAAATAGCGGGTTTTTTAGAAATAATAAGTATCAAAATATTGACACTAGTTTAAGTCTAATTTCAAAGTGAAATTGATTAGAATGACCAACCTTGGATTAAATGGTAAAAATATATTCCAATTTCACTTTATAACCAATTCAAAATATAATCTAATCATATAAATAAATTAGATTAAAAAGCAGTTTTGATGTAAAATGCAGTATTTTTCACTATTCATTAAAAAATGAACATTGTCAGAAAAATACCAAAAATTCACACAAAGTAAATTTTGATGTCCCAATCATAAATAATAAGTTTATTTTGACAAACATAGCTTATAAAATTGTCAAAAGATATATTTAAAAATGTTTTTCCATCAAAAGGCAGTAAAACAATCTTTTAAAAATATTAGTGTATTCCATGCTTAAGATTGGATTTATTTTCATTTTAAGCCTCTAGAACACTATCTAAATCATTAATAGACATAGATAAAAATATATAGTATTAATTACTTACTTTGGATGTTACATCCTTCCCCCCTTTAGAAAATTCCATCCCCGCAATTTATTTACTTACCGAATAAGTGGGGGTACTTATCCCTCATTGCATTTTCAGATTCCCATGTTGCCTCTTCAATCATGTGGTTTTTTTACAAAGCCATTACCTGATGAATCACCTTATTCCGTAACACTTTCTCCCTGTGGTCAATAATATGGACCGGTTGTTCCTTATAAGATAGGTTCTCTTCTAGCTGAACTACCTCTGGACTCAAAACATGATATTGATCTGGCATGTACTTTCTCAGCATCGAAACATGAAAAACATTGTGTACCTGAGATAAACATAGAGGTAAAGCCACTCGCTAAGCAACTGATCCAACTCTCTCTAGAATTTTATATTGTCCAATGAACCTTGGACTCATCTTTCCTTTCTTACCAAATCGCATCACACTTTTCCATGGTGATACTTTGAGAAAAACATGATCACCTACCTCAAAAGATAGATCCTTCATCATGCTGTCTACATAACTCTTCTGCCTACTCTGAGTTGTTCTCATGTGTTTCTATATTAGCTGAACTTTTTCTACCAACTCTTCTACCAATTCTGGTCCCATCAGCTTTCTTTCACCGACTTCATCCCAAAAAGCTAGAGTTCGACACCACTTCCCATATAATGCCTAAAATGGTTCCATCTGTATAATGGAATGAAAACTATTATTATATGAAAATTAAACCAAAGAAAGATGTTGGTCCCAACTTCCCTGATAATCCATAGAGAAAGAACATAGCATATCCTCCAATGTCTGAATTCTTCGTTCTGACTGCCCATCTGATTGAGGATAAAAAGCTGTACTAAATTTTAATTTAGTACCCAACGACTTCTGAAGGCCTTTCCAAAAGTTAGAAGTGAACCTGGGATCACGGTCAGATACAATGGAGAGGGGAACTCCATGTAACCTGACTATCTCTTTAAGATATAAACGAGAAAGTTGATCTAGGGAAAAAGTATCTTGTATAGCAAGGAAATGAGCAGATTTAGTCAAGCGATCAACAATAACCCAGATTGCATTATTACCTTGAGGTGTCTTCGGCAATCCCACAACAAAGACCATGGATATATTCTCCCATTTCCACTCTAGAACTGGTAAAGGCTAAATCATCCCTTTCGGTAACTGCCACTCTTCTTTAACCTGTTGAAAAGTCAAACATTTCACAGTAAAATCAGCAATATCTCTTTTCCTTCCATCCCACCAGTAATAATCCCACAGATCTCTGTACATCATAGTACTGCCAGGATGAACTGAAAACAGAGAACTATGAGCATCACATAACAACTCTCTCTTCAACTGTGAATCACAAGGCACACACAATCTCTTCCCAAATCTCAAAACACAATCATTATCAATGATGAATTCATGAAACTTACCTTTCTGAACCAGCTCTACCTTTTTCTGCAACTCACTGTCTTGCTTTTATGCTTGCTTGATTCCATCTGATAGAGAAGATTTCACTGATACCTAAAAAAAAACAGAAGAACATCCTACACCAACAACTTCTATGCCAAAGTTCATCAAATCCTTAAACAAAGGATCACATTCCAAACTCAACATTTCTAATAAAGAATTACTTTTTTGACTCAAATCATCAGCCACTTTATTTGCTTTTCCCGGATGGTAATGAATTGTACAATCATAATCCTTGAATAATTCTAGCCATCTCCTCTGTCTCATGTTCAATTCTTTCTGAGTGAATATATACTTTAAACTTTTTTGATTGGTATATATTTCACACTTTACTCCATACAAATGATGCCTCCATGTTTTTAAAGCGAAAATCACAACAACTAATTCCAAATCATGTTTAGGGTAATTTACCTCATGAGTTTTCAACTGTCGTGAAGCATGAGCAATTACCTGATCATTCTGCATTAGGACGCTACCAAGTCCTTTCAATGAAGCATCACTGTAGATAACAAACTCACCATTCCTGGATGGTAGTGCCAAAACTGGAGCATTCACCAATCTTCTTTTTAGTTCCTAAAAACAATAATCACATTCTTTTGTCCAAATAAACTTAACACCCTTCCGAGTTAGCTTAGTCATTGGACTAGATAACCGTGAAAAATTTCTAACAACCCTTCGGTAATAGCCTGCCAAACCAAGGAAGCTATGAATCTCTATTACATTTGTGTGTCTTGTCCATTTTTCAACAACCTTTGTTTTTGCAGGATCAACAGTTCTCCCATTTTTAGAAACAATGTGACCAAGGAAAGAAATTTGTTTCAGCCAAAACCCAAACATGCTGAATTTCCCATACAATTTCTTTTCTTTTAAGGTTTTCAAAATAACCCATAAATGTCTTTCATGCTCCTCTTTACTTTTAGAAAACACCAAAATATCATCAATGAAAACCACCACAAACTTATCCAAGAACACATGGAAAATTCTATTCATTAAGTCCATGAATACATCAAGTGCATTGGTTAGCCCAAAAGGCATTACTACAAATTCATAATGGCCATATCTTGTACGAAAAGCAGTCTTCGGAACATATTCTTCCTTTACCTTCAGCTGATGGTACCCCGATCTCACGTCAATATTTGAAAAAAACTGAGCTCCCTGGAGCTGATCAAACAAATCATCGATGTGAGGCAAAGGATATTTGTTCATAACAGTGATGTGATTCAAGGCTCTATAATCAATGCGAAGACTCATAGAACCATATTTATTTTTAACAAATAAAACAGGAGTACCCCATGGTGATGTGCTAGGTCGAATGAAACCTTTCTCTAATAAATCTTGAAATTGCTCCTTCAACTCTAAAAGTTCAATTTGAGCCATTCGATAAGGGGGTTTTGAAATTGGCTTTGCATCAGGAACAAAGTCAACAGTAAATTCAAATTCCCAATCTAGTATTATTCCTGGCAACTCATCAGGAAAAACATCAGGATACTCATTTACCACTGGCACATCATTAATCTGAACAGTTCCTTTATTTTCAACGATGTGTGCAAGGTAACATTCATTTCCATCTTTTAAAAGTTTCTCGGCCTCTTGATATGTTATCAACAGTAAGGGTTCATTCTTGTACACAAACTAAAAGTCTTTCTGAAAAGAAACTTCTTTAGCTCTACTGTCAATCTTATCATGGTAAATAGAGAGCCAATATATACCCAGGATAACATCAAACTAAACTAGAGCTAAAACAATATGGTTCTCAAGTAGGTTCTTTCCACGGATAAGGATAGGAAGGTTCTTATAAATTCTTTTTTCCTCAACATTTCCCCCAGGGGTTTTTACGACATGTTCAGGAGTCATTTCTTGAGATGGTATTCCCATTTTACTAGAAAAGTTTTCAGAGATGAAAGAATGTGTAGACCCCGAATCAAACAACACACTGGCATAATCTGAAAAAAACAAACAAAGTACCTAATACAACTTCATTTGACGGCCTGACATCTGCTGAAGTAGTTGCAAAGGATTTCACCACCCCTTTCTGATTGTAGTCTAATTGCTTCCCATCACTGAAGCTCTTTGTCGGACACTCGTTTTCATAGTGACCCATCTCATTGCAGTTAAAACATTTCACTAACTGTAAATCAAATTTGTTCATACCATCACCCTGATCTTTTTCAGTGCAATCACGATCCTTATGTCCCATCTTACCGCATCAGTAGTACTTTCCATAATTCCGAAGAAATTCCCCAGCATGCCTTTTACCACATTTATCACAAACTGGAAACTTAGTTTTCTTACCATCAAACCTTTTTGAAGAATTCTTTCCTTTCTCCTGCCACCTCGGTCTCTTCTTTTGCTGGTTGTTATAGAACACTTGATCATCGCCAAACTCCATTTCCACCTTCTCAACACATCATACTTGCTTTTCATAACTTTTAAACTCACAAGAAGCTAAAGCCCTTCGATATTTTGGCTTTAATCCTGAGTAAAAACGATTGATTTTACTATCAAGGTCTCAGACAAAATTTAGAGCATACCTTTCCAATCGAGTGAACCTTTCTTCATAGGTTGCCACTGAGTCTTCCTCTTGCCTCAATTCCAAGAATTGTTTTTCCATCCTATGTCAAACAGTCTTAGGAAAATAATTTTCAAGAAACATACCTTTGAATTCATCCTAGTCGAGAGCATGAATCTCATCAGCGTCCCTGATATTTTTAACCTTTGACCACCACTGATCTGCTTCACCCTCCAAACGGTAAGTAGCAAGACTAACCTTTTGATTGTCTGAACACCCCATGAAATTTAAAATCTTCCCTAGTGCTTTAATCCTCCCTTCAGCTAACACAGGGTCAGATGATCCTATGAATTATGGGGGATGTTGCCTCATGAAATGTTCCACCACTGACATGTTCCTCTACGGTTGATCTGGCTGATCTCGTGCATTGATACCACCACCATTTATCGCTTGAGTCAACTGCGCCATTACTGCAACAAACTGTTCAGTTCCAATTCCGACCATCTCTGGATGCTGATTCAGAAGGTTATTTCCTCTTGTATGCCTTCCTAGCACTGCTTCCCTGTTTCCTCTACAGAAAACCATTCTGAACAAACATGTCTTAGATGAAGAAACACTGTAATGTTCAAATGCTATATCACTTCAATTTGACCATAAAAAAATATTTTTGGATAATCATTTAATAGAATTCTAACTCCTAATGTTATCTAAACCGTCCTTTGATACCAACTATAAGGCCCCGGCCTTAAACCTTACTTAATCTTGAGTTATTACAAGATTACACATTGAGGATCTTTTCGGGTTTAGAGTTTTAGAGAACTAGATCATAAAACATGCATTACATTCCACATTTAAACAAATTGGTTACATAAATATAGAATTCGTTTTTCCCATCAATGGAAATATATTTAAAATAAAACATGGATTCTTTCTTGACACATCCTTGACACTATCATCTTATCATGTACCTTTCCCTTGACCTGTGAAAAACATTCAAAAAAAACTTGGGATGGGCATAAAAAAAGATCAGAATGGGTTATAAAAATATGGAAATGAAACATGAGTTCATATATACATAAGAATGAAATCATACATTACCCATAAAACACAAGAACTTTAACATACCTCATCAAATCATGAATAAATCATAGAAATCATAAGACATAAAGGTAACTTGAGGCACTCATAACATTCTTACTTTGGGAGTAACCCTCTTGGTTACATTTGGAATACCCATCACAGTATATTCCCTAAATCTCCTCGGAGAACCCTTAACGTTTCACTCCTTCACGTTACCCAATGCATTTGAGATCTATTTCGAGCTCACCCACCCTTAGTTTTTCACAGAACCACCCGTCTTCATAATAACGCCCAAGAACCTCAACATAATCGTATCACATAAAACATCCATAAAGGAAACATAACATTTCCACCTTTCAATCACAAGTTATCAATACAACACATTGATATAAAAACATTATGAAAACCATTTTAAATACCAAAATAAAAGAAAGGTAAAACATGGTATTTATTTTTCTTTAAAAAAATTGTGGCTTGTAGAGGAAGCCGAAACTCAAATAATGGTCACGGTGGCGGAGAAGTCATTCTCGCCGCATATGTATGACAAAAACATTCCCTTTTTTCGTTTTATAAAATGATTCATATAAAAAAAGATTAATTTTGGATAAACATAAAAGTCAACGGGGTTTATACACCGTATAAAAGAAGGTTGTGTATAAAATAAAATATGCCTCAATGAAAGGAGATTGAGACGAAGTCCCATACCTTGGGTCCGACTTGACTCGATCATTCATTAATGACCTGAATAATAAACTTGAGTTAATTTATACTTTCTTAAGAACCTTTTCAAGTTCATTATTCCATTTATATCACTTATTACCATGTTATGAACATTATGAAATTATTTAATTTAATAACGGTCGTTTTAACGATCATTGGTACATGAGTCAAAATATGATCTTTATAATTACAAGTTTTTCATGTATCCATTATATCCAGAGTTATAATCATGATTTATATATCATATATATCATATATATCCATTATATACATGCATTTATAATATTACAAAATCATTTAGAGGTATGAAATGAAATGCACCGTTCATGGAGACGGTAATCCGTACGTACGCATGAACGCTTCTTTCATTTATATTTCGTATTTTATAGAAAGGAATCATAATGATATAAAGGTATATTATAATGCCAGTGTAATATCATATGTAATATCATAACTCCTTCCTTTATACATCCCACATATGTTATTAACGAATCAAATCACTTTGAGGGGGCGGTAGTCCACACTTCCTTAAATGAAGATATCACGTTTACCCATAATTGGAACCATAAAGGTATGCCCAAAATGAAAAATACAGAAGCTTAAGGAAAAAATAAACATATTATATATCATATATAAATATAGTGTCATCTTTATGGACACCTTTGAAGGTGTTAAAAGAATGTTGAACAATCATCGTTTCGGGAGGTAGAAATTCGCCATCCACGGAAATAGTATGTTTTTTAACCATTAGATGTAGGTGTGTGTAATTGTAGCTCGAATCCTTCTTATAAAAACCTCACAGTATATGGAAGATACAGTTTTTGTTACAAAATAATAGAATAAAAAGAGTTTAGGGGGTTGGAGAAGCAAAATAAAACAAAACGACTCAAGTGAAGAGATTACCTTAAAATCGGGTAACTCTCTTTGGTTTGAGCTCAAAGGCTTCCTTGGGAAGACTTCTGCCCAAAGTGAGGCTTCAGGAGTAAGATAGGGATGTGGAGAGACAAAATGGGCAGTGGTTGGCCGAGACAAGGCTTTGTATGTGTGGGTAAGGAGGTAGAGGTGGGGGCCTTTTATAAGAGGAGAGGAGGGGGACTCTTGGAAAGTAAAAAAATGTTACTTTATTTTAAAATGATTTTCGGATTAAAAAGGTCCCAAATTGATATAATTCGAGGGTAAGGTGATAATGGTTCTAAATACACCCATCCAATATGTTTTGGACATGTGTAGGTCATAGATTTTACATTATCTTTTCATTTTATTTAAATCCTTTATTAATGTGGTAATCGCTGCATCATCATGATGTCATAAATAATTTAATTTATTTAATATCTAAAAATTATAAAAAAATACTATGATGTAGGAAATCTTTTTATCTTTCCAATGACGATTTATAATAAAAAATATGACTTGTATAACTCCATGTAAAAATTGTTTTAGTAAAATAACCCATGTTTTTGTCATTTTTACTTTTACATTAAATAAAAAGTTATTTATGTAATTTCCCAACCAAAGTGGCTCCATGGGATCCCCAAGTTGACCCATGGATTATATTGGTCGTCCATGAGACAAAACGTAGACTTAGGACACATGTTGTGGTCATTTTTTATTATTATTATATTATCTTATTAACTTTAACTACCCGATTACTCATTAATCAAGATAATTAAAGATAATTACCGTTGTTACTATTCATAATGTCCAAAAACAAGAGTCTTAATTACATAATTTGGACTTGCTGATTCCAAATATGTAATCCATTTTACCAAATTCCAAACACATAAATTGAAATAACTAATTTTAAAAAAACTTCCCGTTGTCAAAACAAATAGCGGGTTTTTTAGAAACAATAAGTATCAAAAGATTGACACTAGTTAAGTCCAATTTCAAAATGAAATTGATTCCAATGACAACCATTGGATTAAATGGTAAAAATATATTCTAATTTCACTTTAAAACCAATTCAAAATATAATGTAATCATATAAATAAATTAGATTAAAAAGCATTTTTGATGTAAAATGCAGTATTTTTCAATATTCATTAAAAATGAACATTGTCAGAAAAATACCAAAAATTCACAAAAAGTAAATTTTGTTGTCCCAATCATAAAGAATATGTTTATTTTGACAAACATAGCTTATCAAATTGTCAAAATATAGATTTAAAAATGGTTTTCCATCCAAAGGCAGTAAAATAATCTTTTAAAAGTATTAGTGTATTCCATGCTTAAGATTGGATTTATTTTCGTTTTAAGCCTCTAGAACACTATATAAATCATTAATAGACATAGATAAAAATATATATTATTCATTACATATGTGGGATGTTACAAATTTATCCGAGGGTTCCTTTGGGGTTAGATTATTGATCCTTGTAACCATCAAATTAGGGGTCATTGGGCATTAAAATGGTAATGGTCTATATATGGGGTGGGTCAAACCATGGAGGGGGCGGGATCTATCTTTACTCTCCTTGGGGGTGTTGTTTAATTTATTATAACTTTCAAGACCATAAATAAATTTATAATAATATAATATTATTTCATCATTAGGAGTGGGAAGCTAAATCTCACATTAGATATCCAAAATTATTTCAATTGAACCCTATCATATAAATGGAAAACATGTATTTTAGATATATAAATAAATAATTATATTAATTACTAAAAAAATTATTATGAAAAATCATTATGGTTCATTATTAATTATTATTTTTAAAATTTATTAATTTTTTTTGTATGTCACGTCCCACCCCCACTATTACCCCTCATATGTTGATAGTGGTGTTGGGTAGTGATTCTCTAAGACACCCCTCCAATTGGTCACAGATTCACGACTAGCGCCTAGGGTATACCATATATAAATGAAAGGAACATCCCTTAATAATCCTTGGAATAAATAAACATCATCCAATAATCTCCACATCATAAATAAATAGTACATCTACATAATCTCAATACATGATAAAACATACAATATAGAAGTAAAACTGATAAGAAATGCTTAACCACACTTGTGATAGTTAACACGCTCACTCAAAACTCACAAATAGTCACACAAGATAGTAATGACCAAATCAATAACACGCTCCCTCCGATTGACATGAAAAATAGTTTATATATATATATGGGTGAGTATATAATTTTACTCAATCAGATACTCACTGAAACCTCTTAGGAAAATTTTTGTGATGTACACTAAATCCCCAAAAAACATATTTATAAATGAACTCATCACCCAATAAAGTGTAATATGTTTCAATCATCCCCATGACCCACTCAATAAGTAATGCATATTATATGGTACAATCATAATAAACCATAAATATAAAAATTTCACCCTACTACCATATTCTCATAGAAAACATTCATCTGAAACCCCATTGTCTCAAGTCCTAGAACTCCCCTATCTTCTTAAGTCATCATGCACATCTGGGAAATAACACCATTATCACATCTCACATGCTTTTCATCTCATCATATCCACATCATTTTCAAATCTCATAACATTTTTTTATGTTTGGAATCCACCACTAGACTTCCATCATGAACTACACCTCAATCAATCACTTCTCATGTATTATTACACCTGCAATTACCATAGTAATTATAGCAAGAAACAAGTAGGAGTTATAACCACAATCCATCACAACCTATATATACATATATGTAAAAATTACAATATCATGTATGAGAACATATCCAATAAAATCAATCTACCATAACCTATGTTGGGTTTTATACATTATATTGCTGGGGAGTGATCATGGAATATGGAGTTGTAAGCCATATATTCCCTCAAAAAACTAAATATTAGGAAAAAGTTAGAACCCAAGGCTCGTATGGTTATTGTGTTACCTAACCAACTTAGGTGTAAAATTTAATAAAAAAACATAAAAGTATAGATAACAAACAACCACACTGAAGACAATCACCTATCCTAGAATCAATATATTTTCATCATCCTGTATGAAATCCCACCTGCTATCTCTAATAGTAAACTAATAAAACTAAAGGAACACAAGCATAAAAGGTTTATAATTTCATTCATTATGTAATCCATATATTATCATTTCCTTTATAAACCCAAAATATATTTTTTATGTTAATTAAATAATTCTTCTATATCTAGGTCTTCTATAACCAATTATTAAAGTTCCCATTTTCATATCCATGATATCTATGAATTTACAAACCACATCAGGTATTTATCTAACACATCATTCATAATAAACAATTTTTCCCAATGGGTTCATTTATAATATATTACAATTCCATATTATTGTTATTTTATTGATCAACTTGAAAATTCACAAGGGGAAATCTACACAAAGGAAATTTCTATCTACAACATGCAAGAAATAAGATATCAAATTGCTATAATAATGAAATAAAATATGAAAACATGAATGCATGACTCTAAAAATGTGATAATAATCCCATAATCTATGTTATAATGAAAAGATTGTATGAAATCCCCAATTTCAGCCTATTCCAACATTTCCATCATCAGGGGCCACATTTACAGTCAAAACATAGGAAAAACATCCCATCCATTATCGTATAATCAAACCATAACAGATTCTATATAAAATCATATAAGGTATTTAACATATAAATCATGGTAGAAATACTATTTCTACCACAAACAAAAAACTCAAGGGGAAACTAAGGCCATAACCTCAATCCATTCAAATACATAACAATCCTAACTCAGTTAACAAAAACCCCTAACATTTATTTACAAAAAATTATTTTTCCTTACCATATATGATAATTGATTCATTATAAACATATTTATTAATATATAAACATAATTAATTAGTGTCTTAAATAGGTACGTAATAACAAACAAGGCTAATTAAATTCTTCATATTCTTAAATATTTTCAAGGAAGAAATTTATAATGTACGAGGTAGGCTTTGGGATTTTCTTCATTATTTTCCCTCAATAATATATTACATGTTTAAAAAACTAGAAACCATGTATTTCATTAAGAAATATATAATATATATTATATAAATTATATATATATACTCATAGTAAAAATTACAATATGAATAAATTTCAAGGAATAATTGAAATGTTACATAAATTCAATGATGGATTATTTTTATTTTCTTACATTCTTTAAATTTCTTATCATGTTTTCAACATATTAATTCCAAAGGGGAGCATAAATGATAATATAATCATTCTTACACACTGTCTAAAAAATATTGAAGATCGTCTAATATAGAATAATGTTTTATCACATAGAATGATAGAATCCAATTAAATATACCATATTTCATTTTAATCTCTTAATTACCAGTTAAAATGTTCATTAAAGATAACCTCATCCATTTACTAATAATGATAAAGCATGAAAATACCCCACATTCACATAAATAATATAATTCATGGATCCCACACACAAAGATAATCATCAACATCACTACATTGAATCCATATAAAAGTGGGGAGAATCCTCCCAAACCAAAACCCTTGAGGGGTACTTCTTGAATCATAGTAACTAAACACAAAATGTAGGGGGACAGAACCCCAATGAAGACTCTATCTTAGAATCCAAGGTTCCACTGGCTGAGTAAGGTATAGGGGGAAAGGGGTAATATCTTAATAAAATAAAATATAGATAATATCTATATCTAAATAGTAATAATCTAAGAAAACCCATCTTATCCCACCTAATATGAGAAAAAAAGGAATAATAAGTTGTTTTTTGAGCCCCATGTCTCTCTCAATCCTCGGTAGGTGAGGTTTAAAACTTGAATTATGAGAGGGAATATAATAATATGTCCCTAAATCCCTTAACGTGACTAATTCAACTGCCACCAGGGAATTTTTCTTACCCCAAAAACTTGTGGTTACCTTCTAACATGGATGAAATGGGGAACCTCTATGGTATGAAAAAAGTATCCTTGTAGTTTTCCATCCTATCATGGGAAGGTACATGATTTCAATATCTCACACTCACTATTTGTAGCTCACGCACAAAAAATTGTGTTCTAATACAAGAACCAGAATTGCCACCAACATGACCAATGGGGTATTCCAATTTTCCATATGGAGACTCACCGAGAACTAAAAATAGAACTCATGTGTTTCATCATTATTGAGGTGCATTGAGACTGCACCAAAGCACCAGGGCATGCACTACACAAAAAAACATATGTTGTTTTCTCAAAAACATTGACCACTATAGGCATTTCTATAGCGACCCATACTATTAATACTTTGATATTACAATAGAATTGATGTAAATTCAATAGAAACATATAAAAAACCATGACAAGACCAAATAGGTATAGTGTCTTTAGAAACTAGGATGCATAAAAAATTAGTTCATAAAACATCTACATTATCTCCTGTTTATTTCATCATAACTACAATTATTTTTGGAATATCATGCATGACATCCATATTCATCACCTGGGGAAAATAAAAATATTAAAGTGTGAGCTCAAATTCTCGGTAGCAGTAAACAAAGAAAATATCAGTCATATCATATTCATAAGAACATAACATTGGAAAATTTTATCATACATATAGAAGATCATAAGATCATGTCATGGGATAAATGATAAAAGTGAAATATAATCCAAATAATTATAAAATAAAACATTAAATTTTTTGGAATACACACATAATCATATAAAATCATTTCATATTATTTGAGGCTCATTTCCAATACCATCATAGTGGATGATGTCCATTACTAAACCGAGTTCACTCATAGTTCCAGCCCTTTATTACTGAACCATATTTACTTATCATTCTCGTCATGTATATCTAACGCTTTATAAATCATTACCCAATTCATTGGACGAAGATATAGGTCTCACCCATCTCACAAAGAAATCATTCTTATATTTTCCACAAAATCATAAATCATTCATCATACCATAACCCATGAAATAAAATGGGTTTCTTAAACATCATTAAATCATAACATAATCCCTAAATGGGTATTATAAAAATAATTCCATCATTTAAAAAACTTAATAAAAGTATTAATAGGGATATAATCATAAACCTATGTAATCATAGATGGAAAATAATTTTTATAAAACACTTGAACTTCATTCCAGATAAAAATATTTTTTTTCAAAAAAATGTTTTCCTTCCTTAAAAAACAATATTTTAGAAGAAAAAATTTCTTTTAAAAATAACCTTTTAAGATTGAAGGTGAGGATTCAAGGAAATTATAAATTATTAAAGTGTAAAAATCCTTTCATGTTTTACAGGAAAAAAACATTCTACTCGTACTTTTTCCAAAAAATTCAAAAACTACCTCGTACCGAAAATGTCAAAATATTTCATTCATACAATTTAGTAAATGATAGAAATGGGTAAAATTATATTTAATAAATTACTGAACATTATAAAAATATTTTTAAATACATATTTAGGAATCATGGACGTGGATAATATATAACCCCTGTAAATACTTATGAATACACAATCTCAGATAAAAACAAGATTTGAAAATTTATCCCTTACCTTAGGTCTGATATGCTTTGTATGTATCTAAACCACATGTATAATGATTAAAATAATGTTACTTATTTATTTAAGAATATGAATAATTTTATGATAACATTTAGAATCATATTTTTATCCGTTCGATAGTAACACATAATTGTTAATATTTATTCGGGTATTAACTGCTATTTATTCTTATGCATGCTTTGTCAGATAAGTTATTATTTCTATTTTAGGATATAGTTATATAATATAAATCATGGTATTAGTATAATATATATCTTATTTATTCATTCAATTAATTTATATAATAATGCTTTAATTATGATTATGCAGAACAAATCACATCGCACTGTGGAGATGGTAAGACGTACGTACGCACGAGCGATGATATCGTTGCTATAATTGTCGAATTGCATTGAATTGGATGGTGTATAATATCAAAAAATTATTATCAAGTTATAATAATCATGTATATTTATTATTTCCACCATTAAACCCATCTAGTTATGGTGGTGGTGAAAAACATATTACACCACAGTGTGGATACGGTAGGCCATACGTACACACGCACAACAATATCTTTTTTCGTAAGATTAATAGAATTTGAAATAGGTTTGTTTAATATTTATAATTACATGTCAATATATCAGTTACTCTAGTGTTATTACTTCATAATGAAATAACTATTGAAGAGTATGTATAAGAAAAAAATAAATTTGAAAGAATCGGTAGAAGAGATTACATCTTCCTCGACATGACTCCTTTAAATTTATACTTAGGGTACTAGGGTTGGTATTTGAAAAAAGAAAAGAACCTATATAATGAAAATAGGGTAGTTTATAAGAAAAAATTGTAAGTGGTGGCAGGGCTTTAGGGAAAAAATGAAGTGAATAGGTGAGGGAGGAGGTGACTTTTTATAATTGAGGTTATGGGCACTTTTGGAAACCTCAAAATTATTAAATTATTATAAAATATAACCCTACATAAAATCCTCAAAAATATTCCAATTTCTTATATAATATGAGATAAGGTTGTAATATCATTAAAAAATTAATTTTAGACAAGTGTTTATGTCATTTTGATCAATATCTTTATAATTAACACTTTGATATTCTAATTAATTTAAATTGTGGAAATAACATTATAAACATTTAATGGTTATAAATATTAACTTATATGGTTTTAATTAACTATAAATGTTTATTTAATGACATTTTAGAATATATTATTATCAAAAAGTAATTTTTAAATATTTTTATTATTTTCAAATAATTTAATAAAATTTTAGTTTTATAAAATGTCAATAGTGTCAATTTTTACATTATTTATTTATAGGACATTAAATAAAATTATATCAAAAAATAAATTCGAAACAAAATACTTTATACCCTAATAAAATGTCATAGTCACCTAGAAAATTAGTGAAGAACCTTAATTAGTTCATATTATATTTCTTTTAATATTTTTTAACTATTTATTTGATATCTTTATTAATAAAATAATTGCTACATCACTATTGTGTCATCATTAATGGTAATTATTTAATATCTAAAATATATAAATAAATTTCTATGATATAGGTAAATATTTATAATTTTTAGAGACTATATATAGTCGATATTATCACCTATTTATCTATATATTAAACTCAATATATTTATATAAAATGAGATTGGGACATTTTGTCTCATTCATTAGAATTTATTACATTCACGTCAAATTAATAGGTAAGTGTCCATAAAGCGATTCCATTTATAAAAATAGATGATAAGTGAAGGATTTAGTAATTAAATTGGATTTTTACTACAATTAAGGTAAATTGGTAATATTATTTTTACCCTTAATTACAAGATTTACCTTTAATCATGGTAAAAAAAATAATTACCAAAGTTATCATTCATAATTATACAAAATAAAAGTATTCTATTAACATAAATTCTACATAATGATTCCAAATATGGTATCCATTTTGAAAATTTCAAAACACATAATTTTCAGTAATTAATTTACAATCAATCTTGTTCTCGGAATGAGAGAACAATTTCTTAAGTTAAAATGTTTTAAAAGATTGAAATGTGTTTACACATGAATTCAATGTAAAATTAATTCCTATGAACTTATTGATATTTAAATATAAAATTATATTCTATTTTTTATTTAAAACCATTATATTTTTTATTTTACACTTATAAATTATCTCGATAAGAAATTTTGTTTTTAATTTAAATTTAATATATTTTCACTATTTAACAAAACATTAATGTTATCAGAAAAATATCAGAAACATATCCAATGTAAAATTATATATACTAAAAAAAATAAAATTTTTATGTTGTCATATAAAAATTATTAATGTGTCAAAATATTAATTTAAAATTGGTTCTCCATTCAAAGGTGTAAAATTAACCTTTTAAAAAATAGTTTTTTATACTTCAAAGATGGTTTTATAAATAACCTTGGACTAAAATATCCATTCGATGAATATAGAAAATATTTTATTAATTATATAACACAGATATATATCATTATTTTCATTACAAAATTTATTCACTCAAAATTAAAATATCTAATTTATTTATATTTTCCAAAAAAAACTGATATCGAGTGAATTTATAATGAGTTTTCATAAGTTAGTAATAATTATTCGTACTAACCAAATGGAAAGGCTATAATTATTTTTTATAATAAGGGCATATCGAGGTTCATTTAAACTCATGATTCTGTGAAAATCATGATTCTAAAGAATATAAATTATTTAAAGAAAATATTTCATAAAAACATTCGAGTGTTATATTCTACCCCCCTTAAAATGAATTTCTCCCACAAAATTTGTCACATGGAAACAAACAGAAAAGGATACTTCTCCCCCATCATATCCTCAAGTTCCATGTATCTTCTTCAAATTTTTGGTTCCTCCATTAAACATTAATTAAGTGTGTGGCCTTGTTTTATATATCTTTTTCGATATGATATAGAATCTCTATCATTTGTTCTTTATAAGAAAGATATTGCTCCAGTGGTACAACTTTATAGCTTCTTACATATGAAAGATCATGTACATACATCATTAGGAGAGTTAAATGGAATACCTCATGCACTTGAGAGAGATTTTTTGTAAGCACCAATCTGTATTCTACCTTCACAACGTGATTCAAATTTTCAGAAGGACCAATATTCCTAGGTCGATGATTTCCCTTCTTTCCAAATCTCATTAATCTTTTCTAGGGAGATATTCGTAGAAACAACATATCACCCACTTCAAACTCATGGTCTATTCTATGGTTGTTAGCATAACGATTTTATCAACATTGAGATGTTATTATGTGTTGTTGAATAGATCTGACCTTTTCTTCCATTTCATCAACAAGATCTGGTCCTAGTAGCTTTCATTCCCCAACATCATCGCAGCAAGTTGGAGTTCTGCACTTCGTTCCATTAAGGTCTTTATAAAGATTCATATGAATACTAGGTTGAAAGCTATTATTGTATGAAAACTCTATCAATGATAGGTTTTGATCCCAACCACCTATGAAATCCAAACATAAATATCTCAAAATGTCTTATAGCATTTGAATTGTCCTCTTAGACTGAGTGTCTATCGGAGGATGATAAGCAGTGCTGAAACATAACACTATATCGTGATCTTGTAGAAGATTTCTCCCAAACTTCGGGGTAAACCTCTTATCATAATCAGATATAAGGTAAAGTGGTAGTCCATTAAATCAAACCCCTTCCATTACACATATCATGGGAATCCTATCAAGGGAGAAATACTATCTAATAGAAATGAAGTTTTCTAACATCGTATGGCGATCAACTATAACCCAAATAGCATCATTACCATTGGATGCTTTGGGAAGTCTAATGAAAAATTCAAATGTTTTTTTCCCATTTATATTCTGTTATGGGTAATTGTTGTAACAACCCCTTATACTTTTGACTCTCAGCCTTAACATGCTGACAGACCAAGCATCAAGATTCCTATTCAATGAAATTTGTTTTCCTTCCATCCCACTATATGTACTCTTTTAGATCCATGTACATCATTGAGCTTCCTAGTTGAATAAGGATTTAAGAACTATTATCCTCATACAATAGATCCTTCATTAATTATAGAATGGTAGGTATACAAACCTTGTTCTTGAACCTTATTATTTCATCACAATTAAGGTTTAATTCATGATCATTTTTCACCGTCTTTGGTGTCTCTCCATCTCCCTTTTGTGACTCTTTAATCTTCACTTGTATAGATGGTTGAACATTTATTTGAGAATGATAATATTTACCCCATTACATTAATATTTCAATATCCATCCTTTTTAGATAAATAAATATTTGATCTTTCATGATCCTCTTCTTTGATAATTTATCTTGGTCTTTTCGACTCAATGTGTCTTCCGCATTATTCATATTACTAGGGTACTGATGTATTGAGTAGTCGTAATATTTAATCAACTAGAACCATCTTTTTTGGCACATATTCATCACCTTTTGTGTGAAAATATACTTTAAACATTTATGGTTAGTATAAATATCACACCTTTCAACATAAAGATAATTCCTCAATATCATTAATGCAATGATTACTGTAGGTAACTCCAAATCCTGAGTTGTGTAATTTTTCTCATGGATTTCAATCATCCATGAGACATAAGCTATCACCATATCATTTTTCAAGAGAACACATCCCATCCCCTTCTTGGATGCATCAATATATATCAAAAAACATTCTCAACTACAAGGCAGTGTGAGCATCGGTTCACTCACTAACCATATTTTTAGCTCTTTCAAATTATATTCACATTCCTCCATCCAAAAGAACATAACTCCTTTATGAGTGAAATTGTTGAGTGGATTAGATAATAATGAAAAATCATTCACAAAACATCAATAATATCCATCCAAACCAAGAAATCATTGGATCTCAATTACTGTTGTTGGTCTCACCCATCATTAAATAACCTTTTTTTGTTGGATCCATATATATCCCCATTCATGAGATTATGTGACCAAAAATATAACCTTATGATTCCAAAATTCACACTTGGTAAATTTGGCATAAAGATTCCCCTTTCTCAGGGTCTTTGGTATAATTCTAAAGTGATCTTCATGTTCTTCATTGCTCTTTGGATAGATAATAATATCTTCAATAAATATTACCACAAATTGATCAAGATAGTCTCTACACACTCTATTCATTAGATCCATGTATATAGTTGGGGTATTAGTAAGATGAAAAATCATAACTATAAATTCATAGTGTCCATACCTTTTATGGAATCTCATTTTTGGTATATCTTCCTTTTTGACCCTTAATTGAAGATATCTTGAATGAAGATCAATCTTTGAAAAGTATTGAGATTCGTGTAGTTGGTCAAATGATATAAATTCATAGAAGAGGATATTTTTTATTGATATTGATATTTTTTATGTTCTTGATTATCAGTGAAGGGTCTCACTGATCCATATTTCTTCTTAATAAAAAGAACAGGTGCTCCCCAAGAAGACACACTGGGGAGTGGGAATCCTTTATCAACATTATCTTGGAGTTGCTTCTTCAATTCCTGCAACTCTATTGGGGATATTCTATAAGGTGTCTTTGAAATAGGTATAGAACCTAGTATGAGTTCTATTGAAAACTCAACATCACAATTTAGTAGAACACCTGAAAATTATTCCAATAAGACATTATCAAAAACCCATACAACATGTGTATTTTTAATCATGAGTTTCTCCCTAACCATTTGATATATATATATAATTAATTTATTGGAATCAAAACCCCTAATATTGATGAAGTTTCTACCGGATGGTCGTATTCATCCTTATATTGATAGATGATCATAGATTGATCTAGAATATGAAATGTGAATTCCCTTATTTGGAAATTGATATGGGATCCAAATATAAAAATCCAATCCATTCGAAAAATCACATCAAGTTACACTATAGGAAGGATCACAAGTTTTTTGGAAGAAAATTTCCACAAATTTCAACTGGAGAAGAATTATAAACTTTTGATGCGATTTTTGTGCCATTATGAGTTGTCGCAGCTAACTCAACATCTATTTTTTAAGGTAATACAATGATACCATTAGAAAATTCTTCAGAAATAAAAAGTGGGTGGATACAAGATCAAGTAAAACATTATCTTATTTAGAGTGGGTGGTATGTATACCTCTCCCCAAATCATTATCGCACTCCATATCGCTAATAGTTATTGCATGTGACATTACTTTTTATTTGGATTTATGATTATTTTGACGTCGATCATCATAAATAACTATTGGATTAGGGAATTGATTGGAATAAAAACCCATTTCCTTTCACTTATAGTAGTTATGTGTAGGAGATTCATTATGTTTATCCTTTTTTTATTCATATCATTAGATAAAATTTTTCTATCACTTCAGCATTCAATTGCACGATGACATTATTTTCCACACTAAAAATATTTACTAGTCTCTTTAAAACAATTCCCTTCATGTTTCTTTCCACATGTTCTGCATAATAGAACTCCTTCTCTATCATAGTTCAGAGAATATGAGGAATGTAATTATTTAAAATTAGGTTCTTGAACTCATCCCCTTACATTAACTCAATTTCAACTCTTTGCATCATATTCTTCATAAGATTCGACCTTTGATTAGCTTCATCATCCTAACGATGTACTGCTAAGATGACTTTTTCATGTTCATAACATTGTGGAACTAAAAATATCTTCTCATGGGTATTGATATATTGTTCAACCACTAATGGATTAGAAGACCCACTGAATGAAGGTGGGCGTTGTATCATGAATGAATTAACTGAAATTTTCTTCCTCCATTGAATGTTTCAATGTCTTGCAGGATTGATAGCATGAGAAAGTTGTGTAATCATGGTTACATGATTTATTATTCCAGTGACCATAACATTTGGTTGCATAGCAGGAAAGTCATTTCATTACCCGTCTCATTCAACACTGACACGATTCTTTCGGGTTACGTCCATTGATTAAAACAAATAAGAATATTGTGAGAAACACTAATCAAAATAGTAAAACCACATAATCAAGAAGAAAATTTAAATTTAGGACACTTTAAGTTTTATCCTAGTTTATTCATGGTAATTTCGAAAACACTAGGATTGTATCCTATTCATAGACATATCATTTGGGTTCTTACTAAGGCTTTATCATCCTAGCATCCAAATGTTAATTATACCTTTTCACTAATACCAACTATATTGAACCATATGTTACATACATTTATATTACTTAAGAAATGAAATATATTCATTACAACATATAACTAAACCTTGATATGACTTTATAGGTATAGTTTCATTCAAAATTGGGAAACATAAACAACTGGTTCATAAATCATCTTCATTTTCTCCCGTTAATTTCATCATAACTAGACTCCTTTTGGAATATCATACTTAATACCCTTCTTCATGCCATGGGGAAAAGAAACATATAGGAGGGTTATCTCAAATTTTTAGTATGGGTAGACAAAGGAAATATCATTCATATCATATTCCTAATAACATAAAATTTGAAAATCTTATCCTTTATATAAAATATCACAATATCATTTCATGGGATAAATCATAAAAGTGAAATTTAATCCCAATAGTCATATCAAAGACCAAAATTTTTTTGGACTAAACGAGCATTGAAAATAATTTCATATTAGTCAAGGATCATTGGGAATACAATTATAGCAGAAAAAGTCTTTTACTAGACCAAGTTCACTCCTCATTCCTGCATTGTATTACTGAACTGGATTTAATTTTCATTCTAGTCATTTATATCTCATGATATATTAATATTTACATAATTCATTGGATGGAGATATAGGTCCCACCCATATCATAATGAAATCATTCTTACATGTTCCACAAAAACATAAATCATTCATAATAGCATAACACATGAAATAAAATGGGTTTCTTATACATCAATCCATCATAACAAAATCCAGAAATGGATTTCATAAAAATAATCCAATAATTTACACAACCAAATAAAATTAATATCATGTATTTAAACAAAAACCTATAAAATCTTTTATGGAAAATAATTTTGATAAAACACTTGACCTTCATTTCTGATGAGAATATCCTTTCTTCTTCAAAAATGTTTTCCTTCCACAAAATACCACCCAATTTTAAAAGAAACAATTTTAAATGAAAATAACTTTCTATGCATGTAGGGGAAGCTTCAATGAAATAAATCACTATTAAAGAATAAAAATACGTTAATGTCGTACAAGTAAAAAACATTCTTCTCTGAATTTTTCAGATGATGTCAAAAAGTTCCTCATACTAAAAATAACAAAATATTCCATTCATACTATTTAGTAAAATTTACCAATGGGTAAAATTGACATTTAACAATTATTATTGGATATAAATAATATTTTGAAATAAAATTTTAGTAAAAATGCATGTGGATGACAAATAAAAGCCAGTAAATACTTAAGAATAAACAATCTCGGATAAAAACGAGATTTGAAAATTTATCCCTTACCTTAGGTATAATATGTTTCATATGTATATGAACATTCTTTAAAATGATTTAAATAATGTTAATAATGTATTCCAGAATCATAATAATTCTTATGGAAAATTTTATGATCATATTTTTTTCTGTTTGTTAGGAACAGTTCATTGTTACTCATAATTTGGGTATTAACTGATTTATGTTATTATGAATGTTTGATCATATACGTGATTATTTATATTTCTAGGTTACAGTTATATCATTTAAATAATGGTATTATTATAATATATATCATATTTTTTCATTCCATTCATTTATATAATCATGCTTTAATTAAGATTATGTAGAACGATTCATTTTGCACCTTAGAGATGTAATGGTATTGATGTAGATGGTGTATAATATATCAGAATTAGTATCATGTTATAATAATCATATATAGTAATTATTTACACCATTATACCCATCCATGTAATGTGGTGGTGAAAAAAAATATTACACAATGGCGTGGAGATGGTACGTTGTACGTACGCACGCGCGATGATTTCATTTTTTGTAGGCTGGATATAAGGTAAAATAAGGTTTTTTCATATTTATAATAACATATAAATATATTAGTTATAAATATTTCATTACATTATAATTAAACAACTAATTAAAAATTAGTATAATAAGAATGAAATTTGAATGAATCGATAGAAGATATTACCTCTTCCTCGATGTGCCTCCTTTAAATTTTATCTTAGGTTACTGGAGTTGGTCGTTGAAGAAGACCAGAACCACAAGAATGAAAATAATGAAATTGAGACGAAAAAATTTCTGGGGTTTTCGGATAATGAAGGCAAAAAAATACGTAAATAGGTTGGGGAGGAGGTTCCCTTTAATAATTGAGGTGAGGGGCACTTTTGGAAACCTCAAAAATATTAATTTATAATCAAATCAAACCCCAAATAAAATCCTCCAAAATGTCCCAATTATTAAGATAATATGATATAAGGTTGTAATATCTTCAACTAATAAATTTTAGAAAATAATTTAAGTCAATTTAAGCAATATAATGTTAATTAACACTTTTTTTATTCTATTTAATTTCATTTGTGGTAATAAAATTCAAAATATTTAATGGGTATAAGTAGTTACTTTTACGGTGTTAATTAACCATAAATGGATATTTTATGAAATTTTAGGCCTTATATTTATCTCTTTATAATTTATATATATTTTTATATTATTTAAATAATTTTGTAATTTTTTATAAAAAGTTATTTTTATAAAATTTCAATAGTGTCCATTTTGACACTATTTATTTATTTGACATTAAATAAAATTCAAACATAAGATAAATTTTCAAAAAAATTTCATAAACTCATAAAATGTAATAGTAATCTAGAAAATTATTGGATCCCATTAATTAGTTCATATGATATTTCATTTATTATTTTTTAACAGTTTATTTTATAATTATATTAATAAAACAATTTCTACATCATTATTATGTCATCATTAATGGTAATTATTTAATCTAAAAAAATTATAATTAAATTTATATGATGTAGGTATTTTATTTATCATTACATATAGTTTATATAGTCTATATTATCTCGTATTCATCTATATATTAAAATCAATGTACTTATATAAAATGGGATTTTGACATTTAGTAACATACATTTGCTTTTATTACATTTTTTTCATATTTTTAACTAATTTTCCACAAAGTGATTACATTTCAAAAAAATATATGAAAAGGGTATAATTTATTCATACAATATTATTTTTATAGGTGTTATGGTCATTTTATAATAATATGTTTACCCTTAATTACCCGAGTTAAGTTTAACCATAGAAATATAAATAATTACCAAAGTTTCTATTCAAAGTGCCCAAAAATGAAACTATCATGTTAACATAATTTGGATCTAATGATTCTAAATATGGAATTAATTTTTAATTTTTCAAAACACAAAATTTTCAGTAATAAATTTAATATCAATCTCGTTGTCAGAATGAGAGAACAAGTTTTTTAAAAGATAAAACATTGCAAATTATTGAAATGTATTTACATATGAATTAAATTTAAAATTAATTCCAATGAACTTAAATATATTAAATGGTAAAAATATATTATATTTATACTTTAAAACCATTAAATAATATAATTTAACCATATAAATTATCTTCATGAAAAAAATTTGTTTTTAATTAAAATTTATTGTATTTTTACTGTTCATCAAAACGTGACTGTTATCAGAAAAATATCTGAATTTTATCCAAAGTAAATTTTTATATCCCACTTCAAAATATTATTTTTATGTTTTCCTATAAATTTTTTTAATGTGTTATAATTTTAATTTAAAATGGGTTCCCCATTCATAGGTGTTAAATTATCCTTTTAAAAAATTGGTTTTTATAAAACAAATAGGGTTTTATTCATAACCTATGACTAAAATATCCATTGTATGAATATAAATTTATTTATTAAGAATATAAAACACATATATCTCATTGATTTGATTACAAAAATTACTTTACTCAAAATCTAAATATATAATTGATTTATATTTTTCATAAATAATTAATATCCAATTAATTCATGATGCATTTTAATAAGTTAGTTATAATTATTCCCAGTAACCTAACATCTAGGATATAATGGTAATTTTATAATAAGGGTATATTGTAGTAAATTTAAACTCATGATTCAATTCAATTAAAGCTACTAAAGAGTAAATATTATTTTTGAAAAAATATTTCATAAAAACATCCGAGTGTTACATTTTCTAACCCTATTGTGAATTATTAATAAAAAAATGACATACCTATATTCCCAAGACCTAAACATAGGTCTTTCCCTCAACCAAATTAGTAAAACACTAATATCACCATGACCATGGGAATAAAACAGCCTCTACTATGGCCACCTCCATGCCACGTCGAACCCCATAGATCCCAAAACTCCCCACTCCTCTTCTAAATCACCTCCAAAATCCCTCTTGACACACTCAAAGGATAAAAAATATCAACGGAAAGGTATATCTAGATTTCAAACATACATCAGAGACCTCCCAAATGATTTTAATCTTCATGAACCAAAACAAAACATTCGAAAGAAAATGTGGGAAAACATAATAAACCACATTATGGGATATCTCTCAAATAGGTATCTAACTATAATAAGGCGAAACCAACTATAAAAATGGATTTTCATTATTATATACCATCTCAATGATCACATACATCAAACAAATCGAAAATAAAATAACACAAGGTCCAATTAACATACAACAATAGATATTGTTCTTGAATCTACGACACAAACACCCAAATAAATTCCCCCAATCCTTCATGAAGTCATTTTATATATTCTAATATAACAGTATGCATGAACAACACCTTCTCTTGATGATCCGTAATATCAACATTTCATTCTTAAATGGTCTCATTGTCTTTAAAATCCATATTTCCCTATGCAATTATTTAGTAATTTTCAAGGATATACCAATGAATCTATGATACAGGGATGACATTACAAATCGGGTTCATTTATGGGAGAAGTGATAACTGATATGCAATAATTACAATATGATTAACCACCAAAAAATGTACCCAAATTAGGGGAAGATCTTACTCCCATGACTAAAACTTTTCTTCCATAAAAAACGGGATACATTCATGAATAAATTATCCATAAAATTAAAATCCAATGGACCCTACTATAATCATCATATTAGTTTTTTTATCTTAAACATCCTTCAACCATTCTTGAATCACCCGCACTTTATCTATTGCGCTCGATAGTAATTTTGATCCAAGAATATATGAACCTCTAACCTATGTCCAATAAAATGAAGATCTATAGCTTCATCCATAGTAGAATTGGGATGGGTCTATAAAAATAACGGAGTGATATATTTTATTATTGGAAAAATAAAACAATGATTGGATCATTCCCTAAGAGATTCTAAAATATATGAAATATATAGGAAATAAGTCTTCTAAAGTCTAAATAGTATGATATTTCTAGATGACAATTTAAGGATGAAAAGAAGTGATGAGTCATTTAGGAGAGGAAAATATTTATTTAATGACTCTCCATATTTGGGAGGCTAAACAAGTTCCATGATCACATATGATCACACTTGAAAACGTTTGGATCGTCGCCACATCCTATAGATAGCACCTCTCTAAAACATCAACTATGTTGGAATCATTTATTGTAAATAAGTGATACGTCCTTGACAAGTTTTCTATGAACACCCTTATAGAATAACATCCATGTGGATCTTATGGAAAACTATTGGGGATGACCATTGAGATATCCACCCACTTGTACTAGATAACCACAAGTAGTTGATGCTTCTCACCTAGAACACGATCATTTCACTCCACGTTATGTATGATAAAACATCGTGATTCAAAGAGAAAAATAGACATATTCATCTTGAACCACAAAAACTATCCTCTCAAGTAATGATTCATCCAATATAAACCTTGATATTCCACTAAAGTGAAACTATATAATTCACATAGAACCACCTCATGCATCACCAAAAGAATGAAGAGACTCCCCTGATACGACACCCAACGGTGATCATCCATAGAATATTTGTTAAGAAAGTTCCTAAATATAACCCAGTATGATAAAACCTCCATCATGAAATCCCCTATTTTGGATTCTTTTATCAGCGCTTTTTTTAGCGCTGATAAAGGGGTCCTATATCAGCGCTTTTTGGAGCGCTGATAAAGGGGACCCCCCTTTATCTACGCTGGCTTTATCAGCGCTTTTCTAGCGCTGATAAAGGACATTTTTAGCGCTGATAATGGTTGTGTTTGTAGTAGTGATCACATTCAAAACATTAAAATATTTTTAAAATCACTACAACAAGACTTACTACTCAAAACATTATCCACAATATTCCCTTACCCCAATATCTATGAAATATAAAATTCATAATACTTATATAATTATACACAACATCATTTTATTATGGTTAATTCATTATAAGAGAATATATACCTCAAGATCTTGTTATTTTTTTAGACCATAAATCATTCCTTGTATAGGTAAATATATAAAAACTATAATGAAAAAATCATTTCATCAAGTTGAAGGCCATGGGTGGCATATTTACACTCATTAGGGCCTAAATTTTTATAATCAAAATAAATTGTTAATCTCTTATACATTATAATGAAATCCAATTCATTATGAAACACATTAATATAATCCTCAAACATTACTCCTTCCTTAGGTAAATGGATAATAAGAGCACTCACTGAATTATATTTAAGATACTCAAAAGTAAATTTAAACTAGTTAGTCCACACAAAATCCAAATCCTTCCATTTTAAGTTTATTAGGGGAGTCAAAATATAAGATAATATGAGCATAAATACCTTGTAATAGTGTTGAATTACAAGGGAACATCACACCTCTGCAACATTCTTGAGGGATACTTATGATACAACTTATTCAATCTTCAATTCACACACTATTAATCCATACCAAGATAAAGCATGTCCAGGGAAATGAACCTCATATAACAAAAACATAAACTTTTAATACTTACCAAATAGCTATTTATTTTGATGAATCCTTATAACTACTCATATATTATCTGTATTCTCCATTTCAGATCCATAATACATAAGGATTTCAAAAACCAACATGAATATAATGATGCCTAAGAAAACTTGAATGTCATAATTAATAAGTCTCATGACTATTGAGGGTGTTTTCGTGACCTGGAAAGTCATTAACACTATATTATAAGGTTCATAATAAAACATGAAATTATTATTTAGAATGTCCCCAAGTTATTCCCACATCTGATGATATCCTGAAAATGATTCATAGAGAACCAACTTGATCCATTTAGAAGATCAAAGAGATCATCAATCTAGGGAAGGGTAATGATTATTTATTTTCACCTAGTTCCAGTGATTATAATATAGGAAGAATCATAAACTAGAATATTCCTTCATTGAAATCAAGATTGGTGCACCCACAAAGTGATAGACTAGGATGAATATAACGTATTTGTTAGGGATCATCATTGTTGAT
Source organism: Viscum album (assembly GCA_963277665.1). Classification (NCBI taxonomy): domain Eukaryota; kingdom Viridiplantae; phylum Streptophyta; class Magnoliopsida; order Santalales; family Viscaceae; genus Viscum; species Viscum album. The sequence continues at coordinate 1,996,850,684 of OY728151.1, forward strand.
CCTCAACACTCATGAATCAGAAGTTTCCATCCTATATGAAGACACTATGGTTAGAGATATGAATGACTAAAAATTTATCCCAAACATGATCTCACATTGAGGGGAAGTATCACAATCCTTTAAGGGAAGACATAAATTTACACTTTTATAACCCTAGAAAACACTTCCATATAGTCCACAACTAAACTCAAGATTTGTTCAACCATCATGAATTATAAGTACTCAATGCATTTCAGACTCATATTATGTTCTTGATAAACTATAAACACATAATTATAATCCTGAAAAGAATAAAACGAAACTCACAAACTAAATTAATAAACAACATCTTACAATGATTACAACCAATCCATGCCAAGGATAATGTCATATGTTTCTATCCCCAAATGATGGAAATATTCTAAAGAGTGGTGCTTCCCTAATATCAAAACCAAAATTTCTAAAAATATTATAGAGTTCAACTCAAACTCTAAATTGTGTAGTCAACACCATGGTAATTATAATACTCTCTACCACAAGTCCCAATGCATGTACCAAGGACATTTCAATAAATATGTGTGTATATAATGAATCAATCAAGGAATGCATCCAGGTATAATATTAATAGATAATAACTCACATGATCTTTGGATCACCCAAATAAAGAATCTATAAGGCATAAAACTAACCATTCCCTAATCTATGTCCGCTTTTTCCCTAAAAATGATGATCTCTATGTCCATGATCTTCTCACTACACCAAATGATGAGGAGCATCATGGGGTTTCCTCTAACTTTCGCATCTCTTCAAAAATGGTCAAAGCAAGGATCACCCTAACATTGATGTTAACATTGAGGATACTTGTAAATTTGTTTAACCTAAAGTGTACTACTAGCTTCCTACTGACTACCAAGGGAGGTTAGACAGTCTAAATTCTAATGGTCGCAACCAATAATTATGTAAAAAACCATTTACGATCCTCTCACAGTTCTATAGAAATGTAGACTATGGGAAATTTCTATAAAATGATGAAACTGGATCTCTTCTATCTACGACATTAACTAAGAATAAAGCTAGTAATATATAGTAACAACTCTACTCTATGGATTGTTTGTATGAATCCCCATCCATTGTGATCTAGTTTTATCCATCATCATCTCAATGACCACTTCCTTCACCATCACCTCTAGATATGTCGATAATGTGAAAGGGTTAACCGATAACTAAATCTCAAAATGATTACCCTCCTCAAAATTACACACCCTATACTTCTCATCAAGAAAAAGGGTTTGAATCATAATGTAAAATGTTTATAAAATGGATGTCAAACCCCCACAAACATGAACTAACGTTGGATAGATTAAGCATCTCATACCAATAAATTTATTTTTTGATTAAATAGATAATATTATCCTAAAACAAAGCATATAACATCTCCCATGAAAATTCTGAACATCAATAAACTTAAATGTTAAAATACCCCTTTTCTAAATCTGATCTATGTAGTATACTAATGGGCAATAGAACACATTCCTCCCTTTGATCATGGATCAAACTGAAGGAAATATCTACCTCCTCTAACCATTCCCTGGGATCCTGGTCGAAAATGGATCCCTCATAATTTTTCAGTTTATAACACTAAATCTCATAAATTATCATCATTTAGAGTATTCTTTATTTATCTCAACTCTATGATGGCCTTATTGTGATTCTTACTAGACATTATTAGTACAGACCTAATAGGGACATCGACCATGATCCATAGCTATAAAAATTTAATATTTTAGGGAATCCTAAATCGAAAATGTATAATACGTAGACTAATTGATGATTATGACATATAATTCTCATTAACTACTCAATTAAATGACAATCACAAACAACATAACTCATGTTATTTATCTAGGATTATACCCCACAAGAAATATCACATAACATAATACATTCAGTGAACATAAATTCATTACATCTGATCGTAGGGAACCCTAAGATAACTTACCTTGTTTAGTCTCCCATGCTTATATCACATGTTGATGTTTTTTTATACTCTTTCCCAAAAAACCCATGATATCCCTAGTAGTGATCTTCCCCATGATCCATCATTTCTCTCAAAAAATGGGTTCTGATTCCGTTCTATCATTATTCTCCCCCATTTGTACCCCTCATGGGATGGTAGTTGTGTCAGGAAGTGATACTATGAATCTCACCTATGATTGTCCATGAGTTGGTAAATAGGACTGAGTTTATTTTATACAAAAATTATAGTAATTTCTATTAATAATATATAGAATAATGAGCCATTTACTAATCAAGTCCATATCATAAATAAATAGCGCAGGAACAATATCATTGTACATGATATGGAATATAATGCCTAAATAAACCTAAAAATAACCTATGAACCATTCATGAGAAAGAAACTATGATCAGCCATAACTCATGAATAGTCACATGAGATACTATCTCCTAGCCAAATCCCCATATCCCTCTGATAGTTCTGAAAATAATTATATATATTTGGGATAGCATGCAATTGTACTTCATAATATACTCTCTAAAAATCTCATGCCTATACGGAAGAATCATACTAAATCCCAAATGAATAAATAGTGAACCCAAATCATCACCTAATTAGGTGAAATATGTTTCTATCCTCATTATATCCCACTCACCAAGTAACACATATAATTATGCAGCAACATATTGAATATTATATGTAAATAAGGTTACCCCTCTACCACATCCCCACTGAATTAGTCACCCTATGCCCAAAAATATCGTATCCTGACACTCCCATGTCATCCAGATTCTTCCAATACAACTACAAAATAACACCATAATCACATATTTAACATATATTATCTCATAAAAATCATATCATCACTTATTATAGTAATTATTTAGTAATTAATAACTAGACCACATTTTTTAGACCATCCACTACACCTCAATCCATCATTATCCTTCTGTAAGTACACATGAAATAAAAATTACTATTCCAATATGAATACAATTTTGTGTTATGACATCAATCCTTCAAATCCCAAAAATATTGTTTTTTTATAACCATAATCCATTACAGGCTATATGAAAACACAACCAAAAATATCAAGAAACAATATCCAAGATATGTTTTCCTACATAGGATTCCCAATGATGGGATTAGGGTTAGAGGGAGTAGTTAGCCAAAGGTTCCATTGACAATCTAGATATTGGTAAACCCTGGAACAAAAGTTCATTATAGGAATCACCCACGTCAACTAACTCAGGTAGTAAATCATACTAAATCAAAGAACATAACAACAATGTTATCAAAAATCCACACTAGGGGAAACCACCTACCCTATACTTGAGTGATAGCTATCATCCAACATGAAATCCTTATTTCTATCTATATGAATAAATATAAAAACAAACCATCACATAATAATCGAATGATTCTCATTTAAATCGTTAATTAATCCTTTAATTTTCATTTCCATTTAAACCCATCATAGATTTTGGTATAATCAATTTCACAATTTATTTAATTCTGGTGCTTTAATAATAAATTATTAATGTTCCATGATTTATATTCCTACTCTATATGAATTTCCAGAAAACCAAATGATTTCCATATAACATATTTTCCCTAATCAACTCTAATTGCCCATTTATTTAATTATAATTTATTACCAATCCATATCATAGGTATTCTCATACTCATCACAAATAATCTCCAGGGTTTATATGCCCAATGTAAGAATCCATCCAATGTATGTATAAAATAAAATTGAAAATATATACTATAGAGTATAAATAGGTTTAAATAGGAAATTAAAACTCATTACATGTTCCAACAATCAGATAATCAATTTTGTTATAACAAAAATAAAGCAAGAAGCCTCTCTCTCAAGAAAAAATGATTATCATATCATCAACCACTATATCCACTACCACAACCATGGATAACAACCCCATCCCCCACCAAATATTCCAACCATAACATATTCAACATAAAATCACATTAAGGGAACTATCATATAATAAATGCCAAAAATCGTATTTTTTGTCGAATAAATTCGAGGGGAAATTGAGGCCATAACCATAATGCATCAAAGCACATAGTAATAATAACTAATATTATAAAATCCCAAAAAAATTATTCTAGAAAACTAAATTTGGCATTAATGTATTTGATAACTAATTAATTATACATAAGTTTTATAACAAAGAAATTAAATTAAATGATTTCTTATGAATGATAAAAAATAAAAAAAGTACAAATAAATTTTTCCTCTTTATAAAATATTTTATGTAAAATATTTATAAATTATAAGGCATGATTCATGATTATTTTATATATTTAGCTTATTTATTATGTCATTAATTTTAAATAGTATATAGAAATAAATTATTTCATTATCCTTTGGAAAATTTCATTTATATTCATCTAATATATATTCTCATGAAAAGAACTACCATATGAATCAGTTTGATGGAAAATTATAATTTTCACTGAATTCCGACATTCGATATATTTTTTTCATATATTATGTTCAGTTATTAAAAAAAGTTAATATGTGGATTAACAATAGGAGTATTTATGATCATACAATTAATCTTAGACACTCTCTAGAAAATCTCATATATCATCCCACATAGATTAATGAAAAATCACATGGAATCTTAGCCACAACTTCAACATTCCCCATTTATTTTAAATATCTTCATTAATAATTATTATATTTTTAATATAAAATCTCAACCTTTTAACCATTATGATAAATCCTGATAATTCAATACTTTCACATAAATAGGGTAATTCATAGATCCCATTTCTAAATAAAATCTTCAAAAACTCTATAGAAAGCAGAAATGAAGAGGGGAGAATCTCCCTTGCTTAAAACCCACAAGGGATCCTTTATGAATCATTGAAACTAAATAATAGAAGCTAATAATTGCAACTCAGTTGAAGGATATTCATAAAACACTAGGGTACCACTAGCCGATTAATGTCAAGAAGAAAGTGGGATTGTCTTGAATTATTTAAATGTGTATGGGATAAATATCCAAATAGTAAATATCTAAGGATACCCACCCCCCCCCCCTAAAAAAATTGACAGACAATGAAGAATGAAATATAGCTTTCAGAGCTCCACGTCACTCACCATCCCTGGAAACGGGGGTACCAAACATGTAGTGGTGAAGAGAATATAATATCCATTTTTGAAATCTAATGGTATTGGGTGTACAGTAATATCATTTAAAGAATGTAAAATTAAAATTTTCATATCACATGTGTTATCATACCATGACTTCCAATAAAACTTCAAACCAGTTTTCCAACCTAGAATCTCATGTGAAATAATTAAGCATTCAAAATAAATCAAATTTTTTTATCTTTATATATGATTAAATGCGTGTTCTTCACACTATAAAATATTATCACCTGAAGGTACAAAATCTGAAACCATATAGATCATTCAAACAAACATTTTAATACTTCTTAAACATTTATCATTTTTTAGAGGTGATGTCTTAGATAATAGATGAATCCTTATAAATTTTCATGATCATTAGAACATTTTTTCTTTGATAGAAATAGGATATCTTGAGCCAGGGTTCCCCAGACCACACTTTTTCTATCTCTAAAGCATGAGATTTATGAGTGAGAATCTCCCAAATTAAAAAAGAATTATATTCCTTATATTTTTTTCATTATTTCTAGTAAATAAGTACGTTAAACTTCTTAAAATATTCACATTGTCCCTTCAATAAGTTTTACCTAATAAATAAACACCAAATAGTACTTATGACTAAGCTGACATGTCATAAATGTCAGGAATAATTTACCACTTGTAAAATAATTTTAAATTTTATGTGATAATTTATGATCCATTAAATCGACTCGAATCTCCACAAAATATTTAAAAAACCTTGAATATTAAATATTCAATATTCATTTAAAAATATATATTTGTGTTCACTAAATATGTTGAGAATTCAAAGAGTTATTATGTTAATATATTATTATAAGGCCCCAGCCATAAACATTACGTAATATTGAATTAAATGAATAATTCACATAGAGGATCTTTTAGGTTGAGAGTTTTAGAGAATTAGGACATAACTATTACATCACAAAAGATTACAAAGTATACACTTCTACTATGTTTCAATAAAATAAAAAACTCTTAAAAAGAAACATGTCTAGTTCTATGTTTTATATATAATGTCTGTCCTTGATTCCATCCTTGAACCAATTCATCTTTAAGACCTGTGGAAAAAATTTCAAAAACTTGGGATGAGCATAAAAATCCCAGTAAAGAATACACAAAGAAGGAAAACTGTTGGTTTTTCAAAACAACAAGTAAACCAAGAATACATTATCAAAGTAATAATTTTCACCTTTATGAAGTAATAAAAACTCTTCACTGAATAAAAGATGATTACTTACCCTTTTGTAACCAAAAGATTACAATAAAACCCATATTAAGAACACATAACATATAAAGGTAACTTGGGACATAAACATACTTAAATGGAAGAACCATATGGTCGACTTCCACACATATCACATAATGGAATAGCCATACGGCCGACTTCTATAACCAATGTATTAGAGATTATAGCATAACCACTTGTCCTGGTATTCATGGCACCACCCGTCATATGGTTTATCACGTAACCACCCGTCAAATGTCCAAGTACCGTTATAGAATCAAAACAATTATAAAGGAAAGAAAAAATTTCCACATTTCAATCACAATATATCACATAAATATATTGACATAAAAAAATCCACTATAAAAACCGTTTTCAATACCGAAATACATAAAATATTATATGGTAATTATTTACTTTTAAAAAAATATAACGTCTTGTTGAGGAATCCAAAGATCAAATAATACTCAGTACGGTGGAAAGGTCATTTTCATTGCCTACGTTAAAAAGAAACATAATTTTTGTCGTTTAGTAAAACACATCGTATAGAAAATAATCATTCTAATAAAAGTAGAAGTCAAAGGGGTTTATACACCATATAAAATAAAGTTGTGTATAAAAAAAATATGCCTCAATGAAAGGAGATTGAGACGAAGTCCCATACAAAGTCGGTATCCTTAGATTAAGGATAAATCAATTACATGATTATGTGTGAAAAATATGAATACACCAAATAGAAGTGGATATTAAGTGTAAAACAATCAGAGGTCATTCATACATAATCATGAAAAAAACCAATGACATAGATATTTAACTCAATGAAATGAGATTGGGTTATGATTTCTGGTAAAATTTCGTCTAAATGACATAAGGATTTATCAATGAGATGATTATGTGTAGAAATAGAATATCCACATAAAGTTTTGTGGAAATTACAAAATAGAGGTTCCACACATAAAAGTTCCCTTACAGAAATCCGACAGCCTAATGATGTCACTTTAAAATTCAGAAAATGAGTTTATGAGAGAGAAAATGGTATCTCGTCACTTGGACATAAAATTTACATCAATAATGATATATAAGAACATATCCCAACATAATAGTATGTGAATTAAAAGGCATAACAAAATAAGTCTTTTAAAAAGAGGAGGGTGAAAGGTTCCCTTACCGACTTGGGTAACATTCAAAATGTACACCCCATGGAAGAAGGGTCATACAATGAAGATGTAAATACCCATAATTCAAATTATACTATATAAATAGTATAATAATGTTCAGTACATACCCCACTCGAAGGAAATTGTGGGAAACGTAGCATACATGTCATGGGAATAAAAGCGAGATGAAAAATCCCTTACGAAAACTCGGCAGCTTAACGGTGCCACTTAAAACTTCCAAAAATGGATTTACGATATCAAATAGGGTCTCTCATAATATGAACAAAAAAATTACAGTATTAGGAATATAAAATAACATCCCCAAACATAATAAATATGAACTTAAAATAAATGAAATAGAAGAGAGTACTTAAAAAGAAAGAGAGAGGTAGGATCCCTTATGAAAATTCGACAGCCTAACGGCACCACATAAAGACATCCAAAATGGATTGATGAGAGAAAATAGGGTCTCTCATCATATGAACATAAAACATAAAGTAAGGGTAATATAAAATAACATCCCAATCATAAGAAATATGGGCTTAAAATGAATGACATAATAGAGTGTACTTAAAAAGAAAGAGAGGGGTAGGATCCCTTACCTCAAGTCCGACTTGTCTTGTTCGTTTCTTTATATTACTGAATAATGAACATTGGTCAATTTATAATTGCTTAAGGACCTCATTTAAATATTATTATTCAGTTAATATCACATATTATAGTGTTATAATAATTGTTTAATAATGTGACTTCATATCAAACATTTTTGTCGATGTTCGGTACATGAGTAAAAATTGAACTTGTTTGAAAAGAATTTTCCATGTAGTTATAAGTACATCATCTCCAGAATAGTATTAATGATTTAAATATCATATATATCCATTATATATTCATTTTATACTATTAAATAATAGTTGTAGATAATAAAAATGAAATGCACCGTTCATGGAGACGGTAGGTCGTACGTACGCTTGAACGCTACATTCATTTTTTTCCATATCAATGGAATTAAAACTAAATGAGATATATATATATTATAATTCCAGAATTATATACACAATTTAGATGTAATATATGACATATATATCCATTATATATATGTACTTATAATTGTACATAACATTTAGAGACAAGAAATGTAATTTACCGTTAATGGAGACGATAAGCCGTACGCACGCATGAACGCTACTTTCATTTCTTTGGCACATTAATGGAATTAAAACTAGATGATATATATATATATATATATATATATTATAATTCCAGTATAATATATATTTCATATATATCACATAAGTTCATAAATTTCATAAATTTCATTCTTTATACATTCCATGTTTTTCATTAATGAGTCATATCACTTGAGGGGGCGGTAGTCCACACTTCCTCAAATGAAATTATTGCATTTTCACAACATGTAAAGCATAAAGGTATGTATTAAATATAAAATAAAGAAGAATAGAGAGGAAATAAATATAATATATATCATAAATAAATTTATTTCTATCATAATGGCCACCATGAGAGGTTGTATGAGAAGATAGAACAATCATCGTTTCGTGATGCAGTAATTCGCCATCCATGGAAACAGTATGTTATTTAACCATTAGACAGAGGTGTGTGTTATTGTAGCTCTAATAATCCTCATAAAAACATCCTAGTATATTGAAGATAATGGTTTTTTTACAAAATAAATAAATAAAATGAGTTTAGGGGGCTAGATAATCAAAATAAAACAAAAGAACACTAGGGAAGACATTACATTTAAATCGGGAAACTCATTTTGATTTGAGCTCAAAGGCTACCTTGGAAAGGATTCTGCCCAAAGTGAGGCTTATAGGAGTAATATAGGGATGTGGAGAGACAAAATGGGCAGGTTTTGGCCGTGGAAAAGGCTTGATATGTGTGGGTAATGTGGTAGAGGTGGGGGACTTTTATAAGTGGAGAGGAGGGGCACTCTTGGAAAGTCTTGAAAAGTAACATTATTATAAAATGCTTTTCAGATTTTAAAGGACCCACAATTATATATATCGAGTATAAGGTGATAATTGTTTGAAATACACACATCTAATAGTTCTTTCACAAGTTTAGGTCTTAGATTTTACATTATCATTTCATTTTATTTAAATCGTTAAATAATGATTTAATTGATGCATCATCATGGTTTCATGAATAATTCAATTTATTTAATGTATAAAAATAATAAAAAAATTATCATGATGTAGGAAATCTTTTAATATTTCTAATTAATATTTATAGTCCAAAATATGACTTATATTACTCCATGTAAAAATTGTTTTAGTTAAATAATACATGTTTGTGACATTTTTATTTTAACTTTAAATAAAAAGTTATTAATGTAATTTTCCTACCAAAGTGGCTCCATGGGGTCACCAAGTTGACCCTTGGATTGTCTTGGTCGGCGAAGACTCATCCAATTAGGGTAGGACATGTATCATGGTAATTTAATATTATTATAAAATTATCTTTACCTTAAATTACACTAATTACCTTTAGCACGATTAATAAAACATAAAAGTTACTATTCACAGAAAATTATTTTAATCCCATTGAATCACATTTTACATACTAATGAAAACCATTTATGTCAGGTTTTTAAAATTCAAATCATAGAAGTGGTAAAGTTTCATTTAAATGAAAAATTAGTTTTTAAACTACCACTTAGTTGTTTCACTATTCATCAAAAATTGATGTTTTTCAGAAAAATACAAAAAATTCACCGTATGATATATTTGATATTCCGAATTCAAAAATGATGTCTATTTTACAAAATTCAATACATATAAGTTGCATTAATTAATTTAATAATTAATTCCCACTTTCAAAACAAATAGCGTGTTTTTAAGAAACAATATCTATTAAAAGATTGACACTAGTTTAAGTCCAACTTCAAATTGAAATTAATTCCAATGACCACCATTGCATTAAATGGTAAAAATATATTCTAATTTCACTTTAAAACAAATTCAAATGACGATCTAATCAAATAAATAAATTATATTCAAAATTGGTTTTGAATAAAAATACAACATTTTTCACTTATTCATTAAAAATGAACTTTATCGTAAAAATACAAAAAATTTATACAATGTAAATTTTGATGTCCCGATTTCAAAGAATAATTTTATTTTGTCAAATATAACACATAAAATTGTCAAAAAGTGGATTTAAAAGAGGTTCTCCATCAAATGGCGGTTAATTGACCTTTTAAAGAATATTAGAATATTTACGCTTAAAATTGGATTAATTCACATTTTTACATATATTTTAAAAAGTAAAAATATTTGACAAACATATATAATCATTTTTAGTTAGTTCTGTTCATTCCGTCCATTAAAATGGATAAGAGTTAACTACAATTTAAAATAATATTATTTTATTATTAGAGTGCAATATTTGATTCCCAAGAAACTCGTTGTTGCGTATTGGGTACACCATCAAACATAGCGTCCCCTTTAAAGTAATATTAATATTTTATTAACAAATATGGATAAATATAAAAATGTCATATTCTTTATTTACCTGGGGTGTTACGTCCTTCCCCTCTTTTGGGAATTTCATCCTCGCAATTTTAAAATTGGGCTCGGAAACTTCATTGAATGTCCAACATTAGAACAAGAGTTGGTAAAACAATCACTTTAAAAGAAAGAAAGAGAAGTACAGAGGTCACTCGAGTTAACCCATACTAGGATTCCATTTAGGAAAACATGGATATGGAAGAAAAAGCAAAGGGTCAGGTTCTGAGGGAGAGTGATAGAAAACATGTTTTGGAGAAAGTTAACCACAAGAAAATCAAAAACATGTGGTGGGTTAAACGGTATTCGATTCCCCAGTAGGAAAAGTTAATAGACAACATTTTTCTTTTAAGTTACTTTTCATTGAGGAATTTATTTTTGATCTTAAGGAAACATACTTACTTATCATGTTGGCTTTCAACTTTTACTATATTTCTTACACAAACTCATACATTCCCCAAAAAAACGAGTATTTAGGATGACTTGTTCACATTAAGAGCGCTATAATCAACTTCTAGAGAATCACCTAATCCACAAAAGAGAACTATATATTTCCCTTGTCTTTAGACCTTAACCAAAACCAAAATTGTTAGAACAAGATCAGATAATCCACAAAAGGATAATCCTTTATAAAAAGTAAATCTATTCTTAATCTCCAAAATTTGTCCAGAAAAACCCAAAGATCAATGAAGACCATTCGATAAACAATTTGTCCATAAAATTATTCAAAGTAAAACAAACTAAGATTGAAACCCAAATATTTCATGGATTTAATCACATAGTCTTCCAAGGTACAAATTAACATTTATCTCCAAATAACATTCGTTGCTCTTAAAGTCTCATATTGTAAAGTAATTAACCTAATCTCATATCCTCCATGATAGGTTAATAATTTCCATAGATAACCCAAAATCTACTTACTCTTAATTCATAAAATCATCTAACTAAAAAAAGAATTATACAAACTAACCAGGGACTTCACGTAGTCTAGTGGTAGGCGATAAATACAAGTCGCACTTTGGTTGTGGGTTCGATTCCCACAGCTTTGTCTGATGCGATGGTTTGTCACATGGTCTGCGTGTTTTCATTTTTCCAAAACTATATAATTCTCAAAAAATTCCCTAAAAAGAGATAAAATCATCAAAAATAACCATAACATAATTTTACCTCAATTTTATCGCATGCCTTTCATTTTCAATTATAACATATAGTAACCCATAATTACCTCAAAAGTAGGGATCATATAAACACAAATGGTTCTTTATAACTTTGTCCACAAAAGAACATATTACTATTCCTTGAATAAAATTTTCATATATCAAACATCAAGGTTACACATACTATAACAAGTCTTCTAATGTAACCCCATTATCAAAAGAGACATAATACTTTTAAGAATTTCAGCATAACTCATGAAGCCCTTATATGTTGACTTCTTACTCATTCAACATTCTTCATGATCCATTAACCATTCCTTTCAAACTTATTCTGAAATACTTCATTCCTAAAAACAAAATCATGAATCATATCCTCGGATTCCAAAATAGGAAAACAAATGTTAAGAAATAATCTATACATTTGATTGGTCATTGTCAGTTTCTTCAACCTCAATTGGAATGGCATTAGGTATTGGTAAACGAATATTTGTACGATCTTGGTGATCCCATTCCCGAAACTTCTTCATAGGACATGTTTTTGCATAATGACCATGCACACCACATTTAAAACATTCAATTGATCCTTCAGAAAGAACTTCTTTCCCTTTCCTCGAGTAAACTGGATGCTTCCTTTTTCCATGATATGTTCTTCCTTTATGACCTTCATTTCCACATCTATATCATATTACTGTCCCTTTGAAACATTTTCCTAGGTGTTTCTTTCCACATATTTGACACGTAGGTTTTTGAACACACTTGCCTTTATGATTATTACCTGAAGTTCCATAGGGATTTGTTTCTCACATATATGATGCCTTATAAAAATCACCAAGGTTTAGGTGGTCGGTCATGACTCCAGCTAGTTGGTTGAGGGTAAACACAAGAGTTCTCATTTCAGCTCCCATATCATTCAATTGCTTTCTCAGAAAACTGTCACAGTTTCCTTCACATCCATTGTTACTTTTGTTCCTGCTAGATCCAACCATTTACTAAAACCAAAATAGTCAGTGTGAGCATATTAGTAAAATAATCATATAATAATGAGGAAGATAAACACTAAGATATAGTTTTCCAAGTTATCTCAAACTAATTCTAACTTTAAAAAAAACAATGACTCCATCTAATATACTACCCATTGTTGTTATACACAACTTGTCATTTATTCCTAAGAAACACTCTAACCTCTAAAGTTATCTAAACCGACCTCTGATACCAACTATATGGCCCCATGCATAAACATTGCATAATATTGAATTAAATGAATAATTAACATAGAGGATCTTTTCAGGTTTAGAGTTTTATATAATTCGGACATAACTATTACATCTCAAAATATTAAAAAGTAAACACTTCTACTAAGTTTTCATAAAATAAAAAACTCTTAAAAAGAAACATGTCTAGTTCCATGTTTTAGATAGCATGTCTTTCCTTGATTCCATCCTGGACCCTATTCATCTTTATGTCCTGTGGAAAACATTTCAAAAACATGGGATGAGCATAAAAATCCCAGTAAAGGATACACAAAGAAGGAAAACTGTTAGTTTTTCAAAACAACAAGTAAACCAAGAATATTTATCAAAGTAATAATTTTCACCATTATGAAGTAATAAAAACTCTTCACTGAATAAAATATCATTACTTACCCTTTTGTAACCAAAATATTTCCAGAAAACCCATATAAAGAACACATAACATATAAAGGTAACATGGGACATAAACATACTTAAATGGAATAACCATACAGTCGACTTCCACACATATCACTTAATGGAATAGCAATACGGTCGACTTCTATACCCAATGCATTTGAGGTTATAACGTAACCACCCATCCTGGTATTCATGGCACCACCCATCATATGGTTTATCACGTAACCACCCGTCAAATTTCCAAGTACCATTATAAAATCATAACAATTATAAAGGAAATAAAACATTTCCAAATTTTAATCAAAATATATCACTTAAATATATTGACATAAAAAAATCCATTATAAAAACCATTTTTAGTACCAAAATACATAAAAGAGCATACTGTATTTATTTACTTTTAAAAAAATATAACGTCTTGTTGAGGAATCCACAGATCAAATAATACTCGTGGTGGCAGAATGGTCATTGTCACCACGTACGTTAAAAAGAAACATACTTTTTGTCATTTAGTAAAACGCTTCTTATAGAAAATATTCTTTTGAATAAAAGTAGAAGTAAAAATTTTATTATACACCGTATAAAATAATGTTGTGTATAAAACAAAATATGCCTCAATGAAAGGAGATTGAGACGAAGTCCCTTACAAAGTTGGTATCCTTAGATTGAGGATAAATCAATTACATGATTATGTGTGAAAAATATGAATACACCAAATATAAGAAGATATTAATTATAAAACAATCAGAGTTCATTCACTCATAATCTTGGAAAAACAAAACCAATGACATAGATATTTAACACAATGAAATGAGATTGAGTTATGATTTCTGGTACAAGTTCGTCAAAATGACGTAAGAATTTATCAATTATATGATTATGTGTAGAAATAGTATATCCAAACAAAGGTTTGTGGAAATTACAACATAGAGATTCCACACATAACCTTGGAATAATAAAATCAAGATGTAGAGTTTTAACCCAATGAACTTAAAGTGGATTAAGATGTTCCCTTACAGAAATCTGACTGCCCAACGACGTCACTTTAAAATTAAGAAAATGAGTTTATGAGAGAGAAAATGGTATCTAATCACATGGACATAAAATTTACATAAATAAGTATATATAAGAACATATCCCAACATAATAGTATGTGAATTAAAAGACATAACAAAAGAAGTCTTTTAAAAAGAGGAGTGTGAAAGGTTCCCTTACCGACTTGGGTAACTTTTGAAACGTACACCCCATTGAAGAAGGGTCATACAATGAAGATGTAAATACCCATAATTGAAATTATACTACACAAATAATTTAGTAATGTGAAGTACATACACCACTAAAAGTAAATGGTGGAAAATGTAGCATAAATGTCACAGGAATAAAAGCGAGATGAAAAATCCCTTACCAAAACTTGGCAGCCTAACTGCACAACTAAAAACATCCAAAAATAGATTTAAGAGAACAAATAGGGTCTCTCATAATGTGAACATAAAAAGTAAAGTATGAGTAATATAAAATAACATCCCCAAACATAATAAATATGATCTTAAAAGAAATGAAATAAAAGAGAGTACTTAAAAAGAAAGAGAGAGGTATGATCCCTTATGAAAATTTGGCACCGTAACGGTGCAACTCAAAACTTCCAAATGGATTGATGAGAGAAAATAGGGTCTCTCATCATATGAACATAAAAATAACATTAAGATTAATATAAAATAACATCCCAATAATAAGAAAGATGATATTAAAAGTAATGACATAAAAGAGTGTATTTAAAAAGAAAGAGAGGGGTAGGATCACTTACCTCAAGTCCGACTTGTCTTGTTCATTTCTTTATATTCTTGAATAATAAACATTGGTCAATTTAGAATTGATTAAGGAACTCATTTAAATATTATTATTCAGTTCATATCACATATTACAGTGTTATAATAATTGGTTGATAATGTGAGTTCATATCAAACGTTTTTGTCGATGTTCGGTACATGGGTAAAAATTGAACTTGTTAGAAAAGAATTTTCCATGTAGTTATAAGTACATCATCTACAGAATAGTATTAATGATTTAAATATCATATATACCAATTATATATTCATTTTATACTATTAAATAACATTTTGAGATAATAAAAATGAAATTCACCGTTCATGGAGACGGTAGGCCGTACGTATGTATGAACACTACTTTCATTTTTTTGTCATATTAATAGAATTAAAACAAAATGAGATATATATATATATATTATAATTCCAGAATTATATCCATCATTTAGATGTAATATATTACATATATATCCATTATATGTATATATGTGTTTATAATAGTACATAAAATTTGGAGATAAGAAATGAAATGTACCGTTCATGGAGACGGTAAGCCGTACGTACGCATGAACACTACTCTCATTTCTTTGGCACATTAATGGAATTAAAACTAGATGAGAGAGATATATAAATATATATATATATTATAATTCCATTATAATAAATATTTTATATAGATCACATATGTTCATCAATTTCATCCTTTATACCTTCCATGTATTGCATGAAAGAGTCACATCACTTGAGGGGGCGGTAGTCCACATTTCCTCAAATGAAATTATCGCATTTGCATAACATGAAAAGCATAAAGGTATGTATTTAATATAAAATACAGAAGCATAGAGAGGAAATAAATATAATATATATCATAAATAAATATAGTTCTATCATAATGGCCACCATGAGAGGTGGTATGAGAAGATAGAACAATCATCGTTTCGTGAGGCAGTAATTCACCATCCACGGAAACAATATGTTGTTTAACCATTAGACGGAGGTGTGTGTTAATGTAGCTATAATACTACTCATAACAACATCCTAGTATATTGAAGATAATTTTTTGTTACAAAATAAATAAATAAAAATGTTTTAGGGGGTTGGAGAAGCAAAATAAAACAAAAGAACACTAGGGAAGACATTACCTTTAAATCGGATAACTCTTTTTTATTTGAGCTCAAAGGCTTCCTTGGAAATGATTATGCCCAAAGTGAGGCTTCTAGGAGTAAGAGAGGGATGTGGAGAGACAAAATGAGCAGGGGTTTTCCGATCCAAAGGCTTGAGATGTGTGGGTAAGGTGGTAGAGGTGGGGGCCTTTTATAAGAGGAGAGGAGGAGCACTCTTGGAATGTCTTGAAAAGTAACATTATTAAAAAATGATTTTCGGATTTTAAAGGTCCCACAATTATATAATTCGAGTATAAGGTGATTATAGTTAAAAATACACACATCCAATTGGTTTTTGACAAGTGTAGGTCTTAGATTTTACATTATCTTTTCATTATATTTAAATCGTTAAAAAATGAGGTAATCGATGCATCATCATGGTGTCATAAATAATTTAATTTATTTAATGTATAAAAATTATAAAAAATTATAATGATGTATGAAATCTTTTAATCTTTATAAGGAATATTTATCGTAAAAATATGACTTATATAACCCCATGTAAATTTTTTTTAGTAAAATAATACATGTTTGTGGCATTTTTATTTTAACATTAAATAAAAAGTTATTAATGACATTTTCCTACCAAAGTGGCTCCATGGGGTCCCCAAGTTGACCTTTGGATTGTCTTGGTTGGACATGACTCTTCCAATAAGGTTAGTAAATTTTTCATGGTCATTTCATATTATTATAACATTATCTTTACCTTAAATTACACTAATTACCTTTAATCACGATTAATAAAAATTAAAAGTTACTATTCACAAAAAAAAATTTAGTCCCAATGAATCATATTTTACATCTTATTGACAACCATGTATGTTGGATTTATGAAATTAAAATCATAGAAGTGTTAATGTTTCATTTAAATGAAAAATCAGTTTTTTAACTACCACATAGTGGTTTCACTATTCATCAAAAATTGATGTTTTTTTAGAAAAATACCACAAATTCACCCTAAGCTATATTTGATATTCAGAATTCAAAAATGATTTCTATTTTACAAAATTCAAAACATATAAGTTTCATTAATTAATTTAATAATTAATTCCCACTGTCAAAACAAATAGCATGTTTTTAAGAAGCAATATCTATTAAAAGATTAACACTAGTTTAAGTTCAATTTCAAATTGAAATTAATTCCAATGACCACCATTGGATTAAATGGTAAAAATGTATTCTAATTGAACTTTAAAACCAGTTAAAAATATGATCTAATCATATAAATAAATTAGATTAAAAAGTGTTTTTGAATAAAAATACAACATTTTTCACTTATTCATTAAAAATGAACTTTATCGTAAAAATACCAAAAACTTATACAATGTAAATTTTGATGTCCCAATTTTAAAGAATAATTGTATTTTGTCAAATATAACACATAAAATTGTCAAAAAGTGGATTTAAAATAGGTTCACCATCAAAAGGAGGTTAATCGTCCTTTTAAAGAATATTAGAATATTTACGCATAAAATTGAATTAATTCACATTTTAACATTTATTTTAAAAAGTAAAAATATTTTACAAACATATATAATCATTTTGTAGTTAGTTATATTCATTCCTGCCATTACAACTGCTAGGCGTTAACTACCATTTAAAATAATATATTTTATTACTAGAGTGCAACATTAGATTCCCAAGAAACTCATTGTTGCGTATTGGGTACGCCATCGAGCATAGCGTCCCCTTTAAAGTAATATTAATATTTTATTCACAAATATGGATAAATATAAAAATTCCATATTCTTTATTTATCTGGGGTGTTACAATTATTTTTATAAAATCAAATAAAATTGAATTAATATCGTTCCTTACTATCTTTTAATATCGGACATTAAACGGACCCATTAAGGGGCCCATCATATCCTATGATCCATTTATCTAGAATTAGCTAAGTATAAGAACATGAATTTTATGTGACCCGCTAGAACCTTATGTTGATAGTAGTGAGTTTCTCCCATAGACCAATAGTGGCATCTAGTAACCCATCATTTCCCCTAAGGAGAAATGGTTTAGTCATAAAAATGATATCCTCTTATAAGTGCATATTGTGTAATATAATCTATTTGTTTTGTGATATCTCATAATGAAAGATAGACACTTCATGATATTATCCTTCATTTATTTGTTATTTCATGAATCTATTATATTTAATTACCTTCTTCTACCATAGACATGGATTTAATAAATATACTACTTTCCGGGTCAACAAAACCTGATATATCTATTCCATTATATAATTAATAAATATTATATTGATCGTTAAATAAATTGGTTAACATCAACGATACACCAAATTCATGCTACCATTCCACAATGTAAATATCATTGTTTTCATTTCACATAAATGTATCAAATTAAATGGTACTCACTGATAGTAATATCAAATCAAGATAACAATATGTGTTATCATAATAGGAATAACGAATGACACCTCAACCATGTGGCATTCTTAATAGTGGTTAAATTGTTGTGATCTTCTTCTACATGAGATCACTATGTTCAAACATTATAAGAAGAAATATCAATTATTATGAGCCACCTCACTTGATATTCTAACATCATTCATGTCCCATCAGTATAGTATATCTAGACCATACAACATATATTTATGATTAATGTCCTAGTACCTCAATGTTATTATTATAGCTGGGAACTAGAATAACTTTTTGATATGAAAAATAATCAATGGACACAACCAAGTGAATAGTGTATGAGAAAGTATAATAACTATTATGGTAAGATAACATCAAAAATAAATATATGTATACATGATATGTAAATAAAATGGGAATACTCATGATTATTCTAGGTCACCCACTTTCAAAACACTTCCACTTGCAACAGATAAAAGTTTTCAACCATTAACTAGTTAGTTCACACAGGATAAGATCATGCTTCTACTTATTTTTTCCTTTAGTCATTAGGCCTTCCATGTTTTCATATATGTTTAATCTAATATCTATGACTACAATCCATTATTTAAAATTTTTAAATAGATGATATTCACATGTATGTATCATTTCTTAATATTTCATAATCATGAGATCTCGTCTAGTACATTTTTTATGATTCTAAAAACTAGAAAAAATAGTATATATTTTTTACCTCTTATTTAGCTAAATAAAAAACAACAACATTCACAGAATTTATATATATATATAACTAGTTTCAATGCACTAATCTAATCATTACCTAAAAGGTACTGTAATATTAGGTAAAATTTATCCATATGAATACTAGTTTATGTCAACTTTTCAACTAGTGTTTCTTCCTCTGCACATACTAGGTACATATCTTGTGTACATTATCATGTTTTATTGGATATATTTGACTACTTTCCATGTATTTCACCTAAAAATATTTTATATTTTCCAATAATAATTCAATCATTGGAAATATAATATCATATACAATGCACAGAATATGCCATAGATCCATCGAATATTCAAATGAAATTTTAATCGACTTTATAATTTCCATACATGAATTTTCCATGTCATCTTAGAGAGATTTATGCCATGAGACATTCAAATAAATGTTTCCATTGTTTATCCCAAAATTTATTTGTCAATATATCATTATTCTACATATATGGAATTTTTCCATGAAACCCTTAGATCTATAATAGTAAATATTCTTAATAATTAATAAAATGTAAGAAAAAGTAGTCATTTTCCATGTTTTTTGTAGCATATATTACTTGGAAAACTATAGAACTCTCATGAAAATTTAATTAAGGAATGTAAAAATTTCATTCCAAATGAATAATCATGGATTATTAGGGTTCTATTGAAATATAAATAGATCCTACATCTCACATTCCTTATTTGAATTATACAGTGTCACTAACCCTTTATAATTTCATTTTATAGACAACTTCCAAAAAAGGTGTACAATACATTTAATTACCAAAATAATTATCCTGGAAAGAGCCTATGAAAATTAGAATTATAATCGATTTAGCAATGAAAAATTTGTATAACCATTTGATCCTTATTTGTAAAACTCTTTTTCTGGCCGTGCATGGTTTCTATTGAATATCCATAAAACAATTTTCATCAATTGAAGGAATAGAAAAAATGAAAACAAGGTTTTCGTACATGGAGTCCATTTTTATTAATTCACATATAATTTTAAATAATATCTTATTTCTATTTAATACATACTTATTTAATAAAAATTCATTATTATTATTAAATAATATATGGCCTTAAATTGGTGTTCTTAAAAATCTATTTATGGTTTTGAATTTTCTATGCAGTATGTGTCTCTAGAATAATTTCTTCAATATGCTCTTATTGAAATTGGTTCAATGTTAACTATTTTCACACTCATTCCTTTCCTTCACACATGTCAATTTTTATCCGAGTAACTC
This sequence comes from Viscum album, assembly GCA_963277665.1. Classification (NCBI taxonomy): domain Eukaryota; kingdom Viridiplantae; phylum Streptophyta; class Magnoliopsida; order Santalales; family Viscaceae; genus Viscum; species Viscum album. The sequence goes on from OY728151.1 coordinate 1,996,871,955, forward strand.
CAATTGAGATGTGAAACTCTTATAAAAATATAGAATTCCAGGTGATGATATATTATAAATATAAGGGATTTATTTAATATATTAAAAGACCTTAAGGATTACTATTTGACATTCACATTGTGTTTTTATTATTGGGGGTTTTGTTAACTCTTCCTTAGTGAACTCTTTACCTTTAAATGAATAATTTGTGAAATAATGGATTTATTTAATATAATAACTCATATTATATTCATTGTTCATTATGCTTAGTATATAGTTATTGAAATTGATATACCCAAAAGGCGTATATGTGTGTGTGTGTGTGTGTTTTTGATACATATAAACTATTTTTTAAATTTCATGAAAATTATTATTTTCATGCATAATGGTGTATATTGTTCTATATACTCTAAGATTAAAATAATTGATGGACACTCAACAAACTATCATACATTGGCTTTCATATAGTAATGTGTGTCATAGGATGTGATGTAAGATAATACTTTCATTCATGAATATGATGCATGGATTTTATTGGGTATTAACTCATGCATTATCATGCATGAGGTAATGAGATAGAACCCATGTAGTGTCTCCAAGAGTTATAAAATCCCACAACCATGTGATGTTTTTGGGTAGGTGGATGCTTTGTCAACACTCCTGGAAAAAATTATCTATCATCTTATCTATCCTTATCACATTGATTTCTTATCACACTATGGTTGAAGGAGTGTCTCGTTTCTATGTTGAATGATTTATGTGCAAAATGTGTAGACCACTGAACGGTGGAGTTATCTTTATACCACTTTTTTGAGCTTCATCAAACTCATTAGAAGATTTTTTGTTTGAAATTTAACTGGGATATTTGGTTAATTGTATAAGATTACAATAATTTATTCATTTATTGTATCATGTGATTTCATGTTTTTTGCATAGAGATCTATGTTAAAGGGATTTAATCACTTATGTGGAATCTAATAATTGTTATCAGATCTCAAGCAGTCCCTTAAATGGTATCAAATAAAACATAAAAGAGATGATTGATTCCTGGAAACTCTCACACATGAATGGTAAAACTAGGTGGCTCTATTATTATGAGATCAATTTTCAATTCAAAGAATTCTATATATATAAGAGTTGTGGTAGTTGAGTGTATTTATAGCCATATATATATGTCACATTGGAAATGATCATATGGTAAATTTGACCTCACCCTTCATTAGTGTCATATCATTTCATGTTTTTTGATTTTTTTCAATCATGTTTTAGAAGTGATGACTAATAAAAAATAGATTACTATATTTTTCTCCGCACCATGCTGAATTCAATTCAACATTAAACCATCAATGGTCTCCCACTAATACAAAAAGGATGCCTACTTTATACCATATAATAGAGCCAATTGTTTTTCACTAAACGTTATGTTTTAATGTATACAAAAATAAATAGAAATGAATATATTATTCTATTGTGGGAATGATTTTAAATAAATTATCTTGGGATTTATCCTTTCACCATGATATAGTACACGATGTAGTATTTCCAATGGTTTCCCTTAAAATACCCACTGTACATGAATCATAAATAGAACCATGGGGATGAAGTCTTTATGGTTCTGTAAAAATAGCAATAAAAATATTCACATAGCATTGCGAAAGCTGTAGTGGGTTAAAATATAATAACAGAAAAATGGATATACATAAAGTGAAAGGAAATTACATATATTCAGAATTGGTTCCATATAAAGGTAAAATAAATTATATTTACAGGAAAATGATTCTATATAAGGGTAAATTAAATTTTCTCTACACTGATATAGTTCAGTATAAAGTTGAAACAAAATACCATTACACAAGAATAGTTATTTACATTAATTGGTGGTGGGAAAAAAATTTAAATTATTTATAACTTATGAATAGTTTACAAATTATAACAAAAGGTATTTTTGGGGTACATAATAGTTAATAAATTTGTAATTGATTTCTTCTTTGTAAAGGTTTTATAATTAATAAATTAATTATTATGAAACGTTTATTGTTAAATATTCCTTAGATATTCAACATTAATATTTGAAAATACCTTTTGAAATTTATGTGGCATGATTAGTGGATTATACAAATAATGGTTTAGTTTAATATCAAAAAAGTAAATTTTAATGTGATTCTAAATTACTTAAATGAGAATAAATTTTATTTCTATTTTTTCATAATAAATTAATGTTAAATGTACAAATTAAATAATTCTTATTGTGTAAATTAATTAAACCATTTTAAAAGAGGTATTAATAATTGAATTTATTAGATTATTAGATATTATTATGTCTTTGTTTTTTTGTTTTTAAAAATGATTTAAAAATTATATTCAATTATGAAATTTTTATGATTTATAAAATATCATATTACTTATATGAAATTCCATATTATGATAATTAATGTGTTTATATTATAATAAATTTAAATAGTTTATATTAATGATTATAGACATTCTATTATAACTAACTAAATTATATAATGTTTAATGTGGTATTTTTTTAATGATTTCAAAATTATTTTCATGTTTAATATTTGAAATGTTCATTTATTTATATGTTATTTCATTATATATATATTTTTTATATTTTTTATATTTTTTTCATCAATAATGTGATAAATTGATTTAAAGAGTTAGAACCTTGAATTTCATACTAGTTTTGACTCTATGAAAATTTGTTTTTATCTACCTTGACCGAGTATTATAATTGATGTTATTAGCATGAATTTAGTTTTTTAGAATCATATATGTATATAAAGTGTAATATATATCATGAATTTAATTATATATTGGGTAATGTCGCCCCATGGATAGGGACTTTGGGTTGGACTACCTACCAGCCTGAATGATTTTTCCCTGTCTAGAAATGTGGAGGGGTTGGATATATTTTTCTCTAGGCTTACTGATGTATGGAATATAAATCTCATATAACTGTAATCCATTACATGAATTTCTCATGTACCTTTTACACAAACAAAATTATATATGTTTGAATATGTTTAGATCATATTTTTAGGTGATCAATACAAACACGAGTATTCTGTAATGAGTTACAAATCAATATTTGTGAACACATTAATTTGGTACAAGGAATAATATTCCAAAAATAAAATTTCAGAAGTAATGATACATAAGGGAATTATTAAGAGATAATATTGTGTGATTAAATCCACATGAAATACAAAGGGTTATATTCCTTCCATATCAGCAATTATCAAGTCCTCAATCATTTTTCCAAGTAGGATATTCCATGAATAATGTTACTGAATTATATTTTCCAAGGTAAGAATATACCCAGTGACATAGAGTAATCCTTAGGTATGTTATTCCATATAAGGTTACCCTAGTATTTTCATTATTTAAACTTTTTATTTGTGTTTTATTTGGATTAAATTTAGTTTGGAACCCCTTAGAAAGGATACCATATGAATATGTGTGAGTGAATCCATATGATGGATTGAAAAATAGATTTTTTTTTCTCAATATTAATAGATTAATATAAGATATTCTATGGATGATTCCCTACCTAAATAGCTATGTGGTGAGTTTAAATCCATATAGGACTCATTACTAAGGAAAATATGGATATTTTCCCCCTAGTCTATATAGTGTGTTTTAAAATGGGGATATCATTTTAGTGGGATATCATTCAATATAATTCCTTATTAAATGTTTAATAAAGAATGATAATCAATTGATAAAATCTTCGATTGGAGAAAAATGAACTTATCATCATATAGATTCACCTTAATATTAATCCTGGAAAAGGATAAACTTTTTGTTAGTAACTTCTTTCAATAGTAGTAGAATTTGACAGTATTTCTCAATCAAGGAAAGTAAAACATGTTAGAATAATCACATCCTATAAATCAAAATTTTAATATATTCAAAACGTATTTATATTCTTATTATAATCATATAAAAAACGAAAATTAAATCTCCCAATTCATTCTAGTTACCATGGAGTCATAGATGTAAAAGAATCATGAGACTCTAGATTCCTATCAAATAATAGATAACCTAATATGGAAGTGAAAGATATGAATGAATAGTACGATGTTTTTAATTCTCTGTTTCTATTCAAAAACCTGGATATAACTATATTTATCACCTTTGTACTCAATATGATTGCCTGCAACATATATTTGTAGAGGCTAGGATCACCACATAAGCGTCAATTAGGCAAATATTTCATTCTACAGTCACTACTATAAGGGTTAGGAATGTTTGTTGTGAATTATAATATGGGTGATATTTAAATGTGGAAAAAAGATAAAAAATATAAAATTAACAGTTTTAGACAAAAAAAAGGAATAAAAGATGTCAAGGTGTGTCCACACATTGTTCTAAGATAGAAAAAGGTTGAAAATGTTTTCACTATGGAAAAATTATCCATTATAGATGAAATTATTCATATTACCATAGGGTTTATAAGATTCATAGTGCAGAGTCTACATCAATTTTATATGTTATAGAATTCAATTATATTATTTTTTAGATATATGATATCAAATGTATGTCAAAAAAATTGGTAAATATACAAGAGGTCATAATATTTAGAAATAATAAAATATAAGTTTATTGATGTTAGTTTCTATGTAATTGAGCAAAGGAGTTACTACATTGATGACTTTACTGATTTTATGTTGGACAAAATTATCATAAGATATGAATTTATCTCATCTTTTCTCTGGATAAGAACATGTATACAATATATTTTTGACAGAATTTATATGGGTATTATTGATACAAAAAAAATGTATTTTAACATTATAACATTCTTTAAGAAAGATTATAGATTCCTTGTTTTTGTTAGATAATTCAATATATTTTCATTTATAGAAATGTTTTGAAATGAGAATTAATTCTAGAATTTTTTTTCATAGATTCTAACAATTATAATGATATATATATTTTTTGTATGTTATTTCTTGGTTATAATTGTTTTATAGACATAACAATTACATAAAAGTGTAAAATTGAAGAAGAATGGTTAGTTGAAATGTTTAACAAGGTTTTTTCGAAGAAACACTCAAGGTCATTGAATCTTATGGGTTTTAAGAAGGATTAGTAAAAAAATTATTTTATTGGAGTATCTATAATACTATAAGTGTTTTATGAAACCCTTCTAAATGACCATGTCACATATAGGTATTACATATATTTATTAATTAATTTTGAAGGTTATATGTTATAGAATATAATTTTTATATGTGTTGTAAATATATATGAGTTCCTAATAAAAGTGATAATTTAAGAATATTGTAGTTTATATTAATGTAATAAAGTAAAAGATTTATTAAGTCATGTATTTTAATGTAAATTAATGTGTCAAGAACAAATGGATTTATATAAAGGAAGTGTATCCTCATCTCATTTCTCTTATGTGACAAAAGATTTTTTTATAAATAATTTATATAAATAGAATTATATTTTTAATTATATACATATGGTTTAATGAATACAATTAAATATTTTGAAAAGTCAACTTGGAAAAAAAATTTATATAGGATAAAATGTTTTTCCTTATGTTTATTAAAATATGAGAGAATGTGTTCCCACCAACATAAATTTATATTATATAATAAAAAATTCATTTCAAAATAAATTTCTCCAATCACAAAGAATACCATATAGTAATCATATTATATCTATTAAATACTCATATTAAAAAGAAATAAGTGTTTTATCTTAAACCCAAAGATGTTTTAGTATCTTAAATAGGTATTTTGAAAAAAAAATATAGTGTGTAGGTTACCAATGTTAGTATGATTAGTCCTAGACAATTTCATGTTTAATAAATAAAAGATTATATCAATATAATATTAAGATGATCTTTTATTTAATGTTTTTGATGAGTTTAGAGTTTGGTGGTAATGATTTTATTTAAATCGTTTAGTTATTTAATATATATTTTACTATAAATGTATGATCAAAATGGTTCCAAATATAAAAAAATGAACCAATAAAGAGTTATAAATATGCAAAAAATATGACAGCATAACATTTGATGTCATGTAGTAAATAATTTTGAAGATATTCAAAGAGTTTAACATTGGGAATATGATTCCTTAATCTCACTATTATTCAAAATGTCTTACATCGTAGGTGAAAATTAGTAAAAGAATATTGTGTGAGGGACTTTTTTTATAGTCACAAAGATAAGTGGTGGGAATTATATTTTAATATAATTACTTAAAAAATAATATGATGCATACATAATGCTAATTAGGAATTTAACATAATTGATATGATTGACAGATCATGTGTTGGGTTTGATGAGTATTTTTAAATGGTTTCAAGATAATAAAATTGATAACATTAGAGGTAATGTTATCATTATCATTCATTCATGTTTTCTATAAAACATTATTTATAGATATATATTTCTTGATGTTTAAAGATAATTATCCTCTCAATATACTACATTGGTTTATCTCTATTTGATGTTTATCATGGAGTAGTATAGGTTATGATGAATGCTTCATTAAGAATGATGTGTATTACTTTCGAACAGAGTGTTTGACTGTGGGGACTTAAATGCCTTTCTCAATCACCCACATTGATTTTACCATTTATTTTGTATTCCCAAGAAATTAACTATAGTTCCCACATCCATAGCTGAGTATGCTCATTAATTCTAAAGGTAGTTGGTCCTTTGGGGTTTTAGACCCAACGATGCTTAGGATCTCACATTGGTCTAGAGTATAGGAGGTCAGTCTCATCGCAAACTTTGGGGAGGAATTGTTTCCTACTAAAGAACTCTCTTGTAGATTAAATAAGTGTTCATGAAATCCTTCCCAGGATCTGATACAAGAATGGGTACTCCCATTTCAATGACTTGATTATGAAAATGTATTAAAATAATGACGGTGTGAATTTCATGGGTTCTATATGACTATATTAATTATTAATGATGTTTTAGTTTATGGACACATTCAGGCACACTGGGTTTTATTTTAATCTTGGGGAGAATTTTATGAATTGGGAATGGGATTGAACAACTACGACCAATACTTTTTGTATAATGAAAAACATGAATCAAAAACCATTTAGTTTTTTTGAAATAGATTAATGTAGTGTGGCTGGATCCATCCGGGCAATTTAACTTCAGGCAGTAAGGATGAAAATATGAGTTTTGGATGTTTGGGAGGAATCCTACAATTACTTTTTTAGGATATATTGAGATTCTATGTAGTTATTATCACGGTCATCTATGTCGTGAGATATACAACAATATAGGCCCTAAGCATGACTTATTCATATAATACATCCATGAATTTCATCATCAAGAGTATAGAACTTTGGGAAAATATGAAATGTAATTATACATACATTAAAATGGTGACATTGTACTAAGGAATTCTCATCATGCAATTGGTTCAATCATCACCAGTCTCTATGTCCACTTGGCTCATGAATTATTTGATAAAAAAGAGACAACATTTGTTCGGACACATTTCATTATAGAATATCAGTACTGGCCTTATATATTAAAGTCTCCCATTGAGAGGAATTATTACCCATTTCATGGAGGATATGGTATGGATCTCAAGACATAGGAAGGCATCATATGTATGTTATTTTTTAATTGGATTATACATTATCATAGTTTAGTATGTTACTAACTCTTTGATGTGTTTGAGATATTCGGTTTCATGATTGGTACTAACACTTAAAATGATTTTTTTATATTGTTCCACTTATCATCTAATGATGAGTGATGAAGGTTGATAGACTTGTGTGATAATTCATTATATTATGTTATAAATACTTGGGATATTAATGGGATTACACTGATATGGATTCCCATTGGAGCTCTAGCCTTTGAAAGGAATCCAATGTATCCAAGTTATAGATGGAATAATATTTCTCATAGTTAAGTTGCTTCTTATACCACTGATGGTATTAAGGTACTTGGGGACAAATAGAGAATGATATATATAATGATTATCATGTATGAGGCCTCTTTTCATCTATCAATTAATGAGGTAGCATTATCCTTCCATGGGAATTATTAGGTCATGATTGTTGAAATGACTTAGACAAGAGGGTACATACACCAAATTGGATTCCAATTGGAGATTAGGCTTTAGGAATGCATCCAACATATCTTGTTTGGACACAAATTATAGTTCTCTTAGTTCATTTTCCCAATAACCCATTGATGTGATAATGTGGGTGATATTTCTTGTAATGCACCGACCCCAGTTACCTAGATTCAGTGACTTGTTACATAACACTGGCATGATCACCAGAAAGATGAAATCTTGAAAGACAGATTAGTTTAGTAGCCTTGGAAACACTAGATATATTCATAAAGTTTTACATTACATCATAAAAATGAAAACTACAACAAAAATGTATCCATATTCTACAATCTTATCCCCTCATACTATCCCTGTAGGTCATTCATAATTTACTTCTTCACATCCTCGGAAAAATAAAACATAGAAAAGGGGTGAGCTCAAATTCCCAGTAAAGATAACAATGTAGCGAAAACTTTCATAAATAAGAATAAACATTTAAGGCAATGTATAACTAAAACAGAATCCTTTTAAACTTTAACCTCAACGTAGTATGGAAAAAATAAAATGAAATAATTCCATTTACTTATTCACATGGATATTCTACTAATCGAATAATCACATGAAATATCAATAACCACATTCATAATGATGGAATGCATAATGTCAGACTATCATAACCACATAGCCAAGGCCTCGTGCATAGACTACAAATAAGATTTTTCAAGGCCTTGTTCAAAGACACTAGTTTGTCTCATGAGACATACCGATGAATCGAGGAGCTATAGAAGGCTCCACCCGTCACATATTAAGTCCAATGCATTCCCATATGAAAAGGGTTAAACATAACATAAACATTCGTATTAAAACTTGCATACAAAATGTAAATACTTCATCCATAAACCATGAATGGTATAAAAATTACACATCCATAGTCACACATATCACAAAACATTCAATACAATATATAAGTTTTGTATCATAACAAATCAATTTCAAATAAGCGTAAAATCCATCAAAGGATGTCGACATAGATGAAATCGAAACTCTTTTTGGAGAAATAACTCTTTCTATTTTGAAATCATTTAAGAGTCATATATTTATAAAATAAAACATTTTCTTTTAAATTATTCATATAATCTTGTAAGGGAAGCTTCAACGATTTTATAACGGCGGAAAATAGCCGCACCCACCGTATAGGTTAAAAAAACATTCTTACCTTAATTTTGTCGAAAAGATTAAAAAGAAACTTGTTTGGAAAATGACAGAAATATTCCTTTATAAACAAATTATAAAATTCAACAAGGGTATAAATGAATTTATTCCATAGTCTTTAAAATAGTAAGAATTATTTGAAATACATTTTTAAGAAACATGGATGTGGATGATAAAGAGGTCCTAGTAGATAATCACGTATAAACAACATCGGATACTGAAGAGATTGTGAAATAAAACCTTAACTTGTACATTTCCTTGGTTGGGGTAGGATAAACTCATGTATAATTGTCAAATAATTGTTATTAAATTATTAAATAATCATATATATTAATATGATAGCATATATGATCTTTTAACATTGCTTTGTTAATAATATTTTAGAATTATCGTTGTTTCGGGTGTTAACTTACTTGTTTTCTTTTATATATTTTGTTATATAAGACGTTTTTGTCATGGATAGGTTGTATATTAATCATATACAGAATGATATCAATTCCTTAGATACTATTACTAATCATAAAATAAGAATTATACTTGAATGGATACGATGGAGAATGAATCTCATCGCGTTCGTGGAGACGGTAGTCCGTACGTACGCACGAGCGACAATATAATTCTTTTTAAATTAAAATAATATATAATTGGATGGTATATCATATATACATAATCATTATCATGTTATATTTATTATTAACATTAATTACACATCATTAGTACACCCATCAAAATAATAATTTATTGAATAAGAATTACACCACGACGTGGAGACGGTAAGCCGTACCTACACAGGTATGGTGAGATGTTATTCAAAGGATGGATAGAATAATGAATATGGTTGTACCATATTTATAATAACATCACAGTATATATAATATACTAGATTTATTATATTAGAATGGTAATAACAAAGAAATAATAAGTGGAAGAAGAAAGGAACTTGAAAAAGGGTGGTGAAATCATTACCTCTTCTTCGGGTTCTTCCTTTTGATCCTGTCAAAAGGGCTCCTTAGGTTGGATTTTTGACTAAATTAAGGCCTCTGGATTAAGTGATGAAAGTTTAGAGAGTATTTGGGTTGAGTTTGGCCGATCAAAATGGCTTTGAAGGTGTGAATTAATGAGAAGGGGGAGTGCCCTTTTATAAGAAGGGTGAGGGGTACCTTTGGAAAAGCTAGAAATATTATTTTATAATAAATTCATATTCGGTTTCTGAAGGCTCCAAAGTGGATTTTTTAAACGTTAAGGTGGGGATGGGTCGAAATCCCCCCAACAAATATAATTTAGAGAGTTTTGGATCATTATATTAACCTTATCCTTTAGTTTTAACTCTAAGTTAATTTGTTTGACACGTACCATGTCACTTTGTATTTTTAATTTATATAGATAATAAACACACTATAAACCTCCAAGCGATCTCCAAGTGGTCCATTAATGATAAACCTATCATTATATAAGTCTCTTGGCTGATCCTTAGATTTTTAGGAATTGAATATCAATTAATAATATAATATTTGTTTTAAAAACTCTTTTATGTCAATTTTGACACTATCCAATAATTGATTTTTTGTAAAAATCACAACATAAGGATTACTTAGAATAAAGTTACTTAAATCGTTCCTAACATGGCATATTAAACTATAAAATTAGTTTAATTCATAAAAAGACTCAAATTATATTTATTTCGGTATTTATAATATCAATTATTTTAATTTTTTACTATTATGGTAATTACTGCATCATCATTGAGGCATAAATAAATTAAATTATTTAATATCTAAAAATTATAAATAAAATACCATTATGTAGTTAATATTTTTATATTTCTAATGAATATTTAAAATCGAATTTATCTTCTGTATAACCCTATATTAAAAATGATTTAGTAAATAAACATTGATTTTAACTCTTTTAACTCTTCTTTGAATTAAATAATAATAAATGCCCTAATCTAATCCAAGTGGACCTAAATGATAATATTTTATTCCTAAGGTTGATTTTGGTCGAATTAATCTTATCCAATAGAATTAGGACATGTGTTAGGGTAATATTAATATCATTTTACCCTTAATTAGCCTATTTACTTTTAACCGTGGTAAAAAAAAGAAAAAAGTTACTATTACCCAAAATTATTTTCATCTCAATGAACCACATTTTAGTCCTTGATATTAACTGTGTCTCTCGGATTTTCGAAATTCCACTTATAGAAGCGGTAAAATTATTTTTTATGAAAAATTCAGTTTTTTAACTACCACTTAGTGGTTTCACTATTCATAAAAAAATGAAGTTTTTCAGAAAATACCAAAAAATCACCCTAGGCTATTTTCGATATTTCGAATCCAAAAATGAAGTCCATTTTAAAAAATAAAATTTATAAATTTCAAAAGGTAGGTATTACTATTCATAACTTCTAGTTTGATTGGTTGTGGTGTGTTAGAACTCGATGTTGCGTACAACACACGCTATTGCATTATTCAAAGAGAAGCATACCGTAGAAGCTTGGGGTGTTACATTCTCCCCTCCTTCATATTATTTCGTCCTCGAAATTTCTAGAATACTACGCATGAAAAGACTCTCGTGGTTCTTCATCATAAGTTCCTCGGATTCCCACGTTGCCTCTTCCATCTTATGGTTTTTCCACAAGACTTTTACCAGACGAGTCATCCGGTTTCTCAGTACGTGTTCTCTCATATCAAGAATCTTGACGGGATCATCGCAATAAGACATATCGGGTTCCAGTTCTAATTCCTCATAGGTGAGTACATTCATTTGGTCATGCATGTATTTTCTCAACAGAGATACGTGGAACACATCGTGAACTTTGAAGAGACTTGGCGGCATTTCCAATCGGTAAGCTATAGCCCCAATTCGTTCTAGAATTTCAAAAGGTCCGATGTACCTGGGACTCAATTTACCATTCTTACCAAAAGGTATGACTCCCTTCCATGGAGATACCTTTAGGAAAACATGGTCACTGACTTCAAATTCCAAATCCTTCCTTCAATTATCGGCATAGCTCTTCTGCCTACTTCGAGATGCTTTGATATGGTTTTGGATTACCTTCACCGTTTCCATCATTTCCTCCACCAGTTCTAGGCCTAAAAGTTTTCTTTCACTAACGTCATCCAAACAGGTTGGTGTGCGACATCTTTTTCCATATAACGCTTCATTTTGTGCCATCTCAATACTCTAATGGAAGCTATTATTATAGGAAAATTCCACCATAGGTAAATATTGATCCCACATACCCTGAAAGTCAAGTGAGCAGGATCTAAACATGTCTTCTAAGGTTTGAATAGTTCATTCTGATTGTCCATCTGTTTTTGGGTGGTAGGCAGTGCTCAAATGAAGTTCATTATCCAAGGAATTCTGAAGACTTTTTTAGAATCTTGAAGAAAAATGGGGATCACGATCAGAAACAATAGATAGGGGTACTCCATGAAGTCTCACAACTTCATTAATGTATAGTCTTGCTTGTCGTTCAAGTGATAAATATTCCCTTATAGAAAAAAAATGTGTTGACTTGGTAAGACAATCAAAAATGACCCATATTGCATCGTTCCTTCTAGGAGTCTTTGGTAGCCCCATGACAAAGTCCATCGTAATATTTTCCCATTTCCACTCCGGTATGGGAAGAGGTTGCATGACTCCTCCAGGCTATTGCCTTCCATCTTTCACTTGCTGACATACCATACATCTTGACACAAAATCAACAATCTCCCTCTTCATGTTGTCCCACCAAAAATGTTCCTTCAAATCTCTATACATTTTGGTGATCCTAGGGTTTATAGAGAAATTGGAACTATGAGCATCATCCAGTAATTCTCTTTTTAGAACAGGTATATCAGGAACACAAAGTCTCTTTCCGAATTTCAAAATTCCTTCTTCATACACAAAGTATCTCAATCTCCCATCATTCATAGCTTTAATCTTCTTTTGAAATTCTTCATCATCGGTCTGAGAACTCTTAATCATTTCTAGTAAAGATGGTTTGGAAGACATTTGAAAAAGTATTGATGTTTCACTTTCCATGGTTATTCCCATGTCCATCTTCACTAGATCCATGATAATTGGATCCCTTTCAATTCTCATATTGTTCAAAACTCCATGGTCTTATTTGCTCAATGAATCTTTCACCTTGTTTGCTTTCCCCGGGTGGTAGTGTATCGTGCAATCATAATCCTTGAGTAATTCATGCCATCTCCTTTCCCTCATGTTAAGTTATTTTTGTGAGAAAATATAATTCAAACTCTTGTGATCAGTATAAATCTCACATTCTTCACCATAGAGGTAGTGCCTCTATATCATCAAAGGAAATATCACCGCTGAAAGCTCGAGATCATGAGTATGATAGTTTTGTTCATGAATTTTCAACTGTCGTGATGCATATCCAATAAACCTATCATTCTACATAAGAACACAACCATGTCTTTTCTTCGATGCATCACTATAAATAACGAACCCATCATTCCCCAATGGTAGACTCAATATAGGAGAATTGACTAATCTTCTCTTTAGTTCTTCAAAACATTCTTCACACTCTTTTGTCCAAACAAATTTAACCCCTTTACATGTGAGCTTCGTTAATGCGTTAGCCAATTGGGCAAAATTCTGGACGAAACGTAGATAATAACCTTCCAAACCAATAAAACTAAGTACCTCAGTTATACTCGTAGGTGCTAACCACTCATGGATTGCCTTGGTATTATAAGGATCAACAAAGATTCAATCTTTAGAGACAATGTGGCCATGAAAAGAAATCACATAAAGCCATAATTCACATTTGATAAACTTCCAATATAATTCATGTCTTCTCATAGACTTTTGGATAATGCGCATGTGAATTTTATGATCTTCATAGATTTTAGAGTATACCAAGATATCATCAACAAATACCACCACAAATTCATCGAGATATTCCTTGAAAACTCTATTCATCAGATCCATGAATACAGAGGGTGCATGTGTCAATCAAAAAGGAATTACTGTAAACTCTTAATGCCCGTACATGGTTCGAAATGTTGTCTTCAGAATGTCTTCCTTCTTCACACACAAATGATGGTATCCAGATCGATGGTCAATCTTTGAAAAGTATTTAGCTCCATGCAGTTGGTCAAATAAATCATCAATGCAAGGTAGGGGATACTTGTTCATTATTTTTATAGAATTGATCTCCCTGTATTCGGTACATAACCTCATAGATCCATCATTCATTTTAACAAAAAGAATAGGGGATCCCTCTGGAGAAACACTAGGGCGAATAAATCCCTTGTTACTCAATTCCTCTAGTTGTTTCTATAGTTCAACTAATTCTACAATGTCCATTCTATAAGGGGTCATCTATATAGGCCTTGATCCAGGAATTAAATCAATGGAAAACTCAACTTCTCGTTCTGGAGGATGTCCAGGTAAATCTTCCGGAGACACATCTACATATTCTTTCACAATAGGTACATCTTCTATTTGAACATTCCTTTCCTCACCCACAGTCACTTCATCCTCTTCCACCCCAATAATTGAACTTAGTTGAGCTACTGGGGGTGGATATAGATAAGAAATAGGTGGTGACGATTCTGCAATAAAGATAAGGTGTTCCTTATCATCATCATCAAAAATAGTGACCTCCTTCTTCTTATAATAAATCATTACATAATGGTCTAAAAGCCAATCCATACTGAGGATTATATCAAACTCAATCATAGGTATGACGATGAGATTAGTGGATAAATAACATTTATGCGCTCTAATGGGGAATGATTCACAAAACTGTGTTGTAATGATACTTCCTTTAAGAGTTTTAACTGAAAACTCCCTTGTTAAATCAAATTGCAAATATCTAATTTTATTAGAAAACTGGGAAGATATGAAACAATGCGATGATCCATAATCAAATAATGCATTTGCTAAACTTGAGGAAACCATGTTTGTCCTTGCTTAGATACTAATGGATTTGTACTCCCATTGAATGTTGGTGGTTTCTGCCTCATGAAGCGATCTACCATTGTTCCTCCACGTTGTGGATCAGGGTGATCCATATGGGTAAGGTTATTATTCATAACCTGAGTGAGTTGTCCCAGTATGGTGATTAGGTGATCGGCACCAGTTGCATCACCAGCTCCACTATAATTATCTTGAGCAGGAGGGAAATCCCTACATGGAGTTCATGCAATGATACAGTTTCTATTTCTTCCACTAGGCACCATTTCTAAACAATTTCATAAACTAGATCAGTTTATGAATCAAAATACATAATTCCATACTTATAAAACACTTAACATAAATTGAAATATTTATGGATATAATCCATAATCATTAAAATTTCTCCTTTGAGGAAGTATATACTAATAAACACTTCATAATGGTTTGTAAAAAAAATCAGAATTATCCTAAGCATATCCCCTGGGAGTGTCGTAACCAAGAGTGCAGCAAGGCCTGTTGTCGTGCACCAGTTCTCGTTCGAGTCTAGCTCAAAGTGGTGTTTTCGGGTTTTACCCCTAGGTACATCTGTGTCAGAGCCGCCTCTACCTTCTAGTATATAGACAGGGATGTATTGCTCGAAAAACTCAAAAAATCTCTACAATTCCATAATTCTAGGAAGTTCTTCTATAATAATCCTCAAATTACATCTTAAATCTATGTGCTCTAATCAGAGTTTATCTAAATGTACCTTCCAAGGCTTGTACTAAACTTCCTTTGATATCAACTGTAACGCCCCGACCCCAGTTACCTAGAGTCAGTGCATTGTTACATAACATTGGAATGATCACAAGATAGATCAAATCTCGAAAGGCCGATTGGTTTAGTATCCTTGGAAACACTATATATATTCATAATGTTTTACATTACATCATAAAAATGGAAACTAAAACAACATAGTCTCCATATTCTACACTCTTATCCCCTCATAATATCCCTACAGGTCATTCATAATTTACTTCTTCACATCTTGGAAAAAAGAAAACATAGAAAATGGGTGAGCTCAAATGCCCAGTAAGGATAACAATATAGCGAAAAATTTCATAAATAAGAATAAAAATTTAAGGCAATTTATAACAAAAACAATATCCTTTTAAACTTGAACTTCAACAGAGTATGGAAAAAATAAAATTAAATAATTCCATTTACTTATTCACATGGATATTCTACTAATCGAATAATCAAATTGAATATCAATAACCACTTTCATAATGATGAAATGCATAATTCCAGACTATCATAACCACATAGCGAAAGCCTCGTGCCAAGACTACAAATAAGATCTTGTCAAGGGCTTGTGCCAAGACACTAGTTTGTCTCATGAAACCTACCGATACATCGAGGAGCTATAGCGGGCTCCATCTGTCACATATTAAGTCCAATTCATTCCCATATGAAAAGGTTTAAACATAACACAAGCATTCGTATTAAAACTAGAATAAGAAATGTAAATACTTCATCCATAAACCATGAATGTTATAAAAATAACACATCCATAGTCAAACATATCACAAAACCTTTAATAGAATATATATGTTTTTTATCATAATAAATCAACTTCAAATAAGCATAAAATCCATCAAAGGATGTTGACATAGATGAAATCAAAACACTTTTTAGAGAAATATATCTTTCTATTTTGAAATTATTTAAGAGTCATATATTTATGAAATAAAACATTTTATTTGAAAATATTCTTATAAGATTTTAAGGTAAGCTTCGACGATTTTATAACAGCGGAAAATAACCACACCCGCCGTATAAGATTAAAAAAACATTCTAACCTTAATTTTGTCAAAAAGGTTAAAAAGCACCTTATTTGGAAAACGACGGAAATATTCCTTTATAAACCACTTATAAAAGTCAACAATGGTATAAATGAATTTATACTATAGTCTTTAAAATATTAATAATAATTTGAAATACATTTTTTAGAAACATGGATGTGGATGATAAAGAGGTCCCAGTAGATAATCACGTATAAACAACCTCGGACAATGAAGAGACTGTGAAATAAACCCTTAACTTTTACTTTTCCTTGGTTGGGGTAGGTTAAAATCCTGTATAATGGTTAAATAATTGTTATTAAATTATACAAGAATCATATATATTAATATGATATCATATATGAACTTTTAACATTGCTTTGTTAATAATATTTTACAATTATCGTTGTTTCGGGTGTTACCTTACTTCTTTTATTTTATATGTTTTGTTACATAAGCCGTGATTGTCATGGATAGGTTGTATATTAATCATATCCAGAATGATATCAAGTCTTTAGATACTATTATTAATCATCAAATGAGAATTATACTTAAATGGATACAATGGAGAATGAATCTCATCGTGTTCGTGGAGACGGTAGTCCGTACGCACGCACGAGCGACAATATCATTCTTTTGATATTAAAATAATATATAATTGGATGGTATATCATATATACAGAATCATTATAATGTTATATTTATTATTTACATGAATTACACATCATTATTATACCCATCCAAATAATAATTTATTGAATAACAATTACACCACGACGTGTAGACGGTAAGCCGTACGTACGCACGTATAGTGACATGATATTCAAAGGATGGATAGAATACTGAATATGGTTGTACCATATTTATAATAACATCACATTATATATAAGACAGTGGAGTTATTATTTTATAATGGTAATAACAAAGAAATAATAAGTGGAAGAAGAAAGGAACTTGAAAACGGGTGGTGAAATCATTACCTCTTCTTCGGGTTCTTCCTTTTGATTTGATCAAAAGGGCTCCTTAGGTTGGCTTTATGACTAATTTGAGGCCTCTAGGATGAAGTGAGGTAAGTTGAGAGAGTATTTGGGCATATTTTGGCCGATCCAAATGGATTTGAAGGTGTTAATTAATGAGAAGGGGAGTGCCCTTTTATAAGAGGGGTGAGGGGCACCTTTGGAAAAGTTAGAAATATTATTTTATAATAAATTCATATTCCGTTTCTAATGGATCCAAAGTGTTTTATTTAAAGGTTAAGGTAGGGATGGATTGAAAAACACCCAACAAATAGAATTTAGATAGGTTTGGGTCAGTATATTAACCTTATCTTTTAGTTTTAACTCTTTGTTAATTAGTTTGAAACTTACCATGTCACTTTGTATTTTTATATTATATTGTTAATAAACATACTATATACCTCCATGCAATCTCCAAGTGGTCCATTAATGATACACCTATCATGATATAAGTGTCTTGGATGAACCTTATATTTTTAGGAATTGAATATCAATTAATAGTATAATATTTGTTTCAAAAACTCTTTTATGTCAATTTTGACACTATTCAATAATTGATTTTTGTAAAAATAAATACATAAGAATTACTTCTAAATAAGTTACTAAAATCCTTCCTAAAATGTCTTATTAACCTATTAAATTAGTGTAATTCAAAATAAGTCTCAAATTATATTTATTTGGGTATTTATAATATCAATTATTTTAATTTTTCACTATTATGGTAATTACTGCATCATCTTTGGGACATTAATAAATTAAATTATTTAATGTCTAAAAATTATAAATAAAATACCATTATGTAGGAAATAGTTTTATCTTTCTAATGAATATTTACAATCGAATTTATCTTATGTATAACCCTATATTAAAAATTATTTAGTAAATAAACTTTGATTTTAACTCTTTTAACTCTTCTTTGAATTAAGTAATAATAAATTTCCTAATCTAATCCAAGTGGACCTAAATGATAATATTTTATTCCTAATGTTGTTTTTGGTCGAATTACGCTTATCCAATAGAATTAGTACATGTGTTAGGGTAATATTAATATCATTTTTACCCTTAATTACCCTATATTTTTAACCGTGGTAAATAAAAGTAAAAAGTTACTATTCACCAAAAATTATTTTCATCTCAATGAACCACATTTCAGTCCTTGATATTAACCGCGTATCTCGGATTTTCAAAATTCCACTTACAGAATCGGTAAAATTAAGTTTTATGAAAAATTCAGTTTTTTAACTACCACTTAGTGGTTTCACTATTCATCAATAAATGATGTTTTTCAGAAAAATACCAAAAATTATTCCTAGGATAATTTCGATATTCTAAATCCAAAAATGAAGTCCATTTTGAAAAATAAAATTTATAAATTTCAAAAAGTGGGTATTACTATTCATAACGGCTAATTTGATTGGTTGTGGTGTGTTAGAACTTGATGTTGCGTACAACACACGCTATTGCATTATTCAAAGAAAAGTGTACCATAGAAGCTTGGGGTGTTACATTTCTCATAAGTATTCATATTATCATTGTGGTTTTAGTAATGTTAGAGGCATATACAAGGATGAATGCACATTACAACACATTATCTATCTTCTAATAAATAAAAAGAGACTATAGTCCTGAATGTTCTATATAAGATAATGAATCCAATATGGTCGCATGAGTTCATAAAACCAGCTCATCAAGGACACTTCCATTATAATAGTGGTATAAGGTGGAGAGTTCATAGTCGAGGTCCACATGAAATGGGAATAGTTGTATCTTCTAGATTATGTGGACATGTCTGAAGGGATTTTCAAGATATGTCTGGACTACCAACTGGATATGTCTCTATTGTATTCTCGATATGTTTGTGGCATCAGTATATCATTTTAGACATGACCAAAGGTGTATACATGATCCAATGACTTATTATGAATGCATTCCCATAAATAAAGTGTACATGTCGAAAATGATCTGCATAATCAAAGTGGACATGTTTGGGGTCTTCCACATTATCAAAGTAGACATGACCATAGTCTCTTGATCAACGATATTATCTTCGGACAATATTATGACAATGATGAAAGGTCTATTGGAAATCGCATGATCATTCCATCATGTTAAAGATGCATTCAAGTGATAAAATTGAATTTTCTATTATATCTTCACATAATCTATTAAGAAACGTTCATGGTACATCACATGATCAATATGACATTTCCTCATACTATTGAATGACAATGCCGACAAGTCGAAGGAGAATTTCATAACCTGGGGAATTTTTAACAACCTATCACTAGATCAAACAGAATTTTCAAGGGCCTATCTTAAGACAATGATGACCTGTTAATCTTGTATCATGAGATCCACATAAATTTTCCAAGGCTATTCATGTGACCAACACAACTTTTCTAGGGCTCGTAATGTGACCAACACATCATTTCAAATATCACCTAATGAAATTGTGTTATTAGTGGAGAACACTAAGATCGTTGCCTTAAATTATGCATACGTTGGGGTATCACAGACATGTTTCGGATCACTCGAATGATAAAGGGACAATTCTTAAGGGTTGACGCAACCTGTCCAATGTTATTGTGCATAATTCTTCATTGGAAACAATGCATTCCTAATTGTGAATGTCATGGGAATACACCATATCGATTTCATTATTAAAGGAGGTCATGTCCATGACCTCATACGAACCTCAAAAGGCACTCTCATATAACCCATTTTTCATGTGATTCACAAGAACACTAAATGGACTTGTCATGGTGTCTAAAACAAATCACATTGGATTCCCACGGACACTATAAGCATCAGTTTGGGTTCATGGTGAATATAGTAGAGTTTTTTTCCATTTTTACCTTTAGGTTGGAAAATGTATTTATGACCCCCCATGATTATCACGCTTATGAAATATACATGACCATCATAAGGTCTTGTGATGGGATTTCTGCTTATGTGTTGGGTCTAGAAATCTAGGTTTTTATGTGCATGGTGGAAATACTAAATTTCATAGCAAGGAGGAGTGCATGGAACGTTCAGGCCCATATTCTAAGGCCTTCACCATGGGGCTGAGCATGGGTTCTTTCACAAGACCCTTGGTGTGGCTTCTTAAATCTTCATTTTACGGACATGTTTTCCCAAAATTCACTTATGAACTCCATGACAGTGCTCACATGAACACCATATGATCGTATCATATCCAAGGGATCATTCCATGTACTATATGGATGTGCACTGGGAATTCCCTCTAATGATGCATACATGGACAAGAAATCTCCCTTGAGGACTATAGACCCACCTTTAGACACAGGGTTCACATCCTCAGTACTTCCAGTACATGACCAATGAATTTTATGGTGTATCTTGCTGAAGAAATTTCTTCCAAGGTAGAATTTGAGCATAACAAGACTAACTATTCATGAATTCTCCATATCCATGTCGATTGATTCATGTATGCAGAAACCAATATGGATCTCCCAAGCATCTAAGAGCTTGTTTCATCGCATCGCACGAGGTCCTATGACTCATGGGATCTCATGATTTGCTGGAAGGTCCTATATATGATGTTTTGAATGGTTGAAGGGGGTTACTGGATGAGTAGATATTATATTTTGTGGGGTATTGAATGGTGTTATTAAAAAATGATATCATGTGATCTTAATATGTTTACATGATGAGTTCTTGAGGTATCATCCCCATGGAGAGTTCTCATGACTGGTGCCCCCTAATTACTTGGAGAAGCTCTCCAATTGTGCTGGTTAACCCCTATAATTCTCCAATACTCTCCATATTCCCCTAACATGTATATTTTTAGGGGGGTAGAAGGGGTATTTATTGGTTGAGGTTTCCTAAAGTTGATGTCATTTTTCAGAGTGGGACTGTCGCGTGTATTTTCTGAGTTGGTGGAGACTCAAATGGATCAAAATCACATAACCATGAGGAATAGTCATGTGATAATAATTATCTAATTTATGACTCTCTCACTATTTAATGATTGATATCTCAAGATGGAATACCTAATAAACACATCGGATTATAATTAATCCATGTTAAAATCAACTGAAGGTGGAAGGGTCTCACAGTAATAATCATCTCTTAATGATTTTAGTATTTGTCATTACATAGATCAGGTGATCAATATACCATAATGTGATGAATTCATGTGAAAATTGAAGCTTTTGTATAATTCTACTAGTATTTGAGATTAGATCTCATTATGGAGTCAGTTTCTTTAAAGATATGAAAATTGATGGTTCATCTCTTACTTCATTAATATTTATGATTAGTCTTGATTCCATTAAGGTTGATTGTCTTATAGATAATAGATGTAGAGCGAGTCATCTACAGGAATATGACTATAGGTCATTTTTTTCGTCTGTTGTATTGGATTGAATTTGTACAGTGCATGATGATTCATTTTAATCATGGGACATCTGGGGTTTAACAGACATCTGAGATCAGCTGATCGAATGATTGAGTAGTTGTGATTCAATCAGGTAAACAATAACACAAAAATCCCATCCCACATCAAAACTCAGTAATCCTCCCATATATTATATAATATTAATCTTGAACATTGTCCAGTTGAGATGGAAAATGGGTTCGGTACCCATATCATCTACATACACCTCCACTAGGAATTTGGCACTATGGGATCTCTCCACATGTTCTTCTGACCTTTATGCTCGCACACTTTGGTCAGTATATAGGGGCCTACCGATATTTTCAGGAAAGATTCTATCTATAGTTCAAAATCTAGCATAGGATTTCTTGCACTGGGCGTGGCTGAATTCGATCCCACATGAGCCTTTGGTTGAGACCTAGCCTAACTGGTTGGTGGATTGGCCTTATTTTTTTGGCTAAAGGTGGGAATATATTCATATATGTATAAGGTTAAAAGTGTATTCCCATATATCGAAGACTAAGCCAATTCTTGAGGTGTTCCATGAAATATATATTTTTATATCCAAATTTTCATCAAACATCTTATATATTCAATGAATAAGTGTAAGGTGAATAAATTATGGGTGACAAAAAAAATTCCCTTTAGAATGATATTCATTTGGAAAACAAAATGAATCTAATTATAAGGTAAAAATAGATCACTTTTCCAGTTATCTGAACATCTGACGACGTACGATACTGAACCCCATGATAGTATTTCTCCAAACTGTCTTGGATAATTAATTTTCTTGCATTATGAATTTGAGACTTCTGGATAGATTACCATTTGAATCTAATATAAAAAGAGCCTTTTACATATGGGTATGCGTACCTTGAAACCATAATGTGTGTAAATTATATAATGGAACATGGATTTTATGGAATGGAACTTGTGGCTGGACCTAGAGTACAGTTATTTGACATCACTATTTTTCACATGAGAATGGGAATCAAGTCAAACGTAGTTCTGAAAAATATCACTATGCAGATCAAACTCATGCATAGGAACTATTAGTTCATGGATAATGAAATCTATGATTATATACTTATGTTGATCTAAATCATACATATGAAGGGTAATATAACTATTTTGTGATGAAATCTCAAGTAGAGATCCATGTTTGGATAGAGTTGTTTCTAGGATCATCCATAATACCCATCGTTTTTATGTAACACCAAATAGATCCAATCACCTGATTTGAGTGCATAACTTCCAATAGGTTTCTCTAAATAAATGTTCACAAATTCCCAACAACTTAAAATTATTCATTGATTCAGTTGCTTTATTTTTATTGATATCATAGTATTTAGAAAAATAATTTTGTTTTTGTATCCTTCTTGAATGTGGAATGATTTAAATTATTCCTAATTTATGTGATATACCAAGCATATATTTATTTTCTATGGACAAATAGTGGGAACGAAAATCATTATATCTCTTTTTTTCATAACTATTCTAATATTCATATAAAAGAAGGCTTAGTGGGAATGGACATTGTTTTTTATTTGGCCACCATCTTGTAGGTTTTGTAACTAAAATGTGTTTATGAATCTTCTATTTTATAAATCCCCAATACTTCCTAGATCACACAATGTTCTTGTCTAGTTACCAAGAACACAACTTTTTACCAAGATTCACATATCAGGTTATCATCATGGAGACCATTATACCTATTTTAGATTACTGTTTTAAGGTCTATCATACTAGATGATAAGTGTGTTTAGTTTAGAGTAATTTAGATCGGACCTTTGTTGAAATTTAGACTAGGTTGTCCTAGCTCAGACCATTAATGTGTTATAGTTTGTGGTCTTCCATCATAGACATTAAAATTCTAGGTATTTTAATATCATGATGTCAGGACTTGATTGATGAATATGGAATGAGGCATACATCTTAGGTAAGTTCAACCAAAACAAACTAAGGTTGTGGGATCCACCACGATGTTTCTATGGTTAAGAAGGATTGTATTTCCTTTATTGCAAGGAGGAGATACCTCTAGTTTGTATGCCACGTCCCTTATGCATCTCCAGCATAGCCAAACAAACACAACAACAAATAGTGCTCTTAATAGGGATAAAAACTGCCTTTAATAGCTTTACAAAAGCATGGTTAATCACGGAAAAGATAAGGGGGTCCCCTTTATCAGCGCTCTAAATAACATTGATAAAGGGTCCCCTTTATCCGTGCTAAAAAAAGCGATGATAAACCCTCCCTTTATCAAAGCTTGTTTAGTGTTGATAAAGAGCCATATTTATCAGCGCTGATAAATGTATAATATATAAGCGATCAAAATAGTGCTCATAAAGACCCCCATTATCAGCACTATTTTGAGTGCTTATATAATAAAAATTTATCATCAATTAATTAGCATTGATAAAGGCCATGTTTTCTGTTAAAATCCAGCACCTGCACGGAACCTACACACTTGAAACAGCACCTGCACACACAATACAAACAACAACTAGACACAAACAAAGCATAAAAGAACAAAACAACACACATAAGAGTTTCCCAAACAATTCTATATACATTTAATTGAAATCATGAATACAACAAAAACACACTGCTATATACATTTGAAACAATTTTTAATATTGTTACAATTACAATTATCCCACAAATAGTTAAAAACATTAATGTTTCATCCTTTTTGCATCTGTGATCTGCTCTAATAAATTTCTGTCCATGGTTTTAGTTACGGAACAAATCATTCGAACTCAGGAAATATTTTTTATTATATATGAAGACATATATTATGTTAGTAATATCATAATGAAATAAATTAAACATTAATATGAAAGAATACATTTATAAAATAAAAATTTCTACCTGTTACAACATTTACATGATTATATTACTTTGGATTGAATTAATATTTTTGAAGAGGCTCAACATGATTTATTGACTTATAAATATTGTGTAGTTAAGATTACATATATGTGAAAAGAAGAGGAAGAAATTTCAATAACAATATGTAATCCAAAAGGTTTTTTTATTGACAATAAAAAAGGGAGGAATCTACACATGTTGTACAATATGACACATACATGATACTGTATTCAATTTCATAGAAGTGTTCAATTTTAGAATAAATTATAACCTTTTATTAGTTATACCACCATCCTAGATAGGTTATAATACTAATAGTTATATATATTTGGAGCCTCTAATAGTGTACTCTCCCATGCTAGGTCAATGAGATTGAGTGATAGCACTTCCACATCAGACATCGGTTAAACCGATTGGAATTCATCCATTATTTATTTAGATTCATCATATTTGATATAGTAATATTAATATTTAACAAAATAATTATACAAAATATGTTCAAAAGGATACGAGAATCCCTTTCACTAGAATGTTTTAGTATACCACATGTGATCTATATGCATTGTTATAACCTGGTTTTTTAGTGTTTCTCTAGAAACATAACAGATCTAGTCAAGAACTATTATACTAATCTAAAAGATGGTATGATTTTCAATAGAGTTCTTGTGGGTGGAAGGATTCATTAAATATGTTGTTATGTTTATTTGACAAGGGTTTCCATGTTGTGTCTCATAGTGTCCTCTAGTGAGGTGGTTTTCTAGGATTCAATGGAATTGAACTACTAACAAAGTGGTGGTGCCATTGAAATGGGTAATATTTGGATTTATATTCAATAGTGGAAGAACTAAAAAAATGATAACTGGCATTCCAATCATGCCAACAACTGCAACACCCTACAAACACATATTCATGCTCACAATCGCAACACCATACAAACCAAACAATCAGAATTTTAGATTTTACAAAGAATCCATTATTCAATTCTATTTGTTAATTCAGGGTTTATCACAAAAGTTTTATCATCCTAGAGAGATCATTCATTAGTCATGTATATGTAAATTACCATTTTTTATATTTAAATGTTCAATAGGAACCAACTAACATGCAATTCATTTAGTGAGCAAACAAGGACCACCAACGGCCATGATTTTTAGTAGGGAGTTTAGACCGTACATTTCACTTTATGACCACCAATATCAAACAATAATAACATGTGAACAAGAGGAAACAAATATGTAATATGAGAAAAATCACCATGAAGTTGTCATTAAACACATAGTAGAGGTGCGTTCGCGACAGAGGAGAGGCGCACGAAAGAAGATATTTCTGACTGAAAAGAAAACATAAAATGAGAACTCATATGTTATACCTATCCAAAATATGTCCAATGAGATTTAGGAATGGGGCATGTTCAGTTAAGAAATTTTATTGGTCAATAGTGGTATTTTATTTTTCATCTATGATATTTTCTTCCTGTTTATTTATTTTTTGTGAATCTACTATTTTCATTTATGTTCAACTTTTTAATGGGACCTTTCTGATTTTCTAGAGAAAGAGGATTTAAAATTTATTCTAATCTAGGGGTAAAATATATCACATTAATTGTATCTTTTTTTCAGGGGATCATTTTTATCCGGTAGGGATCATGAACACCTCATAGGTTAGTGGAATGTCAGGTCAGTTGTCGGTGATGATACCAGCCTAGGTCATATCATTACATTTCCAATTGTAATGGACACATTTCCTTTTCAATATAGATTTGGGGGGAGGGGGGAAACAATAATATATAGAAGGATTAAGAGATAAAAAAATTATCATAGGCTCTCTAATAGAAGTTAAGAAAGATGAAACAGACATCGGGTGAGGGAGAACCACCCAAGAGGTGAGGAATGGGAGGGTGGCATAGCGTGTAGGGGTTCTTCAAGAGAAAAGGGGAAAATCCATAAAAACATAAAAGGTTTAAAGGGGAAGGGGTTGCCTTTTCGTGGTGGTGGTAAGGGGGCTATAGCGGTGTGGGGGAGGGGTGTGGCTAGTCTAGGGAGGGGGGTTGGGTGAGCTGTCTAGGTGGGGTGTAGTTGGGGGGTATAGGGGTGTGGGGGAGGGGGTGTGGGCTATCTAGGGGGTGGGTTGTCCACTATTAAATGACCATTACAGATCCTAAATAGTTAATTATGAGATGGGAACATTATGGGGAAGAGTGGTTTGGCTGATGGGGTCATGTGGAAAATAAGGAATAGAATAACCTTAATAAAAAGACTAAAAAAATATCTTTTCTTTTCAAGAATAGTGTACATTATGGTGCGGTCTAAGAGACTCTTGCATAGTGCACCCTATGATGTCACATTGTCGAATTACCACAAGGTGTACACTACAACACTCATCATATAGGCAGACCCAATAAATCATGATCATGAATTGTGATGTGACTATATGCCTCATGGAATAACATCCACCCCCCAAAAAAATAGTATGGATGGAATAACGTAGCCATCCTCCCACATGATCCTGGCCATTAACATAAGGAAGGTCCCATGGATTGACTCACATACATAAATGAGCACATAATCTGGAATAACCAATATAACCTTCAACAAAATCCTAACCACTGAAATAATTTATGTCTTGTGGAAACCCGCATATACCCCATGATGTATATCCAAACATAAACATTATAAAATTTGAAAGATTGTTCACCATGGTGGAGTATCACTACATTTCAATCCCAAGGTCTCTAGGCCTCATCCTCATCATAGATATATTATAACAATTAATATATAATGAACAAGAATGAATGATAAGCCTCATCCTACATCTTAGATGGCCAATGCTTGATACCTAGCATCGAGAAAGAGGCGATTGCATAAGAATCACATACATGACACATCCTAAGTAGCCTAACTAAACGTATACATAATTATCATTTACTATGGTTAAAAAATATATAATAAAAAACCCAAGACCTATTGGTAACAATATATCAGAAATAAATATATTTATTCATATTTAGTTACCAACCTACACCACACCATGTGTGTATTTACCTACCCTTAAGGTCATGAGTAATCCACATTATCATTTCCACTGACATCATTATAAACCACACTCCATGTACTGTATCTATAAGGATTATAAGGGAGATGTAACAATTTCATATAGCCATGATAAATAAGTTCTATGGGATAATAAATACAAACCATGCACTCAACATGATATAAGACTTAAAATAATCTCCAATATATCTCACAAAACAACCTACCCACTGGTTATTCCATCACTAGTACCCACCAAGGAATCCACCCCAATCGAATGGTCTAGGGATAATTATATTAGGAGAACACCAATAATGTGGGACATAATATTCTATCTCCTTACCTTCCATTATCAAATTATCACTCTCTAATCTATTATCTCACTCAGTCTAGTGGGCCGCCCTCTAAATATTATAGACATTATATAAAATGTATTACACATATTCAGATCAAATAACTAGTCTCCTAAGAGTCCTAAGACATCATACAAGGTGGTTAGAAGTCAAAAAATTTAATGCATCAATAACCTTCCAAATTGAATACATTTATAAATAAACGATCACCCAATCTCATATTCCCAAGAACAAAACATCAATTTTCTCTATCATAATAACTCCACATATATAGATAACCACCCAATAGTTAGAAAAAAACAAAAATGGAAATAATTTGATCGTAAGGATTTTATAAAATATTGTTCGCATAATGTCCCAAATGAACAAAAAACATTTTAAGGGTGAGAATACAAATAGAATGAACTAAAATATCTTCCTAATCAACTCTTAAGAACAATTTTATGAATATAATTTTATAAATCCACATGGTATCCAAAAATCCAAAATAATAACACTTTTAATAGTGAATTTCTATAAAAATGTTTATAACATAACTCATATGGGTTAACACGCCCTTGTAAAATCTAACAACCCATTAAGGACACTTCAAGAACATTGCACACCCCAAACACATTATTTAGAAATTAATAGGTGTAAAACTACCATTTAAAAACCTTTATATAGTAATGAATTTGAATTTTTATAATATTTTCATTCTTTGATGGCCACATGGGAATTTTTCTATACAATTGGTAGTTAACCCATTCCATTAAAAGGCTTAAAAAGCTCATAGAAAGAAATATTATTCTATCATATGGCACATACATATAAACATGATGGATGATTCTTCCTTGAATGAAAACTAGTATAAAAATCCACAATATGTCCTTATAAACCATTATAGGCTACCAAGTAGGTTCGATCGCATCAGAGGAGGGATCACAGCGGAGTCATCGACGGTGGCGGAGGTAGCTGCAGTAGATGACGAGGAGGATGATCACGGAGGAGGAAGAGGAAATGGTGGTGGTGGACGAGGAGGAGGGGGTTCGCGGCAGAGGAGGGGTTGGGTTCAGCTTCCGCGAAGGCATGAAAGGGTGTGAGATGGGAGGGGACTGTTAGGGTTATATTTTATAAACTGCAGGATCCTTTATTAGTGCTAGTTAAAAGTGCTGATAAATACATATTTTATAAAATTATAATTTTAATAAATTATTTATATTCTCATATATTTATTTTAAATGATATATAGGATAAAAATATATTTATTAATTAATAATTATAACCATAAATAATATATATTTATAAATATATTTATTATTTAATGTAATTTATTATAATCTTATCATTATTTAATTATATATAAATATTTAATTCTAATATTAGAGAAATATTTTAAATTAAAACATTATATATATATATATTTTTGAATGATTAATAAATACATAATAAATAAAAACAATTGTTTTTTATTAAATGTGTAAAATAAACATTATTTTTGAATATAAATATAATAATTTTATATAAATTAATAATAAAAATGTTTATCAACACTAATAATAGAGCTGCTTAATGCAGCCTTTATCAGTGCTAAAAAAGCACCGATAATGTGTACACATTTATCCGTGCTTGATTTAGCACTGATAAAGGTTACCTTTATCTGCACTTTTAGCTAGTGCTAATAAAGGCACACCCCTTTATCAGCGCTTTCTATTTAGTGCTGATAAATGGAATTATTTATTTTTCCCTATTTTGTGGTAGTTAAATGGGTCTCCACACTTTTTCATGGGTCATGGAAGATTGATGGGGGTATTCATTGAGGGAGAAATACTGGGGATGATAGGTCCACCTTGATAGTGGCAGTATGGGTGATATAAATCATAACCCAATACTTTTAGGTAGTAAATATGGGATGGCGAAGTCATGATTGGGATGACCTGTAACAACCTAAGGTGCCATGTTTCACCACAGTGTCATCGGAGCTCAAGAGGATTATAGTTCCTTTCTTATAATGAGGATATTACTCTAATTGTTAGGTAAAATCCTTTATGCATGAGTCTATAGTTATTACATTTATGTTCAAATAGAGTATATCCCCGCCATTTTTTGAGGTCCATGGATAATTTTTTAAGACTCAAGCACTATACCAATGATGCTTGGGTATAAAAGAAAAGGTATTTAAAAAGGGCTCTACAATCCTAGTGTAATTTAGCTCTTAATGTGAAGATTAATACCTACTCCCTATAGTTTATAATCAGGTGGTGTGGGCCATCAAAAGGATGGAGAATGGAGTATTTCATTCTTACATATATAAAGGGTACAATACACAATTTCATAATGTTGAGGATGTAGAATAATTTGGAATAAAGAATTTATTGGAATTATAAATAATTGTATAAAGTACCCAGGTCATGAGGAAGGTATTGGAAAATTGTGCCGGTAATGACTGAGAACACTCTCAGGTGGTGGGTTCTACCACAATGATGTATACATTACAAGAATCATTTATACCTTCATACATGGCCCATATGTCTTAGGTTGGTGGGTCCAATTCCTTTTTTATTATGATCATGGACACACCAAGATATATCTATTACTTTACAAGGGCCATGAAAGGCTTACTAAGAATCAAGGTGATAAAATCATGAAGTCTAATCTTTAGAAAATTCAATATTCAAGAAGTGTTTTTTTACCATAAAATATGTTTCCCCAGTAAGTAAACATTTTATCATGACAAGGAGATCTTAAATCTCATTACTCTATCTTTTTTATGTATAAGGCGTCCAACGAGAAAACATTGTATTTTACATGGGACAAAAGTTTGACCATATAATCTATATTCCTTATTTAGTTGTACCCTAATTCTTTCATAAAATCAAGATATGAATAGTTTAGAATGTGAATACATTCCTTTTTCTCAGACCTCCCTTTACGGGCTTTCAACCAGACATTTTTTATGTATCTTTTGTGAGAAATTTACGGTCTTTTGATTTGTACCCTTATAAGATAGAGATTATGGTTGTACATCTTTGACCAATGTGCATGAAGATTAAGTTCATGAAATACATGGACCAAATCATGAGGGAGATGTTACATAAGAACATAATTATTATACTTTGGATCAAGAGAACTTCAAATTCTTTATGAGTGGGAAACAAAAAATATTGTAAATCACGGCTCATGGCTTGTGGGTCATGTGTAATGACATGGGAAAATCATACCAAGGATGACCCAGAAAACCCCTGGCATTGAGTTGCTCCATGGTGATTTTAGGCTCACAAGAACTAGAAATCCATTTATACGTGGACGTGATGTATCGATTTTGTGGTTCTAAGACTCTCTAAATAAATAGCATGGGCGAACTGAGAGATATTCTTTCCTTTACGAGGGATAAGAAATATTTTAGGAAACTATAGGTACTCAAGACATGAAGAGTGGTACATCGATTGAGGTTTTATAAAATATATTTTGAAGAACCTCATACTCAGGTTGATTAGGAAATTTCTCTTGTGGTCCTTTGAAAAGGGATGATGATGGGTGATGTTATTCCCATATTAAAATCAAGTAGTGGGGACATACATTGTTCTGTGTAGTTTAAAATCATGTGGAAAGAACATTTTCATTGTAGTTTAGTGATATGTGGTAACGAAATTATTGTTTTTTATGTTAAATATCATATTTCCAATATGTTTTCATTATAGTATAATGTAATGTGGTGAGGATGTGGGAACCAAAGTGAAAAAATGTACAAGACATGTTACTTTCACATGTAGGCCATATATAAATCTTACTTGTATGTAGGAAAAAAATTATCATTAAAGGATCATCCCCTATATATTTGGTGTGAATTTTTTATGAATTATTATATCTAGTCCCAAGAATGAACATCTTGGAATTACTAGATATACTATGATGGTGGGAATCAATTTTCACATAGTTCTTGAATGAGAAACTCTTTATACATGTCTGATTTGTATGTAGAGGTGGTCATTGTTTCCATTCATTATTTTAGTTGGGACTTGGATTAGAGATACATGCATAACTAAATATCCAATGATTATAGTAATCAAGCCACACATAATTCTTAAGGATGGAGCTTCCTATGAATTTCTGACCTATACGCAATGAGGTGGGATTTTTTTTATTATTTGTTGTGACTAGAACCGAGTTTGGAAAACTAGGTGTTACTACATATCTTATGGTGGAGGGAATCAAGTCAAAAATAGTTCTTGAATGGAGGTGTGGTAGGACAACAACACTAAAAATAGTGGTTCTATCCGGTAAGGTCTATAGGAATGTTCAATTTTATGTTATGAAATGGACATCAATCATATAGTTTAACATCAAACAGCATGGACTCATGGTGTTTATTTTAATGTCTTGAATTTAGAACCATGATATCCCAATTTCAAGATAATATACCTTGTTAGTATATGGAATACCCTAACTAAATTCCAAATCTCAAATGAATTATGATTGGTGTGAGAACAAATGGACAGCCGGGGTTCCTCTCAAGATGTTAATGAAACTAATGCAGTGATATGGGTCATTTTGTATCAGGTGGTGGATGGAAAAATATATAGGATCATGGAATACATTTGTATTTCATTTAAAAAATAGAATCATGAAATACATAGTTCAATATAACCCATGTTGTTTAATGTCATGTGCAAAGGACATCTTCCGTGCAGTTTAACATCATAAGGTATGGATGTCTGCAATGAAATTTATTGTCATGTTGTAAGGATGAGGATAACCTGATGAAAAATAAAAGGAATATTGTGGATTGACACAAGAATAATGGTAAGGGAGTAACTATGTATCATGTTATGGTAAGAATAAATCCACACGTTGTTCTTGGAGGAAGATATTCCTTATTTGAAACTAACTCTCACATGGGAATAAGGGAATTTCATCCTTCATTCACACAAATATATCTTGTGTGCGGTGAGTCATTAGTGAGATGGTGCTTCCCATAAAGATTAATTTCATTTAGAACATGATATGTTGGGAATTTTAGCATCTTGATTCTTAGATGAGAGATGTTGTGACATTTGACATCATGTTTTCAGGGTGAGATCCATAAAAATTAAACATCATGTGATTATGAAATTTTTTATAGTTTAATGTCATGTGGTTATCTTGAAATCTGCATAGTTTAAGGTCAATCGGTTAAGCTGAACATTGTAACTCCCTTTTTGACCAATTTGGGAACTCATAGTTGTAAATGGAAATGGGTTTCGGAATTTTTGTGAGGCTGGTTCTATGTAACACCCTCCATGTCTCCATTTCAACCACAGCCTTATAAAAGAAATATGTCTTTAACTATCCAGAATAGTGAGGTTTTCTCTCTTGGTTTCCGTCAGACCATATTGAAGTATTCTTTATGGTTTATTGGGGCACTATAAATTGTTAACCGTAGTATTGTGAGAATCTTATTATATGAAGGTGCCTGATATTTGTTATAAAATTTCTATAAAAAGGTTTCTGATATTTTGGATCACCTCTCTATAAAAGGTTGTTTGAGAAAGGGGGATTTATTTATCTATGATAGATATCACCATGGGGAGGTTGACCACGGTAGATGTCCGATGTAGAGTCCCAATGATCCATCTTCAAACTACTATAAGGATGAATTTCACTATAATTATCCCATTCATCTTCTTTTTAATAGTCTCTAGACCATTGGGTGTTAATAATGTGTTTCAAACAACCTCAATGACACATGGTATTGATCTGGTCATGCATATGAGCCTCACTCTTCATCATGGATAGTGTATATCGTCCTACCTTTTGGGTTTGAGAAGGAATATATCCATACTCTATGATAAATTTTTGAATATATCAATAATGATCTGGTGCACATGGATTATGAAACTTCTACTGAGAAGATATTGTAGTAGGACAATGAGATTATCTAAGAGGGATATGAGACAATCCCATGGCATGTGTCACTTTCACTTAGTGGGCCTCAGAAAAAATGAGGATATGATCCAAATCACGGGCCTTTGGACTATGTTTATAGTCTTCATTGATGGTATTTTGAGCCTGCCCCGAGGCATGTCTCGCTTTCACTTAGTGAGACCTAGTTGGAATGTTAATATGAGCCCGTTATGAATATGAAATCACAATTATAATATGTCTAAGGACATCCAAAATGGGATTGGAGATATGAGCCTCCTCTTATAAGATACATAGATATTTTGAGTAGCTTTGTTGACTGAAGTATGAGTTTTCTTTAGGAAGGTGTCTCTCTATCATAGAGTTTCTTGACTAGAATGAGGATATGATCATGATATATATACATTGAACTATATATTTGGTCTTTTTTCATCCAAGGGACAAACATGTACTGATTCATTTTTCTCTCTCACTCAATGATCCCTAGCCAAAATAGGGATATGAGCCTGATCCTCAGCCTATGGTGTATGTCGCCGGTATTTTTTCAACAGGGATATGAGCATGTCCTAAGTCATATTTGTCTCTCACTTTGTGAGCCCCAACTAGAATGGGGATATGAGAGCCGTCCATCTATTGTATCATTTATTTTAATATTTCAATAATCCTCCTAAATGGGAGAAAGGATATTCACTTTCTCTTAATTAGCCAATTGTTCATTCTAATTAGATAGATTCACTACTCTTTTTATCAATATAGAGTATATTCCTATCCTTGTAACTTCTCTTGAATATACATGTGCATCTCCTCTTTTGATGTCACATTGAACTGGAACAACAACATTGTATGATAAGGAATATATTCATGTATTCTTTTAGCTTTCATGATATAATGTTGGTTGTCTCTAATTGATGTCGGGATATACACCCACTCATGTCCCCTTTATGCCATTGGAATATCCTGATTGTCTTTATATGTGGGGGTGTCAATTATGAATTCCCCATAATTTCTACTTGGATATGATAGAAAACCATTCTTTATCTAGATGGATTGTGACCCTTCTTTCCCTAGTTTTTATCTCATTGTATTTTCAGGGAGTCCTTGATACAAAAATATGAATGTTTGGGGAGGTGACCGATCAAATAATGGTCTCAAAATGTTTTTGAGGGGTTTTGGTAATTTTTTTATATAACTGGTATCCATGTTGTACTATATTATTGGTGATCCTCAAAACTAGAATTTCCACCTTATAATGACAATGTTTCCCAATGATTATGTTGTCCCATAGTTTATTTTCTTGTGAAAAGTATGTTTTCTTTTATGATTATCATCATGTAATAAGGATGTAAATATATGTGGTTTTTCCCGTATACTAGATCTATGCGTCCTTATGTATCTCATTAGGATGAGAATTTATCCATACGTAGTTCAAGAAATCCCTTGTAGTTTAATGTCAGGTGAAAAGGAAATCAATTGTGAAGTTTCACATCTTACAGCAAGGAAATGAATATATGTAGCTAGGAGAAGATATATGATCTTGGAATCCCTCAATATCTCACTAAGAAGAGAATAAATTCATATGTATTTCTATAAAATCAATGAAGTTTTAATTTCATTCAAAAAGTACATCAGCCATGTAGTTTGATACCTTGCAATAAAAATGTGAATATTTGAGGTAAGGAAATATATAGGATCCATGAATCCATGTGTATCACCTTAGGATGAGAATCAACCTATACATAGTTCTAGAAAACATGTGATGTTTTCATGTCATGCAGAATGGACATCAGTCATGCAGTTTGACATCTTACGGTATGGATGTGATCCATACAGTTTAACATATTTTGGAAAGGATGATGGAAATGTTGTTTCAAATATTTTGATAAGAATGATGGGAATATATTTTGACATCTTTTGGTAAATACTACGACCATGAATTTATAACAACTTATGGTAAGAGATATTGTCATGAAATTTAACATCTTCTGTTAAGGAAAAAGGCCATGATGTTTTAATATATTATGGTAAGGAATATGGAAATGTTGTTTTAGTGGATTTTGGTAAGAATGATGGCCATTCATTTTATAATCCATCAGTATAGAATATGGCCATGCATTTTTAATTTCTTCTGGTAAGTACGATGGCCATGGAGTATAATTTCATGTGTTAAGAATGATGGCGATGCATTGTAATATCTTAATATAAGGATGATGGTTGTGTAGTTTAATTACTTGTGGTAAGGATGATGGAAATGAAGTATAACATATTGAAGTAGTGATGGCGGCAATGCACATTTAATTTCTTGTGGTAAGGATGAGTTTGAATAACCAATCAGGATATTAGATCCTTAGATGGATCTTGGATATCTCTCATGTATATTTCATGACTTTTGGTATCCATCAACACTATCAAAAATACACTTAATTATATCATTGACCAATATTTGAATAAAAATCTAGTCTCTATTGTGTTCCTGATACATCTATAGTAGTATAAATGGTTGGAATCGCCTATAAACACCTCCTCATTTAGAGTCCTTATTTTTGGGGGTTCCATCAAACCATTTTCTATGATGTAGTAAAAATACTTGGGGACATGTTTTGTTAATAAATCACATCATTTTTTAAATATTTTATTGAATTATCATTTCTTATCCTTGGGACGTATGTGGATCATTCTCTTATATACAGTTATTGTGTATTATTTAGAGTGATCAAATGACTAGGGTTGGCATGTAGGTGTCAGTGGATCCAATATCCCAATGTCCAACTAAAGCTAAAGCCTATGTTTAATGGAAAATCAACCTTCAATCATGTTCCTGAGAAGTCGATGGTAGAGGAAATGATTGTCATGGTTTATCATCTTTTCCCCACCCAAATATATCAATACCCTGATCTAAATCAAAAAAATTTTATGGCTTAGTTGAAATTCCTAGGAACATGTCTACATTGGATGGAATATACTTTTTGTTGTATCTACTCAAGATATGGGTGAGTACACTACTTCTCTGGAGTGTTATCTATACCTAAATTGATGTAGGTGCGTGGGTGAGTTTGGAGCACATGGTATTGATTCCCAGAAATTATTGGTTCAGGTGTAGGTTTTGAATAATTGGGGGTCATGGATGTTGCAGATTCTTCCCACTGATTAAAAGATCCTTACACTCCAATAGTCTTTTTGGAAACATTTAATGTCATATAGATTGTACAATATCACTGAAGTAGAGGTGGAAAAATAGAAATTTTCATTTCCCTATGGGATAGTGATAAGTGAAAAAAATATATGTATTTTACTCGATGAGGCGATAAAAAATATGAAAAAACCCCTGCCCCATGGGATGGGGAACATAACAGCAAGGCAGGCTTATATGGGAAGGTACTGCTACGTAATTCTAAGGTAGTGATCTTAAGAGTTTTCCCCCAATTATTTCTTGTAAATACCAATTATCTCATTGGATTTCCTTATATTTTATTCATTAGAAATTTTATTTTCATCATTATGGGATGGGTTGGAAGAATCCATTAAAACACCATCTCATATGTCTCTGGTATGGAGAGTGGATGTTGAGGAGATTTTTTATGTGGACCCCATAAACTATACCCACTACAACCACTGGCCATACTCTCCATTATTATTACCCTATTAAATACAAACATGTTCGGTATCACCTTCCATATATCCCTAAAGGATACCACTTAGCCTTTATTTTCTAATGCTATAGATAGAAGTTATGACAACTTTCTATGACAGAGATCACAGTAGGATGGTATGATTGTACTCTTCAAAAGTGTGCTCATATAGATCTGATGAGAAGTCTTTAGATCTAATTGATATTATATTGAATAACACATAAGTAGAATGGTTCTCCTCCATGATGGAGTGTCTCATTTTGAGGGTTGAAACCCAGTATAACATTAATAGGTTTAGTTCCCAAAATACCTTTTTGGGGGTCTCTTCCAACATTACCATACAAGGGTTTGGTTCCCATTGTACCTCTTAAGGGGTCAACGACTTTTTTTCATTTTATGGGTCGATGACCACATAAAAATGATCACATGGTAAAATATGATAAATTATACACCAACCCTTTGGGTTGGGGTGCTCCATGGGATCATGTAGTTCCAAAATCCAATTTCTATGATGTTATAATTGTGGCTAGTGATGATCAGATATTAATTATGGTCCATTTTAAAGATACATTGTTGGGCCTTAGATAGATTGGTAGTAAAAAGTTTATTTTATTTCTATGGAGCTATATTATATAGATAAATTTGGTGGTCTCTCCTACAATATTCCTCAATAGGGATAGTTGTCATAGGCACAAAATTTGTTGTAGGTCCCTGTGGAATCATATTGACATGTACGTGATGATGACTGAAATGGATGGTGCCCCTCCTATGAAGCTATTTATTTATTGGGGTTACATGAGGAATATCATTATCCACCTCCCTAGGTTTTGGAAGGTATGTGTTGTTGTGATTTAGGGATAGGATCCTAAAGTGATTTAATTTGGAAACAAGGGACACTTCCTCTCTTATTGACTTTCGTGGGAGAGACAACTAGTGGGAATAATCTTCATAAGGATTTCATGGGATGATTTTAGATTTTGTTTGGAGTTCTTGATGTGGTACTCTTGGTCCAAGACATTCACCAATTGGTTAAAGATGTGTTATGTTGGAGACCACATACATTGTAGGCATCGTATCCATAGATTCTTATCTTGAAATCTCAGAATCCATTGGTATATTCGATGATGTCATTTAATTATTATGGAATGTGGGAATGTAATGGAGAATAAAAAAATGCCTTATTAGTGCAGCATCATATATAAGAGTACATGTTCGATCAAAAACATCCATGGTTTAAAGGATAAATTGTCAGTATCTTCTTTTTATGTATGATTCTTTACAGTTAAATGAAACAGTTTGGTTTTTCCTTGATGATTTGTGAAATTTGTTGAAAAAACAATCCATGATAGCAATTGGATAGTCAATCCTTTTTTCAACCATGCAAGGGACGCAATAGCTAATTAATTTCACATCGAGATCACCGGTTTATGTATCTGGAATGAAGTAGATTTGTTTAGTCCTAATAGTTATACTGTGGGGGGGGTCAATGCATTTATTAGTCCCTCACTTCAGACATACCATTTACTGAGTATTCCCTAGAAACACCAAATGGTCCTCACATGCATAATTGAGTATGGACCTTATTTACCATGTTAAGATGAATTTTGGGGTTTCATACCTGATGATTCTTAGGTAATCACATTGGATGAGAGGATGGGAGGTCAGGATCATCACACCCTTTTGGGGGGAATTGTTGCCTACAACAAATCACTCTAATATGTTTATGATATGTTCATCAAATCCTTCCTAGACTCCAATACGGGTCTAGTTGCCCCTCTTTAAATGACTTCATTGTGAACATTTAGTGATTGGAATTCCTTTTAGCACGTCACAGGTTCTCTATCACTCTATTATTTATTTTTGATGATTTATTTTATGGCTATATTTGAGAACTCTATATTTTAATGTCATATAGGTGAGAGGTTAATTTCATGGGGATTTTACTGAACCTCAATGAGTTTTCTTATATGTCCTATTAAAAATATGAATGAAAATCCACATAATTAATTTTTCATAGTTAAATGTCATGTGACTCAACCCATCTGGGATATTTAATGTCATGAAATAAAGACCCAATTATCATGCTCGATCCATAGTATGTAATCCAATGTATCCCATTTGGGACAGGAATTAGAGTCTGTGTAGTTTTTATAATTGGTGTTTATGTCATGATTGTAATGCCCTGACCCTAAAAGCCTGAAGTCAGTACATTACTTATTACATGGACCTGATTAAAAGGGATGAAATCCTAAAGGAACAATCAGTTTAGTACTATTGAAGAATCTAGATACATACATGTAACTCATATTACATTGGGAAAGGTAACAAAATACAGTACATAATAAAAACTAACAAACTGCATCCATGAGAACTCAATAAATGGTCTCCTCCTCATAACCTGTTTAAGGTGAAAAAATGAAATGGGTGAGCTAAAATTCTATGTATGGGTTAAAAATTGTAGAATCATGAATCAATAATAACTTATTCATAAACAAATTGGCATAATCTATATGGCATGGGGAATGAATTAAAAACACACTCTATTAATAAACTGAGAACGAAACTACATCCAAAAAAAATTCAATGTGAAAACCTCATGTATAGTAATAATGGAAAATGAATAAAGAGATATGATTATTAATTGCAATTTGTGTATCTAGCACAAGGTATCACTATACCATCAAATTGGTTTATTTATGGGGGTAGAAAGCCATCTGCTTTTTTTGGAAACAAACTCAAATGGTTTTTCTCCAAATAATTTCTCTCATGAGGCCTGTTGATGCATCAATGGGATATAGTGGGCCCCACACATCACTGCATGTTCAAAAAAATTTATACATTTATTTAATATAAATAAAATATACCTTCTCAATATTCTTATAGATTAGAGGAAATATATTCATCAATATTTTCGTAGTTAAAAATACATTCCAAACAAACACTGTATGTAACAAGGTATAAATCATAAGACAATAATCAGATCCACGAAATCAGATTATGAAAATAAAATATATTTACAATTTCAAATGAAAAATGATCTCAAATGGGAAGTGGATAGCCCACATAATAAATATTAGGTGCAAAATACCATGAAAGTTTAGAAATTGAGACAATGTCCCATACCACGTTGTAATCAATCGAGTACTATGACCAAAAATTAAAAACCTCGAAATTAATCATAGTTGATCATGAATATAAATATAATCATGATAATATCTATCAAATGGTAGTAAAAAATACACCAAAATCATGAAATATGTGGTGAACAATGGAAATCTCATGGAAATGAAAGTGAGATAAGAAACCCCTTACCTTATTTCCGAAAGTGTTCTTTGATTGATCTTAATGACCAGAATTGTCATGAAAAAATATGGTCTCCATCTAAACCGAAACCAAAACTAGGCCATGACAAGTCCCTAAGGGCGTTCCTTATCCCCATGAGCTTGTACATGTTCCTGGGTATCACAAACCTAAAATTAGGTAAGATTTACTCGAGTTTATAAACATAAAACAGCAAACGAATCCAATAAAAAGAATCTAGACCTTTCAAACAAAATCCTTTTTTATAAAATTTCCAAATTTAATTAAACAACATAAAACCATGCTCAAAGACCATTATAAAGGCTCAAAACCAGAAATGAAACCTCAAGAACATCCACATGTCAAGAGGCACCACCCTCAAGCCATCTCCAAAACACAACATCACGTTGGACCACTAAAACCTGAACCATATCCACAAAAGTTGTACCCAAACCTATGACAACAAAATCAGAAAGTCTACATACAACCAATTTTTATGTATTGTGTGATCCAAATCCTAGTAAGATACCACCACTAAGAGATTCCATGTGAAAAAAATTCAAATATTAAAGGCATGACAGTTTTCAAAAACATTAAATGCTAGTTACAATTTCTAAAAGATCCAACTTTAAAAAATTAAAATAGTTTTCAAGTCGGATATTTTAAAGAATCAACACTTTTCAATAAAATGCCAAAGATACTAAAATTTCCAGGAAAACATATTGTATGCTGACGCTGAGAGTAAAGAGTCTAATGAGCACAAGCAATATGAAATAACCCATATGCACTAGCTCTCTATGGGTCATAGGTACCTTGTTTCTTGTTGAGAGTAACCATCACAATATCTATTCTCATTCACAAGACACTAGTAGGGAACATACCCATGTCCTAGTAGTCCACAATAATCATCATTATCATTGTTTATTTAGTGTTTTAATCATCAATCATGCTACGTGGAACAGAGGCCAAACCCCATGGGATCCCAAGGATACTAGTACGTGCCCACCCACCTAGATACTCGGGTTTCCCTCTTATGATTAAACATATTCAACAGGCCCTATAATATAATTTGTATATGAAAATACCACTTCCACATCACAAATCAACCAAATATCCCACATGTTCATCATAGAAGCACATCATCCCTATTTTCATTAATCCAACTCACACTGAAATATCCCACATCACAATGTGCATATCTTTCAAAATTCAACATAGCCTTTAAAAATTTTATAAAATATTTCCCAAGATTTTAAACATCACATAATATCCAAATCACATTTTTTACATAATAATATTATAAAAAAAGAAATCTATTTTGAAGATTACACTCACACAAAACAGCCCACATCACATTCACATCACTTTCACATTTCAGTAATTTTGGTAAACATTTGTATATAACATTTCCAAGAGTATACACATCACATGACAAACCATTTAACATTTAAAATGGACAATTTCAAAATATAAACAATCCAAAAAAGATTTCCAATGTGTTTTCTCCTCTTACATAAATCATGAAACCTTTCAATCCCTTATAAAACAATTCTAAGGAGTATACCAAATATTAGCCAAAAAAAACATTTCAAACCCATCTTTCATGGAAAAAATCACACCAATACCAATCAAAAATAGAATTGTAATACCTATAAATATTTAATAAACCACTCTCATATATTATAAAATCACCTTGAACAATAAAAAAAAATATGCACTTGAAAACACAAATATTTTCCTAAAACACTTTCAAGAGGCATAACATGGTTTTATAGATAAAACTCATTGAAAAAACCTCTTTAAACCCCAATGAACACCATGACCCTAAAAAATCATAATTTTCAACCCAGAAAATATTTATTAAACCAATTTCATATGTAATAAAATGAATCCAAATAATACCCCAAGAGTTGCACATGAAAAACACAAAATTGCAAGCTAAAATGAAACTATAAAATTAAACGCTTAACCAAATCAAGAATAAAAAGTTTTTTCACCACAAAAAACATATTAATAATATGAAAATTGAGTAAATACCGAAATATAACACATCATAAAATTGTTCCACATGGAATCACATACCTTTTTGTGTCAAAACCCTCAAAACAGGGTTGGAAACAACAACCTCACCACCGCTGCACTACAAGGGGGTGAAAACCAGCACTAAAACACAATATTTGACCAAAAAGGAAAACAATCATACCCAAGGTTAGAACCCTAAATCTGGGACATTTTAAAACTTCATGAAAAAATTATGAAGCCCTAGGGAAAATTGAAGAAACCAAGAAGGAATCTCATACCTTGAACAATCTTGAAGTAATCACCCAAAATCCACCAATGGTTGATTCTCCAAACAATAAAAACTTATAGGTATAATATAATGAGTATTATAAGGTACAATTGAGACTATAATGGGGGATAAAGTGGGAAAATTCTAATTTTTATAAAACAATCAAATTACCTTCTCAAATCCGTAAGATTTGAGAAACCGTGAGAATTTTATCCCTAATCTGTGATACAAATGATCTCCAAAGCTGTGAAATAGATAATGAGAGTGATACATGGGTATTTGGATTTGGATGGGAGTTGAAATCATAGAATCAAATTAAAAAATGAATGAGATATTGAAAAATTTTACAAA
Source organism: Viscum album (assembly GCA_963277665.1). NCBI lineage: Eukaryota > Viridiplantae > Streptophyta > Magnoliopsida > Santalales > Viscaceae > Viscum > Viscum album. The sequence continues at coordinate 1,996,916,060 of OY728151.1, forward strand.
TAACTTATTACAGGAAATGGGATAATCGGATGGACAAAAATATGAATAAAACCCCCAAATCCTTCATTATTATAAATTCATATGGGGTCCAAATAAATATGGTGGTTTTAATATACCTGTGGATGCCAATTGGGAAGTGGAATGGGAGTAAAATGTTGAAAAATGAAGGAGTTATAAAAGAAAGAAAAAATATTTTTAAATCTTAAAATTGGCTCATAGTTTAGCTTAAAATTTGAAATCCCGCCATTTCCAACAAAATGAATGGGAATCCTGCAAAATAAATCAATAAAGAAATTTAAATGGAAAATACCTTTAAAAGAAGTCATGGGTGTGAAAATTATCCCCTCCATAAAACTTTTCTCCCTTGGAATGCCCGAGAAAGGCCAAAGGTAAAAACTAAACCCAACCAAAAGGCCAAAATAGACTCCTTTGCCAAGTTTCACCCACACCCAAAAGGCCATAACACCTCCAATTGATCAATCAAGGAAGGAATACTCTCACAAACCAATACATACCCCACTTCATGAAATGATCAAGTATATTCAGATTTTATCCCAAAAGAAAACTCCTCAAACACTATCCAAAAAGGATTCCATCAATTTAACTAAAAGAACCACAACAATAGTCAGGGTTACACTTACCTTGCTTTTACACGGCCATTGGGTGTTCTCCAATCCCAACGTTTAACCAAAGAAGATGTAGATAGTTAGATAGTTCCGAAAACGAATACCTACTACCATGACATGACCAAGGACCAATGTGATTTACTAGTATGGGGGGAAATAAATGGTCACCCCTCCATAAGAGACAACTAAAATTCTACTGATACAGGATCATGACACTAACAGGGGGAGGCCCGAACGGACTCCCTATTACAATGGGTAGACATCCATTTGAAATTTCAAAAGGAACATACATGATTATCATGGTGTGTTTCCCTACCAAAAAAACCAACCATCTTAACCGACCAACATGGGATGACACAGAAAGAACCAAAATTTAAAGAGTTGGGATGGTTGCACGGTAAATCAGCATAGTTTAAGGAATCTTGTGCTTACCATGTGGATCCTTATAATCGAATAGTTTATAGGACATGGTTACTACTAACCACACATAAACCATACGCTCAAACTATCTATCCAAATTCAGTATTTTACTATAAAAACTCAATGGAAAGCAAAGGGGAAAAGAATTACATTGGGAAATAACATAAACATGAGTTCCTCCGACCACTTTCTATCAAACGGAAACAAAAAAAATCCAGATAGAAACATCAGAGGTTTCAACTATTGTCTATCATTCATACTAAGGATAGGACATTATACAAGGATTTAAACAACCCAGGGATATCCCATGACTATCTGTTATCTTCTCTCTAAGACCTATGGTAAGAGATCAATTGACTGAAGCATATTCGACCTCCAAGTTAGGCTTTGGAAACCACTAAACTAAACTTTTCCTTTAAATTCCATGAAAACTATACCCTTACCCCAGATGGGTTCACCAAGACATAACACTTTCCAAAACTCTCTTTTCCCTAACCAACCATTTCACTGAAACAAGGGCTTATGATATGAACACATACATCAGTCCTTGCTTCATCAGGTGAGAAAAAATAAAAAGATAGGACACATATAATCACCTTCCTTTAAAACAGAGGGTTTTGATGTTTTCCGATGAGATACATACTTACAACTTTTCAGAGACTCTCAGAGGATTGCAAGACCTTAACCTTTACAGTCAACGAGAACCCTACATCACAAGGCGTCATCGAAAGTGACCATTGCGACTGATAGAAATAATATAGGAAAGGGGACCATATTCCAAGTCCCCAAACAACACACAATTCTAGTAAGTGGCAATAATATCCTCTCATGATCAGATTCCCAACACTGATGGTTTAACATACACCTTTGCTTTATAAAGACTACCAAGGACCCAGAGGCCTTCTTAGACACTATCCAGATACTCATGCACACTAAAAACCCATGACCACTTCAACCTTCAATGATTCAAGTAAATTATGAATCAAAGTTCTCACTCAACCTTCCACAATAACTCTCTCACTATAACACGGTCCACAAAATAATGAATGGAAATTGTGTAAACTTAATCTCCCAAGCTCGAGAAAAGGATTCCTTATATTGATCAACTGGAATATTTTTCAATTGAAAATATATGGGTTGCACTTCAATAATGCACTATGACTTTATGGGGGAATACCTTATCCAATGAAAGAACCCAAGGACACAACCATGCTAGTACATTGGTCGAAACATGCCACAAATAAAGAACTAAACACGTGCGGGGAAGCACCATAAAGGCTTCCGGAACTTTAATCAGAAAATACAACTAACCAGCCCTTCAACCCAGGTTACCAAGCAAACACACACCCAAAACACAGTTCAAATAGGAGGGGTTCTTGGACTAAAAAACATCCCACAATATCAAAATTTAAAAAAACACATAATACACAACATCCTAAACTAGATTCCAAGACATCAATTATTCCATTAAAAACATTCATTGGAAAACAAACGGTTCAGTGGTTAGCGTATCCACCAATGGTACCCCATGGGCCACACACATTCACGTTTATGTGCCACACCGGGAAACCTCATAATATCTATCCCGTCACTCATCTAGTCATTCCATTAACCATCCATCATCCCTTATAACCCCATGTATGTGGTCACTCATAGAAATACAAATGGTTAAAACCAAATTCTTTCCACTTTTCAAAACCAAAATCGTCAACCAATATATCCTTTTTCTCAAGAAAGCTAATTACAAAATAGAAATCTCAATCATTCAAATTAATAATCACTCTAAATTCATATACATAAACTTTAGAACATCTCATCCCATTAAAACACCTTCTTATAGATTAGAAAACTCTATTGGGAACACTTTTTCAGAACCATCGTTTAAAAAATTTCATGCTTTCAAAAGGGGTGTAAACAGAACATTTTCCATTTCAAAACCATTCTAAAAATTTAGTTCCACCATTTAAAAAATCAATCCATTCCCTAATTATTAGAAAATAAATTCATAGAAACATTATTATTCTTGAAACAAAGTCATTTTTTCATTAAAACCAATCATCCGTGATTTCAAAACTAAAGAACACAATAAAATGTGAGAGGAAACAAGTTTCAGTGGGTGACTCAGACATATGGTTGGAGGCAATATTCCAAACACTTCACTATCATGGATAGTGATCTGGGGAAATATCCCTGACTCCACATGGCTTTCCAGGCCCAACGAGATCACTGAGACCATTAACCCAAAAAACTTTTCATTTCTCCTAATCATCATCAAACCAGGAAACCCGAAGGACTCAGAAAAATCCTAACTTCCCCTGGAGAATCAAATCCCTTCATGGGGTGTTCTGGCCAGGAACACTCCCCATAGTTTGAATTTCAAATCCTAATATTCCAAACTCGTGGCTATACTGATTGTTCCCCACATAACATGACCCAAAAGAGTGAACCTCCTTTGATACGATATTGTCTCAAACCAGATCTGGTCCCCATCTAAACGAAAACAATTCCCAGACTGTGATAAGTAAAAAAGGTTCTTCCAGATACCCACAGGCTGGAAAAAGTGAATGAGTATCATAAATTGAATATTTGGAATTATTTACTTGAGTTTGTAAACATATAACAGCAAACGAATACCATAAAATGAATCTGGATTTATCAAACAAAATCATATTTTATAAAATTTCAGAATTTAATTACACAAAGTAAAACAATGATGAAATACCACTAGAATGGTATAAAATGATAAATGACATCCCACGAATATCCACATGGAATGAGGCACCTCTCTTATGTTATCTCCACAACACCACATCAGGTTGGACGTCTAAAACCCGAACCACAGGCACAAAAGTTGTACCCAAACCTACAGAAACAAAATCAGAAAGTCCAATTACACCCAATGATGTAAGTACAGTACGATAAAAAGCCTAGTAGGATACCACCACTAAGATATTAAATGTGATAAAAATTCATAGATGAAAACCAATCATGTATTTAAAAACAAGAAATGCTAGTTAAAGTTTCTAAAAGATGCATGTTTAAAAATTAATACAGTTTTCAAGTGGGCTATTTTAAATAATCAAAACATTTAAATAAAATTACAAATCTAATGAAATTTCCAAAAAAACATACCATATTCCAATAGTAAGAATGAATCATCTAATGAGAATAATAAATAGGGAATGACCCCTATGCACTAGCTCATTGTGGGTCCCAGGGACCTCGTATCTCGGTGAGAGTAACCATCACAATATCTATTCTCATGCATGAGACACTAGTAGGGAACATACCCATAACCTAGTGGTCCCCAATCATCATGATCATCACAGTTTAATTAGTGTTGTATGTTTCATTCTTGATACATGAAACTGAGGCAAAACCCCACGGGATCACAGGAAAACTATTACAGGTCCACCCACCTAGATACCTTGGTTTCCCTCTTGTTCTAAAACATGTTCAACAGGCCATGAAATATAATTTTAACACAAAAATTCCACTTCCACATCAAAAATCAACCGAACATACTACATTTACATCATAAAATCACATCATCCCCCTTTTCGTTCAATTTGATTTTGAAATGCAACTCGCACCAAAATAGCCCACAATGCATTTGGCATATCTTTTACAATTCAACACATCCTTTAACAATTTTATAAAATCATTCACAAGATTCTAAAAAACACATAACAGCCCACTCATATGTTACATAATGCCCTTTTCATAATAAAAATCCATTTTTCAAATCACACTCCCACAAAACATCCCACATCACATTCACATCACATTCACTTTTTAGTAAATCTGTTAAACATTTTTCTAAAACATTTCCAAGAGGATACACATCACATGACAACCCCTTTCACATTTAAATTGGACCATTTCAAAATATACACAATCCTAAATAGTTTTCCAATATGGTTTCACCTATTACATAAATCATTAAACCATTCAAATCTTTCATAAAATAATTCTAAGAAGTATAACCAAACTTTGCACAAAAACCCATTTCAAAACCATATTTCACGTAAAAATCAAACCAATACCAATTAAAAACATAATTGGAAGACCTATAAAGATTTAATAAACCAATCCCATGTATTATAAAATCAACTCGAATAATACAACAAAAGAAATATATAAAAATACACACATTTTCATAAAACACTTTCAAGAGGCATAACATGGTTTTACACATAAAAACCATTCAAAACCACACTTTAAAACCAAATGGAACACCAACAAAATACCAAAGAAGAATTTTAAGTCAAAAAAATATATAGTAAACCAATTTAATATGATATAAAATTCACCCAAATAAAATTCCAAGTGTTACACCTGAAAAACACCCAATTTCATGATAAAATGACACTGTAAAATTAGACTCTTAACGAAATCAATCATAAATAGTTTTCTCAAAACAAAAAACATATGAGGAATATTAAAAATGAGTAAATACAGCAATATAACTCATCATAAAATGGTTACACATGGAATCACCATATTTTTTATGTTGAAACCCTCAAAGCATGGTGTGAAACATCAACTACACCACCGCCACACCACAAGAGGGTGAAAACCAATCCTAAACCACATGATTTGTCCACGAAGTCAAAAAATCAAACCCTATGTTCTAACCATAACTTCTTGAAATTTTAGAACTTCATGAAATATGGAGGAAACCCTAAGGAAATTGAGGACCCCAAGAAGAAATCACATACCTTGAGAATCTCTTTGTGGACTTTGATTTTGGCCTTTTGGTGAGACCAGAAGGTCTCAAACATAGTTGGAGGGCTTGGGAAGTATATTTTCTAGAACATATGTTGGGATACAATCTTCAGTTGTGTGGGAGGAATAGGTGAATGAGGGTGGTGTTTATAGTGTGGCAGAGGAGGGATTTTACATTATTTCAATCATTATTTTAATATTTGTGCTCAAGACTATGAATAGTTTTCACTCTTGTGATCCCAAATAGTAATAATTGCATTTGATTTCGAACAACGTGGTCTTACATCAACCTTGTATCACTTATGATGCAGTAAAACAAATATTTAGCATTTCTCGTTATTTATCATATTTTACTATTCATCAAAAATTCAGGAATTTTAGAAAAATCCCAAAAATTAACAATAACTACTTTTCAATGTGTAGAATTAAAAAATGAACTTCGTTTTTTTAAATAATTTTCTAAATACAATTAATTTTATTTTTAAATACAATCAAAATTTATTCAAAAATAAAAAATTTAAATCTTTAATTCATCTTTTAATCACTTAAAAATTAATCAACATATAATTACCTTATAAACATCAGAAAATAAACTAATACTAGGATTTACTATACATAAGGGTCATATTACTGTTCATAGGGGTATGTTTCTATTCCTAAAAAATTATGTTGGTTCTATCAGACTCTAAATAACTTTCTGATCACAACCTCTGATGAAAACTTTTTGAAATTAAAAACACATATGTGGAAAATTTATGTTTAATTTATAGGTTATGAAATTATAATATAAATAATAAATTATTGGGTCATAGAGACTTAGTGCTTCATTAAATATAGGATATATAATGAATTGGAAATATTTAAGATAAACATACAATAAAATTCTTGTGGTGTTATAATCTTCCCTCCTTCAGAAATTTCATCCTCGAAATTTTTCATGTATATTGCACCCTAATATATGTTAGTGGTTCTTCTTCAGAACATCCTCTTGTTCATATGTTCCTTACTCTATTTTATGGTTTCTACAAAGAACCATTACTAGTGGATTTGTCTAATTTCCCAATATCTACTCCCTTGTGTCAAGAATCTTGATAGGATCTTCATAGAATGAAATATCATATTCCAGCGCTATTTCTCTATAGGGGAGTACATGTGTTGGGTCTGGCATGTTTTTCTTTTATAATGACATGTGGAACACATTATGAAAATTTGAGAGACTTGGTATCATTTCCAATCAATAAGATAAATGTCTAATCCTTTCTAGAATTTCAATGATCTGATGTACCTGGGGCTCAGTTTCCCTTTCATACCAAACCATAACACATGCTTATGGAGACACTTTTATAATGGCATGATCTCCTATATGAAATTCCTAATCCATTCTCTATTTGTCCGCAAAACCATTTTTCTTCTTTGGGATGATTTAATATAGGCCTGAATTTTCATAACTTTTCAATTAGTCACTCATATAAGTTCTTGGCCTATAAGTTTCCTCTCACCAACTTTATCCTAACAAGTTGGAGTTCGACACCTATTACCATATAATTCCTCATATTGCACTATTTTAATTCTAGAATGGAAACTATTGTAGTAGGAAAATCACACAAAAGGCATGTATTGATCCCATATACCTTGATAGTCAAGAGAGAATGGCCTCAATATGTTTTTCAATGTTTTAATAGTCCTTCCAGACTATCTGTTGGTTTTGGGTGATAAGTAGTACCCATATGAAGCTTAGTATCCAAGGCCTTCAGTAACATTTTCCAGAATTTTTATGTAAAACAAGGATCTCGATCAGACACAATTGAAATAGGTGTTCCATGAAGTCCCACAACATCATTAATAGAAAGGATTACAAGCTTCTCAAGTTGTATTTCCTCCCTAATAGCAAGGAAATATGTTTATTTAGTTAGATGATCAAAAATATCCCATAATTCATCATTCCTTCTAGTTGTCCTCAGTAGTCCTAGGAAACAATACATCATAATTTCGTCCCACTTCCATATAGGAATAGTTAGAGGTTGCGTGAAACCTATAGGCTGTTGTCTCTCCGCCTTTAATTGTTGAAAAACTAGACACCTTGACACATAGTCAGCAATTTCCATTGCCTCATATTCCACCTTATTTTCCTTTACTAGGTGGTAGTGTATTGAACCATCATAGTTTTTTAGTAACTTGATTCATCTACATTGCCTCATGTTGAGTTCTTTCTATTTAAAAATGTATTTCAAACTCTTTTGATCTGTATATATCTCACATATTTAACTGTAGAGATAATATCACCATATTTTCAGTGAAAATATTATGGCTTCTAACACAAGATCATGAGTATGATAATTATCCCCATGAGTCTTCAATTGCCTTGATGCATAAGAAATAACATTATCATTTTTTATAAGGACACAACCTAGTGCATTCTTTGATGTATCACTGTATATCACAAATCCATCATTTCCAGATAGAATAGTCAAAATTAGAGAATTGACCAATATTATTTTCAATTCATCAAATCAATCTATACATTATTTCATCCATACAAATTTAACCACTTTATGGCTGATCCTGGTTAGAGGATTATCCAGTCTGGTGAATATTTTTACAAAACGCTGATAGTAACCTGTTAAGATAACAAAACTACTTACCGTTGTTATTTTCATTGGAGTGGGCCATTCTTGGATTTCCTTTGTCTTCATAGGATTAACTATGATTTCATCCTTAGAGACAATATGGCCAAGAAAATCAACTGATTATAGCCAAAATTAACACTTTCTAAACTTCCCATATAATTCATTTCTTCTATGTATTTTCAAAATAATCCTCATGTGATTGTAATTTCATTAAGAGCTTTTAGATTATATCAAGATATCATGAATAAATACCACAAAAAATCATCAAGATATTTCATGAAAATTCCATTCATTATATCCATGAAAATAGAGGGGGAATTAGTTAGTCCAAATGGAATTATTGTAATCTCATAATTCTAATACCGGGTTCAAAATGATATCTCTGGAATATCTTACTTCCTCACACATCACTTATGATATCGAAATCTAAGTTCAATATTTGAAAAATACTGGGCTACGTGAATTTGTTCAAATAAATCATCAATTCAGGGCAGAGGATACTTGTTCTTTATTGTAATATTATTGATTCGCCTCTAATCAATTCATAGCCTCTTGGATCCATATTTATTATTGAAAATGTGGATAGGGGATCCCAATAGAGATAAACTAGGTTTAATAAATACTTTTTCAATCAATTACTCTAGTTGTTTCTTTAGATCCACAAATTCCACAGTGTCCATTCTATAGGGAGTCTTTGATATAGGTCTGGCATCAAGAATTAAATCAAAAGAAAAATCAACCTGTCGCTCTGGGGGATGTCCATGTAAATCCTCTAGAAATACATCACTGTATTATTGCAGAATAGGTACATCTCCAATTTGACTATTTATTTCCCCACCCATAGATATTTTGTTTTATTAATCTCGAATAATTTTTTTCAAAAGATCTGTTATAGTGGATGTTGATAAGAATCCAATGGAAAGTTTTCTTCTCTAAATATAAGGGATTCTACAACATTCTCAAAAATTGTAACTTCCTTTTTCTTGCAATAGATCATTACATCATAATTTTATATCCAATTCATACATAGAATTATATCGAAGTCAATCATTTATATGATGATAGGGATTGAAGATAAAGAATATTTATGTGTCATAAGGGGGGCTGATCGAAAAATCTTTGTTCAAATGATGCATCCACTAGGAGTATTCACTAACAAATCCTTTATTTAATAAAATTAGACATGTCTAATTTTCTTGGAATGTTGGGATGATATAGATGAATGTAATGATCTAGAATCAAATAAATCATTGGATATGTTTGAGGAAAAAATTAAATTACCTTCCTCCACATCATTAAGAACATCATAATCTGTGGTTGTAATCACATAAGCTTTCGCTTGCACTCATGGCCTTTTAAGAGGAATGATTCCTTGTACATTAAGAAACTCATTTTCATAGTTCTCTATATATCTAAAATTGTGTAATTGTGTTAGGATGGTTTGTCTATGTATGATACACTCTATTATACAAAATGTAGGATCGAAATAAGAATAATATTATCAGATACAAGAGGGGGGGGTGAATTTTACCTTTTAAAATTTCCTTTGGAACTTTTAAAGATGGTTATGTTTAACAAGGTTAAACAAGATAATTAACAAGACCTCTATAAGTTCTAATCACTTGCTAGATTCCGAAAAAGTGATTCTGGAAGTGAAACTTAACTATAGATTACAAAGATGAAGATTCTACCTTAAAGCATATATAATCTAACTATATCAGAGTACAAGAGTAAGGAAGTACAATATAGTTATACTTTCCTTAATAATACAAATTCAGAAAAAAAAAATTGTAACAAAACAAGTAACAAGTAATAAGTCTTTCAACCCAAAGAGAATGGTATACAAAAACCTTGGATAAAAGTCCCTTGATTTATACTTTCACGAAATTATGTCTTACCCCCACCATAGTAAGCCCTCGATATGACAATCAGAGTCTATCATGATATCCCTGTAACACCTCAACTATTAGGTAGTTGTCTCCTCTGTCTTCCCCAGCAAGGAATCCCTCAACTTCAATGTGTTGGAGCATTTGTCTTCATATTGCCAGAATCCCTCGATTGTACACAACAACAATTGGAGTTGCATGAAGCAAATCTGCACAGGGCGAAGTTTGAACAAGAAGTTCAAACTTTCTGCACGAATCATGAGAGTTGATAAGAGCCTCTCTCTCTAGAAATCACTTCGACATCATGTAGGCACAGATGTCAAAGTTGTGTTATCGACATTCAAATGAGCTCCTATTTATTGGCATAGCTCCAACAGTCGACTCCCTCCCCCAACAGTCATATTTTTCCTTGAATATCAGAGGGACATGTACAAGTGTCACTCAAACAATGGTTAATTAATAACTAAAAGCAAGAAATATTTTTGTAATAGAAAAAGCATAAGCATAACCAAAAACTGATATTCAGAATGGAGAAAATGAATGTTTGGAGTGTATGTAAAATATGAAATCGGAGTCTATAGTACTGAGATATTTGGATTATGATTTTTTGGAATTTGTAATGGGAATTCGTAATCAGAATTCATCATCAGAATTCGTAATCAGATTTATTCATCATAATTAGTAAAGAGAACTCATAATCAGAATTCACCATCAGAATTCGTAATGAGAATTCGTAATCTGAATTATTCTTCAGAATTCGTAATGAGAATTTTAATCAGAATTAATCATCTGAATTTGTAATGAAAATTTGTAATCAGAATTCTTCTTCAAAATTCGTAATGGGAATTCATAATCAGAATTCATCATCAAAATTTGTAATGAGAATTCGTAATCAGAATTCTTCTTCAGAATTCATAATCAGAATTCGTAATCAGAATTCATCATCAGAATTTGTGGTTATAACTTTATACAAGTTCGTAATCATAATTCAGATATGAACTTCATAAAAGTTCATAATAGGGAATTCAAAGTAGAACTTCATAAAATTTCATAACATGAATTTGGATCCTAAAACAGAATACCTAATATCTAAGTATTATTTGATTTCGAGGTTTTTGGTTTCAATCCGAGTTTTATACTTCGAAAATTTATGATATAAACAAAGAAATACAGGAAATGGTAAATTTAATTGGGGAAGGAAATTTTCTGTATAGAAGTAAAACATGGGTAAATAGAATTTTCCTTAAAATACCGTGTTTGTGATTTTCAAAACAAGAGTAATGATAAATTCATAAGGAAACCATAATGACTTAACAATATTCCCCTTACATGAAGAAATGGAAAAGTCATAAGGAAAACCTTATTGACTTAGAAATCTCCCCCTTTTTGGAAAGCACAAACATCCTTATGAAATAGAATGTATGAACATAGAATAAATTTCCAAACACTAAAATTAAAGCTTATCTCCCTTTATTTATGGACAATGGTGAATACGACTAAATCCCCCTTAGGATTTGAAACTCTAAGGATCCTATTATATATTTCCGGAATTCGGAAATCTTCATTTGAATGCAGAAATCATTGTAATGAAAACTCCACCTCAAATAAACTCCCCCTTACTTACTGATAGTTCTTCTTTACATAGAAATTTTTCTTTCTCCCATATAGATTTATCCTTCTCTCTTTTTGAGTTATTTTTCCTTCACCCCCTTTGTGATTATCAAAATGAATTTTTGGGAATGGAAGAACAATATTGTACTTGAAATAATAGTATAGACAACCAAACAAAATAGACAACCAATAGTTTTATTTTGATGGAAGGAATTAGTACAAGGTAAAAATACAACAAAAGATTGGAATTGTCTATTTTCCCACTTTTTACTTGGGCATCATATTTTTTACGATGGTATTCATCTTCTTCATCTCTTTGTAGTCCCCATATACTTGCTTCTCCAAGGCTGGGATCTTCACTTCTTGAGTCTTCCGGACCTCTTCCTGAGTCTTCATGGCCTCTTCATGAATTTTCAGCAATTCATCTTGCTTCAAAATCTTTTTTTCATCTCACTCCAATGATACTTCTCTGATTTCAAGCATTGAATAATATAGCTCAGCTACCCATTCAGAACATTTACATCCTAAATCCGAGTATTTTGTTATAGACTTAGCTTTTCCTAAAAACTGTTTGAAAGATTCTTCATATTGGCATCATTGGTATCAAAAGCTTCTTTTACATTATTCTAGATGTGATCAAGCACTACCAAATTTTTATCGATTTTATTTGACCATAGATTCATTTTGCGGCAAGATTTTCTATGGACCTCAAAATTGATAAGAAAATTTTTATGTTCTGCCTCAATCTTCACACATTTATCTATCACTATGTATACAGATTCTGAATTCTGATTGATGTTGTGCTGAAGCATTTGGAATCTAGAGTCTATTGTAGGAATGATCAGAATCGTATCTACCAACTTCTTTATGGACTCAACAACAAAATCATGCCCCAATGCAGATGACTCTGAATCAAACAACTTACTCGGAGATTGTTCATCATCTATTTCCACCAGCTTCCATTTAGAAGAGCCTCCAACTTCCTTCTTCTTTATAATATCTTTCGTTGGAGTGCCAATAAGAACTTGCTTACCCTTGCTGATTTTCAAAAAGGCCTCTTCATCAGGGGATTCATGTTCACATCCTGAAAGATGGACAACCTTATCTTCATCCAGATTCCCTTTTCCTTCTCCAGCTTCAACATCCTCATGGAGGATAAAGTCATGATTATGACTTTCTTCTTCAGATATCTTGTTTACCTCTTCTTCATCCTTTTCATTATTTGTGGGTGTAACAAGCATTGAATATCCGGCTTGAGAAGTCCGGAGTGAGAATTTATTGGAAGAACCATCCTTCTCATGATAGTCTTCAACTTTCACGATTACATCATCAGAGACGCCACATATATCTGCTTGCTGAATTTCCTCCACAACTTCTTTCTCAACATCCTTCTCTTTTGAATTTTCTAGAGTCTTCTTACCTTGAGTCTCTGGAAACTGTTCTACCTAAAAATACTTCAGCACTGGAATGTTCTCAGATGAAATTTATGTTACCTTCAAAAGAGGTTGAACAATCTCTTACTCAGACATTTTTTTCTTGAGCTTCTTCTCCTTGGCATGTTTCTCTAACTAATCAGCAACATTTTCTTTTAAGCTCTTAGCGTCAGTAGGGTCCGAGCCAAACTGTGGCTCCCATTATATCCTCTTTATCTTAACTTCCCTCCATTTTGCAACCACTTCATCCAGATAAGATTTTTTCTTCTTCGGTCTTGGAGGTGCGGATTGGACTTCCTTGGATTTTGGGGTTTTATCTTCATCTTGAACTTCATTCAACTTCATTTTATTACCGGCCTTCTTTGAGGGTTCAACCTTTTCCACATTTTCCGGATTGGATTCTGCCTCCTCCTCTGGCGGATCATAGAACTCACCTGACTGTTTTGAGAAACCAACTTTCATTCTCTTCAGAGTGTCATCACTGATCAACAACACCTTGCAATTTCTCGGCTTGGAGCTACATGGGATTTTTTTGGATTATAGGCACCGAACTATCACCTTAGAAAGAAATGTTGCATACATAATGATCTGAGGTCTAAGATTTCCATTCTGGATGTTCTGAATCGTAATGAGAATATGTCTCATGAGATTCACCTTTCTTAAATTTACCTAAAAACCTAAAATATACATGTCTCTCTTCTTAAGGGTATCCTTATCACCATTCCTTGGTACGATAAATACTTGTACCCAAAGCTATAGAATCCGATTATTAGTTAATAAATGGGAAATCTTCTTTGCAGTCTTGATATTAGAAAGACTAAGGAACTCCATGTCCTTTTCCTTAACAAAACTACCCTGAACCTCTGGCAACTTATGAGAGAAAAATTCATCCTCTCCTTTGTAAGGTATGTCTACCAAGATAGATATCTTGGTATAGGGTAAATCATATGTCTTCCCATAGCTTTTGATTGATAACTTCTCCCTTCCATTTTCCTTGAAAAAACCAATTGAGTCATAAAACTCTATGAGCATGTCTGGATACACCAAATCTTGGGATCATGTTTTAAAAATAGCTACATCTTCCCATCTATTGAGTTTGACGTTATTGGAAATTAGAGAATCATAATTATTTAAAAATTTTGAGTGTACCAACCTATCCCTATATATCTTCCACTCTGTGATCGTCTTGACTAAAGACATATCCTGAGAAGGGGCTTCTGGAGACATTCGGACTGAGGAACTTTGAGAGATTTAGAACAGGATTATGAACTGAGGTAGAGATTCGAGACGCGAAGGCTTTAAAAACCGATGTGGGACACCATTGGGGGTCCACTTTATATAGGTTATGGTGGCGACCTTTCAACTTCCAAAACCAGTCTAATGGTTGAAAAAATCTATGATATGATCTGACAGTTGAAAACATACCTGCAAGTAAATCTTGAATCCGATCTTTTGAGGTTTTATGAAAAAAATTCGGATTTTGAAGAAACGAATCAAAAATATTTAAAAAAATACCAACAAGTAAAAATGACTATGAAAACATAGGTGAGGAAGTCATTCCTTTCAGATTTTCTAGGATGTTTATTTGCAATAGGTGATATTTTTCTTGGATAAAAATTTTACTAGAAAAAAAATGTACTAATAAAAACATTTTACGAAAGAAATTAAAACTACAAAAATTTTGAGTACAAAAATTTTCCATTATGAAAATTTAAGGTCTGAAGAATTCCATTACGAAAACATCAGTTATGAAAATTTCATTAAAAAAAATTTCAGTTCCGAAAATTTCCATTACGAAAAATTTCAAAAACCAACTATGAAAAATAAAAAAAATCATTACGAACAATTTCCATTATGAAAAATTTTCCTTACAAAAAACATTTTGAAAAACCAACTATGAAAATCCATCATTATGAAAAAAATATGAAAAACATCAATAAAAGATATACTACCCCTATAAAAAGGAGTTTATTACTATAAAGAGAATGGTTCAACAAGAAGTTAATTAAGGAATATTGCCTCATTTTTATCATTACTAACTTCTGTTTAATGTATTCCAATCTATCGGAAGGTAAATATATTTTGAAAATATCAGCAAATTGATCTTGTGTTCCGATAAATTGAAGAATGATATCTTCTTTTTGTGTGTGATCCCTTAGAAAGTGATTCCTAATATCTATGTGCTTTGAACGAGATTGATGTGCCAGATTTTAACTAAGGGAAATGGAACTTGTGTTATCACAAAAAATTTGAGTCTTAGTAAAACATAATCCATAGTCTATGAGTGTGTGTTGCATCCACAACACATGAGCACAACAACTTCCAACTACTACATATTCAGCTTTTGCTGTGGATAGTGTTGCATAATGTTTTTTCTTGCAAGACAAAGAAACTAATGAATCTCCTAAGAAATGAAAAGTTCCAGATGTACTCTTTCTATCTATTCTACATCCACCAAAGTCAGCATCTGAAAACAATTTCAAGACAAAATCATTTCCAGAAGTATAAAATAGTCTTAAATCCATGGTTCCCTTTAGTAGTGAAATATTCCTTTAACTGACTTTAAATGATATTCCTTAAGATTGGATTGATATACTTCACATAGGCATACTGAAAAAATTAATTCTGGACGAATAGCTGTCAAGTAATGTAGACTTCCTATCATACCTCTAAATGATGTTTGATCTACTGGTTTGCTAGCTTCATCAAGATCAAGTGTGTTTGAGTTACCGATGGATGTACATATACTCTTTGTGTTTTCATATCCATACTTTTTAAGAAGATCTTTAATATACTTATGTTGGGATATGTAGATTCCTTCTGGTTTTTGAGAAATTTGAAAACCAAGGAAAAATGTTAACTAACCCATCATACTCCTTTCAAACTCATATTTCATTAGATCTGCAAGGGAATCAGTTAAATATTATTGAGTTGAACCAAATATAATGTCATCAACATAAATTTGAATAATCAAAAAAAAAATTCTTATCTTTCTTTATAAAAATGGTTGGATATGAATTTCCCTTAACGTAGTTATTTTAAAGTAAAAATCTTGTATGTCTATCATACCAAGCTCAAGGGGCTTGTTTAAATCCATACAAAGATTTAGTAAGTATAAAAACATGATCAGGAGGTTTTGTATCTTCAAAGTATGGAGGTTATTCAACAAAATAATCCTCTTGAACATAACCGTTAAGAAAACCACATTTCACATCCATTTGAAAAAGTGTGAAATTTAATAATGTTGCCAAGGGAAGTAAAATATGAATTGATTCAAGTCCAGCTACTGGAGAATACGTTTCTTCATAGTCTATTCCTTCTTGTTAATTATAGCCTTTAGCAACAAACCTAGATTTATTCCTAACTATGATTCCATTTTCATCATAATTATTTCTAAAGACCCATTTTACTCCAATGACATAAGTTTCCTTAGGTCTTTCAACCAAGGTCTAGAATTTATTTATTTCGAATTCATTTAGTTAATATTTCTTGGCTTTTATCCAATCATCATCACCTAATGCTTAATCAATGCTTTTTGGTTCCAATTTGGAAGGGAATTCTAGATGTTCTATTTCATTTCTTATGGAGCTTCTAGTCCTTATAGGTTTATTAACATGACCAATGATATTATACCTAGGACGATTCTTTAGAAACAACTGATTTGGGTTTTTAAAACAACTTCATCAATATAGGGTAGGAAATATTCCGAGGTAAATGATTCAGAAGTATCTTCTTGTACATTTCCTTATCAGAAGGATCTTCTATCATATGTTGATAATTAGTTTTTGAAAACACATCTGAGGATGTAGGGTGAGGTTGTTTAAAAAAAGTATCAGTTTCATCAAATTTAACATGTACTATCTCTTCAATAGTAAAAGTGTTTTTATTGAAAACTCTATATTCCTTAGAAGTTGTGGAGAAGCCTAGGAAAATTCCATCATCATATTTTGGTGTGAATTTGTGAAAGTTATATTTAATATACAGAATGAATACCTTGCATCCAAAAACTTTAAATTGTGAATGTCTAGGTTTTCTACCATTATATAACTCAGAAAGAGTTTTATTAAGAAAATGACTAATTAAACCTCAACTTATAGTATAACAATCAGTACTTACCACTTCAGCCAATTAATATCTGTCAACAGAATACTCACTCAACATGGTTCTAGTTATCTCTTGAAGAATTCCATTTCTTCTTTCAACCACACAATTCTATTGAGGTGTTCTGGGTGATGAGAAGTTGTGAGTAATACCTTTTCTACTACAAAAAGTTTCAAAATCAGAATTTTAAAATTCTCCTCCTTGATCACTATGAATAGTTATCAATGGATGGTTTTTCTCATTTTTAACTTTGGATCAAAAACTTTTGAAATATGAAAAATCTTCATACATATTTTCTAGAAAATAGACCCATGTAAATCTAGTGTAATCATAAACCAAAATAAATACATAATATTTTTCCCCAATGCTTCCAGTTTGTGTAGGAACAAAAATATCCATATGCACTAGCTGTAATGCATCAGTGTTTGATACTTCACTAATGTATTTAAAACTATATTTGTGTTGCTTTCCATATATACAAGGTTCACATACTTTTGATGAATCGAATCTATGATCTGGTAGATCCTTAACTAATCTCTTCTTAGAATGTTTTCATAGCGTTCTAAGGTTACAGTGTCCTAACCTTTTATGCCAGAACCAAAAATGATCTTCTATTACACTAAGTCAAGGTATGTCTTGGATCCTAAGGTCTTTTATGTTTAGTTTGTAAATATTCTCTTGCCTATGGGCAAAAAGAATAAACTTTTCCATGGAATTTTGTACTAAGCACTTATAATTTCTAAAATTCGCACGGAAGCCTTCATCACATAATTTAATTATGCTGACGAGGTTGTGCTTAAGACCCTTAAAAAATAAAACATTTGAAATCATAGTTTTTTCAAGAAGAACGATGTTACCTATACCAATAATTTCTCCCTGAGCATTATCATCGGAAGATACTTTTCCTCCTTTCTTCTTGATAATATTTTCAAAATAATTTTTGTTACCATTCATATGTCGGGAACATCCACTATCCATGTACCATGTATTGTTGTTGGTACTTTCCCTATTTTCATGAGAATAAGAAAAAAAATATGGTATTCGGAATCCAGGATTGCTTGGATTCGGAAATCTCAGAATGTAAAAGTTTGGGTACCCACATCTTCTTAGAAAAATAGGCCTTATGAAATCCAAAAGATTGGGTTTTGTTTAAGGAACAATTCTTTGCCCAGTGACCAAAACAATGACATTTAGTACAGAATGGGGCACTTTGAGGAAGAATGTAATTGTTTCTAAAAATGGTTTAGAAATTGTGTAACAAAATCCAGAAGTATTCCTTCGAGGTCATATTTGTGAATACATTTTATCAAAATTTTCCAAACCTAGGGTAAAATTTGACAAACACTTCCTCAAAGAGAATATTTTGGATTTGAGTTTTATAACTATTTTCTTGTCTTCGAAAACATTTTAACTAGATCTAGGCTTGAAAACATTTTTCTGAGAAATTACGTTTTCTAGATCTTTAGAAAGTTTATTCTTCTAAGAACTTACTTCCTCAATATTTTTGAAAATACATTCAAAATAAGAATATTTCTTATCAAGATCATTAGAAAGATCTGATATTTCCTTATTAAGAATAGTATTCCTAGAAATCTCGTTATCATGTTTTTTCATGAGTTTTGAATTTTCATTTTCAAGGAGTTTGGAAAACCTAGAAACTTCTTCATAGGTAGGTAAAGTATTATCTTCATCAGAAGAAAATTCTTCATCCGAAGAGTTATAATATTTACTATCATTAGAATTTAAATAAACATTGGTCATTGATTCAGCATTGTGTAACATAGCCATCATGCAATGGTTATCAATAGCTATCCTGGCTAAAAGCCCATGAATATTTTGTTCAGAAGATTCATAATTCGAATATTCATCTGAAGAATCTCCACCACTCACACTCCATGTTTCATTGGATTTCAAAAAATTATTATATTTTGACTTGTAATACTTATATTTTTCTCATAGTTCCTTTCCTTTCATTCTTTTCTCTTGATCATAGGGTATTCAGGTCTTATGTGTCCATCTCTCTTGCATTCATATCATGTAACTTCAGAATATTTCTTGTATTTTCTTTCCTTAATATTATATCTAGATTTAAAGTTCCTCTATCCAACTATCGTGTTCATACTTTGAGAAATATTTTCTAATTCATTTTATGAGGATTCACTTCCACTAGATTCGAATTTGATAACAAATTTCTTAGATTTGGGTCTAGTAACTCTCTCAGGTGTCTTTGCTTTAATATGGTTGGAAGTAGTGGTAAAAGCTACACTGCCATTTCCATTCTTCTTCATCACAATATCTGTATCTCTCTTCATTCTAGTCTCATGCTGAATAAGAGTTCCAATAAGGGTAATCTGAGTGACCTTTCTATTCTTATCAATTGCAGTCCTTTTATATTCCCACTCATTTGGCATGATGTCGATGATCTTGTTAACAAGGGATTCATCATCCAATCCTTTTTCACCCATTGATTTTAATGTAATCACAATAGTCATGAATCTTTGTTACACCTTACATATCGGTTCACCATAAGGAAAACTAAAACCATGATATTCAGCTCTAATTATGGCTCTTCTGGTCTCAATTACTTTGGAAGTTCCAATGTGATTAACATCAAGTTTCTTCCATGTAGAATTTTCTGCTTCACAAGATGAAATTTGGATATATATATTTCTAGTCATTGAACAAAGTAACATATTGTGTACCTTATAATTAAGTTGATATTCATGCTTTTCTTGATTTGTAAAGGCACTTACTTCTTTACCATGAAATTTGTATCCACCGGTAATCATAACTATATTTTCAACCCCAGTGTTGATAGTGAAAGTATTCATACGATCTCTCCAATATTCGCAATCATTACCATCAAATATTGGTGGTCTAGTTGGATTATGATTTTATATGGAACCAACATTTATTATTTCCATATTTAATAGAAGACTTTCCAAAAAAACATGTTAGTAGAAAAAGTTTGTAAATAAGGAAAATATTCTGAGGAAGAAAATATAGAGTAAAATTATCTCTATGAAAAAGTGAATCTGAACTATGAGTCCAAAAAACAGCTTCCGAAAACAAAATATGAATCTGGAAGTGTGAATCTGAAAATTTAATTCTGAGAATTATCTTCTGAATCTAATCATGAGATTAATTCAGATTGAACCAAATCCTATGATACCAATTGTTAGGATGGTATGTCTGAGTATAATATACTCTATTATACCAAAGACATGATTTAAATAAGAATGATATTCTCAGATACAAGAAGGGGTTGAATTGTACCTTTTAAAAATTCTTTTGGAACCTTTAATGATGGTTATGTTTAACAAGGTTAAACAAGATAATTCAAAAGACCATTATAATCTCTAATCACTTGATAGATTCTGGAAAAGTGATTCTAGAAATGAAATGTAACTAAAGTTTACAAAGATGAATATTTTACCTTAGTGTGTATGGAATCTAACTATATCAAAGTACGAGAGTACGAAAGTACAAGATAGTAATAAATTCCTTAACAATACAAATGCAGCAGAAAAACTTGTAACAAAACAAGTAACAAGTAAAAAGTCTTTTAACCCAAAGAGAAGGGTATCCAACAACTTTTGATAAAGGTCCCTTGATTTATACTTTCAAGAAAGTCTTTCTTACCCACACCATGGTAAGCCCTCAATACGAAGATCGGTGTCTATCTTGTTATCCCCGTAAGCCCTCAACTATCAGGTAGTTGGCACGTCTGTCTTCATCAGCAAGGAAGCCCTCAACATCAAGGTGTTCGAACCTCTGTGTTCCTATCCCCGGAATCCCTCGATTATACACAACAACAATCAGAGTTGCACGAAGACAATATACACAAGGAAATCTTCGAAATATATGTTAAAACTTTCTACACGAATCTTGAGAGTTGATAAGAGCCTCTCTCTCTCTATAAATCACTTCAACAGCAGGTAGGTGCATATGTCAAAGTTGTGTTATCAACTTTCAAATGAGCTCCTATTTTTAGGCACAACTCCAACGGTTGGCTCCCTCCTCCAACGATCATATTTATCCTTGAATTTCAGAGGGACCTATACACGTGTCACTCAAAAAATAGTTAGTTAATAACTGAATGCACAGAATCATTTTGCAATAGAACAAGCATACGGATAACCAAAAACTGATATTCAGAATGGAAAAAATGATTGTTCGGATTATAGGTAAAATATGAAATCAGTCTCTGTAGTACTAAGATATTCAGATTCTATTTTGTAGGAATTAGTAATGAGAATTCGTAATCAGAATTATTCCTCAGAATTCATAATGAGAATTCGTAATCATATTTCTTCATCAGAATTCGTAATGAGAATTAGTAGTCAGAATTAATCATCAGAATTCGTAATGAGAATTCGTAATCAGAATTCTTCTTCATACTTCGTAATTGAGAATTTGTAATCATAATTCATCATTACAATTCGTAATCAAAATCCGTAATCATAATTCTTCTTTAGAATTTGTAATGGGAATTCATAATCAGAATTCTTCATCAGAATTCGTAATCAGAATTCGTAATCAGAATTCAGAGTTGAACTTCCTAAAAGTTCATAACAGGGAATTCGGATTAGAACTTCATAAATGTTCGTAACATGAATTCATATCCTAAAATAGAATACCTTATATCTATGTATTATATGATTCTGAGTTTTTTGGTTTCAATATGAGTTTTATACTTAGAAAATTTAAGATATTAACAAATAAATCTAGGCAAGGGTAAATTTCCTTGGGGAAGGATATTTTCCTTATAGAAGTAAAACACGGGTAAAATAGCATTTGCCTTAAAATAAGGAGTTGATGATTTTCCAAACAAGAGGAATGATAATGTCATAAGGAAACCTTAATGACTTAACAATCTTCCCCTTACATGAAAGAATGAAAAAGTCATAAGCAAAACCTTGTTGGCTCAACAAATTGGACATCAATGACTTGTCTTTTCCCCCTGAATTTATGAGATCGATGACCAGTTTCTCCACACTTATAGAAAACTCCCATTCCTTTAAATATTTTCCCATTATGATTCATTTCACAGTTCTTGCATAATGGAAATTTCATCATTCTGTTCTTCTTCATTGGTGCTTCATCTTTTCCCAAGTTATTAGAATAACTCTTTTTATCTTGATTTACCTTGAGAAAATATAATATTGTAAATAATTTCTCTATTTTTATGGAACGTAATACAATTTCATCATATGATAAAAATCTTTTAGAATCAACTTCACATCAAATACTTGGATGAAGTCCATCAAGGAAATGATCAATCATGTCTCTTGAGTCACGTACTCAATCTATTTCATAACTTTATTATCTTGTGAAAGTAGCATCATACTCATCTAAAATCTCTTCTACCCTTTCGATTAGGCTAAAGAATTTCCTCTTCATTTTAGTTCATTGTTTATTAGGGAAGTATTTGTCGATGAATATTTCGTTAAATGTTCTTGATTCCATATCTTATATTTATTCTTCTTTTAAGGTATTAAAGATTAAGGACCACCATTGATCAACATAACCCATGAGGAAATATACTTCTATTACTAACTTTTCATTTTCATTTCATTTTAATGCCATAAATATGTTTTCAATTAACATGATCCACTTATCATCTACCACTAGATTAGTAGTCCCATTAAATTATTATAAATTCTACGCATGAAATGATCCAATATATGTGTAGCATTGTTATTCATCATAGCTTCAGTATATTGTCCCAATATGGTCATGATATGATATGCTCGAACAATGACTGTGTTGACATGCTCAGTGGGAAAATACTTACATTTTTCATGGGAAATCATTCCCATTTAACCATTATGTTCCATCACTAAATAATTGGATACACTAAATTAGGTCATAGTTCTTAATTTCAAACTAGAAAACACATAAGATAATTGGAACATTTATGCATGACTAATATCGTAATAATATACATTATTTTTATTTACATATAAATCCTTCATAATGGTTTGTAAAAAATGTGAATTGTCGTAAGATTATCCCCTAGGAGTGTCAAACTGGGTGCGCATTAAGGCCCATTGTCGTGTACAAGGATACCCCGGGTCAAGCCCGAAAATCCTTGTCATATTTTTCACTCCTAGGTGCATTTGTGCCAGATCCCCATCCACTTATTATATCATGAAAGAGATATATTTCTTCTAAAGATCCAAAATATCTATTCATTACCAATATACCAGAATTTTTCTTGTTATTTTTATCCTCAAAGACTATATTAGGGATTTTATCCCTATTATATGTTTTCTAAATATAGTTTTTTGTTTCCTACTATAGTTCCTCTAATACTAACTATATTTCCCCAACCCCCAAAGCCCAGAGATGGTTCATTACATATTACAATGGAATAATTAAAAGGGATGAAATACTAAAGTAATGATCAATTTAGTTGTCTTGAAGAAACTAGATACAAACATGTAGCTCATATTACATTGGGAAAGGTAACAAAATACAATAAATAAAAATACTAATAAGCTTCATCCACGAGAACTCAATAAACAGTCTCCTCCTCATAACCTATTCAGGGTTAAGAAATGAAAGGGGTGAGATAAAATGCTCAGTAAGGGTTACAAATAGCGAAATCATGAATAAAAAATAACTAAATCTTAATCAAATTGGCATTTCCAATACGGTATTGTGAATAAAGGAAAAACACACATAATTAATAAAAAGTGAGTGAAACTGCGTCCAAAGATTTTGTCTTAGTGAAAAACACATGGATAATAATAACTGAAAATGAATAAAGAGATATTATTATTTATTGGACATCATGTATAGGGCCCATGATACCCTTATACCATCAAAACATTTTATGTCTATGGGTAGAAATGTGCCTGTTTTTTTTTTGAAACAAACTCAAAGGGTTTGTCGCCATATAATTTGTCTCATGAGACCTGTCAACGCATCAATGGGGTATAACAGGCCCAACCAATGACTTAAAGTACAAATAATTCATTATATATATATATATATATATATATATTTAAAACAAGTAAGATATATCATTCTAATATCCATATTTAAATAGAGGATGTAGATTCATCAATATATCTATAGGTAAAACTACATTCCAAATAAACATCGTACGTAAAAGGGTATATGGATTAAGAAAATAATCATATCCATATAACCGGAATATGGATATATAATATATTTTCAATTTAAAATTAAAACTGATCTAAAATCGGAACTATATACACCGCATAAGAATGATTAGGTGAAAATACCAAGTAATTCACAATGAAATTGAAATTGAGACAAAGTAACTTACCATGCTGTAATCAATCAAGTTGTATGATAAAAAATTAATAACCCCAAAATTAGTCACAAAATACCATGAATAAAAATATAATGATGATAATATATTTCAAATGACAGTATATAATACACCACATGAAAGAAATAAGTGGTGAACAATGGAAATCTTATGGAATTTAATGTTATATAAGAAACCCCGTACATTTTGTGTGAAACTAGTCTTTGATTGATTTTAATGACATGAATAATAAAATTTTTCTACATTAATTAATAATTATATAACCTAATATACATTTAATTTATTTGTAATATCCTTTTTATGATCATTCAATGCCTTTAATGGGTTTGAGAAGTTCAGTTTTATTGTCTGTATGTATTTTCATCCTTGGTTTTAATGATTGGTTTACTTGTATTCATAAATGGATGTTTGTTTGAAATTTGGTTAAATATCCCAAATTTTTAATATATATTATTAGTGACATTAAATACATAAATTATATTTTAATTAATTTTTTATACCATGTGGATGACCCATTAGATAAAAGTTAATGATAAATGCTTGGATTAACTTGGATGTTTTGTGTACAATGGACTTCTTTTGTATTATTATTTTATTTTATGACAGCTTAATGATTACAGAACATTTGATAAGTTAAAATAAATATATAATGATATTTTATACCATTAAAATGGTCTCATGACCATTCAAGAAGATATTAGTAGAAATTGAAAACTCGTCATCCTTGAATGTGATATATTAACAAATCTCAGATGCTATTTGCATTTTTAGTATAAGAGGAGGGAAAAGTGAGATAATGATGAAATATTACATTAACATAATAAAATTACATTTAATTTAAGTTATGATAATTATCATATCATTTGTATGAGGGGATGTGCACATAGATAAACTATATAACGGAACATGTAAAAGAAGTTGAAAGAAAAAGGAAGAGAAGTTCATGTCTTGAGTACTCCTCCTTGAAAATCTCCTTAAAGACTTTTTTCCATTTGGTGAAACAAGATGGTGTAGGATGTGAGGGGAGGTCGTGGGGAGTGTATTTTTTAGAACATATCAAAGGATTAATGCTTGAGTGGTGTGGGAGGAATAAGTGAATGAGGGTGGTACGTATAGTGGAGGAGAGGGGAGATTTTAAATTATTTTAAAAATTATTTTAATATTATCGCTCAAGACTATGAATAATATTGATTAATGTGACCCAAAATAGTAATAAATTCATGTTATTTAGAACCAATTGTGATTAAATCATCTTTTCATCACATATGATGCAGTAAAATAAGTATTTAACATTTATTGTAATTTATCAAATTTTACAATTCATCAAAAATTCCAAAATTTCAAAACAAATCCCAAAAATTCTCCTTAACCATCATTCGATGTGTAGAATTGAAAAATGAACTATATTTTTTGAAAATAATTTTATAAATATTGTTAAATTTATTTTTAATTAAAATTATAATTTATTCAAAAATTAAAATTTTAAATCATTAACTCATTTTTTTAACACCTTGAAAAATTAATCAATCTATCATTACCTTAG
Organism: Viscum album; assembly: GCA_963277665.1. NCBI lineage: Eukaryota > Viridiplantae > Streptophyta > Magnoliopsida > Santalales > Viscaceae > Viscum > Viscum album. The sequence goes on from OY728151.1 coordinate 1,996,942,341, forward strand.
ATCCTTAAGAAAATAAAATTATAATATCATTTAATATTAATAAGGTTCATATTACTATTCATAAGGGTATTTTAAAATTCATCCAAAAAACATGTCGGTTTTATCAGACTCTAAATAACTTACAGATCACAACCGTAGATGCCCGTTTTTCTTAATTCAAAACATAGATGTGGAAAATTTATGTTTAATGGATAATTTATGAATTTCTCCTATAAATAACCATGTTTTGATTCATAGAGACTTAGTGTTTCATTGAATATAGTCTATCTAATTAATATATGGTATTTAAGAGAAACATACCAAAAAATGATTGGGGTGTTATAATGATAGATATGACAATAGAGGTCCTATGATAGACTTATGCATATAATACTATATTGGATTGATTCATAGGGATTATGTACCTTTTCAAGGAGATGAGAAGTAATCATACTTACTTCCCAATGGTAACCCCACATTGGGGAATTCTCATCATGCTATTGGTACGATCATTTCCAGTGTCTATTCACACATGATTCATGCTTGGTGTGAGAAACAATAGATAGTGTAAGATCAGACATATTTAATGAGAGAATATCCTTATGGGGATTATATATAATGTTTCCCTTTGATAGGCACGATTAACCATCTCATGGACGAAATTATATGGATTTTGGGTCTTGGGAAGCCACCCCATATATCATGTTTTGTAACAATAATTACAGTTCTCATAGTTCGGTAAATCCAAAACCCGCTGACGGGATTGAGGTATTCAAGTGTAGGATCCGGAATGATACTTAAAATGATTGTTTTGTATAAGCCGACATAACATTTATTGATGTATGTTGAATTTTAGTAGACTAATTGTATAATTTAGTCCATTAATTCATACATACGTGTAGAATTAAGGGACTTACACCAAAGGGGACGCTCTTTGGAGCTCAAGCCTTAGTAAATCATCCTACATATCTCAGTTATAGAGTGAATTTGATTTCACGTAGTTCAGTTCATTTCTCTCCCACTAATGGGATTTAGTTACATGGGTCACGATAAGTACTTATACATAAAATGATGCTCGAGTATGATCCCTCTTCTCATCTACATATACATGAGTTACAATGATAATCCCATGGGAATTACTATGTCCCAATTGTTGAAATTCCATAGACATGAGGGGAATTATGTCAAAGTGGATTCCCATTGGTGCTCTATCTATAGTAATACAAACTAGGTACCCTTTTGGATGAGATTCAGAGTTGTTGGGGTTTATTTTCCCATTAACCTGTTGATGGGATATTGTAGGTGATCGCGCTCAGAGATATTATTGTTATGCCTGAGGATTTAGGAATTTTTTTGAACTAAAACATGGTGAATTCCATTTAGATACTCATTCTCTATCTAATGATAAATAAAGATAGATGATATTCATTAATGTTATGCCCAGGAGCATGACACCAATAGGGTCTCATGTGTGTGTAACCCTAGTTCATCAAGGACACTTCTCTAATAAAAGGGGTATGTGGTCAAAGGTTCATGTTTAGGGTCCCCAACGAATGGGTCTAGATGTATCTTCTGGATGAAGTGGTTATTTACTTTGGAATTTTAGATATATATATCTTGGCTTCCCACTTGAAATGTTTTGATTGTCTACTAGACATGTTTGGGTTGTGAGTATAATATGGAAGTCAAATCCAAAGGTGTATACCTGATCCATTGACTTGTATTGGATGTCTTCGCACGAGTGATGTTTACATGTCCTAAATGATCCACATAATGAATGTGGACATGTATGGGGTCTTTAACATGATCAAAGTTGAAATGACACTACTCTATCCCTTGATTAACCTGAGTAGTCTACAAACTATCGCATGTTAATGCTAACATGTCTAGGAGTTGTCACATGGTCATGATGACATGCCGAATATTCCTTTTCCTGATTAAGGTGCATTGTCATAATATCTTTGTATAACCATGGTAGTAAATTCCAAGGTACGTCTCATGATCGATATGAATTGTCCTCAAACTATCGCATGACAATTTTGACATGTCAAAGGGTATTTGCATGACATGATGAGATGTCTACAAGATGGCATGAGATAAAACTGACTTTTCAAGGGCCTATATCAAAATAATACATATATTTCATGGGGATTTCACATGATCAAATTGGATTATCTTCATACTACACAAGACAGTGATTACATTTCAATCATCTACATGAGACCAACCTGAATTTTCCAAGGCTTCTCATGTGACCAAAATCACTTGTTTAAGGTAAGTCCCATGAATAAAAAACTTTTCCAATGTCACCAAAGGACAAAAAAAGATATTTGGAGAATCCTACGATCATGACCATACACTTTTCATGTGGTGGGGTATCTCGAATATGTTTCAGATCACATGCATGAAAAAGGGAGCAAGCCCAAGTGTCAAGGAAACATGTCCAAAGGTATTATTCCTAAAGATTGATGGGAAAAGATCAATGCATGAGTGTGAATGATGAGATCATAAACCATAGATATTGCATGGAGAAAGGGGTTCCTATCCCTAGAACCATACACATGTGCAAAGACACTCTATTATGACCAATTGTTCATGCGATTCACATGACCTCATAAGGGACTTTCAAGGAAGTATGGAAAAATTAATACAGGCTTCCCAATAACACCATAAGAATTGGTGAGGGTACATGGGCCACAAAACTACTAGTTTTCCCATTGACTTACAAATTATTTCACTAGGTGTCATAATGAAACTACCTGATTCCCACAACTATGCGATCTACATGTACTTTATATGGTTTTATGATGGATTATGTGCTTATGCATAGGGTCTTCATATCAAGTATCTTGCACACATGGATGAAAGCACATGTTTCATGTGGAGGAAGAGTTCATGGAATGTGGGTGATCATGTTATATTCCACGTAAATTGTGGATGAGGAGGGGTTCTATTGTGAGACCTAGGGTGTGGCTTATTAACACTGCATGAAAAGGAGGTGTTTAACAAAACATCACATATGCACCACATGAAAGTGGACACATGAAAACCATTACACTGCACGAAATCTTAGGTATTGTGAGGGATTCTATTTTTGTGAATTGGGGATGTATTTTGATGGTATATTCAGAGGCAAGATCTCTTTCTTGAGGATGACTGATCCACCTTTAGACACGGGGTTCGCATCCTCTATTCTTCCTCCGCTTAGCCTGGGACTTTTAAGGCATATTGATTGAAGTCATTTCATCCAAGGTAGTTTTTGAGTATCATGAGATTGATTGTTCATGAATTATCGAAATTCGTTCCCACCAATCCATGTATATGGACACATGTACGGGTGTCCCGTTCATCTGAGATCATGGGTCATCACATCATGTTATGTTCTATCACTCATGCGATCATGTGATTGGTAGGAAGTTCTTATATGATATCTTATGAAGGTGTGTATGGGGTTCTTGTTCAACTGGAGATTATATTTTATAGATTATATGCAAGGTTTTATTTTACCATGCTATGATGTGATCTTAAGATGATAATTTGAGGATTCCTTATAGTTACATCCCTACAATGGGTTCTTGCGATGGCATCTACATAATTACCTAGAGAAGCTCTCAAAAGGTATTGGTCGGACCCTCTCTTTATCCTCTTATCACCTTATTCCAATTAGGAATATTTTTTAAGGGGAGAAAATGAATTTATAGGATGTTGTTGGCTGAATTTGATGTCATTTTTCAAAGTGGGAATTTCACATGTATTAGCTAAAGTAGTGGATACTTTTCCGGTTCAACATCACATAGCTTTGAGAAAAACATTATGTGAACTAAATTGCATCATTTGATTACTCTATCACAATATCATGACCATTCTATCCTGAATGAATGTTTAAAAACAACTTCATATTCTGATAAATTTATGTTAAAATACATAAAATGTGGAAGGGTCTCATGGTCGTAATCCATTCATGATGATTTATGTTTTTTCCTTTACTTTGATCTTGTGAACAAAAGATCATCATTTGATGTCTTCATGTGCTTGTGTGAGGTTTTGTGTAATTCCACTAGTGACTATGGTTGGATAACACAATGGCATCAGATTCATCAAATACCTGAAAAATGATGTTTCATGTCTTACTTAAGTACGATTTCGATTCATCGTGATTCCATTGAGGTGGATGGTCAACACAAGATCATATTGATAGAGCATCTTCATGAAGATGAGGATGAATTTTTTTTAATTGTGTGGAATTGGATGGAATGTTTGCAGCACTGGATGATTCATTATGAACATGAATCGCATGAGATTAAATAGATGGTGGAGATAGTCCATTCTAATGACAGAGTGGATGGGATTCAATCATGTGAATAGTACCACAAAAATATCATCCCAAATTAAATTCTCGCTTCTCCTTCCCTCTAGTATATTTGAAATGCCATGACTATTTTTTAGTCGAACTGACAATGGGGTTCGACCCTCGTACTACATTCACACACCACCCCATGAACATCGACCCTATGGGGGTCTTGACCCATGCTATGTGCACCTTTTGGATTGTTCACCACGGGTCCTATACACAGGCATGCCTACTATTTGCGGGAAGTATACACTCTACTATCCACTACCTAGCCAAAGATACCTCCCACCGGGAAAGGTTGACATCATTCCCACATGGGACAATGGTCAAGACCTGGCCTAGCTGGCTAGTGGATTGGACCTTTTTTTAGCGAAGGGTTGGAATATCTTTATATATAAGAAAGGGAAAAGCTGTATACCATTATATCTAAGACCAATCCCATTCTTCAAAGATTACATGAAAGAAATAATTTTATTTTCATATGTTCTTCAAGTATCTGAAACCCTGAACAACAAAGTGTAAAATGCAGAATTTTATGTTCTAATATTGAAATTTTAATATTATAATGAGTAGTATTTTTGTATAGAGAAATAGAATATGATTAAGAGGATGGGAAATATTTTTTTGTGCATTGAATGAACCATTATGTATACCACATGATGTTTTATTCATGATATTTTTGATGTACTATGGGTGCAGAGAGATATAATGAAGCCTTAAATGTCTCTATGATCTTGGGAAAATATTTCATCGATGTTGATGGAAGATCCTGAATTGTGGTGCACCAAACAACTATTTCAATATCTATAACTTCATATAGGGGAGATAAAACCACTTGATTTTGAGAGAATTAATAGTCCCACGAATATGGGAATAATTTTATTCAAATAGGTCGGTTAAACGTATTAAAATTTTCTCTTAATTAATTTAAATAGTTTACCCTCCCTAATAATACCAAAAAAGTACATATCACCTTGAGAATACATCCTGAATATTATAAATATATTATAATTTACCTACAACATCATTTAAAATGTTTTTTGATAAATTTGGAGTCATTAAATCGATATGATCTTCCATAAATATTCCATGAACATTGAATATTAAATACGAAGTATTCATTCAAAAAATGATTATCATTGTATTTACTAAATATATTTTCAAGATAATGAAATAATCAATTAATCTCTTATTATTATAAACTTGAATAATTTTTAATTTAATCATTTCCTTGAATTTATTTAAACATGGACATTACATGACCCTCATAGTGCAGACTGCCAATTATCACTACTTTTGAAGATGTTGTTTATATGACACTTTAGTCCCATATCTTGATAGTTGTGAGTCTTGAACACAGATCAAGAGAGACATCTAGAAACACATCATGTCCCCTATGGACACAGGTTATAGTCATAAAAATGAAAACCTCATATAAATACAATTTTTATAATATAATCTCTTTGTAACGTGATTTCTCATTAAGTGGGGTTCTTACCTCATTCCATCATCTTTCTTACTTTATTATTTAATAACCCTACTATATGTACATTCCTTTTTCTTCATAATCATGGATTTAATAAATGTTGTACCATCATGATCAACATGAATTGATATATCTCTTTTAATACAGAATAAACAAATCATATCTTGATCATTAAATCAAGTCATACCATCAACGATGAACCCAAAAAAGCTACCTATCAACAACATAAATCTCATGTATTTCATCTTTCATAAAATTATGAAATCAAATGGTACACATTGATAAGGATAACAATTCTAGAGTCAAATTCATGTGCTTATAGATAGGGACAACCAATGAAACCAAATACATATGATATTCCTTTTGAAATGTCTATCGGCATGATCTATTATATTTGAGATCAAAAATATAAAAAATCATGATAAGAATTTTCAGTTATTATGATCATAGAATACATATTCATGTTTAATGTAATGGTGTCTTAAATTTTCCATTATTGTTGGTATTGGTTATAACCTTTACATATGAAAATTACTCTATGGAACATAACTTATAAATATTGTGTCAGGAATTATTATCACTAGTATGGAATGATAAAATCATTCATAATTATATATATATATATATATATATATAATATTATAATAATATATTACTACTCAAGTTGGGTCTAGGTAATCCATATTAATAAAAAATAAACCATTTAACAACTACAATGGAATTTTGGTATCCAAAACGAATGTTCTTCCCTTCAACCAAGCTTGAAAAGGGGAGCCTCTAAGGCCTGAAAGAAAGCACCTCACTGGTTTTTAGCCAAACATGAGTTAGTACAAAATGTGTTGTTCAATATATTTTCTTTTAAACCACACCCACACAATTCAAGCATGCTCAATCAAGAACCACCACACACACCATCAGGGTATTATAGCCATGCTATTTCCCACATGGAGTGTCGCTGAGGACCATGCCCAACACTAAGGCATTTCATACTCCCCAATGTGAACTAGGATGTCAAATAGGCACCAATTCATTCACCATGACCATATATTTAGTCTTTTCCCTCAAAAATGGTGACCACTATAGGCGATTTAGGCCCCATGGTTCTCCCATTAGACAAAAAGACCTAATTCCACAATTGTGGCCTCAAAACTACCATCTCCATTGACCCTAGTTACAAAACCCCAATATCACCATACCCAAAAATACAAAACAGCCTCCACTATAACCTAATCAATGAGGTGTTGAACCACATAGATCCCAATATTTTTACACTTTCTATCTCCAGCAAAACATTCCTCATAATATACAATAACAGAAAACCATGAGAATCTCCCCAACAACCCACACCCAAGAAGTCGATCAATCTAACAGATATATACAAATATGCTATGGTGAAACCAATCATAGAACAACACTTCTCCCTTAAATTCTAGATAACCTTCAAATCCACTCTCATCACCCTAAGGCATGGGTAATCACAATACAAGGTTATGAAAAATAATATCCCCTACATGGTGTAAATATATATAAATTAATTAATTAAAAATTTGAAATTGAAATTAACATTTTATTTATTTATTTTTTAAATAATGTGTGAAACCATAAAGAAACTCATCACAGGACTCTCCATATTTGAACTCAAGATACATATATAGAGAGAGATTGAAGAAATGTGGTAACAACATTGGTGTTATAAATTTAATGAATGTAAAAGAATATTTTTGTGATTCAACTAATGTGATCTCCCAATCCTAAAGGATTTAGTCTAACCTACACCATATTTCTAATGGGTAATCTGGACTCCTTCAAGGATTATAATAAATTCTGATGGGAAAATCCCTGATATCTAGTCATGATATTTTATAATTATATTGAACAAAATTATTTAGTATATTTTCACACTTGGATTAACACATTAGAAAATAATTCTTGGATCAAATTTATAGAATCCCGTAGTTATTTTCAATAATTAACATTAAATCATTATAATTATGATGTCTTAAATTTACAAAAACATAATAAATTTTCAAATGCGTTAATTATTTTCATTAATTATCATCAAATATTTATTATTCAAAAATAATATCTTTTTGGAATAAAAAATAGTTATTAAAATCCACTAATTATTGTTTATAATTAATCATAGCGGTCCAATGATCTGGACCTTGATTGTATTTTATAAAATTATAAAAATGTATTATGAATATAAAATTAAATATTATATTTAAATTATATTATTTGTCCAATTTTTTATAATATAATAAAATAATTAAATCCTTATATTTTCTACCAAACTATTATAAATAATAATGGATTCATTCAATTTAAATCCATACTTAGTGTGAACATCTAAATGTGATTTAATATTTAATGTTGAATAATGATTAAACTACATATATTTATGACATTAATGGATAAATCACACACATAAAAATTTATCATTCATCAAAGAATCATAAATTCATAGCGCAATTATGGCCATGTCCTTTGATCCTGTCATGATCTCTAATATAAGTTAAACCCATAAACTCCCATAATAAGAGATACCACCTTGATGTTCATATAGGTGAAATATTACATTATAACCTAATTATTACCTCCACAATACTCCAATAATATTAATGATTAATTCATATCTACCACTAAACCTAAAATAATATCTAGTGATATTGATATAAATATATTGGAAACAATCGTTTAACAAAAAATGTATTTTATAAATTGTTTTTAACCAATAGACACTTAACTAGGATTAAGCTAAAATAAAATCCAGAAAGACTTACCAAATGATTAATCTATGGGTTTCAGTCCCATTTCAATATCAATATCATATAAAATAACTCTTTATGTATACATTGTTGAGGGAATTGAAAATTTCTTAAATGATTTAACATAAATAATATTTATTCATCCACTTTTCAAAAATTGCATCATATAATTATGTCTTAAGATGATGTGTCTTGATTTCTCATTATACAAATGACTATATACTCTTAATAGTTGTTTTATCTATCATAATGATTAGAAATTCGATGCATCCTATTAGCCGAAAAATTAATATCTATTAACATATTACTAATCCATTATTCATATTTCCAAGATGATGAAAATGAAATAAATTATTACTCCTTTATTGAATGTGAAATTCTTGTTTATTTCATGGTCTCCTAAGAAACTATTCTTTTTACGAGAGTTAATAACAAACCAAAAATAAATTATTTATCTCCCAAATTTATAATTCAACTCACATCATTGTATGCTTTGAATATATATGTTCAAACATTACAAAATAAACTAAAATATTGGGAATTGTTCAAATAAACAAAAAAATTGTCACACACTTCCAATGGTCCAAACATGGAATAATAGTATATCCACTTGGTTTACATAATAAAAAACAATATGAGGCCAAGGTAAAATCATTTAATATAAGAGAAATCTAATTTAAATTGAAAATTAATGTTTTTTTATGGCTCGACCAGTATCAGCAATCATCTTGACACTTGAGTCAAACAAAGTTTCAAAATAATTAAAACCCTGAGAATTGAATATATTTAGCATTTTACTAATATAGTGGGAAAAATTTAAGGATTATTTGGGATCATGTTTTCCAACATTGATTTGGATAATAGAATTGTCTATTTAAATATCCTTCATCTTAAACATAATCAAAAAATATTTTTTAATCTCACTTGTAATAATCATATTGGTTCTATATGTTAACTAATGATTTACATAGGGACAAACCAAAACTACATAATCTATTGTTGGATTTCTATCAGTAAATTTATTATAATTATTTTTTCTAAAACCATGAGAAAAAACAATAGAATCAAATTGTTTTATGCCACTATTTTGGTTATTTTTTAAGACCATAGAAAGATTTCAACAATTTACATACCTTATTATCTTTTACTTGCGAAAAAATACCTTTCTTTTTTTCTATATAAATATATTAATATAAATCACAATTTGAAAAACGTTAATTTAATATCCTTTTTATGTATGTATAAAAGAGGGATAAAATCTAATTCATTAAAAATTATTATTCATTTCATGTGATCCACTACTGTGTAAGTGTCAAAAAAATCGACACCCCCATTTTGTTTAAATAAATTAACAACCATTCTGTATTTAAAAGATTGAATGTTTCCATTGGAATAATATTTATTTTTAAACACTAACTAACAACTAATTGATGTTGAACCTTATGGTAATTCCATGATGATCTAATTATGGTTTCCAAAAATTTAATCCATCTCATCATTTATTTCCACTTTTAAAATGATACATCTCTGGAATCCATAATAATCATATATTATTTTGAATCATCATATAATGTTAAAACAATAATTTTTTTATGGAAGTTTTTTAATTTTCAATAACTATACATTATATTGATTCAATAATGAAGTTCTCTTCCAAATCCATAACTCTATATAATGTTCTATTTTCCTCATATCCAACAAAAAAACAATTAACATCCCTATACATTAATTTTAAATATTTAGTATCAGGGACCATATAATAATACAAAAACCTCCACAATACAAAATACAAATTACAATACCCCTTTCCTTCCATATTTAATAAAGGAAAATTATTTTCATTAGTAAATGTTATTTTGAATATAATTATTTATAAGAAATACTTCACGTAATGGGTAAACTATAAATATTTATTTATTTAGAATGAAATTCACCATTTCAATTGACATTAAATAATTTATTTCTGAAAAACAATTATTTGTAGGATCTACCTAGAAATAAATTAGTGTAACATATCTTACATTTTAAAAGATACATAAATTAATTAAAAAAATATGGTTTGACTTTATCAAAATGATTTTTTAATTTTATTTTCCAATTGATTTTTGTTGTCTAGTAAGTATTTTTTTTATACATGTAAAATCTTCCTCCTTTTTTCTATGTATATATACATTAAAATATATACTACAACCATGCACAAAAGTAACAAAATTCTATTTTCCCTACATGTTCTCAAACCATTCATTTCATAAGTATCAAAATGGATTAATTCTAGAAAACCTGAATTTCACATAACACAATGAAATTTATTCTTTATAATTTTTGACACAATATATGTTTTACATTTATAAAATTTATTTCTAAAATAAATGATATTTAATTTCATTATTATAATTAATGAATTATAATTAACATCTTCCAAATGATAATCCCCTAAATTATAGGACTCAAACAATTAATCATAAGATTTAGAAATATTGTTATGAGATACATGATATATGCCAACAGTAGAGTAACCCTTCCCCAAAAACATGCCTCTCCTCAACAAGATAACCTTATCTAATTTGAATGAAAACTGAAATCCCTTCTTACATACAATAACATATAATAATTTATTCATTTTAATCTCAGATATATATAGTATATTAAGAAAAGTAAGCTTCTTTCAAGATGTAAAATCAAGTTCCACAAATTATTAAATAGTGACATTAATGTATGAATTATTCCCATGGTGTACTTCTCTTAGAATAGTGAACTCTATTTTTTTAACATTGAAAATTTCATGAACACATCCATAATATCTCTTGAATCAATCAACCTTACCATCTTCATTTAAGTCATATTGAATTCATATATCATCAAGACTATATTTTCTTTAATAGGTATATTCATGGTATGTTTTTTCACATTATTTCGATAGTGAAATACTCTTTTTAAATGATTTTTTTTATACATAAATTGTATTTTTGTATCTTACTCCAAGGGTCTCCTTTCACCTATAATTATTTAATATTCTTCTTTGTATGTAAAAAATAATTTTTCAGTTTATTTCCATTAATGATATTAACATTATTATAAAATTGAGAAGTCGAAACCATATCTCTCTGTATGGGTTATTCATTTATGTGGATAATATATTTCCATTTTGTAATGTAAATATCCTCACTCTTTTAATTATTTATTTTCCAAATTCTTTAAACATTGGTATAATCATATAAAAAATCCAACCTACTTTGATGTTTATTGCAATTTATGATTAATAAAAATATGTTTATTTTTAAGGACTTGGAGTTCATAAAGTTAATATATCATCAACTTTGTATAAAATATCTTGAAGTGAAGATATTTTTAGATAATAATTTCATTGGAACCTTATTCTAAGGCATTATAATTAAACTCAAGCATGCCCCATTCTGATTGAGAAGACTTCATTTGGTGAAAGTATTCATTATGATTAATTTATGAGGTGTTGATCATATTTCATCAACAGAAAACCTCATTGTATTAATGTTTTTTAGACATTAGTTGAATGTTTTATAATTATTTCTTATCATTGGGAGTGCAACCTGGATTTTTAGTGGGATCATAATAGATGGAAGGATATTTTGGTTTTAAATTTTAATGTACCTAAATCTATAAGGAGTAACATCATATTATCCATTCACCATGAGAGGTTCATGTATTCAAATAAATCATGACTAACCATGTCTTGATTCATGAAATATAAATACAAGTAATACATATTTTTTAAATAATTATTTAATATTTTTTAACTTTGGAAAGCAGGAAATTAGATTACCATGTTTTGTATCATAAAAGTGAAATATCTATAATGATTTTCTTCCCCACACCATGGTTTTAGGTAGAAATTAAATCTTTCATGGGGAATCCAAGAAACAATGTTGTCAATAACCATTATAGAAAGTCATGATGTTTCAATGTTATGATGAGAATATAAATTTAAGTTATTTCACACTAGGATGAACACTCCGAAAATGGGTTTTAACATATAATTTATAGAATCCCATAATTATTTTAAATATTTATCATTGAATAATTTTCATTAAAAGGTCATAACTTTTGTAATATCAATGAATTTTTGAAATCCTATAGTTATTGTTAAAAATTATCTTTCAATAAGTAGTATTAATTTTTTTTAACACTTATCATTCCAATTAATTCGTGAAATCCAATAATTATTTTCAAAAGTTAATCTTGGGTATCTTGAAGGACTTGACATTAATTTTATTTTATAATATTAGAGAAATATTATATTTATGAGATATAATTAAATAATATAATTAATTTATTACAATAAAGGGACTTTGTCTATGAGTTAAAGAGAGTGAGACTATTGATGTTTAGCTTTAAATGTTAACAGGGGTGAGATAAATATAGAGTGATTCATATTGATGGGGAGTGGGTGGCCAGGTATGGAAGGGGTTGTGGATTGGTCCTGACCTATGTATCGCTACCTAGTATTTGGTTAACCCAAATTTAGGAAGATGAATCCCAATAAAGATGACTAAATCTATCCATCCCTGTATTAGGGAGGTGAGTTAGAGGAAAGTAGGGGGAAATCCAGGAATATTCCATAGAAAATGGCTCAAGGTAAAATATTGATGAGTGAATATTAAAAATAATTCTTTATTGTTTTTATGATTATCTAACGGATATTGTTGGTGAAGAATTTACTGATGTATTGTTGTCAGTAAGGAGTAGTATTGAAATAATTTTGTAGCATTAAAAAGGTGTGGGAAGGCACATTCATTGAAAATGAATTCATGTACCCAATGAATACACATGATTGCATGGTCACCGACCATGTCTTTAAGTATTCTTTCCATGATAAACATTATTATCAACTATATCAATTTTACATTTAATTAATTTTATTATAAATTTCAATAATCATTCAAATTTTATTCAAAAAATTTCAACTTATTTACTACTTTTTTTCTACTCTAGTTACATATTTTTAATATGGAATGTTTTTTAAATACTAAATTAAATATTCAAAATAAGTAAATTAAATTTTAATTTAAAATTATTTAAGAAATAACATGAATAAAATAAGAACATGAATATTTTGAAATTTCATTATTTTTAAAATTCTATTCAAGAATTTTATTTGAAAAAATTAAAATAATTAGAATATGATCAAATTAAATAACTAATTGATTTTTTAAATAACATGATTTAAAAACTTATATGAAATAAATATTTTTTAAATAATTAAAAAAAACATGAATAAAAAATTTAAATTTTTTTTATTTTGAAATAAATAAAATATTATATTTTTTAAATTATCTTAATTTTTTAAAATTATAAGTACAAAATTAAATATCATTATTAATTATAAATTTTATATTTTATATATAATTTATATCAATTGAAGTATATATTTTATCTATAATAGTTATAATAACAATTATAATATATCAAATACAATTTATTTATTTTTAAAATGTTTTTATAATATCAATTAATGTAATATTTAATTTGGAAGAAAATAAAATTTATAAAAATTTATGAAAATTGTTAATATATTTTAATATTAAACTATATTTTATTATAACATATGCATAATAATAATTTATTCAACTAATATAAAAAATTGATGTGAAATAGTCATTTATTCAACAAATTTAAAAATAACCGAGATGGAATGTAATTGATTTTTTCAAATATATTTTATTATGCATAACATTCATTAAAACAAAAAAAATGACTTTATATTTAGATAATTACACAAACAAGACCAATACATGAAAACTAGAGTTATCCCTTCGTGTTTTTATGCTTAAATATTTAGGTTTCCTCGAAATATAAAGATTGTTTCTTGATATTATACCTTTTCATTTTCATTATAATAAAAAAATTGAGGCTTTTTTGTACATTTATAGTTAAATATCATGGGTCATTTGGAAGTTTTGTCATTGAAAACAATTACATATAGAAAAATTATCATTTAATAATCATATGAAGAATTGAACTTCGTTGCCAATTTCAAAAATGTTAGAGTTGAAAATAATATCCATGATTAAATGAAACAATTATCAAAAAAATGATAATAGAATTTCTAATAGCAAGAGACAAGGAATGAATAGAAATAATTATATGATGAAGAAGCATCTTAGTTATGATGATGTAGTGGAACAATGATAAATGTTCTTATTACAATCAAATGAACTAACTCACATTTTTATATTATTTTTACATATTTTATATCATTTAACATAAAATAATATTTTCAATTTAAATAAAAATCATGTGATGTTGAATTCATTATTTAATTTTAATGATATTGAATTACATTTTTTATTTTTAGTTTCTCATATTTCTTGAAATATTTTAAAATAATATAATTCTTAATACAAAGAATATAAAATTTAGAAATTTACCACATACAATATCTATTGGTCATGTCATTATATGTGACTTATATTACCATTATTTAAATTAACTAAAACTCTAACAGCTCTAGTAATGTTTTACTTCTCGATTAGGTTTTTCTAGATGTTTTTATTGAGTTGTATATGGATCTAGTTGTAATTTATTTGCTATATAAAATTTACTATTTCCAAAATATCATGGTATATGAAATCCATGAAAATTATATTCCTTGAAAAAGGACATGTGAAAGTGTCCTAGCATAGATGATTGTAATTTGACATGTGTTACAGATTATAGGTAGTAAAAACATTTCTGTCGAAATAATATGAAACTAATATTGGTAGGTTGAAATCCATAGAAGGTTTTAGTAAAGTCTGAAATATCATATTTCATGAATGTATAGAGTGAAGGATTAGTTTATGGCGTAATGTGTGTAACGTCCTGGATTTGGGGTCCACTCAATGGGTGCTACAGACCCATTTGGTTACATTTCCTCATGTGCATTTCCCCAAACTCTAGAGGCTGCTGACTTGCAGGGAGGGCCTAGGTCTGAAAGTGGGGAAATTATACCCTCATTTGTCAAAGTGTAACGCAGCGGAACAAAATACAAGCATACAAAAGTGGAAGTAGTAAATAATACCACTGCAGAAATGGACACATTACTAATGTAATGAAAAGACCAACAATCATATATAATGATGCAACATGTCCCTATGTCTTAGAAAGCAGCCTAAATAGTATACACTACAATATGAAACAATTCAATACAAGGGAAAAATATAGAAAAGCAAAATAAAATAGCGTAGCAGGAACTCAGAAGCATCGCAAGACTAATCTCGGTGTCATTCTCTCCTACTCCTCTGCAATAATCAATACCTGTATAGGGAATATTTCCCTTATCTTCACCTGCAATAATATAATCAGTTTGGGCCCCAAACATGACCAAAATAGGGTGTGTGAAATAAATACCAGTAGGCAACCACCAATGGCCTGTGCCCAAATGTCAGTGAATTTGTGCAACAATAGTGTGTAGTAATGGAAAAGCAGTAAACTAGGAAGTACTCAAAAGTTGATAGTCCTACAAATTCCATTTCCAGTTAATTATTATGTAGTAATTCAATGTAATTGAATTATAAGTTCTCGAGACTCAGCCTCACCCGCCAATCTACAAAACATTGCCGCAAAAAAATCACAACAAGCTATCTATAAAGTACAAGGTAAAACAATACCAACCATGTGCTTTAGAATGGAAGATATAACATGTGAAATCACCACAATGAATATGCAAAGTAAAATGAGTCCTCAGACATGAAAAACCTTAACCTCATGTAATCATAACCATTCCCTCAGGCTAATCAGAATCAAAACCCTCAGGTGATTTCCCATAGGCATAACGAATATTGCCCTTAGGCATACAAGATAATGCCATTAGGCATAGAAGCAACTTCCCTTAGGAATATGAAACATTTCCCTCAGGCTAGACTACACTTGCCCGCGGGCTAACCAAAAGGCAGTCCACAGGCTAAGCAAAACACTGCCCTCACGCATAAGCAAGTAATCAGGCCTATACCAAGACACAACAAGCAATTATATATATTATCTCTAAATAAAACTCAAAGCATGATACTATCAAAACATACCCTTGGGTAACAAAGCCAAATGGATAAACAAGGGAATGCACCCACGGCGTGGCCCTAGATCCAAGTGATGATCCCAGACAACAATCTATAATTATTATTAAATTATCTATGCAATTCAAGGCATTTAATTAGTCAAGGCCTCAGCCATACGACACCCCAAATTTGGGCGCGTAGCACAATGCTACACAAACACAAACATCAGACCACCTACCTTGATCTCCTCTGATCAATATATGTGAATGACACCTTCTGAAACATTTGAGAACAATGTAGATATAGGATAAATAAAAATGTGTTCAAACCCAAATAACATCCCCTCGAGAAAGAATTGGAAAGAAGGGTTCAAGAAGAGTGAAGAACTGACCCGCGCGGTTCAATCGAGACCATCAACGAAGGAATCTGAGTTCCAGTGTGTGGTTGATAGCTCCTCCAAGCTCCGACCTTCTCACCTAGTGCTCCTTCGATGTTCTATGATTTCTCTGTTTAATAAGAAGGCTACTTCCTGTTTTAAGGGAAAAAACAAACTACACAGCGTGTACTCTCAAGTACACGGCGTGTACATGCCATTTTTAAACTGTTCCTCTAGCGGCTACTTTTCACCGCCGCACTGTTCATCTTTAGACATGAGTACACGACATGTATATCCACATACATGGCATGTACAGTCACTCTGCTACCGGCTACTCCCACCACCTTACTATTCACATGTCAACTGGTTACATGGCATGTAAATATGATGTACACTGTGTCTAGTCAGTTTTTACACCCTTCATCACCGAAAGGCCTATACGCCCAGTATACTAATCCCACACTGCCAAAATACATGGTGTGTGGAAAAGTACACGTTGTGTATCCAAAAATTTTGGGATTTTTCATCATTTTCCTTAAATTCTAAAAAACACATAAGAAAAAGGATAAGAAGAAATTGGTACCACAAGAATAAGAACTGGGTTCTTACAAACTTCCCCCCGTAAAGAAATTCTTCCCTGAATTTCCCTTCCAAGGGTTGTGAAGATAAAGCTCAGAACAACTCTGGCCACTGAGCACGTATGTCGGTCTCCCGCTCCCAGGTTTTGTCCTGCACTCATCCATGCTACCATAGCACCTATATGAGAGGAACAGATCGGACATGGAGAACCTTCGTGCTCATATCAAAAATATGAATCAGATTTTCCTCAAAGGATGCATCGGCCTGAATCTCAACCTACTTGGCCTGAAAGACGTGATATGGGTCTGAGTGATAATGGTTCAACTGAGATACATGGAAGACGTCGTGCATGGCCCGATACCTCTGTGGTAACTGCAACTGATAGGCAACCAGCCCGACACTCTCCAGAATCTCAAATATCCCCACAAACCTCGGTGAATGTTTACCCTGTATCTTGATTTTCCTGTGTCCCAACCTCAGTGAATCACGTAAGAAAACCTGATCCCCGACCACGATCTCCATGGGTCGTCTATGGCGATCTGCGTAAGATTTCTGATAAGACTATGTAGTAGCCATCCACTCTTGTATCAACTAGACTTACTCTGAAGTCTCATGTACGAGACATGGTCCTAGTAAAGCAGCCCCACCTGCCTCCAACTAGCACAAAGGTAATCGGCATGACCTACCATATAAAGCCTCGTATGGTGCCATCTCAATAGTTGCCTGAAGACTTCTATTGTAGGATAACTTGACCAGGGGTATGCGCTTCCTCCAAGATCCCCCAAAGTCCAAGACACATGCACACAGCATGTCCTCTAGAACCTATATCGTATGATCTAACAGTCCATTGTTCTGAGGGTGGTAAGTTGTTCTCAAAGGCACCGGTGTATCCAGTTCCCTCTGAAAACTCTATCAATAATGAGACATAAAGTGGGAATCCCTTTCTAAAATGATAGAACAAGGGACCCCATGAAGACGTACTACCTCTCGGATATAAAACTTCCCAATCTCTTCAACACCAAAGGTCTCATTGATCAGAAAAAAGTGAGCTACATTTCTATGTCTTCCCACATCAACCCACATAGCATCACTGCCTCGCGGTGACCTCATCAACCAAGTCACGATGTCCATCGCGACGTCATCCCATTTCCACTCCGGAATGGTTGACTATTGTAACAGTCTTACTAGGATATAATTCTCCACCTTCACCTACAAACAGGTGGAACATCTGAAAAAAACTAGCTACTTCCCGTTTCATTCCTGGCCACCAATACTGACGTCTCAAGTCAACGTACATTTTGGAAACTCTGGGATGCATTTCCTAAGCTAAAGCATGAAACTCCCACATCAGCTCCTCACATATATCACCTAGAACCCACACTCTTCCATGGACATGTAGTACCTCATCATCACATATCATCCAACTGGGAGGAGGGTCCTCACTTTCCACCGACTCCCATAGAATTAGGCTTTCCAAATATGATAGTTGTCTCATCCTCACTTTATCCCGGAGGGTATAAGTAACAGCTAAGGAAGAAAGATAGGCTCTCCCTTGACTATCGTGAACCACCAAAAGCATATCAGAGAATAAATCCATAAGCTTCCACTCACCACTGGACTCATGCACTACTTATAATGGAGTCCTCATACTCATGCATCAACAATTGTTTTACCCTTACCAGGTGTATAGGCAAGCTCAAAGTCGAAGGAATGAGGGTATTCAAACCACCTTCACTGTCTCAAATTTAGGTCATGTTGGTTAAAGATGTATCTGAGAATTTTTTGGTCTGTGAAAACCATAAAATGTTACCCCAAGAGAAAATGTCTCCAACAGCGTAACACATTAACCACTGTAGCCAACTAGAAATCCTGAATTAGGTAATTCCCCTCATGTGGCCTCAACTACCGAGACCCATATGCAACTAATCGATCGCCCTGCATCAACACTCCTCCAAGACCAATACCTGATGCATCATAGTAAACTATATAGTTCTTCCCTTTCTCTGGAAGTATCAGGGCTGGTGTTGATTTCCACCTTCCCTTTAGTTCCTGAAAGTCTATCTTCCAAGCTTCTGACCAAACCATTTTTACACCCTTCTTAGTCAAACCCGTCCATGGCGCTGCTAAGCGGGACAAGTCCTATATAAAGCACATGTAGTAACCATCCAGCCCAAAGAAACTCCTTATCTCAAACACGTTCTTAGGTTTCTCCCATGAAACTAATTCTCTCACATTCTCTGGGTCTATCAAAACTCTTGTCTCTGAGATAATATAACCTAGTATGTGTATCTGGTCCATCCAAAAGTGGCACATTGAAATATTAGTATATAGCTGATGCTCTATCAATGTACTTAGAACGATCTCAAGATGTGTAGCATGGTCATGTCTAGTGTGAGAGTACACCAAGATATCATCCACGAAGACTACCAAAAAAGAATATAGATACGGATGGAACACACGATTCATTAGAGACATGAAAATTGATGGCACGTTCGTGAGTCTGAATGGCATGAAAAAGTACTCGTATAGACCATATCTTTTTAGAAAGGCTGTAAGCAGTATTTATGATGGTCTAACACGTTACTGATGATATCAGGATTTTAATAAAATCTTCAAGAACACTCGTCATCCTCAAAGATGATCAAAAATTTCATCAATTTTGGGAAAGGGGTGTTGGTTCTTGACCATCTACTGGTTAAGCTTTTGATAATCCACACTAAGTCTGAGGGTACTATCTGCCTTCATAGAAAACTAGACAGGAAAACCATAAGGAGAATTAATGGGTCAGATGAAACCCTTTGCATGTAACTCTTCCAACTACCTCTTGAGCTCCTACAACACTGGTGTAGTCATCCTATAAGGAGGAATGGACGTCGGTGTTTCTCCTGGAACATGATCAATAGAGAAATCCACGTCTAGCTCCAGAGGAAGACCTGAAAATTAATCCAGAAAGAAATCCCTGTAATGATCAACTACAGGTGGGAAATACTTTTGACAAGTTCCCTGGTCATCCAGATATAAAATTGCAATTTGGGTTGTCACTTCACCCCGCCAACGATACTCGTGTCCAGCTTGGCTCGCCTTGACATCCCAATCTCCCTTTTATAGAAACTCTCTACCCTCTGGTGACGTAAAACTCACCCTGCGACAGTAGCAATATACAAAGGCTCGAAAGGGTACCAACCAGTATATCTTGAGAATTATGGAATAGCTCATCATCTATAAGACATAGAGGTCCCATAGAAATTGACACCCACCAACATCTAGGGGGAACTCCCTCCACTGATGCACACCAGCCGCTCTAATACCCAATGGAGTGTCTAGCGTCACAACATCAGAATAAGAAGAAACACAGAGCCCAAATATCTCCACAATAGGAACAAATATAAAGCTATGTGTAGCACCACTTTCAAACAGTACTGAAGATAAGTCAGAAGCTACTAAAATAGTAACTTTGTTAGTGGAAGGTCCGACATCCTACTACTGTTGGGTCTGTTACACTGCATATGCCTACGATGTGCCACAACCATGTGACATATCCTAGCTACCCTGAGCTGACCTACCCTGTTGTCTCTAAGATCCTGGTGTGTGGATACTAAAACCACGACCACCACCTCGGCCTGAATGACCTGACATATTCCAATTCCCTAACTGGTAAGAAGTTGATGGCCCTGATCCCAAATGGGGAGTCTGCACAGAACCCCTATCACTAGCCACTGGTGGAAACTCCCTGAAAATGTGATGCAGATAACCCACCTTGCAACAAGCTCGATGCTCCACTAGGTCACGTGGAAACTGAGGTCTCGGGTGCCCCTCTTTACCGCACTAGTAGCACATCAACTTACCATCTGATGAATTTCTCTGGCTATTACTACCACCATGAGGGAAATCCATCTTCCTATTCATCTTACCGTTATAAATAGTACCAGAAACTGGTGTCAAACTTCCTTACCTGCACCACTATCATCCCATAGGTTTCGCTTAGTAATCAGTGCCTGGTTTACAATAGCCTTCACTATAGGAAACCTGAAAATGTTCACCAGTTCTTGGATGTCATATTTATGACCATCCTCAAAGCGTCGATCCATCAATGCCTCATATCCCACCAGAACAAGTGTGAAACATTGTAGCTCAATGAAGCGGGCAGAATAGTCTATCACGGACATGAAACCGTACTGTAGATTCATAAAATTTTTATCTCGATCTTCCCTTAGCATATCCGGGAAGAAGAAGTCATAGAAAATCATCTGAAAATATTCCCATGCCTTGTCTTAGTGATGATCAGTCTGGGTGGTAACATGCAACCACCTCTTTGTGGAATCACGCAGCATGTATGTAGTGAGCATGACCCTCCCCCTGGAGGTGTCTCTAGATGCTCGGAAATAGTCTGTATAGAACCTAGACAAGACTCAGTAGCAAGTGGTCCGATATCCACTAAAAACTTTGGTAAAAGATCATGCTGGAATATACAAGTTAGCTCTTCCATAGATGTGGCATTCGGCGGTACTCCCTGGAAGGTCCGCATAAACTGCATGAAGCCTTCATGGAACTGCGCCTCTGTGCCTGTGTCCAGTATAACGGCTGGCGCTGCATCTGGCTCTGTTGGAGGATCCATCGGTTGCCTGTGGCCTAAAATCTCTGGCGTATTCTATTTTTCTCTCTCATGGAGAACAACTTGAGGTCGTCTCGGCGACATGACTCTACAAGTTCAAACACACACCTTCGATTAAGATAATCAAGGACTGAAAACAAGGAGTTTAAGAAGAAAACAAGGAAAGAAAACATTCATGTTTTACAAAACAAGACTACACATCATGTATAATAACAACATGATGTGTTTCCTTATGTCTTTAACATGGGAATGTACTCAGCCAAAACTGGTTGTGTAACACCCTAAACACACAGTGTGTTTCCCACACAAACAGTGAGTACTAGAATTTTTCTTCCCCTGCTCGAGTCCTTCTACATGGCTTAGCCACACGACTCTATTTTTAATGAGTCTACATGGCATGTATAATATCTACATGATGTATACCTGAAGAGCTTCACTGAAACATGTTTTCCATTACATAGTCGGGTACACAACTCACTCTACACAGCATGTTCTTGATAGACACGGCTTGTACTGCTTAGATTCTAACTTCCCATGTTGTTAGTGACATGGTCAGCTACTCGACTGACACTACATGGCATGTTACAACTGCACAAGATGTGTACACCACCTTGTTTCCCCAACCACATGTCCATGTACACATTGCCTGTCAACGGTCAAGACTACATGGCGTGTCCCTCGGGTACAAAGCGTGTTTATGAAAGGGTAGCACCAACCTGTGTTTGATAGCTACATGGCCGGATCACTAGGTCAAACTACACGATGTTTTCATCATTGACATGACATGTATAAGCTCAGATTTCTCTGCACGTGTTGTTAGTTACACAGAGGTCACAGGTTCAACACAACAGGGCGTGTATAATAACTACACGGCATGTGCCTTCAAAATTTCCCAATCCCATGTTTCTGCCTGCATGACCTATGGAACGGGTAGAGACTACACGGCGTGTACTTAGGGTACATGGTGTGTAATTAAAAAAATTTCTTTCCTTCCCATACAGAAGAGTACATGGCATGTAATCAGAACTACACAATGTGTATTCTAGTTTTTTCCAGACAGTATTCTTTAGAAACTACTCTAGAGCCCAGAGAAACATTGAAACCAACACCTAAGTTCCAAATTCTGATCCGTGATGGCACATATTCCCCAGGAATAAAGGATTGGCATCTTATATGTGTTATAACAAGTTAAACAAGTTGATGATCCAACAAATTCTGGTTGATGAGGGCCCAAAATCCTCAAAAACCAAAGTTTGGCATTCATTGAATGATCCTTACATAACAATACCCTATCAAATAGAAGGTATTTTTTCAAGGCATTTATCTCAACAACATGCATTTTCTAGCACAACATGAAATTTCAAAGGCACCTAAATGTCATGGAAACTATGCATGGCATGTTATTCTAACATGTTCCTAAATGATGCATGAGATGGCATACCCTCATCTCATCGGGTTGCAACTAAATAGAACCCAGTATAAAAATAGAAACAGCACACAACATGTGTGTCACCCAACAGTGAAAATCAACACAAATGTAATAATTATAAATAGAAAATCATAGTTGAATTTGAGGGAATCCGGCGTTTACCTATGCACGGGGTAGCTATTATAGGGAATAGTTATTACTGAATCCCTTACCAATAAATATATTTCTGTTCTCTCCAAATAATAATATAACTCAGAGAAAAGAAACATTCCCTCTAATACCACTTTGTAATGTCCTTGATTTGGGTGCCACTCAATTGGTGCCCTGAACCTGGTTGGTCACATGTCCTCAAGCGCATTTCCCCAAATGCCAGAGGTTTCCAACTATAAATGAGGGACTAGTTATGATAGTGGGGAAACTATTCCCTCGTTTTTCAAATGTAACACAGCAGAAAAATATACAAGCATACAAAAGAGGAAGCAGTAAACAATACCAATGCTGAAACGGACAAAGTAATGAGGTAAGGAAAAGACCATCAGTCATATATAATGTTGCAATATGTCCCTATGTCTAAGGAAACAACCAAAACAGTATGCATTGCAATCTGAAACAATACAATACAAGGGAAAAATACCTCAATGAAGAATAAAATAGCGCAGTAGAAACTCAGAAGCATCACAAGCCTATGATCAGTCCCATTCTCTCCTACTCCTTTGCAACAATCAAATACTTATATAGGGACTCTTTCCCTTATCTAGTCCTGTAGAAATATAATATATTTGGTCCCAAGACATATCCCAAACAAGGTGGGAGAAATAAATATTAGTAGGCATCCACCAAAGGCCCATTCCCAACTATCAGTGAATTTGTGCAACAATAGTGTGTAGTAATGGAAAAGCAGTAAACTAGGAAGTACTCAAAAGAAGATACTCTTACCAATTCCATTTAAATTTAATTATTATGTAACAATTCAATGTAATTGAATTATAATTTCCTAAGACCCAGGATCAGCCAACAATATCCTATACAGTTCCACAACAAAAACTACAACAAGCTATCTATCATGTACAAGGTAAAACAATACCATGCCTGTGATTTAGTTTGGTAGATATGACTTGTGAAATAACCAAAATTAATATTCAAAGTAAATAGAGTCCTAAAAAATTAAAAACCTTAACCTAAGGTAATCAAAACCATTCCCTCAGGCTAATCGGAATCGTAACCCTCAGGTGATTCCCCACAGGCATAACGAATATTTCCCTTAGGCATATGAGATAATTCCGTCTGGCAAGGAAGAAAATTCCCTTAGGTATATGAAACATTTCCCTCAGGATAAACAACACTTGAACTCACGCTAAACAAAATGATGCACATAGGCTAAGAAAAACACTACCCTTAGGCTTAAGTAAGTATCCCGGCCGAGCCCAACACACAACATGTAATTGTATACATTTTCTCTCAAGAAAACTCAATGCATGATACAATCACAGCATACCCCTGGGTAACCTATCCAAATATCTAAATAAGGGAATGCATCCATGGGGTGGCCCTAGATCCAAGAAATGATCCCAGACAGTAGTTTATAATTATCGTTGTATTATCTATGCAATTCTAGGCATTTAATTATTCAAGGCCTCAGCCATACGACACCCCCAACATGGGAATGTAGCACAATGGAACACAAAAACCACATGACATTTGGAATTAAACATCAGACCACCTACCCTGATCTCCTCTGATCTATATAAGTGAATGACACCATCCGAAATGTCCAATAATGACGTAGATCTGGGTAAAGGAAAATTCGTTCAAACCCAAATAGCATCCCCTTAGGAAATAATTGGAAAGAAAGTTTCAATAAGAGTGAAGAACTCACCCGTGCGATTCAATCGAGTAGTCAGTGAAGGAATCTGAGTTCTGGTGTGCGGTCGGGAGCTCCTCCAAGCTCCGACCTTCTCTCCTGGTGCTCCTCTGACGTTCTAGGCTTCCTCTATCAAAAGAGGATGATAATTCCCATTTTATGTGAAAAAAAACCACATTGAGTGTACTATCAAGTACATGGCATTTACATTCTAATTTTTAACTACTCCTTTGGCAGCTACTTTTCCCCGTCACACTATTCATCTGTCGACATGCGTACACGACATGTATATCTGCCTACACAATGTGTATTGTATCTCCACTAGCAGTTACTCCCACCGACTTTATGATCACCTACTGACTAGTTACATGGCATGTAAATACTAAGTACACGGCGTGTAGTCAGTTTTTACACCCTTCATCGCCGACTGGCCTTCACGCCCTGTGTACTGATCCCACACGACCAAAGTACACAACGTGTGGAAAAGTACACGGTGTGTACCCACAAAATTTCGGATTTTCCCCATTTTCCTTGTTTTCTCAAAAATACTTAAGGAAAAAGGAAAAGAAGAAAACCATACAACAAGAATAAGAACTGGGTTCCTACAATGTGTATGTCAATATAGGTAGTGGTTGAAGCTATAGTTCTAGAAAATTGTTTATGCCTAGATCATGGCCACTTTCCATCATTATCACTATCATGGTCTAAAATGGGTTTTCTGGAGGATCAGGATCCTCATTATTAGATAAGAAACAATCTTGAATATGATAAATTATCTTTGATATAGAATTCAACAATATACTAAGCACATCAATGATAAAACATGAAGGGACCTCTAGCGTAGACTATTAATTTAGGCGAGCAACATCATCCACCTAATAAATATGAATATATAGTATTAATTATATATATATATATATATATTAATCTTACCACATCATGAACAATGTATCCATGTGGTGAAATAATACATCATCTATTGAATTTATACCCCATTATATATGTTGATCATCGAATCATATTAAACTTTTAGTATCATTCATCCCTTGGAATATAATAATTTTTTTGATTGTTCCATTCACCCCATGAAATTTATTATTGATTCTTAGTATGTCAATGAGTATCATATTGACCAAGCATCATTAACATATTCACATATTAAAATTTCTGGGATGTATCCATTATTGGTTTCCTATGACTAAAAAAATTCAATTCTATGTAAGGTTGATTCCATTCAACTACATAAATGTGTATCAAGGGAACAATTGTAATATGTATATTTCACATACAATTCACAAAATTGGAAGAGACTCACAGAGTGTAGGAATCTATGAAGTCCAAAATATTTATACAAAGAAATCATTATTGTACTAGTTGAACATTATTTATTTATCATTTGTAAAAATTAAATTACTAGCATAATTAATACATCATATAACTTCAACCTATACATAATAATTCAGTATATCCCTAGGGTTCAACCCATAACATATGTAAAATTTCCTTTATGGTTCAACCTCTTAAATATATATTAACTATAATTTCTGTAAAATAATGAGCAATTATGTCAAACAATGTACATCTTGTACAAACTTTTTACACACATATATATAAGAGGTTTGATATGATGATTGAATTCAAATAATTTGGGTTCCATGACTATCAAGGAAATCATATGAAACCTTTCCCATGATAATAACTTCCCAAGTATATAATACCCTTTGTTTCTATAAATTTATAGACTATTACCATTTAACAATTCAATATAATGGTATTATACTCAATTAGAATCCAAGTAATTGGTATCTTCATCTAATAAGCACACCCCTCATAATAGTGAGGGAAAATACTGCCACAAATAAGTTTTAATATATACACCCAATCTCAACATTAAACTCTGTAGTCATTAGTATCATGTTTAAAAAATGTAAACTACTATTAAAACCAAATCAACAATTGTTTACCCCTCTGTGTATAAAATATGGGTAAAAAATATCAAATATAAATATTTCAGGGACTAAGGATAAACAAGGGTAAAATAATGCACTGATAATTTCAGGACCATCTATGTCGAGGATAAAATAGTAAGCCACAGCAGGTTGCATGATGGTACACTCTCCCTATGGCATATGAAAATTATACTTATCCAACCCCATCTGTTGATATCTCCACTCAATATGTTCAAATCAATGATAATATAATCAATTTATAAGAACCAATAAATTTTTTATTTAGTAAAATATGGAATAATACTCTCATCTATCAACTGATATTGATAATGTGGATCCATTTAGTTGGTCAATACATGGTCATGCATTCTCCATACATGTTCTGGTATATGAATGATCTTTAATATCAATAAATGAAAATTTATAATACATGGACAAAGTGCATGACCACATAAACCCTCAAATTTTGAATAAATAAATATTTACTCAAAAGTGTCTAACAAAACACTTTTTAATCATTTTTTATAAGTTTATTCAGACATTTGATTACTCCCTACATGACCTTTCTTTATTACTATAATCCTTATTGATTTATTTTTTATTTTTACACCAGACCATCCAATAAAAAAATTTATATCTAAAGATATTATATATATTCTCTTGAATGAGATTCAATTTGACATCTATTAGGATATGTTTTGTGAAAACCAATTTCAACAAAGAGATTAAAACTAACAGAAGGAGTGATTAAAAAAATCTAATTTCCAATTCTTGGATGGAGTTGTTGGAGTGGAATTGAAAATATTTTGATGTAATAAATCATATAGTAGGAAGTAAGGAATCAAAATTACCCTTTTTTTGTTTTAAGTGGAAACTATGGAGATGAACATCGTTTACAAGATTGTATGCTCTGAGAATATGTATGAAGTAATAATTAAGGTACAAATTTTTTTCTCAAATCTCACAGAGAATACATATAGTTTATTTATAATATTACATAAGAGTACAATCATAAATATTTTGTAGACACACACAATTCACTGGAATGATAATTTATGTTCGTGTATATCGTTTAACAAGTTAAAGGATTCTCTTAAATATATGATGCAAGTGACCACACTCTCTATAAACATCTAAAGAACATAAAACAGGTTTCATTGGATGGGATCTACAATATATTAAATTATGGAAGATTCATTCATAAGAATATTTTATTTTCTTATCATTTGTGATATCTAGAATAAAATAATTTTATAATCCCCCTCATAGAGTTTGACTATGTCGAAACCCAGTAAAATATTGTTTATTATTTTGACATTGATTATTTAAATAATTGTATATCATAAGTTCTTTTCTAGTTTTTTCATTTTATTTTTGATTCATTAAGTCAAGTACAATTTTTATTCTATGTTTTGGTACATCATAGTCATGAATGTTTTTTGATTTGGTTGGTTTTTTATTATTTGTTTTTACCTATGATGTTTTAGAGGATATATTTTGATTTGGAGGTTATTAGAACTGTATAATATCTTGACGAAATTTTATAATATCAATTATAACAGATGACATGAATCTTGTATCTAGATACTTATGGTTCTATAATATGATTAGATTTAAAAATTATGAGAACACCATATTCTTTTAATATTTCATTTACATATATTTTTTCAGTTGATATCTCTTAAAAATATATTATTGTTCTCCCCATACTGTTTATATAGAATATACCAATTTTTTGTTAGAGACTCGTTTTCATGGAAACTATAATGCCCTTTCAAATTATAATACTTTAAAAAAAATCCTATTTTTGTTCAAACACCCTCCCAATATACAACTCATCATTGTGTTCTGGTGCACCTATATAAAATCCAATGAGGTTAGCATGGACATTAGTAATGAAATCCTAATTAAATAGTGGTACTATATCCCCTATGTTAAAATATGAAATCTTAGTCATCTCACCAAACTTATC
Source organism: Viscum album (assembly GCA_963277665.1). NCBI lineage: Eukaryota > Viridiplantae > Streptophyta > Magnoliopsida > Santalales > Viscaceae > Viscum > Viscum album. The sequence continues at coordinate 1,996,971,712 of OY728151.1, forward strand.
TCCATCCATATCATGTAGTATTTTTGAACCATATATATATATATTCAATATGATCATCACTATAATCATCCATTATATTCTATTATACATCTTCCACATTTTCAATTCAAAGTAAAATTTTAAACTAGAAACCTTAACAACAGTAGTCTGGAGTTAGTGCCTACTATCATTACATTTGAATATGATACAAGGAATCACATCCCAAAGGGCAGATCAATTTAGTATTCTTGGTAAACTATATTTACACATGAGTCTTACATTATATTTTGAATATAAAAATTTCAAAATAATTTTTTTTTGGGAAATATTTATTCATCATAGTGTATCATTGTATATCATTTTTAGTTCACTTCATGAAATCCTGGGGAATTAAAAAAAATAATTATGAGATCTAAATATTAGTAATGGTTAAGTATAATGGAAGCAATAATCAATAAATATGAATTGTGAGTAAGGAATGATAAATAATTGATCATAAAAGGAAAATAAAAACAATATTTAATGGTAAATAACTAAGAACACATTACATTTAAATAACTATATTAGAAATAATCAATATAACAATGTAAATAACTAATAAACTATTACATTTAATCAATAAACCGATAATGAAAAGAATCCTTAGATTTTTTCATTTTGAAAATATCATGGAAAATAAAAAGTGAAAATAAAAACTGAATTTGAATTATAGAAACACATAATTATTAAATTCTGTGTTTTTTAAGTACATGTAACATTTACTATCAAGTCCTTTCACATAACGGTTTCTGACTGATGGGTAAAACCCGTATTGCTGAGTCTAACCAAATGACTCATCACATGACACTATCGTTGCCCCAAGGGTATTACTTTACATGGTCTCCAAACCATGTCATATGATTCCAAATCATTCCTCATATATTGAATAATCTATTTAATTCATAAATAACGAACCTTATAAAATTTCTATATTGGGTAAAGAATAAGGATTTATCAATATCTTTTAAAATAATCAGATGACTATCAATGTAAATACACTATATAAAATTGGTATATGGTTTAGGAAATAATCATATCTGGGATAAATAATGTGGATATTTAGGGGATATTTAAAATTCAATGATCACTCTAAAGCGAATAACTCAAGGGGAAGTTAATGACTATGAGAAGGATGAAGGAATTGAATTTCTATATTACATTGGTCAAACTAATCATAATCCATATAGATGAAGAATAAGGATGGTATAAATACAATTTTTTCCCATTAGAGTAAGAATAAGGGTTGTTGTCATTACTAAATAGAATTTCCCTAAAATCATTCTTGAGGAAAATGTCATTTTCATTCAGATTTTTTTAAAATCATTTTCATTGAAATTATATTAATAAAATATTTTTTAAAATATTTTTTTAAAATTTCAATGAAATAATGAATGAAATGATGGTGGGAAATCATATACTTGGTAGAAATAACATCCTTTAACAATGTAAAAAAGTTAGAAAAATTCATTATTCAGATATTGACAATAAGATTCCATTGAAAATAAATTTTAAAAATAAATAATGGGTAAAAAAGAATTTTAATAATTAATTTTGAAATTATTAATGAAGAAAATCTTATTTTTGTATAAATCATGGTCTTTTCAGATAATGGATTTCTAGGAGAATAGATAAGTGGCCTAAAATTTTATTAAAACATTTTATAAAAAAATTAATTCCCTAGAGAGTGGAAAAAATGTATTATCACATAAAAAAGATCATGAATAACTATAGGAAACACAAATTAATAGGTTTATTGAACACTGATCAAATAATTTCCTTCAATGGATAACCAAGTTTATATAATCTATAATAAAATGTGTTTGTGAAGTAAACCCTTTCAAATATCATAACCTTAATGTCATAATCCATCCGACGAATCGGTTATGTATATCAACTATAAATCTTCGTAAAATAAGGGTAAATAGAAAAATGATACTGAAAAATCGTTAAACACAAAATATATTAAGATCAATGACGATGGGGAAGTAATATAACCCAATGAAAATAACATGAGTTATAAAATTCTACACAACATGGCACTATAGAAAATGCTAATTAGTGATGTATTTTTACATTTGGGACATGTTAAAATATTGATAATTAATTTAACAAATTAAATAAAAAACATCAGTAATTAACGTGTTGCTGAATAAAAATATTAATAAAAGTCACCAATTAACAACATTTTTAACATCATATTTTAGTGATATTTATAAATGTCTCTATATTGGTGATCTTTATAAACATTTCTATTTAGTGACTCTACATTTATCAAAATTTATAAATGTTTCTATTTTGTGACAACTCATATACTGATGTCTTTAGAAAAGTTTCTTTATATACATGTGTGTATTTAAAAAATTAATAAAATATATATTTGTTTATATTTTTTATTCTATATATCTTTGTGTGTATTTATTATTTATATATATGTTTTTATTTAGTATATTTATATATATGATAATATGTACATTTATATATTGTGTTTATATATATTTAAAATATTTATATTATATATGCTTATATACATATTATATATTTATTTATATTTATATTTTTTGTTTATTAATATAATTATATTATATATATGTGTCTGTGTGTGTGTCTGTTAAATATATGTTTCTATGTGTGTGTGTGTGTGAATAAATATATATGTTTATATATATAATTATAATTATAAATTTACATATATATATATATATATAATTAGCCTTGTTTTAAAACACGAGTAAAAATTCCACTAAAACAGTCACATTTTTATTAAAACATGACTCAATTTGAAATATTTAGTTGTATTATGTTTTAATTATATATATATATATATAGAGTTCTATATTAAAATATAATATTATATATATTTCTATATTTATATACATTTAATAATAAATATTTTTATATATATCATATTTTATATTTTATGTTCATGTATATATATATGTTTATATTATATATATATATAATATGTTTATATATATATATATATTTATACATGTGTGTGTAAATATATATATTTGTATATGTTTGAATGTATATAAATATAATTATATATTTACTAATATGTATATATATATAAGTAGCCATGTTTTAAAACCCTACTTAAAATGCCAATAAAATAGACACATTTTCTTTAGACATGACTAAATTTAAAATATATATATTATATATATAAATATACAAGTATATATTTTTATATTTTTATATTTATATATTTTTGTGTGTGTTTGGGTATATATAAATATTCATATTTTTATATATATGTTCATATATATGTGTGTGTTTATGCATATATATATATATATATATATATATCTCTCTCTCTCTCTACATCAATGCGGGGAAAGGAGCTATATAAATATATATATATAGTGATGTTTCCTAAAAAACGTAGCTAATTTAGTGAGGTTTCCATAAAAATGTGGTAAAATTAGGGACGTTTCCTGAAGTCAACACTAATTTAGTCACGTTTTTTAGGAACCATTGCTAATTTAGTGATGCTTCTGAGAAACCTTCCCCAATTTAGTGACACTTCTTATGAAATATTGCTAATTTAGAGAGGCTTCTGAGAAAACTTTGCTCATACGGCATTACTTCTTAGGAAAAATAATTATTTTACTGAAACTTCTTAAAACACACTACAAAATTAGTGACATATCTATCGGAATACGGATGGTTTAGCGACACTTCAACGAAACATTACAACATTTGAGACGTTTTCAGAAAACAACGCTAAAATAATTATGTTTTTAGCAAGCATTGAAAAAATAAAGACACTTTTGAAGAAGCATCTTTATTTTATCGATATTTTCATGAAATATCGATAAATTAGAAATTTTTTTCAAAATTTTTGTTAAAATAGCTTCATTTCACGAAAAATATCGGTACATTTGAAAATTTAAGATGTTTCTAAAAACATCACTAAATTACTATTTTTTGTAGTGAAGTAACTGTTAATTAAAATATAATAATATGAAATAATTATAATTTAAATTTAAAATAAATTTAATAATTAATTATTTATGATATTAATGGTCAAATGGGATGTATTTACACTATATAAAAAAACTAGGTGTATAACATTATAATATTCCTCAAGGAAATGAAATTGAGACGGAATCCCTTACCTTATTCTCCCCTTTCGTAGATCATGATTTAACATCCTATATAATTGTTTTAAAAATGTTATTAACAAAATCCTGAAAAATTTTAATATTTAAGATTTCATATATTACCTTTATATAACAAATTATTAACTATTCATTAATAATATTTAATTATTTTCATTGTTGTGGGTGTTAATTACTTCGTTTTTCGAACATGTTTTGACATAGTATTTTTTATTTCTATTATATAGATCATGATTTCATAACATCCATAATTTGAACCATTATTTAAATATCATATATATTAATTATATATGTTTTTATATTAATAGCTAAAATTTAGTGATAGAAATTGAAGTACATCATTCTTGAAAATTGTAGGTCGTACGTATGCACGAACACTATTTCCATTTTATTATCACATTTAATGAAATTAAATAAAATGATATATTTATATATATTAATTTATATATAATTATTATTCCATACATTTCATATTTTTTTTATTAAAAGCATCCTTAAAACATTCCATGAAAAGTGTGAATGATTCACATCGCTTTTCAAGGCGGTAGTATGTCGTAAACATGAAGGGCATTATCTTATTTAAACCAAATGGATTGAATGAAGGTATGTGTTATATAATAAATAAAGAAACATAAAGATGTAAAAAATATTATAAATATAATATATCAATATCATTTCCATCATTATTCCCAGCCTTGAATGGTGTTATTGTAAAAATGAACGACATCAGTTCGTGAGGAGGTAGTATATCGTACAAATGAATGATGAAATAATAATACATTTGAGAGAAGTGTGTGAGGTTTTATGTTTAATCCATAACCTAAAAACATATCAGTATGTTTATTATAATTTTTACTATAATGTCATGATATTTAACTAATTTGATGATGTCAAGAAGGAAATAAACTAAAAATTCTTTTAGAAATTTTTTTCCCTTCTTCGATTATCGCCTATTGGTTTTCACTAATGCCTTCCTAAGATAGATTAATGTAAAAGATAAGGCATATTGGATTAGGTTAGGGATTTTTTGGAGTGATTTTTTAAGAGATCGACTAAACCAAAGCAGATTGAGAGTTTGGATAATTGGGGAGAGGGGGAGGATATACATTAAATTTTATGAAATAAGTTAGATGTACCCTTGTTTTACATATAAAATATCTTTAATAATTCCCAAAATTATATAAATTGATGTTAAATATCAAAATATTTATTGAAAATTGGTATTGGACAATTTTATAGGTCATTTGTACTTGTATTTTTAATGTGTAGTCCCTTAGTAAACTCATTTTTCTCTTCATCACTTTAATTAATATTGATTGTCATCACTAATAACCTTAGTCAAAAATTATTTTTACTCTATTTAATATTATAAATTATGATTATTTAAAATATGGAATCTTTTTTTCCAATTCAATTTATATAATTGGAAAAAATTAATTTAAAATTAATCTTAGAGACAGGATGATAAAACTGATTTTTAATGTAAAATTGTTCAGTTTACTAATGTTTTAAATCTAAATTCAAAAAAAAATTATTTAAATAAACAAAATTAATTTAATTTAATTATAATTTAATTATTTTTAATTTAAAACCAATTAAAAAAATAATTTGTCATTATAAATCATTTAAATGAAAATTCGGTTTTCAATTAAAATTTAGTATTTTCAACTATTCATAAAAAAAAATTAAACTTCTCATGAAAATTTCAAAAATAGCCCTGAGATAATATTTATGTTATTATTAAAAAATAAAGATTATTTTTTCAAATATTTTTAAAATAAATTAAAAATAATAATTAAAATAAGTGCGCCATTAAAACATTGCAAAACTACCTTTAAAAACATATCATATTTAAAATTGGTTTTGTTCTTATATTATGTCTACAAAATAAATTGAGTGAAATGAAAGAAATATATAACATAGGAATTTAATTAATATCATAAAATAATATTAATTAATTTAATTAATTAAGATAAAATGAATTTTAGACATAATAATTATTTTTTATTAAAACATTTCTTTAATGTTCAATTTCTTTTTATATTCATTTTTAAGTAATTATTAACCAATGAATTAAACCATATATTTTCATAATTTAGTGATTACTATTTATAACCAACAATTTCTTGTCTTGGAGAGAATTTTCATTTCAAATAATAATAATATTATTATTTAGTAAAACTCAGTCGTGAATGTAAGAGAATCCATCAATGAATGTCATTATTTCTTGCTACAAAACTAACATTGTATTTCATGAATTGAAAGCTATAAAAGTGATTTCATTTATAAAAATATTAAATATATCCTCAATTATCAGTATTTTATATTCCAATCTATATTTTTTGTTGTATGTCATGGATGATATGGAATAAAAAGTTATTCTTTTGGAATCCTGTGTGAGTTACATTATCTACACCTTAAATAAATTTAATCTTCACAATTTAAAATTTATCTTGATAATAAATTGTTTTTCATTGGGAAATTATTTTTTGAAAAACCCACATCATAAAATTATTAAAAAGGTATCCTCTTAATAAGATTAAAATGGAAATATATTTTTTCATATCAAATCACTTATAACAATGTTTCTATGTAAGATAACATTAGTGGAATGTAAAGATATAGACATTGGGAAAATTTATAAATTATTATAGGGGTGATTGAGGTCATTGATCATAAGAAATTTAATCATCAATGGAAATTTTAGGTGATCAAATTGATAAATTAAATAGGTGTGAAAAGGATATTGATATCCTTAGAAACGATGGTAATAAGATTTTATTTTATTTCATGATCATTTTTATAAAGTATAGAAATATTTTATTCTAATAATATAAGGAAATATACATCATAGGTTTCTATTTCATAAAAACAATTTCATTCTTTTTTTGTTCACAAATCAGGTTCCATTTCAACCCTTACTATAAGAAAAAAATATCCAAAGAATGATCTTTTATGTCTGATGTAAGAAAATTCACTTTAAATGAATCATAAGATCTATAGAAGAGTAAAAAGTAATTCCATATATACCGGAATATTTTCCAAAACCAATATGGTTAATATATTTATATATAATATTCAAAATATAGACAACTAATACATTATTAATATTTGTCCATCAAATTTTTTAACTAAATACAACGATAGATTAACCAGAACATTACGCAAGTCAGTGGTTTGTATAAAACTATTATCATCCTTTGGTTATGCGTTTGAGAGATACTGTATTTCCGGATACAATGGGTTGTCACCCATCATATAGATTTTCGATTTTCGACAAAATATTAATATGATTCCAAAAATATATATGATGGAAGTCCATGAAATTTAATCATTAAATAACCATTTTGTTACGGGTTTTTATACAATTGTTTTACAAAGTCAAATAATATTATTAATATTTTATTAAAATGAAATTAGTGATATTATTAAGACTAAATTATATAAATATAATTACACATGTTTCTATAAATTTTAGATGAATTATTCCTCAAATACGTTTTCCACTAAAACATATACTTTCCATAAATTTCTCCAAAATATCCGTAATCATCGTAAACTCTCATCGCATAAAACCTCAAAATAGGTGTTTATGTACTTTGACATATTTCCAATATTAAAATCATAAACCATTATGTTATCCATAACTATTATGTTAATTAATAAACATATTCCTTTAATATTTAACACAATATATAGATTTTTCATAATTCTAATAACCTAAATACCATTGGAAAAAAATTTCAATAATTTAATTATTGAATACCAATACATTATCCATTTTATTTCAAAAAATGTTCTTCCTTTGTTTATAGTTCATAGTAGATCATTCATTTTTATTATATCAATATATACATCATTATTTTTTGTAAAGAAAATTTAAACTATCCAAGATATATCCTTAAGAGTTTCATACATAGTGCATAGTAAGGCCAATTTTCTTATACTGGGTTATTCTCGAGTAAAGAATAACACACCCTTTATGTATTTCTTACCCCTATATGCATCAATGTCAGTACCAAATCCACTTTTAGTATCTAGAAAGAGATGTATTACATGAAGAAACAACATAATATCTATCTTACCAAAACATTAGGATGTTCTTCTATAATTATCCTCAAATTATATCATAGGGTTAGGTTCATTTATAAAAGTTTTCCTTAATCTAGTTTCTATGTTTGGAATTCAAATTTCTCTAATACCAATTTTAGGTACCTCGACCCTAGTAGCCCTAAGATGATGTGTTTTACCATTAAACTGGAATAAGATATAATGAATCACATTCGAAAGGACCAATCAGTTTAGTTTTCATGGTAAACTAGATACATAACTGAGTCATACATTCTATTTGGAATATAAATATTATAAAATAATTTTCTTTTCAAGAATAACATTATTCTATCTGTCATATACTTACATATATTTATAAGTACACTTCATGGAATCCTAGTTAAAGGAAATAAAATAATGTTGACCAAGAAATATCATTAATGGAAAAGTACATGGAAATAAAAAATTAATCAATAAGAATAATAAATATGGAAAGGTAAATATCTAAGAACAGATACCATTTAAATATCTAGTTAGTAAAAAATAAAATTTTAATCGTAAATAACTGAGCACAAATTTAATTTATATAACTGGATAAGCTATAATCAGTATGGAAATGTATATATCTTAAAACCATTCCATTTAATCAACAAACTAGGAATGAAAATAATCCATAGATTTTTTCATAGATAAAAACTCAAGGATAATATTAATTTAATCTGAATGAAAGTAGTGATTAGTTATTGGCTTCTATGTTTCCCATGTAGAATAAACATTTCCTTTTAATAACATTTACATGATGGTTTAAAACTAATGGGTAGAATCCAATTTAGCTTAGGCTAGCCATCTAATTTGTCCCATGAGACTACGGATGCGTCAACGGTATTACATGGAATGGTTTTCAATATATCCGAATATAATAAAATAAACTTTAAAGTAAACACCATATGTAAAAAAAATTAATTTCAAATGAAATAATAATATCCATGATAAATAATGTGGATACATAGGAGATATTTAATGTTCAAAGAACACTAGAATGTGAAAACTCAAGGACAAGTTAATTATTACAAAAGAGATTCAAGGAAGTGTATTTAAAAAATATCCATGGTCCGAATAATCATAAGACATAAGAAAGTAAGGATAATAATGGTATCAATATAATGCACACCTATTTGAGTAATAATTAGTGTTGTTTTAATTGATGAATAGAGTAAGTATTAAATTAACTTTAAAAAATATGGTGGAAAATATCAATATAATTTATAAAATAATTGAAAATACTTTTCAATTAAAATAATTTATAAATATCATTTCTCGAAAAAACTCTTTTTAAACTTAAAAAGGAAACTTTAAATAAACAATTATGTGTAATTCCATACAAGATAAAGATAACTTTCCTTTTTAATTGTAAGAACATTAGAAAAATTCCTTATTCAGAAAGCAATAAGAATATCCATTTGATTTTTTTTCTAAAAGGAAAAAATGGTAATTTTTTATTTCTTTAAATAATTTTTAAAACTTTATTGTAAACATTTTTTATGAAAAATTTAGAAAACATGGTTTTGTAAGAAAATAGTTTTTTGACCGAAGAGTGAAATGAATTCAAATTATATTTTAAAAAATATCAGTAATTATTAGTAACAAAGAGTGAAAAAAGATTATTATAACATAAAAAATACAGTTAATAATCAGATGTGAATACAATTAAATGGTTTATTATAAAATTATCAATTACTATTCTTCAATTGAAAACCCAGTTTAAACAATCACGAATAAAATGAGATTGTGATGTAAACCCTTTCAAATACATAATGTTGAAGTAGGTATAAATCCAATAAATAGATTATATTATTTTAATGTAAATACAAATAAAATAAATCTAAATATAATAATAATTATTCAAATTAATTAGACACATAATATTATAATATTAACTATAGTGATGATGTAATATAATCCAATGAAAGGAAATAGAGTTATGAAATTTCTGTCCACTTGGTAACTCTTAATTCAAATCACCATCGATGAAATAATTCAAATTGGAACATAAAATAACATGAATAATATATTATTTCTGATATTAAATCTCCACAGTTCAGTATATACACAATATTAAATAAACTAGCATCATAACATTACAATATACCTCAAGAAAATTAATTTGATATGAAATTCCATACCTTATGATCCCTTTTGATTAAATGTCATTTAACCCATTATTTAATGGTTAAAAAAAAGTTATTAACATATTAAATAACCCTATTAATATTTATTTTATCATATATGATCATTTTCTAGAATATTATAACCCATTCATTAATAATATTTCATTATTTTCAGTGTTTAGATTGTTAATTGCCTTGTTTTTTTAGTATGTTTTGACATTTTATTTTCTGTTCCTCCTACATCCATCATGATTTAATATTTTACGTCATTTAAACCATGATTTAGATGTAATATATACTGATTATATACATTTTATATTAATCTAAAAAATGTTCTTATAGGAAATTAAATACACCGTTCATGGTGACGGTAGGCCGTAAGTACGCTAGAGCGTTGTTTCCATTTTTTTGACATTTTTAATGAAAAAAATTTAAATTATATATATATATATATATATTATCATTTAATTATCATATTTTTGAAATATATTTTTATTAAAAACATATTTAATGCACTCTATGTACAGTGCGCACTAATCAAATCACTTTGCGAGGTGGTAGTCTGTAGTACACACGAACGACATTATTGTATTCCCAAAAACAATAAATCTTGAACACATAGGTTATATAATAATTATAGAATAATAAATATATCATAAATATCATATATAAATATTATATCCATGATTATTACCATCCTTGAATGTGGTAATGTAAAAAATGAATGATGTTGGTTGTTGGGGCTGTAGTCTTCCATTCACACAAATACTGATTTGGTAACCCATTTGGTGGAAGTGTGTGAATATATAGGCTGTAACATTTTAAAAAAAATAAGTACATTTAAAATAATCAGGTTATAATATAATCTTGATGTAAAAATAATTTAATGTGGCGGATAATGAAATAAAATAATAACACTTTTAGAAAATCATTACCTCTTCTACGGGTGTCCTTTGGATTTATCTAATGCCTTCATAACATGTATTTATGCCCAATATGACTCTTATAAAATGTGGTGAGGGAAGTTAAAGAGTGATTTTTTCTGCTATTGTTTGACCCAATGTTTTTTAAGAGTGTGACTAATTGGGTAGAGGTAGTGTTTTTTCATAAATTGTGGAATGGACATGATTGGCATTTTTGAAAAGAACTTAGGTGCACCCAGGTTTTTACCAAGTCATACGATTCCAAAATTCCCAATATTTTATCCATGAATGGGTGCAGTAAAAAAAATTTATCCAATGGGTTATATATTTATTTCTATGCCATTTGTCCTCAATATATAATGTTTATTCCCTAGGAAAACTTGTTCTTCCCTTCATCACTATAACTAATTTTAACTGTTTTCACTAATCATTTAAGTCAAAAATTATGGTGATATTATTATATATTATAAATTATTATTATTAAAAATATGGAATCCATTTTACCAAATTCAATCCACATAAGTGAAAAAAATTAATTTTATATGTATATCATCCGTAGGACAAGAAAGCTGGTTTTTAAAGTGAAAATGATCAAACGTTTAATAAGTTTTAATATCTAAATTCAATACAAAAATGATTAATAATCATTAAATTTAATTAATATGTAAATAACTTTATTATTGGGACTTTTATAATAAATAATATAATTTATCATTATAAATTATTTTTAAGAAAATTCTATTTTCAATTAAAATTAAATATTTTTCACTATTCATCCTAAAAATAAATCTTCTTAAAAAACTACAAATTCACTATAAGAAAAACATTATATTATTATTTCAAAGAGTAATTTTAAATTTACAATTAAAATATATAAAATTTTGAAAACTGAGTATTAAAACATGTTTTCCATTAAAAGGAGGCAAAACTGCCTTTAAAAATTTTATCTTTTTTATACTTAAAAATGAATTTGTTCTTATATTATGCTTAGAAAATATGTTTTATGAATGAATAAAATTGATATTATATATTAATTTTATTAATATAATTCACTAATTGTTATTTTTTTAATTTATTATTATAAACTTGTTTGGTTCATAAAATACTTGTTTATAAAAATATTGTCATCATATTCAATTTGTTTTTATATTAATTTCAAATTAATTGGTAACAAATGAATTAAACCATATATTTTCATAATTTATTTATTTTTATTTATGAACAAAAATTTAATTTATATGAGATAACTTTTATATAATTAATAATATTAAAAGTATTTGGAAAAATATGATCTAGCATGAAAGGTAATCCATCAAAGAAAGTCATTATTATAAGAAATTAATGATATCTAAATATTATGTGCATTGAAATATATTGAATATATTGAATTTATTAAAATAATAAATATATTATAAATTATTATGATGTTATATTCCCTTCTATCCTTGTTGTTTCATGTCATATATGCTATTGAATAAAATGTTATTCTTTTAGAATTTTTGGGGTGTTACATTAAACAGATCGACTTAATGGTAGATAAAGAATATGATATCCATGTAATTGATATGTTTCATCAGTTTATATTGCTCCATTATAAATTTATCATTTAATACCAATGTCAATATCAAAACATTAAATCCAAACATGTGGATCGGCCTCCCAAATGTTCCTAACAATGATTAAATCCATTGTTATAACTATTAAATGATCTAAAAAATTCATTAGGGTAAATGGTATATCACCATGATCATCCAATTTATAAAGTATATAAAATGAATATGGGTTACCTTATGGTAAAATATATGTTATATCTATTACAATAACATCATTTCTAACTTTTAGATGATGATGAATATTCTTTCTCAAATAAATCATATCAATTAACTCTATAATATTTATACCCTTTGACTCTTTCCTCGAAATATTTAGACCATCTACACAATTTATCATTGAATAATATCAATAATGTCTTTCCCATATAGTTTCCATTAGAAAACTGATGTAACTCCCCAACCCAACTCATTCTATATCAACCGAACTGGTGCACCAATTGACCTTAATCACACCACTTGATTTTTCAAATGCTAGTAACTAGAATTTAGGGTATATAGGGTGATATTTGAGTGGATAAACTACCTAAATATAATAATAATACTAATAATATCAATATATAAAAATGAATTAAATTTTAATAACTATAAATATAAGAATATTTATAGATACATCAATTAAATAAACAATTATCACATTATTAAGGACATAAAAATTCCAATTGATTTCCATTAGGAATATAACACATGAATAGGTAAAAAAGTAATAAAAATATCTAAAATCCTGCCGTGGTGGAATCACCGAGCACATCTGAAAAACCATATCATCCATCTCATGAACCATCTACACATTCAAATATACTAGGTTCTTGTTGTTTAACCCTTAGCCTTACCAATAATATGTACTATAATTTATTCATATGTTCAAAAGGTCACTTCCAGGGTGATTATAAACTCTATTGACCACCACCAACGGTGTCCTTAATTTACACCACAAGAAAATATACGTATATAATTTTTTTATCAACGACTTCTAAAATAGTTACATAATTATTTTAAATATAATTTCTTATCTATTAAGAAATGTTTTTCAAAAGTTTCACTGGCATATTTATGTAGAATAGATTTCATTTAAAACAAAATATAAAGTTTGGTATGTTATTGTTTTGTAGATATTTTTATTAAAACCACTACCGTGTGATTATAAAATCATAAACCCATGTCACCCACGACCAATTCCCCTCAACCACCCACCTATAACACCCCAAAATATTAAAATAGTATTATCCTTAACAAAAAAATGTGTTTAGTAGATTATAAGTAAAAGGAAAATATACTTATTTGATTATTTATCATAAATTTTAAAATTAATTACATTTTATGGTATTTAAAAGAAATATAATTTTTGAAAATAATTTCAAATTCTCTTAAGAAATAATGTTGATCCTAAAGAACTATATACGAAATATATAGTTTATAATATTATTTGTATCACATATGTATTAATTAATGATTTATTAAAAGTTTTAAACTTATAAAAAATTATTTTTTACACATGTATAAAATCAATTCATTGGTTACCAATTGGTTATAAATGAAAATAAATATCAGTTGAAGGTAAAAATAGATGTTCTTCCAAAATGATAATCTTTTATACACACTATCTAATTTAAAAATTAAAATTAGTAACTATTTATGAATTATTTTAATTAAAATTTTAGATAAAATATGAAATCTTATATTTTATATTTCTTTTATTGTTTTTTATTTGAAAGGAATGAGAATAAATTAAATTTTATGATTAAAATATATTTTTCTATAAACTACATTATTTGAATTTTTCAAACATATTTTAAAATTATTTTCATCCAATTATATAAATTTAATTAAATAAAATATTATAAATATTTGGAATCAAAAAAATTAATTTTTTTTATTGACTCCACATTCATTTTTGTTCAATATTAATACCAACTATCTTAAAGAAATTACTTTAGTTATCATTAAAACGTGTAATGAGAGGTTTAAACTAGAAGATAATGTTTAAAATATGTAATAAAATTTTATAAATTTTATTTGATGAATAAATTTTGACCATAAATAATCTTATATTTGAACCTTTAACCAATTTTTTTCACTTTCACTGGAATTTTAATTCATCATATTTTAATGTTTTAATTATTTAAAAGACGTCCATGTGCCCTACATATAAAAGGGAACCTCCTCTATTAAATTATTTACACACATTAAGCGTTATATTTAATCCCACAACTACCCATATATCTCTCTATATTACCTTTCTATGTCCGAGATCTTTTTTCTTGCAAAAATACCTACCTACGAAAGCTTATGTTTTATGACAAAGAGGTTTCCCGAAGTATAGATAATTGACTTTATTGATTTTATTTTTGATTTTGTTTCTACGTCAACCTCCAATGAATATTATATAAACATATTAACATGATAAATAAGAATAATTTATATAATTTAATGTTTTTATGTTATTGTTACAACAATTTTCAACCACATTTACATTCTATGATAAATGATAACATCATTTGTGCATATGTGTGGACTACCACCTCCACAGAGCGATGTGAATTTTTTTTCATATACGACATATGTGACTAGTAATAAGGATGAATATAAGGAATATATATTATTTTTAGGATATTATTATGATTTTATAAATATATATTATTATTTATCATACTCTCTTTCCCTTTGTTGTAAATGAAAACATTACTTGTGTATATGTACGAACTTTCATATTCACGAAGTAATGCAATTTATTTTTCATCAAAAAGTTTTATTAATGGTTATAAAAGTGTATATAATGGATAAATAGGATAGTTAAAACATGAATAAAATTATATATATGATGAAACTCTGACCATCATTCCAGGACTGAGACTGTCAAACCACAACATTCATGTGAAAGAGAATAGTTATCATCTGAATGTTAATTTTAATAAAGAATTATCAATAGATGGGTAATTATAGATTATAAAGTAATTTTATATTAAAATATTATTATTATTATTGGTTTGGTGTAGATTAATCTAGATTTGTTATATATTGGCTTAAGAAAACATATGAATAAATTCGGGACCTGAGGTAAGGTTTACTGTATTAGTCTCATTTCATTCCAGGATTACATAAGTTAAATTTCTATTAAGGGAAAATATATTATTATTTTATTTTAATATCCATAAATTTATCTATACTATGGTTATTTTCGATTTTTGTATCTTTTCGTTTTATTCTCTTCTTTTTTCCACTTAAAACGATCATGAAAGTATTTTTATGAAAATTTGACCTTATTTCCTCTTTAGTCAATGAACTTTTTATTCTTCTTCCATCTTAATTAAAATTTTTTCCAGAATATTATTTTATATGATCCAATAATTTGTTAAAATAATATTCCATCATATATTACATTATTTTCATAAGATTAATATTAAATTCATACATTGTTTTTCTGAATACGTTATTTTGGATTTTTTTATACAAAAGTGCGACAGAAATCATTGTTTGAGCATCTACAAAAAATAGCCTTTTTCTACTACCATAGTTTTTATTTAATTTTAATATCTCATTAAAATTTTTAATTTATATTTTCAAATGAAATAAATTTCTCAATATTCTTGTAATTTTTCTATTATCCAAAGTGTGTGATATTTTTCTCATGTTTTCAATGAAAGGTTAGAATATTCTTTTAAAGGTATTTTCCATCCATCTCAATATACAGTAATGTTTCTTATGGTTCAATGGGAATAATGGTCAAATTATTTCATCCTTTTTATTTATATGGACAACTTATGATTATCTGATGATGAAATATTTATGAATCCTATTAGATTTCTAGAATTTATGATATAATGTAATGATGAATGTTTTTATGTTCTAGTTCCACTCATATGTATAGTTTTCCTTTATGTGACATGGGGGAATAGAAATATATGTACCTATAAATCATTATGTAAGGATTGATATTTCATTATATAAGATGATATATTATGTGGAGTGAACTCATTCCATAAAAAAAATCAGGCTAGGGTAAACCGAATCCATTATGGATCTTATTTTACTATATGATAATGGTCTTAGTAGTAATCCTTTACTAGTGAAATGATTTTATATACTTATGATCATTCCTTAATTCATATGATATGTTTTTATGTTTATGAAATAATATCATGGTTCATGATTTATTGTTAATGATTCCTCACGCTGATGATTCAGGACTTTTAAACTGACAAATATATATTCCAGTACCAGTGATTTAAGATCTATAATTGATTGGGTATGAACATCATAATTTATGATCATGAATACATACCATTACACTTATCTTATCCATTTATAAGATCATAAGTTTACAACTCTCATTTTTAATCTTACTAGGCATTTTAGAGCACCCATTATTATGTTTCCATTTTCACCTGGTTATCAATAAAGGAATTAAGTAAGAAATTTATAAGAATGGTGTAATGAGAGATGAAATATGTGGGAGTTGTTAAATATATTTCCTAGAATATGTTAATTATGTATCTAGTATCTAAATAAACTAAAACATTATAGTTATGTGATACTTATTATTGGGAAATTTAGTTAATATATATCTAAAATGATGTAATATTTATTTATGTAAAAATTGGGTCACCGCAATTGGCATCTGAGAACGGTTTAATAATTTTTTGAGATTATGTTATAAAAAATATAAGGATAGAAGTGAATACAAAATTTGATGAACTGAACGTGATATAGTGTAAACCTAAAAGTAATATAGGTTAATAATCAGGTGTCACACATACAATGAATTATTTTTAGGATTATATGATTCTCATTATTATTATGGTAGATTTGTTCTTGAATTATTCTTTTTAGCTTCAGTAAATTCTAGTGACCTAGATGAATCATGATAATAATGAATGTGGTAGAAAATGAAATGATTTTTCTCTAGAGAAACTAAGTTTAATGGTAGTTACAATGAAAAATCTGGTTGTTAATCTCATGAAACTACCTCAATACAAGAATCATGTTGATAATGTAAATGGGAAAATGTGGTCCCAATGCACCATTGAGTCTTTAATGTGGAAAAACGACATTTTTTATTGATTCCTTTGATCATATAGTGATTGAGAAGTTGATTATTTCCACTAAAAAGATATCTGCCATTCTCCAGTGCTTGAATCATGAAAACATTGTCTAGGTGGTATATAGTTTGGAAGTTAAAGTAGATTAATGGTGTAATATAAATTAGAATATATGTAAACTATAATAAATTCACTCCATGGAATCAGATGATTTTTATAATTCATTTTTTAGTAAGTACATTCCACAAAATATTTACACAAAAATAGAAATGGGATTACTTATGCTTAAGAAGAATTATTATAAATCTATTACTAAATATGAGTAAAACATTAAAAGAAATGTGAGGTTCACTTATATATTTATCATTGACCCTAAAATAAAAAATTATCAGATCTTGAGTTGACTATAACCATGTCTCTGAAAAAAATTATCCATTAGAGAAATTAGTAGCTTTAAGAAATCATTAGATTCGCTCTAATGCTAGAAATGGAAACTGGATATTCCCATCATTATCATGGTTTTCATTTAAATATAATGATGTAATTTATGGGATAAAATAATAATAAAACCCCTAGGGAAATAAAATTAATCTTATATTATTCTAGAGGTGTGGAAAGAAGCCTGTGGAAATTTATCTATACGGGGTTATTAAATGTTTCAAATTTGTAAAGGAAGGTTATTATTAAAATGAATTTTAAAGAGTTTTGAAGAGGAAAACCAATGAAAATAATGGGATAAAAGATTAGGTAAATTATGAAACCCCACTCTAATGCTACAACTGCAAAAATTATTGTAATTGATCCAACTAGTTCAAAAATATATGGGTTAATGATAACAGTAAGCATCAACAACCTCTTAACCCACCAGAAATGGAAAATCTCATTTTATCACAACTTCTTATGTGAGTCATGAGAATAATGTGGTGAAAGGTACACTTATCATACACTCTGGAATTGAAAATTTATTATTCGATTCTTTTTCTAGACACTATTTTATATCTAAAGAATTTATTATGGGTATCACAACGCCACCTCAATGATTAGGTGTTGAATTAGTATTGAAAAGTCCTAATGGAATGATAATAAATTCTCAAGTCTATAGATCCTCTCTAATAGAGATTTTTTAGAATGTAATTCCAAAAAATCTTGTGATTGACCCAGTAGTTAAATATTATAATAATTAGGTCATGGAATGCATTTTATTAAATTGGACCCATATCAATTTCTAAGGAATAGATTCCACATTTCATGTTCTTAATTAACTATTGATTTTCTTTCACTATGAGGATAAATAATAATTTTCAAAGGAAACAACTTATATTATAGGGGTTTTACAACCTATTCATGAGGGTTTATATCTATAATGGAAGAGGAGAAACTAAAAATTAAAATATTCTAATTTTAAAAAAATATGCCAGTTTATTTACTAAATAGATTCTCATTCTTCCCCTAAATCATGATGTTGAGTTTTAAAAATAAATTATACTAGTGTTATGCATATTTCAAAGATCATAAAAAAATATCGTTGATTGAGTTGTTGGAATTGATGAATAAAATATAATAAAATAATGATAAGGGATTTATTCATCCATGTGCATCACCATAGCGTGAACCAATTATTTTTGAAAAGAATAGAGATGGTTCAATGCATCTTTGAATTGATTATTAGGATATTAACACGATTACAATAAATAAAAAGTATCATTCAAACACTATAAATGATTCATTTGGTCAACTACATGGAGATAAATACTTTTCAAAGACTGAAATTCTATTTATATATCATTGATTGAGTGTCAAAAATGGGGACATATCCAAACCGCCTTCAGCATGAGGTACTGACACTATACATTTATAGTGATTCCATTTTCAAATTACTATTCCCATACTATATTCATGGATATAATGAATATATTCTTTTGATACTACATTCCTTAGTATTTTGTGGTATTTATAGTTGTTATTTCTATATATTTCAAGAGAAAGGAAGATCATTTAGATCATTTTAGGATTCTGTTAAAGACAATTGAAGAAATATAATTTTTATACCAAATTTACTAAATAAGATTTCAGGTTAAAAGAAGTATCAATATTTGGATATGTAATTAAAAGATAGGGTATATCAGTGTGTCACTCAATGATATAAGTTATTTAAAAATGTATTAGAACAACCATGGTGATAAAAATTCATTGTTTTCTTGGGATGGTTAGATACTACCAATGATGTAGGAAACTGTTTTTTCATAGATGTATGGATATTATAATTTTTATTATAAACATATTTTTTTACCATAAGGGTAGTGTGTAATGAGTCCTGAAGGTTTTGGTACTACTCACACTCGGATCATGTTTGGATTGAGGATTTTTAGAGAAACAGGGTAAAGCACATGGTTGGAGAACTATTTTTCTTTGTGTGTATCTCACCCATAAAACATAGAAATGGGTATAAAGGTTTATCAAACTAATCACTTTGAGCCATCCAATATTTAAAATCCTAAAATTTACTATAGTTTCACCATTCAAGGTTTTTTCATGGGTTTTCTAACTATGCACCCAATTATATGGGCTGTAGGATTCTTTCCATTTCCAAATGAACAGTTTTCATATGGTTTGTCTAAATTTGTTTTAAAACCATGTGTGGGTATTCACATGGATATCATGTGTGCATGGTTGTTATATGGTCATGTTAACCATGTAGCCAAACTGTGTACCCATTTAAAAATATGGAAATTACTATTTTTTCCATCTAATACATTAAAACCTAAATCAACCCTTCATCATCATTATTTTCCATAAAGGATCCACCATGATAGCTCTCCCTAATTACCTATTCTAGGATTTTGAAGATCTTAAATATCCAACATCTTTTTAAATATTCATTAATCCGGATGTATCCACCTCGATAAGTCTAGAATGCATTTTTCTTGCTTTCTCTATTTTATTTAGCATCTGTAACATTATCTTTGTGTGACCTAATATGCCATATTTTTAAGTAATTACCCTAGTTTTCTATTTCCAATTGTTACCCTCCAAAGATGAGGCTGATACTCCATAAGGAGTCTTTTATAGGAATAACACAATTGGCCTATTACACTTCACTAAAATTCACGGTAGTTATAATTTTTCATCATTGTGGAACATGCCATATTTTCTATGTGTTTCCCCAAAAATGTGAAACTTATTTATTTAATTACCAAGACCATTACTTTATCCCTTCGTTGGGCCCATCAAAATTGTTGGTGGTTGAATACTAAAACATGAACCACCCCTTAGGGTGTGTTTGATTAAATTCTAGGGACTACCATTCATTCCGTATAACCAAACCATCCATAGGGTGTTTTGAGCCTTCCAATTGTATGTGGAATTTCATAATTTAATTACATAAATAAATAAATTATATGTATACATCACATGACCCACATTGATCACTTGTAATATAACGGAATAATTGAATGAATAGAATTGTTTTACAGAAAGGATGCTTCACTTGGTATTGTTGATTGTTTATAAATGAAATTAATATAATTGGATAAGATTAATTGATAATGGCTTGGTTTAATCAAAAATACCAATTATCACATATTAATTTATTCTTACTATTATTATTGACCCTCATGGAACAGTTATTGGCTTATCCTTCCTCAAGCATGCTATGCTTTCCTAAATCAATATTCCTTGAAAAAAATATTATGATGACACCTGATTTATTGACTTGATTTCCAAGTGACACACTATCCATGGACATGATCGTTGTCATAGTGACATGAATCACACATAAAAAGTCCAAATATTCACCTAAAAACTATAAAAACTAGATTTCATTAGATTATCTCCTTGGATTCAACTTAATTTCCATGGACATGGATGACCATGGATTATCTCCTTGGATTACATTCATCACAATACTGAGTTAACATATAATGGATCCATGGAATCAATGATGAAACCTAGTCCATAGGACTTGGGTTTCTAACCTACTAAAAGGTATAGAGTAAATTATATTTATCTTAGTCATAAATTGGTAGTTTTTATCGATCTCTTCTTCATCGTATTGTTGTTCTGACTATTTTACTGCACACTGCAACTACTTATATTTTTAGAATGGATTGTATTTTATTTCCAGTTTAATATTTCACCTATTATATATAAATTATTTTTTCACAATGCTACACAATATATTTATATACTATATAGTAATAGAAACCATTAGTGGTGTCCTATTGAGTTTTACTCACACCTTGTTCAGGTCACAGTTTTGTAAATCGATTATATTCATGGATGCATATAAGGATAAAGGGATGCAACCAAATAAGGACTTTTTTATTTCCCATTCTTATTGGAGTTGGGAGTAGAGAACTGATCCATTTCTCAGGATACTCATTAAGACAATGTTTTTGACTTTTTCCCTCTTCTTTATATAATACTACCACAATTTTCTCTTATTTACATGTCTTCCTATTTTTTATTTTTTATTATCATTAAATAATCATTTCTATATGATTCCTATTTCTATTTCATTTCATTACAATTTATATTATATTGATGATCTAATTCTTCTACCTTACTATTTCTTTTGTGTTTATTTTTTCACAACTTATTCACTATCGAATATTGTGTGAACTCTGATAAAGAAGTTATAGTCTCCTCCTTGTACCACTACAGTCCATAACTACTATCGGTAGACTTTGGAATGTAGGTAGAATTCATTAAGGCTATATGGACAACCAATTTAAGAAAATCACACAGTGGTGTGAGATCATTTTCATTTCCCATGTCTTGCAACTTTTGGTTGCTAGACAGGCGACTATGAAATGTAGTAACATCATAATAATATGTTTTAGGGAGTATCTATACCACATTCATGATAAATCTATGTTATTAGGGGTATATTTTTTGTTCTATATTATAATTGGTACAGTTCTATTACTTTCACCATTGGCTGACACACATTCTTTATGATGCAATATTTTATGGATATTTACCCTTGGGAAGGTATTTAAAGGAATCATTCAATCATGAATAATAATAAAAAATAGGTAATTATATATTTCATTAATGTTCTAATACATTTTTTATTTTAGTCCTTATTTTTTATTTTATGTTCCCTTTCTGTTAAACCTTTAATTTATAGAAATTTCATAAAGGAAAGGGGAGGAAGGAATTGGTAAATTGTAGTGTCTACATCAACCCAAGTGGTTTTTTTAACATTCATAGATGGTGTAACCTTAAATAAATTTTTTTATATTCATGAGCTATGTAACTTTGGTTACATGCGCTGAAACATTAGTTGGTTGTGATTAAATAAATTCAAATTATAATTTCTAAACATTTTTCTTCTATAAATTGGGAATGGTGAAAAATATAGTTAAACCATAATATCTACAATATTTAAATCCTGAGAAAAGATATAAATGGTTTTTTTTGGTTTCATGAAATTCAATTTTTGACATATAAATCTTAGGACCTTATGACAAGGTAGTTGAAATATATCTTTATGAACCATTATATATTTTAGAATACTCAAATTATAAAATTTATAGGAAATGATTGTCATTAAATATGTATGTTAATTACAAATAAAAGAGTTTTTTCCTATATAAATTTAAATTTACACCACATATAAAAAACACCTTATGTTAAATATGGAAACCGTACCCTTAGAGCATAATTTAGAAGCAGGTAGTGGGTTAGCTATTTCTTATAGTCAGACCTTGAATCATTCATTGTTTCCTTATCAATAATTCTTTCTACCACGTAGCTATTCTGAGATGTGTTCATGGAACAATAGATATATGAATCTATAATGACCGTGATTTGAGTTCTAAGAGGGTTGTGTGGACCCTTATTTTAAATTATTGTGTCATTATCTTCTATTAATTCCCCAAGAAACATATCTTATAGTAACATCTGTTGTAATCATACCAGGCATTGAAAATCTGCTCATAGAGGGTTTCCTATGACTAATCTTATCTATAGAGGGAGATCCAATAAATAAACTAGCTATATTAAAGCTTATGAGAGAGTCATAACATCATAATTCACCTTATATTTTGATGGAATCCAATCTTTAGAATACTAAATCTTGGTTAGAGATCATACTGATGATCTTTGAGAATATAGAGGCATCTCTGCAAATGATGATAAATATAACAACTTATATGATTTAGGGTTTTCCAAACAATGGTGGAATGTTCTTAGATACATAGTTCATCATTATGATATGATATATATGTATTTTGAGACTAGTTTCTATGACTACATCTACCTATAAACATTGTTGTTGATTGAGATAGAGAGTTCATGAATCTAGTGTATGGTTTGATGCATGTCATTGAATACCCATCTCATTTTCACTAAGAATAAATGATACATAACCACTCTTAGTAGTTTTGAACTATCCATGTATATATGTCCAAGTATAGGATATGGTATTCCATTCAATCAATTGTGAATAACTTCTGATTAAATTCTTTCTCTGAGATATTGAACCATGACACTATCTATGAACATAGTGTGATAGAAGCTGAATGTATAGGGCATGGTGGTTTAGATTGAATGATAAGTAATGAATCATATAGTACAAGAACATTTCACTTAAATATTTCTCATGAGGGAAGTAGAAGTATGAGTGTAAGAACTACTAGTTCTATTCTTTTTCATCAGTGTGGAAACAAAGGTCAGTTGAAGCCTCGGTATGATAGATATCTAGTGGAATGCCAACCTATAGTAGAATGGGACATTTATATTAATTTTATAAGACTATTCCACTAGTTCCTAGTGGAAGTGGATCTATATTGGATCCCAATTTTAGAGTGGGATCTGTAGTTTAATTCTAGGAATGTATCTTGAGTACCACTGGAAAATCAAGATTATTTTTTGGTTATAGTTGTAGAAGACAAACTTATGATGTGTAGTCCGAGTAGAGGAGATCTGATCAGGAAGGTTAGGTTCTCAATCGAATTCAAGGATTAGTCATGTTACAAGTAGTAAGGGTTTTAGTTTTGTAGCCGAGTGTCGAGTCATCAATAGTGTAGGGAATAATCATAGTACCCTCAAACATAGTGTCTACTTTATTTTATACTGCTTCCTCACACTCATTCTTATCTCTAGTTTTAAAAAAGAGTACAATGATCTAGATTTAGTAAATTTTTTAGTTAACGAATCTTGATACTCTATTGAGAGTACTTTTGGAAATTGTATGTCGATGCATGGAGTTTCCCCTCAATATTGGAGATTACCACTTCTTGTGGAACCCTTTCATCCTTGAGATGATATGATATGATATAATTATTGGAATGGACTAGTTAGTGCCTAATAGATCTCATATTAATTGTTATGATTATAGGTTGTCTTTAATATCACATGAGGGTGGTATCTATATATAGAAGTACGGTTATTTTATCCATTAAATTTGATATAGACCTAAGTGTCTTTGGTAGGGCAGATTGTCATCCTAGATTTCCCATCTTTTTATTGATGGGTTAGGAGTATAACAAGCTATTTTTATCTAGTTGTGGACTAATTCAGTGATTTTTTCCAAAACTAATTTTTTGGAATGTCTCTTAATAGATATGTGGAGTTCACCATTGTGTTTTTTCCAATATTAAGACTAGTATCTATCCATATGTATATGGTAGCTCCTATTGATCTCTATTAATTGAAGAGGGAATTGGAGGAACTATATGCCAATGGGTTTATATGACCCATTACTTATCCTCGTGGTTCCCCTATCCTTTTTGAAAAGAAGGGGGATGGTTCCCTAAGTTTACATATATATTACTAGTGACTAAGTCACCTTATAGTAATGAATTGGTACCCACATAATCATATAAACGATCTCTTTTAACGTCTTTGAGGATCCAGGGTATTTTAAAAGATTGATTATTTTTTAGGATACCATAAAGTCTGAGTTAGGACATTAGATATACCATATTTCACATTCTGAATTTTCTATAGCTTTTATAAGTATTTGAAAATGTTGTTCGGTCTAACAAATTACCCCTCACATGATGGACTTGATGAAATAGTTTTTACACCTATATCTTGATTCCGTAGTGGTGGTTTGTTTAAATTATTTCCTTATGTAACAAAGAATATAAAAGATCCTTTAATCACCTTTTAGTTGAACTGTTTACTCTAATAAAGAACTAAATATATTCTAATCTCAAAAAAATTCCACATTTTGATTTCTAATCTTCACTTCTATGGTCACATTATATCAGAATCATGGGTATTTATTTATCTAGAGAATGTGAGATTCATTTTTTCTTAGGAGAATATTATGATCAACATGGATATGATTTTTTTAGTAATATCCATTTACTATTGGAATTTCATTCAAAAAAATCTTGCCTTTGTGCCTCAGCTATAAGATTGACCAAGGAAGGTGAAAAGTTTACACAGTTTGAAGCTTTTGAGGAAACTTTTTAGGATCTAAATAAAAGTATGGACTCTGGGTTCATCCAAATATTTCCTAATCATAGAATAGGTTATAAATTTGATAGGGATGAATTAGATTTCCTACTAGGTTTTTATTTGATATTTGTGGAATGAGTTGTAGATAATGGGTCTCATAAACTGAGGCCTCATGAGTATAAATACCTGACACATTAACTTGAATTAGTGGTTGTCATTCATGGTTTTCATTATTTGAGATATAACTTCTTGGGAGATAAGTTCTACGTCAAAAGGCCCATAAAATCCTCAAATACATTCTCAATTGGTGGGAATTAAATTTCTACTAGGTAATTTTAAAAATGATATTAATTATATATGTGGTAAGGGAAATGAAATAACTAACACACAGAGCTGAAAGACACAAACTCAAGTTGTTAAGGAGGTAAGTAGTGAATGTAAATTGATTCCTATTCTTTATGAAAGGAATATAGATGTTTATGAATGTTAGGGGAATCCAATACTTGTGGATATAGTGGAGACTTCATCAAATTTGGATATGATTAAGAGGGAAAAAAATTACTTAATAAAGGATTCATTTTAAGGTAAAGTGTTTCAAGTAATGAATCACTACCTAGATGGGCTGCTGATAATGATGAGATCCTCCTAATTAATGGGAATGTTTGGGTACCTGTTGATTTTGAGAAATGTTTTGATGAAAGAATATCATGGTTCCAAATATTCAATACATTTCAGACTCACTAATATGTAACATGACTTACACATCTATTGTTGGTGGACTGGGATGAAAATGAAAATTGTAGGTTTTGTAACTAGGTGGTCCACCTATCATTAGGTGAAGACGTAACCCCAACTACCTTCTAATATATTATAACCATTACACATTTCCAGGTTTAAATGGGATTATTTGACTATAGATTTTGGTGATGGTCTTTCCAAAATCACCTTTGGGTAGTGACATTGTATTGGTGATTTTGGATAAGATAACAAAGGTTGTAAACTTCATTCTTATAGTAGATAACTTTTCAATGGATGAGCTTGAGAGACATTATGGTCAAGAGATCACACACCGTTATTAAATTCCATGTACCCTTTTTTAATACAAATATTCTAAGTTCACTTCTAAATTTTGAGATTGTACAAAGCTATGGGTTCACAAGTTATTCTGATTATAACATATCACCCTCAGATCAGTTTCCAGTCCAAATACATATATAGGAACTAGAGTAAATGATATGGAGATGTTTCATTTATTTTAGAGGATCTTGGGGAAAAAATTCTTCTATCTAATTTCTTTTATAATAAATTTTACCAAGTGGAAATTACAATTGATCCATATGAGGTGCTCTATAGAAGGTCATGTCATTCACCCCTGTGCAGGTTAGATGCATGAGAAGTATCACTATTGGGACTTCATATTATATCAATTTCATAGGAACAAGTATATTTTATCATGAAATATATTTATCTAACTCAGTGTAGGTAGAATTCATATGATGATTGTTGTTTCGTAACTCTATCGATTTAGGTGGTGGATTGATTATTCTTGTAAGTCATGCCTAGATTGGTTCATTGATGGATTATGAGACAAGGGATTATAGAACCTAGGTTTTTTAGACCTCTATAGATAATGGAGAAATTAAAGATGGTAACCAATTGGATATATCTTCCTCAAGGGTACTAGTTCATTCATAATGTCTTACATGTTTCATATCTTCATCGTTGTTATTCTAACATGTCTCGTGATTTTTATTTTGAAGATGTCAATATAGATGATGATAATTTTTTATGAAGTTTCTACTTCATATAATTGAATGTGTAATAAATACTAAATGATGGTGGGAAGTTCCATTGGTATCGGTGTTATGGAAGCACAATCGATTACAGGATAAGACCATGGAGTGGGAGTTAGATATTCATGATCAATGGTTGGATTTATTCTTTAATGTGGCTCAACCACCCTCGAGAGAGAAACATTGTCATGAGTTGTTTTAAGGAGGTGATAAGTAAGATATATGATTATTATTATGGTTTGGATCATTTAATTTTCAGTATTAACATTTTCATTTTCCTAAATGGATGTGTTTAATGGGGTCAAATATGTTTGTAGTGTTCTTGGGCTTGGAAAAAATCATATGGTAAGGAATTTTTAGAAATAGGGATAGGATTATGGATTTTATAACCTTAGGTCACAATATTGGGAATAAAAAATAATAGATAATGGTTTATCAAACCATTCACTAAGATCCAAATAACCTTGAATTTTTTTCAATTTACTATAGGTTCACCATGCATGGTTTATGCATGGTTTGTCTAACCGCTTTCCAAGACCATGTGGGTGTGGGATTCATGCCAATGTTGATTGCATATTTTATGCAAAATTGGTCTATCTGTTCCCCTAAACTATATAATGGTTGTGTACAAGGACAGTAGGTTACCATTTTTGGTTCATGGTTTGTACAAATGTGTATTCAAACTATGCACCCCTTTAAAAATGATAAATGACCATTTTTCCCTCATAGAATTTAATACCTAAATCAACAATATGTCCCCTTCATTTAGCATAGAATGTCCACCGTGAGGGATCTCCCTTCTTCCCAATTCTATTATTTTCTAGATATCTCTCATCTAGTATTGGTTTCAATTGTATTTTACCATTTTGGATCCCCCTGGGTAGCTTTGGTACTCCTCTTGCTTCATTTCTTTATTTTCTTCACTATCTCTAATGTTATCTCCATGAAAACTAATATTCCATATTTTCAATCCATTTTTTTAGTTTTCTATTTTATCTTATTATAAGCTAAATTAAATGATGATAATGGATGATAATTATTCCATAGATCTAGGTTCGATGGTCTATTAATTTTCCCTAAAATTTGTGTTGTTTATAATTTTTCGTTGTTGTGCCGCATGTCGAACATTCCATGAATTGACTCTAAAATGTTTACTCTTACATTTAATTTATTATACCATGAATTAAGCCAATAAATAGTTGTTTTTTAAATTTTTTTAGTAGAATAAATCAGTATGAACCACCCCCTTAGGGTGGGTTCTATTAAATAAAAATGTTTATCATTCATACCTTATAACCAGACCACCCCTAGGTTGTGTTCATCTTTCCACCTGTAAGTGTAATTATATAAATTAATTAAATAAATTGGTAAATGATATTTATACATGAATTTAACAAACATAATCACATTAAATTGAAAAGTTTAGTGGAATTAATGAAATTTTTGTGCAAGTGAAAATTCTCTTGTCCCTCCTGAACACTTGTAAATGAAATCCATAATGGTATAACATGAATTGATAGGGACATGGTTACTAATAATAACCCATTGATCACATATTTCATTATGATTACTATTATTATGTAACATTATGACACCATTATATGTTTTTCTTACCTCGAGAAATCTTTACAGTCCTAACTGAAAATTCCTTGAGTGAACTCTTTGGACTCCACCTGATTCATTAATGTAATTTCTTAGTTGTACACCAGACTTGGACTCAATCAATGTCTTATATATGTGAATACCTCATTTTGACATCAATGATTCACCAGTAAACTTTTTAAAATATAATTCCCTGGATTATCACCTTAGATTCAACATTATTTCCTCAAACACAGACTGCCATGGATTACCTCTTTGGGCTCCAATCAAGACTATAGTTAGGTTACCCTGGAATGGTTCCTTAAAAAAGATAAGGAAACCTATAACATGGGAATTCATGTCCAATCCTAATTATTGGTCTATATTCATATATTTCTTTCTTGAGACAAAGCTTGTGTTTTTTCTAGTTCATCTTCATTTCGTAGTTTTCCATCATTATTACACCACACAATATTAGTAATTATTTTTTTGACAGGATTGTATTAGACATCAACATATTAGTTTGAAATTTTATATGTACATTGTTATTTCACAGTGATACAACTTATATTCACATATTGGATTTGATTAGTAAACATTAGTTGTATCCTACTAACTCTTACAAACACCTTTTTCTGGCCATTGTTTTGTACCTAAGAAAAAACCTTATGATTGTAAGGAAAAAGGGAATATCCCAGCTATGGATGTTGTATTCCCATTCGTAATGGTGTTTGAAGTAGATAACTAATCATGTCTTCAATATTATCATGGATAAAATGTTTTTGGTATTTTTTTCTCTTTTGGGTATACGAGCATTGTATTTTGTTTTCATATTTCCATGTCTACATGACTTCTAAATTTTATTATCATGAAATCATAATTATTTATTCTTTTGGTATAAATTTCTATTATTGTCGTTTTATTTTATAGATATTATTTACTTATATTTCATTATTATTCACACTATGTTTATTTATTAATTTCACTACATATTTATTATCTTTCACTGAGTTGTGCTCTGATAAAGAGGGTATAGTATCCCCCAGCATACCACCATAGACCCTCGATATTATTCAGTATCTTCTACCATATAGTGATGTGTGCTTGAGTCCCCGTGGCCAATCGGGGTTTGTTTCTTATGAATGAATCAGGACTAGGGATTCATATATAGTTTGTGATAAATTTTTCATGACTATCATATCAACAAACTTTGTTGAAATGAAAGGTACCTAAGTTCTTATTGAAAAATTAATTTGAAGAGAATTTCAAGGAAATAAGGAGAATGTTATTCAATGCACTTGTGGTCACACTACCCTCTGATAGAGAAGGGTTTGTGATATATAGTGATCCATCGGATAAGGTATTGGAATGTGTTCATTCATAGAATGATATTTTGGTTGCACATGTCACTCACCAATTAAAGGATTATGAGAAATATTACTTAACATGAGATTTTGAACTTACAACATTAATTTTTTATTGGGAGATATCAAGTTAATCTCATTATGGTGAAATGTATGGAATATCTACCAATTATAAAATCTCAAATTATATATTCAAATAGAAACAATTGAATATTAACTAAAAGAGATAATTAGAGCAGATTAAGTATTATGACTTCTCAACACAGTAATATCCGTGGAAGGTAAACACGATGACTAATGATATGATTTAGAAGGATTATGATGGATTTTATAGGTTGAGAATTAAAAAGATCAAATAAATATATATTTTTAGATGATGGAACATGAAAGAATAAGGAATGAAGAAAGGTCAAATCATTCTTATACGAATGTTCAAACATTTACACATGTGAACATTAAATATTCTTATAAAGAATATATATATCTAAAAAATAATTTATGCAATATTCCCATGTTTATTCATGATAGTGATGAAATGATAAGGTTTTTAATATGAGTATGAATCTTTTCAATACCATAATTGAAAATGAACTATTAGATCAAGCTCGTAGTTCACATTTCTTATTAATCATGTAGGTATCATGATTTATAGTGATCATAAAGATTATTTCTAGTGGTACAACATGAATAAATATATTGTGGATTATGTTTCTTAGTGTTTGGTATGTGATAACGTTAATACTGAGAGACAAATTTCTAAAGGGATGTTACAATAATTACTCCTAATTGAGAGGAAATGGGAAAGAATCATCCTAGATTTCCTCATGGGAATCCCCAAGACATCTAAATAGAAAAATGTTTTTTGGGTTGTATTTAATCATCTTATAAATTTAAAAAATTTAATTTCTATTTGATAAGTTTTCACACTTGATCATTTCTCAAGGTTATATGATAAATAATTGGTAAGGTTACATGGAGTACCAATATCAATTGAATTAGATAGATATATTAATCTTACCTCACAAGTCATATATTTTTTTCAAAAATATTTGAACAAAAATTTTATATTTATCCATACATATCATCCTCATATATATTTTCAGTGTGAGTAAACCATTCTGAACCTAAAAGATATGATAAGAGATTTCTTTATGGATTTCAAGGTATCTTGGGATCAACAACATTTTCTAATTGAATTTTCTTATAATAGTATATTTTTCTTGATCATTGGGATGGATCCTTATGATGTTATTTTTTAAAATATGTATAGGACTCTAATATATTGTGATGAAGTCGAGGAATAAAATCTATTGGGACATTTTCAAGATGAGAAAATAATAAATAAATTTAGATTAATTAAAAAACATATCAAGTAAACTCAGATCTAATAGAAATATTATGCTGGAAATCATTAGTGATATATAGAGTTTATATATAGTGATAAAATGTTCTTATAGATATCTCTTTGGAATAAGGTTGTGAGAATTGGAAATAATAGAAATAAAATCTACTAATATATCAATATAAATTAGATTATTGATATGATAGGGATGAAAACCTATTATTAGTGCTTTGTTTGAATCTCAACCAAAATTAATGATGTTTTCCTTTAATCTATTCTGATAAATTTCATACCATATCCTTCACATGTATTAATCTTTGATTCTATAGCGCTAAAATATGGTATTTCTTATAATGAACAATTTCTAGAAATCTAGGATAATAGAGATAAATTTCAATATAATAGGTACACTCATAGAGTTAAGGTTTTATAGAGTAATTTTAAATTAGAAGATGAAATTTGGGGTCACAAGGTTGTTATGATAAATATGTACTATAGTTTTTTATTGGAGTGACGAAATTTAGAGGGTAAAATAATTCTATGAGGGTAGAATGTTACACCCTGAGATTATATAATATATTTATCTATTATACATTTATGTGTTTGATATACTGTGAAGAACACAACAACGAAATTATACAGAAAAATATCATATAACATAAAATTAAAATCATTACATGGTATTAAAATTAATTATAATTGTTTAATAGAATTTCTAATCCAATTAAGAAATACTGTTGACCATAAGTACTTGTACTCATGTATTTTGTTTGTGATAATTTTTTGTGTCTTATATGTTTTACTGAAAAATTAATTCAAATTACCAAATTTATGTAAAAATTATTATTTTCACATTTATAAAAGGAATTCATTAGTTATAAATTTGTTTATAAATTAATATAAAATCATATAAAGGTAAGAATTTTTTTTAAAACTACTTTTATTCATGAAATATGTTTTTATAATAATATATAAAAATAGTAAATATTGATGAATTATTTTAATGAAATTTTTATATAACATAATAAATAATAAAATTTAGTATTGATTTAATGGTCATTACAAGGAAATTAATGATAATAAGTTGGGATTTGATCTTAAAATGATTTTTTTCCAAAAACACTTGTTGCAATGTTTTTCATGATTATTATAAAATTAAATACATTCACTTATATTAATTGAATATGATAATATTATTTCCAAATTTTTAATGACCATTTCCAAATTTTTTGATGTGTTCACTTTCATTTATTTCATAATGAATAGTATGTATGGTAAAATATTTCATCTTGGGTTCAGGTTAAAAATGGATAAAGAAGGGGTAAAACTAAAATTTATGGTCTAAAATATAACTTATAATGGTATATATTTAATTTTTTGAATAAATTTACACCATAAATTACCATATAATTTTACCATTTCCCAGTTTTTCTCACTTTCACTTGATAATGAATTTATTATTTTTTAATATTTTAAGTATTTAAAAGAGTGTCACCCACCTCAGTTATAAAAGGTGACCTATTTATTTACTTATCCTCATGTTTTGAACAATATAGTTCATCCAATATCTAAAAAATATATTTATAAATTCCCTCATCACTTCTTAGATATTTTTTTCTTCCTGAAAGACCAACCATTCAATGTTTAATGTGTAAGCCAAATGAGGTTTCTAAAAGAATAGGTAAATTGTACTTACTGATGTATTTTATTTTAATTCCTCTGTAACCTC
Organism: Viscum album; assembly: GCA_963277665.1. Lineage (NCBI taxonomy): Eukaryota > Viridiplantae > Streptophyta > Magnoliopsida > Santalales > Viscaceae > Viscum > Viscum album. Next base: position 1,997,005,868 of record OY728151.1, read on the forward strand.
CTATAAATAGTATATATCCATCCTGAAAAAATTAAATAGATTTATTTAAAAAATATAATGATTTTATGTTAATGGTACGCCCATTTTCTATATCGTTTCCATTTTATGAGAAATAATAACGTCATTTGTGAGTACGTTTGGACTACCACCTCCATGGAGTGATGTGATTCATTTTTCATTTTCATCATATATGGATGGTCATATGGATTGATTTAAGGAATATATAAGAGGGTTATGATATTATTATTCATTTTTTAGGATATATAATTATTTTTCTTTATTTTTTTCTATTATTTTTTAAATGAAAACATTACTCATGTGTTTGTATGAATTATAGTCTCTATAAAGTGATGTAATTTATTTTCAATCATTGTACTATATAAATGGTTATAAAAGTGTATATAATTACTAAATATTATAATTTTAACATTATTATGATTTATTAGATGATGAAACCATGACTTAGGTGCATGTACCTGAACCGTTGAGCCAAAACAAGCACAAGAAATGGAAAATTTAACACCTGAATATTGATTTTAATGGAGACTTGACAATAAATTGGTATTCAAAAATTATAATGCAATGATATATTTTAATATAAGTTTGAATATTGTTACTCTAAATATTTATAATAAATCTAAATTTATTACCTTGGACTATAATAATTCATATGAAGCATGTCAACACATGAGGTAGGGGTTTATATTTCAATCGGATTTGTTCTCAGGATTGACTATGTTAAATTTCAGTTCATGGAAAATATTTTATTATTTTGTTTTACAATACACATATCATCTTATAATGTGGTTATTTTTTTATTATTTTCATTTTTTATATTTTTTATTATGTCTTCTATACTTAAAAAAGTTGAGAAAATGTTTTTAATAAAAGTTGGCCACATTTCCACTTTGGTCGATGAAAATTTCATTCAATGTCCCTGTTCATTAAATTTATTTCAAGAATAATATTTTATTTGATCAATTTATTTTTTAAATTCAATTTTAATGCTATTTTTTTAAATATTAAAATTGAATTTTGATATTTTTTTAAAACATGATATTTTAGACTTTTTATAATAAAGTGTTAAATGAATCATTTTTTAATATATACCGCATGAACCTCTTTTACCAACATCATAAATATTACATTATTAGATGATCCCTCTAAAATTTCCCTTTATTATGTTAAATAAAAATTGTTTATTAATATTCATGAATTTTTTATATTATCAAAAGAAATTGATATTTTTCTAATGCATTAAATGAATGGTTTGAATGTTTTTAAAAAGTTATTTTTCATCTATTTCGACATCCTTTTTATTATTATTCACTATGTATAATAAATGATGATACCGTCAATTTTACTTTTTTGTATATATTATTGTTATTTGATGATGAAATTTTTAAGAAAATAGTTTCTTTTCCATGGTTTATGCTATAAAGGAATGACGAATGTTTATATCTTCTCATGGCACATTAATATTTGTTTTTCATTATGTAACGGGTTTTCCAGAAATTATATAGACCTCCATTGTAATGGTTAATGATTAATATATCATGATATAATATGAAAGAGAATGAGGAGTGCATCTATTCTTGGATTGTAAAGAGTTTAGGTAGTGAACCCAATCCATTATTGGAGTTCTTCCACTATGTGACAATGGTCTTAACAATGTTCTTTGACAGATGAAGTGATTTTATATCATTATATTCATTAAAAAATTAATATTTCATGTCCATATTCTTATGTTATGTTCTTATGGCACATGATTTATCAATTATGATTCTTAACTCTTATTACTCGTGTATTTTTAAATAATAATGCTTTATACCATGACTCGTGATTTATGATTTATAATTTATTAGGTGTGCACATTCTATGTTATGATCATGAACTCATACCCTTATTCTTATCTTATACTTGTATATGATCATAGATTGATATCCTTAATGTTTAATCTTACTGAGCATCTAGATCACCCTTTCTTATGTTTCTATTTTCCCCAAGTTATAAAAAAATGTTATTAAGTAATGAATATTCAATACTCATTTTACCTCACCCAACCCACCACTATCATGAGTTTCTAATCCACCCCATTTATTATTGAGATTCAAAATTAAAAGGACTCACTATCATGAATTACCACTATTATCGAGCCATAATCATTCTATTATCCTTCAACATGACTAACAAGAAAATTTAATAATAGAATCCCTTGACTAGATCCATATCATCACTAGGCCTCACTGTCTCTAACCTCTACAACCACCAAGCCCCCATTGTACCCATTTCCCTTGACCAGAATCCTAAACTCTTTAATCGATGATCCCCATTTTTCCCAATCAATTGTAATTACCCTATCCCTAGATCCCTGAATCACCAAACCACACATACCCATCTAAAGATCTCTCTATCAGCCTACAAAGATGATTTTATTCAACTTGGTAATTATTATTGAATAAGTTTCATACATTTTCTATATATTTTGATGTATAATTAAATGTATCATTAGGATAATATATCTAGAATAAATTTAAATTGTTATAAATTTATTTTTGGGCATATTTTCAATTTATTAAAAACTATAGATTTATTTTTGATATATTTTATTAATTTATAAATAAAATGTTATATGATATTAAATTTAAATTTTAGGTATTCCCTAATTCAAATTTTTTGTAACATGATTAAATATATTTTTTTCAAAAATGAATATTATTTTTCCATGATTTTAAATATAGAGACATTGGAAATTATTTTACTAATTTTTAATGCTTCGTATCATCTCTTTTGTTCTGAACCAGATTCACTTTTTGTTAAGCATTTTTATCCATTATTTAAATATATATTATATTTCTAAATTTTAATTATTATATAGTGGATACTAAGAAAATTTTGGATTTAAAAGTGCGGGTTCTACCCACTTTCAAATAAAAAAAAATTAATATTCCTTTTTGATATAGATCCTATAGAGCCAAAGATTAATTCAATCCGAATAGGGAAAGAACATTAAAATCCCCTCTCAATGAATATGGCATATGGGGTAAACCCTTCATCATAGACTGTAAGGGAATTAATTTGTAGAACATATTTATAGTATATATGATATTCATAAGTTAATAAAATAGTTTTTTAATCATTAATCTATCATGGGATGGGGAAAAATCAGTGGTTGTTGAACCAAAAGCAATTAAAAATTTATTTATCATTGTATGTTTTCATTTCATGGCCACATTTATTACAGGAAAGGTGTTAGACCTTGGTCATATGTGGATCTTAAGAAAATGATCTCACTTTTATTAAATATAACTAAATGGGGGATAATACCAATTATTAAAGTCCACATTTATATAATTTTGGATATGAAGGAATAAATCAATGTGGTATGGTAAATAGGGAACATCCACATGAAACCCTGTATTTTTCGGCTGTCAGAATGGGAGTCTAACTTCAAACCCTACATCCAAAAGCACATGAATTCATAGGTGTGGACTCAAATTCATGGGATTCCAGGGGTATACCGGCATCCTAAAATTCTCAATGACTTAGCCTTTGGATTTGTATCCCCTCTTAAAATTGATCGGTGCACCCTAAATGGTGACTTTGGTCTCTATAAAAGGGTCCTTATTGAAATAAGAATTGAGCCTCCTCTACTTCTGAAAATACCCATTATTATGAATTATCATAAATTGGAGTTCAGTGCTAAATTTGATTACATTCCACCCTTCTGTGATAATTTCAAAATAGTGGGACATTAAATCAAAATCTACAAAATGGTTAAAAAGTAGGTAGCACTATCCCCTAGTGCCACACCTAGAAGGGAATTTCCAAAAGGTATGTAGACTAAATCATTGGATAATATTAAGAATGATCATCCTAAATAGGTAAAAAGTGTCAAAATGGGAAATTTTTCTAGCATAAGAAACTCATGGGATGACTTGGCTAAAGAGGAGGAGCATCAACAAACCCCGACTCATTTGGATGAACAGCGTGATGCCAGAAATATACAATCTGAAACCAGAAATCATGGAATTATGGAGAAGAATTGTGGATATAATTTTTTATTTATTTCATCAGATGTTATATCAATTGTATCTACTCTTCAAAAAGTGGAATACTTGGTTGAGATTATCTCTTGGTATATAAATGGATCCATTTAGTTGGAACTCATAGGTTTATATGGATTTGAATAGTTTCTAGACACAAATATGGTGTATGGAATGATGCATGATCAATTGGTTTCAGTTATTTACTTGGATCTTAATGGTTTAGATGATCCAAGATGTGGTTGGGTACCGATAAAGTTTCTAGAATGATGCATGTACACTAGGTATTTGGCACAACATTAGGAGAAACAAATTTTAATATTGAAATTAAGAAAAATGGGACAGTCACAAATCATATGGTTGATATTATAGAGGAAACATATAATATTTCTGATCTAGAATCAAAGAGAAATACTAGATAGTATGAAAAAGATAAGAAAATAGAGGTAAAATAAAATGGGGATGACACCCACAAATCATGGTCAAAATGAGGATCCTTTTCTGGAACTGTCAATGCATAGATAACCCTATAATTGAAAGTTACTTAAGGATACTTGTAGGTATTTATGAAAATGATTACATTGGAATTTTTGATCCAATGAAAACATCCAAATGATGTAATTTTTTTTTGATAATAGTGGGTATCACCTTCTATGAAATACTCAAGCCTGCACCATCTATGAAAAACTTTGGCTTTTGGTTCTGAGTTCTATGTAAAGTCCCATAATTGATCATGAGGAAGAACAACTCATCAAATTCACCATCTCCAAGGAAAAAAAATATTATACACAGATATTTATGCTAACAATATTTAAATGGACAAGAGATACCTTTGGAATCAAATCAAATGACTCTCTAGTGCCATCATGGAGTCATGGGTTATTATTGGAGATTTTAATTCCATTCTACACGTTGATGAGAAAATGGGGATGTTTTTAGCTCAACCTTTATCATGTAGTTAAATTCCTTTTAGAGTATGATAATTTTACTAATTTCAACCCCAATAGAGCCAAATTCAGATGGTACAAAAGACATCTTAACAGAATGAGAGCTAACATGATCGACTAAGCTTTGGTGAATAAGGCTTCACTGGGAAATTGTAGATCTATTTATTTTGTCACCTTGGAAAATCATAACTCATATCACAAACCCATTGTTGCGAGATTCCATGGTAATTAAAAGATGATCCCCATCCATTTTAGGTTTAATGAAGCTTGGACAGACCCTCTTAAATTCCACATAATTGTTGAAGATACTAAGTCTAGGCCTGTATAAAATTAAAATCCAATGAATTACATCTCCAAACTGAAATATTTGATATATATTATGAAGGATTGGAGAAGAAAATATTTAACCCACCTTGATGAAGAAATTGATTCTCTAGAACAATATTTTCATTCAATTAATGAGAGCAGCACTAAGATTAAATTACATGGAGGTGTCACTCCAGATTAAGTGATGTATTCTAATCTCCAAAATCTTGTAAGGATCAAATGAAACTTCTAAAAAGACATTTTCATGGACAAGTTCCTCAATAAATGTCATAGAAACACCAATTGTTTCAATTATATCCATAGGGAATTAAGGACCAATAAGAATATTTCCCTTTTGAAAGATGGATGTCAAATTCTTAATGAGTGGAAGGCCTTTTCTAATCACATTTTTCTTTTTATTAGAGTCTTTTCAATGGGAATCTATGTAACGATGATACATGGGATGGTATCATTCCAAAGATCCCCACTAAGGCTGAAAATTTTCTCCTCACAACTATTCCTATGGATATTGATGTTAAGGATGTTGTCTTTGAACCTTTACATATGAAGCTCACCTAGACCAGATGGATTCCCTAACCATTTTTCAACATTTTTGGGAGAACATCCAGGATGATGTTTTCGAACTGGTTTTTAATTATTTCATGGTTGGATCCTTAACTAAATTATTTAATGTATAATTTATTTAACTCAGTCTAAAGGTTGATAATTCATGTGACATTATCCAATTTAGACTAGTTTCTCTTATCAACACAATACACAAAATCATGAAAAATATTTTGTCCAACATAATTTCTCAGATCTCAAACCAAATCATTTATGGGAATCAATTTGGTTTTGTTCAATAAATTAACATATAGGATTGTTTTATTTCTACATTGGAATGTGTTAATACACTTTTGAAGTCAACAATTAGAGGAAATATTCTCTTAAATATTGACATCAAAAAACCTTTTGACACTATGGATTGGGGATTTATCTGCAATGTTCTCTCATGTTTTGGCTCTAATAGAACATTTGTTAGTTAGATCAGATCCCTACAAGGGTCTTCCTACATTTTTGTTTTAATTAATGGGTCCTTGGAGGACTAATTAAAGATATTAATAGGGGTGACACAAGGATACCCCATATACACTATCATGTTTTCCATTGTAGAACACTATCTCTGCCGGCTCTTACTCCTTCTGGTGAACAACGGTGGTTTGAAAACCACCCAAGAAGAACTAGCTATTTCAGCCCAATGTAATCTCTTTTTTTCTGATGGTATTATCATATTAATCAATGAGATAGGAGTAATATCAAAAACATAAACAAGGCCCTTCTAAAATATGAATGTGTGTCTAGCCAGGATGTCAGTTAGAGCATGTCTTTTATATTATTGAAAAGAATATATCAGCTTCCATAAATATGGTTGTGGTCGATGATATGAGAATAAGGGAAGGGTAATTACCATTTATCTATCTTGGTGTTCCCATGTTCTGGGGAAGACCTCAGGAATCATTCATCACCAATATTCTAATTAATGTTTTAAGATATTTGGCCTCTTGTAAAGGTGCATCCCTTTCATTGGCCGGAAGAACATTACTTTTCAAGCATGTGATTCTATCAATGATGTTTTACCTTTTAATGGTGTACTTATAGCCTTCCTCAGTCATTAAATACATCAACACTTTGATGAGAAATTCCATTTAAAGTGGAATTATATTGGAGAAAATATTGTTAAAAATTTATGGAAAACATTTGCATGCCTTATGTTCTTGGCAGCCTCGGAATCAAGAATCTGGCCCTTTTCAATCAATCCCTACAAGCCCAATTTATCTGGAAACTTCTCAAAAATACCTCAAACACCTTGGATTTTATTATTTCTGGGTTTTTTTTATAAATTTAAAATAGGGAATGCCTGCATGGATTCGTCAATATGGGCTAAAGGAAATCTCCCACAATATTTTCAAGCATGCTCATTGGAAGGTTAGTTCCAATTCGTCAATCAAGATCTATACTGAAAATTGGGTGGGGAGTCATCTCATAGAGCACATTGATCATGCAGATCATGGAATTGAATATATCATCTCTATTAAAGAACAAATTTCTAGTCTTAATTGTCATCCATATGACATCAAACATATTTATGTGAAGATTTATATTCTTAATTTAGGAAGACATGCCTATATGGGAGCTAACCTTAAATGGGGAACATCACTCCAAGGCCTTCTAAAAACATCTTGTCTAGGGATCCCAAAAATTGATTGGTAATTTCAATGAAAAAAATGTATTTCCCCTTAAATGATAACATTTTTCTGGAGATTTCTCCCTAAAAATGTTGTTGATACTAACCTACTATAGGTTGTTATTTATCTTTTCTAAAGGTGTCTGCTCTGCCACCCACACCATGATGATGTTGACCACCTTTTTCATTGCTTCAAGACAGCATCAAATCTATGGAAAAATATTTTTGTTATATTTGAGGTTCGTCCAGCAAAACAAATGTCCTTACGGAATTACTGCATGCACTACAAGATATTGAGATGTCCAAGAATCTCACAATCCTCATTAAGGCAACCTGTGTTGAATTGGTGCATGACATCTTGAGAGGACAGAATAATCCTATTCATGAATTATATAGCTTCTATTATAAATCCCTCTTTGCTAAAATTGTGATGGAGGTATATAATGACAACATGTTCATACTAAACAAAATGACAATTTAGGGAATGATCTCACTATTCTAAGGTGATGGATGGTCCATGGAAGCTAACCTCCACCATTCAACAAGCATGAAGTTTTCTTGTTTCCCCCATTTTCTTGCTAGATAAAATGAAATTATGATGGGGCCTTAAAAAATATAGTTCTAGCAGGATATGGAATTGTCTTCATGGACTTTTTGGGGATGTTATTGAACACCAATTTTGTTCTCATGGAACTACAACAGCCTTAGAAGTGGACATGACTAGTTTAGTAAATTTTTTCAACATTAAAAAGTATAAGAACTAGAACAACAAATGGTTTGAGTGTGATTCCAAAACCATTTCCCAAGTTGTCAAAACAGGGAAAATTACTTGTTCATGGAAAATGATAAGGAAATGGGTTAATTTCATCCACCAGTTAACATCAATGATCTACATTATCATTCATGTTTTCTATGAAGAGAATCCACTTGTGGATGCACTTGAAAACAACATATTGCATTAAGAGGTTTTAATTTTTTATATCACTCTCCCTAATCATATTTTATCAATGTTATATAGAGATAAATTTAATATTCCCTCCTTCAGACTATTATAGACATTCTGTTACTAAAATTAAGATCCAATGAGCTAGATTTTATCCAAAAAAACTATTTAATCGATACATATAACAATAGTTGCTAATTTTTATTTCAAACTGAATTTATATTTTGATTTAATTATTATTTTTAAATTACCATATTATATTTTAATTTTAACATTAATTTGTAATATATATTAATTTTTTATGTAAAAAATTAATTTTTTATTAATTTTTTATCTAAAATGTATTGTTTTACCTCAATATATTTATTTTACTAAATATTTTATTTTAAATTGTAGTAAACTGATTTCATATGGATATAATTTATATTAAATTACCATAGAATATATCTCATTGTGTTAAGGGAATAGATATGTTTTTGTATTTTAAAATTTAAAATTGATATATAAGAGGTAGAATAAAATTTATATATCCCAAATTTAAATTAAAATAGTTGATGGAGAGAGATGAAATATTTGAACACTTTATATTGAAACAATTCTATCATTAGTATTTTATAGGTATTTAGAATGAAAAATAAAACATTTCAAAAAATTTGAGTCGAGATGTCTAATATCAAAATGAACATGTTAAAGACTTAGTGGTGAGAAATGAAATTCAAAACCTGATTTTAATGTCTCGGATTTTTTTCCATGTTTTATTTTAATATTATGTGGGAATTTTTTTGAGGACAGTCTTCAAGACGGCGTGCAGTTCTGTGTCTCAGTGATCCCAGAACAAATGTTTTCATTAAATTAAATAATATAATTTTCATATGGGTGTGGTTTTCCTGGAAAAGCGGAATAACTCATGAACTGATGCTTGGATTAGAAATCTGAGGGCACGGTTGCATCTAGAGTAGTGGGTTTACCCTAGAAGAGACCTAACATCGGCTGGCACAGACCAGTGGTGAAATATGGTTTTTTTTACGTAACCGTGATAAAATATTTATTACAAATATTTCATTAAAATATTTGTTGTAGAGAAATATTTATCTTTCGTCCTTTTAAATAAAAGATTAATCAGGGGTCTAGGGTTACAAACCTCATAACCCTGAAACCCTTGGTGGATCTGGATGCTCTGGAGAAAACCTCCTGATGTAGCGACGACGACACAGAAACCAGATCTTCGCCAATGAACGTCACAAATCCAAGTAGGGCGTTTTATCTCTTTGTGATTTCTTTTCCCATTTCTTTATTCCTATGAAAAACACGGACTAATCAACGAATAGATTATCTTGCGGTTTGACCATAATTGCGGGATGGGATTTTGAAAGGATTTTGGTATATTAATCCATGTTGATTTATTATTATTGATTTCTGCTCCGTTTAAGCCTATCAACAGGGGCAGATTAACGTCGTGCCTAATGACGACAGAGGTTCGTTCCTCAAATTTGTTTCAATTGGATTTTCTTCCCTTTTTCATTCGCGTGTTCTTCGCTTTCTTTGTGGGGCGATGAATAATGAATTGTTGTGCATCTGTTCTATGATTCAACTATCACAATTGAAGAATTGACACCGCAGTGACCTTGCGGAGGTGTGAAGACGATTTCGACAGGTGGATCAAAGCGGATCAGAAGATATCATTTTTCAAATGATTTCTGCACGAGTGGCCGAAATCGGATTTCAAAGCCGATCAAGGGCCCAAAACCCATGTATTCAGCATCACAATGATGAGGAAACACAAAGTCTTGTGTTTTGAGGAAAATAGACAGTATAATCGGAAACTGGAAGATCGGGCAAGGCACGGAGGAAGAAGACGGCGTTCTGGAAATTTCCTGACTACACGGCATGTAGTATGGGCTACACGGTGTGTTTTCATCGGCGGACCACCTGGAATATACTCTGGGAGTATACAGGCACGGTTTGGGTAGACGACCAAGGACATGGTGTGCATACCCTTCCTCGGCCAGACCCGGCCAGATACATTGGGTACCCCGTGTACTGGTACATGGGCAGGCAACACGGACAGAGACTGTGTACGGGCACTTGGCCAGCGTACACGGAGCAAACCCTAGGTTCTTAGAAACGGCGTGTAATTCTTATACGTGCCATTTATTGGAGTATTACATATCGTGGATGGATGACACAGAACGTTTACACGGGCAGTACCTAGGGTCGAGGAACAAGTCGTGTAACCATACTACATCCCGTGTAACCAGTTTTTCATGGCTTGAGCTAGTTATATTATATGAATTGGACTAGTTTCCTAATGGATTTCTCCCTTTTCCTTCCTCTATAAGGTTTCAGGTATAATTTCCTAAATCCAGGAGTATGATCCCTTCATCAGTACTTCTTGAATAGAGTTATTGGAATCCCCTCTGTGAGACTTGGAGTCGGATCCTCTATTCATTCCTAGAACCCTATGTAGAGTTATTGGTATCGACGTGACCTACTTTACCTGGGTTTCGATCCTCTACCTAGAGGATCAGATCAGACTGAGTCATTGGAATCACCCCATGGTTATTGGTTGTGATCCTCATCTGGCCATCATGTTCTCAAGTGCTTGTGGAGTGTGTTCTCCCCGAACGAGTACTTCGTACCTCTCTCTTCAGTCCTATAAGTGTGTTCTACTTGTTATGATTAGTGGAATCTTTGAGCTGGATCTTAGTGGTGGTTTCACAATGGTCAATCATGTATGATTATATCTTTATATTCATGCTATATGTTCTGTAAACCTATACTATGTATAGCTGACTGTATCTTTCCTTTATGTAATTTTCCCTTGATGCATTCATTTGTGGTTTTTGGGGTGTCCTACTGGGTATTGTTATACTCACCCTGTAAGGGCTTTTCCCGCACGTGTCGTGTCTTGTGCAGACAAGTGAGGCTTTGACAGGATTCTAGGCGGAGCAGGACCAGACGGTGCTTAGTGAGATCAGACCGGCCGAGGAGTGTTCCTACGGCTATAGATTTTAGTCCCAGTACCTTTATTTACCAGTTGGACTTTGTTGCAGACTCTTTTGGTGGGATTGTAATTTTGGCCCAGGGTTTTACATTACTGAACATTACTTTCCTGTTGTACTATATTGTTTGTGATTTTTAGTATATGCATGCATTTATCTTTTTAGTAGTTTTTACTTTTCATCTTTGTGGGCTTGGAGATGTGTGTGTGTGTGTACAGGTTTATAGGCAATGCCTCAAATGTTAGTGATATGCCTACTCGGTGCTAGTCACCAGCCCCTGGCCTGTTGGAGGTAGGCTTGGGGAGTTGCGGCTCGGGCCCCACTGGAATGGGTCGTGACAGAGTGGTATCAGATGTGGTCATTTCTACCTTAGGATAGAGAGTCTGTGAGTTGGTTTGGGGTAACAGTGTTATGTTTTTCAAGTTTGGCTTTCAGGCCAGGGACACCAGTGTTGGTACGGGCATCCGACGTATCCATACACCAGGACTCTGATAACTTTCTTTTCGACTTGGAACATGAGGTCACTAGTTGTAGGGGAAAATAATGGTACATGCATCAAATAGGGATGGGTTGTGGTTTCCATGTCCTTCTTGAGCCAGCTCTACATATATACTCACTGACTGTGATACATCTTGTTTTGTTACAGGATGCCTCCACGATGCGCACCCACTAGGATCCAGTAGCTCGATCAAAAGGATGACCCCCTCAATGATGAAGCTTTGATTCAGGGACCAGATCCCCCGGTTTTACCTTCGGGTGGTGTGCCAGCTTTCCCACCACCTGTGGAGTAGTGTTTAGTGCCTGTTGTACTAATATAGGAGGAGCGCAGGCTGAGCGCACTTTACATGTTTCAGAGATAGAAACCCCCCAGGTTTCGAGGCGACCCTGACCCTCCGGAAGTAGAAGACTAGCTTGAGGCAGTGTCAAGAGTCTTCCATTTGGCGAGGACACCAACAGACCAGATGGTGATCCTGGCAACGAGCCTTCCGCATGTCTCGGCAGGGTGATGGTGGAGTTTGTTTATCCAGACCCACGATGAGGTGACTCTTGCATGGTCGGAGTATGAGCGTCTCTTCAGAGAGGAGTTTTCACCAGTTACCCTGAGAGTGGTATGTATACAGGAGCTTCTTCAGCTCCAGCAGGGAACCATAACGGTGACTGACTATTCATCGAGGTTTACCGACCTCTCACGGTACTCAATGGATATGGTTAGGGATCAGTACTTCAGAGCTTAGACTTTTGATCGGGGCTTGCACAGATAAATCCGAGCTAGCATCATCCCTATGAGCATTCCTACTTATGTTAGGGTGCACGAATTGGATTTGGTGGTCTAGAGATTCTTGGCAGAGTAGAGACAGCCGACATTTGTCAGTAGTGAGCGAACTAGAGCAGAGACCGCAGCAGCAGGGAGCCGACGTCAGGGACCCAGGCATGGGAGACGTTTTCAGATTAGATCCCAGGACAGGGGATCCGTCGTACAGGGTTCATAGGGTGCATCCAGCCATCCTTGAGACGAGATTCTACTATTGTGATGGTAGGGGAAATCTCGCTCGATATTGTCAGACCAGTCATACTACAGACATAGGAGTAGTGGATGGACCACCGAGGTAAAGGCAACACGTGGAGTAGATAGATCCATGGGGTGGAGGATGTGTTAGAGGAAGTGGGAGAGAAACTGGAGGTGGTTGGCATTTTGACCTTTTACCACCACCATCCCCAGGAGGTCCACCCCAGGCTCAGGGAGCTGGTGCACAGAGGTAGGGACATCTGCAGGCGGTAGAGGCTTATGACCCAAGTACTCCTAGAATGATTAGAGGTAAAATCTATGTCTTTTCTACTTTGGTTGTCGTACTTATTGACACAATTTCTAGTCATTATTTTCTAGCTTCTTATCTTGTTCAATACCTTGAGATTCCAGTTGAGTCGTTGAATCTAGCCTTACTCTTAGAAACACCGACTGTAGAAGATTCATAGATCACACACCTTTGCAGATAGTGTGACATGACCCTTGGAGGAGAGAGTTTCAGTTGGAACCTCTTGGTGGTAGCATCGAGGACATAAGATGTCATTCTTCGTATGGACAGGCTATCCACAGTTCATTCTCAGATTGACTGTTTTAGGATAAGGGTACAGTGTGTCCACAGTGATTGAATGAGGTTCTCTTTCGTCAGTGAAAAGGAGACCCAAGAAGCACAGGTTGGACTCATGCGTAGTAATGTACAGCCGATTTCACATCCGATGGCTAGCCTAGCGCTTGGCACAACAGATGTTACGAGTTTCCAGTTTCCGGAAGTAGTGGATGAGTATGAGAACATCTATCGGGAGAATTTCCCCTAACTACCTCCTCATCAGGAGATAGATTTCTGCATTTAGTTGCTACTCGGGACGACACCGATATCAGCATCATCATATCAGATAGCTCCTGCAGAGCTTCATGAGCTGAGGGTGCAGTTGGAAGACTTGCAGAGGAAAGGCTTTGTGAGACCCAGTGTTTCACCCTGGTTGGCCCCAGTGTTGTCTTCCAAAAAGGCATACGGGAGCTTGAGGTTGTGTGTGGATTACCGGCGCTTGAATCAGGTGACCTTGAAGAACCGGTATCCACTATTGAGGATCAATGATCTCTTCGACCAGCTAAGAAGGGCACGATGGTTCTCGAAGGAATATCTATGATCAAGTTATCACCATTTGTGAGTATGGGATGAGGATATAATGAAGATGGATTTCAGATGTCGCTACGATCACTATGAGTACTTGGTGATGCCCCTCAGCATGACGAATGCCCCGGTAGTGTTTATGGGACTCATGAACCAGATCTTTCAGCCCTATCTAGATCAGTTCGTAGTGGTCTTCATTGACAATATCCAATTGTACTCTACGTCCGAGGAGGAGCACCCGAGGCACCTAAGGATGGTTCTGGACACACTCCGAGAGCACTAGTTGTATCGGAAACTCTCTATGTGTTAGTTATGGATACAGGAGGTCCACTTTCTGGGACATGTTATCTCAGCAGATGGTGCGACAGTGGACCCAGCCAAGGAAGAGGTAGTAATAGCATGGATACCACCCTGGAACGTGACACAGGTGCAGAGGTTCCTTGGATTGGAAGGATACTATAGGATATTCATTCTCGCGTTCTCCAGGATTTCAGCACCCATGACATCTTTGACCCGAAAGGGGAATCCTTTCGTGTGGACCGAGAGATTCCAAAAAGCTTTTAGGCAGTTGAGATAGAGTTTGACGAGCACCCCAATCATGAGATTACCAGAGGAGTGTGTCGAGTACGTAGTGTTCTGTGACGCATCAGGAACTGGGCTTGGTTGTGTCCTGATGCAGAGGAAAGTGGTTATTACCAAGGGATCACGTCAGTTGAGACCACAGAAGCAGAACTATGCAACCCATGATCTTGATTTGGTAGCAGTAGTCTTCTCGATGAAGTTGTGGCAGCACTACCTGATGGGAAAGTGGTTTATCGTCTACTCTGATCACAAGAGTCTCAGATATATATTTTTGCAGAAGGATCTAAATTTGAGACAGAGACAGTGTCTTGAGTTCCTATAGGATTACAACTTCGAGATAGTTTATACTCCTGGGAAGGGGAACGTTGTGGAAGATGCTCTCAGTAGTAAATCCAGCTCGCAGTTGCTGGATGAGGTGACGAGACAGTTAGCCTCTTTACAGTTATCCTTCATGGATAGAGGTGAGGTAGCTTACCTTCAGTCAATGGTTGTTACCCCTCTACTCTTACAGCATTTCAGGGAAGCACATCATGAGGATTCTAGCTGTGAGACTCCACATGCTCAGATATCCAGAGGTGATGTTGCCGATGGATATTCAAAAGGTGGGGATCACGTTGTTCTCTTCAGAGGACGCACTGTAGTACCAGTGACGTTTTAGGAGGAGGTTATGAGGGTGTTCGATATATATCCTTTGGTGGTGAATCTAGGCATGGAAAAGATGTTCTAGGACCTCCGACGTCAGTTCTGGTGGCCAAGAATGAAGAGGAGTTTGAGAGAGTTAGTTCCTCGGTGCCTTACTTGTCTACAAGTAATGGCTGAGCACCAGGTTCCAGCAGGATTGACTCAGCACCTTGAGGTTCCACAGTGGAACTGGGACGGGATATCCAGGGACTTCGTGAAAGGTTTACCATGTACATCTAGTGGACACGATTCCATCTGGATGATCATTGATCGACTCACCATGTCGTCCCACTTCCTAGCCATACGGGAGCAGAGTTCGGTAGACAGATTAGGATGCCTCTACGTGCAGTAGATAGTTCGACATCATGGAGTTCCATCCATGATCATCTCAGATCATGATTCTCGTTTCACATCCCATTTGTGGAAGGGATTTCAATAAGCTTTTGGGACTCAGTTACGCTTGAGAAAGTCTTTCATCCATAGACTGATGCTCAGACAAAGCGGACCATCCAGGTTCTAGAGGATATGCTACGAGCTTGCATACTTGAATTTGGTCATATCTAGAAGGATCACTTACCAATGGTGGAATTTTCTTATAACAACAGTTATCATTCAAATATTTTTATGGAACCAATCAAGGCTTTGTACGGGCGACCATGCAAGTCACCACTTTGTCGGACTGACCTAGGAGAGTTAGCACTCATGGGACCAAAGATGGTGTGAGCTACTGCAGAGAAGGTGCAGGTCATCCAGGAGCGAATGAAGACTGTACAGAGTTGGAAGAATACTTATGCCGAGAGGAGATAGAGGCCCTTAGAGTTTGAAGAGGGAGACCATGTGTTTCTTCGGGTCTCACCTCGACGGGGATTGTAGAGAATTGGCCTAGGAGGAAAGTTGTCTATGAGGTTTATCATCCCTTTTCAGAATATGAGTAGATTTGGTGAGGTGATGTACTGCTTGCCTCTACCTCCTCAGATGGACCGGGTACACAATGTATTCCATGTTTCGCAGCTGAGGAAGTACGGGCATGATCCATCGTGTGTTATCGACTGGAGCGAGCTGGACATTGATGAAGGAGCGACCTTTGCTGAGTACCCATGGGAGATCAGGGATCAGCAAGAGAAAATCCTTCATGGGAAAATTATTTCCTTGGTGCACATCCAGTGGCATCACGAGAATCTCTTGGAGGGCACGTGGGAACGGGAGGCTCATATTCATGTGCAGTACCACATATTTTTTAGTATCCTTTGTTTTGGATTTTCGAGGATGTAAAATTCCTAAGGTGGGTGTGATGTAATGTCTCTGATTTTTTCCATGTTTTATTTTAATTGTAACGCCCCGACCCCAGCTACCCAGAGTCGGTGCATTACTTCGTAACATTGGCATGATCATAAGAAAGATCAAATCTCGAAAGACCGATTGGTTTAGTAGCCTTGGAAAATGCCAGATATATTCATAAGTTTTACATTACATTATAAAATGAAAAACTACTACAACAACATAATGTCTCAATAGACCACACTATTATCCCCTCATAAAATCCCTGCAGGTCATTCATAATTTACTTCTTCACTTCCTGGGAAAAATAAAACATAGAAAAGGGGTGAGCTCAAATGCCCAGTAAGGATAACAATATAGCAGAAACTTTCATAAATAAGAATAAACATTTAAGGCAATGCATTACTAAAACAAAAGCCTTTTAAACTTGAACTTCAACATAGTATGGCAAAAGTAAAAATGAAATAATGCCATTTACTTATTCACATGGATATTCTACTAATCGAATAATCACATGCAAAAATCAATAACCACTTTCATAATTTTGGAATGCATAATGCCAGACTATCATAACCACATAGTCAAGGCCTCGTGCCAAGACTACAAATAAGATTTTGTCAAGGCCTTGTGCCAAGACACTAGTTTGTCTCATGAGACCTACCGATGCATCGAGGAGCTATAGCGGGCTCCACCCGTCACTTATTAAGTCCAATGCATTCCCATATGAAAAGGTTTAAACCTAACATAAACATTCGTATTAAAACTAGCATACGAAATGTCAATACTTTCACAATAAACTATGAATGGTATAAAAATAGCACATCCACAGTCAGACATATCACAAAACCTTCAATACAATATAGAAGTTTTGTATCATAATAAATCAACTTCAAATAATCTTAAAATCCATCAAAGGATGTTGACATAGATGAAATCAAAATTCTTTTTAAAGAAATATCTCCTTTTATTTTGAAATCATTTAAGATCCATGTAAAATAAAACATTTTCTTTGAAAATATTCTTATAAGCCTGTAAGGAAAGCTTTGAAGATTTTATAACGGCGTAAAATAACCGCACCCGCCGTATAAGTTAAAAAAAACATTCTTACCTCAATTCTGTCGAAAAGGTTAAAAAGGACCTTGTTTTGAAAACGACGGAAAGATTCCTTTATAAACCTCTTATAAAAAGTCAAACAAGGGTATAAATGACTTTAACCCATATTCTTGTAAATAGTAAAAATGTTTTGAAATACATTTTTAAGAAACATGGATGTGGATGATAAAGAGATCTCAGTAGATTATTACATATAAACAACCTCGGATAATGAAGAGATTGTGAAATAACCCTTAACTTGTACTTTTCCTTTGTTGGGGTAGGTTAACCTCCTGTATAATGGTGAAATAATTGTTATTAAATTATACAAGAATCATATATATTAATATGATATCATATATGATCTTTTAACATTGATTTGTTAATAATATCTTAGAATTATCGTCGTTTCGGGTGTTAACTTACTCATTTTCTTTTATATGTTTTGTTACATAAGCCATGGTTGTTGTATCTTATTCATATCCAGAATGATATCTAGTCCTTAAACATCATTTTTAAATCATCAAATGATAATTATACTTGAATGGTTACGATGGAGAATGAATCTCATCGCGTTCGTGGAGACGGTAGTCCGTACGTACGCACGAGCGACAATATCATTATTTTGATATTAAAATAATATATAAATGAATGGTATATCATATATACAGAATAATTAACATGTTATATTTATTATTTACATGAGTTAAACATCATTATTATACCCATGCAAATAATATTATATTGAATAACAATTACACCACGACGTGGAGACGGTAAGCCGTACGTACGCACGTATGGTGACATGTTATTCAAAGGGTGGATAGAATACTGAATATGGTTGTACCATACTTATAATAACATCACAGTATATGTGAGATACTGGAGTTATTATTTTAGAATGGTAAGAACAAAGGAAGAAGAAGTGGAAGAAGAAATGAACTTAGAAAAGGGTGGTGAAATCATTACCTCTTCTTCGGGTTCTTCCTTTTGATTTGATCAAAAGGGCTCCTTAGGTTGGCTTTCTGATCAAACTAAGGCCTCTAGGTTGTAGTGAGGGATGTTGGGAGAGTATTTGGGTAGAGTTTGGCCGAACCAAAAGGCTTTGAAGGTGTGAAGAAATGAGAAGGAGGAGTGCCCTTTTATAAGAGGGGTGAGGGGCACCTTTGGAAAAGCTAGAAATATTAATTTATATTAAATTCATATTCGGTTTCTAAAGGCTCCAAAGTTGATTATTCAAAGGTTAAGGTGGGTATAGGTCGAAAAACACTCAACCAATAGAATTTATACAGGTTTGGGTACTTATATTAACCTTATCTTTAAGTATTAACTCTAAGTTAATTAGTTTCACTTTTACAATGTCTCTTTGTATTTTTATATAATATGGTTAATAAACTTACTATATACATCCAAGAGACCCCCAAGTGGTCCATTAATGATTAACCTATCATAATATAAGTCTCTTGGCCGAACCTTATATTTTTAGGAATTTAATATCAATTAATAATATAATATTTGTTTTAAGAACTCTTTTATGTCAATTTTGACACTATTCAATAGTTGATTTTTTTGAAACTCATAACAGATTGATTACTTCGAATAAAGTCCATTAAATCAATCCTAATATATCATATTAGCCTATAAAATTATTTTAATTCATTAAAAGTTTCATATTATATTTATTTGGGTATTTATAATATCAATTATTTTAATTTTTCACTATTTTAGTAATTACTGCATCATCATTGTGTCATACATAAAATAAATTATTTAATGTCTAAAAATTATAAATAAAATATCATTATGTAGAAAATCTTTTTATCTTTCTAATGAATATTTATAATCTAAAATCCAACATATATAACCCTATGTAAAAATTGTTGTTCTAAAAGATATATGCTTGTGTCATTTTTGTATTCATTTTAACTAAATTAAAATAAAGTGTCATTATCACTTACAAGTGGATCCATGGGGTCCCAAAATTGACACAAAGATTCCCATGGTCGACCATCTATCAACCAATAGGGTTAAGACACGTTTTTAGGGTAATTTAGTATTATTATAATATTATTTTTTTAACCCTTATTTACCGGATTTACCCTTAACCATGGTAAATAAAATATTTACCGCAGTAATTATTCAAAATGTCTAAAAATAAAAGTTACCTATTTACACAATTTGAACATCCTGATTCCAAATATGGAATCCATTTTTCTAAATTCAAAACACAGAAGTGGCAGAAATTAATTTAAAATTAATTCCCGCTGTCAAAACAAAAAGCGTGTTTTTAAGAGATAATAACTATCAAAAGATTGACACTTGTTTATGTTGGGTTTAATTGTAAAATTATGTCCAATGACCAAAATTATATTAAATGGTAAAAATATATTCTAAATATACTTTAAAACCACTCAAATTCATAATTTATCAATATTAATTATTTTGATTAAAAAAGGTGTTTTTAATTAAAATTTAGTAATTTTCACTATTCATCAAAATATGAAAGTTATCCGAAAAGTACCAAAATTTCACCTTAGGCTAAATTCGATATTCCGAGTCCAAAAATGAAGTCCATTTTCAAATATGAAATATATATAATTTCAAAAATTAGGTATTACTATTCACAACGGCTAGTTTAATTAGTTGTGGTGTGTGTTAGAACTCGAGGTTGCGTACAACACACGCTATCACATTATTCAAAGGGAAACGTACCGTAGAAGCTTGGGGTGTTACATTCTCCCCTCCTTCAAATAATTGCGTCCTCGCAATTTCTAGGGTATTACTGCATAAAAAGACTCGGGTGGTTCTTCATCATAAGTTCCTCGGGTTCCCACGTTGCCTCTTCCATCTTATGATTCCTCCACAAAACTTTTACCAGACGCGTCGTCCGGTTTCTCAGCACTTGTTCTCTCGTATCAAGAATCTTGATGGGCTCTTCGCAATAAGACAGATCGGGTTCCAGGTCTAAATCTTCATAGGTGAGTACATGCATTGGGTCAGGCATGTATTTCCTCAACAGAGATACGTGGAACACATCGTGAACTTTGGAGAGACTTGGCGGCATTGCCAATCGGTAAGCTACAGCCTCAATTCGTTCTAGAATTTCGAAAGGTCCGATGTACCTGGGACTCAATTTACCTTTCTTACCAAAACGTATGACTCCCTTCCACGGAGATACTTTCAGGAAAACATGATCACCGACTTGAAATTCCAAATCCTTCCTTCGATTATCGGCATAGCTCTTCTGCCTACTTTGAGCTGCTTTAATGTGATTTTGGATTACCTTCACCTTTTCCACCATTTCCTCCACCAGTTCTGGGCCTACAAGTTTTCTTTCACCAACGTCATCCCAACAGGTTGGTGTACGACATCTCTTTCCGTATAACGCTTCATATGGTGCCATCTGAATACTCGAATGGAAGCTATTGTTATAGGAAAATTCTACTAGTGGTAAATATTGATCCCACATACCCTGAAAATCAAGTGAGCAAGATCTCAACATGTCTTCTAAGGTCTGAATAGTCCGTTCTGATTGTCCATCTGTCTGAGGGTGGTAAGCAGTGCTCAAATGAAGTTCAGTATCCAGGGATTTCTGAAGACTTTTCCAAAATCTTGAAGTAAAACGGGGATCACGATCAGAAACAATTGATAAGGGTACTCCATGAAGTCTCACAACTTCATTAATATATAGTCTTGCTAGACGTTCCAGGGGTAGATCTTCTCTTATAGCAAGAAAATGTGCTGACTTGGTAAGACGATCAACAATAACCCATATTGCATCGTTCCTTCTAGGAGTCTTTGGTAGCCCCATGACAAAGTCCATCGTAATATTGTCCCATTTCCCTGCAATTGTAGCACTGAACGTTGGTAGCTTCCTTCTTCCCCTTGCAATCATGAGCTTGGTGGCCTTTTTCACCACACTTGTAACAGACTCCCATTCCCTTCAGGCAAGCACCGGGGTGTTTCTTCCCGCACTTACCACAAGATGGATATTCAACCTTTCCCTTCTTCCCCTTATTTCCATTCCCAGATTGATCAGCAGGTCTCTTCTTCTCTTGCTTGGCTTTAAAGTCATAAGACATAGAGAATTCCTTTTCGGTCTTGATAGCACATGAGACAATGTCTTCGTACGATGAAAAGGATTGTGAGACTAATGCTCGACGGAGAAATGGTTTTAACCCATCAAAGAAACGATCAATCTTACTTCTTGGGTTGCGAATATAATCACCAGCGTACCTCGTTAACCTTGTAAAGTTAGCCTCATACTTTGTGACATTCTCATCCTCCTTTTGTCTCAGACTCAGAAATTGTGTTTCCATATCTGCTCGATGGTCGCGAGGAAAGTATTTTTCTAAAAACAGATCTTTGAACTCCCTCCATTCCATGTTTGATACTTCATCATCTTCCTTCATGTTTTGAATCAATGACCACCATTGATCAGCATCTCCAGTGAGGCGGTAAACTGCCATGGTAACTTTTTCCCTTTCACTACTCCCCAAAGCCTGAAATATTTTCTCTAGGGAAAATATCCATTGCTCAGCTACTAAGGGATTTGTACTCCCATTGAACATTGGTGGTTGTTGTCTCATGAATCGATCTAACATTGATCCTCCACGCTGCGGATCAGGGTGCTCCATACGGGTAAGGTTATTATTCATAACCTGAGTAAGTTGTCCCAGTACGGTGATTAGCTGATCAGCACCAGTTGCATCACCAGCCCCACTATAATTATCTTGAGCAGGAGGGCAATCCCTACATGGAGTGCGTGCCTTGATACGGTTTCCATTTCTTCCACTAGGCGCCATTTCTAAACAATGGCATAAACTAGATCAGTTTATGAATCAAAATACATAATCCCATACTTATAAAACACTTAACATAAATTGAACTATTTATGGATATAATCCATAATCATAAAAATGTTTTCTTTGAGGAAGTATATACTCATAAACCCTTCATAATGATTTGTAAAGAAAATGAGAGTTATCCTAAGCATATCCCCCGGGAGTGTCGTAACCAAGAGTGCAGCAAGGCCCGTTGTCGTGCACCAGTTCCCGTTCGAGTCTAGCTCAAAGCGGTGTTTTCGGGTTTTACCCCTAGGTACATCTGTGCCAGAGCCGCCTCTACCTGCTCGTATCCAGACAGGGATGTATTGCTTGGAAAACTCACAAAATCTCTACAATACCAAAATTCTAGGAAGTTCTTCTATACTAATCCTCAAAGTTCATCTTAGGTCTACGTGCTCTAATCAGAGTTTATCTAAATCTAGCTTCCAAGGTTCGTACTAAACTTCCTTTGATACCAACTGTAACGCCCCGACCCCAGCTACCCAGAGTCGGTGCATTACTTCGTAACATTGGCATGATCATAAGAAAGATCAAATCTCGAAAGACCGATTGGTTTAGTAGCCTTGGAAAATGCCAGATATATTCATAAGTTTTACATTACATTATAAAATGAAAAACTACTACAACAACATAATGTCTCAATAGACCACACTATTATCCCCTCATAAAATCCCTGCAGGTCATTCATAATTTACTTCTTCACTTCCTGGGAAAAATAAAACATAGAAAAGGGGTGAGCTCAAATGCCCAGTAAGGATAACAATATAGCAGAAACTTTCATAAATAAGAATAAACATTTAAGGCAATGCATTACTAAAACAAAATCCTTTTAAACATGAACTTCAACATAGTATGGCAAAAGTAAAAATGAAATAATGTCATTTACTTATTCACATGGATATTCTACTAATCGAATAATCACATGCAAAAATCAATAACCACTTTCATAATGTTGGAATGCATAATGCCAGACTATCATAACCACATAGTCAAGGCCTCGTGCCAAGACTACAAATAAGATTTTGTCAAGGCCTTGTGCCAAGACACTAGTTTGTCTCATGAGACCTACCGATGCATCGAGGAGCTATAGCGGGCTCCACCCGTCACTTATTAAGTCCAATGCATTCCCATATGAAAAGGTTTAAACCTAACATAAACATTCGTATTAAAACTAGCATACGAAATGTCAATACTTCTACAATAAACTATGAATGGTATAAAAATAGCACATCCACAGTCAAACATATCACAAAACCTTCAATACAATATAGAAGTTTTGTATCATAATAAATCAACTTCAAATAATCTTAAAATCCATCAAAGGATGTTGACATAGATGAAATCAAAATTCTTTTTAAAGAAATATCTCCTTTTATTTTGAAATCATTTAAGATCCATATAAAATAAAACATTTTCTTTGAAAATATTCTTATAAGCTTTTAAGGAAAGCTTTGAAGATTTTATAACGGCGTAAAATAACCGCACCCGCCGTATAAGTTAAAAAAAACATTCTTACCTCAATTCTGTCGAAAAGGTTAAAAAGGACCTTGTTTTGAAAACGACGGAAAGATTCCTTTATAAACCTCTTATAAAAAGTCAAACAAGGGTATAAATGACTTTAACCCATATTCTTGTAAATAGTAAAAATGTTTTGAAATACATTTTTAAGAAACATGGATGTGGATGATAAAGAGATCTCAGTAGATTATTACATATAAACAACCTCGGATAATGAAGAGATTGTGAAATAACCCTTACCTTGTACTTTTCCTTTGTTGGGGTAGGTTAACCTCCTGTATAATGGTGAAATAATTGTTATTAAATTATACAATAATCATATATATTAATATGATATCATATATGATCTTTTAACATTGATTTGTTAATAATATCTTAGAATTATCGTCGTTTCGGGTGTTAACCTACTCATTTTCTTTTATATGTTTTGTTACATAAGCCATGGTTGTTGTATCATATTCATAACCAGAATGATATCTAGTCCTTAAACATCATTTTTAAATCATCAAATGATAATTATACTTGAATGGTTACGATGGAGAATGAATCTCATCGCGTTCGTGGAGACGGTAGTCCGTACGTACGCACGAGCGACAATATCATTCTTTTGATATTAAAATAATATATAAATGAATGGTATATCATATATACAGAATAATTAACATGTTATATTTATTATTTACATGAGTTAAACATCATTATTATACCCATGCAAATAATATTATATTGAATAACAATTACACCACGACGTGGAGACGGTAAGCCGTACGTACGCACGTATGGTGACATGTTATTCAAAGGGTGGATAGAATACTGAATATGGTTGTACCATACTTATAATAACATCACAGTATATGTGAGATACTGGAGTTATTATTTTAGAATGGTAAGAACAAAGGAAGAAGAAGTGGAAGAAGAAATGAACTTAGAAAAGGGTGGTGAAATCATTACCTCTTCTTCGGGTTCTTCCTTTTGATTTGATCAAAAGGGCTCCTTAGGTTGGCTTTCTGATCAAACTAAGGCCTCTAGGTTGTATTGAGGGATGTTGGGAGAGTATTTGGGCAGAGTTTGGCCGAACCAAAATGCTTTGAAGGTGTGAAGAAATGAGAAGGAGGAGTGACCTTTTATAAGAGGGGTGAGGGGCACCTTTGGAAAAGCTAGAAATATTAATTTATATTAAATTCATATTCGGTTTCTAAAGGCTCCAAAGTTGATTATTCAAAGGTTAAGGTTGGGATAGGTCGAAAAACACTCATCCAATAGAATTTAGACAGGTTTGGGTACTTATATTAACCTTATATTTAAGTATTAACTCTAAGTTAATTAGTTTCACTTTTACAATGTCTCTTTGTATTTTTATATAATATGGTTAATAAACTTACTATATACATCCAAGAGACCCCCAAGTGGTCCATTAATGATTAACCTATCATAATATAAGTCTCTTGGCCGAACCTTAGATTTTTAGGAATTTAATATCAATTAATAATATAATATTTGTTTTAAGAACTCTTTTATGTCAATTTTGACACTATTCAATAGTTGATTTTTGTGAAACTCATAACAGATTGATTACTTCGAATAAAGTCCATTAAATCAATCCTAATATATCATATTAGCCTAGAAAATTAGTTTAATTCATTAAAAGTTTCATATTATATTTATTTGGGTATTTATAATATCAATTATTTTAATTTTTCACTATTTTAGTAATTACTGCATCATCATTGTGTCATAAATAAAATAAATTATTTAATGTATAAAAATTATAAATAAAATATCATTATGTAGGAAATCGTTTTATCTTTCTAATGAATATTTATAATCTAAAATCCAACATATATAACCCTATGTAAAAATTGTTGTTATAAAAGATATATGCTTGTGTCATTTTTGTATTCATTTTAACTAAATTAAAATAAAGTGTCATTATCACTTACAAGTGGATCCATGGGGTCCCAAAATTGACACAAAGATGCCCATGGTCGACCATATATCAACCAATAGGGTTAAGACACGTTTTTAGGGTAATTTAGTATTATTATAATATTATTTGTTTAACCCTTATTTACCGGATTTACCCTTAACCATGGTAAATAAAATATTTACCGCAGTAATTATTCAAAATGTCTAAAAATAAAAGTTACCTATTTACACAATTTGAACATCCTGATTCCAAATATGGAATCCATTTTTCTAAATTCAAAACACAGAAGTGGCAGAAATTAATTTAAAATTAATTCCCGCTGTCAAAACAAAAAGCGTGTTTTTAAGAGATAATAACTATCAAAAGATTGACACTTGTTTATGTTCGGTTTAATTGTAAAATTATGTCCAATGACCAAAATTATATTAAATGGTAAAAATATATTCTAAATATACTTTAAAACCACTCAAATTCATATTGTATCACTATTAATTATTTTGATTAAAAAAGTTGTTTTTAATTAAAATTTAGTAATTTTCACTATTCATCAAAATATGAAAGTTATCCGAAAAGTACCAAAATTTCACCTTAGGCTAAATTCGATATTCCAAGTCCAAAAATGAAGTCCATTTTCAAATATAAAATATATATAATTTCAAAAATTAGGTATTACTATTCACAACGGCTAGTTTAATTAGTTGTGGTGTGTGTTAGAACTCGAGGTTGCGTACAACACACGCTATCACATTATTCAAAGGGAAACGTACCGTAGAAGCTTGGGGTGTAACATTAATATTATTTGTGATTTTTTTTCGAGACCAGGATTCATGACGGCATGCAGTTCTGAGGCCCGGTGAGCCTGGAACAAATGCTTGAATTAAATTAAATAATTTAATTTAAACACACATGGGGTTATCCTAGAGAAGAATAATAACTCCTGAGTGGGTGCTCGAATCGGAAATCTGAGGGAACCTTTGTGTCCAAAGCAGCTGGCTTACCCTAGAAGAGACCTAACATCGGCTGGAGTAGACCGATGGTGAAATATGGGTTTTATGGACGTAACCGTAATAAAATATTTATTAGAAATATTTTATTAAAATCATTGCTGCAGCGAAATATTTATCTTTCTTCCTTTTAAAAAAATGTTTAAGTAGGGTTCCAGGGTTACAAACCTCACAACATTGAAACCCTTGGAGGCTCGGGAGCTCTAGAGAAAAATCTCCCGACGCAGCGACGACGACGCGACGACCGTATCTTCGCCAACAAACGCTTAAAATAAAAGTGGGGTGTTTGATCTCTTTGTGTTTTCTTTTCCCCATTCTTGATTCCTACGATGAACGTGGACTAATCCACAAACAGATTATCCCACATATTGATCATAATTGTGGGATGGGATTTTGTGGGGATTTTGGGAAATTGATCCATGTTCATTTATTGTTATTGATTTCTGCTCCGTTTAAGCCTATTAACGGGAGCAGATCATTTCCGGGAAGAATGACGGTAGAGGTTCATTCCTCAAATTTGTTTCAATTGGATTTTCTTCCCTTTTTCTTTCGCAGGATCTTTACTTTCTTCATGGGGCGATGAACAGCGGATCATTGCACATCGGTTCTGTGACGTAACGATCCCAAATTGATGAATAGACACTGCAATGATCTTGCGGAGGTGCGATGATAGTTTCGGCGGACGGATCGAAGTGGATTGGAAGATATCGTTCTTCAAATGATTTCCACACGGGTGGAAGGAATCGGATTTCAGAGCTGATCAAGGGCCCAAAACCCACAGATTCGGTATCAAAATGACGAGGCGACCTAGTGTCTTGAGTTTTGCGGAAAACGGATAGCAGAATCCGAAACCAGAAGATTGGACGAGGTGGGGAGCAAGAAGATGGCATTCTGAAAATTTCCCGACTACACGACGTGTAGTATGGGCTATATGGCGTGTGTTCATCGGCGGACCACCGGGTGTATACTCCAGGAGTATACGGGCATGGGTTTGGTACATTTCCAAGTACACTGCATGTATACACATCCCCAGCCAGACCCAGAAAGATACACGGGGTACCCCGTGTATTGGTACACGGCAGGCTACACGGACAAAGACCGTGTACGGGAACATGGACAACATACACGGAGTGAAACCCAGGTGCTCGGAAACGGCATGTAACTCTTCTACAAGATGTTTAGTTATGTTTTAAATGGTTTGGACGAATGACACCGGTCATTTACACGGGCAGTACCCAGGGTCAAGGAACGAGTCGTGTAACCATACGACACGTCGTGTAACCAGTTTGGCATGGCTTGAGCCTATTGTCTTCTGTGACGTGGACTAGTTTTATTGGGGTTCGTTCCCTTGGTCTTTCTCCTGAAGGTTTCAGGTATCATTTCCTACATGCAGGAGTATGATACCTTCAGTAGGACTTCCTGAATAGAGTTGTTGGAATACCCTCTCTGTGACTTGGAGCTGGATCCTCTATTCATTCCAGGAACCCTAACTAGAGTTCTTGGTATCGACGTGACCTACTTTACCTGGGCGCTGATCCTCTACCTAGAAGATTAGATCAGTTTGAGTTGTTGGATTCACCCCATGAGTATTGGTTGTGATCCTCATCTAAGAATCACGTTCTCAAGTACTTGTAGAGAGTGTTCTCCCAGAACGAGTACTTTGTACCTCTCTCTTTAGACCTAGGGGTTTGTTCTCCTTATTACGTTCTTAGTGTAATCTTCGAGATGGATCTTAGTGGTTGTTTTGTGATGGTTTATAATGTCTGAGTATATCTAGATATTCTTGCTATAGGTTCTGTAAACGTATACTGTGTAGAGCTGATTGTATCTTTCCTTTGTGGTATTTTCCGTTGTTGCATTCCTTTGTGGTTTTTGGGGTGTCCTACTAGATATTGTTATACTCACCCCTGAATGGGCTTTTCCCGCACGTGTCATGTCCTATGAAGATGAGCGATCCTTTTATATGATTCTAGGAAGACCATGACCGGACGGTGCTTAGTTAGATCTTACAGGCTGAGGTGTGTTCCTACGACTACAGATTGCAGTCCCAATAACTTTCTTTATAGGTTGGACTTTGTTGTAGACTCTCTTTGGTGGTATTGTACTTTTTGCCCAGGGTATTACATTACTGTAATTTACATTCCTATCATACTCTTTTGGTTGGGATTTTTAAAATATGCATGGATTTACCTATTTAGTAGTTTTTACTTTTTAGATTTGTGGGCTTAGAGATGTCTGTGCCTGTGTACAGGTTTATATGCAATGCATCCCATGTTAGTGATATGCCTACTCTGTGCTAGTCACCAGCCCCTGG
This sequence comes from Viscum album, assembly GCA_963277665.1. NCBI lineage: Eukaryota > Viridiplantae > Streptophyta > Magnoliopsida > Santalales > Viscaceae > Viscum > Viscum album. The sequence goes on from OY728151.1 coordinate 1,997,035,254, forward strand.
CCTATTAGAGGTAGGCTTGGGGAGTCGTGGCTCGGGCCCCGCTGGGACGGGTCGTGACACTGATAAATGATGATTTCAAAATAGTTAAAAAACCACATTTTGAGAATAACACATCTGTGTATCCACATTTTTATGTTAAAAATTTTAATGATGATTTTTAAAATATAGGATAATCAAATAATGATAAAAACATATACTAGATGATGATTTGGAGACTAATACAATGGAAAAATTAACTAAGAAAACAAATTCTTGTTATGAATTAATTAAAGATAGAAATCCAGAATTTTATGAAGGATGTAAAAATTATTCAAAATTTTATTTTCTATTGATGTTTTACCCTATAAAGTTCTTATGTGGAATTAAAAATAACAAAATGACCATGATATTGAGATTATTGTTTTCTATATTCATTGATTCTAAGATTCATGCATCATTGTTTGAGATGAATGAGATTATTAACAATCATAGACTCAGTTATATAAAGATGCATGCATATCATAGTGATTATATGGTTACTGTGGGTATGATTAAAAATGAGAAAAGTAAAAAATATTTTTTTTATTGATTTAACTCAACAAATTATCATTAAAGACTAAATTTACATATTATCACAAAGAATCAAAAAAAAACTATTTTGAACGTTTTATGTAAAATTCCATTTAAATGGAAATTGAGATGAATATTTATGTCATACAAATCATTTAATATATGAAGTGGAATTATTTGAATAATAAAAATGATATGTTCATGTGAAATACAATATATTCAAAACCATTAAATACCTTTAATTCATGGCCTTCATATTTCTCTTTTGATCTTTAAAATGTGTTCTAGGGAATGGAAGATGATGGATTTAACCCTTTTGGTACATTAAGTAGATATTAAAACACAAGATACGGTTGTTTATATCCCTTGTAATATACATCTATGGATGTGTATATGGAAACCATCATTCATTATTTTAATTATTATTCCTTTAAAATGCATAAAATTGACATTGATGTGTACCATTATCCTTTTATTTTAGAATTACCAAAGTTATGGAGTGATAGTGTATAAACATATAATGTGTCTATTGTAAAATATTTTGAAATCCATGCTTTCTTAATGTGGACTAATAATGGAACATACCCACAGGTTTCTAAATCAATGCTTTCTTAGAAAATGTGTTTGGTTGGAACATAAAAACAGGTTTGTATATTCACGTTTATAACATTGATTATAATACCCATCGACTACCATATATAAAAAATTATTTTTTTGTGTCATTATTTATTCCATGATGAATATTAAATATCTCAGTTTAATATTTATTGTTTTAAAGGATAAAAAATTTGAGCCTTCAGAAAAAATTATTTTATAGATCATAGGTCTTATCAAAGTTATTAAATTTAAATAAAAAATTTGGGAATAATTTTCAATGGTATAAACATGAGAAAATATTTAAAATTCAATCTGATGAAACTGCATGAAAAAAAAGGAACAAAACTAGTATATTTCTAAAATTTGGCAAAAGGAATTTAATTTTTTACGTCATAATATTGATTTTAGAAGCATTGAGAATTATTTGGGTGATAATGTTGTTTTTACATTGATTAGTGAACCGGTGAAATGAAAAGATCATTTAAAGACCCATAAGAACATAGAAGCACTTATTATAAAATGTGGGCTATGAAAAACTGATAATAGGATGTATCCAATATTAATTATTTCAAGGAAAAATCCATACACATATTTTTTCTATTGATGATTAAAAAATGTAAAAGTGTATTTTGGATATTTAAGTAAATTTTAATTATGTGTTGATTTGAATCGTCATAAAATAAATAGATTAAAATTTCCTGACACACAAATATTGATTGATCAGTTTCTATATTTATAAATGCATAATTTTTTTCCTAGAGAAATAACTATATTTATAATCACCTTTTCAATATATTTATATGGCTTTGTGAGAAGGCCTTAAACTTGATTAAACTAGACTAGAATAGGGGAAAATTCTTATGGATGTTATGTCATTTAAAGATAATCTCACCACGTCATTTTTAACTTTGATGATTAATCAGACTATGCATTTGGTCAAAGAAGCTATCGTTAGAGGGCCCATACATTATCGATGGATGTATCACATGGAAATATATTTTATTTTAATTTTCTTCTCATTATGGAAATATATTTTTCATTATCAATACTTATAAAGTTTATTAATTTTTTGAACTATATTCATTAGTTATCTATGATATTTTATGTCTTCTATGAAAAACAATTCTCAGCTGTAATGATCTACTGTAAAAAATTACCTTACTAAAGACTACCTTACATTATGTTGAATATATTTAGATTCAATAGATACATGATTTAATCTAGTGGGGTTTGTTAATGATAATGAAATTTATTCTAGAGAAAATAATGAATCATAAATGTTTCTTACATTATGTTTTGAGGTTGTAAATCTCTCCTCATTTCCACTAATAGATTTTCAATTAATACAAGAGCACATATTTGTACAAGTCAATACTAATATTATTGATCCATATATTGAATAATTAAGGACAAGAAAAAAAGGAACCTTAGGATTTAAAATCAAAATAAAGAATAGATAAAAAAAAGTGTTCAATAAGGAAATTGTTGATTAGTTTTCACATCATGAAAGGTTTCAATCCAATATGTGGTTTGAATATTCAAATAATTAACTAATTTAATTAAAAAATTATATCAACTATTATAGTTAATCAATGGTGATAATCAATTTTAAATATCCAAAGATTTGAAAATTTTATCTATATGTAAATAAAATCATGCTAGGTGATTCTTTCATTATAATATTGGTGGATTATATTTTTGAATTATTGATCATAAGGAAGGTAGGAAAAAATACTAATACATTTATAATTAAATATTAAGGTTACTATGAAAATATGGTAGATATTATGAAGGTTAATTGTCATGGGAAATCATAAATTTAGTTATTTTATTGATAGTTTTTCAATATTAATAGGGGAATTTATAGTGAATCATTATAATTTACCTCTGTAAAATTCACTCTATTGATCTATACTATTAAGCATGAATATCCTAATCCTTATATTTTTTATTCTCAGGAAAAAATGTATTTTATATGGATGATGTATTTAATGAAAGTGGGAGTGTTTTTGTCCACATGGAATTGAGAGAAAAGTATTATACGGGTTATGAAGGTGAAGTAACTTGTAATAGTGAACCCAAAAAAATTAAAAAATTTAATTTTTTTTCCCTAATGATATTAAAAATTTGGTCTTATAAGGGAGAGTGAAGAAGAATTAGAAGTAAAATGTGAAGGAGAATAAATATTGTTGAATACCATTGATGATAACAATATGGAAAATCAAGAAATGTATTTTAAAGTTGTTTTTTTACATTCATGAAATTGAGGTGTATTTATTATTTATAGATTATTTGATATGTATAAATTTAATTATTTCTACTTGAATTTCAAATTAATTTGAGTTAGTTTTCTTTTTGATAATTATTTTTTGGTATGTTATATTAAAAGTGGTTTATGGACAGTATAATCTATTCATCACATGTGTAAAGTCCCATATTTTCCATGTAATTTTTTTAATTATTTGGGATTATTACAAGTTTTCAAAAAAATTCAGTGTGTGATTCTAAGACCAGGTGTGCCCAAAATGATTTTCTGAAAAAAATTTAAGGCGCGTTTAGTAAATGTGCAGGCAAAGTTTTCTATCTTTTGAACCGGTGCTCAACTTAAAAATCCAAGAGCATCGTCAAATCTATAGCACTAGGATTCTCTTAAGGGAGGATTCACTTTGATTGCAAAAGTTCGAGAGAAAAAGTTAGTTTTTTGACATTTAAAATAATAATCAAATAACACTGTTATTTTATTTCTCTTTTTTTCCTTTCCTCCAATGGACGAGTAGTGGTGCTGGAACCAACGACATGTCAAGCCATTAAATGGCTTGACTCTCCTTTACTTATAATTACACCATTTAGAATTTGGGTGGTCCATTAATTAAATGAACCTCATAAATTCCTAATATAGTTACCCACCTCTTCCCCCTCTTATTTATATGGTGCTCGGGGTGGGGTGTTGGGATGGATTCACCCAGCGATGAAACTCTAGCAATGTACCACGACACCAACCACCTAGAGGACGAGACCAGTTTCAGCGAGCGGTGATGAGCACCACCAAATCCCGAACTGATGACAACGACGAAGGAAGTTCTTCTAGTCATCATCATTGGATGTCATATCCAGGTAATAGTATTGTTCTATAGTTCATCATTATGAGATAACTTGTTGACCTCATGATACAATGCTAACACAGAGGGCACATGCCAAATGAACAAAGCTCGTACCCTCTTCATCTTCGGTATTTGTCTCATTTTTCTAGAACGGTCTTCCAATTGGTGTTACAGGATGAATCCTAAGAACACATAGAGGTGACAGTGACCCTAGGGCCTCGTAGGCACTGAATGAACCAAAACTGGACCACCGGATCACGTTTGGAGGCATGCGGAAGAAACAAATGAAGTGCCATATTGGTGGTGGTTAGAAGTGGCCGGATGATACCCACAGAGAGTGCCCACGGTCAGTGGAAAGTGGATCACCATTGTGCACCATGGAGACCAGAGATAGCCTACCCGAGCAGGCCGCACAGGACAAGGGCGGTGCCATCATGCACTGGTGGCAGAAGGAGGGTGTGGTGCGGCCCCACACCATGCCACATTTGAAGAAGTTGTTTGAAAAAATGGACTACTAATTTATGTTGTGGGGAAGTTCCAAAATAGCTATGTGAAATGACCCTAGAACCACGATACCAAGAGAGAAGGTAGTCCACCTTTTGGTGGACCTGGTTGGACCCGTGGCCCAGCGGGCCAGTGCGGGTTCGACGAACCCCACCTGGCAGGCCAGGGCAACTGTGGCCCGGGCCCGAGAACCAATGGGCCAACCCCAATGGGTCAGACCCAGTGAATCGGGTCGTGCCATAACGGGCCGGACCCAGGTGGGGTCAGGTAGATCAGAGGAGTCGTTGCTTTGGTCCGGTCAGACCGAGTGGGACCGGGCCCAGACCCTACCAGCCCCCAAATAAATAAACGTCTATAATTGAAGACCCAAGTTTCCATTTGACACTCCATCAGTGTAACACCCCATGATTTTATGATAAGTATTCTTTTTAATTTATTTTATGTCATGTGTTTTATGCTACACCAAGATTATCTTGTGCTACACGCAACACCGTATTAGCTTGCAGTATACGCAACACTATTCTTGGATCATGTTATACACAATTTCAAGTTCATTTGATAGTAGTTATTATATGAAATATTGAGTGTATATATATATATATATATTCAGTTTATAAATGTGATATGGTTGGATTTTGTTATACGAAACAAGAAATAATTCTTTCACTACACGCAACCCTGACTTGGCTTTCATTACACGCAATCACGACCTTCCTCGATAGCGTGTGTAGTACGCAATACCGGGTTTCACTAAACAACGATATATTGATATAATATTATTATGGACTAGATTTTATGAATAGTATTAACTAAATTTTTAATTTAATAACATTATTATTCATCTTACATATTTTCTAGAACATGTTATGAGAACAAAATAAATTTTTCGGGTAAAATAAGTATTTTTCAAAAAATGCAGTTTTGCCGCCTTTTGATGGCGCACCCACATTAAATCATGTTTTTGAAATGATTATAAGTTCAATTTGAAAAGATAAAATTCTTCATTGGAATTAGATATAAAAATTTAATTTGGATAGATTTTTCATATTATTCTGATAACTTTCATATTTTGATGAATAGTAAAAACACACTATATTTTAATTAAAAACAACTTTTGTCATTGCAATAATTTATATGGCTAGATTATATTTTTAATTGGTTTTAAAGTGTAATTAGATTATATTTTTACCATTTAATCCAATGTTGGCCATTGGAATTAATTTCACTTTGAAATTGGACATAAACAAGTGATGATCTTTTGATAGTTATTATTACATAAAAACACGCAATTTGTTTTGATAATGGGAATTACTTATAAAATTAATTAATTCCACTTATATGTTTTGAATTTGGGAAAATAGGCATCATTTTTGAATTCAGAATATCAAATATAGCTTAGGCTGAATTTTTGGTATTTTTCAGAAAAACATCCATTTTTGACCAATAGTGAAAACACTGAGTTTTTGGTTAAACCCGATTTTTTATTTAAAAAATCATTTATTTGAGTTAAATTTATTTTAGGTCAAAATAGATACATAATACTTATAAAAGTTCAATGAAATTCATTGGAATCATTTTATAATAATTTTATATTTATAAAAAATTGTATTGAACTTTTCACCGTCTTTTACCTACCTCCTAGGAGCTTTTTCAATTGTTCATAAAACATAATTTTATAGATTCTGTGAGTTTAATTTCGAAAATCTGAGAGACATGGTTAATATCAAGGAGTAAAATGTGGTTCAATTAGATAAAATTAATTTTTGTGAATAGTAACTTTTTACTTTCTTTTAACCACGGTTAAAGGTAAATGGGGTTATTCAAGGTTAAAAGAATATTATAATAATTCAAAATTACCTTAAAACTTGTCCAAAACTTATTGGATAAGTAATTTCCAACCATGGGAATCCTTGGGTTGATTTCGGGACCCCATGGATCCACTTATTAAAGACAACGACACATTATAATAATTAATTTAATATAAAGAGAAAATTGGCCTTAACAAAAATCCTTTAGTAATTAATTTTTATAAGGGGCTATATAAATTATCATTTAGACTATAAATATTCATTTGAAGTCTAAAAAGATTTCCTACATGTTGGTAGTTTATTTATAATTTTTAGTCATCAAATAAATTAAATCATTTATGACACAATAATGTTGCAGTATTTACCTCATTAATAAATGATTTAAATAAATCAGATTATAATGATTAAAATATTATCCAAAAGCTGTCCAATTCTTATTGGATGATTTTATTTCGAATATGAGTCAACTTATCTTTCACATTAATGTGTTTTGGACCTCTTGAAACTGTAGATAAGTTTATAATAAAATAATTTTTTCACATTTTCCTAAAGAACCCCTCCTCTCCTTAATAAAAGGAGACCACTTATATGCAATTCCTCACACCTCTCAAGCCTTTTGTCTCGTCCAAACTCTTCCCAAATAAGCTCCCTACATCCCTCTCCTCCCCCTATAAGCCTTAAATTAGGCAGAAGGGACTTCAAGAAGTCATTTTGGTTCAAACGAAAGGAAGTTACCCAAATTAAAGGTAATAGTTTCTCTTATGTTGTTTTATTTTATTCTACTTCTCCAACCCCTAAACTCTTTTAATACATTATTTTTTAACAAAAAAAGTATCCTCAAAATACTAGTATGTTGTTATGAGAAGGAGTAGAACTAATCTTACACACACCTCCATCTAATGGATGATGAACATAATGTTTCTGTGGATGGAAAACTAACGCCTCATGAAACGATGATTGTTCGATTTTCTTCTACCGCCTCTCATGGTGGCCATTATGATGGAACTGTATTTATATATGATATTTATTATGTTTATTATTTTCTTATGATTCTTTTCTTTCCAATTATATCAAGCCTTTATGGTTTCCATAGTCAGTAAATATGATAATCTCATTTGAGGAAGTGCGGACTACCGCCCCCTCAAAGTGATGTTATTCGTTAATGCCTTATGTGGGATGTATAAACGATGTAGTTAATGATATTATATATGATATTATACTGGAATTATAATATAAATATGTATCATTATGTTTTAATTCCATTAAAATAATAAATAGAAATGAAAGTAGCTTCATGTGTACGTACGGCTTACCGTCTCCATGAACGGTGCATTTCATTTCTTACCTCAATATGTTATGTACTATTATAAATAAATGTATATGATGGATATATATAATGAATATATATGATATATAAATCATGATTTAAATTTTTGAAGTAATTAAATCATTATATAAGTAATAATAACATCAAGAACAACAAGTCCAAACATGTACGATAAATAAGATGATTTTACCCAAAATGTTACTTTAACATGGGATTTACAAAAGAACGGGTAATATAAAGTCATACGTGAGCCATATATGATATCATAACAATGAATATGATTATTTAATATATCAATGACATTATTTAAATAATTATACAGGAGGTTCGGATACATACGAAGCATATCAGACCTAAGGTAAGGGATAATGTTGCAATCTCACTTATTTTCTATATGATATTGCTTATACGTAAGTATTTACTGGGGTTATATTTATCATACGTGTCCAAGTTTTATAAAAATTTTTTCATGTATGTTTAAAGTATTTTTTACCCATTTTTTACTTTTACTACATGGTATGTATGGAATCTTTCTTTTACGTGGCACTTTTTGACTTTTCCTGCAAAAGTACGAGAAGAATGTTTTTTAACTTATACGGCACAAACATATTTTTACGGTTTCATAACGCCTTATTTTCAAGAATATTACACTACAAGAATTCATTATTATATAAAACAAAATCCATTTCATTTAAAACAGCATGGAATTTTGTGAAATGAAAATGATTTTGAATAAGAAAGGATATTTTCCTCAAGAATTTATTTCAAATGTTTTATCAAAGCCATTTCCCATCTAAGATGACATTATTTTATAAGTTTATGATTAAGTATAATGTCTATTTGATTTACATGGTTTCACTTCTCTTATTATGAAATGATATCCATTTGTTTTATATGGATTATGTTATGACGGGATGATTTTTATAAAACCCATGTTATTCTTTGGGTTATAATGAATGATGTATGATTGTTTTGTGGAAAAAGTAAGAATGATTTCAATATGAGATGGGTGGGACCTATATCTCCCTCCAATGCATTGGGTAAAGATTTATATCTCATGAGATAGACTGGCTAGAACGGTAAGTTAATCTGGTTCAGTAATACAGGAATGGAACGAGGAGTGAACTCGATTCATAAAGGGACTTTGTCCACTAAGATGGTCTTGGAAAAAGTGCTTTGGATACTATGTAAATCATTACATGTGCTTAATGGATGCCACAATTACATGTATTATTCCCATAATATTTTATCATGACTGATGTTCCATTATGATCTATGGCTTACGTACTTCCATGTTTTATATCATTGCTCCTGATTTTGATGTTTAAACATTATGTTCATCTTTTTAAGATCAAATTTATATGGTTTGTTTTATTTTCTCCATGCATACCCTTATTGAGAATTTGAGATCACCATTTTTATGTTTTCTTTTCCCCCAGGATAAAAAAACTGTTTTAGGTATGGAAACAAAAACAGGAAGATCGTTTTGGGAGATGTTGAAGATCATTCAACATGATGAGAAGTTTATATTCCATGTTCTCAAAGACACTAAACTATTACGATCCTTGTGTGTCTGTTTTCTTTATGTATTAAGTATTCCTAAAATGTAATGTAATGTCCATGTCTTCCATGCTTTGGGTCTCTACAGTTGGTATCAGATGAACGGTTTAGTTACCCTTTGGAAACTAGGATGTTAAAGCTTTTGTGAGTTCCCTAGAGATATTTCTAAGGTATGTCTAGGGATGTCCCTATGTATAAGTATAAGTATAGGTTATAGTCTTAGAATTATAGTAACAATCTAAGAATTAAACCTAAGATGTTAGATAATTAAGGTACTCCCCCTTTATTATGTTGTTTTTTCTAGCATGATTTTTTCCTCTCACGCTATTCTTTTTGGGGTTTAGACGATGGATGGAACCTGAAGGAACCGTGTTGATCAATGTAATGGACAATGAAATGATTGACCCCCCTGAACAAACCAATGTTATGGGATATTGAGTAAAAAATATTATTGCTATAATTTCACAAGTTATGAATCATTCTGGACTTCCAAATGAGCAGAGAAGGGAACAATATTCTATTGAGTCCTTCATGAGGCAACGTCCACCTTCTTTCAGTGGGTATTCTGATTCACTTGCTGAAAAATGGATCAGTACCATTGAAAAGATATTTTCCATACTTCGATGTTCAGAAGATGAAAAATTCATTATGGCTGTTTACCGTTTAGAAGGTAAAGCAGACCAGTGGTGGAATCTAATTAAGAACACAAGGCCCCAAGGTGAAATTGAATCCATGGAATGGGATGAGTTCAAGAACTGATTTTTCAATAAGTACTTCCCTCATATTCTTCAAACAAATATGGAAAAGTAATTCCTTGAGCTTAAGAAAAATGATGATGAATCTGTTGGGATATATGGGGAAAATTTTACAAGGCTTGAAAGGTATGCATCTGGCTTTATCATCCAACCTGAAAGTAAATTTGATCGATTCTTCAGTGGTTTAAAACCAAGTCATCAAAGGGCATTAGATATAAAATACTTCAGTGGCTATGAAGAAATTTTGCATTGTGTTATCAAGGTAGAACTGGATGTTGGTGTTACATATCCATCATATGGTTTTGATAATAAACGAAAGATGAAGTTTAAGAAGAAATCTTAAAACAATGGTGAAAAGAAGATGAATGTTTCTTTATGTTCAATGTGTGGAAAGAAGCATGGTGGAGATTGCATAAAAGGTACTAGAAAATTTTTTAAGAGTGTAAAAGAAGGTCATAGAGTATTTGATTGTTGAAGTAATGAGAAAAAGGTTGCTAATGATGTTAATAGAGAAAAGACTACAGAGAACTCTCCACCAACACTTCAATGCTTCATGTGCAAGAAAATGGGACATTATGCTAATAAATTCCCTAATTCGCGGGTTAATGATGATCAACGTGAGCAACCACTAAAGGAAAATTATAAAGTAAAGTATCATGCAATCACTATTTTTAATGTTGAGTATGATAATGATGTTGTGTAATGATTAAGTGTTTATGTAATGGGATTTCAAAATAGTATCATGGAATCTCATTTATGGTATTGTGGAATTTTATGTATTGGTTTTCAATAATTATATGGTACTGGTAATCATGAAAAAGTGATTGAAATATTTTTGGAAGGAAGATGATATGCGCATAATGAATGGATAATGAAAAAATGAAATGAGCTCATGATTGATATAAGGACTAAGTGATATCATGTTTTCAGTATATTGAATTTTTGGATTTTGGTATGTGGAAAGAGTTAACTTTTGATAGCATTCATGTTTTCACTAAGGTTCAATGGGTTTTCATTTTTAAAAAAAAGAATACATTATTAAGGTATTCACATGTTTGGAATGTGACCAACAAGATATATCTTATGATATATGGGAGATAAATGATGGTATTCACATGCTTGTTATATGACATTTCAAGTAATCGTTTTCTTTATACTATGAGGTTGGACCGAAGAATTTTGGATAAGCATAAAGATTGGAATGAAATAATTTAGACATAAGATAATATTGTTTAAAGCTAGAACATTTTTCGATATTATTGCAGGAATGTTATAATAATGTAGTTTTTTTAAAAAGGGACAACCTACAAGACGGGCAACAACCCGTTGTGTCGGACAAGGATGTGGGAATCGAAGCTACAACTGAAGTGTGACAGGCCTTTATCACCTACCACTGACCTATAGTAAGTCCCTGGTTATTAGAAACTAGTTATATTTTATTAAGCGATATGATAGATGTGGTATAAGTCCATTTTTGGAATCATATACAATTTACCACACCATAGATGGACTTATGTATATTTTATAACTTTTTCTAACCTTTTGTTTGAAACTGATGGAATGACTCATCATTATGTCACATGATCTTCTAAAACTTCATGAATGACAAATTCAACTTCATTTCTTTAAGAGAAGAAGGGGAAATTGTTCAAGGCACAAACAACGGTGAGATTGTACCAAAATCAAGTAAGTATTTATTTTGATTCAAAAATTCTTCAACATTAGAGAAATGATCCTGAAAACCAAAAATGTTTTCCTAGTTCCCTTATATCCGATGAAATAGATGGTACCATATATCACCACAAATTTATGGCCTTGTGATTGTTGGATTTTTCATATCCATGTTCTCTACCACTCTCCATCAGAACATGATTGTTAGATTTCTCTTCCATATCCATATTTTCACCAATGTTCTCATATGTGGAAACTCGGTGATTAGTTAATTTGGGTAACCATTATGTTTCATACTTTATTTATTAAATTAAAGTTTTGTTATACCTTTTTACGATGTGGGTTTCTATGAAATAAACTTTCAAGTAATAAACCATTTATAACCCCGATGAATTTCGAGGGTGAAATTCATTTTAAGGGGGGTAGAATGTAACAACCCGATATTTTATGATAAGTATTATTTTTAATTTATCTGATGTCATGTGTTTTATGCTACACCAAGATTATCCTTGGCTATACGCAACACCATATTAGCTTGCAGTATATGCAATATTGTTCTTGGATCGTGTTATACACAATTTCAAGTTCATTTCATAGTTGTTATTCTACGCAACATTGAGTGTATATATATATATTCATTGTATAAATGAAATATGGTTGGATTTTGTTATACGAAACAACAAATGATTCTTTCACTACATGCAACCCTGACTTTTCCTGTATTACACGCAATCACAACCTTCCTCGATAACGTGTGTATTACGCAATACTGTGTTTCACTAAACAACAATATATTGTTATAATATTATTATGGACTAGCTGTTTTGAATATTATTAACTAAATTTTGAATTTTATAACATTATTAGTCATCTTATATATTTTCTAGAACATGGTATGAGAACAAAATATATTTTTCAGGTAAAATAGGTATTTTTCAAAAAAATGCAGTTTTGCCGCCTTTTGATGGCGCACCCACATTAAATCACGTTTTTGACATGTTTATAAGTTCAATTAGAGAAAATAAAATTCTTCCTTGGAATTAGGATATAAAAATTTAATTTGGATATATGTTTCATATTATTCTGATAACTTTCATATTTTGATGAATAGTAAAAACAATCTATATTTTAATTAAAAAAAACTTATTTCATTTCAATATTTTATATGGTTAGATTATCATTTTAATTGGTTTTAAATTTTAATTAGAATATATTTTTACCATTTAATCCAATGTTTGTCATTGGAATTAATTTCCATAAGAAATTGGACATAAACAAGTGATGATCTTTTGATAGTTATTGTTTCTTAAAAACACTCGATTTGTTTTGATAACGGGAATTACTTTTAAAATTAATTAATTCCACTTCTATGTTTTGAATTTGGAAAAATAGATATAATTTTTTAATTTGGAATATCAAATATAGATTAGGCTGAATTTTTGGTATTTTTCGGAAAAACATCAATTTTTGATGAATAGTGAAAACACTGAGTTTTTTGTTAAAACTGACTTTTTATTTAAATAATCATTTATTTGATTTAAATTTATTTTACGTCAAAATTGATACATAATACTTATATAAGTTCAATGAAATTAATTGGAATCATTTTATAATAATTTTAGATTTATCAAAAATTGTATTGAACTTGTCACCGTCTTTTTCCCACCTCCTAGGAGCTTTTGCAATTGTTCATAAAACATAATTTTACTGCTTCTGTGAGTTGAATTTTGAAAATCCGAGAGACACGGTTAATATCAAGGAGTACAATGTGGTTCAACTAGATAAAAATAATTTTTGGTGAATAGTACCTTTTTACTTTTATTTGCCAGGGTTAAAGGTAAATAGGGTAATTCAAGGTTAAAAGAATATTATAATAATTCAAAATTACCTTACACTTGTCCAAACCTTATTTTATGAGTAATGGACGACCGTGGGCATTTTTGGGTCGATTTTGGTTCCCCATGGAGCCACTTATGAAAGACAATGACACATTAGATTAATTAATTTAATGTAAAGACAAAATTGGCATTAACAAAACTCCTTTAGTAATTAATTTTTACAATGGGATATATAAATTATCATTTCGACTATAAATATAAATTAAAAAGCTAAAATGATTTCCTACGTGTTTGTAGTTTTTTTATAATTTTTAGACATAAAATAAATTAAATTATTTATGACACAATAATGATGCAGTATTTACCACATTAATAAATGATTTAAATAAATAAGATTATAATGATTAAAATATTATCCAAAACCTGTCCTATTCATATTGGATGATTTTATTTAGACTATGAGTCATCTTATATTCTACATTAATGTGTTTTGGACCTCTTGAACCCGATTATAAGCTTATAATAAAATAATGTTTTCACACTTTCCGAAAGAGCCCCTCCTCACCCTTATAAAAGGAGACCACATATATGTAATTCCTCGCACCTCTCAAGCCTTTTGGATCGTCCAAACTCTACCCAAATAAGCTACCTACATCAATATACTCCCCCTATAAGCCTTACATTAGGCAGAAGGCACTTCAAAATGTCATTTTTGTCCAAACCAAATGAAGTTACCCAAATTAAAATTAATAGTTTCTCTTAAGTTGTTTCTTTTATTCTACTTCTCCAACCCCTAAACTCTTTTAATCCTTTATTTTGTAACAATAACAGTATCATAAAAATACTATGTTGTTTTTATGAGAAGTATTAGAACTAAAAATACACACACCTCCATCTAATGGATGACGAGCATAATGTTTCTGTGGATGGAAAACTAATGCCTCATGAAAAGATGATTGTTCGATTTTCTCCTACCACCTCTCATGGTGGCCATTATGATGGAACTGTATTTTTATATGATATATATTATGTTTATTATTTCCTTATTCTTCTTTACTTCCCAATTATATCAATCCTATATGGTTTCCATAGTCAGTAAATACGATAATCTCATTTGAGGAAGTGAGGACTACCGCCCCCTCAAAGTGATGTTATTCGTTAATGCCTTATGTGGGATGTATAAAGGACGTAATTAATGATATTATATATTATATTTTACTGTAATTATAATATACCTATGTATCATTATTTTTTATTTCCATTAATATAATAAATAGAAATGAAAATATGCGTTCATGTGTGCGTATGGCTTACCGTCTCCATGAACAGTGCATTTCATTTCTTACCTCAATATGTTATGTATTATTATAAATACTTGTATATGATGGATATATATAATGAATGTATATATGATATATAAATCATGATTTACATTCTGTAAGTAAGTAAATAATGATATAAGTAATAATAACATCAAGAACAACAAGTCCAAACACGTATGATAAATAAGATGATTTTACCCAAAACGTTGCTTTAACAGGGGATTTACAAAAGAACAGGTAATATAAAGTCATAAGTGAGACATATATGATATCATAACAATGAAAATGGTTCTCTAATAAGTCAATGACATTGTTTAACTCATTATACAGGAGTTTCGGATACGTACGAAGCATATCGGACCTAAGGTAAGGGATAATGTTGCAATCTCAATTGTTTTTTATCCGAGATTGCTTATTCGTAAGTATTTACTAGGGTTATATTAATCATCCATGTCCAAGTTTTATTAAAATGTTTTCATGTAATATTAAAGTCCTTTTTACCCATTTTTTAATTTTACTACATGGTATTTATGGAATCTTTCTTTTATGAGGTACTTTTTGACTTTTCCGGCAAAAGTAAGAGAAGAATGTTTTTTTAACTTATACGACATGAACAGATTTTTACGGTTTCATAAAGCCTTATTTTCAAGACGATTACTCTACAATATTTCATTATAATGTTCAAAAAAATCCTTTTCTTTTAATATTTCATGGCATTTTGTGAAAAGAAAATGAGTTTAATAATAAATGATATTTTCCTCAAGAATTTATTTCAAATGTTTTATCAAAACCTTTTTCCATATAAGATGACATTATTTCATTTGTGTATGTTTAAGTATAATGTCTCTTTGATTTACATGGTTTCACTTCTCTTATGATGAACTGATATCCATTTGTTTATATGGATTATGTTATGACGGGATGATTTTTATGAAACCCATTTTATTCTTTGGGTTATAATGAATGATGTATGATTGTTTTGTGGCATAAGTAAGAATGATTTCAATATGAGATGGGTGGTACCTATATCTCCATGAAATCCATTGGGTAAATATTTATATCTCATGAGATAGACATGGTTGGAACGATATGTTAATCCAGTTCAGTAATACAGGACTGGAACAATGAGTGAACTGGATTCAGAAAGGGACTTTGTCCACTAAGATGGTCTTGGAAAACGTTCATTGGCTACTATGGAAATCATTACATGTGATTAAGGGATGCCAAAATTACATGTTTTATTCCAATGATATTTTATCATGATTTATGTTCCATTATGATCTATGACTTACGTACTGCAATGTTTTATGTCATTGCTCACGATTTTGATGTTTAAACATTAGGTTCATGTTTTTAAGTTCAAATGTATATGGTTTGTTTTATTTTCTCCACCCATACACTTACTTAGCATTTGAGATCACCATTTTTATGTTTTATTTTCCCCCAGGATAATAATAATAGTTTTAGTTAAGGAAACAAAAAGGGGAAGATCGTTATGGTAGATGTTGAAGATCTTTCAACATGATTAGAAGTTTATATTCCACATTTCCAAAGACACTAAACTATTACCATCCTTGTGTGTCTATTTTTGTTATGTGTTAAGTATTCCGCAAAAGTAATGTAATGTCCATGTATTCCATGATTTGGGTCTCTAAAATCAGTGTTTTTGGGACCCCTTTTGGGAAGAGGTCCCTTTGGAAAATTCTAGTGGGGCTGACTAAGCTGGGCCAGACCGAGATGCGATCATCCCCTGTTTCACATAAACATATGTAACTAACAGCCTGGGCGTCCGATCGATGTGCTGTTTGTAGAATCAGAACTTGTGTGACTAGGCAGTCTTTGGGAAATAACTTAAGTGAGTTTTGGATGAGTTTTACATGTGACATGGGTGGGATCAGACTTCAATCCCACCAATATCTTTTTACAAAAGTGCCCATATCTCATAGACCGAGCGTCCGATCGATGCGACTTCTATCATATTGGGACCCCTACGATGGGCCGATTCCTTGGGAATGCTTTTTTAGGGACATCATACTATTTGAAATATGAATGATGGATTGAGGAGCAGTTCTCCCTGAATCAAGTGTGCTATGAGTGGGAACCCTGTGACCGGCTGTTTTTTGAAGTAGCAACTCTGTGTGGATCAGCATCATAGAAACCATATGTGGATTAGAATCTAGTGACCCCATATGGAACAACATCAAGGAGAACCTGTGTGGATCTTCATCATAGATACCCTGTGTGGATCAGTATCTAGTGACCCTATGTGGATCAGCA
The DNA here is from genome assembly GCA_963277665.1 of Viscum album. NCBI lineage: Eukaryota > Viridiplantae > Streptophyta > Magnoliopsida > Santalales > Viscaceae > Viscum > Viscum album. The sequence continues at coordinate 1,997,052,563 of OY728151.1, forward strand.
TTATAGCGACCATGTGTGGATCAGCATTCAAGAGACTTTATGTGGATCAGCAGTACACGACCTGATGAGGACCATACATAGAGCTTCCCGTCAATAATCAATGATATAAGAACCCGTGTGTATCAAAAATAGAACAAATAACTCCTGGTTCAGTTGTGGAAACATCTTAATGGAATAAAATGATATAACTTTAGGCTAATCATCTTTATTCCTGAACTCTGAGTTGTATACCTAGTTCGAGTTGAGTATTTTCCTATTTGATTTGTGATTAAGGTCATGATTTGTGTTTTAATCCTTTGTGGAACACTGGGAGACCTTTAGGGGTCTTGGGATCCCTATTCAATATTTTTATACTCACCCCATCATGGGCTTCACTCGCACCTTGATTTGTCTTGTGCAGACTACAGATATCTCTGACTGATATTTGGGAGCCAAGACCGGATGGTTCTTGGAGGTGGACCTTTAGACATGACGTGCTGCAGTGATGACTGGTGATGAGTTGTACCTACCCATCAGGTAGGATCCTTGGCGGACGATTCCAGGAGCTGTTTTCGGTTCCAGTTGTACTTTTTAGTCGGGCTTGTATTCCGACTCCTTTACTTATGGTACTCCCCTGTTTCACATTTAGTATTATATCTTTTTACTACTAGAGTTTTACTATGTTAGTTGTTCTCATTGAATTCTTGGACTATGCGTTTGTAGGTTTAAAGGCAATGACTTCCCATTTTTCAAGGATATGCCTTTCGGTGCTAGTCGCCAACCCCTGGCCTATGGAAGGGGGGCATGGGGTAGTCACGGCAAAGGCCGCAAGGGATGCGTCGGGACAAAGTGGTATCATAGGAGTTAGTTCTACCTAAATAATAGGAATCTAATCTTTTAAGAGATAGATACTGTTAAGTGTTTTAAGTGTGATTTTCAGTTCGGGGAGTCCAGTGTTGGTGCGGCAACTGACGTATCCATACACCAGGACCCTGAATTCTGATTTCGTTCTTAGTACATTAAAACACTGATTGCATGTGTTTTTGAAGGGTTTTATTTTTGATCTCTTTGAGTCATCTCACTAGTTATAACTTATTGATTTCGGTGCACTTTTTTTCATTCTGGATTCCACCATGTAAACAACCATCAAGGATTCTAGTGCGAGTTTTTGATGAAGGCCCACCGAGTGATGAGGCTCTGGTGTAGGGCCCTCTTATAGTGATAATACCGTTAAGTAGTGTACCGGTAGAACAACTACCCATTGATTATCAATTTCCACCAGCCCCACCAACATATGGTGATCGCAAATTGAGTGTGTTGCACGAGTTTCAGTAGTAGAGGCCTCCAAGGTTCTGATGTGAGATGGATCTTCATGACACTGAGGTCTGAGTGGAGGTTGTGGCAAGAGTTTTTTTCCTGGTTGGGACAACAGCCAACTAATTGGTGATCCTACCTACAAATATATTCTAATGATCATCAGGGAGATTGTAGAGACCCAAATCATGACGTACATGGAAATTACATTACTTTTGAGGAATACTTAATACATTGAAAAAAATGACACCCAAGGACTGTAATAATTTAGTGTATTTGGAATCTCTGAACAAAATCTTCTAATCATGGTGAAAGTTCTTCAACATCTCCCCAAGAGATCTTTCCCTTTTTTTTCTTACCTAAAACCTCTATTTATATCCTGGGGAAAAGAAAACATAAAAAGGGAGAACTCAAATGCTTGGTAAGGGTAAGGATGGAGAAAATAGAACAAACCATATAAGTTTGAACTTAATAACATGATCTTAACAAATGAACCTGTTCACCATACATGTGAGTATCTCCCACTTGAGAGATTCTCTCTCCTAGGGCTTCTTAGGTTTTATTCTACTTGTCTGTATGGATTTCGGAGGCTCCCCCTCCTCCCGTGCTCCCCACTTTAGTTCTGCGGCCCACCGCCCTCCTCATCTTTGGTGCTTATGGTTCGCTTTCCCTTTCGGTGCCACTCCCCGACCCTCCGCGGTGGGGAGTTTGTGTTTTTTTTCCTTTCCTGGGTTTCTCCGCATGGTCCTAGACCCTGATATCAGTGCTACGAAGGGAGGATGGCTTCATCTTCCTCTGCTCGAAATCACCTTGAATCGTAGATCTAGCCTCCCTCGAGGACGCGATTTCCCTTCCATCGTAGTTGTTCTTTATTGGTTCCAGAACTAGCCTTATGTTACAGGCACTTAGAGTACCGAGGGTTTTTCCAGTGTTCGAGGGTTTCCTTTCACCCTTATCATTTTTAACCCTTGCTTTAGTGACGACAGGCAGTGAATTGTGGGAGGAGAGCTGGTTCCTTGTCTCTGCGAACCTTCCATCGCGTTGTGTTTGATCGCGAAGCACCCTCCGTGTTGATCCACTGTGTTGGTAAAGTGGGAAGTGATTTGATTCGCGAAGCTTATTCCATGAAGTGTTTTGATTTGAAAAGTGATTTTATTCTATATGTGATTTGATTCGTGATGTGATTGAATTCGCGGAGTGATTTGTTTTGCGAAGTGTTTTGATTCGCAAAGTGTTTTGATTCACGATGCTTGTGCTGCGAGGCTTTAATGTGTTGCTTGTTCGCATTGGGAGACTGAGAAGTTCCTGCCATGGGTGTGGATCTACGAAGTCCTGGTGTGTGCAGTGAAGAAGGCGGTGTCATGTGGGAGGGATCATCATGACGAGTCTGTTCCGCGACGTGCCTTCGCGAAGCATTTGTTGTGTTGTGAAGCCAGGATGATTATGTTGTGAGGCGTTGATCAGCATCGACAGGCCTGCGCTGCAGTCCGGGTTTCTTGGGCAAGATCTCTCAAGGGGAAAGGTCGTTCGCGAAGGCCGCGGGATTTTCTTAGTGGACCGTGCGGGGAGGCCGCGAAGGAGTTTCTGTTCCAGTGACTTATTTGTTGAACCGGGCCAGTTTTGTGTGTGGCTGGACTGGGTCGGCTTTACGCACCAGGTGTTTTTATGGAGCTTTTTCCAAGTTCCATTGCAAGGGTTCTAGGGTCGGGGGGTCTACAGGGGAAATGGTACTTTTGGGAATATAAAAATAATCTTTAGGGATGGCTCTATAGAGGCGGAACTTTTGAATCAATATAGGAGATTGTCCCTGATAGACAAAGAAAATGCGACGATCGAGGCATGGAGAATTGAAGACACACTTTTAGAAAAGCGCATGTCTCTGCTCATGGTTGGAATGTTCATGGAAAACATTTCGGTAAATAAAAGGGCTCTCAAAAACACTCTACAGAATATCTGGAATCCTGAAGCTGGAGTGGATATCCGGGAAGCAGGAGTCAATCACATCGTCCTAGATTTTATCAAGGAGAGAGATAGAGACAAAATATTGTGGGGAATGTCGTGGTCCTTTGATAACCAACTCCTCCTCATGGAATAATTCAAAGGGGGAGGGGGACGACATCCAGTGTGTGAATTTAACTCGCTCCCCCTTTTGGATACGAATTAAAGGAATTCCCTTCCATGCCACAATGGAACGAATCATGAGAGAAATCGGGGACAGTTTAGGAATCATTCTTGACTAGGATAGCTCAGACACAACACAATGGGGCCATGAGGGTTGGATCAAGGTGGAAATTGTAGTATCAGAGCCTTTGATGAGGGGAATGTTCCTGAAAGTTGAAGACAAAAACATTTGGATATCATTCAACTTCGAGAAACTCCCAATCTTCTGCTTTTCCTGTGGTTGTCTTGGCCATCGTGAAAGAAAGTGCACCACAAAACATAAGAGTGGATCTAGTGACATTATCCTCTAGTATAGCCCTTGGATTCGTGCCAAAAAAACTAAATATGTGGTCATCATTGAGACAGAAAAACAAAAGGACCGTGACCGTCTCACGTGGGCACATACTAGTCAGGCGGAATCCATACCTAATAAAGTCCACATGCTTGAACTAGTGGATTCCCCCTTTGTCAGCCCTCCCACACAAAGAGATTCTGGAGTTCATCCTAACCCCCTGAAGGACACAACTCAATCATTTACTGAGTTGGCGACGACACACATAGACCCACCAATACACTGTTCAAAGCAAATTCTGATGCACATTAATCCAGCAGATCCGGACCCCGACCCACAATCGACCGCAGCAGGCACTCTAACAATGGAGGCCCATGTTATGATGGGGACTCCATTACTAGGCCCCATTACCCCTCGATCATGGAAAAGAGTGCAACGAGGAGAAAATGATGCTCCTATAGAAGACCAAATACCCCGGGTCAAGAAAAGACATAATGAAACAGACCACCCTGGGAGGAATCACACCAAAATGTGGAAAACGACATGTAATGAAACTAGTCCGAGAGTACCAAAGGTGGCAGCGGGAGAAACCCATCCCGCCTAGAGCAATGATTTCTTTATGATGTAACTGTCATGGGCTTGGCAACCCACTAACAGTTTTCATGCTTTAGCGCAACTGCGCTCAAAGTCGCCTCGATATGGTTTTTATGTCCAAAACCATACTAGAAAACAAGAACACCAATGGTATTTCTGTGAAGTGTGGCTTCCAAGGCTGCTTTCCAGTGCCCAAAAAAGGCCATTATGGGGGCCTCTGTCTCCTTTGGAAGGACCATATTGATGTCAAAATTTTGTCTTTCTCCTCCCACAATGTGGCAGTGACTATTCAAACAGACTCTCACCCACCCCGGACCATTGTGGGATTCTATGGCTAGCCATCCCATAATGACAAGGTAATGTCATGGGATATTCTATGTATGCTGCGTCATAACATACCGATCTCTATCCTCTTTGGAGGATATTTCAATGAGAATATGTTCCACAAGGAAAAGAGGTACGGAATCATCCGACCCTCGTCTTTGATATCAAACGTCAAGGATGAGGTATCTTGGGCAGATCTGGTCGATCTGGGGTACACAGGTAATCCTTTCAGTTGGTTATGCGGCAATACTGAAGGCACCCGCATTGCTGAGCGTCTTGATAGATTTCTGGGATCTTTTGATTGGATTAATCTGTTCAACATGTATCATATCGGCCACATGGCCCTTAACTGCTCAGACCACTATCCAATTCGCATTGAGTGCATGCAAGGGGAACAAAATAGACAACATTGCAGACCCTTAAAATTTGAGAGCTTCTGGTCAAATGACCAGGAATGCGAAGAGGTGACCAGATCAAGCTGGAAAAGCACTCAAGTGGATGTTTGCCTCAATCTTCAATAGGTCGCATCTGATCTTAGGTCTTGGAGCAATAAGAAATTACGCCACCCCGACCGAAATTATGGGGTCCTTGAAAAGTGACTGAACAACCACCTCAAAAAATCCACATCTAACAGCATTCTATCTATAATTGGAGCCACGAAAAAAGAGCTGGACATGGCCCTGCGTGTCAAGGAATGTTTTTGGGCCATGCGGGCATGGGATAACCACATCAAATAGGGGGATGCTAATACCCAGGGTTTTCACCAAAAATCATTAGCTAGGCATAGGAAAAACACTATTACTTGCATATTACAACCCGATGGAAGCAAGGATTCTGACACCAATGGTATCCACATGGCCTTGACATCCTATTTACAGAACATCTTCGCTGCCGGAACCCCTTTCATATCTTCCGAGGTTGAAGATTGTATCAGAACCGTGATCACCGATGAGATCAATACACAGCACACCAAAGATGTGACAGATGACGAGATACGCCTGGCACATAGACATCTGCATCCCATTGAGGTCCCAGTACCAGATAGGTTCCACGCCCTTTTTTTCAACAATATTGGCTCATTATCGGCCCTGACATCTGCAACATGGTGAAAAAGATCTGGGATGGGACTACTAGCATCGCTACCATCAATTAAATTGTCCTTGTCCTTATCCCCAAAATCATTAAACCTCTAGAGATCCCGGATTTTAGACCTATCATCCTTTGTAATGTCTTTTACAAGATCTTCTCAAAGATCCTTGTCAATCGGTTGTGACCTTGGCTACCTTATATTATCTCTGTGAATCAGAGTGCCTTCGTGGCCAAGAAGCCGATCACTGATAATGCAATTGTGGCCCATGAACTATTCCATTCCATGAAATCACGCTCCACCACGAGAAGAGGAACCATGGCCTGGAAACTGGATATGACCAAGGCCTATGATAGAGTGGAAGGTAACATCATTCATGTTGTCAGGATGAAAATGGGTTTTTGTGCTAAATGGATAGATATGGTCATGGAATGCAACTCGACCATCTCTATCAAAATAAAGGTCAATGGGGAGATAACTATAGGATTTTCACCATCTCGAGGCCTTCACGAGGGAGAACCCATCTACTCTTTTCTCTTCATACTGGTGGCTGATGTGTTTTCTAATCTTATTTCTAGGGCTGCATCCTCTAAATATATTCATGGGGAAATATTCTGTCATGTTAGCCCACCAGTGTCACATCTTTTCTTCACCGACGATTGTCTCCAATTTTCCAGAGCAACAATTAATGAATGTCAGGTGATCTTACAAGCGATCCAAAAGTATGAGAGGGCGTCGGTCCAATCGAACAATCATGAAAAATTTTAAATTTCATTTAGTGCTGGGGTGCCCTTGTCTATGAGGGAAGAGTTATGCGCTTCAGCAGGTATCCATATGGTTGTGAAACATCAGAAGTACCTTGGGCTTCCCACAGTGATTGGACGATCCAAAAAAGAAATCTTTGCATGTCTTGTGGACAAGATTGAGAAAAAAATTCTAGGCTGGTCCCCTAATAGAATTTTTAAAGCTGGAAAAGAGACCCTCATCAAAGCTATCATCCAATCCATCCCCAGCTATTTTATGTCCCGGTTTATGCTTCCAGATTTCATTCTAGACCAGATCCACACACGCACTTCCAACTTCTGGTGGGGGAAGAATGACGGAAGGAATCGACCCTACTGGATGGCCTTGGAGAAACTATGTAAATCCAAATCAGAGGGAGGGATGGGATTTCGGAATCCGCATCTCTTCAATGATGCACTGTTGGCCAAGCAAGGTTGGCACCTTCTTTACCATCCATCATCTCTTTGTGCACGGGTTCTCTGGGAAAAGTACATTCCCCATGGGGACTTTCTTGCTTCCTCTCTTGGACCCCATCCCAGCTTCCTCTAGGGAAGCATCTGGGGGGATAAAAAGCTACTGGAATCAAGACATGACTAAAGGATTGGGTCTGGCTCATCAACCAATATGTGGAATGATCATTGGCTCATCGATAAGGATGGTATGCGGGCAACATCCCCCGCCCAACCAGGTCTTGAAAACACCACTGACAGCTTCCTCCTTTCTGACCAGGGATAGGGGTGGTGTCTGGAGAAAATCCTTTACTATTTTAATTTAAGGGATCAAAGAATAATCCTTAGCATTCCCTTTGTCCCTTATGCATTCCCCGACTAGATTTTATAGATCAATGAAATCTTGGGAGAATGCATGGTGAGATCCAGTTACAGACTGGCTCTTGGCATCCACTCAGTCGGCCGGGATGAGGGACCATGTAATTTGATTTTGAAGCTCAACGTTCCCCCTAATGTTCAGGAATTTCGGTGGCAGATCTGCACAGGAACTCTCCCAATCATGAGCCACCTCGCTTAGCAACATATGGCAAGTACTGCCTTTTTCCCCTTCTGCCCGACCATTCCAGAAACTCCTTTGCACGCCATCATTCACTGCCTAGGAGCTAAGAAAATTTGGACTAAATAGGGCCTTGATTTGGCCGCTTCAATGTCATCGGCCTCTGGACATCACGATCTTCTAACGTGGTGCTGATCCTCTCCTACCACAGCTTCTTCAGGTTAACTTTTCACTCTGGCATGGATTATCTGGGTCCGGCGTAACGATGTTTTTTTCATCATGATCACAAACCCCCCGAATTATGTATTGAATGGGCCACCTCTTGGATTGACGGCTGGAAAGACCAGAATGAACATTTTATGCCAGGCGCTACCCTCTCCTTCCCCCCCATTGGAATCCCCCAATGTATGGGACCATTAAGATTAACATGTACTCATCGCTCCCAAAGGTTGGTCTTGTTGCCCTCAGCCTCTTGGCCCGAAATCATCTTGGGGAAATCGTTGCTGCAATGTACGAACCACATCAGGCTTTTTGGGAACCTACAGTTATTGAGGACATAGTCATCCTTGCCGGTATGCTGCTCGCCTTTGAATGTGGATGGAGTTATATCATTGCTGAGTCATATTAACTTACCGTTATCGATGCTATCAACCACAACGATGGTGGGATCCAGTCTTTTGGCATCATCATCAAGAGAATCCTCTCACTTCGCCAATGCTTCTCTTTATGCACCTTCTCCTTTACCAAAAGGGAAGGGAACAACGCAGCCCATCAGCTAGAGGCCTCTGTACTATTCGACTCCAACCAGCTCTGGCTGGACAATTTCCCTTCATGGATTTTCACATGTACTTCTTCTAATCTCAGTCATTAATGTTTCTTGTTTTAATCAAAAAAATTAACATAATGTTTAAACATTAAAATCTTTTGTTGTGAAATAAATCATGGGAGTACGTAAGACATAGATCATAAAGGAAAATTAATCATGATAAAATAGCATGTGAATAAAACATGTAATTGTGTAAAACCATTAAGCACATTTTATGATTTCAATGGTATCCAAGGCATTGTTTTCAAGACCATCATAGTGGACAAATTCCATTACTGAGCCGGGTTTACTTTTCGTTCCAGCCCTTTATTATTGAACTGGATTTACTTGTCATTCCAGCCATGTCTATCTCATGATATATAAATCTTTACCCAATGCATTAGAGGGAGATATTATAAGGCCCCAGCCTCAAACCTTACTTAATCTTGAGTTATTACAAGATTACACATTGAGGATCATTTCGGGTTTAGTGTTTTAGAGAATTAGATCATAAAACTTGCATTACAAACCACATATAAACAAAGTGGTTACATAAAGATAGTATTCTTCATTCCCATCAATGGAAACATATTCAAAATAAAACATGGATTATTTCTTGACACATCCTTGACTCTATAATCTTATCATGTACCTTTCCCTTGACCTGTGAAAAACATTTCAAAAACATGGGATGAGCATAAAACTCAGTATGGGTTAAAAAAACATGGAAAGGAAACATGAGTTCATATATACATAAGAATGAAATCATACTTTACCCATAAAACATAGGCACTTTAACACACCTCATAAAATCATGAATAAATCATAGAAATCATAAGACATAAAGGTAACTTGAGGCATTCATAACATTCTTACGTAGGGAGTAACCCTCTTGGTTACGTTTTGGAATACCCATCACTGTATATTCCCTAAAATCTCTTTGGAGAAACCTTAACGTTTCACTCCTTCGCGTTACCCAATGCATTGGAGAGCTATAACGGGTTCACCCGCCCTTAGTTTATCACGGAACCACCCGTCTTCATAATAATTCTCAAGAACCATAACATAATAATATCACATAAAACATGCATAAAGGAAACATAAAATTTCCACTTTTCAATCACGAGATATCAATACAACACATTGATATAAAAACATTATGTAAACCGTTTTCAATACCAAAATAAAAGAAAAATAAAACATGGTATTTATTTTTCTTTTAAAAAAGAAGGTATGGCTTGTAGAGGAATCCGAAACTCAAATAACGGTGACGACGGCGGAGAAGTCGTTGTCGCCGCATACGTACAACAAAAACATTACCTTTTGTCGTTTAGTAAACGGTTCGTATAAAAAAGATTCCTTTTGAATAAACGTAAAAGTCAAAGGGGTTTATACACCGTATAAAAGAAAGTTGTGTATAAAATAAAATATGCCTCATTGAAAGGAGATTGAGACAAAGTCCCATACGTCGTATCCGACTTGACTCGACCGTTCTTTAATCTCCTGAATAATAAACTTGAGTTAATCTCTACTTGCTTATGAATATTTTTCAAGTTCATTATTCCTTTTATACAATGTTATGAACATCATGTAATCATTTAAGTTAATAATGTTCATTTTGTCGGTATTTGGTTCTTTAGTCAAAAATAGACTTCTTACACTTACATGTTGTTAATTTGGTCAAAGGTTCATTATATCCAGAATGGTATTCATGATGTAGATATCATATATGTCATATATATCCAGTACATACATGCATTTATAATATTACATAATCATTTAGAGGTAAGAAATGAAATGCACCGTTCATGGAGACGGTAAGCCGTACGTACGCATGAACGCTACTTTCATTTCTATTTCGTATTTTTTTGGAAAGGGTTCATAATGATATAAGAGTATATTATAATTCCAGTATAATAACATATATAATATCTTTAACTTTATCCTTTACACATCCCACATATGGTATTAACGAATCAAATCACTTTCAGGGGGCGGTAGTCCGCACTTCCTTAAATGAAGATATCGTGTTTACCCATAATGGAAACCATAAAGGTATGCCAAAAATGAAAAAAAAGAAGCTTAAGGAAAACATAAACATATTATATATCATATATAAAAATAGTGACATCATAATGGCCACCTTTTAAGGTGTTAAATGAGTATTTAACAATCATCGTTTCGGGAGGCAGAATTTCTCCATCCACGGAAACCGTATGTTCTTTAACCATTTGATGTAGTTGTGTGAGATTGTAGATCAAATAAATCTTATAACAACATCCTAGTATATTTAATATACAGGTTTTGTTACAAAATATGTAAATAAAAAGAGTTTAGGGGGTTGGAGAAGCAAAATAAAACAAATGAACATGAGAGAATGAATTACATTTAAAAGTGTAACTCCTTTTGATTTGAGCCTAAAGGCTTCCTTTGAAAGGATTCTGCCCAAAGGGAATCCTCTAGGATGAGGAGAGGGATGTGGAGAGAGTAAATGGGCAGGGTTTGGCCGATCCAAAGGCTTGAGGAGTGTGCGAAATGAGGTAGAGGTGGGGGCCTTTTATAAGAGGAGAGGAGGGGTACTTTTGGAAAGTAAAGAAATATTACTTTATTTGAAAATGTGTTTTGGTTTTAAAAGGTCCCACATTGATATAATTCATGGATAAGGTGATAAGGGTTCTAAATCCACTCATCCAATTGGTTTTGGACATGTGTAGTTCATAGATTTTACATTGTCTTTCCATTTTATTTAAATCGTCAAATAATGATGTCATCGCTGCATCATTATTATGTCATAAATAATTTAATTTATTTAATGTCTAAAAATCATCAAAAAATACTATGATGTAGGAAATATTTTTATATTTCCAATGAATATTTATAATCAAATATCTGATCTTTATAACCCCATGTAAAAATTGTTTTTGTGAAACATATTATGTTTGTGTCATTTTTACTTTAACATTTAATAAAAAGTTATTTATGCCATTTCCCAACCAAAATGTCTCCATGGGGTCCCCAAGTTGACCAATGGATTGTCTTGGTCGGCCATGACACAACCAATAAGGTTGGGACATGTGTCTAGGTCATTTCATATTATTAAAGCATTATTTATACCTTAAACTACACTAATTACCACTAATCGCGATTAAAAACTTAATAAGTTACTATTCACCAAAAAATTATTTTAATCTCATTGAACCACATTTTACTTCTAAATGACAACCATGTATGTCAGATTTTCAAAATTCAATACACATTAGTGGTAAACTTTCATTTAACTGAAAAATTAGTTTGCTTGATTACCACTTAGTGGTTTCACTATTCATCAAAAATTGAAGTTTTTCAGAAAATTACCAAAAATTCACCCTAAGCTATATTTGATATTCCGAATTAAAAAATGAAGTCTATTTTACAAAATTCAAATCATATAAGTCAAATTAATTAATTTAATAATTAATTCCCGCTGCCAGAGCAAATAGCGTGTTTTTACAAAACAATAAGTATCAAAAGATTGACACCAGTTTAAGTCTAATTTCAAAGTGAAATTGATTCCAAGGACCACCATTGGATAAAATGGTAAAAATATATTCTAATTTCACTTCAAAACCAATTCAGAACATAATCTAATCATATAAATAAATTAGATTAAAAAGCAGTTTTGATGTAAAATGCAGTATTTTTCACTATTCATTAAAAAAATGAACATTGTCAGAAAAATACCAAAAATTCACACAAGGTAAATTTTGATGTCCCAATCATAAAGAATAAGTTTATTTTCACAATCATAGTTTATAAAATTGTCAAAATATAGATTCAAAAATGGTTTTCTATCAAAAGGCACTAAAACAATCTTTTAAGAATATTACTGTATTCCATGCATAAGATTGTATTTATTTTCATTTTAAGCCTCTATAACACTATCTTAATCATTAATAGACATAGATAAAAATATCTATTATTCATTACTTACTTGGGATGTTACATCCTTCCCCCCTTTAGAAAATTGCGTCCCCGCAATTTATTTACTTATCGAATAAATGGGGGTACTTATCCCTCATTGCATTTTCAGATTCCCATGTTGCCTCTTCAATCATGTGGTTTTTCCACAAAACCTTTACCTGGTGAATCACCTTATTCCGTAACACTTGCTCCCTGTGGTCAAGAATCTGGACCGGTTGTTCCTCATAAGATAGGTTCTCTTCCAGCTGAACTACCTCTGGACTCAAAACATGATATGGATCCGGCATATACTTTCTCAACATCAAAACGTGAAAAACATTGTGTACCTGAGATAAACTCGAAGGTAAAGCCACTCGGTATGCAACTGATCCAACTCTCTCTAGAATTTCGTATGGTCCAACAAACCTTGGACTCAACTTTCCTTTCTTACCAAATCTCATCACACTTTTCCAAGGGGAAACCTTGAGAAAAACATGATCACCTACCTCGAAAGATAGATCCTTCCTCCGGTTATCTGCATAACTCTTCTACCTGCTCTGAGCTGTTCTCATGTGTTTCTGAATCAGCTGAACTTTTCCTGCCATCTCTTCTACCAATTCTGGTCCCATTAACTTCCTTTCACCCACTTCATCCCATAAAGCTGGAATTCGACACCGCTTCCCATATAATGCATGAAATGGTGCCATCTGTATACTGGAATGAAAACTGTTATTATATGAAAACTCAACCAAAGAATGATGTTGGTCCCAACTTCCCTGATAATCCATAGAACAAGCTCGTAGCATATCCTCCAATGTCTGAATTGTTCGTTCTGACTGCCCATCTGATTGAGGATGAAAAGCTGTACTAAAATTTAATTTAGTACCCAATGACTTCTGAAGGCCTTTCCAAAAGTTATAAGTAAACCTGGGATCACGATCTGATACAATGGAGAGAGGAATTCCATGTAACCTGACTATCTCTTTAAGATACAAACGGGAAAGTTGATCAAGAGAGAAAGTATCTCATATAGCATGGAAATGAGCAGATTCGGTCAAACGATCAACAATAACCCAGATTGAATTATTACCTCGAGATGTCTTCTGTAATCCAACAACAAAGTCCATGGATATATTCTCCCATTTCCACTCTGGCACTGGTAATGGCTAAAGCATCCCTTTCGGTAACTGCCGCTATTCTTTAACCTGCTGACAAGTCAAACACTTCACAGTAAAATCAGCAATATCTCTTTTCATTCCATCCCACCAGTAATACTCCCGCTGATCTCTATACATCTTAGTACTGCCCGGATGAACTGAAAATGGAGAACTATGAGCTTCACATAACAGCTCTCTCTTCAACTGTGAATCACAAGGCACACACAATCTCTTCCCAAATCTCAAAACACAATCATTATCAATGTAGAATTCAGGCAACTTACCTTTCTGAACCAGCTCTACCTTTTTCTGCAACTCACTATCTTGCTTCTGTGCCTGCTTGATTCTATCCGATAGAGAAGATCTCACTGATACCTAAAACAAAACAGAAGGACTTCCTGCACCATCAACAGCTATGCCAAAGTTCATCAAATCCTTAACCAAAGTATCACGTTCCAAACGCAACATTGTTAATGAAGCATTACTTTTTCGACTCAAAGCATCAGCCACTTTATTTTCTTTTCCCGGATGGTAATGAATTGTACAATCATAATCCTTGATTAATTCCAGCCATCTCCTTTGTCTCATGTTTAACTCTTTCTGAGTGAATATATACTTTAAACTTTTGTGATCGGTATATATTTCACACTTTACTCCATACAAATGATGCCTCCAAATTTTTAAAGCAAAAACAACAGCAGCTAATTCCAAATCATGTGTAGTGTAATTTACCTCATGAGTTTTCAACTGTCGTGAAGCATAAGCAATTACCTGATCATTCTGCATTAGGACGCAACCAAGTCCTTTCAATGAAGCATCACTGTATATAACAAACTCACCATTCCTGGAAGGTAGTGCCAAAACTGGAGCATTCACCAATCATATTTTCAATTTCTGAAAACAATCATCAAATTCTTTTGTCCAGATAAACTTAACACCCTTCCGAGTTATCTTAGGCATTGGACTAGATAACCGTGAAGACTTTCTAACAAACCTTCGGTAATAGCCCGCCAAACCACGGAAGCTACGAATCTCGGTTACATTTGTGGGTCTTGGACATTCTTCCACAACTTTTGTTTTTGCAGGATCAACAGTCATTCCATCTTTAGAAACAATGTGACCAAGGAAAGAAATTTGTTGCAACCAAAACTGACATTTGTTGAATTTCCCATACAGTTTCTTTTCTTTTAAGGTTTGCAAAATAACCATTATATTTTTTTCATGCGCCTCTTTACTTTTAGAAAACACCAAAATATCATCAATGAAAACCACCACAAACTTATCCAAGAACTCATGGAAAATTCTATTCATTAAGTCCATGAATACAGCAGGTGCATTGGTTAGCCCAAAAGGCATTACTTAAAATTCATAATGGCCATATCTCATACGGAACGCGGTCTTCGGAATATCTGCCTCCTTTACCTTCAGCTGATGGTACCCCGATCTCAAGTCAATCTTTGAAAAAAACTGAGCTCCCTGGAGCTGATCAAACAGATCATCGATATGAGGCAAAGGATATTTGTTCTTAACAGTGATATTATTCAAGTCTCTATAATCAATGCAAAGTCTCATAGAACCATCTTTCTTTTTAAAAAATAAAACAGGAGCACCCCATGGTGATGTGCTAGGTCTAATGAAACCTTTCTCTAATAAATCTTGAAATTGCTCCTTCAACTCTAAAAGTTCAATTTGTGCCATTCGATAAGGGGGTTTTGAAATTGGCTTAGCATCAGGAACTATGTCAACAGTAAACTCAACTTCCCGATCTGGTATTATTCCAGGCAACTCATCAGGAAAAACATCAGGATACTCATTTACCACTGGCACATCATTAATCTGAACAGTTCCTTTATTTTCAACGATGTGTGCAAGGTAACATTCATTTCCATCTTTTACAAGTTTCTCGGCCTCTTGATATGTTATCAAAAGTAAGGGTTCATTCTTGTAAACAAACTGAAAGTCTTTCTGAAAAGAAACTTCTTTAGCTCTACAGTCAATCTTAGCATGGTAAATAGAGAGCCAATCCATACCCAGGATAACATCAAACTCTACTAGAGGTAGATCAATAAGGTTTGCAAGTAGGTTCTTTCCACAGATAAGGATAGGAAGATTCTTATAAATTCTTTTTGCCTCGTCATTTCCCCCAGGTGTTTTTACCAAAAGTTCAGGAGTCATTTCTTGAGATGGTATTCCCATTTTACTAGAAAAGGTTTCAGAGATGAAAGAATGTGTAGACCCCGAATCAAACAACACGCTGGCATAATCTGAAAAAACAAACAAAGTACCTGATACAAATTCATTTGATGGCCCGACATCTGCTGAAGTAGTTGCAAAGGATTTCACCACCCCTTTCTGCTTGTAGTCTAACTACTTCCCATCACTCAAGCTCCTTGTCGGACACTCGTTTTCATAGTGACCCATCTCATTGCACTTAAAACATTTCACTAACTGTAAATCAAATTTGTTCTTACCTTCACCTTGATCCTTTTCAGTGAAATCACGAGCTTTATGTCCCATCTTACCACATCGGTAGCACTTCCCAGAATTCAGAAGACATTCCCCAGCATGCCTTTTGCCACATTTATCACAAACTAGAAACTTAGTTCTCTTACCATCAGACTTTTTTGAAGAATTCTTACCTTTCTCCTGCCACCTCGGTCTCTTCTTCTACTGGTTGTTATAGAAAACTTGGTCATCGGCAAACTCCATTTCCACCTTCTCAGCACATCGAACAAGCTTTTCATAACTTTTAAACTCACAAGAAGCTAATTCCCTTCGGTATTTTGGCTTTAATCCTGAGTAAAAACGATTGATTTTACTATCAAGGTCCCGGATAAAATTTGGAGCATACCTTGCCAATCGAGTGAACCTTTCTTCATAGGCAGCCACTAAGTCTTCCTCTTGCCTCAATTCCAAAAATTGATTTTCCATCCTAAGTCGAACAGCCTTAGGAAAATACTTCTCAAGAAACATACCATTGAATTCATCCCAGTCAAGAGCATCAATCTCATCGGCGTCCCGGATATTTTTAACCATAGACCACCACTGATCTGCTTCACCCTCCAAACGGTAAATAGCAAGACTAACCTTTTGATTGTATGAACACCCCATGACGTCAAAAATCTTCTCCAGTGCTTTAGTCCACCCTTCAGCTAGCACAGGGTCAGATGATCCTCTGAATGATGGTGGATGTTGCCTCATGAAATGTTCCACCACTGACATGTTCCTCTGCGGTTGATCTGGCTGATCTCGTGCATGGATACCACCGCCATTTATCGCTTGAGTCAACTGCGCCATTACTGCAACAAACTGTTCAGTTCCAATTCCGACCATTTCTGGATGCTGATTCGGAAGGTTATTTCCTTCTGTATGCCTTCCTAGAACTGCTTCCCTGTTTCCTCTGCGGAAAACCATTCTGAACAAACATGTCTTAGATGAAGCAACATGGTAATCTTTAAATGCTATATCATTTCAAAAAGAAATATTATTGGATAATCATTTAATAGAATTCTAACTACTAAAGTTATCTAAACTGACCTCTGATACCAACTATAAGTCCCCAGCCTTAAACCTTACTTAATATTGAGTTATTACAAGATTACACATTGAGGATCTTTTCGGTTTTAGAGTTTTAGAGAATTAGATCATAAAACTTGCATTACAATCCACATATAAACAAAGTGGTTACATAAAGATAGTATTCTTCATTCCCATCAATGGAAACATATTCAAAATAAAACATGGATTATTTCTTGACACATCCTTGACTCTATCATCTTATCATGTACCTTTCCCTTGACCTGTGAAAAACATTTCAAAAACTTGGGATGAGCATAAAACTCAGTATGGGTTAAAAAAACATGGAAAGGAAACATGAGTTCATATATACATAAGAATGAACTCATACTTTACCCATAAAACATAGGAACTTTAACACACCTCATAAAATCATGAATAAATCATAGAAATCATAAGACATAAAGGTAACTTGAGGCTTTCATAACATTCTTACGTAGGGAGTAACCCTCTTGGTTACGTTTTGGAATACCCATCACAGTATGTTCCCTAAAATCTCTTCGGAGAAACCTTAACGTTTCACTCCTCCGCGTTACCCAATGCATTGGAGAGCTATAACGGGCTCACCCGCCCTTAGTTTATCACGGAACCACCCGTCTTCATAATAATGCCCAAGAACCATAACATAATCATATCACATAAAACATGCATAAAGGAAACATAAAATTTCCACTTTTCAATCACGAGATATCAATACAACACATTGATATAAAAAAATTATGTAAACCATTTTCAATACCAAAATAAAAGAAAAGTAAAACATGGTATTTATTTTTCTTTTAAAAAAGAAGGTATGGCTTGTAGAGGAAGCCGAAACTCAAATAACGGTCACGACGGCAGAGAAGTCGTTGTCGCCGCATACGTACAACAAAAACATTCCCTTTTGTCGTTTAGTAAACGCTTAGTATAAAAAATATTCCTTTTGAATAAACGTAAAATTCAAAGGGGTTTATACACCGTATAAAATAAAGTTGTGTATAAAATAAAATATACCTCAATGAAAGGAGATTGAGACAAAGTCCCATTCCTCGTATCCGACTAGACCCGACCGTTCTTTAATCTCCTAAATAATAAACTTGAGTTAATCTCTACTTGTTTATGAATCTTTTTCAAGTTCATTATTCCTTTTATACCATGTTATGTACATCATGTGATCATTTAAGTTAATAATGTTCATTTTGTCGGTATTTGGTTCTTTAGTCAAAAATAGACTTCTTACACTTACATGTTGTTAATTTGGTCAAAGGTTCATTATATCCAGAATGGTATTCATGATGTAGATATCATATATGTCATATATATCCAGTACATACATGCATTTATAATATTACATAATCATTTAGAGGTAAGAAATGAAATGCACCGTTCATGGAGACGGTAAGCCGTACGTACGCATGAACGCTACTTTCATTTCAATTTCGTATTTTTTTGGAAAGGGTTCATAATGATATAAGAGTATATAATAATTCCAGTATAATAACATATATAATATCATTAACTTTATCCTTTACACATCCCACATATGGTATTAACGAATCAAATCACTTTCAGGGGGCAGTAGTCCACACTTCCTAAAATGAAGATATCGTGTTTACCCATAATGGAAACCATAAAGGTATGCCCAAAATGAAAAAAATAAGCTTAAGGAAAACATAAACATATTATATATCATATATAAAAATAGTGACATCATAATGGCCACCTTTGAAGGTGTTAAATGATTATTGAACAATCATCGTTTCGGGAGGCAGAATTTCGCCATCCACGGAAACCGTATGTTCTTTAACCATTTGATGTAGTTTTCTGAGAGTGTAGATCAAATAAATATTATAAAAACATCCTAGTATATTTAAGATACTGGTGTTGTAACAAAAGATGTAAATAAAAAGATTTTAGGGGGATGGAGAAGCAAAATAAAAGAAATGAACATGAGAGAATGAATTACCTTTAAAAGTGTAACTTTTTTTTGATTTGAGCCTAAAGGCTTCCTTTGAAAGGATTCTGCCCAAAGTTAATCCTCTAGGATGAGGAGAGGGATGTGGAGAGAGTAAATGGGCAGGGGTTGTCCGAGCCAAAGGCTTGAGGAGTGTGTGAAATGAGGTAGAGGTGGGTGCCTTTTATAAGAGGAGAGGAGAGGCACTTTTGGAAAGTAAAGAAATATTACTTTATTTGAAAATTTGTTTCGGTTTTAAAAGGTCCCACATTGATATAATTCGTGGATAAGGTGATAAGGGTTCGAAATCCACTCATCCAATTGGTTTTGTCCATTTTTAGTTCATAGATATTATATTGTCTTTCTATTTTATTTAAATCGTCAAATAATGATGTCATCGCTGCATCATTATTATGTCATAAATAATTTAATTTATTTAATGTCTAAAAATCATAAAAAAAATACTATTATGTAGTAAATCTTTTTATCTTTCCAATTAATATTTATAATCAAATATCTTATCTTTATAACCCCATGTAAAAATTGTTTTTGTGAAACATATTATGTTTGTGTCATTTTTACTTTAACATTTAATAAAAAGTTATTTATGTCATTTCCCAACCAAAATGTCTCCATGGGGTCCCCAAGTTGACCCATGTCTTGTCCTGGTCGGCCATGACACAACCAATAATGTTGGAACATGTTTCTAGGTCATTTCATATTATTAAAGCATTATTTATACCTTAAACTACACTAATTACTACTAATCGCGATTAAAAACTTAATAAGTTACTATTCACCAAAAAATTATTTTAATCTCATTGAACCACATTTTACTTCTTAATGACAACCATGTATGTCGGATTTTCAAAATTCAATACACATTAGTGGTAAACTTTCATTTAACTGAAAAATTAGTTTGCTTGATTACCACTTAGTGGTTTCACTATTCATCAAAAATTGAAGTTTTTCAGAAAATTACCAAAAATTCACCCTAAGCTATATTTGATATTCCGAATTCAAAAATGAAGTCTATTTTACAAAATTCAAATAATATAAGTCACATTAATTAATTTAATAATTAATTCCCGCTGCCACAGCAAATAGCGTGTTTTTACAAAACAATAAGTATCAAAAGATTGACCCCAGTTTAAGTCTAATTTCAAATTGAAATTGATTCCAATGACCACCATTGGATAAAATGGTAAAAATATATTCTAATTTCACTTCAAAACCAATTCAAAACATAATCTAATCATATAAATAAATTAGATTAAAAAGCAGTTTTGATGTAAAATGCACTATTTTTCACTATTCATTAAAAAAATGAACATTGTCAGAAAAATACCAAAAATTCACACAAGGTAAATTTTGATGTCCCAATCATAAAGAATAAGTTTATTTTGACAAACATAGTTTATAAAATTGCCAAAATATATATTCAAAAATGTTTTGCCATCAAAAGGCACTAAAACAATCTTTTAAGAATATTAGTGTATTCCATGCATAAGATTGTATTTATTTTCATTTTAAGCCTCTATAACACTATCTTAATCATTAATAGACATAGATAAAAATATCTATTATTCAATACTTACTTGGGATGTTATAGATATAGGTCCCACTCATCTCATAATAAAATAATTCTTACTTGTGCTACAAAATAAACATAAATCATTCATCATAACCCAATGAATAAAATTAGTTTCATAAACATCATCCCATCATAATGTAATCCATATAAAACAAATTGATATCATTTCATCATAAGAAGAATCAAACCATGTAAATAACAGAGATATTATACTTGAAACATAATCATACTAAATAATGTAATCTTAGATGGAAAATATTTATGAAAAAACACATGAAATGAATTCTTCAGGAAAATATCCTTTCTTCTTCAAAATCATTTTCTTTTCACAAAATGCCATTAAACTTTAAAAGAAAGGGATTTTGTTGAAAGTAATAATGAAATATTATATAGGAAGATTCATGAAAATTACTCATTACAAAACCGTAAAAATCCGTTCATTCCTTATAAGATAAAAATACATTCTCCTCGTACTTTTTACCAGAAAAGTCAAAAAGTACCTTGTATGGTAACCAAAAGAATGATTCCTTCAATACTACATAGTAAAATTCAAAAAGGGGTAAACATGAATTTAATCATACATGGAAGAATAGTAAACACTTTATGAATTTTTTTTATAAAATATGGAAATGGATGATAAATATAACCCCAATAAATACTTAGGTATAAGAAATCTCAGATAAAAATGAGATTTGCAAAATTATCCCTTACCTTAGGTCCAATTTCTTCCATACGTGTCTGAAACTCATGTATAGTTGGTTTAAACATATTATTAACTTTTAACATAACCATAAAAATATTTATTATATCATATATGATTCACTAATGACTTTATATTACCCATTTTTGTCAATTCCATGTTAAAGCAACGTTTTGGGTCAAATCGTTTCATTTATCTTATGTGTTTGGACTTGTTTTTATTGATATTATTATTACTTATATAATGATTTACATACATCCTGAATGTAAAAAATGATTTATATATCATATATATTCAGTATATATATATAATAGATTGATAAATGAAATGAAACACACCTTTCATTGAGACGGTAGGTCGTATGTACGCATGAACGTTGTTTTCCTTTCCTTCTTGACTTGAATGGAAGTAAGTAGATGATACATATATATATATATAAATAAATCCGGTAGTATTATTATGTCATATATATCATTATTATTCATTATATTTACTTTATAATCATTTTTGAATGGTTAACATTGAGAATGAATCGCATCGCGTCATGGAGAAGGTAATCTGTATGTATGCGCGAGCGATGATATTGTTACCGTCATTATTTAATGCAATTAGAGTGGATGATATAATATCTCATAATAATTAGGATGTTATAATAAAAATATATTTTTATTCTTTACATCATTATACCCAACCAAGTAAGGTGGTGGTGGAAAAACAGATTACACCACGACGTGGAGATAGTATTCCGTACGTACGTACGCGCGGTGATTTCGTTTTACGTAGGATGGATAAAAGGTGAAATGGAGTTGTTTAATATTTATAAAAACATATCAGTATATTAGTTATAATGATGTTATTACTTTATAATTAAACAACTAATGAAGAGGATTTTTAAGAATAAATAAACTTGAATGAATCGGTAGAAGAGATTACCTCTTCTTCGACGCGCCTCCTCTTAACCTCCTCTTAGGGAACTAAAAAAGGTCTTTGAAGAAGACCAGGAACTCTAGTAGGTTTATATGGAATTGGAGAAGTTAAATGGTCAAGGGTTGGCCAAGCATGAAGGCTCAAATTTGTGTGAAGTTGAGAGGGAGGATGTTCCCTTTTATAAGGGAGGAGAGGGGAACCTTTGGATACCTCAAAAATATTAATTTAATATAAATTCAAATCCCACAAAAAAAACTTCCAAAATGAGTCACATACGAATCTTATATAAGAAATTCTATTAATATTATCAACCAATAAAATGTAGACACTTTGGAAATTTATTTAAACCTTATCAACATGATTTATCCTTATTTAATCTATTTAATTTTATTTGTAGTAATTATGTTCTAAATTTTAAATTGTTATAATTAATTACATATGTGTTGTGAATTATCCATAATTTGGTACTTTATGATATTTTAGACATTAAATTTTTCAATTAAATTTTTTTAAATATTTTGTGATTTTTAAACAATTTAATAATACATTATTTTTATAAAATAACAATAGTGTTAATTTTGAGACTATTAATTTATTTGAATTTAAATAAAATCCACACAGAGTATATATTTGAAAAAAAATTAATAGATTCATAACATGTCATATTCATATATAAATTTTCTGTAGATCATTAATTAGTTTATATAATATTTATTTTAATATTTATAAAACTAATTATTTGATATTTCTCTTAATAAAACAATTACTACATCATTTTTGTATAATCGTTTAAAATAATTATTAGTTGCATAAAAATTAAAAAACAAATACTATGAGGATTATAAATCTAATATCATTCAATATAATACTTTTAGTAGAATATATCATCTAAAATCACAACATGTAAATTGTTATATTTATTAAATTATGAAGGTGATAACTATGACATCATTTCAAATAAAATAATATAAGTGTCATAATCACTTTTATAAAGCTCCCAATAGTCAAAAATACTACCATTGGATGGTTATGTATTATATTTATACGACCAATAAGTTTTGGTCAGGTTTTTTGGCCTTTTAAAGGGTATTATTATTTTAATAAGAACTATATTACTGATTTTTCACTAAATAAATAATTTCTGCATCATTAATGTATAAGCTATTAAGGTAATTAAATATCACTTAAAAATTAAAAATAAATTACCATAACAATGAAAAAAAAATATTTTTGAAATGAGTATTTATAATTGAATTTATATTTTGTGTAACCATATATTAAAAATAGTTTAATTATTAATGTTTGAGTGAGACATATTTCACTTTCCTTAAAATAAAAAAAATTAAAGGTATAAATCACATCTAAGTGGCTTCCAATGGATTCCATTTTGACCCAAATATTACTTAGGACAAAATATAATCATCACATTATATTAAGACAAGTGTTAGGGTAATTTTATAATATTATATTTACCCTTAATTACCCGATTTACCTTTAACTATGGTAAATAAAATTTACCGTAGTTACTATTCATGGTGCCCAAAAATAAAAAGTATCATATTAACATAATTTGGACCTACTGATTCCAAATATGGAATCTATTCATCAAATTCATATCTCATAATTTTGAAAAATTAATTTAAAATTAATCCTGTTGTTAAGAAAACGAGTTTTAAAAGTTCAAACATTGCAAAAGATTGAAATGCTTTTTCCTATGAATTAAATGTAAAATCAATGATAATGACATAAATTATATTAAATGGTAAAAATATATTCAATTTATACTTTAAAACCATTCAATATTATAATTTAACGATATAAATTATTACAATGAAAAAAGTAAATTTTAATTAAAACATAGCATGTTTTTATTATTCATTAAAATATGAAAGTTGTCAGAATAATATGAAAAATTTATCCAAAGTAAATTACTATATCTTGATTCCAAAGAATTTTTTTTTTCAAATTGAACTTATAAACATGTCAAATACCGGATTTATTGTGGGTGTGCCATCAAAAGGTGGCAAAACTGCATTTTTTGAAAAATACTTATTTTACCGTTAAAAAAATTATTTTATTCTCATACCCTGATCTAGAAAATGGGTAAGATGAATAATAATGTTATAAAATTCAAAATTTTGTTAATAATATTCATAACGGCTATTTCATAATAATGTTATAACAATATATCTTTGTTTAGTGAAACCTGGTATTTTGTACTACACACGCTATCGAGGAAGGTCGTGATTGCTTGTAATTCATGCCAAGTTAGGGATGCGTGTAGTGGAAGATCCCATTGGTGTTGCGTATAACATAATCAAAACTTATTTCATTTAAACATTAAAAAAATCTATACTTAATGTTTCATAGAATAATTTCTACAAAACGAACTTGAAATTGTGTGTAAGATAAACCAAGAATAGTGTTGCGTATAGTGCAAGCTAATACGGTGTTGCGTCAATTACAAGATAATCTTTGTGTGGTGTAGAATAGAAGATATTATAGATATTAAAAGGAATAAAATCTTGGGGTGTTAAATTATACCCCCCTTAAAATGAATTTTTCCCTCGAAATTCGTCAGGGCTATAAATCGTTTCCTACTTGAAAGCTTATTTCATAGAAACCCACATACTAAAAAGGAATAATAAAACTTAATTTTGATAAATAATGAATAAAATGTAACAGTTAGCCAAAATTAACTCATCACTAGGTTTCCACATAGGAGAACATAGGTAAAAATATCGGCATGGAATAGAAAACTATCCATCAATTTCTGATGGAGAGTGGTAGAGAACATGGCTATGAAAAAGCGAACAATCACAAAGCCATAAATTTGTGATGATCTAAGGTACCATATGATTCATTAGATATTAGAGTACTAGGACAACATATTTTTCAAGATATTTTCCTTAACTTTAATAAATTTTTACATAAGGATAACTACTTACTTGATTTTAGTGTAATATCATCATTGGTCATTCCATAGACAATTTCCACTTCATCTCTTATTTAATGAAATGAAGTTGAATTTTTCATTCTTGAAGTATTAGCTGATCATACGATAAAATGATAAGTCATTCCATCTGTCTCAAACATTAGGTTAGAAAAAGTTATTAAATATACATAAGTCCATCTATGGTGATATTAATCATATATGGTTCCAAAAATGGACTTATACATCATCTATCATACCACATAATAAAATAAAACTAATTTCTACTAACCAGGGACTTCTTGTAGGCCAGTGGTAGGAGATGAAGGCATGTCACACTTCGGTTGTGGGTTCGCTTCCCGCAACCTTGTTCAACGAGACAGGTTGTCACCCATCCTATGAGTTGTCATTTTTCTAAAACTACACTATT
Source organism: Viscum album (assembly GCA_963277665.1). Classification (NCBI taxonomy): domain Eukaryota; kingdom Viridiplantae; phylum Streptophyta; class Magnoliopsida; order Santalales; family Viscaceae; genus Viscum; species Viscum album. The sequence continues at coordinate 1,997,078,094 of OY728151.1, forward strand.
ATAACATTCTATCAATAATATCGAAAAATGGGTCTAGCCTTAAACAATATTATCTTATGTCCAACATAATCCATTTAAATCATTAGGATTATCCAAAATACTTCTGTCCAACCTCATTGTATTATGAAAAATATTACTAGAGAGGTCCTCAACAAATCATGTAAATACCATCATTTATCACCCATATATCATAAAATATATGTTTTTGGTCACATTCCAGACATGTTAATAGCTTAATTATGTATTCTCTTGAAACATGAATTACCATAGAACCTTAGTGAAAACATGAATTCTGTCAAAAGTTAACTCTATCCACAAACCAAAATCCCAAAAATTCTATATATGCAAACCATGATATCACTTTGTCCTTTTATCATTCATGAGCTCATTAATACTATCAAACATTTCATTATATCCTTATCCCTTCATTATGCACATATTAGGTGCTTTCCAAAAATATTTGAATAACCATTCATGGTTACCGGTACCATTCAACATATACTTTCAAATACTTTTGGAAGAACAATAGTGTAACAATCCTTAGATGTGTCTTTATTCCATAGTACCATTACTTATACAACATAACTCTTGATAAACATAAATCATTCCACTAACTTCTTAAACCATTGACCGAGCTTCAACAATTCTTCCATCTCACATATCATTTGTAGTCTCTTCATCATCATCAATATAAATAATACCCATACGACCATGGTTATTCTCTTCATGAGACTTTCCCTTAGGGAATTGGTTTGAATAATGCCCGTACATTCCACATATAATACATTTAACCGTTGTTGATGTCTTTGTAATACCATTATCCTTGTCTGTGGTGTTAACTGAACCTTTTACTTTGCAATTACTGGCTTTGTGTCCTTTTCCACACCCAAAGAATCTTCCAATTCCCTTGAAACATTGTCCCTGATTCCTCTTCCCATATGATTTCCTTGAGCGAAATTGAACTCTCATTCCTTTATGATAATCATGAAACATCATCTTTCTCTTATTTGCTGAGTCAGGAATCTTACCAAAGTTGAAATTATTGATCATATTATGATATTGATTATTAGGAATAATAATGATGTTTGGACTTCCAAATCCCATTTCATTTGGTTTCTCATGAAGAATATCATTCCATTGTCCATCATATCCTCCATTATCGTGAATCCTCCTGTTTCCAGCCATTTTCTAAAACCCAAAAAGAATAGTGTGAGAGGAAAAAATCATACTAGGAAAACAACATAATAAAGGGGGAGTAACATCAATATTTATCTTCTTAGGTTTAATTATAATATTGTTACCGTAATTCTACGACTATAAACTATACTTATACTTAACCTTAGGGACATCCCTAGCCATTCCTTAGAAATATCTCTATGGATCTCATGAAAGTTTTCTCATCCCAGTTTCCAAAGGTTAAGTAAACCATTCCTCTGATACAAACTATAGAGTCTCAAATCTTGACTTACATGGAAATTACATTACTTTTGTGGAATACTTAATACATAACAAAAAATGACACCCAAGGACCGTAATAGTTTTATGTCTTTGGAAACTCATAACATAATCTTCTAATCATGACGAAAGATCTTCAACATCTCCCATAAAGATCAATGCCTTTTGTTTTCTTACCTAAAACCTTTCTTTATATCCTAGGGAAAATAAATCATAAAAAGGTTGAGCTCAAATGCTTAGTAAGGTTAAGAATGGAGAAAATAGAACAAACCATACACGTTTGAACTTAATATCATGAACATAATGTTTAAACATTTAAAACTTGAGTAGTGAAATAAATCATGGAAGTACGTAAGGCATAGATCATAAAGGAACATTAATCATGATAAAATATCATGGTAATAAAACATGTAATTATGGAAAACCATTAATCACGTGTTATTGTTTCCATAGTATCCATGGAATTATTTCAAAGACCATCATAGTGGAAAAATCCCATTACTGAATCATGTTTACATTCCATTCCAGCCTTGTATTACTGAACTGAATTCACATGTCGTTCCAACCATGTCTATATCATGAGATATAAATGGTTACCCAATGAAAATTAGGGAGATATATTTCCCACCCATCTAATAATGAAATCATTCTTACTTGTGCAAAAAAATAAACGTAAATCATTCTTCATAACCCAAAGAATAAAATGGGTTTCATAAACATCATCCCATCATAACCTAATCCATATAAAAAATGGATATTATTTTATCATAATAATAATAAAACCATGTAAAAAATATAGTCATTATACATGAAACATAATCATTCTAAATAATGTCATCTTAGATGGAAAATAGTTTTGAAAAAACACTTGAAATGAATTCGTGAGGAAAATATCATTTCTTATTCAAAATCATTTTCTTTTCACAAAATTACATTCAATTTTAAAATAAAAGGATTTTGTTGAAAATAATCATGAAATCATGTAGGGTAAGCTTCATGAAAATTAGGCGTATGAAACCGTAAAAATCCATTCATGCTATATAAGTTAAAAAACATTCTCCTCGTACTTTTTACCAGAAAAGTCAAAAATTACCTCGTATGGTAAACAAAATAAGGATTCCTTCCATAATACATAGTAAAAGACAAAAAGGGGTAAACATGACTTTCAAAAAACCTATAAGAATAGTAAACACTTTATGAAAATAGTTTTATAAATCATGGACAAGGATGATAAATATAACCCTAGTAAATACTTACATATAAGCAATCTCAGATAAAAATGAGATTTTCAAAATTATCCGTTAACTTAGGTCCGATTTCTTTCATACGTGTCAAAAACTAATATATAGTGGGTCTAAACATATTATTAACTTGTAAAAGAACCATAATAATATTTATGATATCATATATGATTCACTTATGACATTATATTAACTGTTTTTTTCAATTCCATGTTAAAGCAGCGTTTTTGGTAAAATTGTTTCATTAATTATACGTGTTTAGACTTGTTGTTATTGATATTATTACTACTAAAATCATGATTTACTTACTTCCAGAATGTAAATCATGATTTACATATCATATATATTCAGTATATATATATTTATTTAATAGATAGATAAATGAAATGAAACACACTGTTAATGGAGACGGTAGGTCATACGTACGCATGAACGCAATTTTCCTTTCCTTATTGACTTGAATGGAAGTAATTAGATGACACATATATATACATAAATCCAGTATCATTATTATGTCATATATATCATTATTATTCATTATATATACTTTATAATCAATCTTGAATGGTTAACATGGAGAATGAATCTTATCACGTCGTGGAGACGGTAATCCGTACGTACGCACGAGCGATGATATCATTCACATAATTATTTAATGGAATTGGAGTGGATCATATAATATCTAAGAATAATTATTATGTTATAATAACCATATATAGTAATTCGTTACGCCATTATACCCATCTAAGTATAGTGGGGGTGGAAAAACATATTACACCACGGTGTGGAGATGGTATTTCGTACATATGCATGCGCGGTAATTTCATTTTCCATAGGATGGATAGAAGGTGAAATGGGGTTGTTTCATATCTAAAATAACATATCAGTATATTAGTTATACTTTGGTTATTACTTTATATTGAAACAACTAAAGTAGAGGAAGTAGAAGAATAAAGAAATTTGAATGAATCAGTAGAAGAGATTACCTCTTCTTTGACGTGCCTCCTCTTAACCTCTTCTTAGGGCACAAAAGATGGTCTTTGAAGAATACTAGGACCTCTAGTAGGTTTCTATGGAAGTGGAGAATTGAAATGGGCAGGGGTTGGCAGAGATTTAAAGCTCAAATTTTTGTGAAGAGGAGAGGGAGGAGGTGTCCTTTTAAAAGGGAGAAGAGGGGCACCATTGGAAACATCAAAAATATTAATTTAATATAAATTCAAACCCCACATAAAAACTTCCAAAATGACTCAAATACGATTCTTAGATGAGATAGGGTTGTAATATCATCAACAAATAAAATTTAGGCATGTTTTAAATTTATTTTAATCCTTATCAACATAATTTATCCTTACTTAATCTATTTAATTTTATATGTGCAAATAATATTCTAAATTTTAAATTGTTATAAATAATTACTAATGTGTTGGGAAATATCCATAATTTGTTAATTTATGACATTTTAGGCCATATAAATTTCAATTTATAATTTTTAAATATTTTTGTGATTTTAAACAATTTAATAATATATTATTTTTATAAAATAACAATACTTCAAATTTTGACACTATTCATTTATTTGAATTTAAATAAAATTCACACAGAGGATATATTTGAACCAAAATGTTTAATAGTTTCCTAACATGTCTTATTCATATAGAATGTTTTTTTACAGCATTAATTAATTTATATAATATTTATTTTAATATTTATAATACAATTTATTTGATATTTCCCTTAATAAAACAATTACTACATCATTTTTGTATAATCGTTAAATATACTTACTAGTTGCATAAAAATAAAAAATAAAATACTATGATGATAAAAAATCTAATATATTAAAAAATAATACTTTTACTAGAATGTATCGACTTAAAATCACAACATGTAAATTGTTATATTTATTAAATTATGAAGGTGAAAATTTTGACATCATTTAAAATAAAATAATATAAGTGTCATAATCGCTTTTATAAAGCTCCAAATGGTCAAATATTATACCATTGGATGGTTATGGTGTATATATATACGACCAATAATTTTTTGTTAGGTTTTTGGGATTTTAATGTGTATTATTATTTTAAAAAAAACTATATTACTGATTTTTCACAAAATAAATAATTTCTGCATCATTAATGTATAAGATATTAAGGTAAATAAATATCACATAAAATTTAAAATTAAATTACAATAACAAAGAAAAAAATTTTATCTTTCAAATTATTATTTATAATAAAATTTATATTCTATATAACCTTATAAAAAAATACTTTAATTATTAAATTTTGAGTGAGACATATTTCACTTTCTTTAAAATAAAATAAATTAAAGGTCTTAATCACATCCAAGTGGGTTCCAATTGATTCCATTTCGACCCAAATATTCCTTAGGATGAAATATAATCATCCAATTTTATTAATATAAGTTTTAGGGTAATTTTATTATATTATATTTACCCATAATTACCTGATTTACCTTTAACTATAGTAAATAAAATTTACCATAGTTACTATTCATAGTGACCCAAAATAAAAAGGAGACAATTAACATAATTTGGACCTACTGATTAAAAATATGGAATCCATTTTTCCAAATTCAAATCAAAGAAGTTTCAGAAATTATTTTAAAATTAACCCCTTTGTTGAGAAAACGAGTTTTAAAAGTTAAAACATTGCAAAAGATTGAAATGATTTTGCCTATGAATTCAATGTGAAATCAATGATAATGAAATAAATTATATTAAATGGTAAAAATATATTCTATATATACTCTAAAACAATTCAATATTATAATTTTACCTTATAAATTATTATGATGAAAAAAGTTCTTTTTAATTAAAATATAGCGTGTTTTTACTATTCATTAAAATATGAAAGTTATCAGAATAATATGAAAATTTTATCCAATGTAAATTTTTATATCCTGATTACAAATAAGAATTTTATTTTGTCAAATTGAACTTATAAACATGTCAAAAACTAGATTTAATGTGTGTGCGCCATCAAAAGGCGGCAAAACTGCATTTTTTGAAAAATACTTATTTCACCTGAAATTTTTTTTCTCATACCGTGTTCTAGAAAATGTGTAAGATTAATAATAATGTTATAAAATCAAAATTTATTTAATAGTTTTCATAACTACTATTTCATAATAATATTATAATAATATATTGTTGTTTAGTGAAACCTGGTATTGCGTACTACGCATGCTATCGTGGAAGGTCGCGATTGGTTATAATGCAAGCCAAGTTAGGGATACATGTTGTGTATGCTCCCCATGGTGTTGTGTATGACATAGTCAAAATTTATTTCATTTATACTTTTAACAAACTATATAATATATTTTTCATAGAATAATTTCGACAAAACGAACTTGAAATTGTGTGTAACACGAGCCAAGAATAGTGTTGTGTATACTGAAAGCTAATATGGTGTTGCTTATAGTACAAGATAATCTTGGGGTGGTGTACAATAGAAGACATCAATGAAATTAAAAAGAATAAAATATCAGGGTGTCACAGAGAAGTTGGAGCCTAATGCTCTAGACACATGAAATAGGGACCCTCACCTAGGCAGATTTTGACGGCCCCTTCGGGGCATAGTTTGTTCCAGTGACTATGCTCTGTGCATATACCAGAGATTCTACACTTATAGTAGGGCTCCCTGATCATTTCCTAGCACTCGGCATGGTTAAACGACCACTCACGCTACTCTACCTACATGATGCAGGACCCTTTCTATAGGGAACAGACTTTTGAGCAGGGACTGTGACGGGAGATCAGAGAATAAATAGTAACTCTCAGCATCCCGACGCATGCTGGAGTGCTGGAGAAAACACTCATAGTGGAGATTTTCTTGGTGAGCAGACACTAAAAATGAGACCCACCACCGGGAAACACGTAGCAGAGTCATATGCGGTTGGTACTAGGAAGATGACATAGAGTACCAAGTGGACTCGACCTTCTGGTGGATGACCCCAGGATGTAGGTTCAGAGGTGCGAGGCTCACAAGGTAGATTGGGTGAGCATAGGAGAAGACTGTGCTTCACATGCAGCGGGTTGTGTCACATGGCTCGCAACTGCCTTACCAGCCGCACTGACGACCATCCCACGATTGAGGGACCACTAAGGCAGAGGCATAGATTCAAGAAAGGAGGTCCAAAGGGCGTCGAACATGGTATAAGAGTAGGTCATGCAGTAGGTGGTGGATAAAGGTTCAAGATTCTATTTCCACCACCTCTAGGTGGTCCACCTCGACCACAGGGACTAGGTGGACAACGATGAGAACAACTCTAGGTAGCTAAGGCCTACGACCACGATGCTCCTAAGATGATTTAATGTATGATCTTTCATTACTCCAACTTAGATGCAGTACATATAGATACAGGTTCCAGTCACAATTTCATTTCCATTGATCTCATTCAGATCTCAGAGATTCTGGTGGAGCCTTTGGCCTGATCCTTGTGATTAGTGACTCTTACGAGAGATGATTTAATTATTACACAATGGTGTTGGCAGTGCGAGCTTAGTCTAGTAGGTGAGAGATTTGGTTGGGATCTTCTTATATCAGTGTTGAGGCCTTACGAAATAATCATTGGTATGGAATCGTTATCTACAGTCCATGATCAAATTGACTAAATTAGGCGAAAAGTGTGGTGTGTCTGTGAGGATGGGAACAGGTTTTCCTTCACCGAAAATAAGGGATCCTTTTTAGCACAAGATGGACTTACTCAGAGGAGGGTGCTTCCAATCACACATCAGTTGTCTAGACTTACCCTCGAAGAAGTTGATGTTGATAGTCTGAGTTATCCTATAATGATGGATGACTATGCTTATGTCTTTCATGATGATGTTCTGAGACTACCTCCTCATAGAAAGGTGGACTTCTATATCGACCTATACCCTGGGACAACACTGATATCTACACTAGAATATCGTATGTATCTCTCAGTTCTTTGTGAGTTACAGGCATAGCTGGAGGACTTGCAAAAGAAGGGGTTCATTAGGCCTAGTGTTTCTCCATTGGCAGCCCCAATTTAGTTTTCCAAGAAGGAAGATGGGAGTTAGAGGACCAGTGAGGATTATCGGCACCTGAACCATGTGACTGTGAGAATCAAGTATTCACTCCCAAGTATTGATGATCTCATGGATCATCTAAAGGGAGCGCAATGGTTTTCCAAGATAGACCTCATATTAGGCTATCATCAGCTCAGGGTAAGAGATGAGGATGTGCAAAAGACAGCCTTCAAATGTCGGTATGGCCACTATGAGTTCTTGGTTATGCCATTCGGCATCACCAACACCCCTGTAATGTTCATGGGAGTCATGAATAAGATATTTAAACCATACCTCAATCACTTTGTGGTTGTCTTCATCGACGACATCTTTATATACTCGGTGTCGGAGAAGGAGCATGTCTATCATCTACAAGTTTTTCTGGATACAGTCCGAGAGCCCCTGATTTATGGTAAGCTCTCAAAGTGACAATTCTAGATACAGGTCACCCACTTTCTGGGACACTCTATCTCGATGGCTGGAGTTGTAGTGGATATGGAAAAGATAGAGGTTGTGATAGCTTGGGATCTACCCTGAAGGGTGACTGATGTGCAGAGTTTCCTGGGGTTGGCTGGGTACTGCCGAATATTCGTACCCGACTTATCCAAATTTTTGGCCCCCTTTTCAGCATTGATGAATAAGGGACAACCCTTCATGTTGACGGAGATATTCTAGAAGAGTTTTTAGGAGAGGAGGTAGAGACTGATGAGTTCCCCAATATTGAGGATACTAGGAGAGGTCATTGTGTACGTAGTCTTCTGCGACGCATCAGGGACCAGACTTCGATGAGTCCTAATGCAGGAGCGAGCAATGATCACTTATGGTTCACAACAGCTGATACAACATGAGAATAACTTGGCTACCCATGACCTGGTGTTAGCATCAGTGGTATTCTCCTTGAAGATGTGGTGACACTACATGATGGGAGAATGTTTTACAGTCTACACTAATCAGAAGTGCCTCAGGTATATCTTATCGTATAATTATAAGAACCTAAGACAACAGCATTGTCCAGTGTTCCTTCATGAATATGATATTGAGATATTATATACTCTTGGGATGGGAAATGTGGTTGTTGATGCACTCAGCAGGAGGTATGTTCTACAGTTGCTGAGTGAGGCGATAGAGCAGCTAGTCGTGTGGAAGATATCCTTTGTGGCTAGAGATGAAGTAGCTTACCATCAGTCTCTGACTATCACTCTCCCACTTATTAATTGAGTTTTGGAGGCACAACTTGGAGACATTTACTACATGTCTCTATGTGCTCAGATAACCTCAGTACATGCACCTGATGAATTTTTTTAAGTTGGGGAGCACGTCATCCTCTTCAGGGGACACAACATGCTACTCATGGCGCTACATGAGGAGGTGTTGAGGGAGTTCCATACATCCCCTATGGAGGTACATCTAGGCGTGGAGAAGATGTATTGGGAAATCCGTCGTCATCACTGGTGGCCAGGGATGTAGAACGTAGTGGAAGAGTTTGTTTCACAATCCCTCACTTTTCAGAAAGTGAAGGTCAGGCCTCAGGTTTCAGTAGGCTTACCTCAACCAGATGAGGTAAAACAGTGGATGTGGGATGGAATTTCCATTTATTTCAAGAAATGGATACCACGTGCATCTAGGGTCCACGATTCCATTTGGGTGATCGTTTAATGAGTCTCCATGTCAGACCACTTCTTACCCATCCAAGATCAGTGATTTGTAGAGGTCTTTGGATGCCTCTACATACAAGAGATTGTACAGTATCATGGGGTTCCATTTATGATCATCTTAGACTGTGATATATGTTTTACTTCTCGGTTTTGGAATGGATTACCAATGGAATTCGGATCTAAGATATGTTTGATAACATCCTTTCATCAACATACGGATGGTATGACGGAGAGGACTATTCAGTCACTGGAGGACATGCTTTGTGCTTGTGTCCGAGATTTTGGCTGCGGTTTGGGGGATCACATGCCCTTGGTGGAGTTTTCATAAAAAAAACTTTCACTCCAGCATCGTTATGGCCCCATTTGAGGCCTTTTACGGTTGATCATGAAGATCACCTCTATGTTGGACACACCCAGGGGAGTCAACACTTATGGGTCCAATGTTGGTGCAGGCTACCACTGAGAAGGTGTAGATCAACCTAGAGAAGATGAAGACAGCACAGAGAAGGTAAATTCCTTATGCTGATAGGAGATAGAGACCTTTGGAGTTTGATGAGGGAGACCATATCTTCTTACAGGTCTCACTATAAGGGAGTTTTCATAGATTTTGTCATGGCAACAAGAAATCTCTAAGATTCATCAAGCCCATTCAGGTTCTCTGTAGAGTTGGAGGAGGCGATCGCCTATCTCTTCCCTCATAGATGCATCAGGTGCATGACGTTTTACATTTTTCGTATCTATGGAAGTATGTGCATGATCAATCACACGTTATTGACTTGTGAGATCTGGAAATTGATGATGGGGAGACATTTACGGAGGTTACTGTAGAAATTGAGGATCGAAGGGAGAAGGTCCTTTTTGGATGATCGATCCCTCTAGTGCACATTCTCTGGAAGTATGGGATCCTCCCGAGGATCACATGGGAGTGGGAGGCACATATTCATGCTCAGTACCTCCATTTATTTCATTAGACCATGTTTTGGATTTCTGGGACAAAAATCCCTAAGGGGCAGAGAATGTAAATACTCATATTTTTCATGTAATTTTATTTATTTATTTGGGATACTTACAAGTCTACAAAAATTTTCATCACATGATTCAGAGGCCTATGTGCCTAGAATGATTTTATGAACATTGTTAAGGTACATCCAGTAAACAATTGGGTGGTGATTTCTATCTTTTCTACTATTTCATGGATTAAAAATCTGAGGGCACCGTTTAATCTGTAGTGCCGAAATTCACTTGTGGGAGGTTTCACTTAGACCGTAAAATGGTAAGAGAAAAAGATAGTTTTGAGCATTTAAAAGAATAATAAAATAATGAAGTTATTTTATTACTATTTTTTCCATTCCTCCAACGGATGAGCGGTAATGGCGGGACATCCAACTTTTCAAGCCATTAAATGGATTGACTCTCCTTTACCTATAACCACACTATTGTGAATTTGGGTTGTCCAATAATTAAATGAGCCTCATAAATTTCTCGGAACATTACCCACCTCTTCCCCCTCCTATTTATATGGGGTGGGGTGTTGGCACGACTTCCCCAAGCGATGAAGCTCTAGCAATGTACCACGACGCCAACCACCTGGAGGACCAGAACGGTTTGAGCGAGCAGTGACAAGAGCCACTGAATCACGAACTTATGGAAACAACGATGGAAGTACCTTCGATCATCGTCATCTGACGTCTTATCCAGGTAAGGGGATTGATGTAGCGTTCATCTTTATGAGATAACTTGTAGATCCCCTGATACAATGCTAACACGGAGGGAGTAGGCCAAATTAACAAGTCCCAATCCCTCTCCCTGTTAGGTATTTGTCTTTTTTTTCTGTAACAGTTTTACAAACGGAGTGGAAGGATGAATCATAGGACACACAGCAGTGACAGTGACCTGAGAGTCTTATAGGCACTGACGACACCTAAAATGGACCACCAAAGTGCATCTGGTGGCCCGTGAATGAAACCGATGGCACGCCATGTCAGCGGTGGCTAATGGTGGTCAGAGTATATCCATGGTGATCGTTTGTGCGGGACAATGGTGGCTCCCATAGGTGATGGCAATAGTATCACCCATGGCCACCAGGCCAATGCAGAAGGGAATGATGCAGCCCCATGCCATGACCCATTGGCGGAAGCCGGTCAGCCAAACGGTTGACCGTTTCATGTGTCAGGGAAATTCCCCAATGGCTGGACGAAATGGCCCCATATCCATAGGACCAGTGGATAAGGTGGTCCTCCTTCTCGCGGACCGAGCGGGACGAGGACAGATGTAGCGGGCCAGTGCGGGTGGGCCGAGCCCCACCCATTGGGCTGGGCCAACCGCATACCAGGTCCACAAACCAGTAGTTCGACCATGATGGTCAGACCCCGTGAATTGGGCCAACCCTTAATGGGCTGGACTTCGGTGGGGTCAGTTAGACCCTGGGAACTGCTGCATCGGGCCAGTCTGACTGTGTCAGACCAGACCCAGACCCTACCAGTCCCCGAATAAATAAACACATGTAACTGATGAAGCAGGAGTTCGTTTGACATGATGTCAGTGGCATTGGTACCCCTTTTTGGAAGTGATCCCTTTGGTATATTCCGGTAGGCCCGACCAAGCTGGGCTAGATCGAGGTGTGATCACCCCTCGTTTCATGGAAAGGGATGCAACTAACAGACCGAGCATCTGATCGATGTGCCGTCTATGGAATAAGGACCCTTGTGACAAGGTGGTCCTTTGGAGATACCTATGTGAGTTATAACGGAGTTTTACATGTGAAATGGGTTGGATAAAACATGAATCCAATGGGTCCCTTTTTAAAAAAGTGCCCATATCTCACTGACTGGGTGCCTGATTGACGCATCGGTTGTCACAATGGGAACCCTATGATGGGGGGGGGGGGGGGGTCCCTTGGGAATTCTTTGTTTTGGACTTTGTACTGGTTTAAATATTACTGATGTCTTGAATAGTGGTTCTCCAAGTATCAAGCGTGCTATGAGCAGGAATCTTGTGACCCGCTGTCTTTGAAGTAGTGACCCTGTGTGGATCAACATCATAGAGACCCTATATAGATCCACATCTAGAGACACAGTGTGGATCATCATAAAAGAAACCCACTTTGGATCTATATCATAGCGACCTAGTGTGGATCAACCTCTAGAGACCTTGTGTGGATCAGCATCATAGTGCCCTATGTGGATCAACATTATGGAAACCCTATATGGATCAAAAGTGTTCGACCCGACGAGGATCAACCTTAGAGAAAATCGTCATGGATCAACGATATACGACCCTATGTAGATCGACAATGGAACAACTCCTTCATGGTTCAGTTGAGGAAACTTACAAATGGAATAAAATGATATATCATCCGGCTAATCATCTTTATTCTTAATCTCTGAGGTGTATACCTGGTTGGTGCTGAGTATTTTGCTTTGTGCTTTGTGATTGAGTTCATGATTTTTAGTTTTTCCTTTTCGGAACTCTGGGAGTCCTTATGGGGTATCGGGGTCCCTACTGAGTATTATTATACTCACCCCAGTATGGGATTTTCCCTCACCTTGTTCTGTCTTTTGCAGAGACATACAGTTTTGACTGAGGCACAGGATCTAGAACTAGATGGTTCTCAGATGAGGAACTTTAGATATGACATGTCGTAGTGACGACCGACCATGAGTTTTACCTACTCTTTAGGTAGGAACCAAGGAGGATGATTCTGTGAGTATATTTTCTATTTTTGTCGTACTTGTTAGTTGGTCTTGTATTCTGACCCATTTATTTATCGTACTCACCTTTTTCACTTTTAGTAATCTATCTTTTTACTAATGCAGGTTTACTATGTGAGTTTAGCTTGTTGTATTCTTGGACTATGTATTCAAAGGTTTAAAGGCAATTCCTTCACATTTTTTAGGGATATGCCTTTCGGTGCTAGTTCACAACCCCTATCCTTGGATGCTTGGCCCAGGGTAGTCACCGAATGAGCCCCGAGGGATGGTTCATGACAAAATGATTCTCATTATACCCCTATGAAATTTGGTACACTTCATTACATATCGTGAATGCATATTTTTGTATGATTTATCACATACCTTAAACTTTATTATTTGTAAAGTAATTAAAAATTTAATTGAGTTGACCAAATTTTTTAGATTTTCTTTGTAATACCATCCTAGGAGAGGATTACAAGGATTACCCCTCTCAATATCACAAGATTACCATTCTACCCCTCTAAACCCAGGTACTCTTCACCACATACCTTGGAAACTTCTTTTGGTACAGTTTTCTCTTATCCTGTTACACTTCTATTTGTAGGTATTTTTTTATGTAGAGGATATTGGTACCATAGTAAAAACACCTATATTGGATCCATATGAAAGTTATAATGGAACCTAATTACCATCATAAGATCACTAGTCTGTCATATTCATCAGTATGTATTTTCATGGGATAACATTGATTTATTAAATATCATTATAAATTTATTCCTTCATATTCTAAATAGATCAAAACAATAATATAATGGAGAAAACGAACTGCATTTAATTTTTTTATAATTTCATTAATATAAATGTAGTGTCCAATTTTAAGAGAAAAATGTGCCAAATGAGGATGGAGAATGCATTTAATGGTTGATCTTAGTACATTTATCTTGTGATGAGGAATTTATATCAATTTATTATTCAGATTAGAGGAATGTTCTATTATATTGGAAGAATGAGTTTTTTGATATGTAGGTTAATGTATTATAATAGTAATGTAATCATATATGATTAAATTAAACATTCTTAAATAATAGGTTAATAAAAACATTATTTTATGTATTTTAATTGTATTTATTGTTTTATTTTAGCATACTGGATTAAATTTCATGTTCATACAGGTTAAAAAACTATGGAAATGTAACGAACTGGCACTGTTCCACCTAACAAGTCATTGTATCTAGCTCTCCAAAAGGCCTCAAGTGTACCTCATCATATGCAAAAGTATTCTTACTAGCAGTGACAGTCTAAAAGATCTATAAAGTATACTGTACCCTCTTGTAAAAGAGAAATAATAGTGGAATTTAATCAATGGTATACATATCTATTAAAATCATAGTACATGTAACAAATAAACAGTAATAAAAGGTTTCAATAATAAATGAAATGTGGAATACATTCATAAATACTAACATTAATTCTAAAAAATAAATAAATTAGATTTCCAATGATATGACCATACATAAAAAATAATCAAACTAAAAAAATGTATAAGGAACCTCTGCTAACTCTGAGCCATACAACTTACACGGTTTCCATGAATCTCAAGTTGCATCATCCTGATCCTAAGACTCCACATGAGAAGCTCCACTCAATCATGAAACACTCGGTCGCTTCTCGGTTCACTATGAAACATTGGATCTATCTTGAAAGCAGATATGCAGTCTGCATACAAAACAAGGTTTACATACAATGTATGAGAAATATATCTCAATAGGACACTCCAATTAGTGATCCTCAAATATTATTTTATAACAAGTGCTTGAACATGAGATATAACCAACCTAAATAAAGACTAAGAGTTGGTAATATTAAATAAAAAAAATATAAAATAAAATGGGGATACAAAAAAAAGAAAAAACCAACTATGGATTCAATTCTAACACTGAAGATAAAGATACCACTTCTCGAACTCATGAAAAAGGATTTATATCATGTGGGTAACCCTACCACACAACATTGGGCATGTCCACCACATCTACATAGTAGATCAAAAAATATAAAATTCCTAGGCATGAATGAGAAACTCCAAGGTATAACTGTAGGTTTCTACATAATAAAACACATCTACCATGATGTAGGACTCCAAATGAATGATCTGAACTAGTGACAGGGAAATATACTAACATTGAGGGAACCTGTCTAGAATGTTGTAGTCCTGCAGAAACAAACCGACACTAATAAATAATGTCATGGAATCTAGTCCTATAACCCATGTTCCTATAATGTTTAGGTCAATAGAATTCTAATCCCTTGTCATGGTAATAAATCTACATGCCTATAGAGGAGTGCCACTTTTCCATATCATTCATTATCTCACTATATATATCAATAAATAACCATCCAATGGAGGAGGGAACCAAATCACAACTCATGGAGAACAACTAGTCCCTGATATACCAAGGATATCCTCCTCACCCTAATATTAAGCTATAACTAGGTCAATATGACGTTCAAAGGCCTTCCATGATATGGGTTGATCAAACACTCAAACCCTACATCCAAATAGTTTAAATAACTATGTTGATCAACTAAACACAAACAAAGTAATGTTCTCTATCGATCACCTAGATCTCATCATCCCTCAAACAACCACCATGGACCTCACCAAACCTCACT
Organism: Viscum album; assembly: GCA_963277665.1. Taxonomy (NCBI): domain Eukaryota; kingdom Viridiplantae; phylum Streptophyta; class Magnoliopsida; order Santalales; family Viscaceae; genus Viscum; species Viscum album. The sequence goes on from OY728151.1 coordinate 1,997,093,860, forward strand.
AGGGTCAAACAAAACAGGAGGATCCCATGATCCATAGTTTCAAAACATAAAGGGACGTCCTACTAGGGGATCACCAACCCCACCAAGATATTAGGCCTCTCCCATCAAAAAATCCTTAAAGCACATAAATCTAAATCAAGAATAGAAAACCCTAATAGGTGTTCCATTATCTCTTCAAAAAAACTCAGGTCAAGACTACCCCAACCGGATATCTCTATGTGGCCCTCAGCAACCTCCAACTGATGCTCGATCAACAACATGCCCCCAAGAGAATATATAAACTCCATCATGCCTATAAGGGTGTTCTTAATAACCCTCATGACCAGCTTAAGAGATTGAAACCCAAAATAAATGTATCCTTAGTTAAATTGAAACCTCAAGAAAATATTATCACAAGAAAACCCTCTATATTTCTCCCGAACTAAAACCCATCTGTAATATTATCTTTCCCATAAGGGGAATAAAAGTGGGTCTGCTAGACCTACCACAATATCATCTCAATGGAACCCTTATATAAAATACATACTATAGTGTCAACCCATCCTGAAGGCTCTAACAGATCTGATCCTTATACAGAGGATCTAAAACTCAATAACTCTAACCTCGAGTAATCAGTCTCGATATCTAAGGACTATCATAGATCCTCTCATAGATACTACTAAATATTGTATTCCCAGATCCTTTTATAATGAATTATAACATAACTAATTTAATTCCATGATCAATGTCATCTAACAATCCCATGGACCTCACTATGGTCTCTAATTTCTTATCCCAACACTTTTTAGGATACTAAATCCAATCCTCAAATAAATATTCCTGGAAACACTCACAGAAATGAAAAACTCCATCCAGGTTGACAAAAAATTTCAAAAGGATACCATCATTGTGATCTATGACTAAAATGATCAAAATGGACTATGCACAAGTCCAATTCCGACTCTACGTTGAGAAAAAATAAAAAAAATCCAAAAATGTGATTGTATATGGTGTGCACCTCATGTACACTGTGTGTTTCCCCAAAGGTCAACCTAGGTCAGGTACCTCCTTCCAACATAGTGCATACTCCCCAAAGGACATGGAATACACTCATGGTGCCTAGATTGTATATACACTTTGAGCACTTGACCATGTACCTATTTGAGCTCCCATATAGGGTCATGAAAATAACCAAAGATAATCATTACTCTCGTGCCTTTCAAAGGGTTTTCTAATGTACTTCACACATCTATGTGCCCCAGCATAGGGTGCATTCCCAAATACATTGATGCACCCTAAGCCACCAATAAATGGTATACCCACCATGACTACCTATCATATATTTCCTTATTCCTCACCTCACTAGAAGGGAAGACCACATGATGTTTATTCTCTGAAATACATGTTGTGGAAATTTGTTTTATCAAACCAAACTCATAAAAAAGAATGAAACCAATTATTTCATCCAAACCCCATAGATTATCTAAAAAGGGGTCCCTAACAACAAATATAAAGATTTAAAAATACAAATTAATGATTATATGGGTATCTACAACTAAAATCATAAAATTGGCCTTCCTTAAGGTGTAAAATGCTAAAGCATTTCCCTAGGATTTGTGACACGAGCCCACTACTGCCGAATCTAGCTCCACAATAGTGACTCATCCTCCCACTCCTTATTCTCTCCCTCTACCTACCTCAGATGGGTGAAATACGAGTCCCATGGGGTATATAAGAATAAAATATAGAAGATGAGATAAGTAAAGGGGGAAAATAAAAAAAATGAAAATGTGGAAAATGTTGAAAAAGTGAAAGGGGCATGAGCCTGACCCCAGCACCTAGGACTAGATTATGCCTCGCCCTGAAAAACATCCCATTTGGGCTCAATAGAAGAGTCATATTCTCAATACAACATTACATTCAAAAGATATCAATTAATGAACACACATGAATAAATATATATTTAATAAATTAAATATTAAATATTCATGGAAAATTTAAACGACTCAGTTTTCAGTTAAACTATTGCCCTAGGGTAAACACCCTATTTCATGACCAACAAAGTGGGGGGAAAAGTATCTCGAATCATGATGTTCCCTTTAATTAAAATGTTTTTCAACATTATTTAATTATGATTTTAATGATATAATTAATTAAACTTGTCTTAAATTTCAAATTATTTATCATTAGAAATTTTTTTGTTAAAAATATTAATTTATTAATTTTTTGGATTAATTTTGAATTTTGAAATTTAAATAATTAATTACATTGTCATATATTTTATATATATTTTATATCTAAATGTATTTTGGAATATTAATTTTAAGTGTCTGTTTTATTTTGGTATTTAGTAACTTTGTTAATTTATAATAAATAGAACACTAATTTAATTTAAATTATTTTATTTTTTTAATTTAATATATTTGTATGATAATTTATAGTTTTAAAAATTTATTGAATTTAAATTATTAATTTAAAAAATTTTGGTTTTAAAAAAATATATTGTTTTAACTTTTACTAATATTACTTATAATTTACTTTTTAAATAATTACCATAATTTGGTTTCTATTTTTAATTTTGTTAATTTCAATATTTTATTTAATTTATGATTTTTATTTTTTTTTTAATTTTCATTCTTTAGTTAAAATGATTCCATGAGTTGTTACCATCCAATACCTTTCTACCATGACTATTGCTCTGGCTACCGCCACGAAATTCAGCTACCATCAATCCATCTGCCACTACCATCTGGTGCCTCTACTCAAACAGATCCATCCATGGGTTTAGAAAGACAAACCCATAACCCCAAATTTATTAAAGGGAAACTAGTGAGAGCAATTCACAACACATATGAGTAAATGTAATCTTCACAAGACAACAATGAAATACAAAATCATTTCCCAACATCTCCCCTACTTCCCATGTTATGAGGATATCTGACCCTCCCATTAGGGTGTTAGCCTCTCCGCTATGTCTTTTGTAGTGGAGCAGGATCCTCATTAGAAGATGACCTTGAGATTTCATCAATGATTATGAATTTATAAGATAAGTCTGAAGAGTTCACCTCTAGATTAAATCAGAATCAATTCTCAATGTTAATTGCAATTAGCCTCGGAACAGCAAAATAGTCGGCACATCCACACACATCTGGTTCCATTATGGAGAAATTTTCCTCCAACGGTAGAAAAAATAAATCAATAACTTCTTTATTAAAGACTTAAATCTTATGTTCCCCTTATTTCTCACCAAGAAAGATGAGATTCATATTCTTATTTCTTGCACAAGACAATCTTCATCTCATGCCTTAACAAAATTCTCATAGGCCTATTTCATAAGATTAGAAATCTTAAAAGAAAATTCCAATTAATGTGATTACAATCATTAATCACCATCATTGGGACCACATCCATAGTATAAGATTTCCTATGAGGTACCAATTAAAAACCTTCATCATCCAAAATGGCCTTATTTCTTATAGGTTTGTTATAACTCACCATGTGTGGGGGACCATACACAGTAGTTGAGGCCTTCTTCATTGGTTGAGGAGAGGCAACCAACTTCTTATCCTTTCATTTTTTTTATTTGAGTTAAGTAGAAACCTTTATAGAGATAACTCATTATCCAACTCTCTTTGATTTATAGACTCATACTTCTCTTCGGATACAATTTCTTCCCATGACCATTTAGTAACACAAGAAGCTGATTTAGTGGGCTTCATGCAGTCACCATATGCATGAGAAAAGTTGTAGACATGGGTGCTTGAAGCACCATCAATGGAGGAATGTCCAGACCTATTTAGTCTATGTGATTTTTCATCCAATCGGCCCACAACAATATGTAGAGGATAGCCAGGTGGTGCACAATCATCAGTTACATCAACTGTAGCATGGTCAAAGTTGTGTCATATAGCATATCCTTGTCTGTTATCTGCACCCTGTATAGTTTCACTGTTTAGTGCCTCTTCCTCCTACCAATACTAAATATTTTTCTTTTTTGACATGCCTTATACACTTATTATCATTCACCCACCGTACCATCTTGCTACCATGCAACGGGAGTCCTTATTCTTCTCCACATGACATCAATTGTTCCATCTTCCCCCACCTCCCCTTCAACAGATCTACCACTATAGAAAAACCTTCCACTTCTACCCTTATGGCACTGTTCTACCCCCATGGTACCATCTCCCTCACAACCACCACAGATCCACCACCATAAACCATGATACCGTTGTGGTACCATCCACCATTCGATGTTTCTTTCATCAAATGAAGTTCCATAAATTGTTATGTTTTTTCAAACTAAAGATCCTTTAATGAAGAAAGCCACGGGTGAAGAATCCCTTACTAAAACAATACAATGGTTGAACCAAATCATCTTGGCACCCCCATTTGATTCGAATCTACCACCGCTCTAAATTCTACATGAAAATACATGACACTATTGAAGAAGATATGAGCGGAGATGAGATGTTGTATCTGGCCTAAAGCAAACAAGGTTTTCAACCCTAGGGAGAAGATGAAAAAGAGTGACTATAGAACATTCACGGAATGAGGATGCTCGATGGTCAATCCTAAAAGAATCCATTTCCGAGGTCACAAAATTCAAATGTCTTCTCATTTTTAACTTAATCTGAATATTTTTTGGGGACCATTTCGCATATAGTGGAAATTAAAAGAACTATTTTCAAATGTTGGTACATTGGGAAACTATTTCCCAATCTATCATTGAATACTTGGGGGATACGAGTAGGAGTGTGGGTGATATTTGAAAAAATGCCCAAATTAAAACACATTAATGGAAAGGCATTGTTTCAAACATCACCTTCCCTCTATTTTTTAAAATTTTAATTGAAATTGTATTTCTATATTTCGAATATATATATATATAATGGATATAAATATATATCTACAACACATTTTTAGTAAATAATAATAATTATGTATATGATTAAAATAATACAAATAAAAAAATAATAATATTATTATTATTATTAAACATAAAAATTATAGAAATAAAAAATATATCAAAAAACATCAATAAATATAAAAAAATTAATAAAATAATTTATATTTTCTTTTTATAGTCAAATAAATTAAAATAATATAATCATTAAATATTATTATTATTATTATATAATAAATATGTGCATATATTCTTTTCGACTTAATGATTGTTTATAATTAATAAATTTATTAATTATAATATTATTTACTATTATTAAATACATAAATAATTAGATTATATAGAAAATATAAAATAATTATTTATATATCTCTTTCTAATTAAAATATTAATTACATTACAATTGTGATTATTATAAATGCTTAATAATTGTTTTATAAATTGTTAATAATAACATTATTATTAAAAATTATATTTTTAATATTTAAATTTTAATTAATATTTATTTTAAATTGTATTGTTAACTAATTTATTAGTTAAATTATGAATTATATGGTTTACATATTTAGTAACATTATGAATTTTATTGTTTACATATTAAATAATATTTTAATTAGTTGATTTGAATGCATATAAATTATAAAGAATATGTACACAATAAATGAAATTTCAAACATTGAATAAACATATAAAAATTAATTTAGAATGAAAATAATTTCATAAAAATGATGATGAAAAATAATTTCAATGGAAAAAACATTATCCTTTGAAAACATAACATATCTTGTTATAGAATAATTTTAAATTTTTTCTTTAAATTTAAAAAATTTATTAATTTTTTGACATTATTTTTATTTTTGATTAATTTTTTTCGTGGTCCGAGTTTTAAATTTCTTTTATTTGTTATATCTACTATATTTTTTCCGCATAAATTTTTTGAATTGTACATGATTTTTTAATCAATTAAACTTTTTTCATGTAAAATATTTTTAGTTGGTTATGTATATGAAATTATATTTCGTCAACTATTTTTTTATGATTCTTCCATGTTTTATTTCTCATTTAGATTACTCATACATTTTATGTGTTATAGGCTTCCAAAGTCACAAACTAGAAACCAAAAAACATTTCAATTAGTTGTCTTGGAAGAGATATAAATTATAAATTATAAATAAAATGTAAATGAAATTTTAATCACCGACTAAACTTATAAAAATTTGTTGAAAAATAAAATTCTTAAGAATAATTAAGTAAAAATAAATTCAATGAAACATAATATTATTTTTTAACAAAATAATTGTCATTCTATTTTTTTAGATTATAATTTTTGTTAAAATTAAAAAAAATTATGATTTTTTGAGATTTATTTTATTTTTATTTAATTTTAATTCATATAAACAATTTTTTAAATACCATTTAAATATTATTTATAATATATTTTATTCAAATAAAATTTTTTGAAGTTAAAATGTAATTTTCTAATCAATAATATATTTTTTAAAATTATTTTTGATTTATTATATTTAATATTTTTTATCAATTATTTTTTATATATCTACACATGGTGCCTAATTTCATTTACTTTGTATTTTTAATTTTTTTTTATACCTCGTAAAAATATCCAACATGAAATATAATAATGTTTGAGCACATCACACGTCAGATTGACACAACGTCAACACACACATGCCAAACTAATTATAAGAGATCTATCATAATATTTCATGTTAATTTCACAATGTTCTTTGTGGTTTTAACTGTCAAATGAATGTTTTATGATTTTAAATTACAGAAACAGTGTTTTCGGTCATATCAAGAAAATGATACATCGACATGAAATCTCATCAATTTCTAAAATTCAAAAATTAATCTATAGTTATTTTCCTTTGATTTAACAATTATTAGAGTGCATTTAGCTCACTCTCCCTCTATGGTGCATGTTTTTAAAGAAAACTTTTTTCAAAAAAATACTTATTTTCTCCATTCAAGCACATTGCACATCGTATTGATGTTCCATTTACTCATTAAAGTCAAAAAAATTCTAATACATATTTTTATAATAATTCACATCAATTGTATTTAAATTTATATGGTTTGAAACATCAAATTCACAATTTATAATTTTAAATTAATGATACGGTGCTTTCATTCATCCCGTCCAAACGACACCTTAGTTTGATGTAAATATGGTAAATAAAATTCAAAAATCCATCAATGTTTTTTTGGGATTTCATTGCAATCAGAGATCATTTTTCCAAATCACCCACCATGGGGCCTATTTTTTTAAACCCAAATTTTCTAAAATGTCTATGATAAGTCCATTCAAGAACATCACTTGTTGGATTGATTCATATTTTTCTCTCACATGTAAATAATAATAATAATAATTTTTCATAAGATTTAACATCAATTGGAATCTTTTTGTGGTTTTAATAGTCAAACACGCGTTATAGCTTTTAAATTACTAAAACTGCATTTTTAGGAAACTCAGAAATATGACATCACAATTTAATGTGTCATTTGTTCCTAAAATTTAAAAATCAATATATGGTTATTGTTTTAAGACTTCACATAAATCAAAGCACATTTTAATGGATCTCCATCTGTGGAGAATGTTTTTTAAACAGTTATTTTCTAAGAAAACTACTTCTTTAGTCCGTTCGAGAACATCACACATCATATTGATTCTACATCTATTTTAATACATAAACAACAATTATAAGATATATATTATAAAATTTCATGTCAATAGGAAATTTTTTCTGCAATTTTAATAGGAAAATGTACATGTTAAATTACTGACATTGTGTTTTTAGTCATCTTATACAAAAAACACCTCAATTTGATGTGTTGTTCTTTCCAAATTTTTTTGAATCAATCTATGGATTTATATTTGTGATTTTACAGTATTCAGATCTCATTTTTCTACCCCTATCATTATGGTCCACATTTTAGATGAAACATTTTTTCAAAATTATTCTTTTTTAGTATGTTCGATCAAATCACATGTTGGATTGATGCGCAGTCTACTCACAGAGATCAAAAATAATTATAAGATAACTTTCATAAGATTTAATTTCAATTGAAAATAATTTTATATGGGTTTAACCATCAAATCACATTTTAATGTTTAAAATTATAGAAACAACATTTTCGGTTGTTTCAGGAAAACAACGCCTCTGTTTGATGCCCTCTCACTTCCTAAAATTAAAAAAACAATATGTTTTTATTATCCTAGGATTTCATTGCAATTTAATCTCATTTGGCCAGCTCACCCACTACAGTTCTTGTTTTTAAAGATAATCATCTTATAAAAACTCTATATTTAGTCTATTCTAACACATTACACATTGGATTAATGGGATTTCTGATCGCATATCAGAAATATTATTTCAATCCAAATTATAATATATATTTTATATGCTTTTAGAGTAACCAATTAATTTAAAATTTCCATTATATGGGCATTTTATTCGCATAAATATATTACAAATAAAATATATTCAAAATTAAAAACATTGATTGTGTAAAAAAATTATTTGAAACGAAAATTAATATTAGAAAAATAATATTAAAATAAATTTAATTTTTATAAAAAATGTTTGAGGTCAAATTATTTTATTTATCACAATGTTTTTATTTAATAAAAGAAATAGATTCTTTAATTTTATTTTTTTTCATCCACATTTTTGACAGTTTTTTTATTATCGCCTATTTTTTATATGTTTTATCAATTTATTATGATTTATATAGATTTCTATTAAAATTTATATTTTTTAGGAATATAATATCTCCTACTCTAAACATTATTAAGTTTCAAGTAGGTTACACTAGAAGCGTATAATATATATAATATAATACCAATCTAAATGAAACATAAATCATGGATTAATCATATACAAAATAATTGAAAATATAAAAAATATAATAAAGAATTTACTTGACATAAACATTGATGATTTGAAACATTTCATTTACACTTCAAATAATGAATAATTCCAAAATATAGAATAAAGAAAATGTATCTGAAATTTAAAACATTTACATTAAATATAAAAATCAATTAAAAAGAAAAGTAATTTAAAAAAAAACAAAAAAAAATTAATTGACACAAAATAGTTTGCGGTAAATATAAATTTTAAGTACAAATGTTATGTTAGGATACAAAAATATTCCATGCCACTAAAATTAATTTTAATTAATTTTTTTTAATTATTTTAATTTTGAACTATTTGTTATATTTTTAATCCATTACTTTATTTTAATTTACATTTGTTTTATATTTTAGATATAATTGGCTTTCAAATCCATCTACTCGAAACATTATTACATTTCATGAAGGTGAATTATGAATCCTATAAAATGTAAATTATAATTTCAATCTAAATTAATTCTTAACCTGGATTACACATATAAAAATGGTAGGAATTAAAAAAAATATAAATATAACAGACCAAAAAATTTTACAAGAAGAAGAACTTTATTGATTAATAATATAACATTTACACTTCAAAAATTTTAGAGGCTTAAAATTTACTATAAAAATATATATGAAATTTAAAACATTGACAGTGAAAATAAAAATTAATTGAAAATAAAATAAATTTTAAAAAATAAGAAACAAATACTTTATCATTACACCCAAAAAAACATTGAGGTAAAAGGTTTTTTAAGTAAAAATGTTATGTTTTGAAACAAAAATATTTTGTGACCTAGAAATTATTTTTCATTAAAATTTATTATTATTTTTTTATTTAAACCTATTTTCTTATATGTGTAACCCGTATTTTATGTTTTATTTATATTCCTCTTATAGTTTATATTTTATTGTCTTTCAAAGTCACATACATGAAACATTATTATGTTTCATGTAGGTAACTTTAGAGGCCTATAAAATATAAACTATATGGAAAATCTGAATATAACAAAAAATATGTACTAAAAAAATAATAAATAGTTGAAAATAAAATGAATAATACAAATAAAAAATAAATAATAATTTACACGACACAATCTTTACTGATTAAAAACATTACATTTACACATCAAAAAAATTATACACACAAATTATTGTATAAATAAAATCTATATGAAATTTAGAACATTTACTGTGAAAATAAACATTAATTGAAAATAAATGAAACATCAAAAAATAAAAAATCATAAATCATACTTACGTTAATACTGTTAAATATTTCATAATTCATTTTTATTAAATAATAATTATAATTTCAAATATTTATAAGAATCACAACAATAATATTGAATAATGATTTAAATATTATAATTCTTAATGCCACTAATAAATAAGTTATTAATGTAATTCAAATTAAAATATAATTAATTTGATAACATAAAAAATATAATTGTTCATAATAATGTTATTATTAACATTTCAAATGCAATTATTAATCATTTTTAATAACCGTAATAATAATATATTAAACATTTAAATAGTAAAAAAATAATAATTTTAAATATTATATATTATCTACTTATTTATGTATTTAATAATACTAAATAATAATATAATTATTAATGTTATTAATTATAAATAATCATTAAGTCGAAATGATTATATGTGCATAAATATTATTCAATAATAAAGAATATTTAAAGATAATATTATTGTAATTTATTTGAGTTTAGAATGAAAATGTTACTTATATTAATAAATAAAGAATAATTATTAAAATTTAATAATAAAATTTATATTTTTTTATTTGTATTTTTTTATTTACTAATAATTTTTTAATAACTAAACTAGTAATAAAATAATTAATATTGATTATATTATTAATTATTCCTATTTTTTAAATATCAATTTAAATATATTTTTTATGTATTATCCTAAATTTTATGAAGATAATAAAAACCCTCTTGTTGATAAATTATATGTGTCTTATGTGAAAAAATGATTTATTAGTGAAAATAAATTAATAAATGCTTTGAAGGCTTTGTGTAAGGGTAAAAGCCTAATTAACATCTTGAAATATTCGATCGAATATTTTCAGGGTTTGACACTACGGTGGTGTGTGATTTTGAGGCCCATAAATCTTAGAAATGATAGAAAAAAAATATTAAATATATTATATAATGTATGCATAATTTATTCAAAATAAATAAATGACTCTAAAATAGAGTGTCATATGATAAATTTGAGACCACAATTAGGTCTAGGACTTTTAGTTTTCCCTATGCGGGGTATAACATTTGTATGCATCATATTTTTGGACATTTCAATCATGTAATAAATTATTCGATATATTTTATTGTATTATTTTCTAATATAATTTAATATATCCAAAACAGTGTGTCTTATAAGAAATATGACAATACTGTTTGGTATGGAATGTGGTTTTTAGGCAATAAGGGGTATAACATTGTGTTATAGTGACTGTTTGTTAACATCGCACACGATAAAACCATTTATTATATTTAATTATATAGGTAATCCATTTTTTTATTAATAAATAAATAATTTCTCTCAAATGGTGCATCATATAAGAAATTTGAGACCACCGCTAGGTTTGAAATACTAGATTTACTCTAATCAGGGTATAACTATTTTACGCAACTGGAATTTAGTAAGGTCTCCATGTATATTAATTTATTTGATAATTATATTAATTAATTTATTTATTTAATTAAAAAATTTATAAAACACTGTTCATCATCGAAGTTTTTTCTCACCAAATAATCCATTAACACCTACAAGGTATTTTTAAAGCTTCAAAATAGGGTGTTTTTTGACAAATTAAATACCACAAAAAATTTTAATTGGCTAAATAAACAACCCACATTCAATTTTATGTTAAAAAATGGATTAAAATTGGTTATTAATTTTTCAGTTTCTGAAATCCCCACAGACATTAGTGTTCCTATAAATAGTCACATTCTCTTCCTTGGAATCATACCATGTGCCTGAGAGACCACCTTTAGGTGATTGGTGAGCAGTTGATTTCTATTGTTTCCTTTTTGTCAAAGAAGAGTGTGTGGCTAGTGGGTTCATTCTCTAGGAAACCTTGAAAAACCTCACATGTTGATGCTTCTATAATAAGTCCATAAAGATGTGTTCAGAATTGGTTTATCCCAACTTTTTTACATCGACAAATTTTGAGGTAAGAAGTCCCTTACCTTATTGGTATTGTGTTTACAATTCATTCCTTGTTGATTTTTTTGTTACCATATTGATTTACCATGACTGATTTATATTTCATGTGAGTGTTTGAGTGTGTAGCCCATAATAATCATCGAAATTCCATGAGTGGTATTACTATAGATTTTAACCATGTTTGATTCTAATTATATATTGTTGTTTATGTCGTTATATAGTCATATTGATATATTATGCCTACTTGTATTCTCACAATGTATATGTGATACCATGCCTTTTTTTGTTAGTATTATTTGAGATAGGTGGATCATGCTGACATATACATCCACTAGTTGGGGAGAAAACATTATTGTGACAATGGAGACCAGGGACATGGGTGGAGGTATGAGGTATCCATGATGTCGTGTCGAGGATGTGCTTGAGGTTGCTTTGATTTTCCAAGTTCCCTTTACCATATGATAGCCAGTTCAATTTGAGTATTAGTTATTCTCTTCTATGGGATCTAGGTTACATGCTCCTCTTGAGGGATAGATGATGAGAGTTATTACCTCCAAGACACTATGAGGACTCCATTAAAGGGATATTTTTCATCTTCTTACATATTTAGTTATCTTTTGGCATGGAGGTTGTGTAGGTATGGTCTAGGTTTTTGGAAGCTTGGTTAGCGCACTACCCCTTGGTTTTGGATTTTACATTTATATGCTTTCTTCATTTATTATTATTATTGCATTAACATTTATACTTGATCACATCAGGTTAAAGATGCATTGGTGGTGTCCTACTTAGTCTTGTACTCATACCATACTCAAGAAATTTGATGCACTAGTAGATTTCATGGGAGACCAGTTGAAGGGAAAGGGACCTATGATGGATGGATGAGTAGGTGGACCATGGAGATGGGGTGGAAAATAATAGACTCAATAGTACCATAAATTTCTTTTATGTATCATATATTTTATTTATTCATTGTAGTATCTCCACATTGGGAGCTGCTTTTATATTTCAGGACATGTAGGCATTTTACGTTCCTCATGATTACACTAATTATTTAGAATATTTTCATTATTTATTATTGATCATAGGATAAGATATTGAGGTTTTAGTCTTTCAAGTGACAAACATAGACCCTCTCTACTAGTTAAAAGCCTTATGCATATGGGAAGGCATGCATGAGGTTATGTGGCATTCCAGCACAGACTCAGGTGGTTCTGGACATGATGTTATGAAATGGTATTATAGAATTATGATTAAACAAAATGTTTATTATCATTTTCCTAGGATGGCATAGGTTATACCAGAGATAGGATATTGGGACTCAGGAAAGATAACTATGTCATTTTCAAGCTTCCACTATGTAGTCAGCCTTTGTGTTTCCATGTAGGGGAATTTATGTTCTATTTTTACTATTGATTAAATTCATCATGAGTGATTCACATGATGTTATATGTGATTTATTAAATTTCATTCATGTTCATGCTTTATGACTAGGAATGTAGGTTCTCATTCCATATATATACTTGTTTTTGTGCTGCATTATAGTTCATTAATTAAATTCCTTGATTGGGACTGTCTCATCATGATAGATTGTTCTGTGTGATGTATGTGAGTATTCATGATGTGTGATATATCATTATTTTCATTAATTAGTTGAACATATCATGATGTTGTGATATTATATATATGATTAATGTGACTAATTTTTAGGGATGGTGAGAAGGGTTATTGATAGGATTGGTATACCATGGGTTAAGGGTATACTCCTAGGAAACCCTTGTTAGATCTTATCGACTGGTTTGGAGAAACCATGTTTGATCTCATAGATTGATTAGGATTTATCTTAATTACTCAGTTTCTTTTCATAAGTTTGTTCCATTATGTAATTGAATATTTTGACACAACAATTTCTTATGGGACTAAATGGGAAGCATGCCAAAATAATTCTACTTGGGAGTATTTTTATTAATTACAACCAGATTTCTTGGACAATACAGTGGATCTTGTTTCATCACCTGCTCTGTTTTTTAGGAATCAGGGTCACTTAAATTTGAATTATTTTTCTTTTTTAATTTCCTAGGCATAGGATTTCATTACTATGGTCAAATAATCCATGATTTTTGTCTTCAAAAATCTACATTCTTCCAGAGCATCATGGGCTCTTAGGATGTTTCATAATCGGTTGAAATATTTTTTGAAATATTTGACCTGGTAGAGACTCCAAAGTATTGAAATGTTAAAATGAGATACAGCTCATGATGGGAGTTAGTCCATTTCGATACCCCATATCATGTGGTTCTGAAAGATCCTAAGGAGGTCAAGGTTCATCAATATGACTTGGAGGGGAAGTAATTCATAAGGATAGATACTTCACTATAGGGTTCCCCTACGTTGAGTACCAATATGGAAAGCCACAGTCATCAGTTATACATTGATTACAATAAGTTATACCAGGTGATGGTGAAGAATCAATAACTATTCCTATTATATATGAAATTTTAGATTAGATATGAAAATCTATGTGGTTCTCCATGATTTATCTTATATTGAGCAATCATTAGTTGCCAGTTTGAGAGGAGGATATTCTAAAGATTGTATTTCTAAGCTATTATAGACTATATGGATATTGTATGATTTCATTTTGGTTTATGAATGCATCAGAAGTGTTCATGGACATCATGAACAAGATCATTTATCCACACTTGGACTCTTTCATTTTAATGGTTTTCTATGAAATCCTTATCTAATTGTTGACACCAAAGAAACATGCTCGACACTTAGAGATAAAATTGAGTACACATCAATCACAGAGTATTGATGTTAAACAGTCGAAATGTGACATCCTCATTAAATAGGTGAAATTCAAAGTACATGTGGTGTTTGATATTAGTATATAAATTTTACTAGATAAGATATATCCATCCATGTCTTGGACACATCCTTGAAACTTGTCTTGATATTAGGAGCTTTCGAGGATTCACAGGATATTACTAGGGGTTTACCACACACTTCTCCTGACAATCAGCACACATCACAACATTGATAAAGAAGGGAGTAATGTTCTAGTTGTCATGATATTTTGAATAGGCTCTTTGTGAGCTAAATATATGGTTTATAACAGCTCCAGTACTAACACATCCAGATCTTGGGATTCATTTTGTAGTTTACTGTGATGCATCAGGCATTGGTCTGGAGGTGGTGAGATGTATAAGAGTAGGTAATTCCCAATGGGTCTCATCAGCTACCACCCCATGAAAATAACCCTACACATGAATTGGAGCTGATCCATGGTCCACACTCAAAAGTGTTGGTGAAACTGTCTTCATGGTGATAGATTTGATGTCTATATATACAATTGGAGTGTTAGAAATATCTTCCCACAAGGGGACCTACAACTAAAATAGTGGCATTGGGTTAACTATCTACAGATGATCAAACAATATATTATCTATTCACTTTGAAAAATTAAATGTTGTTTTTGATACTATTTGTCGTAAGACTAATGGTGAAAAAGAACATAGTGAAAAAACATTAGAGTAGCAGTGACACAAGGTGATCTTATTGTCCTAATAGAGGATGGATGCTTTTTTGAATCAAGGATCTATGATTTTTTCCCATTTAGTCACCACATCCTCATGTGTGGACTCGGTGAATATTGGTCAGGATTTAGACCCAATGTGTCATGTTATGAGGGAACAATTATTTGGGGCTAACTCAATGCCCAGATAGTCACATGACAACGACAATGCGATCAATGTTCATGGCAGAGTAGTAGTCCTTAAATACACAAGATAGGAGATAATGAGAAACTTATATACATTGTGATGTGTTGTACATCCAATATTGATAAATATGTACTATGGCTTCAAGAGACAATTCTAATGGTCAAAGTTGAATAGGGAAATTGATGTTATTGTCTCCAGATGCCTTACACCTCAGAGGGTAAAGGAAGATCACACGTGTCCAAGTGGGTTGTTAAATCCATTAAAGATTCCTATGTGGAATTGGGAATATATAACAATGGGTATTGTGAAGGGGTTACCAAGAAACCCATGGTGTCCTATTGTAGTTTGGGTGGTTATTGATCAGTTAACTATGTATGGAAAAATCATTCCAATTAAAGAGACTCACTTTGTGGAAGATCTCAGAATGATCTATGACTAAAGATTGTGCACCTACATAGAGTCCCTTTGAGAATTATTTTAGATAGGTATGCACATTTTACATTGTAATTTTGGAAGGTATTACAAAAAACCCTAGGTACTCAGTTGAGTTTGACCACTGTGTACCATCCTCAGACCAACGGATAGTCTGAGAAAGATATATACACATTAGAGGATATACTTCAAACATTCATAAAAGACCATTGGAGGGCATGGAATGATCACCTAGCTTTAATTGAGTTTTTATACAATAAATGTTATCACGATCTGATTTAAATGAAACGTTATGAGGCTTGATATGGGAGGTAATTTCGCTCAAATTAGTGTTTTCATGAGGTGGGTATGGATATATTTATTGGACCTATTATGGTTCAAGAGACCTCTGAGAGAGTGAAGCTAATAAAAAAGTGATTGATCAGTACTCACAATAGATAAATATCATATGCCGACGGTAGGAGGAGACACTTGGATTTTTTTTATGGGAGATCAGATTTCTTATGAGGGACTCCTCAATTAGAGAATAGATGCCTATGAATGTAGGGAATGGTAGAACCTAATTTTTCTACCATTTGAGATTACAGAGTGGATAGGGATGATGGCGTGCTGTCTCGACCTATTTTCTCGCTATCGAGGTATTCATGATGTGTTCCACGTTTCACAGCATTGGAGGTACATACCTAACCATGCACATGATTTTAATTACAAGGACGTTGAGTTCGATACTAAAACATCTTATGAAGATTTTCTGTTGTAGATCCTAGATTGAAGTGGGAATTTGTTGCGAGGAAATATGGTACCACTAGTCTGGAATCAATGGAATCATGGTTGGATCTAGGATGTGATATGTGAGAATGAGTTTGATGCTCGAGATCGGTGGCATGAGTTGTCTGAGCAAGATATCTAGATATAATTATCGAGGATGAAATGTTAATTAAGGGAGATAGTTTTAATATCCATAATTTTTCAATGATAACAGGAACCCTCTTATTAATAAATTATATGTGTCTCATGTGAAAAAATGACTTATGAGTGAAAATAACTTAATGAAAGTGTTAAAGGATTTTCATAAGAGTAAAACCCCAATTAACACTTCAGAATATTTAATCGAATATTTTTAAAATTGGATGCTAAGTTGGTGTGAGATTCTGAGGTCATTGATGCCTTTTAGAGGATAGAAGAAAAATATTAATTATATTATATTGAAATCGTGTAATTTATTCAAAATAAATGAATAACTCCAAAATGATTCATCATATGAGAAATATGAGACAACTGTTAGGTCTAAGACAATGATTTTTACCATAGTTAGGATATAAAAGCATTATCTACTGAAGGGTTAGATGACACCTCATGAGAATAAATTATTTAATACTTTTTATTAAAATAATTCTGAAAATAATTTAATATCTCTCAAACAGAGCATCGTATGTTAAATCTAAGACCACTGTTAGGTCTGGAAAGTAGTGTTTACTCTAGAAGGGGTATGGATTTTATGTGTGTCAGGTGTATGGAAAAATCACACGTGATAAAATTACTTTTTATATTAAATAATTTAATAATTCCATTTTTTAATTAATAAATAATTAATTTCTCTCAAAAGACATGTCTGATGATAAATTCATGACCATCGTTAGGATTAGAACATGATTTTTACCTTAGGCATGATTTAAAATTTTTACACAACTTTAATTTTATCAGATCATCTTTTAAATTAATTTATTTGATAATTATATTAAATAATAATGTTCTTAAATTAATTAAATTTATAAATAACTGATCAGTTTCCATGTCTTTTTGTCGCATCCTCCATTAATTATTATGTGTTGTTTCAAAAGCTTCAAAATAGGGTATTTTTTCACCGATTAAAAACATCAAACACATTAAATGGGATAAATAAACAACTTAATATTGAATTTTAGGATGAATAACAGTACAAAATGGGGTATTTATTTTTTAGTTTCAAAAAAACCCATACACATTTGGATTAATTTAAATATTCTAATTCTCATCCATGGAATTTTACCACGAGTTTGAGAGACCTCCCTTTGATGATTGGAGAGCAGTCAATTTCCAATGTTTCCTCTTTGTCAAATATGAGCATGTGGCTAGGGGTTAGTTTTATAGGAAACCTTGAAGAACCTCAAGTTTTTACATTTTTATAATAAGGCCATGAAGCTATGTTTGAAACCTATTTATATCCTCATTCTTACATCGGTGAATTTTGCGGTAGGAAGTTCCATACCTTCTTGGGCTCGTCTTTACGCTTATTGCCTTGATGGTTGTATTTGTTGGAATTTTGATTTATCATGATTGATTGTGATCACATGTGCATGTGTTTTCAAACCTTAAAAATCACAGGACATGAATAATAGAGTATTCAGATGGGGTATTTGAGATGAACTATTTGTCTGTCACAAATAGTCTCTTAAAATGAATTCTTTGAGATAGAAGGTTCTATATATTGAAAATAATGGTTAATTGAGACAGAATTTCCATTTTAATCATAAATAATTTTGGCAACAATTCATGCAAAAATGATTGAGTATTATATGTGATGACTAATAGTGAAAAAAGATTATATTTTATTTAAATAATTCTTCTATCCAGATCATTTTTGATGAATATAAATGTTTTCCACAAAAGGTTTCAATAGAAAACTTTTACTATGGGTTAAATTTTGTCTCTATAAACAAGTAAGAAAATAAACATATTCTCAAACATAAAAGTATATCCTCTTACTCCACATTTCATACTATACATCCCTACAATGCCATATAACCCCCATCTGATGACCAGTTCCGAAAATGGCCAAAAAACATTCTGTAAACCAATTTTTTTGTAGATTTGGGCTCAAATCTCTTAGGTAAAGACTCCACCTACAAATTTCATTATAATTTTTGTGATTTTAGTTTAAATATTTGAAAACTATGAATGGTAAAATCAAAGGTCAAAATATTTGCCTAATTTTTAAGATTTATTAGATATTTAGGGTTGTTATAAGTTCAATATTGCTTATTTTGATGTCAACTAGCTTTGCATGAGTTAATTATAGTTTTTTTGATATATTTTTCTCATTTTTTAATAGAATTTATTTAAATATCATTAATTAGTAAATTTTATATAATTTTTATAGAGATATATATTTTGATTAATTATGATAACTATTTGATTGTCACATTTATGTTCAATAGGTCAACTATCTATGTTTTCCTTCTTATTACATTTTTTTATTTTTTTTAAATTATTTAGATTAAGAAAAACATTGTTTAAGAAATTTTATTCATTTTTCATGTTTTATTTGGTATTTTGGGTTTCATGAAATTTATTATTTCTAATTTCCATGTACATCCGGCCCATGTGTTATTTTAATTGATTTTTAGATATTTTTATCATTGTTTTATTCATAAAATTAATATACATTGCTATTTTCAATTTTAGGTTAACTCATATATATTATTGATTTTATGATTCTATCAATTTTTTAAATTTTTTATATTTCAAAATACAAAAATTTGAAATTTTACTTTTTAATTAAATAATATATTGTATTGGAAAACTATTTTGTATAAAGAATTTATTTTTTTAACATTATATTGTCATAATTATTTTCAATATAAATTACCAATTAATTGGGTGTTACTTTTAAATTTTATTTATAGAAAATTTTAATCATAATAATTCTTTAAAATCATTCAACTTAATTTAATGACATAAAAATACATAATATATATAAAATAAATTTTTTGGAAGATATGCCTCTTTAATAAAAAATGATTTTAATCACATAAAAACCTTAAATTTCATCAATGAATTGATATTATGGAACATAAAATTATTAATTAAAACATATTATGTGTGCAAAGATTTATTAATGTTTTGGTTGGTTAATTTTTTTAAAATTGTTTTGAATTTGGTAATTTTAAATATTTTTTTGTTATTTTCTTAAAAATAATCCATTTTCGATGAAATATATATCCATCACATATGGTTACAAAACAAACCTTATGGAGGGTATTTTCAATGTATTAGCTTTATGTCATAACTCAGAACTATTTGTGATGGACCACCAAAAATATCCTTATTTGAGATGTGGCTTATGCGATGTTGTATTTGTGATGGAGTCCCTCCATAAAAGACTTATTGTGATGAAAGTCCATCACAAATATGCCCACAAAAAAATAATGTCTAGCTATGTCATTGGGATTCTATGAGTGATATTAGTGTAGATTTTATCCCTGTTTGATTATGACCACATGTTGTTGTGTATGCTGCTATATACTCATATTGATATTCTATGACTTCTATATTCTTTCTCTATATATATGTTACCACGCCTTATTGGTTGTTAATGGTATAAGGGAATGGTGGACCGCCATGAAATATTCATCCCTTAGTGTGGTAGAATACTTGATTTTGATGATCACGATGAGAGACCTGAGCATATGGTGGAGGTACAAGTTTGTCATGGAATACTGTCGTGTATGTGCTTGAGCAAGCCTTGATTTTACGAGTGTCATTCACTATGTGATACCCTAGTCAATGTGGGTCAAAAGTATTATCACATATATGATTCAACTGATATGGTCCTCTATAGGGTGGTATGATGTTGGGTATCACCTCCATGACGCTATGAGTATATCGTACAAGGGATGGTTTTCATCTTTCGAAACATTCAGTTATCTTTTAGTATGGATCATAAGTAGGTGCGTTCAAGGGTTTTCGAATCTTAGTTAGCTCACTACCACTTGGTTTTTAATTGTAGGTTTATGTACATTCTGCATTTATTATTATTACGGAATAAACTAATACACCTGAAGAAATTAGGTCAAGGATTCACTAGTTGATTCCTATTGAGTCTTGTACTGACACCATACTCGGACATTTTGATGCACTAGTATATTTTATGAGAGACTCAGTGAAGGGAACGGTCTATGGGGTGGATGGTTGAGAAAATGAAGCATGGAGTTCGGGCTGGCCAGGACAGGAACTATAGGAACCAGTAGTTCTTTTATTTATCTTTTATTTTATTCATTCTAGATAGGCTTTCCACATTGTGTAATTATTTTATATTTCATTACATGTATTACTATTACTTACTAAAAGATTATTATGATTATTTATCATATTTTCGTTATTTATTATGGATCATATGACATGATACTAACGGTATATTTTCCTCAGTGAAAGACTAATACCCTCACTTCTTGGAGACAACCACATGCATACAGGGAGACATGCATGTGGTTATGTGGTATTCTGGCTTAGACTCTATGGTTTGGGTTGGGATGTTACAATTTATTATATTATTTATATTCAAAATTAGAAATTAGAAATAATAAAATTTTTGTTTTTAATTACATTACGAAACACACTATTTAAAAATAGAAAAATGACATTATATGTTTTAGTTTATTTGTTGATATATATATGTATATTTAAAAAAATAAAAATAATATTTTTTTGAAAACAAAAAAAATGTTGGGTGCATTTAATAAAATTAACTTCTTGAATATTTTTTAAAGAATGATATTTCTCAAAAAAGTGAATTATCAACACATTTTTTTGCAAAAGGTTATTTTATATTTATCTTTTTCTCTAATAGATATTTTTATAAGTTACATTTTGAAATGTTACTCTTCCATCAGTGCAAATGCCTCCTAAAGAAGAAAGATATATTGGGAGCTTTTTTCACAAAATTATATATCCAAAATTTTACTTATACATCATTAGTATATTGGAAAATTTTCCAAAATTTTTAGTTATTGTATTCTTTATTTGGGGATGAAAACCGAGATAAGTCAATTGCATCATCCATGGATGAAGCTCCATGATTGGATGATTGAGACATGAATATTCTTGTCTGGAAGTGTCAATGATTATAAAACCAGAATTTTTTTTATTGAAGATGCTTTGTGACATAAAGGAAAGTTTGGAGTTGTCTTGACAAAATATGAAAAATTGACACCGATTCGTGGGATTGATTATATAAATGACTGTTTCCCTTTAATAAAATTAAGATAACATCCTTAATTTATAGAAAAGGAATTATTTTTGTGTGACCTAGTTCTACTATAGAGTCTTGAACTACTACTTATTATCAGACTTTGAAGAAGGCTTATGTTTCTTCAGGATATTTACTTGTGAATACATAATTATGGGAGAATTTAGGTGAATGTCCATCTAGGTGCATCCAAAATAGATCTCACGTGATTTGGATTTAGTTGTTAGAATGGATCTGAAAAATTCAATTTCCTGATTAAAACAAATACCCTGATCAATGTCATGTGGTAAGAAAATAATGGAAATATGAGCTTTGGTGGTGTAGAATTTTGATTATGAATCGAAAAAGAATCTAAAACAATATTAAAATGGAGATAGATTAGGAGGGAATGGTCCACTCGGAAATCATATTATAAAATAGAGACAATTATTGCATCTTTTTGAGTAGATCGATGAGTAGAGAAGAACGTTTCACAATCATTATTTTAGGGGAGATCTATTCTTTCACGTTATTTATTCATTTCAAATTTTCAATAAGAAATGGATTTGTATTTCATTCTTATATTTCATATGATTAGTGTCTAATATTTGTTCTTCAGGGACTTGATACTAATAGTTTTTTATCACTCTTATTCATAATTAATTTCTTTAAAAATGTTTTTTGAATCATTCATTCTAATTTCAAATCTTCAAAATCATTCAGCGAGATTGATTCTATTGAAAATTAATCAATTAACATTATCGTTAGATAATTATTGGAATCACAGCTCTTTATGGATAATCCTTACACATGTTTAATCTCTTCAAAAATTATATTAATTAATAAATTTCTAAGGGAACACTTTTATTTAATTTCACCATGAAGAAGAAATCAATTTGAAATAGAATGATTTAATTTCCCCTTGCCTATGTCTTGATTGTAGTTCCCACATATCATTGTCACATATAGATCATTTTTTCCCTTCACCATATATTTATATAATCCTTGATTCTTCATCAATTATCTATCCTAATAATAAATTAAAAAAATCCATTTCTTTTGGTATTATTGTTTTTAACTATTGGTCACTACTATCTCAATTTCCCTTCTATGTGGGATTAACACCCTATAAATTTCTATATATTAATAAATAAATGTTACAAATAATTTAATTTTCAAATATTAAATAATGTAAATGTCATGTTTTCATATCCATTGTTTGGGATTGACCTAAAGTCACCTATCTGATAGGCGGGTATAATAAACACTATAGTATAGATTTGAACATGTTTGAAATGTCACTATAGTGGGACATATGTTTATCTTTAGAGAGGATAGAGATATGGATGTGTTTCTCTTTTTTTTATTCAATTGTTGAAAAAATATTGGTGGATTGAGTTTTGTTTTTTAATCAATTAAAGGATAAGTGGACAAACCTTTGATATCCCCTTATTAAACTATCAAATCAGTTGTTATTTTTTCCTCTCTTATTTTCTCTCTTAATAAAAAGAAATATAACTCAATTACCATCTCCTGTAATATTTAGTCCAATCGGATTGATGAAATGATCATTGTATCCTCCAATATTACAGGTCCCGTTAATCATATATCTCTTCTTACCCATAAATCAACCCACTTCTCATGACCACAAGAAATATAGAATATGTAAGTGGACTATTAATGTGGTAAAATGCAGTAGAAAATATTCATTCAATAATTATGAAATATCTTATTTATTAAATACTTTTAATTGAATCAATAAATTAACAGATAATATTTAAAATACTATAAAATAGAATTCATTAACACAAGGTTAGAGGGTCTCCTTTGAAAACAAACTAATGGATTACTGGATCATCGAATTAGTTATTATAATATAATTTAAAATAATGTGAGAAAAATAGAAGGTAGAAAGCAAGTGTTTTTGAATAGTGAAAATATAACCCGCACATGCTCCTTGAGAAATAAATTTATTTTGTTATTTTGGTTCAGAACTCTACTACTCCCCCTTCTAGTGCCAAAAAAATAATTTGGAAAAATAAAAAAAATGGTGTGAAAATTTTAAATAAATAAATAAATATATTCCTAGATAAATATTTAAAGGGGAAAAAAAGAAAAATTGAAAAGGTGATGAATAATAATAGGATAATTAATGATCTAGGATATAACGAATCTAGATAATAATGGAAAATAAAAAAATGAACAAAAACTAAGGGACATAGAAAAATTAAAAATTTGAATAAAACAAAATAAAAATGAATAAAAAAGGAATGAAAATAAAAAAAATTAGAAGAAAATGAGAAAATATAAAATTATAATAAATAAGGTAAAAGTTTATAGAGAAAAAAAATAACAATTTGAAGGGGATTTTTGGGTTTACATTAAACCATGCTTTATAAAAAATTAATTCCTCTCCCCAACACTTACACAAACCCTTGTCCAAAAATATTATTTGAATGATGAAGAAAAAAATTAATCTTTTAAAGATCAATGATATCTTAAATTCATCAGTTAAATGACATTTTCAAGGGTCAAAAAAAATTTAAACTATATGTTTTCCATAATACATATTTTAATAAATATTAAATAAGATCATGAATTATCATTAAGTCCTAGTAAAGAAATTTTCAATAAAGTTAAAAACAATAGTATGTTAATTATTCAGCACATATTAAAGAGGATGTTAGTTTTTTTGGGAAAACAAAAATTAATTTTCAAAATATTAGAAAATAGTATGTTAATAAACCAAAAAATCTAAAAAATTAATTTTAAAACATCAGATGAATTACTCGAGCACAGTTAATTTTATTCTATGAATAAATTTATGACAAAAAAGTAATAAATTATATCTGTTTCATAATAGTGATAAGGATGAGTAGAATAGAAAATAAGAAATTAAAATAAAAAATACCATTATTAAAGAAGCTTTTTTACATTGATTTTATCCAAAAAAAGCATCCCTTTTATCGTTTTTTAATTCATCTTTTTTTTCTAACATTTACTTACTCTAAATAAAATTGATAAGAAATATATTTCAAAAATTATGTTTAATAAAATAAAACTAGTGGTTGTGTTTTTTAATGTTTTATCATATGAGGCTCTTGTATGTATCATCCAATTGACTGGAAAAAAATGGGAACTATACTCTTCTTTTGACACCAATAACCTTCTTAATAAAAACTGAATGGGGGGACCGATAATTTAAATCATGTTGAAAAATAAAGAAAAAAACATAGTATATCAAAACATTATTCTTAATAAAATAAAATACAAACACATAGATATTCAATGGGATGAATCCCATGATGAAATAAATTTAATGTCTTCTATTAGAATTCATTGAAAAATTTGTTTTTTGGAAAGAAATATCGAATCCCAGACTTTGGTTTTCATTCCAGTCAATGTTTGATTCTTTGAAAATTTAACAGCATTAGTCTATTCTCTTCTCCAAAAATTTCAATACCTCCATTTTTAGCACTGAAAGGAACGTAAAATGTCTAGAACAAAGGTATCTGATCTTCCTAAGAAATAACATAAATATTGAATTAATGAAAATAATCTTCTAACCGGTCTTTAATTCTAAATTTTGAATGACATAATCATGAAATAATTTGTCCCATTCTTTACAAATCGTATAATTATCATAAGAAACTATGATAATATCATCAATCTCTATTAGTTCTAGTAAAATATTATATCAGGTAGCCATAAAGCCCAATTTCAACGATTTCGCAGCTCAATATTACTTTTCATGCAACTCCACAGGTAAATGAAAACAATTCCATAATAACAACATATAAGTATGCATATAATTTTTTTTCAATGATGTAGTATATGCCCTTATTTCATTATCTACATTATAGGGGAGTAGTTTTATACTATCAAAAAAATAAAAAAATTTTTTGTTATGGATACTATTCCCAAAGGTGTAGAGAATGAAAAAGCTACTTGGATCTTAGAGATTTGTAGATATTTTATTTCGAAGGATAGAACTACACTCTCTAGATAGGTTGTATCTGGAAAATTATTCTTAATACATTTTTGGAACAATTTTTTAATATAATTTAGATAAAAAGTAAGATTATTCAATGATTGAATGAAACGATTATTCACTTAGAGACTTCTAAGAATCCCATGGAACTAGATCAGTTCAACCTTGTTCTTATTCTTTGGATTTAATTTTTCAGAGAATTGGATATGTGTGGAATAATTATTTAAATTATAATGAATCTCTAGAAATTATTCAATAATTTTCTCATTCCCTTCAATATTTTTATTAAAAAATATTTCAAATTAATTTTATGGTAAAATATTAAGATTTTATTCATTTAAAATGTTTTTTATCCCAATTACAATTTGAGTTTTATACATTTTTTATTACCAACTTAACCAGTTTTTTTAGTTTAGACACTCTTAAGGTCTTTTCTAGTTTCTGATTAAGTTTTTAATCTGCTTTTAATAACCAAATATTTCACATTTTTCCAATGGTTATATTATATTGGTCTAGGAGGTTTTCCTCTATCTCTAAATTTCATGTCTCTAGATAAATAACCCATATATATCCCCAAATATTCATTCTTCCTTCCAATCCAGCTTAATCAGATTCATTTTGTGAATTTATAGTAAAATTCAGCCTCTTGTAAGTCAAATATTTTTAACATATGATCCATTTTATTATGAATTTTACCCTCAAAATTCCTTTTCTATTGGGATGGTTCGAACCCTTTTTGAGTTTGAAATTTTTTTGTTGTATACTTTTTGTAAAATGGGGTAGTAGGTTGCATATGAGGTCATTGTTCTTTTCATGGAATATTGGGATGGTTTGTCAAGAATTTATTATAATTATTTGATAATATATATTTATTATTGGGAATAGTTCGACCACATACCACAAAAAATAAATTTCCTTATTGTTGGGATGACACATCAAAATTTTGGAAAAAAATATATGTTCCCAAAAATCCCATATTGATCACACATATCTCTAAGAGATTGATTCAAGATTTGATAACACCCATGATTTATAAATTTTTTTTACTTTTTGATTCATTAATGATTTATTTTGATTATTATTTCAACCAATTTATATTTTTATTATATCCCTAAACCAATGTTATTACCACCACAATTCACTCTTCCCCTCATATAGGCTTTGTGTTATGAATTCATATAATGATTATTGAAAATTTATCTCAAATCATCATTAGTTTTTTCATTATAATTACCCCCATTATATAGATATATTGAACTCCATCCTGAGGAGAAAAATACATCATTGAAGTTTTACATTAGGATATGGATTGAATATGTGGATACATACACAACCTAAGAAGGTCTCTAACTCCATGCCAATCCTTGTGAAAGGAATCTTAATATTCTTGATAAAAACATGTGATTTGGGTTATCATCTCTCACAAAAGTATTTGACAGAAAAATTTCATCACATAAGAATTGTAATATTGATCCATGATTTCAAAAATATTCTTCTCTCGACTCAAAAAATAATTTCATTCATTTCCATTTATCGAAAAAGTGAATATATATCATCCTTAATTAATTTTCATTTAGCCATAGAAGAGGAAACTCATTAATGACATTATAAAAGTATCTAATGAATACTAGTGATTCTTTATTATATAAATCATTAAATGAAGGCTATAATGATATATTTTATTCTTTTAGACAATAATTTCGGTATTTATGAGGAAATATAATCAAATACGTATTTTATACAAGTTGAGGGAGGTTAAACTCCTTTATTCTAGGCCTTTAATTTTCCTAAAGAATGAGTTTTGGTTGAAATTTTCACTCATTATTAATAGTATATTCCCATGAACATATTATAAGAAAAAAAATTAAAGTGTTTTTTATGGGATTACATTATGTCATGGTTTAGAAAAAATTAAGACCCCTCCCCCACACATAATCCCAAAATTGACCTTAGTTTTAAATTCAAAGGTGAATAAAAGAAATAAATTTTTAATGTTCTAATAGATTTACAATTTAGTAGTTTAATGACATGTTAAGGTTTCACAATAAAGTTAAAATAATTGTTTTGACAGTAATTATTTTACCAATGATTAAATAAGATCATGCATTATCATTAAGGAACAATAAAAATATTTTTAATAATGTTCAAAATAGTAACATGTTAATCAATTAGTACATAATAAATAGTTTGTCGGAATGTTTGAAAATTTATTTCAATTAGATTTTCAATGAAACATAAAATATTATGATAATCACACATAAAATGAAATTGCATTAATTTAAATAAGGACACATGGTTCATTACTCTGCCACACATAATTTCACTATTTGAATAAATTTAAAACTAAGGAATCTCAATTTTTAATATCATCATAACAACAAATATGAAGAAAATAATAGAAAATCCAAAATTAAAGTAATTAATCCCTTCTTTAAGGAATATTTTCTTTTGAGATAATCCAAAAACACCTTCTCTATTATCTTTAAGTGAAATCGAATTCTAATAACATTCTCTTAGAACAAATAAAGTTGATAAGAATTATATTTCAACAATTAATATTATGAGAATAACCCCAATGGTATAATTTATGGAATTATTTTCTAGTGAGGCTCCAGTATGTGGCTTATACTAAAATTGTGAAATGATTGGGAACACCAATATTCTTTTGACACTAGCGACCTTCTTATTGAAAATTTACCATGAATACCAAGAATTCAAATCCCTTAGAAACATATAATAAAATAAAGATCATAAAAATAATATATTTTAAATAAAAAAAGTAAAACACATGTAAATTCCATTTTCTAACTCCAATGAAGCACCGAATTTAATTTCTCTAGTTAGACTTCAGTAAAAACTCAATTTCTATGAAAAAAGATGGAAGTTAAGCCTTTTTATTACATAAAAATAATATTTTATTTCTGGACTATTTACCAGTATTATTGCATTCTATTCTCCAATGATTTAAATAGTTCCATTTTTCAGCACTCAGGGATTAATGAAAGTTTATGAAAAATTAGATTTTAGATTCCCATGTAAGATCTTTAGTTGAGAATTAAGGAGATTAAGATTCTATCTATCCTTGAATTAACTATTTTGAATGATATAATAATTAAATAATTTTTTTACATTTTATAATAAATCATATATTTATCATAGGAGCCTCTCCTAATCTCAGCCAACTAACTAATTTATATAATATTCTTCTCTCCATAAGTTTTAAATTCAATGGTTAAAGCTTTCATAGAATAAAATGACTAGTGTTACAACTTGAAGGTAGATGAAAACATTTCCTATACAAAAACATGTAAGGAGACATACCATTTAAGATTTTGAAAGAAGTGGAATAATATGATAATTCTTAATATAATTCCATGGACCAATCCTTCCTAGAATTAGATAAGATTTTCTTTATGATCTATTTCAAGGCCCCATTTTAAATTTATACCCGCTACTTTTCTAGATTTCATTTAATTTCTATTATAATAACTCTATGGATGGAACACTAATCCCTTAGTGGTTTCTCTGGGGAGACTCTCCAGATACCCTATTAATTAGTTCTTTTTTAAGTTATTAATATATCCTTTAACAATATATGGATTCAATTCAAACTATATAGTCTTCAAGATATTTCACAATTCATTGATTTTGAATTAATCTTATCTTCTCCAATTGAACACTCATAGAGGCCAGTTATATCTTCTCCATTTCTTTCTATGAGGAGTAATGTATTTATTTAAGTGTAATTAGATATCTCTGATTAATGGGATAGGGAAGAGTAGAAGATGAAGTGATAATAGAATACCTCCAATTGAACTGAGATTTCTAGGAGAGATTATTCGAGGGAGATTTTTTTTATTATGAAAGAAAACATTAGAGAAAAAATGAATAATTATTTAACTAGGTATTAAGGTGATATCCACACTTGACACATACATCATTGAATAGAAATGAATTTAATTATTTATAACTTCTATTTACTACTACATAGAAGTGTGTATGGTGGTTTTTAAAAAAATTATTATGAATGAAAATTGATAAAGAAACATATATTTTATAAAATAGAAGATGAAGGAAAAAGAGGATTTAGAAGTGAAAATGAGAAGTGGGGTCTTCAATGGATATAGAGGTAAGAGTAAATTAATTCAAACTAGATATAATTTATTTTATTCATGGTGAAATTAATTACAATAGCCCCTTAAAAAATTTATTGATTAATCATCTTATCTGAGAGATTAAACAAACAAAAATATGATCCTTAAAGCTCTCCACATCCAAGAATCATATGAAGACAAAGATAATTGAATAATTTTCAGAGGAATCAATCTTGTCTATTGATTTAATAGTTTTGAAATTAGAATGCATCAGGTGATAAAAAATTAAGAGGAAATTAATTATGATTAAATTAGTTAAAAACCTAGATAAATATAGCTATATAAGAAATAATATTAGCCACCAATAATATAAATTTCAATATTGAAAGAAACATGTAGTTCTGAATAAAACTTTTACCAGAATAATTTACAGCATAGAAGTGATCAAATTTAAAATATTGATCTTGAAGAGTGATGTTATACTCCTCTCTATACAACCAAATCATAAAATATTATTTCAATTTTTAATCTTGATTACCCAGTGTGTTTATTCCTCCTAATATATGCCTTGTTAGACATTTTTATTTTCATTATTTTTTAGTTCATCTTGAAAATTCTACAATGGAATATCTTGGTCTTATTTTATTTTCCCACAATATGTCACTATTCATTGTATTTTTATTAATATTGCCTATTAATTTTATATATCTCTTCTAAAAAATCCAATAAACCCATGTGTGGTCTATTTTGGATGATACTAGTTGGACTTATGAATATATTAACCCTTCCTTAAGTCTTAAAACCCTAGGAATAAAACTAAGTCTTTAAATCATACCCACAATTAGGCATGGCTGAAGACATTGTAGTAGATCCATTAAAAAAAATTCCTTTTATACAAACATGGGTTTCCCTCTTAATTTTAATAAAGAAGAACAATCATGACAAGCTTCAAAATCATGACATAGTGTTGATTTCATTGGTTTCTTTCAGGATGATTGGAACCTTTTTCGATGTCACAAAGCAACATGAATAAGAAAAAGTCAATTTTCATCCCCTTCGACTCAATTATACATGAATATTCAGAAATTGATCAGTCAATCTGTAAGGACCCAACCCTAGTTGTCCAGATCCAATGCCTTATTTTATGATATTGGCATATAAAAAAGGAATAAGAATCCTAAAGGACTGGGTATTTTAGTATTATTAGAAACAAGGTACGTATATAAGTTCAATGTTACAACTTGAAATTAAAAACAATAAAGAAACTCCTTAGACACTTTTATAAATCATAGGTCATTTTGGCATTTCATTACTAATAAATTTCTTCATGTCTTGAGAATTTGAAACATAATAAATTGGTGAGCTCAAACGCTCAGTAAGGATAAGAAACACAATGGAAGATAACATAAACAGTTTACATGGTGAATAATTGAAAACACATTCCATAAAAAATAAACTTGAACATAATATGGTAGAAATATGAGTTGAGTAAATTATTCCATAACATAACATAATCATGGGTATTCTAATAGCATAATAACAACATGAACCATAAATATTATTTTTATAATGAGGGAATGCATAATGCATTCCAAAATAACCATACCATCAAGGCCTCGGGCCAAGACCATAAATAATCATTTTGTAAAGGCCTTGTGCCAAGACAGTAGATTGTCTCATGAGACCTACCGATGAACTGAGGGGCTATAGCGGGTACCACAAAACACATACTATTTCAAATTCATTTCTCATATTAACGGGTATAATCATAAACAACATATACATACATAATGAAAATAATATATGAAATTCAAATAACTTTTCTTGAACATTAAGCATAAACACTAACCATTCAGAGTAAATTGGTGAATGGTTTTAAGATAGCACATCCATTGCCGAAATAATCATAAACCATTAAAATAAATATGGTTTTTAATAAAATTTAATAATAATCCCAATAATACATAATAATCAACAAGTCTGTTCAAATAGATGAAGATACTCTGATAAAATCTTCGAGTAAATCATGAGATAAATAATCTTTTACATTGAAAAGATGAGTAATTTTCAAAAAATATTTATATAAAACCAGATGTTATGTAAGATAGTATTTTCATAATAATAATAGTGATTTTATAATGATAATTTTTTAAAAAACATTTTAAATAATGTCCTTGAAAATAGGTATGAATTATAAAATTCCCCTGGATCATGCTTGTATTTCAGAATCAATTTCGTAAGTTCCTTGTAAAACATGTTACAATCCATAAAATGAGGAAATATTCAGGTTGGTAAACATATATATAACCCACACACATATTTTTTTAGGATTACATAATAATAAACAAGAGTTTCATTGGGGGTAATTAGACAATAAATGTAACCTAAATGAAAATGGAAGTTAGTGTGGAAAATCCATTACATTAAGTCAGAACATGTTCCAATCTTGAAATTATGTTGATGGAATATAAAATTGGACTTATTGATAACTTATTTATATAGCCTAATATAAATTAATTTATTTTATCATAATTCTGTTTAGTTCATTTATGTTTTTATTGATAAGTTATTATATTGAATTACATTGTTCCGAGTGTTTGTTTTCATGATTTTCAAAATCGGTTCACTTGTCTTTAAGTAATGGAATTCATGTGGAATGGCTGTAAATATCCTGAATTGAAATTAAATATTATTTATGAACATATAGAATTGATAATGGTTATTTCTATCATTTGGTTACACCGAAGGAGGATGAATCATTAGATGAAAACCACTTTTATTATTTGGCGGTATTAGGGTTATTATGAAACCGTTTTTTCATATAAAGTAAAGACATGTACATATACTAGTTTTTGAATATTAATTATGTTATAATAAATATATAATAGAATTTTTCAACCATCTAAATGGTTTTATGACCATTACTGAAGGATAAAATAAGGAACAAAACTTTGTCACACACGAAGGTTATAAATTGGAACCTCATGGACGTTGATTTCGTTTATAAAAATAAAAATGAGGGATTAAGAATATTGATTATGGTTCTTACACTAACATGATATAATTTTCTTATATATATGATACTAGATTTATCATTGTCATTTGGACAAAGTAATTAAGGAGAGAAAATAAAAAAGTGATGAACTTGAAAATAAATGAAAAGTTGAGAGATCCCTTATGAAAATTTTGCTGTGTAACAGCATCTCATAAAATTTCATAAAATGAATTAATGAGATAAAAAGGGTATATAATAATATGGAAATAAAAAAAAATTTAATAGGAATACATAATATCAACCCCAACATTTGAGAATGGAAATCCAAGGAGATAACAGAAAAGAAGTGTCGACTAAATGATGAGGGTGAATGATTCCCTTACCTTGTAGAGTAACTCCTAGAACATGAAGGTTGGGAACATGGGGGATTAATGACACCTTGGGAGGACTCCTTGGGAGGTAAAACCCCCAGATATTCTAGGATGAGAGATTTGGAAAGAAATAAGATGAATTAATGAGTGGGTATTTGTAGTAAAAGAGAGTGAATTTTTTATTAATTTAAAAGGCACCTCATTAGTGGTTTTTGTAAACCGTGGGCTTTCCCATGGTATTTTTCCATGGTATTATCCACTCGTGACACATAATATCTTAATTTACTATACAGAAGTAGACCAGCACATTTATTTTAATTATTACATCATTATGATGTCATTAAATTACCGAAAACTCAAAATTATATTTTTACTATTCACGAAAAATTCAAGTATTTTAGAAAAAAACCAAAAATCCCCCAACCATTTTTAGACATGTAGATTTCAAAAATGAACTCCATTTCTCAAAAATGATTATCTATATATTATTAGTTTCATTTTTAAATAAAATCATCGTTAATTTTTAAAATAATAACTTTAAGGTATAATTAGTTTTATATCATATTGAAAAATTATTTACGATCTCATTATATTATTACCTTAAGAAAAATCAAATAAGATCATTATTAACTATTAATAAGGGTCATATTTCTATTCATATTACTATTCAAAAGAGTATGTTACTATTCATCAAAAATCTTGTTTGTTCTATCAGACTCTAAAAGACTTACGGGTCACTACTCTAGATGACCGTTTTTTGAAATTCATGACATAGTACAAGAAAAATTGTGTTCTATGGCGAGATTATAAAATGCAATTATTTTCAAAACCTTGGGGTGCTAAATTGTCCCCTCCTTACCAAAATTTCAACCTCAAAATTCACAAATTGTTACCTAAAAAGATTCAGGTATGTCTTCAAAATATATTCCTCAAGCTCCCATGTTTCTTCCTCCATCTTATGGTTACTCCATATTATGGTGCCTCCATCTTATGGTTCCTCAAAAGAACTTCTACCAGATGAGTCATCATATTTTTCAATACTTGTTATCTGGTATCAAGAATCTTGATAGGATCTTCACAATAAGATAGATCTAGCTCAAGTTTTATTTCTTCATAGGTGAGTACATGTGTTGGGTCTAGAAAGTATTTCCTTAACATTTATACATGGAATACATTGTGAACTTTAGAGAGACTTGGATGCATTGCCAAATGGTAAGCTACGAATCAAATTCAATCTAGAATTTCAAAAGGTCCAATGAACCTGGGACTTAATTTTCCCTTCATACCAAATCGTATAATACCCTTCCATGGATATACCATTAAGAAAACATGATCTCTTTCTTAAAATCCAAAATATTTCCTTCGGTTATTAGCATTGACCTTATTCCTACTTTGATCTATTTGATATGGGTTTGAATAATCTTCACCTTTTCCATTGTTTCATGAACAATTTCTTGGCCTATGAGCTTTATTTCACCAACATCAACCCAACAAGTTGGTGTTCAACATCTCTTTCCACACAATGCTTCATATGGTGACGTCTGAATACTCTAATGGAATAAATTGTTATATAAAAATTCAACAAGAGGTAAATATTGATCCCACATCCCTTGAAAGTCATGTGAGTAAGACCTCAACATGTCTTCCATAGATTGAACAGTCCATTATGATTGTCCATCAGTTTGTGGGTGGTAGGTAGTGCTCAAACAAAGATCTGTATCTAGGGCCTTCTGATGAATCTTCCAGAATTGTCATGTAAAATAGGGATCACAATCAGAAACAATTGATAAGGGTACACTATGAATTTTTCCAACATCATTAATATGTATTCTTAATAAACATCCAAGAGGTAAATCTTCTCTTATAGAAATAAATTGTGATGTTTTGGTATGATGGTCAACAATGACCCATGTCACATCATTCTTTCTTGGAGTCTTTGGTAGCCCCGTGACAAAGTCCATTGTAATATCTTCCCTTTTCCACATAAGAATAGGAAGGGTTTCCCTAAATCCTCAAGGACGTTGTCTTCCCGCCTTCAATTGTTGACACAACAAACATCTCGTCAAATAATCAGAAATCCCCCTCATCATGTTTCACCACCACAAATGTTACTTTATATATCAATACATCTTGGTGCTACCATGGTGTATAGAGAAATTAGTGTTGTGATAATCATCCAATAGTTCCCTCTTCAACTAAGGAATAGCGGGAACACAAATCCTCTTTCTGAATTTCAAAATTCCACATTCATATACGATGTTAATCAAATCCCTATCATTTATAGCTTTAGTTTTCTTTTGAAACACTTCATCATCAGACTGAGAACATTTTATCCTTTGTAGTAAAGAATTTTGGGAAAACATTTGAAAAAGTAGTGATGTATTACCATCATTGATAATTATCATCTCCATATTTACTAGATCCAAGATCAAAGGTTCCGTTTTAACTCTCATCTTGTTAATAATTCCATGGTCCATTATACTCAAAGTGTTTAACACCTTATTTTATTTCCCCAAGAGGTAGTGTATTGTGCAATCATAATCATTGAGTAGCTCAATCCATCTCCTTTGTCTCGTGTAGAGTTATTTTATGACAAGATTTATTTAAAACTCTTATGATCTATATATAACTCACATTTTTTTCTATAGAGGTAATTTCTCCAAATAATTAAAGAAAAGACTACCGATTCTATCTCAAGATCATGATTTGGATGGTTCGTTTCAATAATTTTTAGCTTCCTAGATGCATAGTTAATCACTCGATGATTCAGTATAAGGACAAAACCAAGTCCATTCTTTGATGCATCGTTATAGATAACAATCCCATCTTTCCCTGATGGTAGATTTAGGATTGGAGAATTTACAAACCACCAAATAAATTCTTCAAATCATTCATCAAATTCCTTTTTCCATAAGTAATTAACCCATTTTCATCTGAGCTTCATCATTGGGTTGGCTAAATGGGATAATTTCGGAATGAAACGCCTATAATAACCTGCTAAACCAATAAAACTACATTCCTCAGTTATGTTTGTTGGAGTAGGCCATCCTTGCACAACCTTGTTCATTGTAGTATCTATAAATATTATATCCTCAGATAAAATGTGGCCTATAATGGATACTGATTGGAGCCAAAATTCATTCTTTTTTAACTTCCAATATAATTCATTTCTTCTCAGAGTCTTCAGAATGGTGTGCGTGTTATTTTCATGATTTTCAAAGATTTTATATTAAACAAGGATATCATTAATAAAAAAACCATAATGTCATCAAGATACTCCTTGAAAACTCAATTCATGATATCTTTGAAAACAAAGAGTGCATTAGTTAGTCCAAAAGGCATTACTGTAAACTCGTAATGCTCGTACCTAGTTCGAAATGTTTTTTTGGAATGTCTTCCTTCCTCACAAGCAACTGATGATATCTTGATCAAAGATCAATCTTCAAAAAATATTGGGCTCCATGATGTTGATCAAATAAATCATCAATTTGTTGTAAGTGATACTTATTATTTATTATAATAGAATTGATTTCCATCTAATCAATGAATTACTTCATGGATCCATATTTCTTCTTGAAAAAGAGGACAGGGGATCCCCATGGAGAAACTATAGGTCGAATAATGATCTATCACTCAATTCCTCTCATTGTTTCTTTTGTTCCACTAACTCCATAGTGTCCATTCAATACGGGGTATTTGATATGGTCCTTGAACAAGGAATTAATTCAATGGAAAACTCAATTTCACACTCTAGAGGATGTCCAGGTAAATCCTCTGGAAAGACGTCAACATATTCTTGAAAACCATATACATATTCAATTTGAACATTATTTTCCTCACCCATAGATATTTCATTCTCTTCCTCCCCAATAATTGAATTCAGTAGATCTACTGGGGGTGGATCTAGATGAGAATCATATGGTGATTTTTCATCCCTAAAGATAAGGGATTCCACACCACTATCAAAAATTGTAACCTCCTTCTTCTTGCAATAGATCTTGGCATTCTAATATGACAGACAATTCATGCTGATAATTATATCAAATTCAGTCATTGGTATGATGTTAAGGTCACAAACTAAAGAAAATTTACGTTTTACGATGGGGACTAATTGGCATGGCTTTTTTTCAATGATACAACCACTAGGGGTTTTGAATGATAAATCCATTATTAAATCAAATTGGAAACATATAATTTTCATGGAAAACTAGGAAGATATAAATGAATAAAATGATGTAGAATAAAATAAAGAACTAGATATGTTTGATGAAATGATCAATGTACATGCCACCATTTCGTTAGGAACTTCAACCTCCACAGTTGTGACCACATAAGCTTGGACCTTCCCCCTTGGCCTTTTTTGGGGAACATTTCCCTGACACTAAGAAACTTCTGGTGCATAATGATCCATCTCCCTACAATTTTAGCATATATCATTGGTAACTTCTTTATTCCCATTACAATCCTGATATAGGTGGCCTTTTTCTATGCACCTGTAACAGACTCCCATTCACTTCAAACAAGTTCCATGGAGTTTCTTCCCACAATTACTGCATGATGGAAATAAAACTCTTCCCTTCATCCCCATTTCCTTATATCATTTCCCATAGTTTTCAATAGCCCCCATTTTCTCTTTATTTCCCTTAAAGTCAATAGACATGGAGAATTATTTTTCTTTCTTTGTAGGGCATGAATCTATTTCTTTATATGATGAGAAATTCTGGGAGACTAGATCCCTTTAGAGGAATGGATTCAAACCATCAAATGATAGATCCTTTTTTCCTCATATTTCATATGTAGTATACTCCACGCCTTGCTAACCTTGTGAAGTTTGCTTCATATATTGCAACATTATCATCTTCCTTTTTCTTCAAATTCAGAAATTGCCTTTACATGTCTTCTTGTTGTTCATGAGGAAAATATTTCTCTAGGAATATTTCATTAAAGTACCTCAATTCCATATCTTCAATCTCTTCCTCCTCTTTTGTGTTTTGGATTAAAGACCACCACTGATCCACATCTTCGGATAAACGATAAACTGCCATGATGACCTTCTCCCTTTCGTTACATCCAAAAGTGAGAAATATGTTCTCTAGGAAACTTATCCACTGTTCAGTTACTAAACAGTTTGTAGTCCCATTGAATGATGGCAGTTATTATCTCATTAAGTGATCTATAAATGCTCCTCCACATGGTGGATCCAGATGCTCCATATGGGTATGTTTATTATTCATAACCTGAGTGTGTTGTCCCAATATATTTATAAGTTTCTCAACACCAGTCACAACACCAGATCCAACATAATTATCTTAAATTTGAGGGAAATCCCTATAGGGGACACGTGCATTCATGCAGTTTCCATTCCTTCCACTAATCCCCATTTCTAAATAATTACATACACTATATTTGGGTATGAATCATAATGAATAATATCAATGTAGAGAAATACTTAACATAAATCAAATTTCTACTCATAGATAATTTCGTAATTATAAACATGGTATCTTTGAGGAAAAATTTACATTTAAATCCTTCATAATGGCTTGAAAATAAAATTTGAATTATCCTAAGAATTCCTCATGGGTGTGTCGTAACAAAGAGTGCAGCATGGCTTGTTGTCGTGTACCAATATACCTCAGGTCAAGCCCAAAACCCCATGTCAGATCTTTCACTCCTAGGTACATTTGTCGTAGAGCCACCTCTACCTGCTCATATCTAGATAGGGATGTATTACCAAAAATATCGACATAATCTATTCTTTACCAAAATAAAAAGTCACTCTTAAATGTTTATCCTCAAATACTATCTTAGAAACTCTTCCCTAAACTATGTTTTCTAAATCTAATTTCCATGTTTTCTACTAAACATCATTTGATACCAAC
Source organism: Viscum album (assembly GCA_963277665.1). Classification (NCBI taxonomy): domain Eukaryota; kingdom Viridiplantae; phylum Streptophyta; class Magnoliopsida; order Santalales; family Viscaceae; genus Viscum; species Viscum album. Next base: position 1,997,133,332 of record OY728151.1, read on the forward strand.
TAAAAGGACCCAACCGAAGTTACCCAGAGCCAGTGCCTTATATTATTACATTATAATACAAACAAAGGAATAATAATCCTGAAGGAACAATTATTTTAGTATTATTCGAAACAAGATACATACATAAGATCAATGTCACAACTTGAAATGAAAATCAACATAGAAACACCTTAGACACTTCTATAACTACTAGGTTATTTCAGCATGACATTCATAATAAAAGTCTTCATGTCCTAAGAAATTGAATCATAAGAAAGGGGTGAGCACAAATTCTCAGTAAGGATAAGAAATACAACAGAAGATAAAATAAATATTTGACATGTTGAATAATTGAAAATACATTTCTTTAAAAATAAACTTGAACATAATATGGTAGAAATATGAGTTGAGTAAATTTTACTAGAACATAACATATTCATTAGTATTATACTAGTATAATAACCACGTGAACTCTAAATACTATTTTTATAATGGTGGAATTGATAATGCATGACAACAAAACCACATCATTAAGGCCTCATGATAAGACCATAAATAATCATTTTATAAAGGATTTGTGCCAAGACTGCAGTTTGTCTCATTAGACCTACTAATGTACAGAGGGGATATAATGGGCCCCACCCTACTCTTACTATGATTACTGAATTTTTCATTTGATTGGGGATAAACATAAACACAATATAAATTCATATTTAAATTAATATATGAAATGCAGATAACTTTCCCCGAACATTTAGAATAAACACTAACCATTCTGAGTAAATTGGTGAATGGTTTTAAGATAGCAAATCCATAGATCAAATAATAATAAACCATTAAATTAATTTTGGTAGATGATAACATGGAATAATAATCCCAATAATACATATGAATCAACAAGAGTGTTGAAATTAATGAAGATGCTCTTATAAAATCTTCGAGTAAATCTTGAGATAAATAATCATTTAATTTGAAAAGACGAGTTATTTTGGAAAAAAATTTTATAAAACAAGAAGTTAAGTAAGATATAATTTTAAAAATAATATGAGTGAATTTATCAAGTTAATGGTTTAAAATAAGACTATAGAGTTCCCTTGAAAATATGTAAGAACTAGAAAAATTACCTTGAATCAGGCTTGTATTTCAAAAAAAAATTGTAAGTTCCTTTTAAAACGTTTAAAAATCAATAAAATAAAGAAATATTTTTTTTAAAACATATATAAAAACAACACACATAATTATTTAGGAGTACATAATAATACACAAGTGATTAATTGGAGTAATTAGACAATAAAAGTAACCCGAATGAAAATGGAAGTTCGGGGAAAAAGCCATTACCTTAAGTCTGAACATGTTCCACTCTTGAACGTAAAATCCTGAAATATAAATTATTGATATTAATTAGTTACTTTAGAACCTAATATAAATGTATTTAGTTTCACATAATTCTTCTTAGTTCATTTATGTTATTATTGATAAGTTATTATTTTGAATTTTGTCGTTCTGAAGTGTTTGTTTTCATGATTTTCATAATCGGTTCACTTGTTTTAAAGTAATGTAATTCATGTGGAATGGTTTTAAATCTTCAGATTTGAAATTAAATATTATTTATGAACATAAATAATTGTTAATGGTCATTTCTATCATTTTGTTACATGGAATGGGGGTGAATCATTGGATGATAACCACTGTGATTATTTGGCGGTATTAAGATTATTATGAACTAGTTTTGACATATAAATTAGTAATAAGTACATAAAATGGTTCTTGAATATTAATTAGGTTATAATAAATACATTATAGTCTATTTCAAACATTTAAATGGTTTCATGGCCAGTATTGAAGGAGAAAATGAATAATGAAACTTCGTGGTCCACAAAGGATACAAATTAGAACCTCTTGGACGTTGATTTCGTTTATAATAATAATATGGAAGGAGTACGAATATTGATGATGGTTATTCCATCAACATGATATAAATACAGTATATAGATGATACTATAGTTTACATGGTCATTTGGATAGATTATATGAGGATAGAAGAAAGAAAATAAATGAACTTGAAAATAAAAGAAAAGTTAAGAGATCTCTTTTGAAAATTCGGAAACCTAACGATGTGGTTAAATATTTTATAAAATGAATTTATGAGAGTAAAAGGTTTTTTAATCATATTGAAATAAAAATTAAATTAATAAGAATACATAATATCAACCCCAACATATGATAAAGGAAATTCAAAGAGATTACATAAAAGAAGTGTCGACTAAAAGAGGAGGGTGAAGGATTCCCTTACTTTGTAGAGTGACCCCTAGAACCTTAAGTTTGGAATCTAGGGGGATTAAAGAAAACATGGGATGAATTATAAGGAGGTAAAACCACTAAATATTAGAGTATTAGGGGTTTGTAATTAATGAAAAATATTTTTTGAGTGGTTATTTATAGTAAAAGAGAGAATTCTTTATTAATTTTAAAAGACACCTCATTAGTGGTTTTTCTAAAACCATTGGATTTCCCATGGTATTTTCACATGGTATTAGCCTTTTGGGAAACGTAATATCTAATTTTATTGTAAAAAATTAGACCAAACCTTTTATTTTTATTATTATTTCATTATGATGTCACTAAATTTCCAAAAACTCATAACTATATATTTAGTTTTCATGAAAAATTCATGTATTTTAGAAAAACCCAAAAATTCACCCCTACCATTTTCCTATGTGTAGAATTCAAATATGAAATCCATTTTTCAATAAAAAAATCTAAATATTATATGTTTAATATTTAAATGAATTCATAGTTAATTTGAAAAATACTAATTTGAGGGTATAATTAGTTTTATGTCAGATTGAAAAATTAATTAAGATATCATTATCTAATTACCTTAAGAAAATAAAATAATATAATTATTTACTATTCGTAAGGGTCATATTACAATTAATAAGGGTTTGATAGTATTCCCCAAAAATCAAGTTTGTTCAATTAGACTCCAAATGACTTACTAGTCACAACTCAAGATGACCGTTTTTTGAAATTCATAACATATTAGAGGAAAAATTGTGTTTAATGTATATATTATAAAATTAATTTATTTTCAAACCCATGGAGAGTTTCAAAATATCATGACTTCATCCATATATAAACTCATCAACTTATCCTACTTTTCATTCCCACTTCGAGATTCATCCTCATAAAAATTTATTCTTATTATGAAGAAAATGAGAAGACCTCAAATTTCAATGATCTTGAATTGGGATTCGGTTAGGAGAGACCATAGGATTTGTATTATTCATGGACTCAAAACCCCAATTCATATTTGGACACAAACAATATCTATTACTAGTATGGATATTTTTCAACAGTGGCACAAATGTTTGGGTGAAGCTTTGAACTTTGCCAGAAAAGACTCAAATAGGGGCTCCAAAATGATCGGGTTCATCTGTGGAGATGTTTTGATTGATGGTTATCTATCAAGAACCCTTATTCATTAGAGGATATTAAGTGTGAAATTAATATAAATTATAAAAAAATCATTAGGTGGAAGTGAAATCAGATGTTATATGGTACAACAAAGGTAACAGGGTTTGTGGTGTTGGATATGTGGTGGTAGAGAGGGAGACGGTACCATGGGGGGAAGATGGTTGACCAAGTGTATTGGTAAATGGTTTTTCTATAGTGTTAGATCCAGGGAATTTGGAGGTTGTAGTAACTCTAATAGTTGATGGTGTGTGATAAGGAAATAATATTTTCTTTACACAGTATTATGATGGTATCATGGTGGAATGTTAGAAAGGGTTCAAGGGTGTGGAGTAGTAGAAAAATATTCAGTAATGGTAGTTGCGAAGGTATAGGAAGCAGAGGCACCTGATAGTAGGAATAAATTTATTGATGGTATCTCAGTTGCATGGTAGTTAATTTTTTATATGTTTTATTATTATTTTTAAAAATACGTGTAGGTTAAAAATATTTTTTGAAATGTGTAGTCTGCTTGAAATAGTATTTTCATTATATAAATTTAGAAGATGTTATTAAGAATAAAATTAAAAATAATCTGGATTTGACTCATATCCAAAGTGGGGATCATCTAATCCAAAAAAATTTCTATTGAAAAAATCAAGATTTTTTTTATAGGTTTTAAATCATTCATGTGTTATTTAATCTATTTGTTCATCTCCATTCAACTTTATATGATCATAATTATCATTTTATCAATAATAAATTAACCAATTTAATGTTTTATATTATTTTTTCCTCAGTTTCTAAAATAGTCTATGAATATATTCTTATAAACTATTATTTAATGAAACATTAGTATCATATTTTAGGGAATAAAAATTCTTTCTAAAATTTTAGTATAATTAATATGATTTGGTCAATAATAATTTTTAATATTAGTTACCATATCATAATCTTAATCAAAACACATTTTTATGTAGAGAGTTAAGTTTTCTTATGTGTACTATCACTAGGAGGTTATTCAAACTAAGCAAGGATCTTCTTATAATACACAATAAACAACAGTGGTTAGTAAAATTGATTGTAAAAACATATGTGAACTTCAAGACAGAATTTTTAGTTCCTTAAAAATGGGACCCAGTCAAGAGATCATGTCTATGATCTATAGAAATTTTCAATTCTCGATTGCTATGTGGACACTAGTTCGTCAATTAGTTTCTAATGTGTAGTGGGTGAAGGAAATAAATTTATTTTCCCATTGGTCATATTCTACCATGGTGGACTTATATGTTGATGTTTCTACTATACAAGAACAATGTATAGTTGTATGAATATGTAGACTTATGAAAGTTGTTGAAGATGTTCCTCTATATGAAATTGATCATACTGAAAATGATGCAGAAGAGGAAAACCTAAATGATCACCTAGATATACTTGAAAACCTTAAATCTGATGAGGATTTTTATAATGATGGAATAGACGGTGACAATAGGGCTGATGAGGGGAGATCCCTGGAAGTTTGGAGGTAGTATCTTGGAATGTATTATTTATACAACTCCCTTGACTCAAAATAAATCACCAACCACTATTTGTATCTTAGTCTAAAGCAATGACACATGTTCCTAAATATGACTACAACATTCTCACACCCACAACTTATTTTCCATGAGTTCTATCGGATAGGTTAAGTGAGCTAGACAAAACCTTATATGTTGGAAATTATTTTCCAAATAATGATGCATTAAAAACACGCTAAATAGATTTAACATTGAGAGGCACTGTAGAAATATAGTTCAAGAATTAGGCTGTAAAAAATACCTCATACGGTGTGATAAGTATGGGGATTATTATTGATTAAACTTGAGGGAGATTCGAGACAGTGCGGTTGGAGGTTGGAGAATCATGAAGACTAAGGTAGCTCATTCTTGAATTCATCCAAACATGACAAAATATTATACCTCATTGGATGCTAAATTTGTGCCATCCTTTACTGTCGAGATTATTAGGAAATGTAAGGATGTTCCTATATCCCTTTTACAAGAGTCTATAAAATAGTCTTTTAGTTATAAAATTTTTATAATTGGGCATTGATGGAGAAATAGAAGGCAATTGTCAAGGTCTATGGTGATTGGAATGAATCATATCAGGTGTTGCTGCAATTTCTATCCATATTGAGACATAATGACCAAGTTGTGATCCATCTTCATATGAACGGACATGTGTGTCATGATAATAAAATTCATCCATCTAAGGTTCAATTTCATTGCTTGTTCTAGGTATTCCACCCCTGTATCTCCACATTTCATTTATGAAAACTATTCATATAGATTGATGGAATGTTTATTTACTATAAATAAAAGGGTGTATTGTTGATTTTAGCAACCCCAGATGAAATATATTTTCCTATTTTTCTTTACTTTTCCATTTTGTAGAAGAAAAACTACGAATCCTGGAGTTATTTGTTGGCATGTATCAGTAATAATTTCACCCACATTCTGGGTGTCTGTATGATATCAGATTGGAATCATGAAATAAATGACTAAATAAATGTAAACCCTAATATATGGAGACACCCAAATTCATGTCATCGGTACTCTATTAGACACATTTCTAGAAAAATGATGAAAAAATTCCATAATAACCCTTTGAATAAGGCAATCAGAAGGCTTGCTACGCATTGTCTGTTATTTTTTACTATTTCAACGTAATGATTAATTAAATTTATGTGAAATATAACAATCTATCTGTAGCATATGATCCTGATAAATGGCGGTTTTATGAATTTTTCTCTCAAATCGTCAAGGGTAATCAAGAATTATATTATTATATGATGAAGATTCCAAAATAAAACCGAACATTGACATATGAAGAGGGGAATAGTCATAGAAAATTGACCAAACAGATTCTAGAGTTCATCAATGATTTCTTAAAAGGGAATTGAAAGTTACCTATAACTACCCTAGTTCAAGAGACTTTTTATTGTTGCTATTTGTACATTGATGATAGAAAAAATAGCCTCATATGGAATTCTTCAAGTGATAAGGTACATAAGGAACTTTCAACATGATGTTGAAAATAACATTGAAGAATCATCTGGTTATCATGTATTCTTTTTTCCTTTTATGAGAACCTTAATTTGAATTTCAAGAAAATTCAGTCCCTATCACAAATATCATTGGTTAAAAAATGGTGGTATTAATGGAAGTGAGGCAATATAAATGTGGAATCTTCCAGGCCTTACAGTTTTTATGCACTTTTGACATCGCATCATGTGAATATATGAACATACCATGGGAATCATATGTTGACCTAGTGTATTGGATGGACATCATTTCAAATTGTTATGCTACACCATGGACGCCTATTAGAGAGTTTTTATTTTTTCCAATTCCCGAAGGATAGCTGATAGTGATACCCGGCATCAACCAGTTGTGTAAATGAGGGAGACCAAACTCCAGCATGATTTAGAATGAGATGGACTGACCTGAAGTACATGGGAAAAGTTTTATATTCACAATCTATCATCAAGAAGTTCATAACCAGAAATGATGCCCAAACATTGTTGGGTTCAGTTCAAACTCTCAACCACAATGATGTATTTCCTCTATTGTGATATTATAATATTGTAAATTATATGGGGTTAATATGATATATTATATTTTTTATAATTTTATGAAAAGTATGAATTATTTTAAAATTTCATAAGTCATTTAAATTCATTTGAAAGATTTCATTAATCTGGAAATTGAAAATAAGATGAATATTACGTCACATCTAAAGTCAGGCTCATCTCATCCAAACCATGTTTAGTGAAAACAACGATGTATATTAAGATGACGTAAAACCATCACATAACCTATAAGAGGAATAAGGTTAATGAAGAGAAGAAAGAGATGAAATATAAAATAGGGAAGAATGTAAAAAAATTAAAGAAAGTAAAGAAAATGAATAATGTGAAGAAATAAGACAAAGTGAAGAAAGAGAATAAAGCAAAGAGGATAAATTTACGCATAATGAATATGTCCATGGCTAAACCATAAAAATATAATTTCATCAAATAATAATAAAACATACCATCATCTATGAAATGATAAATAAATTAAAAGGCACACCATTTTCTAAAAACATTTATATAACAGAAAAATGTAGATATATATATATATATATAACCATCTCTTAGAAAAAACCCTTTTTAGGTAAAAAATATCTGTAAAACACATTAGAAATATTCTTTGAGAAACATGAATACATACACTTTTCTTTTTGTAAAAAATAATATGATAAGACAATGTGAATAAACATGGTAGGTCTTACATTATATATGTCATAACCTTCTACTAACCATAATGTTATATTTACATTTTACACTTATGAATAATTTCATTTTTTGATAGACAGATGGATGATACTATACAACTCACGGAGAAAGATATACTTGTTTCTCATGTCATGCTATAGAGTGGTGAGGTTCAACAAATCAAGGTGCATCAAGCTTACAGTTTTCATCACACACCACCGCCACCTTCCATCATACAATACATGCGCTGTGTTGGATTCTATGGTATTGTAATATCTGATTTCACATTTGTGGAACATCACATACCTGTCACCCTACTATAGAGTTGGCGACCAGAGACACACACATTCCACATACTTGAGAAAGAGATGAACATCACCCTCAAGGATATGGAATTCCTTCTCAATCTTCATATCCAGGGGGAATACATTATTGGACCCACTCAGGAAAACTATCCTAACCTTATTTAGATATTTCTATGCATTGACATTTTGGCCAACACTATGGCTACTGATTGAGGGTCTATTTCTATGAGCGGGTTTGAGGGATATTTTTTATATTTACTAGATCATGATGATGAGTAGACTGTAATGCATCATACATGTGAATATATATTACAGATCATTGGAGGGACCATGTTCACTAATCACTCCAGTATTCATGTTCACATGAATTATCTAGGGATTCTAGAGGACATTGACTGGGCTGGGACATACAGTTATGGATTTTCATGCTTGGCTTAAACATACATAACATTATTCATGGCATACCACATAGACTTCAAGGATCTCAGGGGATGCGTCATCCTTGTTTAGATGTGGGAATTTGAGTGCATCCCCAATCTCTACCATGATCTTATTGGTGAGTCGCTTCCTATAGTGGTGCTAAAGGACGTTCTGCGTGGACACTAGTAAGACCACTCATCTATATTTTCTTATGACTCTAGTAGGAGTTATTGAATTTTTTTTATTCATCAATTTAAATGATATATTTTACAGGTGGACTTAGAAACACAACATCATGAGCATTCTGACACACCACTTGGGTTCATATCATCTCATGTTGGATAGTATCTTACCCCATGAGGTATGTATATAAAATCTATCATTTAATTGAATATTTAATAACACAATAAATTTTGGTTTTTAGTGAGGAACCTTTTTGAAAAATTTCACATATCATTTTAGATTTCATGGATTCCATACTAGGAATTATTGGATCATTTTCCAGCATACTGCACTACTGGACTTCATGATGCTATGGTTGTAGTTCCACTCATTATATTCCATATTATTGAGTGGCACCGTCTTGATAGATTCATGATCTAGTTTGGATGTGTTTAGACTATTCCATTTTTATTGCCACAGACCTGAAATCTTCATGACTGGAAGCTGAAAGGGGGGAAGGATGAGGATGGGCGCAGATGGCACGCCGACTTTCTCGACCACTGGGGTAAACCATCAGAGTGTCGTATCCAGGGTGTACCTAGGATGTGATTCTATCTTTAAGAGAAGGTCGAGTATAATACATGGTATAGACTGAAGTATATAATGTATCTCACCCCTCGCGGCATTCCGCTTCACGATATAGTAATTCAATAAATTTCTATTAGATTATTTATTAAACTATTTTCAAATTCATTTTAAATCTATGTACATCATGCTCATTCAGAGCATCTTATTTTCATAACTAATCAATAAGATGAAGGGGTTACTGGCCCATGATCTATATATACTATATTATTGGCACTAAGGCCATATTATCTAGAAATTAATTAGGGAATATTTTATTTTCCACCCCACAGAGTGAAGGATCCTATCTAGGATCCTCCTCCAGCAGCTGCTGATATTGAGGATTTACAACGAGGAAAGCATAGACCACGTTGTCCTGCAAGTGGGACCTACCATATTTGTAACATCCTAGGTAAATAAAGAACATGAAAATTTTCAAATTTATTAATATCCGTGAACTAAGTTATACTTTAAAGGAAACACTATGTTTGATGGCATACCCTATATGCAACAATGAGTTTCTTTGAAATCGTACATTGCACACTAATAATATAATATAATAATTTTAAATGGTAGTTAAAACCTAGCCATTATAATGGTGGTAATGAATAGAACTAACTAAAAAATGATTATATATGTTTGTTAAATGTTTTTACATTTATCCAATAAAAGTTAGAGGCTTAAAATGTTAATGAATTTAATTTTAAACATAATTTACTTTAAAATGTTGATTTACTGCCTTTTAATGGAGAACACTATTTAAATATAGTATTGGTCACTTTTATACATTCTATTTGTCAAAAATAATTCTTCTTTAGAATCAGGAAATCAAAATTTACTTTGGGTAAATTTTTGGTATTTTTATGATAAAAGTCATTTTTTATGAATAATGAAAAATACAATATTTTAATTCAAAAGTTACTTTTAGTGTAATTTATTTAAATGGTTATATTAGCATTTTAATTTGTTTTAATGTGTAATTATATTATTATTTTTACCATTTAATCCAATTTTTAACATTTGAATTAATTTCACTTTGAAATTGGACATAAACAAGTATAAATATTATGATAGTTATTGTTTCATAAAAACACGCTATTTGTTTTGATAATGGGAATTAATTCTAAATTAATTAATGAAACTTATATATTTTTAAATTGGTAAAATAGAAATCATTTTTTTCTTGGAATATAAAATATACCATAGGCTGAATTTTTGGTAGTTTTTTGAAAAACGTCAATTTTGGATCAATAGTGAAACCACTAAGTAGTAGTTAAAAAACTAACTTTTTCATTTAAATAAAATTTTAATTCTTCTGTTAATTGGATTTATAAAATATAACATACATGTTTGTTATTATTAATCCAAATATTGTTCAATAATATGCATATATTTTTTGTTGAATAGTAATGTTTTACTATTATTTACCACGGTTAAAGGTAAATAGAATAATTCATAGTAAAAAAAATATTATATTAATACAAATTTACCTTAACACTTGTTCTAACCTCATTGGTTGAGTCATTTACGTCCATGAGAATCTTTTGGGCGATTTTGGGACCCCTTGGAGCCACTTGGGAGTGATAATGACAATTTAGATTAATTAATTTAAAGTAAAGACCAAAATGACACAATGAAATATCTTTTAGAAAATTAATTTTTACATGGGGTTATATAAGTTATCATTTAAACTATAAATATTAATCAGAAATATAAAAATATTTCCTACATTATCTATTTTTTAAATTTTTTTTAGACATCATATAAATAAAATTATTTTATGACACAAAAATGATGCAGTTTTAACCTCATTAATAAATTATTTAAATAAATAAGATTATAAATTTTAAAATAACTTCCAAAATATATCCTATTATTATTGGATGATTTCATTTAGACCATTATTAATATTAACTTTGACTTTAATTAGATTTGGATCTTTAGAAATCAAAAATCATTATATAATAAAATAATATTTTCACACTTTCCTAAAGAGTCCCTCCCCCCCTATAAAAAGCCCTCACTTATAACCCATTTCACACATCTCTCAAGCCCCTTGGATTATCCAAACCCTACCCAAATAATCTCTAAAGATCCCCCTCTTCCTCCTAGAGGCCTTACCTTAGGCAGAAGGAACTTCAAAAGGTCCTTTTGGGTCAAACCAAAGGGAGTTACCCGAATTTAAGGTAACAGTTTCTCTTAAATTATTTTCATTTATTTTACAACTCTTTCCCCTAAAAACTTTTCGTTCCTTTATTTCATAACAACACCAGTGTAAAAAAATACATTAGAACGTTTTTATGAGAAGTATTAAAAATCACTTTCACACACATCCATCTAATGGGTATAGAATAAATTGTTTCTGTGGATAGAAAAGTAACGCCTCACGAAACGTTGATTGTTCAATTATATCCTACAGCTCTCATGGTGGCCATTAAGATGGAAATTTATTTATATATGATATATATTATGTTTATGTTTTATTTATAAATCTTTATTTTCCATTTATATGATTCTTTTATGGTTTCCATTATGGGTAAAACGTGATAATTTCATTTGAGGAAGTGCGGACTACCGCCCCTCAAAGTGATATGACTCGTTAATGCCTTATGTGGGAAATATAAAGGATGGAGTTAATGATAATATATATGATATTATACTGGAATTATAATATACCTATGTATCATTGTTTTTTAATTCCATTAATGTACAAAAAATAAATGAATGTAGTGTTCATGTGTACGTACGACTTATCGTCCCCATGAACGGTGCATTTCATTTATTATCTCCAAATGTTATGTACTGTTGTAAATACATATATATAATATATATAATATATATATATATATGATATATAAATCATTTATATCATTCTGGAGATAATGTAATTTTGACCACATGGAAAAATTGTAATTATAACAAGTTAATTTTGACTCATGTTCTGAACATCGATAAAATATCCAATACGAACAAAAATAATTAACTAATTATTATTCAAAAGTAATAAGTGATATAAATTGAATAATAAACATGAAAAATGATTTTAATCAATTTTAAATTAACTTATTTTTATTATTAAGGAAGAACAGGGAACATACAAGACAAGTCAGACTTTTGGTAAGGGGTTTCTTATCTCACTTTTAATTTAGTGATATTTCCATTGTTCAACACTAATTTATTGCATATGGTGTATGGTGTACACCCATTTGATATATAGTATCATTATCCTATTTATATTAATGTTATTCTGTGAAAAAATTGGTGGTTGTTAACTTTTAGTCATACGACTCGATTGATTACTATGTGGTAAGGGGTTTTCATCTCACTTCTTATTCCCATGAGATTAATGATTTATTTCCACTATTTCCTTTTCGTGGTTTATGTACTGACCATGATTGTATTATTTTTATAATATAATTTAATATATGGGTATTTAAATCTTCATTGGATTATACTTCTTTCATTTGGCATATGTTTCATAAGTTACCAAATCGGTGAAGAAATTTCAATATTTAATTTCCACTCATTGGGCTTTATATATACTTCATTGATTACATTACTCCAAGATTACGTTTGAAAACACTATTTATTTACTTATTTAGTAATTTACACTACCATTTTTGTGAATATACTTTTGATACACATAATCACTTCATTGATAAATTTTCAAGTCATGGATATAAACTTCATAAGAGTAATTTTAACTCAATTTCTATTCATTGAGTTAAACATCCAATTCATTGGTGTTGTTTTTTACATGAATATGTGTGAATGTCCTCCGATTGATTTAAACTGAATATCCAATCATATTTAGTGTATCTATAGTTTTCACACATAATTATGTCATTGATTTATCATTAACCTAAGGATACAATCTTCATAATGGAATTCATCTCAACTTATGTTCCATTGATACTTCTTTGTTGTAATTAACCAATTCACTTTTATTTAGAGTATATATGGTACTTTGACATAGTATATCCGGAATATATTTATTCTAATGATATTATAATGTTTTTATGACCTCAATTATTTTTATTCAAGCATCTGTTATTTTGTTAGGAAATCTAACTAAAATATCATTTTAAATGTTTTAAAAACTTATTCTTGTAAATAATTCTCTTTAATGTCCATGTTTTTAAAATGGTTATAACATTTTATTTATATGGATATTAATGTTTTAAAATTGAAATTCATTTTAAATGTTTCAAAGTGTTATGGGACATTTTGATTCAAAAATCTATTTTAAATATCTTCTTGATAAATCATTTGACATTTAAATGTTTTCATGAAAAATGGATATTTCTCTCAAATATTTCTTATGGATAATATTCATCTACATAAAAATCATTATGGGATATTATTATTGATTGAGGTTGATTTATTATGATATAAATCATTCATGTTGTATTGATGGTTTTGTGGTATGTTTGACTGTGGTTGTGTTATTTTTATACCATTCATGTTTTATGGATAATGTATAGACATTTCGTATGCTAGTTTTAATATGAATGTTTATGTTATGTTTAAACCTTTTCTTATGAGGAACACATTGGACTTAGTAAGTGATGGGTGGAGCCCTCTATATCTCCTCGATTCATCAGTATGTGTCATGAGACAAACTAGTGTCTTGGCACAAGGCCATGACAAAATCTTATTTCTAGTCTTGGAATGAGGCCTTGCCTATGTGGTTATGATGTCTGACATTAAATATTACATCATTATGAGATTCACTATTGATATTTCATGTTGTTATTCGACTAGTAGAATAACCATGACTTGGTTTTACTACTGAATTATTTACTCAATTCATATTCCTTCCATAAAGTGTTCATGTTTACTATTTATAAAGGCATGTGTTTTCAATTATTCACGATGCTTAATGTTTATGTTATCTTCCATTGTATTATTTACTCTTACTAAGAATTTGAGCTCACCCCTTCCTTATGTTTAATTTTCCCAGGATATGAATAATTTAGTTATGAGTGACTTGTAGGATTAATCATCGAAACATGGATGTTTCTAATGGAATAAATTAGTGTTGGTTTTCTTTTCAAGTTGTAATGTTGAACATATGAATGTATATTTTTTCCAAGACTGCTAAACTGATCGGTCCATCGGGACATTATTCCTATTAATCATTCCAATGTATTAAACTAATTCACCAGCTCCAGGATTCTGGGGTTGGGGCATTACAGTTGGTATCAGAGGAAGTTTATTACAATCCTTGGAAACTAGATTTAGATAAACTCTGATTATAGAACATTACCATAGGATAGAATTTGAGGATTAATATAGAATAACTTCCTAGAATTTTGGTAATGTAGAGATATTGTGTATTTTCCAAGAAATACATCCACGTCTGGATACGAGCAGGTAGAGGCAGCTCTAGCACGAATGTACCTAGGAGTGAAAAATCTGACAAGGACTTTTGGTCTTGACCTGAGGTATCCTGGTACATGATAACGGGCCTTGATACACTCTTGGTTATGACACTCCCAGGTGATATGCTTAGGATAATTTACATTTTCCTTACAAAATTATTTGAAGGATTTTAATATAATATTAGAATAAATGACCTTGGTTAATCATAAGGTATTTTAAATTGAAAATAAGGTGTCATGATATTCTCTATGTGATTATATTACTATTGATACTCAGAGAATGCTTTCTGGTTTTAGCCAATGGTTGAATTCCGAGGAAGTCATAGTGACATTGAAAATGATGTACAAGGTGGTAATGATGGTGTAAATGAGCAACAAAATAAAATTTTGATAGGAATAAAAGGAATAATTTTCATTCCAAATAGTTTTTCCAATAATATGATCAACAACGTATAAATTGACCAACTCCCAGACTCAAAAAACAAGAGAAAGGCAATGAATGATAATATCTCCAGTAGTAGAGACCGTGGAAAAAAGAAACCTCAATTTCCATCATGTAAGAAATGTGTAAGGAGACACCGAAGAAAGTTTTTGAATGGAACAGAAAAATGATTTAGGTGTGGGAAATAATTACATAAAGTAATAAATTTTCGAAGAAATTTGAAGAGTACTATGGAAGAAAAGAAAAATAGTCCCTAGAAACCATTTATAGTCGTTTTATGTAATTGTAGTCGACCTGGCCATTAACCCAGTGAATTACATATTCTATAGGATATCCTCTTGGTAAAGGAAGAATCTATGTGGAAATAAATGGATAGAAAAATGTTTAAATGTATTAGTGCTCTTTGTTGATGAGATTACATTGGAATACTTTTCTCTTGTGTTTGTAACCCTATATTTTTTCATGTGAAAATGATATTTGTGGAAAATTATCTTTTCTCTTGTGTATATAGTTATAAATAACCATTTTGTTTTAAATGATCATTGAGTTTGAGGAAATTACATGTTATTAAATTTTGGGATAAAAATGCGAGGTATGAGATAACTTTTGTGGTTAAATTATCTTACAGTTATTTTTACTAATCTATCTCATTTGGGTAATTTTATAAAATATATTTTTTGAAAAAGGACAACACAGAGACTATGTGACAACCTGTTGCATCGGACAGAGATGTGGGAATCAAACCCACAACCAGAGTACAATCGGGATTTATTGCCTACCACTGGACTACATGAAGTTCCTAATTAGTGTGAAAAATTATTTTTAGTTAAATGATTTTATTAAGTTGATTTGGGACCTTATGTATTATCAATAGATATCCTTAGTATAGGAAAAAGATTTGTTGATTATGTGATAAATGTTATTTTGGAAGATGTTCGCTCTGTTGGGAACACTATATGCCTAAGGAAAACAGAATACTATGGGATTTCATTTGAGGAGTAATGGTGGATTTTTATATATGATTTTATTTTGGATTTATAGTGATTTGGGTTATTGATGGAAATGATTATACTATCATAGAGAAAATGTTATTGGATTAATTACTTTTATGTATGTGAATTTAATATTAGTTAGTGTCATTTGGAGATACAATTTAATATGGAAGACTACATAACCAAATTCTTCTATGTTTTGAGTTTCAATATTAGTTTTGATTATATTGATGTATTTTAAGGAAAATTTTTTATTTAATGATTTTTATTTAGCATTGCGGTGTTATTGGTTTAATTTTAAAAATTATGATTAGTATTAATTTCTCTAAAGGATTATCCTTTTTGGGGTTCATCTGATCTTGTAATAACCATTTTTTTTAGTTAATCTCTCAAGACAAGGTAAATATAGGGTTCAACCTTTTTGGATCATGTGATTCTGTAGAAGTTGATTCTAGCTCTTCTGGTGTGACCAAGGCATCTTGAATACTCATAGTTTTAAAAAAGATGAGTTAGTGGTATAAATTTATTAAAGAATGAAACTATACTAAAAAAGTAAGTATATATCTTTATGTTCATAGTAAATATCATAAATAAATTCCTCATCTTTATAAAATGGAAATTAAAACAAAAAAAAAATTCATTTTCTTTCCCTATTGGGAAACTAATGACCGTTTATCCCATCACAAGTTTATGGTTTTCTTATTGGTAACTTTTTCATGATCATGTTTTCTATCCCTCTCCCTCAGAACATGACACTTATTTTATCATTCATATCCATGTTTTCCTACATGGAATCCTATTATGGGTTATCTCATGTTACCATTGTACTTCTCTTTCTTTCTTTTAAATTAATAGTTTTATTGACTCTTCTTCTGATGTGGGACTTCCAATGAAGTTTCCACGCCTAGTTGTAAAATTGCGAGGATGCAATTCCCAAAAAGTTGGGAAGGATGTAACATCCCAGGTAAATAAAGAACATGATATTTTTCAAATTTATAAATATTTGTGAACTAGATTCAACATTAAAGGGGACACTATGTTCGATGGCATACCTGATAGGAAACAATGGGTTTCATTGAAATCATACATTGTACACTAATAATATAATATTATTATTTGAAATGGAAGTTAACAACTAGCCATTATAATGGTGGGAATGAATATAACTAACTAAAATAAGATTATATATGTTTGTTTTATGTATTTACATTTATCCAATAAAAGTTCAAAGCTTAAAATGTGTATAAATCAAATTTTAAACATAATTTACATTAAAAGGTTGATTTACAACATTTTAATGGTGAACCCTCATTAAATATAGTTTTGGAAACTTTTACATGTTCCATTTGACAAAATAAAATTCTTTTTTAGAATCGGGACATCAAAATTTACTTTGGTTAAATTTTTGGTATTTTTCTGATAAAATTCATTTTTTATGAATAGTGAAAAATACTATATTTTAATTAAAAAGTTACTTTTAATATAATTTATTTACATGGTTAGATTGTCTTTTTAATTCGGTTTAAAGTTTAATTATATTATGTTTTTACCATTTAATCCAATGTTTTCCATTTGAATTAATTTCACTTTTAAATTTGACATAAACAAGTATCAATCTTTTGATAGTTATTGTTTCTTAAAAATACGCAATTTGTTTTGATAATGGGAATTAATTTTAAATTAATTAATTAAAAATATATTTTTTGAATTTGGTAAAATAGACATCATTTTGGAACTCGAATATCAAAGGTATATTAGGCTTAATTTTTTGTAGTTTTCGGAAAAACTTCAATTTTGATGAATAGTGAAACCCCTATGTAGTAGTTAAAAAACTATCTTTTTCATTTAAACGAAATTTTACTACATTTGTGAATTTCATTTCTAAAATTTGACATAAATGGTTGTTATTAATAAGAAAAATGTGGTTCACTAAGATGAATATAATTTTTTTGTGAATATTGTCTTTTTTACTTTTATTTACTGTAGTTAAAGGTAAATAGGATAATTCAAATAAAAAGAATATTATAATAATAGAAAATTATCTTAACACTTGTCCTAAACTTATTGGTTGATTCATTTATGACTATGGGAATCTTTGGGTAGATTTTGTGACCCCATGGAGCCACTTAGTAGTGATAATGACACTTTAGATTAATTAATTTAAAGTAAAGACCAAAATGACACAAACAAATATATTTTAGTAAATTAATTTTTACATGGGGTTATATAAGTTATCGTTTCCACTATAAATATTCATCGGAAATCTAAAAATATTTACAACATCATGTAATTTTTTTTATAATTTTTAGACATCAAATAAATGAAATTATTTTATGACACAAAAATGATGCAGTATTTACCTCATTAATAAATGATTTAAATAAATAAGATTATAAATATTGAAATAACTTTCAAAACCTGTCCAATTCATATTGGATGATTTTATTTCGACCATTATTCATCTTATCTTCTACTTTAAGTATTTTTGTACCTTTATAAACCGAATATCATTATATAATAAAATAATATTTTCATACATTCCTAAAGAACCCCTCCTCCCCTTTAAAACAGCTCTCACTTCTAACCTATTACTCACACCACTCAAGCCACTTTGCTCATCCAAACCCTACCCAAATAATCTTTCAAGATACCCCTCACCCTTCTATAATCCTTAAAATAGTCAGAAGCCACTTCAAGAGGACTTTTTGGTTCAAACCAAAGGGAGTTACCCGAATTAAAGGTAATAGTTTCTGTTAAATTATTTTCTTTTATTTTACTTCTCCAACCCCTAAAATGTTTTCACTATTTAATTTTATTAAAAAACAAGTATCCTAAATGTACTAGGATTTTTTTATAATATGTATTCGAACTAATCTTACACACACCTCCGTCTAATTGGTAAAGACCATATTGTTTTTGTTGATGGAAAACTAAAGCCTCACGAAACGATGACTGTTCAGTTATATCCTACCACTTCTCATGGGGGACATTAAGATGTAAATGTATTTATATATGATATATATTATGTTTATTTATTCTTTATTCTTTTTTATTTTCCATTTATATCTTTCCTTTTTGGTTTCCATTATGGGTAAAACGTGATTATTTCATTTGAGGAAGTGCGGACTACCGCCCCCTAAAAGTGATATGACTCGTTAATGCCATATTTGAGATGTATAAAGGATGGAGTTAATGATATAAGATATGATGTTATACTGGAATTATAATATTCCTATGTATCATTATGTTCTAATTCCATTAAAATAATAAATAGAAATGAATGTAGCATTCATGCGTACGTACGGCTTATCGTCTCCATGAACGGTGCATTTCATTTCTTATCTCCATATGTAATGTACTATTATAAATACATATATATATATATATAATGTATAATATATATATATATGATGTATAAATCATTAATATCATTCTGGAGATAATGGACTTTTGACCACATGGAAAATTTGTAATTATAAGAAGTTCATTTTGTCTCAAGTTTCCAACATCGATAAAATATCAAATATGTTCTCAAATAATTGAATAATTGGTATAGAAAGGTAATAAGTTATATAAAAGGAATAATAAGCTTGAAAATGTTCTAATGAAGTAAAAAATAACTAATGTTTATTATTCAGGAATAACAAGGAATATACAATACAATTTAGACTTGAGGTAAGGGGTTTCTTATCTCACTTTTAATTCCTTGAAATTTCCATTGTTCACCACTAATTTATTTCATGTGGTTTATTGTGTACTGATGTTTGATATATATTATCTTGATTCACATTATATTAATGTTATTCTATGAATAATTTAGAGGTTATTAACTTTTCCCATACAACTCGGTTGGTTAAAACGTGGTAAGGGTTTTTCATCTCACTTCTTATTCCTGTGAGATTCATGCTATATTGCAACTATTTCCTTTTGTGTGGTGTGTGTACTGCACATGACTGTATTATTTGTGTAATATAGTTTAATTTATGGGTATTTACATCTTCATTGGATGATACTTCTTTAATGGGGTGTATGTTTTGTAAGCTACCAAATCGGTGAGGAAATATCAAATTTATTTTCCACTCATCGGGCTTTACGCATACTTCCTCGATTACATTACTCCATGATTATGTGTGAAATCACTATTTCTTTACTTATTTAGTAATTTACACTTCCCTTTGTGTGGATATACTTTTTATACACATAATCACGCCATTGATAAATTCTCAAGTCATCGATATAAACTTGATAAGAGTAATTTTAACTCAATTTCTATTCATTGAGTTAAACATCCAAGTCATTGGTGTTGTTTTTTACATGAATATGTGTGAATTTCCTCTGATTTATATACACTGAATATACAATAATATTGAGTGTATTTATATTTTTCACACATAATTATGTCATTTATTTATCCTTAACCTAAGGATATGGTCTTTATAAAGGAATTCATCTCAACTTACGTTTCATTAATACTTCTTTGTTGTTATGGGCCAATTCACTTTAATGTGGTGTATATACGGTTCTTTGACATAGTATATCATGAATCTATTTATTCTCATGATATTATGATGTTTTCATTACCTCAATTATTTTTATTCATGCATCTCACATTTGGTTAGAAGCTCTAACTAAAATATCATTTTAAATGTTTTGAAAATTTATTCTTCTATATATTTCTCTTTAATGTTCACGTTTTAAAAATGGTTTTAATGTTTTATTTATATGGACATTTTGTTTTAAAATTTAAATTACTTTTAAATGTTTCAAAGTGGTATGGGAAAATGATTCAAAAATCTATTTTAAACAGCTTCTTGATAAATAGTGAGACTTTTAAATGTTATCATGAAAAATGGATATTTCTCTCTATCATTTTTTATTGATCATTTTCAACAAGGTCAACATCCTTTATGGGATTTTATTATTGATCTAGGTTGATTTATTATGATACAAATATTTCATACTGTATTGATGGTTTTCTGATATGTTTGACTGTGGATGTGTTATTTTTATATCATTCATGGTTTATGGATAAATTATTGAAATTTCGTATTCTAGTTTTAATAAGAATTTTTATGTTATGTTTAAACCATTTCATATGAGGAATGCATTGGACATTGTAAGTGACGGGTGGATCCCACTATAGCTCCTCGATTCATCGGTAGGTCTCATGAAACAAACTAGTGTCTTGACACAAGGCCTTGACAAAATCTTATAGGTAGTCCTGGCACAAGGCCTTGGCTATGTGGTTATGATATCTGACATTATGAATTCCATCATTATGGGATTTTCTAATAATATTTCATGTATTTATTTGGCCATTATAATAACCATTACTATGTTTTATTATAGCATTATTTACTCAGATCATATTCCTTCCATATAGTGTTCATGTTTACTATTTGTAAAGGCATGTGTTTTCAATTATTCACCATGCCTAATGTTTATGTTATCTTCTACTGTTTTTCTTACTCTTACAGAGCATTTGAGCTCACCCCTTTCTTATGTTTCATTTTCCAAGGATATGAAGAATTTAGTTATGAGTGACTTGTAGGAATAATCTTGGAAGCTTGGATGTTTCTAATGGAATAAATTAGTGTTGTTTTTCTATTAAAGTAGTAATGTTGAACATATGTATGTACCTTGTTTCCAAGACAACTAAATTGATCAGTACTTCTGTAGTTGATACCTTGTAATCATTCCAATATATTAAAATAATACACTGGCTCCTGGATTCTGGGGTCGGGGCATTATAGTGTTCCACAGGCAGAGGTCGGCCCTCTTGTAGGGTATGCTCAACCGACTATGGATGTTCATCAGGAAGCATGAGATCTATATTTCTTGAAATTATATCTGCATTTCCCTCTATCATGGGTTCCAGATTCATCACAGGCTTGTTTCTGCACTCTGATGATCAACGGTCCATCTATTACCCTTGTGGTAGATGGATCAGGAGAGCTGTATGACATATAGTTGAAACCTTCTCAGACTGACACACATGTGGAGCATGCGATAGTCTACATTCAAGTTCCTGAGGATCCACCCTTTCTAGTTCATCAGACTCCAGCCCATCACAGTGCTTGGCAATTTCAATATGGGCATACCCTTAACAGACAACCATGTGTGATAGAATCTCCTCCCCATAGACATTGATTTTACTTGTTCATGTATATGTTTTATGACTATTAAAATGATGTTATTTTTATTAATATGATCCATTTTTAGAAGTTTATCTAGTGTTTCTGTTTTCATTAATATCTTAATCAAATTTTATATTTTATAAGACTTCAAAGGTGACTACTTGAAACATAAAAAACATATTAAATTTTAAGTAGGTAATAGTAAAATTTTATAAAATAAAAGCTATAAAAACAATATAAATAAAATTTAAAAAATAACCCAAAACATCTAAATTATTTTTGAAAATAAAGTTATTTTCAAAAATATATTAAATAAATGGAAATTAAAGTAGTGTAAAAATGGAGTATTAATACCATTGTAATGGTTTAAAACAATACTAAAATTTATTTCCAATAAATTATTGATGCATTTAGAAAATTATAGATTCTAAATAACCCAATATATTGAACCCTACTAGAATGAATACTTTATATTAAGCTCACTATTAAATCCTTAATGAAAAGTGGGTAATAATTTTGAAACAATAACAATTATACATCGTTGGTGACTATAAAACCATATATTTATGATTTTATAACCTATATGATGCTCTCATACATTACTTATGTTTCAAAAAAACTATTCTACGATAAATTGTAGAATATGTTCACGCAGAAAATTTTGTATCTAATGAGAATCCACATCATCAAAACCTATGTTAAAATCAATATCCTTTATTAGTATAATATACTAAAATAAAGAATCTTCTTTTGATATAGAAGTTGAGTCAGTTCCATAAAGAGTGGTCGAAGAAGATCCAACTCATGTTACACAATCACCTCAATAGTATAGTAGGATTCATCAGGAGCTTGAGATATATCAATTTATTGTGAAAAATGATGATGATGTAATTTTCATAGATGATAAGCCTACAGCCTATTGAGAGTAAATTGAGAGATTTAATTATCACGACCCGTCCCCGGGGCCCGTGTCGTGACTACCCCAAGCCCGCCTTCCATAGGCCAGGGGCTGGCGACTAGCACCAAGGCGTAATTCCCGGTAAAAAGGGAACGCATTGCCTTTGTAAGCTAAATAAACACCACAGAGCAAGAAAGCAGTAGAAGGAAACACTAAGTAAAAACTGGGTACAATAGTATGTGCGGAAAAGTAACTGGGCCAGTATACAAACCCAAACTGAAAGTAAAGTACAACTGGAAGGGAAAACAACAACTGAAAAGTAAAGCCGCAACGTCGAGATGTCCATTGGAAATCCCACCTGAAGGGTGCGTACAGATAGCCTCCACAGCTCCTCGGGTCCAGCCGTCCGCTCCGAGAACGTCCCGCCCAGTGGTCCACCTCCAGGTACCATCCTGATCTGCAAGCCTCAACCACGATCAGGGTTGTCCGTCGTCTGCAACCAACACAACGTAGTGCGGGCATAGCCCATGCAAAGGTGAGTATAAGCTACTCAGTAGGGACCCCAAGACCCCCGATGGTCTCCCAGAATCCACGAACGATAATACACAAAGGAAAGATACAATCACGAAGTAATATTCGACACTGCTTAGGTATATTCCCATACATATACCTAAGCCATCAATTCTCGTTCGACTCCAACATTCGAGCCCAAGTACAACCCAGTCCACACAGGAAAGAAAAATGTAAATCCACATAGGATAGCACAACACAATCCACATAGGAAAGCAAAACATGATTCATCTAACACAGGTATACTTCTTCGTATGATGATAGAGATGATCAGATATAGCCACTGACTCATCTAAGCTGTCGAACCCACAAAGGATTGAAATGTACTAACCCCCAAAATGACCCACAAAGGATCTGACCCACAAAGGATCAAACATGAAGTTGAAACCACAGCTATTGGGAAACTTCTTCTCTATCAAGTACAGTGGGTTTGCCGCTACAACCAAGCGCTTCCCCCGAACCTTGGACTGCTGTAGTACTCCACCTATCGAGTACTGTGGGCCTACTGCTACAACCAAGCGCTTCCCACCATGGGTCTGCCGCTACAACCATGCGCTCCCCCCCATAGCCTCTAGAGGCACTCCTTCTGTTGAGTACCCTGGGTCTGCCGCTACAACCAAGCGCTCTTCTGTCGTGGGTCTGCTGTTACAACCAAGCGCTCCCCCGTGCTGCTACAACCAAGCGCTCCTCCATTGTCGGTATGCCGCTACAACCAAGCACTCCTCCATCGTGGGTCTGCCGCTACAACCAAGCGCTCCCCCTCATAGCCTCCATAGGTACTCCTTCTATTGAGTACCACGGGTCTGCCTCTACAACCAACCGCTCATCCGCCGTGGGTCTACTGCTACAACCAAGCGCTTCCCACTGGGCGATCCGTAACACACCGAGTCGTTCGATCAGCAGTCGTCAAGTCTCAACCGGCTCTAGGGTTTCCACACAAAACATGCTCATTCCAGGAGGGTCCACTCCATGAGACAAGAGGTCGATGCATCAACTGACATGTATTCCGGAGTTGATGTATCCCAAAAATTACCATAGTGGTCACTACCGAACCCATGGAGGATTCACGTACTGTCTTCATTGTCATCGCAGACGCAGCCAGTTCTAGGGTTCTCGTACACAGCAAGCTCGTTCGGGAGGGTCCGCTCCACAAGCCGAGAGGCTGATACATCAACTGACACATAGTCCGGATTTGATGTATCAAAAAGTTCTGTATCGTCAACATGAACTCAACGTCACCGACGGCGCGTCAATCGGACGCTCGGTTTGAGAGTTATTGGCTTTTTCGTCCTAGGAGCCCGGTTGGGTTTTAAGTCAAAACCAACCCGACCGTACTCCACCTGCATCCAAACCTTGGAAAGAGTAAGCCAAAAGATCAGTGTCACTAAGAGGAATCCAGGAAAGTTGACGGTATGTCAATCGGACGTCTGGAGCTCAATTTATGAGTGTTTCCGCTCCGAGGGCCTGATTGGTTTCGTGTACGAACCAACCCGGCTAAACCCAAAGTACTCCGAAACCTTGATTGTAATATATCGAAACGACCTTCTCGATCCAAGGATCGCATCGCCGCTTACAGTACGTCGATCGGAGGTCTGTAGCCCAAGATATGGGAAAAATACCGAAACGGGTCAAAAAATGGGGGGTCTGGGCCCGGACCGACCCGACCCGAACCGGGTCGCCCCGACCCGGGTCTGGGTCCGACCCGGATGGGATTGACCCGGCCCGGCCCGAATTGGGTGTGACCTGGCTGGCGCTGGCCGGGTGTCCAGCGGTTCGGCTCGGCCGTTACGGCCGAGCGAATCGGGGGATGCGCTGCCCCCGCGAGGAGAGACCGCGGCCCCGCATGGGGCCGCCCCTGTCAGCGGACGCGGCCGGCTGCCGCGTCCCGTCGACTCCGGTCCCGTGCGGTCATAGGACCGCGCCCTGCCGCCATGGATTCAGCCATGGCGGCTCCTCCCGGCGGCGCGCCGGCAGGCTGCTCCGCGGACCACCGGACGAGTTCCGGTGGCTGGAATTGTGTGTCGTCTTCGCCAATGGCCCTCCCTGGGCCCATCCTTCACTACGAGGACCTCACATCTCCCGTGCATCTTGCTTCATCGTCGTACTCTATTCCGCACACCAAGAAAGAAAGGGCGGTGGGTTCAGACTTGTTCGTTGGTCCGCACCCACCACATTAGCGGTTTTAAAAGTCTTCCAACAAGTATTTAATCATACGCCGCTGGTATAACTCACAAAGATTTAAAATAAATAAAACCCCTACCTCAACTTTGTCGTCGAACGTGAGTTCGTAGTGGAATTAACCATCGTGAAAGAAGAGGATGATCACGTCGCGGAAGGGGCGTCGCTGTCGTCATGATACACAGTGTTGCGTTGTCAAACTCCGAGGATTAAAGAATCACACAGATTTAATTGCACCAATTAAACCCATGTTGAGGATATAATTCACAATGGAATTAAAAGAACCACAATCCCCTACCTCAATCTGTTTTTGATCGAAGATAGTCGCGGGGAAGGAATGTCGCGGAAGGAAAATCGTCGGTGTTGCGGTACACGGCGTCGCGCCGTCGATCTCCGAGGGTTCGGTGTTCTTTGTTGCCCTTCGTCGGAGGCCGGCGTTCTTCGCGTTCTTCGCGTTCTTTGCGAAGTAGGATGAAGATCTTCAAGCTTTAGATCTTTCCCCAAATCCTCCCAACAGGAAACCCCTCAACAAAAAGTGTTGGACTTATTTTATTCCCATTCCAACGATTTGAAATTCAAAGATAAGAAACAAAAAATTAATTCGAAAAATTAATTGTAACAATTTAACTGCCCAATTTAATGCGGCGTTTATTAACAAGAAAAACGCACCATTGACTTTCATTAAAGAGGGGGTTGTGGGTGCGTTACTGAGGAGGGAAGAAATGTTGGGGCTCATGCGGGCCCACCTCACAAATATCCTACCAAGTGTGTAGAATATTTTGGGTTCAACCCTATCCGCTTAAGTTAGCTTAAGTGGCATTATGTGAAATAAAAAAAAGTTGTCGCACCATGTTATTTTATTTCTTAACATAACCCCAAAAATTAAAAACCACACCCGAGGAAACGAAACTCCGAAAAAGGCGTTTCTAAGCAAAAACAGGCACTACGATTCCATCGGTGCCCTCGGGATTCGATTCTGAGCACCGGTTCAAAAGTTAGAAAAACCCTCTCGTTCGTTGCCTGAATGTACCCGGGCCAATCTTCGGAGAATGATTCCGGGCACACCAGGCCTCAGAATCAGGTACCGTTAGAAACTGCGTTCTTTTAAAATTCCAAAGAAAATTAAGAAAAAAATTTCCTTGAATTTTACGGGTCTTTACATCACTCCCACATCAGGGCATTATGTCACTATAAAGATACATCATAAACAAGGGAAACAAATGTGGGTACTGAGCGCGCATCTGAGCCTCCCACTCCCAAGTGCTCTCCTAGAGGTTCTCGTGCTGCCATCTAATGCGCACTAGAGGGATTGATCATCCACGTAGGACCTTCTCGTTTTGATCCTCGATCTCCACCAGGACCTCCGCAAATATCGCCCCATCATCAAAGTCTAGCTCCCCATGGTGAAAGATATGCGTCGGGTCGAGCTCGTATCTCCCCAATTGAGATACATAGAAGTCGTCGTGCACCTGGTGCAACTGAGGTGGGTGGGTAAAGCAGTAAACCACATCGCCTACCCTTGATAGGACCTAGAATGGTCTGTTGAACCTCGGTGATATCTTGTCGCCTCGGCCACATCCCCGTAACTCACGTCGAGGTGTGACCCGTAAGGAAACGTGGTCACAATCCTCGAACTCTAGTGGTCTCCGCCTCCTGTCTGCACAAGACTTTTGCCGGCTCTGAGCTGTCCTCATCCGCTCTTGGATGACTTGGACCATTCTGTTCCTACATGAGCTGCTGATATTTCTTCTTTACTGAGAAGAGAAATCTGGTCTCATCCCCTGGATGAACCACGTTCTTCTCCTAATATAGTCAATCCCGTCATGGATGAGACTAACCCATACCAAGGATGACGTTGTAAGGCCTCGATGCTACTACCAAGAGATCCAACCATTACTCTCGCCTCCAAGGGTTGAGTCACACTGTCGGCATCAGTGTGTGGTCACTAGGTCTCCTCCAATATGTATCTCAATGTGGGGGTCAAGTCAACGGTTTTTAAACCAGAAACTCTTAGTAACAACATAAAGAGAGGACAGGAAGGTAAATTAAAAAATAAAGGTGTCTTTTATTACTGCAGCTCAAAGTACAAAGACACAAATCATCTACCAAAAAACATTAACAATGCTAGAAGCAGCATAAAAAAAGTCTCCAAGTCTGGAGCTACTCCCGCTCCTGTCCATCTGCTCCCGGAGCTCCATGATCATAGGCCTCAGCTGCCTGAAGCTATTCTCTCCTATGTCCACCAGCTCCCTGTGGTCAGGGTGGACCTCCTGGTGGTGGTGGTGGCAACACCTCGAAGTGTCGTCCACCTCCAGCTGGATGGCCAGCTCCCCTGCCCAGGTCTCCTTCTCCATGCGGTCCGCCTCGATCGAACCTCTGCCTCTGCCTAGGAGGTCCATCGTTCATCTTCTGGTCATCTGTATGGCGGGTCGGACAGTCATGAGCCACGTGACCAACCCCGCCACATGAGTAACATTGTCCGCTCATGGTAAGTCGTTGTCCACCCCGGGTGCCTCGCCCAAATGATCATGTGTCATGCGGTCGACCACCTGTAGGTCTAGTCCTCTTGGACCCCTGTGTCATCTGTCTACTGCCTGCTGTAGAAGACTCTGCCACATGTCGGCTAGTGGTGGGACGTGCTGCTGGAGATTGATTAGTAAGGAAACTCTCCACTAAGAGGGACCGCTCCAACACCCCTATCTATGTCGGAATGCTGTGAGAAACAAAGGAAGCTCTGATCTCTCGCCTGAGCCCCTGATTGAAGGATTGGGCCCTGAAGAATGGGTCTCGTACCATGTCTGTGGAATTGCGTGAGAGATTGGTAAACCTCGCCGCGTACTGGGCTACCGTCATGCTGCCCTGCCGCAGCTGTAGATGCTCCTGGATGCACACTGCACGTAGGGTGGCTGGGATGAATTCCGAGTGGAAGAGGCTCTCAAAGTCCATCCAGAGAAGAGATTCCTCATCGTGCACCTGGAGCATCAGGCACCACCATCTGCCTGCTACCGCGTGCAGTAGGCTCGCTGCGAGGATCACCATGAGGTTTGTTGGTGTCCTCACTAACCTGAAAACCCGTACAACTGCCTCCAGCCAGTCCACAGCTGCCTGGGGGTCCGTCTCCCCATGGAACCTCGGCGGTCGTCGGTGCTGAAACTCATGCAATGCACTAAGGCGACATGCATCATCAGCGGCTGGGGCTGGTAGCATCAGTGGCTCGGCGGGTAGAGGTACCGTCGGTGCCCCTGCTATCAAAGGACCCTATACCGAGGCCTCGTCGCTCGGCGGGCTGTCGTCACGCTCAACTCTCGGAACCCTAGCTCACTGCCATTGTGGGGCCATCCTGAAAAGGAATAGGTGTGCCATGGTCAAACAGTATACCTGCTGAGCTGACACAAGTAATCACAAAGAAAAATTGAAATACACATGCAATCAATGTATTCGTGCATTAAGTCGGAAATCAGAATTCAGGGTACTGGTGTATGGATACGTCGGCCACCGCACCAACACTGGACTCCCTGGACTGATAACCACACCCAATATGCTTAACACTATTGATTCACATAGAAAAATATTAGAGTCCAAAGTTCTTCGGTAGAACCAAACTCCTCTGATACCAATTTTTCATGACCCGCCCTCAGGGCCCGTGCCATGACTACCCCAAGCACACCTTCCAGAGGCCCGGGGCTGGCGACTAGCACCAAGGCGTAATTCCCGGTAAAAAGGGAAGGCATTTCCTTTTTAAAGTAAACAAACACCACAGAGCAAGCAAGCAGTAGAATTAAACACTATGTAAAAACTGGGTACAACAGTAAGTGCGGAAAAGTAAGTGGCCCAGTATACAAACCCAAACTGAATGTAAAGTACAACTGGAAGGGAAAACAACAACAGAAAATTAAAGCCACAACGTCGAGCTGTCCACTAGAAATACCAACTGAAGGGTGAGTACAGATAGCCTCCACAGCTCCTTGGGTCCAGCTGTTCGCTCCGAGAACGTCCCACCCAGTGGTCCACCTCCAGGTATCGTCCTGCTTTGCAAGCCTCAACCATGATCAGTGCTGTCCGTCGTCTGCAACCAACACAACGTAGTGCGGGCATAGCTCGTGCAGGGGTGAGTATAAGCTACTCAGTAGGGACCCCGAGACCCCCAAAGGACTCCTCGAATCAATGAAGCATAATCCACAAAGGAAAGATACAATCGTGAAGTAATATTTGACATTGCTTAGGTATATGCCCATATATATACCTAAGTCATCAATTCTCGTTCGGATCCAACATTCGAGCCCAAGTACAACCCATTCCACATAGGAAAGAAAAACGTAAATCCACATAGGATAGCACAACACAATCTACATAGAAAATAAAAATAGGATTCAACTCACACATGTATACTTCTTCATATGATGATAGAGATGATCAGATATAGCCACTGATTCATCTAAGCCGTCGGACCCACAAAGGATCGATAGGTACTAACCCTCGCAATGACCCACAAAGGATCTGACACACAAAGGATCGAACATGAAGTTGAAACCATAGCTATTGGGAAACACCTTCTCTATCAAGTACAGTGGGTATGCCGCTACAACCAAGCGCTTCCCTCTAACCATGGACTGTTGTAGTACTCCACCTATCAAGTACTGTGGGCCTGCTGCTACAACCAAGCGCTTCCCACCAGGAGTCTGCTGCTACAACCAAGCGCTCCCCCTCAGAGCCTCTAGAGGTAATCCTTCCATTGAGTACAACGGGTCTGCCTCTACAACCAAGCCCTCCTCTGCTGTGGGTCTGCTGCTACAACCAAGCGCTCCCCCATGCTGCTACAACCGAGCACTCCTCCGTCGTAGGTATTCCACTACAACCAAGCGCTCCTTCGTTGTGGGTTTACCGCTACAACCAAGCGCTCCCCCTCATAGCCTCCAGAGGTAATCCTTCTGTTGAGTACCGCGGGTCTGCCGCTACAACCAAGCGCTCCTCCGCCAGGGGTCTGCTGCTACAACCTAGCGCTTCCCACTGGGCTATTCATAACACACTGAGTCATTCGATCAGCAGTCGTCAAGTCTTAACCGGCTCTAGGGTTTTCACACACAGCACGCTCATTCCAGGTGGGTCCTCTCCACCAGCCAAGAGGTCGATGCATCAACTGACCTGTAGTCCGGAGTTGATGTATCCCAAAAAGTACCGTAGTGGTCACTACCCAACCCACAGAGGATTCTCGTACTATATTCATTGTCGTCGCAGACGCAGCCAGCTCTAGGGTTCCCGCACACAGCAAGATCGTTCGGGAGGGTCTGCTCCATGAGCTGAGGGGCTGATACATCAACTGACACATAGTCCGGAGTTGATGTATCCAAAAGTTTAGTATCGTCAACAGAAACTCAACGTCATAGACGACGCGTCAATCAGACGCCCGGTCTGAGAGTTATTGGCTTTTTCGTCCCAGGGGCCCGGTTGGTTTTTAAGTAAAAACAGACCCAACCGTACTCCACCTACATTCAAACCTTGGGTGGATTAAGCCAAAAGATCCGTCTCACTAAGAGGCATCCAGCAAAGTCGACGATAAGTCAATCGGACGTCCGGAGCTCAAGTTATGAGCGTTTCCGCTCTGAGGGCCCGGTTGCTTTCGTGTACGAACCAACCCGGCCGAACCCAAAGTACTCATAAACCTTGAGTGTAATATATTGAAACGACCTTCTCGATCCAAGGATCGCATCGCCGCTGATGGTGCGTCGATCAGAGGTCCGTAGCCCATGATATGCGCAAAAGACCAAAAGGGGTCCGAAAAATGGGGGTCTGGGCCCGGACTGACCCGGCCCAACCCCCCCCAGGTCGCCCCGAACCAGGTTGACCCGACCCAGGTCCGGGTTCGACCTGGATGGGTGCGACCCGGCCCTGCCGGCCCAGCCCGGCCCGACCTGGGTGCGACCCGGCTGGCGCTGGCCAGGTGGGCATCGGTTTGGCTCGGCCATTACGGCAGAGCGAAGCGGGGGGCGCGCTGCCCCCGCGTGGAGAGACTGCGACCCCGCATAGGGCCGCCCTTATCAGTGGACGTGGCCGGTTGTCGTGTCCCGTCGACTCCGGTCCCGCGCGGTCGCGGGACCGCGCCCTGCCGTCGCTGCTTCAGCCACAGCGGCACGCCAGCGGGCTACTCCGCGGACCACCGGGCGAGTTCCGGTGGTCAGAATTGCATGTCGTCTTCGACAATGGCCCTCTAGGGGCCTGTCCTTCACTGCGAGGACCTCACATCGCCCGTGCGGCCTACTTCATCATCATCCTCCATTCTGCACACCAAGAACGAAAGGTCGGTGGGTTCAGAGTTGATCGTTGGTCCACACCCACCGCGTTAGCGGTTTTAAAAGTCTTCCAACAAGTATTTAATCATACGCTATGGGTATAAATCACAACGATTTAAAATGAATCAAACCCCTACCTCAACGTTATCGTCAAACATGAGTTTCTCGCGGAATTAACCGTCGCAGAAGAAGAGGATCGTCGCATCGCGGATGGGGCGTCACTGTCGTCACGGTACACGGCGCTGCGTTGTCAAACTCCGAGGATTAAAAAATCACACAGATTTAATTGCACCAATTAAACCCAGGTTGAGGATATAATTCACAAAGGAATTAAAATAACCGAAATCCCCTACCTCAATCGGTTTTTGATCAAAGATTGTCGTGCGGAAAGAATGTCGTGGAAAGAAAATCGTCGGCCTCGCGGTACACGACGTCGCGCCCTCGATCTCCGAGGGTTCAGTGTTCTTCGTCTCCCTTCGTCAGAGGCTGACATTCATCACGTTCTTCGCATTCTTCACATTCTTTGTAAAGGAGGATGAAGATCTTCAAGCTTTAGAGCTTTCCACAAATCCTCCCAACAAGAAACCCCTCAACAAAAAGTTTTGGTCTTGTTTTATTCCCATTCCAATGATTTGAAATTCAAAAATAAGAAATGAACAATTAATTCGAAAAATTAATTGTAACAATTTAACTACCCAATTTAATGGGGCGTTTCTTAACCAGAATAATGCACGGTTGACTTTCATTAAAGATGGGGTTGCGGGTGCGTTACTTAGGAGGGATGAAACGGTGGGGCTCGTGCAGGCCCCACCTCACAAATATCCTACCAAGTGGGTATGATATTTTGGGTTCCACCCTATCCGCTTAAGTTGGCTTAAGTGGCTTTAAGTGAAATAAAAAAAAGTTGTCGCACCACGTTATTTTATTTCATAACTTAACCCCAAAAATTAAAAACCACACCCGAGCAAACGCAACTCTGAAAAAGGCATTTTTAAGCAAAAACCGGCACTGCGATTCCATCGGTGCCCTCAGGATTCGATTTCGGGCACCAGATCAAAAGTTAGAAAAACCTGCTCGTTCGTTCACTGAACGTACCCAGTCCAAACTTCAAAAAATGATTCCAAGCACACTGAGCCTCAGAATCAGATTCCGTCAGAAACAACATTCTTGTAAAATTCCAAAGAATATTATGAAAAAAATTCCTTGAATTTTACGGGTCTTTAAATCACTCCCACCTCAGAGCTTTACATCCCCATAAAGATATATCATAATCTAGGGAAACAAATGTGGGTACAGAGCACGCATCTGAGCCTCATGCTCCCAAATGCTCTCCGGGAGGTTCTTGTGCTGCCATCTGATGTGCACTAGAGGGATCGATCATGCACGTAGGACCCGCTCATATCGATCCTCGATCTCCACCGGGACCTCTGGAAATGTCGCCCCATCATCAAAGTCTAGCTCCCCATGGTCAAAGATATGCGTTGGGTCGAGCTCGTATTTCCCCAATTGAGATACATGGAAGTCATCATGCACCTGGAGCAACTGAGGTGGGTGGGTCAAGTATTAAACCAACTCACCTACCCTACCGAGGACCTAGAAAGGTCCGTTGAACATCGGTGATAACTTGTCGCCTCGGCCACATCCCCATAACTCACGTCGAGGTGTGACCCGTAAGGAAATGTCGTCCCCATCCTCGAACTCTAGTGGTCTCCGCCTCCTGTCAACAAAAGACTTTTTCCGGCTCTGAGCTGTCCTCATCCGCTTTTGGATGACTTGGACCTTTCTGGTCCTACATGAGCTGCTGAGATTTCTTCTTTGCTGAGAAGAGAAATCTGGTCTCATCCCCTAGATGAACCACATTCTTCGCCTAATACAGTCAATCATGTCATGTATGATACGAACCCATACCAAGGATGACGTCGTAAGGCCGCGACGCTACTATCAAGGGATCCAACTGTTCCTCTTGCCTCGAAGGGTTGAGTCACACTGTCGGCATCAGTGTGTGGTCACTGGGTCTCCTCCAGTAGGTATATGAAAGTGAGGGTCAAGTCAACGGTTTTTAAACCGGAACCTCTTAGTAACAACATAAAGAGAGGACATGAAGGTAAATTCCAAAAGAAAGGTGTCTTTTATTATTGCAGCTCAAAGTAAAAAGACACAAATCATCTACAAAAAAACATAAACAACACTAGAAGAAGAAT
This sequence comes from Viscum album, assembly GCA_963277665.1. Lineage (NCBI taxonomy): Eukaryota > Viridiplantae > Streptophyta > Magnoliopsida > Santalales > Viscaceae > Viscum > Viscum album. The sequence continues at coordinate 1,997,167,661 of OY728151.1, forward strand.
AAAAAAAGTCTCCAGGTCTGGAGCTAGACCCGCTCCTGTCCATCTGCTCCTTGAGCTCCATGTTCGTAGGCCTCAACTCCCTAATGCTGAGCTCTCCCATGTCCACCAGCTCCCTGCGGTCAGGGTGGACCTCCTGGTGGTGGTGGTGGCAACACCTTGAAGCATCATCCACCTCTAGTTGCATGACCAGCTCCCCTGCAACGGTCTCCTACTCCATGCGGTCCGCCTCGATCGAACCTCTGCCTCTGCCTGGGAGATCCTTCGTTCATCTGCTGGTCATCCGTATGGTGGGACGGACAGTCACGAGCCATGTGACCAACCCCGTCGCATGAGTAACACTGTCCGCTCATGGTAAGTCGTTGTCCACCCCGGGTGCCTCACACAAACGATCCTGTGTCACGCGGTCGACCACTTGTAGGTCTAGTCCTCTTGGACCTTTGCGTCATCTGTCTACTGCCCACTCCAAAAGACTCTGCCGCATGCCGGCTAGTGGTGGGTCCTGCTTCTAAAGACTGATCACCAAGGAAACTATCCACTAAGAGGGCTCACTCCAACACCCCGGTCTATGTCGGAATACGGTGAGAAACAACTGAAGCTCTGATCTCTCGCCTGAGCCCATGCTCGAAGGTTCGGGCCCTAAGGAATGGGTCTCTTACCATGTCTGTGGAATAGTGCGAGAGATCGGTAAACCTCTTTGCGTACTGGGCTACTGTCATGCTGCCCTGCCGCAGCTGTAGAAGCTCCTGGATGCGCACCGCACGTAGGGTGGCTGGGACGAATTTCGAGCAGAAGAGGATCTCAAAGTCCATCCATATAAGAGATGCCTCATCGTGCACCTGGAGCCTCAAGCTCCACCATCTTTCTGCTACCATGTGCAGTAGGCTCGCTGCAAGGATCACCATGAGGTCTGTTGGTGTCCTCACTAACCTGAAAACCTGTACAACTGCCTCCAGCCAGTCCTCGGCTGCCTGGGGGTCCGTCTCCCCCGGAACCTCGGTGGTCGCTGGAGCTGAAACTCGTGCAGTGCACTAAGGAGACGTGCATAGTCAGGGGATGGGGCTGGTAGCATCAGTGGCTCAGCGGGTAGAGGTACCGCCGGTGCCTCTGCTATCAAAGGTCCATGTACCGAGGCCTCGTCACTCAGTGGTCTGTCATTGCGCTCAACTAACGGAAGCCTAGCTAGTTGCCGTCGTGGGGCCATTCTGCAAAGAAACAGGTGCTCCACAGTCAAACAGTATACCTGCTGAGCTGACACAAGTAATCACAAAGAAAACGTGAAATACACATGCAATCAATGTTTTCGTCCATTAAGTCGAAAATCAGATGTCAGGGTCCTGGTGTACGGATACGTCGGCCACCACACCAACACTGGACTCCCTTGACTGATAACCACACCCAATACACTTAACACTATTTCATCACATAGAAAAATATTAGAGTCCAATGTTCTGGGGTAGAACCGAACTCCTCTGATACCAATTTTTCACGACCCGTCCTCGGGGCCCGTGCCGTGACTACCCCAAGCCCGCCTTCCATAGGCCAGGGGCTGGCGAATAGCACCAAGGCGTAATTCCCGGTAAAAAGGGAAGGCATTGCCTTTGTAAAGTAAACAAACACCACAGAGCAAACAAGCAGTAGAAGTATACACTAAGTAAAAAATGGGTACAATAGTAAGTGCGGAAAAGTAAGTGGGCCAGTATACAAACCCAAACTGAAAGTAAAGTACATCTGGAAAGGAAAACATCCATAGAAAAGTAAAGCCGCAACATCGAGTTGTCCACTGGAAATTCCACCTGAAGGGTGAGTACAGATAGCCTCCACAGCTCCTCGGGTCCAGCTGTCCGCTCCGAGAACGTCCCATCCAGTGGTCCACCTCTAGGTACGGTCCTGCTCTACAAGCCTCAACCAGGATCAGCGCTGTCCGTCGTCTGCAACCAACACAACGTAGTGCCGGCATATCCCTTGCAGGGGTGAGTATAAGCTACTCAGTAGGGACCCCAAGACCCCCGAAGGTCTCCTAGAATCCACGAAATATAATCCACAAGGGAAATATACAATCACGAAGTAATATTAGACACTGCTTAGGTATATTCCCATACATATACATAACTCATCAATTCTCTTTCGGCTCCAACATTTGATCCCAAGTACAACCCAGTCCACACAGGAAAGAAAAACGTAAATCCACACAGGATAGAACAACACAATCCACATAGGAATGAAAAACAGGATTAATCTCACACAGGTATACTTCTTCGTATGACGATAGAGATGATCAGATATAGGCACTGATTCATCTAAGCCGTCGGACCCACAAAGGATCGATAGGTACTAACCCCCGTAATGACCCAAAAAGGATCATACCCACAAAGGATCGAACATGAAGTTGAAACCATACCTATTGGGAAACTCCTTCTCTATCAAGTACAGTGGGTTTGCCGCTACAACCAAGCGCTTCCCCCGAACCTTGGACTACTGTAGTACTCCAACTATCGAGTACTGTGGGCCTACTGCTACAACCAAGCGCTTCCCACCATGGGTCTGCCGCTACAACCTTGCGCTCCCCCTCATAGCCTCTAGTGGCACTCCTTCTGTTGAGTACCATGGGTATGCCGCTACAACCAAGCGCTCTTCTGTCGTGGGTCTGCTGTTACAGCCAAGCGCTCCCCCGTGCTGCTACAACCAAGCGCTCCTCCGTTGTCGGTATGCCGCTACAACCAAGCGCTCCTCCGTCGTGGGTCTGCCGCTACAACCAAGCGCTCCCCCTCATAGCCTCCAGAGGTACTCCTTCTGTTGAGTACCGCGGGTCTGCCGCTACAACCAAGCGCTCCTCCACCACGGGTCTGCTGCTACAACCAAGCTCTTCCTACTGGGCTATCCGTAACACACCGAGCCGTTCGATCAGCAGTCATCAAGTCTCAACCGGCTCTAGGGTTTCCACACACAGCATGCTCGTTCCGGGAGAGTCCACTCTATGAGCCAAGAGGTCGATGCATCAACTGACATGTAGTCCGGAGTTGATGTATCCCAAAAAAGTACCGTAGTGGTCACTACCGAACCCACGGAGGATTCCCGTACTGTCTTCATTTTCGTCGCAGACATAGCCAGCTCTAGGGTTCCAGTACACAACAAGCTCATTCGGGACGATCTGCTCCACGAGCGGAGGGGTTGATAAATCAACTGACACATAGTCCAGAGTTGTTGTATCCAAAAGTCCGTATCGTCAACATGAACTCAATGTCACATACGGCGCGTCAATCAGACGACCGGTCTGAGAGTTACTGGCTTTTTCGTCCCAGGGGCCCGGTTGGTTTTTAAGTCAAAACCAACCCGACCATACTCCACCTGCGTCCAAACCTTGGGAAGAGTAAGCCAAAAGATCTGCCTCATTAAGTGGAATCCATCAAAGTCAATGGTATGTCAATCGGACGTCTTGAGCCCATGTTATGAGCGTTTCCGCTCCGAGGGCCCGATTGGTTTCGTGTACAAACCAACCTGGCCGAACACAAAGTACTCCAAAACCTTGAGTGTAATATATAGAAACGACCGTCTTGATCCAAGGATCGCATCTACCTTGACGGTGCGTCGATCGGAGGTCTCTAGGCCATGATATGGGAAAAAGACAGAAAGGGGTCCGAAAACGGGGGGTCTAGGCCCAAACTGACCCGACCCACCCCCCCCCCCCCCTCGTTGGTTGGGCCGAACCGGGTTGACCCAACCCGGGTCTGGGTCCGACCCGGCTGGGTGCGACCCAGCCAGCGCTAGCCGGGTTGCCAGCGGTTCGGCTCCGCCGTTACGGCCGAGCGAAGCGGGCGGCGCGCTGCCCCCGCAGCCCCGCATGGGGCCGCCCTTGTCCATGGACGCAGCCGGCTGCCGCGTCCCATCGCCTCCAGTCCCACGCGGTCGCGGGACAGCACCCTGCCGTCGCGGACTCAGCCACGTCGGCTCCTCCCGGCGGTGCGCCGGGCACAGCCGCCGCCATGCCAGCGAGGCGCGCAGGCGGGCTGCTCCACGGACCACTGGACAAGTTCTGGTGGTAGGAATTGTGTGTCTTCTTCGCTAATGGCCCTCCCGCGGCCTTTCCTTTACTGCGAGGACCTCACATCGCCCGTGCGGCCTGCTTCATCATCGTCCGCCATTCCGCACACCAAGAACGAAAGGGCAATGGGTTCAGACTTGTTCGTTGGTCCGCACCCACCGCGTTAGCAGTTTTAAAAGTCTTCCAACAAGTATTTAATCATATGTCGTGGGTATAAATCACAAAAATTTAAAATGAATCAAACCCCTACCTCAATGGTGTAGTCGAACGTGATTTCATCGCGGAATTAACCGTCACGGAAGAAGAGGATCGTCGCGTCACAGAAGGGGCATTTCTATTGTCGCGGTACACGGCGTTGCGTAGTCAAACTCCGAGGATTAAAAAATCAACCATATTTAATTTCACCAATTAAACCCATGTTGAGGATATATTTCACAATGGAATTAAAAGAAACACAATCCCCTACCTCAATAGGTTGTTGATCGATGATTGTCGCGGGGAAGGAATGTCGCATAAGTAGGATCGTCGGCGTCGCAGTACACAGCGTCGCGCCATCGATCTCCAAGGGTTCGGTGTTCTTCGTCGCCCTTCATCGGAGGTCGGCGTTCTTCGCGTTCTTCGCGTTCTTTGCGAAGGAGGATGAAGATCTTCAAGCTTTAGAGATTTCCCCAAATCCTCCCAACAACAAACCCCTCAACAAAAATTGTTGGTCTTATTTTATTCCCATGCCAATGATTTGAAATTCAATGATAAGAAACGAACAATTAATTCGATGAATTAATTGTAACAATTTAACTGCCCAATTTAATGGGGCGTTTCTTAACCAGAAAACGCACGGTTGACTTTCATTAAAGAGGGGGTTGCATGTGCGTTACTTAGGAGGGAGGAAACGGTGGGGCTCGTGCGGGCCCCACCTCACAAATATCCTACCAAGTGGGTAGGATATTTTGGGTTCCACCCTATCCGCTTAAGTTAGCTTAAGTGGCTTGAAGTGAAAAAAAAGTTGTCGCACCACGTTATTTTATTTCTTAACATAACCCCAAAAATTAAAAACCACACCCGAGCAGACACAACTCCGAAAAAAGTGTTTCTATGCAAAAACTGGTGCTACGATTCCATTGGTTCCCTCAGGATTCAATTCCGAGCACCTGTTCAATAGTTAGAAAAACCCGCTCGTTTGTTCACTGAACGTACCCGGGCCAAACTTCGGAAATTGATTCCGGGCACACAAGGTCTCGGAATCAGGTGTCGTCAGAAACTGTGTTCTTGTAAAATTCCAAAGAAAATTAAAAAATAAATTTCTTTGAATTTTACGGGTCTTTACATTAATTCTATGAAATTATTAAAATCCATAGAATCTAAAATGAACATCATGTACATACACCATATTTGAAGAATAGTGCATGCACATGATGGTGTGAGACAAATATGGTTTAACTGGGGTTTTTACATGAAAAATAATATGGATAGTAGGGTGTCTACTTATAAATAAAACCAGGTAGAAAATGTTTCAACAAATTAAAAAGTATCGGCTATGAAGAAAAAAATTCATATGTTATAATGATAATGTCTATTCATATATTTTTTATAATGACCTAGATCTCATATACATATTATTACATCATATTTATCATAAACATCTATATCATACTCAAAAAAATATAAAGGTCCAATATCTTGGGAATTGGGTACATAATAAAATCATTAATAAAGACTTGTATTCACATCTCCATAGTGAATAATTATAATGAATCCCTTACAATCATGTCGAAAGAGTCAAATATCATAAGACCATGGTAAACGTAAGTGATCATAAAGTGTAGCAATAACATAATAAATGTCATTATAATGTATATATTTATAAAGAATAATAATATTATAATTATCTAAAAAATGAAAAAATAGTATTTAAATAAACAAAATGAAAAATAAGATCGTATATTAGAGATTTTGAAAAATATAAATATATTTCATAATTTATAAAACCAATATATTTATAAATATAAAAACATGAAATTTTTTTCTGAAAGGTTGGTAGGCACCCTTTTACCTTTTATACAAATATTTAATATTTTCTGACCCACTTATTTTTAATTTTTTCAAAAAACTCATAAAAAATTTCCATGGTAGTTGTTGTTGTAACATTAATGGTACCATAGTTTTGGATGGAACTAAGGTAGGGAAGCACGACATCAGAAGATACAAAATTAAGAAAAAAAAAATCAACATTTAAAGAAAATAATGAAACAAATATATTTAAAATTAGAAAATAATTTAAATTAACTATTTAAAATGTAAATTATAACTAAAACTAGAAAAATATGAAACAATAATAGGTTTAAAATAAAAAAAATTAAATTATTAATTGAAACACGCTTAATTATTAAATTTCTAAATTAAATAACAATTAAATTAAAATAACAATTTAATATATTTAAAATTAAATTAAATTTTCATTAATTATAATTTAACAGAATATCTCAATAAAAATGAAAATAGATATGCATAAAATCAATAATCTAAATGAAAATTAAAAATAAAATATAATGAAAATACAACCTTGTGTAATTAATTATTTAAATGTATAAAAAATCAAGAATAAAATGACAAATTAAAAATTTAACAACAAAATTACTGAAGTTAAATTATTTGAAATTTTGGAGACATTTAATTAATTCAATAATCCAATTCATAAAGAAATTATTTTGAAATTCACCCAAATTATTAGAAATATCAAATTCACAAATTCTTAAGAATTTATTTTTCTCAATAAATCATTTATTAAGAATAAAAAGGAATAACATAATTATATAGATTGAAAATGGAAGTATTGAAAAATATTTTATTTTTAAAAATATTTTCCCCCGTGGACTATTTCAAGAATGAAATGTAATTTCTCATAAAAAAAGGTTTTTTCGAATGACAATTTTGGTTTTACCAAAATGATTGAGATTGAAAATTTTGAAATTATTTAAAATAATCTCTTAAAATTTAAATAATTCTTACAAAATTTTATTTACCTAATGTGGAAGCAACTAAAATAATTAAAAGGGTATAATAATTAGAGACCCCATATAGATGAGTGAGTTTATTAAGAAAAAAAAAGAGAAATAATTCATCCAAAGGATTAAGGAATAAAATAATGAAACGATAAAATAATAGAGGCACAACACGGATTTAGAATTTCATTTCATATCTTATGTAAATTCATAGATTAATAGTTTAAAACTCAGTTATAAGATTCAAAACTAGTGATTATTATAGACCCAACACCAACAATATTACCTAAAACTAAAAATATTAAGACAGAATGAAATTGAATGGCCCTATTAAATCTATTGGAAATCAGAAAAAATTAACATCGTCAAAGTGGCATTTCATATCTCAAAACATAATAATGATTTTATTCCATTCGATATTTAATATGGGGCATTAATAACCCACAATTTGAAAAAAAATACCTCATTTTTATGGGTTTATATTTAAGTATGATTTTTCTCAAATTAAGACCACCCCCAATAGACACATACAAACATAAACCCAACTTTTTTCCCAATGTTAAACTCAATAGTGAAGAAAAAAGATTGAAATTTTAATTCTTAAAGATATTTTCAACTTATTTGTTCAAAGAAATATTCAAGAGTAAAAATATAGTTTAAATAATATATTTTAAACAATAAATATTTTACTAGAGATTAAATAAGATCCTGAATTATATTTAATGCGTAGTACAATTAAATTTCATAATGGTTAAAAAGGCATCCTTTTATTCATTGATTAAAAATTAAATTGGTTGTGATAATGTCTAAAAAAAATTCAATTAGATATTTAATAGAATATAAAATAGTAATCTGATTACCTAAAAATAAAAGAATAGTCATTTTAACAAAAAAACAGCGGCATTACTCAACCAAACATAATTTCTCAATATAGATAAATTTAAAACCAATGCATCTAAATTTCCAATATAAGTACTATTTTAATAAGGAAGACCCAAATAGAAAAAACCATTAATTAAAATAAACACTACAATTATTAGTGAAGCCTTTTCCGTTTTAGTATATCCAAATATTCCTTCCCTTTTAGCTTTATGTGGAATCCTTTGGTTTTATAACATTTAATTCCTAAAAATTAAATATATAATAATTATATTTCATTAAATAAGATTAAAAAAATTACACATTAGGTAGTGTTTAGGGATTCTTTATCTATTGGGGCTTAATCATGTATCATATACCTGACTTGAATAAAAATGTGTTACACTCCAAGCTTCCACGATATTCTTGTTTTTAAATAATTCAATAGCTTTTGCTGCACACAACACCGAGTTCAAGCATGCCATAACTATAAAATTTAAAAAAGATGTTATGAATAGTATTTACGAAATTTTAAATTTTATATATTTTTAATATGCATATCACGTGTTTCGATGATATATGAAAAAAATCCATTTTATGAATAAAAGAAGTATTTTTCAAAAAATATATTTTTACCTATTTTAATATAGAGTCCTTTTTAAATCCAATATTTGAAACTTTTATATATTTAATTTGAAAAAATAAAAATATTCCTTTTAAGTGGTACATAAAAATTTATTTTAGAAATTGTTTTTGTGTTTTTCTAATAACTTTTATATTTTATTGAATAGCAAAAAATGCTGCATTTAAATTCAGAATTTCTTTTTCATATAATTTATTTATATTTTTATATTATTATTCTAAATGGTTTTGAAGTATAATTAGATTATGTTTTTATAATTTAATATAATTTAAATATTTAGAATTATATTCGCGTTAAAATTAAATATAAACACATGCTAATCTTTTGATGGTTTTTACTTTTGAAAAACTCATTATCTCATTTTGACGAGGATTAATTATCAATAAATTACGAAAACATATGTGTTTTAAATTTGGAAAAATTTCTTCCATATTTTAATAATTGGGTCCAAATTATGTTAATAGGATAATTTTGGATATTATGAATTGTCACTTTAGTAATTTTCTATTACCACGGTTAAGGGTAAATCTGGTAAATAAAGGTAAAATAGTATTATAAAATTACCCTAACACCTGAAAAAATCCTATTGGAGGAATAAATTAGACCCTTATCACCTATTTTTAGAACATTAATCAAGTAATGTATCCCTTTCCATGAATATGACATGAGTATTATTAAAATTAATGATTGTGACAAAATGTAAAACTCTCATTTCTTATAAATATAATAATTTTAATATATAAATCTCAATTAGATAACATTAATTTTAAATAGTATCTATAAACATAAAATAATTTACTACCTAATAGAAATTTATTTATAATTTTTAGAGATAAATAATTACTATTAATGATGACACAATAGTGAATTAGAAATTATTTTATTAATTGAAATATCAAATAATTGATATTAAAAATATTAAAATCAATATACAATGACTTAATCAATGAAATAATTTTTTTTAACAATATTGACATGTAATTAACATATTGGAATTATTTTTTCTAAGTTATCATGTTGTATTTATTTTTTGAAAATTAAAATATTGAATAGTATCAAAATTGACAGAAAGGACATGTTAAAATAAATATCATTTTATTAAATGTTTTAAAATTCATAAAAATATCTGGTTAGGAAAACTAAAATGGATAGTTTTAAATATTTTATAAAATATCCATTTTCTGTCCTTTTGGAATTTTATAGTTTCTATATTGACCCTATAGTGTTAAAAAGACAAGTTGTCACGGTAATGGTTAAATTATTTAACTAAGGGTCAAAGCCAAAAGAAATGGTTGATCTTATGTCCTAAACCCAACTAAAATTCATTAGTTCAGGATATTGAGATCCATCCTCATCTCATACTAAAAAGACTCACTTTTATCAATTTATAATTGAAAATTAATTTATAATAATTTAATATTTAAAAAGATTCGTAAAGTGCCCCTCCCCTCTCTTATAAAAGGTCACTTCTACTTCTCTTTAATTAAAACATCTAATTACCTTTGTATCATCCAAAACAAAACTATTTATTCTTCCAAATTCCCTTAATAAATTTTATATTCCATACATTGGGCATAAATCCATCATAAAGAGTCCTTTTGTGAAAATCAAAAAGGGATACCCAAAAAATATGTAATTGTTTTTTAACCACTTTCAATGTTCATTTCCTCTTATACATCCTATTTATATTTTTTCTCCATAAAAGAGTAATAAATATAGTATCATACATATAAATATATATTATTATAATCATTTTACAACCAAATTATTCATTTTATCAATCATGCGAATAATAATATCACTATCTGTGCGTACGTACAACTTATAGTCTCTACACTGTGGTGTAATTTGTTATACAATGATACTTTATTTGGATTAGTATAATTATAAGTATGGTGAATATAAATAATTAAAATAAAATGATAATGTTTCTATATAATTAATATACCTTCCAATTATATACAATTTAACAACAAATGGAACGATATCTTCGCTGGTGCGTACGTACGACTTATCATCTTTACAACGTGATGAGATTCATTCTCCAGGTTATCCATTCAAGAATGATTATAAAATTTATATCATGAGTAATAATTATAAAAATGAAACTTCTATCATTATATATATTAATAAATTAAATCCTTTTCATAAAAAACATTACTTACACAAAAAATCATTCATATGAAATTGATGTTGTTAACACACAAAACAATTATAATACAAAAAGGTTATTAAAAAATTATTTAACATGATCATATATGATATCATAAATAGATATATGTTCCTACTATAATTTAATAAAATTATTTAACCATTATTCATGAGGTTAACCAACCCTCTAGTAACGGAAAGTACAAGGTGATGGTTAATTTCGCAATCTCATTATTATTCAAGATTGTTTATATGTAAGTACATATTGGGACTTATTTTTAATCCATGTCAATTTTTATTAAAAAGTTTTTCAAAAGAATTATTTTCAAGATTACATGTAAGAGTCTATTTAAAAAAACATATTTTTAATTGTTTTAATTATATATTCTTCTAAATGTTTCTCATTAAAGTCCATATTTTGAAAATAGTTTTAAGGATTTATTTATATGGAGATTAATGTTATAAAATGTTAATACATTTACAATGTTATAAAGTGGTATGGGACACATTTATTTAAAAATAAAATTTTAATTTTCCTCTTTTATAAGAATTCAGATTTCAAATAAATGATTTCGAAGAAAAGTGGATATTTGTCTCTTGATTTTTTTTTTGATTTTATTAGATTAGTTTCATCTATGTTAACATCTTTTATAGGAATTTTTTTAATTTTGTTCGATTTATTATGATACAATATTCTATATTATATTTAATGGTTTATGATATGTTTGACTATAGATGCGCTTTTTTGATAACATTCATTGTTTATGGTTAAGGTAATAACATTTCATATGCTTGTTTTATTATGAATTTTTATTTTATATTTGAACCCTTACATAAGAGGAATGAATTAGACACAGTATGTGATGGGTGGGGCCTTCTATAGACACTCAATACATCGGTAGGACTCATGAGAGAAAACAGTGTCATGGCACATTGTCTTGATAGTATGGTTATTTATAGTCATGGCACGAGGCCTAGATAGTATAGTTGTGATGTCCGACATTATGAATTCCCACTTTACGAGATTAGTTATTAACATTACATGTGATTATTAGACTACTAAAATATTCATTTGAATGTTTAAATGTATTACTTGATATATTCCCTACTATATTATGCAGAAGATTATGTTTAAAAGGCTTCTCTTTCAGTTTTATTCCTTTCCTCAATAGTGTATGCTTATTTATAATAGCTTCCACTCTTTTCTTATCCTTATTGAGTATCCAAGATCACCCCTTTATTATGATTAATTTTTCCCCATGATATGGAGAAATATATTACGATTGACCTGTAAAGATAATGTATGGGATATGAGAGTTTTCCAAGGGTATAATTTTTTGTTTTAATTTCAAGATGTAATGTAAAAATTATGTTTGTATCTAGTATTTCCACAACCACAAATTGATCTGTCATTCAGGATTTGATTTCTTGTGACATTACCAATGTAACATAAAATAATTCACTGAATTTTGGAAACTGGGTTTAGGGTGATATAGTTGGTATCAGATAAAGTTTTGTAAAAATCATGGAAACAATATTTTGAAAACCCTTGATTAGGGAACATTAACCATAATATAGGCTTTGAAGATAAATATATAAGAACATCCTAAAATGTTTTTAATGTAGTGATTATGTGGATATTCATAGAAAATAAATCCATGTCTAGATACGATAAGTGGATGTTGTTCTAGGATAGATTTACCTAGTAGTAATAACTCTGACAAGGTGTTCTCAACTTCACTCAGGGTAACATGGTACACAACAATGAGCCTTATTGCGCACCTGGTTTGACACTCTTAGGGGATATTTTTAGGTCATTTCACATTTTATTTAAAAACCATTATGAAGGATTTATGACTAAACATTTCCCCTAAGAAACCATTTTTATGATTATGGATTAGATATGCATGAATTATAATTTTCTTTTACTAGTTTGTAATTATGCATTATGATTCATAACCAAATATAGTGTATGTCATTATTTATAAATGGAACCTTGTGGATGGAATAGAAACTGTATCAATGCATATATTCCATGTAGGTATTCCCATACTATTCAAGATAATGATAATGATTCTGGTGATACAACTTTTTTTTAACAACTTATAACTATGTTGGGATAGCTGACTCAGGTTATGAATAATAACCTTACTGGATGGACCAGCTTGATCCACAATGCAGAGGATCACATTTAGCACTCTTAATGAGGAAACAACCCCAAATATTAAATGGTACTACAAATCCTTTTATAGTAGAGTAGTGGATAAGTTCCTTATAAAAAATATTTCATTCTTTGGGGAGTAATAACAGGGAAAATTTGATATTGAAGTCTATCATCTATATAGAGATGCAGATCAATGGTGGTAATTAATTCAAAAATGAAGGACGATGATGAGGTTGAAAATATGGATTGGGGTAAATTTGAATAACTCTTCCAAGAAAAATACCTTCCTTGTGACCTATGGGAGGATATAGAGAGGCAATTTTTAAGTCTGAGTAAGAAGTATCATGACAATGATGCAATGTATGAAGCTAAATTTACAAGGTTTTCAAGGAATGTGGTAGAATGTGAACATAACCCATCAAGTAAGGTTGATCGATTCTTTGATGGGTTAAAACAATTCCTTTTACTAGAATTTATAGAGACCATATCCTTTTATATATAATAATACATGATTTTAAGCATAATTATACATCAGAGTACAAGATATGGTTCATAAAGTCTAGTGTCTTAGAAGACTAGGAACATAATCAACCATTATAAAAAACTCTTTACATATACTCCATAATGTGGTCTTGTCTTCCTTTTCTCTCATACATCTACATAGGATAACCTGGGGATAACATGAAAAAAGGGGTGAGCTAAAGCCTAGTAAGGGATTTTCTGTAAGAACAAATCATTATCCCATGGGATAAAAGGCATTACACAATGATATAAAAAAGTCATGTAACATATGGAATCATAACATATAAAAATGGGATTATTAAAACATGGAATAATAGAAATGTAGAAAAAAATAAACCATGAATTTTGTATGATTCAAGTATAACCATTTATCACCCTGAGATTTTATGAGAATTATTATTTTTAATTTCTTTGATGTATTTTTTTGTACACTTCACCAAGATTAGCTTGCGCTATTAGCACCACTGTATTAGCTTGCAGTATACACAACACTATTTTTGTCTTGTGATGCACAAAATCTCAAGTTCGTTTGAATAAAATTCATTTTACACCAAAAAAATATAGATTTTGATCAATTTATAACAGAACTATATTTTAAGTATGTTATACGCAACACCAAATGAATCTTTCCCTACACGCAACCCTGACTTGACTTGCATTACACGCAAGAGCGACCTTCCTCAATAGCATGTGTTGTACCCAATAACAAGTTTCAAAAAACAATGATATATTGTTATAATATTTTTATGAACTAGCCGTTATGAATAATATTAACAGAATCTTTAATTTTATAACATTATAATTCATCTTACACATTTCATGGAATGAGGTATGAGAACAAAATCAATTTTTCGGATAAAAGATGTATTTTTCAAAAAATGCAGTTTTGCTGCCTTTTGATGGTGCACCCATTATAAATATAATTTTTGACAAGTTTATAAGTTCTATTTTAGAAAATTAACTTCGTCATTTGAATAAGGATATAAAAATTTACATTGGATAATGTTTTGATATTTTTTTGCCAATGTTCTTATTTTGATGAATAGTAAAACACACTACTTTTTACTTAAAAACAACTTTTTCATTAAGATAATTTATATGGATAAACTATAATAGTAAATTGTTTTAAAGTATAAATAGAAAATATTTTTACCATTTAATATAATTTATTTCATTAGAATTAATTTTTCATTGAATTCATAGGTAATAACATTTCAATTTTTGACAATGATTTAACTTTTAAAACCCATTTTCATAACAATGGGATTAATTTTAAATTAATTACTTTAAATCACATGTTTTTCATTTTCAAAAATGGATTCCATGTTTGGATTCCTTGGGTACAAATTATGTTAATAGGTTACTTTTATTTATTTTTTTGATATTATGAATAGTAACTATGATAATTTTTCGTTACTACAATTAGAGGTAAATCGGTTAATTAAGGATAAAAATAAGATTATAAAATTACTATAAGACTAGAAAAAATTCTATTGGATGAATAAAAGTATAACAATATAACATAAGGATCATAATATATTCATTTTATGGACTTTTGACCTGGAAAATTATATAATTATTATTAAAACCAAAGAAAGTGACAACATGTCACTCTCTTATATCTTATAAGTGTAATAATTTTAATTTAGGGATAAACCCCATAAAACATTGAATGTAAATATTATCTAGAAATATAATAAAATTATCTACATCATGAGAATTTATTTATAATTTTTATGGATTAAATAACTATCATTAACGATGACACAATAGTGAAGTAGAAATTATTTTATTGATTGGAATATCAAATAAATGGTTTTAAAAATACTAAAATAAATATTATATGAACTAATTAATTTTCTCCATAATTTTATAGATGAATATGATATTTTAGGAGCCTATTAAATATATTTTTTCGAATATATACCCTATGTGGATTTTATTTATATTCAAATAAATGAAGAGTGTCAAAATTGACACTATTGTTATTTTATAAAAATAACATATTATAAAATTGTTTAAAAATCACAAAAAATTATAAAAATTATAAATTGAACTTTATATATACTATAATGTCATAAATTATCCAATTATTGAAAATTGAAAACACATAAGTTAATATTTATAACAATTTAAAATTTAGAATTTTATTACCACAAATAAAATTAAATAGATTAAATAATGATAAATCGAGTTGATAAGGTTTAAAATAAATAACCAAATTTTTTAAATATTATTGGTTGATTATATAACAACCCTATCTCATCTAATATTCGTATTTGAGTCATTGTGGGAGGTTTTTAAGTGGGTTTTGAGTATATTATATATTAATATTTTAGAGGTTTCCAAAAGTGCCCCTCTCCTCTCTTATAAAATGGCATCTCCTCCCTCTCCACGTCACATCACATTGAGCCTTTATGCTCAGCCATCCACTGCCAATTTCTCTTCTCCACATCCCTAGAAACATACTATAGGTCCTTCTTATCTTCAAATACCAACTTTAGTGCCCTAAGAGGAGGATTAGAAGAGGCGTGACGAAGAAGAGGTAATATCCATTACTGATTCATTCAAATTCATTTCTTCTTTTACTTCCTCTTATTTAGTTATTTTATAAAAATTAATAAAATCAGTATCACTCATATAATGATATTTTATTATAAATATTAACAAACCCTAATTCACCTTTTATCCATCCTATGGAAAATGAAATCATTGCATGTGCGTACGTACAAAATACCGTCTCCACACCGTGGTGTAATATGTTTTTCCACCACCACATTACTTGTATGGGTATAACGGTATAAAGAATAACTATATATGGTTATTAAAACATTATACTAATTCTTAGATATTATATCATCCACTATATTTCCATTCAATAATTATGGGAACGATATCATCGCTCGTGCGTACGTACGGATTACCGTCACCATGACGCGATGAGATTCATTCTCCATGTTAACCACTCAAAAATGATTATAAAGTACATATAATAAATAATAATGAAATATATGAATTATTAATGATATTGGATGCATTTATATGTTATTTACTTACTTCCATTCAATTTAATAAGGAAATGAAAACAGCGTTTATGCGTACTTACAGACAACCGTCTCCATGAACGGTGTATTTCTTTTTATTTATTGATCTATTATATATATGTATATTCTAAATATATATTATATATAAATCATTTTTGACATTCTGGAAATACGTAATCATGATCTATGTAATCATATGAATAATTAAAATTCAAAACACGGATGATAAATGAAACGATTTTACCCAAAACGCTACTTTAACATGGAATTAACAAATGAACATATAATATAAAGTCATAAGTGAAACATATATGATAACATAAATATTATTATGGTCCTGTTATAAGTATATAATATGTTCAAACCCACTATACAAGAGTTTTAGACACGTACAGAAGAAATTGGACATAAGGTAAGGGTTAATTATTTCAATCTCATTCTTATCTGAGATTGTTTATTCATAAGTATTTATAGGGGTTATATTTTCCATCCTTGTCCATAAAACTGTTTTTCATAAAGTGTTAAATATTATTAAATGTATTTTTAAAGTAATATTTACCCCACTTTGACATTTAATTTGTGTTATGGAAGGAATCCATCTCTTGTATACCATACGAGGTACTTTTTGACTTTTCTGTTAAAAGTACGATGAGAATATTTTTTAACCTATAAGGCATGAATGGGTTTTTATTATTTCATAGAAAATTAATTACATGAAGCTTCCATTTCAATTTTTCAATTTTATTTTCAATTAACATCTTTTAGTTTAAAATTATATGACATGTTGATAAAGGAAAAAAAAATATGAAGTAGAAAGGATATTTTC
Organism: Viscum album; assembly: GCA_963277665.1. Classification (NCBI taxonomy): domain Eukaryota; kingdom Viridiplantae; phylum Streptophyta; class Magnoliopsida; order Santalales; family Viscaceae; genus Viscum; species Viscum album. The sequence continues at coordinate 1,997,184,907 of OY728151.1, forward strand.
CTCAAGAATGGAGTTCATGTGTTTTATCAAAATTATTTTCCATCGAAGATAATATAGGGTTCTATTTCTATCACTATTATTAAATTTATTTGATGATGGAATTATATTTAAGAAGTCCTTATTTATTATATGGATTATGTTATGATGGAATCCAATTTTTATTACATGGGTTATGCTAGGATGTATGATTTCTGATTTTGTGGCACACATAAGAGTGGTTTCATTATATGATGGGCGGTACTTATATCTCCCTCCAATGAATTGGGTAAAGATTTATATCTCATGAGATATACAACTATGGAATGACATGTAAATCTGGTTTAGTAATATAGGTCTGGAATGGCAAGTAAACCCGATTCAGTAATGTAATTTGCCCACTATGATGGTTTTGGCAGCAATGCCTTGGATACTATGGAAATCATATCATGTTCTTAATGGTTTTCCATAATTACATGTCTTATTCCCATGCTATTTCATCATGGTTAATGTTCCTTTGTGATATATGCCTTACGCACTGCCAAGATTTATGTCATTACTCCTGATTTTGATGTTTTATGTTCATGTTCTTATGTTCAAATGTTTAGGGATTGTTTTATGTTCTCCATGTTTACCCTTACTGTGCATTTGAGCTCACCCTTTTTATGTTTTATTTTCCACAGGATATAAAGAAAGGATTTAGGTAAGAAAACTAAAGTGGAAGACCTTTATGGGATATGTTTAAGATCTTTCACCATGATTAGAATATTATGTTCCGAGTTTCCAAAGACAGTAAACTAATACGGTCTTTGGGTGTCTATTTTTGTCTTGTATTAAGTATTACACAAAAGTTATGTAATGTATATGTACATCAATCTTTGGGTCTCTAAATTTGGTATCAGAGTAAAGGTTTAGTTAAACTTTGGAAACTAGGATGGGAAAACTTTAGTGAAATCCCCAGATATATTTCTAAGGTATGTCTTGGGATGTCTCTAAGGTTATGTATAAGTAGAGGTTATAGTCCTAGAATTATGGTAACGATCAAAGAATTAAACCAAATATGTTATATATTGAAGGTAATCCCCATTTATTATGTTGTTTTCCTAGAATGATTTTTTCCTCTCACACTATTCTTTTTGGGTTTTAGAAAAATGGATGGAAACATAAAGATTCATGATAATATAGAATATGATAGACAGTGGAATGATATTCTTCATGAGAAACCAAATGAAATTGGATATAGAAGTCCACATATTGTTAGTATTCCTAATCATAAATCTCATAATATGATCAATAATCTCAACTTTGGTAATTTTATTGAGTCAGCTAATAAGAGAAAGATGGAGTATCATGATGATCAAAGAGTAAAGAAAGTTCAATTTCCCTGATGTAAAACATGTGGGAAGTGGAATCAGGGAGAATGTTACAAAGGAACTTGAAAATTATTTTGGTGTGGAAAAGAAGGACACAAAGCTAGTAAATGAAATAAAAAAGGTTCAGTTAACACATTGTACAAGGATAATGGTATTGCTAAGACATCAAAAATGGTCAAATGTTTTAAATGAGGAGTATACGAGCAGTATACAATCCAATGCCCCAACGGAAAATCTCATGAAGAGAATCAGCATGGTCGAATGGGTATTATTTATGTTGATGATGATGAAGAGACTACAAATGATATATGAGATGAAAGAAGTGTTAAGGAATAAAATGATGAAGCTCGGCCAATGGTTTAAGAAGGTAGTGGAATGATTGCATGTTTATCAGGAGTAATTTTATATAAGTAATTTCATGTTAATATGGAATAAAGAAACATCTAAGGATTGTTACACTATTTTTTTTACATAAGTTCTTTTGAAATTATATGTTGAATGATACTGTAAACCATGAAAGGTTATTCAGATATTTTTGGAAAGCAGCTGGTATGCGCATAATGAAGGGGTAAGGAGAAAATGAAATGTTTTATAGTATTAATGAGCTCATGATTAATATAAGGAAAAAGTGATATCATGGTTTGAGTATATAAAAATTTTGGGATTTTGGTATGTTGAAAGAGTTTACTTTTGACAGCATTCATGTTTTCACAAATATTCTATGGTAATTCATGTTTCAAGAGAATAGATGATTATGGTATTCACATTTTTGGAATGTGACCAACAAGATATATCTTATGATACATGGGGGATAAATGATGGTATTCACATTCTTGGTTGATGAAATTTCTAGTAATCGTTTTCTTTATACTATGAGTTTGGATAGTAGTATTTTGGATAAGACTAAAGACTTGAAATGGATTATGTTGGACATAAGATAATATTGTTTAAGGAGAGAACCTTTTTTCGATAGTATTTCTGGAATGTTATAACATTTTAGTTTTAGAAAAAGGATAACTAGCAGGATGGGCGAAAACCCATCGCATCAGACAAGGTTGCGGGAATCGAACCCACAACCGAAGTGAGACAGGCCCTTATCGCCTACCACTGGCCTACAGGAAGTCCCTGGTTAGTAGAAACTAGTTTTCTTTTATTAAGTGGTATGATATATGAAGTCTGAGTCCATTTTTGGAACCTTATACTTTTAATCCCACCATAAGAAGGACTTATGTATATAAAATTCTCAAACCTTATGTTTGAGACAGATGGAATGACATATCATTCAATCACATGATTTTTTAACACTTCACGAAAGACAAATTCAACTTCATTTCATTAAGAGATGAATTGGAAATTGTTCAAGGCACAAACAATAGTGAAATGGTTCCAAAATCAAGTAAGTATTTCTTTTAATTAAACAATTCTTCAACATTAGGGAAATGATCTTCAAAACCAAAAATGTTGTCCCAGTACCCTCATATCTGATGAATCAGATGGTACCTTACATAATCACAAATTTATGGCTTTGTGATTGTTTTCTTTTTCATAGCCATGTTCTCTACCACTCTTCATCCAAACATGATGGTTAGATATCTATTCTATATACATATTTTCACCTATATTATCCTATGTGGAACCCAATGATGAGTTAATTTGGGTAACCGTTACATTTCTTGCATTCCTTTTGAAAATTAAGTTTTAGTATTCCTTTTTACGATGTGGGTTTCTATGAAATAAACTTTCAAGTAGTAAACCATTTATAACCCCGATGAAATTTGAGGGAGAAATTCATTTTAAGGGGGTAGGATGTAACACCCCGAGATTGTATGATAATTATTATTTTTAATTTATTTGATTTATTTTTTATTACACTTCACCAAGATTAGCTTGCGCTATACGCAATAGTGTATTATCTTGCAGTATACGCAACACTATTCTTGGCTTGGGATGCACACAATTTCACGTTATTTCAAATAAAATTCATTTTAAACAACACCAAGTGTAGATTTTGATCAATGTATAACTGAACTATATTTTGAGTATGTTATATGCAACACCAAATTAATCTTTCCCCACACGCAACCATGACGTGGCTTGCATTACATACAAGAGCGACCTTCATCAATAACGTGTGTTGTACGCAATACCGAGATTCACTAAACAACAATATATTATTATAATATTATTATGAACTACACGTTATGAATATTATTAACCTAATTTTTTATTTTATAATTTTATAATTCATCTTAATCATTTTTTGGAATGAGTTATGAGAAAAAAATCAATTTTTCAGATAAAAGAAGTATTTTTCAAAAAATACAGTTTTGTCACCTTTTGATGGCGCACCCATTTAAAATCTAATTTTTGACATGTTTATAAGTTAAATTTTACAAAATAAACTTCTTAATTTGAATCATGATATAAAAATTTACATTGGATAATGTTTTGATATTTTTCTGAAAACTTTCATATTTTGATGAATAGTAAAAACACGCTAAATTTTACTTAAAAACAAAATTTTCATCGAGATAATTTATATGGTTAAATTATAATAGTATATTGTTTTAAAGTATAAATAGAATATATTTTTAACATTTATTATAATTTATGTCCTTAGCATTAATTTTACATTGAATTCATAGGTAAAAACATTTCAATCTTTGACAATGTTTTAACTTTTAAAACCTGTTTTCTTAAAAGTGGGATTAATTTTTAATTCATTACTGAAACTTATTTGTTTTGAATTTTCAAAAACAGATTCCATATTTGGATTCAGTGGGTCCAAATTATGTTAATAGGTTACTTTTAATTTTTTTTATATTATGAATAGTAACTATGTTAATTTTTAATTACTACAATTAAAGGTAAATCTGGTAATTAAAGGTAAAAATAAGATTATAGAATTACCCTAAGACCTTCCAAAATTCTATTGGATGAATAAAAGTGTACCCATATCACATAAGGGTCGTAATAGATTCATTTTATGGACTTTGGACCATGGAAATGTTATTGTTAAAACAAAAGAAAGTGACAACATGTCACTCTCTTATATCTTATAAGTGTAATAATTTTAATTTAGTGATAAACCTCATACAACTTAGAATTTAAATAGTATCCATAAATATAATAAAATTATATACATTATGAGAATTTATTTATAATTTTTAGGGATTAAATAAATATCATAAATGATGACACAATAGTGATGTAGAAATTATTTTATTGATTGAAATATCAAATAAATGGTTTTAAAATTATAAAAATAAATATTATCTGAACTAATTATTGTTCTACACAATTTTCTAGATGAATATGACATGTTATGAGTCTATTAAATATTTTTTTTCAAATATATCCTCTGTGGGGATTTTATTTAAATTCAAATAAAATAATAGTGTCAAAATTGACATAATTGTTATTTTATAAAAATAACATAATATAAAATTGTTGAAAAATCACAAAAATAATTAAAAATGATAAATTGAAATTTATATGGTCTAAAATATCATAAAGTATCCAATTATGGACAATTAACAACAAATAAGTTATTATTTATAACAATTTAAAATTTAGGATTTTATTAACACAAATAAAATTAAATAGATTAAATAATGATAAATCAAGTTGATCAGGTTTAAAATAAATTACCAAAGTGTATAAATATTATTTTTTGATGATATTACAACCATTTCTCATCTAATATTTTTATTTGAGTCATTTTTGGACGTTTTTAAGTGGGTTTTGAGTTTATTATAAATTAATATTTCAGAAGTTTCCAAAATTGCCCCTCTCCTCTCTTACAAAAGGGAACCTCCTCCCTCTCCTCCTCACACCACATTGAGCCTTAAAACTCTGCCAAAACCTAACCATTTCTCTTCTATACTTCCCTAGAAACAAACTAGAGGTCCTGGTCTTCTTCAAAGACCAATGTTAGTTCCCTAAGAGGATGTTTAGAAGAGGCGGGTCGAAGAAGAGGTAATATCCTTTACCGATTCTTTCAAATTCATTTCTTCTTCTACTTCCTCTTCTTTTGTTGTTTCATAAAAAATTAATATCATAAGTATCACTCATATAATTATATGTTATTATAAAAATCTACCATCCCTAATTAACTTTATGTCCATCCTATGGAAAATGTAATCACCTCGCGTGCGTACGTACAGAATACCGTCTCCATGCCGTGTTGTAATCTGTTTTCCACCACCACCTTACATGGATTGGTATAATGGTGTATATAATAACTATATATGCTAATTATAACATGATACGAATTATGAGATATTATATCATCTACTCTAATTCCATTCAACAGTTATGGGAATGATATCATCGCTCGTGCGTACGTACGGATTACCGTCTCCACAACACGATAGGATTCATTCTCCAAGATAATCATTCAAGATTGATTATAAAGTATATATAATAACTAATCATGAAATATATGACATATTAATGATAATGGATTTTTTTATATGTGATTTACTTACTTCCATTCAATTTAATAAGGTAATGAAAACATCGTTCATGCGTAAGTACGGCCCACCGTCTCTATGAACGGTGTATTTATTTCCATTTATTGATCTATTATATATATGTATATTCTGAATATATATTATATAAAAATCATGTTTTACATTCTGGAAGTAATTAATCATGATTTGAGTAAACATATGAATAATTAAAAGTCAAAACACGGATGATAAATGAAACGATTTTACCCAAATGGCTACTTCAACATGGAATTGACCAATGAACAGGTAATATAATGTCATAAGTGAATAATATATGATAACAAAAATATTATTATGGTTCTGTTACAAGTTATTAATATGTTTAAACGCACTATATAGGAGTCTCGGACACATACAGAAGAAATTTGACATAATGTAAAGGATAATTATTCTAATCTCATTCTTATCCGAGATTGTTTATTCATAAGTATTTACTGGGGTTATATTTTTCATCCTTTCCCATAAAAATGTTTTTCATAAAGTGTTTTATATTCTTACATGTATTTTTAAAGGCATAATTACCCATCTTTGACCTTTCATTTGTGTTATGGAAGGAATCTTTCTCTTTTTTACCATACGAGGTACATTTTGACTTTTCCGTTAAAAGAAAGAGGATAATGTTCTTTTTAACTTATACATCATGAATGGATTTTTATCATTTCATAGAGAATTATTTCCATGAATGATAATTTAAATTTTTTCATTTTTATTTTCAATTAACTTCTTTTAGTTTAAAATTGTATGACATGTTGAGAAAGGAAAAAAAAATTGAAGTAGAAAGGATATTTTCCTCAAGAATGGATTTCATGTGTTATATCAAAATTATTTTCCATTTAAGATAATATAGGGTTCTGTTTCTATCCCTATTATAACATTTAATTGATGATGGAATTATTTTTATGAAGTCCTTCTATATTATATGGATTATGTTATGATTTCATCCCATTTTAATTACATGGGTTATACTATGATGTATGATTTATTATTTTGTGGAACACATAATAATGGTTTCATTATGAGATGGGTGGGACCAATATCTCCCTCTAAGGAATTGGGTAAAGATTTATATCTCATGTTATAGACATTGATGGAATTAAAAGTAAACCAGATTCAGTAATATAGGGCTGGTACGACATGAAAACCAGGTTCATTAATGGACTTTGTTCACTATGATGGTCTTGGAATTAATTCCTTGACTAGTATGGAAATCACATCATCTGATTAATAGTTTTCCACAATTACATGTTTTATTCCCATGCTATTTTATCATGGTTAATGTTCCTTTTTGATCTATGCCTTATGTACTACCAAGATTTATGTCATTACTCATGATTTTGATGTTTTATGTTCATTTTCTTACGTTCAAATGTGTGGGGATTGTTTTATTTTCTCCATGTATACCCTAACTGAGCATTTGAACTCAAACTTTTTATGTTTCCTTTTCCCCAAGATATAACTGAAGGATTTAGGTAAGAAAACTAAAGGGAAAGATCTTTATGGGGGATGTTGAATATCTTTCACCATAACTAAAAGATTATTTTCTGAGTTTCCAAATACACTAAACTAATACGGTCTTTGGGAATTTATTTTTTTAAGGTATTAAGTATTTCGCAGATGTAATGTAATACCTATGTACGTCAAGCTTTGGGTCTCTACAAACCACCAAGACCATTTCCCATAATAGTAGAAGTCAAGGCTAACCGCCAAGACCATTTCACATAGTAACACAAGACAAGGATAACTGCCAAGACTGTCACACATAACGTCTCATGAGACTCAACTTTACGCAACACATTGAAGCACTATTGGGGTACAAACATATTAAATAAATTTTATGAGGTTTTAAAGATAATACTTTAGATATTTAAAAATAGAAAATAGAAAAATATTTTATATAAAAATATAAGTCAAAAAATAATGTTTTCAGAATAATGTTAATAATTTTATAAAGAAAATGTTGGATTAACACAAAGGATATAATGCACATGAAATCGGGTAAAATTTTTGGAAGTTCCCTTAAAACGAGTTTTCTTAATATGAAGTATCGAAGAGGGAATCACTTAAAATAATGTATATCCACCAAAAGAGAATGAGGTATGGATCTAGAAACATGATTTTGGGTCATATAAACATCATGTAGATTTTATATGTAAAAATAAAAGACAACTTCATTTGGGTTAAAATAATGATAGAGAAATCTTAAGGAAAAAATGTGGTTCGGGTAGAATTTCTCACAAATTATTGGCATGGTATGTGATGTTCTTTAGTGGGATTAATGAGAGAGAACATGGTTTCTCAAAATTTATAAATCACAAGGGAAGTATGGTGACGTGAAAAATTATACCCCAACATTAGTAATTACAAATAATATTTCATAGCATAGGGGAAATTTTTGTATAAAAGTGACATATAGAGGATCCCTTACCTTAAGTCTATTGGTCTTCTCCTCTTGTTATTAATGAACTTAATAAAAAAATTCGGTATATTCATTAATGATTCCATAACCTCTTCTATATGTAATTGATTTAATATACCCTTATTGTGTTTATTCAGGGTCTTTTTAATGGGTTACGTGGTTCAATTTCATTGTTCGGGTCTATTTGTTTTCTTGGTTTTGACCACCGGTTTACTTATATTCATGAATGGAAAACAATGTAAGATGAGAATGTTTGTCCATAAATGAAGTTTTATTTTCTTATTTAACTTATATAAGATTAAATGGTTATAAAATTAATTTTTTTTGGAGTGAAGGTGGATCGTTATATGAAACATTAATGACAAACGCTTGAATTAATTTTTGTGATTTAGCTCAAAATTAACTTGGTTATTATTATTATTTTTTATAATTATGGAATAAAGATTACAGAATAATAAATAATATAAAATAACAATATTTTGGTCTGTTTCAACCATAAAAATGGTTTCATTTCCATAACTGAAGATATTAATAGAAATTAATAACCTGTCGTCCTTGATTGTACTAAATTTACACATCTGAAAATATGTTTTCATTTATTTTGAATAAAAGGTTGGGAGAAAATAGATGATAATTAATTATACCATTATCATAATATAAATCCATTACATTTATGTTACTGTACTTACCATACCATTTAGGTGAAGGGAGTTGAGGAAATAAATAAAAAAAGGAAAAAAATAAAAAGAATTGGAAGGATGAATATACCTCATGAGTTTATATCTTTGAGAGCCTCTTAATGGGAGAGGATTTGGTATTTTGAGAAGATAAATGGATGTTGGACGTGGGTGAGGGTCTTGGGGAGAAATTTTGGTAGAACATATCTAAGGTACATGCTTTGAGAGGATTGAAGAGAAGTGGTACGGAGGGAGGATTTTATAGTGGAGGAGTGGAGGGTTTTCATAATATTATAATCATTAATTTATTCTTTTTCCACAAGAAAAGAAATAGTGATGATTCCATAACCAAAAATAGAAGTAATTTCTTGTGAGCTCCAGATAATGGCCTTATATCAGCCATATATCATGTGAAGATATCAAAATTCATGTATTTAGCATTTATCATAAATTATCATATTTTACTATTCATAAAGATTTATGTATTATAGGTTAATCCTAAAAAATCACCATAAACATTTATTGATGTGTAGAATAAAAAAATGAACTCCATTTTTTAAAAAAAATCATTAAATATTATTAATTATTTTTTAATTAAAAATACATTTTACCAAAAAAATAACAATTTTAAAACATTTATTTTCTTATTCCCAATTATAGGTATATCGTACTTACAATTTGAATCATATTTATATAATACCATAGGCATGTTTACTATTCCTTATGGTATGTTACTATTCACATGGGTAACATTACTATTAATAGTGGTATGTTACTACTCAATAAAAATTAAGTTGGTTATATTAGACTCCAAATAACTTACTGATCGCAACCGTGTATGTCTGATTTTCAAAATTCAAATCCCAGAAGTGACAAACATAATGTTTAAAGGTCACATAGTACATAATAGTTCATTGTGTTCTGATTTCATGTGATTATATGACATAATCATAAGAAAGAAATTTCTATTGAAAAAAATTGGGTCGTTTCATTCTTTCCCCTTAAGAAATTTTTCTCTCCAAATTTCGTTTTACGTTCTAGGCCATAAAATGGTGGGGGTACTTTTCCTTCATTGCCTCCTCTGGTTCCCATGTTTCCACTTTGTACTTATATTTCTACCATAATTCATTGACCAGGTGAGTAGTCATGTTACGTAGAACATTATCCCTAGGATCCAATATTTTAACTGGCTGCTCCTCATAATAAAGATCATCAGCCAGGTGTATAACCTCTGAAGAGAGTACACGTGAAGGGTATAGTATGTACTTTCTTAAGAGGGATGCATGAAATACATTATCTAATTTGTCCATAGTAGGCGTAAGTGCTGGTAGATAGTCCATAGCCCCAATACGATCAAGAATCTTGAAGGGGTTGATGTACCTAGGACATAACTTCCCTTTGTATCCAAACCTCATGACCTTCTTCCATGGAGATATGCGTAGAAATACCATATCTCCAACTATGACCTCAAGGTCTCGTTGATGATTGTCTCCATAAAACTTCTATCAACATTAGGTTTCCTAGATGTTATGTTTAATGGTTTTCACCTTCTCCACCATTTTCTTCAACCATTTTAGGTCCTATAAGCTTACGCTCACCAATGTCATCCCAACACGATAATGTTATGTACCTTTTCTCGTAAAGGGCTTCATATGGATCCATTTGGATGCTCGAGTGGAAGCAGTAGTTGTAGGATAATTCAACCAATGGAATATTATGGTCACATCCTCCTTTGAAGTCTATAGAACATGCTCTCAACATATCTTCTATTTTCTAAATAGTTTTCTTAAACTGGCCATCAGTTTGAGGATAATAGGCCATACTAAAGATCATTTCAATGCTTAGATCATGTTGGGTAATTTTTCATAACTTCAAGGTGAATCATAGATCATAATTAGATATAATAGATATTGGTACTCCATGAAGCCTTAGCACATTATTAATGTAAATATGTTCAAGTTGATCTAATGAGAAGTCCTCTCAAGTTGTGATAATGTGAGTTTTCTTCGTAAGACGATCCAAAATGACCCATATAGCATTGTTTCCTCTGGATGTCTAGTGACATTTCCCATGTTAATGTTCTCCCACTTCCATGTTGGTATGGTTAGTTTTGGCATCATCCCCTTAGACTTCTATCTTTAAGCCTTCACTTGTTGACATACCAGGCCCTTTGATTTATACTCAGAAATATCCGACTTCATATTGTCCCACAAAAGTTCCCTCAGAGTTCTCGATACATCTTTGTGATCCTTGGGTGAATATAGAAGGTTGTGTTATGTGCGTAATTTAGAAGCTTCTTCATTATATCTGGATCATATTCAACACATAATTTTGACCGAAATATCACAACTCCTTCCTCATAAATCAAGAACTCATAGGATTTTCAATTTTAAATAGCTTCCACCCATTGTATAATTTCAACATCTTTTCATTAAGAATCATTTATTTTCTCTATAAGGGAAGGATAAGCAATCATTAGAGAATGGACTGATGAAGTTCCTTCTTTAATTATTCTAATGTCTATCCTCTGAAAATCTAAGATGATTGGATCCTTTTCAATTCTCATTGTTGAAAAGGTTGAAGGATCCTTTCTACTTAGATCATCTACCACCTTGTTTTCCTTACTCGGATGGTAATGGATTGATCAAACATAATCCTTGATGATATCTATCCATCTTCATTGGATCATATTAAGATCGTTCTATGTGAATATATATTTTAGAATCCTGTGATCAGTATATATCATACACTTCTCCCAACAGATATAATTCTACTAGATTTTCAATGCAATGATCACAACCGCCAACTCTATATCATCCGTGGGATTGTTTTCCCATGGATTTTCAGCTTCCTTGTGGTTTAATATCTCATTTTATCATTTTTCATAATCACACAACCTAATAGCTTATTTGAATCATAACTATACACCACAAGGAGTTCTCCACTTGTTGGGAGTGTGAGTACTTGTACAGTTATTAGAATTTTTTTGAACTCCATAAAACAGTAATCACATTCTTGAGTGTAGAAAAACATTACTCCCTTCGATCATGGGGTTTGAAAATCGGGAAAAAAAATTCACAAATTATGGATAATACCCGGATAGACCCAAAAAGATATGGATCTCTATTACAGATGTTGTCCTAAGACACTCTTCAATTTCCATTATCTTGGAAGGTTACATAGATATACATTTGTTGGTAATTACATGCCCCAGGAGTGATACATCCTCTATCCCAAAGTCACATTTGTTGTACTTTTCACACAGATTCTCCTTCCACAATGTCCTCAAAAAAGTATTAAAATTGTCCTCATGTTCATCATTTTTTTTAGAGAATACATGAATATCGTCAATAAAGAATACCAAAACAATTTCGAGGTAATCTCTAAATAATATATTAATTAAATCCTCGAAAATATCTAGAGCATTATTGAGTATGATGGACATCACTATGAACACATAGTGTCCATACCTTGTTCGAAATGCTATCTTGGGAAAATCTTCCTTCCTTACCTTTAACTGGTAATATCATAATTGAAGGTCCATCGTAGAAAAATAACTAGCCCCATGAATCTGATCGAACAAGTCATCTATCTATGGAAGGGGATACTTTTTATTTATTATGATTTAATTGAGCTCACAATAATCAATGAAGAGGAACATTGATCCATAATCCATCTTGACGAAGAGTACTGGCACACCCCATGGCGAAGCATTAGGGTGTATAAAACTCTTCTATAGATTCTCCTACAACTGCTTCTTCAGCTCTTCTACCTCTACAGTTTCCATTCAATAAGGTGTATTTGATATAGGTAGAGATCCAAGAATAATTTCAATTGAGAACTCAACCTCTCAGTCCGGAGGAAGACCAAAGACCACTTCAAGGAATACATTAGTGTAATCTCTCATGATGGGCATGTCTTCAATCAAGATTCTCTAACATGTCTCAATCATTTGGGCTAGATATGATTTCTCATAATGAAGCAATATCAACACATGATAGGATGATTATAAAGTAGATTCATCTTCCTCCACACACTTGTAAGGAATTAGAGGATACTTTTGGATGTGAAGAGTGATCCCCCATTATGAAAAGTTGATGGTGGCTTTATATAAAGATATCCAATTCATTCCCACGATAGCATCGAACTCCACTAAAAGAAGCAGTACAAGATTTTCTGGGAGGTTCATTCAACAAAAATTAACCTGGGAGGAGTTATAAACCATGGATGCAATAATTTCCTCTTCTTCAATTCTCACAGATAACTTTTCCTCCAAATTTTGAGGTGGTGTATGAATACTTCAACTAAACTAGCAAGATATGAAAGAATGTATATAATTGGAATTAAATTGTATGTTCTATATTATTTGATGAATAACTAGAATAACTATCACCACATCGTTGTCTGGATCCACCCCAGTAGTAGTGATAGTATAATCCCTTATATGTTTCCCTGGAGGTTGTTGTTGATTTCCTCCAGCAACCCTTGGCTTTGGATTTTTTTTTGAATAATTCCCATACTCCTTGTAGTTTTAACACTACACCAATGTCTCAGCATTGATCCAAATATTCCTTTCTTCTTCAACATTACTCGGATATTTTGTAACCTTTCGACAGTTCCTATCCAGATGGCCCAGATTTCCACATTTGAAGCAATTCTGGGTTCCCTTTAAACACTTCCCATTATGCTTCTTCACACAACTTTTACAAGTGAGATATTCAGGCATCCTTCCATCATGGGATATGTTTGTTGAACCACCCATTTTGTTCACCATTTTTTTCTTCTTGTCACCAAGCCCATGAGGCCACCGAGAGTCTCCAATATTAATTTCATCCTTGAGGGCACAACCGACAATATCCTCATAACTATCAAAGTCTAGAATTTCCAACACCTTATATAGACTTTACTTTAGCCTGATAAAGAATCTGTCCACCTTACTTTCGATGTTCATGAAAAATCGAGAGGCTTACCTTGAAAGTCTTGTAAAAAATTTTTATACACCCATATGAAATCTTCTTCCTTTTTCTTGAGATCGAGGAACTCTCTTTCCATATTCAGATAGAGGTTTCAAGGAAAATATTTATTGAAAAACATCCTCTTGAATTCCATCAAATCCATGGAATTAATTTCCTCTTGATAATTTGTATTCTAGATCAATGTTTACCACTGATCCGCTTCCCCATCAAAATGACAAACTTCCGGTACAACTTTCTCTTCTTATAAGTACTGGAGGATGGATAATATCTTTTCAATGGAGTTAATTAATTGTTCTATGAGAAGGTTATCAAAAGATCTATTAAACCTGGGAAGCCGTTTGTTCATGAAGGATTCTATAGAAACATGCTCTTTCCATGGAGGAGGAGGGTGTTACACATGATTCATTTTATTATTCATAACACAAGCCAACCGATCAAGTACTATCGTGAAGTTTTGAGAAACCATTCGCATCATATTAAGCATATCATTAAGATAATCTTAACATTTCCTATCACATTACTTGTTGGAATATGTTCTTCTATTTCCTACTATTAACTAATAAAAATAACATAGAATTATAGGGCTTGAATACTTATCAATTGATCATAAAAAAAGAAACATTGAATATAATATGATAAATTTGTAAGGGAGATGTATATCTTAAAATTGTGATTCCTTACGTTTAAATCTATGTTATCATCGTTCTACTTCATAACTTATATTCATATTTTATTTTTTATTCCCTTAATAATGGAATGTACTGTGCATATGAATTTACCAAACCACATCCCCCCAGAGTGTCAAACCAAGAGTCCAACAAGGCCTATTTTCTTGTACTAGGATACCCTGAGTCAGGCCCAAAACTCCTTGTCATATTTTTCACTCCTAGGTACATCTATTCTAGATCCACCTCTACATATTTGTATCCAGACATGGATGTGTTTTCTTGATAAAATAATTACTCTATAATTACCAAAAATTTACGGATGTTTTCTTATACATCATCTCATCTGTTTGGTTCTTACTAAAGTGATATATTCCAAATATCCAAAAAATAACTAGACCATTCTATGATTCTAACTATAAAAACCCTAGACTTTTTCATATAACCTTACATGATTTTATGCATAATTATACATTAGAGTACCAGCCAAGGTATGTAAAGTCTAGTGTATGGAATGACTAGGTACATAATCAAACATTATAAAAACAACCTTTTATTTAAACTCTATAATGAGATCCTATATTCTATTGTGCTCATATATATTCATAGGATAACTTGGGAAAAACATTAAAAGTGGGATGCGCTAAAGCCCAGTAAGGGAATAACAATAAGAACAAAGAATTATAACATTGAATATAATGTGTGACACAATGATATAAAAAAGTAATGTAACATATGGAATAATAATATATATAAATGGGATCATTTAAACTTGGAAAACCTCTAGGGATGATGGATGAAATATTCAAATTTAGGATGTACCAATTGTATGATAATATATTGATGTATTTCCAGAGGATTTACCTAGGAAACCACTAGAGTGGGAAGTTGAGTTTATTATTAATTTAATCATTGATTCAAGGGAAACATAAAAAACCCAATATAGAATGTCCATTGTGGAATTATTTTTGGAGAAGAAACAATAAGGGGAGTCATGTAATAATGGATTTATTCACCCTAGTGTTTCTTCATGGGGATTCCAAGTTCTTTTTGTCAAAAAGAAATATGGATCAATGAGGTTTTCCACTATCTATAGTGAAATCAATGCTATTAAAATAAAGAACAAGTATCCTCTGCCTCACATGGATGATTTATTTTATAAACTTCATGGATCTCAATTATTTTCTAAGATTTACCTTCATTCTAGATATCATCAATTATATGTGAAAAAGGAATATATTCCTAAGAAATAATTTCGAAAAAGGTATGGTCATTATGAATTTATAGTAGTTTCATTTAGATTGGATAATACACCATATTTTTTCATGAATCAAATGACCAGAGGGTTCAAGGAATATCTTGATGATTTTGTTGTAGTATTTATTGGTGATATCATGGTATAATCCAAAAGATACAATATCCATGAGAACAACTTTCTCATTATACTAAAGAATCAATGAAAAAATGAACTATATGGGAATTTTAGAATGTGTGAATTGCAGATTCATGAAATTTATCTTCTGGGACATATTTTCTCCAAGGATGGAATCTCTGTTGATCCTGCAAAGAAAAAGGAAATCCAATAATGGCTAGAATTGATGAGTATAATTGAGGTATGTAGTTTTATTGGTTTAGCAGGTTACTATTGCAATTTCATACATAATTTTTCTTGGTTGGAAAACCAATTAACCAAGATCACATGTAAAGGGGTTAAATTTGTGTGGACAAAAGAGGTTGAAGAATTTTTTGAATAATTGAATAGAATATTATTCAATGCTCTTATTATTCCATTACCTTCTATGAATTATGTGTTTGTGATTTATAATAAATCATCAGGGAAAAGACTTGTTTGAATCCTTATGAATAGTGAGTGGGTTATTTATTACGCCTCAAAGAAAATATAAATTCAGGAACAAAACTATACAACACGTGATCTTGAGTTAGAAGTGCTAATATTTTCTATGAAGATATGTAGAAACTATCTATATAGTGAAATATATGATATATATATATACCAATCTCAAGAGTTTGTGAAAAATTTTCTAATATAAATAACTCCACATGAGACCAATGAGAAGGCTTGATCTACTCAGGAATTATTATTTCAGAAAAGACATCCACCTAGGGATGGAAAATAAGTTATTAAATGCTTTTATTAGAAAGGACCATTAGAGTTATAAAAAAATGAGAGTTTAAAGGGATATAATGTTCATGGATCTAGTAATTATGGATATTGGAATTATCATTGTAGATGAAACATCACTACTTTTTCAAATTGTTTCAAAACAATCCTCACTATAACGGGTAAAAGTTATTAGTCTGGTGATGAGGATTTTCTAAGGAAAATTAAAGTTTTGAATAATGGTAGGTTCATTTACATCATATTTGAATATGGTATTTGGAAATTTGGGAAGAGGCATTGTATTCCTCATATACCTGAGATAAAAAGAGAATTTATAGATGATTCTCATAGATCCAATTTCAATATACATCATGGCAGCACTATGATGTATTGTGATTTGAAAGAACATCTTTTTTGGGAAAATATTAAGAGAGATATTATCGACTATGTGTTAAGATTTTTGTTTTTCCAATAGATGAAGGCTGAAAGAAAACATCATAGAGGATTTCTGCATACTCATCTTATAAATATGTGTAAATGGGATGATATTTCGATGGATGTTGTCATGTGGTACTAATGAATCCCTGTAGAAATGATACGATATAAATTATTTTTGATTTTCTTACCAAATCAGTACATTTTCTTGATATAAAATAATATTTACCAAATGAATAGTTAACAAGATAATATATTAATGAAGTTGTAAAAATCAGGGTGTACCCATTTTAATATTTTCTATCTATGATCCCCATTTTACATCACAATTATTGAAATGTCTTCAGAATTCCCTCAATACCCTACATTGTTTGATCACATTCTACCACCCTCAAACTGATGGACAATCAGAGTGGACTATTAAAACTTCAGAATGCATGTTAATATCTTTCTCACAGGACATTCAAGGTATTTGGGATCAGTTTCTTACTTCTATTATAATTTTCCTATAACAATTGATTCAGATAATGTATTTAGATGGAACCATATTGAAAGAAATGATGTACACTAACTTGTTAAGATTATGTTGGTGAAAGAAAACTTGTTGGCCAAGAACATGTTGAGGAAACAATAGAAAAGGTAAATACAATTCAGACCCATATCAAAAACAGCTCTATGTAGGAAAAAGAGTTATGTTAATAACTAAATAAAGGATTGGTAATTTCAAGTGGGAGATAATGTTCTCCAAAATGTATCTCCATGGAAGGGTGTTATAAAATTTGATAAGAAAGTTAAATAATGTCCCAAGTATATCAATCCTTTTGATATTTTTGAAAAAATATGAACTCTAGCTTACTATTTGGAAATTCCTCCATGTCTCTCCAAAGTTCAGGTTGTGTTCCACAAATTAATGTTATGGAAATAACTTCAAGACCCAAAAAAGGTACTCACTTGGGAAGAAATAAAAATAAAACCCAATATATCATATTGTTAAGAACCTATCAACAATTTTAATACCAAAGAACAAGTGTTGAGAAATGATATGACATTTCAGGTAAAGGATCATTGGGAACCATAAATTGGAATAGGTGACATGAAATCTTGAGGAAATTATGACGAAGAACCACCTAAATATTTTTATAAATTGATATTCTAGAATTTTAGAAGATGAAATAATTTGAAGGAGGGAAGAATGTAACACATCAAGCTTCCATGATACACCTAATTTTAAATAATTCTATAACTTGTATTGCACACAACACTGTGTTCGAGCACACCGTGAAGAGCCACTAAAAAAAGTAGTTATGAATAGTAATAACCACATTTTAAATTTTTTGTAATTTCAATATTAATATCATGTGTTTTCTTGAAATAAGAAAAAATTCAATTTTTTGAATAAAAGATGTATTTTTTTTAAATTTAGTTTTACCACCTTTTAATGGATAACCCCTTTTTAAATACAATATTTGACACCTTTATATATTATATTTGACAAATTAAATTTCATATTTCCAAGTGGGCGGTAAAAATTTATTTTGGACAAATATTTGGTTTTTTTATGATAACATTAATATTTTAATAAATTGTGAAAAATACTGCATTTATATTCAAAACTGCTTTTTCATCTAATTTATATATATTGTAAGATTATTATTTTAATTTTTTAGAGTATATTTATATTATTTTTTTATAATTTATTATAATTTACTCCATTTTAATTATTTTATCCTTAAAATTAGATATAAACACATGCCAATATTTTGATGGTTTTTACATCTAAAAAACCTGTTTTCTTATTTTTTTCAATTGGGATTAATTATAAATTAATTAATACAAATTCTGTGTTTTAAATATTGAAGAATGGATTTAATATTTGGAATCAGTGGGTCCAAATTATGTTAATAGGTTACATTTAGATATTATGAATAATAAATTTAATATTTTTTTATTTCCACGGTTCAGGATAAATCGGGTAATTAAAGGGAAAAATGATGTTATAAAATTATCATAACTTTTAAAAAATTATATTGGATGAATAAATTATACCCTTATCACCTATTTTTATAAATTTAATTATTTAATAGTCCCTTTACATTGAATATGACAAGAATATTATGAAAATTAATGAATGTGAGAAAATGTAACACTATCATTTCTTGTATGCATAATAATTTTAATATTGTGATATCCATGAGAAAACACTGATTATAAATTGTATCTGGAATTATAAAATAATTTAATACCTCATATAATTATATTTATAATTTTTAGATATTAAATAATTACTATTATTGATGAGACAATAGTGAATTAGAAATGATTTTATTAATAGAAATATCAAATAAATGTTATAAAAATATTAAAATAAATATAATATTACATAATTAATGAAATATTTTTTTAAATAACATAGAAATGTTTAAAACATATTAGGAGTGTTGGTTTTAAGTTATCATGTTGGAATTATTTTTTTAAAATTAAAATATTGAATAGTATATAAATTGAAAGAAATGATTCTTTAAAATAAATTATATTTTATTAATTGTTATAAAATTCATATAAATAACAGGATCAGAAAAATAACTTGTATAGTGTTAAATATTTCATAAATTATCTAATTGGTTTCTTTTTTCTTCATTTTATATTGACTATGTTAACCCTATAGTGTAAAAAGGCAAGTTGTCATGGTATCGGATAAATTATTTTACTAAGGGTTAACGCCAAAAGATAAGTTAAATTTTATGACCTAAACATGTCTAAATTTAATTAAATGAATATCTTTAGAATCATACTAATATAATATTGTAAAAAACCCACTTTTTTCCTTTTTTAATAGAAAATTACTTTATAGTAATTTAATATTTTAAGACCATCCTAAAGTTCCCCTCCACTCTCTTAAAAATAGTCAATTCACATTCCCATTAATTCACACCTCTAAATCCTTTCAGTATCCAAAAAACCCTACCCATTTCCTATAATAAATTCTCTAAATACATTCTAGAATACTTTATTTTGGATGTCATCCATCCTAATTAGTCCTTTTATGCATTTCAAAAAGAGATACCCAAAAAAGGACTACTCTTTTTATCACCTCTTTCAAAAATATTTTCTTATTTTACTTCCTCTATCTATGTTGTTTCCATACCAAAGTAATAACTATATTATAAAAAATAAATGGTGATGTTAGTATAATAATTTTACAACCATATTACACATTTTATCCATCATACAAATGATAATATCTCCATGTATGTGTACATATGGCTTACCGTCTCTATACCGTTGTGTAATTTGTTATTCAACACTACATTATTTTGATGGGTATAATGATGAGTATAATGGATATAAATAATTAATATAGAATTATAATTAGAATTTATAATTAATATATCATCCAATTATATTCCATTTATTGATCAATTGAATGATATCATTGCTCGTGTGAATGTACAGCCTACCGTGTCCACGACACAGTGAGATTTATTCTTTACGCTAACCATACAAGAATGATTATAAAATTTAAATGATGAGTAAAAATAATAATTTTCAACCTTATATCATTCTTTATCAGAATAAAATACATCCTATGTGTAAGAAACATGACTTACACAATAACAAATGCATATGAAAATGATACAGTTAACACCCAAAACATTGGTAATACTGAAATATAATTAACAAAATTATAAAAGAGGATCATTTATGATATCATAAATATGGATATGGTCCTAGAATAATATAATAGCATGATTTAACCATTATACAAGTGGTTAACGCACCATCGACTAAACTAAAGTACAAGGTAAGAGATAATTTCACAATCTCATTATTATCTAAGGCTATTTATACGTAAGTACATGCTGGGAAATATTGATCTTCCAGGCCCATGTTTATTAAAAATGTTTTCAAACTTATTTTTAAGATTTTATTTAAGGGTATCCTTAATTTAACATCTTTTTAATGGTTTTAAAGATATATTATTCAAAATCTTTCTCATTATTAGCCATGTTTTCAAAATGGTTTTATGGTTTTATTTATATAGAGATGAATTTTTTGATATGTTAATTATATTCAAAATATTCAAAGTGGTGTGGGAAACTTTTATTTGACAATAAATTTTTAAATTTATTCTTTTATAAGTGTGTGGATTTAGAATAAATGAATTTAATGAATAAGGGGTATTTGTCTCAATATATTTATAATGATTTTATTTGACTATTTCCATCTATGTTAACTTCCATTATGTGAATTTATTCTTATATAAGGTTGATCTATTATGATACAATATTTCATTTGGTATCGAAGGGTCTATGATATTTTTAACTATGGATGTTCAATTTTGATACCATTCATGGTTTGTGGTTAATGTATGGAAATTTATTATTTGACTTTTAATATGAATGTTTATGTTGTGTTTAAACCTTTCGTAAGATGAATGAATTAGAAATAATAAGTGATGGGTGGGGCCTGATATAATCCCTCAATGCAATGGTAATTCTCATTAGACAAATAATTGTCTTGTCACAAGGTGTTAATGATATGGATATTTGGTGACTTAGCACAAGGCCTTGACGGTATATTTAAGATGTATGATATTATGCATTCCCTCATTATGAGAAATGTTATTGATATTAAATCTGATTGTTGGACTAGTTGAATATCCATATTAATATTTAAATGGAATTATTTGATTTATTTCATTCTATATTATGCGTACGATTATTTTTTAAAGCCTTGTGTTTCATTTTTATACCTTTCCATAAAAGTTTATGCTTATTTATAACATCTTATGCTATATTTTTATCCTTACTTGGCATTTCAGCTCACCCCTTTCATATGTTTCATTTTTACCTAGGATGTAAAAAGTATATTATGAATTCTCTATAGAGATATTCTATGGGATATGACTGTTTTGAAAGAGCATAATATGTTTTTTTCATTTCATGATATAGTGTAAAACATTTGTTTGTATCTAGTATTTCCAGGGCTAATAAAGTAATTTGTCTTTCAGGATTTGATTTCTTATGGTCACGATAGTTTATCATAAAATAATGCATAGGCACTGGGAAACTAGGGTTGGGATGTTGCAAAATGGAAACTCATCTCTTATTTTAACACTGGAAACCTTAAAAAATTATTGGAAAGACCAAAAATATAAATTTATTTGAAGAAGAGTGAAACCAATATAGAACAAGATCAAATTTTTAAAAATAAAAAAAATGTAAAAACATATATAAAAACCATGGGTTGACTCACATAAAGAACTAAATTAAAATTTTTTAGTTATAAATTAGTGAAAACTTATTATACTAGAAAAAAATTGGAATGAAATCCCTTGGTATTTAATTCAAAATAATGTTTAATTATTTGAAAATTTACCAGCATTTCTATATTCTCTTCTATAATGATTTTAGTAGATTCATTTTTCCAAAATAAAATAATAGTGAATGGTCCAGACCACTTGGATTTGAGCTTCCTAAAAAAGATAATGTCTAGAATTAAAGAGATGAACCATCTATCCAACTCTGAAATCATTGTTTTTAATTAAAGAATCGTGAAATAATTTGTCCTGTTATTTTAAATACTTCAATTATCTCAGGAATAAACCCTAATTTCATTCAACACACATAGTTATAGCATCATCCTCCCTCCAATAATCATAAAATCAATGTTCAAATCATTCAAATCCTAATATGACTTGTGTTACAAGTCCATATGTAAATGATAATATTTCCTTATAAATAACCTATAATGAGTCATAAAAAATAGTGTTTTGAATATGGTTATATAATCCCATAATTAATAATAAAATTTCAAGGTCCAATCATTCCTATAATTATATGAATTTTTCTCTGAGATCAATTTTAACTCTAAATTTGAAATTTTAACTAGTTAATTTTATCACATTCTTTTAAATTATGATTTAATAACTTCCAATATGAAACATTAATTCCTTGGTAGCTATACTGAGGAGAATCCCCCTATTCTCCTATAAATGAATTCTATAATTTAATTATTCAAATATTATTTTTTAATTTCTAGATTTATTTCAAACTGTTTATACATTAACAGATTTTAGAATTCATTCTTTTTTGAATTAATATTCTCATATCCACTAGACCACAAAAGAGGCCAATTACATATTCTCCATTACTTTTAATCATGATAAGTGCGTTTATTTAAGGTTAATTTGATATCTATGGTTACTGGGCTATGCATGATGGAGGTTGTAATGATGATTTCATCCCTCCAGTTTGACAAAAAATTCCTGAGTGAGTAATTTAGTGAGATTTAATTAGATTAAGAGATAAAATTAGTGAGGAAAAAATTAATAATGATTTAACATGCCAGTAAGGGTATATATAGGGTTAGGCTAATTCACTTTTAATTAATTTTAAAACAATCAAAATTCAATCTTCTAATCCATTTTCAACAATTGAACCCACAAGAAAAGCGTAACACACCCACAACTATATCCTCTCTGAAGACAAACATGAACCCCTATTTCTATATTTTAATTTGTAAAAAACATATAATTCCTTAATAAGATAATTTTTTATGTCTCTTTAGTTAATCAACTAAGGTATTGGAGTTATTTCTTGGGAGTTATTACAATATAAATTAAAAAACTATGTGAAAATTAGATGATGAGCATTGAAATAGAGAATGAGCGAGCGTATGCGAGTGTCCAACCTCATGATTAGAATAGTGATAATATAAATAAATAAAACTCCTTGGGAAATTATATTTTTTCATATTATATATTACAATATTTTATAAGTGTCTTAGAATACTGATGATCTGACCCACACAAGTTCCTAGAAAACAATAGTAATTGGTTATTTTTTTTGAACACTACTATTCTTTTGAAAAATGAAACATTATAAAATATAATTCAAATAATGAAGTGGAAATATATTTTATCATTAAAAGTAGTTTTTTTATTTACCTTGGAATTCAACATTGATGAAAAAATCAGGTTTATGTATTGGGGATGTGTCTTAATTGAAGTTAAACAATTTTTTACTACAAACCCATCAAAAAAACAACATACATTTTTTAAAATTTTGAATTTATAATTCTTTATATTTATTATTCATTGGAATATTTTATTTACAAAATTTTGATATTTTAACTTCCACTTTTAGGTGGTAAACATTTTTTTAAATGTATTTAATTAGTTCCATGGATTTCTTAGTCTCTTAAAAAATTTGTTTTTAGAAAATTTTACAAGTAGTATTCACAATCATTATTGCTTTTGAATATTTTAACTAAGTTAAAATATTTTAAGAAGTTAATTTACATAAACTGTGAAAAGAAAATCCTAATCTATGTAGAGCATATATTCTTTTATCATTTCATTCTTTTATTCATGAAGTTGTGGGATGAGTTATTTATCATGTTTTTATTTATTAAAAATTATCATGAAAATCGAGTGACTAATTATTATTCCATTTTTATTATGTTATTCGGTTCATCTAGATTTAAAGTGATTTTTGGAATTCTTAGTTAAATGAAAAGTTAATAATGTTTAATCATTTTCAAAATTTTCAATCTATGTCATTTTTCAAAAATCATAACTAACTATTTTAAAAAAACCTTTTTATTTGGAGATGAGAAAATTCCTTTTCATCGTGAAAGAGTCCATGAGAATTTTTTTTATGAAAACTAAATCTTTGTGGAAACATACCTTTTCAATATTTATAATTTATTTATATAACTAAATTTGTTATAAATGAATTCTTGAGGTCTGGAAATTTTTATGTGTGGTTCAATTTTAAAAGGCCTTTAATTGGAGATTTTTTTTGCATTATTTCATTAAGATTTTGATGATTTAATTAATTAATTTTTTCATAAATGTAAAATAATTGGGCTTTAATAATTTTGTTAATAATATTTTTAATTTTTAATTTTTATATTTAATTTAGTATTTTTACATTTATATTACTAAATTTTTCTGCATAAATTTTATTTATATTTTATTTCTAATTTCCTCTTATAATATTAATTTGATGTGTTTCAGTTTTATTTTGGAATTTAGTAATTTTTTTAATTTATAATAGATGAAACA
The DNA here is from genome assembly GCA_963277665.1 of Viscum album. Classification (NCBI taxonomy): domain Eukaryota; kingdom Viridiplantae; phylum Streptophyta; class Magnoliopsida; order Santalales; family Viscaceae; genus Viscum; species Viscum album. The sequence continues at coordinate 1,997,210,132 of OY728151.1, forward strand.
TTTATTTAATATCAAATCTATTTTTTAATTGTAATATATTTAGATTTTAATTTACATTATTAATAATAATTTTGGTTTCACGTTTTAATTTAATTACTTCAATATTATTTTAAAACTTTTTTTAACTTTTTCTATGTTTAATTATAATTTACATTTTAAATAATTAATATAAATAGGTTTTAAATTTTACTTTTTTTGTTCCAATATTTTCATTAATTATTAATGGTTATTTTTTTATCATTATTTAATTATACTGATTATATTGTAGTGCATTCCTACCATACTAAAATCCAGGTCACCTCTTCCATGATTGTTGAACTAAATACCAATTGGAAAGAGAGCAACCATCAATCCATCTACTGCTACTATTAGGTGCCTCTACCTCCCTTATCATTCCCGTTACCATTACAGAATATTTTCCTACCACTCCACTCTTCATAACCATTATACCATTCACCCATAGTACCTTACTACTGGTGTTAAAATACAATACTACTTATGTACCACCTTCCTCAAACTATTTGAGCTACCAACACCTCCCCTTTCCATGGATCTAACTCCATAAAAAACCTTCCTCTACTACCCCCATCCTAATGTCCAAAACTCATGGTACTATATCCCCCTCTACCACTAAATATCTATTGTTGGGATAGAAAAATTAATGGTCCATGATGCAAAAATAACCATGAGATAAAAATAAAGTGAAAAATTTAGAAATAAATTACACCAGATGTTACCTGGAAACCTCCCCCCCCCCCCCAAATGGAAGGGGTAAAACACCATGGGAAAATAAAAGGATAAATATGGGTATTCATGGGTACACACTCCATAACTATTATAAGGATAAAACCCTCATAAGTATCTCTCTTGAATAGGTGGGTAAAATACATAACAAAATACTGCAAAAATGGGCTCTATTGATAAAAGGGATACCCAATGAATCAAATAGGATGAGTAATAAGATGAGATATTGAAATGGGATGAGTATCTTTCCTTTTATAGGTAATAATAACCCTCTAGTACTCATATCCCACTGGGGAATTCTATGGTTTGGAAACCAAACACCAACCACCACCATCACCTCTTTGATAAAGGAGGGGGCAGTGCCATAGATGGAAGAATTCTACTGACACATCTCCCACATAGAGATTTGGTTGAGAGCCAATCACGTCTCCAAAAAGAATTTCTATCTTCTAGACATTCTTCTTACATATATGTGAGGTTGCTCGATGATATTCACTATCTGAACTTATCAGAGTTAATTTCCTTCTTTATGAAATTTTCTATATTTTCTTTAGTGTGAAATTTATGCATATAAAAAATTCCTTCCTCCAACACATCTCGAAAAAAGTGATATTGTACAATAATAAGCTTCGTCATGGAGTGAAAATATGGATTCCTGGTAATGTGAAGGGTGTTATAACTATCAAAAAACAAATGATTATTCTCACGTTTATACTCGAGATCCTCCATCATCTTTCTTATCCAAATTTAATCTTTTATGTCCTTTAAAGCTACCATATACTCTCCCTCCAATAGGTATAAAGCCACAACAGACTTTAAATTTGAAATCCAGATCATAGCTTCTCCTAAAAGAGTAAACACATAACCTTTAGTAAAATTCCTTCAGTTAGAATCACAGGAAAAATATGAATCAACATTATTTTCATTGTAATATTCTATCATCCCCAACATAATGCAACATTTGAGGTCTACATGATGTGTCTCAGTATCCTCTTCATTGTGCTCCAATAAGCCCATCTAGGATTCTTGATTTACAAACTAACTACTCTTACTATATATGCAATTTCAGGTCTTGTAAAAACCATATAAATCATCAGACTTCCCATAACTGATGCATACAGTACTATAGACATCTCTATCATCTCCTATTCAATGCTAGGAAACATTGTGAAGGATAACATGAAATTAATTGGATGTAGTGTGGTTATTGGCTTCAAATGTTGTATATTGAATTATTTCAAGACCTTCCATAATAATTTATTCTATGACAGCCATATATTCTCATTATTTCTATCTTGGTAAATATGTATCTTAAGAATCTTTCTTTATGGTCCCAAGTCCTTCATATCAAAATCCCTAGACAATTGTGCCTTCAACTCTTGGATCTGAACATTATCGGTGCCTACAACTAACATTTCAGCCACATAAAATAAAAAAAGATAAAATAACTTCCATTTGAACCCTTAAAATTTTCCCAAGGCTATGAATGAAGTATGATGTATCCAAGTCTTATGATATAGGAATAAAATCCCGTGTACAAGCACCTCGATGATAGTTTGAGAGAGTACTGAGATTTTTTCAACATGAAAACCAAGTTATATGCCCTTATAATACAAAACCCTCTTGTTGGAGCATATAGATATCTTCATTTAGATCACCATGGATCAAAACAATCTTCACATCCAGCATATCAAGATGTAAACTATATGTATGAAAACTCACCAGAATTAACCAAATATTATTTAGTTCAACAATAGAAGAAAATATTTCTTTGAAATCAATATCTTCCTTCTGAGTATATCTGTTGACCACCAGTAATGCAAGATATCTTTCCATATGGTCCCTTCCATCCTTCTATATTATAGAGACTCGTTTTTGTGTGGATATCCTTCCTTTCATGAGGTAATGGAACAATATTCTAATTATTATTCTTCTATAGGTATTTAAGTTCTTTTTTTAGCACCTCTATCCCTAAGGATACATCTAGACTATGTGTATCATCCACAAAAGAAAATGTCTCTCCATCCTTTGTTAATAAGCAGTACACAATTTTACTCTCATTAAAATAGTCTGAGTTCCATAATGGTTCTCTTTACTCTTGAGTTTACCATCATAGTCCAAACATGACTGGTACATGATCTTCATGCTCTAGTAATTCTTCAGAAGAAAATGGTTCTACCTGGGATTTGTTCTCTACTTTGACTATTATAGTTTTTGTATTCTAATTCTCTAAGTCTCGATCAGTTGTCATTTTCAACTTTTCTTCTCCAAAAATGGAAAACCTACTAATGATAAGTTTTTGGGTTGTGCTATGCAACAAATGATACCAATTCACACTATTATCATACCCTAGGAAGATAAATTTATTGGATCTTAAATCCAACTTTGAGCTTTCCTGGTCATTAAATATTTTATATAAATTAATTTTAAAATTTTGTAATTATGAATAGTCATTCAGTTTAATAATCCACTTCTCCCCTAGTGTCTTCAAATAAAACTCCATTGATAGAGATTAGTTGATCACATAAGATGAAGTATTCACTATTTCTACCGAAAATTCTTCGGCAATTCATCCAGTATTCAACATCACTGTTGTTCTATCCAACATGGCTATATTCATCTACTCTTCATCTCCATCCTTTTGAAAATATTATTCCACTAATAACTATCTCTTGATTCCTTCCTTCTAAAAAAAGTATCAAACTCTTATATTGTATATTCTCCACCATTGAGAATCCCCAAGAAACATGATATTATTTATAGATTCATGTCCTTCCATGCTATGAATGTTTGGAAAACATAAAAAGCATCTACCTTCCTCTTTATTGGGTACACCCAAAATCCCATGTAATAATCATCAAATAAGTATACAAAATTCCTTACTCCTTTTAGGGATATATATGGTGATTTCCAAACATCGAAATTGATCAAACCTAATATTTCCTTGCTTCATGTTGATGACGTACTGAACTTTATGAAGTGTTTCTTCCCCACAAAATAAATAGGTAACCTTTATAATCTAGGGCATAAAATTCTGATCTATAAGAATATTCTATTCTCATTATAACATATGGAAATGTTTATGATTCCATAACATCATCAACTCTTCTATCAAGGCAGTTGATGCAACAACTATCTATGTCTGCTTGTATTTCTCACCCATAATAATGTACAGGATCTTTGAGATCTTCTCTACCTTCATTACCATAAGTGTTCCCTTAAAAATTCTCATCACTACATTCTCGGTGTGACTCTTGAATATGATGTGATAAAATAGTCCCATAGACAATATGTTCCTTTTCAGACCCTTCTTATGGTATACTCTTTGGATGAATCGAACAATACAATCATGAATATTTAATTTCATGGTACTAACTCTAAAGGTATTCAAGTTGTGGTCATTCCCAATGTAAAAAATTCCATACATGATGGATTCATATAGACATCTTGTTTCATGCTTCTCCTCATTCGATTATTCCTGCATCGTTGAAATTTTTCTTTCTTTAAATAGTCATCACTACTTAATTGACCAGAATGTATCCCTTCTTAGAAGTACTCACCACATTCCCCTGAGAGATCATTTCACTACTCATGTTATTCCAAAAATACTTCTTGATGTATCCCTTCATGGAACACTTGAAACATGGGACAATATATTTATTAATCCTTTATTTGGATAATCCATCATTTATGCTTCCACTGGAACCAAGTTCCATTATCCATCCTCTCTCCATTGATAGAGATTCTTCTTGGTGAGAACTTGTTTTACTGTCCTACTTGTTCTTGTCCTGACTATCTTCTTCAATAATTATAGTTTTAATATCATTTAATGGAAACATATACATTAGAATATTTTTGGGGAGGTTGATGATGAGTTTTCCATATGATTTTGGAAAACTTTGGAGGAAAATCTCCACACTTTTAGTATCAACAATTTTATAGCCCAATGTTGCAAGCTGTGAAGAGTGGGTATTGAGATTGTTGATGTGTTCAGTCACCAATGATGAATCATCCATAAGAATATTGTACAATTTTTTCTCTAGAAAAAATTTATTTTTCAATGACTTGGCCTTGTATAACTTCTTCAGAGTCTCCCATATTTCCTTCAACATATTTGTCTCAACAATCCTCTATAGGACCCCTTTTTTCAATGCCAATTGGATTTTGGAAATATAATTCCCATCCATTTCGTTCCATTTCTACATCATAACACCCATTAGCCTTTCTGCAATTTCTAATAGGCAATTATCTATCCACCACACTTACTAAATATTAATTTTCTATTAAAAAAATTATTCCAATTAAAATTCTCAATCTCCAATTTCACAACCCTCTACACACGTCATAATTCCAGAACCTCCTCTATTTCGCAACAGTGTATTTAATAATCTCAATATTTTTTTCTAATGTGAAAAATCAACCGGTGTCGCAATCATAGAAAATAATCAAAACTAGGATAATTATTAATAACTAAAAATAGGAAAAGTACTATGTGAGAACCACCCCTCTGATACAACATTAGGGGATTTAAAAATGATAGGTCCATGGTGCAGTACTAATCACTATATAAAAATAAAGTGAATGTTTTAGAAATAAATAAAACTAGATGTAATGTGGAAAATATCCAATTAATAGGGGTAAAAACCATGGGTAATATCGAAGGATCATGATGGGTAAATTTGGGTACACAATCCATCACTATTATAAGGAGAAACCCCTCTCAAGTGTCTCTCTTTAATATTTGGGGAACAATCCTCACAAAATACTGCACAAATGGGCTCTACGGATATATATAATAATTGGTGAAGTTGATGGGATGAGTGATAAGATGAGATGATAAAATGGGATGAAGATCTTTCCATTTATTGGAAATTAGCGCCCATTACTTATCCTCTCCCACTAGGGTATTTGGTGGGTTGACCACCAAACACCTACCGCCACATTCCCCTTTTTGACAACGGATGGGGCGGTGTCATCCGTGGAGGAATTCTTCCAGCATCCACTACTACAAACCTTACTACCTCTATTGTAACTTCCACCATCAGATAATAGTACCTTCAAATGAAGTTCCACCATTTTGGATTTTCACTCAGAAAATATCATCATATGAAGAATCATATCAGTCAATAATCCTCAAATGAAACATCACCTCATATGTGTCATATCATGTCAGCACCCCCATTTGAGTCAAATCTACCGTTGTTTCAAGTTCCACCCAAACTTGTGTTCCACTATTGAAGAAAATATGAGTAGGGATTATACATCGTATCTATAAAAACGTCAACCATGGTTTTAAACGTAAATTGATGATGAAACAATGTGATTGTAGAACCTTCATAGAATAACGATACTTAATGGTTGTGTTTGGACGAATCCCATTTCGAGCTCACTGAGATTAGGGGTATTCTCATTTTTATGGAATCTTAATAAATTTTTGAGAGATTTTCATCTTGATGTTAGAGTGATGACTGAGCTATTCCAGTGGGATGATCCATAGATAATGTAGAAATCATTGATAATAGATATTTTAATATTCGAGTTCAATATATTTGAAGATGATTAACCCCAACTTTGGAATGTTGTCAATGATTTGGGGCATAAAATTGAGTTAGGATATTTTTTGAAAAAATAATAGAAATCAACAGTAAATAATGAGTTGGTATCAATCCATGAGTGATTCCCTTGTGTAAAATTAATAAGAAACCCTGATTTTATAGAAAAGTAATTATTTTGGTTAGTCTTGGTTCTATTATAGTGTCTTGAGAATGGATTGATTGTTATTCTGAGTAAGAACTGAGATTTCCCATGGTATTGTTTTTCAAAAACATAAAAAATTGTGAATTCAATAGGAATTATCTAAAGATTCTTCAAAAATAGACCACATGTGGGTCTATTTAGGTTTTTATAAGTGCTCTAAAAAATTCACATGTAGTTTTAAAAAAATACCATGATCAGTGACACATGGTAAAAAAAGAACAGATGACTGAGCTAATTCGATGAATGATTTCAGTGATGTCCCAAAAAATAATGGAAATACAAATTCATAAATGGACACAGATTATCATGGATCAACACACTATGAAATTATAATCTTAAAGAGATATGATCATTTTATATTTTGTTGTAATGAAATGAGTAGAGAAGTGCTGATCATGATCCCTATTTTAGGGAAGATATCTTCTCTCCTTTTAATCCTTCATTATAAATTTGTAATAAAATTTAGATATTTCATTCTTTGTTTGACATTATATGATTTTTGGAAAATATTTTTCATGGGGGAATTTGATTTTTCTATTTTTTTAATCTCTTTTCATCATAAATAATTTCTATAATAAAAATTATGCCCCATGCATTCTAATTTCATTACATTATACTCAATCGGTGAGATTGATTCAATTAACAATTCCTCAATTATAATTTTTTGGATGATTTATGGAAGTGGGTAGATTTAAAGACCATCATTCTACAAGTTTAATTTGTTTTATAAGGATATTAATCAATCATGTTTTTAGGAAGCACTTTCAATTAATTTCACCTTGAAAAAGAAATCAATTTTAACCAGTTATAATTAATTTCCCCTTACATCTTTCTCGATTGTTCTTCCAAAATCTAATTATCACATTCATTTCCTTTACTTTATTCATATTCTCATCAAAAATTCACATATTCGTCATCAAATATATTTCATAACAAAAAAATATGTTCAATTATTTTGGTGTTTTTATTTTCAACTTCTGGTCACCATGATCTCAATTAACCTCCACTATGGGTCATAAAACCTACACATTTCAATAAAATAGTAAATATGAGTTATAAATAATTTAATTTTCACATATTCATTTATGTACATTTCATATAACTTCGTTTTCCCCTGAATGACCCCCAGGAAAAAAACATATTTCTCCTAATTTTATCAACACATGGTGATGAGAGTCATCACATACTCCCTACCATAAATTCTTCCCACCCTTGAAAAGCCTCAATGGTCAGTCAGTGGCCATGCGTTCACTCCAAGAACAAGAACAACTGATGGTATCATGACAGTACAATGAATGATCTTACAGTACCCCAAACTCTCCCTACATAAGAGTAATTTATCCATGAATGATCTGATGCTCCCAACATTATAAGTATTCTTATCATCACCACACAACCCAAATTGAAAACCACATAGCTGAAAACTATTCATCGTCAAAGATAATGATAATATGTGGACTAACCACTTACACCTAAGTGCCAATTCAAGAAATACAATAGATTATTTTTCTTGCCTCCCCGAGAATGAAAACTTACATACTCAACATTCAAATTAAAATTTGGTTTTCAACCTCCAATAGCCTATAGTGCACTACCAAACATAAGGCATTCCTTGAACCACTCATTGAACAGGGACCACAATAGGTCCACCATGGACACACCACTCGAGTATCTTCAAGACCCGAACACATTTAAAAAACCCACACATGGCCCACTGAAACAAACCAAAACCAATAAGAATTATGCCTAAAATGTGTGTACATTCCCTTATAAGACAAGGCTTTATACCAAAAAAAGAACAAACCATAGCGTTCCTTATCATAACATAGGGATTTTCCTAAAACCTAGCAGATGATCTCATAATCCCAAATGCACAATAGTACTCACACACACATGGGACAAGTCCTAACGTACATAGTCTAATGCACCTAAACCACTAACCATACTCCCCTTCTAAGTCAGTTACAACAATTCAATGCTCCGACAATGCTCATCTTGAAAATCACAACAAAACCCTAATGCCATGATCCACAACATTACCATCCTACACTTAGTGTAGATCCAAATATATAAGTGTCTAACCATGATATAACCACAATATCCAAATTGAAACTAGGAACAAACAAGACCATTAATCCAAACAAACATGCTCTATCAGACAAACCATGAGACTGGAAGCACTCCCAGTACTCAACCTCTCAAGACCCATGAATTCCCACACACAACTACCAAAGTCCCTTCTCATGAAACAACCTCTGGTGGTAGAAGAACTTAATATGAAATTCCAATGGAAATATTAGTAACATCCAATAAAGTCCCTAGTGAAAGAAAGAACTTGATCCCCACCACAAGACCCAGTACACAATGTGTGGGAGGAAAAAAAATCCATCCATAGAAACATGAAATTGGGAGATTAGGGAAACTATTCCCTCAAGGAAGATCATTCTCAATCAAAAAAATATTGCTAGAATTAATTCCATTATCGAGCCACAAATAGAAACTATAGTGCATATAACTCCTACACCAACCCACTAGGGTCTCCATGTTTACCATGAGGGAGGGACTACATCTCTATCACCAGTGGACATCCCTCCATCTAATCCACATGGCCAATTAATAGAAGAAAATATATAAATGTGGTTTAGTTGAGTAGAATTCCATCAATAGTCTTTTCGGGACAATTCCATATAATATTTTTGACACTGTAAAAAACTAAACCTCCATCATTAGTAAAATACAATAGATAGACACATTGCAATCTAATCCTACATTCCTGGAATAATTAATTAATTATATCTCGTTTCCCACATAACAATAGAAAAAATACATAATAAACCATAAATCCAAAAACTGAAGTACATCACAGTAGTTTGAATCACGTAACTAGAAAACAGAAATCAACATTAGAATTCTCATTCCCTCATAGCTTGGATTACCTATCAGCATAGGTTCTTGCAACAATCATTTATGATATCTATCAAATGTTTTGACACATCCCTGGTCCACCTATTGACTGACTCCCAAAATCCGATGTTACCCTAGATCTGATAGAATTTAATAGAAAACTAGCACCGTTCAGCCGAACATATCACCCAATATGGATCACCACAGATTCTTATGAAAAGATCACTATATTATAGGGACTTTTGACCAGTGATGAGGACCTAAAAGATATTGTGGGGAGACTATTCCCACTGGTGAGTGTGTAATAATAATGGAAAATATGAAAACACATGCATATCACTAAACTACATAATATTCATAATAAATAAATAATAAATATTGAATTCTATAATAAATTAAATAAAGGATAAATTCATATAGACTCACATGCATACTAAAACAGAAAAAGAGCTGATCTCCCACTGGGTGATGAAAGTTATAAAATAAACAATATAAAAAAATATACATGTTTCCTCTTCCATATTTGTGTCATACTACATAACTGATATCCCAAAATCTCAAGATACAGTAGCTCTATAGTAAGACACCACATGAGTGGATCTAGTTGATCAAGAAACATTGGGATTCTTCTAATGCATAAGTCTCCCTATGATCCAACCCGAAAGCAGATATATAGTATACACACACAACACGGTGCATGTATATATCATGAAAAAATAAATCTCATTAGGCCAACCAAAAATGGAGAATCTATAATCTATTGTCATAATAAGTCCATACACATGTGATATTCGCATCCTAGCTGAAGAGTAATAATATATTTCATAGAATAATCAATTTTATATGATAAAAGGGTGATTTAAAAAATGATGAAAATATACAACCGTGGGTTCAAGTTTAACACCCGCGGTAAATCTCTCACCACTCTAGATCAATCTAGATTATTTATAACATATGTATCACTCATCACACAATATCCTGTGCATATTCTTTATCTACATAGGATCATCAAGGTTTCTAAAAGGAACATTCATGAATTTTTGACACCAGGTTTTAACCACATGCATCCACACAATAACACGTAGCTACCAGTATTTATGAATCAAGTGTGATGATCCATAATAGTGACAAGAACTCTACTAACACTGATAAAAACTAACCAGAACATGACACTACTGAAGAATAAAAAAACACTATAAAATCACATCAATGAAACCAAGACTGTATCCCAGTTTAATATAATTCTAAGACCATGCACTCAAAATCCATATTCTAGGTAATACATATTCATACCGAGAGAGAGGATTCAATCCTCTAGATAAAATAATTATCTACATAGACTCATTAAAAAATATCCATCCAATGAAGGAGAAGAAAATAATAAAAACTCATATCCAAATCCTAGTCCATGATATACAAAATCTCTCCACCTCAAACTAATCCAAAAAATAACTATCTCAACATCTCATCCAAAGTTCATATAGGACATGGAGTGATCCAAATATCAAGCCCAAAATCCATACAGTGGAACTAGTAGTTCCAATTAACCCTTGAATAACAAATCACGGTTCTCCCTTAATCCTTTGGATCTCAACTTCCATAAAATGGCTACTATGGCTCTCAACAACCCTCCTCTGGGTCAAACAAAACATAGGGTTCCCACGGTACCTAGGGTCCCAACCTAAAGGGATGTCCTAGTAGGGGATTCCCTTCTACAAAAAAACATAATCCATTCCCATAAAATGATCCTCAATCATCCATAATGATAAAGTAAAAATATGAAACCCTGTTACGGGTTCCTTTTATCATAAAAAAATTTGGATCAATATCGACCTCAGAATAAATTTATGAGAATCTCTTAATTTCCTTTTGACTAATTCTTGATCAATAGTATTCCCACAAGGGAATCCAAAAAAACCCAACATGCCTTCAGATGAATTATAATTGGTCCTCATGGCCACATCAAGTTATTAAAAACATAATATGTGGGCTCCATAACAAATTTTAAACCTTAGGAAAATCCCATCATAAGAAACCCCTATGTCAAATACATGTAAAAAAATCCATGCATTGGTATTATCTCTCTCATAAGTGAATCCAATGTTTTTCCCTCTGACCCTTATCAACATAATCATAATGAATCCCCTCTGTAACTACAATTCCATTATTTCATCCCAACAGGAATGATCTAATAGATCTTATCCATAATAATATGATCTAAACCCCAACTACTCTTACCTTGATTAATTAGTGTGGACATCCAAGGACTTCCCAATATCACCTTGGAGACACTACTGAATCTAAAATTACTTGATTTTTTAGAGAACCTAAAACCAAACCCAAAAAATCCATAATCTAATCCATCTAGCAGTCTCATGAACATCACTCAAGTATCTTATCAAAAATCCCAACACACTAAAGAATTTTTAATCCAATCCTCTAACAAATCCTCTTAAAAATGGGCACCCAAATACAAAAAATCAATTTAGATAACCTATAAAAACCCACAGGATATCGACGTCATTATCCAAGGGGGAAAATGATTATTATAGACTACCATAAAATAAAACATTGACACAATTGTGATAAAAAATGGGAAAATACTATAAACGGAAAGTACATGATGTGTACCTTATATACATGGTGTTTCCACCAAATGGCCATCCTAGATCATATACCTCCTTCAAATATGTTTTTACTCCCCAAATTACATGGTGTGATACTATGGTACAAATAATTTACTCACTCATGGGGTACTGAACCATGTTTGAAACATGGGGTTTGGTTGACCACCAGACATGCCCACTAGCCATTTACCATGCATGAGTTTTGTATTTTTTTTACTTCATAGAGCCATGGTCCCTAACATGAGGTTTTTATATGAATACTTAGCCACAACTTGAGCCACCCCAACATGGTGTATTCACCAATACCACACATCATGCATTCCATTTTTCCTCACCTCATCCTAAAGGAAGAAAAAATTTCAGGTGTTCTCTAAACATCACATTGTGTACAAGGGTTTTCATTAACAGAAAACACCAAAAAATACATGAAACACCTAATTTCTCTAAAAGACACATAGATGAACACTAATGGTATCCCCAAAAACCCCATAAAAAACATGAAATAATCATAAATGATTAAATTGGGATCTAAAACTAAAACTATAAAATAAACATAACTCTTGGAGTAAAACTCTAAATCCTAACTTCTGAATTCATGAGATGTGCCCAACGAAGCCTGATCTCACTCAATAGTGGTGGATAATCCTATTTATACCTCTTATATCCATCACCCTATCTTGGCTACGTGATATAGTTTCCCTAATGGGGTTTTACACGATATGATAATAGAGGATATTAGAAAATGAAAGGAAAAAAAGAAAACATATAAAAAAGAGAAGAAGGAATATGGCCCTGCCTCGACACCCATGATGGGATTATGCCTTACCGAGGAAAAGATTACTTTCTAGACTCAAAAAAAGTCAAAATATTTATCATATTCTCTCTTCAGAATATATTATGGAACAAAGATGTCTGAATAAATTGATATTTAATTAATAAAAAATTAAATATTCTCGGAAAATTCAAACGACTTTAATTTCACTAAACTATTTTCCAAGTCTAAACACCCTATTCTGAGACAAGTGTAGTGGTAGTAAAAATTTTGAAATCCCAACTGAGTAGGGGATCGTATACCAACTAAGTAGGGGATCGTATAACGAATGATACCATAACCATACTATAATCCTCATGCGGAGTAGGGGATCGTATACCCGATGATGCCACAACCCTACTGATCACGGACCACTGCGTAGGGGATCATATTCCCGATGATGCCATAAACCCAATGAGGCTGACCTCCTAGATAGGGGATCTCTGCCAGTGGATAAGAAGTCCCAACGATACCAAGAACCCCGATCTAGGGAAATGATTCTAGAGGATCCTGCTCCGGGCCCACTAGAGGGATGCAACTACTCTAACAAATTTAACATCCCATCAAGAGGATAACAAACCCACAAAAAGGTTGTGATGTGGCGTGAACCCTCATAGGAATGAACCAAGGGAGTACCATCAACCATTGCTAGTCTAACCATCGCTAACTCGAGTGAACCACCACAACGCCACCTTTCATACCTCCAAGCCCGATACTAAGGCCACCATCATGATCCACACGGAAAAACATACAGGATAGGCTGTTTACTCACCCGAAATGAACAACCGATGAAAAAAGCACTATTCACTATAGCTAGCCCCTATGGGGCCAACACAATGATCCTGAAACTCATCAAGTGGATCATACCACTGTGAGCCCCTCGGAAAAACACATGGGATCCACTACTCCTTCATCACAAACGGACACCCAGTGAAAAAGGAACTATTCACTGAAGCTAGCTCGGGTGGGGCCGATGCCTCAATCCCAAAACTCATCGAACGGAATGCACCATTGCGATCCTCTCAGAAAAGCACACAGGACCGACTATTCATCCGCCAAAATCGGACTCCTAGTGAGAAAGTTTTGTTTCTCTATAAACACAAAACCCGGCCTCGTGGGGCCGACACCCCAAACTCGGACCCAAATGCTAGAACCCATCATGATAATTATATTGTACCATTAGGGTCTCAACACCACTGATAGAACGTCAATCGGATGCTCCGGGTAGAAGATACAACGACCTGAAGTCAAATAATAATAAAATATTATTATTTTATTCGAGGTTTCAAACTCCCGGGCCACGATCCCAAAACTTAAAAATGACCAAACCCACATAAAATAGGTTCATATCTTGGCCAAAGTCGCATCACCGTAGATGGCACATGAATCTGACCCCTGGATTGCATGAAACGAGGGTTTTAAAACCCCTGTGTACCAAGAGGGGTCGGCCCGGCCTGAACCGGCCTCTTCGGCCAGCAAACCGCGCTGCCACAGCGTGGCGCAGTGTGCCCGGGGCTGACCCCCATAGCGAGGTTGCCGGTAATTGGTTCCAGACCACCGCCAGTGCGGCAGTCCTGATCAAAACCCACAGCCCGCCGCCGCAGGCCGCCGTGCCGGCGGACCTTCCATGGGCCGCTGGGTGAACCCTGAGGGTCCAAACACAAATCTAAAACATCTGTGCACCCCTTGGGACCAGATCTATGCATCTGAAGGCTCAAAATAGAGAATAACAAACCAAATTGGGATCTGTGATTTTAAAACTCAAAACGCCTACCTTTTGGCAGATTGCCGAAGCTTCGGGTGGAGAACGACGCCTACGATGCGCTAGAGCTCGATCTGCTGATGATCGACGCAGAAAACAGATGCCTTGGGATTGATTTGGTGAATAAACAGAGGAGGAGAGGAGTGTTTGCGTCACCTAGGTACAAGAGGAAATGGGGGGGGGAGATGATTGATTTTACTTTTTTAACTAAAAATTTCATTTCATCTCGTGGCCTACCCACCTCCAACCCGGCACCCGACGCCGACTAAAATTATTTCGCGCGTAGGGTAACCACGGTGTTCTAAATGAAATGGCGGACTCGGTTTTTTGATCCGAGACTCTGTTTAGAAGTTATTCGAGCCGATGCACATAAATTAACTTTACCATTTATTTATGAATACACCGCTGGCGGCTTTTCTCCACAACAGGATCGTGCCCACAATGTTTACACCCCGCCTATGTTAAATTCACGCTCCGGACGCAACAGTGCCCTCAGATTCCCGTTCTGAGCTACCTTTTAGGTGATAACACACCCCCACAACTTGAAAAGTATAAACATAATTAATATTTTTGTAAAATTAATTTCGGGAACATCGGGCCTCGGAATCACATGCCATCTTCACGCTTATATCTGGAATCATTCATAGGAATATTCCAATGTCTAACAAGGCCAAAACCAAGTTGCTACATCCCCCCCACCTTTGAACTTTTCATCCCCGAAAACCCATAAGCACAATGAAAGCAACTAGACTCTCAACTGGGTCTCCAATGCCAGCGAGTTCGCCAACAAACACCCCTTCCCGAACACATAAGTCAGAGAGACACATCCACCATACCTCAACACTATCTTCTTTGGGAGGCACTGATTTTCCTGCATGGTTTTAATTGCGTCACAAAAATGCATCTCAGTGGGGGAAAGATCCCACATCCTCATGCATTCGATGCACGCCGAACAACACCCACACAAGGTCTTACCAACACACTGAACAAAACTCAAGCAACCAACGGAAAGGGAAGAGTACCGCTAAATAATTTCTATCAAAACTACTGTAGAAAGTAGAAAGTACACAAGGCATACCTCTATCCATCTATGAATCCTCTTGGTCAATAGCCTCTAGGGCATGGAGTTGTTCTCACCCTTGACCACCAGCTCCCTAAGCATGGCATCGACCACCTGGGGGTGTGGGTTGTGGTAACTGATAGCACCTACCACCTCATGTTGATGCACCAGATCCATCACCATTTCCACCACCATATGGACCTCATTCCTCGAGACAATGCCCCTTCCAAGGAGGTCTGTCGACCGAATCCCTCTCTGCATCACGACGGGTCAGAAAATCTCTAGTAAGATATTCCCGAACATTGCAAGTGTAACACCGGCTCTCCTGCGGCTGACCAAAACTATCCCACGAGCCCTGTGAGCCATGAGCCTTAGTTCATCTATCCTGGGGTTGCCTCCTGAAACGTTGCCCATTTCCGGGCCCCTGAGTTTGTCATTGGTTACTAGATGCCAATCCGACTGATGAAGTCTTAGCTCTCGTGTGCCCAACACTTAAAGTTGGGGTCCGCTCAACTAGAAAGATCTCCACCACTAGGGTCCACTCCAGCACTCCATCATAGGTGGGAAGACACAAGGAAACCACACCAGCCCTGATGTCCCTACGTAGGCACTGATAAAAGGTCTGAACCCTAAAGAATAAGCCTCGAACCATATCCAGGGTGTAGCGCGATAGGTCTGTAAACCTCACGGAGTACTCTAACACGGTCATGGCCTCCTGTCGAAGCTGTAGAAGCTCTTGGTTACGCACTGACCTCTACGTCACTGGATTGAAATCTTCCTTGAAAAGCTGCTCAAACTCTTCCCACCTGAGCATCTCCTTGTTGTGAGACCACGTCACTATGCTCCACCATCACCCGGCCGAACCATTCAGAAGTCTGACTGCTAGGACCACCATCTGATCAGGAGGTGTCCTCACAAGGTGGAAAACTTAGGTGATTGGCTCAAGCAAGTCATTAGCTACCTGAGGGTCTAGATCACCCTGAAACCACAGAGGTCGCTGCCTCTGGAACTCATGCAGCGCACTCAGCCTACGCGTAACCTCATACTGCACTCCCGACACAACTAGCTGCTCGATAGGTTGTGGATCAATGGGAACACCACTTGGAGGTCCAGCCTCAGAATATGCGCCATGGCTCACAGCCTCTACATGGGGCGGTTCATCACCACAATCCTGCTGCAGAACCCACAATGGCTATCATCGTGAAGGAATCATGAAATACAATCAAGATTCCCCATAGTCAAAGATTATATCTGGGGAGCTGACTCAAGAAGGACAAGGAAAAACCCAGTCCTATATGTTGCATGTACCATTTTCCCCCCTGCGAACAGTGTACGAATATCCCGAGTCGAACAACAGGTTATCAGAGCCCTGGTGTATGGACACGTCTGCCGCCACACCAACACTGGAGTCCCTGTCCGGAAAGCCGAACTCGAAACACCCTAACACCACCGCTATGCAACCAAAACCAAACTCACAGGTAGACCAACATTGCTTTGAGATCCCAAAGTTGGAACCTCCTCTGACATGACATTGTCATGACCCGACCCAATGGGGCTCAATCTACGACTCCCCAAACCCGCCTCCAATAGGCCAAGGGCTGGCGCCTAGCACCGGGTAGGTTATCATGCACAAGGGAAGTATTTTCCTAAGGTACCTGTACACACACAGCCAGATACACCTCAATGCAACAGTGTAGAGATATATAAAATTGAAATGAAGATGCATGCACACAACTATCCCAAACCAGAGTACAGAAAAAGTACAAAAGGGAAAAATAGGGCCCACCAAATGAAAACTACAAAAGTGTCCAACCTGCTAAGAAGGAGGGAAAACACTGCTAAAACACCTACCAGTATGCTCCTCGGCACAGCTCCGGTAAACACCCCGGTCAAACCCACTCATTAAGCTCTGCCTGCTCTAGGTCCCCCTAGGACTCTGTCGACAGACCTGTGGTCTGCACAAGACACAAACATGTGTGGGTAAAGCCCATGCAGGGGTGAGTATAACAGTATATAGTAGGCACCCCAAGAACCCAAAACACAAGAGAGAAAATAAAAGGCAATAGTCCACTCATCCCAGCCAGAGGGAATCCAGAAGAGAGAGAAACTCCACCACGTGACCATCCTTGGCTAAACACAACTAGTCAGCTCAAACCAGGTGTATTCCCACACATACACCTTGAACATCCAGATATGCTCAGCTCAATCACCAAGCCACCTAAGGTACCGACCTCATCACCATCAACCGTTCACAACCAGGAGAACACACTCCACAATCATTGTCATCCCATATGACACTCGTCCGAGAGATACACTCCATCAGGTCTGACACAAATATCTCAGACGCTCACCTGAGAGATTATGCTTGTTAGATACCATCACTGAATAAACCTCGCTGAAACAACATAAACACCAAAATCCTCGGATAGGGGATCGCTCCTAGGGTCCTCTAGGAGATACCAGAACCCACACCGGCATACAAAGATCTCACAGATAGGGGATCAATCCCAGGGTCTGATGGGGGATATCGGAACCCAATCTGGCATTCATAGATCTCACAGATAGGGGATCACACCCCGGATCCGCTGGGGGATACCACAACACAATCTGGCATACGATAGTAACACATCACTTAGATAGAGGATCGTCACCCATGTCATGAAGGTCATGACTATACCGAAACCCTATCTGGTACATCTCGCAGTTTAGGGGATCGAACTGATGATGCTGCAAATGTACCGAAACCACGTGCTAAGTAGGGGATCATATAACCAACGATACCGGAACCCTACTATAATCCACATGACAAGTAGGGGATCGTATAATTGATGACCCCACAACCCTTTTGATCACGACCCACTACATAGGGGATCATATTCCTGATTATGTGACAAACCCTATAGGGTTAACCTACTAGATAGGGGTTCACCACCCTTGGATAAGTGGTCACACTGACACCAAGAACCTGATCTAGGGAAACGATGCTAGAGGATCCCGATCTGGGCCCACCGGAGGGATGACAAAACATTAACATATTAAACATCTCACTGAGCGGATCACAAACAATTACAAAGGTTGTGATGCCACGTGAACCCTCGTAGGAATAAACCAAGAGAGTACCCTCAACCAATGTTGGTCCATCCATCTCTTACCCGAGCTACCCGCCACACTGCCACCCCACGAACATCCACGGCCGAAATTGAGGCCAACATCACGATCCACATGAAAAAACACGCAGGATAGGGTGTTTACTAGCCCAAAATAAACAACTAGTAGAAAAAAGAACTATTTACTATAGCTAGCCCATGTGGGGCCCCCACAACGATCCCGAAACTCATCAAGCGGATCATACCACTACGATCACCACAGAAAAACACATGGGGTTTCACTACTCATTCATCCCAAATGGACACCCAGTGAAAAAAAAACTATTCACCAAAGCCAGCTCGGGTGGGGAACATGCGTCAATCTCGAAACTCAATGAATAGATCACACCATTGCGATCCTCTTAGAAAAGCACACAGGATTGACTATTCATCCGCCAAAATAGGACTCCTTTTGAGAAAGTAGGGTTTCTCCGTAAACACCCAAACCCGTCCTCGGGGGGCCCAAACCCCAAACTCGGTCCCAACACCAATAACCCATTAAGAAATGTCTACCATACCATCAAGGTCTCAACGCCACTAAAAACATGTCAATCGGATGCTCCGGGTAGAATATACAATGGCCCGAAGACGAATAATAATAAAATATTGTTATTTTATTCAACGTTTCAAGCTCCCGGACCATGATCCCAAAACATAAAAACTCATGAACCCTCACCTATGGGTTCTCCTCGTCAGCACATTCATGTCACCGTAGACAGCACGTGAATCTGAACCCATGATTTCAAGAAACGGGGGTTTTAAAACCCCCGTGTACCAAGAGGGGTCAGACCGGCCCGAACAGGTTTGTCCGGCAGGCCGACCCCCAAAGCGGGGTCGCTGAAAATTGGCGTTGGACCGCTGCTAGTGTGACGGTCCCGATCAAAACCCATGGTTCTCCGCCGTGGTCCTCATTTCCGGAGGACCTTCCGGGGGCCACCGGTGGCACCCCGGGGGTCCAAAGGTAAATCTGAAACATCTGTGCACCCTCGGGCCCTAATATACACATATGCAGGCAAAAAATAGAGAAAAACCAATAATATCAAGATCCAAAATTTTAAAACTCAACACGCCTACCTATTGGCGGATTGCCAAAGCTTCTGGTGTAGAACGATGCCGGTGACGTGCTGAAGTTCGATCTGCTGACGATCGGTGGTGAAAACGGACGCTCGAGGATCGATTTGGTGAAGAAACAGAGGAGGGGAGGGGTTGTGTTGCCTGGGTACAAGTGGAATTGGGGGCGAGATGATTGATTTTCCCCTTTTTTAATTAAAACCTCCATTTCATCTCCCCGCATACCAGCCTTCGACCTGGCACCCGACGCCAACTAAAATTATGTCGTGCTTAGGGTAAACACGACGTTCTGAACGCAACGGTGGACTCAGATTTTCGATCTGAGACTCTGTTCATAATTTATTCAAGATTATGCTCGTAAATTAACTTTTCCATTTATTTAGGAAAATTCCCCTGGTGGCTTTTCTCCACAGTAAGCCCGCGCCCGCAAAGTTTACACCCCGCCTAGGGTAAACGACATGCTTCGGACGTAACTGTGCCCTCATATTCCCGTTCTGAGCTACCGTTAATGAGATAACACACCCACACCACGGGCATAGTATAAAAATACTTAATATTTTTATAAAATTAATTCTGGGCACACCATGCGTCATAATTGCACGCCGTCTTCACGTTAGCTCTGGAATCATTCAAAGCAATATTCCAAAGACTGACAGGGAAAAAACCCAAGTCACGACATCCTCCACACCTTTGAAATTTTCATCCCTGAAAATCAATAATCACATGGAAAGCAACTGGACTCTCAACTGGGTCTCCCATGCCAACAATTTCGCTAACAAACACCCCTGTCTGAACACATAAGTCAGAGGGACTCATCCACCACACCTCTACACTCTCTGCTTTTGGTGGCACTGACTCGCCTGCATAGTTTTGATCACGTCACAAAAATGCATCTCAGCGGGGGAAGGATCCCTCTTCCTCACACATTCAAGGTACACTGAACATCACCCACACAGGGTCTTACAAACGCCCTGAACAAAACTTGAAAAATCAATAGAAAGGGAAGAGTATCGCTAAACAGTGTCTATCAAAACTACTACAGAATGTAGAAAGGACATAATGTGTACTTTTATCCATCTTTGGATCCTTTGGGTCAATAGCCTTTAGGGAATACAGTTGTCCTCTCCCTTAGTCACCAGCTCCCTGAGCTTGGTGTGGACCACTTGGGGGTGGGGTGGTGGAAACTGATACTACCTACCACCACCTTCTGTAAGACATGCTCCATTGCCACGTCTGAAACCCTGTGGACCTCCTTGATGAAGGTGTTTCCTCTACCAGGGTGGTCTATTGACTGGCTCTCTCTCAGCAGCACAACGGGTCGGAAAATCTCTAGAATGATGTCCCTGACCATTGCAAGCATGACACTGCCTCTTCTATGACTGACCAAAACTGTCATGCGTGCCCTGTGAGCCCTGAGCCTTAGATCCTCTATCCTGGGGGTCACCTCCTGAAACGACCCCTACGTCTGGGCCCCTGAATATGTCATCGACTAACGATGTCGATCCGACTAACGAAGTCTCAGCTCTCGTGTATCCAGCACTAATAGGTGGGGTCTGCTCGGCCAGAAAGCTCTCCACCACTAGGGGCCTCTCCAGCACTCCAGCATAGGTGGTCAAAAACAAGGAACCCACACCTACCCGGGTGTCCCTACGTAGTCCCTAATCGAAGGTTCAAGCCCTAAAGAACAGGTTTCAAACCATATCCAGGGAGTAGTGCGACAGCTCTGTAAACCTCGCTGAGTACTCTGACACGGTCATGCCCTCCTGTCGAAGCTATAAAAGCTCCTGTATCCGCACTGACCTCAGCATCACTGGATAGAACTCTTCCTTGATGAGTTGCTCAAACTATGCACACGTGAGCGTCACCTCAATGGGATAGTGCATCACTAGGCTCCACCATAACCTGACCAAACCATGTAGAAGGCTCTCCGCTGGGACCACCTTCTGATTAGGCGGTGTCCTCACCAGGTGGAAAATAGGGTGACTGCCTCAAGCTAGTGATCAGCTACCTGAGGGTCTTGAATACCACGAGACCTCAGAGTTCGTAGCCTCTGGAACTCGTGCAGCACACTCAGACTGCACGCAACCTCATCCTACACTCCCGGTAAAACCAGCTTCTCGACAGGTGGTGGCTCAACAAACGGACCACTTGGATGTCCAGCCTCAGAAACAATGCACTAGTCCACAGCCTCTACATGGGGCGAGACATCACCACAATCCTGCTATGGAACCCTCACTGGCTATCGTTGTGGATACATCCTAAAACACAATCAAGACGCCCCATAGTCAAATAGTATATATGGGGATTTGACTCAAGAAGGACAAGGAAAAACCTAAAACCCAGTCCTATATGATGCATGTACTGTTTTTCCCCTATGACCTGTGTACGAATGTCCCGAGTCGAAAGGCAGGTTATCAGAGTCCTGATGTATGGATACGTCTGCTGCCGCACCAACAATGGAGTCCCTGGCCTGAAATCCGAACTCGAAACAACCTAACACTGCCGTTATGCAACCCAAACCAAACTCACAGCCAGACTATATACGCTCTTTGATCCCAAAGGTGGAGCCTCCTTTGATACCACTCTATCATGACCAGACCCAACGGGGCTCAAGTCGTGACTCCCCAAGCTCACCTCCAATAGGCCAGTGGCTGGCGCATAGCGCCGAGTAGGCTATCACACACAAGGGAGGCATTTTCCTAATGTACCTGTACACACGCACCCACATACACTTCCATGAAATAGTAAATAGATATATAAAAATGAAAAGATGATGCATGCACACAACATACCCAAACCAAAGTACAAAAGGGAAAAATAGGGCCAACCAAAAGAAAACTACAAAAGTGTCCAACCTGCTCAGAAGGAGAGAAAAACTGCTAAAACACCTGTCGGTAAACTCCTCGGCACAGCTCTGGTAAACACCCATATCAAACCTACTCACTAAGCTCCGCCTACTTCGGGTCCTCCTGGGACTCCGTAAAAAGGCATGTGGTCTGCACAAGACACAAACATGTGTGTGAAAAGCCTGTGCAGGGGTGAGTATAACAATACTTAGAAGGCACCACAAAAACAAAAACAAAAGAGAGAAACTAAAAGGAAATAGTCTACTCATCCCAACTAGATGGAACCCAGACAAGTGAGAAACTCCACCTCATAACCATTCTTGGATAAACACAACTAGTCAGCTCAGACCATGTGTATTCCCATACATACACCTTGAACATCCATATATACTCAGCTCACACCCCAAGCCACATGAGGTACTGACCTCATCACCAGCAATGGTTCAAAACTTGGAGAACACACACCATAATCACTTTCATCCCATATGACAACTGTCCGAGAGATACACTCCATCGGGTCCCACACAAACATCTCAAACGCTCAGCTGAGAGATCACACTTTTCAGATACCATCATTATAGAAACCTCACTGAAACAACATAAACAAAAAACTCCTCGGATAGGGGATCTCTTCTAGGGTCCTCTAAGGGATACCAGAACCCACACTGGTATATGAAGATCTCACAGATAGGGGATCACTCCCAGGTTCTGGTGGGGGATACAGCTACCCAATCGGGCATTCGTAGATCTCACAGATAGGGGATCACACCATGGATCCACTGGGGGATGCCACCACCCGATCTGGAATATGACCGTAACCCGTCATTCAGATAGACTAACATCACTCGTTTCACAATGGTCATGACGATACATAAACCCTATCTAGTACATTTTTCATAGTAGGGGATCAAACTGACGATGCTGCAACCCTACAGAAACCACACGCTGAGTAGGGGATCGTATAACCAACGATACTAAAACCCTACTATAATCCTCATTCTGAGTAGGGGATCATATACACGACGATTCCACAACCCTACAGAGCATGGACCACTACGTAGGGGATCATATTCTTGATAATGCCACAAATCTTAGAGGGTTAACCTATAAGATAAGGGATCGCCGCCTGTGGATAAATGGTCATAGCGATACCAAGAACCCGATCTAGAGAAACGATGCTAGAGGATCCCGCTCCAGGCCCACCAGAGAGATGCCACAACTCTAACAGATTATACATCCCAACAAGAGGATCACAAACCCATTCAAAGGTTGTGATTCCATGGAAACCCTCGTAGGAATGAACCAAGGGAGTACCCTCGACCACTGGTGGTCCAATAGTCGCTAACCCGAGTGACCCGCCACAACACCACCCAGTGCACCTCCATGGCTGATACTAAGTCCACGACAACGATCCATGTGGAAAAACATGCAGGATAGGATGTTTACTCACCCAAAAAGGAAAGCTCATGAAAAAGGCACCATTCCCCGTAGCTAGCCCATGTGGGGACCACACAACGATCCCGAAACTCATCAAGAGGATCATACCACTACGATACCCTCAGAAAAACACACGGGATCCACTACTCATTCGTCCCAAACGGAGACCCCATGAAAAAATTATTATTAATTGATTCCAGCTCTGGTGGGGCCCACGCCTCAATCTCAAAACTCATCGAACGGATCACACAATTGTGATCTTCAAGAAAAAGCACACCAGATCGACTATTTATCTTCCAAAATCGGACTCCTTGTCAGGAAAATTGCATTTCTCCGTAAATTCCCATACCTAGTCATGTTGGGAAAGCACATCAAACTCGGTCCCAACACCCAGAAACCATCAAGAAAGGTTCATCGTACAATTAGGGTCTCAACTCCCCTGACGACATGTCAATCAGACACTCTGGGTAGAAGATACAACGACCCAAAGTCAAATAATAATAAAATATTGTTATTTTATTCGACGTTTCAAGATCTCGGGCCACGATCCTGAAACTTAAAAATGCCTAAACCCACACTGAAGTGCTCGCCTCGTCGCTAGGGTCATTTTGCCATTGATTTCACGTGAACCCGACCCATGTATTGTAAGAAACGAGGGTTTTAAAACCATCGTGTACTAAGAGGGGCTGAACTGGCTGGTCCGACAGGCCTGGGCCAGCCCGCACTGGCCAACCCGGCCTCCGCCACCGCTGGCCACTCTGGCCAGAAGACCGTGCCACCGCGGTGCAGCGTAGCGCGTGCGCGGCCGACCCCCAAAGTGGGGTTGCTGCTAATTGGCACCATACCGCCACCGGTGCAGTGGTCCCGATCAAAACCTGCAACCCTCGGCCACGGGCCCCCACTACCGGCCACCGCCGATCACCGTCGGCCGCCTACGGTGCCACCCTGGCGGCCCTACTGAGGGCCGCGAGGGGTACCCCATGGGATCAAATGCAAATCTGAAGACTACTGCGCGCCCCCCAGGACTAGATCTACGCATCTGCAGGCTCAAAATAGAGATAAACCAACCAAATTGGGATCCAAGATTTTAAAACTCAAAATGCCTACCTGTTGGCAGATCTCCGAAGCTTCAGGTGCAGAACGACGCCAGCGACGTGCTGGAGCTCGATCTACTGACGATCGACACTGAAAACGGACTTCTGGGGCCCGATTTGGCGAAGAAACAGGGGAGTAGGGGAGGGGTTGTATCACCTACATACAAGAGGAAAGGGGTGGGAGATGATTGATTTCCCCCATTTTTAATTAAAAACATCATTTCATCTCCCCGCCAACCCGCCTCCGACTCGGCACTCGAGGCCGACTAAAATTATGTTACGCCTAGGGTAAACACCGTATTCTGAACAAAATGGTGGACTCATATTTTCGATCTGAGACTCTGTTCAGAAGTTATTCGAGTCGATCCTTGTTAATTAACTTTTCCATTTATTTATGAAAATTCCCCATGGTGGCTTTTCTTCACAGTAGGCCCACACCCGCACTGTTTACACCCCGCCTAGGGTAAACGGCATGCTCCGGACGCAACTGTGGCCTCAGATTCACGTTATGTGCTACCTTTTAGGATATAACATGCCCCTTCCACGTGCTTGGTATAAAAATACTTAATATTTTTATAAAATTAATTCTGGGCACACTGGGCCTTGGAATCGCACGTCATCTTCACGCCTATCTCTGGAATCAATCATAAGAATATTCCAAATAATGATAGGGCCAAAACCCAAGTCTCTAAAACTGAGGTCTCCCCCCCCACCTGCACCCCCACTAGCCAACCCCCACCCCCCCACCTGCTCCCCCACTGGCCCCCCTCCTGGACACCCCCCTACACCCCCAGTACTGCCTGCACCCAGAAACGCACCAGCCCCCCATCCCCCCTACACCCATCCCCCTCACTACCCCCTACACCTAGGTCCCCCCGTCCTTGACACCCCCTAGCACCCAACCCCCTATTCCCCCTGCACCCAGCCCCCCCTCCCTACACCAAGCCACCACCACCTATGGAACCACTGTGAAAAAACCCAAACCAGAATGCAAAAAAAAAATGGAACCACAATGCATTTTTTTCACCAGTTAAAACATAAGTAGTACTGGCCAAAGTGTTCAAAGAAGATAAACAATCTTATCAGAAAAGTCCTAAATAAAATTTTAAGGACAAAGTATCACAATCGTTTATCTCTTATTGGAGCCAAAAAAAGTCTGATAGAGGATGGAAAAAATACATCCTTCCTACACTAGAGTGTTCCTAACTAAATCAGGCTACACCAATCCAACAATATCCCTTGTTGCATCCCTTGATGAGAAGGAGGTTAAGAGTGCCCTTTTTTCTATAAATCAAGAGAACGTGGCTAGTCCTCATGGGTTCAAAAATAAATTCTTTATTTTCTACTAAGACATAGTTTTTGATGAGCTCCTTAATGTTATGAGGGAGTTCTTTAACCATGCCTCAAGTCCCTATGGAATCAACTCCAATTTTATTGCCCTGATACCAAATAAGGAAAATGCTATGGATGTAAAGGATTTCAGACCTATTTCATTTGGTAATACCTTTCCAAAAATCAATAGAAAAATTATTTCTTTAAGCGTTGGTCTCATTTCTCATGGGTTTATATTTTCAAATAATTTTGGCTTTATCCCTGGTAGGAATATTTAAAATTTCCTTTAAATGTGTTTACATCATGAAAAGAAAGGTTAAACATGGATCTTTTCTATAAAGATTGTTGTCTCAAAGGAATTTGAAATAATAATTTGGAGTTTTAATTTTGAAATTCTCAGAAGGTAAGGACAACACCATGCCCACTGAGAAAACCCCCTTGAACACCGACATGCCTCCCCTGGACAACCCCCTTGCACCCCCTGGACAACCCCCTTGCACCCCCACTGAACACCCCCTCCCCATAGACACCCCCTAGACACCCCTCCTAGAAATCCCCCTTGGACACCCCCCCCCCCTGCCCCTTGACAGACCGTAGACCCCCCTCCTAGACACCCGACCTGCACCCTTCCCCTATCCCTATAGACCCCACCATACAACCCTTGGACACCCCACCTGGAAAGCCCCGCCTAAACACCCCACTCAGGCACTTCCCCCTACCCTACATACACCCTGAACTCCCCCCCCCCAAACAGCCCCTCCTAGGCACCCCACCTACACCCTCCCCCCTTCTCTAGATAGTTTCATTCATAGGAATAAAATGGTTATTGATCCACCAAACCAACACATTACGTTTAATCGGGATTTCTTTACACGAGTACAGATTTTTACCACCAGTGATACCATTTCAAATCTTATGTATAGACCTATATATTTGGACATGAAAACCCCCGTTTGAGACTTCGTGATGACTAAACATTCCATTTAAGAAGATATAATAATGTTTTCAAAACATTCAATTTGATGTTGATTAAGAACAACCTGTGTAAAATAGGGCTAACAACATGCCTTAGCAAACAAAATGTTGGGAGTTGGACAGCCTGGAAATCCAAGAGGGGAACCAGCCCAATATCGAACCAGATATTTATGTTTCCACATTCTACAATCCACCAAGACTGCTTCTTGAGATGCATAATGTTCCCATGAAACTCTTTCCACATCCATGAGACTTCCCCCAAGATTGTCACTGTCATATCAATACATTGACATATATGAAATTTCCCCCATAGAGAACAAACTTCAAGAACCTCCCAAACAAACATAGCTTGTAGAATGTGCATTGATCCCTTGACATTTCATAAGTTGATACCACCATCTACCACTAGTCTATCCATCCTCATCCACATAGCCCTAGGAAAATTATCCATGCCCATGAGAATACAGTAGTAAAGAAGTCCTCATCTTTTCAATATTCCCCAACACAACTTTCAAAGCCATTAGGACCGATAACACATGAATTGTAATAGAGAAAAAGATGAAATTCACCAACATAATTCTTACACTGAAGGATAAAAAGTGGTTCTAGAGGTTAGTAGTATGACTTTTTATTTTATTATAAACCCCCTCACAATGATTGATACGTAATCTCCCTGAGAAAAAAGGATAACCATGGCACTCCATTAAAAAATTCCTTCATCTGCATGCTTAGGATCTTTTTTCTTCCCTGTATGGATTGAATGATAATCTTTTGAAGTCCCTAATGTTTGTGGCCGGTATCTCTCCTTATGTTTGTGATTCTATTGAGGCTGTTATGGGGGTTAGGATGGGGTCTGTTCCTCATTGTTATCTAAAAGTTCCCCTAATCACTTCCAAGCATAGAGATTCTGATTCTGTGGTCTTGGAAGAGAAAATTATTCGAACAGTTAATGTTTAGACTAATAACTTTCTGTCCTGGGTTGGGCAGTTATATCTTGTTCATTTAGTTCTTTTTAGTATGCATGATTATTGGTGTTATCACATCATTTTACCCAAGAGAGTGGTCAAATCCATTGAAGCCACCCTTTAAATTTTCATTCTAAAGGTCCTTCGATGTCTTCCTCTAGGGGTGGCCTGCTATTTTTTATGTGTTGGAGATGTGGTTTGGATGGGGGCTGGAGTTTTTGTTTTGTAGGCTGGTTTTTTTGGCTATATGTAGTGGTAGTGGATTTCTGGTGGATGGGATGCTGGTTTTCTAGGGAGCTTGGTGGTGGCTGGGGATGTGCAGGGGTTGGGTTTATGGCTGTTGTGGTTCGATTCGATGGCCGGTTTGGGCTGGAGTGGCTGGTGCGGGATTGAATGCAGGTGGAAGAGGGTTGGCAGGGGGTTGGTGTAAGTTGGAACAGGTGGTATGAGGTTGTTTTGTAGGTGGATGGGGGTTGGTGCGGGATTGAATGAAGGATGTTGGGGGCTGGTGCGGTGGTTGGTGTGGGCTAGAGTGTCTGGTGCGAGTGGGAAGGCAGGCGGCAGGGGGATGACAGGGGGCTGGTGTGAGCTGGAACTACTGGCTGGGGCTATTTTTCAGGTGGAAAAGGAATGGAATGAGTGTTTTGTAGGAGGCTGAGGGTGGGGGCTGGTGTGGTGGCTGGTGTGGCTCGGGTTGCAGGGGGTCGTGGCATGACCACGGCGTGACCACAACGTGACCACGACATGACCGTGGCGTGTTATCCCGGTCTAGCAACATCTGTGGGGCAGAATCTTTCAGCCAAGAACGAAGGGAGCGGGAGGAGGCAAGGCAACATTCCTGCCATCACCTCGCTGATAGAAATTGTGATTAGTCAGTCTCAACATTGATCATAATACTCATGGAATACTATCACAGAGCTGATCATTCATCAGATCCCCCATTGTTGTAGAAAGATCCAACTACACTATATGAGGTGTGTGTTGTTTACTATTCTCACACAGAAAAAAATATAATGTAGAAGATTTTTTTCTACAAGGGACAAAACACTCATCCGATCATCGAGATCATAAAAATATATAACTCTGAAGGAAATTTTTCCAAATACAAATATCATTATAAAAGTATTCTCATGTCTTGTTATTGTCTAACATTTACTACAATGTCCCTTGAGCACATAGATGGTCCTTGAAGAATTCAAGTATCAAGATTCACCCCCATCTCCAATTTTTCTACAGGTGACTAAATATTTTCATGAGAGACTCAATAAAGAGATTTTCTACCTAAGGTCCTCCCTCCCCATTATTTATGGGTGCATAATGTATCTAAAACTCTATCTAGGTATCATACATCAAATTCTGACAGGACTATGAACCACTACTAGGTGTCGTCTTGGAGCAGGGCCAAATCATGGCATTACCGCGGCGTGACCGCAGCGTGACTGTAGCTTTACTGCGATCATCTGGACCTGTCCAGTGACATCCGCAGGGCAGCATCTTCCGACCAAGAGCAAAGGGAGCGGGAGGAGGTGGGGTAACATTTCGGTCATCACCACGCCATCAGAAATTGTGATTAATCAGTCTCAACATTGATCACAAGACTTATGGAATACTATCATAGAGATGATCATCCATCAGATTCCCTATTGGTGTAGAAATCTCCAACTACACTATATGAGGTGTTTGTTGTTTACTATTCTCACACAGAAAAAAAAGTTAATGGAGAATAATTTTCTCTACCAGGGTCAAAACACTCATCAGATCATCGGGATCATAAAAATATCAAACTCTGAAAGAAAATTTTCAAAATAAAAATATCATTATAAAATTATTCTCAAGTCTTCTTGTTGTCCAAAATAAAATATGATGTCCCTCAAGCACTTAGATGGTCCTTGTAGAATACAAGTAGCAAGCTTCACCCTCATCTCCAATGTTGTCTACAGGTGACTAAATATTTTCCTAAGAGACTCAATCCAGATATTTTCTACCTAAGGGCCTCCATCTCCATTAACTATGGGGGAAAATTTATTTAAAACTCTATCTATGTATCATACATTGAATTCTGACAGGACTGCGAACCATCGAGGGGTGTCTTCCTGGAGCAGGGCCAAACCGCAGAATTTCGGCGGTGTAACCACAGCGTGACCACGGCTTGACCGCGACATGACCGCGATGTGACTGCGGAATGACCGTAGCATGTTGTCCTCGACCAGTGACATCCCTGGGGCAACATCTTCTGGCTAGGAGCGAAGGGAGTGGGAGGAGGCAGGGCAACATTCCAGTCATCACCCCGCCGATAGAAATTGTGATTAGTCAGTCTCAACATTGATCACAAGACTCATGGGATACTATCATTGATCTTATCATCACTATTCTTCTAGGTGCGATATGTTTGAATGTTGAATGTCTTACAAGGTGAATTTATTATTTTCTTATAGAGATTGACAGGTCAATCCAGAGAACCCAGTTATCATGAGGCATTTACCGGTCCTTTTCCAGATGAGTGGAATCCCCTAGAAAAACTAAACTATGTGGGGTGGCTCTATGAATGAATGAAATCTTCATAGAAGAACTGGTGGGATGATTAACCATGTTCCTGGCAATGTATCAGAGAACGAAGGTATATTTATACAATCTTAGGTATTTTTTGGGGTATATTGTTGTATTTAGGGATGTGTGGCACTCCAATCTGGATATGTGATAAGGGAATAACTATCTTGCCCCCAGTTGCAATCTACTAACAAATATTGAGCTCTACCATGAGGTCAATGATGTTTTTATTGGGAATTTCAAACCAAACTATCTTGTGTACGATAGAGTATTTTTGGCACCAAGGTATTTCTATAGTTGCATTGGGATGGATTATAATAATCAACTCCAATAATATACAGTAGCTCATGATTTGATATTACATTATCAAATTGGTTATGAATGTAAATTTCCATTTTTTAATCTCAATGAATTATCATTTCACCACCTTTTATACCCAAAGCATTTTTAGAATCAATATATATTGCATAGTCTCCCATATCTGCTCATTATAAATTCCATTGTCCTCGATCCTTATTCGTGGGAATTCACAATTAATTTCTAGACATTCTCAATCCCTCCCTAATTATCCTTGTTTCCTAGGCCTTCCCATGGTTCAGACATAGACCCTAATATAGGAATACTAGGATGAACTAATGTGGATGGTCTATGTGCAAGGGTGGGAACAATTTTTCGAGCAACAAGGAATCACCACTCGGGAATGATTTCCCCAAAAAACAATTAATTAAAATAGCCGAATAAAATAAATAAAATTTCGGCATGACCCATCCGTATGTCAGACATCCAAGCTAAAGGGAAAGAAAATAAACAGAAGGAACACAATAAAAGAAGACATAAATGAAACACACTATCAATCACTCAACTCCCTCGATCACCCTCCCCTACGAAGAAAACCGCGTAGCAACCTCCAGTTCCCTTCTAGCCCCCTTCGAAGAATATAAGTACCCTACATCCATAGAAAGCGATAAAAGGTCATAGTGGACGATGCAATAAAGAAAATAAAATAAAAACTCAACTACAACATACTTGTATCCTATGATTAAACAAGTCATTGCCTAACATATAAGAACCACAACGCCTCATGGGTCCAACTATATTCCTCCAAGCAAGGGAGAAACAGATCCAAGATTTAAAATGATATTGTCAAATAATATAATCTAATTAATTAAGAATCACTCTTCATATTAATTTTATATAATCATTTTGGCTCGAGTTTCAATGCCTCATGGGTCCCCCCCCTAGACTGACCCCCCCCCCCAGCACACCCCCTCACCCCTTGAACACCCCCTACCCCCTACCCTCTGCCCCAGTACCTTCCCCCCTGAATACTTGTAAACCCTCCCCCATCACAACCCCTCCCCCTGGACATACCCCCACCAACATATCCCCTCTCCCTTTGAACACCCCCACTCTTCCATCTGGAAAGAACCCCCTTGCACCCCCCCCCCCTCGTGACACCCCCTCCTAGATATCTCCCTCCCCCACACCATGCCCCCTCTATGCACTGTCCTGGACTACCCCTTCCCTCCCCCTGCACACTCATAGACATCCCCATCCCCCTGCACCCCAGCCCCCACCCCCCTATACAAACCCCTACCCTCTTCCCCAGCACACCAACTTCCCCCTTCCCTAGCACCAGCCCCCTGAATACTTGTAAACCCCCCCCCCCCCACCCAGCACACCCCCTTCCCCATCTTCCCACAGCACACACCCCTGCCCTCTTCCCCAGCCCCTTCCCACCCTCACCCCCCCCACACACACACACCCTCCCCGACACACCCCCTATCCTCTTCCCCAAAACCAGTGAGTAGGCTACTCTTGTCATTGCAGACAGAGCTTCATCGGGATTCTTCCCATGTTTCCTATATTTGACACCCTTGTATTTCCCAGACATATGCATTATGAAAAGGTGTTTGTACATGTAATGTTTCTATAAAAATTTCTAGTGTAATCATTGCTAGTCTTAGAACCAATAGTGTAAGAACTATAATTGTAATTATGTTAGAATAAACATTAATACTATGAATACTACTCTTGTAAGAAATGTTAGAGTAATGTTGCTACTAATGAAGCCAAATGTTTAAATATGTAAACTTTTCCAATGAAAACATTTTTTTAGTATGGGCTACTAGTGTAAGAACTCCTAATATAAAGGTTACGGTAGAAGTTGTTCTAATGTAAGCAATGCTACATAACCACTGCTAGTATTATTCTAGTGATAATAATGTAAATAGGTATTTGAACCTTTTTTTATGGTGTCTAATATTGGAATGTTAGGATTGATCATCAATTTCATTGCGTTTAATGCTACTTCTAAAACTAACAGAACCTGCATAATAAGATTGGGAAAATTATTAGATGTTTTATGTTATAGAAATTGAAATATTAAATAATACAAGAGTAATGACTACCTAATAATTTATCTCTCATAAGTGGTAATACTAAAAAATGGTCATCTTTTCCTTTTTTTTAAGAAAATCCTGCATGACATAGTTATATATGTTGATATCAGCACACCCTTGTTTTCTTGTTGCCCTGCACATGTACAGAATAGAATTAATATGATTCGAATACAAATTGAATGGTGTTTAAACAATATTAATAATTCTTTTCCATATTTTAAACTGGTTGTAGAGTTCATTATGCATACACATTCATTTGAATATAATTTAAAGGTGTTTCTTTTATTGTGCTATGACAAGTTTGAGTGTAATATTCATTGTATTTTAAACAATATACATACATAGCTTACTAAATACAATCATAGAAAGAAAACAACCATGATAATTCTTTGAAGACACTCGTAAAAAACACACCATAGTGATACATACCTTCTAGAAAGACAAGATCCATGTAATACCCTACCTGCAACCCAACTGCAAATAATGTCATGAAACCAATCATATTAAATGATCCAACCCAACATGATCTTATAACACATTCAATATCATGGAGTTGTCTAGCCAAAAAACACCAAAATGAAAAAGAAACCATGGATGTATAAAAATAATTACCTTGCATACTTTTTCCCTCTAAATCTTAGTTGTCCATCACGAACATCATGATTTTGGGAATTGACAAGATCAAATTAACTATCACAATATTTCAGAAATCCTAAAAAATCATTTCATTTTTTGATTCAATGATAAACAAAAGAAACACCTGATTATCACTGTATACATGAGCTTATAACATGTACCATGTTTTACCAAATTCGTGGGATTACATCTGATCAGGAATTATTTTCAACAATATCTTGTGTAACTTGATAAACCAAGAAAAACCTAATGGAGAGTAAAACAAATGCAAGAGTACATGCAAGAATGCATTGAGTTGGCCTACCATTATTATTATTGATCATAGGATTGTATTGGAAAGGTGGAGAAAATAAAATCATCTTGTAAAGATAATAATGTCATCATATAACATGTTTTACAGTTTACATTATGATAAATTTTATATACTGATTGGGTAAGGCCAATCCTTTGTATCATGAAACTACTATAAAATTGATCATTAAATCCAATTTCTTTAAATGTAATTTCATAACATAGGGTTCCATTAATGATCATTCTATCCCATACGCCCATACGCCCATCCCCCATCCCCCTACACCCTTCTTACAAAGCTACCCATAACCCCAAAAGAAATCCCTAGCATGTACCATATCATTCAGGGACTTGGGATCTCAAAAACCCAACCAGTTCAATCAATTGAACAACTTCAGATTTCATAAAAATGAAAATTTTAGAAATAGAAACTAAGGAATATATTCCATTTTAACCTACATTAATTTAGACTTGTAAATTCAATAATTTCAGAAAAATAAAGAGATAATAAATGGAATCCAATCTCACTATATGGGATATCATTTAGAGCTAAGTATTCAATGGTGGTAAGTGAATCACTTACCCATATGCATGATTAAGGATTATAATGTTAGATTTATGTAAATTCATTCAAAAATTTATGTAGAACTTTTTAGTAGAAAACTAATTAATCATTCCCATCCGTACAAAAATTCAATTCAAGTTCTTAAAGTACATATATAAGTCTCCCTACTAAGTAAAAATAGAGGGGATAATTATCCCCTCCATCACCAACATCCCCATCCCCTTGTCTGTGCCCATCATAATCATCAACATCATCATCATCAGCAACATCGTCAGCAGCCTCATCACTAATAGTAGTTTCAGCAACATCCTCATCACTAACAGCAGCATCAATAACATCCTCACCACCAACAACTCTATCACCACCACCTTCGTTGCCACTATAACCCTCATTGGAATCACCCGACACATCATTTAAAGAGCGTATTGATGCCATATAAGATTCAAATGTAGAAATAGCCTCTAATGGAAGTGAATGACTCAAAGATTCCATAGCTTTCATGAAATGTTCGATCATCAGCTTACTTCTTTCACACACCTATAAAACTATTTTATTTTCCTCAGCTACTTCAGCATGAGAGATTTCTAGCTCAGAGGTCTGGGAGGCTTGAGAGGATCCAGATGACGACCAATACTTACAGGGGATGATGTTTTTCCTTGGTCGACATCGTACTCTCTTCAGGTGCTCCCCACCTAATACCTGACATAAATGATCATATTGCCCAAAGTTATCTTTCAATCAACAATGTAATTCATAATTAAAAAAGGGATATGTACTATAAGAAATAAAAATATTATAACATAAAAATGTAATAGTTAATTCATATTTGTATTGAAAGTTCCTTTATTTTTATAACCAATTTCAACCCTTTCAGTATCAGAGATAAAAATTTTACCTCTATACTGTAGAGGGATGATCAACAAGGTAAACCAAAATGGGAAAAGAAAGGTTTCATGTCTATGATAGAGTGGTATGTGTCATTATAGTTGAACTAAGGGATAGATAAAAAAGTTTTTCCTCCCTTAGTGGTAACATGAAAATCAACTTTTAACATTAAAACACACCCTTAAACATGGGTAATTTGATTTAAAAATCATCGGAGAGATAAAAACATTATTACATAATCAAAAATATTTTAAACAAGCCCCATATTCATGTAATTTAATATTTTCCATGGGTAAAATTTTAATTCAAAGAGGGAAAAAATATAATGAAAACCACTTCATCTCCACGAATTAATGAAAATAATTTAGATAATTTATATTAACAATCATGGGTATCAAATATTGGTATAAATATACTAGAATATGAATTTAATAAACTAAATCAGTAAATGAATTTTTTTTATTAAAATAACTACCTAGAAATACCTACTGCATACAAAATGAAACTAGTCAAAACAAAAATCTTGAAAAGTAAAAGGTCATTTTGGTAAAATTAATGATTTTAAAATCAATTGAAAAATCAAATACATGTTATGAGATTAATATCAAACACTAAATTTTACACACACCATGATTAGGGTTTTCCTACGAAATGAAAATGAGGGAAATTGAAGTGAAATGATCAGGTGAATCTCCCTTGGGATTTACGTAATGTATTCTGTATCAAATACCATCGATTACTATATTGGATTCTTATGGCGTACCCTCATTTAATTTGGAATGATGAGTTCACTAGATTAGACTTGATCTATTTGGTTGGAATACCTCCATAATAAGATATGGTTTATAATACTACCATTCTTCTAAATATAAAGGATGGTTCCTTGAGTTTAGACTAGAATAATTGATTAGGAAGAATGGAAAGGATCACCTATGAGTTTTATTGAGAGAGAATTCTATATATAGAATTCATGTAAATTTTTTCAAGTAACTAAAATAATTAACAAATCATAATTCAAAATTATATATCCTTTGTCATCATTTTAATTTAATTAATATTTAACAATTTATTATAGTCAAATATTAACATGGTAAATCAACTAAAATAATTTAACAAATAATTAACATCTTAAATACAATAATAATAGTTTATAAACTTCTTTGAAATATTAAATTCTTATTTTTATAATAATTTCATAAAAAAATATTATTA
Source organism: Viscum album (assembly GCA_963277665.1). Taxonomy (NCBI): domain Eukaryota; kingdom Viridiplantae; phylum Streptophyta; class Magnoliopsida; order Santalales; family Viscaceae; genus Viscum; species Viscum album. Next base: position 1,997,247,201 of record OY728151.1, read on the forward strand.
ATCAAATAATTTATTAATTATCTAATATTTATTCTCTCATATTATTCCCGTTCATTCAACCTTCAATTAATTTTTTTTATTTTTAGGAATACCAAATTTATGGGTATTTGTGTTAACCCACATAAAAAGATAAATCCAGACAAGAAATTAAATTATACAGGGCATCATTAGACCTATCTAAAAAAATTAAAATATTGGAGTCTTGAACCATATATAATATATATGTAATATAACATACACTATTTTTTGGATCATATTTAATTAGGTCCTCAAAACAATAGACCATATTGTCCTAGGTCTTGATAAAATCTTCCATATTAATATTACCTTCATTAAATAATCAAGGAAAAAAACTGGATATTGTTTCTTGATCCAAAATTTTTATTCATCATATGTATCAAATTATATCATTTGATTTTATATTAAATCAATATCCTCTGGTGAAGGATTGATGGTCAATGTCTCTATCTATTCCTTAGAGTATACAATAAGATCTAAATTATACTTTGGATCAGTTCCATATTTTCATCTATGGTTCAACTAAAAACCCTTAAATGTGTTTACTATAGTAGAATTCTTTCCCATAGAGACGATGTCAGGTTTATGTACTTTTTAAGTTATTTTCTTTGACAATTGGTGTTAGGTAAACTTATATATTATCCTACCAACATATTCTCTCTTCATTATTAGTTTGTATTTGATCTTCTAGGGCCATTGAATCTTCCTTAGGAATGTCACTTAGAATAGGGTTTCTTAGCTCAAGGGATTATTTCTCCATCCCCTTAATGCTAGTAAATGTTCCTATTGAAATTAATACTATAGGTTTTGGAAAAAATAATAATACTTACACCTCCATAACTTCTTCCCTTATTTATACATTTTTTATCATTTGATGGGTTTTTATTCAAATTACATTTCTTCTTCAGACAAGGGTAATACAAAATACATACATTGAGGATATCACAGCCCATAATGGTGGGGAGAATAACAACCCTATCTTATCTATAGTTAGAGGATCTTTTTCCCAAACCCATGGGGTAAATTTCTAACCCTTCCTAGTAATGGTGAGACGAAATTATTCTCTAATGTAAATTTATCATCAAGGAGGGATTCTATTTACCAAGAATTATTAATAGATAAGCATGTTTACTATAATGCTGATACGATTGATCATGCTAGATTCTGCACATTCCACATATCTATCTTCAGAAGTAGCTCCACCATCTTGTACAATGTGCAAGGTCACTTTTAAGGTACTGGTTATATGTAAAAAATATAATCCTAAATGATGATTCTGGGTCACCATATAGTCTTGGTATAGGTATATGATGTGTTCCCAAGGTAAACATCATATATTTCTTAAGAAATTGATGCCCATGTAAAAACCCCAAAAATGGGAAGTAGAAATATGACTCTAATATGTGTGGGGAGGTGAACATGGTGTGTAGGATCCATAGGGAGAGTTGGAAGGTTATCCATCTTCACAGGTCATGTTCTATCAAGGAAAAATGGAATGTGGTATTAAACCTCATGGATTGTGAGGCTACTCGGACTTCCAGGGTGTATATTACCTATACACAACAAAAATCTGTAGATAAGGGTAACATATTGTATGATTTAACCACACAATGTGTGGTATTTAACATATTCTAGAATCCCTAGCTCTTGTACCTACCAAAGTACGTGATGTGTGTTCTTTCAAAATATACGCCATATAGTTGGGTTCTAAGATATAAACATTACTCTAGTCCTCGATTCATTTCTAATTCCTATTATTTTTCTTCATATATCACTTGAATTGCCTTTATCCATGATAAACATGATAATTCCACCTATATAAAGTTTTTTCTATCCTTTGGTACCTGGATTGACGATTCGTATCACAATCTTGTCGATGTGAAAAATTTTAGTCATGAAAAAACCCTATATTCTGACTCCCCTATCCCATTTTATCTTATACTCTAATCCATACTCACACTATAATCCTACATGGATAACACACAATGTAAATATATAGAACCCATTTTAATTGTGCAATAAAATCAATATGTGATAGTAGTTGAATCATCAGCTAAAATCTAATGTTAGTGATGAACATGTATTGAATGGTGGGAGAAATAGAAGAAACCACAAGAATGGAAATGATGATCCTGTATGATCAGGAATCATATAATTTCACATATAATAAATAAACAATGAAGTAATTTCTAGTCCCAGTATATGTTATTCCAATATCATAATTTCAACCAAATATCATAAGTTAAAAAGGCCATCTGTTACATAAATATTGATTCAATTTAATGAAAATTATTCCAGGATCAAATCAAGAAAAAATGGGGATAAATCCATATATATAAATTCCCTACCATGATTTTGAAATGATGTTGATTTGATTCTACTTCACATCCAAGGTACTTTTTATCAACATCAGTAAAAACATATATTTCTTCCCTGATTTGTCATCACCACAATGCCCTAACTCCATCTTCTTCTTCCTCTCCCTCTAAGGTTCATGTGGTCAAAGAACAACTACCCCTACAGAGATTTTATAATATGGATTTAATAAATAAATTCATGGGTTTCTCAGAATAATAACAAATTAATTCAAGAATTAAATTATTTAATTATTCATCTCATGATGGAAGACACCCAAGAGTCCCAATTAAAATGAATATTAAGCTATTAACATGGTAAAGTTCCCATTTCATTTTAGATATCAATCTTGGTTCTATATGACTCCATTTAAGATATATAAGAAACATTAAAAAACATACAATGCATGGACTATAAATAATATAGTATATTTTTATATTATTTCTGAAGATCCTTGACACTCTATTTTATATGAAAAAGCAGACTTGGGGTAAACATCAAAATATAGAACTAAAGAAACCTTCAAAAAAACTTTTTGAAGTTTCATACTATAGTAATATTACTTTTTTACCCCTAAAAATGTATTAATACTTTTTTAAACACAAAATTATTCTAAGTATCATCTGATGAAAACATAGGTCAATACACCTCCCTACTGGTTTCCAATACTTGCATAACTACCCCCTATCTGAGAGTTTGTTAGAATGGATTCCTATAAAAATATGGGTCACTCTATAACTGTAATTCTAGAAACCCATGATCAAATTCCTACCCTATTTTGTGAATTAAATGTATACTCCCTCCCACTAAAAAGAGTGGTATCATTAATACTAGGAAAAACTCATTACAGAGGAGGCTAGTGAGATTTTCTCTCCCCTCACCCCACCCCATGAGAGAGAACTACTACCGAAATATCCTTCCCCCTGAGTGTGGAAAAAGTTAATATAGGATTTCTTAAAGGACCTTCCATTACTCAATGCCATCATGGGATTCACAACAAATATCTAATTTCCTTTCTATGTTAACTCCCACAATATATCTGAAGGAAGATTAATAGATCCCCCATCCCAAATGAGAATCCAAGACTCACTACACCATAATTAATTGGTGAATTAACTACAACACTAGAAAACATATTCGAGGGGGCACCTTTCCACTGCTTTCTATCCTGCCAAAGGGACCGCCGAACTCATGAAGCTGTGGAAGAGCCTCTATCCTTAGCTCCAGAACAACAATAGATAATTTTAATTCAAGCATAGAATTAGTAACAAACTCTATAAGACTATATACATTCATCGAAAAATAGAAAGGGAGTATATATCAAACCACTATATGAATTTTGACACATCAATCCATGTGATTCTCAAAAAGATCAAAGTGATGAAAATAAATAGTTTTAACTTTATAAACCGTATTAGGGATAAGAATAGTACCATAATCAAAACTATACTAAATGAAATCTTGGATAGTCTGATATAGTCTTGATTAAATACATTATTTTTCCTGAATGGGTTGCTTCCATGTCATTTACAACTAATCATCCTATAATAACATCCTGAATGCATCACCAAAATGCTTAAGAACTCTGAAATTCTTGGAATGGATTTGAATTCTAGGGATCAAAATAAAGAAAATTCAAAAATAATATATTTCAATGCATGAATCACCCTATTCCAACACATCAAAAAATAATATAGAGGCTAAAAATCATGAAATATATGAGACCAAACAACCCCAAATTCCTCTTAATACACTCATCTAATAGAGAAAGAGTGGGGACTAAGGCTCTCTAGCATCACCTTTTTACACCTAACCTCACTCTAGGTACACTTTTTGATAAAAACACATATGTTGAAGACTATCATAATCTTTATATTGAAAGTAAGATATGTTTGAGAGATGATATCTCAAAAAACCAACTCAACGGAAGAGATCACAACCACAGGAAAAAACAAGGAGAAGAAATTTCATACCTAGATACCGGAGCTGGGGTCAGGGAGTTGGAGGTCGGGATGGGACGTTGTCGAAGCTGGAGGAAGTTGAGGCGGAGGCCAAGGCTGGGAGGAGAGGGAGATGAGAGGGGAGACGTCACTGGAGATGGGGGCATGGAGGCGGAGGCCAGGATGTTGAGGATGAGGCGAAGGCTGGGAGGGAGGTTGAGAGTAGAGGCGGAAGCTGGGGAGGGGAGGAGATGGATGGGACTCAGTGGTCGGATGGCTGGGAGGCGAAGGTCTGCGATGTGAGGAGAGGTCCGAGTGGCGGAGGTTGGATAGCCGGGATGTGGTGGTTGGGGAGGGGACGAGAGGTCTAGGAGTTGGGTATGTAGGGAAGAAGAAGAGGGTGATGGAAGCGAGGGTAAGGAGGAGCGCGATGGAAGAGTGAAGGAGCATGCTGGAAGGGGGAGGAGGCGTGTGGTGGTATTCGTGGAATTGGGTATATGTTTCCCACAGTTTTATTAAAACCATGGGAATAGATAATAAAAAATATATATCCCCATGGGTTTTCTAAACCGTGGGGATAGATGTATGGGGAAAGATCTCCTTTCCAGTAGTGTAACAAACAGGTGATAATATGATCATATATGATATCATAAAAATGAATATGATTTTGGAATAATTCATTAAAATTATTTAAATCATTATATTGGAGTTCTAGATACATATAAAGCATATTGGACATAAGGTAAGGGATAATTTTTCAATCTCATTATTATCCGATATTGTTTGTACATAATTATTTATTGGGGTATATTTATCATCCACAACCAAGATTCCTAAATATATAATATTATATATACTCTTATACTATTATTTAAAGTAAATTTTACCCATTGATGTATTTTTATTAAACGGTATTGAAGGAATATTTATTTCATTTTCTATATGAGGTACTTTTTGACTTTTCTGGGAAGAGTATGAGGAGAACATTTTTTATATTATACGACATGATCCAATATGTTTGTCTTTATAACAACTTATTTTGATGAAGTTTCCTCTACATGATTTTAAGTTTATTTTCAAATAAATTATTTTATTTTAAAATTTTGTGGCATTTTTAGAAAATAAAACGTTTTTGAAGAAGAAAGGATATTTACCTCAATAATTAAGTTCTAGTGTTTTATCAAAAATATTTTCCATCTAAGATGACACTATTTAAATAGGTTTATGTTTTTATCCATATTATTACTATGATTTGATTATGTTAATGATGGAATAAAATTTTATATGGATTATTCCAGGATAGAATTATTTTTATGAAATCCATTTTATATCATGGTTTATGTTGTGATCAATGATTTATGTTTTTTTGGATCATGGAAGAATGATTTCATTATGAGATGGGTGGGTCCTATATCTACTTCAAATGAATTGGGTATAGATTTATATCTCATGAGATAAACATGAAAGAAATGATTTGTAAATCCAGTTCAGTAATATAGTGCTAGAATGGAAGGTACATCTGGTTCAGTAACACATGGCTAGAATAGAGAGTAAACCTGGTTCAGTAACGGACTTCATCCACTATGATGATCTTGGATGCAATGCCTTGGGATATTATAGTAGTCTTATTATGTTCTTATTTTTTTTACATAATTCCATGTTTTATGCCAATGTTATTTTATAATGGTTAGTGTTCCTTTGTGATATATGCCTTACGTACTGCCAAGATTCATTTCATGACTCAATAATTTGATATTTAATCTTTATGTTCATGTTTTTACATTCTTATGTTTATAATTTGTTTTATGTTCTCAATGTTTACACTTACTGAAAATTTGAGCTCTCCCTTTCTATGTTTTACTTTCCCGAGTACATAATGAAAGGTTTTAGGTAGGAAAACAAAAAGGGGAAGATCTTTATGGGAGATGTTGAAGATCTTTCACCAAGTGAGAAGATTATGTTCCAAGATTTCAAAGACACTAATAATATGGTCCTTGGGAATACATTTGTGTAATGTATTAATTATTCTGAAAAATAAATGCAATGTCTTTTTATTTCAAACATGGGTCATTACAATCAGTTCTCAACTTTGGATATTGCATTGGCCTCTGTGTTTCAGAGGATGAATGGAAATATTAGAATGAAATGAAAACACTCATGGGAGATTAATAAATATTATGTTTTATAAATTCAGAGTTCTGTTAATATTCTTACATTAATATTTATATGTTTTTTTATATTTTTTCTATAACATTCACTCAATTGCACATATAAAAGAGCTAGTTAATTACTACCCCTAAGCCCACATGAGTTATATTTTTTTATACATGTTTGATCTTTTTCATTTATGTATTAATTGAACATAATTTAATATTTATCAAATATTTTTTTACGAATGTGTGGTTAATTACACTAATTGTAGGAATCATATGTGGGGAGAAGGTAAAGAGCAGATGAGTAGTATGATGAATCAATTTAATGATTTTGAAATGCATCTGAGTGAGAAGTGATGTGTCTACTTATGTTTTACTAACATTTTTCCATTATTGAAAAACATAATAATTAATATATCATATATTTTAATATTAAATACTAGTTTTTTATAAATTTTTCTATTGTATCTTAATGAATGAAATCATTGTTGTTATGTTTTATTGACTAGATAATTAATGAATATATTCGTTTTTTAATTTTATTTTTTTGAGTAGTAATGAAATATGGTCTATTTATTTTGTGTACATAAAAGGTTATGGGTGGTCTTATCCATTACAATAGATGATACCTGCCATTTTTAGATGTGTTTTCAATAAAACCAATGCTAAAACAATTAGTGGATGTTTTAGAAAATGATCCTACACTAAAATTAAATATACAAAGGACTTGTATTTAGAGTTAGTAACAAAACACCATCATTTTTTAGAGGTGGTTTACAAAACCACAATGAATAAAATAAACTAACAATAAATAATGATTTTTTATATTTAAAAGAAATAAGAAATAAAAAAATTAATATACACTAAATTAATACAAACTAACCCTTAAATGATGGTTTTGTAAAAGAATCATGTAATGATTTATAAACAATTAAAACGTCCATTAAACCACAAAAATAACTTATATCCCTAAATTTTTTATAGTGTAATATCAAAATAATATACTAGTGTATGAACCACATAATAAATAGTAACAAAAAATTATTATAAAAACTTCTCCACTAATTCTCCACAAGCCTAAAATAGCTTTTTACCAACTTTGGTTGAAGCTTAAGTGGAATGATATATCTATAATTTACCATACATGAAGTCCCCTTATCATTCCAATCAATTCTATGTCTCATGAAATCAGCATATCAAAACCATCATGGTACGCTAATGATGAATCCTTGAGTTAGATTTTGAGTATCATGAACATTTAAATCCTTTACAATCTTTTGATTTAATATCATGAAATAACCTAAGGAATATATATACATTTCCTTTCACAAAATCTTGGTCTACTACTTCAACATTTATAGTAACATCAACTACCATCTAATGGTCTCATGTACCACTAATTGTGGCCTTCCACGGTGAAAACCTCCTCCATACCGATGATCACCACCACCACCTATTCCAATTAAACAAAAACATGTGCCACCAACTTCATGTTGACCAACCCACCGTATGTCCCTTATCTTGTTTGTAAATGACCCCAATAGCCTCAGCCCCTATGGAGAGAAGCATCGCAAAAAAAATAGGTCACACTTAAGTGAACGTATGTCGCCACTCATAGTAATAGTCAACCCCATCTTCTCTATACAGTGGACCTAATCACCCCATATATGGTGATCAACATCATCCATAATCACATAGGTTTTATCCAGTATGTTTACAATGAACTACAAAAAATAACATAACTCAGGAATCTTCACTTTACATCCTGATACATGAAGCTCATCATAGCATGAACCCATAATACCATAAAATCATTCCATAACAAATTGTATCGTTCATTTTCCCCATGAGATAATCCATCAAAATATTTTATTAAAAATGTGATCACCATGTGATATTTTTCCCAATCACACATAAAAAACCCAAAATGACACTTATTTATTACACACACATAACAGATGTATCGAACCATAAATAATTCGGCACCATCTACCTAAGGTATATAGAACTCAACACATGGAATACATTCATATTAATTGGATTCAATTGAAAAATCCATAAAAATATAACTAAGGCCATAAAGTTATCTTTTTCGACCACGAAGGGGAGATAGCGATGAGAAACCTAGATAACAATCAAACATGGACTACCAGCCTTACTCGTAGAAACTCCTTACATCAGAACACATGAGAATCATACAAGAATAAAATAATCTCCACAAATAAGGGAAGAGAAATGAACAAGTGGTGAGAAACTAGGGTACATAGTGAGTTCTAGCCAAAATACACTATTCCCATCTTTTATAGTGGAATATATTTTTAATTAACCATTTTTTACATTTTAGGAATAATATACCAAAAACTCAAAATTTCAAACTTTAGAGAAATGTAAAACTAAATATATATCCCCCTAAGGACTCATATATAATATATATTTAAAAATATTACATATCATAACATGCTTCAAAATATCTTAATATTAACTTTGAAAAATATAATACACATCTCATACATAATATAATTTCAATACGTAATATTTTCAACTTAGGGAAAATTCTATATGAAACATATATTACCCATAAGTAATATATATATTTCATACGTAACATATTTTTTATCCAAAATTTGATATTTAATATATTTCACTTCAATATGTAATATATTTTCTCTGAACATAATGTTTTTGTAATAACTCAAAAACCCATACATAATATTTATTTCATCCTCCACCATAATATGTAATCTTTAGGACATATCCATTTCCTCATAAAAAAATATAATACCCCATATGTATTATATTTTTCCACTTTATATTATATTATGTATATATATATATAAGATATTTTATTTTTGGGTTTACTCATGCACTCAATCTATTTTATTATGTATTTAACAGACTCCAACACATATCTGATTTTATAATTCTAGAGAAACTCATGTATATTATGAATGTCATGCCATATCCATTTTCTAATGGTGTATAATATTTGTTTTAAATTCATAGGGTTCTATTGTTTAAAAAAAATTAATTTGTAATATATTCTTTTCCCATTGTGATATATAATATCTTATTTTCTCATGGCATAGAAAACATTTAAAAACCTCAACTTAAAACGTAAAAATTCAACAAATACCATAAATCAATAAAATTAATAAAAGTAAGCCTAAATTCATCCTAAACATCGAAAAAAGATGAAAAATATATTAAAATTATCCACAAGTAATATTTCATAAAAATGTGAGCCTTTGACACCTATAAAGTGTTTGAACCCACGTGGATGGTCTAAGATCTAACCTAAATCACTATTCCTAAAAATCATGACCTCACAACCACCCTACTATATGATAGATCATCCTTGAGCTATTGTAACCTATTAATAATAATATTATTACAAAAAAATGTGTTTCTATCACCTCATCCTCAAAACACTAAGATTACATAAAAAAATCCATCTCTTCGCTGATCATCTCAACCACCCAATTTAACAACCTGGTTCATTCTATGAAACTCCATACAATTGGAATCACATAATTAGTCTCACCTTAAAAAATTTACATTAAAAAAATGGTTTCAAAATTTTCCATTATATACTCATCATCTATTCACCCATATCCTAAAAATTTTAGTTATTATTACCTTTCATCATACTGATGCCCATTCACATCTCTTATTATAAAAGATGCCCAATTTCATCCTACATCACACCCAATTCCCTAATTTATCCCAATTTCATCACTTCACAAATTTTCCATGAATTGTGTTCAATGTACACATTTTAATCAGTTCTTTGTGAATCCATTTATTACATACATTCCTCATGCACCAATATCCATCATATTGAACCGTATTTACATACTCTTAGATTACCACTGACAATAGAGGAGTCTTTAGTCTACTATGAATATATTAGTTTGATTTCTTGTAGCTAAACTATATTATGTCTATCGAATTCATTTCCCCAATATGGATTCTTACTCATAATTAAAAACTACCCACTCTAGTGATTATCAAATCTACTGCCACATCTTACACGTGTAGTCAAATCATGACTATTGGATTCTAATACCATTTGAGATCCTATATTAGATACCTATGTCTTTCCCGGTCCTCAACCACCAGATAACGATGAGGTCCTTTGACAAAAAAATCCATATATTCCCTATATACCCACATGACTAAAACTATTTCTATGGACGACTACACTAATATTGATTATATCTTGCCTACAAACATGTAAACTAATATCTCAGATGACTTACTTTACGGTGTCATTATCACGACTATACTCTAAGTACTGGTTTTGGATTCCTCGTGACCCTAATTATAGATACATTTATCTCTACTACTAATCTCTCCTAATACCACTATTAGTATTGAAAGACCCCCATATTTCTAGGTTATTATCTGCTATAAGAACTTGGCTCATTTCCACTAATAATAAGATGAACCTAAAGATTTTTATTTGTACATTAATATATTGTTTAAACCATCATCAAAATTTACAACCTTGGAAATCTCATACCTTTCCAATATTAGTGTAAAACATAAAAAATTTATAAACATTTTATTATAATACATGAGAAAACCCTCTCCCAACACCAACTACATAAACGCATGGTCCCACTATTCTTTCATTATCTCACGAAATAATTACTTGAAGAATATTTCCTCAAAACCATTCCATGAAATCCCCTCATACCTACCCATATGTACATGCATGTTCCACCGACATTTCTCCATTACACTAAGAATATAGGTCACAAACATCACCCTCTACCCTATTGAAATATCAATAAAATCAAATATTTTATGTACCTCCCTTATCTAGTACTCTACCTCATGGGTCCACACTCACCCTAAAACATATGAGGATACTATGACTTGAAATACCTTGTCAAATAATTCATAGATGGAATATTTACCTATGATCCATGATTGATACTTTGGATAACTCACAGTAATATCACTCTGAGTTTCCCATCCAATCAGTGCTTGAATTCCCCAAATCACTATAGCTGACATACCTACCTTTGAACCTCAACCAATAGATTATGTACACCCCCAACTTTATAGAACATATCATTATCATGACTTTATGGAGTCATGACTACAAACTCTTGATGATCTAAATAATTATTTATTGTTATAAAATCATTGGAAACCAAGTACCATAATCAATACAATGATAATAGTTCAGGTATCATAAATGGGGGAAGATATAATAATTAAAATTACCTATTAGCCCTTATATTTCCCTACTAGACCCATATCACACATCATTCAACCAAAAAACCTCCCCTAAACATATCAGGTCATGGTATCACACACAACATACCCACATAGGATTCAATTACCCACTCGTACCATGAATCACATCACATGGTTGGTTGAGTAGAAATCAATAAAGAATCTATACAAGAAAATAGTATATGGGTTGTTTCTGAAACATTAACTTGCCAATAACTTTTTATTTATGAAAAAAAAATTAACTACATACACTTCATGGGTTATTTGGGTATAATAAAACCATTACACTATGTAGGAAATATTATTTTTACCTATGTTTTCACATTATACAGATCAAATCTGTCCTTTATTTAGATCCCAAACATCATAAGAACCCACAAGAAATCATGTTCATTCCATGTGATCCTTACATTCCTATAAGGATTAATGAGTAAAACATATTTCCACTAATATTCAATAGTTTGAAACCATAAAAAATAAAATATCAAATACCATTATATATAAAAAAATTACCCAACTATAGCCACAAAAATAAAAAAAATAATTTCCTTTTCACTATTAACTTGTACTTTAGTTCATGATGGTTCTAGACAGACACACAACAAGAGATTCATCTCAATTTACAACACGTTCCAACATATAAATTCTACCATAAGCATAATCAAAAAAATAAAATATTTCTTTGGATTAACTAACTTTAATATCATTTTGAAACAACCAAACTTTGATACCACATTGTAATGCCTCGGGCAAGCTCATTCCACATTAATTGGACAAGTTCACCACATGTACTTAAGCACACCTATGGATATTCCAATACATGTTAACTAACAGTGTGGGTATATGGGGTAATCATGGGGAGAAAAAAATTATAAATATAATTATATGAATAGAAAATAAAATATAACAAGTAATTTAAATACCAAGTAACACAATAACAAATATACATATGGCTAGTTTAATGAACATATATCATTTCATGGAGGTCAAATAAAATCCAACATATTTCCTTTAGGCTAATAACATAAGTAAAAGTATAAGTTTAAAAAAAATATCTTCCATTCTAGCATCAAGGAACCTCTAAAGCCACATACAAAACTATTCCATCAATGTTGTGAACCATATATGATCCAAAATCTAATAGGTTTATAATGTCAAATCTTTACCCTTACCTATAACATGCATCATAAATTTGGAAAACGTCTTAAGGGGTTGTGTAGGGTTTGAGGATGAAAACTATAGGCCACCACCATGTGATTCCCTATCCCTATCATACACTAGAGCATGAAAAACAGAATAAATAACAACTAAAAAATAATACGTAGTGTGATCCACTCACGATCTACCATCACCAAGTGAGATTTTACATACATCAACTAGTGCTAAAGGTGAATTATATATCCATTTTCTATATTATATAAAGAGACCTAAGCCTTCCAATCAATTCCATGTATCATGATATCTCCATCTCAAAACAATCATGGTTCCCCAATGGCACATCCTCATGTTATATCACAAGTCCCATGGACTTCTACATCCTTTAAGATCCACCATCTCAATACCCTGATAAAACCCAAGTCATGGATGCACCCATATTTTCCCAAAATCTGAATCAATATCCCCAACATATATGGTGATCATAATATGTCATATGATGGTTTCACATAACCGCAATTGTATCCTTTGATGGTGAACCTCTCATATAAATATATATTCAACACCATCTAGTATGTTTCCTAAATTATAGAGGGTTCTAACCAGTGATATTGGACCATCCCACCTCACGGGCCATGTCTTGTGTGCCCAAAACCTCAAAAAACTCATCCCCATTTCTTAGTGACATCACTAATAACCTAGGCCACTCCTCTAAAAATCTCTATTGCCACACACAAAAATGATCAAGACTATATTCACCTTATTGGATACCTGATCCCCAAATATATAGTGATCAACATCACCCACACTCAACTAAGTTACAATCAACATGTTCTTTTAGATCCTCATCAACCATTATAACTCGATAATATTCACTTAACATCATGTGTCAACACCCATATCATTGCCCAATCCCACAATACTGTGAAACATGCTCTACTAAGTCATACCCACTATTTTCCATATGAAAACACCATTAAACATCTCTTATGAAAAATGGAAACCCCATGTGTTTTTTTCTAGTCACACATAGAAAACCAAACCCACACCTATTTATCACACATGTATAATACATTTATAACTCTATAAATAGTTAGGAACAACCATCATAGAGAATATCAGACACCACCCATTAAATAAATCCATCCAAAGTGAATTCAATCAAAAAATACAACCACACCGGACCAAATCCCTGATTTACGTGGTTTTCAATAAAATACAAGATATTGATGAGAAGCATAGAATATAGATTCACTAAAACTACTATACATACCCATAGATACTCCCTAATTCAGATCACACAAAAAAACAAAAATAATTGAATAATATCTTTAAATAAGGGAAGTGAAAAGAAGAATAGTAGAGAAACTAGTGTTCACATTGAGTTTTGTTTGAAATACCATATTTCCTAGGTTATTAATGAATTTATATTTAATTATTATTTTTAAACATTTAATGAAAAATCTAACCAAAACATGAAATATTTAATTTTAGAAAACATTAAATCATTACATTTCACCCCCTCGGGACCTATATTTAATATATGTTCAAAAATGTTATCTATAAAAAGGTAGTTCAAAAAAATATTGATATTAACTCAAAAAAATATATAATGCTTCTAATTTGTAATATATATTAATTAAACAAAATTTTAAATTTAGGAAACATTCCATGCATAATATATATTACCCATACCAAATATATATATTTCATATGTAAATTTTTAAAACATCTGAAAGTTTATACATGATATATTTATGTTCAATATGTATTATATTTTCTTTGAATATAAGGTTTTTTACTTAACTTAAAAATATATATATTACATACATTTCTTCCTCCCATATGATAGATAATATTTAAGAAATATACACTTTTTATATATAATATAAACCCCTAATACGAATATATTTTCCACTCTGAAATATCTTATTCATTAATGTAATATATTTTCTTTATCGCACTTCTATGTGCGCATGGACTAATATATTATGCATACATGGGGATCCAATATTTAGTTAGTTTTTTAATTCAGGTATAACTCAAATATATTACACATGTATTTCCCTATCCATTTAATTAGAGGGTCCAAAAAACATTTTTCAAAATATAGGGTTTATTCTTAACCATGTTTTCCATGTGTAACATTTTTACCCCCATTGATATATAACATTTCATTTTCTCTAAAAATTACCAAATTTCATAAATTTCTACCTAAAATAAAAAATATATAATATTCTTAGTATTCACTAGAATTAAAAAATTCATCCTAAATTCAACCAAAAACTAAAAATGTCTATTAAAAATTTCAATTAGTAGATTTAAAATAAATATATCCCCCAATGAATATAAATATTCTATATTCCGAAGGATGGTCCAAGATTCAACTAAAATAATTTGTTCAAATACCAAATACCTTAGAGCTAACAAATTCAATACATAAAATAAACAGTGAAATGTTATAATGATTGAATATTTCATGTGTTATTGTATTAATTTCCTATTTTTATTTTTATTTAAAAACAATTTTATTAATTTGGTAAAAATGATAATTATAATCCAAACAATACATACATCAATTTATTCTAAGATATAAAAGTTTGTATAATATTAAATGAGTAACTAACTTAATTACAATCCTAATAAATATTTAACATTGAAAAATAGAGAAATATATTTGATAAAAAAATATATAACTTGTTTATTTAATAATTATTACAATATTTACAAATATATATTATAAATAAATTTATAAAATATTTATTTAAAAAACATCCACACATAAAATTATATATGAAAAATTTTGTAATATATTTCAATAAATATTTTACTTAATTACAATAACAAGCTCAATTTTTAAAATAATTTAAACTTTATTAATATATATATATATATATTATATGTTAAAAAATTATAAATCCCCTAATTTACATAAAATATATTTGATCAAGAATAATTTTAAAATATTTATATTTTTTAATTTATATTCAATTTAAATAAATAAACTAATAATATATATAATAATGAAATTTATAATTATATGATTTAAAAAATTTCTATACTTATAATTTTATATATGAAATTTTACAATGTATTAATGTAAATTTTTAACTTATTTAAAATAATTAAAAAATACATAATTTAATTATCATTCAAATATATACATAAAAAATAAATAATAAAAAATAATTGTTGGAACCAAGGTGATCTATGATGGATATGAATGTTATTTTTATTGTCAAATTTTTTTTGTTTTATCGTGGAGTTTGAAGTTATAGGAATATTTTCTAAGTGGCCAGAAAATTTTTATTCATATGTGATTATCTAGTGAAAGGAAGAATCTTTGGTGGGAGTTTATATCCTTGATGTATTTGCGTATTCAGAGGAAAGGGTGATACTTATCAAAAGATCAGATGCATTGGTGGTGTTTAGTGAAAAATTGGATGCAAAGAATGAATTTCTGTATAGAACATACATAATCTCATATGAAGTATGTGAGAATTTATTTGTAAATGATATATTCATCCTATTCTCGTTAATATATTCATTTTAAAGAGACTGACATTATCCATATTAAAATAGTATAAGATGATTCTACATGAAGTTGAAAATGATTTCAATAATGGAGATTTTACAAAGTGGAGGATCTCATATAGGTGTTAAATGAGACCACAAAGGATGAATATGAAATTCTTTTCTAAAGCTCTAGAGGGAGTAATTGGAGGCTATGTTGTAGAGTTATTATAAATATTTCATAAAAATATCATTTTATAAGTGGTTAGAACAAGGGGTAAAATGGGTATCTCCTGTTAAGAATAATTTATAAGGGTGATTGTTTTTAATTAACCTACTGGTCATTTTATTAATCACCTTTGATGACCTTAATAAAGATACAATATTTAATTAAATTATTTAAAAGTTTACAAAAACATAATAGTTTTTTAACCAACATGGTTCATGAGAATCAGATTTGTATGAAAATCAATGTCACTCATGGAGTAGGATTGAGTAGGAAGAAAAACATCTTTGAAGCCAAATCAATCAAAATAAGAAATCTTGTTCATGGAGAATGGAAAAAACATAAGAATCATAAAATTTTTAGTTAGTTCATGAAGGGGTAGTTCATGTAGGAGTTGCACAAATTGAGTTCTGCTTAGGAGTTCTTCAGAGAACACATTTGAGTGATGTATTTTTATGTGGTGAATAATATACCACACATATCTTATTATACCACTATCTAGTGGTTCAGGATCCTGCTTGGCCTCTAAAAGACCCAGGATCAAATCCGGGCAGGGGAGAATTCCTAAGTACTGTAGCAGGGACTGTAGCAGGGTACTGTAGCATGTCACTGTAGCAGCAGCGGACTGTAGTAGTGACAGCACTCTAGCGGCAGAGGGACTGTAGCAGGGTACTGTAGCGGTGGTGGTACTGTAGCCGTGTGGGTACTGTAGTAGTACTGTTCACCGAGGAGTCCTTTAGGCCAAAAAATGGGCTTTCTAGCCCTATATGCTGGACACTTGGCCTTGGGCCTTCGGGCTTTATAATGGGTCACACTCTACCCAGTCTAAAAAGGTCTTTGCTTTAATAATAAATTGAGGCTTCAGCGCCAACCTTTTAAAAAAACTCATGGAGTAGGATTGAGTAGGAAGAAAAAACATCTTTGATGCCAAATCAATCAAAAGAAGAAATCTTGTTCATGGAGAATGGAAAAAACATATGAATCAGAAAATTTTTAATTAGTTCATGAAGGGGTAGTCCAGGTAGGAGTTTCAAAAATTGAGTTTTTCTTAGGAGTTCTTCAGAGAACACATTTGAGTGATGTATTTTTATGTGGTGAATAATATACCACACATATCTTATTATACCACTACCAGGGGTAATTATATAGATTAGTAAATACATTGGAGCATCGTATTCTTTCTTTAATGATTAAAATAAACATACACATTATTAATGATATGTAATAAATATCCATATTGATAAAATAAGAAGACATCCATGCAAGGTAGAGCTTGAATGTGGAGTAAATGGAAGGGTTTTGAGGGTGGCCGTTAGATTTTCCTGAAATCAAACAATAAAAAAAGTGATCTTGGAATGGAGTGACCTTGAATGAAAATTTTATCTGTTAAACTACTAAAGCCTTACGGATTCTGGTACACCAATAAAATTACATGTTTATTCTTCTTGGATTACCCCTTATCAGTGAACCAAGAAAAATTGTTGTGTTCTATTTTTAATTTTTCCCCTTTATAAATATGGGGAATTTTCAATTAACTTTGATAGGTTCAAGGAGTTCCAAAAAATATGGTAAAAATATCCAATGTATCAAAAGTAAAATTTCACACCCCGATTCACCCCCCCCCCTCATAGGGTTTGTTGGTTTGAAAAAAGTGGCATTATAGATGAGGTTATGAGCATTTAATATATCATCTGACACTCTTATGTATTGTTACTGAACATGATATAAAAGGAGTTTCCCTATTTAATTAATGAATCTATCAAATTTGGAATAATATAATGAGAATACAGTAATGATCTCTTGAGAAAGATGTTTTACCTATTAATATTCATGGGATGCATGTTATTGATGTATTGGAATTTTTTTGAATAAAGTGGATAATAATATATTCATTGCTGATTCCAAAGATAAAAAATTCAATATATAGATCTAAGTCAAATCAATGCTAAAATAAGGTGATGATCTACTCTTTTTCCAATTCAATATGGGATAAACATTATAATATTTATGATGGTGATAGTAAGGTGAATGGATCTAAGATTCAAGTGTAAAATAATATGTCCAATAGCTTAAAAATATTCCCTAGGTCATATCTCAATGGATCCATAGATCATTAATTCAAAAATAAGTTTTTTATTATCAAAAAGGTGGTACTATATTTTTTAAAACTCGGGGTTTGATGATTTAAAAATCCAATAGAAAAACAAAAGAGATAACGAAAAGAGGAAATTAACAGAGTTGATTAAGCATGATCATCTAGAGGAAATCTCATGATTCGAATCCTTAATCACTTTAATAGATAGGGTTTAGATCTTTTAATACTTGGTTTTTAAAATTTAGAAACATAATGATATAGAGGTTATACTATGATACCTACTAGGGATCGATCAGAAACACAAAATGATTCACTAACTACCACCGATAATAGAGTGATTTGGGTCTAACATCATAACCAAAACTCACCATGGAAACACATAAATAAATAAAAATATTTTCCAATTTTGTATGTTATTTCAGAGTGATACCATTATCTAAATGTACATGGAAATGACAGTGTTTGTTAGTTATCGATTCACTAATATGAACCACACAAACACAACAATTGAAATGAGGAAAAAGAAGTTGTCCATGGTGTGTGAAACATCACATTAATGGGTACCCCCAAACATTATCATATATGTTTGAGAAAGAAATAATAGTACATAAATAAATAATTATGAATATAGGATGAAGAAAAAAAAACATAAAATCATGTTATTAAAAGGATAATTAAAATATTACAAACTAGAAGCTCAGGATTTTCATCACGTTCCTCCCTAGGTAAGCACATGGAGTTCAGAAATCCATGGAAAGGGGGGAATCCATAGACGTTGTAGTAGAACATACCATAGCCTCAACAACTTCTATGATAAAGAGAGGAATAATCTAGTTCTATAAAATGGTAGATATTTTCTTTCTATTATAACTACCCAATCAGGTTCCCAAGGAGCCTTTTTATAAAAAAAATGGAAGGTGGTTTTGGGCACACAGATTTTGATATAACACTTGGACCATGTTTTTGAGATATAAACTACACTATCAATAATTGGGAAAAAGAAAAATATTTATTTCTAACCTCCTATGTATCTCTATGTCAAATGTTGTGGCCTGAGAATGAATAAAATTAGTGATCTTTCCAAAATACATATTAATCTTTTGACTTTGTTCATATTCCTTTTAATAGAAATACCCATTCAATTGGGACTATTAATTGATGAATTTGGAATATTTGAATTCAATAGAGTTTTAGAACACAATATATTTTACCCTTTTAAAAATGTTTAGCCAATTTGGATTCACATATTAACTTAAGTGTGAATTTGAGTACACACATTTACTTGGGTTCCCATACAGTTTGGCCCATTTTTCTTGAACATCATCTTGGGCCCTCCAAATCACCTAAACCTATAATAAAATCATCAAAAAATTTAAATTACCCTTTTTAATAGTGATAAAAATTATATTACTTAATCAAACATTAAGTTATTTTTTATCATATTTTTAATTTTCAATACAAAACCTATTTGACATAGTGGTATAATGGTTAAATAAAATAGTCAATAATGGAGTGATCACACCCCCACAACTAAACATTTTCACTCCTAGGAAAAGTCACATATCTTAATCATGTATCATTCTTAAATAAAAGGGGAGAAAAATTTGAAGATTATTTTTTAATTAAATATATCATGTCTCATTTATAAAAATCAATTTTCATGTCATTATTCTTCACTCACATTCAAATTTGTTCATTTCCATTTGTCCACCCATGGAACATATCGTAGGAAACCTCATTTAGAAAATTATCCTCTTCAATATAACAACATATAAAAGTTAATTTATTCTCATTTCATATATTTCATGGGATCTAACAAAATTATTTCCCAGAATCAAAGTTCTCTTCTAGTATAAACTAATGTTCTACTCAAGAGGTCTTCCAACAGGTTATTACATGGTTTAAGGGTTGGTTGGATTTTATGTTCACAATTATGAGATAGAAGAAGAGTGATTAATATCGTATTTAAAAAGTTGGTCAAATTTAAGAATGTGTTCATAGTTAATTTACTCACTCAACCCCTAAAAGAGTCAATCACTTCAAACTGACTCTCCCATTTTTTACGTTTGTATGGGTCACAGCCATGTAGTGAATAATAATGAGTAAATAACATCTTTTCTCCATTTATTACTTTTTTCACTTATTCTATTTTTTATGTATATAAGAAATATTATTTTTACAATTGATTTTAGAGATAAATTGGGAAACATTTATAAAAAAATGATATAATATGGCTTGTTTACCCACTTACCTAAATAATTATAGGTACCCCTTCTCTCGGCCATTACAATGAATCCTAACCTAGAATTCCCATGGAAACACCCTCCCCCTACAACTTTCTGAAAATAAAATAGAAATGTAAATAATATATGGGTAGGTAGAAATAAATTGGCTTTTAATGTGGCTATATAATAGGCATTTCATTGTCAACAAGGCTTATGAAGGGTAAAACGTCAAGGTGTCTAAAAATAGTGGTTAATTGTACAATGGTATTTTCAATTAATAATGGTGTTTATCATTAACGTAACAAACTCAAATCAAATGGCTTCAAACATAGTCAAGGTATGTTCTTGTTTCTCTTCATGACTCGAGACTCTCATAAAAGTTATTAAAAGGAAGAAAATGAAATAATGGGCTTAGAATGTCTCTTGGGTAAGGGATTAAATTATGGGTTACTGATAATGAGGAATGGGCTTCAAAAATCCATTAAATAATTAATAATGATTTGAAAATAATAATTATACAAAATATTCCATATAATCATTAATTTGAAAACACATTCCAAAAAATAATGGAATTATCCACATAATTTAGTCATTCATGAAACATGTTTTTTGGAATTATTTTTATGATTCTAGAGGGGGTAATGTAATCATACTATGAAGCAAGTGAAAAATGTAATAAAGAAGAAGGATTATGAAAATCCTAATATACCCCGGAATTTAACCCCCCACACAAACACACACAAACACTCCAAGAGAGTGTTGTGTCTATCAGGACCCGTCCCCCAGGGCCTGTATCGTGACTACCCCAAGCCCGCATTCCATCGAACAGAGGCTGGTGACTAGCAACAAAGAAGTAATTACCTAAAAACCTGGAAGGCATTGCCTTTATAAAACATATCACACACTACCAGAGTTCAAGAGGAAGCAAACACTAAGTAAATGAGTAAAAAAATTGTGATAAAAGTACAAAGGGGCCGGAAATAAAGGCCCGACAAAAAGGTATAACTACAACTGAAAAAAGTACAACTGAAAAGAAAAATATATGAAAGGTGGATGCAGCTCCTAGATCGTCCTCCATGATCATCCTCTGGGTTTCTACCTGAGGGGTAGGTACAGATGTCCTCTTCGGCACTCCGCGTCTATCGGTCTGCTCTGTGTGCAATCACGCCGAGTGTCCACCTCTGGGTACCGTCCAGTCCTTGCGCTCTAGGCCTTCGTCAGCACTGTCCATCGTCTGTATCCAACACAACAAGATGTGTGCATAGCCCGTGTAGGGGTTATTATAACGATACTCAGTAGGGACCCCGATACCCTCTATATCTCACAAAAATCCAACATTGACAATCCACAATGTAATATTTAAATGGATAACCATTACTTAGGTATATGCCCATACATATACCTAAGTTATCAAGTAACTCATCTCAATCATGTGGAAAACACAAAGGTCATTGACTCAGCTCAAACCAGGATTTTTATTCACGATGTTGAAACCACAGGTGCTGAAGAACTCCTCCTCTGTTGTGTACAGTGGGCCTACCGCTAAAACCAAGCACTTCCCACTAACCTTTGACTGCAGAATTACTCCACCTATCGATTACTGTGGGCCTGCTGCTACAACCAAGCGCTTCCAACCATGTGTCTGCCTCTAAAACCAAGTGTTCCTCTCATAGCCTACATAGGTACTCCTTCTGTCGAGTACCGAGGGCCTACCGCTACAACCAAGCACTCCTTCGTTGTGGGTCTTCTGCTACAACCAAGCGCTTCACACTGGGCCATCCGAATCACTCCAAATCGATCGATTAGCAGTCGTCAAGTCTCAGCCTGCTACTAGGTCTCTGCAATCTGCACTCTCATCACTAGGAGGGTCCACTATACAAGGCTCAATCTAATACTCCATGTGTCACGAAGTCTCGCGTAGATTTATCACAAAGGACCGCCTCGTCATATGGGTCTCAACGCAGAAGACGGCGCGTCAAACTGACGCTAGGTCTGTGAGTTATTGGATTTTCCGTTCTAGGGGCCCGGTTGGATTTCAGGTACAATCCAACCCATCCATACTCCAATCACATTCGAATACTATATGGATTATACCCAAAGGGTCATATCATCAAAAGTAAACCAACGTAGTTGACGACACGTCAATCAGATATTCGGTCCTTAAGTTATAAGCATTTCCGCTCCGAGGGCCCGGTTGGTTTTGAGTTCGAACCAACCCGGACATACCCAAACATCCCCAAAACCTTGAATGTAATATACCAAAACGACCGCCTAGATCCAAGTAATCCTACGCAACTGATGGTGCGTCTATCGGAGGTTCGTAGCTCATGTTATGGGTGATTAAATGAAAATGGTCTGAAGAGGGGGCCTAGGCCCGGTCTGACCTGGCACAACTCACCCTGGGTCGGCCCGAACTTGTTCGACGCAACACATGTCCGGGTCCAGCCCGGCTGGGCACAGCCCGACCCGCGGCTAGCAGCAGCTCGGCCAGGCTGGCTGAGCGGGTGGGGGACACGGCCCCCTGGTTCCACGTAAAGGTGGTGCCAGGCTGGTGTCGCCCGGCGTCCCAGGAACCCGGGTGGCATTGGTTCTGTTCCTCCGCCGCCGCGACTGGTGCCACGGCGGTCCTTCGCCTGATGCGCGCTAGGGCCCCGCCACCTCCTGGCGGCCGGCTGACACCACTGCGATATTCCACGGGCCACCAGAGTCTTTCTGGTGGTCCGTTTTAGCTCCCTTCTGCGCCTATAGCCTCCTCGAGTCCCACTATACACTATAGCGACCTCAAATAAACATTTCCCTTCCGTTCATCTATCGTCAAACAAATCGCGCGTCACGAACAAGTTGGCGGTTGGTCCGGACTCGTTCGTTAGCATGTACCCACCGCGTTAGTGGTTCAAATAATCACCCAACAAATAAACGACCAAGTACAAGGGTATAAATCAAACATATGAAATTATAAAATAACCCCCTACCTTTTTAACTATCAGATTTTCATTCGTCATGGGGGAAGAGGAGGTTTTTGTCTTTCGCCAAATGCTTCATCTTCCGAGCTCATGCGTTGGTCGTTTGACGATGAAGAGGAAGATATAACAGTCGTCAGAGAAGTCCCACGTTGGAAGGGGGTTCCAAGGAAGAAGTTGAGGAAGAAGTGTCATCGTTGGCATCTCTGCGTTCTTCATCAGAGTCATTCTTCATTGTAGAATGGTGTTCTTCATCGGAGAGGAACACCTTCTTCTAATTCTCTGGAGCCTCCCCCAACAAAATATTTTCCAAGGAAAATATTATAATAAGGCTTCCCATTATATTAGAATTGCCATGAATTTTCAAATTAATTCAAAATGTAAATTGAATTAATTAAGGCATTAGAGTTGGAAACATTAATGGATGGGAAATAGAGAGGCTCCATATTTAAGTGGAAGTCCGAAGGTTTAAAGTGGGTTGTCAAAGAATTAAATAAATGGGTGTGGTAATGGGGAGCTAAAGGAAGATGAAAGGATTAGGGATCGTGTGGGCCCCACCACACTAATTCCTCTCATGGGAGGTTTTGTGGGTGTGGACCCCATCCCTAACTCCACATTGAAGGAATTAACAAACATCTTTAAATAAAATTTTGTACAACAATTTTATTTATTTTATTCTAAAACCTCAAAAATTAACTCTCAACCCGCATAAAACGCAAATGAAGTAAAGATCCCCTTAAGCGAATATCAGCACTGCCAGTTCATAAATGTCCTCAGTTTTCAATTCCGAGCACTAGTTAAAAAGATAGAAAATCCCCCACGTACGCTTACTAAATGTATCCAATCAAAACCTCAGAAATTGATTCCGGGCACACCAGGCCTTAGAATTAGGTGCCGTCAGAAACTGCGGACTCGTAAAATTATGAGGAATTAAGGAAACAAATTCTTTGAAATTTAAGGCTCTTTAAATTACCTCAACCTCAGGGATTTACATCCCCGTAAAGCTACAACATACACTAGGTAAACAAAATGGGTACTGAACATGTATTTGAGCCTCCCGCTCCATGTGATCTCCTGGAGGTTCCCGTGCTGCCATCGAATGTTTACCAGAGGAATCGACCACCCACGTAGGAACCTCTCTTGTCGATCCTCGATCTCCACTAGGACCTCCGTGAATGTCTCCCTGTCATTGATGTCCAGCTCCCTGTGGTCGATGATGTGGGATGGGTCGTGCATGTATCTCCTTAACTGAGATACGTGGAAGACGCCATCCACCGGACGTAACTAAGGTGGAAGGGACAGGTGGTAAGCAACCTTGCCTAATCTGCTAAAGAATTGGAGGAGTGACTGTAGATAGGCTACACAATCCCTATCTATAAAGGATATCAGAAACACAGCCAGCTGCTCCGTCCCCTCTCCAAGCAGCCGAATTCCTGAACTCCTATTGAGAGCATCCGATACTACATCCCCCTTACCAGGATAAACTATCTCGAAGTCATATTCCTGGAGGAACTCAAGCCATCGATGTTGTCTCAGGTTCAGGTTTTTTGAGAGAGTAAACACCTGAGACTATTGAGATTAGAGTAAACCGTAAACCATTTGCTCGACGAACTAAGGGCAAGACTAGCCAATTTAAAAGATCTCATCTAAACCCTTCTTTGTCTACGATTTACAAGAGCTGCTATGATTTCTCCTCTGCCAAAAAGAGAAATCTGGTCTCATCCCCTAGATGAACCACGTCCTTTGCCTAAAACAATTAATCCTGACATGAACGGTACTAATTCATGCCATGGACGACGTCATAAGGCCTCAACGCTACTACTAAGAGATCCAACTATTACTCTCGCCTCCAAGGGTTGAGTCACATAGTCAACAGCAGTGTGTGGTCATTGGGTCTCCTCTAATAGAAATCTCTAAAGTGAGGGTCATGTCAACAATTTTAACCGGATCCTCTTAATATTAACCACACAAAAAAATCTAGAAAGAAAACATCACAAATAATATTGTCTTTTATTACTGCAGTTCAAAGTACAAAGACACATAGCAACCACAAACAACAACAACAAGGAAGCTATAAGCTCCAAGAACAAAGGCCTCCATTCCTGGAACTAGTCCCGCTCATGTCCACTAGCTTCCAGAGATCCATAGTCGTATGATTCAACATCCTAAATTTGGGCTCTCCAATGTCCACCCATTCCCTATGGTCGGGGTGGACCTCCTGGTGGTGGTGGTGGAATCAACACAAAGCGTCATCCACCACCATTTGCACAGCCATATCCTCTGCCTCGATCACTTGCTCTTTGTAGTCTGCCTCGATTGAACCTATGCCTCTACCTAAGAGGTCCTTCATCTATCTATTGATCGTTTGTATGGCAGTTCAGACTGTCAGGTGCCATGTGACCAAGCCCACCACAAGAGTAACGTTGTCCGCTTCTGGTATGCCATTCTCCACCCCGGGTGCCTCATACACATGATCCTGAGTCATGCGGTCGACCACCCGTGTGTCTGGTCCTCTTGGACCCCTGTGTCATCTGTATATTGTCGGCTGCAGAATACTCCGCTGCTTGTTGACTAGTGGTGGGTTCCTCTACTGGAGATTTCTCAACAAGGAAACTCTCCACTAGGAGGCCTCGCTCCAAGACCCATGTCTGCGTCAGGATGCTGTGAGAAACAACTGAAGCTCTAATCTCTCTCTTGAGCCCCTGCTCGATGGTCCGGGCCTTGAAGAACTTGTAATGTAGCATATCTTTAGAGTAGCGTGAGAGGTATATAAACCTTGATGAGTACTGTTCTACTAGAATGCTACACTTCTGCAGATGCCATAGCTCCTGTATATGCACAGATCGAAGTGTGGCTGGTACAAAATCTGCCCGGAATAGGCTCTAGTCTCCCCATAGAATTTTTGCCTCATCGTGCATCTGGAGCATCAGGCTCCACCATCTGCCTGCTGCTGCCTGAAGGAGGCTGGTAGCAAGGATCACCATGAAGTCTGTTGGTGTCCCTACCAGTCTGAAGACTCTTGCCACAGCCTCCAGCCAATACTCAGCCACCTGTGGGTCCGTCTCTCCCCAGAACCTAGGAGTCCTCTGCCACTGGAACTCATGCAGCACACTCAAGCAGCGTGTGTTGCCTGCTGCTGGGGCGGGTGGCATCGGTGGCCCAATGAGTGGTAGTACCGCTGGTGCCTCTACTGGTGTCTCGTCTAGAAGAGGGCCCTGTACTGAGGCCTCATCGCTCTGTGGGCTGTCAGTACGTACAACTCTTAGGGTCCTAGCTGGTCGTCCATGAGGAGGCATCCTGAATGAAACAGATGCAACACGGTCAATGATTTTACCTGGTGAGTGGACCTGGTTTTGAGATAACTTAAAGAAAACTTTTGAAAACACACACACAATTAGTGTTTTCGTGCACTGGGTTAGAAATCATAAGTTAAGGTCCTAGTGTATGGATACGTCAGCTGCCCGCGCCAACACTAGACTCTGTGAACTGAAAACCACACTTAGTACCCTTAATACTATTTCTCCACATAAATAAAATATCAGAGTCAAAGTTCTGAGGTAGAACTGACGTCCTTTGATACCAATTTGTCACGACCCGTCCCCCGGGGCCCATATTGTGACTACCTCAAGCCCACCTTCAATAGGCCAGGGGATAGAAACTGGAACCATAGGTGTAATTCCCCAAAAACTAGGAATGTATTAACTTTATAAAATGCATCACTCACTACCAAAGTACAAGAGAAAGCAAACACAATGTAAAGGAGTAAAAAAGTGTGGTGAAAGTACAAAGGGGCCGGAAATACAAGCCCAACAAAAAGGTATAGCTTCAACATAAGAAAGTAAAACTGAAAAGAAAAACACTTGAAAGGTGGTAGAAGATCCTGGATCATCTTACGGGTTCCTACCTGAGGGGTAGGTACAGATGTCCTCCTCATCACTACGCATCTATCAGTCTGCTCCGTGTTTCGTCATGCCGAGTGTCCACCTCCGGGCACTGTCCAGTCCTGGCGCTCTCGGCCTTCATCAGCGATGTCCATCGTCTGCATCTAACAAAACGAGGTGTGGGTATAGCCCGTGCAGAGGTGAGTATAACAATACTCAGTAGGGACCCCGAGACCCTATATGTCTCACAAAAATCCAACAAGGATAATCCACAAAGTAAGATTTCAACAGATAACCATTACATTGGTATATGACCATACATATACCTAAGTTATCAAGTAACTCATCTCAATCATGAGGAAAACAAAAATGTCATTGACTCATCTCAAACCAGGATTTTTATTCACAATGTCAAAACCACAGCTGCTGGAGAACTCCTCTGTCGAGTATAGTGGGTCTGCCGCTACAACCAAGCGCTTCCCTCTATCCTTGGACAACTGATGTACTCCACATGTCGAGTACTGTGGGCCTGCTGCTACAACCAAGCACTTCCCACCATGAGTCTGCCGCTACAACCAAGCGCTCCCCCTCATAGCCTACAGAGGTACTCCTTCTGTCGAGTACTGTGGGTCTACCGCTAAAACCAAGCGCTCCTCCGCCGTGGGTCTTCTTTTCCAACCAATTGCTCCCCACTGGGCCATTCGAATCACTCTGAATCGATCGATCAACATTCTTCAAGTCTCATCCATCTACTAGGTCTTTGCAATCTGCTCCCTGCCACTGGAAGGGTCCGCTCCACGAGCCCCAATCCGATACTCCATGTGTCACGAAGTCTCACGTAGAAGTAAAAAAAAAGAACTGCCTCATCATAGAGGTCTCAACGCAATAGACGGCGAGTCAAATGGACGCCCGGTCTGTGAGTTATTGGATTTTCCGTTCCAGGGGCCCGGTTGGATTTTGGGTACAATCCAACCCAGCCATACTCCAATCACATCTGAATCCTTTATCAAGTATACCAAAAGGACTGTCTTGTCAAAATTAAACCCACTTAGTTGAAGGTACGTCAATCGGATGTCTGGTCCTTAAGCTATAAGTGTTTCCGCTACGAGGGCCCGGTTGGGTTCGAGTTCGAACCAACATGGCCGTACCAAAACTTCGCCAAAACCTTGAGTGTAATATACCAAAACGACCACCTTGGTCCAAGTAATCCTATGCAACAGAAAGTGTGTTGCTTGGAGGTATGTAGCTCAATTTAGGGGCTATTAACAAAAAATGGTCTAAAGAGGGGGTCTCGGCCTAGTCCGACCCAGCCCAACTCACCCTGGGTCGGCCCGAACCGGGAGAACCGACCCGAGTCCAGGTCCAGCCCAGCTGGTGCGGCCCGGCCCACGGCAGGACGAGTAGGGGGGAGGGGGGGACGTGGCCCCCCGGTTCCACGTACCCGAAACCCGGGCGGTGTGGGTTCCGTTCCACCGCTGCCGCGGCTGGTGTCGTGGTGGTCTTCTGCCAGCGGCGCATGAGGGTGCCGGTGACCCGCATCGCCACGATATTCTGCGGGCCACTAGAGTCGTTCTGGTGGTCCATTTTAGCACCCGTCTGCACCTACGGCCTCCTCGGGTCCCGATCTACACTACGATGGCCTCAAATCAACATTTCCCATTCGTTCATCCATCTCCAAACAAATCGCGCATCACGAACAAGTTGTCGGTGGGTAAGGAATTATTATTCATCCCATACCCACCGCGTTAGTGGTTCAAATAATCACCCAACTAATAAACATCGAAGTACGAGGGTATAAATCACATATATGAAATTATACAATATACCCCTACCTTTTTAACTGTCAGGTGTTCGTTCGTCACGGGGGGAGATGAGGTTGTCGTCATTCACCGTATGCTTACTCTTCTGAGCTCGTTGGTCGGTATTTTGATGGTGAAGAGGAAGATATATGAGTCATCAGAGAAGTCCCACATCAGAAGGGGGTTCTGAGGAAGAAGCTGATGAAGAAGCATTATCGCCTGCATCTCCGCGTTCTTCGACGGAGTTGTTCTTCATTGAAGAAAAATGTTCTTCATTGGAGAGGAACAGTTTATTCTAATTCTCAAGAGCCCCCCCCCCACCAAAATATTTTCCAAGGAAAATATTATAATAAATATTCCCATTATATTAGAATTTCCATGAATTTTCAAACTAATTCAAAATGTAAATTGAATTAATTATGGCATTAGAGTTGGCAACATTAATGGATGGGAGATGGAGAGGCTCCACATTTAAGTGGAAGTCCAATGGTTTAAAGTGGGTTGTCAAAGAATTAAATAAAGGGGTGTGTTAATGGGGAGTTATAGGAAGATGAAAGGATTAGGGCTCGTGTGGGCCCCACCACACTAATCCCTCTCATAGGAGGTTATGTTGGTGTGGGCCCCACCCCTAACTCCCCATTGTAGGAATTAACCAACATCTTTAAATAAAATCTTGTACTACAATTTTATTTATTTTTCTATAACACCCAAAAAATTAACTCTCAACCTGCATAAAACGCAACTGCGGTAAATGTCCCCAAAAACGAATATTGGCGCTGCGAGTTCATCGGTGTCCTCAGTTTTCAATTCCAATCACCGGTTCAAAAGATAGAAAAACATGAATGTACGTTTACTTAACGTACCAGAACAAAACTTCAGAAATTTATTCCGGGCACACCAGGCCTCGGAATAAGGTGTCGTCAGAAATTGCGGACTCGTAAAATTCCAATTAATTAATGAAAAAAAATTCCTTGAAATTTCCGGGTCATTACATTACCCCCAACATAGGTATTTACATCCCAGTAAAGCTACAACATACACTAGGGAAACAAAAGGGGGTACTAAACACGCATCTGAGCCTCCCGCTCCATGTGCTCTCTTGGAGGTTCCCGTGCTGCCAGTGAATACACAACAGAGGAATCGACCGCCCACGTAGGACCAATTCCTCTCTATTCTTGATCTCCACAATGACCTCCATGAATGTTTCCCTGTCATCAATGTCCAGCTCCCCATGGTCGATGATGTGCGATGGGTCATGCACGTATCTCCTCAAAAGAGATACGTGGAAGACGTCATGCACCCTGTGCAACTGAGGTTGAAGGGATATGTGGTAAGCCACCTCTCGTACTCTGATAAAGAATTGAAGGAGTGGCTAGAGAAATGATGCACCATCCCTATCTACAAATGATATCAGAAACGCGTCTAGCTGCTCCGTCGTCTCTCATAGAAGCTGAATTCCAGAACCGCTGTTGAGAGCATCTGCTACTATGTTCCCCTTACCAGGATAGACTATCTCGAAGTCATAGTCCTCGAGGAACTCAATCCATCGTCGATGTCTCAGGTTCAGGTGTTTCTGAGAGAAGATATAGCAGAGACTATTGAGACTAGAGTAAACTGTAAACCATTCGCTCAAAAAACTAAGGGTGAGACTAGCCAATTTAAAAGATCTCATCTACACCCTTCTTTTTCTATGATTTACAAGAGATACTATGATTTCTCCACTACTGAAAAGATAAATCCGGTCTCATCCCCTCGATGAACCACGTCCTTTGCCTAATATAGTCAATCCTGACATGAATGGTACTAATTCATGCCATGGATGACGTCGTAAGGCCTCGATGCTACTACTAAGAGATCCAACTGTTACTTTTGCCTCCAGGGGTTGAGTCAGACTATCGGCATCAGTGTGTGGTCACCAGGTCTCCTCTAGTAGAACTCCAAGTGAGGTTCAAGTCAACAGTTTTAACCAGAACCTCTTAGTATTAACCGCACAAAAACGTAGGAAAGAAAACGTCACAATGAAAAGAGTCTTTTAGTACTGCAGCTCAATATACAAAGACACATAACAACCACAAACAACAACAACAAGGAAGCTAGAAGCACCAAGAACAAAGACCTCCATGGCTGGAACTAGTCCCAATCATGTCCACCTGCTTCTGGAGCTCCATAGTCGTATACTTCAGTTGCCTGAAGATGTTCTATCCCTTGACCACCCATTCCCTGCGAGTGGGGTGGACCTCCTAGTGTAGGTGGTGGCAACCCCTCAAAACTTCGTCCACCACCAATTTCATGGCCAACTCCTCTACTTCGGTCTCCTGCTCCTTGTAGTCCTCCTCGATCGAACCTATGCCTCTTCCTGGGAGGTCCTTCATCTATCTTTTGATTGTCTTTATAGTGGCTCCAATAGTCACGTGCCATGTGACCAAGTCCGCCATAGGATTAACACTTTCCACTACTGGTAAGTCGTTCTCCGCCCCAGGTGCCTTGCACACACGATCCTGAGTCATGTGGTTGACCACCAGCGGGTTTGGTTCTCTTGGTCCCCTGTGTCATCTATCTACTACCAGCTGCAGAAGAATTCGCTACATGTTGAATAGTGGTGGGTTCCACTGCTGGATATTGCTCAAAAAGGAAAATCACCACTAGGAGGGCTCGCTCCAACACCCCGGTCTACGTCGGGATGCAGTGTGAAACAACTAAAGCACTAATCTCTTGCCTGAGCCCTTGCTCGAAGGTACGGGCCTTGAAGATTGAGTCTCATACCATATCTGTAGAGTAGCGTGAGAGGTCTATGAACCTCACTGAGTACAATGCTACTATCATGCTACCCTACTTCAGATGTAGTATATACTTTATACACACAACTCGAAGGGTGGATAGTACAAAATCCACCCGGAATAGGCTCTTGAAGTCTGCCCATAGAAGTGTCGCCTCAGCGTGCATCTGGAGCATCAGGCTCCACCATCTGCCTGCTGCTCCCTGAAGGAGGTTGGAATAAAGGATCACCATGATGTCTGTTGGTGTCCCTACCAGTCTGAAGACTCTCACCACAGCCTCCAGCCAATCCTTAGCCGCCTGTGGGTCCATCTCTCCCCAGATCATGGGTGGCCTCTGGTGCTGGAACTCGTGCAGCGTGCTCAAGCGGCGTGCATCGCATGTTGCTGGGGCTAGTGGAATCGGTGGCCCAACAAGTGGTAGTACCGCTGGTGCCTCCACTGGTGCCACATCTGGAAGAGGTCCCTATACTGAGGCCTTTTCGCTTAGCAGGATATCAGTACCTACAACACTCGGGGCCTTAGCTGGCCGTCCGCAGGGAGGCATCCTGAATGAAAAAGATGTGACATGGTCAATGATTATACCTGGTGAGATGACCTGGTCTTGTACCGACTTAATGAAAACTTTAGAAAACACACACGCAACAAGTGTTTTCATGCACTGAGTAAGAAATCAGAATTCAGGGTCCTGGTGTATGGATACGTCGGCCTCCCACACCAACACTAGACTCTCTAAACTGAAAACCACACTTAGTACCCTTAAAACTATTTTTTTAGAGAAAGAAAATATCAGAGTCCCAGTTCTGCAGTAGAACCGACGTCCTCTGATACCAATTTTTCACGACCCGTCCCCCGGGGCCCATATCGTGACTACCCCAAGCCCGCCTTCTATAGGCCAGGGGCTAGCGACTAAAAACAAAGGCATAATTCCCCAAAACCATGAAGTAGTTACCTTTATAAAACGTATCAAACTCTACCAGAGTAAAAGCGGAAGAGAACACTAAGTAAAGGAGTAAAACAAGTGTGCTGAAAGTACAAAAGGGCCGGAAATACAAGCCCAACAAAAAGGTACCACTATAACTGAAGAAGGTACTACAAAAAAGATAAATAGATGAAAGGTTGAAGACACTCCTGGATCGTCCTCTAGGTTCCTACCTGAGGGGTAGGTACAGATGTCCCCCTCAGAACTCTGTGTCTATCGGTATGCTCCGTGTTCCATAACGCCGAGTGTCCACCTCCTGGTACCGTCTAGTCCTGGCACTCTCGACCTTCGTCCGCACTGTCTGTCGTCTGCATCCAACACATTGAGGTGTGGGAATAGCCTGTGTCAGGGTGAGTATAACGATACTGAGTAGGGACCCCGAGACCCTCTAGGTCTCACAAAAATCTAACAAGGATAATCCAAAAAGTAAGATTCCAACAGATAACCATTACTTAGGTATATTCCCATAAATATACCTTTGTTATCAAGTAAACCATCTCAATCATGAGGAAAACACAAAGGTCATTGACTGATCTCAAACCAGGATTTTTATTCACGATGTAGAAACCACAGATGCTAGAGAACTCCTCCTCTATCGAGTACAGTGGGTGTGCCGCTACAACCAAGATCTTCCCACTAACCTTGGACTATTGAAGTACTCCACCTATCGAGTACTGTGGGCCTACTACTACAAAAAAGGGCTTCCCACCATGGGTCTGCTGCTACAACCAAGATGTCCCCCTCAAAGCCTACAAAGGTACTCCTTCTCTCGAGTAACGCAGGTCTGCCGCTACAACCAGGCACTCCTCCACCATGGGTCTGCTTCTACAACCAAGTTCTCCCCACTGGGCCATCTGAATCACTATAAATCGATCGATCAACAGTCACCAAGTCTCAGCCATCTACTAGGTCTCTACAATCTGCTCACTCGTCACCGGGAGGGCCCGCTCCACAAGCCTCAATCTAATACTTCAATTATCACGAAGGCTCTTGCAGAATTATCACAAATGACTGCCTCATCATAGGGGTCTCAACGAAACAGACGGTGCATCAAACGGATGCTCGGTCTGTGAGTTATTGGCTTTTCCGTTCCAGGGGATCTGTGGGATTTTGGTTACAATCCAACCCAAACATACTACAATCACATCTTAATACTATAATGAGTATACCAAAAGTACATTCTCATCAAAATTAAACCAACTTAGTTGATGGCACATCAATCGGATGTCCAGTCCTTAAGTTATAAGCGTTTTCGCTCCGAGGGCCCTGTTGGTTTCAAGTTCGATCTAACACGTCCATACACAAACTTCACCAAAACATTGCGTTTCATATAAAGAAACGACCTTCTCTAACCAAGGATTCCTATGCAACTGACGGTGCGTTGATCGGAGGTTCGTAGCTCATGTTATGGGTGATTAACCAAACATGGTCCGAAGAGGGGGTCTAGGCCCGGTCCGACCCGTCCCAACTAACCCTGGGTCAGCCCGAATTGGGGCGACCCGACCGGGGTCCGGGTCCGGCTCGGCCCGGGCCACCGCTGACCGCTGATCGGACAGGGTCGCCAAGTGGGTGTGTGGGGGGGGGGGGGGGGGGGGTGGAACGCGGCCCCCCGGTTCTGCGTAACGGCGGCACTAGGCCGGCGCCGCTCGGCCTCCCCGGAACCCGTGCGACATGAGTTCTGTTCCTCCGCCACTGCGGCTGGAGCCCCGGTGGTCTTCCACCGGCGGCGCACTAGAGCACCCCCACGATATTATTAGGGCCACCAGAGTCATTTCGATGGACCGTTTTAGCACTCATCTATGCCTACGGCCTCCTCGGGTCCTGCTCTACACTACGAAGGCCTCAAATCAACATTGTCCTTCCGTTCATCCATCGCCAAACATATCGCGCATCACGAAAATGTTGGTGGTGGGTCCGGACATGTTTGTTAGCCCATACCCACCATATGAGTGGTTCAAATAATCTCCCAACAAATAAACGCCCAAGTACGAAGGTATAAATTACATATATGAAATTATACTATATCCCCCTACCTTTTTAACTGTCGGGTGTTCGTTCGTCATGGGGGAAGATGAGGTTATCGTCGTTCGCCGTATGCTTCCTATTTCGAGCTTGTTCATCGGTCCGTTGATGAAAAAAGGAAGATTGAAGAGTCTTCAGAGAATTCCCATGTCAGAAAGGGGTTTTAGGGAAGAATCAGAGGAAGAATAGTCATCGCCGGCGTCTCCGCGTTCTTCGTCGGAGTTGTTCTTTGTTGGAGAGGAACACCTTCTACTATTTCTCCAGAGTCTCCCCCACCAAAATATTTTCCAAGGAAAATATTATAATAAGGCTTCCCATTATATTATAAATGCCATGAATTTTAAAAATAATTCAAAATATAAATTGAATTATTTAAAGAATTAGAGTTGGTAACATTAATGGATTAGAGATGGAGAGGCTCCACATTTATGTGGAAGTCTAAAGGTGTAAATTGGGTTGTCAAATTATTAAATAAAGGGGTGTGTTAATGGGGAGTTAAAGGAATATGAATGGATTAGGGCTCGTGTGGGCCCCACCACACTAATTTCTCTCATTGGAGGTTATGTGGGTGTGGGCCCCACCCCTAACTCCCCATTTTAGGAATTAACCATCATCTTTAAATAAAATTGTGTACTACGATTTTTTTTATTTTATTCTAAATCCCCAAAAATTAACTCTCAACACACATAAAACGCAACTGCGGTAAAGGTCCCCTTAAGTGAATACCAGCACTAAAAGTTCATTGGTGTCCTCGGTTTTCAATTCCAAGCACCGGTTCAAATACTAGAAAAACCCGCACATACATTTACTGAACGTAGCTGAACAAAACTTCAGAAATTGATTACGGGCACACCGGGCCTCGAAATCAGGTGCCGTCAGAAATTGTGGACTCATAAAATTCCATATAATTTATGAAAAACATTTCCATGAAATTTTCAGGTCTTTATAGTGTCCTCATTGTAATAAAATTGAATTTTTGACGTAAGGATAAAACCTGGTGGGTTTCACTGGTATGTGGCTTTTTAAAGGTGTATTTTCTCCACTAGATGAATTCGTAATCCATGTTAAAGTATTTAAGTCTTTTTCAATTAATATTAATACATATAACACTATTCTCATGAAAAAACTATATTAAATAAAACAGGTAAACATTACTAATAGTGTAAGTACTTAGCCAACATGAACAAATCTTACCTTAGAGAATCGTAGGCCTGAAATTGTACATGATGACCTTCTCATCAATTTGAAACATGCACGGATGAATCATATCATCATTTATAGCCTTTTCTTCTCATTATAGATTCAAGAGTTCTCATATTCATCAGGTCTAATTTCTTCTAACTTCTAAATCTATAACATTTTATTCCGACCTTCTTTTAAAATATCCATATTACATTGTCTAACAGCCCAAAATTCATGGAAATATACCTACACTAGGTGGTGGAAATCATTTCCAAACACAATCTTATATGGTGAAATTTTGATTAGGGTTTGAAAAGGTGTATGTTATGCCCAAATTTTATCATCCAATCATAAACTCCAATATTACTTATTATGTTGTACCATTTTTTCCAGGATTCACTTAACTTCCCAATTTCTAAATTCTTTTTATCCGTTAGTCTGGGGATGATATGCAGTGGATACATTATGAAAAAACCCAAACATATGAAGTAATTATTTCATGTTTTGATTTCAAAAGTGTGAACCTTGATAAGAGATGATGAATCTTGGAAAATTAAACCAAAAGAAAATCTAGGACCTCAGAACATCAACAACTACTGGAGTGTCATCGGTCGTGGTATCCTTTTCATCCACCTATTTAGAGACATAGTAAATAGATAGTAAAATGTACAAAAAAACCACATGAATTTTTAGAAGTACCCCTGAATTCAATTCCCCATGCATCAAATATTTCACAGAATAACATGGATTTTCGGGGAATTTCATTCCCCTTGGAGATATTCTATGTGAATTGACATCGTGTGCATGAATTACCAAACGTATTGGAATCCCTATATAATTATTGAAAAAAATGACTCCAGTCATGGACCATTATATCTATCTATAGTGAGAAAAACTATCCCCCATAAGAAAAAGTGTGGAAGAATCTCAAAATAGTGGTGAACTCATGGTCATAGACACATTAATGAGTGCCTTGGTCACTAAAAACTCTCAAAAAAATATGGGTCATCTCAAATGAACCATCATGAATCATGCTTAAGTATCTAGGACTGTGAAAAAATAAAATCAATGGGTACACGAGATATAACTATAAAATTCACCATGCCTGTATATTAGGGTTTAACATGCACAGCATCATAAAGATTCTCACGGGGAAATAATTCACTAATGGGGAGGGAGGAGTCAACATGGTGGTCCAATGGTGGGGAAGTCCTAATAACGTGGTCAACTACCATAGTTTTTACACCAATATTATATTTAATCTCAAAATCAATCCCATAGAGGAGGGGCATCCACTATTTGAGTTAGGGCTTAGATTTAGGATTCGTAAGGAGAAAACAAAAGGCATCATTATTAGAAAACACAATGATTTTTGAACCAAGAAGATATGAATGAATTTTTTTTTGTAAAAAAAATAGAATGAATTTATTTTTCAATTGTCATGTAGTTTTTTCAGGTAGGTTCAAAGGTACATGAGGCATACATAATGACATGAGGATAATTCTCATCCCTTTGTGATAAAACTACATCAACATCAAAGTTAGATTCATCAAACAAAAGTTTGAACGAGAGATACCATAATTGGTGTTTGATGATTGGAGGTGATATGAGACTACTTTTTAATGAATTTATGGAATTGTCAAAAAAATTATAAACAAAACATATTATATTTTTGTAATAGCTGGGATTAGGGTAGTGTAATCTTACTCATTTCATTAATGAATCGACAATAAAAACTAGCATTATCCATGAAATATAACACATCTTGAACACATTTTGGATATGAAAGACATGAAATTAATTCAAATTTTTATTTTACCCTTGAATTCCATCATTTAAAAAAACATTTCCCAAAATTATTCCTCACTCAACCCTAACATGGTATTTCTTGAAATTTAATATGAGATCATTTTCAATTCAATGGTGGAGGATAGATCATAGGTGTTCTAAACAGTCATAAAAGGATTATCCATAAATTATGAAATCTTCCATAATGACATCCGTGATATTCTCATGGATCTGATAAAATATACTCAACATACATCATTGAAAGTTAACATGAGAATTACAAAGACCAAAAGTTGTCCTTCTATATGAAAATGTTCCAAATGGGTAGGTAAATATTTTATTTTCTCAATCCTCAGAGGCTATATGGATTTAAAAATAATCTGAATAGTCATCAATGAATAAATAATGGGACATACCATCCAATGTATCTAACATTTAGTTAATGAAATTAAGTGTAAAGTGGCCCTTTTAGTGTTTATTTATTCATTCAATGGTAGTAAATACAGACTCACTATCCATTTTTCACATGTGTGGGAACCAATTCATTTTCTTTAATTGACACAACTGTTATTTGAGTTTTTTAAGCACAATTTACCCTGGGATGATCCATTTACTATCAGATATGGGAAATATGATCCCACCATAAATCATTTACTAGATTATCATTTTATAACAACATGGAGGGTTTGATTCAATCAAAGTTGAGCTTTCCTTATGGGATTAGCCTCATCATCCAAAAGTATATGGAGCATACAAATATATGATATAATCTTAGTAATACAAGAAAATAGTCATCCTATCATCATTTTACACTATCATAAAAGGTATCTCAATTTTTAATACTAATGTTTTGAGAGGTTTTTGGAAATAATTATAGGATATCAGTAAATATCCTCAAAATGGGAATATTTTAAATTAGAAAGTAGTGGTTTTAATTCCAACACTAGAGGTTTTTTGATTGAGGTAGGGTATTTAGAAGGACTGAGGCCCATGAAACTATCTATCCTCTCATATTTATTCTATAAGGAAAGGGAATAAATGGAAATGAGATTTTCAATATCATCAATGATCATTGGTACGTCACAATGAACACACTCATGAATTAAAGGAAAAAATTCCACTTTCTTGAACCCACAAAACACACAAAACATGCATCAACAGACAATTTATACAATGTTGATGAAGAGGAAAATGAATCAAAGTATGGTTTTAGGAGAGAATTATTTTTTGTTTCTATCATTTGAAATAAATTCCATCAAATAGATAGGAAGAGTGGATTTCTCTTTAATGGGGTGTTTTGTAGAATCATGGAAGTTGAAAAGACCTTTTCACCACCGAACTCCATGGATGGAATACCATTGTGAATGTTGATCATCATATTTTATATTTTATGGAATGACCTTCCATGTATGATAAGAAGTTTTCCTTGGTACTTGGTATCTTTAATCTCAAGAATGTGTAAGTCTATGGGGAAGTTGAGATTCTTCACACATATGAGGACATTCCTGATCACTCCGAAAGGGAGTGTTTTACTTTCAATGGAATGTTTCATGATGGTACCCATTGGTAAACCAGGTACCATGAATGTATAAGAGATCCCAAAGGTTTGGAATTTAAAATTTACCAATATTCGATCGACATGAACCCATCAAGGTCGGTGAATAGTTTCCCAGTTTAAGTTGGGGATCTAATATAAATTGTTTTGAGAAAGAAAATAAAAACCAAAAATTCCTGATTTGATCCAAATTAGAGAACAATGTCTGCTCATCATTGGTGATCTCTAATCGAGGAAACCAAATCCAAATTCATCTAGATTATCCATAAGCGATTTCATAAACTATAGGTGTGTCGGTCATCAAATTTTGGGTTCTAGCATAGAGATCTAACGATGCCTTCGATGCACCGACGATCACCGATTCACATTGCTTGCGATGTCAAAGAATAGATCGATATGATACCCCTTGTCTAGATCCTCCCTCTAGAATGTGGAAGAGAGACTAAGAGATAGATAAATGTAGTGAATAGTACATGGAAATCATCTCTCTTTCTCTATTTATAGCATGTTTATAAATTACCTAGAAATGCTTGCCTAGCCCCCCAATAAATAACATACTATATAAAAATAATTTGACCACCAATATGTCTTTTAAATGTCATTTACTATTATTATAGCCTTCATGTAATATAATAAATATATTACATAATAATAATCATGTAATTAACTCAACACGTAATTCTCACAAATATTAAATGATCCCTGTATATTTTAAAAAAAATATTCATTTAAATAACATTTTCATGTTTTTAAATAAAAATTGTAAATAAATTTAATAAATAAATTCAATTTTAATTATTCTAAACATGAATAATATGAATTTATTTATTATTTTTTTGGTCGTATCTCCTTGGATCAAACCAGGACCCTATTGGTGGGGGTCACCATTTTCAATATACATAGTCGACTGGATAGAAAAGATTCTTGAATACGCTATTGTTTTTGACCCTCTAGGCTCTTAACTCAATAGTAGTGAATATTATTCACAGACGAAGAGTGGGATCTAGCATCCCATCATGGCCCCTAAAGATATAAGGATAGTCACAATAGCGACTACCAACCTATGAATACACACTATGTAATATAATCTCTTGGTCATCAAATATTTCATAAAGAAGGAAACCTACCTGTGTCCTCACCCTTTTCTTCATTTATTGTTTTTTGATCTAAATAGATAGGTTTTCCTTGGACTAATGTGGCCATATATTTATTATTGTACTATGATACTAATCAATGAGGCTTGAAATATATTAATTCCTTAACGTGAATGTGAAAAATCCTTTATTAACCATTCAACCAATGACACACCGAACTCAATCTACCTCTGCATGATTTCATTATCATGGTTTTTTCCTTTCATAAATGTATATGATAAAATGGAACACATTGGTAATGATCTCAATTCAATAGAAAATTACACATCCCTATTTAGGAACAATCAACGACTCCTGAGTCATGTCATGTTCCTATTAGCAGGTTTTTCATCATGAACTAAGTATTAGAGATCAACAAGTGAAATCTTCCTGAGAGAAGTATCAATGTTTATGATCATGAAGAACATGATAGTCAAATATCTACTATTTCCAGTCAGTAGGATGTATCTATACCATAGGAAATATTTTAATATTAATTTCATTGTATCTCGAGGTTCTCATTATATATTTGGATCTTATATAAACTTTTCATACGACATTTAACCTATGGTTATTACAATTAA
Organism: Viscum album; assembly: GCA_963277665.1. NCBI lineage: Eukaryota > Viridiplantae > Streptophyta > Magnoliopsida > Santalales > Viscaceae > Viscum > Viscum album. Next base: position 1,997,288,788 of record OY728151.1, read on the forward strand.
ATAGTGGATGTTGAACTATCAACATTATAATGGTATGTTTAGATCATTCATATCAATAAATAAACATGATAAGGTAATAAAAATAATAGAATAGATGGATCTGGGGAACCCACTATTATAATACACCCACATGCTCTAGCGAAAACTTTCCAACCAATCCTTTTAGATCACACATGATTAAAATTATGTTTCTCCTAAGTCACGAAATTAGCTTCTAGACCAACCATGATTCTACAATATGTCATTTATGCTATATAAAAACTCGTCTCCTTGAGTAAAAACTTCTCAAGAGATAGAATCCCTAAGTTTATCCCTTTGTCCACTATCATAACATTATATCTTGTCCAGTAAGAATATCAAAATTTACATTATGATAATACATTAGTTACTATGTTTGATTATAAGAAATGGAACAACTCATTGCATTTAACTACTTCTAAGCTTCCTCAGAAGATGCAACGTACACAATATTTGTAGGTTTGGATACCTATATATTATATGAGCTTTCCCCACTCATCACCTTATCCTAACTGTGATATATCATCATATTGATCTAAAGGAAGACTAGTTTATGTCCCCAGATAACTAGTATCCATTCTTCTCTACTTACTAGGTACATATCTTTTGTACTTGTTGAAGTACTATAAAACAGTTATGACTATATTTCTTGTAGTTCTCCTAGATAAAACTAGTATTTTCATACAATAATGTATATCTTGGAAATATAATTTTTTTTACATATCATGGAATACATGACTAGTCCCTCACTAAAGAAGATGGATTTCAACCCAACATGTTATTATACTCCCATGTCCTAGAAATTTAAACCTATAAATATTTTTCCAAGTGACATTGGAAAAAATACCTCTCTTTAATTGTTCCAACTTGTATTTTCTCAATTACATATCTTTATATGTACGATTAACTAGGCCCAAGAAACCATTAAATCTATATCACTAGATCATGTCTCCTAGAACATAGGTTGATACATTCACTCAATCATAGGAAAATTCATTTTATTCTTGTTTTAATGAACTATTGGAATAATATATTTTTTACATAAGTTTCAAAAAATATTTCACTTAGAAAACAATGTCACTACCACTATCCTATAGTATACACATGGAAAGAATTCATTCCAAAGGAAAATTCCATGATCTTCTATCTTGATTAAATTATAAACTAGATTTTAGTAAATTGAAACCTATATTAGCATTATGTGGCACGACCATCACAATCTTTTTGTATTATAGAGACACCTTCCATGATTGGTGTTCATGACATCCAATGCTCAATAAAATCATCATAGAAATCAGCTATGACAAGTAACATTCTAATGAATTTAAGAATAATTACATGTTTTAACTAATCAATATTATTGGTACCATTATTGTACCATTCATGTATACTCCCATTTTAATATCCACCATATTATTAAAAGTTTATAATCTCCTTTTAATTTTGATACATGGATTCCATTATTGAATTTTAATTAGTCTTTCCAATCATAACTATTTTACAAATACTACATAGTTGTAGGACTTATTATTCTTACTGAAAAATGTATCACCAACCATGGTGAGTTAAAAACCATTACTATGGTTTTAAAAATCCTATGTACAATGTGTCTCTAGAATATTTATTTTCAACATTCACATGGAGAACTAGTTCTTATTCAAACTACATGTGTATCTCTGGAATTAACTAAACCGTAGTAAATATTTTTCCCTAGATATCTAATAGATATGTTAACCCTTATATATAAATTAAATATATCACTTGACGACCTCTTTTTATATCATTGGGAGTTATGTAATATACTAATAAACCATTAGGATATTTACTAAGATGCACAATGTGTTTGTTCTTGATGCAATCATGTTTGTGTCCTAACAAACACTTTTCATCTACACAAATCTCTAATGATATAATGGATTTTTATCATAAAATGAATCATATGATGTCCATTTTTTATTATTGTTGGCCAATGGTTATGGGATATCTCTGTTATTTATGAAGTATGTCAGGAAATATAATGGATGTTTCAGGATGTTGTAATAGTGATACTACTTACATCATAACTCTGATGTATAAAATTAACGTTTATGAATTATTCAATGATACGTTTTGTCGATCAATGTTAAAATCTAAGACTTAATTATTGATCCTCCTCATTAATATAAATTTCATGATGTTGACAAGGATAATCATGTATAGTAATTACCACATGAAACATTCTATTGATTGATTAATGCTTGGTCCAGATATTCTTTTGGATACCTACCTAGTGCAACTTATATCTTCTGAACATGCATATAATTAACTTTTCCATTCTTTAATTACTTAAAGGAAACATATTAAGTATAAATACAAAAAGATTATCATTTTAAAAGTTCACACTCTCAAAATGAACTAATTCTAAATGCATTGTGACATACTATTATCTATAAATGTTTCTTTATCCAAACAAAATACGTTGATAATACCAAAGGTGTTTATCCTTTCTGAGCCTAAAAAAACTGATTATATGATTGAAATATATTTTTATTATTTCATGATAAATAATTTTATTTCAAAAACTAGGTGTAAAATTCTTACTTTAATATTCATAACTTATTTCCCATGATTCAAGAATCACTGAACAATTGATTTAGTATGATATACCAAAAACAACATTCATTCTTGAACATGGAATAATGAATCATTATTTTTGAATGAAATGTGAGAAAAATGTTTTGTTTATACTCAATTATAGGTTTATAAGAATCATTAACATTGTAATACATAAGTCATCTACATATGACCACTGACTTAGGAATTTCTCATTCTCAAAAGCTTCGAGTATATACTTGTCTTCTAGTAATGTTTCTACACTTTGTTACTATATTTTAATATACATAAATGATATTCACTCAATAATTAATACCCATGAAATATTATTGAAACATTTAATTTATGTGATGAATATACTTAAAGAAGATGTGATTACTTTCTTCATTAATTCTATTTAATACATTTAAAATTCCATTTATTTATTTCATGATTATTATTACAAATAATCTCATATTAATACCTCATTTTTAAGGACATTATGAATGTTCCCTTAGAATTCAACTTTTCTTTGGCATGTTCTCATTGCCTTTTAATTTTTTCACTATAAGAATTAAATATTATACTTCCTTTTATATTCTTATATTCATGGAGATCCTTAAATAAACAAGTAATGAAGAATTTAATAAATATTTTCCACTTTGTAACCTAAAATGATACTTGGGTAAATGAGTGAAAATGATATGAGAATGTGATCCAATGAAATAACATGATCCATCTTCTAATTTACACATGTCCAATGTAATTATCACCCCTTAATATATTTCCTTTCTTTCTCCTCACAAACTTATCAGAGATGAGACTACATGTTATTTCATATATGTCTTCATATAGTGACCTCAACTGAAATTTGATGTTGATGACCTCATAATGACATTACCATCTTATGATTTACACATGAGTCTCCTGTAAGAATATTTTTCACTCCCTCTTCTAGAGGTAATTGAACATGTATTGGGGACACTAGAACCTTGAATTTAACAGTATTGTATTATTGTGCACAAAATCCAACGTTACACTTTGAAACACATTCCAGTGTGTACATTTATATAACACCCAGACCCTAGCATCCCGGGGCTGCTGTATTAATTTATTAAATTGGAATGATTACAAGAAATTAAATCTAAAAGGGTTGATCAGTGTAATTGTCATGGAAAGACATCTTATATAAAAGATACCCATAATACATTGGGAAATAGTAAATACAAACATATTAAAAAATAAAATGAAGCAAACAACATTCCTGAACACATATTTAATGATTACTTATTCGTTAACCAAGGAAAAGAAAACATAATAACGGTGAGATCAAAACCCCAGTAAGTGTTATTAATGTATAATCAATAACGAATAAATGTAAATAAATAAACATGGAAAAGTAAAATAACTGATAAACAATGAAATTCAAATAACTAGATATGGAAATATCAATATTTCAAGGTAAGAAATTAAAACACATTCCACTTAATTAAAGAACAAAAAGGAAATTTATCCCTAGATATGTCGACAAAAAATATCTTGAATAAATATTAAAAAAAATCTAAATAAAGGAAATTCTTAATTATCAGATTTCATGTTTACTAGGAACATGATTATTTACATTTAAGATAAAGTTTAAACTATCGGCCAACACATTCTTCTCATGACACAGTTGATGCATTGAGGGGTTTTCATTAACTGGTCCCCAACTCGTAGGGCCTTCAATAAATGGTCCCCTACTCATGTATTTCATGTCCAAAGTATTAATCATATATCAAATAAATAATGTTCATTATAAAATATAAATATTTTAAAAAATAATACGTATTTATTAATTATACCTCATAGGAGAATAAGTAACAACAAGGGTTGTTTGTATTAATAAATTCTTGAGGACAAATAATATTTAAACATTCCATAGTGTTTCATACCACATTGAAATAATTAAATAGTAATTATATATGCATTAAATGAATATAATTATATTAATAGAATAATAATATTCATGTTATAACATTTAAATGGTAGTATATAAACAATATAAGAGTGATTTGGTGAAAAATAACAAATAAGTCTCAATGAAATGCAAATTTTGGTGAAATCCCTTATTATAACCTTGATATTGTAATGTGGTATTTATCCTTAAGTATAGTGGTATAAAATATGTTACAAAATTTTATCATAACCACACTCATGTTTATAATATCATATATTAATTTCTTATAATATTTAATCACCCCTTTGTTCAATTTGTTTTATTTATTTTAAGTATTTTTTGTGTTAATTGCCTTGTTTGTCGAGTATGTTTTAACTTTTTATTTGTAGTTATTATTAAATATAACTCCATTATATCTTATCTATAATGTAAATAATTATTTTAATATCATATATATCTAATATATTTGTATTTATAATAAACCATAATATTTAGAGATAAGAAATGGAATGCACCATTCATGGACACGGTAGGTCGTACGTACGCATGAACGCTACTTTCATTTCATTATAGTATTTAAATGAATGAAATTAAGTGATACATATTATAATTATGGTACTATATTTAATCAATATATTCATATATTTTTATTAAAATTATTCTTCACACTTTCCTTGTATAGTGTGAACAAATCACATCGCTTCGAGGGGGAGGTATTCCCTACTTTCTCAAATGATCTTATCGTATTAACTCAAAATCATATTTATTAAGGATATTTGTTATAATAGGATTATATAAGTATACATATATAATAAATATCTTATATATCATATATAAACATATTTTACATCATAATTTACACTATTTTCTATGGTAAGGAGAAAATGGACAATCATCATTTCGTAAGGTAGTATTTTTTTGAACAAAAAATAAATATGTTCATTACCCATTAGATGGAGGTGTATGTATGTTTAGGTCCAAAAAATACCATAAAAATATATATCAATATATTTATATTATAATTTTTTCTAGGATCCTTTAATAATGTGATTTTTTGGAGCGGATAATCGAAATGAAACTAGATAGATTAAGAGAAGATGTTGCCTCTTAATCGGGTAACTAAAATTGGGTTGTTCTAAAATAATTCTTTTGATTTCTTCTATCCAAAATTGAGGAATCTAGATCTATGTGAGGGATTTGGGGAGAATACTTGGGTAGAGTTTGTATGAGCCAATGTGTCATGAGAGGTGTGAGGAATGGGTAGAGTGCATTCCTTTTTTTAGTGGAGGTGGAGTGGCACTCATGTAAATAATAAAATGTATTCATTAATGGGTCATCTACCTTACATAAAAGTACACAAAAATGGAAAAGAAATAGATTAAAGGGTGATAATGGTATATTAAAACATCCACCACACAAAAATTTGTTCATTTTAAGAGTTTTGTTCCTTAACATCTATCATTCCCCAATTTTATCATTTTGGGTTTTATTAAAGTATCTTGTTTTCAAATCTAATTATTTTAACCATTAAAACAAAATAATGTGAAATTTATTAGAAAATATAGATATAATTAATTATTAATATGATATATAATTTATAAAATAAAATTGTCATGTGTTTTTGAAATTAATTTTAAAAAAATCGCATGTCACGCGCTAAAACACATCTTACAAGCAGACTATGTTATCAATGTTTTAACAATATATGGGTCAATAAGTTAATTATAAAAGATAAATTGGTCCACTAATAGAACATATTAAATATTTATTAAATCATAATAATTTCTTGTTATAATATATTATTTTTATTAATTTTAAATCATTTAATGAAATTTCATTTATTGTAAAATAGAAATAATGTCAATTTTGACATTATTTATTTAATGTTAATTTTAATATATCAATATAATTTTTTAATTCTAATATATTGGGTTTATAGATGTTTAAAATGATTTATTCATCTATAAAATAAATAAATAAACTAAATCAATCAGTTAACTTCATTTTTAATATTCCTATTTTAAATTACATTAGTTAATTATTAACTAAATAATCACTATATTGGAATTTCATAAGAATTTTAAGTAACTAAACCATCTATAAAAATTATTGAAAATTTTTTATTATAAAAATAACCAATATTTATTTCAAAAGGATATGTATAACAAAATATATTTTATTTTTTACATGTCTCAATGTTTTATAAAGGTTAAATGTAAGGAAACTTCCCTTTTTGTCTTTTTCTATACCTAACATTTTATATAGGGCACTTCCTTTTAATCATATCCTAATAACGCATAAATTTTAAACCAAGTGTATTTATAGTAAAATTATTGGGATCTAATTTCTTTTGTAAAAGTTTCATGGTCATTTGTTTCCTTAATAATAAGATTTAGTCCCTTATTAAGCTTAATATCACATTAACCACTGTAATTAATTTTAATCACTTTCAATAATATTTTTCCAAGAAAACTAAGTTGATAATATTATTGAAAAAATATTGTATTCATTACAACTGTATATATCTGTTTTTCAAAATTCTAATCACTAATGTTTAAAAATTGATATTAATACTAATCATGTGGACAAGAAGGGAATACATGTTTTTAATGTAAACACATTCCATAGTTTAATAAGTATTTAAATCTAATTTAAATATAAATATTTTTTCATTGAACTACATAGAATTAATATTTTAATAAATTATATATTTTGACATTAAAAACCATCTTAAAATATAATTTATCACTAATCATTATTTAAACGAAAAGATTGTTTTTAACTAAATTGCATTAATTTTCACTATTCGTCAAAAATGATGTTTCTCAGAAATATCTAAAAAATTAACACAAATATAATTTTGAGAATATGAATTAAAAAAACATGTTTATTTTTAAAAATAAAAATCATAAAATTTTTAATAATTAGTTTGAAAATATGTTCTATATTAAAAGGTAGTAAAACTTAGTCTTTTGTGTAAAGCAAGTTAGTTCAATGTTGTGTGTAGCGTAAGTTTATCCTTTTGTTGCATATAAATAGAGATAAAATAATTATTATTCTAACATGAAAATATTGTAATTTATTGTGGTGTTACATTCTCCCCACCTTATTTAAATTTTGTCCTTGCAATTTAAACTCGGTCTTAGTAATCAGGGGATTAGTATTTACAAATAAACTATTGTTGAAATGACCACATCATAAATTGGGTTAATAAAACTCCTTGTTAATAAAATAGAAATGATGTTAAAATTTTAACATATCTAGGTTACCCAATAGGATAAAATAAGTGGGAAATGGAAACATGGATATGGAAAAAAAACAATCAATTTCAGATGGAGAGTGCTAGAGAACATGGTTAAGATAAAGTAATCAATCACAAGGCCATAAATATATGATGATCTAAGGGGGAATTTGATTCATTATAAATGAAGGAACTAGGATTTTTTTTAAGATAATTTACCTGTAGTTGAGTAATTATTTCAATATATAAGATAATATTCATTTCTTATTCATAAACACATTTTTATTATTTTGTTCTGCCTTAGACTATTTTTACTTCTTTTCTTTTCATAGGATGCATCAAATGGTGAAGTAATACAAAAATATATAATAAAATGTATTATGATAGGAATAAAACATTAAATAAATTATTAAATTTTACAAAATATTGTGATCCAACACCTTATAAATGAGGTCAATGATTTCCCAAAATGAACATATCATTTTCCTTTAATCAACATGAAGCATCTCTAAATCTTCACATTCTAAACATGTGAATAACATCATCATGTATCTCTTTTAAAAATGGTTATCACTCAAATAACAATAAAACCATATTGGAAACAAACATTATTCCTTATTCCTTATATAAGACACATGTTGTTGGATATATCTCTTAAATCAAAAAAGTTTTTTAAAGTCAATCACTATTAGAATTAACCACTTGTTGAAAAGTCATTAATCAACTCCAAGGTAGTCAGCACTCATTCAAATCAATCATTTATTCAACATTATCTTAATATCATGAACATATTAAGGGGTTTCTTACCCTAAATAATGTGTTTCCTAAAAAGTTTAACATTCTACATAATAAGTTTCCTTGGTACCATTAAATATATGATCGTAAATTATTAATAAAAAAAGTACTACAATACAATCCGTAAATATTCTTTAATTATTTTTACCATTACATTGCAGATAAAATATTAAAATTAGATAATTCTTGAATATGAATATTAATTATTCCAATTAATTTTTATCATTATAATAACATGATAATTATCCAGCAATTTTATTTGGTTTATATTCCATTGATGCTTGGGTTATTGATTCATATAGTGTCTCATCTCCTTATAGTTGAAGAATTGTACATCTGAATCTTCTTTCATTCTCTTGTAATCACGAACATAGTTTCCTTTTTCTCAAAACATATAAACAACTCCCATTTCCTTGAAGAAAGTACTAGAGTGTTTGGTTCCACAATTATCACATGCGGGAAAATCATTTTTTCCTTTCGTCTTCTTCGACTAATTCCCTTTTTCAATGTTCTCAGATATCGTCTTATTTTATTGGTTTCCTTTAAAGAAATATGACTTGGGGAATTATTTACCCATCTCATTATCAAATGATACTATGTCCTCATATGATAAGAATTTTTTAGACACAATTTCCCTTTGAAATGTTCTCTTAAGACCATGAAATATTTTATCCTTCTTACTCTTTGGATCACGTGCATTGGTGAGGTTCACATTCCTTTTACTAGGAACCATTTATAAATAATGGAATATACTATATTAAATAATAATGTAACACCACAAGATTCTATGGTACGCTTCTCTTTGAATAATGCAATAGCATGTGTTGTACGCAACATCGAGTTCTAACACACAACAACCAATCAAACTAGTCATTATAAATAGTAATACCCACTTTTTGAAAATAGATAAATTTTATTTTTTAAAATGGACTTCATTTTTGGATTCGGAATATCTAAATTAGCCTAGGCTGAATTTTTGGTATTTTTCTGAAAAACTTCATTTTTGATGAATAGTGAAACCACTAAGTGGTAGTTAAAAAAACTGAATTTCTCATAAAACATAATTTTACCGCTTCTGTGAGTGAAATTTCGAAAATCCAAGAGACACAGTTAATATCAAGGAGTAAAATGTGGTTCATTGAGATGAAAATACTTTTTGGTGAATAGTAACTTTTTACTTTTATTTACCACCGTTAAAAGTAAATAGGGTAATTAAGGGTAAAAATAATATTAATATTACCCTAACACATGTCCTAATTCCATTTGACAAGTGTATCTCGACCAAAAACAATCATAGGAATAAAATATTATCATTTAGGTCCACTTGGATTATATTAGGACATTTATTATTATTTAATTCAAAGAAGTGTTAAAAAAGTTAAAATCAAAGTTTATTGACTAAAACATTTTTAATATAGGGTTATACATAAGATAAATTATATTATAAATATTCATTAGAAAGATAAAAATATTTCCTACATAATTATATTTTATTTATAATTTTTAGAGATTAAATAAGTTAATTTATTTATGACACAATGATGATGCATTAATTACCATAACAGTGAAACATTAAAATAATTGATATTATAAATACCCAAATAAATATAATTTCAGAATTTTTATGAATTAAACTAATTTTTTAGGTTAATATTACATGTTAGGAATTATTAAATTAACTTTTTGTGAAGTAATCATTCTGTTATGATTTTCAAAAAAATCAATTTTCCAAATAGTGTCAAAATTTACATAAAAGAGTTTTTAAAACAAATATTATATTATTAATAGATATTAAATTTATAAAAATCTAAGGATCGACCTAGAGACTTATATCATGATAGGTGCATCATTAATGGACCTCTTGGGGGTCTCTTGGAGGTATATAGTAAGTTTATTAACTATATAATATAAAAATACAAAGTGACATGGTAAGTGTCAAACCAATTAACTAAGAGTTAACACTAAAATATAAGGTTAATATAAATACCCAAACCTGTCTAAATTCTATTGGTTGAGTGTTTTTTGACCCATCCCCTTATTAACCTTTAAATAATCCACTTTTGAGCCATTAGAAACCGAATATGAATTTATTATAAAATAATAATTCTAGCTTTTCTAAAGGTGCCCCTCACCCCTTTTATAAAAGGGCACTCTCCCTTCTCATTAATTCACACCTTCAAAGCCATTTGGATAGGCCAAACTCTGCCCAAATACAATCTCAACTTCCCTAACTTGATCCTATAGTCATTAATTTAGTCAGAAATCCAACCTAAGGATCCCTTTTGATCAAATCAAAAGGAAGAACCCGAAGAAGAGGTAATGATTTCACCACCCCTTTTCAAGATCCTTTCTTATTCCACTTCTTATTTATTTGTTATTCCAATTCTAAAATAATGAATCCAGTATCTCCTAAATACTTTAATATTATTATAAATATGGTACAACCATATTCAGTATTCTATCCATCCTTTGAATGACATGTCACCATACGTGCGTACGTACGGCTTACCGTCTCCATGTCGTGGTGTAATTATTATTCAATAAATAATTATTTGGATAGGTATAATAATGATGTTTAATTTATGTAAATAATAAATATAACATGATAATGATCTTTTATATATGATATAACATCCAATTATATATTATTTTAATATCAAAATAATGATATTGTCGCTCGTGCGTACATACAGACTACCTTCTCCACGAACGCGATGAGATTTATTCTCTATCATATCCATTCAAGTATAATTCTCATTTGATGATTAATAATAGTATCTAAGGACTTGATATAATTATGGATATTATTAAGATACAACCTATCCAGGAAAAACACGGCTTACATACCAAAACATATAAAATAAAACGAGTAAGTTAACACCCAAAACAACGATAATACTAAGATATTATTAAAAAATCAATGTTAAAAGATCATATATGATATCATAATAATTTATATTATTATTGAATAATTTAATAAAAATTATGTCACCATTATATAGGAGGCTAACCTACCCCAACCAAGTAAAAGTACAGGGTAAGTTTTATTTCACAATCTCTTCATTATCCGAGGTTGTTTATACGTAATAATCTACCAGGATTTATTTATCATCCACATCCATCTTTCTTAAAAATGTTTTTCAAAACATTTTTACTATGTACAAGAATATGGTTTAAAGTCATTTATACCCTTGTTTTAATTTTTATAAGAGGTTTATAAAGGAATCTTTCCGTCATTTTCCAAACAAGGTTCTTTTTAACCCTTTCGACAGAATTAAGGTAAGAATGTTTTTTTTAACTTATACGGTGGGTGCAGCTATTTTCCACCATTATAAAATCTTCGAAGCTTCCCTTACAAGCTTATAAGAATATTTTCAAAGAAAATGTTTTATTTTATAAATATATGACTCTTAAATTATTTCAAAATATAAAGAGAAATTTCTCTAAAAAGAGTTTTGATATCATCTATGTCAATATTGTTTGATGGATTTTACGCTTATTTGAAGTTGATTTATTATGATACAAAATTTATATATTTTATTGACAGTTTTGTGATATGTTTGACTGTGTTTGTGTAATTTTTATACCATTCATGGTTTATGGATAAAATATTTACATTTCTTATGCTAGTTTTATTACGAATGTTTATGTTATGTTTAAACCTTTTCATATGGGAATGCATTGGACTTATTATGTGACGGGTGGAGCCAGCTATAGCTCCTCGATGCATCGGTAGGTCTCATGAGACAAACTAGTGTCTTGGCACAAGGCCTTTACAAAATCTTATTTGTAGTCTTGGCACGAGGCCTTGGCTATGTGGTTATGATAGTCTGGTATTATACATTCCATCATTATGAAAGTGGTTATTGATATTGCATGTGATTATTCGATTAATAGAATATCATTGTGAATAAGTAAATGGAATTATTTTTTTTCCATAATATGTTGAATTTAAAGTTTAAAAGGATTTTGTTTTAGTTATACAATGCCTTAAATGTTTATTCTTATTTATGAACGTTTCCGATATATTGTTATCCTTACTGGGCATTTGAGCTCACCCCTTTTCTATGTTTTATTTTTCCCAGGATGTGAATAAATAAATTATGAATGACCTGCAGGGATAATATGAGGGGATAAGAGTGTAGACTATAGAGACTATGTTGTTGTAGTTTTTATTTTTATGATGTAATGTAAAACTTTATGAATATATCTAGTGTTTCCAAGGCTACTAAACTAATTGGTCTTTCGAGATTTGATCTTTCTTGTGATCATGCCAATGTTATGTAACAATGCACCGACTCTAGTTAACTGGGGTCTGGGCGTTACAGTTGGTATTAGAGGATGTTTAGTACAAACCTTGGAAGCTAGATTTAGATAAATCTTATTAGAGCACATAGATTTAAGATGGACTTTGGGGATTAGTATAGAAGAACATCCTAGAATTTTGGTATTGTAGAGATTTTGTGAGTTTTCCAAGAAATACATCCCTATCTAGATACGAGCAGGTAGAGGCAGCTCTGGCACAGATATACCTAGGGGTAAAACCCAAAACACCACTTTGAGCTAGACTCGAACGGGAACTGGTGCACGAAAACGGGCCTTGCTGCACTCTTGGTTACGACATTCCCATGGGATATGCTTAGGATAGTTCTCATTTTCATTACAAACCATTATAAAGGGTTTATGAGTATATACATCCTCAAAGGAGACATTTTTATGATTATGTATTATATCCATAAATAGTTCAATTTATGTTAAGTGTTTTATAAGTATGTAATTATGTATTTTGATTCATAAACTGATCTAGTTTATGCCATTGTTTAGAAATGGCACCTAGTGGAAAAAATGGAAACCGTATCATTGCATGCACTCCATGTAGGGATTTCCATCTTGCTCAAGATAATTACAGTGGATCTGGTGATGCAACTGGTGCTGATCAGCTAATCACCATACTGGGACAACTCACTCAGGTTATGAATAGTAACCTCACCCATATGAAGCACCCTGATACACAACATGGAGGATCAATGTTAGATCACTTCATAAGGCACCAACCACCAACAATAAATGTGAGTAAAAATCCATTAGTAGCTGAGAAATGGATAAGTTTCTTAGAGAAAATACTTCAGGATTTGGGAAGTAGTGAAAGGGAAAAAGTTATCATGGCAATTTACCGCCTCACTGGAGATGCTGATCGATGGAGGTCATTGATTCAAAACACGAAGGAAGATGATGAAGTATCAAATATGTAATGGAGGAAGTTCAAAGATCTATTTTTAGAAAAATACTTTCCTCATGACCATCGAGAAGATATAGAAAGGCAATTTCTGAGTCTGAGATAAAAGAAGGATGAGAATATCGCAAAGTATGAGGCTAAAGTTACAAGGTTAGCAAGGTATGCTGGAGATTTTGTATGTAACCCAAGAAGTAAGATTGATCATTTCTTTGATGTGTTAAAACCATTTCTCCTTTGAGTATTATTCTCACAATCCTTCTTGTCATACGAAGACATTGTCTCATGTGATATCAAGACAGAGAATGAATTCTCCAAGTAATATGAATTTAAAGGAAAGCAAGAGAAGAAGAGATATGGTGATCAATCTGGGAAAGGAAATAAAGGGAAGAAGAGAAAATTTAAATTTCCATCCTACAGTAAATGTGGGAAGAAACACCCTAGTACTTTCTTAAAAGGAACGGGATTCTGTTACAAGTGTGGTAAAAAAGGCCACTAAGCTCGTGATTGAAAGGGGAAGAAGGAAGCTACCGAGGTCTAATGCTAAAATTTCAGGGAGATGGGACATTATGCAAATGAATTTCCTAAGCGTCATGGGAAGATACCTCTGAAAAGGCCAAGGGATCAAGGCCAAGCTTATGCTATCACTACTGCTGAGGTAGAAGCTCCGAAAGACGTGGTGGAAGGTAATTTAATGGTTTCCTCATGTTTAGAAAATGCATTATTTGATTTTGTATCATCCTATTGTTTCATATCTTCCCAGTTTTCTAAGAAAATTAGATATTTCCAATTTAATTTAACAAGGGAGTTGTCAGTTAAAACTATTAAAGGAAGTATCATTGCCACAAAGTTTTGTGAATCAGTCCCCATTAGAGCACATAAATGTTCTTTATCCACTGATCTCATCACCATACCTATGATTGAGTTTGATATAATACTCGGTATGGATTGGCTTTTGGACCATGATGCGAATATTTATTGTATGAAGGAGGAGGTTGTGATTTTTGATGATGATTATAAGGAACACCTTATCTTTAGAGAAGAATCGTCACCACCTAATTCTTTTCTAGATCCACCCCCAGTAGCTCAAATAAATTTAATTATTTGGGAGGAAGATGATGAAATTACTGTGGGTGAGGAAAGGAATGTTCAAATAGAGGATGTACCTATTGTGAAAGAATATGTAGATGTTTTTCCGGAATATTTACCTAGAAATCCACCAGAACGAGATGTTGAGTTTTCCATTGATTTAATTCTTGGATCAAGGCCTATATCGAAGACCCCTTATAGAATGGCCACTGTAGAATTAGTTGAACTAATGAAACAACTAGAGGAATTGAGTAATAAGGGATTTATTCTCCCCAGTGTTTCTCCATGGGGAGCCCCTATTGTTTTTGTTAAAAAGAAAGATGGATCTATGAGGTTATGTATCGAATACAGGGAGATCAAAGCTATAATAATAAAGAACAAGTATCCCCTACCTCACATTGATGATTTATTTGACCAACTGCATGGAGCTCAATAATTTTCAAAGATTAGCCTTCGATCTGGATACCATCAGTTGTGTGTGAAGAAGGAAGACATTCCAAAGATAGCATTTTGAACAAGGTATGGCGAATTCTGAGTTTACAGTAATGCCTTTTGGATTGACTAATTCACCCTCTATATTCATGGATCTGATGAATAGAGTTTTCAAGGAATATCTCAATGAATTTGTGGTGGTATTTATTGATGATATCATGGTATACTCCAAAGGCTACGAAGATCATGAAAATATCTTGCGCATTATCCTGAAGTCTCTGAGAAGACATGAATTATATGGGAAGTTTAGCTAGTGTGAATTCTGGATTCAGGAGATTTCTTTTCTTGGCCATATTGTCTCTAAAGAAGGAATTTCTGTTGATCCTTCTAAGACCAAGGCAATCCAAGAATGGCCAGAACCTACGAGTATAACTGAGGTACGCCGTTTTATTGGTTTGGCAGGTTATTATCGACGTTTCGTCTAGAAGTTTTCCTGATTGGCTAACCCATTAACGAAGCTCACACGTAAAGGGGTTAAATTTGTTTAGAAAAAAGAGTGTGAATAATTTTTCAAAGAACTGAAGAGAATATTAGTCAATTCTCCTATATTGAATCTACCATCGGGGAATGATGGGTTTGTTATTTATAGTGATGCATCGAAGAAAGGACTTGGTTGTGTTCTTATGCAGACTGATAGGGTTATTGCCTATGCATCACGATAGTTGAAAATTCATGAACAAAACTATCCTACACATGATCTCGAGTTGACAACGATGATATTTTCTTTGAAGATATGGAGGCACTACCTCTATGGAGTAAAATGTGATATTTATACTGATCACAAGAGTTTCAAGTATATTTTCTCACAAAAAGAACATAACATAAGGCAAAGGAGATGGATTAAATTACTCAAGGATTATGATTGCACGATACACTACCACTCAGGGAAAGCAAACAAGGTGGCAGATGCTTTGAGCAGAAAAGACCATGGAGTTTTGAACAATATGAGAATTGAAAGGGATCTAATTTTCATGGATCTAGTGAAGATGGACATGGGAATAACTAGGGAAGGTGAAACATCAATGGTTTTTCAAACGGTTGCCAAAACATCTTTACTAGAAAGGATTAAGGGTTCTCAGATCGATGATGAAGAATTTCAAAAGAAGATTAATGCTGTGAATGATGGGAGATTGAGAGACTTTGTGTACGAAGAAGGAATTTTGTAATTCAGAAAGAGAATTTATGTTCCCGATATACCTGATCTAAAAGGGGAATTATTGGACGGTGCTCATAGTTCCAATTTCTCTATAAACCTTGGGAGCACCAAAATGTATAGAGATTTGAAGGAACATTTTTGGTGGGACAACATGAAGAGGGAGATTGCTGATTTTGTGTCAAGATGTATGGTTTGTCAACAAGTGAAAGCTGGAAGGCAACAGCCTGGAGGATTCATGCAACCTCTTCCCATACTGGAGTGGAAATGGGAAAATATTACGATGGAATTTGTCATGGGGCTACCAAAGACTCCTAGAAGGAATGACGCAATATGGGTCATTGTTGATCCTCTTACCAAGTCAGCACATTTTCTTGCTATAAGGGAAGATTTACCACTTGAATGACTAGCTAAACTATATATTAATGAAGTTGTGAGACTTCATGGAGTACACCTATATATTTTTTCTGATCGTGATCCCCGTTTTACTTCAGGATTCTGGAAAAGTCTTCAAAAAGCCTTGGATACTGAACTTCATTTCAGCACTGCCTACCACCCTCAAACAGATGGACAATCAGAACGAACTATTCAATCCTTAGAAGACATGTTGAGATCCTACTCACTTGACTTTCAGGGTATGTGTGATCAATATTTACCTCTGGTAGAATTTTCCTATAACAATAGCTTCCATTCGAGTATTCAGATGGCACTATATGAAGCGTTATACAAAAAGAGATGTTGCACACCAACTTGTTGGGATGACATTGATGAAAGAAAACTTGTAGGCCCAAAACTAGTGGAGGAAACGATGGAAAAGGTGAAGGTAATCCAAAACAATATCAAAGCTGCTCAAAGTAGGCAGAAGAGCTATGCCGATAATCGAAGGAAGGATTTGGAATTTCAAGATAGTGATCATGTTTTCCTGAAGGTACCTCCATGGAAGGGAGTCATACATTTTGGTAAGAACGGTAAATTGAGTCCCATATACATTGGACCTTTCGATATTCTAGAAGGAATTGGGGTTGTAGCTTACCGATTGGCAATGTCGCAAAGTCTCTCCAAAGTTCACGATGTGTTCTACATATCTCTGTTGAGGAAATACATGCCTGGACCAACGGATGTACTCACCTATGGGGAATTAGAACTTGAACCCGATTTGTCTTATTGCGAAGTGCACGTCAAGATTCTTGATACGAGAGAACAAGTATTGAGAAACCGGACGACTCGTCTAGTAAAAGTCCTGTGGAGAAACCATAAGATGGAAGAGGCAACGTGGGAACTTGAGAAACTTATGATGAAAAACCACCCGAGTCTTTTCATGCAATAGTATTCTAGAAACTTCGAGGACGAAATTATTTGAAGGAGAGGAGAATGTAACACCCCAAGCTTCTACGGTACGCTTCACTTTGAATAATGCAATAGCGTGTGTTGTTCGCGACATCGAGTTCTAACACACCACAACCAATCAAACTAGCCGTTATGAATAGTAATACCAACTTTTTGAAAATTTTTAAATTTTATTTTTCAAAATGGACTTCATTTTTGGATTCGGAAGATCGAAATTATCCTAGGGTGAATTTTTGGTATTTTTCTGAAAAACGTCATTTTTTTATGAATAGTGAAACCACTAAGTGGTAGTTAAAAAAACTGAATTTTTCATAAAACATAATTTTACCGCTTCTGTGAGTGGAATTTCAAAAATCCGAGAGACACAGTTAATATCAAGGAGTAAAATTTGGTTCATTGAGAAGAAAATAATTTTTGGTGAATAGTAACTTTTTACTTTTATTTACCACGGTTAAAAGTAAATAGGATAATTAAGGGTAAACATGATATTAATTATACCCTAAAAAATTTCCTAATTCTATTGGACAAGTTTATGTTGACCAAAAGCAACCTTAAGAATAAAATATTATCATTTAGGCCCACTTGGATTAGATTAAGACATTTATTATTATTTAATTCAAAGGAGAGTTAAAAGAGTTAAAATCAATGTTTATTTACTAAAACATTTTTAATATAGGTTTATACAAAAGACAAATTCGATTATAAATATTAATTAGAAAGATAAAAATATTTACTACATAATTATATTTTATTTATAATTTTTAGACATTAAATTATTTATTTTATTTATGACACAATGATGATACAGTAATTACCATAATAGTGAAAAATTAAAATAATTGATATTATAAATACCCAAATAAATATAATTTGCTACTTTTTATGAATTACACTAATTTTATAGGTTACTATGACATGTTAGGAATTATTTAATGAACTTTTTTAGAAGTAATCATTCTGTTATGATTTTCAAAAAAATCAATTTTCCAAATAGTGTCAAAATTTACATAAAAGAGCTTTTAAAACAAATATTATATTATTAATTTATATTAAATTCCTAAAAATCTAGGATTCGGCCAAGAGACTTATATCATGATAGTTGT
This sequence comes from Viscum album, assembly GCA_963277665.1. Classification (NCBI taxonomy): domain Eukaryota; kingdom Viridiplantae; phylum Streptophyta; class Magnoliopsida; order Santalales; family Viscaceae; genus Viscum; species Viscum album. The sequence goes on from OY728151.1 coordinate 1,997,307,766, forward strand.
ATCATTAATGGACCACTTGGGGGACTCTTGGAGGTATATAGTATGTTTATTAACTATATAATATAAAAATACAAAGTGACATGGTAAATGTCAAACTAATTAACTAAGAGTTAAAACTAAAAGATCAGGTTAATATAATGACCCAAAACTGTCTAAATTCATATTGTTTGGGTGGGTTTTGACCCATCCCCACCTTAACCTTTAAATAATCCACTTTTGAGCCATTAAAAACCGAATATGAATTTATTATAAAATAATAATTCTAGCTTTTCCAAAGGTGCCCCTCACCACTCTTATAAAAGGGAACTCTCCCTTCTCATTAATTCACACCTTCAAAGCCATTTGGATTGTCCAAAATCTGTCAAATAATCTCTAAACTTCCCTCAATTCATCCTAGATGCATTAATTTAGTCATAAAGCCAACCTATGGAGCCCTTTTGATCAAATCAAAAGGAAGAACCTGAAGAAGAGGTAATGATTTCACCACCCCTTTTCAAGTTCCTTTCTTCTTCCACTTCTTCTTTCATTGTTATTCCCATTCTAAATCAATGAATCCATTATCTCCTATAAACTGTAATATTATTATAAATATTGTACAACCATATTCAGTATTCTATCCATCATTTGAATGACATGTCACCATACGTGCGTACGTACGGCATACCGTCTCCACGTCGTGGTGTAATTGTTATTCAATAAATTATTTTTTGGATGGGTATAATAATGATGTGTAATTCAAGTAAATAATAAATATAACATGATAATGATTCTGTATATATGATATAACATACAATTATATATTAATTTAATATCAAAAGAATGATATTGTCACTCGTGTGTACGTACGGACTACTGTCTCCACGAACGCGATGAGATTCATTCTCTATCGTATCCATTGAAGTCTAATTATCATTTGATAATTAATAATAGTATCTAAGGACTTGATATCATTCTGGATATGATTAAGATACAACCTATCCATGACAAACACATCTTACATAACAAAACATATTAAAGAAAACGAGTAAGTTAACACCCGAAACAACGATCATACTAAGATATTATTAACAAATCAATGTTAAAAGATCATATATGATATCATATTAATGTATATTATTCTTGTGTAATTTAATAACAATTATTTCACCATTATACAGGATGTTAACCTACCCCAACCAAGGAAAAGTAAAAGGTAAGGATTATTTCACAATCTCTTCATTATCCGAGGTTGTTTATACATAATAATCTACTGGGATTCTTTATCATCCACATCCATGTTTCTTAAAAAAAAAATTCAAAACATTTTTACTATGTACAATAATATGGTTTAAAGTCCTTTATACCCTTTTTTTACTTTTTATAGGAGGTTTATAAAGAAATATTTCCGTCGTTTTCCAAACAAGATGCTTTTTAACCTTTTCGACATAATTAATGTAAGAATGTTTTTTTAACTTATACGGCATGTGTGGCTATTTTCCACAGTTATAAAATCATTGAGGCGTCCCTTACAAGATTATAAGAATATTTTCCATGAAAATGTTTTATCTTATAAATATATGACTCTTAAATGATTTCAAAATAGAAGGATAAAGTTCTCTAAAAAGATTTTTGATTTCATCTATGTCAATATCCTTTGATGGATTTTATGCTTATTTGAAGTTGATTTATTATGGTACAAAACTTCTATATTGTATTGAAGGTTTTGTGATATGTTTTACTGTAGATTTGTTATTTTTATACCATTCATGGTTTATGGATGAAATATTTATATTTCGTATGCTAGTTTTATTACGAATGTTTATGTTATGTTTAAACCTTTTCATATGGGAATGCATTGGACTTAATATGTGACGGGTGGAGCCCACTATAGCTCCTTGATGCATCAGTAGGTCTCATGAGACAAACTAGTATCTTGGCACAAGGCCTTGACAAAATCTTATTTGTAGTCTTGGAACGAGGCCTTGGATATGTGGTTATGATAGTCTGACATTATGCTTGCCATCATTATGAAAGTGGTTATTGATATTGCATGTGATTATTCGACTATTAGAATATCCATGTGAATAAGTAAATGGAATTATTTCATTTTATTTTTTCCATATTATGTTGAAGTTCAAGTTTAAAAGGCTTTTGTTTTAGTTATACATTGCCTTAAATTTTTATTATTATTTATGAAAGTTTCCGCTATATTGTTATCCTTACTGGTCATTTGAGCTCACCCCTTTTCTATGTTTTATTTTTCCCAGGATGTGAAGAACTAAATTATGAATGAACTGTAGGGATAGTATGAGGGGATAAGAGTGTAGACTATGGAGACTATGTTGTTGTGGTTTTCATTTTTATGATGCAATGTAAAACTTTATGAATATACCTAGTGTTTCCAAGGCTACTAAACTAATCTGTCTTCGAGATTTGATCTTTCTTGTGATCATGCCAATGTTATGTAACAATGCACTAACTCTAGGCAACTGGGGTCGAGGTGTTAAAAATAAAATTATTTATAAATCCAAACATGGCATTACATAAAAATTTATTAATCATGAATCCTAGAATCATAAAATTTTTCTTCTTTGGGGAAAAATTTACATCCTAATCCATCATAATGGTTTGAAAATAAAATATGAATTATCATAATAATATACCCTTTTAGTTCCAAACTAGGTAAACATTAAGGAATGTTTTCATGTACTGGTATACCTTGATTGAGGCCTAGAATTCCTTGTTAGATTTATTACTCCTATGTACATTTCTGCGAGAGCCACATCCACTTTTAGTGTGCATACATTGATGTATTGTAAGAAACACCCACATAATCTCTACCTTAAAAAAATTATACGATTTTCATCTATAATTATCCACAATGTATATATTAGGGTTATTTTCCCTAATATATATTTTTATAAATATATGTTCTATGGTTTCTTCTACACTCCCACTGAGACCAACTATAATGCCCCTGACCCCAAAATCCCGTAGTCGATGCATTGCTTTATGATATTAGTGGGAGTAAAAGGAATTAAATCAAGGAGTGATCAGTTTAGAAGTATTGAAAATACATATTACATACATGATACCAATAATACATTAGAAATTGGAAATAACAAATGATACATAATAAAATGAAGTAAATTGTATCGTTGAACAATTATTCAAATATTTCTTCAACATAACCTGGGGAAAAACATAATAAGGGTGAGCTTAATTCCCCAATAAGGGTAAGTAATGAAGATTAAATAATGAATAAAAGGAAATAAAACAACATAGAAAGGTAAATAACTGATAAAAAATTAAATTCAAATAAATATGTAAGGAAATATCCATATGGAAATGTTAGAAACTAAAACGCATGCCACTTAATCAATGAACTATATAGAAATGTATCAAATAATATGTCGATGAAAAATATCATGGATAAAAAATAATAAATAATTTATTAATATAAGAAATTATTAATAAGAAAACATCATGATTCCCAGTCACATGATACCTATACCATAAATAGACATTTTAAACTATTTTCCAACTAATTTGTCTCGTCAAACTACCGATGCATCAAGGGGTTTGCATTAACCAGCCCACAACCCATAAGGAATGCCTTAAATAGTTCTCAACCCATATATTTCATGTCATAATAATTCCTCATATATAAAATAAATAATTTTTATTTTCTAATATATATATTAATAAAATAATATGTATTTTTCAATAATACCTCATATGTGGATAAGTAACAATAAGGGTGGTTGATATTAATACTTTATTGAGTAAAAATAATATTTAAACATTCCAAAGTTTACCATATCAATTTTAAAATTTTAAATCATAATTACCTATGAATTAAATGAATCTTATTATATTATGAGAATAATATGATTCATGGTATAAAATGTCAAGGGAAGTATATACCCCATATAAGAGTGAGTTACTTCATAACAATAAATAAGTCTCAATGAAATGTAAATTGAGATGAAATTCCTTTCCTTAAAATTCCTTTTGTTGTGTTGGTATTATCCTCATGTATAGTGGTTTAAAATATTTTAATAAATTATACTAGAACTGTAATAATATTTATAATATCATACATTACTTTCTTTTAATATTGTATTACCCATTTTTAAACACTCTTTAATAATTGTAACTATTTCGGGTGTTAATTTCCAAGTTTGTCGTGTATGGTTTATCTTGTAATTTGTTGTTATTATTAAATATAACTTTTTTATATAATCTAAAAAATTTAATTCATTATTTTTATATCATATATATCCAATATATATTTATTTTGAATAAACCATAATATTTGGAGATAAGTAATGTAATGAACCATTCATTGAGACGGTAGGTTGTACGTACACATGAACGATACATTCATTTATTTGTCTTATTTGAAATAATGAAAGTATGTTATATATATTATAATTAAAATATCATATATATGTAATATATTACATATATTTTTATTAAAATTTTCCTTAACATGTTCCATGTATATTTTGAATGAATCACATCGCTTCGAGGGGGCGGTAGTCCACACTTCCTTAAACGATGTTATCGTATTAACTAAAAATATAACTTATTAAAGTTATGTGATATAAATGGATAATGTAAGTTTAAACACATAATAATTATCATATATATTATATATTAATTGGTTTTACATCATAATGAACTCCATGATAGGTGTTGAGGGAAAAATGAATCATCGTCATTTCGTGAGGAAGTAGCTAGCCGTACCGAAAAATAGAATGTTCTATACCCATTGAATGAATGTGGGTGTATGATTCAGTATAGACATAGAATAAAAATATATTAGTATAATAATAATAATTTTTTATTTGTTACATAATCAATGAATAAGAATATTATAGGGGGTTTATAATGGAAATGAAACTAAAGAGATTGAGAGAAGACGTTACCTGTTAATCAGGTAACTCATTTTGGTTTGTTCCAAAAGGATTACCTGGATTGATTCCTTAAAAATGGATGATTCAAGGTATATGGGAGGTATTTTTGGTGACTATTTGGGAAGAGTTTTGACTATAAAAGGTGTCTTTAGATTTTTGAGGAAGGGGTAGAGTGCATTCCTTTTTATAGTGGATGGGGAGTGGCAATCTTGTAAATACAAAAAGGTATTCATTAATGGGTGATCTACATTCCATAAAATGAAAAAAATAAAATATAATTCATTAAGGGTAATAATGGGCTATTAAAACCTCCACCACACAAAAATAGGTGAATTTTAATAATTTGGTTCCTCAACATCTATGATTCCACAATTTTATCATTTTGGTTTTTGTTAAAGCATCTTGTTTTCTAATGTAATTATTTTAACCATTATTAATAAAATAAAGTGAGATTTGTTATAAAATATAGTGACACTGAATTTTTAATGTGATATTTAATTTATAAAATAAAACTCCCATGTTTTTTTGAAATTATTTTTCAAACAAGCGCATGTGATGCGCTAAAAACAACTTAAAATCAGACTATGTTAACAACATTTTTACAATATATTAGAAAATATGTTAATTATAAAACATAAATTGGTCCTCAAATTAACCATATTTAATATTTATTAACACTTAATAATAAATATTCAGAATATAGTATTTTATTAATTTTTAATCATTTAATAAAATTTCATTTATAGTAAAATAACAATAATGTCAATTTTGACATTATTTATTTAATGTTAATTTTAATATATCAATATAATATTGGAATTAAAATATATTGGTTTTATATATGTGTAATATGAAATATTCATCAAAAAATAAATAAATACAATTATTCAATCAATTAACCTCCCTTTTAATATTTATATAAAAAATTATTTTAGTTAATTATAAACTAAACAATCAATACATTAGCATTTCTTAAGAATTTTAAGTAACAAACCCATATATAAAAATTATTGATAAATTAATATGATAAAAATAACTCATATATATTTAAAAAGTATATTTACAACTGAAACTATTATATTTTTTCCATGTCTCAATGTTTTATAGTTGTTAAAGGTAAGGAAATTGTTTTTGTCTTTTTTCCTTAGTTAACCTTTTGTATAGGGAAAATATTTTTAATCATATCCCAATAATCCATATTTTTGAAACCATTGGGTTATATAGTCTAATTATTTTTATCCATGGCTTTCAGAAAATTTTCCAGGTCATTGTGGTCCTTAATATTAATGTTTTTTCCCTTATTAAGGTTAATTTCACCTTAACCACTGTAATTAATTTTAATCACGTTCACTTATGTTATTGGTCAAAATTATGTTTATTTAATTAGTAAAATAATATTATAGTGATTAAAACCTTATATTTCCATTTTTCAAAATTCGAATCACAGAAGTGAGAAAATTAAGAATACTGGTAATCCTGAAAACATGACGAGAATACGGGTTTTCTTATGTAAAAACATTCAAATGTTTAATATGGTTTTATATATAATTTAATTATAAAGATTAGATAAATGTACTAAATTCCTTTGATATATGAATAATTGATATATTTTAACATAAAGAAACAAATTAAAACATAATTTAATACTAATAATTATTTTGACGAAAAGGTTATTTTATCTAAATTGAGGTAATTTTCACTATTCATCGAAAAATGTTGTATCTTAGAAAAATCCCAACATTTCACCCTATGACAATTTCAACATTATAAATTTAAAAATTATGTTTATTTTTAAAAATAAAATTCATAAAATTGTTAAAATTTAGTTTTAAAATAGGTTTTCCATTACGTGATGGTAAAATACGGTCTTCAGTGTAAAGAAAACTAATTTAGTATTGTGTGTAACATAAGTTCAACATTGTGATGTGTATAAAGAAGGAAAAAATAATATTTATTGTAATATGAAAATGTTGTAATATCTTTGGGAGTTACAATTTACTTTTTCCATTATTCATTACAGTACATTTTGTGGATTAACTTGCTATTTTCTAAAAAATTAAAATTTTGGAAGATCAATACCTTTTAACACGATTAACATTTCAAATTTTTTTATTGATTAATAAAATCATTATATCTCTCCAAATAATTTACAGAATTATAGGAACCCTCAATTCAAGAATCAGAATACTCTATCGCTTGAGTATTCTTGTTTAAAGGATCCATAAACCCCCTTATATTCTACAAGATTTGGTCATTCCACTACATAGAGGGATTAAGGTAGGATTTAGGCAGGAAAACCGTATTAACTCATGGTTCCTTGATTTGTTGAGTGAAATCAAATATTCTAAAATCTTAACATAATTTAGTCAACATTTTTCTATAAAATTATATCATGTTGTCTTTGGATATTCCTTACTACCACATTAGTTAAGTCAATCCACCACTCTCATAATAACTCACCAGTACTAAGAGCCACCCCCATATTTGGCATGAAAAGAACCCTAAAAACCCTAGTTTTCATTATTGTTGAATGATGGAAGGTGGTTAAAAACTAATATTTCTTTGAAGGTGTTATATTTTTTTAGAGAAAAAATAAATCATTTTTTATTTCATAAGAATATACTATGTGATCGCACTCACAACAGACTATGCAAAATATTGAAAAATTCATCATGTCAATTGTTCTTTTTATCTTTAGACTCTTGTTTAATATTCTATGTGGCCTCGCATAACCAAAAAATTCATTAAATAATAAACCATGAAAAAATAAAATGATGGCATGATCATGAAACGATACTAGAGATTGACCCATTGTGTGAATAATAGATCTACCTAGTCCTTAGGGGGTTTATATAGAATTGTGTCGCTTGCGACTCGAGTTGCATCATATACCCATCCAATGAATCGTGATCTATTCTAGTGTGTCACCATAAGATGGGCTGAAATGTTTATTTTCTCATCCCATTATACTACAAAAAATACTTGCATTCGGGCGAGAGTGTCTCAGAAATACAAAATAAAACACTAAGATACAGACACACATGCCCTTATATATAAAATGAAACTTCTATGACATAAAGATCGCCTTTTATTAACAAATTATTAAAAAAACAAAGAATTTTAATAATTAAATAAAAATAATAATAAACCCCAAACATGCATTAGTTTATCTGAGGCTCATGATCAGTCTAATATGATTTAAACTTGTATAATAAAATTATATGCAAAAAATAAAAATTAAACATGCATTAAAAATATTTTCTGAGGGAAATCTACTGAATTAAAATCCACCAATATTTTAATTCAATAATGTCTCACCTTTTTGTCCAAATAAATAATTTAATTTTTAAAAAAAAAATATTAATTAATTTAATTTTATAGTACGATTAAACTAATTTTACTTGTTCTATTTAAACCAAAAAATTAATATTTAATTAATTTAAATTAGAACCAAAACTAAAATAGTTATATTAATTAATTTTGGATTATTTAAAATTTATTTGGGCCTCAAAGACTAGGTAAGGGCCTCTACGGGTCAGGTCAAACCCGTAGATGCCATGTTCGGGTAATGTATACCTAATGCCAGGAAATTTTGTGTTGGGTCGGTCCAACCAGACCCATTCTGAATTTGGAAGACCTACCCAAACTATTATGGTGAAAAACTAGCTTCCTTTTCCTGGGAAGACCTTGACAACATATAAGAGGGATGCGAGTACCAGTCTTCAGCCTCATGGTGGATGTGCATGTCATACATGCTAGTGGGGCTCGCTCTGTCAGAGGAGTATGGATGAAAAAGTCTAATAGTAGAGGAAAATGGTAGCAGGACCCACTATCAAACTTGGGGGACCTGTGATGGTGGCACCATGATACAGACCGATTATGATGTAGATGGGATCCGATGTGGGGTTTTGTTTGAGGCGTTCTGGACGAAGCGACATCCATACGATCTATGATGGGGAAAGGGTTGTAGGTAAGAAGTTGAAGAGATGAGGGTGGTAGTGTCGCTGCTACAAGAAGGGGCTCAAGCAACCAAGAGGATTAGGGTTAGTGGTCTGTAGGAAAGTGGCCAGCAGGATCTGGAGTGCGACAGGGAAAAGCTCACCGTTAGGGTTCTTCATGAGAGGATGTTCGATCTGGAAGGCGCAATCATGGGAGGGAGTAGTGAGACCACATAGTTTGTGATCTGATGAGGAGGGAAGGTCTAGGTGGGCCACTAGGTAGTCAGGTGGGTTTTCCAATGGTATCCCTAAGCCAGGAAAGAGAAAAGGTCAGATGAGTTGGGCCCCATTCACTAGTCACACCGTGTGTCGTATTGAGGTGGGGATGATTATTACACATCAAAAATTAGTCATAGATTGTTGTTTTAAAATATTAAAACAATCCGAATTAGTTTTCTCAGTTCTGAGTATGTCACTTGGTCTTTTGAGTATGTCGGGACTGGGTACAGATCTTATGTTTGGGTGCTTTCATCCCCATATACAGGGGACAGAATAAGTTTCCAACAGTAATAAATTGAAGATTTACTTTCCTTTTTTATAGTTTATTTTATTTCTTCCTCAGGTCGCACACTTGGGTGTGATATTTATCTATTATATGGATTTTGACTCTTGGCCTAGTATGTAAAGGGAGGATTGATTACACATCATGATAGGCACATAGAATCATATGATGAATTCATTATTATGATTTATATTTGGAGCTTTGATTGAGTCAATAGGGGTTGGACTGTAAAAAAGTGTCAGTAAAGAAGCTAAATATTGTTTTCTTACATCACCTCTTTTGGTGGAATTCTATACAGCAAACCAAAACATGTGGTTCCAATGAGATCTGTATGTGAATTAATATGCATCTAATATATGGTCCTGACCCTGATAAAGGAAGAAATAGATGATTATTGGGGGTGATTTGTTTAAAGTGTCATAAAGAAGCTAAATAGTGTTTTGTTGTATAGCATTTTTAGTGGAATTATACTCAGCTAACCCGAATTGATATATGAGATTTGATGCATGGCATTCTCATGGGTAGGAAAGAGTCAATGATTCCATATTATATGTGATGCTTGAATCTAATGTGGGTAAGTAGGGGGACATAAGACAAGATGATACCTGATAACTGACCATGATATGAAGTGGTAACAAGCCTTGAGAGCATATGTTGTCTTACATGGTGTGGTAAGGGAGTGTAAGGGTGGTGAGATGTGTTACCTATTACAACCATATCTGTTGTCGATAATTGTATGTATACATTGAAATGGATATTTTACCATCATGATTTGTATTCAGTGGAATTCCACCTGGACAAGATTCTGTGGAGTGCCAGGAGGGTGGCGATACGATCCTGCTAAGTGTTCATGGGATGAGGCCATTGAAAGTTGGTATGAGGCCCCGAAGGTTTGGGACGATCATGATTTCTAGGTAAAATAATCGGTATTGGAGAGGAATATGTAGATGGAAAAATTTGGGCCATGTATTGATGAGAATCTCCTGGTGACCATGGTTTGTTTCATATAGGGAATCTATAGGGGATCCCCAAGAATGAGCCATCTATGGCATACTTGCTGAGAGTTCCTGTCTCAGCACCCATAATGGTTTCAGTATGAGGGTAGACCACAATCAATACAAAACAAGATAGAGTTGGTAAAAACTAATTTTGACTAGCTCCGGACACCTTAGGTCGGAGGGTGAGGCTAGTGACATACATTCTCAGAGGAAAGACATAACTCTTGTGGGATGTACAAGTATAGGTGGGAAGACACAGGTCATTGTCTCATAAGGATTTTGAGGCCATATTCTTTGGGAAAATCATCTAGAGACACTGAGGGTAGACATAACTTGTGAGTTCATGAACCTTTAGTAGGGGGATACTTCTATCATGGACTATGCACCGAATATCACTAAACTGCCGTGATTTTCACCTGATATGGAGGGATATAAAATCACTACAGTGCAACTTTTTGAGGATGGATAGTGACACACAATCAAGGTTCATGTGAACATCTTCTGACTAACATCCTTATCAGAGGCAGTCAATTAGCAACTAATAGCTGAGGGAAACATGAAAGACTGATCATATTCGAGCCGGGTGAATGTGTCCAGTGAGTGGAGCCATGATGGTTCAGTTATCATAGAGAGAGGTCGTGAGTAATCTCAACATGGAAGTCTAGCTAGAGACTCATGCATTATTCTAAGGAGTGGGTTTACAGTTATGATCTTTTAGTGTAAGAATCCAAGGAAAGTTCACACACAATATGATAAGGTTCTGAAGTAGTGTCATATGTGTGAATAGATGATCCATTTGTAGAGGTTTTGTAGGAATCCTTATAAGAATGGTGGGATCCAGAGAATAGGGTAGACTCCGGGATTTGAGGTCAGACTAAGAGAAAAACCAGGAGTGGGTAGTTTGGATTTATTTACACGTGGAGGTCCTGTAAAATATAGCAGGACCCATTAGTGGGACTAGTGTCTAGTGGCTGTTGGAGCTCCGTATGGATTCCAAAACACAGGTGGTCAGGCATCAGGCTAGAAACATACTATCAAGTTGTTAGGGTCAGAGTAGGATAGTGATCTAATGATATTTAGTGGTATGTCGTGTGTGGGACCACAATTTTTTCATTAAATACTTAGTTGGTTCTGGTGCATGACATGAACAAGTATTGTTTTATGACTAACTAGGCACTGGTTACTAGGTTTCCATCAATTATGATGTGATATGTATATATATATATGGGGTGTGTTGTCATCGATATTTATGTGGGAATTGAAGTGATGTAAATTTTTATGTGAGGAGTGTATGCATCTGGTCATTGATGTGATGCAGGTTCTATATGGGGTGTGTAGGCACAAAAAAGTTGATGGTAATTCATATTTATATATGATTTGGGTTTATTTGAGAAATTTTTGAGATGCAAGATCTATGGGAATCTGATGACATGGGGGATTTTATGAGTGTTTTGTATTGAAAATGTATACATGGGAATATAATGAGATACAATACTTAATGGGTGTTAAATATGACATGGGTATTATTTGAGAACCCAATGTGGTTCAAGAATGATGATGCATCATGGGAGGAATTTTGAGTCTAGGGATGGTTTGTGGACCATCGAAAAATTTGAGTTTTGGGTCCAGATGTGATTCGGTAGGTAACAACTAAGGTGGGGAGTGCCTTGAGGGGAGTTGACCTATGACTTAATGACTGGGGTAGCCTAGGGATCTCCTAGGATTTGAGGGAACTCAATCATCCAGACTTTGATCTTTCATCCGCTCGTGGATACAGATTCATCTCAATAACACCTTCAATTTTCTGTCTTTTCTTTTCTATTTATCTCTCTACATGGAGTGGTAAATCCATGAAAGACCTTTTTCCCTATTTTCAAGTCATTCATCTAAAATACCAGTTTTCTAAATAGGATTTATTTTGAGGATGATGTCAAATGAGTGAGAGTATTCTAGTACATGGTAGGTGGTTCCTAGCATTCTTCTTGATTTTGTGGGTGTTTTGGGGGTGCGTTCATATACACTATATGGGTTGTTCGAGTGGGAACTTAATTAATTAAATAAATTCTTGTTAAATTGATCAAATGATTATATGAGATGCCAATGGGTATGCATCTTCCACACTATGATTGGTTATGTTAGGTAAGAGGTTTTGACTAACTTGGAATGTTTATGCCGAGTGTAAATTTGAATTAAATTGAATTGTTATATTGGTTACTGGATTCCATGGGAGTGTAATGATATTTGTGTAAGGATTGAGGTGGGTACTAATCATTAAGATTGGGGTGATGTGGTTCTTCAGGTAGTCCTTAGCTCAGATACCTGGAGTGATGATGATCACCAGGTTGATTTGACTTGGTCATCGAGAATTGTGATGATGAAGTCATCAGGACAAGGTCATGGCTCTCGACACATGAGATGGTGTTGACCATCATTATTTTAGGGACATGTTCAAAGGGGCCTTAGGTGTCGGATTATGTGAATTAGGTTTTTCGGTGATTTCCTCTCATAATTTGTTATTCGACGTGTTGTTGGAGTCATGTTCACATAGGTGAGACTTATTTGAGGTGGTGTTGACCACACGTTGGGGGTGAAGGCCCCTGTAGACTATGCAGTTAGGTGCTGGTGTTGACCATCAGTATGTCACTTGTGTTTTTTTCTAAAATTAATTTCAATTTTAAATAAAAATAGACACTTTGAGTCATATTAGTGACACTTTGTGTTTAATTGAAGTGTGGTTGATTCCTACATGTCACAAATGTATTTTAGATCATTTACCTAAAGTATCACAAAAATCGGAATGGGTTTTCTTAGTTTTCAATATTTCACTTTTTCTTTTTAATAAAAATAATGTAAATTTTAAATAAAAAAAGACACTTTGAGTCATAAAGGTCACATCGTGTGTTGTACTAAGGTGGAGTTTATTTTTACACATTTCAAACGACTTATGGATCATCTCCCTAAAGTATCAAAACAACTAAATGTGTTTTCTCAATTTTGAATAGGCCAGTTACTCTTATACCATCTATAATGACCAAAAAATTCATAAATTTATATCACAAATGAGTAGATTAATATTAATTACCAAAAAATACATTAAACATAAATATGAAAAAATTAATTAATTCTATGGAAAATTATTTTTCTGTGAAAACATCAAGATTACCTCAGTAATTGTGAAAAAACTGTGGCATTCCTCTTATTACAAAGGAATGTCACATGAAAAGAACTATTATAAAATAAAAACCCCTTTAAAGAATAATGAATATTGAATAAATGTTTCATTATATAATTTTTCATTGTGCGGAAGACTATATTAATCCTCCCTTCAACTATAAATGAAAATTACTTTTGCAAGGCATCTACTATAAATGAACTCATAATGGTATGATGAAGAGTATGTCAATGTTTTAGTATTTTTTTATTTTTATAAATTAAATAAATGATATCATAATGTTACCGTAATATCTTTCCACATTAGTGCCTTAATCCCGGTGACAACATGGTGTCACGACTATACATAAATCGGAATGCATTACTAAGTGAGGATTCCAATGTATCTACTAAACATGGCTTTGTTGGTGTTAACATGATGGACTCACTTATTCCATACCACCTCAAATTTTATGCCTTTTACTTTTTCCTTACGGATTTTGGCTAATTCTGTGAAACTAAGGTGCTCTTGTTTTTTTACCATCAGGGTTTCATTTCCTATCATTTCCGGAATTTTAGCATCGTCATTATATTCCTACAGAGTGCTAGCTTTGGCACTGGGACCAACAACAACATGTTGAGAAACCTTTGGTACCTCATCCCTTAGACCAACAACAACAGGTTAAGAAACATGTTGTTTCTCTATACTGGGACCAGCAGCAACAGGTTGAGAGATATGTTGTACCTCGAGATTGGGTGTATCAGCAGGTGAATAAGTCATTATCTGTAGATGTGGTTTAAAATTTAAATTATATTAAAAAAACTATCATTGAATAGATAATAACATAATGTATATTACAATAAAAAATATCATGATTATTGAACTCTCTTCTTTTTAAAGGCTGAAAAGATTTGACCCCGCTATCAACTTTGTAAAACCCATTGATTGTGGTCTCCTCTGATATACAAAATGTTGTCTACAATGTGACCGATGTGAAATGATTATAAAGTCCTGATGAATGGGTCATCCTCCGTTGAACTTTAATATGACCCTTCTATAGTATTAGTTAATAACAGAACAATTGACCAGTATCAGTTTGTTGGATCTGGAACATAAAATACTTGTACTGCTTGTGATTCCATTATAAACAGTTCATATTTCTCCCCTTCCTTACTAAAATCAACATTCACAAATATCAATTCATCTATTTTAATAAAACTCCTATTATCAACCCACTCACATTAAAAAATATGCACTAGGAATTTCTTATAATCCAACTCCCATATTTGTTTGATGATAAAAAACTATGACGTATTCACATAAATTAGATTTATGTACTTAGAACTGGAAACATGCATCACTTCTGCCACATGTGTAACCCCACTATTCTTCATGGTACTGTCTTCATCATGTTCATTATTATATAATGTATAACCATTAACTATATAATCAATATATGATAATACATAAACATTTGGTCCTCCATCTAGCCATCTAAGTCGTTCTGAAATTGAGTCCCGATTTTCATCTAACTTCTTAAAAATATGGTCCCAAATCCATCCTATAAACTATAAATTACGAGTATATGATACCCATTTTTCATCCCTATAATAATTAAAATTCCTAATAATTTCTTTGTGGGTTTGAACATATGGGTCAATTTCAAAACTGTTATTCAAAACATAAAGGTGGTTCTTCTCCGGATTTGTAATATTGATTGTGAGAATATCTCTTCCATAAATTCCTTCACCCTTATGCCGCCTAGTGTGATGAGATTTTAACAGGCCAATGATTTCCTCACAAGACAGGTATTCGGTAAATAATTCAATGGCTTCCTCAACCATATATCCCTCCTCAATACAGTCCTCTGGATAACATCGATTTTTAACATACCTGTTAAAAATCTTCATATACCGTTCAACTGGATACATCCATCTATAATGTACAGGACCACATAGTTGAATCTATCACACCAAATAAACAATCATATTCCAGAATGTCAGTGGGAAGAACATTTTTAATTCACATAATATGATGACAATTTCTCTTTCCATAGTTGGAAATTTCATTGGGAGTATAATTTTTCTGGATAAAGATTTGAAAAATAAACAGAGTTTGGTTAATGTATGGAGAACGTTCTTGGATAAAATGCAACGTAAATCTATAGGAATTTGATCTTGCAACAAAACATGGAATTCATGTTATTTCATACCCATATCTTTAAATCCCTCAATGACATGATGATCTTGATATTTGATAAATACCCCTTTTGAACATTTACGTCATTCAAGAAGTTTCAAAACCGATATCTCACCTTCCTAGAATGAGTGTAAGTAGAAGGGAGAATAAATTTTTGTTTTCACCCTTCAATAGAGCCAAATCTTCCCATATTCCCATCTTAACCACGTACATCCTAGCCTTAATTCCATGCTTTGTTTTTTCAGGTGAATTTAGAAATGCACTGATGACACTATCACACACGTTTTATTTAACATGCACAACATCAATAAAATGTATGACATACAATCAATTCTAGTATGGTAATTCACAAAAATTAATCTCTTTTTCCAACCTGTTTTTGTATGGTTTTTCAAAACAGATTTACCAAAAGTAGTGTCAAATATTTTACTTTCTTTGACAATTGGTCACCTGTTAGTGGAGATGGTGATGTGCTTTCTTTTGAGATTCCATCGAAGGATGTCATCCAACATCAGAACTTATGCTTTAGTGGTAGAAATATGTGAATTCCTAGAATCATGGTTTTCTATTAATGTTTCAACCAAATAGAATGTGTACCTTTTTCACTAATGGGGAACCCTTTAGTTATTTTAATGCCATATCCTGACAAATTTCCATAAACAGGAAAGTCATTTATCATCTAGTGCAACATGGCACTCGTAGTGAAATATTCAATTTGGTAAACATCATAAAATGTAGCTCCTGAATGACTTAATAATTTAAAATCCTTGATCATTAAAGCCAAATAAACATCCATTTCATTTCCTGGTTGTTTTGTTCCTGATATAAGGATAGATAACATGATGTATTTTCATTTCATACATTACAATGGTTGTAAGTTATAAATTACCAACATAACCAGCCATGTACTATGACTAATTCTTTGAAACCCAAAAGGATTGATTGTATCTATAGATAATTCAAGATGAAGGTTTCTTGGATCATTTACAAATTCATGATACTCATGATCTATTCTATTCAAATTAAAAGAGTCTTCTGGGTGACATCATATCCCATATTTAATTATTTTATCTACATTCCATGTCAATTTTCTTGCAGTCTACTCAATTCCATATAGGCGCATAAACCTTGGAATGATTGGAAAGTACCAAAAAATATTCATAGGATTGGATTCATTTTTCTTTTTTTTAGATGCACCACAATTTGGGAATTCTTTATGTGATTGTTTCTATTGAAAAATAGTATATTGTCATTCGAGCAGGCATGTATTCATTCCGAGATCATACCCATCGAGTGTAGCATTCATTTGGCGTCGTATGTTCAGCTTAGGAGCTCATTATCTTAAGGTAGTATGTAATTTATGAGAGAAGGTAGTTCTATAATACTGTCATCACTCCACCCATTTCCTACTTTCAAATTTTATAGCTTTAGAACGGCTGACAATGATGTTTATTTAGTGAAACTAGCATACAATGACATTTTTTCAAAACACTTTATCTTCTCAAACAATTTTGGGAAATCACGAAGTTCATCTTCAACTATCCTTGTCATTTCCTCAAAACAATCTTCATGATCATTCACATCTATAATTACATCATCCTTATGACCATCAAAAATTGTCATACTTTTAATCATATCAGATGATCCATAAAATGTAGTGATATCCCAAACTCTACCTACAATCATTGTTTCCCCATGTTTATTCCAACATGTATAACTTTGATCTATTCTGTGATAGATCAGGTGTTCTTCCAACTCCTCTGGATGAATTTTTCTTGCATAAAAACAGTGTAAAATGGACAAAGGATTTGAGAAGGGTTATATGCATGGTCTTTTGCAAACTTGATAAAATCTTTCATGCCATATTCATAATCTTTTGTCAATCGATTTTCATTCAATCATTCTTTATTTATAGTCATCTTATTTGATTCAGTAATATTAATATTTAACAAAATAATTACACAAAATATGTTTAACTAGGGTCATCATCCAAATATAATCAATAGAAAGAGCTGTTGTAAACAATACCCTTACCTCTCTATGCATTAACCAGGGCAAAAGTAGATCACACCCATCTTCACCAAAACCTGATTAATAGAATTATCTATGAGAATCCCTTGCACTAAAATGATTTACTATCCCACATGTGACCTATATGCATTGTTGTAAAACATTTTTTAGTGTTTCTCTTGAAATATAATGTCTCGAGTCAAGAACTAGTGTACTAAACTAATATATGTTATGATTTTAAATAGAGTGCCTACTGGTGGATGGATTCACTACATGGGTTATAATGGTTATTTGACTTGGGTTCCAATAATGTGTCCCATATAGTCCTCTAGTTAAGTAGTTTTCTAAGAATCAGTGGAATTGCACAGGAAAAAAATGGTGGTCCCAATGAAATGGGTAAGGATTGGATTGATATTCAATGGTCGATGAACTATAACATGAAAAAATGGAATACCAATCATGCCAATAATAACTAAACCATACAAACAAACAATCGTGCTCACAATTTCAACACCATACAAAACAAACAGACACAATTTCTGATTTTACATACCACCCATTATTAAATTCTGTTTGTTAATTAAGGTGTTATCACAGAATTTTTATCAACCTATGGAATTAATCCATTATATATGTATATGTAAATTAACAATTTTTATATTAAAATGTTCAATAAGAACCAACCAACATGCAATTCATTTAGTGTGTAAACAAGGACCACCAGCATCCATGATTTTCTACAAGGTGTTTATACCATACAATTCAAATCATAACCATAAATATCAAATTGTAATAATATGTGAACAAGAGGAAACCAATGACTAAGAGGAGAAAACTCACCATGAAGGTGTCATTCGCCACATGGAAAAGGTGTGTTCACGGAAGAGGAGAGGCACACTGTAGAGGATATTTCCAACATAAAAGAAAACATAAAATGAGAACTGATATGTTATAACTATCCAAAATAGTTCCAATAATAATTTGGAATGGGGCATGTCTTGTTAAATATTTTTATTGATCAGTAGTGGGATTTTATTTTCCATCTTTGATAACTACTTCCTGTTTATTTTTTTCATATATAATATTTCACTAGATATTAAACTTATGAATGCGACATGTCTAGTTTTCAGGAGAAAGATCATTTTTAATTTACTCTAATTTAGGGGTAAAATGTTCCACAATGATTTTATCTTTTTCCCAGTGAAGCATTTTTATCTCGTAGGGATCATAAACTCCTCTAAGGTTAGTGGAAAGTCAGGTCAGTTGTTGGTTATGATATCAGCATGGGTCACATCATTTCATTTCTAATTGTAACTAACTCATTCCCATTTAAATATAGGATTTTGTGGTGTGTTTATACACAAATATATTCCAAACTCCACTAGAGTTCTTATGGGGGTGGGTCCTAATAGTATCATATCTAATAAATCTTTTATAGATTGGACATTTGAGTAGTCACTTCTATGTATTTCCTCATTCATATGGAGTAATGTTTGTTGATCATAGTTTGTGAAGAAGAAATCAGAAACTAATAAGTGATTAAAACATATTTGATGACTTCATAACCTATAGAAAAATATATGGTAAATATCTTACAATCATCATTGAATCTTAATTGGTTTGGTTTCAATCATCATATTGTTACAAGTGATGAGGAATGTGTAAATAATAAGCTTGGGGGGATGAATGATGTGGAGATTTTGATGAAAATGGTGATGTGGCGTTGTGTTCAAATATTCATTGTAAAGTTTTCATTAGAATTAGGTTGGTTTAAGTAATTATATTTAGGTCAGTTGTGTAATTCCATCATGAGGTTCAATAAGAAGAGGTGTATCAAGCATCCAATCATCAAATAGACTTAATCAAAAAGGACATAAATATAAAGGGGAGCAAGACATGAATCAAAACATAATATATAAAAATTATAGTAAAACTTTCATAACAATAGAACACTTAGGTCTATTCCACAATGGGTCCCAAATGTGAAAGAACTATGACACAAAGGAGATGGCCACAACACAATGGTTCCTGGTAAAAACATATCTAGAATCCATGTGCACAGTTAGCAGTGAGGTCATATAATCTAGGGGAATGGGACTATGGTGAATTTTTCTTCACTACATCCTAAACTCTAAGCCCTCACACATAAAATATCATCCACTGATTCAGCCTAAAATGGGTGAAAATGAGAAACTAAAAAAATGTAAAAAAATATGACATATTAGCTTAAACATGTGGAACACTGTATGACAATGAAATAAAACTAAAATAGAAGGAATAATAGAGGTAAATTTATCATGGGATCTCCAATACAACTGGTCAAAGACTAAACATACATCGAGTGGGGGGGAACCACCAAAGAGGATAGGAGGTGGAGGGTGGCGTAGCGCAGAGGGGTTCTTGATGAAAAAAGGGAAAAATATAGTAAAATATAAAAGTTTCTGAGGTGAATTTTTATAAAACATCACTTTTTAAAGGGGTTCAAGGTGTTTCCATATGGTTTTTAAAACCATGTGCAAACTATACAGTCTTCACTATCCAGGACACACCATTTCACATGGTTAATGCACATGGTTTAACAAACAGTTTGCAAACCATGAGAAATTCCTTTGGAATTAATTAATTAATTTTTTATGGTTTTCTAAGGACTTTCAAATGATTTAGACAAACTTCATGCCTAGGAAAACCTATCTTCCCTATTTTTGAGCATGTTTATCATGAATCATGTGCAAACCATGCTCCCAAGGCAACTACACCCAAAACTAGAATTTCAAATCCTAAAGCTTCTGTGACTTGTTTAATAACCTAAGACACATCTCAAACCCAAGAATATATAAAAAATACATTGAAATGTCCCAACTTATAGGTTCTATATCCAATACCCATTTTTTAAAATGGTTTGTCCACTAATTGAAAAATTAGATCTCCTCCTAAAAATTCAAATGCCAATACGAATGAGGCATTAGAAACATTCCACCATTGTGTTTATCATAATCAATATGTCCTACTGGTAATACTATTGAATCACCACTATTGGTTATCTATTTGGAGTCAAACAAATGAATTCTATTCCTAAGCTCCCAATAAACTTTCAAATCATAGCACCCAACAGAAGACACAATTCCTCTTGACCCTGAGCCAAATCTCATAACCTTCACTGTGATGATGAGATGGTACTTACATAAGATTCCTGATCTAATGAAAAGATCATGTCCACATTTAGTCAATCACCTGGTCTAAGACACTCCCCAACATAATACATATATCATGAAATCCAATTTTGATCCATAGTGCATCCCACCTACAAAATTTCTTACCAAAATCCATCTTCATGTATTTAATGACACACCTAGTGCCACTTACAGTGAAACATACTCAACCACACATGAGAATTATAGTACAATGTCGGTATTCTCTTTCATTCCCAAATTTTTGAACTCTACAGATACACCTCCACCTTCCTAGTACAACCTAAACACAAATATTTTCCTTTTAACATTTAAGTTAGCTCTAAAAACATCCCATCAAAAAAAATATTAAATAATCAATGCATATTTAAAATCAATATATATAACATAACATGATATCCTAAGTCGAACATCCTCCACCAGAACTACCTCAAAAGGTTTAGCAGCCGCTAACATTTTGTCTAACTTTATAATCTAAATTACTAACTCTAAAAGAATACAATAACCTACAAATAATACACATCATAGTATTATCCAAACATCTTATGTCATTTTACAATTAACACCCTAGATATACAAACTAAATAATTATCAACTTCCCCCACCAACATTTCATTAAGAAATAGATCATGATTCCTTTCTCGTCCGGGGAATCCCATGCTCACCATAATATGTCATGGTCTAATCTGACCCCTGATGTGATTCCATAGTCATACATTGACCCAATTAAACTATCCATTATGATATCACCTAAGAACTAGCATGCATCCAATTGAATCTTTTTTAAACTGCAACATTTATATCTATCTCAAAATATTTTTTCAGACTCTAATAATCACCAAACAAAAAAACATCTAGGTTTCCAAAACACATCCAAATATAAAAAAACACATGTGCACTAGTATCTAGTGCTTTCACTGTGACCCAAAGACTATCTCTACACAACAACTACCATTCTAATGTTGAAGAGTAAAAATTCATTACATAAAAGACTCATTAGGGGAATCTGTGCACTATAGAGGAGGCTTCAGGGATGGTCTCCAAGTGAGGAGGGCACACTAGAGCAGGTCACGTGGAAAAGGGGACCATGCAAGGAAGAGGAGCAGAAGGAGGCAGAAGGGGAGGAGGAGGAAGAGGAGGAGGTGGAGGAGGAGGAGGATGAGTTGGTGGCCAAAAGAGGAGGAGTGGGAGGAGGAGGTAGTGGCCGTGGAGGTGGAGGAGGATATGGGTCACAACGGAGGATGGGTCGCAGCATAGTAGGAGCAGAAGGCAGTGGTTGTGGCGGAGGAGAAGGATAGTCACAGTGGAGGAGGAGGATAAGGCAGCAACGATGGTGGAGGAGGAGGATGAAGATAGGTCATGGTGGAGGAGGGGTTGACTGGGCAAGGTTTAGCTTCTGAAAAGGTTTAAAATGATTCAAGGGAGGAGGATCCTATTAGGGTTATTTTATAAAAACCACAAGAACCATTATCAGCATGAGTTAAAAGTGTTGTTAATGGTATGTTTTATCAGCTCTAAAATAAAAAGGGTTGATAAAACATGCCTTTATCAATGCTTTATTAGTCCTGATAAAGAAGGGACTTTATCTATGCTAAAATTATAACGACGATAAAGACTTATTTTATAAATGATTTTTAAGCACTGATAAATATAGGCCTTTATCAGAGCTAAAAAAGTGTTCATAAAGGTATAATTTTAAAAATTTATTTATATTCTTATATATTTATTTAAAATGACATATAGGATATATATATATATATATTAATAATTATAACTCTAAATAGTATATATTTATAAATATTTGTATAAAATTGTTAATATATATATATATATATATAATAAAAAAATTATATCTACAAATGAATTTGAAATGTATTTATTTATATAATTAAAAATATAATAAACTATATTTATTATTAAAATATAATTAATGTAATTTTATAAGTACATTTTTAGAATATATATAGTTCATATGGGTAATATTAAGAACTTATCAATATACCACACCAATAGACAATGAGATGTAATGTATAAATGACCATTCATGCATATGATACATAACATATACGCATGATCGATATATTTGTTGACCAAATTCTTTAGAAAACACATATATATTCATTAATTTTAATTATAAATATATATATATATAATTATTATATATTTAAAAATATAAAAAATGTAATAAATATATTAAATATAATAGATATAATAAATACAATGAATTAATCCAATAAATCTGATAAATCTATAATAAATAAATTTATTATTTAATTTAGTTTATTATATTCTTATAATTATTTTATTATATATATATTTATTTATTTAATAATAATCTTATAAAAAAATTTCAATTAATATTATATATATATATATTTGAATTATTAAGAAAAATATATTAATTATAAACATTTTTTTAATTAATGTATACAAATGAACATTATTTTTGTATATAAATATAATAATTTTATATAGATTAATAATAAAAACATCTATCAATTTTAATTATAGCACTTTAGTGCCATCCATTTTTAGGGCTAGTTGATTCGGCATGCGAGTTGTTACACACTCCATAGTGGATTTCGACTTCCCTAACCACCGTCCTTTTTTAATTGACCAACATCCTTTGTGGGTTCTAGGTTAGCACATTGTTAGGCACTGTAACTCGACTTCTGGTTCATCTCGCACCACCAGCTCTGCTTAACAAAAATGGACCACTTGGAGCCATAAATTTTGTAGGATGGCACAACAAAGCAGCGACCCCGTCCTACCTATATAAAGTTTGAGAATAGGTTGAGGGGGTTCATCCCCTGATGCCTCTAATCATTTTCTTTACCTGATATAACTCACAAGATAACTCCCACTATCATAAGGGAAACTTCAGAGGGAACCAGCTACTAGATGGTTCGATTAGTCTTTCGCCCCTATACCCAAGTCATACAAATGATTTTCACTTCTATATCGCTGCTAGCCTCCACTAGAATTTCCTCTAACTTCACTTTGCCCAGGCATAGTTCACCATCTTTTGGGTCCTAACATGCATGATCACACTCGAACCCCTATCAAAAGATCAAGGTCAGCCCACAGTGCTACCCACTCTGGGATCCCACCACGTTAGCTTTTTTATACCTCACAGGTTTTCCCACCCATCGAATCGCACTCATGTTAACACCTCGGTCCATGATTCGAGACAGGTCGAATGGTGAGCCCACAAGTCAATGCGAGGATCACGTGAGGGGCTAGGCACATTATTCTGATGCGGGCTTCCAACCATGGTCATGGAAGCAATGTGAACATGAGCATTCTTCAAACCCCCGATTTGATGGCTTCCATGACCTGCTTCGATCCGCGCTATGAGCCGACTGACAAACCAGTTTACAACTGTTCCACATGAAACCAAGGTGCATTCATAACCCCCATTCATTTACTTCCTGAAAATTTCAAGCACTCTTTGACATTCTTTGAAATGTCCTTTTTATCTTTCTCTCGTGGTACTTCTTCATTATCGGTCTCCCACCCATATTTATCCTAGGATAGAACTTACCGCCGAATTTGGGCTGCATTCCCAAACAACCTGACTCGCCAACAGTGCCTCACAATGGGACAAGGTGCGGGCTCCATGGGGATCTCACCCTCTCTGGTGCACCATTCCAAGGGAGTTAATCCTAGTCTACCACTAAGGATGCTTCTACATACTACAATTCAAATTACTAAGTCATTTGATTACAAAGCTGGGATACTCCCATTTCGCTTGTCGTTACTAAGGGAATCCTTGTAAGTTTCTTTTCCTCTGCTCATTGATATGATTAAACTCAGAGGGTACTCCAAAGTGTCCTGGGGCAGAAGATTTTCTCTATATAAGTGTTGATGATGCCATGGGACCATAAGGGTTCCTATACCAACATGGGAAAAATGCAGTCTTCCACGACCCATCTCTCCACATGTCGCCAGGGAACATGAAATTAAGCCATCCACACAATAGGGAATGGGAGGAAACTATCTACCCTATATCCCCTCCCATCAAAAATCAACCCTATTAGCAGGTCTCCAATATAGGGAGGTCTGAGGGCTACACCATGCCTGACGCCCAGGCAGGTGTGCCCTCGACCAAAAAACAACCCCAGGAGCAACTGGCATTAAAAAATTCAATGATTCGTGGGATTCTGTGATTCAAACCATGTATCACATTTCACTACATTCTTCATAATCATAAGATCCTAGATATACATTACAGAGAGTCATTGTATTGATATTTCAAAAGTCACCTCCATGGATACCCTGAGTTCCAGGCACACATGCACACTACATAGGGCCACGAGTAGATCTTCCAATAAAGTCTTTACCTTGGAAAATCCCATGCTAGTGTTGGAGGTGGATCAAAGTTCACATGCCCTCTGAGGCATGCCACCATTGACCACAAGAGGTTACATGAGGGGTCGATCCTTGTGCACCCCGCAACATATGTTCTGACCCATCCAAATGTCCATAGGCATTCTACTAGAATCCGACAATAATCCTTCTGCCAGTTCACCTACAGAAACCATTTTATGACATACGTTTCATCTAAATGATAAGGTTCAATGGACTTCTCATGACAACATAAATGGAGAACCTTCCACATCACCATGATTCAAACACTTCACTGGACCATTCAATTGCAAGGGACGTATTCAACATGAGTTGATGACTCTCACTTACTAGGAATTCCTTATTGAAGACCAACAATTGCAATGATATATCCCCATAATGAAGAAATTTCAATGATAATCCAAACCTAATGTCCAAGGATATAGACTCATTGAATACATCAATGTAGCATGTGTGTGGACTAGAACATATAAGGTAATCATAGAACTATTAGTGCCTCAAAACATCCATATCCTAGTTGCCCATAGTCCCTCTAAGAAGCTAGTTGTGGAGGGGTACCTCCAAGTATCTAGTTAGCATGCTGAGGTCTTTTTCATTAATGGAATTAGCGAGACAAATCATTACACTAACTAAGAATTACCATGAATCACCACCCATATAATTGCAAAAGAGCTCTTAGTCTATCAATCCTTACTATATCTGAACCAGGTAAGATTCCCTGTGTTGAGTCAAATTAAGCTGCAGGCTCTAATCCGGGTGGTTCCATTCCATCAATTGATTTATGTTTCATCCTTGAAACCATACTCCCCCCAAAACAAAAAACATTGATTTTTTATTAGGTAAAAAAAGAGTCCTATAAGCAATATATGCTGATCTCTAGTCGATATCATTTACGGTTAAGACTAGGATGGTATTTGATTGTCTACGAACCCCCAAATTTGATTATTGAACTATGAAAACATCCTTGTAAAATGATTTAGTAGTTTTCCATATTTAATAAATCCATGAATTTCACATCTTATTATGAAATATGAATTCCCCCACTGTCCTTGTTAATCATTACCCCGATCTCGAAGGCCAACAGAATAAGACTGCAATCTCGTGACCTTATCCCATGCTAATGTATTCAAAGCACATGATTTCTTTGATCACACTAATTTCTTCAAAGTAACAACACTGAATCCATGACCCGACCAGTTATGGCCAGGAGCACATCACTAGTAAAAGGGATGGGATAACCAATAAACACAAGGAGGTGGACTGATCAAACCCAACCCAAGGTCTAACTACAAGATTTTTATCTAAAAAACATAAATATAGCTAGAAATGCATAAATTTATCTTTAGGGGGAGGGGTCGGAGACCCCCCTAGGAATGTGTCTTGTCCTATGTGCCTAGAGCCACCAAAAGGCATTCCAGTGACAAGGAAAAATGGCATCTAGACAATTCCATGAATGCTTGATGATTCATCCCAAGAACCAAATGAATCTTCAATAATTCATGTCATTCCCTAGATTACATTTTTTCATGTCACCAGGCGTGTCATTCGGTGGCTCTAGGAACATAGGACAAGACCCATTCCCTATGTGGGTCACCAACCCCTCTCCCCTAAAGATACATTTATTTATTTCTAGATATTCCACCAGGAAACATTAACATTGACCAGGAGAACTAATTCTACATGTTTTAACTTTTAATTCCTTGAATTTATTATTTTATTTCGTTGAATATAATTTAAAAACATGTTTAGAATATTATTCTCCACTTATATATCAAAAAAATTTACATGTTATCCATATTGTTGGCTTTAGGTTTATTGACAACCTTTGTCTTTGAATTTTGATCCTCCTCATCTTTTTTAGATGATGAATCTACTTCTTCATCGGATGATGGTGTCTTTTATTTAGAACTTCATTAATTCTATTATTTATGTTCTTTAAAAGTTGAGTTTCTTTATGATTATGGTGATGAATTTAATGAAGAAATATCTGATTGATTTCCATCCTTGTCATATACCTTTTCAATTGCATTATCTTCCCCATATTCTTCTTCTTCTTCCACTTATTCTCCATTTTATTATACAAATTATTCATATTCAATTCCATCTTATTCTTAATTTCATTATTTTTCTACTTTCTCATTCCCATCAAAATTTTATTCTTGTAATTCTTCTTCCTGTCCCTATTTAATCACTTTTTATATCTACCTTTCAGTTCTGAGATCTCTTTTTTCCCGATTCAAGTAATGGAACTTTTTCATGAATAAGATGAATCAATTATTATTCAATAACATTTAATTTTAATTTATTATGTTCTGATGGAAGATCATAATGAAAAACGAATGTTTCTGCAAAATATAATCATGCCCCTATATTTACTTGTTCAGTTTGAGAAGATGGTAGATCAGCCTTCTAAAAATACACTTCCACTCTATTCAAAAGATTTTCACAAAGTTGTGCTTTTGTCAAATTTTTCTTTATATTTTTCTTCATTTATTCTTCCACATTTTGTATCAATGTTGGATTATAATTATCATATAATTTATAATGTTTTTACATTATTAAATATTGAATGTTTATAATGTTTTTTATAAAAGTATTATTACACTAAAATGTTTTGATGAAAATAATATTTCTTTTGTATTTAAAGATAGTACGAATGAATATCATATCTGTAGTCAATATGAATCTAAATAGACCTCCTATTTTTTGGGTATGATTATGATCACTAGAGGGGTAAAATGTGGAATTTTTTTCAACATATAAGTTTGATAATTTTAAAATTTTAACTAAATATTTTAAAATTCCTCATATGAAAATAAATCCTATTAATCATCAAGAGAAAAATGAATGTCAAATAAACTATATCACATGTAATACCTTATTATGTTCTATGAAACGATTTATTTTTCAATATTTCTTCTTTTAAAGTTACTAACTGTATTTTGAAAAATCATTATTTCACAAATTTTGAAACATCTGATGTAGTAGAAACTCATTGAACTATGTTAATAGTAAAATACGAAGCCCTTTACAGATTACCAAATGAATCTATTACAAATATTCATTCTTGGTTTATGATTATTATTAAAAATATAAAATCTATTGTTGATAAAGTTCATTATGATGAGATAATTATTGAGAAAATAATAAATGTCATGCCAGATGAGTAGAAATCAAAGAGAACTGATATATATGAGACTAGATGGGTAAATAATATTAACTTAGAAGATCTTACTAGTTCCCTTATGTATTATGAGGGAATAATCAAGAGATATTTTGAGAAAAAATAAAATAAAAATGTTGGTGTTCCCTTTTCTTCAAAATCCATATTACCTACTAAATTTCAATATGTATAGAAAGTTGTTAAATATTCATGATTGAAAAAAGTGGTTATTCATTCTGAATCAAGTGTTTCTAAACATTTTAAAAATGAGTTTTCAAACTTGTATAGAAGGATGAATAAGAAAGTTAGAAATAAATATTTCCAATACCGATACAAAAAAGGTAATAAGTAAAGAAGTGATATGAAAGATTAAGTTACATGTTATGAATGTAAGAAAGTTGGAAACATTAGACCAAATTGTCCAAAGATAAATACTAATGATATAAACGAAAATAATGCAAAAAGGAATTCCAAAATTATTACCAATCTAAAATTTAGAATGTTCTGAAGTCTATTGACACATGGAGTTCCAATGAAGTCGATTCTTCTTAGGGTTCATTTGAAAATGAAAGTACCAATCATAAGAATATATGTATATTTCTAATATACCAAAATATAATTAAAGATTCATGTATAAGGTATGAAGATATGATAACCTTAACAAAATGCATCTTATTGTTAATTATCCTAATAAGAAGGATTCTACATATTCTGATGAAGAAAATTCCTAAACTAGTAAAGATAATTCCCCTGCTACTTATGTTTAAGTTTCGTGTTTTTATAAATTATGTAATAATATATATTGTAAAATTTGAAAAAAAACCCTTATAATTAAAAGGGAAAAGTAGATAATGTAAATTGGAGGATAATTTTTTTAACAAATGAAATATCTGATCTTTCAAAAGATCTTGATGAGATGATTTTTGAGAAAAAAAATATTTCAAATGATTTTGAAAAGGTAGTTTAAGATAAAGTAGGATTGTTAAGGATATACAAGGGATTATATTTTATTCTAAAAAATTATATAGCCTTTTTATAAACCCTATGAAACGTTATTCAAGTTTTAAATATGTTAGTGAAGTCTCAATTTCTGATGCATTATAGTTATTGTAGATAAATTTATATAGTCCTACAAAAACTAGGAGTAATGGTTGAAATTGTTATGAATACGTATTATTTTATTATTACACCTGTTATACACAAGATTATTTTATCAAAAATAAATTTGAATACCTACTTTAAAAATACTTTTTTGTGAAGTTAAAAATGTTAAAACCCTTCCCATGATAACTTTTCATTGTGATCATGATGGAGAATTTCTATATTCCAATTTTGAAAAATTTTAGTATTAATGGTATTGAACATAATTTTTTATCTTCTAGAACTCCAAATAAAAATGGTTTAGTTTAAATAAAAAGTTGAATTATTGAAAAAATAACCAGTTCCATGTTGAGTGAATACTCAATTGATAAAAAATTATGGGATTTAGTAGTTTTTGACGGATACTATACTATAAATAGAGTTCAAATTACTTATTTTCATGATAATACTCTTTATGAGTTGTGGATAAGAAGAAAAAAAATTCTTAATTAAATATCATTGGTTGAAAATTATTCATCTTGAATACAAAAGATAACGTACATAAATTTTCACCCAAATCTGATGAAGGAACATTTTTAGGTTGTTATACTATTTCTAAGGCATATCGAGTTTTTAATAAAAATTATTATTCTATTGAGGACACAAAACATGTTTTGTTTGATAAACCATACCCTTTTCTTTTTAAACAACCCTAACCCAAATCCTTGGATGTGATTTCTAAAACTGGTTTTCATCCATTATTAAAAATTTCTTCACCTATGTATATAACTAAATAAATTATTTATGAATTTAATCCTCAAGAATATTTTCTACCTATTCCTGAATAAAATAATATTCAAAACCCCCAAATTTATTTATTTCTTAGGAATCATCCTAGCTAGAGTGTCATTGGTGTTGTTGATCAACCAATTATGACAAAAATATCCTTTTAGAATGAAATTGAAAGTCTAGGTTTCTTATCCCAATTTAAACATAAGTATATTGTGTGATGAGGATTTTATTAAGGATATGAAAGATGATTTCAATGAATTTTAGAGGAGAAAAGTCTAGATATTAGTTTAATGACATTTAAAAAAATCTATAGTTGGATTAAAATGGGGTTTTTAGAATAAGGGTGACTATAATGGTATAATTGTTATAAATAAAGCTATACATGTTGTTAAGGTTTATAATCAACAAGAACATATAGATAATGAAGAAACCTATTAATTGGTAGTGTAAGTAGAAGATATTCAAATAATTCTAGAATTTACAACACTCATTAATTTAAAACATTGTCAAATAGATGTAAAGTGTCATTTTTTTAATGGATATGTTATGGGGGAAGTTTATGTTGAAAAAAACCTTGGTTTTGAAATTAAAAAACACCCTGAATATGTTCATAAACTTACCAAATATTTATACGGACATAAACAAGCCCATGAATCTTAGTGACATTGATTGATAGGATTTTTTCAACAAAAAAACATTGTTAAGGGAGTTGCGGATGTGACACTTTCTATAAAATAAGTTATCAAAAATATCATCATTATTGACTTTTATGTCAATGATATAATATTTGGATAATATCATTAATATTTAACAGATACCTTTTTAGATCTTATGAAATATGAGTTTTAAATGAGTTTGATGGGTGAGTTAAAATATTTTCTTGGTTATCAAATTTCACAAAAACAAGAAGGAAATTTTATATATTCACATAAGTATATAAAATAACTTCTTATGAAATTTGGATAAGAAAATATTAAAACTATTAAGAATAATATTTTTACCTTAGATAACCTTGATCATGATGAGGTTGGGCATCAAATTGATCAAAATATTTTCTATAGGTACGATAGGAATTTTACTTTACATAACTGCTAGTCATCCAAATTCAATGTTTTCTGTATGATTATGTACAAGATATCATGAAAATACAAAGTAATCTGATATAAATGTTGTAAAACGAATTTTTCATTATCTTAAAGGAAATTTGGATTTAGGAATTTTCTATTCTTTTATAAAAAATTTCAAACTATTTTTTTGGATGATGACATTGGTGGATGTAGAATGAATATGAAAAGTACATTCGGATCATTTACTTTCTCAGGATACTCATTACTTTCTTGGTCATATAAGAAACAAAACATAGTAGAAATTTACACTACTGAAGCCGAATATGTAGAAGTTGTAATTTTTTGTGCTCAAGAGTTGTGGCTTCAACACACACTCACTGAATATGGCTTGAGAATTAAAAAAACTCAAATACTTTCTGATAACACAATTTTAATTTCCTTATGTTAAAACCTAGTACATAACTTGCATGGTAAAAAAATAAATACAAGACACCATTTCCATTGATATCACAAGATTAAAGGATATATAATTTCATAATTCATCAGAACAAAAGATCAACTAGTTTCTATTTTTATGAAACCTCTTGAGGTTTAACAAGAACAATTAGATTCATCTGGAACCATTTCTTTTGATGGAGTTGATTACATTGTTCCTAATTTTAAACGTTTATAATGGAAAATTATAGATTTTAAAAACCTTGAATGTTAATTTCAGTTGATTCAATAAATTCTAAATGAAAAGTAAGAATTCATAAAAAAATTAATAGAGATTTTTTTTCATCTTGAAGCACAATTTTATGTTTTTCAAGAGAGTTCCCCAAATCATATAAATTCTTGCAATCAAATGGTTAAATTATCTCATAAAGTTGGTTATTATCTAAAATTTAATTAGAATAATATTTATTATTGGAAGATGGTCTTTAATGAATCTTGATACGTCTATTTTATGCATATATTTTATAGTGTTTTAATGTATTGAGTTGTTTATTTGAATGATAAATCTTTCCAATTTTGGAATATTTTGACTTGTTTTAGGTTTTATAGTAGGGAATGATGAATTTTTGAAAAAGGAATAAAAAGGAGAGGAAATTTGACCTGAACCACGATGCAAAACCTGATTTTTGAAATGAAGAGGAACTAGAAAACTGGAGAAAATTTGACTGCACAGTGTGTACCACATGTACACGTCATGACCATTTCAAGTAAAACATATCCGCACTAAACAAGTTGTGACATGCATACATGCTATGCACATTAGGTACACATCATGTTTCACTTTTACAAGATGTGATGACAGTCAAACCAGTATACGAAGTTTCCCTAGATTAAGCATAGTGTAGAAAAAATTGGATCTGAAGTACACATCATATACCCCATGTACACGTCATGTAGGCATCGATAGGTAGAGAAAAATCAGGAAATGTGGGGTGTGGAATTGTATGAAAAAACCTATAAATAGGGGCTAAGTCCGACCTTCTAATGCACACATGGACTAGTAGAAGGAAAAGCGACACCAACAGACAAAGGAGTGATGATCCAAAGCCCTTCTACACTACCCTTTTTTCTTCAGGTACCCATGACGCTCACTCTCATCATGAGAGAGTAGTATATTAGTTTAAAGGGATGTGATTATAGGGGTATGTGTGCTTATAGATTTTTTATTTTCATTATTCATGTTTTGGATTGATAGAAACACCATTTATCAATTTCAATCTCATTCTTTTTGTAACTGCATGACCATTTCTGGTAGTTTGAGGCTATTTATTATTATTACATCAATTATTGAAATTAGTTTTTTTATTACTATTAAATAATCTAGATAGGTTATGACTAAATATAGTATTAGATAACCTATTTCTGTGATTGAACCAAGTATATGACCATTGCAAAGGTGAAATCATAGGATTCTGGTTGAATGAGAAGACTAAGGATCCCCACTGACCCAACTCCCACACCAAAACTGAATTAAACAATTATCATAGAATTCCTAGAACACACACCCAAAATCACTCAACATGGAATTTCCCCATATTTATTTCAACCCCAATCCATTCAAAATTATTTAACATTCTCCAACGAACCAAAAACATTCAATACAATTTTTTAAATAATTTAGAATATATACTTTTTCCCCATGGGTTCGACACTTGGACATACTAGATACTACACTTTGAATTATGATTCTCTGAGTTTTATAAATATTTTTTTTATTGAACCGTAGGGAGATATAAACGGCCTAGGTTTCTATCAAATCATCTAAATACTTGAATCAAATGTCTGAAGACATGGTAGATATGGTGAATATTGTGTAAAAACATATATATGAAACTGATGATCATACTGAGGAATCTGATGATTTAAAGAAGAAGCTCCACGATATGGAGCATCAAATTTCTAAACACTGATCTTCTGAAGTTGAAGTCATCATACACGGGGATATGAATAAATTTTTTTAAAAGTTTAGATTCAAGAAGAGAAGCTTGATAATGAAAAATATGAGTTCAATAAGATAAAGATATTTTTAAAAATATTCATAAACAAAGACTAACTTTTTCTTTTTAAACTTTTTTTGTATTTATTTTGTAAAAAAAATTGAAATGATTTTAATATATGAATTTTATTTTTCATCCAATTATGATTTGTTTGAATTTTTTCTAATTCTGATTTGATGAATGTTCTTCAATACATTTTTGGATGTTAAATTAGTAAATTATATTCTTTCCTATGTTTTTTGTCTAAATTTTCATGAAACTTCTGATCCTTCCACATTAATTTTTAAAATCATAGATTGAGATACTTTTACATAAATTGGGGGAAATATTTATGTGTGAGAAGTTTTTACAAAGGAGGTATTATTTTCTGAAAGTGAGTTTATAAGCTTTATTGGGAGATAGTATTCTAATGGTTAGTTCATCATATTCAGACAACATAATATCCATCGTATTAAAATAAAGTATAAACATAGGGGGTGTAAATAATTAATGATTAACTCTGAATAGGAAGTAGATAAAGAAAATGGACAATAAGTTATTAATAGTTAGTTTTAATTTATGTATTGGGGTTTGTGATTTCAAAAAAGAGATATATTTTATATTCATAGGTTATACTTATTACATTTCCATTCCTTTTGTTTTGGAAATCACAAACCCTTTCATAAAAACATATTTTAAAATTTTAATGCCAATAGTGTTTTAGAGTTTGGTTTTTATAAAAAATTATGTTTTAGCATACATAGAATAAGTTTTAAATGATTCAAATTTAATCATTAACATTATTTTTTATTATTATCATAATGAGACCGTGTCTGATAAACCTTGAACTCATATTTATCATAAAAAATGTTATACTTTATGTTGTGTCTATTTTACAAACAAAGTCTTCGAATTGGAATGATATAGGTACTAATAATCATCTTACTAAAATTCATAAATATTATCATAATTACATTGTTTAAGAATCACATTGGATTGACTATGTTATAATCAGAATATGGAAAACCTATTTCAAATATATGGAAAACATTTTACACTATAATGGTGTAAATCACTACAATTTCAGACATTTAGTTACAATAGATATTTTTAGAGCTAGGTGTCCAAGTAATTACGATACACATAGAGAAATATGACCATTGGGAGATAAATATGTCCATTGAGACTATGCCTAAAAATACCTGGCCATTCGAAGAGTTTAGAGCTGATGATAGCTGATCAATTACATTTTACATATATTTTATGTAATAATACTATTTGGGAACATATGAGTCATTATATATTTATTTCTTTTGAGATTAGTATTCTTATGGAAACCATGTTAGGTTTTATACCTTATAATTTTTTTGTTATTGTTTTTATGTATGATCATCATAACTATTGAGTCATTCTAGGGATCGGAAGACAAATATTCTGATCCATCAAATTGTGGGATACCTATTTTAGGTAGAAAGATAATACAAACATCTTATTGAGGTATTTTGTTGATAGAAATGCATATATATATTTTGATCATCATATCAAAGAGTCTTATTGGAAAAGAAAGATAAACTTTACTGTAAGTATTAAATTGAGTATACCGTTAGTATGGGTTATAAACAACCTTTATCTTAATGTTAAAAGAGTTAAATTTTTAATAGCATGAAATTAATTCATTATTTTTTATGTTTTTGTATTACTTGTCTCATACAATTTTGTATTCCTCGGCACTTTTTAATAGAATGTCAAACATCGTATTATTATTTCTATTCTATTTTTTAGATGTATTAATCTATTTATGATAATAACATTATATTTTATTTAATCGTATCCACCATGATTATGATTATCGTGCTCTTTTAATTGGATCCATAGTAATTATGATACATTAGTCCAGTTTAATCAGAAAATATGTAGTTCTAATTTTTTAACTTTTTTAATCGGGCTGAGTATAATTTTGATAACATACTTTAAGAGGAATAGGGTTTCTTTAGTATAATTCTTTTAAAATAAATTTTTAAAACTACAATTCACCAGAATCGTTTAATTTATCCATGTGATCATATTTTTTTTATTATAATCTATATTTTAGATATACTAATCTAACAATAGATTTATAATATTTTTTGGAATTCAATTTTGAATTATTTTCTATTCTATATTTCCTCCTCATATTTTGATAGTCTTGTCTAATGTGTCGATATTTCTTACATTAATAAATTGAAACTTCATCTTTCCTATCACTTCTATCCTTATGAAAATTTTTATCGATATTGAAAATCATTATTTCCAGTTATCTTATCCATCCTTCTCTATATTTTTTCTAACTCTTTCTAAGAATTTTATGAAACACTTGAACCATATTTAACAATAACATTATTCTTTATCAATTATTAAAAAACATTTTTAGTATATTGAACATTATATAGTAAGGTAGATATTGAAGCAAAGTCAACACCATAATTTTTCTCTTTCTTTTTCTCAACATCTCTCTAGAGTCTACCCTCATTCTATATAATTGTGCCAATAAGTTCATTTATGGTAATATTATTTAACTTTTTATTCTCATTAATAGTATTTCTATTTGTTTCTCACTCATTATTCATGAAATCTATTATCGTATAAACAAGTATCTCATAACCAAAATATTTCTCAAAAATTTATTCTAAACTATTAATAATATTCATTAACTTTTGATGAAGCTTTGCAATAGATTAAACTGGTAATAAGTCAAAGGAATGATATTCTTCTCTTAACATAGTTCTCTATGTCTCAAAAAATTTAGATGTTCCAAAATGTGTGACCAAAATATTTTTTAAAAATCTGTTTGTAGCTTCCCAAGAAGAAATTTTTTTATAAATTATTCTTGTCATATTACATATTATAGTACCACTTACTCATTAGTTTAATTTATATCAATGTTTCTCATTATAAGTAACCCTATTGATTTCCTTATTTGGAATTTAATAATCTGTAGTGAACATCAAAAAAAATTCAACTCCTGTTCTTATAAGAAATTTCTTCATTTTATCTCTCTAATAATCATATTCAACATCCTAAAAAATATGAGGTCTACTTGTATTCATATTGTCTATGTATCTGATATTTATTCCTGACATCTTTAAAAATAAAGGAAATGTTATTTTCTAATAAATAGTTAGTGTAACAAAAAATTTATGAACACAAAATTAGTAAATTGAAATAGTTAATAAATTAAAAAATTCAACTTGTTTATGACAAGTGGAATCCTGTTTTGAAACCAATGTTTGGATCAATATATCTAAGATACTGATTAGTATTATAATAATATGCTCAAATGGATAACTTACAAGAAGGGGTGAATTGTTGTTTTGAAAAATAATTTCAAACTAATAAAAATAAAAAACCCATATACATCCTAAAGCAGGTTATAATACATAGACTTAGCCTGATTAAAAAAGTAATAAATTCGAAACCCCATATGGTCTGAGTAAATCTGATTAAAATATTTGAATTGGTATGGATTCGATTAATAGAGTATAAGAAATGTAATCATGATGGATATGATTAAATCAAAAGTAATGTTATTATCTGAAACAGATTAATATAGATTAAACAAATAGAATATAATTTTTAATATTATGTTTTACATTCTATTAAAATTTTATCGAAATATAAACATGTAATGAAAATGTAATACAATTTCAAAAAAAAAGGTACAATGAACTTCACGATATTAAAAAGATAACTCTTTTGACCTTAAGATAAAGGTATTCTATAACCCAAACAAAAGGCATACACTATTTTTTATTTACAACAACGAATGTCTTTCATTGCTAAGAAAATCCATCAATATGATGATCATAATGGCTATGTATTCTTATACCCAGATTCCCTCAATACAATGATCAAATTATCTGTATACCTATCCATGGTATCATATGATCTACTAGATCAGAATCTTCATATTTCTATCTATAAAATCCCTCAATCAATATGATGATCGAACATAGAAAAAATTATAAAAAATATCAATGAGACAACCTCACAAGGTTTCCTTAAGAATAATTCTCAATAAATAAATAAAAAGATTAAAAATGAGGAATTCGTACTAAGTATTCTCCTATAAAATCGATAGCGAAAGTAATCGATCATATTTTAGAAGCTCAAAACTCATTAAATGGATAGGTTTTTATAATATTCTTCCAAATGTTCATATTTCTCCCCTAATGGTAATATTTATCTGAGTTTTTCAAAATGACATGGATACCTGGAACTCAATACCTCTATTTTAACAGAAAGTCTGACGCCATATTAAATTACACAATTATATTGTAAGAATATTTACTTAACTTAGAAATAAGTTTTCCATGTTCAAATTAAAAAAATATTCAATATGATGGAATTCCTAAACAATTTCATTTTGATAATCTTTATGAATGTCACTATGATGTTTATCGGTACCAGTATCGATCTGATGTTAAGAGAATATCAGTATAGTATAAAATATATAAATTCTCACATTTTTCCTGATAAAGGCGAGTCTGATGTTTATGAGACACAATATAATTTTTATAATTGTAAAAAATAATTTAAATGTTTATTTCAAATACTTTATAACTTATTCTAAGTGTCGTAAAATGTAATTTTTTCTACAAAATAATTATAAAAAAATTTTGACCTAAGAAGTTAGAAGTCATTTTTTTAAGAAAGAGTTTATGATTTCAAAAAAAAGGAATGGAAAATTAAGAAGTATAACTTCTAACTAAACATATTATACATTATATTTTCAACGTTAAAAATAAATCAGTATGTTTTTTATCCATTAAAATAGATCCTAACTTGAATTTTTTAAAAATACAAGGTATGACATATAAATTTGATGGTTACTAGATACTATAGCTTCATAAATCTTATTTCCAAAATACTCTGAAGTAGTGTATAATTATAAAATCTTCTTGTAGAGAAGTTTTTTTGCAATTTTCTCTAATGGTGATGCTAAATTTGAGCCTATAATTGTTGTGGGGTATTAAATATAAGTGAATGTTGGTAATATAGATGTATGTGATGAATGAGTTTCTAAAATTGTTAGGGTATATCCTAAAAGAGACTTTTTTTACTAATCATCGTGAACATGTTACTAAAAATGTCTAATAATTAGATCATATTTATCATTTATCTATTATGGAAATAAATGTTTTCCATTTATTATTTCTGATGAACTTTTAACCGGTTTTTTCTAGAGAATATGAAGATGTTTCTGAATATCAACCTACGGTTGATCCAGATGTCATT
The DNA here is from genome assembly GCA_963277665.1 of Viscum album. NCBI lineage: Eukaryota > Viridiplantae > Streptophyta > Magnoliopsida > Santalales > Viscaceae > Viscum > Viscum album. Next base: position 1,997,346,928 of record OY728151.1, read on the forward strand.
CCTCTAAAGGCCCAAGATTGAAATACTAGGAAATTACATTTATATTGTGGAATACATAATAAATTACAAAAATAGATTCCCAAAACCATATTAGTTTAGTGCCTTTGAAAACTGGAAATCAAAAAAACGGGTTCATAAAACATCTACATTGTCTCCTTCTTTATCCTTCATAACTAGAACCCCTTTTGACACATCATATTTGATACCCTTCTTGAAATCCTGGTGGAAAATAGACATGAAAATGTGTGAGCTCAGATAATCAATAAGGGTAATCATGTAAAATTTCTTAAAATCATAAACATAAGAATGTAAATATATGAACTTATCTTTTGAAAAAAACATTCCACATTTAACAAATACCCAAATCTTGAGTCAATAAATAATCCTTGGTGGTTCATATGGCATAAATAATAATGTAATCCTGATCCTTGAAAAAATAGGATTGGAAAAAAACATGGAATTGTAGAAAATAAGTAAGAACATAATATGATTTCCATAGTAGCCTAGTCACCGCTTCCAAGACCATCATATTGGACAATGTCCATTACTGAATCGGTTTTACATTCCTTTTTATCCATGTATTACTGAACCAAATTTACATGTCGTTATAAACCTATATTACTAAACTGGATTTAATTTCCATTTTAGTAAAGTCTATTTCATGTGATATAAATCTTTACCCAATCAATAGGAGGGATATATAGGTCCCACCCATCTCATAATTAAATCATACATACGTGTTCCACAAAAACATAAATCATTCATCATTGCAAAACCTTATAAATAAAATAGTGTTTTTTAAACATCATTCCACCATAAAATATAATTCAATCAATAATATAATCAAATCATAATAATAATATAGACAAAAACATAACCCTATTTTAAGATCATTGTCTTTTATGGAAAATAATTTTGATAAAACACCTCTACATAATTCTTGAGGAAAATATCCTTTCTTCTTCAAAAATGTTTTCTTTTATCCAAATGCCATGCAATTTTAAAAGAAAAGAATTTATTTTAAAATAAAATTAAAACCTTTAATAGTAATATTCAAGGATATATGGTGTTATAAATATTTAAAAATACATTCATACCTTATATGTTAAAAAACATGCATCTCGTACTCATTCCAAAAAAGTCAAAAAGTACCTCGTATGGAAAAAAAATATTCCTTCCGTAATGTTTAATAAACATTCACCAATGGGTAAAATTGAATTTAAAAAACAGTATAATAATATATATAATAATATATATTTAGGAAACATGTCTGTGGATGATAAATATACCCTAGTAAATACTTAGATATGAACAATCTCATATAATAATGAGATTGAAAATTAACCCCTTACCTTGGGTCTGAGGTGCTTTGTATGTATCTAAAAATCCAATATAATGATTTAAAAAATGTTATTTATTATTATAGAATCTTATCCCTTTTGATAATATCATATATAAAAATATTATCATCCCTTTGTTAGTAACATTTCATTGTCACACATTATTCGGATATTAACTGCATTATGTTATTATGCATGTTTTATCGGATATGTTCATGTTCCACTTCATTGGTTATAGTTATATAATTTATTTAGTTATATTATTATAATATATATCATATTTATTATATTCATTAATTTATATAATCATGGTTTAATGAATATCCTGTAGAATTAATTGCATAACATCATGTAGATGGTAGGTCGTATGTACGCACAAGAAACGAAATCAATTTCCTAATAGTTAAATGGTGTGAAATTGGATGATATATTAATTATAAATATTAATTCTCACCTTATATTAATTAATTAAATCCATTATACTCATCATTATACCCATCAATATTAAGAATTTTTGAATTAATAAATACACAACGACGTGGAGACGGTAAGTCATACATACACACGCATTGGGATATTATTATTCGTAGGATGGATAAAATGAAGTATAATGTTGTACCATAGTTATAATAATATATAATAATGTAGAATATATAGTATTTATTACTTTAGTATTGAAACAATATAATAAGAGGATGTATAAGAAGAAAATAATTTTTAAATAGGTCATAAAAGAATTACCATTTTTTTCATGTATCTCCTTTGGACTTGCTCAAAAGGTCTCCCTAGGTTGGATTTATGCCCAATGTGTTGCCTATAGGATGAATTTAGTGAAGTTGAGAGAGTAAATGGGTTGTTTGTTTCTGAGAAAAATGGCTTTAGATGTGTGATTAAAAGAGAATGATAGGTTCCTTTTTATAAGAGAGTGGAGGGGCGCCTTTGGAAATTCCAAAACTATTAAATTAATAAAAATTAATTTTAAAATTAAAATTCCTAAAAAGAGGATTATTTAGAATATATGATGAGTATGGGTCCATATCCTCTCAAATAATAAAATTTAGGCATGTTTTAATTTTATATTAAACCTTTTCATTTTGATTTATCCTTATTTAATCTATTTAATTTTAATTGTTGTAATAATATTCGAATTATTAGATGTTTATAAATATTTACTTATGGGTAGTCAATTTTCCATAATTAGATATTTTTTGACATTTTAGACAATTTATTTTTACTTTTTAATTTTTAAATATTTTTTTTGATTTTTTAATAATTTTATAATATTTTATTTCTATAAATTGTCAATAGTGTCAATTTTGACACCATTCATTTATTTGGATTTAAATAAAATACACAAAGAAGATAAATTATAAAAAGATGAATACACTCCTAGCATGTCATAGTCAGCTAGATAATTTGTGTAGGACATTAATTAGTACATATTATATTTCCTTTAATATTTTTAAACTCATTTATTTGATATTTCTGTTAATAAAATAATTTCTACATCACTATTGTGTCATCCTTAATGGTAATTACCTAATCTTTAAAAATAATAAATAAATTATCAGGATGTAGATAATATCATTAAATATATGAAGTCTATTTATGTTCAAATTTCTATCAAGTTTGTGACTACATTAAAATTATTATTCTTATAATAGATAATAGAGTGACATGTTGTCACTTTATTTTGTTTTATTTATATTTACACCACTTTCATAGAAAAAAATCCATTAAATGAATCATTTCCAACCCTTAGGTGATTGTTTTTACTTTAATTATGTCAACATGATTTTGGTAGGTGTTAGGGTAATTTTATTATCTTTATCTTATTGTTTGTTTCCCAAATTTACTTGATTTACCTTTAACTCTCGTAAATAAAAATTATCATTGTTACTATTCATAATATCCAAAAAATTAAAATTAAACTATTAACATAATTGGGACCCAATGATTCAGAACATGGAATCCATTTTTTAAAATTCAAAACACATATGTTGAATTAATTAATTTAAAATTAATTCTTGTTTTCAAAACCAAAAATTGGATTTTTAAGAAGGAAAAACTATCAAAAGATTGCTATGTGTTTATGTCCAATTTAAATGTGAAATTAAATCCAATGACAAACATTAGATTAAACGATACAAACATACTCTAATTACAATTTTACACCAATAAAAAAGACAATATAACTATATAAATAAATTAGATGAAAAAAAAGTTTTGAATTAAAATGAAGTATTTTTATCTATTCATTACAATATGAATTTAATCAGAATAATACCAAAATTTTAACCAAGGTGAATTTATATGTCCCTATTCCAAATAAAAAGTTTATTATGTAATATAGAACTTATAAAATTTTCAAAAACAATATTTAAAACGGGTTATCCATCAAATGTCTGTAAAACTATATATATTTTTAAAATAATTCTATTATAGAAAAAATTGAATTTTTTCCTAAATCATATCTAGAAAATAAATAATGTGAATTTAAAAATTTACATTGAATTTTTTGAATATATATTTCACTAATAAAATAAGTAAAGAGTGATCTAATTATTTTATAGACTCAAATATTTTCATTTAAATAGTTTTTTAGAAGGTAGTTAATACCATCAATACCCCACATTATAAAGAATATGTTATAATATTTTGTTATCACTTATACATGGTATTGTGTGAAATTAATTCGATCGAAAGAACTTGAAATTCTATGAAACACAATCCTAGAATAGTTTTGCATATATTTCAAGCTAATATGGTGTTGCGTATAGCACAAGTTTATCATTGTGTAGCATAAAACACAAGACATCAAAGAAATTAAAAGTAATATATATCATAAAATATCATGGTGTTACAGTTCCCTTTCCTAAGTAGGTAAATATTTGACAATGTGATATTTAAGAAGTATTAATTAAGGATCATTTTTCTTCTTATCCATATGTATTAGATGCATCCATTTTAATTGAATGACATCAAGCAATCTCAGTTATTGTTAGTTCCTATCTTGATGGAGAGATTTGTAGTCACATCAAAGATAGTTTGATTAATGTAGTAGATGCAATTCTATTTTTTCCCATTGAAACTGTAGGTTCTGATAATGGGAATGAAAATTATCCTCCACTGGAAAAAATGAGTATAGAAGTAATAGTTTCATTATCTCATAGAGAACCTATTCTCAGTGTAGATACATCACTACTTTACAGAGAAGGTGAATAAATTATTTCCTAGTTGAATAGTGAGGAAATACTGACCATCATAAATCATATCATTTTAGATTTTAGTTTTCTCAAAATCGATGTTTCTACATTGAAGTTAGAGTTATCTGAATCCAAAAAAATAATTTCAATCTCTTAATCGGAATACTACTTCAAAAGATGATATGAATTCTTTGAAGAATATTATGGTATCCCATTTTTTGTATATCCAATGGATACCAACTTCTCAACCCAATATAGTCATGAAGGCCTATTTTTTATTGTTTAAATAGCATGATTCCCTATTTTTTTGATTCCAATAAGAGATACCCTAATGTTTGTAATAGTATGGATGGATCTATAAATCATGTTAATATTTGAGTCATGTTGGAAGTAGTCTCACATTCCCTTGAAACCATCTATAACAACCCGAACTATACTGAGTAAAAGTACCCATTTTGATTTAATTAATTTTATTATAGTTATATAAAACATATGCAATTATTTTATTTTATTATGTATATATGGTTTTAAATGACCATTAAGTCTATTTACCGTTGATAATATAGTCATTAAACACATGACTAGTATAGATATAGGTTTTTAACAAATCATTTTTGGAACAAAGAATAGATGTGATGGCCTCAACTAATAGGATAGTACCCTAAGAAATGAATTTATTATAGCTTCTAAGAGAGATAACATTTTGGGGATCTTCCATAGACCAATCCTAAGATATGATCAATCAACATAAGCCTGAGTGAAACCATTGATGGGAGAAGTTCATGATCATCTAGATCAGGGCCCAAACCATGTTCACAAAATATCCTCATGAAATCTACACCATGACACACCATTCTCTTTGGGTATATTATATTCTATTAAATTGTTATGTGTCAAGACCCTATCAATAAGAATATGTGAATTATTTTTGTATAGAATAATGAATATATTTTCATCATAATATTTTTACTTTATAATTTTTTTTATTTTTGATTAATTAATGAAAAAAAAATTATTATTTTTAACATTAAAATTCAATTAATTAATTTATTAATTAATTTATTAAATAACTTAAATTTAATATATATGATCATATAATTTTTAAGAAGTCAAATGTAATTTTTAAAAGGGTTAAAAAAATATGGTCCAAAAATCATCTTTTTTAATAAATTTTAGTTCTATTTTTAAAATTGAAATTATATATTTAGAAAAAAATTATTAATTTGATATTATTTTTGGATTCAGGATGTAGAAATTATTTAATGGTATGTTTTTCATAATTTTTTTAGACATCCATTTTTTGGTAAAAAATTATATACCGTATAAATATACTATGTGTTTTATGACATCATAATGGCACAATAGTTATGTAATAAATAAAAAAAAGGTATACTCAACAAAGAATATATTTTACCTTTAATATAATGAAATTCAATTTTAATTTTATATATTTTATAAATCCTTAATGAATCCTCCAAAACAAATAATATATTTTGGGATTTTAACATCATTTAATTGAGAGTGTGACACACCTCCACATATGTAAGGGAATTATTTAAATATTTTAGGCCCTTTTTCTAATAGAATAATGAAAAAACAATCCCCTTTGGTAGAAAAAATGTGTAAAAATCATGGTATGGTTTGTGGTTTTTGAATATTTTATTATGTAGTGTCCAAAACTAGAATAATAAAAAAAGTCCCCGTCTTTTCCAATATAAACCCTTACATGCACCCATTTAGCTCCACTAAAACTCCTTGAATCACATCCACACTCTTAACTAAACTCTCTATTGTCCTCCAATGTTTCCCCCAGTCTCTAAATAAGCCCCTCCCAGGCCTTTGAAGTAACACATTCAAGTATCAAATCCTCACCTTCCTCTCCTTCATTGAAATTCTAGATCCTTCTTTGGAATTTATATTCCTAATTTCAATTTTATATAATATATTTTATTTATAAACATTATTTTACTATCCAAAATATTTTATTTTAATGAAATATAATTTACCCTCTCTCTTTTTATCCTTTACCTAAGTCCTTACTGTAATGAAATTCCATGAGGGAACCTTTTCTTCAACCCTCTACTTTTTCAATCAGTCCTTTTAATGCCATGGGTTTTAATTTCTAATTTATTATGTTTGGATATGTTATTACATATCCCATTACAATAAAATTTTATTTATAAATTATTATATCCCCTTTCACTCTCATTTATCCTTCCTATGAAGAATTATGCACACCCATTATCGTCGTGAACATTTGAGAGGGATCTTTCATTTCGCCTCTTTCTTCAAGTTTCTTTATTATGTTACTCATTATATTTATGATTCCTTGTGATGGAGAATTTATTTACATGTCCCTATTACAATCCATTTCATTTATAAATGATTAGATACCCTTTTATATCTTATCAACGCATTTTATGAATTTTTATATGAAGTTGTTATTCCGGGGAAATTACACCATGATTTTCCATGCCAAAATAATTGTGTAGTGAATACCACACCCATTTTTGTATCAAGGGTGTTAAAATTTATGCATATATACAAACTTATTTGAGACATACATGTATTTATTCTAAATTCTTTGATCATGTAATAAATTATGATGTTTTATTAATGCATGCTATATGATCTATATGGAACACTTAAGAATAAGAATAAAATGATTATGATGGGTGCACCCAGATAGTGCTTCAATGAATTGGGTAATGGTTAGTATCAAGATACGTCACCTTGGGATAGGGGGTTTACCTAACTCCATTATGAAACTTTTTCAACCATTATATCTTGGTAGTTTTATCCATGACCTATGTTTATGATGTAGTCTTTTAAGTTGTTTAGACATTTACCATGTTATGATTATCATGCTATATCATTCTTTTTATTTGTGTTCCTTTTATTCTCTATTGATATACCTATTTTATAACAGGTATTTTATTCATAAATTTATTCATTTTATATTCCCAAATTAGTATTTAATTATCACCCATTTCATATGTATTTCTTCAAGTTATAACATGCAGTGATAAGTACGAAAGAACATTTTGGCCAAGTCAAAAAAGTATTCAATAAAGCTTGTAATTATCATGTTTTAATTTGTTATGTAATGTACTTAATTTCTCAAATACACTACAACTCTGGATATTTTGGGTTTTATTAAGTGTAGTAAAACATTTATTAATTTTCATGAAATACAAGGGTTGTTATAGTTGGCATCAATGGATTGGTATTGTTATTTTTGTGATTTGGATTAGAAAAATCTATTGAAACCATTAGGATTAGAGAACTCTAGACAATTACGTAGGGATAATACTATAAAAAAGAAAACATCCCTAAATTTTGTTCAGTATAGAGTAATTTTTTTATCAATAAAATACATCAATGATTGGATACTACCAGTATACATAGTTCTGGAAAAGATGTACCTAAATGTAACAAGTCTGAGAAGATGTTCTGAGCCTGAATTGGGGTAATCTGGTACACAAAAAAGAGCTGTATTTTGCACTTGGTTTCAAACTCTTAGGAGATATTCATTGGTAAACTCATAATATTATTACAAAAAATTATAAAGGGAACAAAAAAATCCCATAAGAATATATGGTTGGAAATAGATCATGGAGAACATAGATTGAAGCCTCAAAACACATAAGTTAAGGAGATAAATGTAATAATAATGTATCCATTTAATTTCATTGGATTACACTTTATGTGCTTAATTTTCTAGGATAATCATCCCTAATTCCCTTTTTTATTCAAACCAATGGCCTATATTAGGAAGAATCGAGCTAACAATCGATGTGAAGGTCAATGTTATGACTGCCCTAATGAGATGGGAAATTTGATAAGAGTAGGAATCACAAACATTGTCACAATACTCTCTCATATAAATCAAGTCCTAAATAGAAACCAATATTGATGGAAGCACCCAGACCCCCATAAGAGAGAACAACCAGCAATCGAGAGCTGACAAAATCCTCTTACTTTTAATGGATCATATGATCCATTAATCACAAAATAATGAAAAAAATACATTGAGAAGATCATCTACATCCCTCAATATTCCAAATATGAGATGGTTCTTCTGGAAATTTATCATATAGTGGGATAAGATGATCAGTATTGGATATTGATCAAAAATATAAATCCTAAGGAAGAGATCAGAAAAATTAAGTGGAAGTAATTCCTTAAAATGTTTTATGAAAAATATTTTCCTCTCATTATCTCTATTAAAATGTAAATTGATTTCCTTTCACTAAAGAAAAAATTTAAATGAATATATTGGGTTGTATGAGGAAAACTTCACAAGACTTTCATGATATGGCTCTGGTATTTTTGTCCCACCTAAATTCTAGGTTGAATGCTTCTTTGGTGGGATAAAGCCTAGTTTATGAAAATTTATGTCAATCTATGACTTTGAAAGCTTTGAGGAAATTTTCCAATGTTGCCTCAAAGTTGAAATGGAGACTAGAGAATACCAATGGAATTGTGGGAATATGAAGTGGAATGTGGAGTTAAATTCTTATGAATCAATGTATAAATCCAACGGAATAAAGAAATTACAGCATCACACATGTCAATGGTATGGAAAGAAGAAAATTTTAAATTTCCTAAAGGAAACATGGAAATGAATTATATTTGGAAGAAAATGAAACCTAGAAAATGAATTATGATAGGGGAAACCCACCAATGTGATCAAGGAAAGGAATTCTCTAGTCAACCCTTAATGAATTTTTCAATACATCAACTACAAGGAACAAGGGGACCTTGTGATCCAGTACACCCGGAAAGGGTTTTTGGAGGAAACCAACAACCCCCAAGGCCACAAGGGAGATCTTTTCCCATCACTACCAATAAATTGAATCATGACAACGAAGTGGTGATAGATACACTATTTATTTATTCAAGAATAAAGAAAGTACTATTTGATTCTGGTTCTACGCATTCCATCATATCAAGTAAGTTTAGTAGAACTATTTAAACACCACTACAAATAATGGAAGTATAGATGTTGGTGAAAATGGAAAATGGGTAAATTATTTCATCCTTAGTATATAACCCCTCCCCTATCAATGTTTTTGGGATGAAATTTCTTGAGAACCTTGTCATACTCCCTTTAGAGGTATTTGATGCAATTATAGGAATAGAATAGATTTCCTATATAGATCCCACATAAATTTTTATAATATGGAAATCACTCTCTATATGGAGTGTCAACCCTCGATTATGTACAAGTGAAATGGGAGGATGAATCTTCTTTATCATCGCCATCTCAACCATTGATATTATTTCCCAATGAGAAATCATAACTAGATCAATTGATTGATCCTACAGAAATTATCGTCCTCAAAGACATGCCTATTGTGAGGGAATATGCTGATGTAGTTCTCGATAAATTGTATGGTCTTCCTCCTAACAGATTGGTTGAATTTTCAATCAGGCTTTCAGCTGGGGAATTTAAAATATTCAAAAATCCATATAGGATATTGGTTGTAGAAAATTATGAAATGAATAAATAACTATAGGAGAATCTGGATAAAGGATTTGTACACCCAAGTGATTCACCAGGGGGTTCACCAGTCTTCTTTTTCCAAAATAAGGATGGGTCAATGAACTATTTCATTGATTATCATGAGGTCATCAAGATCACGATAAAGAAAAAGTATCCTTTTCCACAGATTGATTACTTGTTCAATCAGATATGTGGAGAAAAATACATCACCAAGGAGGATATGTGGTTAGGATATTAAAAAGGAAGTCTAAATAAGAAGGACATCCCCAAGATTGGGTTTTGTACAAAGTGCGGGCACTATGAGTTCATAGTGATTCCATTCAGACTCTCTAATGCTCCAAAAAACATCATGGAATTAATGAATATTAACTTAATAGATTATCTCAAAAAATTCATGGTAGTATTTATAGATGATATTGTAATATATTCTAAAACCAATGAGGACCATGAGGAGCATCTAATCACTATGTTAAATACCTTTGGGGAGGAGCATCCCTAGGAAAATTGAAACAAGTTTTATTTCTTTTTGAAGGAAGTATCATTCTTGGGGAATAACATCATATGAAATGGGATATATATGGATACATAAAAGAAAAAAGTAATTGATGGATGGATGAATACAACATCTATGAGAGATATAGGTTTTTTTCTTAGGTAAGATGGATATTATCTCTAATTTGTGAGAAATTTCTCAAGATTATCAAACCCTCTTAACAAGCTGACTCACAAGGGAGTCATATTTTCATGGAATTTTGAATGTGAAGAGATATTCCAAGATTTGAAAAAGGATGATTATCCCTTCCCATGTACTAACACTACCCACATGTGGGGATCTTTTTATAATTTTCAGTGATGCTTCAAAAAAGGGATTAGGTTGTTTTTTGATGAAAAATTAGAAATTTATAGCCTATTCTTCAAGTAGTTATAAATTCAAGAGAAAAACTATATCAAACATTATATAGAGTTGTTAGTGGTGATCTTAACATTAAAAATTTGGAGGCATTGTCTCCATAGGGAGAAGTGTGAAATATATACATATCAAAAAATTATTGAATATATATTACCATAAAAAGAGATGAATATACTCTAATGAAGATGCTAAGAGAAAATAAATGATTATGATTTCTCAGTATGCTATCATCCTGGGAATGTGAAGAAATTGGAGAATGCTTTAAGTAGAAATTATCCAACAATTCGATCATCATTGAGAATTTAAAAGGATATGATCTTATTAGAATTAAAGAGGATGGATATTGGAATCCTAAATGAAGAAACATCATCAATCATTTCACAAATGTTTTATCAAGCATATATTCTAAAAAGGTTAATGGATTATCGAAAATTTTATGAGGTAATTTAGAAGAACATGAAAAATATAAGAAAACATAAATCCTCAAAGTTCAATGTTAATGAAGAAGGAATTATGTAGATTTGGGTCAAGACTACAAGTTCCATAAAATCCCCGAGTTAATAAAGGAACTATTGGATGATTCATATAGTTCTACTTTATCTATTCACCAAGGAAACAAAAATATTTATTGATATATCCTAGAGAACTATTTGTGGGATAACATGAATAAGGAGATCACTAATTATACATCAATGTTTCTGGTATATCAGAAAGTGATGGATAAAAGGAAAAAGTCTAAGGGGATGATGAAACAATTACCCATTCCAACAAGGAAATGGGAAAAAATCATGATGGAATTTTTCACTATACATCTAGAGACATGAAAGGGGGAAAATGATATTTTGTGTTTTAGTGGATCAACTTACAAAGACTGCACCCTTCATTGAGATTTGAGAGGATTTCTCACTAGATCAACTAGCATAGATATACATCATTGAAGGGGTATGGATGTATGGAGATCCTCTATCGATTGTGTCAGATGGAGATCCAAGATTCACATCTATGTTTTGGAAAATCCTTCAGCATTTTCTAAACACCAGGTTGCACTTCAATTTGTCTTATAAACCTCAAACTGATGTCCAATCTGAGAAAACAATCCAAAAACGTGATGACATGTTGAGAGCATTCTCAATTAACATCGAAGGAGGATTCGACTGACATCTCTATCTAGCCAATTTCTCTTAAAAAAATAGTTTCCACTCAAGAATCTAAATATCTCCCTATGAATACATTTATAAGAAGAGGTATAAAACACACTCATGTTGGGATGAGGCTGGGGAAAGAAAACTGCTATGTCTTAAATTGGTTAAGGAAATTCCAGAGAAGGTTAAGACTATTTAGCATCACATCAAGGCTTCCCATAGTCGAAAAAAGAGCAATGATGGAAATCATCAATGTGATGTAGAGTTTGATGATGTATACATGGAATTCGTTCTCATATCTCCATGGAAGAGAGTGATGAAATTTGGTAAGAAGGGAATGCTTAGTTTAAGGTACATTGGCCCTTTTGACATCCCTAATCTCATCAAAGAAAGGACCTATAGACTAGAAATACCACCAAAAAAGACTCAAGTACAGGATCTATTACATGTATCACTCTTGAGAAATTACATACTAGACCCCTCACATGTTCTAAATAAAAATTTGGTATCACTATAGAATGACCTTTCCTATTACGAGCAACCAGTCAAGATATCAGATCATAGAGAAAAATTTCTATGAAATAATAAAATTCACCTCATCAAACTATTGTGGGGAAACCAAAAGTTTTTTGAAGTAACGTGGGAACACTAAGAGGTGATTAATTAAAGACACCCTCATCAATTTTAATATAAGAAAAGAAAAATTAGAGGGTGAAAATTATAAAGGGGGAAGATTTTAATGACCTGAACTGTTATAAATAAATTTCTACTTTTTTTCTTTAATTAAATGTATTATGGTTATATAAAAAACATGAAATTATTTTGTTTTCTTATATATAATAGGATTTAATTGACCGTTATATATCTTTACTATTGATAATGTAGCTGTTGAACACATGACTACTATAAATATAAGGTTTTAACAAATACTTTTGGAATAAACAAAGGATGTGATAGCCTCAACTAGTTGTATCAAATCATATGAATCTCATTTATCGGATCATCCGATGGAGACATAGTTTATAGGATTTTACCTAGCCCTAGCCCATGCTGAGATCCAACAATGTAAGCATGAGAAAACCCATTTATGGGAGAAGTTCAAGCTCATCAAGATCACAACCTAAACAATGTTCACCAAATGAACCCCCTGAAATCCCCACCATCACAAACCTTACTCTTATGGAGTACTATTTTGTATTAAAGGGATATGTATCAATACCCTATCAATTAGAATATGTTCATTTTTTTTAAATAATAATGAATATATTTTCATTTTATTATTGTTCCATTAAAAATTATTTTTATTTTTGATTTAAAAAAGAAGAATTTTTATATTTGTATAATATTAAAATTAAATTAATTAATTTATGAATTAATGTGTAAAATAGATTTTATTTCATATAACTAATCAAGAAATTTTTATGAAGTCAAATGAAATTTTTATAAGGGTTTAAAAAATGTTAATATAAAAAACCCGTCATTTTCAATAAATATCACTTTTATATAAAATCTTAAAATTAACATATTTATAAAATTATTTTGGATAAAATGAATATTATTTTTGGAATCATGATATCTAAATTTTCTAAAAATTAATCTTTCATAATTTTATGAGAAAATCTAGTTTTTGGTTTTAAATTAAATACTGTGTAAATATACAGTGTGATTTATGAGATCATAATGCCCAAATAGTGATGTAATAAATATAATAAAAGGTATTATCATCCAAATATATGTTTTCCATTTAAAATAAAATATAAATTTATATTTATTTTATTAATTTTATAAATCCTTAATGAATCCTCCAAGTCTTATAATATATTTTATGATTTTAAAATAATTTATTTGAGAGTGTGACTCACATCCACATAACCAAGGGAATTATTTACTTATATTCATCCATTGGTCTTATAAAATAATTTAAACCAACCCCCATTGTATGAAAGAATTGTTAAAAACCATGTGATTGTTTATGGTTTTGAATATTATATTATGTAGTTTCCAAAACCAAAATAATAAAGAAAACACATTCTTTTCCTATAAACCCCCACCCAAGATCCCATATATCTTCCTAAAACTATTTTGAGCACACAAACACTCTTCCTTCCACTCCATATAGTCCTCCCATGTTACCCTAATCTCTCAATAATCCCCTCCCAAGCCTTTGTAGTCACATATTCAATTATGGGATCCTCACCTTCCTCCCCTTGTTTCAAATTCAAGATCTTCCATTTGAATTTGCCTTCTAAATTGAATTTTTTTATAATATATTTTATTTTTAAAAAAATTATTCTAATATCCAAATGACGTTATTTTAATGAGATATCATTTACCATCTCTCATTTTATCCTTTACCTAAGTTGTTACTATGAAAAATTCCATAAGGAAACTTTATCATCTACAATAGTCTTTTATCAAACACTCTTTTTAATGTTATGCCTTTTAATTTACATTTTATTATTTTAGGATATATTATTACATATCCAGAATACTGTAAATTTTATTTATAAATTATCATATTCCCTTTAATTCTCATGTATCTCTCATACAAACATTTATCCACACCTGTTACCATAACAAATTTTGGTAAGGGTTCTCTCCTTTCTCATATTTCATCAAGTTTATTTATTATGTTAAATCTTCAATTTATGATTAGTTATGTTAGGGAATGTCTTTTCATGTACCTATTACTATAAATTTCATATATACATGATTATAGACCCCTTTTACTCTCATCACCACATTTTAAGAATTTCTATAAGACCATGTTTTGATACCAAAATTGCTTTGCGATTCTCGAATCCAAAATAATTGTGCGGTGAATACCATAACCATTTTTTATCAAGGGTGTTCCACTTTATGAACATATACTTATTGATTTTTTACTTACATGTATGCATTCAAGATTCATTGATCATTGAATAAATTATGATGTTGAATGATTCTTTGTTATATGCTCTATATGGCACACATAAGAATGAGAATGAAAGGATTATGATGGGTGGGCCCAAATATCATTTGAATACATTGGTTAATGGTTAGTATCATGATATGTCAAGTTGATATTGGGGTTTTACCATATTCCTTAATGCTTCTTTTTCCACCATGATTTCTTGGAGGGTTTGGTCGTGATCTTTGTTTTTGATGTATTTTTTTAAGTTATAGTCACATTTCACATGTTATGATTATCAGGCTATATCACAATTTATTATTTATTTTCCTTTTATGCTCCACTAATATGCATATTTTCTAACATGTGTTTTATTCTTATTCCTATTCCTTGTTTATTCCCTCACTGAGCTATATAGATCACCCCATTTTTATGTATGTCCTTAGGTTATCCAATGAATGGTTATGTATGAATGAATGTTTTGGTCATATTAAAAACATTTTCAATAAAGATGTGTCATTTCAAGTTATAATTTGTTAGGTAATGTACCAAATTTCCCATATATACTAGACCTATTGATCTTATAGGTTTTATTAAGTTTAATGAAACATTTATTAATGTTTAATAAAGATTAGGGTTGTTATACCATGAATGTCAAGATTTCATCCATGCAATGTGATTTTATTTCACCATACATTCTAAAATATGTTAAGAGTGATATAGGTGTGGAATTATATAGGGTATCCATTATTCATCACAAAATTGTCAATTTTTTTGTTCAGTTTTTTAAATATTTGGTTAGTTAGGTTTAGGAAAATATTTTTTTTATCAAGAAGACATCAGTCAATACTAATAGGGCCACCAGTTCTTTAATAAATGGCCTTGGGAATATGGAAGCTTCATTTTTAAGTAACATTTCATATCTAGAGGATAAGATTTCCATGCATTAAAAATTGGTTACCAAATCTCGATTTTCTAACTCCCCGTCAGATGAAGGATATTCTTTTACAAATATGAAAGAGTTTCAGGAAACCTCCACAACAATTTCACCTAATTTATCTAACACTTATATGAAAATGTTGAATAATTTTATTCTAAATTGTGTTAGAAATTAATATATCAGTAAATGTATATCTAAATTTTTCCCAAATCAATGAAATGATTCAGGACCCTAATGGTCCTATATTGATGTGATATTGTGGAGTGATTTGATATGGCTGAAGAATCTCTTTTTCATGTGGATAATATATATTCTATATGACCAATTATTCCTAATCAACGTCCATCTATATCACATCTAATAAAGAAAATATTTAACCTGATATCTTTCTATGAAAAGGATAGTTAGAAGTTAGTAGTCTCACCCTCTCATTTTGAAGCCTCTACTCATACTACGTTTTCATTGAATTTTTTCTCTCATGTATATAGATATGACATTGACAAGCCTCTGTACACTCTTATTGGCATAAGGTATTATATAATAAAGAATATCCCATATGATAGATATAGACATTTTGAACCTTCTAGTTCTGATGTTCCATTTGGAACTCTCTCCCGACCTAGTGTTGATGATCATTTTCCTACATCATATTTATTTTTAGGACAACATTAATCATATAGGAAACTTCAACTCAATCATAAACCTATTGATCCAAAACTAAGGGAATAATTTTATTTTATGTTTTATGTTTTACTTTATTTATAATATTACATTTTTGTTTCTTATGAATGTAATTTGAATTCATTTATGCCCAACTGTTTTATCATTTTTTGTTTGGATGTTTGTTTTATTTCCAATTCTATACAATATTCATTTAAAATATAGTTCCTTAAACTCTATTTTTTAGACCTTTCATGTTCTATAATGAATTTTGTTTTATTTCTACCTTTCATTTTTTCAAAAAAAATGGGGATAAAAACGCACAAAATTTCCTATAATAAAAAATAAATATTTAAAAAACATTAATTTATTATATTATTGGTTTTGTGGTCTTATAAAAGGGTAAAAATTTATAGACTTATGATTATCATATATATCTTAGTACATTATGTATTTTTATGCATAAAAATTCCATATTCTTTATTGATGCTTTAATCTTAACTGATTCATTTTTTATCCTAACAATATTTTACGTCCCATTAAAATACATGATATTTTTGTCAAAAAAATTCCAAATAAATTTATCTTATTCCTTAAAGAAATATGTTTTGAAACAAAATTATTACTTCTTCAAGAATTTAGTTTGTGTTAAAGTAATTATCCTACAAAATACCAAAGTAATTGAATTTTATTACAATGTAAAATAATCATCTTCCCCAAAGGAACACCTAAATTTTTTATCATAAAAAAGTAACATCATATGTCAATTTTTCAACAGAGGAATAAGTATCCAACTATGTACATTATGTTATTCCAATCTATATTTTTCAAATAGATGTCAATGAAGCCACATAATATTTAATATTTGTTATGGAAGTTGAAGTTGACCTCACTCAAGTTGATTAAAGAATATGAAAAGGTAACTATCTTATGATAAATCAATTTTCTCTTAAAAACATGAAAATTCAAAGAACTAATGAAATATTTATCTTAAACATATTAATTTTTTTCATATGATGAATATTCATTTTATAGAAATAGTACATCAATATCAATTATATTACATGATGATGAAGTTAATGGCATGATCATTCATTTATATTATGGAAGTTGATTATCATTTATTACTAAAATTTCCTTATGGGAATAGGGAATTTAGGATTTGGTCTTATACTCATTGAGTTATCATATATAGGATCGATATGATACTCCATGAGTTATAGTTAAATTTGGATATACACTACCTTTTTTATATTAAAATTTCAATTTTTTATTTCATGTCAATTGTAAAATAACTTGTCTAAATGAAGAATTTTTTTTTTCAAAAAAACTCTATTTTTCCTAGAATAGGAAAATATAATGAAGACAAAATCTACTATATCCTTTTAGTTGTGTTCAGGACTTATTTTTAAAATAAGGACACTCACTAAATAAGAACATATCACATTAGTTTTTAAAACTATTAAAAAAGAGGGGGTAGAAAATTAGTGAACACTAATGCATTAATATATATATATATATAATATAGAAAATATAAATATATTCTTTCCTCTATTGTATAAAAAATTATTCATCATCATTATTTTTGTTCCTATAATATATTTTTTTCAATCAAAGAACCTCCAATGATTCTGTTTTAATATTTCCCTCTTCTTTAGAAGACTCTTCAACATATGTCAGTTATTACATGGAACTATAGACTAAACTTGTATCAATATTCATTTTCATCATTATATTATTTTTCACTAAGTGTGTTTGAGTGTTCTAAGACAATGTATAGTTCTTATAAAGGTAGATCCCCGTTGAAAGAAATTTTACCTTTACTAACAAGTAATAGTTTAACGCACTTTGTTAGTAAACCCTCTGAAAAAGTGACAATGTCATGAAAATCATCAAAATAATGGAGTAGAGTTTTGGGGGAGTAGAATATGGGACCATGTACACTAAATATTTTTTAGTACTACTTGTTTTATATTTCTAATATTATTTTTAATTTTCATGTATATCTATTATCAGAATCATTCATTCTTGAAGAGAGGGTGGTTTTCAAGTGATGATTATTTCAAGAACAAAATCCACCACCACTCTTGAGTCATTGTTCTACATTTATTTGATCAATATAATTGATCTATAACAAGTGGGAAAATGTATTTTATCCTCTCTTTTGATCATTATAGAATCATATAATGTGTTATTTTCATATAGAGAAGGATATAACTCATGAAGTTCATGTACAAGTATTGAAGGATATTCAAAAAGGAGACTTGAAACATAATCAAAATCTTTTATTATGATAATGGAACATAGTATACATTTATTGAGGTGAAAAAATATTCTTGAAAAATATAAATAAGAAAATAAAATACTCTTTATGAACTCTAAAACAAAATAGAGTTTTTGAGTGCAGAAATATACAGGTGCATAATATGTGTCACAGACCGACCTTGGAAATCCTTTAATTTTATTCTATTCTTATATTGGTATGTTCTGGTGGTGGTCTGGGTTGAGTCTCGATTTCAATTTTTTGAGTTATTATAATAAAATGGAGGTTTTGTTCTTTGCAGTAGGTGTTATATTTTAGTATCACATTTTGGGGAAATTGTGCATCCTCACCTAAGAAACATTGCTGCTTGTTTTTTTGTGTCTATAAGTAAGTCTCATAGGTTATGCACAGTTTGAGAAATAGTGTGGAAACCATGTGAGGGGTTTATTAATTTGGGTTGTGGAATTTGGCATGGTTAGTGCATGATTTGGGAAACCATGTATCCATATCATGTGGGTCTCCTTTTTCTAGAAGAGGGTGCACGATCGGTGCATGGTTTGCAAAATTGTGCGAGCTTCCTAGACCATTAAAAGTGTGAGATTATAGTTTTTTCACTTCGATGTTTTCACACCATTTCAGTATTTCCTCGTCCTTTTGAACTAGTCGCACTACATGGCACTATAATCTCCTACTCTTTTTCCCTCCTATCAATTATGAAGCTACTTGATGGTCCTAAGGTAAGATTCATTTAATTTTTGGTTGATTTCCTCTTCCCCTATCTACTATCTCTTAGTTTCTTGGTTTTTATTGGTTTTGATTTTCTCTTGGACAAACCCTATAGTAAAGGGTTAATGTGTGGTTAAATTTATTTGGTGACAGGGTGTATAGATTGTCACTCATTCTTGAGTATTACTTCTTTTAAAGTTTCATCATAATCACATGTCTTTGAGGTAGGTTTTTATATCCATTTTCTTTCTGGAACATTCCATCTGATGCTTTATCATTACTATGTTGTTTATAAATGTGTTTTTCATTCTTCTAATGTGATAAAATAAATTTAATTTTTGTTTCTATTATGGAATGTTTGTATGAAATGGTTTTGAAAGGGACTTATTTAGCTATGTATTTAAATGCACACAATGTGTTTGATAAAATGAAAATTGAACTTCTAAAGTG
This sequence comes from Viscum album, assembly GCA_963277665.1. Classification (NCBI taxonomy): domain Eukaryota; kingdom Viridiplantae; phylum Streptophyta; class Magnoliopsida; order Santalales; family Viscaceae; genus Viscum; species Viscum album. The sequence goes on from OY728151.1 coordinate 1,997,366,964, forward strand.
ACATTTGGTGCTTTGGGTGGTTTCCTTCCTTGGTTATGTTTGATAATGTGTTTGAGTTTTCAAGAAGATATTTTATGTGGAAATTTGGAATCATTTATGGTATGAAAAATAGATTTGTTTTTTATATTGGTTTAAAAATAAGTCATGTTTCCTTTGAAAATGATTTTTTCAAAATGATTTTAAGTTCACGTGTTTGGAATGTGTTTTTCTTTAAGAAAATTATTGTGTTTATATGTGTGCATCCTTTTTCTTCTTCTAAAAGTGTTCAATGGATTGTGTGAAAGGTGAGAAAGCAGTTTTCAAAGAAATTATATGTGTGAATGTAATGACCTGACCCCAGTTACCCAGTGTCAGTGCATTATTACATAACATTAGCTTGATCATATGGGATAAAATCCCCAAACACCGATCAGTTTAGTAGCCTTGGAAGTACTGGATACATTTATAAGTTTTACATTACATCATGAAACAAAAACATCAACAAAATTTTGTTCCATTTTTAAACACACTTATATCTTTATCTTATCCTTTCAGGTCAACCATAAAATACTTCTTCACATCATGGGAGAAATAAAACAAAAAAAGGGGTGAGCTCAGGTGTTCATTAAGGATAACAACATAGATGAAACTTTCATAAATAAGCATAAACATTTAAGGCAATGTATAAGTATAAAACAAAGACCTTTTAAACGTAAACATCAGCAAAATTTGGCAAAGATAAAATCAAATAATTCCTTTTACTTAATCATAGTGAAGTTCTACAAGTATAATAATAACATGCAATATCAGTAGCCACTTTCATAATTATGGAATGCATAATGCCAGACTTCATAACCATAAAGTCAAGGTCTTGTGCCAATACTACAAATAAGATTTTTTCAAGGCCTTGTGGCAAGACACTAGTTTGTATCATGAGACCTACCGATGAATCGAGGAGCTATAGCGAGCTCCAACCACCACTTACTATGTCCAGTGCATTCCCCATAAGAAAAGGTTTAAAAAAACATAAACATTCATATTAAAACTAGCATACGAAATGTCATTAATTTAACCACAAACCATGAATGGTATAAAAACACATCTACAGTAAAACATATCACAAAACCTTCAATATAATATGTAATATTTGTATCATAAAAAATCAACTTCAAACAATCTTACAATCCATCAAAAGGATGTTGACATATATAAAATCAAAACTTTTTTTTAGAGAAATATATCTTTCTATTTTGAAATCATTTATAAGTCATAAAATTATAAAAGAAAACAATTATTTTGAAAATATTCTTATAATCTAGTAAAAAAATCTTCAACGATGTTATAAAGGCGGAAAATAGCCGCACCCACTGTAAAAGTTAAAAAAAATCCTTACCTTAATTTTTTCAAAAAGGTCATAAAGTACCATATTTAGAAAATGACGAAAAGATTCATTTCAAAACATTTAAGATAAAATAAGGGTATAAATTACTTTAAAACATTGTCGATTAAATAGTAAAATTTTTTTGAAATACATTTTAAAGAAAACATGGATGTGGATGATAAAGTGGTCTTAGTAGATACTTACGTAAAAACAACCGCAGATAGTAAAGAGATTGTGATATTAACATGTACCATGTAATTTTCCTTCGTCGATGGCATGTTAAACACTAGAATAATAGTTCAATAATAGTTATTAAATTATAAAAGAACCATATATGTAAATATTATATCATATATGATCTTTTAATATTTCTCTGTTAATAATATTTTTGTAGTATCATTGTTTTGGGTGTTAACTAATTCGTTTTCCTCTATATGCTTGGTTACGTAAGCCATGTTTTTTATGGATAATATTTATTTGATTCATATACAAAATGATATTATGTTCATAAACAATTTTTTAGTCATAAAATAAAAATTATTCTTGAATTATTACGATGGGGAATGAATCTCATCGCGTTCGTGGAGACGGTAATCCATACGTACACACGAGCAACAATATCATTATATTGATCATGAAATAATTTTAATTGGATGTTATATAATATATAAATAATCATTAACATGTTATATTTATTATTTAAATCATTTATATTCATTATTATACCCATCCAAAACATTAAAGTGTTTGAATAAGAAACTACACCACAACGTGGAGACAGTAAGTCGTACGTATGCACATATAGTGACCTTGTCATTTATAGGTTGGATATAAAAAAAAATATTGTTGTAAAATATTTATAATAACATAAAAATATATATAATATAAAGGATTTATTATTTTATAATGGAAATGACAAAGAAAGATGAAGTGGAAGAAGAAAATAACATGAAAGAGTTGATGAAATGTTTACTTCTTCTTCAGGTTCTTTTGTTTGATTTGATCAAAAGGGCTCCTTAGGTTGGATTTTGAATCAAATTAAGGCCTATATGTTCATTTGAGGGAAGTTTTAATGATATTTGGGTTGTTTTTGGCCGATCCAAATGTCTTTGGAGGTGCGAAATTAAGAGAAGGGGAAGTGCCCTTTTATAGGAGAGGTGTGAGTCACTTTAGGAAAAGCTTGAAATATTATTTTATAATAAAATAATTTTCGGTTTCTAATGGCTCAAAAAGAAATTATTTTGAGGATAAGGTGGGTATGGGACGAAAAAATCTCAACCTATAGATTTGATATAGGTTTAGGTCATCATAATAAGCTTATCGTTTTTTATTTAACTCTTAGTTAAATAGTTTGACATTTACCATGTCTCTTTGTATTTTTACATTATATGGTTAATAAACATACTATAACAAGACAATATAACCCCATGTGGTTCCATATTAATATATATAACCTTATATAAGTCCTTGGGCCTAACCGTAGATTTTTAGGAATATTATATCAATTAATAATATAGTATTTATTTTAAATAATCAATTATCTCAATTTTGACACTATTTAGTATTTGATATTTTTGAAAGCCATAAAAACTTCATTAAATATAATAAAATTCATTTAAACAACCCTAAAATGTCATGTTAGCCTAAAAAATCAGTGTAATTCATCAGAAGTCTCAATTTTCAATTATTTGGATATTTATAATATCAATTATTTTAATATATCATTAATAAGGTAATTACTGCATAATCATTGTGTCATAAATAAATTAAATTATTTAATGTCCAAAATTTATAAATAAAATATAATTATTTAGGAAATCTTTTTATATTTCTAATTAAAATTTATAGTCAAATTTATATTGTGTTTAACCCTGTAATAAAAATGGTTTTGTTATTAAACATTGAATTTAACTTTTTTAACTCTTCTTTAAATAAAATAATAATAAATGTCGTAATATAATTGAAGTGGGAAAAGTGGAACATATTTTATTACTAAGGTTGTATTTTTTTCTAATTATAATTATCCAATAGAATTAAGACATGTGTTTGGGTAATTATGATATCATTTTTACCAATAATTACTGTATTTACCTTTAACCGTGGTAAATAAAAGTCAAAAGATACATTTCACCCAAAAACAATTCATCTTATTGAACCCCATTTTACTTACTGATATTAACCATGCCTCTTTGATTTTTGAAATTCAACTCACAAAATCCTTAAAATAATGTTTTACGCAAATTTTCAAATGCTTCTAGGAGGTTGGTAAAAGATGGTAAAAAGATCGATAAACTTTTTATATATCTAAACTTATTATAAAATGAATCCACTAAATTAAAATGAACATATATAGGTATTATATATCTATTTTGACCTAAAATAAATTTAAATAAAATAAATAATTATTTAAATAAATAACCGGTTTTAAACAATAACTCAATATTTTTCACTATTCATAAAAATGGAATGTTTTTAGAAAAATACTGAAAATTCACCCTAAGATAATTTAGATATTCTAAATCCAAAAATGAATTCCATTTTGAATGATAAATTTTTTGAAATTTCAAAAAGTGGGTATTACTATTCATAATGGCTAGTTTGATTGGTTGTGGTTTGTTTGAACATGATGTTGCGTACAACACAAGTTAATATATTATTCAAAGGGAAACGTGTCGTGGAAGCATGGGGTGTTATAGTGAATGTGTTTAAAGTTATTTTTTCAAAATAATTGGACCATTTTTCATGAGAGATTATTTATTTTCCACCATTAATGGGGCTTGTGGATTTTGAAAGTGATTTGAAATGTGTTTTAAAAATGAATTTGGTGTGTGTATGGATTTGAAAGGGGAATTTCCCATGGGAAAGGTTGGATTTCATGTGTTATATTCTTATTATGTTTCCAAAGGGATTTTATAAATTGTTCATGTGGTGTGAAATGTGTTTCCAAATGGAAATATTTCTTTATGTGAATTAAAATGTTGTTCCAAATGGGTATCCCCAAAGCATAGTCCATTTGGAATTTTTCATGTGGAAGTGGTGTTTTATATTGACTTTGAAAATTCTTTGGAAAAGGGTATTGTAAATGTTTTTGGATTGGAAAATTATAAAGGGACAGTTGGCAATTTATGTTACCTTTAAAACACTGGTTTGATTTCAAGTGTTGTGAATTCTTGATTGGAACTCTGTGATGATTTAGAAAATATTTTCAGAACATATTTGATGTGTCAACTCAGTTTCCATTTGGAATTTTTTGAAATAATGATTTAAATTATGGGTGTCTTAAAGTCTTGGTTGATATTTTGTAATGTTTGCAAAATTTACTATAACTTTGGATGAGATCCTCTTCATTGTCTTGTTTGTGGGAATGTAATTGGTTCTACCTTGTGATATGAAGTCCATTAGACCTTTGGATGATATCCCCTTTAATATCTCATGAACAAGGATGTTTTGGGACAAGGTTTCAATACCACGTGCTTCCATGTAGTATTATTATTATTATCTTCATGGGATTCCTAGGCAGAATCTATATGGTTGAGTAATGGTTTCCTTTTGGCCACGATTAAATAGGTTGGTACCCCCTTGACTTAATGAGGCTTGGTAGGATGTGCCACTATATTGACCAATATATAGTTGGTAGTTAGTTAATGACTATAAATTTACACCATATGCCGATATGTGAGTCGAATCTAAGTATGTCCTGCGAATTATTCTATATATGTTCAGGAAATTCTAACGCGTTTCCACCTATATGCTCTATTTTTTTTCATGTAGCATATTGTATTTTCTAGTTATGTTGGCTTGTTTGGTTTCCTTTACTTTATGCACATCCCCTTTTTGGTAATCTGGATTGATATTTTATTTTGGTAATGTCATTGAAATGGTTCTTGGAAAGTGAAATCATTTCTCAAATAGAATGTTTCATACGTGGGTTGTTTTAAAAAAAGGAATTTCTGGAAAGCTGTGTTTGTTCTCCTAAAATGGTTAAAATCATATTTTTCTTCTAGTTTTTAAAAATAATACTTGTAGACTATTTCAAGAATGGAAATTCATGGACTGTATTTTTATTACCTAATGAGCTATTTAATCTCATGCCCTACTTGTTCCCCTCAGCATCAGTAGACCCTAGTTGTTTTGTAGGTTCATGGTTCTTTTTTGTTTTCTCTTGGATCTGGTTGTTTTTGGGGGATAGTGGGGTCCAAGGGTTCATGTGGAGATCCTATTGGAATGGTCAATTTTTTATTCTTGTGATTGGCTTTTTTGATCACTAGTTTTTTTATCTAGATTGGTGTTGTAAATGTATTGATTTTTATTTATTTTTATTTTTACTATGTTCTCAACTGTTTTATTTGATCCTGGTTTATTCAGGAAAAATCCTTCCCATTGTGATTAAATTGATACACAACAGTAGTTTCCATTTCTTGGGGATTGAGAATGTCTTTCAGGCCATGTCTTGGACTAGTTCAGATGATGGGTTGGATGGCATCCCAGCTTGTTTTGTGACAATATGGTCACAACATTCCCCATTGATAATGGTGTCTCTCACCACTAGAGGATGGAGGGAGAAAAAGTAATGATGTGTACTCAAAACCAACAAATTTATAGATCAAGATAATAGAGAACAGCCTATGTAATGCGCCTTTAAAGGAAAACCTCTATGAAAAATTATTGAATCATTAAAAGTAGATATCATATAATTAATAAAGTGGTCAATCAAAAAAATTATGGGGTTGTAGCTGGTTAAAAAAAAATTAGTCTACTCAAGGAAGATTAAGACCTAAAAAGGCATAAACGAGAGTCTAAATAATGTTATGGAAGGTTAAGAAATAAAATTAATTAGGGATAAAGGGAAGAAAGATTTTAGAGGTTTAAACATTTATTAATTTTGTGTTCATGATTATGAAGTTGGTATAAATTTTGAATTTTAATTTCCCAAATAATCAATATTTGGTGGTGGAATCAAAGGTGGGGATGAATTTTGAAGTAAGTAAGCATTCACTACAAAGGATAATGGGATAGTGTATGTTAATCCACTTAATATAACTAGATATATAACTAATCCAAAAATTAAATTGAGAATGAGTAATGTGGAGCATGTTTCCCTATTTTCAATAGTGGGATAAATTTCTTTTTAAGATGCATCAAAAGACGAGTAATGGTTTAGATCCATGAATGAATAATTTGATAAAATTATCAAGAATCAAACATGGGAAATTTTGATGAAGCCAGAACATCAAAATTTGAATGGAACAAAATGGATCTTCAATAATAAATTCGGTTACTATAGAACTGTGATCCAAAAACGGATTGTCTAGTGAGTAAAGGATATATATAGATTGGAGATGTTGATGAAGAAGAAACTTGTGTTCTTGCATCTCAAATTGATTTAATTATATTTTTAAAGGTAGTAGTGAGTCAAATATGATTCAAAACTTATTATATGAATATAAAAAAGAACATTTCTAAATTGTGTAATTTAAGAGGAGTTTTATATTGAACAACTAGTGGTCTTCTAGGTTATCAATGATGAACCCAAAGTGTAAAGGTTAAATAAGGACTTGTATAGTCCAAATATGGATCCAATAGAATGGTATGTTAAGATAAAATCATACTTAAATAATCTATAATTCAAAAGGGGTGGTGTTAATCATTAACATTATGTTAATGCAGCCATGAAATAACAATTCATGGGGAATTTTATGTGGATCATATCATATTTGGTAGTGGTGTATAATAATATGTGGATTATTTTTCTAATATAATGTTCTCTGAGTTTGAAATGTCAATGATTGGTGAAATTTATTATTCCATGGGCTATAGTTAATTCATAAAATGAAATTCACCATCATTTCTCATAATAAGTATATGAGATAGTTGTTGATGAAATTCAATATGTATAATTAGGAACCAATTTCAAGTGTTATTATGATCAGAACCCATATGGGGAATCATTATTATGGAATAACTATTGATCCCACTATATATAAGAGGACAATTGTATGCTTTTATATTTTAATGAAATATTGCTAGGTATCAGTTTTGAAACATTTGTAGCTTCTTATTTCCATAGTAATCTTAAGGAGTAGTATCTCACAATATTTAAATAGATCGTGATGTACATCTAAGGTGCTCTAAATTTTGGATTGGTCTCTATTGTAAAAAATAGATCATGAATTTTAAACATTTTATAATTTGTATAGATCTAGTGATGTGGTACTCTGAAAATTCAAGATTTTTTTTCATTATTCATTAGAAGTAAATATATCAGTGGTTTGAGTAAAAATAAGAGAATAACTTCCCGGATCTTGAGATAAAATAAATATATATCAATAAATAATTTATGAAATCAACTTTAATTGATGAGGAAACAAATAGAATTCATTGGTCAAGAACAGAAGTAGCCCATGGTTATCTTCTATGATAATACAAGTGAAATTGACAACAATAGAAATAATGAACAACACTCTAGTACTAATATAATCTATTATCACTTTATCAATGAAAATATGGAGAAAGGAATGATCATAGTAGATAATTTTTAATCTATTAAATCGGTGGTAGACATCATGAATAATCCATTGGCCACTATACCATTTTAGAAACACTGACAAAATATATATATTCCATCACCTCCCTCAGGTTAAGGAGTTTTAGATATTTCCCATTACCAATTTTAATTTTATGTTTTATATGTTTTTTCATTATTTTATTGATATTTTCTTATAAGGTTTATTGTTAATCGGTGAGAATATCTATGATATTAGTGAAATTTATAATTTCTCTTCATATTGAGATTATTTCATCTTGAGGGGGTATATGGTATTAGTGTTTGATGAAAATATGACCCATAAAGAATATTGGTATAAAATTCAGGGGATATATGATCTATGATGAATGGTCAAGACTAAATATAGTGGAGTTCTATAATATGGAATAAATTGAGGAATGTAATGCTCTCTTGAACTCTTGTTTTATATAAAAACTATTTCTCAGATAGACTTAGTGTGATAGAGGAGAAACTCTACTCTCATCTAGGAGATTTAAAATGTGTATCTGGAATTGAATTTCACATTTAATTTAAAATAATCCTAAATGGAGATAATATTGATATCAAATTTATCTGAGATATATAAGAATATTATGTTTGAGGATAATTCATTTGTAGATTTATCAAAGAGATTAGATATAGTGGATTATATTCCAAGTGGTTGAAAGGATTTTATTTGTATTCCTTGATTTTTTAAATGGAAGAATATTTTGTGGGACTATATATTATTTATTTATTTATGTATTTAGAGGAAAAAGAAATTTTTATAAAACAATTATATGTTATGTTGAAATTTGGAAAAAAATAATTTTGAAGGAGGAATTTGTGTGTATCTCAAGCATGAAATCATAAAAAGTACACAAATTCCAATTATCAAGGGAAATATGTATCCTAATTCCATGAAGTGGGTCATTTTCAAAGAATTTTAAGTATTAGTATGTTGTGTGTAAAATATATCAATGAGATGCAATTTCTGATTTCAATGAGAGAAATTTTTAAAAGGGATAGGTTCTATGTGTGGCCATAATGTATGAACATGAAATAATTTCACAAATCCATGGAGGAGGTCGTTTTCAAGCCTCTAGTGGTTTTATTTTTCATACAATGGATGAAAATACTTTTCAATGTGATTAGAATAATGGGTAGAATGGTAACCTCTTACTAAGAAACTTTTTTGGGGGATTTTTCTTATAAATACCATTCCAATCATGCTATTGAGCATCGATTAAAATGTAAGAGAAGATTTAGTATTTAATTTCATTGGAAAATTTTTCTTGGAATGAAAAATACATAATGAAAATTTCATCACATGAAGAATATTTTCCCATGATAAAATGTCACTCAAATATCAAGACCATTTATGTAGTAAAATATTTCTTTTAGTAGGGTCATTTACCCAAATATGTTTGTTAGATAATTATAGACTAGTTTGTGAGGTATTGTCATGAAGGAGTTTATCCAGAGGTATTCCACATAGGAGTAAGAAAATGGGGGTTATATATAGAAGTTTCAGGAATCATATATTTGAGAAGATGTTTTTTACTTAGAGAATAATATATTCTATAGATAATATGGGCCTAATATTGATGGTTATTATAGAGATTTCGAATTTGTTATTGAGTTATATTTTGGAAATAATTATGTAAAGAAACATAAGCATTCTTGTTAATGTGGGAGTTACCATAACATTGATAAATTGATTATATATCCATCAAGAGTAATGCACGAAGGAGGAGTTATTAAAAGTGTTATAATTGAGATACGGTGTTTTTCTCTGAATCAAATGATAAAGGTAGTAAACCTAGTGTGGAGTGATTTTGAAAAAAAATTGCATCCTACTAACTAGTGAAGCATTTTGGATTCTGATACATATGCATAATGTCGGGTGTATTCTCCTTGAACTATCTCTTAGTGGTGAACCAAGTAAAATTACTATATTCTATTTTAAATCTTTTCATTTACAATTTTAGAGGATGTGTGATTAACTAAGATAGGTTCAATGAGTTATATAAACATCGATGTAATATCTGATGTATCAAAAGAAACAATTTATACATAGATTCACACCACCCTTAAGGTGTCTTGAGTTGTAATAATAATCAATCACAAAATTTTGTTAAAATATAGACACATATAATTTTATATTTAACATTTTCTAATAGTTTAGAGTGACATGATAATTTTATTATAGTAATTAAAACATTATGTTTAATCTAATTAAATAAAATAATTATATATATTATAAATAAATTTATAACTCATTTGTTTAACAAAATTTTACCCCTACAATTGTATGTTTAAAATTTGGTAAAATGTAACAATAAATACTATACTTATTTATAATAATAATAATAATAATAATTTTTAACTTAAATTTTATTCAAATATATAAACACAAAATTAGAAATCCAAAAATAATGCATCAAAAATTTTATTTTAGATATATTCAAACACATACATCATAACATTTAATGTTTTCAAATATGTTACAATGTATAAATAAGTTAATCATAAAAATTAATCACATATTAGAACAACTACTTAACATATGTAATTATATTAATAACAAAAAATTCTGACCAAACAAATTAATCTTAAAATAATATTTATTCAACTCATTTATTTTAAATAAATTTCAATGCCTATATATATATCATTTTATAATACATTATTAATACATTATATATCATTTAAATAATATCACATATAATATATATATTACAATTAAAAAAGTACATTTTATTTAACAAAATTGAACCAATAAATTTATATTTGTTGGGAAATTTGTTGAACGTCGATTAAAATTGTGAATAATTTCCAAATAATAAATGAAAGATCTATTGTTTGAGAATCACATCATTGGAGAAGCATGCGTCAAATGTGTGTATGATTATGGTGGGGACAAATAGAAATAAAAATACAAGATAAATACATGAAGTAAATAATATAATACAATTTTAGGCCAAAAATATCTCACAATTTCCTTATAAAATTACCATTTATATAGAATACTTGGAATTTAATTCAACAGTTGAGATTAATATCTATAATATCTAATCCAATTGATGGAATTACAATGGTAAGAGTATATGGAAGTTTTTCTATTATAAGGGTAATTTATTTGGAATTGAGGACTCCTCGTTATTATCATAATTATTACATCCATTAAAAATGTTTCATAAAACTCACCCTTTGATGTCATAATTTCATAGAATATCATATAATATTCACATAAAAACCCTATGGAAAATATAAATGAATAAAAATTAATTTAATTCACTATCATGCTACCTCATTAAAAACTATACCAATAAAGCCCAGTGGGAAAACATAATGAAGGGAAAACTAGTGTAGTATTCCCAACTCCCATAGTATATATCATTTCATTGTGTCTTCAGGACATTAGTTAATTTTAATACTTTACCAAGTCTTTGAGACATGGGAGGAAGACTATAGTTAATAGTTAATGGTCTCATTGAAAATTATAACTCATAGTGAAGGAAACAAATTTCCATTAATTTAAAATATTTATAGTAATCTATAACTCCCTTGGATATTTATTGTTATGTTGGATTAAATAATTTAAAATCTTATCATAGAATTCCCCTTTAGGGTAAAACACTTCATTATGGTAAATGTGTACAATAAAATAATGTTCCCAAAGTGATTCCCCATTTAAAAACCTTATCAAGAAAACCCAATGGGAAAACATGACTAAGGGGAATAGAGTACAATTGTTGTATATCCCTCTCATAATGACCATTATTTTACTCAAATCATTTCCATGATAAATTCATAACTAAAACATTTATTTTTTAATTTTTCAATGATAATAATTTATACCCATTTGTGTTTAATGAATAGGGAAGAACACTACATTGCATCATAATATGATTTCTTGTTATTTTCAAGGTACTTATGAACATGCACATGTATATCCATCAGAGATAAATAAAATATTCTATTATATTTAATCCTTATTGGGTAATTATGTTCTCTATCTATCTCTCAGGTATGAAATATATTTCTCTTTAATGTGAGGAATTTCATTATTTATTACAGGTAAACCCATTCTAAAATTTAATATTTCATCTTTGGGGTGATTGATTCAAAATATAGTGAAATTCCTTGTAATTTCATGATCAAATATGTCATTGATTTTATAAAAATCTTCAAGAGATTATATTTTTTTCAAAAAATCTTACAAATATGGTGAATACAATGATTCTTACAATCCATGGGATGATAAATTCAATTTATATTCTTCATTAACATATTATGGATACATGGAAAAAATATTAATTAGTTCACCCAAAAATTTATTAGTTTTGGTCAAAATTTCATATTTTTTTAATATGCTTTAGGATTTTTGAATCCTCTAGGGACTCATATATAGATATTATAATCAATAAATAGTGAAAAAATCAATTAGAGATAATCCAAACATATTAAAAAAATCAAATATACAAGTAATAATATTTCATATAATAAGATAATTAGTATTCAATAGACTTGGGAGTGTGGATAATTGATAAAAAACATTATATATTGAACATATCATAAGTTCCATTAATAAATTTGGCTAATTATTTATAAGTCAAAATCATTAAAAATCTATTTTCATAATTTTATTTTCAATCAATTCAAAGAAAATATATCATAATCAACATTTGATTTATATCTCGTAATATTTTGGGTACTAGTGTCACTTCAGGTACAATATCTAAAAATATATAATGTTGTCAATATATTGATTTTTATTATAAAGGGAAAATATATTTATGGGTTTCTACTCATGGAGAAAAATGATTTTATATCATCAGTTCAACTGCACTTCTTGTGTGTACAATAAAACTATTTATTTTCAACACATTACATTGATGTATGTGTTTTGTGCATCTTATTAATAGTTCTTCTATAACATTTTATATATTTCATGTGGTGCTTAATATATATTTTAATCAATATTCATAACATGTAATTTATATTCACCAGCATAAAATAACACATGTGATCATTTAGTGGATGAATCTTTCATATACAATTTAAATTAATAAAATAGTAGGGGGCACACCAATATATACTTTATAATTTTTTCTTAATAAATATATTATAGAATAATTTTCAAATTATCAGCTAATTATATATATAATTTGTAACACCCCAATATTTCATAGTCTGTAATTTCTTCAAAATAATTCAATAAATTGCACTACATGCAACAACGAGTTAAAGCGCACCCTGGCTTACCAAACAAGTCGTTCAAAAGAGGTTATGAATATTATTAAACTTTTTATAATCCTTATAATTTTAGAATCCACATTATGAGTTTCTTAGACATAATGTAAGAACAAATTCTTTTTCCTGTCACATAAAATATGTATTTTTCGAAAAGGCACTCTTACCAACTTTAATAGTGATTCCTTTTTAAATCCAATATTTTAAACATTTATATATTCAATTTGAAAAAATAAATTTATTCTTTAGAATGGGGACATAAAGAAAATTACAATGTAACACTCCAAGCTTCTACGTCACGCTTCTCTTTTAATAATGCGATAGCGTGTGTTGTACGCAACATTGAGTTCTAACACACCACAACCAATCAAACTAGCAATTATGAATAGTAATACCTACTTTTTGAAATTTTATAAATTCTATCTCTCAAAATGGACTTCATTTTTGGATTCAGAATATTTAAATTAGCCTAGGGTGAAATTTTGGTACTTTTCAGATAACTTTCATATTTTGATGTATAGTGAAAATTACTAAATTTTAATTAAAAACTACTTTTTAATCAAAATAATTAATTTTGATAAATTATGAATTTGAGTGTTTTTAAAGTATATTTAGAATACATTTTTACCATTTAATTCAATGTTTTTCATTGGACATAATTTCACAATTAAACCAGACAGAAACAAGTGCCAATATTTTGATAGTTATAATCTCTTAAAAACACGCTTTTTGTTTTAACAACAGGAATTAATTTTAAATTAATTTCTTCCACTTATGTGTTTTGAATTTGGAAAAATGGATTCCAAATTTGGAATCAGTTGTTCAGATTGTGTAAATAGGTAACTTTTTTTTAGACATTTTGAATGATTACTTCAGTAAATATTTTATTTTCCATGGTTAAAGGGTAAATCCGGTAAATAAGGGTTAACAAATAATATTATAATAATAACAAATTAACCTAAAATGGGTCCTAACCTTATTGGTTGATAACATTACGACCATGGGAATCTTTTGGTCGATTTTTGGACCCCATGGAGCCACCTGTAAGTGATAATGACAGTTTATATTAATTAAGTTAAAATGAATACAAAAATTACACAAGCATATATCTTTAAGAAAAACAATTTTTACATAGGGTTATATATGTTGGATTTTCTACTATAAATATTAATTAGAAATAGAAAATGATTTCATACAAAATGATATTTTATTTATAATTTTTAGGCATTAAATAGTTTAATTTATTTATGAAACAATGATGATGCAACAATTACCATAATAGTGAAAAATTAAAATAATTGATATTATAAATACACAAATAAATATAATTGGAGACTTTAATTGAATTACACTAATTTTATATGTTAATATGGCATATTAGGATTGATTTAATTGGCTTTTTATGAAGTAATAATTCTTTTATGAGTTTCACAAAAATCAATTATTGAATAGTGTCAAAATTGACATAAAAGAGTTTTTAAAACAAATATTATATTATTAATTAATATCAAATTCCTAAAAATCTAAGGATCTTCCAAGAGACTTATATCATGATAGGTGTATCATTAATGTACCACTTGGGGGTATCTTTGATGTATATAGTAATTTTATTAACCATATAATATAAAAATACAAAGAGACATTGTAAAAGTGAAACTAATTAACTAAGAGTTAATACTTAAAGATAAGGTTAATATAGTAACCAAACCATGTATAAATTCTATTGGATGAGTGGTTTTAGACCCATACCCACTTTAAACTTTAAATAATCGACTTTGGAGCCATTAGAAACCTAATATTAATTTATTATAAAATAATATTTCTAGCTTTTCCAAAGGTGCCCCCACCCCTCTTATAAAAGGGCACTCCTCCTTCTCATTAATTCACACCTTCAAATCCTTTTGGTTTGGCCAACCACTTCCCAAATACTCTCTCAACTTCCCTCACTACATACTATAGTCATTCCTTTAGTCATAAAGCCAACGTAAGGATCCATTTTGATCAAATCCCAAGGAAGAACCCGAAGAAAAGGTAATGATTTCACTACCCTTTTTCAGGTTCCTTTCTTCTTCCACTTCTTCTTTCTTTGTTATTACCATTATAAAATAATAAATCCAGTATATTATATATACTTTGATGTTATTATAAACATTTTACAACCATATTTCAGTATTATATCCATCCTTTGAATAACAAGTCACCATATGTGCGTACGTACGACTTACCGTCTCCACGTCGTGGTGTAATTGTTATTCACTAAATTATTATTTGGATGGGTATAATAATGATGTGTAATTCATTTAAATAATAAATATAACATAATAATGATTCTTTATATATGATATAACATCCAATTATAGATTATTTTAATATCCAAAGAATGATATTTTCGCGTGTGCGTACGTACGGACTACTGTCTCCACAAACGTGATGAGATTCATTCTCTATCGTATCCATTCAAGTATAATTATCATTTTATGATTTAAAAATAATGTTTAAGGACTTGATATCATTCTGTATATGAATAAGATACAACCTATCGATGATAACCATGGCTTACGTAACAAAACATATAAAATAAAACGAGTAAGTTAAAACCTGAAACAACGATTATTCTAAGATATTATTAACAAAGTAATGTTAAAAGATCATATATGATATCATCTGAATGTATATTATTCTTGTATAATTTAATAACAATTATTTCACTGTTATACAGGTGTTTAACCTACCCCCAACCCAAGAAAAGTACAAGGTAAGGGTTTATTTCGCAATCTCTTCATTATCCGAGGTTGTTTATACGTACTAATCTACTGGGATTTCTTTAACATCCACATCCATGTTCCTTAGAAATGTATTTCAAAACATTTTTACTATTTACCAATAATATGGGTTAAAGTCATTTATACCCTTTTTTGACTTTTTATAAGAGGTTTATAAAGTAATCTTTCCGTCATTTTCCAAACAAGGTTCTTTTAACCTTTTCGAAAAAATTAAGGTAAGAATGTTTTTTTATCTTTTACGGTGGGTCTGGATATTCTCTACCATTATAAAATCATTGAAGCTTCCCTTACAATCTTATAAGAATATTTCCAAATTAAATTTTTTATTTTATAATTATGTGACATTAAATGATTTCAAAATGAATATTTTAAGAATTTGTGAAATGTACTCTTTATCAAGATAATAATTTTAAATGTTTTAAAGATTTATCTTTCTAAATATTTTTAATTAATGTCCATGTTTTCAAAATGATTTTAAGGACTTATTTGTATGGACATCAATTTTTTGAAATGATATTTCTTTTCAAAAGTTTCAAAGTGGTATGGGATAATTTAATTCAAAAATCACTTTTAAATTACTTCCTTTATAAATGTGTGACTTTTCAAGGATTTCGAGAAAAGAGATATTTCTCTGAAATAGTTTTGATTTCATCTATGTCAACATCCTTTGATGTATTTTAAGCTTATATGAAGTTGATTTATTATGATAAAAAACTTTTGTATTGTATTTATGGTTTTGTGATATGTTTTACTGTGGATGTGTTATTTTTATACCATTCATGGTTTATGGAGAAAAGTATTGACATTCCGTATGCTAGTTTTAAAACGAATGTTTATGTTATGTTTAAACCTTTTCATATGGGAATGAATTGGAATTAGTAAGTGATGGGTGGAGCCCGCTATATCTCCTCGATGCATCGGTAGGTCTCATGAGACAAACTCGTGTCTTGGAACAAGGCCTTGACAAAATCTTATTTTTAGTCTTGGCACGAGGCCTTGGCTATGTGGTTATGATAGTCTGGCATTATGCATTCCATCATTATGAAAGTGTTTATTGATATTGCATGTGATTATTCGATTAGTAGAATATCCATGTGAATAAGTAAATGGAATTATTTCATTTTATTTTTGCCATACTATATTGAATTTTAAGTTTAGAAGGATTTTATTTTAGTTATACATTGCCTTAAATGTTTATGCTTATTTATGAAAGTTTCTACTATATTTCTTACCCTTACGGAGCATTTGAGCTCACCCCTTTCTATGTTTTATTTTTTCCCAGGATTCCAAGAAGTATATTGTGATTGATAAGAAGGGTTAAGACAAGGTAATAATGGCATTCATAAAGTATTATTTATGTTGTTTTGTATGTTATGAAGTGTAATGTAAAATTCATGTATGTAACCTATTTTCCAAGACTGTTAAACTAATCGGTCCTTTGGGACTTGATTCCTTGTAATCATGCCAATGTATTAAAATAATGCACCGAATTTGGGGAACTGGGGTTAGGGAGTTACAGTTGGTATCATAGGAAGTTTAGCAATAACCTTGGAAACTAGATTTAGATAAGCTCTGATTAGAGCACATAGCCCTAAAATAGACTTTGAGGATTAGTATAGAAGAACTTCCAAGAATTTTGGTATTGTAGAGATTTTGTCAGTTTTCTGAGCAATACATCCCTGTCTGGATACGAGTAGGTAGAGGCGGCTCTGGCACAGATGTACCTAGGGGTAAAACCCAAAAACACCGCTTTGAGCTAGAATCGAACGGGAACTGGTGCACGACAACGGGCCTTGCTGCACTCTTGGTTACAACACTCCCGAGGGATATGCTTAGGATAATTCTCATATTATTTACAAACCATTATGAAGGGATCATGAGTATATACTTACTTAAGGAAAATTTTTTTTATGATTATGGATTATATCCATAAACTGTTCAATTTGCATTAGGAATTATTTTTTTCAAATCATAAACTGACCTAGTTTATGCTATTTTATAGAAATGGAATCCAGTAGAAGGAATGTGAACTCCAGTAATACGTATGATCCAAAGAGTAAGAAGGATCTTATATTTCTTGGTATTAAGACATCATTTAGAAGGGAAATAATCTCCCACATATTATCATCATATGAAGAAATAGTATCATGTGTGGATAAGATAAGTAAAGAGTTTACTGAGTCCTATGGCTTTTAAGGGAAGCAAGAGAAGAAAATGATGGAAGAGAGAAAGATGGATAAAGGGAAGAGGGAAAAGAAGAATTTCCACATATGTGATAACTGTGGGAAGAAACACCCTAGAACATTCCTGAGAAGAATGAGAGTTTGTTATAAGTGTGGAGAAAAAAGGCACAAAGTACGTGACTGCAAGGGTATGAAAATGGTTTCAAATGTACAATGCTTTATTTACAAGGAGTTTGGACACTACGTGAACCTATGTCCCAGTCATCAGACTATGCTGCAAATGATGCTATTGGATAATTATCATGTTATGATACTACCACAGATTAAGAGGAATGATTAGAGTTCTTATGTTGATTATGTCATTTGAGTGTTGTATCAACAATGTACTTGTTATAATAATTATGGAGTATATAAGGATTGTACTGCAGTACTATTTCATTAAGGACTTGAGATTGTGTGGAACAAAGAAAATTGACTCAATAGCAGGATAAATTTTTGGAAAATATATGGTTGAGGGAATGATAAACAATAATATAGTTCTGATACTGAGGTAGTGATTTTGAAATAATACATGATTGATTTGGATAAATTATATTAGATATTCTTGAATACCTTGAAACTGATTAATTATTTTTATATTCCATCATTGTTGGGGTTTACAACATTTTTGGATTGAAGGAGTATATCCATTATTATTTAAGAAATAAGGGATCATTAATGTAATCAATATGGTTTTATGGTAATTCAGGATGTCGCAGTGTTATAAAATAATACATGATGAAGGTGTTCACATGTTATTACGCAGCAAAAAGGATCTTCATTTTTGGACTAAAGCATTTTGGATAGTTCTAGTTTGGATTATTTTTGGATTTCCATAAAAAGACAACCCAGACATTAGGTGGCAACCCGTCGCATCCGGCAAGGCCGCGAGACTTGAACCCACAACCGAAGGGCGACAAGGGTGTATCACCTACCAATGGCCCACGTAATGTCCGGGATTAAATAATGTAGTTTTTTTAAAAAAGATCTGGTTGATGAATTATAAATTCGTTTTTTTTTGGGAACCCAATACGAATAGGATAAATAGAATATTTTTTTTACGTTCTATTATCTTTTAGAGTCAAAGATGAGTTTGTGGTAGAAATTAGTTAAAGGATGGAACTCTACTTGTCAATAATATATTTTTCTTCTTCTCTTATTCTATGAAGAAATTAATTCTTATACATTATTTAAGGAATCCTAAAACCAAAAATGTGTTATCCTAATACCCTATGTTTTGTTGAACCGATGGTATTTCAAATCATCATAGATTGATGAATTTAAGGACCCCAATTTTATACTTGTTTGTGATTGATGACCTCAATCACTACCTATAAATATTTACATTTTTCCTCCAATTATATGTCTCTAATTACCACCAATGTTCTCCTAATCAATATCATAATTTGGTGGTGACCCTTTCATTTCTCTTTTACTCATATTAAGACTAAATTTTAGTAACCCAATCTCTGATGTGGGTTTTCCCACAAAGATATTATCTATTTTTAAACTTCTATTTTTGAAGAACAATTTCAAATTGCGAGGACGCAATTTATTTAAGGATGGGAGAATGTAACTCCCCATGATTTCATAGTGTGTTATTTCTTCAAAATAATTCAATAACTTGCACTACACGCAACACTGAGTTAAAGCGCAGCATGACTTAACAAACAAGTCGTTCAAAATAGGTTATGAATATTATTAAACTTTGTATAATCCTTATAATTTTAGAATCCATATTATGAGTTTCTTAGACATAATGTAAGAACAATTTGTTTTTCAGATAAAAGAAGTAATTATCAAAAATGCACTTTTACCAACTTTAATAGTGACAACTTTTTAAATCCAATATTTTAAACATTTATATATTAAATTTGACTAAATAAATTTATTCTTTAGAATGGGGACATAAAAAAAATTTACAATGTAACACCCTAAGCTTCTATGGTGTGCTTCTCTTTGAATAATGTGATAGCGTGTGTTGTACGCAGCATCGAGTTCTAACACACCATAACCAATCAAACTAGCCGTTATGAATAGTAATACATAATTTTTGAAATTTTATAAATTATATCTCTCAAAATGGACTTCATTTTTGGATTCGTAATATCGAAATTATACTAGGGTGAAATTTTGGTACTTTTCGGATAACTTTCACATTTTGATGAATAGTGAAAATTACTAAATTTTAATTAAAAACTACTTTTTAATTGAAATAATTAATATTGATAAATTATGAATTATATTGTTTTTAAAGTAGATTAAGAATATATTTTTACCATTTAATTCAATGTTTGTCATTGGACATAATTTCACAATTAAACCAGATATAAACAAGTGCCAATCTTTTGATAGTTATTATCCCTTAAAAACATGCTTTTTGTTTTAACAATGGGAATTAATTTTAAATTAATTTCTGCCACTTATGTGTTTTGAATTTATAAAAATGGATTCCATATTTGGAATCAGGTTTTTCAAATTGTGTAAATAGATATCTTTTATTTTTAGACATTTTGAATAATTACTTCGGTAAATATTTTATTTACCATGGTTGAAGGGTAAATCCGATAAATAAGGGTTTAAAAAATAATATTATAATAATAAAAAATTTCCCTAAAACGTGTCCTAACTTTATTGGTTGATACATGTCCGACCATGGGCATCTTTGGGTCGATTTGTGGAACCCATGGAGCCACTTGTAAGTTATAATGACACTTTATATTAATTAAGTTAAAATAAATACAAAAATTACACAAGCATATATCTTTTAGAAAAACAATTTTTACGTAGGGTTATATATGTTTTATTTTTGACTATAAATATTCATTATAAATAGAAAAAAATTTCCCACATAATGATATTTTATTTATAATTTTTAGAAATTAAATAATTTAATTTATTTATGACACAATGATGATGCAGCAATTACCATAATAGTGAAAAATTAAAATAGTTGATATTATAAATACCCAAATAAATATAATTGGAGACTTTTATTGAATTAGTCTAATTTTATATGTTAATATTACATATAATTATTGTTTTAATTGGATTTTTGCGAAGTAATAATTCTGTTATGAGTTTCCCAAAAATCAATTATTGAATAGTGTCAAAATTGACATAAAAGAGTTTTTAAAACAAATATTATATAATTAATTGATATTAAATTCCTAAAAATATAAGGTTCGTCCAAGAGACTTATATCATGATAGGTGTATCATTAATGGACCACTTGGGGGTATTTTTTTTGTATATAGGATGTTTAGTAACCATATAATATAAAAATACAAAGAGACATTGTAAAAGTGAAACTAATTAACAAAGAGTTAATACTTAAAGATGAGGTTAATATAGTAACTCAAACCTGTCTAAATTCAATTGGTTGAGTAGTTTCCGACCCATCCCCACATTAAACATTAAATAATCCACTTTTTAGCCATTAGAAATCGAATATGAATTCATTATAAAATAATATTTCTTGCTTTTCCAAAGGTGCCCCTCACCCCTCTTATAAAAGGGAACTCCTCCTTCTCGTTAATTCATATCTTCAAAGCCTTTTGGTTCGTCCAAACTCTGCCCAAATACTATCTCAACTTCCCTCACTATCTCCTATAGTCCTTCCTTTAGTCACAAATCCAACTTAAGGTGCCCTTTTGATCAAATCAAAAGGAAGAACCCGAAGAAGAGTTAATGATTTCACCACCCCTTTTCAAGTTCCTTTCTTCTTCCACTTCTTATTTATTTGTTATTACCATTAAAAAATAATAACTCCAGTATATTATATATACTTTGATGTTATTATAAACATTTTACAACCATATTTCAGTATTATATCCATCCATTTAATAACAAGTCACCATACGTGTGTACGCACGGCTTACCGTATCCAGGTCGTGGTGTAATTGTTATTCAATAAATTATTATTTGGATGGGTATAATAATGATTTTTAATTCATGTAAATAATAAATATAACATGATAATGATTATTTATATATGATATACCATCCAATTATAGATTATTTTAATATCAAAAGAATGATATTGTCGCTCGTGCGTACGTACGGACTACCGTCTCCACGAACGCGATGAGATTCATTCTCTATCGTATCCATTCAAGTTTAATTATCATTTAATGATTTAAAAATAATGTTTAAGGAATTGATATCATTCAATATTTGAATAATATACAACCTATCCATGGAAACCATGACTTTCTTAACAAAACATATAAAAGAAAATGACTATGTTAACACCCGAAACAACGATAATTAAAAGATATTATTAACAAAGAAATGTTAAAAGACCATATATTATATAATATGAATGTATATTATTATTTTATAATTTAATAAAAATTATTCCACCATTATAAAGGAGGTTAACCTACACCCAACCAAGGAAAAGTATAAGGTAAGGGTTTATTTCGCAATCTCTTCATTATCCGAGGTTGTTTATACGTAATAATCTACTGGGATTTCTTTATCATCCACATCCATGTTTCTTATAAATGCATTTCAAAACATTTTTACTATTTACAAATAATATGGGTTAAAGTAATTTATACCCTTTTTTGACTTTTTATAAGAGGTTTATAAAGTAATCTTGCTGTCGTTTTAGAAACAAGGTTCCTTTAACCTTTTCAACAAAATTAAGGTAAAAATGTTTTTTTAACTTATACGGCGGGTGCAGCTATTCTCCACCGTTATAAAATAATTGAAGCTTACCTTACAGGCTTATAAGAATATTTTCAAAGTAAAGATTTTATTTTATTATTATGTGACTTTAAATGATTTCAAAATGAATATTTTAAGAATTTGTGAAAGGTACTCTTTATCAAGATCATAATTTTAAATGTTTTAAAGATTTATCTTTCTAAATCTTTTTAATTAATGTCCATGTTTTCAAATTTATTTTAAGGACTTATTTATATGGAAATGAATGTTTTGAAATGATATTTCTTTTCAAAAGTTTCATAGTGGTATGGGACACTATGATTAAAAAATCTCTTTTAAATTACTTCCTTTATAAATGTGTGAATTTTCAATGATTTTGAGAAAAGAGATATTTCTCTCAAATAGTTTTGATTTCATATATGTCAACATCCTTTGATGGATTTTAAGCTTATTTGAAGTTTATTTATTATGATACAAAACTCTTGTATTGTATTGAAGGTTTTGTGATATGTTTTACTGTGGATGTGTTATTTTTATACCATTCATGGTTTATGGAGAAAGTATTGACATTTCGTATGCTAGTTTTAATACGAATGTTTATGTTATGTTTAAACCTTTTAATATGGGAATGCATTGGACTTAGTAAGTGATGGGTGGAGCCCACTATATCTCTTCTATGCATCGGTAGGTCTCATGAGACAAACTATTGTCTTGGAACAAGGCCTTGACAAAATCTTATTTGTAGACTTGGCACGAGGCCTTGGCTATGTGGTTATGATAGTATGGAATTATGCATTCCATCATTAAGAAGGTGGTTATTAATATTGCATGTGATTATTCGATTAGTAGAATATCCATGTGAATAAGTAAATGGAATTATTTCATTTTATTTTTTCCATACTATGCTGAATTTTATGTTTAAAAGGCTTTTGTTTTAGGTATACATTGCCTTAAATGATTATGCTTATTTATGAAAGTTTCTGCTATATTGCTTACCCTTATAGAGCGTTTGAGCTCACCCCTTTCTATGTTTTATTTTTTCCCAGGATTCCAAGATGTATATTGTGATTGATAAGAAGGGTTAAGACAAGGGAATAATGACATTCATAAAGGATTATTTATGTTGTTTTGTATGTTATGAAGTGTAATGTAAAATTCATTTATGTAACCTATTTTCCAAGACTGCTAAACTAATCGGTCCATTGGGACTTGATTACTTGTAATCATGCCAATGTATTAAAATAATGCACCGACTCTGGGTAACTGGTGTCGGGGCGTTACATAATTTATCTAAAAAATTGGAACCTTCTTGTAAATTATTATATAGGGAGGATTCATGTTAACATATTGGGAATGAATTAATTGATAATTTAGTATAGATGAATCCATTAAATAAATTCACCATTCTACCCTAGATGCATGTATACTACGTTATGAAAAAAATGATGTTCATGTATACTTGAATCAATATCATTCGTTATTGTTTATCTCGAATAAACTAAGCCATCATGTCATATATTTAATTTTTACGAATTAGTAAACCTATGGATTACCATTATCGATTTAGTTGTACCTAAAAAAATTATTTATAATCACTTTTTATGAATGTTTATCACAAATTGAGGTACGTATTTTATCTACTCTCTACATATGATAATTGTTTTCAATAATATAATTGGTATATCTCATTGATACTTCATTTATAACAATGTATTTAGAAATTTTACTAACATATTGTAATATTTTTTATCTTATAGAGTTGTTAATTAACTTTTTATACCAGTAAATGTACTTACATAAGCATATACTATCTCATATATGAGTTATTTTGAAGAATTAAATCAAAATAATATTTCTAAATATTTTTCTTCTAGGTATAAATATATAATATTACCTTGATCTTTAATTGTGTATAATCATATTTGCCATTATAATTTCCAATTATGGTTTTTAATGAATTAATGATATAATTATAATGGGTTAGGCACATCCCCATGAAGATTATTGTATATTTTAGAACCATTGGGCCATACTTTTCTTACAATACATCTAATTGGAGAATATTCCCCATTTATTTTAAAGATGGTGAATATGGTAGCAAAAACCAATGTGGAAAAATATTTTGGATTCACAACACACATCTCATATCCATCAAACAAATTCACAATATTTACTTTACTAAATAAAGTAGAAATAATTTAATAAAAAAAAATAAACTAAAAAACATTCATGATTGTATTTTATGAGTACCACAAATCCTCTCCAATTTTTAAGGAATAATTTTATTATCCTCAAGGAATGAGATAATATAATTGCATTTAAATCCATCAATTAATTCATTCATTTCACGATCCATGATGGATAATTTATATTTATCAATAATTTTTATCTTATATAAAATAATAATTTTATAAATTATAATGATAATTATTTTAACCACTTGAAGGTGGTAAAATCATTTTCAAAAAATATTTTTGATTATCGAAACTATGCAATTCAATCATTTAGTTTCTGAACTAGAATAATAATAACATCCACTTCAAGTGATAAAATCTAATTAATTACTTAAGATGGTATTGGTAATTGGAAATCACATGAACATTAATTTCTCTCTTGACATTGTAGTTTCAGGAATAATAATATATAAATGAATATTTTCTTAAATTTAATGTCAAAGAAAATTATTTTTATATCATCCTTTAGAGATTAATTATTTTATAATTATTAATAGAATCCATTGTTCTTTTTAAATATTTTATTAGTCATCAAACCACTTCTGGTGGTTATATTATTATTAATAATTATAAAAAATAAAGCACAATTATCCCTCAAAAAAGATAATATTCACCTAGAAATTAATTTAAAATAAAATAATATATTTTTTATTCACATCAGGTGTGAAATAAATCATTTTCAATAAATATTTCCATTCACTTTAGATAATGGAATAAAATTGTATGTGTTGGTGTTATGATGTCTTTAATAAAATTGTAGGAATATTCATTTTATAAATTTCATCAATTTAATCCTCTTAGGGGGATGGATATATGTAAAAAATATTTATTCTTATTTTTTAGTAAAATTAATTTTATATCAAGCATTTTATAAGAAATAAAATGAAGTGGAAAAGAAATAAAGCAATGTGACATTTTAAAAAATATTCAATGTAAATATCATATTCATTAAGAGTATCTATTCAACATTATCAAAACATGATATCTTTAAGGTGAAAAAAATTATAAGGGATGTAAAGTTTCATGGTTCATGGAATGATTAGTGAAATTTAGATCTATTTATTATAGGCATGCAATGTTCATCACTTATTACCAAACATCTGCTCGACGAATGGAATGTATATGATGTTCATCATTATTCAACCACTTCAAGAGGTTCCATTTTGTTATTTGATGAATGATATTTATCTCATAATCATCCTTGTCAATTATTAATAAAACACACTCTCTTCAAGGAATAGAGTAAAATTTTACATTTGTGGGTTATTATATCTCTTCATAAGCTCATTATTTCTCTTACAATAAAATAATTAGAAAATCATATTTTATTTTAAAATTTACCAAGAGGGGGGATATTTATATTATATAGAAAGAAATAATCATTGTTTTCATGTAATAAGAATCATACATCGGTGATAGGGGAAGATTCAGTGTTGTCACGATCTAGAATGTGAATAAGTTGGCCGTGCTGATAACTTTTTGTGAAATCAATTGAATGTCAGACAAAACTGAAAACAATATTAAACCCAAAAATGATTTAATGATCATAGGAGAAGAACATTTTTGAAGAAGTAAGTGTTGAATTTTTATATGATGATGGGGACAACAAATATAAATATAAATATAATATAAATTTATAAATTAAATTAAATAACACAATGTAGAACTGAATTTTTTTACCATATCATTATCATATCACCATATATACAGGGTACATAGAATTTGATCTTATAGCTGATATTAATCCCTACAATATCTAATCCAATAGATATAATTATAATGGTCTAGAGACATGGAATATTGGCCATTATTATGGATATTTATTGAGAATTTAGGAGTCATCATTATTATTGTAATTATGAAATCAATTAAATAAAATATCACCATAATATTTTACATTTTTTAAGACATTTTAACATATAATTAACTCAAACACAATTTTTTTTTTAAAATATTATATTTAATTTACTAAACTTATGCAATATATTATTTTTACTAGCTATGATAATTTATAAAATAAAAATAATATAAAAAAAATAAATATCAACATTATTAAACAAAAATAAATACCAAAAATTAAATAAAATAAATTTAAATATTAAAATTTAAGTTATAATTTTTTTTATAAAATAAAAATATGAAACAAATTATAATATCTAAACCAAAATATGATCTCGAGAGAGACGCAGTTAATAGATCCGGTTGAAGCATCGATCAAAGGATTGGACATAGAGGGTCTGATTTGTGAGCTAGGTGATAGCTGAGGGGGATGGCAGGCCAGTTGTACCTTTAAAGGTGGGAGTCAATATTGAATGGAATGGTGTGATCCTCAACCATTCTTTATCATCTCCCTCTAACAAGTTCCTCTATCTTATTAGAGATAATACTTTATAAATTTCTTTAGGGTGAACGATAATTGTGGACCAAAACAACCAGTTAATTCTAGTTTGGGACTAAAAACATGGACAAATACCAATAAATGATGAAAATATTATAAATTTTAAAATAAAATGAGATTTCACCTTAGTCGATAATGTGGAAGGTCCTTAATTGGAATTAATGTCATGTTTTTATCCTTAGTTGACATTTCTAAAAAACAATTCCATTGTAATTAATGCGGTAGTTTTTAAATAATAATTTTTTATATTTAGAATCTACTCCATCAGGCCTTGGTGGGGCCCACTTATTCATCTATAGGTTGATCCATTGGGATTTTGATGGATTAATGGACCAGGATAAGTGTTTCATATTTATGTTATTATTATTACATGATAAACATAATATGGATTTTGAAATTTATATTATTAAAATTATTTTTATATACACACAGAAACAAACACTATTATAATATGATCATCATCATCACCACCATCATCAACAAATTAATGGAAAAAAATTCATTCTTCTACTCCTATGACTAAATTCAAAAATTAATTGTTTATTTATATTGAACCGCATATTAAATAAAAGATTATTCAATAATTTTTAAGATAAAAATACATCCTGATTTAACTATAAAAATTGATAGCTTTAGTATATTTGGAATATTATATTCATAAAACATGAAAAATATTAAATTTTAAACTATATTTAAATCATCTGTCCTGCTAAAGTATTTAGTAATGTTCTTAGTATGTTTAATAATTTGGAATTATAAAGGGTGAGCTAAAAACCAAACAAGGGGAGAAATTATAAGGAGGAGTATGATACCACTAAAGGGAAATGACCGTTTTGTAGTGGTTGTTTTTGGAAATGGTGGCAGTTTAAACAGCCCCCATATGATTCTATGGTTGTTTCCAAAAAACACAACTAAATTTTGTGTCATGATACAACATGTGGAGGTTTACTCGATTTAGCAGTGGTTAAAACTACCTCTAAATATATTTTATTTATTTTGAGGCGGTTAAAACTACCGCTAAAGCTAGATTTACAAAAAAAAATGATGTTGATACTGCAGGCTCATTACCAATGCCCTGAAAAAACCATGACAATTGCAATAACATATAACACATCATAACCGCAACGCATCGCAACCACCTCGCATCACAACCAGCCCACATCAACACCATCACACTTCATAAAAATTACACATCACAACCACAACACATAATTTAGATTCAATAAGGGGTTTTATCATACTTACTAAATTATTATGAAGGGTTTTCACGCAAAAATGAAATATTGCATGGGAAACCAATTTAATAGTTCGATATATATTCTTAGTCGTTTACATATGTGGTGAGGTTATACAAACATACCTAGAATGTTTTATAAAAACCAAAATAACACACTATCTCCAAATAATTCATAATTGGAAAACCAAGTAAGTGTGGAAATATAAGAATAAATTACAAGAGTAAGTTAAAATCATGTGACTTCTCCATTCCCCTTAAAATTCTATTAAGCTTGTTCATTATCTATACTACGATGATATGTACCATTTAACCAAAGTAATAAAAAAGCATGATATTTCTAAATCTTAGAAAAAGGAGTGGCTCTACTTTATTCTTCCATGTATAGAATCCATAACCTCGTTCCCATTTCGTAATCATTATAACATCACCATTCCCAAGGCTACAATGTGGTTAGTTTGGGTATCCTATTTTGGATAGGTCATCCTCCGATATTCCACACCCAACAAAGGGTATTTCAAGATTCTCCCGGTGCATAAGAAAACCACTAGGACAACACGCATAACACCATGTCACCCCAAGTCGTGGTTATATATCCCATTTTACCTAAGAGCACGACCAACATAAAACATCATCCTTATATCTGGACAAGTCATTGTACAAGTCTTGATGGCCATAATAAGGCTAAAACATCACCTCAAACCTCAAAATCACCAAAACAATCTCCCTAAACATCCCCAAGACTTGATAATTCACAAAGGGAAGTTCATAAAGGGTATGTACCATTACACTCATTCTATTTATTTTGGTTTCCCTATTATTTCTCAATTATAAGTCTAGGTGATCCTAGTTTCCCCAAAATTATAAGAACTATGTGTGGATTGATTCTTATTTTCATGGGATACATAGAGATTCATAGATCTCAAACCCAACCAATAAACCGATATCAAATCCCCCACTTTATCTTAGTAACATGGTTCCTTCATTCATATTGGTTTTACATCCATAGTATTGGCATCAAGACAAGTTCATTTCAATTTAAACATCAGTTTAAACTACATTAAACCTCATATAATAAGGTAATTTTCATATGAACTTAAACTATTGATTTTTTTAGTCATTTTCACATGATGTTAAACTATGTGATGCATGGTCCATCTTGTAAGACTGAAAACTTCTTAGAGCAGCATACCTTGTAAGACATGTCTTACCCTACATATTATCCAAATCTACATGACAATCATTATCTTGTAGTTATTTATCTATAAACCTATGTTATGAAATAAATGACTCTTACCCTAGGAAAGAGCCTAATATGCATAGGTGTATTATATAAAACTATATGTGGATTTATTCATGATGTTTCAATATATGTAATGATATTGGGATCTCCTATAATAGGCCTTTGTGAAAATTATAATCACACTAGTTATACCCAAAATGAAATTCCCTTCCTCATTAACATCAATTTTTTTATTTCTTTCTCACATAATGGTTCCCATACATCTCATACTTCTCCTCCTATACAAGAGAAATTTTTTTATAGAGGACCTTTTCTAACAACAATGAATGGATTGATTCTTGTTACTATTGGATATGATTTTGATCATTCATCCATGGGTAAAAAACATAATAAATTTAGGAAAAATAAATCATAAAAAATGATTCATGAAAACAAATTGGCATATATGGTGCATACCACACTAGAGAAATCAAGACATAAAAGGAAACATCATAAATAAATAAAATACATAAAAGGAAACATTAGAAGTCAAGAAAATGTTAGGTCAGGAAAATGATTTGTGGAAACTATGTGCCACACATGATACATATAAAAACCGACTATTACAATATTTGTCCAATATATCAAAAAAAGAACTAATCATGGTTCGATGATGAACAAATCACTTCACCATCTCCACCTCCATCTCTACTTCCTGCTACAACCTGAAAGAACATTATATTGAAAATTAAATATTGTTATATATTTATATTTAAACATTATGAAACATCCCCAAATGATAAATTGTTAAATGACTAAATGATATAACTCATGTCAACAAGCTGCACCTTTTTTTTCGGGAGCCTGTCTGATTAGAACTCCACAGTTAAGCGTGCTTGGCCTGGAGTAATAATCAAGATGGGTGACCTTTTGGGAAGTCTCCCAGCGTGCGTACGAGTGAGGACAAATAAAACTGAAAAGGACATGTGTTGGCTTGTGGGGACTATCATTAGTCAGATGACCAGTTCAGGCATGTGGGTGGACCCTGGGGTGGGCCCCACGTGTCTGCGGGGCAACTGGTGGTACCAGTTGGGCCAGCACCTGACGGCCATGTTAAGGCTGCGTGGGTTGGTTGTCACTAGGACCCAGTTTTCAAATTTGGTATCAGAGGTGGTACCCAGCCTTAAGTGTGGTTCACTTCCTAGGTTGATATGTAGGGCCCACAAGAGGTCGTTGCGCTCTAAAGGTGGGGGGTGATTGTAACATCCCCAAATGATAAAGGGTTAAATGACTAAATGATATGACTCATGTCAACAAGGTGAACCTTCCTTTTCAGGAGCCTGTCTGATTAGAACTCCACAGTTAAGAGTGCTTGTCTTGGAGTAGTAATCAGGATGGGATTAGAACTCCACAGTTAAGCGTGCTTGGCCTGGAGTAGTAATCAGTATGGGTGACCTTCTGGGAAGTCTCCCAGGGTGTGTGCGAGTGAGGAAAAAGCACACTGAAAAGGACATGTCTTGGCCTTTGGGGACTATCATTAGTCAGATGACCCGTTCAATCATGTGGGTGGACCCTGGGGTGGGCCCCACGTGTCTGAGGGGAAACTGGTGGTTCCTGGTGGGCCAGGACCTGACGACCATGTTAAGGTGGGGTGGTTTTGTTGTCATCGAGACCCAGTTGTCACACATTAAACCAATAAAAGTTTTCAAACTAAATGATTTTTAATTTTTGTGGTTTACCTGCTCACCACCAGTTGATGAAATACCACTGGGGGCAGATCAGGTCGTCTTTTGATATAAATCAATCAACGCTTTCTATAAAGCATATATCTGAGCCCCCTGGTTGTGAAAAATGTTTCTTAGAGAAACATTCTCTCTCTGAGTCTCTTAAGGTATTGACCGACTGAACCAATAGTATATGCATCTGAAATCCCCAGTGGCCTACCAAAGACCTCAGATGGTATAGGTCCCAAACCCATCCCATGCACTCTACCTAGATGCTCCTTCCCAAGGACTATAGCAACATGGTCATCCTGGGAGACTGAGTAGGACTGCATAGGATTGGAATCCCAGAGTTCATTAATTTTTACCCCTAAATCAAATTCCATTCATATTAGATGAAATATATATTAACATAGTAACAACTGATAATAAGATATTTTAATTAAAAATGAGTTTATACCCAAACTTCTTTTGCAGGATCATTAATAAAACTTCCTTCAGATTTATGGTGGACATTCAACTACACTTATTTTTAGGATATTTTGTGCCCTAATCTCAGTGATTGCATAAAACAATCATAAATCAACAATTTAACATATTAAAAAAATATTTTCTTATAAATATTTAATCTAATGAAAAGATTACCTGAGCAGATCGGATTCTAGAACAACTCTTTGACCCCGTTGTGTGATGGATTACCTACTTATCCTAGCATGATGCATTGTTTCTTGAAAGATCCCGAAATAAATAAAATGAAATTTAATGTAATTTATTCAATGTCATCTCCACTTTATATACATGTATAAATGTAAAATGATATTATTATAGTAAAATATATTTCAATACCATCTGCTTATCATCATGAAGTATGTCAACAAAAACATTCCATTTCTCTGTGGGTACCCCATCTGGTAGCTTGTCATACATATTTTGGTTAGTCAATGAAGTATCGTTGACATCTCCCAACAATCTCC
Organism: Viscum album; assembly: GCA_963277665.1. NCBI lineage: Eukaryota > Viridiplantae > Streptophyta > Magnoliopsida > Santalales > Viscaceae > Viscum > Viscum album. The sequence goes on from OY728151.1 coordinate 1,997,399,568, forward strand.
ATTTAAAGTCTTTCCATTTTTTCCAAGAATTTTCAATCTCCACTTTTTTGCTACCACCTCATCAACAGTAATTTGGAAAAACATCTGTAAACAAAAAAATCATTTTGAAAATATTAATAACATGAAATTCAATTACACCATAATGTAATAAAATTAACTTTATTTGGGAATAAAAAATATCATTTTTTCAACTTTTAGGCATATGTATCCAATCATCATATGAAATATGAAGGGAAACGAGCTCTGCTTCCAGATGGCCTAAATATGGCCAAGTAACCCAGTGGGGTCATCTAGAGGGACCCCATGTGAATCAAATGGGACAAATATCTTCTCTCTAGTCATATTCCATACATATGATATTTTTATATTTTTCTCCACATTTCCATTTTTTACTTCTTGAGTGAATAAATTTGTGAAAAAAGTGCAATAAATTTATTCATATTAAAAATTGTATCTATAATAGTCACCCTCTAGTATTCCTACGAAGAACAAGAAGTGGCGCGCCACTCCCCCACTACTGAGGCTCCTGAAGTGGGAGGCGATGACTAAGCTATTGCAGGGATTCCCATAGAGGGAGTAAGAGACTGTGTAGGGGGAGATGGTACAGGGGGCAGGCATATGGTGGCTCATATGTCATAGAGAGGGAGACAGATGGATCGTCATCATATGTAGTGGTCGATGAAATAGTATATCGCTTCATCGTTGGCATTTTTTTCATTTAATCGAATAAAATTATGTTTAGAACATATATTTAAAAAAAATTAATCATAAAAAAATTAAAAAATTTAATAGATGTACAGTACTGCTAAATAAATTATACCTAAGAATGATAATGAATGGTTTCACAAATGAAATAAGTGGTTTCTAATTGAATTAATTACTGTATATAAAATCATTTTCTCCTTTAATCGTGTTGGTTTTCAGCTCCATTACATCATCCACTTCATTCATCCTTTCTAGACTTATATTTTTAATATTATAGTGGAAATATAATTATGATTCTTATTGTGGATGAGATTCAATTTCAGAGGTGAAATCTTCTACTTCATCACCCATATCAATCAAATCTCTTTGTTTTATGTGGGAAACTACACTCCACCCTTCATCCACAACATCATTCATATAATATGCCATTTTTTATTGAGATGATAAGATATATGGATCATGAAGTTCATGATCACCAACATCCATTAAGCGAGAGAAGTTCATAGAAGTAAATTGCAAGGAATCTCTTTTAACACATCTGATAATATCGACCAAATTTCATTTTAATAAAACAACTGAAAAATTCCCATGGTATTTTAATTCAATAATATTGGTCATCTTTCCATAGTATCCCACTTCAGAAAATGTAAATATACCACTATTTTTTGTTTTCAAACCCAGTTCTCAATCGACTGTATGAAATCTTAAGTCATTCATGTTGTAAGCATCAAACATTCAAAATTGTTTTAGAGGACCTCAAGCAAGAAACATCAAATATTCTAATAGCTGTTCTTGAGTATCATTATTCATGGTCTAAAATAAGAAATATACTTTCTAAGAATTAAAAAATATATGTGTCAACCTAATATTCGTATTTATTGCAATAATTATGAAAATACATGTCATGCAAACCATTCTACAAGATCTTTATTAACATCTTTTGTTATATCTTTTTCATTTCATATTCTACCTCTCATTCATCTCTTTGATTGTATCCCCAACTCTCAATAAATTGATCTACAATTTTAAGATTTATAAGCACATATATATGTGCATATAATAATTCCATTTCTATCAGTGTAACATTTGAGGTCCTCCAAACTAATCGGCCAATAATAGAAAATATTTTTTATTTCCCTTTATTTTGAGATTGATTCGATGTGTCATCAAGATGTCAAACTTGATTAAATCATGTCTAAATATCATCCAAGTATCCAAAATAAAAGGTAAGACACCCTTCTACCAAATAGCCTTCAGCAATAGATCCTTTTGGTTGAGCTTTATTTCTCACGTATTATTTCAAATGCCCAAGATATATCTAAAATAAAAAAAACATCATTATGAATATAAATATGTGAAAAAAAATTATTTAATTAAAAAACATATAAATAAATCACATCTCAATTTGATACATCCATCATTAATGAATGGGGCCTCCAAATTTAGCTTCCACAACCAAATACATAGTTAAATGCATCATGTCCATAAAAAATGAAGGAGTAAAGATCATATCCATTTCCCAAATTTTCAATAAAAACTGTTCCTAATGATTTTCAGGCTCAAATGGATGATGATATTTCTCAAAAGGTTTCCAGAAAAATGTGAAAAATTGGAGTACAATAGCAGTAACATTTTCATGTAATAATGTATTAAATGCTAATTTTAGTAACTGTTGTAACAAAATATGTGAGTAATGACATTTCAATCCATGTAACATACGATTCATTATGTCAACACACCACAAGATGTTACTTTAATACCCATCAGATAATTTCACAGCTTTAAAATTCGAAGTAATGTATCGTTATCCATGCTTTTCATTGTAAAAACATATTGAGCATACTTTTCATTCTCATCTGGCCAGAGATCTTGTTTCATGTTCATTACTTTGTTAGTATTTCTGAGAATTAAGATGATCCTTCGAATTTCCATGCTCATTAAGAAATGTGAAGATCAAATTTTAATATAAATTCTTCTCAATATGCATCACATTAAGATTGTTCCACAAAACATTAAATTCCCAATACATAATTTTGAAGAATATTCTTTTTTTCATGGTTGTATTCTGATTTCACTTGATGATGCACTTTGAACTCGTTTCCCATTATCATTCAAATGATAAACCTTCCCAAATTTTGTTTCAACTTTTCCAAGTTATTTCAATACTTCAGAACTAGTTAAAAACATTTGAGGTGGTATACGATCAATGAAACTTTTAAAATTTTGATCTTTTCAGCCGAAATCTATGAGACGCATAAATAAATCATCGATGGAAAAAAGAAGCACCATTTTCTACTATGAGGTAGCCATTTGGGCTCAAAATCAATGTAATGAACATGATAAGCCAATCCCGTGAAAGTGTTCCAACTAGATAAATTCCTAAGACTAGGGAAGTCACTAATGGGCCACATTAAAGAAGCATGCATTTTGAACATTGTTTTAGAAGAAGCATCAAATGTCTCAACATCGTTTCTCCATAACTCCTGTGATTCTTCAATTAAATGTAGCAAGTATATATCAGTATCATTTCTAGGCATTTTTTCCATGAATAATCATCTAAATGATAAAATACATTTGTTGCATACACATCCACAAAGGGAGATTGTAAGGGAGAAAAAAACTATCCAAATGTTATAACTGTTACTCAAACTCCTAATTTGGTTGAATCCATTGGCATCCATTCCCAATCTAACATTCCAAGGATAAGATGAAAAATATGGATGTAATGAAACAAATGTCATCCATGATTTTGAATCTTGTGGATCTCGCATTTACCCATCACTAGTATTACATACAGAATGCCACTTCATGTGTTTAGAGGTTTTAGATGACATGAATTGTAATTTCAATTTAGGATTTAAAGGAAACTAATGAAAAAAAATTATAGGTGTGTTCCTTTTCTTCTTCATCATGGTTGTATGTTGATTCAGACTTCCAACATCACCCATTGACTACCATCTAGAAGAAGAACATTTTTTCAATCCTATCATCTTGAATCCTCTCGCTAATAAAGCATACAATCATTGGGACATACATGTATTTTTGTATAATTAAAACCAATCATGTTAATAACATTTTTATGTCATTAAAATACTCAGGTATTTTTACTTCATGAACTACATCACACAACAATTACAATATCATGAAAATTTCCATATTTTTAATTCCACATAGACATTTAATATGGTATAACATCAGCAAAAAATGCTTTTAATATTTCAAACATCCACTATACAACTCTTGATTTACATCATCAACTAAATCATGAACCATATTTTCCTCAATGAATTTTTCTCTAACATTAGTATCCACATTATTCATAGGTGGATCCACTGATATATTACAATCGTAATATGGTTGTCCTAAATTATTCAATACATCACTTGTCATGTTGCTATTTGTATCACCCTCATATGGTTGTTATAATATGTTTTTATGTTGATGGTGGTGTCTGGTAGTTCCAAATGCGCCATTTATAATGTTTTTCATTTCATTTCCCATTTTCAACAATTTTGGGAGTTCATTCGGTTGATTGAAATCAGTGCTCATCCTTTCCATAACGTTTGATTCTTCGTGCCAAATCCAACACAAATATTGACCAGGGAATTGTTTCAATATTAAATTCTCATAAACTTCATCTCTCTTCATCCATCTTCTAAAGTTACATTTAAGACATGGACATATTATTCTCCCTTCAACGGGTTGATTAGAAATTGAGAAATCAAAAAACTCCTCCAAACCCATAACATAGTAAAGTGTGTTCCTCGGTAATGTGATGAAGCTTTTATCCATGTATATCACAATGTTCGTACACAATATTAAAAAAAATAAAACACATAACTATTAATAAATTGGGGAAGAGATTCATATATACTAGTTGAAAAAATATTTAAATATGTTAATGATATGGAAAACTTCTAGGATTAGATAAAAATATCCTCAAAGACACGTTTTCACAATATCCCATGGTAAAATAAGGCAATTTAAGATGATATCTGGCTATGAGATTTCACATAATATACCTATTAAGTGTCAAAAATACTATCTCATGTCTATGATGACATCCCAAACTATATAAAAATTTCCAAGAAGAGGCGTGAATGCTTTTAATACCAATTTTCCACAAACCGACCTAGATAAAGATATAGAATATTGTTTTTCCATATGTGGAGGTAGAGGAATGGACATAGGGATAAATATATAGAATTTATTTTTCATATGTTAGAAAATCACCCAATTAAAAATTTAAATCTGTAAACGCACATTATAATAGTTATATAAGAAAACAACTATAACCAAATGTATTAATCATTCACTAGTAAGGATATTTTATATTATCATGGGGTTCTAAATAAATATTTTGTTTAACATAACTATTTTCTTAACTAGAGTAATATCCATCAAAATACATGGTTCAATATAGACGCACACATTGTGTATTTATAAGTATAAGACATCCATTTTTGGTAGAATACTCAGTAGGCCATTTTTTGTGATTTAATTCAGTTTTTATAAAATGCCTACCAAAATACCATAAAATGATTTGATGATTATATTGCCTATGTTATTTGAGTGAAAAAATATATCCATTTAATAAAAATCCCCGAGGTAATTAACTATGTTTCAGAAGAGGTCACAGAAATGTAATTATACAGGGACACATACTGTATAAGAAAGATTAAACTAACATGATATAGTTTTATATTCATAACATATGTTATATTTTATTGTTTTAGAATTTATGATTAATATCCAATATAGATTACTATGTTTCAACTAGTCATGATTAACCACTCCATATGAATTCAATAAAGGATTCAAAATTGGGAAATTTACTTCTTTATTTTGTTTTCTTCTCAAATTGATGTATTATTATTGGTGGGTATTCAAGAAAATATATTCATGGGTGAAACAAGTTGTAATAATAAGGAATTTTTTTATACCATTTCCCCATGATTTAATTTATTGACATATCAACATTTAATTTCTCACTTCTAAGTAGAAGAAAAAAATATTGGGCACAATTGACCATAATATAAATACAATCATAAAATTCATGGCCATGATAGAGGTTATTCTAATCTAGAATATTTAATAAAAAAATAAATAAAAAATTAATGCTTGATATCAGAATGTATGGATATTAATTTTTTCTACTTTCATGTTATAATTTGATAATATTAGACAAAAAATTATTATAGGATTTATCCCTTATTGTCACCTGATTTGGATCTCTATCATATAGAGAAATCAGGTCACTTATGGTATGTCAAGAATGACTCCTCACATTAAAAAGTATTCTTTCTAGATACAAGGGTGTGATGATATATCATGGATACTATACCCCTTTATGTATAGTTACAATATAGTGGAAATAAACAATATAAATAAATATCATTTTAATGGAAATAGATGGTAGAGTGCAATATACTACTTGGAAGAAAAAGGATATACCAATAAGCAATTAATAATAAATCATTTAATCACATGATAAAATTTATCAAAAGGTAAAACAAAAGGTAACAAAAATAAATAACCATCTAACAAAAATAAACTCAAAATACCCCAGTCTCGAACGCCATTTCGGTCTCATCTCCAAAATCCATCCCATCCAATAAGAAAAAATCAACAATAAGGTCCATCTACCCTATCAAATCCTATGTCTATATAATATTCTCTACCACCAATTGGTGGCCTGAATATAGTGTTAGTATAACTCATTAGGTCAACACCACCGTTTCTAATCAAAACTAGTCTAATAATAAGTTCATTTAATAAACTGATAAATAGGTCTATAAATTAAGAAATAAATACAATATTACTATACACCTACTTCATAACCATTCCAAAATATCTTTGAGAAACTATGAAATCCATTCCAACCATCACCATTGAACCATGGAATGATACAATTTCTTGGAAAATACCATTGTATATGCATTTCAACATCATGTATAATCCCTCTAGATAATCATTTCACCATCCTAAACATATCTGTCTCTCTAAGAAGTATGGTTTATATTCATATCCCTTTATATAATCATTACAATAGTAAATTCATCCAATCCCCATATATAAGCATTAATGCATTAATCTGGGACAATTTCTATATACTTGCATTAAACAGTGAATTTATACCTCGCCTTTTATATAATAATCACAACATCAAACTCAAAATAGGTCACAATAGTAATCATATCACAATATTATATCATAAGACTCAATGATTAATTATAAAAATTACCATATGTCTTTCAATTTTATATTCATTTTCATAACAAATTATTGACATTAATTTCTATTAACAATAATCTATTACCAAATTCATGTTATATCATAAAATAACCTATGTTTTTATATCACGATAAACACACTTTAATAAATTTTTCTTTTCATTATTAGTCAATGATATCCACACCCACAAGTAGCCACAAGTTTGTCCACAATAGAGTTTAACTAAAAGGATCCAAGGAATAATCCCATCCATGATTTATAATCATTAATCATTAAATTATGTAATGTCAACAATATGCTGGAAAAATTGTTATACTTAATATTATTAGTAATTAAACCTTCCATTTGGATTGGTCTTATACTACCTATATTTTTTGAGAGATCAAACTAACTCTATTAAAGAGAATGTTATGTAATTGTAATTAATTTAAGTAAACATAGTTTAATATAGTTTATGCATCCTAATTTGTGGATCTATTTAAAATCAATTTGAAGGAGAAAATACTACTTAAGATGAGAATTTTTGGGGTGGAGAGGTGGCGAGGCGGCGAGGGTATATGGTTCGGGGGTTACTAGGGGGAGTCTCATGAGGGTCGGGGGGAGAAGGGGGCGGAGGGGGAGAGGGTGTTGGGGTTGAAAGAACATTTTATCGGTGGTTTATAAAAAACTGCTACTAAATCATTAATAAAATATTTAGCGACTGTATAGTAAACCACCGCTAAAAACCTTCGCACAAATCAATTAATGTTGTAGTGTACATGAATGAATATGAGTACATGGGTGAGCATAGTAATCATAATAACATAACAAGAATAGGATCATAAAAATCATATGAATAATTCTTACAATATAGAACATTCTTAATAATAAACATCACAAACAATATGGATAATGAATAATGTGAACAAATCTAGCATCATGTTCAAGCGTAGCATATGTGTATAAAAGTCGATACATAGATTGTGAACAATGATATCATCATGTTCATGCATAATAATCTCATGATATAAAAAATATTACTAATTTTATTGGAGGGATATATAATTCCTTCCCACCTTCCATATCATAACATTCTCATGATCATGTATTCCACATAGAAAGGAAACATATATCAATCATAAACATGAAATAAACAATAAAGAAAATAATTAGTTGAATAGTGATGATTTATAGAATATGTCAAAAAAACATATAGGTTATCAAAAGAATAAAGTAAAAAATAGTTATAGATATTCATGGGTTTTTATAAAGAAATGATTATAGTTTAAGAAGATAAGAATAAAAATCATAAGAAGAATCAAAAATGGGATTCATGAATAAATACATTATAAATAATCATTGAATAATGAATTATATTTCATATCAACAAAGTTGAAGAAATCATATCCCTATAAGTAAAAATGGAAATAAAAATAAATGTAATTTTGAATGTGTAAAGTGTCATAAACCAGTCTAAGATGAAATCCAACCTGAAACCCAACCCGAACTGCAACATAACATGAAAGGAATTCTTGACCCCCACTGGTTGAAAAATAGTCCATGGGCATCAAAGAATGCATTTGGACTTATTTTAACATAAAAATACCTACATCCATTCCCCATACATAACATACCCAAATTAACATAAACTACATTACATGTTCATACACATCACAACCAACATCTACACAATTCTATAAAGTAAAGATATGTACATGTGATAAGATTCTTTTTATATTCCCAACCAAAATCAAAATAACCGAAATGGGAGACAACTAAAAAAATAACAATAGAATTATTGTGGCATGAGGGGAAGAACCCACCACATCTCCACCATCAACACTTGCTAGGAGATGGTCACACTATCAAGAGCGTCCACTACCACATCCATAGTTGGAAATACCTTTACTTTTTCTATAAAACGTGAATTCTATAAATACCGATAGGTTATATGTAGGGTGTGATCTCACATTCCCTGTAGGATACCACCATATTTTCTAGACATAACCATTATGAGATTGATAAAAATTCTATATTTTAAGGAAATTAATGAAGTCTTGTTTTAAAAACATTTTTTTTGTTTTGAATGAAAGATAAATTGTGCAGAAACGATTGAATGAAAGTAAACATAGAACAATAAACTTGGTCCAACCCCTAAGAAAATATATCACATAGTAACTAGTATCCTCATACTCTCAGTGTTCAATCACAACTATATATCTATTCATGAATGATACGCTAGAGAGGTTATCGCCAATGTTTTAGAGGTACTCAGAACATCATCATCATGTTTTTTTTACTATTATACCATCATCCTACTAGAAATATTAGGTCAAACCCAAGTGTCTCCCCCATCATTCTAGTCCATAGCCCACCTGTCCAGATCCCCAGTGTTCCCCAATGATATATTCCATTTGTAAAACATTTCTAAACCATTTCAATCCCTTTTTAATATACCAACACATAATATTCCATATCACATCATTTCCAATCATCACCCAAGAGGTGAACCATTCCAAGAGTTTTACATATACCAAAAAACAATGAAACCATCCATTTACTCATTAAAACATTTTGGAGAACGTTTTCAAATAAATAAAATATCATTTAACTCAAAAAATAATAGCACAATATGGAATAACCTACCTTTCCATTCAAAATCACCATCAACTAAGTGAGAATTATAAGAAAAAACAAGATACAGTTCAATAGAACCAAGAAAGCCCCAAAAAATCAATATAAAAATTAAAAATTTCCAATTTTATACATACTAGGTCAACACAAATAGTAGAGCTAAGGAAACCTAATTTAAATTGAAGAAGATTCCAAGGAAGGAAGATTAGAAGGACTTACATGAGGTTTCCTTGATGATCCAAGATCAAATACACAAAAATTATATCCAAATGAGAGAAGGGGATATGGGGGGATGTTCAATGTGTTTTTGAAGTAAAAGGTTTTTTAAATGATGGTGATTTGGGTTTAAAACATAGAGGGAAAAATGAAATTTCTAATTTTCAAATGATCTGGTTGGACGCAAAGTTTGGCCACATGAATTAATATACTATGCACCGACCATTAGCTCCCTCTATACCATGGGGAGGGGTTGTACGGTAATAATAAAGGGGATGAATCATTATTTTTATCCTAGCCTAGATTTTTTAATATACCCACTCTCTAAGCCACATGGTTTGCATAGGGTCGTAGCATGATTTCAATTTTGTGCTGATAGTGTTCCACACTCTATCTATCCTAAAGCCTCTATGTTTTCTCAAAAATGTCTAAGAGAGTTACGGAACAATACAATGACCAAAAATAAATGATAAAAACTTCTAAAAGTCACCATGGGTGTGGAAATTATCCCCACTATGAAATCTTTGTGTCCCCAATAAGTCAATATATAGTGTGATCAGAGAAGAAGTGAGGGTCGGCCAAAGATCCCAGTTCACGTTTCCAGTTCTCATCATTCTATTTTCACCAAAAATCCCAAAATAATGGAATGTATTTCCCCCAAAATATCCTTAACCTAGGAATCAACAATATGAATTGTATGTGTGGTCAATGACATATTGGGTTCCATCTCAAGATTTTCCAAGCTTAACACATGATATAGATCTTTATTATATGTTTTTAAAAAGTGAGAAATGTAAAATGTTGTAATTCAACAAAAATTTAGAAATAAAACCATAAGTTATGACACCTTGTCGATCCTCTTGATAATATCAAAGGGTCAAATAAACTTCAACGTAAGCTTCCCCCCTTACCAAGATAGTAATGACCCAAATGAGGTGATACATTTAGAAACACCATTTCAGCCACTGGGAACTCTAAATCCTGATGTCTAGATTATCATTTTCCTTAATGAATTTAAGATATTAAAAACAGATGTCAGGTCATCAAGATCTTATCTATAATTTCCTACACAATGTTTTGTCCTAGTAAATAATTCTCACACACTTATATCTAGAATAGAGGATATTGACATGGTAGACCATACAACGCTTCTAAATATGTTAATTTCCTAAAGGATTATTAAATTTTATTATAATAAAATTATACCAATAGAAGATATTTATCCCATGAACCACTAAATTCCAAGTCACAAGCACAAAATTTCTCCACCTCTTACAATATCTAATAGAAGTTGTCGGGGTGGATATAAATAATTACTAAAACCATTATTTTCATTCTCATAATGCTTACTCTTATTCATAGATGACCAAAATACACTTTTTATTAGTTCCATAAGAATTATATTTAACCCTAACATACCATCCAAGTTGATTTCTACCATTAGAGCATGGTTAGAAACTTCATCATAGGTATTTGGCATAAAAAGTAAGGCTTGAGATAAAAAATATAACCACAAACCAATTCCAAACCACTAATCTTTCTTCCTTTCATTAAAAACTACATTAGCAAAAAAGATGACCATCTCTGTGAAGCCATTGGAATACACCAAAACAGAACGTTCACCCTAATAGTGGTCTATGAATTCTGAGGTCTTAGAAAAATCCAAAGTCTTAGGGAAGTACAACTAATTGATTATAAACATGATTTCCACTCATTACAAAATCTTATGATTCCCACCTTGAACCATAGACTCCCACCACATGAGACTAGGTCCATCCAACAAAAACATCATACACATCACCATAATAGTATCCAAAGTCCTGAGGAACTAAAATATACTCTAAAAAATCCCCACCTAGAATTCCACTTCATGGGGACCAATGATTGTATATATGGAAGGGGGTTTATGCTTAAGGAACTTCTGATCTTGATCTCTTCTTAATCCAAGTTCATCTTCTTTAACTTGGGTAGGACTTGATCCCTCTCCATGATATGTAGCATTGATTTCCAGAACCACTTCCTCAATTAATCATTGATCAACTTGTGAGGAAGAACTCTCTTTGTAATCCTTTATTGGTTGTATTGGAGGTCTTTAGAGGGGAATGTTACTTCATATGCCAACCAACAATGGAAAATAACCATCAATACATAAAATATGGATTTACATTAAACGACATATTTAAACACCCACAATGTTCATCATAGAATCACAATGATGTAATCCATATGTCAAACCACTCCACCCAACCTTGGTTTCCATTAACATTCTATATCTTATGCATTAAAATAGAATGAGTAGTCATATAAGTTTCCCAAAATCTCATGGTAACCCAAGGTGTTTCATGAGGTATTTTTTCCAGACACCCCACTAGAAACCATAACGTAGAGCCCTGATATTCATAGAACCCTTCTACTGAGACTCTCACAAATATCATAATTAAAGTAATGTGAACCTGATCTATTACTATAACAAATTTTTACCTTCTTTTAGGTATTTTTCATCTCTCTATTTATTTACCTCTAAATTGGGGAGAATTTTGGGGATTTTTGGGATAGAGAGTCATTTCTGTGGAAAATGAATAAATGTTAGTGGGTGTGTTTTTTTGGAATTAATGTATTCTTAGAAAAAATGAGAAAAAGGATTAAGAAGATATATTTGGGGGTTTATGTGTACTGAGGGTATTCTTATAATTGTTTCAATATAATATGTCTCTTAGAAGATTTCACATCATCAAAGGGTTACAAAGTGTGATTCTATTTTCAGGACGATGGTGTGATATAGTTTAGAGTGTAAATTGATTAAAAATTGTGAAGTCAGTTCATGTTGTGAAAAGTACGATTGGTTTTTTTAACTGAGGGGATTTATTTTTCATCTTATATGGACTTATTTTATTTCACATTGTGAATTCGGGATTCACGTCATAAAATTTTCATGGTTAATAGGTTTTTATGCACTGCATGTCTAATTTTATTTTCATTCATCTATAGTCTTCTATCTTGAGACCTTGGAGCTCTCATAAAATTATTTTGGTGATTTCTACTCCTTTTAGAACATTTTTAGTGATTTATCATCATTATTGTTGCACTACAGCGCTATGGGTAAGTGAGTATTCTGATTCCTAATTGTCATTGGTCATAGTAGCACTATTTCGCTACTTTATTCAGACATGTTGGTTGTGTGGGTTAATTCAATTGATCCATTATATGTTTATTGTGTTATATTCTTCCAAATTTTTAACAATGTGTTGGTTGTAGTATGTCATGCAATGTTCTTGAGGTATGTGTTGTGTTTTCTTCTTGTCCAACTATTTCTATTATTGAATTGATTCTGACATGTAAGGAATGATTCATGGGCCTCAGTTGTTGTATTTGAATTCTTCCATGTTATTGGATCCTATTGTGGGTGTGTGCCACCCATGTCTGAGTTAGGTGGTTTCATCACTATCATTTTTTTGAAGAATTGTATTTATCTACTTTTAATCATTTTTTATAAATAAATTCGCATGATTAATTTGTGTGTATTGAAATAGTCGTTTGAGAAAATAAAGTTTCCCCTTATTTTGGTAAATGAAAAGGTATTTTAAAATAATTTTGAAATAGATTTATGAAATGAGTTTCAAAGAATTATTTTAATTAAATATTTTTTTTTAAATGTATAACATATGAATCCTTGGGTAGATAGGTGTAATGTATAGAAATATTCCCGTCTATTGGTACAGATGGATGGTTTACTCATGGGGTGTCCCTATAATAACTCCACCCATTGTTCTAGGGACTTGTTAGACACATTTTAGAGATCCAAATTCGAGTTTGTTCTTATTCTCTCTAGATTTGAGGCATATGTAAAGATTCTTATTGTGTACTATTGTCTATGTTTGGGTACGTGTGTCCTAGCTAGCCTAACCACTTGTGATCCTTGTCTTACTGTTACAAGTTATTTAGGTTTGGATGGACTTTTATTTTGATATGACATATTATACATGATTTTATTTAAATAATTCGATATATGTTATATGATTTGAAACAATTTTACCTAGATTATTTGGAACTATTGAAGAAGGGAAATTTTATTACCATGATTTTGATATAAAAAGTTTTTAACTGATTATCATGCCTTGTTTTCTTTAAAGTTGTGAATGTTTGTATTATTGTAAGGGATCTTAATATATAACACCTAGGTGAGATCCTAGTAAGCCTATTTATCTCACCCCTGTAAACCCATTCAAAAATTATTAGGACTTGTAATGTATTTTGATGTTGGGAAAATAAAAGAAACAAAGTAAAGTGGTGATGTTTCTATCATCTTTGTCTTGGTATCCTTGTTTTCTCATGCTATCACATGATGTAGTTGTTTTAGTTTTAGTTGTTATTTTATTTTTCAATTATTCCTTAGGGATTTTTGGGATACTTTTTAATTATATCGCTTAACTATTTTCTTTTTTATATGACATATATTTCTTGTTTTAATCTTCCTCTATTTCATCCTATCAGATATATAAATATATTTGTCATGTTTTCTACTTACATTTGGGATAAATTACTCCCTCTAGTTGTTATTGATTCCTAGGTGCTAGTTTCCAACCAATGGGGATTGGTAATTCCCAATATATATATGTGACAGTTTAGGTTGGGAACCAATTTTAGGGGGTTAATTGTGTTAGGTTCATCATAGTTTTGTATCAAAGGGTAGGTTGTTCTTCGTTTTGGGAAGTTGTTATACAAGAGATATTATTGTAGGGAATTGAAAGGTAGGTTTTTTTTATTACCTAGTAATATATTAGAATGAAAAGACTAAAGATACCATGGGATGTTGGGATGTGTGTCTCTATTTTTGAGTTATTGATCTTAATCTTACTTTTTTCTTATGTTTTTCTTGTTTGAACTGATAATATATTATTGTTTGATAATTTCTTCAATTTCGGTGTGCAGTGGAATGCCTTAAAGGCACCTTCCATCAGTTCCTTAGGAGGGTTTAGTGGATACTCTTCAATGTAATCTACCTCTAGATCATAATCTTATTGAGGCTATCATATGGGTAGTTTATGGTATCGACCAAAATGTACCGAAAGTCCAAAACATGGATATCATGGTATAACTAGGAGTTGTAGGAGAAAGGTATAAATAATCCAAGTTCTTATAAAAAAATAAATCATCTTTTAGAGTTATAAATGAACCTCATGAGGTGGAGGACTAGCTGGACAAGATCAATCATATCATCAACTTTATAGACAACCCTAATAATATCAAGGCAAAGTATACAGTGTTAAGACTCAAGGGACTGAGACAGTGATGGTGGGATTCCATGGTAAAAGCATATAGAAAATTGTTCTTGGATCATTTGTGTTTTAAAAATCTCTTCTTCTAGAATTTATAGCCAGAGAATTTGATGATGGAGAATTCTTTGGAGTTCCTATCCTTACATTAAGGAGAACGTTCAGTTTTTGCATACACCAAACAGTTCATACAGTGGGTTTCTTTTTATCCAGAGGTAGTAATGAAGGATCTGGTGAAGGCTCAAGAGTACCTATAGGATTTTTGACTAGATATACGATGGTAGGAATTAATAGTCAGTATTTTTACTTATGAAGAGGTTGTAGACAAGGAATTGATGGTGGAGATAGATATATTAGTCAAGGATGTTTATTCACCCTCTTATATACCACCTATTGAAATCTTTATTGCCACATGGTGGAGGAAAATTAAGTTGTGGGATTATTGTTGGAGTGATGGGGGTGGTTCTCATCAAATCACCTCCTCTTTACCTTCAGTTATAGCTATTATTGTGCTTCTAACCTACTATTAGTGAAGCATGTTTTGACACACCCAATTTTCTTGTTCCACACCTGTGAAGATATGTAATAGTTTTGGGAACTATGGTCATCTACATCATTTCATCTAGGATAATTATACATCTAATTTTGGTCAAGGATCATCAAATTACAAGACTAATACATCACAGTAAGTTTCATCAAATACTACAAGGCTCTAGCCACAAGCCTCAAGAGTGAATCACCTTCATGCAGGGGTTGAGTTTCCAGTGGATGTAGATGTGAGTTCAATTATAGTGAGAGATATTATATTTATTTCACTTCTATAATTCCTATATTATTTGATACATGAGAATACCACATTTTTATATCTAGCTATTTTGTGGATATGGTAAAACATCCAACGGAAAAGATATCATTTATTATGGAATTAGAGAAACATGTTCTAAATAGAAATGAGCAACGATTTCAGTGTCCTTCTTGTTTGCTGTTGGTAGTGGATATAAAGATAGTATAGGATTTCCTCACCCTAAATCGTGATCTATTTTATGTCATTATCAGGATGGATTAGATTATTTCTCACCCGGATGATATTGATTGTTATTATTAGTTTGTTTTTCTCTTTATTTATAATGGGACATATCTAGTGTTTTGGGGAGAGTGGGATCTGAGGTATGGTCATACAGGAACTTCCCACCAAGAGATCATAATTTTCTTGGTTGTTTTAGTAGTTGATATTTATTAAATATCTTCTTTTATTGATTATCATACTGTTATTCAATACTTTCCTGACATTTCCCCGTATGATTTTTGTAGTTTTACATTAGAGAGGGTGGTAGAGAGTATTATTTATCTTGTTCTATGTACATATCCAATATTGGTACCCTCTTATTGTATGGAACAAGTAGAGATGAGAGAGATCAAGATTAAGTTGGATGTTTTGATGGTAAAGGGTTTTTTCTAGTGTTTCACATTGGTCAGGCCCTATGCTCTTTTTTAAGAAGCCATATGGTTTAATCTGACTATGTGTGGACTGTCAGAAGTTGAACTAGGTTATGGTTAAGAATAAGTATCATTTTACCCATTGGGATTATATATTCGACCAATTGAAATGGGAAATGTTGTTTTCAAATATTGATCATTGGTTAGGTTACCATTAGCTTATATTTTTGGAGTATGATTTACCAAAGATGTTTTTAGAAGTAGGTATAACCCATATAAATATATTGGGATTCAATTTTTCTTGAAACAAAATCCACTAGTTTTTATGGATTTGATGAATCTTAAATTCAATGAGTATCTATAATCTTTTTTGGTAGTTTTAATGGATAATATTTTGGTTTATTTAAGATCTGACCATAAACATGTACACCATTTGATTTTGATTCTAGAAATCTCACGGAGTCACTGTTTTTATAGAAGGTTTTCAAAATGAAGTTTTTATATTGATGAAGTTATGTTCTTCATATAGCTGATTTATTTTCAAGGATTATCAGTTTAACCTAAGAAGGTGGATGTTGTCTTATAATGGGAAGATCCACAAATTTTCTTTAAGATTCAAATATTACTTGGTAATATTGGGAAATAATGATAGTTATTCAAGGATTTATAAAATATGGAATCACCATTTACTAATCTTATCAGGAAAGGGGATAAAATTTTATGGGTCGAAAACTGTTAGTCTTATTTCGACGAGCTGTAATGAATCCAAAAATCAGCTCCTATTCAGATCTTAAATGAGACCAGTAAAGGGTATATGGTTTTATGTTATACTCCTGGTGATGTTATGGGTAGTTTTCATAAGATTAATGATTATGTGGTACATTAAAAAAATCACTATCTTTTAATACAAGAGAAGAATTACCCAACTTTTTATTTAGAGCTTTCTATGGTTATGAATGCGCTTAAATTTTGGAAGCATTATCTTTTTGGGGAGAGTTTCACGATCAACTCTAACCATAAGAGCCTAAGGTATATATTTTATATGAAATAAATGAATCTTAAATAGATTATATGGGTAAAATACTTTCATAAATTTGATTTCTACATCAACCACACAACGAGAATCGAGGATGTCCTTACAAACACTCTCAGTAGGAAGTTACCTTAACAGGCTATTCTGGAATTGAAGGAGAAGTGGAACATATGGGACTCTTCACTTAGTTTAACATGGATTATCTATTGAATGTTTTAAGAATGATTATGACAAGTGTTTAGTTATTATCATCTCTCAAGGAGACCATTCTTTAGGATCATTAGTAGGATGATGGGTTCAAGTAAATTTGGGAAACCCTATATGGTGGGGTGACTATTTATAGTTGGAATCTCTCTTTAGATGTTATTCTCCATTTGGGGATCAATTTTCAACCCAAAATCTATATGTAACTTTATTTTTCTTCCTATCATATTTATTCATGGTTCATTCATATTGGA
Organism: Viscum album; assembly: GCA_963277665.1. Classification (NCBI taxonomy): domain Eukaryota; kingdom Viridiplantae; phylum Streptophyta; class Magnoliopsida; order Santalales; family Viscaceae; genus Viscum; species Viscum album. Next base: position 1,997,417,537 of record OY728151.1, read on the forward strand.
ACTATGAATATGTATTATAATATTATAAGGTGATTCTGTTCATTGGGTATGAAGCTTTGCATTGCGGATTATTTTCCTCATTATTACACCTACTAAAATATAAGGAAGAAAATCAAAAACCTTCTAGGTTCCTCCATCTTCTTCTAGTTGTGGTTTATAAATATAACCCATTTTCCAGGGTCTTTTTATTAAATTACCAAGGACTATCCAAGGGAGGAATGCTATCTATGTGGTGAATGATTGGTTAATAATGTTAGCACACTTTTTTCTAATTAGGGACACCACTAAAGTTTAATACCAGGTTAATATAGATGTACAAGATATTGTGATGATTCAATGAGTTCCCTCTTCTATTGTTTCATACATGGATCATTGGATTTCCTCATGATTCTAGAATAGTCTTCACGAGGTAATGGGGACTCAAGTAAAGTTGGGTAATGTATACCATCCATATATAGATGGTCAAACTAAGTGTTCTATTCAGATCCTAGAAGATATTCTACATGGATTTTTCTTAGATTTTAGTTGATAATGGGACATCCATCTAGGACTGGTTGAGTTTGTTTATGAAAAAAATTATCAGTCATCGATCATAATTCCTACCTTAGAGGATTTGTATTATCTCCCAAACATGTCACCTCATTGTTGGGTAGAGTTGGGAGAGGCCTTTCTTGTAGGACTGAGTCTCATTTTGGAGTCATTGGTGAGGGGTCAAGATATACATCTACATACATTTATACCAGAATGTTTTAAGACATCATATGAGTACCATCAGAATCATCATTTGTAGTTTACTATTGGTGCTTGTATATTCATGAAATTTTCTTTTCACTTGGGTTATTTTTGTATTGTAAAGGGGATAAATTTGGATCTGAGATATGTTGGACTATTTGAGGTCATTGTTCATCTTGGGAATTTTTCTTATCAATTGTAATTTCAAAATTAGTTTATGACAATTCTTGATGTTTTCCACATTTCTTACCTCAATAAGTATCATCCTGATTTTTCTCATGTTTTGGGTTGGGAAGAGATTTATATGGATCTAAAAAATTAATAAAATTGGGAATCCATTAGAGATTGTTCAATCTCAGGTAAATTTCTTGGGTAGGAAGTTGATTCTATAGGTTAGGGTATTGTGGAAATATATGATCATATTCTCATGAGACATATTTTAATTATTCATCCATGAGGGAGTAGTGGACTCACCTTATTTAAGAAACATTTCTTCCAAATGACTTCCCAGTGATAGAAATTCTTATGGTGGGGATTTTGTAACATCTTGTATACTTTTTCAGGTATTTCTCCACTCTTTTTTCATTTCCCACTTTTTTTATATATTTTGGGGCTTTTAATGATGGATATCCTTTTATAATGACATAATAATGGGTGTCTCATCCCACACTACAAAGAATGTCATGGTTGTGATTTATTTGTTTATTACTTATTGAATAGATAGAAGTAACCCCAATATTGTGGAGGATGTTGTGCTTCAATACCAAAACCACACTAGTTGGGATTTAGGGCCACATTCTTAATGAGTCTATGGAAGGATGATACCATTTAACCTCACATAATTTGAAGATATAGTCAGATTAACCCCGCTTTCCAAGGAGGCGGTTGGGTTATCACATAGTTGATTTGTTATGTTGAGACACTCATCCCATGAGAAGTGGTATTATAGGATTTTTTTCTCACGATGTTTGTGTAATGATTCCAGTTAGGCCTTGGTGGTGGGAGAAAAGTCATGTTGTGTCACAGTGGTGGTGAATCGATTGAGATGGGTACACTCCTTTGAATGTCAGAGGCATAAATGACACTCTGGAGGGTATTTTTTGAGGATATATATGTTTTCATTATATAAATATGTTGGACCACAGAGAAAATCATGAGGAGAGAGTTTCCCTTTTCCTTGTATGGAATCCATCTAGTTTGAAATAGATCATTTCACATACATACTTAAGTCCATGATACTACATACATGTGGGCATGCATGGAATGGTGGTGGGAGAATTTCATTACCTTGTCATGGGGGTCTCTTCCAACACCAGTAAGGACATAAAGATTGTGGTTCATGTGGTTTTTCCTTATAAATCAGGTGAATATCACCACGAAAATGTATTGGATAGTTTGTGCCAGTCTCGAAAGTACCCTGGTTGGGAGTTGGTGTCACTCTCCTGATGAGTCCATAGAGGGATGAATCTAGTGAACCTCACATAATTTGAAGAGCTAGATATATGAACCCCACCCACCAAGGAGGGGGATATGATGCCACATGGGATATCTATAGTGTTGTGATTCTCAACCCTTGACACTGTTCTTCGAAAAATTACCTAATTTTCAAGGTTGTATTTTTCTTTTAATTAATGGATTCCAAGAATAAATTTGTAAAAATTATTAAGAAGACATCATTTGGGGTCTGGGTTGACTCTAGGGATATTTATAAGTGTTTCTATAAAATCTTCCTACTGGATAATTTTACATCATGAAGGGGTTACACAACATGAATATCTATCTAGACTAATGTCATTAACTATTTTAGAGTATGAATCATTTACATGTCGTCAAATGGGTTCACATTGTGGAAAGTTTGATTGGTGATTTCTAACTGAGGAAACAGCTTTTTTGGTGTATATGGTATTCATGGATTTCACTTCGTGAATGTAGGATTCAAATTGTGAAATTTTCACATTCTATAGTGTTTTATGTGTTACACATCTGATTTTATTTTCATTCGGCCACAACCTTATCCCATACGACCTTAGAGCTCTCTCATGTGATGTGGGGGATCTTCTAATCCTTTTAGGTCATTTAATTCAATGATTTATCTTCATGGTGGTTGTGTTATGTTTCTCTGGGTATTTAATCCTTCTTCTACTTCATTTTAATCAATCTCATTAACACCATTTCACTACAATTTCAAATCTATTGGTCATGTGGTGTTGATTTTATTGATTATTTCTTAATATGTTGTACGATCTTCCTATGAAGGCTGGCCTTTATGTTTTTTGTTTTGAGGCATGATATTTTATTGAGTTACATGTTATGTTATATTATTCACTAAATGGTTTTATTTTTTAATTGATTTTCGTTGTAAGGGTTGATTTTAGGACCTATATTCTATTCATTGTGTTCTATTTTTTTGGTTGATCCTATTTCAGGTATGTGCAACCAATGTTTGAGGTAGGTCGTTCAATATCTTGCCCATTTTTTGTGAAATATATTTATATTACATTATAAATTGTTTTATAAATGAAATAACATGATTGAATTGTGTGTTTTGAAAAGGATTCTTGAGAAAATATGTATTTCCCCTTTTTTGGTAATGGAAAATTTATTTCCAAATCATCGTGTAATGAAATTATGAATTGTTTTTCAAGGAATGATTTTGGTGAAATTGTTTTGAAAACATATCACATGGGAATAGTTGGTTACATAGGTTGAAGGTGTTGCAATTTTCATCATCCATTAATTATTTTCTGGGATTCACTCATGGAGTGTTACTCATCTCCCTTGGACTGTTGTTATAGGGACTTGTTAAACATTGTTGGGAGGTTAATTTTATAGCATGTTCTTTTTCTCTATAGTTTTGATGCATAAGTCTCGAGGCTTAATGAATGGTACTGTATGTGTCTGGGTATGAGTGTTCTAGCTAGCCTGAACTTTTTTTATCATTAGTGTGATGTTACCTATGATTTTAGTTTCAATACATATGTATTTAGATATGAGGTGTGATATATGCTTTATTTTTACTACTTTGATATATTTGATATGATTAGAGAATATTCTACAAAGATTATATGGAACTATGAAAAAGGGAGAAATGTTTTAACATGGTTTTGATAAAAAAAAAAATTTAGCTAATTATCATACATTGTTTCATTAAAATAGTGAATGTTTGGGATTTTTGAACACAAACATGATATGAATCACCTAAGAGGGATACTACTAAGCATATTTATCTCACAATTTATAAACCCCTTTGATAATGTGTAGAATTGTTTTTGTCTTTTGATGTAGGGAATGGAAAGGCTACATAGTGAGGAAGTAATGTTTCTTTTATCTATGTCTAGGTAACTAGTGGTGAGATGGTGGGAGTTTTCCCATACTATCACATGGAGTAACTGTCTCCATTTTAGTTGTCTTATGTTGTTTGACTTCTTCCTTAGATATTGTTTTGCTACTTTTGAGTTTTATTTCTTTTTCTGTTGGAGTTATTCCTAAGATATTGTTTTTCTACTTTTGAGTTTTATTTATTCTATTGCTTCTATTTTTATATTAAATATTTCTTTTTTTATTGTTTATTTATTTCATCTCATCCTGTATATATATGTGTGTGTCTTTTTTATGCTTCATGATGGAAAAAATCATTCCCTCCGGTTGTTTTTTATGTCTCTGTTCTCATGTCTATCCCATGGGGATTAGGAACTACCATCAGGTGTGTGATGGTTTGGGTCAGGTACATGATTGATTGGGTTATCTATGTTGGGTTATTCACAAGTACCACTTTTACACATACAAATATTGGTTACCATACAACTCAATAGCTAACTTATCCCATAGTATGTCCAAAAGGGTATTCTCAATCCCGATAGTATTGAAACTAGTGTATGGGTATCAAATAACTACTTCGGAAGGATTTTCTCCAAACAAAGTCCAAAATCCATTCCCTATACCTAATATTACTATTTGACATAAACAACATGGAATGTACATACACATCACAAATAACATCTACAAAAGGCTATACAATAGAGATATATACATGTGACAAGATTCCATTTAGAATCCCAGTTGGAACAAAATGGACCAAAAGGGGAGAAAATGAAAAATGGAACACTATCTTTCTTATGTAATGAGGGCTAGTTCCCACCACATCACCACCATCAACACTTAATATGGAAAGACCTCACTATCAATATCAATCACTTGCACTCCCATACTAGGCCTTACCTTTTCCTATATCAGACCAAATAATGTCTACATATACCCATAGGGGATATAATATGTTTGATCTCACTTTGTCAGCAAGATACAACCATATTTTTCATGCATATCCATTATGAGATAGATAAAAATGAAAAAATTTATGTAATGTAAAGTAGCATGGATAAAAAAACATGTTTTATTTTTAAAATAAATATAAAAAGTGTGAAAACAAATATAGTTAGATAAAAATAGAACAAAAACCTTGGGAAAATCACTAAAAAGCTAGATTACATAAGTTTTGGGATCCTTATACTCTCAATGATCTCTCACAATCATATCTACCCTTAGGAAAAAAACAATAGAGAGGTCATTTCCAAAGTTATAGTGGTAATAAAAACATTATTGTCATGATTAGTTACTATTTCAGTGTCATCCTTCTAGGAATAATTGTCATACCCTATCATCTCGTCCGAAATACTTGTATATAGCCTACCCTCCAAGATACATATGGTTCCCAATTCCTATATTCCATTTTCAAAACCATCCCAACCCAATTAAATCTATTTTAAACATTCCAACACATCACATTCAATATAACATAATTTACATCCATCATCCAAGATTTAAACCATTTCAAGAGATTTACACACATATAAATCCATTGAAACCATCAATTTTACAAAAAACCATTTTAGGGAAAAAAATTGAAATAAAATTATGAAAAATTTACTCATCAAATTATAGAAAAATGTAGAACCAATTACCTATCCTTTCAAAATCATCAGCTAATAGGTCTGAACCACAAGACAAGGACATAGGATATTCCATGGAAGAGATAAAACAACACCTATATCAAGATCCAAGCTAAAAATTTCATAATAAACATAAACTAGATCCACACAAGCATTAGTGAGAATGACCCAATGGAGAGGGAAGAAGAGGCCAATTAAGGAAGATAGGAAGTACTTCCATGAGGTTTCCTTTAATAAACAAGATCAAATCAACCAAAAATTAGATACCAAAGTGAGTGGAGAAGATGCAGGATACGAATAGAGCTATGTAATTAGAATGGGTAGAATTGGGAGGAGTTGATTTGGGTTAAAAATGACAAGGATAAAAAAGGAAATTTTAATTTTTAAAAGATATGGTAGGCTGTAAGGTTGGATACATGATGTTCTAGAACAATAATTCCCTATGTCCCTTGGGAAGGGGATGCTTCCTGGGAAGCTGGGGGCTGGCACACAACTATGTTCCTAGCTATGTGATCTTTAAATACCTACTATCTAGGTGACATAGTTTACAGATGGTTGGTACATGGTTTCTACTAACCATGCACTGATCATGTGCCTCTCTCTTTTGGGACCAAAAACCACCATTTTCCTGCAAAACTCCTAGGATAGCTATAGAATATTAGTAAGATCTAAAATAAAAGTGGAATACCTAGAAAATAAACATCGGTGAGGAATAATTCCACAGCCCGGATTGCCCAAACGCTTGTCATGCGTGGAAAATATTTAACCTCAGGAACACACCCTCATACACCAAAGGCTATCGACTATTATTAAGGGCTTGAAATATTCATAAAATACTATTCCCTATATTATACGGCCCAAACTTCATTCCCAATTCTATAAAAAAATTGATATGGCCCAGCCATATAATGGACATCCCAAAAACTTGTACACAAAAAATTGTATTCTCCAAGGGCACCCTCAATCCAAAATAGAAATAATAAATCTATATATATAATGAAATAATAAATAAAATATTCATGCTTGATAAAAAAAGAATAAAATACAAATACATGGAATAATGGATAATTCACATTCTAAATAAGAACTAAAATTATTTCCCCCTCCGACCTAAATCAAATAATATCATAATGAATCCTTAGCCTCCATTACCTAAAAATTGAACCATGTATCAATCTCCCAGAAATAAATATACCCTAAAATAAAACATTAAATCCCATTCCATGTATATGGGTAGGGGTAGGATTGTAATTTTGTCATGGAATCCTAAAATCTTGATTGGCCCAGCTCAGAAACCTGAGCATCCTAGCCTGAAAAATCCCAACTCGGGCTGGCTCAGTCTTGAGCACATGATTCATCATATCGTGCCTAGACCTCAGTGGTTTTACCACTGGCTTGTGGCTTACCCATTGGACTATATGATGAACGACTCATAAATTCTTGCATAACTTAAAAACTAACCGTGAAACTGCTGGAAGGGAGACTTGAACCCCCTACCACAAGCTTCCAAGGTTGCACCTGGAGGAACTGCCCCGCGCAGTTCAACATGTTTTAAACTATAATCCTTAATATAAATATTACTTTTATATATATATATATATATTCATATACATATATATAAATAAATACTATATATATGTATATTTATATATATGTATATGTTTATGTATATATCCATACATCCATCTATCTGTTAATTGAAACTAAAAAACACGACACCTCAACCCCAGCCAATATTAGTTCACACCCCGCAAACCCCCTCCCCTTCCATATTTATTCCTTCAATGAGAAAAATGCTCAAATACCATATTAATTTTTTTTAAAATTAATTACCAATCATTTATTTATTTAAAATAACATGAAATTAATTGTTTTATATTGATTTAATGATTTTTAATTGTTATGAATGTCATTCATTAGAATGATAGATATTTATTTATATAATCCAGTTCTTGAATATTCATTTTTTAATCTATTGATTTCAAAAAAATATTTAACCTTTAATTATTTTCTAAATTAGTCTATATTTTATATTTTATTAAATTAAAGAAAATATTATATATTAGATATATATATATATATGTATATCTATATATATCTGTATGTGTACATATATGTATATATATATATGTATATGTATATATATATATATGTATTTATATGTACATATATATATATATATATGTCCATACATCTATAAATCTATTAATAAAAACTAAACAAATACTCCCCAATCCAACCCAACTTTAGTGCATTCCTCGGGCACCCCCCTCCAATTATGTATTATATTTTTAGAAAAATTGGTCAAACCCAAATTAAATTAAATTAATTAATTTTAATTCAAATATTTATTAAAAATAATCATCAATTAAGTGTTTTATTTATATTTTATGATTTATAATTATAATGATTGTTATTTTCTGTGATTATTGATATTTATTTAGACTAGGTAGTCACCAACAATTCAATTTTTAAAAGAAAATTTTTAAATAAATTATCTGAAATTTATTTATTTACTTAATTATTCAATATTTTAGTTTTTTATAAAATTAAAAAATTTATTATTATAATTATAATAGGTATGCGATGTTGAGGATTCTCGTGAAACACATGTAGTGGGAAATTTAAAACACAGAATTATTGAGGATTAAAGGAATAACATTTCAACTAAAAAAATTAATAAAAAAAGAAAAATAAAATAAATTATTTAACATTCCAAATAATTTTTTAAAAATATAAAAAAATGTTTAAAAAACATTTAAATTAAAATAAATTAATTGAAAAACGGTTTTTTTAAAAAAAAAGTGTTTTACCTAAAATAAAATTTTTTAAATGAAAACATGTAAATAAACAATTTAATAAAAATTAATGAAATATATATATATCTCATTATATATATTTTTTAAAAATAATAAAACATCCCATGGGTTTGGAAGTGGCCTAACATGAAATGCTCTGGCTGACCCGGTGGTTTGGGTTTAGCCAAAATTACACAATCAATAGGGGTGAGTCTAACAACCCAATAGAAATCCCTAATTCCTCAGTAATGCTGACTATTTTTGTGATAAAAAATATGTGAATGTAATATGTATATAATGATTTTTTTTCATTCCCACAAAACAAAACCACATGAAAACATAACGTGAAATGTACAAAAACATTCATTTTGAGTCATCAGGTATCTATTATACCACTTTAAACTTTTATCATACCTTATTTGACTAGTGTTGAAGTGTCATTTTACATGTCACACAAACCTCTTTGGGGAAAACATCCTACAACAAAACTAGTATCTGAATATCCTACCAACATTGGCCAGTTCCAAAGTATCTTTACACATGTGACATACCAAGCCTACTGATATTAGGCCCACACCAATTTTCTGGATCACTAAATGAAAATTATATTTTTATTCCAGTAGCACTTTTGAGGAAAAAGTGGCAAACCATAAAGACAACAAAGACTTAAAGCACAACCATTCCTCCTTGGGACAAGATCTTAAAGACAAAAGACAATCCAATTCACGAGTAAGGAAAACCTCCAACCTATCAATAAACACAATTTTACTAGAATCCCCTTTCCCATCGCTGCTTGGATATCAGTCTCATGCAAGGATGAATGAGCACGGTACCGATGGAAAACACCATACCCTCTAAAAACTTCTAATTCCGGATATAGGTGATAAGGAGAACGCTTCCTGCTTTGAACATCTTCTTAAGCAATCCCAATAAGTAAAATGGATGCAATTTCTCATGGACCAAGGCCACAGTTCCATAAGAAAACACAGAAAATTCAAACCAGCAGAGACCAAACCATCTTTCCCCATTTCATAAGAAATCCATGTTCTATCCTCCAAAGAAGGTTGAGAAATATCAATAGAACCATAACACCATGAAATTAAAACCACCGCTGAAACCAAAGGCACCACCGATTCCTCCACAGAACCACACATCAGGGGAAAACACATTTAAATCCAAATAATACCGATTGGAAACCCTCACCATTGCATCTTCAAATTCCCGTTCACCAAGATTTACCAATTCCATAAACAATTCCTGAAGTAACTCGTCCACACTTCCGCGGCAACACTAATGATGCCACCGAACCAAAACTAGATGAACCTTTGCAACCCAGGAAAATCCTCGCGTAGAATAACAAGATCCCATTGTCTCCTTCACCTTCTTACCTGGATACCACCTCGAACCACCACGCACGCATCCATTTGACATAGAACAACGTGCCAACCAACTTCCAGGAGAAGTTGGAACAATGGTTGCTTGATTCACTGCACCGCCTGATGAGACCAAACCCAGTGAAGACAAGGTAGAGCGGTAGAAGGCGGGAAAATGGTGAGAAGTGTCACGCCATCCGCATCCTCAAAGACAACTCCACCTCTGGGTTCTCCGACACGAGAGAATCGAGAAGGAGCAACAAGGAGGTGATTCAAAGCCGGTCCAAGGCAGAGTGAGGAGAGGCGGGAATAGGGTAAACCCTAACAAGATAGCACCCCTTATGGGCTCATCAATTTTCTGGATCACATTCAAGTAAATATAGTAGTATCATTCTAATTGTAAGGGTTCTTGTATAAATTACTTAGGTATCCTATGAAAGTACATCTAAATTCAAGTAGCATGATTAATTCATTCTAAATTTATCACATATGAATCCATGGAATGTGTTAATCTAATTCCAAATTGATAAAACATATACATGCAATGAGCATTTCTAGGAAATTACAATAGGATATCAAGCATGATGTTTCCATCCAAAGATATAATCTAAGACATCTCATGTGTCTATATTTCTCAGTGAAAAATGTTTCATACCCCAATCATCCCATTAATAAATGAATAAATCAAGCTAACCCTCTACCCAAGACCATCACACTTAGTTCATATCTGCCTCTCAATAACATGAAATATCACTACCTCAATCATAAAAGGCCCACACCAACAATTTAATCCTAATGATATACTTTTAATAATAAATGCACATATCTTATATGCACCCTCTCTTGTGTAAACATTCTACTGGGGCACCGGTCAAGGGTCTTCAAGGTCAAACTATTGTATGGTCACCCAAAATGGGTTTCTCAATTAAATTTAAATATCTCATCCCTTACTCATTTTTTTTAACAATAACGTGTCTTAAGAACCACTAGGGGTTTTCATACTAATCTATACCCTTTATGGGTCTATCACATCAATCAAGATCAATCTCTTATTGAAAAAACCATAATAAAAAACACCCATAACATGCATAATAATGTCCATGCATCAAACAAGTAAAACATATAAAGGGGAACATATAAAATCACTCATCTTTAGAAAATAGGGAAACACCCTCATGAGGTCAAACATACCCAAATTATTCAACCAATATCTTTCGACATTCCATTATAAATGAAGTTAAATTATCTTTTAAATCCATTTAGGAAGGCATCACAAGTTTCCTTACTTACACCATACTAATGACCAAAATCACTTAAAAATATTTTTATGAAAAATCTATTTTTTCAATGAAATTATATTTCAAAACCTTTTCCCATATTACCATTTTTTCCTTTGAAATTACAATTGAGATAAATCCCATTCTAAAAACACATTATGAAAAGGGAATCCATTTTACATTGAAAATCAAATGAAGACCACCAAACAATCCATAAATAGGTACACCAACACTCATTCGACCATTGAACCACCATAGAACTATTTAAAAATATAGGATGTAAAAACTAATCCCAGTTAATAGTGTAGACACCCTTCTTTAACATGGTTATCAGTTCTCCGCCCACCCGGAGCCACCATTTACCCCACAGAGATGTGGTACTCTACCCATGGCCAAACCACAAGCCCAATAGGATCATCATACTAATTACTACCCCTATAGATGAATATTTTTTCTTTATAGTGTTGTTTTGTCTCACTCACGCACACCCTAGGAAAATATCAAAGCGGTCACCCATCCTCAATCCTTGACCATACCTGCTTTAACCAATGTAAATGTTTCTATGAATATGTTACACCAACAACATAAGGGGACCATTTTCTTTAAAAAAAAATATCATAATATCATACCTAATGTTTCTAGGTTTAGAGTGTCTCTGAGCATGTGGCATATTAGGACAACCATTATTAGTCCCTTGAATGATTATTAGAAGTTTGTTCATTGAAATACATCATTGTCGAGTTTAATTTATAGATCCTTGGATAAATTAAAAGGCATCGCATGGAATCACATATGAATCCAAGTATCATTATTAATAAATTCCAAATCAATGTCACATCATAATCTAAGGAATGTTTCTAAGGAATTCCAAATAGATGACACATATGAATCCATGGATCATACCCATGGAATTCCAAACTGATATCAAGAATAAATTTTGGATCCAAAGATATAATCCAATGCACCCTCTGTGTTTACATTTATCTCAATTGTAAATTTATCATTCCCTAGTCATCCCTTAAATAAAATAATGACTTGTGTTGTACCTCTACCCAATCCCATCAAACATAGCTCAAATCAGCCTACCAAGATAATAAAATATCACTGCCTCAGTCATAATAGGCTCAAAATAACAATTAAATACTATATAAACTCTTCTAATCATCAACAAATATATAACCAATGCACCCAATCTTGGGTAAACACACTACCAGGGCACCAGTCAAGGGTCTCCAAGTTCAAACCATAGTTTGGTCATTCTAAATGGGTTTCTCAATTACATTTCAATAATTCATCCCTGACTCATTATTTTAACAATAATTCATATCAAGAACCACTAGGGTATTTAAAACTCATATTTACCATTCAATGTTCTATCAAAAACATCAAGAACAATCTTTTACTAGAAAAAATATAAGAAACCATCATTAGGAAACACCCATAACATGCATAATCATGTATAAGAATCACTCAAGGAAATCATAGAAATGGGAACATATAAATTCACCCATTCTTTAGAAAATAGGGAAACACCCTTGTGAAGTCAAAAACACCAAAATTATTCAACAAATCTCTTTATTATTTTCATTAGAAACCAAGATAAGTTTTCTTTTATAAACTTTCAAAAAGGAATCACATTTCATTTTACTCACACTAAACCTGTGACCAAAATCACATCATTCCATTTTCTAGAAAATTCCAAATTTTTCATTGAAATTCCTTTTCAATTATTATTCTCAACTTACCATATCCCCTTTTAAATTCCACTTGAGATATATCCATTTCTACAATCACATTTTAAAATGGAAAATCATTTTAATTTCAAAATCAAATTTCCACCTATGAAAAAATCTATAGAGAGGTCCACTAACACTCATTCAGCCAAGGCACTTCCATTGAACCATTTAGCATGATGTGAAGTAACAACTAGGCCTCACTGACAGTACAAACACCCTGCCTTAACATGACCATTAGTTCCTAGCCCACCGAGAACCACAAATTTCCCAAAAAACATGTGGTCCATATAAAATTCCATTTTTTGTTTTTGGTTTTATTTAAAGTACTGTTCTCAACTTACCATTTACCCTTTGAAACTCCAATTCATCTAAATCCATTTTTAAAATCAAATTATAGAAAATAAAACTGTTTCACATTCAAAATCCAATGAAAACCTCCAAAAAATATATAAAAAGGGACACTGACACTCATTTGACCAAGGTGCCACCATAGAACCTTTTATAAAGATACATTTCAACAACTAAGCCTTGTTGGTAGAACAAGCACACACCCTTAACATGGTCATTGGGTTATGTCCTATCACAAACCACGGGTTACCCTGAAGACATGTGGTCCCCTTCCTAGGGCCCACCCATGTACCCAAATGGATCATCCAATTAATGGATGTCTCCATAGGCCAACATATGTTCTTTCCAATGTGTTTTTCCCTCACTCACATGAACCAAGGTAAACATCCCATTAGGTCACCCATACTGATCAATATATCAGTCCAAACTTGATTAACTATGGAGTTTTTATTAGGAAGGATACTAAAAAGAATGTTACACTATATTGTCATGGGTGGTAACATTTATCCTTTTAAACCTCAAACCCTAAATGGTGTTATATTCACACCACCCCTCATTGGATTATTACGTCCTCATTGTGGACCCTATATCTGATCTTAATAGATTACAAAACATCTTTGGCTAGGTTTCTTCAAGAATACTAATGTAAAATAGTAGTCCTTTCTAACAACACAAACACCCTTCCTTAAAGTGCTCTTTAGGTCCTTGCTCACTAGGAACCACCTGTTTCCCCATGGACATGTGGTCCCCAAGATAGGACCCACCCACATGCCCAAAAATATAACCAAACTAATAAATCTCAAAGTCTAACACATTTTCATTACATTTTGTTTTATTCTCACTCACCCACACCAAAGGAAAATTACATTAACTATGGAGATTTAATCAGGTTGGCTTCTGAAAAGAAAGTTGCACCATATTCACATGGGTAGTTAAATTTATCCTTTTACTTCCTTAACATTCTATGGTGTAACATATTTGGTCCATTTTGACTATTTATTCAATGATATATTGTCTCTTTTTATGATTCATGAGAATAAAATGACCAATTGAACAACTGATTGAGTAAATTATAGTACACCTACCTTAAATAAGTGATTTTCCATTTTAACCACAACATGAAATATCCTACCCAAGATCATATAAGTCCAAATGACCTCTTACATACCATGAAAGATCTTGATTCAAGAAATAACATAGAAATTAATTAATTATTACATTTTATAATTAATTTATCACATCAACAAGTTGTAGTAATTTATATTAAAGGATTTAATTCAAAAAAATTTGTCTAATTAATCAAAAACTCACATGGTGATCCCATTCCTACAAAATATAAATTACAGATCCAAAAAAGTCCGATAGTTGACTACCAAATACATATTTTGTAAAATACCTAAAAATTAGAACCTTTTCAGCAACCAATTTAACTTAATTTTAAAAAAACCTAGAAAAAATTATAGGGTGACGCACCTCCAATAAAATAATGTAATAGAATGTGATTCTCCATTAATGGAATTATCTATCAAAGACTTGTTAAAGTTTCAATATACTGGTATGGTTACACCATGTTTTAGTGGAATCATCACTTAAATCCCGAACTGAGTCAAACCAATATCAAAGAAGGAACAAGAATAAGAATAAAATATGGTGAAGGGATGATATATAATCAAAATATGATGATGATTTTCCACTAAAATCCACCCCAACCCATTGGGGATAAATTAGGAAGAAGAGGAGTCTGTCCTACGATGGATAAGCACAACAGAAGAAGAAAAGAGGATGAATTTTTAAAATGGTTGAAGGTAAAAGTATAAAACCACCCCCAAAATTCACACTAGTGAAGGAAAAATAAATATACACCATGTAATGCACTATTTTGTGGTTAATTCCTTAGTATCCACCATGTATCCCATCATGCTGAGTACCAATGTTTTTTCCTTCTCTCCCTCTAAATTTTTTAAAGGTGAAAATGATAGGTGTCACATAACACCAAAACCACCCCCATGAGGAAAGAGTCCATGTGTTATGCTCAAAACTCCCTCCTAGGTCCTACTATGGGGTACATCTAAGAATTTTACCTCAAATGATCTCCCAGTGAGGTTCTATAATCAGCCAAGGTGAACCACCCTCCAGGACAAGAATTTCGTCTTTACCTTTTCCCTTAAGTGTCACCCATAGGTTCCACTATCATCGAAACACAAAACAAGGTCTTCTTTCCTTGTCCATTTTGAATAGGAAACCAACCACTTGTGCCTTGTAGACATCTTGGGTACCACAACCTTCTCCATGTCGAAGCCCCTCTAGATTGATCATTTTAGCCTCCTCTATCTAATTTTCTACACTTTGGTGATCCCCATTTCCAATAGGGACAAGCCTCATGCACAACTTGCACACCTAACCTCACCTCAATGCCCACTTGAGAACCCATAAAACATCTTCAGACAAAATTCACATCTAAAAATATAATTGAAATGATAAATCTTTTTTAACATTGATCTGAGATCCAATTCATAAAAAACATCTTCTAAAAGATAAAATTTCTATATTCCCTTGGAATTTCACAACTCGAAAAGGGACAGGGTATTTTAACCACCCAACTACAGAAATTATAATCTTAGAGAAACAAAATCAGTCATTAATCATAAATCATGATCTATCCTGACCATTAATTCACACTCAAAATTAAATTTTCAATCTCGAACACAGAATGAAATTCCTAAGAATAACTCCAACCACTACACCTAAACACAATAGGTCTCCCAAAAAATCTTTTTCTGATCCTTGAATCACCTCAACCATGTCTCGATTGATTCTCCAAATGTGTCTAACAGCTCAACACATATATTCTTATATTTTCATCTATAAACCCTATTTTGGTAAAAAAATTCTAAAAAACACTCATCCACATATTTCAATAAGTCACCACCACATCCAACCCAATCATGATTCTAAAAAACTAAAATGCATCACTAAACTACCCAAACACCCATCATAATTCCCACGCCTAACTCTGTGTGCAATACATCGGCTGTATAATCAACTAAAACATCTAGCTTTCACACTCTAACACCTATAATTAATGCACCTTCGATTTGACTCACCTTAGGATCATGATACCACAATCCTATATTTTTCTCTGATATACACACATTGTCCATCACTACCATTAAATTTCCAAAACAGAGTATAATTTACAACCAACTTCTCATTGGAATCAAAACCATCTGATAACTAGTTTTACCACACTCACAACCTTTCTATCATAAGGGATGTATATTCCCAACTGGTAAGACACTCCCCACCATAGGAATATACTTATTATATCCTCACTGAATTAAAACTCTTAAACACCAAACACTAACAGGGAACTAAATAACGCCTTTCAATCCCAAAACACTAAAAAATTACTGATCAGTTCATCCTAAGTCTTATGGTACTCCCCAACATAAGATGATTCTATATATGACTAATTCTACCTGATATTTCTTCGTGACATAGGATTCTACTATATAAATAGCACATTAAGTGGTCTTACCCATGAAATCATCAAAACACACACTCAATGGGTCCAATCCCTGAACCCACCGACTCACATATTTCTACTTGATCCCAGCAACATTTTCCATCTCATAAGATCTCCAAATATGATGCTCCTGATAAAATCACGGTACACCCATCGAATTTATGAGTCAACACCTGATGTCATTCCAATCCACCATTGAAAATATATAATGGCATCCTATACATGATCTATATTCTCTCTATGAATCGTGATAACAAATACAAACACACCTACCAACCGCACTTGGTGGTTTCCAAAAAAATAATATTATTATTCGAAATCATAATCCAAGCATCTGGTTTTCCGTTGGCTGAGAACATAAAAATCCAAAAAAATCATTCTAGGTACACACTGACCTCTTACATTAAAATTAATTCTCAAAAATTCTAAATTCTATAAAACCTCATTGATTTCTAAAAACATCCCTTTGAATCCAAATTTTTTCCAATAAAAACCGAAACAAAAAAAATATCCATGTCCTAGTTAGTCAATTTTCTACAAACCAATCCTATTTTTAGTATCATTTTTGAAATCCAATTTCAAGACCCATGTGAAATCCAAAAAAAAATATTAAAAACCAAAAAAATGAAATCATTTAAAAATCACTGGATACACAATAATTTTTAGGTAAATCCATCTCTAAAACAATTTTATATACAACTTATTCCACATCATGATTTTTCTTTTCAATATTATGTTTTTATTATAAACCAATGATTCTGAAAATCATAGCCATATGGTGTCTAATCAATCACTATCACAAAAAATAGTAAAACCAATATAATCTAAATTAGTTTAAGGGGACTTTATAATATATTTGGGAAAATAAATTATATTATAATTTTCTCCAATTAAAAATTGATTATGAAGTAAGAACATGCCAAAAAACACTTTCCCTAGGTGCGTGGATCATGCCACAAGCGTCTCACTATCATGATGCATGAAAAAATCACCAGCTCCCAGTTGAGATATATCACTCATCCAAACCCACATCTATCCCACATTTGTATTCTAAATCCAAAAAAATGCATAAATAATCCTATATTTTATAGTCCGAATACTATATATCCACTAGAAACATGGTTTTCAAAGGATTTCATGTTTTCCAAGAATGTTCTCAATCTACCATCCAAGACCCAACCACCTAACTCTATCCCTACTATCAACATACCATTGAAAATCATGATTTTATACAACTCTTTAATGCCTCATCCTTGATTTTTTGAATGGTTCGCACATGAGGATTCTACTTGACCTCAGGTGCACCTGCTCATATATCATAGTATGTGGATTAGTAGTGAGGGCCTAAAATAGTTATGAGGATACTATTCCCTTAAATATAAGGTTAAAGGGTTATTTAAAATACTTTTGAAATTTTAGTATGTGCCATCCTTATAACATACATACCAAAAACATATAGATTTAGAATAGTGATCCCACAAGCTGTTGTAGTCCAAAATAGAAAGAAATTAATAATTATATATTTGATGTAACAACACATAACAAATTTGTAATATACCAACTTGGAATTAAATATAATTAAACACATTGTTAAGTACACATGAAAAAAAAACTAAAATTAATATAGCCTTTGAACCAAATCCCATAAACATCTCAATGGATCCTCAGTCTCTATAACCTACTAACTAAACTATGTGTCCAACTCCAAGAAATACCTATTCATAGACAAAAAAAATATGTTCCTTCAATTTACATAGAATCCAATTCCATGTATGTGGGTAATTGGTCTATCCAATGACCTAGTATAAATCCACAATTCCCAAACAATACTGACTATTTTTGTGATTAGAAGGATGTTCATGCAATATATATTAAGAGTGTGTTTATTCCCATGAAATATAAAAAACCAAAAACATACCATTATATGTGAAAAAACGAAACAAGTTGGGTCATCAAGTGTTAAATTGACCACCCAAAACCCCAACCATTCCTACTTCATCTAGTTTAATATTGTCTCTGAACATGTTACACAACCACTCAGACTGATAAAGTCTTTCCCTGATACCAGTATCTGAACATGATACATGCTTCAAAAAGTTCATATGTGTCTTTTAACAAGTGGAATACCATGCTAACCAATATTAGTCCCATTGGAGATTCCTTATACAATTTTGTGAGAAATACAATAGTTTCAAGATCAATATTTAGATCATAATATCAATTTTTAGGTATACCATAGCATCACAACTAAATCCAAGGATCATTTTAATGTCATTCTAAATAAATATCACATCTGAATCTATAGAATGTGTCTTATTCATTCAAAATATATATCACATATGAATACAGGGATCATTCCCAGATCATTATAAATTTATAAAAAAACATGTAGTGTGGATCCAAAGATCTATTCTTAGGAATCCAGTGTATTTATATTTATCTTGGTGGGGATTTTTTCCCACCCTAATCATCCCATAAATTGAAAAAATAACTTGGGTAGGCCCTCTTTCCAATATAAACACACTTATCAAGTTTTAACACTCAAGTAAATGACCTATCATTTCCTCAAACATAATAGGATCACACTACCTATTTTATCTGAAGGCAATTCCAATAATAATCAACATTTATATTATGTATGCTCCTTGTAAGGGTCAACATAATACTGTAAAAACTGCCAAGGTTCCCCTAGGACAAACCCAAACACGATCAACCTACATGGGTTCCTTGATAACATCTCCATCTCGCATCCCTAACCCATTATTCAAATCATAATGTCCCTCAACAATCATTAGGTTAATTCAGACTCATATTTATCATTTAAGGGTTTGTTACAATTTTTAGGATCAATATTTCACTCGATACCAATAGAAAGCATTATCATCCAACACACATAACATGCATCATCCTGAAATATGCGTAATATAATGAAATCACAATAAGGGAAACCTAAAAAATCCATCAAACTTTAGAAAATAGATAATCAACCACATGAGGTCAAACTTACCAGAACAATTGAACCAATAACTTTTGGATCCCCTTAGGAAACCATGATAAATTATACTTTTAAACCATTAAAAAGGCACAACATTCCATCTTACTCATTTGAGGACCTTTATCCAAATCACATCAAAACATTACTTTTAAAATTCAATGTTAATTTTGAAATACCATTTCAAAACACATTCTCAACATACCATTTTTTCCTTTGAAATTATACTTGATAAAAACTCTATCTTAAAAACACATTTTACCATGTAAAGACATTTTACATTAAAATATAATGCACACCTCCAAAAAATTCATAAATAGTCCCACCAACACTTTATCAATGAAGGATCCCCCATCGAACTATTTATAAAGCTATCTGTTCCATGTGGAATATTAATACCATGTGAACAAATAAAAAATTATTATTGAATTAAACAATTCATTCATTATAATTGAATGTATAATGATAATGGAACATGAACATAAAATTTCTTACTAAATATATGACTATGAAAAATTCAATTCCACCACCCTAAAATGATTCATTTTCCTTTTTAAAAACAACCCAAAATCTCCAAACCAAGCGCATCCAAGTCCATCCTACCTCTTTTATATCATGAGATTTTCTAACATAAGACATAATGACTAAATAAATTATTTATATATTTTTATAATTAATTAACTATTTTAAAAAATTCTAGTCATTTAAAATTAATCTTTTATTTTAATAAAATTAGGGTTAATTTCCTAATAACTCTCCTAGTGACCTCATCACCCCGAAAAGGGAGCAACCATCCATGGAGTTCATGTGGTACACTCGTGGAACTATTCTAGGAGAAATCCCTAACAATCTGCACTCATTCAATAACTAATTTAATTTTATTTAAATTAAAAGTCTTGAAAATTTTGTTTAGTGGAATACCTCCTTTTAAATGACATACAAGGATATGTGATCATCCCCTTAGAACATTTTCTTGCCAATATATGTTAAATCCCCATAATGGTGGGATGATTCCACCATGATTTCGTAGAATCATCACTCAAATACCGAACCAGGACAAACCAAAATATGATGAAGAGTAAGAATAAGTACAAAAGATGAATAATACTACATATATAACCTAAATATACCAATGGATCACAATTAAAATCCTCCCCAAACCATGGGGGACTAAAGGAGTAATAATGTGAGTCTCTCCTTGGTCGGTCTTACATGAGGGAAGAAGAAAAGTGGAGTATAAGTTTTTCAAATAGATGATAGAGAAGGTGTAAGAACACCCCATAAATCATACTTGTGTAGGATAAAACATTAATCACCATTACATATATTGTTACTTAATGAATGGCCTAGTAGACCCTGAGGATCCCAAAATTATGAGGACAATGGTGTAAGCCCTCCCCCCCCCCTTGATTTTTTGGGTAGATAAATCATTTGGGAAATTCATAACACCACTTCAACTACCACAGGGAAATAATTCCTAGGGTCTGCTCGGAATTCACACCTAGGTATGTCTATGATTAGACCTAAGTAATTCCCCGACCCCAGTTACCTAGAGTCCGTGCATTATTGCGTAACATTGGCATGATCACAAAAGATCAAGTCTCGAAATACCGATTATTTTAGTATCCTTGGAAACACTAGATATATTCATAAATGTTACATTATATCTTAAAGTGAAAAACTACAATAACATGGTCTCCATATTCCATACTCATATCCCCTTCCAACTATCCCTACAGGTCATTCATAAAATACTTATTCACATCCTGGAAAAATTAAAACAATGAAATGGTTGAGCTCAGATGCTCAGTATAGATAACAATATAGCGGAAGCTTTCATAAATAAACATAAACATTTAAGGAAATGTATAACTAAAAAAAGCCTTTTAAACTTGAACTTAAACATAATATGGAAAATGTAAAATGGTATAATGCCATTTTCTTATTCACATGGATATTCTACTGGTCGAATAATCACATGAAATATCAATAACCACTTTCATAATGATGGAATGCATAATGCCAGACTATCATAACCACGTAGCCAAGGCCTCGTGCCAAGACTACAAATAATATTTTGTCAAGGCCTCGTGACAAGACACTTGTTTGTCTCATGAGACCTTCCAATGCATCAAGGAACTATTTCAAGCTCCACCCGTCACTTATTATGTCCAATGCATTCCTCATATGAACAGGTTTCAACATATGATAAACCATAACATAATCGTATCACATAAAACATGCATAAAGGAAACATAAAATTTCCACATTTCAATTGAAAAATATCAATACAAAACATTGATATAATGAAAACACATTCAAAAATATTTTCAATACCAAAATAAATGAAAATTAAAACTTGATATTTATTTTTCATTTAAAAAAAAGTTATGGCTTGTAGAGGAAGCTGAAACTCAAATAATGGTCACGGCGGCGGAGAAGTCGTTGTCACCGCATATGTATGACAATAAAAACATTCTTTTTTGTCATTTATTAAAATGAATCATATAAAAATACTCCTTTTGAATAAACATAAAAGTCAAAGGGATTTATACACCGTATAAAAGAAATTTGTGTATAAAACAAAATATGCTTCAATGAATAAGGATTGAGAAGAAGTCCCTTAAAAAGATAATTTTTTAAATAAAATAGATCTATTATGTGTATTCACTATAATTACAAATAAAGAAAGTACAAATACAGGATAGGACATAATAATATCATGACATAATTTGAATGTAGGAGATTAACCCAAAGAACGGAAATTGGGTTTAGAAGTTCCCTTACCTCGTGTCTGACTTGACTCGACTGTTCTTTAATCTCCTGAATAATAAAATAGAGTTAATCTCTACTTTCTTAAGAACAATTTTAATTTTCATTATCCCTTTTATATCACTTATTACAATGTTAAGAAAATTATGTAGTCATTTATGTTAATAACGGTCATTTTGTCGATCTTTGGTACTTGAGTCAACAATAAACTTCTTATAATTACAAGTTGTTTATGTGGTAGAATATCCATTATCAATAGAATTATATTCATGATTTATATAACATATATATCATATATATCCAGTATATACATTCATTCATAGTATTACATAACATTTAGAGGTAAGAAATGAAATGCACCGTTCATGGAGACGGTAAGCCGTATGTACGCATGAACGCTACTTTCATTTCTATTTCTTATTTAATGGAATGAAATCGTAATGATATAAAGGTATATTATAATTCCTGTACAATATCATATATAATATCATTTACCCCATCCTTTATACATCCCACATATGGCATTAACGATTCAAATAACTTTGAGGGGGCGGTAGTCCGCACTTCCTAAAATGAAATTATCATGTTTACCCATAATGGAAATCATAAAGGTATGCCATAAATGAAAAATACAGAATCATAAGGAAAACAAAAACATAATATATATCATATATAAAAATATTTTTATCATAATGTCCACCATGAGAGGTGTTAAAATAATATTGAACAATCATCGTTTCGTGAGGCAGAAATTTTCCAACCATAGAAACAGTATGTTCTTTAACCATTAGACGAAGGTGTGTGTAAGTATAAATCAAATAATTCTTCTAAAAACATCCTATTATATTTAATATTCTGTTGTTGTTACAATATAAATGAATAAAAAGAGTTTACGGGGTTGGAGAAGCAAAATAAAACAAAATAACCTAAGAGAAGACATAACTTAAAATTGGGTAACTCTTCTTGATTTGAGCCAAAGGATTCCATGGGTGTAGTTATGCCCAAATTGAGGCTTCTAGGAATATGATAGGGAAGTTGAGAGAGTATTTGGGCAGAGTTTGGCTGAGCCAAATGGTTTGGAAGGTGTGAATAAGGTGGTAGTTATGGGGGCCTTTTATAAGAGGAGAGTAGGGCAGTCTTGGAATGTCATGAAATGTTACTTTATAATATAATGAGTTTCGGATTTTAAAGGACCAAAACTTATATATTTTGAGGCTCAGGTGATAAGGGATCTAAATATACTCATCCAATAGGTTTTTTACAAGGTTAAGTCTTAGAGTTTACATTATCTTTTCATTTTATTTAAATCGTTAATTAATGAGGTAATCGCTGCATCATCATGGTGTCATAAGAAATTTAATTTATTTAATGTCTAAAAATTATAAAAAAAATATCATGATGTATTGAAACTTTTTAGCTTTATATTGAATATTTATAGTCGAAATATTAACTTATATAACCCCATGTAATAATTTTTTTAGTAAAACAACACATGTTTGTGAAAATTTTAGTTTTACTTTAAATAAAACGTTATTAATGTCATTTTCTTACCCAAGTGGGTCCATGGGGTCCCCACGTTGACCCATGGATTTTATTTTTCTACCATGACTCATCAAATAAGGGTAGTACAAGTTTAAGGGTATTTTCATTTTTTTATAATATCATTTTTACCTTAAATTTCACTAATTACCTTTAATCGCGATTAATTAAACATAAAAGTTACTATTCGCAAAAAAATTATTTTAATCCCATTGAACCACATTTTACTTCCTAATGACAACCATGTATGTCGGATTTTTTAAAATAAAATCACAGAAGAGGTAATGTTTAATTTAAACGAAAAATCAGTTTTTTAACTACCACATAGTGGTTCCACTATTCATCAAAAATTGAAGTTTTTCCGAACAATGCCAAAATTTCACCCTAAGATATAATTGATATTCCAAATTAAAAAAGGATTTCTATGTTACAAAATTCCAAACATATAAGTTTCATGAATTAATTTTATAATTAATTCTCGTTGTCACAACAAATAGCGTGTTTTTAAGAAACAATATATATCAAAAGATTGAAAATTGTTTATTTCCAATTTCAAAGTGAAATTAATTCTAATGACCACCCTTGGATAAAATGGTAAAAATATATTCTAATTATAATTTATAACCAATAAATAGTATAATTTATCACTATAAATTAATTTGATTAAAAAAGTTGTTTTTAAGTATTTTTCACTATTCATAAAAAATTGGAAGTTCATAGAAAAATACCAAAAACTCAACATAGGCTAATATCGATATTCTGAATCCAAAAATGGAGTCCATTTTGAAATATAAAATATATATATAATTTCAAAAGGTGGGTATTACTATTCATAATGGCTATTTTGATTGGTCGCGGTGTGTTAGAATCTCTAACATTACGTACAATGCAAGCTATTGCATTATTGAAAGAGAAGCGTATCATGGAAGCTCGGGGTGCTACATTATCCCCTCCTTCAATAAATTTCATCCTCGCAATTTGAAATTTTTCATTGAAAATAAAAGGTTGAAAATAGAAAATACCGTTGTGGAAAACCCACATTGGAAATAAGAATAATACAATTTAGCCTTAATAAGAGGGAAAGGGAAATGAAAAAGTCACCACCAAATTATGATCTCGATAATGAGAACATTGGTGGAAATTAGAGACATATAATTGGAGAAAAACATAAATATTTGTAGCGAGTGATTGAGGTAATCAATCACAAACAAGTGTAAAATTGAGGGCCTCAAAGCCTTCAATCTATGTTGATTTAAAATATTATCAGTTCAACAAGACATAAGGTATTAGGATAACACATTTTTTGTTTTTATATCCCTTTACTAAAGTTTAAGAATTAATTTATTCATATAATAAGAGATTGGTATATATATATATATTTATTCTTGACAAGTAGAGTTTCAACCTTCAACTAATTTCTACCAGAAACTCATCTTTCACTCAAAAAGATAATAGAACTCAAAAATATTATATTTATCCTAATCTTACAAGGTTCAAAATATTAACACATACCATTTAGATTAGGAAAAATATTTTTTAATAACCAGGGACTTCTTGTAGGCTAGTGGTAGGTAATAAAGGCATGTCGCACAATGGTTGTGGGTTCGATTCCTACAGCTTTGTCCGACACGACGGGTTATCCCCCGACCTACAGGTTGTCCTTTTCCTAAAACTATAGTATTATAATATTCCAAAAATAATATTGAAAAATTTTTAACCTTAAACAATACTATCCAAGGCTTAACTTAATCCATTCCAATCTTTATAGTTATCCAAAATACTTCTGTCCAACTCACAGTCCAAATTTTATAAGGAAGGTAAACATAATAAAGATCCTTTTTTCCACGTAACAACATGTGAACACCTTCATCATGTATCCTTTTAAAACACTACAACATCCTGAATTACTATAAATCCTTATTGATTACATTCATGATTCCTTATTCCTAATAGAATACTAGACATACTCCTTCTATCCAAAAATGTATACAAATCATTATTCAATTTCAAGGAAGTTAAGAATATCCAATATAATTTATCCAAATCAATCATGTATTATTCCAAAATCACTATCTCGGTATCAGAACCATATTATGGTTTATCTTTCTCTAAACCATATATTTTTTAAAAATTTAACCTGTTGTGGAGTCACTTTTCTTGGTTCCACACAATCTCAAGTCGTTGATTAAATAGTACTGCAGTACAATCCATATATACTCCATTATTATTATAACCAGTACATCATTGATACAACACTCAAATGACAATATTCTTTCATAAAAACATAAGAACTCTAATCATTCCTCCTCATCTGTGGTAGTATCATAACATGATTATTATCCAATAACATCATTTGGGGCATACTCTGATGATTTGGACATTGGTTCGTGTAGCATCCCCACTCCTTGCAGATGAAGCATTGTACATTTGAAACCTTTTTCTTACCCTTGCAGTCATGCACTTGGTGTCCTTTTTCTCCACACGTATAACAAACTCCCATTCCCTTTAGGCATGTTCTAAGGTGTTTCTTCCCATAGTTACCACATATTGTAAAATTATTCTTTTCCCTCGTCCCTTTATCCATCATTCTCTCTTCCATCCTTTTCTTCTCTTTCTTCCCTTCAAAGCCATAAGACTGAGAGAATTCTTTACATATCTTATTAAAAAATGATACTATTTATTCATATGTTTAGAACACATGGGAGACTATTTCCCTTCTAAATGTTGTCTTAATACCGTGAAAGATATGATCCTTCTTACTCTTTGGATCATACGTATTGATGGAGTTCAGATTCCTTCAAGTCGGCGCCATTTCTATACAATGGAGTAAACTTGGTTAGTTTATGAATTGCAATGAATAATTCCAAACTTGTAAAATACTTAATTTAAATTGAATTGTTTATGGATATAATCCATAATCATAAAAAAATTCTTTGAGGAAGTATATACTCATAAACCCTTCATAATGGTTTGTAAAAAAAATGAGAATTATCCTAAGCATATACCCCGAGAGTGTCATAACCAAGTGTGCATCAAGGCCTGTTGTTGTGCACCAGTTCCCGTTTGAGTCTAGCTCAAAGCGGTGTTTTCGGGTTTTACCCCTAGGTACATCTGTGCCATAGCCGCCTCTACCTGCTCGTATCTAGACAGGGATGTATTGCTCGGAAAACTCACAAACTCTCTACAATACCAAAATTTTAGGAATTTCTTCTATACTAATCATAAAATTTTATCTTAGTTCTATGTGCTCTAATCAGAGTTTATCTAAATCTAGCTTCCAAGGTTAGTACTAAACTGCCTCTGATACCAACTATAACGCCTCGACCCTAGTTACCCAGAGTCGGTGCATTATTGCGTAACATTGGCATGATCACAAAAGATCAAGTCTTGAAAGACCAATTAGTTTAGTAGCCTTAGAAACACTAGATACATTCATAAACGTTGCATTATATCATAAAGTGAAAAACTAAAATAACATGGTCTCCATAGTCCACGCTCATATCCCCTTCCAACTATCCCTGGACGTCATTCATAAAATACTTCTTCACATCCGGGAAAAATTAAAACAATGAAAGGGGTGAGCTCAGATACTCAGTAAGGATAACAATATAGAGAAAGCTTTCGTAAATAATCATAAACATTTAAGGCAATGTATAACTAAAACAAAAGCCTTTTAAACTTGAACTTCAACATAATATGGAAAATATAAAATGAGATAATTCCATTTACTTATTCACAAGGATATTCTACTGGTCGAATAATCACATGAAATATCAATAACCACTTTCATAATGATGTAATGCATAATTCCAGACTATCATAACCACGTAGCCAAGGCCTCATTCCATGACTACAAATAATATTTTGTCAAGGCCTCGTGCTAAGACACTAGTTTGTCTCATTAGACCTGCTGATGCATCGAGGAGCTACAGCGGGCTCCACCCATCACTTATTAAGTCTGATGCATTCCTCATATGAACAGGTTTAAACATATCATAAACCATAACATAATTGTATCACATAAAACATGCATA
Organism: Viscum album; assembly: GCA_963277665.1. NCBI lineage: Eukaryota > Viridiplantae > Streptophyta > Magnoliopsida > Santalales > Viscaceae > Viscum > Viscum album. Next base: position 1,997,445,610 of record OY728151.1, read on the forward strand.
AAGAAACATAACATTTCCACATTTCAATCACAAGATATCAATACAACACATTTATATAATAAAAACACTTTCAAAACCATTTTCAATACCAAAATAAAAGAAAATTAAAACTTGATATTTATTTTTCATTTAAAAAAAGTTATGGCATGTAGAGGAAGATAAAACTCAAATAATGGTCACAACGGCAGAGAAGTCGTTGTCGCCACATATGTATGACAAGAAAAACATTCCTTTTTTTCATTTAGTAAAACGCACCATATAAAAAGATTCCTTTTGAATAAACGTAACAGTCAAAGGGGTTTATACACCGTATAAACGAAATTTGTATATAAAACAAAATATGACTCAATTAATGGAGATTGAGACGAAGTCCCTTACAAAGATATTTTTTTAAATAAAATAGATCAATTATGTGTATTCACTATAAGTACACATAAAGAAAGTACAAATATAGGATAGGACATAATAATATCATGACATAATTTGAAAGTATGAGATTAACCAAAAGAACGGAAATTGGGTAGAGAAGTTCCCTTACCTCGTGTCTGACTTGACTCGACCATTCTTTAATCTCCTGAATAATAAACTAGAGTTAATATATACTTTCTTAAGAAAGTTTTTCATGTTAATTATCCCTTTTATATCACTAATTACAATGTTACAAAAATTATGTAATCATTTAAGTTAATAACGGCTGTTTGGTCGATCTTTGGTACTTGAGTCAACAATAATCTTCTTATAATTACAAGTTGTTTATGTGGTAGAATATACATTATCTCTAGAATTATATTCATTATTTAGATAACATATATATCATATATATCCAGTATATATATTCATTTATAGTATTACGTAAAATTTAGAGGTAAGAAATGAAATGCACCGTTCATGGAGACGGTAAGCCGTCTGTACGCATTAACGCTACTTTCATTTCTATTTCTTATTTAATGGAATGAAATAATAATGATATAAAGGTATATTATAATTCCTGTATAATATCATATATAATATCATATACCTCATCCTTTATACATCCCACATATGGCATTAACGATTCAAATAACTTTGAGGGGGCGGTAGTCCGCACTTCCTAAAACGAAATTATCGTGTTTACCCATAATGGAAATCATAAAGGTATGCCATAAATGAAAAATACAGAATCATAAGGAAAACAAAAACATAATATATATCATATATAAAAATAGTTTTATCATAATGGCCACCATGAGAGGTGTTAAAAGAAGATTGAACAATCATCGTTTCGTGAGGCAGAATTTTTCCAAGCATAGAAACAGTATGTTCATTAACCATTAGATGAAGGTGTGTGTATGTTTAAATCAAATCCTCCTTGTAAAAAAATCCTAGTATATTTAAGATACTGGTGTTGTTAAAAAATAAATGAATAAAAAGATGTTAAGGGGTTGGAGAAGCAAAATAAAAAAAAAATAACATAAGAGAAGACATTACCTAAAAATCGGTTAACTCTTTTTGATTTGAGCAAAAGGCTTTCTTGGGAAGAATTATGCCCAAATTGAGGCTTCTATGATTAAGACAGGGATTTTGAGAGAGTATTTGGGCAAAGTTTGGCCGATCCAAAGGGCTTGGAAGGTGTGAATAAGGTGGTAGTGATGGGGGCCTTTTATAAGAGGAGAGTAGGGCACTCTTGGAATGTCATGAAATGTTACTTTATAATATAATGAGTTTCGGATTTTAAAGGTCCCACACTTATATATTTATAGGATAAGGTGATAAGGTTTCTAAATATACTCATCCAATAGGTTTTTGAAAATTGTAAGTCTTAGATTTTACATTATCTTTTCATTTTATTTAAATCGTTAATTAATGAGGTAATCGTTGCATCATCATGGTGTCATAAAATATTTAATTTAGTTAAGGTCTAAAAATTATAAAAAAATATCATGATGTAGGAAATATTATTAGCTTTCAAATTAATATTTATAGTCGAAATGTTAAATTATATAACCCTATGTAATAATTGTTTTAGTAAAACAACACATGTTTGTGGAAATTTTAGTTTTACTTTAAATAAAACGTTATTAATGTCATTTTCTTACCCAAGTGGATCCATGGGGTCCCCAAGTTGAACCATGGATTATCTTGGTCTTCAATGACACATCCAATAAGGGTAGTACAAGTTTAAGGGTATTTTCATATTTTTATAATATCATTTTTAACTTAAATTTCACTAATTACCTTTAATCGCGATTAATTAAACATAAAAGTTACTATTCACCACAAAATTATTTCAATCTCATTGAACCACATTTTAATTCCTAATGACAACCATGTATGTCTGATTTTTGAAAATCAACTCACAGAAGTGGTAATGTTTCATTTAAATGAAAAATCAGTTATTTAACTACCACTTAGTGGTTCCACTATTCATCAAAAATTGATGTTTTTCAGAACAATGCCAAAATATCACCCTAAGCTACAATTGATATTACGAATTCAAAAATGATGTCTATGTTACAAAATTCCAAACATATAATTTCATTAATTAATTTTATAATTAATTCCTGTTGTCACAACAAATAGCGTGTTTTTAAGAAACAATATATATCAAAAGATTGAAAATTGTTTATTTCCAATTTCAAAGTGAAATTAATTATAAAGACCACCCTTGGATAAAAAGATAAAAATATATTCTAATTATTCTTTATAACCACTCAATAGTATAATTTATCACTATAAATTATTTTGATTAAAAAAGTAGTTTTTAAGTATTTTTCACTATTCATAAAAAATTGGAAGTTCTCAGAAAAATACCAAAAATTGAACATAGGCTAATTTCGATATTCCGAATACAAAAATGAAGTCCATTTTGAAATATAAAATATATATATATAATTTCAAAAAGTGGATATTACTATTTATAATGGCTATTTTGATTGGTCGCGGTGTGTTAGAATCTCGAACATTGTGTACAATGCAAGCTATTGCATTATTGAAAGAGAAGTGTATCCTGGAAGCTCGAGGTGTTACATTATCCCCTCCTTAAATAAATTGCATCCTTGCAATTTGAATTTTTTCTTTGAAAATAAAAAGGTTGAAAATAGAAAATACCTTTCTGGAAACCCCACATTGGAAATAAGGTTAATAAAATTTAGCCTTAATAAGAGGGAAGGGGAAATGAAAATGTCACCACCAAATTATGATCTTGATAATTAGAACATTGGTGGCAATTAGAGACATATAATTGGAGAAAAACGTAAATATTTTTAGGGAGTGATTGAGGTAATCAATCACAAACAAGTGTAAAATTGAGGGCCTCAAAGCCTTCAATCTATGTTGATTTAAAATATTATCAGTTCAACAAGACATAAGGTATTAGGATAACACATTTTTTGTTTTTATATCCCTTTACTAAAGTTTAAGAATTTATTTATTCATAGAATAAGAGATAGGTATATCTATTTATTTATTTTGACAAGTAGGGTTTCAACCTTCAACTAATTTCTACCATAAACTCATCTTTCACTCAAAAAGATAATAGAACTCAAAAATATTATATTTATCCTAATCGTACAAGGTTCAAAATATTAACACATACCATTTAGATTAAGAAAAATATTTTTTAATAACTAGGGACTTCCTGTAGGCTAGTGGTAGGTAATAAAGGCATGTCGCACTATGGTTGTGGGTTCGATTCCTACAGCTTTGTCCGACGCGACGGGTTATCCCTCGACCTACAGGATGTCCTTTTCCTAAAACTATAGTATTATAATATTCCAAAAATAATATTCATAAATGTTTTAACCTTAAACAATACTATAAAAAGTTTAACTTAATCCATTCCAATCTTTATAGGTATCCAAAATACTTCTCTCCAACTCACAGTCCAAATTTTATAAGGAAGATAAACATAATAAACATCCTTTTTTCCACGTAACAAGATGTGAACACCTTCATCACGTATTCTTTTAAAACACTGCAACATCCTGAATTACTATAAATCCTTATTGATTACATTCATGATTCCTTATTCCAAATAGAATACTAGACATAATCCTTCTATCCAAAAATGTATACAAATCATTATTCAGTTTCAAGGAAGTTAAGAATATTCAATATAATTTATCCAAATCAATCATGTATTATTCCAAAATCAGTATCTCGGTATCAGAACCATATTATGGTTTATCTTTCTCTCAACCATATATTTTCCAAAAATTTAACCTTTTGTGGAGTCACTTTTCTTGGTTCCACACAATCTCAAGTCTGTGATGAAATAGTACTGCAGTACAATCCTTATATACTCCATAATTATTATAACCAGTACATCATTGATACAACACTCAAATGAAAATATTCTTTAATAAAAACGTAAGAACTGTAATCATTCCTCCTCATCTGTGGTAGTGTCATAACATGATTATTATCTAATAACATCATTTGGGGCATACTCTGATGATTTGTACATTGGTTTGTGCAGTGTCCCCACTCCTTGTAGATGAAGCATTGTACATTTGAAACCTTTTTCTTACCCTTCCAGTCATGCAGTTGGTGTCCTTTTTCTCCACACTTATAACAAACTCCCATTCCCTTCAGGAAAGTTCTAAGGTGTTTCTTCCCACTATTACCACATATAGGAAAATTCTTCTTTTCCCTCGTCCCTTTATCCATCATTCTCTCTTCCATCCTTTTCTTCTCTTTCTTCCCTTCAAATCCATAATACTGAGATAATTCTTTACTTATCTTATTAAAACATGATACTATTTCTTCATATGTTGAGAACACATGGGAGACTATTTCCCTTCTAAATGTTGGCTTAATACCGTGAAATTTATGATCCTTCTTACTCTTTGGATCATACGTATTGATGGAGTTCACATTCCTTCTACTGGGCACCATTTCTATACAATGGCATAAACTAGGTTAGTTTATGAATTTCAATGAATAATTCCAAACTTGTAAAATACTTAATGTAAATTAAATGGTTTATGGATATAATCCATAATCATAAAAAATGTTTTCTTTGAGGAAGTATATACTCATAAACCCTTCATAATGGTTTGTAAAAAAATGAGAATTATCCTAAGAATATACCCCGGGAGTGTCATAACCAATAGTGCATCAAGGCCTGTTGTTGTGCACCAGTTCCTGTTTGAGTCTATCTCAAAGCGGTGTTTTTGGGTTTACCCCTGGGTACATCTGTGCCAGAGCCGCCTCTAATATCTCATATCCAGACAGGGATGTATTGCTCGGAAAACTCACAAAATCACTATAACACCAAAATTCTAGGAAGTTCTTCTATACTAATCCTCAAATTTTATCTTAGGTCTATGCGCTCTAATCAGAGTTTATCTAAATCTAGCTTCCAAGGTTAGTACTAAACTACCTCTGATACCAACTATAACGCCCCGACCCCAGTTACCAAGTGTCGGTGCATTATTTCGTAACATTGGCATGATCACCAAACATCAATCCTCGAAAGACCAATTAGTTTAGTAGCCTTGGAAACACTACATACATTCATAAACGTTGCATTATATCATAAAGGGAAAAACTACAATAACATGGTCTCCATAGTCCATGCTCATATCCCCTTGCAACTATCCCTGGACTTCATTCATAAAATACTTCTTCACATCCTTGAAATATTAAAACAATGAAAGGGGTGAGATCAGATGCTCAGTAAGGTTAAAAATATAACGGAAGCTTTCATAAATAAACATAATCATTTAAGGAAATGTATAACTAAAATAAAATCCTTTTAAATTTGAACTTCAACATAATATGGAAACTGTAAAATGAGATAATTCAATTTACTTATTCACATGGATATTCTACTGGTCGAATAATCACATTAAATATCAAAAACCACTTTCATAATGATAGAATGCATAATGCCAGACTATCATAACCACGTAGCCAAGGCCTCGTGCCAAGACTACAAATAATATTTTGTCAAGGCCTCGTGCCAAGACACTAGTTTGTTTCATGAGACCTGCTGATGCATCAAGGAGCTACAGTGGGCTCCACCCATCACTTGTTAAGTCTGATGCATTCCTCATATGAACAGGTTAAAACATATCATAAATCATAACATAATCATATCACATAAAACATGCATAAAGGAAACATAACATTTCCACATTTCAATCACAAGATATTAATAAAACACATTGATATAATAAAAACAATTTCAAAACCATTTTCAATACCAAAATAAAAGAAAATTAAAACATGATATTTATTTTTCATTTAAAAATAGTTGTGGCCTGTAGAGGAAGATGAAACTCAAAAAATGGTCATGGAGGCAGAGAAGTCATTGTCGCCGCATATGTATGACAAGAAAAACATTCCTTTTTGTCATTTTGTAAAACACATCGTATAAAAATATTCATTTTGAATAAACGTAAAAGTCAAAGGTGTTTATACACCATATAAACGAAATTTGTGTATAAAACAAAATAAGCCTCAATTAATAGAGATTGAGACAAAGTCCCTTACAAAGATAATTTTTCAAATAAAATCGATCTATTATGTGTATTCACTATAATTACACATAAAGAAAGTACAAATACAGGATAGGACATAATAATACCATGACATAATTTGAAAGTATGAGATTAACCCAAAGAACGGAAATTGGGTTAAGAAGTTCCCTTACCTCATGTCTGACTTGACTCGACCATTCTTTAATCTCCTGAATAATAAACTAGAGTTAATCTATACTTGCTTAAGAACCTTTTTCAAGTTCATTATACCTTTTATATCACTTATTACAATGTTACGAAAATTATGTAGTCATTTAAGTTAATAACGGTCGTTTTGTCGATCTTTGGTACTTGAGTCAACAATAAACTTCTTATAATTACAAGTTGTTTATGTGGTAGAATATCCATTATCTCAAGAATTATATTCATTATTTAGATATCATATATATCATATATATCCATTATATACATTCATTCATAGTATTACATAACATTTAGAGGTAAGAAATGAAATGCACCGTTCATGGAGACGGTAAGCCGTACGTACGCATGAACGCTACTTTCATTTCTATTTAATATTTAATGGAATGAAATAATAATGGTATAAAGTAATATTATAATTCCTGTATTATTTCATATATAATATCATTTACTCCATCATTTATACATCCCACATATGGCATTAACGATTCAAATCACTTTGAGGGGGCGGTAGTCCGCACTTCCTAAAATGAAATTATCGCGTTTATCCATAATGGAAATCATAAATGTATGCCATAAATGAAAAATAAATAATCATAAGGAAAACAAAAACATAATATATATCATTTATAAAAATAGTGTCATCATAATGGCCACCATGAGAGGTGTTAAAAGAAGATTGAACAATCATCGTTTCGTGAGGCAGAAATTTTCCAACCACAGAAACAGTATGTTCTTTAACCATTAGACGAAGGTGTGCGTAAGTTTAAATCAAATCCTTATCATAAAAACATACTAGTGTATTTAAGATACTGGTTTTGTTACAAATTAAAGGAATAAAATTAGTTTATGGGGTTGGAGAGGCAAAATAAAATAAAATAAAATAAGAGAAGACATTACCAAACAATCGGGTAACTCTTTTTGATTTGAGCCAAAGGCTTCCTTGGGAAGAATTCATCCAAAAGTGAGGATTATAGGAGTAATATAAGGAAGTTTAGAGAGTATTTGGGAAGAGGTTGGCCGAGCCAAATGTCTTGGAAGGTGTGAATAAGGTGGTAGTGGTGGGGGCCTTTTATAAGAGGAGAGGAGGGCACTCTTGGAATGTCATGAAATGTTACTTTATTATATAATGAGTTTCAGATTTTAAAGGTCCCATACTTATATATATCGAGTATAAGGTGATAAGGGTTCGAAATATACTCATCAAATATGTTTTTTACAAGTTTAAGTATTAGATTTTACATTATCTTTTCATTTTATTTAAATCGTTAATTAATGAGGTAATCGCTGCATCATCACGGTGTCATAAGAAATTTAATTTATTTAATGTCTAAAAATTATAAAAAAATATCATGATGTATTAAAACTTTTTAGCTTTAAATTGAATATTTATAGTCGAAATGTTAACTTATATATCCCCATGTAATAATTGGTTTAGTAAAACAACGCATGTTTGTGACAATTTTAGTTTTACTTTAAATAAAATGTTATTAATGTCATTTTCTTACCCAAGTGGCTCCATGGGGTCCCCAAGTTTACCCATGGATTTTTTTGTTCATCCATTACTCATCCAATAATGTTAGGACAAGTGTAAGGGTATTTTCATATTTTTATAGTATCATTTTTATCTTAAATTTAACTAATTACCTTTAATCGCGATTAATTAAACTTAAATGTTACTATTCACCAAAAAATTATTTTAATCCCATTGAACCACATTTTACTTCCTAATGAAAACCATGCATGTCTGATTTTTGAAAATCAAATCACAAAAGTGGTAAAGTTTCATTTAAATGAAAAATATGTTTTTTAACTACCACTTAGTGGTTCCACTATTCATCAAAAATTGATGTTTTTCAGAACAATGCCAAAATTTCACCCTAAGCTATAATTAATATTCCGAATTCAAAAATGATGTCTATTTTAAAAAATTCCAAATATATAAGCTTTATTAATTAATTTTATAATTAATTTCCGTTGTCACAAAAAATAACGTGTTTTTAAGAAATAATATATATCAAAAGATTGACAATTGTTTATGTCCAATTTCAAAGTGAAATTAATTCTAATGACCACAATTGTATAAAATGGTAAAAATATATTCTAATTATACATTAAAACCACTCAATAGTATAATTTATCACTATAAATTATTTTTATTAAAAAACGTTTTTTTAAGTATTTTTCACTATTTATAAAAAATTGGAAGTTCTCAGAAAAATACCAAAAATTAAACATAGGATAATTTCTATATTCCGAATCCAAAAATGAAGTCCATTTTGAAATATAAAAAATATATATAATTTCAAAAAGTGGGTATTACTATTCATAATGGCTATTTTGATTGGTCGTGGTGTCTGAGAATCTCGAACTTGCGTACAATGCAAGCTATTGCATTATTGAAAGAGAAGTGTATCGTGGAAGCTCAAGGTGTTACAACCTAGGAGTTTCACCTCAAAAAAGTCCTCAAAGAAGATCAATTCCTCGACAGGGAGAAATCACTTCCTGACCAAACAATTTTCCTTTTTCATTTCCCATAGGTGCACCCCCCAGGAACAATGGCCATAAAAACACCCAACTAATGGATTTCACCATGGTCATTTTTTATAGTGGACCATACCTAGGTGCCTCATAAACAAACTAATAACAACAAAAATAATTGTGTCAATGTGCGTCCATTTTATGTTGTTCACCATTCACCACATAGATCTCTACATCATCGTAATCCATGTTTCCTTTTGGGATAAGACATGGGTGCTACTCAGTCACCCATCCTCACCCCAATAGCCACTCGAGCACCTATATTACCCCTTGGAATTTTATATATCTCTTAAAACACCTCCTTGATATTCTTAATCTCTTGGAATCATGATGGGATTCTTAGTCCTCAAATGAACCTCACCCAGAGAAACAATTTCAAAAATCGCATGGAATTTCAAAAATAAAAAAGATAGAGATTTATAAAAAAGATTTTAGAATCATAGGGAAAAAGGGGAGAAAGGAGGGATGAATACCAAAGAAAAACGATGACTTTATTGTCCCACTACCTTAGGTTGCGTTTTTTTTTCACAGTATTTACACCTATTTTATATTAAAATTATGTTTATTAAAACCTTAATCCAAAAGGATATAAATTCATTGATGTTATTCTTCAATTATTATAATAATTAAAATTATTTTACTAATTATTTTATTTAATATAATTTTTTAATGAAATGTTTGTTTTATTTATTGTTATCTCTTTCAGATTCTTAGTTTTGATTAATTTCTATTTTCCCATTGGTAAAATTATCTTCTAAATATTAAAAGTATAAAATAAGAAATATTTATGCAAAATAAATAAGTTATGATTACTATTCATAGAGGCAGTGATATGTTATCAACTGACAATATCTTCGTATGCTGTTAACAAACAACTAATGGGACGTGTTAAAAAAGGGAATGGTAGTTACTACACATACATTAAAAATATTTTATAATATATTTATGGTATATTTATGACAATTATTTATATATATAATCTATATCAATCATCCATATAGGTGATGATACAAAAAAATTGGTATCATCCTCCCCAGAAATAAACTGACCATCAGTGGGACATTATCAAATATAGGGTTATAGATAATATACATATTATAAATAGTTTTTAATAAATATATAGTTTAATAATAAAATTTATATAATCATTTCACGCACATTAATTAATTATTGAATTGTTTTTTTAGAAGAGGGAGTGGGGATCATAAGATTGGAGAAGGAAAATTTTAAATGAGTAAGCGAGAAAGGTTACCTCATTCTTCAAAGTTTCTCCTTTTCTAAGATCTTAACACCTTTATAAATTATATTTAGATGGGAAAATAAAGTATATAGGAATCATGTGAATCTTATGAGAGTAGAATTAACAATATATTACGAAATAACAGAAATTTGGGAAATGATTTTCCAAGGGGGTGAGTGAGGGTATTTATACTTAAGAAAGAGGGGTATTTTTTTGTTAAAATAATGAATAAAATTATATTTCAAGAAAAAGGCATGATATAGTGGTCTTATTTGAGACAATTAATAGAATTTAATTAAAAATATAAGTTTTTATTACATTAACAATTTTTAGACAGAGGATTTGTTTGTTTAAGATAATGGAAAAAAAATAAAAAATATATTTTTATTGATATTCTTTGTCTTAATTGAAATTTTATTTTTTTGTAGAATTGAAAATTAATTTTTTTTTGTTTGTAAATGAATAAATTGTCTTATTAAATATTTTTTAGGTTATTCATACCATTTACAAATTATAATGTTATTATTACATCATTCCCTATATTGTAAAATATGTGGTGTATTTAAAAACAATTTTTTTACATTTCACCTAAAAATTTATGTTTTTAAGAAAATTACAAAAATATATATCTTAGATAATTTAATCATGTTGATTCAAAAAATAAAATTTATTTTATCAAAATAATTTTCAATCTTAGTTAATTATAATATTTAATTTGAAATATAAAAAATATTTTTTATACAAAATAAGTTAAAATATACGTTATTAAAAATAAACACTTATACTTTGTTTATGTTTGAAAATTTAATTATTTATATTATGGAACTGTAATATTTATTTTTACTTATTTAATTTATATTAAATTATACATAAAATTCATTTTACTATTATATTGTTTCAGTTACATTTCAAATGGCCATATTATTATTCTAATATCTAGGTTACTAATCAAACATTCATATTAATATTCTAATCATCGTATTGGGATCATACTTCATAGAAATATATATTATTTTATTTTATATCCATTCACCTACATTTTTATAAGGGTTATCTACATCCTTTATAAAAATGAAATCATGTTTCTAATGTTTTGTTTTATTGTTATAGTATTGTTCGTAGATGTGATATTTATATTAAGCCATGACCATATAGATTTTCAGATTATAATTATGTTCATTTTTTACTATTCCATTATAATATTTTCAACTTTATGGGATGTATTTATGATCTATATGTGAGGGAAAATTATCTTTTTTATTATCAAAACACATTTGAGGGTAAAGTGAGAAACCACACGACCCAACATTATAATCAAATAAATACATTAAGAAGAAAACCCCAAATCAGGACTATAGGATCTACCCCTACCTATTAATTACACCTCGGTGAAAATCCTCCACCATTGCATGACCACTCAGCTAGTTGTCCTATGAAGAGTTTCACAGGCCTGGTACCAATGGTAGATACATACCCTCTCAAACATCTAAATCCAAATGGCATGCGCAGGTGATACCTTCTTGCTCTAAACCTCCTATAAAGTAGAAACATGTAGAATGGTGGTGAAAACACATCAAAATTTTTTAGATAATTCAAACAGAAACATCCACAAATAGATTCTCCAAACCAAAAGTCATCCAACACAAAAAACCATCATGATCTCTCAAATTTATCCAACACACTACTGAAACTTAGTTAGCATATTCGGGTATCACACTGGGGATAAAGAGATTAGTTGGTGGGCACAAAAAACTGCATCAATTGATGATCAAAATGAAATCAATCTGATCTTTAGAGAAAATCTCTCATCAACCAATCTCCACCGATTCAACATCGCATGATCACTACAATGCTCACTGTGGAACGCCATTCACAAAAACGAAAAACCTAACATCAATCAGTGTCAAGATGAACTGAATCCTCATCCCTTGGAGCTAGCACATACCCAAATCAATGAACCGGTCATCCAATCCAACCACAAAACTTCATCTAGAACATGAACTGGCACATCATGCCATCTCATGAACTTGACTACAGCCCAAAGCCAAAAATGACAAACAAAAAAAATGAAAAAATAAAAAACATCACCAGCACAATGAAGGAGACCCACTGCAATCCAATTCCCAGTGTCACCATTCCATTCTCACACAAAGACCATGAAAAGCCTCCCATGACACATGTTGAAGATGAGGTCATACACTCAGGCCTCTGAAGTTAGACATAACAATAGACCGACACTATGCCGCATTGAGACCCTATACAATAACCAACTGATGCTATTTTGAGGGTTTTTTGGGCATTTTAACATATTTTATACCAATATTAATGAACAATGGTCCTATAAATTTTTTAAAGAGTACCATTTTTACTTGTTTTCATAATAGGATCCCAATTGAACCCTTCGTTAGATGATTTGATGTTCTATAATGAGGAAATTTCTAAGATCGTTTTCAACGTGAGTGTGGGAATCGATATCCCAATGACTATTATAAAAACCATGAATCTTGTTGAGGTTTTGATAGGTCCCGAAATCAAGGGTATAATTATTATGACTCATATTGATACATGATTGGTCCTGATAAAAGGTTTTCATGATATTATTCAAAAAACATGAAAGGGTGAATCCTTGGGGTGAATTTTTAGTTGAGAAATGGTACTCACTGATTTTGAGGTAAATAGTATCATTGGAATATAGAGATGCGATGATTTTATCCCTCTTTTGACGATGATGAAAAACTATCATAGATATTATATATACTAGATTTTGTGATAAGTTGTATGCTTTTTTATAAATGATCCACCATCATAGCATACTACTTTTCTATATGGACATGGTTCTTGGATATCGAGTTTTTAGGTGATAGATGTTCCCATTCAATTCCATTACCTATCATATTATAATATATATATGTTAATTACATATGAATCATTATAGTAAACCATTATTTCAAAACAAAAATAATAAATATTTTTAGATAAATATTCAATACATTACACAAGAATGTGCCTTAAAACCAAAATAGTTTAGTGTGTTTTGATACTATGAAGAAATATTCTAACTTGGTGAAAGATATTCAACATCTCCAATGAAGATCTTCCCCTTTAGTACTCTTTAAAAACACACCTTGTTAAAAAAATTTCCTCCTAACTTATGGAGAGGAGACATATGAAAGGGTGGGACCAAATGATCAGTAAGGGTAAGAGAGTCATATATCAATGATAACATAAGTATTACATGATAATAATTATATGATAATAAGATATCAACATTTTAAAACCATACCCTGCCCAAAAAGGATCATAATTTTGAGTCATGGTATAAAATATGGTACATAATACATGAATCATAAAGATATCAAAGAATTAGATCCATGAGAATATAAAATTGGAATGAGACAAAGAGTTATAAAAAACACATAATCTTATAACATTGTGAACATATATAAATAGAAACAGGTTTTCTCATTTGGTTAAGGACACAATATCAAGACCTCTTATAAACTTATGGACACGCAACATGGTCCATGAAAAAATTTATGGACAAGAAAGATGGGATCATACATAATATTATGTATATTTAATCATGCCAACAATTTACATTGGGAAAATGTATTCAGGTTCACTAACAACATTATTAACTTGAATGATAGATACACATATAACATCATAGTAGTCGATGTTCACTACTAATACCATCATACCAGACAAAGTCCCTTACTGAATGGGGTTCACTCTCCATTACAGTCCTATATATCTCAAAATATATAAATATTTTCACAATGCATTAAAAGGAGAAATAGGTCCCACTATTGACAAAATTAAAATCATCCATATGTGTTCCAAGAGATCAAAAAACATTCATCATTTCATAATTCATGGAATGAAATGTCTTTCATAAGAATTTGGCCATGGTATAAACTCTGGAGGAACATGGGTTTCATAAAAATATTGTCATCACAAACCTTTCAGATAAATGATAATAATTGTATCCATGGTTCATATCCCCATTAAAAAATAAGTAACATCAAATTATTTCATCATTGATAAAAAAAATTTGAATGAAAAATCACTTGGATAATTTCTTGATGAAGATAACTTTTCTTTGAAAATCTATTTTCAAAAAATAAAACATTTTGGTAATAATTTTATTTAAAATTAAACTTTTATAAATTATGAAAGGGATATTTAAAAATTATTTAAAACATTTATTGGTGAAAATAAACTTCCATACTTGAAAAAAAATTAAAATATTTTTGAGAACATTTTTTGAAGACATGGTTTTGGAAGAAAAAGAATTTTCAGCCAAAAAATGTTTTATCATAAAATAATTAATTGAAATAATGAGTAAATAAAGAGTGTAAAATGATGGAAAAACATATATTCATATTTCATAACCATAGTAGAAGAAAATTAAATACTTTCCTGAGATATAGATAATATTATTTCATTATTGGAAGCATAATCATAAAAAATCCAGATAAACGATGAGATTGTAACATAAAACTCTAACCACTTTGATAACTTCAAAATGTTATAACAGTAAAATAATGAAATAAAAATAATAAATACCATTAAAATAAAATTATTCATGATATTACATGTCAAGGGGATGGTACATTCAACTCAAAGAAGAGTATTGGTGTATAACCTAACCTATGTAACATAGAAGAAAAATTAGGACAAAAATCCCTTATCGATTTGTAAAATTTTGAATTTTAAACCCCATGAATGAGGAATACAAAAATGGATATTTAAATACTGAAAATTGTAATGATAATAATCATAAAATAAATGAATGGTCATTATATACACCACATAAATTAAATAAGTGGTGAATATGGTATGTGTCTCATAGAATTAATAAAGTGAGATAGAAATCCCTTACCTTAAGTCTTAACATACTTTGTATTCATTAAAAAATCATGGATAATTAATATAAGTTTATTATAAATCTATTATATAACCATATCAATATATATCATGACAAAGGAGGTTTTATTATGACATTTTATTACACATTTATTAACAAATCCATGTAAATGTCATGCTTCATAGAATAACATCTTTGTTTTTATTTTATGTTTTGTAGTGTTATTTATGGTACGATTACATAAATCATTGATTAATTATATAAAAAATTTCAATCAGAATATAAACATTATATATATTCATTCGATATATTTTTAAATTAATCCATATTATTTGAAGATAAAAAAATGAAACACAATGTTCATTGCGATGGTGGGTCGTATGTATGCATGAAGGTTGTTTCCATTTTACTGCTTAATTCAAATAAATAAATTTAAATTATATATTATAATTATATAATAATTTTTATTTAACATATTTTACATATTTTCATTAAACTATTCCTTATTACCTTCCATGTAAAGTGTGAACGAATCACACCGCTTTATGAGGTGGTAGTTTGCTGTATACACGAGCAACCTTATCATATTCCCAAAAAATATAAATAATGAAGATATTTGATGTATAATAATTAAATAATAATAATATCATTAATATCATATATAAATATACAAAAAATTCATTATTTACAACTGTGATAAGTGTTAATTGAAACATGAATGAAATCATCTCGGGAGGTAGTAGTTCATTGTACACACAAAACATGATTTCATAACCCATTTGATAAAAGTGGAGATGGATGTAGGATATAAAATAAACCTAAATTTTTTTTAGAATATATAATATAATTATTTAAAATATTATCATGGTACAATAATAATTTAATGGTGTGGAGGAATAAAGAAAACCAAAATGCTCGTTGATGGACATTGCCTCTTCTTCAGTTATCCTTCCTAAGTTTTCACTAAAATCATTATTTTGTTAGATTTGTGTCCAAAATATGGATTCTAGGATGATAGGATGGAGTTTTATAATTTATTATCATTTTTTTAATCAAATGTGTTTAGAGGTATCAATAACTATGGTGGGTGAGTGACCTTTTATAACTTAGGAGCGGTGGATTTTTTGTAAATACCCAAAATTATTCACTATTGGGAGGTCAATCAAAACTCATGTGCCTAAAAATTGATAAATTGTGGATTTTAGTAAAAAAGTTATGATAAACACCAACACTAAAAAAATAATCACATTTTTTATTATTTTATTCCTTAAACATTATGTTTTCTCAATTTTACCCCTTTTAGTTTTTACCATCGTAACCTATATATATTTTTTAACTAGGTAATTTATTCTTAAATAATAAAATTATAATGATATTTTCTATATAATTCTTACATATTTATTATAAATATTAAATAAAAATCCATTTGTCTCTAAATTTAATTTTAATAAAAATGCATGTAACATGCAAAACCCAGTTTTAACCTAAATCACATTAATTTATTTTTAACTATTTATAATAATCATTAATGTAAAAAAATTTGTTTAAATTATTAGACAATAAAAATTATGATGATTAAAAATATGGAATCCATTTTTCCTATATCATTTCACTGAGGTGAAATAAATTTAATTTAATGTTAATCTTGGTGATGCGATGAGAATGTTGGTTTTTTAAAGAGAAAAGGTCAAATGTTTAAAAAACATTTATATCCAATTTCTACATTAAAATTATTAAAATGACCTAAATTATATTAATGAATGCATTATTGAACTTATTTTACTATGAAACATATTTAAAATATAATTTAAATTTATAAATAATAAATTCAAATAGAATATTTTAATTAAAATTTAGTATTATTCATTATTTATCAAAAAATGAACCTTTTTAGAATCACTGAAATATTCATCATAATATTGTTTTTAAATTATAATTTCAAAAATTAAGTTTATTTCACAAATTCGTTTTGAAAAAGTGTTGAAAATTAAATTTATTATTGTGTACAAAAATAAATAAAAATAATTTTAGAGAAAATAGATTTTTTGAGGAATATAAAAACATTTCTACAAAATAAGTTACATTTTTATCAATATGGTTTATTTATATAAAACCTTTATAATTTATATTTAAAAATTAGTTATTACTATTTATTTCATAGGATTAAAAATTAGGTTACAATGGTTGTTGTTAAAGAACTATATAATATATCTTAGCATTTTTAAAACTCTATGTCGGGTGTAATGCAAGATATCTTAGTATTCTCAATAGCATGAGCTAAACATTTTATTGTATGTAATTAAATGTTAACTTGTTTTTTCATGTAATTATATATTAGCATGGTTTCTCATGTATGTAAATATTAACTCAATATTTAATCTTACTCAAGAAAAACATAGTGTTTCTTGTAACAAAAAATATCAAAAATATTAAATTTATTTGAAAAAAATGTTTATCAAAATATTTGGGTGTAACATTATACCCCCTTAAAATGTATTTTTCCCTCAAAATGCATCACTTTGGTACTAAAAACTATGGATACTTTGGCCTCCTAACCTCCTTTGGTTCCCACATAGCATTTTTAAGATGGTGATTTCAACAGAATACACTAACTAGGTTTGTTGTATTGTTTTCTAGAACATTCTATATTCGATCAAAACTTTCTACCATTTGTTCCTCCAAAAAATAACATGTGCTTGGGGTATGACATATGATTATAGTACCTGCCATTGATTAGGTATGTACTAACTCAGGATTGGTACATGAAACACATTGTGGACCAGGGAAAGGTTTAGTGGAAGCACCAAACAATAAGTTATTATCCAGATACAATCATGTATTTCAAGGGGACCGATATACCATGAACTTATTTTGACATTATTTCCTCCAAAGAGAAATTAGTAGATGTATTTTCTCACCAAATTCATATTATTGACCACTTTTATGATAATCTGCATAACATTTCTATCCACATTATGCTTCCCTTACATTTTTCTGAATGGATTTTAAAATTCTCTACCATATTTTCATATTTATGTGGTTCTAATAGATTTATTTATATAAATTCATTGCATTGTGTTAGAGTTGTATAATTATTTTCATAAAGGGATTTTTAGGGATCCATCTGTATGCTCCATTGAATGTTGTTATTGCATGAAAACTCACTTCAGGAAGTTGTTGATCCTAAAACCCATTCAGATCCATTGAATAAGATCTTGGATAATCATATAGAGTTTTTATTATTCTTACAAAATGATCATATATCTGAGGATGATACATAGTGCTGAAACTCAATACTATATCTAGATATTGTTGAATACTTCACCAAAACATCAAGTTAAAATTCATGTTCCAATCATATACAATTAAATGTGTTACCATGTTAATCCTTACAAGTTACTTAATATATATTAAGTAAATTAGATCTATAGATAATGATTATTTTCTAATAATGAGTTATGTTGACATCATAAGGTTATCAACTACAATCCATAATTACTTCAACATCGAAGATAAGATAAACCCTAAATATTATCAATAATTTTAATCATTTTTTCACAAAAAGTAATTACCCCTTAAATAACATTTTCATGAAACCAGTGTATTATATTACAATAAATTTATCTTAAAAGTATACTTAATCTTAATAAACTAGCATCAAATAAAATATAAAAAGTGGTTTCAATGAATTTGAAATTATTAAAATTCTTACTTTAATAAACCCATTATGGTATCAATAAGTTTTATGTTAATCTTAATTGGATACATATGAACTTACTAATGTTAATTCACCATTTATTCCTTATATAATCTCTTATATTATGAAAAAACATTTTCATTGGATTTTTTCATTCATAGTTATACTGAAACAATATCAAATGAGATTTTATTATTCCATAATCAAAATAGAGGGAGATAATCATTTGAAATTTCACTAAAGGATGAAGAATGAGATTTTAATAGGGCTCATCCATTCAAAATCAAACATGAAATTCCTAACTAAGGAGGGTGGATAATTGTGGCCTAATTATAATGATTCACTTCATCCATTTTGATTTCATAATCATTCACTTTTTCTATTGCCTTCAAAGGTTGTATTGGATTATTATCCACATTCTCTCTTGGATTGGGGAATTGATTCACATAATTCCCAAACACCTTTCACTTGAAACACTGAAGTGTGGGTGGTGAAATATTTTGATATCTCTCTCCATTAATTTCATTAAATGGTCTCTTTATATAACCTCTACATTATTTTTCTTGAGGACGAGGATTCCCACACTTGAGATAACTCCTTTTTCCTTTTAGGAACTCACATATGTGCTCCCTACCATTGTTTTGGAAACTTGTATTTTGAAACTTTTCCGTCCCTCTATGTGACATTATTGATTTTTCCATGGGACCCAATTTTCCTTTTCATATCAACAATAACAAGAGGATTTACATATTTCATTTCCACTTTCAGTAAACATCAAATTATTTCTTGGTAGCATTAAAATTCCCATATATATAACACCCTTTGGAGATTTGGTTTCATGAAACTGAATAATCAATCATCTGTACTTTCATGATGAATTATAATAACTAAATATAACATCACATGTCATGAAAAAATTTCTACATAGGTACTAACTGGTTCATCATCCTACTAGATAGTCTTGAGGAATTCACTCTCTATTTTTTTATAAAGAATACTGGGGATGTTCTAATTGAAAAATAGGTTTTTAAACTCATCCCACTTCATCGAGTAAATTTATTATTTTTATCTCATATTCATAGTAATATTCCATGATTTATATGCCCCACCTTCCAAATGATTGAGAACTAAAATTAAATTATGATGGTCTAAACATAGGATACCAAAAAATGTCTTTTTATTGGTACTAATCCATTTCTCAAAAACGATTGGATAACTGGAACTATTAAAAGAAGGTGTGTGTTTCCTCATTAAGGATTCCAAAGAATTTTTTCCCTCATTTTAACACTAATAATTTTATTATGTGTCATAGATTGAGAAATTTTTGGGATCATATAAATAAGGATTTTCATTTCAACTCCCAAAACATTTATTTTCTTAGGAGGAAATGTAAAGACCTGGATTTTAATGTAATTTTTTTAATTACATGAAATTATTACGAGTTTGTGAAAAATGATGGAGTGTGATTTTGAGGCACTATGTGCCCAGAATAAAATTATAAAAAAATTTAAGAAACATTCAGTCAATGTACGGGCATAATTTTCTATCTTTCAAACTACTGCTCGGATAAAAAATCTGACGACATCATTGAATCTGTGGTGTTGTGATTCGCTTAAGGGAGGCTTCACTTAGACCGCAATAGGTCGGGAGAAAAAGAAAGATTTTGAACATTTAAAAGAATAATAAAATAACTTTGTTATTTTATTTATTTCTTTTCTATTCCTCTATTGGACAAGCAGTGGTGGCGGGACCAATGACGTGTCCAGCCACTAAATGGCTTGAATCCTCAAATCCTTTGTAACACCACTGTTAAAATTAGGATGGTTCCTATTAAATGAACCCATATTAATTCCATGTGTTTTACTCACCCTCCCCCTATCCTATTTATATGGAGCTTGGGGAGGTGTATTGTACTGACTTCATCAAGAGACAAAGTTCTGATAAAGTGTCATGACGCCAACCACTTAGAGGACGGGGCTGGTACCAGTGGGTAGTGACGAGCACCATTGATCAACGAACACTAACTCTTCCATGAATGTGACAATCTCAAATGATCTTGAGGTAATGTTTATTTTCTCTCTAAATACAGAAGTTTATGTCTCATTATTCTATCCACCTGCTATCAAGATAACGCAGAGGGCGCGGGCCAAATGAACAAGGCCCAGACCCTCTGCACTTTTTATTGGAATTTGGAGCCTTCTTTGTGAGCATTATATTTGGGTTGGATGAAACTAGGAATGTCGGGTGATGGTAGCGGCCGACCGCAGAAAAGAATGCAGCGCGCTGTCGCACGCCGCCGGAGAATAAGTCTACGGCTATAGCCATGGTGGGTGACGGCGACGGCTGACAATTTCTGGCCGCAAAGGAAGTGGTGGTGCACTGTTTCACACCGCTGGAGAAGGGGGAATGTGCATATCTCCATGGTGGATAGTGGAGGTCGGCACCAGCTAGATATAGATGGAGGAGGGTGGCACGTCGTCTCACACCACTAAGGATGTTCATGGCCTAGAAACCTCAAAGTTGAATCAGTACTTGCAACGGGTCCCGCAGGTGACCTGGAAATGCCAAGAGGCGCTGCCGCTCCACTTTTTGAATGGGAATGATTTCTCCCACCGTACCAGCTTGGGTGGGCCTCACACCATCAGGTCACACCTCCAGTAGGCTGCAACCCTCTGCGTGTTGGGCAGTGTGATCCCCAGTGGTCCGCTCCTCCAACATGTTGTGTCCATCCTTAGGACAGGCCTTGCGAGCCCCAGTGGGCCACACCTCTAGCCGGCCACGCCCCCTCCGTAGGCCAGGCCGCACGAGCATAGTGGGTCGCACCCTTCACTGGACGGGCCATGAGTGCCCAGCGGGCCGCGCCCCTCAACGGGTTGGGCTATACCATCCCATCAAGCTGCATCGCCCATGCCAGCCAGGTTGGGTTTATCTGAACCAGGTCCGGTCGGGTCGGATAGGACAAGGACCCAACCAAACCCAATTTCACCTAAAAGACCATAATGTGAAATCTGAGCATCCATTTGCCTAACCATATGCAGTGTTGGGACCCTTGGAGCGGGAAGGTCATTTTTCGTATACTCCACCTGAGTTTTGGAGAATGTTGGAGTGTGGTCTGGTTGTATCAAACCCGAATCCAACCGGGCCCTCAGAACTAAAACACTTATATGTCATAGACCGGGCATCTGATTGATGTGCCGACTGTCACATTGGAATCCTTATGACATGGTGGTCCTATGCGATACTTCTTAGTGGAGATTCATGGTTTTTGAGGTATGAGCAATGGCTTGAGGAGTGGATCCACCTAGAATCATGCATCCTTTGAGCAGGAATCCAGTGGCTGCTAGTGAGGTGGAAGTTGGAGATAGATCATACAGAGGTTTGTACCAAGCGATCATGGGTGGGTCGACACTTACCAATCCTGTGTGGGTTAGCGCTCAACGATCCTATGTGGGATAGCGCATACCAATCCTATGTGTTCCAGAACCTATGTGGTTCAGTGGGTATTAGTATCTATCTATCCTATGTGCGTCAGACTCTGTATTGATTGTTGTAGTGCCTCTCGATAGAATAAGATGATCTAGATTTTCAACTAATCATATGTACATGTGTGCTTTACATATACCTGGTGTGAGGTGATTCTTTACATTTTTGGTACTCTCACGTTTTTGGTGTTACCTTTGTGTTATTAGCTTTGTGTTACATTCACCTTCATGGTGTTGACATCATGGTCTGACCTTTGTGGTACTCTCACCTTCGTGGTGATACCTTCGTGGTGTCACCATTGTGGTACGTTTACCTTCAGGGTGTTACCTTCGGTGTGCTACCTTTGTGGTACTTTTACCTTTGTGGTGTTACCTTTCTGGTGTTATCTTTGTGGTATTCTTTTTTCGTGGATCAGTTGTGCAAATTGCATAAATGTTCGAGCCTTACGTTTTCCTCATAAATGGGATGAGAAACTTTTGATAACATAGGTATATGTATGCTAATATACCTAAGTAGTGTTGATCACTTCTTCATGATTTTTGATTGAGGTATTTCATTTTGGTTTCTCCTTTGTGGAACTCTGGGAGTCCTTCGGGGGTCTTGGGGTCCCTACTGATTATCGTTATACAAACCCTTTCATGGTCTATGCCTACACCTTTCTGTGTGTTTTGTAGATGATGGAAAAAGTTGATCGAGGCTGAGGGATCCAAGACTAGATGGTGCTCTGAGGTGGACCATTTGACATGACATGATGTAGTGACTATTGATAATGAGTTGTACCTATGCTCCAGGTAGAATCCTCGGTGGACAATCCTGGAGCTTTTTTCTCTTTTTAGTTGTACTTGTACCTTTCAATTGGGAAATTATTCCGGACCCCTTACATTTAATACAATTGTACTAAAGCTGTTTACTTTGTGGTAGTTTATTGTTGTGTTCATGGATTGTGTGTTTATATAGGTTTAAATGAAATGTATCCCCGTTCTGGGGATACACCTTTCTGGTGCTAGTCATGAGCCCCTCGCCTAAGGAAGGCAGACTAGAGGTAGTCACGGCATGGGCCCCAGGGGATGGGTCAAGACAATGTTGTATCAGAGAAGAACTAGGACTCTGATATTTTCTATGTGGAAATTGTGTTAATTATTACGAGTGTGGTTTTCAGTTTGGGGAATCCAGTGTTGGTGTAGTGGTTGACTTATCCATAACCCGGGACCCTGAATTACAATTTCCAACTCAGTGCATGAAAACAATGATTGCGTGTGTTTTTTAAAATTTCATCTTTTAATTTTCTTTGAGTCAACTCACTAGGTATAATTTTTGACTGTGGCGCACATGTTTTCATCTAGGATTCCACCACACAGACAGCCATATAGGATTCCTGAGAGAGTACATGATGACATCCCACCGAGCGATGAGGATTCGTTATAGGGCCCTATCAAAGTGATAGTACCATTGGGTGGTGCACCAGTAGCACCACCACCCATTGGTTTGTGGATTCCACTAGCCCCGCCAGTAGAGGTTGCACAACGACTGAGCACATTGCATGTGTTTCAACGATAGAGGAATCTGAGGTTTCAAGGAAAGATGGATCCGTAGGCAGTTGAGGACTCGCTGGAGGCTGTGGCTAGAGTTTTTCAGTATGTTGGGACACCAACCAATATGATGGTGATCCTATCTTCTAGTCTCTTCTAGGGAGTAGCTAGGAGATGGTGGAGTCTGAAACTCCATTTTCACAGTGAGGTGATCCTCACCTTGGTAGACTTGAGGGGATTTTCAGGGTAGATTTTGTCCCAGTGACCCTACTGTTAGTGCGTATATAGGAGCTACTGCACATACAACAATGCAACATGATCGGGGTCCAGTACTCGACGAGGTTCCCTGATCTCTCCTACTACTCCAATGACATGGTACGAGACCCTTTATCAAGGGACATGACCTTTGATAAGGTTATCCGACTGGAAATTAGAGAATATATGATATCACTTTGCATTCTGACATATGTTGGGGTGCTAGAGAGAGGGATTTTAGTTTAGAGATTCCTAGTTGAGAAGGAAAAAACATTGAGAGCCACCACTGGACGTTAGGTAGTAGAGTCATCCATAGCAGGGAGAAGACGAATGATGGAGGGTACCAAGAAGGCCATACGTTCTGGTGGATGACTGCAGGATACAGGTTCTCTGGTGAGAGGCTCCTAGGTAAGAGGACAGATAAGGAGCAGGCAGTGCTACTCGTGTGGCGGGCAGGGCCACATGGATCGCGATTGCCAGACCTTCCATATAGATGACCATCATATGGTTGAGGGACTTCCAAGGTAGAGGTTCGAGCGAGGAGGTCCACTAGGCAATGGATGTCGCAAAGGAGCTGGTCGTACATCAGGCGGTGGGAAGCAATTCGAGGTTCTACTTCCACAACCTCCAGGTGGTCCACCCCGACCACAAGAAGTAGGAGGGAAGAGACGAGTTCAGCTCTTGGTATCTGAGACCTATGACCACAGTGCTCTAGAGATGATTAGAGGTATGATCTATCTCTACTCCACCGAAGCTATAGTACATATAGACACAGGTTCCAGTCACTCATTTATTTCCAAGAACCTCATTTGGAGCATAGAAATTCCAATGGAGTTGATATCTTGATCCATACATCTAGAGATGCCTATGGGAGTATATTTGAAAATTACACACTGGTGCCGACAGTGTGAGCTTACTCTAGGAGGCGAGAGCATCGGCTAGGATCTTCTAGTAGCAGCGTCGAGGCCTTACGGTGTCATCGTGGGTATGAACTATTTATCCACAGTCCATGCTCATATGGACTATATTAGGCTCAAAGTGTGGTGTTTCCATGAGGATGGGACTAGGTTTTGAATCACCAGTGAAATGGGAACCTTTACAGCACAAGATGGACTTTCCCGGAGGAGGGAACATTTGATCACACATCGGTTGGATATCCTTACCCTCAGTGTAGTTGATGTTGAGATTCAATGTTATCCTATAATATTGGACCAGTATGCTGATGTCTTCCATGAAAATGTTCTGGGACTACCTCCACACAGAGAGGTAGACTTTTACATCGACCCATACGCAGGGATAGCACCGATATCTACACCAGCATACCAAATGGATCTCTTAGAGCTTCGTGAGTTACAATTACATCTAGAGGAATTGAAAAATAAGTGGTTAATAAGTCCTAGGGTTTCTCCATGGGCAGCCCAAATTTTGATCTCCAAGAAGGAAAATGAGATTTTGAGACTCTGTGTGGACTATCAGTGCCTAAAACAGGTGACCATGAAGAAAAAAGTATCCACTTCCGAGGATTGATGATCTCTTTGATCAGTTGAAGGGACCTCTATGGTTTTCAAAGATAGACCTCATATCATGCTATCATCATCTTAGGGTACGAGATGAGGATGTGTAGAAGACGGAATCAGATGTTGGTATGGCCACAATGAGTTCTTGGTTATGCTAGTCGGCATGACCAACACCCCTGAAGTGATCATGGAACTCATGAATAGAATCTTCCATCCATACCATGATCTCTTTGTGGTGGTCTTCTTCAATGACATATTGGTGTACTCATTGAAAGAGGATGATCATGCCTATGATCTGCAGATGGTACTGGATACACTCTGAGAGCACCCACTTTATGGTAAAATCTCGATGTGCATGTACTAGATATAGTAGGTCCACTTTCTAGGACACATTATCATGTAGGATAGAGTTGTATTGGATCTAGAGAAGATAAAGGCTATTCTTGCATCGGAGCCACCTAGTAGTGTGGCTGAGGTATGGAGTTTCCTAGGTATGGCTAGGTACTCAGGGGATTTTTACAAGACTTTTCCATAGTTTCGGCACCCTTGTCAGCATTGATGAAGAAGGGTACGCCCTTCTTATGGATGGAGAGATGTCGGCGTAGTTTTTAGGAGCTTGGCACAGACTGACAAGTGCTCCCATCATGAGGCTACCAGAAGAGGGTGTTGGGTATGTAGTCTCTTGTGATGTGTCAGGTATCAGACTTTGAAGGAGCAAGTAGTGATCTCTTATGGTTCACGATAGCTGAGACAACATGATCAGATCTAGGCCACCCATGACCTTGAGTTAGCAGAAGTGGTCTTTGTCTTAAAGATGTGGTGACAATACTTGATGGGTGAACTTTTTACAGTCTAATCTGATCAAAAGTCTATCAGGTATTTCTTCTCATGGAAGGAAATTAACCTGAGGCAGTGACATTGGATAGATTTCCTCCCGAACTTTTACTTTGGGATAGTCTAAACTCTAGGGAAGGAGAATATAGTAGCAGACGCACTCAGTAGGTGGTCTAGTCTACAGCTGCTGACTGAGGCGACAGAGAAACTAGCCACATTGCAGATATCCTTTGTGGATAGAGATGGAGCAGATTACCTCTAGTCTATGACTGTCACTCCCCCACTTCTTCATTTTTTTTGAGAATCACAACTTGGAAACTTTGACTGTGAGGCACAACGTGCTCAAATATTATCAGGACATGCACCTACATTTTTTTTAAAGGTGGGGAGCATGTCATCCTATTTAGAGGAACTCACCATGGTACTAGTGGTTCTATTAGAGGAGGTGTTGAGGGAGTTCCATACATCCCCTCCAGTGGTGCATCCTGGTGTGGTGAAGACGTATCAGGACCTCTGGAATTAGCACTAGTGGCTAGGCATAAAGAAGGTTGTGGAAGAGTTTGTTTCATGATGCCTTACTTGTCAGCAAGCGAAGGTCAAGCATCAGGTTCCAACAGTCATAGCGCAATCATTGGAAGTACCATAGTATAAGTAGGGTGGTATCACCATGGACTTTGTGATAGGGATTCCATGGATGTCTATGGGACATGATTCCATCTGGGTGATCATTGACTAACTCACCAAATCGGCCCACTTCCTACCCATACTAGATAAGGGATCATGAGAGGGCTTGGGACACCCTTACATACAAGAGATTGTGCGACATCATGGGGTTCCATCAAAAATCTTATTTGACAATGACATTAATTTTATATCCTAGTAGTGGAAGGGATTATAGGAGGTGTTTGGGGCTCAGCTATGTTTGAGCACCGCCTTTCATCCTCAGACGGATGGTCAAATTGAGAGGACCAAATAGACACTCAAGGACGTGCTTCGTGATTGCATCCTAGATTTTGGTCCTTGTTGGGAGGATCACTTTCCCATGGTGGATTTCGCATACAACAAAAGATGTCACTCAACAATTGGTATGGCACCATTTGAGGACATATACATTCAACCTTGCAGATCACCTCTATGTAGGACAGACATAGGGGAGTCAGCACATAAGGGTCTGTAGATGTTATAGGCTACCACTATGAAGGTGAAAATAATCTAGGAGTGGATGAAGACTATACAAAAGAGACAAAATTCTTATGATGATAGAAGACAGAGACCTTTGGAGTTCGAGGAGGGAGACCATGTCTTCCTATGGGTCTCACCTCGACGATCTTTTAAGAGATTTGGCAGGGGCGACAAGTTATCACTGAGGTTTATCAAACCATTTCTGATACTTCGGAAGATTGGCATGGTGGCATACCACTTGGGACTGCCACCACAATTGGAGAGGGTGTATGTAATCTTCCATGTATCCCAGCTAAGGAGATAGGTGCATGACCCATCGCACGTCATCAACTGGGGAATGTTGGACATTGATGATGGGGCTATGTTTACAGAGGTTCCAGTAGAGATTGAGGATCAATAGTAGAATGCCCTTTGTGGATGATCAATACCTCTAGTGTGCGCTCATTGGAATCACGGGACCCTCCAGGAGAGCACTTGGGGGTGGGAGTCTCATATTCATGCTTTGTACCCCCATATGTTTCTTTATTCTATGTTGTGGCTTTAGCGGACGAAAATCCCTAATGTGGGGAGAATATAAAGACCTGAATTTTCAATGTATTTTTTTAATTGTATAAAATTATTACGAGTCTTACAAAATTTACAGCGGGTGATTCTGAGTCTCGATGTGTACGAAATGAAATTTTGATCCTTTTTAAGGTACGTTCAGTAAACGCCCAGGTGGCATTTTCTATCTTTTGAACTAGTGCTCGGATTAAAAATTTGAGGGCATCGCTGAATCAGTAGTGCCAAGATTTACTTAAATGAGACTTCACTTCGACCGTAGTAGGTCAGGAGAAAAAGTTATATTTTGGACATTTAATAGAATAATAAAATGAAATTGTTTTTTTATTTTTATTTGTTTCTATTCCTCCAATGGAAAAGTGGTGGTGGCAGGACCAAGGATGTGTCAAGACATTAAATGAATTGACTCCTCAAATCCTTTATAATAGCACCGTTGGAATTATGAAGGTTCTTATTAAATGAACCCCAATTAATTCCACGTGTGTTACTCACCCTCCCCCTATCCTATTTATATGGAGCTTGGGGAGGAGTATTGGTACAGCTTCACCAAATGATGAAGTTTTGATAATGTTCTATGATGCCAACCACATAGAGAACGGGACTGGTACCAGCAGTCGGTGATGTGCGCCACCGATCAATGAACATCGAATCTTCCTCGAACAGGATGTTCTCCAAAGATCTTGTTGTAGTGTTTATTTCTTGTCTAAATTCAAGAGTTGATGTATCATTATTATATCCTATAGCAATCAAGCTAATACGGAGGGTGCAGTCCAAATGAACAAGTCCTGGACCCTACATCCTTTTTGTCGGAATTTGGAGCGTTCTTCCTGAGAATTATATTCGGGTTGGATAAAACCCAAAATGTCGGGTGACAGTGGCAGACAACAATGGTCATCCATGGAGGATATTGAGAAACACCATTTCACGCTTCTGATGAATATGGTCGTGGTCGTAGCTATAGTGGGTGATGGCGGTGGCTGACAACAGCTAGACACGAAGGAAGTGGTGGAAAACTGTCGTGCACTACCAGAGAAGGGGGTCACGGTATATCGTCGCGGTGGACAGTGATGGTTGGCATCGTCCGGCCATAGAAAGGGGAGGGTGGTGAACCATTGTGCACCATTGAGTATGGCGTGAAGGTTCCGGGCGCTACCGAAGCACGTGGGTGGATGTTCCCTCTTGGAATTTTGTCATTAATATTGATCAATCCTGGATCAATACGATTATAAATTCCAGTCTCCATGGATCAAATCACAGAAATGGACAAAGAAATGGAAAGTCCCGGAACCACAAAGTAGGATTGTTACATGTTGATTATAATTAATTTAATCAATTGAAAAGAAATACCTTTTGGGTTTTCTTTCTTCATTAATGTTCTTGATCATGTTCTGATGTGATTCATCGTTGCATCATAGAAGCCAAGTGTAGACTCCCTCTAGCGATGATCCCCACGTGTACCTCGTATCTCAGGGCATCGCTAAAGGAGTCTCTGGGTGCTAGCGTGGAGAAACCTTTTCTTGCGTTTTCCTCCTTAGATCATCTTGATCCGATGGAAGAGGATCTATCTCGGTCTTGAGAGCATTCTTAGAGGAAGAGGTTCTTTCGGCCTTGAAATAATTCTCTAGAATTGTTGTGCACAACGATTCTCTTGTGTGTTGGAAAAGAGTTGGGGTTGTGAGGATATTTATAATATGGTTTGAGGTTGTAGAGTTATGACAATAAATAAATGTGTTACGTGTTTCATTTATTTCATTAACTCTTATTGAAAACCCCCATGTCTAATAATTAATTCCTTGACATGCTCATGCTGATTATATTGAATATCATTTAATAAAACAATATTATATCCTCAAAATCCCGGTGGGAAAAACTACACGGCGTGTAATAATAAATACATGGCATGTACATGTTTTTCATTGAAAACTGCATGGCGTGTACATTAAATGTACACGACGTGTAAATATTATTTTCATTTATTCATTTCCTTTTCAAAATAAAAACTACACGGCGTGTAATAATTAATACACGACGTGTACTTGTTTTCATTTTATTCTTCATCCAACATTAAAACCATTAAGGCTTCCTTGAATGATTATTAAACCACATACGAGAATAATCTTTATTCTACTTGAGATAATTGAATACACTTATTGTGTGACCCTCTAGGCCTCTTTCTCATTGGCATTAGGTGGTCTTGCCTAAAGCCCAATATTACTATCTAGCAACGGGTCAAGGCACCCAAGAGAAAGAAGTTGACGTCGCATTGACGTATCACCACATACAAATGCTTACTGTGTAATTTAATCCCTCTGTCTCAATATCTCATTAAGCAGGATTCATGGTAGTGTCATAAAACAATATTCTTGATTTGTCATTCTTTGACTACCTGAAATAAACTCATCGTTCCCACCATGGCCATGGAATTTAATGCAACAATTCTATTTCAATCAAAGGGTCGAGATATCAACTTACATAAATGGAAGGGAAAATCCGTCATCGACTTATCCATCAACAATATGTCACTTGTGACGCACCCAATGTACCCTACTTCCCGCCAACTGTCTGCGTGACTGTTTTCGTCAGTAAATCTAAGTGTGTGAGTCATGACATTAGTTAATGATAATCTTCCTGTCTAAGGACCATTACGCACACTCATAGATAGCAATTTTTGATGACACCAAGACATGCGGAATTTCTACTAAAGGGTCTGTTCTCATAATCTCCCATCATGGAGATTACCATGTGCGAACTCCATGAGAAAGTGTCTCATCTTCTTATGAGTACATGCACATGACAGTCTGTATACTATGTGTCCTATCATAGTATGTCATCCAACCGCAGAATTTTATTTAAGAATATTGTTATATAATTTCAAGGTTCTCATCATAGAGGGGATCTTCCATGACCTTATCAATGCAAAAAATATTCCAGGACATTATTATATTATAGTTATACAGAAAAATGAACAATATATAATAAGTGAACATTCATGTAATCAAAGTACAAAACAGTTGGTTCTCAGGAAACCAACCCTTACAAACTCCCACTTTGACTAGAGCCAACTGCCTATGACTTTTAGTCCGCTAGACCTCACATGATGATCATGTTTCTGCTGAGTCAAGGCTTTAGTCAAGGGTTCCACCATGTTGTCTTCTGTGGAAATACTGCTCACTGCAACTTCACCTCTCTGAGAAAAATCCCTCAAGAGATGATACTTCCGAAGTCTGTGCTTTGTCTGAAGGTGTGACCTTGGCTCTTTTTCTAGTGCCACCACTGCAATATTATCACAATAGAGTTTGATAGGATCTTTACTACTCGGTACTACATCCTTCTCTTGGACAAAACTTTGCATCCATACTGCTTCTTTAGCTGCCTCGGAAGCTGTGATATACTCGGACTCCGATGTAGAATCTTCCACCACACTTTGCTTTGAGCTCTTCCAGCTCACTGCACCTCCATTCAAACTGAAGATGTATCCAGTCTGCGACTTCATGTCAACTTGATCAATCTAGATACTAGCATCTACATGTCCTCTAATGACAAGTTCCTCATTGCCTTCATAAACCAGGAACAAATACTTAGTATGCCTCAGATACTTAAGGATAGTCTTGACTACCATCCAATGGCGGTCTCCTGTATCAGCTTGGTATCTGTCTACCGCACTTAATGCGTAATCAACATATAGCCTCATACATATCATATCATACATGACCGAACCAATTGTGGATGCATAAGGGATCCTTGCCATTTTCTTTCTTTCCTCATGTGTCTGAGAACACATTTTCTTGGAAATATGAATTCCATGTGACACTAGAAACAATCCCCTCTTGGACTATTCCATACTGAATCTCTTCAGTATATTGTCAATGTATGTACTTTGACATAAGACCAGCATTCTATTGGATCTATCATGATGGATCTTGATTCCAAGAATATATGCTGCCTCGCCCAAGTCTTTCATGGAGAAGCATTTATGAAACCATGCCTTAACTGACTGTAAGACAGGTACTTCATTTCCAATTAGTAATATGTCATCAACATATACTATTAAGAAAATGATTGCACTCGCACTAAACCTCTTTTAGACACAAGGCTCACATTCATTCTTAACAAAGACAAATTCCATTACAGCTTCATCAAAATGAATGTTCCATGACCTTGATGCTTGATTTAATCCATAAATGGATTTATGCAACTTGCATACCATTTGGAATCCTTTGGAGTCACAAACCCTTCAGGTTGTGTCATGTAGACATCTTCATGGAGGTTCTCGTTATGGAAATATCTTTTGACATCCATTTACCAAATTTCACAGTCATGGTATGTGGAAATTTCCAATATGAATCTAATGGATTTAAGCATCGCAACTAGTGAAAAGGATTCATCATAGTAAATTCCTTGACGTTGTCTAAAACCTTTTACAACCAGTCTTGCCTTATACATGCTGAAATGCCCCTCCATGTTCAGTTTCTTCTTGAATACCCATTTATTACCAATAGGCTTAACATCAACTGGAGGATCTACCAAAATCCAGACTTGGTTTTGGTACATGGAATCCATTTCAGAATTCATGGCTTCTTGCCACTTGGAAACGTCTGTGCCTTCAACTACTTACTTTTCGGTAAGATGATCATCATTGTCATCCAATAATGAGTCACCATCCTCGGTGACAAGAAAAACATATCATTTTGGTTCTCTCACCTCTCTCGTGCTCCTACGCAGTTCTTATGTCTCTGGAACAGATTGTTCTTCCATGAGGATTTGTGGAATCTGTTCTTGTACCGACTTCTATGTATCTTGAGCCCCGACTTCATCGAAGTCTATCTCACTCCCACTATCTCTTTTGGAGATGTGATCCCTCTCAAGGAATATGGCGTGTCTTTCCACTGTAACGTTTTTTTCTGAGGGGTTGTATAGGTAATATCCTCTTGTTTCCTTGGGATATCCTATAAATACACACTTTGTGCCTCAGGGTGAATGTTTTTTATCTGAAGAGGCCTTAAAAAGTTATTCGCTGCCACACACATGTAAATTCTATAACATGGCTTTGCGTCCACTCCATAACTCGTATGGAATACCATTTATCAATTTAGTTGGTACTTGGTTTAGTATGTGAGCTGCTGTTTGTAATGCATATCCCCAAAAGGATAATGGAAGACTCACATGACTCATCATTGATCTCACCATGTCCAACAGGGTGCGGTTCCTCCTTTCGCTTACACCATTCCACTGTGGCGTGTTTGGAGGAGTGAGTTAAGATAGAATCCAAAACTCCCATAAGAAATCAATGAAGTCCTAATTAAGATATTCTCCTCCAATTTCTGAGCAGATTTTCTTAATCTTCTTACCAAGTTGGTTCTCAACTTCATTCTTGTATTCTTTGAACCGATCAAAATAATCTGACTTATACCTCATTAAGTAGATATATCAATATATACTAAAATCATCAGTAAAAGTTATGATGTATGAGAAACCGCCCCTTGACTCAACTAGAAATGGCCCTCACACATCTGTGTGAACTAATTCTAGAAGCTCTTTAGCTCTTTCACCTTTCCCACTAAATGGGGATTTGGTCATTTTTCCTTGGTGACACGCATGACATACACCAAGTGGTTTTAGTTCGAAAGAATCTAAATACACATCTTGAGGTAATTTTGTCAAACATTTCTCATTGACATGACCTAGTCGGTGATGCCAAAGTTGGGTGTGGTATGAGTCATGTGAATTAACTTTGTCATCGATTTCCATTACCTGGTTTGTGTAGTATGACACATAAAGGTAGTTATATAAATTTTCCCTACCAAAACAAATGTTATCTTTATAAAAGTAGCAACATATACTTCCAAACATGAAGATGAATCCATCATTATCTAATCTGGATACTAAAATAATTCTTTTAGTAACAGAAGGCACATAATAACAACCCTTTAACACCAAGATCATCCCAGTAGGCAATGTGAGGTGGTAGTTTGTGATGGCTACAGTAGCGAGTCTGGCTCCGTTGGCTGCTCATAGATCCACATCAACTCCGTCAATATTTCTGAATCTACTTGGTTCCTGTATTTGGATATAGATGTGAGCACCACAAGAAGTATCTAATACCCAATTAGTAGAAATAGATAGATTGAATTCGATAAGAAACGCACCTAAAGCTTCCCCTTTCTTCCTTGGCTGGGTGCAGTTTTTCTTCCAGAGTCCCTTCTTGCCACATACGAAACAAACAGTATCATGTCCCTTTGCCTCCCCTTTGATCTTACTTTTCGTGGAAGGCCATGAAGAAGCTTTTTTCTTAAAGATCTTCGCCTTCCCTTTCCTTTTATTCACCATAAGGACAGAAGGATTTTCACGCTTCATGTCATTATCTACATGGCGAATAAGGATAAGGAGATCAGATATATACTTCTCAATGTTGTTCATGTTTAAATTAACAAAAATGTTCGAGAAGCTCTGGGAGAGTTATGTAATAATGAGATCGGTGCCCAGTTCTTCATGGAGTTTAAACCCTAGAACCTCCAAGCGCTCAATTTATCCAATGAGCTTGACTACATGAGGCCCAACTGGGCACCCTCTCCAAGATTGCTCTGGAATAGAGCCTTGGAGATCTCAAACCTTTCATGTCTTGCTCTCTCCTGGTATAGACCACAGAGGTGCTCGAGCATGATATAGGCATCCATGTCCTCATGATACTTCATGAGCTAACTTGAAATTGATGATAGCATCAAACATTGAAAGTTGAGTGCATCGCTCAAATGTTGATCATAGACTAGGAAATCATCATCACTTGCCCCTTGGGTAGGAGAATCAGGAAGTGAGGACTGCAGTACGTAATACTTTCATTCATGGCATAGGATGACATAAAGGCTCCTAAACCATTCCTGAAAGTTACTTCCGGTGAAGATATTTTCTTTGTCCAGTATTGATCGTAGTGAAAATGTGGTGGACGAGTTTTTCATTTCGTTTCTACAAATTAAAGGAGAAGATTTATCATTACTTTCTTGATTACATCTTATGAAAAATAATAAATCAATTTATTAATTCTCCCACTATTTTATCAAGTCCCAATGGCCCTCACCATTGAAATCTGAATGTATAGTTTCTTTGACATTATAGTGGAAAGGATCCATATTCCCCTTCACATAACCCCAACAAGGGTTGGTCAAGCTATTTGAAGGTATTTAGGTAGGCAGGTTTTCTCCAACTATGAGCTTACAATTCCTTGATATGTTGAGTGGACTCCCCAATCCTGAAATCCTGACTTGGATTTCCTCAACTCTTGCCTCCAATATTACACCAAGTCTAGCAAGGGATACTCCTCTTGATGTAATATGGTTAAGTCAACCCGAAACCTTTCATAAGGGCTTCCTTTATAAAAGTAAGTGTCCCAACAAGGGTTGGTCAAACACATATTTTTATTGAGTCTTTCCCTAAATCAAGTTACGGAAGGCTTGGTCTGACTTAATATTGTATTGAGGGATTCTAATATTTATGTGTAGTTTCACATTATCACATGCTTGTTAATATTAAGTGATTCTTTCTTAAGTGATTAACCATGTTCTGATAATGTTTACGCATAGTCCGGTTGTATTTTATTCCATATTTTCATGCTTGTTCATTTTATTAATTATGTGATCACGACAACACATACATAATAAATAAACCATGAAATCAGACAGAAATAAAATAAGATCACATGATCATGAGATTCTATTGGTTATCTTATCTAGCGGTTTGATAAGCTAACCCTGACCTAGGGGAAAACATTATGAACCGATGGTTCATGTTTTTGAATCTCCCACTTTCCCACCTTTGTATATTCTTAGGTTGGTTTCGCCTCAGCTTTGGGTTTTGAACTGTCTCCTCTGGCTTGGGAGATCCTCCATTACATGGGTTTACATTACAGAAACCATGGGCATGCAGGCCCTATATTTTATTGGAAGAAGTCTCACAGGCCAAAAAATTTAAATTTAAACAAATTTAAATGAAACCATACAATCATACAAAGGGTCATTGGTCTATATCAAGATCATCCATAGCATCCAACAACATTTATGCATATTTATAATTCAAATTCTTTCAATAATTCTTTCATTTAAGAAAAGTCACGCTCGAATTCAATTAATTATGATCTTATAATTAATCAATTATTTGTCTTAAATTCCTTTCTGAATTTCATTTTAGATTCTTCTGATCTATATTTCTTGTACGGGTCTTTGTACATTAGAGGAAACCTGGTGAAATTCCATTTCTGGAAAGTACACGGCGTGTAGTTTATAATTACACGGCGTTTATTTCTTTTCACCATTAATCCAAAGTACACGCTGGGGGATTTGGCATGTTTTTTGTACTTTTGAAATTTTGTAGTACATGGCGTATAGATAAATCATACACGTCATGTACTTCCTTGTTACATGGTAACCAGCCTGGAAACCCCATGTGCGCAGTACGCTGCTTATCCTTTTACATGGTTTCACCTGGGCCGGAATGGACTACACAGCGTGTTGCTCCAACATACATGCCATGTATTCTGGTTTCCACACACCATTCAATTCTGGTCAACATGGGGTGATTAATACTTAGGAATATTCAATTCACATGGCGTGGTTTGGCGGACTAGTTCCGGTTCATTGAACCTAAGTATACAACATGTAGTTTTAATTACACATCGTGTAATCCCATGTTTTATAGATAGAAAGAGCGTCTCATAAGGATGAGTTCCTCATTTTTATTTTAATCAAAAATTAAAATTAAAATGTTGTTTTTGTGATATTAATCGAGAAACGACGGAGGAAGAGTAGATCTCGTTTATTCAGATTAATAGAACGATATATTTCGAATTGAATCAAATATAAATGCGTAAATTATCAAAGAAAATTAAATAACTATATTCAACATTGTAACCTCCCTCTGATACCATTTGAAGGTTCCGGACACAGAGGAAACGCATGGGTGGATGTGCCCACTTGGATTTTTGTCATTAACAATGATCAATCCAGGATCAATACGACGATAAACACCAGTCTCCAAGGATCGAATCACAGAAATGGACAATGAAAAGGTATGTCCCGAAACCACAAAGTAGGATCATTACATGTTGAATATAATTAATTCAATCAATTGAAAAGAAATACCTTTTGGGTGTTCTTTCTTCGTTGATGTTCTTGTTCACGTTCTGATGTGATTCGTCATTGCGTTGCAGAAGCCAAGTGTAGACTACCTCTAGCGGTGATCCACACGTGTACCTAATATCTCAAGACATCGCCAAAGGAGTCTCTAGGTGCCAGCGTGGAGAAACTTTTGCTTGCGTTGTCCACCTTAGATCGTGTTGATCCGATGGAAGAGGATCTCTCTCGGTCTTGAGAGCGTTCTTGGAGGAATATGATCTTTCGGCCTTGAATGAATTCTCCAGAATTGTTGTGCACAATGATTATCTTGTGTGTGGGAAAAGAGTTGGGGTTGTGAGGATATTTATAATCAGGTTTGAGGTTGTAGAGTTATGACAATAAATAAAAGCGTTACGCGTTTCATTTATTTCAATAACTCTTATTGAAAACCCCCATGTAGAATAATTAATTCATTGACATGCGCTCATGCTGATTTTAATAAATATCATTTAATAAAACAATATTATATCCTCAAAATCCCAACTGGAAAAACTACACACCGTGTAATAACAAATACATGGCGTGTACTTGTTTTTCATTGAAAACTACATAGCGTGTACATTAAATGTACACGGTGTGTATATATTGTTTTCATTTATTCATTTCCATTTCAAAATAAAAACTACACGGCATGTAATAATTAATACATGGAGCGTACTTGTTTTCATTTTATTCTTCATCCAACATTAAAACAATTTAGGCTTACTTGAATAATTATTGAACCACATACGGGAATAATCTTTATTCTACTTGAGATACTTGAATACAGTTAGTGTGTGACCCTCTAGGCCTCTTTCTCGTTGGCATTAGGCGGGCTTGCCTAAAGTCCAGGATTACTGTCTAGCAATGGGTCAAGGCACCCAAGAGAAAGAAGTTGACGCCGCATTGACGTATCACCACATACGAATGCTTACTATGTAATTTAACCTCTTTGTCTTGATATATCATTAAGCAGGTTTAATGGTAGTGTCATAAACCTATATGCTTGATCCTTTATTCGTTGACTACATGAAATAAACTCGTCGTTCACACCATGGACATGGAATTTAATGCGATAGTTCTATTTCAATCAAAGGGCTGAGATATCAACTTCCATAAATGGAAGGGACAAATCCTTCCTCGACTTATCCATCAACAACATGTCACTCGTGACGCACCCAACGTACCCTACTTCCCACCAACTGTCTGCATGAAGGTTTTTGTTAGTAAATCTAAGTGCGCGAGTCATGACATGAGTTAATGATAATCTTCCAGTCTAAGGACCATTAGACCCGCTCGTAGATAGAAATGTCTGATGACACCAAGACATGCAGAATTTCAACTCACAGGTATGTTCTAATAATCTCCCATCTTGTAGATTACCAAGTGCGAACTCCAGGAGAGAGAGTCTTGTCTTCTTACGCGTACTCACACATGATGGTCTATATACTATGTGTCCTATAATAGTATGTCATCCAACCGCAGAAATTTATTTAAGAATATTGTTATAGCATTTCAAGGTTCTCATCACAGTGGGGATCTTCCATGACCTTATCAATGCAAAAAATATTCCAGGACATTATTATATTATAGTCATGCAGAATAGTGAACAATATATAATAAGTGAACTTTCATGTAATAAAATTACACAACAGTTGGTTCTCAGGTCATCAACCCTTACATGGAGATGGCTTGGAAGCTGCAATGGTGGACCGGGACACGCAGTGGGTCCTGCAGGCGACCCGACAACGCCAGGAGTCTCCACTGCTCCGCCTTCTGAATAGGGGAGACTGCTCCCCTTGTGCCAGTTAGGGCAGGCCACACACCAGTGGGCCATGCCTCCAACAGTCCGTGAAACTCCATAGTTCGGGCCTCATGAGCCCCAGCAGGTCGTGCCCCTCCTCAGGTCGGGTCGTGCAAGCCCCTGCAGGCCACACCCCCTCCGTGGGCCGACTGCATGAGCCCAGCGGGCCGCACCCTTCCCTGTTTGGGTCGCGCACACCCAGCGGGCCGTGCCCCTCCATGAGTCGGGCAGCACCAGATCAGTGGGCCGCACTTCCTTGGTGGACTGGGATAGGTCGACCTGAACCGGGTCAGACCGGACCCAGACCCAATTGGGCCCAGTTTCACCTAAAAACCATTACATGAAATCTGAGCATCTTTTTGACGTACCGTCTGTGTAACTGGGACCCTTGGAGTGAGTAAATCCTTTTTTATATACTCCACTTGAGTTTTGGAGAATGTTATAGTATGTCCTGGGTTGGATCGAACATAAATCCAACTGGTCCCTTAGAACCAAAAAGCTAATATGACACAGACCGGGCATCTGATTGACGCGCCAAATGTCGCATTGCAACCCTTACGACATGGTGGTCCTTTGGGATACTCCTTCCTAAATAATATTGGTGTTTAATGTACGATCAATGTCTTGAGGAGCATATCCTCCCATAATAAAGTTTGCATTGAGCGGGAATCCAATGGATGGTAGTGAGGCGGAGGTCTGAGACATATCAAATGGGGGTTAGTACCGAGAGATCTTGTGTGGGTCAGAACATACCAATTCTGTGTGGGTTAGATCATGTGTGGGTCAGAAGATACCGATCTTTTGTGGTCTATATCCTGTGTGGGTAAATGGGGTTTAGTACATATCCATCTTGTGTGGGTCAGACTTTGTATAAATAGCAACAGTGCCTCCCGATAGAGTAAGATGATCTAGATTCTTGACTAATCATTTGTACTTCTGTGATTCACTTATACCTAGTATGAGCTGAGTCTCTGCCTTTGTGGTACTCTCACCTACTTGGTGTTACCTTCATGGTGATACCTTTGTAGTACTTTCACCTTCGTGGTGGTACCTTCATTGAGTTACCTTAGTGGTACTGTCTCCTTCATAGTGCTACCTTCATGGTATTACCGTTTTGGTACTTTTACCTTTGTGGTGTTACCTTTATGGAACTTTTACCTTTTTTTGTTACCTTTGTGGTGTTATCATTGTGGTATTTTTCCTTTATGGAACAGTTGTGTGAATGTCTTAAAATATGGAGCCTTAAGTTTTCCTCATAAATGAGATGAGTATTTTTGATAACTTAGGTATATGTAGGGGCATATACATAAGTAGAGTTGATGAATTATTCATGCATTGTGATGGAGGTCTATATTTGTGGTTTCTCCTTTATGGATCACTAGGACACCTTCGTGGGTCTCGAGGTCCCTACTGAGTATCGTTACACTCACCCCGTCCTGGGATACTTCCACACCTTGTTATGTATTGTGTGGATGACGGACAACGTTGATCGAGGCTAAGGAAGCCAGGACTAGATGGTGCTCTGTGGTGGACCATTTGATGTGATGTGCTAAAGTGACTATGGATCGTGAGTTATACCTTCCCTTCAGGTAGGATCCTCGATGGACGATCCAGGAGATGCTTTCTCTTTCCAATTGTACTTGTACCTTTCAGTTGGGATTGTATTTCGACCCCATTATCTTCCATACACTATTAATATAGTAGTTTAGCTTGTGGTTGTTTATTTTTGTGTTCTTAGATTGTGTGTTTGTACAGGATTAATGGAAATTTCTTCCTATTATAGGGATATGCCTTTCTGGGTCTAGTCTCCAGCCCCTGGCCTAAGGAAGGCAGGCTTGGAGTAGTCACTACATGGGCCCCGGGGGATGGGTTGTGACAGGAAATTCATTTCATTTTTTACATTCAACATTAACATGATTCCTTCATACTCCATCCATTTACAACAAATAAAATAATTTTGTAAGTAACAATATAATATAAGGGAATATTATAATTATGATGATCCACCTATAGGGTGTCTAAATCTGGAGAACTTATTTTTATTATATGATACCTTATGTTTATCCTAGGTTATTTATAGTCATTATCTATTTAAATCATTCATTGTTATTCATAAATAGATTGTGAATATTGAAATAATATCCCCCAGGAGTGTCAAACCAAGTGTGTAGTAAGTCTTGTTATTGCACACCATGTAATGATCGAGTCCATCTCTATGTACCCTTTTCAGTTTTATTATACCTAGGTACCACTTTCCTAGAGTCATATCTTATTATAGTATTGAGAAAAGGATTTATTTTCTTAGACACCACTAACTCTATCCTTTATTTAAATTCTAGGACATTTTCTGAAATATTGACTCGTATTTAGATATATATTTAGATAAATACCTAGAAAAAAAATTTATTAATATCCCTAGAGATCTCATAAAATTTTTTCATGCTATTTTCCAATGGTCAAATAATCTTTTCCTATGACACAAACTATGGAAACCCAAGATTTTAAACCATAAATATTACATTGTTTTAAATGAATATTCAATAAATTACACATTCACACACCCGAGGACTGTAATAGTTTAGTGTCTTTGGAGAATTGACACACAATATTCTAACATGTTGAATGATATTCAACATCTCTAATAAATATCTTCCCCTTTAGTAATCTTCACAAACATAACCAACGTGAATACTTGATTCATAACCTAGGGAAAGGGAACATAATAATGGTTGATATCAGATGATCATTAAGGGTAACAAAGGTAGATATCAATGATCAGCTAAGTATGGAATGAGAATAAGGGTATGATAACATGATCTTATAATTTGAAAACCATACCCTAAAAACAAAGATAATAATCTTGACTCTTTTCATAAAACATCATAATACATGAATAATATTGGAATCAAAGAAAATAATCCATGAGAATATAAAATTTTAATAATATAGTGATTTTTGTAATAAACATCATATTATAAGATTGAGAAAATGAATAAATAGAAATATGTTCACTAATTAAGTTAAGTACATGAAATATGGACCTCAGATAAACTTATGGACATTCAACTAGGTCCATGTAAAACATTATTGACATGCAAGACAAGTTTATGAATAACATTGTGATCATGCCATCAAGTTCACATACAACATTGGGATCATGTAATCAGTTTTTTGCATAATATTATAGACATAAAAGATACTTCCAAATATAACATCATATTACATAAGGTTCACTCCCAAGACTGTCATAGTGGACAAAGTCCCTTACAGAACTAGGTTCACTCTCCATTTCATTCATATATGTCACATGAGATATAAATATTTACCAAATATATTAGAGGAAGATACTGGTCCCACCCATAAAATAATGAAAATCATATATATATATATATATATATATATATGTTCCACAAGATCATAAATCATTCCTTATATCATAACCCATGAGATTAAATGGGTTTTATAATAATTTTTTTGAGGCATAACTTATGGAAAAGAAACAGGTTTCATAAAAATCTTGTCATCATAAACCATTCAAAGAAAGGATAAAAATTATATCATTGGTTCATATCCCTAGAAATTAATAAGTTATATCAAACTATGTGATCTTGTGTGAAAAAATATTTTTGAAATAGAAATCTATTGGATATCTCTTGAGGAAGAATACTTTTTTTTGAAAATCAGTTTTTAAAAAATAAAATAATTTAGAAATAATTTTCATTAAAAAAATGAAAAATTATAAAAGAAGAGTTAAAAATCATTTAAAACAATTAGTGATTATAATTTTATTTCAACATTGAAAATATTTTTTTAAATATTTTTTAAAAAATAAGGTTCTGGGGTAAAAAGAGTTTTGGACTAAAAAGATGATTTTTCATAAAAACATTATTTTTATTTCTTGAGTAAATAAAGATATTAAAATGGATTGAAAATATATATTTTCATGACACAATCGGAGGATAAAAAATTTATGATATTTTTAAGAGATACATCATAATATTTCATCATAGGAAGGATAGTCATAAAAAATCCCGATAAATGATGAGATAGTAACATAATAATATTAACACTTTACTACCATTAAATAATAATCCAAAAGAAATAATTACATAAAATGAAACATAAAATATAATAAGAATAGTAATATGCATGATATCACATGTCAAAGGGGTAGTATATATGACTCATAGATGAGGATAGGGGCATAACATAACTTA
Organism: Viscum album; assembly: GCA_963277665.1. Classification (NCBI taxonomy): domain Eukaryota; kingdom Viridiplantae; phylum Streptophyta; class Magnoliopsida; order Santalales; family Viscaceae; genus Viscum; species Viscum album. Next base: position 1,997,489,145 of record OY728151.1, read on the forward strand.
TGTCCCAAAGAAGGAAAATAGATAAAGAAATTGCTTATCGATTCCCCCTTAAAGAGAGATCCTAAAATGGTTTTTGGTGAATATGGACTGTGTCTCATAGAAGTAAAACGTGATATGGAAATCCATTATCTTAGGACTTAAATTCCTTTGTACACATTAAATATCCTATATAATAAATATATGTTTATTATAAATATATTAAAAAACTATATTAATAAATATATATCACCATATATTATTTTCTTATGACATTTTTATTACCCATTTATTAACAATTCCATGTTAAAGTCATGTTTCGGGCAATAACAGTTTTTTCCCTTATGTTTTATCTTGTTATTGTTGGTCCTCTAACATAAATAATCTTTCATCATCTAAAAATTTTAACAATGAAATAAACATAACACATATTATTTTTAGAGTAATAAACCATATTAAGAGATAAATAAATGAAATTCACCATTTATGGAGACTGTGGGCCATACGTACACACGTATATTATTTTCATTTTCTGGTTTAATTGATAATAATAAAGATAAATTATATTATATCATTATAGAGTAATTTTTATTTTATATTTATCACATATTTTCATTAAACACATCCTTATTATATTCCTTGTAAATCATGAATGAATCACACCGAATAGAGAGGTGGTCGTCTCCCGCACACACGACTGATGTTATCGTATTCCCCCAAAATGGAAATAATGAATTTATGTTTTATAAAATAATCCCCTAAGAATAATAATATCATATAAATAATATATTAAAAACAAGATCATCATTATGTAAAACCGTGAGTGGTGGTAATGGGAAAATTAACGACATCTGTTCGTGAGGCGGTTGTACGTCGTACACACGAACGCTGATTTAGTAACTCATTTAATGGAAGTGGAGATGTTTTTAGGTCCTTAACTTATCAAAACAAAATTTTATTATATTTTAGATATTGATGTTATTATATAATCATGCTAAAATAATAGTCTAATTAAATGGGGGAACAAATAAAACAAAAAGACATGTTGATGAATGTTACCCCTTCTTCAGGTATCCTCCTTAGGTTTGCACTACAAGTCATGATTTGATGAATTTATGTCCAAAATAAGGCATATAGAAGGATATGATGGAATTTGGGAAGTTATATTTATGGTTTTATAGTGAAAAATGTCTCTGTATGTGTGAATAAGTACGCGGAGTGAGTTCCCATTAATAATTGAAGAGGGGTGGCTTTTTTCTAAATACCCAAAACTGTTCATTATTGGGAAGTCACTCTTGCATGTTGTGACTCAAAAACATATCAATAATTGATTGGATAAATTATGTTGTCGAGAAACACATACAAATATAAACATAAACACATTTTTTATCATGTTATTCATTAGTCATTATGTTTACTCAGTTTTACCCCATTCAGTTTTTACCATGGTAACTTATATTTTTTATTTACCTATATATTTTTTCATTTAAGGATAAAATTAAAATGATATTTATCATAAAATTTGTACGTACATAATGTAGATATGAAATCAAGTTTATTAAATAAATAAATCCATGTGTGCATAAAATTAATTTTAATACAAACACGTCTAACACATAGAACCCCATTCTAACCATAATCAAGGTAACTAATTTTTAACTATTTCCACTAATCATGATGGTAAAAAATTATGTTGAACTTATTAGATAATATAAATTATTCTTATTCCAAATTTTTAATCCATTTTCCTATTTCAATTCATATAAGTGGTATAATTTAATTTCAAATTAAACTCATTTATGAACATAGGATGGTGAGAGCGGGAGTCCTTCCCTTTGAAATTTATGATAGAGATATCATGAGATCTTGGTTTCTTTTTTTGATCTTACTCATGGAATCATTTAATCATAACTAAGAATTTTCATTCAAGGATGATTGGCCCTCATTTTTGGGTCATGGATTTCTCTCAGAGTCCCTTGATCCTTTTACTTTAAGGAATGATGGTGTTTCCTGTGTGGAAGCTCATTCTGGAACTTTAGATCGAAGCAAGGATGGTTGGTCTAGATCCTCAAAAATTAGTAGAAATGAAAATGGTGTTTTTTTGTGGTTTCCATTATATATTAATTTCAACATATAATTCATCTTTTCAAATTCTCAATCTAGGGCCATGTTAATTAATATAATGGATAAAAACCTAGTTCTTACGTTTATCTTAGGAACAAGATCTCTCATTGCGGGGGCTTGAGTAATTTGAAGATAATTCCTATCGGGAAAGGCTTCTCTCATATAGTCCTGCAATATATGGATGCATTTAACAGAACATCGCATCTTGGAAATCTACATCTCATACCTCTAACTCTGAGAATGCCTGAATGGGATGTTAAATTCAATCCCTTTAACCTGAAGCAAACCAATGATTAGATTTGGGTCAGCCTTTATGGATTGAATAGGATGTACTAGTATACCAAAATGTATAAGGATCTAGTTTCTTTTAGTTTCAATCCTATAGGGATGGATCAAGAAACCATGAAGGGAGATCTTGGGTATTTTTATGTAATTTTGGTTTAATTTAATATGGAAATCAAAAGACCAGCTAGTATCAATTTTCTTGCTAATGGAAACAAAACTGATGTTAATGTTGAATATTAACATGTTCCTCATTTTGTGATTTCTGCAAAATTGTTGGTCATTCTATTTTTAATTGTAGAATACTGAAAAATAAGGTGATTGATGTACCCAGAGTTATGGATTTTAATGAAGTTAATAATAATAAAAATATTAAGAAGGTTTCTGTTGAGAAGGATTGGGAGTGAAAGGGTCAAATTTGTCCCGACCATATTACGATACCTCTCAAAAAGATCTGGGATGATATTGAAGAAGAAGTGGATCAAAGAAAGATCCTTGACATAAATATTCCTCCTTCTACAATGGGGAATGTGGTGAGTAATATAGGGGGGGTATAATCGCATGGAGAACAAAATTTTGAGATTGATTTTCTAAAATGAAATTTCTAATTTTTTTCCATATAAAAAAAGGAAATATATAATATTTCATTGATCCAATAATTGGAAAAAATATAAGTGATCTTGTTCCTTCGCTACATGAAGGTGATGATTACTATTTGGTTCCCAACCCAAAAAATTCTAATACTTTAGTACCTTCGACATCATTACTTCTTGATCTCCTAGAATCTGATATTTTCTTTAAGGCATCTATTACTACTACATGAAATTATGCACATGAAGTGCTTATTATTGCTTCTATATCCTATTCTCCAAGAGGGTTTTCCAGTCCAAATGGTCTTCATCATGCAATTCTTATCAAAAATACTGATAATATACCATATGAGGATACTATTAATAATTTTAGAGAAATAAAACATGTTTCTTCTATGCTGGCTCCTTCTAGTGTTTTTTAGACTTGAAGGATGTTGTTAATAAAGACAATGTAGTGGGTGTCGCTGATCTTAATCAGAGTTCACAACCATGTCCCATTATTAGTGATCTAAATTTCAAAACTAGTATTGGTACTTCTAGAACCTCTGATATAAATTATCTTTTACAAATAATTTCAATTACTAAAATAAATTTTGGAAGACATCCTAAATTAGGAAAGAAAAAAGTAGTAGGGTTCAAAAAAGAGGGAATCAACAACAACCTCAAGTTTAAATGAAGATTCTATTATGGAATTTCCTGGTACTATCCAATCATGACACCATGAGGTCCCTTAGGCTTTTAGTTCAACATCACATGCCTTTTTTATAGGTTTTTCATAACCTAAAAGAATCTTTTATTCTAGTATTTCTAATCTGGAGAATTTGGGTTTTTATTTGATTGAATATAAAATATTCTTTTTAGAGGTCTAAAAACTTTTAGTTTTTTCACATTAAAATTTATCTGATATTTCTATAATTTATATAAGTGAAAAACATGTCATTTTTTCCTTCAAATACAATGGTTTTCAACATTTATACTTTTTTATTTATGCCCATAACTGTTACCAGGACCATAGGATATTCTAGGCGGATATTGGGTCTCTTACTTCTTCCATTTCTAGCCCATGTTTTATTCTTGAGGATTTTAATTCAATCATGGATCTATATGAGATGGTGGATGCTATGAAAAACACTATTTCTTATATATAATTCAATGATTTTTAATGATTATAATGTGTTATTTGAGGTTAACCTGGTTGGAGAATAATACACTTCGTACAATAACATTTTTAATAGGTTCATTGCAAGAATAATCAACAGGGCCATTGTCAATGAGGATTTTCTATATTATTAGGGACCCATATCATGTTTTAACCTATCTGGAATTAATTTTGATTATCATATTATTTTGGTTGACCTTGTGGGAAATGATCCCAATCCTTTTTTACATATTTGGTTAATGCAAGCTTGGACAAATTATCCTGAGTGTAGGTCAATTATTGAGCAGACTTGGAACTCTATGGAATGTAGGCATGATGATTTTTATTGTGTTATCATGATAAAAATTCTCCAAAGAACATTGAAAATCTTGATCAAAGATCATTTATGTTCTCTTGATTCCAAAATTTCCTCCCATGGGGATTCTATTCAGCACATTCAAGAGACAGATGCTCTGAATGACATCTCTGATGGTGTCCTGTGAGAAACTGAGATTGTTCGAAGATGAGTAATAAATTGAATCTCAAATATTCATTATAAATAGATACATTTAAGTAAAATTGGTTGGGATATGGAGAGTAGAATTATTAATTTTTCAATTCAATTTAGAAATTGAAGAAGGTTTTCAGGACCCTTTCCCTGATCAGAAATGGGGATCAAATAATTGGTAAAAGGATGGATCAATTAGAGCATGTAGTTTATTATTTTATAAATCTCTTAAAAGGACCATACCTCCATAATGAACCAGTGGAGATTATTATTCCCAGACACTTAAATCAAGAGGATAACTTGAAACTTACGAATATTCCCTTGGACCTTGAAATTAAGGAAGCAGCCTTTATCCTTAAACCTAAAAGTTATCCTAGTCCGGATGGTTTTGGTAAATTATTCTTACAAAATTTTTGGGATATTATTAAAACTAGTGTCTTCAAGTTGGTCACCCTCTTTTTTAAAGTATGTACCCTACCTCATGGTTTGAATGTCCAATTTCGTTCTCTTATTCCAAAGGTGTTGAATTCCAATGATATAAAACTTTTTTAGGCCAGTTTATACGGTAAACACCATTTATAAAACATTTTAAAAATCATGGCTATGAGGTCAGACTAAATTTCAAGTAGGATTGTCTCTCCTAATCATTTTGGTTTTATAAAGGTTAGATCTATTCAGGATTGTATCATCACTACCTCATATTGTGTTAACCTTCTTAAGAAATCCACCAAGGGTGGTAATATTTCTCAGAATATTAATGTCATAAAAGCATTTGATAAAATTTATTAGAGACTCATTTATAATGCTTTTCTGATTTTTGGTTTTGATTGTGTTTTTATTGTATGAGAAATTCATTTTTTGGCTCTGCTCACTTCTTTGTCCTTATTAATGGGTCCCCTATGGTTATTTTGATTGCTCTAGATGTGTCAGGAATGGTGATCCCATTCTAATGTAATTTTTTCATTCATAGAGGATTATCTTAGAAGATTAATTTCCATTATGGGTTGCAATAGGAAATTGAAGTACATTAGTCCTAGAAGAGGAATTGTTTCTCCTATACATTTGTTTTATTCTAATGATATCATTATTTTTACTCAAGGGGTCAAAAGAAATATCAAGAAAAATAAAAGGACCCTTTTGTACTATGAAAAAAAAATTTGCAAGGAGATCAGTAGGAGAAAATATTTTTTCAATTTTGGTAGGAATATCTCTACTCCAAATAATATTGACATTGTCAAGAAATTGGTTATTCTTGAGAGAGTTATTACCCTCACATACCTAGGTGTTCTTATGTTTTTCGGGAGACAAAAATCCTATAATTGTTTTGATATTCGTAGCAAGGATATAAGGAAACTCGCTACATTAAAGGGTAAAACACTATCCATGGATGGTTATGTATTCTTAGTCATGTCTATCATTGTTTCCAAGTTTATTTACCTTTTTATGGTGTATAAATATCCTATCTTACTCATCATGGACATTAATGTTTCTATTAAGAATTTCATTTGGAGTGGAAACATTGTTGAGAGGATATTGTCTATGGTTTCATGGAGAAATTGTTGTAAAAAATATGACATAGGGGGTTTATTTACTAAGCTTATTGATCAATTCAATGATTCTTTGTAGACTTCATATATGAGGAGACTTATCAATAGTAAATCTAATTCCCTTGCTTTTATTTGGTGAAAATTCCTAAATAGACTCCAGAATGTAGTTTTTAATCAAGGTGATTATTCTATGTGGCCTACTTTTAAATCTATTTATTATTTAATTGTTTCTCACTCCATATGGTTGGTTTTAAAGGATTCATATCTTCCTTTATGGATAGTCAATTGGACAGGTATCCCCCTTGAAAATTATATTGTGGATGAAAACATTAATTCAGACCTGGATGTTTCTATCAAATATCATCTTTTTAATGTAGAGGGATGTACAAATCATATAATTGTCATTATTAAAATATATTATTTCTCCAATAGGGATGATTTATGGGTAAGGGAACCTACTGTTAAGGATATTAAATCTTGAAAAAATTTCTACAGGCACTCCTTACATTACAATATGGATTCTCAATTGATGGGGAAATTGCATTAGAACTTTATCAGGCCTTCTTGGTCCATCATGGTCATGAGATTGGCTCACCAGAAGATCTCAGCTAATAGTTATCTACAATCCTATGAAATTTTCTTATGCTCTTTATGTGTTCTTTTCCATCTACATAGGGTGGATGTTGATCAATTTTTTCTTTATTGTGTTTCTTATTCATCAATGTGAAAGGCAGTAGCTGACATCTTTGAAGTATATTTTCCTAAAGTGGTTTCTATTATGTACTTCCTCTAAGGTTGGTGAACAATTGTGCTATCTCCCTATATGTAGGATCTTATCCAAGTCGATGAAAATGAACTCTTACACTTTATTTGGCATTATGGGAATAAATTGATCCATGATAACTCGAACATCATGTTTGGTGATTCTTTGTTAGATATGCTCACTACTGTTCGTGAATCTTGCTCATGAAAGAATCATTTCTTCTTTAATTCAGATCATGAAATGCCTATTCTTGGGTGGAATGGTATAAAAAGTAATTTTCACCATCTGTAAGGTACTTTTGAAGTATTATGGTAGGAACATTTTTCTAATTGGATAAAAGTTAATTTTGATGAATCATTATGAGGTAATCTGGGGCACTCTGGCTATGGTGTTATTTTATAGGATCATTGTAGGGATGTCCTTTTATGATTCTATGGTTCCTTTTGTTTTTCCTCTTCACTTGAGGCAGAGTTTGTTGGCATTATAGTTGTGGTGCACCAAGCCTGGAGCTAAGGGTGGAATAATATCATGACTAAGAGTGATTCAACCATTATTGTTTCTACCATCATGATTAGATCATCTCATTTCTCATAGAATCTCAATAATGGAGGGTGTTGAACCCTCTAGGAATCTAGTTTATTTACTATATTTTGATAATCCGAATTATGCTTTATTATATGTTGATAATCTCAATATTGCTTATTTATAGTTTGATAATTATTATTGTGGATAAATACTTACTTTAGTATTTGTGTACTTTATACACATATTTATATGTTATAAATAATTATATTATGATAAAAGAATTTGGTTAAGAAATGATTTATTACTTTATGATTGAATATAAGTATTTCGGTTACTGGATGTATATATAATATGACTTAACCATTTCTTCCAATAGAATGTTTAAACAGAACAAAGATACCAATATAGTTAAGTCTACCGCTATGTTAGAGCTACCCATACAGACTAGTCACTGTTACATTAAAGTACACCATTACAGATAATAGTTACCGTTACAGAACAGAGCTACTGATACACACAAGTCCACCGATATGTTGAAGCTACTATTATCAAAGGAATTCTATCGATACATCAAAGTTTACTAATACATCAAAGTTCACCGTTGTATGCAAGTCTACCGATACATCAAGGAAGCTGCTGTTAGGGACTTACCGCTACCGATACAAGACAGAGCTACCGCTAACGATACAGGACATGGCTACCGTTACTGATACAAGATAGAGTTACCACTACCGATACAAGACAGAGCTACAGCTACTGATGCAATCAAGTCTGTCATTACACAAGAAGCTACCGATACTCAGACCTACCGTTACACAAGAGTCTACTGATACAAATCCTACCGTTCCAGAGACAGAACCCGATGCTGCTTTAATTTCTTTATCATTATTTAATCTAACCAACGGTCACATTAGGTATATTTTAATACACTGACATTTATTTAATGTGTGTTGTTGGATGTCAGGGAACCGTACCTCGTACCTACAAAAAGAAATCATTTCTTTTTCCAGAGCTCTTGCTTTAAATAAAAGAAGGATGTGATGCTGAAAGAAATATAGATACACACAGACATACAAAACACGAGGTGTGCTAAGAACAAGGAAGTGTGCATGAAAAGGTACGACTGAACTTACAAGAAGAGCTCATACATTCCTGCATACCAAGAAAGAGAGATGAGAACGAGAACATCAACACAAGAACTTCATCGACTACTTTTTCCTATATCTCTACACTTGGAATTCAAGGAAGCAGACAACACTCTATTTTCCAGACAAAAACCAGAAGAGGACTCAGAACCAATTCTGATCAATCCACAGGAGTCCAGAGCTGCACTACAATCACTACATCAATTCTAAACTCTACATCGTTGCCTTTGTGATTTATTATTTACTTTTCGAGCAGTGTGTGTCATCTCCTGTATTTTTACACACACACTGTCTCCTGAACATTAATTGGAGGATCTGTAAATCCTCACTCAAACTCTTACATCTTTTATTTCCCACTGGGATAGTGGTAGAGGTCGTGTGTGGCCTGGACAGCTGGTTTGCTGTTGTGTTTGTTTCCCACGTATAACAGTGGTAGAGGTCTTTGACCTGGATAGTTGTATACTATTGTAATCCCTGATCCAGGGTGTGGATCACTTTTATATAATGTTTTTAGAGGAAAACGTCTCAGCTTGAGACTGAAACTCTTAGTTATATCTATTGTGCTTATTTCTTTTCAAAGTCATTTTTATTCCACTGCAAACTACTTTAAACCAAAAACTATTTTAAAGTCACTTTGATAATTAAACTCGCAAGTGTTTATATTAGTTGTAAATCAGTAAGTTAGTTTCAAAAGTTAATCAACTCTTTTGATTTGATTAACTGGGAAATAATCAATCCCTTGAGAACCTAACAGAACCTTTACTTTGATATAAATTCACTACAGTTTAATTCTATATTTTATTTGGGGGATTTTAATACAAGGTTTTTAAACAGAAATTTTATTTGGAACTCAATTCACCCCCCTCTTGAGTGTCCACTCCGACCAACATTTGGTATCAGATGAGTTTAAAATGTTTTCTGAAGTACTCTATTTTTCAACTGTGATATTAGTTGTATTTTAATGTTCTTAAAATTTCTGTTATTTCTAAATTTTTATTTCTTTAAAATATTTGATTTAAGTTAGTTATTATGGATAACAGACTTGAAGGTGTTGCTACCAATAGACGACCATTTTTCAATGGAAACAATTATGCTCAGTGGAAAATCAAGACGAAAATTCATTTAGAGAGCATGGGTTTTGATATTTGAAATGCGATTGAATCAGAATATAAAATTCCTACTACTGTTAGATCAACTTGGAATTAATCTACTAAAACAACATACAATAATAATTGTAAAGCTATGAATGCTTTGTATTGTGCTTTAGGATATGAAGATTTTAATAGAATACCTGCTTGAAAAACTGCATATAAAATTTGGGATACCTTAGCTATTTCTCATGAAGGAACAACTAATGTTAAGGAAATGAGATTGAACACCTATACTATTAAGTATGATAATTTTAAGATGAAGCCTGATGAACCATTTCTGACATGTATCTCAGGTTCAACGAAATTGTCAACACAATGACCTTACTGGGAAAGGATGTTCCATCCAAGGAACAAATCTTGAGAATTCTGAAATTTCTACCTGAAAGATGGAGAGGAACTTCTGTCTCAATTAGAGAATCATGTGATATTGGTGAACTGCCAGTAAAGGAACTAATTGGAAAGCTAATGATGTATGAAGAAGAACTTAAGGTAAATAAAGAAGAAGAAGATGAACCTAGAAGGAAGTCAGTTACTTTCAAGACTTCAACTTCAATGAACAAGGATAATGAGAAGCTTCAAGCTATAAATGAGAGTTCAAGCTGTGAAGACAGTGAGAGTGCTTCTGATAGTGATTCTGAGATGGATCACATTGCCAGAAGGTTTAAAAAGTTTTATTGGAAGAAGAAGTTTTTCAGAAAATCAAATTACAAAGGTATGTATGACAACAAGGGACATTGGAAAAAGGATTGGAAGAAATCAGACAAATCAGATGAAGTTGTCTTCTATGAGTGCAAAATAAAAGGGCATATAAAATCAGACTGTCCAAAACTGAAATATACGAAGAAATATGAATACAAGGACAATAAGTATAAGAAATCCATGAAGGCTACTTGGAGTGCTTCTGAGGATAGCTCCAGCGAATCTGATGTTTCTGAAACTGAGATCAGAAATAAGGCAAACAAGTGTTTTATGACAAACACCTCTGAGGTAACATCTAAAACTCCTGCTTTTAATACATATTATTCTGGAGTTGATTTTGACTCTGAAAACATGTCAAAATCTGAACTGTTTGAATACTGTGATATGTTGGAAGAAACCTGTAATGATCTGAAAGAAAAATACAAAGGTTTAAAGAAACGGTATGCTTTAACTGTTAATCATAAATCTGATCTTGACATAGAAATAGAAAATAATGCTCAGTTACTTAAAGAAAACACTGAACTGAAATTTTAAAATGAGAAACTTATGAAGGATTTAGAAAAGTTCACAAATGGCAAAGATACTCTTACTCAAATTCTATGTAAGCATATTGCACCTAGATATACTACCGGCATTGGATACAAACCTGGACAATGAAAAATTACCAAAACTAAATTTATTCCTAAATCTGGACAGAATGTGGTTAGTTATAGTTCTGGAAGCTCATATGCTTCAAACAGTTATATTCATAGTTACGAATCTAATAAAGTTTATCTTTCAAAATTTGTTGATTCTAAAAATTTTATGAGACCCATAAGACAAATTTGGGTACCTAAAGTTTTATTGGCTAACCTGTCTGGACCCAAGAAAATATGGGTACCAAAATCATTTCCTATCTAAATCTGTATTGTAGGGAACCTGCTTAAAGAGATCCTATAGAATGACATGGTACTTGGACAGTGGATGTTCAAGACATATGTCAGGAGACTTCTCATGCTTTAAAATCTTAGTCAGAGTTGATGGAGGTTTTGTCACTTTTGGTGATAATTCTAAAGGGAAAATCATCAGCTTAGGCCAGATTGGTAACACTGACTCAGTATTAATTTCTAATGTTTTATTCATTGATGGACTTAAATATAATCTGTTAAGTATTTCTCAGTTATGTGATGATGGTTTTAATGTTAAATTTGAAAATGATTCTTGCAATGTTTTTAATTCTAAAAATGCTTTAGTATTTTCTGCCTTACGAAAGGAAAATTTTTATGCTGTTGATTTAAATTCTTTAGATATGAAAATTATTACTTGTTTTAATGCCTTTCATAAAGAGTCTTGGCTTTGTCACAGAATATTAGGAAACTGCAATGTACATTCACTTAGAAAACTTACTAGGAAGAACTTAGTTAGAGACCTACCAAAACTTGAATTCCCAGCTGATAAAGTTTGCAATCCCTGTCAAAAGGGAAAGAAACATAATGTTTCTTTCAAATAAAAGAAGGAAGTGTCAACTTCTCAACCTCTCGAGTTGTTTCACATGGATTTGTTTGGACCTTCTAGAGTTTCTAGTTTAAATGGGAAGCACTATGTCTATGTTCTAGTAGATGACTATTCTATGTATACTTGGGTATATTTTCTAGCACACAAAGGTGAAGCTTGTTCTTACATTGTTAAATATTCCAAGTCTGTACAGAGCCTTAGTGGACTTAAGATTAAAACCTTGAGAAGCGATCATGGTCGTGAGTTTGAAAAGCATGAGTTTGAATCCTACTGCTCACTCAATGGCTATAGTCACAATTTCTATGCCCCTAGGACACCTCAATGGAATGGTGTAGTAGAAAGAAGGAATAGAACCCTTCAAGAAATTTCCAGAACCATGCTCAATGAGTATGACCTACCTATTTATTTTTGGGCTGAAGCTGTCAATACAGCTTGTTATATTATCAATCGAGTCTTGATTAGACCTGTTTTTAAGAAGACCCCTTATGATTTGTGGAACCATAGGAAACCTACGGTGAACTACTTCAGAGTTTTTGGTTGAAAAGTATTTTTTCATAATACTAAAGATAATCTTGATAAGTTTTCACCCAAGTGTGATGAAGGAATTTTCCTAGGTTACTCTATTTCTAGTAAATCCTATAGAGTTTTTAATAAGAGAACAAAATGTGTGGAGGAATCTGTTCACATTAAATTTGATGAAACTGATCCACATGAACCTAAGAACTCTCTTGAAAATATTGAATATGATCTCTCTATTTTGAACCTTAATGATAAAGACAGTGGACCTATAGTTAAAACATCCAGTTCTGGAAATTTTTCAGGACTTGCTTCTGTTGACTCCCAACCTGTTGATGAACCTTAAATCACTAGCCCTACCTTTTCAAGACCAACTAGGATTCTAAATAACCATCCATTAGATGTTGTTGTAGGAAACCTTGATAGAGGAACACATACTATAGCTTCTCTAAGAAATCAGGTTGAACATCAAGCTTTTCTTTCACAGTTAGAACCTAAAAATATCAATGATGCTATCAATGATGAATTTTGGGTAATGCCTATGCAAGAAGAACTAAATAAATTTGAAGGAAATAAAGTCTGGGAACTAGTAGAAAGACCTAAAGACACTTTTACCATAGGCACAAAGTGGGTGTTTAGAAACAAAGTTGATGAATCTGGAAACATCATTAGAAACAAAGATATACTAGTTGCACAAGGTTACAACCAAGAAGAAGGAATTGACTATGAGGAAACCATTTCACATGTAGCTAGATTAGAGGCAATTAGGATCTTACTTTCCATTGCATCACATCTGAATTTAAAGTTATATCAATTGGATGTGAAAAGTGCTTTTCTAAATGGTTTTATTGTTGAAGATGTTTTTGTAGAACAACCACCTGGTTTTTCAAATCCTCACTTTCAAAATCATGTTTTTAAACTTTCTAAAGCTTTATATGGTTTAAAACAAGCTCCAAGAGCTTGGTATGAAATACTTACAAATTTTATTATTTCAAAAGGATTTACAAAAGGAATTCTTGATCCCACTCTTTTTATAAAAATAATTTCAAAAGATGTTTTAATAGTACAAATCTATGTTGATGATATTATTTTTGGATCATCGAAAGATTCTTTATGTACTGATTTTTTAAAGGTTATGGAAAATGAATTTGAAATGAGCTTAATGGGAGAGCTTAAGTATTTTCTTGGATTTCAAATCATTCAAACTAAAGATGGAATTATTTTAAATCAAAGTAAATATACTAAGGATTTATTAAAACTTTTTGGTTTGGATAGTATTAGGGGAAGTGATATACCTATGAGTACCACCTATAAATTGGATATTGATGAAACTGGGAAACCAGTTGATCAAACTAATTACAGAGGTATGATTGGGAGTTTACTTTATCTTACTGCTAGTTGACCTGTTATTATGTTTAGTGTATGTATGTGTGCTAGATTTCAAGATAATCCTAAAGAGTCACACTTACTGGCTGTTAAAAGGATTTTTAAATATCTTAATTATACTGCAAATTTAGGTTTGTTTTACCCAAAAGAACAATCATTTGATTTAATAAGTTATTCAGATGCTGACTTTGCTGGATGCAAGTTAGATAGAAAGAGCACATCTAAAACTTGTCATTTACTTGTAAAGTCCCTAGTATCATGGTGTAGTAAGAAACAGAACTCAGTTGTATTATCTACTGCTGAAGCAGAGTATGTAGATGCTGGTAGTTTCTATGCATAGATTCTGTGGATGAAACACACTTTATTGGACTATGGATTTGATTTTAAACATGTTTCAATTAACTGTGACAACACTAGTGCGATTAACATCTCTAAGAACCATGTGTCTCACTCTAGAACCAAACACATTGATGTTAGACACCACTTTCTAAGATATCATTATCAAAGAGGTGATATAACACTTGAATTTATAGGCACTGAACTTCAGTTAGCTGATATTTTCACTAAGACTTTAAGTTCAGAAAGATTTAGTTTCATTAGACACAAATTAGGAATGATAACTTACCCTTAAACCGTTAGATAATCCTCACCGTTAGAGAAACCTCACCGTTAGGAGACCTCACCGTTAGAGAATCCTCACTGTTAGAGATACTTCACTATTAGGAGACCTCACCGTTAGAGAAACCTCACCATTAGTGAAACCTCACCATTGGGAAACCTAACCATTAGAAAACCTCACTGTTAGAGAAACCTCACCATTGGGAAACCTCACCGTTAGGAAACCTCACCATTGGGAAACCTCACTATTAGGAGACCTCGCCGTTAGAAGACCTCACCGTTAGGAGACTTTACCGGTACATATCGCGTTGTTTTAAACTTCTATAAAGACGAGACATCGAACCATTTTTTATATGATTTATTTTATTTTTGGATCCTAAATGATATTAAACCAAGTCTAGACTTCACTCAATCTCACTGCGAACTCGTCTATTCGAATCCCTCCAACCTAAACCTCTCAATCCGCGAAATCCTAAACCTCAAATCTGCAATGGCCCGCGTTAAGAGACCTCAAGTTACAGATGGAAGTGATGCGCCAGAAGCTAAAAGATAGAAGGTGACCAATGTTGGTGCCAGTGGAAGCGGTGAAAGTGTAGCTCAAAGGAATCCAGTAAACCCGCATCTTTCAAGGCGAGATATTGTCGTTGAGAAAGAGGTGTGTGAAAAATGGTTCATGGAGAGCAAGTCCTTGGTTATTAAGGTTTTAGAAGAACAAGGTTGGCTCGAGTGCTTCACAAACAACAATGGACCTTATTATCTAGGACTATTAAAACAGTTCTATGAGTTCGTTCATTTTGAGAAGTCTGAAGAAGAAAGCAAGATGGTTTCTTATGTAAATGGTCAGGAATTTTCCTTTACTTCGGTTGAATGGGCTAGGAACATAAAAGTTCTCATGAAGGTGATTATGGATTTTATTCAAAATCCATACCTACTGCCAGTGATTTTTTCAATTATGAGGATTCCTTGTTAGAGTTGACGAGAGATGGAACTCCTAGAAAGGTCATTACTGCAGAGATGACAGGGGAGGATAAACTACTTTTAATGTTCATTCAGCATGTGATTAGTCCAAGGAGAGGAGATTTTTCTACCCTCAGATTTCAAGACATTTATTCATTGTATCTGTTAAAGCATGGAGTTAAGGTAAATCTGTGTAGATTTATTATGATTCAGATTGAGGATATGACTAGACCGAAGTCTATGTCAAATGCACTGTTCTTCTCAAAGTTTATTTCTGTTTTGATGAAAGAAAAGGAGGTGGCTGGACCTCAGGATGAAATGATAGTAGTTAATGATAACTTCTGCATCACCAGGACTATCTGTAAATTAATGAAAGTCAGTTAAATTACTTGGATGAAATCATGGGTTAATGATGATGTAAAAATCTATGACAAGTATACTCATGTGGATCATCCTTATAGACTAAAAGATGTGAGGGATCCTGGTCTTGGACCAGATGAGCCAGAACCGGTCTACAGTGATGATGAAGCTGAGGAGGAAGAGACATCAGTTGAGGAAGGAGGAGAACCTAATTTACCTCCTAGTCCTTTGCCTCAAAATATATCTTATGGAGCAACTAGCCCTCCAAAATAACTACCAAGGAGTGAAACTATTTTTGAAGGACAATGACACTGAGATTGAGGAAGAAGAAGACGAAGCATGTCATTATTTTTTTAAGGACACCTCTGAAGAGGATGAGGCAGCCGAATCCGATCATGTTTTTAATGAAGAAAAGGAGGCTTCTGGTGAAGCAGATGATAAGGAAAATGAAGAAGAAGAGCTCAATTTGAGCCCTCTGATAGATAGTATATTCAGGACAATGCCTGATCATAAAGGAGAAGCTACATCTGTTGATGAGAGAGTCATTAATGACCCAGAACAAATGGCTATTGAATCTGCTGCAGTTGTAGAAGAAGTTGTAGAATTACATCGAGCAGAACAGTTGGAGGAGATTCCTCAGGAAAATGTTCGAAGTAAGGAGGAGCATCTTGGTTCAGTATCTGTTCTATTTGAAATTGAAGGTTGGACATCAGATCCAGGATATATGGTTCTTGGACTTTCTTATGGATATTTGGATGAGGATGACCAGCCCCAAAAGGAATCAGTTATCCTACCTATTGTGGCTAAAAATGTGGCAACCAAGGAGGACCTTGAGTCCTTAAAGGCTGAATTGAAAGAAGAACTGAGAAAGTCAGTGGAGGATTTGAAGACAAGTCTGGTTGAAGAGATGAGGAATGTGGAGAAATCCCTGGAGCTATCTCTGGGATGTGTTGTTTCTAGCCCAGTACAGAAAATTATGAATGAAGTTAAGGTGTTCCATACTCAATTTGAGAGTTGGACAGGAGCTGTAGTTTCTCTTAGACAATCAATTGCTTCATTGACTGCTTTGAACAGTTCTCAAACCCAAGTGCACACTAATATCTGATATATCAAAGAGGTTGTCAAATAGTTTGTGGAAGTGTTTGAGGATTTTAAGAAATTAGTCAAGGAACATATGAATAGTCAAGATGAACTTGTTCAGAAGGTGGTTAGTAATCTGACACAATCATTCAAGGAGACAGTAGATTTTTCAGTGAAACCTCTTCCCTCATCCAGCTCTTCTGTGAACCTTGACCAGATTGGAACTGTTATTCAGGAAGAGTAGGCTAAGGCCAGTACCAGTGGATCCTCGAATACTCCGATCCTTGCTACCACTGGGGAAGTGAGTAGTTTTGTTTGTGATCACCTACGGGCAGCTACTGCTTCTCAATAAGCAATTAAAAATAAGGTGGATTCTTATTTTGAAAAGTTTTATACCAAGCATCAGATGACCGACCATTTCAAGATCTTACTGGAAAATATGAAGTTGCCTCCAGTGACTCAGGCCTTCAGAGAACAGGTTAGTAAGCTCAGGGATCTTACTCCTGCCTTGGGTAAAATAATTAAAAATCGAGATGATTTTGTGTTTGCAATGGAGAGAGGAGGGAGTATTATTATGGATTTCAGGAATCTGTTACTACCATTCTTGCATGTGGATGCCAGACCTATGATTGTACCTCCTACCCTTCCTGGTTCTGCCTCTGGGAGTACGCCTCAGTTGACTCCAGTTCAAGCCATCAGGAGCTTAACACCTATGATCCCTCAAAGGAGTACAGATTTCAAATCTGGTACAGTTTCAATAGTTAACCCTCCAGTTGTGCTTTCAGCTATTCCTAAGCCTTCTACTGAACGTGAACCTGCAGCCTCTTCTGGTCCTAAGGGAAAGACTACTATTCAAGCGGAAGATTGAGTGATTCAAAATCTTTTTGATTGGATTCACTTGTATTTTTGTTCTGATTTTATCAGTGTATCTTTTCTATATTAATGAAATTCCTCTTCATTCTCTACTTTACTATGTTTCTATTACTTTGTCATTTATTCTCTACTAGTCTTTATCTTTTCTCTGCTACCCTTATTTTTGTTAATCACAAAGGGGGAGAAAAACACAAAAGGAGAAAATGAGTTCTAAGAGTTAACAAAAGGGGAGAAAAACACAAAGGGAGACAATGCGCCTAAGAGGATATTTTAGTACATTTCAAAGGGGGAGGAATATGAAACCTTTGTTTTACTAAAAGACACATTTTCCTATGATTCTAATTCTTTTCATTTTTGCATAAGTTTTTATTATCAAAAAGGGGGAGATTGTTGAACCCTCTAGGAATCTAGTTTCTTTACTATATTTTGATAATCCCAATTATGATTTATTATATGTTGATAATCTCAATATTTCTTATTTATAGTTTGATAATTCTAATTGTGGATAAATACTTACTTTAGTATTTGTGTACTTCATACACATATTTATATGTTATAAATAATTATAATATGATAAAAGAATTTGGTTAGAAATGATCTATTACTTTATGATTGAATATAAGTCTTTTGGTTACTGGATGTACATATATAATGACTTAACCATTTCTTCTAATAGAATGTTTAAACAGAACAAAGCTACCGATACAGTTAAGTCTACCGCTATGTTAGAGCTACCGATATAGACTAGTCACCGTTACATTAAAGTCCACCATTACAGATAATATATACCATTACAGAACAGAGCTATCGATACACACAAGTCCACCAATATGTTGAAGCTACTGTTATCAACGGAAGTCTACCGATACATCAAAGTCTACCGATACATCAAAGTCCACCGTTGTATGCAAGTCTACTGATAAATCAAAGAAGCTACTGATAGGGACTTACCACTACTAATACAAGATAGAGCTACCACTACCGATACAAGATAGGGCTACCGCTACCGATACAAGACAGAGTTACCGCTACCGATACAAGACAGAGTTACAGCTACTGATGCAATCAAGTCCGTCGTTACACAAGAAGCTACTGATACTCAAACCTACCGTTACACGAGAGTCTACTGATACAAAGCCTACTATTCCAGAGACAGAACCCAATGCTGCTTTAATTTCTTTATCATTATTTAATCTAACCAATGGTCATATCAGGTATATTTTAATACACTGACATTTATTTAATGTGTGTTGTTGGATGTCAGGGAACCGTACCTTGTACCTGCAAAAATAAAACATTTCTTTTTCCGGAGCTCTTGCTTTAAATAAAAGAAGGATGTGTTGCTGAAAGAAATATAGATACACACAGTCATACAAAACACAAGGTGTGCTGAGAAAAAGGAAGTGTGCATGAAAAGATACGACTGAACTTACAAGAATATCTCATACATTCCGGCATACCAAGAAAGATAGATGAGAACGAGAACATCAACACAAGAACTTCATCGACTACTTTTTCCTCTGTCTATACACCTGGAAGTCAAGGAAGCAGATGACACTCTATTTTCCAGAAAAAAACCAGAATAGGACTCAAAACCAATTCTGATTAATCCAAAGGAGTCTAGAGCTGCACTTCAATCACTACAGCCATTCTAAACACTACATCGTTGCCTCTGTGATTTATTATTTACTTTTCAAGCAGTGTGTGTCATCTGATGTACTTTTACACACACACTGCCTCCTGAACTTTAATTGGAGGATCTGTAAATCCTCACTCAAACTCTTACATCTTTTATTTTCCACTGGGATAGTGGTAGAGTTCGTGTGTGACCTGTACAGCTAGTTTTCTGTTGTGTTTGTTTCCCACGTATAACAGTGGTAGAGGTCTTAGACCTAGAAAGTTGTATACTGTTGTAATCCCTGATCCAGGGTGTGGATCACTTTTATATAATGTTTTGAGAGGACTAAGTCTCTGCTTGAGACTGAACCTCTTGGTTATATCTGCTGTGATTATTTCCTTTCAAAGTCATTTTTATTCCACTGCAAACTACTTTAAACCAAAAACTACTTTAAAGTCACTTTGATAATAAAATTCGCAAGTGTTTATATTAGTTGTAAATCAGTAAGTTAGTTTCAAAAGTTAATCAAATCTTCTTATTTGATTAACTGGGAAATAATCAATCCCTTGAAAACCTAACAGAACCTTTACTTTGATATAAATTCACTACAGTTTAATTCTGTATTTTATTTGGGGGATTTTAATACAATGTTTTTAAACTGAAATTTTAATTGGAACTCAATTCACCCCCCTCTTGAGTGTCCACTCCGACCAATAGAGGGATAAACTGTATATATTATCTCTTCTAAATGGATCATATTGTCACCCATATCTATAGGGAATCCAATTTGGTGGCAGATGGTCTCGATAATAAAGGCATTAGCCGTATTGACATTGTATGGTATGATCCGGTACATGATGAGATTCTACCCCTTCTCGATAGGGATCAAGGAAAATCTAAAATTTTTAGAATCAGGTAAGATGGTTTTTTTGTTTAGTAAATGAGTATTCCTTTTTGTTCATGGTCTAATATTAATATTAAAATTAAGCTCATTGTTGTGATGAGAAAGAGGGGTCTTAAAGAGAAACAATTCAAGTGTTTATAAGGTTTTTATATCCAATTTCAATGTTAAATTGATTAAATTGACCTAAATTAGATTAATGGATGTATTATTGAACTAATTTTACAATAAATCCAATTTAAAATGTAATTTACCATTTTAAATAAATTAATGAAAAATGTAGTTTATAATTAAAATTTAGTATTTTCATTATTCATCAAAAAATGAAAATTTTCATAAAAATTAAAAATAAACTAATCATAACATAATTTTGACATGGGGATTTTAAAAAAGATGATTATTTTATAAAACAAAATTTCTAAATTTTTTTAAAAAGAATTTTATTTTTTTGTATAGAAAAATTAAAATCATTTATTAAAAAAATAATATTTGTTAGGAGTATAATGTCTTTTCAAAAAATTAAGAACCATTTTTATCAAAAGGTTTTATTTATATAAAACCATTATAATTAATATTAAAAAATTATTTATTAACATTCACATATATATTTTTAATGGTTAGGTTACAATGAACTTGTTTAAATAAATATGTAATAAATCTTGGACCTGTTAAGGCTTAGTTTTATGTGTAAGGCAAGATGACCTAGTATTTCAGGTAGTGAAATATTAACTTGGTTTTGTTTTTAATTCAAGATTAAGATGGAGTTTTGTGAAATTTAATGTTAAATTTTATTGGGTGTAATGCTGGATAAACAGAGTATTTCATATAACGTAAGCTAAATTCAATTTTTCAAGTAACAAAAAATATTGAAAATATATATTTTTTTTGAAAACATATTTCCCAAAATTTCAGGGTTTTAGAGGAATGTTTCATTATTTTTTAATATATTCTCTAGTGGTTTCAATTTAAACATGAAAATATACCCAATTATATATGAAACTAAAATGATATTCCATCAAACTGATTGAGTTTTTTTAGTGTATTTTCTTATAGAGTTCTATTCTCTATGACTTACATTGAGATTATGATTATATGGATTGATTGTTTAAATTAAATGTATATATTTCTTCATAGAGGTTCTATAAAAGGAAGAGTGATGTTTCATGATTACTAGAATGAATTAATAGACCTTTATATAATAATATATTTTCTTAAAATGATGGTATTAATAATATAAATATGACTATTATTAATGATTGAAAATATGTAATGTTTATTATTTATTTGGATAGTTGAATACATTGGAAGGCATGAAATATATATATATATTAAATATTTTTTTAATATGATATTTATTTGATCTCGATTATGGTAATATGTGAGGCCATTCCTCGATGTATTTTTACATTACTTTTTTGATGGTTATAACATTCACTATAGAACCAACCCCTAAGTACTACTCTCTCGGGTTTGACTCATTTTCCATTTTTGTAGTTTTCATTCCCTCTGCACAATTTTGTATATTCATAGGTTCAAACTGAATATAAGATGTTACAGGGTGAAATTTGTACTAGTTAAATAGATAGATTATTTATTTTCCATTTTTTAATACCTATTATTTATACTAAAAAATGTTAATACTGTAGTATATTAGTCCTCTATTGAGTTTTTAGGGTTATAAGGAATTCTAGATAATGTTTTACCAAGATTATCACTAGTGGTTTTGGTTGGTGTGGTTGAAGATATATATATTTTAAGAATCATCCCCCCTATGGATGAGAATATATATTATGATTCTACAACATTGATTATTATTCATAAATGATATTCACATAGTAGTTTATCAATAAGGGATTATTTAATGTGATTGTGGATATACATACCCATACTTTTATAAAAAAATATTTATGAGATAATGTTGGCAGAGGAGTATGGTGAATTTATCTAAGGGACTGAAGTCGGTTGTATGATGTTAGTGTATGAATAGTTTTTTCATGCATCACTTAGGTTTACAGGATGAATTGATTGTAGTGTATGCTAGTGATTAAATATTATTTTATCATAATTAAAATTATTATGATTTTTTGTTATATTTTATGTCATTTCATAATTTAACATTATTTATTATATAATTTGATAATTTATTTCTTATTATTCAATGTTTGGGGGTTTGATTTTTTTTATAATCTAATAATGTGTTTTTTAGAGGGTAATTCCTATAATTTTTTTGATTTGTACTCTGAATTAAAGTATCTAATATGTGAACAATTATATAAGGGATTCAAGGGGTCACACTTTATCTCATTTATAGTTCATTATGTGTCTCAGGGGGGTTCTAGTCATGAAAACAAACCATGTATTCTACATTGGTGTTCAGGAATTGTTAAATGAATGATTTGATTGTTATATTGACCGAAATTAAAATAAAGAAAAAATTTAAAAAATATAAAAATGATATGATCATGTATGTCCAAGATTATAATAACTTAATTTTATATATAAATTATTTGATGAAAACCCAATTTGTTTTGTCTAATACGTGTTTTGAATAATTATTATAATGTAACCTAAAAGAAAGGTAATTGTTTGGCATTGAAGAAAATAATTCAACATATTAATGGTATGATGAAATATGTTTTCTATTATAATATGAAAAATAATTATAAAATGATGTAATTTTAATATATAAATTTTTTAATTTTGTTGGATTATTATATTTCCACATATATAGTTTCCTTATGCATTAAAAGAATGTGAATTTTGTAAATACGAAATAAATAGTATGATATGTAATAAATCAAATCAAAGAAAATATAAAAAAACACAATCATGATCCCTTATGATTTGGAAAAGTAGTGATTAAAATTATCATTAATGTGATAAAATGAATTTATAAGTTCTTTTATTAAATTCGATATAATTAGAATAAAATTGGAAGTCATTTCCATTTGGTAATCCACCAAAAAAAGAATAATATGACATAATTAATTAAGAAAACACGTGTTATGGGATGATGTATATAGAATTTGGTTGAAGGACAAAATATATAGATAATAATATTAATTTATATTTATAGAAGACCTATTGGTTTCTATATATTGAAAAAAATTAATATGTGGATTTTGAATAAAATAAAAAGGAAATTCTTTATATTTTTCATTTTATGGATACATTGAATCTATGGATTGTGAAAAAATAATTTACATATAATAGTGAAGGAAAATTAAACAACAATATTCATTGTATGATTACAATGAATCCCATGAAACTCTAAATATGTAAAATTAGATTCAAATGGGAAGAATGTAGTTGTAAATATTTTGGGAATGTAAGTAGATACAACTTCTAGATTTTCAAATCCCCAAAATAAATTAAATTCATCATGGTTGTCATTATATTTTAGAATAATATTTTAATATATATATATATACTGGTTATGGTTAAAATTATTTTTTCCCTAAAGGTTGGGATATACAGTTAAATAAATAAAGCACAACATTTTCATTAATGAAATTTCAGGGTGCTTTTAATTAGGAGATGGAAATCCTATTTATTTTTCATTGAGGATATTATAATGACTTGTAAATAAGAATATTAATTATTCACCACAGATATATTTTAAAAAACCTCATGTATAGGTGTTAATTATAAGAGAATAATGATAAGAATATATTTTATACAAGTAATTTTTAAAGGAAGTTTTCCCTTCATGGAAAAATCACACACTAAAAAAATAATAACCATTTATAATAAATGAATAACTAAATAAAAAATAAATATTGTGTTAAATATAAGAAAATAAACCATAATACTAATGGGGGAACACTACTAAGACAATAGATTATTCAAAATATCAAACTCGTCGTGTCGAAGAAAAATCATTGGACCAGCGTTGACCAGAAGATACCCCCTCAATATTTTGTGTAACATAAGATCAGAAGAAGAACTACACCTTACTCACAACACTAAGTCAAATGTCACACACACTCTCAAGCATAATCGAGACAAAATAAAACAAGTATAAATAAAAAAATGATATAATACTTTTCATTTTTATGGTTCAAACAATAATTCTTATTTCCATGGGGGAACACTAATTCATATCCATTCCTTTGTAAGTCAAAAAATATATAATTACTTAATATAAATAATTGCAATTGACCACCAGATAAAACATTCACATGTGTACATGTGGTCCCACTCACATATACTGGGTCATATCCAGTCATCCAATTATAATAACATTTTAAATTTTTTGATGTACCTCAAAAGAATATAGTGATTTACAATTATCTATAAAAGTATAGGTACATATTCTGGCATCTAATGTACACTGATTCTTACTATAACCTTCCAATAAATGACTTTTACATGACTTTTACTTTTCTAAAAAATCATTATTTGAAATATCCTCATGTATTAACGTCATTGATTAACAGAAAATTCCATAAATTTCATTTATTCACCTACTAAATTAACTAACCAACACACCCTCATAAAGAATATCATCTCTAAACCCACCTCCACTAGAATTCATTATTACTACCATAAACATAAAAATTCTCTTCTAGAGATCCTCCTTTCAATTTAATTTAATCATAAATTTAATCAACCTTCTCCATTCCTAAAAATATCTCACATAAATAATTCTTTATGAAACCCATGGAACACTAATACACTTAGGGAAAAATAATCCTTCAACTTCTTCAGAACAATTTCCCCAACAATTTTTATTTATCCTAGTCCCACTTAGGAATAATGTTGACTACGATTTTCTTGGATTAGATCCTTGGTGAACATGTACACTAGATTTTATATTATAGAAAAAATTTTTATCTCTATCTCACTATCCTCTAGTAAAATCTTGATGAAGAGATATTTCCGGTAAATTTTTTCTCTAACCATAAAAAATTAGATTCTTTAATTTGTTTAATTAACTCTAAAAATCATAGTAGATAAATTTACTTTACTTACACCATTTAAGATCCTCCGATTAATTCCTAAATCATATCTGTTCTTTACCTACTACCATAATTTCAACATATTCTACTCTTATTATTGATAGATTCACCACTAGCTACAACCTTAACATATAGATATCTGATTTTACCCAACACCTGAACATAATAACTATTGTACTCATCCTTGTATCTAAATATCCTCTAAATATTTCATCTACATACCCCTAAAATAGATCATCAGTCCAAAAATATAAGTTTGTATCTTTCAATAAATTTAAATACTAGATAATTTTTTTCTTGGATTCCCAATGTTCATTCATCTGGTTTTCCATGAACCATCTTTTGACTCCACAAAAAATTAAATTTCTAGTAAATATTACATCACAGTCTACATCATACTAATTACCACTAATTTAAATAGAAACCCCATCATAAACTTTTACTTATATTCCATTTTTGGTGCTTGATTCTTATAGATTTTAAAGTGATTATCCAATTGTGTTGAGACCGAATTATATTTAATATTTCTACCATTTCTATAATCATTAATATATAATCCCTTAGATAAAATTATATTATTTATTATTTCATATCTCTTTGAATTTTCTTCCAAAATATTTTCATAGCCTACCCAATATATTTGATCTTTAATCTTCTAAAAAATAATCCCTCGCCCTCCGAATCCTCCTAATTTTTGGTCCTTATAGAAGTATGACATCGACATAAATTAGTAAGAGGATTGTGATCCCATCCTCAAAATCATTCTGGTAAAAATGCTGATTTGTGTTTCTCTACATGAAATTATTCTCCACCATGAAAATGTTAAATTTATAGTTATGTTTCCTTGGTTATAGTTTCTAGCTGTATAAACTTTACTTTAGTATATATACCAATTCCACATTACAATTATACTCGAAACATTATGGTTTCATCATGTAAATTTATTTTTCTATATAACCATGGAGAAATTCCATATTAACATAAATTTGGTATAATAAAAAACTTTTGGTATATTCCATGATCATTTAATTCCCAATTCTAATGTACTTAACAACTAAATTGAAAATTTTCATGAAGTCAATTATTTACATATGTTTAAAACCATTGAAAACAATCTGAGCCTTGTACCTTCTTCTACCACCATATTATTGTTTCAAATAGATGATCCATTTTTTATCATGTTTTTTCTTTCCTTATAGTAGTATCATTATCTCCCAGGTTACATTCACATGAATCGAATCCTTCTCACCCTTCATAAATAAATCCTATATAGTGGAATCGATGAGACATGTTACTTCTTATAGGAACTTGAGATATCCCCCCTCCATTAATATCAAGAAGTTCACAACAATTTTGAACCATAGATCGTGTCATATGACTCAGGTAGATCTATGAAATTATTCTTATGGTTATTATATTACTAATACTAAAACTTCTAGAAATTCACCTTCTTGTAATTTGATGAGATTCAGTACAATCCTAGATGTCTTGGAAATATCTTCTACTAAATTAACTTTATTGAGTTTCAATACTTCCTATACTCTTTAGAAATTTTTTCCTTTAGAAACTATTTTTAAAATAAATTTTCACATTTTCAATTTGTTATTTTCTCGCAAATTCCTTTTCCACTACCTTTTGGCCTTTCTATAAGACCTTACCATTGAGTAGATCATTGTATATTTTTATGACTTGTTGATTTTCATCATCCCAAATTCAAAATTCTAAGTACTCATTATCATATAATATAATGAAACATTCACGAGACTTAGCTTCATGTATTTATCTATCATTATAATATATATTGACATGGTGTAAAATTAGGAAAACCTATATGTTTTTAAATTATCATATATTTATTAACCATAACTGCTCTAAAATATCCTTCAATGTTACTGATAACAAACATCACTTAACTAAGTACATTTTGTAGTTGACGACATCCACACAAATTTTTTAGATATTATGGAATGTAACTTAATGATTTTTAAATTTTAGTATAACATCTAATTTTTCCTTTTATACACGCCATTTTTATATGCATTATTTGTTATAATAGATTCTATCACGATACATTTCTTTTAATTGAATTATTAGGCATCCATTCTACTAAACTCGCCACCATTATTAGACATTAAGAATTTTAGCTTCTGCTCAGAATCTATCACCACCATATCCTTCCATTATAAACATAATATGAATAATTTTGACATGTTTTTTAAAAATAAAAATCTTACTTTCCATCTTTCATCATCAATGAAAATTACAAAGTGAAATGGTCCTTAATGAGAACATGTTGGGGTTGGACCCCAAACATCATTATGAAAAAGATCTATCTTCGGAGGTATAGGGTTCCTTCCATTCATGTTTACTAATACCTTTCTCAAATTCTCAAGTATAAAACCATAAAAAATTATGAATTAAGTGTATTAAAACTTCATTATACCATTTACTAATAGAACATTCATGTTCTTCTCATTGATATTTCTGAGTTGACAATAAAGAAAATCCAATCATTCAAATGTTTTTCCATAAAATATCATCACTTTATTATATCTTCTAGTAAGATAACGGGTTCTATATGCTACTCTTCTTAAAATTATCATGGATACCTAATTAAATTTTCCTACTTTTTTCATGAATCTTATCATATAGTCTACTTAGTCCATCTGACTAGTATAAATTAAGTTCTTCCATATGATTAGTATGTACTATATTTCTTTCTACCTAAAGAGGCTCTTGTTTAACACTTGGATGTTAAAATCTTCCTTATATGATAAATAAAATATTTATGGTAAAAAAATTTAACCTCGAAGAACATTTTATATACACAATTAATCTCATATAATTTATCTATCGTAGAACTGAGTGACACACTGGAATCAATCACCCATGATTCCACTGAAATATTGATGTTTATAAGTATGATACTAATAATTTTAGTTCAATTTATGAATCTTTAACTTTTAAAAAAATACCCTTTCATAGTTCACCCTATGATACCTACCATCCTTGATATTCCATATTTTCCCACAGTTCCAGTATATAGGTCTGAGTCCAATAGATTTACCTTGAATCCTATCTCTAGACTTATCTATTAATTTCATCCAACATGAATTTACCTAAGGCAATTGTCCTATACCTTTCCAATTTATAAAAAAATGGTAGGTTTTTTGACCTAACACTATCTAATATCCCCATTTAGTATGATATTCCGGACATCCACAAACATTAATTTGGTCTTCCCACAAGATTTTCTTATACATGTTATCGTCGCTTCATAAAACTATAGAAGTGATGATAATAAGAAAAATTACCACAAACCATACATGAAATTAAAATTAACTATATTATGATACCCTTGAATCACATTAAATATATTTATAAGGAAACCCATTGGTCTATCTTTATATAATATAATACGGAATAATCTATGCATTATGAACACTTTGTTCGATGTTTTAGGATTCTCACAAATCTCTACCAGATCATTCATTGGATCATTTAGGTTCTACACCTTCTAGATATTAAAGTATAAATTTCTGGAAAATTAAATCATAATAAAACCAAGTGAATTTCTATGGAGTATATTTCATTAAACATTTTTCATATTATCTATTTTAATTCCCATCAATTTAACTCGTAAGTCCTTTTGAATGAGATAACCCTCAATCTATATCCTTTATAATCCAAAGTATTTCCTATTTAATTTATGCAATTAGAAAATAACTTCTTAAAATTCAATAACATTTGATAATAGTAATCTCCAACTAAACTAAAATAACATCAATAAAAAATATTATAATTTTACTGATTTCTGTTTTTTAGTGTTAATTGTTAATTATCAAAACAAGATTTTACATCACTTGTTGGTGGGATATAAGATCATCCATCTAAGAATCAATATCAAACATAAAATTATTTACTAATTTCTTGAAAAATATTGAAATATTCAATGATTAGTGTACAAAAATATAGAAAGAAGAACCTCACCCTAAGTAGCACATTAAGTTAAATGACATACACACTCTCAAGCACAACCCACACAGAAGAAAAAAATGAAAATGAATAATAAATTTAAGAATAATTTAGATTGATATGTTTTATATATTATGTCATATTTATAGGAGAGAAAAATCTTTCATATTCATTATTTTAGATGTTATAATAATTGAAATTACTTAATATCAATAATTTTAATTCATTACATAATAACATTGTCACATAAGTAAAAGTGTCCACATTCACTTATAGTGGATACCGAGAATTTATTCCATTGAATTGACTTCTGATATTAATGAAATACCATCCAATGAGTATGGTGAATTCTAAACACTTGTAGTGAGTACAACATTCAATTAATAGTGAAATTTACACAAGCATTACATTGAATTACATTCATGTATTTATTACTTTTCTATAAAACCAATCCAATAAATACTCTCATACATTGTCATCAATGATTCAAAAAACATTACATAACAAATATTTATTATACCTTGTGTACATCATACTACCACACCATCTAGAAGCATAACTTCCGGAAACTTCTCTCTACTAGAGTTTCTTTTTATTGGCTTCATAAAACTAAAGTTATATTTTTTAGATCCTCCTCCCATATGATGTAAATAGAAAATTGAATCAGTATTGAACATTCCAAAAAGGAAATCATTGAACAATTAATAAATTCACAAAATTCAAATAAAAATTATATTTCTCAATAATAAATGTTTTCATTTTCCCCATAAACCATAAGGATGCATATTAGTAAATTAATAATGTAATGTTGTAAATAAATAAATAGTTATGAACCCAACCTAACACTATCCCATTTTCGTCACTAAAATAGAACATCTTGTCATCTATGATTCTCCCAAAATTATATAAGCCTATATTTCTATACGATATGCATGTGGATCAAGGTGTTCATGTAAGTGGGAATAATAAATACTTGTTGCCTTACTCAAAGTATATACCAATAATATATATTTATAAATAAGAAATGAGATATATGTGTGTGCGTGTGTGCATGCATACCCATAAGTTCCTCTAAATAATAAATAAATATATATAGTTTATAAAACGGAATATAACATTTAGTTAATGAAATTATATCATATATTACTCAAATTACACGACCAAGAGTATAAATATGAATAAAAATTCATTTTCCTCTGCCACACCACCAAGAGGAACAATTATTACCCTAATCCATGTTTGAAAAATGCCACATTGGTTGGTGAATATTCACTCAGAAGAGAAAAAATATAAAAATAATCTCTCAAATAAAATAGAACATTAATGGGAATCCTCATTTGGATAGAAAATATAAATAAACAATTTCTCTTATAGGAAATTAATAATTGGACATTTCATCTAAGAGGGAAAGGAACATTTTTATATCCTCACTTCAATGAAAATATTAATAAAACCCTTTATCATAGATAAAGTACCACTGGACATCCCTTTTATATGGGAAAGTATATTTTTACATCCTTAATTTTAGAGAAATATCACTATAAATTCACTATAGGGGAAATAATATTATAGAAGATATGGGAACACTAATGATAGTCGATTATAGAAGAAGTGAACGGGGGACTAAGAAGTAGAACAAGAATAAAAGATTTACATTATTCTGTAAAAATCCTTATATCTACAGATATGTAGTACAAATTTAGTATGCATTTGAGAAATTCACAGGGTATGAAACACCAGGTAACTAAACCCAAGACTAAAATAATCCTTTAATGAAATTTTGTTCAATAGTAACCAATGCTTTTACAGTGTTAAAACCACATCGTTTGACCACTATGATATAGTAATGATGGTTTTAATGTATGAGGATATACAATAACTATGTTAGTGTCTTCTGTAAGTGGTGATACAATAACTATGTCAAATTACACACTACTGATGAACCACTTTAACTTTTTATATTTATATATTATATAGTTCATCATTACTTCTATAATTACAATAAATTTTGGGTTCAGGGTCTTCATCCCCTATACCCTTAGATAAGGGGAACTACCCCTTATAAGCCCTAGCAACTACACCATGGAAGTCAAACCATGATATTTTCAAACTGTTGGGCAATATATACCACTATAAATTTTTCCCAACTTCGTTTCATGGATCTACCACCACCATTCTCACAAATAAATCATCTAGCAACATATTACCTCCAATATCAAACCTCATATAGTGTCTTATAACTTACATTGATAATACAAATCACAACATAATTTCCCACATAGTTTATATAAAATAGTAACACATCCAATTATTAGAAACAAAATTAATGCATTACTATAAAACTAGAATATGTCATATAATAGCACTATAACATATATATATATATAATTATTTCCTCAAAAATATAAACAACCACCACAAATGTGAACCATGATAATTCATAATCAATATTATCATACAATTCTCATATATGAAACTAATATATTATTCATAAAAATTATTGTCTATGAAAATTATAAGTTTATTATTTCAATGTATAATTAGTTTCTTGATCATCCAATTAATCTATTAGAAACAACATTTTTGTTTATCAGTCTCCCTACTAATGTTAATAAGGAACCCCTCATATGATTTTCTAAAAAAATCATTTTTAATCTTTTTTTATTTGGGATGGATCTAAAACATTGTATAATAGATATTTGATACCATTATATAATGTGTATAGTATCATAATCATTATACTCTCTCATTAATAATTCAATCTATATGTTTTGGTTTTATTGAATTCTTTATTGGTTCACCTATTACCACCTTCTTCTTCTTGCATGTCATGACTCACTTAGTGAAGATTAATTATAAATGTGGGGTAAATAAGGTCATTCCAATAAAAATAATTCACAAAAATATATTCTATAAGTTAAAATTCTATTTATATTGCGTTATGTCAACCTTTTTTCCTCTATTTTTGAGTGATAAAAATAATCCAAGAAATGAAATATTTTACATGGTTAACCCAATGTGGTAACTCTTAGAGGATCATACACTTGGTTATGTGTTAGCATTGTAATAACACTAAAAAATTGTTTTATATTTTTAGTGAATGTGCTCTCCCTAAAGGGTTATGCCCCCATAATAAAAGTATCACTACTTTCTTACAAATGTTTTTGTTCAACCAATTATAATGAATGGAAGTAATCAATATGATTTGAAAAAATAATCCATTTTAATAGTTATTACTACATATAAATCTATATACCCTTTGAAATAAAAAAAATTTATTGTAATAATGATCATTTTATTTATCCTTTGGTAATTTATCTCGATGTATTACAAAATACTAAATTCTTGTATTCTATTTTTGAAGAAACCTTTATGATTGTAGATGATGATGAATCTTGTAATTGAAGAGCCCTCATGAATTTAATTTATATAGAGGGAGATATGAGCTACTCTATATTTAGACATATTTAATGTATAATATATCTTGATATTGATGATTGTAATAATATTAAAAAACATTATATCATTTAATGGGGTGTTTAAATAACTTTAAATGTGGATGTTTGTTACAAATTGTTTCTTTAGACTTTTAATTCATGGTTTATAATGAATATGTCATGTTATATTTAATAATAACTTGTTTATAAATAATTTAAAAGGACATCAGGGCAAGGTGGAGTATAATGGAATGAATATTTCTTAAGGAGGATAAAATATTGACATGAAAGGGTCATTATCCTTCCTAAATAGAGTGAACCAAAGTAAGATTTTAATCTTACATAAAAATCATTTCATATCCCTTGATATTTCACTATGGATATTTTTCTATATGGTTTATATAGAAAATCTTATTCCACAATATGAATTCATTATATTTCGATACAAAGGTTTCTATGTGAGTTAAAGACTATCACACCATAAGAAGATGAACTGCACCACAATAGAGGAACTTATGTCATAATGAGAGTATACCATGAAATATTTGTGCACGAATATTTATAAAAATATATAGGTGTTATTACATAATTCATATGGTCAAAAAATTATAGTGATATGAATTTATTTGAGCACTTTTTGATCGTTGAAAGAGTTATATTCCAAAAAAATCATATCTAAAGACCACAGTGTAATTATGGGTTAAATATAATGAAGAATGTGTGGTATTTAAAAATAGGTGACTTTTTAAAGTAATTTTTAAAAAAAAATTGAAAAAAACTAGACATAAATTTTACAGTGGAATACCATGATGATTTTTAGGATTGTGGAGGGGAAAAACGGGTCACATTTGATCCGAAGTCCATATGCACTTGAAGAGACTTCATGATATTGATTAAAGTGTAGATGATGATCTAGATCATTATGGAACATTAATTTTGGGACTATCATAGTACTCATATAAATTATTATTATGGATAAGAAGATAATAAAATATAAAACTTCGATCAAAATCATTGGAAAACAAATACTTTACTCTCAATAGCTAGTGTAATGACCCGAAATTTTTAGTTATATTTGTTTTTTAAATTTTTGTGTTATTTTATTTTATACTCAACAAAACTATATCCTTTAATTAATAAGGTGGGTATAATTAAAATGAGACCGTTGGGTTTCGACTGTTATATGACTATTGGTCAATATGACCATTGGTCAGTATAACCATTGGAAACTATAATCTTAACGTTGTGTTTTTATAAACACAGTTATCTTGGTTAATTAATATAGAAATAAGATTGAATAGCCTCATATAGTAGACTAGAGCCATATGAAGCCAATCTTTCGGAGCTTGGGAAGGAGGTAGCATTATTGGGCTTTGCTATGGACCAATCCCAAGCCGAACTTCAACGTATGAAGCTTGAACGGAATCGCCTAAGGGAGAATTTCAAGCTGATAGAAATCACCACTCGGGAAATTTTGTCCAAGCCACCCCAATATTCTATCACCATAGCACACCTTACACTTAGGTCTTATGCTGGTGTTATGAGGGGCTATGTAACGAGACCTTAGCTACTGTGTGTAATCCTATTATATATATAAAATTGTTATTTCTTATTATGGCCATGTTTGTGAATTTCGAATATTCGGATAATTATATGATGTGTATTATTGATGAATTTCAGAAAAAAGGGTATTTTAAACTATTTTATTATTCATTAAATAATTAATAATGTGAAATGATTTTCAAGAACTGGTCTTCTACACTTGTGTTCAGTAAGAAATTTAGAGTCTAATAAGATCAACTTGGTTTTTAGTGAATAGTAAAGTAGGAATAATAACATACCCATATGAATAGTGATGAATAGTAATTTGACAAAAAAATAGAAACATCACCCATGAATGTATAAATATATTTTATATATCTTAAAAGTGAAAAACAGTCATAGTTTAAGTTTTGGTATTTTTGTTTTTCATAAAACATTTATTAAAAATATTATAATTAATTTAATAATTTAAAATGGAAATTTATTTTCATAAAATTGAATCATAAATTGTTACTTTATTGTCTTATAGTTATACAATAATTTTATGGGACCTTGATTACTCTTTTAAGGTGTTAAAAAATGAGTTATAGTTTTAAAGTTGTATATTTAGAATAAATAATAATTTTATTTAGAAATTTAATTTAAAAAAATAAAAAATTATTTTCATAAAATGGACATCATTTTTTAATTCAGATCATCGATATTTGTTAAAGGGAATTTTAGGGATTTTTCTGAAACAGTTGAATTTTCGGTGAATAGTAAAAATGCAGTTTTGAGTTTCCGGTGTTTAATGAAATCATTATTGATGTAATGATGATGTAAGATTTCTGGTTGACTTATGAATAGTGAGATATGATAGGAGGTGTCCAAGTGGCCAATACCATGGGAAAACACCTTCGGCAAGCCCATGGTTTTTCAAATACAGCCGATGAGGTGTCCCTTGGAAATTAATAATTTATTCACTCACTTTTCCTATAAATATCAAGACATTTCCCTCATTAATTTCATTCCAAAATCATCTTCCACGAAGTTCTGGTCTCCTTACCTCCCATGGATTCCTCCCAAGGTGTGGTCAATCCTTCCAAGGTGCTGACTTTCATGCTTTCAAAGTTACACTTCAAGGTATGAGATTCATTCACCCTCTTCTTTTAAGTTATGAATTCCTTTATGTTGTGTCTTCTAGTTTCCATATCTCTATGTTGAGGGTATATTATTATATGTTCCCATTAATGTCCATTTCATGTCTAATTGTTGACAGAACCTTCCCGCTCTCATCAATTTGTTTTCTGAATTTTTAAGTGACGTTGTTGGGCTGCCAAATTTCTCGTAAAAGAAATTGTATCTTCTCTTTCCTTTCAAGTTTCCTTTTATTGTGGTATGTCATTAAAATATCCATGACATGTTCTACTCTACATTTTATTTTTTATTTATATTTTAATATTATTAAATTATGAGTGGGTTACGCTTGTACAATCTTTTTTTATTATTTTCTAAAACCATGTTATATATTTGTTATGCTGCAGAAATTTCCTCTCAAAATTTCTATCTCTTTCTCTCAAGAAATTCTATTGTTTATTTATATAAATACCCAGACATATTTCATTTCCATGGGGGTTCATAAATCTATAAATATTATATATTTGATTCTATTATTGACATACATATAACCCTCACTCCCTTTCCATGGGTTATAAATGACATAATGATCTTATTTTTAAGCTCTTTTTAAACGTCACGATTTTGACATGAAAACCATTTCATTGAATCTATTTGGGTTATTTATGAAATTATTGACTATGATTAATGTGGCTCACATGAAAGTAATGAAATATTAAGGGTTCACCCTGATATCACTCCAATGCATTGGGTAAAATAATTAATCTCTTGAGATGACAAGTTTCACGATACCTTAGTGAATAAACTTGGAAATTTTTATGACACGTCGGGGTTAAACCTTGGTGATATGTTCATGAATGTCTAAATGAAATTTTGTAGCCACATATTCAAGTTATGATTCAAATTATTTTTATTATGATATTCATATTCTTCCATTGCTCAGGCCTTTATGAATTTTATCATGTTCTAATTAATATTGCTCAGGATCACATGTCAACTGTTTCACTTGTTTTCTTTACTAAGCTTTTTGCTCACCCTTTCCATTGAAGTATGTCTCCAGGATATGAGATGCAGTAATTGTACATAGGATGAACCTATTATGATGCTTTAATAGTGGTTTAGAATAATGTTTTATGTTTTTTTCATGTATTATGTTCCTGATTTGCAAGACACTAGACTTTAAAGATCCTCTATTTGTAAATTGTAATGAAAAGTTTTATAACAATAAGGTGGAATGCCATAGTTGATATCAAAGGATAGTTCAATTATTTATTGAAAATAGGCTATGAAATATTTATGACGAATCCTATAGAAAATTTTAAATATAGGAAAACTTCCTTGTATTTTGGTGAGTATTGAGTAAGTGGTTTATCAAGAAAATACATCCATGTCTGGATACGAGTAGGTAGGGGAGGCTCTGGAATAGAGGTACATAGGATTAAAAACTCTGACAAGGAGTTTTTGGCTTGACTCGGGGTATCCGGGTACATGACAATGGGACTTGTTTCACTCTTGGTTACGAAACTCTTGGGGAATTTGTTTGGTTAATCGCTAGCTTTTTATGAATCGTTATGAAGGAATTATAGAGAAATGTAATTCTTTAAGAATGAAGTTCTAAGACATAAAATTCATTATAGTTAAAAGATTTATAAGTGAAATAAGTTTCTCACTAAGGTTTTATTCTTTTATAAATGGTAGTCAATAGGAGGAATCGTGCAAATGGTGACCATAATGGACCATGTGCTGACGGCCCTCTGATGGAAGCCAGAATGGAAACATTCATGTGAATGATGAACCAAATAACTCAAGTTATGGGAAATAACATTAATCAAGCTGAGAGAACGATATCACCATGAAGTGAAAAACATTCTGTTGAGTCCATTATGCGTCGACGACCACCAACCTTTAGTGGATCGACTGACCCATTGATTGTTGTGGAGTGGATCAGCTCTATCGAGAACATCTTTTCTGCGCTCTGCTGTTCAGAGCAAGAGAAGGTCACTCTGTCTATCTATCACTTAGAAGGAGAAGCTGATCAGTGGTGGGAGCTAATCATAAACACGAGGCAAAGAGTGGAGGTCGAATCTATTTAGTGGTAAGAGTTCAGAGGGATTTTCATCAGTAAGTATTTCCCTCGATCCATGAGAACAAGAATGGAAAAGGCGTTTCTCGAGCTGGTGAAGAAGGAGAACGAATCTGTCAAAAGCTATGAGATGAACTTCACACAACTTTCACAATATACCTCTAGCTTTGTCATGGATCCAAATGGTATGGTTGATAGATTATTCGGTGGACTGAGACCTCATCTGCGGAAGAATCTAGCCAACAGAGACAATGATAGCTACGAGGAGATCATGCAGAGTGCGATGAAAGTCGAACTGGAGTTTGGTGAGACGTAGTGGTCTCATAAACCCAACGAAAAAAAGAGATCAATGGATCCAAGCATAGGGATGAGCTTTCATCAAGGAAGTGGAGGCAAGAAAGTGCAATGTCCCACGTGTAATAAATGTGGGAAGAAGCATTCGGGGAACTGCCTTCTTGGGAGCGGGAAATGCTACAAGTGTGGAAGAGATGGCCATATTGTGAGGAGTTTTCATTGTGAGGCGAAACCTCAACTTCCAAACACTAATGACAAGGGGAAGATAGTGTCGGCCGTACCTAATTTTCAGTGCTTTAAGTGTGTACAACATGGTCACTTTTCCAATCACTGTCCAAATATGAGGGCAGTGGAGGGGAACCACCATCAGCCTCAACAAAGGCCAAGGGAGCAAGGTCATGCTTTTTCTTTCACGACAGCTGAATTTGAATCTCAAAATGTTGTGGTAGAAGGTACTCTTGTTGTTCTCTCAATGATAGCAAGTACTTTCTTTGATTCTGGTTCTACACATTCCTTTATTTCCTCTAAGTTTGTAAAGAATTTATAATCAACTCCTGATTTTCTAAAAGTCGATTTATCTCTCAAGACTCTTGGTGGGATTATCCAAGAATCATCAATGTTTATAAACTCTAGTATTTACTTTGGAGAGAATAATCTTATCACAAATCTAGTAGTCATTCTCATGCTAGTACTCGACATTATACTAGCGATGGACTGGATCTCAAAGTATAATGCTATGATAAAATGTAGAAGTAAGGAAATTTCAGTTTTCTTGAATGGAAAACCCACAGTTATCTTCCAAGGAGTGATATCTCAGACCAATATTTGTCTAGAAGAACCCCCTATATCCTTCTTTATGGAATTGATCAATGAAGAAGAATAAGGAAATAGGAGTTTGAGGATAGAAAATGTACCCATCATCCAGGAATCATTTGACATATTTCTTGAGAAAATGCCTGGACCTCCCCCAGAAAGAGAGGTAGAGTTCTCCATTGAAATTGTACCTTGATCTCTTTCGATTTCAAAAATCCCGTATAGAATGGAAATTTTGGAGCTGGAGGAATTAAATAAACAACTCCATGATCTTTTCAAGAAGGGTTTTATCCACCCATGTGTGTCTCCTTGGGGATCAAATGTTCTCTTTTTGATGAAGAATGATGGATCAATGCAGGTATGCATTGATTATAGAGAACTGAATGGGATCACAGTAAAGAACAAATACCCTCTTCCAAGAATTGATGACTTATTTGACCAACTTTGTGGGGATCAATTCTTAAATAAGATTGATCTTCGATCTAGTTATCATCAATTGAGGGTGAAGAAATAAGATATTCTAGAAACTTCCTTCCGATCATGTTATGGGCATTTTTTGTTTGTTGTTATGCCTTTTTCACTGCCTAATGCACATGATATTTTTATGGATTTGATGAATAGATTCTTTAAATACTACATTGATAACATTGTGGTTGTTTTTATTGATGATATTATGATATATTCCAAAAGTCTTGAAGATAATGAGGATCATCTTAGGGTTATTTTGCAAACTCTGCGGAAGGAGAGGCTTTTTGGAAAGTTCGGTAAATGTGAAATCTTGTTAAAAAAGATGTTTTGTTTGGGAATATTGAAAACAATAAAGGAATCACAGTTGACCCTGCAAAGACAATATTTCTAGAGGAGTGGCCTTATCCTACAACAATAACTGAGATTCGAAGTTTCCTTGGATTAACATGATATTATAGGAGGTTTGTGAAAAAAATTCACAACTTTTTAATCCATTAACCATGTTAACTCAAAAATGGGTCAAGATCATCTAGACAAAGGAGTGTGAGGAATGTTTTCAAGAGCTGAAGAAGAGATTGGTTACTACACCAATGTTAACTCTTCCATCAAGTGGAGAAGGATTCTTTATTTTTAGCGATGCATCTCTGAAAGGGATTGGGTGTGTCCTCATGCAAAATGATAATGTCATTGCTTATGCATCTTGAAATTTGAAGTCTCATGAGCAGAACTATCCTACGCATGATCTAGAGTTGGCTGGGGTTTTTTCTCTAAAGTTAAATACGCACTATCTTTATGGGGAGAAATGTGATATATACTCAGACCATCAAAGTTTAAAGTATATTTTCACACAAAAGGAATTGAACATGAGGCAATGGAGATGGTTGGAAATACTTAAAAACTATTATTTTTCAATTCATTATCATCCTGGAAGAGTAAACAAAGTCATTGATGCATTAAGCAGGAAAGACCCGGTTGTTTTATCCATGATGAGGATTCAAAGAGATCCTTTGATCAATGACCGAGTAAAGCTGACCATGGGAATTATAAGGGAAGGGAAATCATCAACCCTAACCCAAATGATTTCTCAACCGTCACTACTAGAGAAGATAAAAAAACCTCATAAATAAGAACATTTTATATAGAAAAATTTTGAGGCTATGAAGGATTGGAAGTTTTCTAAGTTCAATACTGATCAAGAAGGTGTACTGAAATTTTGTACAAGACTATGTGTTCCATCTATTCTATAAATAAAGAAGGAGTTAATGGATGAAGCTCATAGCTCTACTTTCTCTATAAATTCTCATATCATGAAAATTTATAGGGACCTTCGTGATCATTATTGGTGGGATAATATGAAAGGGGAGATTTCTAACTACATGTCAAGGTGCCTGGTATGTCAGCAAGTGAGGGAGGAGCGATAAATTACTAAAGGGGTATTGCAACCACTACCCATACTAGCATGGAAGTGGGACAATATCACTATGGACTTCATCACTGGTCTCCTGAGAACATACAAAGGAAATAATGAGATATGGGTTATTGTTGACCATCTCACCAATAATTCCCATTTTATCTCTATTCGGGGTGATTTCTCTCTTGATCAACTTGCCAGGATTTAAGTGAAGGAAGTGGTAAAGCTACCTAGAGTTCCACTTTCTATCGTATCTAATCGTGATCCAAGGTTCACATCAAAATACTGGAGAAGTCTTCAACAAGAAATGAGCATTGAATTGAATTTCAGTACGGCCTATCACCCCCAAACTGATGGCCAATTTGAAACGACTATTCAAACACTTGAGGACATGCTGAGAACTTTCTCAATGGAATTTAAAGGTGGATTGGATCAACATCTCACTTTAATTGAGTTCTCCTACAACAACAGCTTCAAATTGAGCATTCAAATGAAACCATATGAATATCTATATGTGTTGAGATGTAGAACTTCTAATTATTGGGATGAATCTAGTGAGAGAAAGCTTCTTGGGCATGATCTTTTGCAAGAGAAGATAGAAAAGGTCCATGTTACCCAGCAACACATTAAGGATGCTCAGAGATGGTAGAAGATCTATGTCGACAACCATCGAAGGGGATTGGAGTTTGATGTTGGTGACAAAGTATTTCTTTTTATTTCACCTTAGAGGAGAGTCATTAGGTTTGGGAAGAAAGGGAAGCTTATCCCTAGGTACATTGGCCCCTATGAAATCCTTGATTGTGTGGGAGTAGTGGCCTATTGGCTTTCACTTCCTCCAAATCTAGCACAAGTTCATGATGTCTTCCATGTATCTCTCTTGAGGAAGTACATACCTGACCTTTCACATGTACTAAATCTAGAGGTGGTACAACTGGAACATGAACTCTTTTATGAGGAGATGTCGGTAGAGATCTTGGATCGTAGAGACAAGGTTCTACGCAACAAGACTACCCACCTTGTTAAGGTGTTGTGGAGGAACCACAAATATGAAGAAGCAATGTGGGAACCAGAGGAGTCTATGAGGCAGAAGTACCCACACCTTTTCTCTTCAGAGGGTACAAGCTAAAAATTTCGGGGACGAAATTTCTTAAGGGGGGAAGAATGTAACAAACCGAACTTTTTAATTATATTTTTTTTTCAAATTTGTCTGTTATTTTATTTTATACTCAATAAAACTATAAACTTTAATTAATAAAGTTGGTATAATTAAAATGAGACCGTTGGGTTTCGACTGTTAGATGACTGTTGGTCAATATGACTATCGGTCAATATGACCATTGGAAACTATAATCTTAACGTTGTGTTTTTATAAATATTGTTATCTTGGTTAATTAATACAGAAAGAAGATTGAATGGCCTCATCCAGTAGACTCGAGCCATATGTATCCCATCTGTCGAAGCTTGGGAAGGAGGTAGCATCACTGGGCTTTGCTCTGGACCAAGCCCAAGCTGAACATCAATGTATGAAGCTTGAACAGAATTGTCTAAGGGAGAATTTCAAGCAGATAAAAATCACTACTTGGGAAAAGTTATTTGAGCCACCCCAAGATTCTATCACCATAGCACACCTTACACTTAGTTCCTATGATGGTGTTATAAGGGGCTATGTTATAAGACCTTAGTAGATTTGTGTAATCCTTTTATATAAATAAAATTGTTATTTATTATTATGGTAAATTTTGTGAATTTCAAATATCGGGATAAATATAGGATGTGTATTATAGTTGAATTTAGGAAAAAAAGTATTTTAAAATATTTTTGTATTCATTAAATAATTAATAATGTGAAATGATTTTCAAGAAATGGTCTTCTACAGTTGTGTTCAGTAAGAAATTTAGAGTCTAATAAGATCAACTTGGTTTATAGTGAATAGTAAAGACCGAATAATAACATACCCATATGAATAGTAATGAATAGTAATTTGACAAAAAAAAAAGAAACTTCACCCATGAATGTATAAATATATTTTAGACATCTTAAAAGTGAAAAAACAATCATAGTTTATATTTTGGTATTTTTGTTTGTCATAAATATTTTATTTACAATTTTATAATTAATTTAATATTTTAAAATGAAAATTTATTTTCATAAAATTTAATCATAAATTGTTACTTTATTGTCATATAGTTATATGATAATTTAATGGGACCTTGATTACTATTTTAAGGTGTTACAAAATGAGTTATAGTTTTAAAGTTGTATTTTCAGAATAAATAATGATTTAATTTAAAAATTAAATTAAAAAAATTATAAAATTACTTTCATAAAATGGACTTCATTTTTGATTTCATAGCATCGATATTTGGTTAGGGTGAATTTTTGGGATTTTTTGAAACATTTGAATTTTCAGTGAATAGTAAAAATATAGTTTTGAGTTTTGGGTATTTAATGACATCATTATTGATGTAATAATGATGTAAGCTTTCTTTTTGACTTATGAATAGTGATATATTCTTTGAGGTGTCCCAAGTGTCCAATACCATGGGAAAATACCATGGGAAATCCCATGGTTTTTCAAATACCACCAATGAGGTGTCCCTTGGAAATTAATAATTTATTCACTCACTTTTCAAATGAATACCAAGCCATTTCCCTCATTCATTTCATTCCAAAATCATCCTCAATAATGTTCTATTCTCCTTACCTCCCAATGAGTCCTCCGAAGGATCCCTCATGCTTCCCAAGTTCCTGACCTTCAAGCATTCAAAGTTACACTTCAAGGTAAGGGATTTTTTCACCCTCCTCTTTTTAGTCATGAATTCGTTTATGTTGTGTCTTCTAGTTTCCATCTATTTATGTTGAGGTTATGTTCTTATATGTTCTCATTACTATACATTTCATCTCTAATTTTTGAGAGACCCTTTCCTCTCTCATCAATTTGTTTTCTGAATTTTTAAGTGACGTCGTTAGGTTGTCGAATTTCTCGTAAAAGAAACTGTATCTTCTCTTTCATTTCATGTTTCCTTTTCTTGTGGTATATCATTAAAATATCCATACCATGTTCTTATATCCATGTTTTCATGTATTTATATTTTAATATGAGTTATTTATTATTGGGTTACCCTTCTATCATCTCTTTTTATTATTTTCTAAAACCATGTTATATAGTCGTTATGCTGCAGATATTTCGTCTCAAAATCTCTATCTCTTTCTCTCAAGAAATT
This sequence comes from Viscum album, assembly GCA_963277665.1. Lineage (NCBI taxonomy): Eukaryota > Viridiplantae > Streptophyta > Magnoliopsida > Santalales > Viscaceae > Viscum > Viscum album. The sequence continues at coordinate 1,997,532,720 of OY728151.1, forward strand.
CTATTGTTTATTTATATGAATACCCAGACTTATTTAGTTTCCATTGGTGTTCATAAATATATAAATATGATATATTTGATTCTGTAATTGACATACATATAACCCTCACTCCCTTTCCATGGGTTATAAATGATATAATGATATTATTTTTAAGCTCTTTTTAAACATCATGATTTTGACATGAAACCCATTTCATTGAATCTATTTTGGTTATTTATGAAATGATTGATTATGATATAAGTGGATCACAAGAAATTAAAGACATATTAAGGGTACGCCCTGATAGCACTCCAATTCTTTGTGTAAAGAATTAATCTCTAGAGATGACAAGTTTCACGATACCTTGGTGAATAACCTTGGTAATTTTTATTACACCTCGAGGATAAACCTTGGTGATATTTTCATGAAAGTATAAATGAAATGTTGTAGCCAAATATTCAAGTTATGATTCAACTTCTTTTTATTATGATATTCCTATTCTTCCATTTCTCATTCCTTTATGACTATTATCATGTTGTTATTAATATTTCTCAAGATCACATGTCAATTGTTTCACTTGTTTTCCTTGCTGTACCTTTTTCTCACCCGTTCCTTTGATGTATGTCTCCATGATATGAGATGCAGTCATAGTACATAGTATTAACCTATGATGAAGACTTAATAGTGGTTTAGATGAATGTTTTATGTTGTTTTCATGTATTGTGTTCCTAATTTTCAAGACACTAGACTTTAAAGATCCAATGTTTGTAAATTGTAATGAAAAGTTATGTAATAAGAAGGCAGGATTCCATAGCTAGAGTGTGTGAACCATGTAAAAACCCCTTATATTTTGTGTGTGTATTATCTATGTAAAACCCCCCTATATTTTTTATCTTGTATTCAATTACCCTATTAGTAGTGGTTATTCCCACACAGGGCCAAAATAGTAGTATCAAAAGCTGGATGTTCAGAAAGTTTTTTCATTCTATAAATAAATTAGTATTAGACAGAGGTTTCCATCAATAGAAGTAATACCTAGTTTTCAATTGGATTAATGTTTGTTCTTTTATTTTAATCTGAATTTTTATTGGAAATATTATAAGAATTATTAAAACCATCAACAATAAAGTCACTCTGATTTTTATGGAAAGGGATTCCACCTCTGAAAGGAGAAAATGGAATTGTTTCATCATTCTGATGGATTTTATATTCTTTATATTATTATGAATGGTGTATATATTCTAATTTTTTTAATATATTATGATTTTATTTAAATGAATAATTTTTATATTTATGGTAGAGTGTGTAAATCATTACTCTCATACATATTATATAAGGATTTTATATGAGTAATGGGTATAAAAATATTAAATGGAATTTGGTTGAAACTCCATGATATCAATGAGGGATAAAAAAGGTAACGAATTCAGGATTAAAATCTTTTTATTCTCAGTTTTAGGATTTTAAAATGGTATAGAATGAATCAAGGGGAGATTTCATTATTTGGATGAAAAATTGGTTTCTTGATTTTATGTTACAAAAAGTTCATGAGGATTATACCATGGGAAAAAAGTTATTGGGGATTATCCAAGATAATTTTGATGAAAATAATTCTACACTGGTGGTACAACACTAGATTAGTGAACCATTAATAAGATAAAAAATGATTCAATATCATATTATTTGATTATAGGATTAACCTTAAGAATAAATTTAGAATTTATAATTCATTTCTTTAATAGGATTGAAATATCTTGAACCTAAGAGGTCTCATGAAGTGTAATTTGAGGTCTAAGAAAATTCCATGTATCTCGAAGAATTATTTTTATTTTATTTAAAATAAATTCATCATGGAAAATAAAAATATATGGGTAAAAAAGATATATTTTTACAAAATATTGTTATATTAGGAATTCTATAGTTAATTTTCAAGGGAATGTAGAAGAAGTTAAAGAATATGATCAACCAAATAGATCATCTAGGAGAATAAATATGGAAAGTGTTTATTAGGGAGTAAATTCCATTAATGGAGAATGAAATAAAAATAAATAATGTAAAAAGTAAAATTATATCAAATCATGTTGCCACATATTATTACAGGGAATGTGAAAATTTGGTTAAGGACATAGAGTTTAATGTTCTTATATATTTTATGGATAAATTAAAAAAATTCAAGGATCACTATTGTGAAGTAAAAGGTATTAGTGAAGGTAATAGTAGTGATGTGGAGGAACTAAATGATTTTCAATTGATGGTACATCTCATTATCTTCCTAAAAGAAAATAGGAATCTTTTTTAATGAAACGAATGTTTTGAAAAAACTGAGAACAATTCATTAAATAAATATTTTCAAGAATCAAGTACCAAGGATATTAGAAAGATAGAAACAGAGTTTTTATGAAATATGGGTGAGCTCAATAAAATCATTGAATAAAGATATAAGGTTCTTGAGATTACTATAAGAAATATTATTTTTAAAAATGAATAAATGAATTCACTTATGGATAACTTGTATGAATCTAAAAATTATTTTATATAATTCCAATTAGTTGAGTTTAAAAATTCAATCGAAGAAGTTGGTGAGTGATTTAAAGAAGTGGATAAGGTTTTTGATGCTAACAATAATATCATAATTTTTTCTGTTCTTTCTAGAATTGTTATTTTAAATAATATATCTTTCATCCAAAATTATTGAAGTATTGAAAATTAAATATATAAGGTGATGAAATTTCATAAAAAGGAAAAGACTCCCCTTGTTACCTTAAGTAGTGGTTATTAAAATTCATAAAATAATGAGTTGTGGAACAAATATTCCCAAGACTAAAAATAATGGAAAATTAAATGTTAAGGATGATATTTCATTGTATGAGGAAATTAAAAGGAAGAAAAGTATTTCCAATTAGAAGGAAAACCAGTGAGTACATTTTGATGAATTTTATTTACAAATGAGTTATTTATTATTTGAATGTGGATTATTCATTAAATTAAAGATATTCTAGGAATCAAATGGTTTAAAATTTCAATTCCAAGAATTTAAATAAGACAACATCTAAAATATAGGATCGAATTGAAAATTAATTTTTATTCTCTTGAGGAATATTGTATGAGGTGTGAACAACCCAAAATAACTACCAAAAATAATCTAAAGACTTACAAAACAATTAATAAACTATATTAACGAAAAATATATAAATAGTATTATTAGATAATATAATAATAAGTGGTCATAGTTTCTCAAAAATTAGGAAAATGAAGAAATTATAAGATACTTTATTGTTCTCTCTCCTCACATATGTCCAAAAACCAATAAATCATCATTATTATACTAGGTTCTGATAAAGGAGTTGTTAATTTTATTAATTATTGATCACTTGATGAAAAGGTTATCAAAAGTGAAAAAATATGAGAAAAAACTTTAATGAATTGATTTACACATTATCAATGGGTTCACACACACTCTTTTGAGTGTATGTCATCTTTTTGATAACTAGAATAAGGTGATATTTCTAAAGTATAGATGTGTCTTAAGAAAATGAAAGTATTTTTGTTTCTAATATAAAATTACCACAGACTGTTTCGAACAAAATTTAATTCTAGATTCCATATATCACTCAACCATTTACAATTAAAGGATTTTTTCAACCATTTTGATTATAATTCACATTATGATCATGTTCGTTTGAGTTGATGAGAACCTTATTTCCAAAGGAAGGTGGTCCCTAGGACGTTAATAATGATGTTTTGGGTATTCATTGGTTATGATTATGTGATTTTAGGATGATAAAACCCTTTTTAGGGGAATTATTTCATACTTCATTACTCTCTTATATATTTATGACATTTTTTTAAATCCTTACTAAATCTCTTTGTTGGATTGGTTACCACCATTCTAGGGATCAATATTTGACAAGAAATTTTGTGAATATATGTATGTATTAAAGGTTCTCCATTGATAGGTCTATCTATATATATCAGAGAATATCCATCGATGGTATCATGTTTATAAATTAAATTTTCTTCATCTTTAATATACATGGTGATTATATTGTGGATTTAATCTACATAGTTGGGAAATAGGAAATCCATCCCCATATAGAGAGATGATAGATTTTTCCGAGTTAGGATTTGGCCCAATAATGGGGTTTCCTACACACACCTATAGGGGATCAAAACCCACATAGTTATATTCCATTTAATTGGATAAGGAAAACTTTTAGGGTCATGTGGTGAGGACTACAACGGTGCTTTTCGAGGTCATAAAACCATGACCAATTTAACTTCCATTTATGGTTGTGAAACTAGATCCTATGGGGTGTCGGGGTTTAACCTTAATGAGGAATCTTATGTAACCTAGTAAATAGGAATCAAATCCCTTGTAGTTTGATTTTACACAGTTTAAGTCTATGTGGAATGGTCGATCAGTTCATTTTAATTTCGTTACATGATGATGTATACTAAATAATATAAATTCATGAATCTATCACTTCTTGGAGAAATTTGTGTAGTAATGGGTTTATGTGGGACCTACACATGAGCATTCCATTTAGGTACATCCTATTTTCTGGTAACTAGACAATAGAATAAATTTTTAGGTATAGGTAATATAGACCACGGAGGCGTATGATGGACTTCATTGAACATATCCCTTTGAGAATGGGTTTCATAGGGGATATGTCCCTATGAGGATGAGTTAGGGATTATACATGGTATTACCATATGGATGAAAATTAATAATGGATCATCGGAGTGAGATCATTAATGAGGGATTGATTTTCGATTACACCTAATGAGGAGACCTCCATACACATCCTGTTCCTACCAATTGATGGTTGGAAAAGGAAGGTTGAATGTTTCATGGGGGATATATTCCAATGAATAAGCAGTTGAGGCTTACACCTAATAATGGGCTTGGGTGTGTCTAGGAAGAAAAAAAGGATACCGATTAGTGTTTTTTATATGCTTCTTAGTGATGTATGTCATAGTATGTGAGTCAGGTAAAGGTGGTTTTTTAGATCATAGATCTAGTATGATTCCCTACATCTCTCCCTAACTCATTGGGTGGACAAAATATTTCCACTATGTACTTGATAAATAGTCCATCCAATATGAGAAGCCTGATAAACGAGAGGATTCACCAGTATCCACATGATATGAATCCATGTTATTAAGGGAGCACATGATTTTGACAACCCTAAATGTTCTATTTATCTGAGAGGAAAACAAAAGATATGCCTTTTATCCAAGGAATGCATGATTGAAGGAATTCATGCTAATGTGAACAATATGACCAAGTATGTTCATTAATTTTAGAGGAATACATGATGGAATATTATTTTCGGTATTTTTACGTTGGAGAAAGAAAGATAAAAAGGAATTTTGGTTGATTAATCACAGATAGATAATCAAAGAAAATGAAAGTATGCAATATTTGTTCAATTTTAGATAATTTGGTTCCCCTGTGAAGTGAATAACATTGGTTCTAATGATTAATGGTTAGGGAACACTTTAATGAGGTTGATAATCTCCTTCGGAGACCACCATTTCATGTAATATCAATGTGTAATGTGAAAAGGGTTCAGTCTTTAAAGGTATTTTTTTTAAAGGTCACTTGTGAAGGATTCTATATGATCAAACCTCTGGGGAAACCCCTTTTAAGGAATTCCACATATAAAAAGATCATGAATGGTTCCCTTACAATAGAGGCTCAAGGAAGATCCTTCATCATAGATACTCATGGATGAACCTTCAAGAAGGCATCCTACACACAAGCATTCTCAAAGGAGGCTTGTGTATAATTATTCATGAAGGAGACTCACATTTAAGGATTTTATCGAAGAGGATCATGATTAATCCATTCAAAAAGTTAGTTCATGACTGAACCATTCATTTAGGAGGCTCATAAATTATTTCTTCTTTATTGTGTTTTTTAGTATTTTAGCTCAGGAATTACATGGCGGATTTTTTCCAAGGCATTCTATGAATGACTGTCCACTTAATGTCTTTAAATGGTCACACAGAAATATCTAAAAGTGATCAAGGATCTCCACTAAGTTCCCTACATTTTTCAAAACCCACACTAATTATTTATAGTCTATATTCAATAATTTAATTCCAAAAACAGGTGGTCTCATATGGTCCTATGGAAACATGAAGGGTTCCATTCCAACATCTATAAAGTGGAAGGAAACTGGGAAGATAATTTTAATTTTAAAGAGATGACTTCCACCCAAAAAAAATATTCACTCTCTATAAAGTAATAGTGTTATCATTTATTGGTTCCTCCTAACTTCTATATATTTTTAGAGACTATGAAGTAATTGTGAATATACTTAGGATCTATATTGTAGATTCATGAATGATATTATTTTATGAAAATTTTATCATTTATAAACTAGATATTGAAAATAATGTCTTTACAAATGACCATATTCATTTCAAACCAATAAATTTCTTCATAAAATTATTTTCTTTGTTAATTTTCACTATGATATCCCTTTGGATTCAAAATAATCCTTTACATAAATCAATAAATTATTCCAATTAAAATTGTTCATAAATTACAAAAATATGATTTAATCCCAATGAACTAAGATGGACCACATTGAATTTATAAGTTCAAAACTAGATCCCCATATATAACTCAGCCATGGGACCACATTCACTTTTCACGATCAATCCCTAAACCGCACTAATGAATGGATTCTCATGGATGAATACTCATGGAGGATTCTTATTGAAACAAAATATCCTTCATGAAGTGGTTCATATTTAGTAAAACTTTTTTTATAGGAACTTTCTCATGAATAACAAGATGTCCACAATAAACATAGTATTAGGAATCCATAATATGAGAACTCTATATGCATGTATAGGTCATATGTGATCCATGATGGTGCCATGTGAAAATTATTAATTATAAATTTTATAAATTTTTATACTATATGGTCCGAAATCTCACAATGTCTATATATTTATAGAAAATGACTCTATGACAACATGCTTGAGCCATTATCGTGATGTAGATAAAGAAAATTGATAGCATAGAGTTAGGACAATGAAAATGTTTCCACTTAAAGAATTAGTTCCTTTAATAACTCAGGGGAGTCAGAAACTAATAATACTTCTTGTCAAATAGGTTTCTTATATATGGATTTGTAGTACTAAGTGAATAAATCCATCCCCACACCATGAAAAACCAATTAAATGAATATTATGATAAAGTTTCATCAAAAAGTTTCATGAACTAATATTTATATAGCCAAATGTCTCACCAAATAATAAAAATTCTCGTAGGGTTACGTCCTGAGATATAATACCTTTACTATGGAGGAAGTAATATGTTTATTAGGGCAATAGGTTCATAGTTATGGTTCCATTTTGAAGAAATAAATGGTGGAGTAGAGGCTAGACTGTGAATCATATTGAGATATTTTCTCTATAATAGATTTCTATGTGGAACAGATTTTTCCCTTCTAAATTTGATAGAGATACGTGGATATCGAACAAGATCTCAAAAAAGTGGGGTTTTACAATGTTATCTAGGTTTCATAGTTCTTATGCCATTTAAATAAACATATCATCCTAGATATTATCCAAATATAGATTTTAGACTTTAATAATATCCATCTGGTGTGTGGAAATATTAGAGTAAACCTCTAGGAAACAAATATGATCAATGGATCTCCATATTGGTTCACATAAATCACTATTTAATTCCAAAAACCTCTATATTTGATAAAATAGAGTGGAAATCCTCTACTTATAAGGGATCTACTTCAATTATCCAGAGATATAATGTGTAAAGAACATCAACCATGGATTGGTGTTCCTTTTGGATTCTATAAATATTTTATCATCATAGTAAATGTATGAACACCATATATAAGATGGAGCTAAACCTAACCAACTCACAAGTACTATGATATTCCTTTCACCAACTAGCCAACATTGGTTGAAGGCCTCTACAGTGAATAAGGTTGTATGTTTAATCCACTGAATTATCAATTAGTCCACACATTTGAATTTCTATTAATGTATATCATCAATTAACTTCACCTACTGCACATGTAGTACACTAGAGTTTGTATAGGCACACTCATTATGGTAGTAGAACCAGAAAATATTTATCAAATCAGCTTAGTAGTTCTATAATTAACCAAGTCATATTAATATCTCTGGAACACAAATCAAGGGAAAACCTATTTCTTACTCATCAATCCCTTTTAAGAGTTATGGGCCTAGATCATGGCCAATAGAGAAAATAAAGAAATCATCAATAAAATACCAATCATGGATTCCCAATTCAATTACTACCTCTAGAGAATCCCCATATTTATTTAATTATCATTGAATTAGTGAGACTTGGGAAGAATTCTAGATTGGTATAATTAGTTCATCTTTTCACTATATGATACCCTAACTATCACTATAGTTGATGATGAAACTAGAATCCTTCAGGCATGAACATATCTAATATCATTAAGAGAGGTTTTACTATAATCCAATGTTTATAGGGAGATAATATTATAAGGTCATGTGTCTGGTAGATTTGGGAGGTAGTTCAGATTACTATAGAATAAGATCTATTCTCCTCCCCAGATCATATGATTTGAGAAATATAGTATGGTTTTACACTAGTTTTAGATGATGATGAAATGTGAAGAAACAGTATCATAGTTATTCACCCATTGGTTTATTCATCTATTGGGATCATCAAAACATATTATAATTCTTAGATTTAGTAATATTCAGATAGGAAATTAGCTAACTTGGTTTCTTAGTTATGGGTTCCACTAGAGAATAAATAAAGAGAAGTGTGGGGAAACCAACTGAGTTAGTAAAACCTAGTAAAAAGTCACTTTATTAATTTCATTGATGTATTAGTTTCCCATTAAATGGATAAGGAATCTAAATATTTCCCCTTCTATGAGCATGATGGATTCCCTATCTTCATTCTCTGTCGATTCCTAGTATCCATAGGTTTGGAAATAGTGTAAATCATGGAATAACACCTTTAATAAAAAAGAGGATTGTGATTCACTCTAGGTGGTATCAATTTCACTTAATGAATTAATCCAAGTAACACTAATCTCAACCTCTTTTACAATGTTCAACCTCATGAAGTGGATTCATACCTCAAAGACCTAGAAGATATAATCTATTCATTAAAAATGATAAAATTTCAACAATACTAGGTTTCAATGTTATTGTGGATAGATCCAAGAGGTGGATATGATTATATTAATCAAATACTATCTTGGGAAAAGGTAATAAATATTCCCATTTTCACATATACTTCCATCATTGATGATATTATTTTCTTATTCCATACACTTTAGAAGATCTATATGGGGATCAATTACTCAACGTATCTCTAATGTATGCATATGTAGGTATGTAGGTTACCCTAATTTCTCACATATTTTTTAGGGTTTAGGAAGAAGGATCTTCATACCTAGAAGATTATATGAAGGTAGTGATCTCAAATACCTAATTTGTATTCCTAGAGCCATCACCAGTAGTTCATCCAACATAGTTATCTTCCAGGGAAATTGGTATGATGTAGCGAGAAATATCACAAACAATCTATCATCGCCCAACACATTAAGGTAAATTTTATATTTTTATACTCATATTTTTAGCATCATTTATAACTTTATGTTTATTCATTAACTTATCATTAAATTGTTTTTAGATTCACGAGTGTGGGGGTGTAAACTGGTCATGAAAATGTAGTCCATGTTTTTATTAAAGGAACATATTTAGAAGTAATTATACGAGATTTATGAGGGTGGATTGAGATAATACTCAGCTGGGACACATCATTCCACATCCTGGATGACCAAAAAGAGGATAATTTCATGGATATCGACAAACTAATCAACTATCATGTGTAAAAAATCACTATTTTCAGTGCATCTTTGTAGGAAGGTATATTTTCTTGATATTTTCATCCCACCTAATGTTTTAATAACTAAATCTAATATCCATGTATAGAACTCCACGAAAAATCTCAAGAGGTTTCAAGATCAAGAACATCTCATATCCATATGTCTCCCATAAATGATTAACTATTATTGGAAAATCTTCATGCTGCGTAATTTGGCGAGGTGGAAATTGTTTATGAGGCCAGAAATCCTACAAATAAAGTTTTGTACTTGTCCCTAATGAGTATTTAATATTTTATCATACATGTTGAATAATATATTCTACGTGATGATTTTAGTTTCCCTATCACAATACAAAAAGACCCAATATGTTTTTTTACTAGAATATTTATTAATAAAAAATATAAAGGCATGAACTCTTTTAGTTTGAAATCGCTTAGGATACATTGAAACCAAAAACTCATTAAGTTATTTTTACCCAAATTATATATTGGTCCCTATATTTGAATCTTACTCAGACCTTATGTATGCCTCACTCCAATAACATACATGGAAGATGGTGTGGTGGAATAATTCCAAGATAATTTGTGAAACCTTTGACAATTAGCTTGGTAGTCAGCTATATCTCCTCCAATGCATGTTCTGGATTTTGGGATCTGATAGGTATTATTAACATATATACCATGATAGAGTAAATATGTGATAAATACTCATGATAAAATAAGTGTTCTCTTATCAAATATTATGATTTGATAATCCATGGCTTATTTTATTAAGATCATAACCATTTTATTTAAAACATCCTCTCAATATGTGGGGGTAGTAGTAGATTGGTAGGATCAAGACATGGATAGGATATCTTTGGTGGATCATATCTTCCAATAGTTATACTGACTAAGGAGTTCTCTACCATAAACGAAGTATCTGAGGAGGAATATATGTTAGTTGAGGAATCTAAGAGGGGTAGAAACGTATGTTAATATAAGGGATGATACATTATGTTTTGATGAAAAGGAGGAAATAGAAATTCCTTTTTAACTAATCATGCAATGAATTAATCAGATAAAACAATGATACAACTTCATGAGTAAATATATTATCCCTTATAATAGTATTCTATTTCAACATTCTAATTGTATATTGTGAAAGATACTTTAAAATGTGTAATCTCTTATCTTATTATACTAAATGGAAAGACATATTTTTCTTTGAAATTTTGTCAAATTTATCTCTCTTTTCAATTATCGATCCATGATAATATTTGAAACTCATGAGGATTAACATCAAGAAAAATTGATTCCACGTGAACATTATATGAGGATAGATAAATTCCACCGTAATTTCGAAATACTTAAGAAAAAAATGAAACATTATAAAATACATTATCACCCAAAAAAATTACCCTTCGGGTCATATTGGAATTCCATGTATGTCATCATATATACCATTACCTTGTATTGGGGTTGGTTTCTGAGAATAAATATGGTGTGTTTTTGTTTCCTTCTAATTATTTTCATTTAGATAGATATAGGAAATATAGATGTAGTCACATATGTGACATCAAAAAAATAAATTGTTAGCTCACAGCAATATGAAATATGGTTCTTCATATATATGTATTCTCTATAATAGGTTTATGAAAGCTAGATATCGAAGTATATATACAATCACCGCACACTGTATTTAGTCCATTAGAATATGGGAGATATTTAACTCAACACGATGGAAGATACAAATCGGAATCTTGAAATGATAATTCCAATGTTTAAGATGGATCATGGTCCTTAAAATCACATCTTTTTTCCTTTCACATGGGATTTCAAAGGAAATATACATGAAATATAGGGGTGACTAAATTTTCACCCAGGTCAAGGAGCCTGGTGATCATGGTTTGAATTTTCTATGGTTGTATGGATAACCCTTAGAAGGAAACATCCTTTTTTTTATACGGCCATATATTTTTTCTAATACTAGGATGAGGGAATCCTAGCATATATGATCATATTTTCTTCTTAGGAAACCATTTTTTGGTCTCTAATATAACAAGTTTTGTTCCTTTTATTTTATAAAAAATGATTGAATTCTTCCTAAGATATGATAGGTACATGCCTATATAGTGGAAATTGGATTTCTTTTATTTGGATTGTATTTAAATATTTTTAACCTAGTAAGTATTGTGACTCTTCCCTTGGGTATTTTAAGGTCTTAAAATTTTAACCATTGAGAGATGGAGTTTAAGTTCATATAAATTTGGATGAATGGTGTTGGGGTTTAATGCCTTACAAATTTGACCAAAATATAAGGTATTATAGACATTAACAAGTGTGAAATAAACCTAATATGAATAGAGATCCTAATTCCATGAATATAGATATCCTTAGGAACATATTCATATAGTTTAGGTTCATGATTCTGGGAATATAGAGGGCTGGTGTTTATTGTTTAATATATTTCCTCCAATATTATGATATAGTCTATTTTGTATTGGTAAAGAAAAAAAATGATAATGAGAAACCAAATTCTAGTACAAGACATCTCATGGGTGTATGTACACAATTTTTGTCATAATTCCAAAAAAATTATATCATGTGGTTTGGGTTCATATGGTAAGATACAAAAAGGGTTCAAGAATGTGATTTCATATAATTACATTGAAAATAGGTATGTTGCATGAATGTGTAACATTTTGGGTATCCAAATCCACTTAAACATTGAGTATATGAAATATATAAATCATAATATGAGACAATTAAATTAGGTTGTGATGGGATAAAATACGAACATGGGGGATTACTACTGACCACATTCAAATGAAGAGTTACAATATGATATTATTAAGGAATTTTTATATTAGAGTACCTTCTCTTTAGGATGGAATATTAATCTTGGTGGGTAGTGTTGAATATGGTGTCACAAATATCATTATAAATTATTGGTTCCCCATGCAGCTGAATTCACTCATTACTGATAGTAATGAAAGGTTTTTGATGATTGAAACACATGAGTAATTATGTATTATTATAGGGTAAATGGTATTTATGTGTGGTATATTCACCCTAAACGTTACTCTAAAGTTTATTGAACACATTATTTAGGAATCATATTTGACATGGAATTTCTCAGACATGTGCTTAGGGATGAAGGTAAACTGACTCCTTTAACTTTTTCCTATTCCAGTGGATCCACATAACACATATTGTCTTATGATAGGTCTATGTTGTAAAACCCAAAACCTTTATTGTTTCTTTTATTTTTCTTCTAACATTTTCCTAAGTAATAAAATGGGATTACTTATAGAGAATAGACATGAATATTTCTTGGGACTTACTTTATTTTTTTCAACCAAGTGAGTCTTTATTTATTTTTTTTCATCTTAAATTTAAGGGTCATGAAATTTAGACAAATAAAGACAAGAATTTAAGGTTATGTAGCTTTAAACCAACATTTTTGGTGTTTGAGTTAATATTTATTTAACCAAATGGTGAGATAGTCTATCTAATAATGGAAATCCAAAACCAGATATGAATGGAAAATCCCAATGATCTTTTAGGCCCTATCAAATGAGTTGAACATATTTTAAGTTCATTATTCTAAGAATATTGAGAGAGATAATCTATATTAAAAGGTGTATAAGAACATAATGTGAATGGAAATCCCAATTCTAATGTATACCATCTTTAGTGGGGATGCATGTAGTTTATGTTTATAGTGCTAAAACTGAAAATAGGGGGTGTTATATGACATCCTAGATGGGGATTATGAGGTAAGGGTACCTTGATATAATTTAAAGGGGAATGGTGAAGATGAAAACCATGAAATCTTATATTTCAATCGAGGTGATGATATGAGACCAGTATGTTTATGGATACCACTTATCAACATTTGAATTTCTAGTTCCATGAAAATGTTATCATGATTTTTTGAGATTAAAGAACCTTTCCCTTAGGAAAGAATATTTCACTCTATTAATTGAGCTAAATATTATGGAATGAATATCATTCAAACTATTCCATATTTAGTTACATGAAAATAATTTATATAATTTAATTATTAGGAAATCAGATCATGAGTTATGATAGGTTGTCTTGGGAGATGCGATAGTTCAACCATGGATGGTTCATGAAATGATTCATTCTAGTACATGAGAGTGTTGCTGGGAGTGAATAATCTCCCAAAATCCCCACAAGTTTTCATATTTATTTTCCATATTTCATTCTTTTTCATTTTTTATTAATTTTAGAATATAAAGGATATATTAATGTTAAGATTGGAGATAAAATATTTCTATTTATTGGTAATTATGAATAGGGAAGTGGAGATTGTTTTTCCATCTAATAGGAGTCCTAAGTAATTAATATCTGATTTTTAGAGACGAAATAATATATTACTTCCATGTTTCCAAAATATAAAAAGGTTTAGATTGAGGTTCCATTAATTATTTGGTAATTTTAGTTTTTTTTGTTTAATATCCCACATGAATGTAATTAACCAATAAGGAATCTTGAATTGGTTTCAATTAAGACAGGGTTAATATAACATTGATCTTGACACATATATTTAATAGACTCTCAAATATATCAATAGATCTTATGATGAGGTTTTTATATACCATCCTTATTGGGAGAATTCACTAACATATTTTATGACACAATTCAATCATGTGTTTTTAAGGTGATTTCATTTGGTATTTAAGTAAAATAAGATCATGGATGAGTTATAGGAATGTTGAATATCATTGAATTTCATGGTAATGAATATTTCTTTAGGGGGATTAAATTATACAATGAATGATTCTAATTAATTCCATAACGAAGTGAACAAAAATAAAATTCTTCTCTTTTTTAAATACTTTTTCAGGGCCCTATACATTACATCATAATAAGTTTTCTCCTAGTTATATAGATAGTGTCTCACACCAAAAATTGAATTAATTATTTTTATGAATGTTTTTATATGTTAATTGATGGTTATCAGACTATAAGATGGAATGTCATTCCACAATAGAGGACCTGATTCGACAATGAGGTCATACCAAATAAATATTTGTGTGTAGTTATTACTAAGAAGATAAGGTGTTTATGTTGTAATGTATACAACCACGCCATTTGGAAGATATGAATTTTATAGGATTACATTATGAATTTGGAAAAGGGTGTGATCCAAATAAATAAGATCTAGTTATCACAATTCAATAATGGGTTTAATTACCTAATGCATGTGTGGTCTTTGAATAGTGGTGAATCATTATAAATCATTAAGGTAACTAATAAACATTTTATAGAAAATTCTAATGAGGATTGGATAGGATCAAGGAGATGAACAATGGTATACTCTTAATACAAAATCCACATTCACTTTATGTGGTTATGTGATATCAATCAATTTATTTACACTCATATTTAAATTTCATATACATGGAGTTTGGGACCATCTCGTAGCTCTTATTCCATATTATTATTCGTAAGAACCATCAATATGTCCTAAAAATCCTTTATCATCTAATTATTATTATTAATTATATATGATTTGAATTAATGTTTCCGAAGTAATTGATTTATCCATAAATATATAGATTTTAGTTCTTGATCCAATCCATAAAATGACTTTTTCAATCAAAAAATCTCATATTTATTAATAAACAAACATCTCATTTTTGAATATATACTTCCTCATTAAATACTATATTTTTATATACTGATTTCATAAAGATTATAAATATTTTTTATTTTCATTATACTATATTTTCAATAGAAAAACTAGATATTATAAATTGTTACAGTGGGACTAATTGTCACATCTATATACATTAACATATTTTGAGAGTGACCTTCAGACATGAGTTTTTCATTATTTTAAATTACTTAAGAATCCATATTTATCATTTTATAAAAAATATATTTCAGTTTAATGACATTTTTTTCTTCCAATATTGTAACGAACTTCCTCATTTAGTCTTTCTCAATTTGATAAATCTCATGAAACATATAATATCTGAGCATTCATCTTGATCAACTTAATTGAAATTAATTTAATTCATAGGTGAAAAAATTTCATATGGTATATATATTTTATCCTCTGAGTTTTCATAAGCATAAATTTATCTCCAGTGACATTTCAGTCACCAACATCATCCCCTCATCATTAATTTCAGGTAGTCAATAAAACTGAATAATCATCATAATTTATATTTTTGTTTTCAATATCATCAATTTTCTAATATATAAAAATTCCATATTTGTGATGTTAAATTTCATTATCAATTATTCTTTCAAAAACATATTCCATATTTTTTAAAAATATATATCTTTTTTTCTATATTTTAATTTGTTTTATTCATATTATTTACTACTTTATCTTATTAATGGTTTATAATTGATAATTCTTTTTGATTTTTTCAATAAATATCAAGATACTATTCTTCTTGGTTTTTTGTAATTTATCTACCATTTCCAATTATAAAATATTATTTTTTTCAAAAAATGATTTCAACCAACCCTGAATGCCTTTTTAATCAACTATGTTCTTTATTTTTATTGATCACTTCCATAAATGAATAAATTATTGAATAATATACAATGAAAATATTATAAAAACCTCTTCCATAATTTTTTTTATTTATCAACCTCTAAAAATTATCATGAATCTACTAAATAAAAATTATAATATTCTTTATATTTAGTGTGCACACATTACATTTTTTAATGATTTTTTAAAATAAATATATATGATCACAATAATCTGTCAATCGGGGAAATCCTAGGTAGTACCATACTTCACAAAATTTTCTACTAATTATTAAATTGTGAATCCAATAATATTTTTTTGTAATATTTTTTTTATTATTGATTTGAAATGCCATATATCACCTTTAGTCAATTGATAAAAATGTACTTTTATATGGTTTCCATTAATTGGAATAGCTCTATCTTTCTCTTTAAACTAAAATATTGTATGTAAATTACGATTTGTTCCATCATCCACTAAAACATTCATCATTTTCATATCTTTTACACTATTATTCCCCTTCCTTAAGACAATGATTTTCTGATATTTTCAACTTTTTTTAATTTATGAAGCCCTCATTATCATACTTGAAATTTTCCTTTTTTTTCTTACTAAAATGTGCTATGAACAGAAACTATCAAATATACATACCCTTTTTAACCTTTATCCTTTAATATAATTTTAACTACCACTGTCTACACATATTTCTTATTATTTTTATAAAAATTCTTACTCACATTAATCGATTTAGGAGCGTTAGTTATTTTTCAAAATACAAGGTCTCTTATTCATCATGAGAAAATTAAAATATATGTTTTATTTTCAGTTTTGTTGATGATTTATTTTTCATAAAATTTGTATCAGTGTTATTTCTTAAGAAAATTTTGTTTAAATACTTGATGGAAAATAAATTTCATTAATCCCATATCTTATATAATAATAAAAATGGCGTGAAAAATAAATATAAATTAATTAACTTAAGTTTAATTTTTTTCTTTTGGGAATTCAATTTCCTGTTTTCTAAGTAACATGTATTCTTAAAAGTACCAACATTGCGAATAAAAACACTTAATAGGAGGCACATACATGTGGATATATTTATGTGGATTAACATCCTTTTTGGAAACTCATATCAACCTTTTCTATAGGATTTGTATCATACTTATTCACATTATCATTTGGATTATTTGGATTTTCACCAAACCCAAAATGATCCTCTCCATCAAACTGAAATCATTATTTTTATAAGCAATCATCAAGATTATTTGATCCCTCTCTAGGATTTTCTTTTATTTTCTAAATTAAAAGAGTTAAAATATGATAAATAATTCCTTATGTTATATCATGTTTCATAACTCTTTATTTATAATCATTTTTTCACATTATATTAACAAATTCCCCTTCAATTTCACTGATTATATTACTATTTTCCTTCACTGTGGAAATCAAACCACTTATGATACTTTATTTCACAGAAAAATTAATATTTTACTCAATAATAAAATCCTCATGTTTTGAGATTTAATCATTTCACAGTTTTAATTATAAACACCCATTTTTCATTGATTTTAGTATATGTAAAATTTGGATTTATTCTTAATTTAGTTTTAGTTATTTTCTCATCCTCTGTATATGTAAATTCCATCATGAACATTATCAAACTTAGAATTCATTTCAAAAAATACCTACACTTTATCATCCAAATTATCCTAATTACTTTTATATTTAAGTATAAAAATGATCGTGAATTATTTTTTCAAGTACATACAGTCTTCAATATCCTCAATTTATAGATCATCCATGCCATTATATTCTCATGTCAGTAATTTATTATTCTTAAATAAATAATTTAATATATATTTTCCTTTATTTTTTTAGTATTTTTAAGAGGGATTAAAAAATTAATCCTCCTATTATAATTTTTGTGGATACTTAAAATTAATATATTCAACTATTCTACATGAGAATAAATGAAGTTGAACTTTTCACTTTATCATTGCATTTCTTTTTTAAAATAAGGTATGAGGAAAATCATTATATCATTATCATCTTTATCTTCAAAATTATCTTCTATAGAAATTTTTTAGGAACTTATATTTTATATCATAATTTTTATTTTCATCAATGGGTTTTTCTTCATTCATTCTCATCTTTTATGAAACATGACTAATTATATGATCATCCAAGGGAAAATATTGAGATCCCTTTCCTTAATCATTGATAGTATTATATTTTATTATGTTGTTAATATTCTTAGGATCTACTTCATATTTCTCTCATATTCATTATATTTTTTACTTATGCAAATATCCACTACTATTCTATTAAAATAGATTGAAAATATAATAGATTTCATTAGGAGAGTATTCAATTATTCATACCTATTCTTTAAAATTTTTATTTTTCCTTCCTTGAATTTTAATTCATATTCATAGATGTTCAATTGTGTCTCTCCAATAACCTTGGATTATTTTCAAGGAATAACGTTCGTGTATGAAATATTTGATAATGAAACCGTCGTAGTATTACCTATTTTCTCATCCATAAATATCTCCTAGGGATATTTTTACTGAAAACAATAATATACATGTGAACATGAATTTTATGCATTATAATTACATAAAGATACCTAAAAATAGATCATAATTAGGTTTTAATTTCATTTTTCCATAATTATTAATTATATCTATTAAATATCATAGTTATTTTGTGATTTAATAACACAAAAATAGTCAATGATGGGAAAAAATAACCTTGAAAAAATAACATGGATTTGATACCACTTGTTAATTCAATCATATAAATGGAACCCTAGGGATTAAATTACGGAATTGTGATATAAATATTTCACAAATATATCTATATTCTATTGGTCTTATAATTTTTATTAATTATGATACCATATATTCCACCCAACACATGTAATCAAAATAAAAAATTATTTTCATGATTTTACACGCTTCAAATAATGTAAGCTATATCCATGTATCATACACTTAGTGATGCTCTAGTGTACCAAGAATATTATCTCACTATTTTTAAAATTTTTATAAGATTCATAATATTTCAAGTTTTACAACCCTCAAAATTAATATATCATTTCTCAGTGGAAAGGTTTTTTATAGTACCAGTTACATTGAATAAATATAATTAATAATATAATAAAGAGTACACCATTATAATAGGTGAAAAAATACATTGTTCCCTCTTCATTTTTCAACATGTAAAAATATATTACATGATATTTAAATATTTCCTTCTTCTCTATAAATATTATAAAATAGATACCAAAATAATTTATATTTTGGTTATTTTGATATTCATAATCTCATTAAAACACTCTAAATTGATTACCTCTCAAAATATTATTTTCCTCACAAATAATTTTCCATGTGATGATTCTCCCAATTAAAATAAATCCTTAATATCTACATAATTATATCATATTCAATCCATTATTTATGATAACCTAAAAAATTAAAAATAATTATAAAATCTTATATGAAATGTTCTAATTAAATAACCTTACATTCTATATTTTGAGAATAAATAAATTTGTAATATTTATATCTTATCTACTAAAAAATAATGTTGTTTTTTCTCACAATATTTCATTTAGTCTAATCTATTGATTACTTCCACAATAAAAATTAAATCACTATATTCCCAAAAATATTTCTCATATCTATATTTCTGAGATATAATATCTTATCCTCACCATGATGTATCCTACCTTTACTATAAAATTAATTTGTAGCCTCCCATATTATTAATCCAATAACATGTAAGAGACTAAGTCTCCATTATATAGAAATAATTTCCCCATGTTTCAATATAAAGAATGAAAATTGGTGTCATCAAAAATGGATATTTCAAAAGCATATTGTTTTTTTCACATATTTTTAGATAAGGTATTCACCAAATAATTTCGAAACAAATTACTTTATCCATAGGTGTATAGTGATACATTACCAATTTTAATCTAGATAACCTCCAAACAACATCATTAATATGAAATGTTTTATTTTTATCCAATTTTAGGTAGGTAATTTTCAAATGTTTGATCTGAATATTACATAAATAATGGATATGCTCCCTAGGGTATGGTATATAATTAATTCACTACTTTTTTATGAAATAATTAGTTGACCAAAAATTACAAAAACATAATACCTTATACAATATAGTGGGTTTTTTATCCCCAAATAAAAAATTATTTAAATTCCTATAGACAATATAAAACTCTTCCAAATATTTTTGAATGAAAATTTGAGTCATTTAATTATTTTTTTATCCTTTCATGTTAATAAAAAACATACATTAATTATCAATAAAAAATATACATTATGAATTTATAAATATTGAAGTAAATGTAATTAAGGGTTATAGATTCTGAACAAATAAGTTAAATAAATTATCTTGATGTGTATCAAATAATGTCCCCTCCAAACATAAATAATATTCAATGAATCCAACCCCCCAAAACATTATTGAGTTACCAAAAAAATAAATCAATGATAAAAACTACAATCATTATCAGTATTTCCTTTTACTCACACCAATAGATACACTGCCACCATTGAATAGATAAATTGATTAATTAAATACCTAAATTTAATGAATTTATGATATGGGAGTTAAATGTAGTGGGGGTAAAGGATACCTATTGATTTGGACAATATTTAGAATAAAACCCAATGATTAATAAAATAAACCTCTAAAACTAATAAAATTTTACTTATTAGAAACTAGGATGAGAGAACCAACCATAATACTATTTGAATATTACCTAGGTTTAACTTTTTCTAATGATGCTAATTATTTATTTCCTACTAAAAGCTACTAAAGCAGTGAGGATGGTCTATCCCTTTTGGAGGGATATGTGAGTGGCCACCATAGAAATAAAGAGGCTTAATGATTGAAAATAAAGGGCGATGATAGAAAGAATAAATGGTAACATGTATTAGGTGGAATGAATTAAATAGAATTGTGTATAGATTAAAAATTTTAGATAGAGTATAGATTATATAAAAGCAAGGAAAACTATCAAAGATGAGAGTAATTCAATTTGATGGTATAAAATATGTTTTAATTTACCCATACACTAACATAAATACTATAACTTAGAGAAATGAGGGTAATCAGCTTATTTAGTTGGTAAACTTGTGACTAAATAAGTAATATGGTTTTACAAATATAGAGATTACTCTTTCAAAAAATGATTTAATATGTTTTCCCCATAATAAAATTTTCTTTTGATCATGGGGTGTTACTCTCACGATAAAATAAAATTTCAGGTCAATTCTCTTATTATTAAGCATCTCAAAATTAATTTGATCAAGTATTATTATTATAGACTCTCATTGTTTTTGAAAATTATTGTCTAACAATGAATAAGAGATTAAAATATAATAAAGTAAAAAATGATATAAAATGCACAACCATACAAATATAATCTCCCAAAATAGTTTAGCTATATGGAATTAATGAATAAAAAAAACTAACTATTTTCTTTAAAAATAGAACTATGAATAGGGAGAAAGGTAAATGTATTCTTCTCTATAGAGGAGAT
Source organism: Viscum album (assembly GCA_963277665.1). Lineage (NCBI taxonomy): Eukaryota > Viridiplantae > Streptophyta > Magnoliopsida > Santalales > Viscaceae > Viscum > Viscum album. Next base: position 1,997,554,662 of record OY728151.1, read on the forward strand.
ATACCCCCTTCCCATACAACTTCCCTATCAGATATTTTTATATGATAATCCAATGTAGCCACAATCTAGGTTTTATATGATCTATACATCTCTAAATCATTATCAGATAAAATGTGATTATTCTCCTCTTAAAATAATCAGGTTAACCACTTAAAATAAATTCATTCCCAGATACATAACTCAAGATCATAGTCAGTAGCATCAGATTTGTCTCCCTCATCATCCATTTGATAAGGTTGTCACTATTCAATATCCCTATTTCATAACATGGTAAAATCTAATCCATTGGATTTTCAACCCCTTGTGAAATTTTTATTGCATAATTTTATGGACCAGGAAATATTTTCCATGCTTGATTCATCATTCCACATACATTGATAATTTCTAGAAGAATTCATGAATTCATCTATTTCATGTTCAACATCTGCTTGATCTTCAATTTCAAATATAAGAATTTCGGATACAAGGGTAATTTTTGTGAAACACACAGTTTCATAATTAAAATACATTCTAAAAAATGATATAATAAAATATCATGGAATTTAAAAAATATTAAATTCAAGATCAATTAGCACTTAAAATTATCATCTTGATTAAATATCCACCAATCAATAAAATAATTTTTCCTTAAAAAATAATTAAATTAATTCAAATAACCTTTGATCAATTAAATCTCAAAAACAGCCATATAAATTTAGATATTTGAATGATTACAAATTATACTCATGAAAATAAGAATTCAATAAATTTATATAAAAATAAAAATTTCACATTAAAAATATTGATTATCATTAAGTTATGATTTGGAAAAATTTATTCAAAATATGAAACATAAAATTACACTATTTTAGAATATTACTTTCCCTCGAGAAATTTATTCTAAAAACTCTATGAAAGAAAATAACTCTCAAAAATAAAAAATGTTTATTTTTTAAAGATTTTTTTTTAAGTACCGTCTTCTCTCATATGCTCTCTAAAGTATAAAATGTTACTGCACTATTTTAAAAAATTATTCTAGCCAAAATTTGGATTTTTTTAAAAAAAATGATTGAGATTGAAAATTTTGAAAATATTTAAACCAAAATCACTTTTCATTTAACTTAAAGTTCCAAACTTCAATTTTTCTCCCAGTGACTAGAAAGGCATAATTATCGTAGAATAAATTGAAAAAACTGGATAAAGGGAGAGTTTAGTAATGAAAAATAATGGATAATAAAATTAATAATTATTTATTCTATATAGAATGGATACTTCTCAAATATTATCAATTCATTTTTTCTTATGTTTAAATAAAAAGATTAAGCAGTTGGGGATTTGTGTAATGGAAATACTTCCTTCAAATCCTACGTCAATCCATGGAACTAATCCTGGAAGTCCAAAATATTTGGGGTTTGATGTGTTATTTTAAAGGTAATTTCATCAGTGGTAGTAGCTATTTCTAGGGGTGTTTCAGTATTGGGTGATGGTTAGGGGTGGGGGACCACAATAACGACTGAGGTGGAATCGATGGTGATGTGGATAAATCCTTGGAAATTGTGATGGATCGATATTGTTTCCAAACTGTGATGAGTGGATCACCTTAGAGATGACAGTATCTCAGTGGTGTTTCTTTTGTGTTGATGAGTGATATTTATTTTCAATAATGGCATTAGTGTTGAGTGGATCTATGGCGCAAGTGTTAGTAGTTCATGGGTCATGGTGATGGTGAAACAAGGTAGATGGGAAGATCTAGTGTGGTGGGAATGGACTGTGATTAGGAAGAAGTCAATGATGATCATTAATATAGGTCGTAATGAGGAGATTTTAGAGAATGAGGCATCCACCCATCGAGCTATCTGGATTGATATGATGTCAAGGTATGGAATTTTCCGTCTATACTCTGCACCATGTAATTCATCATGGGAAAATTATATCTTTTTAGCTTTGAGTGGAAGGAGTCTTGAGAGAATTATATGGAAAAACAATGGATGGGAAATACTATGTTTTTTTTCTTCGGGACCTTGGGTCATGTTTATGACTTATGCCTCTAGTCCTACGGGTTATCTATGGGTTCCCTCTCAGGCTAGTATTAAAAATAGGATTTATCCAAATAATGTTAAAAAATGTAATGGAATTAAACATTAGGGGGAATACATTTCATAAATGTTTAAAACATAGTAAAAAAGATCCAGACCAATGATTACTATAAATCCTACTCAAAAAATTAACATAAGTATAAAAATTAAAAGACAGAAAATAAAATAATATACCTAATTAAATCTATGGGAAACAAGTTAAAATTATTGAAAGTGTAAATATATACATCACTCTTGGGAAATAATTTAAAACAAATATTTATAGAATTAAAAATCATGAAAAATCAAATTAGAAAAACATTTAGGGTTTTTTATTTGCACACCCCTGAAGTACAATTAATAACAATTATGACTTATCCCCTACAATTGAAACCCAAAATGTTCTCCTATATTGAATCATAATATAAGAGAATCAATTAAGAAATTAAGGTTCAAAATGAAAATAAAATTAAATAGATCAAATAATTGTGAATGGGTTACAAGTAGGTTAAATAATATCATTCTATAAAAAATCATCCTGACAAGTCACAACATGCATTAAAATTTATAGCTGTCTATTACCATAGATTTGAGAGAAGAAAATCATGGTATTCAAGTAGTATGAATATTAAATATCAAAGCTTAAAAAAATATTTCATTTAGGTATTAAATAAATAAAAACAATGTAATTGGTATTAGTTTCTATAGGTATTTATGATTAGTAAAAAATTTGTTATGTTTCTTATAATTATATCATCATGAAAGTACCCCTCAGATGAATCTTTTTATAATTACATTATTGAAAAAATAAAATAGAAAATTTCTAATTTATGAAATTAATGAGTAAAAGTAAATTTATAGAATTGAAAACAATACTATCATTAATTTATATGTTCTATCATTTAGATTTGGTCCAAAACTATACTTCCTTTTGTTTTTAGAAGGATCCCATATTTTTTTATTCCCAAACCAAATAAATTTAAACATAATATAACTATAATGAAATAGGTTAATATTAAGAAAAATTATAATTAATGATGGAATTATAGGGAGTTTGATCAATAATATTCTAAAAGTTAGACCATTTCGTCCCTTGAAAATTAGATGAATTTTTTATTAGTTATTTCTCGGTTTCACATGTCATCGACTGATCGTGGAAAGCTACCATGGGTGATGTGTGTTAGTTTAACTAATTCTCCATGCACTAGAGACCATAAAAAGACATTGACCTCATGAAATGAAACCTAGTAAAACACACTAGGTGACTATTCCATGAGACTACACATTAAACCCAATAACCATGAAAATAAATGAAAATTGACCTAAATAGGATTAGAAATAAGCCTTACGTACCAACTGACCACATGAAGGAAGTATACCAAGTATAGGATCAACCATAGGAATTATCAAATGACCATAAGAAGAATATTAGATCGACTGTAGGATATAATCTATTATGTATCGAAATTAAAAGAAGACCTTGAAAGAGTGCAACAAGAAACCAACCATAGTAAGAAAAGTTGATGAAATTAGATTCATTTATATCTAAAATAGGAAGGTGATAATTTAACCATGTCATGGACTAACTAAATTGAAGAACCATGTAAATAAAAGAATTAATATTCTGACCATGAATGTATAAGTGACCGCAAGAAGTGAATGGTAGTTAATTGACACAAGACAATCCGTTGAAAGAATTAAATATTCTATAAGTTGAAATTTTCAAAAACATATAGATTATATGTATGTGTAACTAGATTGGCAATGTAATAAAACAAGAACATTTACTTTCACTGAAGAAAAAGAATGTAACCCAAATTGAAATGGGTATAATCCCAGGAAGTTCCGACTTTAATGTCCTCAATTAGACTCGGTGGAATATTATTTTTTAAGAAATAAGATTGAATGAATGACCTTTGGATTCCCCTGAAATTAAATTTTCATCATTTAAATATTAACTAAAAAATTCTTATTCTTCACTATAATTAATTCTAAAACCACATTAACTAACACTCAAAAAATGGTGAAGGTTACATACCACTTAGTCCGGATTTACCATTGGTAAATATTTAGTCATGAAATAAAAATAAATACCCTTTGATCATCTTTGAAGTTACTTTTTTAAATAATATTTCAATGAATGAATTTTTTATTTCCTCATAAGTCATAGAATTTACATAACACTTTTATAATATCATATAACTCACTCATGTCTTATAACCTTATTTCACCTTTAGATTTGAAATAAAAAATCATGCCCTTTATAGAGAAAGAGGACTTGTGATACATCTCCATAGGAAAATGATGTTTTTTACAAAGAGAATTATTTACAGATAAATTTTTATTGGGTTCTAGTAGGCATTCCTATAGTCCCAAAAATATTGATCTAATTTAATAGAACAATATATTCTAGTTTGAGGAACATTTTTCTATACAATTTTATTGATCTCTCCATTATAAATTTTTATTTAGCACCTATTCGTGGGGGATAAGTTGTGCTATTTTTATGAAAATAATGATATTTTTTATTAAATAGTTGATCTTAAAATTTTTGGAATGAGTACGATTATCAGTGATAAATTCCTTGGGAACTCCAAATATAAAACAAATTTTATATTTAATGAAATTAAAAAAAATATTGGAAAAGTTTTTTAGAAGATCTATAGAATCAAAACACTTGATTCATAATCCACAACCCTAAGAATATACTCATTGCCATTAGAATATAGGAATGGTTCTATAAATTCTTATCCAAAAACATTAAAAACATTTGTATATCAAATCCATTTTAGTGTAAAATCTTGTTTCATAGCAACATTACTTAATATTTCTTAATTTCACGCCCTATAACAAGATTCTGAGAATCGTTGAACAATGGATTATTGTAAAATCTAGTCAGTAAAGCTTTTTGTTTTGTCAACTCACCCCTATGAAGACCACACCCTAGTGAAGAGTGACAAATCTTAAGAATGGGTAGGATATCCTCCTCATTCATATATATATTAATGATATCTTTAGAACATATTCTGAAAATTATTGAATCATCCCAAAAAATATCAATTTAACATAGAAATTAATATCTTTCTTTGTTTTTGGAATGTTTCTTAGGAATGAATATGATAGCTGGAAAATTGGCATAATCTTTGTACCAAGTGGACTATTTCATGGAATGAAAATATATTTTTATCAAGAAATAATGTATTTATCTCTCCATGTTAAGCAGGATGGGTGTTAGGTAAATTTTAAAAGGGGTTAGTAACCACATTTTTAACTACTCTATATACCTTATTTTTTAATGAAAATCTAGTAACTGTTGACTTCATCTAATAAGTCATGGCCTGGATTCTTTCTAAGTGTGAAGATAATTGAGGGAAAATTTTCTTGTAATTATTAAAACATTTGTTCCAATCAAATACCACCAAATTTTTTTAAAAGGAAACAAAACATCTTATAACTCGTTTTTTAAAGTGGTGTAATTATTTTGGGTGTCATCTAAATTTTTACTATCATAGAAAATCACATGTAGTGTCCTTTCCTTAATTTTTCCCAAAGTTACTCCCACATCCACATCACTAGTATCTAACATTACATAATAATGAAGTTTCTAATCAAGGGTAGTTATAAATGGTGATATTTTTAGTTTATAAATAATAATATTGAATTAATCTAAGATATTTTCATCGAAACCAAATAGTGTATCTTTGACTAGTATAGAGAAAATGGGATGAGGGATTTTAGAAAAATATTGGATGGATCTTTGATAATAATTTTCATGTCTTAAGAGTATTCTAATTCCATTAAATTTTTTTAGGTGCATGATTTTATAGCACTTAAATCTTATAAAGTTAAGACATTATCCCCTTCTTAGAAATTTTTTGACCTAGGACTATTCCTTTAGTAACCATAAACTGAATTTTTTTCCAATTTAAAACAAGGCGCCTCTATTTGTATTTTTAAAAATAGTTTCTGGACTCTAAATATATATTAAAATTTTTATTCCAATGATTGATAAATTATCCATGAATATCTGAAATATGTTTTTTATAATATATATGAAAATATTCGTTATAAACCTCTCTAATAATTATGTATAACCACACAAGTCAAAGGGAATTTATTGATAGGAAAAATGTTCGAAATGGGAAGGTGAAAATGTTCGCTTCTAGGTATTTAGGGGATACTGGAATAAATTTTCCACCAGAATAGCCATTAATAAAATAGTAAAACTCATTTCCAACCAACATATCATGAATTTTATCCAAAAATATCTTGGGAATGTGGTCCTTCCTAGTGGAAGAGTAATATTATATGTAATAAATACATAATTTATTGTTATTCACAGCCTAAGATTGGATTTTTTTTTCATTTTCTTATTTTGAAATAATAGTCACACCACTATTTTTTGGGAAACCCTGAATAAGAATAAAGCATTGAATATTTAAAATATGAAATATAATTCCACAATCTATTAGTCTTAACCCTTACTCTAAAACAAACTATTTTATGTTGGGGTTTAGTATTTTATAGACCTCAGCCCTTGTATTATGGTCAAGCTCTATAGAATTCCATCCATATCGTATCAAGGAATTATTCCATTAATATTTGCTATGGTATATGAAATAAAATACTTGAACTTACATAGAATTTATAACAATCAATCCTCTTGAATTACTTTTGGATTGGATGAGATGATGATAGGTAATTAAGAATCATCAACTAAAAAATATCATTTAAAGTAATGTGTAAGGGGATTGAGCTACAAAATATATGATTTTTGACTCATGTCAAGACACTTTGGTCTTGTAAGTCCAAGATCATTAAGTTCTCTCTTAAATAATAATTGTTCTAAAGCCTAATATTTCTCATAGTTATCCCTAAGAAATGATCCTTATATCTAGAATTAATGACTGGGTTGAGAATTATTTCTAAGGTAAAATAACCAGGGTTCTCTGAAAACTCTTCCAGATACCCATATAAAGGTTCCTACTCTTGTCATTTGTATATTCTCATGATAGCTTCTAAAAGGATTGATTTTTTATTAAATCAATCAGTCATACTAAAAAACTCGTACTCTTCCTTATAAAATGTTTCTTTGAATTATATAAATTTAGATTTTGATTATATTTAACATTATGTGGGTTTATTAGTCATTTTAAAAACATTGAATTATTTTTTTCCTCCAAAATTAGAAATAAAATTACCCTCATACACATATATAACAGATAGGAACTTCCTTGTCACACTACATGTGTAAAATAAGAAAATAACCTGGAAGTTATAGCTTCCCTACTCAAATTAACAATTCACCAACCCTATTAATTGGGAGAGTAATGGATTGGTATATGAAATGTATAAAAACTATAAGGGGTTGTGTTAATCTTAATTTTAGGTGTTGAAATAATGATAATTAGAAAAAATTAATACTTTCATAATTTTCACATAAATAGTTAAATACGTTGTTGTCTCTTACAGTACATGGGATGAAAAATCTTCATGGATATTGGAATTTTTGTGGTATCTATTTCTAAAAGAAATCCCTACACTTCAATGTTAAATTTTAGGTGGAAAAGTATTCCAACATTTTATTGTTTGAGAAAATTTCTTCAATAATTTAGAATATGATGGATCTTGAACTAATTCTTATAGGAAGGAAATACTGATTTGATATTTCCTGAAAATTTAAAGTAATTTGAGAAATTAAATTTCTTGGTTCTTTTTCTTAATACATTGAGGAAAGGGTGTGGATGAGATAAAAATTTTCCATATAGTTTGAATCCCCTTAGTATCTTATACCATATTAATATTCCTTTAAATATCTTTTTTTTGTTTTTTACATTTTATTTTCTTCTAAAATTATATTTTTTAAGGTTAATTTAGTGTTTTTGTCCATATTTTCAAATTATATGTTTTCTAGATTGTTTCTATTACAACTCGAATTTCATTTTTAGCAGGTTTAGGAAATTTTAAATGAGTTTTTAGATCCCTCCTAGTTGTAATAGTTCTAATATTATTCCTATTATTCACTTTATAATGCCTTAATAGTCTACTATTTTTTCATCATACTAAATCTCAATCCATTTGATTGATTATAGTTTGTAAATTTTTCACTTCATTTTTTAATGTACCCTTTTGTGATTCAAAATTTTATTTATATTTTCCTCATATTATTCTATTCTACTTATCATTTTATGCCTTATAACTTCTAAATATCGATGTGAATTATAATTATCAAACCCTTTTTTAAAATGGTTTCATATGTTTTTTTAGAAAGTCAACGGATGTTGGTACAAAGACACCTTGATCATTACATGATTAATTTGGTTGATTTTTGTATGTTCAGATAAAATTATTAAAGAAAGTTTCATTTATAGGACTCATCCAAGTTATATAACTAAAAAAATTAACTTTTGTAGGTGGTCGGAAATGAACATTAATGTTTAGAGGGCAGGAGTTCAAATGAAAAAACAAATCATAGTAGTGGAATTAATCCTTAAGTTAATTTTGAGGATTTTAATTGTAAAACCCATAAGATTTAACCTTTTCTGGTCAGAAAAAAATTATTTTATTTCCTATTTATGGTTCTTTTTCATGAACATTTAGGTTATTAGTATTATACTAGAGAATTGAAAATTTTATTCATTTCATCTATAGTTTTATTGGAAAAGTTTCATCATGAGGATTGATCTACAAAAGATTAGTGGTATGGGGTGAGACTATTGTAAAAGATGTCCAAAAAGAACTATGGAGTAAACTAGTAATTATGAATCTTTTTAATTTTTCCTTTAAATATATCCCAAAATTCAAGTAATATATCATCTTATTCTTGAATTAGTATAATTATTTTATTCCTCATTTCAGTTTCCATTACTCTTGGGTAAAAATTTATCACCAAAAATTGAAAACCAAATCCCATGTATCTAATATATCCTCATCTATTTTTAGAAATGAGTTCTTTCATTTCCCTTGAATAAAAATATGAAAATTATCAAAAAAAAATTACATCCTCACTCATCCCAAAAATAGGTATTTTATGCCTCACAATATAGAAGTCCCTAATAAAGTTAATGGAATCATCATTGGTTAATCCATTTAATGATGGAATGATAGGTGAATGGGACTATTTGACCCCATATTTTCATGAGTTAGAGGTTCTCATAATTCATGATGGATTACTAGAAATGATAGGAACATGAAACATATAATGTATAACTCTCTATCATTTAATTTTTAGGTTGTAGTGGGTTGATATTCTCTTCGTGCTTATTTACAGCCCACTATTATCATCCATCTTAACATTCATTTTTTTGTTTTACAGAAATTAAATTCTTATAAATATCAATTGTGAAGATATATAAATTCTCTAAATGAGATCTATTTTTCATGAATTATCAGTTTTTATGATTTACTCACAATTAAGCATGGAGAACAAATTTTTAATATTTCTAAATAGTCTTTTTTGTAATTTTTTTAAAATTTAATTTTATGTCATATTTTCTTGTCTATTTTTTGATAACTTTTTTATCTTTATTGGTAAAATGTTCTTTTCTTAGAAACAATGCTTAAATTTTAATATTTTTCACTTGTCCAAATCAAATTAATTACTTATTTCATACTAATAACTAATAAACAAGTTGGTAGGGTAAATCCCTTAGGGAAGGTGAATATGATTTCATACCATGGAAACTAATAAGAAAGATCTAATATTTCAAAAAAAATGAATATATAAAAGATAAATGTTAAAAAAATTAGGAGAAATTAAAGATATTGAATTGTAAATAGGTGAACAGTTTAAGTGAGTGAAATTTCCACACAAAAATATAAGAACAATTATCAAAGAGGAAAGGAAATTATCATTGTGGGTGTATAATATTATTTATACTACTAATAAACTAAGTGAAACACTATAACATAATGAAATTAGGATAACCAACATAGTTAGTTAGTCACCTAGTGAATGAATAATTCCTATGGTTTTTCAACAGTAGAGATAAATCATTAACAAAATGATGCAATTGGTTTTCACCTTAATCAAAATATCATTTTTTACCCAATGTGTTACTATCAAGAGAAAATATACTTATAATTTTATTCTCATATGATTAGGTATGTTAAAATGAATTCAATAGAACTCTACAAAATAATTTAAATGAAGGAAAAAATAATGTAAAATGTATTACTAGATCAATAGAACTATATAAAATAATTTATTTGGGAAACTTTAATTAATAAAAATTATGAAAATTTTCATTATAAATAAAAATAAAAATACGAAAAAAAAATTAAAGTTTATTCTTTTTTATTGAGGACCTCTACTCCCACATCAAGCACCAGCCCTATCACCTAGTTTTTTTCCTATCACCCCATGAAGTCAAGATCTGAGTTTTATTTGATTCACCCTAATCCAAATCCCAATCATGTATTTTGTGATTGTTCTCCTCTAAAAAATAGTTTCACTGCATAAACTCAATTCATTCCTAGCTCCTCATGTCACATACATGTTCTTATTTTAGGTGTTTTTCCTCTTATAGTCTTTCATTAACTTTTACTCATAGATTCCCCCATGAACCCCAATGAATTTTAAAGAAAATGGACAAGTTTTGGGTGTCCAAAATAGGCCACACTGTTTGGCCGCATGGTTTATCCACACTATTTTGCCACATGGTTTTTCAACATAGTTTACTAAGTCGTGCGGATAAACCATGGACAGGTGTCGAGGTAATAAAAAATATTTTGTTATTCCAATTTTTCCATTCCATAATTAAACTTATTTCACCCGTTTCTTCCCCCATTCGGTCCTAGCAGGCTTGGAAGGCTCCCAAGATCCCTGAATCTCTTTTTGAAACCAATTTTAACGGGGTTTTGGTTGGGAAACTTCAAGATTCTTCAAGTTATTCCTACTTTATTCTTATTAATTCTCTCTAGGGTTTCTTCCCTCCTTAACGTTCCAACTTTCTAGAAACTAGGTTTTTGTACCTAGGATTTAATTTTGTGTTTTTTGGCCCCCATAGTGTGGATTAGGGTTCGTTTTCATCCCATTTGAGGTTTAGAGATGGTGCGTTTTATGTTTCGCATAATGATTTGGGGGTTTTGACATCTAAGGTAGGTGGTTCCATGTGTAGAAATTATTTGATGAATTTTTCTTTCTTGATTGACTTTTTTTCACATTCAATTCCCATTATGTTTGGTGAGAAAAACATTTTTTTATATAATTCATTGATGAATTGGTTGATTTTGAAGAATCATTTTTGTAATTAAATTATTTTCATTCAAGTTATTCTATGTTTTCTCATTTGGGGTTGTTCTATGACCCGTAGAATTGGTATATAAAATGTTTTTAGGGTTTCCAAATCTATTTGGGTGTGTTATAGTTGGGATTTTTGCCTTTAAAAAAGAATTTTGAATGGATTTTGTTTCAAACCATTATCCTACCTGTTGAAATTGTTTTATAAAAACCATTAATGGATTAAAAAATTACATTGGGGTTCCCAAACATATATGTGTACTGTTGGGAGTGTGTATGATTCAAAAATATTATTTATATGTGAAAATGATACATTCATCTAAAATTGGTATTTTATAACACATGGAACATTATTGATCACAATGAGGGAAACCCAGGTATCTAGATGGGTGGACTAGGACTAGTATGTTAGTGATCTAGTAGCAGTGTCATCGAAGTATCACTTAGAATGTTTGATGATGACAAAACTAACTAAAAATTGATGATGTTTGGGTAACACTAGTCCATTGGGGTTTCCCCTCATAGTGGATCGTGCGGGATAAGGGTATTAATTGTGGTTACTTTTACACTGAGATACGATCTACCTAGGTCCCCACAACAAGCTAGTTCCTAGGGGTGTTCTCATTCCTGGGGCTCATTGGATATATTGTACTTACCATTTACATAAGGTGTGTTTTGTTTGAAAATTTAGTAGCATGTGTTTTTTATTTAAAAGTGTACATTATTAAATGTTTCTATCTTAAAATTTGTTTTCATTTAATGTTGCACCTTTTATAAATTTTTATATCATTTCATGTTTATGAAAACATGAAAAAAATTGTCTTAAAATGTTTATCATGTGGAATCTATTTGGGTTTAATCTTATTGGGATTAGTCTCAAACTCTACATACACCCTTGGGTGTAAGTATACTTGATGATGTGTGACACAGGTAAAGGAAAGGTCCTTGGTGACGGTGATTCATGTTGTCAGAATCTTTCCTCGGTGCAGTGTTGTGGAGAAGTCTTGGGTGTGATGTCCTATTACCATGTGGTGGTTCTTTAGTTTCATTTTCTACTCCTTTCTAGTTGTCTCCCCCTTGGGTCTTGTTTAAAAATACTTATTTAAATTATGAATTTTTGTTAAGGCTTTTTTGGTGTGAATTTGATGATTCGGTTTAATTATTATTGTTGGGTGTATAATCTTTCTAAACTCAGGTAAATAATTCCCAAAAAAATATTTATTATACTCAAACACTTTTTATAGCCATTGGGGATAGGTAATGCCCATAAAGACTTGCCAAGAACTAGGTCAGGTGCTGGTTTGGATGGTGACAAGATTTAGTTCATGACAAAATGGTATGAGAGAATGGTTAAACTCTTGGTTCATATTATTTGGGATGAGTTTAGTTATAATGGAGCTAGGACTATCAATGCTTAGAGTACTAGAAATGAGTAGGGTGCTTGTCCTTCACCTCTCATGTCAAACCTCAAGTCACCCTGGGATGTTAGGTTTCTCGATTTTACTTCTCTTCTAGGTGCGACGTGCAGGCTAAACACTGCTTGTGGACATTGGTTGAGGTGAATTAGTGGTTTATTTCATTTTATTGATGAGTTTTATTTATTTATAATTGATTTTATTACTAAAATATTTCCAAATTGTTGTAAAAATTTTTTCTCTTATGACTTTTTCCTTTTGATAGCATCATGCATATCTAGAGAGCTCTCATGCACCTGTAGGAGGAAGCTAGAGAGAGTTATCCCTCTCCATTTTATCAGAGTTTGGTAGAAGCTATGGATAGGGCTATCAATGGTCTAGGGTAGTTAGTGGGCCATGTTCCTACTATAGTTTGAAAAGATAAATGGGTACTAGGAAGGAAATATCCAAGGATTTCTTGAATAACAAGACTCCTACTTTTTGGGGTTACACGGAGCCTCAGGAAGTAGAGGAGTGGACTGCGAAGATCAAACACATGTTAAAGTTCCTTGACACACCTGAGGAGGTCATGGTTAAATTTGCCTCATTTTTTATATAAATTCATAGCTTTGGGTTGTGGGAATCAGTGCTTCAAGCTAGAAGGCATGAACAATTGAGCTGGAAATACTTTAAGGCTATCTATAATGATCAATATTGTCTTGAATCCCTGACTTATGCTAGATCCTAGGATTTTATGGATGTATTTTAGGGAGACCAGTCTTTAATGGAGTATGCCAACAACTTTTCAGAGATAGTCCGATATGCCCCTGATATAGTCTATAAAGAATAGATGATGGTTCAAAGATTTGAAAAGGTATTGTATCTAAATATCTATTTTCAAGTAGTCCTATTTAAGTAGAAGACCTATGTTGAGTTGGTTGATCGAGATTGTATTGAAGATATTAAACATAAGGGTTTTTTTGGTTTCTGTAGGGCAGTATTAGTGATGGGCAGTGGAAGTTCATCTGAGAAGAAAAGAAGTGAGAGTAGCATGGGAAGAAGGGAGGTGGTAGTTCAGGCCATCCCCTGGGATGTTTTTATCTATGGATTCTGATGTAAGGTCCATTGTGTACCACTAGTTTAGGAGGCCATTGAATTCCCTACCTTAATGTATATCTTCATTGAGGCCTTGTTATTAGTGTTAAGCTATGGGTCATTTCCAGTTCGTTTTTCAAGGTGACATTTCCCCTATAGTGTGGGGTATGATTTTTGGCTTTTAGGGGAGAATATGTTTAGTTGGATCCATCTCAGATGGTGGGATCTTAGTTTGTTTTTCATGGAAGTAGAGCTAGATCATTTTATTGGAAATCAAGTTCAAGGTAGAGCTATTGGGGAGAATTCATTCTTAGGAAGAGAATAGACATATCTTTCTTGTTGGTCATGCACCAGTGGGATTGGATGTATAACCTTCTACAGTTTGACGTACCATTTTGATTTTTATTCTATAACTAATGTTCTCCTGGAAACAAGTGCTACTTTTTCATTGATCTCTAGTCATACTCTAAACCTATTTAATTTTCCAACCATTTTTTTTCAATGGAGATGGTGATTCCATTGGGTAAGAAGAAGAACTGATGTATCAATTGACCATTGTGTGCACTTTCCATGTTATGGGTTGAGATGGAGTGGGACCTCCTTGACTTCGATATGGAACGTTTCTATTTTATCCTCATCATGGATGGGTTAGTGAACTTTTAAGAGCATATCGATTTTTAAAGGTGGCGCGGTGAGTTTTATTGAACCAGATGGGAGTCCTCAAGTTTTTCTTAGGTAATGGAATTATCGATCGAGTCATGGGGGAACTCCACTCTAAGAGTATAAGAATCTTGTAATCCAGTTATCATTTCTCGTGCTAGAGGATGATATTAATTCTGTTGAGGGCGGATTACCTCATAAAGGGTATAAGTTCCTAGAGGTATTTATATATTATTTTTTGGATTTCCCATAGAGTAGGAAGTAGAGTTCTCATTTGATTTTGTGCTGGGAAAATAGCACATATATTTCCCTCATATTTTATGTCCCCACTGAGTTGAGGATATTAAAGATACATCTGGATGATTTGGAATCCAAAGAATTAATTTTCTTGAGAATATCTCCTCAATTCGCTCCTATTATTTTTGAGAAAAGGTCTATGAGTCCCTCTGGCAGTGCGTTGATTACCAGATGTTAAATAAGGTATCCACAAAAAATTTCCTTCGACTTGAATAGATGAATTTTTTTATCAGTTTAAGGGGGAAAGTAGTTTTACAATTCGTTTGGATTAGCACCATGTTAGGGTGAGAGATGCGAATATCTCGAAGATAGCATTATGAAGTAGGTATGGACACATTGAATACTTGGTCATGCCCTTTATATTGAAAAACTCTCCAGTGGTCTTTATGGAACTGCTGAATAGGGTTTTCCACCATTATCTTTACTCCTATGTCATAGTATCCATGAATGAAATCCTGATTGACTTTGGATCCAAGGAAGATCATGAGAGTCATTTAAATATTATGTTGGAAACTCTGTTGGATCATCACCTTTATTAAAATTTGTCCAAGTGCACTTTTTGGATTAGGGAGGTGATGTTTCTAGTCATGTTATCTCAGAATATGCGGTTTCAGTTGACCTTAAGAAGATCAGTGTAGTTATCTCTTGGGAGCAGCCAAAGAATGTGTTTGAGATCATGAGTTTTCTCAGCCTGGTAGGTAACTACAAGGGTTTTTTTAGATATTTTTCATAGCTTGATTTTCCCAAGACTGTGCTCACCTAGAAAGGGGTGAAGTTTTAATGGGGCCCAAAATTCCAAGCATCCTTCCAGGAGTTGAAGTGATAGTTGAATATTGCCCCCATGTTGATCTTTCTAGAATATCGAAAGGTCTATGTGGTTTATTGTGATGCATTAGATATGGGAATCGGGTGTGTGCTTATGTAGGGTGATCACATGGTGGTATATGGCTCTCGCCAACTCCGACCATATGGAAATAATTACCTAACCCATGACTTGGAAATGTGGTGATGTAGGATTTGAAGACATTGTGTCACTACCTCTTTGAGTAGAAGTTTGTGGTCTACTATGATCATAATAGATTGGAATACATATTATCATAGAAGGATATAAATTTAAGGCATCATCACTAGATTAAATATCTATCGGGTTTATGAATAATCCACACCCCCTATGTTGGGAAGAGGTAAGTGAGACCTCACTATTAGGGTTGATCTGTGTGTAACGGACATCTGAGCAGGTCAAGATGGTTAAAAAGTTGCTATTGACAGCTCAAAGTCTCCAAAAATCTTTTGATGACTAGGGTGTCAAGACCATGAGTTATCTATGTGTGATCGGGTATTCTTTAAGGTGGCCCCTCATTTGGGTCATCATTATTTCAGAATGTAGGGAAATCTAATTCCAAGGTATGTCAGAACTTTTGAGATCACCAAGTGCATTGTAAAGGTATCATACATGTTATATTTTCCCTCTCATTTGAAATATTTCCATGATGTATTCCAAGTCTCCCAATTCAATAAGTACAACCCAGATCCATCCCATGTGTTGAATTGGGAAGAGTTAGAAATATTTCTTGATTTATCAGTGGTGGAACGGCCGGTGAGAATAGTGGAATCCCAAGAGAAGGTGATTCAGGGGAATTATATTCCCCTTGTCCAGGTCCTTTGGCAGTACGGTAATGATGTACACAATACATGGGAGCAGAATTCATGTGTGGAGCAAGAGTACACATTCTTGTATTCTGATCAAGCTTTTGGTTGACTTTCCAGGGCATAAATTTTTCATGGTGGGGAGAATTATAACATCTATGTCCTTATTTTTAGCCATTTTCTTCTTCTATTATGGGACAATATTTCTCCCCTTGGCTCCCCATTTAACCCTTTAGAATTTTGAAGAAAATAGACAAGTGTTCGGTGGCCAGAACAGGCTACACAGTTTGGCCATAGAGTTTAAAAAGTTGTGCATAGGTGCCCATGTCATAGAAAATATTTCGTTGTTCCATGTTTTTCCTTCCAGGATTAAACCTATATCACCCCTCTCTTCCCCCATTTGAACCTATATTCCATGGAAGGTTCCAAATATCCCTCAAGTTCATTTTGAACCCAATTTTGAAGGAGTTCTTGGTGGGTAAACATCAAGATTCTTCAAGTAATTGATTCCTCATTTGTTATTCTTCCTTCTCTCAAGGGTTTTTTTCTCCATCAAGTTACAAATGTAGAGAAACTAATGTTTTTTCCAAGGGTGTAATTTTGTGTCTCTTGGTCCAATATTGTAGAATAGGGTTTTATTTCATCCCTTTGTGGTGTGGCGGTGATACAGTTGATGTTTCGCACAAAGATTTGGTGTTTTTGACATCTATGGTAGGTGATTCAATGTGTAGAAATTAATTAATGAATTTATATTTCTTGATTGAATTGTTTTTCCTATTCCTCACCCATTTTGTTTGATAGAAAAACCTTTTTTTGGTTGCATTGATTAAGTGGTTGATTATAAATAATCGTATTTGTATGAAAATGAGTGGTTTCATGTGTATTCCTAGTTGTGTATTTTTGGGTTGTTTTATAACCCAAGGAATTGGTTTATTAAATGTTTTTAGGGATTCCAAATCTGGTTGGGTGTGGTATTCTTAGTCATTTTTCCTTACGAATGGATTTTATAATGGATTTTGTTTTAAAACCATTGTCTTACCTCTTGAAATTGTTTTATAAAAACATTAAAGGGTTTACTAAATTGCATTGAAGGTGTGGAACATATTTTTGTACTATTTAGATTATGTATGATTCAGAAATTGTATTTAAATTTGAAAATGGTACTTTCATGTGTAATTTTTATTTTAAAACATGTGGAACTATATTAAGCATAAATATGGAAACCCAGGTATCTAGGTGGGTAGACTAGTACTAGTATGCTAGTAATCCGGAAGAAGTACATCCCCATTTCACTTAGATATTTTGATGATGACAACACTAACTAAACATTTAGGATGTTTTGGGGACACTATAAAATTGGGTTTTCCAATCCTAGAGGATCATGCATGATATGGTTATTGACTATGGGGTCTTTTACACCAAGATGTGATGTATGTTGGGCCCCACAACTAGAAAGTGCCTAGGGGTGTTCCCAGGACTAGTGCTCATTGGCTATATTATACACAGAGTTGAAATATGGTGTATATTTTTGGAAAATTATATATAATGTGTGTTTTATTTATAAGTTTTCCTTCTTCAATGTTTCAGTTATAAATTTTGTTTTCATTTAGAGTTTGACCTTTTAGAAATTGTTATTGAATTTATTTTTTATAAAAAGATGCATGCTTTTTGTATTCAAATGTTTATCATGTGGAATCTTTTTGGGTGGAATCCTATTTGGATTAGGCTCACATCCTTCTTACACCATTGCGTGTATCTATAATTGATGTTGTCTGACACAGGTAATTCCATGGTCCTTGGTGTCGACGGTTTGGGTTATTAGCCTCTTTCCTTGCTCTAGTGTTGTGGGGAAGGATTGGGTGCGATGTCCCCTTACTTTGTGGTGGATCTTGAGTTGTATTTGATGCTTCTTCCTTGTTGTGACCCCCTTGGGTCTTGTTTGAAACTATGTATTCCAATTCTGAATTTTTGTTAAGACTTATTGGGTGTGAATTTTCATATTCAGATTATTTATTATTGTTTGTTGTTTGATGTTTCTAAACCATGGTAAATAATTTCCAAACACTTATTTACAATAATCAGGCACTTGTGCCAACCCGTGGGGATTTGGAACATCCTTTAGGAATTTCAATGTACTGAGTCATAAGCCGGTTTGGATGGTGACCAGATTTGGTTTGTGACACCTCAACTCAAGATCACAGTCAATAATAGTGGATATGTATCTCAAATCTTGCATGTGGAATACCTGTCACTACTCATCATCTCTATCACATGACTCAAGTAAAGTTCCTCCAACAAAGTCACAACCTTGATGTTTATTTGTTACATCCTATTATGTTATACCCAAAAAATTTTCCAGTATTGATTAATCATTCGTATTCCTTTTAGAATCTCTATAAGGTTCCATTAATTATTTATAATTGAGGTCAAATCCCCCCAAATTTTAAATTTTCAATTTAGGAGTTTAGGTCTCCATGGATAATTTCCATTAAACAAAAATTTTAAAAATATAAATTCATTTCAATAGATAGTATAATAATAAAATAGATAATTTCAAAAGTATTACATTAATGATCAAGGAGATATTAAAATTTTCATCTCAATTAAATCAACGCCAATAAAAAAATAAGTTAACCATAGAATATATGAAAATGAATTGATATAAATATTAATAAATTAAATACCAAAACACAAATTTCCTTTATGATTTTCCAAGAATAAAATTTTCCACTCAAACCAACCAAAATTTAAAAAAATCACATTAAAATAAAATATTCACATTAAAAAACTCAATCACTCAATTAAAATTACCAAAATAGTATTTAAAATTGGTCATATAACCTCGAATCTAAGTCCTAGTGGTATACCACTAGATACCGAATTGAATACCACTATATACCCCATTGTATACCATTAGACGATCTATGAAAATGATTTATCAATTTATCTAATACTTGCGATCACCATGAAAAAATTGGTGTTTTGTAATAACAACTAGCTATTTTTCCTTATTTACCCAAAAACCACTTGACTACTTAAACATTATTATTTATCCTTAATGTATAAAATATTACCTTGAAATAATCTTGAATTAAAAAATATAAAATTCCAAAAATTCAAGGTATGTTACAATCACCACTCTCTAAAATATTTTCAACCCTAATAACTAGAATAACATATTCCTTTAACATACACATAGAATCCTGAATTTACATTATCATCCCTATACCGAAATCTATTAATGTTTTAAAATTTCCATAAATTAGATAGCCATTTGTAATTCAAATAAATAGTAAGTTAGCAGGGTATTTACTGGTAACATTACCCACTAATGATGGTTATCCTCTCCACCACACATCATACTCACATATTCTATTAGTTCATTATAATTTTATTCCCTCAACCACATTTCAAATATTATTTTGAGAATATCCTTATGTATCTAAAAAAAATCCCATAAATTATGGTATCTTATTTCTTGAAATTAAAATAACCTAATTGGATCTCTTTATTATTCTCTAATTATGTGTTAATAGTAAAATTCATTGCTACAATATTGGGAAAAAATCATTTACACAAGATTAATCCACACATTCTATGACTCTATAGATTTATATAACTTCAATGTCCATTATCTAAATACATTAATCTTGATTTTACAATTTATTTGATTTATTGAATTATTTATGTGGTTATCCCCTTTATCAACTAGTTTTTAATAAATTTTAGGAATAAAACCCCTTGATTTATTCTGTAATTTTAACTAAACAATTAGTTTTATCTGATCATTAACCACCACATTAAACTCCACACATTGAGTAATCCCCTATATTTTTCCATACTATAGTAAAAATAATGTGTAGAATAGTAAAATTTAATAATACTACACATTTAAATGCATTTATAATTTATCATGAAATACCCTAATGAGTGGGTATGAAATATTTTATTCAAGATATATATTTGAAAGTTCTCGAGATAAAAATATTGATTACTCATTTTATTTGTACCTGCAATTCATCAATAACATATTCTTATATGTATAATGATATCTAATCCCCTTCACATCACTATGTTACTAACCTTGAATAATAATTGTATCCAAATCATCCTCATGTATGAAATATTCCTTCTTAAAATGAAATTCATTCCCATAAAGCATACATTTATCCTTTATTATTGATTCTCTAACAAATCAACACTTTCTATTATTAATGAGAGTATTTTTATCTCCCATAAATAATTATTTATATCATATTTTCATGTTTTTATATTATATAATTTTCATTAATGGATAGTCATTTTTCTGATTGTTGTTATGCTAGTTTATTCCCCATAGTGAATACTTACACACTCATAAATATTGTGTACCCCTACAACCAATACCTCAAATTATTGGGTTTTAACATTCATTATAAATGAAATTAATATTAATCTAGGTAATGTTAAGATTTAAAATATTTAAAATTCACAAAAGTACCATCCAATAAACTAGTAAACATTAATAAGGGTTCATGTTTCTACAAGTTGATAACATGTCACCTGGATGGATTCCAACAACTTTGCGAAGATAAGTTAACAATAAAACTAGTATCCCTATCAAAATTTTCTATCATTTTTATTTTTATAATAAGTGTTCACTTATTGAATTATTTTTTATTCATTTTTTAAAATTCATTCATGAATTTCATCAGAATGAAATCTTAATGATACTCAGGTATTAACTAAAGTTTGTATCCTATACAAATATGTGACCACTTGTGATAGAAATTTCTATCCTTTAAACACTACTAGATATTTAGTATATGATTCTAGCTCTAAGAATCATTATATTGATAGCTTCCTTATCAATCTAAACCGTTTAACATAACCACATTATCAAATGATATAAAATAAGTCATTTCATTTAAATTTATAAAATAATTTTTTATGAAGATCATCTAACAATGGTAAACAAAATTTTTCATTTTGTATATATAAATAAAATTATAAAGAGGAAACTTATATCTTGGTCATAGAATTGTTTTTCAATCACCCACATAATTCATCACTATGTGCCTAAGTATTGTTTTAAATTGGTTAAAATGAGCCTTCATTTAAAATTCAATCAATTTATTAACAATTAATTGTTCAAAAATTAATCATTAATTTTTTATACTATATATTAATCCATAAAATTAAATTATTTATAGATAATAATTACTTAAATTCATGTATATATAGGTAATATTGGAATATTGTATCCATAAGGCTCATAACACCATATGAAGGGGGATTAGGGTGTCAATTGTTTCTTATCAAATAGATATTTTCCTTGCATAAAAAGAACACATGAACCTAAAAATTGTAATCAAATAAATTCAATATCCAAATATAAAAATTAATGCATATGTAGATTTTGATTTTACTTGGTTCACTATTAATGGGTATTCCCTAAGATAATCCACTAATAATTTATTGATGTTACAAGTAAATCAGTAACACATAATCATTTTTACATGTTTTTTTTAGATCACTTCTAAAATCATGGTCCACTACCTCTTTTAACTTATATATTTACTTACTCAATATAGAACCCTAAATGAAATTCAATACATTAGGATTTTAGAGGTATGAATATCATCCAAAATACAACTAAATATTACTCCAAAACATATAAAAATTCTATAAATATATTTGTTTAGAATGAATAAAAAATGAAGAAAGAATGGTTTACCTTATTCTGTGTTTATTTGTCTTATCCACATGATTTTGATAATGATCACTCAAAATAAAAAAATTGTTACTTCCTTATAGAGTTTCCATGGTATACACAAATCTCTTAATGCACAAGATGGATCTCCCTCAAGCCTTGATTTTCTAGAGCCTTGATATTAATGGTTGTAGAGAAGAGAGAGAAATATAAACATAACATTGAGAAATTATAACAATCACATAAAACTATATTATTATTGGACCATTTTATATAGGCATCTTAGAACTCAAAAGTTTCACAAATACTAATTTAATCGTCTTAAAAAATTATTCAATGTTTACACTCATTTAAATGTATGGTTTAAATCTAATAATTAATTGTATAATGTTTAATTAATAATCTAGTATGTTAAATATTCCTATGATAATTATCTTATAATGACATAAATCATGAATGAAAACATATAATAGGATAAATATTATGAAAAATGTTCACATAACATGTGTTTCCATGCACACCACCATGATTCGATGACACTCATCATGTTGTAGTGTGACTTGTAGTGCATACTTCCAACAAACTTCTAATTCACCAAAAAATTTATATAATTAGTTCACATTTCCCTTTTGTCACTTCATATGTAACATCCAATGAATATATATCCAAAAATACCTTTGAATGTTTACAAAACTCATTTTGGGAAAGATATAATACATTTTTCACCATATGTTACAGCATATGAAACAATTTCTAAAATATATCTAATTTTTTTCTATATATCCACAAAAACACTTTCGGGATAGTTGTCAATATTTCATAAACATTCTCCTCATTTTCACAACCAAAAACTATGATACCATGATACATTATGGAGTTATAAAATATTGTGAATTATTAAATCCAAAAATTTAAGTAATTAGTAACCTCTTGAAAATCATTTGTGCGACTCAAGAGATAAAGGTATTTGTTGGGATATCTATTAACCACATGTATACCCATGCATATTACCACTAGTTATATCATTACTAGTATGCATAATAATAGAGTCCCTTTTTTCAAGGCATGAAGTGAACACATGATGTGGGAGATATCAATATAATATATCTGACTCATACATTCTTGATTATATTGTTATTGACTATCTAGGTTGATGAACACATCACATTCCATTAATTTATGAATATGAGCATGTCCCATTAACCTTGTCTTAGTAAATAAGTACATCACATGTGTTAATCAGAGTGAAAATAGAAATAAGGGTGTGAATTTACATTAAATATTATAAGAATAAATGTAACAGACAATTCAAAATGATATTGAAATGAAAAAGTAATGAAATTGGTAGAGTGATAAATGATAAATTTAATTTTTATAAAAAGGTTAATATAAAATTTAATTATGTAATTAAGAAAAAAATTTGGATGACTCAAATTTATGAAATTTAAGAATTTCGTGATCGGATAATTCAATGTGTAAAATAAATTAGAGATAAAACATAATTTTAAAAGTAGTTAGATAATAGAACATGAAGTTCCCTTAAGTGTCCACCCATCAATTAGATAGATAAGTCTTATTATACATTCCACTGATTTTTAATGAAAAAATATGGAAAAAAACATCCCAATATTTTTTATAAGAGATAGAAAGAAGCAAACTTTAAAATATTTTTATCATAGATATCAAGAAACCAGCTTCCATTTCTATTAAATGGAGATATAAAGAAACCAAAGGTAGAAGATGGGATGAGATGAAATATTTTACATCGATAAAATTCATTAAAATTCAACTCTCTTATCATTATAAATGGAGAGAAACAATTTTTATGAGATATATAATGAGAAACTTGAGATCCGTTGAGATTTGGAAATGAAGGGTGGATTTTTGAGACCAGGGATTGAATAATTCTAGTGGCTTGGAATCTTGATCCAAGAAAGGAGTTGTTGAAAATGTTTGGATGATTGGTGGGGATAAGATCAAAGACTCCCAAGGCCTGTATTTATAGAATTCTTTTCTATAGAAGGATTATATGGTTGATATATGGAATTAAAGGCTCAATCTATACCTTTTTTATCACTATTAAAACCAAACTAGAAGGTTTTCGAATGTGTGCACTAGATAGACACTTGATCCCATTGGCTTTCTGATAGGCTTCTAGAAAACCCCTACTCTATGACCGATTCCATTGGATGGTTGGTGCACCTCCATCCGATGACTCGTGGCCATCTAGAGCTTTATCCATCTTCTATTCATACCACTAGCTACTCGGTGTCACTCCGCCGGCTAGACATTGCTGCATGTTGCATCCTTCTTCAAAAATTAGAAACACCATTTCATTATATGGTAATCTATGGATCATATATACTCCATAAAGGATTCAATACATTAATTATTACTTGATAATACACTTATAAATACATTAAAACTTCCTTAAATACATCAAAATATTTATTAAATATACTTAAAATTATATCAATTAGAAATTGAAATCATTTAAATGAAACTGTTAGAAAAAAAAAGTGAGTGATTGTGTTCATAAAAAAATCATGAGAGGGGTGGTACAATAACATTTACCTTATTTTAATATGGACATACAAATCCTAATTCCATCTCAATTGAGATCCCAAATATTCTTCTTGTAATACAATACGATGAATCCTATCTTGGTTAATCCTAGACTGAAAACATGATTTACCATATAACCAGCCACCTAATGATTAGATAAGCCTCAAGGATTACATAATAAAGGTACAAAATTATGAAGTTCCCCATTTGAAGTATATTTCCAACCTCATGTATGGGGATTCAATATATAATATGCACCCCTAAAATACCAAATACATAGTGTATGACACATTATGATGTATGCATGGTGGGTCATCCAATGTATAAAAACCATTTTTATGCATCATGATCATATTATATAATTCTATAAAAAATATTTCAAACACTAATCATAACATTAATTCAAAACCTATAATACTCTATGATGAAAATCTATTTGGGATAAATTAAAGTTAAACTTTGAGAGGTTAATTATCTTTTCACTTCATTCATATATGTATTCAATGTGAAAGAATAACAAATCGGAAATCGCCTTTCACATAACATGATACATTTTATATTCTTAAACTCCTTTAAGGATTTTAGAAAATTTATATATATGTGATCATATGACCATATCACATATGGTTATTTCCTTATGTTCACTACACTCTTTGGATTTTGTTAAAATACTTACATCTCTATGTAATTCATACTGAATCTCTATGTATCCATTTAATAAAACTTCCAATATATCATTTAAAATGTAACATATATAAAGAATTTTTTTAATAATGGTGATAATTAAGAATCATATTCATAAAATTTAACTTTTTAAACATAGTGTTCAAAATTAATTTACTTCACAACATTACAATTTAGAAATCTAATAACTTTTTTTAACTATATAGATTCCATTCCTAGTAAATCATAATTATAATTTTTGGATAATTTCCTTAATCATTTTATTTGATATAGGTTTTGGTACCTAAATGAAACACATTACATTAATATATTTATTTACCAATATACCCAAAACACATTTAGTATAAAACATATAATTCACTTCATTACGATAACTAAATCAAAAAATATACATTTCTCATTACAAACACACCCTAAAATATTTTATATTATTAAGTGATATTAACATTATATTTTGAGGAAAATTGTATTTTATTTGTTATTATTGAACTTCTCTAAGTCCAAATATACTCTCAGTTACCTCTTAGAGATTACAACCTTACAAAAATATCATGGTAAGAAACACACTCATTTATGTTTAGAAAATAAAAGTTATTTCTTATTAGTGGGAATATTTTAAAAATAGGTTATTTCCAATTATAACATATATGGTATTCTATTTTATAGAAAAATATACAAAAATATGAAACTTTATCCATTAAAATTTTCCACTAAATATAGTGGGTTCATATCCCTAATATTTTATTATGTATCTCAGATAATCTTTTTTATTCCAAATAAAATTCATTTTTTCCATATATTTTTTTCAAACATGTTAAAGAATCTGATGAATCATAAACCATGTGTATAAAAAATATCATTTCCTTTATTAATTATAGAACCATTACTTACAAAAATATATTATCATATAATAGAAATAAAATTGGATTTCAAATACACAAATTTCATTTCATATCCTACTATGCTTTAAATTTAAACATAACTTCCAATTACTTAATGTATTTGTTCTTTCTCTATCACTTTAATTTGAACTTTGAACTATATCTGGGAACTAATCATCAATTTTGAAATTAAGTACACATAAAAATTTATTATTTAATATATTAATGGTAAAATATAGCCTTCAAAAATGAATAATTGAATTCTATAACATAAATAACTAACATATAATATCCATGGAGTTTTTTCACCCCTTTAGGCATTCTAGATAGTTTCTTCTCAAATTAACTCAATAACCACAATAGAAGCACTAACACTTATTATATTTATTGAGTTTATAATATAGTGTATAATCTCCATGAAATTGTTTCTTTTACTTATAACTAAAACATTTACACTTTTCTTTTTGTACAATCATTGTAGAACTTGAACCTCAAATTACAATTTATTTATTTGTAACCACCAATATATTGTTGTGATTGGGTAAAATTTAATTAAACTTAATCATATTTTGATTTGAAATGAACTATCATGTCCTTTATGGTTGTGATTGTAGAATGAAGTTTGTGTATTGATCAATCCAAATATGTTATCACAGTCTCTCAATATTACCTAAATACCTAATTATATTAGGTACATGAGTGTAGAATAAAGTAACTTCTTCTATCATTCACTAAAAAGAACCTTTTAATCCTTCTATCTCTCATGTCTTGACTAAACCTAATAAATCCTATTTAGGTTATCTATAATCTTGAATGTGTTTATATTTTTATGTTGATTTTTCTAATAGGTCTCTATATACACAACTATAAGAGTAATTACTTCTATTTAATCATTTTTATACATATCATAATCATTCGTGTCTATTTGTTGAATGAAATCACTATATGGTTACTCAAAAAGAGGTTTTTCAAACACATGGTATTTTTTTATTTATTAATAACAATTAAAAAATTTCTTTATGTCATATCTTGATATAAATGTTTCTACATTTGTATGATTAATTTTTGAATTCAAATTAGTTAGTAAATTTTGGGTGAAATTTTTAAATTTTTTGATTTTTTCCATAGTTTTACACATTAAATAATGTTTGCTGAACAATTTGGCCAACGCAAGTGGAAATTCCCAAGAAATACAAGGAACATCTCAAGGTTAGTGCAGAGTTAGAAAAATTGTGTGAACTCTTGGATTAAAAATATAGATCAATCCTTAGGTATGGGTCCCTTATGAATGGTTGGCATACAGTGAAGAGAAACTATGTAACCTATTTTCATGGAATCATCTAGGATTTGCCAACAAGAGTTTCTTGGTTTGGTAAACTATATTCTCTACCAAGGTTTTTAATTTTTTTACTTTACCTCCTTTCCCTCATCAATTTTAATCCCCTTTAGGATTATTTCTCCCATAAAACTCATGTATCTACCATATGGAGATCCCTAAAAAAATTCCCTCCACCTTCATTAAATTTTATGATCCTCCACTTCAATTTAAAGAAATTTATTAAAGGTTATACCCTATTTTATTATATTTATCTCTTTATCTTCATTTGCCTTCTTATTTTCCTTTCCATGGAGCCATATTGGTCAAACCACAATGTAATTGATTTACTTAATCTTGTAATTATTGATTTCTAGATTTTATGGATAGTTCTAATGGTCATATACTCTGTGTTTCCATGGGTTTAATATCATTCAAACTTGATTGAGGTAGGTTTTTCCATGAAATTTACCATTTCTTGAAAATGATATTGTTATTTAGTTTTCTAAATCTATTTTCCTTGAGACAATCCATGTTTTGTATTCCTATGTGAATTCATAAATGGATTATTAATTTTTAATGACTCTTTAGTTTTAAAATAAAAATTATCCTTCATTAATCCTTGATTATATATTTATATAATAAAAAAAATTTCATATTAATTTTTTTCTAAATTTACTAGAGGCTTTTTAGATAGTTTTGGGGGATACATTTTTTTTTAAATCCTTCTACTAATTTTATATGGGATTATTTCAGATGTTTATAAGAATTTTTTGTTATTATTTCATTCTTATTAGAGTTTTAAATGATACTTTCATATGTTTTCATTTTTATTGTAGTTAAATTATGTTTATGAGGTTTTTTACATTGTTTAGTGATAAATGTTTTATGTTTATATATGATATATTGGTCTTTTTGGATTTAAAGTGAGTTTCAACTTTATTTAAAACAGGGGATTTCAAAATAACACATAGTTTTAAAATTATTTTCAAAGGGGATTTAAAAATGTTTAATTATCCTATTTAACACCAATATTGGTTGGAACTTTATATATAAGTTGTTTTTTACAATAAATACACTATTGTTTTAAGTCCTAGAACTATGTTTTATATGATCTTGTGGACTTTATGAGATGAATATGATTACTGTGGGTGTTATGTAAACTAAAAAAAGAATTTATAATAAAGGTGTATGAATGTGGGATGAGGTGTAATGATATGATTATTTTTCTTATTCTCAATTATTTATATGTTATTACTATTTTTTAAAATTTACCTCACCTTTATTAGGTAAATTCATTGGAACCCTATGTATCGAGTTAGGATATTGGGACATAATTGTCATTCTATACATTTTTATGTACTGACTAGGATCCTCTAATATATTAAATTTTATAACTATTGGTAGTTCCACTTAGTGATTCTAGGATAGATTAGTTCAAAGAGGTTGTATATTGGTAATTTCATTGATACATTAATAGATTTTTTTCATTTGACTATGTCTAGGATGATCTCATAAGGACGTTATGAGTTACCCATGACTTTGCAACACTTTACACAATTACACATATTTTTATACATTAATTTTGTTATTTTTTATTAAATATAGAATATTTACAATGAAATTGGATATTTTGTTGTATTCCCTTTTATAGTTTGTTAAAAACCCACCTTTTCTTACTATTATTCATTGTTACTTTGTATTATTGTGATTTTTTGTTTCATATATTTTGGTTATCTATTTTTATATAATTGTAATTCATGTTCAATTTTTTAATGTTGATTTACTTAGCTACATTTATCTTTTTTTTATTTTAGTTATTCAAAATTTGATTAGGTAAATGTTATTAGAAATTGTGTTTTTATGGGATTTTTAGTGAAAAAAAATGTTATGTATAGATAATTGTTCAAGTATTAAAAATTTGTTGATAAATTATTATGAGTTTTTTTATAAAATACTAATTCTTAATTTTAATATTTTATTTCAAACTAGAATTTATGGGATCATTTGAAAAAGGAAATGCATGGACTAATTTTATTAGTGAAAACCTACTGGGAATGTTTTTCTGGCACACTACTTATACCCATTAGTTTCTTTATATTTAATAGATTTAAGAGGTTTTAGTTTTTATTCATAGGATGATCCTGTTTATATTCTTATTATCTCAATTATCTGATGGAGTCAGTTTTGGGGATGAGGGTGGATGGAAACCTTGAGTCCTAAGGAGGTCATTGTTTTGGTATTTTATGATTTCATTTATTCTTTTAAAACATGTTCACATCATAAAATTCATCCCTTCATATATTTTGAGTTCCTATTTTAATTTTATTGTTTGCTATAGTATTTATGTATTATGTAAGTGTAAATTTCTTTATTATTATAAGTATGTCCTTACATGGTTTGTGTCACTTTTAAACCAATTTATTTTATTTTTCCTGGAATCCAAAATTATAGACATGCCATTCTAAATTTACGATAAGAGTTACACTATGTTTTAATTTATATTATTTATTAAAAAACTTATTAACATTATTTACATGATTCCCAAGAACTATTTTTTAGCTTCATGGGATCAATAATTTTGTTTAGGCCTTGCCCCTGGCCATCTCGGGTATCCAGTCAAGATATCCTGGTTTTGTTCATGAAAAAATAGTATCAAATAATGCTTTGTTATATGGGAAGTATTGGTAGATTAGAGACAGGAATGTTAGAACTTGAGAGGTTGGTGTGGTGATATTTTAGTTATTTATTTCCTGATTGGATCCCCAAGTTACCATGGGAATTTGGGTATTTATCCTTATATTTTGAAGTTTTTCATAATTTATTCTTGTTTATTTGAATTTATATTGATGGTTTCAAGAATTATATTTAAAATGTGATGATTTTTTAAAGGGTTAATATTTTTTTGGGTGAAAATGGGAAAATTATTAGAGGCACCCAATACGATATAAAGGTATAGAAAACCATGAATATCTTGTGCACATGGTTTTGTGAAATTATTAGTGGAAGTTTAATTTTTAGTGTATGATCCTCTTAATCATGTGGAAAAATAATTCATCGCCACTACCCCATTTATATTTTTTCTCATATCTAAATTTCTTTCTAAATTGAATTTGGTTTGAATTATTTACTATTTAGGATAGATTAAATATATTTTTATGGTAATTAGATTTCATTTGGTTGGACTTGGTGGAAATTTCCCAGTGAAAAATACTAAATTTCAACTGGTAAGAGTTTATTTTAAATTTAATAAAAAAAATAAAAATTAAATAAATTTGAATATAGGGAATTTATAGAATATTTTTATTGAAAAAATCGTGGTATTTCAACTCATATTTAATGTTTTATTTTGTGATCTTTAAACCTTGATGTTTATGCTTTTGAACATTACTATGAAAAGGCTTTAAAAGGATTACATTAATTTTCAATTAGAGATTGAGTTTTCTAAGTGGTGTCCATGATCTAATCATGGTGTTTTATTTGACTAGTGTTTTTATATATTATGGGATGTGTAAAATTTAAAATATTTCATATTGATCTACTTGTTTATCTTTATTATTGATAGTATTCCTCCAAAAACTTTACTGACGTATCATTGGAAATCTCTCTCATGGAGTATTTATTATATTTGTATTTATTAGGGATTCTAATTTTCTCTTTATATGGGAAAACAATATTCATGCTTAATATATCATGGTAGGACTAAACTCTTGTCAATATTTTCTTATCTTATATGGACATAAAGTTCCATAATAAGATATATATTGTCTAGATAAGGTTGAAGAAATCTTAAATTCATTGAAAAGTCACAAATCCTCAATATTTAGAGCCACATCCAATTTATTTTAAAGCATCAATTTTCAAATAGTGGTAGACCATCATTCAACATTAGTTGTCGAACAGTATAAATTAATAATTATTTAAGGCCATATTTATTAAATGAAAATATCCAAAAAATAATAATGTAGGTAAGGATATTTTTAGTCTCTCATACATTTAATTAATGGTGAATGATTATGCTAACCATTTTACTGAACTATTACCTTTTCCCTTAATAATTAATCAAGTATTAATTAATGGTTTAATTATTTGAAATAAGTATCCATCCACACTTTAGTACTATTATTTTTTCATATAACCTGGTGTTGTTTAAGGATATGACAAATAAGTCCATGTTGGGGTAAATGGATTCTAGGGGAAACCATGGATGGGTGTTAACACTTTTTCTCACAATATAAGTGGGGGTTCACTATCTTGTGAGAAGTATAAGTTGGATGAACCCAATATGGATAACTAAGTTGATTTGGGGGAGTTCTATCATTTATTTAACATATTTACAATGATTATAAAAATAACATGTATGGTTTTAGTGTAGTCATATTACCCATTTTAATCCCTCAAATTTGAGAGTTCCAAATACCTTCCCTTGATATGGTCGATTTGTAAATCATTGAAAATTATATGGATTGTGGAATTAGAAGTGAAATAAGACCATACCTCAACCTAAATACTGATGGTATCATCATAAATATTATCCACGGTATCTTTTTCTCCATTCTTCTTCAATTGATTTAAAAAATCTACTAATATAATATATATTTTTCTTTTTAGGGATGTTTGATTTCAATTTCTATTTTAGATTAATTTATTTTATAATTTTTTGATTTTATATTTTTCATTTGGATGGTGTTTCCTCTTTAACTCTTTGGTTGTGGGTTCATTATTTGTCGTTATTTCTCTGAAATCATTTAGGTTCATTGGAACAATCATGTTAAGAAAAAACCTAAATAGTGGGGAGACCAACCACGTGTCTAAACCCTTTTATCATATCCATGGAGTTTATTATATTTGGGTTTAATTTGTTACAAGGGATTGTGTATTAGTATTTATTTTATGTACCATTATTTGATATAGAATGTTATATAATTTGTGACATCTGATTCTCTTCTTCTCTTATATTATATATTTTCTTGCATATTATGTGTTTATGATCATTTAATTCCATAAAAACATTGGTGACTTTATGGTGGTAGAATTATATATGGAGGGGAGAATTATTGCACCCCAATATCACTTTAGGTTGATTTATGATTAATTATTGAATTTATAGTGTTTAGTTAATTCCATGTTTAAATTTTTTATTTTTAATAATTTTCCATAGTTTCACTCTTAACACAAGTTTTTATAAACCATGAAGCCAACCCATGTGGTTATACCCATGTAATCTAGTGTCTTTAACTTATTTATTTTCTTATTGGGGAAAATGTGTTAATAATTTTAGTAACTATGTTTCTTGACACTTAACTATGGGTATCTTTAACACATTTTGTGCATGTTTGGGAGAAACTATGTATCCAATCCATGTATATTATAGTGAACCACTCTTTTCGACATATATATTACATGTAAATAGATTATATTTAATAAATAACAATAATATCCATGGAATGATTGTAAATTTTTAGACTCATTATATATTATATATATAATATTCTTATTTTATGAATGATCTCATACATCTTCCACAAAAATATTCTCTTGTACTTCTCCTCTTAGGAATACCCTACCCAAACCACTATTCATCAACTGGGGAAGGATGCATAATAAACTGTGATCATATATTATCAATAAGCGTAAACATATGATATATCAATCTGTGATCATATGAAATCCTAAGAAAATAATATGTTTATGTGATTATGAACATAACATACTATGTTCATACACAACCTGTCATATATCCTAAATATGATTCATGTAATAAACATTGTCATTTCCGAAAAAATGGACCATAATTGTGATAAATCATTAAAAATCAATCATGAACCATAATATCATTTCATAAAAGTTTAAAACCATCATTAATAAATAAAACCATATCATATGTCAAGGTTAACAACCAGGACCTTCAACATAGTGGATCAAGACACACATGCTTCCAAAAGTGGTTCAACATTAATCTATTTCCCATAGTCGTTCAAGAGAATTGAATTTATCCAACTTTTATCTAATGATTTATAGTGATTTTCCCAATTCATTAAAGGGATATATAAGTCCCACCCATCACATAATGAAAACCATACATATGTGTTCCCCAAGAATATAAATCATTCATCGTATATGAACCCATTAAAAGAAATGCGTTTCAAAAATATAATTTCATTTTATAAATAAACCAATAATAAAGAAAATAAGGACATTAAGCCTAAAAAATATCCCCAGTAAAGTATAACTAACATCAAATAATGTTATCTTAGTTGGAAAATAAATTTTAAATATCACATGAAATAATTTTTGAAAAAAAACAACACTTCAATCTAAAAATAATTTCTTTTCAAAGAATCATGTAATTATAAAGGAAGATTGTTTCTTTGAAAATAGACTTGAAATATTTTAAATAAGCCCTCAAAGCAAAAAATAATCATGATAGTGAGAAAATACAATTATTCTGTATATTAAAAAAACATTCCTTCCATATTTTTGTTGAAGATATCACAAATAACCTCATTAAGAAAATGATTAAAAGAATTATTTAAAACCATTTTATAAAAATAAAAAAATGTGTAAAAATGAATTTAAACAATCATAATATAATATTAAAAAATTCTGAAATAATTTTAGAAAGCAATTACATGGATGAAAAGGAGAGTTTTAATGAAAATAATAAAGAGATAATTTTTTAAGGAAAGTCCCTTATAAATAACAAATGATTGGGGATATAATTAATAAAACGAATAGATTATATGTATAAAATGTAAATACTAATAAAGAAATTGGAAATAAAACATAATATAACCAAAATTCATCTCACATATAATCTTAACATGGAATAATCAGTGAAGTAAAAGTTTAACCCAATGAATGGAAATTGTGTTTGGAAATCCCTTGCCACTTTGTAATTAGTTGAATTGTATGCCCCATAAAAGAAAAAATTATCAAATGAAACATTTAATAGAATTAATATAAGTATATTCACGATAATATATATCAAAGGGTAGAATATACAACACAAAAAAATATTGGTCTATAAGTCATATATCTCACATAAGTAAATGAGATGTGATAAACCCATTCCTCACGCTTACCTTTTGTTTTTCATAACTTAAAATCATGAATAAGTATTTAAATAATGTTATTAATTAATTCTAGAGCCATATTATTATTTATAATACCCTATATGAAACACTTATAACATCTTACCAACTTTTCATTAATAATATTTCATTATTTTCATTGTATTGGATGTGTTCATTTCATGGTTTCATAGTCAGTTCATTTGTGTATAATTGTGGATTTTCTATTCAAATTAAAATAAATATACATAGGTGAAATGAAATGGTATTCATGAAATTAAATAAGTTTAAATTTTACTACATATCATTTTTTTCTAACATGAGGATGATTCATTTGATAAAATAATAAATGATATGTTCTTATTTTATTTTGGTTGTTTTTTCCAAACAACACAAACTAGTTTTGTTTTATTTAATATTTTCTGTACATATTAGGTCCAGAACATGAAATAGGTTATGATATACCTATTGAAATCTATTTGGACCAAAATAATAACTATATGAGTATACTTTAAGGTATCAATGGAAAACGTAAAATTATTATCCATAGAGACGGTTACCCTCCATAATTTGGATAGTGGTTTTTATTTCTTTGAATAAGAGGAGATAAGAAAAGGTATAAATATAAGATATTCCATTATAAATATAAAATTACAGAATATAAATGATACTGGATTTATTTTGATTTTATATATTAATTAGGTTAAGAGGACGTAGAAAATGATAATAAATTAGGAGAACTTTTTTGAGAAAGTTACCACTTGAATATCTACTACTTGAAAACCCTCTTGAGGAACCTCAAATTGGTCATTGGGTGATACTAGAAGAAATATAACATGGGGAGATTTTTTTGAAGGGGTTTTGGAAATTATTTGAGGGTTTTCTTGGCTTGTGAGTATAAATGGGGTGGCGATGGGGTAGTATTTAAACTTGAGGAGGTGTGTTTTTAAGTGATGGAATAATGATTATTTTATT
Source organism: Viscum album (assembly GCA_963277665.1). Classification (NCBI taxonomy): domain Eukaryota; kingdom Viridiplantae; phylum Streptophyta; class Magnoliopsida; order Santalales; family Viscaceae; genus Viscum; species Viscum album. The sequence continues at coordinate 1,997,590,235 of OY728151.1, forward strand.
TTTAAAGACTACAACATTTTGGTGGCATTAATTAAAATGAATTCGGATAATAACTAATTTTTCAAATGATTTTTAATGTGTATAAACCTATCAACCACCCATTGAATGTTTTATTTTTAGGTATTTTAATCTTTTACCTTTTCACATTAACGTAGTACATTATTTTACTTATACTATGGTAAATCATTTTTTTACCACGATAATTTTGTTATACCTAGAAATTAAAATGAACCCATAACCTAATTTTTAACTCTATATTCCAAATATGTAATTCATTTTTTATTATTAAAGACACATTTTTCAAGAAATTAAATTTAAAAATAAAGTGAAAAAATGCAACGAAAAACAGTTTTTCGGAAAAATGTGTTTTGAAGCCCAAAAATGTACTTATACAAAAATAAGTTATAAATATTGTTTAAATTTAATCAATTATATTATATATAACTTTAAATAAATTAACTTACTTTTATATCAGTTTAAAATAATAAAATAAATTCTAAATATATATAAAATTGGAGTTTTATAAAAATTGGTATATTTTACAATTCAATGAAAAATTAAAATTTTTAGAAGATTCTCAAAAATTCATTATAAGACAAATTTGACATGATTAATCCAAAAATGTTTTTACTTTTATAAAATTAATTTTCTAAAAATTTCATAATTAATTATTTTTATTTTCTCATATAAAGCTATAAAAATTTTGTTTTGGAGAAAACCTATATTTATATAATAAAATGAATTTTCTAAATACTATGTACATTTTCAAAAAAATATCATCTAATAAATTTCCAATTAGTTAAAAAATTATATATTTCGTATTTTGGTTAATACTATTAATTACCACCAATTTAAGAGCTATGATACAGTGGTCATGTTAAAATAATATTATTTTGGGGTTTTTTTGAGCTCAGTGTTCTATAAAAAGTTTGTTTTAGAAGAGATTAAATTTTTTTACAAAGATAAATACCATAATATATTAGGGTGTTACAAACATCAATGAATCTTTTCAATGGAGGGTTGGATGATTGGAAAAAAATTTGTTAAATTATGTGGTCAATCTGGGATTTTAATTATATAAATTTAACATATTTCCTATAATTATTTTAATCCCCTTGGGGATTCCTTCTCCCATAAATTGCACATATCAGGTATAGGGATAGATCTATGTGATTTACCCTTTCCATTCACTTTCTTTTGAGATAATTTCATTTTATTTCAAGTGCATTTTTTAAATTTGGTCTTCCATTCACCTCTCTATTTCCCTATCTTCTATTCTCTTCATATTTTTCTTATAGTGGATCCATGTTAGGAAAAACTCAGGGTAAAGATTTCACATAATATTACGATACTTTATGTATAGGGTATATAGATTGTTCACTTGGTATTTTCCTCTCTATGTTCACAAGTTTTGTGTCATTCTCACTCAATTGCGGTAGGTATTTCCTTACAATATTCATTTTCAGAAAAAACCACATAGTGCATGATTTTTATATATTTATTCACATTAATATTATCCATGTTTTTTAATCATAAATAAATTTATAAATTTATTGATAAAATTATATTATTATTTGTAGTGAAAATAAAATGTTTTTTTATTAATCCTTTCTTATACAACTATGTAAATAAAATATTTTTATATTAAGTATTTTATAAAATGTCTATGTGGTTTCTAAAAACGTTTTGGGGACAAAATACATGATTGAAAGACTTATAGTTATTTAATATGGGATTTTTTTAACATTTAAAGGGTTATTTATTTATTTTTTATTCTTATGAGACTTTGATGTATTTTTTGATATGTTATAATGTTTATTTTTAATAACATTATTTATGTGGTTTCTTAAGTTGTTTGGTGATATTTTTCTTATGGGTATATATGATATATTAGAAATTTTATATTTAAGTTGAGGTTTCCTTTTGCTTCAAAAACATTATTCCCAAATAACACATGATTTTATAATATATTTCAAAAGGTATTTAAAAGTATTTGATTATAAACATAAATTCCAATCCCAATTGGCACTTTGTATAAAATGTTTTTCAGATAATAAGATACAACATGGGTTAAATTCCCCATAAAAAATTTTATAAGTGCTTGTGGTTCTTATGATATGAATGTGATTATTATTGTTATTTTATGAACTAAAAATGTGGCTTCAATAAGAATGGTGTATGGAGGTCGGATGATGTATGATATTGTGATGCTCCTCCATGTATCCTATTATTTATATGTTATTATTATGTGATAAATATTAGCTTACCTCTAGTGGATAACGTTTTGGGAACCCTAGGTACATATGTAGGATATTGAGATATGGTATTTATGCTAGTAATGTTAATGAAAAAACTGGGATCCTTTGGTATAAAATATGTTATGACTATGCAGATTAACAGCTGGTGAGGCTAGGGTAGAGAATGTTATGGTGGTTATATGTTAGTAATGTAACTAATAAGATGGTAGATGTTTCCTCCCAAGTACATCAAATATTGAATCAATCGGACCTTAAGAGTGTCACATGACTACCTAATACTCTACATAGTTCATATTAATTCATTAATTTAATTATATTTCTATTTTATTATCCATACATTGTTTACTATTACATAGGTTATTTCACTTTCTTCCCTTTTATGGTAACATAAAATGAATCCTTTTTTAGTATTAATCATTGTTAATTGGTATTATTGTTATTTTTGTTTTTCTCTCTTTCATTTATCTATTTTAAAATATTTCTTCTTTTTAATCACTTAGATATTAATACCATATTTGGTTAAGTTTATGTCTTATACATTTTAGTGCTTTAAATTTGATTAGGGAATTTTATTATAAAGTGGATTTTAAATAAGAATTTTAATGAAAAGAATAGTTTTTTTAATTCATTGTTTTAGTTTTTAAATGGTGTTAATATATTCTTAGGATTTCAGTTTTTCTAAAATGTTAAATTTATACATTTCAATTTTTTTCAAATAAGATTGTATATAATGTTTAGAAAAAATAAGAACATATACTATTTTTATTAGTGTAAACCTACTAATAATGTTTTTTTCACACCCAAATTATACAAATTTATGACTTTAGACGTGGAATCCTTTACAGGTTTAGGTCTATGTTCTTGGGAATCTTCTCTTTATGGGATTATTCTCTTGAGTCACCCATTGGGAAGGTTTTGGTGATGAGGTTAAATGGTGACATTAAGTCATGAGGAGATTATTAATTTGGTATTTTTGGATTTTTTTTGTTTATTTGTACTATGTATATATCCTATAATTTATCCCGTTATGAATTTTGAGATCCAGATTGAATTTTGGTTATCTATTTAGTATTTATGTATTTGAAAAGTTTTTGTTTGAAGTTTCTTATATATTATATTTTTTTCGTTTTTTAATGTGGAAAAAGATTATTTTATTTTTTTATGAAATACCAAATTATGTAAATACAATGAAATATTTTCCGTATAAATTCCACTGCATGTTTATTTATTTTATTTAGTAAAAACTATTCCCATGAATTTTCTCTTGATATCCATGAACTAGTTTCCAACCTGTGTGGGTCAAGAAATACTTTCAAGCCTTGATACAAGCTAGCCTACATATCAAGTTAGGGTAGTCTATGTGTGTTTATAAATCTATATTATTCTAAAAAGTTTCTACTATTAAGAATTTACTTTTCCAATATTTATCTCAATTTCAATTTCGGTGATAATGATTCCATTTTAATTTATAAAGAAGCTTTTATTAGATAAGTATCATGTTTTACATTCATTTAATAATAAATTTTAAATAACTTTTTTGATAGAGATAATATTTTCATCATTTTTTATATGTAATTAAATTATTTATTCCATAAAAAGTTAACAAGTTGAGTTATTTTCATCAATTTTGGATTTATGATTTTTTTGGGCTAAAATTCGAAAACTACTTAATTTGGAAATATTGACAGATTTTAATCACTTTGGTAATTCAAGAATATATTTTAAAATATAAATTAAATTGATGTATTTCCTTCCTTTTGGGGTTCATATATTTATTTTATGAATCTTTTGTTTTTTTAACTAGGATTTTATTTGGCCATCCAAAGGGTCCGATAAATTCAATCAAGTTGGAAAATTATTTTGGACGACCGTGTGGACCCCACTTCAATAAATTGTTCATATATAGGTCAAAAGACATCCAATTTGGGAGATTAAAATTGTAATAGAAATATAATTAAATGGGGAGTTCCTATATTGAATATTATGAAGATTTACCTTTATTAAGGAAGCCCATGGATGCTCAAAGTTTGTGTTAGGAAAAAGGAAACATTCATCTAGAATAAATGCTCAGATTTAATTGTCCATATCTCATGCAACACAGGGAGGATGAATATTAATTTTTTAGATGAAACGTGAATGATATTTTGGAAGATCTTTCCTGAATAAACTATTCCAAAATTAGGCCATTTATTTGTCCTACCATGGTCAATAATTCGGTGAAGAGAATCTGTAGGAAATCATAAATAGGGATTATGAAGATCTTATATTTGAAATACAAAGGATGGAAACCCTTAGCCTATATAAATAGGAGTTCAACCATGATGAAGAGGGAGTTTAACACCACAATCGGATATGGGAGGAATCCAAGGGACACTCAGGGACCTTCTCCTTCAGCATCATTATGTTTCTTTCTTTTATTTTATTTTCATCAAAAATGTATCTCCTCTCACACATCATCTCACTTGCCCCATCTATGGAGGGGTAGTTTCATTTGAGTGATCGGTAAGAGGGGCGGTTGGAGCTATGTGTGTACTTGAGTTCTTGTTCTTTAAATGAATCAAATTTCATCTTATTTATTATTCTGGTTTAAATTCTTAATTCAGTTTTAAATTCCAAATGTGGTTCTATTAGGTTTTTATTCTAAAATTATAAATTTATTTGGTTGATGATCACATCTTCCTCCACCCAATTCTAATTTGTATACAGTGGAACAAGATTAGGGTTGGGGGGTGAGTGCTCGATAGTATTCATGCACATGTGTAGGACTGTATGTTGGAATCTTATTTTATTAGGGAACAACAATTTGGGTAAGGGATTGCTCTAATCAATCAAGTAACCTTCTACGACCCTAATCACATTGGAAGTTGGATAGACCAATCTAAGGATTTGGACTGGAAGATTCTCATCACATCTATCTAACTAAGGTAGAGAGAGGACTTGGTAGATGAATCTCTCTTTTAAATGTAAAAGGAATAATAAGAGAGAAAATTTGGAGACCATGATGGCACATCACTAGTTCTAGACAAACCCAATTGGATCACCGTATTTTTTATTTTTTCACACCAATAAATTCAAGTTGTTGTTTTCTCTCATAGTCATTCAAATTAATTAAAAAAATCCTTTTCATAAAACCTACAAAAAGTGAAAACCTTGATTTGTGTGCACTCCTCTTCTGGATACTACCTAGGATCAACTGCTATAATGTACTTAGTTAATTGAAATACTATTTTTCCATACCCCACGATAGGCGTGTGTCAATTTTATCCCACTAAAATCCTCCCCCTTTATGAATTACATCATATCTAATACTGTTCAAAAATTTATATTTCACTAAAAAAGGTTTCAAATGAGTGTTATTATCATCACTTTGCTATTTTTGTAGGAAATAATGCCAATCATATCACATACTGAAACTTTATAATATAGTAGATAAAACATTTTTCATTGTATCATGTGGTTTATATAAACATTATTCCATTGATATAGTTAACAATTGTTTGCGGACTATATTTTACGCAAATAAAATTCCCAAATTGTGGAACCTAATTGTTAGGAACATATTATTACGTTATTTTGATACATAAGATATTATAGGGCCAACTTATTTTATAGAACTTATCTAGTTGAATGAACAAAGTCATGATAAGTGTTTACGTTAGTGGAAATCTAAAACTTACAGTTTAAGGGAAAATAATCTCACTATATTATCTCATGTATTCATTTTATATGTATGAATACTTTTATTGATTTAATTTAAAATCATTATTACTTCCACCAAATCAATTTTGTAACAAACTGAACCAAGCCAACCTACCATATCAACCAAACCAATAATTCACAATGACTAAAGTGTATTCTTGATCATAACGGTCTAGTGAAAAGATCTATGGAATCAAATATATCCCTATGGGAATTATTTCTTCCTAAAAGAATAATAAATAAGTGGTGAAACTATATTGAAAATATTGAGCAGTGAATACACACTTTTAACTTCCAAGTAAATGAAATAAAAAAATTTGAAATAGTATAACAAACCAAACATAGAATTTCCAAAATAAAAAACTAAACCAACATTGAAATACCTAACATAAAATAAATAAATAACAAGGGACAACATAAAGGAAACCAGTATAGAATAATTTAAGAATTATATATTTTGTGAACACCCCTATATAAACAATATTCCCAAAATAGCACAGGATCACCACTACTTAACTCAGGGTCACTCACCACTTCAAAATGTCCCTTGATGAGATAATGAGAAGATCATCCAACATTAAATCAAAAAATGAAAACCTATATGATAATATAATAGATTCATACAAAAAAAGGTGTTTATATTGGCTGTGAGATAAATTTTATCACTAGTATTTCATTAAATATTATTTACAAGTTTTTTCTCGAAGTCATTTCATAAAAAATTATTTTAAAAACATTTATAAAATTTGTATTAATATGTGAAATTGTAGAGAAAATAAGTACCATATTATTTCCCTTGAAAATTAGGTCACCCATTTTAATAAAACAAAAGAGGATCCCCCACTTGGAATGATAAAACATGAACCCTTGAAAAGTAGACTCTAGGTTTATGGAAAAAATAATGTAAATTTCATCTTTTCAAAAACATTTCTAAAAAATAATTATTAAAAACCCATTAGGAATAAAAAAATAAGCCCTAAAAAGGTTAAATATGAAATTAAAACCATTACCATTACACCAAATAAACATAGTATGGGAACTACAATAGTGATAAAACTGACATTATGGAATCAGTATAAAATAAATAATAAAAAAATATAAAGAAGGGTTCATCAAAATAAGTTATCAATAAAATATAATTTCATCATGGGAAACTCATTAGTTCCTAATGCGAGATGATCCTAAACATACTTGGGAATAACCAAGTATTATGATAAAATGAAATCCTATAAAATTACATCCAAAATTACTCTCAACTAGTCTTATCGGGGGAACTCATATTACAACGGAATGAACTACACTAGGGGATGCTAGCCAATGTAGTAATATAATCTTGTATATCATGAATCTATATCTATCACTTTTTTACATGTGGTTCCTTTGAAATATACCAAGTGGAGGTCAGGAAATCCGAAATTCATAAGATTAACACTTTATCAACAATTAAACATAACACATAATATCTCATCTCTCCTCCAACACCCTCTTAAGAATCAACCCCATTCACATAACCAATAATAGTCTAATCATTTCTTTTAGTTTTAAACTCACATAAATATTAAACTAAAGGGGATCAAGACCGAGAGTGTAACTAATATAAAAAAATTATAAGGTTTCCAATAATACATTAAATTAAACATTGATAACCAAGTCATAAAACCATAACTTGAAAAATACAATATAAAAAATATTAGGAAATAATTTTTGTAAAAAAACCTCAAAAATCATACAATTCAAGATGGAATCCAAACAATATGTAAACATCATAAAACCCAATAATGACAAATAAATTATATGGATAATTTATTAAATTCAAAAAACCCCCTTGTATTGGAAAAACTCATTGAAAACTTGTTTTACACACATAGAAAATAAATATTAAATTAACACGCCACTTTTTTCTTAAAATTAATTTGAAAATATCCTCTACGAATATTATACATTCACTTTCAATGTAAAAACAATTTTTTAGAAATTTATATGGGGAAATTAATGTGAAGGCCTTTATTCCAAGAGAAAAAAACCTTGAAAATATTTTACAAATACATTAAGTATGTTACATATATGTATAAATTATTATAAAATAAATTTATGAAACCCAAGCATCACATTATAGATAATGATAATTAATTTCACCGAAACACCTAAATCAAGTTACCAAAAGCAAGTAGTCTTCAATATCTGAATAAAAACCAAGAAATAAGACAGCCTTATAAGACTTAAATATATAAAATCCCATTATTATACTAACTAAAACCATATATTTGACCACCATTTCCATTAGGCTTCATATTAGAATAATAAAATGAGAACAAATAGATGAAGGGGGATTGGAGAAGAATAAAGGAGAGAAAATGGGGGTTTATCTTTGGAAACCACTCAAGAATCATGAAGACAGGGCCTTGAAAGATTGGATAAAGATGAGATGATCGTATATATTTCTCTGGATTTTCCAAGAAAAAATAGGTAGTGGGTGTGTCTTATTGGGTATAAAATCAACAAGTTGTAAACTGAAAATCCATGTTTTCTTTTTCTGGGATGCTCACACAGTTTTGTTGTATGGTTCAGTAAATTATGAAAAAATTATGAAACCACCACTATAATCAAGTTGTATCACTTTCATAGTCAGTCCAAAAAGTTCTCCAAACTAGGTAAAAATAGTGAATGAATTACCAAAAATTTTCACCCAATTTTGGATGAGGTTGCATGATTAGTCTGATACATGTATCACTATTGGACAATAATTTCTATACATAAGAGTAATATGAATGGTTACTACTACCCATGAATAAATCATTCCCTAACCATATGATATATACTTACATGGATAAATAATTAATTTTTAGAATTCATGGTTTCTCCTAACCAATAAATAATTACTCTTCAATCATTTTATATGATTCTCACAATGTTATAATGGTTTTCTTGGTCATTAATAATCATGTCATAACCATGTACTATATAAATTTTCCAAAAATTAGAAAACACAAATACAAAACTCCAAAAAAAATTAACTCGTAATTAAATAATATATAAAAAAATTGACAAGGGGTTTCATATTCTCCCCACCATTCCACTTTATTCAACTTGATAGTCATCAGTATATGTGAAAAGAAAAAAAAATTAAAACCTATTCACCCCATCATGAGCTCAATAATATATAATGAGAATCAATTTACTTATTGGATATTGTTAACCTATCACATTAAATATTATTCAATCTATTCTAGAATTATTGGTTGATATAAACAATGATTAAATAGTACCACCCCTCCATTTGAATATATATGGTGGGAGGGTCAGGATAACTTGAGAAGGCTAAAAAAGGGGAACACTAGATATTAATTAATTACTTTACCTATTATAAGATCTAAAAATACCTTATAAGATCACAAAAAAACATCATGAATTTTCATGATAAATATAACCAATACTAAAATATCATCATTCAATCCCTAGAATAACCCAAATCAAAATCAAGACATACAAATATCTGAGAATTGATTGTAGACAAATAGTCTCATTGAAGAATAATTATACAAGATTCTCATTCATTTAGAATATAAACCATATATGGGTCTCCCTACTATTTAGAATTCATTTTCAAGTGAAGAAAATGTTATAAACTCCCATAATAAATAATTACCAAAGTAAAGATGCCTCTAAAAAATACCAATGGAAATTATAATCATTCACCGTATTATAAATAACTACATAAGAAACCGATTAAAATTTTCAAAAAGGAATTATAATCCAATTTTATATCCAAATGATGATAATATTAGATTAAATAATTCATCAATATCTTGTACGATAAAAATATTAGAGACACATAAGGAATACACTAAGTAATAACTACCTCAAAACATCAATTTACTCCTAACATATTGAGATTGAATCAAAAGATAGATTATATCCTAGGAATGAGCTACATCCAAGACATATTGTTCTTTTATTGATAATTTAAATGATAGAATTTATAAATATGGATTAGATGGACACATATAACAAAGGTCATTATATCTCTCAATAAATATAGCGTATAGTTCTCAGGAATACCATATTCTAAACTCATGGTAGATATATTCTTCATACGATGTGTAGAAGAGTTTTGGGAATAATAACCATCACTAAACGAAAATTTCAAACTGAGCCTTCCATTAATATACATCACATATGTCCAATTTCTATTTCTCATTCCAAATAAAACATATATATCATCCAATGTAGTATTTATTGTCTATTTAGATTCCAATAACATTGAATTTCCTACTAACCCCTCGTACTTATTTTGACCATATTCTAATAAAACTAAAATGAGGAATATAAGAAGATATCCTTTAAAGATATAGGATTTAAAAAAGTCATTAACAACTAGATTGGGAAAGTATAACATCCACTAAGAGAAAATATTCACATAATCCTTCACCATTAACTCCCATATATAGAGAATTCTGAATTAAAGAGATTTTTCCACCTTCGCATTCTTGGGAAAATTCTTCTAGATAAATATTGTGTTGAGGAATTACCATGACATGTTTTCATGTTACTACAATGGGAAAATGGTTTCCCAATACACAAGACATGATTATTAAAATCTTACTATAATGTATTTTTCCTTTAAAGTTTCAAGAATAGAAATAAATATTTTCTTTAATCCTCTCAAACAACTCCACTACCTCAAGTGGACCTTGATAACTATATATAGTAAGTTGGTATCGATTCAAAATATCATGGTTGGGGTCAAAGAGTGTAAAAGACTCTAACTCCCCCATTCAAATTAGAGTCAAGGTAGATTTAAATTTTAGTGGAACGTACTCTGATTGAGAAGGGGGAACATTTAGAATTATCCCTTGAAACATATTTTTCTCACAATGCACTACGACCTTCTAAAGTGGGATAATTTAAATAAAAAACACATGTGGACAATCAATACATACGAAACAATTAATACCACATAATTACAATATATTATAAAAGATAAAACCCAAAATCATGAACCCACTACGCTAAAACACATCTATAACACATAATAAAAAAAATTATTTATAGTAAAAATATTAGACGGATAATATAAAGTTTTATTTTATAAATTCACACACAATATCAAAATAATTAATCTTTTTTAAAACATTCATCCATATCCATAAAACTAAAACAATTTTTTTATTCTACCTCAAGCTTAACTCTTGAATTTATTCAAACTTCCCCACTAGGTAATTCAAAACATTTACATTAGTTATAAAACCCAAAACATATCTACTTTGAGTCCTCAGTAATTTAGAAACCCACATAGACCATGTAATACCCCATACCAAAATTTTGATACATCTTGTAATAATTTTTAATATATTATATATAGTTCAATATGATATAAATATCATTCAGATTAACCTTTTAAAAATTCACCTTTATTTCAAAATACTTCCAAAATTTCATTTTAAAATATAAAAAATCTTGAAAAACATCATGAAAGTCAATATTTTAATTACAAATAATTAATAAATACTCATTATAAAATCCAAACAATTTAATAAAATTATTTTACCACATTAAATTAATCATTTATAAAAGGAAAAAAGTTACATGACATGAAATATCAAATATATCTAAACCCAAAAACATAAAAACATGAACATTATTTTATTTGTCTCAAATTAGATTCAAAATAATTATGTATAATTTGAGATGTTAAAGGGGTAAAATTAAAAAAGTTAAAAGGTGTTTTGACTAAGCATATCTTGATTTTAGAGCTTCTAAGTTCATTTATTAGTCACTAGATGGTGTCCAAACCCATCTTCATGGTTCTATATAGTTTTCTAGAGAGTGTTCCCCCTTTGTACACCTAGTTCCTCAATTACCACCACAAAACTCAATTAAACACTAGAATAATTTATATAATTAAAATTATTATCAAAACACAATCAATTTACCAAAAAATATTATAATAAAAACAAAAAATGAGGCTTATATTCTAAACTAATATGTTGACCACCTAGTGTTACTCGAGTCTCATTATAAAAGACGATGTTAATGCACCAACTCCTAACATTCCACATGATTATTAGTGATCCTATATCTATAATACCATTTCTCCCAAAAATAAAAATCGGTCTCTGATACATCATTATAATGGACTATCCTTGTTTATCCTACCACATTTCCCAAACTGATCCATCACAACACCTGAAAAACATTCATATTCACCATGGGATAGTGACAAGCACAAAATAATCAGAAAAAAAAGTAGTATAATGATAATCCTTTAAAAAAAATAAATAATAGACCATTAATTATAATATATCGAGGTTCATCCATTCATTGGACTTCCATGAACATGAAATAAATAGTATCGAATAATATAACAAACGAAATAGGCAATAATAAATATAAAACAATTAAACTCTTTTTGTGATGTCCATCATCAAGTAAATATGTAACATGTACAATGGAAACCAAGATAAAATAATTGTTGAATTGTTCATTAAATGAACATATAAATATAAACCATAAGCCTGATCTACCACAACATCACCTCCATGTGACCCATGGTTACTCACAATATCCAAAACATCCATTATCAAACCAACGAGAATATTATCCAACCTGAGATAATAAACATAAAGATTATAAAAAAACATAATAGTTAAATTCTCATTAAGGTGTGTATATAGGGTGTGATTTAAAAATTCCTAATAGGATTTTAGCAAAGATTCTAGGAAATAACTTTTATAATACATTTCATAAACTCTAGTTTCAACATCAATTATAAAATGGGTTTTCATATGAAAAATTATAGATGAAAAATGTAACATAAATTGTTTCTTTTGAATAATTAATCATCCCCTTTTATTAATCAAAACATGAATCACAAGATATAATTAAAATACTTGAAACCTTGTAATGTGTAATTTTGAGTTTATGAAAACAAAATAATGGTACATTTCTCTTTTGAAAACATTATTGAAAATCAAATTTAACAAAATATTGTTGTAATTAAACTAAAACACTAAAAAGGGGAAAAATAAATATTAACCGTTACCATCTCACCATATAGACATGGTAGAAGTACTAAAACAGAGATAAATTTTCACCAAAGAATAAGTACACAAAATAATAATACAAAAAATATAATAGATGGATCATTATAATAAGTTCTTAACCTAATGTTATTGAATGATTCTAAACTTACTAGGTCATAATGATATATGATATTAGAATAATTTGGGTGGAACCAACTATCAAAAATTTCTATAATCCTAGAAAATTAACACTATAATTACTCATAACTAGTCTTATTAGGGGAACTTTCATATCTATAGAGTGAACTACAGTAGGTAAAATTATCTATTGTATTAATTTAATCTAGTATATATTGAATGTATATCTACCAGTTAGTTACCTAGGTTTCCCAAAACATAACTAATGTGGAGGTTTGAAAACATTAATATCATATGATCAACACATTTATTAATAATGAAATATAAAAAATAATCTCTTGTCTCATTTCCAAAACCCTATTAAGAAAACATCCCATTCACATAACTAATAATAATCAAATTATTACCTATAATTTTAAACTCTCATAAATCAAAACAAGAAGGGGATTAAGACCAAGGGTGTTACTCGTACAAAGAAAACCTTTTTTATAAAGTTAAAACATGTACTTCTCATTAAACATGTAAAAGCATTTTATAAAACCATCCATTGAAAACTAAAACATTGAAATAATATTTGAAAATAATTTGGAAAAAATAATTTCCATGAAACTTCACACAAATAAATATACATACCTTCGAAGATGTAAATATTATAAAAAATGACTAATAAATATGAAGGAAAATTTAGTAATGTCCAAACACACACTTATATTTGAAATAGATCTTTCAAAACATTGGTTTCCATCTTTAAAAATAAAAATGGAGTCAAAAGTCATAATTGTTCATCAAATTTATTTGAAATAGAATATTTCCAATTTATACAAAAACACCACATACATAAAGAATATTTTTAAAATTTAGAACTAGAAATTGTTCGAAGTATCTTTATAGAAAGAGTAAAAAATAATAAAACTTCTTAAAATACCATCAAGTATATCTTGTATATTTATAAATTGATATAAAATGAATTTAGGAAACCAAGTCATCACATAACATGATAAATATATGGAATTTCAAAAAATAACATTCCTCAACATTTAAAAATAATGTATCCTTCAATGTGGGAACATAATCATTGAATAATATGGTCTTAATATATCTACATATTTAAAATCTAGTGATTAGATAATGTAAAACACTAGGTTTTACCATCATGAAAATTAGGTTTTGTTAGAGAATAAGGAATAAAGAATAAATAGAAAATGAAGAAGAGGATAAGAAGAATAAAGAAAAAAATGGTGTTACCTTTGGAAACCACTAATGAATCAAGAATAGAGATCCTTCAAATCTTTTAGAAGAAGTAGAATAAGAACATAGAGATCTACCATGGTCTTCTGAGTGAAATCAGAAAGCAAGGGGGGCTAATTAAGGATAAAATCTACTAGGGGTGAAAGGGAGAATCCATGTTTTCATTTTTTTTAAGTATCTCACAATGTGTTTTCACATGGTCCAATAAAACATGCACCAATAATGTAATATCCACTAGAATCAAGCTATGAAACTCACGTAGTTAGGAAACACGGTTCTTCGTGCCTTGAAAAAATATTTCATGGGTTGTTGAATAAATTTCACACTATATAAGGTGTGCCTACATGGATACTTCTAGCCATTATTATTATGAGCAACTCTGAAATTATAATTATTCAATGTAATAGTAATCAACATAGTTGCTACTACCCATACAGTAATTATGAACTAACAATTTGGTAACTACTAATATGGAACTCTATGTGACGTTAGTTTTTATGTTTACTCATAACTATTCACTAATTGTGCATTGATTACTAGATATGAGTCTCACTTTATAATAATGGTCTACATAGTCACTAATAATCACATGATTTCCATGTGATAACCGTATGCTATAGAAAATCTCTAAAAATGACTATATCGGAATTTAAAATTCCCCAAAATTCAATGTCACCCATAATTACATAATATAACAAACAAAAGATATATGGGGGTGTCACAAATATGTTCAAACTCTCTAGATATGTATCTCTTTATATAACTCATTTCTTGTGTTACTTTCCCAAATAAAACCTCAGATATATTTAAATATATCCCAATACTTATTTTTTATAAGGTAAATTAAACCCATTCATGTAAAGGATTAAAATCATAAAAAACAGTAATACCCACAAGCCTCTACATGGAGTTATAAGTACCTAACCCCCAATTATCTAGAAGTAGCCTAATATTGCAATAAAATGGTAAATTTAATCCAATATATATCTACACATATATTCTTAATAATGATAGACTTCAATTAGATTATAATTCTATAACCTAATATGTATAAATTATAATAAACCTTTAAATTTGAAGGTTCTGGTCTAAGTGGAAGCAGGATTGGGACGAAACCCAAAATTAATTTTTACCATGATCAATGATTATTCTAGGATCAATATGATGATAAACGCTAGTCTACATAGAATATAGTCAAAGATTTAGATAAAGAAAGAAGAGTTATAAACCCTTTATAGAGGATCTAGCACATCATATTTATAATTAATTTAATTAAATTCATAAAGAAAAATTATACCTGGATCTTTGGTATTTATCATCATTGATGATGTTGATCGTCTGGAATGACCCTTCCATATTATTTTGTTGTGCTTGTAAGGATCCGAACTAGAATCCATCTAGAATTGATCCACACATTCTCTGATGGCCTCCTATCGACACTGCTCATTCTCTAGGTGCTAGCACAGCGAAGCGAGTGTCTCATGTCAGTCGTTTTGGATCACTTGTTCTTTAGCCTTGAATAATGTCTCTTGTTATTGAGAGGGGTGGGAAGAGGAATTGAGAGAGAAAATTTTTAGCTCAACTATTTCCAATTCAATAGGAGTACAATTTAGTGTCGTGTGGTGTTTGGCACAATATTTCTACTTGTATATTTATATGCATGTAATTTCGGTTACAATATTTCATTGCATAACAGCAATTATATACATTCATGAACTTACAGAAAACCCATTCTCATAATAATAATACAGCATCATTATTTATAGGAATCCAACTTGCGCAATATAGAATAATAATTAAAATTATGTGTCACAAAATAATAGTAGTTTCATTGTTATTTTAACTTGTACCAACTAGTTAAATAAATTTTTACCAAATTTTAAATAATTATTTTACCAACAGACTGGAATTGGTCTGCTTGAACTCCACTTCCATTTATTTTAAACCCGAATAAATAAATTTATATTTTATTCTCTAAAATATATATTTTATTTAAAAACTCGTAAATAAATATTTATTAAATGTTCAATAAAATAAATAATTATATTTTATTAAATTTATGTGATCATTTTAACTTGAAAAAAATAATTACTTGGTATTTAGAATAAGATTATTTCATTAATTATTTTCAAATAAAATTTAACCGAGACCACCAAAAACACTTAGTATGTGACCCTCTAGGATTATTTCTCATTGTCATTAGGCGGGCATTCAAAAATTATATGAGTACTGTCAAAAAATAGGTCAAGGAACCCCAAGAGAAAGAACATAATCTAGTATAAATTACATCCACATATGAGTGCTCACTGTATAATATGATCCCTTTGTCACAATATCTCATCAAAGAAGATTCCATGATAGTGTCATCAACATTTATTCTTAATACGTTGTTCTTTGACTACCTGAAATAAACTCATCGTTACACCATGGTCGTGGAATTTCGCATGATGGCTATATTTCAATCAAAGTGACAAGATATCAACTTCCATAAATGGAACGGACAAATCCTTCCTCAACTTATCCATTAATAACATGCCACTCATGACACACCAATCGTACCCTACTTCGGTCCAACTATCGGCGTGACAGTTTACGTCAGTAAATCAAAGCGCACAAGTCATGACACATATTAATGATAATATAAAAGTATAGTTATCATTACACATACTCACAGACAGAAATATCCTAATGCACCGAAACATGCAGAATTCCTACTGGTAGGTCTGTTCTCATAATCTCCTATATTAGAGATTACCAAGTACGAACTTCATGAGAGGAAGTATCATTTTCTTACAAGTACTCACACCTGACAGTCTTCATACTATGTAACCCATAATAGTATATCATCCTACCATATAACTATATTTTAGAATAATGTTATAGAATTTCAGGGTTCTCATCATATTAGGGAACTACCATGACCTTATCAATGCAACAAGTAATCTATGACAATATTACATCACAGTCATGCAGAAAAATGAACAATATGTAATAAGATGTTTAATATTTAAAAACATTAAATGTCCATGTAATCAAAGTACAACCAGTTGGTTCTAGGACACCAACTCTTACAAACTCCCACTTGGACTAGAGCCAACTTACCACGAATTTCAGTAAGCTAGACCTCACATGGTGGTCATGTTTCTACAGAGTCAAGGCTTTAGTCAAGGGGTCCTCCATGCAGTCTTCCATGGAAATACTACTCAATGCAACTTCACCTCTCTGAGAAAAATATCTCTAGAGATGATGCTACCAATGTATGTGCTTATTTCGTTGATGTGACCTTGGATCTTTTGTGAGAGCCACTACTGTAGTATTATTACAGTACAATGTGATGGGATATTTACTGCTCAGTATCACATCTAGCTCCTGGATAAATATTCACATCCAATCTGATTCTTTAGCTACCTTAGTAGATGATATATACTCAGACTCTACTATAGAATCTGCGACCGCACTCTGCTTCGAGATCTTCCAACACATTGCACCTCCATTCTATGTGAAGATGTATCTGGTTTGAGACTTCTTGTCATCTTGATCAGTTTGGAAACTACCATATTCATATCCTCTATTAACAGGTTCCTCATCTCCTCCATAAACCAAGAACATATCCTTAGTACACCTCTGATACATTAGGATAGTCTTGACTAGAATCTAATGGTGGTCACCTGGGTAATCTTGATATATTCCTATTGCACTAAATGTGTAGGAAAGATCTCGCTAAGTACATAGTGTGGAATACATGGCTAACCCAATCACTGTTGCGTATGGAGTCCTTGCCATTATATTTCTTTCTTTATGTGTCTGGGGACACATTTTATTTGAAAGATGAATGCCATTTGATGCTGGAAACAATCCCCTCTCGGATTGTTCTATACTAAATATCTTCAGTATCTTATCAATGTATTTACTTTGACTTAGGCCCAATAATCTCTTGGATCCATCAAGATGGATATTGATCCGAAGAATATATTTTCCCTCGCCCAAGTCCTTCATGGAGAAGCATTGATTCATCCATGCCTTAACATATTGTAGTCTAGTATCTCATTTCCAATAAGTAATAAGTCATCCTCATATACGATTAGGAAAACTAATGCACTCCCACAAAACCATTTACATACATAAGGCTCCCATTCGTTCTTGATAAAACCAAATTTCATTCTGGATTCATCAAAATGAATGTTCCATGACATGGATGCTTACTTTAATCCATAAATGGATTTCTGAAACATGAATGCCTTATTTTCATCCTTTAGAGTCATAAAACCTTCAGGTTGTATCATGTAGACATCTTCCTAAAGGCTCCCATTAATGAAGGATGTTTTAAATTCCATTTTCCAAATCTCATAGTCATGGTAAGTGGCCATGGCTAATAGAATTCTGATAGATTTTAGTACTAAAACTGGTGAAAAGTTTTCGCCGTATTCAATTCCATGATGTTGTTTGAATACTTTTGCAACCATTCATGCCTTATAGGTACTGACATGTCCATTCATGTTCATTTTAATATTGAATACCCATTTTCAACCAACAGGATTTACTTCAACATGAGGATCTACCAAAATCCAGACTTGGTTTTGGTATATGGAATCAATTTCAGAATTCCATACTTCTTGCCACTTGGAAACATCTGTATCACTTCCTGCTTCCTTGTAGGTTAGAGGATCATTATTATCAACTAATAATGAGTCACCATCCTCGGTAACTAGAAAACTGTCCCATTAAAGTTCTCTTACCTCACTTGTACTCCAACACAAATCTTGTGTCTCTTAAACTTTTCTATCTTCCATGGGGCTTTGTGGAATCTGTTCCTGTACCGACTCTTGTATACCATGAGTCTCAACTTCATTGAATTCTATCTCTCTCCCACTATCTCTTTTGGATATGTGATCCCTCTAAAGGAATATGGTGTGTCTTTCCACGATAACCATTTTTTCTGAGGGGTTTTATAGGTAATATCCCCTTTTTTCCTTGGGGTATACTATAAAGGTACACTTTGTGCCTCAGGGTGAAAATTTGTTACCTAAAGAGGCCTTAACAAATGCATTGCTTCCCCACACATGTAAATTCGATAATATGGCATTATTTATACTCCATAACTCCTATGGAATACCATTTATCAATTTATTTGGTACATGGTTTATTATGTGTGTCATTGTTTGTAGCGCATATTCCCAAAAGGATAATGGAAGACTTTCATGACTCATCGTTGTTCTCACCATGTCCAACAGGGTGTGGTTCCTCCTTTCGCTCACTCTATTCCACTTGGGTGTGTATGGAGGAGTGAGTTGGGATAAGATCCGAAACTCCCTTAAGTAATCAATGAAGTCTGGATTAAGATATTCACTACCTCAGTCTAAGAAATGTTTTTTAACCTTAATACCAAGCTCATTATCATATTCATTCTTGTTTTATTTGAACTTATCAAAAGAATCCGACTTATACCTCATTAAGTAGATATATCCATATCTAATAAAATCATCATTAAAAGTTATGAATTATGAGTACCCTCCCCTTGCTTCAATTGGAAATGGTCCACACACATCGGTATGAACAAATTCAAGAATTTCTTTAGCCCTTTCACCTTTCCAACCAAATGGGGCTTTAGTAATTTTTCCTTGTAAACATGCATGACATACACTAAGTGTATTTAGTTCGAAAGAATCTAAATATCCATCTTGATGTAACTTTTTCAAGTGCTTCTCATTTACATGACCTAGATGGTGATTCCAAACTTGGGTGTGGTATAAGTCATGGGATGTATCTTTATTATCGATTGCCATTACTTGGTCTGTGTAATCCAACACATAAAGACTTTTGTATAAATGTTCCCTACCAAAACAAATTTTATCTTTGTAGAAGAAGAAACATTCATTTACAAACAAGGAAAAAAATCCTTCTGTGTCTAATATGGGTACAGAAATATTGTTTTTTGTAACAGATGGCACATAATAACCACCCTTTAACACCAAGATCATCCTTGTTGGCAATGTGAGTTGGCAGTCCCTAACAGCTATAGCATCAAGTCTGGCTCCTTTGGTTGCTCGTAGATCTACCTCCCCTCAGTCAATGTTCTTGAATATAATTGGTTCCAGTATTTGGATATATATGTGAGCACCAAAAGCTATATCTAATACCCAATTTGTTGAAACAGATAGATTACATTCGATAACAAACTCACATGAAGCTTCCACTTGCTTCTTAGGCTGGGTGAAATTCTTCTTCCAGTGGCCCTTCTTTCCACATGTGAAACAAACATCCTACTATTCCCCTGCCTCCAATTTGATCTTCCTTTTCATGGAAGGTCATGAAGAATATTTGGGAATAAATATTTTCACCTTCCCTTTCCTCTTATTCACGATAATGACATAAGACATTTTTCACTTAATATGTTTTTCCACTTGAAAAATGTGGATAATAAGATTAGATAGATATTTATCAATGT
Source organism: Viscum album (assembly GCA_963277665.1). Classification (NCBI taxonomy): domain Eukaryota; kingdom Viridiplantae; phylum Streptophyta; class Magnoliopsida; order Santalales; family Viscaceae; genus Viscum; species Viscum album. The sequence goes on from OY728151.1 coordinate 1,997,611,045, forward strand.
TGTTCATGTGGAAGTTTTTCTTAAAAATGGTAGGGAATCTCTGACGGAGTGATGCGACAATGAGATCAGTGCCAAATTATTCAGGGAGTTTAAACCCTAGAACTTCTAGGCACTCAATTAGGACAATGAGGATGAATACATGAGGCCCAACAGGGTCACCTTCTCCAAGCTTAATTTGAAAGCGTGCCTTAGAGATCTCAACCCTTTCATGTGTTGCTCCCTCATGGTAAAGACCATGGAGGAGCTCAATCATGATATAAGCATCCAAGTTTTCATGACACATCATGAGATCACTAGAAATTGATGATAGAATCAAACATTGAACATTGACCACATCATTCATATGTTTCTCATTGACCATGAAATCCTCATCCCTCGCCTCTTTGGTAGGCAGATCAGGTAATGCTGACTCTGTCACGTAAGGCTTCCATTCACGATGTAGGATAACCCAAATACGTCTAAACCATTCCTGAAAGTTACTGCCAGTGAGGATGTAATCATTACCTAGACTTTATTGTAGGGATAGTGTGGTGGAAGATTTTTTTCATTTTTATTGTACAATTAAAAGAACATATCATTAGTTCTTTCTTGATTACATTTTATAAGATATAATAAATTTTATTAAGTCTCCCACTATTTTTCTAAGTCCCAGTATCCCTCAAAAATAAACTCGTAATGTCTAGTTTCCATGAAATTATAGGGGGAAGGATCCACATTCCTCGTTGCATAACCCCATCAAGGGTTGGTCAAGATATTAAAAGGTATTTAGGTTGGAAATTTTTTGCCAACTACAGGCTGATAGCTCCTTGATCTATTGAGTGGACTCCCCAATCCTGAAATCATGAATTTGAATTTCCTCAAATCTTGCCTCCAATATTACACCAAGTCTAGCAAGAGACAATCATCTTTATGTAATTTGGTTAAGTCAAGCCAAAACCTTTCATAAGGTATTCATATATAAAAGTATGTGTCCCAACAAGGTTTGGTCATACACATAGTTTTATTAAGTTTTCCCATTAATCAAGTATCGAAAGTTTTGGTCTGACCTAATATTTTATTTGAGAGATTTTTATCTCTTATGCATGAATTACTTATTATCATTATCACATTCTTTTTAATATTAAGTGGAACTTAATTAAGTGATTAACCATGTCTTGATAAAATTTATGCATAAGTATGGTTTATTTTAGTTATATCTTGTATGCTAGTTTAATTCATTAATTATGTAATTGTGAAAACACATCTATAATGATAAACCATGAAACTGATAGAAATAAAATAAAGAGAATGATCATGATCTTTTCTTGTGGTTAGTTTATCTAGTAGTTGATAAACTAACCCTAGCCTAGGATAGAAACATCTTGAACCTTTTGGGTTCATGTTTAAATCTTTCCACATATCCACATCTTTATCTCATGGGATTAGTTTCGTCTCAGCTCCAACTTGAACTACCCCCACTATCTTGGGAGTTACATCCATTACATATGCCTTTTTTAACTCACATGAAGGTGAGGGGTAAAAATGGGTTTTATATAAAAGAAACCTTGGGCACTCAAGACCTACATATTAATGAGGAGAGATAGCTCACATGCCAACAAATTTAATTTAAATAAATAAATTAAAAAAACCATGCACATACAAATTTCTTGGTCTATCTCATGATCATCCATACAAGAAACGATGATTACTCCTAAATAAAACTACCATTCAATTTTTAATCGTTCTTGTTTATGATAAATAATGCGTGAATCCAATAATTATCATCTTTAATTAATCAATCCTTTTATCTTAATCCTTTTTTATTGAATTTATTTGATATTCTCATTCAACATAATTTTAAACAAATAAATTCATTTTAAATTATCTTTGTTCCTAAATTGTACCATGGAGGCAACCGAGTAAATTCATATTCATAACAGCCCAATGATTAGAAATGAAAATTATAAAGAAATTAAATTAAACACATTTATATAAAACACCTACCACATGTTGTCCCTCATCTTTATTCATACACGATGGTACACGTATCAAGGGTTTTTATAATATAATAATAAATTTTAATTAATCTGAGTAATTTGGATGAGTACACTATGTGTACTTCCAACTATATGGAGTGTACTATTTTCACCATCCATCTGATGTACACACTTGGGGAAATGTTGTGTGACTGTACTTCAGAAATCTTCATAGTACAAGGCAAGTTCAGTGGGCCACAAATTGTTTAGTATCCATGTTACACAGTTTCCATTCGGGCAAGCTATGTACGGGGTGCACGGTCTAACCCTAAGACGAAGGAACTACACACTGTGTCTAGTGGACTACATAGCATGTAATCTGGAAAATGTGTGCCACCTATTCCTAGTCAACACACAGAGTCATTTAGGACTTAGAAAGACTCCAAAACATGACTAGGTTTGGAAGATCAGTCGGATTCATTGAATCTTGACTAAACGGAATGTACTGCTGAATACACGCCTTGTGTTCTGGTGTTGTACTTCCAGGAAGATTTGGCACCTTGGTATGAGATCCTATGTTTTATTTTAATAAAAATTAAATGAAAATACTATTTCTGTAAGGTGAATGAGAAACTAAATAGGAGGAATATACCTCTATATTTATATTTTCAGAGCGATTTACATGAATTGAAAGGAAAAAATTATTAAATGTGTAAGTCATCATAAAAATATTTAAATAAATATAAACTATGATGTAACCCCTATGATACCATTTGTTGGTTCTGGGCGCACCGAAAGCATGGTTGGGATGGAACCCAACATTTTTTTTACCATGATAAATTATTATTCTAGGATCAATAAGAATATGAATTTCAGTCTCCATAGAATAGATTCAAAGATTTAGAAAAATAAGGAAGAGTCGTAAAACCTTTGGAGAGGATATTTCACATCATGTTTATAATTAATTTAATTAATTTCATAAAGAAAAATAATACTTGGATCTTTGGTATTTTTCTTTGTTGATGATGTTGATCATTGTGAATGACCCTTTCGAATTATCTCATTGATCTTGTAAGGATACAAACTAGAATCCCTCTACTAGTGACCCACATGTGCTCTGATGGCCTCTGATCGACACCGCTCATCCTCTAAGTGCTAGTGCGACAAAGCAAGTGTCTTGTGTCATTCTTTCATGATAGATTGTTCTTAGGAATTGAAGAACGTCTATTGTTCATGAGAGGGGTGGGAAGAGCATTAGAGAGAGAAATTGGCTAGCTCAACAATTCTCAATTCACTATGTTTACGATTCAGTGTCGTTTGGTGACTGGAACAATAGGGGTACTTGTCTATTTGTGTGCATGGAACTTCAGTTAAAATATTTAATTCTATAATAGAAATTAAATACATAAATGAACTTAGAGAAAACTCATTCTCATAATAATAATACCTCATCATTATTTATGGTTTGCCAAATTGCACAAAACAGAATTATAAATAAAATTTGCATCACAAAATAATAGCAGCATCATTATTATTTTCACTTGTTCCAACTAGTAAAATAATTATTTACCATCTTGAAAATAATTATCTTACCACCAGACTATCCTTGGTCCACTTGAACTCCACTTCCATTTATTGAACACCTGAATAAATAAATAAATAATTTATTCTCTTAAATAAATATTATATTTATAAACTAGTAAATAAATGTTTATTAGATGTTCAATAAAATGAATAAGGATATTTTATTTAATTTATGTGATCATTTTAACATGAATAAAATTATTCCATATCCTTGGGAATAATATTTATTTACTTATTTAAATTCAAATGTAATTAAATCGAGACCACAAAAAACAATTAGTTTGTAACCCTCTAGGATTATTTCTCATTGGCATTAGGTGGTCTTGCCTAAAGTCCAACTATACTGTCTATAAATGGGTCAAGGAACCCAAGAGAAAGAACATAATGTCCCAAAAATGACATCCACATAAGAACACACACTGTGTAATATAATCCCCTTGTCGTAATTTCTCATCAAATAGATTTCATGATAGTGTCATCAACATTTATTATTTATATGACGTTCTTTGACTACTTGAAATAAACTCATCGTTACACCATGGCCATGGAATTTTGCGTGACAATTCTATTTTAATCAAAGGTATGAGATGTCAACATCCATAAATGTAAGGTACAAATCCTTCCTTGACTTATCCATTAATAACAGGCCACTCGTGATACACCCAACATACCCTACTTCTTCTCAATTGTCTAAGTGATGGTTTTCGCCAATAAATCAATGTGCGCGAGTCATGACACATATTAATGATAATATCAAAGTATAAGGTTCATTTCACGTGCTCATAGATAGAAATATCTGATGATACCAAAACATGTGGAATTCCTACTGGTTGGTTTGTCCTCACAATCTCTTATCTTAGATATTACCAAGTGCGAACTTCATGAGAGGAAGACTCTTCTTCTTACGAGTACTCACACCTGACGGTATGTATGATATGTGTCCCATAATACTATGTCATCCAACTGTGAAACTATATATAAGAATATTTTTATAGCATTTCAAGGTTGTCATCATAGTGGGGAACTGTCATGACCTTATCAATGCAACAAATACTCCAAGACATTATTGCATCATATTCATGCAGAACATTGAAAAATATGTAATAAGATGATTAATATTTAAATATGTTAAATTTCCTTGTAATCAATGTACAACCAATTGGTTCTGCGACACAAACTCTTACAAATTTAAATCTCATAACTCAAAAAAATACAAATTCAAGGTGGAATAATATTAAATCAATTATCACACCTAGCATGAATCTCATTAAATACATGAATGATAAGTTATGGTAGCTGAAAAACATTAAAATAAATCATACATTCATAAATAATAAAAGAACTATTTTCATGAATAATAAAGACAAGAATAATATCAACAAAATTAATAATTCATATTTTTAGATATAAGATTAGAAGATTATAGACAATTCATAAATAGTATAATTATAAACACTTTTTAATTTAGGCACTGATAAATATGAATAATTCACTTTTATCTAAACTGAACATTTAATGTTATCATTTAAATAGTTTCAAAATCAACCTTTTAATATTTTAGAAATCTGTGTAATTTATGAATAATTTTACTATTTAATGATAAACATTAGATAAGTTATGCAATCATTTATATGAATCACGCATTTTTTAAAATAAGGTTACTAATATAAACATTTTTTATTTATATGTACAATATATTAATAAATAAATATAAAAACATTTATATTTAACACTATTTTTACACTATAAATTGATTTCAATTATTTACCACATCTAAAAATTGATTTTTTTTTCTTGGTGTAAATCCCCCTGAATTCAATGTTGTCCTAGAGTAAATTCCTTGTCAAAGGTTTTTGAGAATTCCAAATCAAATAATTTTCCATAATATTATACTCAAAATTTCTTATAACAATGATGTTTTATTACCTATGTAAAAATATTATAATGGTAATAGTTATTCTTATTATCAATAATACCAATCTATTTTGGTCATATGGTCATGCCTTAGATTATAGTAATTTTTTAATATCATTTTAGAAGGAAATGACTATTTCATAGAGTCGTCATTCCACTTAGCCAAGGAATTTTTTAACAAACATGATAAGTCCAAAAATATATTGGAAACAATAACTCTATAATTTTATGTTCTCATTGTACAGGAAACTATGAAATATTGGCTAGATAACAATGTCATAGTGAACTTGAGAGATTAAACTATGTTTTTTCAAAGCTCATTTATGTCAGTTTCACTTGAACTATCTCATAGTATTTAATGAACGAAATTATTTTTGATAATTTTATGCTTAGTTCTAGTAAAAAATAAATCTAAGTGATTATTTTGTATTGGTTTATGTTATAGTACCTAGAAAACTCATTTTCTAATTTTCTACATTTAGTAAAAAAAGTCTAGTCATGTATATATTTTCATTGATACCACTAAAGGGTTTTAGTGGGATAAATATTAGTAATAATATAACAGTAGATAGCTCCAAAACCCATAAAACTCAATATATTTCTATTTTTTAGAATAAACAATAAAATAAAGAAATAGAAACATACTAAATTATCTATTGATTCGTCTCATCCACAAAAGATTGAAAATGATCTTTGAGAAGAAACTAATGGGTTCCTTTCTTCTAGGGTATCCATAGGATGCACAAATATCCATATGCTCAAAAAGGATATCCCTTATGTTGTGTTTTTTTGTAACCTTGATTTTATAGGTTTTATAGAAATTAAAACGAGAATATTTAATTTGTGGAATTCTAACAATTTAAAAACACTTCATGGGTATTTACCCATCTAATATACAAATCCAAAGATTATAATGGTAAAAAATAGTAATTCTATCATTTCACAAAATTCCCCAAAGCTTCCACTCATTGATACATATAGTTTAATCACCTTAATAATGGTTCAATATTTAAATAATCTTGAAATATTTCCAATATTCCTCTAATCATCATCGTTAGATGAAAAATTTAATGTCCAATAGCTTTGATCTATAGAAATATCAATCTTTCACGTTTTCATAACATGTTTACATTAACATCACCACAATATGGTGACACTAAACATTTCATGGAGTTACTTTTATTGAATATTTATATTATATACACCAGTTACTCACAATGAAAATAGAAATAATATTGAAAACAATATCCAGAATTGTTGTTTCCCATTAATCTCTATATGATGAATAAATCCAAATATTCAAGTAAGTTTATATTAGTATCTCTCTACAAATTTTATAGATTTGAAATGGTTACGTAAATGTGTATTATATCATGCAAACACTTCTAATATACTTCCAAACAAATTCTAATTTTTCTACCAAAATTTTCCATCCTCAAAAACCACTTTTAATATCATTATTAGCATATAAAAAATTCTTCGAAGACCAGGAAAATGAATCTTTAAAATATTATATATTTATATTAATTATAATTATAATTTTTTTCCAAAAAACCTAGGAAAATAATTAAATTTCAAAGTAAATAATTACATGGTTTCTTATTAAATGTATTGAATATAGAAACCATGGTCATTCAAATCCATATCCTCCAAAAAATTTGTCCATATACTTATTTTAATCCTTATATTTGAACAAAAAAATTTGATATGTTTTTTATGATATGATGTGGTTTTATCATTGAAAAATAAAATTGCATATATAAAAACTCAATTGTAAAAATTCAAGCACCACAACCTTTAACATTATCAGGTTCCTATTATTTTGTTTAAAAATTATGTATAAAATACTAAAATAATTCCCACTAACCATTTTGATAAATACCACTCTGAAGTTTAAGTATTTAAAATGAAATATAGTCTATTTTTTATATGTATTCTCATTTTATCAACCAGAACAAGAACCACGATAATATTTCCTCCATATAAGATAATGAATCATAATTTAATTTTAAACCATGACATCGACCAATACATCGCTCAAAAAAACCATAAACTATATGGATTTTATAAAATTTCCTCTCTAAAAATATATACCACCATGATGGTAGTTTCCTAGATTATAATGTGTTTTATGTAACCATGTTAGATTTTGTCATCTTGGTGTCTCTTCCTACCATTATTATTCCTTAAATTGACCTAACTAGCCAAGGTCTTTAAATTTCCTTCCAACCATAATTGTGGTCTCATATTCATAACACGATGTAACCAATTATGGTGGGGGTTTTATATCTTTAATAAAAAACATCTTCAAACCTCACCAAATCGTCTCCATACTCCATCAATATTAAATGAATATTAAAATTCTTCCTTTAACATAAATTTAGGCGAAAATAATAAAATAAATCAGTACTCATCAACTAAATCATTAGATCAACATTGATTCCATCATTTTTACCCTAAATAACTTAGGTTCCAATATTACACCCCTTTGGGTAAATTGGTAATCTTAAGTGAAATTAAAGGTTCTTCATAAACTAAAAAATTAAATTGTAATATAAAAGTTCATAAATAACTCTAAGAATAATTGAACAATGAGCATTTTAGAATACAAGAGTTCATGGTAGATTTATATGAATCCTTGAAATTTAATCTTTATTCAAAAAATTATTGAATGCTAAAAATTATATGGATGTCCATATTTCCATGGTTCTTTGAAGTTATTCTCCACGGATTGTGTCTCCAATTTTATCATGCACCATGAATCCCCACTCAAATGAGTATTTTTACTTATTTATATGAGAGTGATGCTTTTATTACTCTAGTAAAATTAAAAAAATTACCACCTTATCTATATTACATTAAATTCTCCCTTTGGTCAATAAAATTAAAGGGTAAATTCTTAATAAATATGAATATTCATAATATAAAATATATTCATAGAGGTGGATGAGATATTTTAAACCTCTTTAATATTTTTAAAGTGGTTTAACACTGATATTAAATCTATTTCTCTTTGTTTCCAATGAGTCCATTGGTTTTGTGAATATATCTAAAACTTTTTTATTTTTTATAATGTGATCCACCATGACATCTATATAATAAAACTTATCATTAATAAACTATTACAATGTTTCCTTTTTTTCCATGAATGTTGTATAATGTTGTTTATATGTTTGATGAAACTTTTTTGACACAAAAAAATCAACATTTCCATCTTTACATTATCAATAATATCCTCTATACTCTCTGATTTTATCTCTACTTTTAAATATTTTATTTAGTGGTTCACATTGTTCATCACACATCACTTCCTCTTATTTATGTTTTGAAAAATCCTTATGTGGAGAAGTTTGAGGTTTTATATAATTTTAATGGGAAACACCATATTATTTAATATAAATATCTTCTAAATCTGAATTACAAAAAAAATCCAAGTATTTTACTCAACCACTTTTACAAAATTTCTTTGGATTATCTTCGCGATATGTTTTTTAAAACAATTTTAGGCTTTACTCTCCACTGAGAAGAAAATAAACATGCCCTTATAAATTGTATAACCAAATTTACCTTTAGTTCCTTACTTATTTTGAATAAAAAATTTGATATTAAAATATAAAATAAGATTTGGAGTTTCATTAATTTAATTCCACATCTCTTATATTTTTCTCTTCTCATTAGGATATAAAAAACTACATATTTTGAGTGTATACCACCATTTGTACCACTTATTCATAATAGTTCAATGAAATAAAACTCTCAATGAGTAGTTTATTCTCCATGTTATTCAATATTTAGTATCAAATTTTATAAAATCAGTTTTTTTTTTGTATCCCAACATATGTAACCAAATTTTTATTCCATTACTTTCCATTAAATTTTCAACTATAATGGAAGTGAACAATATATGTTTTCATATCAATGGATTTTTATTATCTTCCCAAATTTATTATTGTCTCATATATGGTGTTATTTTATTTATGAAATCACTTATTTTTTTGTAATAAACATAATACAATTCAGCCAACTATATCTATCCATAAATAAAATAAAATATTTTTATCCTCATGTATAATGATGTGTATTAGGACTGAAAACGTCGGTGTAAACCAAATAATTAATTTATAAAGAATATTCATTTTTATATATATATTTCACACAACATATAAAATTATAAAATAATCACACAATAATTCAATTTAAAATTTAGAGAATCATTTTTTCAGAAGATTTATGTGATTTTTCATACTTTATTGATGAATATAGATATGTCATATATGACACAATAATTTATCATATTCAACCATGATAAAAATATTTTTATTATTTTCCACTTGGTAGAGATTATTATTTATCCTCAATACATTCATAAATGAAGTTAACACATTACTTTTTATTAGGTATCACTTTTTTGAATGCTAATTTGATTCATGAGTCACAATGTGATGTTAAGTGGTTTCAGGTTTTTCATTCACGATGATAATGGGAACAAGTTTCATTGTTTTATGTTAAATTAGAGTTAACATCTTTTTCTACCTTTTTCAAATAAAATGAACATAGAAAGGCATTTTATGACATATTATAGTGTATGATATAATGTGGTTGAATGTCAGTTGTCAGATCACTCTCACCATCTTTATAATATTGGATATCATAATTTTTTTTTCTTATTTATAGTGTATGGATAGATTTTATCATGGTGTATGATAAAATCAAAACATTTAGTTTTGTTATTTTTAATAATCTCAGATATAAGTGATATCATATAATACATTTGAAACCAGGTCTCGTGAAAATATTGTATCAAATAATATTTATAACATTGTATTTATCACTATAAATTACTAGTTCATGTGTAATATTCATTCAGCCCCATATGTATGGTTAAATAGGCTATAATTATTAGCGATTATCCTAAAAATATCAATAATTCATCTCTATTGTATGGTTAAGTAGGATATCCACATCAGATTAAACTGATGTCCTGTAGAAAGTCATGTTTTATGATAGGTTCCAACATAATGTACACCATCACCCATGTAAGATGCCAAATTGTGTTATATGATTGATATTTGGACTATTAATAGTAAAATATGATGTAATAAAAATTGTATAAATTTAATATTTTATCATATTTTCTTATATGTTATAAATTTTTTATAAATGAAAGGTGTTGGACAATGTAAATAGGTGATTTTCATGCCTAAATTAAATATAAAATGTTCTTAATAATTTATCATGTCAATAAAATAAATAAAATAATTATTTATTAATTTATTACTTTTAAATATTCATGTTTAGAAATTTTTTATGAATTATGAAAAATGTGTATGATTTAATTTATATGATAAATTGCTTCTTATAAAATTTTCCTACCATGCATTACAAACTAGGTACAATAACATAAGATTTAGTTTTCAACTGCCTTGATTCCATTATATAATTAATATTATTATATTAAACTTAGTTTTTTGATATATTTCATACATATTAGGTGATATAGTTATGATATGACTGAAATATCTCTTGAGTAAAGTATCCATGGGTATAGAGTCTTTTAGTTAAACGTCCCACTAGCCTAGAGGATTATTCCTTTTTTAGAAAAGTGGGGTTGTCTATCTATTATTTTCCTAGCACTTCCCAAAAATACCCATCTGGATAAGCTATGAATAGAACTATTATAATACCTAATGGGAATTCCAAATCCCCATGTGCATGTTACTAGTAATATAGAAATCAATGAAAAATATAGGGAAAATTTTTCCAACTAGAAACAAGTGTCATAGATCACATATAGAGAAAGATAAACATAAAATAAATATGACATAACCAAAAAGAAAAAAAGTTTAAGTGTTAAAATCAAGGAAACAAGTTAGACAAAGGTGCATGTCTAGGAAAAAAACAAAAATCCACCTAGACTAACAAAAAAATTATGTCATGCATGGAAAATATCCCACCATTTGAAAACCATCTACCCATGCCTAGCTAACATATACCTCACTACCTCACTATGGGGGATTTCCATTTCCTACATCATATTAAATAATTTTCACACACTAAATGGTACGTGATTGGTTGACCTAAATAGGCTTAGTAGAATCCCACCCAAGTGTTCAATAAAATATCTCTATCAAATAATCACAATATACCCAATTTATAAAAAACATGGAACGATAAATATATTTAGATTTATATCAAAATAATCATACAAATTTTCCCCCATTTACAATTCTAAACCAAAATAAAAATAATAAATTTTGAAATTACATTTCAAGTAAACCACATTAGATTTATCAAAGCATGAATCACATATCAAATCAATGTTAATAAAATGAAAATAAAATACACAATGAAGATCACCTGTAGGATAAAGTAGGTTCAGGATAGCTTGGTCACTCATACCTCAATAATAAGTGAAGACTTAGTGCACTAAACAATCCCCTAGTACATGGGTCCTAGGAAACAGAGGAATACACCATGAGTGAACATCGTACAATTTCATAGAATTAAGTCCATAGGACATTGGCCCTAGGCAATATAGAAATCCCCCCCGAGTGAACCCCTATGGAAATAATGAAAATGACCATTACTAAACCCCCTAAAAGTTACCCAAGACTCCCATGTTTTACATATGTCAAACATTTGAAAAGGTTTTCTCATACTTCATAAGAAAATTTTATAAACAAAACCTTTTCTATTCAAAATCATTCTTTGAAAACTAATTCCACAAACCATTTCATAATTCATTAAAAATGAATTTATTTTACCCAATCAAAAAGAAAAATATTTTATAAAAAATCCATTTATGTAGACATATCAAAACAAAAAAACATCATTCAGATCAGTATTTAAAAAAATATAGAATACTAGAATATATACGGTTCACCAAACATATGGTAGAAACAAAACTACCTACCTCACACTTGGGTCTTATGCCAACCACAATGGGATCCAAGCACTAGAAGGAAGGGAAAACTATATAAATTAATAGGAGACCCTAAATATTGATTATTTCGTCTTAGATTCCAATTTCTATAAGAACGTGGTATTCAGATAAGATAGATAAAAATATACCTCAAAGGTTAAACACGCTACACCAAAATCGACAAGTGATTTAGACACCTATAATAAAACACATGATAAATCTATAAAGGATCGAGAGGTTACATAAAAATCTATAGATTCCAACAACACAAAACAGATATTCTTCTAACTCTAGGAAGTAAATAATAATGTTATGACACTTGATCAAACTTACCAAAGTGGTAGAAACTAATCATCAGAAGATAAAAACTCCATGAAAATGTGATAGGGAGATCAAAATATGTCCCTAGAGATCCCATGGATTCATTCAAGGAAAATTAGGCTTGAAGGGTATGATTAAGATGATAAAATAATGTATTGTAGGGGAAAAAGATAAATATTACCCTTATTAATTTAACACAGCCAGATTCCGTAGGCTATCCAGTGGTGTCAAGCAGCCACATAAGAAGTATATTAATAACTAGGTGATGGCTCACTACTGAATGGCTGGTAGATTTCTTGTAGGAACTCTAATATTTCAGCATGACATCGGTGGGTTGGTGCCTCCCACCAGTAGGATAATGGCATTTTATATCAAAAATTTAAGTCTAATGAACATTAAAATTCTAGTGTGTCAAATTTGAAACTATTCGATCCCAAAATATAACATCATAAACATATAGTGGGGATGCACCTAAACCAGTATATTATAATTATCCACACTATATAACTTTAATTCGTATAAATTCCCCTTAAAATGATCCCTTACAAAAAGAAGAGCCCACTACTTTCTCACTATTGATTCATGCCCCTAGGTCTCATCAAAATCTGATCAATTATAACTCTTTGAACAATGGAATAGACTTCCCATGCTAAAATTTCATCCAAGATTTATCAATATCCACTTACTTAACTACAACTAAAATTTATATCTCCAACTAAATATTCCACCAATTCAAAACAAGGGAAGGATCGGTCTAGTAATTCTTGACCTATGATATATAAAAAAACATCATGAATACCTATTGAATAATCTATAAATTCAAATATGTAAGAAACCTATCTAATACTCTTAGTGATCTAAAGTGTTTCAATTTATCTCAGATAAACTCCCCCAATTTCAAATTATGACAGTGACCCAATAGAGAGGAAACTTTCATGAAGACTCGGTCACCGACAAGGAACTCCAAAGGATAGTTTTAGGTATCTGTATAGTATTTCTACTGACTCTGGGATATAACCATGAACCAACATTTAACCTAAATCCTCTTTTATGTCAACACAATGATACATAGTTCTAAAATAGAGGCCTCATAGAGATCCATTATAATCAATGACTGGTATCTATTATTATAAGACAACTCAAGCAGTCCCAAATGGTTGTCCAAATATCTTCTATAATAGAAGATATATGTATAGATAATATCACCTAGAATCTATATAGAATGATTCTTCGGGATATCAGTTTATAGATTTCAATATTTACTCAACTAGAACCGAGTCTCCATCACCTTTAAGAGACATTTCTATAAATGTGAGATTAACATGGGATCCATTTCACTAACAATAGTAGGATGAACTCCATAAAACATCACAATTTCCAACACATACAACTTACCCATATCTTCACCTTTGGTGGTATCCAAAAGAAGAAGTAAATGAGATAATTTCATCAATTGATTGATTACCACCTAAATATAATTATTTTCTCTTGGAGTTTGTTGTAATCTGAATTTAAAGTCCACAGACACATCATCCCATTTCGAGACTAGTAGGGGAAGCGGTTCGATTATAACAAAATGTTTTGGATTCTCTACCTTAATCTATCGAAATATGTAATTTTGAAACACATAATTATAAATTTTTCACTTGATAAATGGAAACTATAAAATTCATCTCATGTTACAATAAATCGTAAAAGTTCCATCATGAAAAACCTATGAATAACTTTGAAAATCATGTATCACTAACCTTTTGAAAGATAAATGGATGAAAAATTGAATCCTAAAGTGAAATATTCCATCATATGGGAGAGAACAATATGGAATAGTTTCCCCACCATATAAATAATCTATAATTACTTTGAAATAATCATCTTGATACTTTACCTATAGAATAGACTCAATAATATATGATAAAAAATTGAACACTAGTCAGAACCATACTTGAATCATCCTTCGGTGCATCCAGATGCTACTAAGTGAAAAACCCCATAAAATTCCACTTCTATTTCACTTTCAAGAGATTATGAGAATGAAATTTACTACTAAGAGAGTTAGTGGAAACATTATCCTACCTTGGGGTGTAGGCAATATCAAATTAAAATGTATGGAGGTACTCACCTCATCGCCTATTCCAATGGTTTAGGTCCTTCTAAGATAAAATATTACACTAGATATTTTAACAAGAAAATTCTATGAACCTCTCCAAGAAAATATAGTGTCCCCAACACTTGAGATAATATATAATAGCAGGGATCTATATTTCATGACTATGATAACTCTTCTTATGCTGCTGAAGATGATTAGAACCAAACGCCACCAAAAAATCATCCGTTATAACCACACATCTCATCCAATAACTAGAATCCTCCCAATAAACCACATAGATATTACTATATTCTGGAATGATAGGTGTGTGATTCTATGTCCAATTACATTCCAACTTATAAAAAGGGGAATGAAACTTAGAATTACGTGATAATTTCACCCCTTGGTATGAGTATTTGATTTTGGTGCAATATTTGATAATTTTTTCATGAACTTCCTATAATACCTAGCTATGACATGGAAGATATATATCTCAAAAACGTTTCATGGCTCTTCCCATGACAAAAGATAATTCAAATTTTCAAATCAATTAAGTGAACATGTTCCAAAATCATATTCCATAAGAACATCGCCTCTTGTATCTTGAAATTTCATTTTGACAGCTTCACATAAATTTAGATAATTCTAATGATTCTTAAATATAAATTTATATGATACTAATGTTCTTTCTAAGTTATCATGTAGAATAGTATATCGTCTAAAAATAATAAAACAAAGATATAAATATACTGGTGGAATATATGTTTTATCAGAGATATAAAAACAATAGGAGCATTATTTATGACAGACAACATCAAAAGATATTCATAGTGGTCATACGTACGTCTGAATGTATTCTTTAGGATATTCGACTACTTAACTCTGAGCTAGTGATAACAAGATAAATGATTGATTTTCAAAAACCACTTTCCATTTATTTACATAATCAAAAAAGACATCTAAATTAGGCAAAAAATACTTATTCTTAGCATTTAACTGATTTATCTTCAGATAGTCTATGCATAGATGAAGAGAACCATCATCCTTCTTGGTAAGTAACATATGAGATTACCATGGTGAATCACTTGAATGAAAAAAGACCTTTTCTAGTTGGTCATCCCACTAGATCTTATTGTCTTTGAACATAATAAGTTCCACTTGGTCAGATGGTATAAAAATAATATTCAAAATAGGAACTAGGTCGATAGATAACTCTGCCTCCATCTTTGGAATAAGACCATTGATATTAATTTGGAAAACATTTAAAAAGTCTCAATCAACCAAAGGAAGATCAACATGATGAGAAACATCATTATCCTCAACTAAAACAGCAAACTAAATATTATTAAAATCTAGATAATAAGTTCATGTATAACCAGACCTCGGATCAGTCACACTGAAACACTAGAGATCTCTCATCAAAAGAAAATAAGGAAACATTATGAAGATTAAAAGAAATATCATGTCATTGAGAAACCATCCAATTCATCCCAGTGATTATGTTAAAATGATCTAGATTAATAAACAAAAATTCACAAACTAACTCCACATTATCTATCTAAATAGAACATGTAGGACAATGAAACGCATGCTCTTTCCTCTAGCCAATAGACATTGTTAGCTCTATAATATATTATATGAGCTTCAGTGGATGTTTCAACATAAAAAAAAATTGGTATATAAAAAATTATTTGAGGAAATAGTATAAAATAAATTTTTTTACATAAAAGATACAAAAGAATGGTACATCTCATAGTAGCTAGACCCACAGCAACGTCCACTAGAAACACCTCCAATGAATTAAACTGCTTCACTCTTAAGTAATATGGTTAGAGTCTTGTTTAAATTGAATGATATGACAATACCACAGTGGCCTTTTGAGTTTAGTATAATTTACCATATCGAGGAATAGAAAAATACTTGAAGAAACTTTAAATATGACCTTAATAACCACATGCATTGTAGTTCTGTGCAGGTGTGGGTATAGTTTTCCAAGTGATTCCTTCCTTATCACACTGGTAGAATGTTAATGGTACATTAAAATAAATTAATTATATAGTAGTAAAATCTAGTATCTAATAACTACCTCCACCATCCTAGTGACTATCATTTCACTTTCTTTTCTTAATATGGGCGCTTTTGAAAATTTCCTTGGGTGGAAGTGAATACCTGAAAAAGCATGTATTTCATTCCATATCAATCTCCTCTATCTTGACCCTTCCATACACTTTAGTATATGTGGTGAGATTAAAAATATAAACCTATAAATTTATTTTAATTCACAATACTTCAATGTATTTTTGATCCTTCATCTTACCATTAATGCCACCTTAGTAAAAAGTCAAACCAACTCAAAAAAATGGTTGGTGTACTCAATACCCAAACTATCTACCTTCTAAAAATATTTTCACTCAATAGAATTCACCATAATAATACATTCCTAGAATAACTAATGAATAATGGTATTTAATTCATTATACTATAATCCCTAAAGGTAATTATCTTGAACTAAGGAGTATCACCACCTCTTGCAAATATCCTCAAGATAAACATCATACACTTAACCATGATAGATTCATATTTCTCAAGGAATTCAAAAACCTAAATGAAATTATACAACCATTCCTCCACCACCTTAAGATAATTAATACATTTAAAAGATGGTATATTCTAGATTTGGAATTCCTACACTGGATTTGTGTCTCCTCTATCTCCTTATTGCGCCTATCCAAATTGGTTTCGAATAAGTGGTATATTCTGGTCCACTGTATGAACTATCTTTATGATATCCTCAACGAGGATCTAATAAATAGGAAGATTTCCTTGAGGGGAATTTATCAATGAACCCTCTTAAGAAACCCTTGGAATATGTCTTGGAGTCATGATTCTTCATACCATTAATAGAAGGAATTATCATACAATAAAACAATCACAATTTAAAATTTACAGAAAAATAAGTTAAAAATAGGATCTAGATCAAAACCCAATAGAGGATATACATGACCCAATATCCCATTGTGACATTAGGATAGTTATAATGAGTGTTGGATAATAACATTCTCACAACGTACCCCTTAAATATTTATAATCCCATACCTTCTCTACCAACATCCCAATACTAAGAACAACCGTGCTATGATACTAATTTTTTATGAACCTTCCAAGATAACCCATCCAAAATGAGTCCAATTAAAACTATGATAAGACCCAAAGGGTGTTTCCAATACCTATGGGCTATTGAATATCACCCGAGAATCCAATGATAATTATAGCTAATTATTTTCCTAACATAAAACAAGAGACATCACAAATATATATAGAAAGATAACCAGAAAATAAATATAATATGTCCAAAAATAAGAAAAGTGGTTCAGATAAAACTGGGGAAATAATTCAAACCAAGGTACATGTCCAAGAAAAAAACCAAAATCTATTCAAACTAAGAATAATAAATCCATGTGATATATGGGAAACATCCCATAGTCTCACCACCATCTACACATGCTCAGATAACATAAACCTCACTACCCCACTGTAGTACTTTTCCCTTTCTTGTATTATTCAAAAAAAGGTCCACACACACGTAAGGTTATATATCTGTTGTCAAAAAAAAGGGTTAGTAATATCCCACCCATGTTTTCTACAATAAGCCTCTTTCAAATAATCCAAATATAATCAATTTATGAAAAACTTGGCATGATAAAAATGTTTTCACATTTATATCAAAATCATGGTAAAACATTTCCCCTTTTTAAAAATATAAATAAATCTATATAATACATTTTAAAATCAAATTTCAAGAAAAATTATTTACATTTATCAAACCATGGATCATATATCATAAAAAATTAAAAACAAAGAAAAGACAAAGACCAATAGAGATCTCCCATAGGATAACATAGCTCCAAGATAATAAGGTTACTCATACCTCAATAATAAATCAAAACATAGTGAACTAAACAAAACATTAGGATACATAGCCTAAGAAACATAGGAAAACCTTGGGATTGAACCCCCTATAATGTTATATAATCATGTCCCCAAGACACAGGGCCTAGGGAATAGAGGAACACCCCATGAGTGAGCCCCCCAAAAAATGTCCTAAAACTAAACACTCTCCTAGGTACCCAAGGATCCCAAGTTCTATATATTTAAAAATGATTCAAAATTAATTATCTCACTTCATAAAAAAAATTTCAAAGAAACCCTTTTCTATCAGAAATCATGCTCTGAAAACCAATTTCAAAAACTCATTTCATAATTCTTTGAAAACCAATTTGATTTTACTAAAATAATGGGGCAAAGTATATTTTACCAGAATACATTATTCACACATATGAAAACAAATAGGGACCTTTCTAATCATTATTTAGAAAACAAGTTACCTAAATAGAGCATATACGGCTCATCAAACATAGGTTATAGATAGAACTTCCTAACATACACTTGGATTGAATGACAACCAAAATGGGATCTATGCATCCAATGGAAAGAAAACACTAGATAAATATATGGGATTCTATAAAAATCAATTCCCATGTATTATCATTTATTCTTAAAAATTTCATGTTTCGTGGATAAGATAGACCAACACATACATCAAAGGTCACACGTATCACACCATAATCAATAATAGATTTAGCCTCCGTGAAATAAATGCATGAAGATTCTATAAGGGGTCGAGATAGGTTTTATCATGTTCAATAGATTCCAAAATTGATGAATATATCCACCTTTAACTCTAATAAGTAAGGTAAATGTGATTAGATTATTTCAAATTTCCATGTAGGGGAGGAACTGATCCACTAGAGGTCAAAAAAAAATGAAAACATGATGGATAGAGCCCAAGTAGTCCCTATAGAGCCCATGGATTTGTTCAAGGTGAATTGGGTTTTAAGGGGATACTAGAGACTATTAAACTAGGTTTTGAGGGATAATGGACTTATATTTCACTTGTTAATTCAGCCCAACTCGATTCCACTTCCTACATGGTGGTATCCATTGGCTGGATGGCAGGCATTGCAAAAGTGTAGTGACCACTTTCCATCCTATCATCTGGATGATGGAGGCCTTTTGATTGGATGGTGTCCATAGGAATAATTTCAATATAATTGGGCTCCTAACCTAGGGGATGGTGGACTCTCATTGGCTAGATGGTGTAGTTATTAAAGGAACAACAATATTCTATCATGCCACCAACTGGCCAGTGGCTCCTGGTGGTTGGCGGATGGCCTTCTATAACACTCATTTAAGGACAAGGCACATTGAAACTCTACTAAGTCTCCTCTAACACACCCTAAAACCAAAATATATCCTCTTAAACATAAAATATGTGATTTATCTAGACATTTATGTTATAATGGATCCAACCTTACTCATGTAAAGATTCTCAATTTCATATAATTCTAAATATTTACATGAAAAGTGTTTTATATTCATTATTCAGGTGATATATTTGGTTGTGTGTTAATAAATTTGACCTATATTTTTTTAGTACTGTAAAAATATAGGTTATAAAAATATTTACACATTAATATGGTTTTAACATATAATTTTGGTGGATGTAATAGGGATTCTAAAATTAAATATTCAGAAGCACGGATAAATAAAGGAATAAAACATGAGATGATAAATATTTCGTAGGATGAAATAGTTTTAGATTTAATATTAATGTTATTTATATTAAATTTTTGAGACATTAAAATGAATCCCCATAAACAATGTTTGTGATATTTCTTCAGAAGAAAACACATTTCAAAACCACAACCATCCAACTAGGTAGGTCATTCTAAAGTTGGGTGCACATGGGTTATCTTGTGTAAAGAATGAAAATTATGGGTGACCCTAAAAGGATTATGTTCCCATATTCCAAATTAATATTTGGGTTATAATTGGTTTGGAAACCCTAATAGGATTAGGATTTCCAAGTAATATAGTTAATTATTCTATATATGAGGGATTTGGGAAAACATTTTTCCACTCAACTATCCAAGATTCTTATTTTTTATGATGGGAATAATCCCCTAAAAAAGAACTAAGTAATCAGATAAATGGTAGTGAGACCAAAAATTTAGTAAAATATAGATCTTTTCTCACTAAAGGTAATAATATATTAGTTCATCATTTTAATGGGAGTACTTTCATTAAAATCCGTTAATAAAAAGATATAAAACATAATACCCATAAAAAGATATTACATTGTTTAGATTATTTTATAACACACCTATAGGATATCTATGAGATCACATATATAAGGGGTGAATCAGTTATCTAAATTCCTTTTATGCTCCTCCAATGAATAACCTTATCCACTTTTTGATGTGTAATGATCTAATCTGTCTTCACATCCACACACACACCAATACAAGGGAACCTAATATATTTACAAGGTTTACCTATCAATGTGAGAAGGCTAGTACTTAGTGTGATATGTGTTGCTCTAGGATCACACTACCCATTGGAATTATCATCTAAGTACAAGTGGGAAAGTTATAACCTTTAAAATTTTTCTTACATGTCTATTAACAATGATTTTGTGCATCCCACACCATAAAAAGATAAATTTTTGGTAATTGATGTTTCATTAACCAAATATAATTTTTTTAAATTGTTTATCATGATGATTTATTTCACTACTACACTACATTCATAGCATAAATCAAGTAGAACATAATCTTCAAAATTGTATAGGGAAAATTTTCTTCTTCACTTCATATGTAGAACACATGTACACAAAAACATCAATCTTCTAACACTTCATTAATTCTACTTTGGACAATCACATAAATTAATTTTTTTCACATATACATAACATATTATATTTTATTCTCTCCTTCTGCTTTTTACAATTCTTATTTCTATTTTTTCAATAACATTTTCATGTCTGAACAGTATTCCTAATTTATAAACATTCAAATTTGAATTTTAAATTCAAATTTAAATAATATTCTTCAATCATATGACATGGATAATATTCCAATTAATTGCAACCTTAAAATTCAAATTTTTAGTTATAATAGTCTAAAATAATCACCAATCCTCTTAGATAAATCCAATCCATCAAGGTTATTTGAACAGTCTGGTTTCCATTCTTTATAGCATAGTTTCCTCTATTGTAGCATATCATAGTAGTTAAAAACATTTATTTTTCACTACTTAAAAAAAATTATCATGATATAACATTGTGATGTAGAGTTCATCCAATATCCTGTGGCAAAGAAATAAGTGACCAGACTCTTTTCTCGTATTGAAGACTTTCATATGGTGTCAAAAACCTTTTTTGATGTGTAATATCAATATAGTGTAGGATAATAAAAAATCATAGAGACAAAAAAATATTCCTTTACATTTAGTCGTGGTCTTAATTCCATAGAATGATCACCTTATTACAACGTGCATCGCATTATGGTGATTCCTTTGTGGAATATAGGTCCTCAATATTTCAAAGACATGGAAAAATGATCATAATTTTTTTTGGGTAGTATCCATTTACATAGGATGTGTATTACATCAATTAGGTAGTGCCACCCAAAAACTAACTCCGTCTCCTTTTCAGTGTTATATCTATTTTCTATTGCATGCCTTCTTCTATAATTTACTTTTATTGTGAAATACCTTGATTTGTGATGTGGGACTCCTTTCTTCGATATCCTTTTTCAAAAAATCCAATCATGATATATAAGCACTACAAACTAATATAATATTCCTCTACATTTGTCTCAAAACACAATCACCACATAATAAATTTTATTTTGGATATCATTTATGAATTGAAAATAAAATACAACATATTGAATCACATCCACTCCAATATCTTTTTTAACTAACTCCTTAAAAATCACCACAACACACACTTTTTCCAACAACCCCCCCCCCCCCCCCCCCCGACTTTTTTTTCATCCAAGGAACATAAAACACTAAAAACCAATAATTTTTTAGTAATGGATCACCATTAAATAATTATAATCCAACATAAGACAATTTGGTGTTGTAAATAAGAAAATGGAATAAATAATATCATGGTATCAACAAGAAGTGAACTATATTAAAATATAAACCTATAAAACGTTATTTATGATGATATACCACTTAAAATGATGTTATGATAATTGAAAATAAATCAATCATATTATAATCAATTCTTCACCACCACCATC
Source organism: Viscum album (assembly GCA_963277665.1). Classification (NCBI taxonomy): domain Eukaryota; kingdom Viridiplantae; phylum Streptophyta; class Magnoliopsida; order Santalales; family Viscaceae; genus Viscum; species Viscum album. Next base: position 1,997,633,983 of record OY728151.1, read on the forward strand.
GACATCACCACAAATCATTTCTCAACAAAAAAATTCATGCATGCTCTTCAACAAACTATTAGAATAGTTAACACAAAATCACAATTCCAAACTAATAGATTTAACCTTTTAAAACTTCCCCAAAATATATTACCCTTCTAATTAGGTAAATCAAAAATCAATGGATAATCTCAAGTGATTTATGATTTAATTTTTCTCCCATTTCAACAAAAATATCCAAAGATAAGAAGAGATAGGGGAAATGAATAGTATAACATATCCTCAACATGGGTGATGTTGAACTCCTTGTATCAACATCAGATTCTAATAAGAACCTATATATAATTCCCTAGTGAACACATAATTTATCTAATCCATTTTAGGAACATATTCCAACTTCAATTCATTTCTCTCTGAAATCTACTTGATAAAGTGATATTTAATATAAATTTGATTTTTTCTTGAATTTTGTTCATGATTCTTTAAAAAAATGATATTAAATTGATTAAAATTTACATGAATAAGTATTTTATTCACCTAAACCTTAAAAATCTCCATATTGTGACTTCATCCACATTAAATGAGTTTTTCAATGAGTTTTAACCACACGTTCTACCGTAATAGTGCTTAAAGTCGCACAAATTTTATTCTTAGTGTTCCAACACACACACCTTTCATCCAATAAGAAAAATCAACATTATGTGGGTCTCTTATCATCAAAAGAATCTACCCATTCAAATTTTTACAATTTATTAGTACTAAATTTCATGTTTTATCATATTTATACCTAAATCTATAGTGCCTTTAATATATCTTAGAATGATTTTTATAACCAAAAAATGGGAATCCTTTGGTTTACATTGACATCTAGAATAAAGTGTAACAATATATACTAAATATAGCCTTGAAGTTATGTGATATAGAAGACATATAATAAATTTTATAAAAAAACTAGGATCAACATCCTTTCCTTCATAATTATTTGACATAATATTTTCACTGAAATTTGTGTGAAAACTAGCTTTGAATATTGTATTCTAATATATTAATGTTTTTCTTATCAAACTTATCTTGAGGAAGAAAAATGTAATATTTCATTTGATCAGTTTATAATATAAGAATGTACCTCATTTCTCCCTGCATAGAAATTTTAAATAATTTCTTCATCCCATTAGAAATATTGTAACACATTTCATCATCATTTGTAGTAAATATGATTCCATCAATAAAAATATTAATAATAAAATATACCACCGTAATTTTTTATATAAATATTTTATCTCCTCTTCCATTTCTAATATATATCCACTTCAAATAGGAATCAATCTGAAAATACCATGATTTTGGAATTTGATTTATTCTATATAAATTTGTATTCAACCTAGAAACATGGCTCTAATTTTCTATAAGTAATAACCCTTGTGTTTTCTAAATGTAAACCTCATATTTTAATTCACTATTGAAGAAGGAAAACATGACATCCATTTGAAAAATATTATATTTTCCTTTCACAAAAAAGAAATTATTAAATGTTATAATAGTTTCAAAACATGAAAATAGAGAATAGGTTTAAAAAAGGTCCACTACTTTAACCTATAAATATCCTTTTCACACTAGCCTTGCTTTGTTTCTCAGTAATTCTCCGTTTTCATTTAAAATGTTTTTGAAACTCCCAAATTGTTCCTATTACATTTCTGTATTAAATTTTGGGAATTAACTCCAAAGTATATTTTTTTAAAATTTGTCAAATTAATTATTTATATAATCAACCCACTCTTGATAATTTAAATCTTCTTTAATATCTTTATGTTCAACTTGAGAGAAAAATGAAGTATAAGATGTTGTCCTCAAGGTTCTCATAGTTTGTACCTTTGGTCAATGATTTAAAATGATGTTTTTGAACTGAACCAAATTTATCAAACATTGATAAGTAAAATTTAATTTTCCCCCATCAATTTAAATAGATGAATATTCTTCCCAAACTTTTACGTCTTCAAAACATTTATCTCTGTATAAAATTAGTTCAAGTTTTTTAACAAAAGGCACATCATCAACACTTATGGATCCAACTATATAATTTTAAACCTATTTTATTGATATTTTTAACACATTTAAATCAATACAATCTATGATAATTCAAATTTATTAATTTAAATAGTGATAAACTCTTCTGTTTGAAGGATATCAAAGAGAGATCCCATCAACTCCTCAATTTTCATATTTTCAAAGATTCCCATCCTTTACCATGATAAAAAATGACTACCAAACTTATGATGATACTTAGAAATTAGATATTTTTTTATAAGAAAAATCATAAGGTGAAATATCTAAATTCTTCCTATATAAACACAAGTTTTAAATATGAATTATTATACCAATAGATTTTCTCAAAAAATAATGAGAAGTATCATGATCAACTAGCATTATCCAAAAATCTCCACCAAACACTTTTTCTACCATTTAGTCATATCATTTTTTGGGTGTATATAATGAACTAAGTTCATGTAAAATTCTATGATTCACTAAATAAGTTTCTAATTCCCCATTTTCAAACTCATCTCCATTTTCTACCTAGAACTTCATAAGAGAAAAACCACATTCCTTTTGTACACCTCTTTGAAAACTTATAAACATTTTTAAGTGTGCGGATTATTCTTTTATAAACATAATATAAGTAATATAAGTGAAGTAATAAATAAAATTAATAATTTAATTATCCCCATTTGTTCATTACATCTTCATGGGTCTATACAGATATGAATGGACAAGTGCCAAATGTAGAGTACATTTAATAACTACCTTATTATGAGAGATGACAAATATTCCAATTTTCCATGCTAAACACATCATTCCTCCTTTTTTTTATTAAATTAACATTATAAAAATTATTTACTCAATATATAATATTTCTCATCATTTTTTTGAATTTTTTTAGTCCTTAAATTCCATAATTTATTCTTTTTATTCGTGAATTGTTATGATTAATTTTTAGTATCACCAAATTTGAATAAATTAATTTTGGTTTACTATCCTATAGTATCAATTCTTCCTTCCTATGGGTTTATAAATAAGAACCTATAGTTCCTAAACACAAATTAATTTCCTTCATTACAAAGTTGTTATAAACACAAGATATTTTGAATCAATACATCAACATAAATAGGGTTTTTGGATTAAATATTTTCTTTCCCAATAAAATTTAATTCAAATACTTTAACTTTTAATGATATATAATTTCTAGAAGTTTCTAATATCCTATTAAACATCTCAATTTCATTGTTTTATCCCATCAAATGAGCATCAAAAAATTCAAAAATGAAGAATTGCCTAAATATGGGTATTATTTTTTCCAAAAACAAAAAGAATAAGAAGGTGGCTAGGATCACATAGATTGTGTGAACCCCCAGAATACACACGATTTCATGACCATTTAACGACCATGTGGATAGTTTCACAAAGTTCACAAACTGTGGATGATCCAACAGGGACCCTTTAACAAGTCCAACCACTATTTTGAAGTTACACTAGACAAACAAAGGCCAGACAACAATATCTAGAAAATCTCCCATAGGTCTCATGTCTTTTTAACTTGAAGATTCCTAAAAAACCTTCCAAAAATCCTTCGATATTATGAGGATAAATATATAAAAGGGTGGGAGACTCTTGTGGTCATAAAACTAATTCAATGCATCACTGATGGGGAGAGTTATTGTACTCAATAAAAATCATACAACCACATATGGTGACCAATATTTTTAAAATAAACAAAGAAAATAAAAATTGAATAAGGAAAGATCTTCTCACAGTCATAAAAATCATGTAACTTTCCCCTGGTGACCACAAGACACCAATATAACCTAGCTATATGTTGGCCTCAATTCATGAAAGCCCACTAAAAAATCATCCTCATCACGCGAAGAGCCTCAAACATGTCTAAGAAATCTCACACCCCCCCCCCTTTAGCTCTATAAATGGTAGAAAATGTGATTTTTCATGAAATACATATGAATCTCCATTGAACCGCTTATTGGTTATGAAAAGCATCCCCAAGAGTTATAGTGATGGTCTTCGACAACATTCATCCATCCTTGTGATATCCCCAACCATTTTAAAGTAAAAATTTAAATAAAATTAAATAAGGGGGGAGCATATTTAGGTCTTAAACGTCATGTGATTCAACCTTGTAGATCTAAAAGACACCATAGGCATCCCACAACATTTCCACCTAATATTGGGAAAACTCCTTTGAAATACATCCATATCTTGAGAATGGTTCAAATAAAGTCGCCTAATATCTTTAGGGTACCCTTTAATGGGAATCATGATCTAATTAAGGCACTGGGATGTGTCTTCTAAAAAATATGAAATTCCCTTTTCATGTCTGTTTGATTAAAAAAGACAAGATAAATTGGAAATAATCCAACAAATGGGGCACTGATGGGAAGATCATGCAGTCACAGAAAATCCTGAGACATCCCCAGAATGACATTCATTCGAAACTCAAAAAACACATGAAACTAAAACCCCCACAACAACTCCATTATGTATTCATGTTATATGCACCATGAAAAAAAGAAAATAACTGAGGTGGAGGTTCCTGTAAATCACCCACCCCAGCAAGAAAAATTAATGGGTCGAGGCAGAATCATTATACAGACAGGCTTTTCCTTATAAAATTGTAGTAGAGAACCCAAGAACTAGAGAGGATTTCTTAGAGAGACTAATCTCATGACTGGAAAAGATTTCCATCATGTAATATTTAGGAGATAACCAGAATGATCATGTATCTTTCATAAGAACATTGTGTGATCACTAATAGATCATGTGAAGGAGTTTTGGCGGGTCACACAAAGACCATCCCACATATTCTATACAACCAAAAAGTCTTAAAATAATGTAATACTGAAAAAAATAAGGCATATGTAATAAAAGTCTGGAATAAAGACTAAAATATGGAAGAACATGAATAACGCATACGCTGATCCTCATGCACTATGCATAATCCACCCAGGACGATCCACGATACTAAGACATGTCACTCAATTCTTATGATTCTCTTTTAGTATTCTATTTGGATCATGTGAAGTTATTTGGGAAATTCAAAGAAACTCACATGGAACCCCTTGGGCATGACACCCTAGTCTCACAAAGCCCTCCAAGCTCGCCATCCAAAAATTTATGTGTCCTTCAAACATGTTTCCTAACTCTTATGACGGAACAAACACATGTTAGCTGAGTCCCAAAATAGAAACTAGGAATGTCAACTAGATCTTGTGATATTGTAACATCCCATTACTATTTTCAGGTATTCCTAAACCAACTTGTGTTAAATTATTAATATCTTATGTGAACAAAATGATTTATTACCGAAATTTTGATAAATGTATTAAGGTCCTTAAATGTTAGTTAACATCTGGAAATATTCAATTAAATTTTTTGGAGTTTGAAAATAATTTATTGTGATGTTCTGAGGCCCATAAAGCCTCAACGAATACTGAATAAAATTATTAGTTATATTATATTATGTGCACAGTTTTTGTTCAAAAAAATTCAATAACTTTATAACGGTGCTTCGTATGATAAATTTGATACCACTGTTATGTTGAAAATATGATTGTTTCCCTATGAGGGGTATAACATTCAAAGGCAACAGAAATTTGGATGTCTCGCTCGTGAGATAAAGTTATTAAATAATAATTAATATGCTATTTATTAAAAATAATTAAATTGCTCCCATTTGGTATGATGTATAAGAAATATGAGAGCACAAATGGGTCTAGAATGAGGGGTTTAACTTAGGTGGGATATAACATTTTTATGTGTCGGGCGTTTGGATGTCTCGCTCGGAAAAATAACCATTGTTATTTTAATTAATTATTATTCCGATTTATAATTAATAAATCATTAATATCTCTCAAATGGTTCATCATTTATGAAATCTAAGACCACCATTGTGTCCGGAACTGGGGGTCTACCCTAGGTGGGTCATAATATTCACGTTTTTTAGGATTTGGTGTTAATTAATTTTTGTGAAAAATATTTAATTTTAATTAATAAAAAAATCACTTATTTTTTTTTGAAACGTCTTCTTCAACATTCCAAAAACGCAATTACTGACCTATGGGTTGATTCAAAACCTTCTCATTTCAATTTTTTGATCTCTTTCAGTTGGTAACACATTATGGTGGAAAAACTAATAACTTCATCATCAATTATCAACTGAAATAGTGATAAAAATAGGTGTTTTAAAATGGGTTTATGTGAGCGGCATTTTTCAGGTTCTAAAATCATTGTAGGTCTTGATTTTTATTATTTTTTGATCTTATTTTCCTATTATTATCACAAAACACCCTCTTTCGCAACCATTAAACACTTGGAATCATGGAAGTTGTATCCCTATATTTTCTTACCCTTGCGTAGCATGTGGTTGAAGAAGAACTGTGAGTTTTCTTTTTATTTTGTTTTTATTTTATTTTATTTTATTTTATACTTCCATATCAAAATAAATAAACCATGTTGTAATTTAAAACAAATTATAAAACTAATATTTATATGGTTTAATTTTTAAATAAATTATAAAATGATAATTTCCCCAAATTAATCAATATTTATTATCAAAAATTCATTTATCAATTGATAGATCCCAAATAATTAAGGGAAATTATACTAATAATTATCAATGTATAATTTTGTGAGATTATTGAAGATAATTTTATACAAATTACCTTATGACTATAGTGAAAAAATTTGAAAGATAATTTCAATAATTTATCAGAAGATAATTTATCGAAAAAAAATTATCTAATGATAAAAACATGTTTTTATCAAAGAATCATTTTTCTAGATGAATTTTTCATTGAATTATCGAAGGGTAATTTTTAAAATTGTAAATAGATTATTTTTTACAAAGTTAGTATAGGATAATTATAAATAATTATGAATAGATGATTATTATTATTTATTGTAACTACAAGACAATAATTAATTTTATTTATCCAAAGATAATTATTTTAAATATTTTCAAATGATAATTGAATTATCAAATGATATTTTGATATATATATATATATATACATGAATATATATATATATATTAAAAAAGAAAAATTATGTTGAATACCACCATTGTTCCCATGTTATTTTAGGGATATAATTATTGAATGAGGTTTCTAATTATTCTTATGGATATTTCTTGTTATTTCATTCCTTAACATAAAATGATAATTCAAAGATTAACTAGGAGAGAGAAAATGTAATCACATGTAATATTTTATATACTTTTGAAATAAAATAGATGGTTGGGTTCTAGGAACCCTTTATGAAGGTCGAGAATTGGTGTGTCGATGCTTACGTTAATAATGTCGTGAGTAGGTGTGTTGAACCACACTGAATTGATTATCATTGTCGCTAACATCGACAGCCTTGAGGTAGGTGGTTCTATTTTGATTTTCCAATTTGATTACAATTGTATTGCTTAATTTAATTCAATTATTTATTTAAAATAAATTTATTAACTTGATTTAAATTGATATAATTAAGTCCAATTCCAATGAATTGGGAGATTTGAAATTATTTTGGCATGGACACATGGAACCCCCCAAATTCTATTGAATTTGGGTGAGTTTTTGGAAAATAGGCTGATTAAAATTACTACATTTAAATTATGGATCGATGGAAATGTTTTCAATTAAATTTTTGAATATAATTATGTAATGTGAATTGTGAAAATGATGAAATTGGTTTTGAATGGATTTCAAACTCAATAAAATATATTTAAATGATTTTATAGAAACCTAGTGGCTTTATCTTGTGAAAAAGAATGTTTTTTAAGAAAACATTTTTGGTTTTAAATGGAATGAAATTAGAATTTTTTAAATGGAATGAAATTAGAATTTTTTAAATGTAAGAATGATATTGATCATATTTTTTTATAGTCTTAAAATTTTTCACCCATCATGTAAGAGTACATGCAAGAATTAGGTAGTTATTGAGTTATTTGGATGCACTCTATGTTATGACAACATTCTAAAACATACATGAAACAGGTCACATCCCCGGTATGTTGGTTAAGAGTCTCCCTATACAGTGTCATAGGGATGTGTGTATACACATTTTGAAGAGTTCACATAAAGAGTGTCGAATCCTATAGTCGGTTAATACTATCATACCTTTTGGCAGATGACCATGTTGCTCACTTGTTTATTTATATTTGATATATAAGTGTATGCCAATGTTTGTTTGAACTGGTTTACAAGTCTTCTGAATTTATAAAAACTATTTATATAAATGTCTTATTTAATCCAATGTTTTAGATATATTCCATAATTTCTAAACCCTTTTCATATAGTATTTTTTCATCATTTTGAAAATGTATATCATGTTTTATTTAAATATGCTTTTGAATTTCCAAACTTTTTTACTTTAAAATTGAATTTTTTTTCTTTGGATAATCTATATTTTTAATATGTTATGGAATCTTTTGTGGTATCCTAATGGGATTAGGCTCACACCCTCATTTTTCCTTCAGTTGTTTGTATAATTTCTTCTTCCAGGTTCAAGCTAAGGGAAGGGATCTCTTGGAGTTGGATCTAGTTTTTTATCTTTGTTCTTGGTGAGTTGTGTCCTTAGGGACCTTTAGGTTTTTTTTTCCAATTTTAGTACTCGGGTTTTAGTACTTTTGGCTTTTTTATGCCTTATTGAATTCTAGTACTTTACTCCTAATGGAGTTTTCATTAGATATGCATACAGTTTTTCTTATTTTACATCCTCATTATTAGTGGAAAAAAGAGTTCCCATTTTCATGTTGTAAGATGCCTTGTGCTTGTCTAAAAACCATTGGGATTGAGAATGGCCTTTGGGATATGTTAGGGCCGGATCGGTTATCTAGTTACCAGGGTACCCAGGCTAGTTCGTGAAAAAATGGTATCAAAGGCAGGTTGAGGCTTTATCCTGAAGACAATATTCTTTTGTGAAATCTTGTCGACACATAGGATGTAGTTGCAATTGAGTGCCTAGTCAGCTCTCACCACAATGAACCTTAAGTCTCTAGGGGTGGATAGGGAAATACTTCTTGTGGTGTTGTTCTAGTCCTTTCCCTATTGTGATTTTGATAGAGTGACATCCAAATATTGTTTTTTCAACTATTGAAAATAATTTCTATCATTACACAGTCGAAGTTTTAATCTAATTTCTTCTTGTTGAATACTTATTTTGTATAACATTATTCTCCTGAGAATACATTCAAATCGGATCTAAGAGGATGCTACTACTAAACCTCAACGAGTGAATCATGTTGTGGATCTGAATCTAGTTGAGGTGATTGTGCATACTATCCAAGATTTGGGGAAGGCACCACCACCAGTCCACATTCAGGCTCCAGTTGTGGATCCTCTAGGGGATGTTCTTCAAAATAATTCTCAAGAGTTCATTCACTAGTAACATCTTATTTTCAAGGGCTCCACTAATCCTCAACATGATGAGGAATGGTTGGGATATAAAGAATGTATGTTTGAGTTCTTGGAGACAATTGATGAGATCATGATGATGTGCACCACCTTTGTGTTGGGGGGACCAAGCTAGGTATGGTGGGATATGATAGTGGGGACAAAGAAACATGGGGGACAAGAGTGGAAGGACATCAAGTTATTTTCACTAAACACTTCTATCTAGATTCAATGGTATTTGACAAGGTTGTTGTATTTTTCAAGATTGAGCAGGACAACAGAATTGGGGCTCCTAAAGATGTTTAGGGAACCTGTAGAATCCCTTCCACAAATTTTCCATTCTGCATAGCGGCGTGAGCTTATCAACACTTAAAAAACTAAGGGGCAATCAAATTTTCCCTGTATAAAATTTTTCCAGCCACATGCATCTGAAAAGAATCTTCTTCACGTAGTGGAAGAGTCTCTAGAGAAAGAAGATATTGGTCCAACAACCATGAGAGGTACCATTATTATAGCTTCATTATTGGTGACTACTTTATATGATACTGGTTCTCTCACTCATTTATTTCAACTCGTTTTGTTAATCTTAATTATCTTTCTATAGAGACTTTTTCTTGTGAAGTGGATATTATTTCACCCCTTAGAGTGATGAGAGAGTAGGGTCTCCTTAGTCCCGCTCGTGTCTTCTCTCTATCATATGTCGAGATTTCTTGGAATTTTTTGGTTCTCAACATTGAATCTCGAGACATAATAATGGAGATGTATTGGGTCATTTCTAATAAATCCTAGATCGATTTCTATCTTCAACGGGTCTACCATAATACACCCAGTGTGCCTCTTGTCTTTCAAGGAGAATGTGACCCAATGTCGAGCTGAGCTGAACCTTCATATCCAAAGTTGGGAAAAATGATGTATGTGTTTGGTTTTGATCAAGAGAGAGATTCTATGAGTGGGGATCTCCCTCTAGTCATCGTTGATTTTCTTAAAGTGTTTCCTTTTGAATTCTATAGTTAAGTCCTAGTTGGATGAATTTCATGAGGATATGCTTAACTCTTTTGTTCTTGAATTTGGTGGAGTTTGGGATGATCATTTGGGGTTAGTTTTGTTTTCTTATAACAATAGTTACCAGTCCATGATTAGAATGGCTCATATTGAGGCCTTGTGTGGTTATCCATATAAATTTATATTGTTTTGGTCAGAGATTAGTGAAAGTTCCTTGGTTAGACTGAGTTTGGTCCAAGAGAAGACAACTAAGATTCAGTTTGTTCATCAGTGAATATTAATGTCTTAGAGCCGATATAAGTCCTATATTGATCATCTCCATAAACCTTTGGAGTTCTATGTTTGTGACCAGTTTTTCTGGAATGTTTCACCCGGGTGAGTCATTAAGGGCTTGGGAAGCAAGGGAAGTTTACCTCTCATTTTTTGGGACCTTCCAAGATAATTGATCTGGTCGGGAATGTTTCATATCATTAACCACTACAATTGTATTTGATATCGATACATAATGTGTTCCATGTATCGCAGCTATGAAATTCACTCTGATCCATCTCAAATTTTGAGTTGGAGTGATCTTGAGATTGAACCTGATTTATCTATGAATAAATGAATGGCCATAGTTGTTGACTCTGAGACCATTGTACTTCATGGGACGATGATATCTCAGGTCAATGTGTTATGGAAGCATGGTTATGTTTCTCATGAGATGTGGGAGATGGAGGTACTAATAAGATAACAGTGACCTCATCTTTTTGATGAGGAGGATTCTTTGTGGGATTTTTTGGTACAAAAAGATCCAATGGTGGGGAGGTTATAACATCCCGTTACTATTTTCAAGTGTTCCAAAGTCATCTTGTGTTAAATTATTAATATCTTAAGTGAAAAAATGATTTATCAGTGAAATTTCAATAAATGTGTTAAGGGCCATAAATTCCAGTTAACAACTTGGAATGTTCAATTAAATATTTTTTGAGTATGAAACTAAGTTATGGTGTTGTTCTGAGGCCCGAAAATCCTCAACGAAGACCGAATAAAAATATTAATTATATTATATTAAGTGTGCACTTTTTGTTCCAAAAAATTGAATAACATAAAAACGGTGTGTCAAATGAGAAATTTGAGACTGTTGTTATGTCTGAAATATGGTTTTTCCCGAGGAGGGTTATAACATTCTAAGGAACTAGACATTTAGATGTCTTGCTCATGAGATAAAGTTATTAAATAATATTTTTTATATTTTTTATTAAAAATAATTAAATATCTCTCAAATTATGCTCCCTATGGGAAATATGATAGAACCAAAGGGTCTAGAATGAGGGGTTTACCCTAGGTTGTGTATAACAATTGTATGTGTTGGGCATTTGGATTCCTCTCTCTAAAAAATAACCCTTCTTATTTTAATTAGTTATTTATTTCAAATTTTGATTAATAAATCATTAATATCTCTCTAAAAATTCATAGTTTGAGAAATCTGAGACCACCGTTGTGTCGCAAATGGTGTGTTTACCTTAAGTGGGTCATAACATTCATGTTCAGTAGGCATTTGGTGTTATTTAATTTCTCTGCTAAACAATTCATTTTAATTAATAAAAAATCGTTTATTTATTTGGTTTTGACTATTCTTATTTAACATGATGGAACTCCATTATTGACCATTGGGTTGAAACCAAACATTTGGATTTCAATAGTTTTGATCCATTTCATTTCATAACGCATTAATTAGGTAAAACTAATAACTATGTCATCAATTAGAAGGTGAAATAGTGATCAAAACAGGTGTTTTAAAATGGGTTTAGGTGTGTTGCGTTTTTAGGGTTCTAAAATCACCATAGGTCTTGATTTTTATTTTCGGTTGATCTTGGTGTCCTCCAATTATCTCAAAACACCCTCTTTTATAACCGTTCAATACTCTGAAACTTGCCAGTGGTTTTCCTTGATTTTCTTACCCTTGCGTAGCATGAGGTTGAAGAAGAATTGTGAGTTTTATTTTTATTTTGTTTTATTTTATACTTCCATCTCAAAATCAAGAAACTGTGGTGGAATTTAAAACAAATTATAAGTCCTTGATTTATTAGGGTTAGATTTCAAAGAAATTATCAAATGATAATTTTCCCAAATTATTCAATATTAATGTTTAAAAATTCATTTATCAATTGTTAGAAACCAAATAATAGAGGGAAATTCTATTAATAATTATCAAAGTATAATTTTTTTAAATTATTGAAGATAATTTTATACCTATTATCATATGATAATAGTTAAAAAAATTAAAAGATAACTGTAATAATTTTTTAAAAGATAATTTATCAAATAAAAATTATCTAATGATAAATGCATGTTTTTATCGATGAATATTTTTTCAAGAAGACATTTTCATTCAATTATAAAGATATTATTTTATTCCAAATTTACTAAAGGATAATTATAAATAATTATTAATAGATGATTATGATAATTTATTGTAACTTGAAGACAATAATTAATTTAATTTATCAAAAATAATTATTTAAAATAATTTCAAAAGATAATTTCATTATCAAATGGTATTTTGATATATATATATATATACATGAATATATATATACTTAAAAATAATTTTTATTTTGTGTAATACCACCTTTTTTCTAATGTTATTTTAGGGATATATTTATCTATTATGTTTTATAATTATTCTTATGGATATTTCTTGTGATTGCAGGAATTAACATAAAATGATATTGAAAAGATTATCCCAGAGAGAGAAAATGTAATGGCATGTAATATTTTACATCCTTGTGAAATAAAATAGATGTTTTGGTTCTAGGAACCCTTGAGAAACGTTGAGCATTAGTGTGTCGATTCTTAAATTATTAATTTCATGAGGAGGTGTGTTAAACAACACTGGGTAGATTGTCGTTGCCGCTGACATCGACGACCTTGAGGTAGGTGGTTCTGTTCCGATTTTCCTGATTTATTACCATTGTATTGCCAAATTTATTCCAATTATTGATTTAAAATCAATTTCTTAGCAGCTTTAAATTGATGTAATAAAACAAAATTCCAATGATTTGTGAGATTTGAAATTTTTGGTGCACGAAAACATGAAAAACCCCCAATTCCATTGTATTGGGGTGAGTTTGTAGAAAATTGGTTGATTTAAATGGCTGAATTTAAATGTAAAATCTATGGAAATATACTCAATTAAATTTTTGAATTTAATTGTGGAATTTGAATTTTGAAAAGGATGGAATTAGGTTTTAATGGATTTCAAACTCATGAAAAAGGCTAAAAATGATTTTATAGAAACCCAATGGTTTTATCTTGTGAAAAATGAATGTTTTATAATAAAACCTATTTTGGTTTTAAATTGAAATAAATTGTAAATTTTTAATGGAAATATGAGATTGATCATATTTTAAAGTAGTCTTAAAATAGTTCTACCATCATGTAATAGCGCATACAAGCCTTAGGTAGTTAGTGAGTTATTTGTATGCACTCTACACTATGACAACATTCTAAAACATACATGTAACGTGTCACATCCACAAGGGGTTGGTGACGAGTATCCTAGGCCAGTGTCATAGGGGTGTGTGCATACACATTTTTCCGACTTCACATAGAGAGTGCAGAATCCTATAGCTGGTTAATACTATCATACCTTTTGGAAGGATACCATATTACTTTCTTGTTTATTTATATCTGACATATAAGTGAACGCCAATGTTTGTTTGAACTAATTTACAAGCCTACTAAATTTATATAAATTGTTTCTCTAAATTTTTTATTTAATACATTGTTTCATAAATTTACCATCATTTGTAAAGAATTTGCTTAAATTATTTTTCCATCATCTTGAAAATGTACAGCATGTAATATTTAAATATGATTTTGAATTTCCAAAGTTGTTTACATTAAAATTGAATGTTTTTCATTGGATAACATATATTTGGTATCTCTTATGGAATATTGGGTGTTATCCTACTAGGATTAGGCTCATGGACTACTTTTTCCTTTGTGTGTTGGTAGACTTTCTTTTTCCTGGTTAGAGAAAAGGGAAGGGATTTCATGGAGGTGGATCCAGCTATTGAGCATTGGTCTTGGTGAGTTGTTTCCTTAGGGACCTTGGGATTATTTTTTCCCATTTTAGTACTTTGTTTGTAGTAATTTGGGATTTATTATACCTTATTGTAGTCTGGTACTTTACTCCTAGTGGGGTTTTATGTTGATATGCATATTTTCTTGCTTCTTTTACTTCAACATTGTTAGTGGAAAATAATTCTCACTTGCATGTTGCATAATGTCGGGTGATAGTTGCCAACCTATGGGGATGAGGAATCACCTTCGGGATATGTCAAGGATAGCTTAATTATTTGGTTTTTAGGGCACCTGGGATAGTTTATGATAGATACCCTATGGGAAGGCTAGCCAGATCTCATGATGAGATCTAGACATATTAGCCTGAATCATGTGTCACCATCTAGATATATCTCATTGACTCTCACGATGCCCTCTAGGTGCTTCATCCATATTTTTCGACAATTCCAGGTCCATTCAACTAGATCATGTGACGTCCTCTAGGCATGTCATCTAGGATCATACGATGGATTCTAGGATAACAGGATAGGTCTCGTGATGTCCTCCAGACAATTCATCCTTGATTGTGATATAGTCATAATATATGCCATATAGGTTATACGACATCCCCTGGATAAGCCAATTGGATCGAGTGATTTTATGTGGACATGTTTTCAATATAATTATATATGTTCAGACATCCATCAGCATGTCAAAAAAATAATCAAGGAATATAAAACAAAAAATCAACGCATGTTAGGTAGGCAAGCATTCCAGATCAAACGGGCATGCCAGGACTCAATAACCTTGTCCATCCTCAGTGTGTAAGACATGATCAGACGGTCAACATTAGTGTGTATGAATCAATAAAGGGAACTATAAGTAATTTTATTCCTTCCATAACCATGATATGTAGTACTCCTCTCTAATTCCCAATCTCTATATTAACCATCCAAAGGGTGGTCCTAGCACATAAGTCCTACATCTACAGACAATGAGACTGCTCACTTTCCAACCTTTGTTTCTCACAATGAGAATAGATAATTTGGGATTAAGAAGTCACAATGATCATATAATTCCTAAGAAAAGTAACTATCATGATAAGGGAAAACTCAATGTTTAATCCCCAATCAGCGATATAACATGATATGTCTCACATATAAGGGAAATGTTAGTCTGTAAGCCTGACTAATTGAACTATGAGGACTCTAATTCCATATATAATAAGGATACATAGTAATCCTTCCTCAGCCCCAATCCAAAACTCAAATTTGAATCCAACTCAATGTAAGTCTTGTAATGACTCTAATATTTCATCAATCGGGGCCCAATCATTCCAATAGGCCGATCATTCTACCTCCTCCATCAGCAGATTAAGAATCCAATTGACCTATGATGGCTCTAATTCCTTCCATAATTAGTATATATAGGATTCCTCTCTTAGAAACAATGTCTATATTAAATATCCCATGGTTAGTACCCACAAATAATCCCTGCATATTTATGTAGTGAGACTGATTACTTATTATACCTTGTCTCTCACGTCAAGAATGGCTCATGTGGGGTTATCTTTTTATGATGGTCACCTAACTCACTTCATGAATCTAAACCATATAATGAAATATTAGCATGTAATCCTTGATGAGTGGAATGATATAAATATCCTCAATATGATGGAATTTACCTTTGGTCTAGTCCCAAGAGCGTGATCAAACTATGGTAACTCTTATACATGTTATTACTAGGATTGTAGGATGTCTCCTTGATACTCGAGATCAAATGTCTAGTTCCTGAGTGCCCACACATATTTACTTTCCACATGATGTTAAATATCATGGGTTTAAAGAACTACATGGGTTTTGAATCCTATAACAAACAAGATATGTAGGACACGTCTTGATGGCTTAATCCCCTCCTCAGAATATTGACCACCTCCCTACATTATCATAAATTATGAAGTTCTTGGTTAGGAATAATTAGCATATAATCAGATATCCATTACTAAGAAATGGATAAGAACCTCAAATACATAAATAAAGATTCAAAAATGAGATACCCTTCTTCATATATACATAAAATGAGTTAACCTATGATCATTTTTTGGGTAACATGTACCATATCAGGATTATAAAGAGATTCTCAAATGTATCATAAATCTATAAAAGAGTCCCTGATTCGGTAAGAATTCCCCCCAATATGGTGTGGTGAGCCCAAACTCTCATCCTCTCGATTAATGGGACTCTCTATGTTTCATTTAGTCTGAAACCCCAACTGACTACTTGCCTTTCGAAAGAAGGTCTATACCTAGTTATAGATGAGGGAACTGTTTGTATTTTCCATTAATAACAACAATGGTCACTAGATGTAAATGATTATGTATCATATTTACCCCCCCCCCCCCCACTCACAATCAATTGATGATGAAAACCAAATGCACCTAGAAGTTGTCTCTTTCCCATTGAAAAAAATGGTGAACTAGAAATGAATATCTTAAATGAAAAAATTATTAGGTAATTAGCCTTCCACCCGTTTTTATTTCACACTATATACAACAAAATGGTCAACCTGATGTGAATCTCTCAAATAATATAATGACTGGTTAGTCATGTGTGAGGACATTTTTTTTTGCATACACTATTCAAGCAATGAGCCTGATGTAAAACCCCCCAAGTTGAAGGATGGTTGGATTACCATGTGGTAGGCCACATTGTTGGAATATCAAGAAATGATGATGGGACTAATAGAAATATTACAACTAACCCTATGTAGCAAGGTTTAACATGAAATATGTACAACCTTGGTTTAAAAATTCCATGCGATCGGAATGGATGGATCAAGAATAAATGGTCAATTTTGTTAACCATTCATATCTAATTGAGAACGAATCATGACTACGATATTTCACTAATCAGAAACCTTGTTCCATGTTTTCTGCATGACATTTGATTCAATTATCATCAACAAAATCCTGATCCAAGATAATTTCTTCATCCAGCTACTATTTTAACAAATAAATTATGGATTAAACACCTATGGGTCGCAAAATGATCTCATCTACCTGACTGTTTTAATGTTATAGGGAGAACACAATGGTTCGAGAATACCACTGATGTAGTACAATCCCAACCATTGAATCTACCTGTGAGGGTCTCAAGTACTGAAACTGATTAGTCTTCATCATCTTGGGAAAGAGGTTTTTATGCTAGTGTCCCTCGTTTCTACATCCAACCACTTTGGGAGATTATCCCTAGAGCGTGATTATCACCTCCTTCGATCTCTGATGAAGGTGGACCAGGGAGTCAAATACGACTCTCATACTAGTTGGGGGCTACTAAGGAAGGATCATGTCATCCTCCATTTCTAGAACCATTCCACTAGAACCTATCAGTCACCTACTGAGGGTACCACCCAACACACTTCCACCTATGATAACCATGCATGATAAATAAAGTAAACACATTGACTGAGGAAAGATCTAGATAACCGTGAGTGGGATCATATCCCTACTCTAATTGATAATGTATTTCATAATATTCTGGCATTACCCATTGAGTAGGATTGTATACATGCTCAATCAGAGAAATTATATATGAATATTCCTACATAAGGAATTTGGGAGGTGTATATCCCTACCACATACTTGAAACCAACCAGAATATTCTGATGGTACAAATAGGATAGAAGTGGGATTATATCCCCACTTCAATCATATATATATTCTATTATATAGTGGAGATGGAAAATGTGCTGGCTTATATCACTACACAAAATTTTCTAATATTCAATTTCATCTTAGAAACTTTTGAACAACTCCATCGAAATATTCTGGAACTGGTATAGATATAGGGACAGATGCATATTCATTTACCTATAGCTAGGTTAGCTCAACACTATGATCATTATGAACAAATGGTTTCTCTTGAGCAACCATTGATTATTTATCTCTTCTAAAATGGTTATCAACATATTCTATTAAAGGATGAGGGGTTTGAATGGGTATATATTAACATTACAGCTAGGGCTCACCAAGTGAGTCTGGAACATGCCTCAAGATAGGGGAACATGACTATTGAAAGAGTATTATGGAATATTCCAAAGGCCTGAGATAAAGATCATATCCATGTTCTGTACAGGGCTCACCATGTTAGAGGGGAACATTCCTCGGGATAGGCTCGTATTCCTATCGAAGAAGACCAGTGACATACACCAATGTCTAAGGATCATGCTCATATCACCATTTTATCCAGGGATCACCAAGTGAGAATGAAAGATTCCTATAAACAGGCTCGTATCCCTATTACAGAATCTTCCTGGCATATTCCACCAGATTACAAAGGCCTAGTGCATATTCATTCTTTCACCAATGAACGACTGGACCAATATCCTTTGGAGGAAATATAAGTGGAGGCTCATATATCTTCTCTCATTATTGAGGTATATCATCCTATTCTGATGGGGAATGCATGTACAGACCAGGATCATGTTTCTATCACAACGAGGGATCACCGGGTGAGAGAGAAATATTCCATAGGGTAGGATCATACCCCTTTCAGAAAAGACCAAGGGAATATTCCAATGGCTCGGGATTGGGCTCATACTCTTGTTCTGACTAAGGCTCACCAATATATAACAGAACATGCCACAGGACAAGCTCATGTTCCTATAATTAATGAGGCAGATCATTGGAATATTCTAGTATCTTCTTAGCGGCGTCCTTATACTCTTACAATAATAGAAGGTTATAAACAAGTTTTAGTGAACTTTATATAGCACTCTCATATCCATACACAATTTCAGAAGGAAGGTCAGAATATTCCGATCACAATGTAGAATGAGACTCATATTCCTAATCTACTTTAATTATAGTGTATTTGAGGTCATTCGAAACACATTCTCAAGACCTCAAGGGTTCATTGATTCTTCAACCGGTGAATAAGAGGATCATTACCCTGATAGTTCACATCATGGTAGTGTTGAGATGGATCATAGGTACTCTACTCCTGACATCCACCATGGTCAAACTCCCCATGCTGATATTTCTTGCAAACAAGGAAATCCTACACATACCCAGGCACCACTATAAAGATAGGTTTCCAAATCTCAAATGTATTCATTTAGAGAGGCTCTCAAAACATCATGGTGAACCATAGATTGTTCCACCATCAACATCCATCAGCACTCCACTACATTCAGTAGGCGACCCTAATAACTATATTCATTTCTCTGATCGGATGGAGATGTGTATGTTTGATGAATAGGAAACTGACATTGACATATGGATAGACATAGCTAGAAACAACCACCCCATCATCTCTTGGCCCATCACTACTTCTGAATATGAGGTCCCAAATGATGTATAAAAGGATTCCATGCCTTTTCTATGAAAAAATATGTGAGATACTCATCAGTAGATAAAATCTATACATCTCCCCAATCCATGAAATGAGTATCGCCTTTCACTCATGTATACACTATGTTGTCAGCTAGATATGGCCGACTTTCCCATATCACCGAACCCAGGAGTAGAAGACCATGAAAGGCACTAATGTAGTGTTTGTCACCACGTCATGAAAACCCTTTACTGGATAATTTTGTGAGAATTTCAATACATTCGTATGTGAGGATAGATTAAATATGGAGTATTGCACTTTACTATGTCCCAAGAACAATAAAACCCTTCAGATATAGTTCCCTATAATGTAATAGCCTCTGATGAAATCATAGGACCGAGTAATGCACGATCCAGTTGGTTACTAAAGGATAATTTCTCTCTTCAACGAGGACAATACATGTCACGAACCGTCCTCGGGGCCCGTTCCGTGACTACCCCAAGCCCGCCTTCCATAGGCCAGGGGCTGGCGACTAGCACCAAGGAGTAAATCCTGGTAAAAAGGGAAGGCATTGCCTTTGTAAAGTAAACAAGCACCCCAGAGTAAGCAAGCGGAAAAGTAAACACTAAGTGAAAACATAGTACAACTATAAGTGCGGAAAAGTATGTGGGCCAGTATACAAACCCAAACTGAAAGTAAAGTACAACTCAAAAGGAAAAACAGCAACTGAAAAGTAAAAGCTGCTACGCCGAGCTGTCCACTAGAAATCCCACCTGAAGGGTGGGTATAGATAGCTCCACTGCACCTCGGGTCCCGTCGTCCGCTCCGAGCATGTCCCGCTCAGTGGTCCACCTCCAGGTACCATCCTGCTCTGCAAGCCTCAACCACGATCAATGTTTTCCGTCGTCTGCAACCAACACAATGTAGTGCGGGCATAGCCCGTGCAGGGGTGAGTATAATCTACTCAGTAGGGACCCCGAGACCCCCGAAGGTCTCCCAAAATCCACAAAGGATAAACCACAAAGGAAAGATACAATCACGAAGTAACAACCGACACTGCTTAGGTATATCCCCATACATATACCTATGTCATCATTTCAATACGCTCCAACCTCCGAGCCCAAGTACAACTCAGTGCACACAGGAAAGTATACGTATTCCACACAGGAAAGAAAAACGTAATCCACACAGGATAGCACAACACAATCCACACAGGAAGGTAAACAGGATTCAGCTCACACAGGTATACATCTTCGAAGATGATAGAGATGATCACTGATCCATCTAAGTCATCGGACCCACACAGGATCGATAGGTACTAACCCCTGCAAAGACCCACACAGGATCAGACCCACACAGGATCTGTAGGCGCTGGTTCACACAGGACCGATGAGCGCTGACCCACACAGGATCGGACCCACACAGGATCGGTAGCACTGATCCACACAGGATCGCTGAGTGTTGTAGTCGTCGTCGTCGAATCCACTAAGGATCTCTGCACAGTCGTCGTCGCAGACACAACAGTAGTCGCAGCCATCTCTAGGGTTCCCACACACAGCAAGCTCGTTCGGGAGGGTCCGCTCCACGAGCCGAGAGGCTGATACATCAACTGTCACATAGTCCAGAGTTGATGTATCCAAATGTTCCGTATCGTCAATAGGAACTCAACGTCGCAGACGGCGCATCGATCGGACGACCGGTCTGAGAGTTATTGGCTTTTTCGTTCCAGGGGCCCGGTAGGTTTTTAATGAAAAACCAACCCGTCGTACTCCACTAGCGTCCAAACCTCAGGCGGAGTATGCAAAAAGATCTGTCTCACTAAGAGAAACTCAACAAAGTCGACGGCACGTCAATCGGACGTCCGTAGCTCAAGATATGAGTGTTTCCGCTCCGAGGGCCCGGTTTGTTTCGTGTACGAACCAACCCGGCCGAACTCAAAGTATTCCTAAACCTTAATTGTGATATACTGAAATGACCGTCTCGATCCAAGGATCGCATCGCCACTGACATCGCGTCGTTTGGAGGTCCATAGCCCGAGTTATGGTCATTTGAACCCAAACAGTTCGGTATCGGGGGTTTCGGGCCCGGGCCGTCCCGGCCCGAGACCCCCCGGCTGGCCCGAACCTGGTCGACCCACCCCGGACAGGGTCGGCCTGGCAAATCGGCCAGGTGTCGTTCTGGCGCAGCGCAGCACGCTGGGCGCGCTACCAGCTCGGCCTTCGGCCGAGCTCTTGGAAAAACGGGGGGCACCTGCCCCCCTTGTGTAACCCCCCCCCCATCAATAATGGGGGGCCGTTCAAGCTGGCCGGGGGAATTTAATTCCCCCGGCTTTTCCCATTTCCGGCTGGGCCGACCTTGCCGGCCGACTCTTCCTCAACGGGACCGGCAGTGACCGGTCCCTTTCCGGCTCTGACAACGGCGGCCCGGCTGGCTGCCGGTCACCATGCTCCGCCGCGGCCCGGAACCGGCCGCGGCCCTTGTCGTCCGGCGTGGTGTGATGGCACCGCACCCCTCCGCTATGGCCCTGCTCCGGCCGCGGCGCCTTCGATTTCCTTCAACGCGGCGCGACGGCGTCGCGTTCTTGAATTTCTTTCCACAGCGTCGCGCGACGGCACCGCGCAATACTTGACGTGTGATTCCCGCATGGTGGGACGGCACCACGCCATCCTGTTCCATTCACAAAGAAACAATCATGAACAATGGAGGGGGTTAGGCCATATTTGTGCGGTCCGTCCCCCTCTCGTTAAACGATAATATTTAGTCGATTAACCACGACGTTCGACATGCTAGAATCATGAACAGAAATAATTTAATAGATTAACAAATAATCCCCTACCTCGGTTTCAGGATTGGATCACGTCAGCAGGCCGCGGAAGACAAGCGCCGCGGAGGTCGGGCGTCGCGGGAATCGTACGTCGATTTTGTTGACGTCGAGGTGCGTCTGAAGAGGTAACGTTGCTGGAGAAGCTTCGTAAGCTGACGGAGAAATCCCGCGGAGGAAGCGGCGTTTCCTTTCCTTGACACGGGAAGAAGATCGTAATAAGCGGCGTCGTCGATCTTCGAAAACACACCGACTACGAAGAATAGAAGAGACGACACATCTTTCTCTTCTTATGGTGACGACGTTCTTCGTCGGAGCCTAAGTGTTCTTCGCGTTCTTCGTCAAGGTTGAAGAAGATGAAGAATTCTTCCCAATCCTCTCAAGGTGGAAAAAGATACTAACCAAAATAAAATAAGTCTAAGCCTTATTTTATTTACACATCCTAACCTCTTTGAATTTCAAAAGTTTGAAATTAAATAACTCATCTTAATTAATAACACAAGTTGTCAAAATTAATTAGAGTGGAGTTATTGGGGAGTTTAAGGGAAGTTGAAGAGTTAGGGATCGTGTGGTCCCCACCACACTTAATCCTCTCAAGGGAGGTTATGTGGATGTGGGTCCCACCTCTAACTCCCTTTGGGAGGAAATAACCAACAAAGTTAAAAATAAATTGTGTTCCACAATTTATTTAACTTCTACTAATTTCCCCCAAAAGTAACTTTCATCCCGCATAAAACGCAACCTCGGAAAAGGTCTCCTTAAGAGAAAATCGGGGCTGCGAGTTCATCGGTGCCCTTAGAATTCGATTCCGGACACCGGTTCAAAAGTTAGAAAAACCCCCTCATTCGTTCACTGAACGTACCCGAGCCAAAATTTGGAAATTGATTCCGGGCACACCGGGCCTCGGAATCAGGTGCCGTCAGAAACCGTGCTCTTGTAAAATTCCAATGAAAATTAATAAAAAAAGTTCCCTTGAATTTTACGGGTCTTTACATTACTCCCACCTTAGGTCTTTACGTCCTCGTAAAGATACATCAAAACTAGAGAAACAAATGAGGGTGCTGAGCACGCATCTGAGCCTCCAGCTCCCAAGTTCTCTCCTGGAGGTTCCCGTGCTGCCATCTGATGCACACTAGAGGAATCGACCGTCCACGTAGGACCCACTTCTGTCGATCCTCGATCTCCACCGGGACCTCCGTAAAAGTCACCCAATCGTCAACGTCAATCTCCCCATGGTCAATGATGTGTGTCGGGTCGTGCACATATCTCCTCAGCTGAGATACGTGGAAGACGTCATGCACCCGGTGCAACTAAGGTGGTAGGGCCAGGCGATAAGCCACCTCGCCAATCCTGCTGAGGACCTGGAAAGGTCCGATGAAGCACGGAGATAACTTGCCGCCTCGGCCAAATCTCTATATACCACATCGAGGTGAGACACGCAAGAAGACGTGGTCGCCATCCTCGAACTCTAGTGGCCTCCGCCTCCTGTCAGCGTATGACTTCTTCCGGCTCTGAGCTGTCCTCATCCGCTCTTGGATGACCTAGACCTTCTCTGTCGTGGCCTAGACCATCTTCATCCCCACAAGTGCTGACTCCCTACGGTCTGTCCAGCACAAAGGAGATCTACAAGGTCGGCCATACAACACCTCGTATGGTGCCATCCCGATGGTGGAGTGGTAGCAGTTGTTGTATGCAAACTCCACCAAGGGTAGGTGGTCCTCCCAGCTACGACCCAAGTCGACAGCAGATGCGCGTAGCATGTCCTCGAGATTCTGAATGGTCCTCTCCGTCTGACCATCTGTCTGAGGGTGAAAGGTTGTGCTCAGACGTAGTTGCGTCCCAAACGTCTCTTGCAATCCCTTCCATAGCCGGGATGTAAAACGAGCATCTCAATCGGAGACGATAGATGATGGCACACCGTGAAGACGAACAATCTCCTGAATGTAAATGCATCCCAAGCTCTCCACTGAGACCTGATCTCTGATGGGTAAGAAGTGAGGCGACTTGGTGAGTCGGTCGACAATCACCCAGATGGAGTCGTGACCTCTGGAAGTGCATGGAAGTCCAGTCACGAAGTCCATAGATATCCCGTCCCACTTCCACTCCGGGACCTCCAAGGGTTGTACCAAGCCTGCTGGTACCTGGTGCTCAGCCTTCACCTGCTGGCAGGTGAGGCATCGGGAAATGAACTCTTCTACAGCCTTCTTCATGCCTGGCCACCAGTGCTGTCTTCTGAGATCCTGGTACATCTTCTCCACTCCGGGATGTACCGCCAAAGGAGAAGTGTGAAACTCTCTCAGAACCTCCTCCCGTAAAGCGACTCGTACCATGGAACATCCTCTGAAAAGGATGTCGTGCTCTGCTCCAAAGGAGAAACCATCAGGTGCCTGTCCTGAGGATATCTGTGCACGCCGCGTCTCACAGTCAGCGTCCCCACGCTGTGCCTCTCTGACCCGCTGTAGAAGTGGAGGAGTAACTGTGAGAGACTGAAGGAAGGCTGCTCCATCTCTATCCACGAAGGATATCTGCAAAGAGGCTAGCTGCTCTGTCGCCTCCTCAAGTAGCTAAATTCCCGTCCTCCTGCTGAGGGCATCAGCTACTATGTTCCCCTTCCCAGGATTATAGACTATCTCAAAGTCATAGTCCTGGAGGAACTCGAGCCATCACCGCTATCTGAGGTTCAGTTCCTTCTGCGAGAAGATGTACCTGAGACTCTGATGATCAGAAAATACTGTAAAATGCTCGCCCATCAGATAGTGTCGCCATGTCTTCAGAGCGAAGACCACTTCTACTAACTCCAGGTCATGGGTAGCGTAGTTATGCTCATGCGGCCTCAACTGAAGTGATCCATAGGTGATCACTGGCCTCTCCTGCATCAGAACACATCTGAGTCTGGTCCCTGATGCTTCGTAGTAGACTACGTACCCTACTCTCTCCTCAGGAAACCTCAAGATAGGTGTGCTGGTCAATCTCTATCTTAGCTCCTGGAATCTCTTTTGACATCTTTCTAACCACTCGAAGGGTTTCCCCTTCTTCGTCAAAGCTGAGAGTGGTGTCGCAACTCTAGAGAAGTCTAGCACGAATCTCCGATAGTATCTAGCTGGACCCAAGAAACTTCGCACCTCCATCACGCTCCTGGGTGGCTCCCAAGATAACACTGCCTCGATCTTCGTAGGATCCACTGAAACTCCCGCCTCAGAGATGACGTTTCCCAAGAAGTGGACCTCACGTATCCATAACTGACACTTTGAGAGCTTACCATAAAGCTGGTGCTCTCGGAGTGTGTCTAGTACAACCTGCAAGTGGTAAGCGTGCTCCTCCTTAGTCGTCGAGTAAATCAAAATGTCGTCGATGAAGACCACGACAAATCGATCGAGGTATGGCTGAAAGATCCTATTCATGAGGTCCATGAACACTGCTGGAGCATTGGTTACGCCGAATGGCATAAACAAGAACTCATAGTGGCCATACCGACATCTGAAGGCCGTCTTCTATACGTCCTCGTCTCGAACTCTGAGCTGGTGATAGCCTGACTTGAGGTCTATCTTCGAGAACCACTGTGCTCCCTTGAGCTGATCAAAGAGGTCATCAATCCTCAGTAGCAGATACTTGTTCCTCACTGTCACCTGGTTTCGGAGACGATAGTCAACACAAAGTTGCAAGCTCCCGTCCGCCTTCTTGGCGAACAAAATCGGGGAAGCCCAGGGTAAAACACTGGGTCGGATGAACCCCTTGCCCTGCAAGTCCTCCAACTGTACATGTAGCTCTCGAAGCTCAGCGGGGGCCATCCGATATGCTGGAGTCGATATCGGGGATGTCCCGGGGTATAGGTCAATATAAAAGTCTACCTCTCGGTGAGGAGGTAACCTTGGAACGTCATCGGGGAAAACGTCTGCAAACTGATCCACCACTGCAGGAAAACCAGGACTCTGCATGTCAACTACTCCTAGGATGAGGCTATCCAACTGATGAGTGATGGGTTATCCTCTCCTCCGCAGAAGTCCATCATGTGCTGCAAAGGCTCCCTTCCCGCCGGTGAAGGTGAACCTGTTCCCATCGGTGCGTACACATCACACCTTGTGCCTAAAACAGTCAATATGTGCATGGACCATAGATAACCAATCCATGCCCAAGAGGACGTCGTAAGTCCTCGACGCTGCTACAAGAAGATCCCAGCTGAAGCTCTCTCCTCCTAGATTAAGATCACACAGCCGGCACTAGTGCGTAATCGTCGAGTCTGCTCCCGTAGGAGTCTCTAGTCGTAAGGATCGAGCCAACGGATCTGTCGGAATCTCCGAGCTCCGAACAAGGGCAGCGACTATGAAAGAGTGACTTGCTCTTGTGTCTATAAGTACTGAAACAAGGGTGGAATAGACACAGATAGTACCTTGAATAATCTCTGGCGCACCGTGGTCATAGGCCTCATCTGCCTGGAGTTGTGCATGTCTCTGCCTGCCAGCTCCCTGTGGTCGGGGTGGACCTCCTGGTGGTGGTGGTGGTAGAGCCTCAAAGCGTCTCCCACCACCTGCTGCTCGGCCACCTCCTCTGCCTCGTCCGCATCCTCCCTGCGGACCACCACGATCGACCCTCTGCCTCTGCCTCGGTGGTCCCTCAACTGTCTGCTGCTCCTCGGCATGGAGGGTCGGGCAATCACGAGCCATGTGGCCCTGCACGCCGCACGAGTAGCACTGTCTGCCTCTCGAAAGACTGGCTCCGCGCGGTGTGACTCGCACAGCTGAGCTAGTGTCCTGAGGTCGTCTTCCTGAGGGTCTGGTCTACCTGGACCCAAGAGTCATCTGTCGACTACCTGCTGTAGAAGACTCTGCTACGTTCCGCCCTGCGGCGGGTCTTGGCGCTGGTGCAGACTCAGCAAGAAAGCTCTCGATCAAAAGGGCCCTCTCCAGTACTACTGTCTGAGTCGGAATGCTGAGGGAGATCAGTGATGCCCTGATCTCATGTCTGAAACCTTGCTCAAAGGTCCGGGCCCGGAAGAATGGGTCCCATACCATGTCGGTCGAGTAGCGCGAGAGATCGGTAAATCTCGCAGAGTACTGAGCGACAGTCATGCTGCCTTGTCGCAGCTGAAGAAGCTCCTGAATGCGCACCGCACGGAGGGTGGCTGGGACGAACTCTGAGCGGAAGAGGCTCTCAAAGTCCGTCCAAAGTAGATATGCCTCATCGTGAACCTGGAGCATCAAGCTCCACCATCGGCCCGCTGCTGCGTGCAGTAGGCTCGTTGCAAGGATCACCATGAGGTCTGTTGGTTTCCTCACTAGCCTGAAAACTCGTAATACTGCCTCCAGCCAGTCCTCGGCTGCCTGGGGGTCCGTCTCCCCGTGGAACCTGGGTGGTCGCTGGCGCTGGAACTCATGCAGTGCGCTAAGGTGACGTGCATCGTCAGTGGCTGGTGCTGGAAGTATCGGTGGCTCGGTGGGTAGTGCTACCATCGGTGCCACTGCTGACAAAGGGCCCTGCACCGAGGCCTCGTCGCTCGGTGGGCTGTCATCACGCTCGACTCTCGGAACCCTAGCTGGCTGCCGTCGTGGGGCCATCCTGAAAAGGAAACAGGTGCGCCACGGTCAGAACAGTATACCTGGTGAGCTGATACAAAGTAATCACAAAGAAAACTTGAAACACACACGCAATCAATGTTTTCATGCATTAAGTCGGAAATCAGAATTCAGGGTCCTGGTGTATGGATACGTCGGCCGCCGCACCAACACTGGACTCCCTGGACAGATAACCACACTCAATACGCTAAACACTATTGCTTCACATAGAAAAGATCAGAGTTCTCGGTAGAACCGAACTCCTCTGATACCAATTTGTCACGACCCGTCCTCGGGGCCCGTGCCGTGACTACCCCAAGCCCGCCTTCCATAGGCCAGGGGCTGGCGACTAGCACCAAGGCGTAAATCACGGTAAAAAGGGAAGGAATTGCCTTTGTAAAGTAAACAAGCACCCCAGGGTAAGCAAGCGGAAAACTAAACACTAAGTGAAAACAGAGTACAACTATAAGTGCGGAAAAGTAAGTGGGCCATTATACAAATCCAAACTGAAAGTAAAGTACAACTCGAAAGGAAAAACAGCAACTGAAAAGTAAAAGCTGCTACGCCGAGCTGTCCACTGGAAATCTCACCTGAAGGGTGGGTACAGATAGCTCCACTGAACCTCGGGTCCCGCCGTCCGCTCCGAGCACGTCCCGCTCAGTGGTCCACCTCCAGGTACCGTCCTGCTCTGCAAGCCTCAACCACGATCAATGTTGTCCGTCGTCTGCAACCAACACAACGTAGTGCGGGCATAGCCCGTGAAGGAGTGAGTATAAGCTACTCAGTAGGGACCCCGAGACCCCCGAAGGTCTCCCAAAATCCACAAAGGATAAACCACAAAGGAAAGATACAATCACAAAGTAACAACCGACAATGCTTAGGTATATTCCCATACATATACTTAAGTCATCATTTCAATACGCTCCAACCTCCGAGCCCAAGTACAACTCAGTCCACACAGGTAAGTATACGTATTCCACACAGGAAAGAAAAACGTAATCCACACAGAATAGCACAACACAATCCACACAGGAAGGTAAACATGATTCAGCTCACACATGTATACATCTTCGAAGACGATAGAGATGATCACTGATCCATCTAAGTCGTCGGACCCACAAAGGATTGATAGGTACTAACCCCCGCAAAGACCCACACAGGATCAGACTCACACAGGATCTGTAGGTGCTGCTTCACACAGGAGTGCTGAGCGCTGACCCACACAGGATCCGACCCACACAGGATCGGTAGCACTGATCCACACAGGATCGCTGAGTTTTGTAGTCGTCGTCGTCGAATCCACTAAGGATCTCTGCACAGTCGTCGTCGTCGCAGACACAGCAGCAGTCGCAGCCAGCTCTAGGGTTCCCGCACACAACAAGCTCGTTCGGGAGGGTCCGCTCCACGAGCCGAGAGGCTGATACATCAACTGTCACATAGTCCAGAGTTGATGTATCCAAAAGTTCTGTATCGTCAACAGGAACTCAACGTCGCAGACGGCGCGTCGATCAGACGCCTGGTCTGAGAGTTATTGGCTTTTTCGTTCCAGGGGCCCGGTTGGTTTTTAAGGCAAAACCAACCCGACCGTACTCCACCAGTGTCCAAACCTCGGGCGGAGTATGCCAAAAGATCCTTCTCACTAAGAGTAACTCAACAAAGTCGATGGCACGTCAATTGGACGTCCGTAGCTCAAGATATGGGTGTTTTCGCTCCGAGGGCCCGGTTGGTTTCGTGTACGAACCAACCCGGCCGACTCAAATTATTCCAAAACCTTGAGTGAAATTTACCGAAACGACCGCCTCGATCCAAGGATCGCATCGCCGCTGACGGCGCGTCGTTTGGAGGTCCGTAGCCCGAGTTATGGGCATTTGAACCCAAACAGTTCGGTATCGGGGGTTTCGGGCCCGGGCTGACCCGGCCCGAGCCCCCCCGGCTGGCCCGAACCGGGTCGACCCGCCCCGGACAGGGTCATCCCGGCCCGGAACGGCCCAGCCCGGCTGGGCACAGCGCGGCCCGGCGCGGCCCGGCCCGGCTGGGCTCGGCCCGGCCTGGCCGACCGGCCAGGCGCCGGTCCGGCTCAGCGCAGCGCGCTGGGCGCGCTGCCAGCTCGGCCTTCGGCTGAGCTGGTGGAAAAACGGGGGGCGACTGCCCCCCTTTTGTAACCCCCCCCCTCAATAATCGGGGGTCGTTCAAGCTGGTCAGGGGAATTTAATTCCCCCGGCTTTCCCCATTTTCGGCCGGCCCAACCTGGCCGGCCGACTCCTCCTCAACGGGACTGGCAGTGGCTGGTCCCTTTCCGGCTCCGACACCGGTGGCCCAGATGGCCGCCGGTCACCATGCTACACCAGGGCCTGGAACCGGCCACGGCCCTTGTCGTCTGGCGTGGTGCGATGGCATCGCGCGCCTCCGCCACGGCCCCGCTCCGACCGCGGCGCCTTCGATTTCCTTCAACGCGGCGTGACGACATTGCGTTCTTGAATTTCTTTCCATGGCGCAGCGTGACGATGCCGCGCAATACTTTCCGTGTGATTCCCGCGTTGTGCGACGGCACCACGCCATCACGTTCCATTCACAAATAAACAATTAAGAACAAAGGAGGGGGTTAGGCCGTGTTTGTGCGGTCCGGCCCCCTCTCGTTAAACGATAACATTTAGTCGATTAACCATGAAGTTAGACATTCCAGAATCAAGAACGGAAATAATTTAATAGATTAACAAATAATCCCTTACCTCAGTTTCAAGAGCGGAGCACGTCAACAAGCCGCAGAAGACAAGCGTCACGGAGGTCGGGCGTCGCGGGAATCATACGTCGATTCCGTTGACGTCGAGGTGCGTCCGAAGAGGTAACGTTGCTGGAGAAGCTTCGTAAGCTGACGCAGAAAGCCCGAGGAGGAAGCGGCGTTTCCTTTCATTGACACGGGAAGAAGATTGAATGAAGCAGCATCATCGATCTTCGGAAACACACCGGCTACGAAGAAGAGAAGAGATGACACATCTTTGTCTTCTTATGGTGACGGCATTCTTCGTCGGAGCCGAAGTGTTCTTCGCGTTCTTCGTCAAGGTTGAAGAAGATGAAGAATGCTTCCCAATCCTCTCAAGGTGGAAAAAGATACTAACCAAAATAAAATAAGTCTAAACCTTATTTTATTTACACATCCTAACCTCTTTGAATTTCAAAAGTTTGAAATTAAATAACTCATCTTAATTAATAACACAAGTTGACAAAATTAATTAGAGTGGAGTTATTGGGGAGTTTAAGGGAAGTTGAAGAGTTAGGGCTCGTGTGGGCCCCACCACACTTAATCCTCTCAAGGGAGGTTATGTGGATGTGGGTCCTACCTCTAACTCCCTTTGGGAGGAAATAACCAACAAAGATAAAAATAAATTGTGTTCCACAATTTATTTAACTTCTTCTAATTTCCCCCAAAACTAACTTTCACCCCACATAAAACGCAACCTCAGAAAAGGTCTCCTTAAGCGAAAATCGGCGTTGCGAGTTCATTGGTGCCCTTAGAATTCGATTTCGGGCACTGGTTCAAAAGTTGGAAAAAACCCGCTCATTCGTTCACTGAACGTACCCGAGCCAAACTTCGGAAATTGATTACGGGCACACCGGGCCTCGGAATCTGATGCAGTCAGAAACCGCGCTCTTGTAAAATTCAAAATAAAATTAAGAAAAAATGTTCCCTTGAATTTTACGGGTCTTTACAATACATCATGGATGGAGGGATAGGTTAGCCAACATGACTTTACATTGGACCCCTCAAAGAAATGGGAATTCATTTTAGACCCAAAATATGATGTGATGATCAATCAGACAAATTAACATATGGAATGATTCCCATCATAGGTGTCCACCACACCCAACTCCTACATGAGAACAACAGTACCACAAAAAAAGGCCATAGTAGTGGCTTATATAGTATATTTCCTAGATAGAATTCAACCTATTGGGTTGGGGGAATATCTACCACCACCTCCATTTCTTAGATCATCAATTCTATAGAGGATTCAGGGCAAATAATTAGAAGCTAAAAACCTACCCTATCCCACTAGTTGGTAGGAATTTATATCTCAATAACTGTCATTAGGTTCATCATCCACTAAGAGTGTCAGGGGGAAAGCATTGGTGATTCTAGATCAACCTATTCCTGTTGGTCTGGGGTCATTTATATCTTAATGGTTGTCCTAAGATTCATCAAATTCTTGACTAGAAACATTGGATCCTAGATAACAGGATTAATCAATGCTAATCGTGTCCCTAAATAACCCCTAGTTGATAGGGATGGGGATTTTTCATCATCATCGTCATAAGAAATAGATCCAGTCTTCTCCAAGTTGGGAGTTAAATATCGACATTCAAAATCCAATCCATTCCTCCCTCCATAAGAAAAAACCTATGTTATCCAGAAAACATTCGACAATAATGGATCTAAAACTCCCTAATGGTCATTTCTCATGGGATAAGATTAGAGGAGTGTGTGGTTAAAGTGATCAGACTCCATCAGGGTCACAAGAAAAATGTCCCAATATGGATAGGGTTTGAATAATGACACTAAGGAAAGAATTTTAGAATTAGCCTGTTGTGTCCAAAGTAATGGGAAAACCACCATTTTCTGATATGCCTGTATGAATTTTGTCACTGTAAAAATGATAGATATGGTAGATAAAGACACAAATTTAGAGGGCCACAACATAGAAAATATACCCTAAGAGGAGGGTGATTTATATGCACCAACTAAGGCTACACAGACCTGGAACTAATGAAGGCTCCAAAATATGGAACCTCTGAATATGGAGTTTCCACCTCTCTCGCAGAACACTTCCAAAGAAAAAAATGAAAGGTGTGGATATATCCTAATCACCACCCAAAAGAGTTGTGGTTCCTTCCTTAGGGGAATATTTGTGACAATATGATAATGAGATGAAAAATTTTAGACAACTCAACAAGGATCTACATAGGGGAAATATTCCCACTGGGTATCGTCTTCAAGTATAGATGAATATTACCCCTCCCATAGTTGATCTACCAGCATGAGTGGTAACTAAGAGTTAGAATTCATCAAGATCTTAGTATCCAGTCTACATAAATGATGATTTCAAAAATGATCATGAATTCCCACTTTTCTGAAAACAAACTCTCCCTCTCCAGGGAAATCATTCAGTCATATGATGAATCAGGAATCAGTTGGAGTTGAAGGTGGCGCAACCTCATTGAGCCCCATCTTCTCCCTGTAGATGGGATACAGCTCATACATTAACACCACCAGTGATGTTTAACATCATCGAGTCCCTGGATACTCAAATGGAATACATGAAAGGCCGGTTCATGATTATGCATCTTAAGAAGAAGCCATATCCAAATGGGTGGATGACACTTTTCACCTGCCAAATTTTACCAATCATAACTTCTCGACTTTTAATGTTTTAAGAGACATTGAATTTCATATCACACACTTAGTATCTTTTTGTGGGATGATGATGGGCCCGCTAGATCAATGGGAGGAAACAAAGATGATATTTTTTATATAATCTAATAGGGACAAACTTTATTTGGTACAGAATTCTTCCATCGGGATCTTTTGTGGGACATGAAGACCTTTATAATCAATTCATTTATTAGATCATATTCATGCAGCGGAAAATGATAATATTTGACCTAAAAACCTATATATAGTGTTAAAATGATAGGGTGTATGAGTTTATTGCCATATAGTAAGGTTTAACCTATTCACTCGGCATCCCTCTGTCATAGAAGAAACTACAATAACTATGTACAAAAAATATCTAAAATGAGTTATAGACACCTCTAATCCCAATGAAGTATCTATATAGGTTCCTTTAGATCATATAAATCGAAAAATTCATAGATTATTCCATTTAGTGAACCTAATACAAATCTTAAATCATTCCCTTATTATAGGGAAAAAGAATAGTCAAAGTAGAAGCTATAATTGTCACTCTCAAGCCATCTGCAGTACCCATCCAATCCCCTAGGTAGGTCCCGAACTTCCCAACAAATCCAATTTAATAGAAAAAACTAAAAAATCACCCTCATCCAGAAGAATAGAAAAATTAGGGTCACTTGGGATTTAAGGAATGGTTGAATAAACCGTATTTTTTCTGAAATGAAAAATTATCTGGTTATTTCTTAGAAGACATGGAAAATAACCTGCTCAAATATTCACAGCCAAGGAATCCCAAAAAGGTCAACCTCACTAACCATCCCAAATACTTCCCCTTCCATAGAAGGTTGGGTCATAATATTCAAGAAGGCTTCATCTTGAAGGAATTCCTTCAAGGAATATTCAATTATGGATAGGTGTTGTTGGATAAATCCTTAGAGTAGGTTTCCTACATAACCATTACCCAATAAAAAGAAGATGGAGATAGGTAGATATTTTCTGCTAGGTGTGAATGGAAGTTCAAAAAATAGATGAATCGAAAGACATTTTATCAATCACATTCCACACTAAGAGAACCACTTCATAAATGGACAATATCTCCACCTCCCAAGATGGTGAAATCAGATGTGTCTACTATAGGTGGGTGTGGCCATTAGAAGTATGATGAAATACAGGATTAAAAGTCATGTTTTTCTATAATTCAAGGTCTGACTCTTACATATTTATTCCCTACAACATCCAAATCATGGGAACTTCCCTGCCAAATAGAGCCCTCATCAAATAAAGATATAATATTTTGTTTTTCAATAGGATACACTTGGTTGAACACTTCAACAAGGATGGATATGCCTCATAATATAATTTTACCTCGCATAACTAGGGAATGGGTGGTTGCATGCATAATAATTGAGGATAAAGGGGATAAAATGGGAAAGTTTGGACCTAATATTTTGTTCATATACTCATGGAGGACATATATAAAGTTATGACCCATGGGAAAGTTCTCTAGTGGGACCAAAATAGGAATAAAGGTGTCTTAGAACCCATCAGTGGTTGTCTATGCTTGTTTTTCTTGCATGAATACTTCATAGTGGTATTATTATCTATTCATCCCAAACAAAAGTGGAGGTAGTCACAACCCATGACAATATAAGAGGATTCTCCTATAATATTTTCACATGAACCATGCCTGTCTACCTAAAATTCCTTAGTTCCTGAGCCACATACCCAAGAGCAACCCCACCTTAGGAAAAACTGACCTCTAGAACAAAAGTATGACATTTTGAAATAGGTCACAGTTGTCCTTGCTAATTTCTAAATCATTGATGCACTTGACCTTTTGAAATAACTCAGAGAAGAACTCATTAAATCCCTCCAAATCCCAAAGGAATTGGAGTTAGAATTCACTACAGTTGATATCTATGAAATGGAGGCCATGTCTTTAGAATACCATATCATTACTGCATTCATAGAGCATGATCTAAATATGGTCAACTAGGGACACATCATGCCCCAATATTTTTTGAAATGACTCGATGATGTCGGCATCTAAAGAGAATTGATTGTAAATGGCTTTAGGATCAATTTCATCCTAATTCAAAACCTCCAATTTTTGGGATGTAGTGAAGGTGATTTTTATCAAAAAAATATGACCATTCAAGTATATGATATGTGTGAGAGAAGACCTCTCAAGAAGATAAAAATAAAAACTTAGTTTAGAGATCTCACATATGACATTGATTTTATGGTTATCCAGCAAGACGCCACATACAACATTCTTCTTAGAAGGCCCTAGATCCATAGCCACATGGTGGTATCTTCAACATTCTGTCTATGTATAAAATACTCCATCTATGGTAAATTATACATACTACATTGTGAGAGTTCTGTTTTTGACACTTGTGAAGCCACATATGTTGGGGAAAGTTTCAATTAAATGGGAAGAAAACAAATAATGGTGTATGATGATATACATACTACATATCCCAACAACTTTTGGATTTCCCCTACAAATCCATGAAGTATGATTGAAAGTGACTATGTGGTCCCCATAAATATGGTTGAGTTGATAGACCATGTCCCATAGATCCATGATCAATCTATCTCTAGTGACAATGTAAAATGAAATCATCTTTGGTGTCTCTCTATGATGATTCATGAAGCGGGGGATGATAATCTCTCTTAGCATCCCTCTCTCACCTCGATAGTGATAGAGAATACCATAGATTTTCAACATCATCTGAAAGTGTCTCCATAGAATCAAAAGTGAAAGAAGATGTAGATTTCCTCAGGAATGCTACTCATGCATTCATGGAAGGTGTCTTCACCATCATTTATGAGTGTAGGTTGGTAAATCTAGGAAGGGAGAAAGACACACAACCTACACTAATTAGTTCTACTATGCCCCTTGAAGAGAAATATATGTACTTTACATTTCTAATAAAACATAAATATGTGTTCTCTTAGAACTATATGGAAATTCTTGGACTAAATAGAGATGTAGCTACACACCATCTCAACTTACCCCCATGAACATTAAGGCTTATTGCAGGTATCCAGGAGGATGCACCCCTTTTATTCCACTGATGTAGAGGTGGATGTTGACAAATTTTTCAAAGATAACTTTTTCTGAGAAGTGAAATACCCAAAATGGATTGCCAACATCTTCCCTATCAAGAAAAAGATTGGTAAGATTAGGGTATGCATATATTTTATAGATATTAATTAGCACTTTCAAAAGTATGATTTCCTATTTCCAATCACATAAATCTTGTTCAATTCAATAGCTAGCTTCCAAGGCCTTTCCTTCATGGAAGGGTATTCTGGGCACAATCAGATAAATATTTCCCTTGAAGATGAAGAATACACTGCCTTCAAAGTGCCTCAGGGGATATTTTTATATCAGTTCATGCCTTTTGTCTTTAATAACACTTTCTCCACTTATCAATGTGTCATGAACCATATATTTAATCCATTTCTAGGAAGGATAATTGAATGATACTCTAAAATTTTTTTTTTCAAATCCCTACAGTGATATGATCCCTTCAAAGATCTTTAAAAATTGTTCGATAAGATTTGAAAAAAAATTCTAAAGATGAATCCACAAAACACACTTTCGGGGTAACATCAAGGAAGTTCTGTGGATTTTTGGTACAGCACTATGGCATTGAGGTTGACCCAGAGAATAATATTTCTATGTTAGAAATTTCACCCCTATAAATCTCAATGAATTGAGAGGACTCTAAGGGAACCTTTCCGACACTCATCATTTCATATCCATCTTACCCAGAAAAGCTCCCCATGTCACCTGGCTAATGAAAAATGGAATTACCTACCAATGATATGGGGAATTCCTAAAATCCTTCATTTGTCTTAAGAAGTATCTAACGAACCCATCAGTTTTGATGCCTTTGGTGGAAGGGAGGGCACTAATCATGTATGTGGTTTTCATGGAACACTCACTGGGAGCCATTCTCAAATAGAAAAATGATTTGTGAGAGAAAATAATTGACTTCCTCAGCCGAGCAATGCTTGGTATTGAGACCTAATACTTGGATGTCGAGAAGATCTTCCTTTCACTCATCTTTACCATGAAAAAGATGAGGCATTACATGCAGCACAAAGAAGTCCATCTACTCTCTCGTATTGACTCAAGTACATCCTTGTTCATCATATGTTGACTATATTCTTGGCTCAATGGGCGGTCATTCTATATCAATATGTAATTCAATTCATGGTTTAAAAAGTTGGTGGAAGAGAAATCCCTCGCTGATTTCATCAAATAACATACCACCCTGATGAATACACTGGTGGACACTGAGCTCCTAGATGAGGAGGTATTATTTACCCATGAAAATTCCCAGACATGGGAGATATATTGTTATGGTGGATCCCATATTCCAATCAATAAAAGGATGGAAAACTCAAATATCAATCAGGTTGTCTTAGGGATTGTATTTGTCTCTCTAAAAAAAATAAGGTTTTCCCTACTATTTCTCCCTATATGAGGGATACACAAGTAATGAGGCAGGATACTAAGCCCTCATCACCGGCTTCAAACTATCCCTATATCTACTTATATCCTACATGATTATTAAAGGGTATTAAGAACTAGTGATAAAATATATCATTGGTGAATATTCCATCAAAAAGGAAGAATTAGAACCTCTAATTGGTTGTGTTTGGGGACTGATGGAAGAGTTCCCTTTTGATCCCACATTTCATCATGTTCCCCAATCACAGAATGCTCGCACTAATGTCCTGACTAATATAACTAAAGTTTTTTATAACCCTAATATAGAGGAAGAAATCATCTGTATCATGCACTGAATAATGGCCTCATTGGTCATCATCTTTGATATGGAAGAAATCATTTAGTTAAACACCACCCCAAATAAGGATGAACTGATATCCAACCTTGGATAGATGGAACCCATAATTAGTTATCTCTGAAATGGGACTCTTCTGAGAGACCAATTTAGAAGGGAACAAGTTTGATTCCATACAAAAAAATTTACCCTACAGGATTACCCAAATGAGAAAAATAAACTTTAAAAGTAAGGATTTTATATAATCCTCCTCATGTGTATATAAGAATTATATATTCACATTATTATAGAAGAATTCAATTCATGATTCTGCGATTCTCATTAGACTTGGACAAGGCTCTAACAATAAATTAAGATGTAGGGTTATTACTGGAAAACCATGATGCAAGACTATGTGGAGTTCAATAAGAAATATAATGCATTCCAGATCCATGAAAACATTATCCATAAACCCCCATAATTTATACATACGGGTAAATATTCATAGCCATTTTTCATTTGGGGAATAGATTTCATTGTGATATATCTCCATACCATGGCTAAATAACTCAATTACATCCTTAATACTACCCAATTCTTTTCATAATGGGTTGATTTAATACCACTCAAAGAATTCAAGTTGAATAATGTCATCAAATTCATAATTCCAATATCATCACTAGGTCAAGGGTCCCTCATAGAATATTGACAACAATGGCACTAACTTCTATTCAACGAAGTTGAAGAAACTATACCAAGAGTACAATAATTATTCCAATCACTCATCTCACTATCATGAAGTGGAAAATGGATAGGTAGATGCCTTAAATGATAATATGTAAAATATACTCCAAAATATGGTGAACAAGGATAAGAAGAATTAGAAATAAAATCTCCTCCACATTTTAAACGCCTACCGTACCACCATGTGTACTGCTACATAAGTCATGCCATACTCATTGGTGTATGAGGCTGAGGCAGTGCTACCCATTAAATTCATTATTCCTTCAATTTTAATATCCATTTACGAAAATCTCTAAAATGATGAACAATTTCAAAAATAGATTGATTAATTGGAGTACCTCGATAAGAAAAAGTTTCAAACATTACACAACCATGAATTCCATCTGGATCAGATCACACATGTCTTTTATAAAATGTTCACCTACATTAATTACTCCAAGGAGAAGTGTTATTGGCTCTTAGAACACCAATGATACCAAGGAATAATCCTTCATAGATGGAAACCAAATAGTTAGGGCCTTACATCACACATAAGGCCAATCCTAATAGATCCTACTCATTATCTATAATGTATGAGGAGTGTGTCACCCCACTAACCAATGTGATATTTCTCAAGAAATACATTCCATATCTTCCAAAAAGCACTATGCCCTTGAAGAAAGACATTAAATTGAATGGTATCCCACATCATGACCACATGACTATAAACTGTATGGAGTCATCCTTACAGTAAGACATTAAAATTCATTTTATCACCCATTCTGAAATCCAGACTCTAAATTGAAAATTATCCCAATTCCTGGAAGTAAGAGTTTAAACTACACAATGACCCTCTTATTTTCCACATAACGTCAAACCACATGGCTGATATCCTTACCACACAACATTAGACATCATAGGTTTCTAAAACTATGTGTGTCTTGATTTCTTCCATCACAGGATATGTAGTGATGCTCGAACCTATAGTCCTAGTTCCAACCACAATATTCCTTTCTTTTCACATTATTATATCCTAATACAAACTACAAGACATTAAAATAGATTGATAATGTCCTTCTCACTTGACATAAAAATGAATGGGTTTTATTGAACTATGTATGGCTTGATTCTCATTTTAAAAGAGATATGTAGGGATAGCTTGATCCTATATCTTGGTCAAGCAACTAGATGATACAAAATTCCATGATTATATCATTAATTTCTTCTATATAGTAAATGGAACCATTTATATTCCTTGTTTGTCACACGAATTGTATCTCATGTGATCTTAGGAATTTCATGAAGGGATTATATGAAAAAATAGGGGCATAAATGCTCATGACAGGATCATCAGGGTTTGAAATGAAAGACCATAAAAGTCATACCATGAGTCCTCAAAAAATTACATTAAAACCGAATGGAAGATGTCCCTTGAATGACATAAAACAACACATTCATGTGGACCTTTCTCAAGAGGACCACTTTTCTTGGTGTTGGTCTCCTACCGTACCTTCAGTCAAGAACTACATGTGTCTTGATTACAAATATCATAGGATACATAGTGCTGCCCAGATCTTCAATCCTAATTTAATTTGCAACAAATATAAAAAATCTCCCTCCCTTCATATAGGTCAGGCTTGCACATGAATCTCCTTCCTCAAGAAATATATATGGATTTAATCCGAATACTATAGGATACATATTTAATCCTAGATTTATATCCTTGGGTCTATACACCATACACCTTTTCACATCTAGAAGGAAACACCTTTTCCACTTGATTTCAAATTTCATGATCCCTCAAGAACTACATCTGGCTTGATTCGTGTCATCACAATATATATACTGACACCCTGGTCTCCAATACTAGCCGCAAATACAACAATAATGGAATAAATTTCCACTTCTACATATGGGATAGACCCATGTAGAGTGTTTATCATTAAAGAACTATGTGTGGCTTGATTCCTATCATCAAAAGATATATACTAATGCTCATATCTCCAATCTTGGGCCCAACTGCAATATTAAATGGGAATAATTCCCACCTCTACATATGATCCAAACCTATGTATAGTGTTTCCCATTCAATAACTACGTGTATATTTATTATATTCAGTATAGGATACATAGTGATGCCCAAATCCCAAATCATGGGCTTGACTACAATAATCGATTAAAACAATTCACCCTAACTGCACAAGGGTTGAGTCATACAATATCATTTATCCTATATTTGACTTAAATATGTGTACAACCTACATGTTCATATAATATATCATTTGAAATTTTTCATGTTGATTCCAACGTCCTTCCCATATGATGTTAAACTACAACACATACGTCCTGGTTGAATGACGTTAAAAATGCACAACCAAAATATCCTTACCTCATGAAATTAAACCGTAGGGAAGAATATATGTCCTTACTATAGGATGTTAAAACTTCATGGAAGAAATTACATCCCAACTACATGACGTTAACATATGCATAAAATCACTCATTCTAATTTCTTATTAGAGGACCACAAGAACCTTACTTCACTCAACTATAGTAGGGGGTATTTCCAGCATATTTTAAGAACCTTGATCCATATACCACACTTCATGTCTTGATAACCTTGGGTTGCAAAAAATATTTCATGGATGTTTCAAAGGAAAGGTGTTGTCTCTTCTTGACCATTCTATTAATGTATAAGGGTTTAGACATACCAAGCATAGATGTATTGGCTCTGTAAGGAGATCATTAAAATCCTTGTGATCCTAACGCATCCATGGTTGAGCCCATCACCTTAGTGTGTTCTAGACGATCCCCGGTATTATCTTCATATATCATTATTCATTACCTGAGATCCTTGACCCTTGATTTATAACATTTCAAAATCTCTCTCAAAATGATGTTGGGGTACTCTTGTCCCCTGGTATCCTAATTAGTCTCTTGTGTATCATCCCCCATATTGGGTCCATGGGCATCATGACCATAATATTACAGAACTTTCTTCAATGTTTCATAACTTTAAACTCTATCCTATAATGGTCCAAGTTTCTAAACACTAAATTTCTAGAGAAATAGACAAACAATTCTGGTTGAAAACTCACAAAGGGAAGCATTAGAAAAATTCAAGTCTTTTCTCGCTAAAATCTTCTTCCCCCGAGTTAAGGAAAAAAATAGAGTGAAAATAAATTAGTAATAAATCTCATAGGATCTACTCTATAGCCCTAGAAAATTCCAAGATATTTATGTTGAAACCCATGGTCTAGGAAAAATTAGAGTAATGTTTTTAAAATCTCTTTTCTGTGAGAATATGTTTTCAAGGTAGTGAAACAACTTTTTGGGTTCTTGAACCCTTATGGGATATTAAACTTTCCATAAAACACTATTCTTGATTTGAGTATCTCAGATCACCATAAACCTTCCATGTACCTTGTAAAAGGATACACATCTTCCCAAGACCCTTTGCTTGATTATGCATGTATGCATAAAGATCCTTCATATTCATCTATGGTCATAATCCAAATGTGTCACACTGGAAAAAGGGATTTTTGATCCTTGTGAGACCTGACATCAACATGGTAGAACTCAGTATCTCAATGTTTTTTGGGTCATTCTTGTCTAGATTGTACCATATCATTGTCCTGAACAGAGCACATTAGACCACGATTTTCAAAAATTGTACCAAAATACCCAAGGGGATTCAACATCCTCCATGTTACATCACGGTGTATTATACCGTTTCTCAAGGATAAAATCTGACACTCCATTCTTGAACATTTGATGGCTCACATCTTTTGATTTTAAACTATAGGTAATAGGGCTAGATATTTACAATTTATGATCCAAACATCTCTATTGTGTTATATCCCTTCCAATATAGATATCTTTCCATACTCAACCTCATCATCTGGATGTTTGAGTCTTAAAAAACATTCATGGCCCTCGGAAAGGAGTGAAGTTCATATTTTCTTGACCATGCGACTGATGCATAATAGACTTTACCTATGAAATAAATACATATCATCCTTATAAGAAAAGTGAATCAATCATTGTGAGCACTAGAAACATCATGGTGGAACCTAACATCTCAGAGATTTATGGGTCATCCTCAACATGTCTATTCTATTATATTTTCATGAACTCAATATTATAGATTATATCTTATATCACCCATATTCCAACTATCCAGGTAGATCAAGCATTACTAGTATTTCACCCTCAACTTATATTACCCCATAAAACATCCATGACCTTTGAAAATGAGTGGAGAAACCTTTTTTAGAAAAAATACCGATGCATAAGGGATTTGACCTAATAAACAAAATCATATCCTCCTTATAGGAAAGGATCCCTAATCCTCATGACTCTTAGAAATGCCATAGAAAAATAAAGAATCTTATCATGTTTTGGGCCATTTCTTGAAATTCTACACTGATCATTGATCAAGTCCTGGAGGTATGAATTTAAACTACATGACATACTAATGTACAAGTTTAAATACCCTTAAATACAATTATAGAAGTTCTAATCTAAAAAAACCTAAACTATATTGATAGACGTTAAGAGATAAAATAACATAAACTACAACGATAGAAGGTCTGAGCTAAAAGTCCCTAAAATAAAGTAATAGATGGTCTTATCTAAAAGGCCCTAAACTTCATTGATTGAAGATATGAGCTAAAAGACCCTAAAATGAAGTGATATAAGGTATTATCTAAAGGTCCTTAAACTACAATGATAGAAGGTCTGATCCAAAGGCCATAAACTACATAACATTAGCTACTTAGTTTTCAAGAATGAATGAAATATTATAATTCCAACTATATGGAATTATAAAAAATCATGTTTCACCCACCATGCTTATTGTCTTCAGAAAAAGAACGATAACTCTCCCATTGGGACATATATTCTTCCCAATTTTCCTTTTTCAAAATAGGTGATCTCAAGATAACTGGAACAAACATATCAATAAATAATCTCTTATTGGTGGGAATTCATGAGAATAACTCAAGAATAATCTTTTAGAATTATGACATTTGAAATCCATACATTCAGGTTTACTTGATATTATGAAAAGGATGGGTATCATTGGAAATTCATATCACACTAGGTTAGCTAAAAGTCATGTACATCATGAATGAAAGAAAACTAGTTAGAAAAATGAAATGTTCAAAAAATACAATCATTTATAGTGCGTAATTGGAGTAATATAAACATTTTAGTGGGTATCCAAGAATATAATTAAAATTAGATTGCATTAAACTACAAAAATATTTGATCCACTAAACTAGACAATTCAGAAAGATCTTGGTGAGAAGCGTCAATTGAATATTAAAGTACTGTTCATCCCACCTCTTCTACTTCTGCCTCAGGATAGAGATTCTTGACTAAATTATTTAACACCTGAACTCTCTTTCAATATATTTCCAATGGGGATGATGCTTTTGAAAGGTCAGACTTCATGAAATCTATCATTTCCTCATATCTTTATATTTT
Source organism: Viscum album (assembly GCA_963277665.1). Lineage (NCBI taxonomy): Eukaryota > Viridiplantae > Streptophyta > Magnoliopsida > Santalales > Viscaceae > Viscum > Viscum album. Next base: position 1,997,678,582 of record OY728151.1, read on the forward strand.
TATTATCTAGGAATCCATCTGGGCTTGTAATTTAGATATGAACTAAAGACTCTCCTTAAATTCATCCAACACGTCCTTTATCCTTTTGGATAGGGGAGCCTCATATTAAAGATCATGATAGCCCATCTCATTGGGTTCCAAATCATACTTAGTCAGATTAATCTGTTTCATGATTCCATACAATGGATCTCGATCAAAACCACCTACCCTATGTCATGAAGTTTCTAAAGAAGATGTTCCCCTTGGTCATAAAATGTTTCCAAATGAGTCTTAGTAATAAAGTCATGAATATGCTACCAGGTCATCCTATATCATGTCATAGATTATGTGACTGAAGGTATATACACACCAAAAGGATTAATAGATGGTTGAGTTAGAAAAGAAATTGGATAGGAGGCTCCATATATCCTCCCATCAACATAGGAATCACCCATCGCTTGTTCTGGTGGGCAGATTTCCATGATAGAATTAGACCCACCATCAGGATTTATATCTTTATAATGAGGGTGCTTCCTTGAATTCCCTCCCAACTCCATAATAAACACCATGATTTCCAAAGAGAGAGGTTTTGGTGAGGAAAATGGATTTTCCACCGGATGAACCAATCATCCTAGCACCCCACCTGAATCAAATGCTACCCTATCCTAGTAATAATATTTAGTAAGGAATGAGGGGTCACCAACATATGGAATAATGATATTATCATTTGAATATTCACACGTCAATATCATCCAAAACTGGTGGATGGTCCTAGGGTGTCACTCACCTCTCACGCCAACCGAAGGGAGAGTGTAAACCCATTGGGTGGAGCCTAATTGATGAGAAAACTGATAAGGTGTATATATCCCATAGATGATAGTCTTTTCCATCCTGGCAGCAAGAACAACATATTTATGATTTATTACCTTTCATCAAGAGTGCTTCATCCATTTTCAATGATAGGCCTAATCAACATGGGATATGGGGTGAAATTAAATCTCTAAGATCAGCTCAACACATTTGTAACCTCTTTAGAGCTTAGTTTTTAGCCTCCAACAAAGACATGTTTAGAATCTTGGGATAAGATGTGGCATCAGGGATCCTGATGGCATTTTAGTTTCAATAAAAATAGAAATTCTACCCAATAAAACCAAATAAAAACCAAAAAGGTCCCCAGATCCTATAGGGTATGATTCTTTATTAAATGTGGGCCAAGATTTGATAAAGGAATGAATGTTTCAGAACCAATCTATTATGGTGGAATCCCTCCTCTAGCCAGACTTCCATTACCAACTTGTTGACCCAGATTCCTAAAGGCACATCCCCAGTTGGTAAAAGTAATTTTGTTAGGAACACATCCATAAATCCTCCCATTTTAAGGCTCAGTGAGATCTCTAAATTCACTTTATATCCCCAATAAGTATAATCCATATCTTTTAAAATGGACTAATTTGAGCCAACATTGTCATCAAATTGAATGGAAGAGAACCAATTGGGGTATATAACAGTTGGGTAAACCCCATTATGACAAATAAAAATTTTGATCCATTCTTTTAAGGAGATAAGATAGTTCATAGTTAGCTCTTTTCTCAAATTCTTCTTCACATTGTTGAGCATGTCTATCACCAAGATGGAGTTCATCAAAGGTTCATACCAGAAATCTAGGTTAGGGAGGAACTCATTGTACATCTCTCTAATATGGAGGATAATTCTTAGTTGGTAGATATCGCATAGGATAATTCCCATATTATTGTGTGATAGATGGAATGAGTTGGTTCTAGGGAAGTAACGGCTAATCAATTCCCAAAGAAGATCAGGATAATGATAAAAAATGTATTGGTAAATCCATACTGCATTATAAATATGGACCCTATATAACTTTCCAGTGAACTCTAAGCATCATTTCCTGGCCTAGAATGGTCAGGACCATTCATCAAAAACAATTACCATCATGGGGTAGATCCCATTTGGAGCTCCATCTTCCACCCCGATTGTTCAAATAAGAGAAAGATATACAAAAGTAACTCTAGGAAATCAGATGATGAGTAAAATCACAACCATCCAAACCCAACAGAGAGTTTGCCAACATTTAAGATAGCCACTGGGATCAAGCTGTGACTAGCCTTCCATCACTAGAAGTTTTCTATTTGGTACATTCAAGATAAGTTGACTCCCAAAAAGATGGAATATTTAATTCCAAAGGAGAAATGAAAATATATTCTAGAAAGATGAACTCGTATAGATGAACCTTTTGTGATAAAGGATAATTTTTAATATCGATTAAAAAAATTTGTTTCATAACCTCAGTATCAAAAATCAAGTCGTATCAAGGGTTAACATTTCAATTTCTCAAGATCACGGAACTTTGATTAGCTGCATAATAGGGTCTTTGACAAGATTAGGAATCCGTATTAGAACAAGTAATTAACATATGTCTTAAAAATAAAATAAATTCTTGTTAAAGGAAAGACATAAAACTTTCACAGCATCATGCTCAATTCATGAATACACAAAGGAAATCATGAATCATATAAAGGATTCACGAACCTCATGACTCTTAATAATCTCACGGGTCTCATAAACCAAAAATTCTTTGCACAATCGCATCATCCATTAAAAGAATCTATATTACGTGACCTTGATATCGTCATGTGATCTTCATAAGAGTCAATGGATCATAAAATCAAGCCAAAAGATCTTTTGAAACCCTCAAGACAATAGAGAATCCCCACAACCAAAGTTCAAACAATTATTGCAGGTATGATTATGCTTATTTCAAATGGACACTTGTGAAAAAGAGTACTTGTGAATAAGTTCTCATGGTAAAGTCTCACAGAGTGTTCTTACAGGAATGTATCACAATTATGTACTGAGATAGAAGTCAGGTGAGAGAGATATGGAGGAATGAGTGGTTAGTGAATGAATCCCTCTCTACTACCCTATTTATAGGGAATTCATCTGAGTACCAAACATCACCTAACAGATCAATTGTATCCCAAGACACTAACTACCAACAATGCTAAAGGCTCGGGCGGGCATTCACTTCTCAGATAACTGAGTCCTTTTCCTGATATATTTTCACCCTAAGGAGTGGAATTTATTGATTCCTACCAAATGAGAATCAAAATATTCATAAAGGATGAAATACCTAAATATGGTAATTTTATTCCCTACAAAGAAAATGAAGTGGAAGGTGGTTGTGATCATGCAGATCATGTGAACCCCCATAAGAAAAGTGATTTCATGATCATTGAAAGGTCATGCGGATAGTCACATGCTGTGCATAGCTTACGTAATATCTTATTAAGCCCCTTTGGCGAGTCCTTCCACTCTTGTGAAGGTTCCCTAGAAAAAAAACAACCACACGACATCATCCAGATGATCTCCCCTAAATCATACATTGGGCACCTAACAATACTTCCAAAAATACATTGTGAATTGGAGGGAAATATAAAAAAGGGTGGGAGCCTCTTGTGGTCATAAAAATCAAGTGGAACATCATTGATGGGGAGAATGATTTTCCTCGACAACAATCTTACCACCACATGTGATCCCCAACCTATGTAAAATAAAAAAAGGAAATAAAAATTGGTGAATGTGGGAGATTATCACATTTATAAAGATAATTTGACATGCCCTTGGAGATCTTAAAGAGACCATAAGTATATAGAAACATGTCTACCTTATCTTCCTAAATCCCATTGGCATGTCATTCTTATCACGAGAAGAGTCTCAGACATGTCCATGTGACGTTGAACTCCTGATTTGTCTCCATAAAGGAAAACTTATGGGATTCTATATTAAATTATAATGCACATCTATAAGACCTCTTATTGGTAGCATGATGCATCACCAAGAGGTAGAGTGATTTTCTTCGACAACATTCATCTAGCCTTATGAGATCCCGGACATTTATAAAATAAGAAAGGGGGACAAATGGGGAAGATGGTGGGATCCTATTGTAGTTATAAGAATCACATGAGGTACCTCTAGTAATCCGTCAGATATTACAAGTACCCTAACACATGTCTACCGCATCTCAAAAGAACAGCCTAGAAATCCATCTTCATCTCACCAATGGTTCCTAGAACGTCACTTAATATCATGTGGAGGATTGTAATGGGAATCCTAATATCAAAAATGAACATGGACTTGTTGTTCAAACAATATGAAATCCCATTTTAATTTCCCCCTGATTCATCCAGACCCCATTAATTGAATATAAAACTATAAATGGGGGTTTGATGAGATGGTCTCACAGTTGATGAAAATCATGTGATTCCCCATGAATGAATTTGAGTTGTAACTCACAAAACATGTGACATTGAAACCCTCCATCGACTCCAGCATGGATTTTTGTGATATGCACTGTGCGAAGAGGTGAATAAATGATGTAGAGTGTCTTATAAATTCCCCACCCCAATATGAAAAATGCACACATTGAGGTAGAATATTTGTAAAAAACAATATTTTTCTTAGTACCTAGAACAGGCACACCCAATCACCATAGCAGATTTCATGGAGAATCTGATCTTTTGAACAGAAAAGATTCTCATTATGTAATATCCAAGGAACAACTGGAGTGACCATGAAACATGCATAAGAACTTCGAGTGATCACTCATAAATCACATGAAGGACTTATGGCAGGTCACGCAAAGGGAATACCAAATATTTACTAAGACATGATAGACAAAAAATAAGCTAACACTAAAAAATATAAGGAATATTCAATAAAAGGTTGAAACAAAAGACTAAAATATAGGATAATTATGTCAATAACATATGCGATGATCCTCAAGTGCTTTGCATGAACCACCCAGGATATATGACAACACTAAGACATGTCACCCAGATCTTGTTGTGCTCTATTGGTATACTACTTAGATCAATAAAATTCAACTGTATATGTTAAAAAAATTCACATGGTGCCCCAGGGCATGCCACTATAGTCTCTTGAACCCCTCTAGGATACCCATCCAAACCTTTTGGTGTCTTTCAGACATGTTTCCAAACACATATGATGGAACCAACATATGTTAGCTGAGTCTCATGATAGCACCTGATCATTTCAATTGAATATAGCGATGCCATTTGGGTATGCTAGCCAGATATCGTGATAAAATCCAGACACATCATCCTAGATCATGTATCACCCTCCTAACATGTCACATTGACTCTTGCAACACCCTCAAAGTGTGTCATCCAACTTTCATGATGACATCGGGGCCATTCAGCAAGATCATGTGATGCCCTATATGCATGTAACAAATGATCATGTAATGGATTCCAAGATAAACTATATAGGTCTCATGATGTCCTCCAAAAAATTCATCCTTGTTCATGTGATGGTCTTCTGATATTCCATAAGGGTTATGTGACTTTCCTCAGACATGTCAATTGGATCATGTGATTGTCTCAAGATATGTCTTCAATATAACAAGTCATGTTCATTCATCCCATAGCATGTCAAAAAAATAATCAAGTCATGTCGAATAGACTACTGAATCATGTCAGGTAGGAAAGTAGTCCAGATCTAATGGGCATCCTAGGACTTGATAACCATGTCCATTCATAGTGTGTAAGCACCGATCAAAAAGGAAATGGCAGTTTGTAATCCCTAATAAATGGAACTATAATTAATATAATTTCAATAATAATCAGGATATGTAGGATTCCTCTCTAAGGCCCAAGATCTATATCAACCATCCAATGGGTGGTCCCAGCACATAAGTCTTACATCCACAAGCAATGAGACTAATCATTTTATATCCCTTGTTTTTCACATTGAGAGTTGATCATGTGGGATTTCTATTTCATAATGATAATATCCTTCTCATGAAAAGTATTTATTAGGATATGGGAAACCTCATTGTGTAAGCCCCTATCAGATACATAACATGATATGTCTCGCAAATAAGGGGAATGTCAGTGTGTAAGCCCTGGCTAATTGAACTAAGAGGACTCTAATTCTTATCATAAACAAGATATGTAAGATTCCTTCCTAATTAATGAGATCGAACTAAAATGGGAATATATCTCAGTTTAAGTCTCATCCTGTATATGAAATTTCAACCATCAGGACCCAATCATTCCCATGGGCTGACCATTTTACCTCATCCATCAATTTATTGATAATCCAATTTAACTACGATGACTCTAATTCCTACCATAATCAGAATACATAGGATGCCTCCATAAGGTATGAGCTCTATATTAAACATCCCAAGGGTAGTACCAGCACATAATCCCCACATACATATATAGTGAGATTGATTACCTATTATCCCTTGTTTCTCACATTAATCATGGCCACCCCATTCACATCTTGAATCTCCATTATCCAGTGAAATCTTAGCGTGTAATCCCCAATGAGTTTCATGATATAAATATCCACCATATGAGGGAATATAACTTGGGGGCAATATCAAGGGAATTAATGAATAATGGTAAATTGTATTCCTACTGTATCCAAGATATGTAGGATGCATCCTTGAGACATGATCTCAAATATTGTGTGCCTATGTTTCCACACATATGTCATTTCCACATGATGTTAAACTCGAGGGGTTTAATGAACTACATGGGTTTTGATTCCTGAAATTAATAGGATACATATGAATCCTCATGATGTATCTTTACACTCCACAAAATATTTTCTTCCTTATTTCATAATAGAAAATTTTGAACATTCTGATTATGTGGATTTAGCATATAAGAAGCTATTCATTACTGTGAAATGGATTAAGAACCATGGATACAAATAGATGGATTCAATAATGATAAACACTTCTTCTTATATACATAAAAGGAGTTAACATGTGATCATTTGTTTAGGGAAACCTATCTTGTATCAAGATTAGGAATAGATTCCTGAACATATCTTAAATATATAAGAGATCCCCGGAGTAGGGAACAATTACCCCCAATAGGGTGTTATGATCCTAACATACCATCCTCTCAACCAATGCGATTCCATATGTTTCATTGGGTATGAAACCCCAAATGATTATCTACCATTGGAAATTAGGTATGTACAATGTTATAGATGAGGGAAACATTGGGAGTTTCCATTAAGAACAATAATGGTCACCCAATGTAAATGATTTTGCAGAGTATTTAACCCCCCCCCCTCCACTCACAATCAACCATAGAGAAAACCAAACACACCTAGTGGTTGTATATTTTTTGTAAAAATAGAATTTTGATTGTTTTAAATCTTAGGTTATATGGTATAATAATACACTATCAAACATCCATGGACTTTCTCTTTTTGATGATTTAAGTTCCACTTCTATAACTACGGTTTTCACTTTCCCATTGTGTTTCATCCTAGGAATATTTTGACTATTAAAAATCATTTTTTATTTGGGTGGTAGAAGGATGATACAGTCATTTTCTTGGAGACTAGTCCGATCAAACCATTTATAAATTTCTTCAACTAAATCAAACATGATTTATGTCTGTGGTCCATAATATTTAACTTGTTTCTAAACTTCCTTAATTTGATAAACATGACTCCCCCTCAAACGTTGTCCTGCAAACAATCTATGAATGTTATGATGTTAGAAGTTAAACCAATACATTTTTTCTATATACCCAAAAAATCCATAGTACTAATAGTATCCATAAAAATCATATTTTATTTTAAAATGGAATGTTGTTCTGAACTATGTTCTTCACTTCCAACCTATTCGTTATCAATAAAATTAAATCCAGTTTGAAAATACTAATTTTTGTAACTCTTAAAATATTCTTATACATATTACACTTATTTTCAACCATTATAGAGCTTTAACATAGATCATATTTTGAATTAAATTTATAATTCTCATAATTTCTCAATTGTTGAGACTTAGTTTATTTAGACACAACCTTGATATTTTTGAATTTATTATTATTTAATGACACATAATTATAATTTTCAATATTAAAATCAACTAGAATAGATGATTTTTAAAAATTATTTTTCTTCTTTCTTATTTGAACACTTTTCATCTTATTGAATTGAATTTTAAAAAATAGTTCTGGATAAGTTTATTTATTCTTCAAATTTCATCAATTTCTATTGAACAAGATCAACATCCTCCTTCACATCATTAAAAAATTATTCCAACACGATTTTCAAGATATTCATTCCATAAAGGGACTTCTTAATATTAAAAATATCCTTCAAAGTCATAGATTTTTATTCTTCATAAACTGATTCTCATTTTTTGAATGATTGATTATATTTCTTCAATTTCATGTTTTCATTATCATGATTTTTTATTTTTAATAGTAATTATCTCAATTATATCTTCAACATAAACTCTATATATGTTTCCTCATCTACACTTATGGAATTATTTCATTCACAACTAGTAAAATTTTAATTATTTACTTTAGAAATGAGATCGTTTTCATACACATAACTTTTGGTATCATCCTCTTCTTATTCATTGCTACATTCAACTTCTTAAAAAAAGTTTATGAAATTCTGGTTTTTGTTCTATAAGACATTCATACCCCTTCTTATATATGTGAATTTCACCTTGGTTGATTTATTTTTGAGAATATTTATTTTCATTAAAAAAATTTCCAGACTATATTCTTATTCTTTTAGTTTTGGATAGTTTGCTGAAAAATTTTCAACAACCCCATAATTGAAGCATTTAAGTAATAATTTCAACTTAAATATTCCCTTGTCTCTTCTCAAATTTTTATAGAATTCCCTCAAGTCATTGATTGTGTTGAGTATTTTCACTTTTAATCTAATTTCATAATATAAATAAAGTATAACATTAACATCAAACTTGAAGAGGGACAGGTTGCTTCTTCACTTTGAATGCATAGCACATACACACAACCACTTTGATATTCTACTCTTTTATTCTTACTTGGATACTAATAGAATATTATTTGTTTTATACATATCCATAAATTCTTATCTTCTCTTCTACCATTATTCTTATTCTCATACTTCTTTCTAATTTTTCAATCACATTTTCATATTTTCAAAAAAATTCGAATTTCTACACATTTATATTGGAATTGGAAATTTAAATTCAAATCCCTTTCTTCAAACAACTCCCATGGATCATATTCCAATTAATAGCCACCATAAAATCTAAATTTTATTTATTATATGATAAAATAATCACTAAACCACTTAGGAGAATCCAAGTAATCAAGTATATTCTAACTGCCTAGTTTTAACTCATTATGGTGTATCCTACTCATTTATGGCATTGTATAATGGTTCAAAATGGTTATTTTTTAACTTCTTGTACACATTGTGGTCTAACATGACCCTACAGAATAAATTTATTCAAAAATATAATGATATAAAAATAAATTCCAAGTCTCCTATATAGTGTTGATTCCATTCATGTGGAATTTTCATTCTGCTTATGACATAGTACATTAATTACATTATGAGATCATTCATAATTCCAGTGATTGTAACAACAATTTATTTTCTCCTTTGTGGAATGTTCCTACTTCCACAACATGATAACCTTATTTATATATAAATTGATAAATAGTGATTCCTGTTTTTAATAGAGTTTCTAAATATTCTATTTAAATGGAAAATATGATCAGAATTCTGCACTTCATAGTAACTCCCTTATAATGCAGCACCCTTAAAATAGGAAGATCCACCCAAAAACTAACCCAGCCTCTTATACGGCATAATATATATACTACAATGAAAAAATTATTCTTCAAAAAACATCGATAGTTTTGTACCATTCTTTAATACATGAGACTCCTTCCTTAAATAGTTACATCATAAAATCCTTTCATGATATATAAATACTATAAACCAACTTAAGAATCATATAAATTTTACTTCACAACCCTTCACTTTATATTAAATGAGAGTTTGAATAGGATTTAGGAATTGACAATAATATCCAACATAATGAATCACTATGACAACCGGGCCCTGGTGACAGCACAGCCACCCCGCCTTAACATGGTCGTCGGGTCCTGGCCCACCAGGTACCACCAGTTGCCCCCGCAGACACGTGGGGCCCACCCCAGGGTCCACCCACGTGCCCGAACGGGTCATATAACTAATGAAAGTCCCCACAGGCCAACACATGTCCATTCCAGTGTGCTTTTTCCTCACTCGCACACACCCTGGGAGACTTCCCAGGAGGTCACCCATCCTGATCACTACACCAGGCCAAGCACGCTTAACTGTGGAGTTCTAATCAGATAGGCTTTTGAAAAGGAAGGTGCACCTTGTTGACATGAGTCATATCATTTAGTCATTTAACCCTTTATCATTTGGGGATGTTACAATCACCCCCCCTTTAGAGCACAACGCCCTCGTTGTGGGCCCTACATCTCAACCCAGGCAGGCAGTGCATCGCGCACTTAAGGCTGGGTTCCTCCTCTGATACCAAATATGACAACCGGGCCCTGGTGACAGCACAGCCACCCCGCCTTAACATGGTCGTCGGGTCCTGGCCCACCAGGTACCACCAGTTGCCCCCGCAGACACGTGGGGCCCACCCCAGGGTCCACCCACGTGCCCGAACGGGTCATATGACTAATGAAAGTCCCCACAGGCCAACACATGTCCATTCCAGTGTGCTTTGTCCTCACTCGCACACACCCTGGGAGACTTCCCAGGAGGTCACCGATCCTGATCACTACACCAGGCCAAGCATGCTTAACTGTGGAGTTCTAATCAGACAGGCCCCCGAAAAGGAAGGTGCACCTTGTTGACATGAGTCATATCATTTAGTCATTTAACCCTTTATCATTTGGGGATGTTACAATCACCCCCCCTTTAGAGAACAACGCCCTCGTTGTGGGCCCTACATCTCAACCCAGGCAGGCAGTGCACCGCGCACTTAAGGTTGGGTTCCTCCTCTGATACCAAATATGACAACCGGTCCCTGGTGACAGCACAGCCACCCCGCCTTAACATGGTCGTCGGGTCCTGGCCCACCAGGTACCACCAGTTGCCCCCGCAGACACGTGGGGCCCACCCCAGGGTCCACCCACGTGCCCGAACGGGTCATATGACTAATGAAAGTCCCCACAGGCCAACACATGTCCATTCCAGTGTGCTTTGTCCTCACTCGCACACACCCTGGGAGACTTCCCAGGAGGTCACCCATCCTGATCACTACTCCAGGCCAAGCACGCTTAACTGTGGAGTTCTAATCAGACAGGCTCCCGAAAAGGAAGGTGCACCTTGTTGACATGAGTCATATCATTTAGTCATTTAACCCTTTATCATTTGGGGATGTTACAATCACATCCACCCCAACCTATTCTTAAACAAAATCCACAAAAAAATCAACGAAAAAACACTTGGTTTCGACATATTGGAATGTGTCATATTTATCATTAACGAGTTCTATTAAATTTATGAACTATAAAAATATTCTTGATTGGTATTTCAGGTTTATGAGTGTTCTCAATGAGAAGAATTAGAAAAATATGTGTGTGAATTTTATATAAATACATTTTTTTGAGCATTGAATCAGGAGTATAAGATATTGAGAGTTCCATTCCAGTGTGCTTTTTCCTCACTCGCACACACCCTGGGAGACTTCCCAGGAGGTCACCCATCCTGATCACTACTCCAGGCCAAGCACGCTTAACTGTGGAGTTCTAATCAGACAGGCTCCCGAAAAGGAAGGTGCACCTTGTTGACATGAGTCATATCATTTAGTCATTTAACCCTTTATCATTTGGGGATGTTACAATCACCCCCCCTTTAGAGCACAACGCCCTCGTTGTGGGCCCTACATCTCAACCCAGGCAGGCAGTGCACCGCGCACTTAAGGCTGGGTTCCTCCTCTGATACCAAATGTGACAACCAGGCCCCGGTGATAGCACAGACACCCCGCCTTAACATGGCCATCGGATCCTGGTTCACCAGGTACCACCAGTTGCCCCGCAGACACGTGGGGCCCACCCCAGGGTCCACCCACGTGCCTGAACGGGTCATCGGAATTTTTTGATAGTCCCCACAGGCCAACACATGTCCTTTCCAGTGTGCTTTGTCCTCACTCACACGCATCCTGGGAAACTTCCCAGAAGGTCACCCATCCTGATCACTACTCCAGGCCAAGCATACTTAACTATGGAGTTCTAATCAAACAGGCTCATGAAAAGGAAGGTGCACCTTATTTGACATGAGTCATATCATTTAGTCATTTAACCCTTTATCATTTGGGGATGTTACAATCACATCCACCCCAACCTATTTTTAAACAAAATCCACAAAAAAATCAACGAAAAAACACTTGGTATCGACATATTGGAATGTGTCATATTTATCATTAACGAGTTCTATTAAATTTATGAACTATAAAAATATTCTTGATTGGTATTTAAGGTTTATGAGTGTTCTCAATGAGAAGAATTAGAAAAATATGTATGTGAATTTTATATAAATACATTTTTTTGAGAATTGAATCGGGAGTATAAGATATTGAGGGTTCATCACAAAAATTGTATACATAAACACAAACTCATAAATTTGATAAAATTAAATAAATTTAATATATATATATATATGTTGGAAATGTGGAAATATTTGATTAGATGGAGTTAAGAACTTATGATCTAATTAAACATGGTGTATAAGTCCAATATTTAGAAAAATATTATTTTATAACTACCACAAATAGAAATTTAATTTCTATTTATGGTATAAAAAAGTTGGTATTTTCATTCATTATTAAGGGAAAGATTTATTTTGTATATATGAAATAAATTTTCAATTTCATTTCAAATATAGTGAATGGTTTATATATTCTCTACTTGGGTTACCCAATCTATAACATTCAGTATAAGAAGTTAAAGGTTGATTCAGATCCCACTTTCTGTTGGCATTGTTGCCTTATTCATATAAATAAGAAACACAATAAAAAACTCTATAGATATTGAATTTTTGAATCATTTGATTTTGAATAATTTGATAACATTGAATCATGTTTATTAATGAATGACCAATGAATCTTTTAATAGAAAATGTGAAATGGATAATGGACCATTTGATTTTATACATAGTGACGTATGTGGAATGATGAGTACTCTAGAAAGTAGTGGTTATATGAACTTTATAACCATTTCTAGAAACATTACTCAGGATGGTTATGTATTTATAATGATACATAAGTTTAAAACTCCTAAAATGTTACAATAATTTTATAATGAAGAATAGGTTCAACTAGGAAAATGCCTTAATATTTATCAATTAGATCAGCGCGGTAAATAATCAATCCCTGAATTAACTAATCACTTAAGAGATTATGGAATTATTTCACAACTCACACATCATGGAACACAATAATGAAATTGTGTGTTGATAAGAAGAATAATTCTCTATTATACATGGTTCAATTAATGTTTATTCTGTGTGACCTTCTTATTTAATTTTGGGTATATGTTTTCAAAATTACTTCATTCCTACTAAACCTCATTCTCTCTAAAGTAGCTTTAAATAAATTTAATGAGATATCTCTTGAGAAACATACCAATTTGTTTTTAATACATATTTGGATTACTTAAGTATATTTATGACCCATATTACTTGATAAACATAACCCAAAATCAAAAAATGATCATTTTAATATTATTTTTAAAAAATTATGGGATATTATTTATATAATCCCACTGAGCACAAAGTGTTTGTGTCCTAAACTCGTATATTGTTTTAGAAGGAATATATTACTTCAGGATATAATTGTAGGAAAGCTGAACTAATATATGTTCAAGACCAAAAAATAAGAAAATCTATTGACATTGAAGTTTATATAGTTCCATAAAGAGTTATAGAATAATAACTGACCCAGGTTATACAAGAACCATTAAGGTATGATAGGATTTATCATAATATCATGTCATATGGATTCCTTATATAAAATGATGATGGAGTAGTGTTCATAGAGGATGATCCTAGAATCTACCAAGAGGCCATTAAGAGTTATGATTTTATGAAATGGATAAATTCAAAATTAAATTAGATCTAATTCATAGGTATTTAATACATTATAGTTAGGTTTATGGGAAACAGGTCCTTTGATACATCAATTACCCTTGGAACATAGGGCGTTTAGGAGACTACTATTCCTTCGGGCCATAAGGATTCTAGGACATCAAGGGACGTTTGGTGACTGGGCCTCTGATCCATCGATAATATCAGGTCTTCCATACTATAGAAACCCCAAGTTGATGAATCAGAATAGTAGCAGTAACTAGGTTTATAAAACCATACATAGGGTTAAATGAGGAATATGATAAACACACTTCCACCCCATGTAGAAATATAGAAGGATCTGAAAGTAGTTCACAATGTTAGGTGGGGATATATGCATAAACTGGAACAGGTGATAGGGTTGGAATGTTATAATATAGTCAGGTAAAATAAATACATAAGAGTATTGTTCATATTGGCCTCTAGGTCATATAATTTAGGCCTTTTTATCTAGGACTATGGTTCATGCAATGGTTTTCTCTTAACCTAGTTAAAAAATAAGACTTATCAGGAAATGAAAAATATGTAATTAGAGATGATGTAGACTCAATTTACACTATGTTTGGGACTTAGTCGATTCATCTAAAGGGGTAATACCCATGGGGTGAAATATAGTTTTTATAATGAAAAACAATATCGATAGTTAATTTTTTCTTTTAAAGTTTTATTGTTTGAAAAGGGATAGAATAAAAATCATGGTATTGACTATGAATAAACCTTTTCTCCACTTAGGATGATAAATACCATTTATATATTTTTTACCATAACAACTCATTATGATTATGAGATATATAATATGTATATAAAAATAGCTCTAATTAATAATAATTAATCAAAAATTTATATATGATTTGGCCAAAAGGTTTTATGTAATTGAATAATTATCTTATATTTTTCAAGATGCAACAATCTATTTATGGATTTAAGTAAGCATCTTGGATTTGAAATATATGGTTTAACTATTCAATAAAAGATTTTAGTTTCATCATAAAATTGAATGATTTTTATGTATAAAATAAATTTAGTGAGAGTATTGTGGTATTTATGATATTTTATATGGTTGAAATAATTATTATTATAAATTAAATCTTGACATTACATTTTGAAAAGGGGTGATTAGTAAAATGCTTCTCAATGAAAGACATGGATGAAGAAGCATATATAAAAGGTATCAATATATATAGAAGTAGATAAAAATGGTATCTTCAACTAAGTCAAAAAAAAATATGTTGGTAAAGTTCTAAATTGGATTAAAATAGAGATCTCCAAGAAGGGGTCATTACTAGTGTTTCTTGGAAAACATATTAGGAAGATTAAAATTCAATCTAATGATTTAGAAATGATTCAAAATATTTCTTATGTATCCTATATAGGATAAATAATTTATGTAATGTTTAGTTCTTGTCATTTCATATCTTATTATTTGTGAATAACAAGTACATACCAATACAATCCCGATGAGTCACTGGATTTCTATCAAGAACATCCTTAAATACTTAAGAATAAGTAATGATATGTTATTGGTATTTAGATGTGAGTATAATCTTGTTGTAAGGGGTTACACTAATTATATATTATAATACAATAAATATGATATGATATCTCAATATGGTTTCATGTTTTTCTTAAAAAAATGAGTAATCAGTTCGAAGTGTTTTAAACAAGCCATTATAGCATACACAACCACAGTGGCAGAGTACATCACTACATCAACGGTAGTAATGAATCCTACTAGTTCAAGAAGATCATTTATAAAATTGGGGATGTTCCTATAATTTAAAGATAAATTTAAATTGACTATGAAAATAATTGATTTTTTGTTGTGGATGAGGAACCACAGTTTCTCCAAAGGACCAAAAAAATCCTTCAAATGTTCCATATCATCACAGATATCATTGTGAGGGGTGATATAAAGATATATTGGGTGGATATATATGAAAATATATCTAATAATTTGAAAAAACCCATTATCATAGAAAACCCAATAGGTTCATGTCGAATCTCTTGATATTAAATAAATGAGAAAATTGATGAAATAGTTGAAAAATGTATCATGGTTTTATAATAATTAAAATCATAGTTAATTACTAATTCGTGTATGTTATATTTATATTACATTAATAGTAATATAATCATATCCCCTCAAAGTATTACTTTGAGTCACCCCTAATATATTATCATCATTGAGTATTATGGGTTGTGATCATAGTTTAATATTATCATTAGTAGAATTTTGTAATCAATATAATGATTTTTATATGTTACAAAGAATAAAATCATTAGATAATATGTCGACAATTGTTATCTGGATTGACCCACCAAATTATATCACATGAAATGTAATCTGGTCATTTATATAATTATGGGTGTGTTCTTATTATGAATCTCTATTTATTAGGTTTGGTGAAGTACCTAGCATGAAAACCTTCATTCTTTGATACCCTTATGACAAGGTTCTTAAGGCTTATCTAATTTGGGGTGGTTGTGTATATTACTGGTCTTGTCATTTCATGACCTCATCCCTATAATAGAACCCCTCAAAGGATATAAATGATGGAATAGTGAAAATAAACCCTAATTCTTGCCTCCAGTAGTTCCCATGTTAGTGAGTTACACCGAGGGTGTAAAAATATCATATATAGAAGGAATTACCCCCATTAATAATAAATTTTTGGGATATTTAATGAATAAAAACCAAGAAATGACAATAAATAATATAAAATTAAATTTAAAACCATCCCACATTTCATGAGCACTATCATCAAATTCAAATAGAAGTTTACTTGTAAACACCAAAGACAAGTCATATAGTACAGACTCAATAGAAGTTCAAATTCTAAGCTAATAATGCCCATATTAGTCCTCCAAATAATTTTAGAATCCAGAAAAAATATCTTATATATATGTAGGGAGATAATAACATGTATAATCACTGGAATCATACCAAATGTTTCTTGTGAACATTTGAAAAGAGAATACTAATGTACCAATGAATAAAAAAACCAACACGCACCTAAACAGGTCAACTATCTAATACCAGCATCACTCTGGAACACACACCAAATCATGATTCCATTATAGTAATTTGGTTTCAAATGAACAAAAATCATTGGTACCCCAAAATTTCTTCCCAATAATTCATCTCTATCATGACTTAATATCAAAATTTATGTGATCTCATCCCTTCCATACATATATCATCACATATCCAACCATCTATGATGCATTTTAAGATGCATCCCTACCTATCCCAACCTCTCGAATGGTCTAGAATTTGTAGATATCATAGGTCATCATTACATCACAACATCATAAAATAACTAGGGAAGTTGTATATCATGAACATGAATTACATAAACATCACTCCCTCCTCCCACCACACATAACCTCCACCACATATCAATTCCTCATCATCATTGGGGTTTTTTTACTCTAGCCCATATCATTAAAAGGTAATCTCTAACACCGACCAGTATCATCATTGGGTAACCTCTAACACCAACCCAAAACATGACTGTGTAATCTCCATTAACAATTTGTATCAACACTACCATTGAATGAGAAAGTGGATGTGGGGGAGGCCAACTATCTAAATCAACACCATTCTAGATATTGGGGAAAACACCTGAAACCCATAAAAATTGGGAATTGGAATGATTATACAAATTGGATGGATTCATATGGAGATAACACAATAATACAAGTTAGATAGATATCAAACATTACCCAACCTATAGGTAAACATCAACTACTCTAATTTACTCCATAACACCACCATGATACCATGAAACATCCATCATAATCCCTACCTCCCCTAAATGCATCACACCTCACAACCACCACACATAACCACGCAATTTTCACATTCGATTATAGGGTCCACCATTTAAAAAATTAATGATTTTACACTAACATTAATTTAATCAACCATTTTACTCACATTAACATAGTCCATACATTTATCAATCATTTCATTTAATCTAATTACCACACATAAATTTCATCCCATTCTCATATTCAAAATTTTTCCCTGATTATTTATTTGCCACCCCATGTCATTTTAGTTTCATCATTTCAAATTTATTCTATAGATAAGAAGGAAAATAAAAAAACCACACAATATAATAGATCATCCACCTCACATCCACCACCACCACAACACATAATAAGCCAGGACATCTCGCCACAATCCAATCATCTCACTAAAAGAACCACACATCACAACCACTACACACCACCCTATACAACTTCTCATTTCATCTAACCATCACATCGTTGCCCAAAAAATTCTCCATCCTAATCCAGTTACCACTATCATTGCACAAAAACCTAATTCACACAATGTAATATTAAAATCATATCAACACATAGAAACACATTCTAAATTCAATAATTTACCAAAAATCCATTTTTAAACAGGGATTAAATTACATTATTTCAATACATAGAATTGGTATTATCACCCAAAATCTATATATCCATATAATTTTTTTAAATTTTTCATATATATGTAATTATAATTTTCTCTAAGGTAAATCAAAATAAAAACACAATAGAGTTTTCACAATCAAATCAAATTTAACTTAATAAAATCTAAAAAACTATGATTTTTACCAATTCCAAAAAGGAATATATAATCTCAAGGAAAATATCATAAAAAGTAGTAAAACATGTTATATCTCTTGATTCCAATCAATTTCATTTTTATCCAATTAATTGTGTTCTTAATAAAACTTTTACTATCAACCCAACTGAATACTACAATGGCCCAATCCTTTTAAAATGTATTATAACATGATTTTTGACATAATAATATATTAATTACATCCCAAAGACTATGAAGGATACTTTATTTGTATGACTAGATTCATAATACCTTAGTGTTGGACTAAAATAAATCATATTTATATAATTATCCATAATTATCTCCAAAATATTTTTGATCTCCTAAAACAATATGGAAAAACTAGGGGAATACATAGACAAAAGGGGTGATATAGAAATCTCAAAAAGGGAATAAACATGACAACATTTCATAACTTGTGAGTCAAATATATAAGATGATATCGTAAAAAAATAAGGATCAATAGTAATCTCATGGGAGAATAACATAAAGGAAATGGTATCATCAGATCATGGAATCATAGGAAATGTGGCAGAAACATATAACATGGCATAAACATCAGTCAAGCCTGACTTCTTATATAATATTGCATGGTGTACAAAGTTCCATAATGGATTAGATTTACTTCATAATCCCATACATGATGGCTCATGAGACTAAATATTTACCCAATTCATTAGAGTGATATCTGGTAACATCCATTATAATTTTTTCATGATAATTTGTTCCAAAAAATGGAAATAAATCATAATGTACAAACATAAGAATTGCCCATTCAAAGAAAATGGGTTTCATAATCTTGTCTTATATTATAATCAAGTGAAATTTCATAATGAAGGCATTTGAGAGATGATCATAAAGAATGTATTACCCCCATCAATGGGAGTATAATATTGGTATATATGTGATAGAAAAATATTCATAATTTAGAGGAAATCCATAACATTAACCATTATCATCATTGATGAAAATTTATTTAAAATATTAAATGGAATATTTCATGAGAAAAATATCATTTTCACTTTTAAATAACTTATTAAAAATCTAAAATTTTCCAAAATATTGTATAGAAGAATTATTTAAAAATAAACCTGGAATATTATAAATGAAAATTAAAATATTTCAATGGTATTGAGGGCCTGTAATTATATACATGCTATATAAGATAAAAAACATCTTTTTCCCAATGTTATAAAAAGGGTAAAAAGCACCTCGTTTCGAAAAATACAAGCATATTACTTTCAAAAAAATTGAAAATTAAAAAATGGGTAAAAATTTATATAATAAATAATTTAGAAAATTTAAAAACATTCCTGAGAATAATTTTAGAAAATATGGATATTCAAGAGAAGGGATTTTCAACCAGAAAGATAAATAATGTTATTTTTTCTTAAAAATATTTTCTCAGTAATTTTCATTACCAAAGGAAGGAAAATGGTACTATTCCTTGAAGAGTTCATTAATACCATTAGTAGAAGATACTAAATTGGGTTTAGGATATAAATATCAAATAAATACTTCAAAGGATTCTTAAACATAAACAATACTGAATAATTTTGAGATTTTGAAATAAACCCTTACAACTTTGGTAACTTTTGAATCAGAACCCCAATGAAAGAAGTAACTTCAATTAAAACCTAAAATTCCATGAGGATTAAGTTATTAATGATATAAAATTAAAATGGGTAGTATATACACCACAAATAATAAATAAGTGTTTAATATGGCATATGTCTCATGAGAGTAAAAGTGAGACAAGAAATCTCATACCTAAAGTATAGACTTGTCTTGTAAATCCATTATCTCCTATATAATAAACTTATTTAAATTATTTTTTCTTAATAAAATTTTCAATTTTTAATCCCTTATACTTAAACCATTTACATAATTTGTTTTAAATACATATTTAATTACTTATTTAGTTATTTTTACATCATATGTTTTGAGGAATCTCAGTTCATAATTTCAAAACAACATCAGTGTGTAGACCGTGGTCAAAGGGATCATTGTTATGTCATCTATAGAATAATAACTAAAATTTAATTATCATTTCTATACATAAATTATAATTTTAAATATAACTATGAATTATGGTTATCAAAAAGGAATTAAGTTACAATCATGGAGATGGTAGGTCATACATACACATATGTAACAATTCCATTTTTAAAAAATCATGATTGAAAGAAGGTTAGTGTTATTTTCCATTTTATAATTATAATTATATCATAAATATAATATTATTTCTTTAAATACACTTAAATATACCATCCATGTGATACAGTGATAAAAATGATTCTCGTCACTTTAGAAGGCGGTAGTCTTCCATACACACGAGTAACGTTTTCATTTTTCCATGTAGGGTAAGTTATGAAGGTATAAGATAAGTTAATTTTATATAATTATTATTATTTCATTAATATAAAGTATAAAAATTATATTTATTATAATGAATATACATGATAGGTGATGATGTAAAATGAATTACATCAGTTCGTGTGGTTGTAGTTTGTCGTACACAAGAATGATGGTGTTGTTTCCAATTTGATGGAAGAGGATATGGGTGAATATTATTCCATAAACATAATAAAATCTCACTTTATAGGATATAATTATTTAATTATATTTAAATTTTTAATACATAATTTATGGTATAAAAATAATAAGAGAAAAGAAGGAGCTCAGTGAAGATGGTTACCTTTGGTTAGAATAACGTACTTTGGATATCTTACTAAGGTCTCTAAGGTTGATATTTTAGTAAATAATTAATCATTATAAGGTAGATATTGATGTTCGGGAGAGATTTTTTAGGGTATTGTCGATCTAAATTTATTTATTTGTGTTAATAATTGAGGGGAGGGGCTCCCTATTATAATTAAAGAGTGTCATTTTTGTAAACACCCAAATCTATTTCAAAATGGGAAGTCACTCTCAAGACATTTTCCTAAAATATTGATAAATAATGGAGTTTAGGGGTGATATTGTAGATAAATAAATCAAAAATTAAAAAAAAAGTATACATTTTTTAAACAATTTGTTCCCTTTAACTCTAAGGTTACTCGCTTTTACCATTTTAGTTTTTCTCTATGATGACTAGTTTTTTTCCGTATTTAATTTTTATTATGACCATAATTCATTTGAAATTGTTAACTAAAAAATAATTATTCTAATTATAAATGTGGAATACATTTTATCATATTAAAATCATAGAATTTGAAATATTAAAATTAAAATTACTCATGAAAAACATGTTAAAAAATATTTTTTCAATAAATTCATTTTTCAAGAAATATTTTATCTTATATTAACTTTATCTCTAGTGATAATATTTATATGAATTTAAACTCATATAAATGGATAAATAATATATGAATTTCATTTAAATATTTCTTTACTATTTGATATTTTAATTAATTAAAATGAATAAACTTTATTCATTTAAAAACAGTTTGTAGAAAAATATATTTTAAGCATAAAAATAAAATTATTCCAAAATCATGAAATTTGATTATTCAAATGAAAAAAATAAGATTATTATAAATAAAATTTTTGATATGAAACTTTAAGACAAAATCAAAAATATAATGTAACTCTTATATTAAAATATTTTTAAAAATAAATGACAGTATATCAAAAATTGGTAATTCTAATTATTCACTAAAAAATCAAACACTTTAGAAAAATCTTAAAATTTCACCCTCGTTAATTTTGATACGATGATTTAAAAAATTATTTTCATTTTATAAAATAAAATTTCTAAAATTTTCATTCATAAATTATAATATGTTCATAAAAAATTAATAAAAATAATTTTTCAAGAAAATGTATTTTGGTAGTATAAAAAATATTTATTAAAAATTGATTTAATATTTCCTAAGAATTTATCAAAAAATATATATATTGTTTAATAACTTTATATAAATTTAATAAATAAAATAATTCAATTTATACCCACTAATTTAATGACTTTGTTATATATGTCACATTTAAAAAATAATATTTAAATATTATATTGTCATTTAGTTAAATAAAGTATTTCATGTTAAATATTTTATCTGATATAGTATTATTTTAAAATGGTATGGTGTTACAAATAAAAAAATATGAAATTCCCACAAATACTCAAAAATAAGGGTAGAACAAGGATCCCCTACCATAAATAATCTTTCCAAATCTTCTTATAGAACTAAGAGAAGAGTAAACAACCGGGAGAACACAACCCCACAAGGAAACCTCATATCAACCTGAATCACCTCAAGTTTCATCAAAATAAATGCCTCGGATACTAATTGAACTAAAAAAATGGCACCAATAAGAATTAAAAAAGAGGAACTTGTGAAATCAAGGTATAAAATGGGATTTACTCATTGTTTATGGCCAATGATAAACCTCTAGAATCCAGGTATCAAATCAAGATGAAATGGACTGGAATATCCTTAAAAATGACTAAGTGTTTTCCATGTTTTTAGGTAAATGAGATTGGAATGAACTAATTTAGGACTGTTTCAAAATTTTAAATAGGATGGACCTTGGCGCATTCAAGATTCAAAACATAGATATAATTCATGAGTTTTCATGAGGCCCAAAAATTTAGGTCATGAAATAAATTCATGAATTGAATCCCTCAATCACCAAACCTGAAGAAAATATACAAATTTTCATAGGGCCTCAATTTAGAATTAATTAATATCATTAATTATTCACTGAAATCTTGTGTCACTTAAGAATAGAAATTTCATTTAAAACTTCATGTCATTACCTTCCGTCCTACACATAATGAACAACTGCTCATGTCATGAATACATATTCTCATCATGAAAAACATGTTTTCGCAGAACTGTAGCTCCGAACTCGACAAAACCACACTAAATCATCCTCCAAAAACACCTAACTCATAAACCAGTAATGTAATAGGCCGAGAATGAATGGACCATTTCATTAGACACTTATCAAAAAATTCTCATCTTTAAAAATAAAAACCAATCATGAAAATTAAATTAAGGGTACAAAAAACTATCTTGTAAGATACCTCTGAGGGATATAAATACACTCCAAATACAACCACCTAAAAAAACATATATCCAATACAAAATTCCAATAAAAAACCCCACGCATAGACATCATTATGTCACCATCAACAACATCGCACCATCTCTAACTGGCCATATGACACATCTCTCCTACATAACCACTCGCACAACCATTTCAATATATATTCAACCCAAGATAAAAATCACCTAAAACTCCATGAAACACCATCCCAAGATCAACAATCTAGGAAACCATGCCCTCATATCAAGAAATTTTCCACTTTAGGATTCACTAACTTGACCAAATTTTTTTAAAATGTGTCATAAATATAACTCTTCTGGATTTGGAAGGGGTTTTTTATTTTTACAACATAAAGCCATGGTATATTACACCATCAATGTAAAAAGGCACATTTCATAAATCAATAATATTCAAACATCACATCATCATAGAAAAATAGGATAAGGTAATACTCAAAAAAACATTGGGTAATAGGCACACATCTATTTCTCACACTCCCTAGTACCCTCTTATAAGACGTCATTCCTCAAAAAACATATACCAATGGGATGGTTCAAACACATATAACTCTTTCTCGATGATCCTGGATCTCTATTGGTCAGTCCATGAATATCATGTCATCCTCGATATCCAAATATCCCTATTC
Source organism: Viscum album (assembly GCA_963277665.1). Taxonomy (NCBI): domain Eukaryota; kingdom Viridiplantae; phylum Streptophyta; class Magnoliopsida; order Santalales; family Viscaceae; genus Viscum; species Viscum album. The sequence goes on from OY728151.1 coordinate 1,997,702,875, forward strand.
AATGATGGGGGAGTCATCATGAAGATACCTACAATGCTAGGACAAAATTAGGACAACATGGATCCTATCCAGCTGTAGTGGAAGTTCCATATGATAATCCATCTCTCCAATGTTCTACAACACTATAAAAGTCTCAAAAAACTAGGGAGAAATATTAATCCCTATATGAAACCTCTTCTACCCCAGAAGGATGGAAACCTTCAGAAACATAGTGCCTATAACTTCAAACTCTTTAGGCCTTAGCCTATGATTAGAATAGGTCTTCTGATGGTACATTATCACTCTCATATACTCTCAGACCATCTGGATCTTTTTAGTTATGCTTTTCTATACATTAGGACCAAGAACCACTAACTCTTCTACCATTTTCTAGCATAACAAAGAAAGGCATAGATGTTTATGAAACAACTCAAACAAAAACATGCCAATGGATGAGTGGCAGCTATTTTCATAGGAAAAATAAACTAAATGTTGATAGTTTACCCATGGCCCACCAACATCCAAGGTGGAAGATCTAACATGTCTTTAGTGTAATGATGGTATGCTCTATCTTTATATCTGTCTGAGGGTGAAAAGTAGTGTTAAGTAACAACATGGAGCTAAAGACATCTTTTAATCCCCTCCATACCCATGCTGTAAAATAAGGATCTTGATCAAAGATGATGATACTCAGTACCTCCTTAATCCTAACCACATCATCCACACACTGGATTCCTAAAACATATACGACACTTGATTAATTGATCACTAAAAAATGATATGACTTTGTCAATCAGTCCACAATCACTAAAACTATATCACATATTCCATGAGATTGGGGTGATCCACTTCCATCTACCATTTTATCCTATTGCATCAAAGGTATCACCGGAAGCCATAATTCATCTTAGACACAATTGGATACATCACTAAGGGGAGATTTAAAACTCACAAAGAACTTCCTCTCATATTAACATGATAATAAACAGCCTACTTTAAAACAACATCAATTTATGAATATCCTCCATACATCCCTTTAGATAATTACTATAGATAACATGGTCACACATCACCTCTATGTTGTACTCTCCACACTGAGACTCCCCTACCTACTGTATTAAAGACAATTCCACAATTGTATGAAAAATATAACCCCATTCACTTATTTCTCCTATATCGAGAAGTGTTGATGCAAGATTTTCCAACCATTTCCAAACTTTTCTATACTCATGAACCACATATCCTTGAAAATTTCAATGTATAACATTGGAAACTATATTACCTTTACAAGAGTGTATGAAATCTCAAAATTGTACTCCTAGAGAAACTAAATCCACCTTCACTAGAAAAAATTTCTATCCCCCTAAGATAAAAAAATATTTGCTACTTTATGGTCAATGAAAACCATAAAGTTCTCAAAAATGTTGTATTTCCTCCATAAAGTAAATGAAAACACAACTCCCACTAGCTCCAGATCATAGGTGGAATGGTTACTCTCATGAGGGAATAACTTCCTAGACCCATAAGTGATAACTACCCTTTGTTTCATGAAGATGCATCCCAAAATCAGACAATATATGTAGAGACCCCGACCACGGAAACCCAGGATTCGGTTCCTTCTGAACACGATGTGTTATCTTAAAATAAAATACACCTTGTTAACAACACATCATGTCCCATATAGAGGATCGTGTGCGGTTCGGGTTCGGGAAACCGGCAACTTCTGAAACAATTAATCTTTCAAAAGATGATACCTGAAAATTTTAAATCAAAACATAGGGTGAGCATTAAAATACTCAGTAAGGGGTTTTTAAAAAGAAATTAAAACACTGTAACATTTTAAAACATTCTTTTAAAAGAGATTGAACACTTATTAAATGAAAATTATAACATATGACAAAAAAATACTCAATCAAGGTTTTCAATAAGAACATGGGACAATGATGTTAATTCTCGAAGGAATAACAATGGTTATCATAAGCAAGTACGACATGTGTCTTACTTAAGCATAAATTAAATAGTTAAAAGTAATACGTAATCAGAGTTACGCATAAAGGAAACAACTAAATTTTCACATGCTGGTTACTATTCTATTAAGTAATAATCACCAATCATGCTTCAAGCTTATACCAGTGAAATAAGAACTTTATGAAAACTTTAAAGGCATCAATCGTGAAAGAACATTATCTTGGAAAGAACTTGTTTACATAACTTGAATTATGTGGCATCAACATTTAACTTAGACAATCATGAACATATCACCAAGGTCCATCCCCAAGGTGTCATTTGAAATTACCAAGGTAAAACCCAAGGTATCGTTAAAATTGTAATCTCTAGTGGTTACATCATTACCCAATTCATTGGAGCGCTATCAGGGCACACCCCTAAATTTGCCTTTATTATCATGTGAGCCACATCGTTCATTCTTTACATAAATCGTTTTGTGTATTCAAGGTGTACCATACCATCTTGAATATCTCATTCATTTTCATTTTACCCAAGGTGTCCCATACCACTTTGGGTAATCTAATTTCATAGCTCATTTAGTGATATGTCATAAGCATGCATTATGTACAATAATGAACCACCAAAACTTGTTCTAATACAAGGTATGATAGTTAACTTGCAAAATTTGTCAGTAACTAATCAAAGGCATGCATATCTTAGTAAAACATCCCTTTCACTAAAACATATAAGATAATGATATACTAAATGATGAATCTGTGTTATTATAAAATCCATGGAAAAAAGGAATGCTTAAGTAAAACACTTGAAATCAGTTACGGTGATAAATAGGCCCTTGATCTTGTAAATGAATTAATCCTTAACATGATTAATTAATACACTCACCAAAGTTGGTTCATTATGCCTTAAGAAAATACATGAACACAACATGATATCATGACCCATTAAATATTAAACCCTCCAATAAATCTTAAATCAAACCAAAATACACCCTTTATGGTAAAACGCATCATGAGTGATGCCCATCATACTTCTTTAATAAAACATAGTTCGCATAACATAAGGATTTACTTAAAGGTTGGTACCCACCTCTTGGAATCCTAAATTTGATTTGTATTAGTCTACATGTTTATGTGTACATAAATATATATAGATACCAAGTTTTCAACGATGGGTTTTCATGGTAAAACAGTTTCAAACACCCCTGATTAATATATAATGCATAGTATTACATGTTGGATCATTTTGAAATCTGAAAGATAGATAGAGTTTTGGTTATAAATATCTGTATATAGAAAACCGTATATTTATATCTGTATAGGTTTTATGAAATAGAATCGAAAGAAATCAAAACATAACACCTCAAAGCCCTGTCCAACATAAGTTAACCCAAAAAAATGAAAATACCATCCATGTGAATATATATATATGTAAAAATAGGTAACCCGTATATATACATACAAAACATATTCTTAAGGGTTGGTTTAAAACAAAGTAAGATAACTCTTTTCCCTTTATAACCAGTGTATTGAACTTTAGGAAAGAAAACCCTTTTGGAAAACATCACCACCCAAGGGGATTATACTCAAGTATGCATATATAAAAACTATATATATATACCTAGAGAAATAAGATATGGGTTTCTTCAAAGGAAAACAAAACCATGAACCATGCTTACACGTGCACCCTACTGAAAACACGAAGGCCGATTCCTTGAAGGAGATAACATCTGAGGGTTATATATATCAAGTATATATATATAAATATAATCTGTGTATATACCAAAGGTTTCTTTAAAGGAAGACAAGCATGCAGGGACCCTTACATATGCACCCCGCTGGAAACATGAAGGTCAAACTCCTTGAAGGCTATACAAAACCGAAGGTTATATATTAAGTATATATATATAATAAATTTTATATATACCGAGTGTATAAAACAGAGGTTTTTAAAAGAAATCATGTATGAAAGGACCCTTACATAGATTAGAGAGGACGCTCGGATCAACATGGAGTTTGTTCGCCTTGTTGGAGGATTCAGAAGGAGGTCTGAAGGAGAAGGAGCTGTCTGGGGATTCAATGAAGCAGGGGGTTTATAAAGGCCTCGGTGCCTCGTCGGTGACTCGACCCAAGAGGTTAGATTGACGTGGGAAAGACGAAGGAATAGTGAGCTAGTAGGGGGTGTTTGGAGGTCAAGAGGAGCAGTGCGGGGAAGGAGGTCGAGGCATCCTCGGTTGCAGGCTTACTGGTCGGGTGCTGCTACGAGGAAGAAGACGGCGGGGGTGGGGGTCGACGTAGTAAAGGAAGGGATGGCTGGGATTAGATCTCTGGGAAGATCGAACGGTTGGAGATGGCGCGGGAAGAAAAATAAAGAGATCGGTTTAAAATAAACCAATGCTCGGGATTAGATCTTGAGTGAGATCGGACGGTCGTGGTGAAACGCAGGGCGATCGAGCGGCTAAAAGGGACAGACGGTCGAAATCGACACGGGAGTCAATCAGATGTTCCTGGTTGCGCGGAGCGCGTCCCACATCGAAACGGAACATGTTTTAGGCGCATCTTATAATCCAAAGTGTTCCGGCTTCGGTTCAAAAACACTGACACACACACACCGGGGACTTATACACGGGCCCCATGAGGGCTTCGGCCCACCCCAACGCACTGTGAACCGCGGCCTTACACACGGCCTGCGCGCGCCCTGAGGGACCTAAGCACGGCTTGGGACATGGTTTGGACACCCACTGAATGCCTGGGGACCCTGATGGTCGGCACCTCGGGTCCCTTGGGGCTTGGTCTCGGCCTAGAGGGCTTGTCCTTTAAGGGATGCCCTCGGCTTGGCCAGGCCCCATCCTATTTTTTATTAAAAACGTATTTGAAATTTATAAATCAATCAGTATAAGTATACTTATTTTCAAAATTAAGTGTAGTATAAATATTTATAAAAAGAGGGTACATTCAATAAATACAATTAGTTTTAATTAGAAATAAAAATTCCTTTTACTAGTTTATGTAACATATTTCATTTTAACATAATTTATTTATAAAAAGAAAATTTATTTAGACTTTTGAAATAACAAGTTTAAGTATGCTTAGTTCAAAATATAAATACTTGCATAAAATGAGTCAACATATTATAACAACAAAATAGTTTAAACGTAAAATTTAAATCCCTTTTCTATAAATCTTTTAAAAGATATACCTCTCATTTTTTTCATACAAAACCAGTATAACTATTTGGATCTTTAAAATACGCACCTAACTGTTTTCATAAAATTTAAAATATCAAAAGTTTTCCCCCAATTCATAATTTTAGAGCTCAACAGATATTATTATTGATACCCTTTAAATATATCTTTTATAAAAATAATACTAAGTTTTCAATATGTAAGTATCCATCGGAATTTTGTGAAAACAAGAGGATTTATTTCCGAGAATACTCTTTTTATTTTAAAACTATAATTCTTTTGTAAAACATATTATAATAGTTGAAATATTATAAAATTATTAAAGAAAGTTTTAATATAAAGATAACTTTATCAACCGAAACCCAAAGGTTGTTTTGAAAACCTAACGGATATATTTTCCAACGGTCATAATTCACAGGATCATTATAAAAGTAGGGGTATTTTACAAGAACAAAACACTTGAACCAGAAAGGATGACTCTCCTCATACCATTGGTGTTGAGCATGTGTGTCGTGGCCCTGGCTGTTATATTTTTCACGCTGATGGACTCTGAAGATGAGGATTATCCGATTACTCGAGTTGTGGTTCTTAGTAGTCTTGATGTGGATGTGTTAGGTCTTGTGCATGGTATTTTCAACTAGTTGGGTCTTGTTGCAATGTAATATTTTAATATATATCAGTTTACCTTATTCTCCATGTTTTATTTTATTTCTAATTCCTTATTAAGAAGACAAATAAAACAAGAGACATCATTAAAGGCATAACATTTCTTACTTGAACTAGTTCATAAAACCTGGGGCGTCACATTATTCCCCCCTTTTGAAAATTGTGTCCTCGCAATTTATTTCACAACACTACAAGGTTTTGCAACGTTCTCACCACCTCCACCAATGTATATGGTCAACAGGTGCATTTAGATGAATCCCCGTAGCGAAGCTCACCTCTTCTAGTTCCCTAATCCACATACACCTAAGATAGGAGGGGTTGCACTTTTGCTCCGGGCCTTCAGGCCTCCAGAGGGAAGCTCGAACAGTACAAAGTTCTGAAATGTCTTTGCAAACCAATTTACAAAGGACTTGCCGAATTATGTCTCGGTCGAGGATATCGAAGCCATAGATACATTCAAACAGGCTAAAGCTATGAAGTTGGAGAATATAAGCCGCATAAAGATTTCCCTCTAATGAAGCCTCCTGAAATTTCACTCTGGACGTGTAGTTTCGGCCTAAGGTGAAACAAAGAAATAGCCCTTCATGGTAACTTCCTTATCGTTCACGTCCGGCTAGCTGTGCAGAGCTAATGCGGTAATAGATGGAGGCATTCCCCTGGAAGGTGCGGAGAATCTCCTGACCGTTTGTTATCTCAAACCACTGGTTGCACGTTCTTTGCAAATTTGTGAAGGGGTCATACTCGTCCTCACACGTTTTGATTGCAATTATTTCTAAAATCTCAGTGGGAAGAGATAACAGGTGGGTTTGTCCTTCCATCTGAATGTTTTAAGACGGAAATTCAAACACTTGAAAATCATTCAAGGACAAAAACAAAGTAAAGACAAAGAAGGGAAAAAAGACAAAATTTCAATAAACATACGTTTATTATTGTTAGTGCTTGAGTTTCCCTTATCCATTGACTAAATGAACTCCACACAGAGAAGAAAAACTCCCTAACTCCTCGAACCAAACACAGGCCGAGCATTCAGGGGAAAACTCATGAGGTCACTTATGACGTCTTATGAGTCTAGCATGAGGAGTATGAAGTTGAGAGACATCTTCATACACTTGTTGTCTGCAAGACAGTCGGGTGGACTCGTCTTCTAACCTTCTGAAGTCCAACAAATGACCCCAGAAGCCATATTTTAAAATCTGACAAAGGTAGCCCACTCAGAGGTCTCCGTCAGCAGCAGCTTCTTGAAAAGGGTTATCAATCATAGTGCCAAAGCTCTCTCCCGCCCTGAAAATCTAGAAAAGTCCCACATGGTACCTCCCCCGACGCACATATGAGGGAAACTGAGTTATCATCATAAGGAGGTAATCTATTCCTACCCCTTGGTGTAGCTGAAGCACCCGTCGTGAATTGGATACATCGTAAAGGTGTTTGCATGTCATGTAGATATGGTCATAGTTTAGAAAGTCCTCACGGCTAGCTAAAGACACAATGGTCTCCAGGGCCTCTGTGGGGAGAGATAAGAGATTTGTGCCTTCGTTTTCCATCTAAAATTTAAGAAAACCCAATTTTTAATAAAACTAAAATACATATACATATATATATTTTTGTTTCAGTTTCTAGATTTCCAGATTTATCCAAACCGAACCTCTGATTCCAACTGTAGAGACCCCGACCCTGGAAACCCAGGACTTGGTGCCTTCTGAACATGATGTGTTATCTTAAAATAAAATAAACTTTGTTAACAACACATCATGTCCCATACAGAGGATCATGTGCGGTTCGGGTTCTGGGAAACCGGCAACTTCTGAAACAATTCATCTTTCAAAAGCTGATACCTAAGAATTTTAAATCAAAACATAGGGTGAGCATTAAAATACTCAGTAAGGGGTTTTTAAAAAGAAATTAAAACACTATAAAAGTTGAAAACATTCTTTTAAAAGAGATTGAACACTTATTAAAGGAAAATTATAACATATGACATAAAAATTCTCAATAAAGGTTTTCAATAAAACATGGGACAATGATGTTAATTCTTGAAGGAATAACAATGGTTATCATAAGCAAGTACAACATGTGTCTTACTTAAGCATAAATTAAACAGTTAAAAGTAATACGTAATCAGAGTTGTGCATAAAGGAAACAACTAAATATTAACATGCTAGTTACTATTCTATTAAGTAATAATCACCAATCATGCTTCAAGCTTATACGAGTGAAATAAGAAATTTATGAAAACTTTAAAGGAATCATTCGTGAAAGAACTTTATCTTGGAAAGAACTTGTTTAGATAACTTGAATTATGTGGCATCAAAATTTAACTTAGACAATCATGAACATATCACCAAGGTCCATCCCCAAGGTTTCATTTGAAATTACCAAGGTAAAACCCAAGGTATCGTTAAAATTGTAATCTCTAGTGGTTACATCATTACCCAATGCATTGAAGCGCTATCGGGGCGCACCCTTAAATTTTCATTTATTGTCATGTGAGCCACATCGTTCATGCTTTACTTAAATCTTTATGTGTATTCAAGATGTCCCATACCATCTTGAATATCTCATTCATTTTCATTTTACCCAAGGTGTCCCAATCCACTTTGGGTAATCTAATTTCTTAGCTCATTTAGTGATATGTCATAAGCATGGATTATGTACAATAATGAACCACCACAACTTGTGCTAATACAAGGTATGATAGTTAACTTGCAAAATGTGTCAGTAACTAATCAAAGGCATGCATATCTTAGTAAAACATCCATTTCACTAAAACATATATGATAATGATATACTAAATGATGAATCTTTGTTATTATAAAATCAATGGAAAAAGGAATGCTTAAGTAAAACACTTGAAATCAGTTACGGTGATAAATAGGCCCTTGATATTGTAAATGAATTAAACCATAACTTGATTAATTAATACACTCACCAATGTAGGTTCATTATGCCTTAAGATAATACATGAACACAACATGATATGGTGACCATTAAATCTTAAACCCTCCAATACATCTTAAATCAAATCAAAATACACCCTTTATGGTAAAACACATCATGAGCGATGCCCATCATGCTTCTTTAATAAAACTTAGTTCGCATAAAATATGGATTTACTTAAAGTTTGGTACCCACCTCTTGGAATCCTAAATTTGATTTGTATTAGTCTACATGTTTATATGTACATAGATATATATAGATACCAAGTTTGCAACGATGGGTTTTCATCGTAAAACAGTTTCAAACATCCCTCATTAATATATAATTCATAGTATTACATGTTGGATCATTTTGAAATCCGAAAGATAGATAGAGTTTTGGTTATAAATATATGTATATAGAAAACAGTATATTTATATCGGTATAGGTTTTATGAAATAGAATCGAAAGAAATCAAAACATAACACCTCAAAGCCCTGTCCAACATAGATTAACCCAAAAAAAAGAAAATACCATCCATGTATATATATATATATATAAATAGGTAACCCGTTTATATACATACAAAACATATTCTTAAGGGTTGGTTTAAAACGAAGTAAGATAACTCTTTTCCCTTTGTAACCATTGTATTAAACTTTAGGAAAGAAAACCCTTTTTGAAAACATCACCACCCGAGGGGTTTATACTCAAGTATGTATATATAAAAACTCTATATATATACCGAGAGTAATAACTTATGGGTTTCTTCAAAGGAAAACAAAACCAGGAACCATGCTTACACATGCACCCTACTGAAAACACGAAGGTCGATTCCTTGAAGGAGATACCATCCGAGGGTTATATATATCAAGTATATATATATAAATATAAGTTGTGTATATACCGAAGGTTTCTTTAAAGGAAGACAAGAATGCAGGTACCCTTACATATGCACCCAGCTGGAAACATGAAGGTCAGACTCCTTGAAGGCTATACAAAACCGAAGGTTTTATATTAAGTATATATATATATAATAAATTGTATATATACTGAGTTTATAAAATGGAGGTTTTTAAAAGAAAGAAAGTATGAAAGGACCCTTACATAGATTAGGGAGGACGCTCGGATCAATAGGGAGTTCGTTCCCCTTGTTGGAGGATTCGAAAGGAGGTCCAAAGGAGAAGGAGTTGCCCTAGGCTTCAACGAAGCAGGGGGGCTTATAAAGGCCTCGGTGCCTCGTCAGTGACTCGAACCAAGAGGTTAGATCCACGTGGGAAAGGCGAAGGAATAGTGAGCTAGTATGGGGGTTTTCGGAGGTCAAGAGAAGCAGTGCGGGGAAGGAGGTCGAGGCGTCCTCGGTTGCAGGCCTACTGGTCGGGTGCTGCTGCGAAGAAGAAGACGACGAGGGGGGGTGACGTGGTAAAGGAAGGGACGGTCGGGATTAGATCTCAGGGAAGATCGAACGGTTGGAGAGGGCACGGGAATAAAAATAAAGAGATCGGTTTAAAAGAAACCAATGGTCAGGATTAGATATCGAGTGAGATCGGGCGGTCGTGGTGAAACGCGGGGCGATCGAGCGGCTAAAATGGACAGACGGTTGAGATCGACACAGGATTCGATCGGATGGTCCTGGTCGCGTGGAGCGCGTCCCACATCGAAACGGAATGCGTTTGAGGCGCTTCTTATAAACCAAAGTGTGCCAGCTTCGGTTCAAAAACACCAACACACACACCGGGGCCTTATACACGGGCCCCATGCGGGCTTCGGTCCACCCCTACGCACCGCGAACCGCGGCCTTACACACGGCCTGCGCGCAACCTGAGGGACCTAAGCACGGCTTGGGACACGGTTTGGACACCCACTGAACGTCTGGGGACCCCGATGGTTGGCACCTCGGGTCCCTTGGGGCTTGGTCTCAGCCTAGAGGGCTTGTCCCTTAAGGGATGCCCTCAGCTTGGTCGGGCCCCATCCTATTTTTTATTAAAAACTTATTTGAAATTTATTAAACAATCAGTATAAGTATACTTATTTTCAAAATGAAGTGTAGTATAAATATTTATAAAAATAGGGTACATTCAATAAATACAATTAGTTTTAATTAGAAATCTAAATTCCTTTTACTAGTTTATGTAACATATTTCATATTAACATAATTTATTTATAAAAATAAAATTTATTTAGACTTTTGAAATAAAAAGTTTAATTATGCTTAGTTCAAAATATAAATACTTGCACAAAATGAGTCAACATATTATAACAACAAAATATTTTTAACTAAAAATTTAAATCCCTTTTCTATAAATATTTTAAAAGATATACCTCTCATTTTTTTCATAAAAAACTAGTATAACTATTTGGATCTTTAAAATACGCACCTAACTGTTTTCATAAAATTTAAAAGATCAAAATTTTTCCCCCAATTCATAATTTTAGAGCTCAAAAGATATTCTTATTGATACCCTTTAAATATATCTTTTATAAAACGAATACTATGTTTTCAATATATAAGTATCCATCGGAATTTTGTGAAAACAAGAGGATTTATTTCCGAGAATACTCTTTTTATTTTAAAATTATAATTCTTTTGTAAAACATATTATAATAGTTGAAATATTATAAAATTATTAAATAAAGTTTAAATATAAAGATACCTTTATCAACCGAATCCCAAAGGTTGTTTTGAAAACCTAACGGATATATTTTCCAATGGTCATAATTCACGGGATCATTATAAAAGTAGGGGTATTTTACAAGAACAAAACACTTGAACCAGAAAAAATGACTCTCCTCATACCATTGTCTTTGAGCATGTGTGTCGTGGCCCTGGCTGTTATATTTTTCACGCTGATAGACTCTGAAGAAGAGGATTATCCGATTACTCGAGTTGTGGTTCTTAGTAGTCTTGCTGTGGCTTTGTTAGGTCTTGTGCATGGTATTTTCAACTAGTTGGGTCTTGTTGCAATGTAATATTTTAATATATATCAGTTTACCTTATTCTCCATGTTTTATTTTATTTCTAATTCCTTATTAGCAAAACAAATAAAACAAGAGACATCATTAAAGGCATAACATTGCTTACTTGAACTAGTTCATAAAACCTGGGGCGTCACAATATACATCACAGAAAGCCTAAAAAATCACACCCTCCTCAATAAACTGAATCACTAGGGCCTTGATCAAATTCTCCTTCTGGTAAAATAATTATGCCTATAATAGATTATTCCATATTAATGTCTGGTCTATCATAGTCAATGTTGTTAGTTGGTCCAAAACCAAAGAGAAATTAGGTAAAAACCACTAGTAATATCCCACAACAATACTGAAACTATGAACCTATGACACATTTTTTGTTCTTTCCAAAGAAAAAATTAATCAACCTTTGATGCATCTATTACAACACCCTTCTATGACACAACATTCTCAAGGAAATTCACATCTCATATCCAGCACATTCACTTTCACAGCTTTTAATTAGATCTAATGGTGTCAAATTATCCAAAATAAAACTTTTATATGATCAACATGTTAATCCTTTGACTTTTAGTAGATCAATATATCATAAATAAACAAAACCATGAACTAGTCTAGTAACTCATATAATATTGAATTCATGATCCCTATGAATAAAGATAGCATGTTTGTGACATCGAATGGAATGACCATGAACTCTAAGGTTCCATGCCTATAGCTAAATGAAGACTTTTGGATATCCTTATCTTTTAAAATCATGTGGTGATATCCAGATCACAATTACTTCTATAAAGATCAATTATATCCATTTATCTATTCAAACAGATCTTCAATACTCTAAATAGGGTGATGTCTCTTAACCATCGCCCATGTCAACCTTTGGAAGTCTACACACAACCTCAAACTATCATATGCCTTATTTACGAACAACACTAAGACACCCAAAAGAGATAAACTAGATAATATGAAACCAATAGACATAATATATTAAACCCAAAACCTTAACTAATGTAGCTTCATCAATTCCATTTGATAGGGAATCATCAAAATTAGAGATACCCTCTATTAAGACTCTATCCCAAAATCAGCACCATGTTGAAGGGGTAGTATCGTAACCTAATCTCTAAAAACATAAATAAACTTATCCATGACCCTAGGAAAATCCTCTACTTGATCTTCTATTGATATATCTTCCAACTGATAAAGAATGGCTTTCACTTTCATACAACCCATCTGGTAACTCTAATCTCTAGCGAAGGTCACTCACTAGCACTTCGCATCATAAAACGAGACTCTCCTTTGGATGCAGTCAACAACTACATGCATAGAATATATCCAACCCACTCTAAGTACAAAATCTAATGGCTATGTATTTAATAAGAATAAATCCCCCACATATTGGTGTTTACCCACCACCAGTCTACTTCAATGACACACATCAATCCAAGCAGTCTGACCTCTGACCTGCATGGTAACACCAGTGGTACTCGAAGTCTCTCCAAATCAAGTCTCAAATCATGGATCAAATATGGATAATAAAAAGATTTTGAGTCTCCTAAGACTAGAAAAAAGGTGTATATGATAAACTAATCATACCTCAAACAACCTATCAGCATGCTTGACCTACTACCTCCATTGCATGAATATTCCCACACCTAGATCCTCTACCACTCTGCTAATGGCCTCTATGATCATGCACTGTCCAAGGTCCATAAAGGTAGAGATCATAATGGGGATACCCTCTTCCAATTCCAATTTCCATCAACTGCTATATAAGCATTGGTGACCCCTCCTACAAAAAAAATCATCATTGGAAAAATTTTCTTATATAGAAATGGTGAATAAATTATTTTTTCTATGTATAATCAAAATCACTAATAGGTGGTAATTAGTGGTTCCTTTTTCTATTTAATAAAGTTTATTAACTTCTTATTAAACTTTTTAAAATTTTGATACACTCAAATAAAACTTCTGATACTCAAATTTTTTTTATTAAAAAAATGTAAAGAGAAGGTAGTACACAATATTTATTAGTTTTGGTACAATGACATACCCCTTTTGTGTTGGAGAGTCCCACTAACATATATTCTTTCAATATCTTATTTACGGAATATAAAGGTATAAGTAGTGAATAATTATAAAATCCCATTACAATATTACCTATTTAGCTAGTTATACCTCCCAATAATCCTTTTCAATATCCAATTCCCTATAGCTGGTTATACCCCACATCAAAATATGCCATTTAAGAAAATGGAAGGTTTCCATAGTTACAAGCTTCAAATTCCTTCTTCTTTTCTGATCCACTATGGAATTTATTCACATCCTCTATAATTAATAAAAATAAATATTTACTTGAATACGATCATAAAGAACTATATCAATTATCTAATAAACTTTTTAGTCTTGAAAATTCTTTTAGAAACTCAGTTCAAAAATCTTGCTCAGCAAAATTAATTGTAATCTTCCTTAGTCTGATAACATATATCCAATGTTATTCATCTGATTATCCTTGGTCTAATTCTAATTTTTATATTCCTTCTTTAATTAAGTATGAAATCAATTGGAAACTCACAATTCCTCTATCCGATGAAACTTGATCCATTGGACCTTGCTCTGATGGATGTAACCCGAATGGGCTCACTCCAATGGACTTAATCAGATTATTAGATTGAACCTATCTCTAATAATTTTCCTCATATTCAACCATAAAACAAATTCCAGTTTGGAACTCAATACAAGCTCCACAATTGAAGGAGCTCTAGAGAAAATGAATAGTTCATGTTGGCAATGTAAAAAAATTAATGAGAACTCCTTTTATTTTCAACCAAAAATGGTAATAGAGCGAAAAACAATTTCACTTCCCACTCAATGAAATTCATAAGTCCCTAATATCTCATTCATTTAAGTCTTAATATTTTACTTCGTAAACTATTCATAATACTTCTAGGATCTTCTCAAATATTCTCAAAACATTAGACATATTAAAGTTTACAAAAAAATTCTTCAGTTTGATTCTACATTATGATTCATCATTAAGATTCTTAATTACGATGAAGGAATACAACAAATTCTTAATTATTTTTGTCTGAACCAAATGATCATATATAAAAGCCAAATGAATTATCATTATGATTAAGACATATGAAATACTGAATATGGACCCAATATGATGACTTCTTATAAGCATTGAAATTATTCTCGTACAAATGCTCTGAATCACCTCTTAATCATCACATCTAAAATATCATCAATTATTTCTCCTTTTCTTATATTCCACAAAAAATGATCCGGTGTCTGATGAATTTACCAGTGTGAGAATTATCATGATGTATTCATATCTATCTTTATATGATGCATTGGTTTCACATCTAGTCTGATAGTCGGAACCACTATTAAGAGATAATCGTTGTTTATTTCTTTTTCTCTTAACCCACTAGTAGGAGAATAAATTATGAATTCTTATTTTCTCAACCTAATTGAAATAAAATTCAACCTTCCTGAATCATTCTAACTAAGATAAATCATTTAATATGATATAAACGAATACCAAATATTTAAAAATATAATCGGTGTGAGAATCCATTACGATGGATTAGTGGCATACCGATTCCAATAGACATGTGTTGTAGTGATTTCTGTTATTATAATGTTGATGATTCTCATAATAATTATCTTCATCCTTTTTTGTCTAGTTTTACTCACACCAATGAGAAGTAGCCAAGATACTTCATATTGTATTCTCCTCTCATCCACAAACTCTATCTTGTATCATGACTTCTTCATGATTTATAAATATGTTTATGATCAGCATATCATCATCTGACTTACGATGGAAATTATTATAACACCTTATTCTTCTAGGAATATATTTCATTACAACGGAGCCTCAACACGATTGGTTTCACCAACACTCCCCCTTTCCTTCAATTGTTTAGAATCACAAGTTTTCAAGATGACTTATGATTTATGAATTAAGAAACAACAAAGTATCATCAGATTTACATTAGATATTGAAAGACATTGATACATATTCTCATTATGGTCTTCCCTTCATTATAGAAAAAATATAATTTCTATAATCTTCTCAACTCTTTATCAGCATCCCAGTCCGAGGGATAATATTCAATTATTTATTGACTCAGGGTGATGGGATGAGTCTAATTCTTATACTGATAATCGGGATCTGATTGAAAACTTCACACACCTTTCTTCAATCTAGAATCCCATCACCTTCTCAACAACATTATTTCATCAACGTGATCAACATATTGATCTATTGGAAATAATACAACCAAAACACAACTTATTCATAACAATCTCCCCCTTTCTATTTTTTTCAATACCCACTTCAACCACTTCAAACAATACCACTTTTTTTCTCACATTTTCTTCATCCCATTTTTTTCTTTCTCTCCCTATTTATTATATATCCTTCATTACATTTCTATCACCCATATTAAAAATAAAATTCAAATATTTTATCATGACATGCTTCCCCCTTATTGAAAAATGATCTCATTTCCAAGGGTTGGAACTTTTCATCACAAAATTTTAAAATTATTCTTCATGAGAACATAAGTATAACATGAATTTTTTAATAAATAGCCATAAACTAAAAAACAATAAGTATACATGGTTAAACATTGTGTATAAAAGAAGAGTCCATAATCAAGGTTATCAATGTTTTCCGTAATGAAAATTCACGAAATACATTTTTATTTCTGTGGAAATTGTGAAAATATTTGTTTGATATAAACATAACATGCACACATATCAGTAATTATATCAAAGAGTTTAGGTGTATAAGAAAAAAATTAAAAACACATATTTTTTAAACTCATTAATTTGTTTTTCATGAAAATTAAGAGAATTATATATCAGGTTTCTTACATCAACTCCTTCAATTCCCAGTATGTTAGTACCACAGTAAAAACTTTTGGAATAAGGAGGAACCCTGATAGGTTTTTTAAAATCATATTTAGAACTAATAGTCCTCTCTTAGACTTTCCTTTTTTATCTTATTAAATGATTTTTCATTGTTTTCATTCTCTTTATTCTATTCATCCTTCTCATATTTTTTGACAAGTTTCTTTTCATCAAGAAACTCTTCTAATATGGATGTCGAGTTATTTTCCCTTTTAGAAACCATTTTATTATAGTGGGTTTGTAACAATTATTCTATGCCTTATTCTTGTTATACTAGTATAGTCAAACAAACTTTAGAAACATACCCTTTCTTTTCACATGTCTTTCATCCTTTCTAAATTTTTAAACCATAATTTATTGATATATTTTTATCTAATTTTCTAACATTATTAGTAACCTTTCTATTTTCCTTTTCTTCAGAATATTTTTTTTATTCTTCTAACATCCGAGACATGTCAACTTGTTCAAGAAAAATAACTATGCACTCCTACTTTATGGACTCTTCATTTTTGTTTTAGCCTCTTTATTAACATACTAATCTTTCTTCATCTTATTTGTTTCCCTTTTCAGTTCTAGATAATTTTTAGGAACATTTCATCTTCATTTCTCAACATAGCTCCCCCTTAATTCATACATATTTCTTGGTAGATACATGTTATACTGTAATGAATAATCTCTATGTATGAAAGCTCTGGAACACTAATATTGACCTATGAATTTTGATTTTTTATAGCGGTAGTGAACCTGTTTAGAATTTTATTGTGGATTTTTCTTCCCAAACCATGGACCACCTTGCTTATGTGGATTCTTTATTGTAATTTTTTTTTATTTTTGGTGAAATATTTTTTATCACAAACATGATTTCCTAAACCTTTTTATCCAACTTATTAAGAAGTTTCACCTTTAACATCACATTTATTGGTGAAGTTTTATCTCATCATTCTTATCTCACTTTGTGTTGTAAGATGAATTGATTTTATTTCTAAATAATACTATTATTTCTCAACCATAATAAATTTCAAAACATATATCATCTTTTTATATGCATCTATATTTACATTTTTCTTCATATTTTCTTCAATAATTATAGATTCTTTAAGATTTAGGTTCCCATTTCTAGCTAATATTTCTTCATATCTTTTTATTTTTCTTTCAAGATCATCAATCTTCACATTCTTACATATTATAACATTGATATTTCTCTCTTATTTATTAATGGATTCATTATTATTAAATGTTATTAATTCAAAATCTTTATTCATCTTCCTTATTTATTTATTTATTTGAGTATTCTTCTCAATTTCTTTTTCCAAATTCTCTTTGAGAATCCATTCCATTTCTGTAATTTCATCATCACTATCAGAAGAATTACTTCCATTTCTAACTTTATAAATGAAGTTTATTTGATGATATAATTCTTTACTTGACAAAGAATCTTTCATATATCTTCTACTCAGATAAATTTTCTTCTTATTTTCATAAGGAAACCTTAACTTTTGTTTATTCAACGTTTTTTCTATGTTTTCTCATCATCATCCCCAGAATCATATTTTTCAATAATATTCCTAGGAAAATTATATGAAAAATGTCCCTTACATTCAAAATTCCAACATTTTTGGGTTTTTTATTTTCCATTTACCTTATTTTATTTCATATAAATTAGAGTAATTATTGTACTCAAATATTCTTCTTCTTCCTCATCTTTGGAATCACTTGATTCTTATTTAATTTATTTACCTTTTTTTAATTTTAATAAATATTTAGAGGAAATTTCTTGGTCAAAAGTTTCTTTAAATTTAACAAAATCATCTCTTATCATTTCATAAGTAACAAGATTAATGTGTAGATCATCCAAAGATAAAGTTTTGGCATATCAATGTTCCAATGATGAAACATTGGCATCAAACTTATTAGAAAATATTCTAATGATTTTTTCAACAATAGTTGAGTCTTACAATTTCCCACTAAGACATATTATGGTGGTCACAATATTTTTAACTCTTCTAATGAAGTCACCAATATATTCATACTCAACCATTTTCAAATCTTCATACTTCAACCATAAGATTTTTAAATTTTCTTTCTTCCCCTTTGTATTTCCTACATTAATGTTATTCAACTTAACCCATATATCTTTGGTAGATCAAAATCCATTTCATCTAAGAAACTCACTTTCTATTAGTGATGAGAGTAAAGAAATGTTAGCACTTCCTTCATTATAAATTTTTTTTATTAGAACTAGTAAGAGGATAATTATTTATACTAGGATGAAATTCATCTCTAGTAGCATCCAAAACATCATACTCAAGATACATAAGATATAGAAGAATTATATCTTCCTAGATATGATAGTTATTACCATTTAAATCTAGAATTACCTAATAGTTCATATAATTGAAATTATGTACTCATAGAGATGGATCATTCGTAGGGAACCTTATCTGATACCTATTTTTTTAATGAGGATCAGTGGAATATTGTTTCCAATGGATCATTCATATGGAAACTTATTTATGAATTTAATTAATGAGGAAGTGAAATTATTTTTACCACCTTTACCATTTTGGGGAACCTATAAAATGATTAGTCAATAAATTTTTTCTTAGCCAACATAAACTGTTTATGTGTGCTAGAGCTCCTACAATTGTGGAATAGGTTTTTAGTTCACAAAAAAACTCTATTTTTCAGGTTGTAGCAATGGAATATTATCGATGTGATGTTCAATTAGATCATCTCAAAAAGTATATTTGAGTGATCCCATCAGAGTGACACCCATAAATGCAAGGTTAATCAAACTGAGTTTTATAAGATAGAGGAATTAAGATCTACTAATTGAGTTCCTACTAATTTGAATAATGAAGAACAAAAGAAGAATATAACTGATACCAATTAGATGAAGACCATCATATATAGGTTATCATATTGAGACTGGTAAAATTGAATTTTTTGAGGAATATTTTTAAACTGGGTTTTAGAAGTTGTTTCAAGACTAATAAGATCATTGGTGAATTTTTGAAGTTATTGAAGTTTGTATGTAGGTAATGTTTGATACATATTACTTTTGAAGGAAGTGAAAGAACTTATGAAGTAGATAAGAAAATAAGAAGGAATGTGATGTTTGTAACCATGGGTACTTACCATATGATGAAAAGTATTGTTTTTCTAGGGTGTATATCCAGCTATGGGAAAACATATACTTAAAAGGATAGTTTCGGGTTATAATTAACTATAACAGGAAATTTTCTTCTTAGATTATAAAATTGTTCATTACTTCTGAATTTGTATTCATGAAAGAAGATATCAATATATTTTACGATGGTGGGAATATCAAACATGTCAAGGAGTAGGTATTTGCACCGAACCATATAAATATTTTGTTCTACCTTATCTTTATATTTGTTACATATAAAAGGTGATGTTGAGAAGTTTTATTTGAGTGGATTGTGACTTTAAAAAGTTTTAGAGTTTAAGAAATTTTACTAAAGATGTTAAAAAATATTATTATAAAAGAAAACAAAACCACTAATTCATCCCCATATAAGTGGTCTCAATCCTACTTTTAAACAAAAATAGGTATCAGATATGGTTCCCTATGAATGATCCATCTATATGAATACATATTTTCAATTATATGAACTATTAGGTAATTCTAGATTTTAATGGTAATAACTATCATATCTAGGAAGATATAATGCTTACATATCTTATGTCTCTTGAGTATGATGTTTTGGATGGTACTAGAGATGGATTTACTCCAAGTATAAATAATTATCCTCTTACTAGTGCTAATAATAAAAATATTTATAATGAAGGAAGTGCTAAAATTTCTTTACTCTCATCACTAATAGAAAGTGAGTTTCTTAGATGAAATGGATTTTGATCTACCAAAGATATATTGGTTAAGTTGAATAACATTAATGTATGCCTTAATATTTTACTTATTTAACTCCTAATAATACTTCTAGGAGCTTATATAATCTTCTCAAAGTTTTATACTTCTTCAAATTTCAAAACCATTTCTTCAGTCAGAATCTTCATTATGATTCATCATTCTGATTCTTCATTATGATGAAGGAATACAATATATTCTTAATTATGTTTATACAAAGAAAATGATCATATATTGAAACCCTATGAATTATCATTATGATGAAAAAAATAAAATTTTGATGATGTCCCCATTATGATGACCACTTATAAACACAGAATGTATTCTCATATAGATTCTCTAAATGAAAATTTAATTCAAAAATCTAAAATATCTTCAAATTATTTCTCACTTTATCCTATTACTCAGATCGATGATACCATGTATAATTACTTTGTCAATGTTAGTTTGTTCCTGATGGATTGGTCTCTGTCTTCCTCTGATGGATCAATGTAACATCCAGTACGATAGTGAGGGCCACTATTAAGAGGTAATCAATACTTATGTTATTTTTCTATTGAACTAATTACAAGAGAACAAAGTTCGACTTCTTATTTTCTCGACCCAATTAAAATACAATTCATCCTTCTTTAACTAGTCTGCCTCCAATAAAAAATTACTTCTAATATACATAGGATATCATCTATTTATAAAATGAATCAATGTCAGAATCCATTATGATGGATTAGTGTAATATTGTTTCCATTGGATCGATGTTGGTAGGGACATCTGGTATTGTCACACTGATGATTCTCATACTGATGATCTTCACCGTTCTATGTCTGGTGTTCCTCACACATATGAGTAGCAACCATAATGCTTCATATCATATTCTCATCTCTTCCAAAAACTCCATCATATATCATGAATTATTTATGAGTTATAAATACATTTAGGATCAGCATAGCATCATCTGACTTACGATGAAAATCATTATAACTTCCCATTATTCTAGGAATATCATTCCCTCCAACCGGTCCTCAATATGATTAGCAGCACCAAAACTCCCTATTTCCTATATAAGGATAGAATCAAAAGTTTTTCAAAAAAACATATGATTTATGAAATAAAAAATAACACATCATGCTTAGATTTATATCAGAGTCAAGTATACTTTGACACATCCTCTCATTATGATCTTCCTTTCATTCCTATCTCAATATGATTTCCAGTATCTTCTTACCTCATTATCAACATTCCAATCTGAGAGATCATTTTCATATATTCAATGACTCATGATGAAGGGGTGGTTCTGATTCTTATCTGGATAGTATCGATCTAATTGAAAACATCAGACACCATTTTTAAATCTGGATTCCCATTACCTTCTCGACAACTTTATTTCCTCAACCTGATCAATATATTCATATATTGATATAAATTAAAACCAAAACACAACTTGGGCCTAACATGGACAACCAAATGAAATTATCCTCCCAGAGATACTGAACATTGAGCCTAGCGGTGGAAACAATCCCAGCTGATTTAGCATGACAATGAAAATATACAGGTAGGTGCTTGAGAGTCAATATCCCTTGACATTCGTGTAATGTTCTAATGAGGTTGACTCCCCACCATTTTGAAAACTGAATTTTTGGATATTAAATATCCATTTCATAGATCCCTTATTCTCAATATTCCTTGTTGGATACTCTCTAAATACTCAACTCTAAGAGAAAGAATGTTCTCAATTACCTACACCTTCTTTTGCTTCTACAGATGTATAGGAATTGTAAATGGTAGGAATGAATACCCAATCATTAGGAATAATTCCTCATATAAACAATGTGATCTAGAATCCCAGCCTGAAATGAATTTAGTGGAAGATTATGTTAGGTCCTTAAAATTAAACCCAATCTCCTCAACAATTAGGCTCCCCTAGTGAAGAGAGATAAACTCATGGTGCTTTACCACCATCATTGAATTTGTAAATAACTACAAGTGAAAATCCTTATAAAAGTCATCCCACAAAACATTTTCCTCTTTCCATTCACCAAAAAGACACATAGATACCTGCACCTAAGTAATTTCCAATGATAACCAAAACATAGCTCGATGTTGAATTAGACTGATGGAAATATCAATCTCCTTTAACCAGTGATCTGTCTAAAGAACATATATTCTACCCTCATACTTCCCCATGATCTATTATTTAAAGTTATACAACGCCATCTTCCAAGCCCATCCTCTTCAATTGGGTTTATCCTCTCACAATCAACTACATTAGCCTACTAAACCTCTACTACCTAAGATTCATGTGGAAGATAACCAAGATCCATTCCTAAAAATAAAAGAGAGACCTTAATCCTAGTATAATGTTATTTTATCAAGGTTTATTTAATTAATTTCAGTTTAATTTCCAAAAACCACAAAATTTATACCTGAATATAGTCAAACATGACTTATGTACCAAGCCTAGGTATTTATCCTAAAAACAGTTCCACCTCACTTGACTTTATTATAAAATCATAGTCCTTGTATCAGATCATGGGGTCCCTAAAATCTCATATCGTAGTCGGTCTATCTTGACTATGTCACGTACCAAGATTAACTGGCACTACTACCCCATTGACCCGTACAAAAATCATAGTTCCATGATCTAAAATCCAACCTATCTCTCAACTAAAACCTTTCATATCACTCTATCATGACCCCTCCATCCAATGGCACCCCACCTAATCCAACAATGAAGGAATAGAAATAATGAACCTTGAGTACTTCCTCTAGTAGGTCATGTGATGGCTACTATCACTGAGGATATAAAAATCTTACATATGGAAGACACTTTCCCCATTAATAATATAGAACTGATAAATATAATGAATAACAACCAATCATCTCCAACACATATTATAGTAGTAAACATGAATTTGTCCCACAATGCATGTATAAGGTCAAAATAAAAATAAAAACAAATATCCATCTAAATAAAAAAGAAAATTCCAACGAGAGTGACTCAAAAATAGCTATAAATTCAATATGTTAATGTCCATTTCAGTCCCTGAAATCCTCCTAGAAACATGAGAAATATTTTATTTACATGTAGCATGAGGATAACATGTCTACTCAATAGAATCATACCCATAGTCACTAGTGAACATGTGAAAAGAGTACATTAGTGAACTAGTGAATAAAAATCAGACCATTCATTCTCTTAAATAGGTCGACTAACCAATCCCTACCTCAGCATGGAATGACCACCAAAACATGCATCCAATATAGTAACATAGTATCAAAAAAACAAAGAAAAGGTTCCCCACAACCACTTCCCCACTAATTTACCTCTCTCACTCCCCAACATCAAATTTACTATGATCAATTACCTTATATACATATCACATCACATAACCAACTATCACTGATGTGGGTTAGAACGCATCCCTACCTTTCTCAACATCTCATAGGATCTAGAAACTAGTGCTAGCATTAGTCATTATCACATCACAACCTCATCACATGACCAGGGAATTATGGTATCATGAACTTGAAGGACATCAACCTTGTGCCCTCCTCCCACCATGAATGGCCACCACCATATGTCTTTTCTTTATTGTCACAGGGTAATATCCAACACCAACCTATATAATCATTGGGTAATCTCCAACATCAACCCATTTCATCACTGGTTAATCTATAACACCAACTAATAACATCACTAGGTGTTATTCGACATCAAAATTCATCATTGTAACCAAAGGGAGAGAGGGGAAGAGGGGGTAGACATCAATCCAATTCACACCACCCTGGATGTTGGGAAAACAAAATATAACCCAAAACATTTTGTTTTTGGTAAGGTTATTTAAGTTCGTTGGGGAAGGAATATAAATAACATAAAAAATTCAAGATAGGTATATAGCACACATTACCAAAACTATGGGTTACAATCAATGGCTAAAAAGTACTCCACAACACCACCACTATATGATATAATGTCTACCATAACCACTTAGACCACTAGTTTCATCAAACCTCACAACCACTATAAATAAACAGACAATTTACACTTTCAATTATAGGTTCCACCAATTCCAAAGTTAATGAGTTTATGTTAACATTATTTCACTCATCCACTTCACTCACACTGATGAAGCTGGTTAATTTATCAATAATTTCATTTAACCTAATTACAAGACATAAATTTTATCCCTTTATCATTTTAGGATTCAACCCATGATTATTCATTTACCAACTCATGTCATTTCAGTTTCAACATCTCAAATTCATTCCATGTTTAACCAAGATACTAACAAAAACACCACATAACATCTCTTCCATATTGCATCCACCACTACCAAAACATTTCATAATCCTATTAATCTCACAATAATGAAATAATATCACCACAACAACCACACATCAAAACTATCACACGTCATCTCACTCCACATACCATGCCATCCAACCATTACATAAATTACCAACACATTTTGTAACCCATTCTGGTAACCACCAACATTGTACAATATCCCATGTCCTACAAGGTACACAAAAATCACATACACACATGAAAACACATTTTGGATTCCATAATTTATAACAAATACTGATTTAATAGGGGATTAGATAAGTTTATTTCATTACATGTCATTAGTATTATCATAAAAATTCTATATTTCCATGGAAAAACAATTCATTAACTATATATATATATTTATTCCTATTATTTTATATAGCTGAGATCAAATAATAACACAATAGGGTTTTACAAGAATATCAACTTCAACACAAGAAAGGCTCCCAATATCCGTGAGCTTCAGTAATGTAAATGATCATGTATAATCTCATCTATGATATCATTAAAAGTGGTAAAATAAGGGATTTCTCTACATTCCTATATATTTAAAATTTATCCAATTAAATATCTTCATTATCAAACACTTACTATCCACCCAATGGAATAAAAACTCATGAAATACCCACACATACACATAAATAGGAAGAGAATAAGAATCTCTTACCTCAGAGAATATTTATGAATCATAGTGTGAAATAGGGAGAAAGGTGAATAGCTGGGAGACCACAACCACAAAAGGAATTATCACATCAATTTAAATTGCAAGAGGGTTCATTAAAATTGTATCCCCAGACACTACCTAAACCAGAAAAACAACACCACTGAGACTTCCCAAAGTGTAACTTGATATATCAAGGGATAAAAGGAAATTTACTCATTATGGATGACTACGAATAGACCTCTAGAGGAAAAGGATCAAAGTAGGAGAAAAGGGGTTGAAAGATCATCAAAAATCACATAGGGATAACTGAAGTATTAATGGAAATGAAGGAGGAATGAAATAATTTGAGAGTTATCTGAAATTTATAAACAAGTTGGGCATCATCACATTCATGATGTCAAATCTAAATTCACATTGTGAGTTTTTGTAAGGCCGTCTATTTCAGGTTGTTAAATAAATTTAGGTTATGAATCCATATAACTCCAAAACCAATGAGAATATTTTGATTATAGTGTTCCTCAATCTAAAATTAATTCACATCATGAATTATTATTTCATGTCATGATTCACTTAAGTATAGAACTCCCATATAAAACATCAAGTCATGAACTTACAGCCTCTAATACATGAACAGAAACACATGTCATGATTACATATTCACATCTCGAACAACCTACTACAACATAATTTCATCTCAAAAATCTTTTGAACCCTCCTAAAGCCTCCATCAAAAACCAATAAATCCCAAACTAGCAATTTAACAATATAAAAAGGAATAGAAAATTACATTAGATATTTGCTCAAAATAGTCACTTCCTCATGAATCAAAACCAAACCAAAAAATGAAATGAAGGGTCTGAATAACCATCCCATGAGAAACCTCTAAGGGGTCCCATTACACCTCAAACACTAAAAATTTCAAATAACATTAAGCTAATAAAAAATGTTCAAAAAACCCACACAACCACATCACCATCTCACTAACCACAACACTGCACCATCTCTCTCCAGCCACACGACACCTCTCTCTCATGTACCTATTCACACAACAGTTTCAACCTCTTATATCCCAATCCATCAACCACATCAAATGACATACAACACTACCCCTAAGAAAACAAATCAAGGTAAACCAACACTTGAATAATCATATTGTCTGCTTTTTGTGATACTAACTCACCTGGATAGATTTAAAATTTATTATAAATATAACATGCCTTGATTATGAAAGGTTTTTACAATAAATATATACTTTAATACATAATACATTCCACTAGTAATGGAAAAAGTAACACATTATAAATCATCAAGATTAAAAAATGACATCATTAAAGAAAAATAGAACAAGGAAAAACCCAAAAAAAACTTCAATTACTAACCACAAATCGATATCTCACACTGCTAAAAACTCTCCTGCACCCCCCCATGAATTTATAACACACAATACAAGGGTATTTTTCATCCATGTTGCACTTTTTCTCAATGATTCTGGACATCTAATGGCTTCTCCATGAATGTCATATCATTTACAATATATAACTATACCTATTCAATGATGTGGAAATCATCATGAAGATATTTATGAATCTGGGACTCATGGAAGATATCATGGATCTTATCCATCCATGTTGGATGTTCTAACAAATAATTCACCTCACTATTGTGCTCCAACACCTCAAAATACCTTAAAACTAGGTAGAAATATTACTACCTATGAAAAAGCCAATGGACCCCCAATTGGAGAAACCCCTAAGAACATGTTTTCTACAATCTCAAACTCTATGGGAATCCACCTATGATCATAAAGGTTATTATTATGGTCTTATTCCACCCTCATCAACTCTTAGATCATATGTATTTTCTTAGTCATATTCTACACTACATTAAGACCAAAAACTTTGGACTCCCAGAACAATATACAACACGGTAGAGAATAACATGATTGCATCTAAAAACATAAAATAGAGCCTTCCCTATAGTGTTTAAATCCTTTTTCTCATATTACTAAATGATTCTTAAACAAAGATATCCAATAATTAAAACCCAGGGATCATAAAGGCCTAGTGTATTTGGAATACTGGGTTCATAATGCATAAAGGAAAACTAAGACATGGAATCCTTATATAACTTATATTATGATCACTTAAATCCATTATATCTCCTAAAACTTCATGGGATAACTTGGGGAATACATGAAATAAATGGGTGATCTAAAAATACAAGAAATTAAATAAACTTGATAAGGAAGCATAACATGTGATTCAAAGGTATAACATGATATTATAAATGAGAGGAAACATAAGTAATCACAAGGAGGAATAATATAAAGAACATGATATCATAAGATCATGGTAATATATGAAATATGTAATAAAAAAATACATTAAATAAACATAATTTAGGGCTATTTATTGAGATAACATCACATGGTTGAAAAAGCCCAATGATTACATAGGTTCACTCCTTAATCCAATACATGAAGTCTCGTGAGACTAAAACATTACCCAACGACTTGGAGGGATATATAATTATAGACCCACCCATTACATTCATCTTATGTACAACAATTTGTTTTCCATATAAGGATATTAATCATACGGCATAAACATAAGAATTAACCATGAAATGAAATGGGTTTCATAGTCTTTTATCATAACTAAATAAAAAGATATTTATTAAATAATTCATTTGACAAATGGAAATTAGGAATGTATTACCCCATAAAATTAAGGTAAAATGAGATATGTATATAGATAAGTGACATATAAAAATTTTATAATCATTCCAAAACATTAAGGGTTATTTTTTTAATGAATATAAACACCATTGAAAAGACTAAAACCATTCTTGAGGGGGGAAATTCTTTTTTTGAGAATCTCATTTGAAAAACTAAAAATAAGAAAAATTATTTTGGAAATAAAATTTTTTTTAATTTATAATTTTAAATATATAAATTAATCATCAAGTAAAATAATGGTCATTATGGTAGAAAATATCATTTCTGTCATACATGTTAAAAAAAATATTGGTTTCACATTTTTAGTAAAAGATAAAAAGTGCCTTATTTGTAAAACTATAGAAATATTCATTTTAAAATGTTTTACAAAAAGCCAAACGTGGTTCAGAATAATTTTAATATTAATATTAGAATAAAAAATAAAAATATTTTTAGAACACATGGATATAGAGGAAAACGGTATTTGATAGAAGAGAGATATTTAGTTGATTTTTCTAAAAAAATATAAATATTTTTATGTACCAAAGATAATAAAATGAAAATATTAATTGAAAAATAATAAATATATAGAGGAGAAAAAATTAAATAGTTTTATTATACAATGATAAAATAATTTAATTAAATTAAAATTCAAGAAAAAACAATCCTAAAGAAAATGAGATTGAAACATAAACCCTTACGGCTTTGGTAAATTTTGATTAATAACTCAATAGATTAAATAGATGAATTTTAACATAAAATATAATTAATTATGGGTTATTCATGATATAATATGTAATCGGGTAGTATATACACCATTAAAAATAAATTAGGTGCATAAAATAATAGTTATACCAAAGAAAGAAATTTCAAGATGAAAAGTCATTCAATGTTTGTATCAATAAGGTGAGAGTTTATAAATGAAGTTATTATGTGAAAAAAATGTAGATATAAATAAATAATGGTTTAAATAAAACATAAATTAATAAAAGTACATTTCACACATAATCTTGAAATAACATAATCAACAACTTATATGTATTACCCAATGAATGGAGATTGAGTTAAGAAAGCCTCTTACCTCACACATCCCTTTAGTTGAACACTATTTAACCTCTTTTATAGTTGTATTAAAAATGTTATTATATTTTAAAAGAACCATGTTAATATTTATAATTTTATATATTATTATTTTATTACATCTCAAAACTTTTTCATTTAATAATCTTTCATTATCACTATTGTTTTGAGTGTTAGTTGCCTTTTTTCATGCATGTTTTTTAATTAAAGATATGAATCTTGAACATAAGATATAGCTAAATAATATCTATAATTATATTAATTTAATAAGTCTAATTTTTTAAGTATATACATCTTTATAATCATTATATAATTTTGAACATCGAGAATGAATCACATCTCTTCAGGGAGTCGGTAGGTTGTATGTACGCAGGAGCGATGTTATCATTTTCATAATAGGTGAAAGGGTAAGAAGGTGAATTTTATATTAATTTTAAAAAATAAATATCATGTCATGTATACCACATATATTCATTAAATATAACCTTTATTACCTTCTATTAAAAGAATCTGTGAAAAATGAATCACATCGTTTCACAAGGCTGTCGTCCATAGTACACACGCAAAACATTATTGTATTCTCTAGGGAATGGAACATAAGAAGTTATATATGTTTTTATAATTTTAGAAGTATAATTTTATCATATATTTGATATATAAACATTTTATATATCATTATATCCATCAGTCATAATCAGTAATGGGAAACAAATTTTGTCAGTTCGTGAGGCGGTAGTCCACTTTACATAATGTTAATAGTTTTGTTTCCCATTTGAGAGAGGAGAAGATGGTTGTATGTCATGAAAACATAACAAAATATAAGTATATTTAATATAATATGGATATTATATCATAATGTTTTAATAATATTTTATGGATATTTAGGAATAAATAAAATAAAACGATCACTTAAGGATGTCACCTCTTCTTTGGAAAACTTCTTATAGTTTGTACCAAAAGCCATTCTAGGTTGGATATATGACAAAAAAAAGTCCTTATATATTGAGGGTAGAAAAAAAATAATATTATTAGGGTATTTATTACCCAAAAAAAATTTGGATGTTTTTAAAGGAGAGGGGAGGGTGGCCTTTTATATCTGTGGGAAAGGAAAAATTTAAACTTTTTGAAAAGAGAGAATTCCTACCATGTTTTGTTTATGAAACAATCCAAAAAAATGGACACTTTTCGAACCTAAAAATATATAAGGTAATGATATGACCATAAAATAGTAATTATACAAGTTTTGGGTCATTTTTAACTATTATCGTTTTCATTTAACCCCTTGGTAAACCCATTTTTACATTTACTACAACAAATATTGTTTACTATTTCCACTATTAATTATGGTAAAAAACTATGTTGAACATACTAGATAATATAAATTATGATTATTAAAAATATGGAATTAATTTTGAAAAATTAAACTTATAGAAGTGGAAAATTTTTATTTAAAATTAATCCCACAGACGTGTAGAAAAATGGTATTTAAGGAAATTCATTTTTAAGGAGAGTATTTTCTCATATTTACTATATGAAAGATAATAATATTTAAATAAATTTAAATTAATATTTATAGATATATAATATTTAAATTTAATTTAAATAATTCTTCATTAGGGTTTATTATAATTAATTAAAATATAGATACATTATTCACTTTAAAACAGTTTTAAGAAAAATGTGTTTTTGAAGTCTAAAAATAAACGTAAAATAGAATATTTTATAAAGATTATTTAATTGTATTAATTGAATTTAATATAAATAAATAATACATTATTTTAATTTAAATTAAAATTAAAATTAAAATCGGGATTTTAATTTACTTATTTTTTTAAAAATAAAGACAAATTTATAAAAATCTATATTTTCCACAATTCACTGAAAAAGTAAAAATTTTAAAAAAAACCAAACATTCACACGAATTATATATATATATATATATTGATTTGAAAAATTATTTTCATTTTATTAAGTAAAATTTCTAAAATATTAAAAAATTAATTATACTGTTTTTTTACAAGAAACATTAAAAATCAATTTTTGAAGAAAACGTTTTTCATAGAATTAAATATTCTTATTAATGTTGAGTTATTATTTATTAAGAATTTTTAAATAAATTTATATGTACTATGACCTTTATATATATATAATAAATTATTTACCACTATTTGTACATACAAATTTAGTAGATATGTTATATCTGTCATGTTTAAATAATGACAGTTTAATATTATATCACGGTTCATTTAAACTCATTGTTGTGTGTAATGAAAGATATGAAAGTAATTAAACTTATTTAAATATAAATATATTCTAAATTACTAGTGGGTTAAATTTCAAATGGATGGGTCATAGTTTTTATTGTAGGGGAACTCAATTGAAGTCATATGTTTTACCCATTCCACACCAAAATACAAGAAATGAGCTCATAACATATCCTATTCTATCTGGATGGTCCACTCCATCAATCCATCGGTATGAGGGTGAAAAGTAGTGTTATGTGGAAATTAGAAACATAAGGAATTATTTAATTCCCTCTATATCCATGAGTTAAAACAAGGATCTAATCCAAGGTGATAGTCTTCTATGCCCCATAAATCCTAACCACATCATCCATATACCGCCTTTCTAAAACATCCACAACAATGATTCATGGATCATAATGAAATGAGATAACTTCCTCAATCGATCCAAAATCACCAAAATGGAATCAAATCATTCCTATACCCAAGGTAAAAAAAATGATTGAATCCATCTATATGTCCTCAAATGTTCACTCAATGACATTAAAAGATTGTATAAAAACCTCCTGGAACATGGTCTTCATCTTTCACCTAAGAATAGACAAGACACTTCACCAAAAACATTAACACTCAATATTTCCTCCTAAGCCACCAAATATGTCCCCTCAATCCGTGAAACATAATATCTATATTGTGATTCATTACAAATGGTGAGATATGAATCTCATGGATAATATCGTCTCACATTACCAATAGAACAAATATCCTGCCCTTTAACAACATCTGGTTCAGCCCATCCTCCAACCATCCCTCTAGAGTATCACCATAGAAAAAATGGTTACACATCACATCCACCACTAAGCCTCCCCACTGATATTCCTCCACCTTTTGTATCAAGGATGATCCCATAGTAAAATGATAAAGAAAACCCTGAACACTAAATTCCCCCATATCAAGATTCACCACTAATATCTCCTTTATCCATTTCCAAACATCCCTAGACTCTTGAATAACATCTCTTTTGGACTTCTGAATCAGCGCATCAACAACACTTTCCCCTTTCTTGAGGTGTATAAGAACTCAAAATTTTAATCCTAGAAAACCTTCATCCAATTCTGTTTCTATAAATTTTGATCCCAATGAGGGAAAACATATTTCATTCACTTATGGTTCATGAAAACCGAAAAATTATTATCTATGAGGTAATTCCATGATAGCTACAATATAAATGCAACTATAACCAGATCCCGATCATGGTTGGAATATTTATGCTTATGGGGTTGTAACTACCTAGACTGATAAGAGTTCATCACCTTCTGCTATATCAATACAATTAATATACCAAAATGAGATATATCATTGAACACCTCGAATATCACACCCTCCTCAAGAAACCAACGAAAAGGATAATTGATCAACTTCTCCTTCAGGTAATAAAATCATTCTGAGAACTGATTAGCCTATATGAAATCTTGGTCCTTCCAGGTCAAAGATGTCATTGGGGTTGAAACCTAAGTTAAATAAAACAAAAATCTATGGTAATATCCCGAAATACTGAGGAAACTACAAACCTCTACCACATTTATTGGTTCTAACCAAGAAAATATTGCCTCAACCGTCGATGAGTCCATGAACAAACCCTGATGTGATGTCATGTTCCTAAGTAAATGCACTTTCCACATATATTACATTCACTTGGATATATTTAGTTTGATATAATGGTATCTAATAATTTATAAGACAACTTTGATATGAACAGCATGTTCTCCCTTTGACTTTGGGTAGACCAATATTTCATTGATTGAAATGAATAAAAAAATAATCTAGGAATTCAGAGAATACATAATTAATGATTCCCATGAACATGTTTAGGGTGTTTATTAAAGGGGATGTCAGGATCATGAAATTGAAGTAATCATACCATCACCTAAAGTCAGTCTCCAGTATATCCTTATCCTTAACTCTCATCTAGTGATATCCATATCACAAGTCGATCTTTGATAACCAAATCGACCCCTTCAGCTTTTCAAACATATCATCAATCCTCAGAAGAGGGTAAAAGTTCTTGACTATCACATTATACAACCTCTAGTAGTCTGCTCACAACCTCGGGCTATTGTATTACGTCTTGGTGAATAATACTAGAGCACCCCCAAGGAGATAAACTTGGTAAAATGAAAAACCTATACATAATATCATTAACTTGTAGAATTAACTCATGTAGCTCCATAGGCACCATTCAATAGAGATCCATTAAAATCATAGATTCACCTTGTTGTAACTCTATTCAAAACTCGATGATGGGTTAATAGGATAGTTTCATATACTCATGTGAAAAAACCATCAATTAAATCCTCCACAAACTTATTGATATCCTCTACCTAAGCTTCCAATGACATCTATGACAACTATGAAATAAGGGGTTCCACTTTCCTATCACTCATCTGATAACTCTTCTCATAAACAAATTCTACTCGCTGGCCCTCCACATCACAATATGAAGCTCCCTTCTTGAATAATTCAATGAATTCACACACTGAATATATCCAATACATTCCAAGGATAAAATTTTATGTTTTTATTAGTAGTAATAATAAATCCTCCATTGAATGGTGCTTCCCCATCATAATTATACTTTTTCAGAACACATCAAAAAAAGTAGTCTAACCT
This sequence comes from Viscum album, assembly GCA_963277665.1. Classification (NCBI taxonomy): domain Eukaryota; kingdom Viridiplantae; phylum Streptophyta; class Magnoliopsida; order Santalales; family Viscaceae; genus Viscum; species Viscum album. The sequence continues at coordinate 1,997,737,076 of OY728151.1, forward strand.
CCAACTGGAATTGATAACAACAGGGGCACTCGATGACTTTCCACATGAGGTCCAATAACAAAGGTCAAAGTCGGAGAAGTGAATTAGTGTGAGGATATTAAGTTAAATAAACCAAAAATGATTGTAGATTATAAAATTATCATGCCTTGGACTACCTTTGGACGTACTAGTTCAGACAAAACCATCAAATGCATCATCCTACACACAGCTCCTATTCAAATTTACTGATGGCCTCCATGAATATTATTTGGAACAATTCCTTGAGGAAGAACACCATAGTGAGGATTCCCTCTTAAATATACATCCACCACCAACTTCTAAACAAGCTTAAGCAGTTCATGCTTCTGAAACTTCATCATAGGTAACTACTATTATTGTCAAAAAGGAACATGACTACTCATATAAAAATATACTCCCTAGGTTTTTAGACAATTATCCTAGTAGTTTCCATGGGCCCCAAAAATATATCACAGAAATAGAAATATATTAGTAGGTTATCATAATTCACTGAACCCATAATATCATGTAATGGTTGGCCAAGGTTGTCTCCCCATCGTTCAAATCTTCAACTATCTAGAAATCTGCGATCCACATCCTACATCCTTACTCCTTAAGACTCCCTGGTGGCCCCTATCTTATTTTTATCCTCCTAGATAAATCTTTCTATTGATAACATATTCCTTTTTATACACCCAAATATATGTATGAACTATAAATGGGGGGCCACATTCTTGATCAGTGGGTGTAATTCCTCTTCCATACACTGCACTCTAGACTCCTCATTTGGAAAGACATTAGGGGAAAGGTGCAGGGCGTCCTTGAACTTGATCTCGAGATCCCTCGCACTAAATCTTTCTTACTAAAGTGGTATTCACCCATTCCTCTTTGTCACCTTAATATTTAATTAAAATAATTCCAAGGGGGACTCCTATTAAAAGACAGGCCAATAAACATCATCCTTCTTCCATTAAACATGATACAATATCAACTATTGATACACAATTACCCACCCCAAACTAACTACCAAAAAACGTTAAAATCATCACAATCTCAAATTATACTAAAATAGATCTTAATATCCTTCAACTGATTCTCCACCTCTAAATCCATGATGATCCCATCAAACATCACCAGGTTATTCCAATGAAATTCATGAAAGGCCCTCTATCATCCCTTATCATCCAATATTGAGTTAATACTCATAAGATCAAATATATCATTCTAATGAACCTATAATATATGAGCTTATCATGGATGAACACTAGGAACCATTCTTGAAAATTAAAGAAAACCCCTAATTCTGATATCATGTAATTTTACCAAGGTTTATTTAATTGATTTCACTTTAATTTCCAAAATCACACAATTCATGAATGAATATATTCAATAATGACATGTTACTTTTCCTAAGTCTCTACCATAAAAAAATTCCACATCACTTAGTCATTCGGTAAGATTAGAGTCGCCACATCATATCATGGGGTCCCTAAAATCATATGTCCTAGTTATCCTCCCTAACCTATGTAAAATAAAAATATCAACTAGAACTACTACCCTACTAACCCATGAAATACTCATAATACCTAACCTCAAAATTAAAATTTTATTTTAATGAAAACTCTTGATACCACTCAATCATGACCAAATGCCTCCAAATATACCCTTCCTTGGTCAGTAATGAAGGAAGGGAGTTACTGAACCCCATGTCCCACCTCCAGTATGCCATGGGTTATTGACTATCACTAATGGTATAAAAATAACACTTGTGGAAGAAATTACTAAAATTAATAATATAGTATTAGGATATATAGTGCAAAACCAACAAGTAAGTCTAGTAAATAATATAAAAGTAAACCATAAATTATCCCGCAAAGCATGAACAATGTCAAAAAATATAAATAAAAACATCTCCAAGTAAATACAAAATATATTTCCTAAGGAAACAACTCAACAACAGCTCTAAATTCAACCAAATAATGTCTACCACAATTCTCATAATACTTTTGTTAACATAAAAAAAAAATATATATATATATATATGTTGGGTGATCATAACATGTATACTCAGTGGGTTCATACCCAAGGTATTTAGTACACATGTTAAAAGAGAATAATAATTTATTAGTGACAAAATAGAAAATCCAAAATCACCTAAATATTTCAAATAACCAATCATAGCTTCACCACATAACCCTCACAAAATTACACATCAAATATTGTAACATGGTATCAAATGAAAAAAAACAAAGGCTCCCCACAACAGATTCCCCAATAATTTTTCTCTCTCACACTCCAACATCAAACATCTTGTGCTCTCATCCCATTTATACATATCATATTTCATATCCAACTATCTTTGATGTGATTTAGGACACAAACATACTTATCCTAACCTCCCATGAGTTCTATAATTTTCCTCAAGTATTAGTCATCATCACATAACTAGGGTGATAGGGTATCATGAATGTAAAGGAAATTAACCTCATTCTCTCCTCCCACCATTCACGACCTCCACCACATATCACATCTTCATCATTACTAAGTAATCTCCAACACTAACATCTACCATAAATGGATAATATCAAACACCAACTCTTATCATCATGGGTTAATCTCGAACACCAACATGTAACATCAATGGGTAATCTCCAACACCAACCCATACCATCACTACTGAGAGAGGCAACCCGAGAAAGAGGGGGTAACCAACCCTTTGAATCACCAACAGCATGGATTTTGGGAAAAACACCTAAAAACCAAAAACATTAATGAATTGGTATGTTTATCAAAATCAGGTGGGGAGTATATAAAAAACATAAAAAATACAATATAGGTAGATAGCACACATTTCCCAATATAAATTACTCTAGTATACTCCACAACACCACCACTACACCATGCGAGGTCCACCACAATAGCTACCCCCACTAAATGCATCACGCCTTACAACCATCACAAATAACTACACAATTTCTACTATCAATGAGAGGTTCCATGATTTCAAATTTATTGAGTTGACACTAAATTTCATTTACTCATCCATTTAACTCACATTAACATATCCCATTTAGTTATCATTTATTTAATTTAATCTAATTACCAAACCATAATTTCATCCCATTCTCATATTCATAGTTTTCCCATGATTATTCATTTACAAACCCATATCATTTTGTTTCAACATTTCTAATTCATTCCTTATCTAATCAGGAAAATAACATAACCATGCAACATAACAGCTCATCCATCTCATTTCCACCACTAAAACAACATACCTTATATCAATCCATCTCACCACCACCAAACCACCTCACCCCAAAAACCACAAATCACAACCGTTGCAAAACATCACATGATACATCACATGCCAACCAGACATCAGATTGATACCCAACACATTCATAAAACCAAGATATGCACCACCATCATCACACGATAGCTAACATCACATAAGGAAACAAAATAAGAACATCCACACATCAAAACACATTCTAGATTCCATAATTTACCATAAATCCAGATTTAACCAGGGCTTCAATAACATTATTTTATTATTTAGAATGGGTATTCTCACACAAATTATATATTTCAATAGGAAATTTATTTGTATCCCATATATACAGTCTTATCATTTTAACTAGGCTTAGATCAAAAAATAACACAATAGGGTTTCCCAAAGCATATCAACTTCAAAACAAGAAAGGATCCCAATATATTTGATTTCTGGAAGTGGAAAAAAATGTATAATATCATTTTTAATATCATAAAAAGTAATAAAACTAGTGATTCATTCTCATTCACATCAATTATAGATTTATCCAGTTAATTATCTTTTTAATATGACCCTTATTATCTACCCAAATAAATACAAAATCATGAAATCCCAACACATTCACATAAATATGGAGAGAACGGGGATCCCATTCCATAAAGAATCTTTCTTAATCACTACACACAACAACGAAAAGGGGAAACAACCAAGATTCCACAAATGCATAAGGAAACCATGAATCAACCCGAATCACATCAAGGTTCATCAAAACAATATCTCTAAACACTCCTACAACCAATAAAACATCACTATTAAAATTTATTAAAAGGGAAATGGAGCATTAAATTCATATACATTCACTTAAATTGAGAGAGAATGAGGATATCCTATCTCAAAGAAGATTTTTGAATCATTGTGTACAATAGGGTAAAGGGTAAATGACCGGGATACTAGAAGAAAATAATTAAACCTTATATAAACCCAAAACACATCATTTTTCATTAAAATCATATCCCCAATCACTCCAAAAACCAAAACAATTTCACTACTGCAAATTGAAAAAGAGGAACTAGAGAAATTGAGGGATAAAGGGGGATTTTCTCAAAATGGTGGAAAAATATCAACCATCAGAATCCAAAGATAAAAGAACGAGGAAAGGGGATGGAATATACACTCAAATTACTTAGGGTTCACCCAACATTTGAGTTATATTATGGAGGGATGAGATAATTTAGGAGAGATACAAATATTAGAAAATACGTTGAACCTCATAATATTCCATGTGTGAAGCCCATATTTACATCATGAGTTTCTATGAGGTCATTGAATTCCTGACATGAAATAAATTATGGTCATGAATCCTTCAAACCCTACACCCTATGAATATATACTGATTTTTATATCACCTTATTCTTGATTTAGTTCATGTCATGAATTATTATTTTATGTCATGGGTTACTTGAGCACAAAATTCCCATCTGAAACATCAAGTCATGAACAGATGGACTCTATTATTTGAACAACCAATCTAGTTTTGAATACACATTCACATAATGAATATCCTACTACATAAAAATTATACCTCAAAACTATATTTAACCCTCCTCGAGCCTCCTCTGAACATCCCATACTCCAAAACCAATAAAATAATTGACCGAGAAGGAACATGCCATTAAAGGTCATAGATTTAATATTAACTAAGATAGGATCTTTCCAATAATATAAAAAGAAAATACATTTGGGACTTTGATTAAATTATACTAAGAAAATGAATTTAAAAGCATAGTTCAGTAAGATGTGGTGTTCCTAGCTACATGGATGAATAACATGGGATTTATTCCTTAAAATTGGTTATTCTAGTTTGTAAAATAATTAATTTATACATTGGCCTTAAATATATTGACATTTTCCATATATTTTTATCACTCGATGTGATGGAAAAATGTGATTATATAGATTTACATATAATGTATATGATAAATATTTTGGTGTAAAGTTCATATAGAGATATAAGTATGTTTGATCATGATCACACCAAGCCTTTTCATAGATTGAGTAGCATGAATGTTTTTCTAGAGGATGCTCTTAGATTACATATACGAAATTAAGTTATGGAATAAATTTTTTACAAATTGTTAGTTTCAAATGAAGAGATTTTGATAAACTATATCCAAAATAGGTTGGATGGATTCACAAGGAGTTGTGAAGTTTTTCATAAATTCATTATAGGTTTTTAGTGAAAGTGAGGTATTTTTAGGTATTCACTAAAATGGGTATAACTTATTTTACAATATATTTTGGTTAATATCATGGGATATGCATGTGATGAATATCACAAATATGGGATTATTATATTGAGTACATGGCCACCCCATATTTTCTATATGGTATATTTTAATGTATGATATGATGTGGTTGAATTTCAGACATCATATCCCTCTTCCCATATTTAAAATCTAAGATATTGTAATATTTTTTCTTAGTCATAGGGTAATACATGATTGTGTTTTAGAGTGTGATATAATGAAAACCCATGGTTTTATTCTGTGATATAAGATAAAATATAAGTGATATAAATGGATATGATTAAAAACTGAGATTCATGAAAATGGGTAATCAAGGGATAATGGTGATAAATGTGATACTTTTAATTAGTATTAGGTCATGTGTTAGATTCATCAGTATATCTGTGTAAGGTGAAAATGGTGCTCATTTTTTCACATACCCTATCATCATCTATGATTCATCTCTTATGTGTGTTTGGGTAGTAAAACCCTATGAAATTAAATAATAATCCCATATAAATTAACATCTTATGATAGGTACCTGTGTATGGTGTGTAGGTAGTCCCATAAGATACAAAATATTTGTTTATAATTAATAACAAGACTATTAATTATAAAATATGAATCGTACCGAAATTGAATAAATTTAATATTATCTAATAATTTTTTATAGTTTATAATTTTTTTCAAAAATGATAAGTGCTAGGATTATAAATAGAAAATAGCTATGCCAAAATTAAATATGAAATGTTTGTATTAATGTATCATGTTAATTAAATAAATAAAATGATTATTTATTTATTCATTCCTTTTAAATATTCAATTTTATAAATTGTTTATAATATTTGAATATTGTTCTTTCTTTAATTTATGTGATGAATTTTTTCTTATAAATTTTCCATGCCATGTATTACATGATATGTATGACGATATAAGTTTTTGTTATCATTTACCTTGAATTAAATTTTTAATTAATGTTATTATTTGAAATTTAATTTTTGAATATAGTTTGTACAAATTAGGTGATAGAGTTATGCTAGAATTCAAATATCTCTTGAGTAAAGTGTCCTTGGGTAGAGGTACTTTGGGTCAAACTTCTCACTACTTGGGGGATTATAACTTATTCTAGAAAAGTGGTGGTTCAATATCTATGTATCCAAGCATAATCATGTGGGGGTTATTATATTGGTATAATTATAAACCTTTACAAAAATAAAGTATCATGTACGATGTGTGTGGGATGAATTTGTATATGTATACATAAGTTTGACTTTTATTTTTTTGTAAGTATCACAAACCATGGGTTTTTTCAAGTGTTACACATTAATATTTTTAAAAAATATCAATTTGGTGTATAAAATAAGGATTCAAAATCTAAATCATTGGAATCATACATACATAAAGGAATGAAATAATAAATTATAATGTTTTTATGGGATACAACAGTTATGGATTTAATTTGCATGCGATTTTATTATATCAGTGAGACTTTAAAAGAAAACACTTCAACACTAAGTGTGATATTCCTTCAAAATAAAACACATGTCAAGATCTTGATCGTCCAAATGGGTATTTATTTATAAATTTGCTTCCCCATGTATTATCTTGTTTAAGGAATGTTGGGTTATTGGAAACCTTAATAGGATTAGATGAACATATTCAACTATAAGATTTGGGATACACTTAGATAGGAAACCCTAATAGGATTAGTATATCAGATTAATAGAGTTGAGGATTCTCCATATGATGGATTTGGTAAAAAGGTTTTCCAACTATACAAGATTCATATTTGATATTATTGGTGTAATCAACTACCTAAATAGCTAAGTGATGGGAGAGACACTATAGCAACCAAATACTTAGTAAAATATGGATCGTGGACCACTAAAGGTAATAATATATACAGTCATAATTTTTGTGGGAATACATTCATTAAATTTCCTAAATGAAAAGATATAAAATAGGATACCCATCCAGAAATATGAATTTATTATATATTTTTACTTTCATAATGTTTTTCATTTGTAGAAATCTTAAAGGCATGACCTACAAAATTTTTAAATATTGGTTTCTAAGGTTGAGAGGTGTTCTCAAGGAGAAGCATTCTAAGCATATATATTTGAATTTTATAAAAATATATTTCTCTAACTCCAGCTCATCAGTATTAGATATCATTTGTGCATCAAAAAAATTTACTTATGAACATAGACATAGAAGTATAATAGAATTAAAGAAAGGTGAAGTATATTTATATTTTGACGATTGGGAAAGTGTTTTTGCATTGTAGGTTAGTTATTATGATCTAATTTTACCTAGTTAATTAATTTTATAATTAGAAAACAATTATAAAGTTCATTTCATAATAATAAATTCTATTTCTATATCTTGTTTGGATAAGATGGAATTTTACCCAATATTAAGGACAAGATATTTTCTATATATATGAATGAAATATTATATCAAATTCAGTGGATTAATCTTAATTCTAACCCCACATTATTTTGGTATTATTTCCTTGGACATATGAATGATAAAGACATAAAATGACTCTACAGGGATAGATTATTGTAATCATTCAATTATCAATCATTTGACAACAATGAAACTTGTTTTTTATGAAAAATGACCAAGGCACATTTTTATGGAACTGGTGAAAGGGCTAGTGGACTATTGGATATAAAACATAGTGATGTATGTAGACTAATGAGTACACTATAAAGTAGTGGTTATAGAAACTTCATAAAATGTTATGATGAGTTTAGTCAGTATGGTTATGTGTCTCTAATCAGGAACAAGTTTAAAACTTTTTAAAATATCAAATAATCTCATAAATAAGTACAAAATCAATTGGGATAAATTATTAAATTAATTTATTAGAGCAGGGTGGTGAACACTTAAGGAAATAATTCACAGTACATCTCAGATATTATAGAATTGTTTCTAAATCCACTCCTCAAAAAACACTATTATGGAATGGTGTGTTTTAAAGGAAAAATCATACCCTTTTATAGGTTGTTTTATTGATGATGATGATTTAATGTGAACTTGCTATTTTATTTTGGGTGTATGAATAAGAAACTACTACATTCCTACATACCATAATGTCATCTACATTAGTCATAAATAAATCATATGAGATACAGAATTAGAAACATCCAAATTTTTATTTTATAATGATTTGGGATTATAAAGTATTTTTATAACCAATATTATATGATAAATATAACACCAAAATAGAAAAATTAAAATTTGTTTTTTATCAAATTAAAACTATGGGATATTACTTCTATATTTCAATTAAGAACCTTGTGTTTGGGCACAAACTAGTATATTTCATGAGGAATATATTACTCATGGAGTATCTAGGAGGAAATTTAATATTAAAGAAGTTAAAGACCAAAAAAACTAAAATATTTTCTCAATGAAATTTTCGTAGACACAATAAATATTTTTGGAATAAATTTGACTCAAGTTATAGATAAACATTGAAGGTTCAGTAGAATTCTTTGGGAGACAATGATATATGGATTTATTATACTAAATGACAATAAATAAATGATCAAGGATTATGAACATAATACCTAAATAGAGGTAACTGATATTTTCGATTCCATGAAAGGGATAAATTCCATGAAATTTGAGTGTTCACTAACTTGGAGGCTTATCCCTTGCCTATAAAAGTAGGGGTTGACTGTCTATGTATCTAAGATAACTCATGTGGATATTTTTTATTAAATATAATTATAATTATTTACATGAAATGTTTCATGTACATTATTTGAAGGATTCATTTTTATATGTTTATAAATAGTTAGATTTTAATTTGGGTTAGTAATACGTGTTTTTAGTTATGTGAAAAGTTTTGCGTCAATATGGTTTGAACATATTGATTTGGTGGAAGGAATAGGATTCCAAAAAACAAATAACTAGAAAAATTCATTCATGTTAAGGGAATACATGAGATATGATAGTTATATTAAATCCATTTTAAAATTCTAAGTGTTGAAATCCTTATAAAGTAGCACGTATTATGTCCTCAGTCACCCAACTGGGTAGGTCATGTAATAGTTGGGTTCCTCATATTACCTTTTATAAAGAAAGCATGTAATTGGTTCCCTAAATAGATATATTTAGTATTAATATAGTTTTATTTGGTTTCTTCTTATCTGGAAGACCCTAAAAGGTTTAGGTTTTTAGAGGAACGGTGTTTTTTATCCACATAATGGATTGGACAGAGAGTTGTTTTCCTAACCATCTAAGAGTCAAATATGACATGATTAGGATGATTCCTGACCTAAATAACGAAGTTGTGAGTTGAACTCCAAATGTGAAACATTTTATATTGAAATATAGATCTTTTCCCACTAATGGATATGATGAATTTAAGAGGGTTGGACATTTTTTTGAAGTGACTTAGTAAAAGTATATGTTAAATGTTTATAAAACATGGTAATAATCTGATAAAAGATTCTATTAGAGATTAAAAAAATCATAATTAGTAAACTTAACATTGATATTAATCCTTGTAATGGAAAATCTTAATATAGGTTTCTATTAGGATGAAAATTTATTATGAAAAATATATTTTTTAGAGAAATAAATTCTTTGAAAAAATAACCGTATATTTTTTTAACGGGTGAATATAGATGATTATGAGAATCATAGAATCATTTACCCAAGTTTTTAAAATAATTAGATAAAAAATAACTAAAGTATATTTATTATCCTCACACATAATCAATATGATTTATTTTATTAATGTCTTGGTGAGATGGATGGTTTTTTAAGGATTGTTTTGATTAATGAATTCCTTCTATTATCATCAATAGAAATATTCCAGCAATATAAATATATTTGAGAAAGTTATACCCTGTTTTCTCAAAGTTTGGGTAAAAGTTAAACATAGGAATGTTATGTATGTGTTTTTGTGAAATATTGATATTAAAATGTGGTAAATGATCAAAATGGTAGAATAAAAGTTAGTTGGAATGTCCAATAATGTTTTTCCATGTAGCCAGTTTAGATCATTGAAACCTGAGGGTGTTTTTTTAGATTAATTAAAAATATTTCAAAATAATAGAATTTTCCATGATTCCTAAAGGGGTTTAGAAATTAATTAAAATTTCAATGTGATGTATCAATGTTATAGAAATTAATTTTTGAATTTTGGAGGGTATGTGATACCAAAAGTAAACATTATAAATGTTCTAAATATATAGGAGTTCAAAATCAGGGAAAAAATTATATACCTTATAATTTTATTCAAGTGGTGAAATAAAGATTTTCTACCTCAAATATTTTAATGTAATAGAATTTATCCAGATCAATTGGTTTTAAGTAATGGATGTTTATCTTTATATCATTTCTATTATATAATAATAGAATTTATTTATGAACAAATAGTTTTTTTGAAAAATATGATATGATGAATTCAATAAACATTGTTTATGATTCATCAAATTATATAAAATTATTGAAAAGAATATAAGGATAAAACAATTATCTAAGAAAATATTTTTTTTCCTGAAATTTGATAAAATATAAGGAATTGATATTTTTCTCCCATTAGTGGCACATTTTAAAGAATAAAATTTAACTTTCAAAATTACATCAAATATAATACAATATAAGATACGGTTTTTGAACGTTTATTTGTAAAATATTCCCATTAAAGGACATGATAGTTATTTACTAAATAAAAAGGAGTTTAATTTTTTGTCTTTGAATGATTTTTTGAAGACAATATAGATTCTAAGAGGCTTATGGGGGTATTTATAAAAGTATAGAGGTTTAAATTTAACAAATAAAAGATTATGCCAGTCAAAATAATAAGTGAATGTCACTTTATCCTAAATAATTTAAGGATCTATTGATAAAGGATAATGTAAATATTTACATTGGCTACCAAAATATTTCAAGAAAATGTTTTATACTAATGGTTCAAAGAATTTGTGTAATGTACTTAAAATGGGTTCTAAGTAGAGCACGAAATTTATAAACATCATAACATTTGATTTTATGGAGTTAATACATTTGAATATGTTGAAAGAGTTGAAAACTAGGAATATTATTCCTATGTATCCCCAATATTCAAATTGGCTTACTATATAAATATTACATACTGAATAACATAGTGGGATAGTTCTATCAGACGGACACATAGAGATGTTGTATGAGATATATAGAGATATAATGAGTTAAAAACTCCTAAAAGTGTAACAAATATAAATATGATATGGGAATCTATGATATATTATGTATTATACAGGATCCTAATTATGGTTTTGTTAATTATTCTTAAATGAGTTAAAGTATATAAAATGTATCATGTTTTATAAAAGAAAATATATTCTTTATCATTCTTCCACAATGGTTATATATATATATATCATAAGGTATAATGATAATTGACCTCTAAAAGTATAACTTTGAGTTATCCCTAAATAATTTTTTTCATGCATTATTATAGGTTATTAACAAATTTTTTGGTTTTAATGAGTATGATTCTCATTTTGGAATATATAATATGCTCATGAGGCACAAAATGAGTTTTGTGTGCTGGATGAACCACAATTTATACCATATGGAGTGTCCTAAACTATTAATTTTTTATAATAGGGGTGTATGGTTCATATTTGTAGTCCCCATAACCTAATATTGAAAATTACCTAGTATGAGAACCTTCATACCTTGAAATTTTTCTTACACAATATTTTGGGATTAACCAATCAGAGGGTGGTTGGGTATGTTTCTAATCATATTGTTAGTTAAAATCTTAACCAATATGTTTTTTTCACTTGTAGGATGAGTAAAAAATATTTTAATTGACTGAGATAGATTGATTAAGTGTAATAAAATACCTAGATTGTATATCTGACATGATTAAATATTCAAGGAAAGAAAATATGATTTGCTCATCCATAAATGTGAATACAATATGATGTATTCAACATCCTAGTCATTCTTAATCATAGAATCAAGAACATATGTGTTTTTATATGAAATTTACATACTCTATATCACATTGTCACTCGATGTCTTGAATAAATGGATCATATGAAAACGAATCCTTTCATATGATGAAGTCGTTAAACACATATGTAAAGAAAATTTTATTTTGTATAGATCATAACAGATCCCTTTCTAGCTTGAGTAGAACTAATTTTGTACTAAAGGAAAATTTTTTACTTAATTTATGATTCTAGGATTTAAATTTTTTATCAATTTCATAAATTTTTGTGTGGTCATACTTCATGGTTAACTAAATAGGGATTGATTTTCACACAGATAGATACTCTAAAATCATTTTAAAGTTTATTTAAAAAGAGTTTTAGATGTGTATTCACAAGATATTTCATATATTATGATGCATAGGGAAATTAATGATAGATTTCAAAAAGTTTTTTGGGGGATATATAAAAGGATTTTTGGATATGGTTTCACATGTTATTATATTTGATAAAATATAAGGTGAAATGAAACAAATTCTATGAGCCTATAGTGAAAGTGGAAGATTAAAGATGATATTCCCTAAAGCCTCTGCATATTTTATGTGAATTGGGACATATCATTTTTTATGATATTTTTATGTTATAGAGTATGACATTCATGAAAAAGAAGGAAGATTTTACACCTTATTTTAGGGATTAAGTTCACAGGGTGTAGCAAAAGGGGTTAGGACAATTCCCAATAATGGTTTTCATTAGTTTATTTGGATAAATACACAGAAATTAAAGAATACAATCCCAGAAGATTTAAATATAGTATACTTCACACATAATTTTTAATTAATTAATAAAATAAAAATTACCTTAGATTTTAATTTTTTATTCATTTTAAAATCAGTTGACCTATTTTTGTTGTGCAATAATTTCATCAAAGGATCGAAGTGTAGAATCTATCTAGTTGTATCTTTATATACTCCATGAACCGTAGAATGTCATTGTAGAATCATCAGGTTCTATAATGAATGACTCTCACAACTTTCACTATTTCACATTGATCACAATAAGAATTTATTCCAATAATGAAGGATTCTTGTAATTATCTCAGGGACATTAAAGGGAATATGGGGTTTGATAATATATGTTCTTGAGAGTATTCTTGATATTTTTTTCTCTAGGGATTGATTGGTTTATTTCTATAGAATATTGTGCACAACAGTCATTTTTTCCATGAAATGATATAACCAAGCTTATATAAAAATATTAGATAATTGGTTATTACACTTAGTCCCTTATCCAATCTCTTAATCATTATCAAACCCCACATTGAATAATAATAATAATAATATAATTATTATTATTTCTTTTATATGTAAAATACTCATGGATAATTTATATATTATTCCCACCATACCCTAAACTTGGTCCATCAATCCTCCTCTACATTTATAAAACCATGAATGATTACTATTTATTTAATTAAATAAATATCATTGCATTATTAATTAAATAAATAATGATATATTTAGGTGTTCAACATAACTTGAATAATTATTATTCCTTAAAACATGATAATAATATTTATTCTGATATTAAATTCAAATAGAATTTATCTAAGGTTCTGGATTCACATAGTGTGTGACCCTGTATGAATATTTCTAAGTAGAATTAGGCTAACTGGCCTAAAGTACATGATTAATGTCTCGAAATATGTGAAGTCACCCATAGATAAAGAAGTTAATGTTATAATGAAAAAAAATATCCTGACGATTCTCACTATGTGATATAAATAATGTATCTTGATAACTTATGAAGAAGGTTTCCTCACATATATAGTCAACTTTTATGATTGATAAATTTTCTTTAATTGCCTAAAATGATCTTTCTGATGAAACTTACATGACCTTGGACTTAATTAGGAATTTTTATTACATAATAAAATCATGATATATCTATATACAATAACATGGAAGGCATAAATAATTTATTTACTTATCCATTAATTTCATATCACTCATGATGCATCCAATATATCATACCTCACCATGGGTATATTTCATCACATTTTTCATCAACACATATATATACATGATGCATGATATTCATTAATAATAATATCAAGTATAAGGATCAATACACACATCCATGAATAATAATATCCAATGAAACATAGGATAAGTTAAATTCATATAGATGAGTCTATTCTCATAACCTCCTCTCGTAGATATTACCATGTATAATGTTTATGAGAATAAGTCTTAATATATTATGATACCCAAGCACCCAATATTCTGTATCATTTGTGAATCATTATATAGATTTCATCCATCCATAGATCATGTATTTATGAATAATATATTAGCATTATAATGTTCTCATCAAAGTGTGTAACTTCTATAACCTTATGGTAAGAAAAATACTATAAAGAAATTGCCTCATTAAATTTTATATATAAGAAAAAACATAATGTTATAAGATATTTATTAATTTTCAAAATAATGAATATGAATTTTATAAAAAGTAAAAAAGTAGTTAGTTATAGGGAATTAACTCCAATAGACTCCCACTTACACTAGATTCATATCCTAAGAAAATTATTTTTATTTCTATCACATGATGTTCATGATTCTATTGAGATAAGGATTTAGTTAATGGATCCTCTATGTTATCCTTCATGGAAACACTTCTTACAATAACCTCATTCCTATGGGAAAAATCCATCAAAAGTTGATATTTATGAACTGTATTATTCATCCATTGATGTTAAATTTCCACCTTTGAGAGGGAAAGTGCTATAGTATTATCGTAATATAATTTTATAGGGTCTTTAATAAAAGGAATTATATCAAGATCCTAAACAGAGTTAAGTATCCACATTGCTTTTCAAGATACATATTAAGACGAAAAATATTAAGACATTGTAGCAGAATTGGTGACCACAGGCTTCTTTAATCTTTTCAAGATAAGAATTCCTGAATTGAGAAAAAATACATATCTTGACTATGATTTAAGATCATATTAATCGATCTATAAACTAGTATTTATATATACCCTGATGATTAGATCCTTATATACTCTTTAAAATAGTAGCATATTATAAATAAACCTAATATAATTGAGGATATCCTTCATAATAGTCCAATATTTTTTCCCTGGGTTTTCTTGACATATTCCTACTATAATCAAGGAATAAGAAAAAGTATGTTTTGTATATAGTATGGAATACATGAAGGAACCTATCTTTGAAGTGTAAGGTATTCTATTCATCATCATCTCTCTCCCTCTTCTATTTTCTATGATGACACATTTTCTTAGAGAGATGTATACCTTGTGACACTTGAACAAATCCCCAGATGTATTTTTCCATAATGATTATCCTTGGAATTTTTTCATTTTATTTACATTTAATTAGTCTAAGTGGCCTCTTAGATCTATCCTCAAGGATCATAATCCCTATAATATAGGTTGTTTCACCTAAAACTTTTATGGAGAAGCATTTCTTCAACCATGATTTAACTAACTATAAGACTAGTATCTCATTTCCAATTAGTAATATTTCATCTATATATAACAATATAATATTATTATTTCACTCCCATTAAACCATCTCTAGACATAAGGATCATATTAATTGTTTATGAAAAAAAAATCATCATGGATTCCCCAAAGTGAATGTTATTTGATCTATAATCTTTCTTTTAACTATAAATGGATCTATATAACTAGAACACCCTATTGGAATCTATAGGATTTGAAATAAACTATGTTGGTTCCATATAGAAAGCTTCCATAATATTTACATTCATGAAAAAAAATTACATTCATATTCCAAATATCATAGTCATGGTAAATTATTATGAAAGGTAAAATTTAGATGGATTTTAGTATGAAAACTGGTGAAAAATATTCTTCATAGTCTATGTATTGGGATTAATTAAAACCTTTGTACATAATTAATACCTTATAGGTACTAAATTTACCATATATGTCCAGTTTCTTCATGAATACCAATTTTGAACCAAGGAGATTTACATCTATTGGAATATCTACCAAAACCCAAACACAGTTTCGGTACATGGAATCCATTTTAGAATTTATAGATTATTTCAATATTTCAACTTCTAATCTATTTACTAAATCCTTATGGGATATAGATTAATCAATATAAATTAATATGGAAACAATGTCTTTAATGACATGAAATCAATATATCTTTGATTTTTTAACCTCTCTAGTTCCCGAGTATAGCAGTTGTGTCTTTGGAACAACCTTTTCCATAGGGTTCTTGTTATTTTTTCTTAATAAAAATATTTTGTATCATTAGAATCAACTTAAAAAAATTCAATATTCTATCACTATCTCTTTTGGTGATGTCATTCCTCTCAAGTAATATGGAATGTATGGACACTATTACCCTTTTTATTTCAGGGGTTATATACATATCGTACCCTTATTTCCTTATGATATCCTATAAAAATACACTTTGTACCTTAGGGTCCTATTTTCTTTCTAAGAGTGGCGTTAATAAATGCATTTCATACCCACACATGAAAATTAGACAACATAGATTTCCTCTCATATATTAACTTGTAGGTAATTATTTGTTTCACATTATTTGGCACCAAATTTAGTGTATATGGTGTATTATATAATGAATATCCCCAAAATATTAATATATATACTATATGAATCATTATCCAGTTCGCCATATCTAACAAGGTGTATTTCTCCTTTCACTAACACTCTTACACTATAGTGTATAAGGAGGACTGAGTAAACATATAATCATAAAATCACATAGGTAATCAATGAACTCTAGGTTAATATATTATCCACTAAAATCTAATTGAACCTTTTTTATCTTCTTACCATGACGATTCTCTACTTCAGTATTTAATGCCTTAAATCTAGTAAGGGATTTAGATGTATACCTCATTAAGTATGTAACATCTTGTGTTATGGACCAGGTTTAATTTTCAAGAGTTTTTGAACTTTTCCTTTGGTTGATAGGATTAATTATAAACTGTTTATCAAAACATAATTTTGAGATTTTCATAACTTAAATTTGATGTTTTTAGACATGGTTTATGTCTCAAGAATTATTATGGATGTCTTGTTGAGTTTATGGAGCACCAAGACATATAGACTCAAACTTAGGAGGAGATGATCTGGGTACATAGTTTTTCTAAAATAGTGAGTCCCTTAGGTCAAACCATGCAACCAAGTCCAGTGAAGTAGGAGATGTTTCTTGGATTTTTTAAACCATGAGAGTTCCATGTGGGTGGTATCAATCTTATTTCATAGTTATTGCACAGGTTGTGCATGGTTTTCCTAACCATGTGAGCTAACCATGTGGGGTACAGCTTCTAATAAATTATGCTTGCACGGTTGGTGCATGGTTATTCGAACCATGTGTCCAAACCGTGTGGTTCATTAATGATCTAGGAAGTATTTTTTCCCTCCATATTATTTCTTTCTCCTTCACCTTCCTCGCTATTACACACTAATGGATCCATGTGGGATCCTCCACCTCTTTCTCTCATAATATTTGATCTAGGATATCTGTCTAATCTTCATTTCACACACCGTCAGTTGTGTCGGAACCACATCAATAAGCTCTCAACTCTTTAAGCTTCCCTTATTCATTTACCTCACCTTGTAGAATGTTAAATCTGTGTGATTTATTTTGAAAAAAGTTTTAGGAAATTCGACAATTCTTCCATTTTCATCCATTCTGACTCGAATCAACGCTCGATACCATATGTGTAGGACATCCTATGCATGAGGTAGGTTATCTAGTTTCTTTTCCCTGAAGTTCATGTTGTTTATATCATATCACCATTTTTTCATATGCTATAAATTTTATGATTGTCACTCTTAAATAAATAAATTTCATGAATTAATTTTTTATACCATGTCTTGCATACCATAGACTCCATTACATGGTTGGAGGTTATAACCTCAAACCAAATCCTCCCACTTGGCTTATTTTAATACTTTTTCCATGTTTTTAACTGTCTTCCTCATGATGAGGAACCCCCTTAGAGTGTCCTATTTAATTATGTTGGTTGGAATTCTTGGATTGATTAGAACACCATTTAGAGGGATATTTCGTAAGGATTTATAAATGAGATGGTTGAATTGAATCATGTAGATTTTTTATTCATTTATCACATTTTATAATAAAACCCCTTTGTTGAGGTGTGATGTATTCCATTCTAAAAAGGAAGTGATGAATTTACTATATCTAGATGGGATTTCCTTAAATTTTATAATTGAAGTGATATAAGGACACGAACCCCTCATAGTGATCATTCTGGTGTTATGACATGTTGTTTAAATAGCCTTATTTGTTTATAACTGGACAATATTAGTGTCCTGAGTTAATAAGTGGCATGATTTAATTGATAAATAAATTATATTAAGTAGATCCAATGTGCCTTGAGTGATTTCAGTTGCTTTTTTACAGAACATTGACCTAAGGGATCATAGGGAAATGGATTACCTGTATTGATTATTACTGTATGACCTCGAGTAGGTTTTTTGGCCTTAGTGTGTCACACCCCCTTGGTAAAGTATGGTTGGCATGTTGTCCACATCACTTGGGTTGTTGGGAATGACGTTCCAGACCCCCTCATATAGGTGGTTGGCTATGGACCATCTCACTACTTATTGTGATACTTTTCATGGATGCCTACATTCATTATGTGATATGGGAATGATCCATTTTCCCTTGATTATGATGCTTGAAATTGTGGACTATATTTATTATGATACTTATCCATGGCCCTTCTCCTGATATACACATGATTCAAGGTCATGAAAACCCTTACCTGTTATTATGAGACAATTATTTATATTTTTATTAGTATTAATAACAGGAACATGATTTATTACTCGACTCATATATAATAATTTTTATCCAAATATATGGATATAAGAATCATTATTCCTATAGTGAATATATTTTTATATATCTCTATGTGTGTGTGTGTCTACTAGAACCTATAATCATAGGAATCCTGGCTTAGGCCGAATGAAATATAGTCAGCCAGGTTTTGTATCATACATGAATTATTTTAAATTTATTTTTTATGTAATTTATATTCTTTCTTTGTTTTGGGGGGCTTCCCAGGAATTTTTGGAGAAAAGGGTGGTCACATCAAGATTTGGGCCAAACTGTGAGCTCATTTCAAGATTTAAAAACAAAATTTGTTTCTTTTATAAATCCTTATTTTTTAATCATTTTTTACCCACTCCACTCCCCACAGAGCCTCCCATGACCTATTCAAACCACCATATCCACTTGGACCCCTCAGGAACTCATAATCATGGTGGATTTGGATTATTTATTCAGGAATTAGGATAACCCATGAACCCATTTCTAGATTTAAGGAATTAATTTACTTTTTTTATATATCATTCATTTTTTAAAATTTTTATACCATTCCATCTCTCACTTGAGACCAAAAATCCTAATCAAACCTCCATATTCAATTTTACCTCTTTTTAGCTCATATTCATCGTGGATTAGGGAGAATTACCACAATGTTTCTTGAATCATCCAGATTTGCAAAGGGAATTTGTTTCTTTCATAAATCATTAATCTTTTACTCTTTCTACCCCATTTAAGTCCTCAATCGACCACCTCATACTTATTATAACATAACATTAAATTTTGGATTCATTTAGATTCATATATTAGTGTATTTGTGGATATTTCTTCAAAGTTTCTCAAGTAAGTGAATTCTTCTCTTGTTCCATTCATTTCCTTAGGGTTTCTCCACCTTCCGCCTCCTCCTTACACTATTTTGTGGTTATATCTTCTCCCATGGTCATTCATGACCTAGGGTTCTACTATCCCATAATTTTTTATGGGGGTTTTTTTCGTTTTGGGATGATCTTCATAAGTTTAGGGTTTATAAACCCTGGGATAGTGATATCGGGTGTGTGTTTCTATTCTGCTAAGAATTTGAAGTTGGTTTCCAATTTCACAAGTATTTTTTATTTAAGATTCATATTTGTAATTTTATTTTCACCCTATACACATTATTATTATTATATTATAAGACCTAAATAACTTAATTTTGTGTGTAAGGTGGTGTTTATGCATTTTTTTGTGAAAAGTAGTGTTGTTTTGTTATAAGAGTTCACGCCAATTGTTTGTTTAAATGTTCTGTTATTTTTCACACCTATTTTGTGATGTTTAGAGCCTGGTTTAGTAATTTAATAACATTTTTTTTCATGAATATTTCATTTTATATCCTTTTAGTGTTAAATAGAATGGGTTTCATTAAATGTTGCATGCCATATTTTCAGGAAAGTGCCAGGTTGGATTTTATGTGCTCAAGTTGATATAAAATGATTGGTTTGGATTAATAAAAATATTTTATGCATGTTAATCAATGTTTTTGGGTTACTTATTTGGTTACCAATCTATTTTTTTTATAAGGAAATGAGTATGGGTTTTTCGGATGTTTTGGCATGTGTTCCTCATAAATGGAATGGTTGGCATCTCTATAGAAATGGATGGGTTTTGAATGTGTAACCTGATTTTTTAAGGGGTTTATGTAAATTTATTGTTTCTTAAAATTGTTTTTTTACACCAATTTATGAATAGTTGAATTGGTTCTTTTTATAAATGTTGTTTTTGTGAAGAATGCTTAAAGAACTGTTTGGAATTTTTCTTGTAAAACTGGTTTTCATGTGCATTTCATGTTGTATCATTAGGGTCATTTTATGATTCATGAAATTTATTTTCTAAATGGTTTTGGGGATGAAACCTCTGGTTTGATATGGTATTTGTGGTTTTTTTTCTTAAAGGATCATTTTTAAATGGATTTTATGAGCAAATCCTCATTATACTTCACGAAATAGTATTATGAAAATTTTAAGCAGTTTATTGACCCATGAAGGATATGTGAAACATGGTTGAGGGATTTTAGGTGTGTATATGGTTTAGAAATGAAATTTTAATATACAAAGAGTATGTGACAACATGTGGAGCTTGACTGAGCACAAAGAGGTAAACTTGGGTTTCTAGGTGGGCAGATGTGTACTAGTATGCTTGTGATTTGGAGTGGTTTCGTCCCTATTTCACGTAGCAAGTTTGATGATGAAAACACTAAATAAACTGTGATGATGACGTTTGGGACCACTATGATATGTCTATTGTTCCCTAATAGTGTCTTGTTCAAGAGAATAGATATTTGTTATTGTTACTTTTCACCAAGATATGAGGTACTCGGGGCCTATATCTAGCTAGTACCTAGGGATGTTTCCGTGACTCATGCTCATTGGATATTATTTTCTCACAATCATCATATGGTGTGTTTGGTTGGTAAATTCAGCAAATTTTGTGTTCTATTTAAAAGTGTACATTCTTTAAATTACCCTTCTTGAAAACTATTTACATTTTGAAGTTGCATCTCTTTGAAGTTGGTTACTAGCATTTCCATTTTATAAAAACTTGCAAGAATTTTATTTTCTAATGTTTTCAGCATGGAACCTTGTTTGGAAAAAATACTTTTATATATTGTATTTAAAACATGATATTTATTATTCTTTTATTTGAGAGGAAGTTCATTGGGAATATAATGTTGGTCTAACCTACTTAGTTTTTATCCTCACACGTATAGGCTTTTTCTATTTTTAGACCCTGTGTAGGTTTTAACATGAGTTTGATTGCCTTGGGAAAATTATGATAGATGTGTTGGAGAGTGACCAGTGGGGATACATGGAGTTAGTTAGTTTTCATGTTTGGTCAGTTGATTTTTCTAGTTCATTTTTACTTCCAATTTCTGGTACAATTAATGTTTAGTTCAACTTTGATATAAATGTATCTCGGTAAGTTTGTTTCTTTATGCTGCTTATTTTTTGCTTATATTTGGGATAAAACTTTCCCTTTCCACTCTAACTGATGTCCTCAACACTTTTTTCCTTCCCAGGAGGATCTTAAATGCTTCTTAGGACTTATCGCAGAGTGGCCCGGGTGACCGGTTTAGGGTCAACCGGGACTGCTTTTTAGCAGGTGTCCTTGAGGAACCTAATACTTACTAGTTTAAATTTATTATTACAACATTTATTTACTTTGATATAAATTTACACTACTTTATTAGGAAATAATAGACGAGATTGTGCATTATACATCATTGTTGGTGGCTTACTTATTATATCTCTCACCCTGTTTGGGCTGCCATTGCATTTGGGTACCGAAACAGACCTTGTTTTTTCATAGTTAGGTTCCTGGATTGTACAGTACAAAAATAGGGTAATATCAGTGTTTTATTAGTGATCATTTCTATGATTTCCACTAAATATTTTGAATTTATTAAAAACCACACTTCCTCCCCTTCTCCCCAAGACCACCCTGCTCCTCCCTCTCTCCCTCGACCCCCCCCATCCTTGATCCCAATCCCAATCCCCAACCACCATCCACATCCCTCACTGCCCCCCCCCATTCCACCTCACCATAGCCCCTCATTCCCCCCACCATGGTTCTCAATTCCTTATCATCGTTGATCCTTGATCCCTCAACCTCTCCCCTCACAACTACCCCCCCCCCATTCCCCCTCAGTGTCGCCCATATTCCCCCACCCCATGACCCCTCATTCCCCCTCACTAGTACCCCCCATTCCCCCTCTTTGTTTCCATTATTACCCTGATCCACCCACCTCCCTCTCTCCTCCCCCCATTTCTGGTTCATCGTAGCCCATGGTTGAATCCTAACGAATTTGGGTCCTTTATTTTTTTGATTTTTGGTTCAAAGGGTTTGTAGAGAGTGATTTGAGACTCATTATGGTAATGTACACTGAAGGAAATAGTTTTCACCTAGTTTAAGGTAGTTTTTTATCTTTTTATTTAATTTTAGATCAAATTAAATTAGTTCATTTCTTATTTTTAGGTTCCTCTAAATTTTTTAGGGTGTTTTTGGCCCTTTTGAGGTGGAATTTTGTTGCCATTCTCAAGAGAAGTCAGATTTAGGTAGGTTCCCCTATTTTAGGTGTTTAAATTCAAGAACCTATGTTTCGTTTAATTTTAAAACCTCATTTAGAATATATTATATATAATTTAAAAACAATACCTAAAAAAGATGAATTTTGATAGAAAACCCTTATCTAAAATCCTATATTTCTTCATATATCCTATAATATCCTCATTAATACAATTATATTAATTATTTATTTATTTATGAAACTTATTACTTTTTATATAATCATTATTATTCATTTTAATTCATGTATTACCATTTTGAAATTTATTTATTGGTCTAATTTTGTTTGCACCATCCAATTTGATTTTTTTCCAATTCATGATTGAAAATTTATTTTGATGTAATGATAATAATTTATGGTCACTATAAAATAGTTACATAAGCTCAAAATCTGTAATTTTATAATTTCCATTTTATTCCATAGTAATTAGAGTTCAATATTTTAACACATTTCACAATGGGGTTCTAAATCAAAAAGTGATAATACATAATATTTTTTTAAATGATTAAAATGATATTGATTGTTTACTTTTTATAACATTTTTATAAGGAATTTATTTCCATTAAAGGATTATAAATATGATATTAACTTATTATAAATGTTATATTCAATAATAAAATAAACTTTTAAGAAAATCCATAAATGGTTTATGTGATAATTAAACATAATCACTCACTTAGGTTTTGTAGAACCCCCATGGTGAATGATGTTTTTAAGAGTTTTAAAGTTGAAACTAATATGTATTTAATTAAATGAAATCATTATAATATAATTAATCTATTTTCTTAGAGTTAATTTTAATGATCACATATATTTTATAATGGGAATTCGGAGAATCAAAATGAAAATACTTTAGTTTTGAATAATTTTATTTAAAAAGGTAATGGCTTGTGAAAAGGGATTGATTAAAAGGAATTAAAAATATCTCAATAATAATAGAACAAATTTATGATAATAACATGTAATTATAATAATTAAAATATATAAATATGGTGTTGAAATGAGATTATAACTAAATAGCTCTGAAATAAAGGTTTTGAATAAGGAACTTATACCATGATCTTCGAGAAACATCCATTAATAATCACATTGAATTATAGTTTTATAACTTTTTTTTGGTAATTTAGAGAGATAATATTTGAAATTATTTCACATTGGCATATTTAATGTGATGTTATTGGTGTAGGTTTTTGAATTTTTTTTAAATATTATTTTAATGTTTTTAATGGTTTATGTAACTTTTTTCAAATTTATGCTTCTAAAAAGATAAATGTGTATGTTTTTAAAACATCAAGAGCGTAGTTTGCAAATTATATTTCTTAATATATAATTTTTAAATGTTCTATAAGAATTAGGATATGATTTTAGTGATTAATTTAAACATTTTTTTATTGATTACATAATGACTCTTGAGAAGTGTGATAAATAAAAACATTAACATGGAAAGGATATTTAATATAATATTATGTCTTGTGTTAAAAGTTTAATATTAATGGTAAAATGTTTCATTATTTTTTGAGAATGGTGTTAAAATGGTTATTATAATCCTTATAATAAAAATATATAAGTAAAATTATACATGTTTATTTTTGGATGATATGTGAGAATTATTATTTTAGAATTCTTAGCTAAAAAGTTTCATTTTTTTGGGATTTTTTGTTATTATTATTTTGTTTAAAATGACATGATCTTTTGTTAAATAGAATGTTAGCGTGATCTATTCAATGGGAATTGATCATCTTATTGAATTTTATTAATTCAATAATGATAATGTTGGAATAAATATAATTTTGGGTTTTGATAAATATGTTACATTCTTTTAATGGGGAAATTTAATGTGTTGTATTGTTTGAAAATGTTGATTGGTGTTTATTGAATTGTTTAAAGATGGAAAAATACATATAGTGCATGAGATAGATATATATATATTATTTTTAATCATGTTAAAATGTGTATTTTTTATTTTTTATAAAAAAAATTATATTCAATTGGTAAAACATAAAATTATTTTGGGTTGTATATGTTCAGAAATAATAATTACATTATTTCTTGAAGTTAATTGTTTTGACTCCACATAAATATTTCTCTATTTTTTATGAACATTTCTAATCATTCTTACATTATTTTGTTATCAAGAAATAATAATTTTTATGTGTTTTTAATTTTATTTATTAAAGTGAATGAACATTTTAATATATATGAATAAAAGATGGTTCAAAGTATTGAGGAACACACCTCAGTATGCTAAGGGTTTGGAGGAGTTTTTTATATTTTTCAATTTCCAATCGATCTGTTTATGAAAAAATAAGATATTCATTTCCTAAAGTTAAATTTAGAAGATAGTCGAAGACACATGAATTTAATGAACACTTGATATTGAAGCAATTCCCCACCTAATATTTGTGTTGGATTTGGCATGGAGAATTGAACATTACAAAAAGTTTTATCACGAATGTCAATCAATAGAAAGAGCTCCCAACTTCATCAAAAATGGAAAATGAAATAAAAAACTTGTAAAATATAATTTCAATATTTCAAGACAACTACATCAACATCAAAACATATCATAACAACCAATTGTGGATAAAATAAATAGTAACTTTAAAAGTGATGTTTTGGGACTATAGAAAAAACAGATAAAGATTGTAACATATCATTGGATACTTTTCATAATTATATAGAGACTAATATAAGATATAACTTAAAATATAAGGCAAATGAATTTCATCATTTTGTTGAAGACGGAAATTAAGAGCATTATGGTTGATGTTTTAAATATTCAAACATTATTTTCTACTGAATTTTTACAATATAAAATTCCAATATGGAATTAAAAATAAGGTAATTTTCATGATATTTGAATTGTTTCATGATTAATTTCTTGAAGATAATATTCATGAGTCTTTTTATGATATGAAAAACATTATTAAAAATCTTGGCCTGAATTATAAAAAATGCATGATTTTCCCAATGGTTGTATGCTTTATTAGGTAGAGGATTAAAGCATACATGATTGAAATAAATTTTCTTCTTTTATATGGAATTAAATGTGTTATTTTGTAAGTTTTAATCAACATACTACTATGAATAATTAGAAAAATAACACACCTACAAATGTTTTGTGTCACTTCCCCTTAGATTCCCTATTGAAAATATTTTTCATGTAATCAAAAATCACTTAGAACATGAAGTGGAATTCAGTAGATAATAAAAATTATGGGTTAATGTGACATTAAATGGATTTAAAATCATTGAAAAAATATGAATCATTACATATAGATTTCCCATATGATCCTAGGAATGTGTGATTGGGATTTTATTCTGATGTATTCAACCCATTTGGGACATTGAGCACTAGTTATAGCATCGTTTTTTATCCCCTAAAATCTACCTTCATGGATGTGTATGAAACAAACATCTTTTTCATTTTGATAATATGAAATTATATACACATTTTGGTATCATTTTATTAATTATTTTCAATGATTTACTCAACAATTCACCTGCTATGTGTTGATTATTATAGGAAATAGGATATTAAGGTTTCAAAAGAAAAAATGAAAAAAAAGAGAGAAATTGGATATTACACATCATGGAACAACATTACATGATGTATAATATCATTTCACCACATTATGCAAGACATGAAGACAATTTGGGAAGAATTTAAAATCCATGAAAAGTTTTATGATGTGAATCTCCATTAGATGATGTGAACCATCCTTAAAAAATATGAATCACAAATCCATGACATGATGCATTCAAATTAAATTTCCCTCTCAAAATGATCCCATCAAAGGAAGATTCACAACATGACATCAAGTTACACGACATGAAAAGGGTCAAAATTCCAATTCTCATATGAGATTTTCATGAGACATACATAGATTCAAAAACTACAGAGAAAATATTGGATCAGCATTTTACAATGTTAATAAATATTACACATCATGTAATTTTCTGTATAAATATATGTTGTAGATATGAGTGAATAGAACAATGGGAACATTCCAAAATTCTTTCACTTTTCTCTCATTTCCCTTCAACTCTCTCTCTCTCTCTCCTAAAATTATTTTCTTAAATTATTTTAAATTTTTCAATTTAATACAAGCATTGTGGGTTGATTTCAATGTTGATATTAATACTTTTTGCATCATCAAAACCATTTCTGGCACATTCATCATCCTGATTTCCAAATATTCATCAAATTTTTGTTACGCAAATTCTCTTTCTTATTTTAAATAAGTAGTTGATTAAAATTTATTTTGATTTAAGGTGTATATTTTTTGTTCTTTAATTTTTTAAACTAAATCTTTTCAAGTTTTTCAATCATTTAATCTCAATCCTTGTTCCCATGTTAGTCATAATTTCAATTTCGTATCAATTTTTGATCGATTCTACTATGTGTAACTAAAATACCTATGGTAGGGGTCGAGAGTAAGGGTATATGAATTTAATGAATCTCTAACTCTCAAATGGGTAATCCTGATAATAGTAATTATGTTAAAAAACAAATTTTTATCCAATTCATTCAAGTGACCCTGACCACATGAAGTTCGGATGAACAACCCTTAACTGATTAGAGTATAATAGGTTATGATCAATATCTTATGACACTTCTTTCCTTAAAATATAATCTTAATGCACATAGATTTTGGTTACTTCCAAACCAAGTAATAGCCTTCTCCTAGTTAGAACTATTTGGTTTGACCATAGTCAACTAGTGACCCCTACTTTCTTCGGAGCCTAGATCTTAGGACCATTCCATGTTATGATAGAGACCATCTCTTACATGAAACCCTAAAATTAACCTTGATCCCTTCTTTATATCTAATCCTAAAACCCCACTTATCTTAGCATTAGTTTTCCCAAAATTAATCATACTCGTGAGGACTCCTGCATGTAGGGTTTAAAGCCATAAGTTTTTAATGGAAGCTCAATTCCTTATGGGATCGACCCGGAACTATCATTATACCACGCCTTAGTAGAAAGTGTAGTTTGGGAAATAAATTAATTAATTTGACTTCATCCCATGTGAATTAAATAATTCATGTGGTTTTATCTAATTTTGGAACGATTTACGGGGAGTTTATTGTGCTTTGAACAATAACCTATGGCTAAAGGACCCAGAATTACCTCTCCCTTTACCTATTTCCCTTTTCTTTCAAACACCATTGTGTCCTTATTCTTGTGGATTAGTACATGCATCAAGGCCCTTTGACTCATTCAAGGATACATGATTCACATGATCATCTTTCCTTCGAACATGAAATATAATTGTATCTATCTGCACACCTTGGTTCATAAATGGCAGACCACAGTAATCTGACAGTTCAGAATCAACCCAACCCACTCAATATGAAACTATTAATTCGTAGAGAGAAGTCTATAAATTAAGAACACACCATCATGGATTATGTATTTCCATAAGTCCATGGTGTTATTTCAAATACTATGATCCCACCAATTCAAGAACACTCTTTGTAGATATAACCTAGACTCATTCACAAGATCTAGAACATGGGTCACTTCAGTGGGCTTCAAAGTGAAGATCTCCATGAACACATTTCAAACTTAATGAATGTGTGTGATAAATTTCACAACCATGGATTTTCTTTTGAAGTAATAATATTTTAAGTCTTTCCCCTCTCCCTACGAGGTAGAGATAAATATTGGCTCAAAATTCAGGCTCTTGAGTCAATCATGACTTCGGACAATCTGGCCAAGAAAATTTTCGACAAATAATTCCCACCAATACAGACTTAGAGGCTTTGGAATTATATAAAAATAATTCTCAAATTGATGGAGAATCTATATGGGAATCTTGGGATAGATTCAAGGATCTAATGAGAAATTGCCTGCACCATAGACTGTACATTTGGATCTAGCTCCAGACATTCTATCAAGGCCTTCATCTAGCTACACACACAGTTTCTGATGCCCCCATTAATGGATAGTTTATGTTTAAAACACCTAAAGAAAGAAGAGCTATTTTGGATGAAGTATCTCACAATTATATCATATGGTAGAGTGATATTATATCACCACAGTGTGGTATCCACAATGTTTAAGAGAATACTCAACTAGTGGAACAAGTAGAAGCATTGACTAAGAAGCTTTAATCCTTCCAGCTACCTATTGCGTGCCCCCCACCCCCCTCATGCTCTTGTAATGTAAGTTCAGTCATATGATATATATAATGTCATTCATCTCTATCAAGACTAATCAATAACTATTTATGAGAAACCAAACCAAGATTGTAATTATGTTAATTAAAATCAAAAAAATTAACAATTCCAATAGTTGTAGTAGAATTTTCACCAAAGATCCACACAACAACAACAACAAAAGAATAATCAGGGGTATTATCAACAATTAAGTGGTTATGAACCTTTTAGAAATCAAGGACCGCTAAGATATCCATAAATTAATCTTGATCCTTGACCACCACAACAATCATCACAACAACCCTTTCCTCAATGATCACAACAACAATTTCAGCCAGCTCTACCAAGACATCAACAACCAATTGTACTTCTTCAAACTAATTTGGAAAATCTACTCTCATACTTTGTTCAAAAGGTATATCATAGGATGAACACCTAAGAAACTAAAATTCAGAATCAAAGGGAGTCTCTTAAAAACCATGAGCATTAAATGGTTCAAATATCAAAGACATTGTCAGATATATTACTAGGTATTGTACTTCGTAATACCGATACATACACAAGGGACGAGGAAAAGTTAGTGGTTATAAGGAGTTTAAAAGTTCTAGATTTTCAGAAACTGGGTGGAGGATATGATAGATATGATGATTAACTCAATAATCATACAAAATTCATAAAATAATAACTTGAAGGAACCACTCGAGAAATACCACAAGAGGAACCCCTTAAACCCCAAACACCTGATAAACCCAAGGAACAAGTTTTTGTTTCACAACCACTCTATAAACCACCCATTCCTTTTCAAAAAATATCAAATCAAGGATTAATTTAAATATAATATAATTATTTTTTGGAAATTCTCAATCAATTTCACATAAACATTACATTTTATAAGGAAAATTTTCAAATTCCCACTACAAAATTTCTCAAATAGATCCTTTCAAAAAAAATTAAAATGGATGTCTTAGGAGTCATCTCACTAAATTAAGAGTTTTTTTATTTTTTTAGAAGAAAATCCCACAAAAAATGAAAGACCCTAGGATATTTTCAATTCCATGAAAAATTTGAGAATGTAACTTTGAAAGAGAATTGTGCGATTTAATAGCCAGCATCAACCTCATGTTGATGAGTGTATTCCACAATATGGGGATAAAAAACTCCAACCAACAAGAGTATCACTCTAATTAGATTATTGGTGAGTCAAATATCCTCGAGGACTTCTTGAGTAATTCTTAGTAATAGTTAAAATGTTTATCTTTCCAATAGACATTCTTATTTTGGACAGGTTTGTGGAAGGAGATGTTCTAACCATATTAGGGTGACCATTCCTAGCCACTGGAAAGGCACTAATTGATGTGATCAAGGAAGTATTATATTCTAAGCCAGTTAAGAACATGTTGTGTTTGATCTATCAAAGGTGTCAAGAAAAATTGATGATTCTTTTGATTGCCAAGCGATCTCTCTCAATGACCAAAGAAAGGAAAATTTTAATATTGAAGAAGGAAGTGATGAAATATTCCCTAATGAAAATGAGGAATATTATTTTTTTTAATTAAACTACATATAACCTCTTACATGTGAATGAATAATACATTTCATACCTTCAGTTATTCTACCACCAAAACTGGAACTGAATCTGCTTTACAGTTTACTCAAGTATTCATATCTACATATTGTTGATTCCCTAATAGTTATAATTAACTCTTAATTATCAGAGTTATAGGAGTAAAAATTGGTTTATGTATTGAAAATACATACTCATTCAATTGAATGGGGATTTTCTGATATCAAATGAAGAATTTATACTTTATGCATTGACAAAATTCTACTTGAGAAAGGTGAAAACCCTAGACACAAGCCTCTTAGGTGACTCAAACCACCAATGAAAAATTTTGTTAAAAAAAGGTTTTGAAACTACTAGATTCTGGAATAATCTTATTAATATATGATAGTGAGTGGTTGAACCCACTGTATTTAGTTACACTACTACAAAAATTGGCTTCTGCGCCTCTGGGTACGGGTGACCGCCATTGGCGGTCTCTATTGAAAGTATTAGCGACCTCCAAAGGCGGTCGCTAATACGGAAATAAATGGGCGGGATTTTTCCCGCCCCATCGTTGCCCTCTTCCTCAAAATCACTATTGCCGCCGTCGTGCCCCGCCGTCACGCCCCGCCATCGCGGCCCGCCGTCGCGCCCCGCCATCGCGCCCCGCCGTCGCGCTACCTCCCTCGGTCACCACCATCCAGTCACCCCTCCCTCACATGCCATCACCCTACCACCCTCCGGCCACCCCTCCTTCACATGCCATCACACCCGCCCCTCCCTCTGCCGTCGTAGATCCGCCATGGCCAACCACTCGAGGTCTCTGGTTCCGCCTTGTGCCCCCGCATGTCCGGTGTCGCACCCACACTATCCCACGGACATGAAACCTGATTTTTTTAAAAGGACCTTTAGCGGCCACCATTGGCTGTCTCTATTAGTTTTTACTGACGGAGCAATTGCGACAGCCAAAATCGGTCGCAAGGCGGTCGCTAAAAACCTTTAGCGACCACTTTTGGCGGTCGCTATTGGTGTTTATTCTAGTAGTGTTACTAAGAAAGGTGGTCTCACAATTCAAAATAATAATGAAGATGAATTAATATCAACTCGCAGTATCACTGGATAGAGAGTATGTTTGGACTACATAAATCTATATATGACAACACAAAAAGACCATTTTCCATTTCCATTTATGAATAAATTTTTTTAAATAATAATAGTATATGAATTATATTTTTCATAGATAGATATATAGGATACAATAAGATTGCAGTAAACACCGATGGTTACTCTAAGACAACATTTACATGTCCATTTGGAACCTTTTCCTACAATCACATGTCATTCAGTATGTGAAATGGACCAAAAAACCTTCAAAGATACTTGAAAAAAGTATTCCACAATATGGAATAGGAATTCATAGAAATTATCATGGTTGAATTTTCTGTTTATTGAATTTATTTTGAGGTACGCCTAAGATATCTTGAGCTAGTTATATAGCGCTCTAAAGAGAAGTTTCTAGTTTTAAATTAGAAAAATGTCATTTTATAGTCCAAGGAGGCGTATTCCTTGGAAATAATATTTCTAATAATTTCATGGAATTTGATCCCACCAAGATAAAATTAACCAAATATTTACCTGACCCTTCAACGGTCAAAGTTATAAGAAGCTTTCTAGTCCATGAAAGATTCAATAAGCGATTCATAAAAGACATTGAAAAAGTTTCCCACCCTATGATGCACCTATTATCGAAGGAAAATCCATTTAAATTCACTAAATAATTTCAGCAGGTATTTGATACATTAAAAAATAATATGGTAGCTGCACCTGTAATCACTTCACCTGAATGGGATTAGGAATTTGAATTGTTGTGTGACACGAGGGACTAAGATGTTGGTGTTGTTTTAGGTAAATGAGTTGGTCACATATTATATCCTATATAATATGCCAAGAACACTCAAAATCAATATTAAGTTAACTATACAGCTACATAGAAAGATCTCTTAGTAGTTTTTTATGCTTTCAATAAATTTTGTTCCTATTTGGTTTTGTACAAGGTGATTTTTCACACTAATCTTGTGGCCCTAAGATATTTGATGAATAAAAAGTAATCCAAGAAAGTAATTATATGGTTGGTCCTATCAATCCAAAATTTTGACATCATCATCAAGGATACAAAAGGAATTCAAATTGCGATTTCTGATCATCTATCCTGACTTCCACTGCCACTCATAAAGGATGATGACGAGATTAACATCAAAGTAGACTTTCCTGATGAAACCCTTTTCAACATAAATCTACAACCCTGGTTTTCATATATTGAAATTTATCTATTTAAAGGATTTTTTAAACCAATACCTCCCCTATAAATAAAGAAGAATATTTTTAGCTGAAGCATCACACTATTACTAGGATGAACCACTCTTGTTTAAGCATTGTGATGATGTCTTGTTGCAACATTATATTCTAGATGATGAAATCATAATGTGTTAGGCATGTGTCATACTTCACCACCTGGAGGACATCAATAACCATAATGCATAGTAGAAAATATCCTATGGCGGGGTTTTATGGCTCGCGCTACACCAAGATTTAAGAGATTATTGTCAAAGTTGTGAACGGTTCCAATGAACAAGAACCATTGGAAAAAGAAAAAAAATTCCCCAAAACTCAATCATGTAAGTAGAAATATTCAACATATGTGAATAGATTTCAGGGGTTCATTTCCCAATTCTCTTGGAAAGTCCTATATTATTTTTGGCATTGACTATGTCTCTAAACGGGTGGAAGTTGAGGCTATAGTACATGAAACAACAAAATAGAACATGAAATTCCTGAAGAAAAAAATGTTTTCAAGATTTGGATTTCCTATATTACTCATCAGTGATCATGGAACATTTTTTACCAATCATGTTATTAAAGGACAGTTGAAGAAATATGTAATCTGATATAACACAGGAACTCCCTACCACCCACAAAAAAGTGGGCATGTTGAATTATCAAATAGGGAAATCAATAAAATCCTAGGGAGGACCGTGAAAATAAGTCGAAGTGACTGGAGTCTGAAATTGGATGATGCACTATGGAAAAACCATACTATATAAAAAACACCAATTTTTACCCCACCTTTCAGATCATTTTATAGAAAACTTTTTCATCTTCTAGTTTAATTAGAGCATCGCTCGTACTGGGCAATTAAAAGGCTCAATTTTGGATACTCAAAATGTTGGAGAAGCTCAAATTTTGTAATTGGATAAATTGGACAAAATTAGGAAATATTATTAAGAAAATTAAAATATCTACAAAAAAAAAATGTAATTATCAATGCATTGAAAGATGCATCTTTGTCCCAAGAAATAAGGTCCTATTATTCAACTTGAAATTAAAATTTTTCTCGGGGAAGATAAAATATAGATGGTTAGGAACCTTCAGATTCATTCAATTTTTCCCTTATGGGACTATTTAAATTTAGATGGAAGGAAGACCACCACACAAATTCAATGGTGAAAGATTAAAAATCTATCAAAAATCCTTTTATGAAGGTTGTGTTGTTATCCAGAAATTAATCTGAGACTCAAAGAATTAAACTCTCATTTTTAAAGGAAGTGATGACTAGGAGGAAACCCAGAATAGGTATCCTTAGGCTATATTATATTAAAATAATCCTTATAAAATATTAGGACATATCGGAAGAAAATAACTATGGTTTGAAACAAAACTGTGGAAAAAGATCAATTACATGTCATGTAACCCTATTTCATAATATGTAATTTTTATGGCCAAACATTGAAAAATAATATTTACATGATGTAAAACTTGATTAAACATCATTTAATTCCTCAAACCTCTTTCTAAAAATAGTTTGTGAACCTAGGGTTAATGGCCTGAAACCCCCTTCTCTCTCCCACATCCCATCCCCTTCCCTCCCTATCGACCACAAAACCACTCACTCTTTCATCATTCATAGCCAAAAATTCCCCCTCCCCTTTGCAACCTATTGCACGAAACCCCCCACCCCCCTCCTTGTTTACCTCTAGGAAAAATATGAACTCCCCCCACCTCTGACCTACTCCCACAATGGAACACACAAAAACTATGCACCCTACCCCAACAAAATATGCAACTGATCGCGATGATCTACCTCTAGTAAAGATACCATGGTGTTATGTACCTCCCACACTCCAACCACCTTAGGTAGTATCTCTGACACTTACCATTTCACCTCATTCTAAGATCGCTGCTCAGGAAGACTCCCATTCCAACTCCAGTGAATAGTTTGTGGATGACCTCCGACATTTGCACCCCATAATGAATTTCTCCAACCCTAAGCACCATGTCACCCTCAACTAGTTGTAGAAAAATCCAATGTTGACCAAAACAACCATTGGAATGGACATCCTTGCTCATATACATAACATCTATGAGGTCCTCCTATGCCTTGAGTGCCTCCATATTTTATCCTTTATTGAGGTACATGAGGAGATGTAATAGGAGCTATTTCTAGACTTTGTCTCTGCATTTGAGGTCACAGTAGACATCATATGCTTCAAACTAGGTAGATGACCTCATCTATCCAACATTGAGATTTTGTTATATTAAAGGGAAAATAAGGTTCGTGGCCTGAAAGAGATCAGGGAGGTCAGAAATAATGTAGTCCTAAGGCATCCACATGAACCAAGCTAACACATTCAGGGGGAAGGGATCCAATACTACTAAAAACAATGTGAGGGTTGGTCGGGGAGGCCCAGGACGCCAGGAAGTCCGCGGATTTGTTACCTTCTCTCCACGAGTGATTAAGACAAGTGTCACCTAGAAGAAACTTTTTGAAGTTTCGAATTAAATAGGAGATAATCCATGGTATTCTAGAGGTTCCTTGAATTGAGTGAAGAAGAATCATTGAGTCAGTTTCCACTTGATGAATAGGGAACCCGTGGGCGCAAGACAAATCCAACCCTATGAGAAGAGAGGTAGCCTCATACTTGAGGTAATTTCCCAGACCAAACCACCAACTGAAGGCCAAGACCACTGATCCATGCTGATTACACAGATGACTTCTCCACTTATGAGGTGTTTCATACCCTATAGATTGAACCTTAGAAGTCTGATTTTAAGTGACTTTGGTGGATGATCACACATGATTCACACACTGATCACATTTTACTAATCACCAAGCTGACCCATATCCATATCCAAGCACTCTATATCCTTCATTGATCCTTGACTCATGCATGGTTTTCCCGAGCTGGGTCTCACGGTAGTGTGAGATAGATTGACATCATCATATTAGCATCATCCATGGGTGGCCATTCCATCAACATGGCTTCTTAGTTCACATATTACTATAGATATCACACTCAAAGGTGAGAGACACATTTATGGGAGTTTCCTTCATCACCCATATGGCCCACCATCTCAGAGTTTTTAATTCCGATCTACCACTCACCTACCTTGGATAAATGGAATCTATCGATCTTCTTTTTATACACAAGATGAAGCTCCTGATCAAGGATGTTGATACATACCGATGGGGTTAAGAGTCCACAAGGTATCTGGTGAGGCCCTAAGAGATCATGCAAGAGACCAAGTACCCACTACACCCACCACTTCACCTCCAAACCCTACCACCCATATCCATACCTCTACCACAACAACATAAACTACCACTCCACCCACCCATTCCTTCTTGACAGATCTCTTAGCCTTGCAACTTTGCTTCTTATAGAATCTGAGAAGGATCTATGAGTATCTTCACATCACTTTTCCAAATATAACCTATTTCACCACCTATCCACCACCTTCATCTCCCATGGAATCTTATCCACCACCAGCCCCTACCATCCCCTCATCTTCTACCACTACTACCCCACCCACATCCCAGGACAACCTACCATCAGAGCTCTCAGACCCTATGGCCCAACAAGAGTAACTAACAGAGAAGTCCCGATGGGGCAAGGGACCAGCCACCACCCTATCCACCGAGGTTCCATTTAATGATCCAGATACCAGACACATGGACCCACTGAGGATCAAAACATCCCCACCACCTACCTTTGAGCATATTTGTAGCACCGTGACACTGCCCTCAGAAGCTGACCCACTAACCCCTTCTGACATCACTGCCACTGACCAGGAAGGCTAGCTACAACCACCCTCTAATCAAGAGTGGAGGTTCCGGGATAATTTTTCTTCTGGTGGATTATCTTAGTTGACCACCCTACCCATATCTTTTTTTGGTCATATGTATTAGGGTTTGTTGATTTTATTTTTACTCTGAGTTTCCCTTCATTATGTACTGTTACACGTTATCTATATTTGAAAAACTGGTTTTTCTCTATTTTACTTGGATTATTTTTAAAATATTTATAATTTTATAGTAGCCATGTACTACTCCTCAATTTTATCTATGGTTGTTAATGCGCCTATACAACCATTTATCTTAGTTTTATGAGTCAATCAACACATGTTTGAGTTCGAGCATCGACTTCAGGAGCTCTCTCATTAGATTCATGCTTAGCATCCACCACCACAAGCACGGATACCCTTCCTTCCACTCCAGATATATTCTCAATATCCTCCTGAAGTAATCAATCATTCCAAAACCCCCGAGAACTATAGGAAACTACCATGATTATCTACATAAAATAGAGGAGACATTGAGACAATGGTAAAAATGAACTAATAATTTTCTCTATCCATCTGGATAACAAAGAAATTTTTTAGCTCTCTATGGGAGGCAACCCATATTTCATCATTATTCTCATATTTGAAGTTATTATTTTTTCCTAACCATCCCTTTATAGTTTTTCTCATTCATAATAATTCCCTTTGGCCTTTATTTTATAAACATTCTTGCATTTAAATAAATTTTTTTTTCATTTACCATCATATTGTGCACCTACTTGTTTTGCTACTTAAAAATGTTTCAAACCTATAGACCAATGATTTATCTAGTAAAGGATTTTTATTTATAACCCACTTTGCAGGTAACCCAATTTCAAATCAATATTTTCCAAGTCCTCTGTAGGATTCCACTTCTTACAAGGAGCTATCAATTCCTTAGAATTTCATTTTCTAACTTCCATTTCCATTTCTATAAATTTATCTACCATACCCCTCCATATTAATTCTTAGATAGTGTAGAAACTCTCTCATTATATGTGTGGTGATGTTTTTTGTTATTTTCACTTTCAATGCACTTGAATTGTTTCCTGATCTCATTTTTTAGGAGAAATTTTTTATTTTGGAAGTAAGCTTTAAACCTGATACTCATTATACATATTTAAATAAAATAAAAATTTAGTATATAAACTGTTGGAAATCCATTTCATATCCTTTCTTATACTTTTATAATGATTATTTCCCCTATTAATTTAACTCAAATTCAAAATTTTTTGAAATTTCCTTTAATTGTATTATTAATTGGTTTTATACCCTTAGTGATTGTTAGTTTCTATATTTACTCCCATTCTAGAGATGTTTCTATGCATTCAATTTCATATTATTTTTTGAGAATATTTCTTGAGTTACACTTGGGACATGTAGACCAATTAGAACATGCATTGAGATCCTATTGAGTATATGATTGAACAAATAAAATTTTAAAATGATTAAGCCAATTTATATTGTGCTACTTTTTCCTAAGACCAACCTTAAATCATTTATATAGTTTCTCTATGTGACTTTATAGGATGTAGCTATTCCAAAATGATAATATCTTCCTACTAAGATCTTTGTATAATGTAAGATTTTACTTTAAACAAGTGTGGGGGAGTTTTTCATCCAGAACAGGATGATTCTATCATAGTGATGTATTTTGTTTCTCACTGGACTGTTTGATTGAGATACATGTGTACTTTTTAATATTTTTCATCTATCTTATTCTTATGAAAAATACAAAATAAAATCAAAATATTTTGGTTATGTAATAGGAAGATAAAAATTTTCCATTTCCAGACTAATGAATACCCAAAATGGTCATATTTGGTTAGGGGATGCACAAGGGATTTGTCCTAGACATGAATTTTGAAAAATATAAATTTAAAAGAAATAGAAAGAAGTAGGATACCCTTTTTTCACTCACTTGATATATATATATATATATATGTATGTATGTATGTATACAACTTGAGAATCTAGAAGTGTGGACTTTATTAGCTTTTAGGAGTCATTTCCTTACACTAGTCACATCATTCATGCTTTATAGTCTAGAGCTTACCCTCCTTTTTGAGCTTATTTTTCTCTATTTACCTACTGGTCCACAACCTTAGAGTTCTTAGAACCTGATTGTTGAAGCCCTAATGATTGATTTTTTATTTTTCTTTATTAATTGCAGATGATAAAACCAATGAAAGGCTATGGTTTGGAGCATGTACTTAGGATATGAGCATAACTCCACTTAGATTTCACCTTGTATGATGAGAGAAAAATCATTGTGAGGTAAATTAAAAATTGGAACATAATTTAAGGAATAGTTAATAAATTTTAATTAAAGGATTAATAATTTGTTTGTAGAACTGAGCAATGAGGCATGACTAATTTTCTATGCATGGATGATTATGGAGACTGTATTTTTTTTTACCTACATGTAGTTTTATTTTCCTAGATATAATGAATGTTTTATATTTTTAAAAATTTCTTATCCTTTGGAAGTCCCTATTGAGATCTTTTTTGTTAAAGAAAATAAATTGTTTAACTGTGGGGGAATTTGATAAGATAAAATCATATATACATTTTGGTGTCATTTTATTAAGTATTTTCAATGATTTACTCGATAATTCACTTGGTATGTATCGATTATTTTAGTAAATAGTATTTAAAGGTTTTAAAGGAAAAAAATGAAAGAAGGATACAAATTGGATATTAAACATTGTGAAACATCGTTACATGGCATGTAATATCATTTTACCAAATGCTACAAGCTATAAATCCAAGTCCGGAATAATTTCAATGTCGTTACATGTTTCTTGATGTGAATCATCATTACATGATTTGAACCATCCTTACACATCATTAATCACTAGTCCATGACATGAAGCATCCAAATCACATTTCCCTCTCAAAATGGTCTAGCCTAAGGAAGATTCAGGATGTGGAATCCAGTTACATGACATTAAAAGGGTAAAAATTACAAATTTCGGACGATATTCACATGAGATATTTACATATTCAAAAACCTTAGAGAAAATCATGGATCAGTATTACACAATGTGAATACTCATTACATGTCATGTAGTTTTCCATCTATATATATGAAGTAGGCATGAGGAGACAGAATAATGGACACATTATGAATTTCTTTCATTTTTCTCTCTTTTACCTTCAACTCTCTCTCTCTATACACACATTATTTTCCTCATTTATTTTCACTGTTTTACTTTTACATAAGAACTAAGAATTGATTTCAATGACTCTCTTTATCCTTTTTTCATTTCTATCACTATTTCTCATGAAATCATCATCCTAATCGTCAATATTTATTGAATTTGTGTTGTGGCCATTATAATTATTATAAAAAGTATGTAGTTTTTTGAAATTGCATTTGATTCAAGATTTATATTTTTTTATTGATTTAATGTTCATTAATTGGTTAAACTGAATCGTTGCATGTTTTTAGACCCTTTAATATCAATCCATGTTTCCCTGGTAGTCATAATTTCAATTTCTTATCAATTTGTGATCGATTATACCATGAGTAGCTAAACTACCTCGGGTAGGGTCCGAGAGTAAGAGTATGTAAATTTAATGAATCTCTAACTCTCACTATGGTTATCCAAAGAATAGTAATCAAGTTAAACAACAAATTTTTATCCAATTTTTTTAAGCGACGCTGACCATGGGAAGTTTGGATGAATGACCCAAACCTGAGTGAAGTAGATTAGGATATGATCCATAGTCTATGACACTGCCTACCTTAGAAACTAAGATTAATTCAATTAGGTTGTGGTTACTTCCAGAACAAGAAATAGTCACCTCCTATGTAGAACTACTTCATTTGACCATAGTCAATATGCAACCTCTACTTGCTTCACAACCTATATCATAGGACCATACCAATTAATGATAGATACTATATTTTACCAAAAACCCCTAAGATGAACATGATCCCTTCCATATCTCTAATATTAAAACCCTAGTTCTCTTATCATTAGTTTTCCCAAACTCTATCACACTCACGAGGAATTCTACACATAGGGTTATAATTCATAGGTTCCTCTCACTAACCCAATTCCTCGTGGGATCAACCCTACACTATCACTATAATAAAACTTATTAGAAAGTGTAGTTTAAGAAATAAATAAAATAATATTATTGTATCCCACACAAAATAAATGACACGTGCAAGCGCGTCAAATTTTGATGATTATTCCAAGAAAAAAAAGTATCGAAATTATAATTTTGTATACATTTAGCCTCTAATTGATGGATTATAAGACTTATGAAAAAACAATATTGAGGCATAAAATTCATCTTCTATAAAAATGTTCAAAATTCATTGTAATAGTCTGAGATCTTGTGAATTGTTTTTTTTTTCAAATTAAGTTAACCTTTTTAATATTTTTTATTTCACACAACACTAAAAATAGTTTATTTTATATAAAAGAACTATTTTTATCTTGGGTTATATGAAACAAAAATTTAATCGTGAACTACAAACGAAATAAATTTTAGCTTTCTCTAAAAATAACACCAAGGCTATATTATGTTACATACAAGACTGACTTTCCTCTATGGCTTACGTAACACGGAAGACTCAGTGTTATAGAAAGATAATTAATTATTAAAATATTATTATTTAATATGATATAACATGAGAATTAAATTAAATATTATAGTATTAAATAACATATGAATATATATAGTTAAATTCATTTTTTCCCTATTAATTAGAAAATAATATAGAAACCAAATGAATAGAAAGCAACTGATTTTATATAAGTCTATTTTTATGTGAAAGTTATGATTTATATTAATAAGTTAAATTAATCACTAATAGTGAATGATATTAAATAAATTTATATTTTATATATTCCAAAAAATATTTTATATAATCATCCATTGGATTTGATATATATATAAGATAAGAACAAACCCAATTTTATGCTTAAACCCTTGTGTTTTATTAAAGCTAGTTTTAGCGCCATTTAATGGAGAAGCAATTTTAAATCAAATTTTTTGAACATTTATAGATTTAATATGTAAAAATAAACTTCAAAATTGAAATATAAACATAAAAATTATATTATTATAATTTGTTTGATATTTTTCTGTAAGGTTTCATTTTTTAATGAATAGTTAATAATACTAAATTTTAATTCAAAACTCTTTTTCATTTAATTCATTTATATGGTTAAATTATATTTTAAATTGGTTTAAAAGTTTAATTAGATCATATTTTTATCAATTATTCCAATTTAGGTCATTGCAATAAATTTCACTTCGAAATTTGGTATAAAAACTTAGGAATCTTTTGGATGTTTTTATTTTAAAAACCTGCAGTTTCATCCCGTCAACAGGATTATTTTTAAATTAATTTCTTCCACTTAAGTGATTAGAATTTAAAAAAATGGATTAAATATTTTTAATCAGAATAATTTATATTTTGTAATATGTTTAACTTTGTTTTTGACCGAAATAATTAGTGAAAGTGATTAAAATTAATTATAATGATTAAGAGAACAATTGGGTTAACAAAATACTAAACATTAAATTTAAGATGCAAAACGAGCTATAAACTCTTCCAAAATCAATTCTCCAGCCATTATTAAGAAATTTACCTTAAATTATTGAGTTTTTTTGGTTTGTTATGAATTTTATTAGGTACAAACAAGGGTACACATTACTTGTTTTCAAAAATGTCAAGTGTTATTTCCCTTCCCTATAAATGGCCACCATTCCTCCCTCTTCTTCACACCTATAAATACAATTTGGTTCATCCAAGATATAACTAGTAAAAAATCACTACATCCCTCCACTTACTCTTTTAATCCTCCCTTTTAACATAAATCAGTTCAAGGAATCATTTTGGCACAAACCAAAAGTAGTTACCAGATTAAGAGTTAACACCTTATCTCAATATTCTTTCTTTTATTTTCTTTATCCACCCCATACACTCTCTTTATTACATAATTTTATTAAATAAAATATTAAAAATATTCTAGTTTGTTTTTATTCTGAGGTTTCAACCTACAATTACTCACACCTTCATCTAATGGGTTACGAATATACTCTTTATATGTACGAAAAAATATCGTCTCATGAAAGGATGATTTCTCATTTTACTTTTAACACCTCTCATGGTGTAAAATATGATGTAAAATCTATTTATATATGATATATATTATATTTATTATGTATTTAAGCTTATTTATTCCTTTTAAAACAAATATCTTGGTAATTTCCACTAGGTTTAAATATGATAATTTATTTTGAGGAAGAGTGGACTACCGCCCCCTCAAAGCGATGTGATTCTTTCATAAACTACAAGGAATATATTAAAAATGTTTTAATTAAATGATAAATATGAAGTTATAATTATAATATAATCATAATATATATATACACATATATTTCATTTTCTTTTTTCATTTAATATGACAATAAAAATGGAAACAACGTTCATGCGTACGTATGGCTTACTGTCTCCATGAACAATGTCTTCCATTACATACTTCTATATTATATATATTATTATTATAAAAACATACTAAATATAAATGATATTTTTATCATTTTTTACATTCTGTAAATCATGATACAATTATAAGTACCAAAGATATAACAAATTAATACACATACAAAGAATAAAGTGAATATTACCCGAAGTGAAACCTTAACATCATATTGTTAAAAAGTGTGTAATATATAGTCATAATAAAATAATATATAATATTATATATAATAATATGGTTCTTTAAAATATTTATTATAAATTTATATTTATTATACATTTGGTTTGTATGATTATCAAGAGATTCAAGACACGTGGTAAGGGGATTTCATCTCACTTGTTATTTCTGTGAGATACATGATATATTCACCACCCATTTCTTTTGTGTGGTGTGTATAATGAACATGGATATATTATATTATTATCATACTTAAACTTATAGTTATTTTATCATCCATTCTATTATCTTCCTTTCATGGGGTTTATTTTATAAAAGTTACCAAATCGGTAAGATAGTTTTGTCTTAATTTACCTTCTTTAAGACACATGCCATGTTATGAACCTATATTATTATATGAGGTGTACATACTAAATTTAACATGTTATATCATGAATATAATTCCTTTAATTATATTTTAATATTCAAGTAATTTCACTTTTTAAAATCGGAATTATGGTTCAAAGTTAATATGTGATATGATTTTATTGAAACTATCTCATCGTTTTTCAAAATTATTTATGATTATTCAACTTTGTTTTTAAATTCTTTTGATCCATACCTCAAGATAACTACTGAATTTTCTTCTCCCATAGTTGTTCGTGATATATTCATGTATTCATACCATTTTTTTACTCTTTTCTACATAATATAGTTAATAATGTGTTTTTAATAAATCTCATCTTTACCCTCT
Source organism: Viscum album (assembly GCA_963277665.1). Classification (NCBI taxonomy): domain Eukaryota; kingdom Viridiplantae; phylum Streptophyta; class Magnoliopsida; order Santalales; family Viscaceae; genus Viscum; species Viscum album. The sequence continues at coordinate 1,997,781,855 of OY728151.1, forward strand.
CTTAAGTCGAAAATCTGTGTTCCTTCAAAACAATGTTTTCTTAAATGGGTTTACAAGAATATTCTATGATTCTCCTATAATATTTAGAAGAAATATTTTTTAGTTTTTTCCTTTACCAAGTTTGTCAAAGATATCTACTTGTCACTTTCTGAACAAGGCATTTTTCTATCCTTTTACCGTGCAAAAGTAATTTTCTTCTTTCCTCATATGAGATGTACAGATTTACCTACTATCATTTCTTTGAAGCTTCCTTTGCATGTTTAAAAGGAAATTTTTTTAATAAATTTTTTTAAAATTAATTTTAAATGAATTGTTTTTCAAAAATATTTCATGATTTTTTATAAGTTTTCATAATATTCTTCATGGAAAATTTTTTTAAAAGTTTTTCAAGATTAATTTATAATTTTTTAAGGAAAATGGTTTTCAAAATATTTTCAATATTCCTTTAAAAGTATTCAAGGAAAAAATTTTACAAAAATTGTTTCATGATTCCTTTATAATTTTTCAAGAAAATAGTTTATCAAAAAGTTTTCAAGTTTCCTTTCTAATTATTCAAGTAAAATTGTCTTCAAAATGTTTTCAAAGCTTCTTTTATAATTTTTCAAAGAAAATTGTTTTAAAAAAAATCAATCTTCCATTATAAGGAAAATAGTTTTCAAAATTATTTCAAGCCTTATTTATATTTTTGAAACTTTTTTTCAAAGAAATGGTTTTCAAAAACGTTTTTAAGCTCTTTTTAAATGGTTTTCAAAGATTTATTTATTATATTTCCATTTTATTTTCATGATAATGGATCTACAAAATATTTTATGTTTTAAAGAGCCTTTTTTATGAAGAAATGATATTTTCCTAAGGAAATGTTTTCAAAGGATATTTCTGGTTTATATTACATCGGGGATGAGATCTATTGATGTTACTCATTACCATTTAGGAAATAACCCAAATGTTTCATTCATATTATTTTTCAAATGGTATAGTTTTTTAGAGAAAGATATTTATGAAACTTGTTTCTCTCTCACTGGTTATCTACTTTTGAAACCTTCTTCTTTTCATGGGTTATATTTATGATAAAATGATTATAAAACTTTTATTTTTTTCATTGGTTATGATATGATTGTAGTTTTTTGATACCCATTTCATTTTATGGGTTATGATATGATTTTTAATGATCTTGTGGAACATGTATGGATGATTTCATTATGAGATAGGTGGGACCTACATCTCCCTCCAATGAATTGGGTAATGATTTATATCTGATGAGATAGATATGGATTGAATGAGAAATGAATTCAGTTTAGTATTACAAAGTCAGGACAAGAAATGAACTCTGTTTAGTATTACAAGGCTGGAACAAGGACTGAAATTGGATCAGTAATATAGAGTTGTAACGGGTTGTGAAATAGGTTTAGTAAAAGAATTTTCCCACTAAAATGGCCACGACTGTAGTGCCTTTACTACTATGTAAATCATCATATGTGATTATTTTTCTAAAACAATTCTATATTTTATTCCTATTTTATGCTTTCATGGATTATATTCCTTATTCATTGTGGTTTTTATCTTATGAACTTCCTAGATTTATTCCATGATTCATGTTTATTGTCTTATGATATGCCGGGTATGATCTTCCAATGTTATGATCATAATCTCAAACTCATATGATCATGCTTATGATTACATGTCTCCCTTGTTTACCCTTACTAATAATCTGAGATCACACATTTTTACATTTCATTTCGCAGGTTATGAAGATAAGTATTAGGTATGATGTGTCTAAAAACGTTTCTAGTCATGAAGAAAAAAGTGGGGAATAATGTAGCTAACTTGAATAACATTGTTTATGTTTCTATGTTTCCGAATGCACTAGAGTAATATGGTCTTTAGGCATATGTTTGTTTAATGTTTTAAGTATTATGAAAAAATTTATAATGTTAATGTATGAAATATGAGGGTCACTATAGTTGGTATCAGAGTAAAGGTTTAGTTAACCTTTAGAAACTATGTTGAGAAAAACATAATGAGAACTCTAAGGAAATGTCTATGGATAATTATAAGGATAAATAAAATTATAGGAAAATTCCATGGAATTTTATTAAAGGATAGAGTTAGTGATTTCATAAAAATACATCCATTTCTGGATACTTCAAGTGGATGTGGCTCTAGAACAGATGTACCTTGGAGTAACAGCTCTAAAAAGATTTTCTGGACCAAACTTGAGGTAATATGTTACATGAAAATGGGCGTTATTGTACAGCTAGTTTGACACTCCCGGGGGATATACTTTGGTAATTCAAACACTCTTCATGAACCATCGTGAAGGATTTAAATATAAGTTGTCTATGAATAATCTAGGATGAGACTTGGGTGTCATAGATTAAGGAATATGTCATGATAGAGATGTCGTATAAGTAATTCTTTTCATGACTATGGGGTTTGCAACTATGATAAGTATTCCTTGCACTATTATTTTGGTTTTAGTCAATGGTAGGAACCAAAAGAAACTATATTAAAGTTGAATGTAATGGATAATTTTCTAATGATAACTCAAGTGGTATGATCACTGTATTGAAAGATGTTGTGATCGTGGATAATTATTTTTTTATGGAACATGATTAACAATGTGTACCTTATCCAAATATCAAACTCACCATGGAAGAGAAAGAATGATTTCACTAAGAGTTTAGGTAATTGAGACAATGGAGGAAAGATGATTTGGTTTCCTTTATGTGAAGAATGTGTAACGAATATAAGGACTCGGTCTTTAACATTACATAATCTTGAATTAAATGAATAATTCTCTTTGAGGATATTTTCAGGTTTATATTTTATAGAATTAGGCATAAAAATTACATTACATCTCCAAAATTACTAAGTGTACACTTCTACTCAGTTTCTATTTTTTCATAAAATAAAAAATCTTTAATAAATAAGACATGTCTAGTTCCATGTTTTAGACAACATGAATATTCCTTGTTCCCATCTTTGACCCTATTCCACTTTATGTCCTATGAAAAAAAATTCAAAAACTTGGGATGAGAATAAAAATATCAGTAAGGGATACACAAATAAGGAAAACTGTTAGATTTTCAAAACAACAAGTATGCCATGAATACTTTATCATAAGTAATATTTTTTCCCTTTAGGAAGTAGTAAATACTCTTCACTGAATAAAAGATCATTCCTTACCCTTTTGTAACCAAAATATTTCCATAAAACCCATATAAAGAACACATAACATATAAAGGTAACTTAGGACATAAAAATTCTTAAGTGGAATAACCATACGGTCGACTTCCACAAATATCACTAAATGGAATACCCATATGGCCAACTTCCATACCCAATGCATTGGAGGTTATAACGTAACCACCCCTCATGGTTTATCACGGCACCACCCGTCATATTTTTTATCATGTAACCACTCGTCAAAAATCCAAGTACCATAATAACACATAAAATATTGAAAATATAAACATTTCACTAATAACATTTCATTTTAAATCACAAGAACTAATTACAAGATATTGAAATAATCATTCCATTTTCATAAACCATTTAAAAAGAGATTTTTGAATTAAACTGTCCCATAACACTTTGAAGCTTTTAATGGAATTTTAATTTTAAAACATTAATTTCCATAAAACAAAATACTCAAAACCATTTTTAAAACATGGAAATTAAAGATAATTATTTAGAATAATAAATCATTAAAACATTTAAAACTATATTTTAGTTAAAGAGTTTTTAACAGAATGAGAGACTCTTGAATACAAATAATTAAGGAATAACATTTAATGTGAACATTATAAAATAATGACAATAAAGGAATTCATGATATGATATGACAAAGGGGAGTATATACACCATATAAGAGTGAATTGGTGCATAAAAATAATGAATTATCAATGGAAATGTAAATTAAGATGAAATCCCTTATAAAGACGTTATCCTTAAATTAAGGATAAATCAATCACATAATTATGTGTGACAAATATAAATACACCCAATATAAGTGGATATTAATTTTAAAACAATTATAGGTCATTCACACATATTCATAGGACGACATATTCAAGAAGTACATGTTTAACCCAAAGAATTGAAATTGGGTTAAGAAGGTCCCTTGCAAAAATTCGAAAGCCTAACGACGTCACTTTAAAATTCAGAAAATTTGTTGATGAGATAAAAAGGGTATCTCATCAATTGGACATAAAATTTATGTCAATAAGGATATATAAGAACATATCCCAACGTAATAAGATGTAAATTAAAAGACATAACAAAAAGAAGTATTTTAAAAGAGGAGGGTGAAAGCTTCCCTTACGGATTTGGTAACTTACAAAACATACTCCACATAAAAGAAGGACCATACAATGTATAATTAAATAACCATAAATGATATTATATTACAGAAAGAGTATAATCATGGTCAATACATACTCCACTCAAAGGAAATAGTGACAAATATAGCATGAACCTCGTGGGAATAAAAAATGAGATAAAAACCCCTTACCTCGTTGTAATCAATTGAGTCGTATGACCAAAAGATAATAACCACCAAATGAATCACACAATAACATGAATATAAAGAGAATAATTTTAATATATATCAATGGGAGTATACATTACACCACATGCATTAAATAAGTGGAAAATAATGGAAATCTCACGGAACTATAACTGAGATAAGAAATCATTTTACCTCGTGTCCTACTTGACTCATTTGTTCCTAGTTCTTCTTGAATAATAAACTAAAGTTAATTTATACTTTATTAAGAACATTTTTCAAGTTTATTATCCTTTTTATATCACTTATTACCATGTTATAAACATTATTCAATCGTTTAAGTAAATAATGATCGTTTAGTCAATATTTTGTACTTGAGTCAAAAATGAACACCTTATAATTACATGTTGTCCATGTGGTCAATAGTCCATTATATACAGAATGATATTAATGATTTAGATATAATATAAATCATATATATCCAGAAAATATATGTATTTATAATGGTACATAACATTTTGGAGATAAGAAATGAAATGCACCGTTCATGAAGACGGTAAGTCGTACGTACGCACGAACGCTACTTTCATTTCTATTTAGTATTTTAATGGAATTAATACATAATGATAAATAGGTATTTTATAAATACAGTATAATATAATATATAATATCATTAACTCTATCCTTTATACATCCCACATATGGCATTTATGAGTCATATCACTTTGAGGGGGCGGTAGTCGGCACTTTCTCAAATGAAATTATCGCGTTTAGCCATTATGGAAACCATTAAGGTAGGATATAAATGTAAAATATAGAATATTAAAGAGAATATAAACATAATATATATCATATAAAATAAATTTCCATGTTAATGGCCACCATGAGAGGTGGTAGGTGATAATCGAAAAATCATCATTTCGTGAGGCGTTAGTTTTCCATCCACAGAAACAGTATGTTATTCACCCATTAGATGAAGGTGTCTGTAAGTTTAGTTAAAATACTTCTCATAACAACATCCTAGTATATTGAGGATACTGTTTCTATTATAAAATAAAGGAATAAAAAGATTTTAGGATTTGGAGAAGTAAAATAAAATAAAAGAAGTTAGAGGAACTGTTACCTTTAATTTGGGTAACTTTCTTTGGTTTGAACCAAAAGGACTTCTTGAAGTGTCTTCTACCTAAGTTAAGGCTTATAAGAGGAGGAGAGGGATGTAGGGATCTTAATTGGGCAGAGGTTGGATGCTCCAAAAGACTTGAGATGTGTAAGGAATTATTTATAAGTGGTGTTCTTTTATAAGGGGTAGGAGGGGCTCTTTAGGAAAGTGTGAAAATATTATTTTATTATATAATTATATTCGGTTTCTAAAGGTCCAAAACTAATTAAAATAAAATATAAGATGACTCAGGGTCGGAATAAAATCATCCAATAATAATTTTACAGGTTTTGGATTTTATTTTAATATTTATAATCTTATTTATTTAAATCATTGATTAATGAGGTATATACTTCTTCATTATTGGGTCATATATAATTTAATTTATTTGTTGTCCAAAAATTATAAAAAAATACCATGATGTAGGAAATAATTTGATATTTCCAATTAATATTTATAGTCTAAAATATAACTTATATTAGCCTATTTAAAAATTAATTTACTAAAATATATTTGTTTGTGTCATTTTTGCCTTTACATTAAATTAATTAATCTAAAGTGTCATTATCACTCTTAAGTTGCTCCATGGGGTCCCAAAATCGACCCAAATCTGAAAATGGTCGTCCATTACTCATCCAATAAGGTTATTACAAGTGTTAAGGTATTTTTTTATTATTATCATATTCTTTTTACCTTGAATTACCCTATTTACCTTTAACCGTGGTAAATAAAAGTCAAAAGTTACTATTCAACAATAATTATTTTCATCATATTGAACCAAATTTTACATATTAATAACAACCATGTATGCCAGATTTTCAAAATTCAATTCACAAAAGTGGTAAAATTTCATTAAAATGAAAAAGTCAGTTTTTTTAACTTCTACTAAGTGGTTTCACTGTTCATCAAAAATTGAAGCTTTTTAGAATAATACCAAAAATTTAGCCTAAGATATATTTTATATTTCAAATTAAAAATGATGTTTATTTTACCCAATTAAAAACATAGAATTTTCATTAATTAATTTAAAATTAATTATTGTTTTCAAAACAAATAGCGTGTTTTTAAGAAATAATAACTATCAAAAGACTCACACTTGTTTATATCCAATTTCAAAGTGAAATTAATTCCAATTACCACAGTTGGATTAAATGGTAAAAATAAAATCTAATTACACATTAAAACAAATTAAAACTATAATCTATTAATATAAATAGATTAGATTAAAAGTATGTTTTGAATTAAAATACTATATTTTCACTATTCATCAAAAGAACTGAATATTATCAGAAAAATACCAAAATTTTACCCAAAGTGAATTTTTATGCCTCGATTATAAATAAGAATTTTATTTTATCAAAAAAGAACATATAAAAGTGACCAAAACTAGATTTAAAGAGGGTTCTCCATCAAAAGGCAGTAAATCGGCCGTTTACTGAATATTTGAGTATCCGTGCTTAAAATTAGATTCATTCATATTATAAGCCCCAAACATTTATTGGATAAATGTAAAAACATTTAACAAACATGTATAGTCATTTTGTAGTTAGTTTAATTCATTCCTGTCATTAAAATGGCTAGGCGTTAACTACCATTTAATATAATAATAATATATTATTTTTTTCAGTATGACTCAGCTTTGTCTGCAACATAAGATTTCAAAGAAACACATTGTTGCATATCGGGTATGCCATCGAATCATAACATCCCCTTTAAATTAAACTTAATATTTAATTCACAAATATTAATAAATATTAATAATTTCTTACTCATTATTTACCTATGATGTTACATCCTTCCCCCCTTTTGGAAATTGTGTCCTCACAATTTTAAAACTGGACTTGGAAACTTAATTGAACGTCCGACATTAGAAAAAGATTCAATAAATATATCACCTTAAAAGAAAGAAAGAGAAGTAAAAAGGTCACAAGAGAAAATCACATACTAGGATTCCATGTAGGAAAACGTGGATATAGAAGAGAAAACAATCCATCAAGTTCTGATGGAGTGTGATAGAAAACATGGTTAGGTGAAAGTTAACCACTAGAAAATCACAAACTTGTGATGGGTTAAATAGTCTTTCATTCCCCATTAGGAAAAGCTAACGGTTAATGCATTTGTTTTAAATTAATTTTCATAAATTTGAAGAATTTATTTCTGAGCTTAACTAAAAACAAATGGAAACATACATACTTGTCATGTAGACTTTAATCCTTTACTAGCTTTCTAACACAAACTCAAATTTTCTCCAAACGATGAGTATTCAAGATGAATTGTTTCACATTAAAAGTGCCATAATCAACTTCGAAAAAATCACATAATCTGAAAAAGATGAACTATATATTTCCCATGTATTTAGACCTTAACCAAAACCAAAAATTTTAGTACAAGATCAGATAATCCCCAAAAAGGATAATTCTTTATAAAAAGAAATACTATTCCTAATCTCCCAAATTCAACAAACAGTACCCTAAGTTCAACAAATACCATTAAATAAATAACATTCCCTAAAATTCTTCAATATAATTCAAACTAACTTTGAAAACCAAAATTCATAAGAATTTAATCCCATAGTCTTCCATAGTAAATCTTAACATTTATCTCCAAATAACATAGACAATTTTTAAAGTCTCATACTGAAGTGTAATTAACCTAATCACATATTCTCTATGATAGGTTAATAATTTCCATAAATAACCCCTAATAAACTTATTCATAGGATCATATAACTAAAAATAAGTACTCATACTAACCAGGGACTTCACGTAGTCCAGTGGTAGGCGATAAATCCTAGTCGCACTTTGGTTATGGGTTCGATTCTAAAAGCTTTGTCCGATGCGACGGGTTGTCATATGGTCTATGTGTTTTCCTAATTCAAAAACTATATAATTTTATAACATTCCCAAAAAGATATAAATTCATCAAAAAAACAATAACATATTTTAACCACAATGGTTATCTAATAACTTTCATTTTTTCATCCCAAAATGTATTAACCTATAATTGCCTCAAATTCAAGGATCATATAAACCCAAATGGTTCTTTATAACTATATCCACAAAAGAAAAGATAATTATTCTTGAATAAAATTTTCATATATCAAACTTCAGGTTTACACATACTATAAAAATTCTTCTAATGTAATCCCATCATCAAAAGAGCCTTAATACTTTTTTGCATTTCACAATACTAAAATCTACCATAACTCTTGAATCCCTTATATAAAAACTTCTTACTCATTAAACATTCTTCATGATACATTAACCATTCTTTACCAACTTATTCTTAAATAATTATTTCCTACAAACAAAATCATGAATCATATCCTAAGATTCAATAATGTCAAAACATATGTTAAGAAATAATCCATACCTTTCATTGGTCATTGTCAGTTTCTTCATCCTCGATTGGAATGACATTAGGTATTGGTAAACATATATTTGTACAATCCTGGTGATCCCATTCCTAAAACATCTTCGTAGGAAATCTATTTGTATAATGACCATGCACACCACATTTAAAACATTCAATTGATCCCTCGGTAAGAACTTCTTTCCCTTTCCTAGAGTCAACTATATGCTTCCTTTTACCATGGAAGTTTATTTCTTTATGACATTCATTCCCACATCAATAGAATCTTCACGTCCCTTTAAAGTATTTTCCTAGGTGTATCTTTCCACATTCTTGAAAAATAGGTTTTTGAACATACTTACCTCTATGATTATTACCAGAAATTCTGTATGGATTTGTTTCTTGCATATACGAGGCCTTATAAAAATCACCAAGGTTCAGGTTTTCAATCATGACTCTGGATAGTTGGTTGAGAATAACCACAAGAGTTCACATTATAGCTCTCATTTCATTTAGTTGATCATTCAGAAAATCGTCACAGTTTTCTTCACATCCACTGTTACTTTGGTGCCTGCTAGATCCAGTCATTTACTAAAACCAAAAAGGTCAGTGTGATTATATCAGTAAAATCATCATATAATATCTTATGACGAGGGTAAATACTTATTCATGTTATCTTAAACTCATTCAAAATAACTACGACTCTTTCTAATATGCTAACTATTATGGTTATGTCACTTATTCTTAGATAACACCCCAACCTCTAAAGTTATCTAAACCGACCATTGATACCAACTATAAGGACCCGTCCTTAAACATTACATAATCTTGAATTAAATGAATAATTCACATTGAGGATATTTTAAGATTTAGTGTTTTAGATAATTAGGCATAACAATTACATTACATAACAAAAATTACCAAGTAGACACTTCTACTCAGTTTCCATTTTTTCATAAAATAAAAAATCTTGAATAAATGAGACATGTCTAGTTCCATGTTTTAGAGAGCCTGAATTTTCTTTAATCCCATCATTGACCCTATTCCACTCTATATCCTGTGAAAAACATATCAAAAACTTGGGATGAGCATAAAAATCTCAGTAAGGGATACACAAAGAAGGAAAACTATTATATTTTCAAAACAACAAGTAATCCATGAATACTTTATCATACGTACTATTTTTCCTTTTTATGAAGTAGTAAATACTCTTAACTGAATAAAAGATCATTTCTTACCCTTTTGTAACCAAAATATTTCCATAAAACCCATATAAAGAACACATAACATATAAAGGTAACTTGGGACATAAACATTCTTATGTTGAATATCCATATGGTAGACTTCCACAAATATCACTAAATATAATAGCCATACGGTTGACTTCCATACCCAATGCATTGGATGTTATAACGTAACCACCTGTCCTAGTTTATCACAGAACCACCCGTCATGTGGTTTATCACGTAACCACCCATAAAATGTCCAAGTACCATCATAACACATAAAATATTGAAAAGATAAACATTTCACTAATAACATTTCATTTTAAATCATAATTAGTAATTTCAAGATATTTAAATAATCATTCCATTTTCATAAACCATTTAAAAAGAGGTTTTTGAATCAAAGTGTCCCATTCCACTTTGAATATTTTAATAGAATTATTATTTTAAAACATTAATATCCATATAAATAAATACTCAAAACCATTTTTAAAACACGGACATTATAGATAATGATTTTTAATAATAAACCATTAAAACATTTAAAATGATATTTTAGTTAAAGAGTTTTTAACAAAATGAGAGACTCGTGAATATACATAATTGAAGAATAACATTTAATCTGAACTTTTCAATATCATGAGAATAAAGGGATTCATGATATAATATGACAAAAGGATAGTATATACACCATATAAGAGTGAATTGTTTCATAACAATAATGAAGTCTCAATGGAAATATAAATTGAGACGAAATCCCTTATAAAGATGGTATCCTTAAATTAAGGATAAATCAATCACATAATTATGTGTAACAAATATAAATACACCCAATATAAGTGGATGTTAATTTTAAAACAATTAGAGGTCATTAACACATATTCATAGGACGACATATTCAAGAAGTACATGTTTAACCCAAAGAATTTAAATTGGGTAAAGAAGTTCCCTTGCAAAAATTCGAAAGCCTAACGATGTCACTTTAAAATTCCAAAAATGTGTTGATGTGATAAAAAGGGTATCTCATCACATGGACATAAAAAATTAATTAAATAAGGATATATAAGAATGTATCCCAACATAATAATATGAAAATTAAAAGACATAACAAAAATAAGTCTTTTAAAATGAGGAGGGTGAAAGATTCCCATACCGATTTGGCAACTTACAAAACATATGCCACATGAATGAAGGACCATACAATGTAGATGTAAAAAAACATAAATGAAATTATATTACACAAAGAGTAGAATCATGGGCATTACATACACCACTCAAAGGAAATAGTGACAAATATAGCATGAATCTCATGGGAATAAAAAGTGAGATAAAAACCCCTTACCTCGTTGTAATCAATCGAGTCATATGAACAAAAGATAATAACCACCAAATTAATCACAAAATACCATAAATATAAAGAGAATCATGACAATATATATCAATGGCAGTATAAATTACACCACATGCATTAAATAAGTGGCGAACAATGGAAATCTCACGGAATTAAAAGTGAGATAAGAAATCCCCTTACCTTGTATCCTACTTGACTCCTTTGTTCCTTGTTCTTCCCGAATAATAAAATAATGTTAATTTATACATGATTAAGAACATTTTTCAAGTTTATTACCCTTTTTATATCACTTATTACCATGTTATAAATTTTATTCAATCTTTTATGTTAATAATGATCATTTGGTCGATATTTGGTACTTGAGTCAAAAATAAACACCTTTTAATTACAAGTTGTCCATGTGGTCAATATTACATTATCTCCAGAATGATATTACTGATTTAGATATCATATAAAAAATATATATCCAGTAAATATATGTATTTATAACAGTACATAACATTTTGGAGACAAGAAATGAAATGCACTGTTCATGAAGACGGTAAGTCGTACGTACGCATGAATGCTACTTTCATTTCTATTTCATATTTTAATGGAATTAAAAAATAATTATACATACGTATATTATTATTCCATTATAATATCATATATAATATCATTAAATCTATTCTTTATACATCCCACATATGACATTAACGATTCATATCACTTTGAGGGGGCGGTAGTCCGCACTTCCTCAAATGAAATTATCGTGTTTACCCATTATGGAAACCATAAAGGTAGGATATAAATGTAAAATAAAGAATAATAAATAAAATATAAAAATTATATATATCATATACAAATACATTTCCATATTAATGGCCACTATGAGATGCGGTAGGAGATAATTGAACAATCATCGTTTCGTGAGGCGTTAGTTTGCCAACCACAGAAACAGTATATTCTTCACCCCTTAGATGGAGGTGTTTGTAAGTGTAGTTAAAATAATTCTCACAAAAACATCCTACTATATTTAGGATACTGGTGTTGTTATAAAATAAATTAATAAAAATATTGTAGGGGTTGGAGAAGTAAAATAAAAAAAAGAAGTTAAGAGGAACTGTTACCTTTAATTTGGGTAACTTCCTTTGGTTTGAACCAAAAGGACTTCTTGAAGTGTCTTCCGCCTAAGTTAAGCCTTATAGGATGAGTAGAGGGATTTAGGGATCTTAATTGGGAAGAGTTTGAAAGATCCAAAAGGATTGAGTTGTGTGAGGAATTTGTTAGAAGTGGTGTCCTTTTATAAGGGGGGAGGGGCTCATTAGGAAAGTGTGAAGATGTTATTTTTTTATATAAAGATATTCGTTTTATAAAGGTCCAAAACTAATTATAGTAGAATATAAGATGACTCATGGTCTAAATAAAATCATCCTATAATAATTGGACGGGTTTTGGATGTTAATTTAATATTTATAATCTTATTTATTTAAATCATTTATTAATGAGGTATATACTGCATCATTATTGTGTCATAAATAATTTAATTTATTTTTTTTCTAAAATTTATAAAAAAAACTACCATGATATTGGAAATATTTTTATATTTCCAATGAATATTTATAGTCGAAAAGATAACTTATATAACCCCATGTAAAAATCAATTTACTAAAAGATATTGGTTTGTGTCATTTTTGCCTTTACATTAAATTAATTAATCTAAAGTGTCATTTTCACTCTTAAGTGGCTCCATGGAGTCCCAAAATCGACCCAAAGATGGAAATGGTCGTCCATGACTCATCCAATACGGTATGACAAGTGTAAATGTAATTTGGTATTATTATCATATTCTTTTTACTTTGAATTACCCTATTTACCTTTAACCGCGGTAAATAAAAGTCAAAAGTCACTATTCACCAAAAATTATTTTCATCTTATTGAACCACATTTTACTTACTAATAACAACCATGTATGTTGGATTTTTGAAATTCAATTCACAAAAGAGGTAACTTTTCATTTAAATGTAAAAGTTAGTTTTTTTAACTACTACTAAGTGGTTTCTCTATTAATCAAAAATTGAAGCTTTTAAGAAAAATACCAAAAACTCAGCCTAAGATATGTTTGATATTCCAAATTCAAAAATGATTTTTATTTTACCAAATTATAAAAATATAAGTTTCGATAATTAATTTAAAATTAAATCTCGTTGTCCAAACAAATAGCTTGTTTTTAATAAACAATAACTATCAAAAGATTGACACTTGTTTATGTCCAATTTAAAAGTGAAATTAATTCCAATGACCACCATTGGATTAAATGGTAAAAATATAATCTAATTACACTTTAAAACCAATTAAAAAGATAATGTAACAATATAAATAAATTATATTTAAAGGCATTTTTGAATTAAAATACAGTATTTTCACTGTTCATCAAAAAACTGAATTTTATCAAAAAAATACCAAAATTTTACCCAAAGTGAATTTTTATGTCCCGGTTCTAAAAAAGAATTTTATTTTATCAAAAAGAACATATAAAAGTGACAAAAACTAAATTTAAAGAGGGTTTTCCATCCAAATTTAGTAAATTCACTATTTACTGAATATTAGAGTATTCATGCTTAAAATTAGATTCATTCATATTTTTAGCCTCTAACATTTATTGGATAAATGTAAAAACATTTAAAAAACATGTATAATCATTTTGTAGTTAGTTATGTTCATTCCTGTCATTAAAATGGAAATGCGTTAACTAACATTTAAAATAATAATATTATATTATTTTTTCAGTATGACTCAGCATTGTGTGAAACGTAAGATTTCAAAGAAACCCATTGTTGCATATCTGGTATGCCATCGAATCATAGAGTCCCCTTTAATGTAAAATTAATATTTAATTCACAAATATTAATAAATATGAAAATTTCTTACTTATTATTTACCTGGGATGTTACAAAGAATCACCAAAGTGAATGTCTTACAGGTATAAGAAGATATTTTGTCTGTGGAAAAGAATGACACAATCCAAGTGAATATAAGGGGAAAGTAAAGAGTTTGCTTTATGAAATGGATGAGAATATGGGCCTACCTAAGGAATCCTCGAAGGTTAAGTGCTTTAACTATGGAATAAATGGCCATTATGAATCTCAATGTCCCAAGAGGAAAGCTCCTGAAGAGAATATGCAAGGTGGTGCAAGTAATGGTAACATTTATAATTATAAAGAGACTACATATGAAATGTGAAAGAAAAGTGGTATTATTTAATAGGATGAGGTAGAATTTTCATTCGAATAAGGATGAATTAATCAAATTTTTTATGCATTTTGATTCCAGAACTGTGATAGGTGAAATATATAAGGATTATCCTGTTTATATTTTACACTAAGGATTTAAAATATTTTGTTGAATGTTTTTGATGGATTGGAAAATTCATTTAATTATAAGGTGATATTTTTGAATAAGGGAATATAAACCCTAATATGTTACTTATGTTAAGATATATTGTTTTGGATAAAGATAAGTTGTATATGAATAAGTAAATTGGATGGTTTTGATTACCTTGAAACAAATTGAGGATTTTTTTTAAAGGTGGTGACATGAATTGGCTTCCCAATTCATGCCCCCAGAAGAATTTTTTAAAATAAAATTGTAGTATTACAAGAATGAGGTGTAAATAACTTACACCAATGGGGAGTTATCGGGAAAACAAGGAAGGTAGATCAAACATGGAAAATTCAAAAATTAAAGATTGCCAAAAAAAGAAGGCAGCATGACCTTCTTTCAAACAAGCAGGTGTGCCATCCAATATATTTTACAACTTCTTGGATTTGTGTAATATATATATATATATATAAATCTATAGAATAAGGAATAATTCATTTTTTACAAAAGTATTTATGGTAATTCAAGTTTTCAACATGTCCCAATATATTTTACCATGAGGGTATTCACATGTTTGGAATGTGACAACCAATAGCTAATTTGTGATATATATAGGGGATCAATGTAAAGAAGATATCATTAATTTAATTCTAAAGATTTGAATTTTCCTATTTAATAGGGTTTATAAGGGCAACCATTCATGAAAAGTTTATGTTTAAATTGGGAGGAAGTATTTATGTATTAAGATTGTATTAAAAAAACTTGGTTAACAGGAACATTAGTGATTAACCTTATTTCCGGAATTTTGATCATATTTTGGAAATAATATTAGTGTGGTTTTAGAAAAGGACACCATTAATTTTTGGTGAAATATAATAATGTCCAGCAAGCCTATGGGTCATGAACTAATGAAAAAAGGACGAAAAGGGTTTCACGGCTACCACTGGCCTACACGATGTCCTGGTTAATGTATAATTATTTTTTATGAATAATTATATATGATGAAACAATAGTGTTACTTTTTATGTATAGAGATTAATGTATTAACCATATTTATTTTTTAGAATAGTTTTTGATAAATAGTTATACTTTTCATTCATTTATGGGACTTAATATATGATAAAACTGTATTTCAATGTTTCGGGCACTAAAGTTAATTTCTGGAAATCCATTTCTTAAAGTAATGGATGAATTAGAAATAGTTAAAAGTATAACCAAATAATGAATTTTCTATATAAATATATCAAGTAAGTATATTTCCTTATATTCTTGATCAATAAAAGAATTGCTCAAATATATAATAATGATAAAAAAAATATTGTCTTAATACCTTAATTTTGTTGAACTGATGGCCTTATAAATCATCAGATATTAATGACTTTAAGGCCCTCAACATATCACTAATCATCCACTTGTTTGTGATTGATGACCTAAATCACTCCCTATAACTATTTACACTTTTCCTCCATGTCAAAGCTTCAATCTGAATCCATGTTCTCCTATGTGAAAACCTAGTTATATGTTTCTTTAGGTAACCTTTATGGTTCCAACCATCCCTTTTAAGGGATGTTTTAGTATTCATTTTTATGATGTGGGATTCTAGGATTGAAACTTTAATGTATTAATCCTTTTGTAACCCAGAAATATATTGAGGGTGAAATTAATTTTAAGGGGGTATAATGTAACACCTCAAGATCTTGTGTATTATTTTTTCAAATTAATTTAACATTTTTGATATTTTTCATGTCACGCAACACTGAAAATAGTTTATTTTATATTAAAGAACACTGTCTAGCTTGAGTTATACACAACATAAAGTTAATCATTCACAACACACAAAATAAATTTTAGATTTATGTATATAGAATACCAAGGCTATATTATGTTACATGCAAGACTGACTTTCCTCGATTTCTTACATAACATGCAAGACCTGGTTTTACCGAAATACAATTCAATGTTATAATATTATTATTTAATAGGATAAAACATGGAAATTAAATTTAATATTTTAATATTAAATAACTTATGAATATATATACTATAATTAATTGTTTACCTATTAATTAGAAAATAATATAGAAATCAAATGAATTAAAATGGACTAATTTTATAAAAGTCTACTTTATATAAAAATATTGATTTATGGTAATAAGTTAAATTAATTAAAAATAGTAAATGATATTAATTAAATTCATACTTTATATATTCAAAGATATATTTTTTATAACCATCCAATATATTTTATATAAATAATATAAGAACAAATATAATTCTATGCATAAAAATATATATATTTATAAAGGTATTTTTATCACCTTTTAATAGAGAATCCAATTTAAATAAAAATTTTGGAACATTCATAGATTTAATATTCCAAAATAAATTTCATATTTGAAAGAAAAAATTAAAAAATATGTTAGGATAATTTTTTGATCTTTTTCTGAAAGGTATAATTTTTTAATCAATTGTTAAAAATACTAAATTTTAATTCAAAACTGATTTTTTATCTAATTAATTTATAAGGTTAAATTATATTTTAAATAAGTTTAATAATTTAATTGGATCATATTTTTATCAATTCTTCCAATTTAGGTCATTGGATTCAATTTCACTTTGAAATTCGGTATAAAAACATATTAAATGTCGGGATGTTTTTACTTTAAAAACCAAAAGTGTCGTCTCGTCAACATCATTATTTTTTAAATTAATCTCTCCATATTCTGTGATTATAATTTCAAAAAATGGATTTAAAATTTTCAATCCGAATAGTTAATAATTTCAAATAATTTCAACTTAGTTTTGACCAAAAATATTAGTGAAAGTGATTAAAATTAATTACAATTATTAAGAGAAAAAATATGTTACCAAAGTACTAAACCTTAAATTTTAGACCAAAAAAGAACTAGAAACTTTTCCAAAACCCATTTTATGGCCATTATTAGGACAGTAACCGTACATTATTTATTTTGGTATGTTTTTTATGCCTTTTTTTTATAAACTTGGGTACACCAAACGTTTCTTCAAATTTGTCATGTGTGTCTTTTCTCTTTCCTATAAAAGGAAATCACTTCTCCCTCTTCTTCACACATCTAAAACCAATTTGGTTCATCAATGATATAACCAATAAAAATTAAAAACATACATCCATTACTCATTGACGTATCCCTTTGGGAATAAGTTAATATAAGTAATCCTTTTGTCACAAGCCAAAAGGACTTACCCGATTAAGAGGTAACACATTCTCTTAAGCTGCTTTATTTTATTTTCTTTCTCCACCCCTTACACTATATTTATTAAATTATTGTATAAAAAACAAGTATAATAAATATACTATGATTTTTATTCTTATTTTTATACCTACTCCTACACACACATCCATCTAATGGGTAACGAACATACTATTTACATGTACGGAAAACTATCTCCTCACGAAACGATGATTGTTCATTTATCCTTTACCACCTCTCATGGTGAAAATTATGCTGGAAAATATATTTATATATGTCCTATATTATATTTATTATGTATTTAATCTTAATAAATCCTATAAAAAATAACATTAGACTTTTTACCTGGTTTAAATATAAAAATTTCATTTGAGGAAACGTGGACTACCGCCCCATCAAAGTGATGTGATTTATATACAAACTACATGGAATGTATTAAGGATGAATTTAGTGAATTTGTATGATATATATGAAATTATAATTATGTTGTAAATATAATATATTTATATATATATATATCATTTTACTTCCATCTTTTAATATGACAATAAAAACAGAAACATCATTCATGCGTACGTATGACTTACCATCTCCCTGAATGGTGTATGATATTTCACACTTTTATATTATATAGATTATTATAATACACATATAATGAATATAAATGATATTTTTATCATATTTTTCTTTCTTTAAATCATGATATAATTATAATGACCAAAGATATAACAAATTAAGACACTTGTGAAGAATTAAGTGAATATTACCTGAAGTAAAACATTAACATATGATTGTTAACAAGAGGGTAATATAAATTCATAATAAAACCATATATGGTATTATATATAAGAATATGGTTTATTAAAATATTTATAACAAATTTATATTTATTATACTTTTGTTTTTCATGAGTATAAAGTGATTCAATACACAAGGCAATGGTATTTCATATCACTTTTTATTTCCATGAGACACATTCTTTATTCACCATTTATTCCTTTTTTGTGGTGTTTATACTTCCCATAGATGTATTCTATGATTATTATACATATAATTACGGATATTTTAATATCAATTCTATTATATTCCTTTCATGGGGTTTATGTTTTAAAACATACCAAATTAATAAGATATTTTTATCTCAATTTCCTTTCATTGAGACACAAGCCATGTTATGAACCTATATTTTTATAAGAGTTGTAAAAACAGACTTTTAACATGTTATATCATGAATATAATTAATTTAATTATATTTTAATAATCATGTAATTTTACTTTTTACATGTAGAGTATGGTTCAAATTTACTAAGTGATAATATTTTATTGAAACAATATCATCTCTTTTAGATATTGTTTATTATTATTCTTACTTTTTTGAAATATTATGATCCATCCCCCAAGAACACTTGGGAATTTTCTCATCCAATAGTTATTCAGGATATATTCATTTATTGTTTCCATTTTTCTACTCTTTGGAACATTATATAGTTAATAAAGTTTTTTTAAGAAATCACGACTCTACCCTCTCTTTGGTTAGAGATTTTTGTTCCTTCAACCCCATGTTTTCTAAAAATGGTTTCTACGAATATTATATGATTCTCCTATCATCTTATTTTTTTCCTTTTTTTATTTTACCAATGTTTTCAATGAAATATTCTTGACAGTTTCCCAACAAGGTCTTTTTCTATCCTTTTACCATCCAAAAGGAATGTTCTTCTTACCATGTACGGCATGTATGGACTTACCCATTTTTATTTATGTGAATATTCTTTTGCATGTTTAAAAGGATAATTTTTCAATAAAATTTATTTAAAAATAATTTTCAAATAAATATTTTCCAAAATGTTTTCATGATTTATTTATAATTTTTCAATATTTGTTTTTGGGAAAATGTTTTTCAAATGGTTTTTCATATTATTTTATTTGTTTTTATTGAAAAAGTTTATCAAAATGTTTTCAATATTCCTTTATAATTTTTCAAGGAAAATTGTTTTCATAATTTTTTCATGCTTCCTTTATATTGTTCCAAGAGAAATATTTTTCAAATTTTTTTCAATCTTCACTTATAAATTTTCAAGGAAATGTTTTTCCAAAATGGTTTCTAAATTTTATTTATAATATTTCAAGGAAAATTGTTTTAAAAATGTTTTGAAGTTTCATTTATAAGTTTTCAAGGAAAAAAATTTCAAAATGATTTCAAGACTTATTTATAAGTATTAAATTTGTTTCAAAAGAAATGGTTTTCAAAAAAAATTAAATCTCTTTTTATATGTCTTGAATGAAAATGGTTTTCAAAACATTTTCAAGATCTATTTATATATTTCTAAATAAAAAGTTTTCCCTATGGTTTTTAAAGATTTATTTAAAAAAATTTATGAATATTTTCAAGAAAATATTTATCAAATGGTGTTTATGTTATAAAGATCATTTTTTAAGAAGAATGGATATTTTATTCAAGAAATTTTTTTAAAAGATCATTTTAATTTATTTTCCATCTAGGATGACATCTGTTTATGTTACTCATTCCCTTCTAAGAAATTATCAAAAGGTTACATTCATATTCTTTTTTTAATATGTATAAATTTGAATCTTACCTACCGCTCTTTTGAGTGTCTAGTTTACCTTTCTTCTTACAATTCTCTTGAAAAAAGAATTTTTTCCACAACCAAGAACCAAGTTCGGTGGTGAAAAAATGTGTTTTGTTGGTTGTTTTTTGGGTTTTGGTGACATGATAAATAGGAAACACCTAAGGTGGGGAGTTTCATGTAATCCATTAAGGGTTTTTACTTCCATGTTAAAAGAACGTGATCATATAAGGCTAATCAAAAATGGTAAGAACAAGTTTACAATTTAGTGATCTTTTAAAACATTTGAAATTATAAAATGAATCCATGAGGTGGGCAGACATTTGATACCTAATGAATTTTTAATTCCTATTTTAAAACTTAGTTCCAAGGTAACTACTTCCCAAAAAAAATTTGAAAATTCAAGTAGCATAGTCATCTTGGTCTTAGTGATGAAAGACCCACATGAGTTTGATTTGAGTCTAAAACTGTGTGGTATAAGAGTAAACACCCACCATGTAATGAAAGATGATGCCTACCTATTACATGGTGTATCATTTAGATAAAAACTATGTGGGTTTTTTTAGTTCATTCCTAGAACTTAAATTTTCTTTTAATTATTTTTTTCATGGAGACCTAGAGCATAAGTTAAATAGAAGGTGGTGGTTGTGGTGAGGGTTATCTTGTAATAAAATTGGGTTTCGTGAGACGGTTGACCCATGTATGAACTTGTGAAATCATGGTTAGGATATATGGTTCCAAGTGTTGGATAAGCCTTTCATATCATCTTCTAAAAGTTATCGTGGCTCATAAATAGACATACATAACTTCAATGACATCTTGGTGTATTTGTGGTTTAGTAATGAGCATGAACCCTATCTTGACTTAATCTTAATTATACTGAGGAAGTTTTATTTATATTCCAAGATAATAAAATATAATTCCCTTATCTATTTTGGTTGATTTAATAATTGATAATTCACCCAAAGAGTGGTTTAAAAAAATCCATATGGTGTGGATTCCACCATCGCCAGTTGGTAGATGGCCCTCCTTCGAGAAGAGTTGTGTCTTTTGGTACCGATGGGTGGATGGTCATCTTAGCCCTCAAATGCTATTAATTAAAGAACTATAAATGGATAATATTGGAGATGTAATTAGAAGTTAGTTACAAAATTTAGTGAGTGTGCTTGATGTAATCTATAGAAACCTCTTCTTAAAGGCATTATGAGATATCATTCGAAATTCATCGGATGTCTAAGCTGGGCAGTTTTAAGAATATCCAACCGATGGTGGTTTTACTAGAGATCTTTTGAATGGTGTCTCATGGTCATTGTGTAACCATCTTTTACATGACATGGTTTTAGGCCGGTGTCCTAGAAAGGATCATCTGATCTCTTTAATCTAAGCCAAGTGACCATTTTTGAGTATGGTCAAATGGAATTGAGCATTGAAATCGAAGTGAGGGATAGAGGTAGTTTCCTTGCCTTTGACTGGACATGAAATTTGAAAAAACATATTTAGATCATCTTTAGTATTCTATAGGCATGATTTGGAAAGAAATTATTTATGTTTCAAGTGTCATGACTCGGAATTGGATGTTCAAGGTTAAGACCTCAGGTGGGGAGCTCCTAAGGCCACTTAACAAAGAGACGAATACATGGCCATTTCTAGGATTAAATTACTTTATAATGACTCATATTGAAGTCCAAGATCTAGCTATGATCACTAGTTTGATTTTTAGTGGTTTATGTACTGTATCCTCAAGGTGTCTCTTGAAGGTGAGTTGGGTGTTATGATATACAACACATCCTTTTCAATGGTTTTTCGCATCCTGAGTAAGTCTGGTGTTGTTTATGATATTTCCCAAGGATCCTCAAGAATGAGAAGTTCTAAGGTGGTAATATTGTAGCGTCCCATGTTTTGGATGGGGTTTAATTTTCAAGAGTTTATGAACTTTTCATTCGGTGGAGGGGATGGATTATAAACCAATCCTTGGAACATAATTCTAAGAGTTGGGCCACTTATATGTGATGTTTTTAGACATGGTTAAAGGCCTGAGGAGTACCAAGAATGTTTCATTGAGTTTTTGGAGCACTCAAATAGAGAGACTCTAGCTCAGGAGTAGTTGATTAGGGCGTATGGTTTGTCTAGAAACATGTGTCCATTAGGTGAAACCATGTGGCCTAGTCCAGTAAAGAATGAGGTGACACATAGTTTTCCTAAAATATGTGAGCTGGGTTGCATATCTATGTTGGTGTTCTGCACATTATTAAAAAGGTTCCTCGTATGTTGTGCATTGTTTGCCTAACTATGTGAGATAACAATGTGGGGTGTAGCTTCTATGTAGTAAAGCCTACATAGTTGAGGCATGGTTATTCAAACTATTCATCCAAACCATGAGGTCCATTAAAGAGCTTGGAAATATAAATTTGTTTCCAAATGGCTTATTTGTTTCTCCTCTATCCTTCTCCCTTACTCATGCGTGCAATAGGATCTTGATGAGATCTTCCTCCTCTTCCTATTCTAGGATTTGATCTAGGATCTCTATCAATTTTCTATTTCACTCATCATCAATTTCATTGGAACTACATTAGTTATATCTCAACTCCTTATGTTTCTCTTCTTTATTTAACTCACCTTACTAAATGCTAAACCCATGCGATCAGTTTTTCTATATTTTTAGTTCATTTTAAAATTACTTTGTTTCTTTCTATTCTGGATCAAATTGAATCTTGATACCAGGTGTATAAACCATCCTATGTATGAGGTAGTAGTTCTAGTTTATTTTCCCTAAAATTTTCATTTTTTATATCATATTTTTGTTGTGCCTCAAACTAGACATTTTTCGGGTGTCGCTCTTAAATCATTAAATGCCTTGGATTAAAAGGTCATCCCATGTCTTAACTGCCTTAGACTCCATTACATGGTTAGAGGTTATAACCTCAACCCGAATCATCCTACAAGGGTTATTTCAATAATTTTTCCTAGTTTTTTAACCTCAACCCAGTGTTGAGACATCCCCTTATAGTGTCCTCTCAATTGTGTTAGTTGATATGCTTTTCTTTCTTGGAACGCCTTTTAGGGTGAAATTTTGTATGGATTTATAAATGATATCATTGAATTGAATCAAGTGGATTGTTTATTTATTTATCTATTTTCTAATAAAACCCATCTATTGAGTTGTGAATTCTTTCTATTTAAAAAAGGAAGTGATGAATGTTCTATATCTGGCTTGGATTTCCTTTAATTTTATAATTGAATTGATACAGGGTTATGACCCTCTCATAGTGATCATGATTGTGTTATGACTTGTTGTGGACACGGACTTATTTGATTATAATTATATTTTATTAGGGGAATGAGTTAATGTATGGATTGATGTAAATGATAAATGAACTATATTAAAGGGATCTGATGTTCCTAGAGTGATTTTGGTTTCCTTTTTACATAATGTTGGGATAAGGGCTCACATGGAAAATAGATTTCCTATATTGATGATGATTGAGAGACCTAGAGTAGGGTTTTTTTCATGGTGTGTCACACTCCCTTGGTCAGGGATGGTTGGAATGGTGTTCACATCAATTGGGTTACTAGGAATGATGTTCCACGCCCCCTCGTATAGGAGTTTGTGTATGGTACACCTCGCTACTGACTCTGAAACTTGGCATGGTAGTCTATATTCATGATGTGATATGGGAATGACCTATTTTCCCTTGATTATGATACTCATCATGGGGTCTTATATTTATTATCATACTTGAGCATGGCCCTCCTACTGATATACATAAGATCTTTGGGCATAATGACCCTTACTCATTATTGTGAGATTATATTTATTATTATTAGTATTAGTATTATTCATGGACACTTGAGTTACGTCCTAGGCCCTAGATAATACTATATATCCAAATATATGGATATAATAATCACTATTAACAAATTTTATATATTTATATAGATATATAAATATATTGAAATATATATATACTATAACCTATAGTAAGATTAATATTGGCCTAGTCTAAAGTAGGTATAGTCAACCAGATGTCCTTGAGGAACCTAAACCTGACTAATTTACATTTACTATTACCTCAACAATTATCTTTGATATACATTAATGCTACATTTTAATGTAATAACATACTGAAATATGAATTATACACCATTGGTGGTGGCCTACTGACTTTATCTCACACCCTGTTTGGGATTTAATTGTTCTAGGGTACCCGAACCGATCATATGTTTGTAGGATCAGGTACCTAGGTTGTACATTATCACTATAACCCTTCTTAGCTAGGTTGGATTATGGTATTAGAAAACCGATATGGTTCTCATGATACTATTTTATATAGTTTTAGTGTATTTTATTTATTTTTATCCATTTTTAGTCTTGATTGTATTTTACTCTAGTTGTATGCCTATTATGCACTATATCATATTTATACATGAATCATTCACTCATTTACTATTACCTATCAGTTTATTTATATGATTATTACTTAGTTATTTATTTATTTATCTATATTTATTACTAATATAGATGGTATAGTCCCCCCATTTTACCTCTTTTACACCCTCACTACATGTCGACAACCTCTGACATACGGGGAGGCATGCTTGAGGCCTAGTGGCTAACCAGATCAGGGCACTATTTAGTGGATCTCTATTCAGGATACTAAAAAGTACACATATCTATATATACTAAATTTATCTATAAAAATTATGAATTATCTATATCCACCACTTTATTAAACCATAAAGATTACTCACACCTTAGTATAATCTAATTTAAGAATCTTTGTGTCCCTTTCACACTTTCCTCCAAATGGAGGCTCGGAAATCATTCATTATAAAATATCATGACATATTTAAATTGGTTTTAGTTCAAAAGTATCTAAATTCTTATCTTTATAGAAATTTTTAGACACTTATCATTTACAAGACCAATTCAATGATGCCACAATTGGGTGTGATATGTGACATTTTAACTTGATTCGTTATCGATTTCCAACACTTTATTATCACATAATGGTATATAATTTCATTATTGTGATGTGTCCTATAATGATAAATATAAAAGTGATATCTTTTATTCCAAAACATTAATAAAAATCCATTCTTTTCTAAACATTACACGGATATAATTTTTTTGGTAATACTCGTTACATAATAACATTTATTCAAGACTATAATCATTCATCTTGGAAATGTAATGGGGTTGTCTCATATAGCCAAGGTAGCTAGTTTTTCTCCCTTGGAAGCTCAAAGATTTACCTCACCTTTGGAAAACTTCATTATAATTGGTTATGATATTTAGATAATAATTTGGGCACTAAAATTTATATCTAATACCCAATAGATTAATATGGAAATATTACACTCAAATACCAATTCAATTGAAGTTTCCCCTTACATCCTTTTAGTGGTCCACTTTTTCATCTGAATACCATTATTTTCATAGGTAAAACATTATGTAACATATTATCTTTTTTCCTATAGATATTCAACTTATTATATGGTAAATGTGAAGAAACCCTATACTTAGAGGTAGTTTTATATATTTTAACCTTTTTATTCCTCTTATTCACTATAGGGAGTCCATATTATTCATTCTTCATTTTCTTATCTACTTAATGAATCATATTTAAGAGTTATGGGAGAGATTTATCAATATTGTTCAAATTATAATTCACCATAATTTTTTAGAATCTCTGAGGTAGTGAGGAAAGCACTAGATCGATGCACCACTCATCAGGTAGATTCAAATACAAGATATTAAAACACTCAATATAAAAAAACATTTTGATTATATGGGGTATGGATGGTGAACCTTCTCCAATAATGTACATAAGAAGTTACTTGTAATCTCATAACACACTTTTCCTAGATTCTCTTGTTAATGATTGTAGATATAATACAACATGATGCATAAACATCCTCATGAATATTTTACTGCTCACTAGACATGTAAGATAACATAAGAGACTCGATAACCAATGCATCATCAAAATTATTCTAGAAGAAAGTGTGACCTTCCTCACTAGCCTCTTTTGAAGGATTTTTCCTTGGAACATGGGAATTAATCACATATAATTTCCACTCATGGTGTAGTATGATACAAGAGTTCATATACCACACATTGAAATTCATAATAGTGAGGAGATTATATTTCTCTAATATTGATCATAGAGATAACTTCATGGTTGTAATATTTACTATTTTCTATAAAATAATTAATTTATCTTGATTACCAAAAATTTGATGTTATAAATTTTATTTATTATCATCTTGTTATTTTATTTAATCCAAAAATCCCTCGGTATTAGACTTGGGATATACTATCTCATGGTTATTATAGAAGAAATTATCCCTATTTACATCCACATAACTCATAGGAAGTCCTGGTTAATTTACTTAATGTTATTTAGTTAGATTGGTCTTACCAACTACATTAAATCACAACTATTTGATCTATTGAGTGGACTACTCAATCATCAAATACATGACTTTGATTTCCATAACACTTTCCTTTATGTTAAATTGTGTATTTTGAATGAAAATACTCTTGATTTTGACTTATTCAAGTCAAACCAAAACATTCAAAAGAACCCCCTGATAATAGAAATGTCTTAATGAGGTCCCAACCAACACTTTGATGTATGGTTTATTTCTAAATCATGTAATAAAATAATTTATATACATAATAATTTATTTGAGATACATTTAACTTGATGTGTAAATATTCTTCATTTTATCCATTTACATACTTATTAATGTAATTTTGATTTTACATAATTAAGTAACCATGTCTTTATAAAATAATTTATTCATAACTAATTTATTTTATTCCGTCTTCCATGATTGTAAATCCATTTATTTTATGTGATCACATTAAATAATCTAATAAACATAGATAAATATAAATGAACTGGTTATAAATAAAATAAGTATATATAGCATGATCATGATATTTTCTATTTGTTGGTTTATCAATAATATATTAAAATAACTCTTGTCTCTAGGGTAATAACTCCTTGAACTAATCTTGGTTTGAATTACAACATTCCACTTGTCCACCAATGTATCTCCTTGGTTGGATTCATGTCGGCTTCAATATTTAACCATCCCTACTCTCCTATGAGCTATATCCTTAACATATTATTTAATTACATTTAGGATAGGGTAACAAGGGGTGGTGGTTTATATAAAAGTAACTATGGACATGTATGTATGTATATAATAAATAAAAGGACATTATTAAGATATTATCATTTAATTTAATAAAAACTATCACAAAACCCATGAAATAATAATTAAATTAAAATAAACTCAACACATACATAGGTTGGTCAAGGTCATGATCATACATGCATAAAAATAGTATGAATTTAAAACTAAATATAATTAATTTCAATTAATTTTTTATTATGATAAAATTACCTTATTAATAAATTAATTATATTAATAAATAATTCATTCATTTATCATAACTATATATCATACAGTCATGGACATTAACATCATCTATAATTTAAAATAAATTATATAAATTAATTTGATTTAAAATTGATTAATCATTTGATTTGTAATAGAGAAAATATAGTGTGTACCCCTCTGAAATACTCAGTGTCATATATAGTCATTATTGTCTACTACGTACTTACATGGCATGTGTCACACATGTTGTATCATGATATTACATGGTTGGTAGTTCCATGAATCAATATAAGTAGTTGTATTAACATTTTATGAAACATAAAATGTGTTAATATATGAAATGTATACCACATTTAATTATCATGAAGTAAACTGTGTGTACGATGACTGTACACGATCAGTAATTCCAAAATTTACACAAAAAATAATTACAAATTTAATACTATGTAAAACTCCATCACGTGAATTTTATGATAGTTACATTTTATATATTTTGGATTAATTTCACAATTAATTTACTTTGATATAATTAATTTACATGGAGTATAGCTTTTCATGGCATGTACTTTGTATAAATGGGTATTAGTAACATGATGCATACAGGCTGCTACATGTTTTTCACCCCTTTCTGTTGTCATTCACAATACATTAATAGGGAATCAATGTATAATATTATTGTAAATTTATGTGTTACACAATTTTTACCCCAACTACAAGTCATGTAGATAGAACTAGCATGTGTTGTTTATATTTAAGTCATTATATGGTGTGTATTCAATATATGTTGTGTAATTTGACTACATAGTTTTTGAGTATCTCAAAATTCCAAATTGTGTGAGGTTACATGGTGTTTACACCAGATAAACACTATTTAAACCCTAAAATCAAGTTCCATTTACTATTTGACACACCTGGCCTAGGGTGTGAAAAATATTATTTCTATATTTCTTAGTGTAGCATAGTGGCTAACCAAGGTCGTATCTCTTGAGAATATTTTGCAGTCAATCCCTCACTAATCCCAAAACAACTATTTTATTTTTTTATATTTTATAAAAAATATAGAAATAGGTGGTGGTTTTGTAATTAGAATGAAATCCTATGAACAAACATGCAGATTCAAATGAAAAAAAATGGATGAATTCAGTAAGAAAGGAAGTTCTCCCAAGATATTCATCTAGAGTGAACCTTCACTGTCTTATTATTAATTTTATACCTACATAATGAACCCACACCATCCTATGTGTGATCATCCTCTTCTTCTCTAATTATGAAAATACAGTGCACCTAATGATCTCCAAGTACACTACACATCCACATCACCCATGGTCAGTATATTAAAGAGTTCCTCAATAGATATACCCAAAAACTCACATTCCTGATATAAAATCACACCCATTCTACACTAAATCACTAAGGATCTATTATATTACCTTATGAATATATAAGGTATATAAAATAGTGTATAAGGACAATATTCCCCTAATAAAACCATATTGGGGACACAATTTCATCACTGCCCACTATTTATCATCCTTGGAATAACTCTAAGAAGGTATGAAACATTTAAAATATGAATTTTTAAAAACATGGTTTAAACAATAGATTGAACCCCTATAGATTCCTCAAGTTAGTCACTCACTATAATAAGTTTGAGGGATCCCAATGAAGTCTGATAGTGAGAATAAGAGAGGGGGAGAGAAATAACATAGTTTATTAAAAATATCAAGTGTGAATACAATATAAAAATAAAATAAAATACAGAGGAAAAATAATATAAAATATGATAGAAAATTTCTCCACTAAAACCCTTAATTTGTGAATCCCCAATGAATAAACCCAATTTTCTTTTTTTTAAGTTCTCTAATTCCTTTTTCTTTAGGTAGTCAAAATAATCATGAGATCCCTGCTTATTTGAATGTTGAATTGTTTATTTATTCCCTTGTGGTCTTCCTTCATTCCTATGATCTAGGATTCCCCAAAATCTAGAACTTTACTTATTAATTTTTATCTAAATATCATGAATGAATTATGTTTAATATTTAATTATTGTAATCTGTGTGGTTACCCATGATTGATTGCACGAATGATGATGTGGCGTAGGGATTTGAGTTATAGCATAGTTGATCCTATGATGTCTTGATTTTACTTATCCAAAGTCACCCTATGTATTCCTAATAGAAAATATTAAAAAGGGAATTGACTCATACAAAGTATCATATTACTCATTTAAAGTCCAATATGACTCTTCTAAATTTGATTTTTACTCATTTGAACTCCTTTCTAACTCATCTAAACTACTATCTTTTTCATCTAAACTATGTCAAAACTCATCCAAAGTCATAGTGCCTATGTCCATTCTTCATGTAGGAGTGAAAAATTACTCTTTTTAAGTACATTTTTCAGTCATAAAAAGTTATAGAATTACTCACCAGAAGTAGCACTTATCCATATTTCACTCTATAATTATAGCCATATTCTCTCATTATTAATGAATGAAATAAAATTACACTTATGAATTAATATAAATTAATCATTAACATGATAACTTAATCAAAACATATAATAAATGTATGTATTTTATAAATAAATCCATAATTAAATAAAATAATTAATTTATCAACAATTAAGTCATTTTCACACTTAATTCAAAATTATTCTTATATAATAAATATGCTAAAATTGCCTATTAAATGATAAAATTGGTGTTTTAAAATCATTAAAATACAAAGTGAAATATATGAAAATATTGGATATTTCAATTTTCCCACAATAAAAATTACGTACCTCAGTAATAATTTATACTAAGGCTATTTCATATTTCTCAAGATATTAATGACATCACTTTTCAATTAAAACACCTAAAAAATATCATGCCTACTACATGGAAATCAATTCCTTACCTCCCAAAACATATCATAAAATTTCCTTCAATCACTTCTTAATCCTCAAATTATTCTTTTACATTACTCAATGAAAATGTATCAATCTTCACTTAAATATATAAAAGTGTATATTTTCTAATTCTTAAGAGCATGCATGATTTTCATAATATCAATGCCTTCCTTGAATCTTCACTTCACAAAGTAATAAAATAGCTTCAATCATGAGGAATTTTACCTAGGTTGTTATATGGATAAAGTGTTGGTAGGTTTTAAATGTAAAAATCTATTCAGCTGGAATGAGTAGGGTTATCACTCTAATATGATGTAAAATGTATTAAAGATGTTTAATCTCAATAATGGATCCTCACCCACACTCCCCTTTTTTCAAAACTTTTATCTCTGAATACCTCTTTATTTTTTTTCAATTACCACACTTATAAATTTTAGCATCAATAATATTTTATTTCCTTTTCCCTCTTTCATAGAATCTTCACCAAATTAATTTTATGTCTATAATTTTCATGTAGTTTTGAATTTTAGTGGGAAAGAGTGGTCTCTTTAGGTCATCAAGCAGTGTCAAACTCCAAAAATAGAAATTAATTGTATTTTTTACAAATCTTCACATCTTCATAGCAGGTATTTTCTTCCCATATAGAATATAAAATAAGATATAGTACTCAAAAAATAGCTTCAACAGATGTCAGAATAGTATAACCCGTCTCAGCTTCCCAACGACCTTGTATATGAGTTCAACACTATTTAGGAAATTACTTCTAGATATGGTCAAAAAAGGATAAATATCATATAATTTGGCTATATAATAAAGTATTTTAGGGATACTGGGGGCAAAATAAAAGGCCAAATATTAGGGTAGGGTTGAGATAGAAGTTTGATGTAAAAAATGGTCTTTTCAAAGTGAAACCTCAATAATTTTTAACACAATTAATGAACCCTAAAAACATTTAATTATAAAATAATATAAAGTTATATATTTCACATAATTCCTAAATTCTCTCAATTAAAAGAGAAGTGGTATGTAAATTTCAAAAAATGTTTTGAAACCTCTTAGGTTGGGAAAATTATTCATTAAATAACACTTGTTCACATGAGTTCCACATTTGATCAAACTTAAATAAATGAAATGATTAAAAATAAAGAAAAATATATATTTAAAAGTAATTTAAACCCTTATAAATTATAATCAATTATATTTTTAAAAACATCATGATTGTCTAAATTTTCCCACAGTATTCAATAAAGCTTAGTATTCCTAAAAACACTTAAAAAGTAAAAAATATAAAATAAAAACATGAAACAAAATAAAATATATTGGTACCAATACCCCATAATTAGACTATTACCACCCCCTTTGGATTAAATAATGATCACAAAATCATTCTACGTAGAACTTAATTGGGCAGAAAACAAAATAAATTATAAAAGGAGTAATGCATCCTAACTTATTAACAATGGTAGCTTTTAGTTAATCACATAAATTCCACACAATGGAAACATAAAATTAAATGAAAGAAACAAAAAATAAGAAATTTACTAAATTTAAATTAAATGAAAAGAAAATAAAGTGTAAATAAAAATAAAAAAGATATATTTAGGTTTCATACCTAAGTTGGTACTGAGGTTTTACTGTCCCTTAAGGTGGTTCCAAATTTTATATAAAATCTAATGCTGGGTGGGATTTCTTTAACATAAACCACCAAATATTATTTCTCCTAATGATATTTATATTAAATTTTTTGTATATTATCCCCTGTATAGAGTATATAAAATCTATATCCATTGCAATAAGGTATAACTTATATGGTGGGGTGGGAAAAAGAATGGGTCCTCCTCATTTTATTTAGACACAAAATCTTTGGAAACATCTTCAACATACAAGGCTTTGTAAAAATTTGTTTCATTAATATAATTATAAAAGGGAATGTAGTGAATAATTATATTTTAATGGAAATAAAATAAGATGAATAAATATTAAAATCTCCATCTTTAAAGTAGGTAGCTTGTGACTCAATTTATTTAGAAAACGAAACTATAAATTCTTATTTTACTCCCTTAGTAATATATTAAACTAGTTTAGGTAACATCGTATATTATTTACTGGTTGTATCTTCTCATTATCTTCACTCTCTAAGGAAATCCATGGACTAGACAAATCTTCTAAAAAGTACTTTTAGGATTCTTACCAAAATTATTGGTCTTCCACATGTGTATTAGTATAAAATATTGCTTTATGAAACTCCTTTAGTAATGTAGGAGTGATTTAAGTATCATATCCTCATGTAATAACTTCTAATCCTCCTAAATTTATTTAATATAAAAGATGGGTGAGGAGATCTCTTTATCCTCTTGTTATGGTTCTTTATTCTCTAGCTACTACTCATTAGATGTAAGGAGATATGTAATTAAAATTTTCATGTGTTTTATCGCATCTTTCAATTTTTATTCAATCCCTTGAAATAGAGCATCTCTATTATCAAAAACATCTCCTATAATTTTCACCTAATTGTAGTTTTTCCCTGCATAATACTCTAAATTTGAATGAATCATTGATAGTTATTTTTTATTTTTTTATTATGAAAATAATAAAAAATACATACAAAATGTGAAAAGAAATAGAGAATGTATGAATGGATTGGATTTCTGTAAATGGTTCCAAATTTTGAAAAACCTGTTATGGGGTATGAAAAATATTGTTTTTGTTTTTCCTAATGTAGTACAGTAGAAAACTAGGTTCATCTCTCTTAAATTTATTTTGTAGTCAATCACTCAGGAATCCTCAACACTTTAGTTTATTTTTTGTGTTTTTAAGATTAATGAGAACTAAATAAATAGAGGTGGGTTTGATAATTGGATTTAAAGACTTGGAAGAAACATACCAATGAAAATATAAATAGATTGGATGGTTTGGGAAAGAAATAAAGTTCTCCCAATTAAATCATATAGATAGAACATTCATTGTTTTATTATTAGTTTCATACCTAAT
Organism: Viscum album; assembly: GCA_963277665.1. Lineage (NCBI taxonomy): Eukaryota > Viridiplantae > Streptophyta > Magnoliopsida > Santalales > Viscaceae > Viscum > Viscum album. The sequence continues at coordinate 1,997,815,923 of OY728151.1, forward strand.
TAATGAATACACTACATTATTTGGGTGACCATCATATTATGCAATGGTTTTGAATATATAGTGCACTTAAATATTATTATGTACACTACACATCCACCTATTCCAAGGTTAGTAAGTTATAGGTCCCCTAAATCGAGGGAACCACCATCCTCAGCTTATAGGTATGTAATTGAACACATTCAATACTAAATCTAAAAATCTTCATCACATGAATTTGTGATAATATAAGGGAGGAAAATAGTTTTGAGGGAGAAGATGACCTTAATAAAACCATTTTAGGGACACACTATCATAATTACCCACTATTGATTCTCTATTGAATAACTATAAGAATATATGAATATTTTAAAATAATAATATGTAAAGACATGAGTTCGACACTGGATTCAACCCCAAAAATATACCTTGTATTAGTAACTCACCATTGTGAGTGTAAGGGATAATAGTTAAGAAAGTTATATATAGAAAAAAGGGATATATATAGATAAATAGAAAATATTTTATTATAAAATATCACCTGTAAATACAACATTAATGGATAATAAAATAGAGAGTAAAACTAATTTAAAAAATCATAGAAAAAATACATTTCCAAACCATTCATGATTGAATCATCTCTGAATTAAATATATATTTATTCCATTTTAATGTTTCTCCATTTACTCCTTCATCCAGTCAAATCCTAATGAGTTACCTACTTATTTGAATTTTTAATTGTTTCCTTCTTCCCTTGAGGTTTTCCTTTATATTCACAATCCATCCTTCCATAAACTCAATAGATTTCATCCTTATTTTTTTATTTAAATTTCAAGAATTAATTACTATTGATATTCATATATTAAAATCTATTTTATTACCTATGACTGGTTTCATGAATGTGGATATGGCTCTAGGGATTTGGGTTATAGTGTACATGATCCTTATGTAGTCTCAGTTTTACTCATTCAAAGTTACCATGTGCCTTCTTTTACAAATAGAAATTAAAAAAGGTATTGACTCATATAAAGTAGAATTTTAATCATCTAAAGTTCAACATAATTCATTTCAAGTTATATTTTATTCATCATAACTCCCTTCTGACTCATATAAATTGTTCTCATACTCATCCAAACTCCTTTATGACTCATCCAAAGTCATGGTGTCTTTCAAAAAAAATCATATAGGAGTAAAAAATGACTCTTCTAAATTATAGTTTCCATTCATATAAAATTAGACATTGGCTTATCCAAAGTAAATAATAGCTATATTTCACTCCATGTTTTCATGTATATTCTCTCATTATTATAGAATGAGTCAAAATGAAACTTCCAAACTACTGCAAATGATGCCTTAACGAGCGAAATTAATCAAAAATAATAATTGTATAACATTTTAAACTAAATATAAAATTTAATAAAGATAATTATTTAATTAATTAATAATCGATTTTAACAATTAAATACAAATTATTCATATATATTAAATATGTGAAAACTACCCATTGAATAATAAAATTGTTGGATTAAAGTCATTAAAATATATATTGAAATATATGTAAATATCAATTCTATCATTTTTAAACACACTTTGTGTCATTATTTCATGTACTCTTCTCTGACAAGATGCATCGTACATTGTTTGGATCGTCCCAGTTTTCTATGTTTGAGTACACTATGTCAAATTTTCAGTTAAATTCCATGAATCGATGTTTCTTGGACCGAATGGAACCTTAAAATTTGATCTTTAAATTATATTAATATTTTATTCACATGTTCCTGGTCACATGAAGGTGAATGAACACAATATCTAAAATTTTGGATAAAATAAAAAAATTAGAAATTAAAAACTAAAAAAATGCATAATTCAATAAATTATTAAAAGATAATTTTTAATTCATATGTGACCACTATGATATAACATTAAGGTTATAGGGAATAATATAAATCGTTGATCCCATGCCCAATAATTATTTCCATCAGTTACTTCAAATAATCATAACATGATGAAAACAACCCCGGAATATTCAAAGAGAGGATCCTTCACATATAATTTTTAATTAATTTATAAATTAATAATTACCTTGTCTTGTTATTATTTCTTATTTTTAAAATCTATTAACCTATTATTTTCATAATTTTGGTACATCAAAGGAACGAAGTGTAAAATTACTCTAATGTTATCTATATATGCTTCAAAAACCTTGCAATGTCACTATATAATCAGTGGGTTCTTGCATGAATGACTCTCACCGATTTAATCATTCATCATTTATCTTAATAAGAATTACTTAAAAGCATGAAGAATTATTCTAATTATTTTGGGGACTTGAGAGGGGGGGATTGAATCTCTTTGTTCTTAATAGTTTTATATAGATTTTTCCCACTATGTATTGAGAATATTCCCTCTATAGAATGTTGTGCACAATAATTCTATTTCCTATAAATGATATGACAAATTTTATATATCTAGGTTAGAGAACTGGTTATTGCACATAGGCCCATGATCATCCTATTAATCCTTAGATAACCCTACATAAAATAATAATAATATTTTATTATTATTTTCTTGATATGTATAATACTCACAGATAATTTAAATATAATTTATTAAATATTTAATATATCATTCCCATAAGACCCTTAACATAGTCCTTCAATCCTCCTCGACATTTACTAAACCTTGAATAATGACTGTTTTTTTAAATTAATTAATATCGTATAATTATTCATTCAATAAATAAATAAAAATAAATTTGATTAACATAACTAGAATAATTATCATACCTCATGACCTAATAATAATATTTATTCTAAAATTAAATTTAAATATAATATAACTGAGGATCTAGATAAAATTAGTGTAGGACCCTCTAGGATTCTTTCTTGGTATAATTAGGCTGACTAGCCTAAATTTCAAGTTTAGTGTCTAGAAACACATTATAAAACCCAGAGCAAAATAATTTAATGTTCTAAAGATAAAAACCTCCTATAAATGCTCACTATATAATATAATCCCATTGTCTTAGTATCTCCTAATGAAGATTTCATTGCATGCATCATTAACTCATCAACTTATATGATCGATATATTTTCTTTAACTTCCTGAAATGAACTTGTTAATAAAACTTCCATATTCATGTACTTAATTAGGAAATGTCATTTCAATAAAAAACCTGTAGATATCTACTTCCATTAAATTAATAAGCGAAACTCATTTCTTGACTTATTCATTAATTTTATATAAATTTTGATTCAACCAACATATCCTACCTCATTATGACCATGGGTAATCCTGACTTTCATCAATAAATATATGTATGTGAATCATGATATTCATTAATGATAATATCAATTTTAAGGACTAAAACACACATCCATGGATAGGAATATCCAATGACACATATAAAATGTGGAATTCATATGGGTGGTTCTATTCTCATAACCTGCTCTCTTGGATATTACCAAGTGAAAACTTCATGAGATGAAGTCTAGATGTTTTATGATCTCCTAACACCTAATATCTTGAATCATTTTTCCCCATTAAATAAATTTATCCCAGCGATAGAATGGGAATTTATGAATATATTCACAATAATTCATGGTTATCATCCTAACTGAGGATTGTTATAACCATAACATTTTGTAAATAATATAAGGAAATTATAATATTAAATGATGTATATATGACTAATAAACATGGGATAATATATTTATTAATATTTTTTAGTCAAAAGTAAAAAGTTTTTTTCTACTTAACCAACTCTAACAAGGGATATCATAAGGAATTTTTTATAATAATAGACCACTGCCTTATCATGGTAGTTGAGATATCGGTGTCCTCTCATATCATATGAAGATTATTGTGGTTGATTTCATCCCCATGTGAGTGATATTTTATCATTTATTTCTTTGTGATCAAAATAATGTATAATTTATTGATATAATCAAATATTTAGTTCAAAACATTCAAGTTATGCCTTTTATATTTTGTGTCCTTCACAACATGTTGGTTCTATGGTGATTGATCATGAAAAAAATAGGTTTCTTCCACTAGGTCGATCATGTGATTGTCCTAAAAACCCATCAATGTTATGAAATCCATGATCATATTTGAATTAATTTGTTTTTTTTTCTGTCTTTGTGAATAACATGGATGTCTAAAGGTGTTTCAAGTTATATCATAATGTATGATATAACATAGTAGAATGTCAGCCATCAGATTAATTTTCCTGGATTTACAATATAGGATATCATAATTGTTTTTCTTACTCTTTGGGTATGAATGGATTATATCATAGAGTATAAGAGAATTAAAATATGTGGTTTTGTTCTATGGTGTATGTTATGATATAAGTAATATCATACGCTACAATTAAAACTTAGGTATTTTGAAAACCTAGCATCAAATTATAATTGTAATATAGGAGATATCTCTAATTATGATTGTGTATTTCATAAGAATTATTTATCTATAGTTGTAAGGTAAAATTGCACTAATTGTCAGTGTTTACCTTATCACCGTCTAGGATTTGTCTCTTAAGTAAGGTTGAAGAGGTGATCCTTATCAGATTAATCAAAAATCCTATAAAAAGTCACATATTATGATAGGTGTCTATTTAATTAACAAAAACACCAACATAACATAGAAAATTGTGACTTATGATTGACAATATGGCTATCAATCATAAAATTTGTCTTAGGAAAAAATGGTGAAATTTAATTTTTTTGGAAAATTTTATAATGGTTTAAATTTTTTTAATAAATTATAAGGGTTGGGCATTGTAAATAGAAATTTTCCCTTCCCAAATTAAATAAGAAATATTAATATTAATATATGATTATAATCAAATAAATAAAATGTCTATTTATCTATTTGTTCCTTTTAAATATTCATGTTTATAAATTATTTATGAAATGTGAATATTCTGTGTACTTTAATTTATATGATAAATTTATTTTTATAAAATTTTAATTCCATGCATTACATACTAGGTATAAAAATATAATATTTAGTTTTCATCTACCTTGACTTCATTTTGTAATTAATTTTATTATTTTGAATTTATTTATTCAAAATAGTTTATACATATTAGTATATAAATTTATAATTTAACTAAAATATTTATTCAGTAAATTAACCTTGGGTATAGGAACTTTGGATCTAACATCCCACTAACTGGAAGGATTATAACTTATTCTTGAAAATTTTGGGTTGGAGCTCTATGGCACCATGTTTACTCATGTGAAAATTTTAATTTTCATATAATTTTAAACCATTATTGGAAAATAGTTTCATGTATCATATTTATGGGATGCATTTAGATATGTGAAAATATGTTGGTATTATATTTTTTGGTGAGTAAAATTAATTTTGAGTTGTGTAAAGAGTTACACATTAATAAATTTTGAACATATTAATTTTTTGGATGAAATAATGATTCTAAAACTAAATCTTTAGAAGCATTCACATGTATAGAAATAAAACATGAGATAATAAAAATTACATGGGATTTAATAATTATTGATTTAATATAAATTTGATTTATATTAAATTATTGAAACTTTAAAAGAAACCCCCTCAAATACTAAGTGTTATATTTATTACAAACAAACAAACTTTCAAGACGTTGATTATCTAACCAATAGGTCATGATAAAGTTATTTTCTCATTGATTATCTTATGTAAGGCATGTTGTCTATTAGTGACCCTAATAGGATTTGGTTCCCATATTAAATAGTAATATTTAGGTTAAAATTGACTAGGAAACCCTAATAATATTTTGACACTGGAGTAATATTGTTCATTATTCTCTATATGATGGATTTGGGAAAAGGTTTATATACTCAACTATTTAAGATTCATATTTTATATGATTGGAATAATACCCTACACAAATAGCTAAGTGATAGTGAAAATGTTAAATCCACCTAAAACAAAGAAAAATGTAGTCCTTCTCCAACTAAAATAATTATTTTTAGGGTAAATATTTATTGGGATTACTTTCATTAAAATTCCTTAATAAAAATATATTAAACATCATACTCACCCATAGATATTTCTTTATTGAAGATGTTGTCTTGAATCATGTTTATCATTTTAAGTTATCTTATATGTATAAACTAAAAAACTATTTGATATTGGTATATCAGGTTGATAAGTGTTTTCAAGTATAATAATTCTGAGAATATAGTGGATTTTATATAAATTAATTTTTCCAACTCTGACTCATGTTTATTAGAAATTGTGTGTGCATCACACATTTTTTTTTATAAATAGAGACTAAGAGATATGAGATAATTGAATAAAGGTGAAGTGAATTAATGTGTTAAAAATAGATAAATATCTTTTTTATTATTGGTTATCACTTATGATCAAATTATACCTAGTATATTACCCTTATAATTAAAAAAAATATTATTATATTGTTTATAGAACCCTGAGATTTTAGAATATTTTATCTTTAAAAAAATTTATGTGTTCAATAGATTGTGATACACGCAACACCAAACTTAAGTGAATAATTATTTATTAAAATAAATAATTAAATGAATTATTATATATTTAAATGAAATTTGATAAAAATAAATGACCTTTTAATAATTATCAAATTCACTTAAGGAAATAACACTATTTCTTAAGAAAATATTTTTAAATATCTTGTTTAATTATGAATTTTTCTTAAATTTAATATATTTATTGAATAATATAAATATAATTTATTGGTAAATTTTAATGTATAGTTAGGAAAATAAATTAAGTACATTAATTAAATGGTTAATTAATTATAAATAATGTCATTCTAATAATTCTTGGTTAACCAGAGATGTTTTGTTTCCATATAGTGTTTCATTATATATGTTTTTATTAAAAAGATAATCTCTCTCATTTTTAGTATTATAAAAATATAATTTTATTTTTCATACATGTATAAAAATTAATTATCAACCATTCATTGATTATCTAATGGTTATAAATGAAGTTAAAATCATTTAAAGGTAAAAAGTTATATTTTTTAGAAAACTATTTTTTATATGTGCAATGTATTTTACCTTAATAAATTAAATTAATAAAAATTGGTAAATTATTTTAATGAAATTTATAGAAAATATATTCATTAAAATAAATTTAAATTCATATAATAGTTTTTACTAGTAATGGTATGGGAATAAAATAATTTTCTTGCTTAAAGATATAATTTTAAAAAAATTGATTTTATGAGTTTTTTGTGCATATTATATAATTAATTACTTCCACCATTAGAAAATTATTATAATGAAATATATTATATATGTTGAAAATTAATTTTCATAAAAAATATCATCTAAATATTATTTTTTTTAATAAAAATAAGTTACCATGGTGAAAAGTTAAGTTGTCACAATAAGGGTTAAAATGGGTTTAAAAAGGTTTAAACTAAAGGATAAGGATTCTAATATCATAAAAACAATATCTTTATCTAATTGTATGAGTTTATTTAAACCTAAGATAATATTATAGTCCAAATTGGTATTATTTGGTTCCACTTATCCATGGTAGTGACTTTATATTATTTCAAAGTTTAGAGTACTTAAAAGGGTGTCACTCCCCTCACTTATAAAAGGTCACCTCCTCTACTAACTTAATTGAGAACATTATATTTACCATGATATTCCAGAATAACTTAAAAATTATCTTAAATATTCTATATATTTCCTTGTCTCATCAAAATACCAATCCAATAATTCTTATGGTGTAATCCAAATGAAGATATCCAAGGACGAGCTATATGTAGTAACTGAATTCTTTCAAGTTTTTTTCTTCTTATACCTCCTCAAAATATATTATAAAAATCATAATATAATTAAATTATTGTTTTTAATATACTTAAATATTAATATTTTGATGTAATAACTATTTTCTACCTCTTTTTCATCCAATATAAATTTAAAATGTTGCTCCTGCGTACATGGAGAATATTTCCTCAATGAAGCGATGTATTTCATTTTTCATCACTTCCTCACATGGATGGTTATAAAAATTTATTTAAAGAATATATGTGATATTTATGATATAATTATTATTTTTAAAGACAATTTATTATTTACCTTCTTTTATTTCTATCAATTGAAAAACTAAAACATCACTTGTTCGTATGTGCGGACTATCGTCTCCACAAAGTGATGTAATTCATTTTTCATCACAAACTTACATGGGTAGTTATGAAAAAGTATATAATTAATAAATATTATTAAATTATTAATATTATACAGATGTTGAAACCATGAACAAGTTCCAAGGATCAAAATCACTAAACCAAAACATATGTGTAAATCGAAATAATTGACACCAAAATATTGATTTTAACAAGGAGTTATTAATAAATGGGTAATTGAAAATTATAAGGGAATTAATATAGTAATATAGTTATGATTATGTTATTTTATATATTTAAAATAATTATAAATTTATCATATATTATTTTAATGTGAAAACAAAGTAATTCAGGACTTCAGGCAAGGGTTTATGTTACAATATCGCTTTTTATCAGGATAGTTTATGTTTCAATTTACATTGTGGGAAATTATATAATATTTATCTATTAAAACCCATATTTTTTCTTCTCATATGGTTATTTATTTTTTTTCATGTATTTTATCCACAATTAAACTCTTTTTTACTTAAAATAATGAAATAATATTTAAAATAAAATCTGACCATATTTATCCTTTTTTGTCAGGAATATTTTTCTTCCATATTAATGTCCCTTGAAATTATGAAAGAATTTTATTTTACATACTTCAAAGATTTTTTAAATTCATTTTATAATATATTTGACTTACTTTTCAATGGATTAAAAAATAACATTTACAATTTTTTCTGTTTGGGATGTATTTGACTTTTTACAAAAGTTTAAAATGAATATTTTTTAAAAGATTTATTAAATAAATTTATTTTTAATTATCAAATACGTTATTTATTCAAGTGATAAATTTATAAGTTTCTATGTTTTTTTAAACAAATGATTATTCCCATTATACTATAAATTTTTATTTTTCAAAAGTTACCACAATAAAGGGATGTTTCCTCTTGTTTTTCAAAGAATATTATTAATGATTTTATAAACTTATTTCTCATAAATTTTAACATCATTTAATAAATATTATGATTCACTAGGTATATGATCTAATGATAAAATCCAATTTATATATATATATATCTGTGTGTGTGTGTGTGTGTTATTATGAATATATTTTAATGATGTTTTTATGAAACTCGTTTCTTTCACATGGGTTAATAAAGTTATAATGAAATAATTAATGTTATTATGATCATATTGAACACATTTGTATGATTTTAGTTATTTAATCAGTGGGTATGGAATTATATATCCCTTAAACTCAATGGGTCAATCTGTATATCTAATTATATAATATGAAATGGAAGGGGGAAGAAACCAAATCCGCTATAGGACTCTTCCCACTATGTTTTTGGGAATGGGGATTATATTGGCTGGAGTATGTGGTAATAGGGGGTTAATTTCTCTTATAAAAGTTCAAAATAACAGAAGGAAAATTAATTTTTTAATGAAATTGAAAAAGATAAAGTGATTGAGAAGTAAAATATATGAATAAATAATTGATAAATTCAATATGTATTATAATTTTAATATCAAAGTAGATTGAGAAAGTAATCACAATGAAAATGAGTGTATTGAGTTTATTTGATTATGTTTATCAACAATAAATGATGTAGTTTATAAAAGTAAGGAGAGAAAAAACACAATTTGATAAGGAGTTTGGAAATATCTCAGTGTGAGCCCCTAATTCATCACCCATCAACTAGACACGTCCATAATATTAATCCCTTGATCTTGTAGGTGATCAAGAAACCAATCCATCACAATGATTTTTTATGAGAACCCTCTTCAGCTTTAATGGTATCCAAGGAACTCATCCCTCACATTTACGGAGTGAGAACCCATTAAATAAATGTGATGATAAGAGAGAGGTTTTCTTTAATCAAACCCACAACAATTTCAATCAAAAATATATTGGATTGAATATTTCAATTTTGGATGAGTGATTTGAGAGAAAGGGTTATAGCCTTTGAAATATTCTGAAATATAAATGAATCTTTAAGAGGATTTTAAAAATTCTAGAAATTCTATTTTGAATCAAATGGAGAGTATTTTTGGGGAGCAAGGTGATCTTATAAGATTATTAGGGACTCCCTTTAATAAGATAAAAGAGGAATTATAACCTTATAGAATTCATTTAGGGTAATGAAGTCAAACAATACCTACATAATATCCATTTTGAACATAATTAATTCCACCTCAGACTAGTAAATCAGACACCACCAGATACTCAGTAACCTCCATCAGGTAGTCAATAGACTACCAAGATATAGAGGCTACTATGATTCCTCTACTGGCTAGTCAGTGCACCTCTATTAGGTATTCGGTGGAATAATTTTTTCTTGGGTTTAATCTGCCTTCACCACTGGATAGCTGGTGGGTCTTCTTCTCAGCAAGAGTTTTAGATTCATAGAATAGGCTAGTTGGTTCCTTGTTCTAAGTAGACTGTGTTGCCTATTATATCCCATTTTAAAACACGGTTATATTTTCATCCTTCTTATGTATTCTATGAAACATTAAACTTTACTCCATGATCTTTAAAACTGAAATGATATTAGTTTTACCCATCAATAATATCATCATGTAATCATTTAAATGACTTAAAAACTCAATTGGCTTTAATAATTTCATCACTTCCAGTCATATTATGGGGACTAAAAATCGCTCGAATGAAGGATTCATAAACATATGTTAGTGTTTGTGAAAATTAAAATACCATGATAAAAAGTGGTTAAAAAATCTATTCCATTTTTATGATGACAAACACTTAAGATAAAAAAGATAAATTAGGTTTAAATAAACAGTGAAATAAATAGAAATTGAAATCAAGATATTAATAATATATTCAATATTATTAAGAATTAAAAATTTATAACATGTTATTAGCAATAAAAAACACTTCTCACATATTTCAAATAACAATCCCAATGTAAAAAAATTAAAACACTTGAGAAAACATAACAATTGTTTCCCACTTTGAAAATATCAAAATTCAGAAACATGTCAACTTTTAAAAAAAAATTTCCAAAAAAAAATATCCCCCTATGAAGTCTAATAAATTAAAAAAAACTCACCCAACTTTATGGTTATCAAAAATAAAACAATGAGATGAATTAAAAACATTAAGAAAAAATCAAGGGGTGTCTTGCAAAACTAAACATATAGATATTAAAATAATATTTAAAGAGAGAAAATGGTTTTGAAAAGGAATAAGAGAAAATTATTTTAAAAACACCTCTTTAACATCAAAACTCATTCCTAGTAGGATAGATGGAGGGAGAGAGGTGATTTAAAATAATATAGAAAATGAAATGATATTTAGAAAAGAGAGAAAAAATAAAAAATTAAAAGGAAGAAATAAAAAAGAAATATAAGAAAAAAATAATAAAGATTAAAAAAGGTAAAATAAAGGAATAAAATAGGTACATCAATTTTCAAAGATAATCATTCCCATGAAAAATAATTTTTCATTATTTAAAGATATTAAAGAAAGAAGTTCCTTTAAATGTAAAATAAAACCTTTTAGATAATCCTTTAATTTAAATTTCATAAAATACAACTTAAGAATAAAGGATGGACATAAAAGTATATAAAAAAGTATTTTTCTCATCATTAGTCTTCATTTAATATGGATAAAAACATTTTTAAAAAATATAGTATAAAAATAAATAATTTTATGTTTTTTGAAAAAATATTACTTAAAAAATAATAAAATTATTATAAAAAGTACTAAATTTTAGAAAATATATTTTATGAAATATTTAAAATAATAGACATTTTTTTCAAAAAAAAATTAAACTAAAATTAGAAGATATCACTTAAAAAATTTCATAATTATAAAATATATAATCCCCCCCCCCTATATTATAGCATAAGTGAAATAATGGAATCATTGAAAAGATAGATGGGATAAAACAAGAATTTTAATTTTTTTAAATATTTGAAATAATATCATGTTTTTTAAAGTGGATTTTAAAAGAAAACTCAAGATAGTCATAGGTAAAATGAAAAAGTTTCACAAGTGAACCATTCCTAAATCAACCATAATGAAGTCTAAAAAGTAATTAGAGAGAGTTTTATTGAATATATCAGCAAGTTGATATTCTGTCTAAATAGATTCCAATAAGATATCACCATTTCAGAAGTTTCCTTTTATAAAATAGTGTCTAAGGTCAATTTTTTGGTGAATTAGTACTGGATATGATTTTTGGAAACATAAATCGAACTAGTTTTATATTGCTTAAAAGAAATATATTCAAATTCAATCTTTAATTATAAGAGAGTATATATCATACATATTATTTGGGCACAAAAACACCCAGTAGATATGATTTGTTCTTTGGATATAGAAAGAAAAACTGAGTTATACTACTTACCACTCAATGAGATGAGGTATTTTCCATATTGGTGGAAAGTACCACTTTTACGTTTACTATCTAGTCGGTCTTCCCTAAAATAATCATTGTAAAAACAATTAAATTAAAAATATTTTCTTTTTAGATAAAACAAACTAATATTTTTAGTTCCATTTAAATATAGAAAAATTCTTTTAACTTAATTGAGATGTGATTCATTGAATTTCATTGAAAATTTGAACAAAAAAACATTGAATAAGATATTAGGTCGGGTTGTAGTAAGGTAAATCAGACTACCAAACATAATTATATAAATCTTATTGTTGATCTTATTACCAACTTAATCCAACATAAGCATACACGTTTTATTAAATGGAATGTCAATTTTCTTTGTGTGATCCACGAAAAATCATTTTAAGAGTTCATTTCTTTTTTGGTTTAGAAAAATACCATCATTTCATTGTGAAATTTAATAACTGAGAAAGAATTTGATTTCTCCAATAAATCTCATTTCAAATTCCTTTTTCACTAAATTAGAAAATTCAAATTAGTAATATTAATTGGTAAATCCAAAAATTACATCATCATCATAAATTTCAATGAGTAACAAATGATTTTATATTTGTTTCAAAAAAATGTTGAATTGGTTTTTCATATATTAAAACCATGTAATAAGATAAAACTTAAAATAAACCATACCAAATTTGAGGGTATTTTTGTAAACCATAAATAGGTTTAGTTAATTTGAAAACATGAATTTTAAAAACTATATTTTCAAAACCAAATGGTTGTTCCACAAAATAAACATTAATATAACCATTAACAATGAACTTTTGAAATCCATTTGAAAGATTTTGAAATTATGATTATAGGTTAATTCTAATAATATTCTAAAAGATTTTAACTAAGAAATAGGAGAGAAGGATTCACCATAGATGATTCATTCTTCTTGGTTATGACATTTAGAAACTGGAAAAGTTTTATTTATTATGATATTACCAATTTCAACATACTTATTCCTAAAAAATAATTCAGATCCTATTTTAGGATGATCAATAGGAATTTCCAAAAGAATTCATACATAATTTTGAGTTTCGTAGAAAGAAACTAATTTTTATTATTAAGGATATCATTAAGATTTTTGGGTTCTATGTGAGAGAAAGAGGAAAGGTGTTCAACCTTATTTAATATTTTTCTATGAGTATGATTTCCTTCTATAAAATCTCAAGTGAAATTTTCAATGGGATGGTATTTAGATTTTTTACAAACATTATAAAAATAATTTGAAGGAGATTCTTGTTATTCCTCAATTTCTTTAGTTTGAAAAGGTTCATTTAAAACATAATTTTAAAAAACAATTTGATAAAGATATTTTGTAAAAATTTCATTAAAAACAACATAGATTGATTATTCCACCGTTTTAGTACTTTTATTGAAGTTCATTGTTCCTTTCTTGAGCTAAAGTACCCAATAAATATTCCTTCACAGGAGTTTGAATCAAAATTTCCAAGATTTAATTCAGTGTTTAAAATAAACCATTTACAACCAAAAATACTTTTAAATATGACTATTGGTTTTTTATATTTCCAAAGTTCATAAGGAGAAATTCTGAGAAAAGGCCTTGTGATAATTTAAGTAATGAAAATTCATTTAGTATTTATGGACTAAGCCCAAAAATATTTTTATAAATTAAAATTATTTAAAATATTTTGAATGATTTCTTGGATTTTTCTAATTCACCTCTCTACTTCCTCATTTTTTAGGGTTTATAGTAGTATAAATAGAATGATTAAATCCTTTATAAGAACATATATCATAAAATTCCTTATTATCAAATTCTCTTCCATGATAACTTAAAATTGAAATAATTTTAAAACCTTTTTAATTTTAAATGTTTCTCGAAAACTTAATGAAGGATTTTCAACCATCACTTTTTTGAGGTATGAGATAAGCCCAATTGAATATTGTAAAGTAATAAACAATAACAAAATTATATTATTTACATGAAATAATTTCAATTTTAAAAGTTTTAAATAAAACAAGATGAATTAATTCAATATATTTTTAAGAGGAAATTCTATTTTTAGATTTAAAAGATGATTTTTTTGCATAACATGTCATCACACTTCACAAACAATTTCATTTTTTAAATTAATTTTTGGTAGTTCTCATACTAGTTGATAATGGTTGATTTTGAAAATAAAATATGTGCAATAATGACCAATGAATATATAAAAAATCAATGACTTTTTAACTTTAGCACTTAAGAATTTGACATTTCTTTTCGGTATAAGTTTTAAATTGATTGTTTAATTATTTTTAAATCAAAATGTGGTAAATACAAGTTTTCCTTTGGACTCCAAACATTGAAAATTAATTTTCAAAATATGTTTTAAAAATTAAATCATGCAATTGATTAATTATTATAAAATTGTGTTTTAATCCTTGTAAAAATAAAATATTTTATATAAAATTTGAGTTAGAAAAATGGATAGTTACTTTGTTAGTTATATTACATGTAGAGTTATCATTGAAGGTGACATGACCTCTTCTGGTTTATTGACTTTATTGAATTTAGAGAGGTCACCGCACATTTTTATTGAGAACTCACTCTCTAGATACCATATTTATTCTTGGGTTTTTCTCAAAATACATTTTTCCTACAAAATCAAACGACTAAAGTTTTTTGTACCCAAATGAACATTGGTTCACTAATATTATCCAATAAAGATTTGGTAATCCAAATTTTTTTTGAATGTGTATTTATTTTCGTAAAATTGAATGAAATATGAATTGATTTTGGTCTCCCATATCGTTTATTCTTCCAATTTCATAAATTGAATGACTATTTATTTTATAATAATTATAAAATTTATCTTGTGAGAAATAATTAATAGGATTAGTTTTAAATCGATTTACTGAGGTGCTTTCATGATTTTATAAACCAAGACCAACCCATTAATTTCCATGCATTTGAGATCCAAAATAATTATTTATATTATTTTCCCTCTGATTAAATTTTGAAAGAGAATTTTTTAGGTATTTAATGGTATATATGAATTTATTAAAATCCTATTGATTATTAACTTTACTAGATAGATCTTCTTTTCTATTAAGATATGATCCTAATATTTTTTAAGTTAATATTTTTCTTTAAAAAAAATTTATTATTTGTTTTTATGTTATTTATATAATTAATCAATTTTATGAAAATCAATTTAATATTGATCATGATAATATTTTAGGTCTTCATAGATAAGGTTATTGTAGGAGAAAGAATATGAAGAGGAGTGATAATAGCAGGATAAGAATAATAAAAAGAAGAAATTCTAAGATAGGTATTAAGCTCAATGACTTTATAAACATGTTTCATAAGTCACTTGGGAATTGAGTCACTTGAATAAGTTGAGGGTGTTGAGTTCGTGCAGTCATCACTTGCACTCCATGTTGTGACTTTGAAATCCTTCTTACCATGTTATGTTTATTTAATATTATTTTTTTTGATAGGGAATTCTATTATGATGTGAAATTTCTTTCTAGTGTGTTGCATTGGGTAGTTGGTGCAGCCTACTACAACCCATCTTTAAACATATTTATCCATTATACCTTTTAATGTCTTATATGGAACTCCAAACTTTCTCCATGATCTTGAAACATGAAATGATATTGTACCCATACTTCAATAAGATCATAATTACATCTTTTAAATTAATTCAAAAACTATATAAAGTCCAACAATTTCATTACATTAGTTCAAATTAAAGAGAATAAAAAACACTCAAATGAAGTTATTAGATAATTAGGTGAGTTTTTGTGACCATGAAATCACAATTAGAGAGAGAGGTATAATATAGTTAACTCAATCCACTTTGGGGAACTCTCCACTATGATATGATAGTGTTGGTAGTGATATTTGGTTAAGGAAATTATTTTATATTCTTATATATATTCCAAAAACATATTTCTTATGCTTATGACATGATCTCATAGATCAGGATTGATTATTGATGTGTTTTCACTCTTATGAATCATGTATTTTTTTTATAAAAAATCCTTATTCCATGACCAATGTTTTATGGTTTATGACTTTTTGAGTATGACCTCGTAGGTTATTATCATGTTCTCATTCCATTAATCTTATCATATACACACTTATGATCTTTAATTAATATCTCCCATGTTTAATGTAATATCTCATACCTTCATGGGCCATTAAATTTTCATTTTTGGTCATTGGAGGTGTTTAAAAGGAGTCTTTAGGAGGTTTCATTCTGGTTGGAGGTTTAGTTGAACTTCTATAAGAAATTCATGTTGTGTAATGTTTATACAGTGTGTAAAGGTGATTCACAGATCATGCAGTCGACGAATTCATGGCTTATAAATAATCTAAAGGGAAGCTATGAAAAAAAATTATGTCATGAAAATGAAATTCAAGAAATGTAATAAATAAAATTCAAGGTGACAGTTTTTTCAGAAAAAAGAAATATGTAAATTTTTGGAAACCTGAGGAATACACATTGTGTAATAGTTATACGACGTGAAAAAATATGGTTTCCAGCTTTTAAGTTCCTTTCTCAAATGATTATTTGAATTTATCCAAACCCAACTCCGTCTCATTCTGTTTCATGCCCTATGAACTTTTGTGGGATTTTATATCCCTATTCCTACTGCTTTAATCCATTGGTTCTGGTGGTTGTTGGTTGATGATCTGTAGTGAGTGATTTCTCTTCTCCCCATGGTTTTCTTTCAATATTATCTTGGGGATTACTGTGTAAATGTTTTTTTAGATTGGGATGTGAGTTGGGCTGTGTTTTTATTATTATTTTTTGTTTTATAGGTTGATCCATGGTTTTTGTGTGAGGTTTGGGTATGCAATTGTTTCCTTCTTTGACTTGCGGTGCACAACAAGTCGGAAAAAGTTTCTTTGAGGTAGGGAAATACACATTTATCTTTATTGTGTATCATATGAGTTGGATTTACTCTTGATCAAATATAGGGGATGCTTTTTCTTAATTAATTAAAGATAAATAATTGGATAATTGAAATTTAAGAGTGAAAAGGGAAATTATTCATATGTTTTTACAGCTTCAATATTATTTTGATATGATAGATTGTACAAGATTGATTCCTCATTAAACATTGTGGTCATTGGTGGATTTTTTTTCATTGGATAATTTTTTTTGGATTGTTGTGTCTATTGTGATTGTTTTGATATCACATTAAAATGGAAATTGGATAACCAAATATATTTTACAAATAAAATGGTTTCCCCAGGATTATGGATTGTGTAATAATGCTCCTAAAACAAATTGAAGTATGATAAAATCACCTTTTTTAAATTATATAAAATGGCCTTTAATGTTTTTTGATGTTTGGTCATCCTTGTGGGATGGTGATATATGGTTTGTCATGTGATATGGGGTTTATGGGTGAGATGTGGACATTTGTTTTTGGTGGATAGGTGGTGGTTGTGTGTTCATACTTTTGAGTGGAAACGTGGTGCTTTATTGGCTATTCTTTTGGGGTAGTGAGGTGGTTGTTGTTTGGATTTGAATTTGGGATGGAGAGGTGGGGGTTTTGTGGCTGTAATTTTGGGGTGGTGAGAAAATGGTGTGATGGAGATGATGGGATGCTTTTTATTAGTGGTTGTGTTGTTCTAGATGCTTAGGTAGTGGTGGAATAACTTTTTTAATAATGATTAAAATTCCTAGAGTTTGGTTTGTTTAATGGGATGGAAATGAAAAATAAAAAAATAAATTATGGTTTATATGGTTAAATGTGATTAACTGTAAATAATGAAATAAATGTTATAGATAATGGAATTGGTTGGTGGTGTGAGTTTTGAAATGTGGTTTGTGTGGTTTTGTGAATTTAGAGGTGGAAGAAAAAGTGATGATGTTCAGAGTTGTTTAGAATTTGGTTGTAAATCCATAGGTTGGGAATGTGTGTGGATATAGGTATATAATAGTATATTCCTTGTGATTTCTATATGCATCCCACCCACATATATCACTATGTGTCGACACCCACATAGTCACATGATGGGTTTTTTCCTAACATCCTAGTGATGAGGATGGTTGGATGGATACCTACACTATCCCACACTCTCTTCGAAGAAAATGGGTATACACAGGATCTGATTTATGAAGTACTTTTAGTTAACTAGTGGTTTCCCCAATTTTTTTTATGTTATATGTGATGTGACTATATTGTGGGGAGGTGACCGAGGTGTTTTTGGGTGATTTGTGATATAATCATGTTGTGGGGCAGTGACCCAAGTGTTTTCAGGTGAGATGTGATTATCTTGTTGTGGGATAGATTTTATTGTGGGTATTTCATGGTATGAGGTGGGAATGAGGTTAATTTCCTTCATGTTCATGATACCTTAATTCTATGGTTATGGTTGTGATGTGATCGCTCAGGTGTTTGTGGTCAAGATGCGATGTGATTTTGTTGTGGGGCGGTGGCCTTGGTTTTTTCTGGTATGATGTATTGTGATCATTTTTTGGGATGGTGGTATATGTTTTTAAAGAGAGATGGGAACTCCAAGATGGATGTAGTTAGGGTGTGAGAGTATAACATCAAGAGTAAATTGGTTTGGGGTACCGTTTGTCGGTATACTTCTATTTATGTTTCTATACATGGATTTTTTTTTGGTTAGTGTGCCTTGGTGAAGTTGGGAAGGATAGTTGACTTGTTTAGGTTTTATTGGTTCTTATATTTTCTTATGGGTTCATTAGTATTCTTCTTTCACATGTACATGAGATAATTTGGTTTTCCTACTAAGTATACTTGTATTCTCACGCTATGTATATTAAACTATTTTCAGGCTTTCAGGAGGAAAAAATGGACTGTGTTTGACATCACTAACCCAGATATGTGGATATCTATTGTGTATCTTCTTTGGATTTTTTTTGTATTTACCTTTGAAACTTTTATCTATATCATTTTTATTTATACATACTTGTGGAATGGTTTTGGTTTATTTTTATATTATTTCATAGATTTATTTTTTGATGATTCATCTTATATCATTATATTATATTGTTATAAAGTGTAATTCCTTCCATTTTATGAGATTTTTATACTCTCGATGCTAGTAACCAACTTAGGACCTCCTACAGGTGGGACTTAGGGTTCATTCTATCTCTCCCCTCATTGTGGTATCTTGGTGAGATGTGCTCATGAAAGAGTAGTATCAAAGATGATGGTTGAGAGATAGGATGGAGTTTAGGGTTAGGTATTGTGTGGTTTTCCTGCGTTGGTATGGAAACAATGCCATTTGACCTTAGTGTGTGACATAGGCCAGGGAGACTAGCTAGGACATGGGATTTTAGAGCCCACCATGATCTGGTGCATGGACTCTAAGATTATTGAATAACCAAGTGATGTGGACATATTTGAATGTTATTTATCTAGCAAAGGTACATGTATCACGAGGAATTGTGTTCCTCTTTGAGGTGGGTTGTTTTGGGAAGGTTAAAATGAATAAATTGAATTAAAATGAATCTAAATAAAATTCTATACTACCGAGCTTCGGAAATTATAGTTTTCTTTTTAGTTATGAATATTATTCCTCATCTGTATATGTATCAAGAAGTTAAAGTTCAGTGAGATGATCTGGTTGATCATCAGAGGGTTGATTTGATTTTAGATGATTATCAGTGGTAGAGGAAACTGCATTCTTTCTGGTGGTAGACCTTGGTGAAGTACAATGGAAGTGTTTTAGATGTAGATACATAGAGCTAGTTTGAGGATATTGAGAATTAATTCAGTTTTATCAAGTCCCTGGTGGGATATTGGGTTCCTTTAATAGTCATTAATATGTGGGGAACTATTCATCAATTGTGGGAGATGTATCTCGGTGATTAGAAGGAGGTAGATGTTTCATGGGTCTAATTTTAAAAAGCGTTTTGAGCAGAGTTCCTTTCATCAACCATGAAGTAAGTGGAGAATCATGTGATTATTTCTCTTCCGTAGGGGAGTATGTCAGTGCGAGAGTTGGGAATTAAGTTCAAGGTCCTTCTAGGTTTTTCCCTGGATATTTTTCTAGATGATAAGTCTCATGTGAGATGTCTTGAAGAGGCAATTTATCCTTCTATGTAGTATGCGACTACTCCTTCAATAGTTTTTACATATTTAGAGGTTCATAAGAATTAATAGGTGATCAAACAAATTCCCTCGTGTGGATGTTTTCCATGATAGGGGAACCAATAGGGTTCCTAGAGGAGATGAATTATCAGTGGTAGGTCTCTGGTGCTAGGGCCTTCAATGTTTTGACTAGAGGGGAGTGAATCTCATTAGTTTCTCTTTTAACCTTATGGGAGAAATAGTTTCCATGATTTCTATAGATATATAATTCTAGTGTTTTTTTGGTTTTGGGGATCATATCCATCACCAGAACTAGTTCCTAGGGGTTTTTCAAGATCTATTTGGTGGAGGTGGATAGGTTTAACACCAGCCTCAGTAGGAATTTCTTGTGAGAATATTTAATTTAAAGAGGAAATAGGATTATTATTTTTTGATGATTGATGGAGTGGGTAGAGTCTTACATCAGTATATTCCTCATGTTCAGTAACAATAACCAAAGCATGGTCATGGGGGTGGTCATCCGTAAAGAGGTAGAGAATCTAAAAATGTTTTGTTTCACGTAGTGGAGGCGGTGGCACTATAGGGTCTAGAGATCGTCATAGGTATGATATGATTATTTAGTAACCATTTTTTGACTTGTTTGATTCATGAGATTCAAACTCATTTTTTTCAACCACTCTATTACATCTTTTGGGACTAGATGTTGAGAGGCTTCCTGATCCCCTGGTGTTGAAAATTCTTGTTAGAGGCCTGAACATCTTGTTTGATGTATGCTAAGGGTTTATAATGATGATGGGTCCACATTAGTCATGTGGGGATATTTTCTTACAACATATTCATCCAATTTACTTTATCCTCATCATCAACTTGTCTTATTACATTTTTTTTATCAAATACTTTTGGAGTAGATTCTTGTTCTTAGATGGAAAGTATGTTTTTTTCATTGGCGATAAGGGTTGTTAGGTGGTCAGTAAATGTGGAGAGCCCCTTATTTACTTGATGTCTATTTTTTCTATGGATTCAATTTATTTTGGGACATTTTAGGTCCTCAAGTTCATTGAGAAGTTCATAGATGTTTTTTAGAGAAGGTTGTGATGTTTCCCCCTCGACGTGATGCTGAGTTTGATATAGAATTCAATATTTGTGCTTCACCAATTTTTATGGATCCTTATCAGATGTAACCATCTGAGTTGAAGGATTTTAGGATATTGACTTATGATATGATGTAGAGTGGTTTTATCTATGCTAGTGTAGTGCCATTGGGTTCTCTAGTGTTGTTCACCAAGAAGTAGGATGGTATTATGAGGTAGTATATAGACTATCGGATGTTGAATCAAGAGAAGTTCAAGAACCATTACATATTCTGAGGATAGAATATATTTTTAACTAGATGAGGGTGGTGATTTTGTTTTCTAAGATCAATCAACAGTCTAGATATCCCCATTTGAGGGTAAAAGATGAGGATATCCTGAACACTACCTTCATATGTGGTTATGGGAACTTCACGTTTATAATGATGATGTTCAACATTATTAGTGCACCAAACATGTTCACGGGGATTATAAAATTTGTGTTGTATCTATTCCCAAACAATTTATTCATCATATTCATTGATGATATCTTAATTTACTCGAAGTCATTTGATGATCGTGTCGAGTATCTGAAAGTTGTTTTGGAGTTCCATTGACATTTACATCTTTAGGGGAAGTTGTCCAAGTTTTTGTTTTAGACATTATTGGATAATTTCCTTGGGTATGTGGTGTCTAGGTAGAGTTTTGAAATGGGCCTTTCTAAGGTCGAGTTAGTATTTTCTTGGGAATAACCTAATAATGTGGTAGAGGTTTGTAGTTTTCTTGGTCTTGCGGGATAGAATCATAGGTTTTTTACAGATTTATCTAAATTTACAACCCTATTGATAGTGTTAACTAAAAATTAATAAGATTTTTTACATACTGATCAATTCCAAGAACCATTTGATTACATGATGGGGGGTTTTTTAGTGATCTGGTGCTTCATTTTATTGAGTAGTGTGTGATGTTTGAGGTGTTTTCAATGATTCACATCTAGGATTGATATGCATGTTGATGAAGTGGATGTTAATAACCTCTTATTGGTCAAGGATGTTATATCCACATGAATGTAAATATTCCACCCATGATCTAGAGTTAGAATCTGTTTTTCCCTTGATTTTGTGTCAGTAATACCTCATTAGGGATTTATTTGTGTTCTTTATAGATCACAAGAGCTTGAAGTATTTCTTTTCGCAGCATGATATGAATTTTTGGTGGTGGAGGTGGATGTAGTTTATTAAAGATTGTGTTTTCGATAACTCCTTTACCTCAAGAAAAGGAAATTTTGCAGCTGATGAATTGAGAAATAATTCACCTAAGGATATTTTATCAGAGTCTAGGGATTCTTGGAGAGAAATAAGGAGTTGGAATCCTTACACTTAGATAAAAGTGTGGATGATGGTAAATTATTTTTGTTTTAGATGATGATGTAGTCTTCTATGATTTAGTAGGTGAAGGAGTCTCAGTGGGGAGACTCAGAGGAATAGGTGATGCACTATCGTGTTTCCCATGGGTATTCTCCATAGGGATGGTTTGAGAATAGTCGAAATTGGATGTTTTTTCATGGTATTTTTTAATGGTAGTGATGTTTGAGGGATTTCTTCATGAGTTTCATATATCGCCTTTGGTGGTACACCCTGGAGAATCCAATATGTACCATTATTTTAGGATGTAGTTTTAGTGGCCCAGGATGAAATGGGAAGTGGTAGAGTTTGTGGCAATGTGTTTGGTTTTCTAGTGGGTAATGTCCAAGAATCATATTCCTGGTATTTCTTTGTATCCTTTGGATGTTATGGAGTGTAAATGGGATGAAATATTGATGGATTTTTTCATAGGGTTACCATAAGCTTAGGAATTTTGTGATGTTATCTGGGTGATTGTTTATTGTTTGATGAAATCAGCCCACTTCTTTGTGATAAAGGAGTCGGGTGAAATAAATGATTTGTCTAAGAGGTATGTGGATGAGGTGGTGTAGTTTCATGGATTTCTAATTCCTATTTTATTGTATCAAGATTCAAATTTTACCTAATGAGTCTAAAGGGGATTACAACATGCTTTTGGCACTCAGTTACATATCATCACTACTTTCCACCCTCATATGGATGGGAAGACGGAGTGGGCCATTCAGATGTTGGAGGATATGTTGTGTTCATGCATTTTGGACTTTTTTGGATCTTGGGTATGAAACGTACCTTTGTTTGAGTTTTCATAAAACCATAGTTATCACTCATCTATTGCCATGGATCCTTTTGAGGCATTGTATGGGAGACCATGTTGTTCTAAATTGTTCTTGATAGAGGTTGGGGATAAAGTAGTTCTTAGTACCTATGCGGTATAGAGCATGATAAAGAAGGTTTGGTTGGATTGAGAATGGATAAAAGTAGCATATAACTGGTATAAGTATTATACTAATCATAGGATGAGGCCCTTGGAGTTTGATTTTGGGGACCAAGTTTTCATAAATTATTCCCCTTGATATGGGAAATAGAGGTATGGTAGGAGACTAAACTTTATCCCAGTTTTATTGGGATCTTTGAGATGTTGGGTGAGTTGGTGAGGTGGCATATCAGTTGGAATTGCTACCATGACTAGATATTATCCATGATGTCTTCCATGTAACTTAGCTTCATTGGTATCTTCATGATGACTCTCATGTCATTTAATAGGGAGAGTGGAATATCTAGGACTACCTGATGTTCATAGAGTGGCTAGTAGAGATCCAAGATCTCCAAGAGAAGGCATTGGGTGAACGGACGATTTATTTTCTTCATGTTTTTTGGTGGCATGGTGGCCAAAAGAAGAGTACTTGGTATTTAGAGATGAAGAATAGTTCTTAATATCTAAAACTATTTTGAGTTTTTCCTTACTCTATTTTTATTCTGATATGATGTTTGAAACCATGTATTTTTATATAATGATTTTTTATCTATTTTATTATGTATGATGTGCAATAATGTTTTAATATATGGAAAGCTGAAACTAATTCCTAATCTATACACATTAACTATGATGTGATTAAACCCATTTGGGAAAGTTAGTGTTTCCCATATTGTATATTTTCTTGACATAGAGGATGGAATTCCCAACTTCATGTGTTTCGGATGGTGTGGTCATTTTGTTGTTACGGATTTTTGTTTGGAATATGTGGAGGTTTTATGGCTTTGTTGTTGTGTTTTTATAGTTATTAGGATGTATGACATGTTTCATGGTTGTCTTGTTTAGAATTTTTGGATGGTGGTAACATTTGACGTATGAACAGATCCTGTAAAGGTATCTTATAAGGTTTTTGTTTAGACCTCGTTCTTTGTGGTCTTGGTTTTGGATTATTGAGGGAGAGAATAATTTGAGAGGTGTCTAATGTAATTACACATTCCTTCTTGGACTATTACATTGTCGGTTTTAGATATTGTTCGTGTTTTTGAGGAGGCTTGAAGAGGTTTTGTGATGGTTGGAGGTGTATCAGAGCTACTGTAGAAAATTTACATCATGTAATGTTTACACAGTATGCAAAGGTGATTCGCAGTTTGTGTGGTCATTGAATTCACATCTTGTAAATTGTCTAAAGGGGATTCATGAAACAAATTCAGGTCATGAAAACAAATTTCACAATGTTTAACCAATAAATGTTGAGTCGATGTTTTTTTGGAAAAAGTATGAAATTTTTGGAAAGCCAGTGATAACACATTGTGAAATGGTTATATTATATGAAACAAATTGGTTTATAGAATTTATGTTTTTTTATCAGCCTATTCTTTTCATTCGATTGATCCCTCCTCCATCTCACTTTATGTAAATCGCTAGGATATTTTTGAGAGATCTTTTATCCCTCTGCCTAATTCTTTGATCATTTGGTTCCATTGGTTATTGGTTGATGATTTGTGGTGACTGCTTTCTCTTTTTACCCATGGTTCTATTTCATTATTCTCTTGGGGATTCACTACAGTGATGTTGGTTTAGTTTGGGATGTGATTTGGACTGCTTTCTGAGGATCATTTGGTGCAATGTAGGCTGATTTATGGGTTTTTCATGGGGTTGTGGTGTGGGGGTGTTTCTTCTACACCATATAGTGTGCAGTGAGTTGTAATTGCTTCTTTGAGGTAAGGAATACACCATTTCTCTTTATTTTCTATCATGTAGTATGGTTTTTCTATTATTAATTTAAGGGGATTAGTTTTTATATCTTAATTAAAGATACTTAATTGGATAATTGAAATTGAAGGGGGGAGAGGTATTATTTTCAGGAATTTACAGTTTTAATATTATTGTGATATGATGTATTGTACTGCCTTGATTCCCCCACTAAAAATTGTTTATGTCATGAGATTTGGTTTAATTGTATGATTTTTTTTGTGGCAATTTTGTCTTTTGTGATTTTTTTATATCACCCTAAAATATAAATTGGATAACAACTTATATTTGACTAATGAAATGGTTTCCCAAAGATTATGGCTTGTGTGATAAAGCCCCAAAAATAAAGTGAAATGTGATTCAATCCCCTTTGTTAAAACCTGTAAAATTTTCTTTGATGTGTTGTGATGTGTGTTCATGGTTATGGGATTGTGATTGGTGGATTATGATGTTATGTAGGGCTAATGAATGAGATATGGACATTCTTTTGGGGTAGAGAGGTGGTGGTTTGGTTGTCGTGCTTTGGGTGGCAAGGTGGTGGTTTTTCATCCATGATTTTAGGGTGGCGAGGTGGTGGTTGTGTGAATATGATTTTTGGGCGGTGAGGTGATGGTGTTAGGGAGATGATGGGATACTTGTGATGAGTTGTTGTGTTTTTCTAGATATCTAGGTAGTGATGCAATAACTTGTATAATAATGATTTAAATTGTTGGGGTTTTATTTAGTAAATGGGATGGAAATGAAAAATGAAAAAATAAATGATGGTTTGTGTGGATAAATGTTGTTAAAGATAAATAATGAAATGAATGAGTTGTATAATGGAATTAGTTGGTGATGTGAGTTGTGGCTTGTGTCTTTTGGGGTGTTATTCATTTAGAGGTGGCGGTAAAAGTGATGATGTTGGGAGTTGGTTAGTATTTTGTTTTGAGCCCATAGGTTGGTCTTGTGTG
Organism: Viscum album; assembly: GCA_963277665.1. Taxonomy (NCBI): domain Eukaryota; kingdom Viridiplantae; phylum Streptophyta; class Magnoliopsida; order Santalales; family Viscaceae; genus Viscum; species Viscum album. The sequence goes on from OY728151.1 coordinate 1,997,842,612, forward strand.
TTCTATATATATATATATATATATATATATATATATACTTGTATATTACTTTTGATTTCTATACACACCCCACCCATGTCAATAACTATGTGTTGACACCCACATAGTCTCATGGGGGTGCTACAAAATCTTGTTGATGAGGACGAATGGATGGCTACACGCTCTTTCTTGCACTCTCTTCTAGGTGAGTAGATATGAATAGGTTGTGATGGATGGAGTTCTGTTAATAAACTAGGTGACACACCATGTTTTTTCAGGTGATATGTGATATGACTTTGTTGTGTGGTAGTCACCCAGTTATTTTTGGGAGATATGTGATGTGATCATGCTATGGGGTGATGGATTAGGTGTTTTCGGGTGATATGTGATGACTATTCTATAGAGCGTCTTATAGTGGGGGTTGTGCATGGTAGGAGGAGAGAATGATTTTGATGTCCTTCATGTTCAAGACTCCTTATTACCTTGGTTTTGCTTTTCATGTGATGGACCAGGTGTCTGTGGGTGAGATGTGATGTGATCATGTTGTGGGGGGATGACCCAGGTTGTTTTGGGCATGATGGGATAATTCCATGTTTTGGGATTGTGGTATATGTTATTTAGAAGATATGGGAGCACTAGGACATTTTAGATTTGGGTTTGAGAGTGTAAAATCAGTGGAAAAGTGGTGTGGGGTACCCTTTATCGATATTCTTCTTATCAAGTTACTATACTTGTCTTCTATTATTTGGTTAGCATTCTTTGGTGAGGTTGGTGTGGATAGTAAAAAATTTTAGGTGTGGTTGGTTATTTTTTTTCTCATGGGTGAATTATTAAGCTTCTTTCACATGTTCATGAGATGCTTTGGTTTTCTGACAAATTATACTACTATTCTCACCCAATGTATATAAACATATTCGGGTTTTCAAGAGGAATATGTGGACCATGCTAGAAATTACTAACTTAGATATTTGGATAGATTTTGTGTCACTACATTAGATTTGTTTTTGTGTATTTACCTTGGATACTTTTATCTGTATCATTTTTATTTATACGTGCATGTGGGATGGTTTTGGTTTCTTTTTATATGATTTCATGGAGTTTTTTGCATATGATTCATCTTATCACCCAATATTATATCATTATAGAGGTTAATTCCTACCATTTCTTGATATTTTTGTACCCTTGGTGATAGTCACCAACCTAGGGCCTACTGGAGGAAGGAATCAAGGTTCATTGTCTCTCTCCCCTCATTATGGTATCTTCGGTAGGAGAGGGTTGTGACATTTACCCTTTATGTTCCTCTGAGATAGCCCATTATTCTCTTTCAATTTCCCTTGGTTGTGAAGAATGGTTCAAAGTATGAAATTTATATAAAGGGTACTATGTGGGAAGAACATGGTGGGAAATTTTGATGATATTTCATGAAATAAGTTGATTTTGTATCTAGTCTCCAAATACATTAAACCTTTATGTTTATCAAGCATGTATTTTAGTGTGATTTTGTTAATATTCATCTAAAATGATGTAATATTTATATAAGTTATTATTGGGTCACATGAGTTGGTATCAAATTAGGCTTTAGTTATTTTTAGAGATTAGGTTATGATAAATGGGAGGATAAAACCTATAATAACCTATAATAAAATATTATATAGGATGAACCTAAAGTGTCATAGGTTGATAAGAAAGTGTCATAATTTAGGAATTCATTGTAATGATTATCATATTATTTCTCACTTTGATTACTCATTCTTGATACTCACACTACAATTTTGTTTTATTCAATGGATAGAAATATGGGTGATCATGTTAATGACAAAAGTGATGGCCAATACAATGACTGTCCTCATGAGAAACCAAATGAAATGGGATTTGGAATGAAAAATTATGTGTCTATGCTCACTCAACTCTCAAAAACTATGAATGGTAACATGAATCATATTGAACTTCTAAATTTATAAAGGAAGTAAAAAATCACCATTGATTCTTTTATATGACATCATCCACCTTCCTTCAGTAGGTCCTTTTATTCACTTATTATTGAAAAATTAATTAATGATATAGAAAAATATTTTCCATTATCTAGTTCTCAGTCCATGAGAAATTTGTTTTGGTTTTTTATCTTTTGGAATATGAATTTTTTCAATGGTTGAATCATTTCAACAAAATGAAGCAAGTGGAAGAAATTGAATCCATGACATGGGAAGAGTTTAAGAAGGTATTTTTTCAATTAGTATTTTTCTTGAAGTATTTATAATAAAATGGAGATGTAATTACTATAACTAAAGCTAAAATATGATAAATCCATTGGTACCTATGAGGTAAATTTCACTAGACTTTCAAGGTATGTTTTTAGATTTTATCATCCACTCTAAAAGAAAAATTGGTCGATTCTTTAGTGGTATAAGACTAAGTATCCAAAAAAATTCTATAATACAATTTGATTATTATGAATAAATCATTCTATGTTCTCTCAAGATAGAAATTTTTATTGTATACTCTTATTGTTCACATGGTTTTGGGGACTCTAAGGGAAAAATGAATTTTTATAGAGATATAAATAATAAAACCTATGGAGTAAATAAAATTAATCTTCTTTAAAATAGAAAGTGTGAAAATAATCATGTAGGAAATTACATAAGGTAATAGGTAAATTCTTTAAGTTTCAAAAATAAGTTCATTGAGAAAATTAATGTTGATGTGATGTGAAGAGGTCAACCATTGAAATGTATGGAGGGAAAGATTAACCAATTGTTCCACCCAAACTCCAATGTTATAATTACATGGATTATAACATTATGGAAAGTAGTGCATGAATCAAAGTGTTAATGATAAAAACCAGCACCAACAACCACCTAAGTCTTTATACAAAGGGAAGGATTATGTAATCAAAACTACTAAAGTGGGCCACAGTCTAGTTATTTTTGGGGATTAGGACTATGAAACTATTATAATAACCTTAGGTATAATTCTATCACCATAGAAAAACTCGATTGAAATTTATGGAATCACAAGTTAGGATATATTTTTCATTTATAAGTCTATCCTTCTATGTTCGTAGTTTCGTTTTTATATGCTTATTAGCGAAGTATTCAAGCCCCTAATTTTATATTTACTTTTTATTTAATGGATGGAAATATGAGAACCCATGCAAAAAAATGTGATATGCAATGTGATGATTTCCCTATTGAGATTCCAAACTTGATTGTAATGGGAGATCAAAACATCATGATTGTACTGAAATAATTGGATCGGGTTATAAATAATAACTTAAATCATGTGGAATTCCATCCCTCTCCTATGAAAGAGAAAGTTGAAATCATATCCTTTATAAGAAAAAAAACCACTTGTATTTAGTTTTTCTTATAATCCCCTCATCATGGAATAATGTATTAACTCTATTGAGAATATATTCTCTATCCTCTAATTATCATAAGAAGATAAATTTGTGTTGGCGGTCTATCGTTTTGGTGGGGAAGTTGATCAGTGGTGGTCACTAATGAAAAATATGAACTCTAAAGAGGAAATTGATTCCATGGAATGGGAAGGATTCATGAAAATAATTTTTAATAAATAATTTCCTTGAAATCACTATCTTAAAATAGATATGGAGTTCCTCAAACTAAATTAAAAGGAATATGAGTCTATTGGGACGTATGAGGAAAAATTTATAGGGATGGCCTAATATGCCAATGTCTTTGTAATTGTCATGACCCGCCTTCACCAAGATGAGGGAAAGGAAAGAAAACTATCAGACCCATCCTTCTTCAAGTTTAAGGAGAGATAATGATCCCCGAGTCCTGCCATCAATAGGCCCTAGAGTAGTGACTAGAATCAAGGGTATAGAATCGCACATAATATGGAAGGCTTTACCCTTTTTATATAAAAATATCGAGAGATAATATGGTAATCCCAAACAACTCCAAAAACATAAAGTAGAAGTAAATCCAAAAACACATTCCCATATGCATGTTCAAAATAAACTTATACAATGTACAAGAAAAACTATGGAGGAAGTAACAAAGGTAAGAAAAGAAGAAAAAACGATTATCCCAATGCCTAAGCTAGTAAGGTCACGCACGGTCTTCAAATTCCTCCTGAAAACCTGAAATCAGTTTTATATATGTAGGGTGAGTATACAGGTATACTCATAAGGGAAACCAAAATATCTTGTTCACAAGTGGGGAGACATTCTAATGCCTCGTGGGAAATAGAGATAACCAAGATACCTAGAAAGGAACAATCCAGCTAGCCTCACCAAGTCACACTCCCCAAATAACACATTTTAGATAATGTAATAGTAATAGAACATCAAAATTTGGGTACCCTACACTGCTTTCCCACTAGTTTTTTAGGACATCCTATGCATCATACCTCCCCCATAAGTTCCACTGTAATTCCAATGATGCCCCAACAACAACATTATGGGCCATCACAACCACGCATCCCACCTGCAGACACCTGGTCCACCACAACCACACATAACCATACCCTTAGACACCTAGTCCACAACAACCACTGCCACACCCGAAGACTCTTGGGCCAAAACAACCACTTCCATTCCTGAAAGTACATAAGCCTCATCTCGAAGACACTTGGGAAATAAACCTATCCACACACACCTAGTTCAACCACCACAACACATCTTGTCCAAAGATTCTTGGGCCATAATGAACCATAGGCCTTAAAGGCATTCCCAAAGAGTCTTTTGCTTCCTGGGAGAGGGACTAGAAAAGAAGTTAATAACCATTAACTCATAGGAATGTTGGGAAAAACACCCTCCCCCATGAAATGGGGGTGTTTGGAATGAAGTGATCAACATGGGTGGGGTGCGTATAAGAAACATAAGAACTAAATATTATACATATAGGTAATCAAGTACTCATCCAAACTTATGGGTTCAAAAAACAACAACCAGCCATACACAACCACTCTTGTCATTATCCCAACATGCACAAGTACACAATAGACATAACCAAAACATAACCCATCTCTGGAAAACAAATCACCCATTGTACCCATTCTCATTATCATGTTTAGGTGATTTAATTTAAAACATACCTCCACTACTGGGCAACTAACAAGCATAACCACAATCCAAAACAACAACTGAAGAAAAAATAGCCATGTGACATTTAAGCATTGACACCTGATTCCCTTGTTAAGTAACAACATCAAAAGGGATCTGTGAGATAATTTTAAGTACTGGAACCAAACCAATCCCCAACATATTGACTCCACACAACCCTAGATTTACCAACCATCAACCATAACCAGAGGTTCCATTCCCCTCTATGTCACCCCACAAGGAATCAAACAGAGAAACCATGCATATTACCAATAGATCAAGGGAGTTTTTAGATTTATCCACACCCTTCATTATGTTCTTTATTTTCATTTGGTTAACCAGGGAGGTCACATAGGGTATCTTATTCATTGGGAATCCATTTAATCAATCATGTTTTTGTGATTACCCATTTCCATGTTGCATTCATTCAATCACAAGATTATCTAGGAAAATAGAGCTTCATTAGTATGCAATAAAGGACCACCAATAGCCATAATTTTCAGTGGGTATAAGCCCATACAAATCACAACATAAAAACTGAGGTATAACACATCAATAATCATTAACTATCCCACCCCCTTCAATATTTAACAGTCAATTTATTTTCTTTTTTAAAGTTGGTTTCATCAACATCTTAGGGTAACATCGTCATACCCACCCCACATGATACACAGTAAAGAGATATTAAGGAAAAACCCTACTTGGATGATCAAATATCAAATTTTTCTTCTTGCGCCAAGAACTGGGGAAGCGCAACTTATAGGGGAAGAACTCCAAGGACTCTAAGGCGGAGCAAGAAAGGCTACAACACAGGCGTATGATTCATCTTGAGAGGAAGTCTCAAGCCACACTAACAGAATCCAAAAAGAATAATGAAGAGAGGATCTCATCTTAATAAAAGTCCATATCCTAAAACAAGGGATATAATTTTAAATTACTTAAAATTTGGATCATGGTTCGACCACATGGTTTCACAATTTCACACATTAGGATAAATTGAGATTTAAGAATTACCTCCGAGATGGTTTAGGTGAACCAGTTAACAGTTGTGAGTTGATAAATCAACTTCAAATAGAGAAAACACATAACAGGGAAAAACACATGAGATTTGGAAAATGTGGGAAAAGGGTGTGATACGGATTAAATGCCACAAGTTTTGGTAATTCAAGGGTCTCCCCACTCTTAGGGGATTTAAGACATCATTTTTTGTCTTAAAATGGACTTAAACCACATTAAATAGATAAGAATACATAAAATAAGTGTTACAGGAAAACTGGGGAAAAAACCTCGACACCCCATGGTGGAACCGTTTCAGTGTGGCACCAATCGATGAAACCAATAGGTGACACCATGATGACACAGTTCCACTAACACCAACACCCTCCTGACTCACCAATGGTGTCCAGGACACCCCAAACACTAGAAATTGGAAAATTAATAGACTAGGAAGGTCCAGACCATTACTGTAATGAACACTGAAATCAAGTTGGATAGATTATTTAGTGGATTAAAGTTGGATCTTTGAAAGAGATTAGTGATTCAGGACTTTGATAGCTATGATGATACTGTTTTTTGTACCCCTAATTTTGAGATAAATATTGGTGACTCTCATTGGTCTTGTGGGTTAGAGATAAAAATATTGAAAATATAGTTTAATATCCAAGTATCAATAGATAAATCCCATGGAGGAAAGAAAATCCATCAAACCTCATGTCAAAAGTGTGGAAAGAATCATCTTACTACTGTATAAAGGGAACTAGGAGATGATAAAAATATAGAAAAGAGGGGAATCAAGCTAATAATTATTAATGGTATACAAATAATCCAAAAATGTTAAATAAGAAGGGAATGTTTAGATCAACACTCTGCTAGTATTATAATGATTCAACTGCAAGGAACATGGGAATTATGTGTGCCAATTCCCAAATACAGGGGTTTTCGGAGACAATCAATGAAAATAGTCTCCAAGGAAGCAAGGAAGGGACTATTTTATCGATACTACTAAGTTGGATCCACAAAATGATTTGGTGACAAGTATGTTGGTTATTAATTCAATAATAGTGAATGTAGATTTTGATTTTGGTTCTATGAATTCTTTCCTATCTTCTATGTTTAGTATAACTATTGAAGAAACACTTGAAAATATAGAGGTTGAGTTATCTATGAGAACATAAAATGGGAAAATTATTGCATCCAAAGTATATAAATCCTCCCCAATCACTGTTTATAGACTGAACCTCCTAGAAAATTTCATCTTATTTTTTGGTAGAGTTTTATACTATATTTGGAATGAATTGGATGTTTTTATATAATTCTAACATCCACTGTTGAGAAAGGGAGATCACTCTTCACATCTCAAGGAATCCTACAATTCTATACAATTGTAAGGAGGAGGATGAATCGCCTTCATAATCATCATCTAAATTGTGGGTATTGTTACAATATGATCAAGAATATATAGATTAAATGATTGATACAAATGATAAGATCATGTTGGAAGACATCCCATTGTGAGGGACTAAACTAATGTGTTCCCTGAAAATTTCCTTGTTTTCCTACTAGGAAAGAGGTTTAATTCTCAAGTGAAATCATACTTAGATCACTGAACATATCAAAGACTCTATATAGGATGGCCACCATTGATTTTTAACAACTGAAGTACCAAATATAAGAGAATCTGGACAAGGGTTTTATTTGCCCAAGCAATTCATTATAGGTTGAACCAATCTTCTTTTTCAAGAAGAATAATGGATCAATGCACCTCTTCATTGATTATCATGAGCTCAAAAAAATCACAATAAATAAAATGTATCCCCTACCATAGATAGATGACTTGTTCGATCAACTACAATGATCCATGTATTTCTCTAAGTTGTAACTTTATTCAGGATATCACCAGTTAAATGTGAAGATGTATGATATTCCCAAGAATTCCTTTTGAATGAGGTATAGACATTATGAGTTCAAAGTTAAGATTTTTGGACTCACTAATTCTCAATAAATATTCATATAATTGAGGAATATATTCTTTGTATATTATCTTGAAAAAATTGTGGAAGTATTTATAGAAGAAATTACGATATACACTAAGAGGAATGAGGAGCTCAAGGAGAATTTCAATATCATGCTAATGAATTTGTGGAGGGAAAACTATATAAAAAGTATAGAAAATGTGAGTTTGGATTTAGGAAGTATCATTCTTGGAACATGTTTTCACCATCAAAGGAATATCTATGGACCTTTCTAAAACAAAGGCAATTGAGTAGTGGACCAAACCAGAATCTATAATAGGGTTATATAGTTTCATTGGTCTAGATGGGATCTGTAGTTTCATTATAATAGCTAGATATTACTGAATATTTATAGTTTCATTGGTGATTAATGTTTTTCTGGACAAGTGAATGTGAAGGTTAATTCAATGATTTCAAAAAGAGTCTTATCACTGCATCTGTACATACACTACTTATGGGTGGGGAAATATTTTTGGTATACAATGATGCTTAAAAGATGGTATAAGGCTATGTAATGATGAAAAATGATAAATTAATAGCCTAAACCTCAAGGAAGTTGAAATTTCATGATAAATATTATCCTACTCATGATCTAGAGTTGGTGGATGTGATCTTCATATTGAAAATTTAGTGGTATTATCTCTATGGGGAAAAGTGTGAGATATATAATGGTCATAAGATACTCAAAAATATATTCAAACAAAACGATCTTAATATGAACCAATGAATATAGTTATAACTCATCAAGGATTATGACTACTCAATTCACTACTATCCTGGTAAAGCAAATAAAGTGGAAGATGCTCTAAGTATAAAGGATCATGTAACTCTATCAATGATGAGAATTTAGAAGGATCCAATATTCTTAGACTTACAAAGGATGGACATGGGAATCATAAAGTAAGATACATCATCATTCCTTTATAAATGATTTCCCAACCATACCGTATAGATATGATAAAGGATTATCAAATAAATGATGTGGAAATTCAAAATAATGTGGATGTTATCGAAAATGGAAAATCCTCAAAGTTCAAAATTGATGAAGAAAGAGTCATGAGAAATTGGTCACAACTATCTGTAACATCAGTTCCTGAGATAAAGATGGGGATTTTTAATGATTCACATAGTTTAACCTTCTCAATCCACCCATAGATCACAAAGATGTGTTGAGATCTCTGAAAGCACTATTAGTGGGACAATATGAAGAAAGAGATCACTGAATATGATTTAAAGTGTCTGGTATGTTAGTGAGTGAAGGTTCAAAGGAAAAAGTATATGTTGATGATGCCACCATTACCCATACCTACATGGAAATTAGAAAACATCACCATGAACATTTTCACCAGACTTCCAAATACATCCAAATGAAATAATGTAATATGGGTTTTCAGGAATCATCTTACAAAGATAGATCACTTTATTATAATTAAATAGGAATTCTCACTCGATAAACATACACAAATATACGTCATAGAAGTGGTAAGGATTCATAGAATACCATTATTAATTATATTTGATCATGATCCATGATTTAACACCATGTTCTAGAAAAGTCTCCGACATGATCTAAATACTGAGTTGAAATTCAGTATAGCTTATCACCCCCAAACTGATGGCCAATCTAAGTATACTATTCATACAGTGAAATATATGTCAATATCATACTCAATGGACTTCAAAGTGTGATAGGATCAACATCTTACACTAGTCAAGGTAACTTATAATAATAGTTTCCACTCAAGAATCCACATGGCTCCATATGAATCCCTTTATGGGAAAGGATGAATAACACAAGAATGTTGGGAAGAATTTGGTGAATATAAGGTTTTGAGATGTGAAATAGTAAAATACATGGTAGAAATGGTAAAGACCGTTCCACAAAAAATCAGGGCATCCCAAATTCTACAGAATATCTATGCACCTAATCGTCAATAGGACATAGAGTTTGAGGTTGGGTACATGTTATTCCTTTGAATATCTTTATGAAAGAGAGTCCTGATATTTGGGAATATTGTAATGCTAAGTCCTAGGTATATCGGTGTGTCTTTGAAATTACTGATCGCGTCAGATATATGGCCTATTGAATAGAACATCCACAAACCATGTCTCAAGTACATGATGTATTTGAGGTATCTCTCTCAAGAAAGTATATATCAGATCCACCGAATGCACTAAATTTAGAGGTGGTACAGTTGGAAAATGATATCTCTTATGAGGAGAAGCTGGTGAAGATCTTGGACCGTAGAGATAAAGTTCTACATAACAAGACTACTCACCTAGTCAAAGTACTATAGAGGAACCATAAATATTAAGAGGATACATGGGAACCAAAGGAATCGATGAATGTCATGTCCCATCACCTATGGGTACCTTAGTATGTAAAATGAAATTTCATAGCTAAAATTTCATAAGGGGGAAGAATGTAACGGCCCAAAATTTTATCAATGAAATTTACATACTTTTAATTAATTCATGGATAAAATAAAAAATAATTATTCTTATAAATAAATATTGATACTTTAGTCATCAAATAAAACTATAATAATTCCAAATATTACGACAAGATAATAAAAATAATATAAGATAATAAGAATAATATAATTTGGGTCTGCTCGATCCACCAGAATAACCAAACTTGTGAAAAAAGCTATTGAAATAAAACATAATTTTAATAATAAAATATTAATTATAAAGATGAAATTATATATATAAACTTGATAGAAAGTATAAGTGAGTGAATAATGAATGGAATAACAGGTATTTATAAGAAGTAGGAAAACCATATGACCATTATAAATCTGACCATTGGAATTATAATTTGACCATTAAGAATAGTAATATGATTGTTAGAATAGTAAACCCACCGATAGAAATGTAAAATAATATTTATGTGTCTTATAAAGTTAAAATACGATATATTTATTTCATATTACAAGAAAATAGATGTTTTGAAAATGATAAATTAAGTGTTGGTATTTTTGTAAAACATGAATTCTTTATTTACTATCTCATAATAAATATAATTATTTAAAAAAATTATTTTAATAAAATGTATTCATAATTAATATTAGGTTTTATTATAATTATAAGATAATTTTATGATACCATAAGTAATTTTTTAGAAGATTATAAAATAGATTATAATATTAAAATAGATATGTTTTGAATAAATTGTTATTTTATTTAAAATTAAATTTCCCATATTTAGAAAAAAAATCATAAAATGGATTTAATTTTTTAAATCTATGAATTGAAAAGAAAAATTAGGGTTAATTTTTAGGTTTTTCTAAAATAGTTTAATTCTTGTGAATAGTGAAATACTATAATTTACGGTATTTAACCTTTTAACACAAATACATGAATTTTTGAGTCATGGATGATGTAAGAACCCATTATTTATAACTAACATGAACTATTTAGTATATATAGTCACAATAATTAACACTATTGATATTCTTGAGCCAAAATAATAAACTAAATAATATACTAATTGGAAACACCCCTCTCCTCCCATTATAAATACCACCTCTCCCCACTCCTCCTCACACCTTCTAAACCGTGGATATTTCCAATATTCTTCCCAATTATTCTCCCATGAATCTTATCCATTTACTAGTGTTATTGGTGTCACCAAAATACCAATTCCATTTTCCTTAAGGATGTTCTCAAGGAGACGACATTCAAGAGGTAAAATCATCCATCATTATCTCTTAAATTCTTTCTTTGTTCGACCTAATCCTCACCCCTATACAATTTGAGATGATAACTCCAATATCATATATATATATATATAATAATTTTATTATTTTCATTCAATATCGATCATAAAATCCATTTCTATCCTCATTTTATTGTAAAATGAAAACTTCATCCACAATATGTCGGTTCACTACCTTCGTGGATCATAAGTTTTCTTTTTTTAATTACCTCCATCAAAGATAGTAATAAATCCATTATTAAGGATAAATAAAATTTCAATATGTATATTATAAATTATTTTATGATATTTAACTAATATATATAAATAATTTTAAATAAAATGATACTAGTTCATGATTGTCATAAAAACCACAAAAATAAACTAAAAAATTATCATTAATGTTTTATCAAATGAATCATCCTAATTTCATTAAAAAATGGTATTTGGGGTCATTTAAACTTATTTAAGTTCATCAATACCATATAATTTCACTTCTAGATAATTATTCTAATTTTACAAGAACTTCCATAATTATACACAAGTGAACCGATCATGAAACCATGAAACAAATTCTCCTAAAACGACAAAGTTGAACTTTATAACTCATTGAAATAGACATAAAATAACTTAATAAAATTATAATAAAAACTTATTTTTGTAATATACTTTTAATTAATTAATATAATTTTATTATCTAGGATATTAAGTGCAAGTGCATAATGCATTCAGACATAAGGTAGGGGATCTCCCAGAACCTCCATTTTTCCTTTAGGTTACAGTTTCTCTCTATTTTAAACTATCTATTTCTTCATTATTCTTATATATTTATCCTTATTTTTTTATATGTTTCAAAAATATATATAGATCTCAATTCATCTTACTTTTATGAGGAAAACATATTTTAATTGTATCACTTTACAATTCCTCTCGATAAGCTAGCCCAATTAAAGGGAACTTCTCTGTTTCTTACCCATATTCAAGTGCACTCCATAAACTCTTTTAATACACCAATATTTTTCATAAATAACTACTCTTATCATGAAAAAAATTAATTCATTTATGGTTTAATGAAAATAATTATTCCTTTACCTTTTTTAAAGACTCTTCATTCTTTTCCCTAAAACTATACTTAAGAGGCATAATTTTAAAGTTCCCTAACCACTTTTTTAATTTTTTTCACCTCAGTTGGACATCTTTATTCATGGAATATTATTATTTTTCCTTTATTAAGGTCTAAGAATATTTTAAATACTATATTTAGTGGTCACCACTATGATATTCCATTTGGTTATGCCTTATGAGATGATTATGAAACCCATTTCTTTCCATGTGTAACCCATATGTTTATTCCTTATGTTTGATTATTTATGTGTCACACATAGGCACGAACATGTTATGATGGGTTCTTCCAGATAGCACTTCAATTCATTGTGTAAATTATTAGTCTCATGAGGCGTTTTGTATGGGATTATGGAGTAAAACTGGTCCATTATGGGATTCTTTCCACCAAGTGATATTACCTTGGAAGTTAGCATTGACCCATGTTTATGTCATGTGATATGTTTATGCCACCATCCTATATTATAATGATCATATGATTCCATTTTATATATTTTATGATTATATATGTTTATTCTTGATCCATACCTTTTATTTTATCATGTTATGACTTCTAACTCATATATTATGCATAATTCTCATGTTTACTCCCTTATTGGTATTTTTAGCTCATCCATTGTATCTATGTATTCCTTTGGTTATCCTAGTAATTTATAGGAGCTCAAAGTATATTAGGATCTCATTATAAATATTAATAAAAAGATGTTTTATTCTGGTTTCATGTTTTCTAATTATGTACCTATTCTTTCAAAGACACTAGACTTGTCAATCCTTGTTTGTATTTGATGGATAATAATACTTAAAATCATTTAATAATATGTTTAAATGTCTAGGGTCTCTATAAATCGATATTATTGAATGCTATTGTTTATATTGGTGTAGGAAACACCGTATTTTTAATAGAGTGGTGCAATGGGACCTAGACAGATGCAGGACTCATAAAGGTTTTCCCTTCTTCATGGGTACCCATGAGTCAGTATTATAGTATGTGGTTTAGATTAGGAGTAATAACATGTTTTTCAGTCTCTCAATAATTTTTATGGCCTCAGTGACCAATTTTTATTCTAATGGCAGAACTCTTTTCTCTCCCATGTATCCTAAGTTATGATCAGGGAAGAGGGTTTGTTGTGCGTATAATTCTTGATAGTCCCTTAAACCAAACCATTGGTTTTGATGTCTATATGGAATTGGAAGTACAAACCTTTAGATTATAATATTTATCATTGCTATTACATATTAGGACTAGGTGTATGTCATTCCATTACGATGATGGATTTGATAATCCCCAAGCGACGTGGGGCATGGGTCCTCCATGCTGGATGATTATTTCTCATAGATCCCTCATTAGAGGTACATGATTTTATCTAATAGAAGTTAGTATTACTCTTTTTGTATTTTCTCACACCTTGGGAGTGGTGATGGACCCTTGATTAGGAAATGGTTTTGGTGTGATATCGATTGCAACTGTTTTATAGAGTTGGTTCAGTGTATGGAGTCAGAAACCCATTTAACAGATTGCATGATTTAGAAAGGCATGGGATCCTTGAGGAAGCTATGGATTTCATTGATTTTTGATAGTGATGTATAATCTTCATGTATGGTTTTTTATCTCAGGTTCTTCTGGATCATTGGGTGCTCTAGTTATTTTCTCACAGTGTAATTTATAGAGTAGATTTAGTATGGGAAATAATCATTATTTTCATGATTTATCCTTCCACCCATTGAGTGCATTTAGGATTTTGGGATTCCATCCTAGATTTTATAGTGGTTGACGAGGTGATTTACATAATTATTCGTTCCACATGGGGTAGAGTATGTTTTCTTCTTTCCTATTTCGATGGGCTATCAAGAATTGGGTGTTGAGTGTTGAACATTTGGTTATGCTTCTTATGCATGGGAAATTATCCTAAGAATGATAGCATGTGGGTATCTTTGGATATACTCCCTATGTATAAGGAAGGTGGTGAAACAACTGAGATGATGTAGATTTTAGTTCTTTATACTATTCTTTGGAAGCATCTACCTCACTAGATCCCCAATGTATGATGTGATTTCATGTATTATTGTTACTTCTTAGGGATAGTTAGTGAGTGACCATCAAAGAACTGGTAGTTCAAAGATGTGTATTCCCATAAGAGTTAATGTTGGGGAGATTTCTTCCCTTGAGATATATAGATAGGTAGGTTTATTTCCCTAAGGTTTAATGATTTTTCATAGATACCTTAGTCAATGGTGTTGGGTTCATTCTTGAGGGTTATCCCTAGCAATAATATAGGGGCTTGGTTGGAATTCCTCTTCAGAAGTGTAGTGGTTGTCTCTCCCATGGATGTTCTCTCTTCCCTTACTGAATTGGGAAGTTATATTGTTTTTCCTTTTATGTTAGATGACTTGTGGCCTTATTTCCATTTGGTTTTTGAATCACCATAGGTATTTTTATACTCACCCATGTATGAGATTTATGTCCACACATGTTATATCTATTCAGATAAATTATAGGTTAGGTACCTTTCATATATGGGGTTTCGGAACCATGCAGTGGTGGATCTTGAGTATTATTGAAACTAATAGGGTTTTTGGAAGATGATTCTTGGGATTATGGTTGGCATGGAGTGATAATATCCCTTCTAGTATTATGAGGTTAGTTTTTCTACATGCGTATTTTATATTTTTTTAGTATGTATATCCTATGTGGTTGTGTGTTATTTTGTTTATTTGTGGTCTATTTTTTTAAGTTGAATTTTTAGGGTTAGGACTCTCATATATGTTTAATTCCTTCTAAGTGATAGTCACAATCCCCTAGCTTATTAGAGTAAGTCTTGGGGCGTCATACTTAGTCTATCACCACCCAGGAGAGGTCATGGTGGGTCATGTCATGTTAGAGTGGTATTAGAATAAGGATTATCATCGTGAGGGATTTTAAATATTGGTCTCCTATGAGATGTGGTTAGATAAATGTTTGGTGATAATGCTTTTGGTGCTTTGTATTAGTTATTAGTCTAGGGAATCAATCAAGGGTCTGGTGGTTAAAACATTTCTATTCAAGGACACATATAATATAATATACTAACTTGAGTTCTTAGAGGATTAGTCACATGGTATATTTGTGTAGGTTCATGAATCATATAGATATTTCAAAATTATTTATTTTAGACCATAAAATCCTACCTAGGACATTAACACTATACAGTCTTAATGTTGATATCCGTTATGATAATTTTTTATCTAGATGTGTTAGATGTAACTTCTATAAATGATGAAAACCCCAAGACTATTTTTAGTGGTTTTGGAATTATATGAGGAGATATATCAGTATTATGAGGTCAAAACCATCTTCAGGTTGGGTCAGTATCCCCTAGATTTGAGTTGGGTGTATGATCCTCTATATGTGTAGTCATAATTATCCCATATAAAGATAGCAGATAGGGCATGGGATCCTCTAATTGGGTTATTACTCCATCAACTAAGGTGTCTTCTATCAAGGTGATAACACCCCATATGAGATCATGGAGCTTAAAACTCCCCCATAGATACATAAGTCCATAACTACCATTCATGGGTTATGGTTCCATCACTCATCCATGGGGTCAGTACTCCATTGATTTCAATGAGCTGAAGGTCCCCCATATTATAGTGGGTTTGGTACACCCCTACCAGACAGGGCACGAGTCCTACATTTGTAGTGATTTGTGTTCTTGATGATATGTGATGTGGATCTTTCATCCATGTGAGCTGTTAATACCTCCTAGATACAGGATCCATGACTATCATCCATGAGGCATGGGTCCTTCATGGGAGGGGTAGGTATCCCCTCAACAGCTGAGTATGGGGTCGGTACTCCCTCATTCTCTATGAGGCATGGTCCCCAATACTACAAAGTATTTATTATCCCCCTAATATAAGTTGTGGGAACTCCTTATATCCAGATTTATGTGGTTTAAATTTACTACTAGTGAGTTTGGTAATCCCTTATCTAATTTTGAACACCCGGTGAGATGTGAGTCCTTCACAATAGATTTCATTTTGGTAGTATTATGGCCGATGCATGATGTTTTATCTTGAACTACTGATTTTGAATTAATATCTAGGATTATCCATTGATAGGGGTCGGGGTAGCCTATTATACTATTTTTCATATCATACGATGTGTCTGATGATCTAAATGTTAATATTGAGAGTTTTGGATGTTTGGGTTGTTCTTAATAATGTATGTGAGGCACCCCTAGTGTGGATATCTTAGTTTTCATGTGGTATTTAGATTATATATAGAAATCACCATGATGTTTGTCTCCTAGTGTGAACTATATATGGTTTTGGTTGGGCAGTTCCTGATACAAGCTAAGGGGTGATCTGTAACATTTTACTTTGGTGCTCATATTTTTTAGTACCAATGCATGTTATCATATAATTATTGAATTTTTAGAGAATGTTCTAGAGATTCATTTAGATCCTATCGACCAGTTCGGTATGGTGGAGAGAATCTCTTTGAGGTGACATTCTACCATTTTATGTACCAAAATGAGAGATGATTTTTGGAGGTGAATTGCCTATATATTTTACTATGGTAGAGAAAGACCCATAGATGATTTCATTAGTTTTGGGAGAGAACCATCAAACTCAGTTCAGAATAGTGGTCAATAATGTGAGGTGTTTTGTGACCAATAATATGGTTCGTAGTGAACTTAATCTAATGTGAGACTAGGTTGGTGTGTAAGAATTTCCCCTATAATATTTGACCATTTTCATTTCATGGTGTTGATATTAGATTCGTGTGACACTTTTGTTTCATAGGGAAAGAGATTCTATTAAGTAATAGGATATTTTTTCCCTTATGGATGTTTGTGATGTGAGAAAGGAAATAGTCATTGAGTTCTTGGTTATGTCTTACATGTGGGGGGTTTGAGGAGATGGATTATAGGTTGAACTATTCTTAATTTTTCATTTCTTTTAGATCATATCCATGTGTATAGTAACCTATTACACACTTATATTTAGAGCTTTCTATTCATGGGAGGATATTCATTTGTCCATGTGAAGTCATTGGTTGTGAGTATTGTTATGAATATAAGCCATCCATAATTTTTATGTTCTATAATTGATGCTTTGGCATGAGAGTTTTGGTGTAGATTCATTATGTCCTCTCAAGAGATGTTGTATATTCTAGATCATTCCATGGGATTAGTAGTGGGTGAAAAAAATAGAAAAAATATCAACTTCAAGTTTTGGAGTAAATTGAATAGTTTTTATATGGTGTATGGTGTCTTAGAGGAGGTCATTGGTTCATAAAATTAATCCATGTAGTCTTTCATTAGGAAAATATGAGAGGGTTTATGATACCTTGGTTCCATAAACCATATGGTGTGTTTGTTTGTGCTTGGATACTGCTTTGTAAGAGTATAAGTAGGATCTCACAATGTGTCGTGACACTCTTACTGAGGCACTCAAGAG
Source organism: Viscum album (assembly GCA_963277665.1). NCBI lineage: Eukaryota > Viridiplantae > Streptophyta > Magnoliopsida > Santalales > Viscaceae > Viscum > Viscum album. Next base: position 1,997,860,937 of record OY728151.1, read on the forward strand.
TGGATGTTAATGAAAATAAATTTTCCATGAAAGAAAATCACGGGGCTTACTTTTTTATGTTGTGGGTATGACACCCCCTTGGAGATCCCTTGGTGGATGAACTATGTCCAATAGATCCTGAAAGTTGGTGTCTTTACTTTTTTTTGGTATCGATGGTTGTCTTATTGTATAAGGAAAATCATTAGTTGTAAATCCTTAGTGATTTTCATATAAGGTGATTCATAGTGGTTTTGAGAGATCCCTCTAAGGTGGGTTGAATCTATTTGGTATTCATGGAGGAATGAAAATCTTAGATGTGGTGTCCTTGGTCTGAGTGATTTAAAAGGGATTTATTTTCTATTGGGGATTCATTTTAAGTTAAAGGAGATCTATAAACATTCATATCAAAGGATACCTTGGGTAGATGTGTTTTCTTTCGACGTGAGATTTTTATGTGGGATACTCAATAATATATTAGGTAGTTTCCTTTTTTATGATGAAAATCATTTAAGGTTGGGAGGATGTAGTGAACCTGGTTTTACCATGAAAAATAAATATATTTTTTTGTGTTTCAAAACCCTAGACCCTTGAGAAAGGTAAAATAGTAATTTTTCTCTAGATAAATGACCTTAAAAATTAATTGTTCCATTGTTTCAAGAATTGTGTTTTTACCCTTGGTCGATAATTTGGTGAGATTCTGAGCAAGAAAAATAATTTAGGATATTTAATATCTAATAAATAAATATTATTTATTTTAATGGTTTTTTACATTGTAATCTACAAAAAATTTCAAAATTATATTTCTGACTTTATAGTTAATTCCATAACGGGGGGTTTGCCTATGTTAGGTATAATTTTTATTTAGGTATAGAGCCTCGTGTTGATCCCATTAAAAGGGATTTTCATTTAAATTAAATATGACTATCAATTTTATCAAACTCTTTCATTATCCCCACACACACAATGAGACCTCCCCTCTCCTATTGAATATTATGTAACTATGATTAGGATATCAATCTACGAGATCTCATAAAAAGGTGATTAGAGGTGTGGTTCGGGATACAGTGATCACAGATCAAGGATTAATGACATATGATCATGAAGATATGACGATATTCCATGAGGTAGGGGTTATTATTTTAAATTATTCCACATTTTTATTTTTATTTTTCCTTAATTTTTGTTATAGTAATTATGTTTCTTATTAGTCCACTTTATTTGGGTTATAGATCAATTTCAAGGAGATTGGGTGAGATCGAGTTGTTCACAGGGCACTACATCTAAAATTCGTGACTACATGGAATGTAGTCTCAAGAACACATATAATGTAGTTGTTCAATTCATCCTAGGTTATATGATACATCCAAAAATCGTATTATCCATAAGTAAATGTCATGTGGTTCCCATGGTTATTTTAAATAGGTTCTAGCAATGTACATGGCCAAACAGCCCATGTGAGGAACATAGTGTGAGAAAGTACACTCCATGATGGGTTACACTACATGTATTTGGTTAGAAAATATGACCAGGTACCCATGAATATTTAATTCCATGTAAATTTAATAATTTTCATGTACTTGGTATATACAAGTCAAGTTGGGTTGAGGTACATTCTTAGAGAAAGGCTTTGGGTGTACACATCATGTAATTATAGTACACATAGATTGTTGTCCTATTGGATGGGATTTACACATTTTATGACCCTAGAGATGGATTTAGAAAATTAATTAGTCTATTCAATTATCATTCCAAGTATAATATAGTGGGGGGCTACATCTCTATTAGAGACTCTTAGTGAGACGATTCATTCTAGTCACGGATCTTAAACCCTTAGTGATGATAATGGGATTCTAATGATAAATCGGAGTGGTCACAAGGGTAGTGAACTTTCTAGGGAATATTTGAACATAGATCTTGGGACCCAGGAATAATTTTTTAGGTCTACACCTACTAAGAGTTGTTAGTAGTTATTTTTTTCTTAGAGGATAGAGAGTCTCATATTCTAGTGTTCAGCTAGGCATGGGAAACTCCCTCTTTATAATATAGTATTTTTATAGAATTTAGATGGATATAGGTCTCATATAGATTTTAATTTATTATTCTTCACCATAGAGTCAATAATGGTGAATGTGGTTCATATTTAGTGGATTTAAGTGTTGGTAATTTACACTATATCCATGATATCCTTAGTTACCAATTTTCATTTTGATGGTATACATGTTTTCTCTCCAGTGTTGTATCCTAGTTTGTGATCACAGAAGATGGAATGGTGTTTTAGAGAATTCATGATGATCCATTACACTAATACATTGGTTATGATGTTCATATGGTTTTGGTATTGCAAAACATAGGATTATGTTATATCTCTTTTATCTTACATGTTTAGACTACGTGTGGGTCTTTCCCTTGCAATGATCGATTCAATACTAACCCAGCCACATAGGGTGTGTGTCCTACATACTATAAGATGATTTATCAAGGCTCCCTCATTTATGGTGTTTAATTTTCTCTCATGAAATATGGTGGTACTCTTCATGGATAGTCTCTCCCCTTGTTCATGGTGTGTAGACCACAATGCAGATACGGTGTTAACACGATATCGATGGTAGTTGTTCAATAGAGTTAAAGTAATGTCTAGGTTTGGAAACCCCTCAATTGGCTGGCATGACTTGGGAAGGCATGGATTATTTGTAATGGTGTTGGATTTCATGGGTTGGTGATAGTTATTAATTATCTCCATGTGTGGTTCTTGATCTCTATGCCATATAGAATATAGGGTGATCTAGTTATTTTCTCATAGTGTTCGTCCTAGAGCAGAGTTAGTTCAGAGAGTGGTTGTTATTTTTATGATTGAACCTTCCTCCCTTTGAGTGCAATTAGGATGTTAGGATTATTTTGTATTACTTATAATCCTTGTACATTATGAGAGGAACCCACAATCATTAACAGTGTAATACCACCTTTTTTATTGAATACAAATGGAAATAAATGAGAGAATAGATTGTCAGCTATGGAAATATGTAACTATACATCCCCAATAGAATGATCTATATCTATTATATATGCTCCCTTTATTCATTTATGGGAGTTGAGGGTCAATTACTATCACATGGTAGTAAATATACATTTCCTATAATGTATTCTTGTTGGGTTTTTTTATCATGGAACATTTCAATGATCACAATATGTTTTTAAGTCCATAAATTAATTAACCCATTAGTTTATAACCAAAGATACACTATTTAAAAGATTTTTTAGAATCCATGCAATCAATATTATAAACCCATGTATGAAATATGCATAATATTAATATCACAATATATAGATCAGGGTGTATCATATAATAGGATATACCCATTTTAGTATATATCTAAAATTCCCCCACATGAATTAAAATACTAGAAGTACTTTATTAAAAATTTCACAACTCTTTATGATTCCATCGAAACTCTTTTGGATACATCTTATCAAAATCTCTTCATTTTCAAATAGAATTTTTTTTAAAAATTTAATCCTTATTAAAAGGATTAAATCCATGACCCTATAGGACTTTTTAGGATTGAAAAAAAAATAGAAATCTTGATTTCATATATGTAAGAAAAGATTAAACTCTATAAAAACATTGGTATTTCTCAGGTTACAAAGGGTCTGATGTGATATCGATCAAATATACTCATATATCCACATGAATATATCCACTACAATATATATTATATAAACTTTATGTGAATATATATATTATCCCTTTGTGTATTACATCAAATGACCACTATGAAATGAACATGCCAATCTATTACAGGATAACTCATATATTTATGATTTTTTGAAACAGGCTAGCCAATTTGAATGAAACCATCACATGTCATTCATCCAAGTAGTCAATCGCATCACATGTCACTCAACAAACCATGTCCATACATTTACTGAATATAATTCAATAAAGGGTCCAAGTGTATTTTATTTTCATAAATGTTGAAAAATCTTGTCTTTGTTAAGCTCCAACTGATGACATGATCAAAAACATACCCAACCACTCATTTATTAGTTAATCCTCAAGGATTTCATAAAATAGGTAACAAGGTATGAAAGTTTTTTTCTAGGTATCTCACTAATAAGTCTCAGAATATTGTTTTAGATAATAATAATACACCCCTAAGTGTATCAATAATTGTAAGAAATTCCATGTGGTATATTTTATAAGGTTGGTCTAGATAATAAGTCTCAGTTATTACCTCATGAGTGTATTATTTGTAACACATACAACTATTTGTACTGATTATAAGATTTTATTCACACTGATCTTGACATATCATCACATCCCATAATACTCTATGATGATAAATGATTTGGGACAACTCAAAGCCATGATTTTAAGGGATATTATTATTCTAATATTCATGTAATATAAATGAAACACACATAAATGAATTATGCATAAATATTACTTTTATTATAAAACCATGATATATTTTACAACCATTAAATCAAACTCTCTTGTATCTAATAACAAGATATTAAACATGAACCTAATGATTTCATTGTGTTAATGGATTTTTTGAAGTATATACTAAATTTTCATCTATAACCACCCAATAAATCTTTATATCACCCCTCTCAAGGATCAATATAATGATATGGTACTTGTAGAGGATGTTTATATTCCTTTGGTGAGACCGAGGTTCCATTGTCTGAGTAATAACTCCATTATTTTCACAGTAAAGATTAATTACTTACTTAATGGTATGAACCACCCCAAGTTCATATATGAAATCCTTCATCTAAACTACATCCTTTATATCATCTAATCTAGTGATGTACTCTACCTCTATTATTGAGTTCACTGTGGTGGTTTGTTTGGAACTCTTCTAAATGATATCACCACCACTGAGGTAAAACATGAAACTAGATTGAGATATCTCATATCATATTTTTCAAATTGGAAACTAGAATTAATGTAACCCTTTACAATCATCTCATACTATCCTACAACAGCCGAGAACATATCCTATTTATTCTCAAGATTAAATATGTTCTTAACTCCAATCCAATGAATTTCATCCAAATAGGATTTCTATCTTCCTCTCATGCTCAAATCATAAGATAAAATGTGTATATTATACAACTTGGCATACATTATTGATTCTATAGCATACATATAAGTAATCTAATTAATACTTTATAACTCTTTATAATGATTTTTGAATATTCCTAAGATTCATGCCATATAATACTAGTAGAGACCACTTCTTGGATTTCTCCATGCTAAACAAATTTATCACTTTACTGGTATATGTGTTTTAACTCTTTCAAATTATTCTCTTAGATCTATATCTATAGATCTTTGTACCAATTATTTAATCGTATTCTCACATTTCTTTCATTGAGAATCATTTTATAACCACGTATTTAAAGAATTTAAAGTTTAAACATCATTTATAAAAAGTGGTATGTCATAAAAAAATAATATCATAAATACCATAACACAAACTATCTTGTATACATAAAAATCATTCACATTTTTTTAGGAAACCAAACTCTTTTATTGCATCTTCAGACTGAATATTACAACTATGAGTTTATTTATTCAACACATAAATGGATCATTATAGCTTTAAAAATCTAGAAAACTCATTTGGTAATTTAAAACATTTAGCTTGTATAATATACACATACTTGACTAAATTCCAACTAAAGAATGTTATTTTTCCATCCATTTGTTATACATCATATTCATATTGATCTTTTATTCCAATAAATATCCAAATATAATTTTTCATCACAAATGTAGAAAAGGTTTCTTCATATCTAATACCATAAATTTGTTTATAACTCTATGTTTTAAAGAAATATTTATCAGTAGGAACCCTACCATCAATGTACGTTTTCTTTTGTAAAACCCACTTCCACCTTACAGGTATATCCCCCTCAGATGTATCCACCATGTTCTAAACTTTTTTGGTGTATATGGAATTCATCTCATGTTTCATTTAATTTTTCCATTCATCGTAATCAAATCTGTCAATGGACTCCATCTAAGTAATATATTTACTATCTATGTACATTAATTCATTATCATTTTCCATAAAAATTCATTTCTCTTGGGATATTCAAAAATTATTACATACCTTCTAGGTTCTTGTATAACGTGAGTCGATTCTTCTTCCACAACTCTTTATGGAACTAGATCAACTTCTATATTAAGAAAATTTCTTATTTTTTGGTATTGAATCTCTCCAAGTTCAAATTTCCTTCAACTATCTCCTTGAGTAATATATTACTTCTCAATAAATATTCCAATTTGAGTTGAAAACGCTATTTTATCAATAGAACTACTGAAATAATAGCTCATAGTTTTCTTTGGATAACCCACAAATAATAATTTTTCAAATTTTGGGTTAAATTTATCAGATAATATAGGTTATAAGTATACTTCACAACCCTAGATATTCATAAAAAGACAAAATATGATATTTTAGGTCCATGTATTATATTGTGTCATTATTAATAAATTATATGGAATGATATTAAGTGTGAATGAATCATTTTCAAGAGAATACCCCCAAAATGAAATTTGAAGGTCACATTGAATCATCATTAATCTAAACACATCTTATAGGATATAATTTTTCCTCTTAGACATGCCATTCCAATGTTATGTTCTATGATAATTTAGCCGTGAAAAATTCCATAATCTCTCATCAAGTCGTTGATTTCCTATATTAATTATTCAGCATCCAGATATAATCAAATAATCTTAAGAAATTTTCCCATTAGATTCATTACTTCATTATGAAACACTTTAAATGTTTCAAAAGATTCCAAAAAAAAATTATATCAAAAACACATAACCATAATGACTAAATTCATCAATTAAGGTTATAAAGTACCTATAACCACCATTTTTTAGAGTACTCAATGGTCAATATACATCACTATGAGTAAGATTTGATAATCCACTTACCCTTCACCTTTTCAACTAAAAGATAATTTGGACTTTTTCAAATAAAAAATATTCATAGTTATCAAAAAATTCATAATTGAACGATTACCAAAATTAATCTCTATGGTGTATTTAAATGTGTTTTTAATTTATATGTCCAATGAGACAATGCCAAAGGAAATGGGGTTAGAATCAACATCCTCCTTATTATTTTAAATGTTACAGATTTGATAATCCATGTACAAAATGTATAAGCCATTCACCATATTACTAATTTCATAGAACACTTCATTCATATATATAGAATAACTCTTTTCCTTAATAAAGAATGAAATTCCCATATTATCTAAATAATATTTAGAAATAAATTTTTTGTTTATGATTCAAATGGGATGATAAATGGGAGGATAAAACCTATAATAACCTATAATAAAATATTATATAGGATGAACCTAAAGTGTCATAGGTTGATAAGAAAGTGTCATAATTTAGGAATTCATTGTAATGATTATCATATTATTTCTCACTTTGATTACTCATTCTTGATACTCACACTACAATTTTGTTTTATTCAATGGATAGAAATATGGGTGATCATGTTAATGAAAAAAGTGATGGCCAATACAATGACTGTCCTCATGAGAAACCAAATGAAATGGGATTTGGAATGAAAAATTATGTGTCTATGCTCACTCAACTCTCAAAAACTATGAATGGTAACATGAATCATATTGAACTTCTAAATTTATAAAGGAAGTAAAAAATCACCATTGATTCTTTTATATGACATCATCCACCTTCCTTCAGTAGGTCCTTTTATTCACTTATTATTGAAAAATTAATTAATGATATAGAAAAATATTTTCCATTATCTAGTTCTCAGTCCATGAGAAATTTGTTTTGGTTTTTTATCTTTTGGAATATGAATTTTTTCAATGGTTGAATCATTTCAACAAAATGAAGCAAGTGGAAGAAATTGAATCCATGACATGGGAAGAGTTTAAGAAGGTATTTTTTCAATTAGTATTTTTCTTGAAGTATTTATAATAAAATGGAGATGTAATTACTATAACTAAAGCTAAAATATGATAAATCCATTGGTACCTATGAGGTAAATTTCACTAGACTTTCAAGGTATGTTTTTAGATTTTATCATCCACTCTAAAAGAAAAATTGGTCGATTCTTTAGTGGTATAAGACTAAGTATCCAAAAAAATTCTATAATACAATTTGATTATTATGAATAAATCATTCTATGTTCTCTCAAGATAGAAATTTTTATTGTATACTCTTATTGTTCACATGGTTTTGGGGACTCTAAGGGAAAAATGAATTTTTATAGAGATATAAATAATAAAACCTATGGAGTAAATAAAATTAATCTTCTTTAAAATAGAAAGTGTGAAAATAATCATGTAGGAAATTACATAAGGTAATAGGTAAATTCTTTAAGTTTCAAAAATAAGTTCATTGAGAAAATTAATGTTGATGTGATGTGAAGAGGTCAACCATTGAAATGTATGGAGGGAAAGATTAACCAATTGTTCCACCCAAACTCCAATGTTATAATTACATGGATTATAACATTATGGAAAGTAGTGCATGAATCAAAGTGTTAATGATAAAAACCAGCACCAACAACCACCTAAGTCTTTATACAAAGGGAAGGATTATGTAATCAAAACTACTAAAGTGGGCCACAGTCTAGTTATTTTTGGGGATTAGGACTATGAAACTATTATAATAACCTTAGGTATAATTCTATCACCATAGAAAAACTCGATTGAAATTTATGGAATCACAAGTTAGGATATATTTTTCATTTATAAGTCTATCCTTCTATGTTCGTAGTTTCGTTTTTATATGCTTATTAGCGAAGTATTCAAGCCCCTAATTTTATATTTACTTTTTATTTAATGGATGGAAATATGAGAACCCATGCAAAAAAATGTGATATGCAATGTGATGATTTCCCTATTGAGATTCCAAACTTGATTGTAATGGGAGATCAAAACATCATGATTGTACTGAAATAATTGGATCGGGTTATAAATAATAACTTAAATCATGTGGAATTCCATCCCTCTCCTATGAAAGAGAAAGTTGAAATCATATCCTTTATAAGAAAAAAAACCACTTGTATTTAGTTTTTCTTATAATCCCCTCATCATGGAATAATGTATTAACTCTATTGAGAATATATTCTCTATCCTCTAATTATCATAAGAAGATAAATTTGTGTTGGCGGTCTATCGTTTTGGTGGGGAAGTTGATCAGTGGTGGTCACTAATGAAAAATATGAACTCTAAAGAGGAAATTGATTCCATGGAATGGGAAGGATTCATGAAAATAATTTTTAATAAATAATTTCCTTGAAATCACTATCTTAAAATAGATATGGAGTTCCTCAAACTAAATTAAAAGGAATATGAGTCTATTGGGACGTATGAGGAAAAATTTATAGGGATGGCCTAATATGCCAATGTCTTTGTAATTGTCATGACCCGCCTTCACCAAGATGAGGGAAAGGAAAGAAAACTATCAGACCCATCCTTCTTCAAGTTTAAGGAGAGATAATGATCCCCGAGTCCTGCCATCAATAGGCCCTAGAGTAGTGACTAGAATCAAGGGTATAGAATCGCACATAATATGGAAGGCTTTACCCTTTTTATATAAAAATATCGAGAGATAATATGGTAATCCCAAACAACTCCAAAAACATAAAGTAGAAGTAAATCCAAAAACACATTCCCATATGCATGTTCAAAATAAACTTATACAATGTACAAGAAAAACTATGGAGGAAGTAACAAAGGTAAGAAAAGAAGAAAAAACGATTATCCCAATGCCTAAGCTAGTAAGGTCACGCACGGTCTTCAAATTCCTCCTGAAAACCTGAAATCAGTTTTATATATGTAGGGTGAGTATACAGGTATACTCATAAGGGAAACCAAAATATCTTGTTCACAAGTGGGGAGACATTCTAATGCCTCGTGGGAAATAGAGATAACCAAGATACCTAGAAAGGAACAATCCAGCTAGCCTCACCAAGTCACACTCCCCAAATAACACATTTTAGATAATGTAATAGTAATAGAACATCAAAATTTGGGTACCCTACACTGCTTTCCCACTAGTTTTTTAGGACATCCTATGCATCATACCTCCCCCATAAGTTCCACTGTAATTCCAATGATGCCCCAACAACAACATTATGGGCCATCACAACCACGCATCCCACCTGCAGACACCTGGTCCACCACAACCACACATAACCATACCCTTAGACACCTAGTCCACAACAACCACTGCCACACCCGAAGACTCTTGGGCCAAAACAACCACTTCCATTCCTGAAAGTACATAAGCCTCATCTCGAAGACACTTGGGAAATAAACCTATCCACACACACCTAGTTCAACCACCACAACACATCTTGTCCAAAGATTCTTGGGCCATAATGAACCATAGGCCTTAAAGGCATTCCCAAAGAGTCTTTTGCTTCCTGGGAGAGGGACTAGAAAAGAAGTTAATAACCATTAACTCATAGGAATGTTGGGAAAAACACCCTCCCCCATGAAATGGGGGTGTTTGGAATGAAGTGATCAACATGGGTGGGGTGCGTATAAGAAACATAAGAACTAAATATTATACATATAGGTAATCAAGTACTCATCCAAACTTATGGGTTCAAAAAACAACAACCAGCCATACACAACCACTCTTGTCATTATCCCAACATGCACAAGTACACAATAGACATAACCAAAACATAACCCATCTCTGGAAAACAAATCACCCATTGTACCCATTCTCATTATCATGTTTAGGTGATTTAATTTAAAACATACCTCCACTACTGGGCAACTAACAAGCATAACCACAATCCAAAACAACAACTGAAGAAAAAATAGCCATGTGACATTTAAGCATTGACACCTGATTCCCTTGTTAAGTAACAACATCAAAAGGGATCTGTGAGATAATTTTAAGTACTGGAACCAAACCAATCCCCAACATATTGACTCCACACAACCCTAGATTTACCAACCATCAACCATAACCAGAGGTTCCATTCCCCTCTATGTCACCCCACAAGGAATCAAACAGAGAAACCATGCATATTACCAATAGATCAAGGGAGTTTTTAGATTTATCCACACCCTTCATTATGTTCTTTATTTTCATTTGGTTAACCAGGGAGGTCACATAGGGTATCTTATTCATTGGGAATCCATTTAATCAATCATGTTTTTGTGATTACCCATTTCCATGTTGCATTCATTCAATCACAAGATTATCTAGGAAAATAGAGCTTCATTAGTATGCAATAAAGGACCACCAATAGCCATAATTTTCAGTGGGTATAAGCCCATACAAATCACAACATAAAAACTGAGGTATAACACATCAATAATCATTAACTATCCCACCCCCTTCAATATTTAACAGTCAATTTATTTTCTTTTTTAAAGTTGGTTTCATCAACATCTTAGGGTAACATCGTCATACCCACCCCACATGATACACAGTAAAGAGATATTAAGGAAAAACCCTACTTGGATGATCAAATATCAAATTTTTCTTCTTGCGCCAAGAACTGGGGAAGCGCAACTTATAGGGGAAGAACTCCAAGGACTCTAAGGCGGAGCAAGAAAGGCTACAACACAGGCGTATGATTCATCTTGAGAGGAAGTCTCAAGCCACACTAACAGAATCCAAAAAGAATAATGAAGAGAGGATCTCATCTTAATAAAAGTCCATATCCTAAAACAAGGGATATAATTTTAAATTACTTAAAATTTGGATCATGGTTCGACCACATGGTTTCACAATTTCACACATTAGGATAAATTGAGATTTAAGAATTACCTCCGAGATGGTTTAGGTGAACCAGTTAACAGTTGTGAGTTGATAAATCAACTTCAAATAGAGAAAACACATAACAGGGAAAAACACATGAGATTTGGAAAATGTGGGAAAAGGGTGTGATACGGATTAAATGCCACAAGTTTTGGTAATTCAAGGGTCTCCCCACTCTTAGGGGATTTAAGACATCATTTTTTGTCTTAAAATGGACTTAAACCACATTAAATAGATAAGAATACATAAAATAAGTGTTACAGGAAAACTGGGGAAAAAACCTCGACACCCCATGGTGGAACCGTTTCAGTGTGGCACCAATCGATGAAACCAATAGGTGACACCATGATGACACAGTTCCACTAACACCAACACCCTCCTGACTCACCAATGGTGTCCAGGACACCCCAAACACTAGAAATTGGAAAATTAATAGACTAGGAAGGTCCAGACCATTACTGTAATGAACACTGAAATCAAGTTGGATAGATTATTTAGTGGATTAAAGTTGGATCTATGAAAGAGATTAGTGATTCAGGACTTTGATAGCTATGATGATACTGTTTTTTGTACCCCTAATTTTGAGATAAATATTGGTGACTCTCATTGGTCTTGTGGGTTAGAGATAAAAATATTGAAAATATAGTTTAATATCCAAGTATCAATAGATAAATCCCATGGAGGAAAGAAAATCCATCAAACCTCATGTCAAAAGTGTGGAAAGAATCATCTTACTACTGTATAAAGGGAACTAGGAGATGATAAAAATATAGAAAAGAGGGGAATCAAGCTAATAATTATTAATGGTATACAAATAATCCAAAAATGTTAAATAAGAAGGGAATGTTTAGATCAACACTCTGCTAGTATTATAATGATTCAACTGCAAGGAACATGGGAATTATGTGTGCCAATTCCCAAATACAGGGGTTTTCGGAGACAATCAATGAAAATAGTCTCCAAGGAAGCAAGGAAGGGACTATTTTATCGATACTACTAAGTTGGATCCACAAAATGATTTGGTGACAAGTATGTTGGTTATTAATTCAATAATAGTGAATGTAGATTTTGATTTTGGTTCTATGAATTCTTTCCTATCTTCTATGTTTAGTATAACTATTGAAGAAACACTTGAAAATATAGAGGTTGAGTTATCTATGAGAACATAAAATGGGAAAATTATTGCATCCAAAGTATATAAATCCTCCCCAATCACTGTTTATAGACTGAACCTCCTAGAAAATTTCATCTTATTTTTTGGTAGAGTTTTATACTATATTTGGAATGAATTGGATGTTTTTATATAATTCTAACATCCACTGTTGAGAAAGGGAGATCACTCTTCACATCTCAAGGAATCCTACAATTCTATACAATTGTAAGGAGGAGGATGAATCGCCTTCATAATCATCATCTAAATTGTGGGTATTGTTACAATATGATCAAGAATATATAGATTAAATGATTGATACAAATGATAAGATCATGTTGGAAGACATCCCATTGTGAGGGACTAAACTAATGTGTTCCCTGAAAATTTCCTTGTTTTCCTACTAGGAAAGAGGTTTAATTCTCAAGTGAAATCATACTTAGATCACTGAACATATCAAAGACTCTATATAGGATGGCCACCATTGATTTTTAATAACTGAAGTACCAAATATAAGAGAATCTGGACAAGGGTTTTATTTGCCCAAGCAATTCATTATAGGTTGAACCAATCTTCTTTTTCAAGAAGAATAATGGATCAATGCACCTCTTCATTGATTATCATGAGCTCAAAAAAATCACAATAAATAAAATGTATCCCCTACCATAGATAGATGACTTGTTCGATCAACTACAATGATCCATGTATTTCTCTAAGTTGTAACTTTATTCAGGATATCACCAGTTAAATGTGAAGATGTATGATATTCCCAAGAATTCCTTTTGAATGAGGTATAGACATTATGAGTTCAAAGTTAAGATTTTTGGACTCACTAATTCTCAATAAATATTCATATAATTGAGGAATATATTCTTTGTATATTATCTTGAAAAAATTGTGGAAGTATTTATAGAAGAAATTACGATATACACTAAGAGGAATGAGGAGCTCAAGGAGAATTTCAATATCATGCTAATGAATTTGTGGAGGGAAAACTATATAAAAAGTATAGAAAATGTGAGTTTGGATTTAGGAAGTATCATTCTTGGAACATGTTTTCACCATCAAAGGAATATCTATGGACCTTTCTAAAACAAAGGCAATTGAGTAGTGGACCAAACCAGAATCTATAATAGGGTTATATAGTTTCATTGGTCTAGATGGGATCTGTAGTTTCATTATAATAGCTAGATATTACTGAATATTTATAGTTTCATTGGTGATTAATGTTTTTCTGGACAAGTGAATGTGAAGGTTAATTCAATGATTTCAAAAAGAGTCTTATCACTGCATCTGTACATACACTACTTATGGGTGGGGAAATATTTTTGGTATACAATGATGCTTAAAAGATGGTATAAGGCTATGTAATGATGAAAAATGATAAATTAATAGCCTAAACCTCAAGGAAGTTGAAATTTCATGATAAATATTATCCTACTCATGATCTAGAGTTGGTGGATGTGATCTTCATATTGAAAATTTAGTGGTATTATCTCTATGGGGAAAAGTGTGAGATATATAATGGTCATAAGATACTCAAAAATATATTCAAACAAAACGATCTTAATATGAACCAATGAATATAGTTATAACTCATCAAGGATTATGACTACTCAATTCACTACTATCCTGGTAAAGCAAATAAAGTGGAAGATGCTCTAAGTATAAAGGATCATGTAACTCTATCAATGATGAGAATTTAGAAGGATCCAATATTCTTAGACTTACAAAGGATGGACATGGGAATCATAAAGTAAGATACATCATCATTCCTTTATAAATGATTTCCCAACCATACCGTATAGATATGATAAAGGATTATCAAATAAATGATGTGGAAATTCAAAATAATGTGGATGTTATCGAAAATGGAAAATCCTCAAAGTTCAAAATTGATGCAGAAAGAGTCATGAGAAATTGGTCACAACTATCTGTAACATCAGTTCCTGAGATAAAGATGGGGATTTTTAATGATTCACATAGTTTAACCTTCTCAATCCACCCATAGATCACAAAGATGTGTTGAGATCTCTGAAAGCACTATTAGTGGGACAATATGAAGAAAGAGATCACTGAATATGATTTAAAGTGTCTGGTATGTTAGTGAGTGAAGGTTCAAAGGAAAAAGTATATGTTGATGATGCCACCATTACCCATACCTACATGGAAATTAGAAAACATCACCATGAACATTTTCACCAGACTTCCAAATACATCCAAATGAAATAATGTAATATGGGTTTTCAGGAATCATCTTACAAAGATAGATCACTTTATTATAATTAAATAGGAATTCTCACTCGATAAACATACACAAATATACGTCATAGAAGTGGTAAGGATTCATAGAATACCATTATTAATTATATTTGATCATGATCCATGATTTAACACCATGTTCTAGAAAAGTCTCCGACATGATCTAAATACTGAGTTGAAATTCAGTATAGCTTATCACCCCCAAACTGATGGCCAATCTAAGTATACTATTCATACAGTGAAATATATGTCAATATCATACTCAATGGACTTCAAAGTGTGATAGGATCAACATCTTACACTAGTCAAGGTAACTTATAATAATAGTTTCCACTCAAGAATCCACATGGCTCCATATGAATCCCTTTATGGGAAAGGATGAATAACACAAGAATGTTGGGAAGAATTTGGTGAATATAAGGTTTTGAGATGTGAAATAGTAAAATACATGGTAGAAATGGTAAAGACCGTTCCACAAAAAATCAGGGCATCCCAAATTCTACAGAATATCTATGCACCTAATCGTCAATAGGACATAGAGTTTGAGGTTGGGTACATGTTATTCCTTTGAATATCTTTATGAAAGAGAGTCCTGATATTTGGGAATATTGTAATGCTAAGTCCTAGGTATATCGGTGTGTCTTTGAAATTACTGATCGCGTCAGATATATGGCCTATTGAATAGAACATCCACAAACCATGTCTCAAGTACATGATGTATTTGAGGTATCTCTCTCAAGAAAGTATATATCAGATCCACCGAATGCACTAAATTTAGAGGTGGTACAGTTGGAAAATGATATCTCTTATGAGGAGAAGCTGGTGAAGATCTTGGACCGTAGAGATAAAGTTCTACATAACAAGACTACTCACCTAGTCAAAGTACTATAGAGGAACCATAAATATTAAGAGGATACATGGGAACCAAAGGAATCGATGAATGTCATGTCCCATCACCTATGGGTACCTTAGTATGTAAAATGAAATTTCATAGCTAAAATTTCATAAGGGGGAAGAATGTAACGGCCCAAAATTTTATCAATGAAATTTACATACTTTTAATTAATTCATGGATAAAATAAAAAATAATTATTCTTATAAATAAATATTGATACTTTAGTCATCAAATAAAACTATAATAATTCCAAATATTACGACAAGATAATAAAAATAATATAAGATAATAAGAATAATATAATTTGGGTCTGCTCGATCCACCAGAATAACCAAACTTGTGAAAAAAGCTATTGAAATAAAACATAATTTTAATAATAAAATATTAATTATAAAGATGAAATTATATATATAAACTTGATAGAAAGTATAAGTGAGTGAATAATGAATGGAATAACAGGTATTTATAAGAAGTAGGAAAACCATATGACCATTATAAATCTGACCATTGGAATTATAATTTGACCATTAAGAATAGTAATATGATTGTTAGAATAGTAAACCCACCGATAGAAATGTAAAATAATATTTATGTGTCTTATAAAGTTAAAATACGATATATTTATTTCATATTACAAGAAAATAGATGTTTTGAAAATGATAAATTAAGTGTTGGTATTTTTGTAAAACATGAATTCTTTATTTACTATCTCATAATAAATATAATTATTTAAAAAAATTATTTTAATAAAATGTATTCATAATTAATATTAGGTTTTATTATAATTATAAGATAATTTTATGATACCATAAGTAATTTTTTAGAAGATTATAAAATAGATTATAATATTAAAATAGATATGTTTTGAATAAATTGTTATTTTATTTAAAATTAAATTTCCCATATTTAGAAAAAAAATCATAAAATGGATTTAATTTTTTAAATCTATGAATTGAAAAGAAAAATTAGGGTTAATTTTTAGGTTTTTCTAAAATAGTTTAATTCTTGTGAATAGTGAAATACTATAATTTACGGTATTTAACCTTTTAACACAAATACATGAATTTTTGAGTCATGGATGATGTAAGAACCCATTATTTATAACTAACATGAACTATTTAGTATATATAGTCACAATAATTAACACTATTGATATTCTTGAGCCAAAATAATAAACTAAATAATATACTAATTGGAAACACCCCTCTCCTCCCATTATAAATACCACCTCTCCCCACTCCTCCTCACACCTTCTAAACCGTGGATATTTCCAATATTCTTCCCAATTATTCTCCCATGAATCTTATCCATTTACTAGTGTTATTGGTGTCACCAAAATACCAATTCCATTTTCCTTAAGGATGTTCTCAAGGAGACGACATTCAAGAGGTAAAATCATCCATCATTATCTCTTAAATTCTTTCTTTGTTCGACCTAATCCTCACCCCTATACAATTTGAGATGATAACTCCAATATCATATATATATATATATAATAATTTTATTATTTTCATTCAATATCGATCATAAAATCCATTTCTATCCTCATTTTATTGTAAAATGAAAACTTCATCCACAATATGTCGGTTCACTACCTTCGTGGATCATAAGTTTTCTTTTTTTAATTACCTCCATCAAAGATAGTAATAAATCCATTATTAAGGATAAATAAAATTTCAATATGTATATTATAAATTATTTTATGATATTTAACTAATATATATAAATAATTTTAAATAAAATGATACTAGTTCATGATTGTCATAAAAACCACAAAAATAAACTAAAAAATTATCATTAATGTTTTATCAAATGAATCATCCTAATTTCATTAAAAAATGGTATTTGGGGTCATTTAAACTTATTTAAGTTCATCAATACCATATAATTTCACTTCTAGATAATTATTCTAATTTTACAAGAACTTCCATAATTATACACAAGTGAACCGATCATGAAACCATGAAACAAATTCTCCTAAAACGACAAAGTTGAACTTTATAACTCATTGAAATAGACATAAAATAACTTAATAAAATTATAATAAAAACTTATTTTTGTAATATACTTTTAATTAATTAATATAATTTTATTATCTAGGATATTAAGTGCAAGTGCATAATGCATTCAGACATAAGGTAGGGGATCTCCCAGAACCTCCATTTTTCCTTTAGGTTACAGTTTCTCTCTATTTTAAACTATCTATTTCTTCATTATTCTTATATATTTATCCTTATTTTTTTATATGTTTCAAAAATATATATAGATCTCAATTCATCTTACTTTTATGAGGAAAACATATTTTAATTGTATCACTTTACAATTCCTCTCGATAAGCTAGCCCAATTAAAGGGAACTTCTCTGTTTCTTACCCATATTCAAGTGCACTCCATAAACTCTTTTAATACACCAATATTTTTCATAAATAACTACTCTTATCATGAAAAAAATTAATTCATTTATGGTTTAATGAAAATAATTATTCCTTTACCTTTTTTAAAGACTCTTCATTCTTTTCCCTAAAACTATACTTAAGAGGCATAATTTTAAAGTTCCCTAACCACTTTTTTAATTTTTTTCACCTCAGTTGGACATCTTTATTCATGGAATATTATTATTTTTCCTTTATTAAGGTCTAAGAATATTTTAAATACTATATTTAGTGGTCACCACTATGATATTCCATTTGGTTATGCCTTATGAGATGATTATGAAACCCATTTCTTTCCATGTGTAACCCATATGTTTATTCCTTATGTTTGATTATTTATGTGTCACACATAGGCACGAACATGTTATGATGGGTTCTTCCAGATAGCACTTCAATTCATTGTGTAAATTATTAGTCTCATGAGGCGTTTTGTATGGGATTATGGAGTAAAACTGGTCCATTATGGGATTCTTTCCACCAAGTGATATTACCTTGGAAGTTAGCATTGACCCATGTTTATGTCATGTGATATGTTTATGCCACCATCCTATATTATAATGATCATATGATTCCATTTTATATATTTTATGATTATATATGTTTATTCTTGATCCATACCTTTTATTTTATCATGTTATGACTTCTAACTCATATATTATGCATAATTCTCATGTTTACTCCCTTATTGGTATTTTTAGCTCATCCATTGTATCTATGTATTCCTTTGGTTATCCTAGTAATTTATAGGAGCTCAAAGTATATTAGGATCTCATTATAAATATTAATAAAAAGATGTTTTATTCTGGTTTCATGTTTTCTAATTATGTACCTATTCTTTCAAAGACACTAGACTTGTCAATCCTTGTTTGTATTTGATGGATAATAATACTTAAAATCATTTAATAATATGTTTAAATGTCTAGGGTCTCTATAAATAGATATTATTGAATGCTATTGTTTATATTGGTGTAGGAAACACCGTATTTTTAATAGAGTGGTGCAATGGGACCTAGACAGATGCAGGACTCATAAAGGTTTTCCCTTCTTCATGGGTACCCATGAGTCAGTATTATAGTATGTGGTTTAGATTAGGAGTAATAACATGTTTTTCAGTCTCTCAATAATTTTTATGGCCTCAGTGACCAATTTTTATTCTAATGGCAGAACTCTTTTCTCTCCCATGTATCCTAAGTTATGATCAGGGAAGAGGGTTTGTTGTGCGTATAATTCTTGATAGTCCCTTAAACCAAACCATTGGTTTTGATGTCTATATGGAATTGGAAGTACAAACCTTTAGATTATAATATTTATCATTGCTATTACATATTAGGACTAGGTGTATGTCATTCCATTACGATGATGGATTTGATAATCCCCAAGCGATGTGGGGCATGGGTCCTCCATGCTGGATGATTATTTCTCATAGATCCCTCATTAGAGGTACATGATTTTATCTAATAGAAGTTAGTATTACTCTTTGTGTATTTTCTCACACCTTGGGAGTGGTGAAGGACCCTTGATTAGGAAATGGTTTTGGTGTGATATCGATTGCAACTGTTTTATAGAGTTGGTTCAGTGTACGGAGTTAGAAACCCATTTAACAGATTGCATGATTTAGAAAGGCATGGGATCCTTGAGGAAGCTATGGATTTCATGGATTTTAGATAGTGATGTATAATCTTCATTTATGGTTTTTTATCTCAGGTTCTTCTAGATCATTGGGTGCTCTAGTTATTTTCTCATAGTGTAATTTATAGAGTAGATTTAGTATGGGAAATAATCATTATTTTCATGATTGATCCTTCCACCCATTGAGTGCATTTAGGATTTTGGGATTCCATCCTAGATTTTATAGTGGTTGACGAGGTGATTTACATAATTATTCGTTCCACACGGAGTAGAGTATGTTTTCTTCTTTCCTATTTCGATGGGATATCAAGAATTGGGTGTTGAGTGTTGAACATTTGGTTATGCTTCTTATGCATGGGAAATTATCCTAAGAATGATAGCATGTGGGTATCTTTGGATATACTCCCTATGTATAAGGAAGGTGGTGAAACAACTGAGATGATGTAGATTTTAGTTCTTTATACTATTCTTTGGCAGCATCTACCTCACTAGATCCCCAATGTATGATGTGATTTCATGTATTATTGTTACTTCTTAGGGATAGTTAGTGAGTGACCATCAAGGAACTGGTAGTTCAAAGATGTGTATTCCCATAAGAGTTAATGTTGGGGAGATTTCTTCCCTTGAGATATATAGATAGGTAGGTTTATTTCCCTAAGGTTTAATGATTTTTCATAGATACCTTAGTCAATGGTGTTGGGTTCATTCTTGAGGGTTATCCCTAGAAATAATATAGGGGCTTGGTTGGAATTCCTCTTCAGAAGTGTAGTGGTTGTCTCTCCCAGGGATGTTCTCTCTTCCCTTACTGAATTGGGAAGTTATATTGTTTTTCCTTTTATGTTAGAGTGGTATTAGAATAAGGATTATCATCATGAGGGATTTTAAATATTGGTCTCCTATGAGATGTGGTTAGATAAATGTTTGGTGATAATGCTTTTGGTGCTTTGGATTAGTTATTAGTCTAGGGAATCAATCCAGGGTATGGTGGTTAAAACATTTCTATTCAAGGACACATAAAATATAATATACTAACTTGAGTTCATAGAGGATTAGTCACATGGTATATTTGTGTAGGTTCATGAATCATATAGATATTTCAAAATTATTTATTTTAGACCTAAAATCCTACCTAGGACATTAACACTATACAGTCATAATGCTGATATCCGTTATGAGAATTTTTTATCTAGATGTGTTAGATGTAACTTCTATAAATGATGAAAACCCCAAGACTATTTTTAGTGGTTTTGGAATTATATGAGGAGATATATCAATATTATGAGGTCAAAACCATCTTTAGGTTGGGTCAGTATCCCCTAGATTTGAGTTGGGTGTATGATCCTCTATATGTGTAGTCATAATTATCCCATATAAAGATAGCAGATAGGGCATGGGATCCTCTAATGGGGTCATTACTCCATCAACTAAGGTGTCTTCTATAAAGGTGATAACACCCCATATGAGATCATGGAGCTTAAAACTCCCCCATAGATACATAAGTCCATAACTACCATTCATGGGTTATGGTTCCTTCACTCATCCATGGGGTCAGTACTCCATTGATTTCAATGAGCTGAAGGTCCCCCATATTATAGTGGGTTTGGTACACCCCTACCAGACAGGGCACGAGTCCTAAATTTGTAGTGATTTGTGTTCTTGATGATATGTGATGTGGATCTTTCATCCATGTGAGCTTTTAATACCTCCTAGATACAGGATCCATGACTATCATCCATGAGGCATGGGTCCTTCATGGGAGGGGTAGGTATCCCCTCAACAGCTGAGTATGGGGTCGGTACTCCCTCATTCTCTATGAGGCATGGTCCCCAATACTACAAAGTATTTATTATCCCCCTAATATAAGTTGTGGGACCTCCTTATATCCAGATTTATGTGGTTTAAATTTACTACGAGTGAGTTTGGTAATCCCTTATCTAATTTTGAACACCCGGTGAGATGTGAGTCCTTCACTATAGATTTGATTTTGGTAGTATTGTGGCCGATGCATGATGTTTTATCTTGAACTACTGATTTTGAATGAATATCTAGGATTATCCATTGATAGGGGTCGGGGTAGCCTATTATACTATTTTTCATATCATACGATGTGTCTGATGATCTAAATGTTAATATTGAGAGTTTTGGATGTTTGGGTTGTTCTTAATAATGTATGTGAGGCACCCCTAGTGTGGATATATTAGTTTTCATGTGGTAGTTAGATGATATATAGAAATCACCATGATGTTTGTATCCTAGTGTGAACTATATATGGTTTTGGTTGGGCAGTTCCTGATACAAGATAAGGGGTGATCTGTAACATTTTACTTTGGTGCTCATATTTTTTAGTACCAATGCATGTTATCATATAATTATTGAATTTTTAGAGAATGTTCTAGAGATTCATTTAGATCCTATCGACCAGTTCGGTATGGTGGAGAGAATCTCTTTGGGGTGACATTCTACCATTTTATGTACCAAAATGAGAGATGATTTTTGGAGGTGAATTGCCTATATATTTTACTATGGTAGAGAAAGACCCATAGATGATTTCATTAGTTTTGGGAGAGAACCATCAAACTCAGTTTAGAATAGTGGTCAATAATGTGAGGTGTTTTGTGACCAATAATATGGTTCGTAGTGAACTTAATCTAATGTGAGACTAGGTTGGTGTGTAAGAATTTCCCCTATAATATTTGACCATTTTCATTTCATGATGTTGATATTAGATTCATGTGACACTTTTGTTTCATAGGGAAAGAGATTCTATTAAGTAATAGGATATTTTTTCCCTTATGGATGTTTGTGATGTGAGAAAGGAAATAGTCATTGAGTTCTTGGTTATGTCTTACATGTGGGGGGTTTGAGGAGATGGATTATAGGTTGAACTATTCTTAATTTTTCATTTGTTTTAGATCATATCCATGTGTATAGTAACCTAATATACACTTATATTTAGAGCTTTCTATTCATGGGAGGATATTCATTTGTCCATGTGAAGTCATTGGTTGTGAGTATTGTTATGAATAGAAGCCATCCATAATTTTTATGTTCTATCATTGATGCTTTGGCATGAGATTTTTGGTGTAGATTCATTATGTCCTCTCAAGAGATGTTGTATATTCTAGATCATTCCATGGGATTAGTAGTGGGTGAAAAAAATTGAAAAAATATCAACTTCAAGTTTTGGAGTAAATAGAATAGTTTTTATATGGTGTATGGTGTCTTAGAGGAGGTCATTGGTTCATAAAGTTAATCCATTTAGTCTTTCATTAGGAAAATATGAGAGGGTTTATGAAACCTTGGTTCCATAAACCATATGGTGTGGTTGTTTGTGCTTGGATACTGCTTTGTAAGAGTATAAGTAGGATCTCACAATGTGTCGTGACACTCTTACTAAGGCACTCAAGAGTGGATGTTAATGAAAATAAATTTTCCATGAAAGAAAATCACGGGGCTTACTTTTTTATTTTGTGGGTATGACACCCCCTTGGAGATCCCTTGGTGGATGAACTATGTCCAATAGATCCTGAAAGTTGGTGTCTTTCCTTTTTTTTTGGTATTGATGGTTGTCTTATTGTATAAGGAAAATCATTATGTGTAAAGCCTTAGTGATTTTCATATAAGGTGATTCATAGTGGTTTTGAGAGATCCCTCTAAGGTGGGTTGAATCTATTTGGTATTCATGGAGGAATGAAAATCTTAGATGTGGTGTCCTTGGTCTGAGTGATTTAAAAGGGATTTATTTTCTATTGGGGATTCATTTTGAGTTAAAGGAGATCTATAAACATTCATATCAAAGGATACCTTGGGTAGATGTGTTTTCTTTCTACGTGAGATTTTTATGTGGGATACACAATAATATAATAGGTAGTTTCCTTTTTTATGATGAAAATCCTTTAAGGTGGGGAGGATGTAGTGAACCTGGTTTTACCATGAAAAATACATATATTTTTTTGTGTTTCAAAACCCTAGACCCTTGAGAAAGGTAAAATAGTAATTTTTCTCTAGATAAATGACCTTAAAAATTAATTGTTCCATTGTTTCAAGAATTGTGTTTTTACCCTTGGTCGATAATTTGGTGAGATTCTGAGCAAGAAAATTAATTTAGGATATTTAATATCTAATAAATAAATATTATTTATTTTAATGGGTTTTAACATTGTAATCTACAAAAAATTTCAAAATTATAATTCTGACTTTATAGTTAATTCCATAACGGGGGGTTTGCCTATGTTAGGTATAATTTTTATTTAGGTATAGAGCCTCGGGTTGATCCCATTAAAAGGGATTTTCATTAAAATTAAATATGACTACCAATTTTATCAAACTCTTTCATTATCCCCACACACACAATGAGACCTCCCCTCTCCTATTGAATATTATGTAACTATGATTAGGATATCAATCTAGGAGATCTCATAAAAAGGTTATTAGTGGTGTGGTTCGGGATACAGTGATCACAGATCAAGGATTAATGACATATGATCATGAAGATATGACGATATTCCATGAGGTAGGGGTTATTATTTTAAATTATTACACATTTTTATTTTTATTTTTCCTTAATTTTTATTCTAGTAATTATGTTTCATATTAGTCCACTTTATTTGGGTTATAGATCAATTTCAAGGAGATTGGGTGAGATCGAGTTGTTCACAGGGCACTACATCTAAAATTCGTGACTACATGGAATGTAGTCTCAAGAACACATATAATGTAGTTGTTCAATTCATCCTAGGTTATATGATACATCCAAAAAGTGTATTATCCATAAGTAAATGTCATGTGGTTCCCATGGTTATTTTAAATAGGTTCTAGCAATGTACATGGCCAAACAGCCCATGTGAGGAACATAGTGTGAGAAAGTACACTCCATGATGGGTTACACTACATGTCTTTGGTTAGAAAATATGACCAGGTACCCATGAATATTTAATTCCATGTAAATTTAATAATTTTCATGTACTTGGTATATACAAGTCAAGTTGGGTTGAGGTACATTCCTAGAGCAAGGCTTTGGGTGTACACATCATGTAATTATAGTACACATAGATTGTTGTCCTATTGGATGGGATTTACACATTTTATGACCCTAGAGATGGATTTAGAAAATTAATTAGTCTATTCAATTATCATTCCAAGTATAATATAGTGGGGGGCTACATCTCTATTAGAGACTCTTAGTGAGACGATTCATTCTAGTCACGGATCTTAAACCCTTAGTGATGATAATGGGATTCTAATGATAAATCAGAGTGGTCACAAGGGTAGTGAACTTTCTAGGGAATATTTGAACATAGATCTTGGGACCCAGGCATAATTTTTGAGGTCTACACCTACTAAGAGTTGTTAGTGGTTATTTTTTTCTTAGAGGATATAGAGTCTCATATTCTAGTGTTCGGCTAGGCATGGGAAACTCCCTCTTTATAATATAGTATTTTTATAGAATTTAGATGGATATAGGTCTCATATAGATTTTAATTTATTATTCTTCACCATAGAGTCAATAATGGTGAATGTGGTTCATATTTAGTGGATTTAAGTGTTGGTAATTTACACTATATCCATGATATCCTTAGTTACCAATTTTCATTTTGATGGTATACATGTTTTCTCTCCAGTGTTGTATCCTAGTTTGTGATCACAGAAGATGGAATGGTGTTTTAGAGAATTCATGATGATCCATTACACTAATACATTGGTTCTGATTTTCATATGGTTTTGGTATTGCAAAACATAGGATTATGTTATATCTCTTTTATCTTACATGTTTAGACTACGTGTGGGTATTTCCCTTGCAATGATCGATTCAATACTAACCCAGCCACATAGGGTGTGTGTCCTACATACTATAAGATGATATATCAAGGCTCCCTCATTTATGGTGTTTAATTTTCTCTCATGAAATATGGTGGTACTCTTCATGGATATTCTCTCCCCTTGTTCATGGTGTGTAGACCACAATGCAGATACGGTGTTAACACGATATCTATTGTAGTTGTTCAATAGAGTTAGAGTAATGTCTAGGTTTGGAAACCCCTCAATTGGCTGGCATGACTTGGGAAGGCATGGATTCTTTGTAATGGTGTTGGATTTCATGGGTTGGTGATAGTGATTAATAATCTCCATGTGTGGTTTTTGATCTCTATGTCATATAGAATATAGGGTGATCTAGTTATTTTCTCATAGTGTTCTTCCTAGAGCAGAGTTAGTTCAGAGAGTGGTTGTTATTTTTATGATTGAACCTTCCTCCCTTTGAGTGCAGTTAGGATGTTAGGATTATTTTGTATTACTTATAATCCTTGTACATTATGAGAGGAACCCACAATCATTAATAGTGTAATACCACCTTTTTTATTGAATACAAATGGAAATAAATGATAGAATAAATTGTCAGCTATGGAAATATGTTACTATACATCCCCAATAGAATGATCTATATCTATTATATATGCACCCTTTATTCATTTATGGGAGTTGAGGGTCAATTACTATCACATGGTAGTAAATATACATTTCCTATAATGCCTTCTTGTTGGGTTTTTTTATCATGGAACATTTCAATGATCACAATATGTTTTTAAGTCCATAAATTAATTAACCCATTAGTTTATAACCAAAGATACACTATTTAAAATATTTTTTAGAATGCATGCAATCAATATTATAAACCCATGTATGAAATATGCATAATATTAATATCACAATATATAGATCAGGGTGTATCATATAATAGGATATACCCATTTTAGTATATATCTAAAAGTCCCCCACATGAATTAAAATACTAGAAGTACTTTATTAAAAATTTCACAACTCTTTATGATTCCATCGAAACTCTTTTGGATACATATTATCAAAATATCTTCATTTTCAAATAGAATTTTTTTTTAAAATTTAATCCTTATTAAAAGGATTAAATCCATGACCCTATAAGAATGTTTAGGATTGAAAAAAAATAGAAATCTTGATTTCATATATGTAAGAAAAGATTAAACTCTATCAAAACATTGGTATTTCTCAGGTTACAAAGGGTCTGATGTGATATCGATCAAATATACTCATATATCCACATGAATATATCCACTACAATATATATTATATAAACTTTATGTGAATATATATATTATCCCTTTGTGTATTACATCAAATGACCACTATGAAATGAACATGCCAATCTATTACAGGATAACTCATATATTTATGATTTTTTGAAATAGGCTAGCCAATTTGAATGAAACCATCACATGTCATTCATCCAAGTAGTCAATCGCATCACATGTCACTCAACAAACCATGTCCATATATTTACTGAATATAATTCAATAAAGGGTCCAAGTGTCTTTTGTTTTCATAAATGTTGAAAAATCTTGTCTTTGTTAAGCTCCAACTGATGACATGATCAAAAACATACCCAACCACTCATTTATTAGTTAATCCTCAAGGATTTCATAAAATAGGTAACAAGGTATGAAAGTTTTTTTCTAGGTATCTCACTAATAAGTCTCAGAATATTGTTTTAGATAATAATAATACACCCCTAAGTGTATCAATAATTGTAAGAAATTCCATGTGGTATATTTTATAAGGTTGGTCTAGATAATAAGTCTCAGTTATTACCTCATGAGTGTATTATTTGTAACACATACAACTATTTGTACTGATTATAAGATTTTATTCACACTGATCTTGACATATCATCACATCCCATAATACTCTATGATGATAAATGATTTGGGACAACTCAAAGCCATGATTTTAAGGGATATTATTATTCTAATATTCATGTAATATAAATGCAACACACATAAATGAATTATGCATAAATATTACTTTTATTATAAAACCATGATATATTTTACAACCATTAAATCAAACTCTCTTGTATCTAATAACAAGATATTAAACATGAACCTAATTATTTCATTGTGTTAATGGATTTTTTGAAGTATATACTAAATTTTCATCTATAACCACCCAATAAATCTTTATATCACCCCTCTCAAGGATCAATATAATGATATGGTACTTGTAGAGGATGTTTATATTCCTTTGGTGAGACCGAGGTTCCATTTTCTGAGTAATAACTCCATTATTTTCACAGTAAAGATTAATTACTTACTTAATGGTATGAACCACCCCAAGTTCATATATGAAATCCTTCATCTAAACTACATCCTTTATATCATCTAATCTAGTGATGTACTCTACCTCTATTATTGAGTTCACTGTGGTGGTTTGTTTGGAACTCTTCTAAATGATATCACCACCACTGAGGTAAAACATGAAACTAGATTGAGATATCTCATATCATATTTTTCAAATTGGAAACTAGAATTAATGTAACCCTTTACAATCATCTCATACTATCCTACAACAGCCGAGAACATATCCTATTTATTCTCAAGATTAAATATGTTCTTAACTCCAATCCAATGAATTTCATCCAAATAGGATTTCTATCTTCCTCTCATGCTCAAATCATAAGATAAAATGTGTATATTATACAACTTGGCATACATTATTGATTCTATAGCATACATATAAGTAATCTAATTAATACTTTATAACTCTTTATAATGATTTTTGAATATTCCTAAGATTCATGCCATATAATACTAGTAGAGACCACTTCTTGGATTTCTCCATGCTAAACAAATTTATCACTTTACTGGTATATGTGTTTTAACTCTTTCAAATTATTCTCTTAGATCTATATCTATAGATCTTTGTACCAATTATTTAATCGTATTCTCACATTTCTTTCATTGAGAATCATTTTCTAACCAAGTATTTAAATAATTTAATGTTTAAACATCATTTATAAAAAGTGGTATGTCATAAAAAAATAATATCATAAATACCATAACACAAACTATCTTGTATACATAAAAATCATTCACATTTTTTTAGGAAACCAAACTCTTTTATTGCATCTTTAGACTGAATATTACAACTATGAGTTTATTTATTAAATACATAAATGGATCATTATAGCTTTAAAAATCTAGAAAACTCATTTGGTAATTTAAAACATTTAGCTTGTATAATATACACATACTTGACTAAATTCCAACTAAAGAATGTTATTTTTCCATCCATTTGTTATACATCATATTCATATTGATCTTTTATTCCAATAAATATCCAAATATAATTTTTCATCACAAATGTAGAAAAGTTTTCTTCATATCTAATACCATAAATTTGTTTATAACTCTATCTTTTAAAGAAATATTTATCAGTAGGAACCCTACCATCAAAGTATGTTTTCTTTTGTAAAACCCACTTCCACCTTACAGGTATATCCCCCTCAGATGTATCCACCGTGTTCTAAAATTTTTTGGTGTATATGGAATTCATCTCATGTTTCATTTAATTTTTCCATTCATCGTAATCAAATCTGTCAATGGACTCCATCTAAGTAATATATTTACTATCTATGTACATTAATTCATTATAATTTTCCATAAAAATTCATTACTCTTGGGATATTCAAAAATTATTACATACCTTCTAGGTTCTTGTATAACGTGAGTCGATTCTTCTTCCAAAACTCTTTATGGAACCAGATCAACTTCTATATTAAGAAAATTTCCTATTTTTTGGTATTGAATCTCTCCAAGTTCAACTTTCCATCAACTATCTCCTTGAGTAATATATTCCTTCTCAATAAATATACCAATTTGAGTTGAAAAAGCTATTTTATCAATATAAATACTGAAATAATAGCTCATAGTTTTCTTTGGATAACCCAAAAATAATAATTTTTCAAATTTTGGGTCAAATTTATCAGATAATATAGGTTATAAGTATACTTCACAACCCTAGATCTTCATAAAAAGACAAAATATGATATTTTAGGTCCATGTATTATATGGTGTCATTATTAATAAATTATATGGAATGATATTAAGTATGAATGAATCATTTTCAAGAGAATACCCCCAAAATGAAATTTGAAGGTCACATTGAATCATCATTAATCTAAACACATCTTATAGGATATAATTTTTCCTCTTATACATGCCATTCCAATGTTATGTTCTATGATAATTTAGCCGTGAAAAATTCCATAATCTCTCATCAAGTCGTTGATTTCTTATATTAATTATTCACCATCCAGATATAATCAAATAATCTTAAGAATTTTTCCCATTAGATTCATTACTTCATTATGAAACACTTTAAATGTTTCAAAAGATTCCAAAAAAAATTATATCAAAAACACATAACCATAATGACTAAATTCATCAATGAAGGTTATAAAGTACCTATAACCACCATTTTTTAGAGTACTCAATGGTCAATATACATCACTATGAGTAAGATTTGATAATCCACTTACCCTTTCACCTTTTCAACTAAAAGATAATTTGGACTTTTTCAAATAAAAAATATTCATAGTTATCAAAAAATTCATAATTGAACGATTACCAAAATTAATCTCTATGGTGTATTTAAATGTGTTTTTAATTTATATGTCCAATAAGACAATGCCAAAGGAAATGGGGTTAGAATCAACATCCTCCTTATTATTTTAAATGTTACAGATTTGATAATCCATGTACAAAATGTATAAACCATTCACCATATTACTAATTTCATAGAACACTTCATTCATATATATAGAATAACTCTTTTCCTTAATAAAGAATGAAATTCCCATATTATCTAAATAATATTTAGAAATAATTTTTTTGTTTATGATTCAAACATAATAACAGATTTCCAATTATAGGATTAATCCTCTAGTTAGACTTAGACCATAAGTACCAACATCTAATGTTGAAATTATTACTCCATTTCTAACATGTGGATATACAATTCATTTAATTATCTCTTATCTCTAAGTATGTGTTTATTATTAAAAATTTGTGAGACACACCGAGTATTGAATACCCATGATTCTAAGTTTGAGAAATTTATTTCTATAACATTCACATCCATATGATCATAATGGTTCTCCCTGGTAAAACTTATCATCCTTATAAAACAGTCTAGAATAACTGTATAGTTCATTCCTATAAGAGAACCCAAAATGATAAATATGAAGCATTCCATAATAAATAAAAAACATATATATTTGGGTAGGTATCATGTTTTATATCATTTAATTAAATAATTTTAATGAAATTTCTCCAACTAAAATGATAACCCCATGAAGCATTACATTTTCTGGGCCAATATCTATATTTTACTATGTTTTGGGTCAATTTATCATATATCTCATCACATTGTTATTTATATGGGTGGTTATTCTAATCATATCAATTTTTAATCTTATATTATTGAGTGGAAACCCCTTTTCCCAAATCTATCGTATGGAGAATAATCAACTCTATTCCTCTAGTGTCATAATCTTATTAGGGTTTTCTAGAAATGTTTAACCCAAAGCTTATAGTTGAATATGGACACCTAATCCTACGAGGGCTACCCATGTTTGGATATTATATAAATAATATATTTATATATATATTTATATATGTGGTATATCATATTATATGATATAGATGAAACATAAAATGGGATTTATAACCTACAAAAAAAATTCATGTATATGTATATTGGTTTGAGTTATATTTTACAATTGAAAGGAAGTGGTAAATACATATAAAGGAATCCCATACATGAAATGACATTTCATGCAATATCTATTTATGATTGATTGTTATTTGGACTCCATAATACATACAATTACAAAATATGACTATTTTAGTTATATGGAATTGATTATGCCACTGATTATGGGTGATCAAACATTATACCACAAATAAAATCATTTAATAGTGTGTTGTAATGATAAAACACATGAGTGGTCCAATGCATATGATGCATGCATTGACCAAGGTATAAAATCATATACTAAATATCAGGTGTTAATACACATAATGAGAGGGGGAATCATTGAGTTCTATATAAACCCTACTGACATACAATGGAAAATGTGGGTGTTCAGTTCCTAATTGATATTATTTTATCCCTCAAATATCATAAACTTCCATATTTTCATCAAAGGGATGTTATAATGTTATAGTGTAAGAGGAAATATCTTTTCAAGAATTGAAATTATTTGGCTAGACTATAGATACCTATGGAGTTGGGAAAAAAATTTCCACCTCAACGATGGAAATCAAGAAAATTTGATGGTGTTTCAATTATTATAATGGTTAAAGGTATGGTTTAAATAAGTTTTAAATTATATTTTTTTCAGGATTATCATATTTTTTATACATGGAGAACCAGGGATTGGTTTTTAATATCTTTCATTGTGTTGATTTAACCCAAAAAATCCAAATAGTGGTTTCAGAGACTTCATGCATTTAGATTCATTAAATCATTTTTTGGTGAAAATAAAAACAAATAATAATTTTTTCTACTCAATATTACATTGAGTATCAATGTAATGTTTAGTGATACATGTAATGAATGTTATGCAATGAATTGTTCCTACTCTTCTTAGTCCCACATCGAATATTGCTTGATGGGTGCCACTCATCTAATAACTTTGGTACATCATAGGCCTCTCGATTAATTCTCATCCATCTTCCCCACTACGCAGCCACTTTCCCCATACCTCACCTCACTAAGGATCTTCCTTAGTGCCACCACATTCTCTACTTATGCAAACCCACATAGGCCCTCTCACTTCCTATCCTACTCCTATAAGACATTTCTCCTTTTAGGGTCAATGAAATGTGTTAGCTTTTAAATAAAATATCAACATATAAATTGATTATAAATGTTGAGTAATTATTTATAAATTATAAAATTTATTTCGGAAATTTAGTAATAATAAAAGGTATACAATTTAATAAATATTCCCCAATATTAAGAGTTAATATTAAATACCTTTACAATATTATATGGTATTATTTATTTATTTTTAATAAAGAGATTATTTAGTAATCATAATGTTTTATTTATAAAATAATTTATAAATAGAAAAATAAAATATAGATCATTTACATTTAAATTAAGAATGATTCATAATTAATTTAAATTATAAAAAAAGTGGTATTTATTCAGAAATTTATTTAAACCTCCTCAAAAAGAGATTTGATAAATTAATAGGGTAAAAGGTTAAAATAATATTAATATTTGATATTTTTATTATGTAAAAAAATTACATAATAGGAAATTGAAATTTAAAATATTTCTACATTATAAAAGTATAACATATTTAAAGTGAAATTTCATATGATTTATATATGAAAGGTTTGTATTATTGATTGAATATAAAATTTTTATATCCATTATTCTGTAATGACCATAATAATTAAAACATAACAATATAATTTTTATAATTATCTTTCACTTATAAATTGTTCATAAATAGTTGTGTCATGTTTAAATATTTGAAATGTGAATTTACATAAAAATTTTATTACCAGATTTATTTATAGTTATAAATTCTTTATATAATGAATATTTGTGTACTTTAGTTTAAGATGTTAAATTTATTCTTATAAAAAAATTTAATCCTTAAATTATATGCTATAAACATAAACATAAGATTTAGTTTTCATCTACCAGGAATTGAGTTTTTTATATACGTTATTAGCTTGAATTTAGTTGTTAGGAATAGTTTTTTCATATTATGTTTTTGAATTATTATGACTCACTCTTGAGTAAAGTTTCTCTATGGAGAGGAACTTGGGTTCAAACTTCTCACTACCCAAGAGGCAATTCCATTATCTAGAAAGGTGGGGGTTATATATATCTTACTTCAAGCTTACTCATGTAGGGATTTTAAATATCATATAACTAAGATCTTTTACATGAAGAGCTTAAGTGCATTATTCATGAGATTCATTTGGATATGTGTAAATATATTGGGAATCTATTTTTGGGTGTGTAACATAAATGGTGGGTTGTGTAAAAATTTACACATCAATATGATCTAAACATATTTATTTGATAGTGGGAATAGGATTTCAAAAACTATATAATTAGAAACATGCATACATAAAGGGAATAAAATTAGATAAGATTGTGAGGTTAAATAACCTTAAAAATAAAAAAATTTAGATTCCTTCCAAAGAATAATTTGTAAGACCTCAACCATCTAACTGGGTAGGTCATCAAAAATTTAGGTACCCATGGATTATCTAGTTTATGATAATAAAGTGATAGGTATCATTGCATCAGCATTGGGTAGGTCATTCCACAGTTAGGTGCCCATGTGTTATCTTTTTTCAGCCCATTCTTATTGTGTAATTTTGGATTATAGTCAGTTGGTAAACCTTAATAATTGGGAAACCATATGAATAGAGTTTTATTTATCCATATGATGGATTGGCTAAAAGTTACTCAACCAACTAACCAAGAATCACATATGATATGATTAGGATGATTTCCTGCCTAAATAGATAACTAGTGAAAGAAATTTCAAATCAGGCTCATTAATTAGTGAAATATAGATCTTGGGCCAAAAAATAGGTATGATAAATTTAAAAGATGTCATCGTTTTTGTGGGAGCCCATTTAATTGAATCCATTATCAATTGGTAAAATAATATGATACTTATATAATACAATATTCTTTTATAGTTAAATGTAATCATCAACTAGATTTACCTTGAGATTGATCTTGGATAAAGAAAAACTAAATGGAATAAATTTTATTTACTAGTATTGGAACTTTACAATAGTTCTCAAACAAGAAGTAATATTGTATGTGTTGGAACAACCACTTCAAAATCACCCAACTACTGTATTCCTTCCATATATGGAGTTGAATGCCTTTGATAAGCATTAAAATATTCACTAGAGGTCTCTACACTCATTCTTATTACCATAGTGTGTAAATTATAGAATCAATATGAGACTATATATTTCTAAAAAATGATAGATAGAATAAAAAGGATCTATTATAGGTAAGATAGGCATGAAAGGTATGAGTTGTCAAAGTATATTTTTTATGAAAAATGGATGAAGTAAACCTAGTATTTAATCACATAATAAATATGATTTAGTATTATAATTATTTATAAAGGTTGGGTTCACTTATTAAACTTAAACTTTCCCAAGATTTCATTTTATAATCACTACCGAAAAAAGTTCCAATGATTTTTTGTTATTTATAACATTAATGAATATAGTAAACCCTTACCCAATCTACTCAACATATTGGGGATAGTTGAAAAATACATGGGTGGTCCAAGCTCTGGTATCATGTTTTTTGTATAAAATAGAAGGGTAATGGTTTTGGTAAGAAAGGAATGAAAAGAGGTCATAGAGAGTCTACATAGCCAGTTAAATTGTAAAATAAGAAACATGGAAAATGTTATCATTATGGATAAATTGTCTCTTGGAGGAGTAATTTTCTAGATTACCTGAAGGGTTTTAAGAAGCCATGTGGAGATTCCTCTCAAGTTATAAAAGTTATATAATTAAATTGTTAGATTATATAAGGTATATGATACTAACAATATGTTTTTAAAAAGTTTTAAAAACACAAAAGGTTAAAAGTAAAGGAATAATTGATGGCTATAGCTTGAAGTAATGGACTAATAGGTTATTTTATTAAAGATTTGTATACAAAGGAACATTTCAAACTAGGATGATTTTTTTTATGTGTATTTTTTGTCTCATTTTGTCTCTCTTGGGTAGATCTTATTTACAATCATTGTTTGAATAAATGAGATAATATTTTTTTTATTAATATGATTAGTATTAATTAAATAATAATATTGAAGAATGTATAAGGATAAAATTATTTTATTCAAGATAAAAGTATTTATCTAAATATAAGGGAAGATGTTTCTTGTAACATATTTCCCCTCAACCATTGTATTGGGAAGAGGCTATGGTCCTACTCACCTTAGGTGACATCCCCAAGACACAAAAGAGCATACTAGATAATTGAGGGATGATTTAACTTAAAATGAGAATGACCTTATAATGAAGAAACAAAGATAAACAACTCTATATGATGAATGTAATGAAATAAAATATAACTCAAACCAGAAAGAAATATCAGAGTATAAGACAGAATAAAAAGGTACAACATTGACACAACAAAGGAAATCAGAACTAAATGACCCAAAAATAGCATCAACCCAAGCATCTCCCAAAACAATCTCCAAGATCTAACTCCAAGTCCCATGTTCATTGCATCATTTTTCATCTCTAGAGAAGTAAGGAACTTTGAATTTACCTGTATCTTAGTATAAAAATTCATTAAACACACTAAACTATCCAAAAATGGAGTGAGTATAAAACTCTTTATATAATCCCAAATAATTCCCAACACACACCACTAGGAATAAGAACAAGTTAGCTCACAAATATATAAAAAAGGATGAGAATATCAAAATAGTTTACTATAATAAAATTGTTTAAGTAATTAAATGAGCTAAATCAATTTTTTCATTATTTATTTAAAATTCTAACACCCATCCATGTTCCACACTCACACACCAATGCATTCCCAATTACATTCCCAATACTCATTAGCAGTGACTTATCCCGTCACCAAGTTATCACCTGATGGAATCTACCATGTGACACTTTGGAACCAACCATAAGTCTGAACCAACGTGGTGTTGTATTGAAAATTCTTGGACTCATTTCAACCACACATCCCAAGTTCTAAAAAACCCATTTCATTTGAAAATCATCTTCTTTCATGAAATTTTTCAAAAACCTTATGTGTATCACTTCAAAACCAAATATTTAGGTACCAAAAACAAGAAAGTTTTCTAAAAAAGTAAGAGAAAGAGATTTAGACATAAAGCCTTAAAGATATAGAATAAGTAGTGTGGGAGAGAATCCACATACATCAAAATGGTTAGAAAATGAAGAGTCGATCATAAAACCTCTAGATCCATCCTTGAAACTTCATACCTACAATAGATCCCAAAAAAATATATCATCATGACACAAATCATAATACATAGATATATCTATAAAATATTAGATATATAGATTTCTGGGAGAGAATATGATTATATTTGGATAGAATAAGAAAGACCAATGACTTACTATTGATTTTGGGGATCTAAGGCACCTTGATTCACCAAAACCACCTTCTATATCAAAAGGAATTTCCAGTAATTCCTATGATAGGATAGGAGTTCGAGATCCTAGGAGAAAAGGATAAAAATGAGAGTTTTATGTAAAACTACATTAGACTCTAATTTTCAAAGCATTTAATGCATGTCGTATGGTTAGGTCACATAATTTAACAAACCATGTACCAATTGTGTGCTTGATGCTGTATATCACCTGGGAAGTTTCATGATTGTACTGTAAGTTTTGACAACTTGTGCGCCAACCATGAACTGATACTATCCAAATAATCCCATCACACATGTTTAGTTACATGGTTTTTTCAAAATTTGTGCCTACAAAGTGACTCCCAAAACCTCATTGCAAATTTTCTAGAGAAGGTTCCCAGTTTCCTAAAATCATTCTCAAACCATGCACTCCCAAAAATTATTTTAAAACACTTCAAAACCATCCAAAATATCCTAAAACTCAACCAAATTATTATATAAATTAAAAATACATAATAAAAGGTTCAGGTGCCTAAAACCCAGGGTGTTACATTCCCCCACCATTGTTATTGTTATCCTTTATAAATGGGATGTTTCTGGTGATTTGGAAAAGTTTGAGCCATTTCTCCAACATATAATCCTCATGTTCTCAAGTCTCTTCCTGAATACAAATATGATTCCATAAAACCCATAATAAACCAATAATTTTCCCACATAACATTTTTTTTATACACAATTTGTATCATCATTTGAATTAAAATAGCATATGGATCAAGATAAAAATTGTCCCATCGAATAATATAATCAAGATCAGGATGATAATTTTAAATTGAGATACATAAAATACATTATGAACATAGATGAATATTGGTGGTAGAGACGACTGATAATATACATCAGAAATATATTCTAATATCTCAAAAGGCCTAATATACCAAGGAGATAGTTTTCCCTACTTACCCAAACAACAATTTCCTAGCCTATGAGAGACTCTCAAGAAAACATGATCACATAGATCAAATGATAATGGTTGATGATGACGATCCACCTAGGATTTATGATGACTCTAATTAATAGCCATTATTTTCCCAATAATATAAATTTTATCCATAATATTATGCATAAGGTTGGGTATGATAAGTAAAGACTCACCATTTCTACCCAAAAAAATTAATAATGAAAAGTAAAGCCTTATAAAGCTTCGAAAAGAGCTATATGTATCAATTCATGATAACTATTATTGTTTGATAGCTCTAATAATGGTATATAATCATCCCATAATCCACCAAAGTCTATAACACAAACTCTAACCATGTATTCCAATGTTTGGATCATCTATTCAAACTATCCATTTGTTTGAGGATGATACATTGTGCTCATGGTCAACTAGGTTTTGAGGGATTACTGCAAGGATTTACAAAATTTATCTGTAGAAATCAGGTATCAGTAAAATAAAATTTAAACTAGTATATTATGTAACTTTAAAAATTCCTAAATATAGAATTTTTAAAAGTCTTCCACTATATTGGATTCAAATATAGGGATGAAGTGAGATAAATTTTTGAGATGATCCACACTCACCCATATGGAAACATGTTTCTAAACTATTCTTGTTAGACCTAGGAAAAAATACATAGTTATTTATCCCCATTTCCAAATTTGAATTAGTAAATATTGAAATATATCAATTTTCATTAGTTCTCTCCTGTAAATTTTTGACAAGTGAGGCATATCAAGATAAACTCTACCACCCTTATTTTCATGCCATCCCATCAAAACTCTATTCTATTTGCCATATAAATATTATAAATTCCAAGATGAATAACCCATATTGAGTGGTTATGGGTATAAAGAAGTTGTTTCTCATAATGCAAAGTAACAACAATCTAATATCTAAAACAAAACACAGATCTCCGTGTAGGACCCCCAGAACACCCTGAGAGGGGAGGGGAGAATCATGGTGTAAAATTTTTCTTCTAAAGAGAAAAACCATGCTCCTACGTTGGTAGGAACCCATTAAACCTATCAGTTGGTAATTTACAGTAATTAAACATTCACATACAGAGAAGAAACACATAAATTTTACTTGGTTCACCACTAATGGATAGTCCAAGGAGCATACGCTGACAGTGTTTTGGTTGTACCTAAATCAGCTAATCTTCACTAGTTTTTGGAATACATATGTTTATACATAGTAACTATGTGTTAGGAACACTAAATTTAAAATATTGTAAAGAAATCACATTTCCTCACAAGGAACACTTCTATTGAATCCCCATATCTCACTACTTTGGGAGAGTTCATACTCATTTTAACGACATGAAGGCTGATTTAGTATATTGGAATTTAAGTCCTTGTCATTGACTAGCATGAGACTCTTATTGCACCATATTTTAGAGTTTATTCACTAGAAATAACTATTCAATTAAACCATATGTTCAAAACTTTCATTTTCAAATCTCCCTCATAAAGCTCACAACCTTCACAAAGAAAACATTCTTCATGGGTAAAACTACCTTCATGAATCTCACTGAGTCATCACAGAATACTCCATCATTGAAAAACTCATTTTTCTAGATACCTAATCATTGTTTAATACATAGATAGTATTTTAATGGTGCTTAGGATTACTTTGAATGCTTTATTAACAAAGATCGTATCCTTCACAAATTAAAATAGATTCATCCTTTTCTCCAATTCATTTTGTGTCTTA
Source organism: Viscum album (assembly GCA_963277665.1). Taxonomy (NCBI): domain Eukaryota; kingdom Viridiplantae; phylum Streptophyta; class Magnoliopsida; order Santalales; family Viscaceae; genus Viscum; species Viscum album. The sequence goes on from OY728151.1 coordinate 1,997,900,801, forward strand.
TGAAGTGGGGGTAGTTGCCTATTTATAGACTCAACATTTTGTGATGCTCCCACGCCACAAGAAAATTTTTCATGAAACCCAAAAACCATATTTATGAAGCTCCTTCACTCATGAAGCTCTAGTGAAATTCAACCTTCTCAAGAAGATTCTTGTAGTAATGGGGATTACCATCAACCTATTGCATATTTCATGATGCTTATTCGTGATAATTTATATCATCGTGAATCTAATATTTTTCAAAACCCTATCTTCAAAAAAATGGCTCCTTTAAAATATTTATGAAGTTTCAAATCAAGAAAACCACCTTTCATGATGTTTTTTACTTCCTCTTGATTTTGAGCCCAAAATTTTGGAAAGCAATGGGAAATGACACCACCTTCAATGCTATAGTTCGTTTATTCTAAAAAATCACTTTCCTTGAAAACTTTGTGATGAACCCAGTGTGGATTGATAATAAAAACAAACTAGACTCCATTTCTAGATATAAAAATCCTTAGTTCTAATAATCTCCCCATTTGGTTTTTTTTCAATCTGTAGATAAATTCAATAAATCACCAGCCACTATCAAACCCTGATATGAGAGAAGCAAATGATCCAACACTCTATGTTTACATGAGAAAAGATTAGTTTAGAAAAAAAGGGGAAACACTAATTGGGTTCTCAGGTTTTTTAATTCTTAAATATGTACAAGCTAATCTATGATTTTATCATGTCATAGAAGCATTTCATGGTTTTTCTAAAACCTATATCCATATATAACATTGAATTTATCCATTATCCACCATTGGAAATGAACCCAAGGAATCCATATTTGTAATTTTAAATCTCAAAACACACTCCCCCTATATCATATCTCCCCCATAAACCTACATCACTTCCACAAAAAGATTAAAACATTTAACAAAAATGGGGAGAGGGGAACAATTGTAACCTCCTCATGAACTGGGTGGTGGATGAACATAGAGGTTCAACTGATGTTTCTCAAACATATTTTGATGCCAATGAATTAGTAAAAATGTCAGAAACTTTTTCATCTGTCCCAAAATGGTCCATTTTAATCACACCTTGTTGAATTTTTTCCTTGATGAAGTGATATATGATATCAATATGTTTTGTACGAGAGTGATGAATAGGATTCTTCATAAGATCAATCTTACTCTTATTGTCACAGTGGGTAATCGTCGACTATTTCACCTCATCACCAATATCAGTTAGTTATTGTTTCATCTACAATAATTTAGTGCAAGCCTTTATAGTAGATATATACTTTTATTCATCTATACAAAGAGAAGTATATTCTTGTTTCTTTCTCAACCATACCACACATTTATTTCAAATTATAAATTCTCCACCACTTGTGGAAATTCTATCCACCACATATCCAACCCAGTTAGAATAAAAAAGGATGATAATTCATTGTCTTTTCCTGCTACAAAGTATAATCCAAAATTGAGAGTACCTTGAATGTACCTCACGATTATTTTAACTGCTTCCAAATGATCTTCTTTCAGATTACTTTGAAAGCAGTTCATGAAGAAGGTTTCAAATATGATATATGGTCTTGTTTCAGTCAATTATTATATGTTTCTAATGATTCACTTGTATGATGTTAGATCCATAAATGTCTCATCCTTAGGCTTTCCAAGTTTTGTCCCAATCATAATTGGAGTATAAATCAATTAGGATTCATTCATGTGGAATTTTTTTAGTAGCTCTATTATATATTTTTCCTATGAAATGAAAGTGTGATACTTCTTGTGAATAACCTATATCCCCAATAAGTATGTGAGTTAACAAATCATCTATATTTAAAATTCATATTTCATGTGATTAGGAAATATTTCCACTCATCCCTACCTATTTCCCCTCAAAATAAAATCATCCTAATACACCAACACCATAAATTGATCTTTTCAATAATTCTTTATATAGAGATTGTGTTAGATACCTCATATTTTAAATTTTATATTCTTTATATAAGAATTGAGTTGATAATTCCATGATTAAGGTTCCTAATTCAGACCATAAAGAGCATTATTTAGTCTGAAAACCTTAGTCTCGTCATTTAAAATTAGAAATCCCACCGATTGTTCAATGTATACTTCTTCTTCAAGAACTCCATTTAAGAATATTGTTTTGAACTCCATTTGATAAACCTTTTACTCTCTCCAAATAGCCATGGAAAAAATCCTGAATGAAGTCTAGCTACTAGAGAAAATGTTTCTTCAACATCAATGCATTCAATTTGTGTATATCCTTTACACACTAAGTGTGCCTTGTTTTGATCAAATTTCCATGTTCATTGATTTTGTTTTTAAAAATCCAATTTGTTGCAATGACATTGTGATTTTTAGTTCTTTTGGAATGTTCCCATGTTGATTTATTTTAAATATGATCTAATTCTTTATTCGTGGTCTTAAACCTTGATTCAACCTTCACTTATTCTTCAAATGAGGTTGGATCCACAATTGATGGGAAGGAATAATGTGCTTCACTCCTAATTATACTTATCTATGTGGGTGTTTTCTAATCCACAATGATGCTAGATTGATCAATTTATGATATTTTATTTCTCCTATGATGTTCGGATGAGGTTTCTTTATCCATGGTTTCATCTTCTGATTCTTATTCTTCTTTTTTTAGTGTAATTTGAAATTGAATAATTTAGCCACTCCACTGTAATTGAAATCCTCCCACCACCACACAAGATTGGGATGGAAGGAGATCCCCATCAAATAGGATACCTTAATAAGATATATATTTTAAAGAAACATGAGGATCAAAATGACCTATACAAACACAACTAGTTAAGGATCAGGGTGGTACCAATTTGGATAGAATCACCATGTCCAATATTTTAAAATCTTTCATATAATCCACCTTCACTATCCCATATGTCCTATCCACCCCTATTAGCTTCCCCATATCCCCAAGATTCATGCCCCCCATTATCTTTATCATGACTAATTTCATCATCACTATCATTTCTAGCCCATTCCCCATAATGGTCACCACCTCCACATTCACTTCCACCCAACATGAACCATTTAGAAGCACCTCCCAAATAACACCAACAACAGCCTCTTCATCGGATGACCACACATTCACCATGATGTCCAAAAACAACCATGGCCCCTCTCTATCCCCACCTATGGGAGACATAACATCTAAAGCCCCACCCTTGGGAATCATGGGTTGGCCACCTGGGGTGCTTGGAATATATGCCAAAGAACTCGGCATCATGGGTTTCCCGTGGGAGTTGACGGAAATAATAAGCTTGGAGCATTAAAATAAGAAAAGCCACTATCTTGAGGGGTTCCACCATCACTGTAACTACCACTTGGAGTTTGGGCCCCCCATCCAGATCCATGAGTGGTGCCTCAAATTCCTGTGGATGTGCACTTCTCGACTGATTTCTCGGGCTTTCACCCCAAGAAGGATTTCCATCTTCCCAATTGTCTATAGGCAGACTCATTGGAGTATATAGATTCCATGCTCAGTCACGCATCAGTGTCCTCATCTCATTGTGAATGGGTGTCTCTTTGGGATCTATCATAGGAGTTTTCATGGGATTTAAAGGAGTTTTAGAATCTCATTCTTCTTTTGTATCATAATTTTTTTGTTATATTTGAATTTTTTTCATGCCTTCATCTACTTATAAATTTGAATATATTTCATGTCCACTTTCTTCTTCATCTTTTATCATATAAAAATATTTACTCCTAGGGGTATTTATGGTTTTATATTCTATGATATTGACATCACTACTCTCCAAAAATCTTATTATACAATTATTGTAGCATTTGTAGGATTTTATATTCATTGAATATACAAGGAATATTCCCTCATATGAAGGATCACCATACTTTCCTTGATATCATTCCTTATTTTGGATGAAACATCTAATTCTAAAAATATGAAAATAATTCCGAGATGGATTCCTTCCATACCATAACACATATGGTGTCTTGGTTTCTCCCATAAAAACGCTTTTTGATTTTGGGTTTACACTAATTCTTGAATAGCCTCATTCAACAAATAATGATAGATGTGACTCTCAATCAGCATAGTTCTATCCATATTTTTCACCTATCTATTTTTGTGTTCAACAACTCCATTTTTTTGTGGGGTTCTCACCACATCCACATTCTGATTTATTCCATGTTTTTTTGATAATTTTCAAATTCAATGGATATGTATTCTCCTCCATTATTAGATCATAGAACTTTGATTATGCGACCAATATCATTCTCATCTATTCAATGATAAATTTTCTTGTAATCAATCACTTTTCATTTCATATATATAATCATTACACAAGACATTATAATATAATCACCAATAAAAAGAATGAATCATAAATATCTCCCTATGTTCCTGCCAAATTTATTGGACCACATACGTCTATGTGGACAAGATCAAATAGATTTGATACCTTTTTTTTCTTCAATCGATGTGAACTATAAACTATATTTACATGGATGGAATAATCACATGTCATTTTTCATCCATGATTTAGGTTGGGGATATAGATGAATATCTTCATATTAGATATATTTTCCATAAATTTTTTATTAATGTGACCCATCCTTCGGTGCCACAAGTTGGTACCTTCTTCAATTGTTAAGTAACAATGTTCTCCTTACTATCAACCTAGTATAAATTACCATCTATTCTATATCCTTTAATTATAGAATTACATGTCATTAATTTTATCATGCACCACTTTTGATTAAATGTAACTATCAGTCCTCATTGATATAGTTAACTTACACTCAGAAGATTGTGAAACAAACCGTCCACATAGAGAACTCCAGTTTTCTTGAGCTCATCATTTTATAGTTATGTACTTACACTACCTTTGATATTTAAAGAACCATTATTGTTGAACCTTATTGTTCCATCAACTCCTTAAAGTTATTAAATAAATCTACATTTTCCACCATATGGTATGAGAATTCTTGATCAAGAATCTAGGTTTTTTGTTCTTTTTATCTTTGAGAACTATTTTTACATGGTTGGATTTCTCTATATTCTTCTTTTTCTTACATGAGATATTTAATTTATTGGAGTCTAAATAAATTATTTTGAATATATTTTCCATATGCATGTTTTTATCATACTCATGTTGTTATTAAATAGGATAATACTTATACACAAGAGCAACTCTGCTCGGTTGGTGAGTATTGACTTGTCTCTGTGTTCTATAGGTATTGTTCTCGCCATTTCTCTATCTGCAATGAATATCATTATAGACATAGTTAGAATAATGAAAATAATTTATAGAGAAATTAATTATTATATATGATGTAGGATATGATATCATTCTTTTTTTTTTGACTTTCTATCACTTACCTATTCAAATAGCTCCTTGCCTTTTCACAGTATGACATATATGGCCTAGATAACCACTGAATTGACATTTCATAAGAGTAAATGTATTCTCACTTCCATTCTGCATCATGTCCCCTTCTTTATAAAAATTATTTGATAGGCGATTATCTTTATATACTCAAGGTTAATTTTTAATCTCTTTTCTATCTGATTTAAATATTTCTTTAATAGGACATCATGTGCCTTTGTGATATTTCCAAATTTCTCCTTCCCTTTATTTTGCCTCATTTTTTCCATCATTTGATGTTTTAGCATCACAACCAATTCCACATTTTCCCATACATGTGGATCTTTGATCATTCAAATCCTTATCTACTCCTTTACAACCATGATTAGATCTCTCTAACAGTTCTACATCTAAGAATCTCCCAAATTGTATTTTATTATTTTTTTATCTTAAATTTGATTTAGTTTCTAGTTTACTCCTTATAGTAAAAACTTATTATTTAAGCCCCTAAACTGACTTATATTAATGATCCATTTTTGTATTTAAGGTATTTTAAGACCTTTTACTGCTCTTCAATCCTGAACATAAATTCCACAACATCTTCAAAGCTTTCAAGAGTTGTTGGATGTTATTTTTATCCTTCTTCTTGTCAATCAATTTATGTTTTAATATGATCAATATAATTTGATGACTCTTCCAGAATGGATCTATTTTTTCTTTTTATCATTATTTGATTTTAAATATTACCAATAGTGTCCTCAAGTTACAACTTGGGATCAACAACCCCAATCAACTGATTATTTTATATTTATATTTTGATGGTTATGAATTCTCAACTATAGCCATCATGGAATCTTGGGTTCTAAATTTAAACTCTAGTTCTTCATCCTCAAAAAAATCATTATCATATTGTGATTATTCATAGACAAAAATCTTTATCTATAATTTCTTTATTTATTGGAATCCTCTATTTTGGGGAAACCTTTTTTGAGGATTATGCATGTTTCCAGCTTCACTTTATTCATCATCGAACTTCCTTAAGAATCGAGTGGGAAATGTTCCCAACTCTACCACATTGAAAACATGTCATAGAAATATTTCCTTCAAATATCCCTTTTAATATCTTGAATTTCTCTAAAAAAGAGAAATAAGTTCATCTTCCTCATTATCTTCATCAACTCTATATCTAGAAACCTCAAGTTTTTCCATGGATATGAATGTCATTTCCTTTCTTACTTGATTCGTTGCATTTTATGGTTTGAAACTCATTTCATAATCCATGATACTTCTTAGAAGATCATAAAGTGAATGTTTAGATAGATCCCTTTCATTAAGGGCTGAAAATTATGGATTGTAGAGAGGTGTAAGCCTTCTTAATATTTTCTTCACAATGTCAATATCTTTAATTTATTCACCAAGTCCTTGAATTTCTCCAACAACTTCAGAATTTCAATTAAAAAAGGTATCTATATTTTCATCAAGATATATCTCCATATCATCAAACCTATTGTTAAAAACAAAGAGTTTGTCCTCCTTCACTTTATTATCACCAATATATATATGTTCCAGTCTTTCCCACATACACTTGGCTTCAGTGAAACTCATCACCTTTATATAGATTTAACCAGATAGAGATTTTTTTAGGGCACTCTATGCATTGTAATATTCCTAAATCATTTTCCATTTTGTTTTAGTCATAGACAGTCATGTTATATTAGTGACCTGAATCCCCTATGCAGTACAAAAAAGAACTTCCATTCCAAGGGATCTTAGATAAGATATCATCATGTTCTTCCAAATTTAGTTATTTCTTACATCAAAGAGTGGGGTGCCTCTGAAAATTACTGAATTCTCCATGAAAATAATTAAGGTTAGATTTAATTCTAGAAACATATATTAGATACCACTTGTATGACCACAGAACACCCTAAGAGGGTAGGGGTGAATCAGGGTGTCAACTTTTTCTTCTAAAGTGCTGGATCTTGTTCTCATGTTGGTAAGAACCTGTTAATCCTATCTGACGGTAATGTGCAGTAATTAAACATTCACATGTAGAGAAATAATATATCATTTTTACTTGGTCCACATCTAAAAGATATTCTAAGAAGAATATTCCAATAGTGTGTTAATCATACCTAAATCCACTAATCTTCTATAGTTTGTGAAATATAGATGTTCAGACATAGTCACTAAATTATAGACACACTACCTTTACAAGATTTTAAGGAAATCACATTTCCTCCCCCGAAACACTTCCATTGACTCCCTCTAGTTCACTTATTTGTGAGAGGAATTACTTAGTTTAATGACTTGAAGGTCGCTTCAGTATATGGGCATTTATGTCTTTCCCCCTAACTATCATAGGACTATAGTTTCACCATAGTTCTGAGTTGATGCACTATAAATCACTATTCACTTAAACCAGATATTAAAAACTACCATTCCTAAAGATCCATTATGAAGTTATCAACCTTTTAAAAGAAAACTACCTTCGCGGAACAAACTACCTTCTTGAAACTCACCGAGTCATCATGGAATACTCCATCATTGAGAAACTCCTTTTTCTTATATACCTAATCATTGGTAAATACTTAGAAAATATTTTTGTGATGATCAGTCTCACTTTGAATACTTGATTCATGAAGATATTATCCTTCATGAATTCATAGAGATTTATCCTTTTCTATAATTATTTTCATGTCTTATGAAGTGGCAGTAGCCACCTATTTATAGGCTTGGCCTTTTGTGATGCTCCCATGCCTCTAGTGGATTTTTTGTGAAACTCAAAAACCTTATTCATGAAGCTCCTTCGCTTGCGAAGCTCCAATAAAATCCAACCTACTCGTGAAGCTTCTCATAGTCATGGAGGTTACCATCAACTCGTTGGCTAGTTCACGATGCTTATTTATGATGCTCCACATCATCTCAAGTCTTAGCCTTTATGAAACCTAGTCTTCATGAAAACCATGCCTTTATAATATTTTTGAAGAGTCAATACCAGAAAACCACCTTTTGCGATGCTTACCTCTTCCTCGTGATTTTGAGCCTAAAAATATGGAAAACACTTTGAAATGATTCCACCTTAAACAATATAGTCATATTGTACTATAAAATCACATTCCTTGAAAACTCCCTGATCAACTCAGTGTGGATTGAAAAAAAACCACAAACTAGACTCTATTTACAACTATAAAAGGCCTTAGTTCCAACATTCCCATCTTGCATCCATCCTTCAATGGTATCCCCACCATTAAATTTCAACCTCATGTTTATAAATTAAAGATCTAATTTATGGTAATATTTAACATACTCAATCAAATACGAAATAAAAGAAACTACAAATAAAATTAAAACATCACCTTGATCAGTAAAATCTATGTGCATTTTATTTATAACTATGACCAACTACCACTAATCTAAATCCTCTTTAATGAGCTGACCTTATGAATCCCTACTCAATATATCATCCACTAAATTACCATTAGAGTAAAGTCAGAGGAAAAAACCTCTGAGCATTTATTAAAGAGAAATAAAAAGTACAGAAGATAAGAAGAAGGATGAGTGCATGCAGCTTTCCCACATCCAAACAAAAGTCCAGCCACAAAAGGCAAGCTACATGTTATAATATTCATACCCCTCACCACATCCATAATAATGTTCTTCCTCTGCATTCAATGGTTCCCACTCATAATTAATTTCATTTTACTTAAATATCTTTATGTTCTTCTTTCAATGTTTTAATTGTTCCAACAAAAGACGCTTGTTACATGAATGATTGTTGATGTGATCCTTTTTAGAATCATGGACATCCCCTCTTTCCATACTGGAATAATACCTGGTATTCATCTTATTTGGCAAGTGAGAATAATATTTTCTAGTCTTTATCCTTGGGGGAGCAGTCATAACTCCTTCACTTTTAAATATCTTAGTCTTCCCACCTTGAACAATATCACTATAGGAGGGTCTGACAATGCCTCTATCATTTTTCTTATCACTATCAGAAACATTTCCCCACTTTTCAGGGATATGAATGGATCCATAATTTTTGCATCCATAATTTTTTCCCACTAAAGAACACGTCAAATCATCTAGAGGTCCTCCTTCCATCAGCTAGGGAAGCCTGTTAGAATCAATAAGGGCTAAACACTGAGAGAGCCCTGCATTTTTATGACCATCATGGAACTCCTTGTCCATTTCACCCTATTTAAAACACTGAATTCTGAATATTGGAGTCAGTATGCATGCTGAAATATTCATCCATTGGAGGATCTTCCATCACAAGGGAATCCTTTTCATGCTCAAACCCCTCAAAATGGTTGTAATTAGAGACATTAATCTGCAACACTCCACCTAAGGTATGGATACCCATGTTCACTGAACCAGCTTCACAAATAAAATTATATGAGGGCTCCATAGGAGGCGCTACCAACTACAGATAGCAGGAACCAACATCATCTTCCAACAAGGAAAAAATCCCAACACCAAGACCACACTTAAGTCAATCAATGACCTACTTCAATGTCAGATTTGATTAAACCTGCACTTCTTTCACTGCAACCAAATATGTAGAGGCCCCTCTGAGACTAGCCTAACTCACGTCCCTCTCCATAATTGTAGAGCTATGCTCCACAATACAAGAACAACCAACTAGAGTTTCTCCCAAACAAATACCCTACTCAAAAGAGATTCCTAGTTCAGAACACACTTTATTAGAAGAGACACCCCCACCCTTCTCCCTTGTGGGATCATCCTTGCTACTATTTTCACCCCTTTCCTTATTAGAGGAAGCCCAAGACTATCCTTTAGCATCACCTTATCTACTCCCGTGGAAATACAAACCCCACTTCTTGTATTTTCCGCCACATGTGAGATTCCATACACCCTTATGATGTGATAGACCGAATCCAGATTTCCAAAATGACCATAAGCAGTGTAGTACTGCATCCAAGACTCAAATATAACCTCATTCTTCCAATGGAACTCCTTCTCATATGTGATCCATACCCAGCTCAGCAGTGGTTGGTAAACATCAACCTCAATGCACAATCACGGACAAATTGGATGACACACTATCTTCGTTCGGCGATCAGAACAGAGGTATCTACAGATCATATTACCAAGAGCACACAGTATAGAGGGATTTTGGAATGAGAGAGGTTGACCAGGAAGGAATACCCATGTCGCAATTGTTGAAGGATCCCACTGAATATGTAACTCAATGCTCCATCTAAACAGGTAGAAAGGAAAACCATTACATATTCGAGGGGACCTAGACCAAGCATTGATCAAGTATTCTTCCAACCCAAAATGGATCATGATGTGCCTACATTCAAGTAATCCTATGATCGCACGTTCCTTTATCTCCAATAATTTGAATACGAACTGATCGAACTCATAAATTGATGGGTGATGAAGTCAGAACCAAGCCACCAGAGTGAACTTGCAAAGATATGTGGGACCATTGAACTCTTCTGGGAAAAGGGTTAGTTGAGGCGCCTCCTGGAAGAGGTTCAGGACCTTCAAAAAAATGGGATCCTTTGAAATGGGGGAGGAAAGATTGGATTTGGGGACAACGATAAGGAACAACCCTTCTCTTGCAGAAGAGGGCATGAAATTCCACCCTCCAATCGGGAGGGGGAGTAGAGACCCGCAACATTAGGGTTAGAGTATCGTAAAAGGAAGAAGTCGAAGTGCCTCACGACTATATTCCTTGACTAAAGTACCTTTACCTGGTATATAAATCAATTAAAATTCAAATATCTCATGGTATTTTATCCATTTTTTCATAGATTCAAATATCTCTATAAGATAATGTGTTTCAAGATTTTATAATCCATGAACACTGTGAACATATCACCAAAGGGATAATGACACTAAGTTTTCAAGGAATAAACTATAGAAGACAACTCCAAATTGTAACACCTCAAGATTTTATGGTATGTCTCATTTAAATTTAACATCATTGATATCTTACGTTTCATGCAACACTGAGTTTAAAACCATGATATACTATTAGATATTAACATAACCATTGGAATAGTAATGTGGTTGTTAGGAATAGAAATATCATCGTTAGAATAATAATCTCACTAAAAAAATTCTAAATAAAATTTATGTACCTCATAAATGAAAATATGATATATTTATATCATAGAATAAGTAAACGAATTTCTTAAAAATGATAAATTTAGTGTTGTTATTTTTGTGAAACATAAATGTTTATTTAAAATTTTATAATTAATATAATGATTTTAATAAAAATTTATTTTCTTAAAATAGATTCATAAATTAATTTTTTGATTCATTATAATTATAAGATTATTTTATGAGACCATAATTAATTTTTTAAAGTGTCGTAAAATCATTTATAATATTAAAACTGTTATTTTTCAAATAAATGATGGTTTTATTTAAAAATTAATTTTATCATATAAATAAAATTATTTTCATAAAATGGATTCCATTTTTGAAATATACATTTCAAAAAAAATTAAGGTGATTTTTTCAGATTTTTCTAAAATAGTTGCTTTTTTGGTGAATAGTGAAATATGATAATTTATGGTATTTGAAATTTTAATATAAATACATAAAATTTTGAGTCATTTTTTTGTAAAAACCCATTTTTTATGCTAACATGCACTATTTATTATAATTAGTCATGAGAATCAATACTATTGATATTCTTGATCCAAAATAATGAACTAGTGAATAAAATAATTAAAAAACACCTCTATCCTCCACTAAATACCACCACTCACAACCCCTTATCTTCACACCTGATAACACTTTTATATTGATTATATTATTATAAATTACTCTCCCAAATATATTCCCTATGTTATGGTCTTCTTGGTCTCACAGAAAAGACCATTTTCAAGTGCCTTGAGGAGGTTCTCGAGGAGACGACAGTCAAGAGGTAAAACCCTCCTTCTTTCTCCTATAATTTCTTTTCTTTCCTTATCCTTCCACAACATACCTAATTAAAAGTTCCATGTTAACTATAGTATATTAAATATTCTATAATTTTATTTTTTTAATGTAATATCCATCATCAAGTCTCTTATCTTCTCATTTTATTCAAAAAATGAAAACAACGTCTGTAATGTGTCAATTCACCACCTTTATGGATGACGAGTTTTCATTTTCCATTACCACCTTCAAGGCTGGTCATAAAAAAATATTATGGTAATATAAGATTTTAATATACATATTATAATTCATAGAATGTTTTTAACCAATATATAAACATAATATTAAATAAAATGACGCAAGTTCGTGATGGTCGTAAAAATCGCCAAAATAAATTAAGACATTCTCATCAAAATTTTGTCAAGTGAATCATCCTCATACCATATAACAAAATTATATATGATGAAAATTTAAAATCATAGAAGTATATTAATTACATTCTATTCTACGTATATATTTTTTCTTTCATTTTATAAGAGCTCCCATATTTGTACTCAAGGGAACCAACCATAAAACTATTAAATGAACGCTCCCAGAACAATGAAATTAAACATTATAACTCTTGGAAATAGCTATAAATGAACTTAATAAAATTATAATAAATAAAATATGTTTTTAAGAGGTTTATAATTAATTAATTAATTAATTAATATCATCTGATTATATAGGACATTAAGTACAAGTGAATAACAATTTCAGGCATAAGGTAAGGGTTTCACATCTCTATTTTACTTTTGTGAGGCATGCCTTATTTACCACTTATTTCTTGTGTGTGGTGTATGTATAAATACCTTTGATGTATCATATAATGAATCTATTTATCTTAATTGGGTTAAATTTTTCAATTGATGGTCATTAATTTATGGGGCATACAGTTCGATTGTTTTCATAGTGGTAAGGGAATTCTCAACACAATTTTCATTCTTTGGGTTAAACATCTACTCCAATTATTATGTCATGTTATGATTATGTATCATATGAATTTTTATTATCTTAAGTTGTATTTACACTTTTTTATTTCTATTCATAAATAATAAACATAACTTGTTCATTTGGTTAACACTTACACATTCCTTTAAAACACTCTTTTAAATGTTTCTTTTTTCAAAATTTAAAAGAATTGTTTTTTTAACTTTTATGACCTGAGTTTATTTTCATAATTTCATGATGAATTAATGTTTTTAGGAATACTTTAAAATTATACAAGGTTATTTCCAAATAATTTTTTTATTTTATAATTGCACGGATTTTTAAATAAAGGATTAGAAAGTAAAAAAATGGTATTTCTGTCAAGAAATTTTCAATGATTCAGTTAGTTTATTCTCATCTATGTCAAAACCCTATTTTGAATATTTTGATTAATTGAGTTTTATCTCTTATGATAAAGTATACCACATTTTATTGAATGTTTTATGATCATTTTGACTAGAAATGTACTATCGTGATAACATTCTCCATATTACTCTGTATAGTTTATGATTATGTTTACTCTACCAAACCATTTTTATTATTATTTTAAAAATAAAATATTTGGTTAAGTGAAAACCAAAAAAATCATATAATTCCATTAATTAAACCACAAAATACCAAATTCAAATTTCAAAATTCATATTCAAAGTTCATCACCACCTCAGGACACATCTCACTTCGTATCGCATACCCAGACAGAAAGAGAACCAATCATCACACATCACTGGTGAGGAATGACCACCAGAATCCAATGTCATCATTGAAAAATCATTATATTTTTCAAAAAAACACATACTAAGAACCAAAAACTAAGAAACATTATCTATGAACAATTTCAAGGGATAAAACACCACCACCACACTAGAAAATCAAAACTTATCACCAAAAACCATAAAAACCATGAAGTGAAGTTGGTCTACAATCCATAATGAAGAACAATCCCTCTAAGAGCCCAGGGACAGAGAATAATTCACTACAGATAAGTTCCTCCTTAAATACCATCAACTTCTAAAACTTCACATACCAAAACATTTTTAGAAACACCATGAAAATCCAACTGGGAGAAGTTTGGTGGAAAACAGGATCCAAAGAAGATTATAGAATAACAAAGGCATAAACAGTGAGAGGTGACCACCACCATAACTAATTAACCCTGCCTATGGAGCCACCACCAGGAAAATAACACAAAGAAACATCATCGTCATAGAATAACACTAAACTAAACCATCCAAAATCAAGAAGAAACTAGGAATCATCATCGATATCGTCGGTCGTCGAGCTAAAAAATTCACCAGACCCTAATCCCCTCACCATAGAAAAAAAATCACTCATTTCTATAAAAACTATAAAAGAAAAACAATTTAAACGCATCAAAAATGGAATAGAAAAACACTTCTAAAAAAGAAGAGGAACGCCATAGGCAGAAAATGAAACACAAACGCTGGTAATGGATTTTGTACCACCCTTAGACGATAAATCAACACATTCCAAGACACCATGAGAGAACCCACATCAGACCAAGATGGGGTCTAGAATGAATGTTCAAGAAGAAAGAGTAGAGAGGAATTGACCTAAGGGCTCCAAGGAGCTATGACCATAGAAATATAAAGGGAAAATCCCTAGATCCAAAAGGTGATGTTAGGGTAGAGGAAAAGGGAAGAGGAGGAGGGGGTGTAAAACATCATCAGAGAACACCACATGAGACTATAAAATGATAAGGAAGCATTGTCTAAAATAGTTTTAGAGGAAACCCTAGAAATCACCAAGAGAGAAGGGAGCATTTCTCCTAGGAGATTGAGGGTCCATCATTATGTTTATTAATTGGGAAAATTATTTACATTTAATTTGTGAGTTTAAATATGAATGTATATTCTCATTATGTTTAACCCCTTTCATATGAGGAATTTATTAGAATTTTTAACTGTCGAGTGGGGCCTGTTATATCCCATTGATGCATCAGTTGGTCTCATGAGATAAACTAGACTAGTTTTTGGCCAAGGCCTTACCCACTTATATGGAATTCTTGGTCGGGGCCTTGAATATATATTTTATACATCCCTCATTATGATTTCCCTCATTATAATATTTGTTATTAATAATACATGCGATTATTCGACTAGTATAATATCCATTGTTAAGTATCTTTTTCATGTGATTATTTATAAGTCGTTATTTGATCAGCTTTTATTCCAACCATATTATGCTCAAGATTAGGTTTTAATGGAATTTATTTTTATTTATTCACCTTGATGTATTCTTTATTTTTATTTATGATGGATTTCATTATATGATTACCCTTACTGAGCATCTGAGTTCACCCCTTTATTATATTTCATTTTTACCCAGGATAAAAGGAAGTCTTTTGTGGTTTTTATGCAGGGATATAATAAGGGGTAAATGGAATTCTTAAATAAAATTCTTTATGTTTTTATGTTTTAAAATGTAATGTGAATTTCATTTATGCATATAGTTTACCAAGACTACTAAACTATTCATTCTATTGAGGTTTCATTCCTTGTAATTATACCAATGTAATAAAGTAAGGCATTGGCTCCGGGCTACTAGGGTATGAGTCTCTACAGTTGGTATCATAGGAATTTCAGTAGAAACCTTGGGAACTAGATTTAGGAAATCCTAAATTAGGGAACATAACCTTAAGATAGACTTTGAGTAGAACTATATAATAACATATAAACAAACCATGTTAATGAAATTAGAAATGCATATATTTTTCAATTTATGTTAAGTATTTAAATAGTTTTGGGATTATACATTATGTTTCATAATGATATTATCTAATATAGTATATGTAACCATTTATAAATTTAACCTCGTTGAAAGAAGGAGAACAACACTAATGTGCATGATCCATAGAGTAAGGAGGATCAAATATTTTATGGTTTTATGCCAATATTTCGATGGGAAAAAGTCTCATAAACATTATAATAATATTATGATATAGTACCATGTGTTAATGATACAAATATATAATTATCTACATATTCTGGCTTCGGAGGGAAGCACGATAACAAGAGTATATCTAAGAAAAAGTTAGATAAAGGCAATAAGAGAGGGAAGTATTTTCCAAAATTTAATAATAGTGGAATGAAATATCTTGGTACTTTCTTAAAATGAATAGAAGTTTGATATAATTTTTGAGAGAAAAGGACACTAGAATTGTGATTTCAGCTGAATGAAATAAGTTTTTTAATTCTTCAATTGTAAGAAGATGGGGCACTATGCAAATGAATGTCCCAAGAATCAAGGGAATATAGATTAGAATAAGAAAATGGATCAAGTTCAATATTATCCGGTTACAATATTCTAAGTAGAATAATTAAAAGTTTTTGTGTTTTTTGATTCAAGAATTATGTTATGATGTTTAGGTTTTAAGAATCATGAGATATATGAGAATTGTACTACAGTACTTCATCTTTATGGAATTTAAAGCATGCATGTTTTCATTAATGTTTTAAGGTGATAAAGGTATTAATATATTTGAGATTTGAGGTTAATAGTTACATTATTTTTTTGTGAAATATAATACTACGTTTATTTTTTAAATTTAGGGAACTTCCATCTAAATTTTTGGTTATTGAATTTTGGCAGAAGTGTTTTGGACGATTCTTAAGATTAACGACTTGTGGAATAGATTAATTTAAACTTTGTAAATTATTATTTTTTGGTAAAATATGTCATGAATTTTGGTTTATTTAAAAAATTAAATGCCAAAGGAATGACTTAAGGACCATATTATTCATTAAAAGTGATTCAGGTATGAAAATTTTGTATTGAATATCCATCTCCTGGCATATGAAATGAAGTGGAAATAGAACAAAAAGCATCTATAGGATGATATTATGATTATAATATAGGATAAAATCAAGTAAGTTTATTTTATCAAGTGACATTTTGTATAGTAAAAGAAACTCTAAACTTTAGTAAATGCATTTTGGAATAAAAAAATGTCCTTTTAATTTTCTTTCTGAGAATTCAATGGTCTTTTAGCCGATCACAAATCTATGGTTTGATGATGGTTAAATATATAATGAACATGTTATATATCACTCTCAATAATAACATAATGGTTATTTTTTTATTCTATTCCCATATTTTCACTTCACACTAATTTTATCCTATTAAAATGCCTAATTTTTTTGTGAACCTCACATTTCCCTTTCACACATTCTAAGAGGATGTTTTTTAAGCTTTTTATGATGTGGTATTTACACAAGGGTATTATAAAATGACAAATACATGATGACCAATCATAAGTGTAAATTGTGAGAACATAATTTATTGAAAGAGTGGAGAATGTAACACTCTATTATTTTATGGTATGTATCTTTTAAATTTGACATCTTCAATAGTATATGTTGCATGCAACGCCAATTATAAAACCACGATATACTATTAGATATTAACATGATCATTGGAGTAGTAATGTAACCATTAAGAATAGTAATGTGAATATTAGAATAATAATATGGCCTACAAAATTATAAATAAAATTTAGGTACCTCATAAATTATAATATGATATATTTATAATATATAATAAGTAAATAAATGATTTTAAAATGATAAATTATGTCTTGGTATTTTTGTGAAAAAGAAATGTTTATTAAAATTTTATAATTAATATAATGATTTAAATTAAAATTTGTTTTCATAAAATATTATAATAAATTGTTATTTTGTTGCATTATAATTATATTATAATTTTATGAGACCATAATTAATTTTTCAAAGTGTTGTAAAATCGGTTTATAATATTAAAATTGTTATTTTTCAAGTAAAAGTTTA
This sequence comes from Viscum album, assembly GCA_963277665.1. NCBI lineage: Eukaryota > Viridiplantae > Streptophyta > Magnoliopsida > Santalales > Viscaceae > Viscum > Viscum album. Next base: position 1,997,918,885 of record OY728151.1, read on the forward strand.
TTTATTTTAAAACTAAATTTCTCATATTTAGTAAATTATTTTCATAAAATTTATTCCATTTTTTAAATCTACACATCAATAAGTGGTTAATATTAATTTTTGGGACTTTTCTGAAATAGTTGAATTTTTGGTGAATAGTGAAATATTGTAATTTACGTATTTAACATTTTAAGACAAATACATGAATTTTTCAGTAATTTCTGATGTAAGAACTCATTATTTAGAACTAAAATTCACAAGTTACTTTAATTATACACAAGAATAAATACTATTTATACTCTTGAGTGAAAATAATAAACTAGTAAATAAAATAATCAAAAACACCCCCTCCTCCACTATAAATACCACCCCTCACTACCACTTCTCATCACACCTTATAATCCTTGTCTATTTTTTATATTATTCCAAATTCCAGACCCAAAAATATTCCTTGTTTTATTTTATTTATGGTATCACCAAAATACCATTTCCAAGTGCCTGAAGGAGGTTCTCAAGGAGACAACACTTAAGAGGAAAAACACTCCCTCTTTCCCTTTTATTTTTTTTTCTTTTCTTATATTTACCTCAATTATCCTATACAAAGTGACACAGTAACTCCAATATCTTAAATATAATTTTATTTTATTTTTTTAATGTAATATCCATCATAAATTCTATTATCCTCTCCTTTTATACTAAAAATGAAAACATCATCTGTGATGTGTCAATTCACTGCCTTTATGGACGATGAGTTTTCATTTTCCACTAACACCTTCAAGGATGGTCATAAAATCATTATTATGGTTTAATAATATTTTCATATAAATATTATAAGTTATATCATGTTATTTAACCAATATATAAACATAATATTAAACAAAATTCCACAAGTTCATGATAGTCGTAAAAACTTACAAAATAAATTGAGACATTTTCATCAGCATTTTATTTAATAAATCATCCTCATACCATATAAAAAAATTATATATTATGAACATTTAAAATTATAGAATTATATTAATATCATTCCATTAAAAATTTTTAGTTTTTCTTCCATTTTACAAGAAATCCCATATTTATACTCCGGGGAACCGACTATAAAACCAAGAAAGGAATGCTCCTACAACAAAAAAATTAAATATTATAACCCATAAATGTTTCCAAAAATAAACTTAATAAAATTATAAATAAATAAAATATATGTTGAATATTTTTTTAATTATGTAATTAATGATTTTAATTTAATTATCCAAGACATTAAGTACTAGTGCAGAACACCTTCGGTCATAAGGTAAGGGTTTCTCATCTCACTTTTATTTATATGAGATATTCCTTATTCAGAACTTATTTATTATATGTGGTGTGTGTATAATTTCCTATGATATAACATATCATGAATCTATTTAACTTTAATGTATTAAATGTTTCATTTTATGATCATTAACTTTATGGGGCATATATATTGATTATTTGCATAATGGTAAGATAATTCTCAACCTAATTTCCATTCTTGGGGTTAAACATATAATCCAATGATTATTTCATGCCGTGATTATGTTTAAAATTAATTTTTATTATATTAATATTTATTTAAAATTTTTTATGTGTATTTATAGCTAATACACATATTTTATTCATTTGGTTAATGCTTACACTTTCTTTAAAAAATACTTTTTTAAATGATTAATTTTTCAAACTTTAAAAGAATTGTTTTTTAACTTATACAGAATTATATTATTTTACCGATTTCATGATTATATAATCTTTTTTTGAATCCTTTACATGTTTAAAATTTTATTTCCAAAGAAAAAAATTTCTTTTATAATTGTATGGCTTTTAAAATAAATGATTCCAAAATAAAAATGGTATTTCTCTCAAGAAATTTTCAATGATTTTGTTAGAGTATTTTCATCCATGTCAACACCCTCTATTTAATATTATAATTAATTGAGGTTGATATATTATGATACCGTATACCATATTTTATTTAATTTTTTATGTTCATTTTGACTGGGGATGTACTATCTGGATACCATTCACCATATTACTTTGGATAGTTTATGATTACGTTTACTAATTGGAGAAATTATTTAAATTTCTTATTCTAGTTTCAATATAAATATTTGTGTTTATTATGTTTCACCAATTATATATTAGGAATTAATTGGCCTTATTAAGTGTTAGGTGGGTCCCTCAATATCCCCTTGATTCATCAGTAGGTCTCATGAGATAAACTAGACTGAGTTTTGGCCAAGACTTTACCCACTTATATAGACTTATTGGTAGAGGTGTTGAATGTATGTTTTAGACATCCTACATTATTAATTTCCTATTTAAGAGATTAGAAATTTATAATCCATGTGATTATTCAACAATTATAATATCCATGGGTAATTATAATCTTCATGTGACTCTTTATATGGAATTATTTCATCATCTTTTATTCCTTCCATATTATGCTCAATATTTTGTTTTAGTGGAATGTGTTTTTCGTTATTCACCTTTCCTAATTGTTTATATTTATTTATGATAGCTTATAATATACACTTACCCTTATTAAGCATCTAATCTCACCCCTTTCTTATGTTTAATTTTTACCCAAGATATGAGGAAGTCTATTGTGGTTTTTATGAAGGGATATACTAAGGGGGAAATGGAATTCTTGAAGAAAATTGTTTTTGTTTTTACTTTTTAAATGTAATGTGAATTTAATTTATATATCTAGTATACCAAGAATAATAAATTATTCATTTATTTAGGATTATATTCCTTTTAATCATTCCAATGTAATAAAGTAAGGCACCGGCTCCGGGATACTGGGGTTGGGGTTTTTATACAAATCACGTGTCAGGTAATTCTTTTTATTCACCTATAACATTCATGTCCCATAATATATAACATAATATATCTACATGATAACACATTCCAAATCAGATCCAGATGCATCATAATAGACTACATAGACTCATCTTGACACTAAAAACATAAGGATTCATGATGATATAAGATGAACCTTAAGATCTTGAAAATATTTCTAACACTTACCACTCTATTTGAAAGGAATTTCATTACTCACCAAAGCTATCATTTAAGAGTAAAGTCATGAAAATTCATGAACAATGTGTTAGTAATACCCTATTAATTCAAGGAAACTATGCATTTTGAATATGTTCTTTGGTGTTTCCCAAGAGATAAAAATTTCCACCTTTTAGAGATCTACCTGGACTAATTTTTTATAAATGATAAAGCCAAGTAAACATACCTCTTGTATCTAGAAATAACACTTTTAAATCTTTGCATAAATTTTATGTTCCCACAAGATACCCATCACTATACCTAAGGGTTATTTTTAATCAGCCTTAGTCCTAGAATATACCAAAATATCATAGATAAATACTACCAAAAAGGAGTTTATATACCTATGAAATATATAATTCCTCAATGCCATAAAAAATTTTGGTTCATCAATAATACTAAATGGAATTACCACATATTCATAATAACTATAATGATAATGGAATGTTTTATTTAGAATATCCTTCTTCTAAACATAATGTTAGTGATACCCTGATCATAAATCAATATTAGAGAACCATTTGGATCCCCTTAATTAATCAAACAGATCCTCATTTCATGGAATATTATATTGATTATTTATCATAAAATGTTTTAACTTATGAAAATCCTTGGAAAGAAGTAAAGTTTCATCAGATTTCTTGGAAAAAGAACTATTTCATCATGTTGAGATATACTAGGTAAAATTAATCATTTTATTTCCAAATCTTATAGTGTAACCTTTAATTCCATTAATTTCCTTAGTTCCATCATAAAATAAGTAAGTTAGATAGGACTAGTCTCTAATAAGAGATCAGTGATAAATTCCAATTCTATTTTGGATGGTAACCTAGAGAAATTTTCATAGAATACATCAGAAAATTAATCCATGGTGGTTGGAAAATATCTAGTTTTGATTACATCAAAATTTTATAAATAAATTTTTCTATCTAGTAAGATATATTATAGAGAACTAGTACCAAAGGTCATACTATACTTTCATTCGCATTTCAATCTCTTTTAAATAGATTCATAATGTCATCTGAAGATTTGAAATTAACCTTCTGAGAATAATAGTCGATGTGGGCCTTGAATTATGTCAACAAATCCATTAAAATTCAGGTTATATATGTCCATATTAAGAAAAAATAAATCCCAAATATATTTTTCCTCATTGATAGTTACAAAATATTTTTCACACTTAAATCATTAACACTCTCATTGGTCAATAAGTATTAAGAGTTTCAAGACGTGAGGTATAATTTTAAAATATAATCCCATATTATCCACAACATGAGTAGAAAAAAGACTGGAATTTAATGGTATCAAAAAAAATATTGAATGAGTGTAGATATTAATATAATGGTACCTTGCACCATTGAAGTACCAGACTAGTTATCTATAATAATCTTCTCAAAACCATATAGTTTCTTACCAGGTGTGTTAAATAACTATTTATTGCTCTATTATGGTTGTGATGACTATTAAGGTGTAGGTGTGATATAAGAGTCACCATGGGTCACCCAATTCTAGTGGATATTACCATTTTATCTCTATCAACCCGTATGAGAATAAGAATCATGGGTTATGTTCAATCCATTTACATCAGTAATCCTTGTATTTATCATGCTATAATGTTTTGGGTTTCCCATATTTCCACAATTGAGGCATTCCCACAGAGGCATTGTGCATTCCCAATTTATATTCTCATAATATACACACTGATAACATCCCATATAATTACTTAAAAGAGGTAAAAAATGATACAAAACCAGCTAAATAGTTTCTAATTGCTTTAATTTCATGGGAATAATTATCCCTCTACCACTTATTCCCCATATTGGAGTTCCCACCAATACCCATACGGGTAAAAGTGTTTCCCTAAATTTAGGTTCCTAAGATATCATTTTCCACTACTCTATCCCTTTTCCCCATCTTCATATAGTTTTCCATACATATAATAAAAAACCTGGAGCATATTTCTATCACAACCCTACCCCAATGATTATCACCTTAAAGTAATCACTAGTAGAAACTATATTAAAAAAATTACTCAGACTCATGAATTGAACCACATACTCTATAAAAGATAGATTTTCTTGATTCATAGTAAATAAATATATCATATTTCTGATGATTAAGTAGTGCGGATAAAAATTCTTATTAAAAAACTCCTCAATGTTTGGCCATATCAAGTCTTGGTCCCGCTTAGTCAAGAAAATAATATCCCACCACTTACTAGTAATATGATTTAGTATATAAACCACTAGATTCAATTTTATGTCCACTAAGGTTCTCAAGAAATCAAAAAATTACTTTATTTTTCCTAGCCATGCCTCTTCTTTTTATGGTCCCAAATTTCCATGAAAGATCGATGGATTTTGTTTCTTAAAGTCCATGGATAAATTTTCATGGCATGGATTTGGAATTTGATTTCACATATATATATATTGAAATGCCAGGACTATGGTCATAACAATTTAATTATTTACTTATGGTTTAGTTTAAACCATATTCTCATATACTTCCTTCAGTGGGTTCCCCAGTCAACGAACTAGTTCCATTCATTCTAAAGATAGAATGAAACGCTACTTAATCATTACTCACGAAACAAAATAGATTATAATATTCCCAATCATCAAAAGAAAAAATATTTATCAACAACTTACATAAATCAGTAATCTTAACATGAAAAATGTTGTCCTGTTTGTAATTATCACTTCAAATGAATGATATTGTACACTAACCATATAAACTCATGATGATGATATGACAGTACACCTAGAATTATCTTATAAAACTTTTGTGTTTGGACCACCTTGGTAACATGAATTTTAGTATAGAGAGGTTACATACATATTTTTATGTTATACATTTCAAGTTATAGCATTCCTATCTCTTTTCTACTATCCTATTATGATATACCAACCATGAAATATTCCATTTTTAACATCTCACCCCTCACCCATTGGCTTGGGAAAATGCGTTGTGATACTGACCATAGGTGATATCCCCAAGACAACAAAGGCTATTAATAGGTCTCAAGGTCTTACTATATCATTGGGAGAATATTTTGTCTGATATGAGAAAAACCTACTAAAGATAAAAACAAATAAAAAATAACATTATATGATATTTGTAAGAAAATAAAATATAACCCAAAATAGAAAGAAATGTCATAGTAGTAGATGCAATAAATAGTTACAATATTGAGATAATAAAGGAAACTAGAACTCAATGACACCAAAGTGGAATCAACCCAAGAATATCTGAAAACAAGATCTAATATCTAACACTATATCCCAAGTCCACTACATTATGATGATAGAGAAATATGAAACCTTTAATTTACTGATATCGTCATATATAAAAACTGTAAATGTACCAAAGTCCCGAGTATGGGTGAGTATAAAAATCACTAGGTAATCCCCATGTCTTACCAAAACAATCCACTTAGAACATGAGAAATTTATCTCAAAAATATATAAAATAGAGTGTGATAAGATTAAAGAAATTTACTATGATAAAATATTTTAATAAAAAAATTAACTAAATCAATTTTTTCATTATTTATTTCCACTTTTAATACCCATACAAGTTCAACACTCACACACTCATTCATTCCCAATAAAATTACTAATACTCATGAGTGGTGACCCTTCCCATCACCTGATGGAATGTACCATGTTCCATATTAGCATCTCCCAAATTCTAAAACAATAAGGTATCATAATGGAAAATAATGAACTCATTCCAAACACACATTCCAAGTTCTCAATAAAAACAATTTCTTTTGAAAAAACATTTTCTATAAAGAAATTTATCAAAACATTTATGTATACCATTTAAAACCCAAAGATTCAGGTACTAAAACAAAGAAAAATTTTATAAAAAAGAAAGAGAGAGGGATCTTGACATCAATCCTTCATGTTATAGAATAATTTTGTGGGAGATAATACCTTTACCTCACAATAGTTAATGAAATTAATAATGGTTCATGATACCTATAGATTCATCCTTGAAACCCTTCCCCTTAATAAATCCCAAAAATATATCATCAAGATACACATCACAGGACATAGATCTATCTATAAAATATGTGATCTATGGATATATGAGTATATATAGAGATAAAAATAAATATCAAGGATTTATCATTGATTATGGAGATATAATACACCTTGATTCATCAAAACTTCCTTTTAGATGAAAAGGAATCTCCAGAAATGATTATAAGAGGAAAAGATTTCAACAGCCTTAGAGAAATGGAGAAAAATAAGAGTATCATGGTGTAAAATTGAGTTAAGCTCTAATTTTAAGATCATTTAATGTAAATCACATAGTTAAGACACATGGTTTAATAAAATTTGTGCCAATCATACACATGCAACTGGACATCACCTAGGGAGTTGCATGAATGTGTCACATGATTTGAAAACATGTGTGCCAATTTTGCTCTACTACTATCCAAATACTCTTATCTCACATGGTTAGTCACATGGTTTGGCCAAACCATGTTGTAACACTCAAATGTTTCATAGTAAGTTATCTTCTTTAAATTAATTCAATATCATGTGTTACACGCAACACCAAGTTTGAGCGCACCCTGACTTACCAAACTAGTCGTTCAAAAAGTGTTTATGAATAATGTTAAATGAATTTTAAATTTTATATACTACATATAATTTTAGAATCTATATTATAAATTTTTAGACATAATATAATAACAAATTAAATTTTTAGATAAAGAAAGTATTTTTCAAAAAATGCAATTTTACAGCATTTTAATGGTGAACCCTTTTTAAATCAAATATTTGATACTTTTATTTATTCAATATGAAAAAATAAACTTCTTAATTAGAATCGGAAAAAAAATTTGTTTTGATAAATTTTTGTTGTTTTTATGAGAACTTTCATATTTTGGTGAATAGTGAAAAATACTAAATTTTAATGGAAAACAACTTTTTTAATCAAAATAATTTATAGTGTTAAATTATAAATTTTAATGGTTTAGAAGTATAATTAAATTATATTTTTACCATTTAATCCAATGTTGGTCATTGGAATTAATTTCACTTTGTAATTATACATAAACAAGTGTCAATGTTTTGATAGTTATTGTTTCTTAAAAACACGCTATTTGTTTTGAAAACGGGAATTAATTTTAAATTATTTGATGAAAATTCTATGTTTTTAATTAGGTAAAATAGACATAATTTTTTAATTTGGAATATAAAATATAGCTTAGGCTAAAATTTTTCTATTTTTCTGAAAAAAAAACAATTTTTGATTAATAGTAAAACCACTTGGTAATAGTTAAAAACTGACTTTTTCATTTAAATGAAAATGTACCAATTTTGTGAATTGAGGCTCTCCGGGTTGGAGTCCAGTTATAGAGGCTCTTCGGGTTGGAGTCCAGTTATAGAGGCTCTTGGGTTGGAGTTCGGTTACAAAGGCTCTCTAGGTTGGGGTCCGGTTACAGTTATCCCTTAGGTCCTGGAATGAGGCTTTGACAGAGAAATTAAAGTCTAGAATTATGCATTCCATCATTATGAGATTAGCTATTAATATTTCATGTGTTTATTCAACAAGTAGAATACTCATAATTATGTTTTATTATGGCATTATTTACACAGCTCATATTCCTGGCATAAAGTGTTCTTGTTTACTATTTGTAAAGGCATGTGTTTTCAGTTATTCACCATGCCTAATATTAATTTTATATTCCACTTTATAGATTACTCTTACTGAGCATTTTATCTTACTCCTTTCTTATGTTTCATTTTCCCAGGGTATGAAGAAGTTAGTTATGAGTGACTTACAGGAATAATCTTGGAATATTGGGTGTTTCTAATGGAACAAATTAGTGTTCGTTTTCTTTTAAAGTTGTAATGTTGAACTTATGTACGTATCTTGTTTCCAAGACTACTAAACCGATCTGAATTTCTAGACTTGATTCCTTATAATCATGAAAATGTATTAAAATAATGCACTAGCTCCTGGATTCTGGGGTCGGGGCGTTACAGTTGGTATCAGATGAAATTTAGTACAAACCTTGGAAACTATATTTAGATAAACTCTGATTAGAGAACATTACCCTAAGATAGACTTTGAGGATTATTATATATTAACTTCCTTGAATTTTTTTAATATATAAATTTTGTGTAATTTCCATGCAATACATCCATGTCTGGATATGAGCAGGTAGAGGCAGCTCAGGCACAGATTTACCTTGGAGTGAAAACTCTGATAAGGAATTTTAGACTTGACCCCGGTTATCCTAGTACATGACAATGGGCCTTGTTGTACTCTTGGTTACGACACTCCCGGGGGATGTGCTTAGGATAATTTACACTTTCTTTACAAACAAATTTGAAGGATTTTAATATAATATGAGAATAAATGACCTTGGTTAATCCTATGGTGTTTCAAATTGAAAATAATGTGTCATGATATTCTCTAAATGATTTTATGACTATTATTACTCACACAATGTTTTCTAGTTTCATTCAATGGATAGATCTCAAGGAAGTCATAGTAACATTGAGCATGATGTACAAGGTGGGAACAGTGGTGAAAATGAGAAACAAAATGGAATGTTGATAGGTGTAAAAGATATTGTGTTCATGTCGAATCAGTTTTCCAAAAATATGATCAACAACATATATATTAACCAACTCCCAAACTCAAAAAAGAATACAAAGGTGATGAATGATAAGATCTCTAGCAGTGGAGACCATGGAGAAAAGAAACCTCAATTTCCATCATGTAGGAAATGTGGAAGGAGACACCCAGGAAAGTTTCTCAATGGAACAAATGAATGCTTTATGTGTGTGAAAGAATGACATAAAGTAAATAATTGTCGAGAAAAAAAAAATAGGAGTATTATGGAAGAAAATAAAAATGATCCCAAGAACCCATTTACAGTCATTTGTCGTAAATGTAGGGGACCTTGGCATTACCCGATTCAATTACCTATTCTATAGGATAACATCTTAGTTAAGGAATAACCTATGTAGAAATAAATGGATGGGGAAATGTTTAAAAGTATTAGTGATCTTTGTTGATGTGATTACTTTGGAATAATTTTCTATTATATGTGTGACCCTGTAGTTTGTTATATGAAAATACTATTCAAGAAAGAATTATCTTTTCTTTTGTGGATATAGTTATAAATAACCATTTGGGTTTATATGATCCTCGAATTTGAGGCAATTATAGGTTATTAATTTTTTGGATGAAAATGCGAGGTATGTGATAACATTTGTGGTTAAATTATGTTATGGTTATTTTTAGGAATTTATATCATTTTGGGAATGTTATAAAATATATTTTTTGAAAAAGGACAACACGAAGACTGTGTGACAACCCATAATGTCGGACAAATCTATTGGAACCCACAACCAGAGTGCGATTGGGATTTATCACCTACCACTGGACTACGTGAAGTCCCTGGTTAGTGTGACTAATTATTTTTAGTTAAATTATTTTATTTATCAATAATATGTTGATTTGGGATCTTATTTCTTATCAAATGGAACCCTTAGTATAGGAAAATTATTTGGTGATTAAGGGATAAATGTTATTTTGGAAGACGTTCACTCTGTTGGGAACAATATATGCCTAAGGAAAATAGAATACTATGGGATTTCATTTGGGTAGTAATGGTGGATTTTTATCTATGATTTTATTGTGGATTTATAGTGATTTGGTTTATTTATGGAAATCATTAACCTATCATAGAGAATATGTGATTAGGTTAATTACTTTTAAGTATGTGACTTTAAGAGTATTTGATGTCATTTAGAGATACAATTTAACGTGGAAGACTATATAACCAAATTATTCTAAGTTTTGGTATTAAATATTAGTTTGAATAATTTTGAATGATTTTAAGGACAATTGTTCATTGAATGGTATTTATTTAACTTTGGGGTATTGTTGGTTTAATTTTAGAAATTCAGATTAGTATTTCTTTCTCAAAAGGATTATCCTTTTGGGGATCATCTAATCTTGTACTGATCATTTTGTTTTTGGTTAATCTCTAAATAAAAGTTAAATATATAGTTTATCCTTTATGGATCAAGTGATTCACTAGAAGTTGATTCTAGCTCTTCCGGTGTGACCAAGTCATCTTGAATACTCATCCTTTGAAAAAAAAAGATGAGTTAGTGGTAGAAATTTATTAATGAATGAAACTCTTCTTAAAAAGTAAGTATATATCTTTATGTTCTTAGTCAATCTCACAAAGAAATTCCTCAACTTTATGAAATGGAACATAAAACAAAAAAAACAATGTCCATTTACTTTTCCTATAGGGAAACTAATGACCATTTATCCCATCACAAGTTTGTGGTTTTCTTGTTGTTAACTTTCTCCTGATCATGTTTTCTATACCTATCCATTAGAACTTGACACTTAGTTTATCTTCCATGTCCATGTTTTCCAACATGTAATCCTAGTATGGGTTATCTTGGGTGACCTTTGTACTTCTATTTCTTTCTTTTAAAGTGATAGTTTTATTGACTCATTTTCCGATGTGGGACTTTCAATGAAGTTCCCAAGCCCAATTTTAAAAATTGTGAGGAGACAATTTCCAAAAGGGGGTAAGAATGTAACACTCCATGATTTCATAGTAAGTTATCTTCTTTAAAGTAATTCAGTAACTTGAGCTACACGCATCACCAAGTTTGAGTGCACCTCGACTTACCAAACTAGTCGTTCAAAAAGTGGTTATGAAAAATATTAACTTAATTTTAAATTTTATATAATACATATAATTTTAGAATCCATATTATGTGTTTTTTAGACATAATATAAGAAAAAATTCAATTTTTCATATAAAAGATGTATTTTTCAAAAAATGCAATTTTACCGCCTTTTAATGGTGAACCCTTTTTAAATACAATATTTGATACTTTTATATATTCAATTAGACAAAATGAACTTCTTATTTATAATTGAGACAAAAAATTAGTTTTGATAAATGTTTGGTGTTTTTCTGATAACATTCATATTTTGGTGAATAGTAAAAAATACTAAATTTTAATTGAAAAAAACTTTTTTAATAAAAATAATTTATAGTGTTCAATTATACATTTAAATGGTTTATAAGTATAATTATATTATATTTTTACCATTTAATTCAATTTTGGTCATTGGAATTAATTTCACTTTGAAATTATACACAAACAAGTGTCAATCTTTTGATAGTTATTGTTTCTTAAAAACATGTTATTTGTTTTGAAAACGGGAATTAATTTTAAATTAATTAATGAAACTTCTATGTTTTTAATTTGGTAAAATATACATAATTTTTGAATTCGGAGTATCAAATATATCTTAGTCTGAATTTTTGGTATTTTTCTGAAAAACTTCAATTTTTGATGAATAGTTAACCACTTAGTAGTGGTTAAAAAAAACTGGATTTTTATTTAAATGAAAATTTACCTCTTCAATGAATTGAATTTAGAAAATATTACATGAATGGATGTTATTAGTAAGTAAAATTTGGTTTAATAAGATGAAAATAATTTTTTGTGAATGGTAACTTTTGACTTTTATTTACCGCAGTTAAAGGTAATTTGGGTAAATCAAGGTAAAAAGATTATTATAATAATACAAATTTACCTTAACACTTGTAATGACATTATTTTATGAGTCATGAACAACCATGGGAATCCTTGGGTCGATTTTGGGACCCCATAGAGCCACTTAAGAATGATAATGATACTTTATTTTAATTAACTTAAAGTAAAGACAAAAATGACATTAACAATTATCTTTTATTATAACAATTTTTACATGGGGTTATATAAGTCATATTTTCTACTATAAATATTAATTATAAAGGTAAAAATATTTCCTACATTATGGTATTTTTTTTAAAATTTTATACATCAATTAAATTAAATTATTTATGACACAATAAGGATGCAGTATTTACCTCATTAATAAATGATTTAAATAAATAAGATTATTAATATTAAAAAAATATCCAAAACCTGTATAGTTCTTATTGGATGATTTTATTTATAACATGAGTCATATTATATTATAATTTAATTAGTTTCTGACCTTTTGAAACTGAATATAAGTTTATAATAAAATAACATTTTCAAACTTTCCTAAAGAGCCCCTCTTCTCCCTTAAAAAAGGACATGAATTATAACCCATTCCTCACACCTCTCAAGAACCTTGGATCATCCAAACCCTGCCCAAATAATCTCTAAAGATCCATATATTCCACCTATAAGCCTTAACTTAGGCAGAAGTCACTTCAAGAAGTCTATTTGGTTCAAACCAAAGGGAGTTACCCAAATTAAAGGTAATGGTTTCTCATAACTTCTTTTCTTTTATTTTACTTCTCCAACCCATAAACTCTTTTTATTCCTTTATTTTATAACAAAACTAGTATCCTAAATAAACTATGATGTTTTTATGAGAATTATTTAAACTACTCTTACACACACCTCCATCTAATGGGTAAAAAACATATTGTTTCTCTGGATGGAAAACTAATGCCTCACGAAATGATGATTGTTCAATTATATCCTACCACCTATCATGGTGGACATTAAGATGGAACTATATTTATATATGATATATATTATGTTTATGTTTTCTTTATTCTTCTGTATTATCCATTTATATCATTCCGTTAGGGTTTCCATTATGGGTAAAACGTGATAATTTCATTTGAGGAAGTATGGACTACCGCCCCCTCAAAGTGATATGACTCGTTAATGCCATGTTTGGGACATATAAATGATAGTGTTAATGATATTATATATCATATTATACTGGAATGATAATATACCTATGTATCATTATGTTTTAATTCCATTAAAATACAAAATATAAATGAAAGTAGCGTTCATTCGTATGTACGTCTTACCGTCTCCATGAATGGAGAATTTCATTTCTTATCTTCGAATGTTATGTACTATCATAAATACAAATATATACTGGATATATAATATATATGTGATATATCAATCATTTATATCATTCTTTATATAATGGACTTTTGACCACATGGAAAAATTGTAATTATAACAAGGTCATTTTTTACTCAAGTTCCGAACATCGATAAAATATCCAATATGAACTCAAATAATTAACTAATTGTTATAGCAAGATAACAAGTGATATAAAAGGAATAATAAACTTGAAAAACTTTCTTAATAAAGTATAAATTAACTTAAGTTTATTATTCAGTAATAACAAGGAACATACAAGAAAAGTCGGACTTGAAGTAAGGGGTTTCTTATCTCACATTTAATTCCGTGAGATTTCCATTATTCGCAACTTATTTATTACATGTGGTGTATTGTTTAATTACATTTGATATATTTTATCAGTATTTTATTAATATTTATGGTATTCTATGAATGATTTGGTGTATGTTATCTTTTTTTCATATGACTCAATTGATTACAACGTGGTAAGGGGATTTCATCTCACTTCTTATTCCCGTGAGATTCACGTTGTATTTCCCCTATTTTCTTTTGTGTGGTGTATGTACTGGACATGATTTTATTCATTGTGTAATATAATTTAATCTATGGGTATTTAAAACTTAATTAAATAATCCTTCTTTCATGGGGTGTATGTTTCTTGAGTTACCTAATCGGTAAGGGTTAATTCTACAATCTCTTCATTATCTGAGGTTGTTTATACGTAATTATCTGTTGTGACCTCTTTATCATCCACATCCATGTTTTCTTAAAAATGTATTTCAAAACATTTTTACTATTTAACAAACAATGTGTTAAATTAATTTATACCCTTATTTTACCTTATATGTTTTTGAAAGGAAACTTTCTGTTGTTTTCCAAATAAGGTACTTCATGACTTTTTGGACAAAATTTAGGTAAGAATTTTTTTTAACTTATACAGCGGGTGCGGCTTTTTTCCGCTGTTATAACATCATTGAAGCTTCCCATACAATCATATAAGAATATTTTCAAAATAAATTTTTTCTTTATAATTATGTGACTCTTAAATGATTTCAAAATTGAAAGAGATATTTCTCTCAAATAGTTTTTATTTCATCTCTGTAAACATCCTTTGATTAATTTTACACTTATTTGAAGTTGATTTATTATGATACAAATCTTTCATATTGTATTTAACGTTTTTTGTTATGTTTTACTATGGATGAGTTGTTTATATGCCATTCATGGTTTATGGTTAAAGTATTTACATTTTGTATGGTAGTTTTAATACGAATGTTTATGTTATATTTCAACCTCTTCTTAAAATGAACGTGTTAGACTAGTATGTTCTGGGTTGGGGACCGGTAAAAGTAAGCCCATCGGGTTGGGGTCCAGTTACAGCAGACCCTCTGGGTTGGATTCCGGTTACAGAGGCTCTCTGGGTTGGAGTCCAGTTACAGAGGCTCTCCAGGTTGGATTTCGGTTACAGAGGCTCTCCAGGTTGGGGTCGGGTTACAGTTAGCCCCTAGGTCCTGGCACGAGTCCTTGACACAAACATTAAAGTCTGGCATTATAAATTCAATAATTATGATATTAACTATTGATATTTCATGTGGTTAATTGACAATTATAATTCTCATGACTATGTTTTATTATGAAATTATTTACTCAACTCATATTCCTGCCATAAAGTGTTCATGTTTACTATTTCTAAAGGCATGTGTTTTCAATTATTCACCATGCCTAATGTTTGTGTTATATTCCACTGTAATGCTTACTCTTACTGAGTGTTTGAGCTCACACCTTTCTTATGTTTCATTTTCCCAGGATATGAAGAAGTTAGTTATGAGTGACTTACAGGAATAATCTTGGAAGCTTGGTTGTTTTTAATGGAATAAATTAATTTAGTTTTTCTTTTCAAGTTGTAATGTTGAACTTATGTATATATCTGGTTTCCAAGACTACTAAATGGATCGGTCCTTCGAGACTTGATTCCTTGTAATCAAGTTAATTTATTAATATAATGCACTGGCTCCTGGATTCTGGGGTCGGGGCATTACACATGTTCCAAACATGCAACTATCCTGTGACTCTTAAAACTTCCTTAAATGGTTTCTTGAAGAAGATGCATGGTCTCCCCTAACCGTTCTCAAACCATTAAACCCCACAAACACTTCCAAATAACTCTAAAACCTTCCAGAAATTCCTAAAACACAATATAAATTAAAAATACATATTAAAAGGGATAAGTGATTAAAATTTTGGGTGTAAAATTCTCCCCACCATTGGTATTTCCTTCCTTGAAAATTTTTGTTTTTCTTGTACTTTAGAAATGTTTGGGCTATTTCTCCAACATATAATACTCTTATTCCCAAGTATCTTACTAAATATGACCATGCTTACATAACAATCATACCAAACCGATATGTATCCCCTTAAATAGATTCTTATATCTATCAAAAAAATTCATCAGTATGTGAATCGACATAGAATTTGGATCAATATCAATATAGTCTCATTGAATAAAATATTCAGGATCAAGCTAGTACTTCCTCAATTGAGAAACATGAAATACATTATACATAGATATGAATATTCATTGTAAAGACAATTGATAAGAAACATCACCAATTTATTCTAGTATCTGGAAATCAAAAATGAATCAAGGATACAATTTACCCTACTTATCCAAACTAAAATTTCCTATACTTGGAGAGACTCTCAAGAAAATATGATCACCCATATCAAAAGATAATGTTACAAAATTATTATTCACATAATATTTATAATGACTATGAGTAATTTCTATTATTTTTCTAATTATATGAATCTTATTTTTTATCTCATACATAAGGCTATGTCTGATAATTGAATTCTCGCCTATTTCTACCCAAATAAGTGAAGAAGAGCAAGCACAACCATACAAAACATTGAAAGGAGTCATATGTATCGTGGATTGATAACTTTTATTGTAGGAGAACTCCACTAATGGTATTTGATATTATCATAATACACCAAAGTCCATAAAAATATCTAAGAATTTATTTCAATATTTAGATCATCCATTTAGACTATCCATCCATTTTAGGATGATAAATTGTGTTCATGATAAACCGGTTTTTAAGGGATTGTTGTAAGGAAGTAGAAAATTGATATCTAAACTCAGGGTCTCTGTCAAACAAAATTTAAACTAGAACAATGTGAAACTTTAAAACCTCCTGAATGTAGATTTTTTATATGTCTTCCATCATAATGGATTCATCAATAGGGATAAATTGATTCATCTTTGTGATTCAATCAACAATCACCCATATTGAATAATTTTTCTGAACCTTTATTGGTAGACCTATTAAAAATCCATTTCTATTTATTCCCATTTACACATGGTAATAGATAAATATTACAACATGCTATCTATTCATTGGTGTTATGTCTTGTCTTGCTAATAGGTGAAGCATCTCGATACATACTCATACACCATTATTTTCAAGTCATCCCACTAGAACTAAATTCTCATCACCTTATGCATCTTATGAATTCCATGATGAATATAACATCTCGAGTGGTGGTAGGTAGAAATAATTTGTTCTTAGTAAGACAAATTAACCACAATACAATATCTAAAATGCAACAAAGATCTCCCATATAGTTCACATCCCCCAATGGTATCCCCACCATTAAGATTTGACCTCATAGTTAGACATTCAGGATTAGATATTTGAGAATCTTTAACATGTCAATCAAGTAAAGATCAAAATAATATGGAAATAAAACTATAAAATTCCCTTGATCAGTATAATCTAGGTGCATATCAGATATAACCATCATCAGCAGCCACTGATTTGAAGCATCTTTAGTGAACTGACTTTATGAATTCCTACTCAATGCATTAGCCACTAAATTCCCTTTACCCATTGTATATATCAATTCAAAGTCAAACATATCAATTTATTTTATCTATATTTTTTCTTTATATTAAAATATATTTGTGAGAATATGTGTTTCAAGATTTTATAATTTTTTTAAACTATGAATTTCTCAGAAAATATATAATGATACAATGTGTTCAAGGCATGAACTTTAGTATCTAACTCTAAATAATTCATTGAGAAATTATTATCATGCACTAGTAAATTCAGTGACCTATAAACTACAACATAATCTCACCACATGTGAACACATCAAAAACTAGATCCGGATGCATAATAATAAACCACATAGCCTCATCCTAACTCTGGTAATGTAAGGATGGGTGATGGTATAAGTTGATCCTTAAACTCTTGGAAAGATGTTTGAAACTCATCACTATATTGGAAAGTAACGCATTCCCTCAACATAGTTTTTATAAGAGAGGAAATTCGTGGAAATTTGTGAATAAAGTGTCGATAATACACTACAAAATCAAGAAAATATTTATCTTAAATATCTATTATGGTAGTTTCCAAGAGATAAAATCTTCTACTTTTCTAGGATCTATTATGACACCATTTTATAGAAATGGCATGTCCATGGAAACATACCACTTGTATCTAGAAATCACACTTTGAAAGATTAAAATATATGTGATTATTCAAAAATATACCCAATATTAATCTCAAGTGTTGTTAATGGTCAGACTTAGTCCTATAATACACCAAAATATCATCGATTAATACCATCATAAAGGATTCAAGACACTTATGAGATTTATGGTTCATCAATTTCATTAGCACTACTGGTGAAATTGTAAGACCCAAGGGAATAAATAAAACATTCATAATGATCATAATGACCTTGAAAATCTATCTTCATAATATCCCCTTTGAAACTTAAAGTTGGTGATACGTTGATCTTAAATCAATCTTAGAGAACCATTTTGATCCCCTCAACTGATCAAACAGATTTCTGATTCATGGAAGATGATATCAATTATTTATTATAAATTTTTTTATCTTATGATAATACACACAAACACAAATACTTCATATTATTTCTTAACAAAAATAACTAGTTATGCATATGGAGACATACTAAATTAAAGGAATCCTTTTATTTATAACTATTCTAGATAAAACTTTAATTAATTTAATTATGTTAGTGGAATCCTATAGTAAATAACTAAAATAATACTATTATATCTTAAGATATAAATTATAAATTCTAATTATCCTTTGGGTGGAAACCTAGTTAAATTATCAAGATATACATAAAGAAATTGGTCCAAAATGGTTGGAAATCCTTACATTTTGTTACATAAAATGCTTCTAAAGTAATTTTTTCAAATTGGTAAGAGATATTCCTAAACATCATGAGAAAAGGTCCAATTATACTTAAATTAACATCACAATATCTTTTAAAGGGATGATTAACACCATCTGAAGATGTGAAACTAACCTATCAGGAATTATAGTTTATGTGGGACTTAAATAATGTCAACTAATCCATTATCAAAAATAGTTCATATATGTCCATATAAATATTAGATAAATCCAAAAAAATAATATCTATCTATAGTTATATAACACACTATTTGCTTAAAGTATTTCCAATATCATTGGATAATTGGTGTTTGGAATTTCAAGAAATGAGGAATCGTTTCAAGAGAATAGTACCCCACACTATCAAAGACCATGATGATCCTATGTGATCATCTGATCAGCACTATATAGCTACTTATTAGGTGTTCCTATCAATTATTTTTTTCCTTTTTTGTGGCCTTGATAACTTCTGAGGTGTCGATGTCATAGGATATTCACCTTGGTTCACTTGGTTCTAGGGGAAATTACAATTAAATCTTTATTTACTCATATGAGTATAAGAATCTTGGGACATGTTTGAATCATTTCCATCAGTCGTCCTTGTATTTTTCTTGTAATAACATTTCATATGTCCCATATTTCGACAATTTTTAAATTACCATAGAGTCTTGATGAATGATCAATTTAAATGATCATAATATTTACACAGATAAATCCCATATAATTATTATAGTGAGGTATCAATATAAAAAATCAACCAACTATTTTCCTAGTTTTTTTATTTATTGAAAATAATTCTCCCTATTTTTATTATTCCCCATGTTGGATTTCTCACATGTACCCATGTTGGTAAAAACAATTCCCTAATGAAGGTTCCCAAGATACCATTTTCTATTACCATCACCCTATTCACCATCACTATATAGTTATCCCTACAAAATACAACCAGCCTAGATAAAATGTTATGTCACAACCTTTCCTCAAATATTCTCACCATTAAGTACTCAATAGCAGCATCTTTAGGAGAAAAATGAATCATCCTCATTAATTGAGCTACATACTCTATCACATATAGATTTTACTATATCATAGTAAATAAATATATCATCCTTGTGACCTTAAAAGTGTTTGGATAAAAAAAATTAAAAAAACTCCTCAAATTATATCCATGTTAGTTCTTGTAATTTCTTATTCTATAAAATAATATACCACCACTTCCTAGAAATATCCTCCAACATATATACTACTTTCTTCGCTTTCATATCCTTTAGGGTTCTCAAAAAATCAAAAAAAATTCTTTATTTTCCCTAGCCATGCCTTCTCTTATTCTGGTCCCAAATCTCCCCAAAAGTTGATGGTTTTTGTTTATGAAAGTCCATGGATAAATTTTCAGGGCATGACTATTGAATTTTATTTCCCCTATCCAAGGCTTGAAAAGTATAGTCTATGATTTGGATGAGTTTCTGATTTACTTATATTTCTATTTGAACTATAGTCTCAGCTACTTCATCTAGGGGGTTCCCCAATCAATGAACTAGTTCCATTTTTTCTAAAGTCATAATGAAACACCACTTAAACACCAATCTCTTGAAATTAAAGGCTTATAATATTACAAATCATCTACTGAAACAATATTTGTTAATATTTTATGAAAATATAAAATCATAATATGAATAACATAGTATTAGTAGGAAGTATCACTAAAAATTCATGATATTTTACACTTATCATCTAAACCCATGATGATGAGTTGAAATCACACCTAGAAGTATATTAAAGCACTTTTTTACTTAGAACACCAAGGTAACATAATGTTCAGAATAAATAGGTTATATACTTCATTTTATGATATATATTTTAAGTTATGATATTTATATCTCCTTGATACCATCACAGTATCACATATTAACCAAGACTTAAACCATTTGTAACATCTCACCCCTCACCCAATAGATTCAGAATAGGTGGGGGTGATACTAACCTTAGGTGATTTCTTCAAGACACCAAAGGATAGAAACAAGTTCCAAGGTCATAATAGATCATTGGGGGATGATTTTTCCTAATATTTGAACAACATGTTGAAGAAAAAAAAAGGAAAACAACATTATATGATGTATGTAGTGAAATTCAATACAACTCAAAATAGAAAATAATATCTGAGTAGTATACGAGATAAAAAGGTATGACACTGACACAAAAAAGTAAATAAAAAATCAATGACACCAAAGTGGCATAATCCCAAGAATATCTCAAGATAAACTCTAGGAATTGACTCTAAGTCCTAGCTCTACTACATCATTAGGCATCACTGGAGAAGTAAAACACATTACCTTTACCTGTATACCAATACAAAACATCTGAAAAAGTAACTAATTTCATAAGTATGGGGTGATTATAAAACTCATTAGGTAATTTCTAAGACTTAAAAACACAATATATTAGGAACCAGAATAAGTTATATCACAAATATATAAAATATAAATTGAGAATATCAAAATAGTTTATTGTAATAAAATATTTTAAACAAAAACAATTGAACTAAATCAATTTGTTCATTATTTATTTCCACTTGTAAAATCCATCCACACTCGCAAACCCATTTATTCCCAATGACAATCCCAATACTCATTCCTAGTGACATGTTCCATTACCAAGTCATCACCTAATAGAATCTACCATGTGCCACTTTGCCACTAACCCCAATATCAAACCAATAAGTTTTCACAATAAAAATTCATGAACTCATGCTAACCACACATTCAATGTTCTCAAATAAACATTTCTTTTGAAAACAAATTTATTTTAAACAATTTATCAAATATATTATGATTTTAATTCCAAAACTAATTATTTTGGTACTAAAACAAAAAAAAATCCAATAAATAAAGAGAGATGGATTTGGACATCAAGCCTTCAAGTTATAGAACATGTAGTGTGGGTGATAAACCACCTACCATATAAAATATAATGAAAAAAAGGACGATGCATGAAACCTATATATCCTTCCTTGAAACTTCTTCCCTTCAATATATCCAAATAAGATATTATCAATATGAACATCATAAGACATAGATCTATCTATAATAATTTAGATATATGGGTCTTTGAGAGAGAAGATGAGTATATATAGAGATACAAAGTAAGACATAAGAATTAACAATGATTATAGAGATCTAACACACCTTGATTCAACAAAACCACCTTCTAGATCATAAGTAATCTCCAAGAACACTAAGGGAAGGATAGGAGTTTTAGATACTTTGGGAAAAGGATAAAATTGAGAGTTTTGAGTTTTAAAATTAGTTAAAATCTAATTTTCATAGCATTTAATGTATATTTCATGGATAGGACACACATTATAAAAAACTTTGTTCTAACTTTGAACAAGTTTCTAGACATCACCTAGAGAGATGCATGGTTTTGCTGCATGGTTTTCCTAATTGTGCATTATTACTGTCTAAATAAAACCATCTTGAATGGTTAGTTTTGTGTTTTTTCCAAATTGTGTTCCCATTGTGTGTCTTTCACATGACTCCCAAAACCTCCTTATATAGTGTCCTAGATATGGTTCATGGTTTTACTTAACCATTCATTCCCATAAATGATTCCATAACAATATAATACCATCTATAATCTCCCGAAACTCAACCCAAGTATTATATAACTTCAAAATACATAATAAATGTGTCAAGAACCTGAAACAAAGTGTTTTACATTCACATCACTCATCATTGTGAATTTTAAAGTCTTCCTTTCAAGTTTAATATGTTTAAAACACATATAACACTATATCTAAAATAGAGATAATGGTTTATTTGTTAAATATGTCTATTAAAAGGACACAGTTTTTTTCTTAATCACAAAGACGTTTGTGTGTCATTAAATGATATTAAGAAAATAATATAGTGTCTAAGAGGAATATGGGAGTATTTTTTAACATATAAAAGGTTTAAAAATTAACAAATAAAATATTATATTAGTATAAAGTAAGATTTTTTTTCTTGATATCCTAAAGAGATTAGGATAAGTGGTGATATATGTAAATTTAAAGATTTACATTTGGTTATCATTATAATGTGAATATCATTAGTTCTTAAATGATGTGTTATTCAAAACACAAAGTGAATTTCACCTCATATCATAAAAGAGTTTTATCAAATAGTAGTAAAGAGAAAAATAAGAAGTTATATTTAGTAATATAAAATGAATTAGATGTTACATTATACAAAAGTATTTTGGGATATGGTAAACAATAATATAAATTGATACATTATTAAAAGGAAACTTTTGATGGAATAGGGTTTCAATGATGGTGATATTAAACATAGAAATGGTTCTATGTAGACATCCAATACTAACATCAAAATATTTGATGTTATAAAGTTAAGGAATTTGAATATGTTCAAGGATTTTAATATTAGGAATATGATTCCTAAATATTACCATTATTCAAACTTTTTTTATTCATCAATGTTACTCAATAAAGAGTTAGTGGGATGGTTTTATCATATAATCATATAGTGGTATGGTAGGAATTGCGTATAGATGTAATGACTTGAGAAAACCCCTAAAAATATATCAAACATAAGGTTGATCTGATACTTAATCATATATGATAAGATAAAAGTACACTTATTTCAATTTTTTTAAGTATTATTGAAACAGATTATAAGAATAAAAAATGTACCATATAAAAGTAAATCTCTATTTTATCATCCTTTGATGTTTAATATGTAAATGTATAAATAGATATACATTTCATGAAGTGTAATGATAATTGACCGTTCATATAACAACTATTATTTATCTCAAATTTATTTTCATCATGGATTATTATAGTTTATGATGAGATTATAATTCTAGAGTGAGTAGAATTCTTGTATAGAGATATAAAATATACTCATGAGACACAAAACAAAATGATAAGATTCTTTGTGCGTATGGGATAACCCATGAGGTAAACCACATGGAGTGTCATAAATTATGTATTTAGTATATTTGTGGTGCATGGATCATATTTGATCCCCTCTAACTAAGGTAAGAAAGATTCCTAGTATGACAACCTACATACATTGATACCTTTCTTAGGCAATTCATTGTAGCTTAGCTAATCAGGAGGTAGTTGGATATGTTATTGATTATGTAATAAGTTGGATCCCTACTAAATGGATTTTTTCATCTTGTATGATGAGTAATACATATAGTCCCTAGATTTAGATATACTGGAGAGTGTTCATATGCACCTAGATAGTAAAAATGATGTCTTAATATACTCATATGGGGGAAATTTGATGTGCTCTTCTATGAAGATAGATGACATGCAGTTTATTCATCAACCAAGTTATCATATACATATATAATCAATAACATATGAGTTAACTATATGGGATTGACATAATTTTGGTCTCGTACTCACTTGAATACTTTTACAAATAGAACATATGAGGATAAATATTTTTTTACAATTCTAACTAGTGGACATAGGTATAGAGAGACATGTGTTTGATGGATATCATGTTGGATCCCTTTATATATTTAGTAGCATTTATGATTTTATATAGGCCACTCATTAATTATATTTATGGATCCATAGATTCATATTTTTTTAATGCTAAAAAATCTTGTGGTGTCTCACTTTGTGGCTAACTGAATGGGGATTGATTTTAATCAGAAGGATACTCTAAAAGTGTTTTATAGTTGATCCAAAAATTGTTTTGGATGAGTTTTAAAAAGGAATTATGTATGAGTTAATTCAAGGTGAATCTAATTACATCCTTCTAAAATATTATTTATAAGATATATAAAAGTATTTTGGATATGATTTCATAAGATATCATATACAATATGATATAAGGTGAAATGGTATAATTTCAAGATTTAGTGAAAGTGGGGGATTATTTGGATATTCCCTGAAGTCAATATGTTTGTGTGTGTGGCATATCATATTGTTAATACTTGTGTCTTAAAAGTTGTGAAAAAGTAGAAGTAATTTGTATTTTTCATGTTAGTGAGGGGTTTTTTATGATAATTAGGATTTGGATCTAGATTTTTATATTTGTAACATCTCAAGGAGATGTTTTTGTATGTGGATCAAGGCCTAATAGGTGATTCATATGCTTGGGTGTATGGAAGAGTGTGGTTAAGAGGACTTGTAACTACTTTTTTTGTAGGTGCTTCACCATAGGGAGAACCATAGCATGGATATCTCTATAGATAAATATTCTTGGGTGAGTATGGTGACCAAAAATTTTAGAGGGAATATTTTCTAGGTGAGTGTGTGGTTCTTGGGTATTTACCTTATTTGAAATAGGTATAGGGTGTGGTGTAAAAATATGAGGGTAGACCCTCTATATCATGGAGCTAGTTGTAGAGGGTGACTGAGGATTAGGATAAAATAAACAATGCAGAGGGCATCGTAAATGGGCTAGGTATAGTTCCTGGTAAAGGAACCTAATTAAAATATGGAGGTCTATGATTGCGTTGTTGAGTGCGTCAAATTAGTTATTTATTTTTCACTAAAATTTTTGCAGTATAGAAGCAACCTTATGCCATATCTCGACGGAGCATTATATCATTAATTTTAAAAGTAGGTTATGATTAATAAATTAAAATGGGAATGGGTTTTTATAAAACATGGGATTTTTTCTCTAAAAATATAAATTGAAATTATATTAATACTGAGAGAAACTAGTTGGAGAAATCGCGATCAACCCGGGTACGTGTCCCTTGATGCTCAATACATCATTTATCTCAAAGGAAAGGGAAGGATCATTTATTCCTTGATTTATACACACTTAAACTAGTATATTATGTGCTTTCTTACTAGGTTTCCATCTAGGATTTTATCGATCAATGATATTGATTATCGTTGACTCTTCAAAATAAACAAACTTGAATCGATGTAAAAAACAGATCTCAATCAAGGAATCACGTCATCAACGTGATGAGATGGCCAGATTTTTATCAATTAAAAAAAAATTCTACAAGACAAGAACATGAATATTCATGGGTTCAAGCTTCTGGAATTTATCAACTGACATAATCTATTCACACACTCATGAAAGGGAAGGGGTGAGGAAAGAGGCAACTGCACTCAAATCATCACAAGATCTGGGTTATTCATGGAAGCATGAGGATTCGTGTTCCTTTGATTTATATTGGATCATAAAAGAATAAACACAAATTAATTAGGTAGAAATAAAGAAAAATTGAAAAAGAAATTTGGAAATTTAATTACCTTATAAAGATTACAATCCTGGAGCTCAGGATTACAATAAAGGACACCCCCTAAATTGATCCCTAAGTTGTTTTGAAGTACATGAGGGAGAAGATAACTAAAATGGGTGAAGCGAGCACTCAAATTATACTAAACTTCACCCCTGTTCATTCCACTCGAGATAATGAGGGGTGATTTTATGGAAAAAAAACATCACACATTCCACAAAAGAGGTCAACTATCTAAGGGACTAGGTCACTATTCAGGACAGACTTTTTAATCCTTCATTATCTAGATGTTTGACTAAACAAAACACATTTAATTGTCATGAAATTATGTGAAGAGGTTCTCCTTCCAGTTATCTATCCATGGAAGGTGTAATTAGCCCAATTGGATCTCTGAGTCCCGATTTATGTCCCAAATACAAAAGGGTGGTCCAATCTGGCCCGACCAGAATTTATTCACCTTGTGGGCCTATTTAGGACCTCTAAATGGATGAATTGGGCTCCATGATTTTCTATAGAAATTTTTCCCATATTTTTTTGCATTCATAAACCCATTTTTATCCCAATTGGATGCACATATTATCCACAATACATATTAATTTCCACATGCATGCTTGGGCCCTCGTGCAGTTTGGCCCATTTTTCATGAATTCCATCATGGGATCTCCAAATCACCTCCTACTACAATGTAAACACTGAAAGAAGTGAAATTTCCCTATTAAACAGTGATAAAAATTAATTCATTGAATCAAAAATAATGTGAATTTTATTATTGTATTTTTAATATTCATTACAAAACCAGTTTAACAGCGGTGTAAGGGTGGAATTGAATAGTGAATCACTATATGATCACACCCCCACACCTAAACATTTGCACTCCTGAGAAAAGACACATATCCAAAAAAAATTGCATGTATATATTCCCAACATCATGATGATTTAACATTTGAGAAAATTTTAATTCTTTTAAGTAATGTGATTAATTGACAAACCACACCAAGGAGTTCTTCCTAGTGAAAAGAGAAAAAGGATGTGTCATAAATCATATCATAATAAAATTCAAAGAGATTCACGATACCAAATTGAGAAAATAATTCAAAAGTAAATCATGCCACTAACTATCCATTTTTGTGTATGAAAACTATTTCATGCTATTCTATCCACTTACTTTCTAATAAATATATGTTATTTTAACACTTTTCAGCTTAAATAATTTTGTCCATCGAACCTTCCCTACATCCTTTGAAAACATATTTCAATACTCTCTTACATAAGTATTCCTGTAAGTCAAACCATAATCTCCTACCATAGATATCCCCATATGTTTCACATTTCATCACTCCCCTCATTTATTATTTTTTTTTAGAAGTTTCATTTGGAAAAAATCTCACACTCATCTCTCAACCATTGTTTGATCACCTCATGACACTAATTGTAAAAGTTATAATAAGATCAAAGGTTGAGGAGTGGTTTTTGACCTTCCCAAGACACAAACCTTTTTTTATTTTTATTTTTTGAGGGTGTACAATAGTTTATTATCAGGTACACATGCATATGTCAATTTGGTATAGTAATGAAACAGATCGGATAAGGAATGAATGTATGGAAATAACATTTTGAGATGAAAAATATTAACCTAATATATATTTACCATATATTAAGTAATAAATATTCACACTTTTTGGTTTGGTGGAAAAATGTGTGGAGATATTAGTGACATAGTTTTCCCAAACACTACTCACACATGGGGCATCAATCATCTCAAATGATTCATAGAGATACAACCTTTTATATCATTGACAGAAAACCAATTCACTAAAAATCACTCCCTGATGTTAAATTTATAAAAAATTTAATTCCATAACAAAGACAGGTTTTCATCAAATGTTAAAACAACATGGAATCAAAAATTTCAACATGAATTTTTAGTATGTTCCATGATTTGGTGACCATATGGGGGGGAAGTAAAAATACCATAAAGAAGGTGAAAAGGAGAATAAATAAGAAATTCAATGAAGATCCTAATGAACTTGACAAGATTGGGAAAAGTTAAAATATCATAAAGAAAGTAAAAACAAGAAGAAAGAAGAAAGACGATGAAAATATTAATGAACCCATGAATATATCCACCCCCCTCCACACCTAGAATGTGCAGTTTTCTCACTGAAATAATTGAGAATGTGAGAAGGAAGGATAAAACCTAGTGTGTTTCACAAGTATTTTGCTTCTATAAGTTGGATTTCCTCCATCGTATGCTTTAGAAATTCCTCATATAAGTGTTTAATTTTCTTCCCTTTGATGGTAATACTTCTTACACTCTTCTCATGAAAAATCTTTATTTCACCAAAATGGTAAACATTAGTAACAGTATAAGGACCGATCCATCGGGAATGAAGCTTACCTGGGTGGAGCTTTAGCCAGGAATTGTACATGAGGACCTTCTCACCAATATGGAACTTCCATTGATGAATCATGATATAATGGATATCCTTTGTCTTCTCTTTATAGATTTATGAGTTATCATATGCATCATGTTGAATTTATTCCAACTCTTGAATCTGCAGCTTTCTATTCTCACCTACATCTGAAAGATTCATATTACATTGTTTAACATCCCAATATGAATGGTGTTATACCTCCAACGATAGGTGACAAGATTTTCCAAACAAAAAATTTTTATGGTGACATTCTGATTGGGGTTTTAAAAGATGTACGGTATACCCAAAGTGCATCATCCAATCGCCAACTCTAATCTTTCTTGTTGGGTTGTACTATTTTTCCAAGATTCTCATAACTTCCCTATTTGAGATTTTTGATTGTCTATTAGTTTTGGGGTGATATGAAGTGGAGACTTTATGATCAACCCCATACTTACGAAGCACATTTTTTCATGTTGTGATTGCAAAAATGTGAACCCTGGTCAGTAATGATGAATCTCAGCAAACCAACTCGACTAAAAATTTGGGACCTCACAAAATCAACAACAACTCGAGAGTCATCGGTCCTAGTGGAATTTTCTTCCACACATTTAGAGATATAGTCCACATCCAATAATATTTACACAAATCCAACTGAATTTGGAAAAGGCCCCATGAATTCAATTCCCCATGCATCAAAAATTTCACAGAATAACATGGATTTTTGGGCATTTCATTCCTCTTGGAGACATTCCCTGTGAATTGACAATGACTACATGACTTAAAAATTTGAAGGGCATCCCTATACAATGTTGGACAATAATTTCTGGAGTCAAGGACCATTAAAGCTGTACATTGAGAGCCAAAGTGTCCCCCACAAGCCAAAGTGTGGTAGAAGGTCAAAACAGAGGTGAACTCATGGTTAGGGACATACTGACGAACTAATTGGTCACCCCAAATTATCCACAAATATGGGTCATACAAAATTTACCATCGAGAATCATTCTTAAGTATTTGGGATTTGAAGGTACTGAAATCAGTGGGGCCCCTAGATGTTCTAGAAAATTCACAATGTCCACGCACCATGGGGTAAGGTCCACAACCTCACAAAGGTTCTCGTGAGGGAATAATTCTCCAATGGGAAGGGATGAGTCAACATGGTGGTATAGTGGTGGAAAACCCCTACTAATGTGGTAATCTATAACATTTTCCACTCCCCTCTTATCTCTAATCTCATGGTCAAACTCCTAGAGGAGGAGCATCCATCGTATGAGGTAGGACTTAGCTTCATGTTTCTTTTGGAGAAAATGAAGGGCAGCATGATCAGAAAAGATAGTGACTTTTGACCCAAAAATATATGAATGAAATTTTTACAAGGAAAACACAATAGAAATGAGTTATTTTTACGTGTTTGTGCAATTTACCTGGATAGGGTCAAGGGTACGTGAGGTATGCACAATGACATGAGGAGCCTTATCAACCCTTTGTAATAAGATTTCCCCAACTAAAAAGTTAGAGGCATCACACATAAGTTTGAAGGGTAGATACCCCGTTGGTGGTTGGATGATGGGAGATGATGTGAGACTCCTTCTTTGTGAATTGATTGCATCCTCACAATTTTTATCAAACACAAACTCATAATATTTTTGTAATCAAAGGGACAATGGAAGTGCGATCTTATTAAAGTCTTTAATGAATCGGTGGTAAAAACCAGCATAGCCCAAGAAAGATTGCACCTCATGAACACATTTTGGATATGGAAGGGATAAAATTAATTCAATTTTAGATTTATCAACTTTAATTACCTTATTATAAATGACATGCCCAAGAACCATCCCCCACTCAACCATGAAATGACATTTCTCGTAATTTAAAACAAGATCTTTTTCAATATAACAGTGAAGGAAATAACATAGGTGTTCCAAACAATCATCAAAAGAAGAATAATATACCATTAAATCGTCTATAAATACTTCCATAAAAATCTCAAAGTACTCAGAAAAAATACTCAACATACATCGTTGAAAGGAACCATAAGCATTACATAGACCAAAAGGAATTCTTTTGTGTGAAAATGTGCCAAATGGATAGGTAAATTTTGTCTTTTCTTGATCTTTATGATCTATATGGATTTGGAAATAAACTGAATATCCATCAAGGAAAAAATAATGGGACTTAACATCCAAACATTCTAACATTTGGTTAATTAAAGGTAGAGGAAAGTGGTCCTTCTGTGTGGCTTGATTCATTCGACGGTAGTCAATACAGACTTGCCAACTGTTTTTCACACGTGTTGAAACCAATTCATTCCTTTCAGTTGACACAACTATTATTCCTAATTTTTTAGGAATAATTTTCACTAGGCTATCCCATTTAATATCAGATATATGATAAATGATCTATACATCAAGTAATTTACTAACTTCCAATTTTACCACTTCATGGAGAGTGGGATTCAACCGGTGTTGAGATTTTATTATGGGATTAGCCTCATCATCCAAAAATTTATAGTGCATACAAATAGATGGGATAATCTGGGGAATATCAGCCAATTTCGATCCTATTTACATATTACACTCTCTCAAAAGGTTTAGGAGTTTCAATTCTTGTTGTGGAGAGAGGTTATAGGCAATAATGAGAGGAAATTGGTTAATACCCACAAGATATGCATATTTTAAATTATAAGGAAGTTGTTTAAGTTCCAACACTGGTGGTTTTTGGATTGAGGGAGGGTGTTTAGGGGGATTTATGTCCATGAAAAATTATATTTTCTTATTTTTATTCTCTAATGACAGATAATCTATTGAAATGATATTTGTAGAATCATCGACAGTCATGGGTACCTCAGAATTAACACACTCATCAATTAAATCACAAAATTTACAATTTTTAGAACCCACAAAACACTCAAAACATTAATCAAAACTCAAATCATCCAAGGGTGAAGAAGAGGAAAAGGAATCAGAGTATGGGTTGAGGAGAGAATTTTGTGTGTGTGCATTGTTTAATATCAGTTCCATCGAATAGATAAGAAGAGTGGAGTGCTCTTCAATGGGGTGTTTCATAGCCTCAAGGATGTTAAAACTTACCCTTTTTCCTCCAAATTCCATGGACAAAATACCATTTTGAGCATTGATTATCAAATCTTCTATTTTTAGGAATGGCCTTCAAAGTATGATAGGGGAACGTCCTTGGGTTCGGGTATCCTCCATCTCAAGAATGTAGAATTCGGAAGGGAAGATGAGATTATTTAGTCTTACAAGGACATCCTCAATCACTCTTATTTGATGCGTAGTACTCCAGTTGGAATGTTTCAAGATAATGCCTATTGGTTGAAGCTCTCCAACCTGCAGAGAAGTATAAATAGATTGAGTCATTACATTAATGGAAGCACCTAAATCTATCATACCATCAGAAAATAAGGTCACCCCAATGTTACAAGGTATCGTGAATGTGCACAGATCCTTGCATTTGGTTGGAATTGTTGTTTGAATCAAGGCCAAGACATTCCTTCCCAAGTTGAATCTCTCATTCCCCTTCAGCCTCCTTCTATGGGTGCAAATCTCCTTAAGAAATTTGGCATATCGAGGGATTTTTTTAACTATATCCAATAAAGGAATTTTAACTTGAAACTTTTTAAATGTATCCATTATCTCTTAATCAATATCATTATCAAAATTATTCTTAGATTTAGAGAGTCTTTGGGGGAAAGGAAAAGGAATGGATTGTTTGTTTGAATCATTAATGATAATTCAATTACCCTTTTTATCTTGTTTTTCTTTACTTTAAATTTTTGAGGGTTGGGAAAGATATTTTTAAATAGGGTACATACCTGTTGTGTAGATTTAGTAGAAGGAGAGACTTATTTTTCACTATGAAGTGTAAATGAATATACATTACCTTTATCTTTTGTATTGGTAATGGGTTGGGATAGTAGTTGTCTAGAACCTTGAATCTTAATCTCACTGATGGTGTTTTCCAATTTCCCCACTTGAGTTTGCAGGTCTTGAAAAGTTGATTGTGTGGTTTTTCAGAATTATAGGTTCTGGGTTTCCATTTACTTCACCATATCCTCAAGTCTTGGTTCAGATTTTGGAGGAGGATGATTGTTTTGAGAAGTTCAAGGATAAGAAGGTAGTGTACCTTTTCCATGTTGATGCCAATTCTGCTTGGGGTATCTTGAGTTTACTTCTTGTCAGTACTAGGGTTGTGCTTTCCACCTGAGGTTTGGATTTGGACTCAATGGTTCATTCTTAAAGGTAGGTTCTTGTTGGTATGGACGCCCTGGGAACACGGCTGCACAAGACTCAGGGGAATCTTGAAGTTGTGGGCACTAGTCAGAAAAATGAGTATTGTTAGAGAAAATACCACAATGTAATGGAACTGAAGAAGAGATTGAGTTTCCTTGTGCTTGATATAATTGAATTAGAAGGGTATGTTTCTCATCAAGTTTATTATCTGACTTTTTTTCTAGGGATTAATGACTTACCTCATGAACTCATCCAGTGGGTGTAATTGCTCATGTACCAAATTGTTGTGAATTTTGAGCCATGTTGGTTATTAAGTCACAAGCAGCAGAAGGAGTTTTATTAACCAAGGAACCACCAATTATAGCATCAATCATTCCATAATCCATGGGGATAATTCCCTAATATAATTATTGGATTAATGACTGTTCACTAATCTGGTGGTGGGGGAATCTTGAGTAATGTCTTTTTAATCTCTCCCAGTATTCATGAAGGGTCTCTCCTTGTGATTGCCTAATGCGGCAAATTTTTTTCCTAATTGATACAGTTTGGGAGAAGGGAGGAACTTATCTAAAAAGAGTCTTTTCCGGTCATTCCATCCCCCAAATTTGGTTGGCAGATAGTACAGCTAGTCTTTCGCTACGCCATTAAGAGAGAAAGAGAAGGCCCTAAACTTAATTAGGTCCTCAAACACATTTTTGGGTTTCATGGTGGAGCAGAATATGGGAAAATATTTGAGATGTTTTTGAGGATCCTCACCAGTAATACCATGAAATTTGGGAAGTATGTGGATGAGACTTGATCTCAGCTCAAATTTGACTGCTTCCCCTGGATATTGGATGTACGTTGGTTGGTACTGCACATCTGGGGTGGTCATTTATTTTAGGGTTCGATTATTTTCAGCCATGTTTTCTTGGGTTTGATTGTGTTCAATTTTTGATTGGTTTATGAACACTTGAGGTTTGATAAGGGGTTAATTGTTTTTACTTGATTTACCTTCTCTATATGCATTTATTTGTGTGTGAAGTGTATTTTCAATTTTAGGGTCAAATTCAATAAGTTTTTCTTTTTTTGATATAGTCGTCAAAATAACTTGTGACATTTTTTTATGATTGAATATGGATAAAATCAATTAATAAGGGTTAAATTATAATATAATTTTATACTAATGAATTATAGAGAGATAGAGAGAGAATAATAATAAAAGAGAGAGAGAGAGAGGAAGAACACACAAAAACAACCAAAAATAGAAACAAAAAACCAAAACAAAAACAATGAAACGGGGGAGGGGAATTGAAAGGAGTAAAAATTTATAAGTAAAATAAATAAATAAAAGTAAATAATGGAAGAAATGATCTCAGATCCCCATCAAAAGTGCCAAAATTTGATCACGTTATTGATCACTTCAAATTAGTTGTTTATTTTTAACTATAATTTATGCATTATAGAAACAACCCAAGGTAATCTCTTGATGGAGCATTAGATCATTAATTTTAAAAGTATGTTCTGATAAAGAAACTAAAATTGTAATGGGGTTTTATAAAACTTGGGTTTTTTCTCTTTAAAATATAAATTGAAATTATATTACTATTGAGAGAAACCGGTTGCAGAATTCATGATCAACCTGGGTAAGTGTCCCTTGATGCTCAATCTGTAATCACTCTCAAGAGAAAGGGGAAGATCATTGATTAATTGATTTATACACACTAAAACCAGTATAGTATGTGAGTTCTTATTAGTTTACCACCTAGTATTTGATCGGTCAATGATATTGATTATCGGTGACTTCTCAAAATCAACAAACTTGAATCGATGTAAAAACGGAACTCAATCAAGGCATCGCATCAACAACGTGATGAGATGAACAGATTTGTCTCGATGAAATAATATTACACAAGGCAAGAAAATGAATTTTCATGGGTTCAAGATCCTAGAATTTATCAACCGACATAATCCATTCACACACTCATGAAAGGGAAGGGGTGAGGAAAGAGGCAACCGCACTCAAATCATCACAAGATCTGGGTTATGCATGGAATCATGAGGATTATTGTTCCTTTGACTTTTATTTGATCATACTAGAATAAACAAAAATTAATAAGGTATAAATGAATAAAAATTGAAAACAAACCTGGAAATTCAATTACCTTATAGAAATTACAAGTGTGGAGCTCGGGACTACAACAAAGGACACTCCCTAAATTGATCACAAAGAGTTTTAGAAGTACATGAGGAAGAAGAGAACTAAAATGGGTGAACATATCTCTCAAATTCGACTAACCTTCACCCCTGGTCTTTCCACCCAAGATAATGAGGAGTAAGAGTGATTTTATGGACAAAAATATCAAACTTTCAACAAAATAGGTCATGTGCCTAAGGGACTAGGTCACTATTCAGGACATACTTTTTAATCCTTCTTTATCTGGTTGTTTGACTGAACAAAACACGTTCAATTGTTATGAAATTCAGTGGAGAGGTGAAACTTCTAGTGAGATATCCATGGGAGGTGTAATTAGCCTAATTGGATCTCTGAGGCTTGAGTTATGGCCCAAATATAGAAGGGTGGTCCAAACTAGCCTGACCATAATTTATTCACATTGTGGGCCTATTTTGGGCCTCCAAATGGATTAATTGGGCTCCATGATCTTCTAGAGAAATTTATCCTCCATTTATTTCATTCATACACCCATTTTATACCAATTTGACGCACATTTTATCCATGGTACATATTAATGTCCATATGCATGCTTGGGCTCTCACGCTGTTTGGCCCATTTTTCTTGAATTATATCACAAGCTCACCAAATCACCTCCTCCAACAATGTAAACACTGAAAAAAATAAAATTTCCCTATTAAATAGTTAAAAAAATTTATTCATTTAATCAAAAATAATGTTCAATTTATTATTATATTTATAATATTCATTACAAAACCAGTTTAAAATAGTAGTGTAAGGGTGGAATTGAATAGTAAATTGTTGTGCGATCGGTATAAATGGTTTTGGTGGAGCCTATGCTATTTATAAATAGATAAAAAAACTCCCCCATATCATTTATCTTGTTCATGGTTAATGGGATGACTCCCTGTTTGAAATGGGATATAAAGAGGGGATTTTGTGTGGTGGATTCCACCATGTCGTGGTGCGACAATTTTTATTTAAAAAGGGTAAAATACCCATGTTCCCCATAAATATTTTAGACCTATACCCCCTCCTACACTATTCACCCTCATTCATGATCGAATCAGGAGGGTTTCATCTCTACTTATCCTTCATGACCCCCCCCCCCCCAATTTGGGGTGGTTTCATAGAGATTCTTTGGTGTTAGAGGTGTGGTTTCATCCCCATTATTCCTTTTTCTTCCTTCCTATTGTATTATCTATAATTTATGAGTTATATCTAAGTTTTAGTGATTAATTCCACTAAATCATGGTGTAAATCATCCAAGATAATAGGTATTTTTCTCAGTGTTTCTAGAGAGTGACTTGAAACGATGAATGCATGTTAGCGCATGCCATTTCATTGATACTATATTGTTGTATGAAATTATTTGAGGATTTTTATTAATTTAATTTAATTTTTTTATTTAATTGATGTGAAATGTTAATGATGTTTCCCGAAATAATTTATTGAGTATTCCATGGACATTATTTGGGTGGTTCATCACTGTTTTGATGCGATGTGGTTGTTTGATGAGTTATTGGGTGTTTATTAATAATTGAATTAATCTATAAATGAATTATAAATTGTTATAATTGAATTGAATAATTAATTTTAAATAATTTATAATTAATTATTGTATTTATTTTCATGAGTTAGGGATTTGTGTGGATGAATGATAGTCAGTTGAACTTGGATGATCTTGGGTGAGATCCATCGGGCTATGAATTAAAAGTGAGTAAATTTGTTAATGAGGTAGGTGGTTGTTATTCATTAACTTATGGTACTATGAATTTCATTTATAATTTTTTTTTATGTGATCTATCCACTAAGATAAATTTTCCTTTCAAATTTAAATAAATTATTTAATTAAAATAAAAATAATATGAATGAGTGAGTGAAGTGTTAGGGGTTTTGATGGACACTTGAGCACTGGTTTTATTCCTTGCCCACTAATGGTTAGAGATTTAATTATAAAAGTGTATTTATATGGTTCCTGAGGGGTATGGTTTAAATAAAATGAAATTAATGAGATGTATAATCCCTAGTGATAGGTTCCCTAAGTGTCCTCTAAGTAGTTTTGACTGATGAATTCAGATGAATGGCCTAGGGATTAGCTATGTAGGAACCTTGAGATGTATAAAATCCTTTGGGATAGTTGATATGAGAATAGGAACATTGTTCCTACTCCCACTGATATTTAGTTACCCAGGTGGGTATTCCCTAGGTAAAATATGAATTTGTTGGATGAGAGAATAGACTTGAGATGATATTGGAAGCAGAATTCTAATTGTACCACCTCTTAAGACTGATGCCAGTGAGGCTTATCATATGAGGTCAGTGAGGCCATGATGTGATCAAGATAGTACCGAGGTCCATTATTCCATATTAGTTTTAGGCTATATCTAAGAGATGATATTGAGATAGGGGAACCCATGTAGTATTCTTAATCTATTATGAGGCCTCAGGGACCTCAGTGGCTACCACGGGGATATGTTAACCCTAGAGAGGGTGTGTATGAGAATGGGCAGTAATGATTGTGATTTTCACATTATAACCTGAATTAATTGTGATATGAGGTATCATAGGATTTATTTTCCCTCTAAGTTATACAAATTCATGTATGGGATTCATAGGGTTCCTAAGATCTATATTTTAAACTTAAAGTTATATGGAATTCCTAAAATTTACTCCTAGGATTAGACTTATACCTAATGATTACTGAATTCCCAGGCGATCACCCAGGATTCAGCCATTGATCTTGATGTTATATGAGATATATATAGGTTAGAACATTTTCACCTAAGCACAAATGTGTGATAAATCGATAGTTAGGTATTATTCCCCCATATATTATCCCTAGGATGCTCCCTAGGATCTGGTGGACACACCTAAAACTTAGAATTCCTAGGGTACTACTTGGGATTCCACTGTGGAGCCTGATAACAATGACATTCCCAAAAAAATAATAGGATCCATTGAGTTGCCTAATTTATATGGATTTCATAGGTTCGTCACCCAATGAATCGACTACATGCCTATTACTATTATATTTCCAATAATTACCTCCCATGAATTATCTTGTGCCTGATGTGGTTGGATTTATTAGGATTACATCTGATTAATTTGTGCTTACACATTATACTATATAGTCATTGGTTCAAGTACTAGTTTTAATGATTGTTTAATGTTCTTATAGGCACCCTAGCACTAGTTGAAGCAAGTATAGTCAATCTTGGGTGTCATGTTAGAACCTGAGGATTGATGGTGGTTATTTATTTATGCTTATTGACTATATTTATTTATTGAGTTGAGAATACAACATGTGTGTAAAATACTTCACTGGTTATGTTTAGGACCCCACTGGTGGTGCTCTATTAAGTTTTACTCACACACTGCTCAAGAATCCATGGTAATTGGGTACCTCTGTAGACTTCACTCTTTTCAAGTTCAGGTTGGGAAGAGGGATGAGAATGTAAAATTTAGAGGATAACTCAGATGGATTTGGAGATCTAGATTGAGATATGGGTCGAAGATGGTAATGGGTTACCATATAAATTAACTTTATTTGTATCATTTATATATTTTTATCAGCCTAGTGGGTGATCAATAATTTTATGTTGGGATAACTTTGAGTTTTTTTAATACTTACTTTCTCATTTCATTTGATATAGCATGGTTTTGTGATTTATTACTTATACATAATATAATTAATTATTATATTTTTTGTCCATTTTATATTATTGAACACTTTTATATAGGGGTGTAGTCTCCCCACAATACTCAAGACCCCTGATAATAGTTGGAAGCCTATAATGTATGAAGAGGTGCACTAGAGATCAAGTAACAACCACTAATCTGGGCACCAATTGAGAGGTCTGAGGTAGAGGTACATCAAACATATTATATGATATAAATGGATCATAGAACATGATCCATGTCCTATAAATTTTTTTTCCATGTATATGTATATATGGTTTTAGTCATATCATACAGTTGAAAAGAAATGGTAAAAACATATACAGGTATCCCATACATTAAATGATATTTCCTACAATCGTTATTTGTGATTGATTATAGTTTGAATCTATAATAAATGAAGTTATAGAATGTGATTTCTTGATTTGTATAGCCTGGATTATGAAACTGATTATGGGTGGACAAACACTCTCCTACAAATACTATCATTTAATAGTGTGTTTTATACAATAAAATGGGTTATGGATCAAATTCATATGATAAATTCATTAAAAAGTTATAAATACATGTGATATATATTCTTAGTAAATACACATAATGACTGACGGGTATCCTTGGGTTCTATATAAACCCCACTTCTTGAGGATGGTAAATGTGGGTGTGCAGTTCTTGGTCAATATTATCTTATCCCTCTTCTCTCATCATCTTCCTCATTTGAGTCAAGAGATTCCAACATGTCATGGTGGAATAAGTGACCATTTTTTGAGTAAAGAAATTATTTGGTAGGACCACGGATACCTACTAAGGTGGGAAAAATTTTTCAACCACTTTAGTGATTGAAATAAATCATATTTGAAGGTGTTGTAGTGGATGATAGTTTGAAAGGTGTGATTTACATAAGTTTCACAATCACTATTTTCCCTGAATTTCATATATTATATGCATAGAGAACCTGGTATTGGTTTATATTCTTTTTTTTTGTATTTTTTTAACCCAAAAAATCCAAACAATGATATCAAAACCTATAGGTATTTAGATTAATGAAACCATTTTCAGTGATTGGGAAAATCATAG
The DNA here is from genome assembly GCA_963277665.1 of Viscum album. NCBI lineage: Eukaryota > Viridiplantae > Streptophyta > Magnoliopsida > Santalales > Viscaceae > Viscum > Viscum album. Next base: position 1,997,958,911 of record OY728151.1, read on the forward strand.
CATCGTTTATTATCTTCTTAAAATTTTATTGATTTTCAATATGATTTTAAGCATGAAATGTAGTGCATGTGTTAATAGATGAAAACCACCCGCTCTTCTTAGTCCCACAATAGACATCACTTAGGGGATGGTGCTTATTTCTTAACTTTTCCTTGTCATATGCCTCTTGATTGACTAACTGAATGGCCTGAAGACCTAAATTTTTTATTAATTTTGGATAAACTCCTTTTAAGGGTAAAGGGGGGAAACCTCACATGACCCTCATAGACTCCCTGGCATCATGTTCTCCTCATGACTAGCATGTCTCCTTTAATGGTCGATGAAAATGTGTTAGTTTTAAAAAATAGACAACTTATAAATTTCTTATAAATGACAAGTAATTGTCTATAAATTGTAAAATTTATTATTGTAATTTATTAATTATAAAAGGTTTTAAATTTAAAAAATATTCCTAAAAAATAATAATTGATATTAAATTCATTTTCAATATTATATAGCATTCTTTAAGAATTTTAAATAAATATTTTATTTAGTATTCATAATTGGTCATTTATAAGAGTTTATAAATATAAAAATAAAGTATAGATTTTTTACATTTAAATTATCAATTTTTCATAATTATTTGTTATTATATAAATTAAAAAAAGTGGTATTTATTTTTAATATTATTTATAAACTCATCAAAAAAAGTTTTGATAAATTAATAAAGTCAAAATTTTAAATAATATTAATATATAAAATTTTGATTATGTAAAAAGTTTAAATAATAGAAAATTGAAATATAATATGTTTATACTTCATAAAAGTGTCGTATATGAAAAGGTATATATCATATAATGTATAAAATGAAGGGTTCATATTTTTAATTAAATATAAAATGTTTATATTTAGTATTATGTAATGACCATAATGGTTAATTCTTAACTATAAAATATTTATAATTGACTTTCATGTATGAATTGTTCATAAATAGTTGTCTCATGTTTAAATATTTAAAATGGTTATTTATTTAAAAAATTTATTCCTTGATATATTCATAGTTATAAAGTATTGATATTATAAATATTTTTATACTTTAGTTTTAGATATTAAATTTCTTCTTATGAAAATTTTTAATCCTTGCAGTATATTCTAAGAACATCAACATAATATTTAGATTTCATCTACCTTATCCTAGGTTTTATATTTTTGTTATTAGATTGAATTTTTTTGTCAATAATAATTTCTACATATTAGGTTTTACAATTATTATAAATTGAATTCTCTCTTGAGTAAAGTCTCCCTTGGGAGGGGGACATGGGGTAACACTTCCCACTAGATTGGAGGTAGTTCCTTATTCTAGAAAGGAGAGGGATCTCTATCTGCTACTTTGACCTTGATAATGTGGTGATTTTAAGTCTCATGTATCTATGAGTCTATAACTAAAGAGTTCATATACCTAATGAATGAGATGAATTCAGATTTTTTTTAAATATGTTTGGAATCTATTTTTTGATGAGTAACATAGACTGTGGGTTGTGTAAAAATTTATATATCAAAATGGTTTGAAAGTATTTATTTAGGGGAGGTAATATTATTCAAAAAATTAGATTATTAGAAACATGAATACATAAATGTAATAAAATGAGATAATATGGTGAGGTTAAATCCCCTTCAAAATAATAAGTGTTAGATTCTTTATAAATTATCACTTTTTAAAACCTCAATCATACAACCATGTAGGTCACACCAAATTTGGGGACTCATGGATTATCTAATTTAATGAAATAAATTGATGGTTAATATTGGATCATCCTTGGGTAGTTCATTCCAGTGTTGGGTTTTCATGGATTGTCTTTTTTCAATATGTTCTTAGTGTTTTCTTTATATTAAACTTGGCTAGGAAACCCTAATAATTATGATACTAGAGGGATAAATTTGGGTATATCCATATAATGGATTGGGTAACATTTACCCACCCAACTATACAAGAATAATATATGATATGATTAAGATGTTATCCAACATAAGTATCTAAGTGGTAAGATAAATTCCAAAGAAAACTCATTACTTATTTAAAGGTGGGTATTGGGCCACTAATAGGTATAATAAATATAAAATTGGTCAATATTTTAGTGGGATCCTATTTAATTAAAGTCCTTACCAAATGGTAAAAGAACATGATACTTATCTAATAAAATTTTGTCTTTTAGTTAAATGGAATCATCAACTATATTGAGCATCAGATCAATATGGAATAAATTCAAACTAAATGGAAATAACTTTCATGACCTGTATTTAAACTTGAGAATAGTTCTCAAGAAAGAAGTAAAATTCTATGTGTTGAAAAACTACTCCAAAAAAACCAACAGGTGAAGTCATTTCACATATGTTGTCAAATGAATTTGATAAGAATCTAAATGATTCAATAAAGGTATCCAGACTCATTATTCTTACTAAAGATTCTAATTTTTAGAAGAATCATGATACTATGGGTGCCTAAAAAATGGTAGATAACCTAAAAAGTATCTATTGGGAATAAGTTAGGAATAAATTTATAAGGTTTCAAAGGTTATTTAAATTCAAAATGTAAAAAATAAACTCCATCAAAACTCATATAATTAATATGATTATGTATTTAAATGATTTTGAAAGTTTGGTTTTAAATATTAAACTTGAATTTCAGACAAATTTCATTCTAAAATTGCTACCATAAAAGTTCCAATAGTTTGTGGTTAATTATAAATTTAATGAATTTTATAAACCCTTACCAGATATCTACAATATTTTGAGGGTGGATGAAAATTACATTGGTGGTACAGGCTCAAGTATCATATTGATGGTATAAAAATATAAGTGTAAAGGTTTTAGTTAGAAAAGATTCTGTGGAGATTCCACACAACTAGTTATATTGAAAAAAGAAAAAATAAGTAACATTCCAAAATTATGGAAAATTTACCATTGGAGAAATAATTTTCCCAGTTACTTTAAGGTTCTTGAGATTATATGTAGAGAGTCCACTCAAGGTATAAATGTTATATAATTAAATTCTTATATTCTAAAGGCATATGATACCAAATATATGTTTTATAAATTTTGTAAATATACATGAGTTTATAAGTAATTTAATAATTTAAGGTTTCAACTTAATTTAATGGAGAAAGAGTTTATCATATTTAAGACTTGGATAAAAAGAAATAGTTAAATATGAGATGAAGTTTAGGATTTTTATTTGTTTGTATCATTTTTGATCTCTTGAGTATGTCTTGTTAGAAATTGTTGTTTGAATAAATGATATAATGTTATTGATTCACATATGATTCATCTAGATTTTATAAAATTATTAAATAGGATAAAGGATAAAATTATTTTGTTTTTGATAAAATTATTTATCTAAATATAAGGGAAGATTTCCCACCACCGATTAGGGTAAATTTTAAAGCCTTAATTTCAAGAGGGTATGTTTTAAACACATAGAATACCATACCTGATATGGTGAAAAAGGATTATTTTTTAAATATTCCTACTAAAAGGAAATATTTTTTGTTTCCTAATCATAAATGATTTTTTGTGTCTTAGTATAATATCTAGAAAATAGTATAGTGTCTAAGAGGATAGTGGGAATATGTTTAAACTTATAAAAGGATTAAAAATAATAAAATAAAATATTATACTAGTATAAATCAAGTGTTTTCAACCTAATATCATTAATATTTTAGGATAAGTTATGATAAAGAGAAATTTAAATAGTTACATTTTGTTATCATGATAAATTTAATATCGATATTTTTCAAGGATATTCCAGTAAAAATATAAAGAAAATTTCAATTGATATTCTAAAATAGTTTTAGGGTATGAAAATAAGTAGAAATTTAAGGATTTACATTTATTTACTACAAACTAAGTAAATGTTACTTTATACTAAATGATTTTAGAAGAAAGTAAAAAATAATGTAAATAATTATGTTATTATAAGGAAATTTTTGATAGAATAAGGTTCGAAGGATTGTGATGTTAAACTTATAAAGAGTTATAAGTATTCAATTTAAGTTGGCATTCTAACATTTGATGTTGTGAAATTAAGGAGTGTTAATATGTTCAATGATTTGAACATTAGGAATATTATTCCTAAATCTCACCATTATTAAAACTTATTTTCTTTTGTAGATATTACTCACTAAAGAGTTACTGGAAAGGTTTTATCTTGTGGTCACATAAATATGTGTTAGGAATTACATATAGATGTATTGAGTTGAAAACCCCATAAAATGAAATAAACTTAAGTAGTATTCTCATATGAAGATATGAAATATAATCATGATACACAAAACAAATGAAAAGATTATTTATGTGTGGTAGAAATCCCATGAATTATACCACATGGAGTTTCATATATTATGTATTTAGTATACTAGTGGTGAATAGATCATATTCATTCCCCACTACGAGAGATTTTTAAGATACATAGCATGATAACCTTCATAGTTTGACACATTTCTTATAAAATCCATTGTATCATAGATAATTAATGGGTGGTTGTGCATGTTGTTTATCATTTCATCAATTAGATATCAACCAATATGGAATATATCCACTCATATGATAAGAATGACATTTAGGACCTCAATTGAGATAGACTGGGGAGTGTATGGATACACCTACATAGTACATATAATTCTATGATCTACTCAGATGAAGGAAATTTAATGTGATGATCTATGAATATTAATGACATGTGTTGTATTTATCAACCAAGTCAATCTATACTCATAGAATCAAGAACATGTGATATAAATATATGGGATTGAAATAATTTATCCCCATATCCACTTGAAGTCTTAGAAAAATGGAACTTATGGTAATACATTTGAATATAATGATAACTAGTGGACACAAGTATATAGATACATGAGATTGATGGAGATCATTCCAGATACCTTTATAGATTGAGTAGAATTCATGATTTTTTAGAGGATTATCTTTTCTTATAGTTATGGATTTGAATATTCATATTTTTTCATTGTTATAAAAACTCATGGGGTCATACTTTGTGGTTGGATAAATGGGAATTGATTTTGACTTATAGGTATAATCTAAAATGTTTTAGGGTTAATCCAAAAAAAATGTTTTGAATGATTATTCAAAAGGTATTATATATGATGTAATTCAAGTTGAAGTTAATGATAACCTTTCAAAAGATTATTTGGAAGATATCCAAAATGGTTTTGGATATGATTTCATAAGATATCATATATGATATGATATGTATTGAAATAACGTAAATTCTTTCAATATTTAGTTAAAGTGGAGGATTATTAGGATATTCCCTAAAGATTATATGTATATATATATGGTATATCACATTATATGATTTACATGAATCATAGAATATAATTAATATCCAAAAAAATTAGTTTTGCATGTATAAGTATATATGTTTTGATTTGTATTATATGAATAAAAATAAAAGGTAAAAACATGTAAAGTTTTCCAATTCATAAAATGAGATTTCATGCAATCGTTATTTATGATTGACTATGGTTTTTCCTACATAATACATGGAATCGTAGAATTTTTTCATTTGAGTTCTATGGAGTCCATTATAACACAAATTATGGGTGGTAAAACACTCTCCCCCAAATAATATCATTTAATGGTGGGTTTTATATGATAAAAAACATGATGTATCAAATTCATACGATGAATGAAATGACCAAGGTATAAACTCATGCGATAAATCACATGAGTTGATATGCATAATGATAGAGGAGAGACCTCGAGTTCTATATAAACCCTATTATCATATGATAGAAAGTGTGGGTGTGTAGTGCCTAGTTTTTATTTTTATGTACCTCTACTATTGTTATCTTCCTCCTATATATCATGAGACATTATCATGTTGTGGTGAAATAGGTTATCTCATCTAGAGCATCAAAATGATTTGGTTGGCCTATGGATACCTATAGAGGTGGATGATTTTATATATCACTTCAATAATAAAAATAAAACATATTTTAAGGTTTTTTAGTGGATACAAGGGTGAAACGTATTATTTACATAAGTTTTACATTCTCAATTTTTCATGAATTTCATATCTACTATACATGGAGAACTTGGGACTGATTTATATTATCTTATACTATGTTGATTTTACCCAATAAAAACCAATAAACCTTACCTAACATGCCTCTCATAAGATAATACATATTCAGCCATCTTTATCATGGTCTACCTAGTAGGACGATCGAGGTCTTCACATATATTTTATTTTGAAGGAATCTCACAGTTAGTATTTGAAAGGTTTTCTTTTAAATTATTGTTTATTTAATATACATCACATTCATATTAAATACATAAATATTATACCCCAATTAATAATTATTATCTCATGTTTTATTCTTTTATGTATGTGTGATTATAATGATTTAGTTTTGGAATCCTTATTTCATCCACCAAATCAGTATGTTTAAACCATGTCAATATGTAACTATTTACACAACTCACAATTTTTTTACTCACGCAAAAATATAAGACAAATGTATTTTCACATATCCAAATAAATCTTATGCATAAGGTATATGAACGTTTCATGTCATGGTTTTGAAATATATGAAATTAAAAATCCCTATATGAGTAAGCTTGGAGCCATAGATATCCATCCCCTACCTTTAAAGAATAAGGCTTAAGCCAACTAACCTATGGGAAGTCTAGCCCAAAGTCCCTCTACCCAATGATCTTTTACTCAAGATAGATTTAAATAATATCATAACTCTAATACCTAATATATATAAACTAAATTAAATATCTAAATTAAAACTAATAACATTAATAACAAACTGAAATCAAGGTAGATTAAAACAAAACATATGTTTTCATACCTGTCATTTAATGCATCACATGAAATTTTTTTAAGATTAAATTTATCACTTAAGTATGTATAATATCCACATTTCATAAAATATTTATAAACGTGAATATTTATAAGGAATAAATAAATAATTTATTTATTTAATTAATTAATTAACATGAGATGTTAATATGAAAATTTCATATTTATTTTAGGAATGAAAATATTCTATTTAAAATTCCTAACACTCATCGTTTATAAATAATTTATAAACTATGATAAAATATGAAAAATATTAAATTTATTCATTTTTAGCATGAGTCGTATTTTACAATTTATGGGCCTACTATCAATTGTAAGTATCAACATGGTATCTTACACGGGTGCTTTCATACCATATGTAGGTACCTATTATAAGGTATGACTTTTCATGAGATGATTTTTTAATCTGATAAGGATAATCTGTCCAAACATACATAAGATCTGGATCATAGTTGATGACTAGGTAATCTCTAACAATTATTGTATGTTACACCTTACATATATGGATCGATGACTCGTACATAAGACCCAATCATTATCGATGATATCTCTGATATTTCTATTGTGATTTGATTCTCTAATTTCATGAAACCCAAGTTTCAATCATATTATATGATATCACCCATATTTTATATTATGACATAGAAAAAACCATAGGTTTTCATTATATCATACTCATTGATAAAATCCTGTCATACCCTATGAATAAGAAAAAAATATGATATCCTTTATCATAAATCTAGGAATAGAAAAAACAATAGAAAAGCATCTTATGATATGGCTTGAAATGCCATATCATACATTATGATATGGAATAAAACTCTTAAAATATCCATGTTCTTCACAAAAAAATATAAAAACATGTTTATTTGATGATTATTATGGATTTGAAACCACTTATTTATTTTTTAGGATCATCACATGATCAACACAGTAGAAGAAACCCATTTTTTTCTTTATCTATCATCATCAAACCAACATATAGTGAAGAACAAAAAATATATTCATTCACAACTCTAACATTTTGAGATATATATATATAATGATATTGATGGAGTATGATTGATCATGATTTCTAAGAGACCATTGGTGGAATCTCACCTTCACAGGGATGACACTAGTTAATAGAATCTTTGTGTGCTACAAGAGGACCCTATGATCTCTAATGTCACGCTAACACCTTATTCATCAAAGAAAAATAGGAATACAATAGAGAAGACAGTATAATCTATATATAGATAGAGTTATAGATCCCCAACAGGAATATCTCAATCCTTTATATAGGATCCCTTGGCTCAATGAAGGGAGTCAAGAGTCATCTATTATCATATAGAAACTGACATGCAATACCCATAATTCATATCCATTGGGGTTTGTGGTTGTGGAATGTTTCAATGATCACAATATATTTATAAATACATAAATGGATCAAATTTTTTATTTATATTTTAAGATACACTATTTAAAATATGTAATAGAATCCATGTAATTGATATCATAAGCGCATATATATGATATGCATCGTATATATGAGTGAAATGATCCTCCATGTGTTTCATCTTATGAAATGTATTATTAAAGATATCCAATAAAAGAAACTCAAATGTTTTTCTTCTAATGTCTTACTTCTATGAAATTTTAAGTAGTGTCATAGTGTCATATACCATCTTATGTGATATAGGAACCAAGAATATGATATGCCTTTGGATCCATTAATTTTATATACTATGGAATTCACCTATCATACAAAATTTTATAGAAAACTTACATCATATGTATGATAGATTAAGGAAAGCGGTATATTGAGGGAGATATTACCTAAATATTTTCGCATCATATGTTTATATCATAAGGTATGATAAGGGAATATCATAAATCATGAATATATTAATATTATAATTCTTCCTTGTTTAATTGTATTATATGATATAGGGTTAATAATAGCATATGATTAACATGGAATTGCGATTGATATGGTTTCCAAACATATGCTGGTAAAGATTATTGAAGAGGTATCCAAAATATGTCCCTCCTACATGGTGTATCCATAGGCCATGTTGAGTCACTTAATATTTGAGCAAGATACTCTTACCTTCCCAACATGATAGTGTATTTTAATGTAAAATAAAGAAGAGAGAGTGCTACATTGGGAGAGATAATTATCAAGAACTTGGGAGAGTTAGGTCACCCATCAACTCATGGAACAACCGCCTTTTATAATCTCTTGGAAAAACTTCATTTATTAACTCATACATTTATAACATATGAGTTAATGATAGTTCCAACCATGAATTCATCGTATTGATACATCACTATTTCTATGAATTTTATCTTATGAAATGGCTAAAATAAAGACAGAAAACATAGGAATATTCAAATGATAGAACTTATCATTTGGCTACCTTAGGTGGTAGTATGTTATCACTTACAATATTATTTATGGTATCCATTAGTATAGACATGTGATATTCCTTTGATCCATATAGGTAATACAATATAAAAATCTCATATATGATATGGCCCTAGATACATCATATTTAGGAAGGTTTAGGGCATATCTCTAACAATATATGAAATTCACTAAATCTTAATAGAATTAGTTCCATTTCACATTATATTGTATCATATATAATAAATTGTGAAATCATTTCCAAAAAAATCCTTTCCGATATTCTCTATAACACTTTTGAAAATATATCATCAATTTCATTGTGTATTACACCATATGTAATACCTTGTTAATACCCCTATAAAACTTCTTAGATTATCTCTAATACACCTTTAAAGTAGCTCTCTAATTCAAATTTAATCCCTATTAAAACAACCAAAAAGTGTGACCCCATGGTCCTTTGTAGAATTGAAACAAATATGAATCATGGGATTAATAAATTTAATATAATATTATCCTCTAGAAAATAATCAATGTTATTTGGGATATAAAAGAATCTAGTATGATATGCATCAAACACATGTATCTCTATTTTGGTGTCCACTAGCTGCATCATATTCTAGAATTCATTTTCATATGATTCATTTCCCAAAGAAATTTAGTGACCATGGGACACAGATTATGTCAATCTCCTATAGCCTACTCATGTTCTCTTGATTCTTTAAGTATAGACTAACCAGTTCAATGAATACAACACATGTTGTTTACCTTTATGGACTAGAAAATAACATTCCCATTACCCAATAGATAAGCACATCATATGTATTATCTAGGTATAGATGTAAACTTCCCCAGTCTATATTAATAGATGGTCTAAATTTTATACTCAACGTTTAAGAGGAAAAATTATATCTTGGTTGTACTCTAACCGATGACATGATTATAAAGATACCCAACCACCCAATAATTATCTAAGAATAAAGGTTTTTATGAGAAAGGTATTAAATTTTAAAGGTTCACATGCTAGGTATCTCACCAACATTAGGTATTAATGACTCTAAATAGGAACTGTGCACCCCTATTATACCAGATACATAGTGTATGAAATTCCATGTGGTATACTTCTTGGGTTATCAAGTTTATAAAACATTTTTGTGCCTAATGAGCATATTTAGTATCCCAATACAAGAATTTTACTAACATTAACCTTAACATTTGATCATAACCTAAAATACTCCATGATGAACATCATTTAGGGATAACTAAAATTTATACATTTATAAGTCAATTATTATTTCAATTCATGATATATATATGTGTATATATGTATATGCAACCAATGTGAAAGAATAATAAATTGGATATTTCCTTTTGTATGATACATTTTATATTTTTAAACTTCTTTAAGAATACTTAACACAACTATACATAAGAACTTTTCTGTCATATAATATATGATAATTTTCCATATTAGCCTCATGTTTGCTTCACTTCCATTGTTTTGTTAATGTAATTACATTTATATGTAATACCTACCACAAATCTATGTTACTATCTAATAAAACCCTCCTACTAAACTATTTAGTGTGTAACATCTATGAAATGAGCTAGTTTTAATAATGTTGATACATAGGAATAATATTCCTAATGTTCAACTCCATGAACATATTCAAAATCCTTAAATCTATATAATTAAATTTTATAATGATAATAATTTATATAGTCCACTTATAACTCTTTATATAAACTATTTTTCATAGTGGAAAACTTAAAAGGGTTGTGAATTGAGTTTCCAATTAAACTTTTTGTTTAAAATGATTTAAAATAAAATCCCCCAAAATTTAAATACAAACCAGATAATTAATAGAGTAGGTATATCTAATTTAGTGATATTAACTAATATTTAAAATGTCTAATCAAAACACCGATAGAATAATCTTATGAATATCCTAATATTTTAAGATTAATCTACTCACATTAAATAGTAGAAATATAACTTGTAAAAACAAACTATAAAAGTGTAGTTTTGAAAATTAGATTTTAAAAACAGCTTTAAAATGTAGTATAAAAACTTGAAATACACAAGAGAATTAAAAACAAGAGATTCAATCTCAATACGAGACCAAATCCTCTCTAATTAGAAATTTCCCACTACATAGAACATTTATTAGTAAATAAATAGTTCTATAACCTCGATCTATTCTTATACACAGTTATATAGAGATAGTCCAGGATATACACATCCTCTTCCACAGTTTTCATGGAATAGAAGTTATAAATGAAAAGTAGAGAGAGTATCAGAGTAATCTCTAATGATGTATAGAATATTATTCTCAATAAATAAAGAGATTAAATTTATCATAACTTGAATGTAATAAATACATAGATAGATAATGGAAATAAATAATGTAGCGTAGAGTGTATTTTTTTGTTCTGTAGATGATCCTTCTCTCCTCGATGTCTGATTTTAGTTAGGAGATGATATGAGAATATAGGTAGATGTTATTTTATGTTTCTATGAAGTTAAAGAGATAATATATAAAAGTATACATTGAAATAGATAACTTGTTTATTTTTATTTCTCATGAAAAATTTTGACATGTGTGTCTCTTTTTCTCTAACTTAAGTCTCCTATAAATGGAAAAAATACTCTTAAAATATCCATTAAAAATACTCATACACTGCATGAAATCTAAGGTCACTACATTCCTTTAACCAATATTTAATTTATTATGAAAAAGTGGATGGAATATTATATTTAACAAATATAATATCTATTTTTATATATGGTCACTTTAAGTATTCCACATCAGTTTTCGTGGTAACTTTGACACTTTCCAAAAAACATTATCATATTTATTAATAAGTTTGTATGGTCAACTCTTTATTCTTACACTCAATCCAATAATTTGGAAAAATTATGTATGGTCACTTGAAGTATATATGGTCACTTCAGAAGTTAGTCACAAAACTATTTTTCTATGTGGTCACTTCAACTAAACATGTGGCCTCTTAGAGACTCATAGTAACTTCAAAAGATTTAAAAACTAGAAAAATGTTATATGGTTAATTTATTTCATCATGTGGTCAATTCAACATAATGCGGGGTTTCTCCCATACTTGGTGGTATTTTTGGAAAACCATGTGGTCACTAGGTTGGCCTTGCAGTCACATGGTTTTTTATGTGGTTATTCAAAACTTTGGTGAGAAAAAAGATATGTTTGATTAGATAGGAATGTGGTTGATCCACTTGTCATGCGGTAGATCCACTTTATATGTGGTTGATCCGCTTTTTTTATAGTCACTTGAGTTCTTTTTCAAAACTATCATGTATAGATTTCTTCACATGATTGATGAACTCTTCATGTGATCAATTAACCAATTTGTGAATTTTATTATTTCACAACTCACAGTCGATTGTATAGCTTCTTTGTCTTCACAGCCAATTCAAGAAATAGGAAAAAATTACTAAATTTCCTAGAATAAAAAAGATCCATAAAACATGAAAATGATTAGAAATATGGAAACATGATTTGTGATTATTAAAATAAGTAATTTTTAGATTAAACCAATAATATCCCCCTATTTTAGGATCAAAAATCATGGAATTAATAAGCACACACAATGATTTAATCATAGAACCATGGTATTAAAAAAATTAGGTATCATGTCATACTTGATTAAAATAAGACATACTTTACTCCCCCTTTTTTAACAAGAAAAGACAAATTCCATAATTTACTCTCCCTTTTGAGATTATTAAAAAGGAATATAGTTAAAAAATTAAAGTGAAAAAAATAAAAAAAAAATACCGTAATATGAGTTAAAAATATTTCATTTATTGGAAAAAAAAATTTAGTATAGAGCCCTATAAACAAAATTAATCATAATTTTAATCTAAGTTTTCAAGGGTTTAGGGATTAATCAGGTCTATTTATTTACTAAAAATAGGTTTAGGAGGTGCATGGAGAGGTGTAGAAGTAGATCATGGAATAGTGAGAGGCTTGGAAACATGAATAATCTATCTAAGGGTCTAGGGAAGGGTGATTCCAAAAGATCCCTTAGGAATCGAAATAGGAGTAAGAGAAGATATTGGGGAAGAGGAGGTTATAAAAACTGAAATAGATACTGATATTGATATAGTTGTAGGAGTTAAAGTATGTAGTATTTTTATAGCTTACGTAGGATAAGGATAGATGATAGGATTAAGAAGACCAATAGGTTCTAGAACTATGTCATTTAAAAAATACATGTAAGGCTTGAGAATCCTAGTAATATCTAATATAGATCTGGACCCATGCTCAATTATCTATCTAAATACATTCTATCATATAAGAGTTGATCCAATTTGGGTTCTATGATCCACAATTTTTTCAAAAAAACCTTTGAAAATTGTTATTAGTGGGGTAATTTTAAGATCCATTTCCAATTAATGAAACTAGTTTTCTAAATCTACCAAGGTAAAAATCTTGTTAAGATAATACTTAATGGATACTTTCATTGTAGCCTTCTCTTTGAAAGACTTAACATATTCAATTTTAACCATATCACATAGTTTCTCTCCATGTGTAGAAAAATCCATTTGCACTTGGTTTCTAATATAATTTACACTATCTATCATACTTTGTAATTACACATATACAATTCTTCAAATAATATTCTAATCTGTTGTAAGAACCCAGTTTTTCACATAGGTTTGGATCCTTTAATTTTTAGTATCAATCATTAATTCGAACCTAATATGGATTCCTAATGAGTTATTAAAGGTTTTGAGGGTGTCCAGGGATTGTTCAGATCTTGGAACCCATCTTTTTTTGGAAAACTGGCTTGGCGCACTGTTTAGAGTAAACCATATGGATTGTCTTTTTTCGGACAAAGCCACCTCGCACTGTCAACACATGTCCATGTGACCAAACTACATGAAATACCCTTTTTCCAAGGTACCCTTTCAGGGATTTCACATGATTTGATCAAACTATGGGGCCAAATCATTTGGGTAGAACCGTCTCACACATTTTTCACATGGTTTGACAAACCATTCCGACAAACCATGCATAAGCTAATTTTCTAGGTAATTTTCCAGTTTTTTCCCTTGATGGTCTATTAATCCTCCTCCTTCTTCCTAATCTGAGAACCAATTGAATTTTCCTCCATTTTCTCCCATTTGGATCTTTTTGAAGCCCAAAGGTAGGGATCAAGAGATCTCATTCATTTGACATCTGATCAAGCTTCTGTTTGTCACGTTGGATGCGCAACAGTAAGTACTTGATTCCTCTTTAGTCATTCTTTTTCTCTTATTATCTCCACCTAGATATCTCCATGCGAGAGTTTTTCAAATTTTCTTATATATACTCTGATCTGAGGTAAATCAAGGGCTGATACTATAGGATAAGGATCGTACAACCCTAAGGTTGGTGGTCTATAACTCATCCCTAAAGTTCATTGTTTTTAGAATATCTATGTGGGGCCCACTGGTTTTTTTGAAGTCATTTATTAAATTTACATGCCATGATTATACTTGATAGAATCATGTGGTTATTCTCTTTCCAAATATGTGATTAGTTGTTAGTGGTTACACCCACAACTCAATCTGCCTCATGTCGAAGGTTGTGCCATTATTGGGTTTTAGTATTTTGACGTGTTTGAGCCATTGTTCAGGTGTTCCCTTGCCCAATATTTCTAAAGGTGGGTCTTTTTATAATAAATGTATTGTTACTAATTAGAATTGAATAATTTCATGTACCATGTATGCTCACCACTTGACTCGCCTAAGGTAAGTTCTTCCAAATGTTTGTTGAATGTGAAATGTGAAATGGAAAGTATACTAAGTATATAACTTGGCGTTAACAAATGAGATTGAATAAAAGTTACATGCATTTTTCACCCCCTTTCCATCTTAATGGAAGGTATTTGAGTGAACCTATCTAATTTAATATGCCTTAATGATTAATTAAGGCTTGATTAAATGGTTTCAATGCTACTTGGCTTATCCACACTAATGGAAGACTTGTCATGGACCAATAAATAAATGATTGCAACTCTAATTGACCTATCCACACTAATGTAAGGAAAGACATGAGCCAAATAAATTATTACATGATTAAAATATCAAATATGAATGGAAAAAATTGATCTCTCCTTGTATTATGAGAGGATAATACCTTGGGACTCGGGAACCCAATTCTGATTCAAAAATTTGGTTTGTTTAGGTTGATACCCACCTAGACTCTAGTTCTTATCTATTCCTTTAATTCCTGGTATACTATCATATGGATTTTTACATTATTACAGGTTACCTCGGATACACTCCTTAGATCCAGCATTGTTTAGTAGATGCCATAGTGAAATCCCATAGGGACCTATCTTTTCTTAGCCCTATTTTACCTTGGTCTATCACCTTGGACTTAGTAGATGCCTTATTGTGGAATGCATTGGATTAAACTCCTTGTATTACACTCTTAAAACTTATCTAGACTCACATACTACTGAGTTACCATTCCATGAGATCTATATTACCTTGGTTATTACCCTATAACTCCCTCACTAGATATCATTTTCAGGTTTCCTTTTCTTGTCTTGGGACCTTCACTACTTATACAATCACAAGGTGATGTCAGTTTTGGATATACCTCGCGTGAATATTAACATTAAATGGTTATTACTTAATTAATGAACTGGTTACATTTTCAGACACCACCCAAGGGTTGAATAAGGTACTTGGGTATTTAGTTATATTTTACTACTTACTTTAATTTAAATATGCATGTATTCACACTGCTATATTCTATTACATGGGCCGGATTTTATAGACACCATTGGTGGTGTCCCACTGATATTTATCTCACATCCTCTCCAATCACCATTTACTACCCTATGTACATTACATGGTTTTAGGTATTGACAAAGGGAAGCCTACTGATTCCAACACTTGATTGTGTGCTGATAGGATGGAGCCTGATGGTAGATGACCGAGTAGGATCTTGGGATGCTTGAAGTTGCCTTAGTTTTATTTTACTTTGTGGAACATATTATTTATGTTATATTGTATCCATGTTTTCGAATATTCTAGTGACATTTCATTACATGATCATTGTTCTAGTTGATACAGTTACTGTTATTCTCATTTATCTATTGCATTTGTTTTCTTCCATGGTTTATTTATATTGCTTCTGTTGTTTACTGTTCCTTTATATTCTTTTTTTTCTACTACAATCATATAATGAGAGAATAGTCTTCCCACGAACACACCCTAGGCCCTCACTGTTAGTCGGAAGCCTCTGGCATTCGAGAAGATGCGCTTGAGGCCATGTGGCCCACCAGGATCGGGGCACCCATTAAGTGGCATCTGGGTCTAGGTCTCCACAAAGTGGTAGAAAATGTGGTTTCTTTTCTTTCTTTACTATTTGGAGAAAATAGATTGGAGAATTTGAACCCTTTGGACTTGGTCATAAGACATGCTTGGGTATTGCAAACCCATGTTCGGAGTAAAATCTATGTTACCCAAAATGTAATTTTTATTCTATTTTTCCTATTACAGTTGATATTATTTCACCATTGGGTGACGCACATGTTGTGTGGTTTTGTTGATTATTAATCTATTTGATAATTCATTTCATCCTTAGACTAATGATATGAGGGAAAGGATCATTGTTACATGAATCATTATAGGCACCTATAGTTCACATGTAATGCATATTTCCAGGCCATATAGGTTCATTTCACTGCTTTGTATTGCTTGATATGCTTTTTATTGTTGAGTAGTGATGTGATAGTTGCTTGTACATGTATTAATTTGGATTTGATTGAGTGATTCATGTCTCAATTCCTGAGGTTTATGGGCCCTCATGGGTTTATATGAGTAATTTACCAAGTCATACCATTATATTATAAAGAAATGGGTTTCATTTATGGTGATAGGTGTATGGGCACTGATTCATTAGAAATGACTTTCAATTATAAATTGAATCCTGAACTCTAAAATGAATTGTTTGTACATCCTTATCCCACCCTGTCAAGTCTATAAAAGGTAAAGGAATGAACCTAGAAATTAACTGCAAAATGAAATGAAACTTATACTTGAGAACTTACTGATACCTAACCATCTAAGTGGGTAGTTTGGGTAGTATGCCTTGGGTAGTGAGTTTTATTGTGTTCATCTTCCATTATTGGTGCTATATTATTATTTTAAGCTTGTTATGAGGTGTGTTCTTGGAATTTGTAGACCAATTCCGCTATGATTCCCTCATTTCATTATCCAGGAGGGTGGTGACGACCGTGCTCCATACATGGTGGGCCCTGAGCATCCAGTCTTACCTCCAGGAGTACCACTTGTGGCACCAACTATTGTACCAGATCTGAGCACTGATTCTTATGATTGTGATAATTTACTATGTATTATGTAGTAGATGCATGGTTCTTAATAGGTTTCACCTAAAATAGATGATTTGACCTGCGAGTTCCAGCAGCAGCATCCTCCTACGTTTTCAGGGGATGGCGGTTCTCAGGCTTCTGAGTCTTGGTTAGAGGTCATGTTCTCTATCTTTGAGCATCTGGACACACCTGCAGAGCAGAGATTCAATATTTCTACATACATACTTTGGAATTTTTTCAAGTGTTGGTGGGATGTGGTTACCCCAGTCAGTCATCATTAGATCATGTTATGGGTTGACTTCTAGACTGCCTTCTATGATCAGTTATTTCCTTAGGCACTAAGATCTGACAGAGCCAGAGAGTTTTTGCATCTCACGTAGGGTTCTATGTTAGTTTTGGAATATTTAGAATGTTTCACTGATTTACAGTGCTTTTCACCACTTATAGTCGATGATGAGGATTCGTGTGATAGATGTTTTGAGGATGGGCTCCAGTACCCCATCAGAAATCAAATGAATGTATTTTTCCTTCCTACCTTTTCTACAATAGTTGACTAGGCCCTTATCACTGAATGTAACCTAAGGGATGGCATGAGTATCGAGTTTAATGGATTAGTTCCATGTTAGGCCTGTAGTTTTTTCGGTAGAAAGAAACGTTCCTTTGAGTTTTCTCGTCAGGGAAGTGGCATCCAGAGCTTTCAATTTGATAGCTATATGTTGAGTCATCGGTATGGAAGACCGGGGCATAAGAAGCCCCAATGTGATAGAGACCCTATTGAATGTTGTGCTTGCGGCCGTCTGAGTTATCTTCAGTGTTTATGAAAGACCATTTCACCAGCATTAAGTGGAAAATGATCAGTATCTTCTCCACCTACAAAAGAGAGTTCTTTTTCACCACATCAGGCAGGGAGTTGGAATAGCACCGGCAAGTCTGGCCGATTAGGAGGTCATGTTTGTTGTAGTCTGACCCCTGATCACTAGCAGTGCCAGTAGAGCAATCATGATCGTGGTATTCCATCTATTTCACAGGGTCATAGATCAGGTCAGTTTTTTGCTTTACAGCTAATATCCTAGGATCATGCTACAATACCATCTATAGAATGAGGTACTATTCTAGTAACCTCCACTATTTTCTCTACTTTGTTTGATACAGGTGATTCAAACTCTTTTATTTCTGTATCTATCATGGAAATTCTTGGACTAGAGATATATTATCATTATGGTGTAATGACCCTTGATACACCCTTGGGAATATGGATAGAGGGCATACGCTAGTGCAGGGACTGTCCCCTAGTGATTGTAAGTTACCCATTCTTGTGGAATATCTTTGCTCTTGAGATGCTGGGATTTGATTTCATTCTCAGGATGGACCAGTAAGTCCACTATCATGCCAGCGTAGACTGATATCACCACAGGGTCTCTTTCACATCACCAGAAGGTAGTCATTATCTTTTCAAAGGTGAGTGGGTTGTCCAGGTTGGGAGAGCTAGGACGAAGCATAACAGGATAGGTGAAGTGGCCACCTAGATTGAAAATATTTTCCTGGAGGATTAGGCATTGATTAAAATTGATTTCCCTCTAATAGTTGATCATTTCAGAGAAGTCTTTCCTGATGACTTTTCTAGATTACCTCCTAATAGAGAGGTAGAGTTTACAATTTAGCTTGTTCTAGGAGAAACTCTAGTGTCAATCCCTCTATATAGGATGAAACCTATTGAGCTTCCTGATCTTAAGTGGTAGATAGAGGACCTAGATTCCAAAGGCTTCCTATGGCCTAGTAAATCTTATTGGGGTTCACCAGTGATTTTTTCTAAGAAGGCAGATGGAAATCTTCGTTTATGCATGGATTACAAAAGTTTGAACCATCTTAAAGTCAAGAATCGATATCCACTTCCTTGAATAGATGATCTCTTTGACAGTCTATGAAGAGAAAAGGTGTTCTCTAAGATCGACCTGTGATCGGGATATCATCAGGTGTGATTCATATCATCCGAAATACCTCATACAACATTCCGTAGAAGGTATGGTCTATATGAGTATCTTGTTATTTCCTTCAGTCTTATGAATTCCCCTACCATTTTCATGGATTTGATGAATATGGTTTTCCACCCCTATTTGGAATCTTTTGTTGTGCTCTTTGTGGATGAAATCTTGGTGTATTATCATACTGGTAATGACCATGAGAAACATCTTGATATCATTCTGAGTACACTATGATAGAATCAGATTTATTCCAATCTTGCTAAGTGTGACTTCTAGATTTACAAGGTCCACTTCTTGGGTCATATTATTTTAGAATTAGGAGTATCTATTTACCCTTAAAAGGTTAGTGTTTTAGTTTCCTAGGAAAATCCCAATAATGTTTTTGATATTAGGAGTTTCTTAGGTCTCACTGGATATTAGAGGAATTTCATACAGGACTTCTCATGTCTTGATTCAACTCTTACTAGACTTAAAAATAAGGGTATTAAGTTCATGTGGTCAGAAGCATGCAAGAAATCCTTTTAGGAACTGAAAAGGAGGCTTTTCTCGGCGCTGATTCCGATTCTTCCAGAACCAGGTAAGGGTTATATCATCTTTTGTGATGCATCAGGAATTGTCCAAGGATCAATTTTGATGTAGTAAGACAAATTCCTTGTAACGCCCCAACCCCAGAAGCCCAGAGTCGGTGCATTGAAAACATTCAAAAGTCACACTATTTGTCAAGAAGTCATTTAAAAATAGATTTTTGAATCAAAGTGTCCCATAAAACTTTGAAACTTTTAAATGGAATTTTAATTTTAAAACTTTAATGTTCATATAAATAAATCCTTAAAACCATTTTTAAAAACATGGACATTAATGAGAAAGATTTAGAATAATAAATCTTTAAAACATTTAAAATGATAATTTAGTTAGAGTTACTAACCAAAAGAGAGAAACTTTAATACAAATAATTAAGGTAATAAAAACATTATAATATCATGAGAATAAATGGATTCACGATATACTATGTCAAAGTACATTATATACACCATATAAAAGTGAATTGGTTCATAACAACAAAAAAGTCTCAAAGGAATGTAAATTGAGATGAAATCCCTTATAAAGACAGTATCCTTAGGTAAAGGATAAATCAATGAAATAAATTATGTGTGAAAAATATAAATACACTCAATATGATTGAATATTCAGGGTAAATCAATCAGAGGACATTCACACATATTCTTGTAAAAACAATACCAATGACTTGGATGTTTCACTCAATGAATCGAAATTGAGTTAAGATCAAGTTTATATCAATGACTTGATAAATTATCAATGGAGTGATTATGTGTATCAAAATTATATCCACACAAAGGGGAGTGGAAATTACTACATAAATAATCAATTGTGATTCCACACATAATTTTGGAGTAAAATAATCAATGAAGTATGTGTAAAGCCCATTGAGTGGAAATTGAAATTTGAAATTCCCTTACCAATTTGGTAACCTATGAAACATACAACCCATGAAATAAGTATCATACAATGAAGATGTAAATACCCATAAATTATAGTATATTACACCTAGAATACAATCGTGGACAGTACATACGCCACACAAAATGAAATAGTGGCCAATATAGCATGAATCTCACGAGAATAAAAAGTGATATGAAAACCCCTTACTTCATTGTAATCCATCAAGTAGTATGACAAAAAGTTAATAACCACTAAATTAATCATAGAATACCATGAATATAAATATAATCATGATAATATATAGCAAATTTCAGTACATAATACACCACATTCAATAAGTAACTGGTGAACAATGGAAATCTCACAGAATTAAAAGTGAGTTAAGAAACCCATTACATTGTACTTTTCCTTGGTCGAGGGTAGGTTAACCTCATTTATAATGGTGAAATAATTTTTATTAAATTATAAAATTATCATATACATTAATATGATATCATATATTATCTTTTAATATTGCTTTGTTAATAATATTTTAGTATTATTGTCGTTTCGGGTGTTAACTGATTCATTTTCCTTTATATGATTTGTTTCATAAGTAATGTTTTTTATTAATAGTATGTATATTATTCATATTCATAATTATATTAAGTATTTAAAATTTATTTTTAATCATCTAATTAAAAATATCCTTTAATGGATTACGACAGGGAATGAATCTCATCGCGTTCATGGAGACGGTAATCCGTACCTACGTACGAGCAACAATATCATTCTTTTGATATTAAAATAATATATAATTGCATGGTATATCATATATAAATAATAATTATCATGTTATATTTATTATTTACATCAATTACACATCATTATTATACACATAAAAAATATAATGTATTGAATAAAAATTACACCACAACGTGGAGACGTTAAGCCTTACATACGCACGTATGGTGACATGTCATTCAAAGGATGGATGGAATAATGAATATGGTTGTACCATATTTTTAATAACATAATATTATATAGAATATATTGGAGTTATTATTTTATAATGTAAAAAACAAAGAAAGAGGAAGTGGATGAATAAAGGAACTTGAAAGAGGTGATGAAATATTACCTCTTCTTCGGGTTCTTCCTTTTGATTTGATCAAAAGGGCTCCATAGGTTGAATTTATAACTAAAGTAAGTCCTCTAGGATGAAGGGAGGACAGTTTATAGGGTATTTTGTTAGATGTTGGTCGATAAAAAGGCTTTTAAGGTGTGAATTTTATGGAAGGGGGAGTTCCCTTTTATAAAAGGGGTGAGGGGAACCTCAGGAAAAGCTAGAAATATTATTTTATAATAAAATAATTTTCAGTTTCTAATGGCTCGAAAATAAATTATTTAATGTATAAGGTCGGGATGGGTCGAAAACAACTCAACCAATAGGTTTTAGACAGGTTTGAGTCACTATAGTAACCTTATCTTTTAGATTTAACTCTTAGTTAAATAGTTTGACATTTACCATGTCTCTTTGTATTTTTATATTATATGGTTAATAAACATATTATATAATTTCAAGATAACTCCAATTGGTTCATTAATTACACACCTATCATTATATAAGTCTTTTTTCCGAACCATATATTTTTAGGAATATAATATCAATTAATAATATAATATTTGTTTTAAAAACTCTTTTATGTCAATTTTGACACTATTTGGTATTTTGTTTTTTCTAAATTCATAATAGCATTATTACTTCAAAAAAGATTCATCTAACCAACACTAACATGTCATAGTAACCTATAAAATTATTGGAATTCATAAAAAGGCTCAAATTACATTTATTTGTATATTTATAATCTCAAATATTTTAATATTTCATTAATTAGGTAATTACTGCATCATCATTGTGCCATAAATAAATTAAATTATTTAATGTCTAAAAAATATAAATAAAATACCATTATGTAGGAAATAGTTTTATCTTTCTAATTAATATTTATAATCTAATTTATCTTATGTATAAACCTATATTAAAAATGGTTTAGTTATTAATCTTTGAATTTAACACTTTTAACTCTTCTTTGAATTAAATAATAATAAATATCCTAATCTAATCCAAGTGGAAATAAAGGATCATAGTTTATTCCTAAGGTTGTTTTTGGTCAAATTACACTTATCCAATAGAATTAGTACATGTGTTAGGGTAATAATAATATCATTTTTACCCTTAATTACCCTATTTACTTTTAACCATGGTAAATAAAAGTCAAAAGTTACTATTCAATAAAATTATTTTTATCTTATTGAACCACATTTTACTTACTGATATAAACCATATATCTTTTATTTTTTAAATTCAATTCATATAATTGGTAAAATTAAGTATTATTCAAATTTTCAAATGCTCCTAGGAGGTGGGTAAAATACGATTAAAAAGTTCAATAAACTTTTTATATATCTAAAATTATTATAAACTAACTCTAATGAATTACATTGAACTTATATAGGTATTATGTATCTATTTTTACATAAAATAAATTTAAATAAAATAAATAAAAATTTAAATAAAAATTTGGTTTTAAACTATAACTCAGTGTTTTTCACTATTCATCAAAAATTGAAAGTTTTCATAAAATTAAAAAAAAATCACCCTAAGAAAATTTCGTTATTATAAACCCAAAAATGAAGTCCATTTTGAAAGATAAAATTTATAAAATTTCAAAAAGTGGGTATTACTATTCGTAACGGCTAGTTTTATTGGTCGCAGTGTGTTAGAATCTCGAAGTTACGTACAATGCAAGCTATTACATTATTCAAAGGGAAACGTATCGTGGAAGCTTGGGGTGTTACATTATTCCCCCCTTTTGGAAATTAAGTCCTCATCATTTTTAAAATTGGGCTTGGGAACATAATTTAAAGTCCTATATCATAAAAGGAGTCAATAAAACTATCACTTTAAAATAAAGAAAGAGAAGTACAAAGGACACCCGAGATAACCTATACTAGGATTCCATATTGGAAAACATGGATATGGAAGATAAACTAAGTGTCAAGTTCTGATGGAGATGGATGGAAAACATGATCTAGAAAAAGTTAACAATAAGAAAACCAAAAACTTGTGATGGGAAAAACGGTCATTAGTTTCCCAGTAGGAAAAGTAAACGGACAACATTTTTTTGTTTTAAGTTACATTTCATAAAGAAGAAGAATTTATTTATGAGATTGACTAAGAACATAGAAAGATATACTTACTTTTTAAGTATAGTTTCATTATTTAATAAATTTATACCACTAACTCATTTTTCTCAAACGATGAGTATTCAAGATAAATTGGTCACACCGGAAGAGCTAGAATCAACTTCTAGAGAATCACATGATCCACAAAGGATAAACTACATATTTACCTTGTCTTTAGAGATTAATCAAAACCAAAATGGTTAGTACAAGATTAGATGATCCCCCAAAAGGATATTCCTTTAGATAAAGAAATACTAATATTAATTTATATAATTAAACCAACAATACCCCAAAGTTAAATAAATACCATTCAATAAACAATTGTCCTTAAAATCCTTCAATATAATCCAAACTAATATTGAAACCTAAAACTTAGAAGAATTTTGTTATGTAGTCTTCCACGTTAAATTGTATCTTCAAATTTCATTGACTACTCTTAAAGTCACATACTTAAAAGTAATTAACCTAATCACATATTCTCTATTATAGGTTAATCATTTCCATAAATAACCCAAATCACTATAAATCCACAATAAAAACACAGATAAAAATCCACCATTACTCCTCAAATGAAATCCCATAGTATTCTATTTTCCTTAAGCATATAGTGTTCCCAATAGAGCAAACGTCTTCCAAAATAACATTTATGACTTAATTCCTAAATCATTTTCCTATACTAAGGGTATTCATTTGATAAGACATAACATCCCAAATCAACTTATTATTGATCAATAAAATTATTTAATCAAAAATAATTAGTCACCCTAACCAAGGATTTCACGTAGTCCAGTAGTAGGCGATAAATCCAAATCACACTCTGGTTGTGGGTTCGATTCCCACAGTTGTAACACCCCGACCCCAGTTACCCAGAGTTGGTGTATTATTATATAACATAGGCATGATCACAAAAGATCAAGTCTCGAAATATCTATTAGTTAGTAGCATTGGAAACACTAGATACATTCATAAAGTTTACATTACATCATAAAATGAAAACTACAACAATATAGTCTCCATAGTACACACTCATAACCCCTCATACTATCCCTACAGGTCATTCATAAATTACTTCTCCACATCCTGGGAAAAATAAAACATTGAAAGGGGTGAGATCAGATGCTCAGTAAGGATAACAATATAGCGGAAACTTTTATAAATAATCATAAACATTTAAGGCAATGTATAACAAAAACAAAAGCCTTTTAAACTTGAACTTAGGCATAATATGGCAGAAGTAAAATGAAATAATATCATTTAATTATTCACATGGATATTCTACTAATCTAATAATCACATGAAATATCAATAACCACTTTCATAATGATGGAATGCATAATGTCAGACTATCATAACCACGTAGTCAAGGCCTCGTGTCAAGACTACAAACAAGATTGTGTCAAGGCCTCGAGCCAAGACACTAGTTTGTCTCATGAGACCTACCGATGCATCAAGGAGCTATAGCGGGCTCCACCCATCACTTACTAAGTTCAATGCATTCCTCATATGAAAATTTTAAAACATAACATAAACATTCGTATTAAAACTAGCATACGAAATGTCAATACTTTATCCACAAACCATGAATGGTATAAAAATAGCACATCTATAGTCAAACATAACTCATTAAATACAATATGAAAGATTGTATTATAATATATTAACCTCAATTGATAATAATGAAGGATATTGACATAGATGAAAATAATCATCAAAACTGTTTGAGAAAAATATCCCCCTTTTTTTTGAAAACATTTAAAATTCACACTATTTGTCAAGAAGTCGTTTAAAAATTTATTTTTTAATCAAATTTTCCCATACCAATTTGAAACTTTTGAAATGATTTTTAATTTTAAAACTTTAATGTCCATATAAATAATCCCTTAAAACCATTTTTAAATCATGGACATTAATGAAAAATATTTAGAATAATAAATCTTTAAAACATTAAAAATAATATTTTAGTTAGAGTTCCTAACCAAAAGAGAGACACTTGAATACAAATAATTGAGGTAATAAAAACATTGTAATATCATGAGAATAAATAAATTCATGATATACTATGTTAAAGTACATTATATACACCATATAAAAGTGATTTGGTGTATAACAACAAAGGAGTCTCAATGGAATGTAAATTGAGATGAAATCTCTCATAAAGGCCGTATCCTTAGGTTAAGGACAAATCAACGACATAATTATGTGTGAAAAATATAAATACCCTCAATATGATTGGATATTTAGTGTAAAACAATTAATGAACATTCACACATATTCTTGTAAAAACAACACCAATGAATTAGATGTTTAACTCAATAAATGGAGATTTAGTTAAAATTACTCTTATCAAGTTCATATCGATGACTTGAGAATTTATAAATGGAGTGATTATGTGTATCAAAAGTGTATCCACAGAAATGGGAGTGGAAATTATGACATAAGAAAATTAATAGTTATTCCACACATAATCTGGGAGTAAAATAATCAATGAAGTATGCGTAAAGTCGAATGAGTGGAAATTGAAATTTCAAATTCCCTTATCGATTTGGTAACATACGAGACATACAACCATAAAATAAGTATCATAAAATGATGATGTAAATATCCATAAATTAAATTATATTACACAATGAATACAATCATGGGCAGTACAAACACCACATGCAATAAATAAGTAGTGAACAATGGAAATCTCACGGAATTAAAAGTGAGATAAGAAACCCCTTACATTGTACTTTTTCCTTGGTCGAGGGTAGGTTATCCTCCAGTATAAAGTTGAAATAATTTTTATTGAATTTTAAAAGAATCATATACATTAATATGATATCATATATGATCTTTTAACATTTCTTTGTTAATAATATCTTAGTATTATCATCGTTTCGGGTGTTAACTTACTCGTTTTCTTTTATATGTTTTGTTACATAAGTCATGTTTGTTATGGATAGTTTGTATATTATTCATATAAAGAATTATATTAAGTCCTTAAACATTATTTTTAATCATAAAATGAGAATTATACTTGTATGGATACGATGGAGAATGAATCTCATCGCGTTCATGGAGACGGTAGTCCGTACGTACGCACGAGCGATAATATCATTATTTTGATATTAAAATAATATATAATTGGATGTTATATCATATATACAGAATCATTATAATGTTATATTTATTATTTACATAAATTACACATCATTATTATACCCATCTATATAATAATGTTTTGAATTACAATTACACCACGACGTGGAGACGGTAAGCCGTACGTACGGACATATGGTGACATGTCATTCAAAGGATGGATAGAATATTGAATATGGTTGTACCATATTTATAATAACATTACAGTATATAGAAGATACTGTAGTTATTATTTTATAATGGAAATAACAAAGAAAGAAGAAGTTGGATAAGAAAGGAACTTGAAAGAGGGTGGTGAAAACGTTACCTCTTCTTCGGGTTCTTCCTTTTGATTTGATCAAAAGGGATCCTTAGGTTGGATTTATGATCAAACTAAGGCCTATAGGATAAATTGAGGGAAGTTTGGATGATATTTGGGAAGATTTTGGCCAGGCCAAAATGCTTGAGAGGTGTGAGTAATTGGTTAGAAGTTGTGTCCTTTTATAAGGGGAAGGAGGGGCTCTTTAGGAAAAACATAAAGTATTAATTTATAATAAATTCATATTCGGTTTCTAATGGCTATAAAGTAGATTATTCAATGTATAAGGTTGGTATGGGTCGAAAACCACCCAAAAATAGATTTTAGACAGGTTTGGGTCACTATAGTAACCTTATCTTTTAGATTTAACTCTTAGTTAAATAGTTTGGCATTTATCATATCTCTTTGTATTTTTATATTATATATTTAATAAACATACTATATACTTCCAAGAGACCCCCAAGTGGTATATTAATTATAAATATATCATTATATATGTCCTTTTGCCAAACCTTAGATTTTTAGGAATATAATATCAATTAATAATATAATATTTGTTTTAAAAACTCTTTTATGTCAATTTTGACACTATTGGGTATTTTGTTTTTGATAAATTCATAACAGCATTATTATTCTCATAAAATTAATAAAACCTATAATAATATGTCATATTAACCTAAAAAACTATTGTAATTCATAAAAAGTCTCAAATTACATTTATTTGGATATTTATAATATCAATTATTTTTATATTTCATTAATTCGATAATTACTGCATCACCATTGTGCCATAAATAAATTAAATTATTTAATGTATAAAAATTATAAATAAAATACCATTATGTAGTAAATATTTTTATCTTTATAATTAATATTTACAATCGAATTTATCTTATGTATAACTCTATATTAAAAATGTTTTAGTAATTAAACTTTCATTTTAACTATTTTAACTCTTCTTTGAATTAAATAATAATAAATGTCCTAATCTAATCCAAGTGGACCTAAATGATAATATTTTATTCATAAGGTTGTTTTTGGTCGAGATACACTTGTCCAATAGAATTAGGACATGTGTTAGGGTAATATTAATATCATTTTTACCCTTAATTACCCTATTTTCTTTTAACCGTGGTAAATAAAAGTAAAAAGCTACTATTCACCAAAAATTATTTTTATCTTATTGAACCACATTTTACTCCATAATATTAACCGTGTCTCTTGGATTTTTGAAATTCCACTCACAGAATCGGTAAAATTAAGTTTTACGTGATTTTCCAAATTCTCCTAGGAGGTGGATAAAAGACGGTGAAAAGTTCCATAAAATTTTTATATATCTAAAATTATTCTAAACTAACTACAATGAATTAAATTGAACTTATATAGGTATTATGTATCTATTTTGACCTTAATTAAATTTAAATAAAATAAATAATTATTTAAATAAAAATTCGTTTTTAAACTATAACTCAGTGTTTTTTCCACTATTCATCAAAAATTGAAAGTTTTCAGAAAAATAACAAAAATTCACCCTAAGATAATTTTTATATTCCAAATCTAAAAATGAAGTCCATTTTGAAAGATAAAATTTATAAAATTTCAAAAAGTGTTTATTACTATTCATAACGGCTAGTTTGATTGGTTGTGGTGTGTGTTAGAACTCGAAGTTGCGTACAACACACGCTATTGCATTATTCAAAGGGAAACATACCATGGAAGCTTGGGGTGTTACAATCTCCCCTCCTTCAATAAATTGCATCCTCACAATTTTTAAAATTGGGCTTTGGAATATAATGGAAATTCCCACATCGGAAAAAGAGTCAATAAAACTATCACTTTAAAAAAAGAAAGATAAGTAAAAAGGTCACCTGAGATAACCTATACTAGGATTCCATGTAGAAAAACATAGATATAGATGATAAACTAAGTGTAAAGTTATGATGGAGAGGGATAGAGAACACGATCAGGAGAAATTTAACAATAAGAAAACCACAAACTTGTGATGGGACAAATGGTCATTAGTTTCCCAGTATGAAAAGTAAACGGACAACATTTTTTTGTTTTAAGTTACATTACATAAAGATGAGGAATTCATTTCTTAGATTGACTAAGAACATAAAGAGATATACATACTTTTTTAGTAAAGTTTCATTCTTTAATAAATTCTTACTACTAACTCATTTTTAAACGATGAGTATTCAAGAAGACTTGGTCACACTGGAAGAGATATAATAAACTTCTTATAGAATCACATGATCCACAAAGGATAAACTATATATTTACCTTGTCTTTAGAGATTAATCAAAACCAAAATGGTTAGTATAAGATCTGATGATCCCCCAAAAGGATATTCCATTAGAGAAAGAAACACTAATCTTAATTTCTAAAATTAAACCAACAATACCCCAAAGATAAATAAATACCATTCAATAAACAATTCTCCTTAAAATCCTTCAATATAATCCAAACTATTATTGAAACCCAAAACATAGAAGAATTTGGTTATGTAGTCTTCCACGTTAAATTGTATCTCCAAATGACATCAACTACTCTTAAAGTCACATACTTAAAAGTAATTAACCTAATCACATATTCCTTATTATAGGTTAATCATTTCCATAAATAACCCAAATCACTATAAATCCACAATAAAAACATAGATAAAAATCCACCATTACTCCTCAAATTAAATCCCATATTATTCTATTTTCTTGGGCATATAGTGTTCCCAACAGTTCGAACATCTTCCAAAATAACATTTATCACTTAATCACCAAATCATTTTCCTGTACTAAGGGTATTCACTTTATAAGACATAAGATCCACAATCAACTTATTGTTGATCAATAAAATCATTTAACTAAAAATAATTAGTCACACTAACCAGGAACTTCACATAGTCCAGTGGTAGGCGATAAATCTCTATCGCACTTTGGTTGTGGGTTTGATTCCCACGGCTTTGTCCAACGCGATGGGTTATCACACAGTCTGCGTGTTTTCCTTTTAAAAAAAACTATATTTTATAACATTACCAAAATGAGATAATTCCTCAAAATAACCATAACATAATTTAACCACAAATGTTATCCCATACATTGATTTTTCATCACAAAATATAATAACTTGTAATTCCCTCAAACCCAATGATCATATAAATCCAAATGGTTATTTATAACTATATCCACAAGAGAAAGGACAAGTCTTCCTCGAATATCATTCTCATGTGATAAATTACAGGGTTACACATATAAGAGAAAATTCACCCAAAGTAATCTCAACAACAAGGAGCACTAATACCATTAAATATTTTTTCATCCATTTATTTCCACATAGGTTCTTCCTTGACCAAGAGGTAATCATATAGAATAGGGCATTGACTTGGGTGATGCCAAGGTCCCTTAAATTTACGAAAAATTACTGTAATTGGAATCTTAGATCATTTTTATTTTCTTCCATAGTACTCTTCATTTTTCCTCGGTAATTATTCACTTTATGTCCTTCCTTCCCACACGTAAAGCATTTCTTTGTTCCATTCAGACTCTTTCATGGGTGTCTCCTTCCACATTTCCTGTATGAGGGAAATTGAGTATTCTTTTCTAAATGTTATCCACTACTAGATCTCTTATCATTCATCACCTTTATCTTATTTGTTGAGTCCAGGAATTGGTTAATATATATATTGTTGATCATATTTTCAGAAAATTGATTTGGCATGAAGATGATATATTTTATGCCTATCAACATTCCATTTTTTTCTCATTGACACCACTATTCCCACCTTGTACACCATTCTCAAAGTCACTATTACTTCATTAGAATCTAGCCATTGACTAAAACCAGAAAGCATTGTGTGAGTAACAGTAGTCATAAAATCATTTAGAGAATATCATGTCACCATATTCTAAATTTGAAACACATTAGGATTAACCAAGGTCATTTACTCTCATAATACTTCAAATCAGTTTGTAAAGAAAATTTAAATTATCCTAAGAATATCCCCCGGGAGTGTCATAACCAGGAGTGCAGCAATGCCCGTTGTCATGCACCAGTTCCTATTCGAGTCTAGCTCAAAGCAGTGTTTTCATGTTTTACCCCTAGGTACATCTGTTCCAGAGCTACCTCTACCTGCTCGTGTCCATACAGGGATGTATTGCTTGGAAAACTCACAAAATCTATACAATACCAAAATTCTAGGAAGTTCTTATATACTAATCCTCGAAGTCTTTCTTAGGGATATGTGCTCTAATCAGAGTTTATCTAAATCTATCTTCCAAGTTTGTACTAAACTTCCTCTGATACCAACTGTAACGCCCCGACCCCAGTTACCTAGAGTCGGTGAATTATTACGTAACATTGGCATGATCACAAAAGATCAAGTCTTGAAAGACCGATTAGTTTAGTAGCCTTTAAAACACTAGATACATTCATAAAGTTTACGTTAAATCATAAAATAAAAACTACAAAAACATAGTCTTCATAGTCCACACTCATAACCCCTCATACTATCCCTGCAGGTCATTCATAAATTACTTCTTCACATCCTGGGAAAAATAAAACATTGAAAGGGGTGAGATTAGATTCTCAGTAAGGATAACAATATAGAGGAAACTTTCATAAATAAGCATAAACATTTAAGGCAATGTATAACTAAAACAAAAGCATTTTAAACTTGAACATCAACATAATATAGCCGACATAAAATGAAATAATTCCATTTACTTATTCACATGGATATTCTACTAATCTATTAATCACATGAAATATCAATAACCACTTTCATAATGATGGAATGCATAATTCCATACTATCATAACCACGTAGCCAAGGCCTCGTTCCAAGACTACAAATAAGATTTTGTCAAGGCCATGTGCCAAGACACTAGTTTGTCTCATTAGACCTACCGATGCATCGAGGAGCTATAGCAGGCTCCACCCGTCACTTACTAAGTCCAATTCATTCCTCATATGAAAATTTAGGAGCTATAGCAGGCTCCACCCGTCACTTACTAAGTCCAATTCATTCCTCATATGAAAATTTTGAATCATAACATAAACATTCGTATTAAAACTAGCATATGAAATGTCAATACTTTATCCACAAACCATGAATGGTATAAAAATAGCACATCCACAGTCAAACATAACTCATTAAATAAAATATGAAATATTTTATTGTAATAGATTAACCTTAATCGAGAATAATGAAGGATATTAACATAGATGAAAATAATCATCAAAACTGTTTGAGAGAAATATCCCCCTTTTTTTGAAAACATTTAAAAGTCACACTATTTGTCAAGAAGCCATTTAAAAATATATTTTTGAATCAAAGTGTCCCATACCGGTTTGAAACATTTAAAATTAATTTTAATTTTAAAACTTTAATGTCCATATAAATAATTCCTTAAAACCATTTTTAAAACATGGACATTAATGAGAAAGATTTAGAATAATAAATCTTTAAAACATTTAAAATAATATTTTAGTTAGAGTTCCTAACCAAAAGAGAGACACTTGAATAGAAATAATTGAGGTAGTAAATAAATTTTAATATCATGAGAATAAATGGATTCATGATATACTATGTCAAAGTACATTATATACACCATATAAAATTGATTTTGTGTATAACAACAAAGGAGTCTCAATGGAATGTAAATTGAGATGAAATCTCTCTTAAATGTCGTATCCTTAGGTTAAGGACAAATCAATGACATAATTATGTGTGAAAAATATAAATACACTCAATATTATTGGATATTTAGTTTAAAACAATCAAAGTACATTCACACATCTTCTTGTAAAAACAACACCAATGAATTAGATGTTTAACTCAATAAATGGAGATTGAGTTAAAATTACTCTTACCAAGTTCATATAGATGAATTGAGAATTTATAAATGGAGTGATTATGTGCATAAAAAGTATATCCACATAAAGGGGAGTGAAAATTATGACATAATCAAATGAATAGTGGTTCCACACATAATCTTGGAGTAAAATAATCAATGAAGTATGCGTAAAGCCGAATGAGTGGAAATTGAAATTTCAAATTCTCTTATCGATTTGGTAACTTATGAAACATACACCCATGAAAGAAGTATCATAAAATGATGATGTAAATATCCATAAATAAAAGTATATTACACAATTAATACAATCATGGGTAGTACAAACACCACAAGCAATAAATAAGTGGTGAACATTGGAAATCTCACGGAATTAAAAGTGAGATAAGAAACCCCATTCATTGTACTTTTTCCTTGGTCGAGGGTAGGTTAGCCTCCTGTATAATGTTGAAATAATTTTTATTGAATTATACAAGAATAATATACATTAATATGATATCATATATGATCTTTTAACGTTTATTTGTAAATAATATCTTAGTATTATCGTCATTTCGGGTGTTAACTTACTCGTTTTCTCTTATATGTTTTGTTACATAAGTCTTGTTTTTTATGGATAGGTTGTATCTTATTCATATAAAGAATTATATTAAGTCCTTAAACATTATTTTTAATCATAAAATTAGAATTATACTTGTATGGATCTGATGGGGAATGAATCTCATCGTGTTCGTGGAGACAGTAGTCCGTACGTACGCACGAGTGATAATATCATTATTTTGATATTAAAATCATATATAATTGGATGTTATATCATATATACAGAATCATTATCATTTTATATTTATTATTTACATAAATTACACATCCTTATTATACCCATCTAAATAATAATGTTTTGAATAACAATTACACCACGACGTGGAGATGGTAAGCCGTACGTACGCACGTATGGTGGCATGTCATTCAAAGGATGGATAGAATAATGAATATGGTCGTACCATATTTATAATAACATCACATTATATAGAAGATACTGGATTTATTATTTTATAATGTAAATAACAAAGAAAGAAGAAGTTGAAGAAGAAAGTTACTTGAAAGAGAGTGGTGAAAACGTTACCTCTTCTTCGGGTTCTTCCTTTTGATTTGATCAAAAGGGCTCTATAGGATGGATTTCTGATAAAAATAAGTCCTCTAGGTTAAATTGATGGAATTTGGGAGGATATTTGGGTAGTGTTTGGCCGAGCCAAAAGGCTTGAAAGTTGTGAGGAATTGGTTAGAAGTGGTGTCCTTTTATAAGGGGAGGAGGGGCTCTTTAGGAAAAACTTAAGGTATTAATTTATAATAAATTTATATTCAGTTTCTAATGGATCCAAAGTATATTATTCAATGTATAAGGTGGCTATGGGTAGAAAACAACCCAACCAATAGATTTTAGACAGTTTTGGGTCACTATAGTAACCTTATCGTTTAGATGTAACTCTTAGTTAAATAGTTTGACATTTACCATGTCACTTTGTATTTTTATATTATATAGTTAATAAACTTACTATATACTTACAAGATACACCCAAGTGGTCCATTAATGATACAAATATAATTATATATGTCATTTTTCCGAACCTTATATTTTTAGGAATATAATATCAATTAATAATATAATATTTGTTTTAAAAACTCTTTTATGTCAATTTTGACACTAATGGGTATTTTGTTTTTGATAAATTCATAACAGCATTATTATTATAATAAAATTCATATAACCAATAATAATATGTCATATTAACCTAGAAAACTATTTTAATTCATAAAAAAGTCTCCAATTACATTTATTTGGATATTTATAATGTCAATTATTTTAATATTTCATTAATTCGGTAATTACTGCATCACCATTGTGCCATAAATAAATTAAATTATTTAATGTCTAAAAATTATAAATAAAATACCATTATGTAGGATATATTTTTATCTTTCTAATGAATATTTAAAATCGAATTTATCTTATGTATAACCCTATATTAAAAATGTTTTAGTAATTAAACATTGATTTTAACTCTTTTAACTCTTATTTGAATTAAAAAATAATAAATGTCATAATCTAATCCAAGTGGACCTAAATGATAATATTTTATTCCTAAAGTTGTTTTTCGTCGATATAGACATGTCCAATAGAATTAGGACATGTGATAGGGTAATATTAATATCATTTTTACCCTTAATTACCCTATTTACTTTTAACCGTGGTAAATAAAAGTAAAAAGTTACTATTCACAAAAAATTATTTTTATCTTATTGAACCACATTTTCCTCTTTGATATTAACCGTGTCTCTTGGATTTTTAAAATTCTACTCACAGAAGCGGTAAAATTAAGTTTTACGTGAATTTCCAAATTCTCCAAGGAGGTGGGTAAAAGACGGTGAATAGTTCCATAAAATATTTATATATCTAAAATTATTCTAAAATAACTCTAATGAATTACATTGAACTTGTATAGGTATTATGTATCTATTTTTACCTTAATTAAATTTAAATAAAATAAATAATTATTTAAATAAAAATTCGTTTTTAAACTATAACTCAGTGTTTTTTCACTATTCATCAAAAAATTTAAAGTTTTCCGAAAAATACCAAAAAATCACCTTAGGCTAATTTCGATATTCTGAATCCAAAAATGAAGTCCATTTTTAAAGGTAAATTTTATAAAATTTTAAAAAGTGGGTATTACTATTCATAACGACTAGTTTGATTGGTTGTGGTGTGTGTTAGAACTCGAAGTTGCGTACAACACACGCTATTGCATTATTCAAAGGGAAACGTATCATGGAAGATTAGGGTGTTTCAACAGCTTTGTCTAATGTGATGGGTTGTCACACGGTCTGTGTGTTGTCCTTTTTCAAAAACTATATTTTATAAAATTACCAAAATGAGATAAATTCCTCAAAATAATCATAATATAATTTAACCACAAATGTTATCTCATACCTTGCATTTTCATCCCAAAATATAATAAATTGTAATTTCCTCAAACCTAATGATCATATAAAACCAAATGGTTATTTATAACTTTATCCATAAGAGAAAAGTTAATTATTCCTCAAATATCATTTTCACATGAAAAACTGCAGGGTTACAAATACAAGAGAAAATTATTCCAAAGTAATCCCATCAACAATGAGCACTAATACTTTTAAACATTTCTCCAACCATTTATTTCTACATAGCTTCTTCTTTGACCAAGAAAATATCCAATAGAATAGGGCATTCACTCAAGTAATGGTCAGGTCCCCTGCATTAATGACAAATGACTATAAATGGATTATTGGGACCATTTTTATTTTTTTCCATAGTACTCTTCATTTTTCCTCAGCAATTATTTACTTTATGTCCTTATTTCCCACACGTAAGGCATTTCTTTGTTCCATTGAGACACTTTCCGAGGTGTCTCCTTCCACATTTCTTGCATCATGGGAATTGAGGGTTCTTTTCTCCATGGTCTCCACTGCTGGAGCTCTTATTATTCATCACCTTTCTCTTCTTTGTTGAGTCTGGGAGTTGGTTAATATATATGTTGTTGATCATATTTTTGAAAAACTAATTTGGCATGAACACGATATCTTTTACTCCTATCAAAATTCCATTTTGTTTCTCATTTCCACCACCTTTCCCACCTTGTACATCATGATCAAAGTTACTATGACTTCCTTTGAATCCATCCATTGACTAAAACCAGAAAGCATTGTGTGAGTAACAGTAGTCATAAAATCATTTAGAGAATATCATGACACCATATTTTCAATTTGAAACACATTGGGATTAACCAAGGTCATTTAGTCTCATCTTATATTAAAATCCTTCAAATCGGTTTGTAAAGAAAATGTAAATTATCCTAAGAATATCCCCTGTGCGTGTCGTAACCAAGAGTGCAGCAAGTCCCGTTTTCATGCACCATTTCCCGTTCGAGTCTAGCTCAAAGTGGTGTTTTTGGGTTTTACCCCTAGGTACATCTCTGCTTGAGCCACCTCTATCTGGTCGTATCCAGACAGGGATGTATTTCTTGGAAAACTCACAAAATCTCTACAATACCAAAATTTTAGGAAGTTCTTTTATATTAATCCTCAAAGTCTATCTTAGGGATATGTTCTCTAACCAGAGTTTATCTAAATCTAGTTTTCAAGGTGTATACTAAACTTCCTCTGATACCAACTATAACACCCAGACCCTATAAGCCTAGAGTCAGTTCATTATTACATATCATTGGCATGATCACAAAATATCAAGTCTCTAAACATCGATTAGTTTAGTAGCCTTGGAAGTACTAGATATATTCATAAGGTTTACATTACATCATAAAATGGAAAACTACAAAAACATTGTATCCACAAACAACACTGAGATCCTAGAGACTATCCCTGCAGGTCAGTAATAAAATACTTATTCGCATCCTAGGAAAAATAAAACATAGAAATGGGTGATCTCAGATGCTCGGTAAGGACAATAATATAGCGGAAACTTTCATAAATAAGCATAAACATTTAAGAAAATGTATAAGACTAAAACAAAAGCCTTTTAAACCTCAACTTCAGAATAATATGGAAAATATAAAATCAAATAATGTCATTTACTTATTCACATAGATATTCTACTAGTCGAATAATCACATGAAATATCAATAGCCACGTTCATAATGATTGAATGCATAATTCCAGACTTTCATAACCACATAGTCAAAGCCTTGTGCTAAGACTACAAATAAGATTTTGTCAAGACCTTGTGCGAAGACACTAGTTTGTCTCATGAGACCTACCAATGCATCAAGGAGCTATATCGGGCTCCACCTGTCACTTATTAAGTCCAATTAATTCCTCATATGAAAGGGTTTAAATATAACATAAAAATTCATATTAAAACTAGCATACGAAATGTTAATACTTTATCCATAAACCATGAATGGTATAAAAATATCACATCCGTAGTCAAACATAACACATTAAATACAATATAGAAGATTTTATTGTAATAGATTAACCTCAATTGATAATAATTAAGGATATTTACATAAATGAAAATAATCATCAAAACCATTTGAGATAAATATCCCCCTTTTTCTTGAAAACATTCCAAAGTCACACTATTTTTCAAGAAGTCGTTTAAAAATAGATTTTTCAATCAAAGTGTCCCATACCACTTTGAGACTTTTAAGAGGAATTTTAATTTTAAAACTTTAATGCCCATATAAATAAATCCTTAAAACCATTTTTAAAA
The DNA here is from genome assembly GCA_963277665.1 of Viscum album. Lineage (NCBI taxonomy): Eukaryota > Viridiplantae > Streptophyta > Magnoliopsida > Santalales > Viscaceae > Viscum > Viscum album. The sequence goes on from OY728151.1 coordinate 1,997,997,762, forward strand.
CATGGACATTAATGAGAAAGATTTAGAATAATAAATCTTTAAAACATTTAAAATGATATTTTATTTAGAGTTTCTAACCAAAAGAGAGACATTTTAATACAAATAATTGAGGTAGTAAAAACTTTATAATATCATAAGAATAAAGGGATTCATGATACACTATGTCAAAGTACATTATATACATCATATAAAAGTGAATTGGTGCATAACAACAAAGAAGTCTCAATGGAATGTAAATTGAGATGAAATCCCTTATAAAGACAGTATCCTAAGGTAAAGGATAAATAAATAACATAAATTATGTGTGAAAAATATAAATACACTCAATATGATTTAATATTCAGTGTAAATCAATCAGAGGACATTCACACATATTCTTGTAAAAACAATACCAATGACTTTGATGTTTAACTCAATGAAAGGAAATTGAGTTAAGAATCAAGTTTATATCAATGACTTAAGAAATTATCAATGGAGTGATTATGTGTATCAAAATTATATCCACAAAAAGGGGAGTGGAAATTACTTCATAAATAATAAATTGTGATTCCACACATAATCTTGGAGTAAAATAATCAATGAAGTATGCGTAAATCCCACTAAGTGGAAATTGAAATTTGAAATTCCCTTACCAATTTGGTAACTTATGAAACATACAACCCATGAAAGAAGTATCATACAATGAAGATGTAAATACCCATACATTAAACTATATTACACCTAGAATACAATCATGGAGAGTACATATTCCACACAAAAGGAAATAGTGGCCAATATAACATGAATCTCACGGCAATAAAAAGTGAGATAAAAAACCCTTACTCCATTGTAATCCATCGAGTCGTGTGACCAAAAGTTAATAACCACAAAATTAATCACAAAATACCATGAATATAAAGATAATCGTGATATTATATATCAAATGTTAGTACACAATACACCACATGCAATAAATAAGTGGTGAACAATGGAAATATCATGGAATTAAAAGTGAGATAAGAAATCCCTTACTTTGTACTTTTCCTTGGTTGAGGGTAGTTTAACCTCCTTTATAATGGTGAAATACTTTTTATTAAATTATAAAAGAATCGTATACATTAATATGATCTTTTAATATAGCTTTGTTAATAATATTTTAGTATTATCGTCATTTCGGGTGTTAACTGATTCATTTTCCTTTATATGATTTGTTTCATAAGTAGTGTTTGTTTGGAATAGGATGTATCTTATTAATATTCAGAATGATATTAAGTATTTAAACATTATTTTTAATCATCTAATGAAAATTAGTCTTGAATGGATTACAACGGGGAATGAATCTCATCACGTTCATGGAGATGGTAATCTGTACATACGCACGAGTGACAATATCATTCATTTGATATTAAAATAATATATAATTGGATATTATATAATATATAAAGAATAATTTTCATGTTATATTTATTATTTAAATCAATTACACATCATTATTATACACATCCAAATAATAATGTATTGAATAACAATTACACCACAACGTGGAGACGGTAAGTCGTACGTACGCACGTATGGTGACATGTCATTCAAAGGATTGATAGAATAATGAATATGGTTGTACCATATTTATAATAACATCATAGTATATATAATATACTAGAGTTATTATTTTATAATGTAAACAAAAAATAAAGAGGAAGTGGAAGAATAAAGGAACTTGAAAGCGGTGATGAAATATTTACTTCTTCTTCGGGTTCTTCCCTTTGATTTGATCAAAAGGGCTCTTTATGTTAGAATTCAGACTAAAAGAAGGCCTCTAGGATGAAGTGAGGACAGTTTATAGGGTATTTTGGAAGAGTTTTTCCGAGACAAAAGGCTTTGAAGGTGTGAATTTTAGGTAAGGGGGAGTTACCTTTTATAAGAGGGGTGAGGGGCAACTTAGGAAAAGCTAGAAATGTTATTTTATAATAAAAAAAATTGGTTTCTAATGGAAAACAAATGAATTATTTAAAGTCTAATGTGGGTATGGGTCAAAAAAACACTCAACCAATATGTTTTAGACAACTTTGGGTCATTATATTAACCATATCTTTTAGATTTAACTCTTAGTTAAATAGTTTGACATTTACCATGTCTCTTTGTATTTTTATATTATATGGTTAATAAACATACTATATACATCCAAGAAAACCCCAAGTGGTTCATTAATGATACACCTATCATTATATAAGTGTTTTTTCCAAACATTAGATTTTTAGGAATAGAATATAAATTAGTAATATAATATTTGTTTTAAAAACTCTTTTCTGTCAATTTTCAGACTATTTGGTATTTTGTTTTTGCTAAATTTATAACAGCCTTATTACTTCGAAAAAAATTCATATAACCAACTCTAACATGTCATATTAACCTATAAAATTACTTTAATTCATAAAAAGTCTCAAATTATATTTATTTGGATATTTATAATATCAAATATTTTAATATTTCATTAATTAGGTAATTACTACATCATCATTGTGTCATAAATAAATTAAATTATTTAATGTCGAAAAATTATAAATAAAATACCATTATGTAGGAAATATTTTTATATTTCTAATAAATAATTATAATAGAATTTATCTTATGTATAACCCTATAATAAAAATGGTTTAGTTATTAAGCTTTGAATTTAACACTTCCAACTCTTCTTTGAATTAAATAATAATAAATATCCTAATCTAATCCAAGTGGACCTAAAGGATCATATTTTATTTATAAGGTTGTTTTTGGTTGAATTATACTTATACAATAGAATTATTACATGTTTTAGGGTAATTATAATATCATTTTACTCTTAATTACCCAATTTACTTTTAACCGTGGTAAATAAAAGTCAAAAGATACTATTCACCAAAAATTATTTTTATCTTATTTAACCACATTTTACTTACTGATATCAACCCTGTCTCTCATATTTTTGAAATTAAATTCACAAAAGTAGTAAAATTAAGTTTTATTAAAATTTTCAAATGCTCCAAGGATGTGGGTAAAAGACGGTTAAAAAGTTCAATAAAATTTTTATACATGTAAAATTATTATAAACTGACTCCAATGAATTAAATTGAACTTATATAGGTATTATGTATATATTTTTACCTAAAATAAATTTAAATATAATAAATAATTATTTAAATAAAAATTTGGTTTTAAAATATAACCGAGTGTTTTTCACTATTCATCAAAAAATGAAAGTTTTCAGAAAATTATAAAAAATCACCCTAAGATAATTTTGATATTACGAATCCAAAAATGAAGTCCATTTTGAAAGATAAAATATATAAAATTTCAAAAAGTGTGTATTAATATTCATAACGGTTACTTTGATTGGTCGCGGTGTGTTAGAATCTCAAAGTTGCGTATAATGCAAGCTATTACATTATACAAAGGAAAACATATCGTGGAAGATTGGGGTGTTACATTATTTTCCCCTTTTGGAAACTACATCCTCGCAATTTTTAAAATTGGGCTTGGGAACATAATTTAAAGTCCCACATCGGAAAAATATTCAATAAAACTATCACTTTAAAATAAAGAAAGATAAGTACAAAGGTCACCCGTGATAACCCACACTATTATTCCATGTTGGAAAACATGGATATGGAAGATAAACTAAGTGTCAAGTTCTGATAAAGATGGATGGAAAACATGGTCAGGAGAAAGTTAACAACAAGAAAACCACAAACTTGTGATGGGACAAACGGTTATTAGTTTCCCAGTAGGAAAAGTAAACGGACAATGTTTTTTTTAAGTTACATTTCATAAAGATGAGGAATTTATTTATGAGATTGACTAAGAACATAAAAAGATATACTTACTTTTTAAGTAGAGTTTCATTCTTTAATAAATTTCTACCACTAACTCATTTTTTTCAAATGATGAGTATTCAAGATAACTTGGTCACACCGGAAGAGATAGAATCAACTTCTATAGAATCACATGATCCACAAAGGAAAAAATATATATTTACCTTGTCTTTAGAGATTAATCAAAACCAAAACGGTTAGTACAAGATCATATGATCCCCCAAAAGGATATTCCTTTAGTGAAAGAAACAATAATATTAATTTCTTTAATTAAACCAACAATACCCCAAAGTTAAATAAATACCATTCAATAAACAATTGTCCTTAAAATCCTTCAATATAATCCAAACTAATATTGAAGCCCGAAACATAGAAGAATTTGGTTATGTAGTCTTCCACGTTAAATTATATCTCCAAATGTCATCGACAACTCTTAAAGTCACATACTTAAAATTAATTAACCTAATCACATATTATCTACTATAGGTTAATCATTTCCATAAATAACCCAAATCACTATAAATTTACAATAAAAACATAGATAAAAATCCACCATTACTCCTCAAATGAAATCCCGTAGTATTCTATTTTCCTTAGGCATATAGTGTTCCCAATAGTGCAAACCTCTTCCAAAATAACATTTATCAGTTAATCACCAAATCATTTTCTTATACAAAGGGAATTTATTTTATAAGAAATAATATCCCAAATCAACTTATTATTGATTAATAAAATTATTTAATTAAAAATAATTAGTCACACTAACCAGGGACTTAACATAGTCCAGTGGTAGGTGATAAATCCCAATCACACTCTGGTTGTGGGTTCAATTCCCACAGCTTTGTCCGACGCGATGGGTTGTCACACAGTCTGCGTGTTGTCCTTTTTCAAAAACCATATTTTATAAAATTACCAAAATGAGATAAATTCCTCAAAATAACCATAATATAATTTAACAACAAATGTTATACCATACCTTCCATTTTCATCCCAAAATATAATAAATTGTAATTGCCTCAAAACAAATGATCATATAAAACCAAATGGTTATTTATAACTATATCCACAAGAGAAAAGATAATTCTTCCTCAAATATCATTTTCACATGACAAAATACAGGGTTACAAATACAAGAGAAAATTATTCCTAAGTAATCCCATCAACAAAGAGCACTAATACTTTTAAACATTTCTCCAACCATTTAATTCCACATAGCTTCTTATTTGACCAAGAAAATATCCCGTAGAATAGGGCATTCACTCGGGTAATGTCCAGGTCCCCTACATTAATGAAAAATGACTAAAAGTGGATTCTTGGGACCATTTTTATTTTCTTCCATAGTACTCTTAATTTTTCCTCATCAATTATTTACATTATGTCCTTATTTCCCACACATAAAGAATTTCTTTTTTCCATTGAGACACTTTCCTAGGTGTCTCCTTCCACATTTCCTGCATGATGGAAATTTAGGATTCTTTTGTCTATGGTCTCCACTGCTGGAGCTCTTATCATTCATCACCTTTCTCTTTTTTGTTGATGCTGGGAGTTGGTTAATATATATGTTATTGTTCATATTTTCGGAAAACTGATTTGGAATGAACACAATATCTTTTACGCCTATCAAAATTCCATTTTGTTTCTCATTTCCACCATTGTTCCCACCTTGTACATCATGCTCAAAGTTACTATGACTTACTTGTAATCCATCCATTGACTAAAACTAGAAATCATTGTGTGAGTAACAGTAGTCATAAAATCATTTAGATAATATCATGACACCATATTTTCAATTTGAAACACCTTAGGATTAACCAAGGTCATTTATTCTCATCTTATATTAAAATTTTTCAAATCATTTTTTAAAGAAAATTTAAATTATCCTAATAATATCCCCCGGGAGTGTCGTAACCAAGAGTGAAGCAAGGCCCATTTTTGTGCACCAGTACCCGTTCAAGTCTAGCTCAAAGCAGTGTTTTCAGGTTTTACCCCTAGGTACATATGTGCTAGAGCCACCTCTACCTGCTCATATCCAGACAGGTTTGTATTTCTTGGAAAACTCACAAAATCTCTACAATACCAAGATTTTAGGAATTTCTTCTATACTAATCCTCAAAGTCTATATTAGGGATATGTGCTCTAATCAGAGTTTATCTAAATCTAGTTTCCAAGGTTTATACTAAACTTCCTCTGATACCAACTATAACACCCCGACCCCAGAAGCCCAGAGTTGGTGAAACATTAATTATCATTGGAATGATAAAAAAAGATCAAGTCTCGAAAGACTGATTATTTTAGTAGCCTTAGAATTACTATATGCATTCATAAGGTTTACATTACATCATAAAATGGAAAAATACAACAACATTGTATCCATAGACTATAGTGAGATCCCATAGACTATCCCTGCAGGTCAGTCATAATATACTTCTTCGCATCCTGGGAAAAATAAAACATAGAAAGGAGTGATCTCAGATGCTCAGTAAGGATAATAATATAGTGGAAACTTTCATAAATAAGCATAAAAATTTAAGGAAATCTATAAGACTAAAACAAAAGCCTTTTAAACTTGAACTTCATCATAATATAGAAAAGGGAAAATAAAATAATTACATTTACTTATTCACATGGATATTCTACTAGTCGAATAATCACATGCAATATCAATATCCATGTTCATAATGATGGAATGCATAATTCCAGACTTTCATAACCACATATTCAAGGCCTTGTGCTAAGACTAAAAATAAGATTTTGTCAAGGCCTTATTCCAAGACACTAGTTTGTCTCATTAGACCTACCGATGAATTGAGGAGCTATAGTAGACTCCACCCATCACTTATTAATTCCAATTCATTCCTCATATGAAAGGGTTTAAATATAACATAAAAATCGTATTAAAACTAGCATACGAAATGTCAACACTTTATCCATAAACCATGAATAGTATAAAAATAGCACATCCATAGTCAAACATAACTCATTAAATACAATATGGAATATTGTATTGTAATATATTAACCTCAATAGATAATAATGAAGGATATTGACATAGATGAAAATAATCATCAAAACCATTTGAGATAAATATCCCCCTTTTTCTTGAAAACATTCAAAAGTCACACTATTTGTCAAGAAGCCATTTAAAAATAGATTTTTGAATCAAAGTGTCCCATAACAATTTGTAGCTTTTAAAAGGAATTTTAATTTTAAAACTTTAATGTCCATATAAATAAATCCTTAAAACCATTTTTAAAATAGGGACATTAATGAGAAAGATTTAGAATAATAAATCTTTAAAACATTTAAAATGATATTTTAGTTAGAGTTCCTAAAAAAAATAGAGACACTTTAATACAAATAATTGAGGTAATAAAAACATTATAATATCATGAGAATAAAGGGATTCATGATATACTATGTCAAAGTGCATTATATACATCATATAAAAGTGAATCGGTGCATAACAACAAATAAGTCTCAATGGAATGTAAATTGAGATGAAATCCCTTATAAAGACAGTATCCTAAGGTAAAGGATAAATCAATGACATAAATTATGTGTGAAAAATATAAATACACTCAATATTATTGAATATTTAGTGTAAATCAATCAGAGTACATTCACACATATTCTTGTAAAAACAATACCTATGACTTGGATGTTTAACTCAATGAATGGAAATTGAGTTAAGATCAAGCTTATATCAATGACTTGAGAAATTATCAATGGAGTGATTATGTGTATCAAAAGTATATCCACACAAAGGGGAGTGTAAGTTACTACATAATTAATAAATAATTATTCCATACATAATCTTGGATTAAAATAATCAATGAAGTATGCGTAAAGCCCACTGAGTAGAAATTGAAATTTGAAATTCCCTTACTAATTTGGTAACTTATGAAACATACAACCCATGAAAGTAGGATCATACAATGAATATGTAAATACAAATAAATTAAAGTATATTATACCTATAATACAATCATAGACAGTACATATGCCACACAAAAGGAAATAGTGGCCAATATAGCATGAATCTCATGGGAATAAAAAGTGACATGAAAAACCCTTACTCCATTGTAATATATCGAGTAGTGTGAAAAAAAGTTAATAACCACAAAATTAATCACCCAATACCATGAATATAAATAGAATCATGATAATATATATCAAATGGCAGTACACAATACACTACATGCAATAAATAAGTGGTGAATAATGGAAATATCACGGAATTAAAAGTGAGATAAGAAACCCCTTACTTTGTACTTTTCTTTGATCGAGGGTAGGTTAAACTCCTATATAATGGTGAAATAATTTTTATTAAATTATACAAGAATCATGTATATTAATATGATATCATATATGATATTTTAATATAGCTTTGTTAATAATATTAGAGTATAATCGTCATTTGGGGTGTTAACTGATTCATTTTCCTTTATATGCACTGTTTCTTAAGTAGTGTTTGTTAGGAATAGGATGTATCTTATTCATATTCATAATTATATTAAGTATTTAAACATTTTTTTAATCATCTGATGAAAATTAGTCTTGAATGTATTACGATGGGAAATGAATCTCATCGCGTTGGTGGAGACGGTAATCCGTACGTACGCACGAGTGACAATATCATTCATTTGATATTAAAATAATATACAATTGGATGTTATATCATATATACATAATAATTATCATGTTATATTTATTATTTACATAAATTACACATCATTATTATACCCATCCAAATAATAATTTATTGAATAACAATTACACCACGACATGGAGACGGTAAGTCGTGCATACGCACGTATGATGACATGTCATTCAAAGGATGGATATAATAATGAATATGGTTGTACCATATTTATAATAACATAATAGTATATAGAAGATACTGGAGTTATTATTTTAGATTGGAAACAAAAAATAAAGAGGAAGTGGAAGAATAAAGGAACTTGAAAGAGGTGGTGAAATATTTACCTCTTCTTCGCGTTCTTCCCTTTGATTTGATCAAAAGGGATCCTTATGTTGGATTTCTGAATAAAGTAAGGTCTCTAGGATGAAAGGAGGATAGTTGAGAGGGTATTTTGGCAGTGGTTGTCCGAGACAATAGGTTTTGAAGGTGTGAATTTTAGGGAAGGGGGGGGTGCCCTTTTATAAGAGGGGTGAGGGGCACCTTAGGAAAAGCTAGAAATATTATTTTATAATAAAATCATTTTCAGTTTATAATGGATAAAAATGAATTATTTAAAGTATAAGGTGGGTATTGGTCAAAAAAAACTCAACCAATAGGTTTTATAAAGGTTTGGGTCATTATATTAAACTTATCTTTTATATTTAACTCTTAGATAAATAGTTTGACATTTACCATGCCTCTTTGTATTTTTATATTATATGGTTAATAAACTTACTATATACTTCCAAGCGAACCCCAAGTGGTTCATTAATGATACACCTATCATTATAAAAGTTTTTTAGCCGAACCTTATATTTTTAGAAATAGAATATCAATTAATAATATAATATTTGTTTTAAAAACTCTTTTATGTCAATTTTGACACTATTTGATATTTTGTTTTTTCTAAATTTACAACAGCATTATTACTTCGAAAAAAAATCATCTAACCAACTCTAACATGTCATATTAACCTATAAAATTACTTTAATTCATAAAAAGTCTCAAATTACATTTATTTGGATATTTATAATATCAAATATTTTAATATTTCATTAATTAGGTAATTACTACATCATCATTGTGTCATAAATAAATTAAATTATTTAATGTATAAAAAAATAAATAAAATACCATTATGTAGGAAATATTTTTATATTTCTAATGAATATTTATAATCGAATTTATCTTATGTATAACCATATATTAAAAATGGTTTAGTTATTAAGCTTTGAATTTAACACTTTTAACTCTTCTTTGAATTAAATAATAATAAATGTCCTAAACTAATCCAAGTGGACCTAAATGATCATATTTTATTCCCAAGGTTGTTCTTTGTCGAATTATACTTATCCAATAGCATTAGGACATGTATTAGGGTAATTTTAATATCATTTTTACCCTTAATTATCCTATTTACTTTTAACCGTGGTAAATAAAAGTCAAAGGTTACTATTCACCAAAAATTATTTTTATCTTATTGAACCACATTTTACTTACTGATATCAACCGTGTCTCTCAGATTTTTGAAATTCAATTCACATAAGCGGTAAAATTAAGTTTTATTCAAATTTTCAAATGCTCCTAGGAGGTGGCTAAAAGACGGTTAAAAAGTTCAATAAAAATTTTACATATCTAAAATTATTATAAACTAACTCCAATGAATTACATTGAACATATATAGGAATTATGTATATATTTTGACCTAAAATAAATTTAAATAAAATAAATAATTATTTAAATAAAAATTCAGTTTTAAACTATAACTCAGTGTTTTTCACTATTCATCATAAAATGAAAGTTTTCAGAAAATTAAAAAAATCACCCAAAGCTAATTTTGATATTCAAAATCCAAAAATGAAGTACATTTTGAAAGATAAAATCTATAAAATTTCAAAAAGTGGGTATTACTATTAATAACGGCTAGTTTGATTGGTCGCGGTGTGTTAGAATCTCGAAGTTGCGTACAATGCAAGCTATTACATTATTCAAAGGGAAACGTACTATGGAAGCTTGGGGTATTACAGTCCTTGCATATGAATCTCATAATTTGAGGCCTCATGAGAGAAATTATGTGACGCATGACCTTGATCTAGCAGCAGTTGTCCAAGCCTTACATTGTTAGAGACACTATCTGTTTTTTGAGCACTTTGTGGTGTATACTAATCACAAAAGCCTCAAGTATATCTTTTCTCGGTATGACTTGAACCTAATAAAGTGGATCTGGGTCAAATATCTACAATAATTTGATTTTTAGATTTCCTATATGCTGAGAAAGGGAAATGTGGTCACTGATACACGGAGTTATAAAACTCAAACACAGGCCGTACAGGAAGCCAATTATGAATTGAAGTTAATGGCCCACTTTTCTGAAATTCATCTAGAGTTTCATGATAGTTGCAAGTAGTTTTAACTATCACCCTTAAGAGTTACATATTCCCTCCTTGAGAAGGTTAATAGTAGGCTGTTTTCAAATCTTAAAGGCTTGGTTCTCTATGAGAGTATATCAAGAGATAACCCACCTCTGGATTGTTCTGTAGATAGAGACGATGTCCGGCGTCCATGTGGGAATATCTGGGTTCCCATAGAGAAGAGAGAGGAGTTGATGAAAGAGTCCCACACATCTCAATGGTATGTTCATCCAGAAATCTCAAATATGTATTGAGATATATGATGCTAGTATTGGAAGCCTGGAATGAAACGTCTGATTAAAGGCTTTATCACTAGGTGTTCCACCTGTCAGTAGGTGAAGGCGGAGCACCAGAGACCTGTAGGCTTGTTAAAACCACTTCCAAAACCAGAATGAAAATGGGAAGATGTTGATATGGATTTCTTAGTCATCTTACCAAGGTCATTGAGGGGTAGATATGCTATCTGGGTAGTCATTAACCGACTAATGAAATCATTCCACTTCATTCCTATTCGGGAGACTTTCTCAGTTGATGAAATGGAAAGCTTGTATGTCTGTGAGATCACACAACTACATGGGGTTCCTAATACTATCATTTCAAATCGGGACTCTCATTTCACTTTAGATTTCTTATAGGTTTTTCATAAAGATGTGGGGACTCAGGTGCTTCTAATAATTTCTTTTCACCCTGAGATCGATGGAAAATCAGAATGGATAGTACCGGTTCTAGAGGATATGCTCTGAGCATCTTTCCTTGATTTCGATGGTTCATTGGAGAATCATATCCCTCTCACTGAGTACGCTTATAATAACATTTTTCATGAAATGATTCATATGGATCCTTTTGAGGCCTTTTATAGTAGGCCATTTCATTCACCCTTATGCTAGCCAGAGGTAGGTGAGGCAACCCTACTAGGTAATTATCTTGTTTGGGAGACTTCAAAACAGGTTTAGTAGATTAGGAAGCGTATGACTACTACTCAGTCTCGACAGAAATATTATGTTGATCTCCGTTGATGACCTCTTTATTTTTTTATTTGGGATTTTGTTTTTCGTTGGGTATCACCTAGGCTAGGTCATAGACGGTTAAGGGAGTATGGAAAGTTGTTGCCTCATTATGTCGAGCTGTTTGAAATTCTAGAGAGAGTTGGGCCAGTAGCCTATTGGTTTCTATTACCTTAGAGTTATTTTTCCATGAACAATGTCTTTCACGTCTCACATATTAACCAATATCATGTCGACCTGTCTCATACTTTTGATCCTGAGGAAGTTGAGTTTCATGTTGATGCTACCTTTGAGGAGTATCCAGTACACATCACTGACTGAAGCATGAAGTCTCTTCGAGGTAAGTTTTTCCCTCTCGTATGGGTGTTATGAAATAACATATGATTATAGGATGAGACTTGGGAGAGGGAATCTGACATATATTCTCAATGTCCAACGTTTTTCTCAAACATTGTTTCTTTACCCTTGGAAGGAGAACTCGAGGGGGGAGTTTTTTTAAGGGGGAAGAATTTAAGAACCCGTTTTTTCACTCAGGTGTGGATAATTTAATTTTTAGTATAAATAATTACTTTGAACCTAATATGGGTCAAAAATGAGTTAGTAAAGGCTCCAAGGGTGTCTGGGGCTTGTTCAGAGCTCGGAACCCATCTTTTTGTGGAAAATAGGCTTGGCGCACGGTTTAGAGTAAACCATGCGGATTGTGTTTTTTCAGATAAAGCCACCTCATATGGTTGGTGCATGGTTTTACAACCTAACCATGCAAACTCACCTTTTCCCAGGTACTCATGCATGGCTTGCACACTATTTGATCAAACCATGTGGCCAAACTATTTGACCAGATCTATCTCGCACCGTTTTTTCATGGTTTGACAAACCATGTGGACAAACCGTGTGTGGTCTAATCTTATGGGTAATTTTACAGATTTTCAATTAATGATCTATTAGTCCTCCTCCTTCCTCCTAATCTAAGAACAAGATGGATTTTCCTCCATTTTCACCCATTTGGAACTTTTTGAAGGCCAAATTTTGGGATTAATATATCTCATTTGTCTTACATCTAATCGAGCTTATATTCTTTATGTTGGATGCACAATGGTAATTACTCAAGTCCTCTTTATTCATTCTTCTCTTTTTCTCTCGACCTAGATATCTCCATGTGAGAGTTTTTCACATTTTCTTAGATCTACTCTGATTTGAGGCAAATCAGGGGTTGATACTAGAGGAGAAGGATCGTACTACCCTAAGGTGGGTGGTTTATAACTCATCCCAAAAGTTTTTTGTTTTTGGAATATTAGTATGGGGCCCACTAGTTTCTTTGGAAGCAGTTTCATAAATTTACATGCCAGGATTATACTTGATATAATCTTATGGTTATACTCTTTTTAAATATGTGATTAGTTGTTAGTGGTTAAACCCACAACTCAATTCATCTCATGTCGAAGGTTGTGCCATTATTAGGTTTTACCGTTTCGGCACGTTTAAGCCACCGTTCAGGTGTAATCTTTCTTACTCTTTCTAAATGTGGGTCTTCTTATAATAAATGATTTTTTAATAATGATGATTTCATAATGGCATGTACCATTTATGCTCACCACTTAAACAACCTAAGGTAAGTGCTTCCAAATGATTATTAAATGTGAAATGGAAAGTATACTAAGTATATAAATTGGCCCTAAAAATGATATTGAATAAAGGTTAAATGTTCATCACACCCACCTTGCCATGTTAATGGAAGGTAGCAGAGTGAACCTCTCTAATTGAATATTCCTTAATGGTTAATTTAGACTTTATTAAATGGTTGAAAAGAAACTTCTCTTGAATATTCTTTTTTTTCAACGATCATTATGGAAAGGATTTAAGTAATATTTTATCTTTAAATAATGATAATAATATCATAAATTACATATTTTTTCTTTTAATATACATATAAATATAACCCATGTGGTTTTGGGGATGAAAAGAGATCCACATCACTTCGTGAAACTATATAATATACATAATAATTAGAACTCTCATGTGTACGTACAAACTATTGTCTCCATGATCCTAACATACTTCTTTTCTCAAAACCATCTTTCATGATAGGTATTAAAAGTATAATTGATGTATAAATATAATAAATATTTTATTATTATTATTATTATATATATTATGAAACTATATAATATACATAAGAATTAGAACTTTCATGATAAATCATGAATGAGAAAACATGGAAATAAACACTTGAAACAATGAAAATAATGAAATATTATTAACAAAAGGGTGATAATATGTTATAAAAGGATAATATATGATATTAAAAATATTAATATGGTTATATTATAATTTAATAACATATTTAAAACAACTATAAATGAGGTTAAATCATGTTCAACCAAAAGGAATCATGAGGTAATGGACTTTGTCTCAATTTCCCTTTATTGCGGGATATTGTAATGTTATGAACCTAATTTATTTTATATGGTGTATATACTACCCCTTTGAAATGTAATATCATTATTAATTAAAAATTAATGGTATTTTAAGTTTCAATTTGAATCATTTTATCCATTTTGATTTGACATGAAAATTACCATGTGGTAATGATTTTTATAACTCAATTCCTTTTCACTAGGTTATATTACTTCTTATTTATCGTTTATATTCTTAGATTATCTGTCTAATTAATTTTTAATATCTAATTTTTTATTTTACTTGTTTTATGTGTATTTATATTTGATATGAATAATCTATTAATTTATTAATTCTCACCTCAACATTATGATCATTTTAATGGTTTTTTTCACAATCACATTCCAATCAAGATTTTTTATAATTGAATTTACAATAAAGAAATATTTTTTATCATTATTTGATAAACCCTTTAATTTTCTTATCCACTAGTTATTCATGAACTTTTTCAAGTAATTTTACTATTTTTATACCCTTTGGTACATAAAATTATTGATAAAATGTTTTAATAAAATCCTATTTCATTTCTCTATTTGGTTGGAAATCCTTTTTCTTTCAAAACCATGTTTTCTAAAAATGTTTTAGAAAATGTATTTAACCATTTTAAAAATGATTTATTAAATAAATTTTTACCAATTTTTACTTTTTATAAAAAAATTGAAATGAATTTTCATGTCATTTTCAAAACATTTCTTGTTTAGATTTTACCAAAAAAGTGAAAGGAATGTTTGTTTTAACATACTCATCATGTATGAAATTTCATGCCATCATGACCAATCAATGTTTTAAATATTACTTTATAATTTTTCATTGTTATTTTCAAATAATTATTGTCAAAAAAAAGTAGTGAACATTTAGTTTTAAATTTTTATTTTCAAAATGAAAATGATATTTTCCTCAAGAATGTTTTTCAAGATCTTCTTATGGTATTTATATTCATAAATGACAATAACCATTTATTCTTAAATCAATGGGTATACATTGGATGGATACTATCCTTATTCAATATATGTATGTTTTATGATAATTTTGACCAATGAAATTATTATCATTCATTTTCTTGATTCATTTTTTACAGTCATTAACTTTTGCTTGAAATGTTCACTTTCTTATGATCAATGAACATTAAATTTCACCAAAATATCCATATTATTTATAATGTAAATAATTATTACTTAAAAAGTATTTCATTTTTACATATGGCATTTTACTTTTAAAGTTATTTGATTGAATTTCAAAATTTTGATAAATCTGTATTATTTAATCAATAAATATATTTTATGATAAGGCACATTGTTCATGAATTAAATAAATTATTCAATATATGAGGAAAGATTTTGACATGTAATGATGAGTGTGGCCTATAATTATATATCTCTCTGATTAATTGATAGTACCATGAGTTGAATCAATAATCTTGCATTAAATAGGTTTCTACCTGTACTTTTAAATCATCTTGTGAAAGGTCTGGACTGTAGAGGTATCATGATGCCTAAGATAATGACGTTTGATAATTAATAATTTCTTTCATTAAGAACTCATTTATTATTATCCATGATATTTTCACAATAATATTATCTCCATATTCATTTAATTCTCGTTTTATTGATTAAATGGAATATGTTTTCAGTTATTTACCTTTCTATATTGATTATACCTTATCTTATTATCCATGATATTTTCATAATGATATAATTTATGGATGAATTTCACTCTTTGTTTATTGATTATATGGAATGTGTTCTTAGTTATTTTCCTTAACATATTGATTATTCTTTATTTATTCATGATATATTCAATTATACTTAACCCTTACTAAGAATTTGAGCTCAACCATATTTTTTTTACATTCCCAAGAATCCAGGAAGTGTACTATAAATGATATGAAAGGATATTCTTGAGGGAATAATGATATTCTTGAACAAAAATTATATTATAATTTTTGTTTTCAAATTTAATATAGTAATCATGTATGTATCTAGTTTTCCAAGACTACTAAACTATCAGGTCCTTCATAATTTGATTCCTTGTATCTTATGCCGATGTAATAAAGTAGAAATTGACTCTAGGATATTGGGGTATGGGTCATTATAGTTGGTATCAATGTAATTTTAGTAGAAACCTTGTTAACTAGATTTGGGAAAAAATATATTATATAATATAACCCTATGAATTACTTGTAGGATAAGTATATAAGAACATCCTAAATTTTTGGCAAGGTAACTATTATGTGGTTTTTCTTAGAAATACGTCCTTGTATGGATACTATAAGTGGACATGGTTCTAAAATATATGAACCTAGGGATAATAAATTTGAAAAGGTGCATTGGTCTTGACCTAATCATCACCAAGTTCATGAAAAAAGGTCTTACTATGAACCTAGTTTGACACTCCTGGGGGATACACTTAGGATAATTCACATTTTCTTTTCAAACCATCATGAAGTATTTAAATAGATGATAATAATGAATGATCTAGGTTAAACATATAGTGTATTAGATTTAAAATAAGGTGTTATGATTTAAAAATATTATATATTATTATATATATTTTCCACTATGATTATTGATGATCAAACTATGATTCCATTTTTGGTCAATAATTAGAACCTAAAGGAATCATGTTAACATTGAATATAAAGAAAAATGTGGTGATTATGTGAAATAAAATGTGATTATAAAAGGATTTAAATATATCATGATTATTTCTAATTATTTATCCCAAAATATTATTAACAACTTGTACCTTAACCAACTCTTAGACTCACCAAATAATAGAAGGATAGAGTTTTCTAATAGATCGAGTGGTGGGGACCATGGTGGAAAGAAGGATTGATTTCCATCATGTCAAAAAACTGTAAAGCGACACCTAAGAAAGTGTCTCTGTGGAATGGGAAAATTATTTCTGTCTTTAAAATAATGGAATAATGAAAAGATTTGGAAAGGAAAAATAAAGAGTATAATGGAAGGAAATAAATCTCATATTAGGGATCCCTTTATAGTTCATTGTCTTAAATTTGGAGAACCTAGGAATTATCCAATTCAATTACCTCTTCTAAAAGTTTACACATAGACTAAGGAAGTAATTATGTTGAAATAAAATGGTTTAAGTATTTACGTATCAAGATACATGAATTAAATTGTAGAAGTATTTTTAACATGAAACGTCTGAAGATTTTGTTAAACATTAGAAGAATATATGTCTTTATTAACTTAAGAGTTATGGATACAATCATGGATTTTTTAGTTTAAGATTGAACATAAGATCAAATTCTTAAACATGCCTTTTTAGGTTTTATGTTATGGGATTCTACCAAGATTAAGGATATTTTGGGAGAAATTTATGGCATTTATATGTTTTAGTGAAACTTTTATTTAAGGAAGAATTCAAAAACTATTTTTGGAGTAAGTTTAAATGTATTGGTAACCAGTAAGGTTTATATTATCATTGATGTTATATTAATTGTAGAAAATTTTGATTTTGGAATGCTATAAGAATTATATTAATATAATTTTGAAAAAAGTACAACTCGTTACATCTAGTGAAGGCCATGGATATTGAACCCAAAGCTGAAGAATGATAAGGGCTTAACGCCAACCAATGGCCTACGTGATGTCTTGGATAATATGTCATTATAAATACTTAAATGGTTTTATGAATAAATATTAATGATGAACCAATGGTTTTACTATTTAGGTTTATATTTTAATGTATTATATTGGATAACTTTTTTTAACTATATTGATTTTGGAAAATATTTATAGATAGATAGAAATACTTCTCACTCTTTTCTAGATGTTATGATTAGTTAGAAGTAGATTTTAGTGCTTCGGGAATAAAAAATATATTTTTTATATTAATTTCTTAGAGTAAGTTATGAATTTTAAATTGATTGAGGTGTGACCAAAGGATTAAATTGTGCTTGTGAAATAGGAATATATCAAGTAAGTATATTACCTTATATTCATAGACAATAAAATAATTCATCAAATCAATAAAAATAATATTAAAAAAATTATACTAAAACAATAATTTTTTTTAAACCAATGGCTTTCTAAATCATCACATATTTATGGTTTTTAGGCCCTTGTCTTTCAATTTATCATTCACATTATTTTGATCAATGACCTCTATCACTCTCTAAAATTATTTATGTTTTTCTTCAATTTCCATATCTTCACTTGCCAACAATGTTCTCGGATGTAAAAACCTAGTTATATGTTATTATAGATGACCTTAATACTCCCTTTATCTCTTATTAATATTATTTTTTATCACTTTTTAAAATTTAGGTTTTCAACAAAATAATTTTAAAATATCAAACCCTTGATTACTGAGAATATAACACCAAAAAATTATAAAATAAAAACATTGTATTTTATTTTGTATGAAACATGAAAAAACAAGCCTAAAAAACCCATGAAATATATTTCTTTAAATTTAATCTCTTATATATATTGTGGAACATGCAAACCCGAGTCTAAATGAACTGTAATATAGTATATCGTTATAACCTAGTTGTTAAATTGCTAGGTATGAATAGTACTAACTAAATTATAAAAATTATATGGTTTAAAAATTTATAAAATAAATAAAATGTATATATATTTATTATATATAAAATTTGAAACATTTTAAAGAAAATTAAATATTTTATAAAAAATAGTATTTTCCTAAAAGGCGGTTTCATCGTGCTTTGCACACATAATTTATATTTAATTTTAACCAATTTTAGAAAATTTATTTAAAAAAATAAAATTCATTTTTGAAATAATAATATATAAATTATCTTAGGGTTATTATTTATTTTTATGAAAAAGTTTCATTTTTTGATGAATATTGAAAAATACTGAATTTTAATTGAAAACTACCTTTTTATTTAAATTTTTTATTATGTAAAATTATATTTTTAATTGGTTTTAAACTAAAATTAGTTCAATTATATAAAAATTAATCAAATTTTATTCATTTTAATAATTTTCATATTTAATTTTTATATAACAACTTTGTAAACTTTTGAATATTTTCTATTTAAAAACTCGCTTTCTCATCACGTATGTGGGATTAATTTTAAATTATATTTTTAAAATTATGTGAATGAAGTTTTTTTAAATGTATTAAATATTTTTAATATTAATAATTTAAATTATATAATAATATCAAATTAATTTTTGACCAATATGAATTGTGAAAACATTAAAAATTATTTACCACGGTTAAGGTAAAAATGGTTTTACCTGGGGTTAAACTAAAAACATAAGGGTTAAAATGACTTTAAACTTGTATAAAATATATTTAATGGAAATATTTAGACCTTATAACTTATAATTATTAATAATAATCTATTTTATACCCTTTTTCTTTTGAATAATGTTTTTACACCTTTTTCTTTTCAAAAATTACAAGTGTACCACTCACCTCACTTATAAAAGGACACCCCCTCTCCTCTATTATTCACACCTTCAATCCATTTTTTGTTCTGAAAATACCTACCCAAATCAATTAAAAAATTCAATAAACTCATCTTATAGGCCTTATTTTGTGAATAAATCCAACTTAGTAAATATTTTGGTGCAAACCTAAGGAGATAACCCAAAGAAGAGGTAATGTTCTTACATGAGCGTTTTTATTTAATTTCTTCTTCAAACTCCCTAAATTATTAGTAAATCATGATGATATAATAACCTTAATATATTATATATTTTTATATATTTTTATGTTAACTTAATGACCTAAAATCGTCCCACTTCCATCAAATGGGTTATGAAACCATCATTTGTGTGTACGGTAGACTACCACCCGTGAACTGATGTCATTTGTTTTTCCATTACCACCTATCACAGTTGGGTATGATGAAAAGTGTAAATTATATATATAATATTTATAAAATAATTATATCTATGGATTAATTATATTAAATATACCTTTTTACTTTCCATTTCATAGGGGATACAATAATACCACTCATGTGTATGGCGGATTACTGCCTGGCGAAGTGATGTGATTCGTTTTTCACTAACTCTTTTCAAAGAAGGTAATAAAGATAAAGTTAATTAATATATGTGATATAAATTATATATATATGATATTGATATTATATTTATAATTATTAAAATATAATATAACATTTTATTTCTTACATTTTCACTCATTTAAAAATGATAACATCGTTCGTGTACGTGTACAATACCGAGTTCACGAAGCGATGTGAATAAATTTTCATCACCACAACACATGAGTGATGTATATAAGTATATTTAAGGAAATATTATTTTATTTATGATATTATTATAAATCTGTAAAGATAAAATATTACTTAACGTCTTTTTATAATGATCGTTGAAAAATAGAAACGTTATGACGTAACGTACTTCATTTCTCAAAACCATTTTTCATGATTGGTATTAGAAGTATAATTTATATATAAATATGATTATTATTTCATGATTATTATTCTTTATATTATTTAAATATATAATATACACAATAATCTAAACTTTCATGATAAAGCATGAATGAGAAAATAAGTCAATTAACTCCTGAAATAATAAAAATAATGAAATATTATTAACGAGCGGGTGATAAGCTATTATAAAAGGATCATATATGGTTTTATAAATAGTAATATGGTTATATTATAAGATAATAACATGTTTATGACCACTATAAAATATTTTACTTGATGTTAAACCAAAATGAATCATGAGGTAAGGGACTTCATCTCAATTTCTCTTCATTGAGTCATATTGTAATGTTATGCACCTAATTTATTTCATATGATGTATATACTTCCCCTTTTAGATGTAATATCATGATTTTTTAATAATTAATTCTATTTTAATTTTTAATTTTAATTGTTTCATCCATGGGGATTTGACTTGAAAATTACCATGTGGTAAAGAATTTCGAAACTCAATTCATTTTCATTAGGTTATATTGCTTCTTCACTGTATTTGATCTCCCTAGATTATGTGTGTAATGAATTTTTAATATATTACGTTTTATTTAAACTTTTTTAATGTGTATTTATCATTGATACACATAATTTATTCATTTATTAATTCTCACTTCAACTTTATGACCACTATAAGGGTTTATTTTACAATCCCATTCTAATCAAGATTTTTTTTTACTTGAAATTACATTAAAGGAAATTATTTGATAATTGTTTAATAAAACCTTTAATTTTTTCTACTCTCGTTATTCATGAACTTTTTCAAGTAATAATATCGTTTTTATACTCTTTGGTACTTAAAATTATTAATAAATTTTTTCAATAAAATCCAAATTCATGTTTCTCTTCATTCATAAATCCTTTTTCTTCCAAAACCATGTTTTCCAAGAAAATTCAAAATTGTTTTTAACCCTTTTCCAAATGATTTATTAAATAAATTTTTACCCATTTTTAATTTTTAAAAAATGTTTTTAAAGTAATATTCATGTCATTTTCAAAACAAGTTATATTTGTATTTTACTAAAAAAATGAAAGGAATCATTGTTTTAACATATTCAACATGTACAAAATTTCATTTTTTCACGACCACTTAATGTTTTAAAGATTCCTTTATAAGTTTAATAGGTTATTTTCAAAATGTTTTTTGAACTTTTAGTTTTAAAATGTACTTTTCATAATGAAAATTATATTTTCCTAAATAATTTTTTTAAAGATATTTTTATGGTATTTCTATTCATCAACAACAATAACCCTTAATTCTTACTCCAATGGGTATATATTGGATTGATACTACCCTTATTCTTTCTATATATGGTTTATGATCATTTTAACCAAGGAAATTATTGACATTCACTTTACTGATTCATTTTTTGTAGTCATTAACTTTCACTTGAAATATTCACTTTCCTATGATCATTAGACATTAAATTTCCGATAAATATCCATATTATTTATCATGGATTTGATTGTTTAATAAACATTATATCATTTATATATATAGTATTTTAATTTGAAATTTATTTTATTGAATGAGGAAATATTTATAAATATGTATTCTTTAATCAATATGTATATTTGATGATAAGGCACATTGTTCATGAATTAAATCGATTATTTGATATATAAGGAATACCTTGGACATACAGTGATAGTTTTGGACCGTAATTATATATCCCCTTGATGCATTGGTAGTATCAGGAGGTGAATCAGTAAGCTAACATTAAATTAGTTTCTACCTATAGTTTTAAACCATCTCATGAAAAGTATTTATGGTAGAGGTATCATGATTCCTGAGATCATAATGTCCAATAATTAATAATTTCATTCCTGGCGAATTCAGTTATTATTATCCATGATATTTTCACAATGATATTATCTTTGGTTGAATTTAATTATTTGTTTATTTATTAAATGGAATGATATTTCATGTATTTATTTTTCTATATTTATTATATCTTATGTTATTATCCAATATATTTTTGTAATGATATTATCTATAGATTAATTTTATTCTCATTTTATTGATTAAATAAAATGTCATTTCAGTTATTTCCCATTTTATATTTATTATTCTTTATTTATTAATGATAAATTCATCTTTACATGACTCTTACTGAACATTTGAACTCACCCTTATTTTGTTTCATTTCCCAAGAATCTAGGAAGTGTACTATGAATGATATGGAAGGATATTCTATAGGGAATAATGATATTCTCAAAAAAAATTATGTTTTAATTTTTGTTTTCAAATGTAATATGGTAATCAGGTGTGTATCTATTTTAAAAAGTGTACTAAAATATTTGGTCTTTTAGGATGTGATTCTTTGTATCTTATGTTATTCTAATAAATCATACACTAGTTATAGACTACTGGGGCCAGGGTCACTAAATTTATCACCAGGCCTCTTATGGGTTTTTTCATAAGTTAATTTTTCTAAGTAATTCCCAATTTCAAAAGTAAGGATGGTTCAAAGGATAGGAACTCTGATAATACTCATATTCACTTAGATGTGGAACCCTTAAATAATCATCCTCAAAGATTAAAGACACCTCACACTTATGACCATAAAAAATAGCCTAATCAGATCCTCTTCATCTCCAACTTCAAAAGTCATATTTATGTAAAACTCTTTCACCAAACATGGATATAAAGGATAATTCTCATCCAAAACCCAATTGGCCCAACCTTGATTAAGTACTACCCTCCAAATAAGATAATGACTCATTCAAACCCATTTGACACTGACTTTATTCTCATAAACCACTTTTTGCTACAACAGGTGCAACTTCAAAAGCTTGTGAGATCCATTCATATTTTCCTTAGATCTATTTGAAGTATTAGACAATTAAGGAACATCTTCCTCAAAAGTTCGCTTCATATTCACTACTCTCAAAATATATTTGAAGGTTTAAATCCCATTGATTCAATAATAAATTATAGAAAAAGTGTTTGGTATGAGTTTAAAAATTGATGTGATGGTTTGGATTCTAATTTGGAATATTAAAATCATTTAGGGCTGTTTTGTATAATAATGCATGGAAATAAAAATACTTAAAATATATATGGTATCCCCCATTTAAAAAAATATTAAAAAAATAACATTTCTTACAAATTGTACACATTCAAATATATATATATATATATCCTATAATTTTATCACAAAATAAATTAGACATAGTTAATCATACCTAACTCATATATGATATAACTTAATATATCATAATTCATTGTTAATGTAAAAATATTTGTAATTTGATGTTTGGTGCCAATGAATTCGAGAGTAGTATCTCATTTTTGAAAATGGTCTCTCAAAAAGTGATTTCTTATATTAATGTGTTTTTTCCTAGAGTGAGACATAGTATTTTTATAAATTTTAATAGAACTTTTTATTGTAACAATTTATAAGAACGTGTCTGAATTGATATCCATAGTCTAAAAATGTATGTTTTATCCACAAAATTTGTGAGAAATAACTACATGTAAATATGTATTCCTATTTAGTAGTGGAAATGAAATAGAATTCTGTTTCTTACTATACCATGATACTATAGAATTTCCCAATATATGACATGTTCTAGAGGTTCTTTTTTATCTAACTTGCAACCACCAAATGGGCATCTAAATAACTAACTAGATCAACGACATATCATGTATAATAGAACATTCCTAACTTGGTTGTAATTTTGAGTTATTTAAAAATTATTTTAATATAATTTAAATATGATTCCCTAGGGTTTACTTAAAAATTATTAAATATATACACACTAAACATAATATCAAGTCGAATAGCTATTAATTAAACTCTATATCATTCCTTTGTAGAAAGTTTAATAAACTATTTTCCCAATTTCATCAAGATCTAGTTTATAGATTTTACTCATTAGAGTATCACTTCCTTTTGAGTTATCCATTCCAAAATGTTACAACATATTCTTTATGTATTTTCTTTGATTTAAAATTATTTTTTCCTTAATTTAAAAAATATAAAAGCCAACGAAGAATTTTAACTCACCCATTAAACTCATTTCAAATTCATTTTTTATCATTTTTTAAATTCTATATACAAGGATTTTTTGGACGATCCAAAAATAATATAACCAACATAAATTTTAACAAACAAAACATCTTTATAAATAGTTTTTATGAATAAGTTTAGATGAACTATACCTTTTGAAAAAACATTTAGAAATCAAAAAAGAGTTGATCTTATCATACCAAACTCTAGGATATTATTTTAAACCATAAAGAGATTTAGTTAATTTGAAAATGTGATTTAGAAAATGAAAGTTTTAAAGTCCAAAAATGTTTTCAAAAAATAATCCTCAATAATGTAACCATTAAGAAAATCATTATTGACATCCAATTGATATAGCATGAAATTGAAATGTGTTTCATAAGAAAGAATCATTATAATAGCCTCAATTCTTACTAATGGTGAAAAACATTTCTTCATAGTAAATACCTTCTTCTTGATTGTATCCATGAGACAACATTCTATATTTATTTATTATTATTGTTTCAAACTCATCAACCTTGTTTCTAAGCACCCTTTTATTGATAATGTTCAGTAAGTATTTAGGTATTTATACTAGTTCCCAAACTTGGTTTTTTTCAAATTGATTCAACTCTTCTTATATATACATTACCAAAAATTAATCATTTATAGATTCAGTTATGTTTTTAGGTTCAAGATATAGTAAAAAATCTTGATTTTTATCCTGGTTTCTAAGTGAAACTCTAGTAATAACACCTCTATCTAGATCTCCTACAATAGCATCTAAATGATGGTCTTTATGAGTTTTGATGTTTTAAAGAATATAAGTACTTGGTACTTCATTTTATTCTCTAAGGTATGGTTAAAATAATTCCTCAACGGTGGGTGATTTTTCTATAGCGGGTTTTATAGAACAATCACTAGGCTTGATTAAGGTATTGATATTTAAGTTAGAAAGATCATCCTAGGTTTTATAAATAATTTTTTGGCTCTTTTTGATCTGTCCCATAAAATTTTACATGTATAAATTATTCCATGAGTTTTTTTCTTTTATTGAACACACTATATGATTTACTAAAGGTTGAAAACCCAAAGAATATTCATTCATCACTCTTAGATGAAAATTTTTCTAAACATTCCTTTGTAATGAGAATAAATACCTTGCAGCAAAAAACACTAAAGTAAATAACCTTTTCTAATATTCCATTCTAAAACTCAAATGGATTCTTCTTTAAAATTGGTCTTATAAAAACCTTTTGATAATATAATAGTATTTATTGACAGCATCTTCCCAA
Source organism: Viscum album (assembly GCA_963277665.1). NCBI lineage: Eukaryota > Viridiplantae > Streptophyta > Magnoliopsida > Santalales > Viscaceae > Viscum > Viscum album. The sequence goes on from OY728151.1 coordinate 1,998,023,883, forward strand.
AAATAAATATGTAGGTCATACTCATTATGAATAGTTTGGGAAATCTCTTGAAGGGTCCTATTCCGTCATTATATAACACTATTCTACTAGGGATACCTAGGAGAAGAAAATTTGTGATTGTAATTGTGTGAGAATAAAGTTTCAAAGAATTAATTTTAAAACTCATAGTCATGATCACTTCCTAATGTCTCGGTAGTAAGTCCGATAAAATTTTCTACTGATTTTTCATATTTTTTAAAATAGGAACAAGCTTCACTTTTGAAATCTAAAAATAATACCCAAATATATCTAGAATAGTAATCTATAATAACATAGGAATAATTCTTCCCATTTAATATAAAAACTCTAAAAATTAAGAAAAAATCAATATGAACCAACTATAGGGGTTGAGAAGTTGGAACTTATTTCTTAGGTTTAAAAGTAATCTTATACTGTTTCTTTTTCTACAGAGGTTACAGACTTTATCTTATAAAGATTATAGTTCAGGAAGATCCTTAACTAAACCATTCATAGTTATATTTATAATATAGTAAATGTTACAGTGGCCAAGTATCATATGCCTTATCCAATATTCTTTGTGAAATTCACTTAAGAAAGAAATGTTCTGAGAAAATTAATAATCTATGTCACCTACATAAACATTATCATTTCATAAAGTATTAAAGACTAAAGAATTATAAGAATCGTAGATTTTTCAATAATTTTTTTCAATATTTAAATTATTACCATAGTTATATAATTTTTAGATTCTAAGAATATTAAACTTTAAACCATCAAAAAAGACTTTGGAAATTAAAATAGAGTTATCAGTTAGACAAGCCCTGTTATTTTTTCTTTATAATTGTCACCAAAAAGTGAAAGTTACACCATCCACCTTTATAAGGATCTTAAATATTGATTATTCTTCATTCATGTGTCTAGAATATCCAATTTATAGATAACATAAATAATTACAAGTACTCTTCAATAAAGTTTCCAAAAACAAATTTAAATAAGAAGTAATTTTGGTACCCACACTTTCCTAGGTCTAGAAAAGTTATCAATAAGATATTTTGGATTAAAATGTTTTGTAATAGGTTTACCATAATCATACATAATAAATTTAGAAATAAAAAACACATTATGTCTACAAGAATATTTTTTTTAAATAATTGGAATATCTTGATCTAAAAATAAACTTATTTTAATAAATTATCCTTTAACTGTGCCAGTATCCAATCCTAGTTGGGTACTTGGGTGTGGTTTTCTTACCAATAATTATGGTTAAGGGTTATATTATATTTTTAACCCTTTAAAGTTCCTTTTTAAGTCTCTCATATGAAATTTGAAATTCATTTTTATCATTTAATAAAATGATATTCTTTTCTTTTTCATTATATAGATCATTTTTATTAGTGGAACATAAAACATGTGACCCTTTCATATTTTTCTATTTATATTATAATTCATTAATAATTTCATCTAGAAAACAACAACATTCCTCCATTTCTTCAGTAGTGAAATATGATTCTAGAGGAATATAATTAAATGAATTAGAATTATTTACCTTATATTTCCTTTTCATAAAGCATATTTTTTCCTTTTAACCATGTCTTCTCTCCTTGAATCAAACTCACCAAAACTATCCTTAGAGACACTCTAGGTGTATTCCATATATTTTTTGGTATTTCTATGTTATCATCACACTTTTTATTATATTTTATGTTTATATATTCATATTTTATATACCATTTCCTCTTTCATTCATAACAAGTAACTTATCTATGTTTATTTTCCTTCTTCCAGTTTCTTCCTTTGTCACACTTTCCTAAATAGTTTTAATTTCTTGAAGAATTTCCTCTTCATTTAGAACATCTTAAACATATTTGATAGATGATTAATTGAATTATCACTGTTATATGGTAAATATTACCCACTTAAACTATCTTCTTTGATTTTATCCTTTATTTTTAACTCATAATATTTAAAATAAACTCAATTTATTTTTGTTCCATCAACTTATTTGTTCGCTTTCTATAAAGACCCGGCCTTATTACATTTCATAATCTTGAATTTTAGTCAATAACTAACTTCATTTCATATTGGGTATCTTTTAAAGTGTATAGTTTTAGAGAATTTTTATATAATACATACATATCATTCCACAACTATACAGAGTTGATACCACAAAAACAGTATCCATTTCTTCCAAAATATAAAACTTTTCAAATAAAACATGTTTTCTTTGAAAAATATTCATAACATTTAACTTGGATTCATTATTTGTCTTACACATCCTTATAACCTATGAAAATAATTTAAAAACTTGGGATGAGCACAAAAATCTCAGTAAGGGATATAAAAAAGAAGTAAAGAAAAAATTAGTCCATGAATACTTCTAAATGTTTGAAACCATTTTCAAAAACACATACTTTTCATCCATATATACTGACTCTGTGAAACTGTATATTTCCATGAGATTTCCAAAAAACATAAATAACATAAATATAAACATAAATATATCTTGGGTAATTAGTTACTTATATTTTAACCCTCATAGATACCTTATTATTTGTAACCCTCGCAAATACCTTATAATGTAACCCTCACAGCTACCTTATGGTGTTACCATCACAGATACACATGGAGTAACCATACTGTTGAACTCTAACTTACACATAATCAATTAATTGGAGGGATTTATAGGTCCCGCCATTAATCATAAACAATTCCCAAGAACCATAACATAATCATCAAACAATAATACTTGTATAAAAACATTCACTTTGAATTTTATAAAACTAGAAGTTTAAAAGAAGATTTTATAAGAAAAGTCACTTACAAATAACATATAATTGATATGATAATAAATATAACAAAATTAATATGTGTATAAAATATAAATACACATAATGAAACATAATATAAACAAAAAATCATCACACAATTCATCTTAAAACCACACAATTAAGAATTCCCATACCTCAGGGTTGTCTTACTTTAAACTTGTTTAAACCTCCCGTATAATGGTTAAAAGAGTGCTATTCATATTTTAGATAAACATTTACATGTTTATAACACATTATATGATCATTTAATAAAATCATTTCACCCTTTAATTATAATTATTTTGTTCCTTTCATTGTTTCAGGTGTGTTCTTTACATGATTTCCATGGTCGGTTTGAATTTGATTTTCTTTTCATGAAGAAAAGAAATTCTAGAAGTGGAATGAAATGGTATTAATATGTTTCTAGAATATATAATGATACAATAAATAATTTTTTTATTATATATGATGATTAATCATTAGATAAAACATTAATAATATTTGTTTAGATCATTTTTGTTGGTTCCTCTATAATCATGAACTTGTTTTATTATATAATTTAATTTCATGCATAGAATTTTATTCCAAAACATAAAATAGGTTAAATCATACACTTTACGTTCTGTTTTAACCATTAAAATGTTTTTATGATCATATTTTATGTAATTAATGGAAATTTAAAGCACATCATCAACAATTTTGGTAATGACACATCACGAACTGTGTTTTTATTTTCTTTAGAATAAGAGGAATAGGAGAGGAAGAAAGGTGATGAATTTTTATACATTAACATGATAAAATATCAAATATATAAGATTATTGATATTTCATACCTCCTATATAAGGGGAGGGTAATATATTATAATAAAATAAATGAATTAAAAAGAAAACACATGAAAATAAAAGAGGATTGTTACCTCTTGATCTATTATTCTTGAGATCCTCCTTAAGGCCTTTGGTTTTGGCCTTTTTGTGAGACTAGTAGTTCTTGGATGTGGGGAAGAGATTTGGGGATGGGATTTGGTAGAAATTATACAAGGCTCAATGCTTGAGTGGTGTGATATGAATAGTGGAGGGGAGGAATAGGGGAATGAAGGTGGTATTTATAGTGGAGGATAGGAGGTATTTTACATTATTTTAATATTTTTGTCCACAACTATGGATAGTCCTAATTCCTATGATCAAACTAGTAAATAGAGCATGTGAGTTTGAAACATGTGGTCTTAAATCATCCATGATGTCAAAAATAGTGTATTTAACTAATAATTTGTATATACGGTATTTTACCCTATTTCACTATTCATCAAAAATTAAATAATTTCATAAAAAACCAAAAATTTACCCTAACCATTTTCACCATTTAGAATTAAAAAATGAACTCCATTTTTTGAAAATAATTTTCTAAATATGATTAATTTAATTTTTAAATTAAATCATACTTTATTCAAAAATTAACAATTTTAAAACTATAACTCATTTTATATCACCTTGAAAAATTAATCAATATTTCATTATCTTAAAGACTTAAGACTATAAAATAATAATACAATTTACTATTCCTTAGGTTCATATTACTATTCATAAGTGTGTGTTACTATTCACCAAAAAATCTAATTGTTTCCATCAGACTCCAAATAACTTACTAATCACAATTGTAGATGACTATTTTTTGAATTTCAAAATATAGAAGCGAAAAAATTATGTTTTAATGGATACTTTATAACTATCTCCTTAAAACTATTTTTTTCATAGAGTCTTAGTATTTAATTCATTTCATTTATTTGTAAAACCTTTGTGTGTTACACTTTCAATCTTCCTCAAGCATCAGGATTTTTCCAATCAACTCCTTCATTATAAGTTTGCTTATATTGAATTATTCTCAAATGGAGATAAAAGTTACTCTCCATAAGTTTTTATGATCTTTAGGAGTCTCATCACTTGATATTTCTTTTCAATTTTATTTAAAGTGCATGAATTATATTTACAATTTTGATGAACTAAAGATACATTTCAAATATTGATTCATCAGGTTTCATTTTAAAGGTATCATACTTAATATTATAGGTATTCAGGAACATTTCATTAATATTTTATGATCCTTCATGAGACATAGTAAGTGTATCCCAAATTTCATAAGAATTATAACATACAAAAATTCTATTGAATTGATCTTCTCCTAATTCACAATGTAAAGCATTTATATATTTATAATTACAATCATAATAACCCTTACTATAATCACTCCAATCATCCCTATAAACTTTAGGTTTTTCAAATTTTACCTCTATTATAGTCCAAATATCAAATATCATACTCTCAATATTTATTTTCATCTTAATATTCCATTGAGCATAGTTTTTATCAATAAATTAAGGATAATTGTTTGTTTTATTCCCCTCAAGTATATTGTTATCCATAAAGATACAAATTTAGAAATGATATAAATTTAAATTTTTTAGTAAAAAAAACATGATCATATAAAATAAATAAAATTCATTTTATACCTATTTTTGGTTATAGTGGACAACTAAATATATGGTGAATTGAGTTTCCAATTAAAATTTTTATTTAAAAAATTTTAAAATAAAATCACTTAGATTTTAATACATCGTAGTTAATTAATAAAGTAGGTACATTTAATTTAACACTTTTAACTAATCTCTCAATATTCCAATTAAAACTCAGATATAATAATCTTATGAATATCATAATATTTTTTGATTTATCTACTCACATTAAATAGTAGACATATCACTTGTAAAAACTAACTATCAAAGTGCAGTTTTTCAAATCATATTTTAAAATAGTTTTAAAATAAAGTAGACAAAACATGAAAGACACATAAAAATTTTAAAAAAAAATAGGTTCAGTCTCAAGCTAATAACTAATCCTAACCACTTAGAAATCACCCACTAATAAGTATTTTTATTAACAAATCAATTAATCTACAACTTGTATCTGGTTTTAGACACTAATACACATAGAAAATCTAAGATATACATAGCCTCTTCTATAGTTATCATGGGATAGGAGTTAGAAATCAAATGTAGAGAGTATAATAGTACTCTCCAATAGAGTATAATAGATTTTGATCAATAAATAATATAATTACAACAATCACAACTCAAATGTAATAAAAAATAGATATATAAGAGAAAATAATTTTATTGTAGTGAAGATTAGAGTTTTTTTAGATTATTTTTCTCTTATTTATGTCTTCTTTCAGTTATGAGATGATGTGTGAATGTAGGTAGATGTTATATGATGTTTTAATGAAGTTTAGGAGAGAATAGAGTGGTGTAGAGGTTAAAACGAAGCATTGGTTTGTGTTTTTATTCTCATGAAAAATTTTGAAATGCGAGTCAATTTTTCTCTAACATAGGTCTCTTATAAAAAGAAAAATAATTCCAAAAATATCCATTGAATACTCATAATTAGAAATCTTTGTACTCGGTATAAAATTTGGGGTCATTAAATGCCTCTAACCAGCATTTAATTTTGTATAAAACAAATTGGTTGGAATATTATATTTAACAAATATAATATCCACATTTAGATATGGTCACTTTAAGTGTTCCATGTAAGCTTCCATGGTAGCTTTGACACTTTGTAAAAATCATGATCATATTAATTGATAAGGTTTTATGGTCTATTTCTTGTTCTTACAGTCGATCTAATACTTTGGAAAAAAATTTCACAATCTCTTAAATTCTATATGGTCAGTTCAAGATTTATTCACATAACAAATGTTTTGTATGGTTACTTCAACTTAAAATTCAGTATCTTTTTGAATCATGGTTTCTTTAATAGAATTTCAAATTTGAAAAATTCTATAAGTTTGATTGACTTCATCATGTGGTCTATTGGAAACAATTCACGGTCACTCCCATACTTGGTTATATTTCTGACAAACCATAAAGTTTCTTGGTTATCCTAATGGTTTCTTTGATGTTAATATAGTTGATTGAAGAATAGGAAATAAATTTTCCATGGTTGATCAGATAGGATTGTGGTTTATCCACTTTTTGTATAGTTGATCCACTTTTTGTGTAGTCGCATGAATTTTTTTTCAAAACTATACCATCCAAATTTCTTCATACGGATGATAAACTCCTCATGTTGTTGATTTAGTATATTTTTTTATTTTTAATATTTCTAGAATCATGGTCATTATTATATATTATTTTCCTTCATATTTTATTTATTCCTTTAAAAAAATCCTAAATTTACTAGAATAAAACATAATTCTATAAAATATAAAAATTATTAGAAACACATAAACATGAATTATGATTATTAAAATAAGGTATTTATGGACTATTCCAACAAGTACATCATCATCATTATTGGAACCCTTTTAATCAAAAAAAATATTAAAATCCAATGTAACTGTTAATATTATTATTTCACTAATTCATCTTAAATTTTATTATGTTAGTAACTTTTATTTTATACTTAGAACATTTTTCATAAAAACAATTCCTTGAAATCCAGTGTAAATATTTAAATTATTACTTATCCAAAACATCCTAAACTCTTTTAGTATAAAGTGACATTCAATTTGTATGATGATTGGAACTATCCTTTATTTTTTAAATTTGAACTTCTCTAAGTCCAAACATACTCTCACTATCCTCTTAGACACTATATTCTATTCAAAATATCATGATAATATATGAAAACTCCATTATGTTAGGAAATAAGACTTATTTTAAACTAAATATTCTTCTTCTGGTTTGAAATTTTACCCACTTGTATTATTGAAATAGTACCAGAACATGTGTAACATACCGTGTTTTTGACAGGTGGAAATTTCTAAATGATTTTGAGATTTTCATTTAGTGGATGCTCCAAATATTAAATTTAGATTCATTATGTAATACCAATAGTTTTAATACACAAATTGTTATATATATATATATGGTTTAAGGTTATAGAGGTTCCCTGAGAGTTCATATGAGTTTCATGAACATCGGGCTTTAAAAAATCATTTTTGAGACAGATAGCCATTGGTGAAAAGTTAGCGCATGGTTAGTAAAAACCATATGTAAAACCATGAGGCCTATTTTTAATTGGCATGTAGTTTTTTTACCTTGAAAAGGTACTAGTAAACCATGTGGAATGGTGTATACGTACATAATGACTCACACAGTTGGCACATGGTTTGTCTAACCATGCACTGAAACCGTGCGAGTTATTAGGTCTGTAAATAGTGAGACCCTCAGAGTTGGTGAATGGTTTTACAAACTATGCATCCAAACCATGTGGATCATTAAAGATTTTAGAAAATATAATTGTTACCCTCCTCTATCTTAAACTCGATTTCTTTCTTCTCCTCCATTTTCACAGTAGCCCAGTCATGGGAGCTCCCCTTGGCCCTCTCCCTAGGATTTGATGGATCACCATCATTTGAGATCAAAATCAATCATTTTTCATCATGTTGGATCACCCTCAATTATTATAAAATTCATCTTGTTTATTTTTTTAGTTTATCTCTCTGTATTTTATGTTATTCCCATGTGATCTCATATGTCCTTTTTTAGACTGTTTTTCCATTTCTTCGATTTCTCTCATTTTATCCCAAATAAAAGGGATATAATACACAAGTTAAGTTTAATGACAAGTGAAGTTCACTAAGCATGAGGTAGGTGATTTATATCCTTTCTCTAAGGGTATATAATTTTTATAATGTGTTTTCATTATGCCACACATCATAAATTCCATGCATTTCTCCTAAATTTTGAAATTCCTTAAATTAGATCCCTAGAATATAACCTTGATTTCCTTTAGACCCCTTAACCTAGTTAGAGGTTTATATCTTCAACCCAAACCACCATGTAAAGTGATTTTGACTAAATTTTCATAATAATCATTGTTTTAATATTCTATTAAACCACCCATATGGATGTGTGGAGCATGACCCTTTATAATGAAATTCCTTAATGAATTAAATGGTTTTGATAAACCACTTGTTCCTTGTTCACTTAATTTATACTTTATAGTCATAAAGGACTGATCAAATTAAATTAAATGAATTGATTTATAGTATGGGAAGTATTATACACTTTTCCCTATTTATCACTTCAAAGTGAATTGATAAATGTAATGATTAAAATCTTGTTTTGAACTGTGATTGGCATGTATGTTTCCCATGGACTTCTTGGTTGTGTATAAATTAAATGGTCTCATGGTATATAGATGAATTATGAATGATTAAGAAATGATGGATAGGATGTTCCATATTTCTTGTATGTGATAAATAGACATGACATTACATATTTATTATTTGTAAATAATGCACATGATGTTCAATATTTCTTGATCAGAATTAATGGACATGACATTCCATATTATTTAATTATAATTGATAGAAATGATGTTCCACATTGTGTATTCATAATTAATGGACATTAAATTCCATATTTCTTGATCATAATTAATGGAAATTATGTTTCATAATATTTATTTATAATTAAAGGAAATGAAATTATATATTTCTTATTTGTGATAAATGGACATAACGTTCCTATTTGCTTATTAAAAATTATTGGACATGTTGTTCCTTGTTAAATTATTTAAAAAATTTGGACTTGACTCTCCTCACTCCTCTTATTTTAGATGTATGGATTGATTTCTATTATTTAAATATAGAGACTTATTCGATCAATGTTATAAATGGATGTACTGGTTTCTCATTGGATCCCACATGACAAGTGTTCATATGGATGTCTGGGATTATAGCCATGGGTCTTATTTCTACTTACTTTTCTCATTCCATGAGTCATTTTTACCTAGGTCGAAGAAGGTATAGTCATCCAGGTGTCCCATGAGGAACCTGATCTCGACAAGGTTATTTATACACCATTACATTTCTTCATTACTTTTGATATACCTATACATTGTTTCATTTATATTTATAGACTATAATTTCATTAGAAATTTTTCTTTGTGGACTACTTTTTTTTACTCACACCGTGTCTGGGTCAACATTTGGTACCTAGAGAGATCTCAGGGGTGTAGTTTAGGATCATGGATTGCACTGCTTGTTGTTATTACTTATGGACTAGCACTTGACATGGGAGCTAGGGGCCGATAATGTAATTAGGATACCTACAAAAAATTGGGTATTTTTTTCATTTATTATTTTTTTCATTTTACTCCAATTTTACATATTACCTATTGTTGACTATTTTTATTTATGACTTAGTATGATCATACAAGTTTGTTTTTATTTGGAACTAGCTAGGTTATGCAGTTATTATTATCTTCCACTTTTTATTTCATTTATTTATTTTATCGAATATTTAGCATTGATTCATAGGGTATAGTCTCCCCATTTTGCCTCTATTTAACCCTCTCTATTATTCAACACCTTCTGGCCTATGGGGATACACACTTGAGTTCTTGTCACCAACCATATCGGGGCACTATTTTATTAGAACCTGGGCTGACACATCAAAAATTGGTATCAAAATATTTTTTTTATTATCTTATTATTTTGGAAAAATAGATAAGAGACTATGAATGTGTCATCACTTTGTATATATCTTGTGTATGGGTATGGCCAACCCACAGATGAGGGAAAGATCAAGTTTTTAGGGATATTGTTTTTGTTCATGATGCTCATTATTATAGTTTATTATTATTTCACCTTGAGTGATTGATGTATTTACACTAGTTATTGATTTATGATATTTACCTCATGACCTAGTATGTAAAGATATGATATGTGTTCATGCATCAATTTAGGCACATAAGATTCACATTTTATTAGCATGTTTATCTGTATAGCATGTTTATCTGTATACCATGTTTATATGATTATGTTTCTTGAGTTTTATACCTTCTATTTCACTAACATTTATTTTGGTAGAATGAGATGAATAATTGGTAAATTAAAGTGTCTTCATTAACCTAAATAGTTTTTCCCATATATCTTGACGATGGAACCTTAACTAACCAATTATGATATTTTGGATCCATGAAAAATCGGTTACAAGGTCTAAAACATTATTGGTTACAATTAAATGGATAATAGTTGAAATTTATAGAGTTTATGTGACTTTATAAATTGGGAATGCTGATCCATATAATTGAACCATTGTATATGGACTTTTATGTCCTAATATCATATATAATTTATAATATTGGTTTCAGTTTCATTAAATTTCAATCGAAACTTATAAAGGTGATTCCATTATAAATTGGGAATGGTGACCTGTATAATTGAGTCCTTATATACTTCACTCAGCCCTTGTAGTTATGTTTTATCATTCTCATTCTTATGAGATAAATCCTCTAAGGGTATTTTAAAATTTAAATGCTTTTGTTTTCCACTTAAATGAGATACCAATTTTAATTTCTAGAGTGTTGACTCCATAGATTGGGAATGGATTCCCATATAACTATACCCATATTGGCATGAAGATAACCTTGTAGGTCACCTTTACTCTTACATTACTTATTACTTAACCCCTTGGGGGTCTGTTTTTGATAAAAGGTTTGGTTACTTAAAGTTTCAGTAGTGACTCATATGATGTTTCATATAAATTTATGGTGATATCTTACTTTACCACCTCCCCCCTTTAATTTATAAAAGACTTATTTTCTACTTTTTTAGCTTTATCGATATGAGGTGTCGGTTAATTAAAATTAAAATTACAACCAAAATCATTTTTTCCTCTATAGCTTGAAATTGATATCTTCTATTACTAAGCACTATTGTTACAACTTATGGTTAAATAAATGATTAAAAGTAAATTATGAAATAATTTTTCCTATAACGTTGCATGGTGTCATCTTAATAAAGTACTAAGTATAGTTTTAAAATGATTTCCTTTATCGTTGGTACTTAGACTTGAATATGCTTGATCCTATTTAAATTTTTATAAATAAATGAAAATTGATGAAAATGGTTGAAGTAAAACCTTTTGGTTATGTTGATAATGAAGAACACTCAGGTAAGGGTTGGCCTTATTTTTTCCTTTATATATGTCTTAAACAATAATGTGGATGTTTCTCATTAGTCTTGGTTGGATTAATTTCTTCTATTTCTTGGACCTAAATGTTAGTCAATAGAGCCTAGTGACATTTTTGGCATGACCCAAGTTTTAGATTCGGTGCCTTATGCTTTATTAAGGGGTTAGAAATTATGGTAATACCCATGGAGATAGGAAACCAATAGGATTTTAGTGAAGATTATAAGAATAATAGGTGTTGTTTTTTTGATCCATTTAGTTGGGTAGGACTTCTTGTTAATGAAACAACACCATAGGAGGGTGGGTGGTTGTATAGTGAGTTGAACCTTGATGGGGTATTACTATATGTGGGTACCCAATGAGTGTTTTATCCTTATATTTTTTTGTTGGAATAATGACCCTCTAGGGAGAACTTCCCTATGAGGATGCTCAAAGATGATCAAGTCCTAGTAGGCTGATTTTTAGTTGTTAATGATGTTACACCTATTTTGAAAATTTTTACCCTTTTAGGTCAATGATTCCTTACCTTCCTCTATTTTACCTCTTTAGATATAGTTTACATGTGTAATAGATGTTTTTTAATAAAGTCCCCTATGTTGGACATGGATCATATTCAAGAAACGATAGTTCTAGGTGGGCGGACCTAGTGGGTCTATTTTGATACTTGATCGATAGATCTAGGTGGGAGACCTAGAGGCCCTTAGTTCTGACTTGGGCCCTAGTGATTCATTTTCATTTTTTTTATCTAGAGAAACTTGTGAGAGAGGTTGGCCCAGGGTTTACATTTTTCTTAAAGGTGAAGAGCATTGTTTTATGCTCATTTTTTGATATATTCATGTTGATTTCAATGGTTTTATAATAAGAACCTAGGTTAATTATGTAGAAATCCTGGTTTGGATGGGTAGGAATAGTTGGGTTCCTGGGCCAGTTTACTGGTGGTTTTTGAGTTGATATACAAATTTCAGAAATTATGTTGTATAGTGGGCAATCGTTTGATAAACCATGGAAAAAGTATGTTCATTATTTTTAAGAGGAGTGTCAAGGGAGCTCTCTACATGTTAAAAACCAATGTTACATGTAGTACAGTGAGTTTCTACTTGCTAATAAATGACTTAGATAAGTGTGATATGGATCTTGAATCAGGTGGTATGGTATGTGCACCTTTTATGTATGGAAAGTTGGTTCGTGCTTCCTGTGTGTGGGAACTGTTTGATGTGAAATACCATTGAGAGGATGGGTGTGGGCCACGGATCGATGGTTTCAATTTTGATGCTTGAAAACATGTAAACCAATAGATTTGGGTAAAATAAAGTAAGTGACCAGTGATGAGGGATAATTTTAGATAAAACTAGGTTCCATGAGATGGTTGACCCATCGGTGTACCTTGACATGCATTTTCAGTAGATGTGGTGTTAGGGGTTTGTTAAGGAAAGTATAGCATCATTTGTTGTGATCATGGTTCATAAGAGTGGTTCATTCCTATTGATGGAATATTAGTGTACTCCTAGTTAATAGGAAATCATTCCCAATATCTTAACATCATCCTAAGTACACTAAGATATCATCAGTTATGTGTCGAGCTATCTAAAATTATTTTTCTAGATTGATGGAAGGAACTCCTTGGGAGTTTCACTCAAGGAATAGTTTAAAGTGATCCTTTTGGTGTGACTACACCATTAGTAATTTGAGGTTGGTGACCCTTATGTTTTAAAATTAAACAAAAACCATTAGAACCATTATCATAAAGTTGGAATGGGTGACGGGTGACATTTATGTTTGCACTCGGGGATGATCAGGTTCTTAAATATGCCATTCATTATAGATGGGACATGGGATATGGTAATTAGTTCTTCATTTTATTGGTGTGGCGACAATGATTCTCCTAAGTTGGAGAGAGATACTTCACTCACTGGTGGGAGACCCTCATGAGAGAAGTGGCATGAGACCTTGAGATTGGTTGTGTGATGGTCATGTTGGATCTTGTGTATCATTCATAAATAGAACTATGTATGGTTAGTTTTCATGATAAATTTTGTGTATAGGTTCAATTATGGACTTGGTGGAGTTTGAGTCACTAATACAAAAATGGGCTTTATCAGCGCTCAAAATGAGATTTAATAGTGCTAAAAAATCACTGTAAAGCTCATCCCTGATAAGGGGGGGGTCCCCTTTATCAACGCTAAATAAGCGCTCATAAAGGGATCCATTATCAGTGCTAAAAAAGTGTTAATAAAGGGATACTTTATCAGCGCTAAAAAGGTGCTGATAAAGGACTCCTTTATCAGTGCTGATAAATGTGTTTTTTATCATCACTTTTTTAGAAATGATAAAGTGATCCTTTATTAGCACTTATTTAGTGCTGATAAAGGCCATGTCCACTACAACATAAAATTCTACAGCAGCACACCCAAACAAGACCTGCAAAAAATTCAGCATCTCAACAATTATAACCATATAAAATTAACACATAATTCATAAGGTAATTACACCGAGTATACCCATACAACAAGTATACCCATACACCATTAACACGTAATTCATAAGTTAATTAAATACATAAATAATTCAATTTAGAATTCAAGGGGTTGGAGGCTATTCAGGGGTTTAGGGTGACTGTCCAAGGGGCGTAGGGGGTGTCCGGGGGGATGGGGGGATGGGGGTGGGGGTGTCCGAGTGGATAGGGGTGTCCAGGGGGGTGGGGGCAGTCCAGGAGGTTGGGGGCTATCCAAGGGGGGTGGGTTGGTGTCCAAGAGGGTGGGGGTGGCCATCCATGGGTGGGGGTGCCCAGGGGGTGGGGGTGTCCAGGTGGTGGGGTGGTGTCTAGGAGGGGTGGGTGTGCCGTCCAGGGGGTTGGTGGGTGTCCGGGTGGGGGGGTTGTCCATGGGAGTGTCAAGGGGGTGGGGTGTCCAGGGGGTTGGGGGGATTTCCAGGGGTGGGGGTGTCCAGAGGGGTGGGGTGTCTAGAGGGTGGGGCAGTGTCCAGGGGGTGTGTGTGGCAGTCCATGGGGGTGGGGGAGGTGTCCAAGTGTTGGGGTGGTGTGTGATAGGGGTGGGGTGTCCAGGGGGTGGGGGCGTCTAGGGGGTGGGGAGACGTCCAGGGGGTGGGGGTGTCCAGGGTGGTGGGGGGTGTCCAGGGTGGTGGGGGTGTCCAGGGTGGTGGGGGTGTCCAAGGGGGTGGGTGTCCAGGGGGGTGTCCGGGGGGGTGGGGGGGCTGTCCATGGGGGTGTCTAGGAGGAGGGGGTTTCTAGGGGGTTGGGGGGCTTTCCAGGGGTGGGGGTGTCCAGAGGGGTGGGGGTGTCCAGGGTTGGGGTGGTTTCCAGGGGGTGGGGGTGGTCCAGGGGGTGGTGGGGCTATCCAAGTGGGGTGGGGTGGTGTCTAGGGTGGTGGGGGAGGTTGTTCATGGGGATGGGGGTGTCTAGGGGGTGGGGAAGGGGTTCAGATGGTGGGGGTGTCTATGAGGGGTGAGGGGTGTCTGAGGGGCTATCTATGGTGGTGTCCAGGGGGTGGGGGTGTTTAGGGGGTTGGGGGATTTCTAGGGGTGGGGTGTCCAGAGGGGTGGGGGTGTCCAGAGGGGTGGGGGTGTCTAGGAGGTGGGGGTGGTGTTCAGGGGGTGGGGTGGTGTCCAGGGGGTGGGGGTGGCTTTCCATGGGGGTGGGGGTGTCCAGGGGGGTTGGGGAGGGTTGCAAGTGATGGGGTGGTGTCTATGAGGGGTGGGGGTGTTCGGGGGGGGGGGGGTTGTCTGGGGGGGTTTTCCATGGGGGTGTCCAGGGGGGTGGGGTGTCTAGGGGGTTGGGGGATTTCTAGGGGTGGGTGTCTATAGGGGTGGGGGTGTCCAGGGGGTGGGGTGGTGTCTAGGGGGTGGGGTGGTTGTCCATGGGGGTGGGGTGTACAGGGGGTGGGGGAGGTGTCCGGGTGGTGGGGTGGTGTGTAAGAGGGGTGGGGGCATCCAGGGGTGGGGGCCGTCCAGGGGGTTGGGGGTGTCCTTGGGGGGTGGGAGTGGGGGGATTTCCAGGGTGGTGGGGGTGTCCAGGTGGTGGGGTGGGGGTGCCATCCATGGGGGTTGGTGGATGTCCATGGGGTGGGGGGGCTATCCATGGGGGTGGTCTGGTGTCCAGGGAGTTTGAATCATAAAACAATGACCCATGTATCATTATCCTAAAGTATCAACACAATCCGAATGGGTTTGGTTGGATTTATGTACGTTAGTTGTTGTTTTCACTTAAAATTTTGTCCATTTTAAACAAAAGAGAGACACTTTGAGTGATAATGATCACATATTGCCTCAGATTGAGGCGGGGTTGACTTGTACACATCACAAAATCACCCATGGATTGTCCTCCTAAATGATCAACACAATCCAAATGTTTTTGGTCGGATTTTCGTAGGTCAATTGTTGTTTTCACTTAAAATTTTGTCCATTTTAAACAAAATAGAGACACTTTGAGTGATACTGGCCACACCATGCCTTGGATTAAGGCATGGTTGACTCATACATGTCCCAAATGACCCATTGATCGTTCTCCTAAAGGATCAACATAATCGGAATGCTTTTGGTCAGATTTATGTACGTCAGTTGTGGTTTTCACTTAAAATTTTGTCCATTTTAAACAAAAGAGAGACACTTAGAGTGATATCAGTCACACCATGCCTCGTATTGAAGAAGGGTTGACTCATACATGTCAAAGATGCACCCATGGATCATTCTACTAAAGGATAAACACAATACGAATGCGTTTGGTTGGATTTCTATAGGTCAGTTGCTGTTTTCACTTAAAATTTTGTCCATTTTAAACAAAAGAAAGACACTTTGAGTGATACCGACCACACCATGCCTCGAATTGATGCGTGGTTGACTCGTAAACATCACCAACGCACCCATGGATCATTCTCCTAAAGTACCAACACAATATGAATTCCTTTGGTCAGATTTCTTTAGGTATGGTGTTGTTTTCACTTAAACTTTTGTCCATTTTAAACAAAAGAGAGACACTTTGAGTGATACCAGCCACACCGTGCCTCGGATTGAGGCGCGGTTGACTCGTACACATCAAAAATTACCCATGGATCATTATCCTAAAGGATCAACACAATCTGAATGTGTTTGGTTAGATTTTTGTATGTCAGCTATTGTTTTCTCTTAAAATTCTATCCATTTTAAACAAAAGAGAGACACTTTGAGTGATACTAGCCACATCGTGTCTCAGATTGAGGCAAGGATGACTCGTACATGTTAAAAATGTACCCATGGATCGTTCTCATAAAGTAATAACATAATAAGAATGCGTTTGGTCGGATTTCCGTAGGTCAGTTGTTGTCTTCACTTAAAATTTTGTCCATTTTAAACAAGAGAGAGACACTTTGAGTGATACCCGGCCACACCATGCCTCAGATTAAAGAGAGGTTGACTCATACACATCACAAATGACCCATGGATTGTTCTCCTAAAGGATCAATACAATACGAATGCATTTGGTCATATTTTCGTATGTCAGTTGTTGTTTTCACTTAAAATTATGTCCATTTTATACATAAGTGAGACACTTTGAGTGATACTGGCCACATCGTGCCCCGGATTGAAGCAAGGTTGACTCATACATGTCACCAACACACCCATGGATCGTTCTCCTAAAGGACCAACACAATCTGAATTCTTTTGGTTGGATTTCTGTCGGTCAGTTGTTATTTTCACTTAACAAAAGAGATACACTTTGAGTGATACCAGCCACACCATATCTCGGATTGAGGCATGGTGGACTCATACACGTCAAAAATGACCCATGGATCTTTATACTAAAGGTTCAACACAATAATAATGTGTTTGGTCAGATTTCCATACATTGGTTGTTGTTTTCACTTAAAATTATGTCCATTTTAAACAAAAGAGAGACACTTTGAGTGATACCGGCCACACTATTCCTAGGATTGAGGCGGGGATGACTTGTACACATCACCAATGCACCCATGTATCATTATTTTAAAGTACCAACACAATCGTAATGCGTTTGGTCAGATTTTCGTAGGTAAGTTGTAATTTTCACTTAAAATTTTGTCCATTTTAAACAAAAGAGAGACACTTTGAGTGATATCAGCCATATTGTGCCTCATATTGAGGCAGGGGTTAACTTTTACACGTCAAAGATAACCCATGGATCGTTATCCTAAAGAACCAACACAATATTAATGTGTTTGGTCATATTTATGTATGTCAGTTGTTGTTTTCACTTAAAATTCTGCCCATTTTAAACAAAAGAGAGACACTTTGAGTGATACCGGCCACACCGTGCCTTGTATTGAGACAGGGGTTGACTTTTACACATCACCAACACACCCATGGATCATTCTTCTAAAGGTACCAACACAATCTAAATCTGTTTAGTCAGATTTCCGTACGTCAGTTGTTGTTTTCACTTAAAATGTTGTCCATTTTAAACAAAAGAGAGACACTTTGAGTGATACCAGCCACACCATGCCTTAGATTGAGGCGGGGTTGACTCATACATGTCACCAATTCACCCATGGATCATTCTCATAAAGTACATACTCAATCTGAATGTGTTTGGTCAGATTTCTGTAGGTCAGTTGTTGTTTTCCCTTAAAATTTTGTCCATTTTAAACAAAAGAGAGATAATTGAGTGATATCGGCCACATTATACCTCGGATTGAGGTGGGGTTGACTCGTACACATCACCAATAAACCCATGGATCATTCTTATTAATGATCAACACAATAAGAATGTTTTTGGTCAGATATGAAGGTATTTTGGAGATTTTACTGGTTTTTCTTATCCAAATCCCAAAGAAAAGTGGTTCATAATTCTTTCATGTTGTTGGTGCATTTCATCTGTTAAAATGGTAAGATGACTCATTGGAGAAAGGATGTTTTATTTAATAATAATTACAATTTTCCTACAAACATTTACATCCAAAAAAGTTTCATCTTTTGATCTCCTTAACCCCTATCAAAAATAACCACCAATTGTACACGTCCCCAAGTCAGATCTTCATGTTATTTGTGTACAATATTCCATCAGGTGTGTGGCCCACTCATTTCTGAACAAATCTATATCATCTTGTGAGTATGATCCTTTTTGGTAGTCAAAGTAGTACTTAAAAATATATAAATAAAGGATTAATAAATAAATTAAATGAAATATTAGTTGTTTTTTAAAATACCTCTTTAGGGATGCAAGTTTGTTGATGAAAAATGATCTCTTTCATAAATTTACAAACATAATAACCACAATCATTATCATTTGTTTTTTTTGGACACTACAAAAAAATTAATCATTAGGAGATTAAGTAACTTGTGATGATATGTGTTTTTATAGTAAAATTTTATTATATATACCCTAATATTTGTCCAGACGTAGTACTTTCTCGCCTCCTTATGCTTAGCCCCAGTCCTCATTCCTTTTTTTAGAAGATAATGATACACCACCCTATCATAAAAGAATCCTCAGTAAAATATAATATAAATTATATTACATGATGTTTAGACCTGAAATGTAGGATGTAGTGTCTTACAAATTCACAAACTTCATCATGTGTGGTCGGTTTGTTGGATATCCATGCATTGAATCTAGGAAATAAATCTTTAGAGTATCCAAGTTCACCGCAATTATGAGCCAATGTTGCCTCAAAATACAAAAAATAGTAAGTAATAAAATAAGTGAAAATATAATTGATATTTTTTAATCATATAGTTTTACCCCTACATGTTTGGTATTAGGAAGAGTCTGTCATCTATAATCTTGCTTTCAAATATTTTCAGCAAGTCGTTCAATATTTCATCCTTTTTTGATGCCTCTAATTTCGTTAGATGTGTTGATGTGGTATGAGGACTAATGAGTCCGAATTTTGTCTCATGGGAAAATTCCTTCAACTATTTTTCATATATATGTCTTTCAATGATATAAAATGTATTTAGTCATAATGTTTACATTATATCAGCTTTTAGAAAATCAATTCATGAAAACATACCTCGTATATAAATTTATAACTCTGATGCCAAGCCAAC
Organism: Viscum album; assembly: GCA_963277665.1. NCBI lineage: Eukaryota > Viridiplantae > Streptophyta > Magnoliopsida > Santalales > Viscaceae > Viscum > Viscum album. Next base: position 1,998,043,684 of record OY728151.1, read on the forward strand.
CATTTTCAAGGATCTCATTTACATTTTCAACAGTAGTGAAATCTTGACTTTCCTCTCCATATATATTCTTTTTGAAAACCACTTTATGACTACTACTACCTTTTAGATTCGTATCCAAATGAGTCTTCAATGATAATAAATGTGGATAGAGAATAGGTGGTGTTATTGTGCTTTTAGTAGCTCTTTGGGATCAGTTAGTTGATCCTTTAGATGCTTTTGAGCCAACATTTATTTTCACCCCCTTCCCTTTCTCCATCTATAATAACATTCATTGGTTCAAACCCTTTTTTCATTAATTGTTAATGGTTTAACTTGAAAAAAAAAGAAATAAATACCTATTTGTCCCCATGTACTCTTACAAGTTGTGACGGACATGTAATGAATGTCTTAATAGCCATTTTGACCATATGAATATCATCATCATCAAGTGGAATAGGTAGCTCTACATTTGTCTCATGAGCTATAGTAATCATCACTTTCAGATGATCTTTCAAAAGTGGTCTATTATACATCTTGTCCTATGGGATTTTGAACACTATAGCCCTTGCTACAAGGTGATAGGTGGGTGTTGATAGATATAAATCACAGTCATTATCACCCTATAGAAGATCAGTACAGTAAAAGTATCAGTGTTTGTCTAATTCACATTTCATGGGAACAATTATTAGAATATTGATTACCATGGCTAAGATAGCTCTTTGAGGGGAATGGATCGCCTCAAAGCTGGTGGGGGTGGGGCGGGATATTCATGCGCTGGTTGTTCCTGAGTTGTGTCTTCTTCATGCTTCCCACCCATAAAAGTTGCTAGAAACTCTCCCTTCCATTGAAATTTTTCTTCAAGAGTTGCTAGTATTTCTCTCATTCGTTTCAATTTTTCATCTCTATCATCCATTTTTTCATAATATACTCGGGGTGTTACCCCAAACCCCGCACCTATGACACGACTGTATTGTTCCGGCCACTTCAAATCCATCGATAATAGGTCTGCATCCGCTACAGGAGTATCTGATTCTTGTGACTATAGGATATAGGAAAATAACTAATTATTTTTATGTAATAGCAATTTAAAACAAATCTTTTTATCATCGTGTCATACTTACACATATTTCCCACACTTTTTGTCTGTTTTCATCTACTATCTTCCCTTCCGTATTCACACATGCCTACATCCATAGCACATGACATGTGATGGAAGTGTCTTTGGTTTTAGACTCATCAATCTACATATAAATATAGAAAGATAATTATGATGTTGTTTATTAGAACCTAACAATATTACTGTAAATTTAAAATATGTACCATTTTATTTTCTAATGAAGCATACCCCATCCTTGCTTTACGATAGGGGTATGTTGTTTTTGATGCACGTTCCTTATTTTTAGTACTGAGTTGTTGTTTTATAAATGAAATATTGACAATCAAAGTGATGAATATATGTTTCCTCAAACAACGTATTATCACCCACAATGTACCTGAAACTTTTCATCCCCACGGCGTCCAATAAATGCATCCCATTCTTCTTGGTATATCAGGTGAGCATAGACAAGGGGTGGGTGCGGGTTTATTTTACCTTTGGAATATTTCAGGTGGAATTTTGTTAAAATAGTGCGCAAACCTCGATGAATCCTTCCTGCAAGACTAAGTACATAATTCTTGTGTGAATTATCTACTATAAATTTACTCTGCAAGAGACTGAGAAGAGTAAGACATTGTTTCATTATTTTATTTGTTAGTAAATTAAAGAAATAATATCATAATGTTACCGTGATTTCTTCCCAGATCACAGAATTTAGCCCGAACACAACATGGTTCCATGAATCTATGTCAATCAGCACACGTTGCTGAGTGACAATTCCAATGTAACTATTAAACATAGCCTTGTTGGGATTCACATGTTGGCATCATGCATTCCATCCAACATCAAATTTGATGCCTTTGCTTTTCTCCTTAATAACTTCGGCTAATGCCATCAAACTACGATGCACCTGTGTTTTTTGCGATGTCGGTCCTTTATCTGGACCATTCCATCAATATCAACATAATCTATATGTTCATCTGGAATGGTAGCAATGGCATGTGCTGATGGTTGTTGGACCTCAACACTAGGAGCAGAAACAGGTTCAGAAACTTATTGTTGTTCTACACTGTGAGCAACCGTAGAAGAAGCGGTAGCAGCAGCAACACCAGCTTGAGAGACTTGTTCAGCCTCGAGGTTAGGAGCACCAGAATGTGCAGAAGTCATTATCTGTAAAAGTGGTTGAATAGCTAATTTAGACTACATTAATTCAGTAATGATAAGATAATAACATGAGATAACAAGATCTATAGTAAAAACAAAATATAACTTGTTTATTAAACTCTCTTTCTTTTTTTCAATGGCTTAAGGGATTTAACACCTCTATAGATTATCCAAATCCCTTCATTGTGGTCTCCTATAACATACAAAACATCATCTACATTGGGACCACTGTGAAATGATTACGATGTACCACTGAAAGGATCGTCCTCAGCTGAATTTTCATCAGACCCTTCAGTAGTTTTGGACGATAACAGAATAATCGACCACTTTCAGTTGGCAGGATCTGGAACATAAAAAAATTGTACCGCTTGTGATGCCATTAAAAACAGTTTGTCTTTTTACCCTTCTTTACTAAAATAAACTTTCACAAATCCACATTCATATATTTTAAAACCACTATTGTTATCAACCCATTTGCATTGAAAAATCAAAAATTGGAATTTAGTATAATCCAACTCTCATATTTGTTTGATAATTCCAAGGTATGGCATATTTGCATAAATTGGATTTCTATCCTTACTACCAGAAACATGCATCGCTTCAGCCACAAGTGTAACTCCACTATTTTTCACGGTACTATATGCATCATGTTCATCTGTATATAATGTATAACCATTAATTACATAACCATTGTAATATAATACATACACACTTGGTCCGACAGCTAGCCATCGAAGTCGTTCTAAAATTGAATTTGGATTTTCATCTAACTCCTTAAAAATATGGTCCTGAAACCATCCTATAAACTGGTGATTATGTGTATTTGATATCCATTTTTTCATCCCTTGATGGATTCAACTACCTAAGAATTACTTTGTGAGTTTCAATATATAGATCAACCTACTAACTGTTATGCAAAACATAAATTTGGGTCTATTCCCGATCTGTAATACTGATTGTCAAAACATCTCCTCCAGAAATTCCCTCACCCACAATGCGTCCAGTGTGACGAGATTTCGGGAGACCAATGATTTCCACATCAGATAGGTATTCGGTATATAATTCAATGGCTTCCTCAAAAATATATCACTACACTATACAACCCTCTGTCTCACTTCAATTTTTGACATACCCTTTCAAAATCTTCATATACCATTCAACGGGGTACATCCATCTATAGTGCACAGGACCACAAATTTTAATCTCTCTCACCAAGTGAATCATCAAATGAACCATCATATTAAATAATATTGGTGGGAAGAACATTTCCAATTCGTATAATATGATGACAATTTCTTTTTCCATAGCTGGAAATTTCTCCAGGTCTAAAACTTTTCTATATATAGCTTTGAAAAAGAAAAAAAGTTTGGTTAACGTATGATGAACATTCTTGGGAAAAATGCAACGTAAAGCTCTAGGAATTAAATCTTGCATCAAAACATGGAATTCATGTGATTTCAAACCTTTTAACTTCAAATCATTCATTGAAACAATGTTCTTGATATTTTATGAATACCCCTGTGGAACCTTTACATCATTAAAGAAGTTGAAAAACTAATATCTCTCGTCCCTAGAAAGAGTGTAAGTAGCTGGAGGAAGAAACATTTGATTTTCACCCTTCACGGGAGCCAACTCTTCTTGTATTCCCATGTCAACCATGTCCAACCTTGCCTTAATTCCATCCTTTGTTTTTTCAGGGGCATTTAGCAACATTCTGATAACACTGTCACATACATTTTTTTCCACATGCATCACATCAAGAAAATGTCTGACGTACAAATAATTCTAGTATGGTAATTCAAAAAAACTGATCTCTTTTTCCAACAGATTTTTGTAAGGTTTTTTGAAAATGGTTTTCCAAAAACAGTGTTCACATCTTTTACTTTCTCAAACAGCTGATCACCTATTAGTGGAGATGGTGTTGTGCATTGTTCTGAACTTCCATCGAATGATGTTGTCTAAGATCAGTACCTATGCCGATGAGGTAGAAATCTACGATGTCCTAGAAACACATATTTTTATGAATGTTTCAACCTAATTGATTTCGTATCTTCTTCGCACATAGGACACCCATGAGTTACTTTAATGCTATAGCCTGAAAAATTTCCATAAGTAGGAAAATCATTTATCATCCCATACAACATCGCTTTCAACATGAAGTATTCACTTTTATAAGCATCATACAACATAACACCTGAATCCTGCGATAACTTAGAATCCTTGATAAAAGGATCTAAATAAACATCAATATTGTTACCTAGTTGTTTTGGTCCTAATATAAGCATAGATAACATGATGAATTTCCTCTTCATGCATAACTAGGTTGGAAAGTTATAATTTACCAACCTAACAGGACATGTACTGTGAGTGCTGGTTTGAAAACCAAAAGGATTCACTCCATCTGTAGATAATGCAAGACGAAGGTTTCTCGGCTCTTTTCCAAATTCAGGATACTCATGATCAATTTTATTCCATTGAGGAGAGTCAGCCGGATGATGTAATTTCCCATCTTTATTTCTTTTATCTACATACCCTAACAATTGTATTGCAATTTCTTCACTTACATATAGACACCTAAACCTTGGAATGATTCGAAAGTACCATAAAACTTTCATAATATTGGATTCATATTTCTTGTATTGAGAAGCACCACACTTTGGGCATTTTGTAAGTGATTTGTTCTCCTTGTGAAACAATATACAGACTTTTGGGCAGGCATGTATTCTTTCTGAAATCGTACCCATCGAGCGTAGCATTCGTTTAGCTTCATATGTCCGGCTTGGGAGCTCATTATCTTCCGGGAGCTTGTCATTCAAGAGAGCAAGTAGTTCCGTAAAACTGACATCACTTCATCCATTGCCTGCTTTCAATTTATACAACTTTAGTACAGCTGACAATGTTGTATATTTAGTGAAACCAGCATACAATGGCATTTTTGAAAAACTCTTTAACTTCTCAAACAATTTTTGGAAATCACGGAGTTCATCTTCAATTGTCCTTGTAATTTCCTCAATATGATATTCATCATCATTGACATCTGTAATCATATCCTCCATATGGTCGTCTACATTATCCATATTTATATTCATATATGATGATCCATAAAATGCAGTTTTATCCCAACTAGTAGCTACATTTTCTTTTTCTCTGTGTTTATTCCAACATTTATAACTCTGATCTATTTCGTGACATATCAAATTCTCTTCCAACTCCTCTGGAGTAATTAGTATAGAATAAAAATAACATAAACATAGACAAAGTATTTGAGAAGTATCCTTTGCGTGATCCTTTGCAAACTTGATGAACTCTTTCACTCTGTTCTCATACTCTACTGTCAAACGATTAGCATCCATCCAATCCTTATTCATCTCCATCTTATTTGAATATAAAATATTATTATTTATGGTTCAAATACACAAAACAAGACTTCCAAATACAAGAATAATAAATAATGATACATCTACCACTCCTAGGTCTCTTCCCTACATTCAATATCATCATGCTTAATATTTTTGGTAAGCTCAAGTTATGTACTTTAAATCACAGGGGGGATAATCACTTATGTCATAGATGGTCTCCCATGTTATTCCATATGAAATTTTTAACAAATATTATTGACCTATCATCCCATTCAATCCTCATGAGTGTCTAATTCCAAACTCCATCTTAACTCTCAACTAAAGATCTGATACCACACTATCATAACTCACCACCACTAGGAACCTCTCCTAAAATGGCAGTGAAAATAAGTGTAATTCATGAATCCTACTTATAATAGTACATAGGTTGGAGACTATCATTGAGGGTATAAAATAAAGAAATGGGAGGTGTTTCCGTCATAAATCCCAAGAATAGAGATAAGCCACCAATCACCTCCTTATAATATAAAATAAAACCCAATCCATAATTCATGTGAATTTCATACATAAAAAGGGTATCTAAAATATAATATCAAAAACAAATCCTACACCAGTGGCTCTAGCGGTAACTCCTAGCCTCAAGATAGTAATTTCCATCTTGGTCACCAAATCCATCTTCAAAAAATTATAAAAAAAAATATATAAATAGGGGTGAGCATACAAGTATACTCAGTACGATCCTTCCCAAAAACCTCTCATGAAAATGTGTATGAAATATATTAATGACTTAGTGAATAAATAACAAAACAAATACACACCAATATATGGCCATATATCACCCAACCTCACCAAGGATCAGTCACCCAATATCACATTCAAGTATAGTAACATAATATCAAAAGAATATATATTAATAAATTACCCCACATCCACTTCCCTACTAATCTAGTCATTATAACACTATAATGGAATATTTCTTATGCTTCAACCCCTTCTATATAATCTCATAACCATATATCCACACATACACATGTCACAAACACATAAAAAACCATATCCACATCACAACCACACATCACATCCTCATCACAGTATGATATCATGAACATGAAGGACATAAACATCATACTCTCCTCTTACAATGCATAACCCCCACTATGTATCCGCACCAAATACACATATTCATGTCAACAAGAATATATATACACCAAATCCTAAAATCGTTATAGGTTGTATATATACACCCACTAGGATCCATTACAACTCATACTAAGTGTGAAGGGGGGGAAGAGAAGAGGGAGTGGTTCTATATGTGTTCCCTCTATAACCTAGATATTGATAAAAACACTCAGAACCAAAGTACCCATATGGATTTCAATTAGGTTACTCGACTCAAGTGGTGGTGCGTGAGAAATAATAAAAAAATATAATAAGTATTTAGTCACACATAAATCTTTCCTAAGGGTTTACACCAAACTAACACTGCAAACACCCACGTCAACCATTGCCTTGTTAATACCACCATCTAATAACCACTTCCATTATAATGCCACAAATAATCCCCAACAAATCACATAAGCATCCATATCAACATTACCAACTTCTCATTTCATTTAACATTATAATTTCTTGTATTTTTATTACCATATGAATTTTAATTGTTAACCATTTTAATGTAAAACCAATCATTAAATCACTACCAACTGTAATCCATTAATTAATCATTAATAACATTTATTCTATCTTTAACCATTTATTAAACATAATTATTCCAATCATTATCATTAATCATTTAAAAAACCATCATTTATCGTTTCCAACCCATCACTCATTACTATTTTCATTTATTCCAACCATATTCCATGCCAAAAAGAAACTATAACACCACCTAATAACAACTAAATTTTCATGACATAAAATAACACTAAACACATTCTAAAATCCATAAAACCACTTATTTTCTTCCTAAATAGCCATATCATTGCTATCATAACCACACAATAATCCATCCATCACTACCGTATTAATTACCACACCACATGCCCCGAACAACATCAATCAACCATTACCCTTATTAATCATAGTGATAAATACCCCATACATAATAGCATGAAAGGGAAAACATATAATAAATTCAAACTAAAAAGGGATTATATTAGATTAATCTAGGGACATCCCTATATAAGAATAACCTAGTGATCTTTACACCATGACAAAACTACTTCATGCAATAACCAAAATTACACATCAAAACCTATCCACCAAAAATAAACCAAAAGGAGAAGTGGGAGATTTACCTAGAGTAGATCAAACCCACAATCTAGGGAGAGAAGAATCATTGAGAAATCAGGGAGCCTTCTGATCTATGTTGGTATGGGAAGGCGTGACCGCCAGAGGAGGAGGTGCACGAGAGGAGCTGCCAAACATTGAGAAATGGAGGAGTAGGGTTCGCGGGGAGTAGGGTCGAATAGAGAGGAGGAGAAGTAGTGTTTGTGGGGAGGAGGATCCGTGGAAGGGGTTCGAGGGGGAGGATAAGGATTAGGGCTAGCGGCGGAGGTCCAGCAACGAGAAGATCGGGGGGAGGGGAGTTGTCACAAGGGTACAGTACCATGAGAGCTTGAGGGTGCGATAAACAGAGGATATGGTGCGCCCAATTTTATAAAATATTGGACTACAGTTTTATCAGCGCTATAAAAACACTGATAAAGTTAACCTTTATCGGCGCTAAAATCTTAGCACTGATACAGGGTTCCTTTATCAGCGCTTTTTTGCTTAGTGGTGATAAAATGTGGAACTTCCCTTGCCCGTTTTTGTAGTATTGAGTGGGTAAGTCAGACCCAAGATAACTTATGGATATCCAAGGATCTTGGATCTGGTATCTTTTGGTTCTTGTGATGTATCACGATAATGGTTTTTATTAGGAGAGGGTTCAGTCATGAGACATCACTGGAAGTTGGGTACATAATTTTGTGAGTATTCTCATAATGATCTCAAGAATCCGTGGGAAAAAGGCTTTAGAACATGTTTTTTGTTATAAATTATAAAGCTAATAATTTTTGGAAGTTTTTAGATATAAGTGGTCCAACTTGGGTTTCCTTAAGTAGTTGGATGTGTTCAGGAAGGAACCACATAGGGTACATCATTGGGATGAGTTGGGTGTAGTCTAAGGGTCATTCATAGCTTTTCAAGGAAAAGTTGGAGTGACCAGGATAAGTTTAGATGATTGGAATTCAACCATTTGTTTTAAATTGATAAAGGTTCAAGTGTCAATAGGACACTAAGGATGTTCATTAATTGTAAATTCTAATGGTGGGATCACCTTGACTCGTTTTTGGTTTGTACAAGATAGAACCTATGGTGGGAAGCATCATATTTCTCTTGATGAAATAGATGAAAATGAGATCATTTCTTAGGATATATAGGCATAAATAAGTGTTGTATTAATGTTTTGATAGTGTTTAGGATCTTTGGATCATGTTTTAGTAGTTTAAGAACTGTATGTTTAAAGTAGCATTTGGAATCATGTTGGGAATTTAGAAATGAAAGAGGGTCATTTGAGTGGTAATTCTTAACTAGAATAGGATGGGAATTTTTTTGATATCCCCCAATACTTCCCAAAGATGATATGTTCTAAGGTGGGGAGGTTGTAACATCCCATATTTTTTACAAGTTAAAATTTCTAAAAAAATATTTTTTCATATTGTGGATGGTAAAAATATTAAATTGAGGTTAGAAATAGAATTGTGGGAGTTGGAATGCCTAAAAGTGTTTTTTAGATGGGCTTTAAGGCCTAATAGGTGTCTTAGGAGTTCAAATGAGTTTTGGGAGTGTTGGGATTTGAAAACTCATTTTTGGGAGAGATATCCATAGGCGCATGATTGGTGTACGATTAGTACTAACCATGCGTCATAACCATGCAGTCTATTTTCATAGGTACATGGTTTTTTAACTATTTTAATTTACTATTAAACCATATAGAATGGTGTATACTTACATAAGTAATCACGTGGTTAGTGCATGGTTTTTCTAAACTTACACTAAAACCATGTGAGTTGTGGGGTGTGTGTAATGTGAAGCCCACGTGATTGATACATATTTTTCCAAACCATGCATCTCATTAAAGGGATTGGAAACAACTATTTTCTTCCTCCTCACTCTTAAACCCAATTCCATTCTTCTTATCATCTATTCACATATTATCCTAGCCATGGGAACTCCCCCTGGATCTCCCCCGGGGCTTTGATATATCTCCCTAATTTGAGCTTGAAATCGACCATCATTCGTCATATTTTATCACCCTCAGTTATTCTACAATTCCTCTTGCTTATTTTTCTAGTTTATATTGTTGTATTGGAAGATATTTCCATGTGATCTCATATGCCCTTTTTTCAAAGATTTTGTTTGCTTCTCCAATTTCTATCATCCTTGCTTGAATCAAAGGTCGATAATGGATAAGTGAATTTTCCTAATAATGAGGAAGTGGTTATATGTATTTTCCCTTAAATTCTAGTATGATTATAATATTTTTTAATTTTACTTATTTCCATATTTTCCATGCATTGATCCAAAATTATAAAATACATTAAATTAAATTCATATACTTTATCCTTGATTTAATTTAGACCTCATAACAAGGTTAGAGTTCGACAGCTTCAACCCAAACCACCACTTATGTTGATTTTGATAAAATGTTCATAATTATCATTTTTTTCCTATTATACCAAAGTACCCCTATGGGTGTGTTAAGAATTACCCTTTCTAGTGAAATGTATGAATGAATTAAATGGTTTGGATAAACAACTTGTTCCTTGATCACTTACTTTATTCTTTATGGTCATTAAGTACTAGTCAAATTGAATTAAATGAATTGATTTATAGTATGGAAGGTCACTTATCCATCTTTATCAATTCTAAGTGATTTGATAAATTAAATGACTAAAAGAATGGTTTGGATTGTGATTGGAGTGGATGTTTCTCATGGCCTTCTTGGTTGTGAATAAATGAAATGTTCTAATGGTATATAGATTAATTATGAATTATGAAAATATCATGGATAGTATGTTCTATATTTCTTGTTTTTGATAAATGGAAATGACATTTGATATTTATTATTTAGAATTAATGGAAATTACATTCCATATTGCTTGATCAGAATTAATGGACATGAATTTCCATATTTCTTATTTAAAATTTAAGGAATTGATGTTCCACATCGTGTATTATGAATTAATGGACATGATGTTCCATATTTCATGATCGGAATTAATTGAAATTATTTTCTATATTTCTTATTTATAATTAAAGTATGTGATCTTCCATATTTCTTGTTTATGATAAATGGACATAACATTCCATATTTCTTATTCAAAATTATTGGACATGTAATTCCATGTTAAATTATTGTTAATTATTGGACTTGAAACTCCTAAAACCACTTATTTTAGATTCATGGATTTATTTTCTTTATTTAAACATAGATCCTTATTTTATTATCATTATAAATGGATTTCTTAGTTTATCCTTGGATCCCATGTGACCAGTGTTCACATAAACACCTAGCCTAATAGACATGGGTTCTATTTCTACTTATTTCTCACATACCCAAAGTTATTCATGCCTAGGTCAGAGTAGGTATAGTCATCCAAGTGTCCCATGAGGAACTTGATCTCAACAAGGTTATTTATACAGAATTTCTTTACTACTTTAATTTTGATATAACTTCACACTATTTCATTTATATTCACAAGCTGGAATTGCATTAGACAATTTTAGTGGTGTCCTAATAAGTTTTATGCATGCCCTATTTAGGCCATGGTTTGGTACCTGAACAGCTCTCATGGGTATGAGTTAGGATCATATATTTTTCTTCCTTATATTATTGGTTAGGTACTATGACTTAACATGGGATATGGGGACCAAGCATATAATCATAATGCCTATAGGATATGGTTATTTTATTCATTTAATATTTTTCAGTTTATTCATGTTTAACATATTACATATTGTGTGTTAACTATTTGTATTTATGGCTTAGTATGATCATGCATGGTCATTTGTATTTGGCACTGGTCAAGTTATGCATTTTTTATTATCTTCCACTATTTATTTCATTTATTTATTTACTCTTCTATTTAGTACTAATCTAGATGGTATAGTCTCCCCAATGTACCTCTATTTTACCCTTTTTTATAGTGGGTTTCCTCTGACCTATAGGGGGATACACTTGAGTATTTTTCACCAACTAGCTTGAGGCACCGTTTTAGTTTCTCCCAGGTCAGGGCATGACTACCTGGACATTACATTCCCCATAAAAATTGCATTCCCTAGTTTTACTATCCTAAACTATTTAATAATATCAATTAAACATTTCTTTTACTCATTCATATTTCCATAAAATTTTCAATGATGACAACAAAATTCATTTCTTAACTAGAACAAGACTTATAAGAAACTTCTATTCTCAAAAAATAATTATAACTCTCAATCATATCAAGTATGTGAGTGGAGAATAAAGTTTACTTAGGTAATTTTTCATATATGGTCTTTAAAACCTTAATTAAACCATTCAATTCTTCTCATAAGCATCTAGATTCAAGTGTCAAAAAACTTTAACAATTGGATTATCCAAGATGGTATTGTTCTAATACATATAATTTATCCTACCTAGAAATTTTCTAAGTTACTAGTCTTAGGAGTTTCTTACATTGTGATTCCTCTTTAATGGATTAATCATAAAGTTAAGTTTTATGATGACGATTCTATTCATCTATAAAAAAATATTGTATCATATTAGCATCGTATTTTACAAACATTTAATATAGACTTTAATTAAATTTTATCCCACTAAAATGAAAAACCTTTTAAAATACATTATATCCATTAGTAGGAAAAGATCTATATTTCACTAATATTTGGGTATCTTTATAATTTCACCCATCATTTACCTATTTATGTAGGGAATCATCCATTTAATATCATATATTACTCTTGGATAATTTAGTGGGAAACTCTTTATCATAATCTATCAAGTAGATTCAATTAATATTATTACTCTAGTAATATAATCCTATTAGAGAATCCCAGATAAATTTAAACAAAATAGAATTCCAATAATAGTCACCTGATCCTATTGGGGTCACCCATTACTTGTTTTCCTTACAAAATATAATCCATGGGGACACAGTTTTAGCATGACCTACCAGTTGAATTATTTTGGTCTTGATAAGTGTTCACTTTAGAAGGAATATAATACTTGGTATTTTTATGTGAAATTTAACATCTCACCATATTATCTCATGTTATTCATTTTACCTATATTCATTCTTATAATTATTTAGTTTTAAAACCTATTTCCTTCCACCAAACCAATATATTCAACCCTATTGATGTGTAACTCTTTACAAAAATCATATTTTATGTCACTAATACAAACTAAAAATATAACTATATTCATAAATATCCAAATACATCTCATGAATAAAGTATTAAAAAACATTCCATTTTATGAATAATATCATAATTAACTTCCTAATTCAAGTTCATAACCTAGTACAAGTCACAGTCAAGGTGGAAGAAAACTAAATCCCTTATCATACCTATTATGTAACTCCTTAGATGCATATATGATAATATATAGAAGTATTTAAACAACTTTAAACTAAATCATGAATCACAATTCATAATATAAAAATTATATCTATGAATAAAAAAATATTAACTATTAAATAACTGGAAAATCCTTATATTTAATGTGAGTTAAACAATTTATCAATAATTAACAAATTAAAACTGATTATATGAATTTTATAAATTATCCATTCATTATATAAATCCCATAAATTAAAAAATATATATATAAACACTTTATATTTTTTTCCAATATGAACTCTTTCATAATACAAATTATATGAAATTTAAATATATGATATTATATGAAATATAAACATTTTATATTCTAATTTCTGTTATGTAAACTATTCAAAAAATACAAATATCACATATTAATTTTTATTTAATCCTTTATCAAATCATTATTCAAAACTCATTTTGACATGGTTTAAAAAATTCCTCAAATAAGGCCTTAATTTTTACAATTAAAATTAAATAATTATGAATAATTTTAAATATAAACAACTTTATATTTTTTGTCTTATTTTGTAATTTATACACTTTATAAACTACCCTTGTAATTAAAATATAAAAATTATATATAAAAATCATAATTCATCCATATACTTTAAAAATGTATTTTAATATTAACATTTAATATTCATGTAGTATTTATTTAATAAATATTTCATAAAAAATTAATTAATTAATTATAAAAATTAACAATTAATTGATTTATAAACACCTTTATAATGAAATAAATATCCCATTATACCTTTTCCATAATCTATAAACATTTTATAAATTATTTAAATCAATTCATAATTAAATCATTATAAAATAAACATATTTTTATTTCATATCATTTTAACAATATATTTGGGTTGTGTAATTTTAACACAGTACATGAGGAATAAACTCAGTGCACTACATGATATCAAACCTGATTGTGTAGGATTAATAATTCATGTTGAGACCTGGATAAGAATCAATTCGTGCTAGCTCATATAGGATTAAAAAAAGTGTTTTGTATCAATAATGCAATGCATAAGGGTCACACAAGGTGAAAAAAGCGTGGGATAAACCATGTAGGAATATCAACTTATGATATTCATAATGTAACACCCCCAATATTTTAGTATATATTTTCCTTTAATTAATACTACATTTAATAGCATCTATCACACACAATATTGAACCAAAATGAACTACGATACATTTTATTCAAATAATTTTAGAAGTAGTTTGTATAACCATTATAATTGAATTGGAAGGTATAAATAAAATAAAACACGTTATGAAAATATATATAGAAAGGAAAATAAATGGTTAGTTTTTAATACCAATTCATTGATAAAATTCAATTACTGTAGCAAAATAACTAAGAAGATCATTTTGTGACTAAAAAATCATTTTCCTAAAATTTTAATATTTAGGTGTTATGAATTTTTATTTTAAATATATTATGGTTTAATGATGATAATATATATTCTTGATATGGATAGTAAATTAACACTGATTTAATTAGTAATTTATAGGAAATAAGAATATAAATAGTTGATATCTAAAAATTCATTTTCCTATTGGAAATAGTTTTTCATTATATTTTGATTTAATAGTTAAGTTCCTAAATTTTAGAATTGAATTTGATAAAATTAACTTCATTTTCTCTAGATTTATTACGTCATAATTATCTTAAGATGGATTTTTGATATTTTTCAGAAAAGTTTGATTTTTAGTGGAATAGTGAAAATACCATTTTTACAAATACCTGGATTTTTATGAAATTATTAAGAAATAATCCCAACATAAAAATTTATGAAAAGAATTTACTAATAAAATAAGTATTTAATAATTAAAATTAAGCATTTAAAATATTAAGTTTAATTTATAAAAATAATGTTTAACAATTTGGAACTCAAGTAAAATTATATTCCAATAAAAAATGGTTTTTAGTCTTTTCTTTTAATTAAATATTCACATGGTGGATTTTGGTTTTGTATTTCTATAAAATACACATAACTATTATTGGATTAATAATAAAAAAACAAGTTTCATGGAAATAAAAATAACATAGATAATTTTATCCAAAACCTAATTTTATGCTTGAAAATACACCTTTTCTAAAAAAAACTATTTTTACACGTCAAGCATGATAATTTTAAAATTATCTTTTCTAACCCTTATAAATATTATTTAATAAAATTATGGAAAAATTTTAAATCATAATTTTAAAATTAGTAATAATTTAAATCTTAATTTTAATCATTAGAACTAATTACTAAGGTTAAGAATGAGTTATCGTGGTAAAAGTTAACTTGGGTGAAATTTAAAAGTAAAGAGTGTAAGGGTTGGTGTCCTCATAACCAACTATTTTGTACTTTTATTAAATAAATGTTCACTTATTATATATTGTTCATTATTCTGCATGACTATAATATAATAATGTCCTGGAATATTTGTTGCATTAATAAAGTCATAGCAGATCCCCGTTATGATGAGAACCTTGAAATGCTATAACAATATTCTTAAATAAAGTTCTACAGTTGGATGAAATACTATGATAGGACACATAGTATACAGACCGTCATGTGCGAGTACTCGTAAGAAGACAAGACTCTCTCTCATGGAGTTCGCACTTGGTAATCTCTAAGATGGGAGATTATGAGAATAGACCTGCCAGTAGTAATTCCGCATGTCTTGGTGTCATCGGATATTGCTATCTACGAGCGTGTGTAATGGTCCTTAGACTGAAAGATTATCATTAACTCATGTCATGAATCGCGCACTTAGATTTACTGACGAAAACTGTCACGCAGACAGTTGGCGGGAACTAGGGTATGTTGGGTGCGTCATGAGTGACATGTTGTTAATGGATAAGTCGATGAAGGATTTGTCCCTTCCATTTATGGAAGTTGATATCTCAGCCCTTTGATTGAAATAGAATTGTCGCATTAAATTCCATGGCCATGGTGTAAATGATGAGTTTATTTCAGGTAGTCAAAGAACGACAGATCAAGCATATAGGTTTACGACACTGCCATGAAACCTGCTTGATGAGATATCGAGACAAAGGGATTAAATTACACAGTAAGCGTTCGTATGAGGTGATATGTCAATGCGGCATCAACTTCTTTCTCTTGCATGCCTTGACCCGTTGCTAGACAGTAATCTTGGACTTTAGGAAAGTTTGCCTAATGCCAACGAGAAAGAGGCCTAGAGGGTCACACACTAAGTGTATCCAAGTATCTCAAGTTGAATAAAGATTATTCTCGTACGTGGTTTAATAATTATTCAAGGAAGCCTAAGTTGTTTTAAATGATGGAGGAAAAATAAAATAAAACAAGTACACGCCGTGTATTATTAAATGTACACGCCGTGTAGTTTTATTTTGGAAAGGAAATGAATAAATGAAAACAAGATATATACTCCGTGTACATTTAATGTACACGTTGTGTAGTTTTCAATGAAAAACAAGTACATGCCGTGTATTTATTATTACACACCGTGTAGTTTTTCCAGTCGGGATTTTGAGGATATAATATTGTTTTAAATGATATTTATTATAATCAGTGTGGGCACATGTCAAGGAATTATCTATTTGACATGGGGGTTTTAAATAAGAGTCAATGAAATAAATAAAATGCGTAATGCGTTTATTTATTGTCATAACTCTATAACCCCACACACCCGGTTATAAATATCCTCACAACCCCAATTATTTTCTGACACACAAGAGAATCGTTGTGCACAACATCTCTGGAGAATTCTTTCAAGACCGAAAGAACCTCTTCCTCCAAGAATGCTCTTAAGACCGAGAGAGATCCTCTTCCATCGGATCAAGATGATCTAAGGCAGACAACGCAAGCAAAGGATTCTCCACACTAGCACCCGGAGAATCCTTTGGCGACATCCAGAGATACAAGGTACACGTGTGGATCACCGCTAGAGGGAGTCTGCACTTGGCTTCTACGATGCAACGACGGATCACATCGACAACGTGATCGAGAACATCAACGAAGAAAGAACACCCAAAAGGTATTTCTTTATAATTAATTAAATTAACTATAATCAACCTGTAATGATCCTTGTTTGTGGTTTTAGGACAAACCATCTTCTTTGTCTTTTTCTGTGATTCGATCCGTGGAGACTTTCGTTTAACGTCATATTGATCTCGGATTGATCATTGCTAATGACAAAAGTCCAAGTGGGCACATCCACCCACGCGCTTCTGCTATGCCCGGAACCTTCAAATGGTATCATAGGGAGGTTACAACATTGATTATAGTTATTTAATTTTCGTTGATAATTTACACATTCATATTTGATTCAATTCGAAATAAATCGTTCTATAAATCTGAATTAACGAGATCTATTCTTCCTCCATAGTTTCTCGATTCATATCACAGAAACTACCTTTTAATTTTAATTTTTGATTAAAATAAAAACGAGGAACTCATCCGGAGGAGCCGCTCTTTCTGTCTGCACAACACGGGATTACACGGCGTGTAATTAAAACTACACGCCGTGTACTTAGGTTCAACGAACCGACACTGGTCCGCCAAACCACGCCGTGTGAATTGATTATTCCTAAGTTTTAATCAGGTCGTGTTGACCAAAATTGAACGGCGCGTGGAAACCGGAATACACGGCGTGTATGTTGGAACAACACGCCATGTAGTCCGTTCCGACCCAGGTGAAAACATGTACAAATATAAGCCGCATACCGCGTACATGGGATTGCCAGGCTGGTTACCGCGTAACAAGGAAGTACATGCCGTGTATGATTTATCTACACGCCGTGTACTTTAAAATTTCGAAAGTATAGAAAACACGCCAAAGCCCCAGCGTGTACTTTGGATAAAAGGTGAAAAGAAAAATACACGTCGTGTAATTATAAACTACACGCCGTGTACTTTCCAGAAATGGAATTTCACCAGGTTTCCTCCAATGTACAAAGACTCATACAAGGAATATGGATGAGAAGAATCTCAAGGAAATTCAGAAAGGAATTTAAGATAAAGAATTGATTAATTATAAGATCATAATTAATTGAATTTGAGCATGTCTTATCTTAAATAAAAGAACGATTGAAAGAATTTTAATTCTAAATATGCGTAAATATTGTTGCATACTATGGATGATCATGAGCTAGACCAAAGACCCTTTTTTATGTGTATGATTTCATTTAAATTTACTTAATTTAAATTTGTTGGCATGCGAGCCTTCTTCCAATAAAATGTAGGTTCTGTGTTCCCATGGTTTCTTTAATGTAAACCCATGTAATGGAGGATCTCCCAACCCAGAGGAGACAGTTCAAATCCTGAAGTCGAGGCGAAACCGACACAAGAAGATACAAAGGTGGACAGGTGGGAGCTGCAAAACACGAACCATCAGGTTCAAGGTGTTTTCCCTAGGTCGGGGTTAGCTTATCAAAACCTCTAGATAAGCTAACCAATAGAAGCTCATGATCATGCCATCTTATTTTATTTCTGTCTGATTGCATGGTTTATTTATTATGTATGTGTTGTCGCGATCACATAATTAATAAAATGAACAAGCATGCAAAGATGGAATAAAATAAAAACCGGACTATGTGTAAACATTATCTGAACATGGTTAATCATTTAAGCAAGAATCACTTAATATTAAAAAAACATGTGATAATGTGAAACTACGCATAAAGGAATAAAATCCCTCAATACCATATTAAGTCATACCAAGACTTTCGTTACCTGATTAAGGGCAAGACTCAATAAAACTATGTGTTTGACCAACCCTTGTTGGGACACTTAATTTTATAAAGGAATCTCTTATGAAAGGTTTCGGGTTGACTTAACCATATTACATCAAGAGAAGTATCCCTTGCTAGACTTGGTGTAATATTGGAGGTAAGAGTTGAGGAAATCCAAGTCAGGATTTCAGGATTGGGGAGTCCACTCAACAGATCAAGGAACTGTAAGTTCACAGTTGGCAAAGCCCTGCCTACCTAAATACCTTCAAATAGCTTGATCAACCCTTGTTGGGGTTATGCGAAGGGGAATATGGATCCTTGACACTAGAATGTCAAAGAAACTGGACATTCCAAGTTCAATGGTGAGGGCCATTGGGACTTGATAAAATAGTGGGAGACCTAATAAAATTTATTATTTCTCATAAAATGTAATCAAGAAAGTACTGATGAATCTGCTCTTTTAATTTGTAGAATCAATATGACAAACTCGTCAACCACATTTTCTCTGCGATCAATACTGGATAAAGACAATATCCTCACTGGAAGTAACATTCAAGAATGGTTTAGGCGCCTTCGGGTTATCCTATGCCATGAACAGAAGTTTTACATGCTGGAGTCCTCACTTCCTGATTCTCCTACCCCAGGGGTGAGTGATGAAGATTTCCTAGTCTTTGATCAACATTTGAACGATGCTCTTGATGTTCAATGTTTGATGTTGTCATCTATGTCTAGTGAGCTCATGAAGTCTCATGAAGACATGGATGCCTACAGCATGCTCGAGCATCTCTATGGCTTATACCAGGAGAGAGCAATATAGGAAAGGTTTGAGATCTCCAAGGCTATGTTTTAGAGCAAAATTGGAGAGGGTGCCCCAGTTGGGCCTCATGTAGTCAAGCTTATTGGCTACATTGAGCGCTTGGATGTTCTAGGGTTTAAACTCCCTGAAGAACTGGGTACCGATCTCATTCTCGCATCACTCCCCCAGATCTTCTCAAACTTTGTTGTTAATTTCAACATGAACAAAATTGAGAAGTCTCTATCTGATCTTCTTATCCTTATTCGCCAAGTGGACAATGACATGAAGCGTGAAAAGACTTCTGTCCTTATGGTGAATAAAAGGAAAGGGAAGGCAAAGAGCTTTAAGCCCAAAGCTTCTTCAAGGCCTTCCAAGAAAAGGAAGATCAAAGGGGAGGAAAAGGAACAAGATGTTGTTTGTTTCGCATGTGGCAAGAAGGGCCACTGGAAGAAAAACTGCACCTAGCCAAGGAAGCAAGGGGAGGCTTCAAGTGCATTTGTTATCGAATGCAATCTATCTGTTTCTACTAATTGGGTATTAGATACTGCTTGTGGTGCTCACATCTGTATCCAAATATAGGAACCAAGTAGATTCGGGAAGATTGATCGAGGGGAGGTAGATCTACGAGCATCCAACAGAGCCAGACTCGCTGTTGTAGCTGTCGGAGACTACCACCTCACATTGCCTACCGGGATGGTCTTGGTTTTGAAAGGTTGTTATTATGTGCCTTCTGTTACTAAAAACATTATTTCAGTATCCAGATTAGATACTGATGGATTCATATTCAAGTTTGGAAATGAATGTTGCTACTTTTATAAAGATAGCATTTGTTTTGGTAGGGCACATTTATATAACAGCCTTTATGTGTTAGACTACACAAACCAAGTGATGGAAATAGATAACAAAGTCAATTCACATGACTCATACCACACCCAACTTTGGAATCACTGGCTAGGTCATGTCAATGAGAAACGTTTGATAAAATTACATCAAGATGGGTATTTAGATTCTTTCGAAATAAAACCACTTGGTGTATGTCATGCGTGTCTACAAGGCAAAATGACCAAAGCCCCATTTATTGGGAAAGGTGAAAGTGCTAAAGAGCTTCTAGAATTAGTTCACACAGATGTGTGTGGACCATTTCCATTTGAAGCAAGGGGTGGGTTCTCGTACTTCATAACTTTTACTGATGATTTTAGTAGATATGGATATATCTATTTAATGAGGTATAAGTCAGATTCTTTTGATCGGTTCAAAGAATACAAGAATTAAGTTGAGAACCATCTTGGTAAGAAGATTATGAAACTCCGCTCAGATAGATGAGGAGAATATCTTAATCAAAACTTCATTGATTTCTTACGGGAGTTTGGGATTCTATCTCAACTCACTCCTCCTTACACACCTCAGTGGAATGGTGTAAGTGAAAGGAGGAACCGCACCCTGTTGGACATGGTGAGATCAATGATGAGTCATGCGAGTCTTCCATTATCCTTTTGGGGATAAACATTACAAACAGAAGCGCACATACTAAACCAAGTACCAACTAAATCGATAAATGGTATTCCATATGAATTATGGAGTAGACACAAATCCATGTTATCAAATTTACATGTGTGGGGTAGCGAAGCATTTGTTAAGGCCTCTTCAGGTAACAAACTTGCACCCCGAGGCACAAAGTGTATCTTTATAGGATATCCCAAGGAAACAAGAGGATATTACCTATACAACCCCTCATACAAAAAGGTTACAGTGGCAAGACACGCCATATTCCTTGAGAGGGAGCACATATCCAAAAGAGATAGTGGGAGCGAGATAGAATTCGATGAAGTCGTGGCTCAAGATACACAGAAGTTGGTACAAGAACAGATTCCACAAATCCCCATGGAAGAACAATCTGTTCCAGATACACAAGAACTGCATAGGAGCACGAGAGAGGTGAGATAACTAGAACGATATGGTTTTCTTGTCACCGAGGATGGTGACTCATTATTGGTTGACAATGATGATCCTCTTACCTACAAGGAAGAAGTTGAAGGCACAGACATTGCCAAGTGGAAAGAAGCCATGAATTCTGAAATGGATTCCATGTACCAAACCCAAGTCTGGATTTTGGTAGATCCTCCAGTTGATGTAAAGCCTATTGGTAATAAATGGGTATTCAAGAAGAAACTGGACATTGAGGGTCAATTCATCACCTACAAGGCATGACTGGTTGCAAAAGTTTTTAGACAGCGTCAAGGAATTGACTATGATGAAACCTTTTCACCGGTTGCAATGTTGAAGTCCATCAGAATCCTATTGGCCATTGCTGCTTACCATGACTATAAAATTTGGCAAATGGATGTCAAAATAGCTTTCCTTAACGAGAACCTCCAGGAAGATGTCTACATGACCCAACCTGAAGGGTTTGTGACTCCAAAGGATGCCAACAAGGTATGCAAGTTGTAGAAATCCATTTATGGATTAAATCAAGCATCAATGTCATGGAACATTCGTTTTGATGAAGCTGTTATAGAATTTGGCTTTGTTAAGAATGAATGTGAGCCTTGTGTCTACAAAAGGTTTAGGGGAAGTGCAGTCGTTTTCCTAATAGTATATGTTGATGACATATTGCTAATTGGAAATTAAGTACCTGTCTTATAGTCAGTTAAGGCATGGTTTCATAAATGCTTCTCCATGAAAGACTTGGGCGAGGCAGCATATATTCTTGGGATCAAGATCCATCGTGATAGATCCAAGAGAATGTTGGGCCTGAGTCAAAGTACATATATTGACAAGATACTGAAGAGATTCAGTATGGAACAGTACATGAGAGGATTGTTTCCAGTGTCACATGGAATTCATCTTTCCAAGAAAATGTGTCCTCAGACACATGAAAAAAGAAAGAGGATGGCAAGGATCCCTTACGCATCCGCGATTGGGTCAGTCATGTATGTTATGCTATGTACGAGGCTAGATGTTGCTTATGCATTAAGTGCGGTAGGAAGATATCAAGCTGATTCAGGAGACCGCCATTGGATGGCAGTCAAGACTATCCTTAAGTATTTGAGGCATACTAAGGATATGTTCCTGGTTTATAGAGGAGATGAGGAACTAGTCATTAGAGGACATGTAGATGCTCGTTTCTAGACTGATCAAGATGACATGAAGTCGCATACTGGATACATCTTCAGTTTGAATGGAGGTGCAGTGAGATGGAAGAGCTCAAAACAAAGTGTGGTGGTATATTCTACAACAAAGTCCGAGTATATCGCAGCTTCTGAGGCAGCTAAAGAAGCAGTATGGATGTGAAGCTTCGTCCAAGAGCTGGATGTAGTACCGAGCAGTAAAGATCCTATCACACTCTATTGTGATAATACTACAGCGGTGGCACTTGCAAAAGATCCAAGGTCGCATCAACGGACAAAGCACATACTTCGGAAGTATCATCTCTTGAGGGATTTTTCTCAGAGAGGTGAAGTTGTAGTGAGAAGTATTTCCACGGAAGACAATGTGGCGGACCCATTGACTAAAGCCTTGACTCAGCAGAAACATGATCATCATGTGAGGTCTAGTGGACTAAAAGTCATAGGCAGTTGGCTCTAGTCCAAGTGTGAGTTTGTAAGGGTTGGTGTCCTCATAACCAACTGTTTTGTACTTTTATTACATAAATGTTCACTTATTATATATTGTTCATTTTTTTGCATGACTATAATATAATAATGTCCTGTAATATTTGTTGCATTAATAAATTCATAGCAGATCCCCGCTATGATGAGAACCTTGAAATGATATAACAATATTCTTAAATAAAGTTCTGCGTTTGGATGACATACTATGATAGGACACATAGTATACAGACCGTCATGTGCGAGTACTCGTAAGAAGACGAGACTCTCTCTCATGGATTTCGCACTTGGTAATCTCTAAGATGGGAGATTATGAGAACAGACCCGCCGGTAGTAATTCTGCATGTCTTGGTGTCATCGGATATTTCTATTTACGAGCGTGTATAATGGTCCTTAGACTGAAAGATTATCATTAACTCATGTCATGAATCGCGCACTTAGATTTACTGACGAAAACCGTCACGCGGACAGTTGGTGGGAAGTAGGGTACGTTGGGTGCGTCACGAGTGACATGTTGTTAATGGATAAGTAGAGGTAGGATTTGTCCCTTCCATTTATGGAAGTTGATATCTCGGCCCTTTGATTGAAATAGAACTGTCGCATTAAATTCCATGGCCATGGTGTAAACGACGATTTTATTTTAGGTATTCAAAGAATGATAGATCAAGCATATAGGTTTATGACACTTCCATGAAACCTACTTGATGAGATATCGAGACAAAGGGATTAAATTACACAGTAAGCGTTCGTATGAGGTGATACGTCAATGTGGCGTCAACTTCTTTCTCTTGGGTGCCTTGACCCGTTGCTAGACAGTAATCTTGGACTTTAGGAAAGCCTGCCTAATGCCAACGAAAAAGAGGCCTAGAGGTTCCCACACTAAGTGTATCCAAGTATCTCAAGTTGAATAAAGATTATTCTCGTATGTGGTTTAATAATTATTCAAGGAAGCCTAATTTGTTTTAAATGAGGGAGGAAAAATAAAATAAAACAAGTACACGCCGTGTATTATTAAATGTACATGCCGTGTAGTTTTATTTTGGAAAGGAAATGAATAAATGAAAACAAGATATACATGCCATGTACATTTAATGTACACGCCGTGTAGTTTTCAATGAAAAACAAGTACACGCCGTGTATTTATTATTACACGCCGTGTAGTTTTTCCAGTCGGGATTTTGAGGATATAATATTGTTTTAAATGATATTTATTATAATCAGCGTGGGAACATGTCAAGGAATTATCTATTAGACATGGGGGTTTTAAATAAGAGTCAATGAAATAAATAAAACGCGTAACGCATTTATTTATTTTCATAACTCTATAACCCCACACACCCGATTATAAATATCCTCACAACCCCAACTCTTTTCCGACACACAAGAGAATCATTGTGCACAACATCTCTGGAGAATTATTTCAAGACCGAAAGAACCTCTTCCTCCAAGAACGCTCTCAAGACCGTGAGAGATCCGCTTCCATCGAATCAAGACGATCTAAGGCAGACAACGCAAGCAAAGGATTCTCCACGCTAGCACCCAGAGAATCCTTTGGCGACATCCAGAGATACAAGGTACACGTGTGGATCACCGTTAGAGGGTGTCTACACATGGCTTCTACGACGCAACGATGGATCACATCGACAACGTGATCGAGAACATCAACAAAGAAAGAACACCCAAAAGGTATTTCTTTATAATTAATTAAATTAACTATAATCAACCTGTAACGATCCTTGTTTGTGGTTCCGGGACAAACCATCTTCTTTGTCTTTTTCTGTGATTCGATCCATGGAGAATGACGTTTAACGTCGTATTGATCCCGGATTGATCATTTCTAATGACAAAAAGCCAAGCGGGCACATCCACCCACGCGCTTCCGCTGCGCCCGGAACCTTCAAAGAGAAAATCTTAAAACACTCAAAAAGTGTTATATAAAATGAATGTTTGATAGGGTTCTCTACCTTAACTTCCCCCACTCCATTATTTTATATTATTTTATCCACTTGACCACTGAATAGTGACTTTACCTTTTATATTTTTATCAAAAGGACACTCTCCTCACTTATAAAATGGGTCTTCCAGTACTCATTCAAGTACACTATGATTTCAAATTACTCTTGAACCTATACAATTTTTACTTAACCTAGATCTATCTCCTAATTTTTTTATCCCCTATATCCAAGGAAAATCCCTAACTACTTTATTTCCAGGAAGTCCTCTAAAAGAAAGCTTGAGTCCTCAATGTGAGTAAAAATCATTCCCTAACCACTTTTCTTATATATGTTTCTCTTCCAAATATAATTTTCTAATTATTAAATAATTACATAATATTTTTTGTATAAATAATTTAATTATGTTGAGGGAATAATCTTGATTAACATTTTCCCTTTTTATTTAGAAAAATGAGAACGCCATTCGTGTGTATGTGCTGAATACTGCCTCCATAGAGCAACCTATCTCGTTTTTCATAACCACCTTACATAGGTGATTATAAAAGATTATTTAATTAATAAAAATAAAATTTATATCATTTTTATAGTTATGGAAATATAAACCATTTTCTAACTTTCT
Organism: Viscum album; assembly: GCA_963277665.1. Lineage (NCBI taxonomy): Eukaryota > Viridiplantae > Streptophyta > Magnoliopsida > Santalales > Viscaceae > Viscum > Viscum album. Next base: position 1,998,069,602 of record OY728151.1, read on the forward strand.
CTCAGCCATTCAATAAATGAAAATATTGCTTGTGTTACACATGGACTACTACTCTATAAGTGACGGGGTCGGTTTTTCATAGTCATCTTATATGGATGGTTAATAGGGGTATTTAATGAATACATATTATATTTAAAATATTATTAGTATTCTAAAAATATAAACCAATTTTTACCTTATTTCTATTCTATGGAAAATGATAATGTTACTCATGCGTATATGAGGACTACCGCCTCCACGAAGTAATGTATTTAGTTTTTCAACTACAATTTTCTTCTTTATCCAACACTCTTAAAATAAAATTCACCACCTTAAAAAATATAAATAATATCATTATTATTCTGTAATAATTATATTGTTCCAAAGTAATCACTTTATTAACCATACTCACTCATTGATTATAGCATGTTCTTATTTGGGCCAATTTAACCACCTACGTGGAAAATGTTATAAATTTATATCATGGATGACTATAATAAATTAACTAACAGCATTATTAAACATAAAAGGTTTTGAAAAGTCTATATTAATATTTAACTAATTATCAATACACCACCCTTTATTCATTAAAAAAATTGAAACAAGAAAGCCGCTGATTTCATCTATAAGAATCATAACTGAAACTCTAATAGAATAAAATTGTAACTTTATAATTTATTATAAAATATATATTAGAGTAGTTTAAATAATATATGAATTATTAAATTAGTATCAAATAATGGGTATTGACATCAACATTACAAAGCATGTGAAAAATAATTAAAACTAAAAACATTTGATGATGAAAATAAATTGTAAAAAACTCATAAATGTGTAATAAATAATTATTATTTAATATTATAAATAGAAATAGATATAAATAATTTTATTAAATAAGTTATTAATATAGTTATTTTTTTATTCACAAAGCAAGTGTACATTCGGCTAAACGGGAATACAAGGTAAGGGTGGTTCGTCTCAATTTCCTTTCTTTCAGAAATGTTTCATTTATGCACCAAATTACATTTAAATTGTGTGTAAAAATATTATTTAATATCAAATATCATGAAATATATTATATTAATGGTATTTTAATTTTAATTTCAATCTATCTCTTTCAGGGGGGTTTTATTAAAATTATGCTTAAGTTGTAAGGGGTTTTGTTGACAAAATTTCTTTTCTTGAGTCATAATTATTTTATTTTTTAATATGGTTTAAAAATATGGTTTTCTTATGTTATCCAATGATATTATAATTATTTTAATCTATATTTTATAGGGAATTTCGTTTATGAATTTCTTTCTTCATAAAATTTGATTATGTTAAGAATAATTCTCATTCTCTCCAAATGATCTATTTCTCTTCAATATCAATGTTTACTATTCCCAGAAATGTTCTCTTTTTTGAATATGAAATAAAAATATGTTTTATTTATGATGATGTTAAAATTTCCCTTTACCTAATTTCAAATTAAATATTTATCACTCTCTTTATGATGCAGTTTTTAATAAAGGTATTCCTTAAAATATTGAAAAAAAAATTACTTTCCATATTATACATTTTATCTTCCACCCAGTATTTCCCTTGAAAAAGCCTTTATGACTTTCTCAAAGCTCTATTAATGGATATTATATTTAAAAGTAATTTTTTTAAAAGTTTTCACTTTACATTTTTGAAAATTACTTTTGAATGTGACTTGTAACTTCATCTTTTATTAAAAAGATAAAAAAATATTTTAAACCTTTTTAGTATCTTTCATTGTTATAGGAATTCTTCTTTATAAAGCTTCATTTATATATTTTAAAAATGTTTTCCAAATTATTTTAATTATTAATTATTTTTAAAATAAATGTAAATGTTGTTATATTTTGAAAATTTTAAATTTAAATTTAAAGAAGTAATTCTTTATTTTAAATAGGATTTTAAATTCTTGTGTTTTTAAGAAATAATTCTTTAGTGTTTTTATGTCTTCTCAAAGAATGTTTTTTAAAGTATATTTCCTTTATAAATTTTGTTTTATAAAAACCCTTTTTTAAGGATAATTTTTAACATTTTCTATCAAGCTTAAAGTATTTGGTTTGAAAGAAAAAATATTAAGGAGTTCTCAATAATTTCAAAAGGAGATATTTTTTATTATTTTTCAAATTTATTTATCCAATAATTTTAAAATGGAAATTTATGTAATGCCTCACCACCCTGGATTAGTTACTATTATACCTCAGGTGTGACTCCACATACTCTAAAGACTACCAACTAGTAATACGGTTCTATGGTGGTATGGTGAGGAGACTATACCCAAATATCAAAGAAAATAATAGTGGAAATAAGGGAAAACATGTACATCATCCAAGTATAATTGTAAACAGAAATGAAGAAAAGTGTTTATAATAATAAAAATAAATCATACAGTAATAAATGAATTATATACCATGCATTTTATAAAATCATAAAACAAAACCCAAAATACCGAAATATAAAACTGGGAAAAACTCTATCGAACGGTCTTGAGTCTAGGTCTGGACTCAAATCCCACACTCCATCCTAGAAAACCAAAATATCAACATCAGGACTTACCCAAACCTAAACATGCAACCAATAAGTGTCTACATAGGTACCCATGTTCCATAGTGTCCCAAGTAGGGTGTGAGTAAAACTCAATAGGACACCATTAAGTACATCCCTAAATGTAACCAATTTGATAATAGTGCATAAAGAAGTGCTATAATAACTAGTTTGTCAATGTAAAAAAATTACAAAGTAGTATAAAATAACTGATTCTTGGGTTCTAGGGTGTCACCCGATATGGGTTCATGCCATCATTAATCCTTAGGTATATGACCTTGATCAAACATACCTACTTCAACCAGTGTCGGGGTGTCTCAGATAACATCACATGGACCACACATACCATAATATAACCACCTGAGTTTCTCTTGTATACATGATAAAGTAACACATACATCCTCTGTAGGAGTTTTCCAAGCCAACACATACTGGAGAAAACCGCCCCTGATGGGTGCTTTTTCAACCCAATAAAGTATCATGGACCAACCCATATAGGTGTTTCCTCAACCAAGGTAAGTATCATAGACCACAACCTATGGGAGTTTTCTCAACCAAGGAAAGTATCATGGACCACATCCTATAGGTATTTCCTAAACCAAGGAATAAGACGAACGATAACATAAACCACCCCCTTTGATTTATTTCTTATCTTGGGGGAATAATTCCAAAAGTAACACAAACCTACCCTACTAGAGTATTCACAACCATATCATGGACCACCTCATAAATCATTTTCTTTATAAAATCAAAACTACCTCCAAGGGAATTTTACAATCAATCATCAAGACTACCCCAAAGGTCATTTTCATTTCTATATAAATAATGATAACACATTATAATTTTTCCTTCCATTTTCCAAAAAAACATTACATTTCAAAAGAAAAGTCCTTTTCCAAATTTAAACATTCACAATTCCATTTTAAAAATGAAAATCCATTAACTTGAAAAAAACACCACCTTAAAGGGTTAATTTTATTTCATGAAAAAAAACACTTTGGAATGAAAGGATTCAAACAAATTTTACACATTTTCATTCATTATTTAATAAAAAAAATTGAAAAATCATATTTTTTACCTTTACCATTTACTTTAATAAAAACCATATCAACCCACGACTATCAATTTTACTTTCAATACATACCATTCCATTAGGTCTAAACTAAGGTCAATTACTTTTTCAATTATTGATGATTTCCAAATTCCATTTCACAGTCATTGATTCAAGTCAAAATCCCATTTTTGAACATTTATGACAAAGTTACCCTCCTAGTATAATCAATCTAAATCAAAACCAAATTCATGAATAAGGCATTATTCTTGTAAATACCTATTTAATGGGAACATAGCTTATTAATGTGAATTTAAATTAAGGTGAGACTCCCCTTTAAAATATTTAATTTAAATGAGGTAAATTCATGGAAAGGCCAACACAACCACACATCACACCACTCATAAAATAAGATGATACTATGGGTTAGGTTTAGGTACCACCTACCTTATCTTTATAATATTCTACACATCCAGTGTTGTCCTTTGGTTCGGCCAAAAATGGGATAAATTGAAAAAATGTAAAAAGGCCCTAGAAATAGGGTGTATTAACTAAAAATAATGAAACCCCACTTGATAGGGTATTAAATAAAGAAAGTGAGGAATTGGATTTATATACATATATATATCTCACCAACACTTTAGATAAAATAATAATTAGTCCAAGAAAAAAGGATATCATCCATGTATAAAGAGGTAAAGAACACCCAAAGGGATGTTACTATACTGAGAAAAGGAGAAAATATAAAGTAAGGGAATAAATGAGTGGACCCAGTGAAATTAAGGGTCTTTCGCTAATTTAAAAAATTATTAGGAGGCCACTAGTTATCCACCCCTAGCTCCCTACCAGGTCAGTTTTCCTAGTTCCTATGTAGGGCTACTTCCCTTTACATTGACTAGCCAATGAAGCTACAACAACATATTGCAGCCCCATATATTCTTTTGGTACTTCCTACTACACCCAGCCACCTTTTGACCCAGATTCCTCATAAAAAACACCCCTTTAGGGTTTAAAACATTTTAAATTCTATTCTGAACCCTGATTCTTAAAACTCCCCATCCACTAACCAAAAACATAAATTCTGTCTAAAATTTTCTGTCCCATTTCCAACCTATACAAGAACTAGACATTAAAAACTTCCCACCATAACACTTCTTATCCCTAATAATTCTTGGTGTCCTTTAAATCCAACATTCAAACCTTTCTCAATCATAAATTCTAGGCCAAATATCATTTTCATCCCCAAATAAAAAACTCACTATCGTAGACTAACTATAAAACTCTAGGTTCTTAAGCCACACCACCCAGGTCAACGATCATAACCATCACCTAGAAATTTTGGTGGTACTCCATGACACTTGACTGACCCATGACACCACTTACACATCATTAAAATCACAACAAACACTACTAGAAAATGGAAATATACCCATGATTTTCCCAAAATGAAGGGTATAGGGAATTTTTTAGAACATATACCCATGATTTTTCAAAAACAATGGGTATAGGGTTCAGTTCAAGACCTATCCCCATGGTTTTACAAAAACTAAAAACCTACACGCATGGTTTTTATAAACTATGGGTATAACTTTACTTCGTGAGCACATGGAAAAAAATTTCCACAGGAATGAAATTTTTTTTTGTGGGAACACTTATACTCACATTTTTTCTCTTTATATCCATTATTTATATAAATATATTTATGTATATATATATATATAAGTGATGTTGGGTTAGTGGTTAGGCATGGATTTTGTGATGAACAGGTCGTGGGATTGAAACCCGCGAACGCCTATTTTTTAAAACTTATACCCACAGTTTTAAAACTATGGGTATAGGGTTATGACATGGTGGAAAATAAATATACCCACGGTTTTGAAACTGTGGGTATAGTTATTTTCAATTCATTAGTATAGCTTAGATCTATACCGATGGCTCGGTTTCCCACAGTTCCCAAAACCGTGGGTATAGGGCCATTTTCCAATAGTGAGAGATCATGGAAATACTCACCATAACCTCTTCTAAAATGGATAATTATAATATAAAATTATATACACTATCAAAATTTAATATCAGTGATATTACCACGTCCTAATAATGTAGCTGGTGTGGTCTCTAACTCACTGGGCCCAATAACCCATGAGACACTAGCCAGATACCAACCATGCACCTCACCCTCAATTTATTACCAAAACTAAAAATCCTTATTAATTTGTGTAATTTACCCAAAAAAAAATTTTTATACACAAAAGTTTGGTCAATAGAAAAAACATATATTCTATATCTAATAAAACATGACCAACATGGTTTCCAACCCACTGTATCCAACTTCATGTGAGATCACAAGTCAAACCACCTCTGGAAATCCCCTCTCAGAAATGATTGGCCACACCTGTTGATGCATCACCAACACATCTGATCATGATGCCCCATATCCCAGAGGAATCTCGCAAGTAAAACCTTAACTGACCAGAATTTACATCATGCTGCACCATGAGCCCCAATATGTTTTCAACCCTACTCCCACTTAAATCATTGAATTTTATCTTAAGTGTGTCACTAACACTCATAATTCATCAAAAACCACCTAAGGATTCAAAATTTTACACTATCCACAAAACTAGGGAAACCTATATCTATCTATACACTAGTATTCTAGGGTCAGCTTAACCATCCACCAGTTATCTACCGACTAGTCTCATTTCCACCCTCATGACTAATTCTATACTCCCCACTATAGGAGTACCCTCACCACTGCTACATTAAAAAAAATTGTTCCTCAAAATCCATATTCTATTTATTATTGGGTGAAATGGATAGATATGAGTTCCATTATCATATTTGGATATAGTAAAAAACACCAACTAACACCCACTCACAGATTATGAGGGGTATCCACTAAACCCCATTCCAAAATGAGGGCCACACCTTTAAACTGCCAATGGTGTGCTCGCTTTCATATGGCCTTACTAGTATCTCTCCCCAATCACGGCCTTGATAGGTTACATATATTGTATCACACATGTCACTACTCTCGAGATACATCCACTCACCATACCATCCTATAATAAGGGTCAAGATCAGGTTGAACATACCACCACACCTTGACCCATCCACGATATCTCCCCTTACAGTTGAGAAACCATGATTCACATCTGAATCCCAAGAAACCATGCCTGCAATCCCCTTATCGATCCCAATTTTGTTCTCATCCCACACATGGTTACTCACTCTTTTAATAATCATGGAAATATTCTATTTTCCACATAAAATAAAATCCAAACGACACTATATATTTCTAATGCACACTTGCCTCTAAGATTTCCAATTAATTTGAATGGATACACACTCCTACACAACCCAAACATAAGGGCTTGACTCGACTCTAGTGAGTCACATCTCACTAAAACTTGATGCATGCATTGAATCCACTATCCATGTCTCTCCTTCATTCGAGTCTCACTAAGATAACAGCACCCTCGACGTTTTCTATAATGAGGAATATCACTAATTCTGGCCATCCACATGGAAACTAAAAACCTAAGTGTGTCTGTGATACCTAATCACCTAACCATGCTCTAAAAGGCATGTTAGTAATCTATATATGCACCAACAATCAATTTTTTTTTCATTCAATAGTACCATGCATTTTCACAAGCCTCACACCAAACCCGTTTTTAGGATGTTTTTATTCAAAGGCACCCCACATCTGATCCACCTCATATTCACTAGGTCTATACCACCTGTAATATCATTACCATGTAATCTCATATGCCTAAAACTACACATCCCTAATAACCTCCCATGATTTGGTTTTTAACATAAATATTATCCAAACCTCACTAGTTCTAGGTCTACCATCCATGATTCGCATCGATCAATACATCGGAACCCAAACTAGGGAGTTAATATGATCAGGTATCTGAATGAACCTTACCCTACCAAAAATAGATCAAGACTAAAATCACTAACACGTAAGTTATTCTCCCTATGAAACTAAAGGAATCTAATGTTCCCAAACCACATACCTAGTAACACCCTTCATGTACCAATGTCATAAGATAACTCATTTTTTCCTACATCACGTACCTAGAAGCACTCACAAACTCATACAAACCTTCTCATAGGTTACCCTTAAAGGTAAAAAGGCACCAAATACCAAATTCTAATTCATTCTAAAGAAGTTCACTAGGATCTCCCACCTAGACCATACATCAAGCATTAGATAGGTCGCAACTTTGGGTGGAACTCACCCTCATCTCAAGGTCACACGACATCTAATGAGCTAAACCCCCACTACAATGTCGCAACCAAAAGTTTAAATCTAATTTAATGACATCATAAATTTATTAAAACCTAGAATCTCTCTCTCTATCCCCTTTTACCCATATCATTTTCACACACACTATGACATACATCAAATTATATATCAGTTTTAAGGCCTCAACATCAAATGGAATCCACATAACTTTGGTGCTCTAAAAAACAATAACCACCCCTACATAGGGTTAACCACCAGAATCCCACTAGACCCACGTCACATATATATAATTAAAAATTTTAACATTTTCACCATTTTATATTCCCATTTTTTAGTTATAAATTCCACAATAAGGGCTCAATTAAATGAAATGTAAAGTATAAGTTGTGGAGGAAAATTCTTTATAAAATGTACTTAGAATTTTATTTATATGGCATCATGTAAAAACCAAGATAAATAATACCATTATTTACCTTTAACCATTTACTTTAACTATAACTTTTCACAGTTTGGGCTTGGGTAAATTAGATGTAAATTCCAAGTTATAGAGAGAAAATCTCTATAAGTTGTAATTTTCATTTTATTTAGCTGATGCCTCATAATAATAAAAATAAAGATAATATGAGATAATTTTATTCATTTAGAGGATTTTTTAAGTAATATTAGACCATATTATTATGTAGTAAAACACTTTATAAATGGTTTTTGGCACTTTAAACAACTTACCCATATCATAGCCCAGATAATCTGATTATTAAACATAGGAAGTCATGAAAATGACATGTGAATTCTACATGCCTGATATGATGCATGATCATATTCTCTCTTATCGTAACTGGACAAGATATAAAATTCCATAAACCAATAAACTCATAATAAAGTGAATTACTCAAGGAGAAATCAAATTAATAGTAAAATATAATATTATAAATAACAACTTCATCCTATGAAACATGAACTTCCCTCATACATGGGGTGGCCAGTCCTAGGTACAAGTTTTATACCATGTCTTGAAAATATATTATCTTTTGTATACCTTATAAAATAGTAAAAAATATAAGGTTCATATTATAAAACTTTATAACATCCTTCCACCCCATACCACTAAGCGGTGCCTGAACTGACAGTCGTTATTGTACCTTAGGTGCACCTCCCTATATGCTAGAGGATTCTGAATTGTATTGTGGGTCTATAGTGGTACGGTGGGGAGATTGTACCCATATATGTGATTAAATAATAGCATAAATAATGGAAAAAATACATCATCCATGAAAATGGTAAACAGACATGTAGGTAAGTGCCAATAATAATCAAAATAAATCATGCAATAACAAATGAACTATATACCATACATGCCAAGTGTTCATTCAATTAAACCCAAAAGAAAAAAAGATAAATTTGGTAAAAAACTATACCAAATGGTCTATATTCCTATCCCAATAACATCTAACATAGTCTATCCTAGTAGTCCAAAATATCAACATCAAGCCTTTTCCAAACCTAAACATGCAACCAAGTAGTGTCTGCTTGGGTACCAAAGTTTCATGGCAGCCCAAGTAGAGTGTGAGTACAACTCAGTAGACCACCACCAACGATGTCCCTAAATATAACCAGTATGATAATAGTGCATTTAGAATTGATATAATAACCATTTTATCAATGCAAAATAATTTACTATGTAGTACACAAATTTTGATGTCTGGGTTTCGAGGTGACACTCGAGACTAGTCCATACCAATTTCAATCCATAGGTCCATGATCTAGATCATACATACCTACTTTGTAAAATATTGGGGTGCCTCTAATCATGTTTTTTGAACCATTCCTCCCATAATATAACCACTCAGGTTTCATTGAATATATTATAAAGTAATATGGACCTCCCCTATGGGATTTTTCCTAACAAATATATAGTAGAGAATACCACCCCTTACAAGTGTTTTATCAACCAAATAAAGTAGCATGAACCACCCCTATGGATGTTTCATCAACCAAGTCAAGTAGAATATACCACCCCTACATGTATTTTATCAACCATAGAAAGTGTCATGGACACCCCCCTGTAGGTGTTTTCTTAGTCTAGGGGCACAATCCCAAACATAACATGAACCTCCCCTGTGGGTTTTTTCTCAGCCATATCATGGACCACCTAAAAGGTGTTTTATTCATAAAATAAAAACCTCCCCAAAGTTAATTTTACAATCAAGAACAAATACCACCGACAATAGTTTTCCATTTCTATATAAATAATGATAACATATTATAAAATTTCCTTCCATTCTCCAAAAAAACTATTACATTTCATAATAAAATTCCCCTTTCATATTTCAAAATTTACAATTCCACTTTACAAATCCAAATCCATTAACTTAAAATTATCACTACCTAAAAGGGGAGCTTTCATTTCATGATAAAACATTTTTTCAAAATAAGGATTCAAACAAATTTTACACATTTTCATTCATCATTTAACAAAAAATTAAAAAACTCACATTTGTAAACTTTTCCATTTACGTTACTAAAAATAATATCAACCCACAACCATAAAATTTATATTCAAAACTTACCATTCCATTGGGTCTAAAATAAGTTCTAGTCATTTTACAATTATATATGATTATATAATTCCATTTCATAGTCATCTATTCATGTCACAATCCCCTTTTTTGAACATGTAATAAAACATTACCCTCTTTGTGGAATGAAAAAATCAAGACCAAATTCATTATGAAGGAATTCTACTTGGAATTTCCTATTTTATGGACACATAGCTTTTTAATGGGAATTAAAATTAAGGTGAAACTCCCCTTTAAAATATTGAATTTAAACAAGGTAAATGAATAGAAATTCCAGAACGATTACACATTACATCACTCATAAAATAAGATGGGACTATGGTTTAAGTTTTGGTACCAACTAACATAGCCTTATAAGAATCCACACATCTAATATTGGCCTTTGGTTTGACCAAAAATGGGAGAAATTGAGGAAGTATAAAAATGATCTGAAAATAGGTTGTATTAGTTAAAAATAATGATACAAAACTCGATAGAGGATTAAACAAAGAAAGTGAGGAAGATTAGTCATAACCATACCTATAGCTTACCAACACTTCAAATGGAAGAAGAATTGTACTAAGAACAAAGGAGATCACCCGTGAAGAAGGGAGGAGGAGGAGAATACCTAAAGGGATTATATTGTACTGAAAAAGGGAGAAAATCCTAAGTATAGGTATAAAGGGGTTTCCCCAATGAAATTATAGGGATTACATTCATTTAATAACTACCCAATAGGTCACTGACTATACGATGAACCCAGTTCCCATGTAGGGATACTTCCCTTACCACTGGCCAGATGGTGGCCCTATACCAACCAGTTGGTGGAGATGTAGTGATATGTTGTATCCTAAACTCTTCCTCAAGTTCTTATCTCTACTCTTGGATACCTTATAACCATGATTACTCATCTAGAAAAACCTCTTTGAGTGGTAGGAACCTTCAAAGTTCTCTTTTGAACCCTAGTTATTAAAACGAACCATACATTAACCAAAAACTAAAATTCTTTCTGAAATTTTCTAACCCGTTTATGACTTTTATAGGCATAGAAAATTAAATTTTATATCTATATCAACATCATTTTACATTACTTATATTAGACTTGTGATATTTCTTAATAATACCATCCACCTTATTTCTCTAAATGCATTATGAAATATTCTATAAATGTCTTCAGGAAATTCATCTCTTTTCTATAGGTTAATTAAGTGATGTTTGAAATGTGAATGAATGATTTCAAGTGGCACACATATATATGGATGATTTATTGGTGTGGTTATATATATCAATATAATGCATTTGATATGTTTTTATATTTCATGAGATAAGAATTTCATGTCAGGGCATAATCACATTGTGCTTTATTCATAAGGTTGTGTGTGGGCATCATTGTGTTACACTTTATTCACAAGATTTCACATAGGTCTGATCATGTTATGCTTTATTCAAAACATTTTTCATGTAAATGGACTAATTATGATTTTTTACAAGGTTTTGTATAGATATTATCATGTTATTATTTATTTATAAGGTTGTGTATGGACATTATCATGTTATGCTTTGTTCACAAGGTTATACATGGGTATGGTTGTATTATTCTTTGAAAACAAGGTTATGTGTGGAAATTATTTTATATAGATTTTTTCACATGATAGTGCATGGAGTCACATATAGAATTTTTTCGTATGATTGTGCGTGGATATGTTCATGTTTTTATTTATTCAAAATATTTTCCTTGTAAATAATTTCTCTTAACTTTGTTCACAGTATTACAATTACCTATGTCTATGATTATTCTATATTTTTATGACATATTCCTATGATTATGATCCATTCCTCATGTTTATTATCTAACACTCTTATTCCATGGTACATTTTTTTCAATTGAGATTACATGTCATTATATCATGATTTACAGAAAACTCTTATTGTTCTATGTTCTTTTTAATAAGATATTTCTCCTCTACTCATGTTTTCTCATATGAATATTATATAACCCTTGATGACATATTGATGAGTTTTTTTCATTATGGAGAATTTGATTTCACGCCTTTATTATGTTTCTATTCCCCATGTTTTTAAGATGGTTATAACTTATGAGCAATATATTAGGGCTATGGAGGGATTGTATTAAGGAGAAATGTTCACAAGTATAGTAATACAAGTTTCTTATATAGTTATTCCTCAAAGACACTAAACCATATGTTATTGGGATTGTGTGATTTTTTTGAGATGTAATGTTTAAATAATTGAAATAATTTAAAATAAATAAATGTTTAGTTTAGATAATCTCACTTGGTATTGAAGCTTGTTGTAAATTATGTGTTTTCAGCACTAGACTTGGGAGTGAGGGTTTGAAGTGACTCACCTAATAAATAAAATTAATTCATGTACTACATTATATTTAACCAATAGGACCACATCATAATAAACCATGTATCCATAAATTGTGTCAGGTTAGAGATAATGAACGGCATATATAGGATTAACTTTTCATTAGAATGTATATGATTAAACATGATACAAAATTAATTGTGTAAGATTAATATAGTGTTTGTATGATATTAAGTCTATGAGGTCGGTATTTTCATAGGATTAGTCCATGTAGTCTTATGAATAGGATAGTTTAATATTAAATCCTATAACTTATACAATATCAACTATGTCATAAAGTAGCTACGATGCTCTATTTTTATAGTATCATGTGATTATTCATTTTAAACATGATTCCAAGAATCAAAATGCATAGTCATGATCTAATACCACTGATATGGTGAGATCAAATCTCTTATATGAACACATCCAATGTGACATCAATATGAACCTATCAAATCACTCCATTTCCCCAACTATTTGGGCTATGAAACTCTTTACATCAATAATAGAGATCTTAAATTGAGAGCCACACTCTGTCATTGTTCATGTGTAAGAGTTACTAGGAATATGTTAACTCTTTAAACTTTAATTTGATATCATTGATGGGTTTCAAGGCATAGTTTCACACTTAAACTAAGTATTATAAAATAATTAGAAACCTAAATCCAGGATCTCCATGGATGAAACTCAAAACCATGCATGAACTATAAAATGAATAATTATGCATGTACCTTTCACCATAGAAGTTTTTTCTATCATATTAAATGTATTCTTGATAAATATCCCCAAATAATCATCCAAAATATATCCCTACGCGATGGTGTGTTTATGTTCTATACCAAATCAATCAACATATGAGTAGTTGAATAACAAAAAATATGAAATTTTCTTGAGATGGAAGTTGATTCAGTTCCAAAAAGAGATATGGAAGAATAACTTTCTCAAGTTATACATGAATCTTGAAGGTCTTGTAGGACTCATTGGTATTCTGATAGATATGGTTTTCTTATAGAAAATGATGATGAAGTAAAATTTATAGATGATGAACCTATTGTACATACCTTTCATCAAAGTGTTTTTTCTACTTCTTATTCTTTATATAGTGTGATTAATATAGATAACTAAGGGGAAATTAAAGGATTCCTCCCTCCATGGTATATCCATGACCTGATACCAAATCACCCATCACATGGGTGGGACTATCCTTCTTACCAAATAATGCTAGTGACTCACTCGACAATAGTGGAATGAGAAAGAGAACTTCAAAGAGGAAGATAGAATTGGATTAGGATTCCTAAAAACTAGCACAACTTATCATCTGGTTACTTCCTATATATAAAGGTTTTAAGATAACTCCCAATCATTTTTTCAAATATTCCCTAAAGATTATATTGTATGCAACAATATAATCATGTTGTATGAAACTAAATACATGTATTCAATTTATATTATATTCCTTGGTGTTAGTATTATTATAAATTAATAATATATGATATCATGTTATACCCAAATATGTATTAACAAGTTAAAAATACAATATAAACCACAAAATATATCCAAAAAATAAAGGAATATTTAATGTTTCATTTATATGATGAATTCTTGTACATGTTTGGTTGATGGGTTAAAATCTATTATAACCATATTATATGATCTTAATAGTTCGTATAAACACTATAAGAGGGTGTTTAATTGTAGTTTAAAAAATAAATATACTAATATTCATAACCTCCTTATGTAGGTTGATCAGACAAACACTTTGTCCGATTAATATTTTCAGAGTTAAGAAAATTGTGTAAAAAAGTAAAATTTCCTTAAATAATTCATAGAATAAAATGAAAGTTGTAAAAATAAGTAATATAAAACTTTATAAAGTTCATAAAAAGGTTTATAGAAACATTATAAAATAATACCACACTTTTACCTTTGGTGTTAAGGAAGTCAAAAACACTAAATTTGGGTATCTATAGTTTTAACCAAATTGTAAAGGTCTATCTTCATTAAAGAATCCCTTAATAAAAAGATCCAAATATTTTTTATTTCCCCAGTACCAATAATCCTTGATCAGAAAGATCATAATAACCTCTATATTTATATCCCTGAAATCCCTTGATTAATCACAAGATCAGAAAAAAAAAACTACAAAAATAGAAATCTTAAGTCATTTAAAATAAAACTCAAAATTGAATTCCTTGGGAGAAAAAATTCAAAATTTTATAATGAAATACTCTCAGAGTAGTAAGATGTTACAAAAATATTCACATAAACTTTTGATAGAATGGATTTCAAAATACCCCTCTTCCTTTAATGTTTCTTTTATTTATAGGAAAATCGCCAACAATCATATTTTTCATTCTTCATAGGTGGTTGCAACAGCCTCAAATGAACTCTTCTTCTCTTGAAATATTTTTACAACATCTTAATATGATTTTTTGCTTAGTAGTAATATTATAATTCTTATAAAATTTATCTTATGGATATAACTTTGTTCATCTGGTAGAATGAAATTATTCATTAAACATATTTAGAAAGGTTCATTTGGAGAACATATTTTCCTCCTTCTAATGGATATTTTACTCTGGACTCAATATAACCTTTTCTAATGATACTTGGTTATAATTTTTTATTAGTACTTTAAAAATATTCTTCCAATATAATTATATTCATCTGATGTAAAAATATCCAGGCTCAACCCGTGTACAAAAGTATAGTTTCGACTGATATATTGAAGTACTAGTTCGATTGATATACAAAAGTACTAGTTTAACCCATTTAAAAAAGTAATATTTCTAAAAATATATAAAATTACTTCGTTCAAAAAATTAAGGAATTTTGTTTCTATGGAATAAGTATTCTAGGTTCAGTAAAAATAAATTTTCTAAAAAATTGTTCTTAATAAAACTTGGGATATATAAATTTAGTAAACCAAAATTTTTAATTAAGTTTTTTTTATTTACAAAAGTAAGATAAGAAAGTTTTGAAATTAAAATTATGAATCAATAATCTCCCCCTTTTGGAAATCACAAAACATAAATTCTAAATAGAAAAACTAAATTTTAAAAACTTTGAAAATTCATAATCCCCTTGGATTTTATAATTTTTACCCTTTTAACTCTGGCATCATATTCCTCCCTTTATTTATTTCTCCCCCATTCTAAAACAAACTTTTTCCAAAATATTTGTTCGAAAGTTTGTTTTTCTCAATTTTTTCCCCTTTTTTATTTTCAAAAATAATGTGTAATTGTAGAAAGTGAACCTTAAATGTAAGGGAAAGAGAAAAAATCCATGAAAAATTTTATATCTAAGAACAAACATTCATCCAAAAAATATTAAAATGCATTCATATAATGAATTTAGATAAAACATCCATCCAAAAAAATTTATAAGAACATTCATTCAAAACATTAATTCAAAAAACTAAGTTTACTTTATTACAAAATTTTCAATAGTTCATAAATTAATTAATTCTTTAAGAATTTATTTACAACGACTTTAAAATTATTTATATATTCTTGATTATTATTAGATACATTCGAAAATGAGTTTAACTTTGAAACTTCCTCTTCAAGAGTTTGAAACATCCTATTCTCTTATTTCATCTTCAATGCTTCTCCTAGAAAAAACTGAATCTACAAGTTATCATTTTTCAAATAGATACTTCTTCTTTTAATATAGTATATTCATCTTCTGCTCTAATATTTCATCACCATGAGTTATTGCAAGAGATTTAAGATTATAAATGGATCTTGTATTTTCACTAATTTCAAAACCAATATCTCTAACAATATTAGAAAACTGATTTTGAATCATTTGGTATGCCAATAATTTTCTCATCATAAAATATCATATCACCCTCATCATGATTTAACCATATAACAACTTACTTCAACCTTCTCATTTATTCATTTCAATTTCCTTTGAAATATATGAAATCAAATTTATTTTGAATCATGGTTTTTTAAACTATTTAAGAGAATTATAACTTTCCAAAACATTAGTACTACCTTGAATATACTTTCACACTTCTTTAATATTAGGTAAGAAATGAAGAGAATCTTACAATTTCTTCAAAACTTTATGGAAGTAATTAAAACTCATTTCAATCCTTTATAGGATAGAGCTTATATCCAAGTGGGTTAAATCAAATAAACCATTAGGAATGGATAAACTCAAAGTCTAGGAAGTTAAAACTTCTTATTTCCCTTCATCCTATCGATCTTCAAAAACTTGCATTAATGCCACTTCTTTATAAATTTTGGATTTTTCAAAAGATTATGAACTTTTTGATTCACTAAGATCCACATCCTTCTTAGATTGAGTAAATATGTAAATAGAAGATATAACATCACTTTTTTCAATTACAGTATGTTATTTCTATTTTTAAAAGTTTTCAACATATTCTGAAAAACATTTTGAAATAGCCTTTTTAGAACCACTTATTTACCTTTTTATTTATCACCAGATGGAACTAGAATAGATATATAGTCTAAATTTACTTTTGATTGAATAGTTTGAGGTTGTACTGATTGACCAATTGAAAATGGAGAAACTAATGAAGGAATAATATTAGTAGAAACAAGAACTTTGGAATATTCTTTTTCAACACTTTTTAATAATTTCTTAGTTATGATGGTTTTCTTATCCTTATCTTCTTTCCTTTTTTATTTTTATTATTCTTGTAGTTTCATATAAGTATCATCTTTAAGGGTTAATACCTTATCCTTATCAATTCCAAAACTTGGATCATTCAGATTTTTCTCTTCTTACTTCTTCATAAGGGTTTAAAAATCCTCATTTGACATGCTTTTCACTTTTTTAAGCAATGGTGGAGAAGATTCTCCTGCCTTAATTTTCTATGAAACATTTTATTCCAACTTTTATATTTTTACACCAAATGTGACTTTTTCTAATTTCTCGATAAACCTTTTTAATTAATGCACAGAGACCAATCTCATCTTGTTGGTGGTTTCTTCACCAATGAAGGAAAACTTTTCCCTAAGAGGAGTTACCTTATTCTTGATATTTTAAATTTTTCTAAAGTTCACTAAAAACTATATAATATACATGGAAATAAAAGAACATTCAACTTAATGGTTCATTTATTGATGAATTCAAGATAGATAAAAAAACTTCAAAATATTTAACTTTCCCATGTTACACAAAAATCCCAATATGTAAATTTCCTAAACTTTAAGGGTGTATTTTTTCCCTTTCCTTGGTATGTGGAAATTTTGCATCTAGATTGGCACTATTTTTGCATCAGGAAAACTATGGTGGAATTCCCTAAATTTATTAAAAGAACTAAATAATAAAGTCTTGTCCTTATAATTTTCAAAAATTTATAACTTATTAGATGGTTTATGAGATAAAATATTTCCCTAACCATAAAAAATTACTATAAATAACTCATCCACTTAGTGAAAATTCAATTTATATTATTATTTAAATAAGGAAAAGGTCACAAAATTTAGACTATCTTTTTAAATAAATTCTAATAAAGAGTAAAATTAACTAATAATGTCTAGGAAATGAAGATTGAAATATTATTCCTCGATACAAATGTCTTCCCAACTTTGAAAAATAATGAGATATTATATAAAGATTCATACTGTTCATACCAAGATCTTCCTATTAACCTCTCTTTCACTAGAATTCTGTTTGAAAAATAACTAGAGGGATTTATCTTTGCAAATCAGATAAATTTGAGAGAATCAAACAAATAGAAAAATATTTTATTGAAGATAAATAGGCTAAAAAGAGTAGTTTTCATAAATAAGTGGTTAATTAAGAGGTGGTGACCCACACCCCATTATATAAAATTGAGGGAATATATGATTCATTTTTTCTAGATCTAATGGTTATGACAGAAACTATCTTTTTGATTGAGGGTTGAAATAATTTCTCAAAAGACTAAAATTGAACTCTTGAAGTTTTCTATAAAACTAAAAATATAAGTTTTATCATATGAACTTATGTTTCGATGGAACTTATAATTTTTTATAAATAAATTTTTTAAAAAAAGTTAAAAAAATTAGAAAATGTTATAAATAGTAAAAACATATTATAACAATTGATAGTAAAATTGAAGATTTAGAAATTACCTCTTGGAAAATAAAATTGTAAAATTTCTAATGAAAGATTTTTTGGTGTATTTAACTTCTTGGTTTTTGGAAAATAAAATAGAAATTTGTTTGAAAATTTTCTTGCAAAAATTTTTTCTAAAAATTTTCTTATAAAATTTTTTTCCAGAAAAAAAAGGGGGAATTTTTTGGAAAAAAATGGAAAATTTTAAGAAAACATAAAACTTTTAAACATGATAAAAATTTTCACCTCCTTTTTCAAAGAGGTTTTACTGTAAGGATATGGTTAAAAAATAATCATATATGAATGGTAATTTTATATTGAATATTCCTAGATTATGTTTAATATATTAAAATATATCAAAATTAAGTGGTTTTGTGAAAATATTTGCAAGTTGTTCTTTAATTATGATAAATTGTAAAATAATATCTTCTTTTTTAGTGTGATCCTAGATGAAATGGTTTCTTATATCTATTTTCTTATCTCATGAATAATTTTCTAGGTTTTTACTTAATGATATGGAACTTTCTTTATCACATAAAATTTTATTTTTCCTAAAACTCATGCCAAAATCAGTGAGTGTGTGTTTCATCCACAACAGTTGATCATATAAATTTCTAGATGTCATATATTCAGCTTCAACAGTGGAAAGTAATATAGAATTTTGTTTCTTATAAGTCTATGAAACTAAATTCTCTCCTAATAAATAACAAGTTCCAAATGAACTTTTTATAAATATTTTACATTGAGTAAAATCAGTATCTAAAACAAATTAGTTCAAAATCATTTCTATATGTATGGAATAGACCCAAATCCATGGTTCCCTTAAGGTAATTAAAAATTAATTTCACATCTTTAAGATGGGATTCTTTTGGATTTTCTTGATATCCTACACATAATCATATAGAAAACATTAAATCTAGAAAACTAGATGTAAGGTATAGTAAACTACTAATCATTCCTCTAAAAAGTTTTTGATCAACTGGTTTCATAGATTAATAAAGATCTAAAGTATTTGAGGTTCTGATAGAAGTACTAATATATTTTTTATTAACACATCCAAGATTTTTAAGAATATATTTTATATAATTTTTTTCGAAATAAAATTTCTTTCTAGTTTTTGTGAAATTTGAAAACCAAGTTAAAAAGTAAGTTCTCTCATCATACTCATTTCAAACTTATATTTCATAAGATTCACAAAGAAATCAGTAATTGATTTTTGAGTTGAGAAAAATTTGATTTCATCGACATAAATTTAAACAATGATTATATCTTTGAAAACATTTTTAATAAAAATATTTGGATCTATATCTCCATTAACAAAATTATTTGGTAAAAAATCTAGTTAATCTATCATACAAGGATCTGGGGGCATGTTTAAGTCGATAAAGTTCCTTAGTAAGTCTAAAAACATGATCCAATGATTTTTTGTTTTCCAAACCAGGTGGTTGTTCTATGTAAAATTTATCATGTACATATCCATTAAGGAAATCATGATTTTCATCCATTTTAAAGAGTAAAATTTATAAATTCTTCATATTCTAGAATTATAGGAATAGCTTCATGTATAGCTACTAGAGAATAAGTTTATTTATAGTCTATGCCTTGTTTTTTATTATAAACCTTTGCAAAAATCTTAGCTATATTAATAACTATTACTCCATTTTCATCATATTTACTTCAGAAAACCCATTTTACACCAATTATAAATGAATCTTTAGGATGTTCTATAATGACCTGAACTTTTATAAATGAAATTCCCTTTTAAAATCAGTGGATTCATTATTAAGCAATGTAGTTATAGAAAACACATGCACTAATTTGGTTATTTTAGAACGTTATATCCTTCCATAATTAAAATATCATTAAGCATCATATACATTAATAATATAGTCATTGAACAGTGATTGTATGAGTAGTATATATAAAGGGTTATGATAAATTTCAGTTGATGCTGAAGGAGGGAGTGATAGCCTTGACCAATAGGATTGTACCCTATAAATCCCATTTATCGGAGCTTATGAGGGAGGTATAATCACTCAGATTCTCCATTAAACAAGAAAAATCTGAGATTCGACAACTGAATCATGATAAAACCCATTTATAAAATAAGTTCACGCTCATCGAGATCATGTCCCAAACCATGTTTATCGAATGACTCCATGAAAATCTCACCATTTCACAGCTTTACATTAAATAATCCACTAGTGTAATAAATAGATATGCATCTAGACCATAACATTATGAATTTTTATATTTTGTTTCAATAAATATTTATTATATTTATTCCTTTTTATTATTACTTTATAAATTATTAAATAATAAGTTTGATAAAAAATAGCTTTTAATACGACAAAAATCGAGTTGTAATTTTGAGAAATAAATTGTTTCAATGAAGACACTTCTTTTGATGAATTAAATAATTTTTTAAATAAATTTTATTTTAATAAAATATTATTATTAAATATTTTTTAAAATATAAATAATAATATAATTTTATATATTCAAATGTAATTTTATAAGGGTAAGAAAACCATTATTGTCAAAAAATCAGTATTTTCAATAAATGTGGATTTTTTATTTAAAAGTGTACATTCTCATACCTAGAAAATTATTTGTAAAAAATAAATATTATTTTTTAAATCATCATGTTGAAATTATCTAATGGTGAATTGTATATAATTTTCAGAGACAATCAAATTTTTGGGTAAATTTAAATATAGTATAAATATACAATGTGTATTATGACATCATAATGACCAAAAAGTGATGTAATATATGCCATAAAATGAATACATGCCAAAATATATATTTAACCTTTAAAATATTTTTTTACGTTATTTTATTAATTTTATAAAGCATTAATTAATCCTCAAAAATCTATATTATATTTTAAGGTTTCAAAATAAATTCTTTATAAACATGACTCACTTCCACATCATCATGGGAATTATTTTAATTTTTTTTGTTCTTAGACTTATAAAATAATTAAAACCACTTCTATTTTTAATAAACCATGTTCAAAACCATGGTAAGGTTTTTTTTTATTACTTTATCATATGAAATCCAAAACCTAATTTTGGAAATTAATAAATAACTCTCCTATCTTTTGCTATATAAACCCACCCAACATCCCATTCCTCTTCACTAAAAACCCTTTTATTAAAAAATTAATCTTCCCTTTCCTATATAGATCCCTTCTAAGGTTCCCCCAAGCTCTTATTAAACTCCTCCCAAGATTTTAGAAGTGCCCTCTCAAGATAAGGTATTCTCTCCTCCTCTTTATTCAAGCGCATTTGTTATGTCATGCCTTATGATTTCCAATTTTTCAAGTTGGGATATTTTTTTACACATCCCTATTATTATCACTATTATTTAAAATTAATTATAATCCCCTTTCTCTCTCATTATCCCCTTCTATAAACCTTTACATTCACCTGTTATGCTGCCAAAATTATCCTATGATTTTCCATGCCAAACATTTATATAGTGAATACCCATTTGTATTTCCACTTAAGGTAATTAAATTATTTCTAACTATAATTAATTTATTTTGGATTTAAATGTGTGTAACTTAAAATCCTTAATTATGGGGTTAAAAATGATTAATTACATCCTTGTTTTGTATGATCTATGTGGCACACTTATGCATGTACATGATATGAAAGTGACAAGTGGGTCAAAAATTATGTATCCCTCTAATGCATTGTATAATATTATTATCTATTTATATTCCATGTATGGTGCATGACATTTTATACTGTGAACACTATGTCATTAAAGGAGCAGAACTGTAACATGACGTGTAACACAATTACATGTCGTGACTTCATCAAAAGGAGAAACACCATCTAGAAAATTCATGACTCCATTATATGATTTTTAATAAAAATACACATCATGTAACTTTATTACATGGAATTACCTATTTTGATATTCATTTTTTGAGAGGATTGTGTCGAGATTCGCGATGCCTATTGACCGAGAAGTTACACATCGTGTAAGACCATTACACATCGTGATGATTGCGGTGACCAGTAAAATAAATGCATAACATGGCTTAGTTTTAATGGTATTTGGCTATAAATATATCCCTCTTCCTACCTTTCAAATCATTCTGAGCGAGGACCATAGGAGGCTAAGAGACACCACATGAAGGAGAGCAATTCGATATGGCCATTTTTTATAGCTTCATTTTAATTTTTTGTAATTTATTTTTCTTTTAATATATTATTCTTCTCCTTCAACCACTATTCTTACAATTTCATTTTTATGTGTTCTCCCATCATTGTTCCCTTATCAACTCCATTAAAAATGGAGAACTGACATCGGACCTTGTTTGAAGGAGGGAATGATGTTTTGATTGATTTTCTTATGCTTTAATTTATAATCTCTTTATTCAATTCTAATAATTTATGTGATGGTTAAATTTATTATGATTTGTGGTAACCCTATGTTCTCTATCATTTTAATTCTTATTCTTGTTTATAAATCATCCTTCCCTTCACTGTCTAAGTTTTGCATACGATGGAGTATGGCTTGGGTAGTGATGGTCGGTGAAGAGGTATCCTAGTTGATGTTTGGAAGAGGATTGACCCATATGCAAAGGTATTAGTGTGGGTTAATAACATTTAAAATGATAATGTGAGGTGTCCTAGGTCTTGATCACCTCATTTAATTAAATATTGAGAATTCTTTTAAACAATTATTTCAACCACTATAAACTTCTGAAAATAATTGCCTTCTTTATTTCTTATAATTTCATTTTGTGTTTGTGTTTAATTATTATATATAATATTTATATTTCATGAATAATTTATAATCCCTCCATATATATTATATAAGTTAGTTTTATATTATCTAAATAATAATAGTGGCAATAAGAATATAGTGTGTGTTGGTGGCCTCCTTGAGATCGACCCTAGGGTGTGCCACTATGGTTCATTTTTAGTAAAATAAGAATTTAATTGAATATAATTTCATTAAAAATAACTCTATCAATTTTGCATCATTTCTGGGGAGGCCAAGAGCTCTCATACACTATTTTTCATAAAAAACCAAAAAAAATCAAATATTTCAAAAATATAAAAAAATGAATTTCATTACATGTCTTTCATTTCTTTGCCCAGTATGGATTTTTATGGTGATAACTATAATTATTGTACTTTTGAATAATTTGATGGTGATCCTGGCCAAGAAGAGATATTGAAGATGTAAATTGAACAAAATTCATTGATACTAAAAAAAGCGAGCAAGATGGTTTCATTGTTGGCCACCAAAGTTGAAGAAGTTAAAGTATTATGGATGCAATGACAACAAACAAAAAGATGTGGATAATGAAATTGTTGTTAATCCTACCTTTCAAGAAGACATTGGTGAGGTTGAATAAATACTTGAAGATCCAATTACCTCTCTAAAAAATGAGTTCCCAACTACCTTTCTTGAGGAAAAAGAGTTTTGGAGTTGAAATTTTTAAGGGAGCTTTAATTTCTAAGCATTTATTTCATTCAAATTTCATTAATTCTTAATTGCAATATCATATCCCTTATTCTGACTTTTTAGACTCAGAACCACTACTTTATTCTCTGGAAGAAGAAGAATAATAATTTTATCATGCTGAGGATTGAATAGAGGATCTGGTCGAGTTGTGAATTGGTACATTTGAGGATGATGGAATAAAAGAACAAATCCTTAAAGATCCATTTTCTAAACCTAAATCAGAAGAGAAACCACAACCTATTATTATACCTAAATTACTAGTGGACAACACTCCTCTAATTGTAAAAAAATAGGGAGGACCCCTAAATTCTTTTCCCTCCCCCACTTTATCTCAAATTCATCCATTCATCTTATTTGGGGATTGGGACAATTTTTATTTTCTTTGGATGTTCCCACTACTCTCATCTACTGATGGATGTTGGGAGAAATAATTTTTGGTGGTTTATAAGAAAGAAACCACATCCACTATTCGATTGGTGTTAAACCACTGTGACTACTTGACTAGGGGTAATAAAATCCTAGCACCATCTTGGGGGGTCAAACCAAGCATTATCCATTTTATTTCCCTTTTCTATTTATTTTTATTTATTTTTCTCATGTTTTTTCATTTCTTTCATTTAGGTTTAATGTGGTAGTAGATAGGATCTTAACTCAATGATAACACTTCAAAAATAAAGTTATGTTATATCTTTCCTTCCCTTTATTTTTCTTCCCTAATTATTCTTTTATTGAGATGAAATGAGGGGTAGTTAAGTTTATGTGTCAGGTGAGTGTTGAACTATTTAGTTTTTTTGTGTGATTTCTTTTTTTTTAATTTTTTTAGGAAAAATTATATTCAATGTAAATTATGATCATTTTTCACACATCAATTTATTTTGAGAGAGTTGAAATGATTTTTGAAAAAAAATGATTTTTAAATGATTTTTTATATGAAGAATTTTTCCTTGAATTTTATTTTCAAGCATTTTTTTGAGTTTGGCCAATTTTTGAAATCCAAGCCCATGAAACACTGACTCAAAATATTTTTCCTATACCGTTATGTATTATGAACTACTTTGATATATTCTTCCTAATACCCACACTTTCTTGAGAGAAACTTGTATTTTTGTGTGAGAACCAAAATTTGTGATTTTTCTCTTTCAATGATTTGGATTTCATGGAATGATTTGATATGATTGAGGCATCTCTTTGGCTAGATACATTTTATCTTAAGACCCACCCTTACATTTATCCTTCATTGGCCCTTAGATTCCATGAATTTCCTTATAGTTTTAAGTCATGTTTACAAGCCGATTTTTTCTTATCTACCCACACTTTTGGTATTTTTTTCATGGATAATTCAATTTTAAGTGTGGGGGGAGGGCCTTTCGTGTGTGTTCTATGGTATTTGTATCATTTTTGGGTGGTGTGATGTGTGTGTCGTCATTTTTGTCTATGTATTATTATAAAATTGTTCTTCATTCATCATTTCATTGTTCTTTATTTTCATCATGTTCTCTTTCAAAATAAAATAGAAAAAGGAAAATAAAGTTGTGCCTTTCTGGATCTTTTCAAAAAAAAAGTTGTGCATTTCTGGAGCATTTCAAAAAAAAGAGAAAAAGAAAAATAGGAAGAACTTGGATTATATCATTCATTGTAATAACTGATTGGATCATGTCACATGTTATAAAAAAGGGGTGTTGTTTTGTTTTACATTGTCAAAGGGGATTTGAGTGAGGTACATCCTATGTTTTCACATGATTATTCATGCATTGTACTTAAGAGTTAAACCTCCTATTTTTAGCCTTAAATTTTTTAATAATTTTCCCACCAACCCTAAGCTACATAGTCATTTCAACCTATAATTAAATCCATCATGATTGAATTCATTTCCATGTTTCATACTATTGAAAGATGATAATTTTCACAAGAGTGTAGTGATATATTCACTTTTCAAGTATGTGCATAACTCCAGATTTAATTTCTCTTGAGTGAAGAGTGATATAAAATTCAATGTGAAGTAAGTTGTGATTGGGTCATGGATGGATTTATGAGGTTGAAAAAAAATTATGTAAGGAATGCAAAGGAAATGGAATTGTTTTTTATAGAAGAGACATGATGGAATTTTGTTTTTCATAAAATCATGGATGTTTTCTCATTTTTGATTATTGTATCAATTTTGATTTCAATATATGATAACTGCCCAAGAGTGAAATGGTTAAGTGTGGAGGATTTATAAAGCTAACATTTTCATATATTTTATTCTATAATTAAATGTTTTTAAACTCACCATAGTTTTATTAGATGGGAAATTGTCACATTTTTATGTTTTTAAAGTATTTTGAGCTTAAATGAAAAATAGCTTAATTCTTCTATTTTAATATATTTTTATGACTTTGGTATTTCAATCATGTGTTTTAAAATATTGATCCAAATTTTAGGATTATTTTTTATCATGATTCCTTGATTTGTGGGATAAATATTATTCTTCTGGACCAGGATCTGATTCAAATATCTAATTGCCCTAAAAGTTCAATCAAGTTGGAGAAATATTCTAGACGACATTGTGGACCCCATGTCATTCATTAGAGTATAACTTGGGATTGAAAACTCAAATTAATTATATTCTACTTGTATATGAAATCTGAATCAGAGTTTCAAATCAATGATAAATTTCAATGGAGAATCGGATCATTAAGGAATTCATTGAATGAGTCAAACATGGAATGAATTTAGGAAACATTCGATCAGAATTGAATGTCCAGAGTAAATCAGCCATAAATATCTCATCTGGTGGACAATGTGGATGAAATTTTTAGGTTTAAAAAAGAAGTAAAATAACAACACATATATAGAAGACTCCAAAATAATATTTGGCCATTAAAGGGGATAAAATCTGGCAATGTTTCAAGGAAGCAGAGCTGGAAAAGGGAGAAGAACCGTTACATGATGTGTAACACAATTACACATTGTGACTTCATCAAAAGGAGCAGCACCGTCTGGACAAGTTGTAACTCCATTATACATTGTGAAACACAAATACATGTCATGTAACTGTAGGTTCCGAGCATAGCGGAAGCATGGGAGGGTCATCTCCCAACATTGATTTTACAGTAATCAATGATCATTTCGGGATAAATACGATGATAAACGTCTGTATCCACAAATTTAAATCAAATATTTAGACAAGGAATAATTTCACCTAGAACCCAGAGATAGGATTTACATATTTTTTTATTGTTAATTTAATTTAATTAAATAAATACCTCCAAGGTTTTCTTTCTTCATTGATGTGTCTGGCCACAATTTTATGGTTTTCCTTCATTGTGTTGTAGAGATCAAGAGTAGATCTCCTCTAGTGGTGATCTACAGGTGCTCCGAAAATATTTGGACGTCGTCAAAGGAGTCTCTAGGTTTTAGCATGGAAGATCATTATGCTTATGTTGCCCCCCTTCGATCGCCTTGAGAGCCGCTTACAAAGCATTATCTAATCTGGTGGAGGATGGCCACTCTCATTCTTGATAACGTTCTTGGAGAAAAGAGAGCTCTCGAGGCTTGAGAGATTTCTCCAAAATGTTTTCCATAACCATTATGGCTAGCATTCGTTTAACCCATACTAAATGAGAAAATAATAATAAAACTAGGAATTTAATTTACTAGGTAAAAATAAATAATTGTTACAAGTTTTGTTACTTATTTTATTATTCCAATTGAAACCCCCCATTTCAAATAATAATGGAAATACCATTATTTATATGACATGTTATTAACTTTCAAGTTATATTTAAATATTATTTAATCAAATAATATTTAATTTTATTTCTCACTGAGCACTTAAACTTGGTCCGCACATACTCCTTAATATTTATCGAGACTTGAATAATGACTATTTATTTATTAAATAAATAAAACTACATTATTCACTGATAAATAAATGTGTCATCTCCAATATATTATCTTGAATAACTATTGAAAAAAATAAATGTGATCAGGAATACATGAATAATTGTTAAACCACAAATGAGATTAATATTTATTCATCTTGTTAAATAATAAATTATTTAACTGAGATTCAAGATACACTTATTATGTGACCTTCAAGGCCTCTTTCATTGTGGCATTAGGAAAACCTGCCTAAAGTCTGAGGTTAGCATCTAGCAACACGACAAGGCACCCATAGAACAAGAATTTGATGCCGCAATGACACGTCACCTCATACGAATGCTTACCATGTAATATAATTCTTTTATATCGATATCTCCAATCAAGCAGGTTGCATGCAAGTGTCATCAACCTATATGCTCGATTTCTTATTCTTTAACTTCTCGAAAATTGAACTTGCCTATAGAAAACCATGGATATAGATTTATTTAGGCTATATCATTTCCATCAAAGGGCTTGAGATATCAACTTCTGTTATGGAACATAAGGGACAAATCCTTTCTCACATTATTCATTAATGCAGTATTACTCGTGACGCACCCAACATATCATATCTCACTGTGAACATATGTCGTCGTAGTTTTTTCCAACACATCTAAGTGTGTGAGAAATAACACTCATTAATAATAATCTTAAAGTCGGAGGACCAATACACACCTCCGCAGATAGGAACATCCAATGACACTTATAGATGTTGATAACCTAATATCGGCTCTCGTTCTCATAATATCTTACTGGATATTACCAAGGGCGTACACCATGAGAAGGTGTCTCAAAGTCCTATGAGTTTCCACCCCTAATATCCTGTATCATTTTTGTACCTTTAAATGGTATCATCCAGCCATAGAACATTTATTCAAGAATAGTTTCATAGCACTTTCAGTTTCTCATGATTGTGGGGAACTGTTAAGACCTTTTAGACTGAAATCTAGTCAAGGGACATTATCACATACTAAGTAATGCAGAAGAACAATCTTGATGTGTTAAGTAATTTATTAATATTCAAAAACCATGAATATAAGTTTATTGTAAAGTAAAAAGAAGTTGGTTATAGGGAACGAACTCCAACAGACTCTCACATGCACTAGAGCCAACTGCTAACAACCTTCAGTCTGTTATCTCTCACATGATATTCATGCTTTAATAGAGATAGGCCTTTAGTCAAGGGGTCCACCGCGTTCTCTTTTGTGGACACACTACTCACTACAACTTCACCCCTCTGATGAAAATCCCTCAAGAGGTGATACTTTCAGAGTTTTTTTTTTGTCTATAGATGTGACTGATGTGGCTCAAATTTGACCCGGTTTTCCGCATCATTTTTATTAGTTTTTAGTAATTTAATTAACCATTTTTACAATTTTTAGTACAAAATCATAATTTTGAATTTATATAATTAATTATATTAATTTCTCAAATTTTATAACAAATTATGTAATTTTAGTTTTTAAAATGATTAATTTAATCTTACTTTACTTTTCTAGATTAATAATTTATCAATTAGTTTAGAAACCTTAATCTTCTTGACTTTTTATTAGTATGACATTTTTATTAAATAATCAATTAAACATTTTATTTGAAAATTAATTAATTTAGTATTTAATTTTATATTTTATCTTTTATTTTATGTCGATTTAAATAAATTAACATTATTAATTTTTCTATTAAACAATTCAATTAGTTTTAAAATATGTTAAGAAATTAAGTTTTAACTTAATTAAATTATGTGTTTTTCATTTTTAGTCTTTATCTTGTTGAATAATTAATTAGTTTAGTATTTTAAATCATTATTTCCTTAATGATTTAAGTTTATGTTGCATATTAAATTTTAAGTCATCAGTGCCACCGTTTTTCTCCCCTGCTATGGATACCACCAGTTTCCACACCTACTGACACCATTGGTCTCGCCATCCTCGTGCACACATCAATAGTTCGGTTTTAATTTAGCAATGGCAGTGTCGGTCTCTCATGCTTCTCCCTTCCTTCTGTCGGTCACACCGACTGGCGCATACATACTATTGGTAGCACAAGCCATGGACTTAGTTTCCTTCATTCCGAGTGTCGGTCTCTCATATATCTTCTCACACCGATACAGCCATATTCACTATGTCGGTGGCAGTCTCACTATAATCTCATGCCACTAACATCGACGCTCTTCCCTCATACCGACGTCGTAATGGTGTCGGATCCACCCTCATTCCTTGGCATTGATAGTTCAATCTCAGCACCTTTTCATGTTGGTGACTCCATTTTTCTTCTCTGCTACCGACAACACCCATTTCACAAACTGATATTGATCCATCATTGTCGTTCCTCCATCATAACTCCACACCGTTCAATCCAAATTACACAGACACTTTTCCCCTACTTCTTCACCACCATTCCTTACCCACCACCACACAAAAAACCTTCCTCACCGATCAAACACTACTTACCGACACACGCACAACCGATCAATACTCAAACCAGAACAAAACTCATACTAGATCTTCAATCAAAGACACAATAAACATAAAATTTCCAACCAGATCATTATAAAACTCAAAACCCTTTTTATAGATCTCAACTCCAGATCTGAGAAGCCTTCAGGAAGAGCCCAGCCGTCGGCTAGAACCACTGGAATCTGATGTCCGCCGCTAGTGTAGGTAGAGGTGAGACCTGCTAGACTTGCGCTTGCTAGTGGAGGAGATCTGTTTCGCCTAAAGAAGAAGGTTATCGCTGAATCGCTGGTATTTTCTGCATTCGAGACTTGTTGTCACTGCTGAGTGAGATGGAGGAGGTGTCCGAGTTGTGATGTCCACTAGGTTGAAAAAGAGTCGCCCACGTCATGGGAGATTTGCAGAGGAACTCCCAACCCCCTGTTGCACTGAAATTTGGGGGGGAAGAAGATAAAGTTTAATTAAAAATAATAATAACATTAAAAAATAAAATATAACTAAACTTAATGAAATAATTAATAAACAAAAAATTAATAAATTAAGTTAAACAAAAAAATATATAACATATAATTATTATTATTATATAAAATAACAAATAATTAATAATAATCTAATTAATTAATAAAGTTTATTAAACTAAATATTTATTAATAAACTAATTAAATTAAAATAAATAAATTTAAATAAGTACTTTAATAAATTTAATAATTGTAATTTTACTTTTTTTCAATAATGAAATAATTATAATTATAATAATAAATAAAATAAAAATAACTAATTTGAAAATATTTAATTACTTAATTACTTATGATGTTAAATTATAGTTTTAATAATCTAGTTAGAAATTTATAAACTTAATAAATTAATAATTATAATCATAATATTAAATAATTAACTTAATTAAGTTAATAACTTTTTAGTAAACTTAAGATTCACCTTAATAATATTAAATGAATAATTTTATAATTAATAAAAGCTCTTTTAATAAATAATATAAAATTAAATAATAATTATCAACTAAAATATTTTCTTTAATTAACATTAATTAACTTTTGAATAGGTAGTATAACATTAATTTTAAAAAAAAATAACTATAATATATTAAATTTCTTCATGTTTTAAACTATTTTATTTTGTTCTTTACTATGCAGGTTCTCATAGGAGCCGAAAACTTGTCCAAGTACATTCAACTAACTCACCAGAAGTTAGTTACAAGGGAAAAGCTTGTGCGACGTGTGGCTCGCGAAAAAATGCATGTGTGTGGTGCATAGGTGAAGAACATTGAAGTTAGTAGAAAATAGGGGGTGATGTGCAGTAGATAAAAGGAATTTTAAAAAGTAGAAAATAGAGTAATACATGGCAGGTAGTGACACACAACTCACGAGACGATTTTCAACAACTTCTCGCACATCGGAGCATAGCAGATCTGTGGGACAGTTTCTAGAGTTAAAGGAGGCCAGGAGTAGAGCATCATTTGGGGAGTTCTTCCTATCTCTTGTTTTAAATTATTTTACTCTGTTCTAGAATGTTTTCAATTACTGAATGAAAATGAACATGATTGTTAGCTAAATATTCTAGTTTGGGGAATTTCTAATTCTACTAGTTATCTTTTATCATCCTTTTGACATAATAATTAAATGCGTTCAGAACTGATTGGCGAGATCAATTCTAAATTCATTTAATTGCATTGTTCCACTAGCATTCGATTTTTAATTCCACAATCATTCGGTGAGAATGACCGTGGATTCATTTTCTAAAACATTTAATTCAAAATGAAAACTTCAGAACTAACGACAAGTTTGTTCTGTTGTACTTGTCAATCAAAATTCCGTATTTGAACATTTCTTGGAGTGGAAAACTCTAAGTTTGATCAATCTGTACATATTAACTCCTGGAAAGGGAAGTATGTCATTCTTTTTATAGTGGTACATTGCAACAACATTTAGTGATGAGGAATCCTTTTAAAACAAGTAGAATAGAGTTTTTCCCCAAGCATTTAATTCTGATTGTTCATTTATCAACATTCTATTTTTGTGATACTTACTGTTTTCAATATATTTCCTGATTCATGATAGTTTAGAAAAAAAATATAAAAAAATTAGGAAAGTTAATAATATAAAAATATATAGAAAATTCCCCCACTGGGGACAACAGTTACTTGTTAGAAATTTTTTATAAAAAATTGGTTGTCTTCTTTCCCTGTGGGTTCGACCCTACAAACCATTATACATTGTAGTTAGTAGGAATTATAAATTTTAAACTTTGACTCAATTTCAACAATAGTCATTTCAAGTTTTTATCACCGTTTCCAAGGAGGTCACGAGAAATTACTTTTCTATGAAAAAAAATCAAAAAAATCATTCATAAAAAACACCAAAAATAGAAAAAAAAAATGAAAACTATTTAAAGAATTTTCAGTTCTGTCAAATTCTTGTGAGTTACTATGTTGTTGCTAATACTGTATTTCAATTAGCTGTTATTTTTTTCTATTTAGTTCTATTGTTTGTTGCATTGAACTATTATGTTGAATTCAATTGTTGTAACCCATTGCATGAGCACAAGAGCATCTTCTGGTAGTCTAGAGCCTCTGAACTTAGAAATAGACAAACATTGGCTGCTCAAAGAAAGAAGAACAAAATTGAAATGGAGAACATAAATAATAGAGTCTCTCATAATAACTTTCATAGTAATCTATAACTCTTAGAGAATTAAAGGCCAAGGATGAGGGGGTTCCAACTCCCTCAAGTTTCAGGTAACCCTTCTTCCATTAGACTTTCACCTAGAGCCTGAAATTATCAACTGAAATAGTCCCACATTTCACTACTTCCTGCATTTAATGGGCTCTCTAATGAGGACTCTCTTTCCTTCATTAGAGACTTCTATAATACTGTGCAGTAGTTTCCTCTTCTAGGACTTATTTATAATGAGCTATGAATGAGAGTTTTTTATTTTTTCCTTAAAGGGAATGCTAGGATCTGGTTTTTGAGCCTAGATGAGAACATTTTTGAGATCTGGGACCAAGTTTATAACTCATTCATAATCAAATCTTATCCCTAAATATTAAAAGAAGAACTTATAACAAAAATCACTAGTTTTTATCAAGATGATGGAGAAGCTTTTAATGAATCGTGGGATAGATTCAGGGACCTTCTTAGGCAGTGTCCTCATCATCAACTCCCATCTCACCTTCTCATAGATACCTTCTATGAAGGGTTATCCT
This sequence comes from Viscum album, assembly GCA_963277665.1. Taxonomy (NCBI): domain Eukaryota; kingdom Viridiplantae; phylum Streptophyta; class Magnoliopsida; order Santalales; family Viscaceae; genus Viscum; species Viscum album. Next base: position 1,998,103,542 of record OY728151.1, read on the forward strand.
CCTCTGGATAGAACCTAGTTGATCAAGTAATTGGGGGTAATTACAATGACAAAATAGATGAATAGTTGAGACAAATCTTTAACAATCTTTCAATGAATTCACAATATAAAAATTCAAGAAGAAAAAGAATTAATAGAAACCCAAATACTGGTTCATTGAATGAAAATCAAGATCAACTTGCTGAAATCACCAACCAACTTCAATATTTAATGAACTAGAATTCAAAACAATTTTCTAACCAATTGGGTTTTCAAAACACCAACCAATCACTTAGAGAACAATTTTCACAATGTGGAATGTTTGGGCATTCTGAAAATTTTTGTCCTAACTTTGATATGCCATATCAACAACAAGAAAACTCAAATTTTCCCAATTATGGTTCCAGAATGCCTCCTAAAGAAGACCCATTTTCTAACAAATACAATCAAGGTTTTAGGAACCATCCAAACTTGTCCTAGAAAGATCATGGTTTAATTGAGAAATCCACTTCCCTTAATTACTCAAACCAACCAAGAACAAACTTTCAAAATCAATAAAGTGGTGAGTATTCAAATTCACAAGGTAATAATGATGGCTAAATGACTTCTAAAATGGACTTAATTTTGAATAAAATGAACTCTCAAGAATAAATATTCCTGAATCGACTGAATAAACATACAACCAAATATGAATTTGATAAAATGAAAAATTATGTTAGAATGCAGAATATGGAAACACAGCTTGGTCAACTTGCAAGAGATTTGACTTCTAGGGAAAAAAGTAGGTTGCCTAGTACAACTAAAATGAATCCTAGGGAGAACATCATGGTTTTACTTAGTATAATTGGGCTAGATACTCAAATTTTTTCTTAAAAATGATTAAAAAATGCCCAAGATGAGAAAATTTGTAAATCTGGAAACAAAAATATGCTTTGTACGCAATCTGAAAATCAATAAAAAGGCCTTGTAAATGATCAAAATCTGAATTTATCACATGAAAACCATGCTGAAAATCCTTCTAAAAATCTAAAGAATAAAGGAAAAAAAGTTCTTTCCCTAAAAAACTTAAACCTCAAAGTAACTCCAAGGCTGAACTTCTTCAGTTCCTTTGGCTTCTTAGCGAAATTCAAGTGAACATTGCATTCATTCAAGATTTAATTCAAATCCCATCATTCTTGAAATATCTTAAGAAAATTATTTCAAATAAAAAAACTCTTGAATAATTTGCTACCTATATCCTCACTGAAGTGTGTAGTGTTGTTCTCCAAAAGAAAATCCCACCCAAACTAAAAGACCCTGGTAGTTTCTTCATTCCCTACACCCTAGGAAATTCTGATCAGCTCAACTGTCTTTGTTAATTAGGTTCCAGTATCAACCTACTCCCATACTAACTATTTCAATAGTTGAGGCTAGTTGAAATTCAACCCACCACATCCATACTTCAGTTAGCTGACCGTTCTTTCACACATCCTTTGGGTAGGATAGATAACCACTTAGTTGGGGTAGGGAAGCGGTTTTTTCCTGTAGACATCTTAGTCCACGATATGGAATGTGATCAAAAGGTGACCATAATTTTGGGTAGGAACTTCTTGGAAACAGGTGGTGCTGTAATTGATGTGTCTAAAGGTCAAATTATCTTTAAAATTGGAGACTTACAAGAATTGTATAATGTGTTCAAAAATGTTAAAGGACCAATATTCCCTAAAAACTATTCAATGGGAGAGTCCTTAGAAGCTGAAAGTTCATATGAAAATCTTGAAAAATATGAAAACAATCCTTTATTGAAAAAATTCATTTGGAAGTTGAAAATCTTGATTTTCTTGTCTCACAAGTTGAAAATTCTGCTCAAATGGAGAATCTGGAAAATTTCCCAGATCTGGACAATTGTCCAGTTTCTACTGTAGGAGAGTCCTCTATTTCTAAACATAGGAGATTTTTTAGGGAAATTGAGGGTGTTTCTGTTGACACCAACACTACTGATCTTTTTTATGATCTTTAGGGAGATATTTTAAGATAACTTGAAGATTTTTATTTAATAAATTTGATAAATTCTGATTTGGAAAATTTGGAAAGTGTGTTGTCCACTTTGGACAGGAGGGCTGTAAAGTCTGAAACTGAACATGATATTGAAAATATTTCATTATTTCATACTCTTTTCAAGAAATATGTTTAATAACTTGGTCCTCCTAGGCCCAAGAGTCATCTTTATAGAGAAAGACCACCCATTCTTGAACTTAAGCCACTTCCTACACATTTTAAATATTCATTATTGGGTGAAAATTCCACTTCCTATTATAATATCTACTGAGCTTAATGAAAATCAAGAAGATAGATTGTTAAATGTTCTTAAGAAGTTTAAATATTCCATAGGTTGGACCATAGCTGATATAAAAGGTATTACTCCTTCATTTTTCATGCATAAAATTCTAATGGAGCCTGATCATAAGCCTAGGGTAGTGTCAAAGAAGATTAAATCCAAATATGAAAGAAGTTGTGGGAGAAGAAGTGATTAAACTGCGGGACACTGGTATCATTTATCCCATCTCTGATAGCACTTGGGTCAGCCCTATCCAAGTTTTCTTAAAGAAGGTAGGTTTCACTATTGTCAAAAATGAAAAAAATGAAGAGATCCAAGTTACAAAAGCCAAAAAATGGAGAGTCTGTATAGATTATAGGAAGTTGAATGAAGCCACTAAGAAGAACCATTTTCCAATTCCCTTTCTTGATCAAATGCTTGAGAGTTGACCGCACTATAATGATGAGGCAAATTGATTATGATTTTAAGGTTGATTTATATTCTAGGTCAGACCCAAGGTTGTCTCTCAAGGAGCATTGGTGGGTTTAGAGTGTGCGTTTTTAATGAGAAGTATTTAGATAGGGGGTTGTTTTGAAAACAGTTTTAGGATGAAATGACTTAATTAAAGAGTTTAATAGTTGGAAATAAAATGTTTTTTATTGATAATTATGATAGAATAAGATCATTTCAAGTTCACTACACATCTTGTATAGTTCATTGTTCTGAAAATTTAACATGGTTTTGTTTAATTCTTTGGTTGAAGGTTGTCAATATCTTGACCCCCCTCTTGCCTCTTCAATTGATGCTTAAAGAACCACCCCTTGGAACAAAAATTGTGTTGCCAAGATTTGGTTATAAAACATATAATAAGAGGTCTACCAAAGCATACTTAAATTTTATGTATGTGTGAGATAAATAGTATTATTGTGTTGTCCAATCGGAACAACCCAAGATTCCCACTTGAAATATCAACCCAATCGGTGTTGAAATAAAAAGTGTTCCACTTAATGATATCAAATGAAATGTAATCAGGGTAAATAATGTCAAGAAACAAAATAAGTGGAATATTCAACACACAAATTATACAAAACCACTAGAAGAATATGTGCTGGAACTCCCTCCCAAGTTTGTGTAGCTCCCTCGAAATAATCATCCACCGTTTAGCTCGCCATCGAGAGGAGGAGGAGGCTCGGGTGGAACTCCATCTTCATAATTGATTCTACTATGAGGATAGGTGCCTCCATAACTCCTTGGATGATGAGAGGACTTCTTTGGGTCTCCAAAATACCAAATATTTTCCTCCTGTCCTAACTTGTAAATGAGGAGCCCAAGGTGCCATTTTATAGGAAAATGGGAAGGTGGTTTTGAGCACACAGAATTATTAAAACCACTTGTCAAAGGTGTTTTGACCTACATAAAACCTTATCTCGATTTAGAGAAAATAAAAAAGTTGTAGCACCACATCTTGGATATCTCCAGTGAAAGTTTTTCATAAATTGGACACCTATATCCCAAGATATGGACAGATCACAACAGACAACTTTTGACATCGTGTGGATTCAGTGTGCTGGACATATCAGGTTGGTTTGGCCATTATATGGCTGAATGTGTCTTGGGTTCCTTCATAAGAAATGTAGCCTAATGAAATTTGGACTAGACCAAAAAATATCAGCCCAATTGGATTCATGGTATAGTAGTTGTGTGTGGATTAATCTACTGGTGTGCTTGGATCCTGCGCATTTTGACCCATTTTTCTTAGACATCATCATGGGCCCTCCAAATCACCTCCTCCTATAGTGGAATCATAAAAACAAGTATCATTGAACTTTTTAACAGTTATAAACACAAAATAAATTATTAAAAAATGGAATTAAACTTGTCATTATTTTTATAATTTTCAATATAAAACAAGTTCAACACAGTGGTGTAAAGGTGAAAATTACAAAGTGAATCGTGGTACAATCACACCCCCATGCCTAAACATTTGCACTCCTGGGAAAAGTCACATATCCAAATAAAATGAGGAATATATATATTCCCAAAATAATGAATATTTAACATTCTAGGAAATTTTAATTCATTAAAGTAATGAGATCAATGCACGAACCACACCAAGGAGTTTTTCCAATGGAAAAAAGATGTCTCATAAATCATATCACAATGAAATTCAAAGAGATTCAGGACACCAACATAAACAAGGAATTCAAAAGTCAACCATTCCACTAAATCTCCTTGTGTGTGTGTGAAAACCATTCCATGCTATTCTTTCCACTTCCTATCCAATTAATATATTTTATTTTAAAATTATTCATCTTTAAATGAATTTTCCCCGAACCAGACCTACATCCTTTGTAATCATATTTAAAGACCCACTCACTTAAACATTCCCAGAAGTCAAATCGTAAGCTCCCGACCTAGATATCCCCATATGTTGTACATTTCATCACTCCCCTCATTTATTATTTTTTTTATAAGTTTCATTTGGAATAAATATCACACTCATCTCTCAACCCTTGTTTGATCTCCTCACGACACCAATTGCAATAGTTATAACAAGATCAAAGGTTGAGGAGGAGTGGTTTTTGACCTGCCCAAGACTCAAACTTTTTTTTGAGGGCGTACAATAGTAGGACATTAGGTTTACACATGTAGGTCAATCTAGTACAAAAATAAAATATATCGTATAAGGAACGAATGTATGAAAATATTTTTAAGTTCTTGTGTGGATCCTCTCTAGGAAGTCCATGGAATCTTGGTAATATATGAATTAAACCAAGTTTTAGTTCAAAATTGGGTGCCTCGCCTTGTAATTGAATATAGGTGGGTTGGATATCAACATCAAGAAAGGTTATTTCTTTTAGTGTTATACTATTTTCAGCCATGTTATTCACGTTAATTTCAATTTTGATGTTAGTTCCAGAAGAAGATTAAGGGTGAAGAAGAGTTTCAATATGTGGTGTTCCCTCCATCAAAGTGTTGTCTTGTGTGTCTTGGTTTCGTTGACGTAGGGTACTCTTTGGTTCGGGTTCTAAAGGTGCTAAATCTCCCGAAGTAGAACGCACCATGCACCAAACCAACACAACAAATAGATCATAACAAAAATATAGATAGAGGTATAAATATTCACAAAAATTACAAAAAAACTTATCAAAAACATGCACTAAAACCAAAATGCTCCCCGGAAACGGTGCCAAAATTTGACCACACTGTCATGACGTGGCAAATTGATTATTATCTTAAGGTTGATTTATAGTCTAGGGAAGACCCTAGGTCATCTCTCAAGGAGTGTTGGTGGGTTTAGAGTGTGCATTTTTAATAAGAAGTGCTTAGATAGGAGTGGTTTTGAAAACAGTTTTAAGAAGAAATGACTTAATTAAAGAGTTTAATAGTTGGAAATAAAATGTTGTGTATTAATAATTATGGGAGAAGAATATCATTTCAAGTTCACTACACATCTTTGATAGTTCATTATTCTAAAAATTTAACATGGTTTTGTTTAATTATTTGGTTGAAGGTTGTAAAGATCATGACTCCCCTCTTGCCTCTTCAAATGATGCTTAAAGAACCACCCCTTGGCACAACAATCGTGTTACCAAGATTTGATTATCAAACATAGAATAAGAGAACTACCAAATCATACTTAAATCTTATTTATGTGTGAGATAAATATTATTATTGTGTTGTCCAATCGGAAAAACCCAAGAATCCCACTTGAAATCTCAACCCAATCGGTGTTGAAATAAAAAGTGTTCCGCTTAATTATATCAAATGAAATGTAATAAGGGGAAAGAATGTCCAGAAAAAAATAAGAAAAATATTTAACACGTAAATTATACAAAACCAGTAGAAGAACATGTGTTGGAACTCCCTCCCAAGTTTGTGTAGCTCCCTCGAAATGATTGTCCACCGTTTAGCTCGCCATTGAGAGGAGGAGGAGGCTCGGGTGGAACTCCCTCTTCATAATTGATTCCCCTACGATGATAGGGACCTCTATAACTCCTTGGATGATGAGAGGACTTCTTTGGGTCTCAAAAATACTAGATATTTGCCTCCTGGCCGAACTTTTAAATGAGGAGCCCAAGGTGCCATTTTATAGGAAAATGGGAAGGTGGTTCTGAGCACACAGAATTATTAAAACCACTTGTCATAGGTTTTTTAACCTCCATAAAGACTTATATCGATTTGGAAAAAATAAAAAAGTTGTATCTTCACCTCTTGTTTGTCTCCACAGAAATTTTGGCATAAATTTTACACCTATAGCCCAAGATATGGACAGATCACATCACACAACTTTTGACATCATTCGGATTCAGTGTGCTGGAAATATCAAGTCGGTTGATCCTCTGTATGGACGAATGAGTCTTGGATTCCATCATAAGATATGTAGCCCAATGAAATTTGTACCAGACCACAAAATATCATCCCAATTTTATTCACATTATAGTAGAAATGTGCGGATTAATCCATTAGTGTTCTTGGATCCTACGCAGTTTGGCCCATTTTTCTTGGACATCATCATGGGCCCTCCAAATCACCTCCTCCTACTATGGAATCATCAAAAAAATTATCATTTCCCTTTTTAACAGTGATAAACACAAAATAAATTATTCAAAAATTGCATTAAACTTGTCATTATTTTTATAATTTTCAATATAAAACAAGTTCAACACAGTGGTGTAAAGGTGAAAATTACACAGTGAATCGTGGTATGATCAAGAGGCTTGCTGGAAATGAATTTTTCTATTTTAGGGATGGGTATTCTAGTTACAACCATATTCCTATTTCTCCAGAGTATCAAGAGAATAATACTTTCACATGCCCCTTTGGGTCATTTTCCTACTGGAGGATTCCCTTTGGATTGTGTGGAGATCCATATACCTTTCAAATGTGTATGATGGATATATTTTCAGACATGATTGAAAGAATCATTGAGGTATTCATGAATGATTTCTCCATTATGTGTAGTACTTTTGATACTTGTTTAATAAATATTGAGTTAGTGTTGGAAAACTACATTGAAACCAACCTTGTACTTAACTGGGAAATGTTTCAATTTATGGTCACTGAAGGTGTTGTGTTAGATCATAAAGTGTCAAAAGAGAGGTCTCGAAGTTGATACTACAAAGATAGAAGTCATTCAAAAACTTCCACCTCCTGAAAATGTAAAAGGTGTTAGAAGTTTCTTAGGGCAGTCGGTTTCTACTGAAGGTTTATCAAAGAGTTTTCAAAAATCACTAAACCCTTGTGTTCTTTGGTGGTCAAGGATGCACCTTTCAAATTTGATGAAAACTGTTTGAAATCATTCAATATGATTAAAGAAAAACTCACTTCATCACCTATCATCATAGTACTTGATTGGAAACTTTATTTTTAATTTATGTCTGATTCTAGTGACATGGTTGTTGGATATTTTCTTAGATGGAGGATAGATAGGAAGTTACTTGTGGTGTATTATGCTAGAAGTTTTCTAGATGAGGCTCAAATAAATTACCCCACTGCTGAAAAGAAATTGTTATCTTTTGTGTTTTCTCTAGAGAAGGTTATAAAATGCCTTGTAGGCTCTAATGTCATCATTTTCACTAACCATTCTGCCTTTAAGTACTTACTATCTAAGAAAGAAACCAAAACCATGCTGATTAGATGGATTTTATTGCTATAGGAATTTTATTTAGAAATAAGGGACAAACATGGAGTTGAAAATCTAATTTATTACCATATTTCTAGGCTTCCTAACACCCATTCTGAATATCCAAAGGAGAAAAATTCTTTCTTTCCGGATGAAAAGTTGATCACTATGTCAATCAGGCAGTCTGCATGGTATTCAGATTTTTCCAATTTTCTAGTAGCAGGAGTCTTTCCCAAAGATCTTCCCAATAACCAAAGGAAAAAATTTATTTCTAATCTTAACTATTACCGTGGGGATAACCCGTTTCTGTTTAGGAGATGTGTTGATGGTATTCTTATAAGGTGTGTTCCTGAGGAAGAGATGCTTCCTATTTTAGAGAGTTTCCACTCCTCACCTTTGGGAGTTCACCAAGGTGGTGAATGGACATCTCAAAAAGTCATACAATATGGTTTCTATTGGCCCACTCTTTTTAAGGATGCTAGGATATTTGTAGTTAGATGTGATAGGTGTTATAGGTTGGGAAATGTTGGTAGGAAATAAGAGTTAACCCAGAAAGGTATTCTAAAAGTTGAAATTTTTTATGTATGGGGTTTGGATTTCATGGGTCCATTTCCATCATCTCATTGGAATGAGTACATTCTTATTTCTGTTGATTATGTGTCAAAGTGGGTTGAGAAAGTTCCACTACCCAACAATCAAGCCAATAGTGCTATAAAATTTGTCAAAAATAACATCTTTTAAAGATTTGGATCCCCAAAATCCTTTATCACTAATAATGGAACACACTTTAAGAACTAAAAATTTAAGTCTTTGATGGAAAATTATGATTGTGTGCATAAGACCGGTACTCCTTATCATCCACATTCCAGTGGAAATTTCAAACAGAGAGTGAAATTGTATTTTGAAGGACAGCCAAAGGGATTGGCTGCCTTCATTGTGCTTGATAATTGATTCTTAATGTCTAGATGAAGACATTAAAATTATTATTTCATAGGAGGCAATCCATGGTTCTTGTTTTTTCATTTTCTTTGTTTCATTTTTTTGAATTTTAATAAAAATGTTGCATACTCTATTTTTGTTAAATTCTTGTTGTTTCTTTGTTTTTGCTCCTAGTTCTTGTTTTTTGTGTTAATATGTTGTTGTTGTGTCATAAGGGAGTGGAATTACCATTATGGAGGATTAATGATGAACCATTTTAGAGAAGTACTTTAATTTATTTATTAATTTTTTCTTCACATGTTTACTTTAATAAAAATTCACTGATAAGTCACATTTTTTCTATTATCGGTGATTCATTGACTCACTGATGCACCTGATCCACCGATGCACTGTTGTCGGTGACTCATTGGTGCTACTTTCAGTGACTCGGTTAATGTTACTTTAAAAATTATTCTTTTACTAAAAAAATATGATCTTGATTGAAAAATTCTATATATGCTTTAAAAATTCTGTTTTTATTGGAATGAAAGACTCCTACATGTCACTATGTTTTTTAAAAAAAATTTAATGTTCCTCCTAGTTTAAAATGGAGTTTTAATGGTTTAATATCATCACTATTTGAACTTAAGTGTGGGGGGTACATGTAGGATGTAAATTTAATAAATCTTCTTGTTTTTGTTGGGGTGTTTTACCATGCAATATTTTTCTCTATTGAACGTCTTATTGAACCCAATCTGTTAAACTGATACACCTTATTCATTGTGCACCCACTTGTTTCACATGTAATTGTTTGTTCTGTATTGAAAAATTTTGCCACTTCCTTCATGAAAAGATCATGTGAACCTGCTGTAAATTAACCTGTGTGGAAAACACATTCTTTGAACTTCAATGAGACCCTTAAAACATGTTATCTATCTACTCAATTGAAAATAAGTTTTGAAATTTACCTGTTAAATTATTCTTCTCCACCTTTGAATTAAACTTTGGGGATAAAATTAGGTTTTAAGTGTGGGGGAGTGGGTCAATTATTGACTAAGCTAAATTTTGGTTAATTGAAATCTCATCAATTCTCACCGCAACTTAAATTTTTTTGTAAAGAATGGTTAAAATTTTTCAGCATTTCTTTCACAATTTTAGGCTTTACAATGTTTCTAAAATGAGTCTTTCCTAATGAAAGTACCTTTCTAGTAGTTAAGACTTGATTTGAATCTGAAATTGACAAGGTTTAATGATTGCTGAGTGAGCATTCTTAGTGATTTTATGAAAATTTGGTTTTCAAACTACTTTTTGAGAGTGATTTGGGATACATTTTTTTATAATTTAAGTCATAGATCTAGGAACTATAAGTTTTAACTCTTTCTTAGGGGAATCACTTTATATTTAAATTATTTAAAGTGATCATCTTAGTGGTCCAGCATAAATGGTTGTAATATAAATATTTTTAAACTAGAGTAGTTTAGACATTTGGGATCCCACAGTAAATCTCTTAGACCCTAGATGTTGGGTGTGTTTCTGTTAACTATAATCCATTTGTACACTTTGAATAAGTTCACATGCACAGTGCTCAACACAATTATACATGGATTGGGAAAAAATAAAAAAAAGTTTCTAGGGTCAAAAACGAGTTCATTAGGGTGAGGGTAATGATGAATGCCAAATGAAGAAGGGGAAATTGGTTTATATGAGTCATTTAGGTTGTATCAATAAGTTGATTAAAAAAAATATTTATTTGTGGAACCTAGGTAAAAATTCAAAGTACAAAGTTCATATTGTTAAGTTTTTAGTTCCACAAATATCTAACATGTTGTAACTCTTGAACTTAGAACTTATGCTTGGTTAGAAATGAGTCACTAAGTAGTATCACATATAAGGAAGGACACCTTCTTTGATAGACTATTCGTTGTTATCTCATCTACCTTTGAGTATTTGATTTATGACAAGACTTTATTTAGAGACAACTTTTGATCATTTCATTTCTTAAAGCCTAAACTCAGATTTAGTCCTCTATTTTAATGTGTTATACATGTTACATCTTGAGCTGATATATATTAAACACACTTCTATTTTTCAAAGATAATAAAAAATGTGATTGTTTGAGGACAAACAATGTTTAAGTGTGGGGTAATTTGATGTGGCTTGAATTTGATATGGTTTTCCACACCATTGTTATTAGTTTTTAGTAATTTAATTAACTATTTTTACACTTTTTAGTAAATAATCATACTTTTGTATTTCTATAATTAATTATATAAATTTATAAACTTTTATAACCAATTTGGTAATTTTAGTTTTTAAAATGATTAATTTAATCTTACTTGACTTTTCTCGTTTAATAATTAATCAATTATTTTAGAAACCTTAATCTGCTTGACTTTTTATTAGTATGACATTTTTATGAAATAATAAATTAAACATTTTATTGGAAAATTAATTAATTTAGTATTTAATTTTATATTTTATCTTTTATTTTAGGTCGATTTAAATAAATTAACATTATTAGTATTTCTATTAAACAATTAAATTAGTTTTAACATGTGTTAAGAAATTAAGTTTTAACTTAATTGAATTATGTGTTTTTGATTTTTAGCCTTTATCTTGTTAAAGAATTAATTAGTTTAGAATTTTAAATATTTATTTCCTTAATGATTTAAGTTTATATTGGAGATTAAATTTTAATTCATTGATGCCACCGTTCTTCTCCCCTACTACGGATACCACTAGTTTCCACACCTACTGACATCGTTGGTCTCTCCATCCTCACACACACACCAACAGTTCACTTTTTATTTAGCATCGTTAGTGTTGGTCTCTCATGATTCTCCCTTCCATATCTTGGTCACATTCACTGGTGCATACATACTATTTGTAGCACAAGCAATAGACTTAGTTTCCTGCATTCACTATTTTTATAAATCGATAACTTCTTTTATGTAGTTTAATATTTTTATTTTAGTTTGACATAAATCGATTTATTTAATTATTTGTGTTTAATAATAGTTAAATTGTGTTAATTTAAATAATAATTCAATTTTATTTTAGTTTTAGCTTATGTTTTATTTTTAGCTTTATGTTTTTAATTTAGTTTAACAAATAATTATTATATTTAATTTAGGATTTAATCGAGTTTGATTTTAATTAGATGAATTTATTTTAATTATTAAATTTTAGTTTATATTTATTTTAGTTTTATTTAATGTTATTATGAATTAATTTAAGTTTTAGTTTTATTAATTAAGTTTTTTATATTGCAGTTACTTTTTTATTGATTTACTGAAAATCACTTATTTTCCCTTCTTTCAGTGTCGGTTTCATCCGCTGCTACTGACACCATTGTAGCCCCCTCATACTGACACCGATACATTCCCATTGTCGGTCTCTGATATATCTTTTCACATAGATACTTCCATATTCACTATGTCAGTGGCGGTTTTACTATAATCTCATGCCACTGACATCGACACACTTTCCTCATACCAAATCCATAACAGTGTAAGCTCCACCCTCATCCCTTGGCACTGATAGTTCAATATCAACACCTTTTCATGTCGGTAACTCCCTTTTTCTTCTCTGTTACCAACGACACCAATTTCACATACCGATATCAATCCATCACCACCAGTCCTCCATCATAACTCCGCACCATTAAAATCCAAATTACACAGACATTGTTCCCCTACTTCGTCATCGCCATTCCCTACCCACCACAACACAGAAAACCTTCCTCACTGATCAAACACTACTTACCGACACATGCACAACTGATCAATACTCAGACCAAATCAAAACTCATACCATATCTTCAATCAAAGACTCAATAAACATAAACTTTCCAACCAGATCAGTATAAAACTCAAAACCCATTTTATAGATCTCAACTTCATATCTGAGAAGCCTTCTGGAGGAGCCCAGCCGCTTGTAGGAACCGCTGGAATCTGCTATCAGCCGCTGGTGTAGGTAGAGGTGAGACATGCTGGACTTGTGCTTGAAACCGCCAAAGGATACTCGTGGTCTTACTGGAAGCAGTCCACTGCTGGTTGTGGTAGCTCAAAGGAGGGTCTGCCAGAGCTAAGCTGAGGATGAGCCATGCCCTGGTGATATGCCATTGTCACTACTCAATAGCCATTCTAAGAGATACGCTTTGCCTAAAGAAGAAGGTTGCTGCTGAATCACCATTCTTTTCCCCATTCGAGACTTGTTTTCACCGCTGAGTGAGATGGAGGAGTTGGCCGAGTTGTGATGTCCACTGGGTTGAATAAGAGTCACTCACGCAGTGGGAGATTAACAGAGGAACTCCCCCCCTTGTTGTGCTGAAATTGGGGGGAAGAAGATAAAGTTTAATTAAAATAAAAATAACATTAAAAAATAAAATATAACTAAACTTAATAAAATAATTAATAAACAAAAAAATAAAATAATAAAATAATAATTAAGAAATTAAATTAAACAAATAAATATATAATTATTATTATTATAATATAAAATAAAAAATAGTAAATAATAATAATCTAATCAATTAATAAAGTTTATTAAACTAAATATTTATTAATAAACTAATTAAATTAAAATAAATAAATTTAAATAAGTACTTTTATAAACTTAATAATTGTAATTTAAATTTTTTAATAATGAAATAATTACAATTATAATAATAAATAAAATAATAAATAATAATTTGAAAATACTTAATTACTTAATTACTTATGATGATAAATTATAGTTTTAATAATCTAGTTAAAAAATGATAAACTTAATAAATTAATAATTATAATAATAATATTAAATAATTAACTTAATTAAGTTAATAAATTTTTAGTAAACTTAAGATTTAACTCATTAATATTAAATGAATAATTTTATAATTAATAAAAGTTCTTTTAAAAAAATAATATAAAAGTAAATAATAATTATCAACTAAAAGATTTTTTTATTTAACATTAATTAAATTTTTAATAGGTAGTATGCCATTAGTTTTAAAAAAATAACTATAATATATTAACTTTCTTCATGTTTTTAAATGTTTTATTTTGTTCTTTACTTTACAGGTTAACACAGGAGCCGGAAACTTGTCTAAGTGCATTCAACTAACTCACCAGAATTTAGTTGCATGGGAAAAGCTAGTGCAACATATGGTTTGTGAAAAATTGCACATGTGTGGTGTACAAGTTAAGAACATTGAAGTCAGTGGAAAATAGGGGGTGACGTGAAGTAGATGATAGGAAGTTTAAAAAGTAGAAAATAGAGCATTTCGGGGCAGGTAACAACACACAACTCGCGAGATGGTTTTCGATAACTTCTCACACATCAGAGTAGAGCAAATCTTTGGGGGCAGATTTTGGAGTCGAAGGAGGCTAGGAGTAGAGCATCATTTGGGGAGTTATTCCTCTCTCTTGTTTTAAATTATTGTACTCTATTCTAGAAAGTTTTCAATTGATGAATGAAAATGAACATGATTGTTAGCTAAATCTTCTAGTTCGAGGAATTTCTAATTCGACTGGTTATCTTTTATCATCCTTTTCACATAACAATTAAATGCGTTCAGAACTGATTAGCGAGATCAATTCCAAATTCATTCATTTAAATAGTTCCACTAGAATTATATTTTTAATTCCATGATCGTTTGGTGAGAATGATCATGGATTCGTTTTCTAAAACATTTAATTCAAAATGAAAACTTTAGAACTAACAGCAAGTTTGTTCTGTTGTACTTGTCAATCAAAATTCAGAAGTTGAACCTTCCTTGGAGTAGCAAACTCTGATATTGATCAATCTATATTTATTAACTCTTGTAAAGGGGATTATTTCATTCTTTTTACAATGGTATTTTGCAACAACATTTAGTGATGAGGAATTCTTTTAAAACTAATAGAATAATGTTTTTCCCCGAGCATTTAATTCTAATTGTTCATTTATCAGCATTCTATTTTTCTGATACTTACTATTTTCAATCTATTTCCTACTTCATCATAATTTAGAACAAAAATATAAAAAAATTAGAAAAGTTAAAAATATAAAAAAAAATATAGAAAGTTTTTCCACTACTGACAACACTGGGGTGTTAGAAAAGTTTTATAAATAAAATTGGTTTCCTTCCTTACCTGTGGGTTCGACCCTACAAATAGTTATACATTGTAGTTAGTAGGAATTATAAATTTTAAACTTTTAATTGATTTCAACAACATTCATGTTAAGTTTTTGGTTTCATTTCCAGGGAGGACATGATACATTACTTTTCTAAGAAGAAAAATTTCAAAAAAAGTCATACATAAAAAACACCAAAAAATGAAACAAATTTGAAAATTGTTTAAAGAGTTTTCAGTTATACAAAATTATTGTGAGTTATTATGTTTTTGTTGATACTATATTTCAATTATCTATTAATTTTGTTCCTATTTAGTTCTATTGTTTGCTACATTGAATTTTTTTGTTGGATTCAATTGTTGTAACCCATTTCACGAGCACAAGAGCATCTTCTGGTAGTCTAGAACCTCAGAACTTAGAAATAGAAAAACATTTGACTGCTCTATAAAAGAAGAAAAAAATTGAAATGGAGAACATAGATAATAGAGTAACTGATAATAACTTTCTTAATCATCTAGAACTCTTAGATAATGAAAGGCCAAGGATGAGGGAGTTCCAACTCCATCAAGTTTCAAGTAACTCTTCTTCCATTAGAATTTCACCTAGAGCTCGAAACTATGAGCTGAAACAGTCCCACATTTCACTAATTACTGCATTTAATGGGCTCTCTAATGAGGACTCTCTTTCCTTAATTAGAGACTTCTATAACACTCTGCAGTAGTTACCTCTTCTAGTACTTACTGAAAATGAGCTAAGAATGAAATTTTTTCCCTTTTTCCTTAAAGGGAATGCTAGGATTTGGTTTTTAAGCCTAGATGAGAACATTTTTAAGAACTGGGACAAAGTTTACAACTCATTCATAATGAAATGTTATCCCCAAATATTAAAAGGAGAACTTAGAAAAAAATCACTAGTTTTTATCAAGAGGATAGAGATGATTTTCATTAAGCTTGGGATATATTTAGGGACCTGCTTAGGCAGTGTCCTCATCATCAACTCCCATCTCATCATCTCATAGATACCTTATATAAAGGGTTATCCTCCTATGAAAAAAGCCTAGCTGATCAAGCTGTTGGGGGTACTTAAAATGATAATAAAAATGAATATTTGATACATATCTTTAACAATATTTCACTGAATTCACAACATAAAAATTCAAGAAGAAAAAGAGTTAATGGAAACCCAAATACTACTTCATTGAATGAAACCCAAGCTCAACTTTAATAAATCACCAAACAACTTCAATATTTAATGAACCATAATTCAACACAATCTTCTAACCAACTGGGTTTTCAAAAAACCAAACAATCACTTAGAGAATAATTTTCACAATGTGGAATGTTTGGGAATTCTGAAAATTTATATCCTAACTTTGATATTCCATCCCAACAACAAGAAAACTCATATTTTTTCAATTATAATCCTAGAATTCCTCCTAAAGAAGACCCATTTTTAACAACTAGAATAAAGGCTATAAGAACCATAAAAACTTTTCCTGGAAAGATCAAGGTTTAATTAAGCAATCCAATACTCCTAATTAATCAAACCAATCAAGAACAAATTTTAAAAATAAATAAAGGGGTGAGTCTTTAAATTCACAATGTAATAATGATGGCCAAATGACTTATAAGATGGATCTAATTTTGAATAAAATGAACTCTCATAAAGAAATATTCATGAATCAAATGAATAAACATGAAACCAAATATGAATCTGATAAAATGAGAAATGATGTTAGAACGTAGAATATGGAAACACAGCTTGGCCAACTTGCAAGATATTTGACTTCTAGGGACAAAGGTAGGTTGCCTAGTACAACTAAACTGAATCCTAGGGAGAACATCATGGTTTTAGACACTATAAGTGGGATAAATACTCAAACGTTTTCTAAAAAATACTTAAAAATGACCAAGATGAGAAACTGTGTGAATTTGGAAACAAAAATCTGCTTTGTACACAATCGAGAAATCAACAGAAAAGTCTTGTAAATGATCAAAATCTGAATTTTACACCTGAAAACCATGCTGAAAATTATTCTAAAAATATAAAGAATAAATCAAAAGAAAAATTTGATGATGAGGTGAGGTAAATGCATACTATTCTGGGAAATTTTTCCCCATCCATCCCTTTCCTTGAAAAACTTAAACCTCAAAGTAACACTAAGGCTGAACTTATTTAGTTCCTTGGGCTTCATAGAAAACTACAAGTGAATATTCCATTCATTTAAGATTTAATCCAAATCCCATATTACTTGAAATCTCTTAATAAAATTTTTTAAAATAAAAAAAACTCTTGAAGAATTTGCTACCTATAGCCTCATTGAATAGTGTAGTGTTGTGATCCAAAAGAAAATCCTACCCAAGCTGAGAGATCCTAGTTTTCATTCCCTACACCCAAGGAAATTTTGATCATCTCAACTATCTTTGTGACTTAGGTTCCAGTATCAACGTGCTCCCATAATCATTGTTTCAACAGTTGATGTTGGGTGATCTTCAACCCACAACAATCATACTTAAGTTAGCTGACCGTTCTTTCACTCATCTTGTGGGTAGGGTAGATTACCTATGAGTTGGGGTAGGGAAGCTATTTTTTCCTAAATACTTATTAGTACTGGATATGGAGTGTGATCAATAGGTGGCCATAATTTTGGGCAGGCCCTTCTTGGCTATTGGTTGTGATGTAATTGATGTGTCTAAAGGTCAACATATCTTTAAAATTAGAGAAAACAATAAGATTTAAATGTGTTAAAAAATGTTAAAGGGTCAATATTCCCTAAAAAATATTCAATGGTAGAGTCCTTAGAAGATAAAAGTTCATATAAAAACTTGAAAAATATAAAAAATAATTCTATATTGAAGAAATTAATTTGGAAGCTAAAAATCCTGATTTTATTGTCTCATAAGTTGAAAATTCTACTCAAATAGAGAATCTGGAAAATTTTCTAGAACTGGAAAATTGTCCAGTTTCTACTGTAGGAGAGTCCTCTGTTTCTGAAATTAGGAGCTTTTTGAGTGAAATTGGGGGTGTTTTTGTTAACACCAACACTACTGAGAATTTTTATGATGTTTAGGGAGAGCCTTTGAGATAATTTGATGATTCTGCTTTAATAAATTTGTAAATTCTGATTTGGAAAATTTGGAAAATGTGTTGTCCACTTTGGACAGTAGGGCTGTAAAGTCTGAAACTAAACATGATATTGAAAATATTTCATTATTTCATACTCCTTTCAAGAAATATGTTGAATACCTTAGTCCTCCTAGGCCCAAGAGTCTTCTTTTTAGTGAAATATCACCCATTCTAGAACTTAAGCCACTTCCTGCACATTTGAAATATTCATTCTTGGGTGACAATTCCACTTTTCTTGTTATAATATATATTGATCTTAATGAAAATCAAGAAGAGAGATTTCTTAATGTTCTTAAGAAGTTTAAATCTACCATAAATTGGACCATAGCTGATATAAACGGTATTAGTCCTTCATTTTTCATGCATAGAATTCTTATGAAGCCTGATCATAAGCCTAGGGGTAGAGTGTCAAAGAATATTAAATACAAATATGAAATAAGTTGTTTGATAGGAAGTGATTAAGCTTTTGGACACTGGTATCATTTATCCCATCACTAATAGCACCCGGGTTATCCCTATCTAGGTTGTCCCTAAGAAGGAAGGTTTCACTATTGTCAAAAATGGAAAAAATGAAGAGATCCAAGTTAGGAAATCCACAAAATGGAGAGTCTATATAGATTATAGGAAGTTTAATATAACCAATAGGAAGGACCATTTTTCAATGCCCTTTTTTGACCAAATTATTGAGAGGCTTGCTGGAAATGAATTTTTCTGTTTTCTAGATGGGTATTCTAGTTACAACCAAATTCATATTGCTCTAGAGGATCAGTAGAAGGATACTTTCACATGCCTCTTTAGGAGATTTTCCTACAGGAGGATTCCCTCTGGATTCTGTGGAGCTCTAGCTACCTTTAAAAGGTGTATGATAGTTATATTTTCAGACATGATTGAAATAATAATTGAGGTATTCATGGATGATTTCTTCATTGTGGGTAGTACTTTTGATACTTGTTTAGGAAATCTTGAGTTAGTGTTGGAAAACTGCATTGAAACCAACCTTGTTCTTAACTAGGAAAAGTGTAAATTTATTATCATTTAAGGTATTTTGTTAGGTCATAAAGTGTTAAAAGAGAGGTCTGGAAGTTGATACTGCAAAGATAAAAAGTCATTCAAAAACTTCCAAATCTTAATAATGTAAAAGGTGTTATAAGTTTCTTAGGGAATGTAGGTATCTACCATAGGTTTATCAAATAATTTTCAAAAATCACCAATCCCTTG
This sequence comes from Viscum album, assembly GCA_963277665.1. Lineage (NCBI taxonomy): Eukaryota > Viridiplantae > Streptophyta > Magnoliopsida > Santalales > Viscaceae > Viscum > Viscum album. Next base: position 1,998,122,803 of record OY728151.1, read on the forward strand.
TGTTATTTACTGGTCAAGGATGCACCTTTCAACTTTGATGAAAACTGTTTGAAATCATTCAATATACTTAAGGAAAAACTCACTATATCACCTATCATCTCTACACCTGATCGGAAAATTCCTTTTGAACTTATGTCTGATGCTTGTGACATGGTTTTTGGAGATGTCCTTGGATAGAGGAGAGATAGGAAGTTACATGTGTTGTATTATGCTATCAGGTTTCTAGATGAGGCTCAAAGAAATTACACCACTACTGAAAATTAATTCTTAGTTATTTTGTTTTCTCTATAGAATTTTAGAAAGTACCTTTTAGGCTCTAAATTCATCATTTTCACTTACCATTATACATTGAAGTAATTAATATCTAATAAAGAAACCAAACCCAAGCTGATTAGATGGATTTTATTACTACGGGAATTTGATTTTGAAATAAGGGATAAATAGGGAGCTGAAAATCAAGTTGTTGACCACCTTTCTTAGCTTCCTCACACCCATTATGAAGAACTAAGGGAGATAAATTCTTCCTTTCCTGATGAAAAACTACTCCCTATGTCAATCAAGCAGTCTTCATGGTATGCATATTTTTTCAATTTTCTAGTAGTAGGAGTCTTTCCCAAATATTTTTCCAATAACCAAAGGAAGAAATTTAATTATGTGCTTAAATATTACCTTTGTGATGACCATTTTCTATTTGGGAGATGTGTTTATGGTATTATTAGAAGGTGTGTTCCTGAGGAAGATATGTTTCCCATTTCAGAGAGTTTTCACTCCTCACCTATGGAAGTTCACCATGGTGGTGAAGGGACAACTCAGAAAGTCTTAAAATCTAGTTTCTATTGGCCAGCTCCTTTTAAGGATGTTAGGAGCTTTTTAGTTAGCTTTGATAGGTGTTATAGGTTGGGAAATGTTGGTAGTAAACAAGAGATAACTCAAAAAGGTATTCTATAAGTTTAAATTTTTGATGTCTGTGGTTTATATTTCATGGTTCCATTTTCATTATCTCATGGGAATGAGTACATTCTTGTTGCTGTTGATTATGTGCCTAAGTGGGTTGAGGAATTTCAATTTCCAACAATCAAGCCAATAGTGTTATAAAATTTGTCAAAAAGAAAATCTTTTCAAGATTTGGAGTTCCAAAATCCTTTATCACTGATAATGGAACACACATTAAGAACTAAAAATTTAAGTCTTTGATGAAAAAGTATGGTTGTGTGCATAATACTGGTACTCCTTAATTATCATCCACAGTCTAGTGTACAATTGGAAATTTTAAACAGAGAGTGAAATTTTATTTTGAAGGATAGACAAAGGGATTGGTTGCCTTCATTGTACTTTATAATTGATTCTTAATAAATTATGGCTGAATAAATTAAACATAGCGATGCATGGGAGGTAACCCATGGTTCTTGTTTTGTCATTTTCTTTGTTTCATTTTTTGAAATTTGAATAAAAATGTTTCATGCTCTATTTTTGTGAAATTCCTATTGTTTCTTTGTTCATGCTCCTGGTTCTTGTTTTCTATGTTAGGATGCTGCTATTGTGTCACAAGGTATTGGAATTTCCATGATGTAGGATTAATGAAAAACCATTTCAGTGAAGTATTTTAATTTCATTGTTAATTTTTTCTGCTCATGTTTAATTTAATAAAAATTCCCTAATAAGTCACATTTTTTTGTTATCAGAGAGTCATTGACTTGCCGATGCACCAGAGCCACCGATTCACTATTATCAATGACTCATTGGTGCTACTATCGGTGACTTAGTTAAAGTTACTTTAAAAGTTCTTCTTTTAATAAAAAAATCTGCTACCTGTCTTGCTTGAAAAATTATGCACATGCTTTAAAAATTCTACTTGTATTGGAATGAAAGTTTTTTGCATGTCAATATGTTTTTAAAAAAATTTCATGTTCCTCCTAGTTGAAAATGGATTTTTAATTGTTTGATATCCTCACTGTTTGAACTTAATTATGGGTGGGTACATGTAGGCTGGAAATTTATTGAATCTGCTTATTTTTTTGAGGTGTTCTAGCAAGCATTCTTCTACTCTATTAAACATCTTATTGAACCCAATCTATTAAAATGCAACCCCCTATTCACTGTGCACTTACTTGTTTCACATGTAATTGTTTGATCTATATTGAAAATTTTTGTCACTGCCTTCATGAAAAGAGCGTGTGAACCAACTATAAATTAACATTTGTGGAAAACACATTCTTTTAACTTCAATGAGACCCTTAAAACATGTAATCTATCTACTCAATTGAAAATCTGTTTTGAAATTTAATTGTTGAATTGTTCTTCTCTACCTTTGAATTCAACTTTGGGGAAAATTTTGGGTTTTAAGTATGGGGTAGGGGTTAATTATTGACTTATATAAATTGTGATTAATTGAAATCTCATAAATTCTCACTAAAAATTAATTTTTTTTTGTAAAGAATGGTTAATATTTTTCAAAATTTATTTCCCAATTTTAGGCTTTACATTGTTTCTCAAATGAGTCTTGCCTAAGGACAGTACCTTGCTGGTAGTTAATACTTTCATTAAATATGAAGTTGATAAAGTTGAATGATTTTTGAGTGAGTATGCTTAGTAATTTTATGAAAATTTGGTTTAAGAACTACTTTTGAGAGTGATTTAGGATACATTTTCATGGAATTGAAATCATAGCTTTAGAAACTAGAAGTTTTAACTCTTTCTTAGGGGACTCACTTTTTTATTTAAATTATTTAAAGTGATCATCTCAGTGAGCCAGCATAAATGGTTGTCATATAAAACTTTTGAAACTAGAGTAGTTTGGGAATTTGGGATCCCACAGAGAATCTCTAAGACCCTAGATGCTGGGTACATTTCTGTTAACTATAAGCCCTCTTTGCACTTTGAATAAGTGCACATGCACAATGCTCAGCACAATTATGCATGTCTTGGTAAAAAATAAAAATAAAGTGTCTAGGGCCAAAAATGAGTTCATTAAGGTGAGGGTAATGATGAAAGCCAAATGAATAAGGGGACAATTGGTTTATATGAGTGTCATTTAGGTTTTATCAATAAAGTGATTTAAAAAAATATTTTTTTTAGAACCTAGGTGAAAATTCAAAGTAAAAATTTCCTACTGTTATGTTTTTAGTTCCAAAAATATCTAACCTATTGTCACTCTTGAACTTAGAACATAATCTTGGTTAGAAATGAGTCACTAAGAAGTATCACGTATGAGGCAGGACGCCTTCTTTGATAGACGATTCTTTGTTATCTCATCTACCTTTGAGTATTTGATTTATGACAAGACTATTTGAATACAAATTTGGAGCATTTCATTTTCTAAAGCCTAAAAGAATCTTTAGTCATTTTTTTTAAGTTTTAGACATGTTACATATTAATATGAGAAATATTAAACACACTTCTATTTTTCAAAGATAATAAAACATGTGATTTTTTAGGACAAACAACGTTTAAGTGTGGGGGAATTTGATGTGGCTCAAATTTGACACGGTTTTCCACATATTTTTTATTAGTTTTTAGTAATTTAATTAACTATTTTTACACTTTTTAGTAAATAATCATACTTTTGTATTTATATAATTAATTATATTAATTTATCAACTTTTATAACCAATTATGTAATTTTAGTTTTTAAAATGACTAATTTAATCTTACTTGACTTTTCTAGTTTAATAATTTATCAATTAGTTTAGAAACCTTAATCTGCTTGACTTTTATTAGTATGACATTTTTATGAAATAATCAATTAAAGATTTTATTTGAAAATTAATTAATTTAGTATTTAATTTTATATTTTACCTTTTATTTTAGGTCTATTTAAATAAATTAACATTATTAATATTTTTATTAAACAAATCAATTAGTTTTAACATATGTTAATAAATTAAGTTTTAACTTAATTGAATTAAGTGTTTTTGATTTTTAGTCTTTATCTTGTTAAATAATTAATTAGTTTAGTATTTTAAATATTTATTTCCTTAACCATCTCCAAACTTGATTACTCTCTCATTCTTATTATGTTCAATTTAGACCATTAGACTATTATTATTTCTCTATATTCTAAACAACCTTTTTATTTCTCTTCAATTTTATGTTCATGAATCATCATACACAAGAATATTTCAATGTTTTCTTTAATTAAATGTGGTATCATTTGTATGAATTATGTTTAGCCGAGTATTTTATTGGTAACATAATGATATTATATGAATCACTATAAAAACATTGAATATTTTCATTAATTAAATGTGTTCTCATTTTTATGCCTTATGTTTATCATTATTATTCGCTCCTTCCACTGATTTAGGCATATAAACCAATGAATATTTAAATTATTATGATGATGGAGGTGGTGGTGGTGATCTGAGAGGATGTGATAATGATTTTTTTGTTTCTATAGGAGATGATGGGGGTCATGATGGTTTTGGTGATGCTGATATTGAGGTACATTTCAGATGTAAATTTTATTCTTGGTTTAATCATTTAATTTTATCAAATAGTTATTTTTATTATGATGATATTGATATTGAAATTTTATATTGTTTATATTGGAGATGTTTTGAATTCTTTTGATATATATTTTATTATGTTTTAGTTCATTTTTATTTGGAAGGTTGTGTTGTTTTTGCTTATTGATAGAGGATGTGAGTAATGCTATAAGGTGCAGCTGTTATGGAAGCATTTGGTGATTAAGTATAGATGGGTAGGAATCAATTTACATGGTTATTAATTGTGGATTTAGTGTTTATTTTCCATGGTTTTTAAATTGTTATTAGGGACCAAGATCCATGGTTTAACCATGGGTGTAGTTAAAATTTACCATTTTTAAGATCATGGATTTATCCTATAATTTCCATGGGATTGACCATGTTATTATACTCTAATTTCCAAGGTTAACCCATGTCCATTAATGTATTAATTACATAGTTAAAACCATTTATATACATGGAATAATTCTATGGATTAAAATTCAGAAGTTAAAAACCCCTACTGCAATAACTTTAATAGCCACAATTAGGGAAACCATGGATATAAATTATTTCTATGGATTTTTCACCTACTATCATAGTTTCAAACCATAAATATAGGTGATTTTATATTTATTATGGAAAAGGTATCATGAGATCATGTGGATGATAATCCACCCCTAATTCTTGGAAAATATAACTCACTACCCTAAAAGATTAGACTATATGAATGATGTCGCAACTTATTATGTAGGAAAAGACAAATTTTTTTAAAATATGAGTATCAAAAAATAATTTGAACCCACTAATGGATAAAATTTATAGGTAAGTATATCCCAGATGAATAGTTTCATAAATTGATCACAAAATTGTGAAGGGACAACTAAAAAATATTAAGTGTGTCTAGTAGAAAAATCTTGATAGATTACATCAATAGGGTAAAAGGGATTTCTAGGCTAATGTATGTGTTGTTGGAGGTTTGGTCACATGATCATAGATTTTTTTTCACAACATTTAAACATATTAATTTTATAGGAGACCAAGTTATAGGAGAGAAAATATGAAAGAGATAACAAACTTGCTCTAAAAAATAAACAGGTTTCATAGAATAATAATATATTATCATTGAAGGATAAATTATAAATTCATGAAAAATTATGTGAAACTGGAAAAATATATGGACACACATATGATGAATTTTTGTTTGTTCCAACCTTCCACTTCACTCATGATTATAATATAAAGAGTCCATAATAGTATATGAAATAATAATGATAGGAATGAAAAGTATCCCTTGGGAAAGCATACAACTCCCCAAAATCCAAATAAGGATTAGGAGGATCTTCAATAATATTGAACTGATGAATACAGGAAATAATTTTAAACTATTAAGAATAAATATAACTTGGATGTCACAAAAAATATAATAATATTCTTCCATTGTGTTAGTGAGTTCCTTTCAAGCTTTCTTAGGAATTTTGAATGTGGAAAAAACACTGTGAAAACATGTGTTGGTCTGTGAAGATAATAATTTTTCTAATAAGTAACCCTAACAGATCATAGTTCGTGATGTACAAGGTGTTATGGAGGTCCTTAGGGTGACCTCTTTATAGGTTTTTTTATGAAGTGTGAGTGTGAACAAAACACACTAAAAAATATGTATTTATTTGTGAGGATAGTAATTGTTCTAATAAGTTGGCTCTAAAAGATAATAGTTTGTGGTCAGCTGGTTAATCAAATATCGAGGAATGTGGTCATTATTGTTAAAACCTATATTTTTTACCCATATTAACATTATTTTCAAGGATATATTAGAAGATATTTTACCTTTTTGTAATTTGAATTTTATTCACTGCTCTTAAAATACATTTCCTACGTTATTTTTGAATATTTCATATGCATTTAAGGTTTTTCAGTCATTCTATGCCATTAGGAAGTTGATTTACACTATATTTATGAGGATAAAGATCTCATGATAAAATAATAAAGGAAAAAATAATTATCAAGGGTGGTGGGGGCTGGGTGGGTGCTGGGGGTGTGCATGGGGTAGGGTGAGGGGGCGGGGGTGTGCAGGGGGGAGGTGTAGGGGCAGAAGGGGTGTTGGGGGTGTGCAGGGGGCAGGGTGAGGGGGTGTGTAGGAGGTAGGGTGAGGGGGTGCAAGTGGGGTGTGTAGTGAGGAGGGGGAACGGGGGTGCAAGGGGTAAAGGGAGGGTATAAGTGGGGTGCAAGGGGGAGGGGGTGGATAAGGTGGGTGTGCAGGGTGCAGGGTGGGGGTGGGGGTGGGGGTGTGCGGTGAGGAGGGGGCAGGGGGTTAAAGGGGCAAGGGGAGGGGTTCAAGAGGTAGGGGGAGGGTTCAGGTGGGGTGCAAGGGGGAGGGGTGAAATGGGGGAGGGGTAGGGGTATCTAGGGGAGGAGGGCAGGGTGAGGGGTGAGGGGTGAGGGGTGCAAGGGGGTGTGTAGTGAGGAGGGGTAGGGGGTGTGCAGGAGTAGGGGTGGGGGTGCTGGTGTAGGGTGGGGGTTGTGGGTGGGAGGAGGGGGCTGGTGCATGGGGAATGTGTATAGTGGGGACAGGGTTGTATTTCATGTTTTAGGTGGTTTAACTATAGGGTATTGGGTTTCTAGGGATTATAGTGGATTCCACTTTAATGCAACTTTATTTATTATCTACCAATGATTTTTAAACTTGTATTCCATCATTATATAGTTTTTATTTATAATTAGGATTTATTAAATATCCATAAGAATTATTACATAGTATATATTTGTGAGTTAGAGTTGTTCAAGATCCCCTTAAAACTATGTTTTTTGTATACATTTTCTCACATATGCATTTTGTTATGATTTTATCCCATCTTAACATATGCTTATTCTTATGTCTAGTACTTTCATATTTATACATTTGAAATCTTCTCGAAGTAGACTTGTTTTATTCTTCTAATATTATGGGATTCATTCTTGATTTGGATTTTAAACATACATAACTGAATTATAAAATCATTTATCACTCCTTTGATCACATTGATTATAATTGAAATAGATGGTCTTTGTGTTTTCAAAATTTATGAGGATAGAATTCTCAGAACATCATATTGAATATAAAAATAATTGAAAAAGGTCTAATTCCCCCTCTCTTTATTTTTTTAGCATGAAAGGTATAAATTATTGTCAATATTTTTCCTAACTAGCAGCAATAAAAGTGGGTTTCCACAAGAGCATTAAGTTTATACCGCAAAATTTAATAGGCTAGATTTCTCATAACATCATCCTGAATATAATAATTATTGAAAAAGGTATGATTTCTCCTATCTTATTATTTAGTATAAAAGGTTTGAATTATTCATGCAGCATTTATTTTTCTATAACGCTTTGATATTAAGAGTCTACAATAGGTTTTTTTGTTCTCATCAACTCTCTTATCTACTTCTAAAATATTTAGTTGCATGTCTAGGGGGACTGTGTAGGGTGGGGGTCTATCTAGGAAGGGGGTTGTCAGGGGGGTATGTCCAGGGAGGGGGTGTGTAGGGTGGGGGTCTGTCTAGTGAGGGGGGTTTGGGGGGGATGTCCAGGGGGATTTACAGAGAGGAAGGAGGCTGTGGTGGGGGTGGGGGAGGGGATGTCCAGGGGTGGGGTGGGAGGGGGTTGTGTAGGGTGGGGGTGGTCTGGGGGGGATACCTCAAGGGGGTTGTCCAGGGAAAGGAAGGTAGTGGTTTTCCAGGGAAAGGGAGGGGCTCTAGGGGGAGTGGTGGGGGGGGGGTTCAGGTGAAGGGAGGAGGCTATAGGTGGAGTGGTGGGGGGATATCCTGGGGAAGGGAGGGGGCTATCTACGGGGGATATGTGAGGTGGGGAGGGTTCTCCAGAGGGTAGGGGCTGCAGGTGGGGGGGGCTATCCAGGGGGAGGGTTTGGTGTTATCTAGGGGGTGGGAGGGGCTGCAGGGAGGATGGGGGTTGTCCAGGGAAAGGTAGGGGCTATAGGGGGAGTGGTAGTGGGGGGATATCCAGGGAAAGGGAGGGGTCTATAGGGGTATTGGTGGGGGTTGTCCAGGGAAAGAGGGGGGATAAAAGGGGAGGGAGGGGGTTGTCCAGTGGGAGGGAGGGGGCTACAGGTGGAGTGGGGGGGTGTCCAGGGGGAGGGAGAGGTGGGGTGGGAGGGGTTGTCTAGGGGGGGCTATGTAGGGTGGAGGGATCTGTCTGGGGGGGCTATATAGGGAAAGGTAGGGGATGCAGGGGGAGGGAGGGGGATTTAGGTGGAGTGGTGGGGGCTGTCTAGGGGGAGGGAGGGGGTTGTCCAGGGGGGATGTCTGGGGCGGGCTATTTTTTTATGGATTTCCAGAACTTGTATCCACAGTTTAGAACCATGGATAGAGGTCTATTTACATGGTTTTTAACCGTGTGTATAGGTTTAATTCCATGGTTAGAAACTATGGAAATAGAGTGTGTAAATCTTGTGGTATAATTTTCACATGAGCCTTAGACCGGTTGGTAAGGACTCCGTAAGTGCATCCAAGCGACTAGGGATCAAATCCAGGAAGGTGCAGAATTTTCGAGGAACTGTAGCAGTACTATAACAGGCATTGTAGTAGGCACTGTTTGGCACTATAGAAGCCGGGAATATGCCCTCGTTTGGGCATTCGGGCCACCAATTTGGTCCCTGAGTCCTTTAAGGCCTTCGGGCCACCCAGGCCTTCGGGTCAGTAAGGCCTTAGGGCCACCTCAAGGCCTTTGGGCCACCTTTAAGTGCATATGAAAACCAGAAAACCTACAAGGAACAAGCTCTACAAGGAGGATGAGAAAGGAGCTTTCACCACAGCAGAAGCTAAACAGATTGAAAGAATGAGAGGGTATGGCACCTGCCATCGGGACAAGCCTGTGCATGCATGGGAATGCCTAGCCAAATAGCCATGCAAATGTGGAGAGATGATTTCACGATGAAGATGCTGGGGAGGAGAATTTCTAAGTAGTTAGTCTGGGTTGTATGTAATGTTTGAATCCTACGGTCAATGAATTCCTCTAAGGCCTATGGGCCATGTAATACTTACGCCTATGGGCCTTGTAAGGGTTCCACCTCACCCCTTGAAAGGTGTATTATCAAAAATCAATAAAAAATGAAGGCCTTCAGGCCATTGGAGGTATCTTGTGGTATAACCATAGTTCTAAACTATAGATATAGTAATATTACCACATTTAGAATCGTGGTTGTATACCTATAGTCATGGTTCTAACTATGGCTATAGGTCTAGGTCTATAGCCATGTCAAACTTAGCCACGGTTCTTCAAACTGTGGCTATTACCTATAGCCACAGTTTGAGGACCTATAGCCACAGATTTAAACTGTGGCTATAGCCCAGATTTCTTGTAGTGAATCCCAAAATCCCATAAAAATTTGATGAACTCTTAATTAATATATTCTCCACCTCAATTTGATCTAAGATTATTTATCTTCTTACCAATATGATTCTTTAATTAATTCTTGAATTCCTTGAATTTCTCAAAGGACTCAGACTTATACCTCATCAAGTAAATATATCCATATCTACTCAAGTCATCAGTAGATTTTTTTAAGTAATAATATCCACCTCTATTTTTTACTGAAAGTGTTCCAAACACATATGTGTGTACTAATCCTAGAAGATCTATGAACCTTTAACCTTGTCCACCAAATGGTGGTTTGGTCATTTTCCTTTATAAACAAGCATGACATCTATTAAGTGGTTTTAGCTCAGAAGAGTCTAAATAACCATCTTAATAGAGCTTTGTCAAATGATTCTTGTTTAAATGACTGAGATGGTGATGCCACAACTGGTTGTTATATGATTCATGGGAACTTGATTCTTTATCAATTTCCAACACTTGGTTTTCATAATTCAATACATACAAACCATTGTTTAAATGTTCCATACCATAGTATATATTGTCCTTATAAAAGAAACAAATTTTATTTTGAAATTTGAAAATAAACACATATGTATCTCAACTTGATGCATAAATTATGTTCTTGGAAACACTTGGTACATAATAACAGTCATGTAAAATCAAAATTATCCCAGTCACAAATGAAAGGTGGTAGTCACCAATGGAAAGAGAATCCATCCATGAACCATTTTCAGCTCACAAATCCACCTATCCTCTTTTAATTTTCTGAAATCTACTTGGTTTTCTCATTTTAATACAGATGTGAGCACCAAAAGATATATCTAATACCCAATGCGTATAAATGTAAAGATTTCACTCAATAATGAATGCACATTTGGATTCCCCTTACCACTAGGTTCATTTCCTCTTCCAGTGGCCTGACTTGCCACATGCAAAACATACTACCTCATTTTCCTTGTCCTGCCTCTGGATCTTATTCTTCTTGGTCGAATGGTACTTGGGGACATTAGACTATTTATAATTCTTAGTCCCATTTACCTTGTCCTTCATCTTTCTATTCACCATAAGTAATGCTTTTTTCTCACACCCCATGACCTTATCCACTTGGAAAATTAAAGTAATAAGTTCTTATAGACTCTTCTCATTATTTCTCATATTATAATTCACAATGAAACTAGAGAAGGGCTTCATAAGTGATGATAGTATGAGATATGTATGAAAATCACCCAGGAATTTAATCCCTAATATGTCCAGATGCTCAATGTAGCCAAAAATATTGACTACATGTGGCCCAGCTAGCATAGACTCTTCATGTTTAGTGGTGAACAAAGCATTGGAGATCTCATACCTCTCTTTTCATGCCTTCTCATGATATAGATCATGAAGGTGATAGATCATTCTATAAGAATCCATTTCCCCATGTTTCTTCAAAGATCTCATTGGTCATGGATGATAGCATGAGGCACTGAACATCTGTAACATATTTCATATTTTTCTCATACACATAGAGCTCTTCATCACTTGCCTCATTTCTAGGTGCAACTGGTAAAGGTTTTTCCAGCACATATAGTTTCTTTTCATGGAGAAGGATGACCCAAAGGTGCCTTTTCCACACCTGGGAATTAGTGTCAGTGATAAGGTTTTCCTTCTAGACTTTGGATCGTAAAAATATGTTTGATGTCATTTTTAATTTCGTTTCTACAAATAAGATGAAGAGATTTTTAGTACTTTGTCTGATAAAATTAAGGCAAATAAATAAATAAATATTCATTAGTCTCCCACTATTTTATCAAAACCCAATAACCCTAACCATTGTCTTTGGAATATCCTGTTTCTTGGATATTCTAGTGGAAAGGATCCATATTTCCCATTGCATTACCCCAACTTTTGATGTTCACTAAATTTAAAAGGTTTTAGGTAGTCATTCCAAATGCCAACAACATTAACTTGTGGCTCCTTGATCCATTGAGTGGACTCCACAATCCTAGATTCCTTAATTTTGGATTTCCTCAACCTTTGCCTCTCAGTTACACCAAGTCCTTCATTGACAGTCAACCCTTGATGTAAAATAAGTCAAGTCAGCCCAAAAACTCAAATTAGAATTCCCCAATAATTGAAAGTACCTCAACTTTGGCTGGTCAATCACTTTGAACTATGGTTTGATTCTAACTGAAGTAATGGAAGGCTATACCAACTTAATATTTTATTGAGGGATTTTATCCTTTATGCATAAATTTCCATTTATTTTCTTTTCACATCCTTGTTAATATTAAGTGGGATAAGCTTAAGTGATTAACTATGTATTAGATAATATTTAAATATAATCCATTTAATTTTAGTTACATATTTTATGCTTATTAATTCATTAATTATGTGATCATGACAAAAACATCCATAATGAATAAATATACAACTGGTAGAAATAAAATAAAGGTTATGATCATGATCTTGTTCTAATGGTTAGTTTATCTAGCAGTTGATAAAATAACCGCTAACCTAGGGGAGAAACACCTTGAACCAATTAGGTTCGTGTTTACAACTTTCCACCTTTACACCTTTATATCTCTTTAGATTGGTTTCACCTCGGCTCCTAACTTGAACCGCCTCCACTAGCTTGAGAGATCCATCCATTACATATGCTTTTACTCACACATAGGTGAGGGGTAAAAGGGGTTTTACATAAAATAAATTATGGGCATGCAGACCCTACATATTAATGAGGATAGAAGTAATGTCGGCCAAAAAATTAATTTAATAACAAATTAAAAGGGAAACCAATCACATAAAAAGGTCTGTTCTAGCTCATGACCATCCACATGCATGCAACGAATTACACATTTAATAAAACTAGTGTTCAATTATTTAATCATTCTTATTTAGGATAATCTCACTCAAATCAATTAATTATTATATTTAATTAATCAATCAATTTATCATAAAACTTTTCTAAATTTCCTTGATATTCCATCCATTATAATTTTAAACAAATTAAAAAATTCAATTAAAATTAACTATGTACTTAACTTGTACCTTGGAGGTAACCCGATGAATACCCATCCAAAACTAACCAACATATATTATAATTATATGTACTTTATTCATTATGACATGTTGCATGCATGCATAATTATAATTGTAATACAACTCATATATGATGTGCAGATTTTTTAACATTACGCCAATGTTAATTAAACAATTATATATATATATATCAAACACATATCACATGTTGTGTCAGATATTTATTCCCACACAAAGGTACATGTCTCAAGGGTTACATAATATAATAATAAATTTTAAATATGCATAATCTGGAAAAAGTACATGACGTGTAGATCTGACCACACGACATGTACCCTCCTCACCATCCATATGAAGTACACACCTGGTGAAACAGCATGTGAGGTGTACTTCAGAAATTTTCAGAGTACACAGCATGTACTATGGGCCACATGCCATTTTGACTTCGTATTACACGGTCAATGGTCATCTAAGCCATGTATAGGATACATGGCCCAGCCATGAATCAAAATGGACTACACGCCATGTCTATTGGGCCACATGGCATGTAGTCCGGCTAACCGTGCACCAATCTATCCTGGTCAACACATGATGTAATAATTAACTACACCAGGTGTCATTAATTCACATGGGTTGAGTAATTTTCAAACCACTACTGATGCATTTAACACAACTATATGAAGTGTAGATCTGACTACATGGTGTGTATTGTTATGTTACCTATAAAAACCCCTTGGCACCTCCAAATGAGATCCTTGGTATAATTTTAATCATAAAATTAATAATCTCTATTAGATCTGTGAGAAACAATAGAGGATAAAAAAATATCGTAATTAAGATTAAAAGAATGATTAAACTTGAATTGAAAAACTGAATTATTAAAGAGTAAATCATCAAAAAATTATTTAAATAAATATAAATAATAATATTCCCGCTCTGATACCACTTTTAGGTTCTGAGCACAATAGAAGAACAGGAGGGTCGGCGCCCAAATTTGATTTTTCCATAATTAATGATCATTATGTGATCAATACGATGATAAACGCCAGTATCCACAGAATTAAATCAAATATTTAGACAAGGAAGAATCACCCTCAGAACCTAGAGAGAGGATCCACATATTTTATTTATAATTAATTTAATTAAATTAAATTAATACCTCTAAGATTTTTTTTCTTGATTAATGTGTCTCGCCACAAATCTATGGTGTTCCTTAATTGATTTATAGAGATAAAGAGTATATATCCTCTACATGTGATCCACACATGATTTGGGAATCTCTGGACATCGCTGAAGGAGTCTAGAGGTGATAGCACGGAATATCCTTGTGCTTGCATCACCCCCCTTCAATCGCCTTGAGATCTGCTTCCAAAGTGTTCTCTAATATGGTAGAGGATGGCCGCTCTTGTTCTTGAGAATGTTCTTAGAGAAAATAGAGCTATCGAGACATGATAGATTTCTACAAAATATTTTTCACAACCACCATGGTTAACATTCACTTTCCTCAGGCTAAATGAGAAAATAATAACATAACTGGGAATTCAATTCACTAGGTAATAATAAATAATTGTCACAAGTTCCATTACTTATTTTATTATTCCATGTGAAACCCCCTTGTCAAATAATAATGGAAATACCATTATTTCCATGAAATGTACTTAACTTGCAATTTATATTTAAATATTATTTAATCAAATAATATTTAATATTATTTATCACTAGAACATTAAACTTAGTCTGCTCATACTCCTTAATAATTATCGGGCCTTAAATAATGACTATTTATTTATTAAATAAATATAACTACATTATTCACCGATAAATAAATATTTCATCCACAATATATTCTCTCGAATAACTAGCGAGGAAATAAATTCAATCAGGCATACATGAATAATTATTAAATCACAACCAAAATTAATATTTATTCATCTTGTTAAATAATAAATTATTTAACTAAGATTCCAGATACACTTAGTGTGTGACCCTCTAGGCCTCTTTCTTAGTGGCATTAGGAAAACTTGCCTAAAGTTCAAGGATAGGGTCTATCAACATGCCAAGGCACCCATATAGAAATATTTTGATGCTGCAATGACATGAAACCTCATACAAATGCTTACTGTGTAATATAATCTCTTTGTCTTGATATCTCCAATCAAACGGGTTGCATGCAAGTGGCATCAACCCATGTGCTCGATTTCTTATTCATTGACTTCCCAGAAATTGAACTTGCCTATAGAACACCATGTCCATGGATTTATTTAGGCTATATAATTTCCATCAAAGGGCCTGAGATATCAACTTTAGTTATGGAATAGAAGGTACAAATCCTTTCTCACATTATTTATTACTGTAGTATTATTCATGACACACCAAACATATCCTACCTCACTGAAAACATATGTCATCACGGTTTTTGCCAATACATCTAGGTGAGTGAGTCATAATACCCATTAATAATAATCTTAAATTCTAAGTACCAATACACATGTCTGTAGATAGTAACATTCAATGACACTTACAAATGTGGATTTCTTACTATCGGGTCTCATTCTCATAATATCCTACAGGTTATCACCAAGGGCGTACACCATGGGAAGGTGTCTCAAAGTCTTATGAGTATCCACCCCTAATAACCTGTATCATTTTTGTCCCTTCAAATGATATCATCCGTCCATTGAACATTTATTCAAAAATAGTATCATAGCACTTTCGGGTTCTCATCATAGCGGGCAACTGCTATGAACTTTTAGTGTGACAGCTACACTTGGGAGATTATCGCATGCTATTTCACACAGAAGAATGATCATGATGTGATAAGTAATTTATTAATATTCAAAAACCATGAATATATGTTTATCATAAATTACAAATAAGTTTGTTCTAGGGAACCAACTCCAATAGTAACTACATTACATGATGTGACATTTTTTGAGAATCATTTTTTGAGAGGATTGAGTTGAGATTCATGATGCCTATTGACCAATAAATTACTTGTTGTGTAATACCATTACACGTCATGGAAACGGAGGTGACTAGAAAAATAAATGACGAACACTGATGATTTTTTATTAGATTTGGCTATAAATATAGCCCTCAATCACCCTTTAAAAGTATTATGGTAGAGGACTATAGGAGTCTAAGTGACACCGCATGAAGGAGAGAGATTTGGTGTGGCCATTTTATATAGTTTTAGTTTTATTTTTTATAATTTAGTTTACTTTTAATATATTATTCTTATCCTTCATACCACTCTTCTTCCATTTTCATTTTTAGGTGTTCTCCCACCGTGGTTCCCTTCTCAACTCTATTAAAAATTGAGAACTAACCTCAGATATTGTTTGAAGGAAATAATGGTGTTTTGATTGAGTTTATTATGATTTAATTTATAATCTCTTTATTCAATTATAATAATTTTGATGATGGTTAAACTGATTATGATATGTGGTCACCCCATGCTCTCTATCATCCTAACATTCACTATCTAAATTGTTCATATGGTGGAGTATGTCTTGGTTAGTGATGATCGACAAAGAGGTCTCCTAGAATATGTTCATAAGAGGATTCACCCATTTGCAGAGGTCTCAGTATGGGGTAATCACATTTCAAATGAGAAGGTGAGGCGTGATAGGTCTTGATCACCTCATTGAATTAAATATTGAGAATTCTTTTAAACAATGATTTCAATCACTGTAAAATCCCAAGAACAATTGACTTCTTTCTTTCAGATAACTTCATTTTGTGTTTGCATTGCATTATTATATATAATATTTATATTTCATGTGTAATTTAAAATCCCCCCCATATATATTATATAAGTTAGTTTTATATTATCTAAATAATAATAGTGACAATAGGAATACAATTCATATTAGTGACCTCCTTGAGATCGACCCTAGGGTGTGCCACTATGGTGCATTTTTAGTAAAATAAGAATTTAATTGAATTTTGTTTCATGAAAAATCACTCTATCATTATCCATTTAATTTTAATGGTTTCCTATTTATGTATTTAATATTTTAATAATTATAATCCCTAATTTTTCCTTAATTTTTAGTCAATGTCTAAGAATATGGTGAACCAATCCAACAAAAAATGTGAAGAATAATGTAATGACTACCCAAATTAAATTCCTAACATGATGGAAGTAGGAATCACTAACTTCTTGATAATAATTTCTCAATTAAAAAAATTAACTAAAAATATATTTTGTTGGAATGCCTAAATCCAACAAATAAAGAAAATGTTGTATTTGATACCTTTATGTGAAAAAGGCCTCCAAATTTTAGTGGATCTTATGGTCCCTTAATCATGAAGAAATGGATCAACTCCATTGAAAAGATCCTCTCCATCCTTCATTGATCTAAGTAATGGAAGTTCATGTTGTCTATTTATCATATAGAGGAATAAGTTGATCAAAAATACAAAGACTAGGGGAGAAATTGAAGATAGGGACCAGAATGAATTTCAGAAAGAAAAAAAATAAATATTTTACACACAATCTCTTACTAAAAAAAAGAGAGGGTATTTATTATCCTCAAGAAAAAGGATGATTATGTTGGGATCAATTTCTTCCACACCTAGGTCTTCTAGGCCCAACACATAATCTCTTCTGGGGTTCCATCCAAAAACCAATGGGTGATAGGGGGAATTTCCCATCCAATATTATATGTGAGCCACCATACTTGGTGGAATCCAATGCAAGACTTGGGTTTGTATCCAACAATACTCCCCTCAAACCAAATGCCACAAAATTGGACCCCCCCATGATAATTCATCATATCCAACCATATTGTACTATCATTTTTCTCATCACCGGGACTCACCACCTGACTACCATTTATCAGGAAAACTTTCGACACAAGGCACTATGGATTCGCATGCTTTAAATGAGAAACCATTATCATTTTAAAACTATTTTTTGGAATATTCCACCCTACATCACACATGGGCTGCACCATAGATCTAATACCACTTATTATAATAAATTTATTCTATCCCTAGGTCTTCTAGGACCAATGCATAAGCTCTTATGGGGTTCCATCCTAAAACCCATGGGAGATAGGAGTAATTACCCATCAAAGATTATATGTGATCCACCATCCTTGGTGGAATATATTGTGGGACTTGGTTTTTTACCCAATAGATAAATCCATCTAGGTGTACAAGGAAAACATTAAAAGACTTTCATGATATGCCTCTGTATTTTTAATTTCCCACAAAATAAAATTTAACCTCTTATTTGGTGTGATAAATCTAATTATATGAAAAGATTTAGCCATTAGGGACTTTGAAATCTATCAGGAAACTATCTGATGTGACCATAAAGTCAAAATAAAGATCGGTGAATCTCAAGGGTCTCTTAAGACTAAAGAGAAGAACCAGGAAATGGATTTTAATTCTAGTGGTGTGATAAAAAATCTCATGGGGGTAATAAATCCCATCATCCCACTTGTAAAAGGTGAGGTAAGAAGCATCCTAGAAATTTTCTAAAGGGGGAAAAGAAATTATTTATGTGTGGGAAGTGAGGGAATCTAGCTAGTGATTATAGACATGAGAAACCCATGAATGTGATGGAATAAAGGAATGCTCCATCCAACCCTCATCTTATCATCCAATGTTTCAACTACAAGGAATAAAGAGACTATGTAAATAAATTACCTAAGCCACATTTTGTCAATGATAACTGAAAACAACAACCTCTAAGGCCTAGAGATCAAGGGAGAGCATATTCCATCACTACTTTTAAGGCGGATCCTGATAATGATATGGTGATTGGTATTCTGGTTATTCATTCATGGATAATGAATGTAATTTTTTATTCTATTTCTACACATTCTTTCATATCATGCAAGTTTAGTATAACTATAAAAAAACCAACTCAAAACATGGAAGCTGAGTTATCAGTAAAGCTATAAAATGGGGGAATTATTCCATCCCATGCATATAACTCATTCCCTATTCATATTTTTTAGATATATTTCCAAGAAAACCTTATGATTCTCCCTTGATCATAATTCAATGCTATTTTAGACATGGATTAGATTTTCTTTTATATACCCAATATAAATTACTAAGAGAATGAAATAACCCCATGTATTACAAATCACCCTATGATTCTATACAAGTGAAAGGGTGAGGATGAATCTTATTTAGTACCAATATCTCAAGAATGGATATTATTTCCTTACAAGAAAGTATATCTATCTAAAAAGATTGAGACTAAATAAAATATAATCCTTGTTGACATTCCCATTGTAATGGAATTCATTGTTGTGTTTCTCGAAGAATTCCATGGTCTTCCTCCTAGCCGTGAGGTTGAGTTCTCAATCAAGATCATACCTGGAGATTTTAAAATATCCAAGACTCCATATATAGCTGTCATTTTTGAACTTTAGGAGTTTAAGAAACAATTATAGGAGAATCTAGATAAAGGGTTTATATACCTAAGTGCTTCATCATGGGGTTCACTGATCCTTTTCATCAAGAAGAAGGACGTGTCAATACACCTCTACATTGATTATAATGAGCTCAACAATGTCACGATAAAGAAAAAGTACCCTCAAACATAAATATATGGATTGTTCAATCAGCTACATGGATCCCAATACTTCTCCAAGGTGGATCTCCAGTTAGGATATTATCAAGTAAAGGTAAATGAGGAGGATATCTCCAAGACCACTTTTCATAGAAGGTATGGTAACTATGAGTTCGTAGTGATTCCATTTGGACTCACTAATTATTTATCCATCTTCATGGACTTGATAAATAGAGACATTAGGGATTACCTCAATTAATTTTTAGTAGTCTTTATAGATGATATTATTATCGACTCCAAAAGAAAGGAGGAACATGAGGATCATTTGAGCATTATACTAAAGACCTTATGGAAAGAAAAGTTGTATTCAAATTATAATAAATTTGAGTTTTGGTTGGAGAAAGTAACATTCTTGGGGAATTTTATCACCAATAAAGGTATATATTTGGATCCTTAAAAAATATAGGCAATTGAAAGATGACCCAGACCAACATCTATGATGGAAATCCATAGTTTCCTTGGATTAGCTAGGTACTATCATCGATTTTTGATAAACATATCATGATTCTAAAGTTCACTAACCAAGATAATCAAAAATGGTATCAAGTTTTTCTATACTGATGAATTTAAATATAGATTCAAATAGTTGAATAAGAGCCTAATTGTTACACCTATACTTGCATTACCCACCAGTGGGGAATGATTTTTGATCTACAAAGATTCATCTAAAAATGGATTGGGTTGTGTACTCATTAAAGATAACCAATTGATATCTTATTCCTCCCACCAATTAAATATCCATAATTATAACTACCCTACTCATGATCTAGAATTTTTTTAGTGATCATTGCATAGAAAATTTGGTAACATTATCTGTACAAAGAAAGGTTTGACATATATAAAAATAAAAAAAAACCTAAAGTATGTATTCACACAAATGGATTTTAATATGTTCCAATAAAGGTGGTTAGAGATAATCAAGGATTATTACTATTCAATATATTACCATCACAGTAAGGTGAAAAAAATTACCATATTCTCTGAGTATAATGGTTCCAAAAAACCTATCCATGATGAGGATTATATGGGATCTGATCTTCTTAAACATACAGAGGATAGATAAGGGAATAATAAAAGGATATTAATATTATCTTTCTCAAATAACTACTCAACCATCTATTATAAAGGGGATCAAGGAGTCTCGTAAGTATGATGAGTTACTATTGAAGAAGGTAGTGAATATTCCAGAGTTAAAATTTATTAAAGATGGATTTATAAGGTTTGGAACTTGGATATATATCCCATAAAAACCACAAATGAAGAGTGAACTTCAGGATTATTCACATTGCTCATTCTTCTCTATTTATCCAAGAATAACTAATATGTATAGATATTTGAGGCAAAACCTCTAGTGGGATAATATAAAGAGGGATATTGCATAGCTTTTATCTCAATTCATGGTATTCCAACAAGTTAAGGTAGAATAATAGAAGCATATGGGTATAATGAAACCATTGTCCATACCAGTATGGAAATGGGAAAACATAACCATGGATTCCATAATAGGACTACCCAAGACATCTAGAGGTAATAAAACCATTTGTTTAGTAGTAGATCACCTTGAAAAATAGTATATTTCATTGTTATAAAGTAAAATTTCTATCTCGACCAAATATCTAAGATATAAATAAGGGGAATGGTAAGACTGTATAGATTTCCACTCTCTATTGTATCTGGTCGATATATGAGGTTTACCTAGAGTTTTTGGAGAATCCTTTAGTGAGAGTTGGATACATAACTGAGCTTCAACACTCCTTATCACCCTTATATGGATGTTCAATCTAAAATGATCATTCAAACTCTAGAGGATATGATGAGATCATGTTCAATGGATTTCCAAGGATTTTGGGATCAAAACCTTCCCCTAGTGGAGTTCTCATATAATATCAATTTCAATTATAGAATTCAAATGAAACCTTATGAGGCTATTTATGGGAAGAGGTGTCAAACTTCAATATGTTAGGGCTAAGTTTTAGAGAGGAATCTGGTGATACCTGATCTTATCCAAGAAATTATAGAGAAGTTTCAAACCATTCATCATTATATGAAATCTGCATAAAGTTGACTAAAAATCTATACAGATAATCATTTATGGAACTTGGAGTTT
Source organism: Viscum album (assembly GCA_963277665.1). Classification (NCBI taxonomy): domain Eukaryota; kingdom Viridiplantae; phylum Streptophyta; class Magnoliopsida; order Santalales; family Viscaceae; genus Viscum; species Viscum album. The sequence continues at coordinate 1,998,144,362 of OY728151.1, forward strand.
GAGGTTAGAGATAAAGAGTTCCTTTATATATCACTATAGAAGAAATTAAAGATGTTTTTTTAATAAGGTAAATCTTATTCCTAGATACATAGGCCCCTTTGAGATACTCGATCGCATTGGAGCGGTGTCCTATCAACTAGAGCTCCCACCTAACCTATATAAAGTACATGATGTGTTCTATGTATCCCTCTTGAGGAAGTACATACCATACCCCTCACATGTAATAAATCTTGATGTGGTACCATTGGATAATTATCTTTCATATGAGGAGAATCTGATGAAGATCTTGGATCGTAGAGACAAGGTTCTACGAAACATGACAACTCACCTGGTTAAATTGTTATGGCAGAACCACAAGTTTTAGGAAGAGAAATGATAAATATAAGAGGTGATAAAATATAAGTACCCTCATATATTTTAGTGTATGAAATTAAAAATTTTAGGGAAATTTTTTTGAATGGGGGAATAATGTAATGACCAAAAAATTTATAAATGAAATTCTATTTTTAAATGATTGAATTCCTTATTAAGAAATGTGGTTATATAAAACACATGTACTAATTTGGTTATTTTGGAATATTAAATCCTATCTGATTTAAAAGATCCATAAGTATCAAAACTAATGATAATTTAGTTTTTTAATAGTTGTCGTATGAGTATTATATATAAAGGGTTATGTTAAAGTCCAATTCACATAGAAGGAAGGAGTGAGGCCCCATCCAGTAGGATCATACCCTATGAATCCCATTTATCGAAGCTTCTGAGGGATATAGCATCACTGATATTTTCCCTTGACCAATCCCAAAACTAGATTAAACAAGTAAATAATGAGAAAAAACCATTTATAGGAGAAGTTCAATCTCATCAAGATCATGGCCCAAACCATGTTCATTGAACCAACCCATGAAAATCTCACTATCACATAACTTACCCTTAGGGAATTCACTAGTGTAATAAAGATTTATGTATCTAGACCATAATAGTATAAATTTTTATATTTTATTTCGATAAAATAATTATTATATTTATACATTTTATTATTAAATTATAAATTATTAAATAATGAGTTTGATAAAAATTTGTTTTTAATATGACAAAACTCGAATTGTGTTTTTGGGAAATATATAGTTTCAACCAAGAAACTCATTTGTTTGAATTAAAGAATTTTAAAATAAATTTTATTTTAAAAAATATTATTATTAAATAATATTTATTATATATAAATAATAATATAATTTTTTGAAGTAAAGTGTAATTTTTATAAGGGTTAAAAACCTATTATTATTAATAAAAACTTTTATTTTTAAATAAATATGGATTTTTTAATTAAAAGTGTAAATTCACATACTTATATAATTATATTGATGAAATAAATATTATTTTTGAAATTGTCACATCAAAATTATCCAATGGTGAATTTTTCATAATTTTTTGAGATAATAGAATTTTTGGGTAAAAATTAAATACTGTATAAATATATGATGTGTATTATGGTGTCATTATGACCAAAAAGTGATGTAATATATGAAATAAAATGTATCCATGACCAAATATATTTTCCTCATTTAAAAAAATGCGTTTTTATGTTATTTTCTTAATTTTATAAATCCTTAATGAATATTCCAAAATCTATATTATATTTTAATTTTTTAAAATAAATTCTTTATAAACATGACTCACTTTCACTAAAAAAAGGTAATAATATTAATGTTTTCAGTTCTAAGCCTTATAAATTAATGAAAAAAACTCATATTTGAAAGAAACCATGGGCAAAAACCATGGTATGGTTTGTGGTTTTGATTACTTTATTATATAGAGTCCAAAACCTAAGTTTGGAAATTAATAAAGAACTATCCTCTATTTTGATATATAAAACCACCCAACATACCACTAATATTAACTAAAAACCTTTATAGAATTAAATTAATCTTTCATTTCCTCTATATATACCTCCCAAGGTTCTCCCAAGCTCTTAAGAAGCTCCTCCCAAGATTTTAGAAGTGTCCTCTCAAGGTAAGGGATCCTCTCCTCCTATTTATTCAAGCACATTCTTTATGTCATGAATTTTTATTTCCAATTTTTCAAGTTGTAATATGTTTTTACATGTCCATATTGCAATCCTTGTTATTACCAAGTAATTAGAGACCCATTTTTTCTCTCATTCCCCCTTCTATAAACCTGTATGTACACCCATTATGATGCTGAAATCATCCTATGATTTTCCATGCCAAACATTTATGTAGTGAATACCCATATCAATTTACTCTCAAGGGTATTCACCTAGTTTTAAATATCCTTAATTTATTTTGGATTTACATGTATATAAGCCACACTTCTTAATCATGTGGTTAAAATTGATGAAAGATGTCTTTATGATGTATGATCTATGTGGAAAACTTATGCATGGACATTATATTAAAGTAAAGGGTGTTCCTAGAATTATATATCCCTCAAATTCATTGGGTATAGAAACCAAAAACTTTTAGACATATTATTAAATTATTTTTAAACATAAATATCCAACAATTACAATCCCAAAGATCATGAGTCCTAGTGTCTTTGGAAGACTAGGTTCATATTAAATAAAATGAAACTAAAACATAGAATCCTCAATTTATTCTCCATAGTGAGCTCCTAAAACTACATGGGATGATATGGGGAATACATGAAATACATGGGTGATATAAGTATAATAAGGGAGTAAACATGATAAGGAATCATAACATGTGATTCAAAGGTATAACATGAATTCATAAAAGATAAGGTACATGAGTAATCAAATGGTGGAATAACATAAAGAGCATGGTATCATAAAATAATGGAAACTTGGGAAAGTGGAAACAACATAAAACATTACATAAACATAATTAAAGGATAACTACCAAGACAACATCACACAGTAGACAGAGTCCCATAATGGATTAGGTTTACTTCATAATCCCATACATGACATCTCATGCGACTAAAACATTACCCAATGCATTGGAGAGATATATAATTCTGAGCCCACCTGTCACATTAATTTCATGTAAATTCATATTCATGACACATAATTTTATCAATTATAAGTCATAAACATAATAATTACTCATATAAAGAAATGGGTTGCATAATTTTTCTCATAACCTAATCAAAAGAGAATACTTAAAGAAGTCATTTGAGAGATGGTCATAAGGCATATATTAACCTATAAAATGAAGGGATAATAAGATAGGTATACATGTGAGAGACATATATATACAATTTATAATCATTAAAAAACTTTAAATAGAGAGAAATTTAGTTAGGTAGAGAATGGTCATAACCCAAAGAAAAGGGTAGTTAGAAAGATCCCTTACCTCGAGCCCGATTTTTCATGTGTGTTATTTATATTCTTAAATAATAAACTTATTTTAATTATTTAGTTGATTAAGAATATTTTTCAAGTCTATTATTCCTTTTATTTTATTTATTACCATGTTATATTCAATTACTTAACCAATTAATTTCACGTCGGATGTTTTAACGATAAATGATACATATGTCCAAAATCACTTTGGTTAGTTGACTATGGACAAATATATTATTATTTAATCATATATAGAATGGTAATCATGACATAATTATTATTTTTATACATAAATTATAATTTTAAAACTAACCATTAAATATGTTTATGAAAAATAAACTATGTTACAATCATGGAGATAGTAGGTCATACGTACGCATGAGTAAAGCTTTCACCTTTTGAAGATCCTGATGGAAATAAGTTAAGAATTTTTATATCTTTAAAATTTTATAATTAAATAATAAATATTATATTTTTTCTTTAAATATCCTTACACATACCATCCATATGAAATGGTAATAAAAACGAATTACATTGATTCACAAGGCGGTAATCATCCACACACATGAACGATGCTATAATTTATTCAATGGTTGGTAAGGTAAAAAAATGATATGATATATTTATTTAAAATAATAATTAACATTTCATTAATATCATATATAAACATCACATTAATCCTTATTACCTTTCATGTAAATAGTAAGTGAAAAAATCACAACATTTCACGAGGCGGTGGTCCTCCGTACACACAAGAGATGTTATTATGTTCCCTAAGGAATAGAAATTAAGAAGTATTATGTGATATTATAATTAAAAAATTATAATTATATCATAAATATAATATATAAACAATAAATATATCATTATATCCAACTGTGAGAAGTGGTGATGGAAAATGAATTACGTCAATTCGCAAGGCAGAAGTCTGTCGTACACATGATCAATGGTTTTGTTTCCCATTTTAGGGAGGAGGATATTTTTATAGGTCATAAAGGAGGTGGAATAAGAAATAAAATAAAACGTGGTTTAATAATATTTTAATTATGTGAAATAATAAATAAAATAAAATTCTCGGTTAAGGAAGTTACCTCTTCTTCGGACAACTTCTTTAGGTTTGCACCAAAAGCCTTTATAGGTTGGGTTTTTTTATCAAACTAGGGATTATAGGATGAGGGGAGTGAATTAAGAAATTTATTTTGGAATTTATTGTCTAAAACAATGGTTTTTTTAATTGTAAATAGGAGAGTATTGTGGGTGTCCTTTTATAAGTGGGGGAAAGGACACACTTGGAATTTTTTAAAATAAAGAATTACACCCACATTTTTCACAAGACAAAAGGCTAAAAAATAGAACATTTTAAAAACATAAAATATATAAGGTCTGAATATTACCATAAAATAGGAATTATACAAGTTTTAGATCATTTTAACCCTTATATTTTTAGTTTAACCCCCAGTAAACCTGTTTTTACCATAACCGCGGTAAATAATATTTACTATTTTCACTGTTCATTGTGGTAAAAAAGTAAGTTAACCTTATTAAATAATATAAATTATTATGATCCAAAATATGGAATCTATTTTTCAAATTCAACTTGTAAGAACCTGGATCTTCTTTTCAGGTATGGATCCTGTTTTTCTGGTGTTTTGAGAAAAAGTGGAGTTTCTGAAAATTTAAGGAGTACACGCCGTGTACCCAGTTGTTGTGGGTGACCGTGTACTAGATGTGTAATGGCTGAGTACATGGACATGTGGTGTGACTGGGAGACCACCTAAAGTGGGGCCTGATAAAGGCATATACATGTCATGTAATTTTAAAATACACTCTTTGTACTTTTCTTTTTAATTTTTATATCGGACTGGGGTCGCGTCTCGTTCATAGAATTCCCTTTTTCTAACGATGTATTGTCCAGGAGTGACCGAGGAGCATGATTCTTCCTGAATCCCCCGATCGATCATCCGTTCTCTAAATCAACCATCGTCGATTGCATTGGAGTCACCACAGTGATTTCTTCCTTCTTCTAGAGCCTCACCTATTGATTTATCCTCTTTCGTGAGATATTTGTGGTTGAGGATTTTCTAAATTTTTATAGATCTACAGAATTCTAGGTCGATTAAAGGGCAAATGTCGAAGTATATTAATCATACAATGCCGAGGTAGGTGGTTTGTGCCTTTCTGTAGTTAGTCTTTGAATATTATGTGCAAAAGTTCCCAATACCCTAGAGCAGGGTATTGCGTGTTTAGATATTTTAGCCCTATTAATGCCGGTTATGCCTTGTGTGCCTGAGTAGAGGTTGTTTGATTGTGAATAGGGTGAATTTATATGCTATAGATGTGTTTCCCATGTTTGTTTTGATATTGACCATTTGGTCTAGCTTTTCCAGTTAGGATGATTTTTTTTCATACCTAGTTTTGTTAGGATAGAGTGATATTATATGATGCAGTGATATGATTTGTATCTATTTAGCCAAGTAGTTCTTGAGGTTTACTTTGGATGCTGAATATTTTTTTTCATGATTTACTTACACAGGGTTGTGGGAACCTAGTGTAGTTAGACCTAGGGTAAATGGATATTGAGGGCTTTCCTAGAGTGTCTGTTATACCTTTATATTGCGAGACCATAGAGGGATAAACTTTGTGCTCCCTTAGAGTGTATATAGTTCTATTTCGCGATACCACAGGGGAAATTGGACGTTGAGTTCTTCCTCAAAGTGTCTATAGTTACCAATACAAGACCACATGAGGAATTGACGGTGAATGCTTCCTCAGAGAGTCTTTGCTAAAGCTGAACCAGAGGGGTTAGACGGTGAGTAATTACCAAAGGGTTTCTTGTGTTTGATTGGTTGAACCAGAGGGGTTAGGCTATGAGTACTTCCTAGAGGGTTACTTGTTTTTGATTATCTTCTTACTTGATATATGAAAATGGATGCAATTGAAACTATAGGATTGTTTACTTTTGAGTACTTCCTTATTTACTACTTCATTTTTCTTATTTCCTGCCATATATATTAACTTACTATTAGGAACAAATATTTGGGTGGTTTCCTACTAATATTCGTCTCACACCCTGTTTGAGTCATGCTTTTGGGCCCAAACAGATTATATTTATGCAGGTGTAAATAACGGAAAGTTCCCTTCTATGTCAGGTACTTGACTAATGTGGATCTGGAGAGCATGGGGCCAAGCTAAGGCTTGCGATGCTGCTAGAGTTTATTTGTTTTCTTTTTTACTTTGGTTTAGTACTGTTTTACAGCATTGTGACTTGTTTGGCTGCTTTCCTAGACATATGTTGAAGTTCCCAATCAGGATCTAAGTATCACTGAGAGAGGGACAGGGTGAATCAGTGATGTCTTTTTATTTTTATGTTTTCTTCTTTTTTAAACAAACTTCACCTCCTATTAAAGAGTTTCTTCTCTGCTGAACACACACAACCACAGTAACACAAGATTTACAAGGTTCACTACTCAACAAGAGTAGCTACATCCTTGGTATGGTATAGAAATAATCTAGTACCAAAAAATTCACTAGAAAACCATCCTTTGATATGGAATACAATGAGTAGTATATACCCTTACACTCGTGTAGCACTTGTAAAACAATCCTCAAGTGTGTGTTCACCTTCTTAGCACAAATAGGGAATTACAGTATTTCAGTGCTTCTTTACAATTGAGAAAGTGTAATCTATGAAGTAAAAATATTCACTTTCTTACCCAAAATCCAGTAAGAACTGTCTTACACACAACCGAATATGTTTGAAGACTCCAAATCTTTCACACACTCTTTTATGTGTCTTGAGTGCAACTTTATTCCAGGTGCGCAAGATTTTCCTTTTGTCACAAAACACCACTTGTGCGCAACTCTCTTCTTGCGTGCAACTTTTCTGTCTTGCGCGCAATTGTCTTCTTGAGTGAAACTTTTCCTTCTTATCCGTAACTCAATTTCTTTTGCACACTCCTTTTCTTAATATTTTTCCCCACTTTAGAGCTTGGGATTTCTCTAAGTGTCGAGAATTATCAATGTGAGGGGGTTACTTATTATTTATAGACCCCATTGACCCCTATGCAAAAAAACCCAATGGTTCATGCAAGATCATGACGTGTCACGCAAAACCCTAATTGAAGTCACCTTTGGCGTGGAAGTTTCTTTTGTGCCCATCTCATATTTTGCACACTTTTGAAATCTTTTGTGTGCTTCCTTCCTTTTCATTTTCTAAAGTTTGACCCGTGAATTATTCCTAGCATGGAAAACCCCATTTTACGTCACCATTGTTGTGAAAGTTTATTTCGTTCCAACCTCTTCTTTCACACCAATTCTTCGATCTTTTTCACAACCTTCTCTTTCATGCCAATTCTCTAATATTTCATGCAACCTTCTCTTTTTCACCAATTCTCCAATATTTCATGTACTTCTTGCCTTTTCCATATTTTTATGTTCAGATCATGAAACTCCAACTGTGTGCAACATACCAAGACATCTTAAAACTTGCGTGCAACATCCTTTTCCAAAAACACCTTTCTTCATCTCCTGATTTTCAGGCCCTAAAATTTGGCAAAAACTGGAAAAAACGCCGCCTTAAACTGTTCTTTTGTGTCGCCTCCAGATTGTGTGTTACTTTGTCATTTCTCTCTTCATTGCATCCCATAACCATTATTCATCTTTAATCATGCAATCCACCATCGTGATATGTATCCTTTGATAGTCCAGCTTTAGCATAGTCAGAGTTTCAATGGGAAGTACTAAAACTTCACTATCTTCCAACAACATCATTCTTTCCAATCAAAACATCATATGACTAGCATCACCTTTACTCCCCTTTCTTCATAAGGATTTCATCACAAGTTCTCAAAACTTATGATATTTAAGAAATACAAATCATTAAAGCATCATCTGATTTAATGTCCATTACAAAGTGAAGTGATTTATCTTCAGTGATAGTAAAATACAACACTCTGTAACAGAAAACTCTTTTTACTTATTTCTCCCTCCAACTTGGTCCCGAAAATCTCCCCCTTTGGATTTTGTTATTAACCAAGATTCATAAATCACTGAACTTTGTGACCTTATGCAATGGATTTCTTATCAACAATTATAAGCCTACATGAGAAAACTCATTGTAGGAAACAAGAACTATTGACAGCCAAAACCATGCTATCCAAAAGCAGTGGCTATGAAATCTCATGATCATATATCCTCAGCATTCTCAGCCTTCTCTAGAACATCTTTCAAGATTCTACTTCAACATTCTTTACTTCTTCAACTTTCTTGGAAAAAAACATTATTTCCTACAACCACTCCAACAAACAGTTAGAATAGTTCACACACATACATGCTGGATTCACAGCTTACCCACAACTCCCCCTTGTTACATGCTTCCATAAGGATAGATTTATGACATAATTATCCCCCTTTGACAATACTATCCAAAGGCAGTATGAGAGTGGGGACAGAAACACATACCTTAACCTTGATGTGAAGGAGGTTGGACACCCATGTTCAACCTCAATTTTGCAAATGGTTCATTCGGTAAAGGTTTTGTGAATATATCAGTAACTTGTTCAGATATAGGAACGTAATCCAGCCTTAATTCATTCCTCTACACCTGCTCTTTGATGAAGTAGTACTTTATATCAATGTGTTTTGAACAAGAATGTTGTACTGGATTTCTTGTAAGATTGATTGCACTCTGATTATCACAACCCAAGAGAAATGGTAGATTTACATCAACAAGTAGATCTTCCAACTGAGTCTTCATCCACATTATTTGAGTTGCAGCTTGAGTAGAAACAAAATACTCAGATTCAGCTATACTAAGATTTACTAAATTCTATTTCTTGGTATTCCAACTAACACAACTTTTCCCCAAAAAGAAAACTCCACCAGATGTGGATCTTCTATCATCAACATTTCTTGCCCAATCAGCATCAGAATACCCGAATAGATCAATATTTCCTGATCCATCATACCTGATTCCAAAATTTGTTGTGTCTTTGATATATCTGAGAATTATTTTTCTAGTAATCAGATGTGATTATTTAGGATCACTCTGAAATCTTGCACATAAAGTGACAGCATAGACGATGTCAGGTCTTGAGACAGTAAAATACAACAAACTTCCAATCATCTTTCAAAAATATTTATGATCAACTTCCTTTCCTTCTCAATCATTATAAAACTCGGTTCCCACTAAAATAGGTGTGGAAACTAGTTTCTAATTTTCCATGCCAAACTTCTTTAGAAGTTCCTTAGCATACTTTTCTTAAGACAGAAAGACATGATTCTTTTTCTGTGAGATTTGTAGCCCAAGAAAGTATTTCATTTCACCCAGCATGGACATCTAAAATAACTTCTTCATCTCCTTAGCAAATCTTTCACATGATCTTTCATCATTACTAGAAAATATAATTTCATTGACATAGACAATAATGATCAATGAAAACTACTGACACTCCTTGATGTAAAGATTGTTATCAACTCTGCCTTTCTTAAAATTCATCTTCTTCAAGAAAGTATCTAATTTAGAATACCATGACCTCAGAGCCTATTTTATCCCATAAAAATCATTCTTCAACCTGAACACATGACTTTCATCCTTTCCAATAACAAATCCACAAGGTTGATCAATGTAAACTTCGTCGTCAAGGTCACCATTCAAGAATGCAGATTTTACATCCATTTGAAAGATTTTGTAACCTCGTTGTGAAGCAATAGCAAGAAAGATTGTGATTGTTTCTAATATTGCCACCAGATCAAAGGTTTCATCAAAATCAATGCCTTAAATTTGTGAATAACCTTTTTAAACCCATCTTTCTTTGTTTCTTATTACTTTACCTTCTTCATTCATCTTGTTCTGGAAAACCCACTTTGTACCAATAACGTTCTTGTTGTCCGGCTTGGGTACAAGTTCCCAAGTATCATTCTTCTCTATCTGATCAAGTTCTTAATTCATATAATGAACCCATTCTGAATGATCAAATGCTTCATTTACATCATTCGGTTCAACTTTCTAATAAAGAGAAGTATGTGATATAGCATTTGTTGTTCTTCTTGTTTGAACCCTCTGATGTTTATCTCCAATAATGTTCTGAGCCTCCACTTGTTTCCTCAGCCTAGGATGAGTTGTTTGAACTTTGTCCTCATCACTCGAGATTTATGATTCATATTCTTCTTCTTGAGTATGATTAACATATTCTGCAGCATTATCAGAATTGTTAACAAAATCTTCTCTATCCTACTCAACTTTCACATCAACATATGACTGCTTTTATTTCTCAACATTTTCAACAACTTTTACATCTGAAGAATCAATATTTCTTCTTGTTTCTTTTTTGAGGCATCTATATCCTCTTCCTTCTGGAGTATAGCCAAGAAAAATTCTGTCATCTCCTCTTTTCTCAAACTTTCCAAGGTTTCCACCTTTCTTCTTTATAATGCATGGACTCCCAAAAACTCTCAAGTGTTTCATACTTGGAGTTTTTCCATAGAAAATTTCATATGGAATCATATCTAAGTTTGACCTATAGAAACATCAGTTATGAATATACACAACAGTACTCATTTCTTGCCTCCAATAATAATGAGAAAGACTATGTTCAAGTAACATAGTTCTCCCCATTTACACCAGACTTCATTTCTTTCTTTCAGCAACCCCATTTTGTTGAGGTGTGTATGGTGAACTGAACTCATGATGAATTCCATGTTTCTTGAGGTAACTTTCAAACTCTTCATTATTATACTCTCCACCATTATCAGTTCTCAACTTCTTCACTGAATACTCACATTCCTTCTCTGCTTTCCTCCTAAAACTCTTAAACATTTTTAGAGCATTTGACTTATGTCTCATGTACATAACACAAGTAATGCGATTAAAGTCTCCAATGAAAGTAATGAATTACTTATCTCCATTTGTAGATTAATTTCTCATTGCTCCACAGATATCAGAGTGTATGAGTTCCAAGGGTCCTTTTGAGTGAATTTCAACTCTCTTGTTAATAGATTTTGTAATCTTCCCTTTCTCACAAATAGTGCAACACCAATATCTTCTTCTTGGTAAATCAGGCATATCACGGACACTATATCTCGTCGATAACTTTCACATATTTCTCTAACACATATTTCCTAGACTTTTATGCCATAATTGATTTTCATCTGCCATACTTATGTTACAAGAGTTCTGGACTTCACCAACTTAGAACAAATTCCCTCTTGTACGTTGACCTCGTGTAATTATATTTCCATAATTTTCACTTTTCATAACAAATACATATTTTCTGAAGATAACTTTGTTTCCCTCATCATAGAGTTGTGAAAAACTAAGAAGGTTATGTTTCAGCCTGTCAATATATAGTGTTTTCCTGGATTTAATCTTTTTTTCCAATAATGGCTGATCCAACACCTTTGATCCTTAGAGATTCATCATTTCCAAATGTCAATGTTCCTTATTTAAATTATTTCAAATTCTTCAGCAGCTTTAAGTCTCTTGTCATATGAGAGGAACACCCACTATCAAGAATCCATGGATGTTCTCCTTTTGTAGCTTTTAAATCAGTTTCGACAACGAGATATTTTTGTTCTTACTTTTCCTCCACTTTATGTTGTGCTTCCTCCAATTTCTTAGCCAATTCAATGTGTTCTAGCCATACCACCATGCACTCTTTATTTTCAGACTTATCAGACCTATCCCTTTTATCTTTTAAAAACTCTAGATTTTGAGAATTATTAAGAAACTTTTATTGCCCTGGTAACACACTAAGGCTACCCTTGGCAAGATTTCCAGGATAATCACATCTTTCACAAATATTTTCTAGTGGTTGGAACCTATTCTCAACATTCACACCAATCTTCTCAGATATCTTCTGAAATTTATTTAGAGACTTTCTATTTTGAAAGGATTGACTCCCCCTCAATCATTGTCTTTCAAAACTTGTGGAATAGTTGTAATGTTGTTGGTTGAACCAACACATATTTTCCATGTGTCTGAATCCACCACAATACCAGTAGTAACCATAGAAAGAATATTTTCCTCTAAAACTTCTATACTGGCCAGATTTGTGAACGTGATTCTGTACAACCTTCTTAATATAACTATGCTGACCATCAACCTTCATGTTTTCATTTATAACTCCATTTATCAGTTCATATTTATCAATACCAGGAGTATTAGAATTATTTCTTGACTCATGATTTTTATGCACTTCTGCTTTTTCAGCATTGCTGACTTTGGCCACATACATGGTCTTTCTAGCCTTGTTCTTATCATAAACACTTCCTTCTTTAATTTCAACCTTTGAAGGTAACAATTTTGGATCCTTATTCGGTTCATTCTTACTGGAACATTCACCAACTTCTAAGATAGATTTTTTGAAACTGATATTTATTTATTTAGCTTTATAAAGTTTCTGTTGGACAAGTTCCAACTCTTCTTCTTTTTCCTTCATCTTTACTTCAAGATGATCATTGCGATTCTTTCCATTCTCAATAGAATTCTTCATATCATCAATATACTTTTATAAATTTATTTTCTCATCGTGAAAACTTCCTTCATTGTTTAATATGGAATTTTCATTTATCAACTTCTTTTTTTCCTTCTCAAGTCTTCTGATCTTTCTCAAACATTCCTTCAATTCTTCTTTTAGATATTGTTCAATTTGAGTTTCTTCTTTAGTACTACTTCTCTCATAATCATCATTATTTACTGTTGCAAAATGGTACTATCTCTAGCTTTCTCAGCAATAGATTTTTCAGATCTAGTCTCACTATCATCATCATCTTCACTTTTTGAAAACAAGCTTCTTCTTTTTGATTTGAAGAAATTTTTATCCTTACCTCTTCCAAAATATTTATATTTTCCACCCTGTCTCTTCCATGACCTTCTTGGTCTTCTGTCTTATTCATCATTGTCTTCATCTTTCCCTTTTTGAGGACAATTAGCCACAAAGTGTCCAACAACTCCACATTCAAAACATTTAAAAGGGAGTTTCCATTTGTATTTCCATGTGCCTCTTTTCACATTTTTAGAAAAAAAGGATATTATTTCATCAAAATTTTGACATACCTCATTTTTAGAATCAGATTCACCAGCTTTATCTTCAATAAGAATTTTCTTCGACTTCTCTTTCTTTGCAGCCTTGAAATACATTTCTCTACCGGCTTTTGATTTTCCCTTCATATTCTTCTCCCATATCATTTCATATGTTATGAGAGTCCTATGAAAATCATCTAGAGATAATGTTTCAGGGTCTCTGTCTTCTAGTGACGAAACTTTATCATCAAATTTGTCGGGAATAATTCTCAAGATCTTCTCAACAATTTTAGAATATTCTAAATTTTCACCAAGATATTTGATTGTACGGAAAATGTCATTTACCCTGGTAAAGAAGTCCCCAACAGATTCAGATTCTCCCATTTTCAAGTATTCATACTTTAGCAAAGAATAAACGAAGGGAAACTCCCTCTGATTCCAATTGAAGTTCCTGATCAGGATCTAAGTATCAATGAGAGGGGTAGGGGTTAATTAGTGATGTATTTTTCTTTTTATGTTTCCTTCTTTTTGAAACAACCTTCGCCTCCTGTTAAAGAGTTTTTTCTCTACTGAACACACACAACCACAGGAACACAATATCTACAAGGTTCACTACTCAATAAGAGTAGCTACATCCTTGGTATGATATAGAAATAATCCAGTACCACACAATCCACTAGAAAACAATCCTTTGGCGTGGAATACAACGAGTAGGATATAACCTTACACTTTTGTAGCACTTGGAAAACAATCTACAAGTGTCTGTGCACCCTCTTAGCACAAATAGGGAATTACAGTATTTCAGTTCTTCTTTACAATTGAGCAGGTGTATTCTATGAAGTACAAATCTTCACTTTCTTACCCAAAAGCCAGTAAGAACTATCTTATGAACAACCGAATACATGCGAAGACCCCAAATATTCCATGCACTATTTTAGGTGTCTTGCTCACAACTTTATGTCAGGCATGCAAGATTTGACTTTTGTCACAAAACACCTCTTGTGCGCAACTCTCTTCTTGAGCACAACTTTTTCATCTTGTGTGCAACTATCTTCTTGCACGCAACTTTTCCTTCTTACGCGCAACTCAATTTATTTTGTGCACTCCCCTTTTCTTAATATTTTTCCGCACTTTAGAGATCAGATTTCTCTAAGTGTCAAGCATTATCAATGTGAGGGGGTCACCTCTTATTTATAGACCCCGTTGACCCCTGCGTGGAAAACCCCCAATGGGTCACACAAGATCCTGACATGTCGTAAAAAACCCCGATTAACGTCGCCTTTGGCATGGAAGTTTCTTTCACTCCCACCTCATCTTTCGTGCTCTTTTGAAATCTTTCACATGCTTCCTTTTCCATTTTTTGAAGTTTGATCCATGAATTATGCCTGGCGCATAAAACCCCATTTTATGTCGCCTTTTGAGCGCAAGTTTCTTTCGCGTCAACCTCTTCTTTCTTACCAATTCTTCAGTCCTTCATGCAACCTTCTCTTTCGCACCAATTCTCCAATATTTTTCACAACCTTCTCTTTCAAATCAATTCTCTAATCTTTCGCACACTTCTTGCCTTTTCCAAATTTTGATGTTCAGATCATGGAACTCCACTTGCGCACAACATACCAAGCCATCTTAAAATTTTAACGCAACATCCTTTTCCAAAAACTCCTTTCTTCATATCCCGATTCTCAGGCCCTAAAATTTGGAAAACACTAGAAAAATGCGCCTCCATAAACTGTTCTTCTATGCCGCCTCCAGATTTTTCATTCCTTTTTCATTGTTCTCTTCACTAAATCCCATAACCATTCTTCATCTTTCATCATGAAATCCACCATCGTGATTTGTATCCTTTGATATTCCAACTTTAGAATCGTCAAAGTTTCAATGGAAAGTACTGAAACTTCACTATCTTCCAACAACATCATTCTTTCCAATCAAAACACCATATGACTGGAATCACCTTTAATCCCCCTTTCTTAACAAGTCTTGCATCACAAGTTCTCAAAACTTAAGATATTTGAGAAATAAAAATTAGCAAATCATCCTCTGATTTAATGTCCATTACAAAGTGAAGTGATTTATCTTCATTGACAACAAAAGACAAAACTCTGTAATAGAAAAATCTTCTTACTTCCTTCTCCATACAACTTGGTCCCAACATATGTATCATCTATCATTTATATATGTGCTCTAGTTGTTTATTACTTTTAGTGTTCCTATTTTTACTTATTGCATGTTATTAATGCTTCTGCTATTGTTATCTGTTTATTTCTGCTGCATTACTCTGCCAATGAGGGCATAGTTTCCCCACTATCACACCCAATTCCCTCACTACTAGTCGGAAGCCTCTGGTATTTGGGTAAATGCACTTGAGTCCATGTGACCAACCGGGTACGGGGCACCTCTGGGTGGCACCTGGAACCGAGACATTACAAAGTGGTATCAGAGGAATTATTTTCTTCTTGAATTATTGTTTGGAGTATATAGACTAGGATAGGAAGGAATGAGTTGTTGGTAATAATCTATGCCCAGGAGTAGCTAACTCGTGTACATGGAAAAGCTAATTTACCTCGATTATTTCAATTTTTCTAGTTTTTAAATTATTACAGTTGATTTGATTTCATTGTTTGGTGATTCACATGTTTTGTGTTGTTAACATAGATAATATTGAGGTAATATTTATGTTGCAACCCGATGAGATGAGGGTATTCCATATCATACATCATATAGGGACTTGTTATAAATCACATGTCATGCATTCTTTCCATGCCATTTATGGTACATTACTGATTGCATGTTATTGTGATAGATGTTGTGATAGATATACATGTTGTTGTGATAAATGCCTTGATAGAATACCTACTATTTTATAGGGTATTGGATTGTGTAAGGTTTCATTTGAATGAATGCCAAAATTTGGTTCTTGAGATGTTATGGGCCCTCATGGATCGAAATTTGGTGGATAATTACACTATTATGCTTGTTTATGACATGTATAAGATACCAAACTTTGATTAGCGGGGAGTATGGGCCCTCACGGATCAAAATTTATCACTTTAATGTTTGTTTCAGTGTTTTTATAGGTTCCAGAGTAGTTTTTGAGGCTTAAAATCTGGAAAAAACCCAGAATACACTATGTTTATATCTGAATACACACCATGTATCCTTCTATTCGGGAAGGAACTATTTTTATTAAGTGAATGTTGTGTACTGTATGTACACTCCATGTAGTCTCTAACTATGTCACTGGCTATGTGGGTAGAAACATGAGGTTGGTAAATCCTTGGTGGAACATGTCATGTACTGGATGTACACGTTGTGTGTATAGACCATGTGTCCAACTGTGTGGCCAACGATATGGGTGGATTGTGGGTAGTTAGTACGTGTCATTTCTAGAAAAAATATGATGTGTAGAGTTAGTTGTGAAACCGGTTGTATGAATAACAACATGGGTCGATGAATTTCTTTCTAGTACACGTTGTCTCTAGCACAAACAGGTCGTGTAGTCTTTCTCTAGGAGAACCATGTGGGTTAGTCATGTAGAAGAACTCAGGAATTGTAAAATGATTCAAGTACATGCTGTGTGTATGAGGGTTACACAACTAGGGTTGGAAATAGTACAGGCCCATGTGAAGGCTTAAAGGAACATGTAGTGTAAGAGTCATACATGTCATGTATCCATGTTTTGAAAAACTTGAATGCTTTCCTTATCTTGTTCCTTTCTTGCACTTCTAAGTTTCAATCCTTGATGATCTTGAACTAAGGTGTGCACTTGACCTTGAAAAGTCATGACACTACGATGTCCTCTAGTTGTACACCAGATTCAGGGCAACGAGAAGACACTGGACATGGTAGATCAAGGACTACCAGAATATCATCTAGTCGTGCTCGTCTTGGAACCTTCCATTATCTTGGATACAGGTCCCAATACATAGTTCCGAGAGGGATTCATGAGGTTTATGCAGACCTTCAGGGTAGCACCGCATCCTTCCCTGTCTATGGTAGAGTTGATGCAGGTATTTTAGTAGTAGCATCTTCCCACTTTCTTAGGGGATTGAGGACCTCAGGCTACTGAGTCATGTTTGGAATCCATGCTATCTATCTTTGAGCATCTAGAGATGGCTCCAAAGAGTAGGGTGAATCTCACTACGTATATGCTTCATGTCTCTACCAAGATATGGTGGGATGTGATCTCACAGGTGTGATTCCAGTAGGTTATGGCTTGGGATGAATTCTAGTGTGCCTTCTACGATTACTTCTACCCGGAGACTTTGAGGGCCGATCAAGCCCGAGATTTCTTGAGTTTGGAGTTGGGTAATATCTCACTCATGGATTATTCTTCTTGCTTCACAGAGCTGTAGCACTTCACACCCATCCCATGAGGTGATGAGTTATTCCTGGTGAGGAATTTTAAGGATGGTCTTAGGCACGGCATCCGATCTCAGGTGAACATATTTTGGTTGACTTCCATCACCTTTATACTCAACCAAGCACTGATCACAGAGTGAAATTTGATGGATTCTGGAGCTGTGATCCAGGGCGGACTAACATCCAGAGTTGGTACCCCTCTGACTGACAGCAGGAATTTCCACTGGGAGTCTACGCGCAATGATCCGAGGAGACATGATACTTCTTCTGGGGGCCAAGTGGTGTGCTACTAGTGTAGGAAGAGTGGGAATACGAGGCCTCATTTCCCGAGAGACCCAGTGGAGTGCCAATATTGCGACAATATGGGTCATCTTCAGCATTTCTATCAATTCTTCTCACCAGATGATAGTGATAGGAGTTATACTATGACTCCATGTTTAGAAGAAGGACCACCAGTTTCTCCTCAGTCTAGAAACTGGAGTTCTTTCGGCCGTTTAGGTCGAGGTAGAGGTCATGGTTGTAGTATCCAGTTGGCATAATTTTAGCGATAATAGGGTGTATCATCTCAGGGTGGTCAGTTAGGGTCGCAAGACCACAGTACATGATAGCCTTTTGTAGTGGAGTAGACCCAGTAGGAGAAGGATCCCAGACCCTCTACAGTTCAAGGTAGGATTCTAGTTTCCTTAGTCTTAGCTTCTGCACTTTTTGATACAGGATCTTCCCATAGTTTTATATCTATTTCTTTTGTGGAGATTCTTGGGCTCTGTATCTTTACCTCTACTGATATATTGACATTGGACACTCTGTTGGGGATAAGAACAGCTAGTGTACTTCAGTTCAAGGAGTTCCCTCTTGAGTTTGGTGGGTGTCACTTCATATGGGACCATTATGTCTTAGAGATGACAGTCTATGATTTTATTCTCAGAATGGACTGGTTAATTCCCTTCTAAGATTTTGTTGATTCATATCATCATAGGATGAGTTTTAAGTCACCATAAGGTGCTTTGTTTCTGCACAAGGGTGAATGGGATGTCCAGGAGAGTGGATTGGGACCTGATCATCATGGGTTGGGAGGAGTTATATCCCAGATTTCTAGTATATATCCGGATAAATAGGGAACTTCACATTTTTACTTTCCTCTAGTGGTCAATTGTTTCAGGGATTTATTTCCAGAGGACTTTTCAGGTTTTCCTCCAAAGTGAGAGGTAGACTTTTCTATTGATCTTGTTCCAAGAGAAACACTGGTGTCCATTCCTCCCTATAGGATGGCTACACTAGAGTTATAGGATCTCAAGAAATAGTTGGAGGAGTTGCAGACAAAGGGTTTCATCTAACCCAGTACTTCTCCTTGGGGTTCTCCTATCCTCTTTGTGAAGAAGGTGAATGGTACCCTCAAACTTTGTGTTGATTATTGTAAGCTGGACCATTTGACGGTCAAGAACCAATATCCCTTATCGAGGATTAATGATCTATTTGATCAGTTTCGAGGAGACCAAGTGTTCTCAAAGATTGACTTGAGATCTGATTACCATCATATTCATGTTATACCATATGATATACCTATTACAGCCTTTCATAGGAGGTATGGTCTATACGAGTATGTGGTTATACCGTTCGGTCTCACAAACGTGCCTACAGTTTTCATGTAACTGATGAATCGAGTGTTCTATACATACTTGGATTCTTTCATGGTATTATTCTTGGATGATATCTTAGTGTACTATCACACTCGACATGACCATGCCACACATCTTGAGATCATTTTTATTACACTGATATAGCATCATTTATATTCTAAGATCTCAAAATTCCACTTTTGGATGGACCAAATCCACTTCTTGTGTCATGTTATCTCATAGATAGGAGTATCAGTAGACCCAAATAAAGTGAGGTATGTAGTTTCTTGGGAGCATCCAAATAACATCTTTGAGGTACAGAGATTTCTAGGGCTGGTTGGTTACTATAGACGTTTCATACAGGACTTGTCATGCTTAGAAGCACCATTGACGGGCCTAACTAAGAAGGGTGTGAATTACTTGTGGTCATATTTTTGTGAGTCATCCTTTCAGGATCTGAAAAGGAGGTTGAAATTAGCACTGATAATATTTTTTCTTGAGTCTAGGAAGAGATATATGATTTACTGTGATGCATCAGGTATCGGGATGGGATCAGTGCTTATGCAGGGAGAAAGAGTTGTGTGCGGGTCTCAACAGTTGAGGCCACATGAGAGGAATTACCCAACACATGATCTTGAGTTGGATGCAGTTGTTTATGATTTATGTTATTGGAGACATTATCTTCTAGGAGAGAATTTTTTGGTTTTCACTGATCGCAAAAGTCTCAAGTATATCTTTACACAGTGCGATCTGAATTTGAGATAGAGAAGGTGGGTTGAGTACCTTCAGTCTTTTGACTTTGAGCTTGCCTACATGCCTGAGAAAGTAAAAGTGGTGGCTGATGCGTTAAGTAGGAGGACTTGGATAAAGATAGTTCAGAAGGCTAGTATTGAGTGGAAGCTTATGGATTTATTCTCTAATATTCTTTTGGAGGTGCATGACAGACAGGGGTAGGCGTTTCTTTCTTCTGTAGTGGTTACCTCTACTCTACTTGATCGAGTACGAATGAGGTAGCTATCAGATGTTGAAGGCATATTCCTATAGTAGAGTGTGTCAGGAGATGACCCTGTTCCTAGATGGACCATAGGAAAGGATGAGATCTTTCACTTTTTTGGGTGCTAATGGGTGTCAACAGACATATGCGAGGAGATGATGTGGGACTTTCATTCCTCAGTTTGGGAAGTTCATCCTGGTGTCACCAAGATGTATCGAGATCTTCACCATCGGTAGTGGTGGCCAATTATGAAGAGATATGTTTCTAGGTTTTTCATGAGGTGTTCCACATATCAGCAAGTGAAGGTGGAGAATCAGTGACCAGTAGGGCTTTTTCAGCAGTTACCCATTCTTGAGTGGAAGTGGAATGATGTCGCGGTAGATTTCATGACAGGTTTTCTGAGGTCGCCTCAAGGGAATGATGCAGTATGGGTTGTCTTTGAAAGACTCTAAAAGGTTTCTCCCTTCTTGTCTATCAAGGAGACCTTCAGTGTTGATGATATAGGAAGGTTATACATCCAAGAGATTGTACTTTTACATGGAGTTACGCACTCCATTATTTTAGACAGGGACACCCGTTTTACTTCTTGGGTCTAGCAGGGATTACAGATGGGGACACCCGTTTTACATCAAGATGATCATTGCGATTCCTTTAATTCTCAAGATAATTCTTCATATCATCAATATACTTTTACAAATTTATTTTCTCATCATGAAAAATTCCTTCATTGTTTAATATGGAATTTTCATTTATCGACTTCTTGTTTTCCTTCTCAAGTCTTCTGATCTTTCTCAAAAATTCCTTAAATTATTCTTTTAGATATTGTTCAAGTTGAGTTTCTTCTTCAGTACTACTTCTCTCATAATCATCATTATTTACTGTTGCAAAATGGTACTCTCTCTAGCTTTCTCAGCAACAGATTTTTCAGATCTACTCTCACTATCATCATCATCTTCACTTTTTGAAAACAAGCTTCTTGTTTTTGATTTGAATAAATTTTTATCCTTACCTCTTCCAGAATATTTATATTTTCCACCCTGTCTCTTCCATGACCTTCTTGGTTACTGTCTTATTCATCACTGTCTTCATCTTTCCCTTTTTGAGGACAATTAGCCACAAAGTGTCCAACAGATCCACATTCAAAACATTTAAAAGGGAGTTTCCCTTTATATTTCCATGTGCCTATTTTCACATTTTTAGAAAAAAAAGGATATTATTTCATCAAAATTTTGACATACCTCATTTTCAGAATCAGATTAACCAGCTTTATCTTCAATAAGAATTTTCTTCGACTTCTCTTTCTTTGCAGCCTTGAAATACATTTCTCTATCAGATTTTTATTTTCTCTTCATAGTCATCTCCCTTATCATTTCATATGTTATGAGAGTGATATGAAAATCATCTAGATATAATGTTTCAGGGTCTCTGTCTTCTAGTGACGAAACTTTAGCATCAAATTTGTCGGGAATAATTCTCAAGATCTTCTCAACAATTTTAGAATATTCTAAATTTTCACCAAGATATTTGATTGTACAGACAATGTCATTTACCCTGGTAAAGAAGTCCCCAACAGATTCAGATTCTCCCATTTTCAAGTATTCATACTTTAGCAAAGAATAAACGAAGGGAAACTCCCTGTGATACCAATTGAAGTTCCCAATCAGGATCTAAGTATCAATGAGAGGCGGAGGGCGTGAATTAGGGATGTATTTTTCTTTTTATGTTTCCTTCTTTTTGAAACAACCTTCGCCTCCTGTTAAAGAGTTTTTTCTCTACTGAACACACACAACCACAGGAACACAAGATTTACAAGGTTCACTACTCAATAAGAGTAGCTACATCCTTGGTATGATACAGAAATAATCCAGTACCACACAATCCACTAGAAAACAATCCTTTGGCGTGGAATACAATGAGTAGGATATAACCTTACACTTGTGTAGCACTTGGAAAAAAATCCTCAAGTGTCTGTGCACCCTATTAGCATAAATTGGGAATTACATTATTTCAGTGCTTCTTTACAATTGAGCAGGTGTATTCTATGAAGTGCAAATCTTCAATTTCTTACCCAAAAGCCAGTATGAACTATCTTATGCACAACCGAATACATGCAAAGACCCCAAATATTTCATGCACGCTTTTAGGTGTCTTGCTCACAACTTTATTCCAGGCGCGCAAGATTTGACTTTTTTCGCAAAACACCTCTTGTGCGCAACTCTCTTCTTGAGCACAACTTTTCCGTCTTGTGCGCAACTGTCTTCTTGCGCGCAACTTTTCCTTCTTACGCGCAACTCAATTTATTTTGTGCACTCCCATTTTCTTAATATTTTTCCGCACATTAGATCTCAGATTTCTCTAAGTGTCGAGCATTATCAATGTGAGGGGGTCACCTCTTATTTATAGACCTCGTTGACCCCTGCGCGGAAAAACCCCAATGGGTCGCACAAGATCCTGACATGTCGTGCAAAACCCCGATTAACGTCTCCTTTTGCACGGAAGTTTCTTTCACTCCAACCTCATCTTTCGTTCCCTTTTGAAATCTTTCACATGATTCCTTTTCCATTTTTTGAAGTTTGATCCGTGAATTATGCCTGGTGCGCAAAACCCCATTTTACGTCGCCTTTTGAGTGCAAGTTTCTTTCGTGTCAACCTCTTCTTTCTTACCAATTCTTCAATACTTCATGCAACCTTCTCTTTTGCACCAATTCTCCAATATTGTTCACAACCTTCTCTTTCACGTCAATTCTCTAATCTTTCACACACTTCTTGCCTTTTCCAAATTTTGATGTTCAGATCATGGAACTCCACTTGCGCGCAACATACCAAGACATCTTAAAATTTTAGCACAACATCCTTTTCCAAAAACTCCTTTCTTTATCTCCCAATTTTCAGGCCCTAAAATTTGGAAAACACTAGAAAAAGGTGCCTCCATAAACTGTTCTTCTGTTCCGCCTCCAGATTTTTCATTCCTTTGTCATTGCTATCTTCACTACATCCCATAACCATTCTTCAACTTTCATCACGCAATCCACCATCGTGATTTGTATCCTTTGATATTCTAACTTTATAATCGTCAAAGTTTCAATGGAAAG
Source organism: Viscum album (assembly GCA_963277665.1). Lineage (NCBI taxonomy): Eukaryota > Viridiplantae > Streptophyta > Magnoliopsida > Santalales > Viscaceae > Viscum > Viscum album. The sequence goes on from OY728151.1 coordinate 1,998,167,775, forward strand.
TACTGAAACTTCACTATCTTCCAACAAAATCATTCTTTCCAATCAAAACACCATATGAATGGAATCACCTTTAATCCCCCTTTCTTCACAAGGCTTGCATCACAAGTTCTCAAAACTTAATATATTTGAGAAATAAAAATTAGCAAATCATCATCTGATTTAATGTCCATTACAAAGTGAAGTGATTTATCTTCATTGACAACAAAAGACAACACTCTGTAATAGCAAAATCTTCTTACTTCCTTCTCCATACAACTTGGTCTCAACATATGTATCATCTATCATTTATATATGTGCGCTAGTTGTTTATTACTTTCAGTGTTCCGCTGTTTACTTATTGCATGTTATTACTGCTTCTGCTATTGTTATCTGTTTATTTCTGCTACATTACTCTGCCAATGAGGGCATAGTTTCCCCACTATCACACCCAATTCCCTCACTACTAGTCGGAAGCCTCTGGTATTTGGGTAAATGCACTTGAGGCCATGTGACCAACTGGTTACGGGGCACCTCTGGGTGGCACCTGAAACTGGGACATTAAAAAGTGGTATCAGAGGAATTATTTTCCTCTTGAATTATTGTTTGGAGTCTATACACTGGGATAGGAAGGAATGGGTTGTTGGTAATAATCTATGCCCGGGAGTAGCTAACTCGTGTACATGGAAAAGTTAATTTACCTCAATTATTTCAATTTTCTAGTTTTTAAATTATTACAGTTGATTTGATTTCATTGTTTGGTGATTCACATGTTTTGTGCTGTTAACATTGATAATACTGAGGTAATATTTATGTTGCAACCTGATGAGATGAGGGTATTCCATATCATACATCATATAGGGACTTGTTACAAATCACATCTCATGCATTCTTTCCATGCCATTTATGGTACATTACTGATTTCATGTTATTGTGATAGATGTTGTGATAGATATACATGTTGTTGTGATAAATGCCTTGATAGAATACCTACTATTTTATAGGGTATTGGATTTTGTAAGGTTTCATTTGAATGAATGCCAAAATTTGGTTCTTGAGATGTTATGGGCCCTCATGGATCTAAATTTGGTGGATCATTACATTATTATGCTTGTTTATGACATGTATAAGATACCAAATTTTGATTCGCGGGGAGTATGGGCCCTCACGGATCATAATTTGTCACTTTAATGTTTTTTTTAGTGTTTTTATAGGTTCTGGAGTAGTTTTTGAGGATTAAAATCTGGAAAAAACCCATAATACACTCTTTTTATATCTGAATACACACCATGTATCCTTCTATTCGGGAAGGAACTATTTTTCTTAAGTGCATGTTGTGTACTGTATGTACACGCCATGTAGTCTCTAAATATGTCACTGGCTATGTGGGTAGAAACATGAGGTTGGGAAATCCTTGGTGGAACATGTCGTGTACTGGATGTACACGTTGTGTGTATAGATCATGTGTCCAACTGTGTGACCAACAATATGGGTGGATTGTGGGTAGTTAGTACGTGTGATTTCTAGCACAAATATGACGTGTAGAGTTAGTTGTGAAACTGATTGTGTGAATAATAACATGGGTCAATGAAGTTCTTTCTAGTACACATTGTGTCTAGCACAAACACATCGTGTAGTATTTCTCTAGGAGAACCATGTGGGTTAGTCGTGTAGAAGAACTCAGGCATTGTAAAATGATTCAAGTACATGCCGTGTGTATGAGGGTTACACAACTAGGTTTGGAAATAGTACAGGCCCATGTGAAGGCTTAAAGAAACATGTAGTGTAAGGGTCATACATGTCGTGTATCCATGTTTTGAAAAAGTTGAATGCTTTCCTTATCTTGTTCCTTTCTTGAACTTCTAAGTTTCAGTCCTTGATGATCTTGAACTAAGGTGTGCACTTGACCTTGAAAAGTCATGACACCGCGATTTCCTCTAGTTGTACACCAGATTCCGGGCAACGAGAAGACACTGGACATGGTAGATCAGTGACTACCAGAATATCATCTAGTCATGCCCGTCTTGGAACCTTCCATTATCCCGGATACAGGTCCCGATGCATAGTTCCGAGAGGGATTCGTGAGGTTTATGCAGACCTTCAGGGGAGCATCACATCCTTCCCTGTCTATGGTAGAGTTGATGCAGGTCTTTCAGTAGTAGAATCCTCCCACTTTCTTAGGGGATGGAGGACCTCTGGTTACTGAGTCATGTTTGGAAGCCATGCTATCTATCTTTGATCATCTAGAGATGGATCCAAAGAGGAGGGTGAATCTCACTACGTATATTCTTCATGACTCTTCCAAGATATGGTGGGATGTGATCTCATGGGTGGGATGCCAGTAGGTTATGGCTTGGGATGAATTATAGTGTTCCTTCTATGATTACTTCTACCTAGAGACTTTGAGGGTCGATCGAGCCCGAGAGTTCTTGAGTTTGGAGTTGGGTAATATCTCACTCATGGAGTATTCTTCTTGCTTCACAGAGCTGTAACACTTCACACCCATCCCAGGAGGTGATGAGTTATTCCTGGTGAGGAAGTTTAAGGATGGTCTCAGGCACAACATCCGATCTTAGGTTAACATCTTCGGGTTGACTTACATTACCTCTATACTCAACCAAGCACTGATCACAGAGTGAAATTTGAGGGATTATGGAGCTGTGATCCAGGGCGGCCCGGCATCCAGAGTTGGTACCCCTCTGACTGACAGCAGGAATTGCCACTGGGAGTCAACGCGCAATGATCCGAGGAGACATGATACTTCTTCTGGTAGCTAAGTGGCATGCTACTAGTGTAGGAAGAGTGGGAATACGAGGCCTCATTTCCCGAGAGACCCAGTGGAGTGCCAATCTTGTGACAATATGGGTCATCTTCAGCATTTTTGTCAATTCTTCTCACTAGAAGATGGTGATAGGAGTTATACTATGACTCCATGTTTAGAAGAAGGACCACTAGTTTCTCCTCATTCTAGAAACTGGAGTTCTTCCGGCCATTTAGGTCGAGGTATAGGTCATGGTTGTGGTATCCAGTTGGCAGAATTTTAGCAACAATAGGGTGGATCAGCTCAGGGTGGTCAGGTAGGGTCGCAAGACCATAGTACATGATAGACTTTTGCAGTGGAGTAGACCCAGTAGGAGAAGGATCCCAGACCCTCTATAGTTCAAGGTACGATTCTAGTTTTCTCAGTCTTAGCTTCTGTACTTTTTGATACAGGATCTTCCCATAGTTTCATATCTATTGCTTTTGTGGAGAGTCTTGGGCTCTGTATCTTTACCTCTATTGATATATTGACATTGGACACTCTGTTGGGGACAATAAAGGCTAGTGTACTTCAATTCAAGGAGTTCCCTCTTGAGTTTGGTGGGTGTCACTTCATATGGGACCATTATGTCTTAGAGTTGACAGTCTACGATTTCATTCTCAGAATGGACTGGTTAATTCCCTTCTAGGATGTTGTTGATTCATATCATCATAGGATTAGTTTTAAGTCACTATAAGGTGGTTTGTTTCTACACAAGGGTGAATGGGATGTCTAGGAGAGTGGATTGGGACCTGAGCATCATGGGTTGGGAGGAGTTATATCCCAGATTTCTAGTCTATATCTGGATGAATAGGGAACTTCACATTTGTACTTTCCTCTAGTGTTCGATTGTTTCAGGGATTTATTTCCAGAGGACTTTTCAGGTTTGCCTCCAAAGTGATAGGTAGACTTTTCTATTGATCTTGTTCCAAGAGAAACACTGGTGTCCATTCCTCCCTATAGGATGGCTACACCAGAGTTACAGGATCTCAAGAAATAGTTGGAGGAGTTGCAGACAAAGGGTTTCATCTAACCCAGTACTTCTCCTTAGGGTTCTCTTATCCTCTTTGTGAAGAAGGTGAATGGTACCCTCAAACGTTGTGTTGATTATTGTAAGCTGAACCATTTGACGGTCAAGAACCAATATCTCTTATCGAGGATTAATGATCTATTTGATCAGCTTCGAGGAGACCAAGTGTTCTCAAAGATTGAATTGAGATCTGATTACCATCATTTTCATGTTATACCATCCAATATACCTCTTACAGCCTTTTAGAGTAGGTATGCTCTATACAAGTATGTGGTTATGTCGTTCGGTCTCACAAACGTGCTTGCAGTTTTCATGTAACTGATGAATCGATTGTTCTATACATACTTGGATTCTTTCATGGTATTCTTCTTGGATGATATCTTAGTGTATTATCACACTCGACATGACCATTCCACACATCTTGAGATCATTTTTAGTACACTGAGATAGCATCAGTTATATGCTAAGATCTCAAAATTCCACTTTTGGATGGACCAAATCCACTTCTTATGTCATGTTATATCATAGATAAGAGTATCAGTAGACCCAAATAAAGTGAGGGAAGTAGCTTCCTGGGAGAATCCAAAGAACATATTTGAGGTACAGAGTTTTCTAGGGCTGGTTGGTTACTATAGACGTTTCATACAGGACTTCTCATGCTTAGCAGCACCATTGACGGGCCTAACTAAGAAGGGTGTGAATTACTTGTGGTCATATTCTTGTGAGTCATCCTTTCAAGATCTGAAAGTGAGGTTGACATTAGCACCGATACTATTTTTTCTAGAGTCGATGAAGAGATATATGATTTACTATGATGCATCAGGTATCAGAATGGGAGCAGTGCTTATACAGGGAGAAGGAGTTGTGTGTGGGTCTCAACAGTTGAGGCCACATGAGAGGAATTACCCAACACATGATCTTGAGTTGGATGTAGTCGTTTATGATTTATGTTATTGGAGACATTATCTTTTGGGAGATCATTTTTTGGTTTTCACTGATCCCAAAAGTCTCAAGTATATCTTTACACAGTGCGATCTGAATTTGAGGTAGAGAAGTTGGGTTGAGTACCTTCAGTCTTTTGACTTTGAGCTTGCCTACATGCCTGAGAAAGGAAAAGTGGTGGCTGATGCGTTAAGTATGAGGACTCGGATAAAGATAGTTCAGAAGGCCAGTATTGAGTGGAATCTTATGGCTTTATTCTCTGATATTCATTTGGAGGTTCATGACAGACAGGGGTAGATGTTTCTTTCTTCTGTAGTGGTTACCTCTACTCTAATTGATCGAGTACGAATGAGGAAGCTATCAGATGCTGAAGGCCTATTCATATAGTAGAGTGTGTCAGGAGATGACCCTATTCCTAGATGGACCATAGGAAAGGATGAGATATTTCAATTTTTTGGGTGCATATGGGTGTCAACAGACATATGCGAGGAGCTGATGTGGGACTTTCATTCCTTAGTTTGGGAAGTTCATCCTAGTGTCACCAAGATGTATCGAGATCTGCACCATCGGTATTGGTGTCCTATTATGAAGAGATATGTTTCTAGGTTTTTCATGAGGTGTTCCACATATCAGCAAGTGAAGGCGTAGAATCAGTGACCAGTAGGGATTTTGTAGCAGTTACCCATTCCTGAGTGGAAGTGGAATGATGTCACGGTGGATTTCATTATAGGTTTTCTGAGGTTGCCTCAAGGGAATGATGCAATATGGGTTGTCATTGAAAGACTTGAAAAGGTTTCTCACTTCTTGTCGATCAAGGAGACCTTCAGTGTTGATGATATAGGAAGGTTATACATCCAAGAGATTGTACGTTTACATGGAGTTACTCACTCAAATATTTCAGACAGGGACACCCGTTTTACTTCTCGAGTCTAACAGGGATTACAGACGGATTTGGGTACATGGGTACTTAAGAGTACACCTTACCATCCCCAGAAAGATGGTCAGTCCAAGAGTATGATTCGGGTGCTAGAGGACATGCTATGAGCATGCATCTTAGATTTTTGAGGTTCTTGGGAGAAGCACATACCTCTTGTGAAGTTTTCCTAGAATAATAGTTTTCAAGAAACTATTTAGATGGCACATTATGAGGATTTGTAAGGCAGGCCATGTCGATCACCCCTATGTTGGTTGGAAGCAGGAGAGGTAGCTATGCTGGGACCTCATCTTGTCCAGGAGACCATAGAGAATATAGACATCATTCAGAAGAGGATGGCTACTACACATTCACCAAAGAATTCTTATGCTGATCGAAAAAGACAACCTATGGAGTTTGAGGTCATAGGTCAGGTTTTCTTGCATTTCACACCGAGGTTAGTACATAGGAGGATTAAGAGACAGGGTAATCTTTCACCGAGATACATCGGAATGTTTGAGGTTTTTGAGAGAGTCGGGACGGTTTTCAATCGTTTTTAGTTAACTCAGAGGTATCAGGATATGCACAATGTATTCCACATTTCTCAGCTATCATGTTACTTCTCAGACCTGTCCCATGTTTTTAAACCTGAGGAGGTTGAGTTGAAGGTAGACGCATCGTTATAGGAGCATCCTATTTATAATTTTGATCATAGTGAAAGGGTTCTCTATGGTCGGTTTGTTCCTCTGGTATGAGTGTTATGGCAGCACGACCTAGTACAAGACGAGACTTGGGAGATGGAAACTGATGTATGATCATAGTGGCTGGAGCTGTTTGAGGATTCTTCTTCTACGTTGCCTTGCTAGGAAAATTCTGGGATGAATTTATTTAAGGGAGGAAGTTTGTAATAACCTGGATCTTCTTTTCAGGTATGGATCCTATTTTTCTATTATTTTTAGAAAAATTGAAGTTTCTGGAAATTTAAGGAGTACATGCCATGTACTCGGTTGCCGCGGGTGAACGTGTACTGGATATGTAACGGCCGAGTACATGGATATGTGGGATGACCTGGAGACCACCTACAGCGGGGCCTAGTAAAGGCATATACACACTGTGTACTTTTAAAAGACATGTCATGTACTTTTTTAATTTTTATATCGGACTGAGGTTGCATCTCGTTTTCAGAAACCCCTTCTTCCAACGACATCTCGTCCAGGAGCGACTGAGGACCATGATTCTTCCCAAATCCCCTGATCGATCATCCATTATATTAATTGACCATCATCCATTACATTGGAGTCTCCATGGTGATTTCTTCCTTCTTATAGAGCCTCACCTCTTGATTTCTCCTTTTTTGGGAGATATTTTTGGTTGAGAGTTTTTGACATTTTTGTATATATACTGCATTATAGGTCAATTCAAGGAATAATTCCAGATTATATCAATCGTACAATGCTGAGGTAGGTGGTTTGTGACTTTCCATAGTTATTATTTGAATATTATGTGCAAAAGTGCCTAATACCCTAGAACGGGGTATTGCGTGTTTAGGGATTTTATCCCTGTTAATGCCAACTATGCCTTGTGTGCCTGAGTAGAGGTTGTTTGATTGTGAATAGGGTTAATTTCCAATCTATGGATGCATTTCCCATGTTTATTTTGATATTGACCGTTTGGTCTAGCTTTTCCAGTTAGGATTCTTGTTTTCCATGCCTAGTGTTGTTAGGATGGAGTGATATTATATGATGCAGTGATATGCTTAGTAGCTGTTTATCCAAGTAGTTATTGAGGTTTACTTTGGATGCTAAATATTGTTTGTGCACGATTAACATACACAGGGTTGTGGGAACGTGGTGTATTTAGACCATAGGGGAAATGGACACTGAGGGATTTCCCAAAGTGTCTATTATACCTTCATGTTGGAAGACCATAGGGGGGTGGACTTTGTGCTCCCTCGGAGTGTATATAGTTCTACGTTGAGAAACCATAGGGGAAATTGGACGTTGAGTGCTTCCTCGGAGTGTCTATAGTTATCGATATGAGGCCACAGGGGTAATTAATAGTGAGTGATTCCTCATAGAATCTTTACTAAAGATGAACTAGAGGGGTTAGATGGTGAGTACTTCCTATAGGGTTGCTTGTGTTTGATTGGTTGAACCATAGGGGTTAGGCTATGAGTACTTCCCAGAGGGTTACTTTTTTTTATTAGCTGCTTACTTGATATATGAAAATGAATGCAATCGAAACTATAGGATTGTTTACTTTTGAGTACTTCCTTGTTTACTGCTTCATTTTTCTTATTGTGTGCCATATATATTCACTAACTGTTAGGAACAGATCTTTGGGTGGTTACCTACTGGGATTCGTCTCACACCCAGTTTGGGTCATGCTTTTGGGCCCAAACAGGTTATATTGATGCAGGTATAGATAAGGGAAAGTTCCCTTCTATGTTAAGTACTTTACTGATGTTGAGATGGAGAGCATGGGACCAAGTTGAGGCTTGTGATGCTTCTGGAGTTTATTTGTTTTCTTTGTACTTTTGTTTAGTATTGTATTCCAGCATTGTGACTTGTTTGGATGCTTTCCTAAACATATGTATCATGCATCATTTATATATGTACTCTAGTTGTTTATTACTTTTAGTCTTCCATTGTTTACTTATTTCATGTTATTACTGATTTTGTTATTGTTATCTATTTATTTCTGTTGCATTACTCTGCCAATGAGGGTATAGTTTCCCTACTATCACACCCAAGGCCCTCATTGCTAGTCGGCAGCCTTTGGAATTTGGGGAAATGCGCTTAAGGCCATGTGACCAACCGGGTACCGGGTACCTCTGGGTGACACCCCGAACTGAGATGTTACACAAATCACATAAGTGGTGGAATTTAATTTAAAATTAAACTCATTGATGTGTCAAAAAAATGGTTTTTCAATAAATGTATTTTTTAAGCAAAACATGATATCATATTAATTATATGACAAGTAATAATAATTAAATGAATTTAAATTAATATTAATAGTTGTATAATCTATAAATTTCATTAAAATAATTCCTCATTAAGGGTTATTTTAATTATTTAAAATATAGAAATGTTATGCACTTAAAAATGATTTTTAGAAAAATGTGTTTTAAAGCCTAAAAATCTTATAATAAAATCTGGTATAAAAATGATTTAATTGTAATTAATTATATTAAATATAAATAAGGAATAATTATCATATTAAATTAATAATTTTAATTTTAAATTATTTAATTTATTAAAATAAATGATAGTTTCATAAAAAATTAGAATTTTTCACTATTCACTAAAAATTCAATATTTTACAAAAAAATCCAAAAATTATTCCTAAGTTAATATAGATATTATGATTTCAAAAATTATTTTACTTTTATAAAATAATATTTCCAAAATTTCCAAAAAATAATTATAATATTTTCTAACAAAAGAAATAAAAAATAATTTTTGAAATAAATGTTTTTGTTAAAAAATCGAGTGTTTATTCCTAATTATTTATAAATAAATTTATATTGGGTAGTAAATTTATATAAATTTAGTAAATTAGTTAATCATATTCATACCCACCAATCTAATATAATTTTTATAATGGTCTTATTTAAATAATCATGATTTTTTTGGGTTCTTTTTTGTGTGTCGCATACGCTATTGAACATAGTTTTCCGTTTTAAAAACTTAAAGTTTCACATTTTCCCCCTTAAATAATTTTTCTATATAAATTTAATATTACATAATATGGTGAAAAAATGTGAGGGTACTTCTACTTCATCACCTCTTCTGGTTCCCATGTTACTTCCTCAAACTTGTGGTTTCGTTATAATACTTTAACCAAGTGAGTTGTATTGTTTCATAGAGATTTGTCACAATGATCTAAGATATTCACGAAATGCTCCTCATATGAAGGGTATTTATCCAATATAACCACCTCTGAATTTAGTACATGTTATGGTTCGGTTATGTATATTCTCAAGAGGGATACATCGAACACATTATGTACTTTAGATAGTTTAGGTTTATGTGTTAGTTGATAGGATTCCACTTTGATATGATCAATGATCTATAAGGGGTCAATGTATCTAGTACTAACCTTTACCTTCTTACAAAAACTCATGAATTTAATCCACAATGATATATTAAGGAACATTTTATCTCTGATCTCAAACTCCAGGTCTCATCGATGATTGTTTGCATAGTTTTTCTATTTAATTTTCATGGATGTTAAATAACGTTGAATGATTTGAGGCTTCTCTATCATCTCTTGGGAAAGATCATGTCCAACTAGATTCTACTCTCCAGCTTCATCCTAGTATGTTAGAGTCTGAAACTGATTCCCATACAGAACCTCATAAGGTTTCATTTAAATTCTAGAATGTAATTTTTTGTTATCTAAGAAATCTATCAGGGGAATGTGTTGATCGCAACATCCTTGGAAATACATTGAATAATACAGCAAAATATTCTCTAGAGTTTCAATGGTTATATTAGAATGACAATATGTTTGGGGGTGATAAGCAATATTGAAACTGAATTTTGTGTCCAAATATTTCTAAAGTGATCTCCAAAACCTTAAGGTAAACCTCATATCTCGATCAAATATAATGGAGAGTGGTACTCCATGATATCTTACTACTTCTCTTATATATATGTGTGTGTGTGTCTATTTATGTATATATATATCTTAGTTAGTGGGTAAATAGATATTCCTTAATATCAATGAAATGTGCCAACTTTTTAAGGAGATCGACTACCACCTAGATGGTATTATTTCCTTTAAGTGTCATGGGGGTCCTACAATGAAATCCAATTTTACATTTTTTCCATTTCCATGTTGGTATGGGAAATGGTTTCATCATACCCTTAGACTTATTTCGTTCATCCTTGAATTATTGGTATACTAAGTATCGAGATACAAAATCTAAAATATCCCTCTTCATGTTATCCCACCAGACATTTTACTTCAAATCTCTATACATCTTAGTGTTTCTTGGATGAATAGAGAAGGATGAGCTTTGTGTATCTTCTAAAATATCCCTCTTTAACTCTTGTTTTGTTGGGACTCATATTCAATTTCAAAACTTATGACCCCATCTTCATCAAGCTTGAACTCTAGAATATTCGCTACATTTTTCTATAGTACCTCATCATCTTTATGGGCCTCCTTGATCATCTCAAGAATGGATAGTTGAGAAGTTATTTGATAAATTTAGGATAAATATACTTTTATTATTCCCATATTCATCCATTTTAAGTATAAGAATATGGGATCCTTTTTAATTCTCATCGTTGATAAAATCATTGTATCCTTTCTACTTAGAGCATCTTCCACTATGTTTTCTTTCTTAAGATGGTAATTTATTGAGTAGTAATTGTCCTTGATCATCTCTAACCATATTTATTGGATCATGTTAATATACTTCTATGTGAATATATATTTAATTATTTTTTGTTTTTTATATATTTCACCCTTTTCCCCATAGAGATAATATCACTAAATCTTTAAGACAAAGATTACTACATCCAATTCTATATCATGTGTTGGATAGTTGTCCTCATTAACTTTCAACTTCCTTAAGAAATAGGCTATCACTTTATCATTCTATATTATTATACATCCCAAACTCTTATTTGATGTGTTGTTATATACCATAAAAAGTTCTCCACTTGAGGCTATCCTGAGTATTGGTGTAGTGATAAGCCTATTTTTCAACTCCTTAAAGCCCTCTTCATATTCAATGGTCTATATAAAATTTACTCCCTTTTAAGTTATCTTTATTATAAATCTTGATAATCACAATAATTTTTTCACAAAACATCAATAATATCTAGCTAATCCAAGAAAACTATGGATCTCTATTATAGATGTTGGTCTAGGACACTCCTTGATTGCCTTTATCTTAGAAGGATACACATATATCCCTTTTTTGGTGATAATATGCCTCAATAATTATTCTTCCCTCATCCAAAACACACATTTACAATATTTTTCATATATATTACCCTTTATCAATTCTTTTAAAATAGATTTCAAATTATTATCATGCTCCTCCTTGCTTTTAGAGTAAATTTGAATATCATTTATAAAGACTACCATAAATTTTTCAAGGTAGTCTATAAATACTATATTCATTAAGAACATAAATATTTTTGGAGCATTAAGGAGTTTGGAAGGCATCACTATGAAATCATAGTGTCTATACCCTGTTCAAAAGGAATTGTTGGGAATATATTCCTTCTTCACCCTTAATTAGTGGAATCCTAACCAAAGTTCTTCCTTAGATAAATATTGAGCCCCACATAGTTGATCAAACAATTCATCTATCCTTGGAAGAGGGTACTTGTTCTTTATTATGATTTTTTTGAGTTCACGATAATCAATGTAAAGGAACGTTGACTCATCCTTGTTCTTAATGAAGAGAACAGGTGCACCCCACAGTGAGGCACTTGGGCATATAATCCCTTTATCCAGATTCTCCTATAGTTTCTTATTCAGCTCCTCGAGTTTAAAAATGGAAATTATATATGTATATATTATTGGATATTGGTAAAGATATAGGTATAATCATGATTGAAAATTAAACCTATTGTATGGGAGGAATACCAAAAAAAATCTTTTGGGAATACATCAATATAATCCCTCACAGTGGGAATGTATTCAAGTATGATATTTTCCCAAGTCTCAATCATTTGGGAAATATAGGATTGCTCAAAAGGAAAAAATATACGTGCATTATATGATGATACCAAAGAAGATTCATCCTTCTCCCTTTACTTGCATATAATCATAGGGAGAATCATGATTCGGATGGTGATTTCTTTCTCTCAAAATTTTATGTTTGATCTATATAAGGAAATATAATACATGCTCATAATTACATCAAATTCCACTAAAGGAAGTATCACAATTTTTTATGGGAAGTTAGCCTGCAATCATGGACATGGGATGAGTTATATAATTAGGATGATATAATTGATTGATTCATCATTTTTACTAATAAATTAACTTCCATGTTTTGAGGTGGTAATTTAATCATTCTACTAAACTTTTGTGATATGAAAGCATGCATAAAACAAGAATAAAAAAGTAAGTTCAATATTAATGAATGAATAACTAGAATAACTTTAACCACTTAATTATTAGGATCCACCTCTACATTTTTTGATGGCATAATCTCACCCTTTCTCTCTCGTCCTTGGCAGTTATTGCCACCAATTTTCATCAATAACCCTTGGATTAGTGAATTGGTTTGAAAAGTGACATCTTTCCTTATAGTTGTAACATTGGATATAAGTTTAAGGATTTGTTGTATAATTAATTTCTTCCATTGCATTGGTGGGGTTCTCCAGTCGACAATCACTAGTTAGGTGATCTTTCTTCCCAAAGATAAAGCACTTCCTGATCCCCTTGATAAAATTTATAGGATGCGTCTTCTCACACTTTTGACAAGTGGATGTTGGACTTTCTTTCCACCATTAAATTTCTCCATCTTGCCACCATAGTTAAACTCTATTTTCCACTTCTTATCCCTATGAGAGTCATAAGGTTTTTTTATCTCCATTTCTACTTGGATAGAACATCACATAATTTATTCAAAGTTGTTAAAGTCTCATATTATCAAATATTTTAGTAGACATGGATTTATCCCACCAAAGAAGTATTAAACTTTACTTTCATGAGTGATGATAAAGCCAGAGACATATGGTGAAAGTCTTGTGAAGTTTTATTCATACTCCCAAATGGATTCATCATTTTTTTTCTTAAGGCTAAGGAAATACCTCTTCATTTTAAGTCAGATAGTGTGAGGAAAATATTTTTTTAAAAACAATTTTTGGAATTCCTTCCAATCTATCTCTTTGATCTCTTTCTCAAGATTTATATTTTTTATCAACATCCATTATTGATCATCTTATCCCTCTATATAATAAATATACACCATAACATTATATTTCTTAGAGCATTGAAGTATAGAGAAGGTATTTTCAATGGATTTGATCCATTTTTTCACAATCAAAGGATCATAATATCTACTAAATTTTGGAGTACTTTTCATATAAAAGTTTCAATTTCAAATTTCTATTTCTTGATGGGATTCGGGTGTTCCTCCTGATTCAATTTTTGGTTCAAAACATGAGTTATTTAGGAAAATATTTTCATGAATTTCCTAAATCCTTCTTCTATCAGGTCGAGCATCTCATTTTGGAAATAATAACATTTCCCCTCACAATGGTTGTTGACTCAGGTTCTCCTATTCCTGACCATTTAACTGGAAAAAAAATAGAATTAGGGATGAGTATTTTTAAACTATTAAACACATACACAATAAACTATGAACATTTAAGGGATAATTCATAAATTACATATATTCATTGACTTATGAATTTATAGGTTTCAACCTAAGTTATCCATAATCTATTTACTAATATAAAATCTTTTGGTCATCTGTATTCCCCTCATAATGGTTAATAAAGAGTTTTTGAATTTCCAAAACATATCCCCTATTAGTGTTAAACCAAGTGTATAGTATGGACCGTTGTCACATACCAAGTAACACTTGAGCAAAGCTCAATGTGACTTTTTAGAGTTATTATTCATAGGTACATATGTGAAAAAAACACATCCACTTTAATTATCTAAATAGGGATTTCATTTCTAGGAAACCACTCTCTCTATACTTCACTAAAATTCTGATATATTTTTCTATACTTAGTATTATCCTTAGACTTATCCTTAGACTTATCCCTTGGGTTCTCACTAAGGTTTTATAATCATAGTTTCTAAAGGTTAACTAAACCTTGGATGTGATACCAACTATAGTGACCCAAACCTTTTACATATATTATTACATTATTTTTAAAAGTAAATTCCCAAAAAGAAAAATCACAAAGATCATGAGGCCTAGTTTCTTTGGATACATAGGTTCATATTACATCAAATGAAATTAAAATAGGGAATCCTCAATTTATTCTTTATATTGATCACTTAAAATAAATTTTAGCTTATAAAACTACAAGGGATAACCTAATTAATACATGAAATAAATGGGTGAGGTAAAATTACTTGTAAGGGAGTAAACATGATAAGGAATCATAACATGTGAGTCAAATGTATAACATGATATCATAAAAGATAAGGTACATGAGTAATAAAATGGGGGAATAATATAAAGATAATGGTATCATAAGATCATAGAAACATGGGAAAGTTTAAATTAAATAAAACATGATATAAACATAAGTCGTGGCTAAATTCTAATACAATATCACATGGTGGACGGAGTCCCACAATGGATTAGGTTTACTCCCTAATCATATACATGACATATCATGAGACTAAAACATTACCCAATGAATTATAGGGATATATAATTATAGTCTTACCCATCACATTCATTTCATGTACATGCATATTCATTACACATAAGTATATCAATCATAATGCATAGACATAAGAATTACCCATGTAAAGAAATAGGTTTCATAATCTTGTCCCATAACATAATCAAAAGAGAATCCTTAAAGAATGAATTTGATAGATGGTCATAAGGAATGTATTACCCCATAATAGTAAGTTATAATAATCTAGGTATACTTTTGAGAGACATAAATATAATTTATAATCATTACATAACATTAAATAGAGAGAAATTGAGTTATAGATAAAAAATTTCATGACCCAAAGAAAAGGGTGGGTTAGAAAGATCCCTTATCTCAATCCCGATTTATCATGTGTGTTATTTATATTCCTGAATAATAAAATTATGTTAATTATTTACTTTATTAATAACCATTTTAAATTTTATTATTCCATTTATTTTATTTTTTTCCATGTCATATTCAATTACTTATCCAATTAATTTCACGTCGGGCGTTTTAACGATAAACGACTCATATGTCCAAAATAACTTTGGTAAGTTAAATATGGTCAAATAGGTTATTATTTCATAATATATATAATTTTAATAATTTTTTAATTATAATTTCTATACATAAATTATACTTTCAAAACCAACCATTAAATATGGTTACGAAAAATGAACTACATTACAATCATGGAGACGGTAGACCGTACGTACGCATGAGTAACGCTTCCATTTTTCATTGATCATGATGGAAAGAAGGTAAGTATTATTTTTTAAAATTATGATAATTATATCATAAATATAATATTATTTGTTTAAATACCCTTATGCATACCATCCATGTGATGCGGTAAAAAAAATGAATCACATCACTTCACAAGGTGATAGTCCACCATACACACGAATGATGTTATCATTTATTCAATGGATGGTAAGGTAAGAAATTATAAGAATTATTTATTATAAAAAATTATTATTATGTCATTAATATCATATATAAACATAAAATTAATTCTTATTACCTTCCATGTGAACCATAAGTGAAAAATTAATCACATTACTTCGTGATGCGGTATCCCACCATACACAAGAGTGACGTTATCGTATTCCATAAGGAATAAAAAGTAAGGAGCTTGTGATATTATAGTTAAAAAAGTATAATAATATCATAAATATAATATATAAACATTTAATACATAATTATATCCAACCGTGACAAGTGGTGATGAAAAATGAATTATGTCGGTTCATGATGAGGTAGTTTGTCATACACACGATCAACGATTTTATTTCCCATTTGAGGGAGGGGAGATGGTTTTAGGTCATGAAAGTAACATAAAAACATCTTAGTATATGGAATAAAATTATTTTATTATATTATAATGGTTTAATAATATTTTAAGTATGTGGGAGAATAAATAAAATAAAACTTTCGGTTAAGGACATTGTCTCTTCTTTGGATAACTTTTTTAGGTTTGCACCAAAAGACTTTCTAGGTAGGATTTCTAATTAAAAAAATTCTTACAGGATGAGGGAGGTTAAGTACATAAGTTATTTTTTTAGGTATTGGACAAACCAATGGGTTTTTAAAGTGTAAATATGGGAGGAGAGGTAGTGGCCTTTTATAAGTGGGGGAGAGTATACACTAGTAATTTTTGAAAATAAAGAACTACACCCACATTTTTCTCCCAAAAAAAGGATCCAAAATGTCCCATTTTAGAATATTAGTATATATAAGGTCAAAATATTAATACAAAATATTAATTATACAAGTTTTGGATCATTTTTAACCCTTTTATGTTTAGTTTAACCCCCCAGTAAACCCGTTTTTACCTTAACTATGGTAAATAATTTTTACTATTTTACTATTCATCTTGGTAAAAAAATAAGTTAAAATTATTATATAATATAAATTATTATTATTCCAAATATGGAATAAATTTTTCCACATTAAAATTATATAATTTTAATAATTTAATTTAAAATTAAACCTGTAGACGTGTCGAAAAAATGGTTTTTCAAGAAATACATTTTTTAAGAAAAAGATAATATCATATTAAATATTTGTCAAGTAATAATAATTAAGTGAATTTAAATTTATATTTATAGATTTATAATATATAAATTTCATTTAAATCATTCCTCATTGGGGCTATTTTAATTATTTAAAATGTAGAAACATTATGCACTTTAAAATGGTTTTTAAAAAAATGTGTTTCAAAGCCTAAAAACAAACATATAATAAAATCCAATATAAAGATGATTTAATTTTAATAAATTGGATGAAATTTAAATAAGAAATAATTATAAAATTAAAAGAATAATTTTACCTTTAAATTGTGTAATTTATTAAAATAAATGTTTATTTTATCAAAAATTGGTATTTTTTACTATTCACTAAAAAATCAATATTCTTTGGAAAATACCAAAATTTATACCTAAGTTAATATTGATATGATGATTTAAAAAATTATGTTAATTTTATAAAATAAAGCTTCTAAAAGTTCCAAATATTAATTATAATATTTTCTCACAAAAAACTATAAAAAATTATTTTTGAAATAAATGTTTTTATTAAAAAATTGAGTTATTATTCCCAAGTGTTTATAAATACGTTTATATTGGGTTGTAACTATAAATAAATTTATTAAAGTATTTATCCCTATTCATATCAACCAATTTAATTTCTTTTTTATAATAGTTGTATTTAAATAATTATGGTTTTTTTGGGTTTGGTATTGCATGTTGCATACGCTATAAAACATAGTTTTCCCTTTTAAAAACTCAGGGTGTTATATTGGGTAATGTTTTTATCTCATGATATTCCATGTATGGTTTATGGGATTTTATCATAAGAACACGTTTTTAAGATGTATTGGTGGTTATAATTAACTTGTGTTTATGATTTCATGTTTTATATTGTTGCCACATTCCCATGTTTCCTTTTTTCTATCATGTTATATCATGCATCATCATTCAAGATTATGAATCTCACAAATATTATGATACCTTTATATGCCTCTTGGAACAAATGTACTATATTATCTTATGATATAATTTATCTATTACTTTGATGGTCATTATAGATCACCCATTTTTATGTATGTCCCCATGTTATCCCATTCAGTATTAGAAAAACAATGGAATTTTAGAAGTATGTTAAGAAAGTTTTAAATAATTTCATTGTGCTTTTGTTGAAAATTGTTATAATATGTACCTAATTTATCAAATATACTATACCTAACGATCTTATAGGTTTTACTAAGTGTATCTTTATGAACTAAATCATGAAATAAAGTGTACTAAATATATGGATTTCTAAACGTTTAAACAAAGTCCAAAATTTATTCCTCTAAAACTAATTGAGTTCATACTAGATTACTTTTATCCAATATTCATCACATAACACCTTTTTAGGAGTCTTAGGTTCAAATTGTGATAAAAATTCACAATGTTTACATTTGTTTCTTAAAGAACATTTAGTTTTAAATATTTTTCATATATCACCAATGATATTATCACTAGGATGATTCCTAAGTATTTTCTAATTCCTTGGGTTTGTAAAAGGTTTTTCTTCAACAAAAGTTTGAAATTATTACTAAGGTAAAAATTCATAAATAATTTATTCAATTTTTCTCTCATAATAAAAAATTCCCAAAAGGGGTTGAAAATAAATTTTAGTGAAAATATAAAAATGTGGTTTCGGGTAGTTTAAAAAAATGATCAGTTTCATAAAATTTTAAATTCACTTTTTATTCAATAGAAAATTTTTTTATTGAAAAATATATAATCCTTACTATTTGTATAATAACCTAGAAAAAATCCTTCATCATATTTTGAAGAAAATTTATGTAAATTATCTTTAGTATTCATAATAAATACTTTACATCCAAACACTCTAAATTAATAAAGTTTATGTTTTCTTCCTGTACAAAACTCAAAAGGAGTTTTATTATGAAAAGGTATAAGTAAAAATTAGTTTATAGTATATAATTTATTACTAGCTACATCATCCCAAAAAAATAGCAATTGAGTATTCACTCAATATAGTTCAAGTAATATTCTGAAGAAATATATTTCTTATTTTAACTATGCCATTTTATAGAGGTGTTCAAGGTGATGAGAAGTTATGTATGATAAATTTTTTAATAAAAAAAAGTTTCAAATTCATAATTTAAAAAATATCCACCATGGTCACTATGAATATTTACCAAGGGTTTAATTTTCTCATTTTTAACATAGGTTACAAAATTTTTAAAATAGAAATATTCTTCCAGTTTTTTTCTAGAATATAGACCCATGTTTATCTAGTGTAGTCATAAACAAAAAAATATAGTATTTTCAACAAATACTTCTAGTTTTTGTTAGAAAAAATAAAACCAAGTGCACTAAATATAAAGCATCAGAAGTTGAAACTTCACTAAAATATTTAAAACTTGACTTATGTTGCATTCCAAATTGATAAGGATCATATAATTTGGAATAATTAAACCTAAACTCTAGTAGATATATAAAAATTCCTTTCATATAAAGTTTAGATAAAGTTATAACATTATAGTGTCCAAATATTTTAATCTAAAACCAAGATTTATCTTCCATTAAATTAATTCAAGGTATATCTTAGCATATTAAGTCTTCTAAGTTAAGTGTGTATACATTCTCAGGTCTATCAGTAGAAAGAATTAATTTACCTTCTAAAATTTTAACAATACATTTATCATTATTGGAGTTCACAAGATAAAATTCATCATATAATTGGATTATTATTTTAAGGTTTTTCTTAAGGATTACAAAAAATAAAACATTTTAAATTAAAGTTTTTCCAATAAAAAAATATTAGATATACTATAATTTATCCATGAGAATTATCACCAAAAGTTACTTTTCTACATCACATCTTTATAATATTTTTAAAAAAATTGATTATTATCAGTCATATGATGAGAAAAACCATTATCTATGTACCAAATATTGTTGTTGTTGGAACTTTTCTTATTTTCGAAAAAACAAAAAACAGTTATATTTTTTGAACTGAGACTTTCTTGGGTACAAAAATTTTTTCAATAAAATTTTAGGAATCCAAATATTTCCAACTTTCTTATATTTTATAGTTGTTAATTATTTATAAAATTGCACTTTATGAAAACCAAAATACTTTAATTTATTTAAATAAAATTTGTTCTTCAAATTTCCACTACTCCAGCATTTTGTGCAGAAGGGGGAATTTTTTAGAATAAAATAATTATTTTGAAAATGTGGTTTATCATTTGTAAAATAAAAACTATAGGTATTTATATGAGTCTTTATTTTTCTATAAAGTTTTCCAAAATTTTCCTTATTTGAAGTAAAATTTGATAAAATTTTCTTTAGATGAAAAATCTCATAATTTATTTTTGTAACTAACTTATTATCCTCACTAGTTGTTTTAGAATCAGATTAATTTTCTAATTATAATATAATATTTGAAATATTGGAAGTAAGTATAGAAATTTTTAAATTTTCCTTAGAAATATCTACCTTATAATCATCATCCTTTTTCGAAATTTTTCAATTTTTTCCAACAAATTAGAAAATCTAGATACTTATTCAAAGCTAGGTAATGAATAATATTACTCATATGAGGTATCTATTTACTTTTAATAATAATTAGAATTAGATTCATTATTAGAATCAATATAATTTGTATTTAAAGTTAAATTGTTAAGGGATTAAATAGACACCTTTTCCATGTAGAATTCATTAATATTTAGAATACCGGCATAAAATCCCACACCATTCTAACTTTCAAAACTATCATTAGAAGAATTTTTAGTCCACTTGAACTCAAAGTGTTAGAATATTTCAAAATATTATTTCATTTTTACTTATATAAATTATTAGAATATGTTTCCTTCTTATATTTATTTTTCATTTTAAGAAAATATAGTCTAATGTGACTCGGATTCTTGCATTCATAGAAATTTGTTTTAGAATAATATTTCTTTGCATTTATGTCCTTATTAATTTTCTTACATTTTTAACAAAAATATTTCTTAATTACTATCTTGTTCATAATCTATGAAATATTAGCAAGTTCATTATAACTCTATTCTAAATAACTATTCTTTTTTTCATATTTAACTTTCTTATTCTTAGAATATTTGGAAACTTTCTCAACTGGTCTATTTTTATTAATAACTACAGATATAGAAAAAAATACACACTGCCATTATTCTTCTTATATTTTTCAGAATATCTCTTTAATATACCCTCATACTACATGATAGTTTCAATTAAATTATCCAGACTATGATTTTTATGATTCTTAGTATCATCAATAACATCCCTTTTTAATTCCCATTCACTAGGCATAATATCAATAATTATTTCAACCAGATAATCATCAGTTATATATTTATCTCCAAAATATTTTAAGTGATCCACAATATTCATAATTATCTGATTCATCATAGAAAAATATTCTCTAGGAAAAAATAAAAGGCTAGATAATCAGTTTTCAACATAGCTCTCCTTGTTTCAATAACTTTGTAAGTTCCAAAGTGAGTAATCTCAAAAAATTTCCAAATACTATTAGATGCTTCACAAGAAATTTTTTTACTATATATATTCCTTGTCATTGAACATAGAAAAGTATTTATAAATCTATAATTCATTTGATATTAAGATTTATCATCTTTATTAAAGGTAGAAAACTATTTGTCTAGAATAACAAAATTTCAAGTAAGCATCACAAAGTTATTGACTCCATTATTAATTACAAAATTCTTCATTTTATCTCTCTAATATTCATATTTATCACCAATAAAAATTGGTGGTATATTAATATTTTTATTCACTAATTTATCAACATTTAAACCTACCATTTTTTAAAATATATATACTCTTTTATACAAAACACATTAGTGTAAACAGTTTATAACCAGTAGAAACCTACTAAACGAAGTATTTTTTAAAAAAGTATAAAAGTAGAAACCTACTTTGATACCAAATTTAAGATCATAAGAGTATATAGAAACACTAAAAAAGGGGGTGAATTGTAGTTTTTAAAATAAATATACTAATTTTCATAACCACCTTATTTTTATTGATCTTTATAACACTAAATCTGATTTATATTTTTATAGTTAATAAAATCATGTAACAAAAGTAAACTTTACTTAAATAATGCACAATATAAAACAAAACTTGTAAAAATATGTAATATGAAACTTTATAAGGTTCTGAAAAATACTTATAGAAACTTTATAAAATAATAACAACAATTTTACCTCTAGTGTTAAAGAAATAAAAAAACCCTAACTTTGGGTATCTACAATTTTAAAAAAAAATTAAAGGTTTGTCTTCCTTAAGTAAGGAATCCCAAGAAACAAAGATCATAATAAATTATATTTCCCCAGCCTCAGAAACCCTTGATTATAAATATTAGAATAACCCCTTTCTTCATGTCCCCTTAATTCATTGACCAAACAAAAGATTAGATAGAAAATTAAACACACATAAATCTTAAGGCATTTATAAAAAAACTCACAATCGAATGACTTAAGAGAAAACTCTCAAAAATTTTACAATAAAATTATCTTAGAGTAACAAGATATTACAAAAAGATTCACATAAAATTTTGATAGATTGGATTAAAAAAGCTCGCACTTCCTCAAATGATGCTTCTATTTATAGGAAAAAACTCTGTGGTCATATTTTTTATTCTTTAGAGGTGGTTACAATGGCCTTGAATGAATAGTTATTCTATTTAAAGTTTCTGTATAACTTATTCATCTCATGGTCACCTTGGTAGCACCATTACAATTCTTATCAAATACATCTGGTAGAAATAACATTATTTTTCTAGTAGAATGGAATTTTTCATTAAACATATTTAAAAAGGTTTGTCCAAAGAACATATCTACCTTCGTTCGATGCGTTTTTGACCGGTGGACTCAATATAACTTTTTTTGGTGAGACTTGTTTGTACTTTTTCAATTGGACTTCATAAATCTTCATATTATGGAATTATATCCATTTTATGTACAAATATATTGTCTTAACCAATGTAAAAAAGTATCGGTTTGACCAATGTGTTGAAGTAATGGTTTAAACTATATACAAAAGTACTAGTTTGACCAAAGTATAAAAGTACTCTTTCAACAAATATACAAAAGTACTTTTTTTGGTTGGTTAAGAATTTTTTTTTTGATGAAATAAGTTTTCTACATTCGGTAAAAATAACTTTTCTACAAAAAAAATATTAAAAAGTTATGAAATTTAAATTTTGTAAAATAAAGTTTTTAAGGAAGTTTTTTTTGTTTTCCAAAACTAAGGTTAGAAAGTGTTACAAGTAAACTTTTGAATCAATACATATGTTATTTACTCATGCATTATGTAATGTATGAGTAAATTCATGTTGGCTTGGGGAGTGTCCTTGAGGCCTTTATAAGCTAGTTAAAATCCATGGAAAGGGTTCTTCATGTACTTTAGATCCTCTTGGGGCTCTCTTTTCTTTCTCCTCTACACTATGAGGTAGTATCATGCCATGGTGAGAAGAGAAATCTCACTCAAGCATCTAGTGATTTAGCCAACCCATGGATACGCCATAGAGGAGGGATGTCTTTTGACTACCTATTGTGATCCTCATCAAACCCATACGATTAACAAAGAAGTATCAATGGTAACTCATTAGTGTAAGGTATGCAATATAGGTTCTTTATATCATTTATAGTGTGGTTTCTGGTATTCTTGCATAGAAAACTAGGCTTATGGGTTTCTTAATTAAATTCGCTACCAAGTTTAAGTGTTAAACTGCCCTTATAAACCCATTAGTGGTATCAAATCAACCAGTCTATTTCATAGAATCATTAATGTATGGATTTTCTTATACTAGATTGACATATTCCATGTCCAGTGATCACTCGATGTCATGGGAAAAGTACAGAAAAAAAAGAATTTAACGACAGTTTTTTAGTGGCAGTTCTCAAAACCACTACTAAATGATACATTTTTAATTTTTAGTGACAGTTTTAGAAACCCACTACTAAATCTAAAATGTGTTTTTTTAAAAATTATTTATTTAATTATAGAGACTATTTTTAAAAAACCATTGCAAAATTAATGATGATAAATAATTAATTAAAATTTTAGTTGATTATTAATAATCAATAATAATATATTATTTATCATTTATTATTTAATCATTTTTATTTATTATTTATAATATTTTATTATTTATTATTTAAAATTTTAATTAATGATTAATAATTATTAGTTATTAATTATTTAAAAACTGAATAAATTATTAATTATTAATTATTACATATTTACTAATTATTAATTATTTTCTAATTATTAATTATTAATTGGTAATTATTTATATATTAATATATTTACATATAAACACATGCACACATATACAAATATATATGTACTTATATATATACATTTATGTGTATTTTGTATAATTATATATATTTATAGATATTTATATGCATTTATATATATTTATATATTTAAACATATTTATATATATTTATTTATATATATAAATATATATCCATACATATATGTATATGTATACATGTATATTTATATGTGTTTACATATATTTATATACATCTATATATATTTATATATATTTATGTATATTTATGTATATTTATGTATATTTATATTTTATTATTTATATATATGTATTTATATATATTATGTGGGTGCATATATGTGTGTGTAACTACAAAAAAATATATGTATTAACGGTGGTTATTTTTGCTACTAGTAGCGGTTTAAATCGCCGCTAAATCATTTAGCGATGGTTAATAAAACTATCATGTATTTCACGGTTAGAAATCATTTAGTGGCGATTATATTTTTTAGCGATGGTTTTTGTATATATCATCTTTGGATAATTTAGTGGTGGTTTTGATTTTATTTAGTGGTAGTTTTTTTTTAAAAAAAATTAACCTGAAAATAAAATAGATAAAATGAATTTAATTGTCGCTAATTAAAATTTTATGAAATTTATTTAGCAGTGGTTTATAATAGCCGCCACAAAATATTTTTCTTAATATTTAATTTTTAAACAAAAAATTTAATAAAATAATATAAACATAAAAATTCTAGCATGCAATAAAAAAACATAAATACATAATAAACTCATTATACATATATAATACATCCATGGTCATATATATATAAATTCATAGTCATCATAACCTTAGTCAACGGATAACCTAAGTCATTCCATACCTCAGTCATCAATATATACATATATAATATGTACAATAATGACCCATGCCCAATATAAATCTATCTGATAACCATCGCGAAATCCATCTGCTTCCACATCATCTCATCAACTAGAACTAACCACATTATCTCATCAAATATAACAAAAAATGTCAAAAATTAAAATCAAACATAATAAATAAGAATTACTATAGAATCATTGATAAAATTTAAACATACCACAGAAACTAAGAACCATCGTGACTGCCTTATGAATAATTTCATGGATAAAAATGGTTAACCTCCTTCTAACAGCTGACATTTGTCACATACAATAAAAACCATAATATTTAAGAAAAGAAATGAAAATGAGAAAAGACAAGAAATATATTCAGAATGTTGCATGTAAAAATTGTTATTTTTTTAATCAAATAGAATAAATTTTAACATAAAACAAATAATACATCATGAAAAATAATTTTAAAACATAAAATTACCAATTAAATATACGATTCAACACTTGAAACTGAAAAGGTATAAGTATATAACAATCTAATTAATTTTTAAATCAAAGTGCGGTGTTCTTGAAATTTACATAAAAAAATTAAAAGGCTTTATTATAACATCATGTCCTATATTTCAAAAAACACTCAATGGTTGTTTTCTTATGATCTCACATCAATCTGATGCCTTTTTCTATGATTTTTACTATTACATGCATGTTTTAGTGCTTTAAAACACAAAAAACGCATTTGCGGGCATCTCGGGGAAACCGTAACTCAGAATGATGTATCATTAGTTCCTAAATTTAAAAAATCAATCTATGATTTTTTACCTATGATTTCATGAAAATATAATATATTTTTCTTTATTTTGACCCCTAGAAATATTTTTTAAAGGATTTGGTGTCTTTAAAAACTATTCACCGAGTCATTCTTACCAAACTGTAAGTCAGATTGACATGTTTTCTATGTGTGCACATAAAAAATAACTCAACAGTGGTTGTACGATGATTTCATGTTAATATGAGGTATTTTTCTATGGTTTTGACCATTACACACATGTTTTAGTGTTTTAAAACACTAAAAATGCATTTACAGGCATCCCGAGCAAACCATAACTCGAAATGATATTTCGTTAGTTCTTACATTTCAAAAATCAATATATGGTCATTTTACTCTGATTTCAAGATAATATGACATTGTTTTCCAAGTTTTGACCCCTTGACACTGGTTTTTAAAGGCTTTGGCACTTTTAAAAACTATTTACAGAGTCATTCTGACAACACTTCACGTTAGATTGATGAGTTTTATGTGCGTACACATCAAAAATAACACAGAAATGGTTTTCCCATGATTTTACATTAATGTGTGGTAGTTTGTTTGGGTTTTGACTATTACACTCATGTTTTAATGTTTTAAAACACTAAAAATGCATTTACGGGCATTCTAGAAAAAAATTAACTCTGAATGGCATGTTGTTGGTTCCTAAATTTCAAAAATCCATCTATATTAATTTTCCAATGATTTCATATAAATATTATGTCATTTTCTTGGTTTTGACCCCCCCCCCCCACACAGACACATGTTTTTAAAGGATTTAGTGCCTTTAAAAACTATTTACCAAGTTATTTCAACCACAATTCACATCATATTGACATGTTGTCTGTGCGTGTATATAAAAAATAGCTCAATGGTGGTTTCCCCATAATTTCATATCAATTTGAGGTCAATTTCTATGGTTTTGACTGTTACACACATGTTTTAGTGTTTTAAAACACTTAAAGCATACTTATGGGAGTCTACGGAAAAGTGTAACTCATAATGATGTGTTTTTAGATACTATATTTCAAAAATAAATATACAGTTTTTTTTGTATATTTTTATAGAAATCCGACATCATTTTCCTAGTTTTAAGCCCCTGACACACATTTTTAAAGGCTTTGGTACATTTAAAAAAAATACCGAGTCATTCTAACCACACCACACATCATATTGACATTTTTTATATGTGTAAACATCAAAAATAACTCAATAATGGTTTTTACTATTATTTCACATAAATATAAGGTTTTTTTCTAGAGTTTTAATCATTACACCCATGTTTTAGTGTTTTAAAACACTAAAAATGCATTTATGGGAATCCCGAGAAAACCATAACTCTAAATGATGTATCATTAGTTCCTATATTTCAAAAATAAATATATTGTCATTTTAATCTAATTTAATGGTAATCAAACATTCTTTTCTTCGTTTTGATGCCCCGACACATGTTTTTAAAGGCTTTGGCACTTTTAAAAATTGTTTACTGAGTCATTCTGACCACACCGTATGTCAGATTGACATGTTTTCTATGCATAAAAATAAAAAATAACTAAATGGTGATTTTACCATGATTTTATGTCAATATGCGGTCATTTTCTATGGTTTTGGCCGTTAAAAGCACATTTTCCTGTTTTAAAACACTAAAAACGCATTTACAGACATCTCGGTAAAAGCACATTTTTGCGTTGGTGGGTTTGCCCAACTTTAATTTTAACGTTAAACAACGTTCAATCCAAGATCTGTCACGATATAAAACACCGAATCTTCGGAATAGAACGAAGAACTAAAAGAAAAGAAGAGTCCCGGAACCCTTGAGGGGGATCATCATATGTTGATTATAATTAATTTAATTAATGCATAAGAATTACCTTGTTGGAATTCTTTCTTCGTTGATGTGTCCGGTCACGATTCAGTGATCCTTCGTTGCGTCGTAGAATCCAAGTGTAGGATTCCTCTAGCGGTGATCCACACGTGTGTCACGTATCTCCGGACATCACCAAAGAGATCTCCGGGTGCTAGCGTGGAAGAACCTTCGCCTGCGATGTCTGCCTTCGACCGCCTTGATCCGGTGGAGGATCTTGCTCTCGTAACTTGAGGGCGTTCTTGGT
The DNA here is from genome assembly GCA_963277665.1 of Viscum album. Taxonomy (NCBI): domain Eukaryota; kingdom Viridiplantae; phylum Streptophyta; class Magnoliopsida; order Santalales; family Viscaceae; genus Viscum; species Viscum album. Next base: position 1,998,195,953 of record OY728151.1, read on the forward strand.
GGATAGGGAATTCTCTCTTGGCTTGAGAGTATTTCCAAATCCGTTGTGCACAACAATGGCTCTCAAAAAATGTTGGGGTTGCGAGGATATTTATAATCAGGTTTGAGGTTAATAGAGTTATGACAATAAATAAACGCGTTACGCGTTTTATTTATTTCATTAACTCTTATTGAAAACCCCCATGTCGAATTATTAATTCCTTGACATGCGCCCATGCTGATTATAATAAATATCATTTAATAAAACAATATTAAATCCTCAAAATCCCAATTGGAAAAACTACACGGCGTGTAATAATTAATACACGGCGTGTACTTGTTTTCCATAAAACTACACAGCGTGTATATTTAATATACACGGCATGTACTTTTTTTCCATTTTTCTCTACCACATTTATTAGACCTTGAGTAATGACTATTTATTTCTTAAATAAATGTAACTGCATTACTCGCTAATAAATATATTATTTTATCTACAGTATATTCTCTCGAATAACTAGTGTCAAAATAAATGCGATCAGACATCCTTAAATAATTATTAAACCACAGTCGGGAATAATATTTATTTAAATTGTTAAATTAATATTTAACTGAGATACATGGACACACTTAGTGTGTGACCCTCTAGGCCTCTTTCTCAGTGGCATTAGGCTGAGCCTGCCTAAAGTCCAAGGTTAGCGTCTAACAACATGCCAAGGCACCCATAGAGAAAGAAGTTAACGCCGCAATGACGTGTCACCTTCTACGAATGCTTACCATGTAATATAATCCCTTTGTCTCGATATCTCCAATCAAGCGGTTTGCATGCTAGTGTCATCAACCCATGTGCTTGATTATTCTTTCTTTGACTTCCCGGAATTGAACTTATCCATACCTTACCATGGCCATGGATTTATTTAGGCTATATCAATTCTATCAAAGGGCTTGAGATATCTACTTCCGTTATGGAACAGAAGGGACAAATCCTTTCACGCATTATCTATTAATGCGGTATTACTCGTGACGCACCCAACGTATCCTACCTCGCTGCGAACAGTGTGTCGTCACAGTTTTCGTCAATATATCTAAGTGTGCAAGTTGTAATACCCATTAATAATAATCTTAAAGTCTAAGGATCAATACACACGTCCGTAGATAGGAACATGAAATGACACTATGAAATGTGGATTTCCTACTGGCGGGTCTCGTTCTCATAATATCCTCCTGGATATTACCAAGGGCGCACACCATGAGAAGGTGCCTCAAAGTTTTATGAGTCCTCACCCCTAATGACCTGTATTATTTGTGTCCTTCAAATAATATCATCCGGCCATAGAACATACATTCAAGAACAGTGTTATGACACTTTCGGGTTCTCATCATAGTAGGGATCCGCTACGACCCTTTAATGCAACAGTTGTCCTTAGGACATTATCACATGACATGTCACGCAGAAGAACAATCAAGATGTGATAAGGCTTTTATTTAATGAATAAATTACAAAGTATTTGGTTCTAGACCACCAACTCCAACAGTTCCTACATTTCAAAAATAAATATATTGTCATTTTAATCTAATTTAATGGTAAGAAAACATTCTTTTCTTGGTTTTGATGCCCTTACACATGTTTTTAAAGGATTTGGCTCTTTTAAAAATTGTTTACTGAGTCATTCTAACCACACTGCATGTTAGATTGACATGTTTTCTATGCATAAACATCAAAAATAACTAAATGGTGATTTTACCATGATTTTATGTCAATATGAGGTCATTTTCTATGGTTTTGGCCGTTAAAAGCACATTTTCTTGTTTTAAAACACTAAAAACGCATTTACAGACATCTCGGGAAAACTGTAACCCAGAATGACGTTGGTTCATACATTTCAAAAATAAATCAATATTAATTTTAATATGATTTAATTGAAACCTTATGTCATTTTCCTAGTGTTGACCCCCCAACTCACATTTTTAAAAGTTTAATACCTTTAAAACCCATTTACCAAGTCATTCTGACCACACCGCATGTCGGATTGGCATGTTGTTAGTACGTACAAATAAAAAATAACTCATTGGTGTTTTAAACATGATTTAACATCAATATGAGGTATTTTTCTATGGTTTTTACTATTACGTGCATGTTTTGGTGTTTTAAAACACTAAAAATATGTTTATCGACATCTCGTGAAAACCGTAACTCGGAATGACGTGTCTTCAGTTAATATAGTTCAAAAATCAATATATGGTCATTTTCCAATGATTTAATGGTAATTTGATGTCTTTTTCCTAGTTTTCACCCCCCAACACAAGTTTTTAAATGCTTTATACATTTAAAAATGTTTACCGAGTCATTCTTACCACACTGCATGTCATATTGACATTTTGTCTATATTATATTTTAAAAATAACTCAATAGTGATTCCCCATGATTTTATATCAATATGAGGTCATTTTATATGGTTTTGACCATTACATGCATGTTTTAGTGTTTTAAAATACTAAAAAACCTTTATGGGAATCTTGGGAAAACCGTAACTCAGAATGACATGTCGTCAGTTCCAACATTTCAAAAATAAATATATGGTTTTTTCCCAATTATTTCATGGAAATGTGATTTCTTTTTTATGGTTTTTACCCCCCAACACATTCTTTTAAAATATTTGGTGCCTTTAAAAACTATTTAGTGAGTCATTCTAACCACACTACACATTGGATTGATGTGTTGTCTATGAATACATGTCAAAAATAAATTAACTATGGTTTTCTAGTGTTTTCTCATCAAGATGAGGTCTTTTTATATGGTTTTGACTATTACATGTATATTTTAGTGTTTTAAAACACTAAAAACACATTTATGGGCATTCGGGGAAAGATTTAACTTGGAATAACGTGTTTTTAGTTTCAAAATTTTATAAATTAATCCATAGTCATTATTATCTTATTTCATGGAAATATGGCATCATTTTCCTAGTTTTGACCCCCCCCCCCCCCAACACGTTTTTAAAGGCTTTAGTACCTTTAAAAATTGTTTACTGAGTCATTCAGAACACACCACATGTTGAATTGATGTGTTCTCTATGCGTACACAACAAAAATAACTTAATGGTGGTTTTCCCATGATTCCACATCAATATTTGGTCATTTTTTATGTTTTTTACCATTACATGCATGTTTTAGTGTTTTAAAACACTAAAAACATGTTTACCGGCATCCCAGGAAAACCGTAACTCAGAATAACATATCATCAGTTCCTACATTTCTCAAATAAATCTTCAGTCATTTCCTTTGATTTCATGGAAATCTAATATTGTTTTCCTAGTTTTACCCCTGACACGTGTTTTTAAAGTCTTTGGTACATTTAAAAATATTTACTGAGTTAAAACTGAGAAAATGAGCACAGATTGTTTTCAAACGTAAGGATAACAATCCAGAATTCATTTTTAATGTGTAGGAATCAACCACGCATCAATCTAGAACATGATTCGATCGGTATGACTCAAATTTCATGTTTTCAATATAAAACTATCATTTTAATTTTATTTATGGAAGTTGTATGTGTTCTTTGAAAATGTGTGAATGATCTATAAAATTTAGAATTTACCTTAGCTGGATAAACTATAAGGCTATAAATTTACTTGGGAATCATGTCGTTCATCCATTGAAATATAGAAACTAAAGAATTTTCTATTTTCGACTACCACCAATCCTATGTTTTCCTATAATAGTCTTATTCTTTAAATTTTTCTTTTAACCTTTAAATTTATCTTTGTGATTCTTGATCAATGGCACTACTCGAACCCCCACTAGGTGTAGCAATAACTGATGATGTTGACCTATCAAAGACATCTGATAAAGTCTGCCCATAACCTATCCCTCATACACGTCCATGATTCTTGTTCCCTAAAATGATTACAACTGCATCATTCCAGGAAACCGATGATTATTATGAAGGGTTCGCATCCCATACTTCTTGAATTTTAACCTCTTAATACAAAAAATATTATTAATGATTTTTTAAATTATCTAAACATGATAGAATTATCTAATTAATAAATTTTGCATTACTATTTATTATTATTCCATTACTATAAAAACATAATAATGAAAAAAATATAACAAAAAATAAGTATTAAACCCAATTAATCGGGGCCAATCACTGTTGGGGAGAAGGTTGTTGGAGAGAGGGGGATCAGGGTCGGACTCTATCGAGGAAGGTCATTAGGGAGAGGGGGGATCTGGGCCAAGGGGTGGTCACCGTCCATTGAAGATAGGGGGGAGGGGCCAAGGGATCAGGGGGGTTGAAGCTAAGGGATCAGGGCCGAGGGGATTAGGTTGGGGGAGGGTTGAAATAATCATATTTTTTAAAGATTTAGTAGTGGTTTAAACGAAACTGCCATTAAATTTCAAAATTAAAAAAAATATAGTGGTGGTATATTATAATTACTACTATATTATAAATTATATTTAATATGATTTAATTAGAATCAATTATTAGAACCGCTGCTAATAAATCACCAATAAGACCACTTTCTTTTGTAGTGTGTGTGTGTTTGTGTGTTTACTTCTATTAATATGTGTATGTATATATTTATATATATTTATGTTGATTTGAAATTATATTTAATTTTGTATATATGTATGTATTTATATATGTGTGTGTGTGTGTGTGTGTGTGTGTATATATATATGTATATATATATATATTATGTGGGTGTGTGTATATATGTATTTACGGATGTGTATTTATATGTGTTTATACATACAGACATACATACATACATACAAACAGACATACATGCATACATACATACACATACATACATACATACATGCATACTGACATACATACACTTGCATGCATACATACATACATACATACATACATACATACATACATACATACATACATACATACAAGTGTATTAATATTTAATTTTGTATATATGTATGTATTTATATATATGTGTGTGTGTGTGTGTGCGTATATATATATATATGTATATATATATATATTATGTGGGTGTGTGTATATATGTATTTATGGATGTGTATTTATATGTGTTTATACATACAGACATACATACATACATACATACATACACACATACATATTATGTGGGTGTGTGTATGTATGTGTGTATGTATGTATGTATGTATGTATGTATGTATGTATGTATGTATGTATGTATGTATGTATGTATGTATGTATGTATGTATGTATGTATGTATGTATGTATGTATGTATGTATGTATGTATGTATGTATGTATGTATGTATGTATGTATGGATGTATGTCTGTATGTATGTATGTATGTATGTATGTATGTATGTATGTATGTATGTAAGTATGTATGTATGTATGTATGTATGTATGTATGTATGTATGTATGTATGTATGTATGTATGTCTGGATGTATGTATGTATGTATGTATGTATGCATGTATGTATGTCTGGATGTATGTATGTATGTATGCATGTGTCTGTATGTGTGTGTATGTAAGTATGTATGTATGTATGTATGTATGTATGTATGTATGTATGTATGTATGTATGTATGTATGTATGTATGTATGTATGTATGTATGTATGTATGTATGGATGCATGCATGCATGCATGTATGTATGTATGTATGTATGCATGTATGTATGTATGTATTTTTATATATTTATATGTATTTATATATATTATGTTGGTATATTTATATGTGTGTGTGTGTTTGTACATGTATATATATATTTTTTATATATTTTTGTTTATATACAATTATATTTAACTATATATATTTGTATGTATTTGTATATATCATGTGGGTATATATATATATGTATGTTTATATGTATATTTATATTTGTTTATATATATATATATTTATGTTTATGTTTATATACAGTTATATTCAATTGTGTATGTGTGTGTGTATTTATATATATTTATGTAAATTTATTTATACTTATAGATATTTATATTTATTTATGTATATTTATTTACACTTATATATATTATGTCAGTATGTGTGTGTGTGTGTGTGTGTGTGTGTATTATGTCAGTATGTGTCAGTATGTGTCAGTATATATATTATGTCAGTATGTGTGTGTATGTGTGTATATTATGCCAATATGTGTGTATGTGTGTGTATTATGTCAGTATGTGTGTGTGTGTTTATGTATGTATGTATGTATGTATGTATGTATGTATGTATGTATGTATGTACATTTTTGTATGTTTATTTATATTTATATATACTAATAAATATTTTTATATATTTACATAGATTTATAAATTTATATATAACTAATTTTTTATAAATTTATATGTAATTATATTTTTATATTTATGTGTTTATAAATTATGGATGTATGTGTGCACGCGCACACATATATGTATTTACATATATTTATCTGTATATATATGTGTGTATATGTATGTAAGTATGTATATTAAAGTATGGTTAGTCACCATGTGAAGGACTTGGTGGAGTGGTAAAAGTTTTACAGAATAACTAAAAGGTAATGGGTTCAAATCTCACTCTACATATATTTATGCATAATTATATAATAATCGATAATAAATAATATTTAAAAATAAATAAAAACTTTCAATAATTTTTTAGTGGTGGTTCTTAAAACCACCATGAAATGATTCATGATGGTTTTTTAAAAGTGTCGTGAAATGATTCCCAACACCGCAATATGCAGCGGTTTTGAAAAATTGTCACAGATTATTTCATGACGGTTTAAACTATTGCTAAATGAAGTTTTTTTCATAGTGAAAAAAGAATTAAATAGGTGTATATATGATGTATATGATACATCATATTATGGACATGTTCATATTGAGATATGATTAAGTATGATCGAGATCACACCAAACCCCTTTATAGGTTGAGTATTGTTGATGTTTTTCTTGAGGCCTCTCTTTACTTAAATCTATGAAATCAAGATTTCATGTTTTTTTTTCAATGCTACAAAGGACTATAGGTTCATACTATGAGGGCTTAAAATAAGGATTACATTTTAAACAAAGTGTTTGTTCCAAAATGAATAGAGTTTTATAAATCGTATCCAAAAGAGTTTGGATTGATTCACAAAGAGTTTTGAAATTTTTCATAAAGTTCTTATAATATTTTAGTGTAAGTGGGAGATTTTTAGATACACACAAAAATGGGTATATCATATTGTACAATATACCTTGATTTGTAACCTCCGATATGCATATGATACATATCACAGATATGGGCATATGATATCAATTACATGTCTTATACAACAGCTTCCAAACAATATATCTTTGGTTATAAATCAATGGGTTGATTCATTTATGGATTTACAAGAATAATGTGATCATTGAAATGTTCCATGTTCACAAACCCCAACAGGTATGCATTATGAGTAATGTAAGGATATATTCCCTAAACTCTATACACATATGACGTGTTTGGGATGATATCATAAGATATGATATATTCTAGTCGTATTGTATGACATGGATTGAAATAAGATATATCATATGCCTATGTTTAGAGATATCATATGGCCTATTATATGATTACAATCTGTTGCCTTTACATGGTAGTAGAAGTATTGTAGTTTTAATATTTCAACATTGGCTATCATTAATATATAGTATTTAATAAAATGAAACAAATGGAAGAAATGATGCATTAATGTGTGAATGCATTGTCAGTAGTAGCATTAACTCATACACTTTTAGGGGATAGTTTAATGTTTAAACTAAGTAGGGGAAGCAATTGACAAACCCAAAATATAAGAATGACCCAACATGAACCCCAAACTATGTGAACAGTAAATGAAGAAAATATTCATGTACTTTACATCATGGAGTTGCATCGTACATATTTATCATATATGGCTTATAAAGGTCACTCAAGGGTAGCTACCAGTCTCCCCTCTCCATAGTATGTCCATGAGCTGCATTGAATCACTCAATACACTCGAGTGGGACTCTCTTTATCTCTCACAGAATTCTAGTGCCTCTTAATAGAAAATAGAGTATGAGAAGAGATATATATGGGTTTGGGAGTTTATTAAGGGATCAAACCACACCATCTTGATGGTGTTTCCTCCTTTTATGACCTCTCAATACCATACTGAGTTATTTATGCAATAACTAATATGCTATAAAATATATGAGTTATGCATAAAATTTACAAAAAAAATTCAACCCACATCCAATCTAACTCTCATGCATTTCATCAAATGAAATATAGATAATAATGATAGTCAATTGTAGGAGTTAATCAAACATTAATACATTAATGTTCCACTGTTATGCTATGGTAGTGGCTTATTATCATAAAACAACTGTTATGATATCATAAACTAACGCATATGATATACCTTAGTTTTCATGCAAATCATAATCTACGATATAATCATATTGTAAAAAATTATATTTTCCAATTCACATAAAATATTCATGGATTTTAGGACATATCACATATAAACTCCCACATTCACTAAGCCTCGTAGACTTTGTGTCATTTTACCTTATATTATATCACATATAATAACTTGTGAAACCATATCCAAAACTCCTGTTAGGAATATTTCAAAACACTTTTTGAAATCTATAATTAACTTTATTGTGTATCACATAATATGAAAGACCTTGTGAATAGTCATCCAAAACTCCTTTTGGATAAACTCTTAATCACTTTTAAAGCATCTCTCTATATCAAACTCAATCCTTATTTAATAAAAATATTGTGAACTCACAATCCTTTTTAGTATTGAAAACAAATACAAATTTCTAGATTCCTAAATCTAAGAAAAGTGTGGCTTCTAGCAAAGAATCAATGATACTCAAGATACAAATGGATTTATCTTGATCTACATAAAACACATGTATCTATATATTTGTGTCCATCAACTGCTTCATACATAAGAATTCATATTTATATAATGCCTTTGTCTAATACATAGAGTGATCATGAGACACAGAGTATATAAATCCCATATAACTAACTCATATGTTCTCAATTATTTGAGTATAGACTAACCAAGTCGATGAATAAATCACATTTCATTCACCTTTATGGTTGACCACATTATATTTCCCTCACTAAAATAGATAGTAACATCATATATATTATCTAGTTATAGTTATACACTTCCTATATATATTTTAATTGAGGTCCCATATATCATATTCATCATATGGGAGAACAAATCCCATCTTGGTTCATCTCCAACTAACAACATTATCAAAAATACACCTAACCACCCCATGATTAGCTAAGTGACAAGGATTGAGTAAAAAAATTATTAAAGTATGAAGGTTATGATGATTGGTATATCACCAATATAAAGTAGTGGAGACATCAACTATAAACTATTCACCTCAAGTATACTAAATACATGGTGTATGAAACTTTTTGCGTTATACTTTGTTGGTCATTCAATGCAAAAAAAACTCATTTTATGCCTCATGAGAATATTTTTTTATCCCAATACAATAATTTTAATCACACTAACCTTAATATTTTTTCATAACCTATAACACTTCATGACAAACATCAATTAGGGATAAATCAAAGTCATACTTTGAGAGGTCAATTATCATTACACTTTAAAATACATATATCGGTATATATGTATATACAACCAACATGGAATAATGATAAATTAGAGATTGACTTTTTTATAACATGTTACATTTTATATTCTTAAACTCCTTTAATAATACTTAACAAACCATAAAAAATATCCTATCTCACATATCATATATGATAGACTACTATATCAACTTTATGTTTGCTACACTTTTAGGGTTTTGTTAAACTTGTTATATCTCTATATAATTCCCACCATATCTCTATGTGACCATTTGATAAAACCCTACCACTAAACTCTTTAGCAGGAAACATATATGTAGTAAGATGTTTTGAATAATGGTGAGACTTAGGAAACATATTCTTAATGTTCAACTCCTTGAACATATTCAAACTCTTTAACTACACAACATCAAATGATATGATGTTAATAAATTATATTATCAAATTATAACTATTTATAAGTACATCATAATCATTCTTGGAACCCTTTCCAACAAACTTTACCATGAAATATTTTGGTTATTGTGACAACCTATGATGGTTGAGAAAGTCAGGGGAAATTTAAATTTTTTTCCTTGGGTGAATTGAGGGGGTCAAATAGTAATTTATATTATTATAAGATCTTGGATAATTTTTATGCCCACCCTATTGGTCCCAAAATAGGTTGTTTACCCTAGGTAAGGGGTTTGTTGAAATTATGAGTTGTTTGTGTTTTCATTGAATATTTTACATTTAATTAATTAAATATTAATTATTTTTGTGTGTATGAATGGTGATATCTTTTGAAAAGTGAATTATATTGAGATTATAAATTTGTGTTTGAGTCCAAAATAGAGGGTTTTTCATAGGAAATGTATAACCTTACATTGGGCATAAGGGTCAGGTCCATTTTATTTTTCTTTTTCTTTAGTTTTTTTCCCTTTTTCTTTTCTTATTTACCTTTCGGATTATTTTATATGATCCCAAATGTGGGTGTCGTGATCAAATGAGATGAATAAGAGGGGGAGAGAGAATGTATCATGCATTGGGTTCATCTAAGGATGTATATCGAGCTATTATGGGTGTGTGTCATGAATCCAGGATCAAAGTTTCGACATTGTACACCCATAGTTAGGCCATTATTTGGTTTTTTCCATAAATATCCATATTTTTTTAAGTTTGAATATTTCTTTTAGGAAGTTGGGCCCCCATAGGGTTAATCTGAAGTGTTTTTGGGAAAATTGGGGGTTTCATGGTGTTTTCAGGGGTTTTAATTTGGAAAATCCTGATCACATGATGTGTAGTTCATAGAACACATGTTGTATATTATTATTTTGGGTGAGAGGTTGAAGAATATGACTACATGATGTGTGTGTGTGTGTGTTTGGTACACACCATGTATATCAACTCAAGTTGTGATCGGGAACTCATCCAGACACCTTGTTCAGTGGTAATGTGGTTATGTAATGTACAAATCTAGACCCCATGTATAGTACATGGCCATAGGGTGTATGGTAGACTTGTCCAGCCCCATTGGGATACATGGTTAGACACCCTATGTAAGTGTAATTATATATAGGGTGAGTGTACTCCATGTAGTTGGGAAACTTACATGTCAAGTGGGTTATGGTACATGACCAGTGAGGATATTTGGGGTTATATTCCATGTACTCGAGGTGTACACTGTGTCATTTCCCTCCTTGGTATGTTTTGCTATTTTTTCACCCTACTATTATAATTTTACCTCTAAATAGTATATTCTAAATGTTTTCTCATGTATATTACAGTGGTGTAACCCTTTCATCATTTAGAGGCTATGTGGATGGTATTCTGTATTGGGTGATATTTTATAGGTGGATTTCCTTGAGGCTTTGATTTAGAATCCTTTTGAGGGTTGAGTTGAGATGTGAGGCCCAAGTAAGGGTTCTAAGCATATTGGTTATCTTTTATTTAAGAAACCAAGTGTCTTTTTTGAGGTTATTTTATATGGTTTTCAAAAGGAAAGATTGATTGGTATTTTTGATGAGATCATAGGATGTTACTTGGGTGTTATGATGAGTTTCTAGGGGTTTGTGTTATTCGGATCTCAAGATCTTATTTCTTGAGGTTTTGAGATCATGTATCCCAAGGTTGGGATCTGTTGGAGCCTTCAGGATAGGTTGACGTAATGGGATAGTGAGTAATATCATGTTTTGATGATATGAGGTTGATAAGGTTATGAGGGACCCTTAAGGTTTCCCTTATTTGTGGGTTTTCGATCTATGAGCAGTTGGGTTCCAAATATGGTTGTTGAGGATTCCCTTGTAAGTGAGTTGATGATCATGGATGGGTTAGATTTTGGAGTCACTGGATGAGGTTTCCCATATCAAGCATATCCCATGGTTTAATATGGATGAAATCCAGAGGAGCATTGTGGGTGAAACATGTTCTATTGACCTTGGGAGGGTTGATATTGAGTTTGACATTGGATAATTTGGGTTCCACCTTATAACCCAAAGATCATAGTGTGAGTCATTGTGGTTATGATGTTGAATATAGGTTAAGGCCTTGATTGACTTGGGTTCTGATGGATTATAAATTTAAGTTTTTTCATTTTAATGTCTAGGATGAGATAGGAGACCTATGGTATATTATTATACTATGTGTTGGACCTAAGACTTTTTGTATTCTCTCCTCTACTGGTCGGCTGGTGTTTGGAGGATCTAGGGAGCTAATAAACAATATCAATGAGTGGAACACCCCTATTTAGTATTATATCTAGTAAGGGTATTTAGGATCATGAGGTATTTAGTAACTAATATAGTGGGTTATGTTTTCATGGGATTTCAAGGCTCCTTGGTGGGCCAGTCAGGTAGTGTGAATTGATGAGTTGTAATATTTTCTTGGTTAGTTTTATAAGACTTCCATGTAATAAGTTAGTTTTTATATGAGGTTCAGATCCTTTAAATTTTGGTCTAATTATTTATTTTGGACCTAATATGGATACCTAATGATATAATGTATGTTTTTGGAGTTTTTGGGGCTTTTTCGGAGCCTAGAGTCCCAGTCTTTAGAAAATTCATTTGGGTCACACGGTTAATAGCAACAACGCAAACTAGGCCACACGGTTTGGTGAAACCGTGTAAGGTGGTCCAAGACTCTATAAAGAGGTACACGGTTTGAGGAAACCATGAAACCATGGGTGAACTCTCATGTGAAGCCTATATAGTTTTTATCAGATCCATATAGCATGGTTGATGCATGGTTTCTCAAATCATGTATCCTAACCATGCGGGGTCCCTTCTTAAGAAGTGGGAGGCACACGGTTAGTGAATGGTTTGGAAAAATGTACAACCTGGATATTTTGGGTAATTTTACCATTTTTCCATTAAATACATTTTAAATCACCCCCACATCCTTCTTCCTCTTTTTTCAAGCATGTAGGGGGTTTCTTCTCTCATTGAGCTCCCTCCTTGGCTTCACCTAGGTTCTTTTATAACTTTATCAAAACTCTAGTTCTATCTCTATTAATCTCATTGGATGCATGTCGGTAAGATCTTAATTCTACTCATGACTTTCTCTATTTTTCTATCTCTCGAAGGAGTTATTTAGGTGTAGGATCTTATGCCTTATTTTCAGGGTGTTCATTTGTTCTTCCATTTTCTCTCAATTTAGACTAAACCAAAGACCGATATTGGACGATTTCTACTCCATGGGCATAAGGTTAGCGGTATAGACTTTATCCCTCAAATTTGAGGTGTTTTATAATATGTGTCTTTGTTACACACACTAGTTTCACTATGAGTTACCCTAAAATTTAACGTGCCTTTAAATGGTTACCTTAATTGAGAACCTTATGACCTTATTAGGTTCCCTTAAATTTTCAGCAACTCTTGATGTGTTCCAACTAATTTATCATGGTGTTTATAAATATCTAAATGTCCAAGACATCTTCTCTATGTTTTTGGTGTGATTTTTAATTATGATACCATAAATGAAAATGGATAATAATTGTGTTGTATCACAGATAACACGCTTATCAATTTTAAATGAATTGAATGGATGTGAGTTGTACGACCATGTCACCTAATTAAATGGAACAATGGTTACACCCTTGTTATCATTAAATGTTAATAAGTTATGAATTTTCCATTATCTCATATTAAAGACAATGTTTACTTATCACTGTTATGATGTATGGGCATGGTGACCCACATAAATTTTTGTAAATAGGAATGAGAACCTTTATGCATGTTATATATATATGGTCATGGAGTCCCTTATGCTAATATGACACAAAGTCATGGAAACCCTCAATTATAATGATACATGGGCATGGTGACCCTATAGCTAGGATATGGCCAGGATGACCCTTACTATGATATACGGTCATGTCATCCCTAGTGATATGATTAGGGAATGAAATTCCTTATAAATGTGATATTAATCATGGTGTACCTGTTATTTTGATACTAGTAATGATGTCCCTTATAAATGTGATAATGGGTATGGCATACCTATGATTTTGATAATGGGAATGGTGACCCCATTCTATCGATACTAGGCATGGTGTCCCTGTGATTATTATACTGGGCACATCCACCCTTACTATTGTGATACCGGGCATGGAATCCCTTGATAATTGTGATACTCATGTTACAGCTTATGGATACATGAGTTATATCTCAGTTCCATGCTAGTAGTAGTATCCATATATATGGTTTCAAACATCACTATATACATAGTCTATATATTTGTATACATCTAGTTACTTGTTCAATGATTATATGGCTTAGGCTAAACCAGGTACTATCAACCTGGTGTCATTATGGAACTAGATCCATCCCTTTATAGATTTATTTCTACTTAACATATTACCTGTACAATTCTATATTATATACACTAATTGGATATTTATAGATGTCGTTGGTGGTGGCCTATTGAGCTTATCTCACAACCTATCCAGGATACTGATGGTACTCAGGAAGGCTATATACTTGTAGGTGTAGATAAGGGGAAATTTCCACTTATAGATGTGTGACTTCTTGCATGACTTATGATGGGATTTTGGTAGCAGATAATCAGGATGAAGATCAAGGTTCTTGTATAGACATTGTACATTTTTTACCTTTTGTATATCATGTACTATATAGAATTCATGCTAACTTGTATACATGTTTTCCTTATTTTATAGAGACATTAAATCATCATCTTATGTATATTATTTAGATCACTGCTTTTGATTATTATTTAGTTCTTGGATGGTTATATGTGCTTCCGTTGTATTTTATATTATTTATATGATCCATATATTTATCTATCTATTTCAATGTTGTGCTACTATGATCAAAGGGAATATTCTCCCCACCGACACACCCTAGGACCTCGTTTTTAGTCGATAACCTCTAGTGTATGAGGAGGCATTCTTGAGGACATTTGGCCCACCAGTTTGGGGCACCTCTAAGTGGCACCTGGGTTGGTACATCACAAATTTGTATCAGATCATCTTTCTTTTCTTTTTTCTTATTATTTGGTAATATTAGATAGGATATTAGGAATGTATTATGATTTGGTAATGATTTTTTCTTGGGAGTAGCTAACCCATGGACAGGGAATGGATAAATTACCTAGTATGGGATATGTTGTTCAATATTCTCCCTATTACAGTTGATTTGATTCCACCATTGGGTGATTTTCTTGAATTTTTATGTTATTATTTCTATTATTGAGGATTTTATTTTAGCATGGCCTGATGAGATAAGGGAATGCCATCTCATGCATCATTTTAGGCACATGTTATAATTCACATTCCATGCATTATGCCTTTCCATATAGGATTCATTTCTTAACTACATAAACTTATTATATGAGCCTTATATGATATAAATGTTAATGTAATAATTTTTTGTACAGGGGATTGAAAAACACAGTTGGTACTTAGAGTGCCTTTCATAACCTAAATAGTATTTTCATACATAGGCTATATTAGACATCTTAATCAGTCAACTATGGCACTTTGAGTCATGGACCATTGGTCACATGTATTGGAATGTGTTATGGTATGGATTAGGTGGATTCCAAACTTCGGTTCATGAGGTGTGTGGGCCCTTATGGATCAGTAGTGGTGACCCATTTGGTTCAATCGTTAAAAGAGAAATGTAATATAAATATGAAATTTAAATTAAATTGAAATTGTGTTACATATATATTTACCCAAACCTGACCTTAGTAGTGGGTAGTAGGTAGCATTCATTGTGTTCTATAAATTTTCTTATCACCCAAACCTAACACTTTGTGTAGGTAGAGGGGTGTTACTATTACATAGAAAGGGGTATACCAATCATATTCATGTATCTATGAAATTATCACTATTAAATCTAATATAAGGCGTTTTTTTTGTCATTTTTAGATCTATTCCACCATAATTTCCATGTGTCCTTCACTAGGAGGATGGTGAAAACCATACTCCAGAGGTGGTGGTCCCTAATCCACCAGTGATGTAACATCCCAGGTAAATAAAGAATATAAATTTTTTATATTTATTAAAATTTGTGAATTAAATATTAATTTTACCTTAAAGGGGATGATATGTTTTATGACATACCCGATACACAATAATAGGTTTCATTGAAAACTTACGTTTCACACAACATTGAGTTATATTAAAAAATATTAATATAAAATTATTATTTTAAATGGTAGGTAATGAATAGCCGTTGTATTAGCAGGAATGAACAAAACTAACCATATTATGATTAAATATGATTATTAAATGTTTTTACATTTATTAAATAAATTTTAGAGGCTTAAAATAAGAAATAATCTGATTTTAAGCATAAATAATCTAATATTCATTAAAAAGTTGATTTACTGCCTTTTGATGGAAAACCATCTTTAAATCTAGTTTTGGTCACTTTTATATGTTCTATTTGACAAAATAAAATTCTTCTTTAGAATTGGGACATCAAAATTTACTTTGGGTAAATTTTTTGTATTTTTCTGATAAAATTTATTTTTTAATGTATAGTGAAAAATATTGTATTTTAATTCAAAATTTCCTTTTAATATAATATATTTATAAGTTTATATTATATTTTTAATTAGTTTTAAATTTTAATTATATTATTTTTTTACCATTTAATCCAATGTTTTTCATTTTAAGTAATTTCACTTTGAAATTGGACATAAATAAGTGTCAATATTTTGATAGTTATTATTTCTTAAAAATGCGCTTTTTGTTTTAACAGTGGGAATTAATTTTAAATTAATTTCTGCCACTTCTGTGTTTTGAATTTTTAAGAATTTATTCCATATTTTTAATCGGGAGGTTCAAATTGTGTAAATAGGTAACTTTTATTTTTAGACAATATGAATATTTACTTCAGTAAAAAATTTATTTACCATGGTTAAAGGGTAAATCTGGTAAATAAGGGTAAAAAAATATTATTATTATAATATAAAATTACCCTAACATGTGTCCTAATCATATTGGTTAATACATTTCTTACCATGGACATACTTGGATCGATTTTGGGACCCCATGGAGCCACTTGGGAGTGATAATGACACTTTATATTAATTAATTTAAAGTAATGACAAAAATTTCATAAACATATATCTTTTAGTAAATCAATTTTTACATGGGGTTATATAAGTTATATATTCTACTATAATAAATAATTTGAAATATAAAAATATTTCCTACATCATGATTTTTTTATAATTTTTATACATCAAATAAATAAAAATATTTATGACACAATAACGATGCGGTGTTTACCTCATTAATGAATGATTTAAATAAATAAGATTATAAAGATTAAAACAATATCCAAAACATGTCTAATTCTTATTGGATGATTTTATTTCTAACATGAGTCCTATTATCTTCTACTTTAATGAGTATTGGACTTTTAGAAACATAAAATCATTATATAATAAAATAATATTTTCAAGCTTTCCTAAAGAGCCCCTCCTCCCCCTTATAAAAAGCTCTCACTTATAACTCATTCCACACACTTCTCAATCCCCTTTTCTCATCCAACCTCTACCCAATTAATCTCCCTACATTAATATTCCCCTCCTATAATCCTTCCCCTATGTAGAAGGCAATTCAAGTAAACCTTTTGGTTCAAACCAAAGGGAGATACCCAATTTAAAGGTAACGTCTTCTCTTAAGTTATTTTGTTTTATTTTACTCCTCAAACCCCATAAACTCTTTTTATTAATTTATTTTATAAAAACACCAGTATCCTCAATATTATAGGTTGTTTTATGAGAATTATTCAAACTACACTTACACACACATCCATTTAATGGGTAAAGAACATACTGTTTCTGTGGACGGCGAACTACTGTCTCACGAAATGATGATTGTTCAATATTCTACTACCACCTCTCATGGTGGCCATTATGATGGAACAATATTTATATATGATATATATTATTTTTATTTTTTCTATATGCTTCTGTAATTTTTATTTACAAACATACCTTTATGCTTTCCAATATGTGTAAATACGATAATTTCATTTGAGGAAGTGCGGACTACCGCCCCCTCAAAGTGACATGACTCATTCATGCCATACATGGAATGTATAAAGGATGGTGTTAATGAAATTATATATGATATTATACTTGAATTATAATATACCTATGTATCATTATTTTTTTATTCCATTAAACATGAAATAGAAATGAAAGTAGTGTCCATGCATACGTACAACTTACCGTCTCCATGAATGATACATTTCATTTCTTATATCCAAATGCTATGTACTATTATAAATACACATATATACTGGATATATATGATATATATGATATCTAAATAATGTATATAATTCTTTATATAATGGAATTTAGACCACATGTACAATTTATAATTATAACAAGTTCATTTTTAACTCAAGTTCCAAACATCGAAAAAATGTCCGATATGAACTCAAATAATTAAATAATTGTTATAGAAATGTAATAATTGATATAAAAGGAATAATAAAATTTAAAAATTTTCTTAAGAAACTATAAATTAACTTTATTTTATTATTCAGGAGATTAAATAATGATCGAGTCAAGTCAGACATGAGGTAAGGGGTTTCTTATCTCACTTTTAATTCTGTGAGATTTCCATTGTTCACCACTTATTTATTGCATGTGGTGCATTGTGTAATTCCATTTGATATATATTATAATTATTCTATTTATATTCATGGTATTATTTGATTCATTTTGTGGTGATTAACTTTTGGTCATACGACTCGATTGATTACAACGTGGTAAGGGGGTTTCATCTCACTTTTTATTCCCATGAGATTCATGCTATATTTTCCACTATTTCCTTTTGTGTGGTGTATTTACTAACAATGATTGTATTCTTTGTGTAATATACTTTAATATATGTATATTTACATATTCAATTTATGATCCTTCTTTCATGTGGTGTATTCTTTGTAAGTTGTCAAATCAGTAAGGGAACTTTTTAACCCAATTTCTATTCCTTGGGTTAATCTTATAATTCTTAATTATGTCATTCTATGATTATGTGTTGAATCACTATTTATTTATTAATTTTTTAATTTCCACTCATCTTTTTTTGGATATACTTTTGATACACATAATCACTCCATTGATAAATTCTCAAGTCATCGATATGAACTTGATAAGAGTAATTTTAACTCAATTTCCATTCATTGAGTTAAACATCCAAGTAATTGGTTTCGTCTTAAACAGAACATGTGTGAATGTCCTCTGATTGATTTACACTGAATATCCAATCATATTGAGTGTATTTATATTTTTCACACATTATTATGTAATTTATTTATCCTTAATCTAAGGATACAGTTTTTTATAAGGGATTTCATCTCAATTTACATTCCATTGAGACTTCATTGTTGTTATGAACCAATTCACTATTATATAGTCTATATACTGTCCTTTGGAATATTATATCATTAATCCCTTTATTCTCACAATATCACAAAGTTTTGATTAAATTTTATTCCTAAATTATTTGTATTCAAGTGTCTCTCGTTTTTTTAAAAACTCTTTAACTAAAATATCGTTTTAAAAGTTTTAAATATTTATTCTTCTAAATATTTCTCATTAATTTATATGTTTTCAAAATGGTTTTTAGGATTTATTTATATGGACATTAATTTTTTAAAATGATAATTAATTTAAAATCTTCAAAGTTGTATGGGACACTTTGATTCAAAAATCTCTTTATTAAATTTTTTAAATGGTTTTGAAAATGGTTTGATAAAGCATTGTTTATTTAAATATCTTGATTTGATATATTGTGATTTGAATGTGGAAATGTAATATTTTATTTATTCTTGTGTTATGTGTTATGATTATGTTATGGTTATTGGGCATTGTTTACGTATACGGGTGGTTTCGTGATAAACCTAGGGTGGGTGAGCCCGAGATAGCTCTCCAATGAATTGGGTAATGTGACAGAGGTAAACGTTAATGTTTCTCCTAAGAGATTTAGGAAATATTTTGTGATGGGTATTCCAATATAACTACCTATGTAGATGTGATAGCTAAAATGTAAATATTTTATGTATGCTACAAGTTAACTTTATGATTTATGATTTCTATATGTTATTCATAAATCTTATGATTTCATTAGGTATGTTATGATTGAAAAGTATGGTTTCATTGATTTGTATTTATTGATGGGTTAATGTTTCATTTCCTTATTTTATAACCTTTACTAATCTTTTTATGTTCATCCGAAGTTTTTGAAATGTTTTCCATAGTACTTAAAGATGAATAGGGTCAAGTATGGGATCAAGGAAAAGTTATGTTGTCTAAAACTTGAAACTAGAATGTTTCTTTTTAAGAGTTTTTATTTTATGAAAAAAATAGGTACTGAGTAGTAGTGTCTACATGTAATTTTCAAGTTGATATATAATATTTATGGAATAATTCTCTAAAACTATAAACCTAAAAAGATCCTCAATGTGAATTATTCATTTAATTCAAGATTATGTAATGTTTTAAGGTCGATTACTTATAAGTGATACCTCCATTAGTGCCACCTATGAAACATCTTCCTATTCCTGACACTGGTGATGATTCCCAGTTTTGGGGATATTTTTGTGGATTATAAAAACTATATAGGGATCTCTATACTCTGCCCCTTTTATGGGAGAGTTTACTCAGGAGTTCCAGTAGTAGCATCCACCCATGTTTTTTAGGGATGGAAGATTGCAGGATGCAGATATATAGCTCGAGATAGTTATGTATATATTTGAGCATCTAGAGACACCTCAAGATAATTGTAACGCCCCAACCCCAGCTACCCAGAGTCGGTGCATTACTTCGTAACATTGGCATGATCACAAAAGATCAAGTCTTGAAAGACCGATTAGTTTAGTATCCTTGGAAACACTAGATAAATTTGTAAACGTTACATTACATCATAAAGTGAAAAACTAAAATAACAAAGTCTCCATAGTCCACACTCATATCATCTTCTGACAATCCCTGTAGGTCATTCATAAAATACTTCTTCACATCCTGGAAAATATTAAAACATTGAAAGGGGTGAGCTTAGATGCTCAGTAAGGATAACAATATTGCGGAAGCTTTCATAAATAAACATAAAAATTTAAGGCAATGTATAACTAAAACAAAAGCCTTTTAAACTTGAACATAAACATAATATGGAAAAAGTAAAATGAGATAATGCCATTCACTTCTTCACATGGATATTCTACTGGTCGAATAATCACATGCAATATCAATAACCACTTTCATAATGAGGGAATGTATAATGCCAGATATTCTGAAACATTTTGTCAAGGCCTCGGCCAAGACGTCTAAAATGATTAAGGCCTAGGCCAAAACCATAAATCAAATTGGGAAAGGGCCTCGGCCAATTCCACGTCTAGTTGTCTCATGAGACCTACCGATGCAATTTTTTTAGAAGATACTTACGTTCAAAATTGATAAAATATACTCCAGTGTTTTTTTGAAAACATTATGCAAGCTTCTGAAAACAAAATTACTAATTCTGAGACTGCTTGACTAATTATAGGCCATGATGGGTCCACGCCCAATCCCTTCCTGTCCACCACACTCGAGAATCATGTTTTCTGAAAACATTTTTAATCTTGCGTTAAATACGTATAAATTTGCACTGGATTTTCATATATTTGAGAGAAATATCTCTTTTTTTAAATCATTTAAAAATCACATAATTATAAAATAAAACCTTTTGAATAAACGTAAAATTTAAAGGGGTTTATACACCGTATAAAAGAAAGTTGTGTATAAAACAAAATATGCCTCAATGAAAGGAGATTGAGACGAAGTCCTTACAAAGATCATTTTTAAAATAAAATAGATCTATTATGTGTATTCACTATAGGTACACATAAAGAAAGTAAAAATACAAAATAAGACACAATAATATCATGACATAATTTTAAAGTAGGAGATTAACCCAAAGAATGGAAGTTGGGTTAAGAAGTTCCCTTACCTCGTGTCTGACTTGACTCAACCGTTCTTTAACCTCCTGAATAATAAACTAGAGTTAATATATACCTTATTAAGAACCATTTTTAATTTCATTATCCTTTTTATATCACTTATTACAATGTTATGAACATTATGTAATTATTTAAGTTAATAACGGTCGTTTTGTCGATCTTTGGTACTTGAGTCAACAATAAAATTCTTATAATTACAAGTTGTTCATGTGGTGAAATATCCATTATATCCAGAATTATATTCATGATGTAGATATCATATATATGATATATATCCAGTATATACATTCATTCATAATGTCACGTAACATTTAGAGGTAAGAAATGAAATTCACCGTTCATGGAGATGGTAAGCTGTACGTACGCATGAACGCTACTTTCATTTCTATTTCATATTTAATGGAATTAAATCATAATGATATAAATTTATAATATAATTCCAGTATAATATAGTGTATAATACCATTTACTCCATCCTTTATACATCCCACATATGGCATTAACGATTCAAATCACTTTGAGGGGGCGGTAGTCCGCACTTCCTAAAATGAAATTATCGTGTTTTACCCATAATGGAAATCATAAAGTATGCCATAAATGAGAAATACAGAAGCATAAGTAAAACATAAACATATTATATATCCTATATAAATATAGTGACATCTTAATTTCCACCTTTGAAGGTGTTATATGAGTGTTGAACAATCATCGTTTCGTGAGGAAGAAATTCGCCATCCACAGAAACCGTATGTTCTTTAACCATTAGATGTAGGTGTGTGTAAGTGTAGCTCGAATCATTCTTATAACGACAACCTAGTATATTGAGGATACTGGTGTTGTTACAAAAGAAATGAATAAAAAGAGTTTAGGGGGTTGGAGAAGAAAAATAAAACAAAACAACATTAGAGAAGACATTACCTCAAAATCAGGTAACTCTTTTTGATTTGAGCCAAAGGCTTCCTTGGGAAGAGTTCTGCCCAAAGTGAGGATTCTAGGAGTAAGAGGGGGAAGTTGGGAGAGTATTTGGGCAGAGGTTGGCCAAGCCAAATGGCTTGAAAGTGTGAATGAGGTGGTAGAGGTGGGGGCCTTTTATAAGAGGAGAGGAGGTGCACTCTTGGAAAGTAAGGAAATTTTACATTATTATACAATGATTTTCGGATTCTAAAGGTCCCACACTTATATAATTCGTGGATAAGGTGATAAGGGTTCTAAATCTACCCATCCAATAGTCTTTGGAAAAGTTTAAGCCTTGTATTGTACATTATCTTTTCATTTTATTAAAATCGTTAAATAATGAGGTCATCGCTGCATCATAATGATGTCATAAATAATTTAAATTATTTAATGTCTAAAAATTATAAAAAAATACTATGTTGTAGTAAATTTTTTTATCTTTCCAATGACTATTTATAGTCAAAAATATGACTTGTATAACCCCATGTAAAAAATTTTTTAGTAAAATATTTCATGTTTGTGTCATTTTTTACTTTAACATTAAATAAAAGGTATTTATGTCATTTTCCAACTAAAGTGGCTCCATGGGGTCCCCAAGTTGACCCATGGATTGTCTTGGTCGGCCATGGCACATCCAATAGGGTTAGGACAAGTGTAAGGGTATTTTCATATTTTTATAATATCATTTTTACCTTAAATTTCACTAATTACCTTTAATCGCGATTAAGAACTTAAAAGTTACTATTCACCAAAAATTATTTTAATCTCATTGAACCAAATTTTACTTCTTAATGAAAATCATGTATGTCGGATTTTTTAAAATCAAACCACAGAAGTGGTAATATTTCATTTAAACGAAAAAATCAGTTATTTAACTACCACTTAGTGGTTTCACTATTCATCAAAAATTAGAAGTTCTCAGAAAAATACCAAAAATTCAACATAGGCTAATTTCGATATTACAAATCCAAAAATGAAGTCCATTTTGAAATAGAAAATTTATATAATTTCAAAACGTGGGTATTACTATTCATAACGGCTACTTTGATTAGTTGTGGTGTGTTAGAACTCGAAGTTGCGTACAATGCAAGCTATTGCATTATTGAATGAGAAGCGTATCGTGGAAGCTCGGGGTGTTACATTCTCCCCTCCTTCAATAAATTGCGTCCTCGCAATTTGAAATTTTTCTTTGAAAATAAAAGGTTGAAAAGAGAAAATACCTTTGTGGAAAACCCACATCGGAAATAAGATTAATAAAATTTAGCCTTAATAAGAGGGAAAGGGAAATGAAAAAGTCGCCACCAAATTATGATCTCAATTAGGAGAACATTGGTGGCAATTAGAGACATATAATTGGAGGAAAAACGTAAATATTTGTAGGGAGTGATTGAGGTCATCAATTACAATCAACTGTCAAATTGAGGGCCTCAAAGCCTTTAATCTATGTTGATTTAAAATATCATCAGTTCAACAAGACATAAGGTATTAGGATAACACATTTTTTTGTTTTAATATACCTTTAATAAAGTTTAAGAATTAATTCATTCATTGAATAAGAGATAGGTATATATATATTTATGCTTGACAATTAGAGTTTCAACCTTCAACTCATCTTTCACTCAAAAAGATAATAGAACTCAAAAATATTATACTTATCCTAATTTTATAAGGTTCCAAATGTTAACACATACCATTTAGATTAGTAAAATTATTTTGTAATAACCAGGGACTTCCTGTAGGCTAGTGGTAGGAAATAAAGGCTTGTCGCACTATGATTGTGGGTTCGATTCCTGCAGCTTTGTCCGACGCGATGGGTTATGCCCCACCCTACAGGTTGTCCTTTTCCTAAAACTATAGAATTTTAATATTCCAAAAATAATCTTCATAAATTTTTTAACCTTAAACAATACTATCCAAAGATCAACTTAATCTACTCCAACCTTTATAGTTATCCAAAATACCTATGTCCAGACTTTCTCTAAAAGTTCTCTTAATTCCAAAATCAATTTATCAGATTCCCCAAACAAATTAAAGTTTCTCTTTTTGTCACATACTGAAAATATGATTACCTTCATCATATTAAAACCTTACTGAAATCAACAAATACTGCAGTACAATCCTTATATATATATATCACATTATTCTAATAACCAGAATATAATCCATGAGTCCAAAATCACCAATACATTAATTATTCTGCTTCAACTGTAGTAACAGCATAAGATTTTCATTGATCCCTTGGCCTTTTCTGAGGTAAGTTTCCCTAACGCTTAGGACATTCATTTTCATAGTGCCCCATTTCCCTACAATTTTAGCATTCAACATTGATAGCCTCTTTCTTTCCCTTGCAATCACGCGCCTGGTGACCTTTTTCTCCACATTTATAACAAACTCTCATTCCTTTTAGGCAAGTACCAGGGTGATTCTTCCCACAATTATCACATAATGGAAAATCCTTCTTTCCCTTTTTCCCTTTATCTGTCTCTTGTTCCACCGTTCTCTTCTTCTCTTGCTTTACTTTGTTGTCATAAGACTTAGAGAATTCCTTTTCTGTCTTGATAGCACATGAGACAATATCTTCGTATGTTGAGAAAGATTGTGATACTAAAGCTCTACGGAGAAATGGTTTTAACCCATCAAAGAAACGATCAATCTTACCTCTTGGGTTACGTATATAATCTGCAGCATACCTCGCTAAACTTGTAAAGTTGGACTCATACTTTGCGACATTCTCATCCTCCTTTTGTCTCAGACTCAAAAATTGCCTTTCCATATCTGCTCGATGGTCATGAGGAAAGTATTTTTCTAAGAAAAGCTCTTTGAACTCCATCCATTCCATATTCGATACGTCATCATCTTCCTTTGTATTTTGAATCAATGACCACCATTGATCGGCATCTCTAGTGAGGAGGTAAACTACCATGATAACCTTCTCCCTTTCACTACTCCCCAAGGCATGGAATATTTTCTCTAAGGAGTTTATCCATTGCTCAGCTACTAACGGATTTGTACCCCCATTAAATGTTGGTGGTTGTTGCCTCATGAAGCGGTCTAACATTGATCCTCCACGTTTCGGATCAGGGTGATCCATACGAGTAAGGTTATTATTCATAACCTGAGTGAGTTGTCCCAGTATGGTAATAAGTTGATCAACACCAGTTGTATCTCCAGATCCAAAATAATTATCTTGAACAGGAGGGCAATCCCTACACAGAGTGCGTGCATTGATACGGTTTCCATTCCTTCCACTAGGCGCCATTTCTAAACAATGGCATAAACGAGATTACTTTATGAATCAAAATACATAATTTCGTACTTGTAAAACACTTAACACTAATTGAACTATTTATGGATATAATCCATAATCATAAAAAAAAAGTTTTCTTTGAGGAAGTATATACTCATAACCCTTCATAGTGGTTTGTAAAGAAAATGATAATTATCCTAAGCATATCCCCCGGGAGTGTCGTAACCAAGAGTGCAGCAAGGCCCGTTGTCGTGCACCAGTTCCCGTTCAAGTCTAGCTCAAAGCGGTGTTTTCGGGTTTTACCCCTAGGTACATCTGTGCCAGAGCCACCTCTACCTGCTCGTATCCATACGGGGATGTATTGCTCGGAAAACTTACAAAATCTCTATAATACCAAAATTCTAGGAAGTTATTATATACTAATCCTCAATGTCTATCTTTGGGCTATGTGCTCTAATCAGAGTTTATCTAAATCTAGCTTCCAAGTTTAGTACTAAAATGCATCTGATACCAACTGTAACGCCCCGACCCCAGCTACCCAGAGTCGGTACATTACTTCGTAACATTGGCATGATCACAAAAGATCAAGTCTCGAAAGGCCGATTAGTTTATTAGCCTTGGAAACACTAGATACATTCGTAAAAATTACATTACATCATAAAGTGAAAAACTACAATAACAAAGTCTCCATAGTCCACACTCATATCCTCTTCTGACAATCCCTGCAGGTCATTCATAAAATACTTCTTCACATCCTGGAAAATATTAAAACATTGAAAGGGGTGAGCTCAGATGCTCAGTAAGGATAACAATATTGCGGAAGCTTTCATAAATAAACATAAAAATTTAAGGCAATGTATAACTAAAACAAAAGCCTTTTAAACTTGAACATCAACATAATATGGAAAAAGTAAAATGAGATAATGCCATTCACTTCTTCACATGGATATTCTACTGGTCGAATAATCACATGAAATATCAATAACCACTTTCATAATGAGGGAATGTATAATGCCAGACATTCTGAAACATTTTGTCAAGGCCTCGGCCAAGACATCTAAAATGATTAAGGCCTCGGCCAAAACCATAAATCAAATTGGGAAAGGGCCTCGGCTAATTCCACGTCTAGTTGTCTCATGAGACCTACCGATGCAATTTTTTTAGAAGATACTTATGTTTAAAATTGATAAAATATACTCCAGTGTTTTTCTGAAAACATTATGCAAGCTTCTGAAAAAAAAAATACTAATTCTGAGACTGCTCGACTAATTACAGGCCATGATGGGTTCACGCCCAATCCCTTCCTGTCTACCACACTCGAGAATCATGTTTTCTGAAAACATTTTTAAGATTGCGTTAAATACGTATACATTTGAACTGGATTTTCATATATTTGAGAGAAATATCTCTTTTTTTAAATCATTTAAAAATCACATAATTATAAAATAAAACCTTTTGAATAAACGTAAAATTTAAAGGGGTTTATACACCGTATAAAAGAAAGTTGTGTATAAAACAAAATATGCCTCAATGAAAGAAGATTGAGACGAAGTCCTTACAAAGATCATTTTTAAAATAAAATAGATCTATTATGTGTATTCACTATAGGTACACATAAAGAAAGTAAAAATACAAAATAAGACATAATAATATCATGACATAATTTGAAAGTAAGAGATTAACCCAAAGAATGGAAGTTGGGTTAAGAAGTTCCCTTACCTCGTGTCTGACTTGACTCAACCGTTCTTTAACCTCCTAAATAATAAACTAGAGTTAATATATACCTTATTAAGAACCATTTTTAATTTAATTATCCTTTTTATATCACTTATTACAATGTTATGAACATTATGTAATTATTTAAGTTAATAACGGTCGTTTTGTCGATCTTTGGTACTTGAGTCAACAATAAAATTTTTATAATTACAAGTTGTTCATGTGGTGAAATATCCATTATATCCAGAATTATATTCATGATGTAGTTATCATATATATGATATATATCCAGTATATACATTCATTCATAATGTCACTTAACATTTAGAGGTAAGAAATGAAATGCATCGTTCATGGAGACGGTAAGTCGTACGTACGCATGAACGCTACTTTCATTTATATTTCATATTTAATGGAATGAAATCATAATGATATAAATGTATAATATAATTCCAGTATAATATAGTTTATAATACCATTTACTCCATCCTTTATACATCCCGCATATGGCATTAACGATTCAAATCACTTTAAGGGGGCGGTAGTCCGCACTTCCTAAAATGAAATTATCGCGTTTTACCCATAATGGAAATCATAAAGTATGCCATAAATGAGAAATAAATAAGCATAAGTAAAACATAAACATATTATATATCCTATATAAATATAGTTACATCTTAATGGCCACCTTTGAAGGTGTTATATGAGTGTTGAACAATCATCGTTTCGTGAGGCAGAAATTCACCATCCACAGAAACCGTATGTTCTTTAACCATTAGATGTAGGTGTGTGTAAGTGTAGCTCGAATACTTCTTATAACGAAATCCTAGTATATTGAGTATACTGTTGTTGTTACAAAAGAAATTAATAAAAAGAGTTTAGGGGGCTGGAGAAGAAAAATAAAACAAAACAACATTAGAGAAGACATTACCTCAAAATCGGGTAACTCTTTTTGATTTGAGCCAAAGGCTTCCTTGGGAAGAGTTATGCCCAAAGTTGGGTTTCTAGGAGTAAGAGGGGGAATTTGGGAGAGTATTTGGGCAGAGTTTGGCCGAGACAAATGGCTTTAAAATGTGAATGAGGTGGTAGAGGTGGGGGCCTTTTATAAGAGGAGAGGAGGGGCACTCTTGGAAAGTAAGGAAATTTTACATTATTATACAATGCTTTTAGGATTCTAAAGGTCCCAAACTTATATAATTCGTGGCTAAGGTGATAAGGGTTAGAAATATACCCATCCAATAGTCTTTGGACAAGTGTACGCCTTGGATTGTACATTATCTTTTCATTTTATTAAAATCGTTAAATAATGGGGTCATCGCTGCATCATAATGATTTCATAAATTATTTAAATTATTTAATGTCTAAAAATTATAAAAAAAATACTATGTTGTAGGAAATCTTTTTATCTTTCCAATGACTATTTATAGTCAAAAATATGACTTGTATAACCCCATGTAAAAATTGTTTTAGTAAAACATTTCATGTTTGTGTCATTTTTTACTTTAACATTAAATAAAAGGTATTTATGTCATTTTCCAACTAAAGTGGCTCCATGGGGTCCCCAAGTTGACCCATGGATTGTCTTGGTCGGCCATGGCACATCCAATAGGGGTAGGAAAAGTGTAAGGGTATTTTCATATTTTTATAATATCATTTTTACCTTAAATTTCACTAATTACCTTTAATCGCGATTAAGAACTTAAAAGTTACTATTCACCAAAAATTATTTTAATCTCATTGAACCACATTTTACTTCTTAATGACAACCATGTATGTCGGATTTTTGAAAATCAAATCACAGAAGTGGTAATATTTCATTTAAACGAAAAAATCAGTTATTTAACTACCACTTAGTGGTTTCACTATTCATCAAAAATTAGAAGTTCTCAGAAAAATACCAAAAATTCAACATAGGCTAATTTAGATATTCCTAATCCAAAAATGAAGTCCATTTTGAAATATAAAATTTATATAATTTCAAAAAGTGGGTATTACTATTCATAACGGCTACTTTGATTAGTTGCGGTGTGTTAGAACTCGAAGTTGCGTACAATGCAAGCTATTGCATTATTGAATGAGAAGTGTATCATGGATGCTCGGGGTGTTACAATAAGAGAGTGAAACTCACTATATATATGCTTCAAGGATCCACCAAATGCTAGTGGGATTTTCTAAATTGGGTGGTTCAGTATCGGGAAGTGACTTGGAGGTATTTCCAGTTGAGATTATATGACTATTTCTTCCCTAAGACCCTAAGGGTTGATCATGAAAGATATTTCATAAAACTATATTAAGGTTATATGAAATTTATGGACTATTAATATTATTTTATAGAGCTTTAGTTCTTTGCGCCCATCTATACTGTAGATGATCCATCAAAAGCGAGATGATTAGAGGATAGACTTAGGCATCCTATTCATTCTCAGGTGAATATTTTCCATTTGACTTCCATATTTGATATAGTGAACCAATCCCTTATCACTAATCAGAACCTGAGGGAAGCTTATGGTGTGATCCAGGGCGATTAAGAACCGAGATAGGTTATTGGTTTAACTAGCGGTCAAATGCAACGTTTTGAGACTGTGTGCATGAGAAGCGGCAGCCAGGTGACACTCGTTGATAGTTAATGGTTTGTCACCAATGTGGGAAGCCTAAGAATAAGAATCCCTAGTGTCTTAGATACTTCTACAGGAATTTCCCATCTGTTTCTAGTGAGAGAGGATTCTTATCAACTCCACATTTAGGAGTAGGATAAATAGCACCTTGCCAAGTAGGTAACTGGAGTAATATTGGTCATACAATAAGGGGAAGAGGTCGTGGTCATGGTATCTAGGCTTCTAATATATAGTGCTAGTAGAGCGAACCTACTCTAGGTAGACAGGGTGCAACATAGTGTCAAGGATAATTCCATATTTATTCAGTGCATCCCATGCCTGAGGAGTAGGGAATTGGGCCATCTACTATTTGAGGTACTATTCTAGTAGCCACTAATATAGTTTCTTCCCTTTTCGATACAGGTGCACAAAACTCCTTTATCTCTATGTCTATCTTTTAAATCCTTAGACTTTATGTTGACTACTCATGTAGCATTATGAAACATGACACCCCTTTGGGTTTATTTTCATTGAGTGTACGTTAGTGCAAGGAATTCCCCCTTGAGGTAGGAAACAATTGTTTCTTATGGGACCACTTAATCCTCGAGATTACAAGAATTGATGTCATTATTGGGATGGATTGGTTGGTTACTTGTCATACATATATGGATTTTTATCACCAAAGGGTGTCTTTTAAATCACCATAGAGTGGTACTTATATTCCTAAGGGAAAGTGGGATATCTATGATGGTAGAGCTAGACTAGAGAATCTTGGGATAGGTGGAGTGACCATCCATATTACTATCCTTTTTATGAATGATCAGCGATTACATCAGATTGAATTCCACCTTGTAGTCGATCAATTCAGGGATGTTTTCCCTAATGGATTTTTTATAATACATCCTGAGAGCGAGGTAGAGTTTACTATTGAGCTAGTTCCTGGATCTGCATTGATATAATTCCTCCTTATAGGATGGATACTACCAAGTTGCAGGAGATCAAGAGGTAGCTAGAGGATTTATAAGCTAAGGGTTTTATATGGCCCAATACTTCACCATGGGGTTCACCGGTCCTTTTAGAAAAGAATGTGGATGAGACCCTCGGGCTTTTTGTGGGTTACTGAAATTTAAATCATCTTACTATGAAAAACTAGTATCTCTTACCCCATATAGATGATCTCTTAAACTAGCTCAGAGGAGTGAGGGTGTTCTCAAAGATATACCTGATATTGGTTTACCATCATGTTCGATTCGGACCTTTAGATATTCCACATATATATTTATATAGTTGTTACATCTTGTAAGAGTATATATTTATGTTGTTATGTCTCATGAACATGATTACCATTTTTATTGCTTTTATGAATAAGGTTCTCCATCCCTATCTATATGCCTTTGTGTTGGTCTCCGTATGCGACATCTTGGTGTATTCTCATACTATAAGTAACCAAGATACCCATCCTGAGATCATTTTGAATACATTGAGAGAGAACCAATTGTATGATAAGTACAATTAATTTCACTTATGGATTGACAAGGTTTTCTCTCTAGATTATATTATCTCAGAGGCAGGAGTTACAGTTTACCTGAAGAAGGTGAGAGTTGTAGTTTATTGGAAGCATCATAAGAACGCCTTTGATATAAGAAGTTTCTTAAGGACAGATAGATATTATAGGAATTTTATACATTAATTTTCATACTTAGAAGCACATATTATGGGATTGACTAAGAAAGGTGTGAATTTTTTATGGTTAGATACCTATGAGATAGCCTTTCAGGAGATGAAAGTCAGACTGACTTCAATGTCGGTTCTGATTCTTCTAAATCCATGTAGGAGCTATATAGTATATTACAATGCATTAGGTATCGGGATGGGATAGGTTCTGATATGAGAATATCAAGTCATTGTGTATGGGTTTTGGTAGCTGAGGCCTCATGAGAATAATTACCCAATGCATGATCTCAATTTAGAAGCTCGGTTCATGTCTTTCATTATTAGAGGCATTGCCTATTGGGAGAGAATTTTGTGGTGTTTATAGACCGCAAAAATCCTCAGGTTTTTTCATACAGCATGACTTGAATCTTATCCAGTGAATATGGGTTGAATATCTATAGTCCTTTGAATCTGATCTAGTCTATATGATTGGGAAAGTCAATATTGTTGTTGATGATATGAGTAGGAGGACTCAGACATAAGTGGTATAGGAGGCTAGTAATGAGTGGTAACTTATGGACATGTTTTTTGAGATACACATATAGGTGAAGGACCGTCACGAACATTATGTACTTACATCACTATAAATGGCCTCTTCACTTATAGAGAGAGTGAAGATGAGGCAGTTTTTGGATCCTAAAGGCTTGGTCCTATAGGAAGGTATTTAATGTAAGGAACCACCTCCAAATTGTTTCATAGATGATGATGAAATCTTATGTATAGATGGGAATATCTGGGTTCCTATATACGTGGGGGAGGAGATGATGTGAGAGTCACATGCTTATCAGTGGGCAGTTCACCTAAGTATCTCCAAGATGTATCGTGATATGCACTAATAGTATTGGTGTCTAGGGATAAAACGTCAGATAGTAGGTTGTATTACTAGGTATTCCACCAGTTAGCAGGTGAAGTTAGAGCACAAGAAACCTACTAGCTTGTTACAGTCGTTACCAATCCTATAATGGAAATGGGAAGATTTTTCAATGGATTTTGTCATCAGCTTATCGAGGTCACCTCTAGGTAGTGACAAAATTTGGGTATTCATGGATCGACTGACTAAATTAGTCCACTTACTTCATATCTAGGAAACTTTATCAATTTATGAGATAAGAATACTATATATCCATGAGATTATATGGATATATGGGGTCCCTTATACTATCATTTTAGATAGGGACACTTGTTTCACATAGAGGTTCTAGCACGGGTTATATAAGGTTATGGGTGCACAGGTGCTTCTGAGCATATCCTTTCACCCTCAGACTGATGGAAAATCAAAGCAGACTATACAGGTGATATAGTACATGCTTTGGGAATGTTTCTTTGATTTAGGAAATTCTTAGTAGAATCATATTCCTCTAATCGAGTTATACTACTAAAAAAATTATCAGATGATGATTTAGATGGATCCTTATGAGGCCCTATATGGTAGTTCATGTTGTTCACCCCTATGTTGGCTAGAGGAAGTAGATCTAGCACTATTGGGTCCTCATCTCATTTAAAAGACTTCATAGTAGATTTATCTGATTAGGAAATGGATTTCTACCACTCAGTCTAGAAATAAATCTTATGACAATCATCGTGAATGACCTCTAGAGTTTGAGGTTGGGGATCGTGTTTTTTTACAAGTATCATCTGAACTTTTTCATAGAAAAATATAGAGTTAATGGAAGATGTCATCTCATTATGTTGATCCATTTGAGATCTTGGAGAGAGTTATTCTGGTAGACTATCGGTTGTTATTACCTCAGAGATATCTTTTCATGCATAAATTCTTCCATATTTCACAGCTTCATCATTATCATGTTGACTTGTCCCATACTTTTGATCCTGGTGATGTTGAGTTAGATTCTGATTCTTCTTGTGAGGAGTATAATATATGCATCATTTATCAGAGCATGAAGGATCTATGAGGCCAATATGTCCCTTTATTATGGGTATTGTGGCGGCATGGTCGAGCACAAGATAAGACTTAGAAGAGGGAGGTTGACATACATGCTTAGTGGAAGGAACTTTTCTTAGACAACATTTCACCACCCTTGGAAGGGGAATTCGGTTACAAATTTCTTTAAGGGTGGAAGACTATAAGAAACTGGTTTTATATGAGGTATGAATCCTTTAAATTTTAGTCAAATTATTTATCTTGGACCTAATATGGATAAGTAATGAGATCACAGAATTTTTGGGAGTGTTTGGGGATTTTTTGGATCCCAGAGGCCCAGTTTTTAGAAAAGACAGTTGGGTCGCATGGTTTGTAGAAACCATGTGACCCAAGACGCATGGTTTGGTGAAACCATGTGAGGTGGTTTAGGACTCTATCAATAGGTTAATGGTTTGAGGGAACAATGCATCCAGGGGAGTATGCTCGTATGGGGGGTATATGATTTTTAGAAGATCTAAGTAGCATAGTTTGCGCACAATTTCTCAAACTGTGCTGCCTAACCATGCAGGGTCCCTCTTTAGGTAGTGGGAGGCACACTGTTGTCACATAGTTTGGATAATTGTGTGTCCAAACCATGAAACTAGATATATATTTTTTTTTACCATTTTCCCTTAAATCTATTTTAACTCATACCCACCTCTTTATTCCTCTATTTTTCAGCATTCAGGGGGTTTCTTCTACCATTAATCTCTCTCCTCAGATCCGCCTATTTTATTCTATAACTTCTTCTTCTAGAATCTAATTTGATCTCTATTTATCTCATTGTATGTGCACCATTAAGATCTGCATTCATATTGTGCCTTTCTCTATTTATCTTTCTCTCAACAGAGTTATTTAAGTGCACACTCTTATGCCCTATTTTCATGGAGTTTTTTTATTCATCCATTTTCTCTCGATATGAACCAAACCAAAGGCTAATACTGGATGATTTATTTTATATAGTAATAATTTAGGTGGTCTAGTATTTATCCATAAAAGTTGAGGTGTTTTATAATATGTGTCGTTGTGCCACACAATGATTTCACCATGTATTGCCCTTAAATTTAATGCGCCTTTAAATAGTTTCCTTAATTGAGAACCTTGTAAACTTATTAGGCCCCCTTAAATTGTTTCCAACCCTTAAGGTATGCCGACTAATTTTACATGGTGGTTATAAATTTATAAATTGATAATTTGTCATCTATATGGTTTTGGAATGATTTTTAATTATGATACCTTAAATGATAATGGATAATTATTGTTTTATAGCATGGATAACACACTTATCAATTTTAAATGAATTGAATGGAGTTGAGTGGTACGACCACATCACCTAATTAAATGGAAAAATGGTTATGCCCTTATTATTATTAAATGTTATTGAGTTGTGAATTATCCATTGGCTCGTATTAAATCCAATGTTTACTTATCACTATTATGATGTATGGGCATGGATACCCTCATAAATTTTGGTAAATGGACATGATGAACCTTATGCATGTTATATATATGGGCATGGATCATCTTATGTTAATGTGACACAAAGGCATGGAGAACCTCAATTATAATGATACATGATAATGGAAACCCTACAGCTATGATATGGTCATGATGACCCTTACTGTGATATAAGAGAATGGCGTCCCTAGTGATATGATAAGGCATTATGTCCCTTATAAATGTCATATTGGGCATGGAGTCCCTATGGTTGTGATACTAGGCATGACATCCCTTATAAATGTGATATCAGGAATGGAATCCTAATGATTGTGATATTGGGAATGGTGAACCCATTTATGTGTTACTGGGAATGGAATCCTTATGATTATGCTATTGGGAATGGCGTCCCTTGATACTTGTGATACTCATGTTACAGATTATCGATGCCTGAGTTACATCTTAGTTCCTAGATAGTAGCAGTTTACATATATATAGTTGTAGACATCATTATGTCACTACAAAATATTTAACTTTTTCTAACAGGGACATATCTGTTGGTAAAAGTACATTTTCTGTTGGTAAAACATTTTACCAACACATATGGCTCTGTCACTAAACTGTCGGTAAAAACTCTGTCACTAAATTTTTTTATGACGGATAAAATAATTCTGTTGCAATAATAATAATACCAACAGATAATATATATGTTGGTTAAAGTGTTTATTAAAATATTCTTATGACAAATTTTTCTGTTGGTAATAATATTATCAATATATAATATCTATTTATAAATTACATTTGAATAAAAATTATAAATTTTTATTTCTAGTAAAATTTCATATTATATTTATTAATTTATCATATATAATTCATCTGTTTTAATTATTAAATCAACGAAAATTTACACGAATATTCAAACTTAGAAAAAAATAATTATATTAATACAGAAATGTAATACAAAATTAATCAATAAAAAATACAGGATTCATCCCCCTACAGGATCCACCCCCCATGGACCCATCCATGTACAGGACCCATCCATGCCTCAATACTGGCGAGTGAGATCCAGCACCAATGACACATCCATGCCTCAGAATTAGCAATCCATCTCCAACTATACCATAACCTTCAGCACACCAGCACCAGTGACCCATCCATGCCTCAGGACCAGCGAGCTAGCTCCGACACCAATTATAAACCTCAAGTAGATACTATACTAAAAGCTTCATCTCTAAGATCTTCACCCCACACAACCAAAGAGCATACAAAAAATGAGTGATCTCGAGAAACAAATTGAGTCAGCTCCTATACTAGCTAGAAAACTCAAGTTGGTGCTATGCCATGCCCTTCATCTCTAATATCTACATCACAAACAACAAAAAATCATACACAAAAATTAGTGTAAACTATCTGAATGAATTGAAATAAAAATATAAATAAATGAAAATATAAAAAATAATTTTCATAGTGAGAATTATTCATGAAAATAGTGAAATAGGTTGATCCAATACATGTTGTTCAATGAAACAAGAAACCAAACAAGTGTAAGCTCATAACAACTAAGATTTACAAAAATAACTATAAAGGCTGAATTTTTTCACTATTATTCAGGCTTAGAATAAACATAATGGAATAGATATAAGAAACAATGCATCACACACAAATTACCTCACAAAGAATCTGAGATAGGAAAGTTCAGTGAGTGCTGGGAAGTGTGGGTGATCAAGGAAGGGACCCGATGGGTCTGTGCCTACACCACACATGGACAATGCACTGATGTCAGGTTCAAGTAGCTGCTCATAATGAGGGAGTGGAGATCCGTGTAGGTTTGGAGAGCCAGGAAGGAGTTGCACATCTCTTGGATAGCTGACGGGTTGAGGGCGTGCACTGGTTGATGTTAAGGTTAATGAGTCCCTCCTCTTTGTGGCACCCGGGAAACTCCCACACCTCATTCTTCCTTTTGGTGCTATTCATGAGGCTGGGGGACATCACATACAAGGATATATCAGTTATTTTCTAGCAGTAGTACAACCCTAGAGACCGTAGGTGTGGGAACCATGTTGAAAAAGACAACACACTCACGTCTCCAGCTTATTGCAGTTATTCCCTATGGCTTGCAATGACCTATCGGTTGCAGCTCTTATGCACCCACAAAGGCTCAGGTGGTTCAATTGTGTGTAGAACCCAAATAGATATGGAATAAAAGCATCACTGAATGCTGAGAAACCATTGATTTTTAGCTTGATGAGATTAGGAGAACCATGATCCAGCCTACAGAGAGCACGATCTAAGAGCTTGAAGCTCTTGCTAAGGTCCAGCTCCTAGATATCAGTGCAACACCTCATTAGTGTCTCCAGGAAATCATCCTTGAGATGTATCTTTTCCTGGTGCAAGGTCAATGCTTAAATATTTTTGGATTTGAAATCGAGAGACAGGATCAAGATGTTCATGTTGTTCTTTCACCAGGATAGAGAGAGACGAGTAAGTCCCATGGACAGAGCATCCCTCCACCCACTTTAGATGCCTGATGACATGATCGTAGACCAAACATCCACATGAGAGACCAACCATCCACAATAGAGATGATTTGTAGCAACAACTCCATGGGAATATCTTTCCCCCCAGTGAAGGTCTCGCACTGCATCTCCCCACCTTCTTCTCTATTCCTAAGGCCCTACATCTCCCTGCCTTCTTCTCTATTCCTGATGCCACCAAATACTATCATCTCCTGGAAGATGCGATCTAGGTCCCCGTCATTCTACTCTTTTGAGAAAGCATGCAGGGAACCAAATCCTGCTCCTTTTTGGAAGGCGTGTGCTTTCCTCCAATGATTAAAACCAAAATGGAGAATCTATAACTAAGATTAAAACATAAAACTCACCTTTTCCCCATAATTGAATACATCATGTAATGAGAATGTCCATCTCTTGGAAGCCTTCAATAATGGCCTTTAATCTCATCTCTAGAGGGGTGAAGGTGATTCCCAAACTTCTAGCTTTCTCATTGAACACCTGGTATGTAGGGTAAAAATGTTTATCATCTATGCACCTTTGAAGAGTGGTATGGAAGCTACTGAACATCATAATGCATGTATGGTTAATATTTTTGATGAATTGGTGATATTGTAACAAGTAAAGATTATATGACTCTAAACCAATAAACGTAAACTAATTCCAAAATGATTTTCTAAATTCTAGAAATTCCAAATGATTGTAAAAAGAGTGATCAAATCACAAACCAGTGGAAAATTCAATTAAGGAATGCTTTCATAATTCCCATAAAAACATAAACAATAATCTGCATCGACTGATTCACCTAAAAAAGGGTCAAAACGATGAGAATACAATTTCAAAACATAGGAATTTACCAAGTTCATAAGAAATATAAACCAATAAACATGAACTAATTCAGAAATAGATTCCTAAATTCCAAGAATTCCAAATGAATATAATGAAACCAGTGAACAGATCACAAAACAGTGTGAAATACACGCAACAAATGATTGCATATTTCTCATATAAATATAAATAAGAATATTTACATATTGATTTATCTAAATCTAGGATTAAAAAAATGAGAATACGATTCTAAAACATTCGAATGAACACAACAGATTTACACATCTCATTTTTAGAACCAATAAGAAAGTTATTGACACAAAGAATCATCTACAACAATAAAGAAATTAGGGCAGCAGCAAATAGGGATTAAAAGAATCGGAATAGAATTTATTTATAACAGTAAACATAAAATGGGTTTTAGAATTCAAAAAAAAATTGAGATATTCAATATGGTTAGAAATAGAAAACAGTTTCCATACAACCAAAGGAAATCAAAACATAACCAGAAACAAAACATTTAGTGATTTTCAAGTCAAAGTAAAAAAAACATGGAAAGTAGTAATATACTAGAGAATTTACGTTATTTGGAAAATTTTCTTATTTTCACATGGTAGGATCATCAGAGGATTTACTATTAAAGAAGAAAAATACAAGCAGTGTGAAGGAAAAATATAATCATAACATGACCACACAAGGTATCCATAGGCCACATTCTCATTGAACAAAGATCCCACAATAAACCCAGTATCGAGGGGACAATGTAAATAATCACTTAGGATGAACTTAGTCATTACACATGACAAACATAAAGAAAATAAAGAAGGTAAAAAACTCAACAAGTGATGAAGAATAATAAATAACTGATCAAGACCCATTTAAATTAGAGACTTGAAGGTTAAAACCGTTGTTTCTCCCACCAGATTTTAGTGGATGGCTAAAGCATCGGGTGGGAGCCAACTGTAACCCACCAATTTTAGTCAGCCTCCCTGCATCTATTTTTCTCTCCTAAACACCTATTAATTCATGAACATAGTTAAATTATATAAAAATACACATGAAAAACTTTTTTGGTCATTAAAATAATATTTTATAATACATAGGAAATCACACCAAAAATTTCACACTTGAACTACATCTTAAAAATGTTGGTATATTCATGAGTTATAAATTAACTAACAGATAAAATCTTCATTATTTTTTTATGATTTTAAATGAATATGAAATTATGAAGTTTCTTTATCAATTAAAAGAAAATATAGAACACTGAATATGGACTGATACACATCTTCAATAAGAAATATAGTTCTTTATATCAAGATATTTGAATGAGTGAAGAAAATCATTTTATCAGTAATTAAAAGAATAATCATCAATGGAAAATTAAATGTAGAAATTGTAGGTATCCCCATGAGTAATATAATATTCTTAAATATTGGCCTGGATTTTAAATCACAATAAAATTATGAATTTTCTTTGATAAACCTCATTTCAATTATATTAATAAAAAATAACTTGAAATTACTAACAAGTATTACATGTATCCCTGTTATTAAACCAAACAATCATTTAATATGTGAAGTACAAATATTAAATGTGTAAGTCAAACAAAATAGGAATTACTAAATCAATATTTTCATACACAGGTGCTATGATGACTAAACCATGGTCCCCCAGATTCCATGTAAAGTGTTTCTAAGTATCTAAGATAACTTTTAAATATGAACTATAAAATCACCCCAAACATTGCAGCACTAAGAATTGAAAAAACAATGGTAACTCTAACTGAGGCAATACAACGAACACCTAAAGTGCATCTATGCCAAATCAAAGCATCAAAATAAATAAACCTAAACAACTATTCCAAATACAGAGTACCAAAATGGAGAAAAAAACATGGTAAGGAGGAAAAATACCATATCAACATAGAATGTATTCCTAACACAAACATGATATAAATTTATAAAAATGAAGAACCAAAATGAAATCAGATACTGAAAATGATACTGGAGGGTGATTGGGAACCAAAGTAGAGAAGTGAGAATCTAGACAGAACCGATGAACAACCGATGTTGACATGGGGATATTGGGTATCCTATTGGAGGGTGATTCCGACAAGGGGACTTCGTGCAAGGATGTCATTTGGGAACATGGAGGGGGTTCGTGTGATAATGTCTGAGGGTGATGCTAGCCGTGAACAGGGAGGGGGTTCTCTTGCGAATATGTCAATGATAAACGCTGGTGGGGAACAATGAAGGGTTTCCTATGAGGAGGTCTGTGGGGAAGGTTGGCCATGAGGAACGCTGGCGGGGAACGACGAGGTAGGGTTGGGGAAGGGAGTCGCGGGGAATATTGGGGAGGGTGTTTTGGGTCACATCATAGTTTTTATCTTCTTTTTTGCTTATATTTATTTATATATATATATATATAATGAAAAAAGTTATGAATTTATATAAAAAATTATATTGTATAAGGATTATGGATATTTTAATTAATTACAAAATTATGGATATTTTAATTAAATATATATTTTTATTATCAAAATGAAATTCTTGTAATGGGTAATATATATATATATATCAATATATTTAGTTTTTGGTAAAATATTTGAAATTATTGAATAATTTATTGGTAACGGATTTTTTTAATGGTAAAAGATTCGTTGATAACAATAACTATTAACAATAGATTCATGTATCGGTAAATTAGTTGATGGTATTATTATGATAATACAACAGATTTAAATGTTGGTAAAAGATTTGTTTTAAAATTTCACAGTTCTAGGCTCAAAATGATTTTTTAACATCAAGCACAAATTAATTCATATTCAAAGAATGTAAGAACTAATAAAAAATAAAGAAAAATCTCATGTTGACTACTGTTATCCTATGAATTGAATTGAAAAAATCATCCACCTTATCAAAAATCATGACCATGTTGATATCATCAAAACAACTATTCATAAAAGATAACAGAAAATATTAATTGCAACATTAGAGTTCAATGAAAAGAATGAAACCTGATGAAAAATTAAATAAGTGGATCTAATGAGATCCAAGTCGAGCAGGGTGATCCATATAAAATCCATTGATCTACAAAAGAAAGATTATCACACTTTTTTTCATTGATGTCCAAGTGGATTATTCCTATAACATTACTTACAAAACAAAATGATTAAACATGAGATTATAACATTTAAGTTCAACAGGAAATATAAGCAGGTTAAAAATTAAGGGATGAGTGATGCAATAAATTCCAAAGGCCAAATGTTATTTTTTGTATGAATTTCATTGACACCTCACACTAATTCGAAAGGAAACACAAAAAACATCATGTAAAACTAAAATTCCAAAGAAAGAGCATCCCACTCCCATGACCAAATACTAAACAGACAAACATGAAATTCAATTATGGTCGCTTAAACCACCAAATTTATTTACGATACAAAAAAACTAAAAAACAAAATTCCCCTTAAGTAAATCACATTAGAAATTCAAGGTATTGTCCATGGGAAGAAATACTAAATCCATGAAAAGAAAAAATAACCACTCACCATTGAGATTCAGATTTCTCTTCCTCCTTCACGATGAAATTCTGATTACGGAAGGGA
The DNA here is from genome assembly GCA_963277665.1 of Viscum album. Lineage (NCBI taxonomy): Eukaryota > Viridiplantae > Streptophyta > Magnoliopsida > Santalales > Viscaceae > Viscum > Viscum album. Next base: position 1,998,238,501 of record OY728151.1, read on the forward strand.
TTCAAAATGACGGGAGGACCTAAAACATGAGGCTATGACCTATGCATATTCTTGGTTGCCCCCTTCCAATCCTTGTCTAGATTCCTCGGGCAAATCCCTCCAAATATCCTCTTCTCATGTAGAAAGTTTCGACATGCGTGAGCGATCCCGAAGGAGTCCAGCATGCCACCAACGACAAAATCCACGTTGCTCATGTTATAGGGAGTGGTAGATCTCCTAGAGCTTGATTGGGAGTACGATTCCTGGAGATAGGAATTTAGGGTTTTCTAATCACCCGCGAGAAGCTCAGAACAAGCAGAAATTGGATGGGCATTCCTCTAATAGACAAAAATTATATATTTATAAAAGAAATTAATTATTATAAATACATCCACTTCTCTATAATTTATTTATAAGATTATAATTTATTTGGTTAAAGAAAGCATAAATTTGAATCATTTATTAATAATTTTAAATTATATATATTAATTTGATCAAACATTATTAAATTATCAATTTTTTAATTCACTATATAAGCATATATTTTTATTAACAAATGACTTTTTATACAAAAAAATTAATAAAAATATATTAAATTTTTAGTAAAATATTTGTTGATAATGAATAATTTATTGTAATGTATGTGTTTAATGGGAAAATACTTGTAATTAATAATAAACAATAATAATATATTCATTTGTTTGTAAGACAATTATTGGTGTTGGTATGATATAGCGACAAATTTAATTGATGCTAAATCATTTGTTGGTATAAAATAGTTAATAATAACAAATGTATATGTTGGTAAAAATAATTGTCACTACTGATAATGAATATCAAAAAAATGATATATCTATTGGAATTACTCTTTTTTACCAACATATATATTATTCGACACAAAATTTTTGTTGGTATAAGTCATTTTTTTGTAGCGTGTATACAATCCATATATATGTATACATCTTGTTACATGTTCGTAGATTATTCATCTTGGTTCGAAGTAGGTAATTTCATCCTTGTGTCATTATGGAACTATATCTGACCCTTTACAAATTTATTACCACTTACCATATTACATGCACACTACCATATTATATTCAATAACTAGATATTTATAGACACTTTTTGTGGTGTCCTACTGAGTTTATCTCACACCCTATCCAGGTCACTAATAGTACTCGAGAAAACTATATGATTTTAGGTGTAGATAAGGTGAAACATACACTTATGGATGTGTGACTTCTTTCAGGACTTAGGATTAGAGGTTGGTAGCATATGATTAGGATGGATATCAAGATCCTTGGATAGATTTTTTCCATTTTTCCCTTTTATATATCATGTTATTTATAGACTTCCTACTACCTTGTATACATGTTTTTTCTATTTTATAGTGACATTACATCATTATCTTATGTATATGATTCAGATCACTACTTTTGATTATTATTTAGTGTTTGTATGTTTATACTTGCTTCCACTATCTTTTATATTGTTGATATGATTCTTTTATTTATCTATATATTTCGTTATTGTGATACTTTGACTAGAGGAAATGGTATCCCCATAGACACACCCTAGGCCCTAACTACTAGTTGGAAACCTCTGACATATGGGGAGGCATGCTTAAGGCCATATGGCCCACCAGTTCAGGGAACCTCTGAGTGGAACCCAGGTCACAAAGTCGCATTATAGGACTGGATAGGTTCTCCATTGTTGACTTCTATTTCCTATTTCTAGTTAAATTCATGTTATTAGAGTCCTTGAGCCCAATAGTATGCGTTGTTGCCTTTTATTCCTAGGATGAGATTATAGGGCTTGGTATTCATTCTTGTTGATGTGCTAGACATTTGGATCTCCCTTACGATCTCTCATATGTGCTTAATGTGGAGTGGCTATGTGAGCCACATGTTATAAGTCCTTTGAAGGGGGCCAGAGCGAGGGTGGATTTAACTTGGGTTTCAAACTAGATCTTGAGGTTCACTATTTTGTTTTGTTTATCCCTTTTTTATTTCTTTAATTATAGTTATATTTTAACTAGGTTGGGCATATCATGTGTGCATTCACTTTTATATGATATAAGATGTTAGGTCCACTGATGGGTGTGGATTTCTAATATTTATTTCTCACCCCTTTTATGTGAACTTTAGTGTGTGTTCAGACCTTGTGTATTCTTTCAAATAGATCATGGTTTTCATGATGGATTGGGTGGAGGTCCAATGTTACATTATCGACTAGGAGTACTTGTGAGGAGTCTGGGGATCGAGATGGAGTAGTTCAACCATTATTTGAGACTAGGAATGTGGTACGGCTAAGATTTGGTAGTGTATTCTTTTGTATTTTCTTTATTTTTTTTATATGTGGTCATCCCAATGGGAAACTAGTTGTTGATGTGTATAGCATGACTGTGAGTTTTTATAATACATTTCATTTATCATATCATGATTTTATTTTGGATATTTATTTATTTTTAATTTAGTGTTCATGGATGTGTATGAGTTTGGTTATTTTTATTATTATTTCACTTTTATATAAGGTAATAATATCCCTATTTTATCCTTTTTAGTCCCTCCCCACTAGTAAAAACCCTTTGGATTATAGAGAGGCACACTTGAGTCCCTATCATGGGCTAGATCGGGTGAATGGTCAGGTCTACCTAGGATGATTCATGAAAAAATGGTATCATATCTTATCTTATTTTTTGATTTGGGTATTTGGTAGAGGGGTGGTTTAGAAATGTATCTGATCTTGTGATAAAATGTGGACTTGTGCCTCATGAACACCTTTTCTGATGGAAATAATAGGTTTCCAGGTTATGGTATTTTTACTATTGGTTTCCATTTTTATGGTTGTATGATTTCACCTTGTGTGATGCACTTGTGTTTTGGATTTAAGATTTATTGGTTTTGGATATTAGCCCATTTTTGAAAGTCCTGTGTACATGAATCATACTATGCATGTAGGATTCACATGATATATGTGTGAATATGTCTGGTTCCATTGATGATGGAGGTTTATATGTTTAAAGTGTCTACAACAACCTATATGGTGTTGTTCTATATAGATCATTGGTGTAATTTTACTAAACTGAATAGCATATGTTTTTTCTTTTGATAACAGGTAATGTGGATCTTGTGGTGAAATATTTTTTGGTGATGGAAATACAATCCCTTCATTGAGGGGTTCATATAGATCTTTGTGGGTTGGTGTGGGCTTGGGTTCCCTATGCTGGTGGCATGATAAAGTCAAGGATACCTAAGAGATGTTAGGATCGATATCAGGTTATCCTGAGGTGGTGGTTTTTATAAAAAAAAATTGTTTAGGTTGAGTTTTACATGGGATTGTAAGATTGGTAATTGGGAGTGATAATAATTTTAGAAGGATGCATGAGTAGTGGTTGCCCATGTGGTTGGTTGTGGAATAAGGTAGATGCCTCATTTTTTTAATAGGAGTGTTAAGGGTGCTCTGGCTTGTTAGTACTTAACTACGTGAGGAGTATGGTTGGTGTTTTGGGTGTGTTATCCTATTTGTGTTTGGTCTTGGCTCATGTGATCATGAGTCCAATTTTATATTCAAGTTATACTGGAATGTGTAATTATTGTATTCGAGTGAGTTTGAGGAGGTTGTCACTTGAGGAGGGTGTAAGGGAATATACATGGTAGGGATCACACCATTGGTTTTTGGGGGTTTTAGTCCTTGTTTTAGTGGGTTGTTGATTGTGGGAAGTGTTGTTCCAGGTGATTTGGGGATGGGAAGTGGTTAGTGTTTCGAGTTGGATCTTGGGTGTGAGTGAGCCAAACATGTTTAGTCATCACATCCAGTGGTGGATATAGAATTGGTTGAGGAGATTAATGTTTAGTAATGGGGTGATTATAAGGATTATTCTATGGTGGGAAGCATATTGTTGGTCATGTATGAATGACCCTCATGTTAGAATCATTATAGGTGATGTTATACTAGTCTGTGGATGGTCGAGGTAGCATTGGATATTCCAGTGTTTAGGGTGAATATTGTAATTTGGTTGGACACTGAGGCTTCTCAAGGGTGATAAGTTTTATGGTGGAGTGGTTTTGATGGCCCACATCATCACAGATTGAACAAATCATGTGAAATTTTAATTTTTTTCTTAGGTTTTTAAAGGGGAAAATAGTATTTATCTTGTCAAAAGATCTTGAATAATTTTTCTAGACATTCTATTGGTCCTGTAATATGGTTTTTACCCTAGGGTAGGGTTTGGTGGAATTCTGAGATGTTCTTATTTTCATGGAATATTTAATATTTAATTAATTAATTATTAATTACTCGTGTGCATTTGAATGGTGATATATTTTAAATAAATAATGATATTAATATTATAACTTCTTGGTTTAGTCTGTAATTAAGGGTTTTTCCTAGGCATAGAATAACCTTGCATCGAGCGTTAGAGTCGAGGTTGTGGTCTGTCCCCTTTTCCTTTTATTTTTATTTTTATTATTTTATTTTTACATTTTTCTTTTATCCTTTCCTATTTTGATTTTTTCTTACTTGTCTCCCCATATGAGTTCCACAATCAACAGAGAGGAAGAATAGGGATAGATAAAGAGGATCTTTCATTAGGGTTCATTTAAGGAGGTAAATCTGGCTGTTGTGGGTGCATGGTACAGATCTGAGATCAAATCTTTGATTTTTTACACTAGTAGGTAGGAATTTGTTTATATTTTACTTTATATACCCATATGGTAGTTTTTTTAAGTTTTAATCTTTTTTTTGGGTTGTTGGGGACTCTTGAAGAGTCGATCTAGAGTTTTTTTGTGAAATTGGGGGTTTTAGGGTGTTTATAAGGGTTTCTCTTCAGGAAATCCTAATCACACGGCATGTAGTTTTGAGAAAACACATCATGTGTCCTTTTTTAGGTGATAGGTGGAAGAATATTACTACAAAGCATGTGTTTTTAGGAAATGTCATATAGAGTGACTCTAGTGTAATTAGGGACTCAGACAGACACCTTGTGTAGGGGGAACATATCCATGTATTATACATAGCTAGACCCCATATACAATACATGGCTAGAGGCCATGTGGAAAACTTGGCCAAACCCCATGTGGGGGAATGTTCGAGTATATAGATAGACACCCCATGTGGGTGACATGAAATGTAGTATGAGTTCTCTACTTATACTTGGTAAAAGTACATGTTTGGTGAGTAGTGGTTCACGAATAAGGGGGTTGTTTCGGGTTATGCATCATGTACTCAAGGTGCACATCATGTACATTCCCTCCTTGGGGTATTTCACTTGTTTTTTCACCCTTGATTCAAAATTGTACTTGTTAGTAGTCCATTATGAGTGTTTTTCCATATAGATCATAATGATGGTATACTTTTAGAGTCTAGAGGTCATCTGGAGGACATTTTGGATTGGGAAATATTTGTTAGGAGGATTTCCTTAAGGTTTTGATTTTGAATCCTCTCAAGGGTTGGGTTGAGATGTGAGGCCTAAGTGAGGGTCATGATCCTTTTGGTTGTGGGTAGTTTTCTGATTGGTGAGTAGTTGGGTAACAAATATGGTTATTTAGGATGACCTTGTAGTCAAAGTGATGATCATGGATGGGTTGGGTGTTGAAATTGTCATGTGAGGTTTCTTGTGTTGGGTGTGGCATGGGGTTTGAGGTGGATGTGATCCAGGGGACTGTTATGGGTTCCCCATGTTCTATTGACCCTAGAAGGGTCATTTATGAGTTTAGTATTAGCTATATTGGGTGTCACCTTAAAACCTAGAGATTATGGTGTGAGTCGTTGTGGATGTTGTGTTAAATATGGGTTTAGGCATTGGTCATCCCAAGCTTTAGTGGATTGGATGTTTGATGTTGTTCCTATTCAGGTATGGGATGGGAGAGGAGACCTTTGGGATATTATTGGACCATTAATTGTCCTTGATAATGATTGTTTTCCATCGTTTTCTTATTGTCTGGTGTTAGGTGGGTGATGTGTAATTTTATTATTACATGTTTTCTACATATTTTTTGTGATATTTGATAATATTATGTGCCTAAATGAGATTTTAAAGGTGAATATTTTATTATTTTAAATCATTTTTTGAAATAATAATTCATCATATATTCTCATGAAAATATGTGTTTTGAGTTCTTCATTTTAAAATGATCTTTGATATTCTCATCAACCTTTAAAGTCAAATATTTTGGTTAAATTGGTTTAATTTTTAATTGATTTGTCTTAGGTGTTGTTTTTTAAGTTCTTAAAATCCCATGTTTTTATTTTAGATAATATTTTTTAGAATTATTATAATCATGTTTGTTGACTTCTCAATATATAAATTCAATAATTTAATTATTGCAAAGACTTTTTTTTAGAGTTGATTTTATTTTTAGTGTATTTACAATTTTAATTTGTGTGTAATAGAGTGATATTTTTGGAAAGTCACCCACATAAGTGAAATTTTAAGTATAATTTCATAAAATATTTTAAGCCTTTAAAGGGTAAATCCCATAATAGAATTCATCAAAAAATAAATAAGATAATTAATCATAAATGGAATCTAAGATCATAATATCCTGAAAGAAAATTTTTTTATACCGCTTAAGTGATTTTGGAGAAGTGGCCCATAAGATAGTTTTGTTATTCACCATAATATTATTGTTCATAATAGAAATTCTAGGAGAAGTCTGTGAGATAATTATCTTATGTGTCCCATAAGAGAATCATAAAAAACTACCTGTAATCCAATTTCATCTTCAACCTACTATGAAGAGATGAAGTTGTTGTGAGACCAAAATCCAAGCTATTGGTGAGAGAATGACACAATCGACTATGTATTTCACCAATCTAGTGCATGGTTTATAGATTAATCTATCATGACTAAAGAGAGGGGTCAACCTTATATGGAAAATCTTCCACCATATGAGAAATTCATTCGACCATGTCAATGATCGACCATGATATTGGGATTCAACAACTATATGATATAAGTAGAGAACTTGGAATTAATTGCATGTGTATTTTTTATCAACTATGTATTCTATGGTAGGTTATCTACTTATGTGTCGTTGATGAGGATTATTAAAAATGGAGAAGATGAGTTTGATATATATTCATTGAAGGAAAACCAAGAACTTGATTTTGATTATTGAAGAGTCAAACCCAAGATCTATAACTCCACCAAGAATAAATTAAAATAAATTGAACATATGGGAGAGGATTGAATACTAATAGATCTCAATCAATAAATGGAATTTCATGTCTATTGGAATCCAAGTTACTAATCCTATGCAAAGTTAGAAGATGCATGAGAAGACACAATTGGATTTTCAAGCATTTATGCCAATGTTTCCTGAGAAAATTGTTTAAGATAAAAGAAATATTGAATAATCTAAATGGGTTTTATTAATTGGAGAAAATGTGATTGAAATTTGTGGGTTAAGATGATTTAGGTTTGGGAATAGTTAATGAATTCCCTCTATCAATCTGTTTCAAAAAAAAAATCTCACTGGATTTTGTTTATAAGTATTTGATGAATGATGGAGGGGGACTTGATCAAACCCAAATAACCAGTTGTAAGGATGGGAACTCTTTAACACCTCATGTTTGATGAAATTATCCAAATGAAATTCACAAACATGAAGTTTTTTGTTGATACCGGGTTGTCTTATTGATTAAGTACTGAACTAGGATGGAATGGAGATGGGTGATTTGATATTGTATAGAACTAAATAAACCAAGGCTTTTAATCATTAAATGATTCTAATCTTGAAGACAGGATATGACCAAATCATCTGATGAATCCCCAAACTTGGGTGTTAGTCAAACTATGAATAATAATTGACCATTATGGGTCAAAGTTTGGTTGATTTTGTTTAATGAGTTTAGAGATGAGATTTCCCAAATTGGTATTGACCAAGGTCGAGGATGAAGGTAATTTTTTTTAATTTATTAGTGGATTTCCCATAAAATACACCTGATATTGATTGAATAAGATTGATGGTATGAGATAGATGAAGTACCAAGGGATCTTGGATAAAGAATGTATCTAGATATAGATACATCTAGTTAAATTTTTCATGTTTCTTAATCTAATTGAATATATGTCTATTAAATTCTATTTTTAGAGTTCTGCTTAATTCACATGTGGGGGTAAAAATACTATGAAAAATTCCATGTGGTTGGTTATTAGGTTAATATTGAGCTAAGTTGGCAGAATGTGTCTATGACCTAGAAATAAAAAAATAAAAAAAAGTTATCAGTAGGGAGGAAAAAGGAAGAGTATGGAGGAGTGATTTAGAGTAGGATACATCAGTGACTATAGGAAGTTTTAAAGAGTTTTAAATAGTATCAAAGACATATCTCTGATAGTACAATTTTTAATAAAGATCGGAGGGAAGATTTATTTTTCCCTCCTCATTCCTTCTTTAATTTTTCTTGTAATTTATTCTCAATTTTAGTAATGATTTTTGAAATAAAAATTATTCTTGTAAAGAACTTTTTTGGATAAAAATAGATTTTTGTGGATCATATATTCCTCTTAATTTTTAAATATTTTATGTTTGGATTACTTCATTTTTATTCATAATTTTAATTAGTTCACTAATAAGTAATTATACATGAATTTTTATTAAAAATTAGTGCATTAAAATCAATCAAAATATTGATTTTGGTATTACATCAAACTTAAATTTTTTATTTATTGGATTCAGCGGTTGAGGAACTTCTAGATTCATCCCACGTCTACTAATTCTAAAATATTAGAGTAATGGGATATATGTGGTGGGGATTGAACTATTGGATGTTGTGTGTTGTCTTCCACATTTTAAGTCATCTTATGAGCATGGGGGACATTATTCCTGGTGATCCATGGATGGGCAGTGGTTGGTGTTTTAGATTGGTGCTCAGGTTTGATTGAGTCGGCCACGTCTAGTCATCAAATTTGGTGGTCGATCGATCATGGGTTATGGATATTGGAATTTTGTTATTGGGTTATGATAAGGATACTCCTATGGTGGGGATCATATTTCCAGTCATGGATGAATAACCCTCGTGTTGGAAGTATTTTGAACAGTGTGGGATCATTAGGTAGAAAATCAAGGTGGCATTGGATACATTAATGTTCGAGGTGAATATTGGTAGTTAGTTGGACACTAAGGCTTCTTGTGGGTGAGAATCATTATATTGGGGAGGTTGTGATGACCCGTGTTAATACATATTGAGAAAATCAAGTGAAATTTTATTTTTTGTTATCGGGTGGTTTTAAGGGTAAAAATTATAATTTCTCCTATAAAAAGAGCTTAGATAAATTTTTTGGCCACACCATTGATCCTGAAATAGGGTTTTCAACCTAGGGAAGGATTTTTGTGAAATTTTGAGTCATTCATATTTTCACTGAATAATTAATATTTAATTAATTAAATATTAATTATTGACGCATGTTATAATGGTGATATATTTTGAATGGAGTGTAAAATTGAGATTTTTACTCTAAGGTTGAGTTTAAAATGAGGGGTTTTACCTAGGCAAGTCATAATCTCGTGTTGGGAACTAGGGCTGGGCCTAGGACCCTTTTCTTTTTCTTTTTCTTTTTTTTACTTTCCCCTTTTTATTTTCTCATTTCCCCATTGTATTCTTGTGTATGTGATTCCCCCTCCCCTATAGGTGTCGCACTCATCTGAGAGGAATAAATGGGAGAGGGAGATGGGATCATGCACCAGGGTTCATCATATGAGGTAGAAATGAATGGTGTGGGTGTGTGGTGCAGATTTGGGATTGAAGCTTTAGAATTTTATGGTAAGAGGTAGAAATTTGTTTATTTTTTTCCTCAAATCCCCATAGGGTAATTTTTTTTAGTTTTAATCATATTTTTTATGTTCCCAAGGACCCCAAGAGGGTTGATATGGATATTTTTTGGGTAAATTGAGGGTTTCATGGTGTTTATAGGGGTTTACATTTAGGAAATCCCAATGACACGACATATAGTTTGGAGAACACAATCCATTTGCTCTTCTATTGGGAAATAGGTTGAAGAATATGACTACACAACATGTATGTTTAGGGAATGCCGTGTAGAGTGACTCAGCGTGTGTTTAGGGACTCATATAGACACCTAGTGTATGGATAACATGGTTGCATAATGTACATGGGCATACCCCTTGTATAGTATATATCCATAGGTCGTGTGGTGGACTTTTCCAAACCCTGTGTAGAGTACATGGCCAGGTACATGGCCAGACACCCCTGTGTGGGTGAAATGCTATGTAGGGAGAGTTAATGTCATATTCTTGGTAAAATTACACATGGGGTGAGATCTAGTACATGACTAGGGAGTATATTTGGGGATACACATCCTTTACTTTTGGTTCATGTTGTGTACTTTCCCTCCTTGGGTGTTTCACCTGTTTTTCACCCTAGAGTTAGAATTGGACTTTTGATTAATCCATTTTATGTGTTTTCCACATAAATCATAATGGTGTGATCTTTTTTGTGTTTAGATTCCATTTGGAGGGTGTTTTGGATTGGACTAGATGTGGCGGGAGGATTTCCTTTAGGATTTGATTTAGAATCCTCCTAAGGGTTAGGGTGAGAAGCGAGGACTAATTGAGGGTCGTGAGCTTTCCAATTTTCTTATCTTTAGGATGTAAATTGTGTTGTTTTAGGATCTTTTGGATAGTTCTTAGAAGTTGGGATTGATTAGTATCTTGGATGAGATCATAGGATGGTCCCTGGGTGTTAGGATAGGTTACTCAAGGTATGCATGGTTTGGATCTCTAGATCTAGTTACATAAGGTTTTGAGATTCTATTACTTAATATTAGGATATGTTGGATCCTTTAGACTAGGTTGACGTCATAGGATGGCGATTACGATCGGGTACCAATGAGATGAGGTTGAGAAGGGTTTGAGGGACCCTTAAGGTTTCCCTTGTGGGAAGGTTTCTGATCAATGAGTAGTTGGGTGCTAAAGATGCATGTTGAGGATTCCCTTGAGTTTGAGATAATGATCATAGACAAGTTGGGTGCCATAGTTTCTAGATGAGGTTTCCCATGTCGTCCATGGCCTAGGGAATGAGATGGATGTGATCCAGGGGACATTTGTCGGCCCCCCATGTTCTATTGACCATGGGAGGGTCGGTGTTGAGTTTAGTGTTGGTGACTTAGGGTGACACCTTAGAACCCATAGATCATGTTGTGATTCTTTTTAGTTGTGATGGTGAAAATGGGTTCAGGAATTAGCCGACCCAGGTGGTGGTAGATTGGAAGGTTTAAGATATTATCATTCAGGTCTGGGATGAGAGAGGAGACCTTTGGGGTATTATTAGACCTAGCATTACCCATGAGATTGATCGGATTATCTCCTCTACTGGTTGGATGGTGTTAGAAAAGTCTAGGGAGATAATTGATGGTCTGGATGAGTGCACACACACACACCCACACACACATTTTTTAAGTATTATCTCTAGTTAGGGGCTTCGAGATGATGAGGTGTTGAGGAACTCATAGAGTAAGTTATGTTTTCTTGGGATGTCGAGGCTCCCTGGAGGCCTGATCAGGTAGTGTGTACTATCAAGTTAGATGATTTTTCAGTTAGTTTTTTAGGAATTTTGGGACTATACATGTTCTTCGGTGTTTACCTTGAGTTAATTTTTCTAGTTCTGATTATGTTATTAGAGTCATGGAGCTTGGTAGTGCATGTTATCATCACAAACACCTAGGATGTGATCCTAGGGATTTTGATTCATTCCTTTTTAAATTTTAGATATATAGATCTCCATTTTTTTCTAGAATACATACTTGATGTTAAGTGTCTAGGTGAGCCACATGTTATAAGTACTCCGGCAGGGGCTGAAGTGAGGGTAGATTTACCTTGGGTGTTATACTATATCCCAAGGTTCTTTGTTTTTTTAGAACTTGTTTATTTATTTATTTATTTATTTTATGATAGTTATATTTTTACTAGGGTGGGAATATCATGTGTAAACTCACTTTTATATGATGACTGCTGTTAGTTTTGTCATTGGGGGTGGCCTACTGAGATTTATTTCTCACCCTCTGGATGTACACTTTGGTGTTCATGAAAACATTATTTTTTCTTACTGATTGAGTACAAGTTTAACAATGAATTGGGAGAAGGACCATTATTTAATTATTTATTGGGGCCACTCATGAGGTGTCTGAGGATTGAGCTAGAGCAGTTTGACCATTTTTTGAGACTGATTATGTTGTACGACTCGAATTTTATAGTGGAACCTTGTGTATTTTATTTATTTTATTTATTTATTATCTATATGTGGTAAACCCAGTGGGCAGCCATTTATTGATGTGTATGGAATGATTGCGATTTTTGATGCTATATTTCATTTATTATAGCATGATTTTATTTCAATTATTTATTTATGTGTACTCTGATGTTCATCTATTTGTATGTGTTTAGTTATTTTTCACTGTTATTACACTTTGATTTGACAGAATAGTCTCAATAATGTATCTTTTTCCCTCAATTATAGTCGATAACCTATGGTATTTGATGAGGCACACTTGAGCCCTTATCGTGATCTAGTTTGGGTGACAATTCAGGTCAACCTGGGTCAATTCGTGATAGTATCCAATGTAACTCTTTACATTATTTCTTTACTGAAACATCCTAAAATCCATTAGGATAAAGTGATATTCACTTTTTATTCTGACTGTGATAATATATTAATTGTTAAATTTGAAATTATATAAGTTCAAACATACTCCCACTAACCTCTAAGACACTATATTCTATTCAAAATATCTTTCAAAGATATATAAACTCCTTTGTTTAGAAAATAACTTTTATTTCATTTGGTGAGAATACATAACAAATAAACTATTGATCATTATGTCTTATATGGTATTTTATGTGTTTAAATTACTTTTTAAACTGATATTTTATTCTTTAAAATATTTCACATGCAGTAGTGTAAGCTCAATTCATCATATTTTAACAAACACCAAGATGCATTTGGGGTTTGTATTGGTGGTATGCACCTTATAATCCTACATGAAAAAAAACCCAAGTTCAATATGGGTTGGGGAAAGATTCTCATGGGCACTGTACCAATACTATAGTAGTAATGTAGTAGTGGTACAATAGAAGGTACTATAGTATGAGTGTTATTCATCCTATTTTGGATTCCATGCCATAGATTTGGACCTTTGGGCTATGGGTCCTATGGGCCATCAAAGACCTTCAGTCCACAAGAACTCCTAACCACCATCATTATGAAGCAAGTGGCATGGAGGGGCTATATGAAAATATCAGCACAATAGGCTAGTAGTGCAGCACCATGACATGTATACATCACTGAATGGGTGGCCTCAAAAGAGGGGTGGATGTGATGGTGCATATAAACCAGATTTTTTCCCTTCTAGATTTTTTATGTGGGTGGTGGGTTTCCCTTCCATGTGATTATATACACAGTCGGACTAGTCTAACAACACACCATGATAGAAAATCAATGCAGCAAGGATCCATGCAAGAATCACTGGGTGAGATGCTCGAAAGAGAGAATGGTGTATTGGAACCTATCATCTAACCCTCTTCTCATAAGTATTTCCAATTTGGGATAAAGGGGTGCCCTTACATGGTGCTTTAAATGGCATCATGATGAAATGATTCTTGGTGGGGGTGACATAACATTCAGAATGATAACATGATGTGAAGACTACTGATAGGGGGCATCATGGTGTAAGACCAGTGACATGACATGATGCAGACTAGTAATTTTATCCTTTGATTTTTTCCCTCAATTTCCTTTGGTCCACATTCAAATGGGCCTTCAGACCATCAAGAACTTGGGTATTCATGTTTTAAATATGTAATAAAATAATTCTAGTGGGTGTTTGTCATTCCTTATAGTGAGGGATAAGGATTGACCTATTGGGGTGCATGGGTGTGTGTGTTGCTTTTTGGTTTTAAATACACTCTATCTAATATAGAAAAACATTAGGATAAACATGTTTATCCTAGATAAAAAAAATTTATACTTATCTCATTTTCAAAAATGTTGTAGAATCTTATGGATCATAAACCATGTGTATTAAATAAATTATCTCATATTGTTCAAAAAAACTCTTTATTATTAAACAAATTCTTTTATCATATAAGATAAATGAGATAAATATACACATCCTTTACTTAAATCCATTAGAGATTGATAAATTCCTTTACATTTAAATATTTGATGTCACAAACCATTTCTTCATAACTTGAATATAAACTACAAGATCTATAAATTATTTCCTAGTTTTTGAACTCTTATATATTTACAACATTTATAAAGTATACATTTTTTATAATATGACCTTTAAAACTTAATAATTAATTTATATAAAATTAATAAATAACATGGAAATTCCATAGAATTTCTAAACCCCTTTATGTATCTTGGAAAATTCCATCATATGGAAATATTTTTCCTCCTTCCTGAAAACCCCTTTAGGTTTCAATGACCTAGATTTGACACTTGAAGAAACATTGTTGGAATTTCCAACTAACTTTTCTTCTTTCAGTTTGAACTTTTACCCACTTTTATTGTTAATATAGAACTAGAAGATTGACATCATTCCCTAGTTCAACTTATTGTCCATAGTAGATGGAAAGAGTGGGGGTGAATTACCCTTTAAAAAAATAAAATGATACATTTAAATAATTCTATAAAATATATATTGATATCATGAAATAATTTGAAATTATCAAACTAAATCATATAGTAATATAAAATATTAATCAATTAGGTGTAGTGGAAAAGTAAATTCTAAAAATTAAAAGGACAAGGGACACTTTAATAAAGCATTTTAGCAATAGCACATGAAATTCCCTTATATCTCATCCCTCAATAATTCTTGAGAGGGTTATATTTAACCCATTTATTTGAATGAATTTTCAAGAACCAAAAATAAAGTAAACGCTTGGTTTTAATAGAAACCGATAACTAAAAAAAGAGACCCTTGTGTTTTGATGGAAGTGGTAAGAAACCAAGAGAGCCCTTGATCTTGAATGGAAAAAGTAAGAAACCAAAACAATAAGGGGGAAGAAAATAAATGATTTGATTTGTGAAAACACATTGGAAAATTCATCTAAACTCAAACTAAAACATAAGAATATGAAAAAAGGTGTGGTATTGATAAGATACAATGTAAAGAGGTAAAGTATTACAAATATAAGGTACATAGTTTCAAGATAAGAAGAATAAAGAGTGAACAAAGAAATATAAATCAATGAATCTTATTATAACTTGATGATTTTTTATTATATTCTTGAATTTAAATGGTTCTTGTTGATGTTATCAATTCCCATTGATGATGTACACTTGATCTTATTTGGAAAAGGATGATAAAGATTTTAAATTTGAAGATATTTAAAGATTGGTGAGTAATCCTTAATTGTTGATGATCAGATATCATTTTGGTAGATTTGTGACTTTTTTGAATGATGATCCATGCCTCCCATGATCTCTATTTACATGATTTTAGGGTGTTTGGGTGGTCCAAGGTTGATCTATGATTTAAAAGTCCTGGTTTGATTCTTTTTTACCATCAATTAATACCCCTTGAAAGGTTATGGAATGGTATTATAGGCTAGTTGCCTACCTCCACTGGATAGATGGTGTGCAAGGCAATGTATAAGAATTTCTGGAATCTCCACTAGCTATCCAGTGTACTTCCATAGGGTATCTAGTTGAGTGGTGTAGGTTATAGGTGGTTCTATTTGATCTATCAGTTGTATGGTACACTCCTAGAATCTATTCAGTGATTCACCACTATTTTATACTAGAAAAAGGCCATTCATGTCCACTTTAAACACATCTTTAGGTTAGTTTCCTTTCTGTCATCATAACTCAAAAAAACACTAAAAACACACTTGAAACAAGTTATAAAAATATTATGGTGTTTCTGATCATTAAAACAACTATGAGAGTCAACAATCTCATGATTTTTTATGTTCATTAACACTTGATATAAAAATAAAGATAATGGATAGGGAAAAGATAAAAAAGGAAGGAGTTTCTAAATTTTCATGAAGCCAAGTATCCCTTTTTATAAAGAAAGTATCCCCTTTATAATACTATGATATTCTATCCCCTTTTGATGTAACACTATTTGAACTTCCATAAATTTTTTTATCTTTTACCTATATCAAAAAAAATCTCCCCCTTTGTGATTATCAAAAGGAAATTTACAAAGCTATAGGGTTGGAGAAATAAGATATATATAATATGATAATCCTTGATGAAAATTATTTCAAATAAAAGATTAACGAAAATTTCAAAAAATCCTTCATATATAACATGAAAAACATTATCTAACTCCCCCTTGAGAAAATTAAGACATATTAAAGTGAGGGTATTTTCAAACTATCATGATTCAACATATAAAGAGTTAAAAACAATTAAACTCTAAAATACATGTAGATATTAACAACTAAATTCATGATCAAAATAAGGCAAGACATGAATGAAAAATCCTTTAAAATAGAAACTTCTAAAAACAAGAATCCTTGAAATGTGTATAAATATATTCAAATAATTATAAAATATTTTAAAAAAATTAATAAGATTATTCCATGATATATACATTTAAAAAATGATTTTATGAACTAAATATTTTCAAGATATCGTATGCTTAACAAAAGATAAAACATTAAAAACATTCTTAGAGAAGAGAGTGAAGATAAAAAATATTATTAAAACAAATCCCCCTATATAAAATAAATAGATCACATAAAAACAATATACTTCCTAGATTTTATAACATTCCAACTCCATGGATATTCCTTTTGATAATAAACTACTTTAAAGATAGATCATCAATTTTTTTTTCTTTATTGAATAGCCACCATATGATATGATAATGAATCTCAGTGGTGTGGCCCTACAATATATCAAACATTAGTACCTTTTGGTGCCCATATTTTTGTTCTATAATTGTTATAAATAAATAATTTTGGCATCGCAACAAATTTAGGTATGAAAATACTGGAAAGTAAGGATTTATGGACACAAACCTATTTGGAATTTTTAGAAATATTAGAATAAATATGGATACTTTTAGGTCTTTAATAACTATAGTTTTTTTTAATTGTACTCATAAATAAGATTCCCAAATTTCTGACAATATTTTCAAATTTTATTTTGAGAACAACCCTTTACAAAAGTGTTTTTTTGATAAAAATTATTTGAATTTAAAAAAAATTATGAAATTATATTTGGTATAACGAGAACCCAAAATAATATTTTTTTTACTTAGGGGAATTGAGAAAGATTATTTTTAATCTCTTTAATTTGGTATTTTAAATTCTCAATGTTTAGTTATTCTTGTTATTTCAAAACCAAATCATATTTTTCTTTTTAAATAAGATGTTTTTCATTAAGAACTTGCTTTATTTTATACCAAGTTATTTTTATAATGAAGAAAGTTCATAAAAACCATTTTTGAGTTGATCATGAGTGTATATTAGGTATTTATAATTAAGGTGACTTGAGGAGAAATAGGAAGAATAAGAATGAAAATAAGAGTGAGAAATAAGATAAAGAACCTCATCACCTACCTCAATATGTGCCATGAGTCATTTAGGATTTGAGTCACTTGAGGAATTTGAGTCCAGTAAGTCTTCACCAGTACTCCAAGATGAAACTTTTAAGGGGTTTATTAAATTTCTTGAAATTGGTAATTTTGGTCTAATGTGACCCTTCTTGTTGCATTCATAACATGTTACTTCTGGTACTTCAATTTCATTTTTATTTTTATCATGGAAGAATTATTTCTTATTTTTTTCAATTTTTTTAATATTTTGGTCAATTATTCAATCTCATAATCATTATTGGATTGATTTTCATTATCAATAACATTGAAATCATTTTTTATTTTGTTTTATTTGGCTTCCTTTTCTTCTTTTTCTTCTTTATTTGCTTGTGTCTTTATAGTGATCTCATATGTCATGAGAGATCCAATTAATTATTTGACCACCATTTTCTTCACATCCTTCATTTCTTGTATAGTAGTGACTTTGGGTTCCCAATTTATTGGAAAGACCGTAGTATCTTTTTCACTAGAATTTTTGTAGACTAATCATCACCAAGATACTTTTGACCATTTAAAATGTTAATAAACCAAGTAAAAATACTAGTAATGGATTCATTTGGATGCATAGAAAATCCTTAAAATCTTGTTGATGTGTGTATAATATAGTATATTTTGAATTTTTGGGTTCCTTTAGGGGTTTCTTCAAGTAATTTCCATATTTCATGAGTGATTTTACAAGTAGATATGTTATTAAATTCATTTTGATCAAGCCTACAACAAAGAACATTCAAGTATTTTTCATTAATATCAAAGGATTTAATATCATTGGGTGTCCATTTATCTTCTGGTTCTTTAATAGGAATATATTCATACATAACCATTTCTTAGACTAAGTAACTGATGCTACTAAGAAATGCTGACATGCAATTTTTTCAATAGGAATAATCAGTGACATCAAAGATGGGATCAAGAGATTAAGATTCAATCAAAAAATCATACTTTCAAATCAATTAATGATGTGGATCTATTTTTACATAGTTTTTCCACATCTTTTATTTAATTTTTAACAATTTAATTATTTATTTTAACACTTTTTAATAAATAATGGAACTTTTTTATTTTTATCACTAAAACTATTAATTAATCATTTTTTATAATTAAATATGCATTTTTAGTCTTTTAAATAGTTAATTTAGTCATTATAATTATTCTAATTATTTTAACTTACTTTCTAGTTTAATAATCTTAATTTGGTTAACATTTTAATAATTTTAAATGTTTATTATTTAATCAATTGTTCATTTTTATTTGCATTAGTCTAATTTATTTTTTAATTCAAAACTTACCCTTTAAATTAGATTTATTAAAATAAATTAACTTAATTTATTAACTAGTATAATTATTCTTTTTATTAGATAAGTAAAAAATTTAAGTTAAAGTTTAATAAAATAATATGTTTTTAATTTTAAGTTTTCATTTTTTTTATTTAATTAATTAACTTAGTTGTTCAAAATCTTTAGTTAATTTTAATTATTTTAACTTCATGATGCAGTTAATTCTTTGTATGTGTTATTCATTTATTTATATATTTAATTAATTAATATTTTTATTTTTATTTTTAGTTAATAATTAAGTCTATTTCATTTTTATTTTGTTTAATAATTTAGTTAGTTTTTAATTAAGTTTACTATTTAGTCTTTAACATTTTAGTTAATTTTTCTTTTGTATTAGTTAATTAATGTTTTATTGATTTTATTATCTGTTTAATATTAATTTTTTATTATCATTTCAATTTGTTCTATTGGTGAGTCGACTCACCATTAACCTCCTAACCATCGGTACCACTGATGGTTTAAGATTCTGGCATAGATGCTGCGACACACCGATTTTTTTTTAACTATCAGTGAGTCGACTCACCAATCACTTTGAAACAACATCAGTCTCTCTTATGCATCAGCTTTAGTCTCTCGTATTTAACTATCAGTGACTCCTCTTTATTTTTCTTTTATCGGTGTCTTATTAATATTTTTTTCTCAGTGACACTAATCCATTTCTTCTTTTATTGGTGTTTCACTCACTCACTGATACTTTTTTTAATCTAACGGTGACTTGTAATTTTATTTTATTTTTTTAACTATCGGTGTATTATTTTATTTTGACTATTGGTGAGTCATTTTTTTATTCCATCGGTGTGTCACACACACACCGATTTTCATTCCCTTACCAATTTCTCACACCGACGCATTGAAATTTCATGCACTAACCGATAGTTCACCAATTTCTCACACCATTGCCTCTTCAGCTTTCATTCTTCTATCGATGAGTCATTGACTCACTGATCTAATCCTTCTATCAGTTTCATCACCCTACCACTGATAGTGTACCCTGATTCTTTCACCACTGGTCTTACTCTAGCTCACCCATCCTCACACTGACGATGTGTCGATGTCTTCATCTTATTCTTCTTTTCGTCATCACCTGCTAACCCAGTTCTTTCACCATCCAAAATGAACTAACAGATCTCTACCATTCAGTTTCAACCAACATTTCGAATAGACTCAAACTAGAATGATCCAAATTCAAACCTAGATCTCAAGAAATATGAGACCATGACACACTATAGTACACAATTTAAGCATCACTTCATCTTATAAATGTAGAGAATCTAGCCAAGATGATTCATTTTTTCAAGCTACCTCACCATCAGTCATCTTTGAGCTGAAGTTATGTGTCTTGGTTGGAGATTCCGACAACCAGTGAGCCATAGGTTGACAATTTGATAATATCTGAAACTCAGACCATATTCGACGCAAGCTGCTGGTCCTGAGTTCTCTAGCCTTGAGAATCCACCACTAATCTTTGGATTCATAATATCCTTCCATCGTGCATCGTCGTGAGCAGAGGAGGAGCTCTACTGAAGCAGTAGCAGGCCGTCGTTGTGGGGAACCAATGAGGAGGCCAATCTGAGTCGTGTTGTTGTTGAAGGATGTCGCGCCACCACCGGCTTGGAGAAGACGAACTATCTAGCCACCATGGGGGACCTGCATAGAACCTGATTTAGGGAAGAGGAACCTTACCCATCCTCTATTGTGCTGTGCAGAAGGGGGAAGAGGGAAGAATAAAAGTTAAAAAATTAACTAAACATAAACTAAAACTAAAACTTAAATAAAATTTTAAAATAAAATATTAATAGAACTAAAATATTAAATAGTAATAATTATTAATTAAAAATTTTAATAAAATAAATCATTTACTAATTAACTAATTATAATTTATAAAAACTAAAATAATTATTAACAAGTTATAAATTAAATTATTTACTTAAATATAATTATAATAATTAAAATAAATTTATTTAAGCAACTAAAATAAACTTTGATAATATTAATTAATAAATTACCCAATTAATTAATAACATTAAAATTAACAATAATCAAATAAATTATTAAATTAATAATAACAATCTATAAAAAAATTAAACTAATCTATTAAACTAATTGATACTTTAATAATTAATACTCAATTTTTATAATAAAATAATAATAAATAGATTTGTAATTAAAATTATTTAATTAAATAATAACTTATTATTAATAATTTTAATTAAATAACTTATTAAATAATTTATAATTTAGAAACTTTATAATTCTTTTAAATATTTCTTTATTAACTAATGACTTTATTTATATTTTAATTAAACTTTCTTTGTGTTTTTAACCGTTCTATTTTTCTCTTTGATAAAACACCATTTTGTTGAATATTTTATTGATAATAAATGACATAATTTCCTTACATTGTTCAAAATAAGTTCATTTATGAAATATTTAGGATTAGATCATTCATTTGAAAATTTGATGAAAATTCTAGTTTTACCCTTTTAAAATGCACTGTAGTATTTCGCACATAAATATTTTAATATGAATTATTTTAACTTAAAATTTTGTAACAGTGTTCCTCATTTAATTTTATACAACTTTTATTCAGGATACTAGAGCTAAATAGTTCATTTGGATGGAGTAAATAGGTCATTAAGTCAATGGTGGGCTGGACACGTGAGATTGGACATCACTTTAGTATTTGGGACATATCTTTTACATTTGTGCATGGGTTGATCCCAAATTTTGAGAGGGGATCTAAAACCTAATTTCTCAGATATTATCCTTATCCAAAGACAGATAATTCACACTTTTTAGTGGTCAATAAGGTGGTTCAAGTGGGATTAAAATATTTAGAAGAATCTTCTCATTCACACTTGAAACCACTTTTAACCTAGCCTCCCCTTCACTCTATAAATATGTATTTTTCTCATTTTTAAGGATTGGGACGTGCATTAAGATATTTAAGTAATAGGATAATTGGTTTCACCCAAATTATCCAACCATTTTAAGAGGGTTAGCTCTTGAAGTAAGGTTCCCCTCATCGAATCCTTCTTCTTTTCTTCATGTTGTAATGTTTTCATTTGTGTAATAAACTTCTTTGTTATTATTTTATTTATTCTCTTTTCTTATGTTTTGTTCAATTATATTATTCTTTACTCATCCTATTTGGGTTGGAATCAATAGTGGAGACGAGATTGAGTTCTACCCTTTCAATCCTTTTCTCATGCAAAACGTCTCCACGATGACCACACCGCCCATGGAAGAGTAGTTCTATTAGTGATCGATCTACCTTCTACCCCCTTCATTTAATTATTTTGAATCACTGAGATACTGAAATTCACTTAATATGATCCATTAATTGAGTTTTTGAATTATAATAAACTAATCAAGCAATTGAACAATTAACACAAAAACACGTGAGGTCGAGTATTGTGTAAATTGTGAGAGTGCAAACTTAATCGGTAAAACAAGACCACATAGGAAAAAATTTTAGAGTTCACATATAATCCCTAAGATAAATTCATCCTCATTTTAAAAAATTTGAATGTTACTTATTTTACCACTGACCATAATCTATCCTTATAACATCAATCAAAGTAGGGTGTTGTGATTGCATGTTCTGAAGATAGCCTAGGGCTTAATTCTATTCATATTCATGGTAAAGTTAATTCTCGTAGGGTTTGGGGGTTAACAAATTAGGGGATCATAATTAAATGGGTATTAATTTAAATGATAATGATTTATAAGTAAATGAATAGGTAGAGTTATATCTATTATGTCTTTTAAATATTGTCTAAAAAACATCTTCTTGTTGTATCTTTTTAATCAAACTTCATTTATAAAATAAAAACAAAAATATTATACAATATTCTTCCAGAAAAATTCTTCTAGTTTTACGAATGGTAACCCCCCCCCCCACATACTTTCAAGTAGTTTTATTATTCCCTTTTATGTTATTTTTTAAAATACCTTTAATATGTTGTCAAATTTACTTCCTCCTTTGAGAGACGATGTCACGACCCCCTCCCACCAAAGATGCCCCTCCTGAGCTGGCAATGGTGAAAGGGAGATAATAAACCCCGAGTCCTGCCTCCAGTAGGCCCCGGGGTGGCGACTAGCACCAAGGGTATGAGTTTTCACAAATATGGGAGGCATTACCCTTTTTATTATTTAAGACCGGGAAATAGGACAAGTCAACCACCAAAAAGGAAAAGAACAAGTGTATAGAAATAAACCCAAACCAATCCCACATGCATGTTTAAATAGTTCTAAAACAAGGTACAAGTAAAAGAAAGCTCAAAAGTACAATCCCAAAAGAAACAAGTGTACAGCAACAGCAACAACTCCAACTGTCCCGACTAGTAGGGTCCCGCACGGCCCTGGTAGTCCTCCTGGAAACCTGAAAGTAAACGTAGGGTGAGCATACAAGTTTACTCAGTAGGGAAACCTAAAGCTCTCGTGCACAGGTGGGGATACATCCTAATGTACCGTGAGAACAACAGAAGAAACATAGTAGGGAAATCTATCCACCCAACCTCACCATCCACACTCACCAAAAACACAATCACAACAGGTAGTAGTAGTATATATGAACAAGAGTATTGGGTACCCCGCACCATTTCCCATTAGTTAGCTACTCTTCCTAACGGCGAACGTCCTGACGCTGCCACACTCTTCCCGCCCGCACACACATGGGACTCACAAACCACACATACCGCTCGCACACACCTGGGCCTCACAACCACGTATTGCGCCCGCACACACCTGGGCCTCACAACCACATATCCCGCCCACACACACCTGGGCCTCACAACCACCTATCCCACCCGCACACACCTGGGCCTCACAACCATGTATCCCGCCCGCACACACCTGGGCCTCATCCCGAAGATTCTTGGGAAACAGTAAAACCTGCCCAAAGATTCTTGGGCTAAATCCACCCCAATTGAAACCTACCTAAAGGGTCTGAGGTGTAAGGTCGCCTCAAGCCATCACAGCCTAGGGAAGAAGGATCAGTAAGGAGCTAGTAACTAAGGGGAAAACACCCTCTCCCATGAAATGGGAGTGTTCATCACTAAGTGCTCAACATGGGTGAGGTGTGATAAAACACAAAAGATACAGATACATATATGTATACCAAACACACAGCCCAACCTATGGCTTCTAAACAGAGAAACTGAGCATGTACCTCGGCACTGCTACTACGAAGCATGAATACAACAACAACCCCAACCCCATTTAGGTTTTCACATTTCAGCAGAATTAGTTTATTTAGTTCCTTATCTACTGGGCAACCAACCGCAACCAACCATATCAATCGTTCGTGAAACATATCCCTACCATCCACAAATCAACTTAGGAAAACACAAGTAGCACAACAAGTCCCTTCTTATTAACCAACCAACCCATTGATTATTAATCATGTTCCATTACTATGACCCACCATTCATTAACTCTTCCACTTTTTATTTATTATTCACAACCCGTAGTTCGTTCACATTCAAACCCATCCCTACAGCCCCGCTGCCAACCACCATAACCAAAAACACACCGAAACTCGTACATCATCACCCCTTAATACCATTTATCGCAGCCCCACTTCCCATCACCAACATAGCATTCACACCAACCCATAACCAAGCCAGCCGCAGCCCCGCTGCTCACCCAATCCACAACAACCCACAAAACACCCCCTTTCACATAAAAAAACCCTAACCAGTGCCCACATGTTTATTATTTTAGTTTGTTCAACCAGGGTGATCAAAAAAGGGTTCCAGGTATTTAATCAGCCAACTTTACATGATTAACCAAATTTTCACATTCAACAAAGTTTCCATCTACAAAAATGGTCTAGAAATATAGGGCAACATTTAATTGCGCAAGAAAAGGCCACCAATGACCATGATTTTCAGTAGGTAGAATTTGATTCAAATCACAACATAATATCACAGGATATAAAGATAAACATGAAAACTTCCCCATCCCTGTTATTTAACCATTTATTATCTTCATTTATTTCTTCAACTGTTTCCCATGAAAACAAGAGGATACCCACCCGCATGATGCAAAATCTAGAGAGACGAAGGTAAGATCCCTACCTCAACAAGTTCTGATCACAACGCTCCCTCAGATCAACTTTAGAAGACGTTCGTCGGCGTTCGTCACTTCTTTCGAGTCCCGGAAAAACCTCCTCAGGTGGAAGTTGGAAAGGAAAGGCTGAAGGAAAGACACTAGATCCAAGCTCAGAAGTTCCGCCTCATCGTTATGATCCCGTGGCCGCTGACTGATCGTAAATCGGAGCTCGTACGAAGAAGTTATGGAAGAAAAGGAGCCTTCGAGTCTCTTGGGAGAGCTCTGCTCAGAGGAATGGGGAGGAGAGGGGTGAGTTGAAAAGGAGGGGACCCCTCCTTTTATAGGCAAGAAAAACAAAAGTACACAGCGTTTACTTTATGGTACACGGCGTGTACTCGGCCATTTCACACGGTCACCACGCGGCTTCCAACACGGCCTTCAATGCGGCACGCGGCTGTTTACTGGTCAACACACGGTTTGAGGGTAACACATACGTGGGGAGGGACTACACGGCGTGTAGTATGGGGTACACGATGTGTACCCATTTATTTCACATGGCAAGGACACGGCTCCAACACGGCACACGGCTGTTGACTAGTCAACACACGGTCTGAGGGTAACGCGTACGCGGGGAGGGACTACACGGAGTGTACTTTATGGGGTACACGGTGTGTACCCATTTATTTCACATATAAAGGACATGGCCTTGAACACAGGGTATACCCGGCAAGGGGGTATACGACGTGTACTCATACTACATGGCGTGTAGTTTCAAAATTTTGGAAAGTGTGGGAAAAGTCCATTTTACCCTCCAGAACACTTCGTGACCTTCTTTTTGACAAATGAATGGGCCGGAGAGGTCCGGGCCATTACATCAGATACCTCTTAAAACATTCTCATCCCTGAGAATTCAAAAACCAACCCAGAGGAACCCAACAAGATACCTCTTAGGGTTCTCATTATAATAGGAACCCAACCAACAACCCTAATCATAGGTGTTAGGAATTCCTTCTCCTATGTCGAGATATTATCCGCTTTAGGCGGCACTGACTCGCCTGCACGGGTTTAACCGCATCTGGATTAATGCGTCTCGATTAAGGATTGGGCCTTCCCACTTCCATATATTAGGATTTTCCAACTTACACTACCCCCAACACCGCACAACCAACACACTGCCCAAACATGTGGTTTGGGGAAAAATTCCTTCTCCTATATCGAGATATTATCCGCTTTAGGCGGAACTGACTCGCCCACATGGGTTCAATCGCATCCGAATTAATGCGTCTCGATTAAGGGACAGGTTTTTCTCTTTCCCCACACATCCGTACATTCTACACACTTCCAGAGAACAAGGAAACAAAACGTATCACAACCGACAAGCCAAGCATTCTATATATCAAAGGTACGGAGTATAACATCAACACAAAGCTCAGAAGAACAAGTAAAACACAATTCAAAACAACTCCGGGTACTGAGAGTGCATTTGGGCCTCCTGCTCCCAAGTGCTCTCCTCAAGGACGCCATGCCTCCAAAACACACGAACCAAGGGAATGGTTCATCCACGGAGCACCTTCTCTTTACGATCCTCGATTTTGACTGGTCTTTCCTCGAAGGTCGCGTCGCCTCCCATATCTAACTCTCCCCAATAAATAATGTGAGAGTCGTCGTGTAAGTATCGACTTAGCTGGGAGACGTGGAAGATGCCATGAAACTTCTCCAACTGAGGTGGTAGGGCTAGCTGATATGTCACCTCGCCAACTTTCCCCAGCACCTCAAAAGGTCTGATGAACCTAGGTGAGAGTTTTCTCCCTTTCCCAAACCTCCTCTACCCCCGTTGAGGGGAAGCCTTCAAGAACACATGATCTCCCACCTAGAACTCCAAGGGCCTCCTCCGACGATCAGCATAAGACTTTTGTCAGTCCTGATCCGCTTTCATCCTCTCACGTACAAGCTGGACTTTCTCTGTGGTGCTCTGCACTACCTCTGGCCCAAGAGCACCTGTCTCACCAACCTCTGCCCAGAAAATGGGTGAACTACATGGTCTTATATACAGAGCCTCAAACGGTGTCATGACAATAGTAGAGTGGAAGTTTTTGTTGTAGGAAAACTCTACTAAAGGCAAGTGTTGTACCCATGATCCTCTGAAATCCAGAACGCATGCTCGCAGCATGTCCTCCAATGTCTGTATAGTCCGCTCTGTCTGCCCATCGGTCTGGGGGTGGAAAGCAGTGCTAAGGTATAACTGGGTGCCAAAAGCATGTTGTAACCCCCTCCAGACTCGTGAAGTAAACATAGTATCCCGATCTGAGACGATAGTCTTTGTAACTCCATGAAAACACACCAACTCTTCTACGTACCTCTGTGTTAAGGTACTCATTGGTCCCGACTCCTTAATTTCTAATAAGTGAGCTGATTTATTCAGTCGATCCACCACTACCCAGATAGCATCATAACCTCCCTGAGCTCTGGGTAGTCCTATGACGAATTCCATTGAGATGTCATCCCACTTCCACTCGGGGACATCTAAAGGATGCAATAAACCACTGGGAACATGGTGTTCAGCCTTCACTTGTTGACACACTAGGCATTTAGACACAAACTCCGCCACTACCCATTTCACCCTGGGCCACCAAAACTGTTCCCTCAAGCCTCGGTACATTTTTGAAACTCCTGGATGTACCGCCAAGGCTGAGATATGGAACTCATGGAGAACTCCCTCACGCATCGCCTCTGGAACAAACAACCTTCCATGGAAAATCATCTGATGTCGGCTGTCCTATGACCATCCTTCTGGAGCGTTTCCCTGATCGACACGATCCCGCATTACTTTCACCTCGGAGTCCCCCCACTAAGACTCTTCCACCTGCTGCAACAAGGAGGACTGCACCGTCATCTGAAACAAACAGCCTCTAACACCTTCTACCCTTGTATCCAAGTGCAAGGCGGCCTACTCTCCCATCACTTTCCAAGCATCAGTGGATTCCCGAACCACTTCCTTATGAGACTTCCTTCTTAGGGAATCAGCCACAACATTGACCTTACCTTCAGTGTATGTGATCTCGAAGTCATAGTCTTGGAGGAACTTGACCCATCTCCACTGTCGTAAGTTCAGGTCACGCTGATAGAAGATATAACGCAGGCTCTTGTGATCTGAGAAGACCACAAAGCGCTCCCCAAAGAGGTAATTTCACCACAACTTCAGTGCGAACACTACTGCTGCAAGCTCTAGGTCATGGGTGGCATAGTTACATTCGTGAGGGCGTAACTGCCTAGACCCATAACATATCACTCCCTTCTTCTACATCAGCACACACCCCAGACCAAGGCCAGAAGCATCACAAAACACCTCATACAACAACCCTTCCTCTAGAAACCTAAGCACGAGAGCACTGACCAACTTATCCTTCAGGTAATCAAAAGCTTTCTGGCACCGCTCGCTCCATAGGTAGACCTGGTTCTTCCTAGTCAAAGCTGTTAATGGAGAATCAACTCGAGAGAAGTCCAAAACGAACCTCCTATAGTAACCTTCTAACCCCAGGAAACTACGAACTTCTGCCATGCACTTGGTTACTGCTCAAGAAACAAGTGCCTCCACCTTCGACGGGTCCACTGACACTCCATGCTGAGACACTACGTGCCCAAGGAAGTGTACTTATTGTGTCAAGAACTTACACTTCGACAATTTCCCATAAAGCTGGTGGTGTCGAAGGACTTCCAAGACTACCCTGAGATGCTCAAAGTGATCCTCCTCTGATCTTGAGTAGATCAGGATGTCATCGATAAACATAACGATGAACCGGTCCAGAAACTCTCGGAAGACAAATTTCATAAGTCCCATGAACACATCCGATGCATTCGTGACTCCAAACAGCATCACTACAAACTCTAAGTGCCCATACCTACACCTGAAAGCCGTCTTTGAGATGTCACTATCCTTTACCCTCAGCTGATGATATCCAGATCGTAGATCAATATTAGAAAACCAACCTGCTCCCCTCAGTTGGTCGAAGAGATCATATATCCTTGGAAGGGGGTAACGGTTCTTTACCGTTACCTGGTTCAACCTTAGGTATTCTATGCATAGCCTGAGACCACCATATGCCTTCTTCATGAACAAAACTAGAGCACCCCATGGCGATACGTTGGGTCGAACAAAACACTTCTCCGTCAGATCGTCAACCTGAATCCGCAACTCCAGCAACTTTGAAGGTGCCATCCGATAAGGAGCCATCAAAATCGGATGGGCACCGGGATGTAAGTCTATCCCGAACTCAATGTCACGTCGGGGGGGTAGAGTCACAACCTCCTCAGGAAAAACATTGAAGAATTCCCCAACAACCTCCGGGACATCCATCATCTCTGTATCAGCTAGAACCACTTATATCCCACCTAACAAGGAAATGAGAGGCTCCACACACCGGCTTCCCACCTGATAGCTCCTCTCACCAACAAAAGATACATGTTTCCCATCCACGTCGGAGAACACGACCCTTCTTCGGAAGCAATAGATAACGGAACTAACGGAAAACAACCAATCGATGCCTAGGATTACATCATATGGCTGAATCTGTAATAGAAGAAGGTCCCCACTAGATCGATGTGGTCCCAACGTCAGCCCACATCCCCGGCAAACACAAGATACACTGGTATGGCCTCCAACTGGTGTACTTAGCACCAGTGGTACGTAAATTCTCTCTACATCTAGTCCCAAATCATGGGCTAGACAAGGTACAACCAAGGAGTGTGAAGCTCTCGAATTGAACAAGGCAGAAATGAGAGTGTTGAACAAACAAATCATACCTCGCACCACCTCTGGTCCTTCTGGAGCTGCCAACTCTGCTGTGTGCAACTGTCCATGCCCAGCTCCTCTGCCTCTCTGATGTTGTCCACCTCCCCGACCATGCCCTGGTCGAGGTACCTAAGGAGAACCCTAAGGTCGGCCTCCTCCCGCAAAGTCTTCCCTCATAGGAGCATGGTCATGCTGCTGCTGGAAGGGCCTCACCGGAAAATGGTGCTGTTGAGGTGGGCGCTGAACCTTCCCACCTCCACCATACTGATCTCGGGTCTGGCACCGACTCTGAATGTGCCTGAAACCTCCACAAGAAAAACACTTCGGTCCTGGTCTCATGAAAAAGGGATGAGGACCTGAAGATCTGAACTGGAACTGCTGGGGCCTGCTCCCCACTGGCCTGAACCTGGAAGGTCCCGTCATAGGAGACCTGCTACTAACTGCCTTCCCCTTCGATGAACCTGGCTGGATCCCCTCACGTGGTGCACCTCCCTGCGAGTGCATCCTCTCTACAACCTCTGCCTCCTTCTGTACTGTCAAGTACATTGGAAGGGTGAAGGGGGTGATAGCATACTGGATCAAAGGAAGAAGAGCCTCCTCCAAATGTCTCACCCGAGACTCCTCATCCGGAAAGAGATCCGGAGCAAAGCGCAGGAGATCCTTGAACTTGATCCCAAACTCTCGTACTAACATAATCCCATGCTGAAGGGAGAGTAACTTCTTCCGCTTCTCCACCTTGATCATGGAAGAAAGGAATTCCTCTTGGAATTCCTTCTCAAAGTCAGCCCATGGAACCTCTGTCTCTGTCCTCTATCCGAGGTAGAGCATCCACCACTGTCGTGCCGCACCTCTCAGCTTACTGACTACTAGGGGAACCCAATACTCCCTTGGAGAATGAATCAAGGTAAAAGTGATCGCTAGATCCTCAAGTCACCCCTCTGTCTCCGTATCTGAAGTACTACCCTCATACTTCTTGAGGGTTTTCCACTGGAAAGAACGGAGAGTCTTCTGCCACTGGCTATCTTATTCCTCTCGGTCAATCCTCAATTGATAGATCGCATGAATCTACTAGGCCTCGGCCGTCTGAGCCACCCGGGGATGACGTCCAGGTGCCATAGTTGTACGGTAAACAAAGATCGCCTAAGACCAAGTAGTAAGGAAATTTCTCAAGGTTTTATTTTATCATTTTTATTTCAATTTCTTTCCCAGAACACCCAAATCAAGTAAAACACAATCATGATGATGCATGTACCTTCCCTAGGGTCTCTACCCTGCAATCAATTTAGTCTCACTTGGTCATTCGGTAGGCTCATAGTCCTTGCATCGGATCACGGGGGGGGCCTAAAACCCCGTGTCCTAGCCGGTCCTCCCTGGCCTATGTAACGCACCAAGATTAACCAACACTATTGCCCTACCATCCCATGAAATCCTCACTGTGCCTAACTCCAGACTCCATCCTATCTCTCAACCATCACCTCCGATACCATTCTGTCACGACCCCCTCCCACCAAAGATTCCCCTCCTGAGCTGGAAATGGTGAAAGGGAGATAATGACCCCCGAGTCCCGCCTCCAGTAGGCCCCTGGGTGGTGACTAGCACCAAGGGT
Organism: Viscum album; assembly: GCA_963277665.1. Taxonomy (NCBI): domain Eukaryota; kingdom Viridiplantae; phylum Streptophyta; class Magnoliopsida; order Santalales; family Viscaceae; genus Viscum; species Viscum album. Next base: position 1,998,269,847 of record OY728151.1, read on the forward strand.
ATGAGTTTTCACAAATATGGGAGGCATTACCCTTTTTATTATTTAAGATCGGGAAATAGGACAAGTCAACCACCAAAAAGGAAAAGAACAAGTGTATAGAAATAAACCCAAACCAATCCCACATGCATGTTTAAATAGTTCTGAAACAAGGTACAAGTAAAAGAAAGCTCAAAAGTACAATACCAAAAGAAACAAGTGTATAGAAACTGGAACAACTCCAACTGTCCTGACTAGTAGGGTCCTGCACGGCCCTGGTAGTCCTCCTGGAAACCTGAAAGTAAACGTAGGGTGAGCATACAAGTATACTCAGTAGGGAAACCTAAAGCTCTCGTGCACAGGTGGGGAGACATCCTAATGTCTCGTGAGAACAATAGAAGAAACCTAGCAGGGAAATCTATCCACCCAACCTCACCAGCCACACTCAACAAAAACACAATCACAACAGGTAGTAGTAGTATATATGAACAAGAGTATTGTGTACCCCGCACCATTTTCCATTAGTTAGCTGCTCTTCCTAATGGCGAATGTCCTGACGCTGCCACACTCTTCCCGCCCGCACACACCTGGGCCTCACAAACCACACATCCCGCCCACACACACCTGGGCCTCACAACCATGTATCCCACCCACACACACCTGGGCCTCACAACCACATATCCCGCCCACACATACCTGGGCCTCACAACCACGTATCCCGCCCGCACACACCTGGGCCTCACAACCACGTATCCCGCCCGCACACACCTGGGCTTCATCCCGAAGATTCTAGGGAAATAGTAAAACATGCCCGAAGATTCTTAGGCTAAATCCAACCCAATTGAAACCTACCTGAAGGGTCTTAGGTGTAAGTTCACCTCAATCCATCATAGCCTAGGGAAGAAGGAGCAGGAAGGATCTAGTAACTAAGGGGAAAACACCCTCTCCCATGAAATGGGAGTGTTCGGCACTAAGTGATCAACATGGGTGAGGTGCGATAAAACACAAAATATACAGATACATATATGTATACCAAACACACAGCCCAACCTATGGCTTCTAAACTGAGAAATTGAGCACGTTCCTCGGCTCTACTACTACGAAGCATGCATACAACAACAACCCCAACCCCATTTAGGTTTTCACGTTTTAGCAGAATTAGTTTATTTAGTTCCTTATCTACTGGGTAACCAACCGCAACCAACCATATCAATAGTTCGTGAAACATATCCCTGATATCCACAAATCAAGTTAGGAAAAAACAAGCAGCACAACAAGTCCCTTCTTATTAACCAACCAACCCATTGATTATTAATCTCGTTCCATTACCATGACCCACCATTCATTATCTCTTCCAATTTTTATTTATTATTCACAACCCATAGTTCGTTCACATTAAAACCCATCCCAGAAGCCCTGCTTCCAACCACCATAACTAAAAACACACCGAAACTAGTACATCATCACCCCTTGATACCATTTATCACAGCCCCACTTCCCATCACTAACATAACATTCACACCAACCCATAACCAATCCAACCGCAGCCCCGCTGATCACCCAATCCACAACAACCCACAAAACACCCCCTTTCACATATTATTTCAGTTTGTTCAACCAGGGTGATTACAAAAGGGTTCCAGGTATTTAATCATCCAACTTTACGTGATTAACCAAATTTCCACATTCAACGAAGTTTCCATCCACAAAAACAGTCTATAAAGATAGGGAAACATTTAATTGCGCAAGAAAAGGCCCCCAACGACCGTGATTTTCAGTAGGCAGAATCTGATTCAAATCACAACATAATATCACAGGATATAAAGTTAAACATGACAACTTCCCCATCCCCGTTTTTTAACCAGTTATTATCTTCTTTTATTTTTTCAACCGTTTCCCATGAAAACAAGAGGATACCCACCCGCACGATGCACAATATAGAGATACAAAGGTAAGATCCCTACCTCGAGAGGTTCTGATCACAACGCTCCCCCGAATCGACTTTAGAAGACGTTCGTCGGCGTTCATCACTTCTTTCGAGTCCTGGAAAAACCTCCTCAGGTGGAAGTTAGAAAGGAAATGCTGAAGTAAAGACAACGGATCTAAGCTCAGAAGTTCCAACTCATCGTTACGATCTCGTGGCCACTAACGGATCGTAAATCGGAGCTCAGACGAAGAAGTTATGGAAGAAAAGGATCCTTCGAGTCTCTTGGGAGAGCTCTGCTTAGAGGAATGGGGAGGAGAGGGGTGAGTTGAAAAGGAGGAGGGGACCCCTCCTTTTATAGGTGAGAAAAACAAAAGTACACGGCATGTACTTTATGGTACACGGCGTGTACTCGGCCATTTCACACGGTCACCACGCGGCTTCCAACACAGCCTTCAATGCGGCATGCAGCCGTTGACTGGTTAACACATGGTTTGAGGGTAACGCATATGCGGGGAGGGACTACACAGCATGTAGTATGGGGTAGATGGCGTGTACCCATTTATTTCACATGGAAAGGACATAGCTCCAACACAGCACATGGCCGTTGACTGGTCAACACACGGTCTGAGGGTAACACGTACGCGTGGAGGGACTACACGGCGTGTACTTTATGGGGTACACGGCGTGTACCCATTTATTTCACACGGTAAGGACACGGCCTTGAACACGGGGTATACCCGGCGAGGGGGTATACGGCGTGTACTCATACTACACGGCATGTAGTTTCAAAATTCTGGAAAGTGTGGTAAAAGTCCATTTTACCCTCCAAAACACTTCGTGATCTTCTTTTTGACAAAGGAATGGGTCGGAGAGGTTCGGGCCATTACAAACGACCTTGGTCAGCCACTTTGCTGCACCTAAGTACCCCAAAAAAATCAATAATCATTTGAGGGCACCCACAACAACGCCTTTCAAATTGGAGCCTTTTCTGGGGAGGCAAGTAATTATTTCATCCATTTAGTGGTATTTATATTATTTTACATTTTATTCTCTTCTTCTCTTCTTTCTTTATTCTTTACCCAATCTGAGTTTTTTATTCTTCTTTTATTTTCTTCTTCTTCTTTTTGGACCATAAACTCAAACTTATCATTTTTATTATGGTCCACTTTCCTTATTTTTATTTTTATATGATTTATGACATGAACTAATCCCAAATATCTCTTAGATCTTGATCCTAATATTGAACGTAACATTTGGGCTCGAATCAGACATTCTCCATCTACGGGAAGTTTCAAAATTCAACCAATTGGAGAATTCCTCCACTCTCAGAACATTGAAATTGGAAGCAATTCAAATTCAAACATAAAACAAGAACCAATGGATGAGAATAATGGAAATGAACTTAATATAACCATTCGAGAATTAGTTTCATTTGATATTAACTATCAACCAAATTGAATTGCATACCCAAATCTCGAATCAGACTTTGAATTGAAATCTGGGTTAATTCATCTTTATCCAAAGTTTCATGGATTATATGGTGAGGATCCCACTATTCTCCTTAAAGAATTTAATGTGGTTTTCTCAACCCTGAAACCAAGGAAATTATCTAAAGATCAAATAAAATTAAGAGAATTCCCATTCTCACTTGATGGAGCTGCAAAGGATTGGATGTATTATTTACATCCTGAAGATGTAACATGTTGGAATGATTTGAAACATCTTTTCTTGAAGAGATTTTTTCCAGCATCAAGGACCACTTCCATTCATAAAGAGATCTTGGGGATCAATCATAAGGGGAGTCAATGTACGAGTACTGGGAGTGATTCAAGAAGTTGTGTGCAAGCTTCCCACATCACCAAATTAGTGAGAAACTTCTCATCCAATAATTATATGAAGGAATCACACCTATAGAGAGGATCATGGTGGATATTGCGGCTGGAGGAGCATTGGTGGACAAAAAACCATCAGCTGCACATGCGTTGATTGACAAGATGGCCCAAAACTTCCAATAATTTGGCAATCGAGGTACACCACATATCAGGGGAGTATATCAGGTAAGTCCTTATTCTCTTGAGAGTCATTTTATTGTTACCAATTTAGAATAATTGACCACTATGGTGAGACAAATTTCTTTGGCTCAAAAGACATCTCAACCCCCTCCTTCAAGGCCTTGTGGCATTTGCACTGAGACAAACCACCCAACTGACTGTTTCCCCCAATTGTAAGAAATAGAAGATTGTGCATTAGTGTTTCCTAGGATACCATATCAGTAGAAAAAACAAAAACCATATCTCCAAAAGAAGTTTAATTTAACATACAACCAAGGTTGGAAGGATCAATCGTACATGAGGTATGGCTCTAGACAAAAAACAAAATCCCCCTTTTCAATAAAACTTTCAGTATCCTCCACCTTACCAACAAGGTTTCCAAAAACTCCAAAGGAGATTTGAATATCAAGCATCATCAATCCAACAACAAGGATCTTCTCAATAAAATGTAGATTCTAATACTAATGATCTTTTGAAACAAATGGTTCTTAATCAATAGAATGAGCTGAATTGTCAAGGTTCGGAGTTGAGGGAGTTGAAGATTCAAATGAGCCAGATTTTCACTGCCCTCCATGAACTTTCAAGTAAGAATTCTGAAAATTTACCTTCCAAACCTACTCCAAATCCAAATGGGAATGTTAGTTCCATCACATTGATAAGTGGGAAGCAAATGAATGATACTTGTGTACCCACCATTCCACTGGGATTTCACCTAAACTCTAGAAAATTACTCATGATAAACATATGTCCTTGACTCACATAAGGTGGTGATATAGGAATTTATCAAGACTATGGTGACCCTTGTATGATTTTGGATGAGAAAGACATTTCTAAAAAATTGACATTTGTGTGATAAGAGAAAATTCAAGTGAGGTAAGTGTCTTGTGCATGGGAGGATAAATGAAGTGGAAATATATTGAATGATATAAATGGAGAACATTAAATAATGTTTTTTTATGAGTAATGATATATTTTGTTTCTTAGTGTGTAATTTTTGGATCTCAAAGATATGTGTTTTAAAAAAATTATTTGATATTGATGTTTACTTGTCACAATTTTTTGGAATACATGAAATGTGGTTTTGCCCAGGAGTGAAAAAGGGTAAGTGTGGGGGAGTTGATAAAACACTATTTTTTTGAATATTTTAGTGATAATAAATGACATATTTTCCTCGCATTGTGATAAATAGGTTCATTTATGAAATATTTGGGATTAGATCATTCATTTGAAAATTTTATGAAAATTTCAGTTTTACCCTTTTAAAATGCACTGTAGTATTTCGCACATAAATATTTTAATATGAATTATTTGAACTTAATTTTTTTTAAAGAGTTACCCATTTAATTTTCTAAAACTTTTATTTAGGACACTTGAGCTAAAGAGTGCATTTGGATGGAGTAAATGGGCCATTAAATCAATGGTGGGATGGACACACGAGATTGGACATCACTTTAGTGTTTGGGCCATATATTCTACATCCATACATGGATTGATCCCCAATTTTGAGAGGGGATATAAAACCTAATTTCTCACATATTATACTACTCTAAGGACAGATAATTCATGTGTTTTGGTGGTCAAGAAGACTTTTCAAGTGGGATTAAAATATTTGGAAGAATCTTCTCATTCACACTTGAAAACACTTTTAACCTAGCCTCCCATCCACTCTATAAATATGTATTTTTCTCATTTTTAAAGGTTGATATATGCAGTAGGATATTGAATTCAGAGGATAATTGGTTTCACCCAAATTCTCCAACCATTTTAATAGGGGTAACTCTTGAAGCAAGGATCTCATCATCAAAGCCTTCTTCTCTTCTTCATGTTGTAATGTTTTCATTTGTGTAATAAAATTATTTGTTATTATTTTATTTATTATCTTTTATTATTTTTTGTTCAATTATATTATTATTTAATAATCCCATTTGGGTTGGAATCAATAGTGGAGACGAGATTGGGTTCTACCCTTTCAATCCTTTGCTTATGCAAAACGTCTCCACGATGACCACACCGCCCATGGAAGAGTATTTCTATTAGTGATCGATCTATATTATACCCTCTTCATTTAATTATTTTGAATCATTGAGATACTTAAATTCACTTAATATGATCCATGAATTAAGTTTTTGAATTATAAGAATCTAATAAATCAATTGAACAATAAACACAAAAACATGTGAGTCAGGTATTATGTAAATTGTGAGAGTGCAAACTTAATCGGTAAAACAAGACAACACAGTATAAATTTATAGAGTTAAAATATAATCCATAATCTCAATTCATACTCATTTTATAGAATGGACATGTTTCTTAATTTACCACTGACTATAATCTATCCTTATAACATCAATCAAAGTAGGGTGTTGCGATTGCATGTTCCAAAGATAGCCTAGGGTTTAATTCTCTTCACATTTGTGGTAAAGTTAATTCTTGTAGGGTCCGAGGGTTGACAAATTAGGGGATTATAATTAAGTGGTTATTAATTTAAATGATAATTATTAATAATTAAATTAATAGGTATTGTTAGATTTATTACATATTTTAAATATTGTCTAAAAAACATCTTCTTGTTGTGTCTTTTTAATCAAACTTCGTTTCAAAAATTAAAAAAAAATATTATAAAATATTCTTCTAGAAAACTTATTATAGTTTTATGAATGGTAAAAAAACCCACATCCTTTTAAGTAGTGTTATTATTCACTTTTATGTTATTTTTTAAAATACCATTAATAAGTTGTAAAATTTAATTCCCCCTTTGAGAGACGACCTTGGTCAACCACTCTGTTGCACTTAAGTACCCAAAAAAATCACTAATCATTTGAGGGTGCCCACGATAGTGCCTTTCACTATTTCTTGTGTAGGTTCATACAAAAGTCAAAAACACGTCCAAGTTCTTTATATTAACTCACTGAAACTTAGTTACAAGGGTAAAGTTAGCACGACGTGACAGTCACAAAAAAACGCACGTGTACGGTGCATGAGTGAGGGAACCTTGAAGTTGGTGGGAAACGAGGCGGTGATGAGAAACCACTACTGGAATTCTTCTTAATTGTGATGGACTATTTGCGATGGGATCCCATCGCAAATAGGATTTAGTGACGGGGTTCCGTCGCAAATAGCTCGTTTCAGAAAACACCGTCGCAAATACAATTATTTGCGACGGGCCCGCCGCAAAAACCTTTATTTGCGACGGGAATGTTTCCCGTCGCAAATAAACTTCCGATTATTTGTATTATATATACATAAACGTTTTCTGTGATGGTCCTTTCGCAACAAATTATTTGCGACGGGCTTACTTACCCGTCGCAAATATGTTTTTAAAAATATTTAGTTAGGCTATTTGCGAAGGGGTCTCGTCGCAAAACGCCCCGTCGCAAATAATAAATTAATTTTAAAAAAAATAAAATTTAATAATATTACTATTGATGAAAAAATAATATTATTATTATTAAAACAGTAAAAAAATAAAAAATATTAAAATTCTCAATATTGAAAAAAAATATAAAAAAATATTAAAATATTAAAAATTAAATTATGTAATATTTGCACCAATATAAAAGACAGAAAATGTAAATAATCCATATTAAAATTTTAATTCAAATGTTTGTAACATAAAAAAATCACTGGGGGTCGTCTGGAGGTGGTGGAGGAGCTGAAGGAGCTGGTGGAGGAAACTCGATGCCTAAAATACGAGTCAAACAGCGCATGTACTCCATCTGCTCCTGATGCTACTACTGCCATCGATGGCTCTGATCCTCATAATGCTGCTCCTTCTGCTACTGTCGCTGACACATCTCTTCTTGCTGCTTCTGCAAAGTCTCTATATGCTCAGCCTAAGCTCGCAACTGCTCCTAATACTGTGAAACATAAGATGATGCCTCTCCACGAACTCCTCTCGAGCTGGACGCCGACATCTCAGCAGTACCATAATAAGTACCAGGAGTCAAATGAGAGCTGATTCCAACTACTATGCCCTTATCAAAGCCATATTGAGTCGCCTGCATCCATCCGCCTCATCGAAATGGTGAGCACTGGTCTACTCAGCCGTCTCGTCCTGACCCTCAGCCTGTGTCTGAGAGGTCGCAGCCTCATATGACTCCTTCAATTCTAATTTAAAATTAAAATTGTCAAAATATTATATGCAGTTAATTGTTAAACTGAAAAATAATACTAACCATAATCTGATGATAACGATCTCCTCTAATCTCTCCAGTGGCGGGATCACTGTACATCCTCCGATAAACGTCGAACTCCGTAATATCGGGATGCTCGACTACCTACAGAAATATAAAATAAATTGTTTATATTTATAGTTATATAAAATATTTTAAAAATATACTTACCATATGCTCTTTATGAGAAATGAATGAACGGCTACCAGCTCGATGTGTCACCTCCTGTCTCCCCTGGTTCTGTCGTCCCACTGAAGATCTCCTCTGAAATCCACCACCCAACCAGTGTAAACATAATCCATCCCAAATGTGAGATGAAATTTACTCTGGTCGGTGGGCTCTACACGACTCATCAAATTATGTCACCTCTGCTTTCTTAATGGTTGTCCTTCTCAAATTGTGCAAAAACTGGCGGAAACGGTCACGCATAGAAACCTGTCATGCCGTGTGGATAGCGTCATGCATGCTATCATCGATAGGATGCCATAAACCCTACAAATAATTTATAATATCAAGTTGTTAATAAAATAAATTTCAAAATAAATATTATTTATTTACGTACCAGCTAATGATGGAACATGTCGCATCGCACATCAATGAGAATCGGTTTCCATGTGATCCATGACTGAGAAAAATAATTACGCAATATAGCGCTCCCCTTTCCAATAGCTACATACTGAAAACTGTGAAAAAAGAATAAATAATCAAACAATTAGTATATATATAAATAAATTAATGAAATCTAACTAAAATATACAGGTTACCATACCTCTGTGTGCGTGGATCGAAACCAAGATGTGGACGTTGCTCGGGGATAGGGTCAGGAATCATCAATTGCGCAAGATCGCACCCCCTCTGCGTACCTCCTGAACCACCAATAGGCTGAGGGTCAGATGATCCCACATCCTCATCATCCAAAGGTATCTCAGCCTCCTACAACTCGCAAAATAAATCATCGTCCATCTGAAACACAAAATGATTGTTGTTAGCAGATAGTTGAAAATAACTATTATATATAGATATATATTAGTTATGATTATAACCATCATTTAATTATTTCAATGTGCATCTTCATCCTCTTCTCCATAGCTGTGAATGTCAATGTCTTCATCTTCCTCCTCAGCATCATCAATATCCATATGAGTTTCAGTTTCATCATCTCTTGTCATTTAAAATTCATTTGTAACATCATTAACATATTCATCATCATTGATCCTTAATTGTGGGGTGTCATCATCGATATTCATGTCTCTTTGTGAATCAGATAGATTTTGAGTAGTCTCTTGAAAAATTTCAATTCCTTACACTTCAGCGGAACCACATTTAGTTTGAGTAAACTGATTTTCCCGAGATTTCATTTTTATTGTGCTCCACCAATTGCTCCAGTCTCTTGAAGTAGCACAATACTTTGAATAATAAATTTTATGTGCCTGTTGAGCTAGTAAAATTGGTTTATTTACTACAATAATACTTTTATATTTAATGTTGACGATTCCATGAGTCAGATGAACACACAAACCTATTTCAGTATCCAACCACCGATATTTAAATATTGTTATGTAATTCTGTCCTAGATAACACAACTCAATAATTTCATCCAAAATGCCATAAAAGTCAACTTCAGTTTCTCTGTGATGTGATCCTCTCAAGAAAACTCAATTGTTCATTGTTTTTTTTATTCACCGTATGCAAGTGTATGAAATCAAAAACCATTCACCACATATGCATTATAAGATTTAACCATTTTGGATGGTGGGTTACTCAATATACACAGCAATTTGTCAATTTTATCAGTATATTGAGACACCTAAAAATTTGTAAAATAATTATCAATATAATAAATAATAAATGGAAATGATATTAAACCATCAATAATTTATATTACTAGTTTTTGAAACCAGTGAGAAATTTTTTTTTGTCTGCGTTCTTCAAGAGCAGTTGTTGTAATTTGTGGAAGTTGTTTCTTGATATGATTATCATATAACCTACAAATAAAATAAGTTTAAATAATGTAAAAAAATTATAGAATAAGTGATAGAAGCACTTACAGGACAAATTATGTCATTTCTTCACAGTTGACCAGAACGTATGTATGAGCTCTGTGATGTTCATCATCTGAAATCCATCGTTCGTGAACTCCACCGAAACCAAGATTTGGTTGATTAAAAACTGTTAATTGATTTTCCATTTCATCATTAATATTACTCTCATTTCGCCCCATGCGATTCTGTTTTGAGGGATATTGAGATTCAAAATAATGAGAGCAGAAAAAAGCAATTTCCTCTTGAAAATAAGCTTCAGCAATTGAGCCTTCAACTGATGCTTTGTTACGTATTTTTTTCTTCAATTTCTGTATGCATCTCTTGAATGGGTAAATCCATCGAAACTGTACTGGACATCCACATTTATCTTCATGTGGAAAATTTAATATCATATGTTCCATTGAGTCAAAGAAAGTCGGCGGAAAGATTTTTTCCAGTTTACATATAATTATAGCAGCATCTTCTTCCAGTTTTCTTAGCACATCGTAGTCTGTTTTCGCTGCACAAATGTCTCAAAAAAAATATGATATGTCTGTTATCGAATCCCAAATCATAGAATTCAACAAACCTCTGAATCCAATCGACATAAGTCTTTCCATTATAACATGATAATCATGACTTTTTAATCCAGTAATATAACCATTCTTAACGCATCTTCCCAAATTGGAAGCATAGCCATCTGGAAGTCTCAAATCGGCAATCCACTGACAAAATAATAAGAAACTCTCTTTGGAAAGTGTATAAGCTGCTTTTGGCTTCATTAACCTCTATGATCTGACATTTTCAAATAATTCAAGTTCTGGTCGCCTGCAAATTTGGGCGAGATCTAATCGTGCCATTACAGTATCTTTGGTCTTACCTGGTGTATCCAAAATTGTATGAAATAAATTATCAAAATAGTTCTTCTCAATATGCATAACATCCAACATGTGACGGACCAACAAATCAGACCAATACGGAAGATCCCAAAAAATGCTCTATTTTATCCAGTTATGTTCTTTCCCAAAGACATGAATTTTTTGTTGGTTTATTGTTGGTCCAAATGTGATGGAGGGTAATGAAAATACAACTGATTTTAACTTTGTACCTGATATCATCTTTGGATGTTCATCTCTTTCAATTATACCTTTTCTGAAATGAGATTTGTTCCTCCAAAAAGGATGATCGGTTGGAAGAAATCTACGGTGATAATCAAAATAGAAAGGTTTTTTTCCATTGACCAACATAAAGGCTTTGTTTTCTTTCATACAGTAAGGACATGATTTTGGACCATGTGTAATCCAACCAGATAACATGCCATATGACGGAAAGTCACTAATCGTCCACATCAATGCAGCTTTTAATTTAAAATTTTGTTTCACAGCAACATCATATGTATTAACATCATCACTCCACAATGCATTTAACTCATCAATCAATGGTTTCAAATAAACATCAATATTCTTTTTCGGATGTCCTAGGATTAATAGAGTCAAAAATATACAATTCTCCTTCATCAAAATCCATGGAGGAAAATTGTACGGAGTTATAAAGACCGGCCAACATGAATACTGACTACCATAAGAACCAAATGGACAAAAACTGTCAGTAGAAATACCCAATCGCACGTTTCGGGCTTCTATAGAAAAAGACGGATGCAAATGGTCAAAATGTTTCCATGAATCACCATCAGATAGATGATTCAAGCTTTTATCAGTTGAAATCTTGGTTTTGTGCCATGACATCATTGACGCTATGTTATGAGACATAAATAAACACTGCAACCTGGGTGTAAGGGGGAAATATCTCAACTATTTTACTAGAATCGATCTAGACTTCCCTGTTTGAGCTTCTTTATACCTCGATTGTCCACATAGGGTACAAATATCCAATGACTCTTTTTCTCCAGAATATAAGATGCAATCATTTGGACATGCATGAATCTTCCGATAACTAAGGCTCAAATTACGAATCAGCCTCTTTCTCTCATAGTAATTTGCAGGCAACACATTTCCTTCAGGTAACGATGTTTTAACCAAAGAAAATATTTGATCAAAATAGTTGTTTGACATTGCATTATCTGATTTAATAGCCATAAATTTTGCAACCGCTTCTAATTTGCTTATATTGCAACCATGATATAATTCATCCTCATCAGACCTCAACAACTCATAAAATTTGGATGGTGCCAACTCAGGAGTTAAATCAATATCATTGTGAGTTTCTATTTGTTGCACAGATGGACCTGCAACATCATGTACTAAATTTTGAAATCGTGATGGATCTGGAATCAAGCTATTAGAATTATCTCTGGAACTGCGTTCACCATTTTGATACCAAAAAACATAATCTGGTTGAAAACCAAACTACAAGAGATGTCCCCCAAATTTATCAAATGTGTCAAATATTCTCAGAGCACATTTTTTACAAGGACACTTAATTGTGAATTCTGAAACATATTCTGGTTTTGATGATGCAAATGCTAAGAAAGATTCAACACCCTCAATATAGACAAGATTTAAACCAGAACCATTTGGATTTTTGCGCTGATTTATCCAAGTTCGATCATCTAATAATGACTGATGTCGACTTCCTTGTTCCTTATTTTTCTACATAAATTATAAAATCATCATTGTTTTTGAATAGTTTAAAATTATAAAAACACTATCTGAAAAATAAGATAAATAATTACAACTACTTAATAATTATCATTAATTAAGGGCGACACAATTTCCAGTGGATTGACGGCTACTCTTTTGTCTGATTGGTCATTTAATTGCATCTTTATCGCACTTATTATTACTAATTTAGCAACAATTAGAAATACTTATCAAAAGGAAAACTACTTTAATAATGAAAGTAAATTTGGTAATCATCGTTGTGGAGATGATTACAAATTTTTCCTTCATTATCCAAGCAGATTTTTTTTACTAATTATTACTAATTACTACTAATTATTACAAATTATTACTAATTATTACTAATTATTCCTAATTATTACTAATTATTCCTAATTATTCCTAATTATTCTTAATTATTCTTAATTATTCCTAATTATTCCTAATTATTGCTAATTATTCCTAATTATTGCTAATTATTCCTAATTATTTCTAATTATTCCTAATTATTCCTAATTATTACTAATTATTTCTAATTATTGCTAATTATTGCTAATTATTGCTAATTATTGCTAATTATTCCTAATTATTGCTAATTATTTCTAATTATCCCTAATTATTTCTAATTATTTCTAATTATTTCTAATTATTCCTAATTATTGCTAATTATTCCTAATTATTGCTAATTATTCCTAATTATTGCTAATTATTCCTAATTATTGCTAATTATTGCTAATTATTCCTAATTATTGCTAATTATTCCTAATTATTCCTAATTATTGCTAATTATTCCTAATTATTGCTAATTATTCCTAATTATTGCTAATTATTCCTAATTATTGCTAATTATTGCTAATTATTCCTAATTATTCCTAATTATTGCTAATTATTCCTAATTATTGCTAATTATTCCTAATTATTGATAATTATTGCTAATTATTGCTAATTATTGCTAATTATTTCTAATTATTGCTAATTATTGCTAATTATTCCTAATTATTACTAATTATTACTAATTATTGCTAATTATTACTAATTATATCATTTTTATTGCTATTTATATCTTTTTATTGCTAATTATATCTTTTTATTGCTAATTATATCTAATTATTGCTAATTATATCTAATTATTGCTAATTATATCTAATTATTGCTAATTATATCTTTTTATAGCTAATTATTCCTAATTATATCTAATTATTACTAATTATTCCTAATTATATCTAATTATTCCTAATTATATCTAATTATATCTAATTATTACTAATTGTATCTAATTATTAGTAATTATATCTAATTATTACTAATTATATCTAATTATTACTAATTATATCTAATTATTACTAATTATATCTAATTATTAGTAATTATATCTAATTATTACTAATTATATCTAATTATTACTAATTATATCTAATTATTCCTAATTATAAATTTTTATTCCTAATTATAACTTTTTATTGCTAATTATAACTTTTTATTGCTAATTATTCCTAATTATTGCTAATTATTCCTAATTATTGCTAATTATTCCTAATTATTGCTAATTATTCCTAATTATTGCTAATTATTCCTAATTATTGCTAATTATTGCTAATTATTACTAATTATTGCTAATTATTCCTAATTATTCCTAATTATTCCTAATTATTGATAATTGTTGCTAATTATTCATAACTATTCCTAATTATTCCTAATTATTCCTAATTATTCCTAATTATTCCTAATTATTCCTAATTATTTCCTAATTATTGCTAATTATTCCTAATTATTCCTAATTATTCCTAATTATTCCTAATTATTCCTAATTATTGCTAATTAATGCTAATTATTACTAATTATTCCTAATTATTCCTAATTATTGCTAATTATTCCTAATTATTGTAATTATTACTAATTATTCCTAATTATTGCTGATTATTGCTAATTATTTATTAATTATTCCTAATTATTCTTAATTATTCCAAATTATTTCTAATTATTGCTAATTATTTCTAATTATTGCTAATTATTCATAATTATTCCTAATTATTGCTAATTATTCCTAATTATTGCTAATTATTCCTAATTATTGCTAATTATTTCTAATTATTTCTAATTATTCCTAATTATTGCTAATTATTCCTAATTATTGCTAATTATTCCTAATTATTGCTAATTATTCCTAATTATTCCTAATTATTACTAATTATTGCTAATTATTATTAATTATTGCTAATTATTACTAATTATTCCTAATTATTGCTAATTATTCTTA
Source organism: Viscum album (assembly GCA_963277665.1). Classification (NCBI taxonomy): domain Eukaryota; kingdom Viridiplantae; phylum Streptophyta; class Magnoliopsida; order Santalales; family Viscaceae; genus Viscum; species Viscum album. The sequence goes on from OY728151.1 coordinate 1,998,284,869, forward strand.
ATTATTGCTAATTATTCCTAATTTATTGCTAATTATTCCTAATTATTGCTAATTATTCCTAATTATTGCTAATTATTCCTAATTATTCCTAATTATTCCTAATTATTCCTAATTATTCCTAATTATTGCTAATTATTTCTAATTATTGCTACTTATTGCTAATTGTTGCTAATTATATCTAATTATTGCTAATTATATCTAATTATTTCTAATTATATCTAATTATTGCTAATTATATCTAATTATTGCTAATTATATCTAATTATTGCGAATTATGTCTAATTATTGCTAATTCTATCTAATTATTGCCAATTATATCTAATTATTGCTAATTATATCTAATTATTGCTAATTATATCTAATTATTGCTAATTATATCTAATTATTGCTAATTATATCTAATTATTGCTAATTATATCTTTTTATTGCTAATTATATCTTTTTATTGCTAATTATATCTTTTTATTCCCAATTATATCTTTTTATTCCTAATTATATCTTTTTTTTCCTAATTATTACTAATTATTCTTAATTATTACTAATTATTCCTAATTATTACTAATTATTCCTAATTATTCCTAATTACTACTAATTATTCCTAATTATTACTAATTATTCCTAATTATTACTAATTATATCTAATTATTACTAATTATATCTAATTATATCTAATTATTACTAATTATATCTAATTATTACTAATTATATCTAACTATTACTAATTATATCGAATTATTACTAATTATATCTAATTATTACTAATTATATCTAATTATTACTAATTATATCTAATTATTACTAATTATAACATTTTATTGCTAATTATATCTATTTATTCCTAATTATATCTAATTATATCTAATTATTACTAATTATATCTAATTATTACTAATTATATCTAATTATTACTAATTATATCTAATTATTACTAGTTATGACTTTTTATTGCCAATTATATCTATTTATTCTTAATTATATCTAATTAATATTAATTATGACTAATTATTTATAATTATTACTAACAATATCAATTATATAGTAAAACTAAATATAATTAAAAATCAATTGAAATCTAATTAAATTAGAACTCATAAACAACAATTAAAATTAACATAAAAAAATAAAATATATATAAAATATATATAAATACCTTAAACTTTGATATTCTGAAGATATTGACGCCCTCCGATTGCTCTTAAATAAAAAAACTTCAACTAAAAGAAAATTTCTCTTTGAAACTGAAGAATGAAGAAAGAGAGAGAGCAAGATCTGAATGATATGGAAAAAAACGGATGGGGGTATATATATGTTAGATTAGTTGCGACGGGATTATTTGCGACGGGCTTCCCGTCGCAAATGGCGGTATTTGCGACGGATCTCGTCGCAATTACCCTCACCCGCATTAATTACAGTCGGCGGTTAAAAGGTTATTTGCGACGGGTCCCGTCGCAAATAGTGCCTGCTGATAGTCTTTTAGCGACGGGACGGCATCCCGTCGCAGAAAGTTATTAACCGCCGCCGGGTATTTGCGATGGGACCCGTCGCAAATAACCCCCGCGCGGTTTCGCGCGCAAGGCGCGCGGTTTCGCGCACAAGCCGCGCGGCTTGGCGCGCAAGCGCCTCATACTTTTTGCGACGGGAGACACCTCCCCGTTGCAAATAGTTTTCACGCGGTTTGGCACGCAAGTCGTGCCAAACTATTTGCGACAGGAGACGAAACCCCGTCGCAAATAATTAGTTATTTGCGACGGGCACTTCTCCCCGTCGCAAATAGAGATTTTTCCTGTAGTGAACAGGTGATATTGATATTAAAAGTAGAGAAAGCAGCAAAATTTGGGGGGTGGTACATTCGGAGGACAGATTCTAGCAGAGCACCATTGGAGATTCAAGTGCTTCTCTCTCATCAGAGGTGTGAGGTCCGATGGACATCCCTAGAGTTGAAGGAGCATAGGAGCAGAGCATCTTTCAGGAAGTTCTTCCCTTGTGTTTGAATTCTTATACTCTACTTTAGTATGATTTCAATTACTGTTATAATAATGAACATGTTTTCTGGCTAAATCTCTTAGTTCGAGGAGAAAATGAAGTTCCACTGGTTATCTTTAAATTTTCATTTTCACTTCATCATTTCAATGTATTCGGTATTGATCGGTGAGATCAATACAGAATTCATTCAATTGCTTTGTACCAACAGAACTTAATTTCAAAATTCCATAATCAATTGGAGAGATTGATCATGGATAAATCTTTCAAAAGATAATAAATTCATAAAACTTCAGGACTTTCAGTGAGTTCATCATGTTGTCATTTTCAAATAACGATTTTCACAATTGATCTATTTTGGAGTGGAAAACTCTGAACTTGATCAACTTGACTGACTTAACTCCTGGAAAGGGAATTAAGTCAATTTTTTTAAATGGTGGTATACTGCAATAACTTTTAAGTTAATTGGAATACTTTAAAAATCAGTAGAATGGATAATTTTCCCCAAGCAATTTACTTTGATAGTTCATTTATTATCATTCTTAATATTTGTTGTTCATTGTTTTCAAACTGTTTTCTGCTTCTTTTTAGCCTAGTTCAAAATACAAAAACAAATGTGGTGTTTCTTTTCTACCTTATAAAAACACATTATAAAAATAATAAAAGTTAAAAAAAATATATCCCACTGCTGACAACAGTGGTGTCTTTTTGATAGTTTTAAGAAGAATAGTGGTCATAATTACATTCCCAATGGGTTCGACCCTGCTTGCCACATATACAGTAGTTAGAAGGAATATAAATTTTAAAATTTCACTGACTTCAAAGACATTCCAGGTCAAGTTTTTAGCGTCGTTGTCATGGAAGGCTCGAGCCATTCATTTTCTAAAAAAATCATAAAAAATCACATATAAAAAAATTCAAAAAATTCAAAAAATTGAAAATTGTTTAAAAATATTCAATTCTGTCAACTTCTGTGTGTTATTGTACTGTTATTGTTGTTTATGCTGAATTTTAGTTTTTATCACTTATTACATGAACAGTAAGTCTAATTCTAATATATTAGAGCCCATAAACCATGAATTAGATAAACTCTTAACTACTCTAAGAAAGAAAAACAAATTTGAAAAGGAAAATCTAGATGAGAGATTTCCTACACCTAAAAATTTACAAAATCAACCAGAACTCTTTGATGAAGTTGAAAGTCCTATGATGAGGGAGTTATAACTCCCTCAAGTTTTAAGCAATCATTCTTCCATTAGGTTATCTCCTAGATCCATAAACTATGAGCTAAAATAGTCACACATTTCACTACTTCCTACATTTAATGGAGGACTCTCTAGCCTACATTATAAATTTCTACAATATTGTGTAGCAACTACCTCTTTTAGGACTCATGGAGAATGAACTTAGAATGAGATTCTTTCCCTTTTGCCTTAAAGGGAATGCTAGGAATTGTTTTCTGAGTCTAGATGAGAGCATCTTTGAAAATTGGGATCAAGTGTACAATTCCTTTATAATGGAATTTTATCCCCAAAGACTTAAGGGTAAACTTAGAACAAAAATCACTAGTTCTTATCAAGAGGATGGAGAATCTTTTCATGAATCTTGGGATAGATTTAGGGACCTTCTTAGGAAGTGTCCCCATCATCAACTCCCATCTCACCTTCTCATGGACACCTTCTATGAAGGGATGTCATCCTCTGGACAGAATCTAGTTGATCATCCTGCTGGGGGTAAATATATTGACAGGATAGATGAATAATTGAGACAAATTTTTAATAATCTTGCATTGAACTCTCAACATAATAATTCAAGAAGGAAAATAGTTAATAGAAATGTTAACCCAAATACTATTTCAATGAATGAAACTCAAACTCAGCATGCTGAAATCCCCAACCAACTTCAATCCTTAATGAACCAGAATTCAAAACAAATTGTTAATCAATTGGGCAGTCAAAACACCAATCAATCTTTAAGAGAACAATTTTCACAATGTGGAATGTTTCGGAACATAGAGAACTATTGTCCAAACTTTGATATTCTATCCCAACAACAATAAAGCTCAAATGTTTTCAATTATGGTCCTAGAATGCCTCCTAAGGAAGATCCATTTTCAAACAACTATAACCAAGGCTATAGGAACCATCCAAACTTGTCCTGGAAAGATTAAGGCCTAATTAAAAAATCCATTGTCCCTAATTACTCTAACTAACCAAGACCGAACTTTCAAAATCAACAAAGGGGCGAGTCTTCAAATGCACAAGAAAATAATGATAACCAAATGTCTTCTAAGATTGATTTAATTTTGAATAAAATTAACTCTCAAGAGGAAATATATATTACTCATCTAACCAAACATCAAAATCAATATGAGTCAGATAAAATGAAAAATGATTTGAGAATGTAGAATATGGAAACACGGCTAGGAAAACTTGCTAGAGATTTGACTTCTAGGGACAAAGGTAGGTTGCCTAGTATAACTAAACTTAACCCTAGAGAGAATGCCATGGTGGTAGTAACTAGAAGTGGGATGAATACCCAAATTGTTGCTGAAAAAAGACCTTGAAAATGCCCAAAATTAAAATCTTCTTGAATCTGGTAATAAATTTTTGTTTCATTCACATGCTGCAAATTCACAGAAAGCTGTTGAAAATGATGAGAATCTTAATTTGTCACATAAAGCACAAGCTGGAAATTCATTTAAAAATAAAAATAATAAAGGAAAAGAAAACATTAAGGAAGAGGTGAGGGATATACCCACTATCCTTAAAAAAATTTCCCCACCCATCCCTTTCCCTAAAAAGCTGAAACCTCAAAGTAATACCTGGGATAAACTTCTTCAGTTCCTTGGTCTCCTTTCCAAACATCAAGTAAACATTCCATTCATCCAAGCCTTAATTCAAATTCTATCTTACTTAAAATCTCTCAAAAAAATTGTTTCTAAAAAAAATACCCTTGAAGAGTTTTCTACCTACAACCTCACTAAAGAGTGAAATGTTTCACTCCAAAAGAAAATCCCACCTAAATTGAAAGACCCATGTAGCTTTGTCATTCCTTGCACCCTAGGAAATTATGATCATCTCAACTGTTTGTGTGACTTAGGTTCTAGCAATAATTTTCTCCCATAATAATTATTTTGACAGTTGAGGTTGGGAGAACTTCAACCCACCACAGTCATACTGTAGTTATCTGATAGATCTTTCACTCGTCTTGTGGTTAGGGTAGATGATTTGTTAGTTGGGGTTGGGAAACTATTTCTGCCTGCAGACTTTTTAGTCTTAGACATGAAGTGTGATCAAGAGGTTCCCATCATCTTGGGTAGGCCTTTCTTGGCCATAAGTGGTGCTGTTATTAATGTGTCAAAGGTTCAACTTATTTTCTAAATTATAGAACAAGAAGAAGAGTTCAATGTGTTTAAAAATGTTAAAGGATCAACTTATTCTGAAAACGGTTCAAAAATTGAGTTCCTTGAAGCTGAAAGTTATTATAAAAATAAACTTTAACACACTGAAGAATATGAAAGGAAATACTCTATTTAATAAATTCATCTTGAAGTTTAAAATTATGTTGTTTCTATCTTAGAAGTTCAAAATTCTGCTCAAACACTGAATCTGGAAAATTTTCCAGAACTGGAAAACTGTCCAGTTTCTGTTGTAGATGAGTCCTCTATTTCTAAACTTAGGAGCTTTTTGAGTGAGTTTGAAAGTTTTTCTATTAACATTAACCTTGATAATAATTTTTATGATTTTTAGGGAGAACTTATAAGACAACTTGATGATTCTTCTTTGATTAACTTGTTAAATTCTAACTTGAAAAGTCTGAACAGTATGCTGCCCACTTTAGATAGAAGCAATATTAATTATGAATCTAAACATGAAATTGAAAATATTTCATCATTTAATACTCCTTATAAGAGATATGTTGAAGATCTTGGAGCTCCCAATCCTAAGAGTATTCCTTCTAGTGTAGAACCACCCATTCTTGAACTTAAACCAATCCATGCTCATTTGAAATACTTATTTTTGGGTGAGAATTCCACTTTACCTATCATAATTTCTTCTGAAATGAATTAAAATCAAGAACAAAGACTATTGAGTGTGTTTAAAAGTTTAAATCTACCATAGGCTGGACCATAGTTTATATCAAGGGTATTAGTTCCTCATTCTACATGCATAAAATACCTATGGAGCTTGACCATAATCCTAGGGTAGAGTGTCAAAGAAGATTGAATCCAAACATGAAAGAAGTTGTGAGAGAGTATTCGATTAAGTTTTTGGACACTGGAATCATATACCCCATATCTAATAGTGCTTGGGTCATCCCTGTTCAGGTTGTCCATAAGAAGGGAGGTTTCACTGTAGTAAAAAATGAAAATAATGAAGAAATCCAAGTTAGGAAAGCCACAAAATGAAGAGTATGTATTGATTATAGGAAGTTGAATGAAGCCACTGAGAAATACCATTTTTCAATTCCATTCTTAGATCAAATTCTTGAGAGGCTTTCTGGAAATGAATTTTTCTCTTTTCTGGATGGGTATTCTAGTTACAACCAGATTTCTATTGCTCCATAGGATTAGGAAAAGAACACTTTCACGTGCCCCTTTAGGACATTTTCTTATAGAAGGATGCCTTTTGGGTTGTGTGGATCTCCATCCACCTTTCAAATGTGTATGATGGCTATTTTTTCAGACATGATTGAGATAATCATTGAAGTTTTCATGGATGACTTTTCCATTGTGGGAAGTACTTTGGATTGTTGTCTTGGAAATCTTGAATTAGTTTTAGAGAGATTCATTTAAACCAACCTTGTTCTTAATTGGGAGAAGTTTCAATTCATGGTCATAGAAGGTATATTTCTTGGTCATAAGGTATCCAAGAGAGGTATTGAGGTTGATAATACTAAAGTATAAGTTATTCAAAAATTTCCACCTCCTAAAAATATAAAAGTTGTTAGAAGTTTCCTAGGGAATTCTGGTTTTTAACGAAGATTCATAAAATAATTTTCAAAAATAACTAAGCCCTTGTGTTCTTTGCTTGTTAAGGATGAACCTTTTAACTTTGATGAAATTTTTTTGAAATCATTTAATCTGTTAAAAGAAAAAACTCACTAAATCACCCATTATCACTACACCTGATTGGAAGTTACCTTTTGAACGTATGTGTGATGCTAGTGACATGGTTGTAGGTGTTGTCCTTATAAATAGGATAGATAGTAAGTTACATGTGGTATATTATTCTAGTATACTGCTAGATGAGGCCCAAAAGAATTACACCACTACTAAAAAATAATTGTTATTTGTTGTTTTTCCCTTGAGAAGTTTAGACAGTATTTGTTAGGCTCAAAAGTTATCATTTTCACAGATCATTCTGCCTTAAAGTATTTTCTGTCTAAAAAAGAAACTAAAACTAAGATGATTAGATGGATTCTGTTGTTACAAGATTTTGAGTTAGAGATTAGGGATAAGCAGGGAGATTAAAATTTAGTTGTTGACCATCTTTCTAAGCTTCCTCTTACTCAATCTCAAGATCCTAGGTAAATAAACTCTTCCTTTCCTAATGAAAAACTGCTCTCTGTGTCAATCAGGAAATCTTCCTGGTATGAAAATTTTTCCAACTTCCTGGTAGTAGGTTTCTTTCCCAAAAATATGTCAAATAACCAAAGAAATAAATTCATTAATGAGCTTAAACACTATCTTTGGGATGATCCTCTACTGTTTAGGATATGTGTTGATGGTATCCTTAGGAGATGTGTACCTGAGGAGGAGATGATGCATGTCTTAGGGAGTTGTCATTCCTTACCTTGGGGAGTTCACCATGGTGGTGAAAGGACTACTCAAAAAATCCTACAATCTGGTTTTTATTGGACCACCCTTTTTAAGGATGTTGAGAGCATTGTAGTTGGTTGTGATAGATGCCAGAGGTTAGGAAATGTGGGTAGGAAGTAGGAGTTACCCCAAAAAGTTATTCTAGAAGTTGAAATTTTTGATGTCTGGGGTTTATATTTCATGGGACCATTTCCATCATCTCATGGGAATGAGTATATTCTTGTTGTTGTTGATTTTGTGTCAAAGTGGGTTGAGGCAGTTGCACTGCCCAACAATCAAGCCAACTCTGTAATTAAATTTGTCAAAAAGAACATCTTTTCTATATTTGGAGTTCCCAGAGCCTTTATCACTGATAATGGAACACATTTTAAGAACTATAATTTTAAATCTTTGATGGAAAAATATGGTTGTGTTCATAAAACTAGAACTCCTTATCATCCATAGTCTAGTGGACAGGTGGAAATCTCAAACACGGAACTAAAACAAACACTTGAGAAAATTGTGTCAAATTCTAGGAATGACTGGTCTCTTAAATTGGATGAATATTTATGAGAATACAGAAATAATTTCAATACCCCAATAGGTATGTCTCCTTACAGGCTATTGTTTGGGAAATGTTGTCATTTACCTATGGAGTTGCAACACAAGTCTTATTGGGAAGTTAAGGCTCTGAACTTTGATTTTATGAGTGCTGGTGAGAGGATATTACTTGATCTGAGTGAGCTAGATGAAATTAGGAGAATGAGTTATGATAATTCAGGAATATATAAAGATAGGACTAAAATATTTCCTGATTCCATCATAAAAACAAAAGAATTCAAACCTGGACTGAAGGTCCTCCTCTTTAACTCTAGAATTAAACTCTTTCCTAGAAAACTTAAGTCCAAGTGGTCTAGACCTTTTACTGTTGTGAGAGTACTAAAGAATGGAGCTGTAGAAATTGTAGGTGAAGAAAACAAACCCATGCTAGTTAATAGATAGAGAGTGAAGTTGTATTTCGAGGGACAACCAAAGGGCTTGGCTACCTTTATTGATCTTGATGATTGATCTTGAATAAAGTCTATATGAAGACTTTAAAACTTAGTGATGCATGGGAGGAAACCCATGGTTCTTTTTTTATTTACTTTGTTTCTTTTTAACCTTGAATAAAGTGCTTCTTATATGCTCTATTTTTATGAAATTCCTATTATTTCTTTCTCTTGGTCTCCTGGTTCTGTTTCAGGGTTATAAGATGATGGTGTTGTTTCATTAAGGGAGTGGAATTCCCAAGTTGAGGATTAATGATAAACTTATTTAGGGAAGTGTTTTAATCATTGTATTTACTTTTCCACTCTTGTTCACTTTAATAAAATCCACTAGTAAGTCATAGTTATTACTATCAGTGATTCATTGACTGTTAATTTATAGATTTTTGCTACTGATGTGAAAATTATGCTTGTATTAGAAAATTCTACTACATGTGTACTAAAAATTATGTTGCATGTCTTGCGCTACTGAAATAAAAAAATTCTGTATATGTTTAAAATTCTTCTTGTATTGGAATGAAAGTCTGTTGTATGTCATTGTGTAAATAAAAATTTTGCATGTACTTCACTGCTGAAAACTGAATTTCATTTCTATTAAAATATTTTCACTGCTTAAAACAAAATATGGGGGTACATTCTTGTGGGTTGTTTTGTTCTTCATTGAAACTACTTATCTAATGTGTGTTAGTATGAATCTTTCTGTTATATTGTACATTCATTTGAATCATACTTTCTCAAATTGCTTACACCCTATCCACTGAGTATCCACAATTTTCATTCCATGTTTGAATTTTAATGGAAAATCTTTATTACTAGACTTAAATATTAATGTGTATAATTTCTTATGAACCTACTATAAATTTATCTTTGTTGAAAACAATACTTCTTTAACTTCATTAAGACCCTTTTAACATGTCATATATCTACTAAAATGCAAAATCAGTTTTGAACTTTATTTGTCAAATTGTTCTTCTCCATATTTAGAAGTTAAATTTGGGGACAAAGTTGGGTTTTAAGTGTGGGAGAGGGGGTCAATTCTTGACTATCCTGAACTGTTCTTTAATTGTAATCTCATCAATTCCCACTAAAACATCAATTCTTTTGTTGAAAATGGCTAAATTTTTTTAAAATTCAAGCACAATTTCAGGTTGTACATTGAACTCAAATGGGTCTTTCCTATGGACAATATTTCTTTGGTAATTAAGTTTTACTTTGAATCTAAAATAAATATGTATGGATGATTTTTGAGTGAGTATACTTAGTGATTTAATGGAAATTTGGTTTAGGTACTACTTTTCAGAGTGATTTGGGTAACCTGTTAGTGGTGTTATGATCATAGTTGTTGGAACTGGAGGTTTTATTTTGATCATAGGGGACATTGTTTTTTATTATTTCTTCAAAGTAATTACTTTATTGATCTAATGTAAATGGTTTTCATAAAATATTTTGAAATTGGAGTAGTTTGGGCATTTGGGATCCCACAATGAATCTCTAAGACCCTGGATGTTGGGTGTGTTTCTGTTAACTATAATCCCTCTATACACTTTGAATAAGTGCATATGCACAATGATTATCACATGATATATGGCTTGGAAAAAACTAAATAAAGTGTCTAGGGTCAAAAACGAGTTCATTAAGCTGAGGGGAATGATGAACGCCGAATGAAGAAGGGGAAAAATTGTTTATATGGGAATCATTTAGGTTGTATCAATAAGGTGATTCAAAAAAATATTTATTGTTGGAACCTAGGTGATGATTCAAAGTACAAGGTTCCTATGTTAAGTTTTTGACTCCACTGATATTTAACCTCTTGTCACTCTTGGACTTTGGACTTAATCTTGGATTGAAATGAGTCGTTAAGTAGTATCACATATGAGGCAGGACACCTTCTATAATGGATGATCTTTTCTATCTTGATTACCCATTGAGTATTTGTTCTAGGCAAGACTTGATTTGAACACATTTTTCAAAAATCTTGTTTTCATGTTTCTGTCCTTTGTTTTTAAGTGCTAAACATGTTACAGTTTGAGTTAAATCTTAAATTCTACTATTTATTTTTCAAAGATAATAAAAACATGGGATTGTTTGAGGACAAATAATGCTTAAGTGTGGGGGAATTTGATGTGGCTCTATTTTTACATAGTTTTACCACATATTTTATTTAATTTTTAAAAATTTAATTATTTATTTTAACAATTTTTAATAAATAATGGAACTTTTGTATTTTTATTACTAAATCTATTAATTAATCATTTTTTATAATTAAATATGTTTTTTTAGTCTTTTAAATAGTTAATTTAGTCATTCTAATTATTCTAATTATTTTAACTTACTTTCCAGTTTAATAATCTTAATCTGGTTAACATTTTAATAATTTTAAATGTTTATTATTTAATAAACTGTTCATTTTTATTTTCATTAATCTAATTTAGTTTTTAATTTAAAACTTTACCCTTTAAATTAGATTTATTAAAATAAATTAACTTAATTTATTAACTAGTCAAATTATTCTATTTATTAGATAACTAAAAAATTAAGTTAAAGTTTAATAAAATAATGTGTTTTTAATTTCAAGTTTTCATTTTTTTCATTTAATTAATTAACTTTTTTGTTCAAAATCTTTAGTTAATTTTAATTATTTTAACTTCATTTTATAGTTAATTCTTTGTATGTGTTATGCATTTTTTTATATATTTAATTAATTAATCTTAATATTTATATTCTTAGTTAATAATTAAGTCTCTTTCATTTTCAGTTTGTTTAATAATTTAGTTAGTTTTTAATTAAGTTTACTATTTAGTCTTTAACAGTTTAGTTAATTTTTCTTTTGTATTAATTAATTAATGTTTTATTAATTTTATTATCTATTTAATATTAATTTTTTATTAGAATTTCAATTTGTTATATCAGTGAGTTGACTCACCGTTAACCTCCTAACCATTGGTGCCACCGATGGTTTAAGATTTTGGCACTGAAGTCGTGGCGTACCAATGTCGTGACACACCGATGTTTTTTTTAACTATTAGTGAGTCGACTCACCGATCAATTTGAAACAGCATCAGTCTCTCTTGTGCATCGGCTTCAGTCTCTCGTTTTTAACTATCGGTGACTCGTCTTTATTTTTCTTATATCAGTGTCTTATTAATATTCTTTTTCTTGGTGACACTGATCCATTTCTTCTTTTATTAGTGTTTCATGCACTCACCAATACTTTTTTTATCTAATGGTGACTTGTAATTTTATTTTGTTTTTTTAACTATCGGTGTCTTATTTTATTTCAACTATCGGTGAGTCCTTTTTTATTCCATCAGTGTGTCACGCACACACCGATTTTTATTCCCTTACCAATTTCTCACACCGAAATGTTGAAATTTCATGCACTCACCAATAGTTCACCAATTTCTCACATTATTGCCTCTTCTACTTCCGTTCTTCTATCAGTGAGTCATTGACTCACCGATCTAATCCTTCTATCAGTTTCATCACCCTGCCACCGATAGTGCACCATGATTCTTGCACCTTCGGTCTTACTCCAACTCACCCATCCTCACACTAAAGTTGTGTCAGTGTCTTCATCTTCTTCTTCTTTTCATCATCACCTGCAAACCCAGTTCTTTCACTATCCAAAACGAACTAACAGATCTATACCATTCAGTTTCAAACAACATTTCGAATAGACTCAAACCAGAATGATTCAAATTCAAACCCAGATCTCAAGAAATATGAGGCCATGACACACTACAACACACAATTTAAGCATCACTTCATCTGATAAATGCAGAGAATCTATCCAATATGATTTATTGTTTCAAGATACCTCTCCATCGGTCATCTTCGAGTCAAAGTTATGTGTCGTGGTTGGAGATTTCGACAACCAGTGAGCCATAGGTTGACAATTTGGGAATATCTGAAACTCGGACCAGATTCGTCGCAAGCTACTGGTCCTGAGTTCAATGGCCTTGAGAATCCACCTCCAATCTTTGGAGTCATTGCATCCTTCCGTCATGCGCCGTCGTGAGCAGAGGAGGATATCGACTGAAGCAGTAGCAGGCCGCCATTGTGGGAAACTGAGGAGGAGGCCAAGACGAGTTGTGTCGTTGCTGAAGGATGTCACGCCACCACCATCTTAGAGAAGACGAACCAGCCAACTACCATGGGGGACCTACGTAGTGCCTGATTTGGGGAAGAGGAACCCTACCCCTCCCTTTTTGCATCGTGGAGAAGGGGGGGAAGAATAAAAGTTAAAAAAAATAACTTAACTTAAACAAAAACTAAAATTTAAATAAAAATTTAAAATAAAATATTAATAGAACTAAAATATTAAATAGTAATAATTATTAATTCAAAATGTTAATAAAATAAATCATTTACTAATTAACTAATTATAATTTATAAAAACTAAAATAATTAATAATAAGTTATAAATTAAAGTATTTACTTAAATATAATTATAATAATTAAAATAAATTTATTTAAGCAACTAAAATAAACTTTAATAATATTAATTAATCAATTACTCAATTAATTAATAACATTAAAATTAACAGTAATCAAATAATTTATTAAATTAATAATAACAATATATAAAATTTATTAAACTAATCTGTTTAACTAATTAATACTTTAATATTTAATACTCAAATTTTATAATAAAATAATAATAATTTGATTTATAATTAAGATCATTTGATTATGTGATAACTTATTATTAATAATGTTAATAAAATAACTTATTAAATAATTTCTAATTTAGAAACTTTATAATACTTTTAAATATTTCTTAATTAACTAATGACTATATTTATATTTTAATTAAACTTTCTTCATGTTTTTAACTATTCTGTTTTTCTCTTTCTTGTGCAGGTTCATAACAAAGTCGAAAACACGTCCAAGTGATTCCAACTAACTCACAAGAAGTTAGTTACAAGGGTAAAGTTAGTGTGACGTGTCAGTCACGAAAAAACTCATGTGTGCGGTGCACAAGTGAGGGAACCTTGAAGTTGGTGGGAAACGAGGTGATGATGAACAACAGGTGACAGTGGATATTAAAAGAAGAGCAAGCAACAGAATTTGGGGGTGGTAAATTTGGAGGAAAGATTCTAGCAAATCACCATTGGATATTTGAGTGCTTCTCTCTCATCAGAGCAGTGAGGTCTGATGGACATCCTAGGAGTTGAAGGAGCATAGGAGCAGAGTATCTTTCAGGGAGTTCTTATTCCCTTGTGTTTGAATTCTTATACTCTTCTTTAGAATGATTTCAATTACTGTTATAATAATGGACATGTTTTCTAGCTAAATCTCCTAGTTCGAGGAGAAATTGAATTTCCACTTGTTATCTTTAAATTTTCTTTTTCACTTCATCATTTCGATGTATTTAGTATTGATCGACGAGATCAATATAGAATTCATTCAATTGATTTTCACCACCATAACATAATTTCAAAATTCCAAAATCAATTGGAAAGATTGATCGTGGATAAATATTTCAAAATATAATAATTTCATAAAACTTCAGGAATTATGGTGAGTTCGTCCTGTTGTCATTTTCAAATAACGATTTTCACATTTGATCTATTTTGGAGTGGCGAACTCTAAACTTGATCAACCTGTCTGACTTAACTCCTGGCGAGGGAATTAATTCAATATTTTTAAATAGTGGTATACTGCAACAACTTTTAAGTGAATTGGAATACTTTAAAAATAAGTAGAGTGGATAATTTTCCCTGAGCGATTTACTTTTATAGTTCATTTATTAGCATTCTTAATATCTTGTGTTTACTATTTTCAAACTATTTTCTGCTTCTTCTTATCCTGGTTCAAAATACAAAAAAAAATGCGTTGTTTCTTTTCTACCTTACAAAAAAACATTAGAAAAAAAAGTAAAAAAAAAAATAAATCTATCCCACTGCTGACAACAGTGGTGACTTTTTGATTGTTTTTAGAAGAATAGTGGTCATAATTACCTTCCTTATGGGTTCGACCCTACTTTCCAAATATACAGTAGTTTGTAGGAATATAAATTTTAAACATTGACCGACTTTAATGATATCCCTGGTCAATTAAGATTATAAAAATAAAAATTAATTTTAAAAAATATGGATTTTTTAGTAAGACACAAATATCTCTTTTGATACAAATTATTCTTCATAGCAGATGGCAAGAGGGGGTGAATTTTCCTTTTAAAAAATAAAATAATAAATTTAAATGATTCTATAAAATATATGGTGATGTAATGAAATAATTTATATTATCAAAGTAAATTTTAGAAGATAATAAAATATTAAGTTATTAGGTGCAATGTAAAATTAAAAAGACATGGGACACTTTGATAAAGGAGTTTAAAAATAGCACACTAAGTGCCCCTACATCTCCCCCTCGAGAAGGATTGAGAGGATTATATTTAACCCCTTGGTTTTAACATATATCCAAGAACAGAAAATAAATGAAACCCTTAGTTTTAATAGAAACCAAGAACCAAAAAAGAGATCCTTTTTTAATGGAACAGTCAAGAAACCAAGAGAATACTTGCTTTTGAATGTAAAAACCAAGAAACCATGCAGAAAAGGGAGAAGGAAATAAACAGTTTTCTTTGTGGTAAACTCGTTACAAAGTCATCTTAAATCTTACTAAAAGATAAGAATATGAAAGAAGGTGTGTGAGAGAGGTAGATAAAAGATACAATGGAGAGAGTCAAGGGGTTATTAAGAGAAGGTATAAAGGCTCAAGAGAAGGAGAACAAAGAGGGTATGAAGAAAGATTGATCAATGAATCTTATTGGAACATGATGATTTTTTATGATGTTCATACCTTTAAATGGTGCACGCTGAAGTTATAAATTACCACTAATGATATAAAATTTATCTTCTTTGTAAATATATGATAAATATTTGAACTTTTAGTCTCTTTTAATACTGGTGAGAAATCCTTAATTATTTATTATCAGAAATATTTTTTTTGGATTTTTTATTTTTTTAGATGATGATCCATACCTCTTGTGATCTATATTTATAGGATTATAGGGTGTTGGGGTAGTCCAAGATCGATCTAGGACTTTAATGGCCTGAGATGATGCTTTTTGATCATCAATTAATGTTCTTAATAAGGTTATAGAATGGTTCTATTGGATAAACTCCCAATTCCATTGGCTAGCTAGTGTGAAAGATAGTGTATAGGAATTTCTAGAATCTCCATTGGTTAGATAGTGCACTTAAATTGGGTATATTGTGGAGTTATTCAATCTATAGGTTGTTATTTTGATCTAATGGTTTATCAATGTACTCCTAGCAGTTGGTCGGTGCTTCACAGATGTGTTAGACTAGAAAAATTTCCTTCATGTCCACTTTGAACACCTCTTTAGGCCAGTTGCCTTCCTGTCACTATAACTCAAAAAATACTAAAAACACACTTAAAACAAGTTATAAAAACATTACAGTGTTTGTTATCATTAAAAAACTATTATATTCAATACAAATTTCCTCAAAACTTTGATAAAAATAGGTTAAACATTTATTGAACTCATTCACATTACCAAAACATTTTCAATTGAATGAAATCCCCAACCAGAATAAGACTTAAGGAAAACATGAGTGAATCATTCTATACATATCATAAGATTATATATTCACCTATTTAACAACTTCAATAATTCATTTATTTATTAAGGTGCTACACTAGTACATAAAATTTCTCTTAAAAACTCTTCTTAAGTTACCAGTCTTAGAAGTTTCATACATCAAGATTATCCTTTTCAAATATTGATTGCAAATTTAAGTTGGATGATGATGATGTTATTCATCTAAAAAATAATCTTTTATAAAATTATTATCATGTATTATGGACATTTAAAAAGTAATTTTGTTAAATTTTTTACTGCTAAAATGATTACCCCTTTTGAACTCATAATATCCATTAGTGAACCAAGATCCATATTTCAATAAGAAATTAGTTTTATATAGAATTTATCTCATCACATAGTTATTTAGGTAGAGAATAATCTCAATCATATCATATATCAATCTTGGATAGTTGATTGGACAACTCTTTTCTCAATCCATCATATGGATAAACTCAACTCTATTCCTTTTATAACCTATCCATGTTAGGGTATATCGGCTAAGTTTAACCCAAAAAAACACCAATAATGAGAAAATAATTCTATTAGAGTTACCCATTACAATTTTTCCTTTTATAATATAATCTTGGATCACCAAGCTATGGCATGACCAACCAGGTTGGATGATTGAGGTATTTACAAGTATCACTTTGGAAGGAATCTAACACTTGGTATTTTAAAAGTGAATTAATTTCACCATATTATATTATGTATTCCCTTTTTCATGTATGTGTGCTTATAATTTCATATGAGGGATATATTTAAATTTAATTTAAGTAAAATAAGTGGAATAGAAACCTTAAACCCAAGATCTCCATGCATGTGAACCAAAAATCACATTGTAAGTAAAATGAAGAACTTGATGTGTACCTTTCACTAGCTGAGTCTATAATTCATCTTCAATCAAATGAACATGATGAATATCACTTAGGGTAATCCATATGACCCCCTATAAATTTTGTATCCATGATCTAGAAAAATCACTCAATGTTATTGATTAAGACTCTCTCATCACCCATGATATGATAGTATCTCACTTAGGTAAAGGGTGAGAGAGAAAGAGAGGAGTGTAAAGAGGGAGCATTGATAGTGGCTTGGGAAGGAATAAAACACACCATATTTATGGTTTTTACTTCCCTATATATCTATGTGGTATTCTACCATGAATTAATTCATACATTTATAACATATAAGTTGGTGATACTTCCTACGATGCATTTATCACATGAATGAATCACTCCTACCAAGAATTTAATCATATGAAATAGCTTGTTTAATGATATCCATTGGGAGAGATTTGAACATTAACACATTAATTTTCAATATCCATGCAAGGATTATAAATCAAGGTAATGGATGTGATATATCATAGCCAACAAAATGCCTCAATTGTACCCCATGATTGGATGAAGGTAGTAGAATGTTATCTTATAACATGTTGTATGATATGCCTATATTATATCATACAATATACAATATAGTCTTAGTGTATCACATACATATGGGTTTTGGGGAATATATTCTTCAATCTCTCACTTACACTAAAATATCATATATTTTTTTTCATTTCACCTTATATTTTATCATATGAAATTACTTGTGAAAACATATCCAAAACTCCTTTTAGATATCTTCCAAAATACTTTTTTAAAGTAATCATCAACTTCACCATGTATCACAACATATGTAATACCTTGATAATACCCATAAAAAACTCATTTTTGGATAAACACTAGAAATTTTTTAGAGAATACCTCTAAGTCAAACTCAATCCCCATTCATTCAACCACAAAGTGTTACCCCATCAGCCTCTATAGCATTGAAAAAAAATATGAATCACTAAATTCATAAATGTAAGAAAATATCAGCCTTTAACAAAGCACCAGTGTTGCTCAAGCTACAAAGGGGTCTAATGTAATCTCCATCAAACACATGTATCTTTATACATGTCTCCACCAGTCATATCATATGAAAGTATTAATTTTTATATGATACCTACGCTAAATTATTCAATTAAACATGGGACATGGAGTATTTAAATCCCATATATCTTACTCATATGTTCTCAATTTTTTGAGTATAAACTGGCTAGGTCAATAAATATATCATATGACATTCACATTTTATGGATTAACACATCACATTCCCCTAACCCTAATAGATAAGAACATCATATATACAATCTATGCACATATATACACTTATTTAGTCTACCCTAATCAAGGGTATAGATCTCACACTTGTCATATGAGAGGAAAACTCTAATCTTGGTTGTGCTTCAACCAATGACATGATCGGAAATATACCAGACCACCTCTTAGTTATCTAAGACTCAAGGATTTTATAATAAATGTATTAAAGTATAAAGGTTATAATGTTAGGTTTCTTCCCAACCTCGAGTAGTAGAGACTCCAAATATGAATCATGCACCTTTGTTATATCAATGACATAGTGTATAACACTCTATGAAGTATACTTTGTGCGTCATCCAGTGTAAAAAACTCATCTTGTGCCACATGATCATATTATGTATCTCTATACAATAATTGTACTCATTTTAATCTTAACATTTAATTATAACCTATAACAATTTGTGAAGGATATCAGTTAGGGATAACTTAAAGTATTACTTTTAGTGGTCAATTATCATTTCACTTCACGATACATTTATAAGTATATATATGATGCAAATTTATGTTTTGTTTAATACACATGAGTGCTAATAAGATTATAAATTAATAGTCCCAAACTACACTTAATACTAGGGAATAGTAAATTGGAAGTGTAGGGTCTAACCCACAGGGATCATTGGTAAATAAGAAACCATTTGAACAAAACCCTTTAAAAGGATTCCACATGTTCACCCTTAAAGATTTATTTTTTCAAGAACATGGTAGTTTGGATTTAATTATGATAAATAATAAGGAATCAGGGTTAATTTTAGGTCTCTTAGCATAATATAATACTAAATCTATCTTAGAATAGTCCTACGACTTAGGTTGTGAAGCGGTGCAAGGGTCACCAATTGTTTTGGTAAAACCAATTGGATCTACCTATGATGAAACTATCCCTTGTTCCAGGTATAACTAACAACCTAGATGAATTACAATTAGATTCTATAAAAAAATCATCACATGTTAATGGTCATATCCTTCTCAAGTCCAATAAGGTTAGTTTCGTTCAATTACACCTCTCGTGGTTAAGGTTGTTCAAGAGAATGTGATAAACAGTTGTGTTTAACCTAATTACTAGTTGTAAGGTTACTAAGGTTAAATATATAGATTCATTAGGTTCAAAAACACCCCTAATATCAACCCCTAACCCTAAGTGTATTATCTATGCATGACTACATTGATCAAAAGTAAATGAATATGAAACATGCTAAGCATAATCAGGAAATGATTCTAGGAAATCCACAATTAAAACTAGAAAGAATCAAGATCAAATAATTAAAATCAATGTATATTCAATAAAACACTTACTCAAAATGAAGAAACAATGAAGGAATGAAAATATTTGATGAAGAACAATGAATGTTATTGAAAATGAGCATCAAAACGAGAGCAGAATCACAATGGATGAAGAATGGATGTATAATGGTTAAAAAAACAAAAGGATTCAATAAAACAATGAAAGGAATGAATTAAATCTGGGTTTGGATGAGAAACAAATGAAAATAGAGAAAGAAAATTGAGAGAAGTCATAGTTATATGAATTCTAGAGTGTGGAGGAGGCACTAGAAAATATATAGGCTTGAAAAGTACATGATGTGTAAAACCTTCATGTCATGTACTAGATTTAAGTGGCTTTGTCCCAACATCTGCACATTCTATAATCAGGTTTCACAAAATTTATTTGAGATCCACAATTTCCTCTAGAAAATCATCCCAAATCTTTGACTGGGCTGGATCTTGAACATCATGTATCATGTAAACTCTGCACACCATTTATTTAATTCACTTTTAGTGGGATTCTGATTTTGAAATTCACCTGACTTGTGATGTATATACACATTGTGTATGATATTCACATCATTTAAAGTCTTCATGGGTTGTTATGTTGCTCTGTATGCATGCTATGAATGGGGATTACATATCATGTATGTTATACATGGCATGTAAATCTAGTTTTTGAAACTTTTCATCATTTCTTACTTTGTGTCCAAAATTCCAAATTCCTATGAAAAAAATAAAATCTCGATGAATTATCAAATAAATCATGAATAAACCAAAGAAAAATGTATCCAATATGAAAATATAAATTCATCTTATCAAATTAACCCACACTTGCACAATTACTTGTCCTCAAGAAAAAATGATCTCAATAGTGATTCCAAAAGAAACAATTTTTAAAACAAGAATCATGTATTACAACCAGGAAAATAAAACTAAGTGTAAGAAAAAAAATTCCATCTTCTAGAATAAATCCTGCAGATAAAATTAGTCATGCCATGTTGTTTATTTCTTTATCCAGATTCTTTATTCCTTTAATTAAAATTTCATAAGTGTTCCTTAAATATTATACCCATTTTTGAAATTTACCTCACAATGAATTTTCTATCACCACTCAAGGTAAAATGTAACTAGAGTTATTCTCATACCTTAAATACATATTCCTAAACATATTATTGAATTAGTTTTAACATCTTCACATCATAAAGATAGATACATGATTAATCATGAGGTCTTCAACAATATGGTTGAAATGTCTCTAAGACTGAGGGTGGGTGGGTAGAAAATAATTATCAAGCTCAAAATGAGGGTAAACTCTAAATTATAATGCATGAAAATCATGAATGGTGAAATTAATTAACTCATCCTAGACAAAGTGTGTATGTACTATGTATCTCAAATGGGTCCATGAGTATATTAGGTAATTATCAAGGATTTTCCCTTGTTCTTTTCTTTTTATTTTTATTTATTTTTCAAAAATAATGTCTAGGATAGTTATCAAATACATCTCCTAACCATATATGATTCATCATAGGATTCATCATTCTAGTAATGGTGGTTTTTTACCTTCCTAATGCACAACCCAAAATCTTTTTATTTTTCTTTCTATATTTTTTTAGGAAAAGGGTAAGTGAAGAAAATTACAAAAACAATCACGGACCACATCATACCGGTCTGATGAAAGTGACACCATATATATCCTCAATTCTAACATCCCATTTCCATCAGTGGTGAAAATTCCCCACACTTATTTAAAGGCTAATCATGCATTGTACCAAGATCTAGGTAGGAAGTGATAATAGGATTGAAATGGCTCCATCCTAAAAAAAATTATTCAAAGCTATTATGGGATAAAGAATGAATGATTTATAGGTGGGTCTTAGGAAAAAGTGGATCAAAAATATTTCCTTAATAATTTTAAAAATATATTTTTTCAATAATAGTATCAATAATATTTTAATTCAAGTTATAATAGTTTTACATGTCCCAGGTATCTCTCAAGAAATATGCTTATAAAAGAATATGACAGTGTAAGTATAGAATCCAATTGGAAATGGGAGTATACAAAAATAACTATAAATCACTCAGGGTATAAAATTCAGTAATAAGTCAATTAAAATAAATCGAAATAATCTTGAATTTGATTTAAATTACTCAACTCGGTAATATGATAAAAATTATAAACATGAATAAAAATGGTTTTCAATAATCTCCAACCTAAATTCATCTTTCATTTAGATGGTTGTAATGAAATTTCAAGTTTAAAGCATGATTTAAATGAAAAATGTCTCCTAGATAAGTGAAAACAGTCAATAATAAAAGTGTATTGATAATAAGGCTCAAGAAAAGACCCCCCCCCCACACACACACACACTTAAAATGAGACAGTGTCTACACTTTTTTAGAAAGAATCATGGGAGAGATAGCAAGTAATGTGTAGAAAAAATGAAATGAAAAATTGAAATTGAAATTAGTGAATCAAGAGCTCCTTGTAGTGAATGTCATGCCATGGGGAAACTTGTTGGATATTGAATTGAATTTTGGATACCTACAAATATTTTTAGAAACATATTACCTACACTTGATAAAACATTAATACATAGGGTTAAAAAGGAAAAAATAATGATCCTAAGCACACAACTAAAATAAAATAAACAAAAATATGTGTTTCCTTCTATAAAGTTCTTACAATGTCATCATCATCCAAACATATGGACAAATGGATCATTCAGTGTTGTCCATATACTTAGAAGTCTATTACCTCTTATAGGAACTAGTGGTGGTATCATCGAGCTCATAAGGATTCTTGGTGGGATTAACCACCTTAAGAATGTATCAAGCATGAATATCATGTGGTAAGAAGATCATCTCAGAATTTCATGGAGGGGAACCCTGTTGAGAACATATCTCAAGTGAGAGATCCTCAAGATAGTGCTCAACATCATCCAAATGCCGATACATATGATGTAGGAGGACTAATAGTGGTGGTACAGACCCATCAATAACCATATAAGATAAATAAGAGATAGACATGGATAAAGTAATGCAACAGTGAAATGAAAATAATCCAGTGATTAGTGAGGTCAAAAAATTGTATCTCATCCATATATATAAGTAGTGATACAAAAATGAAAATGGAATAAAATTATTACAAAAATGGACACCCAAATAGAGTACTAAGGGGGAGGGGACTGGGACATAACTAAATAGTAAAATCAAAGTTTTTGAGATCTGCATCAGACATCCCCTCCCGAATAGTGGATGTTTATAGCTGGCCTGCCCTATCAATTTCATCGATGGTAGAAGGGGTTGGAGATCAACCACCATGGTAGGTGTCGTGGTGCTGGTAGCTGGCTCGGCTAAGGATGAAGAGGTGAGGTGTTGATTCATACTGAGGTTGTGTGTCTCTAGCTATATCAATGAAGGGAACCTTGGATAGAGATGGAATGGTGGGTCATTTCCCCATATGGCCTACTTCAATAGGTACTCCTGATGGGATATAGGGTATGTAATATCTGTATGAAGGTCGACTAGAGTTAAATTAGGTGTGTCTATAGATGAAGAAGTGGGAGTAGCAAGTGGGTGTGGGTGGGAAGAGGAAGTAGGGTCTGGTGGAGGGCTAGGGTGGTGAAGTGAGATAGGTTGGTGTATATAACATGTAATTTTCAATAGGGTTATTGTTGATTCTCTAGGATGGAATAGAGAAATGGGAAGAGTTCTATGGGAATGGATAGATGGGGTGTAGATGTAGTAGGGGGTGGTGGTAGTGGTAAAATCATAGGGAGGGGGAGTAGTGGAGGGTGAGATAGTGGTGGTAATAGGGGAAGAGGTTGTGGTGGAGGTAGTGGCTGTAACGACCCGAGAAAACCATGTTTTGATTTTTGACAAGTTTGATTTTCAATGTCACCTGTTAAGTGAACCAACAATCAACTTATAAGGTAAAAATAATAATAAAATAGAAAAATGCACCAAATGAATGAAAACTCCTTTTATTCAAATAAGAAACATCTCGGCTACAACTTCCACTGACCGAACAAGAAGATAAATTAACCAAAAATCCCAACTAAGAACCCGATTACAATAATGGGGAGACCGCTTAAAACCACCAAGAGCCCAATAATGCGGTAGGGGTTTCTGGCATCCATCATAATGAACATGAGGATGGCCGAATCCACTACAACCGTGCTAAGAACCATGGGAATCATACGAACCATCTTCTTATTTCTCCTTCAGTCACTTGGAGTGAGGGAAACCCCGAGACTAGACCCTTTATAAGCACACCAATCCGACCGTTGAACCCAAACAGCTATAAATATGACAATTGGTTTCTCCTATCCTCTAAGTTTTGTTTTGACCATTGGAAATAAGATGGCTTACCCATGGAAGGTTCGGAAAATTAACTATGTAATTTTCTTTAATGACATCAATGATAACTTAATTAATTTATTTCTTGTTTTCCCAAAAATGCGAATTATGTTTTATGAAAATTAATATTACTATGCACTACACTTATTTTCTTAAATTGAGCAACTAAAATTTTATGTTGAATTATATTAAAGATGAAGGGTCTTTATTTTGTCTAAATATGTGCTAACCCTTGAGTTATATATATATATATATATATTGAATCAAATTAAATGATTTTTTTCTCTAAATTAAATATAAGAGATAATAATAATGCGAATGTTTATAACTTGGATAAAAAATTTTGGAAACCACGTCAAACTATAATTTATTTTACTTATGTGTTTTGTGGTGATGATATTTATGTCAACGCACTCTTATGTGTGATTGAATGTAGTTTAATTAATATTAATCTTTAATTAAGAAAAAATTAAGGTAATTATCTAATAAAGAAAATTAAAATGTATATATATATATATATGATATGTATTAAAATGTATATATATATATATGTGATATGTTTTGATTAACCAATGTTTTTAATCACTGATTTTCTAAGTCACCCGATCTACCTCCTTTTAATCCTAGTCGTCCACTGTTTTTCACGTTTTTCTTCCCCGCGGCTTCTTCTTCCACCGACGCCTCGTTCTTCTTCTACCTCGCGTCGTCGAACCAGTAGGGTTAGTCCTCCGTTTTCTTCATCTAGTCCGGTGAGTGGACCCGCGCTGCTCCCTGCTTTCCATGAGTCGACACCGACCCCCCTCCCTCGGATACCCTCCTTGCATGTGAGTCTCTATCTTTTTTTAAAAAAAATCCATGTTGCACCGAAGCAGGACGTTGCATCCGAGCCCCCTTGATCTCTCCGACTACTGGACCTCATCGCTGCTGTGTTTTCCTCTCCTCCTCTCCGAGCAAGGTAAGGGAGAAGTTTTATTGTGGTTCCTGTTGGAGTTTCGTTTTTTTATATATATACATATATATGTGTTATGTATATATGTATACATCCTGTGTTATACATCCGATATCACTTGCCTCTTTGCCGCATCCTTCTCACCTCCTCTCCAAGCTAAGGTAAGGGGCATGTTTTATTTTTGTTTAGTTTTGTGAGAGATTCGGTGTATATAAATATATATATACATGTTATACGTGTATATATTTTCAGTATGTATCAACCTGGTGCAAAACCATATCGTGTGGATCTCTCCCTCATCCTGGAAAACCGATTAGGAGTAAGGGGGAAAGTCCTCTTCATCATTCCCTACTTTTTTTTATATGTTTTACATAGTTATATACACCTGTTGTATAAATGTGTATAAGAATATACAGGACCATACAAACCTGTTTTACCTATTTCCAGGACCGAACCAGGGAAGGGGATGTCTTCTTGTATTAATTTGTCACCTACTTCAGTGAATATACATGAATATATATATGTATATATACTTTGTGCGTACATGTATATATATATATATATATTTGTATTCATACAAATGTATATATAAGATGATACACGTATATGAACACCTTTAATTCACATGTTTATAACCCTAAATTTCTTTTCGCCTATGAAAAATGGAGTGGTCGAATGATTGCGTGAACATGTAAAGCACACAATTATATGAAGCATAAAGATGTATATGTACATGTAATCATATGGATGTACATGTACATCAATGTGAATAAGGGATGAATTTGGATCTTTTGTTTTGTACAATATATTATGATGATTTTACTCAAAAACATATTATTTCAAGAAAAATACCCAAAAACTATTTATATACATATTTATTTGTATGATGAAGTTTTTATGAAATTTAATTTCCTTTCTTTTATTTATAAAGGAACCCCACTCGGTTTTCTAAACATTATTTTTGTTTAATGTATAACTTGGAGTATGGTTTATTGTGGTAAACCCATGCATATGTACTGGTATATATATCATCATGTTGTTTTCAATTACAAGTTTTTTTATGGTATTTAAAACTTTATAGAGAAAAGGGGTCATGTTGTTTAAAGTGTTAATAAAAAAGTTTTTACACAATTATGTACATGGTTTTCCCAAGATGGACTTGGTTTCGCCCATTGTATCCCTAACTACATGTATGTTTACACAGTTTTAATTAAACACCCACAATACCCATTTATCATCATATGTGTAAGTTATGAACGACCATGCTTTAATTGGGTATTATGATGTTAAGTGATTATGTTCTTTTCCTTAAAACTCATGTTCCAATTATTAAGACAATTTCTTATGTGTACGAATTTAGAATGCATGTCTCAGCTTATTTATGATTGAACTATCTCCAAAGTTTTGAATAAGTATGTAAAAAGGGGTTTGATTAAGAATGCATGAAACCCTATGAATGAATGACCATGTCAAGATATGTGAGGGATGTATAGGACTTACATGTGACGGGTGCGCCCGGAATTATATAGCGCAACAAGAATGATGTGACGGGTGCGCCCGGAATTATACAGCGCTCCAATGCATTGGTTAAAGCAAGAGTCTCATGAGACATTATGTGCGACGGTCTTGGCAGTTAGCCTTGGCTTGTGCTACCATGAAACGGGATTGGCAATGAGCCTTGACCCGTTAAGTATGTTATATGGTCTTGACGAAAGGTCTTTAAAAAGTCCAGTATTATACATTCCCTCTGCATGTAACGATAAATGTCAACCAGGGGTTAGTTAAACTAACAGGACAACCCCTAGTTGAAAGCTCCCATGACTATGAAAATGTAATTTATGTGTCAAGAACTGTTTTTCTTGTGGTAAACTATTAGATGAATGGTATTTTCTCATGAACCATGTTATGAACATTTTCCCTGCTTAGCCACAGAATTCTTTTTAGAATTTAAGTAACCTTGTTTGAATATTATGCATTGTTTATTTTTATTATGTTGCGCTCTCTGATCATGTTTACTATAGATTTTATTTCAAGTACGTACTTATCTGTGCAAGTGGTTTTCAAAAACGTTGGATTTCATGAAAAGAAAATGTCTCGTTTTTAGCAAAGTGTTTTATTCTCTTCAAAAGGACTGCTCTGAGAAAGAGTTTTCTTAAAACGTTTTTAAAAACCCTTACTGGGCATTTTTGCTCACCCTACGTTTTTGTTTAAAATGTTTCAGGCATGGTTGGTACTAATGAAGTTAATCAGAAGCAGCTGGTTTCCCAGAATCCTGAGCCTCACGATCTTATATAGTAATGGGACATGATATTCAATTTGTAATAATGTAATGAAATGTTAAGTATATCATGTCTCATTAAGCACCCTGGGTTTGGGGGTCGCTACAGTGGAAGTAGTGAGTGAAAGGACATGATCATGGGATGTCGGGTTGGCCGCATGCTGAGCTGGAGCCTCATCAACATCCTCAACATAATCTAGTGCCCACTGGTAGATTCTACCACTCATTGTTAGAAACCCCATATTATGGAGCAAAAGGAGTCTAGAACTCTCCATCAGGTCAAGGAAAGTAAGAGGTTGGGCAGCATTGAAGGCACCAAGATGCCTAGTAAAATGGGTAATAAAGGATCCTCACATCAACATATATAGAGTCCTCCATTCATGGGTCTGGTAGAACTCACTAAACTACCTGACCATGTTGATGGATGGGCCGCTCATGGATGAGGCAAGAATAACGACCTCAATCTAGCTCGCACTCTTGTGAGTATCACCTCGATCCAGCCAGGTGTGAGCTAAATCTTGGTGAATGATCTGACGAGAAGCATCGCAAAGTTAGGTTCTCTTAATCATACGAGGATCATAGGGGCTATGTGGGTCTCTGGTGATCCTCTCCCAAATCCATGCAACATTGGCCCTGTTAGACTCGAGATGTTACATCAGGAAGATAGGGGAGGCGATGAAGTCGGTGGACTATATTCCAAGTCCAACTATAAAATTTCCAAGGGTGAGATACCAAGGCCTACCTCTGAGTGTAAATTATAAAAAATTGATGTCCATCTTAAAGGTGGTTGGGAACTTGAGGAAGATCTCCTTGAATGTCTCCTTGAATGTCTCCTCGTGCACCTAGGTGATGGGCGAGAGGTGCAGTCAATCAATGAGGTCAAGGAACTCTAGGTGGATCTGGACCTGCTCAAGCATAATGAAGTTTAGTGTCTTTCTAGATCTCTCAGTCTTTTCCTAGATGTGGAACAACCTGACCTAATGCTCCAGTGAAGAGAAGTAGAGGAAAGGGTGGAGGTGTGGGTAGGCAGTTCCCTATGAATCGTTGGATGTCGAATACGAATCATTAGAGGTGAAATAGGAGGTATAGTATGAGGTAGATGAGGAGGTGGAAGGATATTCAGGTGGTGGTGGGGGATCCATCTACTGCTTGGGTGGAAGAGGTTTCTCATCACGCACATGGGTTCATTTAGTGGGAGGGTGCAGACAGTTTTGGTGTGGGCCATATCAGAAGGTGGGGATATAGATGTAAGTGATATTGGAATGAGAGGATAATGGTTGAAAGTGACTAGAGTTAAGGAAGTATGAGATATGGATAATGGAAAGAAGATATGAGGTAGACTGGTAAGGAGGTATTATGTGTGGGTGGAGAAAAATGGGGGGGTGAGCTGTGAATCTAGGGTTCATGGGATTTAAAATCTCTCAAAAATTTCACATTTTATATTCAATATATGATGTGAAAATATTTAATTTTTATTTTTTTTCTTACCTTTAACATTTAAAAACTGTTTAAGGGTTACACAACATGTATTTGTCCTTTTTCCGCCTTTTTGAGTCAGGTCCTCTTAATAGGTTTCCAAAAGTGCTAAAATTTCCAAAATACAAAACTAACCTATTCTAGACTATTTAACCTTCCATAGTTTTCCTCCCAATTAGCGCTTTATTTATTTTCTATATCTATATATGCTTTGATTTAGATGATTTTATCAATAATGGTAAACTTATCATGGAATTATTCTTAAAAAAAGAGGGCACAAATGGTGGTATGACATTATTTATAAGAGGTGCAGTGTAATTCATGTTCTTGTGAGAACTAGATACCATGTAATACATGATCATATTTCTTATTAGTAATATATATGTATTTATAATTTAATAACTAATTTATTTTCTTAGCATTTAACACTAAATCAAACACAAATTATTCTTCACCAACTCTAAAAATCAATATCCTTTTGTTAACATCAATCAATGTCTTCCCAATAGAAAGAAATGATATTCCTAGAATGAGGGGAATATATATTTATTATTCCATGTTCAGGATGAGTAAATTAGTAGGTAAAATGAATTTGATGAATTATACTAAGACATCCTCAATAAATCCTTAAGGATTCTTGAATGAGTGTCCAGTAAGTTGGAATGACATCCTTGTTTGTTTTAATTCACTGAGCTCCATCTTCTTGAAGACACTCATAGGCATGATATTTATACTTGTTCCTAGATCTCACAATGGTCTCTCAAAATTTCATGTTCCTATAGTCCAATGAATTGAGAAACATTCTGGGTATCACATTTTTGGAGGCATATTCTAATGGATAACTTCATAGCATTCTTTATTTAGGGAGATGACACCTAAGTCCTTCATATTTCTTTTACTTGAGAGTAAGACTTTAAATAATATTTCATAAGTAGGTATTTGATAAATTTCCTCTGTAAATGGAATTTTGATGTATAGTTGTTTAAATATTTCAAGGAATTTTTTATATTGTCCCTATTTCTTAGTTTGTTTCATTCTTTCAAGAAAGTATATAGGTGGATTGTATGTTGGTGATACTACATAAACTTATTCCTTTTTAGGATGTTCTTTTGTTATACCTTTCTCATTTGGTTCTACTTAAATTTTTCCATTGATCAGATTTATCAAATTCATAAAAATTATTTTTATCACCTAATAATGGCTACTAAAACTCTAGAATCTTTTAAACTTCAAAAAATTATAGCTTTAGCCTCATTCCTCGGATGATCTTCGATATTACTGAGTAAAGTACCTGATAGTCGATCAACTAATGTTTTACAGATCTACCCCATTTGATTCTCTAGGTTACGTAGTGTAGCCTTGTGATTTTTCATTTCAGTTTCTTGGGTTTTCATACTTTTTTCTGCTTTATACATGAAGGTAGTGGGTAGGTTTTTAAGATTGGATTGGAGAGGTTGGGCTTGTTGAGGTTGTCTTAGTGGATCTTGTTGATATTACTGTTGTTAAGCTGGTGGAAACTACTGAGCTCTAGGAAAATTTAGTAGAAATTGTTGTTGTAGTTGAGGAGACAGACCTTGCAGTGGATACCTAGGTGGTCCTTTATTTCTCGGTGGAACCTGATTTCTTGGTGGAACTTTTTCACTCATCTTCTGAAAATAACCTTGATTAGGTTGTTGTGATTGCCGAGTTGGTCTCTACTGATAGTTTTTCTATTGATATTGTTGGGTATAATAATTTTTTTGTTGTAATTTATGTAATTAAAATCATAGAATTATGGTTCTTTTATGCCTTCCATTCAGTCTTAGTGCAGGTGCGGGCCTCTACACATTTCATAGGATTGAATTTCCATCACTGGAGAAGGAGGGAGTGATGTTGTATTATTTAACTAAAATGACTCAAGATTCTTTTTAAAATCCCGCACTTGGGCTATGAGGTGGGTAGTATCCTCCACTATATGTATTTCATGTTGATAAAGTCCTTTATCACTTTTATATAGACTAGAATTATGGGAAACTTCATCAAGAATGGGTCAGCCCACTTCAGGCATCTGCAACATGAGTCTTCCCTCAACAGTTGTGTCCATTATAATTCTTATAGTAGGTTTTAAGTCCTTGATAAAACATTTTAAATTGTATCCACACATCTAGTCTGTGATGTGGGAATTTTCTAGTGATATCCCTAAATTGTTCCCATGCCTCCCAAGCTGTTTCTTCATCTTCTTGGGTAAAGCTTTGAATGCCATTTTGGAGCTTCCAAGTCCATATTAGAGGGAATTATTTTTCCTGAAATTTTTTTTAAATCATCTTAATTCGTGATTGACTTGGGAGCTTGGATTTTGATCCAATACTTTTCTTGATATCTCAAGGATAATGGGAAGGCACATAGTCGAATTGCATTAGATGGCATGCCCTGGTTATGAAAGGTATTTAAAACTCCTAAAAATTTGGAAATGTGCTCATGGGGGTCTTTTCTTTGAAGTCCACTGAATTGACCCATGTTCTGGATCATGTGGATTAGTCCAAGTTTTTTCTCAAAAGTGTGTTCTTGAATAGAAGATCACAAAATATTAGTCACAACACAACTTATGTATGGAAAGTATTGGTCTATAACGGTGTGCTCCTATAGCAAGGGTTGCTCTCCTAGATTGACAGGTGGTGCATATTTCATATTTTGTTGGTTAGGATGTATAGGATCGTTGTGATCAACCATTGTGAAGTGGTGGTGTGTAGTTAAAGACTGATTAATATCGGGATCAAATAGAAGCAGTTCTTGATCATCAAGTCTCTTTAAATGAGTCGTAGTCCTCTAATGCATGCACTAGCTGAGAAAAAGAGATAGAGGATGCAGGTTCACCTAAAGGAGAAAAAATGTAAAAAGAAAAATGGGTGGAAAAAAATAAAGGGGAGGGTGAGGTAATATCAAATTTAATATGAATGATGTTATGCCTAGGAAATAGTGGTCCTTGTAAATGGTGCCAAAATTTGATGTGTCTAAACTCATCATTTAATACATGTGGGAATTGATCAGATTATAAATTTATAATCCAAAACTACACTTACTACTAAGGCATAGTAAAGCATAAGTTTGGGGTCAAACTAACAAGGATCACTTGTAATCAAGTAACCATTCGAACAAAAACCTTTGAAATGATTCCTCATGTTCACTCTTCATGATCTGGTTTTTCTATAACTGGGTAGTTTGGATTTAATTCAGATAACTAAGATGGGATCTAGGTCAATTCCAGGGCTCTTTTCAGAAGATAATCCTAAATCTATCTTGGAATAGTCCTACAGATTAGGTTTCAAATCAGTGAAAGGGTCACCAATTGGTTTTGGTCAAACCAATTAGATATACCTATGATGAAACTATTGTAACGACCCAAACTTTTGTTAATGAAAATCTCTCTTGATATAATTAAATTTCTTAATATGTGAAATGGTTATACAACATATGCACTTCTTTTGTTTTATGTTTTTGGATTTTAAAATACCATTAAGAATTGTGATTGTTTTTATTATAGTCATTGAATAGTGATCACATGATTAGTATAAATATGGGATTTAACAAATCCAATTTACTCAAAAAAATGAATTGATGGCCTCATCCAGTACACTTGAATTGTATGAAGCCCATTTTTCGGAGCTCAGAAATGAGGTGGCTTCATTGGGCTTTGCTCTTAACCAAGCTCAAGCTGATCTTGAACACGTTAAGCTTGAGCGTAACTTCCTACGGGAAAAGTGGAAGTTGATAGAGATTACCACCCAAGAGATGTTATCCGAGCCACCCCAAGAGTCTGTCACCATCACACACCTCACCCTTCGGTCTTATGTGTGTGTTTTAAGGGGTTATTTAAAAAGACCCTAGTACTATGGTTATGTACATTATTTTTGTATATAATAATGAATATACTTTCATTTTATTATTGTTACCTTGTAAATAGTTTTTAAAGCACAAATAGTATTTGTAGTTAATGTTCAACTAAGAAATCTATTTTAATGAATTAATGGATTTTTGAATTAAATATTATTTTAATAAAATATTATTATTATTAATAAATTAATTTTTATTAAATATAAATGATCGTATAATTTTATGAATGCAATTGTAATTTTTATTAAGGTTTGAAAGCCATTTTCGTCAAAACCCATGAATTTTCGATAAATGTCAGTTTTTATTTTAAAAGTGAAAATTAACATATTTATAAAATTATTTAGATAAAATGAATATTATTTCTGGAATCAGGATGTTGAAATTACCCAATGGTGAATTTTTCATAATTTTCTGAGACAGTCAAATTTTTGGGTAAAAATTAAATACCGTTTAAATATATGATGTGTTTTATGACATCATAATGAACCAATAGTGATGTAATAAAATAATATAAACTTTATGTTCGGCCAATATATGTTTTACCCTTAAAATAATGTGATTTTGGGTTTTTTTTATTTATTTTACAAAGCTTTAGTGGACCCTTCAAGACTTATTAAACATTTTGTCTTTTTAAATTGTTTTCCTTGGGAGTGTGACTCACCTCCACATAATCATCCCCATTATTTTAAGAAGTTATGACTTTGGCCTTATAAAATGTTTTTTTTTTCACTTACCTTTGCCATAAACCATGGTTTGGTTTGTGGTTTGGATTAGTTTAATGTGAGGTGTCCCAAACCTAAATAATAAAGAATTCCCTCACCTTTCCTATATAAACCCACCCAATATCTCACTTCCTCCTCACTCAAAGCCTTTGTATTTAATCCAACCTCTGACCTCCTCTATCTATAATCCTCCCAAGGTTACCCAATCTCCCAAGAATCCTCTCTCAAGCCTCTCTCAAGGATTTGGAAGCACACTTCCAAGTAAGGGTTTTTCTTCCTTTCTTATTTTTGTCCAATATTCTTTAAATTATTATGACCTTTTAATTTCAATCATAAATGTTTGGGTATGGTTTATCACCTCCCTCATACTTCCCTATTTATGTTTGAATTATGGGAGACCCCTTTCTCTCTCATTAAATTCCTCCCATGTACACCCATTACTATGCCAAAATTCCAAAATAAATTTCTCTCTCCTCATTTACATTAAAGCAATTCTTTTGTATCATGAATATAAATTCCATTAAATTTGTTGGGACATGTATCTATATGACCCCATTACTTTCCATGTCATGTAAATATGATTATACACCCCTTTATCTCTCATCAACCATTTTTATGAGTTCTTATGTCACGTTGTTATGCTGCCGAAATTGCATCGTGCTTTTCCAAGCCAAAGTCATTGTGTAGTGAATACTATGACCATTTCTCTATCAAGGGTGTTCACATTTATGCACATTTACTTATTGTTTAAATATTTTCATGTATTTATTCCACATTCTTTTATCGTGGAATAAAATATTATGTTGAATGATTCAATGTTTTATGATCCGTGTGGCACACTTATGCATGAAATGAAATGTTTAAGAAGGGTGAACCCTTATAGCGCTCCAATGAATTAGGTAAAGTATAATATCATGATACTTCATGTGAAATGGGTTTTTACTCATGCTAATTCAATTACAATGAGGTTTTACTTGTTCTCCATGTGCAATGAGGGTTTACTCATGATCTATGTGCAATGAGCCTTGGCTCATGCTAATTCCATGTTAAGTGTTATTGCCACATTTCCATGTTATGATTACCATGATTTATCATGACTTTATGTTTATGATTATATTGTACTGTATTGATATTCCTATTGTCTAATATGTATTGTATTCCTCATGTTATTCCATGATTAATCCCTTACTGGGCTTTATAGCTCACCCTTTTCTTATGCTTGTCCTCAGGTTATCCCATGCAATGCTAAGTACGAGGGAATGTAGTGGTCATGTGAAGGAAGTTTCCAATAAAGATGTTGTATTTAATGTTTTAAGTTGTTATGTAATGATCCTAAGCCCCAAATACACTAGACCTCTCAATCTTCTGTGTTGTATCAAGTTAAGTTTATGTAATAAATTATGTTTAATTGTGTAATAAAAGATCAGGGTTGTCATAACTATCCCTTGGTCCAGGTATAGATAACATCCTATATGAATTATTCATATATTTTATTTAGAAAGCATCATGGGCTAATGTTCATAGCCTGCTCAACTCCAATTAAGTTAGGTTCATTCAATTTCACCTCCTATGGTCAAGGTTGTGCAACAGAATGTAATGAATAGTTTTTTAACCAAATTTACAGTCATAGGGTTACCAAGGTTAAATATATAGATTCATTAGGTTCAGAAATACCCCTACTCTCAACCCCTAATCCTAATCAGATTATCTTCACATGACGGTATTGATCAAAAGAAAAGGAATATGAAATATGTTAAGTATAATCATGAAACAATTCTGAAATAGGAAAACCACAATTGAAACTAGTAAGAATCAAGATCAAACAATTAGAAGTAATGTAAATCCAATAAAAAACTTACTTGGAACAAAGAAATAATGAAGGAACCGCAATCATTGATGAATAATGGTGAACAGTATTGAAAATGAGCATCGAAATGAGAGTGGAATCACAACAAACCAAGAACAAATATAGAATAGTTAACAAATCAATATTAATCAATAAAATAATGAAAGGAATGAATTAAAACTGATTTTGGATGAGAAATAAATGAAAATGGAGAAAAATGAGAGAAAGCATGGGTCTGTGAACTTTGGAGTGCAACAGAGGCACTGCAAAATATATAGTGTAACGACCCAAACTTTTATTAATGAAAATTCCTCTTGATCTGATTAAATGTCTTATTATGTAAAATGGTTATATAATACATATGAAATTATATGGTTTTATGTTTTTGTATTTTAAAATACCATTATGAATTGTTACCATTTCTAATATATCTATTGAATATTGATCACGCGATTAGTATAAATATAGGGCTTTAACAAATCTAATTTACTCAGAAAAAGGAAGTGATTGCATCATCCAGTAGAATTGCTTCATAAAAATCCCATTTGTCAGAGCTCATAAAGGAGGTAGCATCACTGGGATTCACTCTTGACCAAGTCCAAGATGAGCTTCAACACATTAAGCTTAAATGGAATCGCCTACGGGAGAAGTGTAAGTTGATAGAGATTACCACCTGAGCGATGTTATCTGAGCCATCCCAAGAGTCTATCACCATCGCACACCTTACCCTTAGGTCTTATGTGGGTGTTATAAGGTTTTATGTAACAATGCACTATCACTATGATTATGTGCATTAGTTTTTAATAGAATAAAGAATATACATTCATTTTATTATTGTTACTTTGTAAATGGTTTTTAAAGCAAAAATAGTATTTTTAGTTAATATTCAAT
Source organism: Viscum album (assembly GCA_963277665.1). NCBI lineage: Eukaryota > Viridiplantae > Streptophyta > Magnoliopsida > Santalales > Viscaceae > Viscum > Viscum album. The sequence goes on from OY728151.1 coordinate 1,998,321,159, forward strand.
TAAGAAATATATTTTAATGAATTAATGGATTTTTTAATTATATAATATTTTAATAAAATATTATTACTAAATTAATTTTTATTAAATATAAATTATCAAATAATTTTTTATGAATACAATTCAAATTTTTATTAAGGTTTGAAAACTATTTTTGTCAAAACCCAGGAATTTTCAATAAATGTTGGTTTTATTTTAAAATTGAAAATTAAAATATTTATAAAATAATTTAGATAAAATTAATATCATTTTTTGATTCAGGAAGTCAAAATTATCTAATGGTGAATTTTACATAATTTTCTAAGACAATCAAATTTTTGGGTAAAAAATAAATATCGTTTAAATATATAATGTGTTTTATGACATCATAATGACCTAATAGTGATGTAATAAAATAATATAAAAAGTATTTTCGTCCAATATATTTTTTACCTTTAAAATAATGTGATTTTAGATTTGTTTTATTAATTTTATGGAGCCTTAGTGGACTCTCTAAGACTTATAAAATATTTTAACTTTTTAAAATGATTTCCCTGAGACTCACCTCCACATAAGCAAGCCTAATATTTTAATAAATTAGGCCATTAGCCTTATAAAATAATGTTTTCCAATCCCCTTTGGCACAAACCATGGTCAAAAACCATGGTATGGTTTGTGGTTTTGATTAGTTTAATGTGTAGTGTCCAAAACCTAAATAATAAATAATTACCTATCCTTTCCTATATAAACCCACTCAATATACCATTCCTATTCACTAAAAACATTTGTAACTCTATCAACCTCTGACCTAATCTCTCTATAATCCTCCCAAGGTACCCCAATCTCCCTATAATCCTCTCTCAAGCCTCTCCTAAGCCTTTGGGATCACACTTCCAAGTAAGGGATTTCTTCCTTTCTCATTTTTGTCCAAATTTCGTTATGTTGTTATACCCTTTTATTTTCAATTAAAAATGTTGGGGTATGATTTTTCAACTTCCAAATACTTCCCTAATTTTTTTTAATGATGCAATACCTATTTATCTCTCATTAATTCCTCCCATGTACACCTGTTACCATGTTGAAATTCTATAAGGAATTTCTCTCTTCTCATTTACATTAAAGAAATTCTTTTATATTATGCATCTAAATTCCATTACATATGTTGGGATATTATATTAAATGACCCCATTACTGTCCATTTAATGTATAAATTATGAGAGACCAATTTCTCTCTCATCAACCCATTTTACGATTTCTATTTGACGTCATTATGCTGCTGAAGTTACACCAAAATTTCCCATGCCAAAATCATCGTGTAAGTGAATACCATACCCATTTCTCTATCAAGGGTATTCACCTTTATGAACATGTACTTTTTGATTGCAGACTTACATTTATTTATTATATATCTCTTATTTTTGGAATAAATTATTATGTTTAATGAATTCATTTAGTATGATCCATGTGGCACACTTATCTATGAAATGAGATGATTATAAAGGGTGTGCCCTGATAGCACTCCAATGCATTGGGTAAATATTAGTATCATGATAGTTAAAGTGAAATGAGGGTTTACTCATGATAATTCAAGTAAAATGAGGTTTTACTCATGCCAATTCAAGTTCAATGATGGTTTACTCATGCTCCATGTGCAATGTTCCTTGGATCATGCTAATATCATGTTAAATGTTGTTACCACATTTCCATGTTAGGATAATCAGGCTATATCATACCTTTATGTTCATGTTTATCTTGTGCTCCATTGATATGCCTATTTCCTAACATGTACTATATTATTCATGTTATTCCTTGTTTACTGCCTTAATGGGATTTATAGCTCACCATTTTCCTATGTATATCCTTAGGTTATCCCATGCAATGCTAAGTACGAAGGAATGTTGTGGTCAAGTAAAATAAGTTTTCAATAAAGATGTTGTGTTTTATGTTCTAAGTTGTTATGTAATGTTCCTAATTTCCTAAAACACTGTACCTGTTGATCCTTAGAGTTGTCTTAAGTTCAATTTTATGTAATAAATCATGTTTATGTGTATAATAAAGAGCAGGGTTGTTATTGTTGGTATCAAAGTATTGGTTTACTTATTTTTGGGATTAGGATTAGAAAACCCTAGTGAATGACTTAGGGATAAGACTAAGTGTAATAAAAACATCCCTAAATTTTGGTGAGTGTAGATTAAGTGGTTTATCAATAAAATACGTCCCTGACTAGATACGAACAAGTAGAGGCAGCTCTAGTACAGATGTGTCTAGGGGAAAAACCCGAAAACACCACTTTGAGCTAGACTCGAATGAGAACTGGTGCATGAAAACAGGCACTATTTCACTCTTGGTTATGACACTTCTGGGTGATATGTTTTGGTAAATTCATAATATTTGTATAAACCATTATTAAAATAATAAAAAAATCCCCTAGGAATATATGTTGAGAAGTAGATCAAGGATAGCATAGATTAAAGACTATAAATTCTTAAGTTAAGGAAATAAATGTAATTTATAAGTTGTACCTTTTTGTCATTGGATTTCCCTTTATGTGTTACCCCTAACTTTCCTTTTATTCCAACCAATGGATGGTAATAAGAGGACTCGGGCTAACAACTGATGTGAAAATCAATGTGATGGGTGTTCTAATGAGATGCCCAATCCGATGGGAGTGGGAATCGCAAACTTTGTCATGATACTCTCTCAGTTAACTCAAGTTTTTAATATAAACATGGGTCAATAGGAACATTCAACTCCCCTAAGAAATAATAATCCACAATCAAGAGCTTCATGAGACAAAGGAATCCTACTTTTAATGGGTCATTTGATCCCTCAATCACCGAACAATGGATCAACTCCATTGAAAAGATCTTCTACATCCTTCAATGTTCTGAACAGGAGAATGTTCTTATAGATGCTTATCGTATGGAGGGTGAAGCTGATCAATGGTGGACATTGATAAAAAAATATGAAGCATAGGGAAGATATCGAGTCTTTGGAATGGAAGTATTTCCAAAAAATGTTTTTCCATAAATATTTTTCGTGCACCCTCTGAATTAATATGGAAAGGGACTTCCTTTCCCTCAAGAAAAAAATGATGAATCCAATAGAGTGTATGAGGAAAACTTTACAAGGATTTCACGATACACCCTCAGCTTTGTCATTACCCTCGAATGAAAGGTTGAAAATTTCTTTGGTGGCATAAAACCTAGCCTATGGAAAGCCCTAGTAATTCGTGACTTCGATGGATATGAGAAAATTTTATGATGTTCCCTAAAAGTAGAAATGGAGATCTGAAAATCTCAGTGGTATCATGGGGATAAGAAATGGGAAGTGGGATTTAATTCTGGTGGTATGATGGATAAATCCAACGGTGTTAAGAAATTTCATCACCCCACTTTCCAAAGGTGTAGAAATAAGCATCCCGAAAATTTCCTAAAGGGGGTGAGGAAATGATTTAGGTGTAGAAGATAAGGGAACCTGGCCATTAATTGCCGGCAAGAAAAATCTGCTGCTACAATAAAGGAGAGAAACACTCTGTTTGAACCTCAACATATTGTTCATTGCTTCAACTGCAAATAACCAGGGCACTTTGCAAAATAGTTCCCTAATCCAAGGGTTTTCGGAGGCAACCAACAACCTCCAAGGTAGCAAGGGCAAGCTTTTTCCATCACCACTTCCAAAGTGAACCCTAAAAATGAAGTGGTGAAAAGTACCCTAGTTATTCATTCAAGAACAGTGAACATACTTTTTGATTCTGGTTCTACACATTATTTTATATTCCGAAAGTTTAGTATAACAATACCAACACCACCATAAATCATAGAAGTGGATATGTCAGTGAGAACATAAAATGGGGAAATCATTTCATCCCATGAATATAACTCATATCCTGTCACAATTTGTGGATTGAACTTTTCGGTGAACCTCATCATATTTCCTCTATTAGAATTGGATGCAATTCTTATCATGGATTATCTTTCCCTATATAAATCCAACATAAATTTCTGTGAGAGGGAAATCACTCTACATATGGTGAATTGACCCCTAATTCTGTACAAGTGTAAGGAGGAGTATGAATCTTCTTTATCAGCATCATCTCAAGTGTGGATATTACTTCCCTATGAGAATGTGTATCTTTCACAGATGATTGAGTCTAAGGAAGCAACCATCCTTGAAGACATGCCTATTGTGATAGAATTCACTGAAGTGTTTCCCAAGGAATTTTATGGTCTTCCTCCTAGAAGAGATGTTGAATTATTGATTCATCTTATTCCCAAGTATTTTCCAATATCCAAGACTCCATATAGAATGGTTGTTGTGGAGCTTAAGGAGCTAAATAAACAACTATAGGATAATATGGATAAAGGGTTTATACACCTCGGTGCTTCATGATGGGGTGCATCAGTCCTCTTTATTAATAAGAAGGATGGGTCAATGCACCATTTCATTTATTATCATGAGCTCAACAAAATCATGATAAAGAACAAGTATCCTTTACCACAAATTGATGAATTATTCAATCATCTACATGGAGGACAATACATCTCCAAGGTGGATATACAGTTGGGATATTACCAAGTAAGTTTGAAGAAGGAGTATATCCCCAAGACTACTTTTTTACAAGGTATTGGAACAATGAATTCATAGTAATTACTTTTTGACTCACTAATTATCCAGCAATCTTCATGGACTTGATGAATAGAGTCTTTAGAGATTACCTCAAAAAATTTGTGGTAGTCTTTATAGATGATATTTTAATATACTCCAAAACCAAGGAGGAGCATGAGGAGTATCTAAGCACTATACTAGAGACCTTAAAAAATGATAATCTCTATGAAAAGAATAGAAAGTGTGAGTTCTTGTTGAAGGAAGTCTCATTATTGGGTCATATCATCATAAGTAACGGGATATCTATGGATCCCTCCAAGACTGCTACAATTAAGGGATGGTTGAGGCAAACATCGGTGACGGATATCCATAGATTCTTAGGGTTAGCTGGATATTATTGCCGATTTGTGAGAAATTTCTCACAATTGTCCAACCCTCTTACCAATATAACTTGAAATGGAGTCAAGTTTTCTTGGAGTGATGAATATGAAGATAGCATCAAGGAGTTGAAAAGGAGGCTTATCACTGCACCCATTCTCACACTACCCATAAGTGGATAACTTTTTGTGGTATTCAGTGATGCTTCGAAGAAGGGCATGGGCTGTGTGTTGATGAAAAATAAAAAATTCATTACCTATAATTCAAGGAAATTGAAAGTTCATGAGAAAAAATATCCAACACGTGATCTGGAGTTGGCTGCAGTAATCTTCACTTTGAAAATTTGGAGGTATTACCTCTTTGGGAAGAAGTTTAAAATATATGTGGATCACAAAAGCCTCAAGTATATATTCACACATAAGGAGTTGAATATGAACCAACAAAGATTGTTAGAGATGATCAAATACTATGACTTCTCAATCCATTACCATCCTTTGAAAGTGAAAAAGGTGGTGGATGCTCTAAGTAGAAAGGACCCATCGATTCTATCATTGATGATAATTAAAAAGGATACAATCTTCTTATATTTTATGAATATGGACATGGGAATCATAAATAAGGGAACATCATGAATCCTTTCACAAATTATTTCTTAACTATCTCTTTTGGAAAGGTTAAAGGATTCTCAAAATGATTATGTGGGGATTCAGAAGAAAGTTGAAACTATAAAAAAAGGGAAATCCTTGGAGTTAAATGTTAATGAATAAGGAATTGAGATATTTGGGTCAAGACTATGTATTTCGTCAAATCCTAAGTTGAAGAATTAACTTTTGGATGATTCACATAGTTCAAATTTCTCCATTCACCTAGGAAACACAAATATGTATCGAGATATTCGAGAGCATTATTGGTGGGATAACATGAAGAAAAAGATCACTTATTATACATCAAAGTGTCTAGTATGTCAGCAAGTGAAGGCTAAGAGGCGTAATTCTAAGGGGATAATGAAACCATTACCTATAACAATATGGCAATGGTATAACATCACCATGGAATTTATCATTGGACTTATGAATAAATCCAAAGGAAACAATACTATCTGGGTTGTTTTGGATCATCTTACAAAGACTATACACTTCATTACAATTCAAGAGGATTTCTAATTAGATCAACTCGCACGGATATACATCAGATAAGTGGTAAGGATGCATAGATTACTACTATCTATTGTATCTGATCTAGATTCAAGATTCACCTCTAAGTTCTAGAAGAGCCTCCAACATGCTCTGAATACTGATCTAAACTTCAGTACAGTTTATCATACTCAAACTGATGACCAATCTGAGAGAACTATCCAAACACTTGAGTAAATGTTGAGAGAATTCTCAATAGAGTTAAAAGAAGTATGGGATAAACATATTCCTCTGGTTGAATTCTCTTACAATAACAGTTTCCACTCAAGCATCCAAATGGATCCTTACGAATCCCTTTATGGGAAGAGGTGTAGAAAACAGGCATGTTGGGATGAAGTTGGGGAGAAAAAACTCCTAGGTCTATAAATGGTTAAAGAAATGGTGGAGAATGTTAAGACCATCCAACAACACATTAAATATGCTCAGATTCGACAAAAGAGCTATGCTGATAATCATCAATGAGACCTAGATTTTATTATTGGATACATGGTATTCCTATGCATATCACCGTGGAATAGAGTTATGGGATTTTGGAATAAGGGAAATCTTAGTCCAAGGTAAATCAACCCTTTGAGATCCTTGATCACATTAGAGTAGTGTCCTATCAACTAGAACTCCAACCAAACCTATCTCAAGTACATGATGTATTCCATGTATCACTCTTGAGGAAGTACATACCTGACCCATCTCATGTACTCAATCCATAGGCGGTACCATTTTATAATGACCTCTCCTATGAAAAGAAGCTGGTGAAAATCTTAGATCGTAGGGAAAAATTTCTATGAAATAAGACAATGCCCCTCATAAAGGTATTATGGAAAAACCACAAGTTTGAAGAAGCAATGTGGGAATCAGAGGAAGTGATGAAGCAGTGTTACTCTCGTCTGTTTTAGTGTGGGAAAAGGAAATTTTGAGGGTGAAATTTCTTAAGGGGGAATATTGTAACGACCCAAAATTTTATTAATGAAAATTCCTCTTGATCTGATTAAATGTCTTATTATGTAAAATGGGTATATAAGATATATGCACTTACTTGGTTTTATGTTTTTGGATTTTAAAATACCTTTAGAAATTGTTAGCATTTCTAATATATTCATTTAACAGTAATCACATGATTAGTATAAATATAGTGCTTTAACAAATCCAATTTACTCAGAAAAAGGAAGTGATGGCCTCATCCAGTAGAATTTCTCCATACGAAACCCATTTTTCAGAGCTTAGAAAGGAGGTAGCATCACTAGGCTTCACTCTTGACCAAGCCCAAGCCGAGCTTCAACATGTTAATCTTGAACAGAATTTCCTACGGGAGAAGTGGAAGTTGATAGAGATTAGCACCAGAGTGATGTTATCTGAGCCACCCCGAGAGTATGTAACCATCGCACACCTTACCCTTAGGTATTATACCAGTGTTATAAGGGGTTATGTAACAAGAGCATATAACTATGATTATGTGCATTAGTTTTGATAGAATAAATAATATACATTCATTTTATTATTGTTACTTTGTAAACGGTTTTTAAAGAAAAAATAGTATTTTTAGTTAATATTCAATTAAGAAATCAATTTTGATGAATTAATGTATTTTTTAATTAAATAATAATTTAATAAAATATTATTACTAAATTACTATTTATTAAATATAAATGATAATATATTTTTTTATGAATACAATTCGAATATTTATTAAGGTTTGAAAACCATTTTTGTCAAAACCCAAGAATTTTCAATAAATGTCAATTTTATTTTAAAATTGAAAATTCACATATTTAGAAAATTATTTAGATAAAATGAATATCATTTTTAGATCCATTAAGTCTAAATTAACAAATGGTTAATTTTACATAATTTTCTGAGGCAATATAATTTTTGGCTAAAAATTAAATATCGTTTAAATATATAATGTGTTTTATGACATCATAATGACCTAATAGTGATGTAATAAAATACTATAAAAAGGTTTTTCGGCCAATATATGTTTTATATTTAAAATTATTTGATTTTATAATTGTTTGATTAATTTTATGGTGCCTTAGTGGACCCTCCAAGACTTATAAAATATTTTAACTTTTTAAAATGATTTCCCTAAGAGTGTGACTCACCTCCACATAAGAAAGTATAATATTTTAATAAATTCTTCCATTAGCCTTATAAAATAATTTTTTCCACTCCCCTTTGGTCCAAACCATGGGAAAAAACCACGGTATGGTTTGTGTTCTTGATTAGTTTAATGTGTAGTGTCCAAAACCTAAATAATAAAGAATTCCCTCTCATATCCTATATAAACACACTCAATATACCATTCCTCTTCACTCAAAACCTTTTGGAACTTAACCAAACTTTTCCCTCTTCTCTCTATAATCCTACCAAGGTTCCCCAAGCTCCCTATAATCCTCTCTCAAGCATCTCCCAAGACTTTGGGATCACACTTCTAAGTAAGGGATTTCTTCCTTTCTCATTTTTATCCAAATTTCTTTATGTTTTTATACCCTTTTATTTTCAATTAAAAATGTTGGGGTACGATTTCACACCTCCACCATACTTCCCTACTTTTTTTGAATGATTAGATACCTCTTTCTCTTTCATTAATTCCTCCAATGTACAGACTTTACCATGTCGAAATTCCATAAGGAATTTCTGTCTTCTCATTTACATTCAAGAAATTCTTTTATATTATGCATCTAAATTCCATTACATGTGTTGGGATATTATGTTCCATAACCTAGTTAGTGTCCATTTCATGTATAAATTATTATATACCCCTTTATCTCTCATCAAACCATTTTACGATTTCTATTTGACGTCGTTATGCTGCTGAAGTTACACCAAAATTTCCCCATGCCAAAATCATCATATAAGTGAATACCATACCCATTTCTCTATCAAGGGTATTCACCTTTATGAACATGTAATTTTTTATTGATGAATTATATTTATGTATTCTAAATCTCTTATTCATGTAATAAATTATGATGTTTAATGAATCCATATAGTATGGTCCATGTGGCACACTTATACACGAAATGAAATGTTTATAAAGTGTGTGGCTTGATAGCGCTCCAATGCATTGGGTAAAGATTAGTATCATGATACGTCAAGTGCAATGAGGTTTTAATCGTGATAATTAAAGTGAAATGAGGGTTTAATCATGCCAATTCAAGTGCAATGAGGTTTTACTCATTCTTCATGTGTAATGAGCCTTAGATCATACTAATATCATGTTAAATGTTGTTGCCACATTTCCATGTTATGATAATCATGCTATATCATGCCTTTATGCGCATGTTTCTCTTGTTCTCCATTGATATTACTATTGCATAACATGTACTATATTCTTCATGTTATGCCTTTTTTAATCCCTTATTGGGATTTATAGCTTATCCTTTTCCTATGCATGTCCTCAGGTTATCCCATGAAATGTTAAGTACGAAGGAATGTTCTGGTCAAGTGAAAGAAGTTTTCAATAAAGATGTTGTGTTTTGTTTTCTAAGTTGTTATGTAATGTTCATAATTTCCCAAGACACTAGACCTATTGATACTCATAGTTTTATTAAGTGAAAGTTTATGTAATAAATCATGTTTATGTGTGTAATAAAGAGTAGGGTTTTTATATATATGCTCAAAAAGTACATGATGTGTAAAGACTTCATCTCATTTAATGGATTTAAGTGGATTTTTATCAATATATGCACATCATTTAATCAAGTTGCACATTGTGTATTTGAGATCCACAATTTTCTTCATAAAATTGGAATGTATCTTTGACTGGGTTGGCTCTCTAACATCGCACATCATGTAAACTCTGCACGTTATGTATTTAAATCACTTTCATAGGGATTTTGATTTTGAAATATGTATGATGTGTATTGTATGTACACATCGTGTATGAGTTTCACATCATGTAAATTCTTTACATGTTTGTTTGTGGCTATGTAGGCATGTTTTTAATGAGGAATACACATCGTGAATGTTATACATAGTGGGTAAAGCCTGTTTTTTCTACTTTTCATCATTTCTTCCTTTTAGTCCAAAATTCCTAATTCTTTTGAAAAAAAATAAAAACCCAGTGCACTATCAAATAAATCATGAATAACCCATAAAAAATGTATCCAATATTTAAATATAAATTTATCTTATCAATATGTATATGCATCCAATGTGAATGAATGATAAAGTGGATATTGTATTTTGTATAATATGATACATTTTGTATTATTAAACACTTTTAAGAATACTTAACAAAACCGTACATAAATACTTTTCTAACATATCATATATGATAAATTGTCAGATCGACCTTAAGTTTGTTTAACTTTTAGGGGATTTGTTAATATCATTACATTTCTATGTAATTACTTCCACATCACTATGTGATCACTAGATAAAACCCTCCCACTAAACTCTTTAGTTAGTAATATTTATGAAGCAATATAGTCTGAATAATGGTGAGACTTGGGAATCCTATTCCTAATGTTCAACTCCTTGAACATATTCAAACTCCTTAACTTCGTGAAATCCAATGTTATCATGTTAATAAATTTTTATGTCTATTTATAACTCTTTCTAAGTACATCATCATCATCATTATTATAACCCTTTACATCAAAAAATTTCCTTGAAATATTTTAGTAACTAATGTAACTATTTACATTAATCTTCTGCCAATATATCTTAGACTCCTTTGGGATGTAAAGTGTCATTCACTTTAAACTTTGACTAGAATAATCCTTTTTCATTAACTTTTCTATAAGTCAAAACATTCTCCCACAAACCTCTTAGATACTATATCCTTTATAGAATATCTTGTTGAGATTCACAAGCTCCTTTATGTTAAAAAAATGACTCTTATTTCCTTTAGTGGGAATATTCAAAAGAAACTATTATATTCATATCATATATAGTATTTTATGTGTTTGCAGTATTTTATTGAAAAGAATATTATTCTTTAAAATATTTCACTAATGGTGGTGTAATCTCAATTCCTCATATTTTAAAAAATATATGGAAAAACACTTTTATCCTGGATAAAACATATTTATCCTTACCTTCTTCTCAAAAAATGTTATAATATCCAATAGAATCATAAACCATGTGTATTGAATTCATTATATTATATTGTTCATAACAAATCTTTATTAAAAAATAACTCCTCTTATCAAATAAAATAAATGAGATAATTATACACATCCTTTACTAATATCCATATGAGATGGATATACTCCTTTACATTCAAATAATTGATGTATAAATTCTTTTCTTCATCCCTTGAATTTAAAATAAAATATTTAATAATATTTACCTTGATTTTGAACTCTTGTATATTCATAAAAATTTTAAAGTATATATTTGGTATCACATACCATTTCAAACCAAATAATTAATTTTTAAAACACTAATACCTGACATTAACACTCTATGGAGTTTTCTAAACTCTTTCAGGTATTCCAGACAATTACATCCTATAGAATAATTACTCCTACTTCTTGATAACTCTTTTAGGTTTAAATGACCTTGTATGGTTATTCAAATAAATGTTTTTGGACTCTCCAACTAACTTTTCTTCTTCTGATTTGAACTTTTTCCAACTTATACTATCAATACAGCACCATAACCAGGACATCACATGCCCAGTTTATCTTTTCTCAACACTTTGATAAATTAGGGTAAAAAATTATTAAATTAATTCAAATTTTCATAATATTTACAATGATGATTCCATAATGAACTCAATAACCAAAAATATATTTATAGGATATTTTCAGTCTTACAAAGTCATTATTACACTCAAGCACATCAAGTGTGTGATTGGAGACTAAATTCCCTTATCCATTTAATATTTAATGACTTAAAAACCTTGAATAAATAATTTTATTAATCTCATAATCATATAGATTAATTTTTTTAACAACTTAAACTATTTGGTACTTAGTTTGGTATTTCTCTAACACATAGAGTTTCCCTTGAAAAATTTTCTTAAGTTACCAGTCTTAGTAATTTCTTACATTAAGCTTCTTCTTTTAAAGGATTGATTTCAAATTTAAGATTCATAATGATAATGTTATACATATATAGTAGAATATTTTATTAGATGAGTATCATTATTCACAGTCATTTAATAAGTAATTTTATTAAATATACTTCCATTAAAATTATGACCCATTTTATACTCGCCATATTAGTGTACCAAGATCCATATTTCACTAAAAAATTAGTTTTATTTGTCATTAATCTCACCATTTAGCTATTTAGGTGGGGAATCATCCCAATCATACCATATATGACTCTTGAATAATTTAGAAAACAACTCTTTTCCCAATCTATCATATTGATAAACTCAAATATATTCCTATGGTAGCCTTATCCTATTAGGATCCCATGGTTAAGTGTATCCCAAAGTAGATGCTAAGAATGAGAACATGATCCTATTAGGGTCACCCATAACTTTATTACCTTATAAAAGATAATTTGATAGCTCCCATGGGTAATATCTAATCACTTGATGTTTGAGAGAGATAGTTTTACCATCCATGACATACTAGTTTCTCATAATGAAAATGAAGTAAGATAGAGAGATATATAGAGAATGAGAATCAGTTGGAGCTTGGGTGATTTATGGAAGACACCATCTCATAGAACAACCTCTTTTTATAATCCCTCGTCCAACCAGTATAAATTAACTCATACATTTATAATGCATGAGTTAATGATACTGCCTACCATTCATTCATCACATGAAGGCATTAGACTCCCCTATCCATGTGTGAAACTGAAACCATGAAAATGTAAATAAAATGAAGAATTGTAGTGTGTGTGTGTGTACCTTATACTATCGAGTTATTTATTACTCTTCATCTATATCAATTTGATGAATATCGCAAGTGGTATCCAAATGAAATCCATCCTCTATAGTATATCTATGGGTCATACCAAATTAATAAACACTTCAAGAGAGACTCTCCTCTACCCACAATATGCTAGTATCACTAGATAGAAAAGGGAGAAGAAGAGGGAGTTATAGGTAAGGGAGTATAGTAAGGGATTGAATCACACTATCTTGTTGGTGTTTTCATCCTTATATAGTCATAAATTTGTTTTCATGCATTAACTCATACATTCATAATATATGAGCTAATGACTTGGATATACAAAAATTTATACTATGAATGCAAAAAATCCCCCATGCATTTAATATTATGATTCACTTATAATAATGATATCTAGGTGGAGAAGAACCTATTGTTAACTTGTTAACATTAAACGGGAAGTAGTATGATATCGTTTATCATATTGTTATGATATGTCTGACATAAATTCCTATAATATTCCTTATATGCATGAATGTCTTACAAGAATATATGCTATATATCATACACTATGATATGGATTTAGGGCACATTGTTAACAATATTGACACACAGAAGAGTACCATTGGATTTTTGTTTACCAATGGAGGACTTTATATGAGTTAGATGTCTCAGCATTAACTAGTAGTTGCACTACCAAGCATTAAAGTTGTGTACATTGAAACAACAGAATATGGGGAGGAGTTGATGTAATGACCCAAAATTTTTATTTTTTATTAATAAAAGAACTCATGTTTCATAATGGATATTTTATTATATTTTATAATAGAATCACATATAAGTAATTTTACATTTCATCACATATAATGAATTAATATTGACTATAATAGCTAGAAATGATATCGAGATATAAACAAAAAAGAACAAAGCACACACTAATATAAACTCCATAGGCTTGAATTATTCAATGAAGATCGCTCCTGCTATAAAAACAACAAAAAGAAATATAATAGTTAGGAATACGATAAAAATTATCAAGGAAAGTGTATAACATTTATAAGAAAAGTAGTGAATGTTGAAGTATGAGAATGGTGGACTATATATAGGGTATAAAGTGTAAAGTGATAGTTGGGATCTGATTTTTACATGATTGTTGGTCAATATGACCATTGGGAATTATGACCATTAGTAATAATTTTATCATTGGAATTAGTATATATAAAGGGTAATGATAAGATATAATTGATGTATAAGGGAAAAATGATGGTCTCAACCAGTAGGATCATGCCTTTTGAAGCTCATTTATCAGAACATGGGTGGGAGGTAGTGTCATTGGGGTTCCCCCTTGACCAATTCCAAGTAGATCTTCAATAATTAAGGCTCAATTGGAATCAACTATTGGAGAATTTCAAGTTAGTGGAGATCACTACTAGATCAATGTTAGCTGACTCACCCCATGAAAGTACCACCATTGAACACCTTACACTTAGGGAATATTCCAATGTAATAAGGGGTAATGTATATACACCTTAGTATTATAAAGTTTAAATTTTCTTCTTAGAAATTAAATAGTGGTTTCTTCAATACCATTTTCATTATTATTTTATTTAACAAAATACACATGAATATAAGATGGATAAGATAAATATATTTTTGGATACAAAGAAAATGTTATTATATTTTTGGAAAATATATAATTTCAATTGATATTTTAAATAAAATTTATTTTCATTAAATAGTCTTATAAAACACTATTTATTTAAATATAAATGACAATATAATTTTATAATGTTCCGAGTGATTTTTATAAGGGTCAGAATGTTTATTATGTTATAAAAACTAATATTTTTTAATAAAAATGGTTTTTTATTTAAAATTTAAAATTATTATATTTAGAAAAATATTTTTATAAAATAAACATTATATTTGAAATTATTATATCTAAATTAGGTTAGGGTAAAATTTTATTAATTTTCTAAACTACTATATTTTCCAGTAAATAGTAAAAAAATGGTTTTCGATATGTTTTATGAATTAATAATTATGTAATAATTATGTAATAATTATGTAATAATTAAAATAAGTAAATCTATGACAAAAAATATTTTATTTTATAAATATAATTCATTTTAATTAATTAAAATGTTTTTTCAAACATATAAATAACTTTTTAAAGTCTAAAATAAAATTTGTGCTTTTTAAAATAATATCTTGTATAAATATTACTTTATCATGCACAAAGTAATATTAAAAATTGGATTTTAGTTATCTCATAGATAAAAGTCAAATATAATGCCTTTAATGTACAAAAACATGGGTTAAACCCATGGGTAATCCAATAGTTTTCTATTTTTCACAATCTAGAATTCCAAGTCCTATATTTAGAAATAAATAAACAATTATCATCATTTTTATATAAATTCCCACCTTTACACCCCATTTAATTCACTACCAATCTATTTAGCATTAATTTCCCCTCATTTTCCCTCTCTATATGTTTTTTAAGGAGTTTATATGGTCCCAAGGAACTCTCTTTATGCTTTAAGAAGTTATCTTGCATGGTAAGAGATTATCTTCCTCTCCCTTTTTATCTAAGTACTCTATTGTATTTAGTATTATAATTTCAAAGTTATTATATTCTAATACACTTATGATCATTCCATTACTATAAAAATATTTTTCTAGCAATGAGAGACTCTTATTCTCTCACATTAAGTTCATTCCATAAAACACTTTGCATTACCGTTATGCTACCGAAATCATTATTTAATTTTTCATATCTCCCTTTTTATATTGTGAATACCCAGTCCTATTTTTATTCAAGGGTATTCATATAGATACTTCTTTGATTGTATATTTCCATGTTTTAAACCCACATCCCCTTTATGTGGGTTAAAATTTATGAAAAGTTCAAGTCTTTAAACACTTATGTACCCAGTGATTTTATATAAAACCCTTTATTTATTCACCATTGGTTATTGATGAAATAATCTATTATGATATATGATTTATGTGGAACATGTGAGTTAAGACATATAAAGGGTACACCCTAATATAACTATAATACATTGGGTAAATAATTAATCTCTAAATATTAAAAGTTTTATGATACCTTGGTGAATAATCGTGGTAATATATTTTATGGAACCTTGGTATTTAAACTTAGTGATATGCTTAATAATGTCTCATTTTTATGTTGCATTCACATTTTAATTTTATATATCACATATTTATGATTATTCTCTCATTTTAGGCCTCATTTTTCATTCATGATAATCACTCATGTTCCATTTTCTTTATTTATCCCTTACCAGGCTTTATGATCACCCTTTTCTATTGTTGTATGTTCCTAGGAAATCACATGTATTGAGATAAATTCTGATGTATTAATAAATGATTCTTTCAAGAGGATTAAATAAAGTTTATGATTGTTTTTTCTATATGTACTTAATGTATTATATACCTAGTTTCATGTTGGAGTTGGTTCCGTAGAACCAAATTCTAATTAATTTATTGTATGTATTCATTATTAATGAAGTTTCTTATCATGTCATGATTGTTCATCTATGTGAAATTTTCATGTGATAATTTCCTAAGAATATATGTCACACTGAAATTTCATAACAGTTCTCCAATGTGTTGAGAACTAGGAGGTTCTATAACAGTATTCTATAATATATGTTTTATATATGAATGATGTAATTTTGTGTGACATAGATGATACAGGCTATTAGTGGTGGATACTCATAGGACATTGAGGAACTCTCTCATGATGTGTTCCCTTGGTAATTTCTAATATAGGACATTATGAGAACAATACCTTCTAATAGGAAATCCACATTTACATGTATCATTGTATGTTCTTATCTGCAAATGTGTGTATTTATCCTTAGACTTTAATATTTTCATTAATGGATACTATGAGTCATGTGCTTTGATGTACTGATGAAAATATTGATAGCATATACTTGTGATGAGGTAAGATATGTTGGTTGCATCATGAGTGATATTGTATTAATGAAAAATGAGAGAAAGGATTTATCCATTTTTTTCCTTGATGAAAGTTGATATCTCAAACCTTTTGATGGAAATGGAACTCGCTGTATAAATCCATGGCCATGGTATTCTATGTGGGAGTTAATTTTTGAAAATAAAAATAAAAATACATCAATCATATAGGTTTATGACACTAGTATGCAACCTTCTTGGATTGATATATCATGATAAAAGTATTATACTACATGGTAATCTTTCATAGGAGGTTGTATGTTATTTTGACATTAACTTCTTTATCTACAAATGTCTTAGCATGTTGCTAGACAATAACCTTGGACTTTAGATAATTCTTCCTGACACAAATGAGAAAGTGGACTTGAGGGTCACACACTAAGTGTATCTGAAACCTCATTTAAATTCAGTATTGAATTTAAAAAGTTAAAATAGATAATATTTATTCAGGTTTTGGTTGATCGCCAAGATTTAATCACAAGTTATTTTAAAGAATAATTAAATTAAATAATAATAATAAATATTTATTTTTAAGGATTGGAAAATATAATATTTATTATATTTATTGATGAATAATGCATTGATGTTTATTTATTAAATAGATAGTCATTATTCAAGGATCGGTAAATGTCAAGAATTGAAAGAAGACCAAGTTTAATGGTATAATTGGAAATAATATAAATGATATTTATTTATTATCAACTGATTCACATGTTAAGTGATTAATAATTATATAATTATTAAGAAATGGGGTTCACTAAGAAATAAGTAATTAGAAATGGGATCATGTACTGATTACAACCCCTAAACCCACCTTTATAAATATCTAATTATACCACTTTTCTAAGAGACACTTATTGTACACAACAGATAGAGAGAAGCTCTCTAAATCCCTAGAGAGAGTTTAGAGATTTAAAATTGTGCTCTATTATCTTCTTCTCTCAAACCTTTAATAGGTCATCAAGAGTTCTTCATCCTTTAAAAGGAATTATGTTATGATCAACCATAAACAATGCAAGTGATCAGGATCAGACATGCTAGCACCCAGCAATTCTATGGTGATGTTTAAAGATTCTAGTGTATGTGTAGATCACCGTTAGATGGATTATACACTTGGATCATATATCATAATGGTGGTACAATAAGATATAGTCAACCAAATCATTAATTAAGAAATAATTAAAAGTTCGGGTGATTCTAGATATGCTCGTAAATTAATTATAAATTACATGTGAAGATCATACTCTTTGGATTTTGGTGTTTACTCTAGTCAATTAATCTACAAATTCTATTCTTTATGACACTAATTGTTATATATTGTAATAATTATTCATAAATTAAGACTAAAAATCTGAGTTTCTTAGGACATACATACACGTTCACTTCACATGGAACCTATAAGTGGTATCAGAGTGGTAAAATGTTTAATTTATAATTATTTATTAGTCATTTATTGTTTATATGTGTTTAAGATTTATTTTACATCAAATCAATTAATTATTGAAATATGAACATCATTTTCTATTTCCTTTCTTCATTCTCTCTCACATAACCAGTGAATAGTTAAAGATAAAATGCACAAAATCCTGAAAAAACCATCTAGAGGTGCCAAAGGTTTTTCTTGGGTAGCACAAGGCTACACAACATGTACTTCTAAACTACACATTGTATACCCATATATCTCGTCTATATCTCATGATAAAATTATATTAGTCCAATGAAATTGAATCAGTGATTTGATAAAAGTGGATTATGGAGTAGATCTAGATAGTCTAGCACATAGTTTAAAAAAATACACACCATGTAACCCATATACATGACGTGCAATCCTTGTTTTCTCATGGCCGAGAACATGAGATTCTAATTGTTTCATGTATCCACTACATGACATGAGGACTAAAAATCATTCAAATCTGATTCCACACACTAGTAATAACCATTACATGTTGTGTACCTCATACACATCCCCAATAGGTAACATGCCCAATCCCAAGGCATGTGTTGCGAACACAAACAGAAGAAACCACATGTCATAAAGTCTGTTGCATATATTGTGCTTAATTTAATATAGAGAGAAAAATTAAATATATAATTAAACATATTCACATGTGTTTCATGTTTCATTTATTATAAAGTACATTTTATTTCATGGTATTTTCAATTATATATTAAATTAATTATGTTTAAAATTACAAATTCATAAGTTGTGTATGTTCTTTGCTTATAGTGCACTCTGTGTGCATAAAGAGCATAAGGATTGGGCTAAGTAGTTTAGATAAGTACATTTCATTGGATCCAAGTACACGTGCGTACTTCATTAATTTTAAATGAAATTAATTTATTTAATTTGTTTAAAATTATATATGATGGTAATCTAAGGATGTTTGGATAGAATAAAGATAAATTGAATTAATTGGATTATTTTGTTTCTTTTTATCTTGATTAAAGAATTAATTTAATTAATTGATGGATAAATTTAAAACTTATGTTTTTTGTATTTTGTGTGGATGATCATGAGATTATACCTAACCTATGTGTGTGATTGGTTTCCTTTTGATTTATTATTATTATTAAATTAAAATAATGGTATGTGTGTAATCCTATCCTCCTTATTATTTAAGGGTATGTGTGCTCATGATTTCTTTTATGTAAACCTTGTATCCAATATATTGGATCCCCTCACCTGTGTGTGAGTAAAAGTTTATGTGAGGATGGAGTTCCCAAGTGAGATGAGGTGGTCCAAGTCCAAGAGCCGAGGCAAAACCAATCGAGGTGATACATAGGATCCAAGGTGGAATGATACAATGAAAATCAAGCTATGAATCAAGGTGTTTTTCCCTTATATTTGAAGGTTATATTATCATTCGCTAGATAAACTAACCTTTAGATAAATCTCATGATCATGCCACTTATATTTTATTTTTGTCATTTTCATGGTTTATTATTTATGTTTGTGGATGTTATATGATCACCTAATAAATTAATTGACAATCATAAAAGATAGAATAAAATAAAATTAGATTATGTGTAAATGTTTTATTAGACATGGTTGATCAATTAAGTAAAATCTACTTAATATTAACAAGGCATGTGATAAGAAAAAACCAGGCCTTTTATGAATAAGAATTAGAGTCCCTCAACTAAAATATTAAGTCGATATATTCTTAAATTACTTAAGTTAGAATCAACCTCATAGTTCAAAGTGCTTGACCAGACCAATTTAGGCTGCTTTCAATTATTGAGGAACTTTTAGATTGAAGTTTTGGGTTGAATTAAATTTTTTCACATCAAGGGTTGACTACCTAAGTAGTACTTGATGTAATTGAGATAAAAGGGTTAAATAAATATTTATCCAAGATTTTAGGATTGGGAATTCCACTCAAGAGATCAATGAACTATGATTTAATTCAGTTAGAAAGATACTTCTACCTAAAACTATTAAAATAACTTGCTATACCCAAGTCAGAATTATGAGAAGGTGAATATGGGTCCTTTACACTATAATATCCATTCAATAGAATATTCCAAAACTAATGGTGAGTGCTAATGGGTTTTGAAAAAATAGTGTAAGGTTAATGTAATTTAATGTAATTTAAATTAATTAATCCATTTTAGTAATCGGGGAAGTACTAATTATCTAATCTTAATTTATAGAAATGGAAATGGGGCCACGTGCATTCAAGATGATAGGCTATAAATATCTCTTAGACATCTTGGGGTTTAAGATCCCTGATGATTTGTGCATAGATTTCATTTTTTCTTCACTACCTAAAACCATCTCTAATTTTATTATGAATTCACCAATAGAAAAATAGGATTCCACATCAAAATTTTAACATCGGTTTTTCCAAAACTAATGTCACAGTGGATGCAGAGATACTTTTAACATTAGTTTATTTAAAATCGATGTTAAACCTCTTCATGATTAACCTTTGGAATCTATTTTTAATAAAAACTAATGTTAATGGTTTCTTTGATTAACATCTAATGTTGATTTTATTGAAAAACTGACATCAAATGTTTTTTTTAACTTTAGGTGTCAGGTTTTATAAAAAGTGTCTCTAAAACTTTTTAAAAATATTTTTTCATTGGTTTTAACAAAAATCGATATCAAAATCCTTTTAAAAAAATACATGCATGGGTTTCCCTTTATTCATTCATTATTTTTTTCAAAAACCCTAATATGTGTGGCATGTGACTCTCAACCCTACTTTATCTACCTCAATCTTCCTTATTTTATTTTTTTTCTTCATTTCCATCAGTTTTCTTCTCCATTACATCTTATCAGCTCATACTTTTATTATTTCAGCCTGCCAATATTATTTTTGTTTATGTTGTTTGGTTTTCACCAATGTTAGACCATATTTTTTCATTGTTTCCAATATGATGTTCATCAATCATCATTTTGGATCTCTTTTTCACAAATTTGCAGGTACTTTAGCAGGTACTGTTCGGTACTGTAGAATCTGGAATTATTCATCTATCTAGGCCTTTGGGCCACTAGTTTGGTCCTTGGGTCCTACAAGGATTTTGGGCCACCCAAGGCCTTCGGGCCAGTTGATTCTCAAGGAATTTACACCACCTTAATTCCTTTGGGCCACCCCAAGGACTTTAGGCCACATGAAATGTAGATGTACCTGTCAGACTACAAGGGATAAGGCTTCAGAGGAGGATTCAAGGTAGGTGCATTCACTGGAGTAGAGCTAACCAGAATTGGAAGAATGAGAGGGTATGGCTTTTCCATCAGTATTGGGCATGTGCAACTTTGCATAGGACAAATATCTGACCATCCCTATGAAGGTGGAGTGCTAATATCATGACATATGCTGGGGATGAGTAGTTCCAAGTTGTCTTTTCTGGGTGATTCCCTCTAAGACCTACGGGTTATGTAATTTTCTCTAATCCTTCGGGCCTTGTAAGGGTTCCACCTCACCCCTTGAAAGGTGGATTATCAAAATAATAAAAAAATGAAGGCCTTCGAGCCATACCTACTGAGAAAATTTGAGAGTATAAATATCTTTGTGATTACAAATTTTTTGTTATTATGCATGATTTCTTTGTAATTGGAATTTTTTGTTTTTATAATTGTTAATATTTATAAATTTATTATTATTGATTTTTTTCATAGTTGACCTTATTGATAATTAGATGATGAATTATATATATATTAATATTGATTTGAATGTTTTGATATTAGGGATTTGTGAATCATCTTGATAGTTGATATTTAAATAATGGTAAATATATATATTTTAAGATTTTTTTGGATGTTTTGATATTAAATATTGGTAGATGATCTTGATAAATAATATGATTTTTTATCATTATTTTGAATTTAAGAGGTAGGTGTACCCAAACATTTTCTATTATTTTTTATAATTGTTTATTTTGATCAAATACTTATCAATAAATGGTTAATTGATTGTTTTGATTATATGGTTTTATGTTTTAAATTTATCTATTTATATGTATTTTTAAATGTGTATATGTTTTAATATATTCATCTTTTATATTGTGATCTTAGATAATTAAAGGATCGTAATTGGATAAATTTATGAATTACTACTGATGAATATGAAAAAAAAAAAGTTGAGTATTTCTTAGAATTTTTTAAGTGAAATATTTAAAACAAATATTTGATTTTATGTATATACATGAAGTGTTTAAATATGAGAAAGTTAAATACCATAGAAATCAAATATCATATAATTTTATATGGTTTTAATCATAATTATACTCATTGGATCTAGCATGGTAAAATAATAGAAAATTAAACATCTAATGTTGATGAAAATATTTAGCACAAGACAGAGTATCATATTGAAGAATCAATTCATGATGTAGTTGTTGAAACCATTGAAAAAATAGCAATTGTTGAATGATTGTATGAAGATGCTAAGAAACCACTATTCTCAAGTTTCACTAAATTTATAGTTTTATCATTGATTCTGATATTAGTTATCTTGAAAGCAAGAAATGGGTGGAGTGATAAAATTTTCTCTTTATTTCTTGAACTTTTAAAAGAGATCCTCCCAGAAGGAAGTGGGCTTCTAAGTTCTAATTATGAAACAAAGAAAATATTATACTCAATGGTATTGGGGTATAAAAAGATACATGTTTCCCCCAATGATTATGTGTTTTATAGGAAGGAATATTAATGTTTATCGAAATATCCTAAATGTAGGACATCATGATATAATATGTATAGAAAATTCAAATCTCAGTCATTCTCAACAACTGGCACCAAACCTCACACTAAAGAAATTTGGAATCTTAAAATAAATCATCATTTGAATTGTTTATTTGAAAATTAAAATTATTTAAATAGGTTAAGATGCAATATAGATGAGTGAATATCTGGTGAAAACTTACATCACTCTACTGATTCACCATAGTGGAAGAGATTTGATAAAAAAATCCAGATTTTGGAAGTGAAACTAAAAATATTAGAATTGGATTGTGCATAGAAGAAATGAATCTATATCAGATCCTCAGTATCCAACATAGTTTATGACCTATTTTATTGGTAGTTTAAAATATTTCCCCATGGATATGTATGAATAAAAAATATTTTATAATAATCTTGATGATTTCTGGACCAAAAAAGACATGAAACGATATTGATGTGTATCTTCCACCATTGATTGATAATTTGAAATTTATATGGGTGATAGTTGTTATAATTTTTCATACATAAAAAAATAATATTTTATTTTGTGTGTTATGATAATTTTCACTATAAATGACTTTCCTACATATAGAAACTTATATAGATATATTGTTAAGGGATATAAAGCATGTCCAATTTTTAAAGAAGATATTTTATATTATCAATTGTGGAATGGAAGAAATATAGTGTGCATGGGACATAGAATATTTTTTTCAAATGGATAATCCTTATTATATATTGAAAAAATAATTTAATAGTTTATATGAGTATAATATCCCCCCACAAAAATTGTCGGATAGATAATATTATGACAGGGTA
Organism: Viscum album; assembly: GCA_963277665.1. Lineage (NCBI taxonomy): Eukaryota > Viridiplantae > Streptophyta > Magnoliopsida > Santalales > Viscaceae > Viscum > Viscum album. The sequence continues at coordinate 1,998,345,110 of OY728151.1, forward strand.
AAAAATATTGATTTCGCATTTGGAAAGAAAGGAAGTTCTGGTCATCAAAAAAATATCTACAATAAATAGTCTATCTTATTTGAGCTACCTTATTGGAGATAAAACATAACATTGGTGTTATTCATGTTGAAAAAAACATGTGTGGTAGTTTGAATGTGACATTTTTAGATATAAAACGAAATACAAAAGATAGATTGCATGTTAGATTAGATTTAATATCCATGATAATATGTTTGGATGTATCTCCCACTATGAAAGTAAACATAACATATTTACCTTGGGAGTGTGACACATTAAGAAAGAGTGAGAAGATGAATTTTTGTCAATATCTACATGGTATTAAAGTAACCAAAGCATATTCTTCAAATGTGAATAATTTTTCATCATTGAAGGATTTAAAATTAATAGGTATGAAATCTCATGATGGTTGTTTATCGATGAAACAACTACTAATAGTCACATTATGTGGTATATTTTTGATACCTTCCAGAAATATTATCATCAAGTTATGTTATTTTTTAAAATCCATTTGTTGTAAATTCATTGATCTAAATTTGTTAGGTGTGTTAGAGAATGAAGCTCCACTCATACTTTATCAACTATAAATGTATTTCCCACCAATTTTTTTTGATATAATGGTTAATATAGTTATTCATTAATTATAGAGATAAGAATATATGCACCTATTTATTTACATTGGATGTATCCTTTTGAAATATGTATGAAATTTTTGAAGGGGTGTGTTAAAAATCTTCACTGACCTGAAGCCTCTATTGTTCAAAAATATATATCAGAAGAGATGATTGAGTTATGTATTGATTTTTTATATAAAGTTAAGCGCATTGGTATCCCTGTATCTCGACATTTAACAGCTTATAGTGAAGGTATATGGATTCATGGCTTAATGGTAGAGTTAATTCCATATAATGAAGTGATGCAGGAACATTTATACATTTTGAACAACATGGATGAGGTTAAACCATATATATCATCACATATTTTTAGATTAAAGGCATAATATCTGAAAATAAATGAGAAGTGGTTGATGATTGAGCATAAAAATACATTTATTTTATTGTTTAAAGAGAAAGTAAAAATAAATTTATCTGTATCAGAAACATTAAAATGGTTGGTAGGGTGCAATATCTTAATGTGATCATATGATTTGGCTTTTATATTAATGGTTACACATTTTACATAAAAATAAGGAAGATAGGAGTGCCATTCAAAATAGTGGGGTAATGGTCATCACTGAAGTGGTGAATTTTTTGAGTGAAAAAATATAAAAAAAAACCAATATTTGCATCAAAGACATATTTTGGAGTTTTTAAGGATATATGGGAAATTTAGTATACTAAATTTTAAGTAATTATGTTTTAAGTGTAACTAGGTGGATAGTAACAGTGGTGTAAAACATGATGATTATAGATTTACACTCATTGATTTGTAAATATTTAGTTGCAAAGAGGAACCATTTATCATGGTGACATATGAAAAGCAGATATTTTATGTTACTGACCCATCAAATGATCAGTGGTTTGTTATTTTTAAAGGTAAAATAATTCATTTGGGTGATGAGGAGGATGATGATGTTATGGATTTATGTAAGGTTTCTTCATCTATTTCATGATTTCTAGATCATAACAATTACTATAGTGTAGACATAGTCTATGCTATACAAAATGATCATATTGAAGGGATATATGAAAACACTAAGTTACTCTCCTTATTATTCATGTAAATATTTATATTTTATTTATTTTTTAAAATTTACACATGTAAAAAATATTTTTTTTAATTTTGATGTTTAAATATACATATATTGATTATTTCTATGATTTTTTATTGGATTTTATATTCAAAAGTTCTAGTTAAAAAAAATTTAATTGAAAAACCCAGCATACATCATAATGTTTTGGTTAAATTTATGAATATAAAAACACTTTTTCATAACTATGATATTTAAATTTATAAGTTTTGGTCATTTATATCATTTTTAATTAATTTTTATATTTATTAGTTTAATTGTTTTTGTAAGAATCATAACATCATTATTTTTTTTTTGAAACTTACACATGTGTGACACTATTTTTTACTTAGATATTTTTGTATTCATTGTTTTTAGATATTCACTTTTCCAATAATATACAAGTACACAAAATATAATTACATTAATTTATTTAAATGATAGACACATAGGTAGAGGAACTTTTAATGAGGTATATGTATGTTTTTATTCATATTATTAAATATTAAATTATTTAATTATATAATGAAAGTAAACTTTTAATTTTTCAAAAAAAAAATCAGGACTACTGGTGAGCCTCCTACAATGGATTCTTCTTCTTCTTCTATAGATAACATGATTTCTATAGTTAGTAGATGTGGTATTACACATTACTAAACCTTTCACTTGCTCATGTAAATCAGGGGATACATATTAAATTTGATGATGATGATAACCCAACTAGCCCAAATGCAACATAGTTTATGAGTTATATCACTATACAAAGTCATTATAGGATAAATGTTTTTTATCATAATTGGATGTCCATCGATAAGTATATGAAAGAGCAGTCGTGGGAGTCCTTAATGCTAAAATATCTCAATTTATTTATTTTATCTCACTCTTAAAATATTATATATTTTATATGACTAATATTTAATGTATCTTATTAGAGATGACATTCAACTTTTAAGAATCAAAAGAAATTAAGAAAAGGTTTCTATATTTAGTGGCAGTTTGATGGAGATATTTTAAAAAAAATGACAAAAAATGTTTTTGGGAAGTTATAAAATGAAAACTCAAGCCTCAAGTATGGGTTTTTAGATGTATATACATGGACTAAATTTATCACCAACTGACATGATAAAGCATTTATGGTGTGATAATTATTTTATATTATAAAATTTCTTATATATTACCTAATTAATTATTTATTTATTTTTATATAACAAACCTCTAGAAGATCTCACCTAGAGATCCAGTTGTAGAATGTATACCCTCATACTTTATCATGTGGAGGGTATCATTTAGTGGAGGAGAAAAATGATTGCAGAAAATTTTAATGAATTAAGAGCTAAATCTAGTAGTGGCTAAGATGGGGTTAAGTTTAGTACTCCATCTCCCCCCACTCACCATGCAAAATGTAAAAGATCAAGAATGAAAAAAAAAATTGAAAGTTTCTTATAGATCAATCTAAATGAGAAGTTAGAAGAATTGTAAGATATGATTTTTCATTTTTATTAAATGTTTATATATTTTAAATTAATAAAAATAATATACCATTTTAATATATCATTTTAGGATGAACTTCAAGATAAATATATTCATGGGACTTTTATCCTTGAGGATAGGATGGGAATTCTAGATACTACTTTAGGAAAGTCAGAACACCCCAGCCACGTAAGAGGATACGAGGTGGGTGTTGGTATTGGGAAATTTTTTGGTCATCCAAGTAAGAAATTGAGGGACGCAAAACTAGATTCCTTAAAAGATAAGGTGGGAGACCTAAAATAGTTTATGGGTGATCAAATTAAATTTTTTGTGTAAGAAATTTTTGAACAAATGATGAGAAAATCACAGCCTATGCAGCCTTCCTACTCAGATCCTCCACCTCCTTATTCGGACCCAAACTTATATTGTGAGTTGTATGTTGTAGATCCTTGTGTACATATTGTAGCGTATATAGTCATACATATTTTTGGGGATTCTGTACATAACCATCCTAAGCATTTGTGCTTGGTAAGAGTAATAATACATGATATTATTAACCCAAATGATCTAGTTTCATTGCCTATAGAGAAGGTTACCAGTGTTAAAGATTATGTGGGTCATTTTTTACTATGGTTAACCAAACTTCTTCATCACCTAACATATGAGGTATGCATTGTTTTTAAAATATTATTTATATCTGATTGAAAATTACTTATAATGTTTTATTATATTTAATTTATATATGAGTATATAAAATCAAAATAATTAGTACAAAATAAACAAAATTTTTAGAAACCAGTAACTTCAAATACTTCTAATATTTATGATGGGCTAAAAATATTATCCCAAATTTCTTATTTCCTGGATCATATTTATGATTTTTCGATGAAATATGATATATGTAGAAGAAACTATGCATTGATAATATTCTAAAAATATATCATGGATATTGTTATTTTTTATGAGCTCACCATACCTTTTTTGCAGTTATTTTCCATGAAAGTAAATTTATATTTCAATTTATCTTTATTTAAATAAATATGACTTGAAGTGACTTAATTTACTACTTATTTAATTAGGTATCTCAACCGCTTTTCATTCAAAATGGGAGTACTTTCACTTATGGTTGTATGGATATAGAATACATTTCAATGGTTGTAAAATATCTAAAATATTATTCTAGAGTTACATATATATGTGAAAGATTAGTAAACACATATATTGGGTGTTAGTTTTTTCTAATCCTTAATAGGTAAGAAGACTAAGATAATTATGAACTAATATTTGTTATAATGTCATTAATTTTGAACATTTTATATTGTAGCGGTCATTGGATGTTAGGAATATTCCACCCACATTAATGCACATTATATTGGTTTTTATCTTTATTAAGTGGAGTTCATAAAACTTTTCAAAAATTGTTTAAAATATAAGTTTTATTATTTTTTATAAGTTATTTAATCTTAATTCTTCTTGTTATACATGTTTTGTTAGTTGACATATGAAAACACAAGTCATGGGAAAATTTTAGTGACTATCACTTATTGATACATAAGAAAAATAAAATTAAATATGTGAAAATACAGGTAAATAAATTTTATATTAGATAATATTTGTTTTGTCTTATATATATATTGGATTTTATTTTCAAGTTAATGTTTCATAACTAAAGTGTCATCATCAAAAAGGGAAGATGGAATGTGGTTATTATGTTTTAAGATTAATTTTTGAGATCATCACAACTAGGATGAAGAATAAATTTAATAAGGTTAGTTATATTAATTATTTTAGGTTTTATATCAAACTATTCTATTTTTTAATCTTATAACATTCATTATTATTATAGTTTTTCAATGATGTTGTATTGTATACAGATGAAGACCTTACCCACCTCTAAAATTTGTTTGCAAAGTATATTTTAGGTATGGCCAATTTTTATATTGAGTATCATGTATGTCTCTTTTAATTAAAGTTTAAAAAATGAGTATTTAGAAAATTGTTTTCTAGTTTATGTTGTTTTTTCTATTTGTTGTACTTGAAAATTTTTCACATGTTTTTTGGGAATGAATTTATTATGGTTTTTTTAAATATAACTTTACATGTATTATTATAATAAAACTAACATGTAATATGAAAGAGAGTATCTTTCTACATCAATTTTTACCCAGAATCGATGTTGAAATCCGCTTTCCACATAGTTTATATTAAAAAAATCAACGTGGAAAGATAACATTTTTGGGATATTTCCACACTATTTTACCATAAAATGGATTTGGAAATACAGTAAATTGTTTTTTCATATCTTTCCACGTTGGTTACACCAAAAACCCAACATGGAAAGCCTCTTTAAACATCAATTTAAAAAAACAATGTTGAACGATCACCTAAATTCATTTTTTATTTAAAGTTTCAACATCTTTTTTTGAAAACTGAATTTGAAACTATTATTTTTAACATTGTTTATATTAATTATATTTAAAAACCAATGTTAAAATTAAAAAAATTATGTGAAAATATTCTTTTCCACTAGTGATTATAATATGTTCAATAACGAGAAGTCCCATTCAAAACTTCTTACTTTTATTCACCAAGTTGATAAAGACATGGGGTGTGACAAACCCACAATCCTTATGGTGAATAAGAAAATGAGGAACAACGAAAAGAGGTTGAAGACTCATTCCAAGTATAAGGATTCATACCATCATCCTTCCAAGAAGAAGAAGATCCAATAGAAAGGAAAGGAACAAGATGCGGTGTGTTTTGCATATGGAAAGTAGGGCCGTTGGAAGAGGAATTTCACCCAACCAAAGAAGTAATGGGAAGCTTCATGGGAATTATTTATCAATTTTGATCTATACATAACTATAATTTTGTTATTATATATTGCATGTGGTTATCACATTTGTATCCAAATACAAGAACCAAGTAGATTTTGAAAGGTTTCTAGAGGCGATGTGGGTCTACGGTCTACTAATAGAGTAAGGTTCGTTGATCTAGCCATTAGAGACTACCATATCATGTTTCCAATAGGATCTATTTTGGTTTTAAAGAAATTTTATTATGTTCCCATTGTTATTAATAATATCATATATGTTTCTTGTTTTGGCATGGATAGATTTATTTTCAATTTTGGAAATAATACCTGATATTTTTATAAAGATAGCATATGTTATAGTATGGAACAATTGAATGATAGTATTTATGTATTAAATTATGAAAAACAAATATTGTAAATTGATAACTAATTATATATTCATGAATAATTTTAATACCCACTTTTGGCATCATTGTCTTGATCACATAAATGAGAATCATTTAATAAAGCTCTTTCAAGATGGTTACTTAGAATATTTTGATCTTCAACCACTTAAAAGATAATATTATTTTTTATAAGGTAATATGACCAAAACACCATTTGGTGGTCAAGGTTAAAGGGCCATATAGATTCTATAATTGGTACTCATTTATGTCTGTAGACCTTTTAAAGTAGAAGTTAGAGGTGGATTCTCATACTTTATGACTTTTACTGACGACTTGAGTAAGTGTGGTTATGTATACTTGACAAGGTATAAGTATGAATCCTTTGAGAAGTTCAAGGATTTCATGAATGAAGTTGAGAATTGACTTGGTAATAAGATAAATAAAATTCGATCAAAATTAGGTGGTGAATAAATTAATCGATATTTTTTCAACTTTCTATGGGGGTATGGGATTTTATCTCGGCTTAGTGTTAGTGAAATAAGAAATTGTGCCTTACTAGACATGGTAAGGTTGATGATGAGACATGTAATCCTTCCATTATCATTTTGGGGATATTTATTATACATAGTAACATAATTACTAAAGTGAGTACCAACTAAAGAGTAAAACAATGTTCCCTTTGAGTTATGTAGTAGAAAGAAATATGTTTTGTTGCATGTTCGTGCATGGGGTTGTGAGGAATTTTTTAATGCTAGATCAAGAAAAAAACTATCACACTGAGACAAAAAGTGTATCTTTATAGGTTGTCCTAAGTAAATAAGGTGATAATATCTATAAAACCCTTCAAAAAAGAAAGTAACTATCGTAAGATGGGCCATATTTCTTAGGAGGGAGCACATTATCATGGAGGATAGTGGGAGAAAGGTTGAATTTGATGAAGTTGATGCTCGAGATATACAGGAGTTAGTATAGGAATATATTCTATAGGTCCCCATGGAATAATTTGTTCTTGAAACACAAGTACCGTTTAGAAGTGATGGAGATGTAAGAGAACCAAAAAGATAAAATTTTATAGTCACTGATGATGGTGACTCATTATTGTTTGATGATAATAAACCTATCATCTATAAGGAGGCATTAGAGATCTTAACAGTTGCAATATGAAAAGAGTTCATGAATTGTGAGATGTATTTCATGTATTAAAACTAAGTTTGGGTTATTATTGATCTTCCTGTTCATGTAAATCTAATTGGGTGTAAATGGGTATTCAAGAGAATAAAGGATATGGAAGGTCACGCTAGTTCCTATAAAGCACTACTAGTGTCTAAAGGGTTTAGACAGTGTCAAGGAATTGATTATGATGAAACTTTTTCTCTAGTTTCTATGTTTAAATCCATTATAATTTTTAATATCATGGAATATTATTGTGACTATGAGATTGGGAATATGGAAGTAAAAACTTATTTCCTTAATAGGAACCTTTGGGAGGATGTGTATATGACATAACTAAAAGGGTTTGGGACTCCAAGAAATTCCAAAAATGTGTGAAAATTGTAAAGATACATTTATAGATTAAAGTAAGCATCCAAGTCATAGAACATTTGATTTGATGAAGCTATAAATGAATTTTGTTTCATTAAGAATGATTGTGAGCCATGTGTTTACAATTGATTTATTGGGAGTGTTGTTATTTTCATTGTATTATATGTTGATGACATATTACTAATTGGAAATTAGATGTTTTCCTTATACGAGGTTAAATTGTGGTTGAGAAAGTGATTCTCCATGACAGACTTAAGTGAAGTGGCCTATATTCTAAGAATCAATATCATACATGATAAATCCAAGAGGTAGTTTGTAATAAGTCAAAGTACATACATTGACAAGATATGGAAGAGGTTCAGTATGGAAAAATCCAAGAGGGAATTATTTCCAATGTCACATGGTATACATATTTACAAGAAAATGTAATAGTAAAGATAGAGAATGAGTGATATATCATACTCTTCTATGATAGGATCTATCATGTATGTCATGTTATGTGTGAGGATTTATTTTTACTATGCTTTGAACATGGTAGGTAGATATCAAGTTGATCTAGGTGAATAACATTAGATTATTGATAAGGTTATCCTTAAGTATCTGAAACAAACTAAGGATATGTTTTTAATGTATGGTGGAGATAAAGAGTTGGTAACCAGGGGTTATATAGGTGATAGTTTTAAAACAGATCATGATGATCCAAATTCACAGTTGGGACATGTCTTTGGCTTAACGGAGGATTTGTGAGCTGGAAGAGTTCAAAATATCTAGTTGTCACTGATTCTACAATGGAGTCTGAGTATATTAAATATTCTTATATAGTCAAGGAAGAAATTTGGATTCATACTTTTCCATAAGAGCCTGATGTGGTGCCTATCAGTCAAGTCCCTTTCATAGTTTACTTTGATAACACTATAATGGGGTCTCTTTCCAAAGATTCAAGGTCACTTAAAAGGAAAAATCATATACTTTGAAATTTTTATCACTTGATGGATTTTTTTCAATGAGGTGAATTTGTTGTGAGTAGAGTATCCATGGAGGAAAATGTGTCAAACCCTTTGATAAAGGCTCTATATTATCATAGTCATGAGTATCTTGTGAGATCTAGTGGACTGAAGGTTGCTAACAATTAGCTCTAGTTAAAGTGGGAGTATATTGGAGTTGGTTCCCTAGAACTGACTTCTAATTGCTTTATTACATGTATTTTTATCATGTCATTATCGTTCCTCTACATGAAATTTATATGTGATAATATCCTAAGAATATATGTCACACTGAAAGGTCATAGCATTTCTCTGTTTTGATGAGAACCAGGAGGTGCTATAATAGTATTCTTGAATATATGTTATATAGTCGGATGATATCATTTTATAAGACATAGATAATACAAGCTATTAGGGATGAATACTCATAGGACTTTGATGCACCCTCTTATAGTGTACGTTCTTGGTAATTTCTAGTTAAGAAGATTATAATAAATAGATCCTCCAGTAGTAAAATCAATTTTACATGTGTCATTAGATGTTCATATCTACATAAATGTGTATTGATCTTTAGACTTTAATATCATCATTAATAGATACCATGAGTCATTTTCTTTAATGTATTAATGAAAATCAGGATGACATATGCTCACAGTGGGGTAGGATATGTTGGGTGTGCCACAAGTGATATTGCATTAATGGATAATGTGGGAAAGTATTTATCCCTTCTCCCCCTTGATGGAAGTTGATATCTCAGGACCTTTAATGGGAATTGAACTATCTAGATAAATACATGGCCAAGGAATTATGTGGGTGAGTTAACTTCTAGAAAGTCAAAGAAAGAGACATTGATCACATAGGTTAATGACACCAGTATGCAAATTTTTTGATTTTATATATTGTGATAAAGGGATTATATTACATAAAAAGCATTCATAAGAGGTTGTATTTCGTTATGATGTTAACTTCTTTCTATATTTATGTCTTGGTGTGTTGTTAGATGCTAACCATTTACTTTAATAGGTTCTAACTAATGTCACTAAGAAATAATCCTAGAGAGTCACACACTAAGTGTGTCTACAATCTTATTTAAATTTAGTATTGAATTTAACATGTTAGAATAAATAATATTTATTTTGAGTTTTGGTTGATTGCCAAGATTTAATCATAAGTTATTCAAAAAAATAATTGAATTGAATAATGATAAAAATATTTATTTTAAAGGTTTATAAAATATAATATTTATGATATTTATCAATGAATAATGCAGTGATGTTTATTTATTAAATAAATATTCATTATTTAAGGATTGTTAAATATCATGGAGGAAAATTGAATCAGGTTTAATGGTCTAATTGGAAATAATATAAATGATATTTATTTATTCTTAGGTGATGTACATGTTAAGTTAATAATAATTATAACATTATTAATACATGGGGTTCACTAAGAAATAAGGAATTAGGAAGGGGTTTGTGCGTTAATTAAAAACCCTAATACGTTCCTTTATAAATATCTAATTATATCACTTTCTTAAGAGACACTTGTTATGTAAAATAGATTGATAGAATCTCTCTCGAGCCCTAGAGATAATTTTGGAGATCTAAAAGTGTTCTATTTTATCCTCTTATCTCAAGCCTTTGAGAGATCATCAATAGTTCTTCATCCTTTAAGAACAATTCTATTGCAATCAACCACGAACAACATGAGCAATTAGGATCAGTTGTGCTAGAACCCGATGATTCTATGATGACATTCAAAGATTATGTTGCATGTTTGGATCGCTACTAGAGGAATTCTACACTTGATTTTGTAGTGCAATGATGGTATGAAAAGATCTGGTTAATCGAATCATCAATAAAAAAATAATTACCACTTACTGCAAATTTAGGCTATATCCATGGTTTAAAACTATGGCTATAAGTCCAAAAACCATAGCTATAGGTTATAGCCATGGTTATATGAACTGTGGCTGGTATTGTCATGGCTATAGGCCAAAGAACTATAGCCACGGTTTGAACCATGGGCTAAATACCTAAATCCATGGTTTGAAACTATGGCAGCAGCTTTATCCACACAGGACTATAGCCACGGTTTCAAACCATAATTATAGGTATATAGCCATTGTTCAAACCATGGTTATAGGTCTATAGCCACGATTTAAAACTGTGGATATAAGGTTTCCCATTTCATAAAAAAAACACCCCCACACCATACAAAACCCCCCCTGCAGCACCCTCTTCCCCCATACAAATCCCCCCTCTACTCCCTTGGACACCCCCCCCCCCTCCTGGACAAACCCTGCACATACCCCCCCCCAGGACAGACCCTGGACAGCCCCCCCCCCCAAACCCTAGACACCCCCTAGACCCTGGACCCCCCAGACAGACTCAGGACAGACCCCCCCCCCCCATGACAGACCCTAGACACCCCCCAGACCCTGGACCCCCCCCCCTAGACAGACCTAGGACAGACCCCCCCAGGACAGACCCCCCTTAGGACAAACCCTAGACACCCCCCAGACCCTGGACACCCCCACACCCTTAAAATCCCCCCCCCCTACAGCACCCCTTCCCCCATGCAAACCCCCCATCCACTCCCCTGGACATCCCCCCTCCTGGACAGACCCCCCCAACCCTCCTAGACAGACCCCCCCCCCCAGGACCCTGGAAACCCCCCCACCCCCTGAAAAGCCCCCCCCCCCCCCCTACAGCACCCCTTACCGCATGCAAGTCTCCCCCTCCAATCCCTTGGACACCCCCCCCCCCCCCCCTCCTGGACACCCCCCCCAGACCCTGGACACCCCCCCCCCCAAACCCTGGACACCTCCCCTGGATAGACCCCCCAGACCTTGGACACCCCCACCCCACCCCCTGCAAACCCCCCCCCCCCCCAGCACCCCTTCCCCCATACAAATCCCTCCATCCACTCCCATAGACACCCCCACCCCCCACAGACCCTGGAAACCCCCCCCCCCTCGCTAGTTTTCCCTCCCCCCACTTCCCCCCTTGCACCCCCCTGCCCCACCCCCCTAGCACACCCTTTCCCCATACCCTGCCCCCCTACCCTACAAACCCCCACCCCCTGCACCCCCCATGCCCTGCAGACCCCCCCCCCCCCCCTTCCTCCTCCCCCCACCCCCTGTACCCTCCCCCTGCCATTTTTCCCCTCCCCCCACTACCCCCCTTAGTTAAAACATGGATTTTGGTCCCTAATAACACTTTCAAAACCATGAAAAATAGACCCTGCAACCATAGGTAATAACCATGTAAATTTATTCCTATCCAACTATACTTAATCACTAAATGATTCCATAATAGTTGCACCTTATATCAATACTCACATCCTCTAGCTACGAGCCAAAAAAAACACCACCTTCCCAATAAAACTGAACTCAAACATAATACAATATATATCATAAGAATTCAAACTCTCTCTAATATAAAAAATATAAAATTTCAATATCAATATCATTATAATAAAAAGAACTATTTGATAAAATTAAATGTATAAACGGAGAATAAAATTTACATCTAAAATGTACCTCAATATCAACATCACCAGAACCATCATGACCCTCATCATCTCTTATAGAAACACCAACATCATTATCACCTCCTCTCAGACCACCACCACCACCACTGTCATTGTGATCATTGAAATATTCATTGGTTTATGCACCTAAATCAGTGTAAGGAGAAAAGAATCCTGATAAACATAATGCATACAAATGATAACACATTTAATTAATGAAAAAATTCAATGTTTATATGGTGATTCATATAATATCATTATGTTACCAATAAAATACTATGATAAACATAATGTATACAAATGAGAACACGTATAATTAATGAAAACACGTATAATTAATGAAAACATTGAAATATTCTTGTGTATGATGATTTGAGAACATAAAATTAAAGAGAAATAAGAATGATATTTAGAATATAGAGAAATAGTAAGAGTATTATGGTCTAAATAGAACAAAATAAGAATGAGAGAGTAATCAAGTTTAGAGATGGTTAAAATATTAAATCATATTTATTTAATGATGTTATTATACAATATGTTCATTCATGTATGGATTTCATGAAATGGGAAATTATTATAATTCATAAAAATAAATGAAAAATTAGCTCATATCGGGGGAACATTATATGTTATTGGGTGAATATATAAAGGTTATTCATGAATGTATTCATCATTAACCTATGCCCCACCCACCTTGCACCCCCCCTTCCCACCCCCCCCTCCCACCTTGCACCCCACCTGCACCCTCCCCACTGCCCTGCAGACCCCCCTGCAGATCCCCCCTCCCCCCTACACCCTCCCCTTCCCAGTTTTCCCTTTCCCCACAGCCCCCTTGCACCCCCTGTCCCACTGCCCCACCCCACTTTTACCCCTGCCCTGAAGACCCCCCTACATACCACCACCATCTCCCCCCTTACATCCCACCTGCACCCTCCCCCCTGCCCCCTGCCTTGCAGACCCCCCTACAGACCACCCCCTGCCCTACAGACCACCCCCTGCCCTGCAGACCTCCCCCTGCCCCCTGCCCCCTTCCCCCTTTCCCCATTCCCTATAGACCTTCCCCAACCCCTGCCCCTACCCCTACCCCCCTCCCCTGCCCCCTCCCCCTCCCCACTCCCCCCTCCCCCCTCCCCCCTCCCCCTTCCCTACAAACCTCCCTACAAACCACCCCCTTTCCAGTTCCCCCCTGCCAATTTTCCCTCCACCCCCTCCAGACCCCCCCCCCCCCCCCCACACCCTCCCTCTTGCACCCCACCTGCATGGATTTGCTGAATGAAATCCAAGATAAATAAAAATCCTTGAAAAGGATATAAGTATGGAACCATACATATAAAGAAGTAGTTGTTGTCATGAATAATGAACTGGAGGTCAAATAAAATAAGATTAAATAGTTTGACCATCTGTTATAGGAAAAGAAAAAAAAATCTTGATGATGAAGTTGATAAAATCAAGAAGCCCCATGAAGACAATATAAAAAACAATTGATGATGAGAGAAACATATTCAATGTAAAATTCTTATAGCTTGAAGTTAAACATAAAAATCTATAATTAAGTCAACCTTGGACTTTATTGTACATTGGAATAATTGTTGTTCTGCACATTGTTCATAGGGAGATTCTTAGGAAAAAAGATCTACAACTGGTTCCAAAAACTAGCCCCTAATATGGAGGACCCCCACTTTGAGTATGTGGGGTAGTGTTAAACTCCTAGAAAGAATATAGAGGAAGTAAATCCTGTAATAAATATGTTTCTAAGTTAGTATATAACTCTGTATACAATTATGAGGAACTATTTCATGTCACTATAATATCTCTTATGAAGTACTTAATCATGTGTCTTCTCTGATGAAGTTGTCCAAACCTAGTAGTCTCCTTTGTAGGGAAAATAATATCAAACACTTTAAGATTCATCATAAACTTTATCTTATGTATAATATGATCATACCATCATTCTCTAAATATAAAATTACTCTAAATATAATATTTAATTTTCGGATGCTGACACATGTGAGAAGAAATGTGAAACATAGGAAGTCACATAGTATAATGAATTTACTTTTCATAACATGGTTTGTGAGTCCCAATAAAAGGCGGGGAATTTAATGTTTTCATATATCCATGTTGAGTTAACTATATAGTCTATACCAATAGGGTACACGACATATGGGATTTATGAGTTACTTAGTCTTCTACCGCAATTATACATCGATCCAATCTAACCTAACATAAATGTCATGTTTCTCCTTTACACATGATGTGTGAATAATTAAGGTTAATAGGTGTGTCCTCTTCTGATACCTATGTCATGTTATCGATATTATACATAGAATATACCCTAAAACACACAACATGTGTGTTTGGGTGCGAAATCAGGGTTTGTACACCTATACATGCCGAGTTATGTGGTTTGAAAAACATAGTATGTGTCCCTTAGGTACACACCATTTAATATAACAAAGAAATTCCTTCAAGAATTATTAGTATAAATTGATTCAAAATAAATAAAAAATATAATAAATAAGAACAAAATATTTAGTTTTATTTAGTCCCTTTAGGGACTATGTGCATGGAAAGAACACCTCCCAAAAGGAACCCATTGTATTATTCTCAAACAAAATGTTACGAGTAACAAACCAACAATATGAACAATAAGAAAACAGAAATGATAAAAATATTCTATTTTCAATAACTAAAAAAAAGAAGCAGAGTGCTTAAAATACAAATAGGGTGCCTCTCAAATAGTTTTGATCCCTTTATAATGTAGAAACACCTCTAGATATGATGGTTCATAGTTATTTGGGACCTTCTGGATCAAACAGACAACCAAAATTATTCTTTATAAAGGTATATCATCAACAAATCACAATGGTATCTCTAATATAATGTAGCCTAATTTTTATATGTTTGAATTTACCATGACAAACTAAATTTTTGTACAAATGGAAATCTTATAAATTATAACAATAAACTGATATTACAAAATTGAATAAATTTAGTTTAGAAACCATACCCTTTAACCATAAAGCCTCCTTGATAGCCTCGGTTAGGGGAATATACTCATATTCTATGGTTAAAAGAGAAACCACTAATTACATGTTCCATTCCCATGATATGGTTCCTCCACAAGTGGTGAAGACATATCTAGTAAGTGACTTCTCAGTATCCATATTACCTATGTAATCAGCATCAACATATCCAACAATTAGTTCATATGTATTTATATTTCTAGAAAAACAAAAATATAGGATGGAAGTATGTGAAACAAATATAAGTAACCATTTTAACACCTACCAATGAAGTTTACCTAGATTTTTTGTGAATATATTGAGAATGAAAATAGAAAAAACTATGTTCATCCTTGTGAAAATCATAGAATATATTATGCTACCAAAAAATGTTGGTATAAGGGTTCTTTGACATATATTAAGTTTCTATAGTAGAAGTATGAACTTGAGTCAATGATACTTTGAAGTGTTAGGAAAAGGTATTATTAAATGGATTTAAGGTCTCAATAAAGTACCTATTCAATAAGTTAAAGATATAATATTTTGGGACAAATATAACATTTTATTAGGTCTCTCCCTTTGATTTTATTAATTAATATCTATTTTTTCACTCCTAAATCTTGCATCTAATTTTTTTTTTCAATTGATACATTATATAATTAATGAGATTCATATTATTGCACATAACCAATATATAATAAAAATAAATTAGTAGGTAAAGAATGTATGTTTTAACCCATTTAAAATAAACACATGCATCCTACTCGATCCTGTTAAATTAGATATCCAACATAAAAGAGTCAAATTTCCTATAACACTAACAAGACTCCAGTATTAAACCATATAATGATTTATTTAAAAGACAAAGTTTTTTAGTTTTAAACACCTTTTGGTAACCATAAAGTGGTTCCATGGACAATTTCCCATTAATTTCACTGTGTAAGAAGGCCGTTTTTTCATCTAATTATTCTTTCTGAAAGTCATTAAAATATTAAAAACAAGAATTAACCTAATAGAAAAAAGTTTAGCAAATGGTGAAAAAATATTAACATAATCAATAACCTCTCTTTAAAGGAAACCTTTTTCCACTAATATGGCCATGAATTTTATTTTCCTTTCATTAGTGTTATATTTCTTCCTCCTATAAATCGATTTATGCCCAATGTCCATGGCATTGGGAGGTCTATAAAAATAGTCAATGTATGGTTTTTATTCAAGTTTTATATTTCTTCATGTATGTTAGAGATTCAGCCTTTATAATCTCTATAATTAAATAATTTATTATAGATTTTAGAATCATCATCAATGGACTCATTTTGGAATTCACCTTTAGGATCAGGAGGAAGGGGCTCATCAGCATCCTCTAACTCAATTGGGGAATAAGGATCAATAGTCTCACTAAGGGTTGTATCATCACTATCATGTGTGATAGATTAGGATTTAGGATAACTAAATTCATGAAAGAAAACATCTATGATGATTATAAACCTTTTTTATTTATGTTTTTCAACCCACAACATATATACCTTGACACCATTGGGGTATCCCATGAAAACATACTTAAGAGATCTTAGTTACAACTTATCAGTTTTAATGTAGGTATAGGTTGTACACACAAATACTCTTTGGTGGTTATCAAAAGGTGGTTTACCATTGAAAAGTTTATCTGTGGGTTTGAACTAATTAGAAGCATATGGGAACCTGTTAAACAGATATACTATTATAGTCACAACTTCTATCAAAAAGAATTTAGGTAGGCCCAAGTATGAAAGCATTCCTCAGACACACTCATGAATAGTTTTACTCATGTTATCAAAAATTTAATTATGTTGGGGGTCTCCCTAATAATATTCTATCATTTTATACCCTCAAATTTATATAAATATACAAGATTAGTAGATAAGTACTCCAAATAATTATCAATTCTCATTACTTTTATTATATTTACAATCTAGATTTCAATAAAGTTTGTTTAATGTTTTAAATGTTTCAAAAGAATTATATTTTTTTGGTATGTAAACCCATGATTTTATATAACATCCATGAATGAAGGTAAAAAAATAGGAACCTTCATCATAGGATGTGGTTCTATAAGTTATTCATAAATCAAAATGGATATAAACATGACTTATAATAAAACTTCATATAATAAGGAAAAGGAGTCACCGTATGATCCAGAAAGCACAGAAAAACTCCATATAGAAAATCATGTTGCAACGTCCACTTTTTCTACTCTTCAATTAGAAGTGTTTCACTTCATCAAAAAAAAGTCTTCATATTCCTCTCGGACCAACCTAACAATCAAGTAAATAAGCACACTCTAGCCCTCTGTCCAAGTTAATCAAATGCATATTCAACTGAGCATGATTATATGAAACAAAAATTTAAATCATTCTATTATATAGGCATTAATAGATAGTCTTAAATAATAATGTCCTTAAACAAAATCATGATTCCAAAGGATGATCAAAGTTCAGCATGCAAAACACCAGTAATTTCTAATTCAATAGGTAGATCTGATTAAGACCTCAAAACATTATTTCCACTAATTTGTAACTCCAATCTAGAAATGTAATACAATAGAAAATTAAAAATACTACATTTTATGTTGAAAATAGATAGGAAACCACAAGTGCATGGAAGGATATAATCATTCATTCTTATCACACCTACACTAATATAACACTATTAATTTTAAAATAATTAAATAATAGATTGGAACCACAAGTGCATGGAAGAAATAAAATAAAAGTGAAAAATGATGAATATAATGAAGGGTTCCCTTATATAATTCTCTCATTAATTATATAATAATTGCTTATAAAATAAATTCGCCCCCCTAAATAATACCCTAGAATGACCCAAGATCTCAATACATTCACTCTCTCTTTGGTGTGTTAGGTTAGGTAGTGAAAAAAATGATTTTTGATACACTACTTTCCCCATGTTCCTCTAGTTGAATTTCAACATTCCCTAACCAATTCACTCATTATCCAGCTCTGATTTTTCAGTTTCTAATGTTGGTTATTCAGTTTTTTCCTATGATTTTGAAGAATTTAATGGTTTATGAATCATTGTTTTAGGTTTTAAAATAATTTTCCCACTCTTGGGAATAGTCACAACTTTGAGTTATTCATGAGAGGTTTGTGTGTAATAATATTCTTCTAAGATATTGAAGAAGGGTAAACCTGAGTGGGAATGGGTTCTATAACCATTTCAATGTTTTATATATCTAATATCAATGATGAAAATTGATAATTCATTTTCAATATTTTTAAAAAAAAATATTCTAATAATTTATATAGAAAAGATTGGATTCGATGTTGAGATGGTTGGGATTGAAATTGGTTATGGGTTGGAAAATTTTCCAGATGGTTAGGATTTAGACCATGTAGTTTATTGGGTAATTTATTATCCAACCAATTTAATTTATTATTTTCATTGTACATGTGATGAAAATTGTTTTATTCATAAATCTCTTGAGTATTCAGATCATTTTCCTCTATTAATGGAATCCCTATAAGAACTTACTTGATTGATGTAATATTTGGGAAATTATTGGTCACTCAATAAGAAACTTTTATTGGAAAATCTTACACTTTGGGAGTATAAAGTGGTGAATACTTCGGGTTTCACCATTAACAATAATTTCATAGTAATGTGGAAGATACCCAATAATATGATAGATAACAATAATCTCATAAGGTATCTCTTTACTAGATATATTTTATGCAGAAAAGTTCCCCTTCCTCCAGGTATGAATTATATTTTTGCCTTGATTGATAGGGGACCTACACTTCCTAATATTATAAACTGAATACCAAGGAACACTTGCATCATTATGTAGGAATCTTAAAAGAATATTATAATTATACTCAACCATACAAATATTTAGGTTATCTATCCTCCAATTTTAAAGGTCATTGAGTAAAGATATTCTCTCCACCTAGATAGAATTACCTAAACCATAAAAGGAACTATATTTGATAACCATAGATCCCCTAGAATCATGCACAATCCCTCCTCATAACTCTCTATTTACAGGACCCATTCACATTGTGTTTTAGTCTAACATTGGGGGGTATCCACTTGATCCACCACCCTAGAGGAGCTTTATCATTTTTAATCACATCCCTAGGGAGGATACTTTTACTAGTAGCCATTCTCTTTTCAATAGGAAGAAGGGATCCTAGTCTGTCCATGAGAGAGATCACATGAACTTGAATGAATAGAGGGAGCTATTCTTACCTTCATGACCCTTGTTCCTTGTCTCCTAAATCACCCAACACACCACTGAAAACACTATTACATGAAGATTAACCATATATGAATGTTTCTCAATACTTTGAAATAATGTAGACAAAAATTCAGATATATATCCCCCCTAAAATTGAAATTCCATAAGTTTCCCAACAAGGGCCTAAGAAAAGCGGGACCATTCTAAATCAAAAAATAAGTTCTAAACTAACTCATATTTTAGCCTCTCACAACACATACATGGTGAGGGTATCTAAATTGCTTTTCTATGGATATTAATTTCATTTGGTGTTCCCTTATTGCAGAACCTCCAGAAATGTATGTTCAACTTAACTGGGATTTATTTAGACAAGACTTTGCTCACCCATTCATCATGCTCCTGGTTGGATCTTAATAACAAGTGAAACTCCAAAGCATTAAATTATCCTAAGGTAAATTTTGAGAATTTTCACATATCCGGTTCATCGAGCATATAAATCCTATCATAAAAAATCTTATGATACTCATCGAGGGATGCTGATATAAAGCCAGGGTTTATTCTCACATTCCTAAAGTAAATGTGAGGGATTGGGAATCTAGGGATGAAGTGAAAATGAACTAACAAGTTTTATTTTTAGTAATTGATGTCACCCCACCCACAAACCAACACACCAAGTGTGGGATACTCTCTGATTTTTTTTTTGAATAGTAGGAATGGGAATTGATTTTAGGATGTCTATTTCAATTTTTGGGTATTCCAGATTTTAATCCCCATGTTCAACCATACCTAGAAACTACTCTAAGTGTGGGATCAAACCTAGATAGGGTACCAATGAAACCAACACTAGATAAATTTACCTTATTCATGGATCCATCACATGTATGATGAGGATCCCAGTGTAAGAGTTGGTGTCCTATAACCAACTGGTTTTACTTTGATTACATGGATATTTAATGTATTATTACGTATTTTTCATTGTTCTGCATGATTATAATGTAATAATGTCCTAGAGTATTTGTTACATTGATAAGTTCATGGAAGTTCCCCACTATTATGAGAACTTTGAAATTCTATAACAATATTCTTAAATATAGTTCTATGGTTGGATGACATGCTATGATGGGACACATAGCATATAGACTGTCAGGTGAGAGTACTCATAAGCAGATGAGACTTCCTCTCATGAAGTTTGCACTTGGTAATCTCTAAGATAGGAGATTATGATAACAAACCCACTGGTAGGAATTCCGCATGTTTTGGTGTCATCAGATATTTATATCTACAAGCATGTGTAATGATCCTTAGACTTTAATATTATCATTAATAAGTGTCACAACTTACGCACTTTGATTTACTGATGAAAACTATCACATAGACAGTTGGCGGGAAGTAGGGTACATTGGGTGCGTCACGAGTGGCATGTTATTAATGGATAAGTCGAGGAAGGATTTGTCCCTTCCATTTATGGAAGTTGATATCTTGGGCCTTTGATTGAAATATAACCGTCACATGAAATTCCATGGCTATGGTGTAATGATGAGTTTATTTTAGGTAGTCAAAGAATGACATATCAAGAATAAAAGTTGATGACACAGTCGTGAAACCTAATTGATGAGATATTACAACAAAGGGATTATATTACACAGTGAGCGTTCGTATGTGGATGTCATTGTTGTGACTTTACATTCTTTCTCTTGGGTTCCTTGACCCATTTCTAGACAGTACTCTTGTACTTTAGGCAAGCTCGCCTAATGCCAACGAAAAATAATCCTAGAGGGTTACACACTAAGTGTTTTTGGTGGTCTCGGTTAAATTCTATTTGAATTTACTTAATGAAATAAATATTATTCTCAAGACCGTGGAAAAAATTTATTCAAGTTAAAATGATCGCATAAATTAAATAAAATTTATTTATTTATTTTATTGAATATTTAATAAACATTTATTTACTAGTTTGTAAATAAAATATTTATTTAAGAGAATAAATTATTTATTTATTTATTCGTGTGTTCAATAAATGGAAGTGGAGTTTGAGCGGACCAAGGTTGGTCCGGTAGTAAAATAATTATTTGTAAGATGGTAAATAATTATTTAACTAGTTTGCACAAATTAAAATAACGTTGCTATTATTTTGTGATGCGGAATTTTATTTATAATTTCGTTTTGCACAAGTTGGTGCACCATAAATAATGATGTGGTATTATTATTAAATGCATGGGTTTTCTCTAAGTTCATGAATGTATTTAATTGTTTCTATGCAATTAAATATTGTAACTGAAATTCCATGTATATAAATAGGAAATTATGCCTATTATGTCATACACCACACCACATGCCTGATGAATTGAGAATTGTTGAGCCAAACAATTTCTCTCTTGAATCTTATTCTCTCCCCTCTCAAGAACGAGAGAAGTTCTTCAAGGCCGAAGAACAGGCGATCAAGAACGACTGACATAAGACACTCGATTCACCGCACTGGCACCCAGAGAACGAGCATTGTCGATCGGAGGCCATCGGAGCATGTGTGGATCACTGCTAGGGGGATTCTAGTTTGGATCCTTACAAGAACGACGAGATAATCCTAAAGGGTCATTTCGGATGATCAACATCATCAATGAAGAAAAATACCAAAGATCTAGGTATTATTTTTCTTTATGAAATTAATTAAATTAATTATAAACATGATGTGAAAGATCCTCTCTAAAGGTTTCGAGCCTCTTTCTTCTTTATCTAAATCTTTGATTATATTCCGTGGAGACTGGAATTCATCGTCATATTGATCCCAGAAAAATCATTGATCATGGAAAAAATCAAATTGGGTCTCGTCCCAACCACGCTTCCACTGCACCCAGAAACTTCAAGTGGTATTAGAGGGGTTACATCATAGTTTATAATTATTTAAATATTTCGTTGATAAATTACGCATTTAATAATTTAGTTGTTTCAATTCAAGTTAATTATTCTACAAATCTGAATCTCAATATTTATTCCTCCTCTTTCGTTTCTCGTTCACCTTATAGAAATGATATTTTCTTTTAATTTTGATTAAAATAAAATAGAGGATCTCATCTGGAGGTGCCAAAGCTTATTGACCATACAACACTAGAACACACAACGTGTATTCAGTAGTACACGCCGTGTAGTCAAGATTCAATGCATCGGATCGGTCTTCCAAACCAAGACATGTGTTGGGGTCTTTCTAAGTCTTAAATGACTCTGTCTGTTGACCGGGAATAGGTGTCATGTGGTTTCCAAATTACACGTTGTGTGGCCCAATGGACACGGCGTGTAGTCCCTTCAGGTTAGGGTTGGACTGTGTACCCTGTACATGGCTTGCCCAGCTGGAGACCATGTAAAGAGGAACTACATAGCGTGTGGCCCACTGGACACGCCGTATAATCCAAAAATTTCTGAAGTATACTCACACACAGTTTCCATGGGTGTGTACTTCCGATATATGGTGAAAAATAATACACATCATGTGGTTGGAACTACACATCGTGTACTCATCCAAATTATGCAGATTTATTAAAATTTATTATTATAAAAATCCTTGAGACGTGTACCATCGTGCGGGCATAAATATGAGGCACAACATGTGATGTGTGTTTTATATATATGTGTTTAATTTAACATCTTCATAATGTTTATTTCTACTCATTGGGTAGATATGAATAGGAATTCACCAGGTTTCCTCCAAGATACAAGTTACGTACAAAGATAATTTTAAATGAATTTATTTGTTTAAAATTATGATGATAATATCAATGAAATTCATAAAAGGGTTTAAGATAAAAGGATTGATTAATTAAAGATGATAATTAATTGATTCGAGCGTGATTTATCTTAAACAAGAACGATTAAAGAATTGATTTCTAGTTTTATTTATGCGTAAATATTGTTGCATGTATGGATGATCATGAGATAGAC
Organism: Viscum album; assembly: GCA_963277665.1. Taxonomy (NCBI): domain Eukaryota; kingdom Viridiplantae; phylum Streptophyta; class Magnoliopsida; order Santalales; family Viscaceae; genus Viscum; species Viscum album. Next base: position 1,998,368,759 of record OY728151.1, read on the forward strand.
CAAGACCTTTGTATGTAGATGGTTTCTTTTAATTTATTTATTTGAATTAAATTTGTTGGCCTACAAGCCTTCTCCTCATTAATATGTAGGGCCTACATGCCCAAGATTTCTTTTATGTAAAACCCCTTTTTATCCCTCACCTACATGTGAGTTAAAAAAGGCATATATAATGGATGGAACTCCCAATCTAGTGGAGGTGGTTTAAGCTGGAGATGAGACGAAACCAATCCCAGGAGATACAGAGGTGGACAGGTGGAAGTAGTAAAAACGAACCCAAAAGGTTCAAGGTGTTTTTTCCCTAGTTCAGGGTTAGTTTATCAACTGTTAGATAAACTAACCATTAGAAAATCTCATGATCATGCCATTTAATTTATTTTATTTTTGTCAGTTTCATGGTTTATCATTATGGATGTGTTGTCACGATCACATAATTAATGAATTAAACAAGCATGAAATATGTAACTAAAATAAACTAGACTTATGCATAAATATTATCAAGACATGGTTAATCACTCAAGTAAGTTCCAATTAATATTAACAATAATGTGATAATGATAATAATCAATTCATGCATAAGAGATAAAAAATCCCTCAAATATAATATTAAGTCAGAACAAGCCTTTCGTTACTTTATTAAGGGAAAAACTCAATAAAACTATGTGTTTGAACAACCCTTATTGAGACACTTACTTTTATACAGGAATCCCTTATGAAAGGATTCGGTTTAACTTAACCATATTACATCAAGAGGAGTAGCCCTTGCTAGACTTGGTGTAATATTGGAGGTAAGAGTTGAGGAAATCCAAAGTCATGATTTCATGATTGGGGAGTCCACTCAACATATTAAGGAACTTCAAGTCTACAGTTGGAAAAGACCTTCTTACCTAAATACCTTCTAATAGCTTGACCAACCCTTGTTGGGTTTATGCAAAGGGGAATATGGATCCTTGACACTAGAATGTAATGGAAACTGGACATTCCGAGTTCAATGGTGAGGGCTATTGGGACTTGATAAAATAGTGGGAGAATTAATAAAATTTATTATTTCTTATAAAATGTAATTAATAAATTACTAATGATCTTCTCTTTTAATTGTAGAATAAAAATTACAAACTCGTAAACCACACTATCCCTACGATCAATTCTAGATAAAGACAACATCTTCACCAGTAGTAACTTCCAGGAATGGTTTAGATGCCTTCGGGTTATCCTACGCCATGAACATAAGTCTTACGTTCTAGAGTCAGCATCACTGATCCGCCTGCCAAAGAGGTGAGTGATGAGGATTTCCTAGTCTATGAGAAACATATGAACGATGCGGTTGACGTTCAATTTTTGATGTAATCATCAATGTCTAGTGATCTCATGAAGTCTCATGAAAACATGGATGCTTATAGCATGCTCAAGCACCTCTGTGGTCTTTATCAGGAGAGAGAAAGACAAGAAAGGTTTGACATCTCTAAGGCACTCTTTAAGAGTAAGCTTGGAGAAGGTTCCCCAGCTAGGCCTCATGTAGTCAAGCTCATTGGATACATTGAGCACCTAGAGGTTCTAGGGTTTAAAATCCCCAAAGAACTGGGCACTGATCTCATACTCGCATCACTACCTCAGAGATTCTCTAACTTTGTTGTCAATTTCAATATGAACAACATTGAGAAGTCTTTATTTGATCTTCTTATCCTCATTCACAAAGTGGACAAAGATATGAAGCGTGAAAAGCCTTCTGTCCTTATGGTGAATAAGAGGAAAGGGAAGGCAAATAGATTTAATCCCAAAGCATCTTCACGACCTTCCAAGAAAAGGAAGATCAAAGGGGGGCAAGGGAATAGGAGGCTGTTTGTTTTTCATGTGGCAAGAAGGGCCACTGGAAGAAGAACTACACTCAGCCTAAGAGGCAAGGGGAAGCTTCAGGTGTGTTTGTTATCGAATGCAATCTATCTGTTACTAAAAATTGGGTATTAGATATAGATTTTGGTGCTCACATATGTATCCAAATACAGGAACCAAGTAGATTCAGGAAGATTGATCGAGGAGAGGTAGATCTAAGAGCAGCCAATAGAGCTAAACTTGTTGTTGTAGTTGTCAGGGACTACCACCTCACGTTGCCAACTAGGATTATCTTGGTATTAAAGGGCTCTTATTATGTTCTTTATGTTACTAAAAACATTATTTTTGTATCCATATTAGATACAGATGGATTTGTTTTCAAGTTTGGAAATGAATGTTGCTTCTTTTACAAAGATAAAATTTGTTATGGTAGGGCACATTTATACAACAGACTTTACGTATTAGATTACACAAACCAAGTAATGGTAATCAATAACAAAGATACTTCACATGAATCATACCACACCCAACTTTGGCATCACCGGCTAGGTCATGTAAATGTGAAATGCTTGAAAAAGTTACATCAAGATGGATATTTATATTCTTTTGAACTAAAACCACTTGGCGTATGTCATGCATGTTTACAAGGCAAAATGACCAAATCCCCATTTAGTGGGAAAGGTGAAAGGGCTAAATAACTTCTTGAATTGGTTCATACCAGTGTGTGTGGATCATTTCTAGTTGAAGCAAGGGGAGGGTACTCATACTTCATAACTTTTACTGATGATTTTAGTAGATATGGATATATCTACTTAATGAAGAATAAGTCAAATTATTTTGATAAGTTCAAAGAATACAAGAATGAAGTTGAGAACCATCTTGGTAAAAAGATTAAGAAACTCTACTCAGACCAAGGTGGAGAATATCTTAATCAAGACTTCATTGATTACTTAAATGAGTTTGGGATCCTATCCCAACTCACTCCTCCAAACACGCCCCAGTGGAATGGTGTGAGCAAAAGGAGAAACTGCACCCTGTTGGACATGGTGAGATAAATGATGATTCATATGAGTCTTCCATTATCCTTTTGGGAATATGCGTTACAAATAGCAGCACACATACTAAACCAAGTACCAACTAAATCGATAAATGGTATTCCATACGAGTTTTGGAGTGGAAAAAAGCCTTGTTATTGAATTTACATGTGTGGGGTAGTGAAGTGTTTGTTAAGGACTCTTCAGTTAACAAACTCGCACCCTGAGGCACAAAGTGTACCTTTATAGGATACCCTAAGGAAACAAGGGTATATTACCTATACAACCCCTTGGACAAAAAGGTTATAGTGGCAAGACATTCCATATTCCTTGAGAGGGAGCACTTCTCCAAAAGAGATAGTGGGAGCGAGATAGACTTCAATAAAGTCGAGTCTCAAGGTATGCAAGAGTTGGTACATGAACAGATTCTAAAAAGCCCTGTGGAAAAAGAATATGTTCCAGAGATACGAGTACTGTGTAGGATTGAAAGAGAGGTTAGAGAACTGGAACGATACGGTTTTCTAGTTATCGAGGATGGTGACTCCTTATTAGTTGATAATAATGATCCTATAGCCTACAAGGAAGCAGTAAATGGCACAGATGTTGCCAAGTGGAAAGAGGCCATGAATTCTGAAATGGATTCCATGTATCAAATACAAGTCTGGATTTTGGTAGATCCTCCAGTTTATGTAAATCCTGTTGATTTCAAATGGGTATTCAAGAAGAAACTAGACATAGAAGGAAAAGTTAGTACCTATAATGTATGACTGGTTGCAAAAGGTTTTAAACAGCATCAAGGAATTGACTATAATGAAACCTTCTCACTAGTTGCAGTGCTGAAATCCGTTAGAATTATACTTGCCATTACGTCTTACCGTGACTATGAGATTTGGAAAATGGATGTCAAAATATAATTCTTTAATGGGAACCTTCAATAAGATGTATACATGAAACAACCTGAATTCTTTTTTACTCCAAAGGATGCCAATAAGGTATTCAAGTTTCAAAAATACATTTATGGATTAAAGCAAGCATCCAGGTCATGGAACATTTGTTTTGATGAAGCCATAAAATAATTTGGTTTTATCAAGAATGAATGTGAGCCTTGTGTCTACAAATGGTTTAGTGGGAGTGCATTAGTTTTCCTAATAGTATATGTTGATGACATATTACTTATTGGAAATGAGATACCAGTCTTATAGTCTATTAAGTCATGGTTGAATCAATTCTTCTCCATGAAAGACTTGGGCAAGGCAGTGTATATTCTTGGGATCAAGATATGTCGTGATAGATCCAATAGATTGCTGGGACTAAGTCAAAGTACATACATTGATAAGATACTGAAGAGATTCAGTATGGAACAATCCAAGAGGGGATTGTTGACAATGTCACATGGCATTCATATTTCCAAGAAAATGTGTCCTCAAACACATGAGGAAATAAAGATAATGGAAATGACTCTATATGCATCAGTGGTTGGGCCAGTCATGTTTTCCATGCTATGTAATAGGCTAGATGTCGCCTACGCATTGAGTGCAGTAGGCATATATCAAGCTGACCCAGGTGACCGCCATTGGATGGCAGTCAAGACTATTCTAAAGTATCTAAGGTGTACTAAGGATATGTTCCTGATTTGTGGAGGATATGAGGAACTAGTTATCAGAGGATATGAAGATACTAGTTTCCAGACTGATCAAGATGACATGAAGTAGAAAATGGGATACATTTTCACTTTGAATGAAGGTACAGCGAGTTGGAAGAGCTCAAAGCAGAGTGTGGTCGCAGATTCTACAGTAGAGTCCAAGTATATCGTAGCTTCTGAGGTAGCTAAAGAAGCAGTTTGGATGAAAATCTTCATCCATGAGATAGATGTGATACCTAGAAGTAAATATCTCATCACACTGTACTGTGATAATACTATAGTGGTGGCTCTTACAAAAGAGCCAAGGTCACATCAGTGGACGAATCACATACTTTGGAAGTATCATCTCTTGAGGGATTTTTCTCAGAGAGGTGAAGTTGCAGTGATCAATATTCCATGGAAGTTGATGTGGAGGACCCCTTGACTAAATCCTTGACTCAGTAGAAACATGATCATCATGTGAGGTCTAGCGGACTGAAAGTCGTAGGTAGTTGGATCTAGTCCAAGTGGGAATTTTTAAGATTTGGTGTCCTAGAACCAACTGGTTTTACTTTGATTACATGGATATTTAATGTATTATTAAATATTGTTCATTTTTATGCATGATTATGATGTAATAATTTCCTAGAGTATTTTTTTCATTGATAAGGTCATGGTAGTTCCCCACTATGATGAGAACCTTGAAATGCTATAACAGTATTCTTAAATATAGTTCTGTAGTTGGATGTTATGCTATGATGGGACACATAGCATGAATACCATCAGGTGTGATTACTTGTAAGCAGATGAGACTTCCTCTCATGAAGTTCGCACTTGGTAATCTATAAGATATGAGATTATGAGAACAGACTCGCTAGTAGAAATTTTTCATGTTTTGGTGTCATCGGATATTTCTATCTATGAGTGTGTGTAATGATCCTTAGACTTTAATATTATCATTAATACGTGTCATGACTTATGCACTTTGATTTACTGACGAAAACTATCATGCAGATAGTTGGTGAGAAGTAGGGTACGTTGGGTGCATCACAAGTGACATGTTATTAATGGGTAAGTCGAGGAAGTATTTGTCCCTTCTATTTATGGAAGTTGATATCTTGACCCTTTTATTGAAATAGAACCATTACACGAAATTCCATGTCCATGGTGTAATGATGAGTTTATTTTAGGTGGTCAAAGAACGACATATCAAGCATAAAAGTTAATGACATAGTCATGAAACCTACTTGATGAGATATTGTGACAAATGGATTATATTACACAGTGAGAATTCATATGTGGATGTTGTTTTTGTGACTTTATGTTCTTTCTTTTGGGTGCCTTAACCCGTTGGTAGACAGTACTCTTGTACTTTAGGCAAGCCCGCCTAATGCCAATGAGAAAGAATCCTAGAGGGTCACACACTAAGTGTTTTTGGTGGTCTCGGTTAAATTCTATTTGAATTTAGTTAATGAAATAAATATTATTCTCAAGACCGTGGAAAAATTTATTCAAGTTAAAATGATCGCATAAATTAAATAAAATATATTTATTTATTTTATTGAACATTTAATAAATATTTCTTTAATAGTTTGTAAATAATATATTTATTTAAAAGAATAAATTATTTATTTATTTATTCGGGTGTTCAATAAATGGAAGTTTAGTTCGAGTGGACCAAGGTCGGTCTGGTAGTAAAATAATTATTTGCAAAACATTAAATAATTATTTAACTAGTTGGCACAAATTAAAATAACACTGCTATTATTTTGTGACAAGGAATTTTATTTATAATTTTGTTTTGCACAAGTTGGCGCACCATAAATAATGATGCGTTATTATTATTAAATGCATGGTTTTTCTCTAAGTTCATGAATGTATTTAATTGTTACTATGAAATTAAATATTGTAACTGAAATTCCATGTATATAAATAGGAAACTATGCCTATTGTTCCATACACCACACCACACACCTAGTGAATTGAGAATTTTTGAGCCAAACAATTTCTCTCTCGAATATTCTTTTCTCCCCTCTCAAGAACTAGATACGTTCTTCAAGTCCGAAGAACAGTCAATCAAGAACGACCGACACAAGACACTCGATTCATCGCACTAGCACCCGGAGAATGAGCAATGTTGATTGGAGGCTATCTGAGCACATGTGGATCACTACTAGAGGGATTCTAGTTTGGATCCTTACAAGATCAATGAGATAATCTGGAAGGTTCATTCCGGATGATCAACATCATCAACGAATAAAAATACCAAAGATCCAGGTATTATTTTTCTTTATGAAATTAATTAAATTAATTATAAACATGATGTGCAAGATCCTCTCTAAAGGTTTTGATCCTCTTTCTTCTTTATCTAAATATTTGATTATATTCTGTGGAGACTGGAATTCATCATCATATTGATCCTAGAATAATCATTGATCGTGGTAAAAATCAAATTAGGTCTCATCCCAACCATGCTTTCGTTGTGCCTGGAACCTTCACCCGGGAGGTGGGGTGGTCACATCGAAGGAGGAGGATCCCAGGAAGTGGGGTGGCCATGTCAGAACCATGCCAGAGTCACGTTGGAACTGTTCTGGAGCCGTGTTGGAGAAGGTGGACTACGGGGAGGTGGGGTGGCCACGTCAGAGATTTCGGGAGAGGAGGAGGATCACAGGGGGGGAGGTGGTTGCATCAAAACCATGCTGGAGCCACGTCGGAACCGTTTCGAAGCTACATTAGAGAAGGAGGTTCATGGGGAGGTGGGTTTTCCACGCTGGAGACGTCAGGATAGGAGAATGATCATGGGAGGGAGGAGGATTTTGGGGCAGTGGGGATGGGAAACTCGCGAGGGCATGGGGGAAAAGGGGTCGCGAATGGGGCTAGGGCCATGGACAGTAAAACAGTCATGTGTATAAGTGATCTATATCCATAGTTCTTATTGACCGTGGCTATAGATCCGTGGATATAGGTCCAAAATATAGTATTGTACAAGTTTAAGTAATTATATATCTTCTCATAAATTAATTATAAATTACATTTTAATACCCTATTATTCTATTTACGGTGTTTACTCTAGTCAAGTAATCTATGAATTGTATTGGCCATGACATTAATCATTTTGTACAACAATGATTATTCATAAATTAAGACTAAAAATATGGGTTTTCTATGCCATGAAAGCCCTTATGCTTTTCTCGAAACCTACATTTCCAAGACACTAAACCTAAAAAAGATCTTTTGAAGTTGTTAATGTAATATTTTTTTAATGAATTGTGTTAAAAATAATGTATTAAAAAGGTGAACTGTCGTTGTTGATATGGATGAGTGGTTTGTTGGAGTAACTTGAAAGTAAAAAGAGAAACATGATGTTATTCTGTAATGGTCAAAGTGTAATACATATTGAAAAGAATATAGTTTTTCACTCATGGAATAAACACATTCTGATAAGGTATCATTTTATTTAGAAGCTTATAGAATATGGAGTGTTGGATCTATAGAAGGATAGTGTGAGTCGGAATCCAGGAGGTATGTTGACAAAGGTCTTGGTATAAAAAAAATTGGAGCGGTGTTGTGCCACAGTGGGACTTGGATGACTGAATAAAGTATTGGAGGATTCTTGTAACTATGGGAAAATTTTTAAGAATATAATATGGTTATGGGTGACTAATAAGTTGGGTTGTGGGTGGAATAATTGAAATAAGCCTTCAAGTTGAAGATTGTTAGGAAATGTGAACTCAACTTTTTGGATTTTGGATATTTTTCTTCTGGAAGGATAGATTCTAGAAGCTGTTGTAAAACCAAATGGGGGAAGAAGTAATGAAACCTATTAGAAGAAACTTGACCTTATGGAGAAGGAAAGGTTTAGAAATTTTGGCTCATAGTTTTTTGTGGAAAAAATTTCCCTAGTGAAGGGAGATGCTAGTTAATAGTCACCTTCTTAATGTGTTCGATGGATTACAATGATTGGATAGTGGTGGAACTTGATAAACCATAAGGGATCATCTATAAATTGATAATTGGGGGTTAAACTACTTTAAAATTAACTTATAACCATTGTTTGGAACCATGGGTATAACCAATAAAACCATTGGTATATATTATACCCATGGTTCAGAGAACCATGGTAGATTGAAAATGAAATACCCACGATTATGAACTGTGGTAATAGGTGTATGGGAAATAGTCCACTTTTTCAATAACCCTATACCCATAATTTTTAAACCATGCCTATAGGATTTAAAAAAAAATCATGTCACCGGATTCGAACCCTGGACCGCCTCTATACAATCCAATCGCCTAACCACTACACCACATATGGTTATCGATATATAAATATATATTTACTTATATATATATTTCTAAACCATTTTTATATGTTTAAAACCATGGAAATAGGTTTTCCCACAAATTTTTTTCCCTGTACTTATGCAGGAAAGCTATAGCCACAGTTTACCAAAACCGTGGCTATAGGGATGACCTATACCCATGGGTTTTAGAGAACCGTGGGTATAGATTTTGAACCAAACCCTATACCCATAGTTTTTTGTAGAAATGTGGGTATAGGTCTTGAACCAAACCGTATACCCACAGTTTTTGCAAAACCATGGGTATAGGTTGGAAATTCCCACATATAGCCACGGTTTACCAAAACCATGGAAATAGGTTCTAAACCAATCCCTATACCCATGGTTTTTGGATAACCATGGATATAGGGGTGACATGTAACCACAGTTTTTTCCAAAACTATGGGTATATCCTTGTTTTCCAGTAGTGTTATTTGTTCGTAGATTTTTAATATTGTTCTGTTCACTTTTCATTTCTTGTGTTCTTCTCTTATTAATAAATAAATTTGTGTTTCCTCTTGTGAAGTTAGGAAATTCCCCAAACTCGTAAATACTTATTGTTATTCCATGTGAGTGTGAGTTTTTTTGAGCCCGGTTTCATTGTTTGGACAATTATATCGGGTGTCATCCAATTTTAGAACTTCTAGACTTGTTCTACATTTGAGGTTCCGGAAGGATGTTCTAGAATATGGTGGTTTTGGAATAATAGCAGATGATTTCCCTCATTTATGATTATTCTATGTCAATTCTATTATTTATTGGCATGTGTCCCCATCAATGATTGTTTCTCTTCTATTTTGTGAATATTATTCCCTTATCAATGCCCCCTCTCCTCTGATGCAACACCAATCCACTGAAGGGGGCCTTCATGTCTTTGTTTCCCCTATTAGTGACATTTTCAAAACTTTTTTGTAATGTTTTCCTTGATTTTAGGCTTCTCTAGAGGCTTTAAATTGATCTCTTACACCTTTGATAGCCTTGAATTTCTTGTCTTACGGTATCTTCCTATGGTGGGATTCTAGATGGTGTCCACTTAGAAAATCCACTTTCACAAAAAAAATTGAGCATGTTAGTGTTTTGTAATCCATCAACAACGGTCTCTAATGATTCATCTAAGGAAGTTTTAAATTATAATTTAATCATAGCTATTAATTTTGAATATGCAATTTATAAAAAAACATTGTATGATATTAATCATGGATGTTGATCTTTACACTAATTTATTATTTATGTCAATTTTATTGTTATTTAACATGAATCAATGTATATAAATTTGTGTATATATTTATTTTATGATTAAAATGAATATATTTTTAATTTTTTATGTTATATTACTTCATTTTATTCCTTTTATATATTATGTTATCTAAAAAAATTTATTAAAATTTGGATTTATTTTAAAATATCATACATGCTTAAAATGTTATGAACTATAATATGATGCTTGAATATGCCATTATATATTAAAATTATATATTAAATTTTGTTTTTTTATATATTTTATACTTTTTGAATCTATTTTATTAACATTGGTATGTATTGGACTTTCTATTGATTTTTTTAATTTGTTTGTTTATTTCTTTTTTAGTTGTTATTTTTTCAATTGTATATTGTGTTGTGTTTGTTTTTATATAGATGTTTTTTGCATTTGGTTTTTTATATATTATTTATATATTTCTATTTTTGTGATTTTTTTCTTGTGGTTTTTTATATTATTGTGTTTTTTTAATTTGTATTTCTATTTTTGTGACGACCCGGACCCGGATGCCACTTTAACAGGTTCCCCGAGCCCGGTGGGCCACATGGCCTCAAGTGCATCTCCCCAAATGTCAGAGGCTGCCGACTAGCATTGAGGGCCTAGGGTGTGTCTTTGGGAAGACTATGCCCTCATTAGCAGAGCGTAGCATAGCGAAAGGAATATAAAGGAATATTAAATGGCAGAAGAAATATAATTAAACAGTGGAAGCAAACTGATGCAATAGATAAATGATAATAATAATAACTATATCAAATAGATCAATGATGATGTAATATCATGTCACTAGAAAACTGGAAAACATGGATACAATATGGCAGTCATAACATGTTCCACAAAGTAAAAGAAAACAAAGGCTACTCCAAGCATCCCGAGATCCTACTCGGTCATCTGCTATCGAGCTCTATCTTATCAGCACGCAATCAAGTGTTGGAAGATGTATGATTCCCTTTTTCAATACCTGCAACCATGTAACCTACTACAGGTACCAAATGGTGCCCAGAGAGGGTGTGAGATAAATCTCAATGGGACACCAACAACAGTGTTTATAACATTCAGCCCATGTAATGGAATATAGCAGTGTGCAGGCATTCATATATAAAGTAAAGCAAGAAGTACAATATGACTAAATACCCCAGTACCTGCTTCAGCCCTAGGATGGTGTCTAAACATGTAACTAGTTCATTAATTAAGTAATTATCATTTAATGTTAGTAGGTCATGTGAGGCATATACATCATTGACATCACCTCATGACAGTATAAGTAGTAAAGGTCCCAAGACATAACATGGCAACCTGAAGATGATATCCAGTGAGGGAGTTATAGGGTAATAACCAAGGTAACATAAATCTCATGGAATATTAACTCAGTAGTATATAAGTTTAGATAAGGGGTAAGATTGTAATCTAAGGAGCGTAATCCAAGGCATTTCACAATAAGTCACCTACTGAGTCCAAAGTGATCGACCAAGGTAAAATGGGGCTAAGCAAGGACAGGGCCCGGTGAGCTTTCACCATGGAACCTACTAGTCAATGTTGGATCCAAGGAGTGTATTTGAGGTATCCTGTAATAATGTAAAGGACCCTATGGTAGTATACCAAGCATATGAGGAATAGACAACAACCGGAGTCTTGGTGGGTATCAACCTAAGCAAACTGCATCCTTGAATCAAAATGGGGTTCCTGAGACCCAAGGTATTCTCCTCTTAGAATCCAAGGCGATATCGAGTTAGTCTATTTATTTTTTATATTGTAATAATCTAATAATTCATTTGGTTCAAGTCTTGCCATCCATTAGTGTAGATAGGTCAAGCAGAGTTGCAACCATTTATTTATTGGTCCAAGTCTTGTCTTCCATTAGTGTGGATATGCCAAGTAGTGTTGAAACCATTTAATAAAGTCTTAATTAACCATTAAGGCATATTTAATTAAAGAGGTTCACTCTGATACCTTCTATTAACATGGAAGGGGTTCTATGGACATGTAACCTTAATTCAATTTCATTTTTTAAGGCCAATTTATATACTTAGTATACTTTCTATTTCACATTTCACATTTAACAATCATTTGGAAGCACTTACCTTAGGCGGGTCAAGTGGTGAGCATAAATGGTACATTCCATTATACAATTCTCATTAATAACAAGGCATTTATTATAAGAAGACTCGCCTTTAGAAAGGTCAAGAATGGGCACACCCGAATGGTGGCTCAAATGTATTGAAACACTAAAACCCAGTTATGGAATAACCTTCGACATGAGGCGGATTGAGTTGGGAGTGTAACCACTAAAAAATAATCACATATTTGGAAAGAGCATGACCATATGATTCTAACAAGTATAATCATGGCATGTAAATTTAAGAAACGGCTTCCAATGAAACTGGTGGGCCCCACACAAATATTCCAAAAATTGGCAAACTTTAGGGATCAGTTATAGAACACCCACCTTAGGGTTGTATGATCCTTATCCTCTGGTATCAGCCCTTGTTTTTTCTCAGATCGGAGTAGATCGAAGAAAAGGTGAAAAATGCTCACATGATGATATCTTGGTCAAGAGAAAGAGAAAAGAAGAACTGTTAAAGAGGGATCGAGTACTTACTATTGTGCATGCAACGTGATGAACAGAAGCTTGATCGTATGTCGAACGAAAGAGATCTCTTGATCCCTAGCTTTGGCCTTCAAAAATCTCCAAATTGGTGAAAATTAAGGAAAATCGTGATGGTTCTCAAATTAGGGAGGAAGGGTTGTATTAATAGATCATTAAGAGAAAACTGGAAATTTACCCAAAAAATTAGCCTGCGCACAGTTTTTTCACACGGTTTGTCAAACCGTGCGCAAACCATGTGAGACAGCTCTGCCCGAATGGTTTGGCCACACGATTTGATCAAACCACGTGCTAGCCATGCACGGGTACCTGGGGAAAAAGGGGTGCTCACATGGTTTGGATGCACAACCATGTGCTAACTATGTGAGATGACACTGTCCGAAAAAACACAATCTGCACAGTTAGGCAAACCATGCTGAATTCCATATGTTTTACTCTAAACCATGTGTAGAGTCTGTTTTCTCCAAAAATATGGGTTCCGAGATCCGAACAAGCCCTAGACACCCTCAGGATCTTTACTAACTCATTAGGAATCCATATTAGGTCTAAAGTAAATATTTAAACCAAAAATTAAAGGATCCATACCTGAGTGAAAAATTGGGTTCTTACAGTCTTACCCCCTTAAAAGAACTCACCACCGAGTTCTCCATCCAAGGGTAAAGAAACACTATCTGAGAACAACTCTGGTCATTGGGCACGTACGTCGGCTTCCCTCTCCCAAGTCTCATCCTATACTCATTAATGCAGCCATAGCACCCGTATGAGAGGGACAGACTTGCCTTGGAGAGCCTTCGTGCTTCATTCAACGATGCGTACTGGATATTCCTCAAAGGTAGAATCGACATCTAACTCAACTTCATTGGGATCAAAGGTATGAGATGGGTCAGCATGATATTTTTGAAGCTGTGAGACATGAAAAATGTCATGCATGACACAATACCTCTGAGGTAGTAGCAACCGATAATCTACTGGCCCGAATCTCTCTAGAATTTCAAACAACCCGACGTAATGAGGCAACAACTTTACCTATTTCATTAACCGTCTATTCCCTAGCTTGGGTGATACTCGAAGAAAAACACAATCCCCAACCTCAAACTCAAGAGTTTATCGATGGTGATCAGTATAAGATTTTTTTCTAGAATGAGCAGTAGTCATACGCTTCTTGATTAGATGGACCTGTTCTGAAGTCTCCTGAATGAGACAAGGACCTAGTAAGGATGTCCCACCTACCTCTATCCAGTACAAGGGTAAATGGCATGGACTACCATATAAGGCCTCAAAAGATCCATCTGAATCATCCCCTGAAAACTGTTATTATAAGTGAACTCGATGAGAGGAATATGCTTCTCTCAAGAACCACTAAAATCAAGGACACATGCTCAGAGCATATCCTCTAGAACCTGTATTTTATGTTCTAATTATCTATCGGTCTGAGGGTGAAAAGTTGTGCTTAGAAGAACCTAAGTCCCCATAGCTTTCTACAAACCCTACCAGAACCATGAAGTGAAATGTGAGTCCCGGTCTGAAACGATAGTATGAGGAACCCCATGTAGTCATATGATCTCATGGACATACAGTCTTCCCAGTTCATTAACTAATAAATTCTCCCAAATAGGAATGAAGTGGGATGATTTTTTTAGTTGGTCAATGACTACCCAGATAGCATTGCTACCCCTCGGTGACCTAGGTAAGCCAACTATAAAATCTATAGCAACATCTTCCCATTTCCATTCTGGGACTGGAAGCAGCTGTAACAAGCCTGCAGGTCTCTAGTACTCCACCTTCACTTGCTGACAGGTGGAACTCCTAATGATGAAGCCTGTAATCTCATATTTCATTTCAGGCCACCAATACTGATGTCGCATATATTGATACATATTTGAGATTCCTGGATGAACTGCCCACTAAGAAGCATGGTACTCTTTCATCAACTCATATCTCATATCTACAGGAACCCATATATTCCCACATAGACACAGGACATCATCTCTATCCACAGACCAATCTGGAGGTGGGTTATCTCTTGAAATACTCTCACCACTACTACAAATATGGCCTTTATCAGAGCTAGAAAAGTCGATTAACAGCACTAAAAAGGCACTGTTAATTGAGGTGAGGATAAAGGGGGGTCCCTTTTATCAGCGCTCCAAAAAGCGCTGATAAAGGCCCCTTTTATCAGTGCTAAAAAAGCGCTGATAAATGTTGAAAAAATATTAAAAAAATATTTTTTCAATTTTGGGGGGCTTCAACAGCACTTGAAGCCCCCCTTTAACAGCGCCCACCGCCATGGTAGCCCATGCATGCCCCAGGAAAGCTCCACCCAACCCCACCCACCTTTAACAGTTCTAGGTAATTCCCCACACCTGTGCGCGCAACCTTCCTCCCCCAGGATTCAAACTTGAGACCTCTTACCTACGCGCCTAAGCCTTTACCACTCCACCATATTTCTTTGCTTTTCATTTATTAATATATCTATTTATTTATATATATATTTAGTCATATTAATATATAAATATATTTAATTATATTAATATATATATATATCCGTATATTAATATATATATATATATATATCCGTATATTAATATATATATATATAGTCATATTAATATATACATGTATATTTAGTCATATTAATATATACATATAGTTAATTATATTAATATATATATATATATATATATATCCATATATTAATATATATTTATATATTTATATATATATATATATTTAGTTATAATTTTTTATTCGTATATTTATTTGTATATTAATATATATTTATAAGATTAGTTTTAAATACATTTATAAAATATGTTTTCTTATGTGTGTTTTTATAAATAAATAAATACACACAAACAGACACATATACAACACACACACATAGAGATATATATTATATGTATATCTGTAGGTATAATTATACATATTTATATATATTTACAATTATTATATACTAATATGTATATACAAAAGTGCTAGAAATGGGGTCTCGAAAAACCTAACAAATCGCAGAGTCGCTGAAAAAGACATAACTTCTTCTACAGGTGTTCGTTTCTACTCTGTAAATAGTCAAACTAAAGATCATGGAATGAACTACGATAAAACAGGTGTTGGAGGCTGAAAAAACATATAGATCAGAATTTATGACCGTTTTAATAAAAATTTGATAGGGGTCCGGACACAGAAACTGAGTTTTGGAGGCTTTCTGATGATTTTTTGGAATTTTCGTGTCCAAAATGTGATTGAGACTATTTTTGAGTCAACCTTATGCATAGATATCTTCACTTACTTCTATTTGATATGTGGTAGAGCCCAAATGGACACCCAAAGCAAAAGTTATGGTCGTTTGAAGTTGGACTTTTTTTTGAGTGCTATAACTGATATATCTTTTGTTCCTCTAATGTTCTAACGGTTTCAACTGAACATGGTCATCACTCATTTCACAAGATTCAGTTTGACTAGTCACCACTCTCATATGGAAAACCAGAGCAAAAGTTATGCCCATTTTAGTGATTTGTTGGTTTCTTAGGTTTTTAGGAGATATGAGAGTTGCAAAATTTCAAACGACAATAACTTCTACTCCGAGTGTTTGTTTTGGATCTACCACTTATCAAATCGAAGATTGAGAAAAGTTACACACTATAGTGATCACCAAAACCCCTTCTCACTTTCTTTGAGGTTCAAAAAGAACCAAAAACCCTATGAATGGTCATAAGTTTGGCTCCGAGGGTCCGTTTTTCCATAACTTTTGCTCTGGGTGTCCATTTTGCCTCAACCACATATCAAATTGAATCTTACAACTAGAAATATACTACGGTGACCATTTTAACACCTTCTCATATTCTTCAAGGTATGAAAAGGTCCTTAATCCCTACAAATGGCCACAATTTCTGCTCTGGGGTGTCCATTTTGGGTCTACGACATATCAAATCGATATAAAACATATTTTAAAAAATATTTATTATATTTATATCAATATAAATATACTTATATATCAATATATTATTTTTATGAATTTTTTTTTGAAATATACACATTTATCAGTGCTAGGAAAATGCGCACTGATAAAACCTCCCTTTATCAGCGCTACTAAAAAAAGCACTGATAAAGGGGTAGCACTTCCCTTGCCCTGTTTTGTGGTAGTGCACGAAGAACCAAACCTTCAGGATTTGAAAATTGCCTACTCTTCACCTTCCTAAGGAGGGAAGAGGTAACTGTTAAGGCTGATAGGTAAGACTTCTCGTGACTTTCATGAAACTTCAGATGAAGTTTAGAAAAGAGGGCCATTAGGTTCCATTCATCATTGGCTTATTGTACGGACTGCATTTGAATTTTCCAACTCAGTGCATCAGTAACCACATTTCCCTTTCCAGGCATATAGGCAAGCTCAAAATCAAAGGATTGTAGATATTTGATCCATCTTCATTGTCTAAGGTTCAATTCACACTGAGAAAAGATATACTTTAGGCTTTTGTGATTTTTATACACCACAAATCGCTCACCCAATAGATAGTGTCTCCAAGAACATAAGTCATGGACAACTGCTTCTAGCTAGATGTCGTGTGTTGGGTAATTTATCTAGTGAGACCTCAACTACTAAGATCTGTATGCAACTAATTTTTCTTCTTGCATCAATACTTCTCATAGGCTAATTCATGATGCATCGCATAAGATGGTATAACCCTTACCTAGTTTTGGAAGAATCAGAATAGGTGTTGATACAAGACTCTCTTTTAGCTCCCAAAAGGATTTTTCACATGCTTCTGACCATGTGAACTTGACACCCTTCTTTGTAATAATAGTAAGAGGTGAAGAAATATGATAAAATTATTGTATGAAATGAATGTAATATCCAATGATCCCTAAGAAACTTCTGATATCAAACACGTTCTTGGGATGCTCCCAGGAAACTACTACACTAACATTTTCAGGGTTAACATATACTCCTGATTCTAAAATAATATGACCTAAGAAGTGAACCTAGTCAATCCTAAAGTCTCACTTAGAAAGCTTTTCATAAAGATGATGCTCTCTCAGTGTACTCAGAACGATATCAAGATGTTTGGCATGGTTTTTACGAGTGCGGGAATACACTAAGATATCGTCCACAAAGACCACGACAAAAGTGTCCAAATAGGGGTGGAAAACCCTATTCATAAAATCCATGAAAATGGAAGGTGCATTCGTAAGACTGAATTACATAACAAGATACTCATACAAACCATACCTGCTATGAAAAATTTTATGAGGTATGTCTGATGGTCTTACTCGCACCTGATGATAACCTGATCTCAAGTCGATCTTATAGAACACCTTTGCTCCTCATAGCTCTTCAAAGAGATCATCTATTAGAGGAAGTGGATATCATTTCTTTACCATAAGCTGGTTCAACCTTTTGTAATCCACACATAAATAAAGAGTTCAATCTGACTTCTTATCTAAAAGCAGGTGTGAACCCCAAGAGGATGTACTAGTCCGTATAAAGCCTTTGGCCTCTAGGTCCTCTATCTTCTGCTTGAGATCCTGAAGCTCGTTAAGTTCCATCCTGTATGAAGGAATGGACACTAGAGTTGTTCTTAGAACAAGCTCTATTGTAAACTCTACCTCTCTCTTAGTAGATAAGCTAGAAAGTCATCAAAAAATACTTCCCTGAAATGATCAACTATAGGAGGGAAATTAGTTTAAAGTAATCCCCGGTCCTCTACAAAAAGAATTTTAATCTGGGTGGTCACTCCACATAGCCCATGATGCTTCAATCCATCTCTCCCATCCTGGACATCTCACTGACCTTTGAAAAGATAACCATTGCCTTCTGGTGATGTAAAAGAGACCCTATGATGATATCAGTCTACAAAGGTATGATAGTGGACTAAGCAGTCCATCCTGAGAATGAAATCAAAGATCTTCATCTTGAGAACAAAGAGATTCTACAAGAAATGGTAATTGCCAACTTCAAGGAGATAGTCCCTACTGCTGGAACTCATGAGTCAGATCATCCATCGTAGGTATAACCCGTGGAGCACTAATCATGGACTGCATAAAACGTAAGAAACCATTATGGACTTAAGCATCAGTGCTCAAATCAGGTACAATGGGTGGTTCCTCAAGTGGCACTCCTAGAGGTAAGACTGGCAGCTCATGGCCCACCATGTCCGGAGCATGATCGTCACCACCTTCCTGGAGAACGACATGAGGGCATCGTGGCAGCATTGGTCTAAAAATTCCAAGAACACGCCTCATAACAAGCATAGAAGAAAGGAGATAGCATCACTAACAAAAGCTTAAAGTAAGAAAACTCACTACCCAATTAATACTACCCAAACTACCTGCTTAGACAGCCAGGTATCGGTAAGTTCTCAAGTATAAGTTTCATGTCATTTTGCAGTTAATTCCCAGGTTCACTCCTTTACCTTTCATAGAAATTACAAGGCGGGATAAGTATGTTCAACCAATTCATTTTAGATTTTAGGATTCAATTTATAATGGATAGTCATTTCTAATAAATCAGTGCTCATACACCTGTCACCAGAAACAACACCCATTTATTTATAGCATAATGGCTTGACTCGATAAATTAATCATCCCAAACCATGAGGTCCCATACACCTCATGAATTTAGATAGACAATCACTCAATCATAGCCAATAGTAGTACAAGTACAATCAAACTATCACAACATCACTCAACAATCACAGGCATATCAAGCAATGCAAAGAAGTGAAATGCACTTATATGGCATGGCAATATGCATGACATGTGAATTCTAGGTGCCTATGATGATGCATGTAACAATGATTCTTACCCTCATATCATCGGGCCAAGGATGAAATAAATTCTCAAAAGAGTAATAATCAACAACACCACACAACATGTGTGTCACCCAATGGTGAAATAATATCAACTGTAATAGGAAAAAGAAGAAAAACAATTATAATTTAGGAAACTTGGTTTTTACCCCAAACATGGGTTCACGACGCCTAAGCATAGCTTATGAATAAGTCCCAAGAATTCCCATTCTCCTATCTATTGTCTACAAATTGTAAAGAAAGAAAATAAAACTCCCTATGATGCCACTTTGTGATGACCCGGACCCGAATGCCACTTTAACAAGTGCCCCGAGCCCAGTGGGGCCACATGGCCTCAAGCGAATCTTTTTGAATGCTAAAGGCTACCGACTAGCAGCGATGGTTTGGGGTGTGTCTGTGGGAAGACTATGCCCTCATTAGCAGAGTGTAGCACATCAGAAAGAATATAAAGGAATAGTAAATAGTGGAAGCTATATAATTAAACAATGGAAGAAAAATGATGCAATAGATAAATGGGAATAATAATAATTGTATCAACTGGAACAATGATGATGTAATGCCATGTCACTAGAAAACTGGAAAACATAGATACAATACAACAGGAATAACATGTTCCGAAAATTAAAATAAAATAAAGACTACTCCAAGAATCCTGAGATTCTACTCAGTCGCCTGCTATCAAACTCCATCTTATCAGCACACAATAAAGTATAGGAAGTTGTATGCTTCCCTTTGTCAATACCTACAACCATGTAATCTAATCTGGGTACCAAATTATGCCTATATGGGGTGTGAGATAAATCTCAGTGGGCCACCACCAATGGTGTCTATAACATCCGGCTCGTGTAATGGAATATAGCAGTGTGCAGGCATGCATATATAAAGTAAAGCAAGCAGTAAAATATAACTAAATTCCACAGTACCTGCTTCATCCCTAGGATGGTATCTAAACATGTAATTGGTTCATTAATTAAGTAATTTCTATTTAATGTTAATAGGTCACATGAGGCATAGCCATCACTGACATCGCCTCGTGATAGTATAAGTAGTAAAGGTACCAAGACATAACAAGGCAACCTGAAAATGAAATCCAGTGAGGGAGTTATAGGGTAATAATCAAGGTAACGTAATGATAACTCAGTAGTATCTGAGTCTAGATAAGGGGTAAGAGTGTAATCCAAGGAGCGTAATACAAGGAATTCCACAATAATTCGCCTACTGAGTCTAAGGTGATCAGCCAAGGTAAAACGAGGTTAATCAAGGAAAGGGCCTGATGGGATTTCACCATGGAACCTACTAGTCAATGCTGGATCCAAGGAATATATTTGAGGTATCCTGTAATAATGAAAAGGACCCTATGGTAATATATCGAGCATCCGAGGAATAGATAAGAACAAGAGTCTTGGTGGATATAAACCTAAGAAAATTTCATCCTTGAATCAGAATGGGGTTCCCAAGACCCAAGGTATTCTCCTCTCATAATCCAAGGAAATATTGAGTCAGTCCATTCCTTTTTTATATTATAATCATGTAATAATTCATTTGGTTCAAGTATTTCCTTCCATTAGTGTGGATAGGTCAAGTAGAGTTGCAACCATTTATTTATTGGTCCAAGCCTTGTCTTCCATTAGTTTGGATAGTCCAAGTAGTGTTGCAACCATTTAATCAAGTCATAATTAACCATTAAGGCATATTGAATTAAATAGGTTCACTCTACTACCTTCTATTAACATGGAAGGGGTGCTACGGACATGTAACCTTAATTCAATCTCATTTGTTAAGGCTAAGTTATATACTTAGTATACTTTTCATTTCATATTTCACATTTAACAATCATTTGGAAGCACTTACCTTAGGCAGGTCAAGTGGTGAGCATACATGGTACATACCAGTATTCAATTCTCATTAATAACAAGCCATTTATTATAAAAAGACCCTCCTTTAGAAAGGTCGAGCAAGGGCACACCTGAACAATGGTTCAAACATGATGAAACACTAAAACGCGATTATGGTATAACCTTTGACATGAGGCGGATTGAGTTATGGGTGTAACCACTAGTAACTGATCGCATATTTGGAAAGATCATGACCATACGATTATAACAAGTATAATCATGGCATGTAAATTTAAGAAACATATTCCAATGAAATCAGTGGGCCCCACACAAATATTTCAAAAATCAATGACCTTTGGGGGTGATTTATAAACCTCCCACCTTAGGGTTGCATGATCCTTCTCCTCCGGTATCAGCCCTTGGTTTTCCTTAGATCGGAGTAGATCTAAGAAAAGGTGAAAAACTCTCACATGACGATATCTATGTCGAGAGCAAGAGAGAATAAGAATGGCTAAAGAGGACTCGATTACTTACTGCTGTGCATCCAACATGATGAACGTAAGCTTGATCGGATTCCAGACAAAGGAGATCTCTTGATCCCTGGCTTTGGCCTTTAAAAACCTCCAAATGGATGAAAATAGAGGAAAATCCCAATGGTTCTCATATTATAGAGGAAGGGTTGGATTAATATATCATTAAGGGAAAATAGTAAATTTACCTTGAAAATTAGCCTGTTCATGATTTGTCTGCATGGTTTGTCAAATCATGCACAAACCATGCGAGATGGCTCTGCCCGAATGTTTTGGCCACACGGTTTGATCAAACCCTGTGCAAGCCATGCACGAGTACCTGGGGAAAAGGGGGCGCTCACATGGTTTGGATGCATGTTCGTGTGCCAACCGTGTGAGATGGAACTGTCTGAAAAAACATCATCTACACGGTTAGGAAAACTGTGCTGAATTCCGCATGGTTTACTCTAAACCGTACGCAGAGTCTGTTTTCTCCAAAAATATGGGTTCCAAGCTCCGAACAATCCCCAGACACCCTCAGGACCTTTACTAACTCATTAGGAATCTATATTAGGTCTAAAGTAAAGATTTAAACTAAAAATTAAAGGATCCATTATAAGGACCCAGCCTTAAACATTACATAATCTTGAATTAAATGAATAATTCACGTTAAGGATCTTTTCAGGTTTAGAGTTTTAGATAATTAGGCCATAATTATTACATTACATCTCAAAAATTATAAGGTAGACACTTCTACTCAGTTTCATTTTTTCATAAAATAAAAACTCTTGAAAAAAAGAGTCATGTCTAGTCCCATGTTTTAGACAACATGACTTTTCTTTGATCCCATCCTTGATCTTATTCATCTTTAGGTCCTGTGAAAAACATTTAAAAACTTGGTATGAGCATAAAAAGCTCAGTAAGGGTTATAAAACAAAGAAAGAAAATTTTAGTTCATCATTACATACATAACATAAGCTCTTTAACATACCTCATGAAATCATAAGATTTATGAATAACACATAGAAAACATAAATTATAAAGGTAATTTCTGGCATTCATATAATACTTACATTGTAGCTATCACAGCTACATAGGGAGTTACGTTGGAATACTCATCACAATATATTCCCTAAATCTATTAGGAGAAAAATTCATGTTTACCTCCGTCATGTTATCCAATGCATTGGAGGGATATCTTGGGCTCACCCACCCTAGGTTTATCATGGAACCACCCGTATACATAAACGATTCCCAAGAACCATAACATATTCATAACACATAAAACAAACATAAAGGAAAGATAAAATTTCCACATTTCAATAACAATATATCATTTAAATATATTAACATAACAAATCCATTATCAAAACCATTTTCAATACCAAAATACTTAAAAATAGTATATGGTATTTATTTTCCTTTTAAAAACATTATGGCTTGTTAAGGAAGCCAAAAGATCAAATAATACTCGCAGCGGTGGAAAGGTCGTTGTCACCGCGTACGTTAAAAGAATTTTTTTTTGTCATTTAGTAAAATTATTCGTAGAAAAAGATTCCCTTTGAATTAAATGAAAATTAAAAGGTTTTTATACATCATATAAAAGAAAATCTTTTATTAAAACAAAATATGCCTCAATTAAAGGAGATTGAGACGAAGTCCCTTACCTCGTGTCCAACTTGACTCGTTCATTATTTAATCTCGTGAATAATAAACTAAAGTTAATTTATACTTTCTTAAGAACCTTTTTAAAATTTATTATTCCTTTTATATCACTTATTACCATGTTATAAACACTATGTAATAATTTAATTTAATAATGTTCGTTTTATTGATATTTGGTACTTGAGTCAAAAATGGACTTCTTATAATTACAAGTTGATCACATGGTCAAATGTTCATTATATACAGAATGATATTAATGATTTGGATATCATATATATCATATATATCCAGTATATATATGTATTTATAATAGTACATAACATTTGGAGGTAAGAAATGAAATGCATCGTTCATGGAGACAGTAAGTCGTACGTACGCATGAACGCTACTTTCATTTCTGTTTATTATTTTAATGAAATTAAAACATAATGATACACAGTTATATTATAATTACAGTATAATATCATATATAATATCATTAACTCTATCCTTTATACGTCCCACATAAGGCATTTAACGAGTCATATCACTTTGAGGGTGCGGTAGTCTGCACTTCCTCAAATTAAATTATCGTGTTTACCCGTTATGGAAACCATAAAGGTAGTATATAAATGTAAAATACAGAAGCATAAATAAAACATAAACATAATATATATCATATATAAATACAGTTCTATCTTAATGGCCACCATGAGAGGTGGTAGGAGATAATTGAACAATCATCGTTTCGTGAGGCGTTAGATTTCCATTCACAGAAATAGTATGTTCTTCACCCATTAGATGGAGGTGTGCGTAAGTGTAGTTAGAATACTTCTCAAAAAAAACGTTCTAGTATATTTAGGATACCATTGTTGTTATAAAATAAAGTAATAAAAAGAGTTTGGGGGTTTTAGAAGTAAAATAAAAGAAAAGAAGTTAAGAGAAATTGTTACCTTTAATTTGGGTAACTCCCTTTGGATTGAACCAAAAATACTTCTTGAAGTGACTTATGCCTAAGGTAAGGCTTCTAAAAGGAGGATAGGTATATTGAGAGATTATTTGGGTAGGTTTTGGATGAGCCAAGGGACTTTAGAGGTGTGAGTAATGGGTTAAAAGTGAGAGCTTTTTATAAAGGGGAGGAGGGGCTCTTTAGGAAAGTTTTCAAATATTATTTTATTATAAACTTATCTTCATTTTCTAAAGATCCAAAACTCATTAAAGTTGAATATAATATGACTAAAGTTCGAAATAAAATCATCCAATAATAATTGTACAAGTTTTGAATATAGTTTTAATATTTATAATCTTGTTTAATTAAATCATTTATTAATGAGGTAAATACTGCATCATTATTGTGTCATAAAAAATTTAATTTATTTGATGTATAAAAATAATAAAATAAATACCATAATGTAGTAAATCATTTTATATTTACAATGAATATTTATAGTCGAAAATATAACTTATATAACCCCATGTAAAAAATTAATTTACTAAAAGATATTTGTTTATGTCATTTTTGCCTTTACTTTAAGTTAATTAAAATAAAGTGTCATTATCACTCTCAAGTGGCTCCATGGGGTCCCAAAATTGACCCAAATATGTCCATGTTCATAAATGACTCAACCAATAAGGTTAGTACAAGTTTTAAGGTAATTTTTTATTATTATAACATTCTTTTTAACTTGAATTACCCTATATAACTTTAACCGCGGTAAATAAAAGTCAAAAGTTACTATTCACAAAAAATTATTTTTATCCTATTGAACCAAATTTTAATTACTAATAACAACCATGTATGTTGGATTTTTTAAATTCAATCCACAGAAGCGGTAAAATTTCATTTAAATGAAAATGTCAGTTTTTAACTACTACTTAGTGGTTTCACTATTCATCAAAAATTGAAGTTTTTCAAAAAAAATACCAAAACTTCAGCCTAAGATATATTTGATATTCTGAATTAAAAAATTATGTCTATTTTACCAAATTCAAAACATAGAATTTGGATTAATTAGTTTAAAATTAATTCCCATTATCAAAACAAATAGCATGTTTTTAAGAAACAATAACTATCAAAATATTGATACTTGTTTATGTCCAATTTCAAAGTGAAATTAATTCCAATGACCAAAATTAGATTAAATGGTAAAAACATAATATAATTACACTTTAAAACCAATTAAAAAAATAATCTAACCATATAAATAAATTAGATTAAAAGGCACTTTTGAATTAAAATACATTATTTTTCACTATTCATAAAAAATGAATTTTATCAGAAAAATACCAAAAATTTACCCAAAGTAAATTTTGATGTCTCAATTCTAAAGAAGAATTTTATTTGGTCAAATAGAACATATAAAAGTGACCAAAACTATATTTAAATAGGGTTCGCCATCAAAAGTCGGTAAATCGACCTTTTAAAGAATATTAGAGTATTTATGCTTAAAATTAGATTAATTCACATTTTAAGCCTATAAATTTTATTGTATAAATGTAAAAACATTTAACAAACATGTATAATCATATTTTAGTTAGTTATATTCATTCCCTCTAATACAATGGCTAGGCGTTAACTACAATTTAAAATAATATTATTATATTATTAGTGTGCAATGTAAAATTTCAAAGAAACTCATTGTTGTGTATCGGTCACGCCATCTAGAATATCAACCCCTTTAAAGTAAAATTAATATTTAATTCAAAAATATGAATAATTATGGAAAATGTATTATTCTTTATTTACCTGGGATGTTACATCCATACCTGAGTGAAAAACCAGGTTCTTACAGTTTTGATGTTTCTTGAGAGCATTGTTACTTCTCTCAGTGATATCAAAATATGAATTTATAAAAACCCGACTATACTAACTACTACCATGTAGAATATTGATGAGATAGGGCCGATCCCATGAGGAAAATGGCTATAAACATTCAATAGTTTTGATGTTATTTGTCATGATTTTACTAAAAATAAATTACTAAACTAATTGAGATTATTATTTTGGACTGACTCAAAAATATGGAAATAAGGATGAAGAGAAGGTATTTGATATCAAGGCATGTTTTTTCATATAAATAATTAATGGTGAGGTTTCTTGAGATAAATAGTTTTTCTTTTCATCCTCAGCTAGTACTATCCAAATTAGTTGGCTCCTCTCTCAAGGTCACCTATAACCGATTAAGATGCATGGTGATTAGTATCAGAACAGAAGGTGAAGTTCAGGTCATCTATCACTCCCCCACTTCCCTTTGACACATTGAGATTTTTTCCCTAAATATCATCACTTTTGTTATGAATTTATAGGATATTTTTTTTATGATTCAAAGTGATATTAAATTAAAATAGTGGTACTCGTCCCTTTTTATCAACTCACCTCTCCCTCAAATTCTTAGTTACCCATGATTAGTCTCTAAATTAATATGGATAATTTGTGTGTTTGAGGGAGATTAATAGAGTTAGTTATAAAATAAAAGTGTTGTGAAAAAGTTAAATCACATACCTTACTTTCATACTAAAATATGAATTCAAATTACACAACAAAAAGGAAAAAAGGAAAAAAAAAGAAATTCCTAATTATGTAACACATGGTTGATGATGATCCTTCCTCCACTCTTGCTTCATATACCGAATAGAGATCTTCTGTGACCCTCCTACATTGGAAATGGAACCACCTCCCAACTCTTGAAATTCTGATCTAGGTTCCCTCCCTCTAGGTCTGGGATCCTTTTTATATTAGCGGTTTCTCTCTATTTATAGAGAGAACTATATATCTTCTATATTTTAATATCTCGAGATAAGTTTATATCTTTTCAAATATTTCATATCTATAACTATACATTTTTATATGATTGACCTAGTCTTCTCATATCTCCACAATGGTCTTCCTCATATTATTTAAATCTTGTCTAGTCTTCCTAGTTTTTAGAGAGTGATAAAACCCTTTAATTGTAGGAAATTCCCCCATATATCAATCATTTTAAATCTCTCGAGAGTGTCAAATAATGAGCCTTGGATATCCTGAGAGTATTAGGCTTTTAAATTTGGTAGGTAACAGAACCCTATGTTATGGGTTTTCTTGTGGCAGAACAACCATGAATGGACATTCTATTGGGGCTCGGAGCCCAGTGCCGTAGCGGAAGTAGTCGTTTCAGAAAACACACAAAAAGAAGATAAGATTTCACCCAAAGGATTTTTATCACCCGAAGGAATTTTATACACATCACCCTAAGGACTTTAACAACACCTGAAAGCCTTTTACAATGCACCCAAAGGATTTTTCACTCGACACACGACACCCATGAATGTACCATTTTTGTTTGTACCGTCGATCATCACAACCGGGACACGCCGCTTGATCTCTGCAACCAAGAGGACTTTCGATACATGGCACTGTCATTGTCGTCATATTCAATCATTGTTGTCATTGACACGCCATCATCTTCGGTGTCATCACCTCTGCTCCATTTTTCTTCATCATCTTCGCTTCGTACCGATTACCACAAATGAAGCAACCCCTTTGCCACTCTCTCTTGGTGGCTACATCTTTTCTAGCCCACATTCCAAAACATGCTACTGCATCCTCTTATATAGACACTCAGCCCATATATCAAATTAATGTGGTTAAAATTCATAATTCCATCATTATTCCATCAATTAATATTGGTAATAACTCTTCATTAATGTTAGGAGAAAATCCTCCATTAATCTTGAGAAAATCCCTCCATTAATAATTTTCTCTCTCCTCGTTATTTAAATTTTAAATCAAAAATCCCAACACATTCATGGATAAGGTATAGCTCCATCATCTATAGTCGAAACTCCTCTCCTCTTAAAACTTGGTTCTGTTAAAAATAAACCCACCATGGTGCATTGAAAAGAGTCATGGCACAACCTCTTACTTTCTTTTCTTTATTGAACTTTTGAAACAATTGCTACGACGTAATGATATCCACCATAGCACAATGGCGCTTCCTCCTCTAAAACCTTTATATTATAATTTTCACACCCTCCACATTGTAGTAAACTAACCATGGTGTTTCCTCCTTCGATTCTAATTTTCCTTGAACACTACATCGTAAGGGAGAAGCCTGTAGTATAGTGGTCTTCAAAATGCTAGCAGTGAAAATCTCCTTACAAGGCAGACATTTCGGCTACATTATTATTTTTTAAAATCTCCACAATGGTCGTCTTAGGCTTAGGAGGTGATCCATGGTGATTTTGGGCTTTGATAATAGAGTTTGGATTGAGCCTGAGCTTCCCCAATGGTTCTTATATCATTTCTCAACATGTTCAGTGGTGGTATGTTAGTGTCGAGCATTACAAGAGGCAGAGGTGAAATGTACGATGAGGATGATGCGTGATTGGGATATTATGACACCATTTTGGTAATTTGGTAATATTACCCATACGTGGACACATCCCACATCGAAAGATCAGGTATCTGGGCTCCGCTATATATGTTAGTGCATTCCCTAATCACTCTGACAAGTCAAAGACCCTCGGTGTCATCGTGCACCACCTCATGATGGGGTAACTCTCCTCCAATAACTATGTGAACACATTTCCCACATACTGGCGTGTTCCTTCTTGAGGTTTGGATTCGTCGATTGGTCCTTGTTGGGCCTGTATATGGCTTGATTGGCCTTGATTAAGGGCTAGCATGGGTTAACCAATTTTTTGGCTAACCCCCCCCCCCCCATTTCCTACAAAATTATTTTAATTCTTTTTTTTTCCTTTTTCAAAATGACATTCCAAATTACAAAATACCCAAAAAAGAATATTATTAATTAAAACATGGGTTTTAAGAATTAAAAACAATAACATAAATTGATTGGAATTCTAAAAATTGTATGTACAAAATAAACTCATCAAATTCCCCACACTTAAATCATGGGTTGACTAATTTTTTGGCTAACCCCCCTCCCCATTTCCTAAAAAAGTATTTTAATTATTTTTCCCTTTTTCAAAATGACATTTCAAATTACCAAATACCCAAAAAAAGAATATTATTAATTAAAACATGGGTTTTAAGAATTAAAAAACAATAACATAAATTGATTACAATTATAAAAATTGTATGTACAAAATAAACTCATCAAATTCCCCACACTTAAATCATGCATGTCCTCAAGCATGCATCTCTACATTGAATTTAAAAATGAAAGCTTCATTCTACCAATATTTAAAATTCAGAATTAATGAAATAAAATAATTTTTAATGGGGGGATTCGAATGTAAAATAAAGAATATAATTTCAATTCATCATTAGACACAATGAATTTTGAAATTCCAAAAGAAAAATAATGAAACTTTTCATCTCTTCCATTTAAGTCATTTAATTCATCATTATTAACATGCCAAGTTTTGATATACCTTCCCTTTTTTTTATTCTATCATCACTTAAGGTAAAATTTAAATGTGAAGTTCTCCTCATACCTTGAGTATATGCACTAAACTTATTAATTTGAAAATGATCTACTTTATCCACTTGGTAGAGACAAATTTCACTAAATATAAAGAGGAATTTGAAATATTGATATAATTCTAAGGTTAAGGGATGGTATAAAATTAATGAATGAAATCATTAAGATAAAAAAATTAGGTTTATCTCTATGTGTTAATAATGATAAACAAAGTAAACACAATGATATTCTCCTCTCCAAAAAGTGACATCTTCCCCCACACTTCCCAAGCTCAAGTAAGGTCGTGATAAAAAACAAAATGAATGAGTTACCCCTTTATTTTTTTATTTTTTAAATTTTTAAATTTTTTGAAAATTAATCTAAGAAAAATATCACATCCACCACCCAACCCCAAATAATAAAAATCATTGGTCAAGTGATGGTGATTTTTGACACTCCATAACTTAACCCACATTTTTTCTTTTTTCTTTTCTAGAGGGGTGACCAATAAAAATAGTGAAGTGTGTCATGAACCTTCTTCTCAAAATCCAATGAGATACCACAATATTTTCTATCAATAAATTAAATCCCTCCACCCCCCCCCCCCACCCACACTTGAACTTTGAATATCATGAAAAATACTAGAGTAAGGGCAGGAATGGATAAATTGGCTTGAAATGTGGTTATTCCTATAAAAGGTCATTCATGATCTCTAAGGGATAAAAGGTGGATAAATGTTAGGTAGGTATCAAATAAAGTGGTTAAATCAAACAAAAATTTCTCAATCATCTTTTAATTGAATTTTTATAATCGTTGTTTTGATAAGATCAAAATCAAAATCCTAGTAGGTGACATGTCCCAAGTCCTCTCAAGAAAATTACTAAGAAAGATTTGAAATATTTGTCTTATAAACCTCTCAGGAATAAGAGCATGTAATTAAAGATAGTTTCTTTTTTTGTGTTCCCAGGTGCTTCATGGACTTGAAAAATTGAAATAGAGAATGTGCAATCCCTTTGCAATTAAAGATCAAAAATGATTGGGGAGGGAGGTTTCACTACATCCTAACATGAAATCTTAAACTAACAAAGTAAGTAAATAAAAATAAGGTCACCTCCCAAGAAGTGATTTTATTAAGGTCATTAAGATTTACCTTACCTATTGGATTATGTAATGGGAGTAGGTTATAGATCCAATCATCTCGTGTTGAATCAGTTCTGTCTTTGTGCACAATTTGGTGTAACTCTTCTATTGTTCCTCTTTCTAGAAAGCTCGTCTTCTTCTTATTGAGAGAAATATCAAGTAGTGAACAACCCCACTGTTAGGAATGAAAACTCATGGGAATCTAAGTAGGTTACCACTCTTCTTTTCCTTCTTTTAGTGGATATTGTGCATAAAATTCTATACTTAACTTCAAAATTTCGACTGTTACACTCTCTTCTTCTTCTTCTTCTTGGGGTTGCTCCTCCAGAAGATCCAAGGTAAAATTCCAAATACCAGTAGCCCCAATATCCTCCTCCTCCTCTTGATCTTATGTTTCAATAGTATAGGGTCCTTCTTCTCCTTCTTTTTCTTCCTTATCAACACTTAAGTAGGTGTCCTCCATGGAAAGTTCAGAATAAGCATCAAAAAAATGAATAACCACGGATTCGACCTCAAAATATATTATGATTTCAAATCACTCTTCAGAGTGGGATTCCTCCTTGGTTCCATATTCTAATTCCTCAGCTTCTTTATCCATATTTTCTACGATTAATGACCTTTTTTTAAATAGAAATTCCATGTTTCAAAGTGATTTTTTGAGATATGGGTGCGATTGTGGTTCTCTTGGGCTACCATAATGCTCTAATCATTGTCTGTAGATTCCCCTCTTGAGATTTTCAATCCATTGTGGGAGGATTGAAAGATTAATAGACAACTAGATGTGTTCCTTCATGTTTCTTATTCCTAGGACTAAAAACCAAAAACACCCAATATGTAAAATTTAAAAGGAACCAAATCTAGAATCAAAAAACAAAAAAAGTGTGAGAAAAAAGAATTGTTTAACTATTGAATTTATAAATGTATATTATCTAGAAACGACGTTGGTTTTTGATGTCTCCCAAGATCTTCGTTACTTATCTCGATGATATCAAAATACGAATTTATAAAAACCCGACCATACTATCTATTAGGACATAGAATAGTGATGAGACAGGGTCAATCCCATGAGGAAAAGGGATATAAAAAATCAATAGTTTCGACGGTGTTTTTCATGATTTTACTAAAACTAAATTACTAAACCAATTGATATGATTGTTTTGAATTGACTCAAAAAATATGAAAATAAAGAAAAAGGGGAGAGAGTTGGTATCGAGGGATTTTTTTCATTTAAATAATTAACCATGAGATTTCTTGAGATAACTAGTTTTACTTTTCAGCCTCATCTAGTATTATCCAAATCAGCCAGCTCCTCTCTCGAGGTTTCCCATAACTGATTAAGATGAGTGGTGATTATTCTTAGAATGGAAGAAAAAGGTAAGGTCGGTTCTCACTTTCCCACTTCCCTTTACCAAATTGAGGTTGGTCCACTAAATGCCATCGTTTTCATTGTGCATTTAGAGGATATTATTTTTTATGATTCAAAGTGATATTAAATTAAAACAATGGTCCTTAACCATTTTTATCAACTCACATTTCCCTTGAATTCTTAGTTACCCATGATTAATCTCTCAATTAATATGGATAATTCATGTGTTTTGGGGAAATAAATAAAGTTAGTTCTAAAATAAGTGTTGTAAAAAAGTGAAAACACGTACCTTGATTTCATACTGAAATATGAATTCAAACTACACAACAAAAAGGAAAAAAGGAAAAAAATCATAATTATGCAGCACATAGCTGATGACGATCCTTCCTCCACTCTCACTTCAGATGCCAAATAGTAATCTTTCACGGGCCTCCTATGTTGGCAGTGGAACCACCTCCCAGCTCTTGGAATTCTGATATAGGTTTCCTCCCTCCGAGTCTAGAATCCTTTGCACAACAGTGGTTTCTCTCTATTTACAAATAGAATTATCTCTCTTTTTATCTTTGAACCTCCAGAGAGAAGTTTCACTCTTTTCAAAATTTTCATATCTCTAACTGTATATTTTTATGGAGTGATAAAAATTATTTAAAGCTTGGTCTAGTCTTCCTGGTTTTTAAGGAGTGATAAAACCCTTTAATGGCAGGTGAGTCCCCCATATATCAATATTTTTAAATCCCCCACAAGTCTCGGCCAATGCACCTTGGATAGCCTGAGAGTATCAAGCTTTTAAAGTTGACAAGTAACAGAACCCTATATCGTGGGATGTCTTGTGGCAGCATTATAATGACCCAAAGTTTTCAATGAAAATTTCCCTTCTTATAAATATGTCATAAAATAACATGAAAACACAACATAATGAACTACTAAGTGCTAAGTGGCCTTTAAACATAAGTTTTTTACTTCTGTGTTTGGAATTTCGAAAATCTGATATACATGGTTGCAATCAGTAAGTTATTTGGAGTTCGATAAGAAAAACTTAATTTTTGGTGAATAGTAACCTACCCTTATGAATAGTAACATACCCTTATGATTAGTGAAATACCCTAATGAATAGTAACCTTACCTATGATAGTCATAAAATAATATTCAAGTGAAATTATGATGTACCTATATTTTAGAATAAGTAAATGAAAGTTTTAAAACTGGTTTTTAATAATAAATTATAATTTTAATTAAATATTAAATTAATCATATTTAGAAAATTATTTTTGAAAAATGGACTTCATTTTTGGATTCTACACGTCGAAAAAT
The DNA here is from genome assembly GCA_963277665.1 of Viscum album. NCBI lineage: Eukaryota > Viridiplantae > Streptophyta > Magnoliopsida > Santalales > Viscaceae > Viscum > Viscum album. The sequence goes on from OY728151.1 coordinate 1,998,402,456, forward strand.
GGTTAGGGTAAATTTTTGGTATTTTTCTAAAATACTTGAATTTTTTATTAATAGTAGAATCTAATAATTCACTATAAATGCTAAATAATGGATTAATTGAGTCATTGATGATGATCTGCTGATGTAAGACCATTTGGTTCGAATTCACATGCATTTATTACTATTCTTGGTCATGCGATACTTACTATTCCTTGTCTTTTGAGGAAATAATAAACTAATGATTAAAAAATTATGAAAACCCTACTCTCCTCCACTATACCCCCCCCCCACACTTCCTCCTCTCTTCACTCCTGTCAAGCCTTGTGTCTTGCCAATATTCTTCCCAAATGTCTCCCCAAGATCCTCCCCCACTTCCAAAATCTCCTAGCCTCTTCAAAATACCAAAACCTCTCCCCTTAAGAGGTTCTCAAAGGAGGAAGTCTCAAGAGGTCATTAATAACAAGTGGAGGACACCACCGGAATTAAGGTAAGGGATTCTATCCTTTTCACTCTTAATCAATATTGTTCTCTATTCTATGCCTTTTTCTGTAATACCAACTGATGGGTTATATTTTCTCACCTCCCCCATACTGCCCTAATGTTTTATAAGTGATGAGAAACCCCTTATCTCTCTCATCAAGCCCTCTTAGTTACACCCAATACCATGTCGATAAACCATAATGGATTCTACCCGAACTTCCTTTATTCCATAAGGTTGCTCTATATTTTTTTTACCAAAATTTAGTTGTCTTTTATTTTTATGTAAAAATTTTACATTCTGTTTATATGCTCCAAAATCATGTGTAACGTCCCGGATCCGGGTGCCACTCAACGGGTGCCCCAAACCCGGTTGTTCACATGACCTCAAGCGCATTTCCCCAAACGTCAGAGGCTGCCGACTAGCAGCGAGGGCCCAGGTCTGATAGTGGGGAAACTATGCCCTCATTTTTCAAAGTGTAGCGTAGCGGAAAAGATAAATAACATACAACAGCGGAAGTAGTAAACAATATACAACTGAAATGGATAACGGAGTAAAAGAGAACCAGCAGTCATATATATCAAGATGCAACATGTCACTAATTCTATAAAAACAGCCAGAATATGATATACTATAATACAATACAATACAACTCAAAGTACAAGGTACATCTAAATGAAACAAATAAGAGAAAATAAAACGCAGCAGCATCGCAAGCCAAGGCTCGGTCCCATGCTCTCTAACTCCTCTACTAAAATCATGTACCTGTATAGGGACCCTTACCCCTGTCGACACCTACAACAATATAGTCTGTTTGGGCCGAAGACATGACCCAAACAGGGTGTGAGAAATAAATCCCAGTAGGCACCCACCAAAGGCCCGTGCCCAACTGTCGGTGAAAATGTGTAACAGCAGTGTGCAAAAATAAATGCAGTAAACTAGTAAGTACTCAAAAGTAACTATTAATACCAGTTTCAATGCCATTTTAATTATTACTTATTACCTCCAAGATTGTGCTTCGGCTTGGCAGGTATAACATAGGAAAAGATTTTAAATAGTTATGTCCTTAGACATTCTATCCTTACCCTCAGGTAACAAAATCAGTACCTGCAGGTGATTGCCCTCAGGCATAACGATCATTGCCCTCGGGCACAGAAACCACTGCCCTCAGGCATAAACAAAGGTTACCCTCAGGCTAACCAAACACTACCCTCGGGCTAAGTAACACTACCCTCAGGCTAAGTAAAACACTACCCTCAGTTTAAAGGAAAACACTGCCCTCGGGTTAATAGAACCGGGCCAAGCCCAAAGCATAACAACAATTTATATAAACTTTCTCTCAAGAAAAGAAATGCACAATATAATCATGGCATACCCTCGGGTATCCTGGACAAATGGCTAAACAGAGGAATGCACCCCTAGGGTGGTCCTGGATCCAAGAAGTGATCCCAAACAGCAGTTTAAACTCATCATTAAATTATCTATACAATTCTAGATATCTTTTCAGCAAATTCCATAGCCATACGACACCCCAACATGGGTTCGTAGCACAACGGTACACAAAAACACACAGTAGTTGGAATTTAAACACCAGACCACCTACCTCGATCACCCCTGATCGGTATACGTGAACGATTCCTCCTGGAACAAATGAGAACGGTGTTGATCTGAGGTGAACATAATCTCGTTCAAACTAAAATAACTTCCCCTTAGGAAAGAATTGGTAAGAAAGGCACTAGGAGAAGGAAGGGCTTACCCGTGCGGTCCCAACGTGATCGACAGAAGCGGAAACGGATTCTCGGTGTGTAGTCGTAAGATCCTCCTAGCTCTGGCCATCCCTCCCGCTCTCCTCCATCATTCTAAGCTTCCTTTGTGAACAGAGGAGGATACTGCCTGTTTTAAGTGAAAAAAACAAACTGCACGGTGTGTACTCTCAAGTACACAGCGTGTACTTATCATTTTGTTAACTGTTCCTCTAGCGGCTTCTTTCCACTGCGGCACTGTTCAACGGTCGACATGAGTACACAGCGTGTAGTCCTGATTACACAACGTGTACTATTGCTCCGCTGGCTGCTGCCTCCACCACCTTACTGTTCACCTTCCAACTGAATACACGGCATGTAAATACCCTATACACGGCGTGTAGTCGGTTTTTACACCCTTCATCACCGACAGGCCTACACGCCCTGTGTACTCATCCCACACGGCCAAAGTACACAGCGTGTGGAAAAGTACATGGCGTGTAGTCACAAAATTTTGGATTTTCCCCATTTTCCTTATTTTATCAAAAACACTTGAGAAAAATGGGAAAGAAGAGACCCATACATCAAAATGAAGAACCGTGTTCTTAAAAACTTACCCCCTTAAATCAATTCGTCCCCGAATTACCCTTCCATGGGTGGAGAAGATAAAGCTCAGAAAAAATCTGGCCACTGAGCACGTACCTTGGTCTCCCGCTCCCAGGTTTCGTCCTGCACTCGACCATACTGCCATAACACTTGAACAAGAGGAACTGACCGGCCTTAGAGAACCTTCATGATCCTATCAACAATACGAATTGGATGCTCCTCAAGGGACACATCGACCTGAAGCTCAACCCCCTCAGGCTGAAAAATGTGAGACGGGTCTGAATGGTAGCAGCGTAGCTGAGATACATGGTAGACGTTGTGCATGGTCTATTACCTCTGTGGTAACTGCAACCGGTAGGCAACCGACCCGACTCTCTCCAGAATCTCAAACGGCCCCACATACCTCAGTGAAAGTTTACCTTGTCTCTTGATCTTCCTGTGTCCCAACCTCGGCAAAACAGGTAAGAAAACCTGATCCCTGACCACAAACTCCAAAGGTTGTCTACGACAATCAGTGTAAGATTTCTAATGAGACTGTGTAGTAGCCATCCGCTTTCGAATCAACTGGACCTGCTCTGAAATCTCTTGCATGAGACGCGGCCCCAGTAAAGCTGCCTCACCTGCCTCCAACCAGCACAAAGGTGATCAGCATGGCCTACCATATAAATCCTCGTAAGGTGCCATCTCAATAGTTTCCTAAAAACTGTTATTGTAGGAAAACTTGACCAGGGGTATATGCTTATCCCAAGAGCCCCCAAAGTCTAGGAAGCATGCACGCAGCATGTCCTCTAGCACCTGTATCACATGCTCTGACTGGCCATCGGTCTGAGGGTGGTAAGTTGTGCTCAGAAGCACCTATGTACCTAGTTCCCTCTGAAAACTCTGCCAGAAACGAGACGTAAAGTGGGCGTCCCTATCAGAAATGATAGAACGAGGGACCCCATGAAGACGTACTACCTCCCATATATAAAAATTTTTGAGCTCGTCCACACCGAAGGTCTCCTTGATCGGCAAAAAGTGAGCTACCTTCATAAGTCTATCTACAACAACCCACACGACATCACTGCCTCGAGGTGACCTCAGCAACCCAGTCACGAAATCCATCGCGACATCATCCCATTTCCACTTCGGAATGGGTAACTGCTATAATAGTCTGGCTGGTCTCTGATTCTCCGCCTTCACCTTCTGATAGGTGGAACATATCGTAGCAAAACCATCTACCTCTCGTTTCATACCCGGCCACCAGTACTGACGTCTCAAGTCACGGTACATTTTGGTAACTCCGGTATACACTTCCCAAGCTGAAGCATGGAACTCTCACATTATCTCCTCATGTATATCCTCTAGAACCCACACTCATACATGGAAACGCAATACCTCATCACCGCCTATCATCCATCCAAGAGGAGGGCCCTCACTTGCCACCGACTCCTGTAGAAATAGGCCTTCTGAATCTGGTAGTTGTCTCATCCTCACTCTATCCAGGAGGGTAGAAGTCACAGCTAAAGAGGAAAGATAGGTTTTCCCCTGACTATCGTGCACCTCCAAATACATCTTAGAGAACAAAGCCATAAGCTGCCACTCACCACTGGCCTCCTGCACTGTCTGTGTCTGAGTCTTCCTACTCAGTGCATCAGCTACTGCATTACCCTTACCAGGTGTATAGGAAATCTCAAAGTCGAAGGACTGAAGTTATTCGACCCACCTTTGTTGTCTTAAATTCAGGTCACGCTGGGTAAAGATATATTTGAGACTTGTGTGGTCAGTGAAAACCACAAAATGTTCTCCCAAGAGATAATGACTCCAACAGTGCAACGCATGAACAACTGTAGCCAACTCGAGGTCATGTGTAGGGTAATTCCTCTCATGTGGCCTCAACTTCCGAGACCCGTATGCAATAACTCAATCGCCCTGCATCAATACTGCTTCCAGCCCAATACCTGATGCATCTCAGTAAACTGTATAGCTCTTCCCTTGCTCTGGAAGTATTAGGACTGGTGCTGATGTCAAATTTCCCTTCAGCTCCTGAAAGGCTATCTCGCAAGCTTCTGACCAAACGAACTTCACTCCCTTCTTAGTCAAACCCATCAATGGTGATGCTAAGTGGGAGAAATCCTATATAAAATGCATGTAGTAACCAGCCAGCCCCAAGAAACTCCGTATCTCAAACACGTTCTTAGTATGATCCTAGGAAACTACTGCTCTCACCTTCTCTGGGTATATCGCAACTCCTGCATCTGAGATAATATGACCCAAGAAGTGAATCTGGTCCATCCAAAAGTGGCACTTTGAGAGCTTAGCATATAGATGATGCTCTCTCAATGTACTTAGTATGATCTCAAGATGGGTGGCATATTCGTGTCGAGTGTGAGAGTACACCAAGATTCCATCCATGATGACTACTATGAAAGAATCCAGATAGGGGTGGAACACACGATTCATAAAATCCATGAAAACTACTGGCGCATTTTTAAGTCTGAACGGTATAACCAAGTACTCGTATAGACCATATCTTCTCTGAAAATCTGTGAGCAGTACATCAGATGGTCTAATGCATAACTGATGATATCTGGACCTCAAGTCAATCTTCAAGAACACTCGTTCTCCTTGAAGTTGATCAAAAATGTCATCAATCCTTGGTAAGGGATATCGGTTCTTAACCGTCAACTGGTTTAGCTTCCGATAATCCACACAAAGTCTGAGGGTACCGTCCGCCTTCTTAGAAAACAGGACAGGTGAACCCCAAGGAGAAGTACTGGGTCGGATGAAACCCTTTGCCTGCAACTCCTCCAACTGCCTCTTGATCTCCTACAACTCAGGTGTGGCCATCCTATAAGGAGGAATGGACACTGGTGTCGCTCCTGGCATAAGCTCAATAGATAAATCCACCTCACGCTCGGGAGGTAGACCTGAAAAGTCGTCCGGGAAGACATCCCTAAAACAATCAACCAATAGAGGGAAATCCTTCTGACAAGTTCCCGGATCATCCAGATATAAGCTCGCAATCTGGGTCGTCACACCTCCTCACCCACGATGCTCAGGTCCATCTCGGCTCGCCTGGACATCCCATTCGCCCTTGTATAGAAACTCTCTACCCTCTGGTGACGTGAAACTCACCCTATGACGATAGAAATCTACAAAGGCTCTAAAGGAACCAACCAGTCCATCCCAAGAATGACATCATAAGCTGTCATCTCTAAGAAATAGAGATCCCATAGAAAGTGACATCCACCAACCTCAAGGGGGCACTCCCTGCACTGACGTAGACTAGCTGTTCTAGTCCCCAAAGAAGTATCTAGCATCATAATATCATAAGAAAAAGACACACAGAGCCCAAGGCTCTCCATAACGGCCATAGATATAAAACTATGTGTAGCACCAGTATTGAAAAGTACTGAAGATAAAACAGAAGTTACTAGAATAGTACCTCTGATAGTAGAAGGTTAGAGATCCTGCTCCTGTTGGGTCTGTTGCACTGCATATGTCTGCCCAGTGTCGCATCCCTACGACACAGCCTAGCTACCCTGATATGACCCTCCCTGCTTCCTCTAAGATCATGGTGTCTGGCTACCACGGCCATGACCACCATCTCTACCTGTATGCCCAGACGTATTCTAGTTCCCCGACTGGTAAGAAGCTGTTGGTCCTACTCCCGCACGCGGAGTCTGCATAGAACCCCTCTCACTAGTCACTAGTAGAAATGCCCTGAAAAAGCGTTGTAGATGACCCATCTTGTCGTAAGCTCGACACTCCACTGGGTCTCGTGGACACTGAGGTCTCTTGTGCCCCTTTCTACCACACTGGTAGCAAATGACCTGGCCACCTGAAGAATTCTGCTGACTAGCACTGCCACCATGGGAGAAAATCATCTACCTCTTCCTCTTGACAAAAGAAATAGTATCTATAACCGGTGTCGAACTGCCCTGTCCCACACCACTAGTTTCCCGCAGGTTTCACTTGGTAATCAGTGCCTGGTTCACAAAATCATGTACAGTAGGAAGCCTGAAAAAATTCACCAGTGCTCGGATGTCACTCCGAAGACCATCCTCAAAGCATCTAGCCCTCAACTCCTCATCACCCACTAGGACGGGTGCAAAATGCTGAAGCTTAATGAAGCGATCATAATAACCCATCACTGACATGGCACCCTGCTGCAGATTCATGAACTCTCGAGCTCGATCTACTCGTAACATCTCCAGGAAGAAGAAGTCATAGAAGGTTGCCTGAAAATCTCCCCACGCCATGTCCCGGTGATGCTCAGACTGGGTGGTAACATCCCACCACCTCTTGTAAGAATCACACAGCATGTATGTAGCGAGCTTAACCCTCCTTCCAGGAGGCGTCTCCAGATGCTCAAATATCATCTGCATCGAATCCAACCATGACTTTGCAGCCTGCAGTCTGTCATCCCCTGAAAATGTAGGCGGATGCTGCTGTTGGAAGATACGAGTCAGCTCTACCATAGATGTGGCGGCTTGCAGTGCTCCCTAGAAGGTCTATATGAATCGCATAAAGCCTTAACAGAATTGTGCCTTCGCACCTGTGTCTGGTATAATAGTTGACGCCACATCTAGCATTATTGGGGGATCCACTGGTAGCCCATGGCCCACCATCTCAGGAGTAAAATTGTCACCGCTCTCCTGGAAAACAACCGGTGGTTGTCTCGGTGGCATGACTTTACAAGGTCAAACACACACCTTAAATCAAGATTATCAAGGACCAAAACAAGGGGTGTAAGAAGGGAACACGGGAAGAAAAGCATTCAAGTTTCACAAAACTTGACTAAACGACATTTATAATTACTACACAGTGTGTTGTCACATGTCATCCACATGGGCGTGTACTCCAGCTAAAACTGGTCGTGTAACACCCCAACTACACGGCATGTTGTCTCAACACACGGCATGTACTTTAATCCTTCTTCCCTGCCTGAGTCCTTCCACACGGCTCTACTAAAACAAGACTACACGGCGTGTTCAGAGGTCGACATGGCATGTACTCTACAAGCTTTCATCGGACCATGTTGCTCTTCACATGGCCTATGTACCCAGGTCACACTACACGGTGTGTTCCAAAAAGACACGGCATGTTGAAAGAATCCCCAGACCAACCCGTGTTGCTCACTACACGGTCGTCTACACGACTGACACTACACGGCGTGTTCCAGGTGGACACGATGTGTACTAGGAAAGATAACATCGACCCGTGTTTTTCATGACACAGCCAGGTACCTGGGTCAGACTACACAAAGTGTTCAAAGTAGACATGGTATGTATGTCTTAAGGTTTCCTCCGACCATGTTGTTAGTTACACGGGCAGACACTGGGTCTACACTACACGGCGTGTACAATCGGTACACGGCGTGTTTCCCCAAACCATTCCCTACCCCGTGTCCTTGTCCACATGGCCTATGACACGGGAAGAGACTACACGGCGTGTACTAAGGGTACACGACGGGTACTCAAAAAGTTTTCCTTTCTTCCCGAATAGAAGAACACACGGCGTGTGTCCATAGAACTACACGGAGTGTTTCCTGGGTTTTCTGAATAATAAGCCTTAGAAACTACTCCATAACCCAGAAAAACTCTGAAACAAACACCTAAGTTCCAAATTCCGATCTGTGAGGGGCCATACTCCCCGCGAATCAAAGCTTGGCATCTTACACATGTTATAACAAAGTAAACACGTCAATGATCAACAAAATTCCAGTCATTGAGGGCCCATACTCCTAAAGAAACAGATTTTGGAGTTCATTCTATCAAAACCTCACAAAAAATACTCTATCAAATAGCAGGTATTTATCAAAACATCTATCACAACAACATGATTTTTAAGCACAACAACTATCACAACAACATGAAATTTCTAATACACCTACATGGCATGGAAAGAATGCATGACATGTGATTTCTAGAATGTGCCTAAATGATGCATGAGATGGAATACCCTCATCTCATCGGGTTACAACTAAATAGAACCCAAGTATAACATATAAAAAGCACGCCATAAGTGTGTCACCGAATGATGAAAATCAAATCAACTCTAAAATTTCAAAACCAATAATAATTTCAATAACTGAGGTAGACTGGATTTTCCCTGTGCATGGGTTAGCTACTCCCGGGCACAACTTATTACCAACTACCTTTTCCATCCTATCCCTGACTAAGGCTCCAAACAGTAATTCAAAGAAAATAACGCCTCTGATACCACTTTGTAACGTCCCGGATCCGGGTGCCACTCAACGGGTGCCCCGAACCCAGTTGGTCACATGACCTCAAGTGCATTTCCCCAAACTCCAGAGGTTGCCGACTAGCAATGAGGGCCAAGGTCTGATAGTGGGGAAACTATGACCTCATTTGTCAAAGTGTAGCGCAGCAGAAAAGATAAATAACATACAACAGCGGAAGTAGAAAACAATATACAACTGAAATGGATAACGGAGCAAAAGAGAACCAGTAGTCATATATATCAAGATGTAGTATGTCACTAATTCTATAAAAATAGCCAGAACATGATATACTACAATACAATACAATACAACTCAAAGTACAAGGTACAGCCAAATGAAACAAAGTAGATAAAATAAAACGCAGCAACATCGCAATCCAAGGCTCGGTTCCATGCTCTCCTACTCCTCTACTATAATCATGTACCTGTATAGGGACCCTTTCCCCTGTCGACACCTACAGAAATATAGTCTGTTTGGGCAGAAGACATGACCCAAACAGGGTGTGAGAAATAAATCCCCGTAGGCACCCACCAAAGGCTCATTCCCAACTGTCGGTGAAAATGTGTAACAGCAGTGTGAAAAAATAAATGCAATAAACTAGTAAGTACTCAAAAGTAACTATCAATACCGGTTTCAATGCCATTTTAATTATTACTTATAACCTCCAAGCTTGTGCTTTGTCTTGGTAGGTATAACATAGGAAAACATTTTAAATAGTCGTGTCCTCAGACATTCTATCCTTACCCTCAGGTAACATAATCAGTACCCGCAGGTGATTTCCCTCAGGCATAACGATCATTTCCCTCAGGTAGAGAAACCACTACCCTCAGACATAAACAAATATTACCCTCAGGCAAACCAAACACTGCCCTCAGGCTAAGAAACACTACCCTCAGGCTAATAGAATCAGGCCAATCCCAAAGCATAACAACAATTTATATAAACTTTCTCTCAAGAAAATCAATTCACAATATAATAATGGAATACCCTCAGGTATCCTGGACAAACGGCTAAACAGAGGAATGCACCCCCGGGGTGGTTCTGGATCCAAACAGTGATCCCAAACAGCAGTCTAAACTCATCATTAAATTATCCATAAAATTCTAGATATATTTTTAGAAAAGTTCACACCCATAATACACCCCTACATGGTTTCGTAGCATAACGGTACACAAAAACACACAACAGTTGGAATTTAAACACCAGACCACCTACCTCGATCACCCCAGATCGGTATATGTGAACGACGCCTACTAGAATAAATGAGAATGGCTCATATCTAAGGTGAACATAATCTCGTTCAAACTCAAATAACTTCCCCTCAGAAAAGAATTGGTAATAAAGGCACTAGGATAAGGAAGGGCTTACCCGTGCGGTCCCAACGTGATCGACAGAAGAGGAAACGGATTCCCAGTGCACATTTGGGAGATCCTCCTAGCTCTGGTCATCCCCCCCTACTCTCCTCCGGCATTCTAAGCTTCCTCTGTGAACAGATGAGGCTACTACCCATTTTAAGCGAAAAAAACAAACTACACGGTGTGTACTATCAAGTACACGGCATGTACTTCTCATTTTTTTAATTGTTCCTCTGGCAGCTTCTTTCCACCATGGCACTATTCAATGGTTGACATGAGTACACGACATGTAGTCCTGATTACATGGTGTGTACTGTCGCTCCGCTGGCGGCTGCCTCCACTGCCTTACTGTTCACCTGCTGATTGAATACACGGCGTGTAAATACCCTATACACGGTGTGTAGTCAGTTTTTACACCCTTCATCACCGACAGGCCTACACGCCCTGTGTACTCATCCCATGCGGCCAAAGTACATGACATGTGGAAAAGTACACGGCGTGTAGTCACAAAATTTGGTATTTTTTCCCATTTTCCTTATTTTATCAAAAACACTTGAGGAAAATGGAAAAGAAGAGACCCGTACCTCAAAATGAAAAACCGGATTCTTAAATCATGTTCTAAGATCCATCTCTCATTCTCTTTCGAGGATATAAATTCTTTTAAGTGAATCCATCCTCGATACTTCTCAATAAGCACACTCGTTTTAAAGGAACTTCCCGAATTTTTACCCAATTTCAAGTGCACTCTATCCTCTATTTTAAGACACCATTGTCTTTATAAAATCAATATTTTTATTATGAAAACCTTCTTGGTTCAATTCTAGTTTTATATAAAATAATGCCCTCTTTACTATTTTAAAAGCTCCATAGTATTTTCCTTAAAACCACACAAAAATATTTTAATGCTAATGTTTCTCAAATAAATTTCTTATATGTTGTCACTTCTATTTGTTACCACCTACCATGTTTATAAGGACCCAGCCATAAACCTTACTTAATATTGAATTAAATGAATAATTCACATTGAGGATCTTTTCAGGTTTAGAGTTTTAGAGAATTAGGACATAACTATTACATCTCAAAAGATTACAAAGTATACATTTCTACATAGTTTCCATTTTTTTTACAAAACATGAACTCCTGAAAAAAAGAGTCATGTCTAGTTCCATGTTTAAGACAACATGAATTTTTCTTGATCCCATCCTTGACCCTATTCTACATTATATCCTGTGAAAAACATTTCAAAAACTTGGGATGAGCATAAAAAGATCAGTAAGGGATATATAAGGAATGAAAACTGTTAGTTTTTTCAAAACAACAAGTAAACCATGAATACATTAACATAAGTAATACTTTTCACCTTTATGAAGTAGTAAATACTCTTCACTAAATAAAAGATCATTAATTACCCTTTTGTAACCAAAATATTACCATAAAACTCATATAAAGAACACATAACATATAAAGGTAACTTGGGACATAAACATACTTAAATGGAATAATCATACGGTCGACTTCCACAGATATCACTAAATAGAATAGCCATACAGCCGACTTCCATACCCAATGCATTGGAGGTTATAACGTAACCACCCATCCTGGTATTCACGGCACCACCCATCATTTGGTTTATCACGTAACCACCCATCAAATGTTCAAGTACCATTATAAAATCATAACACATAAAACAATTATAAAGGAAAGAAAAAAAATTCCACATTTCAATAAAAATATATCACTTAAATATATTGACATAAAAAATCCATTATCAAAACCATTTTCAATACCAAAATACATAAAATATTATATGGTAATTATTTACTTTTAAAAATATTACGGCTTGTTGAGGAATCCAAAGATCAAATAATACTCACGGCGGAAGAAAAGGTCATTGTCATCGCTTACGTTAAAAGAAACATTCCTTTTTTTCGTTTAATAAAACTCTTCGTAGAAAAATATTCCCTTTGAAAATTCAAGGGTTTTTATACAGCTTATAAAAGAAAGTCTTATATTAGAACAAAATATGCCTCAATGAAAGGAGATTGAGACGAAGTCCCTTACCTCGTGTCCGACTTGACTTGATCGCTCTTTAATCTCTTGAATAATAAACTAAAGTTAATTTATACTTTCTTAAGAACCTTTTTCAAGTTTATTATTCCTTTTATATCACTTATTTCCATGTTATAAACATTATGTAATCATTTAAGTTAATAATGTTCATTTTTTCGATATTTGGTACTTAAGTCAAAAATGGACTTCTTACAATTACATGTTGTTCATGTGGTCAAAGGTTCATTATATACAGAATTGTATTAATTATTTGGATATCATATATATCATATATATCCATCATATACATGTATTTATAATATTACATAACATTTATAGGTAAGAAATGAAATGCACCATTTATGGAGATGGTAAGACGTACGTACACATGAACGCTACTTTCATTTCTATTTAGTATTTAATGGAATGAAATCATAATGATATAAAGGTATATTATAATTCCAGTATAATATCATATATAATATTATTAACTCCATCCTTTATACCTCCCACATATGGCATTAACGATTCAAATCACTTTGAGGGGGCGGTAGTCCACACTTCCTAAAAAGAAATTATCGCGTTTATCTATTATGGAAACCACAAAGGTATACCATAAATGAAAAATACAGAGGCATAAGGAAAACATAAACATAATATATATCATATATAAATACAGTGATATATTAATGGCCACCATGAAATGTGTTAATAGAAGATTGAACAATCATCATTTCGTGAGGCAGTAATTCGCCATCCACAGAAACAGTATGTTCTTTAACCATTAGACGAAAGTGTGTGTAAGTGTAGATATAATAATTATCATTAAAACATCCTAGTATATTTAATATACTAGTTTTGTTACAAAATAAAGGAATAAAAATAGTTTAGGGGTTGGAGAAGCAAAATAAAACAAAAGAACATAAGAGAAGACATTACCTTTAAATCGGGTAACTCCCTTTGGTTTGAAACAAAAGGGTTTCTTGAAGAGCTTTATGCCTAAGGTAAGGCTTATAGGATTAAGATACAGATATTGGTAGATTATTTGAATAGAGTTTGTATGAGCCAAAGGGCTTGAGAAGTGTGTGAAATGGGTAGGAAGTGGGACTTTTTATAAGGGAGAGGAGGGGCTCTTTTGGTAAGCATGAAACTATTATTTTATTATATAATGATTTTTGGTTTCTAAAGATCCAAAAATTATTAAATTCAAAGATAAGGTGGACTATGTTCGAAATAAAATCATCCAATAAGAATTGGACAAGTGTTGGATATTATTTTAAACATTATATTCTTATTTATTTAAATCATTCATTAATGACGTAAACATTGCATCATCATTGTGTCATAAATAATTTTATTTATTTGATGTCTAAAAATTATAAAAAAATTACCATGTTGTAGGAAATATTTTTATATTTCTAATGAATATATATATTAAAATATATAAATTATATAACTCCATGTAAAAATTGTTTTAGTAAAACAATACATGTTTGTGATATTTTTATTTTTACTTTAAATAAAAGGTATTAATGTCATTATCTTACCCAAGTGGCTCCATGGGGTCCCATAAATTGACCCATGGATTTTATTGGTCGGCCATGACTCATCCAATAAGTGTAGGACATGTGTCAAGGTGATTTCATATTATTATAACATTATTTTTACCTTAAATTACACTAATTACCTTTAATCGCGATTAATAAAACTTAAAAGTTACTATTCGCCAAAAAATTATTTTCATCCCATTGAACCAAATTTTACTTACTAATGAAAACCATTTATGTCGTATTTTTTAAATTCAATTCACAGATGTGGTAAAGTTTCATTTAAACGAAAAATTCAGTTTTTAACTACCACTTAGTGGTTTCACTATTCATCAAAAATTGAAGTTTTTCAGAAAAATACCAAAAGTTCACCCTAAGCTATATTTGATATTCCGAATTCAAAAATGATGTCTATTTTACAAAATTCAAAACATATAAGTTTCATTAATTAATTTAATAATTAATTCCCGTTTTCAAAACAAATAGCGTGTTTTTAAGAAACGATATCTATCAAAAGATTAACACTTGTTTAAGTCCAAATTCAAAGTGAAATTAATTCCAATGACCGCCATTGGATTAAATGGTAAAAATATATTCTAATTTAACTTTAAAACCAATTAAAAAGATAATCTAATCATATAAATAAATTAGATTAAAATGAGGTTTTGAATTAAAATACAACATTTTTCACTTATTCATTAAAAAAGAACTTTATCGGAAAAATAACAAAAACATACACAAAGTAAATTTTGATGTTCTGATTATAAAGAAGGATTTTATTTGTTCCAATAGAATGTATAAGAGTGACCAAAACTATTTTTAAAGAGGGTTCTCCATCAAAAGGCGATAAATCAACCTTTTAGTGAATATTAGAGTATCTATGCCTAAAATTGAATTATTTACTTATTTTAAGCCTTTATATTTTATTGGATAAATGTAAAAACATTTAAAAACATATATAATCATATTTTAGTTATTTCTATTCATTCCTGCCAATACAACGGCTACGTGTTAACTACCATTTAAAAATAATATTATTATATTATTAGTGTGCAACGTAAGATTTCAAAGAAACTTGTTGTTGCGTATCGGGTACGCTATCGAAAATAGCAACCCCTTTAAAGTAAAATTAATATTTAATTCACAAATATTAATAAATATGAAAATGTATTATTCTTTATTTACCTGGGATGTTACATCCTTCCCCCCTTTTGGGAATTGCGTCCTCGCAATTGTATTCACGTATCAAAATAAGTGGGGTATTTATCCCTCATAGCATTTTTAGATTCTCACGTTGGATCTTCAACCATATGGTTTTTCCATAAAACCTTAACCTGATAAATTGCCTTATTTCGCAACACTTGCTCTCTTAGGTCAAGAATCTGGATTGTTTGTTCTTCATAAGAGATATTCTCTTCCAACTGAACTACCTCTGGGCTCAAAACATGAGATGGATCTGGCATATTGTAATGGCTCAGACCTCTCCAGCCCATTACTTTGTCAAAAATAAGGTCAAGAAGTGTTCTGGAGGGTAAAATGGACTTTTCCCACACTTTCCAGAATTTTGAAACTACGCACCGTGTAGTTTGAGTACATGTCATGTATCCCCTTTCTGGGTATACCCTGTGTTGCAAGCCGTTTCCTCTCCGTGTGAAGTAAATGAGTACACGCCATGTAGTGTAACTACACGTCGTGTACCACCTTGTCGGGTATACCCCGTGTTGAAGGTCATATCCTTGCTGTGTGAAATAATGGGTGCACGCCGTGTGTCCAGTACTACACGCCGTGTAGTCCTTCCCCGCGTACGCGTTACCAGTCAACGGTCGTGTGTCGTGTTGGATCCATGTCCTTGACTTGTGAAATAAATGGGTACACGCCATGTGTCCAAAATACACGCCGTTTAGTCCCTTCCCGCGTATGTGTTACCCTCAAACCGTGTGTTGACCAGTCAACGGTCGCGGAGCCGTGTTGGGAGCCGCGTGGAGACCGTGTGAAATAACCGAGTACACGCCGTGTACCATAAAGTACACGCCATGTACTTTTGATTTTCTTACCTATAAAAGGAGGGGTCCCCTCCTCCTTTCAACTCACTCCTCTCCTCGCCTTTCCTATGAGCAGAGTTCTCCCAAGAGACTCGAAGGCTCTTTCTTCCTTAACTTCTTCGTCCGAGCTCCGATTTACGATCCGTCAGCGGCCATGGGATCGTAACGACGAGGCAGAACTTCCGAGATTAGATTATTTGTCTTTACTTCAGCCTTTCCTTTCCGACTTCCACCTGAGGAGGTTTTTCTGGGACTCGACGGAAGTGACAGACGCTGACGGACGTCTTCTAAAGTTGATCCGGGGGAGCGTTGTGATCAGAACCTGTTGAGGTAGGGATCTTACCTTTGTCTCTCTAATTTGTGCATCATGCGGGGTGGGTGTTCTCTTGTTTACGTGAAACACATTTGAACCGGTTTAATAAAGATAATAACTGGCTTATATAACGGGGATGAGATGTTTGTGAATGCAGTTACATTATTTATATCCTGTGATATTATGTTGTGAATTGAATGAGTTTCTGCCTACTGAAAATCATGGTCGTTGGGGGACTTTGCTTGTGCAATTA
Source organism: Viscum album (assembly GCA_963277665.1). Taxonomy (NCBI): domain Eukaryota; kingdom Viridiplantae; phylum Streptophyta; class Magnoliopsida; order Santalales; family Viscaceae; genus Viscum; species Viscum album. The sequence goes on from OY728151.1 coordinate 1,998,419,049, forward strand.
AATGTTGCCCTATCTTTCTAGACCGTTTTTGTGGATGGAACTTTGTGGAATGTGGAAATTGGTTAAACACGAAAAGTTGGCTGTTTAAAATCTGGAACCCTTGTGTGATCACCCCGGTTGAACAAAATGGAATAATGAACATGTGGGTGTTGTCTTGGATACGTGGCATGTGATGGGGGTGTTTTGTGGGTTGTTGTGGATAGGGTGAGCAGCGGGGCTGCGGTTTTCTTGGTTGTGGGTTGGTGTGATGCTATGTTAGTGATGGGCAGCGAGGCTGCGATAAATGGTATTAAAGGGACGGGTTCGGTGTGTTTGTGGTTATGGTGGTTGGCAGCGGGGCTGCAGGGATGGGTTGGAATGTGTACGTACTATGGGTTGTGAATAATAAATAAAAGGTGGAAGAGTTAATGAATGGTGGGTCATGGTAATAGAATGGGATTAATAATCAATGGGTTGGTTGGTTGATAAGAAGGACTTTGTTGTGTTGCTTGTGTTTTCCTAACTTGATTTGTGGATGGCAGGGATATGTTTTACGAACGATCTATGTGGTTGGTTGTGGATAGTTTTTCAGTAGTTAAGGAACTAAATAAACTAATTCTGCTGAAACGTGAAAACCTAAATGGGGTTGGGGTTGTTTGTTGTATGCATGCTTCGTAGTAGCAGTGTCGAGGCACGTGCTTAGTTTCTCTGTTTAGAAGCCATAGGTTGGGATGTGTGTTTGGTATACATATATATATCTGTATCTTTTGTGTTTTATCGCACCCCACCCATGTTGAGCACTTAGTGCTGAACACTCTCATTTCATGGAAGAGGGTGTTTTTTCCTTAGTTACTAGCTCCTTCCTGCTCCTTCTCCCCTAGGCTGTGATGGCTTGAGGCGACCTTACACCTAAGACTCTTCGGGTAGGTTTCGATTGGGGTGGTTTTAGCCCAAGACTCTTTGGGCATGTTCTAATTTTTTCCAAGAATCTTCGAGATGAGGCCCAGGTGTGTGCGGGCGGGATACGTGGTTGTGAGGCCCAGGTGTGTGCGGGCGGGATACGTGGTTGTGAGGCCCAGGTGTGTGCGGGTGGGATACGTGGTTGTGAGGCCCAGGTTTGTGTGGGAGAGATACGTGGTTGTGATGCCCAGGTGTGTGCGGGTGGGATACGTGGTTGTGATGCCGAGGTGTGTGCGGGCGGGATACGTGGTTGTGAGGCCCAGGTGTGTGCGGGCGGGATGCATGGTTGTGAGGTCCAGGTGTGTGCGGGCGGGGAGAGTGTGGCAGCGTCAGGACGTTCGTCGTTAGGTAGAGCAACTAATTAAAGGGAAATGGTGCGGGGTACCCAATACTCTTGTTTCTTATATACTACTACCTGTTGTGATTTTTTTTTTGGTGAGTGTGGCTGGTGATGTTAGGTGGATAGAATTTCTTGCTAGGTTTCTTCTGTTGTTCTCAAGGGACATTAGGATGTCTCCCCACTTGTGCACGAGAGCTTTAGGTTTCCCTACTGAGTATACTTGTATGTTCACCCTACGTTTACTTTCAGGTTTCCAGGAGGACTACCAGGGCCATGCGGGACCCTACTAGTCGGACAGTTGGAGTTGTTGCAGTTTTTGTACTCTTGTTTTCTTTTGGTATTGTACTTTTGAGCTTTCTTTTACTTGTACCTTGTTTCAGAACTATTTAAACATGCATGTGGGATTGGTTTGGGTTTATTTATATACACTTGTTCTTTTCCTTTTTGGTGTTTGACTTGTCCTATTTCCCGATCCTAAATAATAATAAAAAGGGTAATGCCTCGCATATTTGTGAAAACTCATACCCTTTGTGCTAGTCGCCACCCCGGGGCCTACTAGATGCAGGACTCGGGGGGTCATTATCTCCCTTTCACCATTTCCAGCTCAGGAGGGGAATCTTTGGTGGGAGGGGGTCGTGACAGTGTGGCTGGCGAGGTTGGGTGGATAGAATTCCTTGCTAGGTTTCTTCTGTTGTTCTCACGGGACATTAGGATATCTCCCCACTTGTGCATGAGATCTTTAGGTTTCCCTACTGAGTATACTTGTATGCTCACCCTATGTTTACTTTCAGGTTTCCAGGAGGACTACCAGGGCCGTGCGGGACCCTACTAGTCAGACAGTTGGAGTTGTTGCAGTTTTTGTACTCTTGTTTTCTTTTGGTATTGTACTTTTGAGCTTTCTTTTACTTGTACCTTGTTTCAGAACTATTTAAACATGCATGTGGGATTGGTTTGGGTTTATTTCTATACACTTGTTCTTTTCCTTTTTGGTGGTTGACTTGTCCTATTTACTGATCCTAAATAATAATAAAAAAGGGTAATGCCTCCCATATTTGTGAAAACTCATACCCTTGGTGCTAGTCGCCACCCCGGGGCCTACTGGAGGCGGGACTCGGGGGTCATTATCTCCCTTTCACCATTTCCAGCTCAGGAGGGGCATATTTGGTGGGAGGGGGTCGTGATAGAATGGTATCAAAGGTGATGGTTGAGAGATAGGATGGAGTCTGGAGTTAGGAACAGTGAGTATTGCATGGGATGGTAGGGAAATAGTGTTAGTTAATCTTGGTGCGTGACATAGGCCAGGGAAGACCGGCTAGGACACGGGATTTTAGGGCCCCCCGTGATCCGATGCAAGGACTCTGAGCCTACCTAACGACCAAGTGAGACTACATTGATTGTAGGGTAGAGACCCTAGGTAAGGTACATGCATCATCATGATTGTGTTTTACTTGATTTGGGTGTTCTGGGAAAGAAATTGAAATAAAATGATAAAAATAAAACCTTTAGTTTTTCCTTACTACTTAGGCTTAGGTGATCTTGTTTACCATACATCTATGGCACCTGGACGTCGTCCCCGAGTGGCTCAGACGGCCGAGGCCCAGCAGATTCAGGTGGTCGATCAGTTGATGATTGACCGAGAGGAGGAAGATAGCCAGTGGCAGAAGACTCTCTGTTCTTTCCAGCGGCAGACCCTCAAGAAGTACGAGGGTTGTACTTCAGATACAGAGACGGAGGGGTGGCTTGAGGAGCTAGGGATCTCTTTTACCTTGATCCGTTCTCCGAGGGAGTACTGGGTTCCCCTAGCAGTAAGTCAGCTGAGAGGTGCGGCGCGACAGTGGTGGACGCTCTACCTCATAGAGAGGATAGAGGCAGAGGTTCCGTGGGCTGACTTTGAGAAGGAATTCCGAGAGGAATTCCTTTCTTCCATGATCAAGGCAGAAAAGAAATAGGAGTTACTCTCCCTTCAGCAGGGGAGTATGTCAGTACGAGAGTTGGGGATCAAGTTCAAGGATCTCCTGCGCTTTTCTCCGGATCTCTTTCCGGATGAGGGGTCTCGATCGAGACGTTTGGAGGAGGCGCTTCGTCCTTCGCTCTAGTATGCTGTCACCCCCTCCACCCTTCTGACGTACTTGGCGGTACAGAAGAAGGTAGAGGTTGTAGAGAGGATGCACTCGCTGAGAGGTGCACCCCGAGAGGGGATTCAGATAGGCTCGTCGAAGGGGAAAGCATTCAGTAGCAGGTCTCCTACGACGGGACCTTCCAGGTTCAGACCAGTGGAGAGCAGGCCCCAGCAGTTCCAGTTCAGATCTTCAGGGCCTCATCCCTTTTTCATGAGCCCAGGACCGAAGTGTTTCTCTTGTGAAGGTTTCGGTCACGTTCAGAGTCGGTGCCCGACCCGAGCTCAGTACGGTGGAGGTGGGCAGGTTCATCGCCCACCTCAGCATCACCAGTTGCCAACGAGGCCCTTCCAGCAGCAGCAGGACTATGCTCCTCCGAGGGAAGACTTTGCGAGAGGAGGCCGACCTCAGGGTTCTCCTTAGGGACCTCGACCAGGGCCTGGTCGGGGAGGTGGATGACATCAGAGAGACAGAGGAGCTGGGTGTGGACAGTTTCACGCAGCAGAGTTGGTAGCTCCGGCAAGACCATAGGTGGTGCGAGGTACGATTTGTTTGTTCAGCACTCTTGTTTCTACTTTGTTCGATTCAAGAGCTTAACACTCCTTTGTTTCACCTGGTCTAGCCCATGCTTTGGGACTAGATGTAGAGATACTTTCCGTACCACTGGTGCTGAGTACACCAGTTGGAGGACAGACCAGCGTATCTTGTGTTTTCTGGGGATGTGGGATGATGTTGGGACCACATCGATCTAGTGGGGACCTTCTTCTATTACAGATGCAGCCATACGATGTCATCCTAGGCATCGACTAGTTGTTTTCTGTTAGTGTCGTTATCGACTGTTTCCAGAGAAGATTCGTGTTCTCCGACGTGAATGGGCAGCGCGTATCTTTTGTTGGCGAGAGGAGCGATCAGGTGGGAAGCCGGCGTGTGGAGCCTCTCCTTTCCTTGTTAGGCGGGTTATCAGTGGTTCCAGATGATACAGAGATGATGGATATCCCGGAGGTTGTTGGGGAGTTCCTCGATGTTTTTCCTGAGGAGGTTGTGACTCTACCCCCCCCCCCCCCCGACGTGACGTTGAGTTCGGAATAGACTTACAACCTGGTGCCCATCCGATTTCGATGGCCCCTTATCGGATGGCACCTTCAGAGTTGCGGGAGTTGCGGATTCAGATTGACGATCTGATGGAAAAGGGTTTTGTTCGACCCAGCGTATCGCCATGGGGTGATCTAGTTTTGTTCGTGAAGAAGGCATATGGTGGTCTCAGGATATGCATAGACTACCGAAAGTTGAACCAGGTAACAGTCAAGAACCGTTACCCCCTTCCAAGGATAGATGATCTCTTCGACCAACTAAGGGGAGAAGGTTGGTTTTCCAAGATTGATCTACGATCTGGATATCATCAGCTGAGAGTAAAGGACAGTGACATCTCGAAGACGGCTTTCAGGTGAAGGTATGGGCACTTCAAGTTTGTAGTGATGCAGTTTGGAGTTACGAATGCAGCGGCTTTGTTCATGGGACTTATGAACTTTGTCTTCCGAGAGTTTCTGGACCGGTTCGTTGTTGTGTTTATTGATGACATCCTGATCTACTCAAGATCGGAGGAGGATCATGTTGAGCATCTTAGGGCAGTCTTGGAAGTCCTTCGACACCACCAGATTTATGGGAAATTGTCGAAGTGTAAGTTCTTGACACAAGAAGTACACTTCCTTGGGCACGTAGTGTCTCAACATGGAGTGTTAGTGGACTCGTCGAAGGTGGAGGCAGTTGTTTCTTGGGCAACACCCAAGAGCGTGGCAGAATTTCGTAGTTTCTTGGGGTTATCAGGTTACTATCAGAGGTTCATTTCGGACTTCTCTCAAGTTTCTGCTCCATTTATAGCTTTGACGAGGAATAACCAGGCCTTCCTATGGAGCGAGCAGTGCCAGAAAGCTTTCGACTACCTGAATGAGAAGTTGGTCAGTGCTCTCGTACTCAAGTTTCTAGAGTAAGGGTTGTTTTATGATGTGTTTTGTGATTCTTCTGGCCTTGGTCAGGGGTGAATTCCGATGCAGAAGAAGGGAGTGATCTGTTATGGGTCTATACAGTTATGTCCTCATGAGCGTAACTATGCCACCCATGACCTAGATCTTGCAGCAGTAGTGTTCGCACTGAAGTTGTGGCAACATTACCTCTTTGGGGAGCACTTTGTGGTCTTCTCAGATCACAAGATCCTGCATTATATCTTCTCCCATCATGACCTGAACCTGTGGTAGCAGAGATGGGTCGAGTTTCTCCAAGACTATGACTTTGAGATCTCTTACACTGAAGGTAAGGGCAACGTTGTGGCTGATTCCCTAAGTAGGAAGTCACATCAGGAAGTAGTTCAGGAATCCACTTATGCTTGGAAGGTGATGGGAGAGTTGGATGCCTTGCACTTGGATGCCAGGGTAGAAGGTGTTAGAGGCTGTTTGTTTCAGATGATGGTGCAGTCCTCCTTGTTGCAGCAGGTGGAAGAGTCTCAGTGGTGGGACTCTGAGGTGGAAGTGATGTGGGATCGTGTCAATCAGGGGAATTCTCTAGAAGGATGTTCAGAGGACAGCCGACATTGGATGCTTTTCCATGGAAGGTTGTTTTTCCTAGAGACAATTCATGAGGTAGTTCTCCGTGATTTCCATAGCTCAGCCTTGGTGGTACATCCAGGAGTTTCGAAAATGTACCGAGGCCTGAGGGAATAGTTTTGGTGGCCCGGGGTGAAATGGTCAGTGGAGGAGTTTGTGGCTAAATGCCTAGTGTGTCAGCAAGTGAAAGCTGAACATCGTGTTCCCAGTGGTTTGTTGCATCCTTTAGATGTCCCTGAGTGTAAGTGGGATGAAATCTTAATGGACTTCGTCACAGGACTACCCAGAGCTCAGGGTGGTTATGATGCTATCTGGGTAGTGGTGGATCGACTGACGAAATCAGCTCACTTCTTAGCAATTAAGGAGTCAGGCCCGGTGAGTACCTTAGCACAGAGGTACGTAGACGAGGTTGTGCGGTTGCATGGAGTCCCAAAGACTATCGTCTCAGATTGGGATACTCGGTTTACCTCACGAGTCTGGAGGGGGTTACAGCATGCTTTTGGCACCCAGCTACACCTTAGCGCTGCTTTCCACCCCCAGATCGATGGGCAGACGAAGCGGACTATCTAGACGTTGGAGGACATGCTGCGAGCATGCATTTTGGATTTCGGAGGATCATGGTTACGACACTTTACTTTATTAGAGTTCTCCTACAACAACAGCTTCCACTCTACTATTGGCATGGCACCGTTTGAGGCTTTGTATGGAAGGCCATGTCGTTCACCCATTTGCTGGGCAGAGGTTGGTGAGACAGGTGCTCTTGGGCCAGAGGTAGTGCAGAGCACAACGGAGAAAGTCCAGCTTGTACGTGAGAGGATGAAAGCGGCTCAGGACCAACAGAAGTCTTATGTTGATCGTCGGAGGAGGCCCTTGGAGTTCGAGGTGGGAGATCATGTGTTCTTGAAGGTTTCCCCTCGATGGGGGCAGCGGATGTTTGATAAAGGGAGCAAGATCTATCCTAGGTTCATCGGACCTTTTGAGGTGCTGAGGCGAGTCGGTGAGGTGGCATATCAGCTGGCCCTGCCACCTCAATTGGAGAAGGATTTTCCCAAAACCACGTGTTCGGGCAGTGTGTTGGTTGTGTGGTGTTGGGGGTAGTACGAGTTGAAAAATCCTAATGTATGAAAGTGGGAAGACTCAATTCTTAATCGAGACGCATTAATGAGGATGCGATTGAACCCGTGCAGGCGATTCAGTTTCGCCTAAAGCGGATAATATCTCGACATAGGAGAAGGAATTCCTAACACATGTGATTAGGGTTGTTGGTTGGGTTCCTGTTATAACGAGAACCCTAAGAGGTATCTTGTTGGGTTTCCTCTGGGTTGGTTTTTGAATTATCGGGGACGAGAATGTTTTAAGAGGTATCTGATGTAATGGCTCGGACCTCTTTGGCCCATTCCTTTGTCAAAAAGAAGGTCAATAAGTGTTCTGGAGGGTAAAATGGACTTTTCCCACACTTTCCAGAATTTTGAAACTACACGCCGTGTAGTTTGAGTACACGTCGTGTATCCCATTTCCGGGTATACCCCGTGTTGCAGGCTGTGTCCTCGCCGTGTGAAGTAAATGAGTACACGCCGTGTAGTGTAACTACACGCCATGTACCACCTTGCCAGGTATACCCCGTGTTGAAGGTCGTGTCCTTGCTGTGTGAAATAATGGGTGCACACCGTGTGTCCAGTACTACACGCCGTGTAGTCCTTCCCCGCGTACGCGTTACCATTCAATGGTCGTGTGCCGTGTTGGAGTCGTGTCCTTGCCGTGTGCAATAAATGGGTACATTTCATGTGTCCAAACTACACGCCGTGTAGTCCCTCCCCGCGTATGTGTTACCCTCAAACCGTGTGTTGACCAGTCAACGGTCGCGGAGCCGTGTTGGGAGCCGTGTGGAGACCATGTGAAATAACCGAGTACACGTCGTGTACCATAAATTACATGTCGTGTAATTTTTCTTTTCGCGCCTATAAAAGGAGGGGGTCCCCTCCTCCTTTCAACTCACTCCTCTCCTCCCCTTTCCTCTGAGCAGAGTTCTCCCAAGAGACTCAAAGTCTCTTTCTTCCCTAACTTCTTCGTCCGAACTCTGATTTACGATATGTCAGTGGCCACGGGATCGTAATGACAAGGCGGAACTTCTGATCTTGGATTTGTTGTCTTTCCTTCTTCATTTCCTTTCCTACTTCCACCCAAAGAGGTTTTTTCGGGACTCGATGGAAGTGACGGACGCCAACGGACGTCTTCTAAAGTTGATCTGGGGGAGCATTGTGATCAGAATCTGTTGAAGTAGGGATCTTACCTTCGTCTCTCTAATTTTTGAATCATGAGGGGTGGGTGTTCTCTTGTTTACATGAAACACATTTGAACCGGTTTAATAAAGATAATAACTGGCTTATATAATGGGGATGGGAAGTTTGTGAATGCAGTTACATTATTTATATCTTGTGATATTATGTTGTGAATTGAATGAGTTTATGCCTACTGAAAATCATGGTCGTTGGGGGCCTTTTCTTGCACAATTAAATGTTGCCCTATCTTTCTAGACCGTTTTTGTGGATAGAAATTTGTGGAATGTGGAAATTGGTTAAACACGAAAAGTTGGCTGTTTAAAATCTGGAACCCTTGTGTGATCACCCCGGTTGAACAAAACAGAATAATGAACATGTGGGTGTTGTCTTGGATACGTGTCATGTGATGGGGGTGTTTTGTGGGTTTTTGTGGATTGGGTGAGTAGCGTGGCTGCGGTTGGCTTGGTTGTGGGTTGGTGTGATGCTATGTTAGTGATGGGCAGTGGGGCTGCGATAAATGGTATTAAAGGGATAATGATGTACGGGTTCGGTGTGTTTGTGGTTATGGTGGTTGGCAGTGGGGCTGCAGGGATGGGTTGGAATGTGTATGGACTATGGGTTATGAATAATAAATAAAAAGTGGAAGAGTTAATGAATGGTGGGTCATGGTAATAGAACGGGATTAATAATCAATGGGTTGGTTGGTTGATAAGAAGGACTTGGTTGTGTTGCTTGTGTTTTCCTAACTTGATTTGTGGATGGCAGGGATATGTTTTACAAATGATCGATGTGGTTGGTTGTGGATAGTTTCCCAGTAGTTAAGGAACTAAATAAACTAATTCAGCTGAAACGTGAAAACCTAAATGGGGTTGGGGTTGTTTGTTGTATGCATGCTTCGTAGTAGCAGTGTCGAGGCACGTGCTCAGTTTCTCTGTTTAGAAGCCATAGGTTGGGTTGTGTGTTTGGTATACATATATATATCTATATCTTTTGTGTTTTATCGCACCCCACCCATGTTGAGAACTTAGTGTCGAACACTCCCATTTCATGGGAGAGGGTGTTTTCCCCTTAGTTACTAGCTCCTTCCTTCTCCTTCTCCCCTAGGCTGTGATGGCTTGAGGCGACCTTACACCTAAGACTCTTTGGGTAGGTTTTGATTGGGGTGGTTTTAGCTCAAGAATCTTTGGGCATGTTCTAATTTTTTCCAAGAATCTTTGGGATGAGGCCTAGGTGTGTGCGGGTGGGATACGTGGTTGTGAGGCCCAGGTGTGTGCGGGCGGGATACGTAGTTGTGAGGCCCAGGTGTGTGCGGGCGGGATACGTGGTTGTGAGGCCCAGGTGTGTGCAGGCGGGATACGTGGTTGTGATGCTCAGGTGTGTGCGGGCGGGATACGTGGTTGTGATGCCCAAGTGTGTGTGGGTGGGATACGTGGTTTTGAGGCCCAGGTGTATGCGGGCGGGATACGTGGTTGTGAGGCCCAGGTGTGTGCGGGCGGGGAGAGTGTGGCAGCGTTAGGACGTTCTCCATTAGGAAGAGCAGCTAATTAAAGGGAAATGGTGCGGGGTACCCAATACTCTTGTTTCTTATATACTACTACCTATTGTGATTATGTTTTTGGTGAGTGTGGCTGGTGAGGTTGGGTGGATATAATTCCTTGATAGGTTTCTTCTGTTGTTTTCACGGGACATTAGGATGTCTCCCCACTTGTGCATGAGAGCTTTAGGTTTCCCTACTGAGTATACTTGTATGCTCACCCTACATTTACTTTCAGGTTTCTAGGAGGACAACCAGGGCCGTGCGGGACCCTACTAGTCGGACAGTTGGTGTTGTTGCAGTTGTTGTACTCTTGTTTTCTTTTGGTATTGTACTTCTGAGCTTTCTTTTACTTGTACCTTGTTTCAAAACTATTTAAACATGCATGTGGGATTGGTTTGGGTTTATTTCTATACACTTGTTCTTTTCCTTTTTGGTGGTATACTTGTCCTATTTCCCGATCCTAAATAATAATAAAAATGGTAATGCCTCCCATATTTGTGAAAACTCATACCCTTGGTACTAGTCGCCACCCCGGGGCCTATTGGAGATGGGACTCGGGGGGTCATTATATCCCTTTCACCATTTCCAGCTCAAGAGGGGTATCTTTGGTGGGAGGGGGTCGTGACACATATACTTTCTCAACATCGAAACATGAAAAACATTGTGTACTTGGGACAAACTTAGAGGTAATGTCACTCTGTATGCAACTGATCCAACTTTCTTTGGGATTTCATAAGGTCCAATGAACCTCGAACTCAACTTTCCCTTCTTGCCAAAATGCATCACACTTTTCCATGGATAAACTTTGAGAAAAACATGATCACCTACCTCAAAAGATAGATCCTTCCTTCGGTTATCCACATAAATTTTCTGCCTGCTCTGAGCTGTTCTCATGTGCTTCTAAATCAACTGAACTTTTTCTGCCATCTATTCTACCAATTCTGGTCTCATCAGCTTCCTTTCCCCTACTTCATCCCAAAAATCTAGAGTTTGACATCGTTTACCATATAATGCCTCAAACAGAGCCATCTGTATACTAGAATGAAAATTGTTTTTATAAGAAAATTCAACCAAAGAAAGATGTTGGTCCCAACTTCCCTGGTAATCCATCATGCAAGCACGTAACATATCCTCTATGGTCTGAATTGTTCGTTCTGACTGCCCATATAATTGCGTATGAAAATTTGTACTAAAATTTAATTCAGTACCCAACGACTTCTGAAGGCCTTTCCAAAAGTTAGAAGTAAACCTAGGATCATGATCAGATACAATGGAGAGGGGAACTCCATGTAACCTGACTATCTCTTTAAGATAAAAACGAAAAGGTTGATCTAGAGAGAAAGTATCACGAATAGGAAGGAAATGAGCAGATTTAGTCAATCGATCAACAATAACCTAGATTGCATTATTACCTCGAGATATCTTTGGTAATCTCACAACAAAGTCCATGGATATATTTTCCCATTTCCACTCTGGAACCGGTAATGACTGAAGCATCCCTTTAGGTAACTAATGCTCTGCTTTAACCTTCTGACAAGTCAAACACTTCACAGTAAAATCAGCAATATCACTTTTCATTCCATCCCACCAATAATACTCCCGCAGATCTCTGTATATCTTAGTACTGCCAGGATGAACTGAAAACGGGGAACTATGAGCCTCACATAACAACTCATTCTTCAAATGTGAATCACAAGGCACACATAATCTCTTCTCAAACCTCAAAACACAATCATTATCAATGTTAAATTCAGGAAACTTTCCCTTCTGAACCAGCTCTACCTTTTTCTGCAACCCATTGTCTTTCTTCTACACTTGCTTAATTCTGTCTGATAGAGATGATCTCACTAACACCTGAAACAAAACAGAATAATTTACTACACCAACAACTTCTATGACAAAGTTCATCAAATCAAAAACCAAAGGATCTCGTTCCAAACATGGCATGGTTAATGAAGCATTACTTTTTTGACTCAAATCATCAGCCACTTTATTTGCTTTTCCTGGATGGTAATGAATTGTACAATCATAATCCTTGATTAATTTCATTCATCTCCTCTATCTCATGTTCAATTATTTCTGAGTTAATATATACTTTAAACTTTTGTGATCAGTATATATTTCACACTTTACTCCATACAAATGATGCCTCCAAATTTTTGGAGCAAAAAAAACAACAGCTAATTCCAAATCATGTGTAGGGTAATTTAACTCATGAGTTTTCAACTGACGTGAAGCATAAGTAGTTACTTGATCATTATGCATAAGGACACAACCAAGTCCCTTCAACTAAGCATCACTGTAGATAAAAAACTCACCATTTCTGGAAGGAAGTGCTAAAACTGAAGCATTCACCAATCTTCTTTTCAATTCCTGAAAACAATCATCACATTCTTTTGTCCAGATGAACTTAACACCTTTTCGAGTTAACTTAGTCATTGGACTAGATAACTGTGAAAAATTTTCAACAAACCTCTGGTAATAACCTACAAAACTAAGAAAACTACGTATCTCAGTTATATTTGTGGGTCTTGTCCATTCTTCAACATCTTTTGTTTTAGAAGGATCAACAGTTATTCCATTTTTTGAAACAATGTGACCAAGGAAAGAAATTTGTTGTAACCAAAACTCATACTTGTTGAATTTTCCATACAGTTTTTTTTCTTTTAAGGTTTTCAGGATAACCCTTAAATGACTTTCATGATCCTCTTTACTTTTAGAAAATGCCAAAATATCATCAATGAACACAACCACAAACTTATCCAAGAACTCATGGAAAATTATATTCATTAGATCCATGAATACAGCAGGTGAATTGGTTAACCCAAAAGGCATAACTACAAATTCATAATGGTCATATCTAGTACGAAACGCAGTCTTCGGAACGTATGCTTCTTTTACTTTCAACTGATGGTACCCCGACCTCAAGTCAATCTTCGAAAAATACTGAGCTCCCTATAGCTGATCAAACAAATCATCGATATGAGGCAAAGGATACTTGTTCTTATCATTGATGTTATTCAATGCTCTATAATAAATGCAAAGTCTCATTGAACCATCTTTCTTTTTAACAAACAAGACAGGAGCACCCCATGGTGATGTGCTAGGTCAAATGAAAACTTTATTAAATAACTCCTGAAATTGCTTCTTTAACTCTAAAAGTTCAACTTGAGCCATTCGATAAGGGGGTTTTGAAATTGGCTTAGAATCAGGAACTAAGTCAACATTAAATTCAACTTATCGATCATGTATAATACCAGACAACTCATCAGGAAAAACATCAAGATACTCATTTACCACTATCACATCATTAATCTGAACAGTTCCTTTGTTTTCAACAATATGTACAAGCTAACATTCATTTCCATCTTTTACTAGTTTCTCAACTTCCTGATATGTTATCAAAATAAAGGGTTCATTATTGTACACAAACTGAAAATATTTCTGAAAAGAAACCACTTTAGCTCTATAGTAAATCTTAGCATGATAAACAGAAATCCAATCCATGCCCAAAATAACATCAAACTCTACTAGAGGCAAAATAATAAGGTTTGCAGGTAGATTATTTCTGCACACAAGGGTAGTAAGGTTCTTATAATTTCTTTTTGTCTCAACGTTTCCTCTGGGTGTTTTTACCATAAGTTCATGATTCATATCTTGAGATGGAATTCCCAATTTACTAGAAAACTTCTCAGAAATGAAAGAATGTGTAGACCCTGAATCAAACAACACATTGGTATAATCTGAACAAACAAACAGTGTACCTGATACTACTTCATTCGATGGCCCAACATCTGCTGAAGTAGTTGCAAAGGATTTCACAGCCCCTTTCTGCTTGTAGTCTGGATGCTTTCCCTCAGTTGAGTTCTTCGTCAGACACTCATTTGCATAATGACGCATTTCATTACACTTAAAACATCTTACCGTTGGCTTTTCATTGTCTGCTTGATCATCTTCCTTACAGTTACGAGCAATATGACTAGACTTACCACACCAAAAGCACTTTCCAAACTTGGATAAACATTCTCCAGGATGAATTTTACCACACTTCTCACAAGATGGATATTTGGTTTTCTTACCTCCAGTCTTCTTTGATGAATTCTTTCTCTTTGTCTGCCAACTAGACCTCTTATTTTGTTGTTTGTCAAAGAACACCTGATCATCGACAAACTCCATTTCTACCTTCTCCGCACATCGAACTAGTTTTTCATTACTTTTGAAATCACAAGAAGCTAAAGCCCTTCGATACTTTGGCTTTAACCCTGAGTAAAAATGGTTTATTTTACTATTAAGATCTCGTATGAAATTTGGAGCATACCTTGCCAGTCGGGTGAAATTTGCTTCATAAGTAGTCACTGATTCATCCTCCTGCCTCAATTCTAGGAATTGTTTTTCCATCCTAAGATGAACCACCTTAGGAAAATATTTCTCAAGAAACATACCTTTGAATTCATCCTAGTGAATATCATCAATCTCATCAATATCCCTGATATTTTTCACCATCGACCACCACTGATCAGCTTCACCTTCAAAATGGTAAACAGCAAGACTAACCTTTTGATGTTCTGAACACCCCATGACATCAAAAATCTTCTCCAGTTCTTTAATCCACCCTTATTATAGCACATGGTCATATGATTCTCTGAATGATGGGGGATGTTGCCTCATGAAATGTTCCACCACTAACATGTTCCTCTGCAGTTGATCTGGATGATCTCATGCATGGATACCACCACCATTTATAGCCTGAGTCAACTATTCCATTACTGCAACAAACTGTTTAGTTCCGATTTCGACCATATCAGGTTGCTGATTTGGAAGGTTTTATTCCTCCTAATGTCGTCCCAACATAGTTGCCTTGTTTCCTCTGTGGAAAACCATTCTGAACACAAAAATATCTCAGGCGAAGCAACATGATAATCTTTAAATGCTATATCATTTCAATCAAACCATAAATTAATTTACATACATGAATTTAACAATTTTCTAACTCCTAAAGTTGTATAAACCGACCTCTAATACCAACTATAAGGACCTGGACTTAAACCTTACTTAATATTGAATTAAATGAATAATTCACATTAAGGATCTTTTCAGGTTTAGAGTTTTAGAGAATTAGGACATAACTATTACATCTCAAAAGATTACAAAGTAAACACTTCTACACAGTTTCCTTTTTTTTTACAAAACATGAACTCTTGAAAAAAAGAGTCATGTCTAGTTCCATGTTTAAGACAGCATGAATTTTCCTTGATTCCATCCTTGACCCTATTCCACATTATGTCCTGTGAAAAAAAATTCAAAAACTTAGGATGAGCATAAAAATATCAGTAAGTGATACACAAGGAATGAAAACTGTTATTTTTTCAAAACAACAAGTAAACCATGAATACATTAACATAAGTAATAATTTTCACCTTTATGAAGTAGTAAATACTCTTCACTGAATAAAAGGTCATTACTTACCCTTTTGTAACCAAAATATTACCATAAAACCCATATAAAGAACACATAACATATAAAGGTAACTTGTGACATAAACATACTTAAATGGAATAACCGTACGGTCGACTTCCACACATATCACTAAATGGAATAGCCATACGGTCGACTTCCATACCCAATGCATTGGAGGTTATAACGTAACCACCCATCCTAGTATTCACAGCACCACCTGGAATTTGGTTTATCACATAACCACCCTTCAAATGTCCAAGTAGCATTATAAAATCATAACACATAAAACAATTATAAAGGAAAGAAAACATTTCCACATTTCAATCACAATATATCACTTAAATATATTGAAATAACAAATCCATTATCAAAACCATTTTCAATACCAAAATACATAAAAGATTATATGGTATTTATTTACTTTTAAAAACATTATGGCTTCTTGAGGAAGCCAAAGATCAAATAATACTCACAGCGGCGGAAAAGGTCATTGTCACCGCTTATGTTAAAAGAAACATTCCTTTTTTTCGTTTAGTAAAATGCTTCATAGAAAAATATTACCTTTGAAAATTCAAGGATGTTTATACAGTGTATAAAAGAAAGTCTTGTATTAGAACAAAATATGCCTCAATGAAAGGAGATTGAGACGACGTCCCTTACCTCGTGTTCGACTTGACTCAATCGCTCTTTAATATCCTGAATAATAAACTAAAGTTAATTTCTACTTGCATAAGAACCTTTTTAAAGTTTACTATTCCTTTTACATCACTTATTTCCATGTTATAAACATTATGTAATCATTTAAGTTAATAATGTTCGTTTTGTCGATATTTGGTACTTAAGTCAAAAATGGACTTCTTACAATTACATGTTGTTCATGTGGTCAAAGGTTCATTATATCCAGAATTATATTCATGATTTGGATATCATATATATCATATATATCTATCATATACTTGTGTTTATAATAGTACATAACATTTAGAGGTAAGAAATGAAATGCATCGTTCATGGAGACGGTAAGTCGTACGTACGCATGAACGCTAATTTCATTTCTATTTCGTATTTAATGGAATGAAATAATAATTATATAAAGTTAAATTATAATTATAGTATAATATCATATATAATATTATTAACTCCATCCTTTATACGTCCCACATATGGCATTAACGATTCAAATCACTTTAAGGGGGTGGTAGTCCGCACTTCCTAAAATGAAATTATCGTATTTATCCATTATGGAAACCATAAAGGTATGACATAAATGAAAAATAAAGAGGCATAAGAAAAACATAAACATAATATATATCATATATAAACACATTGACATCTTAATGGCCACCATGAAAGGTGTTAAGATAAGATTGAACAATCATCATTTCGTGAGGCAGTAATTCACCATCCACAGAAACAGTATGTTCTTTAACCATTAGACAGAGGTGTGTGTAAGTGTAGCTCTAATAATTCTCATAAAAACATCCTAGTATATTTAAGATACTAGTGTTTTTACAAAAAAAAATGAATAAAAATAGTTTAGGGGGTTGGAGAAGCAAAATAAAACAAAAGAACATAAGAGAAGACATTACCTTTAAATCGGGTAACTCCCTTTGGTTTGAACCAAAAGGGTTTCTTGAAGAGCTTTCTTCCTAAGGTAAGGCTTCTAGGATGAAGAGAGTTATATTGGGATATTATTGGAGTAGAGGTTGGACGAGCCAAAGGGCTTGATAAGTGTGTGAAATGGGTAGGAAGTGGGGTCTTTTTATAAGGGAGAGGAGGGGCTCTTTTGGAAAGCATGAAACTGTTATTTTATTATATAATGATTTTCGGTTTCTAAAGATCCAAAAATTATTAAATTCAAAGATAAGGTGTCCCATGTTCGAAATAAAATCATCCAATAATAATTTGAAAAGTTTTGGATATTATTTTAAACATTATCTTCTTATTTATTTAAATCATTCATTAATGACGTAAACACTGCATCATCATTGTGTCATAAATAATTTTATTTATTTGATGTCTAAAAATTATAAAAAAAGATTAACATATTGTAGGAAATCTTTTTAGATTTATAATTAATATTTATAGTCAAATATATCAATTATATAACCCCATGTAAAAATTGTTTTGGTAAAATAATACATGTTTGTGATATTTTTATTTTTACTTTAAATAAAAGGTATTAATGTCATTATCTTACCCAAGTGGCTACATGGGGTACCATAAATTTACCCATGGATTTTCTTGGTCGTCCATGACTCATCCAATAAGTTCAGGGCACATGTGAAGGTGATTTCATATTATTATAACATTATTTTTACCTTAAATTACACTAATTACCTTTAATCGCAATTAATAAAACTTAAAAGTTACTATTCACAAAAAAAATATTTTCATCTAATTGAACCACATTTTACTTACTAATGACAACCATGTATGTCGGATTTTTGAAATTAAATTCACAGATGTGGTAAAGTTTCATTTAAACGAAAAATTTAGTTTTTTAACTACCACTTAGTGGTTTCATTATTCATCAAAAATTGAAGTTTTTCAAAAAAATACCAAAAATTCACCCTAAACTATATTTGATATTCCGAATTCAAAAATAATGTCTATTTTAAAAAATTCAAAACATATAAGTTTCATTAATTAATTTAATAATTAATTCCCGTTGTCAAAACAAATAGTGTGTTTTTAAGAAACAATATCTATCAAAAGATTGACACTTGTTTAAGTCTAAATTAAAAGTGAAATTAATTCCAATAACCACAATTGGATTAAATGATAAAAATATATTCTAATTTCACTTTAAAACCAATTCAAAATATAATCTAATCATATAAATAAATTAGATTAAAATGAGGTTTTGAATTAAAATACAACATTTTTCACTTATTCATTAAAAATGAACTTTATCGGAAAAATAACAAAAACATACACAAAGTAAATTTTGATGTCCTGATTCTAAAGAAAGATTTTATTTAGTCCAATAGAATGTATAAGAGTGAACAAAACTATTTTTAAAGAGGGTTCGCCGTCAAAAGACAATAAATCGACCATTTAGTGAATATTAGAGTATCTATGCCTAAAATTGAATTCTTTACTTATTTTAAGCCTTTATATTTTATTGGATAAATGTAAAAACATTTAACAAACATATATAATCATATTTTAGTTATTTCTATTCATTCCTGCCAATACAACAGTTACGTGTTAACTACCATTTAAAATAATATTATTATATTATTAGTGTGCAACGTAAGATTTCAAAGAAACTCGTTGTTGCGTATCAGGTACGCTATCGAACATAGAAACCCCTTTAAAGTAAAATTAATATTTAATTCACAAATATTAATAAATATGAAAATGTATTATTCTTTATTTACCTGGGATGTTACAATGTTATATGCCTATATTGCCTTATGAACATCTATGTATGTTTCAGTCCCTTTATTTCATGGATACTTTCATGATACACTCATTGGTTATGCTTTATGTCATGATTGTGGTACCCAATTATTTACATGGATATCCTTATGTTTATAAAAGATTTATTATGTATTATTATTTATGTGGAAAGAATATTTATGTGGAAAGAATATTCATGGAAATATTGAGATGGATGCGCCCAGATAGCGCTCTAATGCATTGGGTAAAGTTAAGTATCATGAGATGCGATGTGAAACGGGATTGGCAGTTAGCCTTGACCCGTACTAAATAAATGTTTTATGATTCTTCCATATTTATATGATTCCATGTTTATATGATCTCATGCTTATATGATATGATTTCATATGTTCCATGTTTTTTTTCATTACGTCATGTCTCCTAACTCATGTGATTAAGATGTATCTTTATGTTCATTCCCTTACTGGAATTTTTAGCTCATCTCTTTGTTCATGTGTTCCCCAGGGCACCCTATGCAGATGTAAGGGCTTAAAAGAAGTTAGGATATCTTTATAGAGATTAAATAAAGAAATGTTTTTTTAGCCCCATGTTTTATGTTTTATGTTCCTAGTCTTCCAAGACACTATACTTAACAATCCTTGACTTGTACTATGATTTATAATTATGCTTAAAATCATGTAATGTTATATATAAAAGGCTTGGGTCACTATAGTTGGTATCAGAGGATGGTCTAGTTATTTTTGGAGATTAGGAATAGAGCACCTTAGTGAGAACCTTAAGGATGAGACGAAGTATAATAAAACAACCCTAAATTTTGGTAAGTATAGAGTAAGTGGTTTATCAAGAAAATCCATCCCTGTCTGGATACGAGCAGGTAGAGGCAGCTCTGACACAGATGTATCTAGGAGTGAAAACTCTGACAAGGAGTTTCAGGCTTGACCTGGGGTATCCTGGTACACGACAATGAGTCTTACTGCACTCTTGGTTACGACACTACCAGGGGATATGCTTTGGTAGATTCATGAGCTTAGTAAAAACTATTATTAAGGGACAAAAAAATCCCATAAGAATATAAGTCAAGAAATAGATCGAGGATAACCTAGGTTTTAACCTAAGGAATCACAAGTTAGGATGTACTTCTTCCTTATAAGTTATCCTTTCATGTTCAAAGTTTCCTTTTTATGATCAATAGCTAAGTATTCAAGACCTCTAATTATACGTTCTTTTTCTTAGTTAATGGTAGGAAATAGAAGAACACGTTCCAACAACCAATGTGATAGGCAATGTGAAGATTTCCCTAGCGATATACCTGATATGACGGGAGTGGGTGATCAAAACTTCATGATAGTACTTGATCAGCTGGCTCGAGTTATGAATAATAACTTGAATCATATAGAATTCCATCCTCATATAAGGAAAGAGAAAGTTTTCGTATAATCCTTTATACGTTAAAGGCCTCCCATGTTTAGCGGATCTTCTGATCCCCTCCTCGCGAAACAATGGATTAACTCCATTGAAAAGATATTCTTCGTTCTCCAGTTCTCAGAAGAAGAGAAGGTTGTACTGGCAATCTATCGTTTTGATGTGGAAGCTGATCAATGGTGGACACTGATCAAGAATACAAAGTCCCAAGAGTAAATTGATTCCATGGATTGGGAGGAATTCAAGAGGATGTTTTTCAAAAAATGTTTTCATTGAACCCTCCATCTCAAGATGGAAAGAGAGTTCCTCAGACTCAAGTAGAAGGAAGATGAGTCCATCGGGGCATATGAAGAAAACTTTACAAGGCTTGCAAGGTACGCCTCTGGCTTTGTCATGAACACCGAAAGCAAGGTGGATCGCTTCTTTAGCAGACTAAAGACGAGTCTACGAAAAGTGTTGGAAATTCGAGACTTCAACGGTTATGAGGATATTTTTTGTTGTGCCCTCAAGGTGTAAATGAATATTGGAGACTCTCAGTGGTCTCGTGGGCCCGGTAAAAAGAAGCGAAAAATGGAAAACAACATGGGTGGTTCATCAAACAAATCCCATGATGGAAAGAAGCATGACTTTTCCCATTGCAAAAATTGTGGGAAGAAGTATCCTGGTAACTGTATGAAGGGAACCAAGAATTACTTCAAATGTGGAAAGTTTGGTCATCTGGTCAAGAACTGTCGAAAGGATATGAAAAATCCCACTAATTTTGAAGAAGAAAGAAAGGTTCAGATCAACACTCAGCCTATAGTGTAGTGTTACAACTGCAAGGAGCATGAGAATTATGCGAACAATTGCCCTAAGTTGATGGTTGTCAGAGGAAATCAACAACAACCTCCAAGAAAACAAGGAAGGGCTTATGATATCACTACTGCTAAGGTGGATCCGGACAACGATGTGGTGACAGGTACGTTGTTTATTCATTCAAGAATAGCAGACGTACTATTTGATTTCCGGTTCTATGCATTCTTTAATATCTTGCAAATTTAGTAGAACTATTCAAACACCACCTCAAAATTTGGAGGAAAAGTTATATGTGAGAATAGTAAATGGGGAAATCGTTGCATCCATGGTTTATAACTCCTCCCTGGTTAATGTTTGTGGACTTAACCTCCCAGCAAATCTCATCATACTTCCTTTAGTGGAGTTTGACACAATCTTGGGCATGGATTGGATATCTTTGTACAAAGCCAACATCAATTGTCGGGAAAGGGAGATCACTTTTCACATCCCGAAGCATCCTCCGATTCTTTACAAGTGTAAGGGGGAACATGAGTCTCCTTTATAATCTTCATCTCAATTGTGGATATTGTTACCTTGTGAGCAAGCATATCTAGTTCAAATGATTGAGACAAAGGAGAGAATCATGCTTGAAGACATGACCATCGTGAGAGATTACACTGATGTATTCCCTGAAGAGTTGTCTAGTCTTCCTCCTGGCCGAGAGGTTGAGTTCTCAATTGAACTTATCCCTGGATCTCTGCCTATCTCAAAGACACCTTATAGAATGTCCACCGTAGAGCTGGAAGAGCTGAAGAAGCAGTTAGAGGAGAATATGGAGAAGGGTTTTATATGCCTGAGTGCTTCACCGTGGGGTGCGCCAGTCCTCTTCGTCAAGAAGAAGGACGGATCAATGCGCCTATGCATTGATTATTGTGAACTCAATAAAATCACGATAAAGAACAAGTATCCCCTTCCATGGATGGATGACTTGTTCGATCAACTTCGTGGGGCCAGTTATTTCTCTAAGGTGGACCTTCGGTTAGGATATCACCAACTAAAGGTGAGGAAGGAAGATATCCCCAAGACTACCTTTTGAATTAGTTATGGACACTGTGAGTTCATAGTGATGTCCTTTAGACTCACTAATGCTCCAGTAATTTTCATGGATTTAATGAATAGAGTCTTTAGAGATTACCTTGACAAATTTGTGGTAGTATTTATTGATGATATTCTGATATACTCCAAGTGCAAGGAGAAACATGAGGATCATCTAAAAACTGTGTTAAATACTTTGCGAAGGGAGAATTTGTATGCAAAGTATAGTAAATGTGAGTTCTAGATAGAGGAAGTGTCATTCCTGGGGCATGTTATCACCAACAAAGGGATATCTATGGACCCTTCCAAGACAAAGGCAATTAAAGAGTGGCCCAAACCAACTTCTGTAATGGAGATCTGTAGATTTTTGGGTCTAGCTGGGTATTATCGACGATTCGTGAAGAACTTTTCACGATTGTCAAACCTAATGAACAAGCTGACATGAAAGGGGGTAAAGTTTGTCTAGACCAAAGAATGCGAGGTAAGCTTCAATGAGCTAAAGAGAAGGTTGATCACTGCACCTGTACTCACATTACCAAAAAGTGAAGAAAGTTTTGTGATATACAGCGATGCTTCAAAGAAGGGATTGGGTTGTGTACTCATGCAAAATGATAATGTGATAGCCTATGTTTCACGGAAGTTGAAGAAGATCTATGAGTAGAACTACCCGACGCATGATCTAGAGCTGGCAGCCGTGATTTTTGCCTTGAAAATCTGACGGCACTATCTTTATGGTGAGAAGTGTGACATATAAACCGACCACAAGAGCCTAAAGTGTATATTCAAACAAAAGTAGCTCAACATGCATCAAAGGATATGGTTAGAGCTAATCAAGGATTACGATTGCTCGATTCACTATCATCCTGGAAAGGCGAACAAGGTAGTTGATGTTCTAAGCAAAAAAGAATCCGCTACTCTATCCATGTTACGGATTGAGAAAGACCTTATCTTCTTGGATATGCAAAGGATAGATTTAGAAATCATAAGGGCAGGGGATACATCCTACCTTGCCCAAATGATTGCACAACCATCCATTCAAGATAAGATTAAGGAAACACAAAGGGATGATGTGGAGTTACAAAAGAGGGTCAATGTAGTAAAGGAAGGGAAGCTGTAAGAGTTCCATATCAATGATGATGGTGTGATTTGGTTTGGAACACAACTTTGTGTGCCTTCATCACCCGGGATAAAGAAAGAGCTATTGGAAAATGCACATAGCTCAACATTCTCTATACATCCTGGGAGTACCAAGATGTATCGTGATCTCTGAGAACACTTCTGATGGGACAACATGAAGAAGGAGATTGCGGAATATATATCAAGGTGCTTGGTATGTCAGTAAGTTAAAGTAGAGCAACAAAAGTCCAAAGGTATGACATAACCATTGCTTATACCTATGTGGAAATGGGAGAATGTCACAATGGACTTTGTCATGGGTCTCCTAAAGACATCGAAGGGAAATAATGTGATATGGGTTGTGGTTGACTGACTCACCAAGACTGCCTATTTTATCGCTATTCGGGAAGACCTCTCGCTTGAACAACTTGCAAAAATATATGTGAAGGATGTGGTGATACTACATGGTGTTCCACTCTCAATTGTCTCTGATCGTGATCCAAGGTTTACATCTAAATTCTGGAGGAGTCTTCAACATGCTTTGAGTACTGAATTAAATTTCAGCATGGCCTATCACCCCCAAACTGATGGCCAATCTAAAAGGACTATTTATACGCTTGAATTTATGCTAAGAGCCTACTCTCTAGAATTCAAAGGTGGATGGGATCAGCATCTCTCATTGGTTGAGTTCTCATACAACAATATCTTCCACTCGAGTATTCAGATGGCTCCGTATGAAGCTCTGTATGGAAAGCGATGTAGAACTCCAACCCGTTGGGATGAAGTTGGAGAAAGAAAGCTACTTAGACTTTATTTTGTGCAAGAGATGATGAAGAAGGTTCAAGTCATCCAGAAAAACATCAAAGATGCTCAGAGTCAACAAAAGTGTTATGCTGACAACCGTCGAAGGGACTTGGAGTTCGATGTTGGGGATAAAGTCTTACTTCTAATATCACCATAGAAGAGAGTCATGTGGTTTGGAAAGAAAGGGAAGCTAAGACCAAGGTACATTGGACCCTTTGAGATCCTTGACCGCATAGCATTCATGGCCTATCGGCTTGCATTTCCTCCAGATATGACTCGAGTTCATGATGTGTTTCACGTATCACTCCTGAGGAAGTGCATACTCGATCCCTCATATGTACTGAACTCAGAGGTGGTGCAGCTGGAAGATGATCTCTCTTATGAGGAGCAGCCAGTGAAGATTCTGGACTAAAGAGATAAGGTTATGCGCAACAAGACAACCCATCTTGTCAAAGTGTTGTGGAGGAACCAAAAGTTTTAAGAAGCTACTTGGGAACCGGAGGAGGCGATGAAGGAGAAGTACCCTCACCTGTTTACGGTCTAGAATGTAAAATAAAATTTCAAGGGTGAAATTTCATAAGGGGGGAAGAATGTAACGACCCAAAGTTTTCAATGGAAATTTCCCTTCTTGTAAATATGCCATAAAATAACATGAAAACACAACATAATGAACTATTAAGTGCTAAGTGGCCTTTAAACATAAGTTTGTCACTTTTGTGTTTGAAATTTCAAAAATCTGATATACATGGTTTCAATCAGTAAGTTATTTGGAGCCCGATAAGAAAAAATTAATTTTTGGTGAATAGTAACCTACCCTTATGAATAGTCGCATACCCTTAGGAATAGTTAAATACCCTAATGAATAGTAACCTTACCTATGATAGTCATAAAATAATATTCAAGTGAAATTATGATGTACCTATATTTTAGAATAAGTAATCGAAAGTTTTAAAACTGGTTTTTAATAATAAATTATGATTTTAATTAAATATTAAATTAATCGTATTTAGAATATTATTTTTGAAAAATGGAATTCATTTATGGATTCTACACGTCGAAAAATGGTTAGGGTGAATTTTTGGTATTTTTCTGAAATACTTGAATTTTTGATGAATAGTAGAATCTAATAATTCACTATAAATGCTAAATAATGGATTAATTGAGTCATTGATGATGATCTGCTGATGTAATCTCATTTGGTTCAAAATCACATGCATTTATTACTATTCTTGGTCATGGAATACTTACTATTCCTTGTCTTGTGAGGAAATAATAAACTAATGATTAAAAAATTATGAAAACTCTCCTCTCCTCCACTATAACCCCCCCCCCACTCCCTCTTCTCTTCACTCCTCTCAAGCCTTGTGTCTTGCCAATATTCTACCCAAATCTCTCCCCAAGATCCCCCCCCCCACGTCCAAAGGCTCCTAGCCTCTTAAAAATACCAAAACATCTCCCCTTAAGTGGTTCTCAAAGGAGGAAGACTCAAGAGGCCATTAATAACAAGTGGAGGACACCACCGGAATTAAGGTAAGAGATCCCCTCCTTTTCACTCTTAATCAATATTATTCTCTATACTATGCCTTTTTGTGTAATACCAAGTGATGGGGTATATTTTCTCACCTCCCCCATACTGCCCTAATGTTTTATAAGTGATGAGAAACCCCTTATCTCTCTCATTAATCCCTCTTAGTTACACCTGATACCATGCCGATAAACCGTAATGGATTCTACCCAAACTTCCTTTATTCCATCGGGTTGCTCTATATTTCTTTTTACCAAAATGTAGTTGTCTTTTCTTTTTATGTAAAACTTATGCATTCTGTTTATATGCTCCAAAATCATGTTTTAAGATCCATCTCTCATTCTCTTTTGGGGATATACATGCTTTTAAGTGAATCCATCCTCAATACTTCCCAATAAGCACACTCGTTTTAAAGGAACTTCCCAAATTTTTACCCAATTTCAAGTGCACTATATCCTCTGTTTTAAGACACCATTGTATTTATAAAATCGGTATTTTTATTATGAAAACCTTCTTGGTTCAATTCTAGTTTTATATAAAAGAATGTCCTCTTTACTATTTTAAAGGCTCCATAGTATTTTCCTTAAAACCGTACAAAAATGTTTTAATGTTAATGTTTCTCAAATACATTTCTTATATGTTGTCACTTCTATTTGTTACCACCTACCATGTTATATGTCTATATTACCTTATGAACGTCCATGTATGTTCCAATCCCTTTCTTTCATGGATACTTTCATGATACACTCATTGGTTATGCTTTATGTTATGATTGTGGTACCCAATTCTTTACATGGGTATCCTTACGTTTATGAACGATTGATTATGTATGATTATTTATGTGGAAAGAATATTTATGTGGAAAGAATATTCATGGAAATGTTGAGATGGGTGTGCCCAGATAGCGCTCCAATGCATTGGGTAAAGTTAAGTCTCGTGAGATGCGATGTGAAACGGGATTGACGGTTAGCCTTGACCCGTACTAAAATGGGAAATGGGATTGGCGGTTAGCCTTGGCCCGTACTAAAGAAATGTTTTATGATTCTGCCACATTTATATGATTCCATGTTTATATGATCTCATGCTTATATGATATGATTTCATATGTTCCATGTTTTGTTTTCATTACGTCATGCCTCCTAACTCATGTGCTTAAGATGTATCCTTATGTTCATTCCCTTATTGGTCTTTTTAGCTCATCCTTTTGTTCATGTGTTCACAAGGGTACCCTATGCAGATGTAAGAGCTTAAAGGAAGTTAGGAGCTCTTTATGGAGATTAAATAAAGAAATGTTTTTTTAGCCCCATGTTTTATGTTTTATGTTCCTAGTCTTCCAAGACACTAGACTTAACGATCCTTGGCTTGTACTCTGATGTATAATTATACTTAAAATCATGTAATGTTATATATAAAAAGTTTGGGCCGCTATAAGCATAGCCATGCATGGCCACGGTGCAACTGCATCGTCCATGACTGCAACTCCTCTCCTCTTCAAACTTGGTTCTGTTAAAAACGACCCCTCCACGGTGCAGTGAAAAAAGCCACGACGCAACCTTCTCTTTGTTTTTTTTCATTGAACTTTGGTAACAGTGGTTACGGCGTAATGATATCCTCCACGACACAATGACACTTCCTCCTCTAAAACCTTGTTACCGCCATTTCCACACCCTCCACGTCATTGTGGACTAATCACGACACAATCTCTTTTGGTTCTAAATTTCCTTGGACACTACGCTGTAAGGGAGAAGCCTGTGGCATAACAGTCTTCAAAATGTTAGCGGTAGCGAGCTCCCCCCAAGCTGACCATGCCGACTTCACTCTTCTTCTGTAAAAAGCTTCATGATGGTTGTCTCTAGCTTAGGAGGCGATCCATGGTGATTTTGGGCTTCGGTATTGGAGTTTGGCTCAGGCTTGAGCTTCCTCGGTGGCTCGCATGGCGTTTCCTGGCGCGTTCAGCGATGGTCCGACAATGTCAAGCGCGATAGACGGTGGAGGTGAAATGTACAATGAGGACGACGCGCAACTGGGCTAGGGTGACATCCAATGGCCCGAAGACCTTAAATTTTTTATTATAATAAAGCTCCTTTTGAGGGAAGAAGGAGACAACCCGAACTGACTTCATGACTTAAGACAAATCACGACCCGAAGGTCAAGAACGTAAAACCAAACTGACAACATGAAGCTGCTCCTTCCCAGCATATGATTGTGATGAGGCTCTCCACCATTGCATGGTTGTGCGGCAAGCAAGTGTTCTGTGTCAAAGCACATACTCGATCCGATGGTAGGTACCATACCCTCTCCAACATCCAAATCCGCAAAACGCTGCAAGGATGAACTTCCAGCTCTGAATCCTCTTCTAGAACATGTTCCATGTGGTCGAGTCCGATAAATTTCACATCTAACAACGTTTCCAAATTCCTGCACGCAACCCCTCCCTCCCGTTGCAGCCGCTTCACACCGATGATCAAAACCACAACCAAACCATTCAACACCAAAAACATCAAAACAAAACAGAGATAAAGAGGTTAGACCACCAAAAGACCACAATCCTCCCCCCTCCGAGCTACTTCGGATGCATTGAGGCCCCGCCAGAACGAGGCCGCTCCACGCCAGAGCCGTCATCGAGGCCACATTGAAGACGGAATCTGGAACCAGAAGGCCGAGTCAACGCCACAGCCGGCACCGAGGCCACACCGAGGCAACTGACGACACCGAGGCCACGCCGGAACCAATGCCAGTCCACACCGCCGCTGATAAAAAGGTGAAGTCGATGATCGACGGCAAGCCCACACCGAAGTCGAGGCCGAGATCCTAGAAGCTGAGTCCACACCGGAACCGAAGCTGAGGCCACAACTGAGCTGAGCCCACGCTGAGCGAGATCCAGACCAAACCGAGGCCACTCCGGAACCGAGAAGTCGAGAACCAGGAAGCAGAGACGACGCCGGAGCCGGCGCCGAGGCCACGCCGGATCGAGACCGGATGAGGGCGAAGCCGGGGCCGAGCACCAGGAGGACAACGCCAGGGCCAACACCAAGGCCACACCGAGACAGATCCAAAAGGAGCCAAGGCCACTGGAACCGAGAACCGACGCCGAGGCCGCACCGGAAACAAGGCCGAGATCCAGATCCAGGGAGTCGAGGCGACACCAGAGCCGACGCGAGGCCACGCCAAAGCGAGACCGAACATAGCCGATGTCACGCCAGGAACGACGCCGAGACCGCCCTCGGACCGAGAAGCCGACGCCGAGACCGCTCCGAGTCACGCCTGAGGAGGGGAGGAGAAGGATGCGGAGAAGAAACCCTAGAAGAGGGAGCTCCGAGTCGCGCTGCCGCTCAGAGGCTCCGAAAAAAAAAATAGGCGTCTGGGCTTCACTAAATATGTTAGTGTGTTCCCTTAGCACTTTGATAAGTCGTATGGGGCTAGACGACCCTCTGTGGTGCCATGCACCACCCTGTGCCTTGAAACTCTCCTCCCGCCATCGTGTGGACATGTGTCCCACACGTTGGCGCGCTCCTGTGCCACCTATGCTCCATGTTGCCCATGCAAACCTTCGAGAGGCTGGGCTTGGCCAGCGGGCCCTTATTAGGCCCACTCGGCGGTTTGTGTGGCCTTGGTTGAGGGCTAGCATGGGTTGACCCACTTTTTTGCTAACCCCACTCATTTCCTACACAAAAAAACTAATAAAAATAAAACAATATTGAACATGGTATTTTAATTCTTTTTATTTCTTTTTTCAAAATATCATTCCAAATTACCAAATACGCAAAAAATAATATTATTAATTAAAACATGGGTGTTGAGAATTAAAAACAATGACATAAATTAATTAAAATTCTAAAAATTATATGCATAAAATGAACTCATCATGTTTTTTGTGTTTTTTCATATTTTTATGTGGTTTTTTTCCATTTGTATATCTAAGATTCAACCAGTGGGATTTCGTGCGAAAGTATGGGCATGATGTTAGTATCAGAATATAGTTTGTATAATCATCTTAGGGTATCCAAAACATAAAGTGAGTTAAACTAATCAATATTAATTTATTAATTATATGTTTTTAAATAACAGTAAAATTATAAAAAATATATATTTATTTATAGTTCATTGAATATCATGTTTATAAATTAATCCTAGAACCGAATCTAATTAAATTAACTATTATTAATTCATTAAAAGATAATAAAATTATAAAATATATATTTCTAACATGAGATTCCTTCATTTTGATCCTCACATTGCCTGTAAGGTTAAAAACCGAATTAACGGGTCAACATCAAAATAATTCTTGCTTTTATCTGCTTGCCGTTACGACGTCGCTACTTCTGTGGCGCGTCACTTCAATCGAGCGAGGGGCTGGGTTGTTCTGGAAGGAGCCCGCAGGTCGAGGCGAAGATGAGCGGGTTCGATTCCCCGCCCTTCACTCCCCTCTCATCGCTCTCTCTCTGTGATGACGAGCTGCTTCTGATCCATTCTGTTAATTTGAAAGCTCAACTTATGCTCCTCGTTCTTTCTATGCCACGATACGAGCTTTTTGTACGGAAGTTTTATAAATTTTCATACCTTTTTTTGTAATCCAGACAGGATGAAGAAGTCGTGGATCAGAAGGCATACCTTGAAGAGGCTTGCAAGCCCAAGTGTGTGAAGCAGTGGCTTCAGTATCAGGTGCTTTTTTTTTATCAATCCGAGTCCACTTTTGATTTGCATTTCAATATCGTCAGGGATTGTTTGTTGGTCACATGGGATCACTAGATCTCGATTGGTTTATTGGAGCTAGGGTCCCAATTTGTTCGATGCTGTTCTGATCACTAAAAAATAGAACGGTGGAAGAAAAATGGGACTTTATTTCTCAAGAACAGAGGTTTTTACAATTTTTTTTTTCCTGAACACTACCCTTTATCTCTCATATGGGGGTCTCAAGGCTTTGTTCCCAGATACAAAGGAGCTCTCTAGCTCGGATGATGCTACCGGAATGCTCCCCATACAGTCAACGAGGGGGAGGTGTCTAAGTTTGACACAAATCTCACCTACACCCACCTAAGCTTGACATTTCCCACGGGTGCCAATGGAACAGCTTCTGCACATGTAGAATGTTCAATGGTTATGATGGAAATCAAGTTTTAGTGAGGGCACGTATACCACCCGTGATAGCTAGACATCATCAATCCCCCCCTTCAGCTACAATCCATTCATCTGCAGAGGTCCGACTTCTTTCAGGCTACTACCTTTGTCAGCAACATATCCATTGGGTTTTGGTTCGTGTGGATCTTCACAAGACCCAACAAATGTCGATCTATTACCTTGCGTATCCAATGATAACGAATGCCAGTGTACGTTCGAGAATGGTATATGGAATTTTGCTCAAATCCAAAGCACTTTGACGGTTGTAATGAACCCTATACTTCTTTTGGTTGAATCCGAGCCCCCAAAGAAAACGCTTTAAATACACTATCTCATCGTCAGCCTCCGCAACAACAATGCACTTTGCGTCGGTCATGGATATTGCGACACACTTCTGCAACCTTGACTACCAAGATACAACTCTTGCAGAAGTATAGATGTATCCTGATGTAGATTTCTCGCCGTCAGGATCTCCATCCAAATCCGCATCTGTATAGCCCTCCAAGAGTGGATTGACTCTTATGCAGCACAAACATAACTTTGATGTACCTTTAAGACACCCCAAAATCCACTTGATTGCATACCAATGTTGCTTCCTAAAGCCTGAGAGAAATCGACTCACGTTCGCCATTGTATTGACAATGTTTGGCCTTGTACACACCATGACATACGTCAAACTTTCAACCGTTGAGGAGTATGGCATCATCTCCATCGCCTCGATTTCTTCCTTAGACGACGAACTTGAAT
Organism: Viscum album; assembly: GCA_963277665.1. Classification (NCBI taxonomy): domain Eukaryota; kingdom Viridiplantae; phylum Streptophyta; class Magnoliopsida; order Santalales; family Viscaceae; genus Viscum; species Viscum album. The sequence continues at coordinate 1,998,450,324 of OY728151.1, forward strand.
TCTTGCTCAACCTCAAATGATTAGGAAGATGAATGCTTATCGGTTTGGCTACGTTCATGTTGAAATGTTTCAAAACACGTTCAACATACTTCTCTAGAAATAGCCATAACATCCTCATTTGCATCCCCAAAATCCGTTGAGCTGCTCCAAAGACTTGGATAACTCTTTCTTTAACTGAGTCATCATTTTCAATGATCAACGTGTCATCAACATAAAGTAGGTGAACAACAAAGTTACCATCCTGAAATCTTTAAAAGTAGACACACTGGTCCGCCTGTGTTCGTTTGTTGCTGTGACCATGAATGAGTTAAACACATCCATATGCTCAAGCTCCAGGTCTAGGGTTACCTGTAATATGAAAATGACTTGGATTGAAGCCATCTTCACCACAGGTGAAAAATTCTCTTCAAGGTCAACTTTTTTTCTTCTGACGCAATCTCTTGGCCACTAACCAAGCTCTGTGCTTGACCTTCTTCACGCCGCCATTCTTCAGTCCGAACACTCATTTTTTGTTAGTGTTTCTTACCTTTGGGTAGCTCCACCAAATCGTACGTCTGGTTCCTTCATTAATGACTTCATCTCAACCTCCATTGTATATAGCCACTTGAGTTTGTCAGGATGAAGAAATTTTTCCCGATATCCTTTTGCCCCCCCTCACCAGTCAACAACAAGTACTCCGATTCTGAATATTTTGTTGATGAAATCCTTCGTGTAGATCTCTGAACCCGTCAAATGTTATGTTTGGGAGACACACACAATCACTAGTGGAGTAGATTGTTAGGAAATGTTGCAACCCAATGTTGCAACCCAAGACACCCTGAGGGGGGAGGGGGGTGAATCAAGGTGTTGCCCTAATAAAACTTATTCTTTCACTCATTTATTTTTCCTAAGTTCTTATTTTCGTGTTACTTGGAGGGTTGTTCAACCTCTTGCTCTCAATTGCACTCTCCCACACAACCTCACCGGACGATAAATAAATAAGTAGGTAAGTAAAGCATTCACATACAAGAATTTTTCTTGGTCATCACTAAGAGCTAATCCAAGGAACATACCACACTCATTGTGCCGGTGTACCAGAATCCACTACTGCGCTAGTTCAGTGGATACAAATTTGGTCGTGGTCACTCCATGCCAAAGATCACTTTCCAAGCTTTTGGGTTCGGTCAATCCTCACCCAAAGTGCACCGCCTTGTCAAGATTCTGGAAAGTCTCACTGATGATCCAATGCTAGCCCCCTCCATGCACTGCTTCGGGGAAGGTAAGTTCAGTCTATAGACTTGAGGGTCTCTCCATGATATGTGTAGTAAGCCTAACTCCCTGCATCCTCAAATCCTGTTTGATTGATGCTCTGCTATCTTCCACGATCTCTGCGCTCTCCTTTCTTGAAGCCAGATGAGAGTATCATCTTTATTGAGGAATTACTCTATGCCTTGTACAAAATACAGTAGCAACACTTCTTGTTCCAATGTAGATAATTCTAAATTGGAATTACCTAGTTGCTCTCTTTCAGTTTCCTGATATGGTAATGTAGCGCTTGTATTCCTCGAGCCTTCTTCTCTTCACAAACTTGATATGGTAGTGGTGATCTTCAGCGACTCCTCTCTATCCTCCCCCTCCTGAACTGGATGTTTCAGTATGTTCCGCTGTCTCTTCTTTTCTGAATAGATATATCAATATGTTCAAAACAGATTTTTTTTGTGTGATTGTAGTCTCCTCCCTTTCTACTTTCTTCTCTTTATATATATTCACAAAATATTTATCGGAGATATTTCCATATTTTGAATATGTAAAGTATGTGAAAACATCACCGGGAATTTCTTCTTTTGAATTCTTCATGAATATCCATAGAATAATGTGAATAATATTTCCATCATATCTAGGATCGGGTTTTTCTCCATTATATTCTTCAACTGAATCTCGCCAATTAATCCCATAATTCACAACTCTTTTGATTTCTCAATAACTCCCCGTCATTCTCAGATTATCTTCCACACGATCTCCCTTGAATATCTCGGTCTTTGATAGGCATGGGGAGAAGGTTGCAGCCACGGTGGACCCGCCCGCACAGCTGGCAGTGGACCCTCCAGCACAGCTGGCAGTGGACCCTCCAGCACAGCTGGCAGTGGACCCTCCAGCACAGCTGGCAGTGGACCCTCCAGCACAGCTGGCAGTGGACCCTCCAGCACAGCAACACTACCTGCAGCAGAACTGGCAGTGGACCCTCCAGCACAGCAGCACTACCTCCAGCACAACTGGTAGTGGACCCTCCAGCAACACTATCTCCTAACCAATCGGTTGGAGTGGTCCCCCCGACTCAACTGCTTAACAAACTGGGTGGAGGATTCCAGGGAATAACAAAATGGACCCCACAGAGGAGTCAGTTAGGAAATCCCCTGTGGAGTGCTGTTTATAAATAGGGGGATGTGTAGTGGAAAAAGGGGGGTAGAAACCTGGAAATCGGCCAAGGGCTTGGGGTAGGAGTTCTCTCCTGAAGTGTACTCCTTTTTTCTGTCTTTTTTCTGCTCTGTTTTGTAACCGTTGCTGCTATTAAATTCCAGAAAGTGTTGCCCCCTGTCCTAGTTCTCTATCAATTTGGTTCGGCCTGCCGGATAATCCCTCAGCACCCCACATGGAGACCCGCACTCATTCACGCATGGATTTTGTAGAACAACGTCTGACTGCTTTGGAAACGGCCATCGCTGATTTGACTGTTGCCGCCAACAAAGATCGCCAGGAGCAGGCTGCTTTCCGGGCATCCCTATCTCATATTGTCTGTCACCTGGAGAAATTCCCACAGGAGGTTCCTAGCCCTCCGTCGGGTTCAAACACTTATCTAGAATTTTTTTCAGCAACCACCGACAACAAGGAATCACCTACGACCGACCCAGCCCATCAACCTGAGTATTCTGGTGCCTTCGCGGCGCAGGGGCATGATGCGACTGTGGCCGCACATGACCAGGCCATTCTTGTGCACTGACTTGAGCCTATTTCTTCGGTCTTGTCCTCACGCCCGAGCACTTTCGTGCCTGGCAACGTCAAGCTCAAGCACCTGATGCATTACCTAGGATACTATACAAATGATCTTCTCACGACACCCGTACAGATTGATACGATGGATTATGAGCAGTGGAGGAGACTTGGCCTCCTCCCTGCCTTAAAAGAATTTTTCCCAGTTGTTGGAGCAACATATAACGACATCTTTCCACATGCATTAGTGTGGATAGTCTTGCAGGCTGACTTGCAGACCGACTTGCCTTACCAACAAGAAGCGACCATTGATAGAGTCCCTAAAAAGAACATAAGGAAATTGCACCAACGTGTTCGATAGAGGAAGTGGTGTTACTGAAAATTCTTGTATGGAGGCAAAAAGGCTCGTGGTTTGCACCAAACCAGCCTGGTCTGACCACTACTCAGCAGCAACCTCATGTTATGAGAAAACGCGTGGATGAATTCTTTCGAGAACGTCAGGAACAAGCCACACTGTTTTTCAAACCACCAAAGCCACCATGGGTTTGTCCTTAATGGTGTCTTTTGGTTGCTCTGCACTCTGGCAGAGACATAATGACTCGTCTCTTGACTCAGACAATGGTTCCTAGGATATTGGTTCAGCCTTTTGTTAAGCATGTGTTTCAACTGGAGTTCAAAGAAGGTCTCCAGGATTGGAATGAGGTTGTTGGTTCTAATATACGGGTAGTAGTCGGTTATCCTACTGTGGCTAAAAGCTATATCATCAACATGCCCAACAAGCATTGCAAAAAATGCTTGGTGGCGAAGCAGAATTGCCCAGTGACGCTACCAGGGTACAATTGGGATTTATCTTGATAGTTGTGCTGACAAAGACCTTGCACTTGGGAGGGTTTACTAAGGATTCCTTAGAATTTATTAATGCTAAAGTTGCTGATCACACAAGGCGTCGTCCCCAAGCATTTGACGATTGAATTCATCGCTCAACATCAAGGTTGAAATCTGTAAGGGAAGCAACGTGGGCAGATCATGCTGTCATCCAAAACTATACAACACGGTCTATTTATGCCTTTGGCGAGGTTTCAGGGAATATTACGTACGGGATAAGTTGGCCACTATATCTTATGCCAAAGAATATCATTCTGCAGAAATATGATGGAAGACTTACAGTCATATTTCAAGAGATTTATTTGATCAATTCAAGGTTCCGAACTGTTGAGATTTGGTATGAGCACGGACTTTTTTGATGACATGGTTGCTTATGCCTTGAAGAGTGTGGGGGGTTATGGTTGGGCATTCAAGAACTATGATGGAGATGAGCATAGTGATTTCTTTGCTCCAGGTTTTGGATCTCCTGGATTAATGACATCTGTTTTGGTTTGCCCAGATGAGAAGTCGTTGGAAGTGGAAGCTACCTATGGGACGGTGATGTGGTATTGTAGGGGCGGTGAGACAAGCACCAACAGCATAGCCTCAATATTTGTCTGGTCTAAAATATTGTATAGCATGCTGATGCTGTACACTTGTGCTTCCAGACTGGTCGGGCCGGGAGCGAACATCGCAACACACGATAAGCGCTATGATATTGGAGATATTTCAGAAAAGGGTCCAGTGGATTTGGTGGACTTAGATGCGTTGGCTGCACATATTTGAGGCTTCGGCCATGGGCATTGCAAAACAGGCGGATCTTGGCGACAAACTAGGCAAGCACATTGACCTCCCTGATCACGTTCTCCACCTTGAGGACAAGGTGGATTTTCAGGTGGTGGCAGTGATAGGCATGGGGAGAAGGTTGCAGCCACGTTGGACCCGCCCTCACAGCTGGCAGTGGACCCGCCAGCACAACAACACTACCTCCAGCCCGCACAGCTGGCTGTGGACCCTCCAGCACAGCAGCACTACTTTCAGCACAGCTGGCAGTGGACCCTCCAGCAGCACTATCTCCTAACCAATTGGTTGGAGTGGTCCCCCAGCTCAACTGCTTAACAAACTGGGTGGAGGATTCCAGCGAATAACAAAATGGACCCCACAGAGGAGTCAATTAAAAAATCCCCTGTGGAGTGCTGTTTATAAATAGGGGGGGATGTGTAGTGGAAAAAAGGGGCTAGAAACCAGGAAATCGGCCAAGGGCTTGGGCAGGTGTTCTCTCCTGAAGTGTACTTCTTTCTGTCTTTTTTCTGCTCTGTTTTGTAACCGCTGCTGCCATTAAATTCCAGAAAGTGTTGCCCCTAGTCCTAGTTCTCTATCAGTCTTCAATCATCCACAAAATCCACAAGCATCCTTAATCTCTTTTGACAATATACGATTAATAATATTTCCATGCATGCAGACACGTGGCATGACGCTTTGAGTTGCGGTGCGAACTCAGTCAAGAACCAAACCTGCACAAATCCTTCATTTAAATCATCATCAATATTTCAACACGACCCCCCTTCAATCTCGGCGATGGACTCCTCTCTACCCCCCCTCCTGAACTGGATGTTTCAGCATGTTCCCCTATGTTCAAGCCTCTCGTGTATAACGGATTTTTTTTTTTTTTTTTGGTGCCTGCAGTCTCCTCCCTTTCTTCTTTCTTCTTCTCCTTTTATATATTCACAGAACATTTACCCGAGATATTTCCATATTTTGAATATGGAAAGTACGTGAAAACAGCACTGAGAAATTCTCCTTTTGAAATTTTCATGAATATCCATAGAATAATGTGAATAATATTTCCATCACATCTGACACTGAGTTCTTCTCCATTTTATTCTTCAACCGAATCTCGTGAATTAATAATTCACGGCTCTTATTTCTCAATAACTCCCCATTATTCTCGGATTATCTTCCACACAATCTCCAATCATCCGCAAAATCCGCAAGCTTCCTTAATCTCTTTTGACTGAATTATTAATCGTATATTGCGATTAATAATATTTCCATGCATCTAGACACATGATGGGAAGCTCTGGGTTGTGGCGTGAACTTAGTCAATAACCAAACCTGCACACAAATCCTTTATTTAAATCACCATGAATATTTCAACATGATCCTCCTCCAATTTCAGCATGATCTTCTCCATGGTGGCACGATCGTTAGAAACGTGGTCTGCAACCGGCTGAGTACTTCACTATCTTTGAGCTAGGTCTTCACCGCAAATCACCAAGGGAATGACCCTTACGCATTGCACTGTTGACTCTTATGATGGGCCGAATGACCCTTATGATTTATGCAAATGACCCTTACAATTTGCTCCTTTGTGGCGGAATGACCCTTATGAACGACCCTTACGGAATCTGCCTTTACATTTTCCGTAACTGTAAGACAATGACTCTTATGAAATGAGTCTGGTGACTCTTACAGAATGCCTGATACGGTGCTTACGCGTACAGGGGAACACCATGACTTTGCCAATTTCCCATTCTGCTTAGCACTTGTTACTTTTACGCACACTGGGAGCTTCTTCACGCCTTTGCGGTTTTGGATGCCTCTTGTTCTGTTTACTCTTACGGAATGAGAGTAAATCCAGGACTTCGCCATCTTTCTCTGTTTCATCCAAAAACTTCCCTCACAATTCGAGACTTAGCCGTTTTCACAGAAATCAGCCCAAACCAGATTTTTCAGAATATTTCTGAATAATTCCAAAACTCCAGCCTTAACTTCTGAACTGCTCTCCCACCTCCAGTTTCCATACATTTAGTCATTCGCCTTCTGGACTCCCAAGTTAATCGGCTCACACCATGTATTTCAGTGTTATGCATCGTCCACAACTTCCGAATGTGGTTTCCATGTGTATGGTAACCATCTTCTCCTTCATTCCTTCATTGAAGACACCATATCTTCTCATTCCACAACTTCCGAATGTGGTTTCCATGTGTATGGTAACCATCTCCTTCATTCCTTAATCCAAGACACCACATCTCCTCATTCCACAACTTTCGAATGTGGTTTCCATTCCTTCATCCAAGAAACCATCTCTCTTCATTCAACTCTTCTTGCACTTGTCAAAAAAATCCAACCAACATCTTATTGTAAATAATGCTTCAAACATCCAACAGCTATTGTCAACAAATACAACAAACAACCTCGTGGTTGTAATAGGAAATGCGAAGTCTCTTTCAAGTTCTTATTCAGAAGTCTGGAAAAAGAAATTTCAAAAATTGTGTTTCGGCTTGATTTTTAGACTCACGGCAGCGGGAGTCTAGCAGAGAGTGTGATCCGAAAGTTATGTTCTGGAACCTAGTATATGGATGATTAGTAATTTGGATGATGGATGAACGGAAGTTACGACATACGTAAGAGTCACTGTTGATGATACATAAAGGTTCCTGGCAGTTCGGTTTTGCAACAAAGGATGATATGTAAGGGCCATCGAAGTGATATTTAAAAGTAACTTGTTCTGTTCATCGAAAGTTGGTGGTCAGGGCAAAGGCACCTGGAGGCGATTGGAGGTGACCAAGGAAAACAGTGAGTCCCCCCACAATGTTGAAGGACGGTGGAACTGATTGATCGGATGGGCCTTACTATAAAGGTGGGGTGGGACCATGTGTACATGTGTGCGATGTATGTATTGAGTTTAGGTTTGTTCATACGTGAAGTTTCAAAGGATCGTAGAACAACTGAGAGGGGGATTGCATCAATTGTTGCCTTTTACAAATTTCAACTTTACCAAATTTAACCCCCGCAACTTGTTAGTTTTCTTATCTACTTTTAATAAACTCAAGTGCAGACAATAATAGAAAAATAAACATGACACACGTTTTACAAGGTTCGACCTCAATGTGAGAACCTACATCTGTGGGTCTATGGAAATTCACTATTATGAAGAAATGAATATAACTTGTGTCAATTCCCGCCAGACACCTTCTATCTCCCGATAGAACGATCATATCGACTCCCATCAGTTTACAAAATTTTGCTTACAAACTTTGAGCTACAAAAGAAAATGTAACTAATAAACTTTCTGCTCCACAAAGGTCTGTTTGGAATCTCAATTCAATTTGCATGCGTGCGATGACCCTTTTTTTTGAATCAGTGCAATTTCAAACTTTTTAATCCGCCTCAGTCCGATCTTCTGATCATAACCCTCTATCCAGAAACTCTTCTTCAACACGAAACAACTTCCGATTGACAAATTCACTTCTGACACCAATTCTGCAGAATATTAGCTTTTATGCACGGGTGAACAGTGTCAAGTACCGTTCTACTTTCTACCTCTATTTATAGGTGGTTCAGAAATAGTAAAGGCTGGAAACTGAAATATTTTCCCGCTCACCCAAATTCTCAGATCCAAATTTACTGCAAATTTGAACTCCATTTAAATGCTTCTTTGATATTCTCAACTCTTCTGGTGTTTCTCGAATCTTCTTGAAACTACTCAAATTTCCTATTTTTAAACAAGATATAAAACCATTTGAAAAAACAAAAGTCCAGTCCTGAAATAGTGATCCAGAAAACTCATCATCTGTTTAATCCTCTTGACCCATTTGAAATACACTCAACCGTCAGCTCACACTTCGTAAATGCTCTGTCCGGAAATTGCATGTTCGAAACATCTCAATCCGGAACTTTGTTTATCATTCCGGTCCTCTTGACCCAATTGAAACAAAACAACTTGAACCACTGAAAACAAATATTTGATTGCTCGCACCGATGCTCCAAGCCAACTGAAAAAGGTTGATTACATTGTTGCACCTTCTAAAGACTTCAGTTGTTTGCAATGACTTTTCGGTAGCAATTTCTATATGTCTCACATTTTCATCCACTTTCTCCGTCTGATTGTATTGTTCATCTGATCTTCAGTCCGATCATACTTTGTCCAATGGAACTCTGCATCTGATGACTTATCGGTGTCAAATGCCCATCCGATGGATTAGTGTCAATCAACTCGTTTGATGAATCAGTGCCATCAGCTCGTTTGATGAATCGGTGCCTGATGCCTTGTCAAAAACTTCTGTTTGTATCAATTTAACAACTGCCTCCTGTCCGATCAAATCTGTCTAATAGCAAACTCAAACTTTTCTATCTTTCAAGAACTTCTTCATCCGATCACCTTCTGTGGCGAAGTAACTTCAGACTTCTTCATATTTTTGATTCAAAGCAAAGATGTTCTTCTCTTTTGTCCTTGCTCAGATTTATAAAACTGATTTCTTGAGTCATCGTATTTCTTCAACTGATCATTTTCAATTTTCAAAATAGTTCTTTGTGTGATGGATCGGTATCTGCATCTGGTTCGATCAACAACGTTGCAAACTCTCGAATTTCAATCTTCTGACAACTTCTGCGTCTGGTGCTTCTAGGTCCAATGATCTGCGTTCGGAAAACTTCAACTGCACTTCTGTTTTCTTCCACTAACTCTAGTTTGTATCACGACTTCTTCATGATTTTTAGAAACTTTGAAAGAATAGCAATTGTCTGACTTTCTTTGGAAAGTTCTATGACTTTTCATCTTTTCAAGTCTTAGCAACATATCAAACTTTCTGAATCCAATTTCCAGCAACTTCTGACTTTTCATCAAAAACTCAATTTGATGGATTGAGTCCGATAGATCGTTCGATCGCCAACTTTGCAAAAACACTTTCTTTATCCGGATTTTCAGCAACTTCTCAGCAAACAAGTTATAAACTTTCAGTAATATATATCTTTCACCTGATTTACAAAAACATTCATTTACAAAAAATTAGTTGTCAACAAAAACAAAACTTCATTTAAAACAAAAATATCACAAGGGATCTTCAATCCCCTCCTTGAATTTGTTGACAACTCTCGTTAATAACTTTTTCCAACTCATCATTTTTCAACACACTAAGACTTTTTCATAACTCATATTTGAACATTTATCAAATTTTTTCAACTTTTATTAAAACACAACCTTTCTCAAAAGAGAGTGTCCTGACACCACACCACTGGATAAAGTAATATTTTTGAAGGAATTTCATCTCTCGGTGATAAACAAATTTGCAGCCATATTAAGATAAACCCCATCACTTTTATCTTTTCCTCTCACTTTTATTTCTCTCCCATTTTATGATAATCATAACTTCATATTCATTTAAGAAAAATACTTTTTCCCCATTATAGGACAAAGTTGTACAAATTCCCCCCTTGTCAGCATAATCCAAAGCACGACGGGGGATCATCCTTAAGATGTTTAGGAAGACTTTGGTGGAGGCGTTTAGGAAGACTTTGGTGGAGGCTGAACATGCAGTTGCAACCTCAATTTCACAAATCTCTCTTTCGACATTGCTTTTGTGAAGATATCAACAATTTGATATTTCGTTGAAATATATTCCAGCAAAACATCTCCACCATCAACTTTTTTTTTATGAAGCGAAACTTAATATCAATGTGTTTTGATCCGTTGGACAAGATTTTTAGAAAGATCAATTGCACTCTGATTATCACAAAGTATCTTCAATGATTTCCAAACTTCAACTTTTAAATCTTCCAACTGAACTTTCATCCACAACATTTGATTACAAGTCTTTGTAACAACATATTCTGATTTTGTTGTGCTCAAAGTTACTGAAATGTGTTTCTTACTATGCCAACTCACACAACATTCCCTCAAGTAAAATGATCCTCCAAAAGTTGATTTTCAGTCATTGCAATCTTCTGCCCAATCAACATAAATATAACTATGAAAGTTCATTTCACAATTTCTTTTGTATAATACCCTATGTGAAGTTGTTCCTTTAACATCTCAGAATTCTCTTTGCTGCTAACATATGAGATTATTTCAGATCACTTTGATATCTGGCATACAAACCTGTGAGATAAAACAAACTTCTTATCAATTTTCAGAATTCTTTATGATTGACAATCTTTCTCTGACATATTTTTCTTGACATAAAAAAATGTAATTTTCTTTTTGTTGAACTTGTAAAAGCCTAGAAAGAAAGTTAATTCTCCCAACATTGACGTCTCAAAATTCTTCTTCATTTCCTCGGCAAATTCTTTGCAAACTTTTTCTATGTCCTGCAAAAATTATATTATCTATGTACACAATTACAATTAAAGTGTTAACTTCTTTCACATATAAGTTGTCATCAACATTTCCTTTAGAAAAATTCAACATTTTCAAACAATTGTCAAGGAATACCATTCACGTGGGGCTTGTTTTAACCCATACAAGAGTTTCTTTAATTTACAAACCTTGCTTCCATCATTATTAAGTATAAACCCACAAGATTGCTCAATTTAAACTTCTTCAATTTCACCATTTATTAAAGATGACTTTACATTCATCTGATAAACTTTGTAATTTCGATGTGTAGTCAATGTTAGAAACATTCTAATAGTATCTAATCTTGCAAACGAGGAAAATGTTTCTTCAAAATTCACACCTTCCACCTGTGCATAACTTTTACAAACAAGTCTTCCTTTGTTTTTTGAAACTTCTCCATGTTCATTCAACTTGTCTTTGTACACCCATTTTGTTCTAATAACAATTTTATTTGCTGGACGTGGAATAAGTTCTCAAGTGTTGTTTTTCTCAATCCGATCCAACTCTTCATTCATCGCATCAATCCATTCTTTGTGTTCAACTGATTCTGAAACTGATTCTGGTTCAATTTGTGAAATGAGTGATGTCTGATTTTCTAATCTCAACCTTCTTCTTGTCTAAACCGGAGTTTTCTGATTCCCAAGAATATTTTCAGTTTCAACACGTTTCTGTAAAGTAGGAAATTTTAAAGTTTCTCTTCTAACTTCACTTTCCTCATCACACGATTCCTTTGAGTCTTGATATATCTGTTTTGACTCACATTCACTTTCGTTGGAAATCTTCGATTTGTCTTCCTCAACATTTTCAACATCTTTAGTTAAGAAATTCGGATTTTCAATAATCACATCATAAGATTCCACCAACTTTTGTAAATATTTATTCCAATATTTGTAACTTCTTCCGTTGGGTGAATATCCCATGAAAGTTCTTTTTTTAGCTTTCTCATCAAATTTTCCAAGATTCGGTTTTTTGATTTTTAGTAAACATGGACTTCCAAAATTTTTTAAGGACTTCAATGAAGGTTTTTTGTCATATAACATCTCGTAGGAAGTCATGTTGAATTTCGACCTTAACAAACCTTTGTTTTGAACATGTACAACAATACCAACAGTTTCTCTCCAGTAGAACTTTGAAAGTTTGTATTATACTAACATGATTTTTCCCATTTTTACTGAACTTCTATTTTTCCTTTATGCTACTCCATTTTGTTGTGGAGTGTAGGGAGCATTATACTGATGTTTGATTTCATGCTTTCTCAAATAAGATTCAAAAGCATTGCATGTGAATTATGTACCATTATCCGTTCTCAATTTATTTATATAAACCCTCATTTCTTTTTGAACTTTTTTTCTAAAAACTCTGAACATTTCTACTGCCTTTGACTTGTGCTTCATAAACATAATGTTGGTCATCCGGGTGAAATCATTAAAGTATAAATCTCCTTTTATTGATTGATGTCTCATTGGTTCACAAAGATCTAAATGAATAAGTTCAAGAGGCCTGGTAGACTGGATCTCGACTTTCTTATGACTTTTACTAACCATCTTTCCTTTCTGAAAAGTTATACATACATCATCTTCTCTTTTTTTCAAAGCTGGCAAATTTCGAACAACATCAACTTTAGATAGTCTGTTCATGCTTTTCTACCCAAGATGCCCAAGTCTACGATGCCGCAACTTATTCTCATCTTCATCACTTAGATAACACGAATTATCAAGTTCTCCAATTTTTAAAAGATTTCCATTGGTTCTTTCTCCCATCGTAACAAATTTGCCATCTTCCATACTTTTAATGTTACGAGAATCTTTTCTGAAAATCACTTCTTTGCCATCATCACAAAGCTGACTTATACCAAGTAAGTTATGTTTTAGCCTACCAACAAATAGAACTTCTTTAGATTTCAACTTTTCTGCTTCAATCTCAGCCGCTCTAATTCCTTTAATTTTTAATAACTATCATTCCCGAATGTAACACCTCCTCCATAACAATTTTCAACATCTTTTAAGATTTTCAAATCACCTGTCATGTGTGATGAACAACCACTATCAAGTATCTATGGTTTGTTCTTTTTTACCTGCCAAGTGTTGTGTCAACAATAAAAACTCTTTCCTCAATCTTCTTCTTTCCAGCTTCTTTTTCTTTTCTGGCATAAGAACTTTGCCCTGGAAGAGTTGTCATACATTCTTCGGCATGATGGCCAATCTGGTCACATTTTTCATAAACTTCTTCCATACATTTAAATTTGTTTTCTGTTGGAAGTTTTTTAACATCTTGATTTTCACTTTTCCGTCTTTCTATGTTTTAGGAAAGTTACTCATTCTACTTCCGTTGTTGCCCCCCCTTAACGCCTATTCCTGGGTAAAGACATGTTGTGCCAACAGTTGTAAGTTTTGTGCCCGTGAATTCCACAACACCCAACAAAAACCATCGAATTTTGGTCTTTTGTAGAATTAATATCTTTCTCTAGAGAAATTTTGTTAAGGTTCATAAATTCTTCCATTTCTATGGACTCTGGGCGTGCACTACCTTTCTTACGGAGAAATTTTCAACTTTTGGGAATGTGATAGATTTTTTACGGTCCTTCTCAACCCAAGCTTTCCTAACACTTTTTTTAAAACCTGAAATGTTAGAAAAATCTGATGAAACATTATTTTTGGAAGGTGGAGAATTCACATGATTCTTGAAATGTGTTTTTTCTGGAGCTTTAGATGATTCAACTTTTACTACCGAAGCCTTGCTGAAATTTTCATTCAACTTTCTTAAAGTATTTTTGGCCTCTAGTTTTGATTGAGACTTGTTACCTTCATCTTACTTAGCTGTCAACTTCTTACTGAGGTCTTCAATCATTTTTTCCTGTTCAGCAATTCTCAGTTTGTAACTTAAGATCTCCTGAATGTATTCTTCTTTCTACTTAGCAACATCTTTCTTTCGATAGTGTGCGAACCGTGCGCGTCTCCTTTGAATGGTAGCCGACAACGCCCGTCATCGCTGATGGTGTCCCGGTAAGGCGCGCAATGACGGGCCGGACAAATTGTTAAGCATCTGAATCGATAGAAGAACAAGAACAAGCGACTCTGTATATAACGGCCCAAAACCCGCACTCTCGGATCCGGTGCTAAATTCATAAACTTTATATTTTCAGCTTTGATACTGAAGAAGGTGAACTAATTTTTGCGAATCAAAACTTACAACATCAAAGAGAAATATCGTTTCACTTACATACCCATGGACCTTTTAGGTTTAAAGTTTTAGAGAATTAGGACCAATTCATATCAACTTGGATTCATAAACATATGGTTCATAAAGATGAACATCATTTCCCGTAATACCCGATTTTTCTTATTTCACATTCGGTCATCAACATCATCTATATGAAATCCCTTATAGACATAATTCGCTCAACCTCATTTTTTATAACCTTGGAAAAAAGAAACATAAGAAGAGTGAGTTCAAATGCTCAGTAATGTTAAACATAAGCATTAACAATTGAATGTCATGAATGAGCATAGGTTGTGCATACGGATATGACGACATAACCAGAGTGCATGAGCGAATCATAAAAGAACTCATGCCCATAAGGATATGACGACATAACCACAGTGCATGAGCGAATCATAAAAGAACTCATGCCCATCAATATCTGGATCATTGAATATGAAAACACGGCAAGGGATCAAAATCAATAATCATGAGACATGTGATATCATTCTTGATCATAGGAAATATTATAAACCCATAACAAGAAATTGAAACTCTTTTTCGATGTCTTGGAGCATCATATTCATAAAACCCTTTTAAAACCATTTTAATTAGAATAACTGTACGATCGACTTCCAATGTAATCATTACCCAATGCACCCGACGCTATCTGAGCACACCCATATTATAAGCTATAACGAGCTCACCCGACACTATCTAGACCACCCCATGTTTAAGCTGTAACGGGCTTACCCAACGCTATCTGAACCACCCCATGTTTAAGCTGTAACGGGCTTATTCGACGCTATCTGGACCACCCATGTTTATATACTGGCCAAGAACCACAACATGAATAAAATACATATTTCATTATAAGCTCATAGAAACAATCATTTTTCCTTTTATAACATGATTTACCCATGAAAAAATGGGTTTCATGTTAATTTATTTGAAACATGATTAACTCGTGGAAAAGAAACGAGTTCTATAAAAATCTCTTTGAAACATGGTTAACCCATGAAAAAGAAATGAGTTCTATATCATTTTTTTTGAAACAATCTTAATCCATCCAAAGAAATAATGAGGATGACATCGTTACAAAATATCCCCAGTGGAGGATAAATAATTAAGGGTTGTTGACGTTGATGAATGAAAATACCATTAATAGACCATTAAAAACATTTTTGAGGAAAATATCCTTTTCATTTTGAAAATCATTTTTTTTAAAACATAAAACATTTTAAAAATCATTTTTTTTGAAAACCACTTAAAAACAATGAATTTCCAGAATATAAGGAAAACATTTTCTTTAAAAATAACCTTGTAAATTTGCAAAGGAATCTTCAAAGAAATGATGGTCATGATGGCGGGTAAATCCGTACATGCCGTACATGTTAAACAAATATTCCCTTTGCACTGTAAAAAGTTTAGAAAAGTGCCTTGATCGGAAAACTACAAGAAGATTCATTTGAAAACATTAAAAAAAGACAAAATGGGTAAAAATGTTTTTAATAAATCATTTTGAAAAGGTTAAAAACACTTAAAACATTTTTAGAAAACATGGCTTTGGAAGAAAACAAATTTCCGAACCAAGTCGGTTTTTCTTAAAAACAATTTCTGGAACATTTGTATCAAAGTGTGGGAAAATGGTGCAATTACTTGAAAATATCATGAATAACCAGGGCAGAAGAGAAGTCATAAGAATTATAAGATTTCAACATCAGAGACTTAATCATACACAATCTCGATAAACGATGAGATTGTAACCATAGTAGTCAATCTCGGATCGCGGTGCGATGCGGCGGGGTCCTATAACGGGATAGCGGCGACGCGGATCGCGTCGCAACCGCTTTTTTATCCAATCGCGGACCAATTAATATAATTTAAATTATAAAATTCAACACATATATATGTTGAAAAATTAAAATATGAAAAATTAAAATATGATAAATAAAATATAAAGCATAATAAAAATAAAAATAAAAACAAAAAATATGATAAAGTATAAAACATAATAAAAATAGCAAAAGAAAAAAAATTAATTCTAACAGAATGAAAATTAACCAAAAACGCATAAAATAAAAAAAGAAAATATAAAATTGGAGTCATGGTAGCGTCGTAGGGGTCTGCGTAGTTGTCGGCGTCGAGGGGTTGGCGGCGGCTGCATCCCAGGCTAGAGTCGGCGAGAGCGGCGGTGGCGTTGCAGGCAAAGGTGGCGACAGCGTCGCATGAAAGAGACGGCGTGGACGACGGCGGCGTCGCAGGCGGGTGGCGGCAGCGGCGTCGCAGGAGGGCGGTAGCGGCGTCATAGGTAGGGGGCGGCGTCATAGGCGGGGGGCGGCAACGCCGTCGCAGTCGGGGGCAAAAAAAAGGCGTTTGGTGTCAAAAAAGGATGTGACCGCTCCTATCGGGATCGCGACGAACCGCGACAGCCGGGATCGCGGTGGACGCGGTGCGATCGTGTTTCGTCCGCGATCCACCCACCAGAAGCGAAGGGCCGCCGCTCCGCACCACGACGCCGAGGTCGCGGCCGAGACATCGCTATTTGACAACTATGATTATAACAAAAGACTCTTACCACTTTTGTAACTTGAATCATAATCCCCATGAAGAATATCATTGAATGAAACTTAGAATATCATGAAAATAAGAAGATTCATGATATAAAATGTCAAAGGGAAAGGATATGCACCTCATAAAAGAAAGGTGTATAACATAACTGTTAGGAGAGTGGGGTATTAAATAAGGTTGTAGCAGTTGGCTGTATGTTGGTGTACGCCTAAATGTTTGGGCTGGTAGTTGTGTATGTAACTGTCAGGGGTAGGTTTGTCTTTTCCTGTTAGTTTGTTAGATGGAGGTTGTTATTTTGTTGAGGTTGTTAGCTGGCTGGGTGGGCCTATAAGTAGAGGGGGGCCAATGTGTAAGGGGGGGAATCATTCTGGTATCTGCTTGGGAGCAGGAACGCCGGTGGCCTCGGCTGGGCTCAAGGGAGGGTGGTCTTCTCCTACAGGTTTCTTCTTTCTCTTCCCCTATCTTTTCTTTCTCCTACCATTGTAACTGTTCTACTGGTTCTGTTCAGCAGCTTCTTAACAGTGTAATCGCCTATTGTAATTCTTGCCATCTCTCTTGCTAATATTTGTTCTAACATTTTGGCGACTTCGTTGGGGAGTATCGTGCGAGAGAGAGAGAAGCAATTGCTTGGGAACTCTTCGTTGGAGAGGAAAAATCAGAGGCAGAGACGACCCGCTTTCGGAGTAGCGAGGGGAAGACAAAGAGTTCGATTTTTCTTTTCGCACGAGCAGGAAGAGGAAAAAGAAGAAGAAAAACGACTCTGACGCATTGGAGCAGAGAGGAGCACTATTGCATCGCGTCTTTGTTTGCGACGTGTTGTGCCGGATTCTAACCCGCCATTGGTTCACATCGCATCTTAGGTGAGGCGAGAACCAATCGCAGCAGAGAAAGATGCGTCGTTGGGTATGCACGCGTATTGAGGAGCCGAACTGTAAAGGCGACGAAAATCTTGCGTGAGGGAGGACGATCGGAGTTGGATGGAGCTAGACGATCGCTGGAACCGCGTACGCTGCTGGTGACGCGATCGCAGTCGGTTTTGGTCGACATAATGAATACTCGCGTGCGGAACTGGCTATCAATCCGAGCTGCAGAACAAGGAGGAGACGCAAGCGCTGGCTGAAGCAGTCGAAAGCGACAGGAAAACACATCGTAGCAGGAGACACGTACGAGTCGGGAGTGATCGCTGCAGAAGTGATTTAGTGAGCAGCAGCGAAGGATGTGTGCGGCTGAGAGAATTTTCGAGCCGCGGTACGTTTCCGAAGTAAGAGCTGTTGACGGATAGGCTTAATTTCTACGAGGCAGCAGAGAGGCGCGCACCATAAGAGAAGAGGCGCGCGTACGGGAGTTGCTGTAGAGGAAGTCCAATGTGGTTATAAAAATAAAAAATAAAATAAAAAAATAAAAAAAAACGAGGAAAAAAAAAGAATTCAAGTGTGCAGAAAATCTCTTTTTTCTATGATAAGGGATCGCGAGGAAGACTCGGTTTTTCATTCGTTTAGTTGAGTTGGGGGCGTAGAATGGCAACAAGAGTCATGCTATCAGATTTTGTGGGAGAGGATCCGTATGATTGGATCATTAAAGCAGAAAGGTTTTTCGAATTTTGTCAGACGAAAGATGACATGAAATTACACTGGACCCAACTTTGCATGGTTGGCACCACTCTATATCGGTTTTTATCCTGGCACAAAGCTACGCCGAACTTGTCGTGGAAAATGTTTAAATCAACTCTAATGGAAAAGTATGGACAACCGACAGAGAGGGTACCGTTACAACAACTTAATGCTTTGGAGGAGCAGTTTGTTTCCACTCTGGGACGACAGAGAAAGGTAATTGATAACCTGAGTACTAGTGTGGAAAGGCAGGACAATTATATTGAGGAGCAGGTTACAGGTTCTGGTATTGCTGGAGGAGCAGCCACAATTTTTTTTAGCAAAGTTGGAAATAGAAAAACAGAGGATGACAATGGACAAGGTGAGTTCAGCAGAGCTCCTGTGTACACTTCGAAGCTGGGTGTGGTGGCAGGGAACCCAATGCCCGCTCGAGTGACGCGTGGGCACTCTCCACAGGATGATTCCGATGATACGTTTATGGGCACTGTTGATCATGAGAATGGTGATTGTAAAAGGGGTGAAATACCAAAAAATGATGAAAATGAAGCCACTTGGAAAGAGAAAGATCAATTGCTTATAAAGTTGGCTCAGTCTGAAGTTGATCAACAAGAGTGTTTATGCCATAATGTACAACAAGGAGCTGGCCTTTGCAGAACTCAAGGATGAGAAGCTAGCAGCGATTGCATTTCAGCAGACCACCTCTCACATTTTGAAAGGTGCTAAGCAGAAGGCTTGGGTTGTAGCTGAAAGAGCCGGGGACTACACAACAGCTTTGAAGGGTGAGTTGGATGGCATCAAGGGTGCCATATAAACTTCCAAAGGAACTGCACATTTGATGCTGAGGCCTCCACCTGAGGCCTTCACCTAAGACGCAATGCACATACCTGGCTATAGTCTCCAAAGGACAGGGAACTGCCTTGATTTTGGTCTATGATTTAGGTTTTATGCCTCCAAATGCAGCTTCTTTGCTGGTGGTAATGGCTGCGAAAAGGCAGGAGATGCCCAGAGTCATATTTCTGTTCCCAGACTCCACACTGATCCAGCTAGACGAATATATTGGCTGAACCAGAATTTGTTATGCTGAATGTTGCTAGGATTCATGGTTGCTGGAAAATGGAGCAGGTTTGGGCACGGTTAGGATCAACTAGACTAGCAGTGAGGTATACCCCTAAGTGCATTGTAGCTAAGGACATACGAGGTTTTGACCGACTTATTTCCCTGCTTGGAAGTACAGTTTCAGCTACACATGCTTTTGGAAAGAATTTTTCGTAAATGTGGAGCTTGGAGATGTTTGGGGCACTTCCTGCTGTTTGTGAAGATGTCTTGGCAACATTATTCTGGTCAAGACGCAACATGGTTTGTTTTTGGGTAAATTCTTGTGGGGAACAAGAACACCCATTTAAAGAGCTAGCAGCTGAAGGGAATAGAAGGCATTTGGAGGGGTGTAAGCGGCTGGACGAGATAGCATTCAAAATCGGGAACTCAAATATGCAAACACATGGGATGCAAAGGGGTGTCTTACTTTGCCAGCTGCTTGCAATTCATGCTGGTTTTTATGTTTGGCAGGATGTTTTAACTGTTGGACATCCAAACCAGCTTCGAGAAATGGAAATTAAAGACGACGGGTTGGCTGGAATTTGTGTTGGGCAGGAGACTTGTTGTGCTGCAACACAATGGAAGCTCGCCGGGCTTGTTGTCGGGGACCGAATGGAAGATAAAGAGGATCAAGAATCTCCACAACGACAGGGCTTTCATCATGTTCAAGAATTGAGAGAAGGCCAAGTTGTTTTGCTGCTTCGGCCACCGCCAAAACCGCCACCCAGGGGTTGAGCTCCAACGACTGTGCTGGAAAGTCCACCTTGGGGACAAGGTGGTTTTTACGAGGGGGGAAATTTTTAGGAGAGTGGAGTATTAAATAAGTTTGTAGCAGTTGGCTGTATGCTGGTGTACGCCTAAATGTTTGGGGTGGTAGTAGTGTATGTAACTACCAGGGGTAGGTTTGTCTTTTCCTGTTAGTTTGTTAGAGGGAGGTTATTTTGTTGAGGTTGTTAGCTGGCTGGGTGGGCCTATAAGTAGAGGGGGGCCAATGTGTAAGGGGGGGAATCATTCTGGTATCTGCTTGGGAGCAGGAACGCCGGTGGTCTCGGCTGGGCTCAAGGGGGTGGTCTTCTCCTACGAGTTTCTTCTTCCTCTTCCCCTATCTTTTCTTTCTCCTACCATTGAAACTGTGTAAGGGGGGGAATCATTCTGGTATATGCTTGGGAGCAGGAACGCCGGTGGTCTCGGCTGGGCTCAAGGGAGGGTGGTCTTCTCCTACGGGTTTCTTCTTCCTCTCCCCCTATCCTTTCTTTCTCCTTACCATTGAAACTGTTCTACTGGTTCTATTTAGCAACTTTTAACAGTGTAATCACCTGTTGTAATTCTTGCCATCTCTCTTGCTAATATTTGTTCTAACAATAACTTACATCTCAAAGCAGGAAAATTGAGACAAAAATCCGGCAACGCTTTGGTAATTTTGTAACACCCCATGAAAGAGAGATCCTCAAATGGATATGTAAATCCCCATAAATTTAAGTATAATAATCATAAAATACAATCATGAACAGTATATAGACCACACAACAAAACAAGTGGTGAATACGACATACATTTCACAAAAATAAAAGCATGACGAGAAAAACCCTTACCTTCGAGTCTGATTCGTCACGCTTGTTCTTTATTTTCCTGAATAATAAGCTTATGTTAATTATTTACTTGCTTGAGAACCTTTTTCAATTTTATTATTACTTTTATTTCACTTATAAACAAGTTATATATAATTACCTTGATCAATTAAGTTTAAGTCGGATGTTTTGATCATATTCGGCTATGTGTCAAAAATGACTTTGATAGGTCAACTATGACAAAAAAGGTCTCTCAATAATAATCATGATATAATTATCATATTTAATTATACTTTTGAAACCCATTATGAAAGACGGTTATGAAAAATGAACTAACATTACAATCATGAAGACGGTAGGTCGTACGTACGCATGAGTAACGTTTTTATTTTTTTCAATGATCATTATGAAAATAAGGTAAATAATATTTTATCTTTCCAGAATGATCATAATATCATAAATACCATATTTTATCTTTCCAGAATGTTAATATTGTCATGAATATCATAAATATGTGTATATCACATATATTTATTATCTTTACCCTTATTATCTTCCATGTAACTCGTTAGTGAAAAACGAATCATATCGCTTCGTGAGACGGTAGTTTGGGTAACTCCTTTTGGTTTGAACCAAATGACTTTCTTGGTTTGCTTTCTGCCCAAAGTGAGGCTTCTAGGTTGAGAAAAGGGAGGTTGGGAAGTGATTTGGACAGAGGTTGGACGAGTCAAATGGCTTGAGAGCCGTGAAGAAGCAAGGGGAGTGGGTGCCCTTTTATAGTTTGAGGAGAAATGATTTTCTTGTAAATATTTAAAAGTATTCACTATTGGGAGGTCAAAATTACAGTGTCCAAAATTGATAATTAAAAGGGGGGAGGGGGTGATATGGTCGAGTCACACCTCTACCACACAATGAAACACATGTTTTAAACATTTTGTTTTTTAACTCCTATGTTTCCTTATTTTTTTCATTTTGGTTTTTTCATTATGGTAACTAGTTTTTTAACCTAAGTAATTTATCCATTAATACCAAATTAGAGCGAGACTTATTAGACAATTTAGACCCACTGATTCTAAATATGATATCTAATTTATAAAATAAAAAACTCATGCGTGTTGGAATTAATTTTAACAGAAGTGCATGTAACGTGCAAAAACACCGCTTTAACCTTAACTGCGCTGACAAAGTTTTTATTATTTAGTGGTCATTATAGTCATTATAAAAGAACAAATGGTCCATGAATGAAACATAGTTGATATTTGTTGTCTTCTAAAAATCACCAGGCAGAATATAAGTTTTTTAGGAATTTTGAATCATTTAATAAAATATCATTTATTATAAAATAATATTGATGTCAATTGTGACATTATTCATTTAATTTGGATTTAAAAATACCAATACAAAGATGGAATTAGAATCTATTATGATAAAACCTATGTGAAATGATACATTTATCTGAAAAAATAACGAAACACAATAATTTATTTAATTTACTTCACTTGTATTATTTTTTGTATCATTTATATTATTTTTTTATTAATTAAATAATTACTGTGTTGACATTTCCTAAGCATTTTAAGAAACTAATTCGTCTCTAAAAATTAAAGATAAAATATCATGATAACAACAACTCATTTATCTTTCAAAATAATATTTATAATCGAACCTATATTGTTTTTGTCCCTACCCCAAAGCTTTATAAAAATTAAAAGGATAAAAAAAGTTTTTTTTTGTCTTTTTCTTTACTTAACTTATTATATAGGTCACTTTCATGGACAAGTATCCCACAAACTAATAAAAATCGATCCTCATAAGTGTCGAAATATGTTCAACAAATGGGTGTTGAACAAATTTCTATGTCATTTTCCTCTTATGTTTAAAGTTTAATCCCTTGGTAAATTTGTTTTCATCTCAATCGTTGTGACTGATTTCAACTATTTTCACTAATCATTATGGTCAAAAATTAAGTTGGTATTATTAGATATTATAAATTATGTTGATTCTAAATATGGAATCCATTTTGCCAAATTCAATTCATAGAAGTGACAAAATTTAATTTAATATTAATGTCGCAAATGCAATGATTCAAAGCGAAAAAGATCTAAAATTTACAATGTTTTTATATTCACTGAGCGATGCCCAAATCGAGGGAGTTGATACTGGGACCCCAGGCGCGCCTCCTCGTACACCAGAGACTGCCGTCTAACAACGGGGGTCTAAGGTGTTATTGTGAGAGGACTATACCCCCATTCCAGAGTGCATAATAACATCAGAATTAAATAACCAAACATCACCCATAAACAATAAACTTCAAGGTATGCAGAAGCAATACACACATGCTATATCAAATGAAATGCGCAGGCAGTCATATAGACTCACGGGCTTGCCAGCACACAACAATTGACCGCCCACTAGGCCGATCATAACACATTGAAACAAAATAAATAAAATGCATAAGGCTATGCTATTATTCCCTAGCCATACCTCATCCATCTCCCGACTCCGTCCAAGCTATTTAGTTGATTGATCAAATCCTGGGCCTCTGCTCAACTTGAACGTGCGAACAATGAAGTCTGCTCGGGTATCCAAGTGCCATGGCCGTCCGAGCAGGGTGTGAGTATAACTTAGTAGGGCACCAACAACGTGGTCCTGTACATAACCAATAAATGCAGTGTACGTGCATGTGGCATGTTCGTAATATAAATAAATCAAGTGCGAAAGAGTAAATAAATAACCATTGTCGATCCTCTGGTTATACCATGAAACCCGGGATCGACTCAAACCTGCTTCGGCCAGTACCAGAGTGTGTCTGAGCATGTCAGATAATCATGCCAACCAAAACTGGCCCAATGGCCATATAGTAACAGACACACGTGACAGATCCTGGGTAGTATCCTAAGGCATCCACATAGTGTCAGGCATAACTGTCGGATCCAAGGAGCATGTCTAAGGCATCCCATAGTAACATGCTGCAAACCGATCCCTAGGAGGTAATCATAGGTGATCAGTAGTCATCGGCCGTCATCGCCGAACCCCAGGAGGTAATCCTGAGTGTTCCATAGTCACCAGGCGTCACCACCAATCCCTTAGAGGTAATCCCGAGCGTTCCATAGTCATCAGGCCTCGTCACTTGACCCCAAGAGGTAATCCCAAGCGTTCCATAGTAGCAGACTCAAAGGCCGGATCTAAAGAGAACATCCAAGGCATCCCATGTATCTCAATACATCTCGGTGGACAGTGTTTCTTGTACCATCTCATGTCACGTATCTTGATGAGTTGACCATCTGCCTGAAACCGTCTTACAAACCGAGGTCGGCCTCTCAAGTGTGTGATCTAATCTCGTCACAACCATAAAAGCACAAATCGTCGATTCAGATTCTAAGGTGACACCCGCAATCATCACTACTCATTCCCTATACACACCCTCTCACTTTAGGGTCAACATTATCACTGGGGCACCCACAAGGGTCCCCTAGGTCTCATCATGGCCAGGACACCATTATGGGTCCTCTTATCTCAAACAATCTCTCGGTCAACACCCGTCACTCGGAGGGCATAGCGTCCCTCGACATCATCAAAGTCTCATCGAGGCCCTCTGGCCTCCTAGGAAAATCTCACTTGAGAGAAGGCTCAAACCCTTCTCAATACCCAAGTCATCCCAAGGTCAATCCGAACACCCGACTTGTCGTCAAACTACCCAAGGTCTACCTACCTAAGCAATCACCTCTCAATGGAGGAGGAACGCTTTCCCCACAGTCATCTCACTAGCCAAATGACTCGAAGGCATCTCAAGGGTACATTAAGGCCTACTAGGGCCACTCATCCTCGTCCCGTCTCATCCCTCCACTCAGAGGTCAACAAGGCACCTATTCGAAGGCCCACTGTGCTTACATAAACCAATTACACTCCTCAAGGGGGTTTTTGTATCTCAGGTCACGCATATATAATCAAGGCCTCGACCATCGCCGATCGAGGCAAACAAGTGTCCAACGTGGCCCTAGGCACTTTGTCCAATTCCAAGCACTCCATTTAAAAGAGAGAATTTATTTTAAACGAAAGGTCGATTGCCCTTTGTGGCGGGACTGCATATCACATGCTATAAAAATAAAGCAGAATATCGTAGGTGTATGTGCAAGGGACCACCTACCTCCAACAAAACCTTTTCCTTTTTAAAACGTAGCCCGACAACTCTTGCTCGAGCTAGCCTGAGCTCGCCCAAGTCCATCCGGCCACCGCCCAATTACTCGAGGCCCCAACTCACATCCTAACAACCAACAATTAATTATAAACCATTTATAATTAATTATTCCATCTAATCATAACAATTTATAATTTATTCCAATTTAATTTAAATAGGCATAAAGCTTAAAATCTCACCGAGTCATCCCGTCGCGCTGAAGTCGCGTCGAAATCGCCGACAGCGAAGTGCAGTCTACTCTTGACACACCCCCAAGCCTAAACAACACAAAGCCCCAATTAATATCGCCGTTCCAATGACCCATTTCATTCGATTTAGGCATAAACTCTAAATAAAATCACCGGGCGATTTACCTTCGTTGAAATCACTTCCAACGGCGTGCGGATGGCGTCTTGGGACATCCTCTACGCAAGCCGAGCAAAAGCCCCATCGCACGTGATCGATTCCACCATGCTCCAGTGGAATTGACACAAACCCTAAATGAAACTGCGAAAAATTAGCTTATGTGAAGGATACCAAGAATGGAGGGAAGGACTTACCCGATTTCGCCGCCAAAAGTCACCCCAAACCACTTCAGATCAAAGGGTGAAGGAGAGGGGAGGGCCGACCGTCTGACCCCTCCCGCGCGCGCCTACCCATCCAAAACAAAGGGTGGTCGAGCCCCCTCTTTAAAAAACACCTGAAACTCCTTTCATAGTGTGAACCGAACCATTGAGGCAAAGGGGTCCTCCCTGTCCATGAACTTTCATGCCATTTCATGCCATGAAGACCTGCTTCACAGCGTGAATGGTCTACAGCGGCAGCCTTACAGCTATCCGACCACTTGTCCTTCCTCCGACGTTTTCCCGAACCCTCCGGGTCACCACCCAAGCCTTGAATCTCGTCCAAAAATAGATATTTAGGACTCTTCTCAAAACCTCATTCTGAGTCCCGTTCTCAAACCAGACCGTCCATCAATTCAAAATTTCAAAATTCCCCTTGAATTTCGTAACCCGTCCGAACACGAGTATTACACTTTCCAAACTCCGTTAGCAAAGCTTGTACCAAACTCCGCCTCATCAAGCTATCCAATAGAAATTAGATTCTTCCATGGCCCTAGGGTGTGTCTTACTCCTTTCTAACTTCAAGAGGCAACCATTTGCCATTCAGATATTGACATCGCCTTTCCCCAAGACTTCAAAAGCCTCATCATACGCCAAATGCACTTTTTCGAATCTTCTGGATACATAATTGTCCATAAATCTTTGCTTTTCCGTTGAGTGAAACGATGCACCTGAATCAATCACCCATGACTCCACCGGTATGTTGATGCTTAGTAGCAAGCTGCTACTCCCTCACCCAAATTCAGGAAATTTGAGCTTTTAGAAGTTTCCCCGTGACTCCTGCAGTCTTTCTTGAGATGTCCTCTCTTCCCACACTGCCAACATGTAGGGCCAGGACCAGCCGATTTACGTCGGCTCCTATCTCGCCACTTACCTTCTGAATTCCTCCGATTTTTCCGTTGAGGTGACTGTCCTCTTCCTTGG
The DNA here is from genome assembly GCA_963277665.1 of Viscum album. NCBI lineage: Eukaryota > Viridiplantae > Streptophyta > Magnoliopsida > Santalales > Viscaceae > Viscum > Viscum album. The sequence goes on from OY728151.1 coordinate 1,998,477,038, forward strand.
CATTTAGCGTGTTTTTGGAAGGTGCTTGGACTTACCTCCATTCGAGTTCTTCATTCAGGATTAGATTCCTAACATCCTCAAACACCAAGTCGGTTTTACCACAAGAATTACTTACAACAGTTACCATCGTGTCCCAACTTTTCGATAACGATGATAACAACAACAGTGCCCACACATCATCCATGAACTTGACATTAACTGATTCAAGTTGCCCTCGAATCACGTTGAAGCCATTCACATGATCAGCTGCAGGTCTACCTTTCAATAATCTCACACTGAACATCCTCCGCATCATGAGCACCTTGTTCAGAGCTGTTGGATTTTCATACTTGTCCGCTAGAGTCTTCTTCAACTTTACTGTGGTCTTCACCTCCCGAATATTAAAGGCTACATTCCGAGCCAATGACATCCTAACCAACCCAACCGCTTTCCTATCTAGCCGTTCCCATTCTTCCTTCTCCATCTTTCCGGTCTGACTTCATCCAACGATACTTTAAGGTCCTTTTGAATGAGATAATCTTCCATCTGCGTTCTCTAGAGGCCAAAGTCTTTCCCATTGAACTTGTCTATTCGGACCTTACCTTCTTTTGACGCCATACTTTCTGATAACAGTAAACTCCCACTGAATTGAAATAACGTCAAGGTAAGAGAATGTTACCCAAGTCTGTTGAGTGTGCGTTGCCGATTCTTGAACCACGAGCTTTGATACCACTTGTTGGGAGTCTTCCACCACCGATGCACCAGAAGTTGCACTATTGGAACCTACAAGCGTAGCGGAACAAGTTCCGATAACTTCCACCGACTGGAAGACCGCCTCGAGCTTGATGTATCAGAAACTTAGGAAGTTCTTCACACCTTACTCACTTCACCAAATCGACCTCCTCGCACACACTCCCACTCAACCTCACAAACATCCAGATAAGCAGAAATTAAACGAAGGAAATTGATACTTTTGGGTTTACGTGGTTTGAATATGAGTTCTATATTCACGGGAGAACACTGCTCGCATTTTCATTAATCAGAAGATACAATGGTTTACAACATAATCGGTAGATACAACCGATATCAATATTCTTTGTTTTTCCACGTCACTCAACTGCACGTGTACAAGTGGTCCCACCCCACCTTTGTAGTGGGTCCTAGTCGGTCATCCAGTTGCACCGAATTCTGGTCTTTGTGGACATCCCACCATTGAACAATGGTGAAAACCGATTGCCTTCAACAACTTTAGCCATGATCGCAAACTTCCGATGAACATTGAAAGACTACTCATCCCCTGCAAAACCGCGAGGACCCCCTTTGTAACTTTCGTTGAAACCTTTTGACCGACTTGCCTCTGTTGAAGATTTCTAACATCGCTGCACTGAACCTCAAGGCCGAGTTATCCCTTTGTTGCGAAACCGTGAGGACCCCCTTTGTAACTTTCGTTGAAACCTTTTGACCGACTTGCCTCCGTTGAAGATTTCTGACATCGCTGCACTGAACCTCAAGGCCAAACTATCTTCCGGAGTCTCTCCTACCGGTCGAATAATCGAAACTTGAACAGACTTCGCTATTCCTAATAGTTTCTTTGCGGGATATGGCGATGAAAACTTTGGTTTTCGGCTTTGGAATAATGACTTCGTAAGGTCATTAGAAGTTGTAAGGTTCTCTTCAATGAAAAGGTCTTGCGGAAAGACTGGAACTTGGTGGAAAAAGGAGTTGAGAACAAAGAATCAACTGATCAAATCCAAGTTGATCTGAACTAAAGTTCGGGAAGGACGCAAGTTCCAGGAAGTTCAGTGGGCACGGAAAGTCCCGAGGAATCAACAAGGCCAACAGAAGATGTATCTGAATGTTCAATGACTACAGGAGAGCCCGAGAGCCTGTAATAAGTGGTTAGTCTCATTGATTCTAGAAAGTGGGAATTGGTTATGAAAGATGAGATGGATTCATTGGATGCAAACAAAACACGAGTTAATGGAACTACCACAGAGGGAGAAAACATTGCAGAACAAATGAGTATTTTGGTTGAAAGAATAAGGCGACTGTAGGAAGAGGGACAAGGCTAGGTTGGTTGTGAAAGGGTTTTAGTAGAAAGGAGTATACTTCTCTGAGACTTTCTCACCGGTTGTTAAACATACTACCAATCGGACGATGCTGAGTTTGGTCGCTTCAAAAAGATTGCATTTAGAATATATGGATGTAAAGATGTCATTTCTTCCTGGTGACTTGGAGGAAGAAATTTATATGAAGCAACCAGAGGGTTTCGTAAACAAGCATAATAGAGACTTGGTGTGTAAGCTGAAGAGAAGTCTTTACGACTTGAAACAAGCACCTAAGTAATGAAACCGGAAGTTTGACGCTTTCATGGCTGAGAACGGGTTCACTTGGAGCAACTCAGATCACTATTGCTATCGAAAAGTGTTCAAGGATGATAACTTTATTATCCTGCTCTTGTGCGTGGATGACATGCTCCCCGCGGGTCTGAACATTAAGCAGATTCATGAAGTGAAATTTGATTTGTCCGGAAGATTTTATATGAAGGATTTCAGAGAGGCCAAAAAAATCTTTGGAATGTGGATTGAGAAAGACATGAAGACCGGAAGTTTGGTTTTGTCTCGGAAGGATTACATCCGGAATATCATTGAGAGATTTAGAATGACCGGATGTAAGCCAGTGTCAACCCTATTGGCCAGGCACTTCAAATTATCTAAAGGGCAAGCATCGAAAACAGAAGATGAGGCTAAGTATTTGACGAATGTTTCGTTTGCATCAATGATATGAAGCTTGATGTACGACACGATGACATAACATTTGTAGTGGGAACTGTCAATCAGTTTATGACGAATCTAGGGAAAGAACACTGGAAAGTCGTGAAGTGGATTCTCCAACATCTCAAAGGATCGAAAGGATATTGCCTTATGTTTTGGAATTGACTATTCACTGCAAGGTTATGTAGATGCGGACTTTGGAGGGGATACAAACACACGAAAGAGTTCCACAGTTCTTGTGTTTACTCTAGGAGGGACAACTGTAAGCTGGATGTTGAGGTTGCAGCTGGTGGTAGCACTGTCCACAACAGAAGATGAACATGTAGCTGTCACGGACGCAAAAAAAGAATTGATATGGTTAAAGTGTTTGTTGGAGGAGCTGAGAAGGAGTTAGGGAGGTGGATTTTTATTCTGTGCCAGGCAAAGTGCAATTCATTTGTCAAAGAATCTATTGTTTCACTTACAGGAAAAACACATTGATATGAAATATCATTTCATCCGGAAGACAATGAAGGGAAGAGTGCTTGAGTTGTGGAAGATCTACGAAAATCAGAATCCGACTAACATATTCGCCGAGGTTTTAGTCCGGGAAAGTTTGAGGCAACATTGTGCCTCAGTGGGACCATGATGACTGAAAGGTGGGGTGGAGACACTGTTGTTGTCGGAGAAGATGACATGATTAAAGGTCTGCCCAAGTGTTGGTGGTTGTTGTGGCTTCCTTGTAAGCTAAAGTGGGAGATTGTTAGGAAATGTGAAGTCTCTTTCAAGTTCTGATTCAGATGTTTGGAAAGAGAAACTCTAAAAATTATGTTTCGGCCTCATGTTCAGACTCACGACAGCGGAAGCCTAGCGGAGGCAGTAGTTTGAAAGTTATGTTACGACATACGTAAGGGTCACTGAAGATGATACGTAAAGGTTCCTGATAGATTGGTTTTGCGGCAAAGGATGCTACATAAGGGTCATTAGAGTGATATATAAAAGTAACTTGTTAATTTCACTGGAAGTTGGCGGTCAGGGCAGAGGCTCCTACGGGTGATTGGAGGTGACCAAGGCAAACAGTGGGTCCCCTACAAACGTGGGAGGACGGTGGAACCGGGTGACCGACTGGGCTCTACTATAAAGGTGGGGTGAGACCATGCCTACACGTGTGCGATGTATGTATTGAGTTTAGCTCTGTTCATATGTAAAAGTAGAACAAACTAACGTTAGAGTAACTTTGAATTATAATTTTGTAACTCCCGTGAAATGAACGAAACAGTCTTCTTCCGTGGATATAAGACTAACGTTCGAACCACGTAAATCTTTTTTGTCTCTTGTTTTTGCTCTATTTCACTTGAATGTTTGTTATCTTGAATTGTGTTTTGTTTGATTGTGGAAAGAGTGTCGAGCCGGTGTGTTGATTTAGGGTGCGACTTGACTTCTTAGGTCCTGTTGCATCGGCGTCGAGGGGTTCCTTCTGGTCCGGGGAGTTTCCAGAGCTTTGTTGTTGAAGCTTTCGGTGATCGGTGGTTTGTGGATCCCAACATTCCCCCTGCTCAATATCCTCCTTTACTGCCTCTTGTTCTACTCTTGATGGGTCTTCCCGCACCTCTTCCTCTTCAGTGGCAGGTTGTGCTGGTATAGTTGTTGGATCATGAATTGATTCAGCGCTACTTCGAGACATTCTAGGATTTTAAATGCCCTTGATCATCTAGTTCTCATGGAACACAACATCTCTGCTCTCGATCACCTTCTTTTCCTTTAGGTCTCCAAGCTTGTATCTGAACTCCTCATCTCCAGATCTTCTCCATTATGGTTTTGTTTATCTATTCTACAACCTCGTTGTGCTGTGGGGTGTGAGGAACCGTCCTCTAATGTCGGATGCCCTGACCCCTGCAATAGGTATTGAACTTCTTGGATGTGTACTCTCCATTGTTTGAATGATGACACCTCAACTTCCTCCCTGTTTCACTCCACCGTGGCGTGGAATATCTTGAAGCACTTCAGTACTTGGTCCTTTGTTCGCAAGAATAACCACACCTTTCAAGATGCATCGTCAATAATGGTTATGAAATATTTGTTACCTCCCAGCGATTCCACCTCCATTGGACTGCCGCATATATCAGACTGAACCAAACAACTTTGATCTCCTTGAAGTGCTGAATGCGACTTTGTGTTGCTTCCTGTACAAGATGTAGTTGCAAGGATCAACTGATGCATCCTTGTCAACTCTGATGTATATCTTCTTTATCAGGGTGGACGACCCACCCTCTTTCACTCATATGCCCGAGTCTCCTATGCTACAGATTTGATGATGCTTCTCCCTCCACCGTGTTTGTCACGACCCGTCCCAACGGGGTCCATGCCTTGACTACCCCAAGTCCGCCTCTAATAAGCCAGAGGCCGGTGACGAACGCCGAGTAGGCATGTCACTCACATGGGAGACCTTAGCCTAAAGTACATGTACACAACTCCAAGCCCATACAATGCTGAAATATAAAGCAACTGATAAACCATGCATGCATACATCTAAATCTCACCATTCGAGTACGTCAATAAGTACTTGAAAGAAAAAGGGAAAAATACAAGTCCACCATAAAGAACCTGAAAACAAGTCCAACCTGAAAGTATAAAAGGGGACTGCTGTCAATGCAACTGCATGAACACATCTCAGTCTGTCCGGCTCACTAAGCTCCGCCTGGTCTTGTTCCCTCTAGGACTCCGTCAAAAGATCGATCGTCTGCATAAGACACGATACGTGCGGGCAAAACCCATGCAAGAGTGAGTATAACAGTACCCTGTAGGACACCCCAAAATCACTAAGCGTATAACAACAAGAATAAAAGCCAACTCATCATAGGTATATGTCTACAACATATATAACAAGAATATCCAGATATACTCAAGAAAGACACACAATCTCAAGGTAAAGTCACAACCATATTGCCAGTCTAGGATTCCTGCTCGAAGATTCCACACAACACTCGTCTGGAAGGGCACACCCCACGAGTCAAGTAGCACTGATGGCGTTCGTCTGAGATGTCATACTCATCGGGTCTCGCCATACAAAGTACATGCTGGAAGTCTGAAGAGAACGATACGCTGATGAGGATCACACCCAAGGCCATGGGGTATACCAACAACTCATTCCAGAACAATCCGCTAAGTAGAGGATCGACGCCCACGTAGTGTTGGTCACGACGATATCAAGAACTCCACCTAGTGCAAGATAATGATAGAGGATCTCACTCCGGGTCTCACGAAAGGATTCCAACAACTCTATCCAAGACTAAAGACCCACCGAAGGGATCACCATCCTATGTGTAGGATGCGATTCCATACTATAGAAGGATAAAATGAGAGAAACCCGAACCCCCAAGGTGTGCCCTCTAAAGGAGCCCTTGGGGTTAATTTATAATGAATATTAAAGACCACACCGGACCTCAAGTCCGATGTGGGATACAAACTCCAACACTCCCCCTCAAGTTAGGTGTACCTAGCTTGGACACATAATGAAAAGAAAGCAAAAAAACAGACGCTAACACTCCCCCTCAAGCTGGACATGCCCGACTTGATGACAAAATATGACGAAAATAAAAACAAAGTTGCAAAAGTTGCTGCTCCCCTTCACGATCGAAGCTCCCCCGCAGGATGATGGATGGATGATGTCGCGGACGCAGCAGATTGACCACTCAGACCGGGCCGATGGACGGAGCGCCAGGAATGCCGCACTAGTGGGGCCGGTCAATAAAACGCCGGGAAATCCAAACTAGCACCGGGAAAACCGCACTTGCGGGGCCGGCGACGGGAGGCGGGGATTCCGCAGAAGTGTTGCGGGAGCTGGCGGCGCCAACAGGCCCAAATCTAGGTGGTCGAGCTGCTGCGCCGGCGCATAGGCGTGCCGACAAACAGAGATGTGGCTGCCAGAAAGATGCCGGGAGATGCCGGCGAGGCGGGGATTCCGAGGGAGGCGCGTCGGGATCGGGAAGCGCCGTGAGAGGCGGGGCTGCCTGGCAGAGGAGCAGCCATGGTGGACAGGATCCGTCGCTAGAGGAGATGGAGGAGGTCGGTCGGGGGCGTCGGAAGCAGCGGCTGGAAGGGGAGCGCCGGATGGGGAACGACCGGCCGGCGTGTGCAGGGAGGTGGGCCGGAACCGGCCAGAACCGGGAGGGCAGGCCTCGGGCAGAGGATACACAGGAAGGGTGGAAGGAGCCGCCGGGATGGGAACCGCCGGAATGGAAGAGAGGGTGATGGGAGAAGCGGGAGCCGGGACTAGCACGGGAGGGCGGGAGGCGATCCGCCGAGAGCCGTGCAAAGAGGAGGTGGGCCGGGAGTCGCGCGAGATGATGAGGACGGAACCGCCGACAGTTGCGGGATCCGGAAAGCCCGCCGGGGAATGCGGGAGCTGTTGAGGAGGCCGAAGCAGGTGGAGCCGCGTCGGAAGGATCGCCAGATCTGGAGAAGAAGGGCGCCGGGATGTGGAGGGCGGCGCCGATATCTGCAGCGGGACTATCTGGTGCGGGACTACCGGGAGAGAGGGAGACTGTCGGGATTTGTTGCGCGACGGGAGAGCGCAGGGAAGCCGCGACGGGAGCCGGGATGCCGCTAGGAAGGAGGAAGCGCCGTGGGACGTCGCAGCAGCTCTGAACCGGGAGGGAGATGGCGCCGGAAGTTTCTGGAACGGGAGGCGAGGGACGTCGCGCCGGGAGGAAAGCCGTCGGGGAGAACCGTCGACTTTGAGTGCGCGGCGGGGAGGGACGCCGTCGGGAGCAGGGAGGGCCGCGGTCGTCTGGATGCCGAACAGAGGTCATGCAGATCGGAGGAACGCCACGGGAAAGCAGCAGCGATCCGCCGGGAGAGGAGCCGTCGCCGCGCCTGGATCGGGAGCAGAGGAACGCCGCGGGAGGCGGGCCGCCGGGGGAAAGCCACAGGGGGCGGACGGGAAAAACTAAGGCTCGTAGGCCATGGAAGCCGCCGCCCCTTGTGGGGGAGAAAAAAAAATATTAAACCCTAGAGGGGAATAGAAAAAAAAAATAGATGGGAGGGAGGGTCGGGATTAAGTTCCCTCTGATACCATGTAGAAGGATAAAATGAGAGAAACCCGAAGCTCCAAGGTGTGCCCTCTAAAGGAGCCCTTGGGGTTAATTTATCATGAATATTAAAGACCACACCGGACCTCAAGTTCGATGTGGGATATAGACTCCAACACATACTAACCCTCAAGGAATGGATCAAGGGAATGTACCCTAATGAAACTTGTCCAAGCAGAAGAGGACAATGGCTCTAAGCCTTGTTTGAAGGAGTACACGACGTGTACCAGTCGTAAACGGTCTGTGTCCATGTCCGTGTCTGTGCCTGAATACACGGCATGTTCGAGTCCGTGTACTCCTGGTCGTGTCTGTGTACACGGCTCTGCCCGTGTACACCTTGCCCGGTCGTGTCCATATCGGAGTACACTGCGTGTCTGAGCCTGTGTACTCTTGGTTGTGTCTGTGTACCCTCCGAGGTACATGCTGAGCTGCCAGGTAAGGGTTGCGCCGTGTGACATCTGTCACACGCTGTGTGATATTTATCTTTTCCACAAAAACCCTAGCGTTGCAGTCGGGGCTTCACACGGCGTGTATTCCTGGATTACACGCAGTGTATATCGGTATTTTGCAGAACCCGCAAAGCCATTTCACGCATCGTCGCCCGCTCCGACCTTCAATCCAGCCATGAATCACGCCAAAAATACATGGATCTGGTCCGGTCGAGCCTTGCCGTCGCCGTTCGCCGTTCGCCGGATCCCGATCACCCAAACGTATCGAAAATCCCTTCGTCGCATCTCTCGGTAGCCAAACGTCAAAACCCGCGCAAAGAACTCCGATTCGGTCCCGATCCGTCGTCGTAGCTCCATCCCATCGTCGTAGCTCCATCCCATCGTCGATTCGAACCCTGCTCTGCGATATCAATCTGTTGTGCCAAGAAACGGGTGCGCAATGATTGATTAACCAGTATTCGTTGAACCGCAGGCCAAAGGAAATTGCCCGCGATAAGCGAAGAACGATAGAAGAAATCCAAGAACACTAAAGAGGAACGAACCTCGGTCGTTTTTGGTTGGCCTCGATCCGTTGTCGTTAGAATGACAAACGAAGATCCAAATCAAATAAACAGTTCTCCCTATAATCCCCACAGATAATCCCATACCCGCAATACAACCAATTCGCGAATCAATCTGTTAGTCGATTGATTCGTGTTCGTCATAGAATAAATAACTGGGGATAAATCCAAATAAAACAAACGTTCTACCTCGATTTGGATCAATTGACTGCGAAGAACGATCCCGTGTTGTTGTCATTGGTGAGATCCTCGAGTTCCGTCGCATGCCGATCGATGATCTACGATCTGGTTATCACTCGCCAATGGAAGCTCTTCTAATACTCTCAAATGGCTCCTCTCAATTTGCAAGATTATGCGTCTAACTCTGCAAATTTGCCATAGGGGCATATTTATTGACCGACATATGGTCATGACGATTTTAATTAAATAAATAAATTTAATTTATTAATTTATTCTAACATCCACCCACCACCGTGCTTAACCCGAACGTCCGACGCGATCTAAGGTTATGTCGTGCCTAGGGTGAAACCCACGCTATGAACTCAACGATGACCTTAAATTTCTGATCCGAGCTTTCTTTTATAAGTTATTCCACTTTTTTAGAAAAATTGCATGCGCGTGCATTTAATATATTTCAAAAATTAATTCCGATCACACCAGGTCTCGAAATTTTACGCTGTCTCACCGCCTAGCTCCGAAAATAATTCATACAATATTCCAAAACAATACATAGAAAAATCAGAGCCGTTATAGTGTTGAGGCTGCCTGCAAATGTCTTCACATGAGTTTTGTACAACGTACCACATATGTGTCTTTGGGTGATGACAATGACTCCCTTTTTCATCTTTTATGCAACGTTGGTGAAGATGTTGTCATAGCCTTATCTCTGAAAAGTTACCCTTGATAACAGGTTGAGTCGAAGGCTTGGAACATGTCGATTGTCCTTCAGGGTGACTGTGTAACCAACATTTGTCTTGACTTGGATATCTTCCTTGTCAATGATCTCTACCGAACTGGTATTCCCCATCTTGACTGCATCAAAGTCACCAGCTTGATAGGTCAGGAAATACTCACGATGCGGAGTGACATGGTATGATGGTGATGTATCGACCACTCATTCCGTGTTCCGACCTGATGTGTGAAAGCATGTCTATTCTTCATCTTGAGAGCAAAGCATAACTTCTCTAGTGACTGTCACACGCACATCTCCATTTCTTCTTTGTTGGTTACTACCTTGTCCCATCTCTTGTAGCAACTTTCGGCAGTTATTATTCGTGTGGCCCTCCATGCTCTTAGATCACCTCCTTGATGTCTCTCGTTTCTCCAGGATGAGAGCTTGTGTTTGGTTGTAACTCGCGTGCTTCCTTGAGGCCTCCTCATTGAAAAGTGAATCCTTTACCATTGTCATTGGTGTGTTCGACTATAGAGTTTCTATTCTGTAGTCGAAGATTCATCAAACGCTTTAAACAAGAGGATCTTGTTTTGAGCGGTCTTTGACTTGTATATATTCTCCAACTTCATCCAGAGTTCCTATGCTTCAGTCTCTTGAGTAACATGATGGTCGATGCTGTGATCGATCCATCAATGAATTTGATTGATTGTCTTCTTGTTCAACTTCTTCCACTCGGCTTCCATAGTGGCATCAGGGCTGACTTTCCCTATTCTCAACGAGATCAAACATATCCTTGGCATTATGAAAATCTTCTATTTGAGACTTCCAAATGGAGTAGTTCGAGGAAGTCAACATAATCATCCCACCTATGGATGATACCTTCATTGAAATTTAATTCTGAGTAAAATTTGGAAAAATGGAGTGCACTGTTGCGCTTGAAATGATTGAAAATGTGGGAATCAATTCCTGGATCATCAAAAACGGACCCTGATTAATCAAGATATGATCAAACAATATCAACGGTCAGGATTGACTGATAATGACGTGCTGATGCAATGCTGACGTCACATTAACATGACACGTTAAAGCAGTTGTTGCTAGTAAAGTCGTGAAAGGACCAATCAGGATCTGTGTGATCACTGAGAGAGAGAGAGGGGAGGTGAATTAGCGATCTTCTCTTTTATGTACATCTAGGTGAATACCCTTGAGTGGAAATAAGGGGAAGGAGGGGTCGCTTGCCTTGCAACAGGGTGTTTAAATAAATATTTTAATAAGGTTTGGGTTGGGTAGTCAAAAAAAAAGTGCAAAACAAACACAAAAAACAAAAAAATTAAGTTAGCGTAACAGCGCGCAACGCCACACTGCGCCATGCCGCAACATAGCGCGCGCCATCCCAACTGGGCTATTGTGCAGACACTGTGTGGCGCAATGGTGCGCTATGGCGCGCACCATTAATATGAAAGCAACGGGTGTTCCTTGAATTATTAAGCGCTCCAATGCATTGAGTAATGTTTTAGTCTCATGAGACGTCATGTATGGCGCAACTGGGCTATTGTGCAGACGCTGTGTGGCGCAATGGTGCGCTATGGCGCGCACCATTAATATGAAAGCAACGGGTGCTCCTTGAATTATTAAGCGCTCCAATGCATTGAGTAATGTTTTAGTCTCATGAGACCTCATGTATGAGATGAGGGAGTGAACCTAATCCATTAAGGGAACAAAAATGCCCATAAGAGTCCATGTTAGCAAATAGATCATGGATAACATAGATTGAAGCCTAAAAATTCATAAGTTAAGGAAATACATGTCATTTATAAATTATCTCTTCAATGTTATTGGATTCTCGTTTATGTGTTTAATAGTTTAAAAGTACTCATCCTTAATTTTCCCTTTAATCTAGCCAATGACAGGAAATAGGAGGAACCGAGTAAACAACCAATGTGAAGGGCAAAGTGATGACCGCCAGAGAAGATGCCCAACCTGATGAGGGTAGGAATTGCGACTTTGTGAAGATACTCTTTTAGTTGAGTTAGGTTTTGAATAGAAACCTGAATCACGAGCAACGCCCAAATCCCCCTAAGAAAGAACAAGTTGCAATTGAGACTCTTATGCAATAAAGGTCTTTGACTTTCAATGGATTATCCAATCCCTTAATCGTGGAACAATGGATCAACTCTATTGAAAAATCTTCTTCATCCTTCAATGTTCTGAGCAAGAGAAGGTTATACTGGTTGTTTATCATATAGAAGGAGAAACTGATCAGTGGTGGACATTGATCAAGAATACGAATCCTGAGGAAGAGATCGAAGCGATGTGGTGGAAGAAATTCCGAAAAATGTTTTTCGACAAATATTTTTCTTGCACTCTTCGACTTAAAATGGAGAGAGATTTCTTTGCCCTCAAACAAAAAGACGATGAATCCATCGGGGCGTACGAGACAAACTTCACATGATTTGCACGATACGCCTCCGGTTTTGTCATTACCCCCGAATGCAAAGTTGACTGCTTCTCTGGTGGGCTAAAATCGAGTCTACGAAAAGCCTTGGCGATCCAAGATTTTGATAGCTATGAGGAAATTGTCCGATGTGCCCTCAAAGTCGAAATGGAAATCAATGAATCTAAAGGGTCTCATAGGAATAAGAAGCTGAAAGTAGAGTTTAATTCTAATGGTGTGGAGAAATCTAACGGTGGTAAGAAATTTCAATATCCCACTTGTTAAAAGTATGGAAAGAAGCACCTCAGAAATTGCCTGAACGAGACGAGAAAATGCTTTAGGTTTGGGAAGGAAGGGCACCTAGCTAGCGATTGATGACGGGAGAAACCCACCAATGTAATGGAAGAGTGGAATGCTCCGATCAACCCTCAGCCTATTGCTCAATGTTTCAACTGTAAGGAACAACGACACTTTGCAAATCAATGCACTAAAGCAGAGGTGGTCAAAGACAATCAGCGCTAACAACCTCCAAGGCAGTAAGGGCGAGCTTCTGTTATCACAACCACTGTGATGGATCCCAACAACAAAGTGGTGATAAGTACGCTAGTTATTCATCCAAGAATAACGAATGTACGTTTTGATTCCGGTTCTACGCATTCCTTCATATCATGCAAGTTTAGTAGAACTATTCAAACTAAACAAAACATGGAAGTAGAGATGTTGGTGAAAACGACAAATGGGGCAATTACTACATTCCAAGTATATAACTCGTTAAAATTTGTGGGCTGAACTTCCTAGCGAACCTTTTGATAATCTCTTTAATGGAATTTGATGCAATTCTAGATATGGATTGATTTTCCTTTTATAAAGACAACATAAATTGCCGCGAGAAGAAAATCACTCGTGTCGCGAATTGTCTTCCAATTTTGTACAAGTGCAAGGAGGAGGATGAATCTTCTTTAGCACCAACATTTCAAGCATGAATATTATTGCCCTACGAGCAAGCGTATCTAACTCAAATGATTGAGTCTAAGGAAAAGATCATCCTTGAAGACATGCCCATTGTGAAGTGTTTCCTGAAGAATTGTCTGGTTTTCCTCCTAACTGAGAGGTTGAATTTTCAATCGAGTTTATACCAAAGGCTATGGCTCCCGGTCTAAATTTTGGGGGTACTGTAGCAATGCTGACCACTGTAGCAGAGCTGACCAACCGACACCGACTGGGCATTGTAGCGATGCAGACTTTCAGCCTTCATTCATTGTAGCTTTTTGGACTTCCAGCCGGCAGCCACTAGAGCACTTTTGACTTGGGTGACCGCTTTTCACTGTAGCAACTTGGACTTCCAGCCGTCTTTCACAGTTGCAAGCGGATTTTCTGACGGTTGGTGGAATAATGCTTCGTCCTCCTTATTAGCCCATTCCGGGCTAGGGTTTTTAGTAGTGTTAGAAACTTTGAGAAATCTCTATAATTTGTGCTCTCGACATATAGTGAAATTCTGGCTCTCCGTGGATGTAAGGATTATTCCCGAACCACGTAAATCCTTGTGTTCTTGTTCTGTTTTTTTCCCTTTTACTCTTCTCTGAATCGTTTCTTTCTGTCGTTGCGACTCCCAACGTTTCCACATCATTGCCAATATTCAAAATTCTATATAGAATGATTGTCGTGGAGCTTGAGGAGTTGAAGAAACAACTACAAGAGAATATGGATAAAGGGTCCATACGCCCAAGTGCTTCACCGTGGGGTCACCAGTTCTCTTTGTCAAGAAGAAGGATGTGTCATTGCGTCTTTGCATTGATTATCGTGAGCTCAACAAGATCATGATAATGAACAAGTATGCTGCTATAAATTGATGACTTGTTTGATCATCTACGTGGAGCCCAATACTTCTCCAAGGTGGATCTTTGGTCGGAGTATTATCAAGTAAGGGTGAAAAAGGACATCCTCAAGACTGCTTTCCGTACAAGGTACGAGCACTATGAGTTCATAGTAATGCCATTCAGACTCACTAATGCTCAAACACTCTTCATGGACTTTATGAATAGAGTCTAGAGATTACCATGACAAATTTATGGTCGTCTTTTCAGATGATATTCTAATATACTTCAAAAGTAAGGAGCATGAGAAGCATCTGAGCATTGTGCTAAGGACCTTACGAAAAGAGAAGTTTTATACAAAGTATAACAAATGTGAGTTCTGGTTGAAGGAAGTCTCATTCTTGGGGCACATTATCACAAACAACGAGATATCTGTGGACCATTCAATGACTGAAACAATTGAACGATGACTGATGACAACATCTGTAACAGATATCCATAGTTTCCTTGGACTGGTTGTGTATTATCGACGAGTTGTAAGAAATTTCTCACGATTGTCAAACCCTCCAACTAAGCTCACTCAGAAGGGAGTCAAGTTTGTCTGGAATAATTAATGTGAAGAGAGGCTCAAGGAGTTGCAAAAGAGGCTTATCAGTGCACTTGTACTCGCACTACCCACAAGTGGGAAACTTTTCGTGGTATACAACAATGCTTCGAAGAAGGGATTGGGTTATGTACTAATGCAGAATGACAAAGTGAAAGCTTATGCGTCAAGACAATTGAAAGTTCATAAACAGAATTACCACGCATGATTTGGAATTGGTCGCAATAATCTTCGCATTGAAAATCTGGCGACGTTCTCTCTTTGAGGAAAAGTGTGAAATCTATATGGATCATAAGAGCCTCAAGTATATATTCATACAGAAATAGCTGAATATGCGCCGACGAAGATGGTTACTGATTAAGGACCATGATTGCTCAATCCACTATTATCCTGAGAAAGTAAATAAAGTGACAGACGTTCTAAGTGGAAAAGATCTAACAATTTTATCATTGATGAGAATTGAGAAGGATCCAATCTTCTTAGACATGAAAATGATGGACATGAGAATTATAAATGAAAGAATATCATCAATTCTTTTACAAATGATTGCTCAACCATCTCTTCTAGAGAAGATAAAAGATGCTCAAAGAGAGTGAAAATTCAGAAGAAGGTGGAAGCTATAAGAAAATAGAAATCCTCAGAGTTCAAAATTAATGAAAGAGTTCTAAGATTTGGGTCACGACTATGTGTACCATCAAATCCTGAGTTAAAGGAGTTGTATGATGCGCATAGCTCGACCTTCTCCATCCATCCAGGGAGCACAAAGATGTATCGAGATCTCTAAAAGCACTATTGGCGGGACAATATGAAGAAGGAAATCACAAAATATACATCAAGGTGTCTTGTATGTCAGGAAGTAAAGGCTGAAAGACGAAAATCTAAGGGAATGATACAACCATTACTCATACTTATATGAAAATGAGAAAACATAACCATGGACTTTGTGAGTGATTTTCCGAAGACATCAAAAGGAAATAATGTTATATGGGTTGTGGTGGATCATCTTATAAAGACTGCCCACTTCATTGCAATTTGAGAGGACTTTTCACTCGATCAACTTGCAAGGATATATACATTAGAGAAGTGGTGAGACTGCATGAGACACCACTATCGATTGTATCTAATCGAGATTCAAGATTTACCTCCAAGTTTTGAAAGAGTCTCCAACATGCTCTAAATATTGAGTTGAACTTCAGCATGACTTATCACTCTCAAACTGATGGCTAATCTGGGTGGACTATCCAGACACTCAAGGACATGTTGAGAGCATGCTCAATGGACTTCAAAGGAGGATGAAATCAACATCTTCCTCTGGTCATGTTCTCATACAATAATAATTTCCACTCAAGCATCCAAATGACTCCCTATGAAGCCCTTTATGGGAAGTGGTGCAGAATTCATGTATGCTGGGATGAAGTTGGTGAACGCAAACTGCTGGGTCTTGAAATAGTTGAAGAAATGGTGGAAAAGGTCAAGATCATTTAACAATACATCAGGGCTGTTTAGAGTCGACAAGAGAGTTATGCTGACAACCGTCGACGAGACCTGAAGTTTGAGGCTGGAGATAAGGTATTCCTCTGTACATCCCCATGGAAGAAAGACATGAGATTTGGGAAGAAGGGAAAACTTAGTCCAAGATACATCGGTCTCTTTGAGATCCTTGATCGCATCGAAGCAATGACTTATCGAATAACACTCCCACTTAACCTATCTCAAGTATATGATGCGTTTCATGTATCCCTCTTGAGAAAGTACATGCCAGACCCCTTACATGTGTTGAATCCAGAAGTGGTACTGTTGAAGAATGATCGTTCATATGAGGAGCCGATGAAGTTCTTAGATTGTAGAGACAAAGTTCTACCAAATAATACAATGCACTTGGTCAAAGTGCTATGGAGAAATTAGAAGTTTGAAGAAGCGATGTGGGAACCAGAGGAGGCGATGAAACCAAATTACGCTCATTTGTTTTAGTGTGTGAAATGAAAATTTTGAGGGCGAAATTTCTGAAGGGGGGGAGATAGCATCACTGGGCTTTGCCTTTGATGAAACCCAAGCCGAGATCCAACAACTAAAAAACGAACGAAACCGTTTATGAGAGAAGTTCAAACTCATCGAGATAACGACCCAAATCATGTACACCGAACCACTCCATGAAAATCTCATCACTGCGCACCTTACCCTTAAGGCGTTTGCTGATGTAATAAAAAGCTATGTATCAAGACCCTAATAATATGAAGATTTATATTGTATAGAATAATGAATATATTTACTTATTGTCGTTACTTTGTAAATGATTTCAATTTTGAAACGATAAAACATAAATTGTATTTTTGTTTAATATGTAATTTCAATTAAGATATTCCTTTTAACGAATTCATGAATTTTAAAAATAAATGATATTTTAACAAAACAATACAATTAAACAATGTTTATTAAATATGAATGATAATATAATTTTTATTAAGTCAAATGTAATTTTTTTTAAGGGTTCGAAAACTGTTATTACAAAAACCCCCAACATTTCTCAATAAATGTCAATTCTTGTTTTAAAAATGAAAATTCACATATTTAGAAAATTATTTTGATAAAATAAATATTATTTTTGGAATCTGCACATTGAAATTATCCAACAGTGAATTTTTCATAATTTTATGACAGTCGAATTTTCGGGTAAAAAATAAATACGGTATAAATATACGGTGTGTATTATGACATCATAATGACCCAAAAGTGATGTAATAAATGATACAAAGGGTATCCACGACTAAATCTATGTTTCCTTTTTAAAATAATGCGATTTTGAGGTTTTTTGATTAATTTTATAAAGCCTTTATGAATTTCCAAAACCCTATATTATATTTTAAGGTCTTAAAATCATTTATTTATGAACACGATTTATTTCCAAATCACCAACGGAAATATTTTAATGAGTTAAACAATTGGCCTTATAAAATAAAGAAAACCACTCCTCTTTGGCAGAAACTATGAGCAAAAACCATGAGAAAGTTTGTGGTTTTGATTACTTTATTATATAGAGTCTAAAATATAAGTTTGAGAAATATTAAAGAACTCTCTCAAGGTAAGGGACAATTTTCTTCTCTTTATTCAAACATCTTCATTTTATGCCTTTTATTTTCAATTCCTAATGTTGTGATATGTTTTTCCACATCCCTCTTAGTGTCCATTTGATCTACAAGAGACCCCTTTCCCTCTCATTAAATCGTTTTATGAATCTTTAAATAATTCGTTATGGTGTCGAAATTTCACTGCGATTTTTCATGCCAAACGATTGCGCTGTGAATATCCACCTCCCATTTCCATTCAAGGGTATTCATCTAGATGTACTTATCCTTCATTAATTGAGGACTTCCATGTAAATAACCCACACTCCTTGACCGTCGGGTTAAAATTGATGAACGACATCTTTATGTTATATGATCTATGTTGCACACTTGTGCATGTACGTGATATGAAAGTGCCGAGTGTGCTCAGAATTATATAGCACTCCATTGTATTGGATAATGTTTTAGTCTCATGAGACGTCATGCACGAGATTAGGGAGTGAACCTAATACATTATGGGATTTTGTACGTCTTGGCAGTTAGCCTTGACCTATGTTTATGAAGTCATGTTTAAAGTTGTTGCCACTTTTTAATGTTGCCTTTATGTTATCATGCTATATCATGATTCTTTGTTTATGTTTATGATTTTCACCCCTTTTATGTTTCATTGAAATGCCTATTGTCTAACATCTAATACTTTCTTTTCGATCTTCTGGTTTGTAATATGCGTGTTCTTATGTAATGAATCATGAATTAATGTGTAATAAAGACAAGAGTTGTCATACATATTCTCAGCGAACCAACCCACTTTATATAGGCTACATTTCTCTGAAAACGTAGGGTGTAGTGCGAACTCCAACTCTTTCAGCGTTTGACTGCCTTTAATCCTCTTGAATGATAGGAACTTTTTCCTTAAGACCCGACGCCAACAAACTCCTTCAAACCCTCCTTAGATCTCGATGAGAATCACGATTTTTCCTTTGGGATTATTAGGGTGTTGAACATCCACCTTAGCATCTTCACATTTGAAGACTTTACGAAAACTTCCATCCGATACAACTTCTTAACACCTCTTCCGTTCGGTAAAACTTTGTTTGGTATTTCCTTACAACTTCGTAGGCAAACCTTTTCTTTCGCAAGATTCTTCCTTCGTCTGATGACTTTCTTTGGAAAGCTTCGGTTGTTGCCTTCACTTGGCCATCTCTGTTTGATGAACCACATTCAGAAACATTTGACCGATGACTTCATAGAGCTCCATCGAACTCCCTTTCAGCCCATAACCATTCCTCTGTCTGATGACTTTGCAAAAGGTTCGTCCGGTGAACTCGCTCTAATTGCTTTGTAATTCCCCGTCCGATGATCCTACAGACATTCTTCCATTCGATGAACTTATACAAGTTTGGTCGGCTTAACTTCATTGCTTCGTATACAAGTGCGTCCGATAGACTTTGTACAACTCATTGTTTGATCCAATCTTCCTCGGCAACAACCTCAAAACATCAAACATTCTTCTTCTGATTAGCGAACTTCATAAAAGTTTGACCGATAACACTTTGCACTGACGCAACTTCACAACTTCATAACTTCATAAACGTCGAATATTGAATTTTGCTCAGTCGAACCTTTGGCCGATAACATTAGTTTGGTAAACTTCATACAAACTTCACCGAACGTTCTGTTTGATGTAAACTTGTAAGCATTCTTGGATAAACAATCTGTGTAGCGTGCGTGAGCTACCATTGACAGTTGCATCTAAATATAAATTCTTGGATAAACGTTCTGTGTCACACTCCAATCGATCATTTCAGATTGATGGACTCCGTCTGTTGGACTTGGTCTGATCACTTTTGTAACTCAACAATGTTAAGTGATTTATGTTCTCAACAATGTTAAGTGCTTTACGTTAAACAATAAAAGACAACACTTTAAACAATCTTTCTTTAAGTCAAACCAACTTCTTAACACATCCAAAAACCTCTTGGCCTCAACAAGTCTTTGGCTCTGGAACAACACCTTCTCCACCAAAGGAGTATTGTAACACCTTGAGTTGACCCAAATTTTAACCGCCTCTATAGAGTTTGTTTTAACTCTGTTTTTGATCCCATTTGCGTCATTGGACTTGAATCTATGATATCTTGAAGAATCTGCCTCTACAAAATGAATATGAGCAATTTGAATTTTTCGATCATCAGAAAACCTCCTTGTTGCAGAAAACGCCGGGAGCAACGAAGCGGTAAACGATTCACAGAAGAGTAAAAAAGAAAAACAAAAGAATGGGAAGAAAGTCTTGAGACAGAGAGATTTACGTGGTTCGGGAATAATCCCTACGTCGAAGGAGAGACAGAAATATCACTATGATTCGGAAGCACAAAATTACAGAAAGTATCTCAGAGTTTCAAGCACACAGAAACCCTAGCCCGAAATGGGCTAATAAAGAAGATGAAGCACTATTCCACCAGTTGGACAGAAAGTCTGCTGTGCTACAGTGAAAGGTGGCTGAAAGTCTGCATTGCTACACTGTCGTGATCACGAGATAGAAATATCACTATGATTCGGAAGCACAAAATTACAGAAAGTATCTCGGAGTTTCAAGTACACAGAAACCCTACTTCGAAATGGGCTAATAAAGAAGATGAAACACTATTCCATCAGCTGCACAGAAAGTCCGCTGTGCTGTAGTGAAAGGTGGCTGAAAGTCCGCATCACTACAGTGTCGTGATCACCCAAGTCCAAGCTACTATAGTGGTCAGCGACTGGAAGTCTGCGGAGCTACAGTACCGCTATCTCCAAAGTCCGCACTCCTACAGTGTCCTGTCGATGTCGTCCGGTTAGCTCTGCTACAATCGGTCAGAGCTGCAACATTGCCCTAGAAAATTGCATCGGGGGCCTTTGGACCCCCGGAGCAGGGGCGCGTTGCCTCTTTAAACCCCCAATGAGTTCATCGCGGAGCTTTACCCATTGAGTTGCGCCCTAGTGTGTTGGATTGGTGTAGCCCGATCCTCTTTGGATGATGTTGGGCCAAATGCTTGCGCCCCATACCGTGCACCAGGCCGCAACTCCGCAGTGAGCTCGTTGGGGGTTGCAGGGGGCAAAGCGCCCTTACTCCGGGGGTCTGGGGGTCGAATGCCTCTACCCAAATTTTGAGGAACTGCACCAACTCTGACCGATTGTAGCAGAGCTGACCGACTGACACTGACAGGGCACTGTAGTAGTGCAGACTTCGGCCCGCCTCCCGTTGCGGCTCCCTCCCGTCGGCCTCCCTTGCACGATCGACTCGCCTTTCCTGGCGCCTCCTGATCCCGACGCAACTCCAGCGGCCTCCTGACGCGATCCCAACGCGCCTCTCGACCAGCCCTCCAGCGGCCTCCCGACGCGACTCCCGACTCCTGATCCCAACACAGGAAAACCGGCCACCCGCCTCTTCTGGCACCTCCCGGTCCGACGAGGTCTCCCAGCCACCGACCACTCCCGTTGGCCTTCACCGTCCGCTGCTTGACGCTCCCCGACAACCCCTCTCGCGAGGCATCCCCCTCGCGTCAAAGCACCCGCACCTCCTCCGGCTGCCCCCCCTCCCCCCGACGCACCCTTTCCCTTTCTTCCCAGCAACGCTCTCCTGTAGCACCGTCCAACCCCGCCCTCCAACGGCCTCCTCGGCGCTCCCCGACCCGCCTTTGACAATGCATCCCGGCCTTGCCCTCCTCGGCACTCCTGCAGCGACATCCCGACCCCCGCCCTACTCGACGACTCCCGACCCGCCATTCCCCGGTGCTTCTCGGCCCAACGACTCAACCGCCCGCGGCCCTCCGACACATCATCCGATCGCCAACTTTCCTCCAAGGCCACCCACTCACCTCCAGTGTCGTCCTTCCCGCACGGCAGCCCCACGCATCATCCGTGCGTCTGTGCGCTCGCTTGAGCAGCTATCGTATGATTCGCCTTCAATTCTCCCGCAAGGCGTCCCCCCTTCATCTAGTACCCGTTACAGAACGACGCAATCAACGAAGGAGATTGTCTTGATACAATCTTATCGGGTTACTGTGCCGCCTTCCTCTTCTCCATCCCCCATTGCTCAGACTGACAGCTCTACCGCCTGTGTTTCTCATCGACAGACAGCTTGGATGCTTGACTTTGGTGCGTCGGAACATCTCACAGGGGACTCCGGTATGTTCACTACCTATCATTCATACACAGGTGCCTCTATAATTACTGTTGCTAATGGCTCAACGATCCCCATTATTGGATTTGACACATGTCCCTTGACCCCGTCTATTCACCTGGCGTCGGTCGCTCATGTTTCTCAAAGTCCATTTAATCTTATCGCCGCCAGCAAACTCACCACAGATTGTGTTGCTACTTTTACCTCATCTGGTGTTGTTTTTCAGGAGCGGACGACGAATCGGGAACTTGGTCGAGGTTATCTTCAGAATGGGGTTTATATGTTCGATACCTCACCATCTCTTGCTTGCTCATCCACCTCAGCCTGTGCCCTTGACCTACATTTTCGCTTTGGTCATCCACCGACTTCCATTCTACATAAACTTTGCCCCCAATTCAGTTCTCACCTCTCCTTCAATTCTGAATCTTGTAAGTTTGCTAAACATCATCGGGTGATGTATGTTACTCGACTGGAACCACGTGTAGCGAATCCTCTCGATCTTGTTCATTTCAATGTCTGGGGTCCTTGCAGGGTTCCTAGCCAATCCAGGTACAATTATTATATAACTTTTATTGATGACTACTCCCGCATGACATGGCTTTACCTGCTTTGTGATTGGTTTCAAGTATTTTTTACTTTTCAAACCTTTTATAATGAAGCTCATACTCAATTCTCCATCTCCCTTAAATGTCCCCGCTCCAACAATTGACGAGAATATTTATCCACATCCTTTCAGCAGTTTCTCAAGGATAAAGACATCTTTTATCAGACATCCTGCCCTGATACACCTCAGCAGAATGGAGTGGCCGAGCAGAAACATCGCCATATTCTGGAGACTACTCGTGCCCTCTTATTTCACATGAAGGTGCCTCTCCTTTTTTGGTCTAATGTCATCCTGACTGCTACCTACCTCCTAAACCGTCTCCCTTCTTCTATCCTTCAGGAGGAGATTCCTTTTCGGACTTTGTTCTCCTCTCTCCCTCCTCACTCACTTCCACTCCGTGTGTTTGGGTGTCTGTGTTATGTTCGGAACACTCATCCCAACCTCTCTAAACTTTCTCCCAAATCCTTTCGTTGCATTTTCCTCGGATATTTCCACACTCAGCGCGGATACCGGTGCTTCTCTCCAGACTTACGATGCTATATCATCTCTGTCGATGTGTTGTTTTTTGAGAGCTCTCCTTTCACTCTTCTCTCTCTATTTAGACACCACTATCGATGATTGTCTTCCACTCATCATCCACCCATCTTCGGTGCCCCACTCTGATGGTCACCGGTTTGACACTGTCTACTCCCGCCGCCCGTCGACTGTATCCCCTGTCTAGGCCGAGGACACCATCGTCCTAGACTTGTCCGATGCTCCTGCTTCAGCTCCAGATGACTTGCCCATTGCTCTCCGAAAAGGTACTCGTTCCTCTCAGGATACTCCTCTGTACACATCCTCATACAGGGGCCTTTTTGCTCTGGAGACGATATCAATTCCTCGCATGGTTGGCGATGCCAAATCTCACCTGGGGTGGCTACAAGTGATGCGGGATGAACTGCAAGCTCTGGATGACAACCATAATTGGGATCTGGTCCTCCTTCCAGAAGGCAAACAGGCGGTCGTCGTCACCGCCTTTGGACTCTCTCGCAGTATGAAGGACCACACCGTCTTCTACCGTACGACGTCCAACAGTTGCATCCTATTGGTGGTATATGTTGATGATATCATCATTACTGGGAGCGACTCCACTAGAATCACCCAACTCTATGGGCATTTTCACCACCACTTCCACACCAAAGATCTCGGTCTTCTCACATACTTCCTTGGCATCGTGGTCTCCCGTTCTACGAACACCATCTTTCTCTACCAATGGAAATATGCCATGAATATCTTGCAGGATGCGGGTTTGAGTCAGGTAACTACCGTGGACACTCCTCCTGAGTTTGGGGAACGTTCTCTCTATGACAACACGACACCCTTTCCTCACCCAGAGAGTTACCATCATCTTGTGGGCAAACTCAATTACCTCACCATGACATGACCGGACATTGCCTGTACTGTTGGCAAAGTAAGCTAGTTCATGGAGCATCCGACCAAATCTCAGTGGGATGTTGTCCTCCGCATTGCAAAATACATCAAGAAAGACCTTGTTCGTGGTCTTTGGTACTCACATCATGCTCATCTAAATGTTGAGGCCTTCTGTGATGCTGGTTGCCTTGTTACCCGCAAGTTTTTTTCTGGGTTTGCCGTTTTCTTGGTAGGTAACCTCATCTCTTGACGTAGTAAGAAGCAGACTGTCGTCTCCAGATCTAGTGCGAAGGTTGAATACCGTGCCACGACCACAGTCACTATTGAGATTCTCTGGCTTCGTCATCTCTTCCATGAGTTTGGCTTCCCACCGCAGACGTCTGCTCATATCTGGTGTGACAATCAGACGGTCACGAAGATTGCTTCGAATCCCGTCTTTCATGAACGAACGGAGCATATTGAGGTGGAGTGTCACTTTTCTTCGCCATCATCTCGAGCAGAACCATATCAGTTTCGGCCACATTCCGACGGCGGATCAGCTTGCCGACATCCTCACAAAAGGCCTCCCGAGAGCTTGTCTGGACTCTCTCAGTACTAAGCTGGGTATCCATAGCATCAGCAACCCAACTTGAGGGGGAGTGTGTATGGTTCGGGCTAGCGTTTCTGTGTCTTAGAAACTCTAAGATACTCTCTGTAAACTGTGCTCTCGGATTTTATAGTGAAGTTTTTCTCTCTTCGTGGACGTAAGAATCATTTTTCGAAACACATAAATTTCTGTGTCCTGTGTGATTCTTTCTTCTGTCATTTCTTCATCTGCAAACCTATTCTGTTGTTTGCGACTCTCGACGTTTTCACAACATGGTGCGCACTCCCATGACCCCCTTTTATAGGCAGTGGGGGGGGGGGTCTGCGTTTGACACAAATCTCACCTACACCCACCTAAGCTTGACATTTCCCATGCCAACGGAAGAGCTTCTGCACATGTAGAATGTGCTGCATCCATGATGGAAGTCATGATTTGGTGAGTGTGTAGGTACACCAGCTGTGGCAGCTGGACATCATCAGATACTAGTGGTATGATTTTCTTGTCCTTGATTTTGAGCCATTGTTGGATTGTTGTTGAAGTGAAAGAGTTGCATAAGCCTTCTTTGACTGTCCCACATATATAGCATATGGCATATAGAGTTTCCATTCCTGCAGTTCATTGAAAAATTCACCATTGAAAATGGGAGGCAACTACCTCATTCGACATTCATGCTTAACCTGTTTTGCACTAAGATTTTGTCTGTGACGATGTTCAATCCTCTCAGCCATTCTCATGAAAGAGAGCAAGTTTTCTTGCTTCAGCTGATATTAAAACAAAATCTAGATCTCGTTTGGTTTGCATTTAGATTGGCAGAATCTTCATTCCTCAGGGATAACCTAGTTTTCATATTGTACCTTGATTCTAAGAATGTGGATCGATCAACACATGAACTACTGCCATTTGTGTTGCATGTGGTTCATCACTGTAATTGCTGCCCTCATCTGCTTCATGAAGATGGGCATGGTTAATGGTGGTTTCCTGTATTGTTTTCAGGGATGTGTTAGCAGAGTTAAAGATGATACAACGGGGCAGAAGCACTGTACTGGGCAGTACTTTGATTATTGGCATTGCGTTGATAAGTGTGTAAGTGTCTCATAATTTGTTGGGAACATTGAGATTGAGTGCCTTCAGACCTGCTGGTGGCATGACGCGCAGGTCGCATCAAAGCTGTTTTCAATGCTGAAGTAGTTGAACCATCGCATCAAAGCTAGTTTTAATGGTGAAGTAGTTAGAATGAATTCTGCCGCTAGTGGGAAAAAATCCTGGCGCGTATGAATAGGCGATGATGGTTGTATGGGGACTTCAATGTATTATTTGAAATAATTTGGGTATTGTACGATGTGATAAGTAGGTTGCCAATGAATGCACGAGCCAAACGCTATCACCTGTTTAAACCCGAGAGAACATGGACTCCTTACTCGACATATTGGATTGATATTTCGAAGATTGTGCGAACAACTTGGGTCCCGTTTGATATGGAACATTGACCACTGTACAGTAAAATTATTGTTTTGTGAACCTAGGGCATTGTTGATAAACTAAAATTATTGTTTTGTGACTACATTTTTTCTATGGATTTGTAGCTCGATTTACAGCACTTTATCATTTTTATTTTCTGTGAATTTTTAAAATACCTCTCCTAGAGTAAGATTTTTATATTATATTTGCTAAATAAATCCTCTTTGGACATACGTGTACTTTTTGGGCCTCGGCCAGTTTTGCTGGGCCATGTTTTTTTTTTATGTGGGCTCATGTTTGTTTGCCTTGCTTGTACCAGGTTTTCCACTACCCAAATGTGATTTTATAAAAACTAAAAATAAAAAACAATGACTTCCGTTCAGAGTTAAAAATTGGGAAAATGACTATTCATGTCCTAAACAGTCAATTGATTCTTGGGGCTAAAAAAATCAAAAAATGCCATTGGAGGATTGAGAAGATTATAAATTTTCAAATTAAAAGAGATCCTACTTTGATTTAAAAAGGAGGTGGTCATTACAAGTGCCTTTTGTATTGAGTGTTGTATTTGTTAATGTAATTGTTGGAGGAAAGTCAATTGTGTTGAAGTTGGGTGATGGAGTGAGTATCCACCCAACGAAGTAGATGGAGTTGGTATGTCCTAAAGCCTATTTTTATATGATTTTGTATGACATATTGAAAGACAGTAGAGAAATTTGACCTTCTGACCTTCATGATACTGTCTCCAATCGTAAGGAATGCCTGAAATTAGATTTTAAGGCATCCAACATTTACTTGAGTCATTCTCTCACATAGGTTGTCATTAAGCAAATTGTTTCATAAGGAGTAGCATTCATGCATATGATGTATGAATTTGTTGAGACATTAACTCATGCTTCAAAACACATGAGTTAATGCATGCATCACCGAGTCATGTGATGACAGTGTGTGCGATTGCTTCATGTTTGGTTGGAACTCTTTTCACCTGAAGCTCTCTTCATCTTCTTTCTTTATGTTTGAGACACCAACATGTTGTGAAGCAAGGATAGATCTCATCCGTGCAACAGATGATTTGACACAACTCGTAGATACCTCCGAAGAGGGGATGTCTTTTGACCACCCTTGTGATTTTTATCAAACCATTTGATGATGAAGATGTTCCAAATGCTCTACGGTGTAAGGTACATGATATTTATATAAGTGTTCTTCATTTTCAGTTTTTGCGCAGTTTCATATTTCTTGCATGCGAGATCCTTGGAAAAGTGTTTTAATTGCTTCAGCTTGTTTTAATAATGGTTATTATCCTAATGAATCCCAATAATGACATCAGAGCCACTCCCATGTTTAGATTTGTGAAATCGTGCGTAGAGAATGAAGAAATTGAAAAAAAGAGCACTGTTATGCATTATTTGAAAATTTTAGATTAATAGGATTACCCTTACGCAGAAACGTTCTATGTAAGGGTCTTCTTAGATCACCCTTACACAAAGCAGAGTCATTTGTATTTACCTTTACATAGAGCAGTCTATGTAAGGGTTATTCAATTTTACCCTTATAGATCAGTTTACGTAAGGGTAATCCCTATTTACCCTCATCTATGTAAGGGTCATCCCCGCTTACCCTTATGTAGAAGGGTCTATGTAAAGGTAAGCATAGGTTCCCCTCATGCAGGGGACCCTCTTGCATAAGGGTAAAGATAAACTTTAAATTTTTTATATTCTATAAAGTTTGCTTATAATTTATAAATTGTTTTTAATAAAAGGTATTTTGGGGGCATTTATTAATTAATAAAGAGTTAATCAATTAATTATAAAAAGTTTATGATTAATTAATAAATGTTTATGAAAGATCTATTATCAAATATTCTTTAAATTTTAAATGTTAATATTTGAAATAACTTTTAATCAAAATATATGACACTTTTATGATCTAGAAATTAATGTGTATGTAGAAATCATAAGATAAATTTTGTAAAGTGTTTATAAATTATAAAATAAGGCAAAAATATAAAATTTTTATATTTTAAATTATGAATTGTTCATAATTAATTAATTTGAATTGTTCAAATTAAAGAGGCCTTATTTGAATATTATTTAAATTGCATCAAAAGAGTTTTGATGATTGGTTGGACCATAATTTAAATAATATTAAGAATATGATATTAGATTATGTAAAATGTATACATAATAGAAATTAGATTATAAATTGTTTATAATTCATAAATTATCATATATTTAAAGTGAAATGCCGTATAATAAATAATATGAAAGAGTTCATATTGGAATGTATATAAAATATTTATATTTAAAATTATGGAATGTCCATAATAAAAAGCTAAAATTATGAAATGTTTATAATTAGCTTTTAATTACGAATTGTTCATAAATAATTATCTCATTTTTAAATATTAGAATTGTTCATTTATTTAAAGGTTATTCCCTGTTTTATTCAGTCATAAATTGTTTATATTATGAATGTGTATGCTTTGGTTTAACTGTTAAACTACTTCTAGGAAATAGAACCTTGCATTACATGCCAAGTATGGAAATGAATTTATTTTTTCATCTATTTTGACCTTTTTAGGTTCCAGGCGCAGCAGAAGCGTGCGATGAGTCATGCCAAACTTTTCTTTTTGTTATGATCAGTGATCAATCCTAAATTTACCCAACGATAACCGTTGCGATCTACGGAATTGAATCAAAGAATATAGACAAGAGATAGAATGCCAGAACCAGAGAGACGATCATCACATATTATTTAGAATCAATTTAATCAATCAAAGAATTACCTTGTTGGAATTCTTCTTCGTCGATAGACCTGACAACAGATCTGCGTTATACCGTCGTTGCGTTGTAGGAATCAAGAGAAGATTCCCTCTAGCGGCGATCCATATGTGTTCCAAAAATCTCCGAGCATCGCTGTAGGAATCTCTGAGTGCTAGCACGACAGATCCTATCGCTTGCGTCGTCCACCTTTGATCGTCTTAAGAACCACTTCCAAAGCGTTCTCCTTGATCTCTCTTGAATTGAGAGTGAGAGGTGGAGGAAGATCACTCTCCATTCTTGGGAGCGTTCTTGGAGAAGATAGCTCTCTAGGGCTTGAGAGGATTCTCCAAATCCGTTGTACACAACCAAACAAATGAATTGGCTCAATTAGAAAATAATATAATTGAGTTTATATACTGCTAGGGTTAAAATAAAATAATTGCACAAGTGCCCTTTATTATTTATTTAATCCCTACAGAACCTCATGTCAAATAATAATAATAATAATAATATTATTTCTCGACATGCCATTAATTTGCGAATTAAATTAAATATTATTTAATCAAATAATATTCAATATTTATTATTTCTCACCGGACCATTAAACTCAGTTTGTTATTTCTCTACAATATTTATCAAGCCTTGAATAACGACTTTATTTATTAAATAAATATCACTGCATTATTCTCCAATAAATAAATAAATATTATATTCACTAAATAAAAAATAAATATTTATTAAATATTTTGCTCATATTATATTTTCTCAAATAACCGGTGACAAAATAAATACGATCAAGCAAACATGAATAATTATTAAACCACATGCGAGAATAATATTTATTCAACTTGTTAAATAATAAATAATAATATTACTATTTAATTGAGTTTCTGAACACACTTAGTGTCTGACTCTCTAAGCCTCTTTCTCCGTGACATTAGGCGAAACAACCTAAATTAACATCTAACAACACTCCAAGACACCCATAGAGAGAAATTAATGACACAATGACATAATACCTTATACAGACGCTTACTGTGTAATATAATCCCTTTTATCATGATATATCTAATCAAGCAGGTTGCATGCTTGTGCCATCAACCTATATGCTCGATGTCTCTTTCTTTGACTTTCTGAAATTAAAATTGCCAACATCGTGACCATGAATTTATTTAGGCTATATCATTTTCATCAAAGGGTCTAAGATATTAACTTTCGTTAAAGAACAGAAGAGAAATCATTTCTCGCATTATTCATTAATGTAATATTACTCGTGATGCACCCAACATATCTCATCTCACCGCAAACATCTGTTGTCACAGTTTTCATCGATACATCAAATTACGCGACTCATAATACTCATTAATAATAATCTTAAAGTTTAAGGATCAATACACACGTCCGCAGATAGGAACATCCAATGACATATATAAATGTGGATTTTCTACTGGCGGGTTTCGTTCTTATAATATCCTACACTAGATATTACCAAGGGCGTACATCACGAGAAGGTGCCTCAAAGTCTTATGAGTCTCCACCCATGATAGCTGTATCATTTGTATCCATCAAATGATATCATCCTACTATTGAACATATATTTAAGAATAGTGTCCTAGTACTTTCGGGTTCTCATCATAGCGGGGAACTACCATGACCTTTTAGTGCAACGACTACTTTTAGGACATTATTACATACTATGTTACGCAGAAGAACAATAATGATGTGATAATAAGTTTATTAATATTCAAAACCATGAATACAAGTTATCATAAAGTACATGGAAGTTGGTTCTAGGGTACCAACTCCAACAGACTCCCACTTGCACTAGAGCCAACTGCTAATAACCTTCAGTTCGTTAGCTCTCACACGATACTCATGATTCTGCTGAGATAGACCTTTAGTCATGGGGTCTGCCTCGTTCTCTTTCATGGGTACTCTGCTTACTGCAACTTCACCACTTTGATAAAATTCCCTCAAGTGGTGATATGTAACACCCTACGATTTCATAGTACGTTAATTCTTCAAAGTAACTCAATAACTTGAACTACACGCAACACCGAGTTCAAGCGCACCACGACTTACCAAACTAGCTGTTCAAAAGCGGTTATGAATAGTATTAACAGAATTTTGAACTATATATAATCCTTATAATTTTAGAATCCATATTATAAGTTTCTTAGACATAATGTAAGAACTAATTTATTTTTTTTAGATAAAAGATGTATTTTTCAAAAAATGCACTTTTACCGCCTTTTAATGGTGAACCTTTTTTAAATCCAATATTTGAAACTTTTATATATTCAATTTGACAAAATAAACTTCTTCTTTAGAATCAGGACATAAGAATTTAGTTTCAATAAATTTTTGGTGTTTTTCTGATAACTTTCATATTTGGGTGAATAGTGAAAAATACTATATTTTAACTAAAAACAATTTTTTTAATCAAAATAATTTATAGTGTAAAATTATACATTTTAATGGTTTGGAAGTATAAATAGACTATATTTTTACCATTTAATTCAATGCTTGTCATTGTAAGTAATTTCACTTTGAAATTGGACATAAACAAGTGTCAATCTTTTGATAGTTATTATTTCTTAAAAACACGCCTTTTGGTTTTGACAACGAGAATTAATTTTAAATTAATAAATGCAACTTTTATGTTTTGAATTTGGTAAAATAGACTTCATTTTTGGATTCAGAATATCGAAATTAGCTCAGGGTGAATTTTTGGTATTTTTCTGAAAAGTTTCAATTTTTGATGAATAGTGAAAAACACTGAGTTATAGTTTAAAACCAAATTTTTATTTAAATAATTATTTATTTTATTTAAATTTAATTTAGGTCAAAATAGATACATAATACCTATATAAGTTCAATGTAATTCATTGGAGTCAGTTTATAATAATTTTAGATACATAAAAAATTCATTGAACTTTTCACCGTCTTTTACCCACCTCCTAAGAGAATTTGCAAATTCGCATAAAACTTAATTTTACCGTTTCTGTGAGTGGAATTTCAAAAATACGAGAGACACGGTTGATATTAGTAAGAAAAATGTGGTTCAATAAGATGAAAATAACTTTTGGTGAATAGTAACTTTTTACTTTTATTTACCACAGTTAAAAGTAAATAGGGAAATTAAGGGTAAAAATGATATTATTCTTACCCTAACACATGTCCTAATTCTATTGGTTAAGTGTAATTCGACCCAAAACAATCTTAGGAATAAAATATGAACCTCTTAGGTCCACTTGGATTAGATTAAGACATTTATTATTATTTAATTTAAAGAAGAGTTAAAAGTGTTAAATTCAAAGTTTATTAACTAAACCATTTTTAATATAGGGTTATACATAAGCTAAATTAGACTATAAATATTCATTATAAAGCTAAAAAGATTTCCTACATCATGGTATTTTATTTATAATTTTTATACATTAAATAATTAAATTTATTTATGACACAATGATGATGCAATAATTACCTTATTCATGAAAGAATCAAATAAATGGTATTATAAATATTAAAATAAATATAATTTCAAAGTTTTCATGACATCCACGAATTTTCTAGGTGAATATGACATGTTAGGGCTGATTCAATGTATCTTGTTCGAAGTAATCAAGTTGTGATGACTTTCACAAAAACAAAATACCAAATAGTGTCAAAATTGACATAAATTAATATTTAAAACAAATACTATATTACTGGTTGATATAATATTCCTAAAAATGTAAGGTTCTGGCAAAGGGCTTAAATAATATTATATATGTCATTAATGAGCCACTTTGAGGTTCTCTTGGAAGTTTAGAGTAAGTTTATTAACCATATAGAGTAAGAATACAAGAAGACACGGTAAAAGTTAAACTATCTAACTAAGAGTTAAATCTAAAAGTTAAGGTTAATATGGTGACCTAAACCTGTCTAAAACCTATTGGTTGAGAGGTTTTCAACCTATCCCCACCTTAGCCTTTAACTAATTCATTTTGGAGCCATTAGAAACTGAAAATGAATTTATTATAAAATAATATTTTATGTTTTTCCTAAGGTGCCTCTCACCCTCTTATAAAAGGGCACTTCCCCTTCACTCTAATTCACACCTTCTAAGCCATTTGGCTCAACCAACCCCTTCCCAAATACCCTATCAAGTATCCTACCTTCATACTAGAGGCCTTCCTTTGGTTAGAAAGCTAACCTAAGGAGCCATTTTGATCAAATCAAAAGGAAGAACCCGAAGAAGAGGTAATGATTTCACCACCCTCTTTCAAGTTCTCTTATTCTTCCACTTACTCTTTCTTTTTTGTTTCAATTCTAAAATAATAACTTCAGTATCTTCTATATACTGTGATGTTATTATAAATATGACACAACTATATTCATTATCCTATCCATCTTATGAATGCTAATGTCACCATGCGTGTGTACGTACGACTTACCGTCTCCACACCGTGGTGTAATTTGTTATTCAACACTATGTTATTTGGATGAATATAATGATGAGTAATATGTATATAAATAATGAAAATAACATTCTAATGTCTCTGTAAAATTAATATACCATCCAATTTCACACCTTTAAGGAAATGATATTGTCGCTCGTGCGTACGTACGGATTACCGTCTCCACGACGCGATGAGATTCATTTCCACGTTCACCATTCATCGACGATTATAAAAATATATATATTAATAATAAGTATGTAATATATAATGATACTGGAGATATGTACATATATATATATGTACTTACATATATCTTATTCACTTAGTTCCGTTCAATACGAGATGAAAACGGAAATAACGTTTATGCGTACGTACGGACTACCGTCTCCATAAACGGTGTTTTTCATTCCATATATATGTCTATTATACATATTATATTCTAAATATATATGATATATAAATCATGTTTTATATTCTGGAAGTACTTAAATCTTGATCTAAGTGATACAATCAAGAGTAACAATTTAAAACATGTATGATAAAGAAAGCGATTATTACTCGAAATGTTAATTTAACATGGAAATTATTATTAAATGGGTAGTATAAAGTAATAAATGAATCATGTATGATATCATAAATATTAATATGGTTCTGGTATACTTTAATAACATACTATGATCTACATACAGGAGGTTAAACATACCCTCGACTAAAGGAAAGTGCAAGGTAAGGGGTTTTCATCTCACTTCTTATTCTTGTGAGATTCATGCCATATTGCCACTATTACCTTTTGTGTGGTGTATGTACTGTCCATAATTTTATTATTTGTGCAATACCCTTTAATTTATGTGCATTTACATATTCATTGTATGATACCTTTTTCATGGGGTGTATGTTTTGTAAGTTACCAAATTGGTAAGGGTTATTTTCTCAATCTCATTATTATCCAAGATTGTTTATGCGTAAGTATTTACTGGGATGTTTTTATCATCCATGTCCATTTTCATAAAAAATGATTTCAAAATGATTATTTTAAGGATTTGTGAAAGGTACTCTTTATCAAGATCGGAATTTTAAATGTTTTAAAGATTCATCTTTCTAAATATTTTTAATTAATGTCCATCTTTTCAAAATGATTTTAAGGATTTATTTATATAGACATGAATGTTTTGAAATGATAATTCTTTTCAAAAGTTTCAAAGTGATATGAGACACTTATTCAAAAATCTCTTTTAATTACTTCCTTTATAAATGTGAGAGTTTTAAATGATTTTACAAAAGGTTATTTCTCTCAAAAAGTTTTACTCGTCATTTTCAACTATGTCAGCATCCTTTACTCGATATTATTTTGATTGAGGTTGATTTATTATAATACAATCTTCCATATTGTATTGAATGAGTTATGATATGTTTGACTGTGGATGTTCTATTTTTATACCATTCATGGTTTATGATTAAAGTATTGACATTTTGTATGCTAGTTCTAATACGAATGTTTATGTTATGTTTCAACCTTTTCATATGAGGAATGTATTGGACATAGTAAGTGATGGGTGGAGCCCGCTATAGCTCCTCGATTAATCGGTAGGTCTCATGAGACAAATAGACGTGGAATTGGCTGAGATCGTTTCCCAATTTGATATATGGTTTTGGCCGAGACCTTAATCATTTTTAGATGTCTCGAACGAGGCCTTGACAAAATGTTTCAGAATGTATGACATTATACATTCCCTCATTATGAAAATAATATTGATAGCTCATGTGGTTATTCGACTAGTAGAATACCCATGACTATGTTTTATTATGGTATTATTTACTCAGCTCATATTTCTGCCATAAAAGTGTTCGTGTTTATTATTTGTAAAGGCATGTGTTTTCAATTATTCACCATGCCTAATATTTATGTTATCTTCCACTGTATTGCTTACCCTTACTGAGCGTTTGAGCTCACCCCTTTCTTATGTTTTATTTTCTCAGGAATCCAAGAAGTGTTTTATGATTGATAAGCAGGGTTAAGCTATGAGATTAATGGCGATCTCAAAGGATCATTTATGTTGTGTTTTATCTTTTAATGTGTAATTTAATGTTCATGTATGTTATTTATTTTCCAAGACTGTTAAACTGATCGGTCCTTCGGGACTTGATTCCTTGTATTCATGCCAATGTATTAAAATAATGCACCGACTCTGGGCTTCTGGGGTCGGGGCATTACAGTTGGTATCAGATGGAGGTTTAGCAATAACCTTGGAAACTAGATTTAGACAAACTCTGATTAGAGCACATTACCCTAAGATAGACTTTGAGGATTAGTATAGAAGAACTTCCTAGAATTTTGGTAATGCAGTGTTTTTTTGAGTTTTCCAAGCAATACATCCCTGTCTGGATATGAGTAGATAGAGGCGGCTCTGACACAGATGTACCTAGGGGTAAAACCCGAAAACACCTCTTTGAGCTAGACTCGAACGAGAACTGGTGCATGACAACGGGACTTGTTGCACTCTTGGTTACGACACTCCTGGGGGATATGCTTAGGATAACTCTCATTTTCTTTACAAACCATTATGAAGGTTTTATGAGTATATACTTTCTCAAAGAAAACTTTTTTTATGATTATGGATTATATCTATAAACTGTTCAATTTACGTTAGGTATTTTATAAGTTTTGAATTATTCATTTCAATTCATAAACTGACCCAGTGTATGTCATTATATAGAAATGACGCTCTGTAGGAGGAATGTGAACTCCAGCAATACATATGATCCAAAGAGTAAGAAGGATCATATCTTTCACAGTATTAAGCCAACATTTAGAATAGAAATTGTCCCCCATGTATTCTCAACATATGAAGAAATAATATCATGTGTTAAAAAAATAAGTAAAGAATTCTCTAAGTCCTATGGCTTTGAAGGGAAACAAGAGAAGAAAAAGATGGTAGAGAGAAATATGGATAAAGAGAAGAGGGGAAAGGAGGATTTTCCCATATGTGATAAATGTGGAAAGAATCACCTTGGTAAATGGTTGAAGGGAATGAGAGTTTGTTATAAGTGTGGAGAAAAAGGACACCAAGTACGTGATTTCAAGGGTAAGAAAAAGGTTCTGAATGTAAAATGCTTCATCTACAAGGCGTTGGGAGTCCCAATCATCAGAGTATACCACAAATGATGCTATTGATGATAATCAAGTTATGATACTAGCTCAAATGAAGATGAATGACTAGTGTTATTATGTTGTTATTATAGAATTATTTCATTTGAGTGTTGTATCAACAATATACTAGTTATATGAATTATGGAGATAAATAAGGATTGTACTGCAATACTATTTTATTGAGGATTTGAGATTATATGGTTCTAAGAAAAGTGACTTAATAGTAAGCTACACTTTTTAGAAAATACATGGTTGAAGGAAATGTAATCCTTAATATGGTCCTGATAATGAGGTAGTGATTTTGGAATAAGAGATGGTTGATTTGGATAAATTATATTGGATATTCTTTACTTCTTTGAAACTGATTAATGATTTTTATATTCCATCATTGTTGAAGTTTACTAACATTTTTGGATAGAAGGAGTATATCCAGTATTTTATAAGGAATAAGGGAGCATGAATGTAATCAATAAGGTTTTATGGTAATTCAGGATGTTGTAGTATTTTAAAAGAATACATGATGAAAGTGTTCACATGTTATTACGTGAAAAAAAAGGATCTTCATTGTGTTTACCTTCCTTATAAATTTTGGACTGAGTTTAGACAGAAGTATTTTGGATAATTCTAGTTTGAGATTATTTTTAGATTGCCCCAAAAAAAGGACAACCCGGAGGTCGGGTGACAACCCATCGCGTCCGGCAAGGCTGCAAGACTTGAACCCACAACCGAAGGACAACAATGGTGTATCACCTACCACTACCCCACATGATGTCCTGGATTGAATAATGTAGTTTTTTTAAAGGTCTGGTAGATGAATTATAAATTCAATTTTTTGGAACCCTATACGATTAGGATAAATAGAATATTTTTTTGAAATCTTTTGGAATGAAAGATGAGTTTGTGGTAGGAATTAGTTAAAGGATGTAACTATACTTGTCAAGTGTATATATATATATATATATATTCTCTCTTATTAAGACTAAATTTTATTAACCCAATTTCCGATATGAGTTCTCCACAAAAGTATTTTCTATTTTTGTAAGAACCTGGTTTTTGCTATGAAAGACTTTGGAATATTCTTGAGGATATTCCAGAGCAGCGCCTTCAGACGGCGTGCGATTCCAAGCCCCGGAGTGGCCGAAATTAAATTTTTAGTGCGTTCACACTGGAAATGCTAAATAAATGGGATAACTCCTAAACAGAGCTTCAAATCAGAGATCCGAGTGTACGGATGGGTCCGGAATGGGGTGTTTACCCTAGGGATGACATAAAACTTGTCGGCGCGAGACGTTTGGACCCCTCGCCCGCTTCTGGAACGTTAAACGGATTAATTAATTAATTAATTTGATCGTTTAATGTTGAAACGCAGACATCTCTTAAACGGTGGCTCGGATTGGAAAACCGAGGGCACCGTTGAGTTCGGAGCGTGCCTTTTACCATAGGGGGTATAAGTTTCGCGGGCGCGGGCCGTTTGTGAAAAATGGCTCCAGGGGCGTTTTTGTAATTTGGGGCCCTCGGGCGTTGAGTTTTATAACTTTTGAACGGGGTCTCAGATTAAAATTCCGAGACCTCCGTTGTTCTCAGGAGGTGGTGTTTACCCTAGGGGAGGCTTAACCTCAACCCTGCTGAGGGTTCGGGTCCGGACTGACGGGCAAGTGGTTAAGCGTTTTCTATTTAAACGCTTAACTCATCCCCTTCCTCCCCTCTTCTCCCCTGGCGCCAGCAGATCCCCACAGCGAAGGAGGAAGCTCCCCTCCATCACCTCCTCCTCTCCGGCAAGGCGCGGCTCCGGCGGATCGCCCGTGAAGCTTCGGGCAACGCCCACGAGGTAGGATTATGCGTTTTGCGTTTTAATTTCCGAACCTCCCTTTGAGTTCGATTATATGCATCAATTTGTTGCTTGATCCTCGAACAAATACCATAATCTTGTAGTAGATTTTATGCTCTTTCCGACGCATCTTTCTGATTTCAATTTCGAGTCCCGAGCTGCTCACGGATGTTCGCTGAAGTTTGCGGGAAATGGGGGGAATCGGCAGGGCGGCGCGACGGATTGGCCGAGCGTCAGGCGGCCGGGGGCTTGCAGCGGCAGCAGGGAGGGGGTGTCTGCGGGCGACCGCGGGTGTCGCGGCGTGAGGCGGCGTCTGGCCAGCGCGAGGGGGCGGCGTCCGGATGAGGCCGGGGGTGTCCAGCGGGCGCCGACGAAGCGCGACGTGCGGGCGACGAGGCCCGGTCCTCTTGGCCGGGTTGACGTGGCGACAACGGGGGCGGGGTCCTCGGGACCCCGCGACAGACAAGACCCGCGCGCGGCGGGTCTTTGTGGGCGAAAAGAAAGCCGGTCCGGGCGTGGAAGACCGGCCCGCGACCGCGGGCCGGTTCAGGAGAGTGGGCCGGCCGAACCGGCCTGGCCCACTAATGTCCGGTTTTTTTAAAACGGCTGTAATGTCAGCCCGGGTGTCGGATTCGCGCGCCGTCAGCGGCAACGCGATCCTTGGGACGAAGAGAATATTTTGAGATGGTTTCGGGAATTTTTAATTCCCAAAACGAGGGGCCGCGGAGGCACGACGTGTCTTTAAGTGGACGAGCGTTTCTCCCGAGATTCTTGTTTTGAGCGACGCGGACGCATCTGACGTCCGTTTTGAGTGCCGTCAGCAGCGTTGGAACCCTGGCGTCGAGGCGGAGATTTTCAGGGTGGTTCCGGGCGTTGAAGCCGGAGTTGAGGCGTGGCCCCCACGACCCGTCTTTTGAATTGCGTGCAACCTTTAGAGACTTTTTCCTCTGACGTCCGTTCGGGGCGTGCGAGCAGTCGATGTTGGGTGTTTTTCCGAGGGCATCGCATTGGCGTAGTCTGCCCGCTATAATTCCGCACGACGGTGCGGGCCCCGCGAGGGCCGTTTCGGGAGTTGACGGTGAGTTCCAGCTCTATCACCGGGCGACCGTTTTGGACAAGTGAATAGTCTATTTTGTGTACTTTTTCGAGAGGATCGCAACGGTGCGATCCGTTCGTTGAGTTTCGGGACCGGGATGTGGGTCCCACGTGGCACCGCTCGTGTGCGGTGCGTCGGGATGCATCTTTTCCTCCGGATATCCGTTGCACTCATGTGGGTAGTGCTTTTGATGTGTTTTCCCGAGGGGATCGCAATGGTGCGATGCACCCGACTGTTTTCGGGGCCGAGGCTCGGGATCACGGGACGCCGTTCGGGCGTGAGGCGGTGTTGGTGACTTTTCCGTCGGATATCCGTTTGAGGCGAGTGAGTAGTCTATCTCGCGTGTTTTTCCGTGAGGATTACAACGGTGAAATCCGTTTGGTGGTGCAGAGCCTCTTGAGTGATCTTGTTAAATTTGGAGCATGAGAGGTGCTCCGGTGGTGGTTCGTCCTACCTTGTTTGTAGCGGACCCTTGGCGTGTGATCGTGCACTCTTGGGAGAGTGATATAATTGGTTCACGAGATGTGGCTGGCCGTGCCTGGGCCTTTGAGGTGGAGTTGTTACGTCACGCCTTCGCGTTGACGCTGGGTGTCATGTGCACGATAGCCCTTAGGCTGGAGACGTGGTATACTCTGGGAGTATACGAGAGCGCTTGGAGGTACGTGTGGTTGTTTGTACCTGAGGACGTTTGTACGCTTGGTTGGGGTTGAGATGGGGCCACACGTTGTGTGGGCCCCACGTGCGTGTTGGGTTCTTCTTTACGTACTTTGACCTCTCGCGACGTAAAGAGCCCCTCTGTGCTCGTTTGTTTGACCAGCAGGGTGGAGTTTTTCCTCTGGCTCGGTGCTCGTTAGTTTGACCAGCAGAGTTGAGTGGTCTCCCCCTGGTTTCGTTCTCGATGGATCAGCCGGTAGCGGTGCTAGTGACACCCAGTGATGGAGCAGGCGCTGAACCCCTTTGGGTGAGTTGTGCTGGAGTTGGGTGGTTGTACGATACCCACTCCATGTTCGGTTGGCCAGTGTTGTACCCTCCAGTGGAGATGGCCAGGGCAGTTCTGAGTTTTACCCTCCATATAATGCTACTAGATATATATACATACATATATATATATATATATATGTACTTACATATATCTTATTCACTTAGTTCCGTTCAATACGAGATGAAAGCGGAAACAACGTTTATGCGTAAGTACGGACTACCGTCTCCATAAACAGTGTTTTTCATTTTATATATATATCTATTATACATATTTATATTCTAAATATATATGATATATAAATCATGTTTTAAATTCTGGAAGTACTTAAATCTTGATCTGAGTGATACAATCAAGAGTAACTATTTAAAACACGTACGATAAAGAAAACGATTATTACCCGAAATGTTAATTTATCATGAAAATTATTATTAAATGGGTAGTATAAAGTAATAAATGAATCATGTATGATATCATAAATATTAATATGGTTCTGGTATACTTTAATAACATACTATGATCTACATACATGAGGTTAACCGTACCCGCGACTAAAGGAAAGTGCAAGGTAAGGGGTTTTCATCTCACTCCTTATTTCCGTGAGATTCATGCCATATTGCCACTATTACCTTTTGTGTGGTGTATGTACTACCCATAATTGTATTCTTTGTGTAATACACTTTAATTTATGTGTATTTATTGGGATATTTTTATCATCCATGTCCATTTTTCATAAAAATGATTTCAAAATTAATATTTTAAGGATTTGTGAAAGGTAATCTTTATCAAGATCATAATTTTAAATGTTTTAAAGATTTATCTTTCTAAATATTTTTAATTAATGTCCATGTTTTCAAAATGATTTAAAGGATTTATTTATATGGACATGAATGTTTTGAAATGATAATTCTTTTCAAAAGTTTCAAAGTGGTATGAGACACTTTTATTCAAAAATCTCTTTTAAATTAATTCCTTTATAAATGTGTGACTTTTAAATGATTTTACAAAAGGTTATTTCTCTCAAAAAGTTACACTCTTCATTTTCAACTATGTCAGCATCCTTTGCTGGATATTATTTTGATTGAGGTTGATTTATTATAATACAATCTTCCATATTGTATTGAATGAGTTATGATATGTTTGACTGTGGATGTTCTATTTTTATACCATTCACAGTTTATGATTAAAGTATTGACATTTCGTATGCTAGTTCTAATACGAATGTTTATGTTATGTTTCAACCTTTTCATATGAGCAATGTATTGGACATAGCAAGTGACGGGTGGAGCCCGCTATAGCCCCTCGATGCATCGGTAGGTCTAATGAGACAAATAGACGTGGAATTGGATGAGGCCCTTTCCCAATTTGATATATGGTTTTGTCCGAGGCCTTAATCATTTTTAGACGTCTCGACCGAGACCTTGACAAAATGTTTCAGAATGTATGGAATTATACATTCCCTCATTATGAAAATAATATTGATAGCTCATGTAGTTATTTGACTAGTAGAATACCCATAACTATGTTTTATTATGGCATTATTTAATCATCTCATAATCCTGCCATAAAAGGTCTCATGTTTATTAGTTGTAAAGGCTTGTGTTTTCAATTATTCACCATGCCTAATATTTATGTTATCTTCCGCTGTATTGCTTACCCTTACTGAGCATTTGAGCTCACCCCTTTCTTATATTTTATTTTACCAGGAATCCAAGAAGTGTTTTATGATTGATAAGCAGGGTTAAGCTATGAGATTAATGGCGGTCTCAAAGGATCATTTATGTTGTGTTTTATCTTTTAATGCGTAATGTAACGTTCATGTATGTTATTTATTTTCCAAGACTGCTAAACTGATCGGTCCTTCGGGACTTGATTCCTTGTATTCATGTCAATGTATTAAAATAATGCACCGACTCTGGGCTTCTGGGGTCGGAGCTTTACATGATACTTCTAGAGTATATTCCTTATCCGTTGGTGTGACCTTGGCTCGTTTTCAAGATCCACTGATCTCTCCCAAATTTACCCAAGTTTTTAGGGTTAAGCGGTCAAATGTAGAGTAGCTTGGGTTGTCGATTCCTTAGAGACCTAAGAAGAAACCTATAAACGTACACATTCTATGAACTAATTTTGGATATTAAGTAGACAACTTTGGGTTTATTTTAGATAGGTTTAAGCGAACATTACACGACTTAAGTGAAATCAAATTACGAGAAGTGTTGATCCTAGGTTATTACAAGAGGTAGATTGGTTGAAATTCTTTTTTAACGATTTCAATTTCTTATATTCGAGATGAGTTTATTCAAGAAGATAAAACAACTTCATTACTTGCTGGTTTTATACCAACACACCATAATACTAATCACCTATACACTTGGAGGATCAAATTTATGAGCACTCCAAGGTAAAGGTTCGTACTAGCACTTGAAGTATGTGGCCTTAAAATTCAATAAGGATGAAGAAGTTTTAAAATCATCAAATAAAAATCTCAATTAAAAGAAGTGATTATACATTAATGAGGTCATAAATAACATCCAATCCAGCCTCTTGATACTCCCTTGGATCAACCTATAAGAGGGTTATCCCTCCATTGATTCCATG
Organism: Viscum album; assembly: GCA_963277665.1. Taxonomy (NCBI): domain Eukaryota; kingdom Viridiplantae; phylum Streptophyta; class Magnoliopsida; order Santalales; family Viscaceae; genus Viscum; species Viscum album. The sequence goes on from OY728151.1 coordinate 1,998,519,745, forward strand.
GTTTCAATGGAAGCGAGAAGTATACTAATGGAGGAAATGAAGAAGTAAAAAAGAAAACAATGAAATAACGATCACTCCACCGTTGTGTGATAATTTCACAAGGTTTGGTGTGAATAAATTCACACCTTGATCCAACGGTATCAATGTGATATGAATAAGAACAAAAATAAGAGGAGAAGAAGAACTTTTATTAAGGAACTAAGATGAATTAGAATAACTTATATGTGAAAGACAAACTTGAGACAACAAAATTGCAGCATAACATTACAATGAAAGAAAACACCCAAGATGAATAAATCCTCCAACACCACTACCTTAAATAGGAATTTTGGGAGCCTTGGGTCGAGCCTACAATGGTGAAAGTCATCCCACTTGATTATGGTAGGCTTGGGATGGTGGAAAGCTTGTGGAACTTAGATTTTCCACTCTTGACCAGAGGCGGCAGCCAACTTGCATCTACTGAACAGAAGCACCTAAATTAGATTCTAGATGGCCGAATTAGAGTGGGACATAGAAGAATAAAGTGGATCTTAAGATGTCCCCTAACTGTCTCTAAAATTTCATCCCAAAAGAGTTTATGGTTTATGAGATATGTGTAAAATGGTAGGTTTTTTTTCTGGGCCTCAGAATCTGACTCAGAATTTTATCTCCAACTTGGGCCGCCTGTAACTCCATTCAAACATCCGAATTAGATTTGACTACTTTTTGATGAAATGTTCCCCATGATGTCATATATCTTTAATTAAATTTTGAGAATAATTGGGATTGTATCTTGTCGTCTACAGTCTCTTTATTGGGATACTATCTAGTTTACTTTTCCCAGAATATGTTGGCATGAAAGCCCATTTTGGTGGTCTTCCAATGTGAATCTTCAAGTGCTCCAAAATCATTAATTGTTCCTTATAGAACAGGATACCTGAAAATAAAATATGAAAATAAAATAAAGACCATTTTGTATTTTAGGAGGTGTTAAAAAAGGTACCATGTAATAGTGCATTTTAAGAGGGAATTACAATCATAATGTGAATTAATGTTCAGTGTAAAATGCACTAAAATGGTGTATATGAATAATAAAGCTCATGAATATTATATATATTAACAATGAATATTAGCCTCATTCAGTGGATAATCACACCCCCCAACTTGAGTTTTGCTAGTCCCGAGCAAAATATATCTCAAAATGTGAAATTCAAATTCCATTTTCCAAAAACATTTTAATACACAATGATCACCAAAAAAACCTTATACCAAACAATTATGAAGCCCGTCAAAATATTTTAATACAAGATATTTTCATAAGCACATCCCAATTCCAAGCCCATTCCTTTGTTCAAATTCATCGCTATATTTCATGTAATATCAATTAAGCATGAGGATGTGTTGTGTATCACAATGGACATGAGATTTCATCTTTATTCAAGGGGGAAATGATGGAAGTGCTAGGTGGAATCACATTTCAATATTAAGATGAGTATTCATTTTTTTTGCAATATTACCATGGTAATTGAAATTTCACTCAAAAAAGTCAACCCATGTAGCGAAACTTTGCCGATGACTCCTAGACTCGAAGAGCTTAGGGCATCAAGTGAAGCCCACATATTCGGGCATCATCTCGAGTTAACTCAGTAAAAAAAAAGTCAAATTACCACAAATAGAGATAAAATTACTAACTCTGGGCCAGACAACTATGAAGTCACGATTCCCAAGTGCTGAAAACCACACATTAGGTCATTTCATTGCTATACGTGCAAATTTATTGTTTTTATTTATTTATTTATTTTTTGATTTTTTTATTGAATACTCATATTAAAACTAAAATGAACACCAAACCAATGATATTTATTTGAGGGACCCCATGAACTCAAAATAATACCCCACTATCCAAAGGACGTGCGTTATGATCTTTTTTTTATTTGGATGAAAATATAAATGATGAAATTTCACATTAGACAACCACACTTTCCAAAATCTATGCTCATGAAATTATACATGGATTAAAATCAGAATTAGGGCATGCTAAATTATTTGATATTCAGTTTCAAAGTGTGAAATGTGTATTATCATGTTCAAGGTTAAAGAAAATTTTCCTTCCACACATTTTTTATGCACACAAAATTAATTAATTTTTATTTTCACCCAAAAGCAATTTTTTTACACAAAATCAAATTCTTTATTTTATCTCCCCCCAACTTAAAATAACATTGTCCCTAGTGTTTGAAGAAAAGAAAATTTAGAAGGGGGTAGAGACATATAAGGGGAGTTCAAAAAGGAAATTGAAAATGAGGATCATGGAATTAAGTCACCTTGTGGTTGAAGTTAACATTCGTGCTACTCCAATTTAGTCCTTTGATATCCATGTTACTCATAGAGTTCCCTAGTGGAAAAAGGAAAAAAACAAAACAAAACAATATATATATATATATATATATTTATAATAATAAAAAAAGTAAAATATAAGTATATATACAAAAATTATAGAATAAGGAAGCACTATAAGCCGTAGGTCAGTGGTAAGCGCGCGCCCCTGTCTCCCTTCGATCCCGGGTTCGAGTCCCTGTGGCTTCGCCGATTGTGAGGGGGTTTGCCCCATGAACTACGACGTGTATTTTTTAATTATTATTATTATTATTATTTTTTTTCATTTTTATTTTAACCTACAAACACATAAAAATAAAATGAACTGATGATACATTGTCTTCTTTTTAAATTTCTGGGTAAGGTATTACTCAAGGATCACACCATGTGATATAGATGAATATGGAGCTCCCCTTTCATATCCATCCATACTCATAATAGAAGAACATATCAACAGTCTAAGATACTATCATATCCAGAGTTGATTGATTAAGTATTTTTTTTAAATATAAAATTGATTTATTAATCCTATTTTAAAAACAAAGATGATTCACAATGATTGGAACCATATAAACCACGGGTTGCCTCCCATGCAGTGCACTTGTTTAACATCGTTAGATCGACATGAACCCCATAACTTATCCAATATCAACTTTCAACATTTTAAGGACCCCATATTTCTCCACTTTTACTAGATTGTGATTGATTATTTTTTTATAATTTTTGTCATGTACAAACCTATGTTCTACAATGAGTGGAAAAATCCAAGGAATGTCAAAAATGGTTGATTTGGTTTCCACTGTAGTCTTGACAAAGACATCAATGATCATTACAACATTTTTGGTTTCAAAAGAAGAATGAATTCCAACTGAAAGGTCATGATTATATCCTATGAAGTGATACTTGAGCGGGGAAGGAAGGAAAATAATTTTGAGCTCGGGTTGGATAGGACATTCATACACAGGTTGAGATTTTAAATCCAACTCAGTTTCATTTTATAAATTTCTCAACAAAAATGGTTCCTTTTGAATGGAATATTAAACCACCAAATTGTAAATATTAGTTTCAATAATGGGTATGGACTCAAAGTTCATTATTTCTCCCAATGGTGCATTGATTTTTAGTTCTGAAAAATCATTAATGGAGCAATATTCAGGACACTCAATCCATGATGTCAAATTTTCCTCTTGTGAATACAAAAAATCAGTTTCCTTTTCATTTAAACACCCATAAACTATTACTTCATGTTCTTCAGGTATCCTAGATTCAAAGGAAATTTCTTTAGCATTTTCATGAGATGTTTGTGTGTAACAGGATTCCTCTATGAATGATGAGGAATGGACAACCTGACTGGGAATGGGTTCCATAAATGTTTCAATACTTTGTAGTTATACTCTCAAGGATGAAACTTCAGAAGTAATTCTATCCATTTGTTGAAAAAATTTCTCAATTAATGGATGTGGATCAAGATGGGCAAGGGGTTGATATAGATGGTCTATTCCAATAGGATAATTAAGTTGTTGGAATTCCACAGGAGGATGTTCCGATTGGCCTTGTTGGAATTGGAACTCATAATAGGTTGGAATGTTTTGTGGAGAATAGGAGTTAAAAAATTGTGTCTCAATAGGTTGTTGATTATCCCACCAGTAGAAACTAGGATGGTCATTGTACATCACACTTGGTATGGAGTGATCAAAGTAAAGAGAGGTTCCCCATGTTTGGATTTGTTCAAAAGAGTTTTCCATAGGAATGAAATTGGGGATGAGATTAGAGAAGTGGGGTGAGAAAAGGAAGCTAGTGTCTAAGATAACTTACTTAGGTCCCCGAAAACAATTCTAAAATTTGGTCTCGCCCAAATTTACCCAAGTTTTTAGGGTTAAGCGGTCAAATGTAGAGTAGCTTGGGTTGTCGATTCCTCAGAGACCTAAGAAGAAACCTATAGACACACACATTCTATGAACTAATTTTGGATATTAAGTGTCCAACTTTGGGTTGATTTTAGATAGGTTTAAGATAACACTACGTGACTTAAGTGAAATCAAATTATGATAAGGGTTGATTGATTCACACTCAAATTTACCCAAGATATGAAGGTAGGACGGTCCTTGTAGTTTAGCTTGGGTTATCGAATCCTTAGAGACCTAAGAAGTAACCTACAGACACGTACATTCTATGGATTGTTTTTGGCTATGAAGTGGCCAAATTCGGTTTATTTTAGATGGTTTTAAGGTATCACTAACATATTTAAGTTAATTCAAATTAAGATAATGAGTTGATCCTAGGTTATCGCTTGGGGTGGATTGGATGAATTCCTTTTTTAATGATTTCAATTTCTTATATTTGAGATGAGTTCATTTAAGAAGATCAAACAATATCATCACTTACTGGTTTAATACCTACACCCTTTAATACTAATCACCTATACACTTGAAGGATCAAAGTTTTGAGCACTTCAAGGTAAAGGTTCGTATTAGCACTTGAAGTGTGTGGCCTTAAATTCAACAAGGATGAAGGAGTTTAAAGATCTTCAAACAAAATTATCAATTAAAAGAAGTGATTAGAAATTAATGGAGTGAGAAATAACATCCAAACTAGCCCCTTTATACTCCCTTGGATCAACCCATAAAAGAGTTATCCCTCCATTGATTCTATGGTTTCAATGGAAGCAGAAAGTAGACTCATGAGGGAAGAATTGGAGAAGTGAAAAAAAAAACAATAAAAAGAAAGAAATCACTCCACCGTTGTATGAAGAATATCACAAGGGTTGGTGTGAATAAATTCAAACCTTAAGGCAATGATATCAAAGTGATAAGAAGAAAAATATAATAATAGGAAAGGAATAAATTTTATTAAGAACTAAGGTGATTCGAACAACTTACATGATAAAGAAGAACGTTACAAAGCCAAATCGACATAATAACATTACAATGAAAACAAAGCTCCAAGGATCCTCAAATCCTCTAACAAAACTGACTTAAATAGGCAATTTTAAAGCCTTGGGTTGAGTCTAAAATAGTGTAAGTCACCTCAATTAATGGTGGTGGGCCTAGGTGGGTGAAAAGTTAAGAGAGAGTAGACTTTTCCACCCTTGACCCGAGGTGGTAGCCATCTTGCTTCCACCGAACATAGGCACCTGGAATACCTTCTAGATGGCCGAATTGAAGTGGGACATAGAAGACAAAAAATAATATCCAGATGTCCCCTAGCTCTCTATAAAATTTAAGCCCAAAATAATATGTGGTTTTTGAGATATGATTAAATTGGTGGGATGATTTTATGAGCCTCAGAATCTGGACCAGAATTTTATCTCCAAATTGATCCACCTTAATAACCACCATGAAAGCCGAATTAGCATTGGATCCTAAATAATTATTTGTTTCTCTATATGTATTCTATTATCCCACGAAATTTGGGCTTCATTGTGACTGTATGTTGGGCCCCACATTCTTATCAGTGGGCTGATGTCCAATCTGTATTCTCCAGAATTGTTTGCATGAAATCCCATTTTGGTGGTCTTCCAATGTGAATCTTCCAAAAATACACAAGTATGAATTGTTCCCAATATAATTAGAAACCTGAAAATTAAATATGAAAATAAAATCAAGATCATTAGGTACTTTAAATTATGTTAAAAAATGTACCACATAATAGTGCATTTTAAGAAGGAATTACACTCATAATGTGAAATGATGTTCAAAGTGTAAAATGCACTAAAATGGTGTTTATAAATAATAAAACACATGAATATTATATATATTAACAATGAATATTAGCACCATTTAGTGGCTAATCACACCCCCAACTTGAGTTTTTCTAGTCCCGAGCAAAATATATCTCAACAATATGAAATTTGAATTCCCTTTTCCAAAGACATTTTAATACACAATGATCACCAAAAAACCTTATACCAAACAATCATGAAAACCATAAAAATATTTTAATACATGATAGTTTCATAAGTAGATCCCAATCCCAATCTCATTCCTTTGTTCAAATTCATCGCCATATTTCATCCAATATCAATTAAGAGTGATGATGTGTTGTGCATCGCATTAGATATGAGGTTCATCTTTATTCAAGAGGTAAATGATGAAAGTGCTAGGTGGAATCACATTTCAATATTAAGATGAGTATTCAAAAAAAAAATTATTGTTTTTTTTTTGTTTTTTTTGTCTTTACAATTTTGTCATGGTAATTGAAATTGCACTCAAAAGAGTCAACCCCTGTAGCGAGACTTTGCTGATGACTCGCAGGCTCAAAGACCTTAGGGCACCAAGTGAATCCCACATACTCGGGCATCATCTTGAGTTAACTCAGTCAAAAACAAATTCAAATTACCAAAAATAGAGATAAAATTACTAACTCTGGGTCAAACAACTATGGAGTTACGATCCCCAAGTGCCGAAAACCACACATTAGGTCATTTTATTGCTCTACGCGCAAATTTATTGTTTTTTTAATTTTTTTGAATACTAATATTAAAACTAAAATGATCACCAAACCTATGATATTTATTTGGGGGACTCCATGAACTCAAACTAATACCCCACTCTCCAAAGGACGTGCATTGTGATTCTTTTTTTATTTGGATGAAAATATAAACAATGAAATATCACATTAGACAACCACACTTTCCAAAATCTATGCACTTGAAATATACATGGATTAAAATTAGAATCAGGGAATGCTAAATTATTTGATATTCAGTTTAAGAGTGTACAATTTCTATTATCATGTTCAAAGTTAAAGAAAATTTTCCTTCCATTAAGTCACACTTTTTTTTAAAATCATTCATTTTTTTACACAAAAGCAATTTTATTTTATCTCCCCCCCAACTTAAAATAACACTGTACCCAGTGTTTAAGGAAAAGAAAATTTAGAAGGGGGTAGAGGAAGAGAGTGAGAGTTTCAAAAAGGAAATTGAAAACGAGGATCATGGAATGAAGTCACCTGGTGGTTGAAGTTGAAATTCTTGCTTCTCCCTTTTAATCCCTTGATCTCGATGTCACTCTGAGAATTCCATAGTGGGAAAAAAGGAAAAAAACAAAAAAACTATATATATATATATAATAAAGAAAGTAAAATATAAGTATATATATAAAAATTATAGAATAAGGAAGCACAACAAACCATAGGTCAGTGGTAAGCACGTGCCCCTGTCTCCCTTCGGTCTTGGGTTCGAGTCCCCGTAGCTTCGCCAGTTGTGATGAGGTTTTCCCCACGACCTACAATGTGGCCTTTTAATTTTATTATTATTATTATATTTTTTTTATTTTAACCTAAAAACACATAAAAATAAAATGAACTAATGATACGTTGTATTCTTTTTAAATTTTTGGGTAAGGTATTACTCAAAGATCACACCACATGACACAGATGAATATGGTGCTCCTATTTCATACCCATTCATACTCATAATAAAAGAACACGTCAACAGTCTTTTTTTTATTGTTAAATATCAAAATGATTCATTAATCCTATTTAAAATATAAAGTTGATTAAAACCACAAAATTATTGGAAACTTGAAAACCATGGGTTTCCTCCCATGTAGCGCTTTGTTTAACGTCATTAGCTCGACATGGATCCTAAATCTATCAATTTTTTTCCTGGTTTATAGGTTGGCTCAGTTAACTCAACCTCTATTTCTTGTTTATTGAATGATTCAATGAATGGTTTTAACCTTTGACCATTGACCTTGAAAATTTAACCACTTGTGGGATCTTGAACCTCTATTGCCCCATGGGGGTACACATGATGCACTATGAAAGGACTTGACCATCTAGACCTTAACTTTTCTGGGTGTAAATGAAGTTTTGAACTATACAAGAGCACGAATTTTCCTGGTTCAAAATGTTTGACTTTGATATTCCTAGATTGGTAGGCTTGAACTCTAGCTTTTATTGATCCTTGAATTTTCATAAGCCTTCATCCTTAGTTCCTCAAGTTCATTGAGATCTAATTTCCTTTTTTGTTCCGGCCAATGAGAGGTCATAATTTATTTTCTTAATTTCCCCAAAAACCTTATGCTCAATTTCAATAGGTAAATGACATGCTTTTCCATAAACCAACCTATATGGTGACATTCCTAGGATGGTTTTGTATGCTGTACGATATACCCAAAAAGAATCCAAGAGTTTCTCAGACCAATCTTTCCTAGAAGGATTGACAGTTTTTCAAGAATATTCTTAATCTCTCTATTTGCCAACTCATCTTGACCATTGGTTTGAGGATGGTATGCAGTGGAAAATTTATAAGAAATCCTATACTTAGACATGAGTGAAGAGAATGGATGGTAGTAGAAATGGGTTCCTCGATCACTGATTATATCCCTAGGAATTACAAATCGAGAAAATATATGCTCTTTCAGAAATCAGATCACAACATGATGGTAATTAGACTTGGTGGTAATGAATTAAACCTATTTTGAGACATAATCAATAGCTAAGAGGATGTAGAGGTATCCCCTAGAGTTTGGGAAGGGACCCATGAAATCGATTCCCCAACAGTCAAAGATTTCAATCACTAAGATGGGAGTGAGTGACATTTGATTCCTTTTTTTGATTGACCCAACTTGTTGACACTTAGGAAAACTTTGAAAAAATGTGTAGGAGTCCCTTGAGAGGGTGGGCCAGAAGAGACCACACTAAAGAATCTTAGCAGATGATTTCTTAGAGGAAAAGTGACCTCCACATGCCTCATTATGACAAAATTTAAGGATGAAATCTTGTTCAGATTCTGGGACACACCTCCTAATGACTTGGTCAGGGCAAAATTTATAGAGGTATGGATTATCAAACACATAGTGTCTAACATCAGAAAGGAATTTCCTTTGATCTTGAGTCCCTAAGAATTTTGGAATGACTCCTGTAACTAAGAAATTGGCTATGTCGGCATACCAAGGGAAATCACTCATAGAGTATAGGTGTTCATCAGGAAATGAATCAGACACAGAAAGGTGATTTGAGTTGTCTTTGAATTCTATCCTAGAGAGGTGATCAACTACAACATTTTCAACACCCTTTTTATCCTTGATTGTGAGGTCAAATTCTTGTAAGAGAAGGACCCACCTAATCAGTCTAGCCTTAACATCTTGTTTTTGGAAGAGGTATTTTAGTGCAGAATGGTCAGTGAACATAGTGATGGGGGATCCTAAGAGGTAGGACCTAAACTTCTCTAAGGCAAACACAATAACAAGTAACTCATTTTCAGTGGTGGTGTAGTTGAATTGGGCATCATTTAAGGATTTGCTTGCATAAGCAATGACATAAGGAGTTTTATCACAATGTTGTCCTAACACAGCTCCTACAACAAAGTTACTGACATCACACATAAGTTCAAAAGGAAGGTTCCAATTTGGAGATTTCATAATGGGAGGAGAGGTGATAGAGGATTTGAGGGTTGAGAATGAACCCTCACAACTTTCTGTCCAAACAAATGGAGCATCCTTTACTAGGAGAGCATAAAGGGGACGGGAGATTGAACTAAAGTCCTTGATGAATCTTCTATAGAAACCAGCATGTCCTAAGAAAGACCTCACTTCCTTGACAGTTTTGGGTGATGGAAGGTGACGAATGATGTCAACCTTGGCTTTATCAACTTCAATACCCCTACCTGAGACCAGATGGCCTAGAACTAGTCCCTCTTTAACCATGAAATGAATGTTTTCCTAGTTTAGGACCATGTTTTTTTCTTCACATCTTTACAAGACTCTCGCCACATTCCTCATACATCCCTCAAATGTATCCCCAAACATAGAGAAGTCATCCATGAAGACCTCAAGAAAATCCCCTACCATGTCTGAGAAGATTCCTATCATGAACCGTTGGAAGGTTCCAGGGGAATTGCATAACCCGAAGGGCATGCGTTTGAAGGAAAAGGTGCCGAATGGACAGGTGAAAGTAGTCTTCCCTTGATCCTCTAGGGATACCTCAATCTGATTGTACACTGAGTACCCATCTAAGAAACAGTAGAAGGCATGACATGCCACTCTCTCAAGGACTTGGTCAATGAATGGTAAGGGGAAATGGTCCTTCTTGGTAAATGAGTTTAGCTTCCTATAGTCGATGCAGACTCTCCAGCCACTACTCACCCTAGTTGGAAGAATCTCTCCATCCTTATTGGTTATCACTGTGATTCCTGCCTTCTTGGAAACCACTTAGATTGGGCTGACCCACTCACTCTCAGCTATGGGATATTTTATACCAGCTTTTAACAATTTCAGAAGTTCCTTCCTTACTACCTCCACGAGATTAGGATTGAGTCGCCGTTGAGGTTGACAACATGGCTTTGAATAAGATTCCAGAACAATTCTACGAGTCACGATAAGTGGGATAATCCCAGGAATATCATACAAGGTCCAACCAATGGATTTCTTATATTTCCTAAGGACATCTAGAAGCATACTCTCATTATTGGATTCAAGATAAGAAGAAATGACAATAGGATGTGTTTGATTGTCCCCTAGGAAGGCATACTTGAGTGTAGTGGGAAGTTCCTTCAATTCAAGATCAGGTTGGTTCAGAATTTCAGAAGAAGATTGGGACATTGGATCAAGATCAATTTTTATTCCTAGAGTTTTAGATAGGATTGATTCCCCACATGTAGAAGTTTCAGCTACTATATTGTATTGATTAGATTTAGGGAAGGAAGTTGGAGTGGTCTCCATGAAAGTGGTTTCCTAAAAAGTTTCACTGATTGTTGTACCTAAGACTTCATCATAAGAGCAATTTGAAAATGATTCAAGACAAGGAGATAAACTTACTTCATGTGAACAAAGGAAATCATTCTCATCCTAACTTAAACATCAATCAAATATTCCTTGATGTTCTATGGATTCATTATCAATGCTTCCTGTCATGTTTACTTCATGAATGTACTCATCATCCCCTATTTGTGAGCTTGCATTATAGATGTTCAAGTCTAGACTCATGTTTCCAAAGGTGATGGTCATGTTCCCATTTCAGACTCAGATAATAGAGTTGATTGTTGCAAGGAAAGGATGACCAATGATGATTGGGGTTTGTTCCTTGTTTCCTAAGTTTGGATGGTTGTCAAGGACAATGAAGTTAGCAGGGTAGATGAAGTTTTCAATCTTTACCAGAACGTCCTTTAAAATCCCCTTTGGAACCCTAATGCTACGATCAACAAGTTGAAGTGTGACAGATGTGGGTTGGAGTTCTTCTAGGCCTAACTGGAAGTACACAACATAGGGGATGAGATTGACACCAACACCTAGGTCACACAAGGCCTTGACAACTTTGCTCTCTCCTAGTTCAACATTGATGTAAGGGAAACCCAGGTCTTTCAACTTAGGAGGAATGGTCCCTTAAATGATGTTACTCACATTTGCATCCAAAATGACTTGGTTTTTATGTGAAAATTTTCTTTTAAAAGTGCACAAGTCCTTAAGGTACTTTGAGTTGACAGGTATGGTTTGGATTGCATCGAGAAGGGGAATGTTCAACTTGACTTGTGAGAAGATTTCCCTCAATGTTTCACTCAATTCGGGCTTGGTTTCCCCCCTCATGCGTTGAGGAAATGGTGTAGGTTGTGGGGTTGTTTGTTGAATAGTTGTTTCTTTCACATTGTTATCAGTTTCCTCAGTTTGATCTTGTGGTTCATTTGAATTTTCATTAGAGTTTGAAGCTTCACATGGTTTCTGAATTATTTGTTCAGGTTTCTCAATTGATTTCCCACTTCTTAAAATAGTCACAACCTTTAGTTGTTCATGAGTTGTTTGAGTACAACTTGAATCTCCCCTTGAAGTTGAGGATGGTACCGCCTGAGTAGGCATGGGTTTCTTTCCAGTTTTGATGGTTTTAAGTTCTTGTTTTAGGGAAGAGACTTCGAAGTTCATCCTTTCCATTTGTTTGCATAGTTGTTCTAGTAGGCTTTGTGGAACAGTTTGGGTTGGTGCTTGATAAGATTGGTTTATCCCATGGGGATATTTTGGAGGTGGGATGGTTTGTTGAAAATAGACCGGTGGCTGTTGGTATTGGATATGTTGGGTTTGGAACTGGTTATGGGTTTGGTAGTTCTGATGGGGGTAAGGATTTTGTCCCTGTGGTTGGTTAGGTTGTTGGTTATCTTTCCAGCGAAAGCCTGGGTGGTCATTATACCTTGGGTTGAAGGTGTTTTGGTATTGAGGCTTTTGAAAGTTCAAATAATTTACTTCTTCCGGGGGTCCTCCTAAAAGAACATCCTTGATGGATGGAATGGTTGGGCAGTTGTCTATCTTATGGTCATGTTTGTCACAAATTGTGCAAACAGGGTCTACAATTTGGATTTCATGGACTTTCCTAAGGTCTATCTCTTCAACCTTCCTAGAGAGTGCTGCGAGTTTAGCCCTAAGGCTTTCCTATTCTCTAAGTGTATGAATTATAGTAGTTCTTTATGGATTTTCAGAATAAGGTGAAGTTCCCCATGTTTGGTTTTGTTCAGCAAGGCTTTCCAAATACTCGTAAGCATCATTTGGGGCTTTGTTTTTAAAGGTTCCATTACACATCATGTCAATGAATTGTTTGTTCCCTAGACCCAACCCTTCATAGAAAATTTTCACTTGTTCAGGAATAGAAAAACCATGGTGTGGAACCATGTTTAGAGTGTCTTTGAACCTCTCCCATGTTTCATAGAATGACTCTCCCTCTTTTTTCAAAATTTTTTTGGATACTTTTTTAAGTGCAATTGTTTTGTGGTGGGGAAAATATTTTTTGTATAATTCTCTTTTTAGTTGGTCCCAAGAGTTGATGGATGATGGTCTCAAATTGTTTAACCAATTTTAGCTCAATCCTTTAAAGAAAAAGGAAATAGCCTCAACTTAGCTGATTCTAATTGATGTGGGGGACTCATGGTTTCTACCATGTCATTGAACTCCTTAACGTGAAGGTAGGGCATCTCGGAATCCATTCTATGGAATGTGGGAAGGTGGTTTAGGACACATGGTTTAAATATGTAGTTGGCATCTCCTAGGAAATTGTGTCTAATTCATGAGGGGGCATTGGTTCAGGCAGGTGTGAGTTAGTCATTCATGGTTTGATCGACCGCATTCCCCAAGTTTGGGGCTGCCTCATTTGGATTTCCATTTTGGTTCCCACCCGGGTTTATGAGTTGGTTTCTTTGAAGACCTTCCATTGAAATGGGATCAATTTTTGAATCTAGAGTAATAGTAAGATTAGGATCATATGGAAAGAGTTCCCTTGGTGTACTTGACTCCCCAACCCCAGGACTATCCACCCTAACTAGACAGTTTGATTGATCACGAGTGTAGGCGGACATGCGCCAAAAAAATGAGAAAGGGAAAAGATAAGAGATCTTGGTTGAGAATAGAATAAATGGGGGAGAATATAATGGGTGTTGATATGACTTACTTGGGTCCCCAACAACGACGCAAAAAATTTGATTCACGCTCAAATTTACCCAAGAGATGAAGGTAGGACAGTCCTTGTAGTTTAACTTGGGTTATCGAATCCTCAGAGACCTAAGAAGTAACCTACAAACACATACATTCTATGGATTGTTTTTGGATATTAAGTGGCCAACTTGGGTTTATTTTAGATGGGTTTAAGGTATCAATAACAGATTCAAGTTAATTCAAATTAAGATAAGGAGTTGATCCTAGGTTATCGCTTGGGGTGGATTGGATGAATTCCTTTTCTAATGATTGCAATTTCTTATATTTGAGATGAGTTCATTTAAGAAGATCAAACAACATCATCACTTACTGGTTTAATACCTACACCTTTTAATACTAATCACCTATACACTTGAAGGATTAAAGTTTTGAGCACTTCAAGGTAAAGGTTCGTATTAGCACTTGAAGTGTGTGGCCTTAAATTCAACAAGGATGAAGGAGTTTAAAGATCTTCAAACAAAATTCTCAATTAAAAGAAGTGATTATAAATTAATGGAGTTAGAAATAACATCCAAACCAGCCCCTTGCTACTCCCTTGGATCAACCCATAAAAGATTTATCCCTCCATTGATTCTATGGTTTCAATGGAAGCGGAAAGTAGACTCACGAGGGAAGAATTGGAGAAGTAAAAATAATAATAAAAAGAAAGAAATCACTCCACCGTTGTGTGAAGAATATCACAAGGGTTGGTGTGAATAAATTCACACCTTAAGGCAACAATATCAAAGTGATAAGAAGAAAAACAGAATAAGAGGAAATGAAGAAATTTTATTAAGAACTAAGGTGATTTGAACAACTTACATGAGAAAGAAGAACGTTACAAAGCCAAATCGACATAATAACATTACAATGAAAACAAAGCTCCAAGGATCCTCAAATCCTCTAACAACATTGCCTTAAATAGGAAATTTTGAAGCCTTATATTGAGCCTACAATAGTGGAAGTCACCTCAATTAATGGTGGTGGGCCTAGGTGGGTGGAAAGTTAAGAGAGAGTAGACTTTTCCACCCTTGACCCGAGGTGGCAGCCAACTTTCTTCCACCAAACAGAGGTTCCTAGAATACCTTCTAGATTTCCGAATTGGAGTGAGCCATATAAGACAAAAAATAATATCCGGATGTCCCCTATCTCTATGTAAAATTTCAGCCCAAAAGAATATGCGGTTTTCGAGATATGATTAAAATGGTGGGATGATTTTATGGACCTCAGAATCTGGCCCAAAATTTTATCTCCAAATTAGGCCACCTTAATAACCACCATGAAGGCCGAATTAGAACTGGCTCCTGAAGAAGTATTTTTTCCTCTATATGTCTTATATCATCCCACTAAATTTGGGCTTTATTGGGCCTGTATGTTGGGCCCCACATTCTCATCAGTGGGCTGGTGTCCAATCTCCATTCTCCATAATTGTTTGTAGGAAATCCCATTTTGGTGGTCTTCCAATGTGAATCTTCCATCACTACACAAGTATGAATTGTTCCCAATATAATTAGAAACCTGAAAATTAAATATCAAAATAAAATCAAGATCATTGGGTACTTTAAATTATGTTAAAAAATGTACCACATAATAGTGCATTTTAAGAAGGAATTACAATCATAATGTGAAATGATGTTCAAAGTGTAAAATGCACTAAAATGGTGTTTATGAATAATAAAGCAACTTTGGGTTGATTTTAGATAGTTTTAAGTTAACACTATGTGACTTAAGTGAAATCAAATTATGATAAGGGTTGATCCTAGGTTATTACAAGGGGTGGATTGGTTGAAATTCTTTTTTAACGATTTCAATTTCTTATATTCGAGATGGTTTTATTCAAGAAGATCAAAAAAATTCCTAACTTACTGGTTTTATACCAAAAAAGCATAATAATAATCACCTATACACTTGGAGGATCAAATTTATGAGCACTCCAAG
This sequence comes from Viscum album, assembly GCA_963277665.1. Taxonomy (NCBI): domain Eukaryota; kingdom Viridiplantae; phylum Streptophyta; class Magnoliopsida; order Santalales; family Viscaceae; genus Viscum; species Viscum album. The sequence goes on from OY728151.1 coordinate 1,998,535,428, forward strand.
GTAAATGTTCGTATTAGCACTTGAAGTATGTGACCTTAAAATTCAATAAGGACAAAGAAGTTTTAAAATCATCAAATAAAAATATCAATTAAAATAAGTGATTAGACATTAATGGGGTGATAAATAACATCCAATCCAGCCCCTTTATACTCCCTTGGATCAAACTATAATAGGGTTAACCCTCCATTGATTATATGGTTTCAATGGAAGCGAGAAGTAGACTCATGAGGGAGGAAATGGAGAAATAAAAAAGAAAATAATGAAATAACGATCACTCCACCGTTGTGTGATAATTTCACAAGGTTTGGTGTGAATAAATTCACACCTTGATCCAACGGTATCAACATGATATGAATAAGAACAGAATAAGAGGAGAATAAGAACTTTTTTTAAGGAACTAAGATGAATTATAACAACTTACATGTGAAAGACAAACTTGAGACAACAAAATTGTAGCATAACATTATAATGAAAGAAAACACCCAAGATAAATAAATCCTCCAACACCACTGCATTAAATAGTAATTTTGGGAGCCTTGGGTTGAGCCTCTAATAGTGAAAGTCATCCCACTTGATTATGGTAGGCTTAGGGTGGTGGAAAGCTTGTGGAACTTAGACTTTTCCACTCTTGACCTGAGGTGGCATCCAACTTGCATCCACCAAAAATAAGTGCCTAAATGAGCTTCTATATGACCGAATTAGAGTGGGCCATATAATAATAAAATGGATCTTCGGATGTCCCATAACCTTATGTAAAGTTTTAGCCCAAAAGAGTTTATGTTTTACGAGATATGTGTAAAATGGTGGGATGTTTTTCTGGGCCTCAGAATCTGGCCCATAATTTTATCTCTAACTTGGGACGACTATAACTCCATTCAAACATCTGAATTAGCTTTGACAACTATTTGATGAAATGTTCCCCATAATTTCATGTATCTTCATTTAAGTATTTAGAATCATTGGGCTTGTATCGTGGCCTGTACAGTCTAGTTATTGGGCTAATGTTCAGTTTACTTTTCCCAGAATGTGTTGGAATGAAAGCCCATTTTGGTGGTCTTCCAATGTGAATCTTCAAGTGCTCTGAAATAATTAATTGTTCCTTATAGAATGAGATACCTGAAAATAAAATATTAAAATAAAATAAAGACCATTTTTTATTTTAGGAGGTGTTAAAAAATGTACCATGTAATAGTGCATTTTAAGAGGGAATTACAATCATAATGTGAATTAATGTTTTAAGTGTAAAATGCACTAAAATGGTGTATATGAATAATAAATCACATGAATATTATATATATTAACAATGAATATTAGCCTCATTCGGTGACTAATCATCCACCGATGCAGTATTATCACAATACAATGTGATATGGTCTTTACTGCTAGGTACCACATCAAGCTCCTAGATAAAGTTTCAAATACAAACGGCTTTCTTAGATGCATCAGAATCCACTATATACTTGAACTACACTGTAGAATCAGCAATAGATGGCTGATTTGAACTCTTCCAGCTCACAACTCATCCATTGAGACAAAAAACATATCCTGACTGCAACTTCGGATCATCCTGTTCTGTTTGAAAACTAGCATCAGTATAACCCATGATGACCAGCTCCTCTTCTCCTCCATACACAAGGAACATATCCTTAGTTCTTCTCAGATACTTAAGGATAAACTTAATAACAGATCAATGCTATTCTCCTGAATCAACTTGGAATCTACCTACCTTTCTCAATGCATAGGAAACATCAAGTCTTGTACATAACATGACATACACGATTGATCATATTATCAAAGCGTATGAGATCTTACTCATTCTTTCTTTCTCCTGTTGCGTCTGAGGACACATTTTCTTAGAAAGATGTAAACCATGTGACACTGGAACCAATCCCCTCTTGGATTGTTCCATACTAAATATATTTAATATCTGGTCAACATATGTACTTTGACTTAGTCCAAGCAGCCTCTTAGATCTATCATGAATGATCTTGATCTATAGAATATAGGATGCTTCACTTAATTACTTCATGGAGAAACACTTGTTTAATCAATCCTTAACAGACTGTAATACTGATATGTCATTTTCAATAAGTAATATGTCATCAACATATACTATTAGGATAACGACCGCTTTCCCACTAAACCTCTTGTAAACACACGAATCACATTCGTTCTTAATGAAACCAAATTCTTTTATAGATTCATCAAATTGAATGTTCTATGACCTGGATGTTTCCTTCAATCCATAAATGGATCTATGCAACTTGTAAATCCTTTTGGTATCACCTAGAGTCCCAAAATCTTTTGGTTGTGTTATATAGACATCTTCTCGAAGGTTCATTTAAGGAATGTAGTTTTGACATCCATTTTCCAAATCTCATAGTCATGGTAAGTTGCTATAACAAGAATAATTCTAATAGATTTAAACATGGAAAATGGTGAAAAGGTTTCATCATAGTCAATTCCTTGACGTTTTTTAAACCCTTTATCCATTAGCCTTGCTTTATAGGTATTTACTTTACCTTCAATGTTCAGTTTTCTCTTGAATACCCATTTTCACCCAATGAGCTTTATATCAACTGGTGCATCGACCAGAACCCAAAATTGGTTCTGATACATGGAATCCATTTTAGAATTCATGGCTTATTTCCATATTGAAAATTCTGAGCTCTCTACTATCTCTTTGTAGGAGAGAGGTTCATCATTCTCAACCAATAATGAGTCACTATCTTTGGTGACTAGAAAACCATATCTCTTTGGTTCTCTTACCTCTCTTACGCTCCTACGTAGTACTTGCATTTCAGAAACTAATTCTTCCACGGGGACTTGTGGAATCTATTCTTGTACAAACTCTTGTGCATCTTGAACATCAACTTCATCGAAATCAATCTTACTCCCACTATCCTTTTTGAGGATGTGATCCCTCTAAAAAAAGATGGATTGTTTAGCGACAATCAATTTCTTGTCCAAGGGGTTGTATAGATATCATCCCTTTGTTTCCTTGGGATACCCTATAAAGATACACTTTTTGCCCTAGGGTGCTAGTTTCTTGCCTGAGTAGGCCTTAACAAACACCTCTCAACTCCATACACATGTATGTGACAAAACGAGTTTCTTTCCAGTCCATAATTTGAAGGGAATTCTATTTTCCACTTTAGTTTGTACCCAGTTTAATGTGTATGCTGCAGTTTGTAATGCATATCCCCAAAAAGATAATGAAAGATCTGCATAACTCATTATCAACCTTAACATGTCTAACAAAGTACGATTCCTCCTTTCACTAACACCATTCCACTGTGGTGTATAAGGTGGAGTGAGTTGAGATAGAATCTCAAACTTCTGTAAGAAGTCGATAAACTCTTGGTTAAGATATTCATCACCTCGATCCAATCAAAGCTTCTTTATCATCTTATCAATTTAATTCTTTACTTCATTCTTGAATTCTTTGAATTTCTCAACAGATACATACTTATACCTCATTAAGTAGACATAACCATATCTACTCAAGTCATCAGTAAAAGTTATGAAGTAAAAATATCCACCTCTAGATTCTACTAGAAATGGTCCACACACATCAGTGTGTACCAATTGTAGAAGCTATGAATCCCTTTCACCCTGTCCACCAAATGGTGGTTTGGTCATTTTTCCTTATAAACAAGCATGTCATCTTTCAAGTGGTTTTAGCTTAGAAGAGTCTAAATAACCATATTGACAGAGTTTTATCAAACACTTCTCATTTACATGACCAAGATGGTGATGCCATAATTGGGTGTCATATGAGTCATGTGAACATGATTTGTTATCAATTTCCAATACTTGATTTTCATAATTTAATACATAAAGACTATTATTTAAATGTGTCATACCATAACATATGTTCTATTTATAAAAGAAACAATTTTTATTTCCAAACTTGAAAATAATCCCATTTGCGTCTAGGCATGATACATAAATTATGTTCTTGGTAACCATCAGTATATAATAACAATCTTTTAAAACCAAAATCATTTCTGTTGGCAATGAAAGATGGTAGTCATTAATGACCAGGGCAACCAACCTCACACCATTAACAACTATCAGATCTACCTCTCCTATAGAAATATTTCAAAATCTATCTGGTTCTTGCATTTGGATACAAATGTGAGCACCACAAACTGTATCTAATACCCAAAGTGTATATATTGAAAGATTACACTAGATAATGAACACACCTTTTGCTTCCCCTTGCTTTTGGGTGCACTTACTCTTCAGTGTCCTGGCTTGCCACATGAAAAACATACTATATCCTTTTCCTTGCCCTTCCTTTGGATCTTCCTCTTCTTGGAAGGACGGTGCTTGGGATCTTTAGACTTGTTATGATTCTTGGGCCCCTTTGCCTTTTTCTAGCTTTTCTTGTTCACTATAAGGACCGTGGGTTTATCCTGCCCTATGTCCTTATCCACTTGGCGAATCAAAGTAAGAATTTCCAAAAGACTCCTCTCATTATTACTCATATTGTAATTAATAATAAAACTGGAGAAGGTCTTGATAATTTATGAAATTATGAGATCTTTATGAAAATCATCTGGGAATTTAATCCCTAAGATGTCTAAACATTCAATGTAGCCAATAAGATTGAATACATGATGTGCAACTGGCACAGACTCTCCATGATTAGTTGTAAAAAAATAATTGGAGATCTCGTACCTCTCTTGTCTCGCCTTCTCTTGATAAAGATTCCGAAGGTGATACATCATGCTATACACATCCATGTCCTCATGTTGCTTCAAAAGCTCATTGGACATGGATGCTATTATGAAACATTGAATATTTGTGGAATCATTCAAATGTTTCTCATAGAGTAAAAACTCTTCATCACTTGCCTCATTACTAGGCGCATGATGTTATTGATATTTTCATGACTTATTATATACTCCCTTTACCGATTTTATATGAAATGTGCATAATTTTTGTGAAATATTAATGTTTTAATATTAAATATAATTTTGAGCAGTTTTAGAAGTAGTCCAATTGAGTTAGTTTACTATTTTATTTATAACTATCACCCTACTGATCCAAATTTAATGGTTCTTTTTTTAGGATTCCACTTTCAATATAAAAAATTTCATTAGAAGGAATCTTGGGCCAATTATGCCATTTGAAGGGTCATATGGATCACACAAGAAGGCCCATAGAATCTGTGAAGAAACTAAACCATCCACGAATATTGAATTACTGGGATCAATAAAAAAGTGAAAATTCATTCATTCTCCTCAAAAGTTTGAGGTACAATGTAAGGAGTCTTGGATAAAAATTTCAAGGCCCAACTCCAAAGACAAGGGGCCCAACTGATTCATTTAAAATCAGCCCACCATTCTGGTCTGGAATTAAAATCAGTATAGTATTCATGACATGTCTCCTGATCTAGTGATAAAATCAAGATGATATTTTGCAGTGTGAAAGAATAGATATAGGCGGTCGACTTTGTTGAAGAAATAATTCATATTTGAAGACATATTCCTATTCAAAAATCCATTCACATTTTGGACATAGAAAAATAATGGATAGAAATGGACAGTTTAACATTGTTTATGAAAACCACCATAACTTTGGCTCCATAAGTACAAATGCCTCCAATTTTTTAGATTAGTCTTCCAACATTATTATATAAAACTTTGAAGTGGGAGATATCTCTAGATTCATCTTTCTGGATGTCGAAATTGGCGATGCAAGTGGAGGAGAAGATTTGGAATGAAAATCGTCCGCCTCCTTGGGCTATAAATACATCCCCTCCTCTTATTTCAAACGGGTTGGCATTTTAGAAGAGAGGAGAAAACATTGGAACGACCAAATATTTTCCAAAGGTTTGGAAGGACCTTCCATACTCAAGTTTTCACTTGAGAGACCTTTCCTCCTCTCTTTGTTTTAATTTACCTTTGCAGTTTTCTTTATTTGTAATTTCACAAGTATTTTTCTTTGTAATTATGTTTTAATGTAAGTTTATTCTTTAATATCTCTTATTCTTATCCACCTTATGTATTTTAATATTAATGTTATTAAAATAGTTTAAATCAAGTTAAAACCCTTTCCCTTGTTTTGCTTCCTCATTCAATCGAAAGTCTTTTTTTAACTCTCTTTAACGATTGTGTGTGTTCGATGCACTACTCTTTTCTTATCCCGTTATTTTTGTTCTATTTATAATTCATCACCATAATAATATATTACCAGATTAATAACTATCTTAATGGATGAGTAGATCTACCATTGGGGTGAGTCATTATTTAGAGATGTTAAGTGATTGAGAGCTTTTTCTCGATGAGTATTCTTTAATTTAACATTGTGTATGTTGGACTTAACATGTCATGGATTAATGACTTGTTTTGTTTAATGTGTGGTTTCCATGGATTATTGGAACCATAAATACACTACCATCAACAAGCTATGATCGAGATTTTAACCCTAAGTTAAGTTAAGGTTTGGATTAAAGCCTTAACACTTGAGAATTCCAATCAACGCCAACTTATGAAATGAGTGTTAATTTAATGCAATATAAAGAAAAACTTAAGGATATCACAAGCTTAACTCTCTAAAAATGAACTTACTCCAATATTTATCAAATTGTTAAATCAAACACCAATCATTAATCACTTCATTTAAGCTCTGCAAACAAACTCCCCCAATCAAAATACAATCAACTAAAAACAATCGACTATTAAAAAGTATCATTGCTGAGGATTCGACCCGAGTGTTGCTATACAAATTAGTAGAGCATCAGAACCTTGACCGGTCGATAGATTAAAATAGGACATGCTTTCAAATGGTTTCGTTTACAAGGATGATGCTTTAAGTAGTCATTAGTTTCTTGTTATTGTAAAGAAAAAAAAACAAATAAAAATAAAAATAAAAAAAACACAAAGAAAAACCCATATTCCTCTTTCTTCCAAAATATCTTTGAATGCCCCGTAGCCTCCCAAACAATCCCTCAGATTTGTTTGACCCTGAAATTGAGCAAACACTTCACTAAATTAGGAGGAACATAAGAGATAGTCAACTCATTCAAGAACCTATCCTTGTACAACCAATTGAATTAGATATGGCTAATCCTAGGGAACAAACACTAAAAGAACTCGTTGCCCCTAATATGAATTACTAACCTCTTGGTATTCAATATCTAAATATAGAGGTTGACTTAGAACTAAAATTGGGTTTGATTCATCTTCTTCCTCATTTCCATGGGCGATCCGGTGAGGATCCACATCTCCACCTTAAAGAGTTCCAACTGGTGTGCTCTACCATGAAGCCTCAAGGGGTTTCTGAGGAACAAATCAAACTCCAAGCATTCCCTTTCTCTTTAGATGACATTGCTAATTCATGGCTCTACTACCTCCCTCCTGGTTCCATAACCACATGGAATGACATGAAGCGACTCTTCTTAGAGAAATTCTATTCCGCTTCTCGAACCGCTTCCATCCGAAAGGAAATAAGTGGTATCCGTCAATTCCCAAATGAATCACTCCATGAGTACTGAGAGAGGTTCAAAAAGCTTGTTGCAACCTGCCCACACCACCAAATACCTGAACAACTCTTGATTCAATACTTCTATGAGGGGTTATTGGCTATAGAGAGAACTCTCATTGATGTCGCAAGTGGTGATGCTCTTGTTGATAAAACTCCCATAGCTGTAAGAGATCTCATAAGCAACATGGCTGAAAACACACAACAATTCCATACTCGAGCACATGCTCAAGTCAAACAAGCCCAAGAGAATCAATCTATAGAGCCCAACAAGATGACCAAGTGGATGAGTGAAATTACAGGTCTTCTGAGACAACTAGTTGTGGCAGCCAAAGCCCAAACCTCATCTTCTCCACAATCTATATTCCTTGGACCTATCAAGAATTGTGGAATCTGTAGCTCCCCATCTCATCCAACAGACACCTGTCCACAACTTCAAGATGATCTATCTGATTCATCTGGACCAATGGAGATCAATGCAGCCTATACCCAAAAGAACACCAACCCTCAACTATCAGGTCAGTTCATTAGAACCTCTAACCAACCTCACTTTGAGCCCTTCTCTTCTTCTTATAACCAAGGCTTCAGGTATGGAAACCGTGTCCCTCAATTCTCTCCTCAAAACCCAAACCAGTTCCAATATGGTCAAGGTGTTGGTAACTTCCAACAACCTTATCCATTTGTTCCTAAACACCAAAGGAGAAATCCTCTTCCTGCTCCTCCAGGCTTCCACTATCCTAGCAAGTCTTCTCAATTCCCAAACAAAAACAACCACTTTCCCAAGAACCAAAATAACGGTAATCCCAATTCGGGACAGGCCTCTTCTTCCAATCAACCGTGGGAAAGTGCAGTGGAAGATCTTTCCTCCTTCACCCATTCTAGCCTCAAGAACATTGAAACCCAAATTGGTCAACTTGCATCCCACCTGATCTTGCAACAACAATCAAATTCTTCCCAACTCCTAGCTCAACCATTACCCAACCCCAAGGGTAATGTAAGTGAAATTTCACTTATATCGGGAAAGCAAATTGTTATGCCTCAAGACAAGTCCTACAACTCCCATTTAGATGTTGACTTAGAAAATGAAAAGAAAAAGAAACTTGAAAAAGAATCTGAAGCGATTCCCTCACCTCCTTCCATTCCACTTAGGAACCCAATTCCTTTTCCTCAAGCCATTTCTAAGCCAAAGAAGTCATTTGAACTCGATCTTGAAATGCTTGACATGTTTAGACATGTTGAATTCAACATTCCCCTCTTAGATTCCATAAAACAAATTCCTAAGTATTCCAAGTGTCTTAAAGGAACTGTGAACCCATAAGAGGAAACTTAAGACCTTCAAAAATGTTTCTACCCAGCAGTCTATTCCCATAAAGTGCAAAGATCTAGGGACCCTTACGGTTCTATGCCAAATTGGAAGTTTAAACTTTGATGATGCACTCATAGACCTAGGAGCCTCAATTAATGTCATGCCTAAATATATCTTCTCCAACCTTGGTCTAGGTCCCTTACATACAAAGAGTGTTGTCATTCAATTTCCCAATCTAAGCACAGCCAGTCCTAAGGGAATAATTGAGGATGTCCTTGTCCGAGTCAATGATCTTATCTTCCCAGCCGAACTCTATGTCCTTAACATGGAAGGTGAGACAAATTCTTTCCAATCTCCTCTGATTCTAGGAAGACCTTTCCTTATGACATCTAAAACCAAAATTGACATCCATGCTGGCATCTTATCCATGGAATTTGGTGACCAACTGGTCAAGTTCAATATTTTTCAATCCATGTGATACCCATCAGAGAATCAATCTGTATTCTCTATCCATTCTTCTGAAAGTCTCTCTGAGAGTGTGTTGAATCCCAATCCATCATGTTCTTCTTGTTCTACTGACAGAGGAGTTTGTGAATATTGCATCCTCATTAACCAAGTCGTAAATGAATAAGTTTATATTGGAATTACAAATGAAAACTCCATTGATCTAAAGGATCTTGAAAACTCTTTAGAATCCAAACTTGTAAGAACCCGGATCTTCCTTTCAGGTACGTGTTTTCCATTTTCTGGAGTTTTTAAGAAAAATGAATTTTCTGGAAATTTTTGAAGTACACGCCGTGTACTTTCTGAGTACACGTCATGTACTCTTTTCCAGATCGAAGCCGTGTGCTGGCCGTGTCCGGGCCACAGACATGGTGTGTAAGGGTGAGGTGGAGCCCGGTTAATTCGGAGTACGGAAAACTGAAGTACACGCCGTGTACTCAAGAAGTACACACTGTGTACTTTTTTTTTCATTAAATGGACCGGGGTTGCGCCTAACCCCTATTTTCATCTTCTTCTCCAGTTTTCGTCCGCCCGAGAGCGACCGTACGACCAGATCTTCGACGAACTCCCGCCTCGCCGTTCGTTCTCCGATTCGAGCATGGTCAGTTGCGTTGGAATCACAGCAGTGAGTTCTTACTTCTGATTGAGTCTTGTTTCTCGTTTCCTCCTCGTTCCCAAGTCATTGTGGGATGAACGTTTTGTGCGTTTTCTCAGATCTTCATCGTTCTAAGGGGAATCTGTCGTTGTGGTTCACTTATATCGATATCCTAGGATCGAGGTAGGTGGTTTGTGCCTTTCCGTAGAAAGTTGATGAATATTTTGCGCAATTTCCACCAATACCCTTGAACGGGGTATTGCGTGTTCCTGTTTTTCCCTTTTTGTACTGCCTGATTTGCTTGATTGCTAGGGTAGATGTTTTACCTGTGATTATGGTAGCTTTACTGTACCTTGGATGTTTTCTATGATTGTTCTACCTATTTGGCGTTTTTCCAGTTTCCATGCTTAGTCATAGGACAATGAAACTACTACCTTGTTATGCTGCTGAGCCTTAGTTGATAGCCAAGTAGTTCTTGAGGTTTACTTGGACGATGTACATGGGTGCTGAGCATGTTTAGTTTCACTCAGGACTGTGAGAACCTAGAGTAGTAGACCAAAGGGAGAATTTATGGAAGAGCTTCTCCAGAGTGTCTTTTAATTACGATGCGAGACGACAGGGGGAATTGATGTTGAGTGCTTCCTCAGAGAGTATGTAGATCCTCGACGCGGGCCACAGAGGGAATTGACGTTGAGTGCTTCCCCAGAGATCCTTTAGCACGATACGAGACTATAGGGGGAATTGACGGTGAGTGCTTCCCTAGAGAGTCTATTAATTTCATAGCTGAACTAGAGGGGTGAGACTGTGTGTGCCTCCTAGAGGGTTGCTAGTACTTATAGGTTTAACCATAGGGGTTAGGCTGTGAGGGCTTCCCAGAGGGTTACCTATTTTCTTCTTGTTGCTGGCTGTTTACTTGTGTACTTTATTTGTTAAAACTGTGAATTGTAGCTGCTTGTGCTTTCCTGTTTACTGTTTCTTGTTTATTTACTGCCATGTATTCATTGACTATTAGGGAACAAATCTTTGGGTGATTTCCTACTGGGATTGTATCTCACACCCTGTTTGGGCCATGCTTTTGGGCCCAAGCAGACTATGTTGCTGCAGGTATAGATAAGGGAAAGCGCCCTTCTACTTTAGGATATTGATTGCGCTAGAGCTGGAGAGCATGGGACCGAGCCGGGGCTCGCGATACTGAAGAGTTTATTTTTGTTTTTCTTTTGAACTTGTTTTCAGTTTTATTCCAGCATGTTGTTGTGTTTTCTTCTTTCCATAGATACTTGTACCTGTTGCATCATTGTCATCATTGCTATATATATTCATTGCTTCCGCTGTTTGGTTTTTGTTGTTATGCATGTTTTTACTGCTTCCACTGTTGACTGTTGTTTTTCCACTGTATACCTTACAAATTGAGGGCATAGTTTCCCCCACCGACCCACCAAGGCCCTCGCTGCTAGTCGACAGCCTCTGGCGTTCGGGGAAACGCGCTTGAGGTCATGTGGTGAACCGGGTATGGGGCACCAGTGGAGGGACTCCGAATTCGAGTTGTTACAAAGTGGTATTAGAGGAGTTCTTTTCTCTTAATTTACTATTTGGAGACTTTATCCAGGGATAGGATGAACTCAGTACTTGGTATTAAGATGTGCTCGGGAGTAGCTAACCCGTGTATAGGGAAAAGCCATACTACCTCGTTAATTGTAGTTGCTGGTTTTGAGATTTTATAATTGATCTGATTTCACCTAGAGTGATTCACATGACTTGTGCTATTATTGTTTTGATATTTCGGTTCTATTTCTGTCATAACCCAATGAGATGAGGGTATGTCATCTCATGCATCATATAGGAACTTGTAGAAATCACATGTCATGCATTCTTTCCATGCCATCTAGGGTGCATTAGTGATTGTATGCTGTTGTGATAGACTCTGTGTAGATTATGCATGCTGTTGTGATAGATGCTTGATAGATTCTCTTCTGTCATGTTAGAAAACTGTTTGTTTTGTTCCTTGCTTAAAATGAACGCCAAATTTTGGTTCTTGAGGTGTTATGGGCCCTCACGGATCGGAATTTGGCACCTCTCTGCCTTGTTTTTAGTGTTTCTGGGAGTTTGAGCAGTTTCTGAGCTACTGCCCATAAAAACCCAGAATACACGGCGTGTACTTTTTGGATACACGCTGTGTAGTTTTCAGGCCATTTCACTGATCGTGTGGGCAGAACAAAGTGTCGTGAAAGTAACTTCAGGGACATGCTGTGTATGGTAGGTACATGCCATGTAATATTGGAGCCGTGTACCCAACCGTGTCACTAACAACACAGGTCGGGGAAGCACGGGTAGAACGCACCATGTCCATAGGGAACACACCGTGTAGTCCTTTCCAGGTACCCGGCCGTGTCATGAACAACACGGGCCGACGTTACCTTCTTTTCCACACACCGTGTTTGTTTGGAACACGCCGTGTAGTCGTGTCCAAGTACCCGGCCGTGTCACGAACAACACGGGATGGTGTCACCTTACCTATACATGCTGTGTTTTTTCGGATCACGCCGTGTAAGGTTCATCCGTGTAGATGGCCGTGTGCTTAACAACACGGGCCGCCGAAGCCTTGTCTAGTACACGGCGTGTTTGTTTCGAACACACTGTGTAGTCTTGGGTTGAGTCGGACCGTGTGGGTTAGCCGTGTAAGGAGACTCGGGTAGGGGAACTGTTTTCAAGTACACGCCGTGTGTGAGTACAACACGCCGTGTAGTTTGAAGTGTACACGACTTGTAGGGCGGGAGTACACGCCCATGTCTGTGGTTTAAGAAGACACGCCTTGTAGTTTTTATACACGCCGTGTAGTCGAGTCTTGTAAACTTGTGTGTTTTCCTTCCCCTGTTCCCGTTTTGTACTCTTGCGTTCTCTATCCTTGTTTTCCTGATCTAAGGTGTGTTTTTGATCTTTCAGAGCTATGCCTCAGAGATGTCCTCCGGTCGTACGTCTGTCGTCATGCAGTGATCAGACGCTAGACAGGGCTGATCAGGGACTTCCTGCCGATCCTCCAGTTGGGCCAGCCTTGGCACCGGCTGTCATACCAGTTGTAGGCGCTAACACGCAGTTCAGGGAATGTTTTATGAGGATGATGCAGGCCTTCCAGGGAGTGCTGCCTCCTGCCACATCTATGGAAGACTTGATGCGGGTTTTTCAACAACAACATCCTCCCACATTCTCGGGGGAAGGAGGACCTTAGGCTGCAGAGTCATGGCTGGAAGCCATGCTAACTATCTTCGAGCATCTGGAGATGCCTCCAAAGAGGCGGGTCAAGCTGACCACCTACATGCTCCGAGACTCCGCCAAGAGGTGGTGGGACGTGATCTCACAGGTGGGTCAGCAGCAGGCTATGGCTTGGGAGGAGTTCCGACGCATGTTCTACGGCTACTTCTACCCGGAGACCCTGAGGGCTGACTGTTCCTTCATGAGCTTAGAGCAGGGTACTTTTTCAGTCATGGAGTATTCCTCTCATTTCACCGAGCTGTAGCGCTTCACACCCCTCTAGGATGGGAGTGGGGTGTTCCTAGCAAGGAAGTTCAAGGATGGTCTTAGGCGGGAGATCTGCTTACAAGTGAATCTCTTCCAGCTGACTTCCATTACTTCCATCGTCAACCAGGCACTGATTGCGGAGCGCAATCTGAGAGACTCTGGAGCTGCGAGCTAGGGTGGTTCTACTTCCAGATCTAGTTTTCCTCTAGATGACAGCAAGATGCGCCGTAGGGACCCTATGCGCGGTGATTCAAGGAAGCGAGATGCCTCGTCAGGCAGCCAGGTGACATGCTAACAGTGTGGCCGGTCAGGGTACACGGGGAAACAATGCCAGAGGGACCCCGTGGAGTGCTGATCTTGCGGCAAGATGGGTCACCTTCAGTGTTTCTGTCAGGTTTTCTCACCAGCAGCTGGTGACCGGGGTTCTTCCATGACTCCTCGTTCAGGAGTAGCCCCACCAGTCTCTCACCAGTCAGGGAACTGGAGTTCTTCCAGCCGTTCGGGACGAGGTGGAGGTCAAGGCCATGGCGGTCAGCCACCAGTCCCTCAGCACCATCAGGGAGGTTCAACTCAGAGTGGTCAGTCAGGGGTGCAGAGTCGCGGTGCAGGCCAGTCTTTCGCCGTGGAGCAGACTTATCAGGAGTAGGATCCCGACCCTTCTACTGTTTGAGGTATGATTTTAGTAGCCTCAGTTTTATCTTCAGCCCTTTTCGATACTAGTGCTATGCATAGCTTTATCTCTGTTTCTGTTGTGGAGAGCCTTGGACTCTGCGTCTTTTCTTCTGCCGACTCGTTGACACTAGACACACCTTTGGGGACGAGGAAATCTAGTGTACTCTAGTGTAGAGAGTGCCCTCTTGAGGTTGCAGGGTATCACTTCTTGTGGGATATCTATGTCCTGGAGATGACAGACTATGATGTCATTCTCGGCATGGACTGGTTGATTCCCTTTCAGGCAGTCGTCGACTGTTATCGCCGCATAGTGAGTTTCGTCTCACCAGAGGGTGAATATTTTCTACATAGAGGCGAATGGGACGTTCGGGCGAGTCGGGCGGGACTCGAGCATCTTGGGCTAGGAGGGGTGATGACCCAAATTTCTAGTCTTTATCTGGACAATCAGGGGACTCCACAGTTGGATTTTCCTCCAGTGGTGGATCGCTTTAGGGACGTCTTTCCAGAAGACTTTTCAGGTTTTCCTCCAGAGCGTGAGGTATAATTCTCTATTGAGCTCATTCCAGGAGCGGCACCGGTGTCCATTCCTCCCTATAGGATGGCCACACCTGAGTTGTAGGAGCTCAAGACGTAGTTGGAGGAGCTACAGGCTAAGGGCTTCATCCGAACCAATACTTCTCCTTGGGGTTCGTCTGTCCTGTTTGCAAAGAAGGCAGACGGTACCCTTCAGCTTTGTGTGGATTATTGGAAGCTGAACCAGTTGACGGTCAAGAACCGATATCCTTTGCTGAGAATTGATGACCTCTTTGATTAGCTCTGAGGAGCCCGGGTATTCTCGAAGATCGACTTGAGGTCCAGTTATCATCAGTTGCATGTTAGACCATCAGATATACCTCTGACATCCTTCAAGAGCAGGTACAGTCTTTACGAGTATACAGTTATGCCGTTCGGTCTCACGAATGCACCCGCAGTTTTTATGGCACTGATGAACCGAGTGTTCCATTATTATTTGGACTTCTTTGTCATGGTCTTCGTGGACGATATCTTGGTGTACTCTCACACTCGACATGACCATGCCACACATCTTGAGATCGTTTTGAGTACACTGAGAGAGCATCGACTCTATGCTAAACTCTCAAAGTGCCACTTCTGGATGGATCAGATTCACTTCTTGGGTCATGTCATCTCAGAGGTGGGAGTATCTGTGGACCCAGAGAAAGTGAAAGCTGTAGTCTCCTGGGAGCAGCCGAAGAACGTCTTTCAGGTACGGAGCTTCCTAGGGCTAGCTGGATACTACAGACGCTTCATTCAGGACTTTTCTTATCTAGCAGAACCTTTGACAGGTCTGACCAAGAAGGGGGCGAAGTTCTTATGGTCAGATTCTTGTGAGTCAGACTTTCAGGAGCTGAAAGGGAGGTTGACGTCAGCACCGATACTAGTCTTTCCAAAGCCAGGAAAGATCTACACTGTTTACTGTGATGCTTCAGGTATTAGGCTGGGAGCTGTGCTTATGCAGGGGGATGGAGTTGTTGCGTACGGGTCTCGGTAGTTGAGGCCACATGAGAGGAACTACCCGATGCACGATCTAGAGTTGGCAGCTGTTGTTCATGCCTTGCGCTGTTGGAGACATTATCTTCTGGGAGAGCACTTTGTGGTCTTCACTGACCATAATATTATTAAGTATATCTTCAATCAGTATGATCTGAATCTGAGGCAGCGTAGGTGGGTTGAGTATCTACAGTCTTTTGACTTTGAGATTGCCTATACGCCAGGTAAGGGCAATGCAGTGGCTGATGCGTTGAGAAGGAGAACTCAGATTCAGGTAGTTCAGGAGGTCAGCAGTGAGTGGCAACTGATGGCTCTATTCTCTGAGATGCATCTAGAGGTGCACGACAGACAGGGACATACCTTCCTATCTTCTGTAGCTGTTACCTCTACACTTCTTGATCGGGTACGGATGAGGCAACTATCAGACTCTGAAGGCTTAGTCCTGCGGGAGAGTGTGTCAGGAGGGGACCCTCTTCCTGGATGGACAGTGGGAGAGGATGAGATCTTGCGTTTCCAGGGATGCGTATGGGTTCCATCAGACATACGTGAGGAGCTAATATGAGATTTTCATTCCTCTATTTGGGAAGTTCATCCTGGCGTCACCAAGATGTATCAGGATCTTCATCGCCAGTACTGGTGGCCAGGTATGAAGAAGGATGTTGCTGGTTTTTTCATGAGGTGTTCTACTTGTAAGCAGGTGAAAGTAGAGCATCAGCGACCAACATGCCTTTTACAGCAGCTACCCATTCCGGAGTGGAAGTGGAACGACGTCGCGATGGACTTAGTGACTGGGTTGCCGAGGTCGCCTCGAGGGAACGATGTTGTTTGGGTTGTCGTCGATAGGCTTACGAAGGTTTCTCACTTCTTTCCGATCAAGGAGACCTTCAATGTTGATGATCTGGGATGACTTTACATCCGAGAGATCGTTCATCTGCATGGAGTCCCACACTCCATCGTTTCAGACAGGGATGTGGATTTTACCTCTCGGTTTTGGCAAGGACTTTAGAAGGCCTTGGGTACACATGTACTTTTGAGTACAACATACCATCCCCAGACTGATGGACAGTCTGATCACATGATCCAGGTGCTTGAGGATATGCTCCGAGCTTACATCCTAGACTTTGGCAGTTCTTGGGAGAAGCATATCCCTCTGGTGGAGTTCGCCTACAACAATAGTTTCCAGGTGACCATTCAGATGGAGCCATACGAGGATTTGTACGGTAGGCCATGCCAATCACCCTTATGCTGGCTGGAGGTAGGATAGACAGCTTTGCTGGGACCACATCTTGTTTAGGAGACTTCAGAGCAGATAGAGCTGATTTGGAAGAGGATGGCTACAACGCAGTCTCGACAGAAGTCTTATGTTGATCAGCGGAGACGACCTCTGGAGTTCGAGGTCGGTGATCTGGTTTTCCTGCGTGTCGCACCGAGGTTGGGACACAAGAGGATTTGGAGATAGGGTAAGCTTTCACCGCGGTACGTCGGGCTGTTTGAGGTCTTGGGGAGAGTTGGGTCGGTCGCCTATCGGTTGCAGCTACCTCAGAGGTATCGGGCCATGCACGAATTCTTCCACGTCTCTCAACTCCGACATTACTTTTCAGACCCGTCTCATGTCTTTCAGCCTGAGGGTGTCGAGCTTGAAGAGGATGCATCGTTCGAGGAGCATCCTATCCGGATTGTCGATCGCAGTACGAAGGTTCTTCACGGGCGGTCTATTCCTCTGGTACGGGTGCTATGGCAGCACGGACGAGTACAGGACGAGACCTGGGAAAGGGAGACCGATGTACGATCGCAGTGGCTAGAGCTGTTCAGGGTTTCTTCTTCTCCACCTCATTAGGGAAATTTGGGGATGAATTTCTTTAAGGGGGGAAGTTTGTAAGAACCCGGATTTTCCTTTCAGGTACGTGTTTTCCCTTTTCTAGAGTTTTTAAGAAAAATGAATTTTCTGGAAATTTTTGAAGTACACACCATGTACTTTCTTGAGTACACACTGTGTACTCTTTTCCGGCTCGAAGCCATGTGCTGGCCGTGTCCGGGCCACACACATGGTGTGTAAGGGTGAGGTGGAGTCCGATTAATTCGGAGTACGGAAAACTGAAGTACACACCGTGTAATTTTTTTTTCATTAAATGGACCGGGGTCGCGCCTAACCCCTATTTTCATCTTCTTCTCCAGTTTTCGTCCGCCCGAGAGAGACCATACGACCGGATCTTTGATGAACTCCCGCATCGCTGTCCGTTCTCCGATTCAAGCACGGTCAGTTGCATTGGAATCGCAGCGGTGAGTTCTTCCTTTTGCTTGAGTCTTGTTTCTCGTTTCCTCCTCATTCCCAAGTTATTGTGGGATGAAATTTTTGTGCGTTTTCTCAGATCTTCGTCATTATAAGGGGAATCAGTCGTTGTGGTTCACTTATATCGATCTCCTAGGATCAAGGTAGGTGGTTTTTGCCTTTCCGTAGAAATTTGATGAATATTTCGTGCAATTTCCACCAATACCCCTGAACGGGGTATTGCATGTTCCTGTTTTTCCCTTGTTGTACTGCCTTCTTTGCTTGATTGCTAGGGTAGATGTTTTGACTGTGATTATGGTAGATTTACTATACCTTGGACGTTTTCTATACTTGTTCTTACTGTTTGGAGTTTTTCCAGTTGCCATGCTTAGTCATAGGATAGTGAAACTGCTACCTTGTTATGCTGCTGAGCCTTAGTTGATAACCAAGTAGTTATTGAGGTTTACTTGGACGATGTACACATGCGCTAAGCATGTTTAGTTTCACTCAGGACTGTGAGAACCTAGAGTAGTAGACCAAAGGACGAATTGACGGAAGAGCTTCTCCAGAGTGTCTTTTAATTACGATGTGAGACTACAGGGGGAATTGACGTTGAGTGCTTCCTCAAAGAGTCTGTAGATCCTTGACGCGGGCCACATGGGGAATTGACATTGAGTGCTTCCCCAGAGAGCCTTTAGCACGATACAAGACTATAGGGGGAATTGACGGTGAGTGCTTCCCCAGAGAGTCTATTAATTTCATAGCTGAACCAGAGGGGTGAGACTGTGTGTGACTCCTAGAGGGTTTCTAGTACTTATAAGTTGAACCATAGGGGTTAGGCTGTGAGGGCTGCCTAGAGGGTTACCTGCTTTTTTCTTGCTCCTGGATGTTTACTTGTGTACTTTATTTGTTAGAACTGTGAATTGTAGATGCTTGTGCTTTCCTGTTTATTGTTTCTTGTTTATTTACTGCCATGTATTCATTGACTGTTAGGGCACAAATCTTTGGGTGATTGCCTACTGGGATTGTATCTCACACCCTGTTTGAGCCATGCTTTTGGGCCCAAGCAGACTATGTTGCTGCAGGTATAGATAAAGGCAAGCGCCCTTCTACTTCAGGATCTTGATTGCACTGGAGATGGAGAGATTGGGACCGAGCCGAGGCTCGTGATGCTGAGGAGTTTATTTTTGTTTTTCTTTTTCACTTGTTTTCAGTTGTATTCCAGCACATTGTTGTGTTTGCTGCTTTCCATATATACTTGTACCTTCTGCATCATTGTCATCATTGCTATATATATTCATTGCTTCCGCTGTTTGGTTTTTGTTGTTATGCATGTTGTTACTGCTTCCGCTGTTGACTATTGTTTTTTTCGCTGTATACCTTACAAATTGAGGGCATAGTTTCCCCCACCAACTCACCAAGGCCCTCACTACTAGTCGGCAGCCTCTGGCATTCGGGGAAACGCGCTTGAGGTCATGTGACGAACCGGGTACGGGGCACCAGTGGAGGGGCTCCGGATTCGGGTCGTTACAAAAATCACCTCTGGCCTCCACTACTCCAACTTGGATGGTAATAGAGAAAACTAACAAGCATGTTCATTTTTTGATTCAAATCAGATTATCCAAAATTCATTATTTTCTATCCATGATTCTAAAAATTCTATTATATGTGAGGTGAACCTCAAACCAATGTGTTTATATTATCCCTATGGTAGTTATGTTTGTGATATTTGTTCCATAATTAATAAAGTGATCACTGGTAATGTTGAAATTGACCATTCATTGGCAAACAACATTTATATAAATGATATTGAAAATTTATTCAGTCTTATGACTCCATTGATCCTCATTACTGTACATCAGTAAGTGATAAAATAAATGATTCAAAAACAATTGGGATCTCATACTCTGGTTTCGTGTTATCTGAACCTTACATAAATAAACCATTAGAATTGAGACATCTTCCTAAAATTCCAAGCATATAAAAGCATCAATTTGTGGATAAAATCATTCCTCACATTAAAGACCAAATGGAGGTTAGTCACATTCTCTTTCTACCCCCATTGAATTTCAAGCGAAACAACAAGGAAGGGATGAAATTATCCAATGAATCATCGGGCCTCCCAAAGGAAGAGTTTTTCTGGAAGCACACTGGAGTTGAGAAAATACGATGACCACTGTCAGACTATGGGTAGTCCACTGCAACTGTCCAGCTGTAGAAAAATAAATCCAATGCTTCTTGGGAGGCAACCCATGTTTTATTTTACTTTTATGAAATTTTAATTTTTTTTTAGTTTTTCATTAGATGAATAATGATTTTTCTTTTTCAGGTAACATCCCACAATCTTGGAAGTACATCGAATTCCATCGGATCCCCAACTTCTGTAGTTGACCCACCACTGGATGGAGATGGAAACCCACAAAATCCAAACCAGGGGGCACCTCTTTCCCTTTAACTCTCTCTCTTCCTCTCTCTGCCTCTTTCTTCTTCTTCCTCTCTCTTTCATTTTTTACCACTTTCATCATCAAACATTTTATTTATTTTTTTATTTCTCTTTTGTGTGGGTTTGTATTTTAAAAAACACTAAAAAATCTAAAAACTAAAAAAAATGAAAAAAACGAGTCATATTTACTCACCATCTAGTTTTGAATTTTTTTCCAACCATTTTGGGGAGTCAAAAGACATGGTTCCATCTAAAAAATATCGTGTTTTCATCATATATTTGTATAAATAATATTGTATCGAAACCAAAAAATTTTGAATGCCCAATTTTTGATTTGGAAACTGATTTTCCCCACCCGTGAGGAACAACATTTGCTTTCATGCCAAGACCACCTATGACCATCTTTTCAAAATGTGTATTTTCACCCTTATTCGTGAGTCTTGAGTTTTTTGGAACTTTGAGCTGAATTTATTACTTTAGTGTGCATTAATATGACAGAGGCATTTTCTGAACCTCATGAAAATCACAATATCCAAATATCATCCTATTGCCCATACATTAATCCTCCTTTTGAAAGCCCCTTAGGGCCTATGAAAACATTTTATTTGACAGCCATTATAATCCCAATACCTTATCCCACCCAATATCTACATGGATTTACATTGCATTATTTATTAAAATTTAAGTGTGGGGGGAATGGATTTCATTTTTTGGGTGTCCTTTTATTTATTTTCAACGAGTTATCATATGCTTGAGGGAAAACATCCATTTTAGTGTGGGGAAGTGGTTTTCATTCAATGATTTTTTGGGAATGTAATATACTTTCATTTATGTAATTTTGTAAATGTTACTGACAAGTGTTTAAAAAAAATCAAAAAAAAAATCAAAAAAAAAAAAGAAACAAAAATGGGTTGTGTCTTGGGTAGGTAAAAAATCACTCTTCCTCAACCTTTGATATTATTATAACTATTAAAATTAGTTTAGTGAGGAGATCAATCATGATTTGGGATATGAGTGTGATATCTTTTTCAAGTTCAACTTTTGAAAAAATACAAAAAAAAAGAAAAAAAGAGAAAAAAAAGAACACTTGCATTATATTATTATGTCATTGGGAGACGTTTTGTGTTTTGTAAATATTTCATCTTCTCATCCACTTCAAATTTATTTCCTCTTTTGTGTCTTATTTCACATTTTAATTTCCTTTTAAATATGTGTTTCTATTTCCTTCCATAGTTCATTTCAAAAAAATTGTGCATTGTTTTTTCCATGTTGGTGTTTTACCCCCCTTTTCCTATCTTATAGATATCATCTTCCTACCATACCATAGCCATAGAAAAACCCCTAAAAAGACCACTTGATTTTTGATCACTTTAGGATAGGGAGTGGAAGCTGATATCTCTTACAAACTCTAAGATTTTCACTTTTGGTTGGTGAATAAGTGAAGCTCCATAAATTAATTTTATCATCTTGAGAGGAGTAAGTTTTGTGTGCCACCATTTTCCATTTCAAAATTTTAGCATGAAAAAATGAACTGTTTTTAGAACATTGTTTCTGTAACAACTTTTGTTGGAATTCAATATGGATGAGTGAAATTGTCTAAACCTCCCATGATTGGGGAAAACAAAATTTTAATATTTTTTGGTGAGTAAAAATGATTTTGTTATGTTTTTTTATATTTTTTGTACATGAGGACATGCGCAAGACTAAGTGGGGGGGGGAGTTTGATGTTATTAATATTTTCATGACTTATTATATACTCCCTTTACTGATTTTATATGAAATATACATAATTTGTGTGAAATATTAATGTTTTAATATTAAATATAATTTTTGAGCATTTTTAGAAGTAGTCCAATTGAGTCAGTTTACTATTTTATTTATAAATATCACACTTCTAATCCAACTTTAATGGTTCGTATTTTTTAGGATTCCACTTTCAATATAAAACATTTCATGAGAAGGAATATTGGGCCAATTATGCCATTTTAAGGGTCATATGGATCACACAAGAAGACCCATAGAATCTGTGAAGAAACTGGACCATCCATGAAGATTGAATTACTGGGCTCAATCCAGAAGTGAAAATTCATTCATTCTCCTCAAACATTTTTGGGACAATGTAATGAGTCTTTTATAAAAATTTCACGGCCCAAATCCAAAGACAAGGGGCCCAACTGATTCATTTAAACTCATCCCACCATTCTGGACGGGAATTAAAATCAACACAATATTCATGACATGTCTCCTAATATAGTGATCAAATCAAGCTGAGATTTTGCAGTGTGAAATAGGAGATATAGGAGGATGACTTTTTTTAATAAATAATTCATATTTGAAGGCATATTACTATTAAAAAATCCATTTACATTTTGGACATCGAAAAAGCATGGATAGAAATGGACAGTTTAACATTGTTTATGAAAACCGCCATAACTTTGCCTCCATAAGTACAAATGCCTCCAAATTTTTAGAGTAGTTAGAAAACATTATTATATACAACTTTTAAGTAGTAGATATCTCTAGATTCAGCTTTCTGGATGTCCAAATTGGCGATATAAGTGGATGGGCATATTTGGAATGAAAACTGTCTGCCTCCTTGGGCTATAAATACATCCCCTCCCCTCCTTTCAAAAGGGTTGACATTTCAGAAGAGAGGAGAAAACATTGGCATGAACAAAGATTTTCCAAAGGCTTGGGAGGACCTTATATACTCAAGTTTTCACTTGATATATCTTTCCTCTTCTCTTTGTTTTAATTTACTTTTGTAGTTTTCTTCGTTTATAATTTCACAAGTGTTTGTCTTTGTAATTCTGTTTTAATGAAAGTTTATTATTCAATATCTCTTATTATCATCCACCTTATGTAGTTTAATATTAATGTTAAAATAGTTTAAATCAAGTTAAAACCCTTTCCCTTCTTTTTCTTCTCCATTCAATCAAAAGTCTTTTTTTAACTCTCTTCAACGATCGTGTGTGTTCGACACACTACTCTTTTCTTATCCCATTCTTTTTGTTCTATTTATAATTCATCACCATAATCATATATTACCAGATTAATAACCATCTTACTGGATGAGTAAATATACCATTGGGTTGAGTCATTATTTAGATATGTTAAGCGATTGAGAGTTTTTTATCGATGAGTATTCTTTAATTTAACATTGTGTATGTTGGACTTAACATGTCATGGATTAATGACTTGTTTTGTTTAACGTGTGGTTTCCATGGATTATTGGAACCATAAATACACTACCATCAACAAGCTCTGATTGAGATTATAACCCTAAGTTAATTTAAGGCTTGGATTAAAGTCTTAACACTTAGGAATTCCAATCAACGTCAACTTATGATATGGGTGTTAATTTAATGAAATATAAAACAAAAATCAAGGATATCACAAGATTAACTCACTAAAAATGAACTCACTCCAATATTTATCAAATTTTTAAATCAAACACCAATCATTAATTACTTCATTTAATATATGCAAACAGACCCCCCCAATCAGAATACAATCAACTAAAAACAATCGACTATTAAAAAGTATCATCACCGAGGATTCGACCTAAGTGTTTCTATACACATTAACAGAGCACCAGAACCTTGATCGGCCAATATGAGACAATCGGCCGCGCTTTCAGCGCATCAAGAATATATTCTTCCAACACATACAATTTCCTTTCATGGAGAAGGATAACACGTAAGCTCCTTTGCTACTCTTGGAAATTTGTTCCAGTGAGAAGGTTATCCTTATCAAGTATGGATCACATAGATATGTTTGAATTCATTTTAATTCTATTTCTACAAATAAAATGAGAATAATTTTAGTAATTTAACTAATAAAGTTTATAAAAATAAATAAATATTAAATTTATTACTCTCCCACTACTTTATCAAAACCCAATATCCCTCACCATTGATTTTGGAATATCCTGTTTCTTGGACATTCTAGTGGCAATGAACCATATTCCCCTTCTCATTACCCCAACTTTGGTTGGTCAAACAACTCGAATGGTTTTAGTTAGACATTCCAAATTCCAACTATATTAACTCACAGTTCCTTGATCTGTTGAGTGGACTCCCCAATCATGAAATCCTTAAATTGGATTTCCTCAACCCTTGCCTCCTAGTTACACCAAGTCCTACATTGACAGTTAATCCTTGATGCGAACTAAGTTAAGTCATCCCAAAACTTCAAGTTATAACTCCCTGATAATTTAAAGCACCCCAACTTTGGATGGTCAAGTACTTTGAACTATGGTTTGATTTTAACTGAAGTAGTGGAAGACTATACTGACTTCATATATATAATTTAGGGAATTTTTTCTTTTATGTGTAAATTTCCAATTATTATATTTATTACAAAATTGTTAATATTAAGTGGATTTACTTAAGCGATAAGACAATTTATTTTGGTTTTATCTCGCATGCTCGTTAATTTCATTAATTCATATGATCACGATAAAACATCCATAATGAAATAACTATGAAACTTGACAGAAATAAAATAATAAAGCAGTATGATCATGATTTTTTTACAAATGGTTAGTTTATCTAGCGGTTGATAAACTAATCGCTGACCTAGGTGAAAAACACCTTGAACCAATTAAGTTTTATGTTACAACTTTCCACCTATCCACCTATGCATCTCTCTTGGATTGCTTTCACCTCAGATCTATACTTGAATCACATCCACTTTCTTGGGATCTTCATCCATTATATATGATTTTACTCACACGCAGGTGAGGGGAAAAGGGTTTACATAAAAGAAACCATGGACACACATACCCTTACATAATAAGAGGAGAGAAGGCATACATACCAACAATTTAATAAATAATAAATTAAATGAAACCAATCACATACAAAGGTTTGGTTTATGCCCATGATCATTCACATACATGCAACAAATAATGTATTTAATAAAACAAACATTAAATTCTTAATTGTTCTTATTTACGATAAATCGTGCTTGAATCAATTAATTATCATCTTTAATTAATCAATTCTTTTATCTTAATTATCATCTAAATTTCCTTGATATTTTCATCCATTATAATTTTAAACAAATTAAATTAAATTATTTAAAACTAACCGTGTACATAAATGTACCTTGAAGGAAACACGATGAATACTCGTATGAATCTACACAACATGTATTATACTCATATACAATTTACTCTTGTAACATATGTTATACATGAATTATCATGTACTTTCATGACATGTACTATCAAATTAATGATTACAAGAATTGCATGATTTTTCAGTCATGTGTTATGCTTCAATGCACGTAGAGTAACAACAGTTAATGCGACTCATACATGATATGTAGATCTGAACATTACATAGATATTAATTAAATATATATATATATATATATATATATATATATTAAAATCTATCACATGAAGTGTCCTATCAACTTAATAACCACACACAAGCATGTGTCGATAAGGTTTACACAGTATAATAAATAAATTTTAAATATGTGTAATTTGGTATAAGTACACGGCATGTGCAAGCATGCTACATGGCGTGTACATCTCTCACTGTGTATCTGAGGCACACGCCTAGGGACTCGACGTGTAAATCTTGCCTTGGAAAATTGGAGTACACAACATGTATAAGTGACTACACAGTGTGTGGTCTTCAAGTTACATAGTCACCAATCAGGTAGACCATGTATGGTAATACACGAACCATCTGTGACTCAAAGGGAATACATGCCGTGTACGTGGGCTACACAAAATGTACTCCGACTGACTGTGCGCCACCTTGGCTCGGTCAACACGCAGTTTAAGAAATAAATACATCACGTGTCATCAATTCACACAGTTTGAATTAATTTCCCAATTAATTCCTGATGCATTGAACACAAGTACATGGAATGTAACTCCAGTTACATGTCATGTAATAATGTGTTATCCAAAAAAAATCCTTGGCACCTCCAGATGAGTTCTTTAATTTTATTCTATTCATAAAATTAATCATATTGATTAGATCTATGAGAAACGAAGAGAAAGAAACAGATCTCACAATTCAGATTAAAAGAATAATTAAAATTGAATTAAAAACTAAATAAAAAATGCGTAAATCGATCAATGATCTTTAAATAATTATAAATAATTATGTGACCAATTTGATACCACTTCTAGGTTCCGAGTGTAGCAAAAGCGTGTGATGGCTTGTGCACAACTTTGCTTTTTGTCATGATCGATGATCAATTAGAGATGTACACAATGATAAACGTCATGATCTAAGGAATCAAATCAAAGAATATAGACAAGGTATAGAACGTCAGAACCAAAGAGAGGTTCATCATATATTATTTATAATCAATTTAATTATTTAAAAAATTATCTTGTTGGAATTCTTTCTTTGTTGATGGATCTGGAAACAGATCTGCGTTGTATCGGTATTACATTGTTGGAATCAAGGTAAGATCCCCTCTAGTGGTGATCCAAAAATGTTCTAAAAATCTATGAATATCACCGTAGGAATCTCTGGGTTCTAGCATGACAGATCCTATCACTTGCATCGTCCGCCTTTGATCACCTCAAGAACCTCTTCCAAAGCATTCTCCTTGATCTTTTTCGACTTGAGAGTGAGAGGTGGAGGAAGATTTCTCTCCGTTCTTGGGAGCGTTCTTAGAGAATGTATCTCTCTAGGGTTTGAGAGGATTCAACAAATCCATTGTGAACAACCAAACAAATGAATTGTCTTAATTAGAAAATAATATAATTGAGTTTATATACTGTTAGGGTTAAAATAAAATAATTTTACAAGTTCCCTTTATTATTTATTTAATCCTTACATAACCCCATGTAAAATAATAATAATAACAATATTATTATTTCTTAACATTAAATTAACTTGTGAATTAAATTAAATTGTATTTAATCAGATAATATTCAACATTTATTATTTCTCATCAGATCATTAAACTCAGTACACCATTCCTCCCCAAAATTTATTGAGTCTTGAATAATGAATATTTATTTATTAAATAAATATAACCATATTATTCGCTAATAAATAAATAAATATTATATTCACTAAATAACAAATAAGTATTTATTAAATATTCCACTCACATTATATTTTCTCGAATAACTAGTGACGAAATAAATATGATCTAGAAAACATGAATAATTATTAAACCACATGTGAGAATAATATTTATTCAACTTTTTAAATATTAGTTATTATTATTATTATTATTATTTAACTTAGATTATGGATACACTTAGTGCATGACCCTCTAGGCCTCTTTTTTAGTGGCGTTAGACGAAGCAACCTAAAGTCCAAAGTTAGAGTCTATCAACACACCAAGACACCCATAGAGAAATAAGTTAATTCTATAACGACATAATACCTCATACAAATGATTACTATGTAGTATAATCTCTTTATCACAATATCTCTAATTAAGCAGGTTGCATGCTGGTGCCATCAACCTATATGCTCGAAGTCTATTTCTTTGACTTCCTAGAAATTTAACTTGCCTATAGAACACCATGACCATAAATTTATTTAGGATATATCATTTCCATCAAAGGGTTTGAGATATCAACTTCTGTTAAAGAAAAAAAGAGACAAATCCTTTCTCACATTATTCATTAATGCAATATTACTCGTGACACACCCAACGTATCCTACCTCACCACAGACATATGTCTTCACCATTTTCATTAATACATCAAAGCACGTGAATCATAATACTCATTAATAAAAATATTAATGTTTAAGGATAAATACTCATATATGCAGATAGGAACATCCAATGACACATATAAATTTGGATTTCCTACTAGTAGGTCTTGTTCTTATAATACGCCACACTAGATATTACCAAGGGTGTACACAATGAAAAGGTGACTCAAAGTCATATGATTATCCACCCATGATAGCTTATATCATTTGTTTCCCTCAAATTATATCATCTGGTTATAGAACACATATTTAATAATAGTGTTGTAGCACTTTCAGGTTCTTATCATAGCGGGAAACTGCTATGACCTTTTAATGCGACAACTACTCTTAGAACATTATCACATACTATGCTATATATAAGAACAATAATGATGTGATAAAAAGTTTATTAATATTCAAAACTATGAATACAGGTGATCATAAAATACATAGAAGTTGGTTCTAGGGCACCAACTCCAATAGACCTTAGTTTATAATTGAAGTTATGAACTTGAATTCAGTCATTGAATGAAGTTTATAGTATTAGGTTTTATAATTATGATGAATTAGATTCTCTCTTGAGTAGAGTATCCCCAGGTATAGGGACTTGGGGTCGGAATACCTATCGACTTGGAAGCTTATTCATTATCTCAAAAGGTGAATGGGGTTGACTATCTGTCGCTTCGAGCTTACTTATGTGGAGATTTTCAATTTCTTATAACTCTATTACTTTACATGAAATGTTTATGAAACTTATGCATATTATTCATTTGAATATGTGTAAATATATTTGAATTCTATTTTGGGTGATTAACACAAACTTGTGGGTTGTGTAAAGAGTTACACATCAATATGGTTTGAACATATTTGTTTGGTAGAGGGAATAAGATTCCAAAATAAATCACCAGAAGTATGCATACATAAAAGGATCAACATGAGATTATATGGTGAGATTAAATCCCCTTGAAATACTAATTGTGATATTACTTTCAAAGAAGTACTTGTTAAGATATCAATCATCCAATCGACAGTTTTGTTCTAAATCTGAGTGCCCCTAGATTATCTTGTTTAAGGAAAACAAGAATGGGTGGTACTAGATCATCCTCGAGTAGTTTCATTCCAAATTTGGGTGCTCTTGAGTTTTCCTTTTTAGCCTATTCTTGGAATTTTCTTTAGGTTACACTAGCTAGGAAACCCTGACGATTAGGACACCAGAGGAATAGGGTTGGGTCTATCCATATGATGGATTTGAAAAAGGGTTGTATACTAAACTATCCAAGATTCATATATGATATGGTTGAGATGATGTCTTACCTAAATAGATAAGTGGTGAGATTAATGCTAAAATAGACTCATTGTTTAGTGAAATATGGATCTTGTCCAACTAATGTGTATGATGAATATTTTAAAAGGGGTCATCATTTTAGTGATATCTCATTTAATAAGTCCTTATTAAATGGTTATAAAACATTATACTCATTTGATAAAAGTTTTTGTTATAGATAAATAGTATCGTCATTATCAAACTAAACATTGAGATTAATCCTTGGAAGGAGAAGCTTAATGTAAGCTACTCCTAAGAATTATGATTTAAGAAAAGTTCATAAGCTAAAGAAATATTCTATGTGTTAGAACAATATCTAAATCTAAGTAATCAAGTGTTGAAATTGTTAAATATATGAATCTAGATTCTTATGGAAGCATATACTGATTCACTTAGGGTTCTAAAATCATTATATGCAAAATGACCAAAGGAATCCTAATCTCCATGCATGTACTCAATGTGATTGGGTACACCACTAATTTAAAGTATTTTAGTCTCATATACTCAGTATGTTTGGGTATGCTAAATGATATTCAATATGATTGAATAAGTTAATGATTTGGTGTGACTAAAGGTTTCCTTAAAGTTTTATTGGTTATATAATTCAATTATATTATTTTGATAGATACATAATTTTGTCTGTATGATTTACAAGTGTTGTAAATATAAAAAAGGCTCGAAAGAGAAAAGAATTGATGAATAGAGAAAAAGAGGTGCTGCATTGATAACTGGGATGATTCAATCTTGGATGAACTTATCATAAGTTGTGTATTATATCATTTTTCTCTTGAGAATAGCACCAATTTTTTTTTTATTTAATAGAATGTAATGGGTATTTTTAATTCACATACTTTATGATTTGTTTAATTCTATAAAATGATTTAAAGGGGGACCAAAATGGATTGTCCTGGTTAGGGAATTCATCCTATTGTCATTTATGGAAATGTTTTGATAATGTGAATGAATTCAAGAAAGGTTTACATGATATTCTTAAAGTGTTGAGAATATATGAACTGGGCATATGATGTCTGGGTTCTAAGCACTGTATTTTCAGTATAAGTGGGTAAAAGTTCAAATCGGAAGAATATTTTTTTTGAAAAGTCCAACAATGTTTCTTCAAGAAGCCAATCTAGGTCATTGCAACCAAGATTTGTTAGGTAGGAGTAATAATTCCATATGATGGACTTTTGAGATACCTAAAGGTGTTTTAGGAAACTCCATAGAATGTCCATGTGAGGTATAGGGGTTATAAAAATCAATTATTTAGTTTTTAAGAGTATGTGATACCAAATGTATATTTTACAAGTGTTGTAAATATACACGAGTTAAAAATCAAAGAAGAATGGACTGAGCTTGTAGTTTAAATTCATGTTATGAAGCAAAGAGTTGATACATCAAACTTGAATGTAAAGGAATGTATCAAGATCGAATAAATCTAATTAATGGATGTATATCTTTATCTCATTTCTTTTATATGATAAGAGAAGTGGTTCTATAACAAATTTTTATAAACAACATGAGATGATTAATAACATACACATGGTTTATGATTCATTAGTTTCTATAACATGTTTTGAGAAGATGATAAAGATAAAAGTGTTTATCCAGGATAAAGTGTTTATCCAGTTATTTGTTAAAATTTGATGGAATATGATTATCTCCCACCAGTGGTGTATTTTAATGAATAAAATATTATTTTCAAGTATTTATTTAAACACATAGAATACCATATATGATATGAAGACAATATTTTATTTTTCAAATTTTCATACTAAAAGTAAATAAATGTTATTTCCTAAACACAAAGTGTGTTGTGTATCATAACTAGATATTTTGAAGAGAATATAGTGACTAAGAGGTTAATGGGAGTATGATTAGACTTTGATAAGTTAAAAGTTAACAAATAAAATATTAAACTAGTCTAAGATTAAATATTTTTTCACTTTATATCCTAAAGAGTTTAAGATATGCGTTGATAAAGAAAAATATAGAGTTACATTTAGTTATTATAAATAAGTGGACATCACTATTTCATATAGGATTGTACCAATCAATTTATAAAGTGAATAACTCTTGACATCCTAAAAGAGTTTAGGGTATAAAAATAAAGAGAAATGTTAATAGTTACAGTAGTTTCCATAACAGAGTAAATATCACTTTATCCTAAAAGGGTTTAGGTTATGTTGGTAAAGTAATAATGTAACTATTACATTATTTGAAAAATTTCAAGGAAATTTTTTTACTAAAAGAGTTCCAAAGATGATGATAACGAACTTAGAAATATTTCTAATTAGGCATTGTAATATTTTATGTGATGAAGTTAAGAAGTTTGAATATGTTCAATGAGTTGAACAGTTAGGATTATGATTCCTAAGTCTCACCATTATTCAAATTATCTTACTTCATATATGTTCTCACTAAAGATTTAGTGTGAGAGTTTTATTAGATGATCACATAGAGATGTGAAAAGAATTACATATGATGTAATGAGTTAACAAAACCTATGAAAGTTTTGTATACATAAGGCTGATTTTGTGGTTTATCATATATGATATGATAGATGGACGCTTATGCTGGGTTTGTTAAATATTATTAAAAGAGTTTTACGGATAAAAAATGTATCATATTAGGTGCAATATCCTCTATCATTCTTTCACATTGGCTATATAAATGTATATATTGATATACATTTCATGAAGTGTAATGAAAATTGACCTCTCACAGTATGAATTTGAGTTATTACTAACTGATGTTTGTCATGGAGTATTATTGGTTATAATGAATTTTAAAGGTTAACATGAGCAAGTTTCTTGAACAGAGGTACATAATATGCTAATGAGGCACAAAATAAATAATAGGATTCTTTTTGTGTGCTAGATGACCCATTAAGTATACCGCAGAGAGTTTCATACAAATTTATATGGTATAATAGGGGTACATGGATTATATTTGAGTCCCCATTACCAAAGGTTGATGAGATAACTAACATGAGAACCTTCATACTTTGATACCCTACTTACGTAAGTTTGAAAATAACTTAGCTAATACGAGGATAGTTGGGTATACTGCTGGTCATGTCATCATATGTTGCTCAACCAAGATGATATTTTTCCTCTTGTATGAAAAGTATGACATATGGGACCTCATTTGATATAGACCATGGAGTGTGTGGCCTCACCTAGATAATAAATATGACATTCCTATCTATTTGGATAAGGGTCATGTGATGTACTTATCCATAAATGCTAATGACATGTGGTATTCACCGAATAGTTCAGTCTATACTATGAGAATTGAGAATTTATGAGTTGACTATATGATATTGATATGCTTTGTGTTCCATGGTCACTCGATGTCTTGGATAAAGGGAAAATATAATATTGCATGTTTTCATATGATGCAGACTGCTGAACATAAGTATAGAGATACACGTGTTTGATAGAGATCACACCACATCTCTTTATAACTTTAGTAGCATTGACACTTTTTCTAGAGGCCGCTCTTTATTAACATTTATGAATCCGAAGATTCATATTTATTTTCAATTTTTTAAAGGCTTTGTAAGTTCCTGGTGCAACGTAAGCGCCTATTGTGCATAACAAAGTTGTATTTTTTTCTTAATCGATGAATAATCCTAGATGTACATGATGAACAACATCATGAACAACATAATTTAATCAAAGATTAATTGACTTGTTAATGTCTAAACTAGAAGTCATGATCATCACATATAATTTATAATTTATTTATAGATAAATTTAGAATTACCTTAACTTTTAATTCTTTCTTTGTTGATTATTTGGTTTACTTCTCTCATTGTACCA
Organism: Viscum album; assembly: GCA_963277665.1. Classification (NCBI taxonomy): domain Eukaryota; kingdom Viridiplantae; phylum Streptophyta; class Magnoliopsida; order Santalales; family Viscaceae; genus Viscum; species Viscum album. The sequence goes on from OY728151.1 coordinate 1,998,568,614, forward strand.
TCATTACATCATAGGATTCAAGGTCATGATCTCTCTAGTGGAGATCCATGCGTGCTATAAAATCTTAGAATGTTACCGTAGAATCACTAGGTGCTAGAATGGCCGATTATGATCGCTTGCATCATTCGTTGTTGATCGTTGGAAGAATATCTTCATGGATGAAGGATTCTTAAGGATCTCTTTAAGGCTTGGGAGGTTGGAGGAGGTTTTGCGCTCTTATTCTTGAGTGTATTCTTGAGAGGATTATCTTTAGGTATTGATAGAATTATCTCTAGGTTTGTTGCGATAACAAGTGGCTCACTCTGGAACATGATATAATTGGTTATTTATAGAGATATACTAGGGTTGGTAATTGCACATAAACCCTTATCCAATTCCCCATTCCTTATTGAACCTCCCGTCCAATAATAATATAAATAAATATTATTATTTTCTTTACATGCGCGACACCTATGGGTAAATAATTACCATTTTTTAAATAAATAAATTAATATTTATTTAAATGATATTTAATATATCATTTTCAGCCAAACCATTAACCCCGGCCCGTAACGCTCAATATTTAACAGGTCTTGAATAATGATTATTTATTTAATAAATAAATATTACTGCATTATTCATCAATAAATATAGTAAATATTATATTCACGAAATATTTTGAAAAAATATTTATTATTATTTAACTCATATATTTATTCATTCAAATAACTCCTGATTAAATCTTGGTGATCGTTTAATCCCAAATAATTATTAATTCAAAAATAATGAACAATATCTATTCTAACTTGTTAAATTAAAATAGAATTTAACTATGATTTTGGATACACTTAGTATATGACCCTCTAGGCCTCTTTCTTAGTGACATTAAGAGGAACCACCTAAAGTTGAAGGTTAGTGTCTAGAAACACACCAAGAAACCCATAGATAAAGTAGTTAATATTTCAATGAAATACAACCTCATACTAATGCTTAATGTGTAATATAACCCCTTTATCATGATATCTCTAACCAAGAAGGTTGTATGCTAGTGTCACCAACCTATATGCTCGATAACTCTTTCTTTAACTTTCCAGAACTAAACCTGCCCATAGAATACCATGACCATGGATTAATTTGACATGTTCCATTCCAATAAAAAAATCCTAATATATCAACTTCCATTAAAGGAAAAAAGGGACAAATCCTTTCTCGCATTATTCATTAATGCAATATCACTCATGATCCACCCAATGTATCCTACTTCACTGTGAGCATATGTCATCACATTTTTCATCAATACATCAAAATACATGACTAATGATATCCATTAATAATAATATTAGATTCTAAGGACCAATAAACACATCCATAGATTTGAATAACCAATGAAACATATAAACTTGGATTTCCTAATGGTGGGTCATGTTCTTATAATCTCCAATGATGGAAATTATTAAGGGTATACACCATGAAAAAGTGCGTCAAAGTTCTATGAGTCTCCACCCCTGATAGCCTATATCATTTGTATGCTATCAAATGATATCATACGGTTATAAAACATATATTTAAGAATACTATCGTGATACTTCTAGGTTCTCATTATAGAAGAGAACTAATACGACTTTTTAGTGTGATAGTTACTCTCAGGACATTATTACATACCATATCACATAGAACAACAATCATGTTGTGACAAGAAGTTTATTAATATTAAATAAAATGAATAAAAGTAGTCATAAAGTACATAGAATTTGGTTTAGGGCATTAAATCCAACATACTCGTGGGGTCACACTTTGTGGTTGAGTGAATGGGGATTGATTTTGACCCAGAGAGTTGCTCTAAATTTTTTTTAGAGTTAATACATAAAGTGTTTTGGACGATTATTCATAAGGAATTACATATGATGTAATATAAGGTAAAGTTAATGATAAATTTACAAAAGTGTTTTGGAAGATACCCAAAAGGAGTTTTGGATATGATTTCATGAATTATTATATATGATATTATATAAGGTGAAATTGAATAAGGTTTATGAGAATTTAGTTCAAGTGAGAGATTGAAAGATTTGTTATGCCCTAAATCCTTTTTGATATTGTACAACAGGCTATATTGTATGTAATTTTTAAAGGGAGCATGAAAATATGATTTTTATGATACTGTTTTACTCATAAGGAATGCATGGAATTAGATTTCATGCATTCCACCTTTACTTGAGTCATTCTATTACATATGATTTCATTAAGAGAATCGTTTCATAAGATTAAACTCATTGGAGTTTGTAGCATTCATGCATATGATGCATGAACTAGCCAAGGTATTAAGTCATATGTTATAACGCATGAGTTAATGCTTGCATCACTGAAACTCATTAGAGTTTGTTGCATTCATGCATATGATGCATGAACTAGCCAAGGTATTAAGTCATATGTTATAATGCATGAGTTAATGCTTGCATCACTGAGTAGTATCCTTAGAGGATATATAAATCTACTACCATGTGATGATAGGGTGTGTGTGATTGCTTCATGCTTGGTTGAAATCCCACATCACTTGAAGCTCTCTCCATCTTCCTAATTTACGGTTGAGACACTAGCATGTCGTGAATGATGGATCTCATCCGTGTGGTAGATGATTCAACACAACTTGTGAATACCTATAGAGAGGGGATGTCTCTTTGCTACCTATGTGATCTTTATCAAACTATGATGATTAAGATATTGTATATTCTCTATGGTGTAAGGTATTCGGTATTTACATCAGTGTTCTTCATTTCCAGTTTTGGCATAGTTTCATATTTCTTGCATGAGAGATCCTTGGGAAAGGGATTTAATCACTTCCACTTGTTCTAATAATGGTTATTAGACCCTATTGAATCTTAATAATAGATGATTCCCATCCATACATGGGTAAATGATATTGATGAAAGTGTTATTTCCCTTGAAGAACTTGGATGAATAGATTCAAGGAACAACCCATTATTTGTGATGATTTTTGAGTCGGTCCTTATGGAAATGAAAAGTGCTACCAAGTGTGGAAAGCACTATCTAAAACATGGTAACATTATAGGAGATGGGGTTGAAGGAGATAACATCAGACCATTGGACTACCTGTAGAGTTTCACATAAAAGACTAAAATATGTTCAATATTTTGGAAATTAATTAGAAAAGTTATGAAGAAACCATCAAAGGTTTATCAAGCATGTTGGCTTCTGAAATTAGTGAGAAAAAATTACCTGGATGAAGGGTGGAATAAATGAGATCAAAGCTAGAAGTATAAAGGCAAAGAACAATTTGAAATACTTTATCTTGAATATTTACAGGATTCAAGACCATGGGAATGATGATAAAGAAGTTATAACTAGTTTAATGTATTCCCAAAAGAGTTTTTAGTTTTTTGAAGTCGATTTAAAGTGGTTGTAAGTTGATCTTTGAAGAAAAAAATCAATTCTTAATCCATTTGAAGAATCTAGAATTTTCGAGCTTAAGCCTGAAATTTGGCTAATTATAGAAATTCTCATAAGGATAGTTTATATCTTGTAAGGTTGTGATAATATGGTGAATGGTTGGGACATGTCTTCTTAATGTTGAGTCTACCTTCATAAGGTTGGAAAAATGACCATGAGGTTCAGAAAAACACCTCGTATGGTTTAGAAAAACTTTGTCTGGTTAGGACATGAAGTTTGAAGGGTTGAAATAGAGCTATGTAAGGTTGATGCATACCTTCATAAGGTTTCTCCTATGACTTAGTAAGGTTGAGAAACGGTAGCCTAAGGTTGAGACATGTCTGTGTAAGGTTGAAAAAAACCTTCTAGGACATATTAAGGTTGATGCTATGGAAAATTACACAAAGGAACTGGCCACCATTGATGTGCATGTGACATTGTAAAGTTCATTCAATTAATGCTATATCTATGAGGATCAATATATGAAGATTTTGAATCCATTATTTCATGTTCTCATCATCATGATGCTATGATTGGTCATGATCCAATCTTGAGATGAGGGGGAATAAATGAGAAGGATATGAAGTGGATTACAATTATATAAAGATGTAAGTTTCAAATTAGAATATTTGAAACTCAATATTAGTGATCCAAAGATTAAATTAACTCACATGATACTTGCACCATTTTTCATGGATTAAAATATCACACAATAACCCGTGATTCAATCTGGTTGATTTGAGAAACTAATCTTCATGTAGAAAAAACATAAGATCAAGGTTGAGATGAATTTTTGAGAAAAGAATGAAGTTGAATTGAGGTATTTCGAGAAGTGATAAATCTAGAAATAGAAAAATGTGAATATTATTGTGTTGTGATAAAATGATTTAAACATCACGAACAAATTTTTGATTCAAGATATAAAAGTGAAAAGATGAGTGCATTGAAGTTTTTTGAAAACATTTATGAAAGTTGGATTCCACTGGATTTTCATAATATCTCACACTACAAAAGAAGCTTAAAAACTATAGGTACTGCTGCTAAATTTTATATAGTTGTGAAACATGTTTGTGTGTGGTTGGTGGGATATTTTTAGAAGAAACAATTGAGGCTGTTAGAATATGGAATATTTTTTAGGCCAAGATAGAGAGAGAAATAAAAAAAGATAAAGGATTTTTTTTATAAAACTGATGGAGAAAGTAGTTTAGAAAATCATAGGATATGCCCACATGATTCCATTTTAAGAAGATATAGGGGATCATGGTATAGGCCATTTCATGAGATTTTTATGGATTACATGCAATTCAATTTATGGAAATGTGAGTGTAGAGACCCAATTTTGTCCTTGTAAGACTTCAAAATGTTTCTATATATATTTTTAGATCCAGGTGCTGAGACAATGTGCAATTATGAGACCCGGTGTGCCAAGAATTAATTTTATAAAAATATGAAATATATTTTATATTACATGCACATAATTTCATAAAGAAAATGGGATAAATCTTAAAAGTAATCTCGGATTAGAAATCTGAGACCACAGTTGTGTCTAGAATGCGTTGTTTACCATAGGGGCGACCTAAAATGGGTCGGCACAGGGCATTTAGATATCTCACCCATTGGCAGTGTGTTTAGTTGGTTAATTAATTAAATTATTTTTTTAACCTAATAGGACTCCTATAAGAACATTTCTATGTCTATTTGTCTAGGGTTAGACTCATAACCATGATACTTTCAAGAGCTTCTTCTTTCTCTCATTCTATTGGTGAATCATCTTCTGACGATGATGAATCTTTGGATTGAAGCATATCAGAGCGCAATGAACGTAATGAATTCTTCCATTCATTGGTGAGTGTGGTCTTAGACAAAAAATGATCCAATATCTAGGTAGGACTCGTCAAAATGTGGATTACACCTTTTTTGAATAAATTGATTGAGTAGGATCATCCCTTTTATGATCTGCGCCAATTGTTGGGCCCTTCATGCACTTATATACCGATTTATTTGATTATTAAATTTTTTTCTAGCCCCGAATATCCATGTTTTTGATCATTGGCCAAAAATTCTTATCAAAGATCGCTAAACCTTTGTTCTTGTGCGTTCCTCCCACAATTGCTTCATGTTCATCCCCGGTTGGACCCTGTTCAACATTGCCATGCGATACCGAGCTCGATCGAACCCCCATATTCACGGCCAAATCATGTGTAAGGGATGGATCAATGAACCATGGATAGATCTAGGTTGTTTTTGGGTTTTGGGTGATCATTTTGATGATTGAAAATCAAATCTTCAATGACGGAAGAACCTGAGTGAGCATGGTGCGAGATGGTGCATGTGAAGCTTCAGGAATTGGTTTTCCAACCACTGGATGGATGAAATCCGCAGGCCGGGGATATATCCACTAATTTTGAGAAAAGATAAAGAAAAAATAAAAGGTAGAAGAATAGATCTAGCACACAGAGAGTGGATACGAAGTTATGGGAAAATCCCAACTACACGTTGTGTAGCTCAAAGAACCCATGACTTGTAGCCCCTATACTGCGATGGCTAGGGTTTTGGAAAATTATAATGATGGAATGGAATGTTGCCTTCCTACACGTTGTGTATCACTTCACTGGGTGGATGAGCCATGTGGCAGAGCACATGAGCAGGACCTCGTGTGGGAGTACACGACTAGACACACGGCCGTGTACTGAAGCACACTGATAGGACTTGAGTACACAGACACGGGATGGATACACAGAAACGAGATGGATACATGGACACAACTAAGAACACGGGAGAGACCCAGAGTGGCATGGGCATGCAGTGTAGATCCCCTACACACCATGTATCCCTACACAGTTGGAGATCCATGTACCTCCAAGGACATGGCCATGTGATGGAGTGAGACCATATGTCGTGTGGGTCCCCTCACATGTAATGTACCCCTTGGTTCCTTTTTAGGAAAATTCAAACTCTCATATCTTCTTTATTTAGACTCTTATTTTGGACCACGAGTAGCCTATCCTGAGTGTTTTTCTAAAAAGAATGAGATAGTGCCCTCCATTGTGGATTTTGAGATACGATTTGAGATTTTCTTGGCTTGTTTTTTGTTTAGGCGATGCTTGATGGAGACAATGATCAAGAAAAGGATCACTAGTGATACTATAGTGGAACCCCCATCATCTTGGGAATGAGTCCTCTACCTACTGAGTGAAACCCCCTACCAGATAGGGCATGGGTCCTCGATGACCGGAGTGGAACCCCCCTGTGGTACTAGGGTGTGGGTCCTCATGACACTAGAGTGGAACCCCCCATCAACTTGGGCGTGTGTCATATACCTATCGACTGGAACCCCCTACCAGATCGGACACGGGTCCTCAATGACCAGAGTGGAACCCCCTATCACACCAAGACATAGGTCCTCATGACACTAGAGTGGAACCCCCCATCAGCTTGGGCGCGAGTCCTCTACCTATCGAGTGGAACCCCCCTATCGGATAGGGCGTGGGTCCTCGATGACCAGAGTGGAACTACCCTACCACATTAGGGACAAGGTCCTCATAACACTAGAGTGGAATCCCCCATCAAACTTGGGCACGTGTCCTCTATGGATACTTATGGAGTGGACCCCCCCCGGACGCACTAGGGGGAAGGTCCTCTACTTGGAGATTGTGCCCCCTCGACTATGCAGTATAGTGGCGAGGCACAAGTCTTCACACGATTACTTCTGGGCAGATGCGTGAGATGATGGGTATCATTTATGGACTTTTGGAACTATTAGCGACTCTTTTCTAGGGATGAGCTGTGATATGAAGATCCCCTTACTCTCTTGTTTGAGCTTCTTTTTGTTGATAATATATATATATATATATATATATATATATCTGTATCCATACCTTTGGATTTGGTTACTCTCCTGTCATGGGTTGAGAAGATGCATGAGGTATTCTACATGATTTTCGTGTTTTTCTTCTTGTGATTGGATGAGGTTACTCTCCTGCTATGGGTGAAAAATTCTCGATGTGTAGTCCATCTACAGACCGTGTTGAGCCCCTTGTGCTTGGATGAGGTTACTATTTCTCTTGCTTGGGTGGAGCTGCATCTTATTTACTACCTACTATCTTTTTATTCTTTTTGTGTCTCTCACTGCCCCCTTAATCTTTCAAGGTATCCTACTGGGTATATATATACTCACCCTTGTATGGGATTTTCCTGCACACGTCATGTCTTATGTAGAATAAAAACAGGTTGCCAACGACTTGAGAGGATCTTAGTGATAAAACACTATTTTGTTGAATATTTTATTGATAATAAATGACATAATTTCCTCACATTGTTTTAAATATGTTCATTTATGAAATATTTGGGATTAGATCATTCATTTGAAAATTTGATGAAAATTTCATTTTTAGCCTTTTAAAATGCACTGTAGTATTTCACACATAAATATTTTAATATGACTTATTTTAACTTAAACTTTTGTTACAATGTTCCTCATTTAATTTTATAAAACTTTTATTCAGGACACTAGAGCTAAAGAGTGCATTTGGATGGATTAAATGGGTCGTTAAGTCAATGGTGGGCTGGACACGTGAGATTGGACATCACTTTAGTGTTTGGGACATATCTTCTACATAACTACATGGATTGAACCCACATTTTGAGAGGGGATCTATAAACCAATTTCACACATATTATCCTTCTGTAAGGACAATTAATTCACGCGTTTTGGTGGTCAAGAAGGTGGTTCAAGTGAGATTAAAATATTTGGCATAATCTTTTCATTCACACTTGAAACCACTTTTAACCTAGCCTCCACTCCCCTCTATAAATATGTATTTTTTTTAATTTTTAAGGTTTGTGACATGAATTAGAAGATTAAAGGTATAGGATAATTGGTTTCACCCAAATTCTCCAACCATTGTAAGAGGGGTAGCTCTTGAAGCAAGGATCCCCTCATCGAAGCCTTCTTCTCTTCTTCATGTTGTAATGTTTTCATTTGTGTAATAAAATTCTTTGTTCTTATTTTATTTCTTATCTTTTATTCTGTTTTGTTCAATTATATTCTTCTTTACTCATCCCATTTGGGTTGGAATCAAGAGTGGAGACAAGATTGGGTTCTACCCTTTCAATCCTTTACTCATGCAAAACGTCTCTACAATGACCACACCGCCCATGGAAGAGTAGTTCCATTAGTGATCGATCTATCTTCTACCCTCTTAATTTAATTATTTTGAATCATTGATCTACTGTAATTCACCTAATATTATCCATGAATTGAGTTTTTTAATTATAATAAACTAAGAAAGTAATAGAACAATTAACACAAAAAACACGCGAGGTCGAGTATTGTGTAAATTGTGAGAGCGCAAACTTAATCGGTAAAACAAGACAACACGGGATACATTTGTAGAGTTAAAATATAATATATAAGATCAATTCATCATAATTTTCTATAATGGACATGTGCCTTAATTTAACACTGACCATAAGATATCCTTAGAACATCAATCAAAGCAGGGTGCTGCGATTGCATGTTCTGAAGATAGCCTAGGGTTTAATTCTCTTCATATTTGTGGTAAAGTTAAATCTCATAGGTTTTGGGGGTTAACAAATTAGGGGATCATAATTAAGTGTATATTAATTTAAATGATAATTATTAATAAGTAAATGATGATGTAGAGTTATATTGATTACGTCTTTTAAATATTGTCTAAAAACCATCTTCTTGTTGTATCTTTTTAATCGAACTTCATTTCAAAAATAAAAACAAAAATATTATACAATATTTTTCCAACAAAATTATTCTAGTTTTATGAATGGTAAAAAACCCCCAAATCATTTCAAGTAGTGTTATTATTCCCTTTTATGTTATTTTTAAAATAACTTTAATAAGTTGTCAAATTTACTTCCTCCTTTGAGAGACAACCTTGGTCAACCACTTTGCTGCACCTAAGTAACCCGAAACCGAACATCGTTTGAAAGTGCCCATGACAACACCTTTAAAATTGGAACCATTTCCGGGGTGGAAAGTAATTTATTCAACCAATTAGAGGTATTTTTTTTTATTTAATTATTTTCTTCTCCTCTTTCTTTCTTCTTTCCCCTTTCTCAAGTTTTTCTCTCTTCTCTTACTCCTTTTATTTTTATCGGACCAAATCAAACTTATTTTCTTTTTATTATGGTCCAATTTTATTCATTATTTTTCTTTCATTGATTTATGACACAAAATAATCCAAAAGATCTCTTAGATATTGACCCTGAGATTGAACGCAACCTTAGGGCTCGAATCAGACATTCTCAGTCTACGGGTAGTTTCAATATTCAACCAGTTGGAGAATTCCTCCACTCTTAGAACATTGAAATTGGAAGTAATTAAAATTTAACCATAAAACAAGAAAAAATGGTTGAACATAATGGAAATGAACTTAATAGAACTATTTAAGAGTTGGCTGCACCAAACATTAACTATCAACCAAATTGTATTGCATACCCAAATCTTGAATCAAACATTGAATTGAAATCTAGGTTAATTCATCTTCTTCCAAAGTTCCATGGATTATCTGTTGAGGATCCCAATAAAAACCTTAAAGAATTTAATGTGGTTTTCTCAAACTAGAAACCAAGAAATGTATCTAAAGATCAAATAAAATTAAGAGCATTCCCATTATTATTTGATGGAGCTACAAAGGATTGGATGTATTATTTACAACCTGAAGATGTAACATGTTGGAAAGATTTGAAATGTCTTTTCTTGCAGATATTTTTCCAGCATCAAGGACCACTTCCATTCGTAAGGATATCTCGGGGATCAAGTAAACACAAGGGGAATCAATGTATGAGTACTGGGAGCGATTCAAGAAGTTGTGTATAAGCTGCCCACATCACCAAATCAGTGAGAAACTCCTCATCCAATACTTCTATGAAGGACTCACACCTATGGAGAGAATCATAGTGGATTCCGTGACTGGAGGAGCATTGGTGGACAAAACACCAGTAGCTACATGTGCATTGATTTACAAGATGAACCAAAACTTCCAACAATTTGGCGATCAGGGCACACCAGATGTCAGGGGAGTACATCAGGTAAGTACTTTTCTTGAGAGTCATTTGATTGATAAAAAGTTAGAAGAATTGAACACTATGGTTAGGAAAATTTATTTGGCTCAAAAGACATATCAACCCACTCCTTCAAGGTCTTGGGGAATTTTCACTGAGACAAGCCACCCAAATGACTGTTTCCCCCAACTGTAAGAAATAAAAGATTGTGCAGTAGTGTTTCCTGGGAGACCATATCAGCAGCAACAACCATATCCCCCAAAGAATCTTTATTCCTTTAATCCAGCATACAACTAAGGGAGGAAGGATCAATCAGACATGAGGTATGTATCTGAACAACAAAAAAGGTCCCCTTTTCAACAAAATTTCTAGCAGCCTCCACCCTACCAACAGAGTTTCAAACAACCCCAAAGGCGATTTGAAGCTCAAGCATCAACAAGTCAACAACAAGGGAACTCTCAACCAAAGGTAGATTATAACACTGACAACCTTTTGAAGCAAATTGTTCTTAATCAACAGAATGAGATGAAGAGTCAAGGTTCAAAGATGAGGGAGTTGAAGACTCAAATGAGCCAGATTGCCACCACCCTCCATGAACTGGTAAGTAAGAATTTTGGAAATCTACCTTCCCAACCTACTGCAAATCCCAAAGGGAATGTTAGTGCCATCACATTGAGAAGTGGGAAGAAAACAATTGATACATCTGCACCTATCATTCCACTGGGATTCACCTCAACTATGAAGAAGATCCATTCCACACCAACTGATAAGAAATCTAAGGAGAAAGATAAAGGTAAGAAAAATATTTATGATGTTCCTCCTAAACCCCTTCCATTTCCAAAAAGATTTGTACAAACCAAGAAGATGGTTGAAGAGGCGATGCAAAAAGAAGTTTTGGACACATTCAAGAATGTGAAGATCAACATTCCTCTACTTGAAGCCATAAAGAAAATCCCAAGGTATGCAAAATTCTTAAAAAAACTTTGTACCAATTGAAGAGGGCTCAAGGGAAATTAAAGGATCAATCTTGGAAGGAATGTGTCAACACTCATTACACCAACTCTAGCAATACCAACAAAGTGCAAGGGTCCAGGGACATTCATTATCCCATGCACCATAGGGGAGTTTCACTTTTCTGATGCTCTTTGTGATTTGGGAGCTTCCATAAATGTGATGCCTCACTTTATATTCTCTTCTTTATAGGTTGGTGAGTTGAAGCCGACGATAGTTGTGGTGAAGTTGGCGAATAGAGCTACGACATATCCAGCGAGAGTCCTTGAAGATGTACTTGTTCGGGTAAGAGACATGATCTTTCCAGCAGATTTCTACATGCTTAACATAGAGGATGATCAGGTAAGTTCTCATGCTCCCATTATCTTAGGTAGAACCTTCCTCAAAACTACAAAAACTATCATAAATGTCAATGAGGGTACACTTTCCACAGATTTTGGAGATGAAGTTGTGATATTTAATGTCATGGAATCCATGAAGTACCCCTTAGAGGACTATTCTGCATTTGTTATCTCCCATTTTGAACCACCAAATAAAAACCCCATGGAATTTGATTGTCCTATACTTAGGGAGATTATGAGTATTGGTTCTAGTTTGATGTCTAAGATCACTTACACACTCTTTTATAATGAACAAGTCTCTCTTAGATTTAATTTTAAAATGGATTCATATTCTGATTTTGATCAAGTGAACTCTGATTATGACATGGTTGATGAGTATGCTAATGGATTTGATGTTTTATTCTCTTATTGTGATGATTTCTATTCTAATACTGATTCTATTTGTGCACATATTTCAGTTCCTTCAATGTATCCATCTATACACCACCCCCTACACTGTAACTCAAGCCATTGCCACCAAATCTCAAATACTCATACTTGTTGAGTGGTGAGAAATTACTTGTTATCATTACTAACAATCTCCCTTTTGAACATGAAGAAAAACTTTTGAATATTTTGAGGGAGAAAATCAGGGCAATTGGGTGGACCTTGGATGACATATTAGGTATTATCCCCTCAATTTTCATGCATAGGATTATTTTGGAGGATAGGGCTAAACTAGTTAGGCAGCCACAACGGAGACTGTATCCAACTCTTTTGGAAGTTGTTAAAAAAGAAGTTGAAAAATTGCTCGAGGTAGATATAATCTTTCCCATTTCAGATTCTCAATGGGTAAGTCCTATTCAGGTTATGCCTAAGAAAAGTGGTGTTACAGTTGTTAAAAATGATAAAGATGAGTTAGTTCCAATGAGGGTACAAAACAATTGGCGTGCGTGTATTGATTATAGGAAACTAAATCAGTCCACCCACAAGGACCATTCCCCCCTCCCATTTATTGATCAAATGCTTGAGAGACTAGCTGGGAAGACACATTATTGTTTCTTGGATGGATTTTTTGGATATTTTCAGGTTCCTATTGCTCTGGAGGATTAGGAGAAGACAAAATTCACTTGTCCATTCGGTACGTTTTCCTACCGAAGGATTCCATTTGGACTTTGGAATGCCCCAAGTACCTTCCAGAGATGCATGGTGAGTATTTTTTCAGATTTCATTGAGTCCTGCATGGAAGTATTTGTGGACGATTTTACAATGTATGGGTATTCATTTGATGATTATATCTCTAGTTTGGGAAAGGTTTTGAATCGTTGTATTGAAAAGAATATGGTCTTAAACTTTGAAAAGTGTCATTTCATGGTAGAACATGGGATTGTCTTAGGGCATGTAGTGTCGAAACATGAGATAGAGTTTTATAGATCTAAGGTAGATATCATTTCATCCTTACCCTATCCTTCATGTGTGTGTGATGCTAGATCTTTCCTATGTCATGATTACTTCAAAAGGATTCTAATTTTTTGTTTGATGATTCTTGTAGGACTTCCTTTGATAAGATAAAGAAGTTTCTGACCACTCCACCTATCATACAGCCCCCACGGTGAGAGCTTCCTTTTGAGATTATGTGTGACGCCTCTAACTTCATAGTTGGGGTTGTCTTATCTCAAAGGGTGGAGGGACGTTCACATGTGATTTCATATGCATCAAGGACACTGGATTTATCCCAATCAAATTACACAACCATGGAAAAGGAGTTTCTTGCTGTTATATTTGCTTTAGATAAATCCCGTTCATATTTATTGGGCTCTAAAGTAGTTGTTTTTTCTAACCATTCAGCTCTGAGGTACCTCTTGAAGAATCCAGATGTAAGTCCCAGACTTATCTGATGGATTCTACTTCTTCAGAAATTTGATATTGAGATAAAGGACAAGAAGGGGTCAGAAAACTTAGTGGCAGACCATATGAGTAGGCTTACTCACACACTAGAGGATGACACCTTGGACCAGGTACCACTTCGGGACAGTTTCCATGATTATCATATTTATTCCATCTCAGGTACACATCCTTGGTATGCTGATTTAGTGAACTACCTTGTGGCCTCTGAAATTCCTAAAAATTTAAAGAAACATCAAGTCCAAAAATTAAAGAGTGAGCCTAGATTTTATGTGTGGGATGATCCCTACTTATGGTGCATGTGTAGTGACCAAGTTATTAGGAGGTGTGTTCCTAATCATGAGTTTGAGTCTGTTCTGCAATTCTATCACACACTTGCTTGTAGTGGGAACTTTGGACCCCAATGCACAGCTAGGAAAGTTTTGGACTCTAGATTCTATTGGCCTAGTTTATTCTATGATTCTCATGTGTTTTGTAAGTCGTGCTCACATTTCCAATACACTGGTAATATTTCTAGGAGACACGAGATTCCCCAACAACCCATATTATTCTGTGAGATTTTTGATGTATGAGGCATCAAATTTATGGGTCCTTTTCTTAGTTCATTTGGGTTTTTGTATATTTTGGTTTCTGTTGATTATGTGAGTAAATGGGTGGAGGCTAAGGCCACCATGACTGATGATTCTCATGTTGTAGCGGAATTTGTAAAGACATAGATTTTTTGTAGGTTTGGAGTACCAAAGGCCATCATCAGTAACCAATGTACACACTTATGTAATAGGAATTTTTATTCCCTCCTTCAGAAGTATGGGGTGACACACAAAACATCAACACCATACCACCCCCAAACAAATGGATAGGCTGAGGTTTCAAATCGCGAGTTGAAACAAATTTTGGAGAAAACCGTGCAGCCGAATAGGAAAGATTGGAGAAAGCGCTTGGATGATGCACTATGGGATTATAGGACAACATACAAGACATCCATTGGTATGTCCCCATTTCAGATTATTTTTGGGAAAGCATGTCATCTCCCTGTGGAGGTTGAGCATCAAGCTTATTTGGATATAAAGAAATGAAACATGGATTTGGACCAAGTTGGAATTCAATGGAAGCTACAAATTCAAGAGCTTGAGGAGATTTGATTATATTAATATGAAAACTCAAGGCTCTACAAGGAAAGATCCAAAGCAGCTCATGGAAAAATGATCCAACAAAGGGAGTTTCATGTTTGAGAGAAAGTCTTTCTCTACAGTTCATGACTGAAACTGATGCCTGGTAAGTTGAATTCTAGATGGTTAGGTCCTTATGTTGTGACTAATGTTTTTCCTTATAGTGTAGTGGAGATAACACAAGAGGACATTGGAAGGAGATTTATAGTCAATGGGAAACGTTTGAAGAAATACATTGAGGGACTTTCTACTGATGTAGTGGATTTCATCACACTAGATGACCCCATCATCACTTAAGCATATCAGGCTATTCCTAACCCTTTCACTTCTTTATTCTTTGTCATATTTAAAATTATACATTTCATGTGCATATATCATCTCATGGGTTCAAATTGAGGACAATTCAATATTTTATGTGTTGGGGAGGGAACCTTTTAGTTTAGTAATTTCAATTGTTTTCCAGTTTTTAAATGATTTTCAAAAAAAATTACGTGTTTTTCAAATTTTGTGTGTTTATTTTTCAGTTTTTTTGTGTGTTTTTGAATATTTTGAGCTGAAATGATTCTCATCACCATTTTGAAATTCATATTAATAAGTGAAACAATTTATCCCTTGAAACTGAGCTTAAATGAATGCTGAAAATAACTTTGTTTCAAGTTAAAATATTTATTAATTTTATTAAAAGTACTCTAAATTTTGAATCCCATGTCATATCTCACTATCTTTACATTTGAAATCACTTTCATGTGAGGATTCTAAACCATTATTTTCATATTCTTTACATTTACCTCATTTCTTGAGAGAACCAAACCATGCTTTATTTAACCAAAATTTGATTTATTCTTGTCAAAACTTGAGGGTTTGAGGTACTTATGTTTAAATGATTGAGGTATTTGTTTGGTATTAAATCCCCTATTTCAAATAATCCTTTTTATAATGGCCTACCTTGAAAATTTAATCCTTTTATCCCTTAGAAGCCATGAACATCCTATTAGGTTATCCACATTACAAGCCAATTTTTCCTATCCAACCAACTCTTGAAGTGAAATTTCATAATCTAGTTGAACTTAAGTGTGGAGGAAGTTGTCTTGTGTTTTGCTACCACATTCCATGATACTTTGGGTGGGAAGTTAAATTTTGAAGAGATGTGTTTGATGCTAAAGAAAATAATTATATTGAAAGTTGTTCCTTTTTTGGATATTTCATGATAAGTGAATTTTCACCTTTCTATAGCTTCTAATACAGGGAGAAATTTGTGCCTATCTTGAGCTTTCAAGAAAATCATGTTTGAGAAGATTGAAATTTTTACTGATGAAATGTTGAATGGTGTGAACATTCATTTATTATTCATAATGATGAACATGAATTGATTATATGGGGATTGATGAGGATACCATATTTAAGTGAAAATTATATTAATGAAATTTTTCTTCAAAAAGAGTCAAGCCCTCCTCATTCAGCCTCAGAATTTTTCACATCTAAATTCTACCAAACAAAATCCATAAAACAACCCATAAAAATACTCATGATAAACATATGTCCTTGACTTACATAGGGTGGTGATTTAAGAATTTATCAAGACTATGGTGACCCTTATATGAGTTTGGATGAGAAATACATTGCTGAAAAATTGACATTTGTGTGATAAGAGAAAATTCAAGTGAGGTAAGTGATTTGTGCATGGGAGGATAAATGAAGTGGAAATATATTGAATGATATAAATGGAGAACTTTAAATAATGGGTTTTTATGAGGCATGATATATTTTATTTCTTGGTGTTGAATTTTTGGATCTCAAGGATATGTGTTTTAAATTTTTTTTGATTTGATATTGATGTTTACTTGTCACAATGTTTTGGAATACATGATATGAGGTTTTGCCCAAAAGTGAAAAAGGGTAAGTGTGGGGGAGTTGATAAAACACTATTTTATTGATAATAAATGAAATAATTTACACACATTGTGCTAAATATGTTCATTTATGAAATATTTGTGATTAGATCATTCATTTGAAAATTTGATGAAAATTCATGTTTTACCCTTTTAAAATGCATTGTAGTATTTCACACATAAATATTTTAATATGAATTATTTGAACTTAAAAATTTGTAACAGTGTTTATAATTTAATGTTTTACAACTTTTATTCAGGACACTAAAGATAAAGAGTTCATTTGGATGGAGTAAATGGGCCATTAAGTAAATGGTGGGCTGGACACGCGAGATTGGACATCACTTTAGTGTTTGGGACATATCTTCTACATCCCTGCATGTATTAAGCCCAAATTTTGAGAGGGGATCGAAAACCCAATTTCTCACATATTATCCATCTGGTAGGATAGTTAATTCACGCGTTTTGGTGGTCAAGAAGGCGGTGGAAGTGGGATTAAAATATTTGGCAGAATCTTGTCATTCACACTTGAAACCACTTTTAACCTAGCCTCCCCTCCACTCTATAAATATGTATTTTTATCATTTTTAAGGGTTGGGACGTGCATTAGGATATTTAAGGCAGAGGAGAATTGGTTTCACCCAAATTATCCAACCATTGTAAGAGGGGTAGCTCTTGAAGCAAGGATCTCCTCATCGAACCCTTCTTCTCTTCTTCATGTTGTAATGTTTTCATTTTTGTAATAAACTTATTTGTTCTTTTATTTTTTCTCTTTTATTATATTTTGTTCAATTATCTTCTTCTTACTCATCCTATTTGGGTTGTAATCAAGAATGGATATGAGATTGGGTTCTACCCTTTTAATCCTTTTCTCATGCAAAACGTCTCCACGATGACCACACCGCCCATAGAAGAGTAGTTCTATTAGTGATTGATCCATTTTCTACCCTATTCAATTAATTATTTTGAATCATTGATCTACTATAATTCACTTAATATAATCCATGAATTAAGTTTTTTAATTAAAAAAAACTAATCAAGCAATTGAACAATTAACACAAAAACACGCGAGGTCGAGTATTGTGTAAATTATGAGAGCGCAAACTTAATCAATAAAACAAGACCACACAGGATAAATTTGTAAAGTTAAAATATAATTCCTAAGCTCAATTAATCCTCATTTTCCAGAATTAACATGTTCATTAATTTAACATTGACCATAAGATATCCTTAGAATATCAATCAAAGCAGGGTGTTTCGATTGCATGTTCCGAAGATAGCATAGGATTTAATTCTCTTTATATTTGTGGTAAAGTTAATTCTCGTAGGGTTAGAAGGTTAAAAATTTAGAGGATCATAATTAAGTGGATATTAATTTAAATTATAATGATTAATATGTAAATTAATAGTTAGAGTTAGATCGATTACATCTTTTAAATATTGTCTAAAAAACATCTTCTTGTTGTGTCTTTTTAATCGAACTTCATTTCAAAAATAAAAACAAAAATATTATACAATTTTCTTCCAGCAAAATTATTCTAGTTTTATGAATGGTAAAAATCCCCCACATCCTTTAAAGTAGTGTTATTATTCCATTTTATGTTATTTTTAAAATACCTTTAATAAGTTGTCAAATTTACTTCCTCCTTTGAGAGACGACCTTGGTCAGCCACTTTGCTGCACCTAAGTAACCTAAAACCAAACATCGTTTGAAAGTGCCCATGAAAATGCCTTTTACTTAGGGATACTGGGTTATTTGGATGAAATACAATGGTCTTAGCTTGGATATAAAGAGTTGGGCTCTCTCAGTAGTTTACTTTATAGTTTTTTTAGGTTGGGGCCTCTTTCTGGATGAGCATGTATTTTTCCCCATTACTTTTCAGTTTGCACTGTCGTACTCTTGTACATCCTAGAAGTTTTTCATGATTGGTTTACATTCTAGTTGTTTCATCTTTTTATTATTATTCCTCAACATCTTTTCTTTAATATGGTTGTGTGTGTGTGTACAAGTACTTAGGCAAAGGCCTCTCCATTTTAGTTATGCCTTCTGTGATGGTCTCCAGCCCCTGGTCTATGGAGGTGAGCTTGAGGTAGTAACAACTCGAGCTCCAGTTAGGATTGGGTCATGATTGATTGGTATCAGTGGTGGTTCGATCCTTGGGATAATGTTTGGAGTAGTCCCCTTATGGGAATTTGGTTGGGATTAGGGAAACAATGTCAAAGTTTCTTGAGTGCAATTCTCAGGTCAGGGAATCTAGTGATGATGTGGGTGACCGACACATCCATTCACTAGGACCTTGACCACCTTCTTGTCGAATCGTCATACCGAGACATTGGTTGTAGGGGTAAATGGTTCATGCATCATATAGGATTGAGTCTTTGACTATCCTTATTGAGTAAACTCTCCATTTTTATATGTATATATGCTCATCTGACCATGGTACGTCTTGGTTAAAATTTCAGGATACCTCCATGACGCTAACCATTTAGGATACCAGTTTCAGATCGTGATGATGATATAATGAGCGATGATGCCTCAGTTCATGGTCCATCCCCCAATATTCTTCCTCTAAGTGGGTAGGTATCAGAACTTCCACCTATTGAGCAATAGATCATTCCAACAAAGTAGGATGAAGATATGCACAGGCTTTGTGCACTCTACGAGTTTTGGTACCATAGTTTGTTGAGGTTCCATGGAGAACCAAATCCACAAGCATTAGAGGATTGGCTAGAGTCGGTGACTAGTGTCTTAAGGCTCATCCATGTTGGATTGGTGTAGCCTAATCCGATTGGGATGAATTCTTGCAATCCAAAACTATAGAAGAGTTGACCGACCGACACTGACAGAGCACTGTAGCAGTATGAACTTCGGAGTCAACTTTACTGTAGCCTTTGGGACTTCCAGCTGGCTGCCACTGTATCTCTTTTGACTAAGGTGGCCATCTTTCACTGTAGCGATGCAGATCTCCTGTGAGGAAGATTGGATCGTCTTCCTCCTTTTGTAGCCCTTTTTCAGGCTAGGATTTGTGTGATAAATTTATGTAATCTATGCTCTCGAATCATAGTGAAGTTATACCTCTCTATGGACGTAAGGATTATTCCCAAACCACATAAATTTATGTGTTCTGTGTGTTTTCTTTTATTTTGAATTTTCTTTCCTTATCTTTTTTCTGTCATTGCGATTCCCAACACTTCTGTAATAATCCAGACACTGACAGATCAGGTGGTTGTATTGTCAGCTAGCCTTTTCCACAGAGTAGCTTGGCGCTGGTTGTAACGACCCGAACTATTATAAATGAAATTTCCCCTTTTGATTTAATTAAATGTATTATTTTTTAAAAATTTTTATATAAAACACATGAAATTATTTAGTTTTATGTATTTAAAATACCATTAATAATGTTTACCATTTTTAATATAGTTGTTGAATAGTGATCACATGATTAGTATAAATATAGGACTTTCACAAATCTAATTGAATCAGACAAAGGATGTGATGACCTCAACAAGTAGAATCATGCCCTACGAATTCCATTTATCAAAGCTTCTGAGGGAGATAACATCTATCAAATTTTCCCTTGACCAAGCCCATGATGAGATCCAATGACTTAAGTATGAGAGAAACCATTTACGAGAGAAGTTCAAGCTTATCAAGATCACGACCCAAACCATGTTCATTGAACGACCCCATGATAATCTCACAGCCGCACACCTTACTCTTAGGGAGTACGCTGGTGTAATAAAGGGATATGTATCAAGACCTTAATAATGTGAATATGTATATTATATAATAACATATATATTTTCATTTTAACTGTTTCTTTTAAATGATTTTGGTTTTGATTTAATTAAACAGAAATTATATTTTCAAATAATATTCAAATTCAATTAAGGGGTTTATTTTGATGAATTAATGGATTTTTGAAATAAATAGTATTTTAATAAAATATTATTATTATGTAAGGATTATTAATTATAAATGGTAGTGTAATTTTTATGAAGTGAAATGTACTTTTTATAAGGGTTCAAAAATTGTTATTGTCAAAAAACCCAACATTTTACAATAAATGTCGAATCTTATTTTAAAAGTGAAAATTCACATATTTAGAAAATTATTTAGATAAAATGAATATTCTTTTGGAATCAGAACATTGAAATTATACAATAGTTAATTTTCTATATTTTTCTGAGATACTCGATTTTTCAGGTAAAAATTATATACCGTATAAATATAATGTGTGTTTTATGACATCATAATGACCAAAAAATGAAGTAATAAATACTATAATGGGTATTATTGGACCAATATATATTTTCCCATTAAACTAATTTGATTTTAAGATAATTTTATTATTTTTATAATTCCCTTATGAAACCTCCAAAATGTATAATATATTTTATGATTTTAAATTCATTTATTTAATAATGTGACTCACCACCACATAAGTAAGACTAATATTTTACTATATTCAGACCTTTTCCTAAAAAAATAATTAAATCATCCCCTCTTTTTCAAAAACCATGAGAAAAAACCATAGGAAGGTTTGTGGTTTTGAATATTTAATTATATACATTCCAAAACCAAAATTTGTGAAATATTAAAGATTTTTCCTCTCATTTCATATATAAACCCATACAATATCCCACTTCTCTTCACTTAGAATCCTTATAGGACATCCTTAATCTATCCTCTCCCCTCTATAATATTCCCAAGGAACCCCAAGCTCTCAAGAAGCCCCTCTTCAAGTTTTTGAAGTCACACACTCAAGTAAGGGTTCCTTCCTTTCTCATTTTTATTCAAGTTTCCTTAAATTGTTACAAACTTTTATTTTTAAATTAAAAATGATGAGGTATGTTTTTTCACCTCTCAGATACCTCCCTTATTATGTTTTAATGATGAGATACCCCTTCCTCTCTCATTAATCCCTCCCATGTACACCCGTTACCACACCAAAATTTCATAAGAGTTATTCAATTACTCATCTTTCTTCAAATTTCTTTATTATGTTACACCTTCTATTTCCAAATTCCTTATATTGGGAAATATATTTCTATGAACATCTTACCATCTATTTCATGTATATATGATGAGAGACCCCATTATATCTCATCAACCCTTTTTATGAATTTTTATGTCACACTGTTAGGCTGCCAAAATAGCACCAAAAATTTCTATTCCAAAAAAATTGTGTAGTTAATACCATACCCATTACCTATCAAATGTGTTATCTTTTATGAAGATATAACTTTTTATTAAGTAATTACATGTACGCATTCTACACTCCTTGATCATAGAATAAATTATGATGATTAATGAATTCATGTTTTATGATCTAATGACACACTTAAGCATGATAATGAAATGAACGTGACAGGTGCGCCTGGAATTATATAGAGCTTCAATGCAATAGGTAATTTTTAGTATCATGATATGTCATGTTGGGAAAAGGGTTTACCTGATTCATTTATAGGACTTTTTCATCTATGATGTCTTGGTAGTTTAGCCTTGACTTATGATGCAGTGTTTTAAGTTGTTGCCACATTTCCATATTATGAATATCATGTTATATCATGCTTTATGATTCATGTTCCTTTATGCCTCATTGATATACCTTGCCTAATATGTATTACTGTCTTCATATTATTCCATATTTACTCCCTTACTAGGCTTTATAGCTCACCCCTTTATTATGTATTTTTCTCAGGATATCCCATATAGTTTTAAGCTTGAGCATGTTAAAGAAGTTTTCAATAAAGATGTTGTTTTTCATGTTTAAAGTTGTAATGAAATGTACCTAATTCCCGAAGACACTATACTTCTTGATATTTCAGGTTTTATTAAGTGTAATTTTATGTAATTAAATCATGCATGAATGTAATAAAAAGAATAGAGTTTTTATAGTTGGTATCAGAGGAAAGTTTAGTTATTTTTGGGATTAGGATTAGAAAACCCTAGTGAAAGACTTAGGGATAAGACTAAGTATAATAAAAACATCCCTAAATTTTGGTGATTATAGAGTAAGTGGTTTATCAAGAAAATACATCTTTGTCTGGATATGAACAAGTGTATGTGGCTCTGGCACAAATGTATCTAGGGGTAAAACTCGAAAACACCACTTTGAGCTAGACTCGAACGGGAACCGGTGCATGACAATGGGAATTACCGCACTCTTGGTTTGACACTCTCAGGGGATATGCTTTGGTAAATTCATAAGTTTAGTATGAACCATAATTAAGGAAAAAAAATCTCATAAGAATATACGTTAGGTAATAGATCG
Organism: Viscum album; assembly: GCA_963277665.1. Classification (NCBI taxonomy): domain Eukaryota; kingdom Viridiplantae; phylum Streptophyta; class Magnoliopsida; order Santalales; family Viscaceae; genus Viscum; species Viscum album. The sequence goes on from OY728151.1 coordinate 1,998,591,650, forward strand.
TGAATAACTTAGATTGAAGCCTAGAAATTCATAAGTTAAGGAAATAAATGTAATTTATATGTTATCCCTTTAATGTCATTGGATTCCCCATTATGTGTTTAATAGTTTAAAATACTTACCCCTAATTTTCATTTTATTCTAGCCAATAAACGATAATAGGAGGAATCGGGCTAACAATCGATGTGAAGATCAATGTAATGACTTCCCTAATGAGATTCCCAATACAATGGGATGATACTCTCTTAATTATCTCAAGTTTTGAATAGAAACCTAGATCAAGAGGAACATCCAAACACCCTAAGAAAGAACAAGTCACAATCGATATCTTCATGAGATAAAGACCTCATACTTTTAATGGACCATCTGATCCATCACTTGCCAAATAATGGATCAAATGCATTGAGAAAATCTTCTCCATACTTCAATGCTATAAAAAAGAGAAGTTTCTTATGGATGCTTATCGTATGGAGGGTGAAGCTGATCAATGGTGGACATTGGTAAAAAATACGAAGCCTGAAGAAGAGATTGAGGTGATGAGGTGGAAGGATTTCTAAAAAATATTTTTTGATAAATATTTTCCTTGAACCCTCCGAATTAATATGGAAAGGTATTTCCTTATCCTCAAGGAAAAAGGACAAAGAATCTACCGGAGCGTATGAGACAAACTTCACAAGGATTGCATGATACGCCTCTAGCTTTGTCGTTACCTCCAAATGCAAGGTTTACTATTTATTTTGTGGTCTAAAACCTATCCTAAGGAAAGACCTGGCGATCCATGACTTTTATAGCTATTAGGAAATTTTACGATGTTCCCTCAAAGTCAAAATAGAGATCAATGAATCTCCGGGGTATCACAAAGATAAGATATGGAAGTGGAGTCAAATTCTGGAGGTCCGATAGAGAGATCTAATGGTGGTAAGAAATTTTAACATACCACTTTCCAAAGGTGTGGAAAGAAGTACCCTGGAAACTGCTTGAATTGGATGAGGAAATGCTTTAGGCGCGGGAAGGAAGGGCACCTAGCCCACGATTGCCGGCAAGAAAAACCCGCTATTGCGATGGAGGAAAGAAATGATTTAGTAAACCCTCAATGCATTGTTCATTGCTACAACTGTAAGGAACCAGGGAATTTCTCAAACTAATGCACTAAACTAAAGGTTTTTGAAAGAAACCAACAACCTCCAAGGCAGTAAGGGAGAGATTTTTTCATCACAACTACCAAAGTGAATCCCAACAATGAAGTAATGACAGGTACACTAGTCATTCATTAAAAAATAGAAAACATACTTTTTTGATTCTGGTTCTACACATTCCTTTATATCATGAAAGTTTAGTAGAACTATTCATTCACCATCACAATTCTTGGAAGTGGAGTTATCAGTGAAAATGGAAAATGGGGAAATTATTGCATCCCAAGTATATAACTCCCCCCTATCACAATTTGTGGGTTGAACTTCCCAGAAAACCTTGTCATACTTCCTTTGGTGGAATTTGATGCAATCCTATTCATGGATTGACATTTTCTATGTAGAGAGAACATAAATTTCCATGGGAAAGAAATCACTCTCTATATTGCAAATCATCCACCGATTTTATACAAATGCAAGGAAATGGATGAATATTATTTAGAACAATCATCTCTATCATGAATATTATTGACCTATGATCAAGCATATCTATCTCAAATGATTGAGTCTAAAGAAAGAATCATCCTTGAATAAATTCCCATTGTGAGGGAATATGCTGATGTGTTTCTTGAGGAATTACCTAATCTTCCTCATAGTCGAGAGGTTGAATTTTCAATTGAGCTCATGCATGAGGCATTACCATTATCCAAGAATCTATATAGAATGACTATTGTTGAACTTGAGGAGATGAAGAAACAACAACAAGAGAATCTGGATAAAGGTTTCATACGCCCAAGTGCTTCACCTTAGGGTGAACCAATCCTCTTCATTAAGAAAAAGGATGGTTCAATGCACCTTTGCATTGATTATTTTGAACTCAATAAGATCACAATAAAAAAAAGTATCCTATACCACGGATTGATGAATTGTTCCTTTAGCTATGTGGAGCATAATAATTTTCCTAGGTGGATCTACGGTTGAGATATTACCAAGTTAGGGTGAAGAAGGTGGATATCCCCAAGACTGCTTTTCATACAAGGTACATGCACTATGAATTCATAGTAATTCTTTTAGGACTCACTAATGCTCCAAAAATATTCATGAAATTGATTAATAGAGTCTTTAGAGATTACCTTGACAAACTTTTGGTAGTCTTTATTGATGATATTCTAATATAGTCCAAAATTAAGAAGGAGCATGAGGATCATTTAAGTACTATGCTAAAGACCTTGTGAAAAGAAAATATTTATGCCAAGTATAGAAAATGTGAGTTTTGGTTGAAATAATTCTCTTCTTGGGGAATATAATCACAAAAAATGATAAATCTATGGACACTTCAAAGACTGAGGCAATTGAAGGATGGTTGAGGCCAACATCTGTGACAAATATCCATAGTTTCTTTGGATTAGCTGGGTATTATCGTCAATTTTTAAGATTTTTTTCACGATTTTAAAACCCTCTAACCAAGCTAACTCATAAGGGAGTCAATATTTCTTGGAATGATGAATGCGAAGAGAGATTCAAGGAGTTAAAAAAGAGGCTTATCACTGCACCCATTCTCACACTTTCCACAGGTGGAGATATTTTCATGGTATTTAGTGATGCTTTGAAGAAGGGATTGGGTTGTGTGTTGATGTAAAATGAAAAATTAATTGCCTATGCTTCAAGGAAGTTGAAAATTCATGAGTAGAACTATCCAACACATGATTTAGAGTTGGATGTAGTGATATTCTCTTTGAAATTTTTTCAACATTACCTCTTTGGGGAGAAGTGTGAAATATATACAAATCATAAAAACCTCAAGTATATATTCACACAGAAAGATTTTAATATGCGCCAATAAAGATGGTTATAGATGATCAAATACTATGAATACTCAATTCACTACCATCTGGGGAAAGCAAATAAAATGGAATACACTCTAAGTAGAAAGGATCCAACAACTATTTCATTGATGAGAATTGAGAAGGATCCGATCTTATTCGACTTGAAGAGGATGGACATGAGAATCATAAAGGAAGGAATATCATCAATCCTTTAAAAATTATTTCTCAACCATCTCTTCTAGAGAGGTTAAAGGATGCTCAAAGAGATGATGTGGGAATTCAAAAGAAAGTGGAAACTATTAGAAAAGGGAAATCCTCAAAGTTCAATGTTAATGAATAAGGTGTTGTAATATTTGGTTCAAGACTATGTGTACCATAAAATCCTGAGTTAAAGAAGGAACTATTGGATGATTTACATATCTCAACCTTCTCTATCCATCCTGGAAGCACAAAGATGTATCAAGATCTCTAAGAAAACTATTGGTCAGATAATATTAAGAATGATATCATAGAATATACATCAAGATGTCATGTATGTTAGTAAGTGAAGGAGTAAAGGAGAAAATCTAAGTGGATGATGCAACCATTACCCATACCTACATAGAAATGGGAAAATATCACCATGGACTTTGTCACCAGGCTTCCTAAGACATCTAGAGGAAACAATGCTATCTGGGTTACGGTGAATCATATTACAAATACTACACACTTCATTGCGATTCAAGAGGATCTCTCATTGGATCAACTTTCACAGATATACATCAGACAAGTGGTGAGGATGCATGATGTACCACTATCGATTGTATCTGATCGAGATCCAAGATTCAACTCTAAGTTATGGAAGAGTCTCTAACATGGACTGAATACTGAGTTAAACTTCAGCACAACCTATCACCCTCAAACTAATGGCTAATCTGAGTAGACTATCTAGGAACTTGAGGACACGTTGAGAGCATGATCAATGGAATTCAAAGGAGGATGTGATCAACATCATCCTATGGTTGAGTTCTCTTACAATAACAGTTTTCACTCAAGCATCCAAATGTCTCCCTATGAATCCATTTATGGGAAGAGGTGCATAACACCTGCATGCTGGGATGAAGTTGGGGAACAAAAATTTCTAGGTCCTGAAATGGTTGAGGAAATGGTGGAGAAGTTTAAGACCATTCAATATCACATCAAGACTTCTTAGAGTCGACAAAAAAGCTATGCTGGAAATCACCAATGAGAGCTAGAGTTTGATGTTCAACACATGGTTTTCCTCCGCATATCTCTATCAAAGAAAATGATGAGATTTGGGAAGAAGGGAAAGCTTGGTCCAAGATACATCATCCCCTTAGAGATCCTTGATCGCATCAGAGTGGTGACCTATCAACTAGCACTCCCACCTAACCTATATCAACTACATAATGAATTCCATGTATCACTCTTGATAAAGTACATACTAGACCTCTCACATGTACTCAATCCATATGTGATACCATTGGAGAATGACCTCTCTTATGAGAAGAAGTCAATGAAGATCTTAGATTATAAATACAAAGTTATATATAATAAGAAAATGAACCTGGTCAAAGTTTTGTAGAGAAACCAAAAGTTTAAAGAAGCAATGTGGGAACTAAAGGAGGCAATGAAATAGAGTTACCCTCATCTTTTTTAATGTGGGAGATGAAAATTTCAAGGGCGTAATTTCTTAAGGGAGGAATATTGTAATGACCCGAACTATTATAAATGAAATTTCCCTTTTGATTTAATTAAATATATTATTTTGTAAAATGGTTATATAAAACACATGCCTTTACTTGGTTTTATGAATATAAAAGACCATTAATAATGCTGACCATTGTTAATATATATGTTTAGTAGTGATCACATGATTAATATAAATATAGGGCTTTAAGAAATCCAATTTACTCAGACAAAGGAAGTGATGACCTCAACGAGTAGAATCGTGCCCTACAAAGTCCATTTATCGGAGCTTCTAAGGGAGATAACATCTCTCATATTTTCCCTTGACCAAGCCCATGATGAGATCCATCGACTTAAGTATGAGAGAAACCGTTTACGAGAGAAGTTCAAGCTCATCGAGATCATGACCCAAACCATGTTCGTTGAATGACCCCATGATAATCTCATAGTCGCACACCTTAATATTAGGGAGTACGTTGGTGTAATAAAGGGATATGTATCAAAACCTTAATAATGTGAATATGTATATTATATAATAACATATATATTTTCATTTTAACTATTTCTTTTAAATGATTTTGGTTTTGGTTTAATTAAACAGAAATTATATTTTTGGATAATATTCAAATTCAATTAAGGGGTTTATTTTGATGAATTAATGAATTTTTGAAATAAATAGTATTTTAATAAAATATTATTATTATTTAAGGATTATTAATTATAAATGGTTATGTAATTTTTATGAAGTGAAATGTACTTTTTATAAGGGTTCAAAAATTATTATTTTCAAAAAACCCAGCATTTTACAATAAATGTCAAATATTATTTTAAAAGTAAAAATTTACATATTTATAAAATTATTTAGATAAAATTAATATTATTTTTGGAATCAGAACGTCGAAATTATCCAATAGTGAATTTTCCATATTTTTCTGAGAGTCGATTTTTTAGGTAAAAAATAAATACCGTATAAATATAATGTGTGTATTACGACATCATAATAATCCAAAAATGGAGTAATAAATACAATAATGGTTATTATCATACCAATATATTTTTCCCATTAAAATAATTATATTTTAAGATAATTTTATTATTTTTATAATTCCCTTATGAATCCTCCAAAATGTATAATATATTTTATGATTTTAAATTCATTTATTTAATAGTGCGACTCGCCTCCACTTAAGAAAGACTAATATTTTAATATATTTATCCCTTCTCCTAAAAAAATAATTAAATCCTCCCCTATTTGGAAAAAACCATGGGAAAAAACCATAGGAATGTTTGTGGGTTTGAATATTTAATTATATAGATTCCAAAACCAAAATTTGTGAAATATTAAAGAATTCCCCTCTCATTTTCTATATAAACCCACCCGACCTCCCACTACTCTTCACTAAAAATAATTGGATCAAGTCCTTACTCTGTCCTCCCCTCTCTAGAATCCTCCCAAGGTTTCTTAAGCTCTTAAGAATCCCCTATTCAAGCTTTTGAAGTCACACACTCAAGTAAGAGTTCCTTCCTTTCTCATTTTTATTCAAGTTTTCTTATATTGTTACACCCTTTTATTTTCAATTAAAAATGATGGGGTATGTTTTAGAACCTCCACTATACTTACCTTATTATGTTTTAATGATGATAGACCCCTTTCTCTCTCATTAATCCCTCCCATGTACACTCATTACCATGCCAAAATTTCTTAAGAGTTATTCCATTTCTCCTCTTTCTTCAAGTTTATTTATTATGTTACACCTTCTATTTAAAAATTACTTATGTTGGGACATGTATTTCTATGACTCTATTACCATCCGTTTCAAATATATATTATGAGAGACCCCTTTCTATCTCAACCCTTTTTATGAATTTTTATGTCACACTATTAGGTTGCTGAAATTGCACTGTGAATTTCCATTCCAAAACAATTGTGTAGTGAATACCATACCCATTACCTATCAAGGGTGTTCACTTTTATGCACATATAAATTTTTATTGAGGAATTACATGTACACATTCCACACTCCTTGATTGTGGAATAAATGATTATGATGAATGAATCCATGTTTTATGATCTATGTGGAACACTTAAGCATGAGAATGAAAGGAAAGTTATGGGTCCATATGGAATTATATAACACTCAAATGCATTGGGTAATGTTTATTATCATTATACGTCATGTTGAGACAAGGGTTCATCTGATTCTTTTATGGATCTTTGTCTGATATGATGTCTTGGTAGTTTATCCTTGACTTATGATGCAATGTTTTAAGCTGTTTCCATATTTACATCTTATGAATATCATGTTATATCATGATTTATGATTCATGTTCCTTTATGCCTCATTGATATTCCTTTCCTAACATGTATTAATATATTCATGTCATGCCATGTTTACTCCCTTACTGAACTTTATATCTCACCCCTTTCTCATGTATTTTTCCCAAGATATCCCATGCAGTTTTAAGCCCGAGCATGTTAAAGAAGTTTTCAATAAAGATGTTGTTTTTCATGTTTAATATTGTAATGTAATATACCTAATTACCAAAGATAATAAACTTGTAGATCTTTAAGGTTGTATTAATTGTAATTTTATGTAATTAAATCATTATGAATTTATAAAAAGAACAAAGTTGTTATACTGGTGGAGTCTTGTTACCTAGATGCACGATGAGTTGACACTCTCCTGGCCCAACTTACAGTAGTTGTTCTGTGAGGAGTATCACCCCTCATTGTGCTTAGTTTGGATTTAGGAGATTCTAGAATTACAAATAGGAGGGATTACAGTGACTTAGTGTGCATCGGGGTTCACAAAACATACATGGTACTCCCTTGAAATTATCTGGGATTGATACTTTCGAGCATATAAGTTTGAATAGGGAATCTGCAGAGAGATCCATGCCATAGTGGTGCCATTATGCATCCCCACCTATGGTGGGGTGTTAGAGTAGACACTGGTGATGGAGATATTCCTGTCAGAGAGATTCCATATAGCCGGAGCTGGTAGTGGGTTTCATAGGGATGAGTTGTCTGCAACAGCTAGTAGGCACCAGATGATGGGATCTCGACACATGAGACCTCTCCATGTCCTGCCTTAGGCATGTTGTAATGTGGAATAGGGAAAATTTAGAGGAGCGAGGAAGCCCAGAGATGGGTGGTGCTATGATTGTGATGGGCATGGTCACATGGTGCATGATTTCCCAATCCGATGTGCTGAGGAGCGTAGATAGATAGCTGATAGACCTCTATGACAGAGACAATGCTGTGATCTAGGATCTCCTGGGTGAGGGAAGGGTGGCCCCCAGGGAGGAAGAGCTGGCAGAGGACAAAGAGGATTTATGGGTGGTGGAAAATTCTATGAGATCCTTCCACTTACACCACCAGGAATCTCACATCAGGATTAGGGAGCTGGTGATTAGGGCTGCAAATAACTGCAAGATTTGGAGGATTATGACCCCACAATGCATGAGATGATTAGAGGTACGATATGTGTTTATTCAAATATTTCTATAGTATTGGTAGACACATATTCTTGTCATTCCTTCATCTCTATACTCCTCATGTGATATCTAGAGCTCCCAATTGATGTGATAGCCCAATATATTTATCTTGAGGTTCCTACAAGGAACACTTATTTTTTATCTTTTATCTACCAGAAGTGTGAGTTATCACTTTGTGGAGATAGGTTCACGTGGGACCTTTTGGTCATCACAATGGAATCCTATAACGCCATCATGGGTATGGATTGGTTATCTATGTCCTGAGACCTCATTGAATATCACCGTAGAAGAGTCACATGCCTTCAAACTAATGGGATGAGGTTCACCTTTTCATATGAGAGAGATATCATAGTAGGGGAAGTGTGTGCTGTGTGCAGGAGGCTTCAACCCATCACCCATTAGTTGGAGAGTATATCCCTTGGTGCAGTAGGCTCTTCAGGCATCTGGATTGCTTCAGTCATGGAGGATTTTATAAACGTCTTCCCTGAGGATGTTCTGAGACTACCTATGAGGTGAGAGATGAAGTTTTGTATCGAATTGAATCTTAGGACTACACCATTATCTTATGAAGCATATCGGATAGAACCTATCAAGATTTAGGAGCTTCTGTTATAGTTGGAGGACCTTCAAGAGAAGGGTTTCATGAGGCCTAGTGTGTCCCCCTAGGCAGCTCCAATGTTTTTTTTGTGAAAAAGGCATATGAGAGTTTTTGGATTTTCATGGATTATTATCACCTAAACTAGGCCACAATAAAGAATAAATACCCTTTCTCAAGATTGAAGTCCTATTTGACCAGTTGTGAGGTGTGAGATGGTTCTCAAAGATCGATCTCTAGTCCAACACCAGTTGAGGGTTCACGAGGATGATATTCCAAAGATGGAATTCTGATGTCATTACGAACACTATGAGTTCTTGGTGATGCCCTTTGGTGTGACAAATTACCTCACTATGTTTATGGATTTTATGAATTGGATCTTCCAATCGTACTTAGACCAGTTTGTGGTTTTCTTCATCGATGGCATTCTCATCTACTTTTTGTTAGAGTAGGAGCATGCATAACACTTGAGGATGGTATTATACTTTCTTTGGGAGAACCTACTATATGGTAAGCTATCAAAGTTCCAGTTTCCTATACATAAAGTTCACTTCTTGGGGAATGTCATTTCTAAGAATGATTTATCTGTGGACCTAGTGAAGATAGATGCAATGCTTGCTTAGGATCCACCCAAGATCACATCATATGTGTAGAGATTTATTAGTTTTTTCAAGGTACTACAGGAGGTTTGTGACTGACTTCTCGAGGATTACAACCCCTTTGACCAACCTAACACAAAAAGGGCAATATTTTATCTATACTGAGCAGTTCTAGGGGTCCTTAGAGGAGTTAAAGATGAGGCTAACAAGTGATCCTATGTTGATACTACTAGAGGAGGGTGTAGAGTATGTAGTTTATTGTGATACCTCAGGAGCAGGGCTTAGCTTCATATTGATGTAGAGGCAGGTAGTTATCACATACAGGTCGAGGCGGTTGAGACCCCATGAGTAGAACTACACGACTCAAGACATAGTGTTGGAAGTAGTAGTATTTTCCCTGAGGATGTGAAGGAAGTACCTTCTAGGGGAGCACTTTGTTGTTTACTTAGACCATCAAAGTCTCAGATATGTCTTTATATAGAGATACTTGAACCTGAGACAATAACACTGGCTAGAGTTCCTGCAGGACTATGACTTTGAGATAGCCTATACTCCAGGGAAGTGAAATGTAGTAGTATATTTCATTAGTAGGAAGTCCCAGACTTTCTTGGTGTAGGAGGTTTTTGAGCAGTTGGATTCCTTGAAATTGAACCTGATAGAGCAGGAGGGTTCAACTTTTCTTCAGTTGATGGTGTTGAATCCTCCACTTCTCAAGAAATTGAGAGTCCTAGCTTGTAGACATCAAATATGAGATCTTTCGTGACCATATATCCATAAGGGATTCACCATATGGATATTATGAAAGAGGGAATCATATCATCTTTTTCCAGGGATAGATGGTGGTCCCAGTCACAATACAAGAGGAGGTGATGCGAGAGTTCCACACTTCTCCCCTAGTTGTACATCTTGGTGTGGGGAATATGTACATAAAACTTTAGTGATAGTTTTGGTGGTTCAAAATGAGATGGAGTATTATTGAGTTTGTCTCTCGGTGCCTCACTTGTTAGTAGGTGAAGGATGAGCACATGGTTCGAGATTGTTTGTTACAACCCCTTGAGATCTTGAAGTGGAAGTGGGATGACATATCCTTGGACATTGTGATAGGGCTTCCATGGATAGTGAAGGTCCATGATGCCATCTAGGTGATAGTTGATTAACTCATGAAGTTATCACACTTCATTTCTATCAGGGAGTATAGTTTGATGGAGAGTTTGGGGTAGTTGTATGTACGAGAGATTGTTCTACTACATGGGGTGCCCTCGATGATTGTCTCCAATCATGATGTGCGGTTTAAGTCATGGCTATGAAGAGGTTTATAGGAGGGATTCAGGACCCATATGAGGATGAATACAACCTTTCATCCCAATAAGGATGGGCAGACCGAGCACACTATTGAGGTGTTGGAAGATATACCGAGGGATTGCGTGTTAGACTTCATCTGGAGCTGGTAGGATCACTTTCCCTTGTTAGAGTTTGCATACAAAAACAACTACCACTATACCATCAACATAAAACCCTTTGAGGCCCTATATGGGAGACCCTGCAGGTCACCCTTATGCTCAACAGTGATTGACGAGACATCTCTTCAGAGTTCAGAGTTGGTTCAATTGACGACGGAGAAGGTTTAGGTCATCTGTGAGTGGATGATAGTGACCCTAATTTGGAAAAAATCTTATGTAGACTGAAATCATAGTCATTTTAAGTTCTAACAGGAAGACCATGTTTTCCTAAGAGTCTCTCCATGATGAGAATTTCAGAGGTTCAACCGGGGGGGAGCTATCTTTGAGTTTCATCAGGCTGTTTAAGGTCATGGAGAGAGTTGGCGAGTTTTCTTACCACATTTCCCTACCCCCACTACTAGAGCAGGTACACAACGTCTTTTACATGTCATAGTTGAGGAGATACGTGCATGAACCCATGTATGTCATCGAATGGGGTGAGCTGAACATATAGGATGGATTCACCTTTTCAAAGCACCCAGTGGAAATCGAGGATCAACAGGAGAGGAACCTATATGGATGGACCATCTCCTTGGTTCACATGTTGTGGCACCATGAAAATGTGTAGGAAAGTTCCCATGAGAGGGAGATATATATTCAAGATTAGTATCCCAAGTTTGTTTAGTTTTTTCATTTTGGGGAAGAAAATATTGAAGGATAGAATGATGTAGAGACCCATTTTTTGGATTTTAAGACTTTGAAATATTTATATATAAATATTTTCAGAGCCAGACACTGAGGCGACATGTGATTCTGAGGTACGGTGTGCCCAAAATTAATTTTATAAAAATATTAAATATATTTTATATTACACACACATAGTTTCTTAAAGAAAATGGGAAAAATCTTAAAAGTAATCTCGGATTAGAAATCTGAGACCATATTTGAGTTCAGAACGTGTTGTTTACCCTAGGTATGACCTAAAATGGGTCGGCATGAGGCGTTCAGATATCACGTCCATTGGTGGTGCATTCAGTTGGTTAATTAATTAAATTTATTTATTTATTTAACCTAATAATACTCCTATAAGAATATATATATGGTTATTTTTCTAGGATTAACCTTGTAAGCCTAGGGCCATCAAGTTATTCTTATTCAACTCTTTCTAGTGGCGAATCAACTTCTAATGATGACAAATCTCTAGATCAGAACATATCATAGAACAAAGAACACAAATAATTACTCTAGTCATTATTGAGAACATTCTTCGATGAAGAATGATCCAATATCTAATTAGGACTCATCAAACTATTTATTACACCCTTTTTGATTAAATTGATTGAGCATGATCATCCCTTTTATGATCTGCACCAATTTCTGGACCCTTCATACACCTATGTACCGATTTATTTGATTATTTAGTTATTTTCTAACATCGTATATCCTTGTTCTTGATCGTTGTCCAAGAATTGTTGAAAATGATCACTAAACCTTTGTTCTTGTTCCTTCCTCCCACAATTTCTTTTTGTTATTCATCAGTTGGACTCTGCAGTCCTGGTTCAACATTGCTGGGCAGTACCGAGCCCGATTGAACCACCATATTCATGGAAGAATCATGTGCGAGGGATGGATCAATGAATTAGAGATAGATCTGGGTTGTTTGTGGGTTGTGGTTGATCATTTTGATGACCAGAAATCAAATCTTCAATGATAGAATTACCCGAGTGAGCACAATGCAAGATGGTGTGCATGAAGCTTCAAGAATTGTTTTTCCAGCCACTAGATGAATGAAATATGTCAGTTGGGGATAGATCCACTAATTTTAGAAAAAGACAAGGCTGAAATAGAAGGTAAAAGATCAAATCTGGCACGCGAAGAGTGGATCTAAAGTTCTAAAAAAAATCCTGATTACACACCGTGTAGCTCAAAGAACACACGACATTGGGACCCAATGCTGCGACAAATAGGTTTTCATAAAATTATAAGGATGACACGACATGAAACCTTCCTATACACAATGCATTGATTCCCTGGGTGGACGAGTTGTGTGGCAGAGCACACGGGAAGGACCCCGTGCGGGAGTACACGGTTAGGCACACGACAGTGTACCAAAGTACACTGACACGTCTTGAGAACACGATGATGGGATGAATACAAAAACACGAGATGGATACACAGACACAACGAAGCACATGGGTGGGACCCCAAGTGGCATGGGCATGTTGTGTAGATCCCCTACACTCTGTGTATCCCTACAAGGTTGGTGAGCCATGTATATCTAGGGACACGAGCATGTGATGGAGCGGGACTACATGCCGTGTGGTTCCCCTCACACACCATGTACCCCTTGGTTCATTTTTAGGAAACTCCAATATCTTGTATCTCTTTCATTTGGACTCATATTTTGGACCACAGGTATCCTATCCCAAGTGTTTTTCCATGTATAACATTATGGAGACCTCCATTGTGGATTTTTAGATACAATGTAAGATTTTATGGGATTGGAGATTATTTAGGTGATTCTCGATGTTGGCAGTGGTCAGGTAGAGGATCACTAGTGACACTAGAGTGGACCCCCCATCATCTTGGGCACAAATACTCTACCTATCAAGTGAAACCCCCTACCGAATAGGGCACTGGTCCTCAATGACCATAGTGAAACCCCCTATCACACCAGGGCATGAGTCCTCATGACACTAGAGTGGAACCCCCCATTAGCGTTTCACCTACAAATGGATGGCCAGACTGAGCGGACCATTCAAGTTCTGGAGGACATGTTGTGGGCGTGCATGTTGGATTTTGGCCAGAGTTGGGAGGATCCTTCATGGGTGAATGGTTCCTTTAGTGTGTGTCCAGTGGTAGTATGAGAATCTCTAGGAGAGAACATGGGAGTGGGTGTCTCATATTCATATTCAGTACCCTCATATGTTTGGGTAGCCATTGTTTTGGATTTTGGGGACGTAAATCCCCAAGATAGAGAGAATTTAAAGTCTCATATTTTCCACGTATTATTTTTAGATATTATACCAATTGATTTTGAGACCAGGCACTGAGAAAGCGTGCGATTCTGAGGCCCGGTGTGCCCAGAACAATTGTTTGAAAAATATTAAACTTTTAATTGCATGCATGTGCAGTTTTACTAAAAAGGTGGGATAACTCTTAAATGGGTGTTTGGATCAGAAATATGAGGGGATCATTGGGCTTATAATGATGGATTTTCCCTAGGAGCGACCTAACTTTGGTCGGCATGGGTCATCTATAGAAAAAGTCACCAAGGATGTAACTATAAAAAAATAATTAAATAAAATTATTTTATTTTTAAAATACTAATAACCTATGAATGATGAATCAAATTAGAAATATGATTCCACCATTGATTTTTTTGATGTGGTATTTTTCCTAGTCATGACTTAACCTTAGTCGGCGCAGGTCTTCTATGGAAAAACTCAAAAATGACGTAATTGTCATTAAATAATCTAAATAAAAATTATTTCTGTTGACATAGTGACTTTTACCTTAAAGGTATCCTTATGAAGAAATACAAGGTTTATCCAAATAACCCTAGGAATGCTGGAGAATTTCTAGGGAGATATTTAGAAGAACTCTCTCGAACAAACGATGATGAATCATGGATCAACGATCAATGTGCAACCGATTTGAAGGAACCTCACCAACGATGATGACACAATGATTGTCCTTTATCAGAAACTGATCTGAATTGAGGTGGGGTGGTTATTTATTTGTGATATTTACCCATTCATTATTTTTATGATGAATTCAAGTCAATCCATGAACAGATTGACCTGTGGTTAGATCGTTGCGGGATGGTTATAATTGCCGGAATTATTTCTGGAGATTTTTCTTGAATTGGTTCTTCGTTCCTCCATTCTAACAAGAACGAATCGAGGCCGGAATGAATAAGGCCAAGGTTCATTCCTATGGGTGTTCTTATGCTTTTATCTCCCTCGTTCTTGACATTATTTGTCATTGGATCCTCGTGGTTGTGGTTTGACTTTTTGGGTGGCTCTAAACGTGATTGGACCCCCGGATTGGAGGCAAATCGACAGTAGAGACCAAATCAATGCAGATCGGGACCTAAGGAACCTAGATCTACGTCAGTTTTGAGATTTGGATATCAGTGAAAGAATGGAATCTTGAGAAAGTGGAGGTAGTGGAGACATCTGACGAAATCCGTGGGGTGTGGCGATCATTCCATGTTGGACGCGGCAGTGCCATGACATGCGGGACATGATGGGGTGACCGGGCAGAGTGGTAGGGTGGCCATGTGGAGTGGCAGGGTGGCCACGTGGAGTAGTGGGGCAGCTTTGTGGAGTGGAGGGGTGGCCACGTGGAGCAGTGGGGTGGCCACATGGAGCGTCGAGGCGGGCGTGTGGAGCAGCGGGGCGACCGTGTGGAGTAGTAGGGTGGCCGCGTGGAGTGGCGGGGTGTCCACGTGGAGTGGTGGGGTGACCATGTGGATCAGCGAGGTGGCCGCGTGGAGTGGTAGGGTAGACGTGTGGAGAGGAGGCGGTCATCATAGGTGACCGTATGAGCATACACAACCTGGAGGGATGGGTGCGGCAGCCTAGGCGGCCCGCATGCAAGCGGGCCGAGCCTGGGGAGATAGGTCGGGCCAGACAGCCCACGCGCCAGTGGTCCGGGCCAAGCAGCGGATCAAGCCCATCAGGTCAAGTCGGACCCAATGGTTTGAATCCGACCCGGAGGGTCAAGTCGGACCCGGGGCGGCCGGATCGGGCCACGATCGACCATGCAATGGGTCTATGGCCTAGTGACCCCCCTCCTTTGAAGCTTCAAACTACGATAACTTTCAAATGGTGCATCTGTTTGATAAGATGTCTATGACATTGGGACCCTAGCATTGAGATGACCCTTTTAACATCATGTGATGACTTAGACCAATATACATTGAGAGAATTTACCTTGGTCCTTTCATTGAGGGTTCAATGTGGTATTACGTCCACATCACTGGATTATAATCCCCTCTATAGGCTGAGTCCTAGATAGAGTCAGGAATACCTCCTTGAGATTGGAGTGTGATCATATATCACCCCTAGTGGAGTCTATGGCATCATGTAATCTTTGTGAGTAGGGCACTGATCCTCCACCTAAATGGCCACATCGGCAGGGTCTGTGGTATCCCCCAGTGTGACTGGGTGTGATCACCTACATTGCGAATTGATCCAGATTTTGTTAGTGGTATTTCCCATCATGTCTGGGAAGGATCCCCTCACTATGGTATCATAATATTCCTTGACCAATACATTCTCATTTGGGTAGGGTCCAAATGTGCTAGACCTCTTCATGAGTGTCACTGGGGATATTATGGCTCAAGGAGTGAGATATCTGGGAATGGGTGTGCTTTGAGCAGAATCCTATGACTGACACTTGGATAAGACCGCCCGATGGCGTGGTGATTCTCATGAATATATCTATATGTTCTTTTTATATTTTTTGTAGATATATACTTGTGTTTAGATGACTTTATTTTCCTTTTTGGTACTTTCTTTTTGGTATTTTGCCTTTTTTTTCTTTCAGAGTATCCTACTGGGTATTGTTATAATCACCCATGTATGGGATTTGACCACAAATGTTGTGTCTTGTGTAGACGATCAACCATTTGACGGAGTCCTAGGTGGACCAGAACCAAGCGGTGCTTAGAGAGGCAGAAAAATGAGGTGTTCCTATGGTCCAGAAAGTAGTCCTAATATCTATTTTCTTACAGGCTGTACTTGTGATTACATTCTCTTATTGGTGGGATTTTTTTGGCCCTATTTACTTTTCAATTCTTTCACTATTGTACTCTAGTTGTTGGATATAATGGTTTTCATACATTGTTTACTTAGTATTTTTATGTTTCAGCATTTATGACTTGGAGATGTGTGTATGCGTACAAGTACTTAAGGATAATGTCTCCCATTTGTGGGATATGTGTACTCGGTGCTAGTCACTATACCTTGACCTATTGGAGGTAGGCTTGGGGTAGTCACGGAACGGGCCCCTATGGGGCGGGTCGTGACAACCACCCCTTTAAAAACATGAAATAACTTCTTAACACAAAACAGAAACCCACTTTGGAAACCTAATTTTTCTTAAAACACCAAAAAACAAGTGTGTTTCTTTAAGAAAACCAACATTAGAATTTTATCAAACTTGGGGAGTGTGTAAAATACCACTTCACATTAAAATACCATTTCAAGCATGAAATTACACCCATTTTCCACATGAAAATAAATCAAAGTCAATGAGAGATTTAGAAAAACAACCCTAGATAGTCTACACTAAGATTATCTAGGCCAAGAATGAATTTAGAAAACCCAAAAAATAATGAAACTTTGGAATAAAAGAAAATGAAATGGGAAAACCTACTTCAAGTGGCAGAACCATGTTTCCTTTAGAGAAATCCACCTAAAAGAGACTCCTACTATGGCTCACAACTCTTACAAACCAAAATCCCAAAATCCTAGCAACCCTAACCAAGAAATTCTTCCAAATAAGACCAATAGGGTAAGAGAGAATGGAGAAAATGAGATAACCCAATAAAAATAGAAGAGAGATGCTCATGCCTCATGGTCTAGATGAAGAACTACTAAGAAACCACCTAGAATCTATTAATGAGGAGCTTAAAGGGAGGAAGAAACCAAATGGGAGACCTTTGGGTTTTCTGGTTCAAGTGAGGAAGGATTGGGGTGGAATCCACAATTAAAAAGAAGAGTAAAAGACAAAAATATCCCAACTTGTGTAGGCCACAAGATTGTCTCGCACGGTTTACCTAGCCATGTGCAGACCATGCATCTTCCACTATCTCAATCCCCATGATACATGGATTTTCATGAAAATTTTCCTTAATCATGTTTATACCATGCATCTACCACTACCTCACCTGCAAAAGGTGCACATTTTCCCCTAAGGATCCCACATGATTTGAAAATTGTGCACCGTAACTGTGCACCAAAGAAAAAGACTCCAAAACTCTAAATTTCAACCCGAATCACCCTCTTCCCCAAGGGGAAAACACCACCATAGGATAAAACCAATAAAATGACATTGTGGGGGTGTCACAGGGGAGTCAGTGAGAGATAGTGTGCGGCGGGGGAAGACGACACGATGGGAAGCTGGTCGGACGACAGGTGCAACACTAATAGTTGGCTCCCACTTGTTGTATTTTATTTTTTTCCTTTTGGCCCCATTCATGACCAACCACCCCTTTTAGGATTATTTTTTTTAAAAAATAGCCCTCTTATGAATTGTAGAACCGCCCCCAAACCCCCTTATTATAAATTATTTGTTTTACTATTTTTTTCTTTTTAATTTTTTTCCAAATCCTCTGACTTTAGGATTTTAAAATTTTATTAAATTCCAAAAATTTGTGGAATTTTTAGGCACTCCTGAGTATCTGATCCAGCCACCAGATTCCATTTGGAATAAGGGTTTTCACTAGAAAAATACATTGATCACTACCTTCGGATAAAATAACACACATATATATTTATATATGTTTTTTATTTTAAACCTGAAAAAACCAATTTCAAATCAATTCAAATATTCAGATGCTCACAACATGGTCATATGGTATCATATTAAATCATTTTTTGTGGTGATTAGACCATTGTGATGTTGTTACATCTCCATCTAAAAAGGATATCTGCAATGAGGCCAACTTATCCAATGCCTTGTTCAACAACTATAAGCTAGATCTCCTACTAGGAGCATCTGCCACCATGTTCTCCTTTCCATGAGTATAGAAAATCTCAAATTCATAGTCCTAGAGGAGCTCTAGCCACAACCTCTGCCTCAAGTTCAGATCCTTCTAAGAGAATATATACTTGAGACTCTTGTGATCAGAGTAGATGATAAACTAATTGTCCTTCAGGTAGTGTCTCCACATCTTCAATGCTAAGACTACTGCTACTAGCTCAAGATCATGGGTCATGTAGTTCTTCTCATGTAGTCTCAACAGGTGCAATCCATAGGAAATCACTACCTGTCCCTACATCAGGACATAACCAAGCTTGGCCTCTGCTGCATTGCAGAACACCACATACTCAATGCCTTCCTTTGGTAACTTTAGGATGAGAGCGCTCTTCAACCTCTGCCTCAGCTCATGAAATCACTGCTGACACTTCTCTGTCCACGCAAAAGGCTACCCCTTTCGTATCAAATATGTCAACGGTGCTAATAATATGGATAATTTCAATACAAACCTCCAATAATACCTTTACAAACATAGGAAACTCTACACCTTAGTAACACTCTTAGGTGGATCCCAAGAATGCACCGCCTCATCCTTTGTTGGATCCATTGCAAATACAGCCTTTGAGATGACATGTCCCAGAAAATGGACCTATCAAATCTAGAACTAACACTTTGAGAGCTTCCCATAAAGTTAGTTCTCTCGTATTGTGTCTAGGACCATCATCAAATGTCTCGTGTGCTCCTACTTAGACACCAAGTACACTAGGATTTCATCAATGAAGACCACCACAAACCGGTCTATGTAAGGCTGAGATATCCAGTTCATGAGTCCCATTAACACTTCTAGGGTGTTCTTTATTCCAAATGGAATCACCAAGTACTCATAGTGACCCTAATGACACCTAAAAGTTGTCTTCGGTATATCCTCATCCCATACTCGCAACTGGTGATAACCTAATCTCAGGTCGATCTTCAAGAACCATCACACCCCTTTCAACTAATCAAAGAGGTATTAAATCCTCAGTGTTGGATACTTGTTCTTCATGGTCATGTGGTTCAAGAGTCATAAATCCACACATAACCTCAATCTACCATCTTCCATATTGGAAAACAAAACTGAGGATGCCTAGGGTGAAACACTGAGCCTCACAAATACCATACTTTATAAGTCCTCCAACTGCACCCTTAGATCATGAAGCTCAACATAATCCATTTGATATGAAGGCATAGATATCAGGGTTGTCTTAGGGTGTAGATCAATGAAGAAGTCCCTCTACCTACGGGGAGGTAAACCTGGAACATCTTCAATAAATATATCCTCATACACCACCACTACTATTAGAAACTGAGGACTCATATCGTCCACTTCACCAAGGGTGTGTCTAGCCAACTGGCGAGTAATTGACTAAACCCTCCTATGTGTGAGTCCATCCTATACTGTCTGCATTTTCTTTTCACAAACAAAGGAAAACCTAGTTCCATTACTATGGACACACTGCACTCTGTTCCTAAAACATCCAATCTGTACAGGAACTATGGATAACCAGTCCATACCAAGAATGACTTCGTAAGGCCTCGACGCCACTACCAAGAGATCCCAACCAAAAATCTTGCCTCCAAGAGTAAGGTCACACTTTAAGCACTAGTGTGTGATCATTGGGTCTCCCCCAGTAGGAGTCTCCAAGTACAAAGGTCGAGTCAATGGTTCAACTAAAATCTCTGAGTCTCAAACAAGATTAGTGTAAAGCAAATAATGACTAGCACCTATGTCTATCAATAAAACAACTAATGTAGAAAATTTACACATCGTACCTCGAATAATTCCTAGAGCCCCTCAGTCATATGCCTCAACCGCATGCAGCTTTTCCCTCCCCTATCCTCCAACTCCCCAAGCCTGGTGTGGACCACCTGAGGGTGGTGGTGGTAATATGTCAAAGCATCTACCACCTCCTACTTCTCTCCCAGATCCTCTTCCACATCCTCCATCCTATAGAACACTCTTCTCTTATCTCTGTCTCTACCTAGGTGGTTCATCTATAGTCCCCCTATCAGTAGTATAATGGGTTGGAAAATCTCTGGTGAGATGTCCCCTACCATCACATGAATAACACCGTCTATCCCTCGACTACCTTGAACCACCCTGGGATCGCCTCCTCATGCGCCTGACCCACTTGGATCCCTATGAATACCATCTACTACCTACTGCCAAGGTCTCTGCTCTTGCCTACCCATTGCTGACTACCACATGATGTATCTACCCATCCAAGGAACTCTCAACCACCAAGGCTCAGTCTAGCACCCCAACATAGGTGGGAATTCACAGAGAGGTAATGCTGGCTCAGATGTCCCTACAAAGACCTCACTCAATGGTCCAAGCCCTAAAGTCCGGACCATGTATAATATACATCAAGTACCTGAAGAGGTTGGTATGCCTTGATGAATACTCAGATACCGACATGTCATTATTCCGGATCTATAGAAGCTCATGGATATGCATAGCCCTTAGCTTATAAGGTTAGAACCCCAATCTGAAAAGGTTCTCAAACTCTTTTGATGGAAGATTCACCTCATCATAATATCGGGTAACCAAACCCCACCATCACCCTGCTAAGCCGTGTAGAAGGCTCGATGCCAGGACCACCATCTGATCTGCTAGTGTCCTTAATAGAAGGAAAACTTGGTTCACCACCTCAAGTCAATCCTTAGTCGCCTGTGTGTCAGATCACCTCGAAACCTGAGGGGTCTCTACTACTGCAACTCGTAAAGCGCACTCAACCTACACTCCTCATACGCTATTACTGTGAGTATCGTGTGCTACTCTATAAGTGGTGATATGGATGGTGCACCACCTAGAGGTGCTATCTCTGGTAAAAGTGCTTGTACCGATGCCTCATCATCTTGCAGATCATCCTTGTGATCATGTGGTGGAATCATAGCTTATTGTCTACGTGGAGACATCCTGAAATAAAACCAGATGTACCACAATTAATAGAGTATATCTGAATAGCTGACTCAAGAAGGGAATGAAAACCTCAACCCATTCCTATATGATGTATGTGCCATTATATTTTCCCCTACAACCAGTTTTTTCATGAACCGAGTTGAAAATAAGGTGCCTAGAGTTCTTGTGTATGGATATGTCAACCACTACACAAACACTGGAGTCCCTGACCTGAAACATGAACTTGAAACACTTAACACTGTTGCCTTAAACCAATCTCACAGATTCCTAGTCCTAAAGTAGAATCGACCCATATTTGATACCACTATGTCACGACCCATCCCAGAGGGGCCAATTCTGTGACTACCCCAAGACCTCCTCCAATAGGCCAGGGGCTAGTGACTAGCTTTGAGTAGGCATATCCCATAAATGGGAGGCATTAACCTTAAGTACTTTCACACACACACACACACATCTCTAATCCACAAATGCTAAAAATGTAAAAACACTAAGTAAAAAATGCATGCAAACCACTATATCCCACAACTAGAGTACACAAGTGAAAGAACTGGTAAGTAAAGAGGGAAAAAAAAATCCCACCAACAAGAGTATATAACCACTGGTCCAACCTATAAGAAAACAGATACCGAGAATATGGTCTAGATCACAGGAACACCTCATTTGTCTGGCCTTGCTAAGCACTGCCTGGTCCTGTTCCACCTAGGACTCTGTTAAAGGGTCATTCATCTGCACAAGACATGACACGTGCAGATAAATCCCATGCATGGGAGAGTATAACAATACCCCAAAAGACACCCCAAAAGCAAAAAAGAAAAATACCATAAAGGAAGTACCACAAAGGAAAATACAGTCAACTCCACATAGGTATGTGTCTACGACACATATAAAAAGAACATCCAGATATACTCCTGAGAAACACCACACCATAGGGTGGTCTTGTCCAAGTTCCAACCATAGGATTCTAATCGAAGCATGCTCGTTCCCAAATATCACACTCCTCAATCCATGATATCATCAAAGACACTCACGATGAGGTCTAGCTCATTTGGGCCCTACCTAAATGAGAGCATCCTGGTCAAGAAAGATTATGACACCACAAAGAGGGGATCCTTCCCAAACACGCTGAGAAATAACAATATCCCAATCTGGATCAATTCACAACGTAGGGGATCACACCCAGTCACACTGGGGGATACCACCGACCCTATTAATGTGGCTCGCTAGGTGGAGGATCAACGCCCTGCTCACGAAAGTTATGTGATTCCACAAACTCCAATAGGGGTGACAGAGGATCGTACTCCAGTCCTAGGGATGGATGCCTGACTCTATCTGGGACTTGAACTCTAGAGGGGATTATAATCTAGTGATGTGGATGTAATACCGTACTGAACCCTTGAGTAAAGGACCAAGGAAAATTATCTTAAACTATAATGGTCCAAGCTAAAAACTCATCACATTATGTCAAAATGACCGTCTCAACTCTAGGGTACCAATGCCATAGATGGCTCATCAAACAGATGCAACGTTTAAAAGTTATTATACTTTGAAGCTTCAAAGGAGGGGGGGTCACCAGGCTATAGACCGACCACACAGTCATTCCACTGACCGTGGAGGTCGACTGCCACAACTGATTATGTCCCCATCCTCTGAGATAGTTGGATCGACCATGGCTTGGTCTAGCCACCCTGGGCCCGCCCCGGGTTGGACCTGACCCACTAGGTCTGACCCGGCCCACTGCTCAGCCCGTCCCGCTGGCGCTTAGGAAGTCTAGAACAAACCATATCCCTAGGCCCGGCCCGCTTGCACGTGGTCCACCTGGCCTACTTCACATGGCTCTCCCAGTTTCTTCCTCTCATGCAGTCACCCACAGCGACCGCCTCCACATTACGCGGCCACCCCACTGCGTCCCCGCCGCATTCCACACGGCGTCACTACCGCCACCAGTGCCGGTCTTTGCCGCATCCACTTCCATGAGCCAATGTTCTTCTTATAAGGCACAAATCTCAAAACGGTCATATATTTGGGCTCCTTGGGTCTCGATCTACACTAATCTAGACTCTGATGTCGATTTTCCTTCAATCTGGGGGTCTGATTTCATTCAGAGCCTCCTAAAAGGTTGAGCTGCAACCATGAGGCTCCAACGACAAAGAATGCTAAGAATAGGGGAGATAAAATCACAAGATAATCATGAGGAATAAACCTAGGCCTTTTTCATGTTGGCCTCAATTATTTCTCGTTAGAACGAAGGAATAAAGAACCAATTCAAGAAAAATCCCCAGAAATAATCCCCACAACTATAACCATCCTGCAATAATCAAACCGCAGATCAATATATTCGTATATTGACCCATGTTCAATGTGAAATTAAAGAACGAGGAAAGATCACAAATAAATAACCTCCCTACCTCAATTTAGATCATTTTCTTACATAGGAAAATCTTTATGTCGTTGTCGTTGGAGAGGTTCCTTAGAATCAGTTGCACATTGATCGTTGATCCATGATTCATCACCGTTTCTTCAAGAGAGTTATTCCAAATATCTCCCTAGTGATTCTACGATGTTCCCAAGGTTATGTGGCTAACCCTGATATTTTTGAGTAAGGATAAATTTATGGGATAGGTCACCGCGTCAACTGAAATAATTTTTATTTAAATTATTTAATGACGATTATGTATTTTTCGAGTTTTTTCATAGAATACCTAAACTGGCTAAGGTTAAGTTACGCCTAGGGAAAAATCCACATTATGAAATCAATAATGGTATAATATTTCCAATACGAGTCACCATTCATGAGTTATTAGGATTTTGAAAATAAAATAATTTTATTTAATAATTTTATTAATGGCTACGTCATTGGTAACTTTTTCTACAGATTACCCGTGTTGACCAAAGTTAGGCTACACTTAGGGTAAATCCTCTGTTCTATGCTCAATGGTGCCCTTATATTTTTGATCCAAGCACCCATTTAATAGTTATTCTAGATTTTCAAGGAAACCACACACACATGATATTAAAAGTTTAATATTTTTCAAACAATTGTTCCGGGAACATCGGGCCTTGGAATCACATGCTGTCTTAGTTCCTGGTATCAAAATCAATCCATATAATCTCTAAAAATATTACATAGAAAATCTGAGACATTATAGTGGTGTTGTTTTATAAGAGAAATGGAGTTTCCCTTGGGTTGTTTTATTGTGATTATTGATGCCAATTATTTCTTTTGTAATTGTATTTAAATTAAAAATGGTTACAAAAAGGGATTTCCAAATGTATATGATATAAATGAAGGCCCAGTTGGCACTTGTGAAGTGATGTTGTTTGTACCATTATTGAGACCCCTTGTTTTTTGATAATGTTTATATTTATATTATCGATGTGATGGATGCTCATGATGTGATTCATGGTATTCTCATGGTTTGGGAATCTTTTTAAGGTATGTATGAGGCAGGAAGGATGTGATTGTGGTGTTAGCTCATGGGTCCTACTATTATCATGTGATGAAATTATTGTTCATGGACCACATCCATTATTATTCCCTAAGGAGACTATGATTTATAAATGGGAAGTAGTGGAAATTTTATTGGATAATTGAGGTTTTTCACTGGCTAGACCCCTGTTAGTTGTATGTATTACCTGTCTTTGGGGTTTGTCACTGAGGAGACTGCTTAGAGAGATTCAGTGGATGGACGTGTGACCATACCCTGCCAATAGTTAGGTCCATGTTTTCATGTCTTGTACATTCCTATTAGTTGTCATGTTTTTGCATCATGATATGTATCTACGTTATGACTCTTTCATTTATATATTTCCATGTTTACATTTTATTTCTTGGTTGTATTTGTTTCATATGTAATCTTTTAAGGATTAGTCATATTGTTGATTGGTTTTATTCCACCTATTTAATGGAATTATTTATGAACCTTTTTAGCTATGTTGATATTATTGTTTACCTTGTTTCCTTGTTTATTTTAAGTTGAGTATATGTAAGATTTCGAAGGAAAAAATGGGAAAAGATTTTCAAATGACATTCTTGGTTTAAAATAATGTTTTTGAAATATTTGAATCCTTATGTAGGTTTATTTTAAAAAATGTAGTTTTTGGGATAAAGTTTTGGTTTCCCTTGGAATTAGATTTGTTTTGAAATGGAACCAATTTCTTGAAATAGTTTTATAAAGGGGATATTTGAGGAAGTGAATGTTTTAAACTTGTTTTTCTCCCATTATTTTAAAGTAAATATGGAAACCTATTTTTTCTATGCCTTTTTTTCAAACTAGAACAATTGGTTTCTTCTATAAAAGATGTGAAATAAATTCATGGTTGTATCCAATTAGATTCACATACTCATGTTGGTGGGTATATCGTCTTCATGTCTTATGCAGGTTCCTTTAGGTATTGACTTTAGGTTGGATTCAGTGTGACCTTCTTTGGGAATCGATTGGTGTTAGGATCATGGTGGTGACTCAAGTGTCACATAGAGATGTTGGTTGGAACTTCAATTTGTATAACTGGTTGGCTCAATTTGGTTTGGACTTTTTTTTTGTTTTTTTTGTTTTTCTTTCATCTTCCACTGTATTATAAATTTCTTTTGAATGTTTATTTATTTGAGATGCCTTTTTGGTATGTGCCTGCTCATTTACATTATTCCCTATTTGGATGTTGTATTTGTTCGGCTTCGTGAAGGGGAAAAATTACCCAAAAATTATGTCAGATACCCTTGACGCTTGTATTCAGCCCAAAGGGATCAGGGATGCTCCTTGAGTATGTGGCAGACCGGTTTTGGTACCAATTCAGATGGCGAACCGGGTTGTTTCATCACAACCCTCTCTACTGGTCACCCCTCCTTTTCCACTTCTATTATGCTCATCCCGACCAACCTCTCATTTCCCCACTACCCATCCCTATAGCCTCGGTCACCCCTCCATTCGACCCACTAGGTTTTCCTTCCAATATGCATGACTCCCTTGCTGGTCAGATTTCCGGACTCGCCCCCCAGTCAGCCTCCTACCATGTTTGATCTTATCCACCGGCCAACTCACTATTCCTCTCTTCCACTCCCATAAAGCGCATTCTAAGATCTTCTATCCGACCTATCCATGACCAAGTTGGGTCAATTAGACCCTCCTGACCAATTTTGGGATCAGAATAGGCCTGAAACCCCTTTTAAGGATTTTCTAGGCCACTCGAGGATTGGAAATTTTATTTTAAATTTAAAAAATAAGTAAAAAAATTTGGTCTGATTTAAATTTTTTCTAAGGACCATACAATTATTATTTTATGAATTAAAATTAGATAAAAAATTATTTTAATTTATTTAAATTACCTTCGAGTAGAATTTATTACAAAATTAATTTTATATCGCATGTTTAATACTCGCCGACTGATCTTGAGCATCGACCGACCAATGTATGTTTAGAATTTATTTAATTAAATAATTATTTTAATTGAATGTGGTATGTAATAATTGATTTATTTTATATGGTCTGTGCATTTTCTTTTTTTCTCATTATATGTATAAGGGCCCGTGTGTCCATGAGAATTTTATTTCATGTGTATTACACATTCCTGAAACCCCCTTGCATGTGTAAAATTATTTATGTATTATGATGAAGATGAATGAAGATGTGTACTGCAACGATATGGGGAAATATTCCAGATGAGATGTAGATATATTGAACTGGGGTGTGATCTGTGACATGTGCGAGACATGACTCATGTATTTTATCCCCAGGGTCATGTTTGATTCATTGAGCGCAAATGGATAAACTAATACCAAATTATCAAGATCAACCATGTTTTTATTTAATTTATGAATTATTTATTATTATTTTTGAATATGCAAGTTTACACCAACACATAAAATAATAGAAAAATAATTAATAGATTAAATCAAATTAAGATGTGATGAATGTTTTCTATTTACTATATATTTAAGTCATGAGTGTGATCACATAATATGCACATATCAGATAGAAAATTAATTCATTCATCAAGACATAACAAAAACCCTCAAAAAAAATTAAGTAATAACACTTTTCGTTGTTTGAATTTGAAAACAATTGGCTTCATGGGGTGCTCATCAGCCATAATTGAGGGTTCCTCTTACTAATGAGGAGTTTTTATGAAAGAGATGGGTTGACTTAACTAAATATGAAACAAATAAGTAGCCATAACTTTATTTTTTTCACTTTAGAGGTAAAGAGTTGAGTCAATTAAGTTTTCAATTTCTAAAAGCTAAGACTTCACTAAACAATTCAAGGAGATGTGGGTTAATATAGTTAGCCAGTCAAATACCTACCTTGAAACTATTGAAGTAGTGGTGTATCCCTAACTTGGACTATGAAGAGATATTTTAGGGATCCTTTCCAATAGAATAATCAAGTGACTGAGTATTATAAATCTATTAGTAAGGGATACCAGTGTTTGATAAGATAGTGGGAAACATATAATTATTTAATTAATCAGTAATAATGAATCAGTAAACAAGATAAATTACTAATCTAGTTAAATTTTATTTTTTATAAAATTACAAGTAATACCACAGATACACTATGATTACTATTGTAAAAAGAACATTTCATCACCAGTGTGAATTTCCAAGAGTAGTATAAGAACTTTCACAAAGTACTATAATAAAATAATCTCTATGTGTTGGAGTCCCCAATACCTGTTAAGCCACTTCAGGAAGTGAAGGTGTGAAAGATGCTTACATGAGACTCATGTGTGGCACATTTGATTTTCACATCATAATTCTATTATCAATGTTTGATGTGTTATGGAAAACATCAGGACATTAATGGTTTAACATGTTATCTCATCTCTGAGAAGCAGCAAGGAGAAAGTGAAGTGATAAATGAATGGGATGATGGTTACATTGAATACATGTAAATTGAAAGAAGGATCACAATATTTCAATTCATCCCATTATTATATATTTATCATCCAATTACTCCAGTTTCATTTAGTATTATAAAATTAATAGTATAGAGAAAAATGATTCATTGCCTTTTGGGTAAGGTTCTCCAAGTTAATAATAACTTAAAGAATGTATAATCTTTAGTTCTTATGGTGAAAAGGTTGAATGAAAAGGTGATAAGTACAATGGAAAGTGTGATTTCAAAGGTAAATTTACAATTACTTTCAAAATAAAATAGGAATATCAATATACATGATGTTATTTTCTCACATGTCATGTGATAAGTCTATGGAAGATTAAATGTAACGAATTGAAGTAAAATCAAGTAGAGACTTCCATTTAGTGTATATTCATCATTTTATGTGGCGTTTCTGTCATATTTATTGGTTATTATATACAATATTCTTATCAAATATGTGTATTTAAATAAAGTAACCATGTAAGAAAAGAAATGTTACGATAAGTAAGGTGAATTTTCTAAGCAGTTGAGAAAGGGTGATTCTGAAGTCTACAGTGAGAAGTATACAAATTCTAATTTCTGATATTAATGATTCTAGTTGAAATTTTATTGAATATAACCAAAATATTTATCTCATGTGTCCATTGGAAATAAGTAAAAATTATTCCATTTTCTTAATGAATGTTATTTGGGGTGTTTGATACTCAACTAATAGTTCGGTAATGCTTGAATCATTAGAAATAATTGATGAATATAAGACTCATTTGTACTTTTTTGTGGAAATATGTTATCCCAAATAGGTTAAATACCCTGAGATAGGGGGGGTGAATTAGGGTATGACAGATTAAAAAAAAATTCTCCTTCAGATCTTATTTCATCTTTAAATAAAACACTTTTTTCTCACTTTCCCATAGTAAAATATGAGTAGAAATAAAAGCATGCATGAGACACATTAATTTTACTTAGTTCACACACACTGGGCTATATCCAATGAGAATACATAGATAATGTTCTTATGTACCAAATCTACCAAAGTGAACTAATTTTAAAAAGTTTGGAGAGGACTCACTATCCCTCTTGGTTCACTACCGTCCACAATTTGAAAGTTCACTTATCTCTCAACTGAAGTGTGATCACCACTCCTTTAGAAGATTTTTTTTGATCACATGAATCAATATAATTTAAAATTAATTTGGTTCATCATGAATCTATATTTTTATTCACTTTATGAATATCTCTTTACCATAAAATTACTGGTCAATCCCTTCTAATTCATATAAGATTTAATTTCTTGAAACCCCTTTCCCAAATTTTGTGAAACTACCCAATTATTCATGAATATTTTCAAACCTTCATAAAATTTTTCCTTATATGAAACTCAAAAAAATTCATGAAAATTTATAAGATTTTATGAAACTCACAACTATTTGTGAAACTTTAACTTTTACAAAACTTTTGTCCCTTACAAAATTGATATTCTTATGAATCCTTTGAGAAAGGAAATCTTTTGCAAAATTCATTCAAGAATTAAAAGCCTTTGGATTTTCATTAAGGATTACTCACTTTAAATTAGGGGGGGGGGTAGACACCATTTATAGATGTTTTATCCCCTTTATGAAACTTTTAATCCCACCATAGCCTTTTCACAAAATTATTCATACTTATTCGTGAAACTCCCTATCTTCACGAAACCACATGGAAATTTTCCATTCACAAAACTTATCACAATCATGTAACTTACCATATTTCCTTCAAGACTCATCCATCTTCTACGAAACATTATTTTATGAATCTAAAAAAATTTAAAAATTACTAAAAATTATTGAATTCCACATCTTTTCCATATTTTCATGAGGCAACCCTAGAAATGAAACTTTTATGAAACTTATGCATCCTCCAAATTTTATACCTAAAAAATTTGGCCAACATTGGAAAATAGTGCCACTTTATACATGAAACTTCCTAAACCACTTCCAAAGCTTCCAAATATCTTTATTAGATCTTTTTCAACATAAATTATCAATAATAAATATGAAACTCCACAACTAACCTTATCAACCTTCTTTTTCAACAAATACAATCTACCCAAAAACACAACAAAGTTACCTTAAGGGATTTTTTACCCGCACACTATAATTCTTTGTCTAGTAAAACTAAATAGTTTTCAAGGATATACCCAGTATGGTTTATAATATTTTAAGTTAAAGAACTTAGGTGTTATCGACACATTTACTTGTTTAGATTTGGATGAAGAAACTTTTATAAATAAAGGTAAGCCAAAAATATTTCAGAATTAGTTCAACTAGAGAGAGTGAACTATTCCAAGGTTAAGATGGTGGTAATCATACTTCATAATATTCCTTTAAGTGTTTTTAAGGAATGTAAAAGTGAATTATGAAATATTCATGGTTATAAGATATAAGTTTCTTTATACCTGTGTTCTAAAGAATATATTGAACAAGAATTCATCGATCATGTAATATAGAGTGGGTTTATTCTTGAACTCACATTTCTTTATTCACATAAAATCCATGATGTTAGAATAAAGGATGATCAATTTTGAGTCTAACATGAAAACATTGACCATTAAAATGTAGCGCATATCAATTCCTAAATGCACATTTACTTATCCACATCAAATTCATGATGTAAGTAAAAGGAGCATCAATGATGAGACTCATAGTCATTGCAAGAACTTCCATTTTTTTGAGACATGATTCTCAAATAGACGTGTTATCCTATTACCATATACCAAATATACTTAAAAATAGACATCATATGAGTTATGGTATGATATAAATCCATCATTTCATAAGAACACGTGTTTAGATGCAAAGTGTTTATTAAGGATATAAACAAAATTTCATCAATAAGAAACAAAATGTACATCTAAAGTAATTATCATAAAGGTTTCTAAGGATATTATAGAAATCACCATGATAGAAAAGTCTATAGTCAAGTAATAGACTATATTTATATAAAAGGGTGCAAATATCTATTTTAGATAGTGGGAGAAAGATAGAATTAGGTTTAGTCAATGATGGAGATGCACAAGTGGTTGACATAGGAACAAGTTACACAAGTGTTTGTGGAAATGAAATGTTCCAGAGACACATATTACATAAGAAAGTTAAAACCATAATGGTGGTTTTACATTAACCGAGGAATTTGATACTTTATTCATTGAGAATAATGAATCCTACAAGTAACCAGTATATGTAAATTTTCTAAGATTGACAAGTTCAATTAAAATTTAATAATGGTTTCCATATATCAAAGTACATGTGCTTATTATTTTTAATGTTTCATATATTGATACTATGGTGTTATTCAAGATAAGAAATACATTTATGGTTAAGTTTGGACCAATGTGGCATGATTAATAGTTGAAATACATAAGATTCTAGACATATTCTATGGTAGAGCCTTTGACCCAATTATAATGCTCAATCCATTAGAATTTTACTTATTGTAGCTACTTTATACGATCATTTTATTTAGATTTGGATGTCTAGAACAACTTTCTTTGAAACTGTCTATACGATACAACTAAAAAGATTTGGTGACACCATATCATGCCAATAAGGGGTTAAAGTTACTGAAACCAAGTTTTGGATTGAAGTAAGCAATAAGATAATATAATATTCATTTGGAATGAATTTTTTCCATATAACTACAAGTGGTTAGTGGGAGCTCCATTATTTTCCATGTAAAATATGTTTGATAAAATATGAAAAAAACTATTAGTCTTATAGTTAGTTAAGACCAGAATGTAAGTGAATCTATTGAAATTGACTTAAAGTATCAACCTATTTTTTAGGGAACAAAATATTCTTAGATATATATAATGGTTTGCTTAGGCTAAGAAATAGTACATATACTGATAAGGTATTGAAAAATAAAAGTTAGAATAATTTGAGAGAGAATTGTTTCCAATTTCACATGGCATAAATCTCTCCAAAAAGACATGTATGGGACATAATGGGAGATTAATATGGTAAATAAAATTCCATATGATTCTGTGATGGATCAATCCCATTTTCCATTCTATGTATTATATGTGATATTGACAACATATACTTTATGGTTGGTAAATATTAGTTATATCTAGGATAACTACATAGGAATCAGTCAAAAATATCCAATTATACTTTAGAGATAACAAAAGATATATTCCTAATACTTGGATAGGAAGGGACACTAGTTTAAGGGGGCACAAACTGGTCTTCATTTAGATCAATATGATATTATATAATATTTAGGATAAGGTAAATAGAAATAGATGCTCATTCAAGCCAGTGGTATCCATATCTACAAATATCAAGTGTGTTGTGGCTTCTGATGTTGCAAAATAAGTAGTATAAAATATGCAATGATTTGTTCAAGTTCTTGGAATCACACCTGGTTAGTAATTTTTTTTCATGATATAAATTATGATAATTCTACTCTTGGTACTATCCAAGATGTTATGTTTTTAAAGGGGACAAAAATGAATACAATTGGGGATATCATTTCTTGAGGAGTATTACTCAAATAGGTGAAGTCACAGATATTAGAGTAGCCACACAATAGAAATGTGGAAGTCCCAACAACTAAATCCATTACTCAAAAAATCATGATCTTATCATGTGATATATAACAAGTATAGTTTGCATGTTGGGTCTAGTTAAAGTTGGAGTGTTGTAAAAGTGGGTTCCCTAGAACCAAATTGAATAGTGCTTTTTTGATTACCACATCATGTATACAGTGAGTTATGCATGATTTATGCTTACCAAAATAGTATTGATATTTTTCGTGCTCACTATTTACATGGAAATTTCAAAAAATTATTTGTCATGTAAAAAGGTTATATTAGTTCCTAGTCTATAATGAGAACATTGAGATACCATGATAGTAATCTTAAACTTATGTTATATGGTCTAGAAACATCATACTAACAGGACATGAATGATGTGTGAACATTAGGTGATGGGGGATTATAAGCATTGACACTTCATTTCATGAAGTTCACAATTGATGATCTTGAGTTAATGAGATCTTGAGGATTGACCCGGTAATAGGAACACCACAAATTTCAAGTGTAATTGGTAGTTACTATTTGTGAACATGTGTAATGGTCTTATGACTTGATATTATTATCAGTGTATACTATTTGATTATATAATTTGATGCAAGATGAAAACTATGAAATTGATGTTGTATTGAGGTATCTTGTATTGGGTATGCCATTAATGGTAAGGCATTGATTGAATAATCAATATATAATTTTTACTTCTGAAAGAAAGTGATATATCAAGCCCAGTCGATTATGATGGTAGTATCTTCACTAAATCCTTGACCATGGTAGATAAAGGTAATTCCTTCTAGTAAGGTCAAAAAATAATAAATCAAGAAAAGATGATTCCAAAAAGTGTGTGTTATACTTTATGAGATATCGTGTGACAAATAGATTATATTTTATGTCGTGTATTCATAGGAAATGTTATAATTGCTATGAATTTTACCTATATCCTTAGGGGAATTTATGGGTAGCTATAACCCACTCCTAGTCTTTGAATAATATCCACAACTATCAAGATATGGTCATAGAGGGTCACACACTAAGTGTATTAAAAATTCTATCTGATTCTACTGAATAGGATTTTAGGATATGGTGGGTCACGCCAATGGGTTCAAGAGATGTTTGAGAATATAAAATCACCCTAGAATAAATAAATTCATATAATTTAAATTTATAATAATTAGTATCAAATTATTTCTTAAATGTATTCACAAGATTTTAAGTGAATACATGGGAAAATATTTAATGAACAAATATTATTTTAATATTCAAGATTTGTTTAATATTTGAAGTAATAACAAGTTGAGTTAAAGAATCACTTTTACCACGTAATATATTTATTTCATGAAAATGGTAAAAATATAAATGATATTTATGGCTTAGTAAAATAGTCATAAATTGTTGTTTATAACTTATTTATTAGGTAAAACATATTTAGGGACTAGAGATCCATTTTTGGGTATTTTTTACCTAGCTATATAAGTGTGAAGAGCCTCTAATTTGTGGTAATATTCAATGAATGAATTTGAGAGCCTCTCTCTCCTCTATCCAACATACTAGAGAGAGAAACTCTTGATCTAAGATACTGATCTGAGTTCTATTTCATGGATTGAAGGATCAATGTAACAGTGATCATTAGAACATAAACGACTATTTCAAATCTCCATGATAGCACCCATATTTTGACAATAGATTCTCCCACAGACTTTCAAAGCATGCATGGATGATCTAGAGGGATTTGAATTCTGTTCCTTAGAGAAATGGTGTTCGAAGATGATCATTTTTTTAACATGTTTCAAATGGAACGATGTAATGTTTTATTTAATTTTTATTCATAATGACTTCATGTGAGATGATTGTCTTTTGTACCGGGATGCACATCACTAGAGATGATGTAGTTACATTGATCAGTGATGAAATTTTTTAATTTCCCAACCCATCTGCTTACACTATGCACCCCTATACCTTAAATTATGATATATATTTCATTTCTTATTACATAAGGTGTTTCAAAATGGTTAGATATAAATTAAATGGAAAATAATTTTTCATTAATTTATGTTTTTACCTATGGAATTTTAATTTTCATAAGTTACACTAAATTAATTGATATTCATTTGATAAATGTGGTGAAGGTTGTATTTTTTATGCATTTTATATGCCTCTAATAAAGAAAAACTAAACAATAAAACCTATCCATAATCAATTGAGATAGGACTTTGATAATTAAAATGAAATGAAATGAAAAAACTACAAATTATTTATTAGTTATTCTTATTCTATTTTTATAAATAATCAAAAGTATCAATCAAAAACTTTTTGCCTAAAAAAATTCAACATTTATATGAATCTTGGATATAATATAAAGGATTTACCATGAACGTAATTGTGTTTACAAATAATGAAGTAAATATAATAGGTATAGATAGTTCTTTGAATAGGGAGTTCACAATCCAATTGGTACCAAATGGTGTAATTCTCAATCCATTTATATAGTTTAATATCATTATTGAAATAGGTTTCAAATTTTTATAACACTCCTTAAGAATTATGGCATGACTATTTTAATTCTACACTTTATAATGTTCATTTCCACCTCCCCATAATATCCATGAAAGTTAAATTTTTTAGAATTTAATTATATCATAGTTTAAACCTTATTTATGATTCATAAATGACAGCTTAGGTGGAAGAATCAAATTAACCAATAATTTTCTCAAAAACTACTTTCAACATTACATCATATAGTTTGATTATTTACAATTTATTGTATGGGATATAGTTAAAACAACTTTATCTATTATGAATTTAGGGAATACATTAATCAATTTACCACATTTACTAAATAATCAGATACTTTGTACCTACCTTAAAATATTTCATATAATTATAACATTTTGTGGTACAATATAAAAAGTACTTTATATATATAGTTATCATTTTATTCTTATCAATTTTTTATCAAATTATTTACAGAAAAAATAAATATTCATTCACATGGATTTATGTGTGAATTTTTGGGGATTTTTATCATTGAAAATTATTATAACTTAATAATATATAATCTTAATCAACGAGTGGTTCCTAAAAACATTTCAATATTATTCAAGCTACAAATTATTCTTATATAATATCCATCAAACAAATATATATACATACAATACCTTTGTTCATGAAATCAATTATAGATATAGAATATGGAAGAAGTTAATACCATATTGATCAACTTATTTATTATCGATTATCTAAGTAGACTAATCAAAATAAATGAATACATCACATATTATTCACCCAAGTTGATGATGAAATCACATGGGAGGGAAAATCCAATATTGGCTATGAAAATATCTCTACATGATTAATATCATACCTAAAAACCCTTTATTTTTCTGATTCTTAAGAATAAAATAAGATGGGTATCAAAATATGATAATTTACATGTAGGTAATCTTTTTAAACTCATACATGGGATTACTATATACTATTCACCCTGATTATGCAAAGAAATACACATGTGACGTTCAATGTAGTAAACCCAATGTGAATCAATCTATATAACAATTTTAACTTGTGTCCCATGAGTAAAATCTATATTCCTGTACAAGTTCCTACTCATGTTAATATTATAATTTCATTACAACCAATTATTTTACATGATGATCACTAATTAAGGGTTTTGATATAAAAAAATTCACATCACATACTTTTTTGAATAACTCATGATATAATTCTCACATAGACAATACAAGTTGAGTTTAAGTAGAAATATATCTCCATGCCTTAAGAAGAAGAAAATAAAATTTCCATGTGTTGCAATACTAATCACACATTGAGCGATGTATATTCCTAAAAAACATTTATCAGTATGGTGACATGGTGGTGAGAACCTCCCTCTGGGTGTAGGCCGTGGATTTTACACATTGCTCTCAAAAAGGGTTTTGAAACCTCAAAATACATTTTGAGGGTCCTATGGGAACTTTTTGGACTCGAAAAATATCCTGATAAGGGATATTCACTATAAAAATGGATGTAGTTCACTTCACATGCTTCGATTTGACTGGTCTTGGAGCCAAAATGGTATTACAGATCCAAATTTATGACTGTTTTAAGTCGGGTTTCATTTCACCATGAAAGAAATTTGGTAAAGGAAAATTATAGTGTGATGTTCATGAAGACTGTGTAATTTTCACACATCCTATAACGACCCGAATCCGGAGCCCCTCCACTGGTGCCCCGTACCCGATTCGCCACATGACCTCAAGCACGTTTCCCCGAACGCCAGAGGCTGCCGACTAGCAACGAGGGCCTTGGTGAGTCGGTGGGGAAACTATGCCCTCAATTTGTAAGGTATACAGCGAAAAAAAATAGTCAATAGCGGAAGCAGTAACAACATGCATAACAACAGAAACCAAACAACGGAAGCAATGAATATATATAGCAATGATGACAATGATGCAGCAGGTACAAGTATCTATGGAAAGCAGCAAACATGACAACGTGCTGGAATACAACTGAAAAAAAGTGCAAAAGAAAAACAAAAATAAACTCCTCAGCATCACGAGCCCCCGCTCGGTCCCATGCTCTCCATCTCCAGCGCAATCAATATCCTGAAGTAGAAGGGCGATTTCCCTTATCTATACCTGCTGCAACATAGTCTGCTTGGGCCCAAAAGCATGGCCCAAACAGGGTGTGAGATACAATCCCAGTAGGCCATCACCCAAAGATTTGTGCCCAACAGTCAATGAATACAAGGAAAGTAATAAAACAAGAGCAGTAAACAGGAAAGCACAAGTAGCTACAATCCACTGTTCTAACAAATAGAGTACACGAGTAAACAGCCAGCAACAAGAAGAAAACAGGTAACCCTCTGGGCATCTCTCACAGCCTAACCCCTATGGTTCAACCTATAAGTACTAGCAACCCTCTAGGAGGCACACACAGTCTCACCCCTCTGGTTCAACTATGAAATTAATAGACTCTATGGGGAATCACTCACCGTCAATTCCCTCTATAGTCTCGTATCGTGCTAAAGGCTCTCTGGGGAAGCACTCAATGTCTATTCCCCCTATGGCCCGCGTCGAGGAACTATAGACTCTCTGAGGAAACACTCAACATCAATTCCCCCTGTGGTCTCATATCTTAATTAAAAGAAACTATGGAGAAGCCCTTCCGTCAATTCTACCTTTGGTCTACTACTCTAGGTTCTCACAGTCCTGAGTGAAACTAAACATGCTCAGCGCACGTGTACATCGTCCAAGTAAACCTCAAGAACTACTTGGCTATCAACTAAGGCTCAGCAGCATAACAAGGCAACAGTCCACAATCCTACAACTAGGCATGGCAACTGGAAAAACACCAAATAGGCAGAACAAGCATAGAAAACATCCAAGGTACAGTAAAGCTACCATAATCACAGGAAAAACATCTAATCTAGCAATCAAGCAAAGCAGGCAATACAAAAAGGGAAAAATAGGAACACACAATACCCCGTTCAAGGGTATTGGTGGGATTTGCACAAAATATTCATCAAATTTCTACAGAAAGGAACAAACCACCTACCTCGATCCTAGGAGATCGATATAAGTGAACCACGACGATAGATTCCCCTTGGAACAACGTAGATTTGAGAAAAAGCACAAAACACTCATCCTATGATAACTTGGAAACCAGGAGAAATCAAGAGACAAGACTCAAGCAGAAGGGAGAGCTCACCACTGCGATTCTAACACAATCGACCGCGCTCGAATCGGAGAACATATGAAGAGGTGGGAGCTCGTCGAATGTCCGGCCGTACGGTCGCTCTCGTGCAGACGAAATGTGGAGGAGAAGATGAAATTGGAGGTTAGCCACGACCCCGGTCCGTTTAATGAAAAAAAAGAAAATACACGGTGTGTACTTCTTGAGTACACGACGTGTACTTTAGTTTTCCATACTCCGCTTTAACCGGCCTCCACCTCACCCTTACACACCGTGTGTGTGGCCCGGACACGGCCAACACACGGTGTGTACTCAGAAAGTACACGGCGTGTACTTTGAAAATTTCAAGAAAATTAATTTTTCTTAAAAACTCCATAAAAAGGAAAAGCATACCTTTAAAGAAGATATGGGTTCTTACAAACTTCCCCCCTTAAAGAAATTCATCCCCAGATTTCCCTAACGAGATAGAGAAGAAGAAACCCCGAACAGCTCTGACCATTGCGACCATACATCGGCCTAGCTCTCCCAGGTCTCGTCCTGTACTCACCCGTGCTGCCATAACACCCATACCAGAGGAACAGACCACCCGCAGAGAACCTTCATACTGTGATCGACAATCCGGATAGGATGCTCCTCCAACGATGCATCCGCTTTAAGCTCAACTTCATCGGGCTGAAAAACGTGAGACGAGTCTGAAAAGTAACGTCGGAGTTGAGAGATGTGGAAGACGTCGTGCATGGCTTGATACCTCTGAGGTAGCTGCAACCGATAGGCGACCAGACCAACTCTCTTCAAGACCTCAAACGGCCCGACGTACCGTGGTGAAAGATTACCCTGTCTTTGAATCCTCTTGTGTCCCAACCTCAGTGCGACACGCAGGAAAACCTAATCACCGACCTCGAACTCCAGAGGTCGTCTCCACTGATCAACATAAGACTTCTGTCGAGACTAC
The DNA here is from genome assembly GCA_963277665.1 of Viscum album. Lineage (NCBI taxonomy): Eukaryota > Viridiplantae > Streptophyta > Magnoliopsida > Santalales > Viscaceae > Viscum > Viscum album. The sequence goes on from OY728151.1 coordinate 1,998,631,180, forward strand.
TCTGTATCTATCCTTTTCCGAATCAGCTCTATCTTCTCTGAAGTCTCCTGAACAAGATGAGGTCCCAGCAAAGCTATCTCTCCTACCTCTAACCAGCATAAGGGTGATTGGCATGACCCACCATACAAATCCTCGTATGGTGCCATCTGAATGGTCGCCTGGAAACTGTTGTTGTAAGCGAACTCCACCAGAGGGATATGATTCTCCCAAGAACCTCAAAAGTCTAGGATGCAAGCTCAGATCATATCCTCAAGCACCTAGATTGTGCGCTCGGACTGGCCATCAGTCTGGGGATGGTATACTGTACTCAAAAGTACCTGTGTACCCAAGGCCTTCTGAAGTCCTTTCCAGAACCAAGAGGTAAAACGCGCATCCCTATCTGAAACGATGGAGTGTGGGACTCCATGCAGACGAACGATCTCCTGGATTTAAAGTCATCCCAGATCATCAACACTGAAGGTCTCCTTGATCGATAAAAAGTGAGAAACCTTTGTAAGACTGTTGACAAAAACTAAAACAACATCGTTCCCTCGAGGTGACCTTGGCAACCTAGTCACGAAGTCCATCACAACGTTGTTCCACTTCCACTCCGGAATGGGTAGCTACTGTAAAAGGACTGCTGGTTGTTGATGCTCTGCTTTCACCTGCTGACAAGTAGAAAATCTCATGAAAAAACTAGCAACATCCTTCTTCATACCTGGACACTAATATTGGCAATGAAGGTCCCAGTACATCTTGGTGATGCCGGGATGAAATTCCCAAACAGAGGAATGAAAATCCCGGATCAGATCCTCATGTATGTCTGCTGGCACCCATACGCGTCCCTGGAAATGGAAGATCTCATCCTCACCCACTGTCCATCCGGGAAGAGGGTCCTCTCCTGATATGCTCTCCCGCAGGACTACGCCTTATGAGTCTGATAGTTGCCTCATCCTTACCCGATCAAGTAGTGTAGAGGTAACAACTACAGAAGATAGGAAGGTCTATCCCTGTCTATCGTGCACCTCTAGATGCATCTCAGAGAACAGAGCCATCAGCTGCCACTCACTGCTGACCTCCTGAACTTCCTGAATCTGAGTTCTCCTACTCAACGCCTCAGCCACTGCGTTGCCCTTACCCGGCGTATAGGAAAGCTCTAAGTCAAAAGACTGTAGATACTCAACCCACCTGTGTTGCCTCAGATTCAGATCACGCTGAGTGAAGATATACTTGAGACTCTTGTGGTCAGTGAAGACCACAGAGTGCTCTCTCAGAAGATAATTTCTCTAACAGCACAAGGCATGAACAATAGCCGCCAACTCCAGATCATGCGTCGGGTAGTTCCTCTCATGTGGCCTCAACTGCCGAGACCCGTACATAATGACTCCATCCCCCTCCATAAGCACAGCTCCCAGCCCGATACCTGAAGCATCATAGTAAACAGTGTAGCTCTTGCCTGGATCTGGCAAGACTAGTATCAGTGCTAATGTCAACCTCCATTTTAGCTCCTGAAAGGCTGACTCACAAGAATATGACCATAAGAACTTCTCCCCCTTCTTAGTCAGACCTGTCAAAGGTGCTTCTAGACGAGAAAGGTCCTGAATAAAGTGTCTGTAGTATACAGACAGCCCTAGGAAACTTTGTACCTCAAAGACGTTCTTCGGATGCTCCCATGAAACTACATATCTCACTTTCTCTGGGTCCACTAATACTCCTTCCTCAGAGATGACGTGACCCAAGAAGTGAATCTGATCCATCCAGAAGTGGCACTTTGAGAGTTTAGCATAAAGCCAATGCTCTCTCAGTGTACTCAGAATGATCTCAAGATGTGTGGCATGGTCGTGTCGAGTGTGAGAGTACACCAAGATATCGTCCATGAAGACCATGACGAAAGAGTCCAAGTAAGGATGGAACACTCGGTTCATCAGTGCCATGAAAACTGCAGGTGCGTTCGTGAGGCCGAACGGCATGATGGTATACTCGTATAGACCATACCCGCTCTCGAAGGCTGTCAGAGGTATATATGATGGTCTAATGCGAAACTGATGGTAACCGGACCTCAAGTCGATCTTCGAGAACACCCTGGCTAATCAAAGCTGATCAAAAAGGTCGTCAATTCTCGGCAAAGGATATCAGTTCTTGGCCGTCAACTGGTTCATCTTCCGGTAATCCACACAAAGCCGAAGGGTACCGTCTTCCTTCTTTGAAAATAGGACAGGCGAACCCCAAGGAGCAGTACTGGGTCGGATGAAACCCTTAGCCTGTAGCTCCTCCAACTGCTTCTTGAGCTCCTGCAACTTAGGTGTGGCCATCCTATAGGGAGGAATGGACACCGGTGCCACTCCTGGCACGAGCTCAATAGAGAATTATACCTCACACTCCAAAGGAAAACATGAAAATTCCTCTGGAAAGAAGTTCCTAAAACGATCCACCATTGGAGGAAAGTCCAATTGCGGAGTCCCCTGATCATCCAGATAAAGACTAGCAATCTGGGCCATCACCCCTCCTAGCCCAAGATGCTCGAGTCCCGCCTGACTCGCCCGAATGTCCCATTTGCCTCTATGAAGAAAAGATTCACCCTCTGGTGAGATGAAACTGACTCTGCGGCGATAGCAGTCGACGACTTCCTGGAAGGGAATCAACCAATCCATTCCAAGGATGACATCATAGACTGTCATCTCTAGGACATAGAGATCCCATAAGAAGCGATACCCTGAAACCTCAAGAGGGCACTCTCTACACTGGCGTACACTAGATGTCCCCGTCCCCAAAGGTGTATCTAGTGTCAACGAGTAGGCAGAAGAAAAGAAGCAGAGTCCAAGGCTCTCCACAATAGCAACAGAGATAAAGCTATGCGTAGCACTAGTATCGAAAAGGGATGAAGATAAAACTGAGGCTACCAAAATCGTACCTCGAACAGTAGAAGGGTCAGGATCCTGCTCCTGATAAGTCTGCTTCACGGCGAAAGACTGTCCTACACCGCGGACTTGTGCCCATGACTAACCACTCTGAGATGAACCTCCCTGCTGGTGCTGAGGGACTGGTGGCTGACTGCCACAGCCTCAACCTCCACCTCGGCCCGAATGGCCAGAAGAACTCCAGTTCCCTGACTGGTGGGAGACTGGTGGGGATACTCCTGAACGAGGAGTCATGGAAGAACCCCGGTCACCAGCTGCTGGTGAGAAAACCTAACAGAAACGCTGAAGGTGACCCATCTTGCCGCAAGATCAGCACTCCAAGGGGTCCCTCTGGCACTGTGGCCTCGTGTGCCATGACCGGCCACACCGGTAGCATATCACCTTGCTTCCTGACGATGCATCTCGCTTCCTCGGATCACCGCGTGTAGGCTCTCTATGACACTTCTTGCTATCATCTGGAGGCAAACTAGCTCTGGAAGCAGAACCGCCCTGGATCACAGCTCCAGAGTCTCTCAGATTGCGCTCCGCAATCAGTGCCTGGTTGACGATGGAAGTAATGGAAGTCAGCTGGAAGAGATTCACCTATGAGCGGATCTCCTGCCTGAGACCATCCTCAAACTTTCTTTCTAGGAACACCCAACTCCCATCCCAGAGGGGTGTGACGCACTGCAGCTCGGTGAAACGAGTGGAATACTCCATGAATGAAATATTACCCTACTCTAAGCTCATGAACTCTCGGGCTCGGTCGACCCTCAGGGTCTCCGGGTAGAAGTAGTCGTAGAACACGCACTGGAACTCCTCCCAAGCCATAGCCTGATGATGAACCGCCTGTGAGATCACGTCCCACCACCTATTGGCGGAGTCTCGGAGAATGTAGGTGGCGAGCTTAAACTGCCTCTCCGGAGGTGGCTCTAGATGCTCAAAGATAGTTAGCATGGCTTCCAACCATGAATCTGCAGCCTGAGGTCCTACTTCCCCTGAGAATGTGGGAGGATGCTGCTGCTGAAAAACCCGCATCAAGTCTGCCATAGACGTGGCAGGAGGAGGCTCTCCCTGGAAGGCCTGCATCATCCTCATAAAACCTTCCCTGAACTGCGCGTCAGCGCCTGCAACTAGTATGATAGCCGGTGCCAAGGCTGGACCGACTGGAGGATCAGCAGGAAGTCCCTGATCAGCCCTGTCTGGTGTCTGATCACTGCCTGACGATAGACGTACGACCAGAGGACGTCTCAGAGGCATAGCTTTGAAAGATCAAAAGTACACCTTGGATCAGAAAAACAAGGATAGAGAACACAAGAGTACTAAACGGGAACAGGGTAAGAAAACACAAAAGATTACAAAACACAAATACACAGCGTGTATAAAAACTACATGGCGTGTCTTCTTAAACCACTGACATGGGCGTGTACTCCTGCCCTACAAGTCACGTAACACCTCAACTACATAGCGTGTTGACCCCAACACACGGCGTGTACTTGAAACTATTCCCCTACCTGAGTCTCTTTACACGACTAACCCACACGGTCCGACTCAACCTAAGACTACACGGCATGTTTTAAACAAACACGACGTGTACTAGACAAGGCTTCGGCGGCCCGTTTTGTTAAGCACACGACCGTCTATACGGCTGAACCTTACACGGCATGCTCCGAACAAACACGGCGTGTGGAAAAGAAGGTAAAGCCGACCCGTGTTGTTTGTAACACGGACAGGTACCTGGACAGGACTACACAATGTGTTCCCTATGGACACGGCGTGTTCTACCCGAGCTTCCCCAGCACGTGTTGTTAGTGACATGGCTGGGTACACGGCTCCAAACTCACACGGCGTGTACCTGTCGTACACAGAGTGTTACCGAAGTTACTTCCACGACACCGTGTTCTGATCACACGGTCAGTGAAACGACCTGAAAACTACACGACGTGTATCCAAAAAGTACACGCCGTGTATTCTGGGTTTTTCTAGGCAGTAGCTCAGAAACTGCTCGGACTCCCAGAAACACTAAAAAAAGGTAGAGAGGTGCCAAATTCCGATCCGTGAGGGCCTATAACACCTCAAGAACCAAAATTTGGCATTAATTTTAAGCAAGGAACAAAACAACAGTTTTCTAACATGAAAATAGAGAATCTATCAAGCATCTATCATAACAGCATGCATAATATACACAGAGTCTATCACAATAGCATGCAAACGCTAATACACCCTAGATGGCATGTCAAAAATGCATGACATGTGATTTCTACAAGTGCCTATATGATGCATGAGATGGAATACCCTCATCTCATCAGGTTGCGACAGAAATAGAACCGAAATATTAAAACAATAACTGCACAAGTTATGCGAATCACTCTAGGTGAAAACATATCAACCATAAAACTCAAAACCACCAAAAACTACAATTAATGAGGTAGTATGGATTTTCCCTATACACGGGTTAGCTACTCCCGAGCACAGCTTAGTACCAAGTACCGAATCCGTCCTATCCCTGGCTAAAGTCTCCAAACAGTAAGGCAAGAGAAAAGAACTCCTCTGATAGCACTTTGTAACGACCCGAATCCGGAGCCCCTCCACTGGTGCCCCATAACTGGTTCACCACATGAATTCAAGTGCGTTTCCCCAAATGCCAGAGGCTGCCGACTAGCAGCGAGGGCCTTGGTGAGTTGGTGGGGAAACTATGCCCTCAATTTGTAAGGTATACAGTGGAAAAACAACAGTCAACAACGGAAGCAATAACAACATGCATAACAACAGAAACCAAACAGCGGAAGCAATGAATATATATAGAAATGATGAAAATGATGCAGCGGGTACAAGTATCTATGGAAAGCAGAAAACATGACAACGTGCTGGGATACAACTGAAAACAAGTGAAAAAGAAAAAAAAATAAACTCCTCAGCATCATGAGCCCCGTCTCTATCCCATGCTCTCCAGCTCCAGCGCAATCAAGATCCTGAAGTAGAAGGGCGCTTGCCCTTATCTATACCTACAACAACATAGTCTTTTTGGGCCCAAAAGCATGGCCCAAATAGGGTGTGAGATAAAATTCCAGTAGGCAATCACCCAAATATTTGTGCCCAACAATCAATGAATACAAGGAAAATAATAAAACAAGATCAGTAAACAGGAAATCACAAGCAGCTACAATCCACAGTTCTAACAAATAGAGTACATGAGTAAACAGCCAGCAATAAGAAGAAAACAGGTAACCCTCTAGGCAGCTCTCACAGCCTAACCCCTATGGTTCAACCTATAAGTACTAGCAACCCTCTAGGAGGCACACACAGTCTCACCCCTCTGGTTCAGCTATGAAATTAACAGACTCTCTGGGGAAGCACTCACCGTCAATTCACCCTATAGTCTCGTATCGTGCTAAATGCTCTCTGGGGGAGCACTCAACATCTATTCCCCCTATGGCCCGCGTTGAGGAACTACAGACTTTCTGAGGAAGCACTCAATGTCAATTCCCCCTGTGGTCTCATATCGTAATTAAAAGACACTATGGAGAATCCCTTCCGTCAATTCTCCCTTTGGTCTACTGCTCTAGGTTCTCATAGTCCTGAGTGAAACTAAACATGCTCAGCGCGCATGTACATCGTCCAAGTAAACCTCAAGAACTACTTGGATATCAACTAAGGCTCAACAGCATAACAAGGCAACAGTCCACAATCCTACAACAAGGCATGGCAACTGGCGAAATGCCAAACAGGCAGAATAAGCATAAAAAACATCCAAGGTACAGTAAAGCTACCATAATCACAGGAAAAACATCTACTCTAGCAATCAAGAAAAATAGGCAATACAACAAGGAAAAAACATGAACACGCAATACCCCGTTCAAGGGTATTGGTGGAATTTACACAAAATATTCATCAACTTTCTACAGAAAGACACAAACCACCTACCTCGATCCCAGGAGATCGATATAAGTGAACCAAGATGACAGATTCCCATTGGAACAATGTAGATCTGAGAAAACACACAAAACGCTCAACCTACGATAACTTAGAAACCAGGAGAAATCAAGAGACAAGACTCAAGCAGAAGGGAGAGCTCACCACTGCGATTCTAACACAATCGACCGTGCTCGAATCAGAGAACAGAAGAAGAGGTAGGAGCTCGTCGAAGGTCTGGCTGTATGGTCGCTCTCGAGTGGACAAAATCTGGAGAAGAAGATGAAATTGGGGGTTAGGCGTGACCCCGATCCATTTAATGAAAAAAAATGAAAATACACGGTGTGTACTTTCTTGAGTACACGGCTTGTACTTCAGTTTTCCATACTACACTTTAACCGGCCTCCACCTCACCCTTACACACCGTGTGTGTGCCCCGGACATGTCCAGCACACGGCTTCGAGCCGAAAAAGAGTACACGGTGTGTACTTTGAAAATTTCCAGAAAATTCATTTTTCTTAAAAACTCCAGAAAAAGGAAAAGCATACCTATAAAGAAGATCCGAGTTCTTACACATCCATGAGATATTGATGTAGTTTTTATACTGATGTATAACTAATCATATGATTGTGAGAAACATAAATCATTCATGGATCATTGACACGCCTCTCGTGCGGTTGTGAGAAACCTTGCTCATTTTAAGTTAGGATTCTACTCAAGTACCGTCTGGTGAAAATAGTGATTTAATTTTACCTTGGATCATTGACCGAAGTACTAAAAATTAGAAAAGGTCAATGCATCTCTTCTTCATAATGAATATATTAATTCTAAAGTTAATATTGATAGATCGAGACTATAGAAGGTTCACTAAACTATGGATGTTCACTATAGTGGAAACTTAGTGAATCACCACCTTTTCTCAAGCACTAGACAATTGAATTAATTTTTATTAGAATAGTATAATATATTTTTATCAGTTCTAAATATCCTGAGGACCCTAAATTCATTCATTATTTGTCTCTTTCTCTAATATTATTCTCCTTTCGCCTCATCCATTTCAACCTACCTTCATTATTTTTGATTTTTTTTCATTTTTATTTTGTTGTTTTTTCTTTATTTTGGTCACTCACACACACATTAAGCCATCCCTATGAAATCTATGTTGGAAACATGGATGTTCTGTTCATGAATTGGAGTATGGTTTGTGTTTGTTTTCAATCCTCAGTGGAAGTTTAGAACATGTACAAGCAAAGTGATCATACAGTTCAATCAGACAACAGTATTGAAGATGGCACTGTTTCCTAGTGTTTGCCAATTTTTTTTGGGCCTCAAAACTTGAAATATGGAGAAATGTGTTTTTGGAAAAGTTACTTGTGCGAAGAGGCCTTGGAGGCTTAGAAACTTGTGCGCCTGATGTTTTTCAGAATGATAACATGAAAATATGGCAAAAGAAAGAGGGTCGCGCAAGTATTGGTTTGGTCGCACAAGTGACTTGCACACCGTGAAATGACTTGCGCGCCGGTACCTTAGAGGATTGGAAATTTTCGCACCGTTTGACCATCGCGTTTTGATCATCAAAATATGGAAAAGTAAATAGGGGCACCCAAGATTGGAAGTTGTTCGCGCAAGTGTCTAGGAGGACAGAAGGGTTGCGCACCGAGACTTGCACGCCGAGGGAAGACTTGTGCGCTGCTACGCAGGGTATCCGAATGCCTATAAATAGAGGACCACCCCTCCTCATTCAAAACAAAATTTGGACTTGAAGAAATTAAGAGATCCTGTCACACAGGTGTTGAAGTCGCGCAATTGTTGGTGGGTCGCGCAAGGTGGAGTAGCGCGACAGTTGTTTGCTGCCCGTCCAGTAGTCGCGCAAGTGATTTGGTGATACTTGCGTGCCAGAATTGAAGTTGCGTGACAGGTTTCCATTAGGTTTCAAAATCGGCTTGAGTTGAAAATAAGTTGAGTTTCGCAAGTTTGGCTTTAAAGAAGATTGGATTGCTCAAGTGTTGAAGGTGGACTTGCGCGACAGTTATAACTTGCGCACCGTCCTTGAAAGTTTTGCGCCACCTTGGAGTTGCGTGCCAGGTGCTGTTGAGGCTTTCCAGTTGTCTTGGTGCTGTATGAAAGTTGTATATCAGTTCACAGGTGATAGTTGGACTTCAATAGAGCATCCACATAATGCAGAGGATGCATTCATTGATCAATGATGAAGAGACCTTCACGTCTATAAATTGAGTGGGACTTCACCAATGACAGTGAGCCAGGGGGAGTCAACGGGAGTGACCCAAGGGACGCAGTGAGCTATCCCTGAAAAATTGTAAAGGCAGTGAGCCTGGGACAGAGTGACTGTGCCTGAACCTTTGTAATCCACAACTAGTGAAGAATAGTGGAATTTGGTACGCCTGACAACTTGTCAGCGTATGCTCCTTGGACGTAGCCCTTAGCGGTGAACCAAGTAAAGTTTGATGTGTCATCTCTATGCATGTGAATGTTTCATTACAGATCATATTATTCATACAGGTTTAACTAGTTTCTACCAACGTGGGAACAAGATCCTCAGTTTAGAAGAAAAATTTGTCACCCTAATTCACCCATCCCCTCTCAGGGTGCCCCGGGGTCCTACAAGTGGTATCAGAGGGTAAAGGTTTACTGGGGTTTAGTCTGTCACTTACCGTTATGGACCATACAGCTAATGTTAGAGGATTCCCTCTCTTTGATGGAAGTAATTTCCAGATCTAGAAGAACAGAATGAGATCTCATCTAAGATATCTTGGAATGGAAGTTCTGTTTTTTACTGTGCAAGGAATACAAGTCACTGATCCAACAGGCATGACTATGACTGACACAGACAGAAAAATCTTGATGTAGATGCTAAAGTGAAAAATGCACTTACCACAACCCTTTCTGATCAGATCTATCTAAAAGTGATGAATTGCCCCCCAGAAAAATCCATGTGGGATAAACTCGAAAACATTTATGAAGGAGATAGCAAAGTTAAGGAGGTGAAACTTCAAGTGCTGCACAATAGGTTCGATGATTTGAAGATGCATCCTGATGAGAATGCAGAATCCTTCTTCAATCGAATTACTGAAGTGGCTAGAGCAATTCGGGGCCTAGGAGAATAAATCAAAGATGTTGACATTGTGAAGAAAATACTGAGAAGACTTCCACCCCTGTACAATGCAAAGGTTTCAGCCCTTGATGAAAGAGATCTTTCAGAACTTTCTCTGGATGATCTTCTGCTCAGCTTGGTAGCATATGAAATGAGAGTCAAACCAGAAGATGCTACGACCCGTGTGAGCAAGGAAATGGCATTCAAGGACATGGATAAACTAAAAAATTCAAAAGATAGTAGTGGTGAAGATTAAAAAGAAAAATAAATCCTTTCTCTCATTGTAAAGAAATTCCAGAAGGGAAAAGGGAAGTTCAAAGGGAAGTTACCTCTTTCTTGCTTTCGTTGTGGTAAAGTCAGGCACATTGCTTCTCAATGCTTAAGAAAATCGACAGTGATGATAGCGATGCTGAAAACATAGAGAAGCCTCAGAAAATGTTTTTCAAGAAAGGAGACTTCAAATCAAGAAAGAAAGTTTTGAAGAAGAGTTTTGTCTGTGAAGAAGAAGATGATGATAATGAATTTTGTGAAGAAGAAGAACCGGAATTTAAAACTGGAAACCATGCTTCCATGATGGCCACTGTTGAAAAATCAGAAGATAATGGTGGAGACAATCAGTTAAAAACTAGTGTCAATCCTGAGTTGAAACTTAAGGATGCTGTTAGCAATCTTAAGATGAAATGTAAGAGTTACAGTAAGTGGAAATCAATTATTGTGGAATCAACTGAATATGTTGATCAACTTGAAGCTGAAATTGAATGACTGGAAGAATTTGGGAAAGTTCAATCTAAAATCCTTGAAAGAAATGATGTTGTAGTGGATCTGAAGATGAGAATTGAAGAACAGGCAAAGGTCATCAATGATCTCACCTCTAGACTGGAGGAAAAATCCAAGACTACTGAGGGTCTTGAGGAGTAAGTTGTTAATATTAGGAGTAAACTTGAGACTGAACCAAGTTCAAAATAATCAAAGAAGAAAATACAGTTTGGAAGATTCTCAAATGCAGAATTACTGGCGAGAGCCAAGTGTCGTTCAGATGGGGTTGGAAAAATCCTGAGTAATCAAAGACCCGCTGGCATGGGAAAGAGTGGAATTGGCTTTGAAGCTGAGAAATAAACTGCTGGAAGTGAAAATATACAAAATAAAGACAAGATGAAAGTTGAACATGTTGAAACATTGCCTAAAGTGATGAAAAAGGAACCCTCAATCCAAACTAAAAGGAGAACTGGAAATTATCCTCAATCATTCAGAAATGACATGATGTCTAACTACTCTCCCAAGGAAGAAGTTATGAGGAGAAATTCAAATGAGAAGACATTTCATCTCATGAAGTGTTAGTTCTTTGGGTATCTGGACCATACCATGTCATATTGTGAAGAGGCAAAGATCTATCTTAATAGAGAAGATATAGGAGTTCAACAGAGGAGAAAAAATCTATATCCTAATTCTTATAGAAGAAAAAATTTCTATGGGTACTGTTTTCGTTGTTCTAACTTTGGTCATAAGGCTGTTAATTGCAGGCAGAGAAGGGACATGGACACCTTATATCGAAGTTCGAGACAAGTCAAGTCTTGTCATCAAGACAATGTTGTTCTTTCAAACATGTTTTCTCCTCTCAAATAATATTTCGACTATGAAGAACCTGGGTACATGGAAGAGATAATTGAAAGGCCATCAGTGATCTATACTCAATCCAATTTCTCATGGAAAGAACAGAAGAAAATTGAGAAATCCAACCTCACAGAGGTGGCCCTCAAAGCTACAAAAAACAACAGTACCTGGATTCTGGATAGCGGTTGTTCATCTCATATGATAGGTAATGCTGAACTACTAACGGATATAAAAAGAAAGGTTGATGGGATAGTATGATTTGGTAATGATGGAGCTCTGAAAATCAAAGGCATTGGAAGAACTGAATTAGCTAATGTAGAGCTGAAGAAGACTGAAGTCCTTTACGTAGATGGCCTACGTCATAATCTACTCAGCGTGAGTCAACTCTCTGACTCAGGACTTATAGTTACTTTTAATCAGAACGACTTCACTATCAAGGTAAAGATAGGCAACTCACTCATGAAGGGATGCAGAACAGAAGGCAACTTGTATCAGGTTGATAGTGAAGAAAATTTTTGTTACATGACTGTTGAAGAAGAAAACAATTTGTGGCATCAGAGAATGGGACACATCAATCAACAGGACATGGAGAAAATATCAAAATTAAGGATTTTCATGGACATTCCTAACCTGAAGCATGAACGTGGAAAATATTGTGATACTTGCATTCGTGGAAAGCTAGTCTGTAGTTCATATCGGCCAAAGAAGAAAAGGGAATCACACCTTCTTGATTTGATTCATACAGATGTATGCGGGCCAATAAATGTTGCTGGAACTCATGGAGAAAGGTACTTTGTCCTTTTCATAGATGATTACAGTATAATGGCATGTGTGATGGTAATTCACAGAAAACTACAAGTCCTTGATTGCATGAAAACATATCGGCGAATCGCCGAGAATGATACCGGACGAACAATCAAAGTATTGCGATCTGACAATGGAGGGGAATACACATCCATTGAATTTGAAAATTATCTGGAGAAGCATGAGATACAACATGAGGTAGCTACTGTGAGAACTCCTCAACAAAATGGAGTTGTTGAATAGAGGAATCGACATGTGAACAATATGGCACGAACTATGATAATTGAGAGTCGCATTCCACAACATTACTGGAAAGAGGCTGTTCAAGATGCAGTGTATATTCAAAATCTAACAGGACTCTATATGGGTGATATGAAGACACCATATAAATTGTGGCATGTAAGGAAGACCTCTTTGAAATACTTTCGTGTTTTTGGAAGCAAATGCTTCATCATAAACAATGAAGGAAATCAAGGGAAGTATGGTGACAATGCAGATGAAAAAATTTTACTCGGATACTCAATGAAAAACAAAGCCTACAAGTGTTTCAACAAGAGATTGGGAAGGATTTTGGAAAGTAGTGATGTTAAAATAATTGAAGATAAAACCACAAATGCTTCAAGGACGTCATATGCTAATGTGGGAGAAAGTGAAGAAGAAATTGAACGTGGAGAAAATACAAATACAGAAATAGAGGAAGCTGTAAAAAACACTATACAGTCACATCAAGATGTTGACTCAGAAGAAGAATCTGAAGAAGAAACTGAGGTGGGAGAGAATGCAACTGAACCACACCGGAGAAATCTTAGAGCTGAGATTGATCTATCCAATATAATTGGGGACATGAGTTCCCCCACTCAAACAAGAAGAATGCGGAATAACACACAATCTTCATTTCTATCTGTTGTGGAGCCATCCTCATTTGAAGAAGCTATAAAGGATGGATCGTGGGTGAAATCCATGAATGAAGAATTAGATCAGATTGACAAGAATCAGACATGGGATCTTATCCAGAGACCTGAAGGTCACAATGTGATTAGGACAAAGTGGATCTTCAAAAACAAGTTTGATGAGCATGGAAGTGTTATCAGAAACAAGACACGACTGCTATGTAAAGGATACTCTCAGATTGAAGGTGTTGATTTTGAAGAAACCTTTGCTCCAGTGGATAGGTTGGAGTCAATCAGACTTTTCCTTTACATGGAACTCCAAAGAGGATATAAAGTATACCAGATGGATGTCAAGAAAGAATTATTGAATGGTGTACTGGAATAAGAAGTCTATATTGAACAACTAGTGGGTTTTGTTCTTGGTTCTGATGAAACAAAAGTCTGCAAACTGAAGAAATCTCTATATGGTTTGAAGCAGGCACCACGAGCATGGTATTCTCGACTGGACTCGTATCTCAAGAAACTGGAATTCAAAAGAGGCGGAGTAGACCACAATTTGTATGTGAAGAATTATCCAAGAGATCAATTCATGGTTCTAGTCTATGTTGATGACATTATTTTTGGTGGTATCAAGCAAAAATCAGTGGAAAAATTTTCCAATCACATGAAATCAGAATTTGAAATTTCTATTATTGGGGAGCTCACATATTTCTTGGGGATATAGGTGACTCAAAATAAGGATTACACTTTCATTTCACAGGAAAAGTATGAAAGAGAGGTGCTAAAGATGTTTAATATGAAAGATTCCAAACCAATGTCCACTCCAATTGCAGTTGGAACTAAACTTCGAAAACATGAGGATGGGACCTCTGTAGATCCCACCACGTACAAGAGGATCATTGGGAGCCTACTGTACCTGACGGCGACACGACCAAATATTGTCTTTGCCACATGTCTTGCAGCCCGTTTTCAGAGTAATCCAAAGGAGGAACATATGGTAGTAGTAAAAAGAATCATGAGATATATTCAAGGGACTCACAATTGTGGATTATACTTTGCTGTAAGAAAGAATAGTGAATTATCAGCATTTTCTGATGCTGACTAGGCTGGCGATGTTGTGGACAGAAAGTCCACCAGTGGTGGTGCATTCTATATTGGGAATAAATGTGTTGTCTGGATGAGCAAGAAACAAGAAAATACATATCTTAGTACTGCTGAGGCTGAGTATATCTCCACTACAAAGGCATGCACTCAATTGTTATGGATGAAGCAACAATTGATAGATATTGGTGATGAGGTGAAGCAACCAATGGTGATTTACTGTGATAATAAGAGTGCAATTGATCTTACGAAGAATCTTTTTCATCATTCTCGTACAAAACATATTGAAATCAGGTATCACTTTATCAAAGATAAAGTTGAGCAAGGCGTGATTAGAATGGATCATGTGGGAACGGATTAGCAAGTGGCTGATATCCTGACCAAGCCACTGTCAGCGGCTGTGTTTGAGAAGCATCGGTTGAACCTCAGTGTTCAGCCACCTCCCAGTGCATAAGGAGGTTACACAATACCCCTCTCCCCAGTTTTGTTAACTTTTTTTTATCTTTTTATGGATGTGATGCAGGTTTGTGGGGGAGATACTATCCAAGGGGTGTGGTTTGATCTGAACAATGAACTAGTACCGGTATTTGGGTTTATTGCCAATGGGGGAGAAAGGAATAAATTTAGAGTCAGAGGATGAGAAGGAACTCAGGAACTCAGCGAACATGGCATCTTTGAGAATTCCAAAACACGGGATCCCAATTCAAGCCTCATCTCTTATTTTCTACACCGATCATTGCTTACGTAGACTTAGAGTGTTGGCTGAGTTGATTCTTGCATTTTTTGGTTTTCATGTGGATCTATTGAATTTATTTGCTGATTTCCAACAAACCCAAAGGGGGAGATTTTTGGAACCATGGATGTTCTGTGCATAAATTTGAGTATGGTTTGTGTTTGTTGTCAATTCTCAGTGGAAGTTCAGAACGTGTGCTAGCAAAGTGATCATACAGTTCAAGCAGACAAAAGTATTGAAGATGGCGCTATTTCCCAGTGTTTGCCAATTTTTTTTGGGCCTCAAAACTGGAAATACGGAGAAATGTGTTTTTGGAAAAGAGACTTGCGCGCCGAGGACTTGGAGGCTTGGAAAATTCCGCGCCTAATGTTTTTCAGAATGAGAACATGAAAATATGGCAAAGGAAAGAGGGTCACGCAAGTATTGGTTTGGTCGGACAAGTGACTTGCGTGCCGTGAAAGGACTTGCACGCCGTTACCTTAGAGGATTGGAAAGTTGCGCACTGTTTGACCATCATGTTTTGATCATCAAAATATGGAAAATTAAATAGGGGCGCCCAATATTGGAAGTTGGTTGCACAAGTGTCTAGGAGGATAGAAGGGTTGTGCGCCGAGGGAAGACTTGCGCGCTGCCGCACAGGGTATCCGAATGACTATAAATAAAGGACCACCCCTCCTCATTCAACACGAACTTTGTACTTAAAGAAATTCAAAGCTCCCATTGTGTAGGTGTTGAAGTTGCACAAGTATTGGTGGGTCGCGCAAGGTAGAGCAGCGCGACAGTTGTTTGTTGTCCGTCCAGTAGTCGCGCAAGTGATTTGGTGATACTTGCGCGCCAGAATTGAAGTTGCGTGACAGGTTTCCATTAGGTTTCAAAATCAGATTGAGTTGAAAATAAGTTGAGTCGTGCAATTTTGGCTTTAAAGAAGAATGAATCATGAAAGTGTTGAAGGTGGACTTGCGTGACAGTTATAACTTGCGCACTGTCCTTGAAAGTTGTGCGCCGCCTTGGAGTTGCGTTCCAGGTGCTGTTGAGGCTTGATGGTTGTCTTGGTGCTACACGAAAGTTGTAGATCAGTTCCCGGGTGATAGTTGGAATTCAACAGAGGATCCACATAATGCAGAGGATGAATTCATTGAGCAATGATGAAGAGACCTTCACGTTTATAAATTGAGTGAGACTTCACCAATGACAGTGAGCCAGGGGGAGTCAACGGGAGTGACCCGAGGGACATAGTGAGCTATCCCTAAACAATTGTAAAGGAAGTGAGCCTGGGAAAAAGTGACTATGCCCAAACCTTTGTAATCCACAACTAGTGAAGAATAGTGGAATTTGGTACACCCGACAACTTGTCGGCGTATGCTCCTTGGACGTAGCCCTTAGCGGTGAACCAAGTAAAATTTGTTGTGTCATATCTTTGCATGTGAATGTTTCATTAGAGATCATATTCTTCATATAGGTTTAACTAGTTACTACCAATGTGGGAACAAGATCCTTAGTTTAAAAGAAACATTTGTCACCCGGATTCACCCCTCCCCTCTCAGGTTGCCCCGGGGTCCTACAATCTGCACCCCACTCACCATTATAATAATTATAAGTATTAAGTAGGGTTCTATAAATAATTAATTTTCATGAATCCTAAATGATTTTTGTATCAAATATTGGCACCACTTCTGGGGAATAAATGATCTAACACACAAAAAAACAATAAAAAATGAATATAAACAAAACCAAAAAAAGATAACATATTAAAAATATGTTAAAGAAAAGTTATGTAAGAAAAATATTATGTGTGTTTTGATTAATCACCATTTTTTTCACTCAGTACATGCATAAATGAACTTCTAGGTCAGAACTTAAAAATACAATATCTGAAATACAAATACATTATTTTGTTCTTAGAAAAAAAAAAGAAAATTGAAATAGAAAATTTGGAAAACATAGATTTAGGAAGAGTTGAAAATAAAAACACAATTTTTCCACAAACTTTAGTTCCTACCCCTAAGATACCTAGTATTATAGAGTTTCAAATACCAACCATGTCAAGTAATCCATATTTCATTAGGTTGTCCCCTAGGTTTAGGAAATATGAGATCAAACAGTCTCATCTCTCTCAACTTACTTTATTCAATGGTCTTCTAGCAGAGGACTCATTATATTTTATCAGAGTTTTTTATGTTTTTTCCATCATTTTCATATGTGATATTTGAGTGAGGAGGATTTTAGGTTGAGGTTTTATTCATTATGCCTTAAGGGGAAGGATATGACATGGTTTCAAAACTCATGTGAGGAAATATTTAAAACTTAGTATGGAATTTTTAATTATTTTGTATCAAAATTATACCCTAGGAACACTACCTTTTATGTTAGTCATAAGATAATAGGATTTTTTTAGGATGATTGTTTTGGGACTAAGTTGAATGGAGAATATTTTGCAAGTAAGAATTTTTTTTTCAAGAGTGTTGTCTTTTGTTGTCAAAAATGATAAATCAATTCACTTTGTAAAATATCTTAAAAAATATAATGATGATTTTCTGATTTGTATTTCATAAATATCATAAGTTTATTGGAGAACTTCTGATGTAATCCTTATGAAGGAAAGGGGGAGAATAAGTGATTCCAATCCTATTTATGTTTGATTGTAAAGAAAGATATTGCTGGATGGTAGGGAAATTATAGTACTTTCCATTTTAAATTTTATGATGATAAAGGTGATCGATCAAAGAATATATATCATGACAGATAAGGTTCATGATGAAAGCAACTGATTGTTGAATAATCCAGATGACAACAAAGAAGCATGGCTATTCTTTCTGAAGAAGATATTTTAGATAGAACTATTTTCTAGTGTTTTCCAAAAATTTTGGGCCTAAAAAACAGGATTTTGTTTTTTAGAAAAGAAAGGATTTATAAAAAGCACAATTTATAGACCGCAAAGGATAGTTTTCAGACCGTATAAATGGTATGCGGAGCGACAAAGTAAAATCAACAAAGGAAGAAGTTCCATATAGCAGTGCTATGCGTATTGTGAAGTACAGTACATGGACCATGAATGAAAAACAATTCATGGGATGCTTGAAGTTCATAGGAGGTGAACAGTTTGTGGAAGCCACATCATTTGTGGTTGAGATGTGGTGATTTGTTTTCAGGAGGAAAATGGTTCATGGAAGGGTGTCGTTTGTCGAAGAGAGGTGACGACTCATTTGTGGAAGGCATTGGCCGTTGTAAAGAAAGGAAGGTGGTACATAGACTGTGGAGGGAAAAACAATTTTTGGGAGGAGTTTAGTACGCGGTGAAGGTAGTACCACATTGAAACTTTGGGGAAATCAGATTATAGAAATTTGTAGATTTATTTACCTATATAAGGGATCCTAATCCAATCAATAAGGTGTGGTTGTTTTTATTATAAAACATATTTTCTTCGAGGAGGAATTTGGTGAATTCTAGAGAGTTTACAAGGAGGGTTCTATAAAGGAAAGAGTTTATGGGGAAGAGTTTCCATGGAGGAGGAAGTAGTTTTCAGGGGATCATTTCCACGAAGGAAATTATATGCAGAGAGATTTTGTAGAAGTGGTTTTTGGGGCTTGATATCCCAAAAAGGAAAAAGGTCGATGAGGTGTTGGCGGTCTGTAAAAGAGAGGTCATTCATAGAGTATGGGTGGTCCACGAAGCATCAACAATACACAAGGTATTTTCTATCCTCAGAGTAGAGACAATCCATCAAAGAGTAGGTGGTCTGAAAAGCACTTGCATCACGTGGTGAAACTATATTCACAGAGAATATAGGAAATACGTGGAGGAATCAAGAGAGTTCATGGAGGACTAAAGGAAGTTTCTACCAGCTTCTCGGTAGGAAAGAGAAGAATTGTTTTGAAATATAAAACTAGTGAAAGATAATCAAGAAGAACCAAAACATTTTATTACATCATTTTGTGCTAGAAGAAGCACACACACTATTGGATTATTTTCAAAGTTCTACACGAGTATAAGGGAATATCCTACTCATTGTATTCCACAAAAAATGTTTATTTTATACTGTATTGTGTGGTATTGGATTGTTTCCAAACCATACCAAAGACGTAGATACTCTTATTGAGTAGTGAACCTTATAAATTATTGTGTTCTTTTGGATGTGTGTTTGAATTGTGTTCAATAGGGAAAGAAATATTTAACAAGAGGAAAAAGTTGTTTCAAAAGTAAGGAAACATAAAATAAAAAGATATCACCAATTCACCCCTCCTCCTCTTAATGATACTTGAATCCTGACTAGGAAAATTTAATTGGTATTAGATCCAAGTAACCTTATTTTATTCTTTGCTGAATTTTTGTAGAGAAGTTGTGATGGAGATTCTAAATTTCATGAATAGTAAGGGTATTCTAATATTTTATGGAAGGAATTATCATATCTGGAAAGATAGAATGACACCTTATCTTATGTCTCTTGGTTATGATTTTCTTGAAGCTACAATATATAGATTTTATCCTATTGATGACATGGTTCCTCTTACACATGTTGATAAGAAAAATCTTGAGAATGATGGAAGAGCTAAAAACAATTTACTCTCATCACTTTCTAAAAGTGAATTTTTAAAAGTAAAATGTGTTTCCACAGCTAAAGGTATCTGAGATGTGCTGAAAAACATATATCAAGGAAATATGAAAGTAAATAAGGAAAAACTAAAAATATTAAGGCTAATGTATGATTATTTGAAAATGTAAGAGTTTGAATCTATCGAGGACTTATTTACTAGGGTAAATGACATTGTTAGTACTATCAGATGTCTTGGTGAAAAGTTGAAGGATTCTACCGCTTTTGAAAATATATTAAGTATTTTGCTCGATAATTTTTATGCTAATGTTTCTTCATTAGAATATAGATACCCTGAAACATTATCTCTAGATTATTTTCATTGAAGTATCATCACTTATTAAATGAGAAGGGAGAATATTATGAATTTAAAAACAAAATTTGATAGAGAAATGACTTTAAATGCCACTAAGAAAGAAAATTCTATGAAGGCTCTTGAAGAAGATGATGTTACTAACTCTGACTCTAAAAATGAGGTATGTAAAATTTTTGATGAAATTTTATCCTTATTTTATAAAAATGTGAGAAGAGGTATAGGTAAATACAAAGGGAAACTTACCTTGAAATGTTTTGAATGTGGAGTTATTGGGAACTTTGTAGTTAATTTCCCTCAAAGAAATAAAGAAGAAGATAGTGATGAAGAAGAAAGAAGACCAAGAAGTTCATGGAAGAAACATGGTGATAAAGATAAATATTTCTCAAGAGGGGAGGATAAAAAGTTCTTCAAATTCAAAATAAGAATCTTTTTGTCTAAAGATGATGAAGAAGAAGATAGTGAAGTTTAATATGAAAAATCTTTTGCTAAGAAAGTTGGAGAGAATAATTTTATTACAACAGTGAATAATATATATTTCATAAGCAATAGTTTTGGAGAAGAATAAACTCAAATTGAATCTCATATGAAAGAAGAGTAGAAATAATGTCTGAGAATGATTAGAAGGATTTAAAAATAAAAAATGAAGTTGATAAATAAAATTCCTCATCAAAAAAACAAGAAGGTTTTCCTGATGATAAAGTAAATTTGTTAAAAGAGATTGATGATATGAATAATTCTCTTGATAATGAAAAGAATCATAATGAAAATCTAGAGGTAAAGATGAAGGTAAAAGAATAAGAGTTGGAAGTTTTCCAACAAAAACTTTCTAAATCTGAACAAAGGAATATGAGTTTCAAAAACTATAGATCTGAAGTTAGTGAAAGTTATGGTAATAATGTACCTAAGAAGGATCCATAAAATTTACCTTCAAAGGTTGAGAAGAAAGATGGAATTGGTTCTGAGAAGAATAAAGATGGTAAAGTTATGTATGTGACCAAAGTTAACATTGCTGAAATATCAAAAGTATCTAAAAATAATAAGTCTAAATAAATTTATATTACTTATGGTTCTGATAATTATATAAATAAAAATGAGATGAATAAGTAAGATATGTTTGAAAATAGGAAGGCTGATGCTCAACAAAGTTCTTTTAAGAAGGTTGTTGAGAAATATACTCACAACACTGGTCAATAAGAATATTTTATAGGTAAATACTCAATCTATGGACACTATTAATATTTTTGTGGATTCAAAAAAATTAAAAATATGTGTTGGTTCAATAAAAAATACTACTACTATCCCAGAGGTTATGAAAGTTAAGTTTTGAGGGGGATTCAACCCTCTCAAAATAATAAATATGAGAAGGAAGTTTAGAATAAATTTAGGTTGGTGTGAATGTTGATAATAGGTTCCAACCACTAGAAACTATTTGAAAAATATGTGAACAATGTGGAAATCATGCTAAGTGTTGTATTTTTTTGTTACTAGCACAAACAATTTCTTAACAATTCTTAGAAACCTAAAGTGAAGAAAGAAAAGGAAGAATAAATAGCTCTTGTTGTTGAAACTTCTTTGAAATCTATAAAAGGAGAACAACCTTGGATTCTTTATAGTGGGTTTTATTATCATTTGAAAGGAAACTTAATGTTGTTTAATAATGTGAAAGACTTAAAAGAATGAATGATGACATTTGGAAATAATGAATCTCTAAGAATCAAATGTGTTGGATCAACCATCATTGGAAAAGAAAAGATGAAATCTAGGAAAACTTTATATGTTGATCGGTTGAAACTTAACCTGTCGAGTGTTTCAAAACTTTGTGACTAGGGTAACAAAGTTATCTTCTGAAAATATGGGTTTGTTGTGAAAAGTGATGAAGATGGAAAAATTGTTACAAAAGGCCACCATACAAAAAGAAACTTGTTCCAAGTTGGTGAAACACAAAAATCTTGTTACTTAGGAATGGTGGATGAAAATAAATTATGGAATAAAAGTATGGGACACATGTTAAAAAGAAATGTGAGAAAGTTATCAATGTGAGATAGTGTCTAAGATATTAATGATATGTTTAGAATAATAGATTGATGTTGTGATATATGAAAAAAGGAAAGATCACAAATTCTGTGCATAAGAAAGTTGACATTTTTTCAAAATGACCCCTGGAACTTATTCATTCTGATATCTATGGGTGAATGAGAAAGAAAAAAAATGGAGATAAGTACTTCATCACATTCATTTATTATCTTACTCTCATTACTTATGTTATGTACATGAGACATAAGTTAGATGCTCTGGAAATGCTTAAAAATTACAGGAGTAAAGATGAGAAGGAATGTGATTATTCAGTGAAGAAGTTGAGAATTGAAAATGGTGGTGAATATAAGAATGAATAATTTTAAAGTTAACTTGAGAATTATGGAATTTGGCTTGAGTTCATTTCACCATACACACCTCAACAAAATAGGGTTCTTGAATGAAAGAATAAAAGTTTGGTTGAAATGGGGTGAACTATGTTAATTGAACATGGACGCTCTCATTACTATTGGAGGTAAGCCATGAGTACTATTGTGTATATTCAAAACCAATGTTTCTACAAGCCATGTTCAGATATGAATCCATATGATATTTTTTACAAAAAAAACTCCAAGTTTGTAACACTTAAGAGTTTTTGGGAGTCCATGCATTATAAATAAGAAAGGCAGAAACCTTTGAAAATTTGAGGAGAGATGTGAAGATGGAATTTTTCTTGGCTATGCTCTGGAAGGAAGAGGATAAATATGTTTTAACAAAAAAATATAAAGATTTATTGATCCTACTAATGTGAAAGTTGTTTAAGATGTTGAGAAAGAAGATCAGACTTATGCTGATATGGAAGTTGCACAGGATAAGGAAAGTTTTGTTAACAATTCTGATAATGCTACCAATAGTGGTAATTCTAATCAAGAAGAAGAATCAGACTCATATATTTCAAGTGATGAGGATGAAACAAAAAAAGCTCATCCAAGGCTGAGGAAGAAAGTGGATATTTAGAACATTATTAGTGATCAATTTCAGAAGTTTCAAACTATAAGTACTTAAAAATTTGTTACATTCACTTCTTTGTATTCAAAATTCGAGCCAAATGATGTGAATTAAGCTTTTGAGAATACAAAATAGGTTCAATTTATGAATAAAGAGCTTGATCGGATAGAAAATAATGATACATGGGATCTCATACCCAATACATATACCAAAAATTTTATTAGTACAAAATGAGTTTTCTAGAACAAGATGAATGGAGAAGGTGAAGTGATAAGAAACAAAGAAAGATTTATTTTCAAAGGGTATTCAAAAATTAAAGGTATTGATTTTGATGAAACATTTTCTTTGGTGGAAAGGTTAGAAACAATCAGAATTTTTATAATTATTACTTCACAACGTGGTTAAAAGATCTTTTAAATGGATGTTAAATCCTCATTCTTCAATGGTGATCTTTATTAGAAAGTTTACATTGAAAAAACTTATGGATTTATTGTTGGGAAAGATGAAAGTTATGTGTACATGTTGAATAAGTCTTTGTATGGGATAAAACATGCTCCAAGGGCATGGTATTCCAAATTTGATAATTTCTTAAGGAAGATGAGTTTCAAGAAATTAAGAGTTGATAAAAATATTTACATGAAGGAAATTCAAGAGTTTTCTCTCATCATAATTTTTTATGTTGGTGACATTATCTTTGCTAGAATTGATGAAAGATCTTGTGAAATATTTTCTAAATAGATGAATAAGTTTTTTTAGATTTCCATGTTGGGGGAAATGAAATACTTTCTTGGGTTAAAAATTTTACAAAATAATAAATACATTTTTATTTCTCAAGAAAAGTACGATAAGGAAATTCTTAAGAAGTTTGTCATGGAAAATTATAAACTAGTTTCTACACTGATTTCAGTGGGAACCAAGTTGTATAAATATAGAGAAGGCAAGGAAGTTGATCAAAAAGAGTTTTGTAAGCTGATTGGAAGTTTTTTATATCTGACTTTGTCAAGACCTAACATTTTTTATGTTGTTACCTTATGTTAAATATTTTAGAGTGCTCCTAAAGAATCAAATTTAGTTACTGGAAAAAGAATTCTCAGATATATCAAAGGCACAACAAATTTTAGAATTAGGTATGATAGGTCAAAAAGTATTTACTTGTTTGGGTATTCAGATACTGATTGGGCAAGAAAAGTTGATGATAAAAGATCCACATATGGTGGAGTTTTCTTTCTGGGGAAAAGTTGTGTTAGTTATAATACAAAGAAATAGAATTTAGTAACTCTTATCATGGTTGAAGCTAAGTATATTGATTCCAATCAAGGTTATACCCAACTTATATGGATGAAAACTTAGTTGGAAGACTTACTTGTTAAGTAAATTTACCCTTTCTCTTGGGATGTGATAATCAAATTGAAATAAATATTACAAGTAATTCAGTAAAATATTCTCATTAAAAAAATATTGACATAAATTAATACTTTATCAAAGAGAATTTGGAGAAGAATGAATTGAATCTGGAGTATGATCCTACATCATAACAAGTTTCTGACATATTCAAAAAACCATTACCAAAGGAACCATTTTATAAATTGAAGTTGAACATGGTCATCTGACCTCATTCTCATCAAGGTTAATTTATGTGTTTCTATCCCCTCTCACATCTTACCCTTTGATAGTGTTGTCAAGGGGGATAATTGTATCATAAATCTATCCTTATGAAAGTATGTATAAAGGGGAGTTGTGGGTAAGCTGTGAATCCAGCATGTAAGTGTGTGAACTATTCTAACAGTTTGTTAGATTGGTTATAGGAAACAAAATCTTTGTATTCTAATAATGTTGAATAAATAGAGAATGTTGAGGATGAATGATGAGGAATAAGGCTTGGAAGAAAGATGAGGATGTTTTGGATAAGGATGAGGATGAAAGTTGAAGAGGTTTCATAGTTAGTAATTTCGGACAACATGGTTTTTCTGTCAATAATTATTGTTTCCTATATTGATTTAGCTGATATAGGCTTAGAATTATTGATATGTAATCCATAGATTGAGATTACAAAGTTTAGTGATTTATGAATCTTGTTTGACAACAAAATCCAAAGGGGGAGATTTTTAGGACCAAGTTGAATGGAGAATCTTTTGGAAGTAAGAAAAGTTTTTTTAAGAGTGTTGTCTTTTGTTGTAAAAAAGGATAAATGAATTCACTTTGTAAAAGATCTTGGAAATTATGATGATGCTTTGATGATTTTTATTTCATAAATATAAAAAGTTGATTGGAGAACTAGTGATATAATTCTTATGAAGGAAAGGGGGAGAAGAAGTGTTTCCAATCCTATTTAGGTTTGATTAGAAAGAAAGATGTTTCCAGAAGGTAGGGAAGATACAATAATTTCCTTTGTAAAATTGATGATGCTAAAGGTAACTGATCAAGGACTATATATATTGATAGATAAGTTTTGTGATGAAAGAATCTGATTGTCGAATAATCTAGATAATAGTAAAGTATCACGAGTGTTCTTATTGAAGAATATATTTTAGGTGGAAACATTTTCTAGTGTTTTCCAAATTTTTGGGTCTAAAAATCAGGAGTTTGTTTCTTGGAAAAGGAAGGATCTCCATGAATGATAATTCTCAGACCACGAAGGATAGTTTTCGGACTGCATAGGAGGTACACATAGCGATGAAGGAAAATTGAAAAAGGAAGAAGTTCCACATAACATCACTATGTAGACCGTGAAACATGATACATGAACCACGAATAGAAAATAGTTTGCAGGATGCTTGCAGTTCTTGGGAGGCCAACGGTTCGTAGAAGCCACATAATTTGTTGCTGAGATGAGGTGATTTTTTTACGGAAGGAAAACAGTTTGTAGAAGGCCATAATTTTTAGAAGATAGGTGGTTATTAGTTTTTGGAAGACATTGGATGTCGTAAAGGAAAAAAGGTGGTATGGGGACCACATAGGGAAAAATAGTTCATGGGAGGAGTGTAGTATGCGATGAAGGTAGTACCGCATCGAAAATTTGGGAAATCAGAATAGATAAATTTTTGGATTTATCTTTCTATATAAATGATTCAAATCCAATCATTAATATGTGATATATTTTCATTAGAAAACATATTCACTCCGAGGAAGACTTTGGTGAAGTCCAAAGAGTTCGCAAAGGAGGATTCTACGAAGAAAAGAGTTCACGGGGAAGTGTTTCCATGGAGGAGGAAGTAGTTCACGGGGGATCATTTATGTGAAGGATATTGTCTGCAGAGAGAGTTTGTGGAAGTGTTTTGTAGGTCTTGATAGCCTACAAAGGAAAAATGTTAGCGAGGTATTGGTGGTCTGCAAAGGTGAGGTCATCTATGAAGCAGGGGTGGTCTACGAAGCATTAGTAGTACATAGGGAATTTTACATCTATAGAGTAGAGACAATCCGTATAAGAAGGGATGGTATGAGAATCAATCACATCACACAATACAACTCATTTCGCGAAGAATACATGTAGTATACAAATGAAGCAGGATAGTTCGTGGAGGACCGAATGAAGTTCTTACCAGCTTCTGGGTAGGAAAGAGAAGAATTTTTTTGAAAGATAAAACTAGTGAAAGTTGATCAAGAAGAACAGAAACCTTTTATTGCATCATTTTGTGATATAAGAAGAACACACATTATTGTATTTTTTTTCAAAATGCTACACGATTGTAATGACATATCCTACTCATTGTATTCCATGCAAAAGGATTATTTTCTAGTGGATTATGTGGTATTGGATTGTTTCCAAACCATACCTAAGATGTATATAATCTTGTTGAGTAGTGAACCTTATAAATTCTTGTGTTCTTATGGATGTATGTTTGAATTTTGTTCAGCAGGGAAATAAATCTTTAACAAGAGGAAAATGTTGTTTCAAAATTAAGAAAACATAAAAGAAAAAGATATAACTAATTCACCTCCTCCCCCTCTTAGTGATACTTGAATCCTGACTAGGAAACTTCATAGGGAGTGTTGTTTCATGAAGCATGAGATAGGTTTAGAAGTATTCTTAGGTAGATTCCCTACAATCAATTTTCTCCCCATTTACTCATGGATACTT
This sequence comes from Viscum album, assembly GCA_963277665.1. Lineage (NCBI taxonomy): Eukaryota > Viridiplantae > Streptophyta > Magnoliopsida > Santalales > Viscaceae > Viscum > Viscum album. The sequence continues at coordinate 1,998,658,222 of OY728151.1, forward strand.
TTTTATAATGATTTTACCCCTTACACTCATAATTTAGTTGATCAATATTGTGGGGGTGAATTATCTAATTTAACTCCTAATGATCTTAAATTTTTTTTTGATAATATTTCTCAAAATTCCTAGCACATGTGTACAATAGAGAGTCATTCATATAGTTGAAATAAACACTCAAACTGTTGTTTTTGATGATAGAGTTCTTAGGGTGAAGTGTTTTCATTGTGGGATGTTTGGTCATACTCAAATATGTTTCCCCAATATTGAATTCCTAGTTCAGAATGGGGAAAATTGTCACGAATCACCTTCCTCAAGATGAGGGAAGGGACAACAATGTGACATTCCCTTCCTCAAGATGAAGGAGATATAATGACCCCTGAGTCCCACCTTCAATAGGCCCCAGAGCTGAAACTAGCACCAAGGGTATGAAATATCACATAATATGGAAGGTATTACCCTTTATATAATAAGATCAAGAGATAAGATGGTAAATCCCAAGCAACTCCAAATACTAGAAGTAAAGTAAAAAACCATTCCCACATGCATGTTCAACAGTAAAGCTGATACAATGTACAAAAAAGTACCAAAAAAAGTACCAAAAGAAAAAGATACTAATAAGAAACAATAACTAATCCCAATTCCTGAGCTAGTATGGTCCAACACAGTCCTCAAAGTCCTCATGGAAACCTGGAAATAGTTTATATACGTAGGGTGAGCATATGAGTATACTTAGTAGGGAAATTAAATCTACCCATGCACAAGTGGGGGAACATACTAATTTCCCTGTGAGAAAATAGTAGAAACTCAAAGAACCTACTAAGGAGTACTAAACACCCCAACCTCACCAAGGAACACTCACTAAATAATTTAAGTCAAGTAAAGTAGTAGTATAGCACATCAAAGTTTGGGTACCACACACCACTTTACCACTAGTTAACTGCTCATTCCTAATGGATAATGTCGTGATGCTACCACTCTTCCCATACCCAGTCCCACTACTACAACCTGCTCACACACACTTGGACCTAAAACCACCCACAATCCCACTCGTATACACCTGAGCCACAAAAACCCCACCTCTCGCCTGAAGATACCTGGGCCTCATCCTGAAGACACTTGGGAAAGAAATCCTAGCCCGCAGACACCTAAGCCTCTCATCCACAACAAAACTTCCCAAAGGATCTGGGACTATGGTAATTCTCAAGCCATTAAAACCTACTCGGATATGCTCAAGCAGTAAGAACCTAGAAGAGGGTGCGAGGAAGAAAGTCAGTAACCAGCCATCCATCCTCCCACCGAGATGTTGGGAAAGACACTCTCCCCCATGAAATGGTGGTGTTCAGAACTTAGTGCTCAACAAGGGTGGGGTGCTTATAGAAAAAACAAGGAACAAAAAATTATACATTTAGGTAATCAAACACTCAGTCCAACCTAAGGGTCCCCACAATAAACAACCAACTCATAAAGAACCACATTTGCTACTACCCCTATATGCACAACCACACAATAATAACTACCAATGAATAACCCCAACCCCTTTTTATTTAGCCACTTCTAATTTATTAATCTAGGGGTTCACTTTAATTTATTTATTCACTACTAGGAAACTACCAACCACAACCATATCAAAACAACAAACAAAACCATATTTGCAGTCCCACTACACAACCCCGTTCAACCACCACCAACTATCATTCTTCAAATTTACAGCGCACAATTCTTCTCTCAAAACCCAGCACTATAGCCCCACTACCCAAAAAATTACCCAATGTAGTCCCACTGCATAATGTGTTCATAGAAACACCATATTCCTACTACCCAACATCTCTCTACAGCCACAATAGAAAGAAAGAAAGTTCCTCTTCCAACAAGTCCATCCATTCCGCAATCAATCAGTCACTCAAACTGGGATACCAACACACCACCTGTAATGCCCCAAACAAAAATCCCACAATAACTTTCATTTTAACCAAAACTCCGATGTACAATGTCTCACACCCTTCTCATAGAACCAACTCCCTTGCCCACCCCTGTACCCATAACCGTGCCCCAACATCATCACCACACAACTCACACAAAACCCAACAGAACAAAACACTCAACCACACCTATCAACATGATGTATATATATATTCATATTTTTTTAACACTATTCTTTAATCCACTTGATAAAAGGGGTGATCATACAATTTTTTTCATCCTAGGGAATCCGTTTCAATTAACCAAGTGTACGTGTTTAAGTATATTTCATGTTACAACCGATTATCAAAAATCATAACAAAACAAACAGGAAACCACCGATGTACAAGAAAATAATACCAATGCCCATGATTTTAAAAATTCATACAACCAAAAAAACCATAAAAGAATCAAAGATAACAATTAAAATAGGTGATCAAACATCAAACAACTCTGAGCTCATTATTTCATTGACTCCGTAATCTTTTGATCATATTTCCTTATTATTTATTTCTTGTTTTAAGAAAAGTGTTAACCCATTATTCATAAGGAATAATTAGTAAACCAACTCCACATGATTCACAATTAAAGAGAGGTAGAATAAATTACTACCTGGATGATCAAAGGATTGAAGTTCCTCCTTGCGCCAAGAATAGGGGATCGTACAAGCAGCGGGAAAGAACTCCAAGAGACCTAATCGGGCATGGGCTCTAGAACTGGCGCATGACTCATCTATAGAGTAAGTATCTAGGAACACTAAGAGTGAATGAAAAACATACTATGAAGAGAAAATCACAGATTTGAAGAGCCATATCCTATTTTAAAGGAAGAACAGTTTTAAAATTCATTAATGTGGGATCGTTGTCAAGATCATGCAGTTTGAGTATCTTAAATCCCCTAAAATGTTAGGATATTAAAGATATAATTAATTTCCTTTGAAATGCCCTTAAAATGATCAAAAAAGGATTTAAACTTGGTTTACGTCAAACAAGATGTAAGAGGGGTGAAACTAGAAAATTGGGAAAAACTGGGAAAACTGCAAATGAGTCACCGATGGGCGAGTCATCGACGTGGAGCCACTGATGGGTGAGATACCGATGCGACCTATTGACACTGAGCCACTGAAACGACCTACTGATGATGAGCCACTTACTCTGAGCTACTGATGCTGAGCTACTAATGTGACCTACCGATGCTGAGCCACCGACACTGAGCTACCAATGCTGAGCTACCGACACGACGACCTACCGATGCTAAGCCACCGACGTTGAGTTACCAACGATGAGCTACCGACACAATGACCTTATGATGCCTTAACCTATCGACACCATGACCAACCGAAACTGATGCTCCTGATATACTGACACAGTGACATGCCGACACACTGACATACTGACACCGACACCCTGAGTTACTGATGGAAAAATTGGAAAACTCTTGAAATAAGCCACCCTTGCCTCCCAGAACACCCTAAACACTGGTTTTTCACAAAGGAAAGGCTTGGGGAAATCTGTTTCATTACAAAAATGCATAGTTCATTGATTATAGAGATAGGAATAAATGATAAAATGATATATTTTCAAACCTATACAATGTTGTATATAAAAATAAACCCAACATGTCCTAGAAAGAGAAAGGTGTAATTAAATAGTCCACTGCCCCAAACTACCAAATACATCCCAATTTTTTTCCAAATCAATATGGGGTTGAGTCATATAATTCTAATGGGGAATTAAAGGGTATTTTTAATAGGTTTTGGGTATGATTAGTTCACTAATTAAATATACATACACTAGTATTCATATTTTAAAACTACAAGTGGGTCAAATGGCTAGGGATTTATGTGGAAGTGAAAAGGGAAATATTCCCAACACTACAATTCCTAATCCAAGAGATAATTTCATGGATTTTACCACAATATCTAGTTTTCAAACCCAAGAATAAGTAAAGGAACAAACTAGGGAAGTAAAAAATTATGAAAATGATGAACTTGAGAATGAAATTCTAGAAAACTCCCAATCTGGAAATCTGGACATCTTGGTTCAAAATGACCTGAATACTAAACCCACACCTAAAAGTCCAAATAACCAAGGAAAATGAAGTGGGAATTAATTAAGGGAAGAAGAAATTTGTGTTTTAGGAGAAGGTGAGTAATAATACTGTTTTAAAACATCATTCCCCTTTCATTCCCTTTCCCAAAAAAGTAAAAAAGAGGGATAAACCTGACTACTTGAGATTCCTAAAAATGATTTAAACCTTTAGCATCAATATTCCTTTTTTAGAATATTTGGATAAAATTTCATCCAATGAAAAGTTCTCCAAGTGATTTTTTGGATAATAAAAATGATTTGAATAATTTGGATACCATCAATATTAATGAGGAATGTAGTGCTATTCTTTTGAAGAAGCTACCTCCAAAGTTGAAGGACCCTGGAAGTTTTTTATTCAATGATGAGTAAGAGGAAGTGTGAAACTGAATTATTTTTGTGATTTAGGAATGATTATTAATTTGATTCCTTACTCCTTTTTTAAAAATCAATGCCTTATGGATTTTCAATCAGTTACAATTTCTCTTAAACTCGCTAATATGTCACTCACTCATCTATATGGAAGGGTAGATGAACTATTAGTTAGTGTATAAAAACTCAAAATACTCATGTATTTTTTAATTCTTGATGTGTAATGTGATGAAAAGGTTCCAATAATATTAGGCAGACCATACCTTGCTACCAGAGGTGTTGTCATTGATGTGTCCAAATGAAAATTACCCTCTAAGCCATGGATGGTGTGGAGAAGATTATGAGTTTTGATAAACCCAAACTTGAGGTTAGCTGTTACCTAATTGATGTTTTTAAGAATAAATTTCTCAAAAAAGATGTCAGATCTGAGTATGGTTCTTTTCCTCTTGAAGTAACAAATATTTTGACTCCCCAACCTGTTGAGATTTATACACAATCTTCTATTGATGAGGAGATTATTTCTATAGAACCCATTTTAGAGTTTGAGTCACAATTTTTTCCTAATAAATATAAACCTATTTATGAAAATTTACCTTTTGAATTTGAATGTTTGAAAGTTCTTGAAGTTGGGCAGTGTAATGGTTTAAGTATTTCTGAAAAACGTGATGGTTCTCATTATTAAAAAGTGTATTTCCTTATAAAAATTATCACCTGTTGCTTTTGGTGCTGTGCGTGATGAATTTCATCTAGGACCTGGAATTTTAACATAATTTTAGTTTCCTATGGAAATTAGGAAATATTATTCGGAATTTTAATTTTAATATTTCAAATGGGAGCCTTCACTTCTGTTCAATTTGTAAGTTGTTTTAGGAATATTTTTTGGATATGATGAGAAGTTTGTTGCAATATTTTCTTCTATTTTTGGGTTTTTTCAATCATCTAAGTGTGGGGAAAGTTGGGGTAGAATTTTTTATCCAATAAATGATTTTCTAGGAAACGTTTTAATCTTTTAAGAGATAAGAAAGTGGTTTTCATAGGTCAAGATGAGATGGAAAACATGTTACCTACCACTGTGTTGGAAGAATTATGGAGAATTTTTTTAACTACTGAAGATGGAAATATCTTGAAAGGTCTTACTAATGGTTTCTTATATAATAGTGAATTGAAAACCATTGATAATTTATACCCATTTAATGATAATGGTTAGAAAATTTTTGGGGATAAAATATATCTAAATACTTTAAAGTTATCACTACATGAGAGGCAACTCATGATTTTATTGTTTTTTAACTTTTTACTTTTTGTATGAATACAAGTTTATTTATTATTTGTGGGTATCCTTGTGTTGATGAACCATAGATTCTAGAGTCTCATTGTCATATTCTTACTCATGTTTGAAATATTCATGTTTAAAAGTATTGGATACAAGTTACCATGAGGTGCACATGGTTTGTGGTTGGTGGTCCCAGTGGGTTGTATGAATTTTACCAATGGAAAAATTATTTTGAACATCAAAAAAAAAAGACAATTCTATTTGGAGAACATAGGAAATAACTTACCTCAACTCAAACTCTGGCCACTTCCAAATTCTATTTTAAATTCTAAATTCTCATTTCTATCTATTCATTTTGTAGGAGCTTCAAATTTTCAACTAGATGAATTTTTCATTGGTTTAAAGGAGGGTAAATTTTTTTGTTAAATATTGAAAAGATATTTGACATCTATGGGGGTAAATATTTTAATTATTTTTAATATGTTCTAGTGCTACTGCTGGTTTCATTTAGTTCACTATTTTCAATTTGTTACTGAAATTTTGTCTTGCATATTGTGTTTTTGAATTTATTTCCAATCATGGTGTAATTGGATCCTAAATTACTCTAATCCATTGAAAATTATTCATGAAATCAATTATTCCATGAAAACTTTTGAAAATAATTTTCTATGTTGGACTGGTAGGAGGAACCCTTTTTCATGGTTGTAAATTGTTTGTGTTTGATTATTATGTGGAAAAGTTTTTTGTTTGAATTTCCCTATTACCCATTAATTTTTTTTTCATTAATAATCCAAATATATTTTAAAGATCAATGATTATCTTATTTCTCTAACCTTTAATTCAATAATGGGTACATTGTTGAGTTTTAAGTGTGGGGGAGTGGTCTTAATTGTCCAGACCCAACCCTAATCAAGGATCAAGTTGGGTGGTGAAAAGCACCAAAAGGAATATCCTAAATGGGAGGACTTTTCCTAATGTATCTATATGCACACACCTGACCATCTCAATACAGAAGTGCAGAGGGATAATAGTGAAAAGATGAAATAGCTAGGCATTAAAACAAGCATGCAATACCTCTAGGGTGTACAAGAGTACAACATAGTAAAATGAAAAGTAAAAGGTAAAAATACATGCCCAACTAGATATATGTCCTAACCTAAAAAAACTAGAAAGTAAAATACTAAGAGAGCCCATCTTCTGATCTCTAAGCTACGAACACCATATTCTGTCCAAAGCACCCAGTATCCCTAAGATCCTCTAAAGTCACTGTTGACATGTCTGTCATATGCATAAGACATGACACATGTAGGAAAAACCCATGCATGGGTGAGTATATACATACTCAGTAGAATGCCTAGAAAACTGAAGGAGGAGAAATAAGATATACAATAAGAGAAGAAAGAAAAAAATATAGTAAATAGGATGTAGCTCAACCCAAAGTAAGAGAGAGGTTAACCTCATCTAGAAATAGGGGGCTCAATATAGTGTGTAAATGAACTACACATTGAGTATTTTCCACCCATATTAGGAGAGTAAACTCATCCATCCATGAGAATCTAAACATGGAAATCACATGACATACCTCACACATCTTCACAACACATGGATGGAGAGTAACCAAATACAAAGGTATAAATACATATGTATATATATTCTCAGTCAAAAAATCCCAAATGATAAAGAATGGGGATCTCTATCTCATAGCTCAGCCCAGGAAAATATTCACCAATAGTTCTAGAAGTCCATAAATGATTCCCAAAATATCACACGTCTGCTAAGAAGTAACGGTATGAAGGAACACACCTCACCTGAAGGAATCAGGCATACAACGGAAGCCCCAAAAGTGGGAATTTAAAATTTTCCACCAATGAACAACATGAACTCGTTGGTTTCGAAGAATCACTGCCTGGATAAAGATGAGGATCACGCATGAAGAGTTTTAAGCACAAAATAAAAACCGTAAATACCTTATTTAGATTTGAAGCCGCACATTAATTCTACCCATCGTTGGTGATCACTGCTTGAAGAATCTAAATTCGAATTCCTCTAGATCATCCAAATGTGCTTCAAAAAATCCACAGGAGCGCCGATCATCAAATTCCAGGTGCTAGCATAGAGATCCGATGATGCCTTCGATGCTCTGACAATCACCATATTGCTTCTCCTATGATGCTTGAGAGAGAGCATGATATGAGCTATTGGATCTAGAGCCTCTCTATCTAGAACATAGTAGAGATAATTAGAGAGAGATCCATGAATAGTACCTAGAAAATCCATCTTCTCTTCTATTCGTAGAGTGTAATGAAATTACCCAGAAATGACAGGACAAGCCTCAAATAATTAACACACTATATAAATAATATTTTGACTACTAAACTGAGTCATAAATATTATTTATTATTATTATCACTTTCTGGAAATATAATAAAAATATTACATGATAATAATTTAGCTATAAACTCATCTTTTACTCCCAAAAAAAAATGAACCTTGAATATTTTAAACTAATATTCATTCATTTAATATGTTTATGTATTTACTCAAAAATATGTAAATACATTTAATAAATAAATTCAATACCCATTATTCTTAACTTGAATAATATGAATTTATTTATTACATTAGTGATCATTTATCCTTGGAAAATTCTTGGACCCCAGTGGTGGGTCCCACCATGTCAAAAACTCATATTCAACCGAATAGGGTGGATTCTCGAATACACTATTGTGTGCGACCCTCTAGGACCTTATCTCAATAGCAGTGAATACTATTCATAGATAAAGAGTGGGATCTAGCAACCCATCATGGCCCCTAAAGAGATAAGGATTGTCACAACAGCAACAACCAACCTACAAACACATTCTATGTAATATATTCTCTTTGTCTTTAATATCATATAAAGTAGGATGAACACTCATGTCATCACCCTTTTCTTGATTTATTATTTGTTTATCTAACTGGATGAATTTTACTTGGATGACCATGGACATGGATTTATCAAGGTACTACCATCCTGATCAACATGGATTTAGATATATAACTTCCTTAACTTGGAAGTAACAAATCCTTTCTTGATCATTCAACCAATGTCATGCCACCAATGATGCACCCAACACAAACCACCTCACCACGATTTAAATATCATGGATTTCATCTTGCATCAAAGTAAACAATCAAATGGAATACATTGAAAATGATCTAAATTCAGGAGAACATTACACATGATCGTAGATAGGAAGATACAATGACACCATGAAAATTTGGTGTACCTATTAGTGGGTCTGTCCTCATGATCCCAATACTAAAGATCACCAAGTGGAAAATTCATGAGAAGAAGTTTCAATGCTTATGATCCCCCAAAACCTGATAGTTAAACTTCTATTGTGTCCAATCAGTAAGATGTATCTAGAACATAGAACATATATTTAAGATCAATGTCATAGTATCTAGAGTTTATCATTATAGCCTAGGATCTGCTATAACCTTTCGATACAATAAATAATTTATGGAAATTACCATTAAATAGTGGATGTAGAAAATTATACACTATAATGATAAGTTTACATCATGTATACATAACTGTACACATGATATGGTAATCAAAAGCATTGAATAGTTGGGTCTAGGGTACCCACTATTTCAACACTCCCACTTTCACTAGATCCAACTTGATAACCTAACTTGTTAGATACTCACATAATAAATACAATGTTTCTTCTGAGTAACATATTTAGCTGCTGGGCCTGCCACGGTTCCGCCACATGGAAATTCTTCTATAGTGACCTCATCTCCTTGAGTAAAACTTCTCAAGAGATGGTATACCTGAGTATATACCTTTTGTCTACAATCAAAACTTGATATCTTGGATGGTAAGAATATAATTATTTACATTATGATAATAATTTTATTACTAGGTGTGATTCCAAGAACTGGAATAAATCGTTGCGTTTATCTGCTTCTTAGTTGCCTCAAAATCTTCAATGTACTCGGTATTTGTAGGTATGGCTACCACTAGATTATATAAGCTTGTCTCGCTCATATTATTAGCCTAACTGTGATATTAGATCACATTGATCTAAGTAAGACTACTTTGTGTCCCCTCAAAACTAGTATCCTTTATTCTTCACTTACCAAGTACATATCTTTTGTACTTTTTGAAGTAAAAATGAATAGTTCTGATTGCGTCACTTGCAGTGCTCCTGGATTTAATTGATATTTGACTACTATAAAGTATATCTTGGAAATATCAGTTCTTGTACATATCATCTCATACATTATTAATCCATCGCTTAAGCGTATAGATTTAAACTCACCACGTTTATCTCCTCCCATGTCCCAAACATGTCAACCTGGAGAGATAATGCCATGTGACATAGGTAACAATTCTATCTTGAATTGTTCCAGATTGTATCTTTCAATACTAAGTCACTATATGTACAATTGAATAGGCCCAAGAAACCTTTAGATCTACTTTAGTAGATCATGTTCCCTAGAACTCAGGTTTCTACTTTAAGTCAATCATTAGAGAAATGATTCTAACATTCTGGTATTAACAAACTTGAAGACCAATATATATTTTTTGTATGTTTCTAAACATATTTTACTTGTAAAACTTTGGTGCTCCCACTAACCTCAGGTATAAACATAACATTAATTCATTCCAAATGATTTTTCTATGATCATGTTTCTTACTTCAATCATAATCTAGATTTCAGTATTTTGCAACCATTATTAATATTCTATGTCGTGACCACCCCCTTCTAGTTATGTTGTATAGAAACCTTACCTGATTGATAGTCATGAAATCCAATACCTAATAATATAATCATAGAAATTATCTATGACAAGAAAAATTCTAATGGATTTAAGAATACCTATTTTTTATTACCAATCGAGACTTATTGGTACAACACTTGTACCATCCATGTATCATCTCATTTGAATACCCACCGTAGTATTAAATAATATAGGCCCCTTTGAAATATGATAAAAGGAATCCATTATTGAATTTTAGTTGGTCTTGTCAATATTAGCTAATTTCCATATACTACTTACTTGTAGGAAATATTATTCACAATGAATAATAGATCACTAACCGTGGTGATTATAAAATCATCACCATGATTTTATCCTTCCTCTGCTGTATGTGTCTCCGGAACATTCCTATTCCACATGTGTTTGTAGAACTAGTTCATATTCCAACTACATATGCATCTCTAGCATTGACTAACCCAGGTCAATCTAGATCCCACTATCTCAAAAGAGATGTGCACCCTTATATAGAAATATAGTCTATAACTTGACTATATCTTTTCTATCTTAGATATTTAGGTAATATTCTAATCAACTGTTAGGATAATTACTTAGATGCATAATGTGTTTAGCTTGATGCAAGTTTGTTTATGTCCTAAAAAACTCTTTGCATCCAAACACATGTACTTATTACATAATGTAATTCCATCATACTATGGCTCATATGATATCCATTTTTCATTATATTTGACATAAGGTTATGGGATATCACTATTATTTGTAAAGAACATCATGAAATATAATGAAAGTTTCTATAAATTGCAACATTGATACTCCATATATCATTACCTTGATGTATAAAATGTGCGTTTAGGAATTACTCTAAGCTATATTTTATTGATCAATGTTTACATGTAAGTATTAATTATAGATCCTTCTTATTAACATAAATGTAATGATATATATAAGGTAATATGTGTTTATGAATTACTCCACACTGCATTATCATGATCAATGAATGTTTGGTCAAGATATTCTTCAGTATGCCAACCCAAAGAAACTCATATCTTTTAACCATGCACTTACTTCACTTTATCATTGCATAATGACTTAAAGGAATCATTTGAAGTATCTTTACCACTATCTTTATCTTGAAACAATTCATGCTCACTTATTGAACTAATTTAAAAAATCTTTGTGACATACCTTTATTTATAAAGGTTTATTTTTCCAAAATAAAGACGTCAATAATACCAAATGTATTTAGCAGTTATGAGCCTAAATACCATACTGGGTATATTATTGACTTCAAATTTTAGTTTTTCTTAACAAATAATTAGCTTTCCACAACTAGGTATAATTCTTACATTTTTATATTCATCAGGTACTACCTAAAATTCATGCATTGTTGAACTATTGGTTGAGTATTAAATACCAAAGACAACATTAATTATTGAACCAGGAATAATGTCTCCTTGTTTCCAAAAGGACACATGAGATGAATGTTTTGGTTATACTCAATAATAGTTCTACATGAATCTTTCACTTAGCCATAAATAGGTTGTGTACTTCTCACTACTAGCCTAGGTATCACCCTTTCTTAGAAACTTAGAGAATAATCTTGAGCTTTAGTAATGTTCTATACTCACTTGGTTACTTTATTTCAATACACATGTGATAATAATATTTTATTGAATACCTAAGAAGTAAAACCAAAACATTTCATTGATGAATATTCCTAAAGAAAAAGTAGGTAACTTTCTTCTTTTATTTAGTTAATTTCATTTAACCTCCCTTGTTTAATTTTATATTATGAAAAGAAAATAACCTCTATTAATACCTATTTCATTGATGGATGTTGCAAATGTGACCTTGGAATTACACGCCTTTAGACTTTTCTCCTTGTCTTTCAATTTATTCACCATGATAATTAAAGATGAAACTATCTTTGAAATTCATATTCACTTGGCGAACCTTACCTAAAAGGTAATGAAGCGTTACTCAATACTTGTTAATTTTTGTAACTTTAAAAGAAACTTGAGTAATGGGGTGAATATGATATTAGAATAGGATGTATTGAAAGATCATAACTCTCATTTAAATTTACACAATCTTTTGTAACAATTTCATATTCATATCATTGCTTCTCTGTCTTCGTGTAGACTTCTCAGAGATGAGAATTCATGTTATATCATCCATGTCCTAATGTAGCGACCGTAACTAACATCAGACGTTGATGAAAGCATAATGACATAACCATCATATGATTTTTACATTAGTCTCCTATAAGAAATTTCACCCTCGCTTATTGAGGTAGTTTAATAGTTATAGGGACACTAAGACCCTGAGTTTCCAATAATATTGTGCGCAAGTGCCTGTACTATTCTTGAATACTTGTGCCAATGTGGAAATTTACTTTGTCTAATATTTATCAAATCTTTTAAAATTGTGGTATAAATTTCTATTTTTATAAAAAATAAATTTTAGCATATTAGTACCTTTTATCTGGATTACTGATTTAAACATTTTGATTAATTAATCATATCATTAAATTTCTACCACTATTTTTATTGAATTCTAGGAACTCTCTATGCTAGAATCGGTTTACTCTCTCTCTTGAGTATTCTAGTGTAAAGGAACCCTAAACCACCCCTCATAGTATACAAGCTTTGGCTAGACCACTACTTGGAGTGTTCATGGTAGGATTTTGGCTAGCCAACTGCATGAACTCACGGTTCCTTGATATGTTGAGTGAAGTCCCGGATTCTTAAATCGTTACTTGATTTAATCAACACTGGCCTCTAAAATTACAACAAGATATATTTGGATATTTCTTTGCTAAAATTTTAGTTAATTCAACCCACCACTCTCATAAGAACGTCCTTCTAGTAAGAGGAACCCTCAGCTTTGGCATGAAAAACACCCCAAACAACCAGTTTTGTCCAAATTCGAATGATGGAATGCAGTTTAGACTTAATATTTATTTGAGTGTTTTATTATTTTTAATGTGATGAAAGAAATCAATTTCTATTTTCTAAAAATGTACTATGTGATCACACTCACAACTGATAATGAAAAAATAGAAAAATCCAATGCGTCACATGTTAATTTTTCCTTGCATGCTTGTTTATTATTACTCTATGTGTTCATGTGTTAACTACACATACACAAAAATAATAAACCATGAAAAAATAAAATGACGACCTGATCATGAGCCAGTACTAATGGTTGATCCGTTGAGTGAATAACAGACCAACCTAAACCCTAGGGGGAATGCCATGAGTCATGTCGCTTACGACTTGTGATGAAGCACCTCCCATCCAATGCATCTAACTCCTGTCTGGTGCATCACAATCACTCGAAATGATCTGCATCACTACTCATATCATCATTATACAACATTACTCGCACATATGTGAGGGGTTCTTTGGGTATAAAATACAACTCTGAGAATGAGCACGTATGCCCTTATATATATAATGACTCACAAATGACATGAATATCTTCATTTAATAAAAATAATTATTAAAAATAATCATGAAATAATTAAATAAATAAGTCAAATGCACTAGACATACATTGGGAGGTCTTCAGCTCATGAATAGTCAATATAAATTAACCCGCGTATTTGTAAATAAATGAAGAATTAAATTAAACTTGCATTAAAATAAACTTTAGGGCATTTAATTGAATTAAAAATTCACTCATATTTTTAATTCAATATTTATGTCATTCAGTCCCGATCAATTATTTTAATTTTAAAACTAAAAATTAAATTAATTAATTAATTTAATTAAACCCCAAATTAAATTAATTAATGCCACATTAACTTTAATCCCAAAATTAATATTTAATTAATTTAATTCTCAACATAAATCAAATTAGTCACTTTAATTAATTTTTGATTAAATTAAAATTATCCGGGCCCTGAAAACCCTGGGCAGGGCTGTGCGGGTTGGGCCAAACCCACGTAGGCCCATCCCGGGTTGTAACTATCCCATACAGGGAAAAACTGGGTTGGATAGGTCCACCGAAGCCTGTTCTTGATGATGAAGACCCACTCAGTCTCATTTTTGGGTAAGACCAGGTTTAATTAGACCCACACCAAAATTTACATCACCCAGATCTGGGCTCTGTTCCATTAGGGATAGTTGGCCGCTGGTCCAGGTGGAGGGGATCACTAGCTGTCATGGTGGTCGGGTGCTGGATACCTAGCTGTAGGGGAGGTGACTTGGGTAGGGGGTGCTGCGAGCTGAGGCGGCAAGGTAGTGCGGCACAAGAGAAGATCAGCGGAGGCCGAGGTGAGGAGGAGCCGCCATAATAGAGGGGCTAGATCTGGTAGCCAAGGTCAGATCTTGACCTGGTTCGTTGAAGTGGCGTGCGACGACCAAGTGTGGAGGGAGGAGGCCATCACGCACTACTTTATCAAACAGCCTGCCCAACATTTGATACCCATTTTTTTCTCTTTGGCTTATTCTATAAGCCAACTCCACCAATAAATTTACACACACATTTTAAACCTTTCCTAAAGCCTATGAAGGCTTAGAAAAATAATAATAATAATAATAATATTAAAATATTATTATAATAAAAATATTATAATAATCAAATTATTATTATAATAAAACTATTATTATTATAAATAAAACAATTATTATTATAATAAAAATATCATAATAATTATTATTATTAAACCTCACCGGAAAATACTATTCTGGTGATGTGCAGTCCGACCAATTTAGTTGGATTCATCGAAAAACATAAACGATTGAAAAACCACAACAATAATTTCAATTCACATTAAAACTTCGGATGGACATATCTTTTCCATACAATATCTGATTTAAGATCCTTCTATGGATTTAGGACCATAACGACACCCTCTATTGAAATTTTATGCAAATTTAATTTTTGTTTTGGTTAAAATCAAAATGCGAGGCTCTGATACCACTTGAAGGAACAGAGCATGCGGTGAAATCCCCAAAAGTGGAAATTTAAAAATTTCCACTGATGAATGACATGAACTTGTCGACATCGGGGAATATCTTCCCGGATAAAGCCTAGGATAATGTGTTAAGAGTTTTAAGCACAAAATAAAAACCATAAATACCTAGTTTAGATCTGAATCCGTACACAACGTCTGCTAATCGTTGGCGATCGCTGCTCGAAGAATCTGAAGTTGAATTCCTCTAGATTATCCAAACACAATTTAAGGAATATTCAGGAGTTCTGATCATTGAATTTCAGGTGCTATCATGGAGATCCGACGACACCTTCAATGCTTCGATGATCACCACGTCGCTTTGCTTGCGATGCTTGAGAGAGAGCTCAATCCGAGCTCCTGGATCTAGAGACTATCTATCTATAACACGAGAGAGAGAGAGAAGTAAAGAAAGAGTGATCTATAAATAGTACCTAGAAAATAATTCTTCTCCTTTATTTATAGAATGTAATGAAATTTCCTAGAAATACCATCCCAACCCCTGAATAATTAACACACTATATAAATAATATTTTGACTACTAAACAGAGTCATAAATATTATTCATTATTATTATCACTTTCCTGTCTTATAATAAATATATTACGTGATAATAATTTATCCACAAACTCGGCTTGTACTCCCACAAATAATAAATAAACCTTAAATATTTTAAACTAATATTCATTCATTTAATATGTTTATATATTTACTAAAAAATTTGTAATAAATTTAATAAATAAATTAAATACCCATTATTCTTAACTTGAATAATTTTAATTTATTTATTACATTGGTGATCGTTTATCCTTAGACAATTCCTGAACCCCAGTGGTGGGGCTCACCATGTCCAAAACTCATATTCAACTGAATATGGAAGATTCTAGAATATGCTATTATGTGTGAACCTCTAAGACCTTATCTTGATTGCAATAAATACTATTCATAGACCAAGAGCAGGATCTAGAAACCCATAATATCCCCTAAAGAGATGAGGATTTTCACAACAACTAAAATCAACCTATGAACACGTACTGTGTAATATAATCTCTTTTTCTTTAATATCTCATAAAGCAGGATGCACAATTGTGTCATATCACTTTTCTTTCTTTATTATTTATTGATCTAACTGGATGGATTTACCTTGGATGACCATGGACATGGATTTATCAGGGTAATACCATCCTGATCAACATGGTCTGAGATATATAACTTCCTTAACTCAGAAGAGACAAATCCTTTCTTGATCATTCAACCAATGTCATGCCACCAATGACACACCCAACACAAACTACCTCACCCCGATTTCAATATCATGGTTTTTATCTTGCATCAAAGTACACAATTAATTGGAATACATTGGTAATGATATCAAGTCAGGAGACCATTACACATTTTTGTAGATAGGAACATCCAATGACACCATAAACATGTGGTGTTACTATAAGCAGTTTTTTCCTCATTATCCCATTACTAAAGATCACCAAATGAGAACTTAATGAGAATAAGTCTCAATGATTATGACCCCCTATCAATTGAAAGTCAAACATCTACTATGTCCAATCAGTCTGATGTATCTAGACCATAGAAAATATATTTAAGATTAATGTCATATTATCTAGAGGTTCTTATTATAGTCTGGGATATGCTATAACCTTTCGATATAAAAAATAATCTATAGACATTACCATTAAATAGTGGACATAGAAAAGTCTACACTATAATGGTAAGTTTACATCATGTATACATAACTGTACACATGATATGGTAATCAAAAGCACTAAATAGTTGGGTCTAAGGCACCCACTATTTCAACATCACCATTGTGCCTCACAAAAAAGGGGGAAAACTCTAAGTAGAGGACCCGTGCCCTAGTGCATCAGGGGGGTTACACTCTATAAGTATTAATAGAGGACTTGTACCCAAAATGATGGGGGGGTTACAATTTGGTTTCATGAGGAACCATGCCCTATTCTATAGGAGGTTCCACTCGATAGGTAGGGGACCCACTTCCAAGCTGATGGGGGTTCGAATCTAGTGTCTCTAGTGATCATCTGCCTGATCACTACCATCATCAAGCGTCGCCTAAATTAGCGGCGTTCCTAGAAAATTTTACATCATATCCAAAAAAATGGAGGGAGTAATTTCATTCTATGAGGAAAAAAACCCTGGATAGGCTATTTTAGGGCTAAAATATAAGTTCAAATGGAGATACAGAAGATTGAAATTTCCTAAAAAGGATCCAAGGGGTACACAATGTGTGAGAGGACCCACATGGAATGTGGTTATTTTTCATCACCTATTCGTGTTCCTAAAGGTACACGACTTTCCTACTGTGTAGGTATACATGGAGTGTGGGGGATATACATGATGTGACCATGCCACTCAGGGTCCCACCCTTGTGCTTGGATGTGTCCATGTATCCATCCCGTGTCCGTGTACTTAACCCCATGTCCATGTACTTCGGTATACAGCTGTGTGCCTGGACATGTACTCCCACAAAGGGTCTTTCTCATGTGCTCCATCACATAGCTCATCAACCTAGGGATGCAGTACATGGTGTTCCATACTTATAAATCCCCCAAACCCTAGTTTACATAGCATAGGGGCTACACATCATGTGTTCATCATGGTACACGACGTGTAATACCATTTTTTAAAAAACTTCATATCCTCATTCCATAGTTTGAATCTGGCCATTCCACCACAGATATACCCTCCACACCATCTAAAATCGATGGATCTAGTTTGGATCTATCGTTTCTAACCATCTCGTGGATGAAAATCTGATTTCGTTGACCTGTGGGGTTTTACCATACATTCCAAATGCCTCTGATCCTTCCGTCGTTGATGATTCAGATACCGATCATTGAAACAATATCCCATAACCAAAAAAAACCCAGATCTATCTTTGATTTGTTGTTCCATACCTCATTCATTGTTTTTTCATGATTTTAGGTGTCTAATCAGGCTCGGTAATGCCTGACAACAATAAACCGGTACCATAGGGTCCAACTGGTTAAGGATGGGAAGAAATTGAAGGAGGTAGGCCCCATAACAAAGGTTTATAGATTTATTCCAAGTGTTATTGGAAAATGATCAAGAACGAGGATACCTAGGGTTAGATACACCCAATATTAATTAAATAAATAGTATACAGGTGCATGCAAAGGTCATAATTGGAACAGATCAAAGGAATAGATTGATTTGAACAATAAATTTAATCAAAAGGGTGTAATCCATAGTTTGAATAGTCCTACATGAATATTTGATCATTCTTCATCAAAGAATGCATCTGAAAATGAATGGAAGAATTCGTTTCATTCATTACACTCTAATCTACTTCGATCTAGAGTTTCATCACCATTGGATGGGATTTGAAAACAGAATGAGAGTAGGAATAAGATCTCGAGGATCCTAGGATTATGAGGCTAAACCTAAGATATTCTCTATAATAACAGATTTATAGGAAAATCTATTAGGTTGAATTAGTTAATTCATTAAATGTACTCCCACTACTACAAAACTGAGTTTATCCAATGCTAGGGCGTTAACAAAACTTGATAAAAGTTCTATTAAAGATTATAAGTACTAGAAAAAGGGATGATAAAGGGCCCCCTTTAATAGTGCTAAAAAAATCACTGATAAAGACTCCCTTTGTCAGTGCTTTTATACTAGTGCTGATATAGGCTATATTTCAAAAAAAAAATATTTCATTAAAAAATATATATTAATATATAAATATAATTTTATTGATATAAATATAATATATATTTTTAAAATATGTTTTTGATAAGGTAAATAATAATTTACACTTAATATAAAGGACAAAATTTAAGTCTCACCTCCTTAGATATTATGATGATGGTGGCTGCAGTGGTGTTGGCTTTGTGGTTTCTCCTGAACAGTGTTGGTGGGTTTTCGGTACACCACGTATAAGATCTAACTATGTATAGATCCAATCATTTCCATTTCCTCTTCGTTGTTATGATCTTAGGGGAGGTGGATTCTTGGTGGATCTGGTTTGAGGACACACAGGATTCGAGGTTTGGGGCTAGCCTTGGTTCGACATGTTGAAGGTTGCTGTAACACCCCAAGATTCCACTGTACGTTTCCCTTCGAATAATGCAATAGCATGTGTTGTACGCAACCTCGAGCTCTAACACACACCACAACTAATTAAACTAGCCGTTGTGAATAGTAATACCTACTTTTTGAAATTTTATAAATTTTATTTATCAAAATGGACTTCATTTTTGGATTCTGAATATTGAAATTAGCCTATGTTGAATTTTTGGTATTTTTCTGAGAACTTCTAAATTTTTATGAATAGTGAAAAATACTTAAAAACAACTTTTTAAATCAAAATAATTTATAGTGATAAATTATAATATTTATTGGTTTTAAAGTATAATTAGAATATATTTTTACCATTTTATCCAATGGTGGTCATTAGAATTAATTTAACATTGAAATTGGACATAAACAATTGCCAAACTTTTGATATAAATTGTTTCTTAAAAACACGCTATTTGTTGTAACAGCGGGAATTAATTATAAAATTAATTAATACAACTTATATGTTTGGAATTTTGTAAAATAGACATCATTTTTGAATTCGGAATATCAATTATAGCTTAGGGTGAAATTTTGGCCTTATTCTGAAAAACTTCAATTTTTGATGAATAGTGAAACCACTAAGTGGTTGTTAAAAACTGATTTTTCATTAAAATGAAATATTACCACTTATGTGATTTGATTTTCAAAAATCCGACATACATGGTTGTCATTAAGAAGTAAAATGTGGTTCAATGAGATTAAAATAATTTTTTGGTGAATAGTAACTTTTAAGTTCTTAATCGCGATTAGAGGTAATTAGTGTAGTTTAAGGTAAAAATAATGTTTTAATAATATGAGATGAGATTGACACTTGTCCTACTCCTATTGGATGAGTCATGGCCGACCGAGACAACCCATGGGTCAACTTGGGGACCCCATGGAGCAACTTTTGTTGGAAAATGACATTAATATATATTTATTTAATGTTAAAATTAAATTGACACAAACATGAGTTGTTTTACTAAAACAGATTTTAAGTGGGGTTATACAAGTCCAAATTTTGACTATAAATATTCATTAGAAATATAAAAAGATTTCCTACATCATAGTATTTTTTTTTATAAATTTTAGACATTAAATAAATTAAATTATTTATGACATCATTATGATGCAGCGATGACCTCATTATTTAACGATTTTAATAAAATAAAAAGATAATGTAAAATCCAAGGCTTACACTTGTCCAAAGACTATTGGATGGGTAGATTTCGAACCCTTATCACCTTATCCACGAATTATATAAGTTTGGGACCTTTAGAATCCGAAAAGCATTGTGTAATAATGTAACATTTCAATCTTTCCAAAAGAGCCCCTCCTCTCCTCTTATAAAAGGCCCCCACCTCTACCACCTTATTCACACTTTCAAGCCTTTTGGTTCGGCCAAACTCTACCCAAATACTCTCCCAACTCCTCTACATTCATCCTAGAAGCTTTAATTTAGTCAGAAATCCATCCTAAAGAGTCCTTTTGATCAAACCAAAAGGAAGAACCCGAAGAAGAGGTAACGTTTTCATCACCCTCTTTCAAGTTTCTTTCTTATTACACTCCCTCTTTGTTCATTATTTCAATTATAAAATTATAAATCCAGTATCTTCTATATACTGTGATGTTATTATAAATATGGAACAACCATATTCAGTATTCTACCCATCATTTGAATGACATGTCACCATACGTGCGTACGTACGACTTACCGTCTCCACGTCGTGGTGTAATTGTTATTCAATTTTTTATTATTTATATGGGTATAAAAATGATATGTAATTCATTTAAATAATAAATATAACATGATAATGATTCTGTATATATGATATACTATCCAATTATATATTATTTTAATATCAAAATAATGATATTGTCGCTCGTGCGTACGTACGGACTACCGTCTCCACGAACGCGATGAGATTCATTCTCCGTCGTATCCATTCAAGTATAATTATCATTTGATGATTTAAAAATAATGTTTAAGGACATGATATCATTCTGGATATGAATAAGATACAACCTATCCATGAAAAACATGACTTACGTAACAAAACATATAAAAGAAAATGAGTAAGTTGACACCCGAAACAACGATAAATCTAAGATATTGTCAACAAAGCAATGTTAAAAGATCATATATGATATCATATGAATGTATATGATTCTTGTATAATTTAATAACAATTATTTCACCATTATACAGGAGGTTAACCTACCCCAACCAAGGAAAAGTACAAGGTAAGGGAATTTCTTAACCCAACTTCCATTCTTTGGGTTAATCTCCTACTTTAAAATTATGTCATGATATTATTATGTCCTATTTTGTATTTTTACGTTCTTTATGTGTACCTATAGTGAATACACATAATAGATCTATATTATTTTATAAATGATCTTTTTAAGGACTTCGTCTCAATCTCCTTTCATTGAGGCATATTTGGTTTTATACACAATTTTCTTTTATACGGTGTATAAACCCCTTTGACTTTTACGTTTATTCAAAAGGAATCTTTTTTATACGAAGCGTTTTGCTAAATGACAAAAGGGAATGTTTTTCTTTCCGTACTTATGCGGCAACAATGACTTCTCTGCCGCCGTGACCATTATTTGAGTTTCGGCTTCCTCTACAGGCCATCATTTTTTAATGAAAAATAAATACAAAGTTTTAACTTTCTTTTATTTTGGTATTGAAAATGGTTTTGAAAGCATTTTTATTATATCAATGTGTTGTATTGATATCTTGTGATTGGAATGTGGAAATTTTATGTTTCCTTTATGCATGTTTTATGTGATACGATTATGTTATGGTTTATGATATGTTTAAACCTATTCATATGAGGAATGTATTGGACTTAATAAGTGACAGGTGGAGCCCGCTATAGCTCCTCGATGCATCGGTAGGTCTCATGAGACAACTAGACGTGGAATTGGCCGAGGCCCTTTCCCAATTTGATTTATGGTTTTGGCCGAGGCCTTAATAATTTTAGACGTCTTGGCCGAGGCCTTGACAAAATGTTTCAGAATGTCTGGCATTATACATTCCCTCATTATGAAAGTGGTTATTGATATTTCATGTGATTATTCAACTAGTAGAATATCCATGTGAGTAAGTAAATGGCATTATTTCAGTTTACTTTTTCCATATTATGCTAAAGTTCAAGTTTAAAAGGCTTTTGTTTTAGTTATACATTGCCTTAAATGTTAATGTTTATTTATGAAAGCTTCCGCTATATTGTTATCCTTACTGAGCATCTGAGCTCACCCCTTTCAATGTTTTAATATTTTCCAGGATGTGAGGGAGTATTTTATGAATGACCTGCATGGATAGTCCGAAGAGGATAGAAGTGTGGACTATGGAGACTATGTTATTATAGTTTTTCACTTTGTGATGTAATGTAACATTTATGAATGTATCTAGTGTTTCCAAGGCTACTAAACTAATCGGTCTTTTGAGACTTGATCTTTTGTGATCATGCCAATGTTACGAAGTAATGCACCGACTCTGGGTAGCTAGGGTCGGGGCGTTACAGTTGGTATCAGAGGAAGTTTAGTACAGACCTTGGAAGCTAGATTTAGACAAACTCTGATTAGAGCACGTAGACCTAAGATGAACTTTGAGGATTAGTATAGAAGAACTTCCTAAAAATTTTGGTATTGTAGAGATTTTGTGAGTTTTCCGAGCAATACATCCCTGTCTGGATACGAGCAGGTAGAGGCGGCTCTGGAAAAGATGTACCTAGGGGTAAAACCCGAAAACACCGCTTTGAGCTAGACTCGAACGGGAACTGGTGCACGACAACAGGCCTTGCTGCACTCTTGGTTATGACACTCCCGGGGGATATGCTTAGGATAATTCACATTTTCTTTACAAACCACTATGAAGGGTTACGAGTATATACTTCCTCAAAGATTTTTTTTTATAATTATGGATTATATCCATAATTAGTTCAATTTATGTTAAGTGTTTTACAAGTATGGAATTATGTATTTTGATTCATAAACTAATCCAGTTTATGCTATTATTTAGAAATGGTGCCTAGTGGAAGGAATGGAAACCGTATCAATGCACGCACTCCGTGTAGGGATTTCCCTCCTGCTCAAGATAATTATGGTGGAGCTAGTGATACAACTGGTGCTGATCAGATTCTCACCGTACTGGGACAACTCACGCAGGTTATGAATAATAACCTTACTCGTATGGAGCACCCTGATCCGCAATGTGGAGGATCAATGCTAGACCGTTTCATGAGGCAACAACCACCAACCTTCAATGGGAGTACAAATCCTATAGTAGCTGAGCAATGGATAAATTCCTTAGAGAAAATATTCCATGCCTTGGGGATTAGTGAAAGGGAGAAAGTTGTCATGGCAGTTTACCGCCTCACTGGAGATGCCGATCAATGGTGGTCACTAATTCAAAACACAAAGGAAGATGATGAATTAACAAACATGGAATGGCAGGAGTTCAAAGAGCTGTTCTTAGAAAAATACTTTCCTCGAGACCATCGAGCAGATATGGAAAGGCAATTTCTGAGTCTGAGGCAGAAGGAGGATGAGAATGTCGCAAAGTATGAGGCTAACTTTACAAGGTTATCAAGGTATGCTGCAGATTACATACGTAACCCAAGGAGTAAGACTGATCGTTTCTTTGATGGGTTAAAACCATTTCTCCGTCGAGCTTTAGTATCACAAACCTTCTCTTCATACGAAGGTATTGTCTCATGCACTATCAAGACGGAAAAGGAATTCTCTAAGTCTTATGACTTTAAATCAAAGAAAGATAAGAAGAGATCCGCTAAAAACTATGGGAAAGGAAATAAGGAAACAGGGAAGAAGGGTAGAAATGAATTTCCACCCTGTGATAATTGTGGTAGGAAGCACCCTGGTGCCTGTCTAAAAGGAAAATGAGTATTTTACAAGTGTGGTGAAAAAGGCCACCAAGCTCATGAATGCAAGGGAAAGAAAGCGGCTGTCAACGTGGAATGCTATAATTGTAGAGAGAAGGGACATTATGAAAATGAATGTCCTAAGCGTCAGGGGAACTTACCTCAAAAGAGGCCAAGGGATCAGGGCCAGGCTTATGCTATCACTACTGCTAAGGTGGAAGCTCCGAAAGACGTGGTGGCAGGTAATTTAATGGTTTCCTCAAGTTTAGCAAATGCATTATTTTATTCTGGATCATCGCATTGTTTTATATCTTCCCAGTTTGCTAAGAAAATTAGATATTTCCAATTTGATTTAACAAGGGAGTTGTCGGTAAAAACCCCTAAGGGAAGTATTGTTGCAACAAAGTTTTGTCGATTAGTTCCCATTAGAGCACCTAAATGTTCTTTACCTGCTGATCTCATCGTCATACCCATGATTGAATTTGATATAATCCTCGGTATGGATTGGCTTTCAGACCATGATGCAAAAATTTATTGTAAGAGGAAAGAGGTTACGATTCTCGATGATGATGATAAGGAACACCTTATCTTTAGAGCAGAATCGTCTCCACATAATTCTTATCTAGATCCACCCCCAGTAGCTCAACTAAATTCAATTATTGGGGAGGAAGAGAAGGAAATTACTGAGGGTGAGGAAAGGAATATTCAAATAGATGATGTACCTATTGTGAGAGAATATGTTGATGTGTTTCCGGAAGATTTACCTGGACATCCTCCAGAACGAGAAGTTGAGTTTTCCATTGATTTAATTCCTGGATCAAGGCCCATATCGAAGACCCCTTATAGAATGGCCACTGTGGAATTAGTTTAACTAAAGAAACAACTAGAGGAATTGAGTAATAAGGGATTTATTCTCCCTAGTGTTTCTCCTTGGGGAGCCCCTGTTCTTTTTGTTAAGAAGAAAGATGGATCTATGAGGTTGTGCATCGACTATAGGGAGATCAATGCTATAACAATAAAGAACAAGTATCCCCTACCTCGCATTGATGATTTGTTTGACCAACTGCATGGAGCTAAATACTTTTCAAAGATTGACCTTCGGTCTGGATACCATCAGTTATGTGTGAAGACGGAAGACGTTCCAAAGACAGCATTTCGAACAAGGTACAGGCATTACGAGTTTACAGTAATGCCTTTTGGATTGACTAATGCACCCTCTGTTTTCATGGATCTAATGAATAGAGTTTTCAAGTAATATCTTGATGACTTTGTAGTGGTATTTATTGATGATATCTTGGTATACTCCAAAAGCCACGAAGATCATGAAAATCACTTATGCATTATCCTGAAGACTCTTAGAAGACATGAATTATATGGGAAATTTAGCAAGTGTGAATTCTGGCTTCAGGAGATTTCTTTTCTTGGCCATATTGTCTCTAAGGATGGAATTTCCGTTGATCCTTCTAAAACCAAGGCAATCCAAGAATAGCCAGCACCGACAAGTATAACTGAGGTACGCAGTTTTATTGGTTTAGCAGGTTATTATCGACGCTTCGTCCAGAATTTTGCCAGATTGGCTAACCCATTGACAAAGCTCACACGTAAAGGGATTAAATTTGTCTGGACAAAAGAGTGTGAAGAATGTTTTGAAGAACTGAAGAGAAGATTAGTCAACGCACCTGTATTGACTCTACCATCGGGGAATGATGGGTTTGTTATTTATAGTGATGCATCGAAGAAAGGACTTGGTTGTGTCCTTATGCAGAATGATAAGGTCATTGCCTATGCATCACGACAGCTAAAAATTCATGAGAAAAACTATCCTACTCATGATCTTGAGTTAGCAGCTGTGATCTTTGCTTTAAAGATATGGAGACATTACCTCTATGGTGAAAAATGTGAGATTTATACTAATCACAAGAGTTTGAAGTATATTTTCACACAAAAAGAACTCAACATGAGGCAAAGGCGATGGCTTGAACTACTCAAGGATTATGATTGCAGGATACATTACCACCCGGGGAAGGCAAACAAGGTGGCAGATGCTTTGAGTAGAAAAGACCATGGAGTTTTGAATGTGATGAGAATTGAAAGGGATCCAATTTTCTTGGATCTAATGAAGATGGACATGGGAATAACTAGGGAAGGTGAAATATCAATGCTTTTTCAAATGGTTGCCAAACCATCATTACTAGAAAGGATTAAGAGTTCTCAGATCAATGATGAAGAATTTCATAAGAAGATTAAAGATGTGAATGATGGAAGATTGAGGGACTTTGTGTATAAGGATGGAATTTTGAAATTCGGGAAGAGACTTTGTGTTCCCGATATACCTGATCTAAAAAGGGAATTGTTGGATGATGCTCATAGTTTCAACTTCTCTATACACCCTGAGAGCACCAAAATGTATAGAGATTTGAAGGAACATTTTTGGTGGGACAATATGAAGAGGGAGATTGCTGATTTTGTGTCGAGGTGTATGGTTTGTCAACAAGTGAAAGCTGGAAGGCAACATCCCGATGGAGTATTGCAACCTATTCCCATACCTGAGTGGAAATGGGATAATATTACGATGGACTTTTTCATGGGACTACCAAAGACTCCTAGAAGGAATGATGCAATATGGGTCATTGTTGATCGACTTACTAAGTCAGCCCATTTTCTGGCTATACGGGAGGATCTACCACTTGAACGCCTAGCAAGACTATATATTAATGAAGTTGTAAGACTTCATGGAGTACCCTTATCGATTGTTTCTGATCATGATCCTCGTTTTACTTCAAGATTCTGGAAAAGTCTTCAAAAGGCCTTGGATACTGAACTTCGTTTGAGCACTGCCTATCACCCTCAAACAGATGGACAATCAGAACGGACTATTCAAACCTTAGAAGACATGTTGAGATCATGCTCTCTTGACTTTCAGGGTATGTGGGATCAATATTTACCACTGGTAGAATTTTCCTATAACAATAGCTTCCATTCAAGCATTCAGATGGCACCTTATGAAGCGTTATACAGAAAGAGATGTCGTACACCAACCTGTTGGGATGACGTTGGTGAAAGAAAACTTGTGGGACCAGAACTGGTGGAAGAAACAATGGAAAAGGTGAAGGTAATCCAAAACCACATCAAAGCATCTCAAAGTAGGCAGAAGAGCTATGCCGATAGTAGAAGAAAGGTTTTGGAATTTCAGGTGGGAGATCATGTTTTCCTAAAGGTATCTCCATGGAAGGGAGTTATACGTTTTGGTAAGAAGGGTAAGTTGAGTCCCAGGTACATCGGACCTTTCGAAATTCTAGATCGTATTGGGGCTGTAGCTTATCGTTTGGCGATGCCTCAAAATCTCTCCAAAGTTCACGATGTTTTCCACATATCGCTATTGAGAAAATACATGCCCGACCCAACACATGTACTTACCTACGAGGAATTAGAATTGGAACCCGATCTATCTTATTGCGAAGAGCTCATCAGAATTCTTGATGTGAGGGAGCAGGTGCTGAGAAACCGGACGACTCGTCTCGTGAAGGTTTTGTGGAGAAATCATAAAATGGAAGAGGCAACATGGGAACCTGAGGAACTTATGATGAAGAACCACCTGAGTCTTTTTATGCAGTAATACCCTAGAAATTGCGAGGACGCAATTATTTGAAGGAGGGGAGAATGTAACACCCCAAGATTCCACTGTACGTTTCCCTTCGAATAATGCAATAGCGTGTGTTGTACGCAACCTTGAGCTCTAACACACACCACAACTAATTAAACTAGCCGTTGTGAATAGTAATACCTACTTTTTAAAATTTTATAAATTTTATTTATCAAAATGGACTTCATTTTTGGATTCGGAATATTGAAATTAGCCTATGTTGAATTTTTGGTATTTTTCTGAGAACTTCTAAATTTTTATGAATAGTGAAAAATACTTAAAAACAACTTTTTTAATCAAAATAATTTATAGTGATAAATTATAATATTTAGTGGTTTTAAAGTATAATTAGAATATATTTTTACCATTTTATCCAATGGTGGTCATTAGAATTAATTTAACATTGAAATTGGACATAAACAATTGCCAATCTTTTGATATAAATTATTTCTTAAAAACACGCTATTTGTTGTAACAGCGGGAATTAATTATAAAATTAATTAATACAACTTATATGTTTGGAATTTTGTAAAATAGACATCATTTTTGAATTCGGAATATCAATTATAGCTTAGGGTGAAATTTTGGCCTTATTCTGAAAAACTTCAATTTTTGATGAATAGTGAAACCACTAAGTGGTTGTTGAAAACTGATTTTTCGTTAAAATGAAATATTACCACTTCTGTGATTTGATTTTCAAAAATCCGACATACATGGTTGTCATTAAGAAGTAAAATGTGGTTCAATGAGATTAAAATAATTTTTTGGTGAATAGAAACTTTTAAGTTCTTAATCACGATTAGAGGTAATTAGTGTAGTTTAAGGTAAAAATAATGTTTTAATAATATGAGATGAGCTTGAAACTTGTCCTACTCCTATTGGATGAGTCATGGCCGACCAAGACAACCCATGGGTCAACTTGGGGACCCCATGGAGCCACTTTGGTTGGAAAATGACATTAATATATATTTATTTAATGTTAAAATTAAATTGACACAAACATGAGTTGTTTTACTAAAATAGATTTTAAGTGGGGTTATACAAGTCCAAATTTTGACTATAAATATTCATTATAAAGCTAAAAATATTTCCTACATCATAGTATTTTTTTTATAATTTTTAGACATTAAATAAATTAAATTATTTATGACATCATTATGATGCAGCGATGACCTCATTATTTAACGATTTTAATAAAATAAAAAGATAATGTAAAATACAAGGCTTACACTTGTCCAAAGACTATTGGATGGGTAGATTTAGAACCCTTATCACCTTAGCCACGAATTATATAAGTTTGGGACCTTTATAATAAGAAAAGCATTGTGTAATAATGTAACATTTTAATCTTTCCAAAAGAGCCCCTCCTCTCCTCTTATAAAAGGCCCCCACCTCTACCACCTTATTCACACTTTCAAGCCTTTTGGTTCGGCCAACCTCTGCCAAAATACTTTCCCAACTCCTCTCCCTTCATCCTAGAAGCTTTACTTTAGTCATAAATCCATCCTAAAGAGTCCTTTTGATCAAACCAAAAGGAAGAACCCGAAGAAGAGGTAACGTTTTCACCACCCTCTTTCAAGTTTCTTTCTTCTTCCACTCCCTCTTTGTTCATTATTTCAATTATAAAATTATAACTCCAGTATATTCTATATACTGTGATGTTATTATAAATATGGAACAACCATATTCAGTATTATACCCATCATTTGAATGACATGTCACCATACGTGCGTACGTACGGCTTACCGTCTCCACGTCGTGGTGTAATTGTTATTCAATTTTTTATTATTTATATGGGTATAAAAATGATATGTAATTCATTTAAATAATAAATATAACATGATAATGATTCTGTATATATGATATACTATCCAATTATATATTATTTTAATATCAAAATAATGATATTGTCGCTCGTGCGTACGTACGGACTACCATCTCCACGAACGCGATGAGATTCATTCTCCGTCGTATCCATTCAAGTATAATTATCATTTGATGATTTAAAAATAATTTTTAAGGACATGATATCATTCTATATATGAATAAGATACAACCTATCCATGAAAAACATGACTTACGTAACAAAACATATAAAAGAAAATGAGTAAGTTGACACCCGAAACAACGATAAATCTAAGATATTGTTAACAAAGCAATGCTAAAAGATCATATATGATATCATATGAATGTATATGATTCTTGTATAATTTAATAACAATTATTTCACCATTATACAGGAGGTTAACCTACCCTAACCAAGGAAAAGTACAAGGTAAGGGAAATTCTTAACCCAACTTCCATTCTTTGGGTTAATCTCCTACTTTAAAATTATGTCATGATATTATTATGTCCTATTTTGTATTTTTACGTTCTTTATGTGTACCTATAGTGAATACACATAATAGATCTATTTTATTTTATAAATGATCTTTTTAAGGACTTCGTCTCAATCTCCTTTCATTGAGGCATATTTGGTTTTATACACAATTTTCTTTTATACGGTGTATAAACCCCTTTGACTTTTACGTTTATTCAAAAGGAATCTTTTTTATATGAAGCGTTTTGCTAAATGAAAAAAGGGAACGTTTTTCTTTCCGTACTTATGCGGCGACAATGACTTCTCCGCCGCCATGACCATTATTTGAGTTTCGGCTTCCTCTACAAGCCATCATTTTTTAATGAAAAATAAATACAAAGTTTTAACTTTCTTTTATTTTGGTATTGAAAATGGTTTTGAAAGCATTTTTATTATATCAATGTGTTGTATTGATATCTTGTGATTGGAATGTGGAAATTTTATGTTTCCTTTATGCATGTTTTATGTGATACAATTATGTTATGGTTTATGATATGTTTAAACCTATTCATATGAGGAATGTATTGGACTTAATAAGTGACGGGTGGAGCCCGCTATAGCTCCCCGATGCATCGGTAGGTCTCATGAGACAACTAGACGTGGAATTGGCCGAGGCCCTTTCCCAATTTGATTTATGGTTTTGGCCGAGACCTTAATCATTTTAGACGTCTTGGCCGAGGCCTTGACAAAATGTTTCAGAATGTCTGGCATTATACATTCCCTCATTATGAAAGTGGTTATTGATATTTCATGTGATTATTCGACTAGTAGAATATCCTTGTGAGTAAGTAAATGACATTATTTCAGTTTACTTTTGCCATATTATGCTAAAGTTCAAGTTTAAAAGGCTTTTGTTTTAGTTATACATTGCCTTAAATGTTAATGTTTATTTATGAAAGCTTCCGCTATATTGTTATCCTTACTGAGCATCTGAGCTCACCCCTTTCAATGTTTTAATATTTTCCAGGATGTGAGGGAGTATTTTATGAATGACCTGCAGGGATAGTCCGAAGAGGATAGAAGTGTGGACTATGGAGACTATGTTATTATAGTTTTTCACTTTGTGATGTAATGTAACATTTATGAATGTATCTAGTGTTTCCAAGGCTACTAAACTAATCGGTCTTTCGAGACTTGATCTTTTGTGATCTTGCCAATGTTACGAAGTAATGCACCGACTCTGGGTAGCTGGGGTCGGGGCGTTACAGTTGCTCTAGTATGACTTTAGTAGATATTCTTTGTATGCTTGGTGTGGATCTGGCTCTAATTCAATAGCTAGAGATGATGACACTCTGGAGGTTATGTATTTCATTTGTCTCAGTTGTGATTATAATGTATTGTCTATTCTTCTATTTTTTCACTGCTCAAAAGTGATTCCCTGTGATTTCATCCTATTCTGCCTTGGTCTCTTGGGTTTTGTGTATTCTTAGGAAACATATTTATTCATGGGTACTAGTTTTCCTTGTTTAATTTTGATGTGGTGTAGCATTTTGTAGGTGATTTTGGGTGGACTGCCTCGAAAGAGGGAAGGGTGTGATGAAATCCATCATTCATCCATGATTCATTACTTTTATGGATGGATGGGTACCTTACAATGACCTTTTCTCAGTGTTTTTCAATCTAATTTTGCATTGCATTAGGTTTACATTGCTTAGAGTTCATTTCAAGCTTTATAGGGTGGGTGGCTCGAAAGATATAAGGGTGTTCTACCACTTTTTTTTAACACCCCTATATTTTACGAGATATATTTTCTAATTTCTTGGATGTCTTGTATTGTACGCTATACCAAGATTAGCTTGTGCCATACACAACACTATATTAGTTTACAGTATACACAACACTATTATTTTCTTGTGATACAAAAAATTTCAAGTTCTTTTGAAAGAATTAATTTCACACAAGACTGAGTATAAGTGATAACTAAATATTATAACTTAGTCATTATAACGATGGGTATGAATAGTATAAACTTCCTTAAAAAACTATTTAAATGAAAATAAGTCATTCTATAAAATAATAAAATAACTCTTTATGAATTTTATTAGTGAAATATATATGTAATATATTCAATTTAATGTTTTAAATTCATATTATATATTTTAGATATGATATAAGAAAAAATTTAATTTTTTCAGATAAAAGAAGTATTTTTCAAAAAATACAATTCTACCGCATTTTGAGGGCGCACCCATTTAAAATATATTTTTTAACATTTTTATATATTATATTTGAAAAAATAAAACTTTTTATTTGGAAGAAGGACATAAAAATTTACTTTGGTTGATTTTTTGGTATTTTTCTGATAAAATCCATATTTTAATAAATATTAAAAAATACAGTATTTTAATTCAAAACCGCCTTTTCATCTAATTTATTTATATAGTTAGATTATATTTTTAATTGGGTTTAAAGTGTAATTGGATTATTTTTTTTATAATTTAATCCAATTTTGTTCACTGGAAGTAATTTTACCTTTAAATTGGACATAAACACATTTCAATCTTTTGATTGTTTTTTACTTCTTAAAAACCCGCTTTTTGGTTTTGACAACGAGAATTAATTTTAAATTATTTTGTGCCAATTTTGTGTTTTGAATTTATAAAAATGGATTCCATATTTGGAATCATAAGGTCCAAATTATGTAAACAGGTCCCTTTTATTTTTGGATATTATGAATAATAATTTCAGTAATTTTTTTATTTACCATGGTTAAAGGGTTAATGAGGTAAATAAGGGTAAAAAAATAATATTATAATAATATAAAACTACCCTAAAACGTGTCCTAATACTATTTTATGAGTCATGGGTGACAAAAAAAATCCTTAGGACAAAATTTTGGCATTTTAGAACCACTTGGGTGTGAAAATGACATGTTATAATAATTAATTTAAAGTAAAGGGAAATATAACATAAAAATGTATCTTTTTACTAAAACAATTTTAAGGTGGGGTTATATAATTGATCCATTTGAAAATAATTATTAATTAAAAATCTAAAAAAATTTCCTACATGATGGTATTTTATTTATATTTTTTAGACATTAAATTAATAAATTTATCTATGACACAATGATGATGTGGTGATCACCTTATTAATGAAATATTCAAATAAATGATATTATAAATATTAAAATAAATTTAATTTGAACATTTTTACTCCATAAATTAATTTTTTGGATGAAATTGACCTGTTAGGGATGAGTTAATTCATTTTTTTATAAGGAATAAACTTTTTATGACTTTAATAAAAAACAATTATTAAATAGTGTCAAAATTGACATAAATGAGTTTTTAAAAAAAATACTATTTTATTAAATTATATAATCATCTTAAAAATATAATATTCAACCAAATGACTTATATAATGTTAAAAATGTCATTAATGATCCAATTTTTGTTCTATTAGAATTTTATAGTAACTATAGTAACTATATATTATGAAAATACAAGAAGACATAGTAAGAGTTAATGTTTTTAACTAAGGGTAAAAGCTAAAATATAAGGTTAATTTTGTGACCTAAACTTGTATAAAACCTATTAGTTTAGATTATTTCGACCTATAATCATCTTATACTACAAATTAATCACTTTTTATCCACTATAAAACAAAAATAAATTTATAATAAATTAATATTTAAAGAATTTCCTAAAGTGCCCCTCACCTCTCCTATAAAAGGGAACTTCTACTTCTATTTTAATCACACCTATAAATCCATTTTTCATGGTCAAACCCTACCCATTTCATCTCCAAACTTCCCTCACTTCATCATATAGGCCGCACTTTGGGCATAAAGTCATCCTAAGGATAACTTTTGTGCAAATCAAAAGGAGATACTCGAAAAAGAGGTAATTGTTTTATCACCTCTTTCAAAATTATTTTCATCTTCTACTTCCTCTTCATATGTTATTTCCATACTAAAGTAATAAATACTGTATATTATACATTCTGATATGTTATTATAATTATGGGACAACCTTATACCTTATTTTATCCATCCTATGAATAAAAATATCACCATGCATGTGTACGTATGACTTACTATCTACACACCGTGGTGTAATTTTTTATTCAAAAATACATAATTTGTATGGGTATAATTATGATTATAATAGATGTAAATAATTAATATAACATGATAATTTTTTTTATAATTCATATACCATCCAATTCTATACCATTTAATAATCAAGGGAATGATATCGTCGCTCATGCGTATGTACGACTTACCCTCTCCATGATGCGATGAGATTCATTCTCCATGTTAACCATTAAATAATTATTGTAAATTATATATAATAAATAATAATGAAATATATGACATAATAATTCTACTGGATATATATATATATATGTTATTTACTTTCTTCCATTCAATTCAATAAGGAAACAGAAACAACGCTCATGCGTACGTACGACCTTCCGTCTCCATAAATTGTGTATTCCATTTCATTTATCTATCTATAATATATATTTCTATAATAAATATTTTGGATATATAAATCATGTTTTACATTCTGGAAGTAATTAAATCACAATCTAATTAATAAGTTCAAGAATAACAATTCAAAACACGTACGATAAATAAAATGATTATTACCTAAAACGTTGCTTTAACATGGAATTGATAAATGAATGGGTAATATACAATCATAAGTGAATCATATATGATATAATAAATATTACGGTTCTTTTACAAGTTAATAAAATGTTTAAACCCACTATACAAGATTTTCGGACATATAAGAAATAAATCAAATCTAAGTTAAGGGATAATTTCACAATATCATTATTATATGAGATTGTTTATATGTATGTATTTACTGGGATATATTTATCATCCACATCCATGTTTCCTAAATAAGTAATATTATTTTTATTCTTAAAATTTTTTTAAGTCAATTTTACCCATTGGTAAATTTATATTAAACCGTATGATGCTTCTTCTCATGAAGTTCTCACTTGGTAATCTCCAATAAGGGAGACTTTGAGAATAAACTTGCCAGTAGGAATTCTTAATGTTTTGGTGTCATCGGATATCCCTATCTACAAGCATGTGTGATGGTCCTTCAGCTTTAAGATTATTATTAATGCATGTTACAACTCACATACTTAGATGTATTTTGTAAACCATGATGATAATAGTTCATAGTGAAGTTGGATATGATGGATGTGTCTTAAGTGAAATGTCATTAATGAATAAGTCAAGGAAGGATTTTTCCCTTCAATATTTATGGAAGTTTATATCCTGACCCTTTGATTGGAATAGAACCATCATATTAAATTCCATGGCCTTGATGTAACAACTTGTTTATTTCAGACATTTAAAGAAAGAAATATCAAGTATATAGGTCGGTGACACGTATGTGCAACCTTCTTGATGAGATATTGTCAAAAATGGATTATATTACATAGTGAGCATTCATATGTGGTTTTTGATGTTGCAACAATAATTTTGTTCTCTTAGATTCCTTGACTCGTTGCTAGATAGTAATCATGTACTTTAAGCAAGCCCGCCTAATGTCAATGAAAAAGAACCCTACAGGGTCACACACTAAGTGTTTCATTTGATCTCGATTAAATTATATTGAGTTTAATTAAGGGAATAAATATTATTCTCAAGTTTGAGTAATAATTTTATTCAAGTTATATTGATCACATTAATTAAATAAATATTTATTCATCGGCTTGTGAATAAAAAATTTATTTTATTTATTGAATATTTTAATAAATATTTATTCACTAGATTGTGAATAAAATATTTATTTATGAATAAAATATTTATTTGGTTATTCAATAAATTCTAGAGGAGTTTGAATGGACTAAGATCGAGTTAGGTTACAAATATTAATTAACAAGACCGTTACATAATATTGGTTATTGTGCAAGATGGATCGCACCAAAAAATAATAATTATATAATTATTATGTGGTATGTGATTTATTAAAGGTAATAAATGTTATATAATGTCTGGTATGCAATTAAATAATATTTTAACTCAAATATTAACTCCATAAATAGACAATTATGTCTATTGTGTAGAGAATATGAAATTGAGAATATATAATTGTTGCACACAATGAATTCTCTCTCAAATCCTCCTCCTCTCTCCCTCTCAAGAACAAGAAGTGCAAGAGATATTTCTTCAAGACCAAAGAATGAGTGATCAAGAACAAAAAATGAAAGAAATTCAACTCTCCATGCTAGCACCCAGATATCAGGTGGTGTTGCCTAGAGATCATAAGAGCACATGTGGATCACTGCTAGAGGGATTCTATCACTAGATCCTTACAACGCAATGAAGGTAATCTGAAAGGGTCTTTTAAAATTATCAATATTTACCAATGAAGAAAGTTCCTAATCCTAGGTATCTATTTATTCAAATATTAAATAAATTAATTATAAATTTTACGTGAAATATCTTCACTTTTTTTTTCAGGAAATGATTATTAAAATAAATTTTAATATATCACCCACCTCCTCATGCTTCCAATTCTCCCTGAACCATCAAGTGGTATCAGATCACTCACATTTAAGTTTATAGTTATTTTTTTTATTAATCTATGAAAAATTGTATTTAGATTTTCATTTCATGTTATTCGTTCCTTAATATGATTTTAATTAACATGTTATCGACATATTAATCATGTTCTTTCATTGTTTTATTTTCTTAAATGTTTAAAAACAAATGAAGGATGACTGGAGATTCCATTGGGAAGTTCTAAATCATTGTCCAGTAAAACTAGGTTACATGATATGCAGATGGATCACACGTTGTATAGCCATGCATATTGTATCTAGATGCGCTGAGCAATTAATTACATTCAATTCTTTTATTGCACACAATGTGTTGATTAGGCCAATATGAAACATGGAAAGTGGATATAGGGTGTGTAACTGGCATGTACACACCATGTAGTTCGGTTGAGTCAATAAGCTAAATCCCTAGGAATGTTACTTGGATATACGACAACTGAGGTATGTGCCATGTAGCTTCATGTACACAAAACGTAGTCTCCCATTAATGAAAAAGATTAAAATTACATTAAATTTGAAATCACAACATTAAAATTTTATTTTATTGATTGGAACACCATTGTGAGTTTGATAATTTAATAATGGTTTTAAATAATTTTAAATGCTCAATTAATTTATTGAAATTAAAATGTCATTATTGGTTCTACAGTTTATTTGACATGAATTCCATTAATGATGGGTATCTCTAAATAAGATCGAATTATCATTAAGATGAAATAGAATAAATAAATGAATGAATGAATGAATGAATGAATGAATGAATTAATTAATTAATGCAAGCGTGTTTATCTTAACTAATAAAAGAATGAATAAATAAATGAATGCTGGCTGTTTCCTTCTACTTATTCGTTGCATATATGACCATTCATGAGCTTAAACAAGACCTATGTACATGTTGGATGTTTTAATTTAATTTATTGCATGATTTTTCAATTATTTAATATTAAATCAAATGATGGTATGTGAGTCATCCCTCCCTCCATTATTATGTAGGACCTATGTGTCCCAAGATATATATACAATCCCCTTTAACCAATGTAACACCCTGAGATTTTATGAGAAATATTTTTTTTATGTCTTATGTTATACATAACACCAAAGGAATCTTTCACGACACACAATACGGACTTGGCTTGCATTACACGCAATCGCGACCTTCCTCGATAGCGTGTGTAGTACGCAATACCGGGTTTCTCTAAAAAATGATATATTATTATGGACTAGCCATTATGAATAGTATTAACTACATTTTTAATTTTATAACATTATTATTCATCATACAAATTTTCTATAATATGGTAAGAGAACAAAATAAAATTTTCAGGTAAAATAAGTATTTTTCAAAAAATGCAGTTTTGCCGCCTTTTGATGGCGCACCCACATTAAATCTAGTTTTTGACACGTTTATAAGTTCAATTTGACAAAATAAAATTCTTATTTTGAATCAAGATATAAAAATTTACTTTGGATAAATTTTTTATATTTTTCTGATAACTTTCATATTTTGATGAATAGTAAAAATACGCTATTTTTTAATTAATTTTTTTCCATTGATATAATTTATATGGTTAAATTATAATATTTAATGGTTTTAAAGTATAAATATAATATATTTTTACCATTTAATATAATGTATGTCATTATCATTAATTTAACATTGAATTCATAGGTAAAAACATTTCAATCTTTGACAACGTTTTAACTTCTAAAACCTGTTTTCTTAACAACGGGATTTATTTTAAATTAATTAATGCAACTTATGTGTTTTGAATTTTGAAAAATGGATTCCATATTTGGAATCAGTGGGTCCAAATTATGTTAATAGGCTACTTTTTATTTTTTGGGCATTATGAATAGTTACTACGGTAAATTTTATTTACCATAGTTAAAGGTAAATCGGGTAATTAAGGGTAAATATAAGATTATAAAATTACCATAACACCTGACAAAATCCTATTGGATGACTAAACGTCGACCCATATCACCTAAGTATCGGATTATATTCATTTAATGGACTTTTTTCCATGAAAATAATTTAATTATTATTAAAACCAAAGAATGTGACAACATGTCACTTTCTTAAATCTTATAAGTATAATAATTTTAATTTTGTGATAAACTTAATAAAACTTCGAACATGAATATTATCCAGAAATATAATACAATTATCTAAATCATAGAAATTTATTTAGAATTTTTAGGGATTAAATAATTATCATTAATTATGACACAATAGTGATGTTGAAATTATTTTATTAATTAAAATATCAAATAAATGGTTTTAAAAATATTAAAATAAATATTATATGAACTATTTAATGAGCTCCACTAATTTTATAGATACATATGAAATTTTATGAATCTATTAAAGCTTTTAGTTTGAACATATATTCTATATATATTTTATTTAAATTCAAATAAATGAATAGTGTCAAAATTGACACTATTGTTATTTTATAAAAATAACATATTATAAAATTGTTTAAAAATCAAAAAAATATTTAAAAATTATAAATTAAAATTTATATGGTCTAAAATGTCATAAAGTGTCAAATTATGGGAAATTAACAACACATATGTAATTATTTATAATAATTTAAAATTTAGAATATTATTAGCACAAATAAAATTAAAATGATAAATAAGGATAAATCAAGTTGATAATGTTTAAGATAAATTAATAACATGTCTAAATTTTATTTTTTGATGATATTACAACCCTATCTCATATAATCTTTGGATATGAGTCATTTTGGAAGTTTTTAAGTGGGGTTGGGATTTAATATAAACTAATATTTCTTATATTTCCAAAGGTGCCCCTCTCCTCCCTTATAAAAGGGAACCTCCTCCCTCTCCTCCTAAAACCAATTTGAGCCTTCCAGATCGGCCAATACCTGCCCATTTCACTTCCCCACTTCCCTAGAAACATCCTAGAGGTCCTGGTCTTCTTCAAAGACGAATTTTATTGCCCTAAGAGGAGGTCTCAAAGAGGCGCTTCAAAGAAGAGGTAATGTCCATTACCGATTCTTTCAACTTTATTTCTTCTTCCACTTATTCTTATTTAGTTGTTTCATTATGAAGTAATAACATCAGTATCACTCATATACTGGTATGTTATTATAATTATGAAACAACCCTATTTCACCATCTATCCATCCTACGGAAAACTAAATCACCGCGCGTGCATACGTACGGAATACCGTCTCCACGCCGTGGTGTAATCTATTTTCCACCACCACATTACTTGGATGGGTATAATGGTGTAAATAATAACTATATATGATTATTTTAAAGTGATATTTATTCTGAAATAGTATACATACACTCCAATTAAATTCCATGATCATGGAAACGATATCATCGCTCGTGCGTACGTACGGAATACCGTCTCCACAATGTGATGCGACTCGTTCTATATGATCTTCATTGCATAATGATTATATAAATTAATTGAATGAATTAATATGATATATATTACACTAATATAATTCTGTAAATGAGGTATCTATAACCTAAAGAGAAGAATAATAATTTATTCGACAAAACACGCATAAGAACAAAAAGTAATAAACACCCGAATAACAAGTAGCAATGAAATATTACTAATAAGAAGCTAAGAATATGGACATATATGATATCATAACAATGAGTATGATTCTGGAATAAGTCAATGACATTATTTAAATCATTATACAGGAGGTTCAGACACTTACGAAGCAAATCGGACCTAAGGTAAGGGAAAATCTCGCAATCTCATTTTTATCCGAGATTGTTTATGCTTCAGAATTTACTGGGGAATATTTATCATCCACATCCATGTTTCCTCAATATGTAATATTTATATCCTTATAAAATATTTTATGTCTAATTTTACTCTTCAGTGAGTTTTTAGTAAAATATATGAAAGGAATCTTTTGTCGTTTTTCATACGAGGCACTTTTTGACTTTTCCGACAAAAGTATGAGAAGAATGTTTTTTTAACTTATACAGAATGAATGGATTTTTAAAAAATTATTTCCAAGAAGCTTACTTTACAAGTTTTCAAGTTTATTTTGAATCAACTTCTTTTAGTTTAAAATTTTATGACATGTTAAGAAAGGAAAAATGTTTTTGAAGTAGAAAGGATATTTTCCTCAAGAATGGAGTTCAAGTGTTTTATCAAAATTATTTTCCATATAAGATAATATAGGGTTTTGTTTCTATCCCTATTATTACATTGATTTGATTATGTTGTGATGGAATTATTTTTATGAATTCTTTTATCTTATATGAATTGTTTTATGATGTCACGATGTTTAAGAATCCCATTTTTATTACATGGGTTATGCAATGATGTATGATTTATGATTTTGTGGCACACATAAGAATGGTATCATTATGAGATGGGTGGGACCTATATCTACCTCCAATGCATTGGGTAAAGATTTATATCTCATGAGATAGACATTTCTAGAACGGCAGGTTAAACTGGTTCAGTGAAACAGGACTGAAATGAGGAGTGAAATCGGTTCAGAAATGGACTTTGTCTGCTAAGATAGTCTTGGGAATGAGTCTTTACTACTAAGAAATGATTCTCTATGATTATGTATGTATGCCACAAAGTTTCATGTTTTAAGTTATGATTATTGGGATTAAATTTCACTACTATGATTTATCCCATGTTATGAAATTATGATCTCTTTTGCAGGTTAAGATTTCCAAAATGTTATGTTCTTATTAATATGATGTGATTGATATTTCTTTTGTTTACCCTTACTGAGAATTTGATCTCACCCTTTTGTATGTTTTCTTTCCCCAGGCCAGGAAGAAGGTTATTAAGTAGGATATGCCAAAAGGGATGCTAGATATGATGAAATAAATGGGAGACAATGTAGATTCTTTATGAACCAGTTGTTTATGTTTCCCAGTTTCTAAAGACACTATACCTATACGGTCCTTTCTTGGTTTTGTTATATGTTTTAATAAGTGTACTTCAATTTTGAAGTACTAACAATGTATGTAAAGTATGGGTCACTATATTTGGTATCAGAGGAAATATATATTCAACCTTTGGAAACTAGGATGTGAAAGCCTTAGTAAAAACCGTAAGGATAAGTCTAAGTATAGAAAACAATCTTAGTGTTTTAAAAATGGCCATGAAAAACCTATGATAAGACCTTAAGTGTGAAATTTTATTCTTGATTATGTGTTTTTCCTATTATAATTAGTGTTTCTCACACTATTCTTCTTGGTTTTAGTCAATGGCTGTAACTCAAAAGAATCGTGTTAATGAAGAATGCGACGGGCAATGCAATGATTGTGCCCCTGAGCAACCAAACGTTATGGGAGATGGAATGAAAAATCTTGTAGCCATGATCACACAACTTTCTCAAGCTATGAATCATGCAGGACTTCCAAATGAGCAAAGTAAGGAGCAACATTCCGTTGAATCCTTCATGAGGAAACGTCCACCTTCATTCAGCGGGTCTTCTGATCCATTAGTGGCTGAACAATGGATCAGTACCACTGAAAATATATTTTCAGTTCTTCAATGTTATGAACATGATAAATTCATCTTAGAAGTGTATCGTTTGGAAGGTGATGCTGATCAATGGTGGAATCTTATTAAGAATACGAGGCAAAGGGATGAAATTGAGCCCATGGAATGGGACGAGTTCAAGAACTTATTTTTCAATAAGTATTTCCCTTGTATTCTTCGAACAAAGATGGAGAAGGAGTTTCTTGAACTGAAGCAAAAGGATGATGAATCTGTTGGTACCTATGAAGAAAATTTTACAAGACTTGCAAGGTATGCTTCTGCTATTATTATCCAACCTGAGAGTAAGATCGATCGATTCTTTAGTGGCTTAAAACCAAGTCTTCGAAGGGTGTTATCCATAAGGGACTTCAATAGCTATGAGGAAATCGTTCGATGTTCTCTCAAGGTTGAGATGGAGATTGGAGTAACCCATCAGTCATATGGGTTTGATAAGAAGAGGAAAATGGAATTCAAAGGAAAATCTAAAGAGCACACTGAAAAGAAGATGAGCTTTCCCTTATGCTAAAAGTGTGGAAAGAAACATGGAGGAAATTGTCTTAAGGGGACAAGCAAATGTTATAAGTGTGGAAAAGAAGGTCATCGGGCAATTGAATGTCGAAATAATGGGAAGAAGATGTCTAATGATGCAAACAAAGGAAGGGATACACAGAATGAACCTACTACACTTCAATGTTTCAAGTGCAAGGAGATGGGTCATTATGCCAATAAATGCCCAAATCTAAGGGTTGATGATGATGATCGATGTCAATAAACTCTTAAGGCCAAAGACAAAGGAAATTCACATGCAATTACTATCAGCGATGTGGAGTACGACAACGAAGTGGTGAGAGGTACACTTACCATCCACTCTAAAGTAGAAAATGTTTTATTTTATTATGGATCCACCCACTCTTTTATTTCTGAAGAATTTTCTAAGGGTATCACCGTATTACCTCAACAATTAGATGTTGAGTTAGCTGTGACAACCCCTAATGGCACAACAGTCGCATCAAAAGTTTATAAGTCTTCTCCGATTGAAGTTTGTGGGAAAGTGATTCCTGCAAATCTTGTGGTCCTTCCTATAGTGGAATTTGATGTGATTCTTGGCATGGATTGAATTTCTTTATATGGATCTCATATCAATTGCCAAAGGAGGGAAGTCACATTTCATATTCCAGATCAATCTATGATCGTCTATCGATGCAAGGATGAACATAACCTTCTAGTGGAAATTTCTTCCATCTTATAGGTCTTGATTCCACTAAATGAAGCTTATTTATCTCAAATGGTTGGTGAGAAACTCACGATTAAGAATATTCCCATTGTATGGGAGTCTGACGATGTCTTTCCGGTGGAATTGCTGGGTCTTCCATCAAATCGTGAAGTTTAGTTTTCAATAGAACTCATACCGGGTGCTTTGCCTATTTCAAAGACACCTTATAGAATGGCCCCAATTGAGTTGCAGAAATTGAAGAAGCAACTCTAATAGAATCTTGATAAAGGATTAATACGCCCTAGTGCGCCACCTTGGGGAGAACCTGTTCTGTTTGTTAAGAAAAAAGATGGATCAATGAGACTCTGCATTGATTATCAAGAACTTAACAAGATCACTATCAAGAAAAAATATCCTATCCCGTGCATTGATGACTTATTTGACCAACTATGCAGAGCTCAATACTTTTCCAAGATTGATCTTTGTTCAGGGTATCATCAATTAAAGGTCAAAAGGGAGGATATACCAAAGACGGATTTTCGTACAAGGTATGGACACGATGAATTTATAGTGATACCATTTGGTCTTACTAATGCCCCTACTATCTTCATGGATCTGATGAATAGAGTCTTTAGAGACTATCTTGATCAGTTTGTGGTAGTCTTTATGGATGATATTCTTGTCTATTCAAAGAGAAAGGAAGAAAATTAAGATCACTTGAGAATTATATTGAAGACCCTGAGAAAGGAGAAGCTTTATGCCAAATTTACCAAGTGTGAATTTTGGCTTCAAAAAGTTGCATTTTTGGGTCACATAATCTCAAAAGAGGGGATATCTGTGGATCCAGCAAAAACAGAGGTTATCGAAAGATGGTCGATACCAACAACAGTAACTGAGATCCAAAGTTTTCTTGGTTTGTCTGGATATTATCGACGTTTTGTGAAAGATTTTTCACGATTATCTAATCCAATCACCAGGTTGACTCGAAAAGGAGTTAAGTTCGTGTGGACGGAGGAATGTGAAGAGAATTTTAAGGAGTTGAAAAGAAG
The DNA here is from genome assembly GCA_963277665.1 of Viscum album. NCBI lineage: Eukaryota > Viridiplantae > Streptophyta > Magnoliopsida > Santalales > Viscaceae > Viscum > Viscum album. The sequence continues at coordinate 1,998,702,946 of OY728151.1, forward strand.
GTTATCCAGTGCACCTGTACTCACACTTCCTTGTAGTGGATAAAGGTTTGTGATCTACAATGATGCATCCAAGAAGGGGCTGGGATGTGTTCTTATGCAAAATGATATGGTGATAGCTTATGCCTCACGACAGTTGAAAATCCATGAGGAAAATTACGCAACTCATGATTTGGAGTTAGCTGCGGTAATCTTTTCTTTAAAGATTTGGAGGAATTATCTTTATGGAGAAAGGTGTGATATTTATACTGATCATAAAAGTTTAAAGTATATTTTCACACAAAAGGAGCTGAATATGTGCCAAAGAAGATGGTTGGAGCTGATTAAGGATTACGACTGCTCAATTCATTACCACCCTGGGAAAGAAAATAAGGTGGAAGATGCATTAAGTCGACAAGACCATGCTAGCTTATCCATGATGAGGATCACAAAAGATCCAATATTTATGGATTTACAGAGGATGGATCTTGGAATTATAATGGAAGGGGAAAAATCGTATCTTTCTCAAATAAATGTTCAACCATCTATACATTTGAAGATTAAAGAGGCACAAAAAGAAGATGTAGAGTTACAAAAGAAGGTGAGAAATGTTCCATAATTCAACCTTGATTGTGATGGGATAATAAAGTTCAAGAATCGGGTTTGTGTTCCTCCCATCCCAGAATTAAAAAAGGAGCTATTGGATGAGGCTCATAGTTCTTCATTCTCTATTCACCCTAGAAGCACGAAGATGTATAGGGACCTAAAAGAGTACTTCTAGTGGGATGTCATGAAAAGTGATGTTGCTGAATATGTCTCTCGATGCTTGGGATGTCAGCAAGTTAAAGCTGAGAGACAGAAGTCTAAGGGGATGTTACAACCATTACCCATACCTGAATGGAAATGGGAAAACATCACTATGGACTTTGTCACCGGACTTCCTAAAACATCCAAAGGCAATAATGCTATTTGGGTCATAGTTGATCGTCTTACAAAGTCTGCACACTTCATTGCTATTAGAGAGGATTTCTCTCTAGATCAGCTTTCCAGGATATAAATAAAGTAAGTGGTAAGATTTCATGGAGTACCACTTTCCATTATATCTGATCGGGATCTGAGGTTTACCTCGAAGTTCTGGCGAAGTCTTTAGCATACTCTGGATACAGAGTTGAGTTTCAGCACTGTTTATCTTCCTCAGACAGACGGTCAATCTGAGAGTACAATTCAAACTTTAGAAGATATGTTGAGAGCTTTCTCTATAGATTTAAAAAGTGGTTGGGATGAACACCTACCTTTGGTGGAATTTTCTTATAATAATAGATTTCACTCCAGTATTCAGATGGCTCCTTATGAAGCTCTCTATGGAAAGAAATGCATGACTCCAACTTGCTGGGATGAAGTTGGGGAAAGAAAGCTATTAAGACCTGATCATGTTGATGAAATGGCAGAAAAGGTCAGATATATTCAACAACACATAAGAGTAGCTCAGAGTCGACAAAAAAGTTATGTCAACAACTAAAGAAAAGTCCTAGAGTTTGAAGTGGGTTATAAAGTGTTCTTACAAATATCTCACTGGAAGAGGGTCATGAGATTTGGAAATAAGGGAATGTTGAGCCCTAGATATATCGGTCCTTTTGAAATTCTAGATCGTGTTGGGAAGGTAGCTTACCGATTGGCGCTTCCACCAAATCTCTCTCAAGTTCACGATGTGTTCCATGTATCTCTCCTGAGAAAGTACATAACTGATCCTTCACATGTACTTAGCTCAGAAGTTGTACCGCTGGAGCAAGATCTTTCTTATGAAGAATAACCGACAGAGATTCTGGATCGTAGCGAAAAAGTCCTACGGAACAAGACCACTTGCTTGGTGAAAGTTTTATGGAGGAACCACCAATTAGAAGAAGCTACATGGGAACTTGAGGATATGATGAGGGAGAGGGATCCTCATCTGTTTGTAATGAAGTGACGAATTTCGAGGGAGAAATTCATTTTAAGGGGGGTAGAATGTAACACCATGAGATTTTATGAGAAATATTTTTTTTATGTCTTATGTTATACGCAACACCAAAATAATCTTTCACAGCACACAATACGAACTTGGCTTGCATTACACGCAATCGCGACCTTTGTCAATAGCGTGTGTAGTACGCAATACCGGGTTTCACTAAACAACGATATATTATTATGGACTAGCCGTTATGAATAGTATTAACTAAATTTTGAATTTTATAACATTATTATTAATCTTACACATTTTCTAGAATATGGTAAGAGAACAAAATAAAATTTTCAGGTAAAATAAGTATTTTTCAAAAAATGCAGTTTTGCCGCCTTTTGATGGCGCACCCACATTAAATCTAGTTTTTGACATGTTTATAAGTTCAATTTGACAAAATAAAATTCTTCTTTTGAATCAGGATATTAAAATTTACATTGGATAAATTTTTGATATTTTTCTGATAACTTTCATATTTTGATGAATAGTAAAAATATGCTAATTTTTAATTAAAAACAACTTTTTCCATTGAGATAATTTATATGGTTAAATTATAATATTGAATTGTTTTAAAGTATAAATATAATATATTTTTACCATTTAATATAATGTATGTCATTAGCATTAATTTCACATTGAATTCATAGGTAAAAACATTTCAATCTTTGACAATGTTTTAACTTCTAAAACCCATTTTCTTAACAACGAGATTTATTTTAAATTAATTACTGCAACTTATGTGTTTTGAATTTTGAAAAATGGATTCCATATTTGGAATCAGTGGGTCCAAATTATGTTAATAGGCTACTTTTTATTTTTTGGGCATTATGAATAGTAACTACGGTAACTTTTATTTACCATAGTTAAAGGTAAATCGGGTAATTAAGGGTAAATATAAGATTATAAAATTACCCTAACACCTGCCAAAATCCTATTGGATGACTAAAAGTAGACCCATATCACCTAAGGGTCATATTATATTCATTTAATGGACTTTTTTCCATGAAAATAATTTAATTATTATTAAAACCAAAGAATGTGACAACATGTCACTTTCTTAAATCTTATAAGTATAATAATTTTAATTTAGTGATAAAATTAATAAAACTTAGAAAATGAATAGTCTCCATAAATATAATACAATTATATACATCATAGAAATTTATTTAGAATTTTTAGGGATTAAATAATTATCATTAATTATGACACAATAGTGATGTTGAAATTATTTTATTAATTAAAATATCAAATAAATGGTTTTAAAAATATTAAAATAAATATTATATGAACTATTTAATGAGATCCACTAATTTTATAGAAACATATGACATTTTTTGTATCTATTAAAGATTTTAGTTCGAACATATCTTTTGTATATATTTTATTTAAATTCAAATAAATGAATAGTGTCAAAATTGACACTATTGTTATTTTATAAAAATAACATATTATAAAATTGTTTAAAAATCACAAAAATATTGAAAAATTATAAATTAAAATTTATATGGTCTAAAATTTCATAAAGTGTAAAATTATGGAAAATTCACAACACATATGTAATTATTTATAATAATTTAAAATTTAGAATATTATTACCACAAATAAAATTAAACTGATAAATAAGGATAAATCAAGTTGATAATGTTTAAGATAAATTCCTAACATGTCTAAATTTTATTGGTTGATGATATTACAACCATATCTCATCTAATATTCGGATATGATTTATTTTGGAAGTTTTTAAGTGGGGTTGGGATTTAATATAAAATAATATTTCTTATATTTCCAAAGGTGCCCCTCTCCTCCCTTATAAAAGGGCACCACCTCCCTCTCCTCCTCACACCAATTTGAGCCTTCAACCTCGGCCAATACCTGCCCATTTCACTTCCCCACTTCCCTAGAAACATCCTAGAGGTCCTGGTATTCTTCAAATACCAATTTTAGTGCCCTAAGAGGAGGTCTCAAAGAGGCGCTTCAAAGAAGAGGTAATGTCCGTTATCGATTCTTTCAACTTTATTTCTTCTTCAACTTCTTATTCTTTAGTTGTTTCATTATGAAGTAATAACATTAGTATAACTCATATACTAGTATGTTATTATAAGTATTAAACAACCCTATTTCACCATCTATCCATCCTACGGAAAATGACATCATCGCACGTGCGTACTTACGGAATACCGTCTCCACGCCGTGGTGTAATCTATTTTCCACCACCACCTTACTTGGATGGGTATAATGGTGTAAATAATAAATATATATGATTATTGTAAAGTGATATTGATTCTGAAATAGTATACATACACTCCAATACAATTTCATGACCATGGGAACGATATCATCGCTCGTGCGTACGTACGAAATACCGTCTCCATGATGTGATGCGACTCGTTCTACATGATCTTCATTGCATAATGATTATATAAATGAATTGAATTAATGAATATGATATATATTACACTAATACCATTATTTAAATTAGGTATCTATAACCTAAAGAGAATAATAATAATTTATTCGACAAAACACGCATAAGAACAAAAAGTAATAAACACCCGAATAACAAGTAGCAATGAAATATTACTAATAAGAAGCTAAGAATATGGCCATATATGATATAATAACAATGATTATGATTCTGGAATAAGTCAATGAAATTATTTAAATCATTATACAGGAGGTTCAGACACTTACGAAGCAAATCAGACCTAAGGTAAGGGAAAATCTCGCAATCTCATTTTTATCCGAGATTGTTTATACTTCAGAATTTACTGGGTAATATTTATCATCCACATCTATGTTTACTCAATATGTATAATTTATATCATTCTACAATAGTTTATGTCCAATTTTACCCTTCAATGAGTTTTTATTAAAAGATATGAAAGGAATCTTTTGTCGTTTTTCGTACGAGGTACTTTTTGACTTTTCCGAAAAAAGTACGAGAAGAATGTTTTTTAACTTATACAACATGAATGTATTTTTAAAACATTATTTACAAGAATATTACTTTACAAGTTTTCAAGTTTATTTTTAATCAACTTCTTTTAGTTTAAAATTTTATGACATGTTAAGAAAGGAAAAATGTTTTTGAAGTAGAAAGGATATTTTCCTCAAGAATGGAGTTCAAGTGTTTTATCAAAATTATTTTCCATCTAAGATATTATAGGGTTCTATTTCTATCTCTATTATTACATTGATTTTATTATGTTGTGATGGAATTATTTTTATTAATTCCTTTATCTTATATGAATTGTTTTATGATGTCACGATGTTTAAGAATCCCATTTTTATTACATGGGTTATGCAATGATGTATGATTTATGATTTTTTGGCACACATAAGAATGGTATAATTATGAGATGGGTGGGACCTATATCTCCCTCCAATTAATTGGGTAAAGATTTATATCTCATGAGATAGACATGGATGGAATGGCAGGTTAAACCGGTTCAGTGAAACAGGACTGAAATGAGGAGTGAACTCGGTTCAGAAATGGACTTTATTCGCTAAGATAGTCTTGGAAATGAGTCTTGACTACTAAGAAATGATTCTCTATGATTATGTGTGTATGACACAAAGTTTCATGTTTTAAGTTATTGTTATTGAGATTACATTTCACTACTATGATTTATCCCATGTTATGAAACTATGATCTCTTTTGCAGGTTAAGATTTCCAAAATTTATGTTCTTATGAATATGATGTGATTTATATTTCTTTTGTTTACCCTTACTGAGAATTTGAGCTCAGACTTTTGTATGTTTTATTTCCCCAGGCCAGGAAGAAGGTTATTAAGTAGTATATTCCAAAAGGGACGCTAGATATGATGAAACAAATGGGAGAAAGTGGAGATGCTTTATGAACCATTTGTTTATGTTTCCCAATTTCTAAAGACACTATACCTATACGGTCCTTTATTGGTTTTGTTATATGTTTTAATAAGTGTACACCAATTTTGAATTACTAACAATGTATTTAAAGTATGAGTCGCTATAACCAATCCTTTGGTTCCCCTCACCTGCATGTGAGTGATAAATATTTGTAACTAATAGAGCATCCCAAGGCATGTGGAGGTGGTTTAAGATGTAATTATAATTATTCCAACCTAGAAGATACATATTTCGATAGGTGGAATGCTATAACGCATGCCAAGACTTAAAATAGGTGTTATTTCCCATAGGGTAAAGGTTTATTTAATGTCCTCTCATTAAATCAACTGCTAGATAAATCTCATGAATGAGTCATTTAATTAATTAATTATTTATATCTATGAAATTATTTATTTTATGGATGTAAGGTCGTGATCACATAAATAAATGAATTAATGTGCAAATAAAAAAATTAAATTAACGAGTTATGCATAAATGATTTATCTAACATGGTTAATTAATTAAGTAACATCCACCTAATATTAAAAAGATGTGTAAATGATAAAAAAGATAAAATTTATGCATAATAAATTAAAATACCTTAATTAAATATTACTTCATACCAAGAATTCCATTACTTTATTGAGAATGAAACCATAAAACTAAGTATAGTACATGGACAAAGTCTAGACACTTACTATTATCAGGGAGTTCTCATGAGAGTTTTGGGATGACTTAACCAAAATTGTATAGATTTTAATATAAAAAGTTTGTTCAATACAAATTTGGAGGCAAGTTTTGATGAAATCCAAGTTAGGATTTTAGGATAGGGGAATCCACTCAACAGATCAAAGAGCTTTAAGTCCGTGTTGGAAAGAACACCTACTTAATTACTTTAATATGATTTTCATGGAAAAATTCTAGATCCTTAATAAAAGTAATGGGGATCCTTTCCACTAGAATAATAAAGAAACTAGACATTCTGAGTCCAATGGTGAGGGCCATTGATACTTTATTAAATAGTAGGAGATTTAATAAATAAATAAATAAAAACTTTTAATTTATTATATCTCACTTATCTTGTAATCAAGAAATGTACTAATAATATGATCTTTCTAATTATAGAATAAAATAAAAAGTTCATCATCCAAACTATCCTTATGATCAATATTGGAGAAAGATAACCTCCTAACTGGCAGTAACTTCCAAGAGTGGTTTAAACACCGTTAGGTTGTGATACTCCATGAATAGAAATCTTACGTGTTATAATCCTCAATGTTTGATCTGCCTTATAAAGAGGTGAGTGATGAAGAGTTCTTTGTTTATGAAAATCATTTGAGATATGTGGTAGATGTTCAATGTTTGATGCTTTAATTGATGTCTATTTAACTAATGATGTCTCACAAAAACATGGATGCGTATATCATGCTTGAGAACCTCTGTGGTCTTTACTAAGAGAGATCTAGACATGAATGGTTTGAGATTTCTAAGGTGCTCTTTCAGATAAAGCTTGGAGAGGGTTCCCCAGATCGACCTCATATAGTCAATGTCATTGGATACATTGAGCACTTCTAGGTTCTAAGGTTTAAACTCCATGAAGAATTGGACACCGACCTTATTTTGGCATCACTCCCTCAGAGCTTCTCTAGCTTTGTTGTGAATTTTAATATTAACAACTGTAACATCCCATTACCATTTTGACAGGTATGGCTTAAACCCTTTCTTAGTTTTTTCTTTTATTTGATGGGTTAGGGTGGATTTTGAATTTGGAGGATATCTATAATGGTTAAGTTATATATTTTTTGGATTCTCACCGTCAAATAAACTTTTATGCAAGCTGACAAATTGTTACACGTCATGTAATAGGATTACACGTCATGTAATGGTCCTAAAAATAGGTCGTGATTGGATTCACTCTATGATGGGTACCCATAGTGAGTTGTCACTACACATTGTGATGGAAATAATGATTAGATTTTAATTTAAATCGTCATAATTTAAGTCGAGGTGACACATTTTTCGGCAGTTACATAATTTAAAGGGTTCACGATGTGTATTTGGATTACACATCGTGTAATACCCCAACTGCATTTTTTAAATAGTATGTGTGGTTGGTTATTTATTTTCGATCTTCTCCAAAATAAACTTCCTCAAAATAAGTCATTCCCTAAGTGATCTCAAACCTATCCATCCCTTCCGAATCATTTCGTTTGTCTTTGGATCATCGTTACGCTTGCAGTGTGTTTTCTGGGAAAGCATTATCCCTCATTCTTTGTGTTTATCTCTTTCACCTCTCTTGGGTTTTTAATGGATCATCTTGTAATTGATGGATCTATTCCATGTGGTGTTGGATATTTCTTCTAGGTTGAGTTTCAAGGTCTTCTTCACCTTCATTCTCATTGACAGGTGCCATTGCTAGTGTTGAGTTTTGGGAATAGGTAGGTGGTTCTATCCCAATTATCCAAATTTATTATTCCTAAATTGATTTATTTACTTCAATTTATGATTTAAATTCAATTTCTCACATTTTATTTCAATTAAATTGATAAAAATCAATTCCAGTGAATTGGGAGATCTGAAATGGTTTTGGCATAAAAATTTGGAAAACCCCCAATTCCATTGAATTGGGGTGTGTTTATGGAATTTGGATGATTTAAATTGTTGAATTTAAACTGTATATGTGATGGAAATGATTTAAATTAAAATTTCGAAATTAATTGAGGAAAATGAATTGTGAAAAGTAGAGAATTGGTTTTTAATGGATTTCAAACTTGTAAAAATGGATTAAAATGATTTGATAGAAACCCAGTGGTATTATCTTGTAAAAAGATCATGTATTTGATTAAAACCCTTTTTGGTTTTAAATGGAAAAATTGGAATTTTGAAATGTAAGAATGGAATTTAATTGTATTTTAAGTAGTCTTAAAATAAATTTCCCATCATATAAGAGCACATGAAATCCTTAGGCATCTGGTGAGTTATTTGGATACACTACGCTATTACAACATTCTAAAACATACCTATGATGGGTCACATCCATAATGGGAGGGTGACAAGTCAGATCTTGATAATGTCAGGGGGATGTGAGTATAATCATTTTACTATGATCACTTAGAGATTGCTGAATCCTATAGTTGGTTAATATTATGGTACCTAATTGGAAGATGACCATGTTGTTCTATTGTTTATTTATATATGAGATATAAATGCATGAAAATGTTGTAAAACTCCTTTACATTACTTTTCTATATTTACATAAATTGTTTTATGTATCTATTTTATTTAATCCATTGTTTTAAATATTCCATCTCTTGAAAAGTATAATCTTGTGATTTAAATGTATTTTCCCTCATTTTGAAAATGTATAAAATGTTTTTTTAAATATTATTTTGAATTGAAAAACCTATTTATTTATAAAATTGAAAGATTTTATTTGGATAATCTATATTTTTCATCTGTTATGGAATCCTTGGTGGCATCCTTCTAGTATTAGGCTCACACCCTACTTTTTTTCCTTCCAGTGTTTGTAGAATTTCTCCTTCCAAGTTCGAGCTAAGCGAAGGGATCTCTTTGAGGTGGATCCAGCTGTTGAGAATTGGAATTGGTGAGTTGTGTCCTTAGGGACATTAGGGATATATTCCCTATTTTTTTTACTTGGGTAGTAGTACTTTGGGATTTTTTATTTCTTGTTATATTTTGGTTCTTTACTCCCAATGGGATTTCTTCTATATTCATATTTACTTTCTTATCTTAATTTCACTATGTCTTATGGAAAAATCATTGCCACTTGCATGTTGTATGATGTCGGGTGCTTATCACCAACTTGTGGGTATCGGTAATGCCCTTTGGGCTATGTCAGGACCGACTTGGTTATCGTGTTACCAAGGTACATAGGATGGTTCATGACAAAGTGGTATCAAAGGGAGGTTGTTGAGATTTTTTCTTGAAGTCAGTATACATTTTTGAAATATTGTCAGGACTTAGGATGTAATTGCAATTGAGTTCTTGGAAATCTATCACTGCAATGAAACTTAAGTCACTAGGGGTGGTTAGGGAAGTATGACTTATGGATTAGTTCTAATCCTTTCCATATTTTTATTTAGATAGAGTGGAATCCAAATTTGGTTGTTCCATATGTTGGGAATAATTTTCCTTATTGCTATGTTTGAGTGTTAATCTAATGTATTCCTTCTATATACTAATGTTTTGTAGCATCATGTCTCCGAGAAGACGTGAAAATCTAATCTATGTGGAAGATGATACTAAACTGTAGTGAGAAAATCCTCCAGTAGACCCAAATCTAGTTGAGGTGATTGTGCGCACTGTCCATGCTCTTGGACAAGCACCACCTCTAGTTCCCATTCAAGCTCCAGATGTGGATTCTCAAGGGGATGTTATTTGAAATCTTTCTCAAGAGTTCATTTTCTAGAGGGTACTAGTTTTAAAAGTCTCCACTAATCCTCAATATGCCGAGGAATGGCTGAACAATATAGAACATCTGTTTGAGTTATTGAAAACACCATAAGTGATCAAGGTAAAGTGTGCCACCTTTATATTGGAAGTACCAAGCAGGAGATGGTGGGACACGATAGTGATGGTAGGGAAGCATAAGGGATTAGAGTGGAAGGAATTCAAGGTTATTTTCATCGATCAGTTCTATCCAGAGTCAATGGTGTTGGCCAAGGCTATGGACTTTTTCAAGCTTGAGAAAGCTGACAAAACTATGACCGAGTATTCAAATCTCTTTATAGAGGTTGTGCAGTTTTCTCCTAAGACTGTATCTAATGAAAGGATGAAGGATTGATGGTTCGATTTGGGGATTAGATCATATATCCATTATTATGTTTTCTCGATGAAGCTCCCCATTTATGATGATGTACTGTATAGGGAGATGATGGTTGAAATGGACCTGGATGGAAAGTCAGGGTTGATGGGAGTTCCTTTTTCTCCCAATGGAAGCATTGGTTCCTTCAAAGGAAAATGGAAGTGTGATGATTCTCAAGACATTTCTTGATATTAGAGTCATTCTAGACCTCCTAAAGAACCAAGATGAAGTTTTTTGACTTTCTATCAGTGTGGAAAGCCAGGAACTTCTAATAGTGTTTGCACCGAGGCACCCAAGAATGCTAGAACCTACAAATGTTCAGGGAAGTTACATAGAATTTCCATCATTTCTATACTCCATTTAGTGGAATAAGATCATCAACTCCTCCTAAAAATGTGGGGAAAATATATGCTTCATGTACAAGAGGGTTCTAGCCACAAGCATCTAGAACAAAGCTTCTTCGCACAGTGGAGTAGTCTCCAGAGGAAGCAGGCTTGGGTCCAACAACCATGATAGGTACCATTACTATATCATCATCATTGTTGATTGCTCTGTTTGATACCGATTCATCTCATTAATTTATTTCAACCTATATTTTTAATCAGATTAATCTTCCTATGGATATTTTATCCTGTGTAATGGATATTTCTACACTCCTTGGTACGAAGAGAGAGCAAGGTCTCCATAGCCCTTCTAGTGTATTCTCTCTATAAGATGTTGATTTATCTTGGATTTTTCTAGTTCTTGATATGAAATATCTTGAAATTATATTTAGGATGGAATGGATCATTTCCAATAAATCCCAGATTGATTGTTATCTTTGATAGTTCTACTTTACTACACTCAGCGGTGAATCTATTTTCTTTCAAGGAGATTAGGACTCAAGGTTGAGTAGAGCCATACCTTCTTATCCAGAGTTGGGGGAAGTGATATTAGTGTTTTATTTTGATCTGGAGTGGTAATCCTTGAGAAATGGTCTCCCTCCAGCAATCTTTGAGTTTCCCTATGTGTTCCCTTTGGATTTCTCTGATCTGATACAAGTAAGGGAAGTTGAGTTATTCATTGAATTAATGGCTGGTACCCAACCAGTTTCAATTCCCTCCTATCGTATGGAACTAGTTTAACTAAAAGAGATGAAGTCCCAGTTGGATGATCTTCTTGAGAAAGGCTTTATAGGCCCAAGTGTGTCACCTTGGGTGGTGCCGGTTCTCTTTGCTAAGAAGGATGATGGATCACTTTACCTATGTGTTTATTGTTGGAAACTCAATTGAGTTACTCTAAATAAAAAGTATCTATTACCATGGATTGATGATATGTTTGATCAGATTAAAGGTGAGAAGTGGTTTTCAAGGACAAATATTCAGTCTCACTACCATTAGTTGAGGATAAAAGAATCTGAAATTCATAAAACCACCTTTCGAAGTAGGTATGACCATTATGTGTACCTTTTTATGCCATTTGGTTTGAAAAATTCAACTCCAGTTTTCATGGATTTGATGAAAAATATATTCCATGAGTATATGGATACTTTTTTTGTGGTATTTGTGGATGAAATCCTTGTTTACTCTAAATCTGAGTAGGAACATGTGCATCATCTGAGAATAGTTATGAGTCTTCTTATAAGTCACCGATCTATGAAAAGCTCTCAAAAAGTGACTTCTAGATTCAAGAAGTAAAATTCTTGGGACACATGGTGTCTAAAAAGGGTATATCTATTGAACCTGAGAAGGTGAAGGCTATTATGACTTGGGAGCGACCAAAAAATGTCTTCGATATCCAGACCTTCTTGGGATTATCAAGATATTACCTCAAGTTTGTGAAGGAATTCTCAAAGTTGGATTCTCTGATGACTGTTTTAATTCAGAAGGGAGTGAAGTTTGTTTGGGATGATAAATTCTAGAGTTATTTTATTGAGTTGAAACATATTTTGACTACTATAATAGCGTTGTCTCTTCTATAGTTCAGGAAGAGCTAAGTAGCCTTTTGTGATGCATTGGGTTCATGTTTGGGCTGTGTTCTTATGCAGGGTGACCATGTAGTTGCTTATGGATCTCTTAATCTTAGGACACATGTGAAGAATTACCCTACCCATGAACTTGAACTTGTAGCTGTAATGCACGTGATTAAGATTTGGTGGTATTAAGTTTATGGAGAAAGGTTTACCATGTTTCCAGACCACAAAAGTTTGAGTTATATCATCTTTAAAAAATATTTGAATCTTTTCTAGAGGTGTTGGGTGGAGTACCTATAGTCATTAAACACTAACATCGCCTATACCACGGGGAAAGGTAATGTTGTTGCAGATGTGTTAAGTATAAAACTTCTAACCCAGGAAGTGAAAGAATCTTTGGAAGAGTGTAATTTGATGGATCTCTTTGCACAGTTTCATATCAGAGTTTAGGATAAAGGGGATGAAGTTTCTTTAGCCAACAATTAGTTATCATATGCTCTTCTCAATATGATTCTTCAAGATTAATAGATTGATGATGAATTCCATAGCATTAGGGGCTCTCTTTATGGTGGGGATATATTTTCCCAGTGATCATTCTCTAAAGAGGGTGTTCTATGCTATTATAATCACTTCGTTGTGCCTTTAGTGGCAAAGAAGGATGTGATGGGGGATTTTATAATTCCTAGTGGGTAGTGCACCCAAGAACCACAAAAATGTTTTATGATATGTGGTTGTAGTTTTGGTGTCTTGGGATGAGGCAAGACATTGCTATGTTTGTCTCTCATTGTTATACATTCCAACAGGTTAAGGCTGAGCACTAAGAACCTTCAAGTTTTCTTCAACCACTTCCAGTCCCTATTTGGAAGTGGAATGAGATATCTATGTAATTTTTGGTTGGGTTTACTCATACCTAGAGAAAGAAGAATGCGATATGGGTTGTGATTAAAAGGACAACCAAGTCTGCTCACTTTATACCCATTCGTGATACATCCAAAGTCGAGGAGTTGGGAAGTCTCTATGTGAGAGAGATTTTTAATTTTCATAGAGTTACATCTTCTATAGTATCTAATAGGGACCCTTGGTTTACTTCTCACTTTTGTATATGATTTTAGGAGGCACTGAGATCTCAAGTTTGGTTGAGCATGCCCTAACATCCACAGTCGGATGTCTAGAAAGAGAGAGCTATAGAGATTCTTGAGAATATGCGTCACAGTTGTGTTCTTGACTTCAACGGGGCTTGGGATGATCACTTAGGGATGGTTGAGTTCTCTTATAAAAACAATTACCATTCTGTTATTAGGATGACTCATTTTGAGGCCTCATATGATCGGCCTTGTAAATATCCGTTGTGCTGGTCGGAGGTTGGTGAAGGTTCCTTGGTTGGACTAAGCTTGGTGTAGGAGATGACAACTAATATTCAGTTGATTCATCAGATAATATTGAAAACACAGAGATGATATAAGTCTTATTCTAATTGAAATCATATACATTTGGAGTTTTCATTTGGTGATCATGTGTTCTTGAATGTTTTACCCCAGTTGGGTCATAGATGCCTTGGGAGGCTAGGGAAGCTTGTTCCTCATTTTTTGGGACCTTTTGAGGTTGTTGACTAGGTAGGAAAAGTTTCTTACCATTTATCACTTCCACCACAACCGACGTTGATATATAATTTATTCCATGTATCACACATGATAAAGTATATCTCTGATCCATCTGACATTTTGAGCTGGAGTAATCATGATATTGAACTTGATTTATCTTTGACTGAGTGGCCAATTGGGGTAGTTGATTTTGAGACCATGGCACTTCATGAGAGGACGTGTCACGACCCACCTTCTTCAATATAAGGTAAGGGATAACAAAGTGCCATGGCCTTCCTTCCTAAAGATGAAGGAGAGATAATGACCCATGAGTCCCACCTTCAATAGGACCTGGAGAAGAAACTAGAACCAAGGGTATAGAATCTCACATAGTATGGAAGGAATTAACCTTTTTATTTAACAATATCAGGAGATAAGATGGTAAATCCCAAAAAAATCCAAAAACTAGAAGTAAAAGTAAAGCCAAAATCCATTCCCACATGCATGTTCAAAAGTAAAACTGATACAAGGCACAAAAAAACTCCAAAGTAAAGTACCAAAAGAAAAGAGACTAATAAGAAACCACAACTAATCCCGATGCCCGAGTTAGTAAAGTCCATCACAATCCTTAAATTTCTCCTAGAAACTTGAAAATAGTTTTATTTATATAGGTTGAGCATACGAGTATACTCAATAGGAATACTAAAGCTACCCATGCACAAGTGGGGGAACATACGAATTCCCCTATGAGAAAATAATATAACCTCAAAGCACCTACCAAATAATACTAAGCATCCCATACACACTAAGGCACACTCACTAAATAAAACAAGTCAAGTAAGGTAGTAGTATAAGAACATTGAAATTTGGGTACCACGCACCATTTTCCCATTGGTTAAATTCTCATCCCTAACAGCTAATGTCTTGATGATACCACTCTTCCCATACACAATCCCACTACCACAACCTACCCGTACACACATGGGCCTCAAACCACACACAATCCCACCCGTAGGCACCTTGGACACAAAAACTACAAACCACGCCTGAAGACGCCTGTGCCTCATCCCGAAGACACTTGGGAAAACAAACCTAGACTAAAAACACCTAGGACTCTCATCCACAACAAACCTGACAAAAGAATTTGGGACTATGATAAGCCTTAATCCATTACAACCAGCCCAGATATGCTCGAGCGGTAAGAACCCAGAAGAGGGTGCGAGGAAGAAATTTAGTAACCATCCATCCATCCTCCCACCAGGATGTTGGGAAGGACACCCTAACCCATGAGATGGGGGTGTTCGACACATGGTACTCAACAAGGGTGTGGTGCATATAGAAATCACAAAGAACTACAATTTATACATATAGGTAATAAAACAATCATCCCAACCTAAAGTTTTAAACAAACAATCAAACTAGCCCACCAGTACCTCTTCTACTGCTACCCCTATATTCACAACCACATAGCATCCATTTCCAAGCATAAAACCAACCCCTTTTTATTTTACCACTTTCCATTTATTTATTTAATGGGATTCACCTTAATTATTCCCAACACTACCGAGAAACTACCAACCATAACAATTCAATAACAAAAATAGATTTTTAGTCCCACTACACACCCCTGTTCAACCACTACCAAATATCATTCTTCAAGGTTATACCACACATTCCTCATCTCATAACCCGACCCCGTAGCCTCGCTGCCCAAAAAATTCCCAGCTACCATCCCACTACATAACCATTTCATAACAATACCACAATCCCACTACCCAACATCACTCCCACAACCATAACACAAGACAAATAAAGGCAGTCCAATTATCTACAAGTCCATCTCTTCCACAATCAACCAGTCTCTCAAAATGGGACCACAACACACCCCCTGTACCATCCCATACACAAGATCCAAAACAACTTCCATCTATCTGCAACCACACTACACACACGTCCCACATCATTCACATAGAACCAACTTATCTGTCCACCCCTGTACCTATAACCATGCACCCAACAACAGCACCACGCAAATATCACAAAACCCCAAAAAAACATATCACTCAATCACAACTATCAATAGGATATATATATATATATATATTCAGATTTGGTAAAATCTATTCATTAATCCACATGATAAATAGGTGTGACCATACAATTTTTTTCATCCTGGGGCATCCATTTCATTTAACCAAGTGTACATGATTAAGAAGATTTCATGTTACAACCAATTATCAAACAACATGAAAAAAAAAACAAATAGAACACCCCTAGTGTGAAAGAAAAAACCACCAACAATCATGATTTTCAGAAGGCATATAGCCACAAAAATCTATAAGGAAAAAAGGATAAAAAATAAAACAGATAATCAAACATCAATCCACTACCAATCTATTATCTTATTACCCCATTATCCTTTGATAATATTTAATTATTATTTATTTATTTATTTAATAAAATCATTCATCTATTCCCCACAAAGAATCATTAGTACACCCACCCCCATGATGTACAATTAAATAGAGACAAAAGAAATCCCTACCGGATGATCAAATGATCGAAGTTACTCCTCATGCTAAGAACATGTGATTTCTTGAGTAGCAAGAATGAACTCAAAGACAATTGAGTAGGAGGGTCTCTAGAATAGGCACATAACTCATCTAGGGAGTAAGACTCTAGGAACACCAATAGGGAATGGAAAATACACTAGGAAGGGAAGATCTTAGCTTGAAGAGATAGATCCTATTTTAAAGAAAGAACGGTTTCAAAATCCATTAATCATGGTCAAGATCGCATGATTTGAGTATCTCAATCCCCAGTACATTAGGATATTAAATATATACATAATATCCTTTGAAAGGACCTTAAAAATGCACAAACAAGGCTTTAAACTCAGTTTACGTCAAATAAGACGTAAGAGGGGTGAAACTGGAAAACTGAGAGAAACTGGAAAAACTGTAAATGAGTCACTGATGGGTGAGTCACCAATGTTAAGACACCTACGGGTGAGCTACCAACGAGACCTAACGACACTGAGCCACCGATGATGTGCTACTGACGCAATGACCTGCCGATGTAACAACCTATCAACGCCTTGACCTACTGGCGCCCTGACCTACCAACACCGATGCCCTAAACTCATCGATGTAGAAACCCCTACTCACCACTGCACTGACATGACGACACACTAACATGCTGATACTGATGCCCTGAGTCAGCGATGAAAAAACTATAAATTTGGAAAACTCATGAAATGAGCCTCTATTTTCTCCCAGAACTCCTAAAACACTATATTTTCATAAAGGAATGGTCTAGGAAAATCAAATTCATTACATACAATACCTCTCAAACTATTCTCATCCTTGAGAATTCAAAACTATCCTATAATAAAGAGGGTCTGAACAACCACTCCTTAAGATAAATCTCAAGAGAAAATCACCTTGTGTTATTCTAAAACTGGAGTGAAAACCTCGACAACCAAGGATACCTCCATGAAATCTATATCCTAAAGAACTATAGAAACACTAAGGCCCCCTACCTCAGGAGTCCAAAAAAACACCAAGGTCACACTATAAAGATACATGGGTCAGGGAGATCCCTCCCACATGTCTAGATACTCTCTACATTGGGTGGCTTTGACTCACTCGAACAGGTTTATTCGAATTCACACTAATGCACCTTGATTAGGGATGAACTCCTCCCCTCCCCATAGTCAGGACTCTTCACACATATTTAGAGAACAATTAAATAACTGAACTTATATCAAATAAGTTCATGCATTACATCACAGGAAAAGTAAAAAGAAAAACACAAGAGGAAAACTCAAAACAACTCTGGGTACTGGGCACACATTTGTACTTCTTGCTCCCAAGTACTCTTCTCGAGGCCACCATGCCTCCATAACACACAAACCAAAGGAATGGTCTATCCACAAATCACCTTCTCCTCATGATCCTTGATTCTTAATAGTTGTTCCAAGAACATCATTTCGTCCTCGATATCCAACTCTATCCTATTAATGACATGGGAGTCATCATGTAGATATTGACGAAGCTTAGAGACATGAAATATGTCGTGGGTCCCCTCCAACCACAGTGGAAACACTAGATAATATTCCACCTTGCCAACTCATCTCAACAACTCAAAAGGTCTACTGAACCTAGGAGAGAGTTTGATTCCTCTTCCTAATCTCCACTTCCCATATCAAGGGGAAACCTTCCATAAGACATGGTCCCCTACCTTGAACTAGAAAGGCCTCCTCATATGATCGGAATAAAACTTATTTAGGTCCCGATCCACCTTCATCCTCTCACACAAAATATAAACCTTCTCTTTCATGCTTTACACTACCTCTGGTCCAAGAAGGGATTCTTCCCCAACCTCTGTTCAACATATGGGTGAAAAACATGGTCTTTCGTACAAGGATTTAAAATAGTGCCATGACAATGGTAAAGTGATATCTGTTATTTTAATAAAACTCTAACAGAGGAAAGTGTTGCACCCATGATCCTATGAAGTCCAAGACACACGCCCGAAGCATGTCCTCCAACATCTAGATGGTCCTCTCAGTCTGCCCATCCATCTGAGGGTGGAAAGTAGTGCTGAGGTGTATCTAAGTGAAATAATCATGCTGTAATTACCTCCAGACTCGTGAGGTAAACCGTGTGTCTCAATCTAAGACGATGGATCTTGGAACTCTATGTATCCACACCACTTCGCCTACATACCTCTCTACTAAGTCATCTAATGTGATTGACTCCTTGAATGCTAGGAAGTGAGCTGATTTTGTCAATCGATCCACCAATACCTAGATATCATCACATCCTCCCTGTTCCCTGGGTAGTCCTATGATGAAATCCATTGATATTTCATCCCACTTCCACTTGGTAATGTCTAAGGGCTGAAACAGACCTCCAAGAACATGATGCTCAACCTCCACCAACTGACACACTAGGATCCTTGACACAAACTCCACCACTTCCCTCTTCACCCCAGGTCACCATAACTATTACCTTAAGCCTCAGTACATCTTAGAGACTCATGGATTCACCTCTAGGGGTAAGGTATGGAACTAATAGAGAACTCCATCATGCATGGTTACTGGAACAAACAAATTCCCACGAAACAAAATCCAATTCTAACTATCCACTGACCATCTTTCCAGAGTATCATCATAGGAAGTGCGATTATGAATCACTTCAGTCTCTGAGTCTCCCCACAGAGATTCCTCCACTAGACACACCAAGGAATACTGCACTCTCATCTAAAATGGATATCCTTTTCCACTGTCCTCCCCTGCATTGATACACATAGAGGCCAACTCCTCCACCGCTTTCTAAGCATCAATGGATTCCTAAACTACCTCCTTTTGCAAATTCATGCTCAAGGACTCGACCACCACATTCCCAATTCAAGGGGTGTAATATATCTCAAAGTCATAGTCCTATAGAAACTCTATCTAACTCCATTGTCACATGTTCAGGTCTTGCTGGGAGAAGATATACCTCAGGCTCTTGTGATTCGTGAAGACCACAAAGTGCTCTCTGATGAGGTAATGCCACCACAAATTCAGTGCGAACATGACTGCTGTAAGATCCAGATCATGGATAAAATAGTTATGTTTGTGAGGATGTAACTTCCTATACCCATACGAGAATAATCCCTAATGCTGTATCATCACACATCCCAAGCCTAGACCAGAAGTGTCAAAAAACGCCTCAAACTTTACCCCTTACTATGGAAACCTAAGAACTGGGGCACTGACCATCTTCCCATTTAGGTAGCTAAAGGATTCCTGACACTGATCACTCCACATGATGGCTTGGTCTTTTCTAGTCAAGGCTGTCAATGGAGCTTCAAATCAGGAGAAGTTAGGTACTAACCTCTAGTAATATCCTGCTAGTACCAGGAAGCTGCGAACCTTTTTCGCATTCTTAGGTGATGCCCAAGAAATAAATTATTCAAAATTTTATGGGTCCATTGTTATCCCTTGATGAGACACTACATGTAAAAGAAAGTGCACCTCTTGTGTCCAGAACTTTAACTTGGAAAACTTTTCATAGAGTTGGTGGTGTCGGAGGACCTTCAAGACTCTCCCGAGATGCTCGACGTGCTCCCATTTTGATCTTGAGTATATCAAGATGTAATCGATGAAAATGATGGCTAAATGTTCTAGGAACTCAAATAATACAGAGTTCATGAGTCCCATGAACATTACTGGTTCATTCATGACACCGAAGGGCATGACCAAGAACTTGAAGTTCCCATACCTGCATCTGAAAGTAGTCTTCAAGATTTCACACTCCTTCACCCTCAACCGGTGATAAACAGACCACAAATCAATCTTAGAGAACCAAACTTCTCCCTTTAATTGATCAAAAAGATAGTCAATCCTCAGGAGGGGGTAATGGTTCTTAACTGTCACCTGATTCAGTCTCTGATAGTGTATGCACAGTCTTAGACCACCCTCCACCTTCTCCATAAACAAGATTGGAGCACCCCATGATGACACACTTGGATAGATAAAAACCTTCTTCATCAGGTCTTCAATATGAATCCACAACTCCCGCAACTCTGAATGTTCCATCCTATAGGGAGCCATCCAAATCGTATGGGCATCGGGTTGCAAGTCTATCTCGAACTCAACATCATGTGAAGGGGGTAGAGTCACAAACTCTTCAGGGAATACATACAGGAACTCACTGACAACCCTAAAAAATTCCACCATCTTTGTGTCTACTGATTCCTTTGACTACTTGGCATAAAAGGAGAGAAGAGTCTCCATGCATCAGCTACTCACTTGAAAACTCCCTTTGCTAATGAATGCTACACACTGGACATCCATATCTGAAAACATGACTCTCCATTGGAAGCATTCAATAATAGCATGTATAGAAAAAAACATTTGATGCCCAGGATGACATTGTATGACTGCATCTATAGAAGAAGAAGATCCCCATTGGACTGATGCAGCCCCAACATTAGTCTATATCCCTAAAAAACATCAATAAAACTGGTCTAAACTCCAACTGGAATACTCAACACCAGGGGCTCGAAAAGTCTCTCTACATTCAGTCCCAAGGAATTGTCTAGAATGGGTTCAAGAAAGGAGTACGTAGTTCCTGAATTAAATAATGCATACACAAGGGTACTAAACAGACTGATCGTACCTCAAAAAACCTCTAGCCCTGCTGGAACTACTTCTTCAGTGGCATGAAATTGCCCACACCCATCTCCTATACCTCTCTTCTATTGACCACATATTCAACCACACCCTATTAAAATTTCATAAGGGTCTCCCTGAGGTTGGCCTCTCCCAGCACCGTCTACCCTCGGTGGAGCAGGATCTCACTACCCCTGATGTTGGAAAGGCCTGACCGACAACTACTGTTGCCAGTGTGGGTGCTGAACCTACCCACCTTCACTGTACAATGATCGAATTGGAAACTGTTTACAAATATTTCCACGACCTCCATACACAAAGCCCTTTGGTCTTAGAGCCATGCAGAAAGGGTGATGACGAGGAGATCAGATCTGGAACTGCTGAGGCCTATATCTCGTTGGCCAAAACCTCGAAGACCTTAATGATGGAGACCTACTATTGATAGACTTCCCCTTCGATGAACTCGGTTGGATCTCATCTCATGGAAAAACTCCCAGTGAGTGCATCCTTTCCACTACCTAAGCCTTATTTTGAACCTCTAAGTATGTTGGAAGAGTAAAGGGAGTGACAACATACTGAATTGAAGGTCAGAGTGCCTCCTCCAAGCATCTCACCCATGAATCCTCATCCAGGAAGAGATCTAGAGTAAAGCATAGGAGATCTTTGAACTTTATCCCTAGTTCACTCATCGACATACTCCCCTTATGGAGGGAGATAATATTCTGCCTCTTCTCAGCCTTCATCATGGAAGAAAGGAATTCCGCCTGGAACTCCTTCTCAAAGTCATCCCATGAGACATCGGTCTCCTTCCTCTCCATGAGGTAAAACTTCCACTACTAGAGCACTGCTCCTCATATATGGTTCACTGACATAGGTACCCAGTACTTTGTTGAAGCACATATCATGCTGAAAGAGATCACCAGCTCCTCGAGCCAACTCTCTATCTCCATGCCCGAAACACTGCCCTCGTACTTTCCTAGAGTATTCTGCTGTAAGGCACAAAGTGTCTTCTTCCACTAGTCATCCTCCTCCTCTCGATCGACCCTCCACTGATCGAGCAGGTCAACCTACTAGGACTCATCTTCTCATACCACATGTGGGTGATGTCTGAGTGCCATAGCTAAAAAGTAAACAAGGAAATCCTAAGCCTGGGTAGTGTGGAAATTTTCTTTTAAATTCATTTTAACTCTTAATTTTTATTTAATTTCCTGAAATGCCCAACTCAAATAATAAAAAAAGTTATTATGATGCATGTACCTTTCATAGGGTCTCTACCCTATAATCAATGTAGCCTCACTTGGTCATTCAATAGGTCTATAGTCCTTGCATCATATCACGAGGGCCCTAAAATCCCGTGTCATAGTTAGTCTTCCCTATCCTAATTTGTGTACCAAGATTTCCTAACACTGTTTCTCTACCATACCATGCAATTCTTACTATGCCTAACTCTAAAATCCATCCTAATCTCAAACTCCCAAACCTCACCTCTGTAACCATTTTGTCACGACCCTCCTTCTTCATGATGAGGGAAGGGACAGAAAAGTGCCACACCCTTCCTTCCTCAAGAAGAAGGAGAGATAATGACCCCTGAGTCTTGCCTTCAATAGGCCACAGAGCGGTGAATTACACCAAGGGTATAGAATCTCACATAGTATGGAATAAATTACCTTTTTATTTAATAATATCAGGAGATAAGTTGGTAAATCCCAAGAAACTCCAAATACTAAAAGTAAAAGTAAAGCCAAAATCTATTCCCACATGCATGTTCAAAAGTAAAGCTAATAAAAGGTGAAAAAAAAAACTACAAAGTAAAGTACCAAAATAAAAGAGACTAAAAAGAAACCACAACTAATCCTGACACCCGAGCTAGTAAAGTCCATCACGGTCCTCAAATTCCTCTTAGAAACCCGAAAACAGTTTTATATACGTAGGGTGAGCATACAAGTATACTCAGTAGGGAAAATAAATCTACCCATGCATAAGTGGGGGAACATACTAATGTCCCTATGAGAAAACAATAGAACCTAAAATCACCTACCAAGGAATACTAACCAACCCAGCCTCACCAAGGCACACTCACCAAATAATGAAAGTCAATTAAGGTAGTAGTATAAGCACATCAACATTTGGGTAGCCCATACCACTTTCCCACGGGTTAACTGCTCATCCATAATAGACAATGTCTTGACACTACCACTCTTCCCATATGCAGTCCCACTGCCATAAACTACCCACACACACATGGGCCTCAAACCACACACAATCCCACCTGTAGACACTTGGGCCACAACAACCACAAACCACTCATAAAGACACCTGAGACTCATCCCGAAGACAATTGGGAAAGAAAAAATGGCCTGAAAATACATAGTCCTCTCATACATAACAAACATACCTAAATAATATGAGACTATGGTAAGCCTCAATACATTACATCCTTCCTGAATACACTCAAGTGGAAAGAACTCGGAAGAGGGAGCAAGTAAGAAAGTCAGTAACCAGCCATCCGTCCTCCCACTGGGATGTTGGGAAAGAAAACCTCCCCATGATATGGGGGTGTTTGAAACATGGTGATAAACAAGGGTGGAGTGAATATAAATCACAAGGATCTAAAATTTATACATATAGGTAATCAAACAATCATACCAACCTATGGGTTTCAAACAAACAACCAAACTAGCCCACCAGTACTACTTCTACTGCTACCCCTATATGCACAACCACACATCAACCACTGCCAAGAATAAACCTAACCCATTTTTATTTTACCACTTTCCATTTATTTATTTAAGGGGGTTCACCTTAATTATTCTCTGCACTACTAAGAAACTACCAACCATAACCATTCAATAAAAAAACTAGATTTTCAGTCCCACTACACACCCCCATTCAACCACTGCCAAATATCATTATTTAAAGTTATAGCACACTGCCCTTCTCTCACAACCCAGTCCCATTGCCCCGCTACCCAAAAAATTCCCAGATATAGTCCCACTGCATAACAAGTTCATAACCACACCGCAGTCCCACTACCCAACATCGCTCCCATGGACACAACACAATACAAATAAAGGCAGTCCAACTGCTTACAAGTCCATCCATTCAACAATCAATCAGTCTCTCAAACTGGGACATAAAAACACCCCTTGTACCACCCTATAAACAAGACCCAAAACAAATACCATTTAACCACAACCCTACTGCACACACTTCCCATACCCTTCTCATAGAACCAACTCCTACATCCACCCCTGTACCCATAAACCTTCTCCCAACAATAGCACCACACAAATCACATAAAAACCCAACATAACAATGCACTCAACCACACCCATCAACATGATATATATATATATATATATATTCAGATTTAGTAGACACTATTATTTAATCCACTTGATAAAAAAGGGTGATCATACAATTGTTTTTCATCCTGGGGCATACATTTCATTTAACCAATTGTATATGATTAAGCAAATTTCATGTTACAACCAATTATCAAACAACATGGTGAAAACAAATAGAACACCACCAATTCACAAGAAAATACCACCAACTATCATGATTTTAAAAAGGTGTATATCCACAAAAATCCATAAGGATACAAGGATAACAAAATAAAATAGACAATGAAACATCAATCCACTCCCAACCTGTTATATTATTACCCCGTTGTCCTTTGATCACATTCCCTTATTATTTATTTATTGATTTAAGAAAAGTATTCATCTATTAGTACACCCACCTCACATGATGTACAATTAAATGGATACAAAAGAAATCCCTACCAGATGATCAAAGGATTGAAGTTCCTCCTTGTGCCAAGAATATGGGATTGCACAAGTAGGAGGAAGGAACTCTAAGAAAATTGAGAAGGAGGGGCTCTAGCATAGGCGCATGAATTCTCTATAAATTAATACTCTAGGAACACCAAGAGGGAATGAAAAACACACTGGGAAAGGAAGATCCATACTTGAAGATCTAGATCCTATTTTAAAGGAAGAACGGTTTCAAAATCCATTAATCATGGGATCGTGGTCAAGATCACATAGTTTGAGTATATCAATCCCCAAGAACATTATTATATTAAATATATACTTAATTACCTTTTAAATTCCCTTAAGAAACTACCAAACAAGGATTTAAACTTGGGTTTTGTCAAATAAGACGTAAGAGGGTGAAACTGGAAAAACTGTTAATGAGTCACCGATGGGTGAGTCACCAACACTAAGCTACCGATGGGTGAGATACCGATGTGACCTACCAATGCTGATCCACCGATGTTGTGCTACTGATGCAATGACCTAATGAAATAACAATTTACTGACACAATGACCTACCAACACCTTGACCTACCGACACAACGATCTACTGATGCCTTGACCTACCAATGCCCTGACCTACTGACACCGACACACTAGACTCTCTGATGCCAATGCCCCTTCTCACCGCTGCACTGACATGATGACACACTGACATGCCAATTCCAATGCCCTGAGAAATAGATGAAAAAACTAGAAATTTGGAAAACTCTTGAAACAAGCCACCATTGCCTCCCAGAACACCTAAAACACTAGATTTTCACAAAGGACTGGTCTGAGGAAATATAGGTCATTACAAGATGATACCCTTGGTTCATGAGATATGGGTTATGATAATCAAGAGACGTGGGAATTCATGGCACTAATGAGATATAAATGGACTTATCTTTTTGGTAAGGAATCTTATTTATAGGCTTTTTAGGGATATAAAGTTATTATGATGGGGAGGTTGTAATATCCTGTTACCGTTTTGATAGGTACGCCTTAAAATATGTCTTAGTTTTTTCTTTTCTTTGACAGGGTAGGGTGCAGTTTGGATTGGGGGGATACCTATAATGGTGAAGTCAAATATTTGTTGGATTCTCACCTTCAAATCGACTTTTCATGCAAATTACAAGAGGGTTACGCGTTGTGTAACAGTCTTACACGTTGTGTAATGGTCCTACAAATAGTTCATGATCAGCTTCACAATATGATGGGTGCACGTTGTGAGTTTTCACTACACATCATGATGGAATTAATGATCAGTTTTTAATTATAAGTATCGGAATTTAAGTCGACGCGACTCATTTTTGGACAGTTATGAAATTTAAAGGGTTCATGACATGTATTGGGATTACACATCATGTAATACCCCAACTGCATTTTTTTAAATCAGATGTGTGGTTGGTTATTTCTTTCCCCTCTTCTCCAAAATAAACTTCCTTGACCTAAGTCATTCCACAGGCAATCTCAAACATGTCTATCCCTTCCAAATCCTTTCGTTTGGATTTGGATCTTCATTATTCTTGTGATGTGTTTTCTAGGTAAGTGTTATCCCTCATTCTGTGTGTTTATATCTTTCTCCTCTCTTGGGTTTTCAATGCATCATCTTGGAATTGATGGATCTATACCATGTGGTGTTAGATCTTTCTTCTAGGTTGAGTTTTGAGGTCTTATTCACCTTCATTCTTGTTGATGGGTGCCATTACGAGAGCTGAGTTTTGGGAATAGGTAGGTGGTTCCATCCCAATTAGCTAAATTGATTATTCATAAATTGTTTGATTTAATTCAATTGATGATTTAAATTCAATTTCTCACATTTTATTTCAATTAAATTTATAAAACCAAATTCCATTGAATCAAGATATTTGAAATGGTTTTGGCATGAAAATTCGGAAAACCCCCAATTCCATTAAATTGGGGTGTGTTTATGGAAGTTGTATAATTTAAATTATTGAATTTAAATTGTGGATTTTATGGAAATGATTTTAATTAGATTGTTGAATTTAATTGTGGAAAATGAATTTCGAAAAGGATGTAATTGGTTTTGAATGGATTTCAAACTTGTTAAAATGGATTAAAATGATTTGATAGAAACCTAATGGTTTTATGTTGTGAAAAGGGAATATTTTTTTAGTAAACCCCATTTTTGTTTTAAATTAAAAAATTGGCATTTTGAAATGGAAGAATGTGATTTAATTGTATTTTTAGAAGTCTTAAAATAAATTTCCCATCATGTAAGACCACATGAAATCCTTAGGTAGTTGGTGAGTAATTTGGATACACTCTATGCTATTAAAATAAAACATACCTATGGTGGGTCACATCCCTGATGGGAGGGTGACGAGTCACCTCTAGCTAGTGTCAGGGGAAATGAGTATACTCATTTTACTAAGATCACTTAGAGAGTGTGGAATCATATAGCTAGTTAATAATATCGTACCTACTTGGCATATGACTATGTTTCTCACTTGTTTGTTTATATATGAGATATAAATGTATGACAATGTTGTAAAAATACTTTACATGCCTTTTATGGATTTATATAAACTATTTTATGTAATTGTTTTATTTAATCCATTATTTTAAATATTCCATCTCTTGTAAAGTATAATCCCATGATTGAAAATTAGTTTCCATCATTTTAAAAATGTATAACATGTTTTTTTTAAATATGATTTTGAATTTCCAAACTTGTTTATTTAGAAAATTTAAATATTTTGTTTGGAAAATAAATATTTGGAATCTGTTATGGAATCCTTGGTGGTATCCTACTAGGCTTAGGTTCAAACCCTAATTTTTATTTCAAGTGTTTGTATACTTTCTTCTTCCAGGTTCAAGCTAAGAAAAGGGATCTCTTAGAGGTGGATCTAGATGTTGAACTTTTGACTTGGTGAGTTGTGTCCTTAGGGACCCCGGGGATATTTTCCTTGTTTTTTTTGTACTTGGGTTGTAGTACATTGGTCTTTTTTATTCCTTATTGTATTATGGTACTTTACTCCCAGTGAAGTTTCTTTTATATGAATATTGACTTTATTGTCTTACTTACACTATGTATTGTAAAAAAATCATCACCACTTGAATGTTGTATGATTCTAGGTGCTTGTCACCGACCTATGAGGATCGGGAATGCCCTTCAGGCTATGTTAGGGATAGATTGGTTATCAAGGGGAAAGCAAGGGAACAAAATACTGTCTGTTTTTCATGTGAAAAAAGGGCCACTAGAAGAAAACTGCACATATCCAAATAAGAAAGGGGAAGATTCAAGTTCATTTTTTATCGAGTGATTTTTTTTTATTCTACAAATTGGGTGTTAGATAAAGCTTGTGGTTCTCACATATGTATTAAAATACATGAACCAAGTAGATTCAAAAAGATTGACCAAGGAGAGGTAGATCTTTGAGCATCCAATAGATCTAAACTTACTCCTATAACTATAAGGGAGTACCACCTTGTAACGTCCCGGATCTGGGTGCCACTCAACGGGTGCCCCGAACCCGGTTGGTCACATGACCTCAAGCGCATTTCCCCAAACTTCTGAGGCTTCCGACTAGAAGCGAGGGCCCAGGTCTGATAGTGGGGAAACTATGCCCTCATTTTTCAAAGTGTAGCGCAGTAGAAAAGTTAAATAACATACAACAGCAGCAGAAGAAATATACCGTACACATTTAGAATAAACAACTATAGTAAAAGATAACCAAAAATTATTTAGATAATGATGAAACATGCCTCTAGTTCTAAGAAAACAGCCAGAACATGTTACCCAACTATACATTACAATACAATACAACTCAAGTACAGGTACAACAGAACAAAAAAGAATAGCCGGTAGCATCACCAGCCTAATCATGATCCCATGCTCCCCTACTCCTCAACAATAATCAAGTACCTGTGTAGGGACCCTTTCCCTTATCCACACCTGCAACAACATAGTCTGTTTGGGCTGAAGACATGACCCAAACAGGGTGTGAGAAATAAATCCCAGTAGGCACCCACCAAAGGCTCGTGCCCAACTATCAGTGTAAATGTGCAACAACATGTGCAGTAGTAAAATGAAAATAAACTAAGCATCACTCAAAAGTAACTAACTACCGGTTATATTTACATTTTAACATTCATTTAATCCTTCAATTTAAGATACCACCATAGTGAATATTATAAGTAAACAGTCAATATCCTCATGCATGAAAAAATTACCCTCAGGTACAAAGAATCAAAACCCTCAGGTATTTTCCCTCAGGCATATCTGATATTGCCCTTAGGCATATGAGGTGTCACCCTCAGGCACAGAAGTCACTGCCCTCAGGCATAAGAAGTGTTTTCCTCAGGTGAAATAGAACACTGCCCTAAGGCTAAATAGAACACTTCCCTTAGGCACAAGTAACCAGGATGAGCCCAACAGATAAGCAAGAAATTATATAAAATTCCTCTCAAGGAAATTTAAAGAATGCTAAATTTTATGGTATACCCTCGGGTAACCTGGCCAAATGGCTAAACAGAGGAACGCACCCCTGGGGTGGTCCTGGATCCAAGCAGCGATCCCAAACAACAGTTTATTATTACATTTAATCACCTATACAATTCTAGGTATTTAAAAAATCGAAGGCCTCAGCCACACGACACCCCAACATGGGTTCGTAGCACAATGGTACACACAAACGCACATCAGTTTGAATTTAAACACCAAGCCACCTACCTCGATCTCCACTGATCGGTATACGTGAACAACACTTCCAGAAATGCCTAAGAATGACGTATATCTAGGAAAAAAACAACACGCTCAAACCTAAATAACTTCCCTTAGAGGAATAATTGTAAATAACTACTCAAGGAGGAGGAAGAATGCACCCGTGCGGTTCCAAGGAGATTGACGGTGCAGAAAATGGGTTCTCGGTGTGCGGTTGGGAGGTCCTCAAAGGTTAGGCCGTCTCTCCCAAGCTCTCCTCCGGTTCTAAGCTTCCTCTATGAACAAAGGAGGCTACTGCCCATTTTAAGCAAAAAAAAAAAAAAAAAACAGATTACATGGTGTGTACTATTGAGTACATGACGTGTACTTTCCATTTTTTAACTATTCCTACGGCGACTTCTTTCCACTATGAAACTATTCATTAGTCGACATTTTTTTTGGTTAATGCCTCGGTCAAAGACCGAAGCACCATTTATTAATTAAATAAACAACAGTTTATATGAGTCGAAAGGATGAAATTTCATTACAATCTCTTTCAAAGAGGTGAAGTAAATCAGCTGTCAACGCATCCAGCCAAATCATGTTCTGGTGGACACCTTTGTTGGAAAGGGCATCAACAACAACATTCACTTCACGGAAGACATGTGTGGCAATGTAGTCAATCTCCTGAAGCAAATTCAGGCAATTCATCCAATTCATAGTGAGCGGCCAGGCAAGATGAATAACTCCGTTCCAAATGGATTGAACAATGGTGGTAGAATCACTTTCAATTCACAGTTTTCTCCATCCTCTTTGGAGAGAAAAATCAACAGCATGGATGAATCCTAGAATCTCCGCTTTAATGGATGAGGCAATCCCACACCCACTGTAAAAGCAACCTTGGAAATGGTCAGCAGAATCTCTAAAAATGTCCCCACAGCTGGCAGGTCCAGGATTTACTTTTGAGGCACCATCGACATTAACTTTAATCCAACCCAGCATCATAGGTTTCTAGAATACTTCAAAGGGGTGCTTGGTCTTCGGGAAAATACTCGGGACACAGATACGTCTGAGGATCTCGAAGTCTCCAATATAATTGCTGCAAAAATCTTTTTGAATTGAGGCAGCTTCATGTATCACAATGATAATTCGATATTTTCCTATATTGAGACTGAAAGAGTGATTATTATGGATAAGATCGTTTCTTACATACCAGATTTCATGTAGTATTTCTTCCACTGCCGCAAGAAACAAATTTTTGACTTTCTGAGAGGCTTCATGTTTAGTACATTTCTTCAAAAGTAAACAAATCGGGTCAGATAAGGACCATGAATAATTAAAAATCTCAAATATGTAGTTCCATAGAGCCGAGGCCATAGCACAAGACAAGAAAAGATGATTAGAATCCTCCCTGTGCTGATTACATAAATGACATTTTGAGCAAAGTTGAATGCCAAAGGCTTGAAGTCGAGTTTCAGTGGAAAATCTATTGTGAGAAATACGCCAAATATGGGTGAACCTAGAGGGTTTGATCCAAGTCTTATTGAAGGTGCTCACCCATTTATAATTAGGTTCATTGCCAGAGAAGTTGTGAATGTAGAAATTTTTCGAGTTAAGTATGCCATTGGGATCAGGTTCCCAAACAAGGAAGTCCCCAGAAATGGAGAAGGTATAATTTTCAATGATTTGAGAAATGCTATTGGGGAGATCATTCCTATGAAGCTGCATAACATCTTTAATAGTATGTATGGTGTCTACAGAGTGTTATTAGGATGCAACATAGAAATTAAAGGATTAACCATCCAGTTGTCACCCCAGAATTTAATGTTGGAGTTAGCGCTGACCATCCATCTAGAGTTAGCCATAATATTCTGATAAGAGTTTCTAATAGAGGGCCAGATCGAGGAGTTAATGAAATTAAAATTTCCTTTTAAAAGTTTATTTAGGAATCTATGATTTAAAAATTCAGAAGCTTTAGAGTTTCTATTAATGAGACGCCAAGTGAATCTCGCTTGCAGGGCATCATTGAACAATTTTAAGTTTTTGATGCCAATGCCTCCATTATCAAGAGGTTTAGAACAGGTCTTCCATGGGATGGTGATGAGTTTCCTTTCAAAGATACTTCCTGTCCAAATGAAAAATTTTATATAGGTATTGATTTTCTTGAAAGTACCTATGGTCCATTTATAAATCATGAGCGAGTAAACCAACTTAGAGACAATGGTTGATTTGACAAGACAAATTCTACCAGCCATGGAAAGGGATTTCCCCTTCCAAGTAGAGAGCTGATTTATGATTTGATCAGTGATATTAGAGAACCTTTGTGCTCCTATCTATGATATGAATCAGATGCTCCTCAAAGGACTCATCAATCTGAAGATCAAACTCCTTGGGATGAAAGATGCGAGACGGGTTTGAATGATAGCGATGCAACTGAGATACATGGAAGACGTCGTGCATGGCCTGGTACCTCTGTGATAACTGCAACCGATAGGAAACCGACCCGACTCTATAAAGAATCTAAAATGGCCCCACATACCTTGGTGAAAGTTTACCCTGTCTCCTGATCCGTCTGTGTCCCAACCTCGGCGAAACATGCAAGAAAACCAGATCCCCGACCAAGAACTCCAAGGGTCATCTGCAGCGATCAACATAAGATTTCTAACAAGACTGTGTGGTATCCATCTGTTTTTGAATCAACTAGACCTGCTCAGAAGTCTCCTACACGAGACGTGGTCCCAGTAAAGCTGCCTCACCTACCTCTAACCAACACAAGGGTGATCAGCATGACCTATCATATAAAGCCTCATAAGGTTCCATCTCAATAGTTTCCTGAAAACTGTTATTATAGGCAAAATTGACCAGGGGTATGTGCTTCTCCCAAAATCCCCCAAAGTCTAGGATGCATGCACTCAGCATGTCCTCAAGCACCTGTATCATACGATCTGACTGGCCATCAGTCTGAGGGTGGTAAGCTATGCTCAGAAGCACCTGTGTACCCAGTTCCCTCTAAAAACTCTGACAGAAACGAGATGTAAAATGAGCGTCCCTATCAGAAACGATAGAATGAGGAATGCAATGAAGACATACGACCTCTCGGATATACAGCTTTTCGAGATCGTCAACACTGAAGGTCTCATTGATAAGAAAAAAGTGATCTACCTTCATGAGTCTATCCACAATAACCCACATGACATCATTGACTTGAGGTGACCTCAGAAACCCAGTCACAAACTCCATCACGACATCATCACATTTCCACTCCGGAATGGGTAATTTCTATAACAGTCCGGCTGGCCTCTGATGCTCTGCCTTCACCTGCTGATAGGTAGAACATCTCGTAAAAAAACCAGCTATCTCTCTCTTCATACCCAGCCACTAGTACTGATGTCTCAAGTCACGGTACATTTTGGTAACTCCGGGATGAATTGCCCAAGATAAAGCATGAAACCCCCGCATCATCTCCTCGCATATATCCCCTGGAACCCATACTCGTCCATGGAGATGCAATACTCCATCATCGCCTATCGTCCATCGAGGAGGAGGGTCCTCACTTGCCCCGACTACTATAGAACGAGGCCTTATGAATCACATTTCTGCCTCATACTCACTCTATCCGGGAGGGTAGAGGTCACAAATAAGGAAGAAATATAGGTCTTCCCCTGACTGTCGTGCACCTCCAAATGCATCTCAGAGAACAAAGCCATAAGATACCATTCACCACTGGCCTCATGAACTGCCTGTATCTGAGTCTTCCTTATCAGTGCATCAGCAACTGCATTTCCCTTACTAGGTGTATAGGCATCCTCAAAATCAAAGGACTGAAGGTATTCGACCCACCTTCACTACCTCAGATTCAAGTCACGCAGAGTAAAGATATACTTGAGACTTTTGTGGTCGGTGAAAACCACAAAATGTTCTCCCAAGAGATAATGTCTCCAACAGCGTAACACATGAACAACTGCAGCCAACTTGAGGTCATGCATTGGGTAATTCCTCTTGTGTGGCCTCAACTACCGAGACCCATACACAAAAACTTGATCAACCTGCATCAACACAGCTCCCATCCCAATACCTGATGCATAAAAGTAAACTATATAGCTCTTCTCTTTCTATGGAAGTATCAGGACTGGTGCTGATTTCAACCTTCCTTTTAGGTCCTGAAAGGATTCCTCACAATATTCCGACCAAAAAAAATTCACACCCTTCTTAGTAAAACCCATAAACGGTGCTACTAAGTGGGATATGTCCTGTATGAAGCGTTTGTAGTAACCAGCTAGCCCTAAGAAGCTCCGTATCTCAAACACGTTATTAGGATGCTCCTAGGAAACTACTGGTCTCACCTTATCTGGGTCTACTGTACTCCTTCCTTTGAGATGATATGACCCAAGAAGTGAATCTAGTCTATCCAAAAGTGGCACTTTGAGAGCTTAGCATATAGATGATTCTCTCTTAGTGTACTCAAAATGATCTCAAGATGGGTGGTATGGTTGTGTTGAGTGTGAGAGTACACCAAGATATCGTCCTCGAAGACTACCACAAAAGAATCCAGTTAAGGATGTAACACACGATTCATCTGATCCATGAAAATTTCTGGCGCATTCGTGATTTCAAAAGGCATAACCATGTACTCATATAGACCATATCTATTCCGAAAAGCTATAAGCAGTATATTCAATGGTCTAAAACATAACTGATGATATCCGGATCTTAGGTCAATCTTCAAGAACACTAGCGCACCTCGAAGTTGATCAAAAAGATCATCAATCCTTGGTAAGGGATATTGGTTCTTGACTGTCAACTGGTTCAGCTTCCAATAATCCACACAGAGTTTGAGGGTACCGTCTGCCTTCTCACAAAAGGACCGGAGAACCCCACGAAGAAGTACTGGGTTGGATAAAACAATTTTCCGGAAACTCCTCTAACTATCTCTTGAGCTACTGTAACTCAGGTGTAGCCATCCTATAAGGAGGAATGGACACCGGTGCTGCTCTTGGAACAAGATCAATAGAGAAATCCACCTCACGCTTCGGAGGTAGACCTGAAAAGTTTTCTAGGAATACATACCTAAAATGATAAACCACTAGAGGGAAATCCTTCTGAAAATTCCCCTAATCATCCAGATATAAACTCGCAATTTGGGCTGTGACTCTACCTTGCCCACGATGCTCTGGTCCAGCTCGACTCACCTGAACATCCCATTCGCCCTTGTATAGAAACTCTTCGCCCTCTAGTGATGTGAAACTCACCTTGCGAGGATAAAAAACCACAAAGTCTCGAAAGGGAACCAACCATTCCATCCCGAGAATGACATCATAAGCTGTCATCTCTAAGACATAGAGGTCCCATAGAAAGTGACGCCCGCCAACCTCAAGGGGGCACTCCTTGCACTGACGCACACATATCGTTATCATTCCCAATGGAGTTTCTAGCTTCATAACAGCAGAATAAGAAGAAACACAGAGCCCAAGGCCCTCCACAATAGGCACATATACAAAGCTATGTGTAGAACCCATATCGAAAAGTACTGAAGATAATACAGAAGCTACTAGAATAGTACCTCTGATAGTAGAAGGTCCGAGACCCTACTTCTGCTGGGTCTGTTGCACTGCATATTCCTGCCTAGTGCCGCGGCCCTGCGACATAGCCTGGCTACCCTGAGCTGTCCCGCCCTACTACCTCTTAGATCCTAGTGTCTGGCTACCACGACCACGACCACCATCTCGGCCTGCACGCCCTGACGTATTCCAGTTTCCCGACTGGTAAGAAGCTTCTGGTCTTGATCTCGCACACAGAGTCTGCACAGAACCCCTCTCACTAACCACTGGTACAAACACCCTGCAAAAGCACAACAGATGACCCATCTTACTGCAAGCTCGACACTCCACCAGGTCACGTGGACACTGAGGTCTCTTGTGCCCCTATCTACCACACTGGTAAAACCTGACCGGGCCACCTGAAGTAATCGCATGGCTAGTACTACCACTGTGAGAGAAAATAATATGTCTCTTCCTTTTCCTAGTAGAAATAGTACCAGAAACTGGTGCTGAACCTCCCTGGACTGCACCACTAGCTTCCCATAGGCTCCGTTCAGTAATCAATGCCTGGTTAACAATAACATGTACTGTAAGAAACCTGAAAACATTCACCAGTGCTCGGATGTCATATCGAAGACCATCCTCAAAGTGTCTGGCCCTCAATATCTCATCACCCACCAGAACGGGTGAAAAACGCTGAATCTCGGTGAAACGAACAAAATAATCCATAACTGACATAGATCCTTGCGGCAGGTTCATGGAATATCGAGCTCAATCTGCCCTCAGCGTCTCTGGGAAGAAGAAGTCATAGAAGTCTATCTGAAAATCTTCCCACGCCATGTTTCTGTGATGCTCTGTCTGGGTGGTAACATCTCACCACCTCTTGGTGGAATCACACAGCATATAAGTTGTGAGCTTGACCCTCCACCCTGGAGGCATCTCAAGATGATCTAAAATAGTCTGAAATGAATCCAGCCAAGACCCCACATCCTGTGGTCCTCCATCCCCTAAAAACGTAGGCAGATGCTGCTACTGGAATATACACGTCATCTCAACCATAGATGTGGCAGCCAGCGGTGCTCCCTGAAAGGTCTGCATGAACCGCATGAAGCCTTCACGGAACTTCACATCCACGCCTATGTCCGGTATAACGGCTGGAGCCACATCTAGCTCTGCTGGAGGATCTACTGGTAGCCCATGGCCTACCATCTCTGGAGTATAATAGTTGCCTCTCTCTTGGCGAACAACGCGTGGTCGTCTCGGCGGCATGAATCTACAAGGTCAAATGCACACCTTAGATCAATATTATCAAAGACTGAAAAATGAGGGGACCAAAAAGGGAACAAGAGGAATAAGGCATTAATGATTTGCAAAACAAGACTACACGGCGTGTATATTAACTACACGACTTGTACCTGACTTTTCTTCCCCTGCCCGGGTCCTTCTACACGGCTAAGCCACACGGCTCCCATTAAACAAGACTACACGGCGTGTATGTCATCTACACGGCGTGTATGGTTTAATTTTCCAACTGCCCGTGTCATTTGTGACATGGCCGACTACTCGGCTAATACTACATGGCATGTTACACCCGCACACGGTCTGTACACTACCCTGTTTCCCAGCCACATGGATAATTCCACATGGTTTCCCACTGGCAAGGACTACACGACATGTCCCTCAGGTACACATCACATTCAAGAAGAGGTAACACTAACCCGTGTCTGTTAGCTACACAACCGGGTCCCTAGGTCAGACTACACAACATGTTCCATAGTGGACACGACGTGTATGTCTTAAGGTATCCTATGTCCATGTTGTTAGTTACACGGGAGGATCTCAGGTCCTCACTACATGGCGTGTACATCTGGTACACGACGTGTTTTCCCCAAGAATTTCCCTTCCCCATGTCCCCGCCCACATGGTCTGTGACACGGGAAGAGACTACACGGCATGTACTCAAATTTTTTCTTTTCTTCCCGAACAGAAGAACACACGGCGTGTGTCCGAGGAACTACACGGCGTGTATCTTGGGTTTTCCAGATAGTAAGCCTTTGAAACTACTCCGGAACCCAGTAAATACTGAAAAATAACACCTAAGTGCCAAATTCTGACCTGTGAGGGCCCATACTCCCCACGAATCAAATTTTGGCATCTTATATATGTCATAACAAGATAAAAAGTCGATGATCCACCAAATTCCAGTCAATGAGGGCCCATACTCCCCAAAAACCAAATTTTGGCGTCCATCCTATCAACAGACTCACAAAAATACCCTATCACGTAGTAGGTATTTATCAAAGCAGCTATCACAACAACATGCTTTTCTAGCACAACAACTATCACAACAATATGCAATTTATAATGCGCCTACATGGCATGGAACTATGCATGGAATGTGATTTCTATCATGTGCCTAAATGATGCATGAGATGAAATACCTTCATCTCATCGTGTTTCAACTAAATAGAACCCATGGTTAAAATATTAACAGCACAATCACAAATGCATCACCCAATGGGGAAAATCAATCAACTGTAAAATTTTCAAAATCAGTAAAAATCCAACACATGAGGTAGATTGGATTTTCCCTGTACACGGGTTAGCTACTCCCGGGCACAGCTTATTACCAACTACCGTTTTCGTCCTATCCCTGACTAAGGCTCCAAATAGTAAGTCAAAGAAAAGAAACCACCTCTGATACCACTTTTTAACGTCCCAGATCCGAGTGCCACTCAACGGGTTCCCCAAACCCGGCTGGTCACATGACCTCAAGCGCATTTCCCCAAACGCCAGAGGCAGCCGACTAGCAGCAAGGGCCCAAGTCTGATAGTGGGTAAACTATGCCCTCATTTTTCAAAGTGTAGCGCAACAGAAAAGATAAATAACATACAACTGTAGCGGAAGCAATATACCATACACATTTAGAATGAACAACTGCAGTAAAAGATAACCAACAGTTATTCAGATAATGATGCAATATGCCTCTAGTTCTAAGAAAACGACCATAACATGTTACAAAACTATACATTACAATACAATACAGCTCAAGTACAGGTACATCAGAACAAAACAGAACATCCAGTAGCATCGCGAGCCTAAGCTCGGTCCCATGCTCCCCTACTCCTCAACAACAATCAAGTACCTGTGTAGGGACCCTTTCCCTTATCCACACCTTCAACAACATAGTCTATTTGGGCCGAAGACATGACCCAAACAGGGTGTGAGAAATAAATACCAGTAGGCACCCACCAAAGGCCCGTGCCCAACTATCAGTTTAAATGTGAAACAACGTGTGCAGTAGTAAAATGAAAATAAACTAAACAGCACTCAAAAGTAACTAACTACCAGTTATATTTCCATTTTAACATTAATTTAATCCTTCAATTTAAGATACCACCAAAGTGAATATTCTAAGTAAATAGTCAATGACCTCAGACATGAAAACCTTATACTCAGGTACAAAGAATCGAAACCCTCAGGTATCTGCCCTCAGTCATATCGGATATTTCCCTCAGGCGTACGAGGTGTCGCCCTTAGGCATAGAAGTCAGTGCCCTCAGGCATAAGAAGTGTTGCCCTCAGGCAAAATAGAACACTACCCTTAGGCTAAATAGAACACTTCCCTCAGGCGCAAGTAACCAGGCTGAGGCCAACAGATAAGCAATCAATTATATAAAATTCCTCTCAAGGCAATTTAAAACATGCTAAATTTTATGGTATACCATCGGGTAACCTGGCCAAATGGCTAAACAGAGGAACGCACCCCCGGGGTGGTCCTGGATCCAAGCAGCGATCCCAAAAAACGGTTTATTATTAAATTTAATCACCTATACAATTATAGTTATTTAAAACATCCAAGGCCTCATCAACACGAAACCCCAACATGGGTTCGTAGCACAATGGTACACACAAATGCACAACAGTTGGAATTTAAACACCAAGCCACCTACCTCAACCGCTCCTGATTGGTATACATGAACAACGCTTCCAGAAACGCCCAAGAACGATGTAGATATAGGAAAAAAACAACACATTCAAACCTAAATAACTTCCTTTAGAGGAATAATTGGAAAGAACTACTCAAGGAGGAGGAAGAATGCACCCGTGCGGTTCCAAGGAGATTGAAGGTGCATAAAACGGGTTCCTGGTGTGCGGTCGGGAGGTCCTCAAAGGTTCATCTGTCTCTCCCAATATCTCCTCCGGTTCTAAGCTTCCTCTATGAACAGAGGAGGCTACTGCCCATTTTAAGTGAAAAAATAGACTACACGGCGTGTACTTTCCATTTTTTTAACTGTTCCTACGGTGGCTTCTTTCCACCGTGGCACTGTTCATCAGTCGACATGAGTACATGGTATGTAATACCTGAGTACACGGCGTGTACTGTCGCTCAGCTGGCAACTGCCTTCACCGCCTTACTATTTGCTTGCCGAATGACTACAAGGTGTGTACATACCCACTACATGGCATGTAGTTGGTTTTTACACCTTTCATCGCCAGCATGGCTACACACCCTGTGTACTCATCCCACACGGCCAAAGTACATGGTGTGTGGAAAAGTACACGGTGTGTACCCACAAAATTTGGGATTTTCCCCATTTACTTATTTTCTCAAAAACACTTACGGAAAAGAGAAAAGAAGAAACCCATACCTCATGAATAAGAACCAAGTTCTTACACACCTCACGTTTCTAACTAGAATGATCTTGGTTTTAAAGGGTTGTTATTATGTTCCTTCATTTTCCAATAACATTGTTTCTTTATCTAGACTTGATACAAATGGATTTATTTTTAAATTTTTCCATAAATGTTGCTAATTTTATAAATATATCATTTTTATGGTAAGGAACATTTAAATAACAGTCTTTATGTGTTGGATTACATGAACCAAATAATGGAAATCAATAACAAAATTACTTCACATGGCTCATACCACACCCAAATTTGGATTCACCGACTTGGTCATGTAAATGAAAAGCACTTGAAAAAATTACATCAAGATGGATATTTAGATTATTTTGAACTAAAACCACATGGTGTATATCATGCATGTTTAAAAAGAAAAATGACCAAAGACCCATTTAGTGGGAAAGGTGAAAGGGCTAAAGAGATTCTTGAATTAGTTCATATAGATGTGTGTGGATGATTTCCTATTGAAGCAAAGGGTGGGTACTCATACTTCAAAAATTTTAATGATGATTTTAGTAGATATGGATATGTCGACTTAATTAGTTATAAGTTAGATTCTTTTGGAAAATTTGGGGAATACAAGAATGAATTTGAGAACCATCTTGATAAGAATATTAAGAAACACTGATCAGACCATGGTGGAGAATATCTTAATCAAGACTTCATTGATTATCTATAGAAGTTCTGGATTTTATCTCAACCCAATCCTTCTTATATGCCTAAATGGAATGGTGTAAGTGAAAGAAGGAATCAAACCTTATTGGAAATGGTGAGATCAATAATGAGTCATGTAAGTCTTCAATTATCCTTTTGGGGATACACATTGAAAATAGTACCATAAGTACTAAACCAAGTGACAAATAAAGAAAAAAATAGTACACCATACCAAATATGGAATGGAAGGAAACCTTTTTTGTCTTAATTACACATGTGGGGTTGAGAAGCATTTTTTAAAGCCACTTCAAGTAACAATCTTTCACCCTGAGGCACAAAGTGTATCTTTATAAGATATTCCAAAGGAACAAAGGGATACTACCTATAAAATCCTTCAGAAAAAAATGGTTATGATTGACAGACGTACCACATTTCCTGAGGAGGATCTTATCTCTAAAAGAAATAGTGGGAGCGATATAGACTTTGATGAAGTCTAGGCTCAATATACACAAGAGTTGGAACATGAAAAAATTCCACAAAGCCCCGTGGAAGAATACAATATTCCAGAGACATAATTACTATGTAGGAGTACTAAAGTGGTTAGAGAACTATAATCGTATGGTTTTCTAGTCACTAAAGATGGTGGCTCATTAATATTTGACAATAACGATTCTCTAACCTATAAGGAAGAAGTAAGTGGAGTAGATGTTACCTAGGGGCAAGAATCTATGAATTATGAAATAGATTCCATGTAATAAAAACAAGTATATATTTTGGCAGACCCTCCAGTAGATGTAAATCCCATTGGTTACAAATGGGTATTCAAGAAGAAACTAGACATGGAAGGAAAATTCAGTACCTATAAGTAATTAATAGTTGCAAAAGAATTTAAATAGTGTCAAGTCATTGACTACGATGAAACCTTTTCACTCGTTGCAATGCTAAAATTCATCAGAATTATACTTTCCATTATAGTTTTCCATGATTATGATATTTGGAAAATGGATTTAAAAAAAACATCCTTAATGGGAACCTCTAAAAAGATGTCTATATGACACAAATAGAATGGTTTGTGACTCCAAAGGATACCAACAAGGTATGAAAGTTAAAAATATCTATTTATAGATTAAAGAAATCATCCAGGTCATGGAACATTTTTTTTGATGAGGATATAATAGAATTGGGATTCATAAAGAACGAATGTGAGTTGAGTGTATATAAACAGTTTAGTGGGAGTGTATTCATTTTTTTAATAGTATATGTTGATGAAATATTACTCATTATAAGTGAAATATTAGTCTTATAGTCTATTAATGTATGGTTTAATAAATGATTCTCTAGGAAGGACTTGGGTGAGATATCATATATTCTTGGGATCAAGATCCATCGTGATAGATCCAAGAGGTGTCTTGGCCTAAGTCATAGTGCATACATTGACAAGATACTAAAGACATTTAGTATGGAACAATCCAAGAGGGGATTGTTTCCAGTGTCACATGGAATTCATATTTCTAGGAAAATGAGTCCTCATACAAATGAGAAAAGAAACACAATGGAAAGGATTTCATACATATCAGTGATTGGTTCATTCATATATGTTATGCTAAGTACTATGCTAGATATTTCCTATACATTAAGTGTGGTAGGAAGATATCAAACTGATCCAGGTGACCTCTATTGGATGTTAGTCAAGAATATCTTTAAGTATATGAGGTTTACTAAGGATATTTTCCTCATTTATGGTGGATTTGAGGAAATAGTCATCAAAGATTATGCATATGATAGTTCCCAAACTGATCAAGATGACATGAATTCACAAAAGGGATACATCTTCACTTTGAATAGAGGTTCTTTGAGCTAGAAGAGCTCAAAGAAGGTTGTGGTTTCAGATTATACAGTAGAGTCTGAGTATATTTTAGCTTTTTAGGTAGATAAAGAAGTATTATGGATGTGAAACTTCATCCAAGAGCTTGATGTGGTGCCTAGCAGTAATGATCTTATCGCACTCTATTGTGATAATACTGCATCAGTGGATCTTGAAAAAGAGCCAATGTCACATCAGTAGAAAAAGCGCATACTTTAGAAGTATCATGTCTTGAGGGATTTTTCTCAAAGAGGTAATGTTTCGGTGAGAAATATTTCCATGGAAGACAACATGGCAGACCACTTAACTAAATCCCCAGCTTAGCAGAAACATGACTATCATGTGAGGTCTAGAAGACTGAAGCTCGTAGGTAGTTGGCTCTAGTCCAAGTGGGAGTTTGTTTGAGTTGGTTTCCTAAGACCAACTGTTTGTACTTTTATTACATGAATATTTGATTTATTGAATATTAATAAAACTTATTTTTTTTATTGTTATACATGAATCTAATGTAATAATGTCCTAGAGTATATGTTGCATTGATAAGGCCAAACCAGTTCCTTGCTATGATGAGAACCTTGATGTGCTATGAAGAAATTCTCAAATAATATTTTTCTATTGGATAACATACTATAATGGTACACATGGTAGATAGACTATCAGGTGTGAGTACTTGTAAATAGATGTGGATTCTTCTTAGGAATTTCACACTTAGTAATCTCAAAGACATGAGATTTTGAGAACAGACCCACCAGTTGGAATTCCATATGTTTTGGTGTCATTAGATATTTCTATCTACGAGTGTGTGTGATGGTCCTTATACTTTAAGATTATTATTAATACACATTACAACTCATGTACTTAGATGTATTTTTTAAACCATGACGATAATAGTTCATGGTGAATTTGGATACATTGGGTGCGTCACAAGTGACATGTCATTAATGAATAAGTTGAGGAAGGA
The DNA here is from genome assembly GCA_963277665.1 of Viscum album. Lineage (NCBI taxonomy): Eukaryota > Viridiplantae > Streptophyta > Magnoliopsida > Santalales > Viscaceae > Viscum > Viscum album. The sequence goes on from OY728151.1 coordinate 1,998,746,480, forward strand.
TTTTCCCCTTCCATATTTATAAAAGCTGATATCTTGACCCTTTTATTGGAATAGGACAATCACATTTAATTCCATGGCCATTGTATAATGACGTGTTAATTTTAGATAGTCAAAGAAATACATATTGACCATATAGGTTGGTGACAAAGATGTGAAACCTGCTTGATAAGATATTGCGACAACATGATTATATTATATAGTGGGAATTTATATGTGGGTGTCAACGTTATGGCATCAACTTCTTTCTCTTGGGTTCCTTAACCTGTTTCTAGACAATAATCTTGGACTTTAAGAAAACCCACCTAATTCCAATGAGAAAGAATCCTAGAGGATCACACACTAAGTGTTTCCATTGATCTCAATAAAATTATATTTGTGTTTAATTAATGGAATAAATATTATTATCAAGTTTGTGGAATAATTTTATTCAAGTTATACTGATCACATAAATTAAATAAATATTTATTCACCAGCTTGTGAATAAAATATTTATTTTATTTATTGAATATTTTAATAAATTATTATTTTCCAGACCGTGAATAAAATATTTATCTATGAATAAAATATTTATTCGGTTATTAAATAAATTCTAGAGGCATTAAAATGGACCAATACCAAGTCTGGTGAAAAATATTAATTAAAAATATTGTTACATAATATTTGTTATTGTGCAAGTTAACATGCACCACAAAATAATAATTATATAATTATTATTATGATACATGAGATTTATTAATGCCAATAAATGTTATTTAATGTATGGTATGAAATTAAATAATATTTTAACTAAAATCCCAACTCTATAAATTGACGACGATGTCTATTGTGTAGAGAATCCGAAATTTATAATAGATAATTGTTGCACACAATGAATTCTCTCTCAAATCCTCATCCTATATCCCTATCAAGAATGAGAAGTGAAAGAGAGATTTTTTCAAGACCGAAGAACGAGCAATCAATAATGAACAATGAAAGATATTCGAATCACCATGGTAGCACCTGGAGATGGAGTGATGTTTCTCAGAGATCATAAGAGCATGCGCGGATCACCGCTAGAGGGATTCTATCTTGGATCCTTACAGTGCAACGAAGGTAATTCGAAAGGGTCATTTTAGACAATCCAAATTCACCAACGAAGAAATTTCCTTAGACCAAATATTTATTTATTAAAATATTAAATAAATTAATTATAAATTTTACATGAAAGATCCTCTCTCTTGGTTTCAAGAAATGATTATTAAAATAAAATTTAATATATCTCCCACCCCTGCATGATTCTGTTGTGCCTAGAACCAACATTTTCATTAGGGTACATGGCGTGTAGTCTCATTTTCATAGAAATTTTGATTCATGTTCCAAAATTATAATCTGGATGTTCCACTATAGATATCACCTCCACAACATCTGTAATTAGTGGATCGAGTCAAGATCTGTCATTTCTGGCCATCCGATGGTAGAAAATCTGATTCTGTCGACCCGTGGGGTTTCTTCATACATCCTGCACTCCTATGATCTTTCCACCATTGGTGACTCATCTACTGATCAACGAAATGATCTTTTATAACCCACAAACAGCCTTTATATATCCTTTATTCATTGATTCATCCCTCTTTATTTGTTTCATTGTGATTCTGGAGCCTGTTCAGGTGCGATACTGCCTAACAATGTTGAATTGGGACTGTAGGGTACAACTAGTGAAGGATGTGAAGAAATTGAGGGAGGAAGGCATAAGAAAAAAAATTTATAGATCATTTCCAAGAATTATTGGTCAATGATAAAGGAACGGGATACCCAAATTTAGATAAACCAAATATTAATTAAATAATCGGTACACAGGTGCATGAAAATGCCACAATTGTCACAGATCAAAGGAAGATATTGATATTCTCAATCAATTTAATCAAAAAGGGAATAATATATAGTTTGATAAGTCCTATATAGAGATTAGATTGTTCTTTATTGAAGAATAAACCTACCAATGAATGGAATAATTCATTGCATTTGTTGCGCTCTGATCTACTCTAATCTAGAGTTTCGTCGTTGTCGAATGTGATTCACCAATGGAAGGAGAGGAGGAAGAAATTATCGACGATCCCAAGATTATGAGGCTAACCCTAGGAAATTCACCATAAAAATAGATTTATAGGAAGATATGTTAGTCTAAATTTATTAATTATTTTAATTAATTAACTAATTAATTCACTAAACATACCGCCAACATGTGAGATATTTGAACTCCCCGCGACAACCTATTTTAAGTCGCACCTAGGGTAAAAATCATGTTCCTGAATCAACTATAGCATCTGATTTCTAATACAAGATTAATTTTAAGAGTTATCCTATTTTATTTAAGAAATTATGCATGAGTAATATAAAATATATTTAATATTTTCATAAAATTAATTACGGGAACACTGGGCCTCAGAATCGCTTTCTGTCTTAGTGCCTAGATCTTGAAATATATGTAGAAATATTTTAAAGTCTTATAAATAAAAAAATGAGTCTCTATATTAATTAAGATAAACTTTGTTTCACTATTAACACATAAAAAACTCTTAATTTTTTTTTTCGAATTTTATCCCTATCAAGCTGTAAATACCATCTTTGTTTTGTACACAGAATAAAAAACATATTTGTTTCATGCCTAGGTGATTCTTTCTTTGTAAGTGGAGGGGTTTCACTAATTCTAAAATTTCTAGAATTTCATGATTTATTAGTGTGTGCGCCCCACTGTTTTTATGGAAGTTCAATTTAGAAACTAGGTAAGGGAGTTTGATGGGAGAAATCATTGTGGAATTTTGATATTAACTTGAGAAAACTAGAAATTTGAACTTGAACCTAGGGGATAAACTCTTTTTAAACAAACACTACACATTGATAAATAAAATGATAATCGTTTATATATTTTGTTACTGGAGTAAATTGGGAAATTGGGATCTCATGGTAAGTATATGATACTTTAGGCATTGGGTGTGTGTGTAAGCCATCTATACAAATCAAATAAGTGCTTTTTCATAGTTTTCATCACATGGATGGTTGTTAAAAAAGAACAGAAAAATAATTATAATAATAATAAAGTGCTTAATAGTGAAAAATGAGTTCATTAAGGTGAGTAGAATTTTTAACCCATTTGAAGAAGGGACTAAATTAATTAATTAATTATCATTTAATTAGTATCAATAAAGTAAAAAACATGGACCTTTGACTTGTGGAACCTAGCAGAGAGTGATTAATTTCGGTGTCTCTTGTTAAAATTTGAGTTCCACTTTTATCTAACCTATTTCATTACTAGAACTAGAAGTTGATTTTGAAATGGAAATGAGGTAGTGAGTAAAATTCACATAAGAGGCATGATTATTTAAAGATTTAGTGGGATTCATGATCTCATTTTAATTGGAGTAAATTTTGAACCTAGTAAAGACACCATTTTTTAAGAGTTTGTTTAAAATAAATAAAATGCATTAAATTTCCCAGGAGTGAAATTGATTAAGTGTAGGGGAATTTGATGTTAAATTTATTTTATATATTTTCACACATCATTTATTATAATAATTGTGTATTTTAATTTCTAAATTAGTCACTTAATGGTTATTTATTATTTTGTTAAATAATGATGGAATTAGTAAATTAATGGTTTTTTTATAATAATGATTTTTATTTTACTATTTAATTTATCATTTTTAATTATTTTTATTATTTAATAATGTTTGTTTAAATTATAATTTTTTTAATTATTATTGATTTTATCAATTATTTTAATTATTTTATATATTTCTTTGTTCTATGTATTTAATTTTTATCTCCTTTTAGTTTATGGATTTATTATTTTAAATAATTAAATTAAGTTCAAAATTTTAACTTATTTTATTTATATACTTTAATATTAAATAATATTTATTTATAATATAATTCTTTGATAATTTTTATCATTTATTAATTCTATTAATTAATTAATTAGTTAATTAATTAATTAGTTAATTAATCTAAGAATATTGATTTTATTTTAATTATTATTATTTTTATTGTTTTAAAAAATTATTTTTTATGAATTTATTTTATTTAAAATGTTTAAATATGTTTGTAATTATTTAATCAATTACCAGAAAAATAATTTTTATTATATATTAGAAAAAAGGTCACAAGAAACAAGATAAGCCCTGAAAAAGAAATCATGGGGTCTTGTAGTAGCGAAGACCAAGAGCATCACCTATGATAATGTTCATCCCTACTGGGGGAAGAGAGATGAGTCTAGAAAAATCCATAATGGAGGATTAATGGGATACCTTTGATGCCAAAAAGTCTGCCACCTGATTACCTTCACACCATGTGTGAAAAATCTCGATTTTGTTGGAGAGAAGGGCCTTACATTTCTGAATCAGGTAAGTGATCTCCTAGGGGTAGAAGTAAGATCCTTAAGCGAGTTCTAGATAATATTTGAATCTTTCTCCACTATAGCTATCGAGTTTTGCTTCAGGAATCAGAGTTTAAGACCATTGAGCATGGATTCTACCTATGCCTTTAGCGAGTTACCTGATCCATAGAAAGAGTTGAATGCATGAATCACTAAACCTGTGGGGTCGTAGACCATGCCACCACCCCTCATACATCCTTGAATACAAGATACATAAATGTTAAATTTTAGACCGTGTGAAGGAGGTTTTCAACTGACCAAGTGGCCTATCTAAAATGGTCTGAATGGTCTATGGGGAAAACTTCTTTTCATGAGTTTTCTGAGGGAAGGAGCCTTCTCCCAGTGTTCCATGAGACTAACTAGATCCACCATAAGGCACTGGGTCCTTTCCGTCAATCCCAATATAGAGGGAGTCACCTTATTACGTGCTGGTTTCTTAGACTCCCATAAACTCTAGCAGCCTGCCACAAGAAGAAGAGATCGATCCCATTACTCATGTAGCTGGTTTTTAGAAGTTCACTATAGCCAATTCTAAAGTAGGTACCCCGTAATTGATTTTAAGAACTGATTGACATAGCCAAACTGGGTTATCCACCACGTGGATGATTATTTTCTCAAATCTACATAGCTAATTTTTCTATGTATCCACATATTGGAATTGTCAAGTAGCCAATTTCCAATAGGCTATAACATAGAGAAAAAATTAGAGGAATTCATGTATGAGAATATCTACATAAGGAATAAAAATATCTAATTTATTGGGTACATGAAATCCTCATACCTGATTTCACTACAATCTTACTAAATAATATCACCCAAGAATCAACCGTGCTCATTTTAAGGCCAAACCAATTTTGTTGATGAAGATGAACCAAGATCTGGAATCACCACCGCACAGCTCAAGTACCACCTTTTTTGTGCTGACACAAATACATTTCAAAGCTTCCATCGAGTTCCACTATATATGGGTTGAAACTAAATAAATATCTAGTTTTATACGAAGAAGAAAATCACCTACGAGCAAGAATCCCATACCATGCACATAACACCATGAGATTTTAAACGAAGAAAATTATGTCCGATAGCGTAAAGGACACAAAACACTAAGATTAAAAAAGAATTAAACAGTTTGAGACTCTAAAATATATTTATTTTTAAATTAATTTAATCTCTTAAATATCTTGCCTTATATGAAACCCTAATATTTTTATGTTCGATAATGTATTCAACACGCAACACCAAACTTAAACTATCCAAGATGTGCATATAAATGTTATAAGATAGTCATTAAATTAGTGGGTATGAATAGTATTAAATACTTTATGATATATATATATTTAAATTTTATACTCAAAATAAATTATGGATAAACTTTTACTAAATATTCAATCAATTTTTAGTAAAGTTATTTTATTCTTCAAATATGATGTTTATTGATTTTCATGAAACCAATATTAGATTTTTTTTTTGAAATTTTATAAAATTTATTTAATAAAATGAAATTAATTTTTTTAATCTGAATACCAAAATTTACCTTGGGTGAAATTTTGGAATTTTTCTAAACATATTTATTTTTCAGTGAATAGTAAAAAATATAAATTTTAGTAAAACTAACATTTATTTTTAATAAATTAAGTAATTTAAATGACCATTATTATTTAAAATAACATAATTTTTATTTAATTATATTTAAACCTCTTAATTTACTTTAAATCAAATTTATATTGGATTTTAGTATAAGTTTATTTTTTGGTTTAAAAAAGGGTTTTTTTTTCTGAAAACCGCTTTAAAGAGACTAATGTTTCCCCCCTTTAAATTAATTAAAATAATACCTAATTAGGAATGTTTTAAATGTAATTTATATATTATATATCAATAAATTTTAATTTATATTCATACAATGATTATTATTATACATAGAGCTAATATAAAATCATTATGCTTGAAAAATACACTTCTCAAAAACCTATTTTTTATCACGTCTATGGGTTTTTTTTAAATTTAATTTTTTCCACTTTAAGAAAATTTAATTGAAAAAAATAAACTATATTTTTTAAATCATAAATTAAAAGTTGTATTAGGGTGATTTTTTTATAATTTTATGAAAATATTATTTTTATGAATAGTGAAAATTATTGAATTTTAATTGAAAACTGCATTTTCATTTAAATTTTTTATAAAGTTAAATTTTATTTTAAATTGGTTTTAAAGTAAAATTATTTAAATTATCTATATATATATTAATCCAATTTAGGTCATTGTAACAAATTTCATATTGAAAATAGATATAAAAACTTTGTAAACTTTTTAACATTTTCTCTTTGAAAACCCGCTTTCTCGTTGTGTTTGCGAGATTAATTTTAAATTAAAAATTTTAAATTTTGTGAATTTAATTTGGAAAAAAGGATTACATATTTTTAATTATCATAATATATATAATATAATAATTTCACCTTATTTTTTTACCAGAATGAATAGTGAAAATATTAAAAATTAATTACCACAGTTATGGTAAAAATGAGTTCATTGGGGGATCAAACTAAAAATATAAGGGTTTAAATGGACAAAAACATGTATAAAATATATTTTATCACCATATTTATATCTTATACCTTATATTTTAGATAATGGTATATTATTGGAGTCTTGTGACCTGAAAAAAACATGGGTGGAATTCATTTGTTTTCAAAAATTACAAGTGTGCCACTCACCCCACTTATAAAAGATCACCTCCTATCCTCATCTATTCACAACTTCAAAACCCATTTGTGTGGAAAATAACTACCTAAATCTCTTTTATAATTCCATAATATCATCCTAGAATCCTTATTTTGGGCATAAAACCAACTAAGGAATGCATTTGGTGCAATCTAAAAGAAGTTACATGAAGAAGAGGTGAAATTTTTCAGTAAGAGTTTTTATTTTATTTCTTCATACACTTCCTTAAATTATTGTTAAATCATTATTATATAATAAAATATGTCTATTAAACATTATTATATGTTATTATGTTAATTTCAATACCTAAATCCTTCTTCTCTTCTATAAAATGGGTTATGAAACCATTATTCATGTGTACAGCGGACTACCACCTCATAAATCGATGTCATTTGTTTTTCCATTAACACCTTTCATGGTTGGGTATGATGGTGGATATAAAGTATATATATAATATTTATAAAATAATTATAACTATGGATTAATTATTTCATATATACTTTTTTACTTTCCATTCTATATAGGATAAGATAGCGTCACTCGTGTGTGCGACAGATTACCGCCTCGTAAAGCGATGTGATTTATCTTTCACTTATGCTTTACATGGAATGTAATTAAGATATTGTTAATGAATATATTTTATATAAATGAAATAATTATAATATTAATGACTTATTTATCATTATTAAACTATAATATATCATTATATTTTTCTATACTAAAAAGGTGATAACATCATTTGTGTATGTGTGGACGGCCGCCTTCACGAAGGGATGCGATTCTCTTCTCATCACCACAATGAATGGATGATATATATAAGTATATTTAAATAAAAAATATTCTATATATGATATAATTATCATTATGTAAAGATAAAATATTACTTACCTTCTTTCCAAAATGATCATTGAAAAATGGAAATGTTACTCATGCAAACTTATGGCCTACCATCTCCATGATAGTAACACACTTCATTTATAAAAATCATATTTAATGATTGGTATTAAAATTATAATAGATGTATAAATATTATAATCATTTCATGATTATTATTATATATATGATTTAACTATATAATATTCATAAGAACTAGAACTTTCATAGTAAATCATGAGTGAGAAAACAAGACAATTAACACCCAAAACAATGAAAATAATGAAAAATTATTAATGAACGGGTGATAATATGTTATAAAAAGATCACATATGATATTATAAATATTAATATAGTTATTTAATATGTTAATAACATGTTTAAAATCACTATAAATGAGGTTAAATCATGTTCAAACAAAATGAAGTGTGGGGTATAACATTTTTAGTCTCTCTTTTATTTTTGGGAGACATATGGAAATTCACTACTCATTTATTTTATGTGGTGTATATACTTAACCTTTTAAATTTTATATAATTAATCCCATTATTTTAATGATACTTAAAATTTAATTTTATGTTATTAATTATTTGATATTACGATCAAAATATTACTAAAGTGGTAAGACTATTTTGTGTTAATTTTCCTTCTTTGATACATATGTTATGTTATGCACCTATATCCTTTTATGAGGTGTATATACAGATACTTTGACATGATATATCATTAATATACTTATGTTAATTATATTATATTCTTCATGTAATTTTATTATTTCATGGGGATTATGATTCAAAGTTACCAAAGTGGTAAGAGTTTTATGATACAATCTCATCATTTATTAGGATTGTTTACGATTATATTTACAATGATGAAATCTTATTATGCATCTAAGAAAACCCATTAATTTTATTCCCCTATATTAATTTCATGAAAATACATGTTTTACCTTAATTTTACACTCTTTATATACTCAAGAGTTCAAAATATATTTTTATGAAAAACCATCTTTATTTCTCTCTTCGGTTGAAAACCCTTTTTCTTCCAAAACCATGTTTTAAAAAAATGTTTTCAAAAAATGTTTCTAACATTATTCAAGTGATTTATTAAAGAAATTTTTACCCATTTTTTTCCTTTTTTACAATTTTTTTAAGGAATATTCATATTGTTTTCCAAATAATTCCCATTTGACTTTTACCGAAAATGTGAAAGGAATATTTGTTTTAACACATACGAAATGAAAATAATTTTCCACCATAAATACCATTATTTTCTTTGATTATTAATTTATTATTTTTCATGGATATTTTTAAAGAATATTATTTCTAAAATATTTTAAAAAGTGTTTTTGAAAATAGAAAGGATATTTTCCTCAATAAATGTTTTAAATTTTTTAAAGCTTCATTTACATGTTTCCAAGGTTGTTTTTAAAAAATAATTTTTATAAAATTTCTTGATTTTTTAATTTTTAAAAATAAAATTTTGAAAAATATAACTTTATTTTCCTCAAAATTTCCTTAATGACATTTTAATGGTATTACCATTCATTAATGTCAACATCCCTTTTTGTTAATTATGATCTAATGGGGATATTTTGTAATGATACCATACTCATTATTTCTCTGGATAGATTAAGATTGTTTTAAAGATATTATTATGGAACCCATTTCTTTTCTATGGGTTAAGCATGTTTTAAAAATATTATTATAGAACCCATTTATTTTCAATGGTTTAATCAAGTTATGAAAGAAATAATGATCGTTTTATGATTTTTATTATGAAATTTAAGATCTTTGGACTTTATTAATTTTCTAGTTCTTAAACATTACTTATATTATGGGTGCACCAAAATAGCATCGTGTGATCTCGTTATAGCTTATATGATTGGTGCACCCAGATAGCAGTCCAATTCATTGGGTAATGATTATGTTCTCTGTATAATTATATTGTAAGTTGACCATATGGTTATTACATTTATAAGGGTTATATAAGTGTTTAATAAATATGATGACCCAAGATACCAATATTTTTTCATTATTCTTTCTATGGGTTTATAATGATTCCTTTAATCAATATATATATCACATGTCTCATGATTATTGATTATTATGAGTATTTACTTTGTTAAAGACTGTTTATTTATTTAATGATTTATTTTTTATTTATTTATGGGTATGACTTATTTTATAATTCACTCATGCACTCTGATTGTGTCTTCATACCCTTATTCACTTCTTATGATCATTGATGACATTTAATTATTAATGCTTATGTTTATACCCTTATTGAGAATTTTCAATCACTATTCTTATGTTTCATCTTATATTGGTTATAAAGAATGACTTTAAATGAATTATGTTTATAAGTGATTTCATATGGATGATGACAAGGACTTAATGTGAAATAAGAAAATTTGGGTTAAGTGGGATAAATGATAATTTAACGACATATGTATTGTTTATGTAAATTTTTTTACTAATTATCTAAAACTTTAATCCTAAAAGTTCCTTTATAATTTAATTTATCCAATTTTCCATTTTATATTATAATATTTGGATGGAAAAAAATTGGGTCACAATTATCGATATTAATTATAGAAATAAAAATTTTATGATTTCAGCATCAGACTTGGGAGTGTGGGTTTTGGGCTATTATAGTTGGTATTAGAGGAAATGTTTGGATAAATTTTTATATTAGGATGATTTAAATTGAGGTTATATTAAGAGTTATAGATACCATCATAGGTCAATAAGATTAAGTATGATCATAAGTTCAAATTCTTATACACCCCTTTGAGGTTTTAAACAATGAGATATTAAAGTAATTTATGATATTTTAGGAGATGTTTTAATAGGATGAAGTATTTTTAAATATATGGTTTAATATGAAGTATGAATTTCATTTTTTTTAAATAATATTTAAGGTATTGATACACTTTATGGTTTATATGATATTGGATATTGAAAAAATATTTTTATCATATATATATCCACATGATTGAAAAGTAATTTGGTGACTAAGTGATTAATGTTACTTCAAAAGAAGATTTCCATATTTTAGGATTGAAATATGAAAGGTTTGATATAACCTTTGATGTTAAAACACTCTTTAATTTTGAGGATACTGAGGTTATTTGGCATATAGGGTTATGGAATGATTTATTTCCAACATCGATTATTACTATTTAATTTTAAAGATTAATGTATCGTATGAAGGTTTATTCATTTTTGGAATTATCTTACCATGTTCTAACCATTTTTATTTAAGTTAATGTCTAAATACATGATTAATATATTTTTATCCCTTTTATGGTTATGTGATCTCTAAAAGTTTATTTTAGTGCTTTATGCATGAAGAATTCATCTTGATGTCTCATCATTTGGAGAAAAATATGAGATTATGGTGTAAATTTTCAAAAGGATGGAATTATACTCACCAATTAAGTATATTTCCTTATGATATTAGTCTAGATGAAAAATAATTCCTCAACTCTAGGAAAAGTATCTTTAAAAAAAATTTATCCCATTACATTCATATGTGGTGAATCATATGGTGTTTTAGATCATCACAAATTTATGGTTTTGAGGCCCTTAACTTTCCATTGATCATTAAATTTCTTATGATCAATGACCTCAATTACTCTCTATAATTATTTAAACTTTTTACATGTCCAAATATTCACTTCCCACCTATGCTCTTATATTTGGAAACTTAGTTATGTGTTCTTCCAAATGACATTTTTACTTCCATTTCTCTATTATTAAGAGGATGTTTTATTAATCCTTTTTATGATGTTGGTTTAATTTTTTTTTTCAAATTTACATCCTTTGATTACTAAGATAATGTTCAAATTATGAGGATAAAATTTATTGGGGGGGATGATGTAACACCCCAATATTTCAAAAGAAGAAAATTCTATTCAATAGCATAAAGGACACACAACACTAAGCTTAAATGTTAATGTAACACCATGATAATTTATGATATATTTATTTTTAAATAAATTTAATCTTTTTGATAACTTTCATCACATGCAACACCAATATTTTTATATTCGATAGCGTATTCAACACGCAACACTGAGATTAAACAATCCAGGATAAAATGTTACAACCTAGACGTTAAATTGATGGGTATGAATAATATTAACTAATTTTTGAAATATATATAAATATATATAGGTAATACTATATTTGAATTATGGATAAATGTTTAGTAAATAACCAATCATTATTTTGTAAAGTGATTTTATTTTTCAAAAATAATTTTTATTAATTTTCATGAAAAAAATATTATAATAAAAATTTAGAAATTTTAGAAAATATATTTTATAAAATTAACTTTATTTTTGGAATCATAATATCAAAATTTACTTTGGCTGAAATTTTGTATTTTCATGAAAATATTTATTTTTTAGTGAATATTGAAAAATACCGATATTTATAAAACTATCATTTCTTTACAATAAATTAAGTAATTTAAATGCCCCATTATGTTTTAAAGTAACATAAATATTATTAGACCCAATTAATTTATTTTTAAACAAATTTATATTAGATTTTAGCATAATTTTATTTTTAGTTTTAAAAAGTGTTTTTACTGAAAACTATTTTAAAGCGCATAATGCTTATCCATTTTAATTAATTAAAATAATACCTAAGGAGGAATGTTTTAAATTAAATTTATATATTATATATAAATAAATTTTAATTGATATTTATACAATATTTAATATTATACATATAGTTAATATAAAATCTTCTTCTGTTTGAAAAATACACTTCTTGAAAACCTAACTTTTCATCGCGTCTGCAGGTTTTGGTTTAAATTTAAATTTTTCCAATTTTAGAAAATTTAATTGAAAAAAATTAAACTTAATTTTTTAAATAATAATGTAAAATATTTATTTGGTTTATTTTTTTTGAATTTTCAGAAATGATTATTTTTTGATGAATAGTGAAAAATACTGAATTTTAATTGAGATGACCTTTTCATTTAAATTATTTATAAAATTTAATTAAAATTTAATTAGTTTTAAAGTAAAATTATTTAAATTATATATATATATATAAATCCAATTTCTGTCACTGAAACCAATTTCATGTTGATATTGGATGTAAAAACCTTATAAACTTTTGAACAATTTCTCTTTGAAAACCCTCTTTTTTCGTCACGTCCCTGAGATTAATTTGAAATTAATTATTTTTCCAAATCTATGATTTGATTTTGTAAAACATTATTTAATATTTATAATAATAATAATTTATATTATCTAATAAGTTCAAATTAATTTTTAACCAAAATGAATAGTGAAAATAGTAAAAATTAATTACCATAATTAGGGTAAAAATGGTTTTACCAGAGGGTTAAACTAAAATGATAAGGGTTAAAATGGATTAAAATATTTTCTAAAATATATTTTATGGAATTATTTCAACCTTATACCTTATATTATCAATAATTGTCCATTATTGGAGCCTTGTGACATGGAAAAACATGGGTGTAATTCATTCCTTTCAAAAATTACAAGTTTGCCACTCACCTCACTTATAAAAGGACACCCCCTATCCTCCTATATTCACAACTTAAAAACCCGTTGGTTCAGCCAATAACTAAAAAAATAACTTCTATAACTTCCTAATATCATCATATAAGCCTTATTTTTTAATAAATCCAACCAAGGAAGGCCTTTGGTGCAAAACAAAAGAAGTTATTTGAAGAAGAGGTAACGTTCTTCAACAAGTGTTTTTATTTTATTTCTCCCCAATCGTCCTTAAATTATTATTAAAACATGATTATATAATAACCTTAGTAACTTAAATATAATGATATTTTATTATTTTAATTTTATAACCTAAATTTTTCTTCTCTTTCATCTAATGGGTTACAAAATCATCATTTTTATGTATGATCGACTACCACCTCACGAACCGATGTCATTCATTTTTCCATTACCGCCAGTCATGGTTGGGTATAATAACAGATGTAAAGTATATTTATAATATTTATAAAATTATTATACCTATTGGGATATTATATCATATATACCCTTTTTTACTTTCTTTTCCATTGTGGATACAATAACATCCCTCATGTGTACTTTGGACTATCACCCCGTGAAGCGATGTGATTCATCTTTCACTAACACTTCACATGGAATGTAAAAAGGATAAATTTAATGAATATATGTTATATAAATGAAATTATTATGATATTAATGATATATTTATCATTATGAAAATATTATATATCATTTTATTTTTTACACTAAAAATATGATAACATCGTTTTTGTACGTGTGGACTACTGCCTTCCCGAAGCAATGCGACTCTCTTATCATCACAACACCACATGGATGATATATAAAATAATATTTATATAAATAATGTGGTATATATGATATTATTATCATTATTTAAATATAAATATTAATTACCTCCTTTCCATAATAATCATTGAAAAATGGAAACGTTACTCATGCGTACATACGACCTATCATTTCCATGATCATAATGTACTTCATTTTTCAAACAAATATTTCATGATTTATATTAAAAATATAATTTATGTATAAATTTAATAATTATTTAATAATTATTTTCATGTATATTATGGAACTATATAATATTCACAAGAAATTAAACATTCATAACAAAGAATGAATGAGAAAACAAGACAATTAACACCCAAAACAGTGAAAATAATGAATGATTATTAACGAATGGGTCATAAGAGGTTATAAAAGTATAATATATGATATTATAAATATTAATTGGTTTTTTAATAAGTTAATAAATTTTTTAAAACCACTATATAGGAGGTTAAATCATGTTTAACCAAAATGAATTGTGAGGTAAGGTATTTCGAGTCTCTATTTTATTTCTAAGAGACATATGAAAATAGACCAATAATTTCTTATTTGTGGTATATATACTACCACTTTTACATGTTATATCCTAAATACCATTATTTTTATGATATTTAAAATTTCATTTGATGTTATTATTTATTTGGAATTACAATTCAAAACATTACTAAAATGATAATAGTTTTTGTCTCAATTTTACTTCTTTGAGACATTTGTTATGTTATGCACCCATTTCCTTCTACGAGGTGTATATAAAACACCTTTTACAAGTTATATCATGAATAAAATTATTTTATTAATATTTTAATTTTAATTTAATTTTATTCTTTCATAGGGATTATGATTCAAGGTTACCGAAGTGGTGAGAGTTTTATGATACAATCTCATCGTTTATCGGGATTGTTTATGATTATATTTCTGATGATTAAATATTATGATACATCTCTCAAGAAACTCTTGAATTTTATTCAAATATGTTTATTTTCTGAGAATACATGTTTTAACTTCATTATCCACTATTTATGTAATCAAGAGTTCAAAAGAATGTTTTTATGAATAAATGTGTTTATTTCTATCTTCGATCAAAAACCTTTTTTCTTAAAAAACCATGTTTTAATAAAATGTTTTCATTTTTTTTAATATTCTTAATATTATTTATTAAATTCATTTTTAACCATGTTTTACTTTTTTACAATGTTTTTAAAGGAATCTTCATGTCATTTTTCAAGAAATGACTTTTTGGATTTTATCGAAAATGTGAAAGGAATATTTGTTTTAACATGTATGACATGAATGGAATTTTCCACCACAATGACCATTATTTTATTTGAACCTTCCTTTATAACTTTTCAAGGTTCTTTTTAAAGAAAATTATTTTCAATTTTTTTAAAAAGTGTTTTTCAAAATGGAAATTATACTCTCCTCATGAAAAATTTTAAATGATTTTTATATCTTCCTTTAAATGTTTCCAAGGTTGCTTTCAAAGAAAATTATTTCATAATATTTTGTGATTTTTTAGTCTTTAAAAATAATTTTTTCAAAAGGAAAAGTTTATTTTCCTCAAAATTTCTCTAATGATATTTTAATAGTATTCCCATTCAACAATTTCTATAAACCTTGTTGTTACTTATGCTCCAACATAGATATTTTGTAATAATACCATCCTCATTATTTATATGGATGGATTAATATTGTTTAAAAAAAATTGTTATAGAACCAATTTATTTTTCAGGGGTTAAGAATGTTTCAAATATATTATTATGGAATCTATTTCCTTTCTAAGGGTAAATCAAGTCATGAAATAAATAATGATTTTTTTTGTTTTTTGTGATGAAATTCAAACTATTTATACTTTATTCATGTTGTAGAACTTTGAAATTCCTTATATAATTGGTGTGCCTAGATAGCACTGAGTTATCCTCTTATAGGTTATATGATGGGTGCACCTAGATATTTATCCAATAATTTTGGAAATGATTATGTTCTCTATATAATTATATTGTAAGTCAAACATATGGTTATTCCATTTTTATAGGTTTTATAAGGGTTCTATAAGTGTTCAATGAAGATGATGTACCAAGATACCAAAATGTTTTGGTTATTATTTCCATGGGTTTATAATATTTCCTTTGATCATGATTGATATCAAATGGCTCATGATTATTGATTATTATGAATATTTTATTTTCTAAATAATTTTCCCATGTTTCATGATTGATGATTCAGGTATTGATGGGTATGATTTCTTTTATAATTCTCTCATGCACTCTGATTTTGTCATCATTCCCTTATACACTTCTTATTATCATTGATGACAATCAATTGTTAATGATTATGTTTACCCTATTGAGAATTTTAGCTCACCCTTATTATGTTTTTTATTGCACAGGTTATAGATTATGATATTGAATGAATTATTTATACAATTTATTTCATATTTATGATGATGATGACTTAATGTGAAATAAAAAAAGATAGTTTATGTGGTAGAAATTCCCATTTAACGACATGGGTATTGTTTATGTGGGATTTTCTCCTAATTCTCTAAATTGATAAACCTATAAGGTACTTGATAATGTAAGTGATATATTTTTTCCTTTTTATGTTTTTAGGATTGGATTGAAAAAAATTGGGTCACAATTATTGGTTTCATATCCAGAAATGTAAAGTTTATAATTTCATCACCAGACTTGGGAGTATGGGTTCTGGGTTGTTATAGAGACCTATTTGGATCTGTGGAATCCAATCCTGATTTTGAATATGATGTTGTAGAAACCCAAGGTAGAATATGATATTCTCTACTACTAATTAGAAGATCCCGAGATTGGTTTCACTTCCATTAGTGTGATGAATATTGGGAATGAATCTATGGGAATGTCTCCATTATGAGGAAGATGAACCAGTTTAAAATAAGTAGGATCTAGAACCGTAATGAAAAAAATGATTAATAAGAATGTGATTTTGATGGATGAATGATGGATAAATTATGATGTGTTGAGGAATTTGACAAATTTATGAAGCCGATGTCACCAAAATCCAAGGTCGCTAAAAGCTGAGGTCATCAGAATTTTAGGTGATGATTGAATCCATCACACAACCAAGGAAAGAATAGAATATGATAAATATTTTATACTAAATATATTGACCAAACTAAGATTGATCTATATCTGAGTAAGGTTATTGATTTTGAGTTTATTTGACACTATTAGTTGAGATTTTTTAAAAAAAAATACATCATCATCAAGGTTGGATGAATCCATTTCTGGATCATCCAAACAAAGGTAGTGCTATTTTTTAAGGATTCCAAGCTCCCAAAATCAATTAGAAGGGTGATCATACCATTTATAGTTTATGATTTCATTCATGACTGGTTTTAGAAAATAGATATAGTAATATGGTTTTATCTTCTGGTGTTGAATTTGAGAAGTTGTGGTGTATGTTTTTTTGGGGGGGAGGGGGTGATGTGCCTATTCACAGTGTGAGTTATTGAGATTTGGGTATTGATTTACATGTGAATTGATTTTAAATCATAAATTAAACATTTATAGGTGACCTATTATAATTGATATAATTTTTTGAAGGATAATTATATAATTATAGTGATAATGTTTGAATGATTTTAAAAAATACTTTAAAACTTAACTGTCACCAAAGGAAGTGGAAGTTTTTTTTTCAATTAACTTGTGAATAAATAAAAATAAGAACAAAATATTCGGGAGAGGCATTCTAGAGAAGTGGGTGTAGAACAATGATGTCTAACTGGATAAGCTCATGATAGAGGGGATCCATTCTAGAATAATCTAATCCATGATAAAAAATCATCCATCATTTACACTGGGACATAGGGAATAGGGAGGAAAAAACTGACCTGGGAATATGAATTAGATATGGAGTTGGAGATTGAGGAATAAATCCATTTCGTGAGAAATTTTTTCCACTCTCTTTCTTCTTGATTTGTGAATTTATGTTTTCCCAATAATGAGTAGATAATTTAGTTAGGGGAATTGGGATGGGATGAACTGATTATATTTTTTATCTATTTTAATTATATTGATACTTTTGTTTAGTTAATTTTTTTATTTCTTTATTCTTTTTCATTTCATCATGATTATCATTTATAACTACTTAATAACCAACTAGTGATGGTAGTGATTTTTTTCTCCTTGTAGCATTGACCTAAGTACCAAAAATTAGAAAAGGTCAATGCATATCTTCTCTATAATGAATATATTAATTATAAAGTTAAGATCGACAGATCAAGATTGGAGATGGTTCATTGAGTAGTGTAAGTTCAATGCAATGAAAAATCAGTGAATCTTAACCATTTCTCAAGCATTGGATAATTGAATTAATTTTATTAGAATATAATAATATCTTTTTATCAGTTCCAAATAGCACCAGGACCTTAAATTCATCCATTTTTTGTCTCTTTCTCTAATCTTTTTCTCCTTTCACCTCATCAATTTCACGCTTCCTTCATTATTTTCTATTTTTTAGTTTTATTTTATTATTATTTATTTATTTTAGTCACTCAAACATACATTAAGACTTACATATGGAATTGAAACCCCTATCAGTATTATACTAATTTTAAGTAGTAAGTAGGGTTCTATAAATAATTAATTTTCACAAATCCTAAACAAAATTTGTTTCATCCATCACGTGGAAGGCATCCTGTGGAGGCCATCACACATAGGCTATCATGATAACCCATCACACGAAGGCCATCACATAGTGGCATCTCAAGGGTGTCTGGTGGATTCAATCATTCATTGGGTATTACATGAAGGCCATCATGCAGACCCATCATGTGAAATACATCATGCATAGGCCTTTGGTATAGATGTATATTACATAGAGGCCATTTATCCATACCATAAGGGATCTTCCCCCACACCTAGGTCAGGATTAGTGATGGGTTGTAATCATGGACCTTAAGGATAATCTATTTTCTTCCATCATTGAACCTGATGAAAAATAGAGAGTTTCACCACAAAATTTTTGGTCTAGGGTCAGATATATTTTGCATAGTAATATCAATAACCCCAACCTTTATCCCACGCAATCACCTTGAGTTGAGATACTCTACTTGGATACCTCATCTACCTTCAATCAAGATACTCCTCTAGATTTTACAAATTTCATTGAGTATAGATACTCCTCAAAGTTATCATATATGGGCCTCCTTCTAGGTGTAAGCCCCAAAACATACCTTTACCAAACTAACCTACTAGGTTAGGTATCTCAGGGTAGCACCAATACATAAACCCAATTCATCCTCCTATTGTAAAATGTTTCAAAAAATCGGCATCCCATTTGGGAAGAATCAATGTGTAAGTCCCACTAAATACCCAATCATATGCTCTCATGCAATACAATTGATCTTTTATTATCTCTTATTTCTCATACATAGCATGAATCACATGAGATTAGATATTTAATTGACCATTATATTAGCATAATTGAGAAACATCACATGAATCACCTTCAAGTCCTAATTGTATGACTCTAAACTGCATAGCACACATCCTTTTGAAATGATGTTAAACTACATGTAATGATATTCACATATGACCATAAACTATGACACATGAACTAAATGAATTTTTATTCCTATTAATTAGGATAAATAGGATGCACCTCTAAGGTTCAATCCCAATATCCTCAAATGTACATTTTCTCTTATGTGATGAGTATAAGATGAACCATTTTCACCTTGAGTTGAGATAATCTTATTAATTATCTTATATCCACCTTGAGTTAAGATTCTCCTCTCAGTTTTCTAACATAACATGAGTCAATATTCTCCTCTTGGTTATCTAACATACATAAAGTTGAGATACTCCTCTTAGTTCCCATATATGGGCCTCATATTTGTTGTAATTCCTAACCTGATATATCTACCTCTTATGTGACGAGCATATGAAATCCTTATGCTGTCAAGTCTAAGGAGAATCATCCATCTCTGGTGAAGAGCCAATATGCCTCTGGTGATGTTTCATAGATGATCCATACTTTATCTTGTTTAGTCATTAAAAAATAAGATGAACAAAAAAGGGTTGTTCATCCATAAATTCAACACTAGCCACTTCTATATACCTTTTTCATATTCGTCTACTATATATGATGTTAAACTACATATAAATGGTCCTTTTTATGCAACCTTGAAAGTTAAAACATGTACCATTAAGTGAATCTAAACTACATGGGTTACGATGCCCATTATAAGGATATATAGGATGTCCCTCTCATGGGCCCAATCCTAACATTATAAAAACTTACCACCTCCCAGGATGGAAATGAATTCTAGAGTTCCCATATCGGTGGATTAAAAACTATACCTTCATTTAGTTAATATGAGAGATATAGAGAACCTCTTATACATACAAATGTTCAAATCTCCACATGGATTTGATTGGATTGTTGGAATAGGGGTGATCGGTCTTGCACTAGGATTTGGGAAAGATTCATGAAAACATATTAAATCTATAAGAGAGTCCATTAGTAGGAAATAATCCCCTAAAAATGTGTGATGATCCCATCCTCCCATCCTATCGAATAACTTATATTCTAAATCATCATTGGTAAGAAACCCCATTGATCTCTTTCTTTTGTAAAGAGGTACCACATCGATGGATTCTAATAATCATAAAGTATTACAATGAAGACTTACAACTAGAAATAAGCATCAATATGAAGTCCTATGGTAAATACTCATGTTCTCTATAAAGTCTTATGACAGGAATACATACTTACAATCAAGAAATTCATATGATTAGAAAGGTAGGAAAAAAAGACTTATGGGAAGATTCTAAAGTCTTATGATCAGAAGCAAGTCTTATGATGATCAGTAAAGTCATATGACCAGCTAAAGACTTGTGATCAAAATTATTACAATGCTAAAGAACTACGATGATTTTTTCATTAAGTTTAAGATATTTTATAATTTTTTTGAGGATATTATTACTATTGAAAAATATCTTGTAAAGTTTACTCCAACATTATTTTTATCAAAAGTAGAGATTCCTGAATAAGTAAAGGACATGTTAATTAAAGCTATTATTTCCAAGAAGTGTAAAGTTTCAAGGATGAAGCAAGATGCACCAACATGAAACTATATTTTTTATATTTATGGATGTATTCACATGAAAAGGAAAAAACATTAATTTATAATTATTATATTATTTTTAATTGAGCATTTTAATTAAATCATAGGTAGTGTACAAAATCAAGGAAAATTTAAAAAACAATAAGAAGTTTCAATGATCTGTTTTTTTTCTCATTCTTACTGCATGAATAAAAATAATAAATTTGTTTTTATTGTGTTAATTAAAACTACATCTATAGAAAAAATAAATTCTTTAGATCTACTTTGAAGTTTATTTCTTCTCTAAAAAATTTTGACCAACTGTCAGCTTCTACTTGCAACTATGTATTGAACCCATAATCTTTTATATATCTATATCTTTGTAAAGTTTACACTATTTTCACTGAGTGTGTGAAGGATGAGAATAAGTCTTTTAAAAGGGATAAATTGGTAATATATCTTTCCACCTTTTTTAATAATTTATAATTTCTTTCACTCAACTATTGAGGTCCTAATAAAAAAGACCCACATAGTGAAAATCACTAAGTTCATTGAGAGAGATATTGGTGGAGTGTAATAGGGAATATATATACCCCAAACCACTATAAATTATTCATGTTACACTCTTTTTTTTTCAATTTTGATTTCCCGTTTCATATCTGATTTAGAGAGAAGTACATATTTGTTTAAGTTTCAAAGAGGGTGGTTTTAAGTTAGTGAAAAATGTAAGAACTCAATTCACCCCCCTCTAGAGTCATTGCGTAACAACTATATGGTCAACACTTGGCATCAAAACCAGTAAATTTTTATTTCTCAACCTTTTACAATTTTAATTCTAAATATAAATTTCTAATATTTATATAATGGATGATTATAAAGAAATAATTTCTATGATCCAAGAACTGTACTTAAATGGAGAAAATTATGGTATCTAGAAGGCTATAATTATTGTTTAGTTTAAGAAATATGAATTAAAAGTTTATATTAAAGTTTTTAAGCCTTACAAAACCCATAAGGGTGCTGCAGACACATGGGATGATATAAACAAAGCTAAATATGACCTGAACTCCAAATCCATGAATGATATAAATTGTGGATTAGGTCATGATGAGTTTAATCAAGTTTCACAAAGTGGTAAGACTCATAAAATGTGGACAACCGTTTTATTTTCTTATTAAGGAGACTATAATATTAGAAAAATGAGATACAACATCATGAAGATCAAGTTTGATAATTTTAGAATGGTGGAACAATAAAGTATCACACAACTCAATTATATATTAACTATGATTGTGAATGATTCTCTTACCTTGGGAATACCTATTACAAAACTATATCAATCATTAAAAGTTATTATAATATTAACTTAAAAGTGGAGTATAATATCTTCTGTAATTAGAAAATATACACTTTTCAAATATATGAAAATAAAGGATCTTATAGGAACCCTTATGATGTATGGAGCAAAAATGGTGGATTAAGTAGATGATCATAAAATAATAAAAAATGATAATACTATATTAAAATTTTATATTTTAAAGGATGAGAGGAAACTCAATGAAAAATTCTTATCTAACACATACAATGAAGAAAATTCAAGCTGTATATAATATGATGGATAACATTCTCAATTTTCTATAAAATTAAAGAAATATTATAATAAAATAATAGGATTCAAAAAATACTTTAAAAAGTATAAAAATTATGATGTAAACTCAAAAGAAGTGGAATGTTAGGAGTGTATAAAGTTATGACACATGAAACCTAAGTGTCCTCAGCTTAAAGAGAATAATAAATTATAAAATACGTTCAAATGGAATATTATTATAAGGAAAAGGAGAATAAGGAAATAAAGGACACATGGAGTGATTTTGAAGAATCCAGCGATGACTCACATTTTTACTTAGATGCAAGATAATAAAATCTTAAAACAAACATGTTCTTTGGGGATCAAATGGAAGTGGTACAACCTGATTACTAATCATCTTCTAAATCTGAATTTGAATCTAATTTTTCAATATGAACATATAAAAAAATAAATTAATATTTCTCAATTTTAAATGAAAATTATGAGTCCTTTAATCAAAATAATAATACTCTTAAGAAATCATATGATGATGTTATTAATAAAAAATAAAATTTAACTAAATATATTTCTGAACTAAAATCCAAACTGATGAGTTTTCTTCTTGTTATACTGTTCATGAAAACAAAATAAAAGGAATAATGGTTGAATTTAAAGATATAAAGGATGTTACTAGTGTCTTTACTAAAGTGTAAAGTTATCTCAATCGAATATTTTGTAATAATAAAGCAATAAATACTAAACAATTCATAAATAATAACATAGAAAAACCTATTATGTATAATAATTATTTTGTGCATAGTTTAAAAAATAGAAACATGTCTAATATTTATTTTTTCCACTATTAAATAAATGGTCATTATGCTAATAATTATTATTTAATAAATACTCAATTTTTTGGTGTTAATCAAGATTTTATTTCTAAAAACTCATCTAAATTTAATTATGAAAATTATAAACTTTTTAGAAAGTATAATCATATATGGGTTCCCAAATATCTTATAGCTAACACTGCTAGACCTAAGAGAATTTGGGTAGTAAAACATCTTCTTGTTTAATTTTTTTGTAGGGAACAACCCATAAGAACAATAATGTAAAATAGTTTATAGATAATGATTGTTCAAGAAATATGAGTGGATATTTTTTCAATATTCATCCACTATCTAAAATTAATGGATGTTATCTCACATTTGGTGACAATGAGAGAGGAAAAATCATTATAGTGATTTATTTTGAAGATCCACATTCAGTCCTCATCAACAAAGTTATTTAAGTTTAAGGCTTGAATCACAACCTGATAAATATATAACATTTTTTCAATAATGGTTTTTCTTTTGGTTTTTAAACAAATTTTGTTCTTTTTTTAAAGATAAATTACTTAAATTTATATCACTAAGAACTAGAAATGTTTACAAACTAGATATCCATTCATTATGTAAAAAAATATAAACTATTTGAATACTAAAATTAACGAATCTTGGATTTGGAATAGAAGTATTGAACATTATAATGTTTATTATTTAATAAAATTATCTAATAAAAAAGTGATTTTGGATTTAACTCAACTTAAATTAGATCAAAATATTTTATGTGATGCATTCAAAATGTGAAATAAAGAGAAGTCATCTTTAAAACCAATTATAGATATTGCATCTCCTACACCATTAGAACTTATTCATATGGATTTATTTGGTCGCTCTAGAATTTCAATCCTAAGTGAAAAATATTTCATTTATACTTTATTTGATGTTTTTTTATAGATTTACTTGGGTTTATTTCTTAATAATTAAGAGTTAATCATGTATTATTTTTATAAATCTATGAAATATTGTACAAAATGAAAAAGGTACTAATTTTTTTCCATGAGAAGTGATAATAAGGAGAGTTTTCAAATCATGAATTCAATTAATTTTTCTAAAAACATGGAATAAATCATATATTATACTCCCTTAGGAAACCTTAATATAATGGAGTTGTTGAAATGAAGAATATGAACCTATAAGAAATTTTAAGAACTATGTTTTGTGAATATTACATTCCTACTTACTTTTGTATTTAAGTTATTAACATATCATTTTATGTCATTAATAGAGTTTTAGTAAGGCCTATATTGAAGAAAACACCTTATGAGTTATGGAATAATATAAAACTAAAAGTTTCATACTTTAAGGTCTTTTTATTCAAAGTGTATATTTTTAACACCAATGATAGTATTGTTAAGTTCAATCCAAAATATAATTAATGAATATTCTTGGTTTATTTTATCACTTTTAAAGTTTATAGAGTTTTCAATAAGAAGTCGAAGATAGTTGAAGATTATACTCATTTCAAATTTGATGAAAGTGATCCCTTTGATAACAAAAATATTCAAATTGGTGAATTAAATGATTTTAGGGATAATATATTCTTTGAACCTCTCTTTGATGACAAAAAATATGATTATATTGAAAATTATCATGAATAATCCAGCCCTGAAAAAATTAAATATGAATAATTTGAAAGTGTGTTTCTTAGACATCCTAAAACTCTTAAAAACATCACTTATAGCCTATTATAGGAATAATGGATGAGAGAGTTATAACTAAAATAAGTTTTAGAAATATATTTTATTTTTTCCTTTTTATTCCAGCTTGAACCTAAAACCCTAGAAGAAGCCTTAAGTGATGAGAGTGGGTTAGTTTTCATGCCAGAGGAATTAAACCTGTTCAATTGAAACAAGGTATGTGGTTTTGTTGATAGACCCTATGATTATCCTATTATAGTAAATAAATGTATATTTAGAAATAATAATGATGACCAATTTTTAATCTCTAGAAATAAGTTGCTAAGGGTTACTAACAAGAGAATGAAATAGATTATGAAGAAACCTTTTCCCCTATTTTTAGGTTAAAATATGAATATTATATGAGCTTTAAATTATTTCATATGGATGTAAAATCTATATTTTTAATTTTTTTTAAATTTAGGAAGTTTTTGTTAAAAAACCTATGAGTTTTAAAGACCCTCATTTTCCAAATCATTTTTTCAAAATTAAAAATGATTTAGAAAGTTAAGTTCTTTTATTTTATCAAATTATTTTACCATGGGTTTGGAAGACGCCATTATTTTTAATAAAACTTTATCAAATGATGTCTTTTTATTTAAAATTTATGTTGATGGTGTGATTTTTGGCTTAAAAAATCAGAAATTGTATAATAAATTTTAAAAAATATTGCAAAAAGAATTTGAAATGAGCATGATGGGTGAGTTAAATTTATTTCTTGGATTTCATATTTAACAAAAAATATTTTGGGAATATTTAAAAAAAATATATGTACATGATTTAATTAAAATATTTGGACTTGAAATAAATAAGAATTATTCAATTTCTATGAATTCTAATATTAATATTGATTTGGATAAAGTCAAAAAACCAATTGAAAACAAGCTGTATAGAGGAATAATTAAGAGTTTTCTTTATCTAACTACAATTATACTAGATATTATGTTTTCTATGTGTTTATGTGCTAGATTTCAAGAAAACTCAAAAGAGTCATATTTAATAGCTATTAGAAGAATTATATGGTATTTAAAAGGGAAAATTTATTTATCCTTAATTTTTCTTTTTTTTTTGACATTTAATTAATTTCATATTTAGATGTCGATTTTTGTGGGTTTAGATTATATAGAAATACTCAACCAATAACCTATCAATTTTTAAGTAATTTTTTTGTTTCATGGTTGACTAAGAAGATTTATGCAATTGCATTATCAACTACTGAAGCGAAGTACATTGAAACCGTTAGTTTTTGTGCACTAGTGTTGTGGATGAAACACACATTAATATATTTTGGATTCAATTTTGATCATGTTCCAATTAAACATGATAACAATTTTTCTATAAAAATTTCTAAAAATCCAATAATCTATTATATAATTAAACACATTGTTCTAAGAAATCATTTTTTAAGGGATCACTTCCAAAAAGGTGATATTTACATAGAGTTCATTAGTACTAAATATTAGCTAATATACATATTTAGAAAGACCATACCAGCTGAATTGATTAATTTTATAAAAATTGAATTAGGATGATTATACTTTAAATGATTTTATTTTAGTATAAATATTATTTATAATTAATTAATTATCCCATGTTATTTAATTTCTAGCTTGTGTTTGTATATGATATTAGTTTTATTCAACATTATCAAATTTATTTGTTATTTTTTCCTTTAGTGGTTTCTAGATTTCCTTTTTTATGACATCACATTCCTAGTCACTTGAAATAGAAAACATATTATTATTTTTCATAATACAAAGTTGAACAATATTTTGGTTCAAACCCACTCAATTTCAAAGAAATATAAGTCAAATGGTAAGGATCGATGAGTGCTACTAGGAAGAGATATGGTTATTAGTTAGATTAATGAAACCGCATAGATCTCTGTCTCTCTCTCCCTCCTTCCCTCCTTTTCTATAATCCAAACCCTAGACCTAGATTTATTGACCTTTCATCCTTTTGTGAGTATAGTGAAATCCAAAAGAGCCAATGATGGAGCTTCCAGAAGTCCAAATAAAGATAAGTCAAGTGGTAAGGATAGATGAGTGCTACTAGGAAGAGATATGGTTATCAGTTATATTAATGAAAAAAATCTCATGAATAAAAGAGTTCTAATTTTTAAAAGGTGGGATTGGATATTTGACGAGAAGAATATAAGATATATATTTTGAAAGAAAGTAAGATAGTTTTATGTAAATTCCCAATTTCTCTTTTCTTGTGATGGAGACTCTATTCAATAAAAAGCGAATAGAAAAGACTTTATCGTTTATTTCAAGTATATATCTAAAGTTTTCTAATGTCTTCATGAGGGTAGGTATCTCTACAACCACTCTTTGATATGTGATGAAGAAAGAAATCCATAATGCTTCATGGAATCATTTATTGGTAATCCTGTTATAGAAAAAAATATAAAAAGGACCTAGAACCTAACTAAAGGGTTTTATCCATGTTTATTCAGAATGATATAGCTCAAAGAGTATGGAAATTTTAAAAGGTGATTTTTTACAACATAAATATGATTTATTTTTTGTTGAATGTTTTGTGACATGAATCCTTATTTAGAGCATCAACAGTTCAGAGCACCAGAAGTTTTAGCATCAAAATAAGATTTACTGAAATTTCAGTGAGTGAAAAGTGGATGGGATTGATTTTAAGGTAGAAATATTTTATCTCTTCAGTGGTATAAAGTTGTCTCCAATTATAATAGTCACATTTGAAGTTCTCATCTATTGATGGTTCTATAATGGAGCACTGGGAGGTCTAAATGTTAAGAAAACTTGATGGGTAACTAGGTTGGTAAACTTACTTAGATATTCATGTCTCTTGATCCAAGTTTTTAGGGGAAAAGGTTTTAATTTTTTGACTAGTTTTTCTTAGTATTTAAGAATGTGGGGCCTTCAGTGCAACGTGTCACAAGTGTAAAATTAAAATAAGTTTTGGTTCAATCGATCTTTTACTGGAGATATGAGAAGTTGGTGAGGATTACTTGTCTTTGAAATCTATTTATATCACTAATAATATTTGAGTTATAATAAAATCAATCAGTGGTGTAGTTTCCCCTATGCATGTAATTTATATTTTGAAGCACATTAAAGTCTATGTTATTTATATTATTTTTATATTTATGTTTCATGTTTTTACATTGAATATATTTATGATACTTTAATTTTTTTTATAGTGAGGTGTGTGTGAGGTTGACTTTGTACAATGAGTAGGGTGAAAGGACTACCTACTCCTGGTACACTTGATAAGAAAAAATCTAGATATTTAGTTTTCCACTACACTATTAAAATGTATGAATTTCTAGTGTATCTTCTGATCGTACTTCTGATGGTATATTAGTAGTACAAGTGATTGGTTTTATGGGATGTGGTTTATGGAGTTTCTCTAAACAAGTGGTATTAGAGTGTAGGTTTCAAAATCAAGGTTCAACACACCAGTATATTTTTAGGCATGACATAATATGAATGGAGGATCTAGATTGATAAATTTTATGGATCAAGTTTTAGCTTCTATAAAATATAGATTAAAGACTATCTAATTCAAAAAGACATAGCGGTTACCTTATCAGGAGTGAATCTTTTTTTGACAGAGAAAGATGAATGAGGGTGGTTGGATAGTAATGTGATCGCGTTGGTAAAAATGTCCCCTACAAGCAATTTTATGTTCAATATTCAAGAGAAGAATACAAAAAATGTATGTTCTGAAGGCGTTGGTGGACTTTTATAAGAAAATGAAAACCCTGAACATGTTTTTCATATTGTTATTATTTTTTGGTTTAAGGTTTATAGAAGTAAGAACAATGATATATAATTTGATTAAATTTAAAATGATTCATATAAATCTCCAATTGGTAACATTAACTTATACTGATGATGTATGGTCACTTCTACTATTATCCTCACTTCCAAAGAGCTGAGATAAAATGGTTACTGGTATTAGTAACTCCCAGAGAAAATAAAATTTGGTTTTTGATGATATATGGTATCTGATACTCAATGAAGAAAATTGTTGAAGGTAAGTTTAGTCACCATATAGTAGTGTGATTAATACTAATGAAAGGGTAAAGACACCCCATAGAAATTAGGTTTACTATAAGAATCCATAAGTAGATCAATATCAATAAAGGCAATGAGGAAAGAGTTGGGGAAAGTTAGATGGTCCTTGTCCAAAGTTCTAGATGTGTGGGAATAAAGGAAATATCAAAAAGTATTGAAAACGCTATAATTATAACACCATAAATACATCAATATTTGAATGTTCAGACTATCAATGCAACTAAAGCTCATAATAACTATTTTCTAAGCGTGAACACACTAATTGAAGTTTGAGTGATTGACTTTGTAACATCTCTCCATTTAACTAAAGATAAAATATTCATGTCAAAATATGTATTTGGGATGCTTGGGAAGTCCATATGGAAAATGTTGAATCCCTATAAGTTGTTGGAAAAGGATATTTAAACATATAAATGAAGAATAGAGGTTTCTTTAAACTATTGAAAGTTCACCACATATTTGGCCTTAGGAGGAATATTATTTCCATTGGTAAATTGGATGATATTGGCTATAAAACTAGTTTTGAAAATGGGGTATTAAAGGTTACTCAAGGATCCATGATTATTGCAAAAGGCGTTAAGGATAAGACCCTTTACATGACCAAAAATTTATATGGGAGTGCTGTCATCAAAAGTAAAAACTTTGAT
This sequence comes from Viscum album, assembly GCA_963277665.1. Classification (NCBI taxonomy): domain Eukaryota; kingdom Viridiplantae; phylum Streptophyta; class Magnoliopsida; order Santalales; family Viscaceae; genus Viscum; species Viscum album. The sequence goes on from OY728151.1 coordinate 1,998,776,768, forward strand.
GATCTGAATTTATGGAACTGTAGGTTTGGTCACCTCAATGAGAAGTTATAACAGTTATAAAGGATAAGGGAATATTGAATATTGATCACATGGAAATAAGAAAATGTGAAAGTTACATACTAGGAAAGAAAAATTTATTTTCTTTCAACTTAGATGGTCAGAGGCCCAAATAACCGAAGTTGGAGCTTGTACACTCAGATTTATGAGGGATTTACCTTGTTCAATGTTATAATGGTTTCCATTAAATTATTAATTTCATTGATGGTACTATAAGTAAATTATGTATTTTATTCTTGAAGTATAATTATAATGTATTTGAAATGTTTATTTAGTGGAAATCATTGATAAAAATGGAATGTGGATGGAATTTGAAGTTCATATAAATAGAAAATGGTGGTGAGTACATCAGATACAAATTATAGAAATTTTTCAAGAAGGAAGGAATAAGTAATGAGAAGAAGATGACCATAACTCCATAGTATAATTATGTAACTAAAAGTATGAAACGTTCTTTTAAAGAAAAATCCATAAGTATGAGGCTACAATAGGGAATTTCCTAGGTGATTTAGGAATAGGCACTCAAAATAGTGGATTATCCCACCAATAAAAGTCCAACATTGGTAGTTCGGAAGAAACTTATAGAGGATTTGTGGTCTAGAAAAAATTTGTAAGTTCATCCTCTTATATTATTAGGTAGTTTAGTGTATGTACATGTAAATGTTAAGGATTGGAAAAAACATGAATCAAAATCAAAAATATGTTTTTTTAGTGGTTATAAAGATGAATTTTTTGGATATCATTTTTGGGATGGTGAAAAAAGAAAATCATCAGAATTAAGGATGTTGTATTTGAGGAAAATATTTCATGGAAGGATAAAAACTATGCTGAAAATGAAGTAAAAGGAAAATCAATTGATGAAATCTAGATTGATTAGAGTATTGATAGTTCATAAAAACCAGAGAACTCAAATGAAGGTGATGAAGGCATCCAAAGTCTAGATGTATGATCATTAGAAAGAATATAAAGTTCAATAGAAGCTAAATATATATTGGGGGAATCCGAATTATGTGCCCAGGAAGTCATGGTACCAGATGTTCAGGTATCGATAGAAAGAGAAGATCCAAGAATCTCAGTGTAGCCAATTCAGTTGAGGAGATCAACCATAATCTAAAGACTAATATAGAGGTATGGAGTTGACATCAATTTTATACTCCTAAATGATTTATTAGAACATGAAAATATAGAAGAGGTATATTCACTTAGTTAATCTAAGCAACAGGAGCCAACCATGAATGTGGAAATGAACTCATTGAAGTTCAAAAAACTTGGGAGATGGTTAAACTACCGAAGGGTAATAAATCACTTGAGAATAAGTGGGCTTACTAAATTAAGGAATAGTTTGATGGAAATAAGAGATACAAAACATGACTAGTAGTGAAGGTGTTTCAACAGAAGGATGGATTAGATTTATCTAAAATCATATCACCGATAGTTAAATATTATACCATCAGAATAATGCTAATAATGACTACATCAGAAGATATGCACCTTGAGAAGATGAATGTCAAAAATAATTTCCATCATGGTGATTTGGATGAGGATATTTAAATGAGATATCCAATTGGTGTACTCTAATTTAGTTATCTGAATTGAGTGTGTGTTCTGAATAAAATATTATATGGGATGAAGTAATACCAATGATAGTAAAATCAAAAATTTGATTCATTTATGCAATAGGAAGGGTTCAATAGGTGTAATGAAGATTATTAATGTTACAAAAAACAACGGGAGATGGGAAATTCATCATATTACTTTTTATGTGGATAATATACTTATTTGTAGACCATATGTTTGGAAAATATAGAATTTGAAGTGTTATTTTTCCAAATGATTCAAGATAAATGATTTTGGATAGGTGAGAAAAAAATTTGGGATAAAGATTTAGAGAGATAAGAAAAATGTGCCTTTGGTTCTATTTTATAAACATTATACTCAGAATATTGTGTAAAGGTTTTTGATGTCCCAAAATAATATAGTATGAACCCCTCTCTTGGATCACATAAAGTTATATAATTCATAGGTACCAGAAACAGAATTTGAGTCCAAGTACATGGAGAAAGTACCATATATACCAACCATTAGAAGTTTAATATATGTAATGATTTTCACTTATCTTGATATTTCCCATACAGTTGGAGTTCTGAGTCAATACATGGTAAATCTAGGGAAAGTTCACTGGGAGGATGTGAAGTGGATCCTTTGATATTTGAAATTATTGGAATATTAAACTCTTTTCTTTAAAGAGGAATATTTTTTACAAGGTTTTGTTGACTCATACTTACTGGTGTTTCATATACTCTAAATATTACACCATATTTCATGTTTACATATGGAGGAGTTATAGTTAGTTCGATATCATGACTTCAGAATATCATTACATTGAGTAAAATATAATTAGAGTATGTAGATTAAATGGAAGCTAGAAAATAAATAGTATGGATGGAGAGATTTATATAGTATCTCAAAAAGGATTCAGAAAGGGGAAATACTTTACTATGGCAGTCAAAGTGAAATTCACATAGCTAAAAATATGGCGATTTAAACCCAAAAAAATCATATTGACCTGAAGAATCATTTCATTCGAAAATTGTTATAGGAAAAGGAGACAAAGCTATATAAGATAATAGGTATCCAAAATCTAGCATACATATTCACCAAGGTGGTAGTTTAGGAATTCTTGAGGCAACATCGAGCCTTAGTGAGAATTAGGTTAAGGAAGAAAGGAAAAAGGGAAACATTGTTGAAGGTTTAATGTTAGAGGGTTTCCAAGGTTTTCCTTGGAATAAGTATTCAATTAGGATATTTTTGGGATGTAAATCCTTTTTTAGAGCATAAAAGGTTTAGAGAATAGGAAGTTTGAGCATCATAATTACATTCACCAGAATTTCAGTCAGTAGTAGGTGGCTAGGCTCAATGAAAAGGTAGTATGAGTTCATCTATTTAGTGATAATATGTTTCTTCCAATGGTAGTAGGTTCATCGAAATTTTATATCTACCAATGGTTTTATGGTGGAGCACTAGTAAGTCCGAAGGTTCATAAAATCTAATGGGTCATCGAGTTGGTAGAATATATTAAGTAGACATACCTCATAAACTAGGTTTTTAGGGCAATTGGTGTAACTTATTTGGATGACTTTTATTAGTATTTAAGTATGTGGGACCTTTAGTGGAAAGTGTGAAAAGTGGAAAACTAAAATAAGTTGTGGTTAAATTGAGATTTTATTGGAAAGATAAGATGTTGGTGAGGATTAATTATCTTTTTAATCTGTTTGTATCATTTGTAATCTTTTAGTTATAAAAAAATCAAGTATAAGTGTGATTACCCCCATTCATGTAGGATATAGTTTGAAAGAAATTAAAATCCTTTTTTCCTCTACTTTCTGTATTTCAATCACATGTTTTACCATTGAATGTATTTTTATAAATTTGTTTTTCTGTTCTGAGGTGTGTGTCCAAGGATGAATTTGTGTAGTGAGTAGAGTGTAGTGACTACCTAATTCTGGTACACTCAGTTGAGGGGAATAAAAATTCTATAGATTCATATTTTTCTACACTACTTCAATGTATTAATTTTTTATGGATCTATCGATCGTAATTTTGATAGTCTATTAGTAATACATGCAATCAATTTTTAAACTATAGTTCATGGGTTTTATTCTAGAAGAATGCTAATAAATTGAAATTTCCTAGTTATGATTCATTATATGCATGATTGCTTTCAACTAAAGAAATGGCTTAAGTTTTACAACTATAAAATAATTTTGAACTTAATATTCAAGAAGATGGATGTAGACCCAACTGATGCTGAGATGACTAAGTTTCAAAGAGATCAAACTCGCTCTAAAGGCCTGTTGAAGAACACGTAGCTATGCTAGAATGATTCTATAAATATTCTGGAAGTTAAAAATAAATGGAAAAATAAGTAGAATATAAACTTGGTATTGAGGTTAGTGATCATGAAGAGGTGAATAATGTTATATTTACATATTATCACACCAAAAAAATTGTTTCTTATGATTCAATACCTAGTACAATTGATAAGGATGCTATCAGATCATCTGAAATAGGTGAGTTTTCTCCTGTAGGGAAATTATCCACTGATATAGAGAATAAACCACCTGAAGTTGGAACTGGTGGGGAGTTCATACCTACAACTAATGTTTATGAAAGTGTTGAAGTGAATACACTTCCTATATTTAGAGATGAATCTGAGGATGTTGATATGGTTAGAGAAAATCTAGAGTATTTAGAAAGTGGATATTATGAATTTTATCATATAAGAAGATATCATCAAGTTATATATGAGAAGATTCCTTTACCATTCTTCCTAGAAAGTAGATAAAGTCTGCCTTTATTTGGTAACACTAAAATGTTACCATATTTTGATATTAAAAAGGAATATGGTAAATAATTAGTCAATCATGATGAAACAGATTATATGTTTGAATATTATGTCAATATCTATTTTTCTAAAGTATTTAATGAGTTTGAGAATGATAAATTTGAGATAAAGGAGCTCATGGATGAACTTAAATCATCTATAGTTGAGTTGAAATGTATAAAGAATAATTCAATCTCCAACACCTATTTATCTAGAATGATGGAGATGATGAATACTCAAACTAGAATTTTAAGTAATATTTACCCTGTTCAAACAAGTGTTTCTATAGAAGTGTCAGATTAAGTAAGATATTTAAAAAGATTAGCTGAAATAATTGAAATAAGATTTTGTTTCAAAGTATAGATTTGATTTTCTATGGAATAAAACAATCTCTCAATTGTAATTCCTCAAAATGATTCCTCTTTCTCAACCAAATCACATTTACAAGTTAGATCTTGATGAGTTAAAAGGGTTGGTGGGAGCACAATCTTCACTACCTAAGTCTATGCAACTTGTTCATTCTGGTATTTCAAAAGAAATCATACATGAAAATGACTTTATGAGATTAAATCGAACATAGTCTCACCTGATTCTAGTATGCTAAGTGTAGGGATTCAATATATAAAGTTTGATGTGATCTCTATAGATACTATTTAATAATTTCATAAAATATTATTTATGGATATTCTGGATGACAAGAATAAAATTAATAATTCCTTAAAGATTATAAAGGAATGGTAAGTAATATTCAATGAAAATTTAAAGTTTTTAGCCAATAATCAAAGGTATATTAAGAGAATTCTTAAAATTATGGATGTTTATTATAAGGAACCCGACCCCGATACCCTCTCAAACCAGTACCCAACCCCAACCGTCATATACCTAAAGGGTGTTCCTGACCCCCATGGGATAACAAACAACACACATGAATCAACAAAAACTAGAGAGAAAAATTCATAATGACATATATAAATATATATATATATATATATATATATAATATGTGAAGAAATAATAGAAGAGTAAAATAAGAAATATATTTCATATCGTAAAGGAAACAAAATAAGAGATACAAATCAAAAGTAGCTAAAAAATATATAAGGTACAATTACAAAAAAAAAAAACTAAAACCCAAACAACTACTCCATGTGATAGTGTGGGAAAGATCCCACCATCTCGCCACTAGTGACCTAGACACAACTAATAGAAACCAAACTATTTCACTGAGGTGCCTTTCCATTCCCTACATCGAAACACATTATAAGGTCTATGCACTACCGAAGGGGTGCGCAGGGTGTGATCTAGACAAGCTCAGTAGGATCCCACCCAGGTGTTCCATATAAAGTCTCTATATAAAAATCAAAACTTGCTCAAATTTAAAGAAAAAATTTATGACAATCATTTAAATGGGTTTTATATCAAAATTATGGTAAAAAATTTCCCCCATTTTCCATAATTCCAAATAATCCTGGTAAAATAGTTTGAAATCATATCACATACATCAAATTAGTCATATCAAATCATGTATCACATATGATATCAAACCCAATACAAACCAAAAGCACTGGTAACTTCATTCCAAGCATCATAACAGGCTAGGCTAGTTAGGAAACCTGTACCCAAACATGTATAATTGCACTCATAAAACCTATAGACATATGCATCAAATCTAGAGAGAATAGGAAGACCCTAGAAAGTGGACCTCCCAATAGTTTCTAACAAGTCCCTAGAACAACAGGCCTATGGAGTAGAGGAACACCCAATGAGTGAACCTCCCAAAAATATCAATAGAAAAGTCCTATTACTACACCTTCCGCCTAAGTACCCAAGGCTTCTCGTATGATACATATTCCAAAAAATTTCATCAAAGACATTGTTTTATAACCATTTCATAAATCCATTTTACAATGATTTAAAAATACATTTCCGTTTACTAAAATAAGGAAAAAATAATCTTTTCTCAAAAACACATTTCCAAAAACACAATTCAATCATGCAAACTTATTTATAAAACAATAAATAAAATTAGAGTAATACCGTTCATCCAATATAGACTAGAGATATAACTATCTACATCAAACTTAGGTCGCACATGCTCATAACAGAATCCACCAACATGAAAGAATGCAAAGAAAACAATGGAGGAACAAGAATCAATCCTTACATATCAAAATCAATTTAAAACAAAAAATGGTTAGTAGAGAAGATAACACAACACATACCTCAAAAAAATCTCATGTCATACAACAACAAACATAAAGGCCTACCTCTGGAGGAATATTACACAATATATCTTGAAAGGTTGAATAGAATAAACACCAAAATACCAATATATCTAAAAATATAGTGCAATGGTGTTGTTGAGACCAATGATAATGAAGAAGAAGAAAAATAATTTACCAGAAGAGAGGAAACACAACTATAATGAAGATCAATCACTAAAAGAAACGATATAGAAGGAGTATAGATCCCCAAAATCACATGGGAGAGCTTCTAGGTCTTAGGAGATAAGTATATAACCTAATAAAAAATTAATCATACATGATACACCCTAAAAAGAACTAATCTAGAAATATTCACAATGTAAAACTATTTCAAGATGTGAATTTTTTAATTAAAAAAATATTCTGAAAAACAGATCACCTCAGATTAAAAATCACAACTTCAACCATTTCATGATATGAACCCAATTAATGGCGTGTAAAACTTTTACACTTCGAACCAATTCATGACATCTACCTAGAAACCAACACATGACATATAACTATTCGTGATGTGAAAATTCACTGTAGATAGTGAATAATATAGAATCAGAAGAAAGAACCAAAACCATCTCTAGTGTTCTCTAAAATCATGGAAAACCTTAGAAAATATTTAAAAAATTTATGCCCAAAATTTGTTAATTAAAAAAAATACATCACCTAACTTTAGGTCATTTCCCCTAGCAATCCTCTCCATCCTTAGGATCCCCAAAATAAACCCAAACAAGGAGGTTAAAAAATAGAGAGAGATGATAAATACCTGAAAGAAGGTAACAGGATGTTACAAACACCCCACCATAAGACTTTACATCCTCGAGAATTCATGTGGATGAATGATGTCCAAAAAGAGGTGATCCCACTACTACCTTAATAATGACTCACACTCCCAAGTCTCCTGATAATCTGATCAATATCTCCAAAACACTCTAACCAACAAAATCGACATCCCATAGAATACTTTCACTTAAGAGTCAATGATATTAGCTGGTTTCCATACAATAGAAACATCTTGATCCAACTCAATCTCTTTCCAACTCAGAACATCAGCGGGATCATGATGGTATTTATTGAGCTATGATATATATAAAAGATCAGGAATTACTTTTAACTAAATTAGAAATTCAAACTGATAGGAAACCTTCCCAAGATTCTTAGTGACCTTAAATATTACCACATATCTCAAAGTCAACTTTCCCTATTTTCCAGGAGAAAAATGACCCAAACTAAGGTGAAATTTACAAGAAAAAATATTCACCAATAGAAAATTACAAAGGTTGACACTGATGATCTATATACAAATTCTTCTAACTAAGAGATATAACCAGATGCCGAAATATATCCTGAATCCTCACTGGCATCTTCTGGATGAGACTTGGTCCTACCAAGGAGGCCTCACCCACCTCTTCCCAATAAATAGGTGAACTACATGGGCGACCATACCAATCCTCTAAGGGATACATTATGATCTAATATTGATAAATGTTTTTATAAGAAAACTCAACCAATCCTAGATAGATATCCCATGACCAACTGAAATCCAAAACATAGGCATGGAGCATATCCTCTAGGATCTTCATTGAATTATCCATATGGCCATCTATCTGGGGATGGTAATTTGTACTCAAATTGACCCGAGTTCCCATCAACTCATGAAGACTCTTCAAAAACCATGCGTTAAGCCTTAGATCCCTATCCAAAACAATGGTAGATGGAACCCCATGTAACCTCATAAACTTCTATACATAAAACTTTCCTAGGTATTTAACTTTAGTAATATAATTAATTAGAATGAAGTGGGATGAATTTTTCAACTAATCAATCATCACCCAGATAACATTCCTCCCTTGGGGAGTCCATGGTAATCCAAAAACAAATTCCATGGACACCTCATCCCATTTCCAAACCATAACTGGAAGAGTCTAGAGACCCCCATAAGGTTTTTGATGCTCTACCTTTATTTATTGATAGGTGTAACAACATGACACATAATCTACAATTTCAACTTCATACCTTGACACTAGAATCACTGCCTCATATTATAATACATCTTCATTGTTCATGGATGAACTAACCATAAAGAACTATGAAATTCAAAAAAAAATTGATCTTATAAAAAATTATAGGACAAAAAATCAATCCCCCAAATAGTGAAAACTAGTTGAAGAGAGTGACCATCTAAAAACAGTCTCCCCAATATATATGGTTTCCTAAATTTCTCTAAACTCATTATCCTACTACTGATCCTATAGAATAGAATCCAGGAGAGATGATGATATCTAATAATTGGTCAGAATCATACCTAAAACACCCTCCTAAGAATCTAAGTGAAACTGAGTGAAGAGTCCCATAAGGTTCCACTCCTCCTTTGATTCTAGAAAATCTTTCAATGATACTTTCCTATGGAGAGTGTCTTCCATGAAATTCCCCTTTTCCAAGGTATAGGTTATGTTGATGTCAAAATTTTGAAGATATTACACCCACCAACTTTTTCTGATATTCAAGTCTTTCTAAGAAAAGATATAGCTCAGACTATTACGGTTAGAAAAGGCCATGAACCTCTCCCCAAAAAGATAGTGCCACCAAAATTTAAACACATTCATAACTATAACAAGATTCAAATCATGAGTGGGGTAATTCTTCTCATGTAGTTGAAGTTGGAGAGATCTATAATCCACCACATGATCATCCAACCTGAGAATATAACATAAACCAACACCATAAGAATCATAGAAAACTGCATACCCCTTTCTAGGATTATGTAAGATCAGAATAGGAGGTGATGTTAGTAGTCATTTAAGCTTGTAAAAATAAGACTCACACTTTTAATTTCATATAATTTTCACCCATTTCCTGGTAAGATATATCAAATGTGATTCAAACTTTGAGAAATCCTTGATGAACTATCTATTTTATCCAGAAAGATAAGGAAGATCCGAATCTCAAAGACATTCCATGGTTCTTACCATTATAAGATATTCTTAACCTTTTTAGGATCAAATAATAATCCATGATCATAAATTACTTATCCTAAGAAATTAACTTCTTGGATCTAGAAATATAACTTTAAAATCTTTCCATACAAATGGTGAATCCTCAGGATCTCCAAAACCAAACTCAAATGGAGCTCATGCTCACACTCAGATCTTAAATAATCTAGAATATCATCCAAGAACACTACAAAAAAAGTGTTGAGATACTCAAGTAATATAAGATTCATAAAATCCATAAAAAAATTCAGAGTGTTAGTCAGACCAATGGAATCACAAGATATTCATAATATCCACACATGCTCCTAAAATATGTCTTCAGTATATCAGACTCCCAAACTCTAAGTTGATGATAACCTGACCGTAGATTGATCTTAAAAAATCACTTTTCCCCTTTAAATAGTCAAAAAAACATCCAAACTAGGAAAATGATACTTATTATTTACCATTACCTGATTAAACTTTTAATATTACACACACAATCATATTGAACCATCTTCATTCTTGGAAAAGGGCATAGGGGATACCCAATAAAAAACACCAGGGTGAAAAAAACATTTCATCATCAGATTATCCAACTGAATATTGAACTATTTCATCTCCAATGGTGACATACAGTGACAAGGTATCAAAATCAACTATGTACTATACACCAGATTAATCATAAAATCTACCTCAATCTTTGGAGGAAGACTAGAAAAATCATCTAGGAAAACATCAGAAAAGTACCAAAAATAGTGGGATAATCAACAATAGAAGAAAAATCATATATATCAACTACTATAGCAAACAAAAAAATCTTGAGATCTGGGAAATAAGGTTCTTATCAAACTGACCTCAAATCCCACTCTCCCTGAAACACATGAGCGCTCCCATTGATAGGAAAGAACAAAACACACCGATGATAACAAACAATCTCATCACAATGGGAAATAAACCAATTCATCATAATGATGAAATCAAATAGATCCAAATATAGAATGAGTAAATCCTAGAATAACTCTACATCAACAATTAATAATGTTGTACTTTCAAGATTAATGATCTATAAAACCATTATAATTGACTGTTGAGACATTGTTAAAATATATATGGAATTTATGATGATAATATCAATAATTGTTATCATAAAATCTTACAATATACGTTTGGGGCTAAGATTATTACTCAATTAAAGGTTATGAAAATGAAATTTGGGGATGTTTTGCTTAGAAAACTCACCATACATTCACTAATTTTTTTGGATTAGCTGCACAAAAAATAAAAATTTATCAAGTGAATTAAAAAAGATATATTTTTTCAAATTCATATTCCCACCTAATGATAAAGATTAATGTGGGAAATAAAATTTATATACTAATTATTTCATTAATGAAAATACTGAAAGTAATAAGTCCTCATTCCTTTTTTCTAAGGGGATAAAGAATCAAAATAAATTAAATTCATTCAAAAATAATTATTCAAAATATAAAAAAAGGATACTATTAATATTATTATCTAAATATTTCAGTTTAGAATCATTTTCTCTCTGGACAAGGAACTAACTAAAGGTATTTTGTTGGTATAAGATTAAGATAGAAAAAATTAAGAATAAATAGTATTGTTATGTTATTTTATCCAAAAATAAACATGTTTAGGATGCCCAAAAATACAAAGGATTTTTTTAAAAAATAAAATATCATCCTGTTTAAATGTTTGAAGAAATTCATGAATAAAATTTTGAATAAAAAAAAGAGGATTTTATTTCCTATGTGTTAAATTATGTAAAATGATATGGAGATCAGAAAGCACCAATATGGGGGGGGGGTCCCAAGTTTATCCCTCATATCATCATCTTCAAATCATTAGGAAACATGATTGGTTCAATTAATATTTTATAAAATAATCACAAAAATATTATGAAGCTATCAAATGGATTTTATATATGAATTATTTTTTTATAAGTATTTTCTTTGACAATAATTATTTTCAATATCATTTTTAATTGTGGAAAACATTCATAATTTATATTATTTTTTAGGGATAAAATTTTTTGGATAAAACTTAAAAGGATTAATATATTGAAAAATTATATCTTATTGGGGTTGAAGAGGTTTATATCATCTTTCTAATTAATATCCATGTAAATTACATGAAACATTAACTCTTGTAACGACCCTGAATATAGTAACGTAGAGTTTATGTCTAGTTTTTCATATTGGTATAAGATAAAATGGATTTAAACATGAAGGATCACTTAGTTTAATAGTCCTTGGAGATTGGATAAATACATTATTTATATATTACAATGTAAAAATAAAAATAGCACAAAATAATTTCTTGAATCCTTGAAAATCATTCAAAGATTCCTTTTTCATATCATTGGGAAAGAAAACAAAATAAAGGGTGGTTATTGATATTCAATATGGGGATATATAAAATGAAATATATCATGATTAAATAAAGAATAAAAAAAATAAATTAAATAATCCACACATATGAAGTATAATAAAAAAATATGTTTCATAATACATGAATAGAATACAAAACAATCACATGGACAATAATAAACGAAAATTTAATGAAGGAAATGCATAATGCCTGATGTGATGATCTTTTAATTAGGTCCTCATACCATGATTTCATTAACCTTACCATCATGGCCTCATTATAATACATCTTACATATCATCAAGGCCTTATGACAAGATATTTTCATTGTATGGATTAGCATACACCAATCAATACCAATTTTTATTATCTCAGAAGACCCATCGATAAATAAAAGGCCTATCTATAACTGGACCCTGCTTATTACACACATGTGTCTAATTCATTCTTCGTATATTGAAATAAAAAAAATAATAAATAATAAATAATAAATATTCCTTATCAATAAATAAATATCCATATTCAATAAATAATACATAACATCAGTATTTCTTCAGGGATTGAAATAACTTTATAAATAAGATTCTATCAACCAACGCCATATATAGTAATGGTATAAGGTTAATACAATATTAATATGATAAATATATACATGATTCACAATAATATTGATATAAAGAAGAAAAATAATGTCCAATGAATAATCGAGAGTGATAGAGAACATGATCATATGAAAGTGAATGATCTCAAAATATGGTATAATATATAAATAAGTAAATTAGGATAAAATAACATTGATTAATTATAAATAATGGTTTTAAATAATGGAAATTATTTTAATAATTAGAGAGGAAAACTATTTTTTAAATTTTTAAAGAACTTTTAAAAAATCTTTCATAAAATTTCTGTTTAAAAGAATTTATAAACTGTTTATAAAATTATTTTCAACCTTTTAAAAAAAATACCTTTTATTTTAATTTAAAATATATAAATTCAAAGAATAATGGAAAAAAACTTTTCATTGAAAGCCTATGGAAACATGTATAAGAGGCCAAATGTTGAATAATTTTCATGGAGACGGTAAAATCTATTCATGTTGTATATGTTAAAAAGAACATTCATTTAAAAAATTTGTAATGAAATTCAAAAACAGATTTTTTGGAATAATTTGAAAATATTCCTTTTAAACTATTATAAATGAAGTCAGTGGTAGTATAAAAATACATTTCTCCCTCATTTAAAAGTATAAAAAACTTCTATAAAATAAGTAAAAGAATCTTCATATAGAATAAAATTTTTACCAATCAAAAGAAGATAGAAATAGTTTTATTTTCATAAAAACATCCATTCTGTCTTTTATAGTACCAATAAGAGGAAAATTTTGAATAAAAACATAGAAACTATTTATAAAACAATATAAGAATAAAATATTTGGGTTTTGAGAAATAAACATCATATAATTCTTATAACATGCATTTAAACAAGAAAAATCCCAAATAAGAGTGAGATTGTAAAATGAACCCTTATGAAATTAATAAATTTTGATTTAAAAAAACATATAAAGGGAAAAATTGAATTGAAATTTTATGTTCCCTTAAAAATGAAAAATTCAAGATATAATAAGCCAAAGGTCCAGTATATACATCATATAAAATAAATTTTGAACATAATTTAAAAAATATCTCGATGGAGTGAGATTGAGTTGAAAAACTCTTACCTTTGATTCCTACTTGGTCAGATGTGTTATATACTACTGAATAATAAATTTAAATTTATTTAATACTTTATTTAGAACCATTTTCATATATATTTCATTTTTAAGGTACTTTTTAAATAATATGACATTCATTAATTGAATAGTTCTTACTTATATGGAGAACATAATGTTGATTGATATATTTTTAAATAATTTAATTTTTAAATTGAAATTAGTCAATTAATTTTTATTAATTATATAAAAATTTAGAATTAACCACACATGTTGGTTGTAGAAAAATTAATCACATCTCTGTGTGGAGGTGGTAATCCACATGTACGCATAAGTGATGACATAATTTTACAATTGATTGAAGTTAAAGAAATAAATATGATATATTATATTTATAGTATAATAATTACATCATACAAATCATATATACTAATTAATTATATATTTATAATCATATGAGTGAAATGGTGAATGAAATTGAATTACACCGCTTTGTGGACAGAGTATTTCATACGTATGCACAAGTGATGTTTTCATTTTCCATACGATGGAGAGGAGATAAAAATTGGATGTGCCATTAAAAAAATATTTTTATAGTAAATATACTTATGTAATTATGTTAATATGGGTTTTAAATATATTATGTATATTTAAGAATAAAGAAACATGAAAAGGCCAAATGAGAACATATACCTCTGATTTTGGTAACGTCCATTGACTTAAACCTTAAACATTTTTGAATTGATATTTTGATGAAAGAAAGAACTCTAGGTCATGGGGATGGATGTTGGGAATGTTTTTAAGTATTTTTTGATAAAATTATCTCATTAAATATCGAGATGAGATGATAGGAGGAAACTTTTTATAAGTGAGGTGGGTGGAAAATTTGTAAAAACTAAGAATATTAAAATATAATAAAGTCACCCTCATGGTAATGTTTCACCAAATTCGATAATTCTAAAATATGGGATGATATGGGGTCTAAATAAATTAAATAAATATAAGTTATACATCTTTTTAGGTTATTTTAACAATTTTCTCTTTATTTTAACCCCCTCGTTAATCCTTTTAAACCCTTATTGTTGTGATAGGTTTTTACCATGGTTACTATTCATTATAGAAAAATATTACGTTGAAATCATAAAATAATATTGATTATGATTATTAAAAAAAATAAAACATTTTTCAATATTATCTTCCAATAACTGAAAAAAATTAATTTTAATATAAGTTCACTGAACACAATGAAAAAAATGTTTAAATTTTTTAACATAAAAATTATTTTATACCAAAATAATTTATAATGTTTATTTATATGGAATTATTTTTATTAGGAAATATTAAATTATATTTATTTTATTTTGAGACCAAACCAAAACAAAATTTAACCTTGTTAAAACTTGACTAAAACCGAAGAACTTAAAATACTTTTTATTTGAATAAAAACATTACTTAGAATTTCAAATTGTCAATCATAGATTTCTTAGTTAAAGATAATTTTTTAAATGAATTATTCTAATTCATAAATATATATTTGGTATATAAATTTTTTTTATAAATAATCAGTTATTAAATTATTATATTTTCATAAAATACACATTATTTTATACTCAATATTTTTCACTATTTAGTAAAAAATTAACTATTTCTAAAAATAATAAAAATTTCACACTATGATAATTCAGATATGTAGAATTTAATGAACTAAAATTTCACAAATAATTTTATTTAAATTAATATTATATTAATTACCTATTCTATGTTCAACAACTAACTATATTAAAACTGTGATATGTCAATATAAAATCATACCATTATTGTATCATCGTTAAATTATTAGATATAAAATGAAGTACCAATATTAATCTATGTGGGAAAGAAATTAAATTGAGTAATGGAATTATCTATTATCAAGATCATTTATAAAAGTTTTAGAGGGAGGTATATTTTATACTATTTTATATAGACCAAGAATAATATGAACTCGAACAATTATAGTATTAGTTAAATTATATGCGAGATAAATTTAAGTTCATGGAAATTGCCATGAGATCTATGTATGGGAAATCATCATCGTCAACTGTCACCAGAGTGTACCATATGATTAGATATTACATAGATATTTTTATTATCTATACATCTATAAACTAGGATTAGATAATTATGTAATTATTATTGTAATAAGTTGGTTATCACATGTATTTTACACATTTTTTATTATTTAGTTTTAAAGAAAAAAGAGGGTTTATTTTAATATAAAAATGTTTTTTAATTATATTTATCATTTATAAGAACAATTTATAAATTTTTTAATTTTAATTTCTAAAATTAAAATAATTTTGAAATTAAACATGTCAATATTACCTTAGGGTGAATTTTTGGGAGTTTCTTAAATAATCAAAATTTTAGGTGAATGCTGAAAAGTATAGATTTTACTAAAACTCTAAATTTTATGACTTTTTAAAAAAGAACTATAAGTGTATAAAACAAAATAATAGGTCAAATATGTATTTAATAATAACAACTACACATTTTAATGATACTAAGTTGAATTTATGAAACCTAGTATAAATATTTTATGACCTTAAGTAATATTTTTGAATACTTTGTTATTTTCTATTCTTTTTATAAAATAATATTTTGGTAAAATTTGATTTCGTATTTATTTGAAAGCCACATAAGTTTTATTTTTTATGATAAACCAATTTTTGTCATTAAATTCAAAGTAATGGATAATTATACCCTATACATATATTTTAGGCATGAAATTAACTTAAACGAGTTATAAAGATCTATATGCACTATTGTTAAAATTAATTTTTATTATCCATAAATTTTTTTCGGAAACAATTTTTTTCAAAAATGAAATTATAAGGTCTAAATTATTTAATAAGAGTAATTTTTTATAGTGTAAGGGATAAGTTTTTGAATCAATATATCAGAACTATATTGATTATGGCTGAAATAATATGTTCTTAATGGATCTATTACAAGAGGGGGTGAAATGTATTTTTAAAAAAATTATTTTAAAAGAGTTTAAACTAAAAAAATTTACAAACCCATTTAAGAAATACTATTATAAACATACTAATTCCTATTTCTAGTTAACAATGTATTATAATCAAGATAGTTTTCAATATATTATATTTATAGAATCATAATCGCCAACGACCATGTACCCTAGTGGTTCAGGCTCCTGCTTGGCATCCAAAAGACCCAGGATCAAATCCGGGCAGGGGTGAATTCCCGAGTTACTGTTGCAGGGCACTATAGCAGGTCACTGTAGCAGTACTATAGCAGCGGCGGACTGTACCAGCGGCAACACTGGAGAGGCGGAGGGACTATTGCAGATACTGTAGCGGCGGCGGTACTGTAGCAGGTACTGTAGCAGTACTGTTCGCCAGGGGTCCTTTGGGCCAAAAAAGGGCTTTCTAGCCCTGTATGCAGGCCACTTGGACTTGGGCCTTTGGGATATGTAATGGGTCACCCTCTACCCAGTCGAAAGAGGTCTTTGCTTTAATAATAAATTGAGGCTTTATCCCCAACCATTAAAAAAAATTATAGAATCATAATTAGAGACTATACGGTTTAATTAGAGTTTTCGAATCGATGTCATAGTACTACCGATTATATCTGTGTTAAAAATAACATAATTACAAAGGATATGATTAAACAGAGTATATGATGTAATTATTCTAATTATGATAAAAAAATAACAAAATTCTGAATACAGTGATCAACTTTCTATTATAAATGCACAGTAGAAAATAAGTTTGTAATCAATAAGAAATAAAAATAACAAGGTAAGAATGACTTACATCTATTAAAAGAATAATCTCTTTTTAATATAAGAGTAAGGTAGTCACAAACCATGACTAATTTTATACATTCTTTTATACTTCAAAATAATGTATGCCTTTCCATATCAAGGAAATCCCTTGATATAATGATAAGCATTGTCTTCCTTGACATGAAATCCCTTGATCCGATGAATCAGAGTCTCTTTCTCGCAATCCTCATGATCCCCTAATCAATACTATGATTGGATTATCCATCTTCCTATCCTCAAAATACCTCAATCAAAATCATAGATCAGACATAGAAAAAATTACAGAAAAAAACTTAAGCAGACAACCTAACAAGGTTCCTTAATAATTCCAAAACTCTAAAATAATTACAACAACTAAGAACAATATGCTCACACTTGGAAATATTCATATCTCTCTCACAAGTTAGAAATTTCAATTGATTCAGAAAACTTCATCTTCTAAAAACTAATAAAATGACTGGGTACTTATAGGCATCTTTGAAATGGTAATCTTGATCCCCCAATGGTCATATTTTGTTTGAGTTTGTCAAAATGAATTGGACACTTGGAACATGAATGCTCATATCGATCTAGAATAGTAGAATATCTGACATATTTTTGATTTACACAATTAAAATTTAAAAAGTATTCCATTAAAATATAAATAACTTTTCATTATTCAGATTATAAACATATTTAGAAAATTTGACTTCCTTAAGTCTTTAAATACATTAATATCTATGAGTATCAATCTAATGTTATCGATACTCGTATCAGTCTGATTGTAAGAACTTTTTCATTAAGATAGTTATAAAAAAAATTATAACTTCCAAAGTTGATAATGGTGAGTATAATTAATTGTAATTATACTCATTATGATGACTTTAATGAAGAATAAATTTTATACTCAAATAATTAACAAATTATTCAAAGTATGGTAGAACGTAATTTTTTCTACAAAAAAAATACTCAAATAATTTGTATATAATAATGTTAGTAATAAAGTACTAAATAATTTGTTTTTTATTTATAAAACAAAAGACATGGAAAATCACGAAATTGAATTTCTGACTCAATATAAGAGACCTTGGTAAAAAAACTATTTCCATAATAAAAAACCAAAAATTTTAAAAATGTGTAACCCAAAGAGTAAAGGAATAAAATGTTAAAAAAATGTTTCTAATTGAGTGATTGATGTGTGATTTGACAAAATATTAGCTACACTCAATTATTTTTCATTTTTTTATCCTCTTCACATGTTTAATAAGCTCTCCATTTATATTATGTGGTTATAATTAAAATACCATTATCACCACTTATAAAAAGTTCATACCCCCACCCCTTGAAGACTAATAAAATAATTAGTATTCCTATTAAAAATATCCCATTCCCCGTAAAAAATAATATTATTCATTTTAATGATCCTCTGGTCACATGATATTATCTTAAGACCTTATTTTTTAGGAATCATCTAAAGAAAACACAATGGTTTCAAAATGATTACTCATTTTTCCTAACCAGTTTTCCTTTCTATATTACTTTCTCAATTATAATTATACCATTTGTATATAGTTAAATAAATATTATAATTACACTAAATGTAATTATTCTATAGAAATGATAATTAATTACCTTTATCCCATCCCCTTATGGATAAATTAAAACATCAATAATGTTTTTGTGTGGACTACCACCTCTATGAAGAAACACGTTTCATTTTCCTTCACTTCCTAAAATAGATGGTAAAAAATGTGAATTTAATAAATAATTGGTATATTTATATTATGTTTTTAATTATTAAATAACAATCATTATTATTTATTTCTCTCATTCTATTGAAATTACATTATTATCCAGGCATATGCGCAGACTACCGCCTCTATTGAGTGATGTGTTTCATATTTCAATAGTACATTTTGGGGATGGTTCTAAGAATTAGTTTAATAGTTTAATATTATTTTAATGATATTATTATCTTTATTTTATGAAAAATTTTAATACCTATAAATATTATGAGCAATTAAAAATCGTTATAAATTTAACCTTCTAAAAATAGAACACCAAGAGGAAAATGATCTCTTCATTTTAAGTATTAGATTTATATTAATAATTTTATTCATATAATTCTTCCCAATTAAGATATTTGACACTAATAAAAACTAAATATGAACTTTTTCCTTCTGTTATAGCGTTATTTTACCTAAAATATTTCACAATCATCTATTAAATTATGATGTGTTCTTGTTTGGACCGATTTGACCACATATTTAAAAAATGATATAAAATAATTTCATGGATGAATATAAAAAATTTATACTAATAATATATGAAATAAATAAATAAATATTGTTTTGAATTTTATTTTTTAATTATAATATTAAAATTATACTCATTCACTAAGATATCGTCACTTGTTTATTAAAAATCACTGAAATATACTCATCATCGAGTTCATCTTCATGGATCATAACAAAAAATACTTGATAATAGAATTATAACTTTATAAATAATTATAAATCAAAAATTCATTCACAATTGGTAATAACATAATGATGAAATATTTGTGATTAATGAATACTGACAATGCTATTATGAAACTAGTTCAAAACGACCAAGATTACTCGCACTAGATATTGTAAATGGATAATAATTAATTAATATTCATATAAATAATGATTAAAAATCATAAGTTTAAGTGGTAATATTAATTAATAAGTTTATTAAATAAGTGATTATGATAGTTATTTTTTAATACAAGAGTTAATAAAATATTTTAGGAAATCAAGATAAAAGGTGAGGGTTTCCGCCTCTATCATTATTCAAAGAGGCATATCTTGATATTATGAACTAGCATTATTTCTCATGGGGTAACTAATTACCATTTAAATATAATATCATAAATTATATTTTATCTTTGAAACATTTGATACGTTCATTATCTTCATTAATTTGGATTATTATTATCATTTTCCCAAAAATATAAAGGGTTTTTTTATAACTCAGTCTACTTTCTCGAGTTTTGGTATTTCTCCTTGCGCTTAAAATTACACTTCATACGGTATACCACTTTTATATGTTAGGATATAACTTTTATTTTAACTCATCCTTATTTATTAATTATTTTTCTTCTTGAAAATAATACAATGTAATGAATAATTATTATCCCCTTAAATGATTAATTATCACCCATGTCTATGTTCCCCTCTTCCCACTAATTTTATCCAATAAAATTTTGTTTCCATATTATTTATTAACTCTTTCGGATATAATATTTCAATTTTAATATTTTCAAATATATATTTTACTAAATATTTTTATGACGTAGGTTATCAACCATTGTATTTTTAAAAATATCAATGGTTTTTTCAATACATGATCAAATGTTTTCTCTTCCAAACCAAATTTCATTTTGATTCATTTATATATTTCTCAACAAGAAATTATTGAATATAATATATAAATTAATTCTTTTAAAAGTTGAATTCATTATTCTGTGAAGGACTTCAAAAGTGATGCATAATATTTTCTTTTATAAAAATGATAAAAATCATTTTTAAAACTATTCTACATCTTTTTTTATTTTCATTTAAAAAGGATTTACATTCTTGGAATTTATGATTCATTAATTACATATTATTTATATTTATCCATAGTGGTATTATACTCATGTTATCAAATAATCCAAATCTTGTTCCCATATTTTATGGTACCTTTTGAAGCAATATTTTTGCACTAATGTTTTTATAATTATGTCAATGTACCTCTATGTTTCTTTTTTTAATTAGGGATATATATAGTTTTTTAAGTCACATCCTTATTTAATTGAAATAATTATTGTATTTTTTATTGAAAAGATCTTGAAATACATATTTTTCTTGGTATAATATTTCTATGATGAAAACATATATATTTTTTTCAATGGGGAACACTTTTTCCAGAACATGATATAATTTGATGGGCGGGCCATAATTTTTTATCCATATAATGCATTAGGCAATATTTTTATCACATGATAAACAATGTATGGTGCATAGTTAGTTAGCATAAGAATTATATGTTTTGTGACATGTCGTACTAGAATTATATATCCCTCCCATGCATTGGGTAAAGATTTTTATTTCATGAGGTGTTTTGTATGAGATCGGGGAGGGAACCTAATATACTATGGGTCTTTTTAAACTATGTGATGAGAGAATTAGAAGTAGACCTCATATTATGAAAAATATTTCATCTATTATGTTGTGGTTAAAATCTTAAGATTCAAATATCCCTTGATATCAATTTTCTTTTCCTATAGAATGGATAACTAAAAACTCAAGTGGGGGGGGATTGATTGCTTAAAATTTTATTTAATTTAAAACCACCCTCATTTAGTAATGTGGGTTCTAGTATTTTCCTTAAAAAAATAGGTTGAAGAAATATAAAATATTAGCTGAAACAAATTGAATAAAATATATTTATAGTGGTTTTGGGAACAAAAATCTCTTACTCCACTCCACCAACACTCTACTCTATGAGTTTAGTGTTTTTCACTTTAGTGGCCCTTTTTCTAGGAATTCCTACCTGAGTACAGGTATTGAATATTTTTTACAAATTTTTAAGAGCTTTCATCTATTATATCCATTTATAAGACCTATCCACGGGCATAACACACTCACTTATAATGAGTGTGGATAAAATAAAGATGAATTAACTTTAAAAAACTGTTATCGCACAAAATTTTATTAAAAAAATTGAAAATAATGAAATATCCTAAGAATATGATGATATGTAAATAATTGCTTTGGATGATTTTTGGTTGCAACTCGTAGACTTCTTAGAATTAAATTTGATCACTCTATGATATTTTTTCCGTGATTATTCCCTCTTCGTTATCATTATAAGAGTATTAGAATGTGTGTGAAAATATCTATATCTATATTTTCATGTATTATATAACTCTCCCTATTTATTTATCCTATATATTTGAACATAAGAATAAGATATTATCACAATGTTTGAGTGAATAATCTATTGAAAAGTTAACAAGACATGTTCTTAATGTAATATATCTATTCCTTCCAAATATGGGACACACTTCTGTAACGTCAATTTCATAAATATTTTTATTTGGATCATTCCATTCCTAGAAAAATGGTATTTTATACAAATCGATCTTTCATTAATTATATAACTCCGATTCTAATATGTTTAAAATAATTACACAAATACAATAGATTATGCTAACATTATAAATGAAATCTTGAAAATCTGCACAAAAACTTCATCTTTATAAGATAAATAATAATAGAACTATTCATATCAAATAAATTTCTGAGAGGTTTCATATGATAAAATAGATATTTAACTTCTACGATGTGTAAGATAAACTAAATTCAACATTACTTATAATAAATCTTCTACGTATAAGGATTTTGTTACATATGTGTGATACTTACCTTTAACAAATTATATTGGTGCTCATAGGATAATATTTTATAAATATCCTTTATGTAAGATAAATAATTTTCATAACTACTCTCTGAAAAAAATATCTATCATTGAAAATGCGATATCAAATCAATTATATTCATAAGATAATATCATACATTGTAAGATAAATTTTCAACACTATATTATTTAACTCTGATCAAGTAGAAGAAAAATGATAAAAACTATATTCCACTAGGATAAGATAATTTTTCATTAATTGAAAATTTTACTCGTCATAATATAATAACTTATATTAAGAGTGTAATAAAATCATTTTAAACAAATATATCATAAATTATAATAGAATTAAATCTGAATCACTTATGATAAACTCATTAGAATAAAAATATGGATTTTTTGAATCATCAAAACACATAAAAATTATATATGTTGGGACAAAATAGGTCTTTCAAATAATATACCCCTCTTTTATGATTAAAAAATTAATTGAATAATATTTTTTTTACAAAAGTAGATTTTAATTTCTGTAATAACCTTTTTATTCTACCCCTTTTTATGATATCAAAAAAGTGGGAGGGTAAATAAAAATAATTCAATCACTATAGAACATGAATACATGTAAATATTTTAGACTTTTGAATGTGAATAGAATTTGGAATGAGGTTGTATTAAAAAACTACTGAGAAGTAAAAATCCTTAAATAATTAAAGAAAATAAATAAAGAGTAAACTGACTGTCTGAAAATTACATTTCTTATTTTCTAAACACTTTTAGGGATGAAGTGAGAAACTATAAAATTAAAAAAAATATAAAGAAAAATAAATCAAATAATTAGTTTAATAAATCTTTATCCTATTAGAGTACTTCTCCCTATATAGGTTCTATTTAATAGAACTGACCATAGTTTACGCATCGTCATTAATTTGGTCTTCAAAGAGATAACCCATATTTTCTTATTCATGAAAGAATTACTCTACAGTTCTCTTATTTTTATTGAACACCCTTGTTAAGATAAGATATTTCTTGATGATCCCCTCACACTTCTCCTATTTGTTCTCCTTCGGAATAGTTTTATTGAGAATATTATCATCATCCTATATGGAGGCATTAATCAGATATCCCTCCACCAACATTTTGTTCTCAGAGTGAATAATAATCTCCCATGATTTTTTTTATTTTAATCCTCCTTACATACCTCCCACTACTAACCAAATATTACAACCAATGTAGAATCATCTTTATTTGTGGTGGCCTCAATGTAAGAATGAGACACCACTACTAAGCCTCCCTGCACTAGATTATGTTCTTTTAGCATATCATCTGCCTTCACTTGTTTCTTATAAATACCATAGTAGGTCAATTGGGTTCCACACCGATGTTTTGAATTCTTCTGCTATTCCTAATCAGGTATAATGGGTTATCATTATATCTCCTTAGGCCTCATCTTCCTCTCAGGCCTCATCTCCATCATTTTCAGTATGAAACTATTCAAAAGTTTATTAAACACCATTAATTTTTTTTTCAGTCTCTATTAAAAAAAATAAAATATTCCTAAAATTATGTCAGTTATGAGGTGAATTTTTTTTTGGATTTGTTATTTTTA
Organism: Viscum album; assembly: GCA_963277665.1. Taxonomy (NCBI): domain Eukaryota; kingdom Viridiplantae; phylum Streptophyta; class Magnoliopsida; order Santalales; family Viscaceae; genus Viscum; species Viscum album. The sequence continues at coordinate 1,998,801,378 of OY728151.1, forward strand.
ATGATTGTGGTTTTTTCAAGAGGTAAATAGGATTTGGACATAAGAGAATCAATACTTTCTTTGACAACATTAACCAAGATTAGTAATGATCCTCTATGTATGACTTTTTCACCTTGAGAAATCCTTACTAAGGTGGGATTAATGTTGAGAGAAGTTTGTTGTTATCTTTCCATATCAATTTTATATGAAATGAAAAAAGAATTCTTACAATATTATCTAGGTAATAGTAATGAGTCTTCTTTTGAGAACATTATATTTTACCCAAAATACATTTTATCTGGATCGAAATTCTTCTTGAGTCTCTAATATGTAGAGTCGTGATGTTCAATAATAGGATATATAAGAAAATGTATTCCTCGTAGGTAAAATAAAGCCTATATAAATGATTCAATGCTCATAACCATATAATTCTTGAAACAATCTAGGAGTTTAATAAAACCATTCCATACCCTTGGAGAAAAATTTCCAAAGAAGTTTCATAAGTCTCATTTCCTAATATAACTGACAACTAATTTCATTGACATTCCAAACTGATTTTACAGCACACCAACTAGACAATTCACATGATTTATCTCTTTTCAATTTGATTATACATGACCCATATGGGGTTCACAAAACAAATTTTCCTCTTCTTATTCATATTATTCATATTAAAATGACATTAAATTTTTTTCTACTAACTGATGAAAATGTTCAAACTTTTCCTCTAACACTTTGAAATTATTTATCATTGATATAGCCATTTTTCAACCCTGTGATAATGAAGTTAGTATCCTTCTTTAAATAAACTGAATGGTTAAGAATTGATGGTACTTTTTTATTCTATTAGGAACTGATTTAATTTTTAGATTGATCAATAAACTAGATAGAGATTATTAGAAATGAGGGAAACCTTCTAACATTAACAATCATGTATCATTGAAGATATTTTGAAAACTATCTAGAAAAAATTCACATTACATGAAAGAAATAGTGTAAGTCATCATCTCAATATCCTGATATACTCCTCCTAATTTAGTGTGTATATCTATTTTATTTTAAAATTTTCTAGTATATTCCTTCAATGACTTCTCCTAAGTCAATTATACTGAAAACATCAATTCATTAGCATTATATTTTGAAACAACTTGACCATGAAGAGTCTGGATTTCACCTCTGGTCTCAACTAACTATTTATTCAAATAATCTATATCTAAATTTTTTTGGAATATCTCTATCTGGTTATTTCATTAGAATCATCCAATTCTTCTATGGGAATTTATGAACTTGTATGTGCTAAAAAAATGGGAGAGAACCTATCATGATGAAGTTTTGTACTCATATTTTCATCAGCCTGTTGATTTTCACCAATATTAGGCACTTCCTATATATGATATTGTTTTACCAATTCTGATATAGATCTACTTTTTTTACAATATGAGTTTCAACTTCTAGTTCTTTTTATTCTTCTTCTCTACATGCAACTTTTTGATTAACAAATACAACTGATTATATTATAAATTTTCAACACGTCTCTATAGATAGAGATATATAAAGAATAAGGATATAACATGATACTATATATATATATATGTTTATTTCCTTTCCAACCCTAGACAATATAGAAATGTTCAAGGATGATTCTACTCTAATAGAATAAATATGAATGACATCAATCTAAACTATTTCTAGAGTAAGGGAAGAACTAAATTCAGTTGTAGTTTCTTCCCAATATTGAACAACAACTCTCACACTTATTCACCTATTATTGAAAGTTTCATTATCTATAACCTCTCATATATACATACACTATACTAGTTCTTCAAAAAATACATGAACCTTTTTAGGAATTTTTGTAAACAAATTCACTAGTAGTTATCATGTGGGATGACTCCCCCAGAGTAATAGTAGGTTATTCACAATTTATTCTTTTGAAATTATCTGAAATTTAGTATTCAAATATGGACTCCAATAAAAACCACTTCTCCATAAAGCACTTTAACTCAAATTTTTTTGTCTGTGACAATTTTTTACAGTGGTTTCATCTAGGTAGATACTAAATTTACTGAAAACTATGTTTATCATCCTTTAAAGGGACAAATATATAAAGACTTATATTTAACATGACACATATAACTCATAATATATCATTACAAGTTCACTTTTTTTAATAATAAATAGATATAATAACATAAAATCTTAAAAGGGAACTTTTTCAAAATCATAATTCTATTGTGAATTAATAAACTCATTGAATTTTATATGAAAAATTATATCATGTTCTAAATCATTCAATGACTTATTTTCAACATTGTTTATTCAAAATAAATATTTCATTAGCTATACTAGACACAATTCATCTATAGAAAATAGATAAGTACTGAATTTATAATAACCTTCATGGGGAAATTTTAATGATTCAGCCACTACTAGTGATTTTATTTAAAAACTTTTCATATTCATGGTAATTGTAATTATATCTTGACGATACCCAAAATCAAATAGAAGTGTCACATAATACTATTGAACTTATTTTTAACAAAAAAATCATTTTTTTAAAATGAATTCCCAACATTGACAATTTTTAACCTTTTTATGAAACATATCAGTACATTCATACTAACTAAAATCTATGGTTTTTCTAATAAAAATTTTTCTAGTAATCCCTAGATTTTTTATTCTACTATAGGTTGAAATATTAGTTCTTTTAAATTTCACTAGGTTTTAATGTGGTTTGGAATATTGGAGGTTTGGGGAAAACATGTTCAAATATAAAATATATTGATATTCAATGGTTTTAAAGTGTTTTTCACATAGAATAGAATTACCATTTCTATTTTATGGTAATAAAAGGGTCGTGTTGTGTGATGTGAAGAGTAATTATAAAAAAACCATGTTATACTTATTATCTTTATATGACTAATACTTAAAAGGTTGACCCAAAATATCGAATGAAATAATGAAAATAAGATATTAACTGAGTTATAAAATTGAAATAAAATTAACCAAAGTTAAATAAGCCCAATTTATATTTAATAAGATCAAATATGTCAGCAGAAAATGGATTAATAAATATATCTAAAAATGGATTTCCTATGAAAACAAATTTTATACTGATATAACCCTTTATGCATGATTTCTTAAGAAATTATGCCTTAAATCAATGTGATTTGTTCTAAAATGATTTATTGGATTTTATAAGATATTAATAGAACTTGTGTAATCACATTGTATTGTAACACAATTAATATGAAATCTAAAATTCATTAGGATGTGTTTCATCTATATCACTTCCACATATAAACTTTTTTATTCAATATATTCATCTCTAACAGTTGATAATTCTACAGAGTTTCATTTATTACTTGTCCATGAAACTAGAGTTTTACTATAAAAATTCCAAATTGATAAGGGTATTTTCTTATACAGTATGCATCTACTAAATTCAGCATCCAATTATAAAGTTAAATTAATATCAGTGGATTTTAGAATATATTGATAAAGAGATATAGTTACTTTTAAATATCTTTGAATTCTTTCAACACCATTTAAATTATATTATTTTGGATTGGATGTAAATATTTCACAAATACATACTAAAAACATAATGTCTGGTCTATATAAAATAAGATAAAGTAAATTTATAATGATTCCTTTGTACAACCAATTATCAACCATTTTTCCTACCTCATACATATCAAGATTAATATTAGATCTCATGATAGTTGAATAAGTATTTATATTCTCAATTAAAAATTCTTTTGGTAAATCAATTATGTATTTTACTTGGTTTAATTCATTTCCAAAATATTTTGGATAAATTTAAAATCCTAGAAAGTAGTTTAACTCAACAATCACACTCATTTAAAATTCATTTTTTCCTAAGTATTCAAAACCCATTATATATTTTTTGGTTATTAAATCGAAAATAACATCATCAACATATATGTGTACCAAAAAAATATATAAGGATTAAACTATTCTAAAAAATAATGGATCTAACTTTACTATTGAAAAAAAACTTGATAAGAGAAAAGAAAATAATCTCTCATACCATTCTCTAGATGTTTTCTTAATTCTATTGAGATATTTATTAAGTTTAAAAATAGAATGTTGAATGTGATGGTCTTCAAACTAGGAGGTTGTTCCACATAAACAACCTCCATTAAAAAAATATTTAGAAATGAAGATTTAAAATATATATGAATTAAATTAAAATTCATACAAGATTCATATAATAGAATGATTCCAATTGTATTTAACAATGATATATGTAAAAAAGTTTTCCTTTTTATTTATTGTAAACTTTTACAAAATATATAGATTAATTTTTAGTGATCATACCATGATCATCCTATTTGTTTCTACATACTATTTTTATTATACTAATTAGAAAATTAGGGGTCCTTTCAAATAATTCTAATACCATGTTCCTCTTGTACGTATTTAACTTATCTTTCATAAAAAATCCAACTTTCACCATCTATGTATTCTTATATAGTTCTAGGTTCTAGATGAGGTAAAAATGAACGGAATTGAACTAGATTATATATATTTCATATAGTTATAACTCATTCACCTAAACTTCCTATTAATGTTTCTATAGGATTTCCTTTAAGATTTCCAGGTTTTCAAGGGAATTTTTTTATTCACTAGTATCAACCCTTATAAGATTTTGTTCAAGAAAATCATGTTCTAAATCGCGAATTTAATTATTTTTAAAGAGGGTTTTATGTACTATTCCCATAATATAACCAATAAACTCATCAGTTTGAGTCATTTTTTTATCAAAATGATCACTTTTATAAAACATATTAGGATTTGATTCTTTAATAGTCCTTGAAATTTTGTTGAAAACAATATATGCTTTGGAAGTGGTAAAAAAACCTTAGAAGATGCCTTCACCAACTTCTAAATCAAACATTCCAAGACTTTCCTAGGTGTTTAAGATTTAAAACTTATATCTAAATACTTTTACGAAAAGTACTTTTTTCTATTATTTTATAACTCAAATGGTATTTTCTTTAGTATATTCCTTATTAGAACACTATTAATTCCATAACATGCTATTTTAAGAGCGTCATGCCAAAAATAAGTGGTCATGTTATACTCACATAACATTGTTTTAGTGATTATTTGAAATATTTTATTCATCCTTTAAACAACGCCATTATATTCGGTGTTGTATGAGAAACAAAGTGTGTTTAATACTTTTTTAGTAGTATTAATTAAATTCAAAATTTTGAAATTATTCTCCATTATCACTTCTCAAAGTCAAACCTTTAACATCCTTTTTATTTTGCACAATTTTACAGAGATTAAAATAATAAAATAGCCTTCAAATTTAAGTATTAAAAATTAAAACAAATTAAATCCTGAAAAATAATCACCCAAAATATAGATAAATTATTTTCAATTAAGGGTTTTTGTTCTAGTAGGTCAAAAACAATTTATATGGGTAATCTCTAGAAGAATATCTATAGAAAAAAATTTAGTTGGGTCAAAATTTTGTTTGTGTTTCTTTCTTATTTTATATTTTTAACATAGTTTCTTTTAACAAAATTTATGATTAGGAAAATAAAAAACCATATGTATTTTAGATAATTTTTTAAATAATGAACACTTCAATGTACATGTCTTATATAGAAAATAAATGATTCATCATTTTCAAAATTAAAATAATTTATATTTTTTCTATATAAAGAATTAAGATCTAAACTATAGACATTTTTTTCTTGTTGATTTAAACTTGAGATATTATTCATTTAAAACAAAACAAGATTTGTTAAAAAAATAAACTGAATAGCCATCATCAAAAAGGTAAAAAATTCTTTTTAATTTTTTCTTTAAGACTTTAACATAATATACTTTTTTAATGAGGATATATTTTGGATTTCCAACTGATATAAAATTAATATTTGTTCCTCTTGAATTATCACCAAATGTGATAGAGACTCCATAAATATTGGATAGTGAGTGAACATTTTAGAAATATCCACTCATATTTTTTTAGAACCCACTACACGCGAACCATTTTTCATTATTACACATGTGATTTGTTCCCAAAAAAGATAAATTAATAAAAAATATTTTTTGGTACAAAATTATTCTGTGAGATTTAAAATAATTGGGGCCTAAATTATTATTTTTTGTTTTGTAGAAAAACCTATAGAATATTTTGGGAAAGTTTTTGTAAGAAAATATTTTTTATTTAGAAAAAACTATGGATATATTTTTTATAGATATTAGCATAATGTTATATTTAATTACAATGAAAACAAATAACATTAAAGAGTCTTGTTTTAGAAAGAGAAAAAAATAATAATTTTTGTGAAATTTGATCCTTAATCATTGAATTCGTATCCCAAATTTTCTTGTTTAAAATTTTTTTTGACCTAGAATTGTGTTCAGGTAATCTTACTCCTTAGTAAAAAAACTTATTTCATATTTGAAGTTTTGAACCACCTTATGTATTTTCTCAATTGTACTAACATGTGTAGTATATGATGTAGTAGACTTTTACAAATAATCATTGAAATCTAAAACTTGTTTTTTAAGTAATCCTCTTTAGTATTTTTTTTATTATAATTCCTGAGATTTTTTTTAGTTTTTATAATTTTCCTCTAAAATGGTATATCATTAATTTAATTATTCATATGAGAATTTTCCATTCTCGGGTTCAAACTCATGGTCAAAATAATAATAATAGTGTAACTCATATGAATGTTCCCTGAAGAAAATGTTGGCATTTTGATTAAGGGATTCACCTTAAAATTCTAAAGGTGTAAATTTGCTAAAGTATTCAGAATCACTCCATGTGGACTTCATATATTTCTTGGATTTCATCATATAATTGGTCTTATTGATGATATTTTTATTGGAATTTTTATTTTCAAGTAATTATAGATATTTTTTCATTATGTGTCCTAGATTCTTGAACTCATAAAATCTCAATTCTTTTAGGTTTTCACCATTCTTCCTATACTTGTTGAAGGGTATTCTAAAGTCTCTTATCCTGTTATGTAAAATTCTTGACTTCTAGGAAAACTGTGAAATTTAATCCTTTGATCTATAATTTCTTGAGGAATCTTCATCATCAGATGTTTCATAAGTCTATATACCTTTGTTTTCTTTTTGATATTTAGAAATATAATAATTAAAAGAGAAATTTAATTTCATTACCATTTTATATTATTTATCCTATGCTCCCATTTCTACTCCATATATCATAAGATTTACAAAGTGTTATTTTATTATAAAATTATTAACCTATGTATATTGTTTTGATAATATGTGAGATTCCACTCCACTTAGGAGGTAAAACTATTAAAACATTAATTTATTTTTCGAGATCAGTAATTGATGTTCCTATAACAAGAATATTATTCAAAATATAAGTGGGTATTCCATTACAAGGAGTAATGTTTTCACCTTTATCCATTTGGAAGGTTTCAAACATATGTTTTGTAGTATAATATCTAAGGGACTTCACATTTTATGTAATTTCATAAGAAAACGCTATAGTATTCCACATTTCATGAGTTGTTTGACATTGAGAAACTCTATTAATCTTATTTGGATTTATCCCGCATATTATATTGTTCATAGATTTAGAATATAGATTATATTTTGTTTTATTATCAGCATTCGATGTTTTTAGTTATGTATTTGGAATTTCCTAGGTCTTTACTACTTTATAAAAAACTTGTAATCCAATTTTATTAAAATAGTCAATCATTTGTACCATCTAAAAACTATAATTTTAACCATTAAAGTAAGGATCTATAAACATTGATATACCTTCTCTATTATTATCCATATCATCTATTTCAAATAATATCTTTGTCCTTAAATATTTTATATTTATGAAATCTAGATTCATATTCTGTGAACTAATTATTTTACTAGAGAATTACTAAACTGAATAGGGGTGAATTGGGTTCATAAAATTTTTATTTACTTTGAAACTACCCTCTTTAATGAATGTGAGTTTTAATATTTTTCATAACTAATAAAGGCATCAAAAATATAAAATCTTAGAAAAAAAAGATAAAATACAATGGATTTATTATGGTTTGGGGTGTATTAAATCCCTAGTCCACTCCACCAACACTCCACTGTATGAGTTTAGTGATTTTGACAATGGAAAACATTTTTCAGAGGGATCCTAGATAAGTGTAAGAGGATATAACTTGTTACACAGGTATAAGATCTTTCAACCAGGCTCTACATTTATGATAACCATCTACAATCTTAACATGATTGTATAAATGAGTGTAGAAAAAATAGTGATGATTGAACATTAAAGATTTTTTCAGTATATAGTTTCAAGAAGAAACTAACAATAGATAAAGATACATCATGTGAATATAATGATCTTCATAGCATGGATCTGGATGATATTTGGTTGTAATATATAAACTTTTAATCATAGCATGTGATCATTGTATGATATTTTTTCAATTTACATGAATTATTAGTTAGCATTATCAAAGTATTCATATACACATGCACATCACCATCTCTATATTTTCTTTTCATAGCTAACTCTCCCTATTTATATCTAATCATTGATTTTAAACACAATCATATGAGATAATTACAATCATCGAGTGAATAATTCATTAAAAATTTAACGAGACAGACTATCAATAGAATGTGTTCATTTCTTCCAAATATGGAATACACTTCTACAATGGTGATGTTAGAAATATTATTCTTCAGATCATTCCATTCCTGAAAAAACAACACTTTATACAAATCAATCGTACCTTAATTAGACAACTCCTTTTATGATATGATTAAATGCATAAAAAGACTTATCAAAATATTATACTAATATTATAAAATAAATCATCAAGATCTTCAAAATATCTTATTCTTAATAAGAAAAAAAACTAATAGCATAATTTTCATAAAATAAATTTTTAATAGGATTCACATGAAAAAAGAGATATTAGACTTCGATGTGGTGTTAAATAAAATAAATTCAATTTTGCATAGAATAATTCATATTCTTAGGAGAATTATGTTACTAAACTATGATACATAGATTTCACAACTTCTCATAGTTCTCACAAGATAATGTTTTCTGAATATCCTTTATGTAAGATAAATAATTTTCTTAACTACTCTCTGACTAAAATATCTATATTTGAATATGTGGTAGCTAATATATTCTATTTATAAGATAATATCTGGCCTAGTAAGAAAAAATTTCAACACTGAGTTATTTTGACTATGAGAAAATAGAATAAAAACTCTCAAAACATGATTGATAAATAATAAAATATTTTTTTTAGATCGAAAATTTTACTCCGCATAAGATAACACTTACAATAAGCCTAAAATAATCTTCTTTTAAATAAATAACTCATTTATTATAACAGAATAATATCTGAAACACTTAAGATAAAGTCATCAGAATAAAAATAGGTATTTTAGTATAATAAAAACACATAAAAATGAGATATATTGGAACAATATAAGCCTTTACAAAAGGTTTCTTTATATGAAATAATTATCCTATTATTTTTGTCTTATGATCCATTTTTTTTGGATTATTAATATTTTATATTATGTTCATGTTCCCTTTCTTACATTCAAATCACCATATATTCATTTGATACTCACATATGATCGTTTATTTTTACAAATTATTATTACCCTTACTAGGTGTTTGAGTTCACACCTTCTTATGTTTATATTTTCTAAGGTAATAGAGGAAATCAATATGTGAGGTATATCTAGAAGAATAAATTATATAGAAAATTTTTAGGAGATATTTAATATTGATTATAGTTTACCTAGTTTGTAGTTTAGTGGAAAAAATTTCATTTAATAGGAAATACATTTATTTATTAGTTAAAGGTTCTTATTTTTCCTAATTATTCAAAACACACTAGAACTTTTTATTCTCATGTTGTATTCATTAAGGAATTTTATGTGCAAAATATTTTAATATCATGTGAATGAGTCCTGATTTTCTATAATTAGTATCAATGGTATGATGTAGTTATTTTATGATATTTAGATTAGATAACATTATAGAAAATCATATGAACAGGTATATGTATAGAATAATATATAAAAGTTTTGGTAATGTAAATATTATATGGTTAACCTAGAAATAACAACCATGCATGGATACTAAATATAAATGTATGATCTGTAAAATACATACCTGTGGGTAATAACCCTAAAATGTTGTATTGGGTATTAACTCAATCACCACATAGTTCCTCACAATGATATCTAACTGTACACCTATTTTGACACTCTCAATGGATATGATTTGGTTAATCACATTCTTTTTACAAGAAATTATGAAGGATTTTTTATGTTAAGGAATTAGGATATAAAGTACAAGAAAACCAAACCCAAATAAACCTATATTGAACCAAGAGTGTTTTAAGTTGAACTAAAAGATAATTAGATGATTTTAAAGAATAATAAATTTCATGTTTTCATTTTTAAGAGATAATTTATGATAATTCCATTATAATGTTAATTATTCATCAACTACATTAACCTATTTTTGTTTTATCAGTGGTTGAAACCCAATGTAACCCTGTTAATAATGGATTCCATAGACAATGTGGATATTTTCCCAATGATAAACCTAATTTAATAGGATAAAGAGTTAGAAATATATTTATTATTTCAAACCAGCTATCAAAAATTATGAATAAAAAAGTGAACATAGTAAAAATCCGAGAAAAAAAAAAGAATATAAGGATGAATTATAAAGGATGATTCAGTTAAAAAGATGGTGAATGAAAGAAAATTAAATTTCTTTCACATCGAAAATGTGGGAAGATTAACCTAGGTAAATGTATCAAAGAAACTAGAATATGTTTTATCTATGATTAATGAGGTCATAGAGATACTAATTTTCAAGGATAATGATGTTCTAAATAGACATAGTTAAAGGAAAAATAATTCACCCTGAGGTACTACTAATAGTTCATTGTCTTAAATATGGGGAACTTGGGATTTTTCCAAAATAATTACCTAATGAAAGGTCTAACAAGAATGATCGGCATAACCAAATTCCATGTCCATGGTAATAAGGGAAATCCTATATAACCACAACTATTGAATTAAGTTTAGAAAATGATTTAGTGCGAGGAACACTGATCGTCCACTCAAGAACTATGGGTGTTGTATTTTTATCTTATCAACCCACATATTTTTACCTAGAATATTTTATAAGGACATAAAATTTTCACTTATATGACAGTATTATGATTTATTAATAAAAAATTCTATTGGTATTATTATTATATCCCAAGAATATAACTCCCCCTAATATATTTTTTTTGAATTTACTTCCTATATAATATATTTATCATTTATTTTGTGAAATTTTATGTGATATTAGGAATGGTTTGGACTTATCTAACAAGATACCATGATAATTTAAATGAAATGGAAAACACATTTAAAATCTTAAATCAACCTATGATCACCTATTAGTAAAATGTTGATTATACAATTCCAATAAAAATTAATCCCTTTATATTTTCATATTTGTTATAAATGATTAGAGAAAAACTAAATATATGTTATATTTATGTTATAATGGTAAAGATAAGTTCACTAGTTTAACATAATATAGTAAGGAAAAAAACTCACTATAAATAAAAACATGATTCATGTATATCTTTTAGTTACCCTTATCAATTTTTTTATTGAGTAATAATTAAAATTATGAGGATATAATTTATTTAAATTGGAAGAATGTAATGACCCATATTTTCACAAAGTATTTTTTTAAAAAAATAAATAATTTTTAATATATTTTTATATATAAAACAATAAACAAATTTAAATCCAATATTTTTTAAAATAAAATTTAACTATTATAATATAACCATTAATCTAGAAAGTTTAAAAAGAAGTAGCCATATTACGAAATCTATAAAGAAAATAAATAGCATCGAGTAGTAGAAGTATCTCTTATGAAGTTAATTTATCTATGCATGTGAGGTAAGTAATGTCACAAGAGTTTAATATAAAACAATCACAATCCAAAATTCATAATTATAATATGAGTGAAATCATATTCAAGATAAATTCAACCTTGTGGAATTTTCCCTGAATTTTTTTCCAGCGATATCACTACCCTCAAAAGCTACCAAAACATACCATATGCATAGATCTTATAAAGAAATATTTATGGGATAATTAAATATAAATTAATATGATATAATAATGTAAAAATTAATTTAAAATGTTATTTATCTAATTTATTTTCATATTTTACATTTTAACTTTTAAAGAAAAATTAATATTAATTTTCTACAAAAATAAATTTTCCTTATATTTCATATTTAAAAGAAAAGTTTATAAGGTTTATAGTTTTAATTGGAGTAAATTAACTTTATTTTAAAATAAAAAATATCAAATAACCTTATGGTGAGTTTTTTAGATTTTCTTAAATAATATAATTTTTAGGTGAATAGAGAGAAATATAGTTCTTGACAAAACCAAAAATTTTATGACTTTATAGAAAATAAATAGGTGTGTATTAAACCTATTAATTTTTAAATTTTTTATTTTATAATTAAATAATACACATTTTATAAATAATATGTTGAATTTATAGAAATAATAATTAACATTTAAGGAACATATAGAATATTTACCAATAAAAAATATTTTCATTCTTTTATTTTAATAATGTAATATTTTAGTGAAATTTGGTTTTTGATTGATTTTAGATCCTTGAAATTTTTTTATAATGAAATAGTTTATATAATTTAAATAAAATAAATGTATAATATTACCTTACATGTAAACTTTATGCCTAAAAATAAACATTTTCAAAAAATGGGTACTTAAGTGTAAAATGGACTAATGTTAAGATTTATTATTATTCTGAATTTAAATTTTTTATAATAAAATTGTTTTATTATATTGAATTTTATGGTAAATTGTTTTTATAGGTTAAAATTTTATTTTATGGCATAAAAGATATTTTAAATTAGTAACAAAACTAGTTACCGCAGTATAAACCCAAAATTGTAAAAACGGGTATCCTAAGGAGTAAAAAGCGTTACATGCTAAAAGCATTTTTGTAATTGAGTGGTTGATTATTATATTGAAAAAATTATATATCAAATCACTTATTTTCCATTTTTGGAGAAACATGACATGTTTAATATGTGCTTCCTTTATATTTAGTCGTTATGATTACCAAAATATACATTCTCATCACTTATAAAAAGGGCCCCTCACCTGCCCTTAAAGACCACTAAATGATTTCAGTTTCTTCTCAAAACTATTTAATTTTTTTTACTTTTCGTATAATTTTATTCCTCTTAATTTGTCTTCTAGTTATAATAGATTGTCCTAAGACCTCAATTTCCAAGGAATTCTATACATAACACACAAATATTTCATTGGCAGTAAATATTATTACAAACCTATTTTCCATTCTATATTAATTTTTTAATATTAATTTTATTATTCCTATATAGTTACATTATGATTTTATTTGTAATTAATATTATTATGATAGGAGAATGATTATTGACCACCGTTCTCCCTTTAAATTAATGAAAAATAAAAACATCTATCATCCGTATGAGAAGGATTACCACATCCAAAAATGAAATACTTTCATTTTACTTCAGTTCCTGACATAGATTGTCCAAAAGAGTATTTTAATTAACAATTAGTATATTTATATTTTTTTTGGATTATAGAATAATAATAATTATTTCTCCCTTATCCTATTCTAAAGAAATGATACATATGTACATACTACCACATCCACAGAATGTTGTGTTCTATCATTCATTATTGAATTTTAGGGATGGTTATAAAAATGATTTTAATGTAAAAATAATATTATTAGGAAACTATTATGCTTCTAGTAAGACATATTAGATAAAATATTAATAATATTTTCATTAAACAATCATTATAATTTTAACTATCTAGAACAAGCATACGAAGAGGAAAATTATCTCTTCATTTTATGTAATAGATTTATATTAATTATCTTATTATTATAAATATTACCAATTATGATATATCACTTCAATTAAAACTAAATAAGACTAATTTTTTCTAGGCATATTGATATTATAACTAAACCAATTCATAATCATTCCAGCCACATCAAAATAATAATAAAACAATATCATAGATGGCTATGAAAATGTTAATAATGATAATATAAGATATAAATAAGGAAATAATGTTTTTTATTTAATTATATAATTTTAATATTAAAATTAAACTCATTAACTAACATATCACCACTTGTTTACTAAAAAACATAGAAAAATTTTCATTACTAAGATCATCTTCAAGTAACATAACTAAAACATCCATTGAATGAAATTATTTATTTATAAATAAATATAAATAATAAATTATAATAAATTTAATTATTTATAATGATGAAATTTTGGAGAAGAAAAAATACCAAAGTTTGATCATGAAACTAGTTCAATATGATTATGGTTACTCACACCTAATATTGATAATAAATAATAAATAATAAATATATATAAAGAAGTATTATAAATTAGGATTATAATTGGAAATAGTTATGAATAAGGTTATAAAATAAGTGATTAAGATAGTTATGTTTTTCATATAGGAGGTTGGATTGTGTTCAAGGAAATCAAGAGAAAATATTTGGATTTTTTTCTCTAGTATACTTCTTTAAGGCATGTTTTGATAATACGAACTAATATTATTTTATATAGTGTAATTTATTACCTATAACTTATAATATCTTCAATAATTATTGATATTGAAAAATCCCCTTCAATTTATTCCCATCCTTTTTATACTATAATTTATAACTTCCATAAAATATAGGATTTTTCATAACTCAATCCAATTTCATGAGTTATATTATTTCTTCTTGAAATTAATCATTAATTTCATATGGTATACCATATTGTTATCTTGGGATACCAAATTTGATTCAAATCATCCTTATTAATGAATTTTATTCCTTTATTAAAATGAAACTATTTAATGAAAAATTCTCATCCACTTAAATGATGGTTTATCACCTATGCTCATTTTTTCCTCCTCTAACTGATGTTATCCGATAATATTTTGAAAGACTACTATTTATTAACATTTGTGACAATTATATTACCCTTTAAATTTTTTCAAAAGGATGATTTATTACCTCTTTTTATTTTTTGGGGTTTTAACTAATTTATTTTTAAAAATATTTAAAGGTTTTATCTTCCTTGATCATATATTTTATATTCTAGAAATAATTACATTTGGTTAATTGTATATTTTTTTGATCCGTTATTATATATTATCTTCAATTTTTTTAAACTTTTCACTTCCAAAATTTTATAATGGACTTTAAAATGTGACATACAATATGTTGTTTTATGAAAATATTAAAAATGTTTTCTAAAACTCCCTTATGATTTTTATTCTATTTTCCTTTTCATTTTAAAAGTGATTTTCATTCATTTGATTCATTGTCCCAGATTTACCAACTATTTATATTTATCCATTTGGTTATTGGACACGTGGTATCAAAATATTCAATTCGGTATCCCTTCTTATGTTGTATTTTGTAAAGAAATATTTCTCAAAGGTGTTTTCCATCATTGTCAGCATCCTTCAATGTTTATTTTATTAACTATGGATATATTCCTATTCAACCATCCACTTTATTTCTGTGGATTGTTTTTGGTAAATTTTTATATCCATAGTCATGAAAGAATTTTTTTTCGAGTTAACATTACTTTGATGAAATTATGGATTCTTTTTTCAATATTAGTCAATTTTCCAAAAAAACATTATTTCATAGGTGGTCCTTAAATTAATATTCCTTCAATGTGTTGGATAATATTTTCATCTCATGAGATACCATGTATGGGGCATGGGCAGTTTTCCTAAGTGTACTGTATTTTGTGATGCGTGGGACCAAAATTATGTATCCCTCTAATTAATTGGGTAATTATATTTATCTTATGAGATATTAGGTATAGTATTAAGCATTGAATATAATATACTTGGGACTTTTTACACTAGGTGATGGTTGTATTAGGCATGAATCTTGAGTTAATGTAATGATGTCATGCATTATGTTGTAATCAGAATATTTTGAATTCATAATCCTTTGATATAGGTTTTTTATGCTAAAGTCCCATGCTATGAGTCTTGTCTTATAATCCATGTTTTATTGGGTGTTAATTATATACATTCTATTCATATTACTTGGTTACATTGTCAAATCCATATGTTCATCCTTTTATCACTTTAGTTATTTTATTTTAATTTCTTATGCTTATCCTTATATAGAGTTTGATCCCAAACCTTATTATGTTTCCATT
Organism: Viscum album; assembly: GCA_963277665.1. NCBI lineage: Eukaryota > Viridiplantae > Streptophyta > Magnoliopsida > Santalales > Viscaceae > Viscum > Viscum album. The sequence continues at coordinate 1,998,817,691 of OY728151.1, forward strand.
TCCCTAGGTAATGAAGGAATGAAATACATGTGGTGTATCTATAAAATTATCATGTGTATAAAATTTTTTGGGAGATGATTAAGATTGAATATAGTTTAACAGGTTCGTGGTATATTAAAAAAATGTTTATTTGATAATAAAGACATGTTTTTTTTATTATTTGATGTTTATGTTCCCCTAATTATTCAAAATATACAATACCTTTAGATTCTCTAGTCATATTAGTTAAGGAATTTTATATTTAAAATAATTTAATATCATGTGCATGAGGAATGGGTAACTATAATGAATTCAGAAATGAAATTTATTTAACCAAATTCAAATTATAAAATTTTGGATTTTAGTTTTTAATGACATTATTGAATAAATATACATGAATTATGAAATAGATTATTTATAATCAAATATTTCTGTACTATAATTTAATCTAGTGTGTTACATTCTCTACCCCTTAAAAATTTGATCTTTAAAATTTCAATAATTTCACGTCATAAACAAATGTGGGTAGTTCATTATCATAACATCTTCGGGTTCCCATGTATCCACTTTTATCTTTTGTTTTTTCCAAAGTATCCTTATTATAAAAATCATTATGTCCTAAAAAATAGTACTCTAGTGTCAATAATATGGATAGGATCTTCACAATAAGAAAAATTAAGCTCTAATTTCTCTTCTTTAGAGGTGAGTACATGTTTCAGGTTTGGAATAAGCTTCCTCAATACTGATATATCAAACAAATTATTTTTTTAAAGGTTAGGGCCGATGCCTCATTTAAAATATAATAAAAAAATTATCAACATTAGAGAGGTTGGGTGGAATTTAAAAATGGTAATCCATGATTCCAATTCTTTTAAAAATTTCAAAATGGTTTATAACCTAAGAATTAGTTTCCCTTTCCTTCCAAATCTTTTGAAACCATTCTATAGTGACACTTTCTAGAAAATGTGATCTCCTACGTGAAATTATAGATCCTTCCTTCTGTTATTAGAATAACTTTTTCCTAGGTTTAGCTACCTTGATATGACTCTGAATAGTTATGACTTTCATTATTTTATCCTCAATACATTTTGGGCTTAAAATATTTCGTTCACCAACTTTATCCTAACAAGTTAGTGTACAACACCTTTTCATGTACAATGCTTTATAAAATGCCTTTTTGAATGCTTTAATGGATGATTTTGTTATATGAAAATTACACCAAAGGTAAATAATGATCTTCCATACATTTAAAGTCAAGTGATCTCAGCCTCATCATTTCTTATAATGTTTTATTAGTCATTTCAGAGTATCTATATAAATAAGCGTGATAAGTAGTTATCAAATGGATCTTGTTGTCAAGATCCTTTTGAAAAAATATCTAGAATTTATATGTAAACCATGGGTCCTGATAAGATAAAATAGAAATGGGTGAATTATAAAAATCATAACTTCATTGATATAGTGTTGTGTGAGTAATTCAATATGTAGATCATCCCTTATAGTAAGGAAATTCATGGACATGGTATGGTGATCAATAATAACCCATATTGATTCATTAATTTTAAGAGAATTTTACAATCCAATGATAAAGTCCATAGTAACATCATCCCACTTCTATATTTGAATAGGTAGAGGTTTCATGAATCCTTTAGGATGTCACCTCTCATCCTTTACCGGTTTATAAACTAATAATCATGATACATAATCAAAAAATTATCGCATAACATTATATCACTAAAATTTTCTCTAAAATCCATATAAATTATAGTGAAATTAGAGTATGTAGAGAACATTTATTTATAGGATTAATTTATCAATTCCCTCTTCATCTCATGTATTAATGGAACACATATCCTCATTATTAATTTTATCAAATGATCTTCATAAAAAAATATACCAAAATCCCAATACTTACAACATTAATATTAGTTTGTCAACAATTATCAACAATCAGAGATTTTTTTATCTTATCTAATAAATATAATATGGAAATATTTATTTTTGATTTTCTCCCTTACCTAATGATACCCATATCAAATATTAATAAATACATGAGTATAGTATCCTTATCCACTCTCATTTTAGTGATAAATCTATGATCATTCCCGCCCAATGCATCAAATACCTTATTTGAATTACCAAAGAAGTTGTGTATTAATAAATCACAATACGTGAGTAGATATATAAATATTCTTTATCTCATGTTGAGTTTTTTTGTGTAAATATGTATTTTATTATTTTTTGATCCATATATATCTCACATCTTTGACTACAGTGATAATGCCTCTATATTTTTAAGGTAATGATAATGGTTTCCAACTAATTATAACATGGTAGATAATTTTTTCCAGGGATATTTAACTTTCATGATGCATATTCAACAACTCTATATTTTTTCAAAAATAAACATATGATTCATTTCATCAATGCAAAACTATATATCACAAAACCATACTTTCCTGATAATAATGTCAATATCATTGCATTGACCATTCTCCTCTTCATTTCGTCAAAACATTCTTTATATTCTTTTAACAATAAGAAATTAACCCCTTTATTTTTTAACTGGGTAAATGGTTTAGATAGTTAGGATTTTTTTTATCTAATCACTAATAGTAATCTACTAATTCATGGAAACTACATATTTTTATTATTTTTAATGTATAAGTCATTATTTAACTACATTTTTCTTTTAAAGATCAACTAATATTACATCCTTTGGGTCAATATATCTATTAAAAGAAACTTCCTAAAGCTATAATTTTCACTTACTAAATTTCTTATATAACTCATTACTTATAAGAGTTTCAAGAATGATTCTCAAATGTATATTATGATTTTAAAATATTTTATACTATAAAAAGATATCATCAATAAATACCATCATGAAATTATAAAGATAATATATAAATATAATTTTCATCAGATAAATTAAAATAGAGATTTCATTACTCAATCAAATTGAATTATTATAAACTTGTGATGTTCATACCTTGTGTGAAATGACATGTTTATAATTTATTCCTTCCATACTCACAATTGATAACAAAAAAAAGTAAAGATAAATATTTGGAAAATATTGATCTCTTTCAAGTTTATCAAGTAAGTCATCAATGAAAGGTGTAGGGTACTTGTTCTTTCTAGTAATGGAATTTATTTCCCTATAATTGATTCATAACCAAATACACTCATCCTTTTTATTAAAAAAATAATAGGGTCTCCATAAGGTGAAACACTATGGTGAATTAATCTCCTATTACACAACCATTCCATTCATTTCTTCAGCTATAATAATTACCCTATGGTAATTCTTTAGGGAGTCTTAGATATAAGTTTTAGCTCAAGGATTAGTTCAATAGAAAAATCAACTTCATCGTTGGTTTTATTTCTAGTCAAATATTTTGAAAACACATCAATGTAATCCAAACAAATATTTACATATTTTAATATATGGTTAAATTTATCATACATAGGTTTATTTTTCTCTTATTATCCTATAATTATAGTAAGTAGATCAACTATAGGTGGATACAAACATGATTTATATTTTTAATTCTCCCCTTTAAATACAATGGATTCTGAACCTACCTTGATAATAATAATCTTATTCACATGGAAATAATTTTTTTTCATTATATGATGAAACTAAATATTTAAAAAGGATAATATAAAATTCAACCATATGTTTTATAATGAAGTTTGAATATAGGGTATATTTACACATCATAATAAGGATTGAATAACATATCATTTTTTAATAAGATTTCCACTAGGATTCATGATTGAAAACACACTTATAAAGGTTCTAGGGAATGATTTGATTTTCATGAAAAAATTGGATGAAATAAAAGTATGTAAATATCATTAATCAAATAATTAAATAGATAAATTTTATTATAAACTCAATTTAACTTACACCACATGTTTAGGGACATTAATTAATTTTTGTTAGTATAATAATCTTGAAATTCCCCTTTGGCGTCTTATGTTGTTGGTTCCCCTGATTTTTTTGAATTGGGTTGTATAATATTTTATCTCCCAATAGTTTATACACAACCATGAACATTCATCATTCATAATATTTTTTTAATATAAAGGGTTGAAATTTCATACATTAGTATAATAATTTATGTTTAGAGTTTTATAGAATTAGGAAATATTATAACATATCAAACCATAAAATATAAGGTGTAAACTTCATACCATTTTACATTTTATCTATAAAAAATTATTCTTAAATTTAAAATAAATTTTCAATGAAAACATGTTTCCTTATTTTAAGTTGAGTTCCCATGGTGGAAAGATAGACCTTACTATAGTTACTACTCATATTTAATACCAATGAAAAACATTTGAAAATATGGTATTGAGAAACTAAATCTTTAAAGGGGATATAAAAGTAAATAAAACATGTTAGTACTTTTGAAAATTCAAGAAAATCCATAAGAAAATTTTCTTTTTTCATAAAAAACATTGAGCTAAAATAATTATTTACCTAAAAAACTAATTTTTTTCTCAAAGCTTCAAAAAACTGCACATAATAAATCATAATGAAAAAAAATCATAATCATGAGTGTTTATTGTAAACCATGATTACTTGTGAAATCATTTTCATAAAAACATACGTTTCACCATTAAAATGTTCATAAAATTTCCTTTAGACTTAATTTATTAACATTCCTTATGAAATAAAAGAATTTGATGTAAAATAATTTTAAATCATAGAAAATTCATGTAGGTAACATGATACATTTTTTTATAATTATCCTCATAAAGTAATTACCATCACAGTTAATTACAACATTTCCCTTAGGATTTACTTAATTCATGTCATATCTCTCACTTTACCTAATGCATTGGGGAGCTAGATCGATCTCAACCATTATCATATAAAAAATCCAATAACTATATATTGATAAAAAAACGAAAAAATCATTCATATCCATCATAAAATGTCATAAAATATTATATTTAACACACATGAAAAATCACCTATAGTATTTATGTAAAAATAAGTACAAAAATAATTTTTCCCTTTTCAAACTATTAAAATTGAAAAAAATACTATAAGAAAATAAAATAAAATATTATTTAGAAACCCATGAAAAATTTTACATTAATATTACTAAATAATAATCGTCTTGAAGATAAATCAATTTTATCAACATTTAAATGTAAAAAAACATTTTTTTTCACTTTGTTAAAATTTTTCAAAAGTGACTTGTATGAAAAACATTAAAATTTTATTTTTAAAAACTTTTTGAATAATGTAAAAATTATTTAAAAATTTAAATTCGTATTACTTGAAATATAAATATGATAAATCTTGAAACATTTAAAATAACCTTGTCTTGAAAGATTAATATTAGAAAGAAATATTTTCATACAATGTTTTAATGAAAACAATCTCACGTTATCTCATATCTGGCTTCATATTTTCTCTAAATCCAAAATAATAAAATTATTTATTTGTATAATTGAATAAAATTGGTTTTATAATTCATTCCATTATAAATATTCCTTTTATTAACATTATTTATTATGTAACTAAATCTGTTAATTTGATGTTAGAAATTTTTAGTACGGTCGGTTCACATGTCCAAAATGACTTTTGTGGGTTGACTATGGTAAAAGAGATCATGGTTCTATAATATCACGAATATTAATTATGAAAAAAATATTATTATACATTAAAAAAAATTTAGAACCATACATAGAAGATAAGAATTAAAAATCAACCACATCACTTCATAGAGGTGGTGGTCCACACATATTCCCAAGAGACATCATAATAATTCAAGGGGTGGAACGTTAAGAAGGTTAGTATTATATTGTATTTAAATAATCATAATTATGAGATAGATATTATAAATATTTATATATTCATTTAATCCACTATTTTAAACATCCACATGATCTAGTGAATAAAAACTAAACTCATCACTTAGTAGAGGTAGTAGTTCATATGTACGCAAGAGCTATGTTCTCAATTACTATAAGATATAAAAGAAAAATTAAAAGGTTTAGAAAAAGAAATAAAATAAAATTATATTTAATGTAATTATTTTATTATATCAATATGGTTATATAATATTTAGATTATATGAAATAAGAAAAAAACATGAAAAAATCAGTTAAGAGTTATACCTCTTCTTTGAGAAACCTCTGTTGGCATGCACCATAATCCTTATAGGATGTAAATTTGGTTAGACCATAGCCTCTATAACACAGCGAGAATAGTTTTGAAGTTATTTTGGAAGATATTGGTCAATATAAATGACTCAACAGGTGCGAGGAATAGAGGATAGGAGGTCCCCTTTTATTGGTGAGGTGGGTATAAATCTTGAAAATATGTGAAATATTAATATATAATATTTTCATAACTCATGTGAAATGGATACATAGTGAAAAATATTATATTATAAGGTGTATAAGTTAAAAATAAATTCAAAAAAATTATACAAATTTATATTTCATTTTAATCTTCATATTTTGGTTTAACCACATAATTAACCTAATTTAACATTAAATATTGTACCAATTTTTCAAACATTAAGGAATAATAAATTAATTTAAAAATTTACAAGTGGAAAATAAACGAACCATTTATGAAATTATTAAAAATTTATCATCTATTTTAGTTAATATAAAATTTTCGTGAATTTTTCATTTTTTTAAAATAATTATTAAACATTAAATACTATTGAAATTAGATTCTATTACTATTCAAAAAATCTATTTATAAATATAGTAATAAAATAACTGAATTCAATTATAAACTATTTAAATAAAAATTATACATCATAATTATTCAATAAATTCTTGGAACATCAAAATTCATCCAAAAAATTATACTCAAAAAGTTTTTTAAAAAAATACATGTTTTTTCTACTACTTTCACAAGCATTGTTTCATCATTTCCTAAGAATTCAAGGTAATTGTTCCATCAATACAAATTTAAAATAAATTATCATAACAAACATAATTTATTCATTTTCAATTTTATCAACATTATATTTTCATATGTCATTTTTATCTTTATCAATATTATGAAAACATAATAAGTGAGAGATAGTGTCATTTTGAAATTACTCTTAACATAAAATAAAAAAAGGTAGTAATAAAAAATGTGGAACCAAAGTGAGGTATTTTATAATCTACAATGATAATTTAGAAATGATCTAATCTAATAAGAATTTAAATAATATTTTATGACCTTATCATAAAGTTATAACCTTAGTTATCTTGTTTTATCCTCTACCATGGTGAGAACTTATTATAATAGTTACTATTAATTATGACCAAAAATTAAATTAAACTCATCACTAAATTATAAAACATTTATTAAAAATATGAAATCCATTTTTTAAGATTCAATTTCGATAATTCATTGAAATTAATTTTCTTATAACTTCACAAAACACAATAAAGAAATGTTTTTTGAAAAAATACCAGTTTTAAGCATATAAAAGAGTTTATACAAAAATCATATATAATGTTGAATACCTTAGAATATATTTATTTATTTTAAATAAAATTAAACTTATTTTAATTTAAAAAATCCAAAACAAAAGAGAATATTTAAATTACATTTTCTAAATGATTCGAAAAGGAATTTTAAGAAAATTGGTATTTTTCAATATTCACAGAAAAATAAACCTTTTCAGAAATATTACATATAATTAACTCAATATTATTATGAAATTATTATTTAAAAAATTATTTCCATTTTATAAAATATTATTTCTAAAAGTGATAGAAATTCATCATAATATTCGAGCTTAAAATGGAATAAAAACCATTTTTAACAAAAAGGTATTCTTGAAGTATAAAATGAATTAATACCCATTTATTATCTAGTAACCACCATTAGATGAATGTTAACTAATTTTATGAAATATAGTATCGATAAATTTCATTAAAATCATTTATCCGTAATGACGATATTAATTTACTTTGATAAAAATGTGTTATGGACCTAAAATAATTTTTTGAAAAATTTATCCATTAATATTATATTATTTTTTTTTAAAATTGGGTTCTTATTTCCTAGGAATTCATCATAAAATTTCTATTACAAAAAAAATGCCCTAAATATATTTCATAAAGCAGTTACTTCTATTCATACCATCCAAACTATCATATGGTTTATAATAGTCATATTTAAATAATTATAATATACAAATTGTATATCACAGTTGGTTTTATTCTTGGTATTATGTTTGGTATGCATAATCAAACATATTATTACTCCTACTCTAAAATCTTTTGGTGTTATATTCTCCCCTCTATAAAAATTTTCATCCTCAAAATTTTAATTTTATTCTCTAAAAAGTAAATTATCCTAACATAGTAGTAAAATATGATATAGATTTTATTGTGAACATTAGTTTCAATGTTAAGACTAGGAAAATTATTATTTCATAAAATATAGTACATTTATAAACTCATACATCCCAATGAGTTTCTAAAATCACACCATGATAGTATAGTGTAACTTTTTTAAAGACCCTAAATTTCCATGGAATATTTTTTTCATAAATTCATGGGAATTTTACGAGTCCGTAAGAATTGATGGTGCTTGATTCTAAGTCCCGGTGTGCTCAGAATCAATTTCTAATGTTTTGTTCAGGTACATTCAGTAAAAGTACGAGTGGGTTTTAATATCTTTTGAACTGATGCATGGAATTGAAATCAGAGGGCATCGTTGAACTCGCAACACCAATATTCACTTAAGAATATTTTCACCTCGACAACAGTTGGTCAATAATAAAATTTTGTTTTTGAGTTTTCATGGAAATAAATAATAAAATAAAGTGAGCGAAACTTTATTTTATTTGAGCCACCATGTGAATGTTTGGTGGTTAAAACCTCTTCGTGGAGGTTGGAGGTGGGACCACCACACCTTAACATCCCATGAGAGGTTATGGTTATGGGGCCCACCTGAACCCAACCTTCTCTTCATGTTAATTGTGGTGGGGACAACTTGGGCTATTAACCCCTTGAAACTCCCCATTAGAGTGGAGAAACTCTCAAGCTCCAAATTAATAGGGGAGAGCCTCTTCACCTCCCCTAATTAATTCATTGTGAAAACCCCTTGAATTAATTAAGGAGAGCCTACCTAATTAATTTGTCGAATTTTCAAATCGTTCCAACAAAATTAATATGATATTCCAATCTATTATTTTGTTGGCATATTAATTTTGGTGGGAGCTTGAGGGGTGGATTATTGGGAGAAAGCTTCCAATGAAGAACGAAGAATGATGAAAGCTGAACTTCTTTGACTCCTTCCTCAAAGCTTCAAGTGTTGTGATACATATTCTCGACCAAATTCTGCATCGTCATCAACGAGCCGATGCTGCTCAGGTTTGGAAGTGTGTGGCGGACATGACGAACGATGATCATCTTCGTCTAACTTCCGCTACTCCGTCAATTAATGACAAACAATGCTCAAAGGTAGGGGGTTTACTTTTTTGTTTTATTCCATTATCTCTTCCTCTTCTTCGGATAGAATGAATTCGTTGTGTGGTTGTAAAGTAATTTTTATAAATCATACATCTTTAATGAACCAATTGATGCCACCCTAAACACGGAGGCTGCGAGCCAAACCAACATGGCCCGACCCCACCGACGATCTTGTTTATGTTGAATTTTCAGCATGGCAATGAGAAACGAGGTGATGAAGGCAACAACGACAAAGGCCTCGCTACCTATGGCCTCCACGAACCGCACCGCCCCCACGGTGCTCTGGTGCTCCGGGCCGAACCGCGGTCATTCGGCCAAACCACCCAAGCCGCACTGCCACCGGCCCCTGCCACCCGACTCCTGGCCATCGCCGGCCTCCCAGCCTCCCGATCGCCTGTCGCACCACCTGGCCGAGCCACCGGCTTGCCTGGCCGCGCGCCTCCCAGCTGCCAGCCTGCCTGGCCGTGAGCCTCCTGGTTCAGCCATGCCGCCCCATTCTGGATGCGCCGGCCACCTAGCCGTGCCCTGCCCGAACTGCGCCAGCCCGTGCTGGCTGTGCCCTGCCAAACTGGCTGCCTGCTGGCTCGCTTGACCGTGCCCTTCCGAACAAGCTTCCCACATGCCCGCCTGGCCACGCCGTGCCCGAACCAGCTCACATGTCAGCCTTCGCGCACGCCCTGCGCTCCACCCGGCCGAGCCGGCGTCCAAGATCTCTCTCGGCCACCCGGCTGAGCCGTTGACCCGACCTCCTCATGACCTCCCAGCCGAGCCGGAGTCCCGTCCCCATCGCGGCGCCCTGGCCGAACCGACCTAGCTGCACCCTCTGGGCCGAGCCGTGCCGAACTGCGCCTTCGCGATGCTCCGGGCCGAACTAGCCCTAAGCTTGGGCCGAACTGCCCTTGCGTCCTACTTGGCTAGGCCGAGTAGGTCGAGATAAACCTAACAGACCATCCCACCCAATGGGTAGGGCCAGACCCTAAGTCGGGTCGTGTCGGGCTGACCGGGTCGTACTGGACCCGTGCTCAATACCGACCCTTTATTTTCTTTGACCATATCATTGGAACTGGACTTCCATTTGACGATCTGTCAGTGGAGATGGAAATCTTGGAGCATAACCGTCCCTTTGAGTATACCCCACTAGAGTTTGGGGTTTTGTTGAGATATATTCAGGTTGGATCGTACACGAATCCGACTAGGGCCCCAGGACTAAAAGACTAATAACTCACAGACCAGGTGTCCGATTGACGCACCGTCTATTGCGTTGAGACCCCTATGATATGGAAGACCATTGAGATAATTATTCTTGGGAATTCATGGCAGTTGAAGTATCGACACTCGACATGAGGAGTGGACCCTCCCGGAATCAAGCATTATTCGTGCAAAACCCTATGGCTAGCTGTGCACTGATGAATGTTCCTGGATCCTGTGTGGGTTCAATAGCACCGATGACTGTTCCTAGATACTAGGTGGGTTTGAAAGCACTGACTACTGTTCTTGGATCCTGTGTTGGTTTGAAAGCACTGACGACTGTTCATGGACCCCAAATGGATTTGACAGCTTTGATTACTTTTCCTGGATCCTGTGTGGGTTCAACAGTTATAAATTTTCTTCCAAGATCCTATGTGGGATCGACAGAATAACTATTACTTGATCCTGTGTGTGTTCGACAGTTCTGACTAGTGTTCCCGGATCCTGTGTGGGTTCGACAGTTCTGATTTCTGTTCCTCGATCCTCTGTGGGTTCGACAATGTAGATGTTTTAGTGGCTACATTTGATCATCTCTATCTCTCTTTAAAAGTTGTATACCTGTGTTAGGTGAGTAAGTAACTTTGTGTTTTCCTGATGATTGAGATGGATCACTACATTACTTAGGTATATGTATGGGCATATACCTAAGTGGGGTTATCTGTTTATTTCATACCTTCTGGTTTATCCTTGATGGATTTTGTGAGACCTTGAGGGTATCGGGGTCCTTACTGAGTATCGTTATACTCACCCCTGCACGGGGTATGCCCGCACCTCGTTGTGTTGGATGCAAACGACGAACATCACCAACTTGGGTTGAATGTACGAGGACTGGATGGTACCCGGAGGTGGACCTCACGATGAGTCGGTACCCGGAAGAGACTGACGGGCGTGGCATGCTGAGGAGGCTATATGTACCTACCTTTCAGGTAGGATCCGCGGTGGATGATCTAGGAGTGGTTTTTCACCTTTCAGATGTTTTTTCCTTTTCATTTGTTCTTGTACTTTACAGTTGGGCTTCTATTTCCAGCCCCTTTACTTTTCAACACTCTCTTTTTATACAGTTTTACTTAGTGTTTTGTATTCAACTATGTACTATGTTGTGTGTTTTTTCATTAATAAAGGCAATGCATACCCAGTTTAGGGATTTATGCCATTAGTGCTAGTTTCCAGCCCTTAGCCTATGAAAGGTGGGCTTGGGGTAGTCACGACACGGGCCCTGGGGGACGGGTCTTGATGAATTGGTATCAGAGGAGTCTGTTCTACAGTAGAACATAGGACTCTGATATTTTCTATGAAGAAATAGTGTTAAGGGTATTGAGTGTGGTTTTCAGTTTTGGGAGTCCAGTGTTGGTGCGGTGGCCAACGTTTCCATACACCAGGACTCTGACTTCTGATTTCAAACTTAGTGCTTGAAAACACTGATTGTGTGTGTGTTTCAAGAGTTTTCTTAGTGATATCTTTAAGTTATATCACCAGGTATAACTTATTGACCATGGTGCACCTATTTCTTTACAGGACGCCTTCACACAGACATCCAGCTTGAGTTCCAAGAGTTATATGAGATGGAAGACCACCGAGCGACGATGCCTCAATGCAGGGCCCTATTACAGCGGAGGCTCCAGCGATACCACTACCCATTGAGCCACCATAGCCACTGGACCCAGCAGCAGAGAGTGAACGCCGCCTGAGCACAGTTCACGAGTTCCAGCACCGGAGACCACCTAGGTACAGGGGAAAGACGGACCTGCAGGCAGCTGAGGATTGGCTGGAGGTTGTGGTGAGAGTTTTCAGACTGGTATGGAAACCAGAAGAACTTATGGTGATCCTTATCGTGAGTCTCCTTCAGGCAACAATAGGCAGATGGTGGAGCCTGATGCTTCAGGTGCATGATAAGGCGGCCCTTCTTTGGGATGTCTTCAAGAGACTGTTTGAGGGAGAGTTTGTCCCAACCACCCTATGTGCGGTGCGGATATAGGAGCTACTACATCTACAACAATGTATCATGATGGTAGCTTAGTACTCAGTGAGGTTCACTATCTTCTCGCACTACTCCACAGATATGGTACATGACCCATTCTTCAAGGCTCGGACCTTCATGCAGGGGCTCAGGAGAGAGATCAGGTCTTCGATGATCTCCCTCAGCATCCCGACGCAGGTGGGGGTGTTGGAGAGAGCCCTCTTAGTGGAGAGTTTCCTTGCTGAGTAGTCACCAGCTGTGAGACCCACCACCAGGCATCACGTAACAGAGTTTTCTGCAGCAGGCAGTAGATAGATTTTTTAGAGGTCCAAGTAGACCTGACCATCCGGTGGATGACCATAGGACACAGGTTCGGTTGTGCGAGGCACACGAGACATAACCAGTCATTTGAGGAACATGCAGGGTTTCACATGCGGCGGGCATGGTCACATGGCTCGTGACTATCCGACCCGCCATTCGGATGATTAGAAGACAATTGGGGGACCTCACAGGTAGAGGTAGATATTCGATCAAGGCATTCCGCAGGGAGAAGGCAGACGTGGAATAGAAGCTAGTCATGCGGCTGGCGGTGGACGACGTTTCAAGGTGTTACCGCCACCACCACCAGGAGGTCCACCACGACCGTAGGGAGCAGGTGGATAGGGGAGAGCTCAACTCCAGGCATCCAAGGCCTATGATCACAGCACTCCAGAGATGAATTGAGGTACGATCTATGTCTACTCCACCATATTTTCAGTTCTTATAGACAAATGTTCCAGTCACTCTTTCATTCCCACAGTCCTCATTCAGAGCTCAGAGATTCTGACGATGCCGTTGGCCCGATCCTTACGTCTAGAGACTCCAACGGGAACAGAATCGATGATTACACACTGGTTCTAGCAGTGTGAGCTTACTCTTGGAGGTGAGAGATTTGGCTGGGATCTCCTCGTAGCGGCGTTGAGGCCTTAAGACGTCATCTTGGGTATGGACTGGTTATCTACAGTCCCTGCTCATATCGATTGTGTTAGGCACGAAGTGCATTGTGTCCACATGGATGGGACTAGGTTCAATTTCACTGGCGAGAAGGGAGCCTTTTCAGTGCAGGATAGACTTACTCGGAGGAGGGTGCAGCTGATCACTCATCAGTTGGCTTGCCTTACCCTCGAAGTAGTTGATGTGGAGAGTTCGACTTATCCTATAGTGGTGGACCAATACGCGGATGTTTTCCCTGAAGATGTTCCAGAACTACCTCTTCTTAGAGAGGTGGACTTTTACATTGATCTGTACCCCAGGACGACACCAATATCTACACTAAAATATCAGATGGCTCTCGCTGAGCTTCGTGATCTTCGGGTACTACTAGAGGACCTGCAAGAGAAGGGATTCATCCGGCCTAGTGTTTCTCCATGGGAATCCCCGATTCTATTCACCAAGAAGGCATATGGGAGCATAAGGATTTGTGTCAACTACCATAACCTAAACCAGGTGACCGTGAAGAACAAGTACCCAATCCCGAGGATTGAAAACTTCTTTGATCAGTTAAAGGGACAACGGTGGTTTTCGAAGATATACCTCAGATCAGGCTATCAGCAACTCAGAGTTTGAGATGAGGATGTGTAGAAGATGACCTTAAGATGTCAGTATGACCACTATGAGTTCTTGGTTATACCTTTCGGTGTAACCAACGCTCCAGTAATGTTCATGGGTCTCATGAACAGGATCTTACAGCCTTACCTTGATCGATTTGTCGTAGTCTTCATCGACGACATTCTAATCTACTCGACTATTGAGGAGGAGCACGCCTACCATTTTTGGGTAGTACTGGACACACTCCAAGAGCACCAGCTTTATGGTAAGCTCTCGAAGTGTCAGTTTTGGATCCGAGAGGTTCACTTTTTGGGACAAGTCATCTCGGAGGCTGGAGTTGAAGTGGATCCAGTGAAGATTGAGGTGGTAGTTTCTTGGGAGCCACCCAGGAGTGTGACAGAGGTACGAAGTTTCCTGGGTTTGGTTGGTTACTATCGGAGGTTCGTACCAGAATTTTACAGAGTTTCAATACCACTATCAGCCTTGACGAAGAATGGGAAACCCTTCGTGTGGTCGGAGAGATGCCAATAGATGTTTCAAGAGTAGAGGCAGAGGATGACTAGTTCCCCCATCTTGAGGCTTCGAGAGGAGGTCATAGGGTACGTAGTATACTGCGACACATTAGGGACCGGACTTGGGTGTGTCCTAATACAGGAGTGAGCAGTGATTGCATATGGTTCTTGACAGCTGAGACAACATGAGAAGAAATATGCTACCGATGACTTGGAGTTAGCAGTTGTCACGACCCACCCTCGGGGTCCGTGCCGTGACTACCCCAAGCCCGCCTTCCATAGGCCAGGGGCTGGCGACTAGCACCAAGGCGTAAATCCCGGTAAAAAGGGAAGGCATTGCCTTTGTAAAGTAAACAAACACCACAGAGTAAGCAAGCGGAAAGTAAACACTAAACAAAACAGAGTACAACTGAAAGTGCGGAAAAGTAAATGGGCCAGTATACAAACCCAAACTGAAAGTAAAGTACAACTCGAAAGGGAAAACAGCAACTGAAAAGTAAAAGCCGCTACTCCGAGCTGTCCACTGGAAATCCCACCTGAAGGGTGGGTACAGATAGCTCCTCTGCTCCACGGGTCCCGCCGTCCGCTCCGAGCACGTCCCGCCCAGTGGTCCACCTCCGGGTACCGTCCCGCTCTGCAAGCCTCAGCTAAGGTCAACGCTGTCCGTCGTCTGCAACCAACACAACGTAGTGCGGGAAAAGCCCGTGCAGGGGTGAGTATAAGCTACTCAGTAGGGACCCCGAGACCCCTGAAGGTCTCTCAAATCCACAAAGGATAAACCACGAAGAAGGAACAATCACGAGGTAATAACCGACACTGCTTAGGTATATGCCCATACATATACCTAAGTCATCAATTTCAAATACGCTCCAACCTCCGAGCCCAAGTACAACTCAGTCCACACAGGAAAGTAAACGTATTCCACACAGGAAAGCAAAACGTAATCTACACAGGATAGCACAACACAATCCACACAGGAAAGTAACAGGATTCAGCTCATACAAGATTTTCATTATCAAGAACGTAACTACTGAAGAGCCCCATCTCAGAAGTGTACAGTGCCCTGTCACGACTCTGAGATACTGCTCACTAACCTAAGACTGCTGAGGTACTCCTCCTGTCGAGTACTGCGGGTCTGCCGCCAACTACCGGGCGCTCCGTCCGCTGAGGGTCTGCTGCCAAATATCGGGCGCTCACCCAAATAGCCTACAGAGGTACTCCTCCAGTCGAGTACCACGGGTCTGCTGCCAACTACCAGGCGCTCCGTCCGCCGTGGGTCTGCCGCCAAATATCGGGCGCTCCGTCCACTGGGCTAGTCGACTCACTCCAAGTCGAGTCAGTCGAGCAGTCTTCAGGTCTCAGCCGGCTACACGGTCTCCGTACTCCGTATGCTCGTCTCCAGTATCGCAGGTCTGCCGCTACAACCAAGCGCACCACCTCTATCGAGTAAAACAGAAGATTCAGCTCACACGAATATACTTCTTCGGATGACGATAAAGATGATCACTGAATCATCTAAGTCGTGGGACCCACGAAGGATCGATAGGTACTAACCCCCGCAGTGACCTACACAGGATCGGACCCGCACAGGATCGGGCCCACGCAAGACCTGTAGCACTGATCCACGTAGGATCGCTGAGTGCAGTAGTCGTCGTCGTCGAATCCACACAGGATCTCTGTACTGTCGTCGTCGCAGTCACAGTAGCAGTAGTAGCAGTAGTAGCAATAGAACAGTCGTAGCCAACACTAGGGTTCCCGCACACAGCAAGCTCGTTCGGAGGGTCCGCTCCATGAGTCGAGAGGCTGATACATCAACTGTCACAAAGTCCAGAGTTGATGTATCCAAAAGTTCTGTATCGTCAACAGGAACTCAACGCAACAGACGGCGCGTCGATCGGACGCCCAGTCTGAGAGTTATTGGCATTTTCGTCCCCGGGGCCCGGTTGGTTTTTAAGGCAAAACCAACCCGACCGTACTCCACCTGCGTCCAAACCTCAGGTGGAGTATTCAAAAATATCCGTCTCACTAATAGGAACACAACACAGCTGACGGCACGCCAATCAGACGTCCGTAGCTCAAGATATGAGCATTTCCGCTCCGAAGGCCCGGTTGGTTTCGTGAACGAACCAACCCGGCCGAACTCAAAGTAATCCGAAACCTTGAGTGCGATATACCGAAACGACCGTCTCGATCCAAGGATCGCGTTTCCGCAGACGGTTCGTCGATCGGAGGTCCGAGGCTCAAGTTATGGCCAAAAGACCGAAACCGATTCGAAACGGGGGGTCCGGGTCCGGGACGACCCGGCCCGACCCCCCCTGGTCGGACCCGAACCGGGTCGACCCGACCCGGATCCGAACCGAACCGGGTCGGACCGACCCGGTCCGCTGAACCCAGCCCGGCCGGCCGGGCGGCGCGGCGGCGCGGGGGGCGCGGCAGCGCGGTGGCCGCGGCGGCCTGATGCCGCACGGAGGCGGCGCGGGGGGCAAAGCCCCCGCTTTCTGGAGGCGGCGGCGCGGCTAAGCCGCGCCCTTTGTGGAAAACGGCCCCCACGTGGGGGCCGGCTTGAAGGAAACCGGGGGGAGCCGCCTGCCCCCCCTCAATGGAACCGCCCCCCCCTCATAAAGAGGGGGGTTTTGTGCGCTGGCCGGGGGATTAATTTCCCCCGGTTTAACGCCATCCGGCCGGCCAGCTGGCCGGCCGGTTTTCTCCAACGGGACCGGAAAATCCGGTCCCCTCTTCGGCTTCCGACGCCGGCGGCCCGGCCGCCGGTCTTCTCTTCCGCCGTGGCCCGGAACCGGCCGCGGTTTTCGTCATCCGGCGCGGTGCGACGGTATCGCGCCCCTCCGCCGCACCTTGATTTCTTCAACGCGGCGCGACGGCGTCGCGTTCTTGATGTTTCATCCATGGCGCGGTGCGACGGCGTCTCGCAATAAGGATTGGGCGAATATCCGCGTGGTGCGACGGCACCACGCCACCTTGATTCATCCACCCGCAAGCAATTCAACAAGAACGATGGAGGGGGGTTCGGCCGTGTTCGTGCGGTCCGCCCCCCTCACGTTAAAATAATAACTCAACTTAAAATATTCAAATTCCTCACGTTAGTCATGCGAACCATGAGCAAGAATGGAATAAATAATCAATAAATCAACAACCCCTACCTTGGGTATAAGTTCGAGGATTCGTCAACGTCCGCGGAAGACAACGTCGCGGAGGTCGGGCGTCGCGATCGTCGTTCGTCAAATCCTTTGACGAAGAGATGCGTCCGATGTGATACGTCGTTGGCGAAACTTCTTATGTCGACGAAGGGAATCCGAGGAGGAAGCGGCGTTCCCTCTTGTTGACACGGAAGACGAAGAAGAGCGGAGCGGCGTTCTTCGTCGGAACTTGAGCGTTCTTCGTCAAGTTGAGCATTCTTCGTGTTCTTCGTCAGAGTTGAAGAAGAAGAAGAAAAACTCCCAAAAGCTCTCAAGATGGCCAAAGTGTTCTAACCCAACAAAATAAAATAAGAGCTTATTTTATTTACAAACCTAACAAAAGAATTTCAAAGGTTTGAATTTCAAAAAGATTAACTCCAATAATAAATGACTCAAGTCATTAAAGAGGGGTTAAGGGAGTTGGGAGAAGATGAAAGGTTGGGAGCTTCGTGTGGGCCCCACCACACTTAATCCTCCCAAGGGAGGTTAAGTGGATGTGGGTCCCACTTCCAACCCCCTTTGGTAGGATTTATCAAGTTAAAATAAAATTTGTTCTTCACGAATTTTATTTAACTTAAACTAAAAAGCCAAAAACTAACTTACAACCCGCAACATACGCAACTTCCAAAAATGTCTCTTTAAGCGAATATCGGCACTGCGAGTTCATCGGTGCCCTCGGATTTCAATTCCGAGCACCGGATCAAAAGTTAGGAATTCCCGCTCGTTCGTTCACTGAACGTACCCGAGCCAAACTTCGGAAATTGATTCCGGGCACTCCGGGCCTCGGAATCAGGTGCCGTCAGAAACCGCGCTCTTGTAAAATTCTAAAGAAAATTAAGAAAAAAATTCCCTTGAATTTTACGGGTCTTTACATTACTCCCACCTCAGGGCTTTACGTCCCCGTAAAGATACATCCAAAAACTAGGGAAACAAATGAGGGTACTGAGCACGCATCTGAGCCTCCCGCTCCCATGTGCTCTCCTGGAGATTCCCGTGCTGCCATCTGATGCGCACAAGAGGAATCGATCGCCCACGCAGGACCCGCTCCTGTCGATCCTATATCTCCACCGGGACCTCCGTAAAAGTTGCCCCATCGTCAACGTCAAGCTCCCCATGGTCAATGATGTGCGTCGGGTCGTGCACCCGGTGCAACTGAGGTGGTAGAGCCCGGCGATAAGCCACCTCACCAATCCTGCTGAGAATCTGGAAGGGTCCGATGAAGCGCGGAGATTACTTGCCGCCTCGGCCAAATCTCTGAATACCACGTCGAGGTGAGACCCGTAAGAAGACGTGGTCGCCATCCTCGAACCCCAGTGGGCTCCGCCTCCTGTCAGCGTAAGACTTATGTCGTCTCTGAGCTGTCCTCATCCGCTCCTGGATGACCTGGACCTTCTCTGTCGTGGCCTGGACCATCTCCGGTCCCATCAGTGCTGCAATATTTCTTCTTTGCCGATAAGAGAAATCTGGTCTCATCCCCTGGATGAACCACATTCTTTGCCTAAAACAGTCAATCCTAACATGGATGATACTAATCCATACCAAGGATGACGTCGTAAGGCCTCGACGCTACTACTAAGAGATTCAAACGTTACTCTCGCCTCGGGTTGAGTCACACTGTCGGCATCAGTGTGTGGTAACTGGGTCTCCTCCAGTTGATGTATCACAAGTGAGGGTCAAGTCAACAGAAAAAACTGGAACCTCTTAGTAACATCACGAAAGAGGACAGGAACGAAAATATCACAAAGGTATGCGTCTTTCATTTTTGCAGCTCATAATACAAGACGCCACACAAATGCAACAAGGAACCAGAAGTACAAAGGATGTATCCACTAGTTCTGCTCCTGTCCATCGGCTCCCAGAGCTCCATGATCGAAGGCCTCGGCTGCCTGAAGTTGAGCTCTCGCATGTTCACCTACTCCCTGTGGTCGCGGTGGACCTCCTGGTGGTGGTGGTGGCAGAGCCTCAAAGCGTCGCCCACCACCGGCTGTTCGTCCAGCTCCTCTGCCTCCTCCGCCTCCTCCTTGCAGACCGCCACGGTCGAACCTCTGCCTCTGCCTGGGAGGTTCTTCACTTAACTGCTGATCATCAGCATGGCGGGTCAGACAGTCACGAGCCATGTGACCTATCCCGCCACAGGAGTAACACTGCCCACTCTCGGCACGCCTGACTCTGACTCCACCCCGGCTTCCCCGCACAACTGAGCCTGAATCGTGCAGTCGGCCACTGGTAGGTCTGGTCTGCCTGGAACCCTGAGTCATCCGTCAGCTACGTGTTGCCGAAGACTCCGCTATCTGCCGCCCTGCGGTGGGTCGCTGTGCTGGTGTAGACTCAGCAAGGAAGCTCTCGATCAGAAGGGCCCGCTCCAGTACTCCTGTCTGAGTTGGTATGCTGAGGGAGATCAGCGATGCCCTGATCTCGTGTCTCAAACCCTGCTCGAAGGTCCGGGATCGGAAGAATGGTTCCCGTACCATGTCGGTTGAGTAGCGCGAGAGATCGGTAAATCTCGCCGAGTACTGAGCGACCGTCATGCTTCCTTGCCGCAGCTGTAGAAGCTCCTGGATACGCACCGCACGAAGGGTGGCTGGGACGAACTCCGAGCGGAAGAGGCTCTCAAAGTCCGTCCAAAGTAGAGATGCCTCATCGTGCACCTGGAGCATCAGGCTCCACCATCGTCCTGCTGCTGCGTGTAGTAGGCTCGCAGCGAGGATCACCATGAGGTCTGCTGGTGTCCTCACTAGCCTAAACACTCGAACCACTGCCTCCAGCCAGTCCTCTGCTGCCTGGGGATCCGTCTCCCCGCGAAACCTGGGCGGTCGCTGGCACTGAAACTCATGCAGTGCGCTGAGGCGACGTGCATCGTCAGCGGCTGCTGCTGGAATTATCGAGGGCTCGGCGGGTAGAGCTACCGCTGGTGCCACTGCTGACAAAGGGCCCTGCACCGAAGCCTCGTCGCTCGGTGGGCTGTCGTCACACTCGACTCTCGTAACCCTAGCTGGTTGCCATCGTGAGGCCATCCTGAATAGGAAACAGGTGCGCCACGGTCAAACAGTATACCTGGTGAGCTGATATAAGTAATCACAAAGAAAACTTTGAAACACACACGCAATCAATGTTTTCGTGCATTAAGTCGGAAATCAGAAGTCAGGGTCCTGGTGTACGGATACGTCGGCCGCCGCACCAACACTGGACTCCCTGGCCTGATAACCACACTCAATACGCTAAACATTATTGCTTCACATAGAAAAGATCAGAGTTCGCGGTAGAACCGAATTCCTCTGATACCAATTTGTCACGACCCGCCCTCGGGGTCCGTGCCGTGACTACCCCAAGCCCGCCTTCCATAGGCCAGGGGCTGGCGACTAGCACCAAGGCGTAAATCCCGGTAAAAAGGGAAGGCATTGCCTTTTTAAAGTTAACAAACACCACAGAGTAAGCAAGAGGAAAGTAAACACTGAACAAAACAGAGTACAACTGAAAGTGCGGAAAAGTAAATGGGCCAGTATACAAACCCAAACTGAAAGTAAAGTACAACTCGAAAGGGAAAACAGCAACTGAAAAGTAAAAGCCGCTACTCCGAGCTGTCCACTGGAAATCCCACCTGAAGGGTGGGTACAGATAGCTCCTCTGCTCCACGGGTCCCGCCGTCCGCTCCGAGCATGTCCCGCCCAGTGGTCCACCTCCGGGTACCGTCCCGCTCTGCAAGCCTCAGCTAAGGTCAACGCTGTCCGTCGTCTGCAACCAACACAACGTAGTGCGGGCAAAACCCATGCAGGGGTGAGTATAAGCTACTCAGTAGGGACCCCGAGACCCCTGAAGGTCTCTCAAATCCACAAAGGATAAACCACGAAGAAGGAACAATCACGAGGTAATAACCGACACTGCTTAGGTATATGCCCATACATATACCTAAGTCATCAATTTCAAATACGCTCCAACCTCCGAGCCCAAGTACAACTCAGTCCACACAGGAAAGTAAATGTATTCCACACAGGAAAGCAAAACGTAATCCACACAGGATAGCACAACACAATCCACACAGGAAAGTAACAGGATTCAGCTCACACAGGATTTTCATTATCAAGAACGTAACTACTGAAGAGCCCCATCTCAGAAGTGTACAGTGCCCTGTCACGACTCTGAGATATTGCTCACTAACCTAAGACTGCTGAGGTACTCCTCCTGTCGAGTACTGCGGGTCTGCCGCCAACTACCGGGCGCTCCGTCCGCTGAGGGTCTGCTGCCAAATATCGGGCGCTCACCCAAATAGCCTACAGAGGTACTCCTCCAGTCGAGTACCGCGGGTCTGCTGCCAACTACCAGGCGCTCCGTCCGCCGTGGGTCTGCCGCCAAATACCGGGCGCTCCGTCCACTGGGCTAGTCGACTCACTCCAAGTCGAGTCGGTCGAGCAGTCTTCAGGTCTCAGCTGGCTACACGGTCTCCGTACTCCGTATGCTCGTCTCCAGTATCGCAGGTCTGCTGCTACAACCAAGCGCACCACCTCTATCGAGTAAAACAGAAGATTCAGCTCACATGAATATACTTCTTCGGATGACGATAAAGATGATCACTGAATCATCTAAGTCGTCGGACCCACGAAGGATCGATAGGTACTAACCCCCGCAGTGACCTACACAGGATCGGACCCGCACAAGATCGGGCCCACGCAGGACCTGTAGCACTGATCCACGTAGGATCGCTGAGTGCAGTAGTCATCGTCGTCGAATCCACACAGGATCTCTGTACTGTCGTCGTCGCAGTCACAGTAGCAGTAGTAGCAGTAGTAGCAGTAGAACAGTCGCAGCCAGCACTAGGGTTCCCGCACACAGCAAGCTCGTTCGGAGGGTCCGCTCCACGAGTCGAGAGGCTGATACATCAACTGTCACAAAGTCCAGAGTTGATGTATCCAAAAGTTCCGTATCGTCAACAGGAACTCAACGCAACAGACGGCGCATCGATCGGACGCCCGGTCTGAGAGTTATTGGCATTTTCGTCCCCGGGGCCCGGTTGGTTTTTAAGGCAAAACCAACCCGACTATACTCCACCTGCGTCCAAACCTCGGGCGGAGTATGCCAAAAGATCCGTCTCACTAAGAGGAACACAACACAGCTGACGGCACGTCAATCGGACGTCCGTAGCTCAAGATATGAGCATTTCCGCTCCGAAGGCCCGGTTGGTTTCGTGAACGAACCAACCCGGCCGAACTAAAAGTTATCCGAAACCTTGAGTGCGATATACCGAAACGACTGTCTCGATCCAAGGATCGCGTTGCCGCAGACGGTTCGTCGATCGGAGGTCCGAGGCTCAAGTTATGGCCAAAAAGACCGAAACCGATTCGAAACGGGGGGTCCGGGTCCGGGACGACCCGACCCGACCCCCCTGGTCGGACCCAAACCGGGTCGAACTGACCTGGATCCGAACCGAACCGGGTTGGACCGACCCGGTCCGCTGAACCCGGCCCGGCCTGCCGGCGGCGCGGCGGCGCGGCAGCGCGGCGGCACGGGAGCGCGGCAGCGCGGCGGCGCGGGGGCGCGGCAGCGCGGCGGCGCGGGGGCGCGGCAGCGCGGCGGCGCGGGGGCGCGGCGGCGCGGGGGCCGCGGCGGCCTGATGCCGCACGGAGGCGGCGCGGGGGGCAAAGCCCCCGCTTTATGGAGGCGGCGGCGCGGCTAAGCCGCGCCCTTTGTGGAAAACGGCCCCCACGTGGGGGCCGGCTTGAAGGCAACCGGGGGGAGCCGCCTGCCCCCCCTCAATGGAACCGCCCCCCCTCATAAAGAGGGGGGTTTTGTGCGCTGGCCGGGGGATTAATTTCCCCCGGTTTAACGCCATTCGGCCGGCCAGCTGGCCGGCCGGTTTTCTCCAACGAGACCGGAAAATCCGGTCCCCTCTTCGGCTTCCGACGCCGGCGGCCCGGCCGCCGGTCTTCTCTTCCGCCGCGGCCCGGAACCGGCCGCGGTTTTCGTCATCCGGCACGGTGCGACGGCATCGCGCCCCTCCGCCGCACCTTGATTTCTTCAACGCGGCGCGACGGCGTCGCGTTCTTGATGTTTCATCCATGGCGCGGCGCGACGGCGTCGCGCAATAAGGATTGGGCGAATATCCGCGTGGTGCGACGGCACCACGCCACCTTGATTCATCCACCCACAAGCAATTCAACAAGAACGATGGAGGGGGGTTCGGCCGTGTTCGTGCGGTCCGTCCCCCTCATGTTAAAATAATAACTCAACTTAAAATATTCAAATTCCTCACGTTAGTCATGCGAACCATGAGCAAGAATGGAATAAATAATCAATAAATCAACAAACCCTACCTTGGGTATAAGTTCGAGGATTCGTCAACGTCCGCGGAAGACAACATCGCGGAGGTCGGGCGTCGCGGTCGTCGTTCGTCAAATCCGTTGACGAAGAGATGCGTCTGATGTGATACGTCGTTGGCGAAACTTCTTATGTCGACGAAGGGAATCCGAGGAGGAAGCGGTGTTCCCTCTTGTTGACACGGAAGACAAAGAAGTGCGGAGCGGCGTTCTTCGTCGGAACTTGGGCGTTCTTCGTCAAGTTGAGCGTTCTTCGTGTTCTTCGTCAGAGTTGAAGAAGAAGAAGAAAAACTCCCAAAAGCTCTCAAGATGGCCAAAGTGTTCTAACCCAACAAAATAAAATAAGAGCTTATTTTATTTACAAACCTAACAAAAGAATTTCAAAGGTTTGAATTTCAAAAAGATTAACTCCAATAATAAATGACTCAAGTCATTAAAGAGGGGTTAAGGGAGTTGGGAGAAGATGAAAGGTTGGGAGCTTCGTGTGGGCCCCACCACACTTAATCCTCCCAAGGGAGGTTAAGTGGATGTGGGTCCCACTTCCAACCCCCTTTGGTAGGATTTATCAAGTTAAAATAAAATTTGTTCTTCACGAATTTTATTTAACTTAAACTAAAAACCCAAAAACTAACTTACAACCCTCAACATACGCAACTTCCGAAAAGGTATCTTTAAGCGAATATCGGCGCTGCGAGTTCATCGGTGCACTCGGATTTCAATTCCGAGCACCGGATCAAAAGTTAGGAATTCCCGCTCATTCGTTCACTGAACGTACCCGAGCCAAACTTCGGAAATTGATTCCGGGCACTCCGGGCCTCGGAATCAGGTGCCGTCAGAAACCGCGCTCTTGTAAAATTCTAAAGAAAATTAAGAAAAAAATTCCCTTTAATTTTATGGGTCTTTACAGCAGTAGTGGTCTTTTCCTTGAATATGTCGTGGCACTATCTGATGGGAGAGTGTTTCACAGTCTGCTCTGACCACCCGAGTCTCAGGTATATCTTCTCTCAGAAGGAAATAAACCTGATATAGTGACGATGGCTTGAGTTCCTCTAGGACAATGACTTCGAGATAGTCTACAATCCTAGAAAGGGGAATGTTGTAGCAGATGTACTCAGAAGGAGAACTGGTATATAGCTGCTAGGTGAGGCGATGGAGCAGCTAGCCGCTTTGCAGATGTCCTGTGTGGATAGATATTGAGCATCTTTCCTTCAGTCTCTTATAGTCACTCCCCCACTTCTTCAGCGAGTTAGGGAGGCACAGCATGGAAACGCTGACTGTAAGAGACGGCGTGCTCAGATATCCACAGGGTAAGCACCTGATGGATTTTCTGAAGGTGGGATCATGTCATCCTCTTCATAGGACATAATATTGTGCCAGTGTCACTTCAGGAGGAAGTGTTGAGGTAGTTCCACACAACCTCTCTAGTGGTATATACAGGAGTGGAAAAGACGTACCAAGACCTTCAATGATATCATTTGTGGCTAGGTATGAAGAAAGCAGTTTCAGAATTTGTCTCTCGATTCCTCACTTGTCAGCAAGTGAAGGAAGAGCACCAGGTACCAGCAGGCTTGGTTCAGAAATTAGAGGTCCCAGAGTGGAAGTGGGATGGGATATCCATGGACTTTGTGACATGTCTTCCACGTACATCCAGGGGTCACGACTCGATTTGGGTGATCATTGAACGACTCACCAAGTCGACCCACTTCCTATCGATCAGGGAGCGTGGGTCAGTAGAGATCTTGGTACGCCTCTAGGTGCAAGAGATTGTGCGCTTACATGGAGTACATTCTTATATTGTCTCCGATCATGATGCATGGTTTACTTCCCAACTATGGAAGGGGTTCTAGGAGGATTTCAGGAGGCATCTTCATCTGAGCACCACCTTCTATCCTCAGATGGATGGTCAGACTGAGCGGACCATTCAGACCCTCGAGGAAATGTTTTGTGCTTGTGTCCTCTAATTCGGTCACAGTTGGGAGGATCACTTACCTTTGGTGGAGTTTTCCTAAAAAAACACCTATCACTCCACCATTGGGATGACACCTTTCAAGGCGTTATACAGGTGACCTTTTAGATCACCCTTGTGCTGGACAGACCCAGGGGAGTCAGCACTCGTGGGACCAGAGATGGTATGGGCTACCACAGAGAAGGTGCAAATCATCCAGGAGCAGATGAAGACTACACAGAGAAGGAAAATGTAGTATGCTGATTGGAGGTGGAGGCCTCTGGAGTTCGAGGATGGTGACCATGTATTTCTATGGGTCTCACTCCGACGAGGTATACATAGATTTGGCTGAGCCAAAAAATTATTTCCATGATTCATCAGACCTTTTTAGGTCTTCAGTAGATATGTATAGGTGGATTAAAGCTTAGCTCTTCCACCTCAGTTGCACCGGGTGCACGAAGTATTCCACGTATCCCAGCTGAGGAGATAGGTGCATGACCCTTCACACATCATCGACTATGGGGAGATGGACGTCGACGATGGGGAAACTTTTACGGAGGTTCCAGTGGAGATTGATGATTGATAGGAGCAGGTCCTATGTGGATGGTCGATACCTATGGTGCGCATACACTGGTAGCACGAGGACCTCCAGGAGATCACATGGGAGTGGGAGGCTCAGATGCATGCTCAGTACCCCCATTTTTTTCCTTAGTTCGAGTTATAGCTTATGGGGACGTAAATCCCTGAGGTGGGGAGAATGTAAAGACTCAGAATTTCTGTGGATTTTTTTTCTTAAATGCATGGGAATTTTATTTGTCTGCAAAAATTGACGGCGCTTGATTCCGAGGCCCGGTGTGCCCATAATCAATTTATAAATTTTTGTTCGGTTATGTTCAGTAAATGTATGAGCGAGTTTTTATAACTTTTGAACCGGTACTCGGAATTGAAATCCAAGGGCACCATTGAACACGCAGTGCTGGTATTCACTTAAGAAGACATTCACCGCAATGGTAGTTGGTCAAGAATAAAAGTTTTTTTTGAGTTTTCATTGAAAATAATAATAAAATAAAGTGAGTGAAACTTTATTTTATTTGATCCACCATGTGAATGTTTTGTGGTTTAAACCTCCTCATGGAGGTTTGAGGTGGGACCACCACACCATAACCTCCCATGAGAGGTTATGGTGGTGGGGTCCACCCAAACCAATCCTTATCTTCATGTTAATTATGGTGGGGACCACACTGGTTTTTAACCCCTTGAAACTCCCCATTAAAGTGAAGAAACCCTCATGCTCCAAATTAATACGGTAGAACCTCTTCACCTCCACAAATTTATTCCTTCTGCCAACCCCTTGAATTAATTAACGGGAGCCTACCTAATTAATAAGTCCAATTTGAAAATCGTGCCGACAAAATTAATAGGATATTCCAATCTATTATTTCATTGGAATATTCATTTTGGTGGGAGCTTGAGGAGAGGATTATTGGGAGAAAGCTTCCAATGAAGAATAAAGAACACCGACCTTCATTTACTCCTTCCTCGAAGATTCAACTATCGTGAGACGTCTTCTCGACCAACTTCCACATCGCTGTCAATGAGCCAACACAACTCGTGTTTGGAAGTGCGTGGCAGACACGATGAACGACGATCATCTTCGTCTATCTTCCGCGACTCCGTCAACGAACAACTAATGATGATCAAAGGTAGAGGGTTTACTTTTGTGTTTTATTCCTTTTTCTATTCCTCTTCTTCTGGTAGAAAGAATTATTTGCATGGTTGTAAAACAATTGGTTTACATTGTACATCTTTAATGAACCAATTGATACCACCCTAAACGCGGAGGGTGTAGGCCAAACCAATATGGCCCGAAACCTCCTCCAATCTTGTTTATGTTGAACTTTCATCATGGAAATGAGCAACAAGGTGATGAAGGTTGCAACGAAAAAGGACGTGCTACCCACGGCCTCTGCGAACCACATCGCCCCCATGGCTCTCCGGTGCTCCGGGCCGAACCACAGTCCTCCGACCTAGCCACCCCAGCCCCACTGCCACCGACCCGCGCCACCCGGCTCCCGGCCGCTGCTGGCCTACCGGCCTCCCGGCTGCTTGTCGGCCTACTTGGTCGAGCCACTGGCTCGCATGGCCATGCGCCTCCTGACCGTCGGCCCGCCTGGCCGCGCCCTCCTGGATCGCCCGTGCCAGCCCGTGCTGGTCGTGCCCTGCCCGAACCATGCCAGACGCCTAGCTGCGCTCTGCCCGAACCGCGCTATCCCGCACTGGCTGCGTCCCACCGAACCGGCCACCCGCCGACTCACCAATTTGTGCCCTTCTGAACCAGCCGCTCATCGGCCCTCCTGGTCGCGCCCTACTCGAATCGCGTTGTCCCGCCTGACCACGCCCTGCCCAAACCGGGTCACTTGTCGACCTCCGCATGCGCCCCGCACTCCACCTGGCCGAGTCGACATCCCGGATCCCGCTCGGCCTCCAGGCCGAGCCGGTGACATGTCCTCCCCACAACCTCCCGGCCGAGCTAGAGTCCTAGTCCCATCGCGATGCCCTAAACGAACCGTCCTGGCCATGCCCTCCGGGCCGAGCCGCACCTTCGCGACGCTTCGGGCTGAACTGGCCCCGGGCCCGGGCCTAACTACCCTTGCGGCCTACTGGGTGGGGCCCAGCGGGTCGGGCTAAACCTAACAGGATGGCCTGCCCAATGTGTCGGTCTTGACCCTATGTCGGGTCGGGTCGGTCCAACCGGGTCGGACTGGACCCGGGCCCACTACCAACCTTTTATTTTCATTGACCATATCTTTGGAACCGAACGTCTGATTGAAAATCCGTTCGTGGTGATAGAAATCTTGGAGCATTACCATCCCTTTCAGTATACCCCACTGGAGTTTGGGGCTTAGTTGAGATATGGTCAGGTTGGATCGTACACGAATCCAACCAGGCCCCCGGGAGTAAAAGGCTAATAACTCATTGACCGGGCGTCCGATTGACGTGTCGTATGTTGCGTTGAGACCCCTATGACATGGAGGACCTTTGTTATACTTCTTCTTGGGAATTTGTTGTAGTTGAAGTATCGACACTTGGATTTAGGAGAAGACCCTCCCAGAATCGAGCATGCTTCGTGCAGAACCCTGTGGCTGGTTGTGCACTGACAATTGTTCCTGGATCCTTTGTGGGTTCGACAACACCGATGACTGTTACTGGATCCTGTGTGGGTTTTACAGCACTGACTACTGTTCCTGGATCCTGTGTGGGTTCGACAGCACTGATGAATGTTCCAGGATCCCATAAGGATTCGATAGCTCTGACTACTGTTCTTAGATCATGTGTGGGTTTGACAGTTCTGACTTATATTCTTGGATCCTGTGTGGGTTCGACAGAATAACTGTTCATGGATCCTATGTGGGTTCGATAGTTCTGACTTCTGTTCCTAGATCCTATGTGGGTTTGATAGAATAACTGTTCCTGGATCCTGTGTTGGTTCGACAGTTCTGATTTATGTTCCTATATCTTGTGAGGGTTCGACAGAATAGATGATTAAGTGGCTATCTCTGATCATCTCTATCTCTCTTCAAAATTTGTATACCTGTGGGATTTGAGTCAGTAACATTGTGTTTTCCTCATGATTTAGATGGATCACTATATAACATAGTTATATGTATGGGAATATACATAAGGGGGGTTATCTGTTAATTTCATACCTTGTGGTTTATCCTTGTTGGATTTTGTGAGACCTTGAGGGTCTCGGGGTCCCTACTGAGTATCATTATACTCACCCCTGCAAGGTCTATGCCATCACCTCATTGCATTAGATGCAGATGAGGAAAAATGCTGACCGGGTCTGAGTGTATGAGGACTAGATGATACCCAAAGGTGGACATCACGACGAGTCGGTACCAAGAGGAGACCGATGGACGTGGTGTGCTGAGGAGGCTATTTGTACCTAACCTTCAGGTAGGATCCGTGGTGGATGATCCGAGAGCTGTTTTTCAACTTTCGGCTTTTTTTCCTTTTCAGTTGTACTTATACTTTACAGTTGGGCTTGTATTTCCAACCCCTTTACTTTTCAGCACTCTCTTGTTATACAGTTTTACTCAGTGTTTTGTATTCAGCTGGGTACTTTTTTGTGTGTGTTTTCAGTTATAAAGGCAATGCCTTCCCAGTTTTGGGATTTACACCTTTGGTGCTAGTCACCAGCCCCTGGCCTATAGAATGCGGGCTTGGGGTAGTCACAACACAGGCCCCGAGGGATGGGTCGTGACAACTTTTTTCATAAAACTCAATATATTTGGGAAATTATTTTACCTTAAATGGAGAGATTTTATGAAAATGTGTTTACTTGAATTCATTCCACTTCCTAAGGGGGATTTCATCCTTCCTCTATGCTTCAATAAGTTTTGACTTGCATATTATCTCTTATTCCAATAGATGATTTATTTGACGAATTTTTTATTCTTGAAAAACTATAATTAACTATAAATAGGTCATAAGATCCATACAAGTATGAAATGTTATTCCTCGTTTTTAAATTCATTAACCAAAAAAAAAGGTTAGAAAAAGATAAAAAAAAATCCAATATGAATAAATAGTAATTTAATCTTTAAAGCCTCAATTGAAACATCCAAACTCTAACTTAAATAATTCCATAAATAACTAAGCTTAAAAGTCTTCAAAATATTCTAGACAATTACTAAATCCTAAATATTTTAATTATTTTATAACATATTCATCCAAGATAAACATAAAATTTATCTCCAATTAATAATAAATACTCATAAAATGTCATAACAGAAAAATTTATTCCCTTATCATATAATCATAAATATATTAAAATCTATTACATAAATAACCAAAAAACCATAATAAAATCATACATTCCACTAAAAGATAATTCAACCTCTATTTGTCAGATAAAATACCTTCTTATCCAATTTATTTACTTAATTTAATTATATAATGTTTCTATTATAGTGAATGTATTTAAAAATAACATTATCCACTTATTCTCCAAATCACTTTTCAATGCCATAGTTTTATATTTCATACATCATATGATACCAAAATGTAAGAACCATTTTTTCACAATTAAATATTATTGACAAAACATAAAATATAATATTACCCCTAAGGGTTATCAATAAATTTCAAATTATTTACAAAAAACATAAAATAATTATTTCTCAGATAACATTTTCACTAAAACATAGGAAAAAAATTAATGGTTACATATATCATTAACATTTATTAAAACTCAATAACTGTCTCCTTAATTACTACTATAATATAAAACCTCAAAATGGGTATATTTGTCTTTTAACATATGGTCAAACCTAGACATATTAACATATGATAAAGTCTAAAACTCTTAAATATCATTTCTCTATAACATTCTAACCTGTAAAATTATATTAACCGTTCCTCTAATACAAACTCAAAGGACGATACCATAGTCAACCCATTATTATGTGTTTAATATAAAGGATTGAATTTTATAATATTCCAATAATCTTTTAGGTTTATAGTTTCATAGAATTATGAAAAAATATTAAATATAAAACACTTAAAACACAAGTTGGACACTTCAACTCATTGTCATTTTCTTCTCAAAAAACGAGATTATTATATTTAAACTCATAATTAATTCATAACATTTTGTCTTATTTTAAGGTGAATCCCCATAACAGAATTACAAACCATGAAATAGTTACAACAAAAACATAAGACCTACGATTTGTTTTTTGAAAATTTGGGAAGATAAAAACAAATCTTAGTAAGGGATGTTAAAAAAGGAAACATGTTAGTCTATTTGGACATTCTTGAAAACCCATAACAAAGTTTACCTTCTTAATAATAATTATTGATATAAAATTATTATTTTTTAATGAAAAAGTAAAATTATTTTTCCAAATATTTATAAAATATATCATAAGAAATCATAACTTCTAAATCATAATTATGAGGGTTTCTTGGAAAATATTTGTACTCCAAAAAACATTTTCATGAAAAACATACCTTTCATCCTCAAAAGGTTTATAAGCTTTCCTTTAAAATTAATCTCATTTGCTTACCTTAGGAATTCAAAGACTTCCAAGAAAAATATTGTCAATCATATAAATTTATGTATGTTCCTTCTGAATTTATCCTTAAAATTCCAATTATATAGGAAAACCCATCATGGTTAATTGAAACATATCCCTTAGGAGTTACTTAATTCATGTTAACTATGTTACTTTTCCCAATGAATTGTAGAGCTATACCGGGATCATCAGTTATCATATAAACTGTAAAATAACCATTTCATGATAAAAATATATAAAATAATTGATCGGTATAATAAAATATAATACACTATTTTTTTAAAAACATATTGAAAAGGATTTTTAGGCTTCATGATTAAAATAATTTTTCCTTTTTAAAATATTTATAAATAATTCCTAGAAAATAGGAAATAAAATAGTCATTGAAAAACTATGAAAACATGTTTAGTGATATTCTTAAATAATAATTTCCATGAAGGGAGTGAAATTTTCTTATTCTTTATATGTTAAAAGACATTCTTTTGGAATTTTTTAAAAATAGTTAAAAGTTACTCGTATGGTAAAAGTTAAAAAAAATCTATATCCAAACTCTTTAAATAAAAGTAAAAGTTGTAGTCCAAAATTTCCTTCAATGATATTTGAATTATAAAAATTAACATTCTTGAAATATTAATTGTGTAAAAGATAATTTTACCATTTTTTTTATTTTTATTGTTTTTTTTAACAGATATTGTTGAAGGAAACATTAAGAATAATAGTTTTGACATTTTTTAAAAGCCAAAATCAAAAATTAAAATAAAAAAATTTAAATGCTGTTCCAATATAAGTTTTTTAAGAAAATAAACATTTAAAATATCATTCCTTGTAAAATTTATAATGTTAACTATTATGGAAACAAAAAAAGTAATTAATATTTTCCACATCGGTTCCATAATAAAACCAACATGGAAAAATTCCCATAGGAATCAAGATATCATTTTTTCTAAAAAACCAACATGGAAAGTAACTTTTAACATCAATTTTTACCCAAAAAGTAAGTTAAAAGTATTATAATTATGATTCCACGTCAATTTATAAATAATAGACTACAAAATACAAATTTTTTTAAAATATGTATTACATTATAGGTGCCAAAACAATTTTAAACCCTATAAAAACAAACATAAAATATGAAATTTAAGAAGAAAATGATTATCTAAATACAAATTTTTAAAACATTTATTAAATATGACACACCAAATAATTTAAAATTTAACCATTCATAAAAAATATTTTTCATATCAACTTAAAATATGGGTAAGGTATTCATTAATATATGTCTCAATGTAATTGAGAATATATAAAAACAATGAATCTTATATGATTAAAAAATAAAATATTTTGATATAAAAAAAATAATTTGACTTACCTTATTGAATTTATCTATCTCTCCAGTTTTGATTATCTAAAACATGAATCTAAAAACATAATAACCACCTTCCACCCTTCCTTTTTGACAATTAAACGACAACTATTAAACATTTAATTAAAAATAAAACCCAATATATATATTTATATAAGATAAGAGAAATATTATCTAATATAAAATATATTTACTATTAATTTTACATATTTGATTTTATTTAGATCCTTTAGTGACAAGTGATAATTTTTAAGCTTTCTCTGTAACCTATCTTTTCAAATATTAAATATCAAAGCATTTATAAACAATAATAATTAAAAATAAATAACTTATAAAAATTAATAAAACATAATTGTTTAAAAAATTTCTAAAATTTTTACGAACTCCACCAAATATAGAGAAAAACCAATATAATAACTACGAATAAAACTAGTTTTATCTAGCACTAGGGATTTAACAACACTAGATAAAAGTGTTGTTAATAATCCCCTTTGTTAGCACTAGAAAAATCGCTATTATATGGGGTATTTGACTAGGCTAAAAAGCACCCTTAAAGGGGTTCCTATCAGTGCTTGTAAAAAAGTGCTAATAAAGACCCCCTTTATCTGTGATTTTTTAAAAGTACTAATAAAGGGTATATTTCAAAAAAATTAAAAATTATATATCGAGATATAAATATATTTATATTGATATAAATAAAAAAATATATTTTTTTAATTTTTTTTATAAGGGTAAATAGGAATTTACACTTTATATATAAGATATTTAGTGAATATGGCATATAAAATAATTAAAGAAATATTTTTTAATGAATAATTTTCTAATAATTATCAAATAATGGCTATTTAATATAAATTTTAAGATAAAAAATCAAAAAATCAATAAAATATCTAAAATATGTTGAAAGTGTAACTCAATATTCATGCGGCCATAACTATTGAACTTAGCATCCGTTTGAGCTCCACCACATATAAAATTGAATCTTGATACGTGATTTATGTCATTTTGAGTAGGGGAACCGTGATCAAATTTTTAGGCCCAAAAGTCCCAAATGGCCTCCCATACTAAGTTTTTAGTTGGGTTACCCCAATTATTTAACATTTGATGAAATTTAGGCCTTGTTTAAGGGGTTATTTTCTTCCAATTTTTAGTGGGGACCAAATTTATTCCCAAGGAATACATTCATATTAATATTATGGTTTTGAAAAATTTTCATTTTTCACAATTTTGTTTTATGAATAATTAAAAATATGCATTTTTTTATATTTACATATAATTAATCACTTTTAAAAATACATATATCAAAATATTTTCTAGAAAGATATTTTTAAATTTATAATATTAATATTTATTATAGGTTTTATGAAATTTATAAAATTATCCATTTTATTTATGTAAAGACCCCAAACCCAGTTGCTCAGAGCTGGTGCCTTACTTCAATACATCGGTATATAAACAAGGAAGATGTATCCTGAAGGACCAAATATTTAATAGTTTTGAAAAATAATATTATATATATAAACTTTACATTACAACATGAAATGAAATACAATATATCATATTCTTTTGAATCACACATAAACTCCTAGATAATCCCTAAAGGTCATTCATAATAAAAATATTTACATCTTGGGGAATAAATAAAACTTAAAAAAGGGTTGGGTTCAAATGATCAGTAAGGGTAATAAATATAGAGGAAGAATTAATAATAAATAAGGAATGGAGAATAACTGAAAGCACATGCCATTAAAAGTAAACATGAGCATAATATGTTAGAAATATAAACTTATTAAATAATTCCATAACAATACTTAACCATGGAAATTCTACTAGTCGAATAATCACATGGACTATAAATTATTATTTTCATAATAAGGTAATGCATAGTGTGGGGAATCATAAGCATACCATTAAGGCCACATTCCAATACCATACATAAAATGGTAAAAACCGAAACTAGTTTGTCTCATGAGACCTACCGATGCACTGGGGGCTATAGTGGGCCCCACAAAAAACTTACTAAGTTCACTTAATTACTAAAATTAATGGAGATAAACATAATAAACATATAGATTCATATTTAATCTTAAATATGAAATGTTAATAACTTTCCCCAATTAGTAAACATTAACACCAACTATTCAGAGTAATATGGTTAATGGTATCAAGATTGCACATCCACAGTCAAAATAATCCTAAAAATTCAATAAAATATGGTAGATGATATCATAAAATATTAATCCCAATTAAAAATATTAATCAACCATATTTTTTTAAATAATATAAAATATTCTTATAAAATCATCGAGTAATAATTGATATAAATACTCTATTGCTTTACAAAGAATAGTTTTTTTCCTGTAAAATCATTATATAAAACCAGAAGTGAACTAAGATTGTTTTTTCATTATAAGATGATTTATTTAAAAAAAATAATGTCTTAAATCATATTATATAGTTTACTTTAAAATAGTTAATAATTCAATAAATCCTCTTGAATCGAGCTTGTTTATCGGGAAGAACTTGAGAGAGATCCATTTAAAACATATAACTACCCATAAAATAAAGAAGTATTATGATTGGTACATATATATATATATATAACATTAAAATATAATTTAGGTTGATTAAATAATAATAATTAAGAATTTAATTTGGGAAAAAATAGAAAAAGAGTAACCCGAAAGAAAATAGAGGTTCGGGTAGAAACCCTTACCCTATGTCTGAATATGTTCTACACTTGGCCTTAAAGTCTTAGATAATCAAATTAGATACATTAATTAATTAATTCATAGCCTTATATACAATAAAATGATTTATTATAATTTTTCTATGTTCTTTTATATCCTTTCTGATGAGTAATAAGATACAATTTTGTTGCTCGGGAGCACTTGTTTTCTTGGTTTTCATGATCGGTATACTTGTATATGTGCATGGAAGTTCATGCCGAATGGGTTAAATTCTCCTTAAATTGAATTAATATGATATTAATAAACATAAATATGTTTAAATAGTCA
Organism: Viscum album; assembly: GCA_963277665.1. NCBI lineage: Eukaryota > Viridiplantae > Streptophyta > Magnoliopsida > Santalales > Viscaceae > Viscum > Viscum album. The sequence goes on from OY728151.1 coordinate 1,998,854,349, forward strand.
TATATATCAATTTTTTATGGTATGAGGATGAATCCTTAGATAATCCATTTAGTGACAATCGTTTACATTATTATGGAGGTTATTGATCATAAGATACTCATTTTGTTTTATCTTTTATAATTATATAAATATGTTACATTCAGAAAATAATAAAGTTGTAATACATATATTATAGTCTATTTTAACCTTAAAAATGGTTTCATTACCATCCTTTAAGGGTAAAATGAAGAACAAAAACCTATTATCCATGAAGTTTGTAAATCATCCCCTCATGCACGATGATTTTGTTTTTTTCATCCAATGGACCAAAGGCCTTCATATTTTTTTTTTATTTTGATAATACACCTTTCAAGGGGTGAGGTGGAACCATTACAAGGACTGTAGGCATAACTATTACATGTTTCATAGGCCTTAGAAAAATTAATTTCCAATAGGATTCAAACATTACATACAACCCAGACTAACTACTTGGAACTGCTCCCCCCCAACATCTTCATCGTGAAATCAGCTCCCCACCTTTGCATGATTGTTCAGCTAGGCTATACCATGAATTCACTGGCTTTTCATGATGGTCAGTGCCATACCCTCCCATTCTTGCAATCCATGTAGCTTATTTTATGGTAAAACTCCTTTCTCATCCTCCTTATAGATCTTGTTCCTTGTAGGTATTCTAGTTTTCATCTGCACTTCAAGGTGGCCTAAAGGCCTTAAGGTGGCCCAAAGGCCTTACTAGCCCGAAGGCCTTCCATGGTGAATTATATTACATTAATATTATATAATTCACGTATATAGATGATACTAGAATTATCATGATCATTTTTATAGATTAGGTGAAGAGAATAAAAGAATAAAAAGAACATGAAATAAAATTAAAATGAAAAGGGAGAGGATTTTACCTCTTGAATACTCCTCCTTGGGAACCGACTTTAGGAAACTGGTTTTGGAATTTTTATGAGACCAAGATCCCCTAGAATTGGGGGAGAGGCTTTGGGAGAATATTGGGCAGAAACTTGACAAGTCTCAAAGCTTGGAAGGTGTTAGGAGAAGGGCTGGTGTGGGTGGTATTTACAGTGGATTAGAGGAGTGATTTCTCATTTTTTATTCATTATTTTATTTTTTTTTGCTCAAGAAAAGAACTGGTGTTGATTTTTGTAACTAAATAAAGTAATAAGTTCATGTTATTTAAAAAAAAGATTCTTACATAATCCAAATATCACCTACGACTCAATAAATCATGTATTAATCATTTATCGAAAATTATCATATTTTACTATTCACCAAAAATTCAAGTATTTTAGAAAAATACCATAATATAAACCCTAACCATTTTTTACATTTAGAATTTAAAAATGAACACCATTTTATGAAAATATTATTTCAAATATGATAAATTTAAATATTAATTAAAACCATCATTTACTCGAAAAATACATATTTTAAATCAACAACTGATTTCATAACTCTTTAAAAAAATAAACTAAGGTCTCATAAAATTATCCTAAAATTGTAAGAAAAAATATTTATCTATGAATACATTTTATGAAAATTATTTTTATTTTAAATCATTTTATTAATTATAATATTATAATTAAATATTTCTGACTCAAAAAAATACCACCACTTAATTAATAATTTTTAAAATATTCATTTACCTACACTTTGACAAAATTATATCATACTTTAATTTATAAGAATCCTAAATTTTATTTATACAAACATGGGTGAGGTTACTATCCATTTGTCCGATTTACTATTCATAAGGCTCATATTACTATTTATATGTTCAAGTTAATATTTCATCAGTATAAGTTTATGAACTTATAGAAATAACTATTATTTCATTCATTATTCATTTATGATGTTTTTAATATGTTATATAAGTGATTTTATGTGATATATATAAATATTATAAGGAAAATTCCATTGATAGAGTTATGGGTCATTACATTCTCCCCTCCAATAAAACTTTTGTCCTTGAACTTTCTAGATTCACACCTCACAAAATGATTTGGGAAGTTCTTCATCATATAATCCTCAGTCTCCCATGATGCCTCTTATATTTTATGATTTTTAAAATGATCCATTACCATTCGTGTCATCCAATTCCTCAACACTTGTTCTTCAGTGTCTAGAATCCAGATAGGCTCTTCATAGTAAGATAAGTCAGGATCCAATTCTATTCCTTCATAAGTGAGTACATGTGTTGGGTCTGGCATGTAATTTTCTAAAAAAAATATTTGTACCACATTATATACCTTATAAAGGATAGGAGAAATTTCTAAATAACAAGGCAAACCACCAATTCTCTCCATATTTTCAAAATGACCAATATACTTGGGGGTCAATTTCCCTTTCCTCCCAAATCGTATAACACCCTTACATGGAGATACATCCAAGAAAACATGATCTGCCACTTGAAATTCCAAATACTTCCTTTAATTATTGACATATTTAATTTTTTTAATTTGAGTTTATTTGATATGGGTTTGAATAGTATTTACCTTTGTTGTTGTTTCCTCCACATTTTCTAGGCCCATAGCTTCCTTTCACCAACTTCATCCCAACAAGTTGGTGTGAGACATCTCATTCCATACAATTCTTCATATGGTTCAATTTGAATACTATAATGGAAAATATTGTTTTACGCAATCTCCACCAAAGGTAAATACTAATCCCACATACCTTGAAAGTCAAGGGAGCATGATCTGAACATGTCTTATAAATTTTGGATCATTTATTCTGACTACCCGCCAGTATGAGGGTGATAAGTAGTACTCAAATGAAGCTCAGTATCCAAATAGTTCTAGCAAATTTTCCAAACGTTTTATGCAAATCATGGATTACAATCAGACACAATTTGAAAAGTTTCTCCAGGATTTCTGACAACTTAATTAATAAAGAACCATTCAAGGTGCTCTAGGGGAAAATCCTCCCTTATAGAGAGAAAATGTGTAGATTTGGTAATTCGATCAACAATCACCCATATAAGATCATTATTTGATGGGTTTTTTGGTAATCTAATGATAAAATCTATAGTGATGTCATCCCATATCCATGTAGGAATAGGTATGGGTTTCATGAAACCTCTAATATGTTTTCTTTTATCCTTAACGTTTTAAAAGACTAAACATCCTGACACATAATCATAAATTTCTCACTTCATATTATCACACTAGAACTGTTTCTTTAGATCTCCATACATCTTAGTTATACCAGGGTGTTTAGAGATATTTGAGCTATGGGAATCAACCAATAACTCCCTTTTTAGCTTGGGTATAGAGGTAACACATATCCTCCTCCCAAATTTCATAATTCTATCCTCTCATTCAATTTATGGAAACTTCCCATCATTCACAACTTTAATTTTATTTTGAAAATTCTCCCCATTACACTAGTAATTATTAATTATTTCCAAATAATATGGTTTGGAAAATGGTTGAAAAATTAATGATGTTTCACCTTATTTGATAATTCCATAATCTATATTTTCTAGATCAAAATACAAAGTATCTTTTTCAATACTCATTTTGTTTATAACTCCATGATCCTTCCTACTCAAAGCATCTTCTACCTTATTTGTCTTCCCTGGGTAATAGTGTACTAAACAATCATAATCTTTTAGTAGCTCGAGCCATTGAATTTTCCTCATGTTGTGATGTTTCTATGAGAAGATACATTTCAAACTCTTGTGACCCCTATATATCTCACATATTTCACCAAAGAGATAGTGTATCCATATCATTAGAGAAATGATTCCAAATTCTAACTCAAGATCATGAGTTGGATAGTTTTGTTAATGGGGTTTTAACATCCTTGATGCACATGAAATAACTCTTTCATTCCACATAAGGACATAACCAATTCTTTTATTTGGTGGATCACCATAAATCACTAAACTTCTATTTTCCAATGGTTGATTCAGGATCATAGAGTTCACCAATATCCTATTCAATTATTCAAAACATTATTAACATACTTTTTTCCAGACTAACTTAACCCCTTTGTGAGTAGGATTGGTTGATGGGTTGGATAATCAGTAGAAGTTCTGAATGAAATTCCAATAATAACCTATTAAACCAATAAAACTATGTACCTTGGTTATGTTATTTGTTTTAGTCCATTCATGAAACCCCTTTATCTTCATAGAATCAACTAATATTCTATCCTTATAGACAATATGGACAAGAAAATAAACTATTTAATGCTAGAAATCACAATTGAAAAACATCCCATATAACTCACTTATTCCAAGAGTCTTTAGAATAATACATAAGTGATTCTCATGATATTAGAAGATTTTGGAGTATTCCAAGATATCATAAATAAATAACACAATAAATTCATTAAGATATTCCATGAAAACTCTATTAATTAGATCCATGAAAATAGAGGGTGAATTAGTTAGTACAAAAGGCGTTATTCTAAACCTGTAATGATCATACCTAGTTTGAAACACTGTCTTTGGAATATCTTCCTTCCCCACATAGAACTTATGATATCCAGATCAAAGGAAAATCTTTGAAAAATATTTGTATTTGTGAAGTTAATAAAATAAATCACCAATATGAGGGAGAAAATAATTGTTCTTTATTGTAACAGCGTTGATTTCCCTATAGTCAATACAGAGCCTCTTGGATCCATCTTTCTTCCTGAAAAAGTGAATAGGGGATCCCTTTTGAGGAAAATTAAGGTGAATAAATACTTTATCACTAAATTTATTCTAGTTGTTTATTTAGCTATATTAATTCCACTATGGCGATTCTATAAGGATTATTTGATTTAGGCCTTGCGCCTGGAATTAAATCAATAGAAAAATAAATTTCCCACTCCGGAGGATGTCCAGGTAAATCCTCTGAAAATACATCAACATATTCTTGCACAATGCTACATCCTCAATTTTAAGATTTATTTCCTTAACCATAATATTTTTTTCACTTTCATTAGAAGAATTTAATTGAAAAAGGCTACTAAGGGTGGATTTAGATACGAATTAGATGGTGAGGCTTCTTCTCTAAAGATAAGGGACTCTACATCATTCTAAAAAATTGTAACTTTCATATTATTGTAATAGATTTTCATTTCATAATTTTAAAGACAATATATAACAATAATTATATCAAATCAAATCATTTGCATGAGAATAATGTCAGTAACTAAAGCACATTTATGTGTCATAAACGGGACTAATTGGCACATATTTGTTGAAAAGATACTTCCCTTATGAGTTTGACTAAAAAATACATTATTAAATCAAATTGGAAATGTATAATTTTCATGGAAGACTCAAAAGATATAAAATAATACGATAATCCATAATCAAATAATGCATTGACTAAGTTTGAGGAAATGATAAGAGTACATGAAACCACATCATTAGTAACTTCAACCTTAGCAGTTGTGATTGCATAAGATATCCTTGCTCGGTTGTCCTCCTATAATTAATTTTTCCTCAATGTCTACGAAATTAATATGCATAATGTCCCATAAATTTATAATTATAGAAGTTAACATTTCCATATTCCTTCTTTCCCTTGTAATAACGGGATTTGTGGCATTTTCTCCACACTTGTAACAGAGTTACATTCACTTCATGTAAGTACGAAGGTGTTTCTTCCCACAATTAATACAAGGTGTAACGTCAAATCTTACCTTCTTCACCACTTTATTATTTTATTTTCATGATTGTTTATAATCCCCCTTCTCTTTATTTCCATTAATGTCATAATACATAGAGAATTCATTTTCTATCTTGATAACACATGAGACTATATCATTGTATGATGAAAATGTTTGACTAACCAGTTCCAGTAAGATGAAAGGTTTTTATCCATCAAAGAACCGATCAATATTAATCCTAAGGTTATGTATATATTATGTATCATTCTTTTCTAACCGTGAAAATTTAGCTTCATATTTCACAATATTCTTATCAAACTTTTGTCTCCAACTCCGAAACTGACTTTCTATATCTTCTCGCTATTCACGAGGAAATTATTTTTCTAACAAAATTTATTTAAATTATCTCTATTGTGTATCTATTATTTCTTCCTCCTCCTATGTTTTTTGTATCAATGACCACCATTGATATACATATCTTACAAGCTTATAAATTTCCATAACAACATTCTACCGTTCGTTAAATCCCAATGCGAGAAATATCTTCTCTAAAGAACTTATCCACTTATCAAATACAAATGGGTTTGTATTACCATTGAACGATGAAGGATATTGTTGTATAAAGCGGTATAACATTGATCCTCTATGTTGTGGATCCTTATTCTCCATACCGATAAATTTATTGTTCATAACCCGAGTTATCTGTCCCAGTATTGTTATAAGTTGCTCAACAGTAGTCACAACTCCAGAACCAGTATCATTATCTTCCATAGTAAGGAAATCTATACATGGGATACATATATTGATATGGTTTATATTCCTTCCAATAGTTTCCATTTTTAGATAATTTGATACACTAGATTAAGTTATGAATTCTAATGTACAATCTCAAACTATCAACACACATAACATAAATCGAAGTTTTATGCATAGCTAATCTCAAAATCATAAACATGGTTTCTTTGGGGACATAATTACTTATAAATACTTAATAATGATTTGTAAATAAAATGTTACTTATCCTAATAATATCTCCCAATAGTGTCAAACTTGGTTCATAGTAAGGTCTATTGTTGTGTTCCAAGTTACCCTGAGTCAGGCCCGGGACACCTTGTCTGAGTTGTTACTCCTAGGTACATCTATACCAGAACCACATCCACATGTAGTATCTAGAAAGGTATGTATTTATAGTATAATAATTATAATCACTACCTTAACAAAATTATAGGATATTATTTTATTATTATCCTCAAGTTCTATCTTTGGTTTTTGTTCCCTTATCTAGCTTTTCAAAATCTTGTTTCCATGGTTTATACTAAAATTCCTCTGATACCAACTGTAAATACCCCGACCCCAATTGCCCGAAGATGGTGTTGTACTTTATTACATTTACATATAAAAAAGGAAAATTAATCCCTAAGGACAAAATAGTTTAGTATTTTTGGAATACGAGATTACATATATTAACTTTACATTGCATCATGAAATGAAATACAACATATCAACTTCCTTTTAATCACACATAAACTCCTAGATTATCCCTATAGGTTATTCATAATTAAAATCTTCACATCCTAGGGAAAAAATAAAACATAAGAAATGGGTGATATCATAAGGTCATTAAGGGTAGGAAATATTTTAGAATCATAGATAAATAATAATTCAAGGTGAATGACTAAAAACACATTCCATTAAAAGTAAACTTGATCAAAATATGGTAGAAATATAAACTAATTAAATAATTCCATAAAAATAATTAACCATGAATATTATACTAGTCTAATAATCACATGGAATATCAATTACTAGTTTAATAATGAGGTAATGCATAATTCAGGACATCATAACCATATCGCCAAGGCCTCATGTTAAGACCATACATAAACGAGTAAAAAATCAAACTAGTTTATCTCATGAGACCTACCAATGCACCGAGGGGCTATAGAGGGCCCTATAAAACACTTACTAAGTACAATTAATTCCTCATATGAAATTATAGAATCATAAATAACATGTACATTCATATTTAAGATAACATAATAAATTTAAATAACTTTCCCCAATCCGTAAACATAAACACTAACCATTCAGAGTAATATGGTAAATGATATCAAGATAGAACATCCACAGTCAGAATTATCATAAACCTTTAAATAAAATATGTTATATTATATCATAAATATTAATCCTAATTAAACATAATAATCAATAATAGTGTTGAAATAGATGAAAATACTCTTATAAAATCATTGAGTAATTCTTAAGAAAAAACTCTTTTACTTTACAAAGAAGAGTTCTTTTGGAAAAAATAGTGTATAAAAATATAAGTGAACTATTATAGATTTTTCATAATAAAATGTCTTATTTTATAAAAATATTGGTGGATTAAAATATATTATAGAGTGTACTTTAAAATAGATATGAATTCGATAAGTTCCCTTGAATCGAGCTTGTTTATCGGGAAGAACTTGGGAAAGATCCTTTTAAAACATGTAACTACCCATTAAATATAGAATGATTATGATTGATATATATATATATTTAATTCAAAAAATAATTTTGATGATTATATATTAATAATTAAGAATTTCATTTGGGTAAAGAGATAAAAATAGTTACCTGAATGAAAATGGAGATTCTGGTCGAAACTGATACCTTATGTTTGAATGTGTTTCGCACTTGAACTTAATGTCTTAGATAATCAAATTAAATACATTAATTAATTTATTAATTAAATTTAATAGATTTATTTTATTTATTATAATTTTATTAAGTTCTTTTATGGAATTCTTTATGAGTTATAAGATACAATTTTATTGCTCGGGCGTGTTTGTTTCCATCGTTTTCACAGTCGGTACACTTGTATATGAGTATGGAAGTTCATGAGGAATGGGTATAATTACATTGAATTGAATTTATTTGATATTAAGGAACATAAATAAGTTTAAATGGTTATATGTATCATTTTTTATACGTTATGAATATTAATCATGAGATAGTACATTCAATGATAATCATTTACATTATTATGAAGGTTATTGATCATAATGAACTCATTTTGTTTTATCTTTTAGAGTTATGTAAATATGTTAATTATATAGCATATTAAAGGTTTTAATACATAAATTATTGTCTATTTTAACCATAAAAATGGTTTCATTACCAACCTTGAATTAAAAATGGAAGAATGAAAATTTTTCGTCCACGAATGTTGTAAATTGACACCTCGTGGATGATGATTTCGTTATTAAAATAAAATAGAGAGAGAAATGAGTTTGATGAAGGATATTCCATTAATATGATATAATTATAGTATATATACGATATTTGTGTTATCATTATTATTTGTAAATAGGAGGTGAGGAGGTAATAATAAATGAAAAGAACTTGAAAATAAATTAAAAGGAAAAGAAAGAGGATTTTATCACTTGAATACTCCTCCTTAAGAACATCCTTAAGGGGATTGGGTTTGGTCTTTTCATGAGACGAAGTGCTCCTGGACATGGGTAATATTCTTTAGAAGAATTATTAGAATAAATTTTACAAGGCTGAAGGCTTAAAAGATATGAGGATTTGAGGTGGTATTTATAGTGGAGGAGCGAGGTGATTTCTCATTATTTTATTCGTTATATTATTCATTATTTTATTATTTATTTCCAGATAAGAAATAGTGTTGATTATTGTGACTAAATACCGAAATAAGTGCATTTGATTTTGAACCAATTATGCTTACATCATTCAAACATCACTTATGACTCAATAAATCAAGTATTTATCACTTATCTCAAATTATTATATTTTACTATTCACTAAAAATTCAATTATTTTAGAAAAATATAAAAATTCACCCTAACCATTTTTTATGTATACAATTCAAAAATTAAGTCCATTTTATGGAAATAATTTTCTATATATGAGAAATTCAATTTTTAATTAAATCCATCATTTACTCGAAATATATAGATTTTTAATCTATAACTGATTTTATAACACTTTTAAAAGGTCTCATAAAATTATCCTAAAATCATAAGACAAAAAAATATTAATTTATGAATACATTTTATGAAAATTAATTTTCTATTAAATCATTTTATTAATTATAAAATTGTAATTTAATATTTATGACTCATAAAAATACCAACACTTAATTAATAATTTTTAAAATATTAATTTACCTATAATATGATATAATTATATCATAATGTTATTTATAAGGTAAATAAATTTTATTTTTACAAACAAGGGTTAAGTTACTATTGATTAAGTTGATTTACTATTCATAAGGGTCCTATTACTATTCATATGGTCAAGTAACTATTTATCAGTATAGGTTCCTTAACTTATAGAAATACCTATTATATATTTCATTATAAATTTATGATGTTTTTATTATATTCTCTATGTGATTTTATGTGATCTATATAAACATAAGCAGGGAAATTTCATTGATAGGGCTCTTGGTTATTACAATTAACATTATAAAAATATAATAATATGTATATATATACCTACACAATTAATATTTATGTAAAAACATGTGTGTTTCAATAATTAACAAATATATATGTATATGTATATTCTAATATATTTAAATTAATACATATTCAAAAAATGTATATAAAATAATCTATAATTATTTTTACCCTATACAAATATATTTATAATGTTTATATATACATATATGTGTGTATTAATAAACAAATATATATTTATATTCTATTCTTGTATATGTAAATTAATATAATATATAATATACTTTAATAAATATAATTATATATAAATATATCTCACGGGCACAAATATTTTATAAATGTATTTAAAAATAATTTTATAAATATGTGAATAAAAATATATATGTATATATATATACAGAAATATCATTAAATAGATAAGAAAAGAACATAGTGTTGTGTTAAAGGTGTTCCATCATCAAAGGATATGTGTCAGGTTCGAATCTAGGCAAGCACACAAGGCTAGAAATTTGAAAAGTGTTGATAAAAGTGGTGGTGGGGTGAAAAGTGCTGATAAAGGGATTAGTGCAATTAAAGTTTTTGTTGAAGAACTGATAAAGGGTTTAGTCACATAGAGTTCCAAAAAAATATAATTTTACCCCCTTTAATAGTTATTTTTTGTGATCACTATTAAAGCCTACCCTTTAACAATAATTATGCAGACACTGCTTTATAAGTGTTGTTAAAGGCCCTTTACTAGAAGTGTTGAAACAATGTTTTATAGTGGTGAATTTGTATTCATATTGGAAGAATAATCATGTCATTAAATGAACACTATAATATAATAAATCATAATTAATGATATTATATTCAATATTAGTTAAAAATTATCTTATTCATCTTACCAATCAAGGAATGGAATAAACCATCACTCAATTTCTATATTTTCTAATCTATCACATATATATGTAACTTTATCATCATCATCCAAAAAATTACTAGGTGTTGAAATGTATTCTAGATCCATAAAACCAAAAAAACAACGGTCCCATTTTGAATACAAATCATGTGTGGATAACTTATTACATAAGAAATAAATTAAGAAAAAGTAATATAATTTTATTTAAAAAAAACAAAAACTGAAACATAAATTTACTTACATGAAAAAAAAATAAAAAAAGTTATGCTGATCTCATTATAAATATCAATATCCATGATATCTTTTTTAAATATTCTCAATATGTATTCTGTTCTGTACATATCAATCATCATCATAAAATCATATATATTATCCAATAAAGGAGAATTATGGGATTGTATTTTAATCTCGTCAGAAATATCAGAGGTATGTGATGTTTTTGGATCCTATTCCTTTTTATCTTTTGTAATAATTATTTTTTATTTTATAAAATCATATATAAATTAAACATAAGAAAAAACTAAAATAAAATTTCAATAAAATGTAAATAATATTTAACAGAACACATACCTTTTATTTCAAATGATGAATAAAGATAGATAGACAAGTAAAAAAATGACCCATGCAATCTCCAACTCTGGTAACCTCTTCTATAGTAAATTGAACTAGTGAATTTGGATCAATTATAGCATGTATTGATATTGTTATCTAAACCAAATGAATAGGTTGATGATGTACAAAATCCCCCAAAATATTTATGATTATTTTTCTACAATATGTATATGGAGATCTCTAGAATAAAACTCATAGATAAGGAAAGGTCTGAATGATGAGGTGAATTATCTCAGTGGGAAGGATCTTTAGGCTTTGATTTCCTCATCATTTATTAAAACATAGTATGTGAAACTAATTTAATTTTATTTTCCATGTATTTTTAGGTCTTTTGGATTATATTTTAAGGAATCTATTTCTTTTTTCATTTGATTTATTAATTTCATGACTAAAAAGACTCTTAATATTGAAACCTACCTCATATCCTATTATTTGAATGTGGGGTTCTGAATTTTCAAAAAAATGAGATAGAATTTCCATACTACCCTTAAGGATAAAAGTACCATGTGTTTCTCACTACTGAAGGCTTTCCTCAAGTGATAAATAAAAATGGTACATTAGTGTTATTAATTTAAAAATAAAAACATTCAAAGAAAATAAAAAAATTCATACAATTCTGCCACCTACTACATTAGATTGATCTCTAAGATACGTTTCATGTTTTCCTTCTCCCTATTTCCCTTTTTTCATTGTGAGGGGGAGGAGATGGAGGGTTTAACTGAACCTCTTATGAACAACTACTACATTTTCTCTTAATGTATCAAAATTTTCTGAATTAATTTTATCCTCTAGTAAATTATACCCTCTATGTGATAAAGTATGAGGGTATACATTATACAAATGGATATTTTACTGAGATTTCCTAAAGTCATGTTACATAAAAATAAACTGATAAGTTATTTAGTAATATATAAATTTTTTTATAATATACCATCATTACCATACCATAAACGCTTCATCATCTCAACTGAGAAAAAATTTCATGCATCTATATCTGAATACTCATAAATGAGGCATGGGTTTTAATTTTGTAACTTCCCAAAGACCTAATTTTTTATCAATTTTATTTTGAAATCTCTACATCAAGCCATTGTAAAATGTAGATGCATTTTCATAATTTCATTCCTTTATTGAAAGGATAATGTCATATATAATTGAATATATTAAATATTAGTCATATAAAATATATAATATCTAATTAATGAGATAAAAATAAATCAATTCCAATATATTACCTTTATGGAATCACACAGCTAATGTTTAATCATTAGGTTGATAGACATATAATTATCATATAAAATATAAATCCTATAATGGATCTTTTGGTCATAAACTATGTTGTATTTGGGCCAGTTCATTTATTATTATCATAAAAATTAATATGAATCCTCTTCTCTCCAGGAGAAAGTGAAAGTTTTGATTAATTTTTAATCCCACATCTACTAACTCTATGAATAATTTTCATGAGATATTAAGAAGTATAATCCATCATAGGAGGCGCACTAGTAGTCCGGTAAATATTTTTTAAAAATTAAAACATCAATTTCATTAAATAATTTTATTGGTTAATATTTAATAATATGAAAAAATTGACATATACATTGACAAATGTTCACTCGACTATGTTCCAGTCATTGAAATAGAATAATGTGATGATATTATTCCTACCTTCATATTATTAGAAAAGTGAATATTTAAAAACAAAGAATAAGAAAACATGTACGTAAAGAAATAGTTTCACACATGTATTCCTAAAAAAATAATGATGTGATGATTTTTAACCAGAATATACAATACCTATACTATTAAATATAGTCATTAATTCTAAAATTAAATAAATGGTCAACAATTATAAATTTAAATTTCACAATTAAAAAAAGTGTTTTTATTAGAATAAATTTAAGCAAAACATAAGGATTTTCATTGGGTTATAAAATCCAAAAATGATTAACCATAACTGTTGAATATAAACTTTGACACAAAATCATATAATTAATATATATATATATATATGTTCAATTTTTCATCCAAATTAATTTTTTTACACATGTATATTTTAAAAAATTATATAAAATATAAATATTTACCTAAATAACTATGGGTAGTTTATTTCTTCCCTTATCCCCTTGGAATGATCATTTCATATAGAAGAAACCATATCTGCATTATAGTCATTGATGTCATCCCAAATTTGGGTAATAAGTAATCAAACCCCACTTAAATCCATAACATAATAACCATCCTCCTCACCCAAATGAATTTTTTTCCCTTGAAAATGACAGAACATATATCATTAGATCGATCAATAACAAAAAATATTTTTTTTTCATGTGTCCCATGATAGAAAATGTCACGACCCCCTCCCCAAAAAGTGTACCCCTCCTGGGCCGACAATGTGAGAAGGGAGATAATGACCCCCGAGTCCCGCCTCCAGTAGGCCCCGGGTTGGCGACTAGCACCGAGGGTATAATAAACATACAAATGGGAGGCATTACCTTCTAAGAGAACACATGCAGAAAAGAGAGATAGAATAGAATCCAATAAACTCCAACTCATAACTGAAATATAAAAGAAATCCGAGTACATATATGAAATGTCATGAAAAAGTACTACAACTGAAAGGGGAAACTAAAATTACCCAAAAGAAAGTAAAATGGCAGCGACCACAAGCCCGAACAGCTCATCCTCCAACCGCAAGCTAGAAGTAACCAGCTTGATCTCCAACCTGCTCCAAGTGACCTAAAAAACAGTTTATATGTACATAGGGTGAGTATAACATTATACTCAGTAGGATCATCCCCATGCCTCTCGTGAAAAAGTAAATAAAGCATGCTAAAGCCCAGTGAACCATAAGTGAAACTAACTCGTCACCTAAACAGGTATACTAAGTTCCCAACCTCACCATGGCTACTCTCACCAAGTAACGCATACAACAATATATCATATAGTAAAGAATATCAAGGGTACCCCGCTGCTACTTCCCCACTGGTTTTCCGCTTTGCCCCAATGAAATACGTCCTGTGCATCTCTCTCCAAGGCTTGCCCGCAGACACCTGGGCTATGCTCCACAATCTGCACCTTGTGCTCGACATAAGCTTGCCCACAGACACCTGGGCGAAGCACCACACCGTCCTCACAACAAAAAGTAACCAGGTAGTTTCCGGGAGCCACCACAACCCACATAACGTGTATCATACGTCGGGTATAATACCTCAAGCCATTACATCTCATACTCTGAGTAAGGATCCTCAAGCCATCATAACCTATACACATTACACCTATAGTAGTCCATAGGATACTATATCCAGAATATATGTGTGTGAATAACCAGAAGCCATTACAGCCCTCTACACACATATATGGGGTAACTAAACGCTGTGCCTCATGGCACAAGTATCTACCAAGTGAAGAGGGAGGGGACAAAGGGGGTAGTCAGCCATTCAACCTCCCATCAAAATGTTGGGGAAAACACCCCCCAGGGCTCAGAATCCCCGGGGTGTCAGTTGCCCTTACTGACAGGGTGGAGTAGCGTATAGAAACACAAAAAGTACAGAATATATATGTAACTCACATCCACACTATGGGCATTACCTAGTCTTAGATACAACTGCAGCTAACGTCTCTTAGACTCCAGGCTGCTACTTCAAAGACTAGGTATCCTATAAGCACACAAACATTTGAAGAGCTTTATTAGATTACTCCATTCTCATTTTATCAGTTCCACTAAACGTTAATTTAATTCTTTAAACATTAATTAAGAATGACCAATTCCACATTAAACTGAATGGCATCACATTCAAAATCAACTGCTCCTTTTTAGATTCGCATCTCCTTTAAATTCCAGCACCTCCATCCCCATGGATTATCACCATTTAATCAAACATTAATTATAGAGTTACTTTCCCACATTCCCAGGCATTCTAGAAAAGCATCCTATGCTACTAAACACAATGGAGGCTCAACACGGTGAGTATATATACTACCCGTCGAGTCTTTGCTGCCTATAGAAAGAGCACATACCCATTCTCCCTCAAGAGGCTAAACACGGAAAGCACGTGGCATACCCCGCGTGTCTTTGCCTCCTTCAGAAGAAGGGAAAGCATAACCAGCTGCCTTGAGCAGTGGGGAAAAACAAAATAGAAAAACATTCAAAGAACCCACAAGAATCCGACAACCACATCCATCCCATACCATCACCCTCGGTGTCCTCCCCGACACCCACATGCATAAACTGATGCATCTCGCCACTCTAGGCATCATCCGCTACCACAACCACAAGGCATCCTGGCCTCCACATATCACAACACCCATCCAGGCTCACATCACAGTACAAGCAGTAGGAAAACAACAATCACAACCATGGCTCTTGACCCTTTAGAAAACAAGAGGGTAACTCAGAACCCCTTTAGAAATTCCCACATAATATGTTCTTTAATCCATATTGAATTGGCAGATTTGTTATTCGTAGGTTCCAATCATGGACACCTAATTAGAAAGCTATCACAATTAAATAACCATGCTTCCTTCCCTAATTTGATTATCCTCAAATTAGAAAAACTACAACAACGACAATAACCAGATTAATTTACATGCCTCTTTATCTTTAGCAAATTAATAAACAATTAATTCCGGTTTTACGTTCATTATCAATTTCTATCATGAACGAACAACAAATCAAAGAAAACATAGATATCACTATATCTAGGAAAACATGAGGCAAATCGTTATCACGGTATAAAGCAACAACATGTGATCAACCAATTCTTTTAATTCGGTTCAAGTATTTAATTAGGTCAATTTCATTGTGATCCAAAGGGATAAATCATGCTAATTCTACGATTGCACATATACAATTAGAGAAGCCATGAATCCCCTACCTCGAAGAGTTCTTGACGTCCTTTATCCACACAATGGTCCACAATCCTTCTCTCGCATCAACTTATATGGAAGAATGATCGACACAACTTGGTTGCATCAAACAGAGCGGAACTGATCCGAGTAACGTTTGATTGTGAAACTCCTATGGGAATGATTGCAAGGTTCTAACGTCTCGTAGATGAGAACCAGGAGGAAGAACAACGAAGAATGATATCTCGTTCCTTTTAAAAATTTAAAGAGGCGATGGTTTAAGATCCAATTTATTCCCCATTAAAAACGGATCGCATTAACCCACGCGGTTTGACCAAGTAAAAACATCCCGGCCTTAGGAATAATTAATATAGGATTTATGGTCTTTGAATCGGCCTTAAAGTCCTTAAAATAAGGTTTTAAAATTTATTTTACGTCAAAGAAAATGTCAAAGGGGCGAAACTGTTGGAAGCTGGAAACACTATTCACAAACTCGAAATTTGGCAACAGAAAGAATCGGTAGCTCTTAGAATTCTGGAAACACTGTTCAAACGTGAAATTTGGAAAAGGAAGGAATCGGTAGCTCTTTGGATTCTAGAAACACTGTTCACACGTGAAATTTGGCAAAGGAAGGAATCGGTAGCTCTTAGGATTCTGGAAACACTGTTCAATCGTGAAATTTGGCAAAGGAATCAGTAGCTCTTAGGATTCTGGAAACACTGTTCAAACGTGATATTTGGCAAAGGAAGGAATCAATAGCTCTTAGAATTCTGGAAACACTGATCAAACGTGAAATTTGTCAAAGTGTTAGCCAAGCTACTGCTAGACTGTGGCTACCGGTAGACCGTGGTACCGGTAGGCGGCGACTACCGGTAGACCGAGCTACCAGTAGGCAGCGGCTACAGGTAGACTGAGCTACGGGTAGGCTGCGGCTACCGGTAGACCGAGATACCGGTAGGCTATGGCTACCGGTAGACCGAGCTACCGGTAGGCAGCATCTATCGGTAGACCGAGCTACCGGTAGGCAGCGGCTAGGGGATAAGTCACCTTGACCTCCCAGAACACCTCCAACACCACATTTTCACAAAGTAGTGGACCAGAGAGGTCCGGGCCATTACATTAGATACCTCTCAAAAACATTCTCGTACTCGAGAATTAAAAACCAACTCAAAGGAAAAGTGGGGTCCGAACAACCACCCCATAAGATACCTCTCAGGGGAAAACCACCATGAGTTGTTCGAAAGCTGGAACAAAACTACGAAATCCGAGAATATGGAAACAAACAATCCATATCCAAACAATTCAATCATAACATCACACAAAAGGTAAATAAATAAAACATGAAAGGTCTAACCATCAAGGAAACATCATTACATGAAAAGAGTTAAACATTAAACAACTCTGGGTACTGAGAACGTATCTGTGACTCACACTCCCATGTACTCTCCTCCATGCCACCGTGTCGCCACAAGACACGAACTAAGGGGAAAGAACGCCCATGTAACACCTTCTCCTTACGGTCTTGGATCTCCACAGGTCGCTCCTTGAAGGTTGCATCATCATCAATATCGATCTCTCTCCAATCGATAACATGAGATTCATCATGAAGGTAAAGACGGAGCTGTGATTCATGGAAAACATCATGTATCCGACTCATCTGAGGGGGAAGTGCTACTCGATACGCCACAGCTCCAACATGAGATAACACCTCGAAAGGCCCAACAAACCGGGGAGAAAGCTTACTTCCACGACCAAACCTTTGCTGCCCACGATGGGGAGTCACCTTTAGAAACACATGATCCCCAACATTAAACTCTAACAGTCTCCTTCTTTGATCAGCATATGATTTCTGACGATCATGTGCTGTCTTCATCCTCTCATGAATCACCTGAACCATCTCTATTGTATTCTACACTAGTTCTGGTCCGAGAATTGCTGACTCTCCTACCCCAGTACAACACAACGGAGAACGGCATGGCCGGCCATACAATGCTTCAAACGGCGCCATACCGATGGTAGAGTGAAAACTAATATTGTAAGTGAACTCTACCAAGGGTAAGTGCTTCATCCATGAACCTCCAAAATCCAGAACACAAGAGCGCAACATGTCTTCAAGATTCTGGATGGTTCGCTCTGTCTAACCATCCGTTTGAGGATGAAAAGCAGTGCTAAGGCACAGTTGAGAGCCAAAAGCATGCTGGACACCTCTCCACACTCTGGAGGTAAAATGAGGATCTCGATCAGAAATGATTGTCCTAGGTACTCCATGAAGCCTCACCACCTCCTCCAGATACTGTCTCGACAGAACCTCCACTGAGCTCGACTCCTTGATCGCTATGAAATGGGCTGACTTTGTTAAACGATACACTACCACCCATATAGCATCATGTCCTCCCGGAGCTCGAGGTAAACCTGTAACGAAGTCCATTGAGATGCCTTCACCTTCTGGCAGACTAAACATCGAGACACACATTCTGCAACCGTACACTTCAGCCCAGGCCACCAAAACTGACTCCTCATGGATCGGTACATCTTCGTCACACCAGGATGTACTGACAAGGGTGAACTATGGAACTCTCGAAAAACCGTCTCGCGCATCGCCAAGGGGACAAAAAGCCTTCCCTGATACAACACTCGGTGTTTTTCATCCTCTGACCAACCATCATGGGCCTCACAATAAACAACTCTATCTCTCCAAACTTCCACCTCTAGATCACCCAACTGAGACTCTTCCACCTTCTGCATCAGGGATGACTGCACCATCATCTGGAAAAGACAACCTCTACCCCCAACTTCTCCCATATCATGATGCAAAGCTGATAGCTCTTCCATCACTCTCCAGGAATCACCAGATTCACACACAACATCATTACATGTCATTCGGCTTAGTGTGTCGGCTACAACATTCCCCTTTCCAGGTGTATATGATATTTCAAAGTCATATTCCTGCAATAACTCCATCCACCGACGCTGCCTCAAGTTCAAGTCACGTTGGGAAAAAACATACCTCAAACTCTTATGATCGGTGAAAACCACAAAGTGCTCACCAATGAGGTAATGTCTCCACAACTTTAGAGAAAACACCATGGCTGCCAACTCAAGATCATGGGTGGCATAGTTGCATTCATGGGGACGCAACTGCTGAGACCCATAAGAAACAACTGACCTCTGTTGCATGAGAACACAACCTAGCCCCAGATGTGAAGCATCACAGAAAACATCAAACTGGACTCCCTCCGCTGGAAGACAAAGGACTGGATCACTTACCAACTTCTCCTTTAGATACTCGAAAGCTGTCTGACACTGATCAGTCCATATGAACGCTTGCTCCTTCCTGGTCAAAGCTGTCAGAGGAGTCGCAACTCGGGAGAAATTGGCTACAAACCTCCTATAATAGCCTGTGAGACCAAGGAAACTTCGCACCTCTGACATAGTCTTGGGGGCTGCCCAAGACACTACTACTTCTATATTCGATGGATCCACAGCTACTCCCTGTTGGGACACAACATGCCCTAAGAAACTAACTTCTCAAGCCCAGAACTCACACTTGGACAACTTCCCAAACAACTGATGTTGGCGAAGAACTCCCAAAATGGCTCATAGATGCTATGCATTCTCTTCTTCAGATGTGGAGTACACAAGGATGTCATCGATGAAAACCACAACAAACTTGTCCAGGAATTCACGGAACACAGCATTCATCAACCCCATGAAAACAACTGGATCATTCGTCACGCCGAATGGCATTACAACAAACTCATAATGCACATGACGACAAAGGAAAGCAGTCTTTGGGATATCCTCATCATTTACACGCATTTGGTGATATCCTGACCGCAATTCGATCTTTGATAACCAACTTGCACCCTTCAGTTGATTGAATAAGTCATCAATCTGCGGGAGAGGATAACGGTTCTTTATTGTCAGTTTGTTTAATCGACGATAATCGATGCACAACCACAAACTGCCATCAGCCTTTTTCACAAACAAAACTAGTGCACCCCAAGGTGACACACTTGGCCGAACAAAACCACACTGCAACAGACCATCAAGCTGAATACGTAGTTCTCGTAACTCAGAAGGGGCCATCCTATATGGAGACATTGAGATAGGGGACACTCCTGGCTGTAGCTCGATCCCAATCTCGATGTCTCGTCGAGGGGGTAAGGATACAACCTCTCCTGGAAAGACGTTAGCGTACTCCTCTACGACCCTAGGAAACGCCAACTGTTGAGCCTCTGAAGAACTCAGCATCATCCCAGCCATCATGGATGATAAGGATGAAACTCATCTATGACTCATCCGAGGATCTCCCTCACCAAAAAACACCACTTTCTCTCCATCTATATCATGGAAAACGACCTTCTTCCTGTAGAAATCCACAATAGCCTGCACCTAATACAACCAATCCATGCCGAGTATGAAATCATATGGTTGTATTCGTAAACATAGGAAATCTCCCCAAGAGAGTTGTTGCCCCAACACTAGCTCACAGTCTCTACATACTTCAAACAAGTCAGCTCGACCTCCAACTGGTGTAGTCAACGCCAAGGGTACTAGAAGCCTCTCAACCTCAAGTCCCAAAGCATGGACAAGGGTAGGTGATATGAAGGAGTGTGTTTCTCCTGAATAAAACAAGGCATACACCAAGGTAGAAAACAAGCAAAGGGTACCTCGAACGACATCTGGTTCGCCTGGGGCTGGCAACACTAGAGCATGGAGCTGACCACGACCTCCCCCACGGCCTCTCTGACCCTGATGAAAACCACCACCACAGCCGTGCTCTGCTCTCTGAGGATGGGGAGCATCATGGGGTTGTCCTCTGCCTGCTCCATCTACCCTCTGGTGATCTAAATCTGGTGCAACCTGCTGCTGCTGCCTCGGCCGGAACTGCCTCAACGGAGGAACCTGGAGTGGAGCGCCCGGTGCACGATGACTGCTCTGAAAAGTTGGGAACTCCCACTGTTGATGACCACGACCACCACAAGAAAAACAAGAACCTGATCCCTTGGCATAGGCCTGAGAGTTGCTGCCTCTGGAGAAACGAGATGGGAAGGGCTGGGACCTACCCCCAGGTGAACAGAAACTCTTTTGTCCTGAAAACCAAGAACCTCGGACCACAGCTCTACTTCGTGAGGAATCATGACGATTCCCCTCTCGTGATGATCCAGTCCTGGACAAAGTCCTCTCAACAACCTCTTCCCTCGCCAACACCTCAAGATATGTCTTCAGCATAAATGGGGTGACCTGGCGCTGGATCTCTAGACGCAAAGCCTCCTCGAAATGCCTCTCTCTGGCCTCATCATTTGGTAACAGGTCTGAAGCATATCGTAGAGGGTTCCGAAAACGGATTCCAAACTCTCGAACACTAGAGCTCCCCTGTCGAAGGGTGAGAAGCTCCGGGCGACTGGACACCTTCGCAGTCGACGAAAGAAACTCGACTCTAAACCTGTCTCGAAACTCCTCCCATGAGATTGCTGACTCCTCATGATCACCGAGGAACAAGAACCACCACTGCCTCGCTGCTCCACACAGCATCGTCACATACAAGGACACCCAGTGTTCCTTCCGAGCACGAATCGAACTGAAGCCTATCTCGATCTCCTCCAACCAGTCTTCTGTGAATGCATCTGAAACGGATCCCTCGTACTTCTGTAGACTCTGGCGCTGAAACTCTCGAAGTGTCTTCCTCCAAGTGTCATCGTCGTCAACCTCTACTCGGCGGTGATCTGATGGAACAGCCTGCTGGGCATCTTCTGCGCAAACCTGACGAGGACGTCGACCTGGAGCCATACCTGTAAAATAAAAATTGTTAGAACTCATATGCCTGGAATATAGAAGACTCAACATTAATTAATTAATTGTTTTGTTTTATTAATTTCAGGTTACCTATCCCAAGGTCTACCTATTCAAACATAGGCGCAAAGAATAATGATGCATGATCCTTTCCTAGGTCTCTACCCTGCAACCAGTATCACTTTGTTTAGAAGCCATCGTAAACTTAAAGGTTCATGCAACAGATCATAGGGGGCCCTGAACGCCTATGTCTCTGCCGGTCTCCAGTGTTTACCCCACTTGCTAAACATGAATGACACCGTTTCCCTACCACCACATGCATCATCACCTGTGCCTAACTCCAAACTCCATCATATCCCTCAACCAGACCTCTGATACCACTTTGTCATAACCCCCTCCCCACAAAGTGTACCCCTCTTGGGCCGGCAATGTGAGAAGGGAGATAATGACCCCCCGAGTCCCGCCTCCAGTAGGCCCCGGGTTGGCGACTAGCACCGAGGGTATAATAAACATACAAATGGGAGGCATTACCCTCTAAGAGAACACATGCAGAAAAGAGAGATATAATAGACTCCAATCAACTCCAACTCATAACTAAAATATAAAAGAAATCAGAGTACATATATGAAATGTCATGCAAAAGTACTACAACTGAAAGGGGAAACTAAAAGTACCCATAAGAAAGTAAAACGGCAGCGACAACAAGCCCAAACAGCTCCTCCTCCAACCACAAGCTAGTAGTAACCAGCTTGATCTACAACCTGCTCCAAGTGACCTGAAAAATAGTTTATATGTACATAGGGTGAGTATAACAGTATACTCAGTAGGATCCTCCCCAAGCCTCTCGTGAAAAAGTAAATAAATCATGCTAAAGCCCAGTGAACCATAAGTGAAAATAACTCGTCACCTAAACAGGTAAACTAAGTTCCCAACCTCATTATGGCTACTCTCACCAAGTAACGCATACAAGAATATAGAATATAGTAAAGAATATCAAGGGTACCCCGCTACTACTTCCCCACTGGTTTGCCGCTTTTACCCAACGACATACGTCCTGTGCATCTCTCTCCAAGGCTTGCCCGCAGACACCTGGGCTAAGCTCCACAATCTGCACCTCATGCACCACATAGGCTTGCCCGCAGACACCTGGGCGAAGCACCACACCGTCCTCACAACCAAAAGTAACCAGGTAGTTTCCGGGAACCACCACAGCCCACATAGCTTGTATCATACTTCGGGTATAATACCTCAAGCCATTACAGCCCATACTCCGAGTAAGGATCCTCAAGCCATCATAGCCTATACACATTACACCTATAGTAGTCCATAGGATACTATATCCAGAATATATGTGTGTGAATAACCACAATCCATTACAACCCTCTACACAAATATATGGGGTAACTAACCGTTGTGCCTCATGGCACAAGTATCTACCAAGAGAAGAGGGCGGGGCCAAAGGGGGTAGTCAGCCATTCAACCTCCAATCAGAATGTTGGGGAAAACACCCCCCCCAGGGCTCAGAATCTCAGGGGTGTCAGTTTACCTTACCGACAGGGTGGAGTAGCGTATAGAAACACAAAAAGTACAGAATATATATGTAACTCACATCCACACTATGGGCATTACCTAGTCTTAGATACAACTGCAGCTAACGTCTCTCAGACTCCAGGCTGCTACTTCAAAGACTAGGTATCCTATAAGCACACAAACATTTGAAGAGCTTTATTAGATTACTCCATTCTCATTTTATCAGTTCCACTATATGTTAATTTAATTCTTTAAACATTAATTAAGAATGAAAAATTCCACATTAAACTGAATGACATCACATTCAAAATCAACTGCTCCTTTTTAGATTCACATCTCCTTTAAATTACAGCACCTCCATCCCCGTGGATTATCACCATTTAATCAAACATTCATTATAGAGTTACTTTCCCACATTCCCAGGCATTCTAGAAAAGCATCCTATGATACTAAACACAAAATAGGCTCAACATGGTGAGTATATATACTACTTGTAGAGTCTTTGCCACCTATAGAAAGAGCACAGACCCATTCTCCCTCGAGGGGCTAAACACAGAAAGCATGTGGCATACCCCACGGGTCTTTGCCTCCTTTAGAAGAAGGGCAAGCAAGACCAGCTGCCTTGAGCAGTGGGGAAAAACAAAACAGATAAACATTCAAAGAATCCAACAACCACATCCATCACATTCCATCACCCTCGGTGTCCTCCCCGACACCCACATGCATAAACTGATGCATCTCGCCACTCTAGGCGTCATCCGCTACCACAACCACAAGGCCTCTAGGCCTCCACATATCACAACACCCATCCAGGATCACATCACAGTACAAGCAGTAGGAAAAAAACAATCACAACCATGGATCTTGACCCTTTAGAAAACAAGAGGGTAACTCAGAACCCCTTTAGAAATTCCCACATAATCTGTTCTTTAATCCATATTGAATTGGCAGATTTGTTATTCGTAGTTTCCAATCATGGACACCTAATCAGCAATCTATCACAATTAAATAACCATGCTTCCTTCCCTAATTTGATTATCCTCAAATTAGAACAACTACAACAACGGCAATAACCAGATTAATTTACATGCCTCTTTATCTTTAGCCAATTAATTAACAATTAATTCTGGTTTTACGTTCATTATCAATTTCTATCATGAACGAACACCAAGTCAAAGAAAACATAGATATCACTATATCTAGGAAAACATGAGGAAAACCGTAATCACGGTATAAAGCAACAACATGCGATCAACCAATTCTTTTAATCTGGTTCAAGTATTTAATTAGGTCAATTTCATTGTGATCCAAAGGGATAAATCATGCTAATTCTACGATTGCACATATAAAATTAGAGAATCCATGAATCCCCTAACTCAAAGAGTTCTTGACGTCCTTTATCCACACAACGGGCCACAATCCTTCTCTCGCGTCAACTTATATGGAAGAATGATCGACACAGCTTGGTTGCATCAAACAGAGCGGAACTGATCCGAGTAACGTTTGATTGTGAAACTCCTATGGGAATGATTGCAAGGTTATAACGTCTCGTAGATGAGAACCAGGAGGAAGAACAACAAAGAATGATATCTTGTTCCTTTTAAAAATTTAAAGAGGCGATGGTTTAAGATCTGATTTATTCTTCATTAAAAACGGATCGCATTAACCCAAGCGGTTTGACCGAGTAAAAACATCCCGGCCTTAGGAATAATTAATATAGGATTTATGGCCATTGAATCGGCCTTAAAGTCCTTAAAATAAGGTTTTAAAATGTATTTTACGTCAAACAAAATGTCAAAGGGGCGAAACAGTTGGAAGCTAGAAACACTATTCACATACTCAAAATTTGGAAAAGGAAAGAATCGGTAGCTCTTAGAATTCTGGAAACACTGTTCAAACGTGAAATTTGGAAAAGGAAGGAATCGGTAGCTCTTAGGATTCTGGAAACACTGTTCACACGTGAAATTTGGCAAAGGAAGGAATCAGTAGCTCTTAGGATTCTAGAAACACTATTCAAACGTGAAATTTGGCAAAGGAAGGAATCGGTAGCTCTTAGGATTCTGGAAACATTGTTCAAACGTGAAATTTGGCAAAGGAATCGGTAGCTATTAGGATTCTGGAAACACTTTTTAAACGTGAAATTTGGCAAAGTGTTAGCCGAGTTACTGCTAGACTGCGGCTACCGGTAGACCGAGGAACCGGTAGGCGGCGGCTACGGGTAGACCGAGCTACCGGTAGGCAGCGGCTACCGGTAGACCGAGCTACCAGTAGGCTGCGGCTACCCGTAAAACGAGCTACCGGTAGGCAGCGGCTACCGGTAGACCGAGCTACTGGTAGGCAGCGGCTACCGGTAAACTGAGCTACTAGTAGGCTGCGGCTACCGGTAGACCGAGCTACCGGTAGACTGCGGCTACCGGTAGACCAAGCTACCGGTAGGCAGCGGCTACCGGTAGACCGAGCTACCGGTAGGCAGCGGCTAGGGGATAAGTCACCTTGACCTCCCAGAACACCACCAACACCACATTTTCACAATGTAGTGGACCGAAGAGGTCCGGGCCATTACAGAAAAAATGTTTCTCTATGCAACTAAATCATTTTGAATCAAAGAGTGTAAATCCATAAACATATTATTTCAAATCATTGTTTCAATCAAACAAGAGACACTTAAACACTATTACTTGAAATTTAGTATTATCAGTTTCTTATATATCATAATGAACTCCAAAATATGTCATTGATACAGAAATTGGGCTTTTATCTTTTGTACTCAAAAAATGATGTGCTTCAATGATGACCATTACCCAAATATTTTGAAGATCTATCTTGTAATCATGTCTTTTTTTGTATAAAATGTTTAACCATTAATATCAAAACAAGACCATGTGATCACATTAAGATACGAACCCCCTTCCAACCATATCAATGTTTCTAATGAAGATAAATCTATTTTTACTTTTTCTTTAAACCATGATGAAAATTTATTTTTATTATTAATCATCAACAAATTTTAATTACTTTTCATATATCATGAATTTTATACTACAATATCTGATGATATATATGGTTGAACCTCATCTATATTGTTCAAAAATGTATAAATGTATGTGAAATACTTCATCACATGGAATGAAAATTACCTTTAATCAAAAAAGTCATCTACCCTCACTATCAGTTGTCAAATGTTGACATATAGGTAGACCAATATATTCCACTTTGTCTAAATATTAATTACAAAACTGAATCAACTCGTCTGGTACATATTTCTGAATAATAGAGGCCTTTGGTTGATGATTATTATTAACATATTCCTTCATAGTTTTCATATATTGTTCTAGAGGATGAATCCAACATAATAATAATAGGATCCCATATTCTCATATAATATACCAAATGAATCCCGAAATGAACCATTATTTAAAAAAATGCTTGGAAATATATTTTTAGTTAATAGTGTATGAGTAAAAATTCATTCTACAACATATATATCAAATTTGAATCAATAAAATTGATACAAATTTATTTGAAAATATAATATAACCTGATGCTAATCTTTCTAACAAGTGTTTGTAATATTACTTGCAGTGTATCTTGTATCATTTGATGCATCAATACATGATAGTTGTGAGATTTCATAATAATAAATTTAAAATCCTTCATTAACACAAAATTCAACAAATTTTATGAATATAAAATAGTTAATTTAATATCCTGTAGACACTAAAAAAATCTTCTTCTAACTCTTACTTAATTTTTGACAAGATGTAGGTAAATATTTTTTAGTTTCCATTTATAGTGGGAGATAAATCCATATTTATTCCCCTGGATATTAATTACAATCTATCATGAAATCCATATTTTTTTTTTCTTTCCTTTTAAATTTAAAAAATATACAATCAAACTATCACATATGTTTTTCTAAATATGCCTAATTTCTATGTTATTTTGTATCTCAAAAAATATCAAATAAGGTTGTTTGAACAAGATATAATTTTTCTTGCTGATATTTTTTTATGACAAGAACTTTTTTCCTTAACAAATGTGGAATCAATATTTTTCACATTGTTTTAATATTCCTAAATTGAAAATGGTTGTAGGGAAATATTATATTGATTTAAACCATTAGAATCTTATTTTATTCATTGATAAGGACAATCAATTTGCATAAATTTTCGATATCCCATGTAAAAATTATTTCTTATATTCTATAATTGATTATATGAACTCATGTCTTCACAAATTGGACATGATTTATGTCCCTTAACACTAAATCTATATATGTTTCCAAATGTAGGAAGGTTATTTATAGTGAACATTTTTATAGCACTCAAAATAAAATACTCTTTCTTGTATGCATCAAAAATTGTAACATATGTCTCCTATATAATATTCAAATCATCAATCAATGTTGAAAGATATACATAACTATACTTTCCTAGATATTTTTGTCTAAAAATCCCCAATATCATCATAAGATATATTGTATAAATACATATCTATGCAGATAATTTTTAAACATTCCAAAAATATACCATGAACTATGTTGGCTACTGGGGATCTGATATGGATTCATTTCAATTGTACAAAATCCCATTCTATGATTTCTATCTTCACATCCATAATCAGGAATTTTTTATCAAATCTCTTCCACTATGGTGTATCAACAAGATAGTGCATGTTTCCATCTAATATACACTAATTTTTATGTCATATAAACCTTTTTACATTATTTAAATTCATAAATAGTCACTTTAAATGAGGAATTATTAGAAGGTAACAAATTTCATTACCATGAGGTTTGATGTCGGTACCTAAGAATAAATCGAAGTTGAATTTTTCATCCATATTATATCATGTTTTCCAACATTTAGGAATTTTATTAAACATTCATATTCCTTCCAATGCAACACACTATAATTTGGGAAAATGTTTATCTTATTATACCCTAATTCTGTTGGTCATAATTTTTTCTTTGGGTCATAATTGGAATCTGTAATCACATTTCCTTATGGGAGTGTATCTTTTAAATTATAAAAAAATTTATGGAATATTGTATCACTCCACCCATTTCTTGATTTTAATTAAACTAATATTATAATTTCGGATAAAACGATAAATTTATTACAACCAAAAAATAGTGATTTTTAATAATATTTATATAATCATTCAACAATTGTTATTTTTTCAATGGTTTCATCACCAACACCTTGAAATTAATCAATACGATCCTATATCTCTTGTAAAATATTTCCATCTACAATAGATGTTGAATTTTATATTCTTTCACCATTACAGATCTAATGTGTATACTTATTGATAAACCACATAAAATGAGATGATCCATAATTTTTCTAGAATTTAACTTTTATATATTTAAACACTTTAGGCACGAGCATGAAAAAAAATATTTTCTTTGAACTTTTTGTATATAAAATTAAAAGAAATCATCTACTATTTTTTCATATTCATTAATTGTTCTTCTTAAATTTATCCAATTAAAATCTACTAATTACTTAAGAATGAAATATAAAAGGTGACTATAATAAAATACATAAAAATTTAAATATATACATAAATAGATAAATTTTAAACACAAAAAAAGTATAATCAAAATAATCAATTATTGATAACCATTTGATCATAAAAATTCAATTTTATATAATGATAAAATAATATCACTGAAAATTTTAAATATAGTTGATTAACAATATAAAAAAGAAAATTTAAACAAGTTTAAATTTTTAACAAATAATGTTTTTAAAAAAAAATTAAAAATGATAAACAATTTATAATAAAATAAATTTAATCAAAAGTCATTATATCAGTAAAAAAAATTATAAATGAAAAAAAAATTGAAAAAAAAACATTTTAAATCTAAAAAAAATTATTATTATAAAAAATTTAAATATTCAAATTGTTCTGGAGAAAAATTACTTTGGTAAATAATTTTTAATTATAAAAAATTTATAACATTAAAAAAATTATATAAAAAAACCATAAATGATAATAAAATTAATAAAAACAAATGAATTGATGAATCAAATTTTTCTATAACATATAATTAATTTATCTTAAAAAATAAAAAATAATTTTCAAATTTTGTAGGCTAAAAAATAGATCTATAATTTTGAAAAGATCACTCAAAGTCAATGGTAATTGGGAGAACACTACAAGATTGAAGAAAATATTTTTGCAAAAAATATTAAAAAAACATCCAATAAAAAACAATCAACCAGAGTTGTCTGTTTAGAAAAATTGTGTTTCCCAGAAATGAATAATATCAAGGATTGTTAAATAAGGATGGAGAATGTAATATTAAAGAGAAAAAAATAATAAATGATGATGAAAATCAAATAAAAGTAAAGATTGGTCATCAATGAGGCTCGCCACATTCTGTCAATGTCATCAAATTTCGAGATGATGGAATTGATAAAAAAAATTGGGTCTTTTTTGGGTGCCAAAATTCTTAAAAACACATTTAACATGAGTTTTATTAAAAATCACATTATAATATTTTTATATTAATTTTAGTATTAGTTTTATAAAAAAATCAATGTTAGAGGTTAGCCACATCACATTAAACTTAATTTACTAAAAAAATAATTTTAAAAGCTAAACAATGAAGCCTATATTTTTACAAGTTCATTTAAAAACAGTCTACCAAAAAGGAAAATATTTTAAAGGAGTGATTTAAAACAAGGTTTTAAGGAAAACCCACTTTCCATGTGTCTCATCTTGCTTCATAAATTATCAAACTCATGAATAAATAAATTATATTTATTTTCAAATTTACTGAGAACATTTTTTATTTTTAGTGAATTATCATTATTCATTTTGTTACAATATTTTCTTTAGTTACAAAATCATTTAACTCCAGGTTAGATGTTTTGAGGGAGTTCAGTTCATAAGTCCAAAATATCTCTGGTAGTTTGAATATGGTAAAAGGATCATGGTTTTTTATCTCCGAAATATTTATCACGAAAAGATATATATTTTTCCACATAATAATATTTATATAACCATCCATTAAAGTTCGACATGAAAAATAAATCACATTACTTTGTGGAGGTGGTAGTCTATATGTATGCACGAGCAACATTATCATTTTCAATAGAAGGATGGGTAAGAAGGTAAGTAATATATTATATTATATAATAATAATTATTCCAAAAATATTATATATATTAATTTAACCTATCATTTTATTCATCTATATAAGAGGTTAATGAAAAATAATACACATCACTTCATGGAGGTGGTTGTCCACACGTATGCAAAAGTATTTTTTTCATTTCCCTTAAGATAAAAACACAGATAAAAAAAGTTCATAAAAGAAACATAATAAAATTTAATCATATTTAAGATAATTATGTTATTATATCATCATGTTTATATAATATTTAGTGCATTTTGAATAAATAATAAACAATAAAATAACCAGTTA
Source organism: Viscum album (assembly GCA_963277665.1). Classification (NCBI taxonomy): domain Eukaryota; kingdom Viridiplantae; phylum Streptophyta; class Magnoliopsida; order Santalales; family Viscaceae; genus Viscum; species Viscum album. The sequence continues at coordinate 1,998,885,562 of OY728151.1, forward strand.
ACATTTGTACATCTTCTTTGAGAAACCTCCTTTGACTTACACCATGAAACGTATAGGATGATTTTTTTGGTGAGACCATAACCTATAAAACATGGGGAGAAGTTTTTTAAAGGGATTTTTTAATATATAATTAGATATAATTGACACAACAGTAGTGACAAAGAAAGGTGAGGAGGTTCCCTTTTATAGGTGATGTGGGTGGTAATCCTATAAATATATAAAATATTAATATATTATTTAATATTAACTCATGTAAAATGGATCCAATGCACTATATATTAGATTATAAAGAGTATAAGGAAATCATAATTTAAAAAAAATATACATTTATAATTTTCATTTTAAACATTATCTTTTTCTTTAACCCCATTATTAACCATTTTTTACCTTAACCACTATAATTTTCTTCAATCTATGAGGGTTGTGAATGTAATTATAAATATTTAAAGTGTCCCATTAATGAAATATTGAATATATTTTCAACAATTTCCCATCCATTATAGGTAATATAGTATTTTTATGAGTTTCTAAAGATTTGGAAATAATTTTTAAATAGTAAATATCATTTAAAGTAATTTTCAATACTATTCAGAAATGTTGAATTTAAATACTTCATGAAAACAATATAATAATAATATAAACTTTTTAAAAATAATTTATAAATTATAATTACCTAATAAATTCATGTAACACAAAAAAGAATCCAAAACAAATTACCTATACTATTTTTTTAAAACTATACTAGTTGCACAAGAACTGTGTTTTTGTTTTATAAGTTTTAAAGGTAATTATACCATCATTAAAAAATAAAATAAAATTATGTTAATAAAAATAATTTATTCATGTTCCATTTTATCACATTTATTTTTTCATACATTATTTTTATCTATATCCTTATTATAACAACATAATAAGTGAGATAGACTGTCATTTTGTAATTACTCTTAACATAATATATATATATATATATCTATATATATATGTTGTAATATAAAGAATGTGTCACCATAATGACATATTTTTGAATATAGGGTTATAAATTTAGAAACATTATAATATAATAATAAATAGATTTTGATTTTTTCCCCAAATACCTATGTTTTAACCATAATTAACCCATTTTACCCTTTATCATAGTGATAATTTTTTACCATGGTTAATGTTACTTTTAGAAAAAATGGAATTAACCTCATTAATAAACATGAAACTCATGACTAAAATTATTAAATTCATTTTTAAATTTTTAATTTCTAAAATTTTAAAAAATTACTTTTATTATAATTTCACAAAACACAATGAAAAATTATTTTTAGAAAAAATACACCTTTTAAGAAAAAGAAATGATTTTGTACCGAAATCATGTACAATGTAGATTCCAATAAAATTAGTGGAATTATTTTAAATAAAATTAAACTTATGTGGATTTAAAAAAAATCCACAACTAAATGGATCATTAAAATTTCGTTTATTAAAAGTAAAGAAATTATAGCTTTTGTAAAATCTATATTATTTATTATTCACCCAAAAAATAAACATTTTTTAAAACCCCTAAATAACTATCTTAATATCATTTTAGAATGATTATTTCAAAAAAGGTAATCTTTTTATTGAAAAATCATTATTAAATTGGAAAAAAATTCATAATATTCTATCACAAATTGAAACATTTTTTTAAAAGAAAATGTATTCCTGTAGTATAAAATAAATTTATTTCATTACTTATCTAGTGAACCCTATTATTTGAATGTTAATTTATTTTATTAAAAATGATTCTTTAAATTTCATTAAAATAATTTATATATAGTGGTTAACTTAATTTACATTGATAAAAATTATTTACATACATAAAACAATTCTCTAAAAAATATATATTTTAATCATCAAGGATATTTTAAAAATATTGAGTTCATATTTCCTAGGAATTAATAAGTAAATTTATACTAAAATAAATTCTCAATATATATTTTATAATATGGTGACTTCAGTCCATACTCCTCAAACTAAAATCATGGTTATAGTAGTTATATATAAATAATAATAATATTTTAACAGTATATTAGTTTCTTTAATCTCAATGTTTCATGTGGTGTATGGAATGAGACATAATATTTTATTTAAAATAAAATCCCGGTGTATTACCATTGACGCACTGGATATAACTGGTTTCCTTCCTTCCAATGCATTTATGAAACAAATTTACCTTATATTTGAACTTGTAACAAACTCTCATTCATGTTAAGAATTTAATAGGATGTTTCCTTCCATAATTATAATATTGTGGAACTCCCATCATTCCTTTTTTCTTCATTGACAAATTTATTTTTCCTTAGTTGTAATCCATCATATAAATTTCTTCATTTACCTTGTATATATAAGTCTATAAAAATATTTATCTATATTTTTGGAACATTATATTATATCATACAATAATTAAAATGTTCGAGAGCCCAATTCCCTTCGGAGGTTCAACTTAATACCATAAAAGAAAGAATCCATATTAATTTCTGAATTCAATACATAGTTTATTTCATTCCTTTCAAAAATTTTGGACCTAGACTCATGTTAAATAATAATAATATCCTTATATTTAAAAAAAATCGATTTCCAATACAACATAGAACACCAGGCCTAAAAAAACCATGAAATATTATTATTTAAATATGATTATTATAACTTAGCTATTAAATTGGAGGGTATGAATATGATTACCTATTTTATGAAATATATATAAATTTTCTACTATATATAAATTTATTTATAAATTATTTTTTAATAATCACTCATTTTTTCGTAAAGTTATTTTATTCCTCAAAAATATATTTTCATCAAAAAAGGGTTTGATTGATTTTTCAGAGAAAATATTAAAATTAACTTCTAGAAATTATAGAAATTTTATTTATGAAAAATGATATAATTTTTGAAATCACCTAGTCAAAAATATATTATGTTGAATAGTATATATTTTTTTGAATGGTTTAATTTTTCAATGAATAGTGAAAAATTATATTTTTATTGAAATTTATATTATCTTTTAAAATATTTACAAATTAAAATTATATTTTGGATTATTTTTAAAATTATAATATTTATATTTTATTAATATAAATCTAATTATGTTCTTTGGAATTTATTTTATACTTTAATATGGTATAAAAACATTTTTGTACTTAAAAGGCATTTAAAAAAAGTATTTTTTGCTTATTTTCAGGTTTTTCATTAAATTAAATTATTCAAATTATTAGACTTCAATTTTAGAAAATATTCACTAAATTTGAAATTAGAGGGACCATATTTGTTAAATATTTCCATTTATTTTTTAGTTATTATGAAAATTAATCATAGTAGATTTTGTGTCCCCAGAAATGGTAAAATTGGTTAATTAAGGGTAAAAATAAATGAGACAATGACTAAATAGTAACCCTTGTACTTGAATTAATTTTATTTTATGGGTAAATTTCACACATAATAATCCAAAATTTGAATATATGACCCTTTTTCCATGTTTCAATGATTTTTTCCTTTATAATATTTTACGTAATGAAAACTAACAAATACCATTATATTTGTTTTATTAGATTTAACTTTTTCACACCTGGATAAAAAATGTGTTTTCCATAATAAATTTATATTTTAAAAATAATTTTTTTTATTAAGTTAATTTATTTCTATTTTTTAGTGATGAAATAAGTACCTTAAATGCTTATGAAACACTAACAACATATTTATTCATTTAAAATTAATAATGGTTTTAAAAATATTAAAATTAATATAATTTTAAAGAATTATTGTTTTACTTGAATGTTTTTTATATATATAATATTTTATTGAAGTTTAAATTTATTATATTCTATTTTATTTTCAAACAAGTTGTTTTTAAAGTCAAATTGAAATAATAATTCCAAAAATAGAATTAATGATATTTTATAATAAATAATATTTTATTAAATGATATAAAATTTCTAAAAAAAACTATCATTATCCAATTGATTTATATATGATTTAAAATATTGTATATTTTACATTTAATTACCAAGTTTGTTATAGTAACTATGTTGAACCTTAATGAAAAAGAACTTTGTTATCCTGGTAATTTTCAAAAAGGGATAACACGGATTAAAACAAATAAATAAGGGTGAAAACAAAATGAAAATTGTTAAAATATTATTATATTTTATTATTTAGACCAATAATCATACTATCATCAAATTATATCATTTTGTATCCATTTTCCCTTGAAAATTATTTTAAATTAATTTACTATTTTATGAAATTTCAAGAGGACCCCTCCCCTCACCTATAAAAGGGAACCCCTCTCATATTTCATTCAAATTTAAAAATCCTTTTTAGTTATGAAAATATCTACAAAAATCCATTTATAAAATCACTCCCCATGTTATATATGAATTAATTTTTATAGATTATCATCCTTAGGCAGTTTAATGTGTAAATAAATGAATATTTTTCGAAGAAGAGGTACAGTCTTTAACCAAATGATTTAGTTTTATTTATTCTCCCACCTCCGTAAAATATTTCTCATGAATTATGAAATAATAAAACAATTATCTTTCGTATACATCTATTTTTTTATTGTAATACCCTATAGAAGTATCATTTTCCATCAAATGGGAAATGAAACCATTATTCGTGTGTACGACCGACAGCCACCTCGCGAACCAATGTAATTGATTTTCCATCAACGTCTCTCATGGTTTATTATAATAATGGAATTAATATTTATATGTTATATTAATGTAATATTTATAATTTCAATGTATAATACATCTTCTACTTTATTACATTTCTATCCTTTGAAAAATAATAATGTTGTTTACGTGTACGTGTGGACTACAACCTCCACGAAGACATGTTAATTGTTTTTCATTACAAATAATATGTATAATGTATATAAGATTATTTAAAGAAAAAAACATGATATTTAAGATATAATTATAATTATTTTAAGATAAAATCACACTTACCTTCTTTTTATTGGGTTTGTTTACATATAAAAATGTTACTCATGCATACGTATGGCCTTCCATCTCCATGATTGTAAGATAATTCTTTTTACACAATCAACTTTCATGGTAGGTTTTATATGTATAATTGATTTATAAAAATTATAACTATTTCATGGTTATTATTATGGAGGTGATGAAACTTTTTCCCCTTTGACCATGTTCAACACACCAAAGTCATTTGGAAATTATGAACCAAACATCCTTAAAACACCTGTTGTAGAAATAAAAAACTATGGAATTAAATACATAGTCAATATAAATGAAATAAAATGTTTAAATATAAGAGAATAAACAATTAAGATTTTATTAATCTATAGAATAATTGATATTATTTTATTATATTGGTGCTAAAGGGAAAACATGTAATGTCTAGAATTGATGTAATAGATTTCATCTCAAATTCACTTCAGTGAGACTTGTTTTAATTTTATTCCACTTATTTATATTATATGGTATATATAAATTCATTTTATATTTTATATCATGAACAAATAATAATTTATGGTATTTTAATATCAAATTAAAATTGTTTCATCTGGGGGTATTTTTCATTAAAGTTACCAAGTGAGAAAAGTTTTTGAACAGAAATTACTTTTAATGGGTTATATCACATATTACATGATTATAATATGTTATCATTTTGTGTGAAATGAAATATTTTTATCTATTTTTTAATTCCACTTTTTTTTTGATTTAATTTTTGTACACATAATATCTCCAATGATTAATTCTCAATTCAATTTTATGATCTTTATAACAGTTTTATTTGTCACAATCTCATTTACATGAAACATATTTCATGTCGTGAACCATGATATTCATCATGGATGTATTTAATACTTCTTGAGTAAATTTTGACTTATTACTTTAGTCTATTAGTTGGATTTACATAACCATATCATACACTTTCTCTCAATTACTTTTTAATTGAAAGTTACCAAAGTGGTAACGGATTTATGTCACAGTGTCATTCCTTTTGGGATTATTTATGTTAAGGGTTATTTTTTAGGAAATAATATTCTCTCATTTTATTAAGCCATATATATTTTACTCTCCATTAGTTATGAATTTTGTTTAAATGTTTAATTCTCATTTTTTCTCTTATTGATTAATGAAAAATCAAGAATGTTTTTTTATAAGTGATACCAGTCTTATATCTTCTTTTAGATCACGAATATTACCCTTCTATATCCATGTCTTAGAAAATTTTTCCAACAATATGATTTTATAAATATGAATAATTTCATAATGTTATTTTACAATATATTTTCCCTCATTTAAATGTTTTTAAACGGTAATTTCTTAACATTTTCTTCATGGGTCCCTTTTGACCCACTTTAAAAAATGATTCAAAAAATTGTTTATTTTTAAAATTTGTTACTTAGATATATTTTCTCACCACTATTAACGTTATTTTCATCAAATAGTTCTTTATAATCATCAATTTTTATTTTTAAATAAAATTACTTTCACAATATTTTGTGATTTTTTAGTTTTTAATAGTTATTTTCAATGTGAAATGGGTATTTTTTCCAGAATGTTTTTAATGATCTTATTAATGCAATTGTATTACTCAAAGATAACAACCCTTGATTTTAATTATTATCCAATGAATATTTATTATGATAATTCCATAATTATTATTTATTTGGATGGATTATAATTATGTCAAAGATATTTTAATGTAATCTATTTATTTTCTTATGATTAATCCTGTTTTGAATGAAATAATGTTTATTTCTATAGGTTTTATGATGAAATAAATGATCTATGTACTTTATTCATGTTATGATTATTGTAAATTATTTATGATGATGGATGGTTCCAATGTAAACAATGTATGTGAGGTTCTATTATAAAAAAATAGTGGTTACAATATAAACTATAGATGGGTTAGAATGATATAACCCTCCAATGCATTGGGTAATGATTATATTCTCTAGAGAATTATATTATTATTTGAACATAATATTTATCTAAATTGTAAGGGTTATTATAAGGGTTATAAATAGACAATTTTACAAGATACCAATACATTTTCATTATTATTTATATGAGATTTTAATGGTTCCTTTGATAAATATTGATATCAAATGGATCATGATTATTGATTCTCACGACTATTGACTTTGATAATTATTTATCTAATGTTAGATGTTTTATGATATAGGTTTTTATGATTATGAATTCTCTTACGTTAATAACATGTACTTTGATTATTTCATTGTATACTTATTCTCATATTATGCTCACTGATGACTTTCTATTATTAATGCTTATGTTTTCCCTTACCAATTTTTTGAGCTCACCCTTATTTTATTTTATACATTCCATAGTAGTGAAGAAAGGTTTTAAGTATGTCATTCACAACAAGTTTACCATATGTTAATAACTTATTGTGATATGATTTAAATTTTTAGGAACAAATTGTTTATATATTGAAGTTTCTATGAAAGAGTTTGTTTAATTTATCTAAAACACTAAACCAAAAATTTATTTGGTTATATAAGTGATAAAATAATTTTCTACAATGTTGAATGCTTCAAATGGATAAAATTGGGTCACATTTATCGCTATCAAAGCTATAAATTTAAAGATTGTGTTTTTATCATCAGATTCCAGGAGTGTGGGTCTAAGGATATTTGTAACTCACCAACCCCAGTTACCCAAAGTCGGTGCATTATTACCTAACATTGGAATGATACAAAGAAATCATGTCCCGAAATACCGATCAATTTAGTAGCCTTAGAAATACTAGATACATTCATAAGGTTTACATTACATTATACAATGAAAAACTACAAAAACATTTTTTCCATAGACTACACTGAGATCCCATAGACTATCCCTACAGGTCAGTCATAATATACTTCTTCCAATCCTGGAAAAAATAAAACATAGAAACGGGTGAGCTCAAATGCTCGGTAAGGATAACAATATAGCGGAAACTTTCATAAATAAGCATAAACATTTAAGGCAATGTATAAGACTAAAAAAAATCCATTTAAACTTGAAATTCAGCATAATATGGCAATGATAAAAATAAAATAATTCTATTTACTTATTCACGTGGATATTCTACAAGTCAAATAATCACATTCAATATCAATAGCCACTTTCATAGTGATGTAATGCATAATTCGAGACTTTCATAACCACATAGTCAAGGCCTTGTGCCAAGACTACAAATAAGGTTTTGTCAAGGCCTTGTGTCAAGACACTAGTATGTATCATGAGACCTACCTATGCATTGAGGAGCTATAGAGGGCTCCACCCGTCACTTACTAAGTCCAATTAATTCCTCATATGAAAAGGTTGAAATATAATCTGATCATTCTTATTAAAACTAGCATAAGAAATGTCAATAGTTTAATCACAAACCATGAATGGTATAAAAATAGAATATCCACAGTCAAACATAAATCATTCAATACAATATGAAAAACTGTATTATAATAGATCAACCTAAATAGATAATAATTAATTATATTGACATAGATGAAAATAATCAATAAAACTATTTGATAGAAATATCCCCCTTTTTCTTGAAAATATTTAAAAGTCTCACTATTTATCAAGAAGCTATTTAAAATAGATTTTTGAATCAAAGTGTCCCATACTAAATTGAAACTTTTAAAAGGAATTTTAATTTTTAAACATTAATGTCCATATAAATAAATCCTTAAAACCATTTTTAAAACATGGACAATAATCAGAATAATTTCGAATAATAAATCATTAAAACATTTTAAAATGATATTTTTTTTAGAGTTACTAACCAAAAGAGAGACGCTTGAATAAAAATAATTGAGGTTATAAAAAATTTATAATATCATGGGAATAAAGGGATTCATGATATAATATGTCAAAGTACATTATATAAACCATAAAAAAGTGAATTGGCATATAACAACAAAGAAGTCTCAATGGAATGTAAATTGAGATGAAACCTCTTATAAAGACTGTATCATTTGGTTAAGGACAAATAAAAGACATAATTATGTGTGAAAAATATAAATACAATCAATATTATTGGATATTAAGTGTAAATAAATCAGAGGACATTCACACATAATCTTGTAAAAACAACACCAATGAATTGGATGTTTAACTCAATAAATGGGGATTAAGTTAAAATTACTCTTATCATGTTCATATCGATGACTTGAGAATTTATAAATGGAGTGATTATGTGTATCAAAATAATATCCACAGAAATTTTATTGGAAATTACTACACAAATAATAAATAATGATTATATACATAATCATGGAGTAAAGTAATCAATGAAGTATGCGTAAAGCCGAATGAGTGGACATTGAAAATTGAAATTCCCTTACCAATTTGGTAACGTACAAAACATACATCCCATGAAAGATGGATCATAAAATGAAGATTTAATTACTCATAAATTAAATTATATTACACAAATAATACAATCATTGGGAAGTACATACACCACACAAAAGGAAATAGTGGTAGTAAGGCATGAATCTCACGGAAATAGGAAGTGAGATGAAAACCCTTACTTCGTTGTAATAAATTGAGTCGTATGGAAAAGAGTTAATAACAACCAAATGAAACATAGAATACCATGAATATAAAGATAATAATGATAATATATATCAAATGGTAGTTCACAATACACCACATTTAATAAATATGTGGCGAATAATGGAAATCTCACAGAATTAAAAATAAGATAAGAAACCCCTTACTTTGTAGTTTTTCATTAGTCGAAGGTAAGATAACCTTATGTATAATGGTTAAATAATTTTTATTAAATTATAAAATAATCATATACATTAATATTATATCATATATGATCTTATAACATTTCTTTGTTAATAATATCTTAGTATTATCGTCGTTTCGAGTGTTAATAGATTCATTTTCCTTAATATTATTTTGTATGTGATTCATATTTTTTATGGATGGGATGTATATTATTCATATAAATAATGATATCAAGTCTCTAAAAATTATTTTTATTCATAAAATGAAAATTAGTCTTGAATGGATACGATGAGGAATAAATCTCATCACGTTCGTGAGTACAGTAATCCGTACGTATGCACGAGCGACAATATCATTCTTTTGACATTAAAATAATATATAATTGGATTTTATATCACATATACATAATAGTTATCATGTTATATTTATTATTTACATAAATTACACATAATTATTATACCCATCCAAATAATAATGTATTGAATAATAATTACACCACGACGTGGAGACGGTAAGCCGTACGTACGCACGTATGGTGAAATGTCATTCAAAGGACGGATAGAATAGTGAACATGGTTGTGCCATATTTATAATAACATCAAATTATATATAAGATATTGGAGTTATTATTTTTTAATGGAAACAACAATTAAAGAGGAAGTGGAAGAAGAAAAGAACTTGAAATAGGTGATGCAAAATTTACATCTTCTTCGGGTTCTTCCTTTTGATTTGATCGAAAGGGCTCGTTAGAATGTCTTTATGACTAAATTAAGGCCTCTATTATTAAGGGAGGATAGTTTAGAGGGTATTTGGGTAGAGTTTGGCTGAGAAAAATGGCTTTTAAGGTGTGAATTATAGAGAAGGGGCAGTGCCCTTTTATAAGAGAGGTGAGTGGCACCTTAGGAAAAGCTAGAAATATTATTTTATAATAAAATAATTTTCGGTTTATAATGTCTCAAAAATGATTTATTTAAAGTATAAGGTGGGGATGGGTCGAAAAAAACTCAAACAATAGGTTTTATATTGCTTTGGGTCACCATATTAACCTTATCTTTTAGATTTTACTCTTAGTTAAATAGTTTGACATTTACCATGTCTCTTTGTCTTTTTATATTATATGGTTAATAAACATACTATATAAATCCAAGAGAGCCCCAAGTGGTTAATTAATGATACACCTATCATTATATAAGTCTTTTTTGCTCAACCTTATATTTTTATGAATATAATATCAATTAAAAATATAATAATTGTTTTTCAAAACTCTTTTATGTCAATTTTGACAATATTTTGGATTTTGTTTTTTTATAAATTCATAACAACATTATTGCTTAAAAAAAAATTAATTTATTAAACCCTCCCATTTCATATTAACCTATAAAATTAGTTTAATTCATTAAAATTCTCAAGTTATATTTTATTTGGATATTTATAATTTTAATTATTTTAATATTTCATTTATATGGTAATTACTACATCTTCATTCTGTCATAAATAAATTTAATTATATATTGTATAAAATTTATAAATAAAATACTATTATGTAGTAGATATTTTTATATTTATAATTAATATTTATAGTCAAATTTATCTTATATAAAACCCTATATTAAAAATGTTTTATTTCTTAAACTTTTATTTTAACTCTTTTAACTCTTCTTTAAATAAAATAATAATTAATGTCCTAATCTAATTCATGTAGACCTAAAGGATAATATTTTATTCCTAAGGTTGTTTTTGGTCGAATTAAACTTATCTAATAGAATTAGGACATGTGTTAGGGTAATAATAATGTCATTTTTATCCTTAATTACCCTATTTACTTTTAACTGTGGTAAATAAATGTAAAAAGTTACTATTCAAAAAAATTTATTTTCACCTTGTCAAACCACATTTTACTTACTAATATCAAATGTGTCTCTCAGTTTTTTGAAATTCCACTAACAGAAGCGGTAAAATTATGTTTTATGTGAATTTTCAAATTCTCCTAGGAGGTGGGTAAAAGACAGTGAAAAATTCAATAAAATTTTTATATATCTAAAATTATTATAAAATGACTCAAATGAATTACATTGAACCAATATAAATATTATGTATCAATTTTGACCTAAAATAAATTTAAATAAAATAAATAATTATTTAAATAAAAATTTAGTTTTAAACTATAACTCAATGTTTTTCAATATTCATCAAAAATTGAAAGTTTTCAAAAAATACCAAAAATTTACCCTAAGATAATTTTGATATTCCAAATCCAAAAATGAAGTCCATTTTTAAAGATAAAATTTAAAAAATTTCAAAAAGTGGGTATTACTATTTATAACGGCTAGTTTGATTGGTCGCGGTGTGTTAGAATCTCGAAGTTACGTATAATGAAATCTATTACATTATTCAAAGGGAAACATACCGTGGAAGCTTGGGGTGTTACATTATTCCCCCCTTTTGGAAATTTTGTCCTTGTAATTTTTAAAATTGGGCTTGGGAACATAATTTAAAGTCCCATATTGGAAAAATATTCCATAAAACTATCACTTTAAAAGAAAGAAAGAGAAGTAAAAAGGTCACCCGAGATAACCCATACTATGATTCCATGTAAGAAAACATGGATATGGAAGATAAACTAAGTGTCATGTTCAGATGGATAGGGATAGAAAAAATGATCAGGAGATAGTTAACAACAAGGAAACCACAAACCTGTGATGGGACAAACGATCATTAGTTTCCCATTAGGAAAAGTAAATGGACAAAGTTTTTTTTGTTTTAAGTAACATTTCATAAAGATGAGGAAATTATTTATGAGATTGACTAAGAAAATAACAAGATATACTTACTTTGTAAGTAGAGTTTCATTGTTTAAAAAATTTCTACCACTAACTCATTTTTTTCAAATGATGACTGTTCAAGATGACTTGGTCACACCGAAAGAGCTAGAATCAACTTCTAGAGAATCACATGATCCACAAAGGATAAACTATATATTTAACTTGTATTTAAAGATTAATCAAAACCAAAATGGTTAGTACAAGATCAGATGATCCCCCAAAAGGATATTCCTTTAGAGAAAGAAACACTAATCTTAATTTCTAAAATTATACCAACAACACCCGAAAGTTAAATAAATACCATTCAATAAACAATTTCCTTAAAATCCTTCAATATAATCCAAACTAATATTTAAACCCAAGACATAGAACAAATTGGTTATGTAGTCTTACACGTTAATTTGTATCTGCAAATGACATTGACTACTCTTAAAATCTTATCTCATATTCTCTATTATATATTAATCATTTCCATAAATATTCCAAATCACTATAAATCCTCAATAAAAATATATATAAAAATCCACCATTACTCTTCAAATGAAAACCTATAGTATTCTATTTCCGTAGGCATATAGTGTTCCCAACAGAGAGAACATATTCCAAAATAACATTTATCACTTAATCACTAAATCATTTACCTATACTAAGTGTATTCATTTGATAATACATAAGATCCCAAATCAACTTATTATTTATCAATAAAATTATTTAACTAAAAATAATTAGTCACACTAACCAGGGACTTCACGTATTCCAGTGGTAGGCGATAAATCCCAATCGCACTCTGTTTATGGGTTCGATTACCAAAACTTTGTCCGACATGACGGGTTGTCACACAGTCTGCATGTTGTCCTTTATCGAATACTATATTTTATAACATTACCAAAATAAGATAAATTCTTCAAAATAACCATAACATAATTTAACCACAAATTTTATCTCATACCTTGCATTTTCATCCCAAAATATAATAACTTGTAATTACCCCAAACCACATGATCTTACAAAACCAAATGGTTATTTATAAATATATCCATAGGAGAAAAGATAATTCTTCCTCAAATACAATTTTCACATGACAAACGTTAGGGCTAAAAATACAATAGAAAATTATTCCAATGTAATCCCATCAACAAGGATCACTAATACTTTTAAACATTTCTCCAACCATTTATTTCCACATAGCTTCTTCTTTGACAAAGAAAATATCCTATAGAATAGGGAATTAACTCAGGTAATGGATAGGTCCCCTACATTTTTGGAAAATGACTGTAAATGGATTCTTGGGACCATTTTTATTTTCTTCCATAGTAGTCTTCATGTTTCCTTGGAAATTCTATACGTTATGTCCTTCTTTCCCACACATAAAGCATTTATTTGTTCTATTGAGACACTTTCCAGGGTGTCTCCTTCCACATTTCCTGTATGATGTAAATTGAGGATTATTTTCTCCATGGTCTCCACTGCTGGAGCTCTTATCATTCATCACCTTTATCTTCTTTATTGAGTATGGGAGTTGGTTAATATATATTTTGTCGATCATATTTTTGGAAAAATTATTTGGCATGAAGACGATATCTTTTAAACCTATAAACATTCCATTTTGTTGCTCATTTCCACCACTGTTCTCACCTTATACATCATGCTCAAAGTTACTATGACTTCCTTGGAATCCAGTCATTGACTAAAACCAGGAATCATTGTGTGAGTAACCGTAGTCATAAATTCATTTATAGAATATCATGACACCATATTTTCAATTCAAAACACCTAATGATTAACCAAGTTCATTTATTATCATCTTATATTAAAATAATTCAAATCAGTTTGTAAATAAAATGTAAATTATCCTAAGCATATCTCCCATGAGTGTCGTAACTAAGAGTAAAACAAGGCTCGTTGTCATGCACCAGTTCCTGTTCAAGTCTAGCTCAAAGCGGTGTTTTTAGGTTTTACCCCTAGGTACATCTGTGCCATATCCGCCTCTGCCTACTCGTATCTAGACAGGGATGTATTTCTTGGAAAACTCACAAAATCTCTACAATACCAAAATTTTATGAATTTTTTCAACACTAATACTCAAATTCTATCTTAGGTATATGTGCTCTAATAAGAGGTTATCTTAATCTAGTTTCCAAGGTTTGTACTAAACTTCCTCAAATACCAATTGTAACACCCTGACCCCAGTTACCCAGAGTCATTGTATTATTACCTAACATTTGAATGATACATGGAAATAATGTCCTGAAAGACCGATCAGTTTAGTAGCCTTGGAAATACTAGATACATTCATAAGGTTTAAATTACATCATACAATGGAACACTACAACAGAATTGTTTCCATAGACAACACTGAGATCCCATAGACTATCCATGCACGTCAGTCATAATATAATTTTTCACATCCTGGGAAAAATAAAACACAAAAAGGGGTGAGCTCATATGCTCAGTAAGGATAACAATATAGCGGGAACTTTCATAAATAAGCATAAACATTTGAGGCATTGTATAAGACTAAAACAAAAGCCTATTAAACTTGAATATTAACATAATATGGAAATGATAAAAATCAAATAATTCCATTTAATTATTCACATGGATATTCTAATAGTTTAATAATCACATGAAATATCAATAGCCACTTTCATAATGATGGAATGCATAATGCCAGACTTTCATAACCACATAGTCAAGGCCCTCTGCCAAGACTACAAATAAGATTTTTTCAAGGCCTTGTGCCAAGACACTAGTTTGTCACATGAGACCTAATGATGCATTGAGGAGCTATAATGGGATCCAAAAATCACTTAATAAGTCCAATGCATTCCTCATATTAAAAGTTTGAAACATAATCTGAACATTTATATTAAAACTAGCATACAAAATGTCAATATTTTAACCACAAACCATGAATGGTATAAAAATAGCACATCCACAGTCAAACATAACTCATTAAAAATAATATGGAATATTTTATTATAATAGATCAACATAAATAGAGAATAATGAATAATATTGATATAGATGAAAATAATCAACAAAACTATTTGATAGAAATATCCCCATTTTTATTGAAAACATGTAAAAGTCTCACTATTTATCAAGAAGCTGTTTAAAATAGATTTTTTAATCAAAGTGTCCCATACCACTTTGAAACTTTTAAAAGTAATTTTAATTTTAAAACATTAATGTTCATATAAATAAATCCTTAAAACCATTTTTAAAACATTGACATTATTGAGAAAGATTTTGAATAATAAATCATTAAAACATTTTAAAATTATATTTAAGTTAGAGTTCCTAACCAAAAGATAGAAACTTAAATAAAAATAATTGAGGAAATAAAAACATTATAATATCATGAGAATAAAGGTATTCATGATATACTATGTCAAAGTACATTATATACACCATATAAAAGTGAATTGGCGTATAACAACAAAGATGTCTCAATGGAATTTAAATTGAGATGAAATCTATTATAAAGACCGCATCCTTAGGTTAAGGATAAATCAACGACATAATTATGTGTTAAAAATATAAATACACTAAATATTATAGGATATTAATTTTAAATCAATCAGGGGACATTCACACATATTCCTGTAAAAACATCACCAATGAATTGTCTGTTTAACTCAATAAATGGAGATTGAGTTAAAATTAATCTTATCGAGTTCATATCGATGACTTGAGACTTTATAAATGTAGTTATTATGTGTATAGAAATAATATAAACATAAAGGGGAGTGTAAATTACTACAAAAATAAGAAATAGTGATTCCACACATAACCATGGAGTAAAATAATCAATGAAGTATGCATAAAACCGATTAAGTGGAAATTGAATTTTCAAATTCCCTTACCAATTTGGTAACTTACGAAACATATATCTCATGAAATATGGATAATAAAATTAAGATTTAATTAATAATAAATTAAAGTATATTAGAAAAAGAAACAATCATGGGGTAGTACATACACCACACAAAATGAAATAGTGGCAGTATGGTATGAATCTCATGGAAATAGGAAGTGAGATGAAAACCCTTCGTTGTAATAAATCGAGTCGTATGGACAAAAGTTAATAAAAACCAAATTAATAACATAATACCATGAATATAAATAGAATAATGTTAATATTTATATATATATCAAATGACAGTACATAATAGACCACATTTAATAAATATGTGTCGAACAATGGAAATCTCACGGAATTAAAAGTGAGATAAGAAACCCCTTACTTTGTAATATTTCTTGGTCGAGGGTAGTTTAACCTCATTTATAATGGTGAAATAATTGCTATAAAATTATACAAGAATAATATACATTAATATGATATCATATATGACCTTTTAACATTGCTTTGTTAATAATATCTTAGTATTATCGTCATTTCGTGTGTTAACAGATTCATATTCCTTTATATTATTTGTTATTTGAGTCATATGTTTTATGAATGGGATTTATATTATTAATATAAAGAATTATATCAAGTCTATAAACATTATTTTTAATCATCAAATTAAATTTAGTCTTGAATGGATATGATGGGGAATGAATCTAATCGTGTTTGTGGAGATGGTAATCCGTACGAATGCACGAGCGACAATATCATTATTTTGATATTAAAATAATATATAATTGGATGGTATATCATATATAAAGAATAATTATCATGTTATATTTATTATTTACATCAATTACACATCATTATTATACCCATCCAAAAAATAATGTATTGAATAACAATTACACCACGACGTGGAGACGGTAAGTTGTACGTGCGCACGTTTGGTGACATGTCATTCAAAGGATGGATAGAATAGTGAATATGGATGTTACATATTTATAATAACATAAAATTATATATAATATACTGAATTTATTATTTTAGAATGTAAAAAACAATGAAAGTGGAAGTGGAAGAAGAAAAGAACTTGAAAGAGGTGATGAAATATTTACCTCTTCTTTGAGTTCTTCCTTTTGATTTGATCAAAAGGGCTCCTTAGGGTGTCTTTCTGACTAAAGGAATGCCTCTAGGATGAAGTTAGGATAATTGAGATGTTATTTGGGTAGAGTTTTACAGAGAAAAAATGTATTTTAAGGTGTTAATTAGAGAGAAGGGGGAGTGACCTTTTATAAGAGGGGTGAGGGGCACCTTAGGAAAAGCTAGAAATATTATTTTATAATAAAATCATTTTCAGTTTCTAAGGGATCCAAAATGAATTATTTAAAATATAAGGTGGGGAGGGGTCGAAAAAAACTCATCCAATATGTTTTATACAAGTTTGGGTAACTATATTAACCTTATATTTTAGATTTAACTCTATGTTAAATAGTTGGACATTTACCATGTCTCTTTGTATTTTTATATTATATGGTTAATAAACAAACTATATACTTCCAAGAGAACCCAAAGTTGTTAATTAATTATAAACCTCTATTTATATAAGTCTTTTGGCCTAAATGTATATATTTAAGAATATAATATCAATTAATAATATAATATTTGTTTTAAAAACTCTTTTATGTCAATTTTGAAACTATTTGGTATTTTGTTTTCTATAAATTCATAACAGAATTATTACTTCAAAAAAAAATTAATCAACCATAACATGTCATATTAACATATAAAATTAGTTTAATTAATTAAAAGTCTCAAATTACATTTATTTGGATATTTATAATATCAATTAGTTTAATATTTCATTAATATGGTAATTACTGCATCATCATTGTGTCATAAATAAATTTTATTATTTAATGTCTAAATATTAGAAATAAAATACTATTATGTAGGAAATAATTTTATATTTCTAATTAATATTTATAGCTTAATTTATATTATTTATAACCATATATTAATAATGTTTTAGTTATTAAACATTGATTTTAACACTTTTAACTTTTCTTCAAATAAAATAATAATAAATGTTCTAATCTAATCCAAATGGACCTAAAGGTTTATATTTTATTACTAAGGTTGTTTTTGGTCTAATTAAACTAATACAATAGAATTAGGACATGTGTTAGGGTAATAATAATATCATTTTTACCCTTAATTACCCTATTTACTTTTAACCATGGGAAAAAAAATTTAAAAGTTACTATTCACCAAAACTTATTTTCATCTTATTGAATCACATTTTACTTATTGATACCAACCATGTATCTATAATTTTTGAAATTCCACTCACAGAAGCAATAAAGTTATGTTTTATGTGAATTTTCAAATTCTCCTGGGAGGTGGGTAAAATATGGTGAAAAGATCAATTAATTTTTTATATATCTAAAACTATTATAAAGTGAATCTAATGAATTACATTGAAATTATATAGGTATTATGTATCTAGTTTTATCTAAAATAAATTTAAATAAAATAAATAATTATTTAAATAAAAATTCAGTTTTAAACTATAACTCAGTGTTTTTCACTATTAATCAAAAATTGAAAGTTTTCAGAAAAATGCCAAAAATTCACTCTAAGCTAATTTCGATATTCCGAATACTAAAATGAAGTCCATTTTGGAAGATAAAATTTATAAAATTTTAAAAAGTGGGTATTACTATTCATAATGGCTAGTTTGATTGGTAGCGGTGTGTTATAATCATGAAGTTGCGTACAATTCAAGCTATTACATTATTCAAAGGGAAACATATCGTGGAAGCGTGAGGTGTTACAATATTAGAGTAATTTATTCATATTCTATCTTTTTTAGGTATTGAAACTTCCTTACCATTTTATCTCATTTATATAAAGGAAAATATATCTCAAAGGATTTCAAATTAAAATTTATCCATTGTATACATTCTATTTTGTGATCTTATTTAGTATTTTGGATTAATGATCACCAATGATCAACATATACCTTTAAATAATATATTTGAAGAACAATGTTTTTCCATTAATTACATGTTGTATATCAGAATATCATTCCAAGGGACTTCCTCCATTTCTCAATTACAGATGGATTAGTAGTTCTATTAAATTATGGAGGCTTATGTGTATAAAGAGATCCAAAATATGTGTGTAACATTATAGAATAATAGATTACTCAACATGGCCAATGTTATTTGTCATAACATGGTATGGTTTCCCTAATATGTGAAAGATTTTATCAGATACAACAACAAGGAAATACCTACATTTACAAACATTATTGATTTAATTTCCTTATATTCTATTAGGTTCGATTTCTAAATAATGAAACACAAATAATTATCTCACAATAGTATGAATATTTAGAGAGGGAATAAAAATCCCTAAAATTTTATCAATTATTTTATGGGATTATCATAATCAATATGTTATCTATGTTATAATAGATTCCAAGTGGCCTATTAAACATTATTTGAAACCAACTAGAACAACCTCGACTATTGTAACCCTGAGTTTGTATCTACTTTTTTACATTGGTATAATATAAAATGGATCACAACATGAAGTATTGAGTATTTTAATAGTCTTGGGAGAATAGGTACATAAATTATTTTCATGATACAATAGAAAAAAAATAAAATAGATCAAAAAAACATTCTTTCATCCTTGAAAATCATTCAATTATTCCATTTTTATATCCTAGGGAGTGGAAAAAATAAATGGTGTTCTTATATTTTTAGTTTAGGAATCAATAAAATGAAATATATCATGAATAAGAAAGGAATAAACATTATAAAAGATTAAATAATCAATACACATGTTATTTTATCAATAAATTGAGCTTAAAAATACATCTATCTAAAATAAAATAATTTCATGGATAATAATTCTTGAAATTTTCATAAAGTAAATGAATAATTTTGGACATTATGATATTTTCATCAAGCACTCGTGAAAAAACATCATGAATCTTACCATTAGGGCGTTATGCCAAGAAATACTTCATAATTCCAAGACATTGTTTCAATACATTATCATTGTATGGACTGAAATACATCGAGAAATACCCATTTTGTTTGTCTTGTGAGACCTACTAATGAATCTAGGAGATATATATAATTAGGAACCACCCATCATTTACATGTGTCCAATGAGTTCTTCATATATAAAATCAAAAATATAAATCATAATCAATATTACTTATTAATAAATAAATATCTATATTGAAACAATAATTTGAAACATGAATATTTTCCCAGTAAATGAAATAACATAGCAAATATGATTCTATAAATTAATATCATATATAATAATGGTATATTATAAGAAAATAAGTAAATGATAAATATATCCAGGATAAAAAATAATATGGATATGAAGTGGAAAAATAATGACTAATGAATAATGGATATTGATAGAGAAGACACTCACAAGAAATAAAATGTCCTCAAAATAATATTTAATCCATTAATTAGAAAAGGAGATATAAAAACTTTAATTCATAATAAATGAGGGATTGAAATAATGGAAATTATTTTTATAATTATAGACGAAAAAATTAGTGATACTTTAAAAACACTTTGCCTTAAATATTTTTTAACATTTAACAAAATGAATTTATAAATCATTACCAATATTCATTTTAACTATTTAGATAATAATTCATTTTCATTTTAATGTCAAAACTAAAAATTCCTAGAATAATGGAAGAATGATTTTTTTGAAAAATCATGGAAACATATAGATGAATAAAAATAGAAAATAATATTCAAGCAGGTAGGAAAATACATTAACACAATATATGATAAAATGAACATTCATTTCACACCATTACAAATAATGTCAAGAATGAATTTTTTTGGAATAATTTAAGAAAATTCATTTTTAAAATATTTAAATAAATTCCATGGTAGTATAAAAACATTTAATAATCGTTTATCATTATATTAAAAAATTTATAATAAAATATGAATATTATGGATATAGAAGAGAAGGATTCATGGCCAAAATAAGGGAAAATATGTTGGTTTTTCTTAAAAACAATATTTAAATAATATTTAGTATAAAATAGAGAAAAATATGGAATAAAATAATGAGAAACAAATAAATTACTAGATAATTTTTCAATATATTAGTTTTGATAAATAGATGGCATAGATTTATTCTAATATACATTTCAACCTGAACAATTGCATATAAGAGTGAGATCTTAAAATAAACCCTTATAACTTTAATAGCATTTCACTCAAACCCCCATAAAGGGAAAACATGAATTAAATATTAAAATACCATTAGTAACTATTATTTTATGATATAACATGTCAAATCATCACTATATTCACCATATAAAATAAATTAGGAATATAATATAAAATATATATTAATTTGGTGGTTGGGATTGAGATGAAATACCCTTACATTATATTCTTGTTAAACCAAAAATGTTATATCCTCTTAAATAATAAATTTAAATTTACTATATAATTTATTCATAACCATATTAATATATAATTAATTTCTATGGACCTTTTATAATAATATAATATCTATTCACTAAATATTTCTTTCTTACATCAACCACTAAATGATGTTCGGTAAATTTCTCTAAAATTACTTCAATAAATTGATTATAGTTAAAGGTGTTATCAAATGGTTAAATCATTTTAAAAATATTAATAATTTCATGAATATTTTTTTATTATATTTAATTTTAGAATCATCTATTCATGGTGGTAATAGAAAAATGAATCTCATCCCTTTATGGATGGGGTAGTCCACACGTACACCCTAGTAATGTCATCATTTTTCAAGAGAATGGACAGAAAAAAGATAGATGATATATTATATTTATAGATTAATAATTATATCATTAATATCATATATATTAATTTATTCCATATTTATAACAATACAATTAAAGTGTTATGAAAAATTAATTACACTGTTATATAGATATGACAATTTGTATGTGCACATGAGAGATGTTTTCATTTTCCGTAGGATGCAGAGAAGATAGAAAATGGATGTAAAATTAACATAAAATTGTCTCAATATAGTAAATATACTTATTTAATTATATTAATAAAGTAATTGAATATTTTAATGTGGTTTATGAAGAATGGAACTTGAAAAATCTCAGTAAGAACACATAAAACTTCTTTTTGTAATCACTTTTTTTTACACCTTAAGCCTTTTCAAAGTATTTTCATAATGAGACTATGACCTATAAATTTTCAAAGTTATTTTGGGAATTTATTTTATATATCTTCGATTATATATGTGAATCAATATGTTTTTATAATATAAGATAAGAATTTATGTTGTATAAGTGAGGTTGGTAGTAAAAATGTAAATATTAAGAACATTAAAATATAATAAAGTCACTCTTATTGGGAAGTGTCTCCAAATGGGATAAATATATAATATGGGATTATATAGGTTATAAATAAATTTATCCAATTGTATATAATTTTTTTAGTTATTTTAGTCATTGTATCTTTAGTTTAACCCCCACATTAATCCTTTTTAACTATTACCGTAGTGATAGGTTTGACCTGGATTACTATTCATTTTAACATAAAATTAAGTTTAAATAGTAACAAAATATAAATTATGATAATTATAAATATATAATATGTTTCAAAATATTTCAAGAAGTTGATGAAACATATTTTTATATAATTTCACAAAACACAATGAAAAACATTTTTCCAGAAAAATGTTCATTTTATGCATTGAAATAATTCTATACCAAAATAATGCATAATGATGATTTCCATGTAATTTATCATATTATGTAAAATAAAAGGATAGTTATTTTAATTTAATCTATGCCAAAATTTAATGTCATCTTTTGAAATCTTGATTAAAAAAAGAACCAAAAATAGTTTATATGTGAAAAGAAACATAACTTAGAATCTCAAAAATGTCAAAATTATATTTCTAATTTACAAATTATATTTTTAAATAAATTATACTAAATTATAAATGTTTATTTATTCAACTAAAATGTTTCATAAACTTTTAATTAATTCTTATATCATTATAATTTCATAAAAGTGTAATTATTATTGAATTAGTAATTCACTATTCTCCCAAAAAATTTAATATTTCCAAAAAATTCAACAATTCACCCTAAGATAATTTTGACATGATGAATTTAAAAATAAATTTCATTTAATCAATTTAAAATTATAAAATATTTTAATTTATTTTTTCATTACATTCATGAATAAATATATGTGTGTTATTATATGGTTTCTTTTGAGTAAAATATTTACTAACTATAGTTAAAGCTAAAATGTTACAATTCTCCCCCATAAACCAAAATGAAGTAAGGGTATTAAACATATACCAAATTTATGATTGAAATATGGTATTGAATTTCTCAAACTTTTTATAAAGAACAATGTTGATCCAAATTCAAATCCATTAGGGATTTTTATTTAATACCATGTACTATGAATTAATTAGGATGATAATGATTTTTTTCAGATCCTTATTCGAGTTATCTTAAATAATATCATTTATGTTTCCTTAATCAATATTAGAGTGATTATGATCACACTTTTCACTCAATTCATCATCTCATTCCATACAGTTCTCTACTACTATAACCGTAATGTTATTGTAAAATGAATTATTATGGACCAGATTTTGACTAAAATTAGGGTTATAATAAATGGTTACAAAGATAAAATTTTTTATTAGGGGGAAGATAATATATGTGTATTTTAATATTTTTTCCAATTTTTATAATAAAAATGGATTGTTATGAATCATATTTTATAAACATGAATTGCAAGAATGTTACATGTGGTGGGATATCTTACTATAGAAGATATCTTGAAATTTTTTCAGTGTGGGAGATGCATGGACCAAGTGTAGAATATTTATGGAGGCGTAAAATATCAGTTTCAGATTGAATAAATTCTATTTTCCATATGGGTAATGAAACATTATGGCAGTTTATAGATTAATATAATATTTGGTTCATGTAAATAATCTGCTTTATATAAAAAAATCATATATGGTTGTGATTTAATTTTTCAAAGTATATTTGGGTAATGAAAAATTATATAAAGTGTGAGGTTTATATTGAAAATTCTGGTTATGATTATTTTTATAAAACTAGCTTTGGGTAAATGTACTTTATGTAATGTATTGGGGTCTGTGTTTTAATAATGTTGGGATATATATAACTTGTCCATGGTTCATTTAAGATTACCTTAACTATTTTTTAAATCCCATGGTGGACATAAATATATACCCCAACCCCCATTCATAAGGGAAAAACAAACCTATGGTGAGAGAGATCCTTATTTTTTTATGATAACAACCTCCCTCAATTTTCAAATTTTCTCAATGTTCTTCATCATTTTTCCTTATGCTTTTATTTAAAGTTTTCTTGATATAACATGCATGGTGGTTGTAAAATTAATTTTATAAAGGAGGTAATTCTATAATATGGTCATTATATAAATAAAAATATATTTTATGAAAAAATCATGAAGAAAATTAATAAAATATGGAAATAGAGAGATATTATTATCATAAATGGAAGAAGGATTCCTCTACCAAAGTTTGTGTTCCCCTTATGACTTATGGTACATATTTATTATCAGTATGTTGTTTTGACAAGATTAAGGTAATATTAAAGGACCAATGGACTAGTTAAATGTATCCCAACATTATTAATTCACAGACCTTAACACCTTATATAAATTTGTTTTACCCAAATACAATTTTTTTAAAAGAAAATATTAACACACATGAAAATATGAACCCTTACACATTATATAAATTATCTTTAACTAAATTTTATTTTACAAAAGTAATCACACCCATATGTAATAATTTTTACATAATGTAGATTCCCAATATAGACTATATGATTAATTAAAGCTAAAACCCATATGGTTCTCTACCACATACATGGTATGCATAATTTATTAAAATTGACACCAGCATGATGTTACTTTAGAAAGATCAAATTCCTAGAATAAATATCTCTTTATCTAACAAGATTTTAGGATATCTTTAAAAATAAGATATCTCTCCAGTATCTTATTCTAGTAATGCAAGTCTACGTCACTTTATTCGTATCAAACCCTTATTATTACATAACATGTAACCCATATGACCATGGGTCTACATAACACCAAAACCTAGTCAAAACAATTTTTTTACATACATGTGTTCTCCCCTTGATAAAAATGGTAGCATCCTAACCATTAATCAGAACCATAATATGAGTCAAAATCCTACCCACAATAATAGTTGGACCAATAATTAGATGAATTTTTTATTGTAAAAATAAAGAGGCTTGTATGATGAATTGGGTGATCTTAATATCATTGATATAGATTAAAAAGTTATATATATATTCATTTATATTACCTAAATAAAGTAAAGGAAAATTTTCATTATCATCAGAAAACATCTAAGAAACCTTTTCCTGAATAAAAAATACATGGTGAAAATATATCTAAATCAAAATTATTCTCTATGTGTGGTTTGAGATAATTTCATAACATATTTTCTTCAGAAATTATTATTTTTTAAATACTATTTCCTAGTATTAGGGAAAGTTCATCATTTAATAAATTAATCTAGATATTAATTTGGAAGATAAAAAACCATCCCAATATTTAAGGGATATATTTTTGAAATATCCTTAATCTTTGTATTTTTAGCACAAAACAATTAACCAAAACAAAAAAACTGATATTGAAAATTTTTATTTAATAGAAAAATGTATCCAACATAAAATTCTTGAAAAATATGATATCTATAAAAAATCATCCTAATAAAGAACTCAGTGGCCAATTTCATGAGAAATTTCAATGCTTTTTCTTGGAATACACTGGTAAAAGTAATATTTTTCCTCAAGGATTTGAAAATGAGGATATTGGTGTCTGATCATTGAGATAATGTTACAAACTTAGATTATTAGAATTAGAGTTTTGTTTTGGGTTTTAATTTTTTTTATTCTAATTATTTATTATTTTTTATAATATAAAAAATCTACTATTACAAAAATATGTTTTAATAAATTATATTTTAATAAAATTATATTTTATTTTTATCGAAATTATAAAAAAGAAATTATTTCATTTTGAATTTTGAATTTTAAAGAATGGTATCGACATTGATGGATTTTCAATCTTGATGCCTCTTATTCTTACATTTATAGTTTTATTATACATTTCTATGGATATTATATTGTACATATGATATTTTTTTGGAAAATCACTGTTTTTTACTTCCTATATTATTTGTATTATCTTAGATATTATATTTTCAAGTTGTTCCCAAAGTAAATTATATTAAGTACCCCCTTATATAATAAAAAATATATTATTTATGATGTTTTCCATATAATATTTATATTATGTATATAAATTCACGAAATATATTATTTATAGGAAGATATCTATTTTCAATAATTGTAAAACATTATGCATTGTAGGGTGAACTAGAATTTATATTATGTTTTTCAATTAATACTTATGATTTTTTTGTTAAAGTATAAATATATTTGGCATTAAAATATTATGTATTACAACTTCTTGAAGAATATATTATTTATAAATATTATGAAATATTTTAATGTTATTTATATTATGTCTTAATGTTATTTTTTTAATTATATTACATAATAACAAAATATCAAAGTAAAATATAATATTTATTGATTTTATTTGAAAAATATATATTATGTATAAGTATTTTTCAAAGGATAATACTATTATGAAATTAAAATTACTCTTATTATGATATTATATTACTATTATGGATTATATATTAATTATTTGGGGTATAATATTACTATTCTAAAGTATATATTTTACTCTTAGAAACCCCTATTTTACTATAATAATGTTTTCATTGACTCATATTTAGTGTTGTACAATTATTATAAACTTATGTAAGTTATAATTTTTCTTAGATATACGATTTTACTCTATTTTCTAAATACTCAATGATTCTTATTAATTGTTATTATTTTTTATAAATTTATTGTTTAATCATTTGAAATCATTTTGGTTTGTTTTTTGGAATTAAATGATGTCATTATTGAACATTTAACTAAAAATATTACTCAATATATTTTTTTTCCAAAAAGTATGTTTCTATACCATTAAATGTTTTATTTATTATATATATATATATCTTTTGTGGTGTTTTTAAAATGGATTTATTTTTTTCCCATGTAGGATTTAATGAAGACTTTCAATTATAGAATTTTTTTAAAAAATCAATGGAAATATCAAAATTTGGAAGCCTCAGCTTATTCATCTATTGATAATGATTTAATAAACATTTAAAATCATAGAATGTTTCTTTAAAAATAGTTATTAATGGAATAAAATTATGGAAATGAACTATTTTCTATCATTCTTGACCTATAATTATGCCAAATATACTAAGACTACTTCCATACAACTCTGATCAATAAAAGAGATATATCGTGGAAAATTCTTATTGAAATGTTTGGGATACATAATATTTTGACACTTTTTTCTATCCTGGTAATTCATTAATGATGTTTATTTTTTGTCTATTATTTTTTAATCATGTTGTTTTATTGTTTCTATTTTAAAAATAAAGTCTATATTGGTTATAACTCCAATATAAATGGTACATGCATCATTTATGTGTACATCATAAATGGTATTTGTTTTTCATTTTTTCTTTTAGTTGTAAAAGGAAGTATTTTTTGGTTGTTCCACCATGTTGAGAAAGGTCGGTCTTATTGGTTTTGGCTTAGTATTTAGAAAAGTGTGGTTTTATTTGGGCTATCACACCCTTTCAAAAGTGAGGTCTTAGTGGATACCATTTCTCTTGAGGAGAAAAGGGAAGTGAAAAATAGATTTAGGATCCCTTTTATCCAAACTACTTTAAAAATATGGTATTATTTTTATCTTAATTTTTAAACACTTTTGACTTGATCACTAGATCCGGTATACATGTACTTCTATATTTATAACTATTTACATTTTAAATAGTTTATTTTTATGAATGCATTAATTTAGGAGGAGTTTGATTAGTTTGATATTTTTGTATATATACATTTATAATTTATATTTTATATCTTGTGAAGTTATATTTTTAATTACTCATGATTCATTTAACATTAAACATGATTTTATATTTTATAGTTTTATTCATTTTCGAAAGGGGAGACTTGTATTAAAATAAGAAGCATTCATTTTAAAATGTCATAAAAAATAAGTAGCATTTATAATTTTAAATATTTACCAAAAAATGTTTTTATTTTAACTTTATATTATCTAAAAAATGGGATTTTTATTTATTTTTTAATTTTTTTTTGTAATAACAAAAAGGGAAAGATTTTTACTGTTTAAACATGAATATAATATTACATCTTGAGATTGTTAGAGATAGATTATTGGTTCTCATTCAAATCCTTGGTCTTCTTATTTTTTTTTTATAATTATAGAATTGTATTTTTTAAAATTTAATTTTTATAAAATGATATTTTATTTTTACATAAGTTATAAGTAATTAATTTTTTCATATTTAATTTTTTTAAATAACTGTAGTGACTTGAATGGATTTTCCATCTATTTTTATTATTTTTACAATTAAGAATTTATTCTATAGTTATTAGTATTTTTCATCATATGTATGATGGTTTTGTGAATTTAACTATGTTTAATTTCTTATGTATTTTTTCATTATCTTATGTATTCTATTTTGAGTTTTTTAACATAGTAAATAATATTAAATATCCCCTTGGAGATTAAAAATATATGACCTATTAGGTTTAATAGAGAATATTTATATTAATTTTTCCTATGAAGTCAATAAATATATTATGCATGTGAATAAATCATTTTTAGAAAGGGAAAAACCTCACACATCATAGGTAGAACCTAAATTTATATTATGTATTTTTCAAGGAAGATGCATATGGAAATTTATGATGAAGTATATATATTTTACATTAAAATATTATGTATTACTTCAACTAGAAGGAATTATTTTTTATAAATATTATGAAATATTACAAAGTTATTTATATTACATATCAAGGTTTATCTATTTAAGTATACATCATATCATGAATTTTTTCAAGTGAAATATATTATTGATTGATTCTATATGAAAAATTATATTATGTATTTGTATTTTTCCAATTATTATACTCTTAAAAACTATAAATTAATCTTTTAATGTTTTTATACTACTTTTTTGAACCATACGTTACTTTTATAAATTTCACCTTTACTCTTATAAAGTATATATTTCACTCTTCCAAACATTATATTTAACTTTTTTTTATGTTTTTGTTGACTCTTAAAAAATGTATTATTATTATTATGAAATTTTGTATGTTATAATTTTCTTCCAGATATTATTTTTTACTATTTTATAATAATAGAATTATTTTTATGTTTTTTTATTTTTAATACCTTTATTGTTTAATATTATGAAATCAGTTGTTTAATTTTCTTTGATTATAGTGAATTGTTTTTCTAAATATTTAACTAAAAATATTACTAACAATATTTTATTTGTTCCAAGATGTATATTTTAATCAATGAAATTTTATTTTTATTATGTGTGTGTGTGTGTTTTGTGCTTTATTTAAGTTTTCCCACCCAGGTTTAGATGAATGATTATGACTCTATAAATTATTTTTAAAGCACCAAAAAATGTAAAAATTTAAGGACTCGGATGCAGCGGAAGTGTGGTGGTTGGGTGGGGACCAACTTTTCTTTTTTAGTAATCGATGAACAATCCGGGATCAATACGAAGATAAATTCCAGTACACACAAATTAAAATCAAATATTTAGATAAAGTGAAGAAAAGCAATGGATCCAAGAAAGGGGATCTTTCACATCATGTTTATAATTAATTTAATAATTTGTGAAGAACTTAAATACCTGAGTCTTTGGTACTTCTTCATTGGTAATCATTGATTGTCCAGAATTACCCTTTTGAATTTCCTTCATTTTGATTGCGAGGATCCAAAGTAGAATCCCTCTATTGGTGATCCACATGTGCACTAATTTTCTCTGATCAACGCTAATCATTCTCCGGGTACTTGCACTATGAATGGAATGTCTTGTGTCGATCGTTCTTGATCACTCATTCTTTGGTCCTGAAGAACTTCTATCATTCTTGAGAGGTTGAGAAGATAAAATTTGAGAGAAATTTTTTTTTTCTCAAAAAATCTCAATTCACTAGGGTTTGGTACAATTAATGTACCTCTCTATTAATCCACATGGGGTTTCAGTTAAAATATTTAATTACAAAACAAAGATTAAATGAAATTATAACTATTAAAGATAAATCATACCACATAATAACAATAACAACACCATTATTTTTGGTGCACCGACTTGTAAAAAATGTAACCATAAATTAAATCTTATGCCACTTAATGATAATAGAATTATTATTATTTCTTGGGATAACTAGATAAAAATTATTTAATAACTTGTAAATAATTAATTTATCAATGGACACAGTCTTGGTCTGTTCAAAATCCTCTTCAATTTATTGAACACCTGAATAAAATAATTTATTCTCTTAAATAAATATTTGTATTTAAAAAATAGGAAATATATATTTGTTAGATGTTCAATAAAATAAATAAATATATTTTATTTAATTTATGTTATCATTATAACATGAAAAAAAATATTCCTTGATCTTGAGAATAATATTCATTATACTAATTAACTAAAATATAATTTAATCAACACCACAAAAAACACTCAGTGTGTGGACCTCTAGGATTCTTTCTTGTTGGAATTAATTGGGCTTTCCTAAAGTCAAAGATTACTATCTAGCAATGGGTCAAGGAACCCAAGAGAAATAAATTCAATTCATAAAGATGAAAACCACATACAAATGCTCACCTTATAATATAATCTATTTGTTATAATATCTCATCAACCAGGTTTCATGATAGATTCATCAAATTAAATTCTTGATACGTCATTCTTTAACTACCTAAAACAAAATCATTGTTACACCATGGACATCGAATTTAGGGTGACATTTTTATTTCAATCAAAGGTCTTTGATATCAAATTCCATAAATGGAAGGGAAAATCCTTCCTCAACTTATCCATTAATAACATTTCACTTGTGACACACCCAATGTACCTTACCTCATACTAATATATGGTGTTCCTGTTTTCATTAGTAAATCAAAGTGTGCGAGTTGTGACATGTATTAATGATAATATTAAAGTCGAAGGACCATTACATACGCTCAAATATGGGAATATCTAATGACACCAAAACATGAATAATTCATATTAGAGGGTCTATTATCATAATCATACAAAGTGTGAACTTCATGAGAATAAGTCTCATCTTCTTATGAGTACTCTCACTTGACAGTCTATATACTATGTGTACCATCATAGTATGTCATCCAACCATAAGAATATATTTATGAATATTGTCATAGCACTTCATGTTTCTCATCATAGCATGGAACCACAATAACCTTATCAATGCAAAAAAAATAATTGAGGAAATTATTACACTATAGTCATGAAAAAAATAACAATATGTAATAAGATGTTTAAAATTTAAATATCTTAAATATTAATGTAATCAATATGAAAAAATTTAGTTCAATGACACCAAACCTTACAAAATCCAACTTGGACTAGATCCAAATATATATGACTTTTAGTCTGCTAGACCTAACATGATTTACAAGTTTTTGATGAGTTAAGGCTTTAGTCTAGGGGTCCTCCATGTTATATTCTATGGAAATACTACTCACTGCAACTTCAACACTCTGAAAAAATCCCTCAAGAGATGATACTTCTGAAATATGTTATTTGACTACTGATGTGACTTTGAATCTTTTGCGAGATCCACTATTGTAGTATTATCAGGATAGAGTGTGATGATATCTTTACTACTAATAACCACATATAGCCCTTGGATGATGATCCTCATCCAAAAAAATTCTTTAGCTGCCTCAAAAGCAGTGATATATTCGGAAAGTACTATAGAATCTACAACTACACCTAACGTTGAGCCCTTACAACTCACAAAACCTCCATTAAAAGTGAAGATGTATCCCATTTGCTACTTCATGACATCTTGATCTGTCTGGAAACTATCATTTATATATCCTCTGATGTCTAGTTCCTCATCTCTTCTATAAACTAGGAACATATCCTTAGTTTTCCTTAGATACTTACGGATAATCTTGACTACCATCCAATAGAAATCACCTCGATCATCTCAATATATTCCTACTACACTCAACATATAGGTGACATGTAGCATAATACATAGCATATCATACATGAATGACCCAATCGCTGATGCATATGGAATCCTTGACATTCCCTTTATTTCCACATGTGTCTGAGGAAACATTTTCTTAGAAATATAAATGCCATGTGACACTGGAAAAAATACCCTCTTGAATTGTTCTATACTGAAACTCTTTAGTATCTTGTCAATGTATGTACTTTGACTAAGGCCCAAGAATCTCTTGAATCTAACATGATGGATCTTGATCCCAATAATATATGTTTCCTCACCCAACACATTCATAGAGAATCATTTACTCAACCATCCCATAATATACTATAAGACAAGTATTTCATTTCTAATAATTAATATGTCATAAACATATACTATTAGAAAAACAACCTCACTCCCACTAAACAATTTGTAGACACAAGGCTCACATTCATTGTTTATAAAAACAATTTATATTATAGATTCATCAAAATGAATGTTCCATGACCTCGATGCTAGCTCTAATCCAAAAATGGATTTTGGAAACTTGCATATTTTATTGGAATCCTTTGGAGTCACAATCCCTTCAAATTATGTCATATAAATATCTTATGGAAGTTTCCTATTAAGGAAGGTTGTTTCAAAATACATTTTCCAAATATCATAGTCATGGTAGGAGGTAATGTAAAGTAGAATTATGAAGGATTTCAACATTGAAATTAGTGAAAAGGTTTCTTCATAGTTAATGGCCTGACGCTATTTAAAACCTTTTTCAACCTATCAAGACTTATAGGTATTGACTTGTCCTTCCTTGTCTAGTTTCTTCTTGAATAACTATTTCCTACCAACAATCTTTATATATAGTATAGGATCTACTAAAATCTAGATTTGGTTTTGGTATATGGAATCCATTTCAGAAAGCATGTTTTCTTGTAACTTGGTAACGTATGTGACAATTACTGCATCCTTATAGGTTAGAGGATCATTATTATCAACTAATAATGAGTCAACATACATGGTAACTAAAAAACCATACCATTGTGGTTCTCTAACCTCTCTTGTACTTCTACATAGTACTTGTGTATCTGGAATAGATCTTTCTTCCATGGAGTTGTGTGGAATCTTCTCCTATACCAACTCTTGTGTACCTTGAGCCTTGACTTGATCGAATTCTATCTCACTCCCATTATCTCTTTTGGAGATGTTCCATCTTTCATGGAATATGGCATGGATCTCCCCTGTAACCTTTTTTTCTAAGGGGTCGTATATGTAATATTCTTGTGTTTCATTGGGGTATCATATAAAGGTACAAATTATTCCTTAGGGTGCGAGTTTGTTCCCTGAATAGGCCTTAACAAATGATTCGCTTCCCCACACATGTAAATTCAACAAAAAAAATTTTCTTCCACTCTAATTCTCATTTGGAATACCATTTATCGATTTAGTAGTTACTTTGTTTAGTATGTGTGCCTCTATTTGTCACACATATCCCCAAAATGATAATGGAATAAATTTATGACTCATGATTGATCTAACCAGGTCTAACAAGGTGTGCTTCCACATTTCACCTACACCATTACACTAGGGCATGTAAGGCAGAGTGAGTTGGGATATGATCCCAAACTCTCGTAAGTAATCAATGAATTCTTGATTAAGATATAATCAACTCTGTCTGAATAGAGTTTCTTAATCTTCTAACCAAGATGGTTCTCAAATTCATTCTTATATTCATTGAACTTGTCAAAATAATCCTACTTATACCTCAATAAGTAGATATATCCATATCTACTAAAATCATACGTAAAAGTTATGAAGTATGAGTACCCACTTCTTGATTTAATTAGAAATGGTCCACACATTGGTATGAACAAATATAATATGATCTTTGTCCCTTTTACATTTCCCACTAAATGGGTGTTTGGTCATTTTTCCTTGTAAACATGTGTGACATACACCAAGTGGTTTTAGTTTGAATGAATATAAATATACATCTTCATGTAACATTTTTAAGTGTTTCCCATTTACTTAACATAGCTGGTGATGTCAATTTTGGGTGTGGTATGAGTCTTGTGAAGTAACCTCATTATCTATTTCCATTACTTAGTTTTTGTTATCCAACACCTAAAGATTGTTATATAAATATTATTTAACAAAAAAAATTCTATCATTATAAAAGAAGAAAAATTCATTTCCGAACATGAAAATAAATCCATCTATATATAATATGGATATATAAATAATGTTTTTGGTTATAGAAGGAACATAATAAAAACCTTTTAATACCATGATCATCCTAGTTAGCAACCCAAGGTGGTAGTCCCCAAAAGACACAATAGAAATTCTATCACTATTGGCTTCTTGTAGATCTACCTTCCCTCAATCATTTTTCTTGAATCTACATGGTTCCTGTATTTGGGTAAATATGTGACCAGCATAAGTTTTATCTAATAACCAATTTGTAAAAACAAATAAAATTCACATGATAACAGATACACTTGATGCTTCCCCTTTCTTCTTTAGCTGGATGCAGGTTTTCTTCTAGTGTCCCTTCATTCCATTTGTGAAACAAAACACTTCATATTCCCTTCCATCCCCCTTAATCATCCTTTTCCTGGAAGGGTGTGATTAATATTTGGGCTTAAAGATCTTCTCCTTCCATTTACTCTTATTAACCATAAGGATAGAAAGATTTTCACACTTCTTATATTTTTCCACTTAGCGAACGAGGATAAGAATATCTAGTAGAGACTTCTCAATGTTTATCACATTGAAATTCACAACACAAACTGGAGAAGATCTGAGTGAGTTAAACGAGAACGAGATCAATACCCAGTTCCTTAGGGAGTTTAAACCCTATAAACTCTAGGAGCTCAATGTTTCCAATGAGTATGACTACGTGAGTCCCATATAGGGAACCCTCTTTAAGATTACTCTAAAAGAGTGCCTTGGATATCTAAAAGAATTTTAATCTTTCTCTATCCTGCTAAAGACCACATAGGTTCTCAATAATCCTATATGAATCCATGTTTTCTTGAGACTTCATGATTTCACTAGAAATTGTTGATAAAATCAAAATTTGAACATCGAACACATCATTCATATATTTATTATTGACATAGAGCTCTTCATCACCTACCTCTTGGGTAAGCAGATAAGGTAATGAGGTCTCTATCATGTAAGATTTCCATTCATGGCATAGAATGGCCTGAAGGCGTCTAAACCATTCTTGGAAGTTGCTGTCAGTGAGGATGTGGTCTTTATCCAGTATTGTCCAGATGGATAGTGTGGTTGAATAGATTTTCATTTTTATTATACCATTAAAAGAGCTGATAATTAATACTTTTTTAATTACATTTTTTGGAAAATAATAAATTAATTTAATAAAGTCTCCAACTATTTTATCAAGTCACAATGTCCATCACCATTGATCTCAGAATATCTAGTAGTTATGACATTCTAGTGGAAAGGATCCATATTAACCTTTTCATAACCTCATCAAGGGTTAGTCAGGATATTTGAAGGTATTTAGGTAAGAAGTTCTTTTCAATCTATGGGCTTTCAACTCATTGATCTATTGAGTGGATTCCCCAATCCTAAATCCCTAACTTTGATTTCCTCAACACTTGCCTCTAAATTTACACCATCTCTAGGAAGGGATACTCCTCTTGATGTAAAATGGTTAAGTCAACCTAAAACATTCATAAGATATTATTGTATAAAATTATGTTTCCCAACAATGGTTGGTCAAACACATGGTTTTATTGAGTCTTTCCCTTCATCAAGTAATGGATGGTTTAGTCTGACTAATTATTTTATTGAGGGATTTTTATCTGTCATGTGTAAACTACCTTATTATCTTTATCACATGAATTTTAATATTAAGTGGAACTTACTTTAGTGATTAACCATATCTTGATAATATTTATGTATAAGCAGGGTTTATTTTAGTTCCATCTTGCTTTCTTTTTAATTAATTAATTATGTAGTTGTGAAAATACATCCATAATGAAAAACCATTAAACTGATAGAAATAAAAT
The DNA here is from genome assembly GCA_963277665.1 of Viscum album. NCBI lineage: Eukaryota > Viridiplantae > Streptophyta > Magnoliopsida > Santalales > Viscaceae > Viscum > Viscum album. The sequence goes on from OY728151.1 coordinate 1,998,922,326, forward strand.
AAAGTAAAGGGAATGATCATGAGATATTCTAATGGTTAGTTTATCCAGTATTCGATAAAATAACCGCTAATATAGGGGAGAAACACTTTGAACCATTTATGGTCCATGTCAACTACTTTCCACTTGTCCACCTTTGTATCTCCTTGGACAGGTTTCACCTTGGCTCCTTACTTGAACTTCATTTACAAGCATGGGAGCTCCAGGCATTACATATAATTTTTAACTCACCCGTATGTCAAGGCTAAAATGATGTTTACATAAAATAAACCATGGGAACATAGGCCCTACATATTAAACAGGAGAGATGGAATGCATGCCAACAATTAAATTTAAAATAAATTAAAAGGAAACCAATCACATACAAAGGTCTAGTCTTTCTCATAATCATCCACATACAAGAAATTAATTATGAATTTAATAAATCTAGAATTCAATTATTTAATTGTCATTATTAAGATAAATCATGCTTGAATAAATTAATTATTACCATCTATTAATCATTCCTTTTACCTTAATAATTTTCTAAATTTCTATGAGATTCTCATCCATAACCTTAGAGTAACGCAGTGAACACCCATTAGAAACTACCTGATATGTAATTATTAACATTAGACAAATAATAAAGTTTTAATTCTATAAAATTTGGTAAATTAAACAGTGTGTATTTCCAACTACACATCATGTACTTCCTTCAATATCTTCTACAAAGTATATGACTAGGGGATCATTGTGTGACGCATAAATCAAAAATCTCTGAGTACATGATGTGTGCATTGGTCCACACACCATGTTGTATTCAGGTTACATGGATACCAGTCAGCTTAACAGTGTATGGGATACACAGTTTGGACCTTGACCTAAAGGGACTATACACTGTGTTCAGTAGGCCACATGGTGTGTGATCCGGATTACCTTGCACGATTATGTCCTGGTCAACATGTAGTATAATAATTAACTAGTTCATGTGTCATTAATGAGCACGGATTGAGTACTTTCTGAATTAATCCCCAATAATTGAACTCAACTAGACAGTGTGTAATCCGGATTACACGATGTGTTTGGCAGATTACACTGTGTGTAACTTCAAATACACGGTGTGTACTGTTTTGTAACCTAGAATGAATCGTTGGTGCCTCCTGATGAGATCCTAAATTTAATTTTAAACAAACATTATTCATTTTTATTAGATATATGAGAAATGAAAAGAGGAAGAATAGATCAAAAAATCAGATTACAATAACGGTTAAACATAAATCATAAATTTAAATTATTAAAGCATAAATCATCAAAAACTTATTTGAATAATTATAAATGATGATGAGACTACTCTAATACCACTTGAAGGATCTAGACGCAGTGGAAGAATGGAGGTTGGGTGGGTCCCAACATTTCTTTTGATGTAATCGATGACAAATACAACATTGAACACCAGTATACATGGATTAAATTCACCGATTTATACAAAGTGTAAAAGAATGTTGGATCTGAGAAAGAGGATCTTGCACATCATGTTCATAATTAATTTATTAATTTCTTAATAAATTAAATACATGGGTTTTTGGTACATTATTCATTGATGATCATTGATCATCTATAATGAGCCTTCTAAATTACCATTATTGCGATTGCGGGGATCCAAAGTAGAATCCCTCTAGTGGTGATCCACACATGCTCTAATGGTCTCCGACATATGCCACTTATTCTTTAAGTGATATCATAGAAAAGTGAATGTATTTCATCGATCATTATTTAATGCTCATTCTTTTTCCTTGAAGAAATTCTCTTGTTCTTTAAAGGGAGATATGATAAGAGTCGAGAGAAAAAATATTTTTCTCAAAAAATCTCAATTCATTGAGGTTTGGCACAATAGATATACTGGACTACTAATTGACAAGGGGTTTTAGTTAAAATATTTAATTGTGAAACGATGATTAAATGCAATTATAACTATTAGAGAAAACCAATGACACATAATAACAATAACAAAACCATTATTTTTGTTGCACCAACTTTCACAAAATGGGACCATAAATGAAATATTGTTCCACATAATGATAATAGTATTATTATTATTTCTTACACTAACTTGATAAGAATTATTTACCAAATTGTAAATAATTAATTTTTCAACAGAAATGGTCTTGGTCCATTAGAACTCATATTCCATTTATTGAGCACCCAAATAAAATATTTTATTCTCTTAAATAAATATTTTTATTTAAAAAATTGTAATGAAATATTTATTAAATGTTAAATAAAATAAATAGATATTTTTTATTTATTTTTTATGATCATTTTAACTTGATAATAATTATTCCTCAATCTAGAGAATAATATTTATTCTATTAATTAAATTCAAATATAATTTAACCAATAACACCAAAAACACATAGTGTCTGACCCTCTAGGATTGTTTCTCATTGAAATTAGGCAATCTTTCCTAAAGTCTAATATTACTATCTTGTAATGTGTCAAGGAACCCAAGAGAATGAACATTAATTTTCAATGACAACAACCACATACGAATGATCACTATGTAATATAATACATTTGTCACAATATCTCATCAAGTATGTTTCATGGTAGTTTCATCAACCTATATGCATGATATTTCATTCTTTTACTACCGGAAATATACTTGTCATTACACCATGGATATGGAATTTAGGGTGCCAGTTCTATTTCAATCAAAGGCATAAGATATCAACTTCCATAAATGGAAGGGAAAAATCCTTCCGCAACTTATCTATTAATAACATGTCATTTGTGATGCGCCCAATGTACCCTACTTCCCACCAACATATGGTGTGATGGTTTTATCTGTAAATCAAAGTGTGCAAGTCATGAAACACATTAAAAATACTATTAAAGTCTAAGGACCATTACACATGCTTGAAGATATTAATATTCGATGACACCAAAACATGTGGAATTCCTACTGATGGTTCTGTTCTCATAATCTCCTTATAAATTACCAAGTTCCAACATGATGAGAATAAGTATCATTTTCTTATGAGTACTTACATGAAGGTATGTATATTATGCTTCCCATCATAGTATTTCATCCAACCAAAAAACTATATTTAAGAATATAGTCAAAGAACATTAAGGTTCTCATCATAGTGGGGAACTATTATGACATTGTCAATGCGATAAATTCTCCAGGACATTATTACACTATAGTCATGTAGAATATTGAAAAATATGTAATAATCTGTTTAATATTTAAATTCCTTAAATAATAATGTAATAATATAAAAAAAATTGGTTGTAGGATACCAAATCATATAAAAATTTGGAAGCCTCTATTAATTAAACTATCAATCACTATTTAGGAAACTAAAATTACTAACTATTGATGATTTTTATTGAAATAGATAATTAAGGAACCTAATTATATATGAAAAAACTATTTTACACTATTCTTGATCTTAATATATACTTTTTTTATAGTGACTACTATCATACTACTATAATCAATAAAATATTTACATCATTCAATGTAATTGTTGAATCCATTAAGATATTTGATCTTTTGAATTTTATTTCTATTATAGTTATTTGAAATAGAGTTTTATTACGTATATATTATAGTTTTTTTAATAATGTTGGTTTAAAATTTATCTTCTAAAAATAAAGTCTGTATTGGTTATACATTCATTTAAAAGGTACATGTATCACTATAAATGTTATATTTTTTGTTCTTCCACCAAATGGACAAGGATGTATTGTTGGGTTATTCATCTATTTTGATAAAGGAATATCTTGTTTTTTGGGGATTGATCCATAAAAATATGGTTTCTAATTAGGTATTCACTCAATTATGGAATTTAGGTTTTAGTGTATACAATTTCTATCAATGAGTATAAATAATTAAATAATAAATTTATGATATCTTTGACCTAAACTACAATAAATTTTTTAATATTTCCATTTATATTTTATTTCAATTTATATTTTATTTCAATTTCTCTTTCACCAGAGAACTTCATCTAAATGTGTAACTATTTATATTTAACACTAATGTTAATATTTTATAAAAAATTAATATGATCAATTCCCACACCCCTACCTTCTTGACATATCACACTAGGTCAATATAGGATACACTGGATGAATCAGTAAATCTCATATTGTCCCTCCATAAAATCTTTATGGTTTGATATATGCTAATTGATTGGGCCTAAAATATTCTTCAATTTATTAATTCAATTTTTTTCTTAAATTACATTATCACAATTACTTATGAAGGACTATGATTCTTTTTATGATATTTTTTTTACAAAAGGGAATCCTAGACATATTTATTTCACAAAAAATACTAACCAATTATAGTGTGACGTCTCAGACATAGACCACTCACAATTAACTAAATCCAATTTTCCATGTGGCCTCAAATACGCCTCCTCATATGCTAGAGGCTACAGACTATCCGTGAGGCTCTATGGTGGTATTGTTGAGAAACTATACCTTGATCATCATAGTGGAGCATAGTGGTACTATATATATATATATATAATTAGAGGTGATGTAATGAAATGTGAAAAAAATAATATCACAGGACAATGGAAATAGACATCCAGATAAAATAAATAGCCAAAAGGCATAATCCATGTCATATAAAAATTATGATTTCATGATGCTATAAAAATGGGGGATATAAGGGAAAATATGGTAGAGTGAATACACAGGATGTGCTATAGAAAAATAATCAAAAATATAAAAAGATATATCCAATAGAATCATGAGTAAATGTTTGGTCCTATACTAGCATAATCTACCCTATAAAATAAAACTAATGCATCCATAGTTAGGTGCTTTTCTATTTACCTTCATGAATTAATTATTTCTATTCAGGTACCAATCAGTATCCTGAATAGGGTGTGAGTAAACCTCAATGGGCCATAAACAACAATGTATATAATAAATAAAGTCTATGCATATAAGCTATAATAGTATAAAGTTATAAAAGGAGTATGCTGTAAAAAAAATAATGTGTTGCAACCCATTTTATAAGTATAACTTCTGTTAGGATATATATATATAAATAGATAATAAATGTGTTAAAAATAAAACCATCAGCTATGGGATACACATGATATATCAAGTATTAAACCTATATGGGTCAGGACCCAAGGCCATTGGTCAATGAATCCTCCTCAAGGCTAAGGAGCCCATCGAAGTTAAAATTGGAATAATGATGAACTAAAATTGGAAAATAACCCAAGGTGCATTGTTGAGGTATTCTCATCATCTATGTGGAGTATATCTAGGGTAAAATAACTATAAGTCTTGGGTGGATCCAAGGGATCAAATATTAGGTGGTCCAAGAAAGTCAGATTCATGGAGATTATCTGAGGAATCCTATTCCAGAATATGTAATTGGGTTATTAGTTTCTTACCACAATACCCCTCATTGTGTCCATACCATGTTATCCAAGATCAAACATATTATGTATGGAAATCAAGGGCCTTGTTTTTGTCCATTCCAATTTAAAAACAATTTAGATAAATAAAAATATGCTAAGAGGTATGAATCTCATTTCATAGTTATCATTTAGTCCATTTCATTCCCCTTTTCATTTATAAATGATAACCATTCTAAGTGAAGTATTCAAAATTTTATAAAATATTTTAATTTTTATATGGATTCTAATAATTAGTGGAAATCTAAACACAAGCCATGGGGTTTCTTAATCATTGGAATTTCATTGAGCCCTCTTCAATGGGTGGTTTGGGTTGAGGTCTACAACATCTAACCATTTCAATGGGTTTAAAGAGCATCATTTCTGTGTTTAAATAGTTAATTTAATGTATTAATTAATATAAGAGTAACACATAGAGATTATATCATGCGAAAAAATGGTTCAACCTATAGACATCATGATTTTTATGTAATAGGTATAGACTACCTACCATAGATGAGTATAAGTCTCCTCATCTAATATATGCCTTTAATTTGGGCTAGAATGATAAAAATCGTAGAAATATACAAACGACCAGAAAATATGGAATCTTAGTTCACAATAAAATATCATTGAATATGGCATTGAATATGAAAAAAATATGAAAGTTGATTGAAGGACATACCAAAGGTGATCAAATAAGACAAATGAAACATGAATCAGACACCAGATAGAGGAGTCATCTCAAACACTAGCTTGATGTTGGAGGAGATATCTCATGGTTTAGGGTTTTCTATGTGTAAGAAATTTGGGTAGAATATGGAAAAATTGGATTTAAGGAGGAAGGGGAAATGGTAAATTCTCGCAATTTTTTGGGGTTTTATGGATTGGCCATAGGGTTGGACAAACCGTGTTCCACCACTGTATAAGTAGAACACCCCATAACACCTCTTGCCACACTATTTGAGAAATTGTGCACATCCCATTTGTGATCAATACCCATAATCCATACTCGACACGCACAGTTAGGTTCATGGTTAAGAAAAGGTGCACAAAATTTTCAGTACACCTTTAATTTATTACAGGTTTCACATGTCCTTTTGGAATCCCCTGAATGGTTAAAATAACTATGTGTCACCCCTTATGTCCTACATAGTTCAGGTACATGGTTATAATTATCCCTACACTAACCATGCACCTCACCATATCATTATGAAATTCATAACTTTTATCTATGAATGGTCCCAAACTCCTCCAACATCTTCCATATTCTCTTAGGAACTTTTATTTTGATAAAAAAAATTCTTAACTAAGAATAAATGAATTTTTAACTCTCTGAAGCACCTATGAACCAGTATCCCTATGAAACCCCTTCCAGAACCATGATTTAAAATTATAATCCATGTATGAAATGGGGATCTTTGGGACCCCGTAAAATTTTATAATCTTATATAGAAAGTCTATCAAGATTATACACTTAGAAGTTCTCCTTGATAGGTAAGAAGTGGGAGGACTCCATCAGCCTGTCTATGATAACCCATACAACATCACTTCCCTGATGTTATTTTGGTAAACCCATCACAACATCCATAGTGACTTTATACTATTTCCACTCAATAATGGGTAATGGATGTAAAATAATGGTAGGTCACTAGTGTTCTTCATACACCTATTGAAAAATGGAATAATGTGTATCTAAACCCACTATCTCCTTCTTCATATTAGATCACCAATACTAGCGGTGTAAGTCATGATATTTCACTACTAGAAATTTAAGCTATAGCCACATACCTATAGCCATGGTTTTATAGGTCTGTGGCTATAGTTTGTTTATAGCCACGATTTAATTACCCCTCCGTGGCTAAACATCTCGGTTCTTTTTTTTTTGCGATCCACATCAGGTTCTCCTCTCCTATTTTTTTTTTGCGAATGGCATCACGCTCTCTTCTCCTCCTCCCCTAATCCACTGCGACCCTCTTCTCCTCTCCGTCTACATCTCTCACTGTGGCGTCCTCCCCCAGACGCTTCCTATCAATGCCCTCTATGTTGTCGTCAACCTCTCTCACCAAGACCCTCCTCTCTGAACTGCAACCTCTCATGTTGTTCACGGCGGAATCCTCATCGCGGTGTCCTCCCCTAACTCTGCCACCCAACTCTGCCACCCCACAGACACTTCCCCAAAATAGCCGCCCCACCTCCTCCTCTGGAGCGCCTCTTATGTGGCTACCCCACCTCCACAGATCATCATCCTCCTCGGATGGTTAGACCTCAAAATTACCCACTGAAGGTATTTAGGATTTTAACCCCTCAAATTTCACTGATGTGTATTTTCTCCAATGGTTGAATATTAGGATGTACACCGGTTGTATGCATCAAGAACTCCTGTACAGTGGAAAACCAAGTCACCAAGGGTGTTGTTTTCCATTATAGATTTACACTGTTATCATTGAGATATTTATTCAAGTATTATTTTTGGGTTGATATTATTATTTTTTGTTTGAATCATGGCATGGGGTGGATATAGAATACGAGTTCATGAATCGTATTTGAAATATAGGTATTTTTATACATGTTCATGAACACTTATCTATGAAAAATAGTTTTAAAAAAGGAAAGTCTGTTTAGAAAGTGGGTATGAGAATGTAATATTTGTGTTCATGTTTTTGGAAAATTAATTTGAAAGTGGTTTTGATTAATTTAAAATTCAATAATATATGAATTGGTGTTTTCTAGAATAACCTTTTGACGATGTAATAATTAATAGAATCTAAAGTAGTGGTTTTCACGTGTTTTTGATTGATTTATGATATCATAATCATGTTTATATGGTAGATGAAAACCTTTAGTTGGTTTGTTAGGATATTAGATTCCTATTAGTTTGGAGTTTCATGGTTATGTATTGGGTATTCTTTGGATTTGTCTTTGGGGTTTGGGTTGGTGGTAATCCCTCAAGTTGGTGGATTTTTTTGGGGGGTTTTCTTGACGTTTTCATGTAAAACTCTCAATATAGGGAATTTTGGTGATTTATGGGTGATTTGATTGTGTATTTTTATTAGAAAGATTCTTGTTAGATCAGTTAAGGGGTGGATGGTTTTTTATTATCAAGGGTGAATATGTGGGGTTTAGTTTTTATGCTTGGTGTATAGGATAGTAACCCTTAGATTATTATGATAAAACGTAGGGTTTGGTGTTTTGGAAATGATATTTTGTTATGAAGTATGGATTAAAGGATGTTTCATGATTTTGTGGTAATAATGAATGCTTAGGATTGTGGTGTGATGAGTTTCAAATTAGTAATGTTGTAATTACCGAATAACATTGAGTCAAAATTCATCAACAAAACATCTAATTATGATGGAATTGTGTTCTCATGGGAAATATTATCAAGTGGTTGTTTCCCTCATATTACGTTACAACTACTTTGATCCATTTACCAAGGCCTTTGAAAAGTAAAAATAATGGTTTTCTAAATTATCCCTGAGTTCTAAGAGTAGCAGTATCTAATTTTCAGTAGTTACATGGGATCGTTGGATTTTTAGAATATGTTGAAGAATGTTTAGTTCCTATTTGAAAGGATTGGAAGTATAGATGATATATGTGTGAAACTAGAAGTTTCTAAATTTAATGGAGATGAATTAGAATGGATAAATACATTTTATCATAAAATAAGGAATAAGGAGGTTTTATGGATCGAGTTTCAGTCCCTTTTCTATGAGAGGCTATGGTAGATTTACAGAATAAGAGAATGTTTTGGGAATTCATAGAGCTATGTCGTTTTTGGGCCAGGATCTTCTATAGTGATCATAATGTGATATTAGGAACTAGAAATGTGTATGTAGGATTGATTATGGTATCGATAATACTATAGTGGGGAGATTCATACTCATCTTTTTTTGAGTGAAATCTTTATCAAGGGATGGTGATCATTATCAAGGTTGTGAAATGTATGAACATAGATAGTAAATGGATGAATATAGTGTCTGGAGTTGGATATTGGATAAACCATATTTAGTTCCAAGACCTCACCAAAATTAATGATTTACCTATAGTGGTTGGTATAGTCAGTGTGTTCAGTTAATTATGAGGAGTTTATATTGGTAAATATGCTATTTAGAGCTTCTATATTTCTAAGATGTCATTCAGATCATTGTGTTGGGTTAAGTATGAATATTTGATATTGTAGTGGGCTAGTGCTTGACAAATCCAGTGTAGAGTTTGAAAGAGAGCCTAAAAAGGGTACTCTAAAGGCTGTTGAATTTATGTGTGGAAGGGAAACCAAGTAGTCCAAATTATTAATAATTTCTGAAATATATTCCATAGCAATAATAATTGTTGAAAGATAAAAGGAAATAACCAATTATCACATGTTCAGAAATAGTTTCTACAAAGAAGGAATATAAAATCAAGAAGAAGGAATATTATGCACCAAAATATTGTCTAATTATTTTAGTAAACTTGTTTGAAAAGTCCAAGCGGATTGAGTAATAATAAAAGAAGGAAAATTATCTATTTTATAAAATTTATAAACCTATATAAACTAAGAATAAAGGAGAATTCTAGAAGAAGAACATTCTAAAAAATGAGGTTTCAATCTAGAAAATTAAGATGGATATAGGCATGAATAGTTTTAGGTATTTTATACATTCAAGGAATAGATTTTCTAGGTTAAGAACAATGTCTAATCCCTATTTATCACTTTTATGTGATGATATAGGTTTACTTTATTCTCATATTTTAGTGATTTTTTATTTTTGAAAAGGTAATTAATGCTGATTTTTGAAAAATAAAGAGCTTTATTAATGATCATGTTATTTAGTATTGGGATGTACATATCAATTTTAATATTATTTGTTCATTTTTGGTTATGGATTCATGTATCATTTATCATGTATAGTTGACACAATGATCACATATATATAAGAAGTTATTATATCTCATTTCTTTTCCCACTATTTTCTTATAGGTGGTTTCTTATGATAAGACCGGTTCTATCCACCACCATCGAAGACAATGAGTTTAAGATTTGGGTAAGGTTTATTATGTTTTTATTCTTTGACCCAATTTTAATTAGGGTTTTTTTGATTTTTGGGTTCCTTATATTTTTGTTGTGTGTTTTGGATTTCGTTGAGGTGGATTCAAGTCGCCATTGACGAAGGATTACATGTGTTTTCATAGGTAGTAATATGCATATATAAGTTCCCCCTTTATATATATTCACTCATGGAAGTATAAATATATATATTGGGGCTAGGTGTGATTATATATAGATATGAAAAATGCATACGCGTGTAAGTGTAAACGGGTATATGAAAGTATAAACATATATCTAAGGACCCCCTTGTGCATATTTGGCCATGAAAATATATACATAGAGGCTAGGTGTTCTTCTATATATGTTAAGTTTCATATGCGTGCAAGAGTAAAAAAGGAATATTTGAGTTGTCGTCGTCAAAAGAAAACGCACCTTGAGGTTGAGGTATGGTCCCTCTCCTAGCCTATTTAATTCAAGAATGTTTTAAATTTCATTTATTTTCCTTCTTAATTCTGCATGTTTTATTAAATTTCAATTCCTGAATTAGTGTTAGTTAAGATAATTGTTTTGTTTGATAAATAAGTCATGGTTTTGTAATAAAACCCCTCTCATGGAGGTGCGCTGTCTGCGAAAACTCACAGTGTTATACCTTTCTTAACATTATTGCATTGATGTTTTCCTTATACTTGATGTCATTGTTAGTCATAAAGCACACATTTCACTTGACCCTTTTTATATCCCTGTAGGGGGTTTACCTCTTTTTATTAAAACAGTTTTTTGAACTAAGACACACTTTAAGTGCCGTTAGACTTCTAAGATGGGTCCCATTTTGTGTGACCATGTCACATGGCATGTGATATTTAAATCCAACCAAAAGCCCGGTTCTACATCCCATGGGTCCCACAGTACTAGTATTGTCAGATTACATGTCATGTAACCTATGAATTTCCTGATCCCATGGGGTATTCCTTTAGGTATTCCTATACATTGCTAGATTTCCAAACCTCGCCGAATTAGGTATATCAGGGGTCATGAAATCCTCTAGTCATCACAGATTAGCATTCATTTATTTAAATCTTTTGAGAAAACATCCTCTTATTCCATCCATATCATCCTATTTGAAACTAAGTGGAACAGATACTCCAATTCCATTCTAATCCACATCTAAAATCCATGATAAAAATGACAGAAATTTCCCTTATGAAAAACAAGGTCATGGAATGCTCAGATTACCCAGTAGAAAACCAACAACTGACCAATGGCCACAAACTTTTTGGTTTCAACCATCAACCATCCAGTAGTTAGTCTAGAGCCAACCCTCCCCCACTATCACTATTAATATGTTAATGGTGCTTTATAATAGCTAAATGGTGGCCCTATCTACTGCTTTTTAGGAATACCACATACTTCTTCCCCCCTTTACTAAATCCATCCACCAGAAACATAAAATTTTAATTAAAACTTATTCATTTTAATTAGAAATCACCAAAATTAAATTTTAAGAACCCAAAAAATAAATTCATTGTCATTACAAACTATCCACTATATGATTTCTCATCCATGAGAAACATTACTAAGCATCACTGGTGACTTGAGGTTTTAGGGGTTTGGAGATTATTCTGGGCCTACTCCTTCCCTTCATAGTTTCCCATACTTCACCTTATCTATTATTCGGTACCTTGAAGTCTCATTTACATTCTTCTTCTACGTATTTTTTCCTGGGGTTCGACATGCACCAATTTTTAAATCACTTATTTCAAGATCGATCACTAGTATTCTAGTTAACCAGAATGTTTCAGTATTTTTCAAATGTTTTCCAACAGTCGAACATTATTCCCTTAAATTTTCTAATTCTTTACTTCCCTAATAGATGAATTGATCCACCATAGGTGTACTGAACTGATTTCTCATTCATTCTTTCTGAGGTTGCATTAAGTGGTGGATCTGGCTTTGTCTTTGTCTAACTATTCATGTTCTTTCAACTTTTAACCATGTTTCCTCTACCAGTGGAACCTAATTGTTCACTCTAGGAGAGACTCTAGGTTTTCATCCCAATGGATTTAGATTATCAGATTGCACCTGCCTTTTTAAAATCCTTATTTTATTAATATTTTCAGCCACATTCTTGGAAATATTTTAGGTCGATCAAAAGATGCTTAAAGGGAAACATCTCATTCATTATTTTTTGTTTATAGAGCTTGACCTGTCTAAGATACATCTGGATTTTATTTGGTTCTCTGCTGAAAAAAAGTTCAAAGTTAAACAACACATTGTCTAGGAAACATAAGAGGAGTACCTTTCTTCCAATTTTCTTTAAGGTAATTCCATAGTGAACTACTAGAGTCTCAGTCCAAAGGTATATTCAAGGCTTAATCTAGCACTCATCTTGATGGGGAACATGTGTTTTATGCTTCTCTAGCTAGTGAGTCACTGGATACCAAGGGTCCTTTGACACATAAAAGGGAGGTGAGGAGGATCATCTAGTCACAATGTCATTTAAACTCAATAAGGGTATAATTCTCTGAAAGTTTTGAAGATCATCAGGTACAACACCCCTGTGCTTCAGCTAAAACTAATCCTAAGTAGGGATGAGTGCCCCCCACTTCTTTTTCTATTTAGAAAATAGGTGCCACAGTACCTAAGATATTTTCAAGGGGTTTAAGTAAGAATCCTGAAACATCTGAGATAAAATCAAAAGAAGGTGAAGATTATCTAGCCATGAAGACAATGGAAACTATTACAAAAGAATACCATGTGTATTTAGAAGCTCATAGTCTGCAATATGATCATGTGCGGGGGTGGGGGGTAGGGGGCATGGGGTGGGTGGAGGGGGAAGGGGTGGGTAGAGGGGGGATGGGGGCAGGGTGGTGGGGGGCAGGGGGCAGGGGGCAGGGGGGTCTGCAGGGCAAGGGGCAGGGGGCAGGGGGTAGGGGCAGGGGGTTGGTGGAGGGGGGAAGGGGGTAGGGTGGAGGGGGGAGGGGCAGAGGGGATGTCTGCGGGGGAGGGGGGAGGGTCGCAATGATGCCCTGCCTCCTCCCATTCCCTTCGCTCTGGGCCGGAAGATGCTGCCCTGCAGATGTCGCTAGACCGGGCCAACACGCCGCGGTCACGTCGCAGTCACGCTGTGTTCAAACCACAGTCACGCCATGATTTGGACCTGCTCCAGGATGACACCCTATGGAAGTTCGCAGTGATAATATTCCATGAGTCTTGTGATTAATGTTGAGACTGAGTAATCACAATTTCTGCCAGTGGGGTGATTACCAGAATGTTTCCCCGCCTCCTCTCGCTCCCTTCGCTCCTAGCCAGAATATGCTGCCCCATGTATGTCGCTGGACAGGGACAACACGCCGCGGTCACGCCGCAGTCACGTCGTGGTCACACAGCTGTCACGCTGTGGTCACGCAGCGGTCATGCCGTGATTTGGTCCTGATCCAGGACGACACCCCACTGCAGTTCACAGTGATAATATTCCATGTGTCTTGTGACCAATGTTGAGACTGACTAATCACAATTTCTGCCGGCGGGGCGATGGATGGAATATTGCCCCGCCTCCTCCTGCTCCCTTCGCTCTTGGCCGGAATGTTGCCCCACCTCCTCCTACTCCCTTCTCTCCTAGGGGGTCTATACAGGGTCTATCTAGGGGGCTTTATCCAGGGGGTCTGGGGGTGTCTAGGTTTGGGGGGGAAGGACTGGTAGGGGGAGGGGGGAACTAATAGGGGGAGGGGGGAAAGTAGTAGGGGGAGGGGACTAGTAGGGGACTGACAGGGGGAGGGGGTAACTGGAAAGAGGGGTGCAAGGGGTGGGGTTTCCATGTTCTAGGGGGTATACATGGTCTGGGGGTGTCATTCCTGAGGGGGGTCTGTCCAGGGTCTATCTAGGGGGGTCTGTCCAGGGGGTCTGTGGGGGGTCTAGGTTTGGGGGGGCAGGACTGGCTGGGGGGCAGGACTGGCGGGGGGGGGGGGGGGGAACTACCAGGGGGAGGGGGGGAACTAGCAGGGGCAGGGGAAAACCGGTAGAGGGTGCAAGGGGTGGGGTGTTCTGGTTCTGGGGGGTGTCTAGGGGGATCTGTCCAGGGTCTAGGGGGGTGTTCAGGTTTGGGGGGGTTCAGGGTCTGTCCAGGAAGGTGGGAGGGGGTCTGTCCAGGGGAGTGGCGGGGTCTGGGGGGGTGTCTAGGTTCTGGGGGGTTCCAGGGTCTATCCAGGAGGGTGGGGGGTGGATGTCCAGGGGAGTGGAGGTCTGGGTTGTCTAGGGGGATCTGTCCAGGGTCTGGGGGGTGCCCAGGGTCTGTCTGGGGGGTGTCCAGGGTCTGGGGGGGTGTCCTCGGTCTATCTGGGGGGTGTCAAGGGTCTTTCCAGGGGGTGTCCAGGGTCTGTCCCGGGGGTGTCTAGGGTCAGTCCGGGGTTGTCCAGGGTCTGTCTGGGGTGGTGTCTAGGGTCTAGGGGGAGGTGTATAGGGTCTGTCTGGGGGGTGTCTAGGGTCTGTCCAGGAGGGGGGCTTTGCAGGGGGTGTCCAGGGGGGGTTATGTAGGGGTGGGGGAGTCCAGTGTCCAAGAGGGAGGGGTCTGTAGGTGGTGGGCTACTGCAGGGGGGTGTTCAGGGGGTGGGGGCTATTTTTTATATGGTTTTCCAAACCCTATAGCCACCGTTTTTAACCATGGCTATAGGTCTATTTCCACGGTTACCAACCAAAGATAAAGTTATAATGCCACCGTTTCTAACTGTGGTAATAAACTGTATCCCTCCACTAGTATAGCCACAGTTCTAAACTGTGGATATAGAGATATTACCACGGTTTGAACCGTGGATGTATACTTAGAGCCATAGTTTGAACCGTGGCTATAGACCTATAGCGATGGTTCCAAATAGTGGATATAAGTCTAGTCCTATAGCTAAAAAAAAATTAGCCACAGTTTCTCAAAACATGTCTATTTCTTATAGCCACGGTTTTAAACCATGGCTATAGCCTGAATTTCCAATAGTGTTTATTTATAATTCTTCGAAGTAAATCCCATTTAGATGCATGTGGTTATCACATAAATTCCTCTATAACATCTATAATGTCACAAAAAATTATATCAATATGCAAGATATCACTCCTATTAATGAACCAACCAAACATTGGGTCCCCACATGATACACTTTCCCTTAAGATTATGCCTTTGGAATAAAAAAGCAATCTCATATTTACATTATCCTTAAGTGAATAGTTCACTACTAAGGATAAATGAGTAAGCTAACCATGACATTGATAAACCTCCAGAGGCATCTCAGAAATTATACCCATCAACTGCCACTCACTACTAGATTCTTGAACCAATTGTGTCTGAGTCTTCCTTCTTAGATCATCTTCCACTACATTGCCTTCCCCAGGTGTATAAGAAAGCTCAAAATCAAATAACTGTAAGTATTCAACACATCTTCACTACATGTGGTTCAAGTAATTCAAGGTTAATATGTATTTGAGACTTATATTGTCTGTGTAAACTATGAACCATTGTCCTGAAAAATAATGCCTCCAGCATCGCAAGGCATGCACAAATGTAGAAATCTTGAGACCATGTGTTAGGTAATTATTCACAAGAGGCCTCAACTGGAGAGACCCACATGCCATGACTCAATCCACTTCCCCCAAAACCTCTCTCAACATGATAATCGATGCATTAAAATATATGGTATAGCCTCTACCAAGATTAGGTAAGATTCTAATCGATGTTGTGGTAATTCAATCTACTAATTTTTTAATGGATTTTTCATAAGCTGCATACCATTATAATTTACCACCATTATTTGTCAAACCTATAAGAGGTGCTATTAGGCATGTTAAATTCTAAGTAAAATTATTGTAACAACCATATAAAAATATGAAAATATAAATATTAAATTCATTATTCGGTTGCACCAAGGAATCTATGACTCCGACCATATATGGATCCACATATACCCTAGATTATTATATGATATGACCTTGGAAGTGAAATTTATGAATCCATATGTGGAATTTTGTAATCTTGTCATATAAACTATGCTCTCTCACTGTACTCAAGAGGATTTCATGGTGTCTGGCATGATTGTGTCGGGTCTGCGAGTACACTAAGATATCGTCTAAAAAATGACCATAAAAAATGTATTTTTGGTTGGAAAACCTGATTCATCAAGTCTATAAAAACACCCATCATGTTTGTGAGATCGAATGATATTACCAAATACTCATATATTCCATATCATCATTGGAAAGTCACATATAGTACATCTGAGGGACTAACTCACATTTGATGATATCTTGACCTCAAATAAATATTTTAGAGAACCATGGATTCTAATATCTATTAAAAGAGATCATATATATGAGGTAGTGGATACCAGTTCATAATAGTAAGATAATTCTACTATCAATAATCCATACAAATCCTTAGGGTTTCATCCACCTTCTTTGAGGAAAGCATGCGTGAAACCCATAGAGAAGTATTAGGTCAGATAAAACCATTGAATTATAGGCACTATAACTATATATTGAGTTGATAAATATCATTATGTTCTATCCAGTAAGGATGAATAGATATTGGTGCCACACATGGAACCAGTTCAATAGTAAACTCTACCTATTTCACAGGAGTTAACCAAATAATTTCTCCTGAGAAGACATCCCTAAAATAGTCGACTACATGAGGAAAATTTATTTAATATCATCCCAAATAACTAGTAAAAAATATAGAAATGTGTTTTTACACTCCATCTAACCAATGATTCTCAGGTCCATCTCAACTAGATTGATTATCCCATTCTCCTTATACACATACTTATCACCCTCAAGGGATATAAAAGACATTGTCTAGAGATAATAGTTCATAAGGGCTTGATGGGGTACCACATAGTTGATTATATGAATGATTTAAAATATTTTCATAATCATCAAGGATGGGTTCTATAAGAAATGGTAGCTTTCAATTTCAGGGAGAACTCCCTACATTGGCGAACACTTTCTAATCAGACTCCCAATGGAGTATCATGCATCATCACTCCACAAAGGTATTTGATCTCTAAACCAATATTTCTCACCAAAAAATCTGATATAAATGATTTTGAGATACTAGTATCCAATAATGTATATAATAAAGAAGGAACTATTATATATATTCCTTAAACAATAGACGCGACACACTACACTCCTATAGTGGAGGTTGTACTGCAAATATACGGCCTGATCTGCAACCCTGATCCAGAACCTAACTAACCAGTATAGATTTTCATGGATATACCTACATGTTCGATGTTTTTCACCCTAAACCATGTATACCTCCTCCTCCTATATAAACATTAGTACTCCATCCCCTACCAAATGAGGAGCTAATGATGTCGCTCTATAAGGTAGAGCTGGTGTGGATCGTCTTACACTAGACATAGGTGGAAAGGTTTGAAAAAACCTATAGAAATAGACCATTATACCATATCCTATACATTAAACTGGAGGTCTATTACATTGGGGCTCATATGACATTTCTTAACACATTAATGGAATAATATAAAAATATTAGCATGAACAACCTAACTACAAATTCTTTCATGATAAAGCTTGAAGTGAAGCTTCCTATGACTAGATGAACTACCACCCTATCTACATATTATACTACCATAAACCACACTTTAATCTTCCCTTACACACAAATACGAGTTCATGGTTCACTATTTCGTAAAATATTTTCAATTTAAACACATTCACCTGAGAATGTATAGCTTGCTTAATCCTATACTCAAATCATCTTTCTCTGGACAATTCATTACAAATGAGAGTTTGAATGAATTTTTGGACATTTTTTAAACATGATGAGTAGTCCATAAAAGATGTATTAACTTGCTAAAAACACATAAACTCTATAGCTTTATCATCTCTTAATGTTTTCAAGAAGAAGTAACCATATGATATAGACTGAAAATACATTCATGTTTTCTTCCAATATCGACATTCCTAATTTAAGACATTCCACTAATGCTTGGAAGATTCAAGAGAAATATAATCTATATGATTTTAACCACCTCTTGGTAGGAATATCTATATACTCAAAGATTGTTAAAGTGGCCTCTAGCGATGACCCTATAGCCTGTGAGCCACCATCCCCTGAAAAAGTAGGTGGGTGCTACTGCTAAAATTCTAGAGTCAACTCTACCATAGTAGGGGTAGGTGTTCGGGCTCTCTAAATGGTATTCATGAGCCAAAGTAAAACCTCTAAAAACTAATCATTGGTGATAATATTAGTTATATGAAAACCCATTCATTTTTACACATTATTCATGATATATTACATATGAACACATATATTACAACCTAGAAGATTGAGATGTATAGTGTATTTGGGTAATTAATTAATTTACATTAGAACTTAAAAATTGGTGGTACATCATCATTATTTAAAGCTTCCTTAAAATTATCATAATATTCAATTATTCTTAAAACTTCATAGGATAACCTGGGGACGTACATAAGAAAGGGGTGAGATATAAACACCATTTATAGAATAATCATGGAATAACCTGAATAAAGTCTTACATATAATTTAATATGAATTTAAATGGGTCATAAAATGGATGAGAATCATAAAAATTAAAAAAGATACATGATATATCATAATATCCTAAAGGCAACATGGGAAAGGGGAAACAACTTTACAAATGACATAAAAAACATATGTTAAGGATAAATGTAAATACATCATAACATAGTAGGAAGAGTCCAATAATGGATTAGTTTATACCCATATTCCTATAAAATATGCCTCATGAGATTAAAAAAATATCTCAATGCATTATATCACATAGTAATTCCTTGTGCACCCATCACTTTCATGTTATGTACTTTGCATAAGTGTTCCACATAGATCATTCAAAATAGGATTGTATTTCATCATATTTAATTCCAATGATAAAGGAGTGTGGAAATATTACATATAATTATCCCAATAAAATAAGTAAATTTATATATACATGAATACCTTTAATCGGAAATAGTAATAGAATTCACAATAAAATGTTTTTTATGGAAATATCGCAGTGAAATTTCAAAAATCATAACAGTGCTACTTAATGATTCCTAAAATGCTTCAATGAGATCGAAAGGGGTATATCATAATTTTTAGATAAAATGGAAAGTAATACTGATTTATAAAAACATATCCCAACATTATTGTTTTGAAATAATATTAATAAATTAATGAAGATTCTTGAATAAGGAGAAGCAGGAAAGGATCACTTACCTTGAGATGGTTATTCCAAAAGATTGGGAGGAGTTTATTGAGAGAATTGAGTCACATTAGGAGGAATATAGAGAGGGTATAGAAGAGTAATTATGTTATCTAAGTATTTAAATCGGTGAATAAGGTAATATTTGGTGGGTTTTTATAGGAAAATAAAAGAGAGTTATTTATTACTTCTCAAACTTAGGTTTCAGACTCTATATAATAAAATTACCAAATTCACAAATATTATCATGGTTTTTGAAAAAAATTTATATAAAATAGGAGTGGTTTAATTTATTTTATATGGATATGATCCAAAATAATTAAAATATTACCGTTGGTGATATATAAGTGAGTCATGTTTTGGAATAAGTGATTTTAAAACCTTAAAATATAATATAGTTTTTGGAAGATTCATAAAGGCTTTATAAAATGAATCAAATAACTAAAAATTACATTATTTTAAAGGGGAAGAATATATTTCATTATTTATACCTTTTATATAATTTATTAAATCATTTTTTGGTCATTATGATGTCCTAATACACACCTTATATTTATACCGTATTTAAATTTTACCTAAAAAATTCAATTGGCTCATAAAATATTGAAAAAATCACTACTAGATAATTTATACATGATTATTAAAAAAATATTTATTTTATCTTTATAGTTTTCTAAAAAAATTTATTTTTAATATCGAAATAAGAATCAATATTTATTGAGAAATTCTCGTTTGTTTTGATAATAACAGTTGTTGAACTCTTATAAAAAAATTAAATTTGATTTTATAAAAATTATATTATCATTTATATTTAATAAATATTATATCATTGTATTATTTTATTAAAATATTATTTAATTTTTAAAATTCATGACTTCATCAAAAATAATTTTCGTAATTGAAATTTCATATTACATAAAAATACTATTTATGTTTTATTATATCAAAATAAAAATCATTTATAAAGTAAAAACAATAAGATGTAAATATAATCATTATTATATTGAAAATAAAATACACTACTTCGTATTATTATTTTCTTGATACATTTCCCTTTATTACAATAGAAAACTCTATAAGGGTAAGTTTCCCGATTGTTGTATTTTCATGGGGCGGTTTTTGTGTACATATTTAGGGTCATGATATTGATAAACTTCAACATCTACCATAACTAGTTTCAATAATGATTTAATTGTCAGATCTAAACTTGGGATTAGTCATGGGTAATAACCAGTGATTTTATCTCTCTTTAAATCACTAATAAATGGGCTTCATTACTTATGATTCTACTATTTTATTACATCACATCCTTTTTCTATGTCAATTGGATTAATAAAATCCTTATAGTAGTAAAAATCATATGATCACTATTCAAAAACTATATTATCAATGGATATGATGCCTAACTATCTTTAAATATGATAGAATATAATAAAACCAAATAAGTTCATGTTTTTTCTATAACCATATTAAGGAATTTAATTCCATCACAAATAAAATTTTACTTATAAAAGTTCGAGTCAGTACAATCTTACCCCATTCAGAAATTTCTGACTCAAAATTTTCTTTTCATGCCCTAAAATATATTTGGGTAATTATATTTTATCACCTCATATAGCTCCCAAATCACTTTTTTAAACTTTTCATTTCTCCGTAGAACTTTAATAGGTGCATTGTCTTATTTTGTATAACTTTGTCTCTATGATCAAAGATCCTCACTAGGTACTCTACAAATGGAAGATTATTCTCCAACAGTAACACCTCTATGTTGAGCACCTGTGAGAGTTATGGTATGTACTTCCTCAATAGGGATACATGGAACACATCTTGTACTTGAGATATTTTAGGTGGGAAATCTAGTAAATAGACCACTTCCCTAATGTGTACAAGGATCTCAAAGTGACCAATGAATATTGGACCAACCTTTCCCTTATTCCTAAATTTCATGACATTTTTTCATAGATATATGTGTAGGAATAGCTTGTCTCAAAAATCAAACTCCAGTTATTTCTGGTGATTTTCATCATAGATCTTATTTTAACTCTAGGCATCCCTAATGCATTTCTAAATGGCCTTGACCTTTTCCACCATTTCTAGACCCAGTAGTTTATGTTCACCAACTTCATCCCAATATATACACTACTAGAAATAGGACCTATATCAATGATTTTGGCCAAAACATTGGTATAGGTTAGTAATTTTCACTTATAACAACGTTTTGGCCAAAACCGTTGGTATAGGGTCACTATTTTGGACTGATACCAACAATTTTTCCAAAACCCTTGGTATAAGTCACCAATATGGACCTATACCAATGGTTTCGGCCAAAACCGTTGGTATGGGTCCATTATAGTGACTATATACCAATGGTTTTGGCTAAACCATTGGTATAGGGTTGACCTCTACCAACGTTTGTCCAAAACCTGTGGTATAACTCAAAAAATAAAAGAACCTATACCAACGGTTCTCAAAACCGTTGGTATGGACCCATACCAATTGTTTTGAGAACCGTTAGTATAGGTACACATATTTATTTGGAATATTTTTTCAAATAACATTAAAAAAAACTAAATTTAAAACACTTATGAATATACATATATATATATTTGAAATTATGTTCACAAAAGATGTTTTATGTTAGTGGTTATGTCATTGGATTATAAACAAGAGGTACTGGGATCAAAACCAAGCAGGGATTTTTTTTGAATTACCTATACCAACAATTTTATTAAACCATTCGAATTGGTTTTTCATATGACCTATACCAATGGTTTTCATAGAACCGTTATTATTGACCTATTCCAACTCCTAACCTTCCCATGGTCCTCCAAACTATTGGTAAAGGCTACACCAATAGTTTGGAGACCTATTCCAATGGTTCTGAACCATTGGTATAGGGTATTTTTCTATTAGTGATAGGTGTTCTGCACCATTTCCCATAAATGTCTTCATAAGGATCCATTTAGATACTTTTGTGGAAACTATTATTGCATGAGAGATCAACCAATGTAAGATGTTGATCCCATACTTCTTTTAAGTTCATTGAGAATGAAATCAACATGCCCCTAAGTGTCTCGATAGTCTTATCATATTTTTCAACTATTTGAGGGTGATAATTCATGGTGAATTAAAACTCAGTATTTAGTTCATTTTGGAGAGTCTTACATAACTTAGAGAAAATTGTTAAATTTTTATGATGTACAATCGATTGTGGAGTTCCATAAAACCTCACCACTTATCTAATTTATATACTTACAAGTTGATCGAGTGATAAGCCCTCTCAAATTTCAATGAAGTGAGCAGTCCTTGTAAGAATATCCACTTAAACACATATATCATTATTTCCTCTTGATTTATTCATATGACCATTGAAAAATTACATGGTTATGTTTTACATTTTCATGTAGGTATGGGTAATAGTTGCATCATCCCCTAGGATTTTTTCCTTTAAGTCATCACTTACTTACATACAAGATTCCATGATCTATATTTTGTGATCTCCATATTCATATTTCCCCTCCAATAGTTCTTTTAAAGATCTCAATGCACGTTTTTTCTTTTTGGATGGATAAAAAAGGTCAATCTATGTGCATAATCCAACATATCCTTCTTTAACTAATGATTTGATGGTAAACATTGTCATTAACCAAACCTTTCAACTCATTATTCATTAATTTTTAACTCTGTGGATTTATATTTTCTTATATCTTCCCCATTCATCTAAATTTCCATATCATCTCTTTGAGCACTTTTTATATAATCTAAAGGGATGGTTGAGAAATCATTTGTGAAAAGATTGATGATCTTCCATCTTTTATTATTTTCATGTCCATAAATTTCATTTTAAACAAAATCAGATACTTATAAATACTCATTAATGATAAAATTTCCAGATATTTCCTATTTAGAGTGTATTCCACTTTAATTGCTTTCTTGGGATGGTTTTGTATTGAGAATTCATAGTCCTTAATCATATACAGCCATCTCCACTGGTTCATACTCTTCACTTTTTGTATAAATATATACTTGAGTCTCTTATGATCCATATATATTTCATAAATTTCCCCAAAGAGATAATGTAACCATATTTTCAATGTGAACATTACTATTTACAAATCCAAATAATGTGTTGGGTAGATTGGTTCATGAAATTCAATTTATTTGAGGCGTAGTTTATCACTTTTTTATTATTAATTAGTACACATCCCTATCCATTAATTAAAGAATCCTTGTATACCTTGAATAGTTCCCCACTAGTGGGTGGAATAAGTATAGGTGTAGTGATAAGTCTCTTTTAAAATCCTTGAATATCTATTCACACTCATTATTCCCAACTATCCTGACACCTTCCGAGTTATTTTGGATAGAGGATTTAAAATTTAGGAGAAAGTTATCAAAAATCGATGATAATACCCTAATAGTCCAAGGAAACTATCAATTTTCATCCTAGGGATTGGTCATATCCATACTTCAGTTGCTTCTTTCTTTGAAGGGTCCACATATATCCCATTATTTGGGATAATGTTTTATACGAATGATAATACATTCAACTAGAACAATTTTTTTTTACATTATGTAATTTGTATCCTTACTTAATGTCATTAGCACAGTTATTAGGTGCTTTTCATTATCCTCCTTGATTTTAGAGTATATTAGAATAACATAAACATATAATATCAAAAAAATTGTAGGTAATCTCTAAAGACACTACTCATCAATTCCATGAAGATTCCAAGGGAATTATGGTGTTTGAAGGGAATTAGTATGAAATCCTAGTGATCATACCTTGTATGGAAAGTAGTCTTAGAGATAACCTCCTTATTCACACATAATTGATAATACCTTGATTGAAGATCCACCTTGGAGATGTATTGGTCTCAACATAGCTAATCAAATAAGTCATCAATACCTGATAGAGGATATTGGATCTTTATTGTAATCTCATGGAGATAATGATAATCAATGTAAAGGAGAATTGATCCATCGTTTTTCTCAATGAAGAGGACCAGTGCACCCCATGGTGAAGCACTTGGGTGTATAATCCCATTATCCAGATTCTCCTATAGTTTCTTCATCATCTCCTCATGTTTCACAACAGTCATTCTAGATGGAGTGATGGATATTAGAAAATCCACATGTATAATATCAATGTAAAATTAAACCTCTCTATGAGGAGGAATACTATGGAATTCTTTGAGAAACAATTCAATATATTCATTAACAATGGACACTATTTCAAGTATTATTTTTTACTTATTCTCAATCCTTTGATCTAGATATGCTTTCTTATATGGTAATAATATCTACGTTTGGGATGTTAGTAATAGAGAAAATTCATACTCCTCCTTAAAATTATATATAATCAGAGGAAGATTCATGATACGAAGAGTGATTTCCATCTCATGGATATTTATGTTGGCTATATGTAATGAAATCCAATTCGTACCCATAATTTCATTAAATTCCACTAAAGGGAGTTTCACAAGGTTAGATGGGAAGTAAAGACTGCAAATTTTGAAGGTGGTGGAGTTATATACTTGGGATGAAATAATTTTCCAATTTTATATTTTCATCGACATCTCTACTTCCATGATTTCTGGGGGGTGTTTGAATAGTTCTACTAATATAGCATGCTATGATGGACTTTGTATAACCGAAATCAAAAATTACATTCAATATTCTTGAATTATTAACTAATGTACGTGTCACCACTTTGTATTTGGGATCCACCTAAGCAGTTATGATGGAATAAGCCCACTCCTACTACCATAGAGTTTGTTGGATCTAATTATCTCTAACCACCATTGGCTTAGTGCATTGGTTTCTAAATATATCATGTTACTTGTAATTGAAACATTGAAAAATAATCTGAGGTATGACTAGATCATTCCTCTATTCCATTATATTGGTTGGTTTCTCCATTATTAAATTACTAGTTTTGTTCCCTTCCTTCCATCACCTAAATAATTTTCTCATCCCCTTTTGGAGATTTCCTAGGTGCTTATTTACATACTTCTGACATGTGGGATGTTAAAATATCTTATCATGATTATATTTCTCCATCAACCTGCTATAAATAAAATCCACATTTTCCTTCTTATCCTAGTCATACCTTTAAGATATTATGATCTCCATTTTGACTTAGAGGAAAAATTGAAAAAATCATTAAAGTTATCAAATTCTCAGATCACCAGGTCTTTTTATAGACTCAATTTTATCCCACCAAATAAGTGTTCAATTTTTCATTTGGAGGTAATTGCAAAGATAGATGCATATCTTGAAATTCTTGTGAATTTTTTCTAATAAACCCCAATTTATTTATCATATTTGTTCTTGAGAGAAATGAAATACCTTTCCATTTTAAGTTAAAGAGTATAAGGAAAATAGTTTTTCAAAAAAAATTTCCATAATTTCTTCCACCCTATTGGTTTGATCTCTTTCTCATGATTCGTATTCTTGATCAATTTTCACCACTTATCAACTTCTTCATCCATATGATAAACATCTAGTATTACCTCCTCTTACACAGAACATTGTAGTATGAAGTAGATAGTCTCAATGGATTTGATGCATTTCTCCATGATTAAGGGTTTAGACGATCCATTGAACATTAGAGGACTTTGTCACATAAAGGTATATTTTTTAGCATGTTATTTCTTAGGTGCATTGGGTAATTCTTCATAATTTATTTTTTTTTATTTAGAACCAGATTCAACTGATAGAGTATTATCACAAATTTCTTGGTTCCTACTCCCATCAGATTGAACATCCTATTTTGGAAGTAATCGCATTTCCCTTTATATTGGTTGTTTACTTGGTTCCTCCTATATCCAAACATTGTCTTGAATAAAGGGTAATTTAGGGATGAGTAATTTTATACTATTTAACACATAAATAGTAATACAGTAAAATTAAAGGGATAAATTACAAATGAAAATTTTTCCACAAATTAGAAATTTCTATGATTAAATATATATTACCCATGATCTATTTGCTAACATAGAATCTTATAATCATTTTTGTTACCTTAATTATGATTTGTAATGATCTTTTGAATTTCCCAAATTATATTCCAATGGAGTGTCAGACCAAGTGTGTAGAAAGTCCTGTTATCACGCCCTTGTTTCCAATTGAGTATATCCTAATACTATGTTTTTGGGTGTCACCCATAGGTACATATATGCTAGAGGCCCATCCATTTATAGTATCTAGGCATGGATTTATTTTCTTAGAAACCACTTACTATGTAATTTACCAAAAATCAGGGATTTATTATTATGTTTATCCTTATCCTTAAGGATTTCTCCATATTTTTCTAATCCTAATCCTAAAAACAACAACAACACCTTTTGATACCAACTATGGCAACCCTTGTCTTTATTACATATTAATTCATGATTTATAACATAAGAAAACACATATTACAACCATGAAGATAGATAATTATAGTGTATTTGGGTAGTTATGAACATTATATTAAAACATAAAAAAGGTGGTATATTAGAATTATTCACAAATTTTTTAACATTTTCTTAGTATTAAATCATTCTAAAAATTGCATGGGATAACCTAAGGACATAATTAAGAAATGGATGATCTATAAATCCTGGTTAAATAATAATCATGGAATAATATGAAGAAAGTATTAAAATTTAGTAAATATAAATTTCAATGGGACATAAAATTGGTTAGAATCATAAGCATGAACAAAGTGGCACGATATAGCCTGATAACATAAAGGCAACGTGGGAAATTGGAAACAAATTTAAACATGAAAACATATACATAGGTTAGGGATAATAGAAAAGAGATAATAAAATGGTGAAAAAGTCTCATAATGGATTAGGTCCACTCCCTAATCCCATACATGATGTATCATGAGACAAAAACATTACCCAATGCATTGGAGCACTATATAATTCTAGGCATACCTGTCACTTTCAAATCACGTACATGAATTATTGTTCCACATAGATCATTCAAAATAGGATCATATATAATCACATTTAATTACAAGATCAATTAGTGTGTAATAAATACATGTTATTCCCCAATTAACAAATTATTGTAATTTCTTAGTGAATATCCTGGATTGGAAATAGATATGGTGTTCACAATATGAAGGTTTTCCATAGAAATGTCACATTGAAAATTTGAAAAAATAACGACAGTACATAAAGATTAATAAAATGGATTAATGAGAGTGAAAGGTGCCTATAATAATTTTTAAATAAAATTTATAGCAACATGTATGTGTAAAAACATATACAAACATTATTAATTTGAACTAAAATCTAGAAAATATAGAATATGATTGAATAAAGAGGAGAAAGAAAGATCCCTTACCTTGAGAGGGTGATTCCAAAATATGGGGAGGAGAATCTTAAGAGCCTGGGGTCACCTTGGGAGGACTCTAGAGAGGGTAGGGAAGAGTAAGGATGAGATCCAATGTTTTTTAGTAATGATTAAAAGGATATTGAATGGTTTTATATTGGAAAAGAGAGTTGGGTTCTTTATTATTTCTCAAACATATGTTTTAGAATCTATATAATAATGTAATCAAAACCACTAGCCTTCCCATAGTCTTTTCCAAGGTTTTCTACCAACGAGGAGTGGTTTCTACTATATTATAATTCAATGGTCCAAACTCATTAAAATTTTACCCTTGTGACTGTGGTAGTGAGTCATGTTCATAAAGAAATGATTTCAAAACATTAAAATATATTATAGGTTTTAGAGGATTCATAAATTATTAATAAAGTTAATCAAATAACCTCAAAATCATAGCATTTTAAATTTGAAACATATATTAATTCGGTTATACCTTTGATAAAATTTATTTAATCACTTTTGGTTCACTATTTTGTCATAATACACACAATATATTTATACGCTATTTAATTTTTACCACAAAATTAGAATATCTATGAAAATTAAGATAAATTAAATGTCCAAAAATAATATTTATTTTATAAAAATAATTTTAAAATAATTTTAGTTTTCACTATTAAAATAAGAATCGACATTTATTGAAAATGATGGGTTTTTTTACAATAAGAATTTTTAAAAACATATAAAAATTAAATTTGACTTTCTAAAAATTATATTATAATTTATATTAAATAAAAATTATCTGATTTCATTATTTTATTAAAATATCATTAATTTTTTAAAATTCATGAATTCATAGAAAATGAATGTCTTAATTGAAATTTCTTATTAAAAAAATACAATTTGTGTTTTCTCATATCAAAATAAAAATCATTTATAAAGTCAAACCACTAAGAAGTAAATATAATCATTATTATATTGAAAATAAAATATAAACCTTCATATTATTTGGGTATTGATATGTATCCCTTTTTTACATCAAAATACTCCCTAAGGGTAAGGTGTGTGATGATGAGATTCTCATGGGGTGGTTCAACACACATGGTTTGGGCTGTGATCTCAATGATCCTGAACTTCTCCCTTAAATAGTTTTGATCATGATTTAGTAGTTGTTTCTCAGATTGGGCTTGGTCGAAGGAAAATCCTAGTGATGTTATCTCCCTTTTAATTCTTGATAAATGGGCTTTATAGGGTATGGATCTACTAGTTGAGGACTTCACTACCCTTTTTCTATCTCAATTGGATTTATCAAAACTATATATTTATACTAATCATATAATCATTTATCAATAGGTATATTATATATTATTATGATTCTTAGTTGTATTTTAACTCTAATAGGATTTGATAAAAACAAATAAGTGCAATTTTTTCCATAACTATAACAACGAATTTAATTCAATCATAAAGGTAATATAATTTATAAAAGTTTGAGTTGTTAAAAGGTATAACTTGAGGTTCCATAGGTGGAACTACATGACATAATACTGGTGGAGTAGGTCCCACCACCTTTGGAATATATTCATCACCACCATCTTATCATTCTAATCAATTCCATCATGGAGGAATACATCTACAATTCAAAACACACTCCACAAAAAGGAATTCTATAATATAATAGATCATAAAGAAAATAATATGACATGTATAGAGACTTTTTATATATAATTCAACACTCATATTCCTACTCCTAAAGCAAGTTTTAGATACATATAAAATCATAATGGGTCCTAATATAAACTCTTAAATTCCCACTACTATAACTGGTTTAGGGACAATTTCTTATATAATAGGTTCTTGTATATGGAGTGTCAATTGCATGTTATAGTGGAAAAACCCATTTAATTTGAAACTGAAGTCTCTATTTAAATGAAACCATTTCATTCAAAATTTAAAATTCAATATTTATATATATGTATATCATGTTCTAGTTAGATGCATCTTCTGTTACTGAGTTATATAGTTCAATATTCTATAATTTTCAATTGGTACTACATGTATTTGTAACCATCCTTGTATGATCGTTTAGTTATACGGATAAAAATTCACAATTTATTTATGTATACACAAATTATAAATTTAAATTATCATCCATTTAATTTCAACCAATAAAATTTAATCCCATTCGACCAATGATTCATTGATCAAACATTCCATAATTGTTTAGTTAATGTTCCACTATCAAGATATTCGGAAAAAACTATTTATTTTGATACATAAACGTTAAATAACAAATTATTTATCCCCTTACCATAATAAATTTTAATAATTTACCAATATGACAGTCAAGGTAGTACAACATGATATAGGTAATGCACAGAATAATACAAACATGGCATGTAATATGCATGACATATAACCCTTAAGTGCCTATAATGATACAGAAAAATGCTTCCTTACTGTACTAGGACAAGAGTAAAATATAAAATTATAATGATATTAAATAAAGAAGTCACATTATTAACCCAATGGTGAAATTAGTAAAACTGTATAGTAAAAAACTGTAATAACAAGTCTCATCCCTATACACTTGTCTTTTCCATGTAAGTGGGTTGGGTACATCAAGGCACAGGGTCATTACCAAATTCCAACTCATTCATAGTATCTTTTATACCTACCTAAAAAACTAAGACAAAGAAAAGAATATTTGAAACCACTTGTGGAATCCTGGACCCAGTTCACCCATATGTAACCGAAATCGATTGGCCACGTGGCCTCATGTGTGCCTCCACATACACCAGAGGTTCCCAACTTGTAGTGAGGGTCTAAGGTGTTATAGTAGGGAGAATATAACCTCATAATAACTGTTTAGAATAAGATTATAATATATATATATATATATCAGAAGAAGAAATAGAATTAAATGTGAATAGCATAATATCACAATGTAGTATAAATAAAACTCCAGTTAAAATAAATAACCAAAATCTGTAAGTCGTGCCATAAAAAATTGATGATGTCATTATGATATAAAAAAATGGGGGACACAAGGATAAACATAGTCTAATTAATACACAGTACATTCTATAAAAATAGATAAAAAATAACAAATGTTATCTATGACAATATCACGAGCGTAAGATTAGGAATCTTCTCCCGTACTCCATTCTAGTACAAAAAAAATCAAGCATCCAAAAAAGGGTTCTTTTTTTGTCCCTCCCTGTATCAATTAATCTTTTTTGGTTAACAATTTTCATCCCAAATAGGGTGTGAGTAAAACTCATTAGCCCACTACCAATGGTGTCAATAATGAATCCAACCTATGCTTATAATCTATAACTATATGTAGGTATAACATGAGTAAGTGGTAAGATGATAATGTGTTGCATCATGGTCTATAAGTATAAGTTATGTCAAGAGAAGCCCATAAATGGAGAAAAAATATATATAAGAGATATCCATCATATATGGGATACACAATATATATTATGTATCAGACCTACATGGGTCATAAACCATGTGAATTAACTAATTAATCCTCTTCAAGTACATGGAGCTCATCCAAGTTAAACTCTGAATAATGTAGACATACATGGGAAAAAACCTAGGGCCCATGTTTTAGTCTTCCTCATCATGTTTGTAGAGTATATCCAAGGTAAAATTATTATAAGACTTATATTGAGCTCAATAAAAAATCTAAGGTGGTCCAAGAAAACTGGATCCCTGGAAGAAATGAAAAGCATCCAATTTCAGAATATGTAAGTGGTTCATCCATTCAATACACCAATAACCTCATCAATGCCATACCATGTTATCCAACATCAAAAACATTATGTAAGTAAATAATGGGACATGTTAATGTCTATGAAAAATTATAAACCATTTATATAAATAAGAATAATCCAAGAGGTATTCATCTCATTTTAGAAATCTCATTTCGTCAATTTCATTACCATTTTCATTTATAAATTATAAAGGATCTAAGATAATTATTCAACCTTTTTAAAAAAATAATCTAATTCAAATAATGAATATAATGATAAGTATAAATCTAAACACACCCTAAGGTGTGTCTTAATCAAAGGAATTTAATCAAACCCACCTCAAGGGGTTGTTTGAGTTGAGTTCCACAACCTCCACCCTTATAAATGGGTCTAAAGAACATAAATTAAAGGATTAAATAATTAATTTAAGGTGTTAATAATTTTTGGATCAACACGAGGAATGTATGATATGTTATAAAATGTTTCAAGCTATAGACATCACTAGATTTAGGAAAAATGTATAGATCTCCAACCTAATATAGGTAGAAGACTCATTATCTAGTATCACCATTAAATTTGGGATAGAATGAGACAATTCCAAGAAATAAAAAAACACTTTGAAAATTGGGAATGTTAGCACACATGAAAATTGCAATCAAAATGTAAAGTAAAATGTCAAAAGAAATCAATAGGATTAAAGTGATTAGTAACGGTGATCCAATTAGATGATAAATGATTAAATCATATGTTGTGCAGAGGAGTTATATCAAATACTATCTATATAGAGGGGGATATATCTCAATAGGTAGGGTTATTTTACAATGGAAATGAGGGGAAGAGTGGAGTAAATTATATTTAAATAAAGAAAAATGGTAAATTTAACAATTTTAATGGGGGACCATAGTTTGGCTACAAAAATATCCAAACCCTGCACCACCACTATCTAATTGGCACATCTCCCTTACACAGATAGGTTCACGGTTTGACAAATTTCATGGGGCATGTTCTTTCTCACTACCCATAAGCCATACCTTCTTGCATAGTGAGGTGAACAGTTAAAAAAACTATACGTAAACTATGCACACTACACATATAGTTTATTTCATGTTTAACAAGGTTGTGAAGCCACCCTCACATATTTAAACTAATAGTGTGGAACCCCTTATAGACCACATGATTATGGCGTATAGTTATCACTAACCAAGTACTAACTGTGTGCCTTACCATGTCCTTCCAAAATTCCTAAATCTAGTCACCGAATGAGACCAAAATAATATAACAAATTTCATACACTCTTAAAAACATTTATTTATATAAAAAATAAGTTATAATGGACGTAAAAGACTATATACCGCTCAAAAAACTGGGATCTCATAGCCAGTCCTTCTTCTTATGATCTATCTTAAGTGAATTTCAATGAAATATCTTTAATATTTCAATTATCAAGAAAAAATGATTATTTTAAAATCATAATACTCGTGATATATTACCATATATAGTTTTATAAATATTATTATTAAAAAGGAATTATATTATAGATACCATAATATAGAGGGTGAATTAGGTTATGGAAACTTACACAAATTTATCACTTTTCCTTCAACTCCCACATCCTTAACTGATCTCGACATCTTAATTCTAAGAATCTCTTTTTTTCTTTTTCTAGATGTATTCATATAATTATAACTTCACTTAGTAATACCTTACCAGATATTATCAATGGTTTCTTTACTTACTTTATAATTTTTTTAATGCGATGTATAATGAATGACATGAGAGTATTAATTAGTTCAACCATACTAGTATAATACGTGGTTCATGGGAAAGTGATGTTTTATGAACCAAGATCTACTAACCTCAATGATATAGTGGTTGGTTTATTCTATGTCTATGGTCACTCCCCTTATCATGATTTTGGGACAACACACTACTTCCTGGGGATCACTTCCCTTACTTCCTCCCTTTTCACACTAATTTTATAATGTATTAACAAGTTGGATCGTAGGAAAATAACAATATAACCGATTATTTTCAAATGCACTGGATGTTGAGATGTGTTTAGTTAATCTACTATTACTCTTTTATGGGCCTACATTGAACATCACCATGATATTATTCTTAATTATATAATATTTCATAAAAGAACACCTTCTTCCATAATAATTATGGATCATCATTCATGTTTTTAACCCCTAATAACATCCCATTCTTTAGTTTTCTACAAATGTTTATATTCCATTCCTACACTCCTATGAAATTAAAATAGGGTCATATTATATAATTTTAGATTCGTATTCATCAAATATATGCTCAAGAAATCTTTATCATTGTATTTATCCTTTGATAATATTTTCTTCAGTAAAAACACTATCTTTTGAAATCATATTTCCAATGAAACTCCATATTTATCTCACCTTCCTCTAAGGATATCCTAGTTACTCATCCTTATTCTATATATCTTATTTCTTCTAAACTCCATGTTTCATTACACTCAATTAGTTCCTTATATAACTTGGAAATTTTTAATTTAAAATTCTTAATTCAAATCTCATGTCAACATCCATCAATATATCCATAAAAGTCAACATTTGATTTATCTTATATCAAATTATCACCATTGTATTTTAATTAGGTTATTTAATCTCAAAAAATAACTAAAATTTGGTTGAATGAAAAAAAACTTTCTCGTCATATTTGAAACTTCCAGGTTTCTCAAAACACCATGACATGTTTTGATAAGATTCATATCATAAAAATGTATTTACAAATAAAAATAAATTTCAATATTTTCTCCAACACCCTCAGTTTCCTATTTCACACCTCAACTTCCAAAATACAATGTGAAACATCAATAATAAAATTTCCTCTATTTGGTCACTATCGTGTGGAGATCCTATGACACTATTCTTTGATTCCTTTTTATTCGATTCCTCCATGGCTAACATTATGCGTATAGTGGGCTTATTAATTTCCACCATTTAGATACCCCATATCACAATTTTTGATCCCCCCAACATGGTCATGCCTTCATAACCATTTTGGAATCTTTATATTTTCCATTTATTTGAAACATAAAAATATGTACTATGGGTCACTCCATGACATAGGTAGGCTGTCTATTTCTCATGGGTAGAATTATTAGATGAAATACCAACCACTATAGTATGGTTTATTCTGTTTCCCATTTTAGAAAATCTAAATCATCACAGCCATCAAACCAAGAAAAACAATTTCCATGAATAATTATAGTACTATAAAGTCAAACTCTATATTTATCATAGGGATTTATCATTGTTGAAACAACATAAAAAATTCCAACTATATTTGAATTCAAACCATTTATATATTAAAAAAAGGCTTAACTAGATTCATTATTAAGTGTTATAATACATGGATATGTTTTCCTTCACTTAATTACATTAATCCACATTCAAATAATACATCATATATTCATCACAAAAATAAAAAAAACATTGTAAAATTTTTCCATTAACCATTCTAAAAAAAAATTTACCAGATCATATGCTTCAAGTATGGTTTTATTCTGATACATCATGATATTTGAATAAATTAGGGTCGATAAATGCATCTTATAACTTAATTATTTATTTAAAATATTAATTTTTTAAATAATCTATCTTCCTATATTGATATATTATCAAAAAATCCAATACAGGACTATAAGGATCCAAAACTTTCCCAC
Source organism: Viscum album (assembly GCA_963277665.1). Classification (NCBI taxonomy): domain Eukaryota; kingdom Viridiplantae; phylum Streptophyta; class Magnoliopsida; order Santalales; family Viscaceae; genus Viscum; species Viscum album. Next base: position 1,998,957,794 of record OY728151.1, read on the forward strand.
ATTTTATTTTTTCAAAAAAAATCGTATCCCTGCCTTTGGAAATAAAATACTAAGGGTAGAATTACAATATATTCCTTCATGGATGATTCCAAAATTTATCTCACTTTATTTTTTATTCTATAAAGATAACACCATCAATTATTACCCACATTTTGAGAATGGGAATACTATTTTTCTACTTCCCTATTTAAATTGAGGCATATAATGTCTCCTCTATTAGGGAATATAGAAGAAATATATTCATTGACCCTCATACCAATATGTATAAATCTTCTAATTAGACTAAAAATTTATATAAAATTATATATTTTCATAAAAACTCAAATCAAATGATGTTATACTATTATAATTCTATTGAGTGATATTTTATATAGCATTTAGTTTGTGAAAAAATCCTCTAAGACTACTAATATGAATATTGATGTAAGTAAACCGTGTTTTAAGTTAATTTCACCAAATATTTCCATGTCACTCTTGGGTATCAAATATAAATAACAGAATCTAGATCCATTTATAAAAAACTTTTTTATCTCTATATCATTATCATAAATTATTAGTGTATAAACTTTAAAACAAAAGTGTGTGAGAAATATCACTAAAAGAATAAATTTATATCACTTTTTATAATTAAACTAGTGATATAAAATTAATTAAAATTACCTTAAAACGTTATTGGGGTTTTTTGTGATTGATAATACTTAACAACCACTGAAAAATAGCAACATCTTCCCCTCAAATTAAACATCATCTCTTGAAATTAATAAAAATTCCTCAGTTCGCAGAAAAAACTCGTGGATAATAAACCCCTTTTATCATTATATTTTAGTATACTATAAGACTGACATATCATAATATTTTTAGAAAACATAAATATATTAATAATAAAATTCCTTTATATATATTTTTTTCTGAAACTTCTTTTATATTATTTTAGTGGAACTATTCTTTTAAAAACACAACATGATCATACTTATGACATGCTAAGTTATATATGAGACCATTGGTTTTTTAGATATGTATTTAACACCTTATCTTCTAAAAAATATGGCCCTTTCTATTTATATTTTAGTATTAAAACATTACCATAACATGGATGTTTTAACCTGATACAAATTAAGACCTAAAATACTTTAAAAAGTTCTTGAGGAATATACTTCCTGAAATATAAAACTAGATATTTAATTAGCTCATACACATGTTCTTTTGTATTCAAATCTTACTCATGGATCGTATCTACCCCTAAAATTTATTAAAATTGAGTAATAGTTTTGGTAATGTTGGACCAACATATTTATTTCCATCTTTCCTTTTATATTTTAAATATTTATGGAAATATAATTCAATAACATCTTTAGTCAACTCTTCCTCTAGATCATGTTTTTTATGTACTCCATTAATTTGAATTCTGGCTTCAGATCTAAAGTTGTTTTGATAGATTCAAATTTATTTTCAACTTAATCATCCTTATTTTATTTCACAAAACACAACATACATCCTATTCCTCCTTAGATAACTTTACTACTAAGGAAATTCCATTCCACTATATGTTTTTCATTATTTACCCCAAAATATTTTATGATTTTTATTTCCCTGTAAGAATAGTCTGATTTTCTAACACACTCCTTACATTTAGAAAATTCTTTTTCAAGATATTTTTCAGTTCTAATAACATTTAAAATATTTTATTTATTCGACACCCAATTTTTTCCTTCCAATATATTTTTGGTTTAGTAGCGTATTTAGAAATCCTTTTTAGTATAATTTTACCATGATTTCCTTATATATATTTCTTATAAAATACTTTTTATGAGGATAGATTTTCTATTTATTTTAGTCTGGATTATTTCTCACTCCCCCACTGAACTTCCGCTAAATATTACACTAGAGACATAGTTAACATTAATGGAATTATTGGAATTATAAGCATAAATTATTTATTTTCATTGGTAACTAAATATTTCATATTTTTAACCATATTAATAGTATTTTTTATTTCAATTATTTAAAAGAGAAACTAAAAATATGTAAATGCATTCCAAATAAATAGAACATGCCTCCATATGTTTATTTGGTATTAATTTGTCTAAACATAATTATTGTAGGTACATACATGATTGTATTTCAATCACCAATATAATTTTTCATTTTTCTTGGGGATTTTATTCATTTATTCATCTCATTTCATGGAAACATTTTACTATAGAAAACACTATATTTTACCATAAAATTTGGTCTTTGGGACATGATGATCTTTTAATGATTTTACTATGAGATAATATACTTTTACTTTATTTTATCATCCCCTATCAAGGGGTAATATAAAAAATTTAAAGATTATTTTAGTTTATTATTAACCATTAAATTGTATTTCTCTAACTTCTTCTTAACTAAGATCAATTCTTCCACTAATTTCCATATAGTTTTATATTTATATTCAATATTAGTACCATTATTTTCATGAACTTTCTTCCCAAAAAAATATCATCCTTTAATTTATTAGAGATTTTATCTAGTATGTCATATTCCACCTTTATCTTTATATTAAAATGATAAATATATTATTTAAGGATAATATTATATTGGTTTAGTCTTTTGTTTTAGTCACCTAATTCTACTAAGTGTACAACCAACTCTTACTTCATGGTCTAAAATTTATGAATATATTTTGAATGAGGTAACCTCTTCCAGGAATAAGATTGATACTTATTAACCTTAGAAAATATATATTATAACTCCTAATATTGGGAGGAATTACTCTCCATTAAATCAATAGACACTTAAAAAATTCCTTTATTGAGGATTTAAATATTTTTAACCTCAATTTTTATCACTTAAAATAGATATACTACTATTTATTTTCCTCATTAAATTTTATGTTTTCTTCTAAAAACTTCTGATCAAAATCCCTTGATAAGTGGATAGTTTAAACTTTTAGCCTCATTAGGACATTCTCATCATCAGTAGTCACAACATCTCTAGGCATAATAGCCTAACCATCCATATTTGTAACATAATTCAATAAATTAATAGACTCACAATCTAAACTTTTCATGCCTTTCATGTCAATGTCATTATAATATTTCATCTTAATTACATACTTTATATAATATAACCCAAAATATAGAATTCCTCTTGATCTTTTATTTTTATTTTTTAATTTTTTCACTTTATTATTTATCAAAAGAATATAAATGGGGAACAAAAATTTATCTTAACAGATAAATTGAATTAATTCATATAAAAAAAAATCCAATAAAAGTGAATCATATTCAAATACGACGAATAAGTGGTAAAAAGTGGATTAGATGAGAGATACCCTAAGAAGATGTGAATCAAGGTATGGAAACATAATCTAATATATTAATTGTTCGTCAACTCCAACTTATATAACTGATCTTCACCTCTTAAATATAAGGGTCATTTCTTTTAAAATTTTCATAGAAGTGTTAATCCAATTATCACTTCACTTGATCATTCCATACAAGATATTATCAATAGTTTCTCTACCCAATTTATCATTTTGTTTCAAGAAATCTAAAAAGGAATAAAAGAACGCATGACACAAGGGTTTTACTAGGTCTACCCACACTAAGATAATCCAAGGAGCTTGTGATAGTGATATTACAAATAATATAATATACAAAACTCACTTATATAGTGTTTGATTTAGGTAGTTTCTAGTTTCACTCCCCTTACAATGATTTTGTGACAACACACTTCTTCCCAATGATCAAAACCCTCACTTCCTCTCTTTTTCATGCTTCTCTTAGAAAGGATTACCATGTTAGATAATGATAAAAAGAATAATTTCACCTATTTGTTTAAATTCACTATATATAGATATGGGTGTTGCTGACTTCACTTACAACTTTAAATGCCTACTTTAAACATCACCATGACCAATATTTTTTTTCAATGATATATCATGAAATAACGCCTTCTTTTAGAATATTTCTAGAAAAAAATTCTGATTTCCAAACCCAGAATAGATTTTTATTAACAATTATATGTTATAAAAAATTACCATATTACACTCTTAAGAAATTTGGATATGACTTTTTGTTCTAATTTTATATTATAATTCTTCAAATATATTCTATGGAAAAATTTATCATTGAGTCTAATCTTCAATGATATTTCTATTTCCCAGAAGCTCTATCTTCATAAATAGAATATTCAATGAAACTCAATGTTATTGAAACCTTCCTCCTTGTATCATCTATCTCTTTCTTCTATGTACCTTCTTTCTTCTCACAACTCTTTTTCATTTGGGATAGTCGATTCTTTATATAATTAATTAATTTTGAACATCATATTCAAATTTCATATCTAATGTCAAAATTCATCAATCACTCTATTAAATAAAACCTTTAATCTATATTCCATAAAATTATCACCATTTGATTCGAATTTCATTGTTTAATATCCAAAATTGACTAACAAATAGCTTAATGAGATCCAAACTCTTAGTTATTGACATAACATATATATTTATCAAAAAACTGTGTAATGTATTTCAATTATATATAGAATAGTAAATATTTACAAATAAAAACACCTTTAAATATTTCTTCAAACATGATCAGTTTCCCATTTCAAACCTCAACAACATACACCTGATGTGAAACATTCTTAAAAAACAACCTTGATGTGGGAACTATAGATTAGGGATATTTTAGAATCATTCATAAATTCTCCTTACCAAGGTCTTCTATGGCTAGCATTACACACATAGCATGTTTTCATATTTCTCATAGGTAGAACACTAATTTCAAAAAATTTGATCATCATGGAATGGTGATCCCTAGATGACCATTTTGACATATCTAAATTATCTATGTACTAAAAATGACTACAACTAAAACTAATTTTTTTTTAATGACATAGAAAGGCTCACCATTTCTCACAAGTGGAATTATTAACTGAAATTCCATATACTATGACATAGTCAATTCCTAAATCCCCATTTGGTATCTCTAAATATGACCTGTCTTTAAAAAATAGATAGATATTACAAATAAATCCTATTAGTATGTTGTTACACATGTCATTTATCATAGTAATTTATCATGTTTTAAACACTATAAAAAATTACCATTGTGTCTAAATTCTAATCATGTAAATATTTAAAATGGAGAAAAAATATTATCTATGGTGTGGTCTAAAATTTGGTGAATATTTTTTTTCCAAATCACTTTCACCCACCTCTACATAATCCATCCAATATATAGAACCAAAAATATTGAAAAATCATGGAAATTTTTCTATCATCCATACCAAAACTCCATTCCTAACATGGATCAAATTCTTAGATCATGATTTAGTATGAATAATTATGATACTTGAATTAATTAAAACCAGCATGTGCAAAGTATGACTTAATTATTTCCATATAATATAAATTCTCAAAATAATCTATCTTCACATCAAGCTATATGGTCAAAAAAATACAACGAATACTCATAGAGTTCTAAAAATAATAAAAAAATAATATTTTTTTTATTAATATAAACTTTATAGAAATTACCATTTTAGCTACATGTTTATTATCTAGATTATTTTATGGTACTTGAAAAATATTTATTTAGGAAAATTATGATTTATTTATCTCCTTCCTTTATTTATAAAAATGAATTAAAGACTTATTAGATATTTTTTTGATTTCCTAGAATATTTGGTATATAAAGCTTCTTTTCCATGTTATATCTTTAATATAATACAATCACAAGAATGTAAAATAATCTTTAATGATTTTTACTCTCCCTAAGATATTTATTCTAGTTATAAATCATATTCAAATTATTGATTGAATGAGTTAACACCAATATAAGTTAAATATCACATTATTTCATTTCATAATGTTTTAAAAGAAAAATAGTTTAAACTCTAATTTTATCTAGTAAGGAGTTAAGATAATCATGTTTGATATTAACATTATAATTTTAACTTAAATAATATCATAATTTATGAATTCAATCATAATAATCTTGTAACCCATAGTCTTGAAGGAATAAATTTTTTTGTCAATACCCTTAATTTATGTTACCCATGTAATAATCTCAATTTTAATGGTTTTAATTGGGATTGACCATGAATAATGAATAAATTATAAGTATATATTTCACTTAATTTTGATGATGTTCACTAAGTGAAATCCATAATATTCAATGTAGTTCATGTAATCTCTTCAAAAATATTACAATAATAGAGTCAATGGTAGCCTCTAATAATAAAATCTCAATAGTACAATAGTTATGAAGTTTAAAATTTTATATATTTTAAAATAAAAAGTTCTTATATATGGAGAATGTAACATATATAATATTGAAACATTTGTTTTGATGTTATTTTGCTGTATTTTATTCAGGTATAATAGCTTATAATCTATCTATAGAGTCTTTCAGAAATATTATATATGCTTCATTTTTCATATTTTCAATATGTTATTTTTGGAATGGACATATCCTCATCATATGAATAAAAAACATGGACCTATAGGGTGTATGGATTTAATTTTTTCTTAGTTATCTTTATAGTTCAGTCATACATATGAATCTTCCCTTTTAAGGGATAGTTGAATTATTATATACAATTCTCTAAAAGTGTAATAAAATAAAAAATATTAAAATGTTTTAGTTTATTTTAGGAGAAATTTGGTAATGTTTGTAAATAATTGGGAAAGATGGTTGGGTATGGTAACTATTTTTATGACATGGGATTTGGATTTGGGTTTATCTTGGACTTATTTCTAGTGGAATGAAGTTGGTATTTGAGGTTATTAAATAAAAAACTCTATTTGGGAAATAAAAAAATATGTTGATGTCAATTGAATTTAGGAGTAATAAGAGGTCAAAATTTATGTTTTGGAATTTTATTTAGAGTTATTCCCTTATAATTTTGTTTCCTTTTGAAAAGTCATTCATTCCTTATTGTATTATATAATAGTTAATAGAAATTTCTTATAAAATTGTATTTATAGATATGGTATTCTATAAATATTAGTTAAGTGTTACTTAGACTAAATTAATGGGTGAGTTGGATAGTTTGGTTGTTATATCATTTTTTTTCTAGAACTCCCATGAATTAATATAACTAGTACTCACCTGGGTATTCACATGGTGCAATAAATCAATGCATATATTCAATAAGATAATACTATTATTAAAAGTTAATAATGAACAATAAGATTGAATATATTTGATTAAAAAATAAATGGTAGATAATATTTGAATACAATTGGTGAAACTATTGATACATCATTAATATAATAAAAAACATTAAGGATAAATTTAAAGGAATGAAAATTTATTTTGATCATGGAGAATTTAATTACATGAATGAGCCAACATTTCAAATAAAATTAACAAAAATATATATTTTTACTGTGAAATATAAAGTTAGGATAAATAAAATAGACGATAATGGTTTTAATATTTAATATGAGAAAAGATAAAGTGATAAATTTTAATAGATAATTTGAAAAGGTGTATCAATAATTATAGTTTAAATATTGATGTTTATATTTGTAGAATTTTATCAATCATTGATAGTAGAATCCAGAGCAGCAACACATGGAGGTGAATCTTCATTGATAAAATGGTGGAATATATTAACCTGTTAAATAAATAAATTATATCAGCAGTACATAAAACATGTTATTCATTGAAATTTTATGCTATAATATCTGAAAATATAAAATTTTATTTTTTCCACATAAATCCATGATGGAATAGTTTAACATATAACTGACTAGATATGTATTCTACCCCACAACCTACTAACTGTAATCCAAGTATACCATATTATAATACTAATAATTGGAAATTTAATAATAAAATTTAATCAAAATAGTTATTCTACGTGTTATGAAGAAAAACTGACTCTTAAATGTTATGAAGACACAAGATAATAACAACAATAAAAAAATTCCAGTGTACAAAAAATTAAATTCCAATTGAAAAAGTAGTTTTTGATGCATTTGTAATAGATTTTGTCTTAAAATTGATTAAAAAAATTCCATTAATTTAATAGATAAATAGTTTCAATAGAGAAACATTAATACAGAAACAACGTACTAATCACAAATGGTAAAACATACCAACTAACAGAGAAAGACATGAGTAAATTGGTGAACCTATATTGTTTTTCCACTAATAATAATTTAAATCTCATTGAAAATATGTGATAAAACTTATTATTTGTGTTATAATATTAATTTTCAGGACCTTTTTGGACATTAAATATTTAAAAAAATTAAAACAATAGTTGTGATAAATTTGAACTTATAAGACTCTTTTTAAAAGAACTTAATCAAATGTTCTTACAACACTCGTGAGTTTAAAAATTGATTATACCACTTATTGAAAACTATTTATACACTTTTTAATTGTGATAAATATTAATGTATCTCTTTTGAAAAAAAAATACAACTTATTGAAAACTACTTATAACACTTGAGGATTGTGGACCTACCACCTCTCCCCTTTTTGCATAATTCATAATATAATGAATAAAAAATAAAATATGTAGTCCCAATCCATGGTTCAGGTGTTTTAATAAAAGAATAAGTTGTATGAATTTAAAAATAAGTAGTGTTAAATGGCCATGATAAATCTTACTATATGCTTGGATATGTTTGATTCACACTAAAGTGGGATCTCAAGGAATGTGGATATTATCTAAGAAGTTGGAAATGAAGAAAATTATTTACAAAACAATAAAGTTATCAAAGATCTAAAATGTATTTCAATTAATAGGAAACCTAATACATATATAACTATAAAATCCTCATTGGTCGTTATATCTTCCACCCTGAAGTATGATGTTAATGGGATTATATTTAAAAGATTTGAGAAGAAAATCTAGGAAGCAATGAGTACTTATAGAGACAAATGCAGGATCAATGTGAACAATGGTTGATCCAAAGTTTAATTATATGATTGAACCAGTTTAAGCATAATATAGTTCTAAACTGTGATACAAAATACATAAATATGTTAATTTTTCAGTGATCTATAAAACCATTACATATGGGTGGTTGGTTTGCGAGCATTGTTTTAGTTTATACATGCTTAAAAAAGTGAAACATGTATTTGAACTTATACAATTCATAATATTTTTATGTTTCATGTACTTAAGAACTATTAAAATAAAATATGGGTAAATTTGAATGTGTATAGTGGATATTAAAAACATATTCCAAAATAAAAAACTAGGAAAAAAATCTCATGAAATAAAAGTTGGGTAAACATGAATGTATGTTCAAATACATAATAAAAAAACCATATTTCTTCTAATCCAAAAAATAATTTCTCTATTTTAAAAAATAAATCATCTTAGTTGAAACAAACCATAAAATATTTGAAACACATAAATTGACAATTTTTCACGATTTGAATTCAATCAGTCAGTTAATGGTGCATCATAGTAGATCCCCTATGTATCCCATGAGTCTTCATATGAGATCTCTTCATATTATCTCTCATATCACTAATCTACTTATTTGATCTAGTCTGGGCTTCCATGTTTTTTGCAGGATGGAAAGGAACATCCCCTCTAAATTTAGTGTACCTTTCATCAAAAGAAAGATGAGTGATGAGATCATGGGATGACATATTAAGGAAAAAACTAAAGAAACCAAATTTTATGAAAATTCCCTCATCTCATTAAATTTCATGATTATTAATGTACCATCCACTCCAGGTTTAATTCTAGATATTAGGGTGTTATCCTTTATAAGGTAAACATTTCTCAAAGTAGAAACCACTACAAGTGTTAATATTCAATCAAATAAAAGAAAAAACTTAGGGAAATAGAAAAATAGGAAACACATTGCTCATATAAATCTAATGCACAAGAACACTAAAAATGGTACCAGGTGATTTATCTTTCTTGAACATGACCTGGGTGAATCCATCTTTTAGAACCAGAAAAAATATAATAAATTTTGACATTTATAACAAAATTTGTATGAAAAAATATATTTATAACTAAATTTATAAAATACATATATTATTGTAAAATTAATAAATAAATATAAAAAATAAAAACTTTAATGGAATCATTATTAAAAATAATAAGAAAAATCATATAATTAAAAACTAACCTTCAAATAGTTGTAAACTTCACCCATTTTCATGGCCTATTTATATAATGAAGCTCCCATATAAAAATATGTAATGATAGTTAATATATATCATATAAAAAATGAAATACTAAGTGGAAAAAAGCAATAAAAATTAGAATATTTTAAAATACTATGACTAAAAATTTATCATGTAAGATATATGAAATCTGGGAAATTGGTCATAGTTTACTATAACTGATTAGGTATGAATACTCTATCCATTTTAAAAATTGAGAAACATATGGCCACCATTAGAACATAAAACATAATAATAAAATTTCTGTTATAACCATAAAACAGGGAATCAATAATAAATCAGAGTTATAGAAGTGGAACAACTATATAACTTATAAAAGAAACCTATGAATAATGGGGGAAGAATAACAGAGGGAAGAATCATAATAAAATTAGTCATATAGGTATTTGAAAGAAAAATTATAAAAAAGGAAGTGGTATGTATCTAATGAAAAATATAATGCAATCAAATTGAAATAAATAATCCTATAAAACAATCAATATGTGGTTAAAAAATGGTTGTAATAAAATGATAATAATAAGTTTTTACATTTAATAGAAATTATTAATTTTAATTGAGTATAATTGAACAAATACATGTCATTATCAGATAGAACATAATTATGAAATGGGAATAAACCATAAAACTATTATTAAAATTTGATGAGTATGAAAAACCATGAATTAAAAAAATATAATTAATGAGGAATGTAATTATTTTAGAAGAACTAAAATTAGTTTAAAAGTGATCATGCATTTCATTATAGGAAAAAAATGCATTAATAAGAAATAATGAAAATTATAATTATGTAAAAATACCAAAACACATAAATTATAATAGGAATAATTACCTAAATACTCTACTTCCTAATTAACAATTGATGAGACAATTAATCATTTTTTGTACTCATGCATAATAAGAATTCATTAACATTTTTATTTTTTAGATTTAGTTATTCATTTTTTCATTAATATTCCTATTTTATAAATTTAGTCATAAATATAGAACAGTCATAGAACCTATAAAATAAACTTTTCAACAAAGGGTGGAGAACAATATAAGGAGTTATCATAATAAAATTTGGTATATAGGGATTTGAAAAGAACCTATCACCAAATAGGAGTAATAGGATTGTAATGAAAAAACATTAATCAATCAAAGTGAAATAAATAATCCCATGAAACAAAAAATGTGTGGTTAACAAAATTTTTATAATAAAATTATTATAATAAGTTTTTACATTTTATATAAATAATAAATTTTAACTGAGTATAATTAAACAAATACTTGAGATTGTACGATAGAACAGATTTATGACATAAAACAAAACCACAAAACTCCTATGAAAATTTAATGAGTAGGAAGGAAAACATGAATTAGAAAAAATATCATTGATGAGGAATGTAATCAGTTTAGTAGAACCAAAATTAGTTTAAAATAACTGAAGCATGTCATTGTAATAAAAAATACATGAACGTTGAAGAACAACAATTTGAAAAATGTAAAAATACCAAAATACATAAATTAGAATATGAATAATTACGTAAATATTATGCTTCATAATGAAAAATTTATGGGACAACTAATCAGTTTGTGTATTCATGTATAATATGGAATAATATATTTATTACTATATTTGTAATATCAAAATATTAATGGAACCAAAAGACCTTAGTCATTTGAAGCGCTTCCTACTTTCTTCTTCAGCTCACTCGCGGTGATACCTTGGCCTTTGATGATAGAGATCCTGGATCCCCCTCTCTATCGAATGGAGGTGTTTCTTGTCTACAACCATCACCAATGTAGAACATCCCCATACTTATACCTTTCTTGAATATGGAGTTTCTTCCCTGTTTCCTGAGGTTTTTGGTTCCTCGAAAGTGCCAGATATGTACCGTGGATCTCCTCTATAGTCATTATCATAATCAGATTTCAACAATGCCTCAAATATCATCTCTATAACTCTGGTATCTCAATTAAAACATCTAATTCCATTGATTTTTGAGTTCAATTGCTTCGTATTCGAATAATGGACTTTAAAAGAGTGTGTGGTTATCAGACTTTTAGATCGAAGGCATATTATGATTTGATTCAAGTCAATGGAATATCTTATTATGGAATGGTACAAAGCTCATTTACAATGTGATGGATCATTATTATATATGATCTTATGGAACTTTAATTTCATCTACAACATGATAATCCATCTTTGGAAATCTGGGTATGTTAGCCCGCACTCCCGCTACCTTTTCAAAACCTATCTATTTTGTGTATCCTTGGAAACATGGTGAGTCGTTACCTGTGCTCTAACAATAGAATGGAGGATGTGTGTCACCCCATTTATCCTTTCATGTGTTTGGAGGTTAATGTCTCCAATCCATCGGTGGATTGGGTGTGGATAACCAATGAACATAAAAATTGGTGGAAACAAGCGGTTAAATTTGAGTCTTGGATAGACATATATGTGTCTTGTAACTAGTTAGGACACATTAACTCAGCCTATTATGGTGGGTCTTCAAGCAAGAAGATGATGGAGTAGAGGAAGGAGGATTTGATAGCCAATGATGGTTCTACAGTGGATCTTGAGAAGGATTTGGGCCATGAATACCCAACTCAGATTACTAGAAAGGATATTGGAAATTGGATTCCTGTTGATGTAGTGATGTTGAAACAACCACAGGTGCTTCCAACAGACCCAAAATTTATTGAAATTTTTGATAGACTGAAGTGTGACTTAAAGGTGGTGAAGCCTTCAAGAGAATCCATAATCTAGGAAGGTGATTCAGCTGTTAGTGTTAACCATACAGGAGCGGATTCATACTAAGGTCCTCTAAGAGGAAATGTGGATGTTGGGGGTGTGCATGGAGACCCTTCACTGTTTGAGGTCTCCCAAGGTGGTAGTGGGCTTAAACATTAGGTAGGGATTTAGGCTACCTTGGGTGTTTTATATTCCAAGGTGGTATGCCCAGGGATGGGTATAGAACTCAGGTAGAGTAACATAAGTCCTAAAAGGGTGGTGGAAGACATTGAGCTATGCAATCTCTTTGAATGATTTATTAATGAGGAGACAGTTCAAGATTTTGAGGAAGATCCAATTAATTATCCCATGGATGGGAATACAATACTTAGTAATGGATTTAGTGATGAATTTTCATCAGATAAAATAGAGGATTCAGTAGAGGGTGTCCTCCGAAGTCCAAGGAGCAACATGGGCCAGAAAGGCATCTGAAATGTGAGAAAGGATTACTCATATTTTCCACCTCCAATGGAGATAAGATCCATAAAAAAGATAACAGATAAGTATATAGATAGTGGAACCTACTAATAGTATAAAATTCTATGTGAGATGCTTCACCAGTATTGGAAACTACTTTTGAGCTCAGAATATGAAGTGACTGAATAAGTCCTATCACTTAATGCTAATAAAGAAGAAGCTTCCAAAATTATGGGGAGACCTTTGAGGGTGACACTCAATGAGGAGCAATATTCCTAGATCAAAAATCAATACCTGATTCTCATTGGGAGATTCATCAATGGAATGATCAGTATTGGGTAGTACATCCAGTATTATGACAAGATAATATTTGAGTTCTAAGATTTCATATTGGATGAACCAAACATCTAGGTAAGCACACTATCCTAGAAATTATTTATAGAAATTAAATCCAGTGGACTTAAAATATCCTTTAATGGCTATGTGATTTCGTTTTGTGGTTGAATGGTTGGTTTCTCACTTTCTACTTAAAAGTGTTTGATTAATAAAAAATTAATATTCTACCAAAAGATAAATCAAAAAATGAATAACTAAATCTAAACAATCCAAACTTTAATTGAATCATTTTTTTCAAAAATAAAATCCATATAAAAACTAACCATCATTTGGTGTTAAAATTCACCCATTTTCATCACCTCTTTTTATAATGAAGCTCTTATATAAAAATATGCAATGATGGTTAATATATATCAAAGAAAAAATTAAATATTAATTTTAAAATATTAATAAAAGGTAGAATATCATAAAATAATATTATAGAAAATTGATCATGAAATATTTATGTGATTTGGTATAATGGCCAAAATTCACTATGACTAAGCATGAAAGAATAATATGTCCTGATTAATAATGGAGAAACCTACATCCAACACTGGAATATAAAAAATAACAATAAATTTAGGGCTATAACCACAAAACATATTATTAAAATAAAATCATTGTTACACAAGAGGAACAAGAAAAAAAACATAGAAAAGTAACCTATGTACAAAGGGTGAGAATAGTAGAAGGAAGAATCAAAATTAATTTAGTTATATAGGGATTTGAAAAGAACTTACCATATAGTAGTGGATATTTATGGTCTCTGAAAAAAATTATAAATCAATGTTGGCTGAAAGCGAAGAGCAGTACTTTTGGGGATTAGTTGATATTTATTCTATATTAATATAGAAATTAGTATGTAAATATTGGATGACCAAATGAAATGGATCACTAATTCTTGAATCTAGAAAGAATTTTTTTTGTAAAAAATTATGTAAAATTCATATTAATATAGTAAAATGAAATGATTAATTCATAGAAAATTTATATAGCGGAGATAGGGATATGAAATTACTGTATGTGCAATGTGATCGGTAACAGTATGAAACTACAAAAAGTGGAAATTATGACCCATTGTATAGATTTGTGAAGGAACACAAAGATATATATTCAGAGAATATATGATGTTCTAGAGATGTTGAAGAGATTCGTGAAGTAGTTATGTGGCATACAACATGGTGGTTGATAATCAGTTGAGGAGGAAAAGTGGATGAGTAGAGGTGCTGAAGAAGCTCGTCGATGGTGAAGAAACTACCAAAGGGGTTTGAGGATATGGAGCACAAAGCAGGCGATGTAAACCGAGAACCCTGTTATGCGGTGATGAAACATATGAGTGGGAGAGCTTGGTAATTGAGGTAATGATGGTAGTGGGAATTTGAGGAGGAAATTAGAATAAGAAATAATGGATGTTCCTGAGAACCTTATCTAGTGTGATGAAATAGCTGGAGGGGTTGCAAGAGGTGGATATGGGAGTCAATGAAATTCAGAGAGAACCCTAGAAGGAAGATAAGAATGTCACAGTTAGGAGGGGTGGAGATTGTAGGGAATGAGAGATGTGGGAGGCATAGGAGGGAAGAGGAGGAAGAAAAGCGTGACACATGTACTAGAGTATACCCAACATTAGTATAGATATAGATTGTCAATTTTATATTTTGGGTTAATAAAGAAAGCTTGTTAGATCAAATTTATTTGTAGGAAAAAATGTGTAGTTAATGAAACATCCCTAGAGTAATGGTTTTAATACTCAATGAACTTACTTGGGAATTCACTAAGAAGACTAATATCTAGGTCACTGTCTCTATGTAACTCTTTTAGAACCCATTAAAATGGTTGTATTTGTGATTATTTTTCTTTTCTAAGTGGCTTGTCTTCACATTTTTTCATTGCGTAGTCCTTATATGAGAAATTATTAAATAAATAATTATCTATATCATTCATGTAATAGATAGGATTTCGGATTTCTTAAAGGTGATTGATTAGTAATTTGGGATTAGAAAGGTAGAGAGGTTCTATACTATCTTCTTTGATATTGATACCAAGTAAAATGTCGATAATTCAGGTGAATCTTGTTCAAAAATATATTTTAATGCTTCCATATTAATTTCATAGTAAAGATAGCCTTATTGAGTGTATTTATTTTATTTATTATCTATCTTTTTCAAATTAAGATATCCAGTTTTATGGAGAAATATTCTATAACCCATGCCTAGAAATATTCATAGAATTATGAATAAATGCCTGATTTTTCTCTACATTTACATTGATATATAGGTTCTCTTTCATATTCTTTGTCACATTAAGGTCCATGATATGATTATAAGATTATAAATCAATCTAGTTATGTAGAGATGCAATATATATCTTCAAATAATATTTCTCTAATGGTTTGGAATTAATATTGTATATTGATCTTAATATATAGATTTTTTTGTAAAAGATAATAATCTAGGTGGAGTGTGATTAAAGTTATCCTTTTATTGAGAGTTATCTAAACTATAGTTATGAAAAAAATTTCATACCCTTTATAACATATATTTGGAATTTTAAGCCTAACAACATCTAGAAACCCTTTAATCTATAAAGTGTGAGTGAAATCATAAAAACGCTTTGGTCTAGGTTGATATAACACATTTTTCTCCATATAAGAACATTTTATTCATTCATGATTATAAGGGTTATGTATTCCACTTTTTTATGGAATGGGAAACTATTTTAGAGTAGTTTAATTGATTTTCTCCATGGGAGATTTAAATAAATTGGGTGACTGATTGAACTTTTGAAATTCATGATAAACAGATAGTTAGTCAAAGATATGATATAAATATAAGATAGGAAAACAGGTAACGATAAATTTTTTATCATTGAGAAAATCCACCTTATAAAGGTCATTTATATCAGAGGATGTAGTCTTAGCAGAATAATCTCTTGAACTATAATGAGGATTGATAAATTTATTTATAATATTGTGGAATGAACTTTTCACATTGAAATAAAACAAATTAATAAAAACCCATGGTATATCTCTTTTTAAATTGAAGTAGGAGTGATATTTATTATCAACGACCGAAAGATACAATCTATACATGGAAGAAAATCTAAAGGTCTGAAGTCAATGAACATGACCTTGAAAAATATAAAGTTCCTTGACAAAATGAAACTACCCCTTCACATAACATTTAAGTGATTAATCTTTTCCACCATATAAAAATCCATACAATTGATAGTCATTTTCAAAGGAGTGGTATGAATCCTTCATTTTCAAATGAAACTCTCATGGGGGGGGGGGTTGTTTTTTTCAAAGTAGTTGTAGAAATATTTTGGGGTTTTGTGAATTTATTATATTAGGGAATCATTTGTATTCTTGGTAAGGCCCTCTATTAAAGTTGCATGAATTATATGTGGCTATATTTATTCCATATGTGGTAGTTATTTTATTGATTCAGGGGCCAGTGGTTTTGTGGTTGTAAATACCCCCTAACACACATTTTAAAGAGGAACTAAGTTCATGTCACATCCCAACAACTGTTTTTTTTATTTTTATTTATTTATTGATGTTAGATATTTTGGGTGAGGGCTAGGTTGAGTGTTAAACAATATTCCTTGGATTTTAGTGGTTTCAATTTGTTTCTATCCATTTACATGGTTACTATGAAAGGTATTCGGAGATAGTGGAATGGTGGGTAGCTTTTGACACCCAAGGAATCACATAATTATATTTGAATCATTCAAGGATCTTTAGGTGGACACTCATAGTGTATTGGATGTAATTTGGGGGGTTTTTTCCATTTTTTTAGGTCTCATTGTTTGATAATGGATTTCCCAAACTGTCTGCCTTAAATCTACAATTTTAACAAATGTTTCCAATAGCAGTCACACGGTTTACAAAACTATGCAGGAAATGCATGCATCCACTTAAACCCTAAATAAATTTTATTTTAAAAATATGATTTAACTGATTCCACCTCCCATTTGAATCCATTTTAGTTGGATATCATCAATAGGGTTAACCCCCTCATTTTTCTTCGTTTGGGACACTTTTTTGGAAATTTCTCACCAAATTTTTGTGATTATTCATGATTTAATCATCAAATCTTCCCCATTATTCATTTCATCTTCCCCTATCTCATTTAATGGTTATATTTTGTATTGTACCCCTCATTTCCTAACCCTACAGTTATGTTTGGCTTATTTTGGTTGATTTTTTTTTTATGTTATGGTGTGTGGATTGTCTTTTTTGGTGTATTCTTCCTCCTCCTAGAGTTTTGTTTCATTCTCATGATGTTGAGGTAGGTGTCTCAATTATTTTATTTTCTGGATCATTCCAATTAATTCTTGATATTTCCTAATTTCTTCCAAAGTAATATAATTATTCATGTGATTTGTTAGTATAGATTGATTTAGTATTTTATGATGGAAAAAGGGTGGAAATTGGTTTTTAAAAGATTTTATTAAATATTCTTAGGTGTTGATGTGTGTAATGTGTTTGATAAAATGTTACTTGGTCCATTTTTAACAAATTGATTGGTTTAAGATTATATTTGGACTTAGTTACATTATGATAGAATAGTTTCATGGTGATATGAACCTTGCATGTAATGTGTAGTACTTTGAAAAGGTTTTGGATTCTCTCTTGGTATATCAAGGGTGTTCCATTGGAAATAGGAAAATACATATGTACATGTACTGTAAGTATGGATGTGCCAAAAAATGATAATGTCCTTTTTTAACTTTAAGAACCTATTTTCAAAACACTCAACCTTTCCTCCAACCCTCTTTCTCAATTTACATTAAGCATATATGTTTTCTAAATGGTTCATGGTCTCAAAGTGGATTGAATATGGTTTTAAATGTTTAGTTCAAAATTATGGCATGTTTGGTACCTTTGAAAAAATTATTGGGATCTAAATGATATGAAATCCCATTTAGTGTCTTCGAGTATGTTGTGAGTTTTCACTTTGAATTGAAGTGGAAAAGGTTCTTTAGACAAAAAGGGGTTTCAAATGAAAAATTATTTTTTGATAATTAGATTTTTTGTAAAAGAAGAATTTAATATTTGAGTTGGATTGTAAAATTTAGTTTTGATAGTTGGGAAGTGAGCTTGGAATAAAGTGGTTTTGAAATCCAAATGGAATTAGTGGTTTTGAAAAGATGATTCTGGTTTTTTTCAATGTTTGGATTAAGGGAATGTTGTATTGATTGATCTATTCATCTTGGTTTAGCTTTTTTATGCTGATTTTGGTTTTTTGTTTTGATGTTGTTCGAAATATTCTTCCCCAAAAGGTCCCTAAAATTTCAAGTGGGTGTTAACCATTTTTTAGTCCTTCTTATTTGTTTCCAACATTTTAGGGTGATTTTTGTCTATTATAGGGAGTGAAATGGACTGAGGAAGTTGATAGTATCTTTGGATCATTAGGAACTCCCGAAGCTATGATGGTTCAAGATGTCTTGGGGTTATTTGAAAGATTTGCATTCGATCAATGTAAGCTGATCATCCTAGAATCGTTTCAAGATAGTATGACTTTTTATGTTTTTAATACCACTTTCTTTTAATGGTTCATACCTGAGGAGGTGAATGTGAAGAAAGTGGAAGATCTCATGAGTATTCAGTATGACCCTCAAATAGTGAAGGCCTATATTGAACATCTTAAGGAGTTGGTTTCTTTCTATTTGGAAATAGTGTTGAAGGATCTCTTGAAATATTCTCTTATCAACATGGTTCTAAATTTTGAGATCTAGGATATATCATTATCCTCCAAGGATATTCGTTTTGAGATGTTGGTGGATGAACCATTCCAAGTTGAGCTAGTTTCTAGAGTGCATGTTGGAAATCTGGTGTCTCTTATTTCTTAAGGTGGTTCCCCATATGGTGAGGAGTGTATACCAGAGGGACATATCCTCGAGGGGTATCCTTATTTGGTTTTGTCCTATCATTCATTGGACTACTCACTAATATGATTTTAGTTTTTCCAATTTAGGAATTCGAAGTTATCTTGTCACATTCCTTCAAGGGTATGCCATCATTGCGGCCATTTGGGTAATCTGGAGAGGTTTTGTAGGAAGAGTTTCCCAATGAATTAGTATTTATTAGAAGACATTATAACCTAATCGTGAGGAAGATGAATATTCAATCAGCAAGGATCTAGGCATAGTTCTGGGAGTGAATCTCACACACAATTATGAGATCTCCAAGGGAGCAGGGAACCATGACCCTATTTATGTCTCCAGTGTTGGAGTAGATGAGGATTAATTTTTGGTTATGGTTTCTTGCTTGTTGTGATTTTATATTTACTTTGTAAGTGTCTTACTGATCTTATTTTCTTTTAATCCTATTTTGTAACTCGTATATGAATCTTTAAATAGACAACCTCTGTAAATCAGTTTCTTATTTTTAGTTCTTCTTGTTTTGGAGACTCTTGTTCTTGTGGAAACGATGAATTATAGTTTTGTACACTATTTTATTTTTATATCTTCCATGGGTTTTACCATTAGTGTGGGAGGTTATTGGATTTTTTTGGAAGTTCATCTGTTCTTTGGACAATGGTTGAATTTTTGAATGTTCCCCGTTAAATGTTTTGATATTTTATTGAAAAGAGGAAGTCTTTGGGATTTGAAGCAGGTGGTGCATGGTTAACACATAGTTAGGGAAGCCATGCAAATTTGCCCAGATAACTGTGCAGATCATGTTTTGGGGTATGAAGCATGGTTCAAGTCATGTAAAAATTTATATAAACCTTTCAAAAATCATGTGGTATGGTTATAGAAGTGGGTAGTGTCATATTACACAGTTGACACACAGTTTGGGAAACCATGAAGCCAACTCATATGGGGTACCCCACTTCTCTAATAGGGTGTGTATGGTTGTCGCATGGTTTTTGAAACTGTGTAGCCAAATCGTGAGACTTTCCCAATTCATTAAAAAAATAAATTTCCTCTTTTACCCTCCAAATCTTTAACCCTAATTCAGTTTTACCTTTTTATTTGGGGGGTCTTTGTTTGTGTCATGATTTTCTGCATTGGGTCAGGCTGAATTAGTGACATTACATTAATCGCATTAATGTATTGGGGATAAACCTATCATGTTCTACCATTGTTCACCATATTATGGATTCTCTTAGAGTTGGTCGAGTGTGACTTGTGAAGTGAACGGTCACCCCAAGGTTCATGGTTTCATTTATCTCCTTTCGAGTTCAAGTACGAGCTCTATTTACTATTCGGATGGGTGAATTTCTAGGGGAAGAATGTTGTTTTAGTGGGGGGAATTTTCACAACCTAACCATTATTTTATTTTATTTTTAACTATTTATCAATATTAGATCCTTTGGTTGAGTTTTGGGTTGCATTTCCAACAATAGTCCTTGGGTTATTGTGGTTTCACTGTGTTTCTAGACTTATGAATAGTTATTCTTAAAGTTATTGGGAGTATGTGGCTCGGTGGAGAGTTTGTCACACCCATGGTGCCATAGAATTGTGTTTAAATTATTCAAGGATATTTGGGTGGACTCTCTCAGTGTTTGGGGTTTTATTTGAGGATTTTTCCCCCAATTTTTTAGGTCACATGATTTCAACATGGGTTTCCCAAACAATGAAAATTAAATTTGAATGTTTAAGATATGTTTCCAGTAGTAGTCACATGGTTTGCACATGGTTTACAAAACTGTATAAAAAAATGTGAAACCAATTAAAACCAAAACAAATTCTTTTAAAAACATTATTTAAGTTATTTCACCTTCCAATTGAAGCCCTTCTAGTTGGTTATCGACCAGAGGGATAACCCCCTTAATTTTCCTACATCTTGGGATACTTTTTGGGTGATTTATCACCAATTGTTAGTGATTCTTCATGATTTTTTCATCAAATTTTCCCCATTCCTATTATCCTCTTACCCTTATCTCCTTAATGGTTCTATTTTTTCTTGTACCCCTCTTTTATGAACCCTAGGGTTAGGGATGGATGATTTTTGTCAATTTATATGATATTGGCATGTGCGGATCATCATTTAGGGAATATTTTTCCTCCTCTCGAGATTTTTTTCATTCAAACACAGTTTAGGTTGGTGTCTCCAATATATTACTTTCCAGAACATTCCATTGAATTCTTTAGCATTCCTATATTCTTTCAGCATAATATAATCATGGTTGTTACGTGTTAGTATAAAATGATTTGGTGTTTTTATGATGGATGATTGATACAGATTGTATTTTAAAGGGTTTTATTAAATATGATTATGTGTTCATGTGTGAAAGGTGTTTGATAAAAATTTTCTTAGTTCCCTTTTATGAAATTTAGTGGTTTAAGAGTTTGTTTGGACTTGGTTGCATTATGATATTATAATTTGATGGTTATATGAACCTTAAAGGAAATATTTGGTTCTTTCAAAAGGTTTTGGATGATGTCTTGTGATTTCATGGGTGTGTCATTAGTTGTAGGCACATTCAAATGTGGATGAGGTACATGTATTGATGTTCCAAAAAATGATAATGGACTTGTTTAACTTAATGACATGGTTTTCAAAATATTCAACCTTTCGTTATCCTCCCTTTCTCAATTTTCATTAAGCCTACATGTTTTCTAAATGATGAATATTATCAAAGTGGAATGAATATGGTTCTAAATGTTATATTCCAAATTATGCCTTGTTTGGTACCATGGAAAAAATGGATGGTTTTTAAATGATATGAAATACCATTTGGCATCTTTATGTAAGTTGTGTGTTTTCACTTTGGATTTAAGTGGTTTTGTAAATGGAATTAGATTTGAAATATAAGGGCCTTCTTGGCATTGTGAACATGAAAGTGGTGTTTTATGTTGTAATGGAAATGGTTATAAAACATTCTAGTAATGTATTGGAATTGATAATGTTGAATACCTTATTGGAACATTATAATTTTTTGGGAATGAATAGTGGTTTGAAGGTGTAAATTCCTAGTTGGAAGCCTAGACTATTTTGAGAAATGTTATGAAGGATTATGTGATGTGACAGACTGATTGGAACTTGTGAAAGGATTTTTGTGAGATGGAAACCACAATAGAGGATCCCCAAAGGGTGGGTTATTTCATAGGTGGTGTCATTGTTTGGGGTATGTAAGTGTGTTTGTGACAGGTTAAGTGAGCTATCTATGTGAGGGAATCCCCTTTCACCATGTCCTATTACCATGGGGTTCCTAAGAATCTTTTAGAGGGTTGAGTGATAATTTATTTTCAACCCTAATTAGATGGGTTGGTACCCCCCATGACTTAATAGGTCTTGGTGGGATGTTCCAATATATTTGATAATTTATAGAGGCCATTTGGTTATTAACTATGGAGATCCACCATATGTTGGTAGGTAAGTCAGATATAAATATATCCATGAATTTCTCTATGTATGTTTAGTAAATTCCCATGGTTACTATCTGTGTGTGCTTGTTTTTTTCTGTTTCACTTGGTTTCTTGTTTGGTATCGATCTATTTAATTTTTATTATAGCCTTGTATCACATATTCAGGATCCATGTGTGGGATTTGGTTTCTAAAATGATAATTTTTTTAAAAAAATGATAATTTGGTTTGTTTTGTATTAAAAAAGGGAAAGATATTTTTTTATATAAATGATAACAACCCATTTCTATATATGTATTTCAGACTAGTGTTTTTGAACTATTTTATGAAAGTAAATTAATGTATTCTATGGTGTTTTATTCTAGGGCTGTTAAATATCACACCCAACTTGTACCATTTAGTGTCGATAGAACCATGTTTTTTATAGGTTCAGGTTTCTAGTCTGAGTTTCCTTTGGATCATTTTGGTCTTGTGTTTAGTAGTGACCAATAGGTCCTGTGGAGATCATGCAGGTGGGGTTTTTTTAGTTTTGCATTTATTTTTTATTATGTTTAGAAGTAGTTGTATTTGGATCACATTGTATATATATTTATGTTCATTTGTTATCCTTTGTGTGTGTTCGGGTTTGGTATTTTGGCCCTACTTTATTCTTGCAATAAATTGATTCCATTAGTTTAATTTAATGCATGATGCTTGTTTTTAGCATATGGGAATCAGGAACACCCTCTAGACCTTGTATTGGACAAGGTCAAGTGTCAGGTCAGATGGCATCCCATTTTGGTTCTTGATATTTCACAATATGGATTATAAGACAAATTGTATCATTTTAAAACATATCCTTTATGTATAGGTTTTGAATAATATATATGGTAGACAAATAATATAATCCAAGGAGAGGGGGGGGGGAACACCATGTAAATTATTTGCATAGATACATCCTTCACATAAATTTATAATGATGATAACCACATAAGTTCCATTAAAAAGTACCCCATTTATTTTATACATAGAGGTTTTCCTACTACCCAAATCTTTTTTGGTGTCTAGTCTTATATTCTTATACATTGATTTAACCCCACCAATATTCATAGAACCCAAATATTAAGAAAATTGAATTCCTCCTAAAGTAAATTTATACCTAATTCTTATAGTCCATCACCATGAAATATTTGACTTACTATTAATCACATAATAAAAGGTCCCTTTTAGAGAAATATGGTCCCCTTTAATGGTTCCTATTTCACCCAATTCGCCAACTTGGTTTAAATTGATCAACCAAAATATCTTGTTGGAATCCTATTATCCAACTCATAATCTAAAAAATCCTTGTCTATGAATGCCTATTCCAAAGGAACCAGAAATAAAAGATTAATTCAAATTACATTCTTACACACTCTATCTCTAACATGTAATCCTTTGATAATAGGAATTAAGAATCATCAAGAAAATGTTCCATAGTTTTCCTCATTTACATATAGGTTCCTCAGAGAACAAAAAATCAAGCATTCCTTTGATCAAGATTATATTTACCTTTAAGTCGGTAGGATATATTCAACATTTATAGGAAACTCATTATAACCAATATGAACTAGAAACAATATATTATGAGTATCTAGTCATCTTTATTTTTTCCAATTATTGAGTCACCATCATTTCCATTCTAGATCAACATTCCCAAATCTTCTCCTATGTCCATTCTGAGTTTCCACCATATCCACTAGGAGTACATTAAATACATAGGTTATCCTCCCATATATCGAATTAATGATATATATATATAAATATGGGATTCCAATATTATGTCATCCCTAACCCACCTTCACCTAATTAATCATTCAATTTACACCAAAAAGGGATTCTCATGTGTAATTCCCACAGTCACCATTACTAAGACCATTACACATATGTTCATTGCACATGAAATTACACCTCATTTAATTTTCCCCAATCATATGACCTTAAACTACAATACATGATGGTCTTGGTCACATGACCTTAAAATACACATCATTAGTATTAGAAGTAACACTTTAACAATAACTTTTTTCATGGTTATAGTATATTTAAAGGAATTGAAATGATCATTTTCAAATGAAATTAAAATGAATGGTGTTTCTTGTAAAATAGAATTGAACAATTGGAGTTTTTATTCCCTTCACTGGGATATATATGTATCCATTCTCATGGGAACAATATGTACTTTTCTACACCAACCACCTCTCTATATGGTGGTAAATTCTAGAGTTCTGAGCTATAAGGATTTAAAATAAATATTAACTAACTAGTGGGGGGAATGATGAAGAACCTATCATATATACAAATTGATAAACTATCATATATAATGATATTAATATAAATTCATGATTCCAATTTGTATCTTTCATGATAATGGAAACTAATATTATTATCAATATGTATTTCATGAAAGTTTCATAAATATATAAAAGATCCCAGGACTAGGTAATAATAACTTTTATAATATGATATAACCTATAATACTATCAATATCTATGTGAAATTAAAAGAATTGATAGTTCATTTTAATGACTTCCCACCTATGGATAGTTAGTCTACAACCAAAAAAAATCATGGGCATGAACACATGAAAAACAATGGTGATCACAATATGAGATCCTTTACCCATGAAAGAGATTAATTTTCCATGAAATTTTATAAATGACACTACACTAATGGGTAAATTATTATTTTTGTTTCTACAATCATATTTACTATCACATCTCAATGAAATAACTGAACATGACAATGAATTTCATGCTCCCCATCTTGGATTGGGAAACCACAAGACACATGAGGATTCCACACATTAACAAATAATCCATATGATGTATGCATCTACCATTATTATTCTTATATACATAGTCATAATAGAACCTTTTTTCTCACCCAACACCTTCGGTGTTAGGTGGTGGATATACTTGTCTGAGAAAATGAGCATAATTTTAATATTATAACTATAGAGGTAGCTCATTAAACCCTCAAGGAGATTAAATCACATCGATCCTCCTTCAAATTACAGGTTATTGGGAAGTAGGAGACACCTTTCAACATATCAAAAATCATTGGAAGTATTTTTTCATAGTGACATAACACCAATATTTTATTCCTCATGGAACCAGATGAGGATTTCAGGTACATTTATACTATTACTCAAAAGCTTCCTGAGAGACATCCCACCAACCCCCATGATTCCAAATGTATCATATCTCCAACTACTCACTTATAAATTAGATAATATTAAATTGAGGTTATAAATCAAGTGATCTGGTCCAAGGTTCCCAGGAGGAGGCCCCACTAGGTATAGCTGACCAATGACACAAAGGATCAATCGAATACTCCTACTACCATCAATATCCCCAAACATGTTGAAATAACCTTATAGAAACATAATATTTTACAATGATAGATTATCAAGGGTAAAAATACAACACTCAAGATTATATCACCATCAATACTATAACTATAATCCTAGATTCTTATGGTTTACCCCAAAATCAATACAAGGATGGTTCTAGGTACTCATGAATAAGAAGCCCTTGGTCCCAATAATTACTTAAATTGGACCCCAGCTAACCATGAAACATGATAATCACTACAAATGTCTTCCAGGTAGTTATTTAATAGATAAATAAATAGGACCACCTAAATGAAGTCTCTAAAAATATCCACCCTTAGACCCTATAAGTTTCAATAATGAATCTCCCCTCCCGGTATAAAACTAGAAATCATCAACCAAAAAGGTCCTCCCCACAATCAAATAAGATTAAGAAGCTATAAATATACTCACCAAATCCCTCATTATATAGTTTATAACCATATAAATATTAATATCATCCATGGTGGCCCTCCCAATGATTAGATAAAATTTGGAATCTCTAGAAATCCTCTCTAAATCCATCATTGTAGAGGACCGTTACACAACATTGTGAATATCATTCATTGAGATCATCCTCGCAGCTAGAAAAAACATGAATATCTAAATATCCAACCTAGAGGAATCATTGAAAAGGTTTTCCCTAATTTAATACGAAGATCAACAAAGGTGCTGCTATCTATGATTCAAGTTTCATAGGTCCTCTCTATAGTACTAATATTGACTATAAATGATTTCCAGCACTTTAAAACCTTCCAACCATTGAAAACCATGGATTTCCTCTCCATGTTGGTAAAATAAAAAATATTCAATATAGAGTCTCCAATTTCCCCATATAAACAACCATCATGTATGAAACTCCAAAGGAACTCCTAAGATTACTTGTTGTAGAGTTCATCCCAGTAACAAGGCATCTACTCAAAGTGGAGGTCCTCCATAAAATATCGAATCAAAGATCAATAACCATGGTGGTCATCCATAAGGAATTCATTTTTAATCCCCTATTTATAGTGACACATCTCTTTGACATGAAGGTCCTCCCCATATTGTGATAATTATAATGTTTCATTAAAATTGAGTGGAACCATTCAATCCAAAACCAGATATATTAATAAAATCATCAATGATTAATATAATTTCATCTAATTAAATGGAAAAATCTAGTTAATGACCTCCATTAGTGCCTCCCTAAATTCATTCAACCCAAGATTTTGTTGAAGATATTTCAAAAAAATATTAATCCTATATATAAAATAGTAGTGAAATGGAATTTGTAGTTAGACATTGTTGAAGAACCACTCATGAAGGATGAATAAAATTTCACTTTCATTTAGAAATAACTTGATGAAGATATAATAACACTGATGTTTTGTCTCATTACCACTTATTAGAATGAAATACCCAATACATTGAAAAAATAGTACATACCCCATTATTATATAAATTTTTGGGTGAATTTTAATCAACACAAATATAGTTATCATTCCATTGGGTAATATAGAAATATCTCTAAGAAATAAATGAAATATTCCACTGTGTTTACCTAAATGTCCATATAGTGGATTGATATAATAAATAAATAAATAATCATGAGTATTTTTAATGATTATAACTTAATAATTTAAAGGTTATATTCTACATGATTGTTGAAACCCCAGTTAACGTACACATCAATGGTTTGGGCGAGTATAGAGATTTTCACATCACTCCAATTTCATAAAAAATGCATCTTCATGACAAGAGTATTGTAATATCAATACCTCAAGAAAAGTCTTAGGCTCTAGGTTAATGTTTTCAAGTTTTTTGTTCTAATGAAATCATATCATCTCTAAATCTCAAAAGTGGCAGACTTGATGGGAATGGGATACAGATAGTAAATTTCATTAAGATACTAGAATGTTAAAGCATGCATACAATTTTAATTGATATAGTCCTTCAAATTTTTAACCATTTTCAATAGTTAATACCTATTATATAGGGGAGACCAGAATGCATAATACACCCATATATTGAAAGAGTGTGATCCTAAAAGGAAAAGAGAGATAGAACAAAGAATCGGTTAATATCATAGATATAGCCCCATCCCACAATGATGGGGATATTTTTACCCACACTACCACCTAAAAAAATTTCAAAATCACAATAGGGTGTGGTTAAGACCATGAATAGAAAAGGCCTAACATAGAACCTAGGGTTTAGGGCATTTTTTCCTCTCCCTCCTCTAGGGATGTTGGCATCTTCCAAACTAAGAGAATGTACAAAATATTCACCTATTTATCTTGATCTATTAACATTTCATGATCCATACCCACCACCAGGGCTATGTTCAATGAAAATTCTGGTAGTTTCAATTAGTATCGTGATTCACAAATGGATTTTGGTTCCCTCCAAACATGAGTACCAAGGGAGGTAATTGATTCCTTGAAGGGGGTGAAAACCCAATAAATCTTATTGTTTGGAAAGATCTGAGTAATATTATGACATACCCCTAAAAGGATATTCATAACCTGAAAAGGATTTATAATAAATTTATTTGGATGGGGATTTAATTGTTGATGCTTTTTTCATTTTAATAAATATTTTTTTATTAAAACCTAGAAATAACTTGAGGCATGAGACTGACATAAAAGAACACAATGAGGAGGTGTGTATTTAAAATTTTGTTCACATTGATGTACAATATGATGTCGTACACAGATGAACACAAAGGAATGTTCATGATATGGGAGCTATACCAAATATACCACTGCCACCAAATTGAGGTTCCTATTATAAGGATAATGGAATATATATGTCTACATCAACATCCCACCCACGACCAAAAGAAGTTGAACCTCTCTTAAATGAGGAGAATATTTCCCAATATGAAGTTAGGTTGGAGAATTTGATGCCACAAAATATTCTATTAATCAAATGTTACATACACAATAATTGAAAATATCATTATAATATAGTGACCCATCCTTATAACACATATTATTAAATATTTTTTAACATAAATATCTAATAAAAACAACTCAAAGATTGAGAGTCCAGGTGTATTTAAAAGACTAGGTACATAAAATATTAAGAGGGAATTAAAATTAAAATGTTTATTTTAATATATATATATATATATATCAAGATCTTAAAACCCATTTAATACTTAAAAATATATAATATAACCTAGAAAATATATAAACAAAAGGTGTGGGATAAAAATACCAGTAGGGAAATAAAAATGATATTTAAAGACCCAGATTTTCCATGTAAATTGTATTTAATTATATAGAATTATTATGAGTCTGAAAAAATTGAAGGCGCATGATTCCAAAACCCTATGTGCCCGGAGTGAATTTATGAACTTTTTTAAGGCACATTCAGTAAACCTATGGGCGGTGTTTTTTATATTTTTAACCAGTGCTCAGATTAAAAATCTAAGGGCACCATTGAATCTGTAGCGTAGAGATTTTCTTAAGGGAGGCTTCACTTCAACTGTAGTATGTCGGGAGAAAAAATATATATTTTGGAATTTTTAAAATAATAATAAAATAACATTGTTATTTTATTTATTTCTTTATTTTCTTCCAAAGTACAAACGGTAGTGGCATGACCAATGACATGTGAAGCCATTAAATGGCTTGACTCCTAAAATCCTTTGTAACAACACCGTTGGGATTTGGAAGGTTTATTTTAAATGAACCCTCATTAATTTCACCGGCGTTACTCACCATCCCCCTCTCCTATTTATATAGATATTGGGGAGAGTTATTGACATGGATTCACCGAGTGACAAAGTTTTGATAATGTGCCACGATACCAATCACTTGGAGGATGGAGCCAGTTCTAGCAGGCGGCGATGAGTGCCACCGAACGATGAACACTGACTCTTCCTCAAGTGTGGAGGCTCTCCAATGAACTTGAGGTAGGGATTTATTTTTTTATAATTTAATGTGATTGTTGAATACTAATCCTCCCTCATGTTTTCAAGCTAATGCATAGGGCTTGGTCCAAACTAACATGGCTCGGACCCTCCACTACCTTGTTTACCCTTGAATTCACTATGGAAGGCCACTGGTGTGGTGGCACTGGCCTACCATGATGGAGGCGGTGCACCATTGGGCATAGTAGGAGGAGGTTGTGCCACTATGCCATGGTGGTTAGCAGAGTGCCTAGCACCAGCCATGCACGAAGGTGGAGGGGCGCGTCGTCGTGTGCCACCGGTGTGGAAGGCCGTGTCCGAAGCCTAGGTAGGTGAAGACGGTGGGCGGATTGAGATGGTCACAGAATCTGGACGCGGACTGGTGCACCATCTCACACCCCTAGAGGAGGTCGCGGCTCGAAGGCCATACTGGTGGAGGGACCTGCCCTCCTGCGGGTCCTGTGGGGAATGGGTGGCACACTGTGGTACTACAACTTCACAAGAAGAACGGTCCCTCGACCATTCAGAAAAACCGGTGACAACCCTTATTTCGGCTAGGGTAGGCACTTCTCCATCAGGCCGCACACGCCCATCCAACTGCGCCACTATAGGCCTCATTACGCGCACCAAGCAGGACACACCTCTGCAGGCTAGGATGTGCCTCTGCGGGCCTGAATGTGTGAGCCCTATGGTCCATTCCTCTGCAGGCCGGGCCGCCGGAGCCTAGTGGGCTATGCCCTTGTGGGCTAGGTCATGCCCCATGAGGGTCGGGCCAGACCGTAGCCTAGTAGGCTGAGCCTGCCGCAGCCAATCCCGAACGGGTCGCACCCAAACTGGGTCGGTCAGACCGGGTCAGACCGGACCCGGGCCCTTTGAGGCCATTCTAAAATTAAGGACCATAACATGAAATTCGGGCGTCCATTTGACAAAACGTATACGGTTCTAGGACCCTTAGAGAGAGACAGTAATTTTGGTATATCCAATTGACTTTTTAATATTGTTGGAGTACAGTTGGGTTAGATCGAATCCAAATCCAACCAGACCCTCAAAACTAAAACGCTTATAAGTCACAGACTCGGTGTCTGATTGACGCGCCGTCTGTCGCACTGGAACCCTTAAAAGATGGAGGTCCTTTGGGATAATTATTATTAGAGATTAGTGGATGTTTACTTACGAAGAATTTCTTGATGAGATCTTCTCTTATAATCAAGCATACTATGAGCAGGAATCCAGTGGGTGGTAGTGAGGCGGAGGTTGGAGATAGATCATATGAAGGTTAGTACCGAGCGATCCTGTGTGGGTCATTACCGATACTATATTGGTCAGATCCTGTGTGGGTCAGTGCTCAGTGATCCTGTGTGGGTCAGCGCATATAGATCCTCTGTGGGTCAGATCCTATGTTGTTCAATGCTTAGTGATCCTATGTGGGTCAGCGCATACTGATCCTATATGGTTCAGATCCTGTGTGGGTCAGTGGTTATTAGTACCTATTGATCCTATGTGGTTTAGACTCTGTATAATTAGTAGGAGTGCCTCTCGACAGAATAAGATAATCTAGCTTCTCGACTAATCATCTATACTTTTATGCCTTACTTATATACATGGTGTGAGATAAGCCTTTTACCTTCATGGTGTTATCTTTGTGGTGTTACCTTTTTGGTACTTTTACCTCCATGGATCTACCTTCATGGTGTTACATGTGTGGTACTTTTACCTTCGTGGTGTTACCTTTGCGGCACTTTTACCCTCATGGTGGTACATTTTTTGTATTATTCCCTCATGTATGAGACGAGTATATCTTGAAAACTTAGGTATATGTATAAGAATATACCTAAGTAGAGTTGTTGACTTCTTCATGATTTGTGGTTGAGATCTTGCTTTGTGTTTTTTTTTCTTTGGGGATACTTGGGAGACCTTCAGGGGTCTCAGGTTCCCTACTGAGTATCATTATACTCACCCCTACATGGGCTACACCCACACCTTATTATGTCTTATGCAGATGAAAGACAACATTGATCAAGGCTAAGAGAGTTGGACTGGACTGTGCTCAGAGGTGGACCTTTGAAGTTACGTGCTGTAGTGACTATTGATCATGATTTATACCTACCCTTCATGAATGATCCTTAGTGGATAATCCATGATCTGTTTTTATATTTTTAGTAGTACTTGTACATTTCAGTTAGGATTGTATTTCGGCCCATTTACTTTTAGTACACATTTTACTACAGTATTTTACTTTCCAGTTATTTCTTGTAGTGTTCTCATTTTGTGTGTTTGAACAGGTTTAAAAGCAATTCCTTCCCATTAAAGAGATATGGCTTTTCGGTGCTAGTCATCAGCCCCTGTCCTATGGAAGGCGAGCTTGGGGTAGTCATGGTACGAGCCCCTGGGAACGGATCATGGAAAAGTGGTATCAGAGGAGTCAGTTCTATCGAAGAACTAGAACTCTGATCATTTCAATATAGTGATAGTGTTAAGTGATAAGAGTGTGGTTTTTTATTTGGGGAATCTAGTGTTGGTGCGGCGGCCGACGTATCCATACACCAGGACCCGAAATTCTGATTTCTGGCTCAATGAACGAAAACACTGATTGTGTGTGTTTTGAAAATTTTCCTATGCTTTCTATGAGTCAGCTCACTAGGTATAAGTTATTTTCCATGGCACACCTATTTTCTTTTAGGATGCTGCCATGTAGGCTTCTGGCCAGGATTCTTGAGATAGTACATAATGACAGCCCACCAAGTGATGAGTCTTCAGTGCATGGCACTCTTACTGCGATAGTACCATCTGGTGGTGTACCAGTGTCACTACCACCCATTGGGAAGTAGATGCCACCAACCCCACCAGAAGGGGGTGCACACCGACTGAATGTGCTACACAAGTTTCAGTGGAAGAGAGCTCCTAGGATTCAAGGAGAGATGGATCTGATGGTAGTTGAGGACTGTTCGGAGGCTATGTCTAGAGTTTTTCACTTATTTGGGACACCACCAAATCTATTGCTGATCCAAGATTCCAGTCTCTTCTAAGGAGCAGCTGGGAGATGGTGGATTCTGACACTCCAGTTACATGGCAAGGTGACCCTCACCTGGGAAGACTTTGAGGGCCTTTTCAGGGTAGATTTTGTCCAAATGAATCTACGCTCAGTGTGTATATAAGAGCTACTACACTTACCGAAGGGCATCATGACCGTGGATCAATACTCGACGAGGTTCACTAATCTCTCCTAATACTCCACCGACATGGTACGAGACCCTTTCTTTAGAGCCCAAACCTTTGATAAAGGACATTTACGGGAGATCAGAGCATCGATGATATCGCTCAGCATTCCAATGCAGGATGGGGTGCTAGAGTGAGCACTTGTGGAGATCTTCCTAACAGAGAAGGCACCGACAATGAGAGAAACCACCACACGTCAGGTAGCAGAGTCATCTGCAGCAGGCAGTCGACAGATGAAATAGGGGCCTAATCAGAAAAGACCTTATGGTGGACGACCTTAAGATATAGGGTCGGTGGTGAGGGGCTAATGGGACAAAGGAGGACAGTTGAGGATCAGGCAGTGCTACTCGTGCAGCCGGCAAGGTCACATGGCTCATGACTATCCAACCCATCATACGGATGACGAGATGAAGGTTGAGGGACTGCTGAGGTAGAGTCATAGTCTTGAGCAAGGAGGTCCGTAGGGTAGCGTACATGGTAGAAGAGTTGGTCGTGTAGTAGGTGGTGGGTGGCGATTCGAGGCTCTACCACCACAACCTCCAGGTGGTCCACTCTGATCATAGGGAGTAGGAGGACAGGGACGAGATCAACTCCAAGAAGTTTTGGCCTATGTACACGACACTCTGGAGATGATTTAAGGTATGATTTGTGTCTATTCCACCCTAGCTACATTACTTATAGACACAGGTTTGAGTCACACTTTTATTTCCACGTCCCTCATTCAGAGCTCAGAGATTCTGACAGAGCTTTTGGATCAATCATTATGGCTAGAAACTACTATGGGAGAAGATTCGACGATTAAACACCAGTGAAAGTAGTGTGAGATTACTCTAGGAGGTGAGATCTTTGGCTGGTATCTTCTAATAACAGCTTCGAGGCCTTAAGACATCATCTTGGGTATGGATTGGTTATCCACAATCCATAATCAAATAAAATGTATTAGGTTCAAATTGCGGTGTTTCCATGAGGATAGGACCAGTTTTTCATTCAACAGCAATAAGGGAACCTTTGCAGCACATGATGGACTTACCTTGGGGAGGGTTTAGCTGATCACACATCAGTTGGATAACCATACCCTTAGAGCACTTGAGGTTGAGAGTCCAAGCTATCCTGTAGTGGTCATCCAGTATGTCAATGTCTTTCCTGATGCTGTTTTGGGACTAACTACACATAGAGAGGTAGAATTTTACATCGACTTATACCCTGGGATGACACTGATATCTACACCAGCATATCGGATGGCTCCTGTGGAGATTCGTGAGTTACGAGTACAATTGGAGGACTTACAGAGGAAGGGGTTCATACTAACCAATGTTTCTCCATGGAAAGCCCCAATATTTTTCTCTATGAAGGCAGATGAGAGTTTGAGACTCTGTGTAGATTATCAGCACCTGAACCAGGTGAATTTGAAGAACAAATGTCCACTCCCAAGGATTGATGATTGCTTTGATCAGTTGAAGGGAGATCGATGGTTTTCAAAGATAGACCTCATATGAGGCTATCATCAGCATAGATTATGATATGAGGATGTGTAGAAGATAGAATTTAGATGTTTCTATGGCCACTATAAGTTCCTGGTTATTCCTTTTAGCTTTACCAATTCCCCTGCAGTGTTCATGGGACTCATGAACAAGATCTTCCAGCCATACCTCGATCACTTTGTGGTGGTCTTCATCGATGAAATCTTGGTGTACTCAGTGATGGGGAAGATTATGCCAATCATATGCAGATAGTTCTGGATACACTCTGTGAACACCATCTTTATGGTAATCTCTCGAAGTTCCAGTTCTAGATATGATAGGTCCACTTTCTGGGACACATTATCATGGAGGCTGGAGTTTTATTGGATCCAGCAAATATAGTGTTTGTGCCAGATTTGGGGCCACCCAAGAGTGTGACCAAGGTGTAGAGTTTCCTGGGGTTGTCTGGGTACTACCAAAGATTCATACCTGAATTTTCTAGTGTTTCGGAACCCTTATATGAATTAATGAAGAAGGGACATCCCTTCGTGTGGAAGGAGATATTCCAGTAGAGTTTTCAAAAGATAAGGCATAGACTGACGAGTTCCCCCATCTTGAGGCTACTAGAAGAGGTTGTTGGGTATGTAGTCTACTATGACACATCAAGTAATGGACATGCATGTGTCCCGATGCAGTAGCGAGCAGTGATCATGTATGGTTCCCAACAATTGAGACATCATGAGCATAACTACGCCACCCATGACTGAGAGTTACTAGCAGTGGGTTTTGTCATGAAAATGTTGAAACATTACTTGATGGGTGAACATTTTATAGTCTACTCTAATCATAATAGTCTCAGGTATATCTTCTCAAAGAAGGAACTGAACTAGAGAAAGTAAAAATAGATATATTTCCTCTAGGAATATGACTTTGATATAGTCTATACTCCAGAGAAGGGGAACGTAGAGGCAGACACGCTCAGTAGGTGGTCTGGTCTACAGTTGCTGAGTAAGGGGATAGAGCAGCTAGTTGTGTTGTAGATATCCTATGTGGATAAAGATGGAGCATCTTACCTCAAGTATATGAACGTCACTCTCCCACTTATTCAGTGATTTCAGAAGGCATATCTTGGGGACTTTGACTGTGAGGCCCAACGTTCTCAGATATCCATAGGACATGCACCTGAAGGATTTTATGAAGGTGGAG
This sequence comes from Viscum album, assembly GCA_963277665.1. Lineage (NCBI taxonomy): Eukaryota > Viridiplantae > Streptophyta > Magnoliopsida > Santalales > Viscaceae > Viscum > Viscum album. The sequence goes on from OY728151.1 coordinate 1,998,994,021, forward strand.
AGCATGTCCTCAACTTTAGATAATGCACCATGGTACCAGTTCTGCCGTGGGAGGACGTGTCGAGGGAGTTCCATATGTCCCCTCTGGCAGCACATCCTGGTGTGGTGAAGATGTACCAGGACCTTTGGCGTCAGCACTGGTGGCCATGGATGAAGAAGGTAGTGGAAGAGTTTGTTTCACAATACCTCACTTGTCCTCAAGTGAAGGTTGACCACCAGGTTCCAGTAGGGTTAGGGTAACCACTAGAGGTTTTGGAGTGGAAGTGAGAAGGTATCTCTATAGACTTTGTGACAGGGCTTCCGTGTACGTTCAGGGGACATGATTCTATCTTGGTGATCGTTGAACGACTCACCATGTCGGCCCACTTCCTACCCATTCGAGAGCAGGGATCAGTAAAGGTCTTGGGATGCCTCTATGTACCGAAGATTGTACGACTTGATGGGGTGCCATCGACAATCGTCTCTGACTGTGACATACATTTTACATCCCGGTTGTGGAAGGGATTACAAGAGGTGTTTGGGACTCAGCTACGCTTGAGAACTACCTTTCATCCAAAGATGGATTGTTAGACAGATCAGACCTTTCAAACACTAGAGGACATGCTATGTTCTTGGTTCCTTGATTTTGGCCACAATTGGGAGGATCACTTACCCTTTGTAGTGTTTTCATACAACAACATCTATGAATCCACCATCGGTATGGCGCCATTTGAGGCCTTATACGGTTGGCCTAGCATATCATCTCTCTTTTGGGAAGACCCAAGGGAGTTAGCACTTATTATTCCAGAGTTGGTACGAGTTACCACTGAGAAGGTGCAGATCATCCAGGAGTAGATGAAGACTGCACAGAGCAAACAGAAGTCTTATGCTGAAAGGAGAAAGAGACCTTTGGAGTTCGAGGAGGGACAACACATCTTCCTATGAGTCTCACCTCAATGAGGTTTTTAGAGATTTGGCTAAGGTATAAAACTCTCACCGAAGTTTATCGGACCTTTTCTGAAACTTCGCTTGATTGGTGAGGTGGAATACCACTTGGCACTGCCACCATAGTTAGAGAGGGTGCACGATATCTTCCATGTATCCCAGTTGAGGAGATACATACATGACCCATCCCACATTATAGACCATGTCTAGTTGGACTTTGATAATGGAGAGAAGTTTATGGAGGTTCCAGTGGAGATTGAGGATCGACATGAGTAGGTCCTTCATGGGCGGTCGATTACTATGGTGCGCGTTCGATGGAAGCACGTGAACCTCCAGGAGAGAACATGGGAGCAAGAGGATTAGATTCGTGCTCAATACCCCCATTTTTTTCTTAGTCTATGTTGTGGAATTTAGGGAAAAAACCCCTAAGGTGTGGAGAATTTAAAGACCTGTATTTTCCATGTAATGTTTTTTAATTATATGGAATTATTACAAGTTTACAAAAATTGATGGTGCATGATTCTTAGGCCCGGTGTTCCCAAATTGAATTTCTGAAATTTTTGTAAGGTATGTTCAATTAACGCGCATGCAGTGTTTTCAATCTTCAGAACAGGTGCTCGGATGAAAAATCTGAGGGCACCGTTGAATCTACAATATCGGGATTCACTTAAGGGATGCTTAATTTTGACCGCACTATGTCTGGAGAAAAAGTTATATTTTTTACTTTTTAAAAGAATAATAAAATTACTTTGTTATTTTATTTATTTCTTTATTTCCTCCAACAGACAAGTAGAAGTGGTGGGAACAATGACGTGTCAAGCCATTAAATGTCTTGACTCCTAAAATCCTTTTTAACTACATCATTGGAATTAGGAAGGTTCTTATTAAATGAACCCCCATTAATTCCATGGGTTTTACTCACCCTCCACATCTCTTATTCATATAGTTATTGGGGAGAGGTATTGGCATGACTTCACCAAGATATGAAGTTATAATAAAGTTTCATGACAATAATCACTTGGAGGATGGAGTCGGTTCTAGCGGGTGGTGGTAAGCGCCACCGAACGACGAACACTGATTGTGCCTCAAGTGTGGAGGCTCTCTAACGAACATGAGGTAGGGGTTTATTTTTTCATAATTTCAAGTAATTGTTTAATCCTATTCCTCCCTCATGTCTGCAAGCTAACGCAGAGGGCGCGAGCCAAACATACATGGCCTTGACCCTCCACTAACATGTTTACCCTTGTGTTCTCCATGGAAGACCGATGGCGCGGTGGCACTAGCCGGCTACAGTGGAGGATTCATTTTTTCCTACACTGTAGGAGGAGGCCATGACACAATGTTGTGGCAGTGAGCAAAGCATCCGACATCGGCCGACTACGGAGGTCGTGCAGCACGTTGTCACGCGCCGCTGGTGGGGAAGGCCACAGATGAAGTCGTGGTGCATGAAGATGGTCACCAGCTTGAGTTGGTCATTGAAGGTGGAGACGGAGTGGCGTTCCATCATGTGCCGCCGGAGGAGGATACTACTCAATGCCATAGTAGTGGAGGGACCCTCCCTTCTATGGGTCCCGTGGTAATTGGGTGTTGCCCCGTGGCACCACTGCTACACAAGTTGAATGGATGCTCATCCATTCAAGAAAAATAAGGGGACTCCCCACCCATTTCATCTTGGGTGGGCTGCACATGCCCAGCTGGTCACACCATCATGGGCCAGGCTGCGTGCGCCCAGTGGTTCATGCCTCCACAGGCTGGTTCATGCGAGCTTAGTGGGTTGTGCCTCTGCGGGCCAGGCCATGTGAGCCTAGTGGTCCATGCCTCTGCAGGTTGGGCCATGCGATCCCTATGGGTCATGCCCTTGCGGGCTAGGCTAGACCACGACCTAGTGGGCCGAGCCCACCGCGGCTCAGCCTAGTTGGTTCAGACCCAAACTGGGTTGGGTCAGCCTAGACCGGGTCGGGCCAGGTCGGCCAGATTGGGTCGGACTGGACCCAGGCCCTTATAGGATAGTTTCACCTAAAGGACTCTAAAATAAAATCTAGAAATCCATTTGATGAATAGTTTGTGGTGTTGTGACCCTTGGAGTAAGGTGTCCCTTTTGGTATACTCCACTTGAATTTTGGAGAATGTTGGAGTATGGATGGGTTGGATCGAATATGAATCCAACCGGTCCCTCAGAAGTAAAACACTTATAAGTCACAGACTGGGTGTCTGATTGACGCGCCGTATATCACATAGGAACCCTTTAGACATAGAGGTCCTTTGGGATACTTATTTGTGGAGCTTCATGGTGGTTGAGGTACGACCGATAGATTGAGGAGTGGTTCTCCTAGAGTCAAGTGTACTATAAGTGGGAATCTATTAGCTAGTAGTGAGGCATATGTTGGAGACAGATTCTATGGAGGTTATTACCGAGCGATCTTTTGTGGGTCAGCACTAATCCTATATGGATCAGATCCTATGTGGGTTAGCACTCGGTGATCCTATGTGGGTCGAAGCATACCGATCCTGTGTGGGTCAGATCCTATGTGGGTCAGCGCTCAACGATCTTGTGTGGATCAGCGCATACCGATCCTGTGTGGTTTAGATCATGTGTGGGTCAGCGGGGGTTAGTACCTATCGATGCTTTGTGGGTTAGACTCCATATAATCAGCAGCAGTTCCTATAGACAGAATAAGATGATCTAGGTACTCGATTAATCATCTTTTATTTTGTGGCTTACTTATATACCTGGTGTGAGCTGAGTATTTTACTTTCGTGGTGTTACGTGTGTGGTACTTTTACCTTTATGGCGTTACCTTCGTGGTGTTACCTCTGTGGTACTTTTACCATCCTAGTGTTATCTTCATGGTGTTACCTTTATAGTGCTTTTACCATTATGGTGCTACCTTTGTGGTATTCTTCCCTCATGTATGAGATGAGTATATATTGATAACTTAGGTATATGTATGGACATATTTCTAAGTAGAGTTTTTGACTGCTCCGTTCTTTGTGGTTCAGATCTTGCTTTGTGGTTTTTTCTTTTGTGGAACTCTGGGAGACCATTGGGTGTCTCAGGGTCCCTAATGAGTATCATTATACTCACCCCTGCACGAGCTACGACTACAGCTTGTTGTGTCTTATGCAAATGAAAGATAGCGTTGATTGAGGATGAGGGGTCTAGGACTAGATGGTGCTCGGTGGTGGACCTTTGATGTGATGTGATATAGTGACTACTGATCATGAACTCTACCTACACTTCAGGTAGGATCCTTTGTGGATGACCCATGTGTTGTTTTTCTCTTTTCAGTTGTAGTTGTACATTTTTGTTGGGATTTTATTCTGACCCCTTTACTTTTAGTAAACTTTTTACTACAATAGTTTAATTTGCAGTTGCTTCTTTTTTTGTTCTCAGTTTGTGTGTTTGTACAAGTTTAAAGGCAATTCCTTCTCATTATAGTGATATGACTTTTTGGTGCTAGTCGCTAGCCCTTGGCCTATGGAAGGTGGGCTTGGGGTAATCACAGCACGGGCCCCGGGGAATGGGTTGTGACATGGTAATGAAGCATAATATGTGAGTCAAAAGTCATAATATGACATCATAAAAGATAGGTCTCAAGAGTAATCATATGGGAACATAAAATAAATAACATGGAATCATTATATCATGGAGAAATATGAATTTGAAAACAACATGAAACATAACATTAGCATAAGTCAAGGATAACTTCCAATACAACATCATATTGTGGATATAGTTACATCATAGATTAGGTTTACTCCATAATCCCATACATATTTCCCTGTGAGACATAAATGTTACCCAACAAATTTTATCACCATATTTTTTCACCCATTATAACATGTATATTATTATGTGTTCCACAAATGTAAATCATACATAATGTATAAAAATAATATTTGCTTATGCAAAAAAATTGGTTCATAATTGGGTCTTTTATTATAACTAGATTGTGAACAATGATGGTTTCCATTAAATAAGTGATTAAAAAATTCTTGGAAATTAATATATGAAAAATAATCATAGATCATAAAAACTATTTCTAATTAAATTAATGATGTAAAAAATAGTGGATAGATAATTTTGGAAATGTACCACTTAAACGAGGGTTTAGGGAAAAGGTAAAGGGTATTTCAAGAGGGTAATAGAATAATAGTTAATATAAAACCATAAATAAAATTAAATGGTTTTCTATATAAAAAAATTGTTTGTATAAACCATTAAAATTTTAAAACATTTCATTGTGATATAATTTAAAAGCATCAAAGAAAATAAAGAAGTTCCCTTTAATCGGATTTTCATTACAAATGAAATTGAGAAGGGAAACTTTAAAACTTGTATATCCCATCAAGGAAATCCAAATTACAAAAGGTATATATGTGTGGGACATATATGTAGAGTATATAAAAGTTAATTAATAATCATATTTAAAAAAAATTAGTGAATATAGAGAAATCATAACCCAATGAAAATGGTGTGCTTTAGAGAGATCTATTAAACTATGTTTCAAAATCAGACTTCACTTACACTTAATGTCTAGAATAGTAAAATAAGATTCAATAATTACTTAATTAATATAATAGTAAAGCTATATTTGATTAAGTATAACTTTATTTTGTTTATCTACAACTATTTCAATGAGATATAATGTTTAATTCCACAGTACCAATGGAATTTATTTCATGTTTCCAAGGATGAAACACTTGTGGATAATTATTGATATTCTTGTAAGATAGAAAAAAATCTATAGAAGTTAAATGAAATGGTATAGATAAAATTATAGAAACTAAAATAGTAAAAAATATCTATATGTTTTTTGACATAGGGACTATTAATTTATTAAAAACAATAATGCCATATAGTTAGTTCATTTAGGCAATTTCAGAAACCATCAAAAATTAGTTTCATTTTATTTAATATTAGTACAATAGATTTATTCTAGAATGAAAAAAATATATTATGTACTTATTTGGGTCTCTATAAACTATTATAATTTAATTTAAACTTCCCTTGAAGGTGGTAATGGAGAATAAAAACTCATCATCCATGGAGGCAGTAAATTTACATAATATGATCAATGTTTTCATTTTTAGAAAAAGCAGATAAGAGAAGAGAATTTATGATAGGTATTCTTTTAAAAAAATAAAATTGAATAATATATATGATAATTGAGTACTTATTCTATGTGAATGGAATTTTTTTGAAGGATGTGGAGGAAAAAAATAAAATACTAAGTTGAGGGTATCACCTTCTCCTATGGATGTATCTTCTTGGTATTCCACATAAGGAACCATGGATTGGAATTTTAATGATACCAAGTATTATAGGGTTACAATATAGATATGAGAAGAGTTTTTTTATACTTTGTGTAATTTATAAGGATTAAAAGGTGTAAGTGGTGGGGGTGGTTAGGGGTTTTATTTATAAGGGGAGGAGAGGGGTATTTTTGAATATTTTATTCACTTGAATATTATTTCAACTCAAGAATAACAATAATATTGATTATTGTGAATATATATAGTAAATGGTTCATGTGATTTTGAGCTAAAGGTTTACTACATCATCTATTATGTTGCTAATCATGTACTAACATATATTGTTCATTCTAATATTTTACTGTATTTCAGTATTCACAAAAAAATTAATTATTTTTGATAAATACTAAAAAATCAACAATAGATTCAAAAAATGAAATCAAATTATGAAAAAAATTAAAAAATGATAAATTTTATTTTCAAATAGAATACTTATTTATTTAAACAATAATACTTTTAATATTACGATAAATTTTTAGAACCATTGACTAATTTCTTATGGTTTTATAAAATTATATAATCATTATAGTACATTTTAGTATTAATTTATATACCAGTTTTATGAAAATAAACTTTCTATTGTATTATTAATTTTTTAAAAAATAATAATTAAATATCAATGTTTTATAAAAATATAAACATTTGTTTTATCATTTTTAAAATATTTATTTACTTTTTTAATCATATAAATATTCCTTATTCTATTTTCTTATATAACTAAATATAATACTACACTTACATAAATGAGGATGCTATTTTAATGGTCATTATACTATTCCTAACTATATGATTACTATTTCAACAGTAATATTATTATTCTAATGGTCAGATTTGAAACTGTCATATGGGTTCCTTGATATCTATAAATACTTCTTTTTTAATTCACTATTTATTCACATTTATTTTATCTAATGGTTATATAGATTTTAAATTTAAAAATAATTATTTCATTACTAATATTTTTTTCTTCACTTCTACAGTGTTTTTCAGGAGTATCATTATTCAAGTGGATCAAGAAGATCCAAATTTTCATATTTTAGTTATTTTATTTTCTATTTATTTATCCTATGTAATATTTTGAAATATTATGGCTATTTTTATTTTCTAATTATATATTTTCAAATTAATATAATTTTATTTTATTGTTTTTATTATGTGGTGTGTGACAAACAAAACTTTCTTGCATCTTTTTAAAGCGTTTTCAATTGTTTTAAGAGGATTTACAATGAAAATTACCTTAGAAGTAATAATTTTATTAAATTATGGGAAATTATTAATCTAAAATGGTAATGGATTTAAAAGTGGGTTTTAATGTTTAATTTTTATTAAGAGTAAACTCATGAATGGTTGAATGTTTTTGGGTAAGTTCTTTGAAATATTTTCTAAGTGTTTATTAATTTTATTAGGTTTTCACTAAAAAAATTGGTCCAAACCCAAGCCATAATACAACCAGGGTAGCTCGCCACATAGACAAGCCCAATAGCGCTAGCCGACCAAGCCACCTTGGGAGAGCCAACATGAGCCCACATGAGCACATGGGATCAAATACCATGTAGGAGTGGTCAGTGGGGTGTCAAGCCCATGGGGAAGCATAGTGGTCCCAAAATCCAACAAGGGTAGCATGTGTGTGGCTCACATTAGCTTGTCTTTGTGTGTGTGATTTCTAGGACCTCACCATGGTGTGGTCTTCTAAGTTCATTACTAATAATGATTTATTATAAACCAATGGAACCCCCACTTTCTGTTTTGATATGGGACAACAAAAATACCAATTACTACTCACTTTTTAGCATAAAGGTACCATTCCCCCTACATCATGCATACCCCATGCTCAGATACACCACTCCTATACACACTACCACTCACTAACCATGAGATAACTAGTTTCCTACTGCAACTCATCATATAACTCTATCCCAACCCCATAGAAAGATCAAAACTCCATCTATCATAGGTTTTTCACCCCTAATCTACCTGAATCACTCCCAAGGTCTCATCCAAGCTCCATGAAGATCAATTCAATGTTCATCTGTCCACTTTGAAGGTCAAATAAAGGAGGATACCTATTACCTATTAAACCATTTTCCCTCACCACTTCCATGAATTCATAAGTTCCATATCCATATCCATTGAGTAATATTTCTCTCTGCATTGTACCAACCATAGTCATTTCACCTATGGATTTAATTTCACATTGAAATATATTTAACTCATATTCATGGGTGTTTTCAAAATCTTTCTAATCCCAGGTTTTAGGTGAAATTAAAATAAATATCTTCCCACCACCAAGGGGAGGTTGAGGCTTTCCCCTTTCCCTATAAAAGGAGGTGATTCCACCGCACCAATGGAGTTCCGCCCAATTAGAGAGGTGACAGAGGGCTCTATGATTCTTCATTCCTTTAATTACTATTTTTTAATTTAATTTAATTTTTTTTATAATTAAAATTATTAATTTTCATTAATAAAATTCATTCATTCAATTTTTCAAGTGTTCCACCATTTATTTTTCTCCATATTCTTCTCATTCATTTATTCTTTTATTCCAATTTTCCTTTTATTCTTCTTCTTATTATAATTTTATTTATGATTATTTTATTTTATTTTATTAATTATTATATTATAGTATATTATATTTTTATTTATATCTCTCTCTATTATATTCTTTTTCTGTTATTTTTATTTCTCACTTACAATAATATTCTCTTTTAAAATTTTCTTTTATAGAGTCACCTCTTACCCTAAAAAATGAGGGGATATGATGAGCCTTGGCCTGTTGGAGGTAGGTGCTTTTTTATTTTCATTATATGCTTAAATTCCTATGTTTTATTTATGTTTATGGTGATAAAGAGTGAAGTTCATGTGTATGGTGATTTTCCACTACAATAATAAACTCCAAATCATTTTTATTATTTGTTTAAAAACTATTCCCTCCCTTCCTCTAAACAAAATCTCTTCATGAGATGACGTTTAGACTTTTAGTGAATAAAACGACATAGGATGGTGTCAGGTCATGGAAGTTGTCACACTCTCGATTGAGGTGCATCGTCAACCTTAATTACAAGAGGTAGTGGAATTAAAATTGCTAAATACATTCAAAATTTCACACCACTAAATAAAATAATATTACTTTTATAGTAAGATTTCATGATTGAACTATTAACATAAATTTAAATACCAACAAAAATAATGATTGATCCAATAAAAAGGCCATGTTATTTATTTCTAATCACATTCTATAATTTCATGTTAGTTTATATTTTAGGATTTCATTTATCTTCAATATTACATTACTTTTATAGAATAAATAAAAACAATTAAAAAGAAGTTTTTAAGTGAATTATAATAATTATGTGAAAAAATGATAAAACTTCTCAAGTGAGATGGCCCTAGCCATCCTCTATAATTAATTGGGAAAAAACTATTTTCTTAGTGCCTTATGAAAGGTTTGCATTCAAAATCAGGGTAATTGTCAGGGATCTAATTAGTAGTTTATTTTCTTTTTCTACTTTCACACATAAGATAGATTTTATTGTTTTCCAAATAAGAAAACATAAAAAATTTTAATTTTCCCATGATGTATCAAAATATAACATATATTTTTTATGGAAAATTTACTCAAAGTTGTAGGATAAACAAGAAGAAGAGACTGACTATGATAAAAAATGGTGCAAGAACATTGAAAAGACATAGAAAAACTAGAGGAAATATAAAGGGAGAATTTGAATATGTTAATGAATTTATAGATCAACCATAACCTGATTTACATGTGGTTGATCAAAGAGATTTAGATGAATTCTAAGAATATGTGAAGAACAAATTCATCTCCGCAAAGAAGAAGAGTCATAACCATTAAAGGAAGACAACACCAAAGTGGTGGAATTTGAAGAAATGACGGATGTACCCAACTACCTATCTCCATCCATTGATATACAACTTAAAGAGGAACTTACTACTAAAGAAGAGATTGAAAATTAACCAATTCGAGCAGTTGAGATTATATAAAACACTATTTCATATGACATTATTCAATATAAATTGATTATTATTTCCTACTGCATTGAATTTGTAGAGTCAGACAATATTTGTTATTATTTAGAGGAATATGCAGAACATGAACCTACTGAGGAACTGGTCGATCTCCCTAACATTAATGTAAATACATTTTAGGAGGATTATAAATTGTTAAATGTATCTAAGAATGAGGAAACCAATATAGAAGATTCTCAAAATGAATGGGGGGTTCTGATTTTTATACTTCATGTTTAAATTTGGTAAAATTAAAATACATTTTAAATATACTTTTGAAATTATAATTAATGCATCACACATTAATACAACACTTGAAAATAAAGAAAAGATTCAAAAGTATAATCCAAGAAATATCTTGATCCATACTTCATCCTACACCCACCATAAAAGCTATACTTAATTTTAAAGGGGTTATATTTTTTATACACTATCCATGGATCATTCCTCACAAATAAGGAAAATGTGGAAGTTAGGAAAATTCTAATGTAGTGGTTCAAGTATAAAAATCTATATATACCATCTAAATTTGGATAATCCCTAATAATAACCTCTATATGGAGTAAATATTTAGGTCCCACTTTGCGAAACATACTTGGACTTATCCTTTTACTTATTTTCTAGGAATTTAGTCTTAATTTTAATTATTTGGATTATTTTAGCATGCATCCCCCTCACTCTATTCATTTTTCACTTAGATTGCATGATCGTTGTGCTTAATTGAGTAATTTTATTTTATAGGTTCATGATGGTACAAAGAAGATACCAAGAAAAATTTCACATAAAGGACTAATCTTTATGGGAAAGGGATTTCACTTTTATGTTAATAATCAAAATATCTACATTTTTTTTTCAAAAACATATTTTGAGATTTAATTTGAAAATTGCATCATGATTCTTGAATTATTATTTACATGAATTATCTAGATGAATTATGTTCGTTATGAGTCCTATGATTTTAGGTTTAAGATGTCAATTTTAATTAGATTAAATTAGTAGAATAAATAATTGGATGATTGAAGTGAAGCTTGAATATTAAAATGACGAATAATGATGTTAGGGAATTAGTTGATTCATTTAAATTTAATTTTCCAATCATTTTTCATTATTTGAATTTTGGAAATTCATGTGAATTGATTTTTTATTATTAGTTATTCCTTGAGTGATTTTACAATATCCTATTTCCATTTTTTAAAGGATTTCTTGAACAAGTACCACCTATATATCATGACCATATTTGTTGAGTGATCTTAAAAAATTCACTATCTAGAAATTTCATTTGAACTAATCAAATCTATGAATATGAAAAAACATATTTAAAATGATTTATGAATCTTTTGAAAATACCTTATCATTGAAACCACCTTTCATCAATCATTAATTATCTTATAGAGAACATGAATGACCTTTTTATGTATGATAAATGTTTATTGTCATTTATATCCATTCCAACCCTCCTCTTAGTATTTTCATAATATTTTTAAGATGAAGTGTGGGGGTAAAGGGGGTCATGGTGGAAGGGATGAAATTCATTGTAAGTAAAAACTGTGGGGGTACTATTTTTTCACATTGAGAATTTTTTAATCATTTTTTATAATTTAATGTTTTCCCTTCATGAAAAAAAGAAAAAATGGATGGGTTATGACATAAAAGAATAAAAAATCACCATCCCTAGACTAGTGATTTTTAATATATCTATTTAGCTGGGGGACATGAGTTTTATTATGATCATAAATTTTTAAAATAAAAAATGAAAATGTAATTTGAAAAATAAAAAAGTATGAAATTAGAGATAGATTCAAGAGGGTTCACAAATCATACATTATGAATTACTTTGATCATGGACTTTGAGATTTAGTAATGTGTGATTATTTACAATTTTAAGGGGACAATGTCATTACACTTTTACTTATGATGACATGCTCTATAATTTAAGTGAGAAACCTCCTCTTTGAGACTTAAATTTTAAAACATCAATTTAAACCTACCTGAATCCATATAGTTATATGAACCTTGATTTAAATCTACTCAGGGTTTTATGTGCCTTTTTTATTTAAAAATTACTGAAAAGAGTTCCTTTACAATCCAATGGATAAGTAAAATGTTCTCATGATATAGGCATAAATCTATTTGAATTATATCATGAGTTTTGAGATAAAAGACTCAAAAATAGGTAGATCAAGATATGGAATGTTTAATAACAGTTAATTAGGGAACTGATGAAATGGGAAGAGAAGTATCATCATTTTAAAAAGGGAAAAATTAAATACATGAGTTGATTTACTTTTTTGAAAATTGAGAAATTAACTTAATATTTAATATGGGTTTTTGAAAATTTGATTTGACATTGAAAATTTTAGGATTTTATTACTTTTAAATTTGAAATATGATAATATTGGTAACCTTTTAAATTCTATGTCAGGATTTTATGATTTATTAAAATCATGGTTTAATTGTGGGGGTATTTGACACAAAAAAATACATGCATATTTTTAATGATTTTTAATGGTTTTAATATGATTTACAATGAAAATTCCCTTGAATGTTTTTTTATTAAATTATGGTAATTTTTTAATATAAAATGGAAAGGGATTTAAAAGTTTTTTTCAATGTTAGATTTTTATTAAGAGTAAATCTCATGAATTGTTGATTTTTTTGGTTAAGTATGTCAAAAAAAATTTCCATGTGTTTATTTTATTCATAGGTTTTCACTAAGAGATTAGGGATAGAATCAAACCATACCTCAACCAATTTAGCTCTCTACATAGCCAATCCCAATAGGGTTTTCTAGTCAAGAGACCTTGGGAGAGCCAGCTCGATCTAGTATGAACATGGGGGATCAAATCTTATACAGGAGTGGCCCATAGGGTTTAAAGCTTGTGGGGAAGCAAAGTGGACCCAAAGGGCCACAAGGGTTATGTGTATGCAGCTCGTATGAGTGTTCTCATGTGTTTTCAAGGAGACCCCATCCCCTAGTGTGGGATTCTGATCCAAGTACTGAGGATGATTTCTTATAAAACTATGATTCCACCTGGTTTGGTTTCAAGGGAAAACAAAAAAATCCCAGTTACTGTTCATTTTTTAGTGAAATTGTTCCATTCCTTATTAATCACATTAACCCCCACCCACTCAGATACACCACTATAATATACTCTAACACTCACTACCCTTGAGATCATCAACTTCCAACTAAAACCCTTTGGAGAAATCCATTCCAGCAACCTATAAAGCTCAATCTCAATCTATCACCAATGTTACCACCCCTGGTCCCCATGAATCACTCTCAGGGTCTCATTTGAGCTTCATAATAATCAATTTTAGGTTCATCCAACCACTTTAAATGCCAAATGAAGGATGCTTCCCCACTTCCAGTTCAACCTTTTCCCATTATCAATACCATTCATGCACTAGTGTTACTTCCACATCCATCGAGTGACAAATCCCCCGATATTTTACCAGGAATAATTTGTGATCCCATGGTTTTCCATACATTATGAAATATATTTACCTCAAATCCATAGGTGTTTTCAAAATCATTAAATTCTTAGGTATTATGAAAATTTAAAATTAAATCTTCCCACCACTAAGGGGAGGGAAAGGCTTTACATACCACTATAAAAGGAGGTGTTGTCGCTAAACCAAGGGAGTTCCACCTTACTAGATTGGAGGTCAGGGCTCTATGTCCCTTCCTTCATTTTATTTCAATTTCTTTTAATTTCTATTTATTTTAATTTCTTTTATAATTATAATTCTTAATTTTATTTTCTAAAATTGACTCAATAATTTTTTTCAAGCGTTCCACCCTATATTCTTCTCCATATTCTTCTCCTTATTTTGTTATGTTATACTTTTTTATTTTTATTCTTCTTTTCATCTAATATTCCTTACGATAATTTTATTTAATTTTATTAATTAAATTATTTGATTTTATTTTATTCTTATCCCTCTCTATCTTCTGCTTTTTTATTTTATTTTTATTATTATCCTATATTTGTATTATATTCTTTATTTTGTTTTCCAAAGTGACCTATTAAATTAAATATTAATGGGATAACCTTAGGATTATCATAGGGTAGGTATGTGGTGTTTCTATTTCATTCTATTTTTAAATTCATATGTTTTATTTATGTTTATGGTAAAAAGAGAAAAGTTCTTGACTGTGGTGATTTTCCAATATGGCACTGAACTCAAACTCATTTCTATTATTTGTTTAAAAACTTTCCCTCCATGTAAATATAAATAAGATCTTCATATTATGAAGTTGATCTGTTTAGTGGATGAAATGACATTTGATAGATTTAGGTCCTGGAAGGTGTCACACTCTCGATTAAGGTGTGACATCAACCATTTTTAAAGGAGAATGTGGGATTGATATTGATAAAGTAAGTAATGATTTCAAACCACTAAATAAATTAATAATATTTTAAGAGTGATATTTAATGATTAAATTGTCATACTAAATTTAAATAAAAATAACGATAATTATGGAACCCATAAACCAAACCACAAAGGAAAAGTTCATTCATTATAATAGTAATTTTTTAATTTCATGTTAGTTTAAATTTTATCATTTCATTTATCTTATAAACATCATTCCTTCCATATAATAAGTAAAAACAATGAAAAATAAGTATTTTAGATGAATTAAATTAAGTAGGTGACCAACTTACAAATCTCCTTAAGTGAGAAGACCCTGGCCAGCCTCTGTGCTTCATTGGGAAATAAGTTTTCTATTTACAATCCCCAATAAGGTGTGTGTTTTTTGTGTTCACATTATATAATTCTATATTCCTAAATATGACATAATTACATAGTCAAATTGAAAATTTCTTGGATAAAATTTAGGGTTGTTAAATCCTTGTTTCCATAAAAATTCCATCCATGAAATTTTGTTTCACCCACTAAGATTGAAACATCTAAAAGTACTTTTTATTCATCAATTCTTATATTTCTTAGGTCTCCTCCTCATACTTATGGTTTTTCCACAGTAATTTGACAAGATGAGTTGTCTTAATTATTAAAAATTTGTCTCTATAGTCTAATATTTTCACCAAATTATCCTCATATGATATATAATTTTCTAGGTAAACCACCACTAAATTTAAGTATGGGTACCATCAACTGAAGGTGAATAAAGATGAAATCCCTAAGAAAATGTTCCTTACTATGTATGGAAATTATGTGTTTTTGGTTATTCCATTTAGGTTCAAAAATTATCTATATATATTTATAGACCTTATGAATATATTTTTTAATGCATTATTGGGTAATTTTTTGGTTGTGTTTATTGATGATAACCATATATATCCAAAAAATGTTTAATGATCATTAGATAAATTTGAGGATTTTTCAAAAAAAAAACCATAAAATAAGATAACTTGTACGGAAAATTTTTCGAATGTGAGTTTTTGTTACATTAGATTTCAATATGTGTACATGTCATAAATAAGGATGGAATAAATATTAATCATGTTCAATCGAAAGTGGCAAATGAATGACCATGACCTACATATGTTACTAATAATCATAGTTTTCTTGGATTAACAGGCTATTTCTAATGATTTTTGAAAAAAATTCAATGTTATCAATCCCACTAATAATGTTAACAGGAAAATGACTTTGGTTTATTTCGAAAAATTAATGAGAAGAATATTTCTCGTAATCAATTAAATGATTAGTGAATACTTCAGTTTTTTATCTTCCACCCAAAAATTGTGATTTTTTTATGAATAACAATGTTCTTTGAGGGGTTTGGGATTTTTTATAGTAAAATTTGTGGGTAATTTAATATGAATCACTTCAAAAAAAACCATTAGAAAAATTATCCTACAAATGACCTTAAATTAGAATTTGAAGTTCATTCTTTGAAAGTTTGGAGACATCATTTATATGGAGTTAACTAAGAAACATATATGGGTCATAAGTGTTTAAATTATATATTCACATATAAATTTGTCAACATAAGATAGAGTAGATGGATATAATTGATATATGTTTATGAATACTCAATTAATTTCCATTTAGGTAAAGAAAACATATTAGTTTTTGTTTAGAGTCGAAAATATAATGCATCATTAACTATGATTCATCTAGAACATGATCCTTTAGTTAATTATTTATTAATTTTGGATTAGAAATTATGAATACAAGAACTCATTATGTTTTGTTTTAGGTTTCAGTACAATCATCCTCATTATAAAGTACTAGGAAATAACATAAGAAATATGATGTATTATAGGAAAAGATATAATTATTTAAGAAATTTATGTTTCCTAAGATTAATATTGTCCAAGAAGGAATTATTATATTCTGAAATGGGTTATGTGTTTCATGTGATCCATATTTAATGAAATAAATATTGAGTGAGGCTCATAGATCTCATCTTTAAATTCATCATGGTAGCAAAAAAGTGTATAGATACTATTAAAAAAATTTATGATAGAAAGTAATAATGAAACATATTACTGATTTTACTATAATATTTTTGAATTTTCAACAAGTTAAAGTCGAGAAATAATTACCAATATGGATTCATTATATTTTTATAGTTAAAGAATAAAAATGGTATAATATATCCCTAGATTTCATGGGGGTATTACCAAATAAAATTTGATTTAATAATTCAATTTAGGCGATTTTTGATTGATTAACTAAATCTTCTCATCTTCTTCCCATTCAAGAAAATATATATTTGGAAAAAATTTCTATAATTTATTTTAAATAGGTAATTAAATTACATGGATTCACTATTTCCATTAGATATAATAGAGATATTAGACTCAACTCTAATTTTGCGAATGGACTTCAAAATTCACTGGGTGCTGAATTAAATTTCAGTATAAGTTATCAAACTTAATCTGATGGATAGTCAGAGAGAATGATTCAGAAATTGGAATCCATAAGTAAATATTTTTCAATGGATTAATAAAGAATTTGGGATCAAAATATTTTATTATTTTAATAATATTGTAATAACATTTTTCATTCCATTATATATATGGAAACATTTGAGACATTGTATGGAAATTAGTGTTGGCATGCAGCTTGTTGTAATGATATTAGGGAATGAAATATGTTGGCACTAAAATAATTAGATGAAATGGTTGATAAGGTGAAGATGATTTGTTATTACAAGAGTAAGGATTAAAGAAGGAAAAAAAGGTATGACGATAACCAGAGGGAAGATCTTTCTTTTGAGTTCAGTGATCATGTTTTTCGTATTATTGCTCCAAGGAAAAGTGTTATGCGTTTTGGTAAAAAAAAGTTATGTATGTGGTTCTATGTACCATGTGAAATCTAGGAGAAATTTAGATCATTCTTCTATCGAATGACCTTTCCTATATGTTTATATCAGGTATATGACGTATTTCATGTTTCATTGTTAATAAACTATGTGTTGGATGCATCTCATATTTTGATCCCTAAAGTTGTTCAGTTGGAAGAAAAACTTTTTTATGAATAATATCTAATATATATTCTTGACCACATAGATGAATTTTTTTACAGTGAGGTAATTCATCAAGTTACAGTTTTTTGGAAAAACAAATATTTGAAGATGAAACATGGGAATTTGAAAATTATATGAAGTAAAAATATCCCCAATGGTTTGAGTAATGATTACAATTTAGATTACATAATTTTCAAAAGGAGTAATAATAGAAAAACTAGGTAATGTTAGAATAAATAATATTCATTTATTTTTAATATTCATTAATAAAATTTTATAGTGATAAATTCACTATATGAATATTCATAAATTTTCATGAAAAAAAGGAAATAGATTTATTATTACTAAATTTGTTTTAAAATATTATATAATTTTATTTAAAGACTCTGTTTCGAAAATTTATAATTTTAAATTGAAAAATATTATTTCCATTTTTTGAAATTAGAATATCAAATTTATCTTATTGTTAATTTTTGGTAATTTTTTAAATGAAATTATTTTTTAATAAATAGTGAAGAAAGCTTATTTAATTGGAAAATAGATTTTTTCAAGAATTTACAAAAGAAAACTATAATTTTTATTAGTTTTAAAATTTAATTGGTTATTTTTTATTATTAATAATGAATTATGGTATTTTTAGTGTTTTGATTCTTTAATTTGGTATAATAACATTTTTTACATAAAAGGAAATTTTGAGAAAAAAGTATTTCATCATGTTTTCTATGTTTAATTTTAAATTAAATTCTCCCACAAATAGTATTAAATCATGAAAAATGGATTATATATTTTTAATATATAGATCCAAATTTTTGTAAATATTTCCACTTTATTTTTAGGAATTATGAACAGTAACAATAGTAGATTTGTGTTACTATAATAAAGCTAAAATGGGTAAATTAGGGATAAAAATAATGTGATAGGACTTAAAAAACATTAAAAAAATTTATTTATTTAATTTAATGTTCCTATTTTATCAATAATTATACAAAACTATAAAATGTGACATTTATCAATTTATATTTTATTTTTACCTTTATAATATTTTAGTAAAGGATGAAGTCAAAAGTGACACTCTCTTAATTTTAATGAACATAATGTTTTCTGATAGGGATAAAAATAACATATGTTCAGTTATAAATAGTTATTTTAAATTTGAATAAATTATTTTTATCAATTTAATTTACTTCTAATTTTTATTATTGAAAAAATTACCTTATGTGCGTATATAATGCTAACTCAGTTCTTATGAAATTAGTAGAAATATTATGTAAATGATTTTAAAAACTGTAAAATAATATTTTTTTTGCATGATTTATAGTGTCCCCGTAATTTCATATATAAAAATAACATATTAAAAATTTATTAATGGATAAAATTTTAATACCATTGTTTTCATTTTGTTTTACTAGTCTAATTAATTGAATAGTTCAAAAAAAAGACATCAATGATATTCTATAATATGTAATATTTTATTAAATAATTTAAAATTAATAAAAATCCTATATTAGGCCATGTTAATGGGATATGGTTTAAAATTTCAACCATGGTCCATTTATTTTTCACTTATTATTTTATAGTAACTTTTCTGACACCTAAATTGTAAAAAAACTTTATCTCATGTTAATTTTCAAAAAGGGTTAATGAGGGTTAAAAGCATGAGATAAGGGCGAAGCCATCACCCAAACGTGCAAATATTTTATTAGATGAGATTATTTTGACACATAATCATACTATATTTTAAATAAATCATTTTGGGTTCATTTTTACATGATAATTATTTTATATTAATTTAACACTTTAAGAAATACAAAGGGTGCCACTCTATTCACTTATAAAAAGGAACCTCCTATCCACAATTCCTCACACAATTTGAGAACTCTATATCTGAAAATAATTTATACAATCCTTTCCATGAATCCATTCACAATTTCTAGAGTCTATATTTTTTCAAAAAATCAACCTTGGAATTATTTAGGTATTATCTGAAAAAGGTTATTTGAAGAAGAGGTATTATTCTCAACCATGAATTTTTATTTTTTCTTCTAGCTACTTAAAAACTTCTTCAGCCTTGTGGAAATTATAAAATCCATTTCTTATTTATAATTATATTTTTATAATGTTAATTTAATATCATATGTCCATATATTCTACCATAAAATTGGAAAAACCCATCATTCAGGTGTACAACGAACAATAGCCTCGCGAACCAATGTGATTTGTCTCCCATCACTACATCATATGGCTAGTTATAAGGATATATTTAATATATTTATATTATATTAATGAAATAATTATCATTATGAAGACATAATATGTCATATACTTTCTTAACTTTCCATTCATTGAAAAATTATATTGGTGTTTGTGCGTATGTATGGATTATCACCTCCATAAGGTGATGTAATTTATTTTTCATGACCACATCAAATTGATACTATATATAATTATATTTAAATTAATAAAATTATATTTATCTTATAATATTAATTATATAAAGATAAAATTATTCTTACCTTTTTCCATTATTTTCTTCGAAAAATTGAAATGTTACTCATACATACATACGACCTATCATCTTTGCGATTGTACCATAATTCATTTTTCATAACCATATTTCATGGTTAGATTTAAAAGGATAATGAATGTATAAAATTGATAATCATTTGTAGATTATTATTCTGGAGATTATGGAATAATAACCACTTTGATCATAGTCAAGACACCTAATTCATTTTAAACATATGAGTTGAACAACGTCAAACAATAATATGTGAACCTAATTAATCAAGTAACTATATATAACATGGTAATACATAAAAAAATCAAACAATTGAAATTGAAAATGATCATAAGAAATAAAATAATTAACACATTATTATTATTTATGAAGAGAGGGAACAGTTGTGATGTGTCTGTGTCAAGGTAAGGGTCACTTTTACTTAAAACCACATTATAAATATTTTCATGATTTATTTTGAAAACATTTTTCATCCATGCCCATATTTTTAAAAATATTTTTAATGTATTTATATGTACATGAATTAATTATAAATAAAATTTTAGGTTGATTTTTACTTTCTTTCATTGGTTTTCAAAATAAATATTTTTATGTATTTTATACATAACACTTTGACAAAAAGTAAAAAAGGAATGTTTTATTTTAACGTATATAGTTTCAATGGTTTTTACAGCATCCATAAATATTTTTTTGTGTTATGATGACTTTTAAAAAATTAAATTTTCTTGAAATATAAAATACTTATTTACCTTTATTATATGTATTTTAAAAAATTAATTTTAAATTAAATGGATAATTTGATTTCTGAAAATACTTTTCTTATGGGTGAAAAGAATATTTTTATTGAAATGAAATAATTCATGATTTATAATTATAATATGGTTCATTGGATTTTTTTATAATGATGAGTGGTTCTATTATAAACCAAGGATGTGTGGTTTCATTATAGCCCAAGTATTGGTGGATACATTATAAACTAATAATGGGTGAGCATTATATAGCTCTTTAATTCGTTAGGTAAAGTGGTGGAGTTAACCAAATTGGTATCTCCAATTAGATTATTAGATTTTAATGAGTAGGTTATTAAATTTTTAATATTTACATGAAAATTATTTACCATGTTTACTACATGATTTATCTACTAATTTTATGGGTTTTTATCGAAATATTATGATTTCACAAGGTAAGTTAATGTGATTATATTTAAAGTAATGTATATAGTACATATTAAGGGTGAAACTTATAAAATTTTGAAAAAAAAAGTTATTAGTTTTTCATGATTACAAATAGAATTTTACATGTTAAATTTTCTCCTTTATGATTTCGTATGAAATATTTTTTTGAGAATATTTGGGAAAATAAGTTGACTTCTTAGGTATGAAAATGTTTATTTTGAGCTAAATATATATTTTTAAAAAGTATAATCTTTATTATTATTTATGTGCTAAGATGTTTATTTATTTATTTCTATATGTCCCTTACTGATATTTTTATTTCCATCCCATGTTAAAAAAAGAATAGGATTTTAACAATGAATTGGGACATGGATGAGTTTAGGTTGAAAATTTTAAATATATGTCCTTAAAAGAAAACTTTTTATATCATAAATTATTTGTATTTTTTGAAAAAATGGACAATAAGTAGAAGTTCATACTTTGTGGTGTAATATATTATTTTAGGTGTGTTTTGCCCTAATTATATAAAAATTAAAATATAATATATCTTTGGGAATGAAATAAAATGAACTCCTATCTAAACATATAATTTATGATTTTTATGGTCATTTCCTTATAAATAGGCTCTTATTCATTTATATCCCTTTAAATATTTTTCTTATAAATTAAAAATTGTAATTGAACTAGTATTTGTTAACCAGTATTGGTTTTTCCAATGTGGTCCTTTACTCCACTAATCATTTGGAAAGGCGAACCAAGTTCCATAAAATCTGTATATGCCTGATGAATCATAGTTAAGAGATACCCAAGAAGCTCATCTGGTATATTCATCCTATAATTATTGAAGAATATAGATATCTTGTAAGGTAAAGATGATAATATGATATTAATGGATAATTTCATATCCATATGAATGCCAAAAAATTCTTACTAATTGACATACTATGATATTTTGAAGGTATGATCACTAGCTAATTCAACTTCTTCCATTTTAAACTGGTACAGTGTAGTTAGAATATCGATTATCTTAATCATCTCATTTCATTTTTCATGTTTATAGAGATTATTTTTCAAATTATAGGCATCTATATCCTTATATTTCATCATCAGCTCTCTGGATATAGCTAATAGTATGATACAACAAACATAATAAGAATATTATATGAACCTATGGTATGATTTATTTTCACCTTCACTCCCTTGGTGGGAGGGTGGATCATGTATAGAGCATTCCAAAACATAGAAAAAAATTATAATATTTCTGAAATGTATAAATTATTATACCACATAGGGAAATTTGTTTCTCTGAGGACAAGACCTAAATCAACTAATGATTGCAATGATCATGTGGTTTTTTCATCTATTTTTCTATAATAGATAAAGAAAATTTTTAGTACTTTATCTTGATATCGAAAATATTATATACATAAAAAATATTAATTATCTTATTGATCTCTCATATTTTTATCACGTCTTAATATCACTCTTCATTTGAATCAATATTTTCTATCATGTGGAAATTCTAATGGTGAGGATCCATATTTCACTTCCCATAACCCATAGGAGGGTCTAGATAATTACTCTAAAGGCATTTCTGTAGGTGTTTCTTCCAACTAGTATCCTAAAACTCCATTATCTATTTAATATACTCCCCACACCTAAAATATTGTTGAGGTTCAAACTAACACTTAGTTTAATGGTGCAAATATTAATCAAGTAATGGAATCCTTTTTTGACTTAATATTTTATAGAGGTTTTCAGTTTATTATATCAACATTTCCATATTTTATCTTTTATATGTCTTCTAAATAGTTTTTGTATTTTATATAATTAATTAATAAGGTTTTGAGAAAATAACTTATACATAATAAAATTATTTTAATTTAGATTTATCTCCTTGTTATCTTATTTAGTTTATGTGATCACATTTATAATAATAAATATATTATTTACATAAAAATAGATAAAAATGTAACTAGATAAAATAAAATTAATTTAGTTAATTAACCATGTTCTTTCTAATGGTTGATTTATCGAGCAGCTAAAAAATGAACCTAAAATCCCTGGGAAAAAATCATTGAGATAGACTTAGATCAATTTGGTAGAATTCCACCATCATCCTTTGTATATTATCGGTTAGTTTCACATTAGATAACGTTTTAAACCACCTCCTCTACTTGGATATCCAAAATTTATATGTTTTATAGTCACATGAAGTTGAGGGGAACTATGGGTATAGGATACAAAAAATAAACCATGGACCCATATGTCCTATATAATCAAGGTGGGAGATATGACTTGCATGCCATCATATTTATTTTAATAAAAAATTATTACATATAAAAACCCATGAAATAATATTAAATTAAATTAAAACTCAAAAAATACAATGGTTGGTCTAGATCATGATCAGTCACATGTATGAAATTAAATCACATCCACTCATGTCAGCATTCTTTTCAAATTTCCCTATTTAATTAAGATAAATTTAAATTTAATTAATAATTAATGATTTATAAATTAACTAATTATTTATCTTAATTATAGATCTATATAGACTTAAAAAATAGAAAACATCCATTCACAGTAATTTTTATGTATATTAAATAAATTAATTTTAATTAAGATTACTTAAGTAAAGGTTGTGTAATGACAAGGGACATGACATGTACCATAATGGTAATTTTAAATTAGGTATTGAATTTAACACATGTCTTGTATTATAGGTAATATATTAAATATGTCTTTTCTCCACATATAGGTTATGTACAACTAGTATACATGGAGTGTTAAAGTAGAATATATTTAAAAAGGTTAATTTTATCATTTGTATATCATGCATAAAAAATACCATCAAAAGACATGTTTAAAAGATACACATTATGTATTACATTTCAATATTGAAATTAATATTTTCTCTATTTGTTTTTACTCAACTGACATGGAAGTAAATATATGTCCTCTGTGTGAGCTTGAAAAGATTACATTGTTTGTACACTTGTTACACGACATGTTATCCCCTCTATCCAACCCTGAACTATATGCCTAGTGACTCAATGTGTACTTTACATGGAATAAAAACATGTTACATAATATGTATTCCAACTATATGCCATGATGTTATATCTAGATCATGTTATGTGATTTGAAATCCCCAAAAACATCAGATATTTAATACATGATGCCTATTTATCCATGGGTTTGTAGTGAATATCACAGGCATACCATGTGGGGTTACATGATATATATAGAATCTATATGTCATGTACCTCATGAAATCATGTACCAATCTAGAAGTTGGAACATGTTATGTAATTACTAAAATTAATGTAAAATCACCCACATGACATGTTGTATTTCTCATTATTCATTATAGTGTAGTTGATCAAACAACACACTATATACCATTTTAGTAACAGAGCACATAACCATGTCTTCTATCTAGAATCTTTAGTATGTTCATATGGTATATCAAATAAATAATCATATATTTGTAATATATTCATGATGATATGAAGTTGAAAAAACATTTTATATATACTTTATGAATTGAAAAAATTAAAAATAAATAAAAAATAAAAAAATAATATTGATAATTATCAATAATGATTTAAACAACTATAAATTAGAATGGGGCCTCTTTGATACCACTTGAAGGTTTTGAGTATAGTGGAATCATGTCAGAAACATGACCAATGATGGGTTTTTATTAGATATAGTTTATAATCCAAAATAATGGGATAGATAATCATTATTTCTAATTAGTATATTCATTGAATCCAGTCAAACATAATCCTAGAACACAGAGTGGAACACTTCAAGGTAAATTTATAATCAATTTAATTAAAAAAACTACATCATTTTTTATATTATTTCATTGATGAATATATTTAATTTTCAAACATCATTCATATTTTATTGTAATGGAGATAATACCTCTAGTAATAATCCACACATGTTCCTTAATCTTTGTATAATGTTGATGAAAATTAAGATTTTATTATGGATGATCCAATCACCTTAGTTTGTTCATCTTGGTCGAAACACAATCCTTCAGGATGGAAGTATGATCTCTATATTCCCGTCATTATTTAGAAGAAGTTAATAAATTGAGGAAATATGTCGGTCTTGTGAGGGAACATAGATACTTTTTTACTAAAAATCCATTTTTTGTGTTTTGAATAAATTTAATTTAATGGTTAATCCTGGAGATTTTCATCATAGAGAGAATTATATGGGGATATGATATATTGTACACAAAAAAGTGATCTTCTATATTCTCTATAATTATATAAGTGAGTATATATGGAGTTGGGGTTTAATAATGATAATTACATAAAGTATATTAATTGAATTATAAACCTTGAATGTTACTTATGTCTATGAAAATTATAATAATATTATTATTAATTTCTTGTGATTATTAATACAAACTAAATATCATTTTTTAAAATAAATAATAACTTATTTATTTAAATTATTGTTATGATTCTATAATTTATATTACCGACCGTATAACTTAACCCAACCAACTTTTTTAGAATTTATAGAATCTTGAATAATAAATGTAATACATTCAATATATATATATATATTAATTTTATTATGAAAAAATATTTATTTAATATTCATGTAACAAAATTTATATTTATTTCTTAATAAATTTTATTTATTACCATGAAAATAAATAAAGAGATAAATAAATATGTCATTTTATGGTCTTATGAATAAATATTTATTTAATATTTATCTCATATATATATGGTGACTAAATATTTTTAATAAATAAATTCTAAATAAATATTATTCTATAGAATTGAGAATAAAATTTATTCCAACTATAAAATTCCAAAATAATTTAACTAATATCAATGGATACACTATGCGTGAGACCTTCTAGGATGCATCCTCAATGGCATTAGGTGGGGTTGCCTAAATTCTAATAGAAACATCTAGAAACAAGTAAAGGAACCCATAAAGGAATAATTTAATGTCACAATAAAAATAACTATATAAAAATGGTGATTTTCTAATTTAATCTCATTGTCTAGATATCTCAAAAAGTATGTTGCGTACTCGTGTCATCTACCTATTTGCTTAATATTTCATTATTTGAATTTTAAAAATGTACTCATCATTCACCAGGGGAAAAAATTTATTGTTATGGATCCATTTCATTCAAAGTGTCTAGATTTCATCTTATATTCTTCTAAGGGAAAACGAATTTATTGATCTATTCATTAATTTCATATCAGTAGTGACACACCCAACATAACCTACTTCATCGTGAACATATGATATCATGGTATTATGGAAAAAAATAATTGTTTATGACTCATGATATGTATAATTAAAAATATCAAGTATAAATATTAAAAAACACATTTTATGAAAATAATATCCAACGAAACATAAATATATAGAATTCCTACTTGTGAGTCTTTTATTATAATACACAATCATATAGACTACCAAGTATTAATTTCAAGTGGTGAATCTTTATCTGTTTATGTGAATTAAGAACTGAATAGCCTGTATCATTTGTGTCCAATCATATGATTTCATTCTTCTATAGGTATTATATATTCTGTAATATTATTATAACACTTCAGGGTTCTCATAATAGTGAGGAACTACTATGAAATTTTGATTCAATATATACTATAAGGGAATTATCACATTATTTTTTCATGGAAGAACAATCATTATATGAAAATATATTTATTAAAATTAATATCGTTGACTATAAAGGTGATAAAAAGTATAATTTATTTAGCTATACGACACTAACTCCAATTAACGAAACTTTGGAGGCTATATTAAGGATTTTGTAGATACATATGTAAGAAAACAAATCCCTATTCAAACCACGAGAGTTTAAAATATTATGTTAAAATATATTTCAGAGTAATCTATTTTTATAACTCTTTTTTTAAGTCTAATTAATCTCAATAAATTTAGGAAAGGTACAACAAAATAGAGGGTAAACAACCACTAGTAAATAATTCTGGGAAAATAGAAACCCTTAATAGTTTGAAAACTGGTCCTATATATATGTGGAGAATAATTAGTAATGATTATTTATTGTTCATAAATTATATAGATAATAAAAATCAGAATCTAGGAATTCATCATATCATACTAGATTATGGAATAAACCGCCAACCAATAGACAAACTTATATTTCAATTTCCCATCTACCATTAACAGAAGATGGAACCCTCATTTAGTTTATGCATATCAATATTTCATTTGAGCATCACTATTGGAATGTTGGTTTGACTGATATTCAGTCCCCATAACCGAGGATCTTTGATTGGTTAGATTTCAACTCTATATAAATAGAATCTGGTTCAGGAACCTTTCCCTATATTCATATGGTACTAGTTGTTCCTAATGAATATTTTCGATTCTTGGATGGATATTTACCGGATAGACATGATAATGTTTTTTCATCACCTCATAAATCCCAAGAGTCAAGTGCATCTTCCACTATAGATGATGATAAAAATGATTATTTTTCTGATGAAGAAGATATCAAAAACACCCATTATAGAAACCCAGGATTAACATACATGAATATCACATTATTTTTTTTTTCAATATTCATCATTTACAAAATTAAATGCCTAAGGATCGTAAAATTTTAGATTCTTTGGAAACCTAAAAAAATCTTCTAACTTCGTGAAAGATATTAAATGTTTCCTATGAATATATCCACCTTTTGCACTTCAACCACAACCCATTATTCATAATATGGGGAAAGGGAACATAAGAAAGGGGTGATAATGGATTCTCAATAATGGTAAATAAAATAGATATACAAGCATAATATGATAATAAGGGTATGAAAAGATGATCTTTATAATCGACTATCATACATTGAATATCAAAGATCATAAACATGGATCATGGAATAAATATTGGAAGTTCATCATTCATGAATCATAAAGGAATTTATAGAATAATTCCTAGAATAATAATATAGGAATAAGAAATATAATTTTTATTAGACGCATAATCACATAAAATGGTTCTCATAGCAGTGAGGGAATCGCTTTCATGGATATATTAGAAATATAGGTTCACTCCCCATACCATATTGGTAGTCATGGTTCACTCCCAACACTATATTAGTAGTCAATGATCACTCAAAAGACTATCATAGTAAGAAGAGTACTTTATTGAACAGAGTTAACTCCCCATTCCAGCCATGTCTATCTCATGAGTTATAAATCTTTAACCAATTCATTATAGGGATATATAGGTCCCACCCATATCATAAACAAATCATACATATGTGTGCCACAAGATCATAAACAATCATATTATAACCCATGAAATGAAATGGGTATTATAAACATGTAATCGTATCATAAATTATAGAAAATGATACAAGTTTAATAATCATTTCATCAAAATCATAACCCATGAAATGAATCATGTTTTAAATGAATATAACCCATGAAAGAGAAACAAGTTTCATAAACATCATTCCATCAAAACATAAACCATTCTAAAAAATAATATGAATTGAAACATTGAATCATTTTCCCAAAAATAAATTTGTAACACCAAAAGATATCATTTTTTATTGGAAATAATTATTAAATATATTTTAGAAATCTTTCATGAAGAAAATATCCTTTCTTCATAATAAAACGTTTTTTAAAACATAAAAAAAAAATTGAAAACATTTTCTTTTAAAATAACTTTTAAAACATATAAATGGAGTTTTGAAAAACCATAAAACCTTTTTAAAAAAAATTCCTTGAAAATGAGATTAAAATAAAATTTAAAAACATTTTTGAAAAAATTTACGATATCATTTTTGAAAACACAGTCTTTGATTACAATTGATTTCTGACTGAAGAGAGAAATACTATCATATTTTCTTAAAAGCATTTTCCTAATATCTCTCTTACCAAAGAGTGGGAAAATGGTAATAATATGTGTATATAGCTTGACTATATAGGAGAGAAGAAAAATTATGATATTTTCTGATATATAGATCATAATAATTAATCAATGGAAGCATAATTATAAAAAATCATGATAAACGATTAGATTATCTCAATAACATATTCCCACATGGTAACTTTAAATCATACTCCCCATGTAGGAAAATGAAATCACATAAAGCTTAAAATATAGATAGAATAAGTAGATTCATGATATAAGATGTCAAATGGTATTATATACATCTCCAAAAATAATGTATGTGTATAACAAAACATGTGTCCTAAAGAAGGCAAATTGAGACAAAACTATCTTACCGATTTTGAAATTTTTGAAACATAAACCCCATGAAATAAAGATCAAAAAATTTATATTTAAATAATCATAAATTTAATAATAATAATCATATAATATATTCATTGGAAGTATATACCAAACACAAAAGAAAAGAGTGGTGAATATGGCATGTATCTCACAAATATAAAAAGTGAGATGAAATTCCCTTTCCTTAGGTCTTGACTCTCATCAAACTTGTTCAAACATCCTTTATAATTAGTATAATTTAATGATAAATATATAACAGAAAAATATTCATATTTATAATACCATATATTATTTACATAAGACATTATATCACCAATTTATTATTAAATCCATGTTAAATTTATGTTTCGGGTGATAATCGCCTTGTTTTTCATACATGTTTTGACTTATTATTCATAGTATTATTACATAAATCATGATTTAATTATTTACATAATTTAAAACATGTTATAAATATCATATATATTCATTATATATATATATAATATGCAAAAGGTATAAATATTAAACTAAATACATTGTTTATGGAGACGGTGGGTCATATGTATGAATGAACGTTGTTTCTGTTTACTTATCATATTAAAAGAAAGAAATTAAATGAAATTTATGTATATATATGTAACATAATTAAATTTTAATTATTATTTTATATATTTCATACGTTTTTACTAGAAAAATCCTTAAAACATTCCACGTAAAGTGTGAACAAGTCACATCACTTTGAGGAGGCGTTAGTCCACCCATGCACAAATGATGTTATCGTATATCTCTAATATGGAAAACATGTAGGTATTATTAATAATAAAAATTAAATAAAAAAAATACTCCATAAATATCATATATAGGTTATAAAAATATATTTTAAATCATAATTCCCACATATGAGAGGCAGTTAAGGAAGAACGAACAACATCATTTTGTGAGGTGGTAAATCACCTTACACAAGAATGGTAAGTTTGTTACCAATTTAAATTATGTGTGTGTAAGTATATATAGAAACCTTTATATAATAACATTTAAGTTTATTAAGGATCATTATATTATTATGTAAGAAATTAATTAGAAAAATTTTAGTGGTGGGGAAATAAAATAATAAAAAAGGAGTTTGAAGAATAATGTTACCTCTTCTTTAGGTAACTCCTTTTGGTTTTCACCAAATGTATTTTTGGGTTGGATTTATTCCCAATGTTCGGATTCAAGTAAGAATTGAGGTAATTTAAGAAATTATTTGAGAATATTTTAGGTGAGCCAAAGGGCATTATAGGTGTGAGGAAGTGGGAAGGGTGAGTACTATTTTATATTGGAGGAGGAGTGACATTCTTGTAAATTTTTTAAAAGATAATTATACCCACATTTTTTCCATGGAAACTGGATCCAATAATTGAAAATATTCTATAAAATGGATTATATGGTATAAATATGGCCATCAAATGGATTTTTTTACAATTTTATTGGTCTTTCTATGTCTTAATTTTAATGTTCAGTCCTTTGTTAAGCTAATTTTTCTCTTAATCATTTTAACTAATTTTAATCACATTCACTATTATTTTTGGTAAAAAACTATTTTGAACTTATTAAAAATTATCTATTTTTATTATTCAAATATTGAATCCATTTTTACTAATTAAAATCCTATAAGTGGAAGAAATTAATTCAAAATTAATCCCACAGATCAGACAACACTATGAGTTTTTAAAGAAAAAAAGTTCTAATGTTTTCTAAGTGTTTATATCCAATTTTAATGTGTAATTGGATAAAATTAACTAAATTGGATTAATTTATTGATATTTGATCTAATTATACTTAAAAAAATTATAATATAATTTAACTATATAAATAAATTAGATGAAAAACAATTTTGAATTAAAATTTAGTATTTTTCACTATTCATCTAGAAATTATGTTTCTCTAAAAAATCATAAAAATTCACCCTAATATAATTTCAACCTTATGAATGAAAAAATTAAGTTTATTTTATCAAATTATATTTCCAAAATAGTATAAAATTAATTTTACTTTTTCTCAAAAAAGGTCATTTAAAGAAGTTCATTGGAGAAAAAATTATTTTTAAACATATAAAGACATTACCAAAAATTATAATTTTCAATATCAATATGATTTATTTACATAGAAATTTATATATATTATTTAAAAATTTGTTATTACTATTCATATTATGATGTTTAACCACTAGTTTATATCTTATTATGTTAAATACTAATATTATTAATATATATATTTTTGTTTGGTAAAACTCGATCTTGCGTGTAACACAAGTAATTGAGGAAATTTAGTCTTTCATGAAATTTAATATAATATTAGGGTAACATGTAGAGGAAGATAAAATTAATTTTTTTAGTGCACAATTAACTTGGTCATACGTATAATGCAATCCAACCAAAATACTTTAATATAAAATAAACTATTTTTATTGTTGCTTAAAATGAAAACTATCAAAAATATTAAATTAATTCAAAAAATATATTTCAAAAAATCTCAGGATCTTATATTATACCCCCCGTAAAATTAAATTCCCCCTTGTAATTTTTCTGGTTTTTAGAGGATTAATACTTCAAAGTTCCTTTTATAGAAACCCACCTCGTAAAAATGAATACTAAAAATTCATTTTAAAAATGTAATTTTCGAAACATAAAAGTTACCCAAAGTAACATATAACTAGGTTTCCTAATATTATAGAATTGGTGGTATGTGAAAATATGGGCTTGTAATAGAAATATAACTATTAATTTCTGATGGATATTGATAGAGAACATTGATCAGTTGAAGTGGGTGATCAAAAAACTGTAAATCAATGATGATCTAAGGGACTATGAGATTCATCAAAAATAGAGGTTCTAGGATAAATATTTTTCAATATCTTTTTCCTGTGTCTTATTAATTCTTTTACTATCTAGGAAAGAAGGCAATATACTTACTTGATTACATTCCTTTTCATATGTACTATCTCAGCTATTGGTTTTTCCTTGATCAATTCCCACTTTGTCTCTTACCGTAGAAAATAATGGTGATTTATTCATTCCTGAAGAAATAACATATCCTAAGATCCATAAATATAATGGTAATTTATTACATATTCCTTTACATAACATCACATAAAATTGTTTAGAAAAGGTTATCTAACATACATAAATCCTATCATGGTGAGATATTACTTTAATCTCACAGACATCATCTGAGGTTTAACTTAATCCCTTCCAAAGATGTTAAACCTTATAACTATTCCAGACAATGAAAATACAAAACATTAGAAATAGGTTCATGAAATAAAATTATCATTGATCCCCCATATATCATAAATTATCTCATTGTTTTTGCATTCCAAACATGTGAATACCCTCATCGTATATTCTATTGAAACTTGGAAATAACCTAAATTACCATTAATCCTTTTTGAAAACATGCATGCTTACATATTCCAAGAGTTACTAGATATATTACCTAAATCCATGAATTTTAAAACTACATCCATGATGAAATTAAATACCTTTTCAACAAATCCTTATTTTCTTCTAAGTTCAATGATACTATCCAATTTACTTAATCCAAATCAATCATCTCTTTATCCAAGCTAAACACAATTTTCTCATCATATTGAACATGTTAAGGGTTGCCTTAACTTAATCAAAATATACCTTTTATAATTCTTAATCACCATTAAAAATATCCTTTTTAATACTTGATGAATGAACTATACAAAAAATACTTATATATTTCATGACCCTTATAACTTAATCTTTGAATTCCAAAATATAAATACATAATTCATCAAAAATTATTTATATACAATTACTTAGGCTTTGTAATCTTACTCATTGAAAAAAATTACCTATAAAATGAAATATGATTCATATATTTATATTCCTCAACCTCAATATAATAATTCTTCTTACATTTAATGTAAAAAATAATGGAAGAACATTCCATACCTTTCACAAGTCATTTGCGGTCCATTTATCTTCAGCATTATAACTAATAACGATGCAACCTTACTCATTATATTTATATGATTTCTACATGGGAAATCTATATTCCTAATTCTCATAATTTCCACATATGAGACATCTAATATTAACCATGTTACTTCATGTTCTGACTATTGAATACAACCAGAAATCACAGGGTGAGAAACATATGTCCTAGAATAAAACCATTAAATAATGAAAAATTACCTATATAATGTCTAAATTATGACCACTTCCATAATCTATAACACCTAAGGTTTATCATAGGTTGTTAATATACAACATATTTTTAAATAATTCATGATGGTTCATGAAGAGTTTTTGAATTCCCAATGTATATCCCCAAAGAGTGTCAAAAAAGGTGTGAAACAAGGACAAGTGTCGTGTACCAGGTGATGCTGAGTCGGACCAATGCACCTTGTTAGAGTTGTTACTCCTAGGTACATATGTGAGTGAGCCACATTAACTTTTAGAATACAGATTGGGATTTATTTCATGTAAATCACTCACTCTATCCTTTCCCTGATAATCTAGGACATATAACCATACTTTTCTTTATCTTTATACTTATCATTAGAGATATTACTAGACATATCCTTGGAAATATCCATAAGGATATTAATAACGTTTCTCATATGAGTTTCCTAGGGTTGACTAAACATTTCTTTTGATACCAGCTATAGAGTCTTAGGCTTAACATGCATGGAAATTATATCATTTTAGATTAATATTCATCATATTAAAAAATTACATTCCCAAGGACCGTAATAGTTTAGTGTCTTTGAAAACATGGAACAAAATATTATAACTTGGTGAAAGATATTCAATGTTTCCCACAAAGATATCAACATTTTTTACTTCTGATTAAAATTTTTCTTCATCACCTGGGGAAAGTAAACATAAGAAAGGGTTGGGATCAGATGCTCAGTAAGGGTAAATAAAAGTGATGCATATTCATAACATTAGTATAAGTGTATAATAATATGATCATAACAATAGAATATAATACCATGGGATCATGTAATAAAAATTGGTTGTTCATAATACATGATTAATTATAGAATTAAGAGAATAATTCATGAAATCATAACATAAGAAGAAGACATAGAATTTGTGGAATGCATGTAAGCACATAACATTATTTCTATAGTAGTCAATGCATCACTTCCATGGCCATATTTTTAGTATGGTTTCACTCCCCATAATATCTTAGAGGTGATGGTTCACTCCCTATACCATCATAGTGGAAATAGACCTTTACTGGACTAATTTCACTCCCTATTATATCCACATATATCTCATGAGATATAAATATTTACCCAATGCATTGGGGGATATATAAATCTCACCCATATCATAAATAAATCATAAATATGAGTGTCATAATATTATAAACGATCATATAATACCCCATGAAATGAAATGGGTATCATAAACATGTAATCATATAATAACCCATAGAAAAAGATATAGTTTTCATAATCATTTCATCAATATCATTACCCATGAAAAGAAGCGGGTTTCAAAATCATATAACCCATGAAAGTGAAATAGGTTCCATAAACATCATGCCATTAAAACATAAATCATTTAGAGAAAGGGTGTGAATAATATTATCCCCATAAAAGAACTTGTATCATAAATGGATGTCATATTATATGGTAAATAATTTTTATATAATTTTTAAAAACCTTTCTTGGAGAAAATATCCTTTCTTCATTAAAAATATTTTTTATAAGACAAAACCTTTTTGAAAACCTTTTTCTTAGAAAATATATTTTAAAACTTATAAATGAAGATTTTAAAAACCATGAAACATTGTTAAAATACTTATCCTTAAAAATAATGTTAATATATTATTCAAAAAAATTGAAAACATTTATGATAACATTATTGAAAACAAAGTTTTTGATTATATCTGATTTCTAATCAAAGATAGAAATACGATCATATTTTCTTTAAAAAATCCTTAATATATTCTATACCAAAGATTATAAAAAATGGTAAAAAATACCTGGATATTTCTTTAATAAATAATGTATAATAAAATTCATGTTTTTTCTTGATATATGTATCATAATATTTCATCAATGGAAGCATAATTATAAACAATACTCATAAATGATGATATTGTTTCAATAAAATATTTCTACATGGTAATTTTGAATCACACTCCCCATGTAAGAAAATGAAATTAAATGAATATTAAAATATCATGAAAATAATTAGAATCATGATATTATATTTCAAATGGAATTATATACACCTCGAAAAATAATGTAGTTGAATAACAAAACATGTGTCTCAAAGAAGGAAAATTGAGACAAAACTATCTTACTGATTTGGTAATTTTTGAAACATAAACCCATGGAAATAAAAATCATATAATTTATATCTAAATATGAATAAATCTATGAATACTAATCATATAATAAATTCATGGGAAGTATATAAACCACTCAATATAAAAGAGTGGTGAATATGGGATGTATCACCCAAATATAAAAAGTGAGATGAAATTCACTTACCTTATGTCACGAATCTAATTGTAATAGTTAAAAAATCTTATATAATAATTATATATTGATTATAAATCTATTAAATAACCATATTAATATATTTATAATACCATAAATTATTTAATTTAGAAATTATATTACCTTTTTATTATTAACACAATGTTAATGTTACGTTTCAGGTGATAATCACCTTATTTTTCATAAATGTTTTGATTTATTATTATTAATATTCTTACATGGATCATGAATTAATTATTTATATAATATAAAACGTGATATAAATATCATATATATTCATTATTAATTTATTTATAATAACCACAAAAGATATAAATATTAATCAAAACACACTGTTCATGGAGACGGTTGGTCTTACCTACGGATGAACGTTGTTTCTGTTTACTTATTGTAATCAAAGAAATAAAGTAAATGAAATGTATGTATTTATATATAACCTCATTAAATTATAATTATTATTTAATATATATAATATGTTTTTACTAAACTAATCCTTAGTACATTCAATGTAATGTTTGAACGAATCACATCTCTTTGAGGAGGCGGTAGTCCACACGTCGACAAATGAAGTTATCATATATCCACAATATAGAAATCATGAAATTATTGATAATATAAAAAATTCAATAAGAATAAATAAATCATAAATAACATATATATTTTATAAAAATATATTTTCCATCATAATTCCCACACATGGGAGGTGGAAAAGGAAGAATAAACTACATCGTTTCATGAGGTGGAAATTCATCATGCACAAGAATGGTAAGTTTGTTACCCATTAGATTGAAGTGTGTGTAAGTGCACATAGAACCATTAATAAAAAAATATATAAGTATATTTGGGATACTTATGTTATTATTTAATCAAGTGATAATAATAATTGAGGTGGTGGAAAAATAATATAAAAGAAAGAAGCTTGAGGAAGGTTGTTACCTCTTCTTTGGCTACCTCCTTTTGGTTTGTACCAAAGGGATTCCTTGATGGGATTTATGCCCAAAGGGAGGACTAAAGGATTAATGGAATTAATTTTGGATATTATTTGACCATATTTTAGGAAAGAAAAATGGATTTAGATGTGTGAGTAAGTGGGAAAGGGTGAGTTCTTTTTTATAGTGGAGGAGGAGTGACATTCTTGTAAATTTTTGAAAATAGAATTCTACCCAAAGTTTTCCCATGTAAAGTGGATCCAATAATAAAAAAATTATATAAAGGTAGTATATGGTCTATATATTTCCATAAAATATAATTTTTTAGAAGGTTAAATGGAGTTTTGGGTCTTAAGTTTTGGGTTTAGTCATTTGTTAATCTAATTTTTATCTTAATCATTGTAATTAATTTTAATCACTTTCACTAATATTTTTTTCTCAAAAATTAAGTTGAACTTATTATGAATTTTAAATTATTATGATTAAAAATATTTAATAAATTTTTACAAATTAAAAACACACATATGTGGAATAATTTAATTTAATATTAATCCTGCATATAGGATGACACTGGGGGCTTAAAAAGTGAAAAATTTCAAAAGTTTACTAAGTTTTTATATCCAATTTCAATGTGAAATTGGTTCCAAGACCTAAATTTTTTTAATTTGTGTATAATTTATATAATTATACTTGAAAACCAAACTATAATATAATATATCTATATAGGTAAATTGGATAAAAAAGATATTTTCAATTAAAATTCAGTATTTTTCACTATTTATCCAAAAAATGAAGCTTCTCAGAAAAATATCAAATATCCAAAATAAGATAATTTAGAAATTATGAATTGAAAAATGAAGTATATTATATCAAATTAAATTTCTAAAATTTTCTAAAATTAATTTTATTGTTGCTCATAGAACTACATAAAAAGGTATTCATTTGAAAAAATAATATTTTTAAACACATAAAGACTTTACAAAAAATTATAATTTTCATTATACATATGTTTTATTTATATAAAAACATTATAAATAATATTTTGAAATTATTTATTATAATTAATATTAATATGTTTAACTTTTAGTTTATATCTTATTAAATTAAATAATAATATTTTAAATAATATATTATTGTTTTTGTAAAACTCGGTCTTGAATGTTACGAAATCTATCGAGGAAATTAGGTCTTGCATGTATTGTAAGATAACCTTTGTGTTCCATGTATATAAATCTAAAATTTATGTTGTGTGTATTTCATGATTAACATGGTGTTGTGTATAGTGTAAACCAAACATAATGACTTAATATAAAATAAACTATTTTTAGTGTTGCATGAAATGAAAAATATAAAAAATATTAAATTAATTAAAAAATATATTTAGCAAGATCTCAGGGTGTTACACACCTCAAAAAATAGTGCAAGGTGATTCAGCCACCATTGATAAACTCTAATAGGATAATTTGGGTATAAAATAGGACTCCGGACCAACACTAATCAATGTGGTCTTGATCCATGATGAATTAGAGGATTATATTTCTTTATTTAAACAACACTAGGATGTATTTTCATAGAATTACATTAGAATTACTAGGATATATCGGAAGGTAGTTACTCAACACATGGGTATTTTATAAAATCCCATTGATTATAAACAATTTTAAAGAAGTATTAATCCACCATATGTGACTAAGGGGGAAGCTAAAGTGGATAAGATGATCATGGAAAATTTCATCTGAGTAGTTCAATACTTGGAATATATTCCCATCATTATACTTGTAAATATGATGAATGAGAATAATAGAGAATTCACTGACTTCATAGGTATAAATTTTCACTACCCAAATTATTTCTTAACCACCATCATACAATTTTTGATCAATGGAATGGAAGGTTTTTAGGCCTCTCAATCATGTATGGGTATTATAACTATAATCAGATTTGAATGGACCCAAAATATAAAAACCTATTGTGCTTTTGGAACCCCAAGTTTTATAATATTACTAAGTAATTCCTTTTTTATTAAATCATGTAAGCACAACCTATAAACATTTCATGCACCCATTTTTAAATTCATTTATATAGATAATGGTAATGATATATTGATGATCAGGTGGTAAAATCACACCACTGTTGTGACCACCTCACTAATATTGAGTCAATATTTAGTAATTTATTTTAATATAAGGTGAAAATAAATCTATTTAAATATACTTTGGAATGACATCCTAAAACTTCCACCACTTCATGGTTTTTTATCATAGTATTGAGGAAAATCCTAAGGGAAATTGGAAATACATAGAATTTCCCAGAAAACCCTCTAAGAATATAGATGAATATAGGAATGTGTCACATACATTAGTCTCTATATATCCAATATCATCAAAAAAATCTCCTTTATAAATCTCATGATGAAAGGGGATACCTACCCTTGAAATGAATATTAACATAAGTCCTTTAATTATTTTGAAAATTAACTTCTAAAACCTCTAGTATTGATATTTCACATATACGTAAAGCGCCTCATTATCAATGGGGAATCCTTTGAGTAATTAATAGGTTCCTTACCGAATCAAAATAATGAAGTAGGTGGGTAAAGTAGTATCTATTATCATAATTGGAGAATGTTAGATGTCGATATCCATTATTCTGAAATCAAGAATAACTACACTGTGTTGGTATTTATGGTGTAGAATCTAAAATATTATTTGTAGAATCATAAGTTATATGTAATATACTGTATTAATTCATTTAAATATGTCCTCAATCATTCAATTCTAACTTATTTTTTGGTATAATGGGTAATCATTATGTAGTAGTGTGATATTCAATTTATGTTGAATAAATTAATCAATCAAAAGGGAATGGTGTATTTTATTATGGAATTACCTAACATAGGGGATTATTCATTCAAATAAAGATCCTTTATGAATAAGTATTCTATATATATATATAATATAATAATCCTCAGTGATGTATATAAATGGTACTTCTCATAGTCCAAAGTGATAATGATGGAAGAACTAAAACTTGATTGGTTTGGTTTGGGGATTGTAATCATCTCTATAAAAAGCCCATTATTCCATATTACATCCTACCATTAGAAGTATGTACTAATAATAAAGTGGAATACCAAGCCCTAATCACTATCATGGAATTTTCCCTACAAATACCAACTTCCTGATTAGACATCAATGGAGATTCATATATAGTAGTCAAGAAAATCAATGGTAATTATGCAATAAATATGTAATATTTGATTCTATTTATTGACTATATATAAGGATTTATGGATAATTTTACCTTGAAATATACACTATCCCATTTTTTACAATGTGGCTATACCCTTATAATACCTATATCAAAATGAAATATCATTTATATCACTCACAACAAGGTGGTATATTTTTTTATTAGTAATAATATGGACGAAATAAATGAAATTAGTACTAGATTGGAATAAAGTGAATCCTCACCCCTATCAACTGATGGTGAAACCAGATGGATGAATCCTTTTGTTGATAATTGAGAAAATGGAGTTATTCGATATAATCAGGACCTCAAGGAACAAATTTATAAATGTGAAACAAATCTCATCATTTATGATGGCTCAAATTCCTAGAAGGTCCTCTATAAATGAAGATTTTATAGATCCATCCTTAGATAAATTGAATTATGATAGACTTACATTATTATACAGGAATTCCATGAAGGAATATATGGTTCCCATTAGTTATAAGCCAAGATCTTTCATATAATCAAGAAACATTGGTACTTATAGAGAATTTGGATACAAGAATACATGGAATTATTAAAGAATATTCATTCTTTTCAAATATATTCAATATTTATTAATCAAACCATGACTTTATTTCACACTTATGAATACCCATTTCCATTCACTATATAGGGATAGATGTCATGGTTTCATACCCTTTATACATAAACAATTAGTTTTGATTTTATTCATACTATTACCGAATTCTTTTCAAAATGTGATAAATTTTCTCAATTTATGGAAGTCTGAATAGGTGTTGTAATAAACATCTTAAAATCCAAAATCATCACCATATTAAAAGTTTCAAGACACACCCCCACTAGTTCCTTTTCCTAATATGATAATGAAAATGAGATTTTCCCCTCACATCCAGATCCAATAGGCCACAAGATAACGAATAACACAAAGTATATAAAACGTTTTGGAGGCATTGACTTTAACATCCCAATAATATATTATTTATTCACCAATTAACTCCATAATAATAAATAGACAAATGTAAATACATTTAATTTCATATAATTCTTGGCTAAAGTACTATCCATGAACACAATAAACCCTAAAAGAACCACTATTATCTAGTATAACCCATATCATTCTCTAAATAACACCTATGAATCTGAAAAATAGATTTATTTATATGGGTGAGAAAACAATTATACCCGGTAGGATCCTCCCTAAAACCTCTTGTGTAAATTTGTAAGAATCATACTTAATTACCAATGAATAATTGGTGATATAAAATAATTAACTAAATCAAGTTAACTATATTCTATCCTACTAAGGCTCTCTCACCATATAACTCATAAAAATTGGTATCATAATAAAAAATGTCATATATAGATTGAAAGTTCCCCGCATCCACTCTCTCACTGAACTAATCATCCTAAACCCCAATGTCTTATATCTTGGTGAGCATATCACAAATATAATCCATAATTCTAATCTATAAAAACACACAATAGCC
Source organism: Viscum album (assembly GCA_963277665.1). Lineage (NCBI taxonomy): Eukaryota > Viridiplantae > Streptophyta > Magnoliopsida > Santalales > Viscaceae > Viscum > Viscum album. The sequence goes on from OY728151.1 coordinate 1,999,035,903, forward strand.
ACATCAATATAATCTATGTAACATCACCATCACATCTCCATAATCATGTATTAAGACCAAGATTCATTTCAACGTATGTAAATATAAAGTCAACGTTAATCCATTAAAACTTGTGAATCAACACATATATAAAAATAGTAAACCATTACAACCTATAAAATTTTATATGATATAACCATCACTATCCACTTCCCCTATATACATGTATGTCATGTCCTCTAGTAGTTATAGCTCCTATATGTACACAAACTATAACCATAAGGCCCCAAACAAGGGATATTCCAACACACTTACTATGTCTACAAGAGATATCAAGGTAGGGAGTAGTCATACATCCCTATCATTGACAACATAGATATTGGTAGAACAGCAAAAATCCATTGTCAAATATGGGAATCTGTCATGTAATCTGACTAGGGTGGAGAAAAATAAGAAATAATAGAACATAATGAATATCATATCACATGACCATTATAAGGGAAACAATCTACTCTAGTACTTACACTATAACTAACATATGACATTAAAATATAGATTCCATAACTAAAGACAAGAAAGTTATAAAAAATTACGAACACATTCATCAAGGTTTGTTACTAACACCAATCATTATTTATTAACTAATTACAAATCATCTTATAACATACAATCATAATTTCTAGAGTAATTCACATTGATCATTTAATTCCAAGGTGATTTATTCAAGATATTAATTTTATTATTTTGTATCCATTCTCCTTTTTTATTAATTCACACAATCCATTGTTTCAACTTATTAATATATCATAATCATCACTGAGGTTCAAGAACTATACAACCCTTAATTAATTCCTCAATTACTACCATATGTGATCCCAGGTACTAAGAAACAGTTATTCATACTTGAAACAATGATATACCTATTATGAAATATAAAATAAGTGAAAATAAATATGCATAAATAAACCAAGAATGTAACCCAACTTGATCCAACCACCCCAATGACATTCCAAGTACTTTTCCATATCATCCACACTATCCCACCGTCAACCTCATCAATCATGCCCCACGAAAAAATCAATATAATCTAACCTTGACCATATCAACCAACATAGAATTGGTATTCAATTTAAATATATATATTTTTAAAAGTTATAAAATATGTAAATATAGAATAAAATCATATTTATAGAATAAAAATATCAATAAGAAATAAATACTACTTCAATTGATACATACAATCTCATAGAAAACAAGGTACAATTATAGTATTCTATTAATATTTATGATAGAAATCATTATATTTCATTAAAATATTAATTAATTAATTTTGAGAATGTTTTAGAAATAAATTAAGCATAATTTAATTGCATATATTGGTAGAATTAATCATCCAAATAATATTATCTATGCATCACATTATATTGTTAATAATTTGTAAGAAAGAGTGACAATATCAATGAATACTCATTTATTAGTCTCCATGAATTACTATATTTAGGTTTTTAAATAAATTTTAAGCATTTAAAAAATGTAAGGGTACATAAATGATCAAAATAATATATCATCAAACTATTTATAAAATATCATGATCCTATATCGTGAATTAAACAAAATGGCATGTGAAGATACACTATCCTATTTAATTTCACTAATTCTAGATTATTATATTTGGTAGTAAAATCCCAAATATTTTACTTATATAAATCTAATTTTAGTTAATCCCACCATTAAACAAAATAAAAAAAGAGATTTCTCAAATCCCTTATATCAAGATGAATCCTCAATGATCACCGAACATGTACAGAAAGATAGGAAAAGAAAAATAATATGAATCCTGAAGATGAGCCCATGAATCCTAAGGTAGTCTCCCAAATAGTAATAATATATAAATAATTAATAATAAACCCATATAAATATGAGTAATAGTTACTACTATGTATCAGAATAATATAATAGAAGAAGAAAGACAAAGTAAAAGTGGAAAAGAGTTATGTCTTAGATTAAATGTAGTAATTACACAAATGAAAGGACTAAGGATCAATAAAAAAGTCTGAGGTTCATAAAAAATGTTCTCAATTCTTCCTAGTGTTTGATAAGAGGATTAGTATGGATTAATTCATGTGGAACCTAAAATTTATAAAAAAAATATAAGAATCACAACATCATAGTGTGATAGGGACTAATCATGTTGTAATAGTCCAAGATCCGATGATCATGGAATGATATCCTCACACAAATCCCTATGTTTCTCATGGTCCTCCATTTATTCATTTGAAACAAGTAGGATGGTGGAATTGTTATTTTTTTCATGCCATAACATTATATCCCCCATAGATTAATTTGAAACTCTTGGAGTTCTACCTCATCAAGACCAAACCCCTAACCAAACTCATGTCATGGCCCCAAGCATCACAATGTAATGACTCTAGAATAGGAATCACTAAAGAATACCTCTATCATAAACTAATGATACACATACCTCATTTCATGATAATAAAAATATAAAAAGGAAATATAAATGATTAAATAAATACATAAGGGTTTCCTACAATATGTAAGGATCTTCCCTTTTCTAAAATTTAATTTAGGACTTGTCATGCTATGACCAAATCCCGTCATGCAATTACCATACTTCCAACCTAAAATAGTGTGGTTCCAAACACCCACAACATATTCCCCTAATCCATGACTCAATGTCACCCCATTCAATGAACCATAATAATAAAATGAAATCCTTCACTATATAGTTTACTAGAAAACAATATAAACTCATTCCCTCTCTCACAAGAGTACTATAAAATATCCTCAGAATCCATTACCACCAAATAAATGATATAATAATAGTTTCATAAAATCTTTCCCCTTATTTAATATTTAATTAAAGTTATGATATTCCTCGATAATCAAAATAAAACCAGGGAAGGAAGTATAAAGGTTTCATTAAACAGACACTATATGAGATATATCTCTAAGATCTTTCAATAATTAGAGAATAAAAAACTCATAATATTTTACATATATAAAATCACATAGCATTATCAATAATTTCATCAATCAATCAATGGTTATACATATCTTATTAGTGGAACGATCATAAAAAAATATTGATATTTAGAATTTATATTTGATTCATGTTCTCTGGTACACTTTTCTAAGTCATCGTGTCACCATAAAATACGAACAAAAGAAATAAATTTTCTATTAATCACCTTCTCCTGATGGTTCTAATTATCCAAAGGATTCTCTATGAATGTTTCATCATCATAAAACTCCAAATATTCTCTATTAATGACATGAGATTGTTCAATAAGATACAAAAAAATATAAAACATATAGAATACATCCTGGATTAAATCATTATATAGAGGGAGAGGCAATTGATATTTATCTTCACTGGCATGATCCAACACCTCAAATAGAAAAATAAAATAGGGAAAATATTATATCCATTGTAACACCTCGAGATTTTATGAAAAATACTTCATTGATGTCTTTTGTTGTGCACCACATCAAAATTAGATTGTGCTATACACAACACTATATTATCTTGTATTATACGCAAACACTATTCCTGGCTTGTGTTGTACGCAAGAGCAACCTTCCTCAATAGCGTGTGTTGTACGCAATACTATGTTTCACTAAACAACAATATATTATTATAATATTATTATGATCTAGCCGTTATGAATAGTAGTAACTACATTTTTAATTTTATGACATTATAATTCATCTTACACATTTTATAGAACATGGTATGAGAACAAAATAATTTTTTCGGGTAAAATAAGTATTTTTCAAAAAATGCAGTTCTGTCGCCTTTTGATAGCGCAACCACTTTAAATATAGTTTTTGATATGTTTATATGTTCAATTTGACAAATAAAACATATTACTTAGAATCAGGATATAAAAATTTACTTTGGATTAATATTTGAGATTATTCTGATAACCTTCATATTTTGATGAATAGTAAAAATACGATAAATTTTAATTAAAAAAACTTTTTTCCATCGAGATAATTTATATGGTTAAATTATAATATTTAATGGTATTAAATTATAAATAAAATATGTTTTTCCCATTTAATATAGTGTAAGTCATTATCATTAATTTTATATTGAATTCATAGGTAAAAACATTTCAATCTTTTGCAACGTTTTAACTTTTAAAACTTGTTTTATCAACAGCGGGATTAATTTTAAATTAAATAATGCCACTTTTTTATTTTGATTTTGAAAAAATGGATTCCATATTTGGAATCAGTAGGTCCAAATTATGTTAATAGGCTACTTTTTATTTTTAGGCATTATGAATAGTAACTACGGTAAGTTTTATTTACTACAGTTAAACGTAAATCGGGTAATTTAGAGTAAAAATAAGATTACAAAATTACCCTAACACATGACAAACTTATATTGGGTTAATAAAAGTCGACACATATCACCTAAGGGTCATAATATATTCATTTCATGGAATTTTAACCATGAAATGGATGTAATTATTATTTAAACTAAAGAAAGTGACAACATGTCACTCTCTTATATCTTATAAGTGTAAAAATTTTAATTTAGTGATGAAATTCAAAAAACATAGAACATAAATAGTCACCAGAAAGATAATAAAACTATATACATCATATTTTTATTTATAATTTTTAGGGATTAAATAATTATCATTAACGGTGACACATTAGTGATGCAGAAATTGTTTATTTAGTGAAAAATCAATAATACAATTTCTATTAAACTAATAGTGACCATAAAAGGCACAAAAACCTGACTGAAACATATTGGTCATGTATATGTAATCCATAAGAATACAATGGTCTAATATTTGACCATTTGGTTCCTTATAAAATCCATTATGATACTTATATTTTTTTATTTTTAAATGATGTCAAAGATGTCACCTTCATAATTTAATAAAAATAACAATTTAAATTTTGTGATTTTAAGATGATAAATTCGAGTAAAAATATTATTATTAAATTTATTATATTTATCTTCATTATAGGAATTTTTTTAATTTTTATTCAACAAATAAGTATATTAAATAATTAAACCATAATGTTGTGGTAATTAATTTATTAAGAGAAATTCCAAATAAATGGTTTTAAAAATATTAAAATAAATAATATATGAACAAATTAATGTGCTCAATTAATTTTTTATATTAATAGGACATGTTGGGAATCTATTAAATATTTTGGATCGAACATGTCTTTTGTGTTGATTTTTTTAAATTCAAATAAATGAATAGTGTTAAAATTGACACTATTGTTATTTTATAAAAATAACATATTATAAAATTGTTTAAAAATCACAAAAATATTTAAAAATTATAAAATGAAATTTATATTGTCTAAAATTTCATAAATTATCCAATTACGGACAATTCACAACACATAATTAATTATTTACAACAATTTAAAATTTACAATATTATTACCACAAATATAATTAAATAGACTAAATAAGGATAAATCAAGTTGATAAGGTATAAAATAAATTACCAATATGTTTAAATCTTATTGGTTGATGCTATTACAACCTGATATTATCTAATATTAGGATTTTAGTCATTTTTTGAGGTTTTTAAGTGGGTTTTGATTTTATTATAAATTTATATTTTAGAGGTTTTCAAAAGTGCCCCTCTCTTCTCTTATAAAAGGGAACCTCCTCCCTCTCCTCCTCACACCTCTTTGAGTCTTCTATCTCGACCAAACCCTGCAAATTTCTCTTCTCCACTTCTCTAGAAAAATACTAGAGGTCCTGGTCTTCTTCAAAGACCAACTTTAGTGCCCTAAGAGGAGGTTTAGAAGAGGCGCATCAAAGAAGAGGTAATATGCTTTACCGATTTTTTCAAATTCATTTCTTCTTCTACTTTCTCTGCTTTTGTTGTTTCATAATAAAGTAAAAACATCAGTATCACTCATATACTGAAATGTTATTATAAATATGAACCAATCCTATTTCACCTTCTATCCATCTTACGGAAAATGAAATCATCACGCGTGCGTACGTACGAAATACTGTCTCCACGTCGTGGTGTAATCTGTTTTTCCACCTCCACCTTACGTGGATGGGTATAATGGTGGAAATAATAACAATATATGATTATTATAACATGATACTAATTCTGAGAGATTATATAATCCACTCCAATACCATTCAACAATTATGGGAACGATATCATCGCCCGTGCGTACGTACGGATTACCGTCTCCACGATGCGATGAGATTCATTTTCCTTGTTAACCATTCCAGAATGATTATAAAATATATATATAATAAATAATGATGAAATTTATGACATAATAATGTTACTGGATTTATATATATATATATGTGTGTGTGTGTGTGTGTGTACTCTACTTACTTCCATTCAACTCAGTAAGGTAATGAAAACAGCGTTCATGCGTACGTACGGTCTACCGTCTCCATGAACGTTGTATTTCATTTAATTTATCTATCTATTATATACATATATATCTTGATTATATATGATATATAAATCATGTTTTACATTCTGGAAGTAAGTATATCATGATTTAAGTAATACTAAAATCAAGAACAACAAGTCCAAACACATAAGATAAATGGTCTGATTTTACCCAAAACACTGCTTTAACGTGGAATTGTCAAATAAATGGGTAATATAAAGTTGTAAGGGAATCATATATGATATCATAAATATTAATATGGTTCTGTTACAAGTTAATAATATGTTTAAACCCACTATAAAGGAGTCTCAGAAACATATGGAAGAAATTGGACATAAGGTAAGGGATAACTTTGCAATCTCATTTTTATCCGACATTGATTATACGTAAGTATTTACTGGGGTTATATTTATCATCCATGTCCGTGTTTTACAAAAAAATCATAAAGTGTTTATTATTATTCCATGTATTTTTAAAGTCATGTTTACCCCTTTTTTTCATTTACTATGTAGTATGGAAGAAATCTTTCTTTTTTTTAACATACGAAGTACTTTTTGACTTTTCTAGTAAAAAGTACGAGGATAATATTTTTTTAACTTATACGGCGTGAATTGTTTTTTACAGTTTCATAACACATTATTTCCATGAATCTTATTCTACAAGATATCATGATTATTTTGTACAAAATTGTTTTCTTTAAAAATTTCATGGCATTTGGAGAGAAGAAAATGATTTTGAAGAAGAAATGATATTTTCCTCAAGAATTTATTTCAAGTGTTTATTAAAAACTATTTTGTATCTAAGATTATATTTTTTAATATGTTTATGTTTCAAGAATAATGTTCCAACTATTTACATGGTTTGATTTTGTTTATGATGAAATATTATCCATTGTTTTATATGGATTAGGTTATTATGGGATGATGTTTATGAAACCGATTTTATTCATTGGGTTATGATAAAAGATTTATGTTTATTTTGTGGCACATGAAATAGTGATTTCATTATGAGATGTTTGGGACCTATATCTCCCTAAAATTCATTAGGTAATTATTTATATCTCACAAGATAGACATGGCTGGAAGGGCATGTGAATCTGGTTTAGTAATATAGGGCTGGAACGACAAGTATACCCGGTTCAGTAATGGACTTTTTCCACTATGATGGTCCTGGCAGAAATGCCTTGGCTACTATGGAAATCATATCATCTACATAATGGATTCCACAATTACATGTTTTTATCCCCATGTTGTTTTATCATGATTGATGTTCCTTTATGATCTATGCCTTACGTACTACCAAGATTTATTTCAAAACTCAATATTTTGATGTTTAAACATTATGTTCATGTTTTTAAGTTCAAACGTATATGGTTTATTTTATTTCCTACAAGCTTACCCTTACTGAGAATTTGATCACACCCTTTTTATATTTTTTCACCAGGATTTAAACAATGGTTTTAGGTAATAAAACAAAAGGGAAAGATCTTTATGGGAGATGTTGAAGATCTTTCACCACGATTAGAAGATTGTGTTCCACGTTTCCAAAGACACTAAACTATTATGGTCCTTCGGTGTCTGTTTTTATTATTTATTAAGTATTCTGAAAATGTAATTTAATGTCCACATACGTAAAGATTTGGGTCTCTACAGTTGGTATCATAGGAAATGTTTAGTTTACCTTTGGAAACTAGATTGCGAAAACTTTAGAGATATCCCTAGAGATATTTCTAAGGTATGTCTAGGGATGTCCCTAAGGTTAAGTATAAGTATCGGTTATAGTCCTAGAATTATGGTAACGATCTTAGAATTAAACCTAAGATTTCAGATATTGAAGGTACTCCCCATTTATTATGTTATTTTCCAAGTATGATTATTGCCTCTCACACTATTATTTTTTGGGTTTAGACGGTGGCTGGAACCCGAAGGTACCGTGTTGATCAATGTAATGGACAATGTAATGATTGTACTCCTGAAAAAACCAATGTTATGGGAGATGGAGTGAAAAATCATATTGATATACTTACACAAGCTATGAATCATTCTGGACTTCCAAATGAGCAGAGAAGGGAACAACATTCTATTGAGTCCTTCATGAGGCAACATTCACCTTCCTTTAGTGGGTCTTCTGATCCAATTGTTGCTGAACAATGGATTAGTACCATTGAAAATATATTTTCCATACTTCACTATTCAGAACATGAAAAAGTCATTTTGGTTTTTCCGTTTAGAAGGTGAATCAGACCAGTGGTGGAATCTAATTAAGAATACAAGGCCCCAAGATGAAATTGAATCCATAGAATGGGATGAATTCAAGAACTTGTTTTTCAATAATTATATCCCTCGTATTCTTTGAACGAATATGGAAAAGGAGTTCCTTGAGATTAAGAAAAAAGATGATGAATCTTTTGGTATATATGAGGAAAATTTTAGAAGGCTTGCAAGGTATTAATCTAGCTTTATCATCCAACCTGAGAGTAAAGTTGATCGATTCTTCAGTGTCTTAAAACCAAGCCTTCGAATGGAATTAACTATAAAAGACATCAGTAGCTATGAAGAAATTGTGTGTTGTGCTATCAAGGTTGAACTGAAAGTTGTTGTTACATATACATCTCATGGTTCTGACAAGAAATGAAAGATGTAGTTCAAGGAAAAATCTCAAAACTATGGTGAAAAGAAGAAAAATGTTTCGTTATGCTCAAATTGTGGAAAAAACCATGGTGGAGATTGTCTTAAAGGGACTAGAAAATGTTTTAAGTGTGGAAAAGAAGGACATCGAGCAGCTGAGTGCTAAAGTAATGGGAAAAAGGTAGCTAATTATGTGAATGGAGAAAATACTGCAGAGAATGTACCACCAACACTTCAATACTACAAGTGCAGGGAAATGGGGAATTATGTTAACCAATTCCCTAATACAAGGGTTAATGATGATAGACATCACCAACCTCTTAAGGAAAAGGAAAAAGGTATACCAAATGCGATCACTATTGGCGATGTTGAATATGACAACAAAGTGGTGGAATGATTAAGTGTTTATGTAATGAGATTCCAAAATAGTGTTGTGGAATCTCATTTATAGTATCGTGGAATATTGGAATATCTATGTATTGGTTTTTTGTGGTTTTCAATAATTATATGGTACCGGTAACCATGAAAAGTGATTGAAATATTTTTGGAAGGCACGTAATATGTGCATAATGAAGGGGTAAGGAGATAATGAAATGTTTGGTGTTATTAATGAGCTTATGACTGATATAAGTACAAAGTGATATCATGGTTTGCGTATATAGAATTTTTGGGATTTTGGTATGTGGAAAGAGTTAACTTATTACAGCATTCATTTTTTCACTAAGGTTCTATGGTAACTCATGTTTCAAGAGAATACATGATTAAGTAATTCACATGTTTGAAATGTGACCAACAAGATATATATTATGATATATGGGAGATAAATGACAGTATTCACATGCTTGGTAGATGACCTCTATAGTAATTTTTTTTATATATTATGAGATTGGATATAAGTATTTTTTATAAGCCTAAAGGTTGTAATGGATTATTTTATACATCGGATAGTATTTTTTAAGGATAGAACATGTTTTTTTCGATATTATTTCTCGAATGTTATAATAGTGTAGTTTTATAAAAAGGACAACATGTAGGACGGGCGACAACCCGTCGTGTCGGACAAGGTTACGTGAATCGAACCCACAACCGAAGTTGGACAGGCCTTAATCTCCTACCACTGGCCTACATGAAGTCCATGTTTAGTAGAAATTAGTTTTATTTTATTAAGTGTAATGATAAATGATGTATAAGTCCATTTTTGGAACCATATGCGATTAATCTCACCATAGATGGACTTATGTATATAACTATTGCTAACCTTATGCTTGAGATAGATGGAATGACCTATCATTATATCGCATGATCCGCTAACACTTCACAGAAGGCAAATTCAACTTCATTTCTTTAAGATATTAAGTGGAAATTGATCAAGGCACGAACAACAGTGAGATTGTACCAAAATCAAGTAAGTATTTCTTTTAATTAAAAAATTCTTCAACATTAGGGAATGATCTTGAAAACCAAAAATGTTGTCCTATTTTCATCATATATGATGAATCATATGGTAACTTAGATCATCACAAATTTATGGCTTTGTGATTTTTGGATTTTTCATAGCCATGTTCTCTACCACTCTCCATCAGAACTTGATGGTTAGATTTATCTTCCATATCCATATTTTCACCTATGTTATCCTATGTGGAAACCCTAGGATGAGTTAATTTGGGTAACTGTTACATTTCATACTTTTTTTTTAAATTATGTTTTAGTATTCCTTTTTACTGTGTGGGTTTCTATGAAAGAAACTTTCATAACCCCGACGAATTTCGCGGGCGAAATTCATTTTAAGGGGGGTAGAATGTAACACCCTGAGATTTTATGAAAAATATTTCATTGATGTATTGTGTTGTACGCCACACAAAAAATATCTTGTGCTATACGCAACATCGTATTAGCTTTTATTATACACAAACACTATTCTTGGATTGTGTTGTGTGCAAGAGCAACCTTCCTCAATAGTGTGTGTCGTACGCAATACTGAGTTTCACTAAACAACGATATGTTGTTACGATATTATTATGAACTAGCTGTTATGAATAATAGTAACTACAGTTTGAATTTTATGAAATTATAATTCATCTTAAACATTTTATAGAACATGGTATTAGAACAAAATAAATTTTTCGGGTAAAATAAGTATTTTTAAAAAAATACAATTTTGTCGCCTTTTGATGGCGCACCCACTTTAAATCTAGTTTTTGAAATGTTTATAAGTTAAATTTGACAAATAAAACTTCTTTCTTGGAATCAGAATATAAAAATCTACTTTGGATAATTTTTTGAGATTATTCTGATAACCTTAATATTTTGATGAATAGTAAAAATATGCTAAATTTTAATTAAAAACAACTTTTTACATCGAGATAATTTATATGGATAAATTATTATATTGAATGGTTATATATTATAAATAAAATATATTTTTACCATTTAATATATTTTATGTCATTATCATTAATTTTACATTGAATTCATAGGTAAAAACATTTCCTTCTTTTGCAAAGTTTTAACTTTTAAAACCCATTTTCTCAACAGCGGGATTAATTTTAAATTAAACATTTCCACTTGTGTGTTTTGAATTTGGAAAAATGGATTCCATATTTGGAATCAGTGTGGCCAAATTATGTTAATAGTCTACTTTTTATTTTTAGGCATTATAAATAGTAACTACAGTAAATTTTATTTACTATAGTTAAAGGTAAATCGGGTAATTAAGAGTAAAAATAAGATTATAAAATTAACCTAACACCTACCTAAATTCTAATGGATGAATAAAAGTAGACATATATCACATAATGGTTTGAATAGATTCATTGTATGGACTTTTAACCATTAAAAAGATGTAATTATTATTTAAACCAAAGAAAGTGACAACATGTCACAAACTTATATCTTATAAGTGTAATAATATTAATTTAGTGATAAACTATATAAAACATCAAAAATAAATATTCAATAGAAATATAATAAAATTATATAAATCATATGAATTTATTTAGAATTTTTAGGGATTAAATAATTATCATTAAAGGTGACACATTAGTGAGGCAGAAATTGTTTATTTAGTGAAAAATCAATAATACAATTTTTATTAAACTGATAGTGACCATAAAAGGCACAAAAACCTGACCAAAACTTATTTATCATGTACATGTAATACCATATTGGAATAGTTTACCATTTTTAGACTTATAAAAGCAATTATGACACATATATTATTTTATTTTTAAATGATGTCAAAGATGTCACCTTCATAATTTAATAAATATAACAATTTAAATGTTGTGATTTTAAGATGATAAATTCAAGTAAAAATATTATTATGAAATTTATTATACTTATATTCATCATAGGATTTTATTTTTAATTTTTATGAAAAAAATAAGTATATTAAATAATCATACAATTATGTTTTGGTAATTATTTTATTAGGAGAAATACCAAATAAATGGTTTTAAAAATATTAAAATAAATAATATATGAAAGAATTAATGTTTTCCATGAATTTTTTATATTAATATGACACGTTAGGAATCTATTAAATATTTTTTTTCGAACATATCTTTTGTGTGGATTTTATTTAAATTAAATAAATTAACAGTGTCAAAAATGACACTATTGTTATTTTATAAAAAAACATATTATAAATTTTTTTAAAAATCACAAAAATATTTAAAAATTATAAAATGAAATTTATATGGTTTAAAATGACGTAAAGTATCCAATTATGTACAATTCACAACACATAAGTAATTATTTATAACAATTTAAAATTTAGATTATTATTACCGCAAATAATATTAAATAGACTAAATAAGGATAATTCAAGTTGATAAGGTTTAAAATAAATTACCAACATTTCTAAATATTATTATTTGATTATATTACAACCCTATATCATATATTATTCTTATTTGAGTCATTTTTGGATGTTTTTAAGTTGGGTTTTAGTTTATTATAAATTAATATTTTTGAGGTTTCCAAAAGTGCCCCTCTCTTCTCTTATAAAAGGGCACCTCCTCCCTCTCCTCCTCATGCAACTTTGATCCTTCATTCTCTTCAAACCCCTACCATTTTCTCTTCTAAACTTACCTAGAAACATAATATAGGTCCTTTTCTTCTTCAAAGACCAACTTTAGTGCCCTAAGAGGAGGTTTAGAAGAGGTGCATCAAAGAAAAGGTAATATCCTTTACCGATTCTTTCAAATTCATTTCTCCTTCTACTTCCTATTTTTTGTTTTTTAATAATAAAGTAATAACATAAGTATCACTAATATACAGATATGTTATTATAAATATTAACCATCCCTATTCAAACTTCTATCCATCCTATGGAATATGAAATCACCGCGCATGCGTACATACGGAATACCGTCTCCACGCCGTGGTGTAATCTGTTTTTCCACCACCACCTTACTTGGATGGGTATAATGGTGGAAATAATTACTATATATGATTATTATAACATGATACTAATTATTAGATATTATATAATCCACTCAAATACCATTCAACAATTATGGGAATGATATCGTCGCTCGTGCATACGTACGGATTACCGTCTCCACGACGGAATGAGATTAATTCTCCATGTTAACCATTGTAGAATGATTATAAATATATATATAATAAATAATTATGAAATTTATGACATAATAAATCTACTATATATATATATATATGTATTCTACTTACTTCCATTAAATTCAATAAGGAAATGAAAACAGCGTTAATGCCTACCTACCGTCTACCATCTCCATGAATGATGTATTTATTTTCATTAATCTATCTATTATATACATATATATCCTGGATATATATGATATGTAAATCATGTTTTAAATTTTTTAATTAAGTATATCATGATATATGTAATAATAAAATCAAGAACAACAAGTATAAACACGTACGATAAATGATACAATTTTACCCAAACCACTGCTTTAACGTGGAATTGTCAAATGCACGGGTAATATAAAGTCATAAGTGAATCATATACGATATCATAAATATTATTATGGTTCTGTTACAAGTTAATAATATTTTTAGACCCACTGTAAAGGAGTCTTGGAAACATATGGAAGAAATTGGACATAAGGTAAGGGATAATTTTGCAATCTTATTTTTATCTGAGATTGCTTATACTTAAGTATTTAATGGGGTTATATTTATCATTCATGTCCGTGTTTTATAAAAATGTTTTAATAAAGTTTTTACTATTCTTCTATGTATTTTTAAATTCATGTTTACCCTGTTTTGACTTTTACTATGTAGTATGGAAGAAATATTTCTTTTGTTTACCATACGAGGTACTTTTTGACTATTCCGGTAAAAAGTACGAGGAGAAAGTTTTTTTAACTTATACGACGTGAAAGGATTTTTATGGTTTCATGACACCTTATTTCCATGAATCTTATTCTACAAAATTTCAGGATTATTTTCAACAAAATTATTTTCTTTTAAAATTTCATGGCATTTGGAGAAGAGAAAATTATTTTGAAGAAGAAAGGATATTTTCCTCAAGAATTCATTTCAAGTGTTTATTCAAAACTATTTTATATCTAAGATTAAATTATTTAATATGGTTATGTTTCAAGTATAATGTTACAATTATTTACATGGTTTGATTTTGTTTGTGATGAAATTATATACATTGTTTTATATGGATTATGTTATGATGGGATGATGTTTATGAAACCCATTTTATTCATTGGGTTATGATGAAATATTTATGTTTATTTTGTGGAAGAAGAAAGAATTATTTCATTATGAGATGGGTGGGACCTATATATCCCTCAAATTAAATGGGTAATGATTTATATCTCATGTGATAGACCTGGCTGGAATGGAAAGTAAATCTGGTTCAGTAATACAGGGCTGGAACGACAAGTAAACCCGGTTCAGTAATGGACTTTGTCCACTATGATGGTCTTGGCAGCAATGCCTTTGCTACCATGGAAATCAAATCATGTGATTAATGGATTCCAAAATTACATGTTTTATCCCCATGATATTTTATCTTTATTGACATTCCTTTATGATCTATGCCTTACGTACTGCCATGATTTATTTCACAACTGATGATTTTGATGTTTAAACATTATGTTCATATTTTTAAGTTCAAACGTATATGGTTTGTTTTATTTCCTCCATACATAACCTTAATAAGCATTTGAGCTCACCCTTTTTATGTTCTCTTTTCCCCAAGATATAAATAAAGTTTTTAGGTAAGAAAACAAAATGGAAAGATCTTTATGGGAGATGTTGAAGATCTTTCACC
This sequence comes from Viscum album, assembly GCA_963277665.1. NCBI lineage: Eukaryota > Viridiplantae > Streptophyta > Magnoliopsida > Santalales > Viscaceae > Viscum > Viscum album. The sequence goes on from OY728151.1 coordinate 1,999,051,233, forward strand.
TTGATTTGAAGATTGTGTTACATGTTTCCAAAGACACTAAACTATTATAGTCCTTGTGTGTCTGTTTTTATTATGTATTGAGTATTCTGCAAAAGTAATGTAATGTTCATGTACATCATTCTTTGGGTCTCTACACCAATTACCAAACCTTTACTATACATGATGAGGAGATACCTCTAAGAATACATGATCTGTAATGTTGAACTCTAGAGGCCTCCTCCTATGACCAGTACATAAATTATGATGATCCTAAGGTATCATCATCCACTCATGAAGTACCTTCACCATATTTCTCAATCTCTACACCCATTTTGATCTAATAATTTCCAAATCCCTAACCATGGTCTAACATAAAAATTTTATACAAGTCTGACCATACAACACCTTGAATGGATCCATACCAATGGTTGAGTGATAGATACTAGTATATGAAAACTCCTCCAAGGGTAGGTGTTACATCCAAAACCTCAAACAACATTACTTCCAAGGCATGAATATTATTTTCCTTCTGATCATTCATCTATTGATGAAAATATATGTTTTGGAATAGATGAGATCTTAAATCATGATGGAGACCCTTTAATACTTGAGATATAAAACGAGTGTCATTATCATGTATGATAGTCTTCATAACCCCATAGAGAATCACAATGTCATCTAAATACTTACTCAATAGGAAATACAATGTTATAGACTCTTTAATTGAACATAAGTGAGATACCTTTATTAAATGACCCATGATCAGGCAGATAGAATCATATCCACCATGAGCTTAATGTAAAACAATCATGAAGTCCATTGAAATGTCTAATTATTTCTATTGGGTAATATCTAGTGACTGATGTGACCCATCGATAATATGATGTTGGGACTTTAAATTCTATAAAACCAAACACAAGAATAAAAACATAATAATTCGTCTCTTTATACTTAAACACTATAACTAAACCCTCAAGGAATGATACATCATAACCCCACTAGGATATACTTCAAAGAGGGATATTGTAAACTTGAAAAGAACCACCTTCTACATAAAAAAGGTAATTAAGAGCCTTCCCTTGAACAACACTCGATACCGATCATTCTTAGACCATCACTCAGGGGAATACCCATATATCACACAGTTATTCTAATATTCCACCTTAGATCCCCAACTAATAATTTTACACCTAGTGGATCAAGGATTACTGCACAATTATCTAATAGAGACACCCTCAACCATTAAATTCTCTTATATCAAGATGTATCATAGAAATATACTCCATCAATTCCCATGAATCTTTGAAATCATGACCAAAATCATCATGTGACTTTATTATTAGTGTTATAGAAGAATGTATCCCCATTCAAAATGTATAGGAAATCTAAAATTCCTGATCCTATACTAATTACATCCCCCACTATTGCCAAATATTCAAATAATACTTATAAAATATATATATCAAACACTTGTGATATATTAAAAATAAAAAATGGTCACTAATTATGTAGTGTTACCAAAATACCAAGGTAAACAAGAAAATTGAATGCTCAAGATCATGGTTAGTTTTGTTTCTTTCATGGGGTCATAACTATCTAGACCCATAAGAAATTCCTTCTCTATGATACAAAAAATATCCTATCCAAGCCATAAATCATCATAAAAAACTCAAACATATCTTCTTCCTCTAGTAGATGGAGAATGGGAGCACTGACAAACTTCTAATTTAGATACTCAAAATAATCCCATCATGAGCCATCCCACTTGAAATTTGAATCATTTCTATTCAAGGCTAAAAGAGGAGTCATAATCTGAGATAAATTGGGAAAAAACTCTTGTAATATACTTTGTAATCAAGGAAACTCAAAAAAATCTAAAAACTAGTATGGGATACCCCATAAACAACTACCTTTGCCTTCAAAGGATCCAAAGCTACTCCCTACTAATAGACATCATTCCCTAAGAAAAAATCCTCATAATCAAAAAAATTACACATAAAAATCATCTCAAATAGATGATGGTAATGAAGAACCTCCAAAACATCTTGAAGAATCTTTGCATTCTCGTCCTAAGATTCAAAATAAACAAGGATATTTTCAATAAATACCACAATGAAAAGATCATGAAAATAAATAATTTTTTTATCAATCCCATGAATATGTATGGTGCACTCAATGACCAAAATTTAATTACCCTAAACACGTAGTTTCCATAACATCACATGAAGGTGGTCTTTGGTGTGTCCTCATCATTCACTTTCATCTGATGATAACCTAAAGATAAATTAATGTTTGAGAACCTAGTATATCCATTCATCTAATCAAATAAATCATCAATCCATGGTATGTGATAGTAATTCTTTGATGTCACTTAATTCAATTTATGATAATTGATACAGAATCACAGACCCACCATCTTCCTTCTTTGTGAAAAATATAAAATCATTTCATGGTTAAACATTGCGTCAAATAAAACCTCTTTGAAAAATATAATCAATTTAAATTTGGATCTCATTTAATTCAAAAAACACTATCCTTTATGAAAAAAATGATATCAAAGTGATACCTAGTTGTAACTCTATCCCAAACTCTATTTCATGCATACAAAATAAAATCACAACCACTTTGGGGAAAACATCATTGTACTCTTTTATATCACTCGGAAACACCACTGGATAAACCACAGAAAAACTCAACATTAAATATACCATTATAAAAGATAGAGTCTTAGAACATATCAAGACCATATGATTGTCACATTGAACAATGAAAATGGAAATCTTTCCATCATCATTGAAGAATATAACTCTCTTCTAAAAGTAATAAATTATATTTTATACCAAATAAGTCTACTATATGTCAATGATGACATCATATGGTTGTATATGAAAACATAAGAGTTCTTGAACTAGTCATATCTTCCCTTAAATCACATCACAATATCTTTATACATCATACAAGTTAACTTAACCTCTAATAAAATGTTAATTCAAAAGGAATTATAAGCCTATCCTCCTTAATTCCTAAATCATAGATTAGGGTGAATTTAAATAAGGAATGTGTAAATCCTTAATCAAATAAATCAAACACCTAGTTAAAAAATAAACATATGGAACAACAAATAACATCTACATCACCCAACAGTAGAAAATCTATTACATACAGTAGACCACATCCTTCTACTTAACCTCTCTAACACTGATATCAACCACCTCCACTTTCATGCTCTACCCTATGTACTTGAGGATAAATGGAATCATAGAGTTATCCTCTACTCACTATATATTCTCTCTACAGTTCAAAATTCTAAATCAACCTTATTCTTTTGTTTCCTTGGTGGATACTACTAGAATATTTTAATCTGTAGTGGGATTCCAACTCCATGATAACTACCAATGATGTTTTAACACATATGATTTAAATGTTAATAGACTCATTATGAAAACAAAACGACATATGATATCCTTGTAAAGGTATGAAAACTGCCAAATCTAGTGAAATGGGATAAAGGGAGATGAAACTGACTCCCCTCTATCTAAATCATTAAATAAACATTAAGCTACGAACCTTTTCTCATAGATATTGTCTTTGAGGAGTCATGATGATTTCCTCTCCATTATGATCATATTTGATATATCATCCCATTGATAATATATTCCTTCACTAAAATGTTATGTAATTTTATCAATAATAATGGGGTGACCTAACCAAGGATATTCGAGCCCAATACCTATATTAAATACCAAATTATGGAATATTAATCTTGTAGGACTTCCAAAGCATAAAAAAATTTTATATAACTAAATAGAAAAAAAATCTTACATATTGTAACTCCCCTAGATAAGAGAAATAATATACCATTAATGTGTTTCCCATATGGTTAAAGAAATGAACTCATCATATAACTGATCATAGAACATTCCCCATGCAATCAATAACTCCACATAATTAAAAAGGAATAAAACCCACTGATTATTAAAAACACATAATAAGATAATGAAAGTGTGGCCGATTGTCTCCTATCAACCAGTCATGGTTCTGGTACTTTTCTAATGTGTATAGAAACACTTGGGTCGAATCCTCGGCGATGATACTTTTTTATAGTCAGTTGTTTTTAGTTAATTGTATTCTGATTGGGGGGTTTGTTTGCAGAGATTATGAAATAATTTATGGATGATGTTTGATTTAAAAAATTGATAAAGATTAGGGTGGGTTCATTATTGGGTATTTAAGTTTATGATATCCTTGAGCTTTGCTTTATATTGCATTAAATTAATACCCACTTCATGAGAGGATTTTGATTGGAATTCCAAAGTGTGAAAGCTTTAATACAATCCGTAACATAACATAGGGTTCTAATCATTACCATTACTTGTTTATGGTAGTGTATTTTTTTCAATAATCCATGGAATCCACATATTAAACAAGACATGTCATTAATCCATGACATATAAAGTTCAACATACACAATATTAACTCAAAGAATACTCATCGGGAAAAGGATCTCAATTACTTAATATCCCCAAATTACAACTCACCCCAATGGTATATTTACTCATCCATTTAAATTATTAGTAATATGTTTATATATTTTAATGGTGATTAATTATAAATAGAAAAAAAAGAATGGGGTAAGAAAATATTTGTTGCGTCAAACACACACACAAACAATGAAGGAAATGAAATAATTACTTTAGATTGAATGAGAAAGAAAAAGAAGGGAAGGGGATTCAACTATATTTAAATTATTTTAAGAACATTAATATTAAACTAAATAAGTTGGTTGAGAATAAGATATATTGAAGAAGAAACTTTCATTAAAATAGAATAACAAAGAAAGAGACTTACAAGATTAAAAAAAATGAAGAACACAAAAGTAAATGAAAACAAAGAGAGGAGGAAAGGTCTCTAATGTGAAAATATTAGTATGTAAGGTCCTCCCAAGACCATTTAAAGTCTTTGTTCGTGAAAATATGTGTTCCTCTCTTCTGAAATTCCAACCCTTTTCAAGGAGAGGAGGGGATGTATTTATAGCCCAATGTTGTGGGCTGTTTGAAATCCAAAATTTCCCCTCTACTTGCATCACCAATTTGATAAATTAGACAGCTGAATATGGAGATATGATATTCTTACAAGTTGTATAAAAATATATCCTTAGTCTACTCTGAATATTTGGTGGCCATTGGACTTAAGGAGCCAAAGTTATGGGCAGTTTATTAAATAGAGTTAATCTGTCTATTTTAATCCAAACTTTTTGAAGACCAAAATGTGAATGGGTTTTTGAATAAGAAGATGCCTTAAAATCCAAATATTTTCTTCAACAATGTCAGACTCAAATATCTTCTATTTCACACTGCAATATATCTGCTTTATTTTATTATTACATAATGAGATATGTCAATAATAGTTTCTAGATTTTAATTCTCGACCAGAATGGTGGGCTGGACTTCAATGCATTAGTTGGGCCCCTTGTTCTTGGATTTGGGCCCAAAAAATTTTATCAATTATTCCTTGAATTTTTATATGAATATTTGAGGATAATTAATGACTTTTGACTTCTATATTGATCTCAGTAATAAAATCATCATGGATGGTCCAGTTTCCTCACATATTATGTGGGACTTCTTGTGTGGTCTATATGAGCCTTCAAATAGAAGAATTGGCCCATGATCCCTTATAATGAAATGTTTTATATTGAATTAGGAATACTAAAAAACAAAAACCGCACAATTGTTATCAATAGGATGATATTTATAAATAAAATAGTAAACTTACTCAATTGGACTACTTCTAAAAATGCTCAAAAATTATACTTAGCATTAAAACATTAATATTTCACACAAATTATGCACATTTCATATAAAATAAGTAAAGGGAGTATATAATAAGCCATGAAAATATTAATAAAATCATATACTAACATGAAATAGAATCATATTATCCTACCAATCATGGATAAAACTGAATGAAATCTCCACATCCACCTACCATGCTTCAATATCCTAATCAAAAACAAATCCTTTATCCTTTGGTAGGCCTTGATTCTCTAACTCAGGAAACATGTCCCTTCAAGTATCATATCCATATACCTCAACTCTATAAAAATATGTTAGTTTATCGTATTAAAAAATACATGCATAAGATAAATAGGGGCATCGGTTAAGAACATGTAATGCCTCGAACCCCATATCCAATAGGTCTTGGGTTGGATACTATCACCAAGCATATAAAATACATAACATTAGAGGTATTAACCAAAAAATCCTAGGAATATGTAAAACCCTCTCCCACCTCTCTTTGAATAGTAACTAGACCAAACCACTATATGGCCTCATGCACACCTCCTCAAACACCATAGGAAGCTGACCAACAATATGGATATAAGGAGGTACTCTATGGATAATATAAACCCTCTAATTGAATAAAAATTAGAAGTATAAATATAAAATTATTATAAAACATAGAAATAAACTGATCATACATGATGTGAATAAGATAAGATTTAAAAAATGAAGTGTGGCATACAAATCAAACAGTCATAATCTAAAATAAAAATACAGGGAGATCACTCATTGGGTTGATCGATATGTAAATAAATAAATAAAAATAAATTGAATGAGGATCTACTATAACTTAGAGCCACACCATGTCCAAATATTATGGTCTCACCTGATTTGTCATGTTTGACCATGTTAAACCCGATCTTAGTCCTCGGCCCAACCTATGCCTACAAAAAGTGATTTATGCTCAAGTACCCTAGTGTATTGGAAACTGAGTAATGTGTGAGTACATTACTTAGTAGGTCACCACCAATGTGGTCTCATTCTAACCAGTATGTGTTGTGATAAGTGCACATTACATTCCCAACTAAATTAAATATATAAAATATAAAACACAAATAAATAAACAAGAATATTCAATACCATATTAAACCTATAATGGAATTTCTTTGAGAATAACATGGGGATTGTACCAGCAACATTATCACTACCTCCACAAGGGATCACAAGTATAGCCTAGGCCTATCCCAATAAAAAACACTGATCATCAATTCCTAAAAGGAGGAATCACCAAGAATACCTCATCCCATGAACAAATTCTAAACCCCATGTTAGTAGCTATGCATTTTAAAAGTTATGTCAATATTTGATTCTAAAATGGGGGATGCCCTAGGAAAACCTATATGTTGAAACATTAATGATTTGTGGGTTCCCCTGGAATAAAATAGAATATCCTCATAGATCTCATGTTCAATCTCTTTGGAATATAATATCTCACAAATCCATTTTATATGCATCTTAATTGCATCTACCCAATCCTAGGGGGTATCCTTGACATCAATCAAGGGGATCCAATTGTCACCCTAGATATGTCCAACATCCATGCTTGGGGAAATATATCCACATGGAACCTTATACCACTATTTAAATTTTAGGAGTCATAAGAATTTGTAATCTTCTACTGGTATTGACCTTTGAATCCCAGGATTTCTAGGAATTTTCAATGGTATCTCAATAAAAATAGAATATGAGGCATCTAGGGTATTCCTGTATAAACACATTAACTTGAGATTTGATGATGAATCCTAGTACCATCAATAGGCCTCAAATTTTTGTAAAAAATATCACTGGATGACATTAATATTAGTAATATACCCCCAATTTAATGTGATACTGAATCATAATCATTCAGCCATCCTAAGATCCCATTTATCTCAAGGGTTGATTCCTAAGAGTATTGGGAAATGGGGTAGGATCACCTAGTCCTCGTCACATAAAATGGGGGAGTATCACTCAATCCCAGGTTTTTTAATGATCCAAATGGATCAAAGTTGTCAAAGGTTCCTCCCCTATCCTATTTAGTCCATGCATGTCCTGATATTCTCTCACCCCTACATGGGTGTACAAGGCTCCAAATAAGAGCCCACTAAGCCATTATTACTCAATTTATTGAAGGATACTCCTCAAGGGGATCCAAATTACACAGGGAAAGTCTCATGTCAAGGACCCATCCATCAGCAACTGAAGTGTTAAGCCAGTTCCATGAAACCAATGTGCCTAGGTACATATTCATTTTGTCATGAAATTTATTTAATTTATCTCCATAGAAATAAATATTTAATTCAATTTTATTACTCCAATTAAAAAGTGGGTAAACACCTATATTGGTGAGACCACACATCACATTACATATAATAAAAATAATTACCATGGGCTTTTACATGAGACCACCTACCTTGTTTATGTATTTCCCTCTTATTTTATTAAGGCCAGTTTTTATTACCAAGGAATGTCCATGACTCTCTAAGGGTGATATATTTCCAAAGAACATATATCAATGAATATCATATATACATCATAAATTAATTAATTTAAATTTTATATTTAACCACTCAATTTAAAACATAATGTAATCATCAACAAGTTACTCACTAGGAACATGCCACTCGACAAAACCTTATGCAACCACACATGAGAGCTCTGCAGTAGACTCCATATAAAAGTATCAAGAAAATACCTAACTCATAGAAATGGTTCAATAATTTACATAAAACCAATTTAATGAAAACTATAATTAAATTCATTAATATTTTATGCATTAATGTAACATTGATCAACCATAGGTAAAAACATCAACATGATGTCCTTTATCGGGGATAAATAAAATCCCAAAGAGAATTAGTCAATTCCTTTATGCTCTGGGATAATCTCCAAAAAAAACCTATGTGGAGAAACAAAATTAGTAATAATGGATAGAGAGATCAAAGTGGGAAATTAGATAATTTAAATAATTTCTAATCACTAAAGAATCACCATAAAAGACCCTCAAGATCAAGTGGATTGAATATAAGTGGAAGGAGGAGTTGACTGCCCCTTGTGCACACAAATATGAAGGGAAAAGGGTCTCCCCATATTGAAACTGAGGGGGAAAAGTTTTGATTTTCACCCTAAAAGGTCAAATAAAAACATTATGGAAGATCGGTTGACTGGTGACTACTTCCACTATCAAACGCCATTGAAAAGTTAGTGGAACCCACCGAATGGTCAGTGGACTACTATAGCTTTGTAGTAGCCACCCTAACCCCTACTTAATGCTCTCATGAGCATATGGACGACCTATTAAGCCCAATTCCATGTCCAAAATACATTATGTAATATGTTCCATGATTTAAAACATCACCTCATAATTTAAATTAAAATATGACCCCGTCACCAAACACAAAATTCAAATTTCTCACATATTACAAACACCCATAGAAACACAGGTTATTATAAAATTCCCACTATAACTCTTTTCATCCTGAATAAGACTTGGTGGTAATCTAAATATCCATGTTGTTTTACCTTGGTTTCCAAAACAATTTCTACTCAGTGCGTTCTATCCATAATCATTGAACACACTCCATAGAACAATTCCAATATAAATGAACTCAAATTGGAAAACAGGATCCAGTGATCAAAACCATCACCAAGCCACTGTGATGATGTATCCAAAAGTCCATGAATTTGGAGACACAATGTTGTCATCATCACCTCATTCATTACATTTCCTGTGGTTCTACCAACCATAGAATTTATTTCATAGAAACTATTTCATGTTACGATTCCTCCCACCCTTGGATTTTCCAAACATGACACTATTAGAGAGGTTCAAAAACCCAATAGATGTGGTTCTAAACCCACTATACCCAAAAATGTGCAAGTAAGATAGCTATATATTGGTACTAAATCTTGCTTCTCTTTTCAAATTCTTTATGGACATTCCATGACCATCCAAGATTAGCATATAATTTTTGTATTTTCATCAAATAGACCCATCCAACTCTTAAAATTTCTCAAATGTATCCAATAAAATATACTTGATGTGTTTTCTATCCTACCACATTCAATTTTGGGAAGCAAAATCTACCATACCACCTCTGTTGGACCCATATCAATGGAACTCGGCTTCCACTGGTTGAATGATATATAAATACCTAATCATGATTCCTTTAATCCCATAGGCATCCATTGATTTTCCAATTACCCAAACAGATTTCTATACCCAATACCTAGTGTGATATCCCTAATTGGATCATTATTCTATTAAAATAATTTCATTATTTTTCTAATAATTGATCCATTACCAATCCAACACAATATTATTTTTATAAACCGCCCCAATCCTGATATCCATACTTGGACACCACCCGATATGAGATCCGAATTTATCCCTAGAATTCACCAAGGAATATAGATGTGCTCAAGCCAATTTATTCACTAAAATTTGAATACCAAAATTATCTTCTAATGACCAATACCATACTATCATGACCCCTTCATTATAAGATTCAGTACACCTTCAACTAATATCAGCCCTCCCCTCAAAGGGAATGTCCTTATAATCAAACCAAAAAACTAAATTTATAATCCCCAAATCCTACATCCTATCCATATCTAAACGAAATGGTCATATAAGGATAAAATTTCTCGAACCCGAGTTCCAAGTCGACATATCAATTAATCGCATGTTCTAATATCATGGAATCTCTACCTATGGAAACAAAAAAAATCAACTAATTGTAACGACCCAAACATTCATTAATGGAAATCCCTCTTGATCTAATTAAATTTCTCTTTAGGTTAAATGTTTATATAAAATTTCAACTTCTTTGGTTTTATTTTAATAATTACTATCATTGCTAATATAGTCATTGAACAGTGATCACATGATTAGTATAAATATAGGGTTTTAACAAATCCAATTTACTCAGAAAAAAGAATCAATGACCTCATCTAGTAGACGTGCCCCATACGAAGCCCATTTTTTGGATCTTGGAAAAGAGGTGGAGTCATTGGGATTCTCTCTTGACCAATCCCAAGCTGAGCTTCATCATGTCAAGATTGAACGGAACCGTCTACGGAAGAAGTGGAAGTTGATTGAGATCCCCACGCGTGCAATGTTATCCGAGCCACCCCAAGAGTCTGTCACCATTGCACACCTTACTCTTAGGTATTATGTGGTTTTTTAAGGGGTTATGTAACAAATACCTAGTACTATGGTTATGTACATTGTTTTTGTATATAATAATGAATTTACTTTCATTTTATTATTGTTACCTTGTAAATAGTATTTAAAGCTCAAATAGTATTTTTTAGTAAAAATTCAACTAAGAAATCTATTTTGATGAATTAATGGATTTTTTAAATAAATAATATTTCAATAAAATATTATTATTACTAAATTAATTTTTATTAAATATAAATGTTCGTATAATTTTATGAATGCAATTGTAATTTTTATTAAGGATTAAAATCCATTTTTGTCAAACCCCATGAATTTTCGATAAATGTCGGTTTTATTGTAAAAGTAAAAATTAACATATTTAGAAAATTATTTAGATAAAATGAATATTATTTCTGGAATCAGGATGCCTAAATTATCCAATGGTGAATTTTTCATAATTTTATGAGACAGTCAAATTTTTGGGTATAAATTAAATACCCTTTAAATATATAATGTGTTTTATAACATCATAATGACCCAATAGTGATGTAATAAAATAATATAAGACTTATTTTCGGCCAATATATGTTTTAACATTCACATAATATGATTTTGGTTTTGTTTGAATTATTTTACAAAGCATTAATGGACCCTTAAAGACTTATTAAACATCTTGTCTTTTTAAATTGTTTTCTTTCAGAGTGTGACTCATCTACACATAAGCAACCCCATTATTTTAAGAATTTAGGACTATGAACTTATAAAATATATTTTTACACTTCCCTTTTCAAAAACCCATGGGAAAAACCATGGTATGGTTTGTGTTTTGGATTAGTTTAATGTGAGGTGTCCCAAACCTAAATAATAAATAATTCCCTCACCTTTCCTATATAAACCCACCCATGATCCCACTTCCTCCTCAGTCAAAGACATTTTATTTCGTCCAACCTCTACCCTCATATCTCTATAATCCTCCCAAGGTTCCCCAAGCTCCCAATAATCCTCTCTCAAGCCTTTAGAAGCACAATTCCAAGTAAGGGTTTTTTCTTCCTTTATCATTTTTGTCCAATTTTCTTAATGTTGTTATGCCCTTTTAATCTAAATTATAAATGTTGGGATATGGTTTCACACATCCTCCATAGTTTACTATTTTTTTAAGAATTATGGGAGACCCCACTACTGGAAAAGGGAACTTTCCCAACAGTTGTGTACCAACGGTTCAATGAACCGTTGGCATATCTTGTTTTTCCCACTGGTTTATAGAAACTGTTGGGAAAAACCCCTCAATGCATAGTTTTCCCAACGGTTTCATAAAACCGTTGGGAAATATAGGTTTTTCCCAACGGTTCCTAAGAACCGTTGGAAAAAGTGGTGAAGGACCCTTGTTTTCCCAACGGTTTATATGGAACCGTTGGGAAAGATAGCTTTGTCCCAACGGTTCTTAGAACCGTTGGGAAAAGTGGTGAAGAAATATTGTTTTCCAAACGGTTCTATGGAACCGTTGGGAAATGTTGGTCATTGCCAACGGTTTTTAATAACCGTTGGGAAAAAAAGCCCCAAATACCAAATCGAGCCAGCGGCCTCCCCACATTCTAGAAGCATTCAGTTCGTGTCCTCCTGGATCGATTCCTTGCAGAAGGACCTCCCAATCCCCACATCTTCCATCAGATCAGCACCTACCAGGTTAGACTCCTATATTTTATCAACGATATAGTTCCAGCTCTTATAAATCATATACTTCTATTCTTGATTTCGTTATTCCCAATTATTAGGGTTTTTGTAAAAATTTATGATTGTTTCATGGTGGTCATGTGCACCACTATAGGTACATTGATTCACTAATTTATTTTGGTATTTCCATAAAATTCGAATACAATTTATTAATGAATCAATGTTGAGTGTTAACATGACATTCATGTTCTTTATTTAAAGTGTAAACAAATACTTATATAGAATTTCCTTGTAAAACCTGATGGTTTAACTCTAGTTAAATGGAATCATAATTTTGTATGTTATTAATATTTAGTAATTGGTGAGGTGAATCATATATGTATATGAAAAATGGATCAAGATCATTTAGTATTGGATAGAATTATTCCCTAGTAATGTGAGACCCTTATGTTGTGGGGTGAGTATGGAGTAGTGAGATATATTGCTTGTTACTTACCTTTTTTCAATTCTATGAGGTAATGATGGCATGCACTAATTTTTTGAGATCTGTCAATGTTTTTATGGTTTTGATAGTGATCTATGATGTGTATCCTAGTATGTAAGATCCTGTTGGGTATTAGACCCTAGATTGGGTGAATTTGTATGCGGTAGGGTGCTTTCTAGGATGGGTTGTAGTGATGTGATGGTAACTTATGAGAGGGGTGGGTCTTACTAATGTGGATTCATTCTATATCATAAGCATGTAAATATAATTTGTATTATGATAACTCAATGTGAATGATGTGTGATCAAATATTGTCTTATCCTGGAGAATTCATTATAATATATTGATATGGTGGCATGAGTGATGATGCATGTGGTGACATGACCAACATACATGTGTTTCATGGTTAGTGATCAATTAGGCTAGTGATCCTATGATCATTGGGATGTGACTCTCAATGATTCAAGAAGAGTTATTAATATGATAACATGAGGGTGTGTTCCTATTTGGTTTTATCTAGACTCGTAGTATAGTATTGGAGTTGAGTTATTCTTATATATTATCTGTTTTTATGGATGTTGTCTTTTAGTGGTTGTGTGTTTGGGAACCCCCCTCCTTCCTAGACCCTGGAACCCCCCCCCCCCCACCCTCCTCCCTGGACCCTGGACAGCCCCGCCGAATAGCCCCCCAGACAGCCCCCCGGATAGCCCCCCCCCCACCCTCCTCCCTGGACCTCGGACAGCCCCCCAGATAGCCCCTGGACAGCCCCCCCACCCCCACCCTCTTCCTTGGACCTCAGACAACCCCCCGAATAGCCCCGGACAGCCCCCGGACAGCCCCCCGAACAGCCCCCCCACCCTCCTCCCTGGACCCCAGACAGCCCCCCCAACCCTCCTCCTTGGACCCTGGACAACACCCCGAACACCCCCCGGACAGCCCCCCACCCTCCTCCCTGGACCCCAGACAGCCCCCCTAACCTCTTCCTTGGACCCCGAACAACCCCCCGAACATCGTTCGACCAGTTTGGACCCCCCCCCCCCCCCACACGCATTTATCAAGCGCGCGGAACGCTTAAAGAACACATAATGAGCCCTACCGCGCAGACCGCACGTCCGATTGATGTTCCGTCTACGCGTGCACGTCGCGAATAATAATTGGATTGTTTTCCTGTGATTTCAGGTCAATCCGATGTCGTCCGCTATGAGTTTGACCGTTAGACGCCCGTTTTGTCCCTTTATGATACCATAACGGCGTTCCCGGTCACCGCGGGCACATGGCACGTCCGATTGACGTGTCGTGTGCTCGACCACATCAAAATTCACTCACCCTTTGACGTCGTCCGATTTCAGGCCATTCGGACTTCGTTCGGCCAGTTTGGACCCCCCCACGCGCGTTTATCAAGCACGTGCAACGCTTAAAGAACGCATAATGAGCCCTCCCGCGCAGACCGCACGTCTGATTGACGTTCCGTCTGCGTGTGCACGTCACGAATAATAATGGGATTGTTGTCCTATGATTTCAGGTCAATCTGATGTCGTCCGCTATGAGTTTGAACGTTAGACGCCCATTTTGGCCGTTTATGACACCAGAAGGGCGTTCCCGGTCACCGCGGGCACACGGAACGTCCGATTGACGTGCCTTATGCTCGACCACATCACAATTCACTCAACCTTTGATGTCGTCCGATTTCACGCCATTCGGAATTCATTCGGCCAGTTTGGACCCCCCCACGCGCGTTTCTCAAGCGCGCGCAACGCTTAAAGAATGCATAATGAGCCCTCCCGCGCAGACCGCATGTCTGATTGATGTGCCTTCTGAGCGTACACGTCGCGAATAATAATGGTATTGTTGTCCTGTGATTTCAGGGCAATCCGATGTCGTCCGCTATGAGTTTGACCGTTAGACGCCCGTTTAGGCCGTTTGTGACACCAGAACGGTGTTCCCAGTCACCGCGGGCACACGGCACGTCCGATTGATGTGAAGTCTGCTCGACCACATCACAATTCACTCACCCTTTGATTTCGTCCGATTTCAGGCCATTCGGACTTCGTTCGGCCAGTTTGGACCCCCCACGCGCTTTTATCAAGCGCGCGCAGCGCTAAAAGAACGCATAATGAGTCCTCCCGCACAGACCGCATGTCTGATTGACGTGCCGTCTGCGCATGCACATCGCAAATAATAATGGGATTGTTGTCCTGTGATTTCAGGTCAATCCGATGTCGTCCGCTATGAGTTTGACCATTAGAGGCCCGTTTTGGCCGTTTTTGACACCAGAACGGCGTTCCCAGTCACCGCGGGCACACGGCACGTCTGATTGACGTTCCGTCTACTCGAACACATCACAATTAACTCACCCTTTGATGTCGTCCGATTTCAGGCCATTCGGACATCGTTCGGCCAGTTTGGACCCCCCACCCCCACGCGTGTTTATCAAGCGCGTGCAACGCTTAAAGAACGCATAATGAGCCCTTCCGCGCAGACCGCACATCCGATTGATGTTCCGTCTGCGCGTGCACGTCGCGAATAACAATTTTATTCTTGTCCTATGATTTCAGGTCAATCCGATGTCGTCCGCTATGATTTTGACCGTTAGACGCCCGTTTTGGCCCTTTATGACACCAGAACGGCGTTCCCGGTCACCGCGGGCACACGGTATGTCCGATTGACGTTCCGTCTGCTCGACCACATCACAATTCACTCACCCTTTGATGTTGTCCGATTTCAGGCCATTCGGTCTTCGTTCGGCCAGTTTGGACCCCCCCCCCCCACCCCCCACGCGCGTTTATCAAGCGCGCCCAACGCTTAAAGAACGCATAATGAGCCCTACCGCGCAGACCACACATCCGATTGACGTGCCGTCTGTGCGTGCACGTCGCGAATAATAATGAGATTGTTTTCATGTTATTTCAGGTTAATCCGATGTCGTCCGCTATGAGTTTGACCGTTAGACGCCCGTTTTGGCCGTTTTTGACACCAGAACGGCGTTCCCGGTCACCGCGGGCACACGGCACATCCGATTGACGTGCCGTCTGCTCGACCACATCACAATTCACTCACACTTTGATGTCGTCCGATTTTAGGCTATTCGGACTTCGTTCGGCTAGATTGGACCCCCCACGTGCGTTTATCAAGCGCGCGCAACGCTTAAAGAACGCATAATGAGCCCTCCCATGCAGACCGCATGTCCAATTGATGTGCTGTCTACGCGTGCACGTCGCTAATAATAATGGGATTGTTGTCCTGTGATTTTAGGTCAATCCGATGTCGTCCGCTATGAGTTTGACCGTTAGACGCCCGTTTTGGCCGTTTATGACACCAGAACGGCGTTCCCGGTCACCACGGGCACACGGCACGTCTGATTGACGTGCCCTCTGCTCAAACATATCACAATTAACTCACCCTTTGATTTCGTCCGATTTCAGGCCATTCGGACATCGTTCGGCCAGTTTGGACCCCCCCACGCGCGTTTATCAAGCGCGCGCAACGCTTAAAGAACGCATAATGAGCCCTTCCATGCAGACTGCACATCCGATTGATGTGTCGTCTGCGCGTGCATGTCGCGAATAATAATTGTATTCTTTTCCTGTGATTTCAGGTCAATCCGATGTCGTCCGCTATGATTTTGATCGTTAGACGCCCGTTTTGGCCCTTTATGACACCAGAACGGCGTTCCCGATCACCGCGGGCACACGACATGTCCGATTGACGTGCCGTCTACTCGACCACATCAAAATTCACTCACCCTTTGATTTCGTCCGATTTCAGGCCACTCGGTCTTCGTTCGGCCAGTTTGGACCCCCCACGCGCGTTTATCAAGCGCGCGCAACGCTTAAAGAACACATAATGAGTCCTCCCGCGCAGACCACACGTCCGATTGACGTTCCGTCTGCGCGTGCACGTCGAAAATAATAATGAGATTGTTTTCATGTGATTTCAGGTCAATCCGATGTCTTCCGCTATGAGTTTGACCGTTAGACGCCCGTTTTGGCCGTTTTTGACACCAGAACGGCGTTCCCGGTCACCGCGGGCACACGGCACGTCCGATTGACGTGCCGTATACTCTAACACATCACAATTAACTCACCCTTTTATGTCGTCCGATTTCAGGCCATTCGGACATCGTTCGGCCAGTTTGGACCCACCCCCCCACCCCCACGCGTGTTTATCAAGCGCGCGCAACGCTTAAAAAACACATAATGAGACCTACCGCGCAGACCGCATATCCGATTGATGTGCCGTCTGCTCGTGCACGTCGCGAATAATAATTTTATTGTTGTCATGTGATTTCAGGTCAATCCGATGTCGTCCGCTATGATTTTGACCGTTAGACGCCCGTTTTGGCCCTTTATGACACCAGAACGGCGTTCCCGGTCACCGTGGGCACACGACACGTCCGATTGACGTGCCGTCTGCTCGACCACATCACAATTCACTCACCCTTTGATGTCGTCCGATTTCAGGCTATTCGGACTTCGTTCGGCTAGTTTGGACCCCCCACGTGCGTTTATCAAGCGCGCGCAACACTTAAAGAACGCATAATAAGCCCTCCCATGCAGACCGCATGTCCGATTGATGTGCTGTCTGCACGTGCACGTCGCTAATAATAATGGGATTGTTGTCCTGTGATTTTAGGTCAATCCGATGTCGTCTGCTATGAGTTTGACCGTTAGACGCCCGTTTTGGCCGTTTATGACACCAGAACGGCGTTCCCGGTCACCGCGGGCACACGGCACGTCCGATTGACGTTCCCTCTGCTCGACCATATCACAATTAACTCACCCTTCGATGTCGTCTGATTTCAAGCCATTCGGACATCGTTCGGCCAGTTTGGACCCCCCCACGCGCGTTTATCAAGCGCGTGCAACGCTTAAGGAACGCATAATGAGCCCTTCCGCGCAGACCGCACATCCGATTGATGTGCCGTCTATGCGTGCACGTCGCGAATAATAATTGTATTCTTGTCCTGTGATTTCAGGTCAATCCGATGTCGTCCGCTATGATTTTGACCGTTAGACGCCCGTTTTGGCCCTTTATGACACCAGAACGGCGTTCCCGGTCACCGTGGGCACACGGCATGTCCGATTGACGTGCCGTCTGCTCGACCACATCATAATTCACTCACCCTTTGATGTCATCTGATTTCAGGCCATTCGGTCTTCGTTCGGCCAGTTTGGACCCCCACGCGCGTTTATCAAGCGCGCGCAACGCTTAAAGAACGCATAATGAGCCCTACCGCGCAGACCGCACATCCGATTGACGTGCCGTCTATGCGTGCACGTCGCGAATAATAAATGGATTGTTGTCCTATGATTTCAGGTCAATATGATGTCGTTCGCTATGATTTTGACCGTTAGACGCCCGTTTTGGCCCTTTATGACACCAGAACGGCGTTCCCGGTCACCGCGGGCACACGGCACGTCCGATTGACGTTCCGTCTGCTCGACCACATCACAATTCACTCACCCTTTGATGTCGTCCGATTTCAGGCTATTCGGATTTCGTTCGGCAAGTTTGGACCCCCCACGCGCGTTTATCAAGCGCGTGCAACGCTTAAAGAACGCATAATGAGCCCTCGCATGCAGACCGCACGTCCGATTGACGTTCCGTCTGCGCGTGCACGTCGCGAATAATAATGGAATTGTTGTCCTGTGAGTTTAGGTCAATCCAATGTCGTCCGCTATGAGTTTGACCGTTAGACGCCCGTTTTGGCCGTTTATGACACCAGAACGGCGTTCCCGGTCACCGCGGGCACACGGCACGTCCGATTGACGTTCCCTCTGCTCGACCATATCACAATTAACTCACCCTTTTATGTCGTCCGATTTCAAGCCATTCGAACATCGTTCGGCCAGTTTGGACCCCCCCACGCGCGTTTATCAAGCGCGCGCAACGCTTAAAGAACGCATAATGAGTCCTACCGCGCAGACCGCACATCCGATTGACGTGCCGTCTGCGCGCGCACGTCGCGAATAATAATTGGATTGTCGTCCTGTGATTTCAGGTCAATCCGATGTCGTCCGCTATGATTTTGACCGTTAGACGCCCGTTTTGGCCCTTTATGACACCAGAACAGTGTTCCCGGTCACCGCGGGCACACGGCACGTTCGATTGACGTGCCTTCTTCTCGACCACATCATTATTCACTCACCCTTTGATCTCTTCCGATTTCAGGCCATTCGGACTTCGTTCGGCCAGTTTGGACCCCCCCACGCGCGTTTATCAAGCGCGCGCAACGCTTAAAGAACGCATAATGAGCCCTCCCGTGCAGACCGCACGTCCAATTGATGTGCCATCTACGCGTGCATGTCGCGAATAATAATGGGATTGTTGTCCTGTGATTTCAGGTCAATACGATGTCGTCCGCTATGAGTTTGACCGTTAGACGCCCGTTTTGGCCGTTTATGACACCAGAACGGCGTTCCCGGTCACCGCGGGAACACGGCACGTCCGATTGACGTGTCGTCTGCTCGACCACATCACAATTCATTCACCCTTTGATGTCGTCCGATTTCAGGCCATTCGGACTTCGTTCGGCCAGTTTGGACCCCCCACGCGCGTTTATCAAGCGCGCGCAACGCTTAAAGAACGCATAATGAGCCCTCCCGTGCAGACCGCACGTCCGATTGATGTGCCGTCTACGCGTGCACGTCGAGAATAATAATGGGATTTCTGTCCTGTGATTTCAGGTCAATACGATGTCGTCTGCTATGATTTTGACCGTTAGACGCCCGTTTTGGCCGTTTATGACACTAGAACGGCGTTCCCGGTCACCGCAGGAACACGGCACGTCCGATTGACGTGTCGTCTGCTCGAACACATCACAATTCATTCACCCTTTGATGTCGTCTGATTTCAGGCCATTCGGACTTCGTTCGGCCAGTTTGGACCCCCCACGCGCGTTTATCAAGCACGCGCAACGCTTAAAGAAGGCATAATGAGTCCTCCCGCACAGACCGCACGTCTGATTGACGTGCCGTCTGTGCGTGCACATCGCGAATAATAATGGGATTGTTTTCCTGTGATTTTAGGTCAATCCGATGTCGTCCGCTAAGTGACTGTATTTTGTTTAAAACGGACACCATTTTAAGTACATACGGAAAACCGACCAAACAGATTCGGTTTCCATTGAAACTTTAGGAGAATGATCCATGGGTCATATGTGACGTGTACGAATCAACCCCGCCTCAATCGGAGACGTGGTGTGGCCGACACCACTCAAAGTGTCCGTCTTTTGTTTCAAAAGGACGTCATTTTAAGTGAAAAGCATCAACTGACATACGAAAAACCGACCAAACGCATTTCGAATCTATTGTTAATTTATCCCTACAATCCATGGGGTTATATGTGACGTATACGAGCCAACCCGGGATGAATCCGAGTCGCGGTGTGACCGGGATCAGTCTAAGTGGCTCTCTTTTGTTTAAAAGGGACATTTTAAGTACATACGGAAAAACGACCAAACGGATTCAGTTTCCATTGAAACTTTAGGAGAACGATCCATGGGTCATATGTGACGTGTACGAATCAACCCCGCCTCAATCGGAGACGCGGTGTGGCCGACACCACTCAAAGTGTCTGCCTTTTGTTTCAAAAAGACGTCATTTTAAGTGAAAAGCATCAACTGACATACGAAAAACCGACCAAAGGCATTCGGACTGTGTTGATACTTTAGAAAAAGGATCCATCGGTCGTATGTGACGTGTACGAGTCAATCCCACCTCAATCCGAGGAGCGGTGTGGCCGAAACCGCTCTAACTATGTCAATTTTGTTTAAAATGGACAGGATTATAAGTGAAAAGAAAAACTGGCATACGGAAAACCAACCAAACGCATTCCAAATCTGTTGATAATTTATCCCAACGATCCATGGGTCATATGTGATGTGTACGAGCCAACCCGGGATGAATCATAGTCGCGGTGTGGCCGGGATCAGTCTAAGTGGCTCTCTTTTGTTTAAAACGGACACCATGTTAAGTACATACGGAAAATCGACCAAACGGATTCGGTTTCCATTGAAACTTTAGGAGAACAATCCATGGGTCATATGTGACATGTAAGAATCAACCCCACCTCAATCTGAGACGCTGTGTGGCCGGCACCACTCAAAGTGTCTGTCTTTTGTTTCAAAAGGACATCATTTTAAGTGAAAAGCATCAACTGACATACGGAAAACCGACCAAATGCATTCGGATTGTGTCGATACATTATTAAAAATATCCATGGGTCATATGTGACATGTACGAGTCAACCCCGCCTTAATATGAGGCACGGTGTGGCCAGAATCACTCTATGTGGCTCTCTTTTGCTTAAAATGGACAACAATTTAAGTACATACGGAAAACTGACCAAACGCATTCGGTTTCCATTGAAACTTTAAGAGAACGATCCATAGGTCATATGTGACATGTATGAGTCAACACCGCCTCAATCTGAGGCGTGGTGTGGCCGGAACCACTCAAAGTGTCTGCCTTTTGTTTCAAAAGTACGTCATTTTAATTGAAAAACATCAACTGACATACAGAAAACCGATCAAATGCATTCGGATTGTGTCGATACATTAGCACAACGATCCAGGGGTCATATGTGACGTGTATGAGTCAACCCCGCCTCAATCTGAGGCGCGTTGTGGACGGTAGCACTCCAGGTGTATGCATTATGTTTAAAATGGACATTACTTTAGGTAAAAATATATGGTATACAAAAAACAGATCAAATTATGAATTGAATTCCAGATTCCACATATAATTATCATCTAAATTTTAAATTGAATTATAAATGAATTATGTATGTTTATAATTACGTTATCAATTCTAATTTAATTATGGATGTGTATAGTTCTACCATTATATGTTAAACGTGTTTGAATTTGTTCTCTATATGTAAGTGTTAGTTGGTTATTGCAGGTACAATAATTTTATATATGTATGTGTTAGTTTATTGCAGGTACAATAATTGGATTGAAAAATGAGAGGGAACCCACAAAACCAGACCTGGTGGTGGTCAAATTGGAGAGCTGGTGCTGCTGGCCAAATTGGGGAGCTGCTGGCTGATTTGCCCAGCAGAGGCTATGCCAACGGTTCAAAACCGTTGGCATAGAAACTCTATGATTAGTTTTACCAACGGTTCATAAAACCGTTGGTAAAAAACCTTTCCCAACGGTTTAGAACCGTTGGGAAAGAGTAGAGTTTGGATTTTTCCCAACGGTTTTATAAACCGTTGGGAAAAACATGCTAATTTGAAGCCTATTCCAACGGTTTGTAAACCGTTGGGAAAGGTTTCCCAACGGTTTTGAAGAACCGTTGGCATAGGGTAATCTTTCTCCACCCTATGCCAACGGTTCAGTGTAAACCGTTGGGAAATGTTTTTCCCAACGGCTTACTTCCCTACAGCTGGAAGAACCGTTGGTATATGTTATACCAACGGTTGTCCAGCCTTTCCCAACACTTCTCAACCGTTGGTAAATGTTTTATTTCCAGTAGTGCCCCTTTCTCTCTCATTAAAATCATCCCATGTACACCCGTTACTATGCCGAAATTTCAGAAAGAATTTCTCTCTCCTCATTTACATTCAAGGAATTCTTTTGTATCATGAGTCTAATTTCCATTGCATTTTTTGGGAAATGTATATATATTAACCCATTACTTTCCTTGTCATGTAAATATTATGAGACTCCCCTTTCTCTCTCATCAACCATTTTTATGAATTCTTACGTCACGGTGTTACGCTGCTGAAATTGCACCGATTTTCCAAGCTAATGCCATTGTGTAGTGAATACAATGACCATTTCTCTAACAAGGGTATTCATATTTATGCACATTTAGTTATTGATTATAAATATTCATGTATTAATTCCACATTCCTTTATCATGGAAAAAATTATTATGTTTTATGAATCCATGTTATATGATCCATGTGGAACACTTATGCATGAAATGAGATGTTTAAGAAGGGTTCTCCCTTATAGCGCTAAAATTCATTTGGTAAAGTGTAGTATCATGATACATCATGTGCAATGGATGTTGAATCATGATAATTCAATTAAAGAAAGCATTTACTCATGCTTCATGTGCAATGAGGATTTAATCATGCTCCATGTGTAATGATCCTTAGCTCATGCTAATTCCATGTTAAGTGTTGTTGCCACATTTCAATGTTATGATTATCATGCTTTATCATGCCTTTATGTTTATGCTTCTATTGTGCTCTATTAATATACCTACTATCTAACATGTATTGTATTCCTCATGTTAATCCATGATTATTCCCTTACTGGTCTTTATAGCTCACCCTTTTCTTATGCATGTCCTTAGGTTATTGTAACACCCCGAGATTTTATGAAAAATATTCTTTTAATTTCATTAATGTCTTGTGTTTTATGCTACACCAAGATTACCTTGCGCTATACGCAACACCGTATTAGCTTGCAGTATACGCAACACTATTCTTGGATCGTGTTACACACAATTTTGATAATAGTTATTCTACGCAACATTGAGTATATATAAATATATATATTCAATGTATAAATGAAATATGGTTTTATTCTATTATACAAAACAACGAATGATTCTTTCACAACACGCAACCTTGACTAGGCTTGCATTACACGCAATCGCGACGTTCCTCGATAGCGTGTGTTGTACGCAATACCGGGTTTTACTAAACAATGATATCTAATTATAATATTATTATGAACTAGCCGTTATGAATAGTATTAATGAAATTTTGAATTTTATAACATTATTATTCATATTACACATTTTCTAGAACATGGTATAAGAACAAAATAAATTTTTCGGGTAAAATAAGTATTTTTCAAAAAATGCAGTTTTGCCGCCATTTGATGGCGCACCCACTTTAAATCTAGTTTTGACATGTTTATAAGATCAATTTGACAAAATAAAATTCTTTTCTGGAATCAAGAAATAAAAATTTACTTTGGATAAATTTTTCGTATTATTCTGGTAACTTTCATATTTTGATGAATAGTAAAAACACGCTATATTTTAATGAAAAACTACTTTTTTCATCGTAATAATTTATATGGTTAAATTATAATATTTAATGGTTTTAAAGTATAAATAGAATATATTTTTACCATTTAATATAATGTATGTCATTATCATTGATTTTACATTGAATTCATAGGTTAAATCAATTCAATCTTTTGTAATGTTTTAAACAAAAACCTGTTTTCATTCGACAACGGGATTAATTTTAATTTAATTTTTGCAACTTCTGCGTATTTAATTTAATAAAATTTATTCCATATTTGGAATCAGTGGGTCCAAATTATTTTAATAGGCTACTTTTTATTTTTGGGAATTATGAATAGTAACTACGGTAAATTTTATTTACCATAGTTAAAGGTAAATCGGGTAATTAAGGATAAATATAATATTATAAAATTACCATAACACATGCCAAAATTCTATTTGATGGCTAAAAGTAAATCCATATCAACTAAGGGTCGGATTAGATTCATTTTATGGACTTTTGACCATAAAAATAATTTAATTATTATTAAAACCAAAGAAAGTGACAACTTGTCACTCTCTTAAATATTATAAGTATAATAATTTTAATTTAGTGATAAAAATCATAAAACTTCGAACATTAATAGTCTCCAGAAATATAATAACATTATCTACATCATGATAATTTATTTAGACTTTTTAGGTATTAAATAATTGTCATTAATGGTGATACATTAATGATACAGAAATTATTTATTAAGCGGAAAATAAGTAATATAGTTTTTATTGAAATAATAATACCTATTAAAAGGCCCACAAACCTAACCAAAACTTATTGGTAGTGTATATATACACCATAATTATCCAATTACCTAATATATAACCGTTTGGATCCTTAAAAAAGTGATTATGACACTTATATTATATTATTTTAAATGATGCGAAAGTTGTCACCATCATAATTTAATAAATATAACAATTTAATTATTGTAATTTTAAGAAGATAAATTCGAGTAAAAGTATTATTGTGAAAGGCCATAGATTTATCTTCATCATAAGATTTTATTTTAAATTTTTATGCAACAAATAAGTATATTAAATAATTATACAATAATGTTGTAGTAATTATTTCATTAAGAGATAAACCAAAGAAATGGTTTTACAAATAATAAAATAAATATTATATGAAATATTTAATGTGATACACTAATTTTATAGATACATATGACATTTTATGAATCTATTAAATCTTTTAGTTTGAACATATCTTCTGTATATATTTTATTTAAATTCAAATAAATGAATAGTGTCAAAATTGACACTATTGTTATTTTATAAAAATAACATATTATAAAATTGTTTAAAAATCACAAAAATATTTAAAAATTATAAATTTAAATTTATATGATCTATAATGTTATAAAGTAAACAATTATGGAAAATTCACAACAAATAAGTAATTATTTGTTATAATTTAAAATTTAGAATTTTATTACCACAAATAAACTTAAATAGATTAAATAAGGATAAATCAAAATGATAAGGTTTAAAATAAGATCCAAACATGTCTAAATTTGATTTTTTGATGATATTACAACCCTATCTCATCTAATCTTCGAATATGAGTCATTTTTGGTGGTTTTTAAGTGGGGTTAGATTTATTATAAATTAATATTTTTAAAAATTCAAAGGTTCCCCTCTCCTCCCTTATAAAAGGGAACCTCCTCCCTCTCCTCATCACACCAATTTGAGCCTTCATGCTCGGAAACCCCCTGCTAAATTATCTTCTCCACTTCCCTAGAAACATCCTAGAGGTTCTGGTCTACTTTAAAGACCAATCTTAGTGCCCTAAGAGGAGGTTTCCAAGAGGCGTATCGAAGAAGAGGTAATTTCTTCTCTCGATTCTTTCAAGCTTCTTTCTTCTTAAATTTCTTCTTCTTTAGTTTTTTCATTATAAATTAATAACATCAGTATCACTAATATACTGATTTGTTATTATAAATATGAAACAATCCCATTTCACCTTCTATCCATCCTACAGAAAACAAAATCACCGCGCGTGCGTACGTACGGAATACCGTCTCCACGTCGTGGTGTAATCTGTTTTTCCACCAACACCTTACATGGATGGGTATAATGGTGTAAAAAATAACTATTCATAGTTATAATAACATCATACAGATTCTGATATATTTTATCATCCACTCCAATTCAATTCAATAATTATGGAAACGATATCATCGCTCGTGCGTACGTACGGACTACCGTCTCCACGACGCGATGAGATTCATTCTCCATGTTAACCATTTAAAAATGATTATAAAGTATATATAAGAAATAATAATGAAATATATGACATTATAAAGCTACTTTATTTATGTATATATGTATTTCAACTACTTAATTACATTCAACTCAATAAGGAAACGAAAACAGCGTTCATGCGTACGTATGGCCTACCGTCTCCTTGAACAGTGTATTTCTTTACATTTATCGATATATTATATATATATATATATATTCTGAATATATATTATATATAAATCATGTTTTATATTCTGGAATTATGTAGTCATGATCTAAGTAATCATATGAATAATTACAAGTCAAAACACGGACGACAAATGAAACGATTTTACCCAAAACACTCTTTAACATGGAATTTACAAAAGAATGGGTAATATAAAGTGATAAGTGAACCATATATGATATCATAACAATGAATATGATTCTTTAATAAGTCAATGACATTATTTAAATCATTATACAGGAGGTTCGGATACATACGAAGCATATCGGACATAAGGTAAGAGATAATTTTGCAAATCTCATTTTTATCTGAAATTGCTTATTCGTAAGTATTTACTGGGGTTATTTCTATCATCCATGTCCATGTTTTATAAAAGTGTTTGAATGTATTTTTAATGTCCTTTTTACCCATTTTTGACTTTTACTACATGGTATGTATGGAATCTTTCTTTTACGAGGTACTTTTTGACTTTTCCGGAAAAAGTACGAGAAGAATGTTTTTTTTAACTTATATGGCACGAACGGATTTTTACGGTTTTATAAAGCCTTATTTTCATGAAGCATCCTTCAAAATATTTCATGACTATTTTCAAAAAAATCCATTTCTTTTAAAATTTCATGACATTTTTTGAAAAGAAAATGTTTTTGATGAAAAAGGGATATTTTCCTCAAGAATTCATTTCAAGTGTTTTATCAAAACCATTTTTCATATAAGATGACATTATTTCATATGTGTATGTTTCAAGTATAATGTGTCTATGATTTAAATGGTTTCAAATCTCTTATTATAAAATTATATCCATTTCTTTTATATGGATTATTTGATGATGGGATGATGTTAATGAAACCCATTTTATTTATTGGGTTTTTATAAATGATGTATGTTTATTTTGTGGCACAAGTAAGAATGATTTCATTATGAGATAGGTGGGACCTATATCTCCCTACAATGAATTTGGGTAAAGATTTATATCTCATGAGATAGACATGGCTGGAACGGCAAGTTAAACCGGTTCAATAATACAGGACTGGAACGAGGAGTGAACTCGATTCAGAAAGGGACTTTGTCCACTAAGATGGTCTTGGCAGCAATGCCTTGGCTACTATGGAAATCATATCATGTGCTTAATGGATGCCACAATTACATGTTTTATTCTCATGCTATTTTATCATGGTTTATGTTCCATTATGATCTATTCTTATGTACTTCCATGTTTTATGTCGTTGCTCAATATTTTAATGTTTAAACATTATGTTTATGTTTTTAATTCCAATGTATATGGAATGTTTAATTTTATCCATGCTTACCCTTACTGAGCATTTGAGCTCACCCTTTTTATGTTTTATTTTCCCCCAGGATCAAAAGAAAGGTTTTAGGTCAGGAAATAAAAAGTGGAAGATCTTTAAGGGAGATGTTGAAGATCTTTCACCACGATTAGAAGATTACGTTCCAAGTTTCCAAAGACACTAAACTATTACGGTCCTTGTGTGTCTGTTTTTGTTATGTATTAAGTATTACACAAAAGAAATTTAATGTCCATGTACATTAATCTTAGTGTCTCTACAGTTGGTATCAGAGGAAAGGTTTAGTTAACCTTTGCAAACTAGGATGCGAAAACATTAGTGAGATCCCTAGAGATATTTCTAAGGTATGTCTAGGGATGTCCCTAAGGATAAGTATATGTATAGGATATAGTCCTATAACTATGGTAACGATATTAGATTAAACCAAAGATGTTAGATATTGAAGTTACTCCCCCTTAATTATGAATTTTTCCTCTCACACTATTCTTTTTGGGTTTTAGAAAATGGATGGGAACAAGATGATTCAAGATAATGGAGGATATGATGGAAAATGGAATGATATTCTTCCAGAGAAACCAAATGAAATGGGATTTGGAAGTCCAAACATCGTTATTATGCCTAATCAGAAATCTCATAATATGATCAATAATCTCAACTTTGGTAAGTTTCCCGACTCAGATAATAAGAGAAAGAATGAGTTTCATGATGATCATAGAGGAAAGAAAGTTCAATTTCCCTCATGTAAATCATGTGGGAAGAGGCATCAGGGAGATTGTTTCAAAGGTACTGGAAGATGCTTTGGGTGTGGAAAAGAAGGACATAGAGCCAGTAAGTGCAAAGGAAAAGGTTCAGTTAACACCATGGATTAGGATAATGGTATTGCTACGACATCAACAATGGTTAAATGTTTTAAATGTGGAATGTATGGGAATTATGCAAACCAATGACCTAAGGGAAAGTCTCATAAAGAGAATCAGTATGGTCGTATGGGAAGTATTTATGTTGATGATGATGAAGAGACTACAAATGATATGTGAGATGAAAGAATTTTTGAAGCTCGGTCAATGGTTTAAGAAGGTAGTGGAATGATTACATGTTTATCAAGTTTAATTTTGTATAAGTAATCTCATGGTACTATAGAATAAAGAGACATCTAAGGATTGTTACACTGTTGTCTTTCCTTAAGTTTTGAAAGTGTATGATTAATGGCACTAGTAACCATGAAAGGTTATTCAGATATTTTTGGAAAGTATATGATATGTGCCTAATGAAAGGATAAAAAGAAAATTAAATGTTTGATAGTATTCATGAGCTCATGACTGATATTAGAAGAAGGTTATATCATGGTTTGAGTATATAGAATTTTTGGATTTTGGTATGTGGAAAGAGTTAAGTTTTGACAGCATTTATGTTTTCACTAAGGTTTAATGGATATTCATTTTTCAAGAGAATACATTATTAAGTTATTCGCATGATTTGAATGTGACCAACAATATATATGGGGGGTAAATGATAGTATTCACATGCTTGGTTGATGATGTTTTAAGTAATTATTTTCTTTATACTATGACCTTGGACCAAAGTATTTTAGATAAGCCTAAAGATTGGAATGGATTATGTTGGACATAAGTTATTATTGTTTAAAGATAGAACTTTTTTCGATATTATTGATGGGATGTTATAGTAAAGTAGTTTTAGAAAAAGGAAAACCTGCAGGAAGGGCGACAGCCCATCGCGTCGGACAAGGCTGTGGGAATTGAACCCACAACCGAAGTGCGACTGACCTTTATCACCAACCACTGGCCTACAAGAAGTCCCTGTTTAGTAGAAACTAGTTTTATTATATTAAGTAGTCTGATATATGAAGTATAAGTCCATTTTAGGAACCATATATGATTAATATCACTATAGAGCGACTTATGTATATTTAATAACTTTTGTTAACCTTTTGTTTGAGACAGATGGAATGACCTGTCATTCTATCACATGATCTGCTAACACTTCACGAATGACAAATTCAACTTCATTTCTTTAATAGATGAAGTGGAAATTGTCCAAAGAATGACTAACGGTGATACTATACCAAAATCACGAATGTATTTCTTCTAATTCCAATTTCATCAAATTTAGGGAAATGATCTTGAAAACCAAAAATGTTGTCCTAGTTCCCTTATATCTGATGAATCATATGGTACATTAGATCATCACAAGTCAATAGCTTTGTGATTGTTGGCTTTTTCATAGTCATGTTCTCTACCACTCTCCATCAGAACTTGATGGTTAGATTTTTCTTCCATATCCATATTTTCACCTATGTTCTCCTACGTGGAAACCCAGTGATGAGTTAATTTGGGTAACCATTACATTTCATACTTTAGTTTTTAAAGCCATGTTTTGGTATTCCTTTTTATGATGTGGGTTTCTATTAAAAAATTTTTCGAGTAGTAAACCATTTATATCCCCGACGAATTTCGAGGGAGAAATTCATTTTAAGGGGGGTAGAATGTAACACCCCGAGATTTTATGAAAAATATTCTTTTAATTTCATTAATGTCTTGTGTTGTATGCCACACCAAGATTACCTTGCGCTATACACAACACCGTATTATCTTGCAGTATACGCAACACTATTCTTGGATCGTCTTACACACAATTTTGATAATAGTTATTCTAAGAAACATTGAGTATATATATATATTCAATGGATAAATGAAATGTGGTTGGATTCTGTTATATGAAACAACTAAGGATTCTTTCACAACATGCAACCCGGACTTGGCTTTCATTACACGCAATCGCGACCTTCCTCGATAGCGTGTGTTATACGCAATACTGGGTTTTACTAAACAACGATATATTATTATAATATTATTATGAACTAGCCGTTATGAAAAGTATTAACTAAATTTTGAATTTTATAACATTATTATTCATCTTACACATTTTCTAGAACATGGTATAAGAACAAAATAAATTTTTCGGGTAAAATAAATATTTTTCAAGAAATGCAGTTTTGCCGCCTTTTGATGGCGCACCCACTTTAAATATAGTTTTTGACATGTTTATAAGTTCAATTTGAAAAAATAAAATTATTATTTGGAATCAAGAAATAAAAATTTACTTTGGATAAATTTTTCGTATTATTCTGGTAACTTTCATATTTTGATGAATAGTAAAAACACGCTATATTTTAATGAAAAACAACTTTTTTCATCATAATAATTTATATGGTAAAATTATAGTATTTAATGGTTTTAAAGTATAAATAGAATATATTTTAACCATTTAATATAATTTATGTCATTAGCATTGATTTTACATTGAATTCTTAGGTTAAATCAATTCAATCTTTTGCAATGTTTTAAACAAAAACCCATTTTCATTCGACAACGGGATTAATTTTAATTTAATTTCTGCAACTTCTGTGTATTTAATTTGAAAAAATGGATTCCATATTTGGAATCAATGGGTCCAAATTATTTTAAAAGGCTACTTTTTATTTTTTGGAATTATGAATAGTAACTACGGAAAATTTTATTTTTCATAGTTAAAGGTAAATCGGGTAATTAAGGATAAATATAATATTAGAAAATTACCCTAACACATTCCAATATTCTATTTGATGGCTAAAAGTAAACCCATATCAACTAATGGTCATATTAGATTCATTTTATGGACTTTTGACCATGAAAATAATTTAATTATTATTAAAACCAAAGAAAGTGACAACATGTCACTCTCTTAAATCTTATAAGTATAATAATTTTAATTTAGTTATAAACATCATAAAACTTAGAGCATGAAAAGTCTACAGAAATATAATAAAATTATCTAAATCATGATAATTTATTTAGAATTTTTAGGGATTAAATAATTGTCATTAATGGTGATACATTAATGATACAGAAATTATTTATTAAGTGGAAAATAAGTAATATAGTTTTTATTGAAATAATAATACCCATTAAAAGGCCCAAAAACCTGACCAAAACTTATTGGTAGTGTATATATACACCTTAAGCATCCACTGACCTAATTTATAACCGTTTGGATCCTTATAAAAGTGATTATGACACTTATATTATATTATTTTAAATGATACCAAAGTTGTCACCATCATAATTTAATACATATAACAATTTAAATATTGTGATTTTAAGACGCTAAATTCGATTAAAAGTATTATAGTGAAATCTAATAGATTTATCTTCATCATAGGATTTTATTTTAAATTTTTATGCAATAAATAAGTATATTAAATAATTATACAAAAATGATGTAGTAATTATTTCATTAAGAGATAAAACAAATAAATGGTTTTACAAATAATAAAATAAATATTATATAAACTATTTAATGTGATCAACTAATTTTATAGACACATATGAAATTTTATGAATCTATTAAATCTTTTATTTCGAATATATCTTCTGTATATATTTTATTTAAATTGAAATAAATGAATAGTGTCAAAATTGACACTATTGTTATTTTATAAAAATAACATATTATAAAATTGTTTAAAAATAACAAAAATATTTAAAAATTATAAATTTATATTTATATGGTATATAATGTTATAAAGTAAACAATTATGGAAAATTCTCAACAAATAAGTAATTATTTGTTATAATTTAAAATTTAGAATTTTATTACCACAAATAAACTTAAATAGATTAAATAAGAATAAATCAAAATGATAAGGTTTAAAATAAGATACAAACATGTATAAATTTGATTGGTTGATGAGATTACAACCCTATCTCATCTAATCTTCGAATATGAGTCATTTTTTGAGGTTTTTAAGTGGGGTTAGATTTATTATAAATTAATATTTTTAAGAATTCCAAAGGTGCCCCTCTCCTCCCTTATAAAAGGGCACCTCATCCCTCTCCTCCTCACACCAATTTTAGCCTTCAAGCTCGGCCAACACCTGACAAATTATCTTCTCCACTTCCCTAGAAACATCCTAGAGGTTCTTGAATACTTTAATAACCAATCTTAGTGCCCTAAGAGGAGGTTTCAAAGAGGCGTATCGAAGAAGAGGTAATTTCTTCTCCCGATTCTTTCAAGCTTCTTTCTTCTTCAATTTCTTCTTCTTTAGTTTTTTCATTATAAAGTAATAACATAAGTAACACTAATATACTGATTTGTTATTATAAATATGAAAAAACCCCATTTCACCTTCTATCCATCCTACGGAAAACAAAATCACCGCGCGTGCGTACGTACGGAATACACTCTCCACGCTGTGGTGTAATCTGTTTTTCCACCAACACCTTACATGGATGGGTATAATGGTGTATATAATAACTATACATAGTTATTATAACATCATAATGATTCTGATATATTGTATCATCCACTCCAATTCAATTCAATAATTATGGAAACGATATCATCGCTCGTGCGTACGTACGGACTACCGTCTCCACGACGCGATGAGATTCATTCTCCATGATAACCATTTAAGAATGAGTATAAGGTATATATAAGCAATAATAATTAAATATATGACATTATAAAGCTACTTGATTTATGTATATATGTATTTCATCTACTTAATTCCATTCAACTCAATAAGGAAACGAAAACAGCGTTCATGCGTACGTACAGCCTACCGTCTCAATGAACGGTGTATTTATTTCCATTTATTGATCTATTATATATATATATATATATATTCTGAATATATATTATATATAAATCATGTTTTATATTCTGGAATTATGTAATCGTGATCTAAGTAATCATATGAATAATTTCAAGTCAAAACACGGACGACAAATGAAACGATTTTACCCAAAACACTCTTTAACATGAAATTTACAAAAGAATGGGTAATATAAAGTCATAAGTGAACCATATATGATATCATAAAAATTAATATGATTCTTTAATAATTTAATGACATTATTTAAATCATTATACAGTAGTTTCGGATACATACGAAGCATATCAGACATAAGGTAAGGGATAATTTTGCAAATCTCATTTTTATCCGAGATTTTTTATTCGTAAGTATTTACTATGGTTATTTCTATCATCCATGTACATGTTTTATAAAAGTGTTTGCATGTATGTTTAAAGTCCTTTTTACCCATTTTTTACTTTTACTACATGGTATGTATGGAATCTTTCTTTTACAAGGTACTTTTTGACTTTTCTGGAAAAAGTACGAGAAGAATGTTTTTTAACATATATGGAACAAATGGATTTTTACAGTTTTATAAAGCCTTATTTTCATGAAGATTCCTTCAAAATATTTCATGAATATTTTCAACAAAATACTTTTCTTTTAAAATTGCATGACATTTTTTGAAAAGAAAATGTTTTTGAAGAAAAAGGGATATTTTCTTCAAGAATTCATTTCAAGTGTTTTATCAAAACCATTTTTCATCTAAGATAACATTATTTCATATGTGTATGTTTCATGTATAATGTCTCTATGATTTACATGGTTTCACTTCTCTTATTATGAAATGATATCCATTTCTTTTATATGGATTATTTGATGATGGGATGATGTTAATGAAACCCATTTTATTTATTGTGTTTTCATGAATGATGTATGTTTATTTTGTGGCACAAGTAAGGATGATTTCATTATGAGATGGGTGGGACCTATATCTCCCTCCAATGCATTGGGTAAAGATTTATATTTCATGAGATAGACATTGATGGAAAAGGCAAGTTAAACCGGTTCAGTAATACAGGACTGGAACGAGGAGTGAACTCGATTCAGAAAGGGACTTTGTCCACTAAGATGGTCTTGGCAGCAATGTCTTGGCTACTATGGAAATCATATCATGTGCTTAATGGATTCCACAATTACATGTTTTATTCCCATGCTATTTTAATTTGGTTTATGTTCCATTATGATCTATTCCTTATGTACTTCCATGTTTTATGTCGTTGCTCAAGATTTTAATGTTTAAACATTATGTTTATGTTTTTAAGTTCCAATGTATATGGTATGTTTTATTTTATCCATGCTTACCCTTACAGAGCATTTGATCTCACCCTTTTTATGTTTTATTTTCCCCTAGGATCAAAAGAAAGGTTTTAGGTCAGGAAACAAAAAGCGGAAGATCTTTATGGGAGATGTTGAAGATCTTTCACCACGATTAGAAGATTGCGTTCCAAGTTTCCAAAGACACTACACTATTACGGTCCTCTTGTGTATGTTTTTTTTTATGTATTAAGTATTCCGCAAAAGTAATGTAATGTCCATGTACATTAAGATTAGGGTCTCTACAGTTGGTATCAGAGGAAAGGTTTAGTCAACCTTTGAAACTAGGATGTGAAAACGTTAGTGATATCCCCAGAGATATTTCTAAGGTATGTCTAGGGATGTCCCTAAGGATAAGTATACATATAGGATATAGTCCTAGAACTATGGTAACGATATTAGATTAAACCAAAGATGTTAGATATTGAAGTTACTCTACCTTTATTATGATTTTTTCCTCTCACACTAATCATTTTGGGTTTTAGAAAATGGTTGGGAACAAGATGATTCACGATAATGGAGGATATGATGGACAATGGAATGATATTCTTCATGAAAAACCAATTGAAATGGTATTTGGAAGTCCAAACATTGTTATTATGCCTAATCAGAAATCTCATAAAATGATCAATAATCTCAACTTTGGTAATTTTCCCGACTCAGATAATAAGAGAAAGGAGTTTCATAATGATCATAGATGAAAGAAAGTTCAATTTCCCTCATGTAAATCATGTGTGAAGAGGCATCGGGGAGATTGTTTCAAAGGAACTAGAAGATGCTTTGGGTGTGGAAAAGAAGGACACAAATCCAATAAGTGCAAAGGAAAAGGTTCAGTTAACACCATGGATGAGGATAATGGTATTTCTACGACATCAAAAATGGTTAAATGTTTTAAATGTGGAATGTATGGGAATTATGCAAACCAATTCCCTAAGGGAAAGTCTCATGAAGAGAATCAGTACGGTCGTATGAGAAGTATTTATGTTGATGATGATGAAGAGACTACAAATGATATGTGAGATGAAAGAATTGTTGAAGCTCGGTCAATGGTTTAAGAAGGTAGTGGAATGATTACATTTTTATCAAGTGTAATGTTGTATAAGTAATCTCATGGAACTATGGAATAAAGAGACATCTAAGGATTGTTACACTGTTGTCTTTACTTATGTTTTGAAAGTGTAAGATTAATGGTACTAGTAACCATGAAAGGTTATTCAGATATTTTTGGAAAGTAGATGATATGCGCATAATGAAGGGATAAGGAGAAAATTAAATGTTTGATAGTATTCATGAGCTCATGACTGATATAAGAAGAAGGTTATATCATGGTTTGAGTATATAGAATTTTTGGATTTTGGTATGTGGAAAGAGTTAACTTTTGACAGCATTTATGTTTTCACTAAGGTTTAATGGGTATTCATTTTTCAAGAGAATACATGATTAAGGTATTTGCATGATTGGAATGTGACCAACATGATATATGGGGGATAAATGATGGTATTCACATGCTTGGTTGATGATATTTTAAGTAATTGTTTTCTTTATAATATGACCTTGGACCAAAGTATTTTAGATAAGCCTAAAGATTTGAATGGATTATGTTGGACATAAGTTATTATTGTTTAAAGATAGAACTTTTTTCGATATTATTGATGGGATGTTGTAGTAAAGTAGTTTTAGAAAAAGGACAACCTACAGGATGGGCGATAGCCCATCGCGTCGGACAAGGCTGTGGGAATCGAACCCACAACGGGAGTGCGACTGGCCTTTATCACCTAACACTGGCCTACAAGAAGTCCATGTTTAGTAAAAACTAGTTTTATTATATTAATTAGAATGATATATGAAGTATAAGTCCATTATAGGAACCATATATGATTAATATCACTATAGATATAATTATGTATATTTAATAACATTTGCTAACCTTTTGTTTGAGACAGATGGAATGACCTGTCATTCTATCACATGATCTTCTAACACTTCACGAATGACAAATTCAACTTCATTTCTTTAAGAGATGAAGTGGAAATTGTCCAAAGAACTACTAACGGTGAGACTATACCAAAATCACGAAAGTATTTCTTCTAATTCCAATTTCATCAACATTAGGGAAATGATCTTGAAAACCAAAAATGTTGTCCTAGTTCCCTTATATCCGATGAATCATATGGTACATTAGATCATCCCAAATCAATATCGTTATTATTCCTAATCAGAAATCTCATAATATGATCAATAATCTCAACTTTGGTATGTTTCCCGACTCAGATTATAAGAGAAAGAATGAGTTTCATGATGATCATAGAGGAAAGAAAGTTCAATTTCTCTCATGTAAATCATGTGGGAAGAGGCATCGGGGAGATTGTTTCAAAGGTACTGGAAGATGCTTTGGGTGTGGAAAAGAAGGACATAGAGCCAGTAAGTGCAAAGGAAAAGGTTCAGTTAACACCATGGATGAGGATAATGGTATTGCTACGACATCAACAATGGTTAAATGTTTTAAATGTGGAATGTATGGGAATTATGCAAACCAATGCCCTAAGGGAAAGTCTCATAAAGAGAATCAGTACGGTCGTATGGGAAGTATTTATGTTGATGATGATGAAGAGACTACAAATGATATGTGAGATGAAAGAATTTTTGAAGCTCGATCAATGGTTTAAGAAGGTAGTGGAATGATTACATGTTTATCAAGTTTAATTTTGTATAAGTAATCTCATGGTACTATAGAATAAATAGACATCTAAGGATTGTTACACTGTTGTCTTTCCTTATGTTTTGAAAGTGTATGATTAATGGTACTAGTAACCATGAAAGGTTATTCAGATATTTTTGGAAAGTATATGATATGCGCATAATGAAAGGATAAAAAGAAAATTAAATGTTTGATAGTATTCATGAGCTCATGACTGATATTAGAAGAAGGTTATATCATGGTTTGAGTATATAGAATTTTTGGATTTTGGTATGTGGAAAGAGTTAAGTTTTGACAGCATTTATGTTTTCACTAAGGTTTAATGGATATTCATTTTTCAAGATAATACATGATTAAGTTATTCGCATGATTGGAATGTGACCAACAATATATATGGGGGTAAATGATAGTATTCACATGCTTGGTTGATGATGTTTTAAGTAATTATTTTCTTTATACTATGACCTTGGACCAAAGTATTTTAGATAAGCCTAAAGATTGGAATGGATTATGTTGGACATAAGGTATTATTGTTTAAAGATAGAACTTTTTTCGATATTATTGATGGGATGTTATAGTAAAGTAGTTTTAGAAAAAGGAAAACCTGCAGGAAGGGCGACAACCCATCGCGTCGGACAAGGCTGTGGGAATCGAACCCACAACCGAAGTGCGACTGACCTTTATCACCAACCACTGGCCTACAAGAAGTCCCTGTTTAGTAGAAACTAGTTTTATTATATTAAGTAGTCTGATATATGAAGTATAAGTCCATTTTAAGAACCATATATGATTAATATCACTATAGATCGACTTATGTATATTTAATAACTTTTGTTAACCTTTTGTTTGAGACAGATGGAATGACCTGTCATTCTATCACATGATCTACTAACACTTCACGAATGACAAATTCAACTTCATTTCTTTAATAGATGAAGTGGAAATTGTCCAAAGAATGACTAACGGTGA
This sequence comes from Viscum album, assembly GCA_963277665.1. NCBI lineage: Eukaryota > Viridiplantae > Streptophyta > Magnoliopsida > Santalales > Viscaceae > Viscum > Viscum album. Next base: position 1,999,089,842 of record OY728151.1, read on the forward strand.
TACTATACCAAAATCACGAATGTATTTCTTCTAATTCCAATTTCATCAACTTTAGGGAAATGATCTTGAAAACCAAAAATGCTGTCCTAGTTCCCTTATATCTGATGAATCATATGGTACATTAGATCATCACAAATCAATACCTTTGTGATTGTTGGCTTTTTCATAGTCATGTTCTCTACCACTCTCCATCAGAACTTGATGGTTAGATTTTTCTTCCATATCCATATTTTCACCTATGTTCTCCTACGTGGAAACCCAGTGATGAGTTAATTTGGGTAATCGTTACATTTCATACTTTAGTTTTTAAAGCCATGTTTTGGTATTCCTTTTTACGATGTGAGTTTCTATTAAACAAACTTTCGAGTAGTAAACCATTTATAACCTCAACGAATTTCGAGGGCGAAATTAATTTTAAGGGGGGTAGAATGTAACACCCCGAGATTTTATGAAAAATATTATTTTAATTTCATTAATGTCTTGTGTTGTATGTTACACCAAGATTACCTTGTGTTATACGCAACACCGTATTAGTTTGCAGTATACGCAACACTATTCTTGGATCGTGTTACACACAATTTTGATAATAGTTATTCTACGCAACATTGAGTATATATATATATATATATATATTCAATTTATAAATGAAATATGGTTGGATTCTGTTATACAAAACAACGAAGGATTCTTTCACAACACGTAACCCTGACTTGGCTTGCATTACACGCAATCGCGACCTTCCTCGATAGCATGTGTTGTACGCAATACCGGGTTTTACTAAACAACGATATATTATTATAATATTATTATGAACTAGATGTTATGAATAGTATTACCTAAATTTTGAATTTTATAACATTATTATTCATCTTACACATTTTCCAGAACACGGTATAAGAACAAAATAAATTTTTCGGGTAAAATAATTATTTTTAAAAAAATGCAGTTTTGCCGCCTTTTGATGGCGCACCCACATTAAATCTAGTTTTTGACATGTTTATAAGTTCAATTTGACAAAATAAAATTCTTCTTTGGAATCAAGAAATAAAAAATTACTTTGGATAAATTTTTCGTACTATTCTGGTAACTTTCATATTTTGATGAATAGTAAAAACACGCTATATTTTAATGAAAAAAACTTTTTTCATCGTAATAATTTATATGGTTAAATTATAATATTTAATGGTTTTAAAGTATAAATATAATTTTTTTTACCATTTAATATAATGTATGTCATTAGAATTGATTTTACATTGAATTCGTAGGTTAAATCAATTCAATCTTTTGCAATGTTTTAAACAAAAACCCGTTTTCATTCGACAACGGGATTAATTATAATTTAATTTCTACAACTTCTGTGTATTTAATTTGAAAAAATGGATTCCATATTTGGAATCAGTGGTTCCAAATTATTTTAATAGGCTACTTTTTATTTTTGGGAATTATGAATAGTAACTACGGTAAATTTTATTTACCATAGTTAAAGGTAAATCGGGTAATTAAGGATAAATATAATATTATAAAATTACCCTAACACATGCCAAAATTCTATTGGATGGCTAAAAGTAAACCCATATCATCTAAGGGTCGGATTAGATTCATTTTATGGACTTTTTACCATGAAAATAATTTAATTATTATTAAAACCAAAGAAAGTGACAACATGTCACTCTCTTAAATCTTATAAGTATAATAATTTTAATTTAGTGATAAACATCATAAAACATCGAACATTAATAGTTTCTACAAATCTAATAAAATTATCTACATCATGATAATTTATTTAGAATTTTTAGGGATTAAATAATTCTCATTAATGGTGATACATTAATGATACAGAAATTATTTATTAAGTGGAAAATAAGTAATATAGTTTTTATTGAAATAATAATACCCATTAAAAGGCCCAAAAACCTGACAAAAACTTATTGGTAGTGTATATATACACCTTAATCATCCAATTACCTAATATATAACCATTTGGATCCTTATAAAAGTGATTATGACACTTATATTATATTATTTTAAATGATGCCAAAGTTGTCACCATCATAATTTAATAAATATAAAAATTTAAATATTGAGATTTTAAGATGATAAATTCTAGTAAAAGTATTATTGTGAAAGGTAATAGATTTATCTTTATCATAGGATTTTATTTTAAATCTTTATGCAACAAATAAGTATATTAAAAAAGTATACAAAAATGTTGTAGTAATTATTTCATTAAGAGATAAACCAAATAAATGGTTTTACAAATAATAAAATAAATATTATATGAACTATTTAATGTTATCCACTAATTTTATAGATACATATTACCTTTTATGAATCTATTAAAGCTTTTAGTTCGAACATATCTTCTGTATATATTTTATTTAAATTCAAATAAATGAATAGTGTCAAAATTGACACTATTGTTATTTTATAAAAATAACATATTATAAAATTGTTTAAAAATCACAAAAATATTTAAAAATTATAAATTTAAATTTATATGGTCTATAATGTTATAAAATAAACAATTATGTAAAATTCACAAAAAATAAGTAATTATTTGTTATAATTTAAAATTTAGAATTTTATTACCACAAATAAACATAAATAGATTAAATAAGGATAAATCAAAAATGATAAGGTTTAAAATAAGATCCAAACATGTCTAAATTAGATTGGATGATGATATTACAACCCTATATCATCTAATATTCAAATATGAGTCATTTTTGGAGGTTTCTAAGTGTGGTTAGATTTATTATAAATTAATATGTTTAAGAATTCCAAAGGTGCCCCTCTGCTCCCTTATAAAAGGGAACCTCCTCCCTCTCCTCCTCACACCAATTTGAGCCTTCATGCTCGGCCAACCCCTGCCAAATTATATTATCCACTTCACTGGAAACATCCTAGAGGTTCTGGTCTACTTTAAAGACCAATCTTAGTGTCCTAAGAGGAGGTTTCAAAGAGGCGTATCGAAGAAGAGGTAATTTCTTCTCCCGATTCTTTCAAGCTTCATTCTTCTTCAATTTATTCTTCTTTAGATTTTTCATTATAAAGTAATAACATCAGTATCACTAATATACTGATTTGTTATTATAAATATGAAATAACCCCATTTCACCTTCTATCCATCCTAGGGAAAACAAAATCACCGTGTGTGCGTATGTACGGAATACCGTCTCCACGCCGTGGTGTAATCTGTTTTTCCACCAACACCTTACATGGATGGGTATAATGGTGTAAATAAAAACAATACATAGTTATTATAACATCATACTGACTCTGATATATTTTATCATCCACTCCAATTCAATTCAATAATTATGGAAATGATATAATCGCTCGTGCGTACGTACGGACTACCGTCTCCACGACGCGATAAGATTCATTCTCCATGTTAACCATTTAAGAATAATTATAAAGTATATATAATCAATAATAATGAAATATATGACATTATAAAGCTATTGTATTTATGTATATATGTATTTCATCTACTTAATTCCATTCAACTCAACAAGGAAACGAAAACAGCGTTCATGCGAACGTACGGCCTACCGTCTCCTTGAACGGTGTATTTCTTTACATTTATCGATATATTATATATATATATTCTGAATATATATTATATATAAATCATGTTTTATATTCTGGAATTATGTAATCGTGATCTAAGTAATCATATGAATAATTACAAGTCAAAACACGGACGACAAATGAAACGATTTTACCCAAAACACTCTTTAACATGGAATTTACAAAAGAACACGTAATATAAAGTCATAAGTGAACCATATATGATATCATAACAATTAATATGATTCTGTAATAAGTAAATGACATTATTTAAATCATTATATAGGAGTTTTGGATACATACGAAGCATATCGGACATAAGGTAAGGGATAATTTTGCAAATCTCATTTTTATCCGAGATTGCTTATTCGTAAGTATTTCCTGGGGTTATTTATATCATCCATGTCCATGTTTTATAAAAGTGTTTTCATTATGTTTAAATTCCTTTTTACCCATTTTTGACTTTTATTACACGGTATGTATGGAATCTTTCTTTTACGAGGTACTTTTTGACTTTTCCGGCAAAAGTACGAGAAGAATGTTTTTTTTAACTTATACGGCACGAACGGATTTTTACGGTTTTATAAAGACTTATTTTCATGAAGCTTCCTTCAAAATATTTCCTGACTATTTTCAACAAAATCCTTTTCTTTTAAAATTGCATGACATTTTTTGAAAAGAAAATGTTTTTGAAGAAAAAGGGATATTTTCCTCAAGAATTCATTTCAAGTGTTTTATCAAAACCATTTTTCATATAAGATGACATTATTTCATATGTGTATGTTTCAAGTATAATGTCTCTATGATTTACATGGTTTCAATTATCTTATTATGAAATGATATCCATTTCTTTTATATGGATTATTTGATGCTGGGATGATGTTAATGAAACCTATTTTATTTATTGAGATTTTATGAATGATGTATGTTTATTTTGTGGCACAAGTAAGAATGATTTCATTATGAGATGGGTGGGACCTATATCTCGCTCTAATGAATTGGGTAAAGATTTATATCTCATGAGATAGACATGGCTGGAACGGAAAGTTAAACTGGTTCAGTAATACAGGACTGGAACGAGGAGTGAACTCGATTCAGAAAGGGACTTTGTCCACTAAGATAGTCTTGGCAGAAATTCCATGGCTACTATGGAAATCATATCATGTGCTTAATGGATTCCACCATTACATGTTTTATTCCCATGATATTTTATCATGGTTTATGTTCCATTATGATCTATGCCTTATGTACTTCCATGTTTTATGTCGTTGCTCCATATTTTAATGTTTAAACATTATGTTTATGTTTTTAAGTTCCAATGTATATGGTATGTTATATTTTATCCATGCTTACCCTTACTGAGCATTTGAGCTCAACCTTTTTATGTTTTATTTTCCCCCAGGATCAAAATAAAGGTTTTAGGTCAGGAAACAAAAAGTAGAAGATCTTTATGGGAGATGTTGAAGATCTTTCACCACGATTATAAGATTATGTTCCATGTTTCCAAAGACACTATACTATTACGGTCCTTGTGTGTCTGTTTTTTTTATGTATTATGTATTCCGCAAAAGTAATGTAATGTCCATGTACATTAAGCTTAGGGTATCTACAGTTATCCCATGCAATGCTAAGAACGAGGGAATGTAGTGGTCATGTAAAGGAATTTTTCAATAAAGATGTTGAATTTAATGTTTTAAGTTGTTATGTAATGATCCTAATCCACAAAGACATTAGACCTCTTGATATTTAATTTTGTATCAATTGATGTTTATGTAATAAATTATGTCTAATTGTGTAATAAAAGAGCAGGGTTTTTATAGTTGGTATCAGAGGATAGGTTTAGGTATTTTTGGGATTAGGATTAGAAAAAACATATTAAAGCCTTAGATACAAGACTAGGTATAATACAAACATCCCTATGTTTTGGTGAGTATTGAGTAAGTGATTTATTATGAAAATAAATCCCTGTCTGGATACGAGCAAGTAAAGGCGACTCCGGCATAGATGTACCTAGGGGTGAAAACCCCGACAAGGAGTTTCAGGCTTGACCCGGGGTATCCTGGTACATGACAATAGGCCTTTCTGCACTCTTGGTTAGGATACATCTGGGGGATATGATTTGGTAAATTCATAAGCTTAGCGTGAACCCTTATTAAGGGAATTAAAAAAAATTCCCCTAAGAATTTATGTTAGAAAATAGATCATGGATAACATAGATTGAAGCCTATATATTAATAAGTTAAAGAAATAAAAGTTATTTATAAGTCATGTGATTTTGTCTTTGTATTGCCCTTTATGTGTTACCCCTAACTTTCCTTTTATTCCAGCCAATGGTCAGTAATAGGAGGACTCAGGCTAAGAACCGATGTGAAGATCAATGTGATGACTGTACTAATGAGATTCTCAATCCAATGGGAGTAGGAATCGCGAACTTTGTAACTCTTCTCTATCAGTTAAATCAAGCATTGAATATAATCATGGGTCAAGATAAACGTTCATACACCCCTAAGAAAGAACAAGTTTCTATAGATAGCTTCATGAGACAAAGGCCTCATACTTTAAATGGATCATCTGACCCCTAAATTTCTAAACAATGGATCAAATCCATTGAAAAGATCGTATCCATCCTTCAATGTTCTGAACAAGAGAAGGTTATCATGTCTAGTTATCATATGGAGGGTGAAGCTGATCAATGGTGGATGTTGATCAAAAATACGAAGCCTGAGCAGAAGATTGAGGCGTTGGAATGGAAGGATTTCTGGAAGATGTTTTTCGATAAATATTTTCTGCGAACCCTCCGTTTTAAGATGGAAAGGGACATCCTTGCCCTCATGAAAAAAGATGATGAATATGTTGGAGAATACGAGGAAAACATCAAAAGGATTGCATGATATGCATCTAGCTTTGTCATTACCCTCGAATTCAAGGTTGACCGCTTCTTTGGGGGGATGAAACCTAGCCTGCGGAAAGCACTGGCAATTCGTGACTTTGACAGCTATGAGAAAATTGTATGATGTGCCCTCAAGGTTGAAATGGAGATCAGATAATATCAGGGGTATCATGGGGAAAAGAAGAATAAGGTGGAATTCAATATTATAAATATCATAGATAAATACAACTGTGTTAAGAAGATCCAACACCCCACTTGTCAAAGGTGTGGAAAGAAGCACCCTGGAAATTGCCTGAAGGGGATGAGGAAATGATTTAGGTGTGGAAGAGAAGGGATCCTAGCTATCAACGGTTGTTAAGAAAGAGTCATAGCTGTGACAGAGGAGAGGAACACTCCATTCGAACCTCAACACATGGTTCATTTCTACAACTACAAAGAACCAGGGCATCTTGAAAATCAGTGCCCTAAGACAAGGGTTCTCGGAGGCAACCAACAACCTCCAAGGCTGCAAGGGCGAACTTTTTCCATCACTACTACCGAAGTGAACCCCAACAACAAAGTGGTGACATGTACGCTAGTAATTCATTCAAGAATAGAGAAAATACATTTTTATTCAAGTTATACACATTCTTTTATATCTCGAAAGTTTAGTAGAAAAATCCCAGCACCACCAAAAATCATGGAAGTGAAGATGTCGGTGAGTATGGAGAATGGGGAAATCATTGCATCCCATGAATAAAACTCCTCCCCTATCATAATCTGTGGATTGAACTTCCCAGAAAACTTCATCATACTCCCTCTTGTGGAATTTTATGCAATTCTTGACATGGATTGGTTTTCCTTATATAGAGCCAACATAAATTGTCATGAGAGGAAAATCACTCTCCATGTGGAGAATCAACCCCCATTTCCTTACAAGTGCAAGGAGGAAGATGAAACTTCTTTAGCTCCATCATCTCAAGTGTGGATATTACTACCCTATGAGTACACATGTCTGGCTTAGATGATTGATTCCAAGGAAGCAACCATCCTTGAAGACACACCTATTGTGAGGGAATTCGCTGAAGTGTTTCCCAAGGAATTTCCTGGTCTTCCTCCTAGAAGAGATGTTGAATTCTATATTAATCTTATACATGGGTCATTGACAATATCCAAGACTCTGTATAGAATGGCTGTTGTGGATCTTGAGGAGCTAAAGAAACAAATATAGGAGAATCTGGTTAAAGGGTTTATACGACCAAGTGCTTCACCATGGGGTGCACCAGTCCTCTTTGTCAAGAAGAAAGATGGGTCAATGCGCCTTTTCAATGATTATAGTGAGATTAACAAAATCACGATAAAAAATAAGTATCCACTCCAACAAATTTATGACTTGTTCAATCAGCTGCATGGAGCACAATACTTCTCCAAGGTGGATTTGCGGTCGGGATATTATCAAGTAAGGGTGAAGAAGGAAGATATCCCCAAGACTGCTTTTCGTACAAGATACGGGAATTATGAATTCATTGTAATGCCTTTAAGACTCACTAATTCTCCAGAAATCTTCATGGAATTGATGAATAGAGTCTTTATATATTACCTTGAAAAATTTTTGGTAGTTTTTTTAGATGATATTCTGATATAATCGAAAACCAATGAGGATCATGAGGAGCTTCTAAGAACTATACTAGAGACCTTGATGAAAGATAATCTCTATGAAAAGTGCAGCAAGTGTGAGTTATGGTTGAAGGAGGTCTCATTCATGGGCCATATCATCACAAGCAATGAGATATCTATGGATCCCTCCAAAACAAATGCAATTGAGGGATGGTCGAGGCCAACATTGTTAACAGATATCCATAACTTCTTGGGGTTAGCTGGATATTATCAATGATTTTTGAGAAATTTTTCACGATTGTCCAACCCTCTTACAAAGCTAACTCTGAAGGGAGTAACGTTTTCTTGGAGTGATGAATGTGAAAAAATCTTCAAGGAGTTAAAAAAATAGGTTTATCGCTGCGTCTGTGCTCACATTACCCACAAGTGGAGAACTTTTTGTGGTATTTTGTGATGCTTCAAAGAAGGGCCTGGTATGTGTGTTGATGCAAAATGACAAAGTCATTGCCTATGCTCCAAGGAAATTGGAATTTCATGAATAGAACTATCCAACACATGACCTCGAGTTGGATATAGTGATCTTCGCTTTGAAAATTTGGTGGAATTATCTCTTTGGGGAGAAGTGTGAAATATATATGGACCAAAAAATCCTCAAGTATATATTCACATAGAAAGAGTTGAACATGCGCCAACAAATATTGTTATATCTAATCAAAGACTATGACTAGGAAATCCATTACCGCCCTGGGAAAGCGAACAAGGTGGTGGATGCCCTAAGCAGAACGGACCCATCGATTCTATCATTGGTGAGAATTGAAAAGGATCCAATCTTCTTATACTTGATAAATATGGACATGGGAATCATAAATAAGGGAACATAATCAATCCTTTCACAAATGATTTATCAACTGTCACTTTTGTAAAGTTTAAAGGATGCTCAAAATGATGATGTGGGATTTCAAGAAAAAGTGGAAGCTATCGGAAAAGGGAAATCCTCGGAGTTTAATGTTAATGAAGAGGGAATTGTGATATTTGGGAAAAGACTATATGTCCCATATAGTCTGGAGCTGAAGAAGGAACTTTTGGATGATGCACACAGTTCAAATTTATCTATTCACCCAGGAAACACAATGATGTATTGAGATATCCGAGAGCATTATTGGTGGGATAATATGAAGAAGGAGATCAATGAATATAAATCAAAGTGTCTGGTGTGTTAGAAAGTGAAGGTAGAGAGGCAGAACATAAAAGGATGATGAAACCATTTCCCATACCAAAATGGGAATGGGAGAACATCACCATGGGCTTTGTCACCGGACTTCCAAAGACATCCAAAGGCAACAATGCAATCTGTGTTGTTGTGGACCGTCTTACAAAGGCTGCACACTTCATTGCAATTTGGGAGTATTTCTCATTCGATCAACTGGAATGGATATATATTAGGGAATTGGTAAGGCTTCATGGAGTACCATTATCTATTGTGTCTAATCGAGATCCATGATTCACCTCTACATTTTGGTAGAGTCTTCAACATGCTCTGAATACATAACTGAACTTCATTATGGCCTATCATCCTCAAACTAATGGAAAATCTGAGCAGACTATCCAAACACTTGGGGACATGTTGAGAGCATGATCAATGTACTTTAAAATAAAATGGGATTAACATATTCCTCTGGTTAATTTCTCTTATAATAACAGTTTCCACTCAAGCATCCAAATAGAACCATATGAAGCCCTTTATTGGAAAAGGTGCAGAACACCGACATGTTGGGATGAGGTCAGTGAGCGTAAGTTGCTTGGACCAGAAATGGTCAAAGAAATGGTGTTGAAGGTGAAAACCATTTAGAAGCATATCAAGGCAACCTAGAGTCAAAAATAGAGTTATGTAGATAACTTTCAATGATACCTTTAATTTAAAGTTGGAGACATGGTATTTCCATGCATATCTCCATTGAATATGGTCATGAGGTTTGGAAGGAAAGGGAAGTTAAGTCCAAGGTACATCGACCTCTTTGATATTCTTGATTATGTCAGGATTGTGGCCTTTCAACTAACACTTCCACCTACAATGGCCAATGTACATGATGTATTTCATGTATCCCTCTTAAGGAAGTACATACCGGACACTTCACATGTACTCTCTTAATATGTGGCATAGTTAGAGGATGATATTTCTTATGAGGAGAAACCAGTGAAGATCTTAGATCGTAGAGAAAAATTTCTATGAAATAATACAATTCCCCTCATCAATGTGTTGTGTAAAAACCACAATTTTGAAGAAGAGACATTGGAATAGGAGGAAATGATGAAGCAGAGTTACCCGCAAATGTTTTAGTGTGGGAAAAGGAAATTTTGAGGGAAAACTATCTTCAGGGGGGATATTGTAATGAACCAAACATTCATTAATGGAAATCTCTCTTGATCTAATTAAATGTCTCTTTATATAAAATTTATATATATGATGCCAAAATATTTGGTTTTATGTTAATAATTGTGATCGTTGCTAATATAGTCATTGAATAGTGATCACATGATTAGTATAAATATAGGGTTTTAACAAATCCAATTTACTCGTACAAAGGAAGTAATGGCCTCATCCAGTAGATGTGCCCCATACAAAGCCCATTTTTCAGAGCTTGTAAAAGTGGTGGCGTCATTGGGCTTCACTCTTGACCAATCCCCAACTGAGCTTCATCATGTCAAGCTCGAACGGAACCGTCTATGAGAGAAGTGTATGTTGATAGAGATCACCACACGTGCAATGTTATCTGAGCCACCCCAAGAGTTTGTCACCATCAAACACCTTAACCTTAGGTCTTATGTGGCTATTTTAAGGGGTTATGTAACAAATCCCTAGTACTATGGTTCTGTACATTATTTGTTTATATAATAATGAATATACTTTCATTTTATTATTGTTACCTTGTAAATAGTTTTTAAAGCTCAAATAGTATTTTTTAGTTAAAATTCAACTAAGAAATCTATTTTGGCAAATTAATGAATTTTTGAATTAAATAATATTTTAATAAAATATTATTATTATTATATTACTTTTTATTAAATATAAATAGTCATACAATTTTATGAATGCAATTGTAATTTTTATTAAGGTTTGAAAGCCATTTTTGTCAAAACCCATGAATTTTCGATAAATGTCAGTTTTTATATTAAAAGTGAAAATTAAAATATTTAGAAAAATATTTAGATAAAATGAATATTATTTCTGGAATCAGAACGTCTAAATTATCCAATGGTTATTTTTTCATAATTTTCTAAGACAGTCAAATTTTTGGGTAAAAATTAAATATAGTTTAAATATATAATGTGTTTTATGACATCATAATAACCCAATAGAGATGCAATAAAATACTATAAGCCTTATTTTCGTCCAATATATGTTTTACCATTAAAATAATGTGATTTTGTGTTTGTTTTACTTATTTTACAAAGCATTAATGGACCCTTCATTACTTATTAAACATCTTGTCTTTTTAAATTGTTTTCTTTGGGAGTGTGACTCACCTCCACATAAGCACCCCCGTTATTTTAAGAATATAGGACATTGGACTTATAAAATATTGTTTTATAATTTCCTTTTTCAAAAAACATGTGAAAAAAAAAATTAATGGTTTGTGTTTTGGATTAGTTTAATGTGAGGTGTCCCAAACCTTAATAATACAGAATTCCCTCAACTTTCCTATATAAACCCACCCATGCCCCCACTTCCTCCTCACTCAAAACCTTTTTAGTTCGTCTAAAATCTACCCTCATCTCTCTAAAATCCTCCCAAGGCGCCCCAATCTCCCATGAAGCCGCTCTCAAGCCTCTCTCAAGCCTTTGGAAGCACACTTCCAAGTAAGGATTTTTCTTCTTTTCTCATTTTGTCCAATTTTATTAATGTTGTTATGCCCTTTTAATTTCAATTATTAATGCTGACGTATGGTTTCAAACCTCCCCCATACTGCCCTATTTGTGTTTTAATGATTGGAGACCCCTTTCTCTCTCACTAAAATCCTCTCATGTACACCTATTACTATGCCGAAATTTCGAAAGGAATTTCTCTCTCCTCATTTACATTCAAGCAATTATTTTGTGTCATGAATCTAATTTCCATTAAATTTTTTGGGACATGTATCTATATGAACCCCTTACATTCCATGACATTTAAATATGACGAGACACCACTTCCTCTCTCATGAACCATTTTTATGAATTCTTACGTCACGCTGTTATGCTCTCGAAATTGCACCGATTTTCCAAGCTAATGCCATTGTGTAGTGAATACGATGCCCATTTCTCTATCATGGGTATTCACCTTTATGCACATTTACTTATTGATTATAAATTTTCATGTATTAATTCTACATTCCTTTATCGTGTAATAAATGATCATGTTTTATGAATCCATGTTATATGATCCATGTGACACACTTATGCATGAAATAAAATGTTTAAGAAGGGTGCGCCCTTATAGTGCTCCAATGCATTGGGTAAAGTATAGTATCATGATACGTCATGTGCAATGGGTTTTGACTCATGATAATTCAAGTACAACAAGGTTTTACTCGTGCTTCATGTGCAATGAGGATTTACTCATGATCTATGTGCAATGAGCCTTGGCTCGTACTAATTCCATGTTAAGTGTTGTTTCCACATTTCCATGTTATGATTATCATGATTTATCATGCCTTTATATTTATGCTTCTATTGTTATCTATTGATATTCCTATTGTCTAACATGTATTGTATTTCTCATGTTATTCCATGATTATTCCCTTACTAAGATTTATAGCTCACCCTTTTCTTATGCATGTCCTCAGGTTATCCCTTGCAATGCTAAGTACGAGGGAATGTAGTGGTCATGTAAAGGAAGTTTTCAATAAAGATGTTGAATTTCATGTAATACGTTATTATATAATGATCATAATCCCCAAAGACACTAGACCTCTCAATCTTCTATGTTGTATCAAGTGAAGTTTATGTAATAAATTACGTTTAATTGTGTAATAAAAGATCATGGTTGTCATACTAATAGTGAGGGTCATTCCCTATATATGGTTGACAATGCACTCATTTATATAAATATTCCCTTAAAGTTCCATGACTATACCTCATCATATTCAATCATAAGTAAACATGTGTCTCTCCTCCTGATCAATGCTCATCATATTATCAAGGTACTAGGACCACAACATTATTTTACACACAATTTGTCTTCATGCCACTCATGGACATCCGATTAAAAATTCAATAGGATCCACATGTAAAAAACACATGTCACCTTGATCTCTTTTAATCATTGAGGGTGTGTACTCACATACCACCTACTGATAAAACCTAAATCATAGTGTCTTGAGTCACACATCATTGTAACTAAGATGATGTTCAAACATCACTGGCCATGATCCATGATACATCAATTTGTCATGATGACCACATTCTTCTCCACCATACAACACACTTCCAAAGCCTTTATTTTTTACCCATAATTAAACCACAATTGAAAGCATGCCCAAGAATATAAATTTCAAGAATCTGAATGATCCTACACTTCAAAACCTCCTTCAACACCTAAAACATAATCACTTGAAGGTCTCATCTCCATAAAAAACATGGAATCATGATTCCTTTACCACACTCGATAGCACTTCCAGTGCATCGAATGAAAAACTTGTAGCACCTACCTATTATTCTTGCCAAAATAAACGAATAAACATTGGAAAAACCATAAAATAAGTTTTCCTTGATCATCACAAATGATACAACTCACTAAGCACTCAACCATACCTTAAGGTCTCTAATTCCTCCCACCTTTCTCATAAATCATGTCTCTCTGAGGTCATAACTCATAAGAAACACCTCACTGTTCATTCCTATAACAAAATAAAATATCACATTCAAACACCCTTTAAAGGTTCTCATATATATAGGGGAATCCCAATCCAACCCAACATCCTACCAAGGCACTGATTCACACTGTTCATTCATACACATGACCACTCCCTCGAGAATCACAATCTCAATCTAATCCCCCATGACAAAGTCCAAGATGATCCATTTCAAAAAAATCCATAGTCACGTGTCTCTATTAAGTATAGTTTCATTAAAAACTATAATATAAAACACTATATCATTTCTTATTTAAACTTCAAATAACTCAAACCACAAAATAATAACCCCATGTGGTCATTCTCTAAGATATTCATTTCCTTTAATATCCCAATAGGGTCCCTACCAATCCCTTAAGAAAGGGATAATATCACCATCTTCTCTATAAATTATATTACTAAAAGATATATAAGACCTACCACCATAATAAAATACATAAATTTAAGTTAGTCCATTTGAGTAAAATTCCATCAAGTAATTATATTCCAAAACATCCTCTGAGTAGTTTTTGAAACGTTAAATAGTTTAGACTTGGTTTTTAGTGAATATACTCATACAAGTATTCCTAAATGTTGTGTGAATCCTATGTGGTTGCAAGAAACCAGATCTTCTTTTCAGGTGTGTTTTATTTTCGGGTTGTTTTTGAGGGAAAAGAGAAGTTTCTGGATATTTTTGGAGTACACATCATGTATTTATAAGTACACACTGTGTTCTTAGTTTCCGCACATATCCATGTACTTTCTGTGTAACGGTCGAGCACACAGCCGTGTGTGGTGACCTAGAGACCACCTAAAGTGGAGGCTATAAAAGGAAAGTACACACCGTTTACTTTTAAATAACACACCATGTACTTTATTTTTTTATTAAACGGGCCGAGGTCGCGTCTAATTGGCAGAACACCCTACTTCTAGGTCCGACTAGTCTAGGAGTGTCCGTATACTGATGAATCTTTTCTGAGCCCCTGATTTTCTATCTGTTCTCAGAATCGACTATCGTCGATTGCGTTGGAATCGCATCAGTGAGTTCTTCCTTCTTCTAGGACTTCATCTTATGATTTCTTCTCTCTCGCGAGTTATCTTCAGTTGAACGTTTTTAGAATTTTTGTAGATCTATGGTGTTCTAGGGTGATTCAAGGACCGAGGATCACATATATTGATCTCATGATGCCGAGGTAGGTAGTTTGTGCTTTTCTTTAAATAGTATTTTAGTTATATGTAAAAAAGTGCACAATAACCTTGTTTGGTGTATTGTGTGTTTATGATTTTTAGCCCTGGTATTACCTGCTATTCCTTGTTTGTTTGGATAGAGGATAATTATTTTCGAATAGGGTTAACTTTTCCATGCTATGGATGTCTGGAACATGTTTTCTTGTTTTGACCATTTGGTCAAGCTTTCCTGTTAGGGTGCATTAATTTCCATTCCTAGTATTGTTAGGATGAAGTGATTTCTCTTATCTGATATATTGGGACATGCCTTGTATCATTTTATCCAATTAGTACTTGAGGTTTACTTTGGCTGCTGATTATCATTTGTGTACGATTGCTTTACATGGGGCTGCGAGAACCTGGTGTAGTGATAACATAGGGGAAATTGACATTAAGGGCTTTCCTAGACTTCCTGTAGTAATTATCATGCTACGAGACTATAAGGGGGATTGATGATGAGTGCTCCCTCAAAGTGTTTATAGATACATTATGAGACCACATGAGTAATTGACATTGAGTGCTTCCTCAGAGTGTTTGTATTTTACTGTTACATGACTATAGGAGGAATTGACTATGAGTTCTTCCTCAGAGAGTATTTGGTTATATGAGACTATAGGGTGAATTGACGGTGAGTGCATCCTTAGAGAGTCGTTGCTTTATGCTTCTTGTAAATTGAACCAGAGGGGTTAGGCTATGAGAACTACCTAGAGGGTTACCTTTGATTATTGGATGAACTAGATCAGATAGGTTGTGAGAACTTTCCTATAGGGTTTCTTGTATTTTTTTGTTGGTTGAATTGTTAAATGTAAATTGAATGCATTGAAACTATAGTGATGTTTACTTTTGAGTACTTTCTTTTTTACTGCTTCTTTTTCTTATTGTCTTCCATATATATTCACTGACTATTAGGCACAGATCTTTGGGTCGTTGTCTACTGGGATTCATCTCACACCCTATTTAGGTAATGATTTTGGACCCAAATATATTATATTGTTATATGTCTTGATAAGGTAAATCACCCTTCTACTTTAAGTACTTGATTGCTTAGAGCTAGAGGGCAAGGGACTAAGTTGAGGCTTGCGATGATGAGGAGTTGTTAACTTGATTTTATCTTATACTTTTTATTAGTACTGTATTTCCTCATTGTGGCATGTTTGGATGCTTTTATATAAATATGTATCATGAATAATTTTAAGGGAATGTGCCCTTCTACCTCAAGTACTTGACTGCGGTGGAGTTGGAGAGCATGGGACCAAGCTGAGCCTTGCGATGTTGGTGGAGTTTATTTATTTCCTTGTACTTTTCTTAGTACTGTAGTCCAGCATTGTGATTTTTTATCTTCTTTCCTAGACATATGCACAATTCATCATTTATATATGTTCTCTAGTTCTTTATCACTTTAAATCTTCTGTTGTTTACCAATTTCATGTTATTACTACTACATCTATTGTTATCTATTTATTTCCACTGCATTAATCTGCCAATGAGGGAATAGTTTCCCCACTATCACACCCAAGGCCCTCGCTTCTATTCAGAAGCATCTGGAGTTTGTGGAAATGTGCTTGAGGGTATGTGACCAACCAGGTACAGGGAACCTCTGGGTGGCACCCGGAACTGGGATGTTACAAAGTGGTATCAGAGGGAGGTTTTGATCCTCTGACTTGTGGGTTATGGGCCCACATGGACCAGAATTTAGTAGATCATTGCTCTGTTATGTATATATATAACCTGTTTAGGATTCCATGCTTTGATTCGTGGAGAGTATGGGCCCTCACGGATCTGAATTTGGCACTATAATGTTCATTTTAGTGTTTTTCTGGGATCTATAGTAGTTTTTAAGGATTACTATCCGGAAAAACCTAGAATACGTGGCGTGAAATTATAAACACATTCCATGTTTCCTTCTATTAGAGAAGGAACTGTTTTTCTTAAGTACACTCCGTATATTGTATGTACACACCGTGTAGTCTCTAACCATGTGACTAGCTGTGTGGGCAGAGACACGGGGTTGGGAAATATTGGTAGAACACATCGTGTGCCAGATGTACACACCGTGTTATGAAGACCTTATGTCCACTTGTGTGAATAATGACACAGATGGATAAAAAATAACTTATACACATCGTGTCAATCTTTTACATGCAGTGTAGAGTGAGCCGTGTAACCAGTCGTGTGACAAACAACACAGGTCATTGAATTTCGTATAGTATACACCATTCCTGGAGCTAACATGATGCATAGTCTAGTTTTAGGAGAACCTTGTGTCTTATCCATGTAGAATAACTCATCAAAGGGAAGAGGATTCAAGTACACATCATTTGTTAGGACAACACACCATGTGTATGGGGTCTTACATGACCTGGGTTAGCAGAAGTACACGCCCATGTGAAGGCTTATGGTAACATGTCTTTTAGGCATTATACACATCATATATCCATGTTTTGAAAAACTTGAATGCTTTATTTCTCCTATTCCCTTATTAAACTTCCAGTTTTCAGTCCTTGATAATATTGATCTATGGTGTGTGCTTGACCATGAAGATTCATGCCACAAAGACATCCTCTGGTTGTACCCCAGTTTCAAGGAAGTGATCAGAAACCGGACATGGCTGATTAGGGACTACTAGAAGATCCTCCAGTTGTGTCAGTCTTGGCACCAACCATAATTCTAGACATAGGTGTTGATGCATAGTTCATAGAGAGATTTATGAGGATGATGCATACATTTCAGGGAGCACTGCCTCCAACCCTTTCGATGGTAGAATTGACATCGGTCTTTCAGTAGCAACATCCTCCCACCATTTCAGGGGATGGAGGACCCCCAGTTGTAGAGTCATGGTAAGAATCCATGCTGATGATCTTTGAGCATCAGGAGATGCCTTTAAAGAGTAAGGTCAAGCTCATTATGTATATGCTTCGGGATTCCACCAAGAGATAGTGGGATTAAATCTCATAGGCGGGACACCATCAGGATATGGCTTGGGAGGAGTTTCAATGTACCTTCAACGATTAATTCTATCCAAAGACCTTGAGGGATGATCGAGCCCGAGAGTTCATGAGTTTGGAACAGAGTACTCTTTATGTTATGATGTATTCTTCTCGCTTCATTGATCTTCAGTTCTTTACACCCTTTCTCGGGGGAGATGAGTTGATCCTTTCAAGGAAGTTTGAGGATAGTCTCAAGTAGTACATTCAGGATTAGGTGAACATCTTCATGTTGCCATCTATCACTTCTATAGTCAACTAGACATTGATCACAGAACGTCATCTAAGGGATTCTAGAGCTATGAGCCAGGGTGGTTCCACATACAGTGTTAGTGACTCTCTGGCGGATTGTAGGATGTGTCGTAGGGAGTCTACATGTGGAGATCCGAGTAGGTGGGATGCACCTTCAGGTAGCAAGATGGTATGCTACCAGTATGGGAAGGCCGGGAATGCGAGGCCACATTATTGGAGAGACCCAGTTGAGTTCCAATTTTGCTACAATATGGGCCATCTTCAGCACTTCTATCAGATATTCTCACCAGCAGCTGGTGACAGGGGATCTTCGATGACTCCTCATTTGGGAGAAGCACCTCCAGTTTCTCCCTAGTATGGGAAATGGAGTTCTTACGACCGTTTAGGATGAGGAGGAGGTCATGGCCATGGTAGTCAGTCACCAAGATTTCAGCGACAATAGGGTGGATCAGCTCTGAGGGGTCAGGCAGGGTCATAGGGCCCCAGTGCAGGTCAGACTTTTGTAGTGGAGCAGACCAAATAGAAGCAGGATCATGGACCCTCTATAGATCGAGGTACAATCCTAGTTGCCTCAGTTTTAACTTCTTCTCTTTTTGATACATGGTATTCCCATAACTTTATATCTATTGTTGTTGTAGAAATCCTTAGGCTATGTATCTTTTCTTCTACTGATGTCTTGACAGTGGAAACTCTGTTGGGGACAAGAACGGCTAGAATACGTCAATTCAAGGAGTTCCCTCTTGAGGTTGGTGGGTGTCACATATTATGGGGCCTCTTTGTCTTAGAGATGACAGGATATGACATCATTCTATGAATGGAATAGTTAGTTCCCTTATAGGTTGTTTTTCATTTCTATCATCGTAGGGAGAGTTTCACATCACCAAATGGTGGATCATTTCTTCATAAGGGCGAATGGGATGTCCAGGCGAGCAGAGCGGGACCCTAGAAACATGGGTTGGGAGGAGTTACAACCCAGTTTACTAGTCTATATATGGAAGACCAGGGGACTTCACAGATGGGAATTCATTCAGTGGTGGATCATTTCAGAGATGTATTTCCATAGGAATTTTCATTTTTTTTCTTCTAGAGCGCGAGGTGGAATTTTTTATTGATCTTGTTCTAGGAGCGACACCAGTGTACATTCCTCCTTATAAGATGGATAAACCAGAGTTACAGGAGCTCAAGAAGTGGATGGAGGAGTTGCAGGCTAAGAGGTTCATCTGACCCAGTACTTATCTTTGGGGTTTTCCTGTCCTGTTTTCGGAAGAGGCAGACTGTACCTTCAGAAATTGCATGGATTATCGGAAGGTAAATCAGTTGATAGTTAAGAATTGATATCCCTTGACCAGGATTGTTGATCTCTTTGATCAGATTCTAAGAGACTAGGTTTTATTGAAGATTGACTTGAGATTTGGTTATCCTCAGCTATGTGTTAGACCATCAGATCAACCTCTTACAACCTTCCGGAGTAGGTTTGTTCTATACAAGTATGTGGTTATGTCGTTCGTTCACATGAACACAACTACAGTCTTCATGGAACTAATGAACTGAGTGTTCCATCCTTACTTGGATTCTTTCATGGTACTCTTCATGGATGATATCTTGGTGTACTCTCACACTTGACATGACCATAAGACACATCTTGAGATCGTTTTGAGTACACTAAGAGAGCATCTATCATATGGTAAGCTCTCAAAATGCCACTTTTATATGGGCCAGATTCATTTCTCGGGTTATGTTATCTCAGAGACATGATTATTAGTAGATCCAAAGAATGTGATAGAAGTAGTTTCTTAGGAGTAGCCAAAGATCGTCTTTGAGTTATGAAGTTTTTTAGGGATGGTTAGTTACAACAGATGTTTCATAAAGGACTTTTCATGCTTAGTAGCACCACTGAAGGGCCTGATTGAGAAGGGTGAGATGTACTTGTTGTATGATTCTTGTGAGTCATCCTTTCAGGAGCTAAAAGGGAAGTTAACATTAGCACCGATACTAGTTCTGTCGGAGCCGAGAAAGAGTTATACTATGTACTGTGATGCATCATGCATCATGAAAGGAGCATTGATTATGCATGGATAAGGGTTTATATCATACAGGTATCTGCAATTGAGGCCACATGAGAGAAATTACTTGGCGCACGATCTCGAGTTGGATTCAGTTGTTCATGCTTTACTCTATTGGAGACACTACCTGTTGGGAGAACATTTTGTGGTTTTCACAGACCATAAAAGTTTCAAGTATATCTTCCCTTGGTGTGACTTGAATTTGAGATAGTAAAGGTGGGTTGAGTACCTTCTGTGTTTTGACTTCGATCTTGCCTATACGCCTAAGAAGGGCAATGCAGTGGCTAATGCATTGAGCATGAGGACTCAGATAAAGGTAGTTGAGGAGGCCAGAAGTGAGTGGTAGCTTATAGCTCTGTTCTCAGAGATTCATTTGTAGGTGGAAGACATACAAGGGAATACATTTCTATCTTCTGTAGCTGTTACCTCTACTCTTCTTGATCGAGCACAAATGAGGCATCTATCAGATTAAAAAGTCCTAGTCCTACAGGATAGTGTGTCAGGAGAGGACCCTATTCATGGATGGATAGTAGGAGAGGATGAGATATTTTATTTTCATGTAATTGTGTGGGTGTCAGCAGACATATGTGAGGAGCTGATGTGAGAATTGCATTCCTCAGTTTGGGCAGTTCATCCTGGTGTCACCAAGATATATCGAGATCTACACCGTCGGTATTTGTGGCCAGGTATGAAGAGGGAAGTTGCTAGTTTTATCATTATGTTTTCCACCTATCAACAGGTGAAGGCAGAGCATCATTAACCAGTAGGGATTTTGTAGTAATTACCTATTCCCACGTGGAAATGGAATGATGTCACGATGGATTTCGTGATAGGTATTCCGAGGCCACCTCAAGGGAATGATGTAGTATGGGTTGTCATTGATAGACTCATGAAGGTTTCTAACTTCTTTCTGATCAAGGATACCTTCATTGTTGTTGAGCTGGGAAGATTGTACATTTGAGAGATCATATGTTTACATGGAGTTCCATAAACCATTGTTTTAGACATGGATGCATGTTTTACTTCTCAGGTCTAAAAGGGACTTCAGAGGGGTTTGGGTACAAAGGTAATTTTGAGTACTTATTACCATCCCCATAGAGATGGCCAGTCTGAGTATACGATTCAGGTTCTTGAGGACATGCTTTGAGCATGCATCCTGTATTTTGGAGGTTTGTGGGAGAAACACATACCTCTTGTGGAGTTTTCATACAATAATAGTTTTCAAGAAACTATTCATATGGCACCTTTTTAGGATTTTTATTGTAGTCCATTTAGATCACCATTATGTTGGCTGGAGGTAGGAGAGGAATCTATGTTGAGACCTCATCTTGTCCAAGAGACCATGGAGAAGATAGAGTTGATTCAAAAGAGGATGGATACTGCAAAGTCAATACAAAAGTCTTATGTTGATCGACAGAGATGTCCTCTGGCATTCGAGGTCAGAGATCAGGTTTTCCTGCATGTCACACCAAGTTTGGTACATAGAAGGATTAGGAGGTAGGGTAAGATTTCACCAAGGTACTTCTGACCGTTTGAGATTTTAGAGAGAGTCAGACCGGTTGACTATCGGCTATAGTTACCTTAGAGGTACTGGTCTATACATGATGTCTTCCATGTTTCTCGGCTTCTACATTACTTCTCAGACTCATGTCATGTTTTTCAACCCATGGAGGTTGAGTTAGAGGTGGATGCCTCGTTCGAGGAGCATCCTATTTTGATTGTTGATCGAAGTGCGAAGGATATCTGTGGCTGGTTTTTTCCTCTGGTATGAGTGCTATGGAAGCACGAGCAAGTACAAGATGAGACTTGGGAGAGGGAGGTTGATGTACGATAACAGTGGCTTGAGCTATTTGATGATTCTTCT
Organism: Viscum album; assembly: GCA_963277665.1. NCBI lineage: Eukaryota > Viridiplantae > Streptophyta > Magnoliopsida > Santalales > Viscaceae > Viscum > Viscum album. The sequence continues at coordinate 1,999,112,161 of OY728151.1, forward strand.
TCTATGCCGCCTTGCTAGGTAAATTTAGGGAAGAATTTTTTTAAGGGTGGATTTTTTGTAAGAACCCAGATTAACTTTTCAAGTATGTTTTCTTTTTGGGTTGTTTTTGAAAGAAAATATAAGTTTCCGGAGATTTTTGTAGTACAAAAAATGTACTTCTAAATACACACCCTGTACTCAGTTTCCACATGTAGCCGTGTGCTGGCCATGTAATGGATGAGCATACAGCAGTGTGTGGTGACCTGGAGACCACCTAAAGTAGAGGCCAAAAAAGGAAAGTACATGGTGTGTAATTTTAAAGAACATACCTTTTACTTTTTTTTCATTAAACAGAACAGGGTCATGTCTAATTGGAAGAACACCCTCCTTTTAGGTCAGACTCATCCATGAGTGTCCGTACACTGGCGAATCTTCTCTGAGCCCCCGACTCACCATCCATTCTCTGAATTGACTATCATTGATTGTGTTGAAATCACATCGGTGAGTTCTGACTTTTTCTATAACTTCATCTTATGATTTATTATCTCTCACGAGTTATCCTAAGTTGAACATTTTTAGTGTTTTTATAGATCTACAGAATTTTAGGGTGATTCAAGGCTTGAAGTTTACGTATATTGAACTCACGACATTGAGGTAGGTGGTTTGTTCCTTTCTGTAGATAGTGATGGAGTTATATGTGAAAAAGTTCCCAATACCCTTGTTTGGGGTATTGCATGTTTATGTTTTTTAGCCCTAATATTTGCTTCTATGACTTCTTTGTTTGGATAGAGGATAATTATTTGTGAGTAGGGTTAACTTTTCCATGATAGGGATATTTTGACCATGTTTGCTTGTTTTGACCATTTGGTCAAGCTTGTCTGTTAGACTGCTTTACTTTCCATTCAAAGTATTGTTAGGATGAAGTGATTTCTTTAATCTGACATGTTGTTCTATGGCTTCTAGTTTTTTAGCCAAATAGTACTTGAAGTTTACTTTGGCTACTAATTATCATTTGTGTACGATTGCTTTAAACGAGGCTGCGGGTACCTGGTGTAGTGAGACTATAGGGGAAATTGACATTGAGGGATTTCCTAGAGGGTCTATTATAATTATCATGTTGTGAGACTATAGGGGGGATTAAAGTTGAGTGCTACCTCAAAATGTCTATAGATACATAACGAGACCACATGAGGAATTGAAATTGAGTGCTTCCCTTGAGTTTATGTAGTTTAATGTTACAAGACTATAGGGGGAATTGACGGTGAGTGCTTCCTCAGAGTGACTTCTCTTTATGCTTCGTGTAAATTGAACCAGAGGGGTTAGGGTGTGAGAACTACCCAGAGGGTTTCCTAAGATAGTTGGCTGAACCAGAGAGGATAGGTTGTGAGAACTTTCTCAGAGGGTTTCTTGTGTTTGTTTTTGGTTGTTTGAATTGTTAAATGTAAATTTAATGAATTGAAATCGTTGGACTATTTACTTTTGAGTACTTCTTTGTTTACTGATTCTTTTTCTTATTTCCTACCATATATATTCACTGACTGTTAGGCATAGATCTTTTGTTAGAAGCCTAGTGGGATTTGTCTCACACCCAGTTTGGGTCATTATTTTGGACCCAAACAGATTATATTGTCACAGGTCTAGATAAGGGAAACTTCCCTTCTACATCATGTACATGACTGCTTGGAGCTGGAGAGCATGGTACCAAGCATAGGCTTGCAATGCTTAAAATTTGTTTACTTCATTTTATTTTTTACTTTGGATTATTACTGTATTTACACATTATGTCACGTTTGGATACTTTTCTAGACATATGTATCATGCATCATTTTATATATGTGCTCAAGTTGTAACTACTTCTAGTATTCCATTGTTTGCTATTGTATGGTATTAATAATGCTTCCGATATTGTATATTTATTTTTTTCTACTACATTACTCTTCTAATGAAGGCATAGTTTCCCAACTATCACACCCAAGGCCCTCATTTCTAATTGGCAGCCTCTGGCATTTGGGGAAATGCGCTTGATGCCATGTGACCAACCAGGTTCGGGGCACCTCTAGGAAGCTCCCGAAACCAGGATGTCACAGTGGTAGGTATGATAAATGAGAGACCACTTACCTCTATGACCAAGAGCCACATACATGACTATATTCTTTCTAGTGTGTCAAGATCCAAAAAAATAACTCATAGATGATAAATATCAAATCTCATGTGTGTCACACTAAGTAAAAAATCATAATAACCATAACAACGCAATAAAAAAAAAATAAATCTCATACACTTGGTACCCTAAACATCTGTCAGGAAAGATGTTCATGATGCACTGGTCTAGTTATATCACAATATCCAACTCAATACTATATATCATGTATACTATCTCCATAAATAGTAAAACAAAATAAAAACCACTTTGATACCAGTTTATAACACCCCAACCTAGATCACTCTGAATATTAATTATACCATACCACCATAGGACCTTAGGCACGCCTTCCCAAATTCCATAACATACTAAATAATGGTATAGGTTTGAGGAGATATCATTTGGTGCCTATACCTCTAGTTTGAGAGTAAAAAAGTATCGTGAAAATAACCAAGTAACACACATAACATAAATATACTGAGTTACAGAAGTAGTAAATAAGAAATGATATAATAACTAAAGAGTGGAATATAATTCAAATGGTTATCCTCCAAAATGTAAATATGAAAATATCACTCACTAGGTTGATCTATATATAAGTAAATAAATAATAAAAATAAACAACATGAGACTCTTCTCCGACTTTGTGCCATACCATGTAATAATCTTTAAATCTCTTCCAAGTTGTCCTACTCGACCATTCTAAACATGGTCCTAGGCCTTGGCCAACCAATTCTTATTTCAAGTAAGATTTTTTGGGATAACAATGTCAAATGGTATCCTAGGTAGTGTTTCAGTACATCAGTCAGTAGTGAACTAACAATTATTTCTCATTCTAACCTGTATATACCATGATAAGTTCAATGGAAAGGCTAACATAAAATAAATAGATAAACCATAGAAAAAAACATATATAATATCTAATTAAAATAGTTTTATAATATCTATGAAAATGATGATGATATTGTTCCAAACACAATATCACCACCACCCAAAGTTAATATACATATAACATGTTCTAATCCCAATAACATACATTGATCCTTAGGCCCATGACCCAAATCATTAATAAATTCATAGATCAATGTAGAAATGTATCTGATCATGAGAATCACCTTGGGGGACCACTTTCCACACTATGGGAATCCCATTATCACACCATCGTCAATGATTAGTGGTTCCTAGGGAATCACAAGGAATCTCTCATCCCAAGACCTAAGGCTGGACCCCATGATACTACTAGGTAATTTTCAATATTAGGCCAATGTATGATTCATATGAAGGGGAATATCAAGGAAATTATATATATATAGGCCTTACTAATTCATGGGAAACCCAGAAAATCAAATGGAATACCCTCTTGGATATCATGGAAAATCTTATAGGCATCCAATATCTTTCAACTCCTCAGCTAAACCATCTCTCGTTCATCCATCTAATCATAGGGGGTATCCTTGGCATCAAGTGAGGGGATCCAAAAGTCACTCTATATATGTATAAAATCCCTGAATAGGGATATATTTCCACCAATTTCCCCATAAATCCATTCAAATCCCTAGATTCACATGCATACATAATAGTCCAATGGTATCACAATTTGAACCCTAGGCTTACCAAGAATTCAAAATGGTCTTGTGAAATTATTGGAATCTCTTCTATCTTATTAATACATATACTATTGTAGTCACATGTTCCATGATACTAGATTCTATTTTCCATCTTTAATAATTCAATAATAAAACAACCATATCCTTGGATTCTATCCAGAAAAGGTATCCACCCCCAATATATCATGATACTAGATCCGAAACATTTTTGGCTTCTTAGGGTCTCATTCATATTAATAGGTGATTCCTAGTAATCGTGGTCAATAACATCAGTGTTCGGATAAATTTACAATTCCCATGTGTTCTATGAAATCACATATCATCGAGTAAGAAAAAATAAAAATAACATACAATGAGGGTTGGATGAATGCCTACACCTATCACCAATACTACAACCCCATCGGGATCACAAATTGGTTCAAGTTCTATAGTGACACCTAAAACCATCACTATCTAAACTTACATGATCCCACTCATGGTCATTCTATGAATGGAAAACCCTTAAGGGTCCCCTAGGTTATATCATCTTAAAATCACCCAAACAAATGTCCTTTGTCTCAAATAAAATTTTGGGTCACACCTAACACTATAAGGGTGCAGTGTCCCATGAAATCAATAATAGAATATGATAAATTCACCAAATACATGGGTCTTTCTAGGTAGGTAACAATCAAAGTGATGTCCCATGACCCATCTATGTTCTCACGGTCACACTAGGTTGGTCCTCTCACCCAACTCGACCCCTGATCACATAAGGTTAATCTACCCAGGATTTCTCACATCAAATGGGGGACGATCTTTCACTTATATATTTTCAATGATCCTATTGAATTAATGGTGTTACAAGGTCCACCAATTTCCTATTTAGGCCATTGATGTCTCAATATTTTCTCGACCATGCTTGGGTGTAAAAGGTTCTAAAGCATGGGATACTAAGTCAAGATTACTCAATTCGTCTAAAGGATACCCCTAAAAGGGATCCAATTAACTCAAATAAAGTCTAAAGTCATGGTCTCATCCATTGGTGATCAAGGCATCATGTTATCTCCCTATGAACAATGGGCCTATGGGATTAATTATTCATTTAAGGTGTTCAATTAATTGATCACCATATAATTATTCATTTAATTCAATTTAAATATTCCAATTACATATGAGGGAGCTATCTATAGTGGTGATCCTTCACATAAAATTCCATATAATAAAACATAAATTCCATTGTATTTTATGTGAGACTACCAAATTCATTGAATATTTTCCCATTTATTTTTTTAAATGCCCTTAGTTACTGCCAAGGCCTATACATGACTCACCCATCCAATTACATAACATGAGAACCTATCTCAAGTCGTATCATTCAAACATAAACAATAAATTAATTACAATATTTGTATTTAATAAATCAATTAAAACAAAAAATTCATAATCACAAACTATCTCACTGGTCACACGTCACTTGAAAAAATCAAGAGAAACCACCCACAGGTGGTCAACAGAAAACTCACGACACCATTCTTAGGAAAATATCTAATAAAAATCGATAATTCCATAAATAACAAGAAAAAAATTAATAAAAACCTAATAAAATATAATATGAATTCATACCATAATGAAAATTTAAGACACTATAGTAAAACGATTCAATGAGAAGTCCTATATCACCAATAAAAATCCCTAATAAAATAGGATGATTATACCATGCTCTCATGGAATCACCAAAAAACCTAAGTGGGTAAAAATTAAACTAGGAATAAAGTATGGATAGATAAAAGGTGGTTAGGGGAGAATATAAATAACCTAAAACTATTAAAAAATACCCATAAAAATTTCATAAGATCAAGGGGATTTAAGAGGAGGGGAAAGTGGATTTGGCTACACCTTGTTCATGAATAAGGGAATTAAAAAATGGGGTCTAACCCTCTAAAAAAGAGGGAGAAATGATGTAACTTTTCCCCCTAAAATGCCCAATAGCCAATTGGTTTTCTGCTAAAGTTTTTCATATTTCACCTTGAAACCTCTTTTATTCTTTTATGAGCTCATGAGAAACCTTATAAGCTAAATTCTAGGTCCAAAATACATCTTTTAAGATGTTATATAATTTTTAAATCCACCCCAATGATAAAATTAATGTTTGACCCCCTCACTAAACTCAAATTTGGAATTTATATTGAATTCAAAATGCTTGTAAAAACATGGAGTATCACTGAATAGAAAAATAATACACTTATAAATTCCATTAAAACAAATCCGTTTATCCCAATACATATAATGTCATGAAATGTAAAACCAAAATGAATATATAAAATAGAAACACCTACGATAACAACCATAAACACTAGAAACCCACGAAAAACCTCTATGAAATTGTAAGACCCAGATTGGTCTTGCCTCCCACCTATGTAGCTAAAAGATAAATTTATACATATGGGATAGATTATAGGTATACTCAATAGGATCCTTACCAAATTTCGTTTTGTAAATGTGAAGAATCATACTTATTCCCTTGTTAATAATGAGTGAAATTAGTTCACTACCTAAATCATGTAAACTATATTTCATCCTAAATATGTACCAAATATAAATAGGTAATATAATAACAAAATGGAATATATATAAGAAAGGTTCCTTACTTCCACATTCCCAATGACCAGTCCACCCTAAACCCCTAATGTCTTATATACTGGTGTTGTTAGCCCTTCCACAAATCATCATTCACATCCATCCAAATACATCACAACCACATCCATATAACTCATGTCACATAACAATCAAATATCCATAATTTCTTATTATGACCAAGATCCATTATATCCAATGAAAATATGCACTAAACCTTAAGCCATTATAGTTAATGCATAGGTACAAATGAAATAACCATAATCCCTTATAATTTAGATACAATTATAGGCTATAACCTTAAGTAAGAATATAGAATATATACAAGTATTTTATATTATTAGGATGCAACATATCTTATGTTTTTACATCATATAACCATAATCAATCATAACCCAGACATTCCTATATATATACTATATATAGAAAAGAGAGTGGAGTCTTGGTAGTAGCCATCCATTGGTATCCTCAACAACCCTGGTATTGTGAGAACACCGAGAACCTAAGTCCAAATAAGGAATTTTTTTAACATTATCTAATTAGGGTTGTATAGAATAAAAAATAACCAAACATGATGAATACCATAGAAAATAAATATTTTAAGGGAAACTAAATAATCCCAAACTTGAACTATAGATGGCATCCTACACGAGAACCCATCTACCATAACTAGATATTAGGAATCTAATAATATTCTAATCACAAAATCAATAAGTTGAATTATTAAGACAAATAATTTATTATTAAATACTTATTAGTAATCTTATAACATCACATCACTAGTTTTAGATTAAATCACATTAATCATCCAATACCGAGGTAATTTTATTCAATATAGTAACACAAGTTTACATATCCATAATATTTTTGTTAATTCAAAAATTCCATGTTTTCCACTTATTAACATATCATAATCATAATTAAGGTTCATGTATCATCCACCCTTTAATTAATTCATAAATTATTATCAACCATTATCTCAGAGTACTAAGAAAAAATTATTCCAACATCAAGGAAGAATATATCCAAAATGAAAACAATAATTAGCAAAAAAAATAAATATAAATTAACCAAGAATTTATCACAACATAATACAAATATGAAAGCATTGTTCATGTAACCTTTCCACACCATCCAACTATCCCACCATCAATTGTATCAAACCGCCATCACAAACTCATCAACACAGCTCATCCTTTTTTATATCAACCAACCTAGAATTTGATTTCAATTTAATCTCAGTAATGGATATAATTTTATAAAATACAAAAATATGTTAGTGAATTATAATTATAGTAGTTAAAATTAAAATGATTAATGAATTTTACTTCAATCAATGCATTTATGCTCATAGAAAAATGATCCGAAAATAGTCATCTATTAGTATTCATTACAAAATTCATAATATTTATTTACCATCATAATGAGTAAACTAGTTAGGATTATGTATTAGAAATAAATGAATCCTAATATAAAAAATATACTTGTATAAATAGTCATCCAAACAATATGCTCAAATAAATTCTTTATCATGTAAATCTTTCTAATAAAGAATGACAAATTCAATGAATTAATTGTTTATTAACCTCAATGTCTTAATATATTTAATATTTTTAATAAATTTTAGGCATTAAAAATATTAAATGGATGATAAATGATCATAAAAATGCATTATCACACTATCTACAAAATAACATGATCCAACATCATTAATTAAACATAATATCTTATGAAGCTACATCATCCCTTTTAATTTACCTAATTTAAAACTATTGATTTATTTAGGTCAATCCAAATTATTTTCCCTTTATAAAGTTAAATTATTTTAATACCAAGTTATATGTAATAAAAAATAGTTTATTCTTGAATATCATGCCACATGATGAAGCCTCAACAATAAGAAAATAGGAACCAAATGATAGATAAAGAACCCCAACACAAATCCTCCTAATGGACCAAAAAATCCTAAGGACAACATCAAATTATGAATACTCCATTAATAAATGATAATAAAGATACATAAATAAAATTAATAGACACTACTAGGACTTGGAAAGTATGAATTAAAATTTTAATAATTTGAAAAGTGGTAAAGGGTTAAATCTTGGATTTAAGATAGTTGATGGAAAAAAGAAACGGCCAAAAGATCAATCACATCAGCCTATGTTTATCAAAAATACTCCCATGAAAAACTAGGTTTTGATAGGAGAATAGAGAAATAGGAAAAATTTGATATTTATCACAAATTTGTAAAAAAATAGGCAAGAACAATATCAGTATGTGATAGTTATTCATCATACCCCAATGATACTAGATTATAAGATCGTGACATGATTTCATCATGTTCATCCCACTTTAACTCGTGGAAAATTAATATTTATTCATTTGAAACATGGAGTTCCATGGCATGGATAATTGTTTCATTGTGAAACATTTAAACTCTTAGAGATTAAAATGTGACTCTAAACCTTATTCCTCAACCCAACCAGACTCACAGTGTATACCTAAGATGAAACTAAAATTGATGAACTCAAGAAGACCTCCATATTTTATTTTCATTGAAGATATACCTCATTTAGTAATTAGAAAATTTTAAAAGGAAATATTTAATATTACATAAATATATATGGGTTTACTAAAAATATAGGCACTTACCCATTTACAAAATCCTCTTAAAGACTCTTCATGTCTAGAAAATATTGGTCATGTTATGACCAGAAATCTAATAAAAAATAGTGTAATGTCTTACTCCCATAGCCTACAGCCCCGATATATGAGTCGGAATTATAGTCGGAAACATTTGATCTGTATAAAAATGAAAAATAGAATCCTTCAAAAAAAATAAATCCCATATATTTCATTTGATTGTGGATAAAGTAAAAAGTAATGGATAGAAAAACTTTTTCAGGATTTGTGGGATTGTTGGACCGCTACCTATACGTCCATGTAAGAAAATATATACTCATTTTTATATGGGGAAGAGAAAAGAATAAACATTAAGGTTCTATTTCCCTCAATTAACATTTCCATTTTCGATAAATTATCTAATAATGATCAATAAAATATTTGAATTACTAAGTTAGTGAGACTCAATGAGAAAAGGTTATGCACATTTCATAACATCAATGTCTATCAAAATCGTTTCATGTAAATATTAAATTATAAGGTATGCCTATTATTTTTCATCCAATGGTAATTGGTATCATATTTGAGAACACTAATGATACTTAGAAAACATTCCCTGAATATTGAGGAGAAATGGGAATGACCTTATCTCATACACAAGATTTAAGCCAACAGAGCTTATTAACACTTCACAATGGATGGAGATAATATCATTCCCACCACCAATTTATGGTTCATCAAAAAATAATTTTCATTTAATGACATGAAATTACATTCCAAAATACTTATGGCCTGAGTCATATGACCTTAAACTATAATACATAATAGTCATCTTCATATAACCTTAAACTATACAGAACATGAGTCTTTATTGAATAATATTAAACTGAAATAAATAGGTTCAACACTACAGGATTTTTAAATTTCTCATATTAGTCTATTATATGTGAATTAATCCCCTTTAATGATATTTTTATCCATGTAATAATCTTAGAATGTGATTTTTTTACTCATGAAAAATCCAAAACTAGGATAAAAAGGCCCTATATTTCCTAGAAAAACTTGTATATTTATTCTTAATTATATATGATATGTAGTAATATATAGATAATTTATATTATAACCATCCATTAATTTTACCTTCATTCAATTTTCCATCACCATCCTAGTACTTGGACTTCTTTAGTTCGTGTTGGGGTTTCCATCATTAACCCTATACTGGGATGATAATTTCTATGTCATTTCCTAAGGCTATATGTGTTTTGATTATTGATACTAAAAGATACATAGATATTTACAAATAACATATCTTGGAATGATATGTAAATTTCATTCTCATAAAATCCCCTCCAAGTATATGTTTTCATTCATTCATGTTGGATCTTTCTATATCTGATGTTATCCTAGGATAGCATGTATTTTCTTATAAGAACTATATTTTTATTGATTTTAGTAGTTATAGGATATATGTTGACATAAAAAACATTTGTCCCAGACCAATATTAAAATACTTATCCATTTACACTCTCTAATAATTTTTTATAATAGCCCAATCTCAATCATTACCAAGATCAGATATTCTAGTCATATATTGAGAACTCTCTTTCAACATAACATAATTTGTATCATGGGTATTTTAATCCCCATAATCCATTCATTTCTAATAGTAATGAGTATATATGATTTAAAAAGACCCCTAATTTTTGTGATTATTATTATAAACCAAATATTTGACCTATATAGAACTAGCTAATGACATGTTTTTATAATGAGGAAAAGATCCTCTAAGCCCATGCACCCTCAAAATTATGTAGTAAAACCCATTATTTGAATATGGATACTATTCATACTCAGAATTCCTATTTCATATAATTAATTATCAATTAAAATAAATCAATTTATGTTTTACATTGTTCCCATCCCTTGTTCAAAGGTGTTGAAATACTCCAAGTTCCCAAACCCCTTATTTTGGTTTCTATACCCATCAGTAGTCTGTACATCATGACATTAAATTTTTTATAGAAGTCCCTAAAATTTTCTATATTTGCAATTTAATTTATATTCATGGTGGTTATGTTTTTTAATGTTATATATATAGAATACCTCATATTTTGTACAAAGGTTTATTACCTTAAACTTCAACCACTTTTAGTAAAAGTTATTCAATGATAAACACCAGCTCCATCAGCATGAATTGAAAGACCTAATAATAACAAATGAAAAATACATGGTATTATCTAGGATTAAAGGATGCAATTGGAATATTGGTAAAATGGTGTCCCTCTTCTCAAAAGCCTTTCACCATTCATAGCCAATGAAAAATTTTGAGTGTTTAAGAGAAAAAATGGCACAAATCATATAAGGTTAAAAACTGTATAGGGAGGACTGAGAAAAATCCAAGTTATTTTCTATTAATCCTTCAAATTTCATTGATTATGTAAACATTAGGTGGGAAAAGTCATAATTCATTTAGGGACAACTATTTGGACCTAATAAAAGTCGATCAATGCTCGATAGGTCTACAAATCTAGAAACATTGTAGAACATACCTTATGCCTCACATAAATATTGGTTTAATTGATCTATGTAGAATAAATGATGATATTATTCTATATTACTTGAACTTTCTTGATTTCTGTATATTCCTTGAAAAAAACCCTATGTGATTTTTATCATTTCAATCCATTCATCCCCTTACCTAAATTACAAAAACATTAAACTCATACTCCCAAAACTGGTGCTAAATTCAAAAAAATACATTTTGGGATTTAATATAGATAAACATTAACCAATATCAACCATAAAAAATTTATAACATCAAAATAAAATATTTCATCACTTACATACCCATGTATCTTTTATTTTTAGAGTTTTAAAAGATTATGAAACCTTAATATATATTAGAGTTTAAAAAAATATACAGACACGTATCCAGATTTACTTGAACTAAACCCTTAATCATGACCATTTACAAATGATCTTTTACTAATAATTATACCTATGAACTCATTTTAATTTATAGAGTAAGAAAAAAATTTCTTATTAAGGGATTTTAAAACCAAAGGTTATTTTTTTCTCTTTTTAAAATGATATAAAACAAATTTAAAAAAAATTCCTTTCATATTAAATATTTTTATCTAAACAAATCATTTTATATAATAGATTTTTTTTCTAAAACATATATTTAGGCTTTTTAAAAACAATAATAATATATTCTTTTCAAAAATTTAAAAATTTACACTATCTTTTGTAAAAAAAATCAGATTTCTCCTTTGAAACCATAAAAACATTACTTTTGAAAATAATAACTTTATATTTAATATAATGATACTTTGTAATATTTGGAAAAAATATTGTGGAAACTATAAGTTTTGAAGGTATCAACATCACATTTAGGAAAAATAATCCTTGAGGTTGTGGATTCATTGCATATTCCTCGTCATTATAATAAATACCCAAATTACAAATTTTAAATAAAACATTTTTTAATGATTAATTTTATCATTTTAAATCCATTCAAAATAACATTTAAAAAACATCACATATATTTAATTTATTTTCAAATAGTTAAATAATAACTTGTCAAATAAACATATCCAATGTTACCATAACTAAAATTTTTGCATTCATAAGGACTGTATGATATCATAAATTTATAGGTAAAACTTGGATATAATTCATGGAAATTAAACATGAGCATATTTTTTCATAACATTTATTGAATTTCAATGATAAATATAGTGAATATCCAAAAATAAATGTAATCATGAAGGACATCCATGTAATTTGAAGAGGATTATTTTACACATAACTTAATAATTTTATTAATCATCAAAATCAACCTTGATGTCATTATTCCATTAAAAAATGGTTTTAAATACATTTAAATATAAGCTTATTGAAGAATAATTCTCTCTATTTGAAATTCTTAAATTATTTTAAAAACTTTTTTAAGAGAAATTTTCTAGGATCAAATGTTATATTTCATTTGAAAATAAAAAACTTAATTGAAAACTTTAATGAAAATATTTTAAAAAAGATCCATATATAAGATATGGTTTTGGAAAATAAAAATTAAATAAAAAATATTTTTCTTCCTATAAAATATAGTGTTTCAAATATTAAAATATAAATTTAAATCATATCCCATTACAAAAAATATGTTTTCCAAATATATAAATTTAGTGAAAACAATTTCCCTTACATTTATTCTACTTAAAAATTGAATTCTTTTCTAAGGATCACTTCAGTGTAACCCTATTTATCTTTTGATTCTTTCCTTTCCTCAAAGATATAATTCCCATTGAATATACTCTCATTTCCTTTTATTTTCTCTCTCATGATTGAAATTAAGGAAATATGAAAAATAATGCTAAAGTAAGTAAGATATCCCTTGAGAAGAAACTTTTTTTTCCTTATAACTAATCTTGAAGTATATTATAAGGTTTTATAATTAAAAAGTATAAATAATGAAGTGTTCTAGTTTAGGAATATTCCATATAATATATATATATATATCTTCTTATCTTTATCTTATTAATAACAAAATGGATACATCTATGAATCATTTAAATAAATATTCAATATCATATTAATATTTTATATGTATGCAAATCCTATTTAATAATTCAATATCTTTCAAACCTGAATCTTTGAGGATGGTTGAGTTATAGTTTATAGAATAAGCTAGAAACTATTACTTGGTTTTATAAGTATTGATGTTTATTTTTTTTCAAATTTAATCAATATTTATCTTATTTTTTATCAAAAATTATCATGTAAAAAAAATGATAATGACATACTGCATATATATATATATTATCTATAGGTTTCACACAATGGAGAATATGATGTGATGTAGGTTTAAATCTGAGTGTGTACTTACCTTTACGTGTATTTACATTTATATTAGATGGTTATTAAATTTACACGAGGTTTTTTACCCTTACAATATTTTTAGAGACCCTTATGTAGGTTTTAGTTATTTCCCTTTACCCTTACATAAGGTTTGGGTTATAGACTTTACCTTTATGTGAGGGTTGTTGTGCCCTTACATGAGTAGTACACTACCCTTACATGACCTATTGAAAAATAGATCTACCATTACAAAAGTGTTGTTATACCCTTATGTAGGTTCTTTATTAATCACATTACCCTTAAGTAAGTCCCTCATTAACCATACATGGGTTTTTGTTCACTATAATTACCCTTTCATAGAGGTCCGATACCCTTACATAACTTTGATGTACACTTTTGTAGGTATTCTACCTTTATCCATGAGATATTTTCCTTTATAAATCCATTTATTACACCTAAATAGGCTATAATTTCCCTTATGTGAAGCTGTAATAAGCTTCTGACCCTTAGATGACCACCATCTCACCTTTACGTGAGCACAAAATTGATGTCATAACTTTAGGAAAGTACTCATATACTGTAAGATCTCGTACATCACAGAGGTATGTAATTATTTAATTTTTTTATTTAAATCTATTTTTTAGGGTTATTGAGATATTTACAAGGATTATGAGGGGACACATAGGTGTTTCATGGGTTTGGGATAAGAATGGAAGGAAAACTGGGCCAACCTTTTTTTCACGGTTAAGCAAATCGTGTCGCCTGTCTAGGAAGACCATGAAACCTTAGAAAGTGGAATATCACATGGATTGAGATTTTTTTTCAAACCATGAAACCTTACCAGTTAACTATGTGACCCCAATTACTTTTTATAGTGGTTCATTCATGGTTTGTTCATGGTTTGGGAAACCTTGTGGGTAAACCGTGCTACCCGGTAAAGTTGGGAAAAATTCAAAAATTACCACCTCAGGTTTTTAAGTTCTAACTTGGGATTCTCCTTCATTTCACATCCTATAACCGTAGGTTTGAACCCTAGGGACACAATCTTCCAATTTGTGATTATTATTCAATCCTAATCCATTTATATCTCCATTGGTTGGATCAATTCTCTAGGTAAGTCTAATCCATCTCTTGCTTTTGTTTTGGGTTTAGGGTTTCCATCTTTCTCTTATCTCCATCTAAAGCTATAAAACCCCATTTTTGATGAGGTATAGGATTATTATTTAAAGTGTGGTCACATATAGATCTATGTATATGGTTAAGTGTAACAT
Organism: Viscum album; assembly: GCA_963277665.1. Lineage (NCBI taxonomy): Eukaryota > Viridiplantae > Streptophyta > Magnoliopsida > Santalales > Viscaceae > Viscum > Viscum album. Next base: position 1,999,127,259 of record OY728151.1, read on the forward strand.
CCTGAGTTTACAAATGGAGATAAGATGTTAAATAGTGTATATAATACGCCACATCGAAATTAATTGAACAAATAAATATTATTTTGTTACATTATAACCCAGATTTTAAATTGGTAATAATGATTAGTATAAATTTATTTGTTAAAATATTCTTTACACATGTATTTAATAAATTCTTTTTTGAACAATTATTTATAAATAAAAAATCCTTTTTAAATAGAAGGAAATGTTTCTCAGAAAAACTATTTAAATGAAAATTATTGAGTTTAAAAAATAATAAAATCGCTCTTTATGGATTTTATAAATGAAATATATATTTAATATGTCTAATTTAATGTTTAGAAATCATTTTATATGTTTTCTATTCAGGATATAATAACAAATTCAAGTTTTTGTATAAAAGAAGTATTTTTTAAAAAAAATGCAGTTTTACCGCCTTATAATGGAGAACCCGTTTTAAATATATATTTTTTTGACACTTTTATAAGTTAAATTTGACAAAATTAAATGATTATATGGAATAAGTAAATCCTAATTTACTTGTGTTAAAATTTTGGCAATTGTCTGATAAAATTCATGTTTTAATGAATATTGAAAAATACTGCATTTTAATTAAAATCAGTTTTTTTTGTCTAAGTTATTTATTTTGATAGATTGTATTTTTAATTGTTTTTAAAGAATAATTAGATTAATTTTTTATAATTTAATCCAAATTTGTTCATTGTAAATAATTTCACATTGTAATTAGATATAAATGCAGATCAATCTTTTGATGGTTTCTACTTAAAAAAACAAGTTTTCTCGTTTTGACAGTAGAGAATAATTATCAATTAATTACTACAAAATCTTCATTTTGAATTTTTAAAAATTGATTCCATATTTGGAATCAGAAGGTCCAAATTATGTATATAGATTTTTTTAATTGTTTTGGAAATTATGAATAGTAACTTTATTAATTATTGTAATTACCGTGGTTAAGGGTAAATTAGGTAATTAAAGGTAAAAATAATATTATAATAATTTAAAACTACCCTAACACTTGTACTAATTTAATTTATTGATTTTATCCCAACCATGAGAATCCTTGGGTCAATTTTAGGACCACTTGGAGCCACTTGGAGGACTTTAATGCATTTATAATATTATTTTTAATGAATTGTCATTTTTGGTACACTTGTGTTTTTAAAAAAGTAAAGTATTTTCATATTGAGTTATATAGGAGATATATTAAACTCTAAATAATCATTATAAAGATAAAAATATTACCTACATCATGTTAATTTATTTATAGTCTATTTAAATTAAATAATTAAATTTAATTATGACATAATGATAATGTGGTAATTTCTTAACTAATAAAAGAATAAAATAAATAATTTTATAAATATTAAAATAAATATTTTCTAATATAATTTATGAAATTCATGCATTTTTTTTATAATTTTGACATTTTTGATGATTTAACAACGTTTTTTTGAACTTATCTTCCGGATATGATATTTTTATCAATCAACTAATGAATAGTCAAAATTGACATTATTGTCATTTTAAAATATAAAATAATTTATTAAATAATATTAACTTCTTAAAATTATAATATTCATAAAAATGGTTAGGGTAAGTCCAAATATTTTAGAAATGGAACTTTTTTGCGTATTTTGACATGTTATGTAAATTACACAAACTCACGAAGTGGAAATTACATAATATCACAGTAAAATTAAAAAGGGTAAAATAAGGGTTAAACAAAAAAGATAAGGATTAAAAAATATTAAAAACTTGTCTAACTTTAATTGGATGATGGGTATTCAACCCAAAATAATATTATATTCTAAATAAATGATTTTGGTTCCATTTGGAATTGAAATTAAATTTTAATTAATTTAACATTTTAAGAGTTTCCAAGGGTGCCCCTCCCCTCCCCTATAAAATGATACCCTCTATTCTCTAATAATAACACTTCTAAAGCCTTTTCCATCATCCATGATATTACCCATAATATTTTTATAATCCCTCCCAACATTATTTAGGCCTTACTATTGACATAACACACTTCTTAGAGGTGTTATAGTGTTGTTAAAATGTGATCAACCAATGAACATGTGTCTTTTTTAAGTGTTTCTGTTTTATTTCTTTTTCCACTTGCTCTAAATATTATTATTCTATGATGGAATAATAATTCCAAAGTACTAAACATACTGGGATGTTATTATGGTAATATCATAACCTAAATCCATCTCCAACTTCATCAAATGGGAAATGAACATTTTTTTCGTGTGTACGGCAGACTACAACCTCATGAACCGATATAGTTTGTGTTTCATTGTCGTTTATCAAGACTTGTTATAATTAGAGAATACATGTTTATATATGATATTCATGACATATTTATCATTATAAAATAATTGTATTTTAATTATTTTATTTCCTTCAATTCACATAAAAATGATAACTCGTTCGTGCATACGTGTGAACTATCACCTATACGAAGTGATGTAAGTCATTTTTATTCACCACATCACTTGTATGATATATATAGGTATATTTAAATGATTGTTATGATGTTAAAAATATTATGATAATTCTGTAAATGTAAAATAATAATTTCCTTATTTCCATAATGATTAATTAATAATGGAAATGCTACTCATGTGTATGTATAGATTATCATCTCCATGATTGTAATGTTGATCATTTTTCATTTCCTTATTTAATGAATGGATTTAAAAGTATAATTGATATATAAAATTTATTTTTATGTCGTGAATATTATTCTAGAGATTATGTACTTATGACCACATAGACTATTGACATCAATCCAAGTTCATTTTCGACTCAAGTACAGAATATCGACAAAATGTTTGATATGAACTTAAATAATTATGTAATTTTTATAACAAGTTAATAAGTGATATAAAAGGAATAATAAACGTGAAAAATTTTCTCAAGAAATTAAAAATTAACCTAATTTTATTTTTCATGAATATAATGATAGTTTGTGATGTGTCAGACTCAAGGTAAGGGATTTCATCTCAATCTCCTTGCATTGATGCATTTCTTGATAATATGCACCTTTATTATTTTATAAGGTGTTTATACAACCACTATGATATTTCATATTCATATTTTATCTATAATAATTTTATTTATTGTTTTGTTAAATGTATTAATTCATTGATATTAACATTAAAATGTTCAAAGTGGTATGGGACACTTAGAATGTTTAAAGATTTAATTATCAAACATTTTATTCATGATATTCATTGATATGGATATAAAATAATTATACGAGATATTTTCTATCTATCTTTTATTTAATTAAATGTTTTAAAAATGGAATATTTTTTTATAATGATTTTTACTTTCTATATAAAATGACAAAAGGAATGTTTTTTATTTTAATGTATATAAAGACAATGACTTCTAGTTCTCTGTAACCATTATTTGATACATGGATTCCTCTATATTCCTTAATGTCTTTAAAAGGAAAAGAAATCCCTTATTACTTTTTTGGGTACCTTGGTATTGAAAATGGGTTCTTCAATGAAACATTATTTTTATAGAGAAATGTGTTTCATATGGTATTAGAAGATGTTTTAAAAAGGGTTTTGTGATTCATGAAATGGTACTTGAGAATTATATGAAACAGGTGAGTTTGATATAGCTTATATGAAGTGTTGAGCAATATTATAGCTCATAGGTGAGGCTGACACAACTTGTAGGAATGGTTGAGCCTCATTATAGCTCATGGGTGAGCCTGAAACACCTTATATGAAGGGTTGAGCCCCATTTTATCTCATGGGTGTGCCCATTATAGCTTATATGAAGGGTTGAGCCCCATTATAGCTCACAAGTGAGCCGATATAGATTATAAGAAGGGTGGTCCCCATTATAGATCTCCAATTTTGAATTCAATCATATGGTTATTCCAATTTGAATAACTTTGAAATGGTTATATATATAGTGCTCTATATAACCTAAATGAGATTTAATTTTTTTCAATTGGTTTCAATGATTTTATTTGAGAAAAATGTATGAGTGTTATTCATGTGAAAATGTTTTGTTTCATTTGATCAATGAACATTAAATGGGTTACCATGTTCTTGAAGGATCCGGGCATAACATATGTATAATGGTTGGAATGGCCCCAAATTTTTTTCTATAACTGATGAAGAATCCAGGATCAATACAACAATAAACGCTAGTATCCACAGATTAAAATGAAAGATTTATACAAAGTGAAGAAAAGCACCGGATTTGAGAAAGAGGATATAACACGTCATGTTTATAATTAATTTATTAATTTCTTAAGAAATCAAATTCTAGGGTCTTTGATACTTTATTATTTGAATATCTTTGGTCATCCAGAATGACCCTTTCCAATTTCCTTTATTGCGCTTGCATGGATCCAAAGTAGAATCCCTCTTTCGGTGATCCACACATACTCCAATGGTCTCTGATCAACTCCCTCATTCTCCAGGTGCAAGTGTGGTGAATCAGATGTCTTGTGTTGATCGTTCTTGATTTCTCATTCTTCAGTCTTGAAGAAATTATATCATTCTTGAGAGGGAGAGAAGAGAGGATTCGAGAGTGAAATTGATTGGCTCTAAAAATATCAATTCACTGAGGTTTTTTTGACACAATAAATGTACCTTCCTATTAATCGACATGGAGTTTCAATTGCATTATTTAATTGTGAAACATTAATTAAATGAAATTATAACTATTATTGAAATCCCACGCCACATAATAACAATAACAGCACACTTATTTGTGGTGCGCCAACTTGCGTAAAATGGAGCCATAAATGAAATCTCATGCCACATAATGATAATAATATTATTATTATTTATTGAAACAACTATATAAACATTATTTACTGACTTGTAAATAATTATTTTATAAATAGACATGGTCTTGGTCCATCTGAACTCCTATTCCACTTATTGAACACCTGAAAAAAAATATTTTATTCTGTAAAATAATTATATTATTCACATACTATTAGATAAATATTTATTAATTTAAAATCAAATAAATAAATATGTTTTATTCACAATATGATGAATAAATATTTAATTTATTTATTAAATCATTTTCAATTTAATAAAATTATATCTCGGTCTTAAGAATAATATTTATCACATTAATCAAATTCAAATAGAATTTAATCGAGATCACCTAAAACACATAGTGTTTTACCCTTTAGGATTATTTCTTTTTGGAATTAGGAAAGTTTTCCTAAATTCCAAGATTGCTATCTAGAAATGGGTCAAGGAACCCAAGAGAAAACACTTTATGTCACAATGATGACATCAATATACGAATTCTCACTATGTAATATAATCCCTTTTTCGCAATATCTCATCAAGTAGGTTTCATGATATTGTCATCAACCTATATGTGTGATACGTCATTATTTGACTACTGGAAATAAACTCATCATTACACCATGTCCATGGAATTTAGGTGGATGTTTTTATTTCAATCAAAGGACTGAGATGTCAACTACCATAAATGGAAGGGAAAAATCATTCCTTGACTTATCCATTAATAACATGTAATTTGTGACGCACCCAACGTAACCTACTTCCCACCAACATATGGCGTGACAGTTTTAATCAGTACAGAAAAGTGCACAAGTCATGCCACGTATAAATGAAAATCTTAAAATCTAAGGTCCATTACACACACTCGCGGATTGGAATATCCAATGATACCAAAACATGCATAATTTCTACTAGTGGGTCTGTTCTCGTAATATCCCTTCGTAGAGATTACCAAGTGTGAAATTCATAATAATAAGTATCATCCTCTTATGATTACTCACACCTGATGGTCTATATACTATGTGTCCCATCATAGTATGTCATCTAACCACATAATAATGTTTAATAATATTTTCATATCACTTCATGATTCTCATTATAACAGAGAACTACTATGACCTTATTAATGAGACAAATACTCTTGGACGTTATTACCTTATAGTAATTAAAAACAATGAATTACATGTAATAAGTTGTTTAATATTTAAATTCATTAAATACTAATTTAATAAAAGTACAAACATTTGGTTCTAGGACACCAATTATAACATACTCCCAGTTGGACTAGAGCCAACTGTCTATGGATTTCAGTCTACTAGACCTCACATGATGATCATGTTTCTATTGAGTAAAGACTTTAGTCAAGGGGTCCACCATGTTTTCTTCCATGGAAAAAATTCTCACTACAACTTCACCTCTCTGAGAAAAATCCATCAAGAGATGATACTGCCAATGTATGTGCTTCATCTGCTAATGTGACCTTATCCCTTTTGCGAGATCCACCATTCCAATATTATCAAAATAGAGTGTGATGGGATATTTAATACTAAAAACCACATCCATCTCTCAGATGATGCTTCACGTCCAAAATACTTCTTTAGCTACATCAAAAGCTATGATATACTCAGACTCTACTGTAGAATCTACGACAACACCTTGCTTTGAGCTCTTCCAGCTCACAACACCTTCATTCAAAGTGAAGATATATCCCGTTTTTGACATCATATCATATTGGTCAATATAGAAACTATCATCTGAATATCCTATGATGACTAATTCTTCATATCCTCCATAAAAAAGGAACATATCATTATTGTGCATCAGATACTTAATAATATTCGTGAATTCTATCCAATGAAAGTCACCTGGATCATCTTGATATATTCCTACCGCACTCAATGTGTAGGCGACATCTTGACTAGTTCTTATCATAACATACATGACTAAACTAATCACTGATGCGTATGGAATATTTTCCATTATCTTTCTTTCCTCATGCATTTAAGGACACATTTTCTTGGAAAGATGAATGCCATGTTATGCTGGAAACAATCCCCTCTTGGATTGTTCCACATTGAATATCTTTAGTATCCTATCAATGTATGTACTTTGACTTAGGCCTAGAAATATCTTGGACCTATCATGATGGATCTCGATCCCAAGAATATATGCTTCCTTGCATATGTCCTTCATGGAGAAGCATTTATTAAACCAGGCTTTAACAGACTGTAAGACTGGTATTTCGTTTCAAATAAGTAATAAGTCAACAACATATACTAGTAAAAAAATGACTACACTTCCAATAAACATTTTTCATACATAGGGATCATATTCATTGGTTATAAAACCAAATACTATTATGGAATCATCAAGACAAATTTTCCATGACCTGGATGATTTCTTTAATCTATAAAGGGATTTTTTAAACTTCCATATCTTATTAGAATTCTTTGGAGTCCCAAACCATTCAGGTTTTTTCATATAGACATATTCCTAAATGTTCCCATTATGGAAGGATGTTTTGAAATCCATTTGTTAAATCTCATAGTCATGGTAAGTGGTAATGGATAGTACAATTCTTATGGATTTCGTCATTGCAACTAGTGAAAAGGTTTTTTCATAGTCAATGATTTGATGTTTTCTAAACCCTTTCACAACCAATCGTTTCTTGTAGGTAATTAATTGTCATTCCATGTCTAGTTTCTTCATGAACATGCATTCTCAACCCACATGATTTACATATATTGGAGGATCAACCAAAATCCAGACTTGGTTTTAGTACATGGAATCCATTTCATAATTCATGGATTCTTGCCACTTGGAAACATCTGTTCCACTTACTACTTCCTTGTAGGTTATTGGATCAATATTATCAACTAATAATGAGTCACCATCCTTGGTAACTAGAAAACCATACCATTCCAGTTCTCTAACCTCTCATATACTCCAATATAATACTTGTGTCTCTGGAATAGATCTTTCTTCCATGAGTCTTTGTGTAATATTCTCCTGTATAAAATCTTGTGCACCTTGAGCCTCGAATTTATCGAAGTTTATCTCACTCCCACTAACTAACTTGGATATGTGCTCCCTCTCATGGAATATGGCGTGTCTTTCCACTATAACCTTTTGTTCTGAGGTGTTGTGTAGGTAATATCCCCTTGTTTCTTTGGGGTATCCTATAAAGGTACACATTATGCATCGGGGTGTGAGTTTGTTACATAAAGAGTTCTTAACAAATAATTCATTTCCCCACACATGTAAATTCAATAACATTGCTTTTATTCCACTCCAAATATCATATGGAATACCATTTATTGATTTAGTTGGTAGTTGTTTTAGTATGTGTGCCACAATTTGTAATCAAGATCCCCAAGGGGATAATGGAAGACTTTATTGAATCATCATTGGTCTCACCATAACCAACAAGGTGTGGTTCCCCCTTTCTCTTACACCATTTCACTTGGGCGTGTAAGGTGGAGTGATTTGGGATAGGATCCCAAGCTCTTATAAGTAATCAATGGCGTCTTTATTAAGATATTCTCCACCTTAGTCTGAGAATAGATTCTTAATCTTATTACCAAGTTGGTTCTCAACTTAATTCTTTTATTCCTTGAACTTATAAAATTAATTTGACTTATACCTCATTAAGTAGATATATCCATATCTGCTAAAATCTTCAGTAAATGTTTTGAGGATTATTACCAACCCCTTGCTTCAACAGGAAATGGTCCACACATATCTGTATGAACCAATTGAAGAAGCTCTTTGGCCCTTTAACATTTTCCACTAAATGGGGATTTTATCATTTTCCCTTATAAACAAGTATGAAATACACCAAGTGATTTTATTTTGGAAAAATCTAAATATCCATCTTGATGTAACTTTTTCAATCGTTTCTCATTTACATGACTTAGTCGGTGATTCCAAAGTTGGGTGTGGTATGAGTCATGTGAAGTAGCTTCATTATCGTGTAATCCAACATGTAAATACTGTTAAATAGATGTTCTTTACCAAAACAAATGCTATCATTATAAAAAAGAAACATTAATTTATGAACATGAAGAAAAATCCATCTATATCTATTCTAGATATAGAAATAATTTTTTTGGTTATAGAAGTCACATAATAATAACCTTTTAATACCAAGATCTCCCTAGTTGGAAACATGAGGTGGCAGTCCCCAATAGGTACAATAGTAATTCTAGATCCATTGGCTAATTGTAGATCTACGTCCCCCCTAGTCAATTCTCTGGAATCTTCTTGGTTCTTATATTTGGATACATTTTTGATCACCCTATGTTGTATCTAATACACAATTTTTTGACATAGATAAGTTACACTCAATAAAAAAATGCACAAAAAGCATCCATTTCATATTTAATTGGGTGTAGTTTTTCTTCTAGTGGACCTTATTTCCACATGTGAAACACACACTATATTATTCCCTTCCCATCCCCTTGATCATCCTTTTATTGGAAGGGTGTGAAGAATCATTAGGCTTAAATCTATTCCCCTTCCCTTTACTCTTATTCACTATAAAGATAGAAGGTTTTTTGTGCTTCATTTCTTCATCTACATGGAGAATGAGGATAAGAAGATCTGGTAGAGACTTCTCTATGTTTTTCATATTGAAATTCACAATAAAACTAGAGAATATTTGAGGTAGTAATACGATAATGAGATCGACACCCAGTTATTTGGGTAGTTTAAACCCTATAACCTCCAGGCTCTCAATGTAGCCAATGCGGTTGACTATGTGAGGCCTATCTGGGGAACCCTATCCAAGAATACTCTAAAAGAGTGCCATGGAGATCTCAAACCATTCCAATATTTCTCTCTCCTAGTAAAGACCATAGAGGTGCTCAATAATGATATAGGAATCCATGTTTTTGTGTGACTTCATGAGTTCACTAGACATTTATGATGACATTTATATGTTTCTCATAGACCAGGAAATCTTCATCACTTTCATCTTGGGCAAGAAGATTAGGTAATTAAGACCCTAATGCATATGATTTATGTTCATGGTGTAATGACACATACCCAAACAACCACCCGAATAGTGCTAAATGGGTCAGTTGGTACTACCTTAGTTGCACCTCCCCAAATGCCAAAGGCTTCTGACTAGAAGCGAGGGTCTTATAGGTATAGTTAGGAGGCTATAACCTCTCAGAGAATAATAATAATGGTACTGGTCTGAGTATAATAATAACGATACAGGGGAATAAATGACTCACCAGACTCGAACCTGACCTGCAGAGCAGAAGCACATTCAATATCAACAAACAGTGGAAGCAATAAATATAAATGACAACAGTGGAAATAAACACAACAGCATGGTGATCCCTTGTAACTACTAATGAACAACAAAACATCCATCAAAGGAAGATCATACATATCTAAATATAAATGGCGCCAATGGATAACCAACTATATCTATAAACAATCATGATGATACATGAAAGTAAACAAAATGTAGTAAACTATAGCTAGGCAAGACTTCAAGGTCCATACCATCTCCATACAACAGTTAATGCACCTCAGCTCCTGAAGCTAGCCTCTTTCCTTCACGTAAATCCATAAAGTCTGCACGCTTCCCAAAGGGCCCATGCCGGGTGTTAGATGAAGCTTAGTAGGATACCAAACAATGGTGTGTACCTAATATAAGTGTTTAATAAGGAATTCATTTATAAGAAAAGAAATAAATAGAACGATGTACAAATAACACAAACCCCACTGGTGCTCAGAAGCCACCATAGAGTGTCACCTACTTCGGCCAATGCCAGAATATCTATCATGTAACCCATCACCATGTGCCCCCTCACACCAAATGTTTCAATTACCGATGTTTCAAAGGCACACCTGAGAAATAGTAACTCGGAAGAACAACGATGCCTGTCCTTAATAAGTCACCAGAGGGACAATGATGTCTGCCCTCAAAATAAGTAGTCGAAGGGACAACGATGTCTTCCCTAAAATAAAGTATCCTGAGGGACAATGATGTCTAACATCAAAAATAATTAACCTGGAGGGATATCAATATTTTCCCTCAAATAACTGTGAGCCTCTTCCTCCAACCCGATAGACTCAATGCTATCCCCTGAAGGCTCCTGGCCTTCCATGCAGCTTCCTACGACAAGAAACCCCAATCCAATAGTACCTAAACAACAACTAACAGGGGCCTCTACCCACACGAGTGGTCGAAACCCCCTCATCACAGAGTCTCTCTGTGTGCACACTACTCAAAGTTTCCGGGTGAGCGGTAATCACCAAAATAGTACCCATGCCACAACACCTCTAACACCTCATATCCCTGCAACCATGCCGCTCAAGTCTGATGGTCTCACCATCCCAGTAACCTTGGCCATTCCTAACCTGATAGTCATCCTGCCCCAAACTAACGCCCATGACGCCCAATCTCGTGGTCAGAACCACCCAACGTAACCCAGGCCAAGCCCAACCTGTGATCAACATCAATCAACAATACCCCAATAATGCCTAGCACAACCCGAATGTTCCAGCGCATGCAATATCACACATCACATATATAATCACAATGAAAAACTTTAAATAGGAAAGACAACAAAACATTTCAATTACACTAGAAAGGTGTTGTCCCATACCAGCACTAAGGTCTTGAGAGCCTCTAACAATTCATATTAAGGCTTAATAAACTAAACTTATTAGATAAAACATCACAGTTCAGTTATAACCATTTTGGATTCCCCCGGCCAAAATTCCCGAATTGGGAAACGACCCCTCGCCCGACCCTGCTCAAGAAAAATAGGTAAAGGGCATGCCCCAAGGCATCCCATGGTCTAATGAAAAATTTAATATACAATATCAGATAAAACTAGGTCCTTCTCAAAATACCCGAAAACATGCCAAAGGCCGCCCTACCCAACTGACCACAAAAACACAAAAAGAGGTATGCAAAACCTACCTGAGACTCATAGGATGCTACTCCTCCAATAACAGCTTCCAATTAGTTCTAAAACGTAATAGATTTATAAAAGAATCAAAACCTCTCAAACACCAATAACTCGTTCTAGAATAGAAATCAAGAAAAACGAATCAAGGGGAATCAAGGCCATACCTAGGGGGTTCCAATGGAATAAACGTTGTTTCAATCTGACCTCAGACGAAGGAACGGGAGGGAATTGAATTCTCGGCCAGCTCTCCCTGCTCAAACCTATCAAAGGTTTGAGGTTCTGCCTCAATATGAGGCTACTGCCCATTTTAGAAAAAAATAAAATACACGGTGTGAACTATAAGTACATGGAATGTATCATTTTACTATTCATATGATAGCTAAAATTCCACCGTATTAATTTCCAGAACCTGATAACATGAGTTCACAACTTGTACCTAGGGGTACACGTCGTATACTTAGTTTTTCTTTTCTTCCTCGTCAACTTACCTGCATGCCATGTATATCCATCATAGATGACTAGACTACACGGAATGTCCAAGGAGGACACAACGTGTACTTGGTTAAATGATTTTACCTGGCCAATAGGCCTACATGCCATGTATGGTCTCCACACTATCATGGGTACATGGCATGTCGATAACTATATGCCGTGTAGTAAGAAATTCTTACATGATCATCACACGACATGTACTCTGTGGCACACAACTGGTGCTCTCCTAACCCATACACGGCGTGTACTCTACAGTACATGGTGTGTCGTTGGTAAATTTCCTGAACATCCCATACTTTTCAGTTTTCTCAAGAACAAGTCAAAAATTTAAACAGGTTCAGGATTTTTAACCATTCTAAAAACCCAGGTTCTTACAATCTCCCCACCTTAATATAGATCATCCCCGAGCTATCAAACGAATCCCGGTGATGGCACCGAACATACCACCCTTATCAAAGTAACCTGGATGTCCCCAATCTCAAAGGTTCTGGCTATATTCCTCATGGGGATCCCCACCTTAGGAATCGCATAACTCGGTCTCAACACGACAAAACTCAAAACAAACAGAGGTTCACTAACATGGTTTCTAGACCCATAGTCCTTATGTGACACATCATCACCCCTACACCTCATTGGTGCACTTATGCCGTTCCCGAAACCCAACATATCCCACACCTCATTGGTGTCCGCCTCCACGAGGTCCCACATCCCATAGATGGTCAAAAATGAACCTAGTACCTAACACCTCATGTAACTTGCATCCTCGATTCCACGATGCCCAAATCACCTCAAGTAACCCACATCCTCGATGCCCTGATTCCCACAGCACCTCAAGTATACCGTATCCTTGATTTCCCTAATTCTACACATCTCATACATATAAATATAAATATATCATGCACCTGATATGGTTCCAATCCCACTGACTAGCATCTAGTCAGTCCACATAGATCTTGTGCATCACGTGCACTCAAAACGGACATGCCTCTACAGGTAATGCCAAAAAGGAAACATAGAAATCACGACCACACCCATGGTCTACCTCTAACCATCGTCGGCTCACCAACCTTATTAGCCTCTGGCTACTCCATGACGTGCCCCTGGCCTGAAGTACGGCTCCCTGATGCCTGACCTCCCTATGGTGCTGCTCCAACCATCGGCCACTAACCCCTCATATGGATCCCGCTATCTCTATCACATCATCCACGTGTAGTTGAACCTCAGATACCCACTCTTGGTACCGAATCCAAGCCAACTCCAGATTCCACTGTCTATCCTGGTACTTTCCTACCGGCGGTCCGACAGGTCTGTCTGCAGAACCTCTCAAGATGTCTGACCTGCCCACATGCCCGACACTCCTTTGGAGGCTTATCGCACTATGTCCAAACATGCCCTGGTTTTCCACACTGAAAGAAAACCCTTGAAGAACTGCTATGAGGTGGTCTAGCTGAGTTATTGTCCTTACCTCCCTACTGAAACACTTCATGTACTCGCTTATTATTGTCTAAACCATCACCTAAAGTCATCATCCATCCAACCTAGGTCTTATCCCTCTAGTTTCCCTCTACTATAAGCACTTGATTCACCACCTCTGAAAAATAACCCAGTCTAAAGATATTCACCTAAATCCGAATGGCATGTCGTAAGCCATCCTCGAAGCGCCTCACCCTAGCCACGTCATTTCTTACCATACCAGGTGAAAAGTGAGACAACTCAGTGAAAGTAGTTGTATAGTCCATGACAGACATGTCTCCCTACTAAAGACTCAAGAACTCCCAAGATCCCTCTACTCTCAGTGTCTCTGGGTAAAAGTGCTCAGAGAACCTATCCTCAAAGTCTTTCCATGCTAGTCCCTCGTGCTTGCAAGCCTGAACCTGTACATCCCACCAATGCTTTGCAGGTCCTCGTATCATGTACGTCGCCAGCTTGACCCTCTACCCCGGAGGCATCTCGAGCTGCTCGAAGATCATCTGTATTCTCTCTATCCAATTCTCATCCACCTGCAGACCACCCTCACCCTGAAAAAGCGGTAGGTGCTGCGAATGAAACTCCCACGTCAGATATTCCATAGATGGATCTATACTCTATGCACCTCTATCGATCCCCTGCAAGACATTCAACAGGCTAGCTTGAAGCTGCTCGTCAAGCCATGGTCTAAATGCTACCAAACCCGGCTGTTGTCCTGCCTGCACTGGATCATGGACCTGATCCTGTCCCAGAGACTGTACTTGCGGCTCCTGCTCTGCTTGCACCAGATCCTGAACCTGATCCTACACCTACGACACTGTGTCATCACCCTCCTGACGCTCCATCAAGACGTCTAAGAGGAACCCGCTGAATACCATAAATGTTCAGACAACCCACATACATAACAATTTATACATATATAGCTCAGATAAAGAAAGCAGTAAAAGGTAGTGCATAACTACTACCCTTAATCACTCCCACCGCAACTATGTCCCGTGGCATCCCAGCCTCATGACCTCCTTACACGTCCTTAACAGATCTAAGTATCAAAAGTACCTCGGGCCATGCCCATCCCGAAAACAAATTTTGCCTCAAACCGATGATCGAGTCACCTATTCCTGGTGATCAAAATCACCTCTACCGATAGTACATGCCTGCTCATACAAGAGCCATACCCAACTACCCTATCACATGCAATTCTACAAATATATAAATCATGGAATACACATAGAAACAAACAAGAAATTCAATCATGAATTTTACCAATTCACATTTCAATGCATAAAAAGCATGGAAATTTGATATTCCTCACATGGAATTGTCACTTCACAAAGCATACATGCAGTTGTGAAATTGAAGTACCCTACAATGTGCCTTTAAAAAGCCAAGAAAACAAGGCTTTCCATACATGGCCATGGTCCAATTCTCCCTTACCTCACTGTGTCAAGGGTCACATATCACAATCAATAACATCACATGCCAAGTGAGCCAGCGAGGTGGAAATCATGCAAACTATAATCCGAGCAAAAGAGAAACAATAATTCACACCCTGGCAACTTGGTCCATCCCTCATACCTGGGGCTGCAGGCACCCAATAACAAGCTAGAAACCTAGTCCAGAAATAACCTATCACCAGTCTACCATATCCCAAATAGTAAAGCTAGCTAAAATAAAATAGAAGCCTCAGTCTCATTAGTATCCAATAAAACGCTGATACTAAATCCCTGTCAAGATCTCCTCTGATTCAACTTTGTAACGACCCGGACCCGAGCAACAACCCAAATAGTGTTAAACTTGTCGGGTGCTACTACCTTAGGCGCACCTCCCCAAATGCCATAGGTTTTTGACTAGCAGCGAGGGTCTTATAGGTATAGTGGGGAGGCTATACCCTCTCGGAGGATAATAATAACGATGCAGCAGAATAAATGACTCAACAGACTCGAACCAGACCCGCAGAGCGGAATCACATTCAATATGAATAAACAGTGGAAGCAATAAATATAAACAACAATAGTGGAAATAATCACAACAACATTCTGATCACTTGTAACTACTACTGAACAACAAAACATGCTTCCAAGGAAGGTCATACATATCTAAATATAAAGGTCTCCAATGGATAACAAATTGTAGCTATAAACAAGCATGCTGATATAGGAAAGTACGAAAAACATAGTAAACTCCAGCTATGCAAGACCTCAAGGTTCATACCATCTCCATGCAACAGCTAATGCAGCCCAAATCTTGAAGCTGGTCTCTTTCCTGCATGTAAATCCATAAAGTCATAAATCATCCCAAAGGGCCCGTGCCGGGTGTGAGATGAATATCAATAGGATACCACCCTACAATTCATACCTAATATAAATGTTTAAGAATACATGAATTTATAAGGAAAGCAGTAAACAAAATGATGTACAAATAACACAAACCACACTGGTGCTCAGCAACCACCATAGAGTGTCACCTGCTTCGGCCAATGTCGGAATCTATGTCATGTAACCTGAAACCATGTGTCCCCTGACACCATGTGTCTCAAGTACTGACGTCCTGAAGGTACACCCGAGAAACAGTAACCTGGAAGAATAATGATGCATGTCCTCAATAAGTCCCTGGAGGGACAACAATCCCTTCCCTCAATATTATTAATCATTGGGACAACGATATTTGACCTCAAATAAAGTATCTGGAGGGACAGTGATGTATTCCCAAAAAAATAAAGTACCCAGAGGGACAATGATATCTTCCCTTCAATAATGGAGAGCCTCTGCCCCCAACCCGATAACATCAATGCTATCCCCTGAAGGGTCATGACCTTCCACGTGACTTCCTATGGAAAGAACCCCCTAACCAATAGTACCTAAACAAAAACTAACGGGGGCCTCTACCCATCCAAGTGGTCAAAACCACCTTATCACAGAGTCTATCTATGTGAACACTACTCAAAGTTTCTAGGTGAGTGGTAATCACCAAAATAGAACCCAAGCCACAACACCTCTGACACCTCATGTCCCTGCGACCATGCCGCTCAAGTCTGATGGTCTCATCATCCGAGTAACCCGTGCCATGCCCAACCTGATAGTCATCCTACCTGAAGTCGACGCCCATGACGCCCAATCCCATGGTTAGAACCACCCAACGTAACTTGAACCAATCCCAACCTGTGATCAACATCACTCAACAATACCCATTCCATGCCTAGCACAACCCAAATGTTCCAGCATATGCAATATCACACATAACATATATAATCACAATGGAAAACATTAAACATGAAATACAACGAAACAATTGAATTACACTAGCAAGGTGTTGTCCCATACCAGCACTGAGGCCTTGAGAGCCTCTAACAATTCATATCAAGGCTAAATAAACTAAACTTATCAGATAAAACATCACAGTTTAGTGATAACCATTTTGGATTTCCCCATCCAAAATTCCCCAATTGAGCAATGACCCCTCGTCAGGACCTGCACAAGAAAAACATGTAAAGGTAATGCCAAAAGGCATCCCACGGTCTAATGAACAATTTAATATGAAATATTAGATAAAACTTGGTCCATCTCAAAATACTCAAAAATGCGCTGAAGGCTGTGCCACCCAAATGACCACGAAATCATAAAAAGAGGTATGCACCACCCACCTAAGACTCATACGATGCTACTCCTACGATAACAGCCTTTAATCCGGACTAAAACATGGTAGATCTACATAATAATAAAAACCTATCAAATCCCAATAACTCGTTCTAGAACAGAAATCAAAAAAACGGATCAAGTGGAATCAAGGCCTTACCGAGGGGGTTCCAATGGATTAAATGGTGTTCAAATCCGACCTCAGATGAAGGAACGAGAGGGAATTGAAGTCCTAGGTGACTCTCCCCGCTCAAACCCGTCGTAGGTTTGAGGTTCTACCCCAATATGAGGCTACTGACCGTTTTAGTGAAACAAATAAAATACACGGTGTGTACTATAACTACATGGTGTGTATAATTTTATTGTTCATATGATGGATGAAATTCTGCTGACTTACTTTCCAGAACCTTCCGACATGAGTACAAGGCATGTACCTTGGGGTACACAACGTGTACTTAGTTTTTCTTCTATTGCTCACCGACTTACCCACACACCATGTATATCCCTCATACACGGCTAGACAACACGGTGTGTCCAAGGAGGACATAGCATGTACTTGGTTACACAATTCTACTCGGCCAATAGGCCTACATGCCATGTATGGCCTCCACACGGTCATGGGTACACAACGTGTCGATAAGTACATGTCGTGTAGTAAGAAATTCCTATATGGTCACCACACGACATGTACTCAGTGGCACACGTTCAGTGCTCGCCCAACCCATACGAAGCGTGTACTCTATAGTATAAGGTGTGTAGTCTAGAAATTTCCAGAACATCTAAAATTTTTCAGTTTTCTCAAGTACAATTCAAAAATTTAAACAGGTTCGGGATTTTGACCTGTTATAAAAACTCGAGTACTTATACATGGTATATAATGACCCAAAGAATTCTAAACCATTCCAAGAAGTTAATACATGTGAGTATGTTGCCTTTATAAATTATTGATCATAGGGATAGAGTAGTTGATGTGATTTTCATTTTATTCTTTAATTAAAAGAGAAGATAATTAGTAAATTATTGATTAAATTTTATGAGAAATAATAAAATAATTTTATTAAGTATCCCACTATTTTCTCAAGTCCAAGTGGGCCTCACCATTGTACTCAAAATGTCTAGTTTCTAGGGAATTCTAGTGGAATGTATCAATATTACACTATTCATAACCCCAATAAGGTTTGTTCAAGATATTTAATGGTACCTAGGTAGGCAGTTCTTTTTCAAATGTGGGAATGAAGCTCCTTGATCCCTTGAGTGGACTACCCAATCCTAAAATCCTGACTTTGATTTTCTCAACACTTGCCTCCAAATTTACACTAAGTCTAGAAAGGGAAACTTTGATTGATATAAAATGGTTAATTTAACCAAACAATTTCATAATATCTTACTATATAAAAGTAAGTGTCTCTACTAGGGTTGGTCAAACACATAGTTTTATTGAGTCCTGACCTTAATCATCAAATGGAAGGCTTAGTCTGACTTAATATTTTATTGATGCATTTTTATCTCTTATACGTAAATTTCCTTATTATATTTATCACATGCTGGTTAATATTTAGTGGAACTTACTTAAGTGATTAACCATGTCTTGATAATATTTACGCATAATCCATGTTTATTTTTGTTTTATCTAGAATGCTTGTTAATTCATTAATTATGTAGCCATGGTAATATATCCATCATGAAAACCAGGAAATTGAAAGAAATAAAATAATGTAATTGGAATTATCATGAGATATTCTAATGGTTAGTTTATATAGTGGTTGATAAACTAACCATTGTCCTAGGGGAGAAATATCTTGAACCATTTGTGGTTCATTTCTATATCTTTTCACATGTCAACCTTTGTATCTCCTTGGATTGGGTTCGCCTCAACTCCTTACTTGAACCACCTCCACATGCTTGGGAGCTACATCTAATACATATTCATTTTAACTCACACATAGTTGAGGGGTAAAAATGGGATTTACATAAATGAAACCATGGGAACGCAGTCCCTACATATTAATGAGGAGAGATGGCTCATAGGCCAATAATTTAATTTAAAATAAATTAAAAGGAAACTAATCACATAAGAAGTTCTGGTCCAGCTCATGATCATCCACATACTTAAAATGGATTACTTATTTAATAAAACTATCATTCAATTATTTAATAATTATTATTAAGTTAAATCGTGATCAAATAGATTAATTATTATCTTAAATTTATCAATATTTTTATCTTAATCTTTTTCTAAATTCCCCGGAGATTCTCATCTATAGCCTTTGAGATAACATGGTGAAAACCTATTTGAATAAACATGATATGTAACCATAAAAATTACACAAACATTAATGTTTTAATTATATGTATTTTGGTAATGTACACAATGTGTAGTTCTGAACAGACAGTGTGTACTGCCTTCACCGTATTATCTTAAGTACATGAATAGGGACTCAACATGTATGGAGTACATCAGAAATATTAGAGTACACGACATGTCCAGTGGGCGAGACACCATGTTGTCTCAGGGTTACATAGTTATCAATCATATTATCTATGTATGGGATACATGTTTTGGCCCTTGACCCAAAGGGACTACACACTATGTTCAGTGGGCCACACATCGTGTATTCTAGAAGACCGTGTGCCAATATGTCCTAGTCAACACACAGTGTAGGAATTAACTACACCGCATTTCAATAATGTACATGGATTGTGTAATTTCTGAATAACACCAGATGCACTGAACACAACTACAGAGTGTTTAATCTAGATTGTATAGAGTGTATGGAAAATTACACAACATGTAACTCCGAATACACGACATGTACTATCGTGTTACTTGGACAGAATTATCGGTGCCTCCTGATGAGATCCCCGATTTAATTTTAACAAAAAATTATTCATGTTTATTAGATCTACAAGAAACAAAGATAGGAAGAATAGATATCAAATTTAGATTATGAGAATGATTAAACCTGAATTGACAAACTAAATTATTAAATCATAAATCATCAAAAAAATATTAATATAATTATAAATGATGATGAGCTCACTCTAACAAAACATTAAGGATCTAGAAACAGTGGAACTGTAGTGGTTGGAAGGGACTGCCTTTTCTTTTTCCATAATAGGTGACCAATCTGATATGATGATGAATGTGAGTATCCATATATTAAAATAAAAGATTTAGACAAAGAGAATAAAATAGTCGGATTTGAGAAAGAGGATCTTGTGCATTATATTTATAATTAATTTATTAATTTTTTAAGAAATTAAATACCTAGGTCTTTGGTACTTTCTTCATTGATGATCATTGATCATCCTAAATGACCCATTCATATTTTATTCATTGTGCTTGTGAGGATCCAAAGTAGAATCCCTCTAGTGGTGATCCACACCTGATCTAATGGTCCTTATTCAATGCCACTCATTATTTGGGTTATAGCACAACAAAGACAATTTCTTACGTCAATATTTTTTGATCGTTCATTCTTCAGTCTTGAAGAACATCCCTCTATCTTGAGAGGGAGAGATGAGAGGAGTCAAGAGATAAAATGTTTGGCTTAAAACCCCTTAATTAACTGGGTGTTTTTCTATCACAATAAACATTCCTGCCAATTAATCGACACAGGGTTTTAGTTACAATATTTAATTTTGAAACAATGATTAAATACAATTATAACTATTAGAGAAAACACATTTTACATAATAACAATAACATTATTCTTATTTGTGGTGCACCAACTTTCACAAAATAGAACCATAAATGGAATCCTATGCCACATAATGATAATAATAATATTATAATTTATTTTTCCAAATGGATAAAAATTATTTACTAACATGTAAATAATTAATTAATCAATGGAAATTGTCTTGGACCGTTCGAACTTCTGTTACATTTATTGAACACCTGAATAAAATATTTTATTCTTTTAAATAAATATTTTTATTTACAAACTAGTAAATAAATATTTATTAAATTTTCAATAAAAAAAATATAAATTTTATTCACAATCCATAGAATAAATATTTATTTAATTTATGCATTCATTTTAATTTGAATAAAATTATTCCTCAGTCTTGAGAATAATATTTATTCCATAAAATAAATTCAACTAGAATATAATTGGTACCACCAAAAACACTTAGTTTGTGACCCAATAGGATCCTTTCTCGTTGGCATTAAGAACATTTGCCTAAATTCCATGATTACTGTCTAGAAACAGGTCAAGGAACCTAAGAAAAAAACATAAAGTCACAACAACGACAACCACATACAAATGTTCACTATGTTATATAATCCCTTTGTCTCAATATCTCATCAATTGGGTTTCATGATAGTGTAATCATCCTATATGCTTGATACCTATTTCATTAACTACCTGAAATAAACTCATCGTTACACCATGGACAAATAATTTTGGGTGACACTTCTATTCCAATAAAAGGGATGAGATATCAACTTTTATAAATGGAAGGGACAAATCCTTCCTCAACTTAATCATTAATAACATGTCATTCATGACACACCCAACATACCCTACATCCCGCCAACATATGGCATCACAGTTTTTGTCAGTAAATCGAAGTTCATGATTCATGACATGTATTAATAATAATATTAATGTCTAAGAACCATTACACATGCTTGCAGATAGGAATATCCAATGACACCAAAACATGAAGAATTCCAACTAGTGGGTCTGTTCTCATAATATCCCATCTTGGAGATTACCAAGTTAGAAATTTATAAGAAAAAGTCTCATAAACCTATGAGTACTCTCACCAGACAGTTTTTATATCATGTTTCCCATAATTGTATGTCATCCTATTATAGAACATTATTTAAGTATATTGGCATAGAACTTCAATGTTCTCATCATTGAGGGGAACTTCTATGACCTTATTAATATGAAAAATACTCTAGGACATCGTTACATTATATTCATGAAAAATAATGAAAAATATGTAATAAGGTGTTTAATATGAAAATAAATTAAATATTTATGTAATAAAAGTACATAAATTTGGTTATAGGACATCAAATCTATAAATTTACACTATACTAATAGTTTATTTCTTTTTATGCCCCTTACTGAGATGTTGTGCTCATCCCATGTTTTAAAATATTTTTCAGAGGTATTAATATTTTCCATCACAAATAATATTACATGATGAAAGTATTCAAGATGGTTCTTGAAAATAAATCATCTTTTATTTTATAATGGTTTCCTTTAGTAAAAAATGGATAATAGGTATAAGTGTCCACTTGTAATGTATGAGTTTACTATGTTAGAGTTTTTCCTAATTCTCTAAAACTCTAAACATTATAGATCATATAATGTGAATTCTAGTGAAGAACACTACAATAAGATATTTTTAATGATTGGTCTTTATATTTGCTAATATAGGATGGGTTTGGAAACATTGTAGATTATGATTTATTCTTATGAGATAAAAATATCATCATGGTTTTAAAAGAATAAGTTTGATCCTATGTTTAATTTATTATAATAATTTTTGAGGCTTATGTTATGAAATTTCAATGTTATTGATGGTATTTTTGTAGACATTTATTTTTTGGGGATTTTATATTATTTTTGTAATTTTATAAGAATAATATTGAATTTGAAAAAGGAAAACATGCAGATCATGTGACAACCAGTCATGTAGGACTAGGATGTGAGAATTGAACCCACAAATGAAGTTAGACAAGGATTTATCACCTACCACTAACCTATACGAATTCCTTGGTTAGTATGCTTTTTTCTTTTTAGTTAAATGATTTTATAAAATAAGAATAATTTGATTTTTGGAACTAAAATTTTATCAAATCGATATCCTTGGAATTGGAAAATGATTTGGTGATTAAGTGATAAATGTTATTTTGAAAGACTTTCACTATTATAGGAACTTTATATGATTAAGGTAAATAGAATACTATGTGATTTTAATTGAGGAGTAGTGGATGAAATATATTTTGGAAGAATCTAGGATTTCATTTTTGGAGTTATGGTGAATTAGGTTAATAATGGAAATGATTAACATATCATGGAGAATATGTGATTAGGTTAATTAGTTTTTTGTATGATACATTAAGTGTTGTTGATTTCATTTGTAATTAAAAGTTAGAACTTACATTGGATGATTAGTTGATTAAATAATTATGATTCTTGGTATTTAATATTAGTTATAATATTTTTGAGTAATTTTAAGTATAATTATTTTTTTGAATGGTTTATGTTGAACTTTAGATATTACTATTGAATTTTAGATATTAAATAAGTTTTTCGTTATATAAAAGATTATTATTTTGGGGGAATTATCTTACTTTATCCTAACTTTTGGGTTTTGGTCAATGTTTCAAGACATTATTAATATATAGTTAATATTTTGTGGATTTTATGATTTTCATATAAATTGATTATAGTGCTTCCCATATGAAAAAGGATCTTAAAACAAAAACGTTTTTGGTTTACTTTTCCTAACAAGAAATCAAATATCATTTAACTTATCCCATGTTTGTGGTTTTTTTATTGTTAACTTTCTCCTGATCATGTTTTCTATCACTATCCATAAGTACATGAGGGTTAGTTTTTCTTTTATATCCATGTTTTCCTACATAGAATCCTAGTATGTGTTATCTCAAGTGGCCTTCATACGATCGTTTATTTCTTTTAAAGTGGAAGTTTTGTCAATAGTTTTTATAACGTAGTAATGATATAAAGGTATTTTGAAGAGTCATGCCTTTGTTACTGACCCAAATTCCAATTTTGAGGATGAAATTTCTAAAGGGGGGGGGGGGAGAATGTAACATCTTGAGTTTTTAAGTGAAAACAATATGTTCGATATCATACATAATATGCCACATCGAACTTAAGCGATCAACTAAATATTATCATGTCAACCTATCACCTAGTTGTTAAAATGGAGGTAATTAATAGTATCAAGTTATTTATGAAAATATTGTTTACAAATTTATTTAATAAATTATTTTATGAATCATTATTTAAAAATGAAAATAAGACACTTTTTAATTAAAAGGAAATGTTTTTTCTAAAAAACTATTTAAATGATAATAAGTGAGTTTATAAAATAATAAAATCAATCTTT
Organism: Viscum album; assembly: GCA_963277665.1. Taxonomy (NCBI): domain Eukaryota; kingdom Viridiplantae; phylum Streptophyta; class Magnoliopsida; order Santalales; family Viscaceae; genus Viscum; species Viscum album. The sequence goes on from OY728151.1 coordinate 1,999,151,718, forward strand.
ATGGATTTTATTAATGATATATCTATTTAATATATTCAATTTAATGCTTAAAATTCATCTTATATGTTTTCTAGACATGATATAAGATCAAATTCAATTTTTTAGATAAAAGAATTATTTTTCAAAAAAAATGTATTTTTACCTCCTTTTAATGGAGAATGAATTTTAAATCATGTTTTTTCCACTTTTATATGTTCTATTTGACAAAATTAAATTCTTATTTGGAATAGGTACATCAAAATTTACATTTTTTTTGATCTTTAAGTATTTTTTAGATAAAATTCATATTTTAATGAATAGTGAAAAATACTGACTGACTTAAAATTAACTTTTTTATTATCAAAAAAATTTGAGGAAAAAGTGAGAAACCTAAGGTTAAAAAACATAAGGATATAAAAGTTCCATTAAAGTACAAATTAATCCAACCACCTTTAATATCCCTAAAAAGTTTCCAGGAGATAGTGTTTACCTATGTATCTGGTTCATCCAATTGAAGATCTTCGAACCAGAAAGACAGCTTGTCCCATGACTGAATATACTCCTCTATATTGATCTTTCCATCACTAAACAACCTTATAATTATCATATCTTGATTTTCGATCAATGAACCCTAATCTTCATTAGGATACACCTTTAATAACTTTATCATCATCATCCTATTAGAGTATTCATTAGTAGATTTAATTGTCAAAATAGATTGCAGAATTTCCTATCCCAAGTCCATAAGAAATTAAAATGATTACTCAAGAATTGTACTTGACTCCACATATTGGAATACTGTATTGATGGGTTCACTATCCACTAGCTTATCTTTCAACTTCTTGGTGGATATGGTCTCTATAAGAAGTGGAAAATAAGATTAGTATTTTCATTCATTTTGAATTCCCCTATGTCTCTTTCTTCTCCTTATTCTTACATATGAATCTCTAGATAAATGGCGGGAATGATCATCATTGGACTTGCTCCCATGGTCCTTCTTCTCATCCATAAAGAGCCTGACTAGATCTCTTTCAAAATCCTACATCGGGTCATTGTTATCCAATCCTTCAAAACAATTACCTAACTCGGTATAAACAACCTCCCTTATAGGACTTGACTTGATTAGTTCTTTAGAACCCTCTTACTAACCTCTATTAATGGTACCTTTCCCTAACCGGACCACCTCAACATAAGAAGTAACTATAAGAGTCTTGGGTACTTCCTCATACTCCCTTTGAAATTCAACAATAGAGTTATGATTGCTACCAGGTTGGACATCTACACCTTGATAACTGGAATACAGAGAGTCCAAACTCACCAAACCCTCATTAAGAATATAAATTTATTCATAGTCATCACCTAAAACCTGTAAAGAACCCTGAATCTCCATAGTACTAATAGGAATCCCCTCTCTTTGATCGTGTTTCAGCAAACAATAAATATCACACTTTTTGATCCATAGGTTTGTCATTGGTTTGCATTGAGACCCCCTTGACTACATCTTACAAATTAAGAATCTTAGAAAACTGGCTGTGAGATCCATTAGGATCACCCAACACACAACATCCATTTGTACCACTAGAATCCACCACCAAGGGGCTGCCACAAATAATAACAACCTCACCTTGGACCAGACTCTTCATAAAGTTTAGGCCAAATATCTATTTTCTAGGCCCACATATACAAGTCTCCAATGAATGGCCTATCCATTTTCAATGTGAACAAATGTGAACCCACATTTCATACACCACCTGTTTCCAAAAATAGTATTCATCTCCTACAGTAATCCAAACAAACTTAGAAAGCTTCCTTGAAACATAAACTTCCACACACACTCATGGATTAACAGGATGGAACACATCTATGGTTCAGATATCATATCATAAATACCTACCTATGAGGTTCCAAATCATCCTAATAATCACAAGATTTTTAAATGGAAATGGTAGATTAGGGAAACACGCCCAGATCACCACCGTATGAGAGTCCCGCTTTATATGGGAGTCGTAGGTCCATCTATAAAGGAAGAAGTGGGACCCATTGTAGCTGCAAGACGCACTAGAACAAAATTTAATTAGGTCATAATCCAACACAAAATAGATCATGATTATTTTATTGTCGAGAAAACCCACAGTAGCCCTATCTTGTGAAAAATAGTGCATTTTAATTCAAAACTGTTTTTTCGTCTAAGTTATTTATATTGTTATATTATATTTTTAATTAGTTTTAAAGTATAATTATATTATTATTTTATTATTTAATCTAATTTTATTTATTATAATTAATTTCAAATTGAAATTAGATATTAATTCACATCAATATTTTGATAGTTATTACTTTTAAAAAACCCATTTGCTTGTTTTGACAATGTGGATTAATTTTAAATTAATTACAGAAAATTCTGTGTTTTGAATTTGGAAAAATTGATTCCAAATTTTGAATAATAAGGACAAAATTATGTAAATAGTTCTTTTTATTTTTTTTAATTATATATAGCAACTTTAATAATTATTTTAATTTCCACGGTTAAGTGTAAATCAGGTAGTTAAAGCTAAAAATAATATTATAATAATATAAAACTAAACTAACATTTTTCATAATATAATTGGATGAGTTAATCCCAACCATGATCATCCTTGGGTCAATTTTAGGACCACTTGTAGTCACTTAGATGACTTTAATGCATTTATAATATTATATTCATTGAATATTCATTTGGTTACACTTGTTTTTAAAAAAGTAATGTATTTTAATATTGAGATACAAAGTGTATCTACTTAACTATAAATAGTAGTTGGAAAGTTAAAAATATTACCTACATCATGTTAATTTATTTATAATTTTTTAAATTAAATAATTAAATTTAATTATTGACACAATGATGATGTATTAATTTCTTAATTATTGAAAGCATCAAATAAATGATATTATAAATATTAAAATACATATTATCTAACATAATTCATGTCATCTGATTTTTTTTTGGATAATTTTGACATTTTTTATGATTTAAGGATTTTTTTCGAGCTTATCTTCTTGTCAGGATATTTTTAAAATTCAACTAATGAATAGTGTTAAAATTGACAGTGTTGTTATTTTAAAATTTAAAATATTTTATTAAATGATATTAAATTCATAAAAATAATAGATTTGGAAAAATGGTTAGGATAAGTCCAAATATTTCATAAATTGATATTATTTGGGTCTTCTAACATGTTCTGGTAAATACATTAACCCACAAAGTGTAAATAACATAATATCATGGTAAGATTAAAAAGGGTAAAATAAAGGTTAAACCAAAAAGATAATGATTAAAAAAATATTAAAAACTTATCTGATTTTAGTTATATGATAAGGATTAGACCCAAAATCATCTTATCTTAGAAATAAATTATTTTTGGACCATTTGGAACCTAAATTGAATTTATATTAATTTAATATTTTAAGAGTTTCCAAGAGTGCCCCGCCCCTTTCCAATAAAATGATACCCACTCTTCTATAATACTCACACATCCAAATCCTCTTGGTTAGTCCATGATCTGCCAAAAACCCATCCTGGAATACATACCCAAGTTATTTAGGTGTTATATTAGGCATAACACCCTTCTTAGAGGTGTTAAGGTGTTCATTTAAGGTGATTAACCAAAGAAGATATATTATTTTTTAAGTGTTTCTATTTTTCTTATTCTTCCAATTCATATAAATATTATTTTTTTAAGATGAAATAATAACCCCAATATCCTAAATATACTTAGATTTTATTAGGGTAAAATCATCAGCTAAATATATCTCCAATTTCATCAAATGTGAAATGAACATTTCATTCGTGTGTACAGCGGACTACCGCCTCACGAACTGATATAGTTAATTTCTCATTATAGTCTATCAAGATTGGTTATAATGATAGAATAAATGTTTATATATGATTTTCAAAACATATTTTTCATTTTAAATTAATAATATTTTAGTTATATTCTTACCTTCCATGATCATAAAAATGATAACGTCATTCGTGCGTATGTGTGAACTATCACCTCCATGAAGCGATGCAAATAATTTTTATTCACCACAAAATTTGTATGATATATATACGTATATTTAAATTATTATTATGATTTTAAAAATTTATTATAATTTTTTAAATTAAAAATAATAATGACCTTATTTTCAAAATTATAAATGAAAAATGGAAACATTACTGATGCGTACATATGGCTTACCGTCACCATAATTTTAACGTTGTTCATTTTTCATATGCATATTTAACAAATGGATTTAAAATTATAATTGATATATAAAAGAGATTTATATGTCATGAATATTATTCTGGAGATGTACTTATTACCACATTGACTATTGACATCAAGCCAATTTCATTTTCGACTCAAGTTCCGAATATCAACAAAATGTCTGATATGAACTTAAATAATTATGTGATATTTATAACATGGTAATAAGTGATATAAAAGGAATAATAAAAATAAAAAGGTTATCAAGAAAGTATAAATTAACCTATTTTTATTATTCAAGAATATAACGATTGCATGTAATGATTCAGACTCAAGGTACTGGATTTCATCTCAATGTCATTTCATTGAGGAATTTCATGATAATATGAACCTTTATTCTTTCTTAAGTTGTACATACAGACACTATCACATTTCAGATCCATATTTTATCTATACTAATGTCATTTATTGTTATTTTGAATTTATTAATACATTTATATTAAGATTTAAATGTTCAAAGTGGTATAGGACACCTTGAATGTTTAAAGATTTAATTAAAAAATAATTATTTCTTGATATTAATTTACATATTTATTTTTATGGATATAAAAGAATTATACAAAACATTTTATGTATATCTTTAATTTCATTAAAAGTTTTCAAAATATAATCTTTTTATACAATGGATTTTATTTTCCTTACAAGATGAAAAAAGAAATATTTTTTGTTTTAACGTATAAGCCGACAATGACTTCTATGCCGCCGTAATTGTTATTTGATACATGGTTTCCTCTATAATACATAATATTTTTAAAAGGAAAATAAATTACTTATTCCATTTTTTGGGTATCTTGTTATTGAAAATTGGTTCTTAAATGAAATTTTATTTTTATACAAAAATGGGATTCATAGGGGATTAAAAGAAGTTTTCAAATGGGTTTTGTGATTCATGAAATGGTACATGAGAATTATATGAAACATGTGTGCTTGATATATCTTATATGAATATTTGAGACATATTATAGCTTAAGGGTGAGCCCGACACAACTTATATGAACAGTTGAGCCCCATTATAGCTCACAGGTGATCCCGACACTACTTATATTAAGGGTTGAGCCCCATTATAGATCATAGGAGATCCCATTATAGATTATATTAATGGTCTAACCCAATTATATCTCATAGGTGAGACTGATATATCTTATAAAAATGGAGATACCCATTATAGATCGTCAATTTGGTAGTAGACCATATAGTTATTCTAATTAGAACTGGTTTGAAAATTTTTAATGTATATGTAGCTTTAAGTCACCAAAATGAGTTTTAATTGATTTATATTGGTTTTAATGTTTTAATTTGAGAAAAAATTATGTGTGTAATTCATGTGAATTTTTTTTGTTTCACTCACTCAAAGAACATTAAATGGGTTTCCATGTTTTAACTATACTAATGGTTTCTTTATTTTTAGGTTCCTTAATGTGCTTTTGTTCTCATCCCATGTTTAAAAAAAATCACAGTTCCTAATATATTTAATGAAAAAGAACATTCCATGATGAAATTATTTTATATTTTTCTTGAATAGATATCATGTTTTATTTTTAAATGGTTTTTTTTGTGAAAAAAATTGATAGTGAGTATAAGTGTCCACTTGTAATCTATGAGTTTAGTATATAAAAGTTTGTCCTAATTCTCTAAAACTCTAATATTAATAGATCATAAAATATGAATTCCTGTTCAAAAACACTATAATAAGATATGATTAAGTTTAGGTCCTTATATTAAGGGGTTGTTCATCAATGGATATGAGGTAGGTGGTCTATAAATTATATCTCATAGTTTCATTGTAGATTCATGCATGTTTGATTTTTTTCTTAGCTACCTCTTGTTGTTATTCAGATTTATTTGGTGAGATTTGGTATAATGGGTGTCAAAATGATGAATTGAAACCCTCATTGTCCTCGTGGGATGAATTGAGGAGTATTTTACCTATTTAAGGCTACCCATGGGCTACACTGATATTCACAGGCCTAGAATTGGGTAAGTACAAGGTTTTTGTGTGATAATGTAAATACCTTATCGAGTATGTTGATTTGATTAATAGAAGGTTGGTAATTTTTCTATATTTTGTAATGAATTATTGGGTTTTTTATCATGGCATAGAAATGGGTTAATTGAGTTCATTGAGATTCTAACATGTGTCTTATGAATTATGTTATAAATGCATAAGAGAGTTGGTGAATATAAAATGGTGAATATGTTAACTTAGTAATTTTTTGTGAGTGAAAATATGTTAAATGAGATTTCATAAGGTAATTTATGACTAATTAAAAGGGGATGAAATAAGGTAATTATTGAATATGATTAGTGAGTTTGGAATGGGAATTGAGTATTGGGATAAATGGTTATGGGATATAAATGATAAATGTATTTATGGATTGTGGCACAATATTGATTTATATATTTGTTGTTATTGATTGATACATTTCTAATGATATTGTATATGGTTGGTTGTGATGTGTTTATGTGTGGTGAATAGGGAAATAATCATGTACACATCACTTGGTAGAGTGGGATATTGACCTGATTTTCTACACCAACAGTTAAAGTTAAACCAAGGCTCTAAAAATTACCCCTAAATGCATGGGTTAGGGAAAGGGATGAAGTTATATTAACCTAATTGTTCATTCCACCCTGACTGAGGCTTCAAGGTGAGGATAATGTGGTTGTTTTTATGGGCTTCCCCTAGTGAGATAAGAACTTTAATTATTCTCATATGAAATGTGATTGACTAATATTCCTAATCCATAAAACACACAACAAAAGTGAATTATGAATTAAGATGTTATAAGCATTGAATCTAGATTTAATGATGGAATAACTTAGGGGGAACTTCGTTACCAATGGATACATGGACTTTCATTCATTTTCTTTTGATTATTTATTCATTTCATGAACTATCTGTTTAGAATGGATATTTTGTATACAACTTTGGTGGTGGCCAACTGAGTTGTACTCACACCCTACTTAGGTCCTCATTGGGTACCCGAGCAGATTTCATGGTTGTAGGTTAGGAAAAGGGGGAGGGTCTCCTGCTTGGGAATTGATTTGGATTTTGGGTGTGCATGAATGTTGTTCTGTACTTGGAGTCAGAACCATTTGGGGATTATTTTATTTGTTTTATTTTTTGGTTTTCTTCACTTATCACTACAGTATGTCAAGCCATACTTAGGACTGATTATGGTTTGTAACCAATTTTGGGAGAAGGTTGTTTATACATGATTCTTAGTTATTATAGGTTGTTTGTCTTATTCTTTTTATTTTCTGTTGTGTCTTACTCTGGTAATGTTTTTATAGTCTCCCCACATGAATTCTAGAACCTTGTTGCTAGTTGGAAACCTCTGGCGTATAGGGAGGCGTGTTGGAAGTCATGTGGCAACCCAGATTGAGGCACCAGTTTAGTGGTTCCTGATTCAGGGATGTTAAAAAAATTTGTATGAGAGGAGTTATTTTAGTTTAATTATTATTTGGGATAGTAGAAAATATATTTTAAAGTTTTGGTCCTTGGTAATGAGCTCATTCTTAGGAGTATCTAACCCACGTATAAAGGAAAAACCAAGTCACTCAGAGTTTGAATTGTAGTTCTTGTTATGAATTATTAAAATTAATGGTATTTCACCATTGGGTGATGCACAAGTTGTGTGATGTGACTTTATTAGAATATTTTTCTCATGGCCTCAATGGAATAGGGTTAGACATTCATGCATAATTTCTTGCACCAAGGTATAAAAAATACATGCATCATGGTAGGCACACACAAGAATTATTTGTGGGACATAAAGGGTATGATGCATTTGAATTTATTTGAAGTAATAAAAATGGTGTCTAATGAGATGATATAAGTGGGTAAAAAGGGAAGTAAAATTTTAAATAATAATTAATTAATTTTGCTTGATAAGGGAACTAAGTGAATTAAAATGTATTTAGAGTAAGTTTTTATGTGTAAATTGTTTTGAAATGGTGTATAAGGTAAGTATTGTAAGGGTGCAAGTTAGTTACCTCATGTTGGTCATGAAATTGGAGGGGATGGTCGAGGGTAGTGTTTATAGTATGAACAGATCGGTTTGGATAGTGTGTGTGAAATATGTTTTTTATGGCCAGTGATAAACCTTCCCTTATATTTTTTGAAATATTTATGGTTTGTGTTCTAAATATTGTGTTTGGAATTATAGATAAATGACACCATGAAGATGTGTGTTGGTTGGATGATAGGAGTATGTTTCATAGAAACTTTTCTAATAGTGGGGAAAGATAACGTGGTGATTTAGAAAAATAGAGAAGTGAATTTATGTGAGAATTATTCTCATTTCATGAAGATGATAGAACTGGGCCCAGGATGGAGTTAACCATGTATGTTCAAGCTGAACATGGATTTTTAGCTACAACACCCTCTAACCATTACTAGAGATGGTGGGATAGAGGCATTAGTGTTCTGGATAGAGTCTATATAGAAAGTTCTTGATCATATAGGGAATCCTCTTTTCGAATGGAGTTATGTTTGTGGCATATATGTTGAGTGGTCTTGAAAAGAATTGGTGGGAAATCATTGTTCAAACTGTGCAGGCTGAAGGAATGATATGGAAACATTTCTAGGAGATGTTTCTCAAACACTTCTATCCAAAAACCATGAGGTATGAGAGGGATTTAGATTTTAGGAGTTTAACCCAAGGGGAAATATTGGTGACATATTATGATTTTCGTTTCAAAAATTTGTGATGCTTTGTTCTGGCATTGGCTAGAGACAAGGTAGCTATGGTGAAACTTTTCCAAGATGGGATGAGACCTGATATTAGGTCGGAGGTGAACATATTCTATTTGAAAAGGTTTATAGTGGTAGTTGATTAGGAACTTATCTCTAAAGGGAAGCTGAAGGGAGATTTAGGTAATAAACTTTTGCTTCTATCTAGGCGAGTATGTGGTGAAGATTATGAGAGGAGGAAACACCATTTTGGAAATCTTTATTAGGGTGGAAGTGCACATAGTAGTCATAAGAGAGGGCCAACCTCTTAAGGTTGTGACCAAGTGTTTTTTATCAGTGTGGAGGGTAGATAAACATGCGTGGAAAGTGTCCCCAACCCCCAGTTGAGTGTTGAGTGTGTGGAATAATAGGCCATGTGCATAGTTTCAGTAGGAACCCATGGAAGTCTAGTAATGATGGATGTTGAAGGAAGATACCAAGTAAAGGTAGGGGTCGGTTACCCTTTATCTAGAAGGTAGTTGGTGATCCAAGAGTCATGTTAGTAGGGTTGGTGGATGTGGGACTCTAGGGAGGTATCATTCATACCAGCAGGGTATCACAGTGCAAGGTACTCCAATGGTAGCCTAGGTAAGAGATGCAGGTCAACTTCAGGCAATTCAGTCCACACCTGGAACTGGAAAGGTTGGACCATCTATAGTCTGAGGTACGATCCTTATATCTTCCATGCTCACTAGTCATTTATTTGATAGAGGTTCCATGCACAATTTTATGTATACACGGTTTATAGTTGAATTAGGTATACCAGTGGAACATGTGTCTGGGGTTCCGTCAATTAATACTCCATTAGGGGTGTGATACGAGGGTATCAGATAGTGTAAGGGTTGTGATTTGGAGGTTGGTGGGTACTTTTTTTGTGGGACTTGTTAATCCTTGAGATTTCATGTCTTGACCTGATATTTGGTATGTATTTGTTGGGGTTGTATCAGAACCATATCAATTGTTATCATCGTCGAGTATCATTCACATCTCTTGAGGGAAACACTTATGTCCATCATGGTGAATGGAATGTTTGAGCGGGTTGTGAAGAATTGATTTTTCAATAGTTGAGCGAACATAGGGCCCAAGTGGAATATATTTTTCTAGATGATGGGGAAATAGAGAATCCAACACTTATTTCCATTGTGGAATGATTTCAAGATGTGTTTCCTAAGGACATCTGGGGGATAACATCTGAGAGAGATGTTGAATTTATAATTGAATTACTATTGAGGGTAGAGCCAATTTCCATTCCTCTAAATCAAATGGAAATGGTAGAACTCCAGAAACATATAGTTCTACTAGAGAAGCTGGAGCGTAAAGGGTTTATCTATCCTAGTATTCCACCTTGTGATCTCCTATTATTTTTTTAAGAAGGCTAATAGATCATTGAGGTTATGTGTTGATTACAAGAATTCAAATCAGAATATGGTTAAAAACTAATACCCTCTTCCTAGAATCGATGACCTATTTGACTAGCTCAATGGTGCTTCAGTGTTTTCTAAGTTTGATTTTAGATTGGTATATCAACACGATATGGTGATTCCTAATGATATACCATGGACTGCCTTTAAGAGCAGGTACGGGTTGTATGAGTTTTTGGTGATGATGTTTGGGTTTACATATGCAATGGATGTGTTCAAGGAATTAATGAATCGAATATTTCACCCATACATATATCTGTTCTTAGTCATATTCATTAATGAAATATTGGTGTACTCAAGAACTCTTTTCGATCATGCCGAATATCTTGTCATCATCTTTACTACACTAAGAGAGTAAAGGATTAATACCAAGTAGTCAAAATGCATGTTCTAAATTGATAAAGTTCATTTCATGAGACACATCATTTCTAAGGTAGGAGTTTTGGTGGATCTAGAGAAGGTACAGGTTATGGTGTCATGAGATAATCCTAAGAATGTTTGTGATGTTTAGATACTTTTGGGTTTGTCCAGTTATTACTGATGGTTCGGTATGGATTTCTTTCAGTTGGAAGCACCACTCTCATGCTTAACCAAAAAGGGGGTTATGTTTGAGTGGTATGAGGAATGAGAGAATGCATTTCAGGATCTAATGAAATGGTTGACTACCACACCTAATCTAATCTTACTCGAACTAGGTAAGAGGTACACCTTGTTTTGTGATTCATCTAGTGTTGTACATGGTGTAGTGTTGATGTAGGATGATCAGGTTGTAGCGTATCAGTCAAGAAAATTGAGATTGCATGAAAGAAATTTCCCTACTCATGATATTAAGCTATCTATTATTGTTGATGCCTTAAAGTATTGGAGGAATTACTTTTTGGGATAGTGGTTCACATTGTTTATCAATCATAAAAGTTTTAATTACATCTTCTCTCAGTGGGATTTTAATCTTCATTAGTGATGTTGGGTCAAATAGTGTTGTGAATGCTATGAGCCGAAATACATAGAATCAGGTGGTTCAAGAATCCATATCTGAGTAGAGAACTGTGGTCCTGTTTAAAGAGATGCATCTATAAGTAAAAGATCGACATATGAAGATGAACCTTGCATCAATGGAAGTTGAGTTCACACATTTTAGCCAGGTCAAGGTGAGTCGGCTGGTGGGTGTGGAGTGTTTTTCTTTGAAAGAAAGTCTTAAAGGTGGGGATTCACCTTATATTTTTTTGTTGGTTATGATGGAATTTTTTATGTTAATGGTTTTGTAGTGGCACCTATAGGTGTGTGAGGAGAGTTGATTCATAAGTTCCCTTCATCAAAGTGGGAATTACATCCTGGTATGACCAAAATGTATCATGGACTTCATCAACAGTATTGGTGTCCATGAATGAAGAAAGAGGTTCTAGGTTTTATGGTGTGATGCCTCACCTATTAGTAGGTGAGGGTATAACATTTTCACCCACGTGGGTTATTATAGTCATTTCCAATTCTTGAGTGGAATTGGAATGACGCAAGAATGAACTTCAAAGTGGGTCTTCTAAGGATTCCTTGGAAGAATTATGAAATTTGGGTGGTTTTCTATTGGCAGACTAAAGTACCTCATTTATTTTGGATCCAAGAGACTTACAGATTTGATCAGTTAGGTGAGTTATATGTTTCATATATAGTATGGTTTCATGGTGTGCGGAGAACCATAATTTTGGATTGTGATTCGTGTTTCACATAACGCATCTAGTAGGGGTTATATAAGGCTCTTGGTACTCAAGTATTTTTGAGTACAAACTATCACCCATATATAGATGGTAAGTTAGAGCATACAATTCATGTATTATATGATATGTTGAGAGACTATGTTTTGGATTTCAGTGGTTCATTGTAAAAACACTTGTCACTCATCGAGTTTTCTTACAACAATAATTTTCAGTCTATGATTCATATAAAACATTTTGAGGCACTCTTGGGAAATCATGTAAATCCATGTTGTATTGGTTAGATGCTAGGGAGTCTAAGATGTTGGGACTGAGTCTCATACAGGATACGTTAGAAAAGGCTCAATTGATTCAAAAGGAAATGATAAAGGTTTAGATTAGTCTAAAGTCATATGTAGATCGACATCGTAGACCTCTTAAATTTATGGTGGGATATAGTGTGTTTCTTCAGGTGTCACTAAGGTTAGGTCACCATCATATTTGGAAACAAGGAATGTTGGCACCCATGTATGTGGGGTCGTTTGAGATCGTGGAGAGGATCGAACAGGTGGCTTACAGATTAGTTCTTCCATAATAGCATAGTGGGATGCACAATGTTTTTCATGTTTCACTACTTCCAAAATATCACCTGGATCCATATCATGTGATAAATCTTGAAGATGTAGAGCTTGAGGCTGATGTGTCCTTTGAGCAGCATCTGGTTTGTATCACGAATCATAGTTAGAAGGTCTTGCAAGGCAAGATTGTGCCCTTAGTTCAAGTTTAATGGCAACATAGGAACATTAATGAAGAAACATAGGAGTTAGAATATGATATATGGGCCTAGTGGACCTATCTGTTCCCTACAAAAACACAGTGATTATAACACCCCAAGAATCCATGGTATGCTTTTTTAATTCAACATCTTGTATTGCATGCAATACTGATTTCGAGTGCACCGTGATCTATTAAAATAACCATTTTAAATAGTGGTTATGAATATTATTAACCAAATTATGAATTTTATATATTCCATATAATTTTAAAATTCATTTTATGTGTTTCTTAGACATGGTATAAGAACAAATTCAATATTTTGAATAAAATAATTATTAAAAAAAAGTAGTATTAATGCCTTTTAATGGAAACCCATTTTTAAATCCAATATTTGACACTTTTATATATTAAATTTGATAGAATAAACTTTTTCTTTATAATAGGGAAATAAAAAATTAGTTTGTAATATTTTTTGGTGTTTTTCTGATAACTTTTATATTTTAATGAATAGTGAAAAATATTGCATTTTAATTCAAAACTAATTTTTCATTTATTTTATAAATTATTGTTAGATTAATATTTTAACTGGTTTTAAAGTATAATTCTATTAATTTTTTATGATTTTCTTTAATATATTTCATTTTAATTATTTTCACATTTATATTAGATGTAAACACATGTCAATCTTTTGATGGTTTTTACTTTTGAAAAACTCTTCTTATCGTATTGTCAATGGAGTTTAATTTTAATTTAATTACTGAAACTTCTGTGTTATTAATTTTGAAAAATAGATTCCATATTTTGAATTAGTGGGTCTAAATTATATTAATGGTTTACTTTAATTTTTTTGGATATTATGAATAGTAACTTTAGTAATTTTTTATTACCATTGTTAAGGGTAAATTAGGTAATTAAAGGTAAAAGTGTTATTATAAAATTACCATGCCACCTATAAAAATCCTATTGGATGACTAAATTATACTCCTATAACCTATTTTTAGAAATTTAATCATTTAATGTACCCTATTCGATGAATATGACATCAATATTATTAAAATCAATCAGTGTGACCAAACGTCACACTCTCATTTCTTATAAGTATAATAACTTCAATATAGAGATATCTAAAAGATAAGATCGATTATAAATAGTCTCTATAAATCTAAAATAATTACCTAACTCATAGAAATTTATTTATAAATTTTATCAATTAAATAATTAAAATTAATGATGACACAATAATAATGCATAAATTGTTTTATTACCAGAAATATAAAATAAATGATATTAAAAATAATGAAATAAATATAATTTTACCTAATTAATGACATAAAAAATTTAATAGATAACGCAAACATGTTAGTGATATATTGAAAGTATTTTTCTTAAGTTATCATATTTTTTTGATATTTTTAAAAATGAAAATATTTAATTGTATCGAAATTGACATAAATGATACTTTAAAATAAATAATATTTTATTAAATGTTATAAAATTACAAAAAATATAAGGTTAGGAAAAATAACATTAATATTGTTAAATATTTTATAAATAATACAATTGGGTTTCTTATAAAATTTTATACTCACTATATTAACCATATAGTGTAAAAAATAAAAGTTGTCACGGTAAAGGTTAAATTGGTTAACTAAGGGTAAAAGTCAAAAGATAATGTTAATGTTATGACCTATAAATGTATAAAATTATTTTTTTATGATATTTAGACCTATATTAATCTTATAATCGAATAAAATCACTTAGGAACCATTTTTTATTGAAAATTAATTTATATTAAATTAATAATTTAAGAGTTTCCTAAAGTGTCCCTCCCCTCTTTTATTAAAGGGAACTTATCCTTCTCTTTAATTCACACATCTAAATCCATTTGGATCAGCCAAAACCTTCCCATTTCCTCTCCCAACTAACATAAATACATCTTATATTCCATACATTGGGTATAAACCCATCATAAGGAGTCCTTTTTAAAAATCAAATGGAGATGCCTAAAAAAGAGGTAATTATTTTATAACCTCTTTCAAAGTTCATTTCCTCTTCTAATTCATCTTTCTATGTTGATTACATACCAAATTAATAACTCTGGTATCGTACATAAACTGAGATATTATTTAATCATGGTGCAAACATATTCCTCATTCTATCCATCCTACGAATAATAATATCACTATGCATGCGTGTGTATGGCTTACGGTCTCCTCACCGTAGTGTGATTTGTTATTCAACGCTAATTTATTATAATGGATAAGATAATAAGTATAATTGATATAATTAATAAATATAACATTATAATTATTATATATAATTAATACACCATCAAATTATATACCATTTAATCGTCAAGGGAATGATATCATCGCTTGTACATACGTACATTCTACCCTCTCCACGATGCGGTGAGATTCATTATCCATGTTAACCATTAAAAATGATTATAAAATTAATATTATGAGTAAATATTATATTTATGAACATAATATAATAATTTATATTAATACAACATGTTTTATACATAATAAACATGACTTATATGACAAAACATGCATAGGAAAACCATGCAGTTAACACCCAAAACAATGGTAATACTAAAATATTATAACCAAAATGATATAATAGGATCATATGTGATATTACTAATGTGGATAAAGTCATGGTATAATTTAATTACATGTTTTAACCACTATACAGTATGCTAACTCACCTTGGACCAAAGGAAAGTACAAGGTAAGGGTTAATTTCATAATCTCATTATTATTCAAGGTTTTTATATGTAAGTATCCACTTAAAAATATTTATTTTCCATGTCTATGTTTCTTAAATGTAACTCAAAATATTATCAACAATTGATTAAAGTAATTTTTAACCATATTTAACTTTTTATAAAAAATTTAAAAGGATACTCTTTGTCATTTTTCAAATGAGGTAGTTTATAACCTTTTCGAAAAATTAAAGAAAGAGTGTTTTCTAAATTATATAGCACAATAATCTATTTTCTGCCATTATGAAACCATATCATTTTGAACATTTCCTTACAATTTTAAAAGAAATTTTTCAAAAGAAATTTTTGCTTTTAAAATTTAGCATCTTTTAAATTATTTCAATGTAAAAAATGGAGAATTCTATCAAATGTTTTTAATGAATTTATTAGACTATTTTCATCTATGTCCACATACTTTGTTGAATTTTTTGCTTAATTGAGATTGATTTATTGTGATATAATCTTCCATATTATATTGAAGGTTTTATGATATATTTGACTATGGATGTTCTATTTAGATACCATTCTTGGTTTATGGTAAAAGTATTCATATTTTGTACACTATAATTTAATATGAATTATTATATTGTTTATGTTTTACCATTTTCATATGAGGAATGTATTGGACTAAGTAAGTGACGGTTTGGGCCCACTATAGCCCCTCAATGCATTAGTAGGTTTCATGAAACAATATAGATATGGTTTTGTCTAAGTCTTTACCCATTTATTATATTCTTGGCATGAGGCCTTGAAACTATTATATTCTTAGCGTGAAGCATTGAAAATATTAGATTCTTGGCATGAAGCCTTGATGGTATGTTTCAAATGTACAACATTATGTATTTCTTAATTATGAGATTATTTGTTGATATTGAATGTGATTATTAGACTAATATAATATCCATGTTAATGTATATATGGAATTATTTGATTTATTCTTGCCATATTATGCAGATTATTTTATTTAAAAGGGTTGTAATTTAGTTTTATACCTTGCCTCAAAAGTTTTTACTTATTTATGAAAGCTTCTATTGTATTGTTTAACCTTACTAAGCATTAGATATTACCCCTTTCATATATTTTATTTTCCTAGGATTCCAATAGGTGTTTTATGATTGATATGAAATGTTAATCTAGGAGAATATTGGTGTTCTCTAATAATGGACTATGTTTCATATTACGCTTTGAATTATAATGAAAGGTTCATGTATGTAATCTGTTTTCCAGGACTGCTAAACTGATCGGTATTTAATGATTTAATTACTTGTAATCATAAAAATGTATTAAAATAATGTACCAGCTTAGGTAATCTGGTTTTGGGGTGTTATAGTGATTATGGGAAAGAGCGGCTCGATGAAGAGCCATTAGGAGGTGGGGAGACTGTAAGGTCCCTAAAACCATAGAAGTATTTACGTGTTTAAATTTAGGTTTTAATATCTTTTTTTTTGGGTTAATGAGATGTATCTTGGGAATATGAGGGACATCTAGGGTGTTCTAGGGGTTTTATACATGAATGAAAGGAAAATCAAGCTAACCTATGAAAGGTAAACGGTCTGTGCATGGTTATGTAAATTGTACAGTCTATCCAAGAAAACCATTTCACCTTAGAAAATGGTATATCGCATAGCTGGCGAATGGTTTTTCAAACCATGTGACTTACCTAGATAACTATGCAACATAAAATCCCTTGGATAGTTTCTTGATCATGTTTTTAATGTTGTTTGAAAAACTATGTGGGTAAACCGTGCGGCCTAGAAAATTTGGGAAAAATTATAAAATTTCCACCTCCGGTTTTTAACTTATAACTTTGGATTCTCCTCAATTTGACTTCCTGCATCCCTAGGTACAAATTTTAGTGACCCAAGATTCCAAGAGGATATTATTATTCTCTCCTAATCCATTTAGAGTTTTATTGGTTTTAGATTGAATCTTTAGGTAAGTATAATCCCACTCTTTCTTCTCTTTTGAGTTTTGGGATTTCATATTTCTTTTATGTCCATATGAAGCTCTAAAAACCCATTTTCTAGTGACGTATAGGTTAAAGGTTAAAATTTAGGTTGAATAAGTATCTAATTGTATGATTAAGGGGGAATTCGTAAATGGATTTTAGGTAAGTGGTCTATAAGTTATATGCCATAATTTCATTGTAGATATGTGTAGGTTAGGTTTTGTTCTTGGTTACCTCATATTTCAATTTGGATTCATTTGGTGACATTGGGTAAAATGGGTGTCAAAATTATAAATATAAAACCTCATAGACCCCATGGGATGAATCTAGGAGGATTTTACCTATTTAAAGCCACCCATGGGTTGCGCTAATATTCTCGGGCCTAGAATTGGTTAAGTAAGTGCAAGGTCATTGTGTGAAAAAGTAGATCCCTTGTCGAGTATGTTGATATGGTTAATGGAAGGTTGATAATGTGTCTATATTTGGTAATTGATTAAGGGTTTGTTTGGAATGGTATTAAAATGGGTTAATTGGGTTAATCTGGATTGTGAAATGTGTCTTATAAATTATATTAGAAATTCTTAAGAGAGTGACTTAATATAAAATAGTGAATATGTTAAATTGGTAACGGTATGTGAGTGAAAAAATGATAAATTAGATTTGATAATGGAATATATTAATAATTAAAAGGGGATGACATAAGGTAATTATTGAATATTTTTATTGAGTTAGGCATGGGAAATGGGAATAGGGATAAAGGGTTATGGGATATAAATGATAAATTTATTAATGGATTATGGCATGATATTGACTTTTATAATAGTTGTTATTTATTGAGATGTTTCTAATGATATTGGTCATGGTTGGTTGTGATGTGGTTATGTATGGTAAATGTGTAAATAATAATGTGAACATGGCTTGGTAGAGTATTGTATTAACATGAGGCTCTACACCCACATGTCAAGTTGGACCGAGGCTCAGAACTCCACCCCTCAATGCACGGGATAAGGAAGGGGACAGAGTTCTATTACCATAATAATTTAATTCCACATGGAATGAGTCTATGAGGTTAGGATAATGTGGTTATGGTGATGTTTTCCCCTAGGGACATTGGGACTTGACATATTCCCATATGAATTGCAGTTGATGAATATTCCCAATCCATTAAACACATGAAAAAATTGAATTAATAAATAAGATGTTATAAGTATTGAATATGGATTTAATGATGGAATAACTCTGGGGTAACTTCGTTACTAATGACTACATGAACTATGCTTTATTTACTTTCCATTATTTTGTACTTTCATGCACTGTCTATTTAGAGTAGATATTTTTTAGACACTGTTGGTGGTGGAATACTGAGTTGTACTCACACCCTAACCAGGCCGCTATTGGGTACCTGAGTATATTTCATGGTTGTAGATCAGGAAAAGGGAAAAGGTCCCTTGATTTGGAATTGATTCATATTTGGGATGTGCATGAATGAGGTTTTGGACATGGAATCATGACTATATTGGGGATTCTGTTGTTTGTCATAATTTTTAGGTTTTGTTCACTTAGCACTATAGCATGACATGAAATACTTATAGTTGATTGTGGTTAGTACCTAGTTCTGTGATATGGTAATTTATGTATTATTATTGGTTATTCTATGTTTTTTCTCTGTTCTATTTTATTTTCTACTATGTATTACTTTGTTAAAGGGGGTGTACTCTCCCCATGTGATTTTTATACCCTTTTTGTTAATCAGGAACCTCTGGTGTACGAGGAGTTGCACTTGAGGTCATGTGGAAACCCGACATGAGGCACCAGTTTATTAGCTCCTAGGTCAGGTAAATTACATATACCCTTTCACAATATTTGTAATTATCAAACTACCATAACACATGTAAATATTACCTTTACACGAATTCATTTTTTATAAAAAAATATTTTAACTATTAAATTTTATAAATCTAATATTGTAAACTATAACGTGTTATAATTATTATATTCCATTTATATTATTAATATATTTTATTATAGTGATTGTGAAGTGGAATGTTTCATGAATCTACCATCTTGTATAAGGATATATATATATATCCTTATATGAAACTTATTTTTCACCACAAAACTACATCTATGGATCACTAAAAAATATATTCAAGATCATGTTATGATTTTCTAAGGTTAACCCTTCTATTTAATAATTCATAATATTCTAAACATGAAGCTTTGAGAGTGATCGAGTTATGGCTTATAGAGGAAGATAGAAACTTTTACTTGGTTTTATAAATATTGTGTATATGTTCTTTTCTTTTTTAATTAATATTTATATTATTTTTCAAAAAAATGGTCATGTAAACCAAAATTATAATGACATAAAATATATATATATTGTTTGATTTTATCTACAGGTTTCATGATAGGAAGAAGATGAAGCGATAGAGGTTTAAATCGGAGTGTACACTTTCCTTTACATGGATTTACCCTTATGTGAGATGGATTCGACCTTTACGTTATGTTTTTTTAACCTAACAAAATATTTTGAATCCTTGTGTAGGTTTTTAGTTATGTTCATTTAACCTTATGCGAGGTTTGGGTTACAAAATTTACCTTTACGCGAGGGTTATTGTTATGTGAGTAATAGGTTACCATTATATGACATGATGACTAAGTAGTTTACCATTAAGAAACTGTTGGAGTACCATTACAAAAGTTCTATACAATGCAGCTTACCCTTATGTAAGTACATCATTACACTTATGTGGGTTTTTGTTAAAAATACATACCCTTATATATAGGATTGATACCCTTAAATAACTCAGGTGTACTCTTACATGAGTAGGATAACTTTATACATGTTATATTTACCTTTTTCCAACTAGGTATTACCCTTACATAAGCTAGAATTACCCTTACACAAATATGGAGAGAGGATCTTAACCTTATTTGATCACTATCTGACCATTACGTTAGCTCCAAATCACTACCTTTACCTTATAGAAGTACTCATATTCCCTTATAAGAGATGTCTAATAAATAAACTACCCTTACACTCGTAAATGTTACCTTTATGAAAAGTCTTTTTTTATGTAAAATAATATTTTAACTATAAAATTTTATAATCATAATCTTGTAAACTATAAAATATTATAATTTCTATCTTCTATTTATATTATTGATATATTTAGTTACATATTAATATAATTTCTCAACAATTGTTTTATATATATATATATAAATTAAAACCATTTATTTCTATCTTCTTGTAATTATATTAACATATCATTTTATTTATGATAAAGTCTTATTTTCTTAATATATGTTATATTAATATCAAACTTTTAGTATAATTTCATCAAATTAATAGTATTTATATTCTTAAAATGTTATTTCCATATTATTAAATGCTTATATTTAATTAATTCTTTTTACCACATAATTATTTTAAAAAATTAGTATATTCCATTTACTCATTATTAATATATTGTCAATATTCAATATTATATTAAAATTTATATTTATTAATAATTCTAATACATTTCATAATTTTATTATGATATTACCCTCATGAGTTATAAACATCATAACAATTAAATTATAAAGTTCATAATGATATGTTTCAATAAACTTATATATATATATATATATCATGTTTTTTGAAAAATAAAAATATATTTAAAAGTAATAGTATTGGAAACATAATGTTTTATTACTTTAATGACAAAAATAAATTTCATTTCAAAATAAATGTAAATTTATGTGATTAATAATCACTTTCACTGGAAATGAGATTTTATTAAGAATGAATTATAATTTATGAAATAATTTCAAAAGATTTTATTATTTACATTTATAAATAATAATTATGTATTAGTATAATGAATATTATTTTAAAAAATATTGAAAAAATATCTAAACATGTTTCTATGAAGTTATCTTAAAATATTTTTCATCTTGTTTTAATTAGTGAAATAGTATTTAATTATAACATTTATTTAGGTCAGAATTCTCAGGATATTACAAGAGTGGACTAATATGCTGGTAAACACTATAATGACCCATACATTTCATACATATATACTAAGTACTTTTTATGAATATTCAATACGTAACATAATAAAATCATGCAAGAACCATATGGGTTTAGTGACATTGGAAACTTGGAAACATAACCAACTAGGTCATAAAACTTATACATCATCTCATTCTTATTCCTTCACATCTAGAAACCCATTTTACATATCATACTTAATGACTTTCTTCATATCATGGGAAATGGAAACAAAATAAATGGTGAGCTTAGATTCTTAGTAAGGGTCAACAAGTGAGATAACAATGATTTTGTAAGTATAATTTTATCATACTTGTATAAGTACATGAACACAACATTTGGAAAATATACCATGTATATCAAAGATCATAATATAGAATGATGGAAAAAATATAGGCATTTCATAAAACATGAATCATAAGGAAATCAAATAAAATGAGTCATGATCATAATATTTTCATATGAAATATAATTTTTGGCATACACATAACCACATAAAACCATTTTCATATTACTCAAGGCTAACTACTAAGAGCATCATAGCGAAAAAATTCATTTACTAAGCCAAGTTCACCCCATGTTCTAGCCCTATATTATTGAACTGGGTTTACTTCAAATTCTATCCCTATATTAATGAATTAGGTTTTCATCTAGTTAAAGACTTGTATTACTGAATTGGGTTCACTTGCCATTCTAATCATGTATTATTTAACTGAGTTCACTCCTCATTCCAGTCATGTCTATCTGATGAGATATAAACCATTACCCAATACATTGGAGGGATACATATATATCCCATCCATCACATAATTAAAACCATATATATGTGCACCACATGATCATAAATCATTTATTATATCAAAAACCATGAAAATAAATGGATTTCATAAACATTTAATCATTTCATAAGCCATGTAAAAGTAAAGTAATTTGTAAACATCATATCATCCTAAACATAAACCACCCATAAAATGATTAAGGATGGTATAATTGGATAATCCCCCCAATAAATAATAAATAACATCAAATAATGTTTTCTTAGATGGAAAATAATTTTGAAATATCACATGAAATGATTCTTGAGGAAAATATCCTTTCCATTTCAAAAACTTTTTTCTGAAAGTCATGAAATTAAAAAGGAAAACATTTTCATTGAAATGAAATTTTTAAAATTGTGTATTAATCTTAAAAAACGTATTCCATTATTAAATATGTAAAATATTATCATGTTGTATATTTAAAAAAAATCCTTTTGGCTTTTGTAAAAAGAAACATTAAAAGAATACTTTTAAAATAAAGTCATTTACAGATAACATTAAGGTGAATATTAAATTTTTATTATGTGCATCATTTGTAAATAAACATAAATTAAGTGTAAATAAAACATAAGATAATAATAATTAATTTCACCCATAATCTTATTATGGCATAATCAATGAAGTATATTTTTAACTCAATGAAAGGAAATTGAGTTTATGATTCTCTTAAAACTTTGAAATTAGTTGAATTGTATGCCCCATGAAAGAATTAAACTTAGATGGATATATAAGTACAATAATTTTTAGGATAATAACCATAAAATAAATTCATGGATAGTATATACACCACACAAAATAAGTCATACGTATTCAAGAGCGATACTTTTACTTATTATTTTTTGAGAAAGATTGTGGTATAATTGTTTTTTATA
This sequence comes from Viscum album, assembly GCA_963277665.1. NCBI lineage: Eukaryota > Viridiplantae > Streptophyta > Magnoliopsida > Santalales > Viscaceae > Viscum > Viscum album. The sequence goes on from OY728151.1 coordinate 1,999,175,057, forward strand.
ATCCTAATGAAATTTATGAATATTTTTGAAAATTTATCTATTATTTTATGATAAATATAATTGATTTATAGGAGATAATAAATATTAGAAAAATATAGTGATCGGTCCAAGTGATTACCTCTTCTTCAGAACGTCTCCCTTGGATCTCCTCTAAATGGATCTAGGGTTGGTATTTTAAGAATAAAATCACATCTATAACGTATTTAGGGAAGTTTAGAATTGAAATTAGAAAATTATGGTAAATATATAAGGCTCAAGGTGGTGTAAATAAGTTAGGTAGGAGGTTCCCTTATATAATTAAAGTGAGGGTCACTTTTGGAATTTCTCAAAAGATTAAATTATAAAAAAATAATTTCTATCCAAATACCACCAAATATCCATGTATTTGAAGATAATATAATATAATTTTTTAAAATCATCAACCAATATAATTTAGACATTTTTGGAAACTATTTTTAACCTTATAATTTTTATTAACCCATAGTTAATCTATTTTTATTTTAACTACAGTAAAAAAAATATTAAATGTTTTTAATTTTTACTTATAAAGTGTAAATTGTGACATAAATTTACAATTTATAATATTTTAAACCATAAAATATCCCCTTTTCCTAATTTAATATTTTATGATTTTAAATATTTTAATAAAATATTATTTTCATAAAATATCATTAGTGTGAACATTAACACTAATCATTACTTTGACATTAAAAAACTAAATAAAACTAGATAACTTTGAACAAAATCATTTAATAGAACCCAAATATGTAATAAAAATCCAGAAAATTCTCGTAGAACCTTAATTAATTCAATTTATATTTCTTTTAACATTTTTTATATCATTTTTTTTTATTTTCTAGTAATTTAATAATTACTACATTATCGCTGTGTATTTATTAAAGGTTGTTATTTCATCACTAAAAATTGAAAATAAATTACCATGAAATATATAAATAATTTATATTTCTGTATAATATTTATGTTCGGACATATCCTATGGATAACCCCATATTGAAAAACTATCTTTATTAAAACAAGAGTGTGACATGTTTGGATTTTCATTAAATATAATACTATAATGCTCATAATCTTATCAAAGTGATCCCAAAAAGTCATAAATAAACTAATATCTAGAAAATATGTTTATTAAGTTAAAAATGGATAATTTTTTATAACTTAGCTTTTCCCCATGTGGAAATATTAGAGATATTTAAGACAAAGAAAGTGACATTTTTGTGACTTTCATTGATTTAAATTATGTATAGGTAATTTTCATTGAAATGTTTCTATTAAAAAAATAAATTTTAAAACATAGGTGTTTAGGGATTAATTAACTTCATTAAATAATAAAAATGATTAAATTTTATGGCCTTTTTAAATTGTTTAACTGCATATTAACATGTTTTACCCTTTACCGAGGTAATAAATTTTACAACAGTTACTATTCATAATGAATAAAAATAAAAGGGGAATAAGAACAAAATTTTAACCCCTTGATTATAAAAATATAATTCATTTTTTAAAATTTAAAATACATAATTTTTATAATTTAATATAATATTAAATTGAAAAAACACAACAGAAAATAGTTTTTTGGAAAAAATGACCTTTTTCAAAAAAAAAGTTTTTATACGAAATTCAAGTATAAAATCCAATTAAATAAATCATAATAGAATTATTTTAAATAAAAATTAACTAATTAAAATTTAAATAAATAAAAACCTAATTTTATCATGTAAAGATTTTACCCAAATATAGTTTTCTATAAAAGTCCTTATCTTTCACTATTCCATAAAAAATAAAAGTTATCAGAGAATTCTAAAAATTAATTTTAATATAATTTTTAAATTATAAATTAAAAAATTAAATTAATTTTTTCAAACACATTTTATACAAAATTTATAAATTAATATTCACTCATGAATATAATACAAACTTATTCTTGAAGAAAATAATATTTTTAAGAATAAGAAAACTTTACTAAAAAATATGTGCTCTTTTCCTAATAACTTAAAAATAAATTCATATTGAGATATAAATTTATATTTATTTCATAAATTATTTATTCCTAATAATTCCCACCAATTTAATGGTTATTTTATAATGAACATATAATATCTTATTAATAATTATCGATTCATCTAAACTTGATATTATGTTCAACCAAAGCGGTCAAAGATATAATGACCTTTTTCTGACCCATTTGGTCTCGGTTTTCTTATCATTAACCTTATGTTGACCATGTTTTCTATCACTCTCTATTAGTTATTAGGGATTTTTTCCCTTAAAAATACAACTTTTAATTTTTCTACTAATGTTTTCCATTTGTAGAAACCTAGTTGTGCATTAAATTAGGTAACCATAATGATTCCAACTTTTTTGTTTTAATAGAAGTTTAATTATTCAATTTTATGATGTTGGTTTCTATAAATGAATTATGAAATGATAAAACATTGATAAAAAAGATGAATCTTTAGGGTAAAATCCATTTTAAGTGGTGTAGAATGTAACGCCCCTATATTTTTATGAAATGTATTTTTATATAATATTATATCTTTGTTCCTAAATCAATTTATTCTTCATCTCTTACTCTAATAAATGATTCTAAAATTGTAATGCATGATGAACTGGTGGATCATGAGATCCACAATGGAATGATAATCCATTCTTTTTGTATCTAGTTATCATTATAGAAAAATGGTTACCATAGGTTATCCAATATGCTTAAATATTCATATAGTAAATTAGTACATTAATATATAAAACCTTATCTAAAATTCAACTATTTCATATATAGTTACCCTTATGAACCTTTAAAAAGATTAAAATACAAAAATTTATAAAGAAGGTCACTAAATTTCCAAAATCAACTTATAATTAGTCCCCCAAAAAACCTGATGAATCTCTTAATTTTCACACACCAAACATGTGAATACTTCTATCATATACTATATTGAAACATGGTAATGACAAATATTACCATAAAACTATAGTGAAAATGTTCATGCTTTCAAAAATAAACACATTCTATATACCATAAATCCAAAAATTATATAAACTCACCCCATGATATCATAAACCACCTTTTCATTATATTACTAATCAGTTATAAGGTTATCAATACTATCCTATTTATTTTATTATAATATAACATCTATTTGTCTAATTGTTATCCCACCATCATGCACAAATTAAGGATTATCCTTACCTTAATCATGTGTTCTCCAAAATATATCACCTTACCAACTCAATCACTTTTCATGGTTACCAGTACCACACAAAATAAGAATTCAAATCCTTATAGAAAGACTATATTAGACCAATCCTTAAATGTTTCATTATTCCATAATACCAAAAAATTACTTCTACAACATTATTCTTTAATTCTAACACATAAAAACTCAATCATTCCACTACCTTCTTAAACCATTAACCTGGCATCATTGTTTTATCCTTAACACTTCATTCATCTCATATTCCATTCGTAGTCTCTTTATCATCGGTATTATAAAAATTACTCATACCACCTTTCTGATTCTCTTCATGATATTTCCACTTAGGACATTGATTTTCATAATTCCTGCACTTTAAATATTTAAAGCATTCAATGGTCAATGATAACTTAGGGATTCCATTATTCTCTTCCATTTAATTAACTAGACCTTTCACGTTTCCTTTCCAATTACTTGACTTTTGTACTTCTTTTCCACACCCAAATAATCTTTTAGTTCATTTGAAAGATTCCCCTTGATACCTCTTCCTAGATTATTCGAATATGGAAAATTAAACTTTTTTTCCTCAATGATCACTATAAAACTCCATCTTTCTCTTACTAGATGGGTAATGAAACTCACCATATTTTAGATTATTGATCATAGTATAAAATTGATTATAAGAAAGAATAATTGTTTTTATTTATAACTCTCGTTTCATTAGGTTTATCATAAGGAAGATCATTCCACATTCCATCACATTCACCATTAACATGAATCCTCTTGGTTCTATCCATTATATAAAACCCAAAAATTATAGTGTGGGAAACAATAATCATAATGTAAAACCATATATTCAAGGGAAATTTTTTATAAATTTTCAATCTATGACACCTTAATTTTAATCCTAGGTTATTCAAGATCGTCACTAAAAATATAGAATTTAATCTTATAATCAAACTTATCCTAGGGGTCCAACTAAGGAGTTATCATCCTATTTTCCAGTGGTTAACTAAATCATACCATAATCATAGGGGTTTAGTTCCTTTGTAAATGTGGAAATATATAAAACTAGTTTATAAAACATATACATCATTTCCTGCTTATTACATCATAACTAGAAACCATTTTTGAAATATCATACTTGAAACCTTTCCTCATATCCAAGGGAAAGTAAAAATAAGAAATGGTGAGATCCAATGCTCAGTGAGGGTAAAAAAGGGAGATAAAAATGATTTTATAAGTATAATATGAGCATAATGATATAAAAACATGAACCCAATATTTTGAAAATATACCATGCATATCAATTATCATAATCTAGAATGATGGAATAAATCTTTGAAGTTCATAAGACATGAATCATAAACAAGTAAATCAACATAAAACATGATCATAATATTGGCATAAGATATAGAATTAATTTCATACACATAATCAAGGAAAATAATTTCCATATTAGTCAAGGCTCACTAATAAGACCATCATAATGGACAAAGTCCTTTACTGAACCAGGTTCACTCCCAGTTCTAGCCATGTATTACTAAACCGATTTTACATCCCGTTAAAACCATATTTTCTTAATCAGGTTTTCTCCCCATTCTAGCCTTGTATTAATGAACCTGGTTCACTTCCTATTTTAGACTTGTATTATTGAATCTATTTCACTCCTCATTCCATTCTATTTGTCTCATGAGATATAAATATTTACTTAATGCATTTAAGGTAGATGTAGGTCTCATCCATCATATAATGAAACCCATAAATATAAGCACCACATGAACATAAATATTTCACCATATTATAACCCATGAAAATAAATTCATTTCATATATATTTCATCATTTCATAACCCATGTAAAAGTAATGAAATTTATAAACATCATACAATCATAAACATAAACCATTTGGGGAAAGAGTAAGAATGGGATCCTTGGATAATATCATTATTAAATCATAAATAAAATAGAATATTATGGTCTAAAATGGAAAATAATTTTGAAATATCACTTGAAATTATTCTTGAGAAAAATATCATTTTTTGTTTTTAAATTTGTTTTTTGAAAAGATGCACAATTAAAAATGTAAAAAAAATATTTGAAAAGAACCATATAAGATTTTCTTAGAATCCTAAAAACATTAAGTCATCATGAAAGTGGTAAAATCAACTCTTGTGGTATAAGTTAAAAAACATTACTTTTGACTTTTTTAAAATAAACATTAAAGGAATATTTTTAGAAGAAAATCTCTTACAAATAACATTGAAGTGAACATAAAAAATATGATAATGTGTATCATATGTAAATACACAAAAAATAAGTGTAAATAAAAATAATATGATCAAAATTCATTTCAAAAATAATATTAGTATGAAATAATCAATTAAGTATATGTTTAACTCAATTAAAGGAAATTGAGTTATGAATTCCATTACCTTTTTGTAATTAGTATAATAGTATGACCCTATGAAATAAAGAAACATATATGGATATGTAAATACCATAATTTTCAGTATAATAATCATAAAAACATTCATGGGTAGTATATAAACCACAAAAAATAATCAAGTAGTTTATAAGGAATGTTTCCCACATAAATAATTGTGAGACAAAAATCTCTTACCTCAACTCTTGCCTTTATTTGTTCAGGTCTAAAATTTCTATATAATAAATATGGATTTATTTTAAATTTATTATATAACATTAATTATATGGTTACAAGTATTGTTTATTTATAAAATCTTATTATATGTTTTTTAATAATTTGTTTTTAAAATCACTGTTCTAGGTGATAACTACGTCATTTTCCAAGCATCTTTTGGTTATGTAGTCCGGATTCTTATAATTTGATCACAGTACCATAATTTCCATAATTTTAATAATGGTATAAAAAAAATAAATATTCATTATATAAATATTTATTATCATTCGTAAAAAATTGGAACTGAAAAATGAATTACACTATTCATGGAGACGGTAGGTTGTACATACACATGTGTGTTGTTTTCAGTTTTCAATTGATGGAGTGAGAGTAAGGTAAATAATAATTCATAATTATAGAATCATTATTATTTTTTATATATAATATATGGTCATAAAAATTATATCTATTACCATCCATGTGAAATATAATAGAAAACAAATCACATTTCATCATGTAGATGGTAGTCCATACGTACACACGACCGACATTATTATTTCTAAAAATATTGTTTGATGATTTGGTAAACATAATATAATAATTAAATAAGTATAATTATGTCATAAATATCATATATAAAGCTTAAATATATCATAATTCCCATCCATAACATATGGTGATGAAAAATTAATTGTATCGGTACGTGGAGACAATAAGTTGTACATATGTAAGGGTGATACTTTGACTTCTTGTTTGATGAGAAATAGGGTGTATAATTGAATTTTAATAATAATAAAAATAATAATTAAGAATATTGAGGATATAGAAGTTATTATTTTATCATAAACATATTAGACATAGAGCAGTTAAGGAATAGTAAAAAAATAAAGTGATCAGTTAGAGTGAATACCACTTATTCGAAACATCTCCTTTGGATCTCTTATAAATGGCTATAAGGTTATTCTTTTGAGAAGACCAAAACCTCTATAAGGTGTAAAGGAAAGTGGGGAATAGAAATTTTTAGATTATATTCTATATAGAGGGGTCAAAGTGGTGTAAATAAGTGAGGTAGGAGGTTTCTTTATATAATTGAGGCGAGGGACACTTTTGGAAGTTCTCAAAATATTAAATTATAATAAATTAATTTTCTATAAAAATAAAACCAAATAGATGTAGATTTTAATCTAAGATAAGAAAATGTTTTTATAAGGCCCCATCCTTAAACCTTACTTAATCTTGAGTTATTACAAGATTACACATTGAGGATCTTTTCAGGTTTAGAGTTTTAGATAATTAGATCGTGAAACTTGCATTACATTCCACATTTAAACAAAGTGGTTACATAAAAGACAATATTCATTCTTCCCATCAACGGAAACATATTTAAAATAAAACATGGATTCTTTCTTGACACATCCTTGACACTATCATCACATCATGTACCTTTCCCTTGACCTGTGAAAAACATTTCAAAAACTTGGGATGAGAATAAAAAACTCAGTAAGGGTTATAAAAATATGGAAAGGAAACATGAGTTCATATATACATAAGAATGAAATCATACTTTACCCATAAAACATAGGCACTTTAACATACCTCATCAAACCATGAATAAATCAAAGAAATCATAAGACATAAAGGTAACTTGAGGCATTCATAACATTCTTACGTAGGGAGTAACCCTCTTGATTACGCTTTGGAATACCCATCACAGTATATTCCCTAAATCTCTTCAGAGAAACCTTAACGTTTCACTCCTTCACGTTACCCAATGCATTGGAGAGCTATATCGGGCTCACCCACACTTAGTTTTTCATGGAACCACCCGTCTTCATAATAATGCCCAAGAACCTCAACATAATCGTATCACATAAAACATGCGTAAAGGAAACATAACATTTCCACCTTTCAATCACAAGATATCAATACAAAAAATTGATATAAAAACATTATGAAAACCATTTTCAATACCAAAATAAAAGAAAAGTAAAATATGGTATTTATTTTTCTTTTAAAAAAAAGTATGGCTTGTAGAGGAAGCCGAAACTCAAATAATGGTCACGGAGGCGGAGAAGTCGTTGTCGCCGCATACGTACGACAAAAACATTCCCTTTTGTCGTTTAGTAAAACGCTTCATATAAAAAAGATTCCTTTTGGATAAACGTAAAAGTCAAAGGGGTTTATACACCGTATAAAAGAAGGTTGTGTATAAAACAAAATATGCCTCAATGAAAGGAGATTGATACGAAGTCCTTTACAAAGACGGTATCCTTGGTTTAAGGATAAATCAATTACATAATTATGTGTGACAAACGAATAAACCAAATATAAGTGTATATTAAGTGTAAAATAATCAAAGTTAATTCACACATATTCAAAGGATGACATATTCAATAACTACATGTTGAACCCAAAGAAATCGAAATTGGGTTAAGAAGTTCCCTTGATAGCCTAACGGCGTCACATCAAAATGAGTTGACGAGAGTTAAAAAAAGATATCTCATCACTTGGACTTAAAATTTACATCAATAAGGATATATGAGAACATATCCCAACATAAAAATATGTAAAATAAAAGACCCAACAAAAGAAGTCTTTTAAAAAGAGGAGGGTAAAAGGTTCCCTTACCGACATGGGTATCTTTTGAAACATACGCCCCGTGAAATAAGGACAATTAAACATTGATGTAAATACTCATAAATCAAAGAATATTACACAATGAGTAAAATAATTTTCATGACATACACCACTTAAAAGAAATTTTGGAAAATGTAGCATAAATCTCACAGGAATAAAAGTGAGATGAAAAATCTCTTACGAAAACTCGGCAGCCTAACGTCACCACTTAAAACTTCCAAAATGGATTGATGAGAGAGAATAGGTTCTCTCATCATATGAACATAAAAATTAAAGTAAAATTAATATAAAATAACATCCCATTAACAAGAAATATGATCTTTAAAATGAATGACATAAAAGAGCGTACTTAAAAAGAAAGAGAGGAGTAGGATCCCTTACCTCGGGTCCGACTTGACTCGATCATTCTTTAACGTCCTGAATAATAAACTTGAGTTAATTTACACTTTATTATGAACCTTTTTCTAGTTTATTATTCCTTTTAGATCACTTATTGTCATGTTATAAACATTATGTAATCATTTAAGTTAATAATGATTGTTTTGTCGATATTTGGTTCTTAAGTCGAAAATGGACTTCTTACAATTACATGTTGTTCGTGTGGTCAAAGGTTCTTTATATCTAGAATGAAATTCCTTATTTGGATAGCATATATATCATATATATCCAGAATATACATGTATTTATAATATTACATAATCATTTACAGGTAAGAAATGAAATGCACCGTTCATGGAGACGTTAAGCCGTACGTACGCATGAACACTACTTTCATTTCTTTGTCATATTAATGGAATTAAAAATAAATAATAGGTATGTATATTTTAATTCCAGAATTATATTCATCATTTAGATGTATCATTCATCATGTATATCCATTATATACATGTACTTATAATAGTACATTACATTTGGGGATAAGAAATGAAATGCACCGTTCATGGAGACGGTAAGCCGTACGTACGCATGAACGCTACTTTCATTTCTATCTCATACATTAATGGAAAGAAATAATAATGATATATAGGTATATTATAATTCCAGTATAACATCATATATAATAACATTAAATCCATCCTTTATACGTCCCACGTATGGCATTAACGAATCACATCACTTTGAGGGGGAGGTAGTCCGCACTTCCTAAAATGAAGATATCGTGTATACCGATAATGGAAACAATACTGGTATGCCATAAATGAAAAATACAGAAGCTTAAGGAAATCATAAACATATTATATATCATATATAAAAATAGTGACATCATAATGGCCACCTTTGAAGGTGTTAAATGAGTATTGAACAATCATCGTTTCGGGAGGCAGAATTTCGCCATCCACGGAAACCGTATGTTCTTTAACCATTTGATGTAGTTGTGTGAGAGTGTAGCTCGAATAAATCTTATAACAACATCCTAGTATATTGAAGATACTGGTTTTGTTACAAAAGAAGTAAATAAAAAGAGTTTAGGGGGTTGGAGAAGCAAAATAAAACAAATGAACATGAGAGAATGAACTACCTTTAAAAGTGTAACCCCTTTTCATTTGAGCCTAAAGGCTTCCTTTGAAAGAATTCTTCCAAAAGGGAATCATCTAGGATGAGGAGAGGGATGTGGAGAGAGTAAATGGGCAGGGGATGGCCGAGCCAAAGGCTTGAGGAGTGTGTGAAATGAGGTAGAGGTGGGGGCCTTTTATAAGAGGAGAGGAGGGGCACTTTTGGAAATCATGGAACTATTATTTTATTTTAAAAAGTGTTTCGAATTTATAAGGTCCCACATTGATATATTTAGAATATAAGATTATAAGTCTTCTAAATATTCCCATCCAATAGTTTTTGGACAAGTTTAGGTCTTAGAGTTTGTATTATCGTTTCATTTTATTTAAACTGTTCATTAATGAGGTCATTGTTGCATCATCATGATGTCATAATTAAATTAATTTATTTAATGTCTAAAAATTATACCAAAAATATCCTGATGTAGGAAATATTTTTATCTTTCCAAAGAGTATTTATACACAAAAATATGAATAGTATAACCCCTTCTAAAAATTGTTTTAGTAAAACAATTTATGTTAGTGTCATTTTCACCTTTATTTAAAAAAAGGCATTAAAGTCATTATCTCACCAAAGAGGCTCTATAGGGTCCCCTAAATAGACCCATGGGTTGTATTGGTCGGCCATGACTCATCCAATATGGGTAGGACAAGTGTCATGGTGTTTTCATGTTTTTATAATATCATTTTTACCTTAAATTACACTAATAACCTCTAATCGCGATTAATGAAAAAAAGTTACTATTCAACAAAAAATTATTTTCATCCCATTGAACCACGTTTTACATACTAATGACAACCATGTATGTCGGATTTTCAAAATTCAAAACACATTAGTAGTAAACATTCATTTAACTGAAAAATCAGTTTGCTTGATTACCACTTAGTGGTTTCACTATTCATCAAAAATTGGAGTTTTTCAGAAAATTACCAAAAATTGACTATAAGATATATTCGATATTCCGAATTCAAAAATGATTTTTATATTACCTAATTCAAATAATATAAGTTGAATTAATTAATTTAATAATTAACTCTCGCTGTCAAAACAAATAGCGTGTTTTTAAGAAACAATATATATCAAAAGATTGATATTTGTTTATGTCGAATTTCAAAGTGAAATTAATTCCAAAGTCCACAATTGAATAAAATGGTAAAAATATTTTATGGTTTCACTTTAAAAACAATTCAAAAGATAATATAATCATATAAATAAATTATATTAAAAGAGGTTTTGAATTAAAAGACAACATTTTTCACTTATTCATAAAAAATGAACTTTATCGGAAGAATAACAAAAACATACAAAAAGTAAATTTTGATGTCCCAATTATAAAGAAGGATTTTATTTGGTCCAAAAGAAGGTATAATAGTGACCAAAACTATATTTAAAGAGGTTTCTCCATCAAAAGGTGATAAGTGAACCTTTAGTGAAAACTAGGGCATATACGCCTAAAATTGAATTCTTTCCGTATTTTAAGCCTTTATCTTTTATTGGATAAATGTAAAAACATTCAAAAACATATATAATCATATTTTATTTATTTCTATCCATTCTCGCCAATACAACGGCTACATGTTAACTGCCATTTAAAAAAATATTATTTTATTATTAGAGTGCAACGTAAGATTCCCAAAAAACTCGTTGTTGCATGTTGGGTATGCCATCGAGCATAGCGTCCCATTTAAAGTTATATTAATATTTTATTCACAAATATGGATAAATATGAAAATGTCATATTCTTTATTTAGCTGGGGTGTTACATCCTTCCCCCTTTTGGGAATTGCGTCCTCGCAATTTTAAAATTGGGCTTGTAAACATCCTTGAAAGTCCCACATCAGAAGAAGAGTCGGTAAAACAATCACTTTAAAATAAAGAAAGATAAGTACAAAGGTCACCCGAGTTAACCCATACTAGGATTCCAAGTATGAAAACATGGACATGGAGGATAAAACATAGGGTCATGTTCTGATGAAGAGTGATAGAAAACATGTTTAGGAGAAAGTTAACCATGAGAAAATCACAAACTTGTGATGGGTTAAACGGTATTCGATTCCCCAGTAGGAAAAGTTAATAAACAACATTTTTGTTTTAAGATACTTTTTATTGGGGAATTTATTCATAAGGAAACATAATCACTTATCATGTTGACTTTCAAATTTTTTTAGATTCCTTACACAAACTCATATTTTCTCCAAAAGGAGAGTATTTAGGAAGACTTGTTCACATTAAGAGTACTATAATCAACTTTTAGAGAATCACCTAATCCACAAAAGAGAACTATATACTTCCCATGTCTTTAGACTTTAACCAAAACCAAACCCAAAAAGGCTAGTACAAGACCAGATAATCCAGAAAAGGATAACCCTTTATAAAAAGAAAATCTATTCTTGACCTCCAAAATTTGTCCAACAAAACCCAAAGTTCAATGAGGACCATTAGATAAACAATTTGTCCATAAAATTCTTCAAAGTAAACCAACCTAAGATTGAAACCCAAATATTTGAAGGATTTAGTCACATAGTCTTCCAAGTTAAATCGTAACATTTATCTCCAAACAAAATCAGTTGCTCCTAAAGTCTCGTATTGAAAATTAATTAACCTAATCACATATCCTCCATGATAGGTTAATAATTTTCACAAATAACCCAAAATCAACTTACTCTTAATTCATAAAATCATATAACTAGAAAGAATCAGTCAAACTAACCAGGGACTTCACGTAGTCTAGTGGTAGGCGATAAATTCCAGTCGTACTTTGGTTGTGGGTTTGATTCCCGCAACATTGTCTGAAGCGACGGGTTGTCACACGGTCTGTGTGTTGACCTTTTTCCAAAACTATATAATTCTAAAAACATTTCCCAAAACGAGATAAAATCTTCAAAAATAAACATAACATATTTTAACCTCAAGTTTATCTCATGCCTTTCATTTTCCATCATAACATATAATAACCCATAATTACCTCAAAAGTAAGGATCATATAAACCCTAATGGTTACCTTTTTAATTATTACCTGAACTTCCACATTGATTGGTCATCTCGTACATGATGCATTATAAAAAATACCAAGGTTCACGTGGTTGATCATGACTCCTTGATAGTTGGTTTAGAACAACCACGAGTTTCCTCATTGAATACCCCATTTCATCGAGTCTCTTAATCAGAGAACCACCATAGTTTCCTTCAAACCAATTGTCACTTTGGTGCCTACGAGATCCATCCATTCACTAAAAATAGAAATGTCAGTGTGAGTATATCAACAAAACCATCATGTACTAATGAGGAAGGTAAACACTAAGATATACTTACCCATTCACTTTATCTAAAACATGGACTCTTTCTGAAATCCTAACCATTATGGTAATGTCACTTATGCTCAGAGAATACCCTAACCTCTAAAGTTATCCAAACCGACCTTTGATACCAACTATAAGTCCCTAGCCTTAAAACTTACTTAATCTTGAGTTATTACAAGATTACACATTGAGGATCTTTTCAGGTTTAGAGTTTTAGAGAATTAGATCATGAAACTTGATTACATTCCACATTTAAACAAAGTGGTTACATAAAAGACAATATTCATTCTTCCCATCAACGGAAACATATTTAAAATAAAACACGGATTCTTTCTTGACACATCCTTGACACTATCATCACATCATGTACCTTTCCCTTGACCTTTGAAAAACATTTCAAAAACATGGGATGAGCATAAAAAGCTCAGTAAGGGATATAAAAATATGGAAAGGAAACATGAGTTCATATATACATAAGAATGAAATCATACTTTACCCATAAAACATAGGCACTTTAACATACCTCATCAAACCATGAATAAATCAAAGAAATCATAAGACATAAAGGTAACTTGAGGCATTCATAACATTCTTACGTAGGGAGTAACCCTCTTGGTTACGTTTTGGAATACCCATCACAGTATATTCCCTAAATCGCTTCGGAGAAACCTTAAAGTTTCACTCCTTCGCGTTACCCAATGCATTGGAGAGCTATATCGGGCTCACCTGCCCTTAGTTTATCACGGAACCACCCGTCTTCATAATAATGCCCAAGAACCTCAACATAATCGTATCACATAAAACATGCATAAAGGAAACATAACATTTCCACCTTTCAATCACAAGATATCAATACAACACATTGATATAAAAACATTATGAAAACCATTTTCAATACCAAAATAAAATAAAAGTAAAACATGGTATTTATTTTTCTTTTAAGAAATATTATGGCTTGTAGAGGAAGCTGAAACTCAAATAATGGTCACGGCGGCGGAGAAGTCGTTGTCGCCGCATACGTACGAAAAAAACATTCCCTTTTGTCATTTAGTAAAACGATTCATATAAAAAAGATTCCTTTTGGATAAACGTAAAATTCAAAGGGGTTTATACACCATATAAAAGAAGGTTGTGTATAAAACAAAATATGCCTCAATGAAAGGAGATTGAGACGAAGTCCCTTACAAATACGATATCCTTGGTTTAAGGATAAATCAATTACATAATTATGTGTGACAAACGAATACACCAAATATAAGTGGATATTAAGTGTAAAATAATCAAAGGTCATTCACAAATATTCAAAGGATGACATATTCAATAACTACATGTTGAACCCAAAGAAATCGAAATTGGGTTAAGAAGTTCCCTTGACAGCCTAACGGCGTCACATCAAAATGAGTTGATGAGAGATAAAAAAAAGATATCTCATCACATGGACATAAAATTTACATCAATAAGGATATATGAGAACATATCCCAACATAACAATATGTAAAATAAAAGACCCAACAAAATAAGTCTTTTAAAAAGAGGAGGGAGAAAGGTTCCCTTACTGACATGGGTATCATTCGAAACATACGCCCCATGAAAGAAGGAAAATACAACACTGATGTAAATAATCATAAATGAAAGAATAGTACACAATGAGTAAAATAATGGTCAGTAAATACACAACTCAAAGGAAATTGTGGCAAATTTAGCATAAATCTCACAGGAATAAAATTGAGATGAAAAATCCCTTACGAAAACTCGGCAGCCTAACGACGCCACTTAAAACTTCCAAAATGGATTGATGAGAGAGAATAGGGTCTCTCATCATATGAACATAAAAATTACAGTAATAGTAATATACAATAACATCCCATTAACAAGAAATATGATCTTTAAAAGGAATGACATAAAAGAGCATACTTAAAAAGAAAGAGAGGAGTATGATCCCTTACATCGGGTCTGACTTGACTCGATCATTCTTTAACGTCCTGAATAATAAACTTGAGTTAATTTCCACTTTATTAAGAACCTTTTTCTAGTTCATTATTCCTTTTAGATCACTTATTGTCATGTTATAAACATTATGTAATCATTTATTTTAATAATTTTTGTTTTTTCGATATTTGGTTCTTAAGTCGAAAGTGGACTGCTTACAATTACATGTTGTTCGTGTGGTCAAAGGTTCTTTATATCCAGAATGAAATTCCTGATTTGGATAGCATATATATCATATATATCCAGCATATACATGTATTTATAATATTACATAATCATTTAGAGGTAATAAATGAAATGCACCGTTCATGGAGACGGTAAGCCGTACGTACGCATGAACGCTACTTTCATTTCTTTGTCATATTAATGGAATTAAAACTAAATTAAAGGTATGTATATTTTAATTCCTGAATTATATTCATCATTTAGATGTATCGTTCATCATATATATCCATTATATACATGTACTTATAATAGTACATTACATTTGGGGATAAGAAATGAAATGCACCGTTCATGGAGATGGTAAGCCATACGTACGCACGAACGCTACTTTCATTTCTATCTCATACTTTAATGGAAAGAAATAATAATGATATATAGGTATATTATAATTCCAGTATAAAATCATATATAATAACATTAAATCCATCCTTTATACGTCCCACGTATGGCATTAACAAATCACATCACTTTGAGGGGGCGGTAGTCCGCACTTCCTAAAATGAAGATATCGTGTATACCCATAATGGAAACAATAATGGTATGCCATAAATGAAAAATACAGAAGATTAAGGAAAGAATAAACATATTATATATCATATATAAAAATAGTGACATCATAATGTCCACCTTTGAAGGTGTTAAATGAGTATTGAACAATCATCGTTTCGGGAGGCAGAATTTCGCCATCCACGGAAACCGTATGTTCTTTAACCATTTGATATATTTGTGTGAGAGTGTAGCTCGAATAAATCTTATAAAAACATCCTAGTATATTTAAGATACTGGTGTTGTTACAAAATAAGTAAATAAAAAGAATTTAGGGGGGTGGAGAAGCAAAATAAAACAAATGAACATGAGAGAATGAATTACCTTTAAAAGTGTAACTCCTTTTGATTTGAGCCTAAAGGCTTCCTTTGAAAGTATTATTCCCAAAGGGAATCCTCTAGGATGAGGATAGGGATGTGGAGAAAGTATATGGGCAGGGGATGGCCGAGCCGAAGGCTTTAGGAGTGTGTGAAATGAGGTAGAGGTGGGGGCCTTTTATAAGAGGAGAGGAGAGGCACTTTTGGAAATCATGAAACTATTATTTTATTTTCAAAAGTGTTTTGATTTTCTAAGGTCCCACATTGATATATTTAGAAGATAAGATGATAAGGCTTTGAAATATTCCCATCCAATAGTTTTTGGACAAGTGTAGGTCTTAGATTTTATATTATCGTTTCATTTTATTTAAATTGTTCATTAATGAGGTCATCGTTGCATCATCATGATGTCATAATTAAATTAATTTATATAATGTCTAAATATTATAACAAAAATATCCTGATGTAGGAAATCTTTTTATATTTCCAAAGAGTATTTATAGACAAAAATATGATTAGTATAACCCCTTCTAAAAATTGTTTTAGTAAAACAATTTATGTTAGTGTCATTTTCACCTTTATTTAAAAAAAAGGAATTAAAGTCATTATCTCACCCAAGAGGCTCCATAGGGTCCCCTAAATCGACCCATGCACTACTGGAAATTCGGGCTATAGCCACGGTTCGAAACCGTGGCTATAGGCCCTCAAACCGTGGCTATAGGTAATAGCCACTGTTTGGAGAACCGTGGCTAAGTTTGGCGTGGCTATAGGCCTAGACCTAGAGCCACGGTTTGGAACCGTGGCTTTAACTCTATAGCCACGGTCCAAACCGTGGGTATAGGTTTATAGCCACGGTTTAAACCGTGGCTGTATACCTAATGCCACGGTTTCAACCGTGGCTATACTAAAGGCCGGACAAAATCTATAGCCACGGTTTTAAACCGTGGCATTATGTCTATAGCCACGGTTTAAAACCGTGGCAATAAATCAATAGCCACGGTTTAAAACCGTGGCTATAGGGTGTCCAAATCCATAAAAAAAATACCCCCTGGACACACCCTGGACACCCCCCCTACCACCCCGGCCAGTCCCCCCCTGCCAGTACCCCCTGCCAGTCCCCCCTGCCAGTCCCCTCTGCCACCCTCCTGCTAGTCCCCCCTGCCAGCCCCCCCCCCCCTGCCCACTGCTTGTCCCCCTGCCAGCCCCCCCTGCTTGTCCCCCTGCCAGCCCCCCCCCCTGCCCCCTGCTTGTCCCCCTGCCAGCCCCCCCTGCCCCCTGCTTGTCCCCCTGCCAGCTCCCCCCATGCCCCCTGCTAGTCCCCCCCCACCAGCCCCCCCCCCCTGCCCCCTGCCAGTCCCCCCTACCTAGACACCCCTCCCCCCCTGCCTGGACACCCCTCCCCCCTGCCTGGACACCCCTCCCCCCTGCTTGTCCCCCTTGCCACCCCCCAGCCAGTCCCCCCTGCCCCCTGACACCCCCTGCTAGTCCCCCCTGCCACCCCCCTTCTTGTCCCCCTGCCACCCCCCCTGCCCCTGCCAGCCCCCCCCCCCCCCACCTGCCCCTACCAGCCCCCCTGCCCCCTGCTTGCCCCCCTGCCAGCCCCCCCTTCCCCCTGCTTGTCCCCCTGCCAGCCCCCCTGCCACCCCCCTGCTTGTCCCCCTGCCAGCCCCCCTGCTTGTCCCCCTGCCAGCCCCCGCCCCCCCTGCCCCTGCCAGCCCCCCCTGCCCTCTACTTGCCCCTGCCAGTCCCCCCCCCCTTCCCCCTGCTTGTCCCCCTGCCAGCCCCCCCTTCCCCTGCTTGTCCCCCTGCCATCCCCCCCCTTCCCCCTGCTTGTCCCACTGCCAGCCCCCCCCCCCCCCCCCTTCCCCCTGCTTGTCCCCCTACCAGCCCCCCTGCCCCTGCCAGCCACCCCCCCTTCCCCCTGCTTGTCCCCCTGCCAGCCCCCCCTACTTGTCCCCCTTCCAGCCCCCCCTTCTTGTCCCTCTGCCAGCCCCCCCTGCTTGTCCCCCTGCCAGCCCCCCCTGCCCCTGCCAGCCCCCCTGCCCCTGCTTGTCCCCCCCCCCAGCCCCCCCTGCCCCCTGCTTATCCCCCCCCAGCCCCCCTGACCCCTGCTTGTCCCCCCCAGCCCCCCCAGCCCCCCCCCCCCCCGCCCCCTGCCAGCCCCCCCCCCCCCCCTGCCCCCTGCTTGTCCCCCTGCCAGCCCCCCTGCCCCCTTCTAGGCCCCCTGTCAGTCCCCTGCTAGGCCCCCTGTCAGTCCCCTGCTAGGCCCCCTGTCCCCTGATCTGATAACCAAGTTTATCTGATCTGATAACCACAACATCTTCAGCACTGCCAGATTCAGGTTTAACAGGTACCAATTCACCAATTCTGACATGTTTAGAAGCATGAGATAAGATAGGAACAGACTGAACTACATCAGATTTACAGACCATGTTTAGCACCCCTCCCCCCTACTGGACACCCCCCTGCTGGACACCCCCTCCCTCTGCTGGACAACCCCCCTGCTGGACACCCCCCTGTCGGCCAGCATTGCTACAGTTGCGGGCCACAAGCATTCGGCCCAACCGGATCGGGCAACACCAATCCAACAAAATCTTCATCCGCGATAGTTGCAGGCTACAATCATTCAGTAGGGATTAATGGAAGAAATCAACATGAATACAATGACAAATATGTTCCTTTGAGGAACAGATTTCAGGGGCTACATGTAGAAAACTCCTATGCTGAGAGTAATGTAAAAAAATCCAAGACTAGTTCTAAAGCACAAACCTCCTGGAAAGACACAAAAAGGGCTTGGAAGCATGAGAAGAACTCACATGATCCTAAAACTAGAAGGATTCATGTGAAAAGGGTTCCCCAAGGAAAGGTATGTACTGAAAATGCTTGCAGGGACAGTCCACGCAGTAAGGTGATTTGGAGAAAGAAAAATCAACCTATAGTGAAAAGAAAAATCCTTGGTGGTAAAGCTGTCCAAGGAAAAACAGGTTGTGTTTTGGGTTGTGAAGAAGAGAACAAACCTAAATAAGTGGAGACACAATCCATGGGGTAAGTGTGCTCACAAATCATATATTTTAGAGCTGAAAACAGATCTGGTTTAGAGCTGGAAGTTGCATGCAGCAATGGTATCAATTCATGCTAAAAGTAGACACCCCAGGACAGACCCCCCCCCAAACCCAGACCCCCCAGACCCTGGACACCCCAGGACAAACGCCCCCCCCCCCCTCACTGGACCCCCTAGACACCCCATGGACAGACCCCCCCCCCCCCCAACCCAAACCCACTCCCCACCCTTGACACCCCCCTGCACCCCCAGTACCACCTGCACCCAGCCCCCCCCAGGATATTATTTGACATTACATCTACAATTGGCATTCCCCTCAAAATGGATAGAGCAACTGAGGAGGCACATTATGGGTATTTTGCTATAATAATGTGCATTTTGCTAGAGTTCTTCTAGAAGTGGACCTTAATTCCACCCTCATTGATCGGGCTGTGTTATCAACAAATGAAGATGACTTGTTTTTGAAAATTGAGTATGAACAACTACCTGCATTTTGTTCCAAGTGTCTGTCAATAGGGTAATCTAAAGAGAGATGCAGAATGAAACTTGTCTGCTCTTTTTTCTCGCAGAAGGGACATGATTTTCAGACTTTCCGTAAGAAGAGAAAGAATGGTCCTGGAGCTGGGAATGGCTCTGGTCAGGCTGTTGCAGGAAATGGAAGTGTGGAACTTGGGCAGGGTCTTGCAGGAACAGGTTGTGATCAACCAGGGACTGGAGTCAGCAATATGAAGGGTAATGCTTCTGATATTTCAGGTGAAGGTTTTCAAGAGGAGGTGAATTTTGATGATCCAGATTTGCAACCTGGACTGGGGCTGGTGAGGTTCAGGGGCAGGGAAAACTAACAGTAGCAGGGGCTGTTAGTGGCCGGATTGAGGATGAAAATCAGAGGCCAGGAGCAGATAAGTCAAGGTCAGAGTTTGATGCTGCCTCTCAGCAGCGGGGTCAAGGTCTGATCCCATCAGGTGTACAGGTGCAGGTAAATGTTGATGATCCAGGCTTGGAGAAACCTGGAATTGGGTCTGGAGAGGTTAAATCTGTTCAAGGGCAGAAGAAACTCTCAGTAGCACGGGCTGATTGTGTCCAGTTTGTGGATGAAAATCAGCGGCCTGTTGACTTCCAGTCGCAAGGACCTGCAGGAGAAGGAACAGGAGATCCAGGCCCTGGGCCTAGGAGCCAGTAACCTGGGTCAGAAGCTGGGTGCTTCACTGGGGCAGCCTCAGTATGGGTCTGAGCAGCATGAACCAATGGTTCAACCTTCTCAGATCCAGGAAGAGATCAATCGGCAAATGGAGCTTAATAATATAGGGGGAAGTTGGGCCGGAATAGAAAATGATGATTATTCCCATAGAAGTGATCCATGTAAAGATATTTTAAGCAAGGGAAAGTTTCCTTCAGTTGATAAAGAGGGATTTCAAATTTTCTATTCAAGGAAATCAAGGAAGAAGAAAGACTTCTCTCAATGGAGAACAACGATGGTGACTAGGTCTCATAGCTCATCTACCTACAACTTGGAATGGGATGATGATGTCGGGGAGGGGGGTTATGAAAACGAAATGCTTTATTATGAAGGCAGTTTTATCAATTTCTAGCCCCATCTCCTCTCTTATGTCATCTTTTGTTTTTAATAAAATGGCTTTAGAGCCTTTCGGCTCGAAGCTTCTTTCTGTTTCTATGGATTTGGGGAGTTTGAACATCTCACATAATCGTTTAATTTAAATGTTAAACAGTTACTAATGGGATTGAGCCGTACGCTTCAAATGAGATGAAACTTTTGGGACATTTGTGTAACGTACCATGAAAAGGCTGAACATTTTGAGGTTCTTGAAGGCCTATATGAATTGGTTCAATTCCTTTGCAAGTGGTTGCACTTGATGGATGAGATCATGTGATCGTTAGAACCCCTCAAAGATGATTCTCTCTAGCTCTTGTTTCTCTCCCACCTTTAAACAAGGTTCTAACATACTGTGGTGTTGAGAGAGACCCTACCTAAGCATCGGGTGATTCCCATGAACCTTGGATACCTCAGAAGGAGTCTTTCGGTGACTTCTCGGAGATCTCGATCAAACGCTTGTGAAAACTTCGACAACCAGGAAGGACTGGTATTGAGAGAGGTCCTACTAAGTGTCGGGTGATTCCCATGATTTGTGGATACCTCTGAAGGAGTCTTTCAGCGACTTCTAAGTGATCACAATCAAACACTTGTGAAAAGCTTCGAAAGACTGGATCGAATGGTGTAAGGTACACCATTCTTATTCTTTGTTTAGATTGATTACAAACGTATAGATATATTTCGGCGTGACTGCGGCATGACCGCGGACACCCATACCCCCCTGCTGGACACCCCTCCCCCCTACTGGATGTGGCTGGAGTAGGGCCACATCACGGCGTGACCGCGGCGTGACCGCGGCGTGACCGCGGCGTGACCGCGGCGTGACCGCAGCGTGACCGCAGCATGTTGGCCCGATCCAGCGACCACAATAACCACAATAAGAAAATAACCAATGACCTTGTTAGGAAGATAAACAGTGACCACAACAACAGAAAACAACCCATGACAACCAGAACAAAAAATACCTATGAAGGAGTCTTTCAGCGACTTCTAAGTGATCACAATCAAACACTTGTGAAAAGCTTCGAAAGACTGGATCGAATGGTGTAAGGTACACCATTCTTATTCTTTGTTTAGATTGATTACAAACGTATAGATATATTTCGGCGTGACTGCGGCGCGACCGCGGACACCCCTCCCCCCCTGCTGGACACCCCTCCCCCCTGATGGATGTGGCTGGAGCAGGGCCACATCACGGCGTGACCGCGGCGTGACCGCGGCGTGACCGCGGCGTGACCGCGGCGTGACCGCGGCGTGACCGCGGCGTGACCGCGGCGTGACCGCGGCGTGACCGCGGCGTGACCGCGGCGTGACCGCGGCGTGACCGCGGCGTGACCGCGGCGTGACCGCGGCGTGACCGCGGCGTGACCGCGGCGTGACCGCGGCGTGACCGCGGCGTGACCGCGGCGTGATCGCGGCGTGACCGCGGCGTGACCGCGGCGTGACCGCGGCGTGACCGCGGCGTGACCGCGGCGTGACCGCGGCGTGACCGCGGCGTGACCGCGGCGTGACCGCAACGTGTTGGCCCGATCCACCGACCACAATAACCACAATACGAAAATAACCAATGACCGTGTCATGAAGATAAACAGTGACCACAACAACAGAAAACAACCCATGACAACCAGAACAAAAAATAACATCACATTATAAAAATTAAAAATAAGATTATCTAAACAGTGGCCACAAACTATTGAGAATGACACTACTTTCAATTGACAATGAAACCTAACTCAAAATTCTGTAATCTAGTAACACCACTTTCAATTTTGTAATCTAGTAACACTACTTTCAATTGAGATCCCATTGAAGGAACATAAATCAATCCTCTGAGGATAAATAATTATTGATAATGTCAATAGCATTTGCAAACTCCACAAGGAGAATAGATTCTATGGGTCTCTTTTCCTGGGAATGTTAACAACAAATATCATAATTGAAAAACAAGCTTATTAAAGTATGGAACCAGATAAATTAGAGGACCACGTGGTGGCATACCTTAATAAAATTTAGTATGATTATAGGATTTCCATATCTCTGGTCTAGATTTTCAAAATGCAGCCTTGTTGATTTATAACGAAGGTCTTTCCATAATACTAGGAAACAAAAAACAAAACTTCAATAAGAAATGGCAACAGATCAGAAAATTAAAAAGCAGCATATTCATGGGAAAATGCCAAAAAAAAATAATATCAGGTTCAATATTCCTTCATGATGACACCTGAGATTAGAAAAGTTGAATTGAACACCGATTCTGGACAGCAGAACTTATTTATAAATGGCAGCCTTCAGATATATACTCCGGAGAAAATTGTTTTGTCACAACATAATTAACTGCTTGAACCATTTCATTGACACCTCATTTTAATTATCTAGATGAACATAAATAAATGTATAGAAAGATTAGTGTAAAAATCAAACAGAACAGACAAGAGAAAGGAAAAATATTTCAAACACTGAATAGTTGGGAACATCTGCCAGCAAAAATTACACATTCTAGAAGATGGGTTATAATAAAAAATTGATCTTCAAAAGAATCACAGTGTTTGATCTTATATAAAGTCGTATTCAGAACCCAAACCCATGTAGGAATGCACACATAAAAAAAATAAAACAACTAACATGTATCTATCCAACCTGGTGCCAGTAAAATGAAGTGACCGCCTAGCAATAAGGGTTAACTTGTAGTCCCTGCCACATATTGAGAGCTTCACCTGGATTCAAACAGCACAACCATTAATCTCATAGTGATTAATTATTGATTTTCACAAATAACTCAAATGATCCAGCATGATAGTTGGTAAGAAATATTTAGATGTGAATACAATTTTTGAAAGTCAATTTGGCATTCTGAATTTCATTGACACCTCATTTTAATTATCTCCGATTGACGTGCCGTCTGCGTGTGCACGTCGCGAAGACTACCATGCTTTCAAATTCAGGCCAACTAGTGTGTACAGGTAAATAAAGAAGCCAATGATAAAGATTTTAGCACCCCTACAACCGAAAAATCACATTCCAGTAGAGGGAATAAGGGCCCCTATAGGAGAAACTACAGTCTAGAAAGAAAAAACCACATCTAGTTTCTTATTATTGTCCAACGAGTGGTTTTTTTGATAAATACATACAAAATTAAATACATACCCGCAAGTAAATACATACAAAATTAAATACAGAATTAAATACATACAAAATACATACCGAATACATACCTGCAACTAGAGAATCCATACATACCTACAACTAGAGACTCCATACATATAGAATTTAATACATACAGAATACATACAGAATACATACAGAATACATACAGAATGCATACCTACAACTAGAGACTCCATACATAAAGAATACATACATACTTTCAACTAGAGACTCTATACATATAGAATACATACCTGCAAGTAAATACATACCTTCAATTAGAGACTCCATTCCTCCCTCAATTAAAAATACATACAGAATTAAATACATACATGAATTCAGAATACATACAGAATTGAATACATACCTACAAGTAAATACATACAGAATTCAGAATTAAATTCATACATGAAAGTATTATAACACATAATTCATACCTGTAAGTAAATACATACAAAATTCAGAATTGAATTTGGAATTCAGAATTGAATACATGCCTGCAAGTATTATAACAAATAATACATATCTGCAAGTAAATACATATAGATTTCAGAATTGAATTTAAAATTCAGAATTGAATACATACCTGCAATTACAACACATAAGTCATATCTTCAAGTAAATACATACAAAATTTAGAATTGAATTCAGAATTCAATACCTGCAAGTATAAAACATAATTCAGAAGGTAATTAAATACATACATAATTGAATTTAGATTTTTCATTAAAACAGGATGAAAAATTTGTTTGATGTTGAATTAATAAAACAAAACAGTGGCAAAGAAATTAAAATGATGCAACGCCGAACCAGATGTTTGAAAAAAATCATATTTGACTTAAAACCAGCATTCAACACAAAGACAATCTGGTAGAATTCAATTAAATATGAACATTGAATAGCAACTGTTAAATAGAGATATTTAAATCGATGATGAACTGGTATTTTTAAGCCAAATCAATAGATTCAAAGAGAGTTGAACATCTACCAGTCAAGAAACAACTCATAGGAAGGAATTTGGAGAAGAATACCTCACTCAAACCCCCATCGCGATTTAGACTTGGAGGGGAGTCCGTCGGCGTCGGGGGAGGCGCTGTCTTCCGAGGAGGGGGGAGGCGCGGTCGTCCGGGGAGGGGAGTGCGTCGGGGGAGGGGAGTGAGTCGGGGAGGGTTCCGTAGGAGTGAGTCCGGGGAGGGGGGAGGCACGGCGAGGAGGCGCCGGGGAGGAGGGGCGAGGAGGGCGCGACGACGAGGAGGGCACGGCCACGAGGAGGGCGCGGCGAGGAGGGCGCGGCGACGAGGAGGGCGCGGCGAGGAGGGCGCGGCGAGGAGGAGATGTCGTCGGGGAGGAGGGTTGTGGATCGGGGAGGAGGAGGAGCCCGATAAAAGATCAGGAGAATAAAAGGATGAAACACATTTATCCACGGACAAAAATTTAACCGTGGCCTAATAAGGGCTATAGCCACGGACCTATAAAACCGTGGCTATAGGTCCGTGGCTATAGCCCCAATTTCTAGTAGTGATGGGTTGTCTTGGTCGGCCATGACTCATCCAATAGGGGTAGGACAAGTGTCATGATGTTTTCATATTTTTATAATATCATTTTTACCTTAAATTACACTAATTACCTCTAATCGCGATTAATGAAAAAAAGTTACTATTCACCAAAAAATTATTTTCATCCCATTGAACCACATTTTACATACTAATGACAACCATGTATGTCATATTTTCAAAATTCAAAACACATTAGTGGTAAACATCCATTTAACTGAAAAATCAGTTTGCTTGATTACCACTTAGTGGTTTCACTATTCATCAAAAATTGGAGTTTTTCAGAAAATTACCAAAAATTCACTCTAAGCTATATTCGATATTCCGAATTCAAAAATGAGGTTTATATTACCTAATTAAAAGAATATAAGTATAATTAATTAATTTAGTAATTAACTCTCGCTGTCAAAACAAATAGCATGTTTTTAAGAAACAATATATATCAAAAGATTGATATTTTTTATGTCGAATTTCAAAGTGAAATTAATTCCAAAGATCCCCATTGAATAAAATGGTAAAAATATTTTATGGTTTCACTTTAAAACCAATTCAAAAGATAATATAATCATATAAATAAATTATATTAAAAGAGGTTTTGAATTAAAACACAACATTTTTCACTTATTCATAAAAAATGAACTTTATCGGAAGAATAACAAAAACATACACAAAGTAAATTTTGATGTCCCAATTATAAAGAAGGATATTATTTGGTCCAAAAGAATGTATAAGAGTGACCAAAAATATATTTAAAGAGGGTTCGCCATCAAAAGGTGATAAGTGAACCTTTAGTGAAAACTAGGGCATATACGCCTAAAATTGAATTCTTTCCGTATTTTAAGCCTTTATCTTTTATTGGATAAATGTAAAAACATTCAAAAACATATATAATCATATTTTAGTTATTTCTATCCATTATCTCCAATACGAAAGCTACATGTTAACTGCCATTTAAAATAATATTATTTTATTATTTGAGTGCAACGTAAGATTCCCAAGAAACTCGTTGTTGCGTGTTGGGTACGCCATCAAGCATAGCGTCCTTCATATTAATATTTTATTCACAAATATGGATAAATATGAAAATGTCATATTCTTTATTTACCTGGGGTGTTACAGTTTTTGACCATAAAATATCACTTATGTCTTTATTTAATATTTTTATGATTTTTAAATAATTTTAAAAAATATCATTTTTATAAGATATTATTTTTGTCGATTTTGACACAACTAATTACTTTGACTTTAATAAAATCAATAAAATAAGATAAATTAGAAAAAAATAATTTAATTGACCCATAATATTCAATAATAATATAAAAAAATGTGTATAAACTTTATTAAATCGGATTATGTTTCATTTAATTTTTTAAATATCATTTATTTGATTTTTTATTAATTGAATAATTATTGCATCACCGTTGTATAATTTATTTAAGAAAATTATTTCATCGCTAAAAATTAAAAATAAATGACCATGTTGTAGATAAATAAAATATATTTTATTATAATATTTATATTATAAAATATTATTTGTGTAACCCCATGTTAAATATATTAAAATAATTAAAATAAGAGTGTGAAATGTTTGTCTTTTCAATAAATAAAATACTATAAAGATCATAATTTTATAAAAGTGGTCCCAAAAAGGCATAAATAAATTTATATCATGAAAATAAGTTTATTAATTTTTAAATGGATACTTATATTAGTTGATAACCAAATTTTTTCCCATGTTGATAGATAAGATATATTTAAGAAAAAGAAAGTGACATTTTGTGACTTTCTTTGATTTAAATAATAAACAAGTCATTTTCATGGAAAAATGTCCATTAAACTAATAAATTTACAAACTTCAGTTTCAAGGGTTTAATTAACTTCATCCAATAAGAAATAGGGTAAATATTTATCGCCTTATCATTTATTTTTAATCTAAATTAACCACTTTTACCCATTAGTGGGGTATTAAATTTTCAATGGTTACTATTCAAATTGATTAAAATAATGGGACTAATTAGAAAATTTGAAACACTTAATTATAAAAATAGAATTAATTTTTCAAAATTCAAAACACATAACTTTTACTATTAATATAAAATTAAATTGGTGAAATGAAAAAGAAAAATAGTTTTTCAGAAATATTCACTTTCTAAACATAATATATTTTTATACAAAATTCAAGTATAAAATAAAATTCAAAAAACATAATTGGATTTTTTTAAATAGAAAATAATAAATGAAATTTTTCAAAAAAAAATTTAATACATAATTTGACCTTTTAAAAACATTATAAGAAAATCCAATTTTCAATAAAAATTTGTATTTTTCACTATTTCTTGAAAAATAAATGTTTTCAAAAAACTATCAAAAAATAGTTTTAATATTATTTTGAAATAATTAATAAAAATGAAATTAATTTTTTAAAATAAATTGTTTATAACTTCTAAAATTTAATATTCATTCATAAAAATAAGAATACTTATTTTTGAAGAAAAAAATATTTTTTCAGAATAAAAAGAATTTACTAAAAAATGTGTGATAATTTTCTATGAACTTACCAATACATTCATATTGAGTTGTAAATTTTTATTTATTTTATAAATTATCAATTCCTAGTCATTCCCATCGATTTAATGGATAGTTTATAACAGATATATAATATTTTAATAATATTTCACAGTTTGTCTGAATTTGTTATTGTGTGCAACGCAATTAATCAAAGAAGTCAACTTATTTAAAGATTTATTTCAAAAAAATACTGGGGAATTAAAAATACCGTACATATCCAACCTTCTTATATCCATACAAGAGAACAAGTTCGTAAGGGAATCAAAATTTTCATTATTTTATCTATCATGTTCACTCTAGCTTGTGGTGATAGTATACACATGTTGCACATGTTGAACCCCTATATCCATCAAGAAGAATTTGAATTGTAGAAGATTGATTGAACCCCTCTTCATCATTTGATTCAATTGTTTTTAGATTATGATTTACCAACCTCATTTTTGTTTAATTTTCATGTGTATTGAATTTTTATTATATTACTCATTGTGAGTTTTCATGAATTAACATGGATCAATGCTCTAACAAATGAATACCATAAAAATGAAAATAGTTTAAAAAATGATTTCTAATAAGATAAATAATGAGGATAGTTCATAAGATAGTTTATATCTCTAATAATTCACATAATGGGGAAATAATATTATTACAAGGCATGCTTAATTTTCTCTAGAAGTTGGATAATTAATTTCCCTGATTCACATATAGCCCAATGTAGTTTCTTAATTATTTTGTAGTATCTAACTCCTCATCAGGTTATATTTTCTCCACCCTTGAAACAACATTCATCCTTACTTTATTGACTTTCGCGGCCAGCTTTAGTTCTCCCTCTTCCACTTTCTCAGTAGTTACCAACACTTGATGAAGTTGGTCCACCAAGAGAATTACCTTCATGGATCAACGTTCCTAATTTGATACCACTACTACATGTTAAAATGATTCATGAATAATTAAATTCTTAAATATTTTATAATAGTCCATATACACTTCCAAAATGTGTATTTAATAGATTATATTTGTTCATTCATGTATGGTAAGTACTAACTTCATAGTAGTATGGATGGTAAACTAATTAAAATCATCATATCCTAGGATTATGAACATATGAAAAAATATGTTATAGTTTTCTATATAAACAATCCATGGCAATTCCATATATTAGTTTCCAAATATCATTCCATGTAAATTTTCATAAACTATACTCTAAATTAATAGACTTGGGTCATGATTTTGAGCCTCTCATAGAGACTAAATCATATTCTGAAACAGTCCCTCTAAAGGGAGCTACATCTTTCTCACTACCCTGTCCTACTAAAACAAGAATAGAACTACCTGCCGTGATATTGGGTAGTCAAATTTTTCATATGATATCTTTGTTAACTTTTCACTCCATTGTTCATGTTATCACTACTACAAGTGAAATGGAATATTTGGGTAAAAACATTTAATAATTCATTAAGATAACTATGATTATTAACATTCACTTGTTAGGGGACTATATTATTCAATTATCACCACATCATGTGGTGTAACCAGGGTGTATTCCCTAAAATTTTATCAAATATTTGTTTTCTATTGTGGGATCCACCTTTTCCTGCCCCTGCTATATCATCTTATTCCAATTGAGGACCTCTTTATAGAATCCCCTATATGGATTCTATATAGGCCATTTCAATGTATAAATTCATTTCTATCCTAGAAGATCCACTAACCTAGGGGGTGCCTCACATCCAAGTACACCTTTGTGGGTTCCATGAAGGGATATATAGATAGATATTTTTTAACATGAATTATAAACAAATAAAATATCATAACTAAATATACCTTCAACTAAATACATGCTGAGTGTATTGATATTTGATTCAATATGGTTGAAAAATTATTTTTCATCCGTTATATTATTGAATGAACCCCAAAAGATCAAGGCATCAACTAGTGTATTCATGATAATTCTTGATTATGATCTATCTTGGGATCCATCAGTCATCACCTCACTTAATGACTCTTTATATTTGGTGGTGACTAGGTGCTCTTGGATGGAAGAGGAGCTTAAACCCAAGAATATTTTACTAAAAAAAGAAAATTAAGATATTAACAAAAAATTAAAGATATACTAAGAAAATAAATGAACACATTATTAATTTTCATATCAGTCCCATATGGATACAAAGTTCCACTAACTTCACGTAGTCCTGCTGGTTAACCCAATCCGAAGTATGTTCTATCAGAAAAACTATTAGTGATAGTTTCAAGAACACATCTAGAGTATCAAAGGCCATGGATTTTAGTAATTTCATTCATACAAGAGAAGGTTATTCTTTAAAAATGAAACCTAAATAAGTTTGTAGGCTCATCAGTGTCCCTCCCATCGATTACTCTAAAGATACAATATATGTCTAAAACTCTGAAAACATTTGTAGAGTATGAGAAAAATATTAGTGAAAAATTCAATATTAATTTCACAATATGACCTTTATTTTCCTAACTGTTATATTTATTTAATAATTTTTTACGTTTTCCTTGAGTTATGGATTTAATATATTCAAAATTATGAAATTTTAGACTTTCTATTTTGGGCACATTGTTGGAACACTATATGTATTATCCCTATGGAAAATGTGTTAAGGTAATATATTTTATTATAAATCCATTTTTCATGTTTATCACATTTTTTTCCTAATCATGAATCAAAAAAGTGTGGGTACCTAGGTTTTTTCAATAAGGGGACCATGATTAGAACATTGTTTGGTAAACTATATAGCCAAACCATAAGACCTTACAATACTTTTAAAATATTAAAATAATAATTATAACATTAACCAAAATTAACATTTAACCTCTCGTTCTCCCACATATTTGAATCTCTCACACTATGAATATATCCTCTCTATAATATCCTTCATTATGTAGTGGTTCCATTTGTTTTTTCATGATTTGATTCCAGTTACTCAAAGTGATCTCTTTTTTATCTTCTATCTTCACTTCCACCGTCTTCTCTCTTGTTATTTCCCTTAGTTACCTATGTGTATTAATATATAAAATTTTAATTTTAGTTTTTAGGGTTTTGTGTCTTAGTTTGGTTTTGTGGGTTTCTTCCTTGCCTCCTTATAGTGGATTATTACCTCAAACTTGGAAAGCAATGATCCAAGAATGGTTTGTTCCATGTTTTAATTTTAATTTTAGAAACATTTTTTATTATTTCTTTTAATATATTTTTTAAATAATTAATTATAATTTTATATGATTATATAGAAAATTTATAGAAGAAATACATTTTACTTAATTTCAATTCAATACTATAGATTCTGTCTATTTAAAAATATAGTAATAAAAAGTTCTCACTTAATCTTGCACACTAAATTTATGATAAAATTAATGAATGAATTGTATAAAAGTATTTTATAACCTCTAAAGTTAATTTTTTTCTCCAGATTAATTTTCTAAAGGTTAACCGAAGTTTAATTGTTTTCTTAATTCTCAAAAAAAATCTATGTTCATAGAATGTTTTAAATACCTCATTATGTTATGTTCCCAGTTTTGAAGTCTATTTTATAATCATTATTTTTAAAAATGTGTATGAGGATAATTTGGAGATTTTTAAAGAAGTTTTTTTTGGTTAAAATACAATATTGGGATGTGATAGTGGTCTTATTTTTGTTTAAGAATGAAATTCTCCTTAGTATAGTACATTTTTGTTATATTTATTTTTGTAATGAATGAGGAGTCGTTACATGAAGGGTACTAAGGTGTGAGTATTTTATTATGGTTTAATTTTTTTAATTTGATATATATATATATATATATATATTTGTGTGTGTGTGTGTATTTATATTTGTACAATTTCTTATTACTATTTTAATTTGATCAAATATATTATATATATCATGGTAACCAAGTGTAGCTATAGGAATTTATGAGATCATGTGTTACACTATTTTAGGATTATACTCTAGAAAATAGACCTTAGTATAGATTTGGTCCCTCAATTTTTCTAGGTATTGTATGACTAGGCATTAGAGTGGTTGGATTGTATCGGGTGTGATACTATGAAGGGGATTGTTTAGTTTTTTTATAGATGTTACCTTGAGATCTATAGTATTACCATGGTCATTTTTACTTTGTTATATTATATTGGTTACATTTCCCTTATTTCTTTGACTGTATATCATAAATTATTTCTCATTTTCATTGTATCATTTTTATTGTCATTATTACTATTATGATTTCTCTTTGTAACCATTTCACAATTTTTTCAAAGAAAAAGGTGATTTAATTTTTTTAATAATAATTATTGTAAACTATCCCACTATTTTTTATACTTGGGTTCATTTAAATGTATTTTTTTTTTCAAAAAACGCATCATTTATCAACTAATTTCTCATGAACCACCTCTTTCAAATGGAATTTTTTTTGTCTTAAATGATACCACATAAAAAGGGAAACAAACTATTATTGGTTTAAAAAATTAAAAGGGAAAATATATGTTTATAAATTATAATTAAAACTATATTGAAATGGATATTTTTTTAATGGTTATGCATGGGGTCGGTTTATCATACTTATTATAATTTCTCATCATGATTATTTAAATTTCAAGTTCAGGTATAGATCTTGGTTTCTCTTAGAGCGTCTAAGGTTTTGGGAATGGAGGGTGGCCTCTTGGGTCATATATATATTTTCATAGGCTTTTGGTTTTATTTTCAATTTATATTGTATTTGTATTGGAAATTTTGGCCTTAATCATAATAGATATTGTTTTCATATTAATGTATCCATTTAGGTTTTTAGTTTTTTATATTTCACTTTAGTTGGTTTTCTTAATATTTTTTATTTCATGTTTCATTCTTCTTTATATAAAAATATTTTTTCTATTATCATGTGGACCTATGACACATGGAATGTTCATGAAGGATTTCTGAGAGGAAGTATATATTTAACATTTTTTATTGGGTGTAATCATTCCCATTATATTCACTTAGATTCCCTTTGAACTTTTCTCTAAACCGTGAAGATTGGGAACACCCCTTAGGACATGTCATGGGATGGCTCGAGTGCCCAATTCAAGGGTGGCCCATATGGACTCTTAATAAAATGGTATCTATTCCTATGTTATTATAATGACCTAGGTTCATGAGTGCAATTTATTATTTTGGATATAATATTATATTATATATAGGATTTTAAAAACATTGAGTTTATGTATGAAGAGGTGTTTGGCCAGCACTTTCAGTACCAATATTTGAGTTACCTTAGGATGTCACATTATGGGTATTGAATCACAAGTTTCCTTTATTTAGTACCAATTTATATAGATTCATGTTTATTGTGTTTTAATATTATTGGAGAATGATTATAAAGGTATTGTTTCCAAGGAAACCAAGGTCTCTATTTATAGGCTTCTCATCCTTAAAAAAATTTCTGCAATTCATCAAGAGTATTTATCCTGAATACATCCAGGTTTAAGGTATTTTGACAATAATTTTTTTAACCCCTCTCAATCCCTTTAAAAATAATCCACTCAAAATGTCAATGGAAATCATTAGGAAATTAAATTAAAAATAGTAATAATAATATTCCATAATTATTGAAGAGATAGGAATAAATTATCAATAATATTATTTTTCTGAATTTTAAAACAATTTGGATAATTAAAACACATTTAAAAATACTCATTAAAACTCCAAAATGATAAATTAAAAATATCTCAAAAAAATCCCACAACTTCATTCTATAAAATTAAATAATTGAAATTTAAACTTTTTTCTATTTTTTTAATATATTATAATAATAAAAATTAAATAAACTATATAAAACCCCATAAAAAGTTTGAATGAGTTTGTTAGACTACAACATGATTTTAGAAATAGTAAAAATCAAATAAATCATGTCAAAATAATAAATATGAAATATTTGAAATATTTAATGAAAGTTCATGAGAAAATGAAGGAAAAAATATAACTTCATATAAAAGTGTGTAAAATAATGTAATAATTCTTCACATAGATTATATATAATTAATAAGAATTTATAAAATCGTTAAAAAAACCAATAGTGTATATTACCATGGAACAGATAAAAATACCAAGAGTATTGAAAATATAGTAAACTCAGGAAAATTAGAATTTTATACCAATATAAGGGTCAAATACCTTGATGTGTAAAGTTACAACATAATTTAATGACAATATATAAAGATAACCTACACTTTTCATAATATATATAACATGCGAAAAGGAAAAGAGGAAATTGCATGTGCTAAGTTAGATATTCATACTATATAATGGTAAAAAAGAGTTATGTTAGGGTAAAAAAATTTATATGTTATGTAATGGTATAATAGAGTTTTGTAAAGGTATGAAAGCATTTGTATATCCTGTTTAAGGGTATATCCATGCATGTGTAATGGTAAATAATAATTAACAAATCATCTATATGTATAAAACATGATTTATTTAAAGGTAAAAAAATCCATATATTGTGTAAGGATAAAGCGAAAAAAGCATGCATTGCATAAGGGTTCCTTTCATCTATGTAAGGGAAATAGATTTTATAATAAGCTTCATAAGGGTATATTCTTATATGCATTAAGGTAAAATCAATGTTCTGTAAGGATAAACAAAATATTATATATGATGTTTAATGGTAGAAATAAGTTATGTAAGGGTGTATATAATACTATATGAGTTTTTCAAGGGTAAGATAAAATTATATGTAAATGTAAAAATATAGTTATAATGCTCATGTAAGGGTAAATAAAAATAAATAAAACTTATATACAGGTAAAAACTGACACTAGAAATTTATGTTTTCATAGGATTCAACCAAAAATGATTATATAGACTAATAAGAATAATAAAAATAAAAATAAATAACTAAAAGATAATTAAATTCAATAAATAATAAAATTATGGATAAAAATAATATATGTAATTATAAAAATAATAAATAAATAAAAACAAAGTAATAAATAAATAAATATTATTATTCATAAAAAATAAAATAATAACTATTTTACTAAGTAAATATAAACAAAATAATTAATAAATAAATAATATAGTATTTTCAGCTATCAAAAAAATAAAATTGGTCTAATGTCCACTATAGCAATCTCTCCCTTTTTGATAATTCAAAACAAAATTTAAACATAAAAATTTCTCCCCTTTTTTATAATTGATAAAATAACCTTAAAATATGAAAATAATTTATCCCAATTTTTGAAATAAATGATGAAAAAATATCCTTTTTTCAAAAACATTTTCTCCCAAAATATAATATTTGAATCATAAGAAAATACACTGCCACTAAATTAAATAAATATATAAAAAATAGATAGCTCCATCTAAATTAATTCTTCTTAAAAAATTATAAAAGGTTCCTTGAAAAAAATTAGACTAAAGGGATCATAGACATTAAGAATAAAATAAATAAATAAAATACATTTAAAATTAGATATTTTAAAAAACAATTTTCATTATTAAATATGGATTTAATAAACCATATAAAACAACTCAAGAGTGTCAAACCAAGTGTGTCGTAAGGTAAACTCACAATTCCCATGATGGAGAAAGGGTTTTCTAACAGAATCAATAATATTTTGTATAAAACCATAGAAGAATCTATGGAAAAACCACATTCACTTGTTTGAATCAAGACATGAATGTTTTTCTTGGAGTATCATACTCACACAACATTCTCCAAAATTATAAAAAGTTTTGTAAAAACATTTTTTAATAAAATTAAATATTAAATACATATTTTAAAAAAAGTTAAAAATAAAAATAAAAATAAAAACTTCCCATAAATTCCATGATATTAAAAGAATTTAAAAAAATTGAAATTGGAAAAGATAACAACATTTGAAAAATATTAAAAAAAATAAAATATTAAAAATAAGGAAAGAAAATATAAAAAACCAATTAATTTCAATAAATCTAAAAATAATATAATAATTATAGGGTGTGAAAAGTTAAAAGAACTGAGAAAATAATAGGGAAAAAAGAAAGTGTAAGAATAAAAATTTGGAGAGATAAAATCTAAAATAGTTTCCCTACTTATTTTGAGAATTAAATAAAAGATGATAGATGATATTTTGAAATAATATTTAATAGAAAAATTAAAATAAAAATAAAAAAGAATCATATTATCATGAATATTAAGGTTTATGTTCAAATATTCTCCAATAATGAAAGAGTTAGGGTCGCCTTCACTGGGAACATAAACAATAAGATCAAGGTGGGAAAGAGTTGTTAAATCACATCAAAAAGTTAAAATACCAATTTTTAAGAGAATCCCAAAATTAATGAATCATTTAAAATTGGTGTAAAATCCCTTAAATAAATAATTTAAAGGTCATTTTGGTATCCTTTAGGTTTTGATAACATCAACACAAGATGACTTAGGCATGATAACAAATTTAGGTTCAAAAATATTTGATAATAATGATTTTGGAACCCAAATTTATTTAGAATTTTGAGATACATTTGAATAAATATGGATAAATTTAAGTGATACATATCTAGGATTTTTCTAATTATACCCATAGATAATATAAATATATTTACGATAATACTTACAAAAAATTATTTTGACAAATTCCTTTTAAAAATTAGGTCATTTTTGAAGAAATGATATCATCTTATAAAAAGTAAAAATAATTCTTATTTATTTTAATGCATTTTGTACCAAGAATCATATTAAGAGATAAATCACCTTGGGTGAATTTTGAAATAGATCTTTTTCAATCCTTGATTTATTTTTTGAAAACATAAACATTTGTTTGATATGTTAATTTCAAAATAAATTCATCCTTTTATATTAAAATTTGATCTATTTCATTATAAATAATATTTTTCCAATTACGAACATATGTATATTTTATTTAAATATTTGAATATTTTAAAATATTTTCTTAAAAACTCTAATTTATTAATTAGACAAAAAGGAGTTTGATGTAGAGAATGAATAAGAGGAGGAAGATGAATGAGAAGGAGACTGGTAATTAACGTCTTAACTTACCTCTATTTTATCCATGAATAATTTTAGAGTTCTATTTCTAGTTTCATAATTTGACATTGAATCATCGATAGCACTCTATGTTGAGACTTTTAGAACCTTTTTACCATGCTCATAATGTTTAATCATTTCGTTTAAGGGAAAATTTGGATTGATGTGGGTATTCTTTTTTAAACAAAAGCATGTTAATTCTAGAACATAAATTCAGTATTTATTTATGTACAACTGATTTATTTCATAATCACCATCAATTTTGTAATATTTTCCATTAATTTTATTTTAGTTTATGGTCTCTATTAAATATTTATATTCTAGGGATTATTTTGCAAATTCATAAGATGTTTCTAAAAGATTCATAATTTTATGAACCATTTTGAAAAAGTAAATAAAATATAATTAATATATATTTAAGCAAAAATATTAAATATAACAATATTTTCTATCAATTTCAAATAGTTATATGTCATTTGGAGTCCAATTGTGCTTTGAATTATTTTAACTTTTTAAACCATGCATAACAATTATATAAGTAGGATAACTAATATAACAAGAAATGTTGACAGTAAATCCTTTAAATAGTAATAATCAATGTTGTAAAAAATAATAGCTTCCAAATAATATTACGTTAAAAAATCATGCTTTTAAATCGATTATGATTTAAAGAATTAAAATAAAAACAATTTTGAAATCAAGAAGATTTATGATAAAAACACTATTTACAAATTTGATTATAATGGCCCGTAAATTACATATATTGATTTTACTTCAAAGTTGAAGAATATTCATTAGAAAATATAACAAAGCCACGATAGTACCATATAAGTATAGTTTCATTAGAAAATGGGAAATATAAAAAACTGGTTCATAAGACATCTTCATTATCTCCAACTCATTTCATTCTAACTAGAACCCTTTTTGACATATCCTACTTAATACCATTCTTCATGACCCGGGGAAAAGAAGAATTTTAAAGGGTGAGCTCAGATTCTCAGAAATGGTAAACAAGGGAAATATCAATCATATCATAAACCTAATACATAAAGACATAATATTTGAAAATATTATCCTGTATATGAAAGATCATGACATCTTTCTAAGGGATAAATCATAAATCTTCATAAGAATCAATGAACATAATCCCAAAATTCATAACATAAGACATGAAGTTTTTTGGAATATATATAATCATAGAAAATCATTTCATATTAGTCAAGGTACATTCCAAATACCATCATAATGGAAAAAGTCCATTACTGAACTGGGGTTACTTGTCATTCTGACCATGTATTACTAAAATAGATTTATTTCCCATCATATTCATGTTTATCTAATGAGATATAAATCATTACCCAATACATTGGAGGTAAATATATGTTCCACCAATCTCATAATTAACTCATTCATACATGTTCCAAAAAAAACATAAATCATTCATCATAGCATAATTAAAGGAATAAAAAGGGTTTCTTAAATATCATTCCATCATAATCCATATAAAAATAATAGATTTCATAAATATAATCTCATCATAAAAAAATAAAACCACAGCAATAATGGGGAAATTATACTTGAAAACATAACCCTATTAAATAATTACTTCTTCAATGGAAAATAATCTTAATATTACACTTGAACATAATTCATGAGGAAAATATCATTTCTTCAAAAAAAATTATACTTTTCTCAAAATGCCAAAAAAATTTAATAGAAAAGAATTTATTTGAATATAAAATTGGAATATTATATAGTATGCTAAATGGAAATAGGTAATTATAAAGGTGTAAAAATTATTTCACGTCATGTAAGTTAAAAAAATTCTCCTCATACTCTTGCTGGAAAAGTCAAAATATACCTCGCATCAAATAACAAAAAAATATTCCTTTCATTACATTTAAAAAAAATTCACCAATCGGTAAAATTTAATTTAAACAATTTTATAATAATATAAATAATATTACATATTTAGTAAACATGAACTTGGATGATAAATATACCCCAATAAAAACATTTGTATAAATAATCTTAGATAATAATGAGACTGTGAAATTATCCCTTACCTTAGGTATAATATCCTTTGTATATATCAGAACCTCTTATATAATGATTTAAATAATTTCATTGACTTTTTAAATGATCATTGTAATTTTTATGATATCATATATGATCATATTATCATCCGTTTGTTGTTAACATTTCATTGTTACTTATTATTCAGATATTAACTACTTTATGTTCTTATGCATGTTTTGTCGAATAAGTTATGTATCTCATTATTAGGTCATATTTATATCATTAAAAATTATATTAACATAATATATACCATATTTATTGTTTTATTAAATTTATATAATCATTCTATAATGAATATCATGTAGAATGAATCGCATTGCGTCATAGGGGTGGTAAGCCATACACACATATGAGTGACGATATCATTGCTATATTTGTTGAATGGTGTTGAAATTGATGTTGTATAATATTTTAGAATTAATATCATGTTATAATAATCATATATAGTTATTATTTCCATCATTATAACCATCCAAGAAAGGTGTTGGTGAAAAAAATATTACACCATGGTGTGGAGATGGTAAGTTATACGTATGCACACAGAGTGATTTTATTTTTTGTAGGATGGATTGAAGGTGGAATATGGTTGTTTCAAAATTATAATAAAATTTAAATATATAATTGATACTAGATTTTTTAACTTATAATTAAATAACTCAGTACTAGTAAGTATTAGAAGAAAAAAGTTTGAAAGAATCGGTAGAGGAGATTACCTCTTCTTCAATGTTCTTCCTCAAAGTCTACTCTTAGAGAACTAGAGTTTGTCTTTGAAGAAGAAAAGAACCTATATATTGTAACTATGGATGTTGATAATGGAAACAGATAGGGTAAGTCTGAGCTTGAAGGCTCAAAGTGAAGTGAAGAGGTGAGGGAGTATGTGCCTTTTTCATAATTGAGGTGAGGGGCACTTTTGGGATCTCCAAATACATTAATTTAATCTAAAATAAAATCATGACAAAAAACCTCCCAAATCTCCCAATTTAGAAATGATATGATATAGGATTTAAATATAATCAAAAAATAAATTTTAGATACTCTTTTATATCAATTTAAGCATTATAATTTTATATAACACTTATATATTCTATTTAATTTTAATTAAGATAAAGAATATTTCAATATTAAAAGGGTAATATATTTACTTATTTGATGTAAATTATACCATAAATAAGTACCATAGAACATTTTAGACCATATAATAATTATTATATATTTTTTAAAAATGTTTTCTGATTTTTAAATAATTTAATAAAACATTATTTTCACAAACAGTCGATAGTATCAATTTTGACATTATTCAATTCATTGATTTTTAAAAATATTAATATAACAAGTTAACTTCTAAAAAACTATTTTATTATATTCATAAGATGCCATGATAATATATAAAATTAATTTTACATGTTAATTGATCCAAATTATATATTATTTAATAGTTTTAATAACATTTATTTGATATATCCATTAATAAAATAATTACTACATCACTCTTTGGTAATTATTTAGTGTACTTATTTAGTTAATAAAAATTAAAAAAATACTAGAATGAATATATATCTTTTATATTTAATAATAATATTATTAGTCAAATTTATATTTTGGAAAATCCAGTATTAAAAATGTTAAACTTATTAAATTATGAAAGTCACATCTTTAACATCACTTTATATAAAATAATATAAGCGCCACAATCTTTTCTATTAGGACCCAAATGGTCAGTAACTAGACCTTTGGATGGTTATGGAAAAGTTATACTCAACCAATAATATTTGGTAAATTTTTTGGGAATTTTTATGTTTATTAATATTTTAGTAGAATTTTTTTTTGATTTTTCATCAATTAATTAATTTGTTATATCATCAAAGTATAAGTTATTAAGGTAACTATTTATTTTATAAATTTTTTAAATAAATTACCATGATAAATAAAAAACATTTTAGATTTAAAATTATTATTTACAATATAATTTATATTCTATATAACCTTATATAAAAAATTATTTAGTTATTAAAATTTGAGTGAGACATAATTAACTTTACTTTAAATAAAATAAATTAAATATCCTAATCTCATCCAAGTGACTTCTAAAAAACACAATTTCGACCCAAGAATGATTTAGTTCAAAACAAACTCATCCAATGTTATTAATACAAGTGTTATAGAAATTTTATAATAGTATTATTACCCTTAATTACCTGTTTTACCCTCTTATCGTATTAATAAAAATT
Organism: Viscum album; assembly: GCA_963277665.1. Lineage (NCBI taxonomy): Eukaryota > Viridiplantae > Streptophyta > Magnoliopsida > Santalales > Viscaceae > Viscum > Viscum album. The sequence continues at coordinate 1,999,216,718 of OY728151.1, forward strand.
ACCAAAGACAATATTTATAATGCCCAAAAAAATATTTACCAAATTTCGACCTAATGATTCCAAAAAAGGAATCTATTTTTAAAAATTCAAAACAAAGAATTTGTAGTAGTTAATTTAAAATTAATCCCATTGTCAGAAAGAAAGAATGAGTTTTAAAAGTTAAAAACATTACAAAATATTGAAATGTTTTTACATTTGAATTCAGTTTAAAATTAATAATAATGACATACATTATATTGAATGATAAAATTATATTATATTTATACTTTAAAACAATTAAATATTTTAAATTAACCATATAAATTATTTCAATGAAAAAGGTTTTTTTCAATTAAAATTTAGTGTATTTGTAATATTCATCAAAATTTGAAAGTTATCAGGAAAATATTAAAATTTCAACCAAATTAAATTTTTATATCCTACTTCTAAATAAAACTTTTATTTCTTTATATAAAAATTATTAATGGGACAAAATCATAATTTTAAATCGGTTCTCCATTAAATGGCAGAAAATTGCCCTTTTGAAAATATAGGTTTATATATATCAAATAGGATTTATTCATACTCGATGAAAAAAATATCTATTGGATAAATATTTTATTAAGTATAAAACAAATATATATTATTAATTTAATTTAGTAATATTATTTCCCTCAATTTATTGATAAAAATATAAATATATAATTGATTTATATTTTTACCTAAATAATTAGAAGAAAATGACATCACCATATATTTTCATAATTTAGTTATATTTATTCCCACTAACCTAAAATATAGGTTTAAATAGTCATTCTATACTAAGGTCATCTCGCAGTTGGTTTAAACTCATGATTGCGTGCAATAAAAGTTATTAAAGAATTAAAATTATTTAGAGAAAATATTTCATAAAAATATCATGGGCGTTACATTGATACTAAATGATGGTATCAAGATAAAATATATTTTCCAAAAAAAATTAAAATAAGGGAAAAGTAACCCTTTTATATGAAATGGGGGTTAGAGATTGGTAAAATTGAAGGAGATGGTGAATTTCCCTTTAAAAAATTAATGGAAAACTGCCTAATTTATGAAATAATCTTTTTAAAATATTTAAGAAATTAAAAAAAACAATCAAAGTTGTATGCATAAAGAAATATTAAAAAATAATAATAAGAAGAAGAAGAAAAATTAATATTTATTTGACAATAAATTTATTAATTCCATTATATGATTGATTAAAAAATTTAATAAAAGAATGATTGAAAGCAATAAATAATTGAATATACATAAAGTAAATGAGGAAATATATTTGATAAGGAAGTTTGAAAATAGTACACCAATGGGTACCCCTATGTAATACCCCAAGCTTCTATGGGATTATTCTCTTTGAATAATACAATAGCCGGCGCTGTAAGCAGCCCCGAGTTCTACTACATCCCGACCAATCAAACAAGCCGTTTAAAAAGAAGTTATGAATAGTAATACCCAATTTTTGAAAAATTTTAAATTTTATTTTTCAAAATGGACTTCATTTTTGGTTTCATAATATCATAATTTTCTTAGGGTGAATTTTTCATACTTTTTAAATAACTTTCATATTTTAATGAATAGAGAAAAATACTAAATTTTAATTAAAAAACTTCTTTAATCAAAATAATTTATAGTGTTAAATTATACATTTGAGTGGTTTTAATGTATCATTAGACTATATTTTTATCATCTAATATAATTTATTTCATTGTATGTAATTTTAAATTTAAATTGCATATAAACACATGTCAATCTTTTGATAGTTTTAACTTCTTAAAAATCTACTTTTTGGTTTTGACAAAAGAAATTAATTTTAAATTAATTATTGCTACTTCTGTGTTTTGAATTCAGAAAATTGGATTCCATATTTGGAATCATAATTTCAAAATTGTGTAAATATGTACCTTTTATTTTTTTGTATATTATGAATAGTAACTTCAGCAATTATTTTATTTACCATGGTTAAAGGGTAAATCTGGTAAATTAGGGTACAAAATAATATTATAATAATGTTAAACTACCCTAACACATGTCCTAATATTATTTTATGAGATATTTCCGACCATGGGCTTCCTCAGGTTGATTTTGGGACCTCATGGATCCACTTGGATGTGAAAATGATATTTTATAAGAATTAATTTAAATTATAGAAAAATATAACATAAACATGTATCTTTCACTAAAAAAATTATATGAGGTTATATAATTGATCTTTTTGACAATAAATAGTAATTATAAAGCTAATAATTTTTCCTACATGATATTTTACTTATAATATTTAGACATAAAATAAATATATTTATTTATGACACAATAATGATGCAGTATTTTCCTTATTAATGAAAGAATCAAATAAATGATATTATAGATATTAACATAAATATTATAAGAACCCTGCCCCTACCTCATTGTCTTGAGGAGGCGGTGGGGGCTACTAGGCCTTAAGTGACATTCCCAAGATGCCAAAGGCAAGCAATAAATGTTGAGGGCTTCAAGATCAAGTTGGGGAACGAGTTTCCCTTAAAAAAACCAACCAAACCATCCACTAAAAGCCACTATATGATCCATGTAAATTCAATTACCCAACCATGCATTCCCAAAAGGAAACCAAGTTATTCCACAAAACAACTAAAAACCAATACAACTAGACATGTCCACACAACATCAGAGTACACTGCGGAAACTAAAAAACCAAACACCACAAGACATGACACCACCACAGCTCCACGCCAAGCTCCAAGCTCCAAGCTCCACCAACGGATCGCAATGCTCCACTAAAGGAGGGTGAGGCCTTACCTTTTCCCACATCACGGTACACAACATCTGCAAAGACACCACGGTTCCAAATTAGGGGGTGAGTACTAAAACTCAGTAGGATTTCCCCAAATCACTTCCCTATACACACCACTAGGATAAAACTGTTAGTACATTTATATAAAACAGTTTATATATATTAAATAACAATTTCAACCATTTTCGTAATCCAAACATTCCCTTACCAAGACATCACATCCAAACCAAGCAACCAAGGGAAAGAAAAATAACCAGCCACAAACCATTCCACCATTTATATGTTAGCACAACAATTCCATCTTGCAATGCAATGAACAAAAAACAACCAAACAACCAAACGGTGGAACTTCCGTCCAACCCGTTCACCCATTCACACTTAGGGGAACTTCTCATCCACTTTCCATCGATGGTGGCCCTTATGTCCACTATCCATCCCCATTTTATTGTGGTACATCCCGCCACTTCCGCACAACACTCCAAATAATCCATACCAAGCATAGAAACCACCTAGGTCACAACCACATGCAATCAACCAATTCTGTTTCATATCAATCCATTTCAATAAATCATCCATTTATTGAAAACCATTTTCCATGAAAAACAAAATTTCAATAAAACAACCATTTTTATTGAAAACACTTTCCATAAATTATTTTCAAAAATAAACCATAGCATCCCATTTTAAAATCTAAATTTTAGAATCCTCAAGAATAGCATTTCACCATAAAACCCCCTTTTTCCAAATATCCCTAAAACATCCCCAAAGTATTTCCAATCAATTTCGCATAACAATTCACAATTAATTTTCAGAACAACAATTAATTGTAACAACGGACCACAAGTTCTAATCACGTGGAGTCGATAGAGAAGCCACCTACCTTTAGGGTTCCTAAGAAAACGACCCACAAACAACTGCACCTCCAAACCGGCGAATGCACCACTGAAACCTCTCTAGATCTCCTTCCCTAACCATTAAAAGCCTTAAAATTAACATACAAGGAAAACCCAACCCTATATCTACACCTAAAAAGTGTAGATCTAGAAAACCATGAAAGAGAGGGATGTGGATCTATAGGAAAACAGATGAGAAGCAAGAGGAGAGACTTACCCGGAAGCAATCACCTTCAAACCACCTTGAATCCTCTTTGAAACGCTTCCAAAATGAGTGGGAGAGCACCCTTAACCCCTGAGAACCCAAAATCTTGAGTGAGGGTCGAGTGGGGGGAATATTGGAGTGAAATAATGCAATAACAAGTGATCCAGGAACTTATAACCCTAACTTTAAGTGGCCACACGGTTAGCCCACACGGTTTGGCAAACCGTGCACTAACCGTACGCACGCCACTACCTCAAGAGCCAAGCACCGCATGGTTTCCTCGCACGGTTTGGAAAAGTGTGCACAGGCCATGTGAGTCCTACTGTCTCGAGAACAAGGGTCCATACGGTTTCATGGGGTACCCGCACGGTTTCCACTAACCGTGCCCAAACCGTGCACCCCTTTAAAGGCCTCCAAACTCATCCAAAACCATTCCAAAATATCACAACCTCTTCTCAACTCATCCCATGCACTTTAAAAACATAAAGATGCATAAACAAATTCCACATACCTAAAACCAGTGGTTCTACATTCTCCCCACCATTGGACTTTCCGTCCTCGAAAAGTAGTGAACCAGCCCTTTGCCGAAAGAGCTCGGGCCACTGCTCGACCATATCTTTCTCTCGCTCCCAATTATCCACTTTAATATGACCATGTTTCCACAAAACATGAACAAAACTGATGATTTTACCATTCAAGACTTTCTATTGCCTATCCACAACCCACACTGGCACGTGCACCAATGAAGCATCCAGTTCTATCTCAACATGATCCCATCGAATCACATGGTCACGATCCAGCTGATACTTTTTCTACTGTGAGATATGAAACACATTGTGCACCGCACTAAACCTTGGTGGCAAAGAAAAATGATAAGCCACCTCATCAACCTGCTCAAGAACCTCAAAAGGTCCAATATACCTCATAGATAGCTTTCCCTGCTTTACAAACTGACGATGTCCCAACCTAGGAGAGATCCTCAAGAACACATGATCACTCACCTTGAAAGACAACGGCCGTCGACGATTATCCACATACGATTTCAGACAACTTTGAGCCATCTCCATTCTCTTTCTGATCAACTTGATCTTCTCCATATTCTCCTGGACAAGGCTCGGTCCAACCATCGACGACTCACCCATTTCCACCCAACATAGTGGAGAATGACATGGCCACCCATACAATGCTTCAAACAGAGCCACCTATATGGATTCCTGATAACTATTATTGTAAGAGAACTCAACCAATGACAAGTCATCCTCCCATGAGCCACCAAAATCCATGACACAAGCCCGCAAAATATCCTCCAAAGTTTGTATCATCCTCTCAGATTGACCATCCGTCTGAGGGAGATACATCGTACTCATCATCAACTGTGTTCCAAGGGATTTCTGTAAGGATTTCCATAAACGAGATGTAAAACTCATATCTCTATCTGATACAATCAAAACTGGAATACCATGCCTCTTTACCACCCCCCGGATATAGATCTTGGACAGATCCTCCACCGTATGAGATTCACGAATCGGAATGAAATGGGTCGACTTCGTTAGCCGATCCACTATCACCCAAATGGTATCGTGCTTCTTGACCATTCTTGGGAGACCTGTGACAAAATCCGTCGCTATCTACTCCCACTTCCAAATAGGGATTGGTAAAGACTGCAACATTCATGCCAGCCTCTATTTCTGTGCCTTGACCTGCTGACAAGTCAAGCGTCTCGAAACAAACTCAGCCACACATCTTTTCATACCTTCCCACCAGAACTGCACCTTCAACGCTTTATACATTTTCTGAATTATAGGATGAACATCCCACCTGGAATGATGATACGCCCTAAGAAGATCCTCCTGACAAGAAACTGGTACAATCATACGATTCTGAAAACAAAAAAAACAGAATCTCTATTCAGTTTCCAACCCTCAATGGTCTCCCCACCATTGAGTCTTGGCCCCATAGTCAGACACTCAGAATATGATATTTGTGCCTCTCTAACCAGGACAACCAAGTCAGGAATCAACAAAACCAGGAAGAAGACTACTCTATCACCCTGTACCTCACATTCCAACCACATATGAGCTATAACCAACATCAACTGCCACTGGTCTGATTCCTGTTTCACCACTTGAGGATATGATTTTCTACTTACTGCATCCTCCACCGAATTTCCCTTAACCAGTGTGTATACTAAGTCAAAACCAAACATCTGGGGATATTCCATCCATCTCTTTTACCTCAAGTTCAAATACCTTTGTTAGAAAATGTGTTTGAAGCTCTTATGATCTGTATATACCATGAATTTCTCACCGAAGAGATAATGATGTCACACTTTCAAAGCATGGACCACTACTGCCAACTCCAAATCATGAGTTGGGTAGTTCTTCTCATGAACTCTCAACTACTGTGAGCCATATGCAACCACATGATTCCCATGCATGAGAATTCATCCCAACCCTGATCTCGATGCATCGCAATACACCACGTAACCTTTTCCTGATTCTCGAAAAACCAATATTGGTGCTGATGTAATGCGACACTTTAACTCTTCGAAACACTGTTGACACTATTCATTCCAATGGAATGGAACATTATTTCTTTCCAAATATGTCATCGGCGAAGCCAAACATGAAAAATCACGAACAAAGCACCGATAGTACCCAGCTAGACCAAGGAAACTCCATATATCAGACACATTCTTTGGCGGTTTCCATGAGAAAATAGCCTCTATCTTTTCTGGATCCACTGAAAAACCTCTTTCAGAAATCACATGGCCAAGAAAATGAACTTCGTGTATCCAAAAGTCACACTTTGACAACTTGGAATACAACCGATGATCCCTCAAGATCTCTAGCACTATCTCCAAGTGCTGCTCATGCTCCACCCTTGTCTTTGAATACACCAGAATATCGTCAACAAACACCACCACAAAGGAATCCGGATATCTCTGAAATATCCGATTCACCAATTCCATAAACACCGATGGCACATTCGTTAGACCAAAGGGCATGACCACATATTCATAATGGCCATATCTACTTCTAAAATATGTTTTAGAAACATCCTCCTTCCTCACCCGCAATTGATGATATCCCGACCTCAGGTCGATCTTGGAGAACCACTGGGCTCCCCTCAACCAGTCAAACAAATCATCAATTCATGGAAGTGGATATCTATTCTTTATCGTAACTTGGTTAAGTCTATGATAATCAACACATATCCTCAAGGTTCCATCCGCCTTTTTCACAAACAACATCGGCGCTGCCCACAGAGATGTGCTAGGCTTGATAAAAACTTTGTTTTCTAACTCTTCCAACTATATTTTCAATTCCCGCAATTCAGTAGGTGTCATTCGATAAGATGGAAGTGAGATAGGACTGGTCCCCAGAAGAAGATCAATCATAAACTCCACTTCCCTTACGGAAGGTAACCTAGAAAATTTTTCAGGAAAAACATCCATGAACTGATCCACCACTACTGGAAGAACACTCTTCTCAACACCGTCTACCGATTCCAACAAAAACACTGCCAACTGATACGAAAATGTACCCACTTCTGGTGCCAAAAAATCCATTTCACCATGCCTTTCATGATTATATCCTCTAAAGATATTTATAATGCCATTGTGTGTCGTAAAAGCCATTGTCCATGCATCACAGTCGATGTGGGCTATAAATTCCACCTTCCAATCCATTCCCAGGATTACATCATACCGATCCAACTCAATCATTAAGAAATTCTACACTATCTCAACCTCGCCCACAACGATACAACATTCTCTACACAAGAAGGCTTGACAATCTCTTCGACCCAGAGGAGTTTGAAGTTTCGAAACTGAGGTCATCATTTCTACCCTTAAACCCAGCAAATCAACCACATGTGCAGCAATAAAAGAGTATGAAGCACCCGTATAAAACAACACTTGCATCAAGGTAGAATTTAAAAGAATAGTCCCTCGCACCGTGGATGGTCCCGACTGATCATCCACCACAACCTGCTCAGCTCCAAACACATGTTCTCTTGCCACACTCTTCTCTTTATTGCTCTGCTCAGGCATCGTGGTATTCTGAGAATCATCCTGACCCACTTTACTCTGCTAATGAGGGGTATGATATTGTCCCCATCCCATTGAAGCATACAATGTCTGCGATCCCTGAGGAGTTTCATGTGCACCCGACCTTGGATCATTCCGACAATAACGCTGCATATGCCCCATATTCTTACAATTATGACATGCTCAAGGTTGTTTCCTGCAATCCCTCTTGATGTGGCTCGTCAAACCACACTGAAAACATCCCAACTTACTCTGGGGCTTCGGAGGAAGATGTATCGATCCTTCAGTCAGATTATATGACATATACCCACCCTAGGAATAAGTGTCCCTCCTTCGCTTGAACCCAATATTAGAGTTCCCACTATTCCCCAAGGGTACCACCATGCTTCCTCCACCATGAGTGCCCAAAAAATCCCGCTCAGCCACCAAGGCTCTATTCACCATCTCTATGTAATCATCTATTCAAAGTTCGGCTCAGGTGTGGTTTCGCTTCATCGGTTCTGGTGTGGCAGCGTCTGGATCTCGGCTCGGCGGGGTTGGAGCGGCTCAACGACGGCTCCAGAGTTCTCTGGAGCGGCTCGTCATCGGCTCCGTAGTGGCTTGGGGGAGGGGAGGATCTCGTCTCGGAGGCGGTGAATCGTCGACGACTTCGGCGTGGTCCTGGTGCGGCTCGGGCTGGCTCCGGCTCTCTCGACTTGGCGACGACACGATCTATCGACGGTCCGGTGGTCTTTTCTCGGCTCGGTGATGGCGTGTTCAGCATGCTCCGGCGGCGATGGGAATCATTTTTTTGGTGGCAAGGCTTCGGATTTGTTGGGGCTAGGCGTTGGATTCTGGATTCGAGTTCGGATCTTGGTGGTCTACAGGTTTTGCGCGTGTTCTAGTAGACCTCGAATCTACTCTGAAGCCTCTCGGAGGGGGAGTTCGGATGGAGAACTTCGGTCTCGCAACGACACGGTATCAGAGGCGTGATGGGGTTCAGCAGCAGTCGGTGGCTCCGTTCTGGTCATGATCTACAGATCTGGCTGGATCCGTGAGCCTCGTCGTTGACGGGATCCGTTGCGAGCGGCGGGCTCTACCGGCGGTCGTTCCTACGGGTCCGGAGGCGCGTCGCGGCGGTCTGTCGCGCTGGTGGATTAGGTGTGGTGATGCGGTGAGCGTCGACCTAGGGTTGATGGTTTGGTTTCAGCACCCGTGTGGGTTTGGGTGGTCGTATCTCCGCAGTGACAACTTGGACTTGGTCCGCTGGGTCTTCTGGTTTTGCCTTCGGGTTGTGTTTTTCCTCATATGGTGTCGTTGGTCACTTGTCATGGGTTTTGCCATTGGGATCTTATGTTTTGGGTAGTGTCTCTGATTGGGATTTGTCCAACTGGGCCTGTGGGCTTGTTATGGGTTTTACCTTACCCATTCCAAAAGGTTTTACTGTCCTTTTTCTTTTCTTTTAATAAAGGGGCTTGACCCCAAACCTTTCTGATCTATACACAGTACTTCTATATTTGAACGAATTTCTTTCCCTAACCCTGACCTCAAAGATCCTTGCCTTCAATGACGTGCTACCCGCCACCTCGGGCGCATACCTCACTAAGTTCATAAACTTAGCTTCATACTCCATCACAGATGTCACCTCTTGCTTCAAACTGAAGAAATCATTTGTGCTCTGAAATCTAAACATATGTGGGTATAATTGTTTGTTAAAAAATTACTCAAAGCCTTCCCACATCATACCCTGGTCCGTCCCCGCTTGGACTACCAACTCCCACCATTGAAGGGAAAGATCTTCCAACATATACGTGGCCAGCTTCACTTTCAGCTCTACCGGCGTTCCCAAGAACTCAAAGATCTTGTTCATTCTATTCAACCATACTTTTGCCTTTCCGGCTCTGAATCAACCCTGATGATGGGTGGATTCTGACTTTGAAACTGAACTGCATGATCTATATGCCTCAGTTTATCTATTTTATTTCCACTTCCCTCAGCTTGGAAAGCTTTCAATATACATTGCACTAGCTACTGGTTCACCAGAGGCTCAGGTGCTACCATATTCTCAGAAGCCTCCTCCAGTTGGTCTCTACAATGCCTACCCGGTTCCATTTCTATAAACAAAAAACAAAAAACCATGAGTCTCAATTCAGTAGACATCACGAAATCCCATTTCAAATCACATTACACAACACTATCACAACAAGGATTTCCACCAGTTCACATTTTTCCACATGTTCCATGTTTCACCATTTTGAAAACCAAACCATTTTCAAAATACCAATTTATTCACATTACAATTTCACATATTCTTATCACATCATAAATCATTATACCCCAATGAAATATGAATCCTAGAGGGAAGTCATTTCTACCATGCATGTCATGCTCATCTCATTGTCTACACCCACGATAATGAGATATCCAATGCCTATAAGTGTCTCCAAAACACTTACGTACCCAACTCCCTGGTAACTATAATTTCAGAATAAAAGGGTTAGATACATCATTTTATGCTAAAAATTCCATGTTCCAACATTCCTATGCCTTTCTACCATCCCAACTCAAGGAGTATACCACAACGAATGTCAACACAAAATCTGCGAATCAACTCCAAAGGACCGAACAAACTGATACCACTTGTAACACCCTGCCCCTACCTCATTGTCTTGAGGAGACGGTGAGGGATACTAGGCCTTAAAAGAAGTTCCCAAGATGCCAAAGGCTAGAAATAAATGTCGAGGGCTTCAAGATCAAGTTGGGGAATGATTTTCCCTTAAAACAAAACCAACAAAACCATCCACTAATAGCCACTATATGATGCATGTAAATTCAATTACCCAACCATGCATTCCAAAAAGGCAACTAAGTTGTTCCACAACACAACTCAAAACCAATACAACTAGACATGTCCACACAACATCAGAGTACACTACGGAAACTAAACAACCAAAGACCACAAGCCATGACACCACCACAGCCCCACGGCAAGCTCCAAGCTCCAAGATCCACCAAGGGATCACAATGCTCCACTAAAGGAGGGTGATTCCTTACCTTTTACTACATCACAGTACACAACATCTGCAAAGACACCACAGTGCCAAAGCTGGGGGTGAGTACTAAAACTCAGTAGGATTTCCCCAAATGACTTCCCTACACAATCCACTAGGATAAAACCGTTGTCACATTTATATAAAATAGTTTATATAATTTAAATCACAAGTGAAACCATTTCCATAAGCCAAACATTCCCTTACCAAGCCATCACACCCAAACCAAGCAACCAAGGGAAAGAAAAATAACCAGCCACAAACCATTCCACCATTTATATGTTAGAACAACAATTACATCTAGCAAAGCAATGCACACCAAATAACTAAACAACCAAACGGTGGAACTTACGTCCAACCCATTCACCCATTCACTCTTAGTGGCACATCCCGCCCACTTGCCATCGATGGTGGCCCTTCCGTCCACTATCCACCCCCTTTTAATTGGGGTACATCCCGCCACTTCCACACAACACTTCAAACAATCCAAACCAAGCATACAACCCACCAAGGTCACAACCACATGCAATCAACCAATTCCATTGCATATCAACCCATTTCAATAAATCATCCATTTATTGGAAACCATTTTCTATGCCAAACAACATTTCAATAAAACAACCCTTTTTATTGAAAACCCTTTCCATCAATCATTTTCACAAATAAACCATAGCATCCCATTTTAAAATTTCCATTTTAAAATCCACAAAAATAGCATTTCACAATAAAACCTCCATTTTCCCAATATCCCCAAAACATCCCCAAAGGATTTGCAACCAATTTTTCATAACAATTCACAATTAATTTGCTGCAAAACAATTAATTGTAACAAGGGACCACAAGTTTTAACCAAGTGGAGTCGAGAGAGAATCCACCTACCTTTAGGGTTCCCAAGAAAATGACCCTCAAACAACCGCACCTCCAAACAGGAAAACGCACCACCGAAACCTCTCTAGATCACCTTCCCTAACTATAAAAAGACTTAAAATTAACATCCAAGGCAACGCCAACCCTAGATCTACACCCAACAAGTGTAGATCTAGAAAACCACGAAAGAGAGGGATGTAGATCTAGAGGAAAACACATTAGAAGAAAGAGGAGAGACTTACCCGGAAGCAATCACCTTCAAACCACCTTGAATCCTCTTTGAAACGCTTCCAAAATTAGTGGGAGAGCACCCTTAACCCCTGAGAACCCAAAATCCCAAGTGAGGGTTGAGTGGAAGGAAGATTGGAGTGAAATGTGGAAATCCCGAGTGAGCCCGGAACTTATAACCCTAACTTTATGTGGCCACACGGTTAGCCCGCACGGTTTGGAAAACTATGCCCTAACCGTGCACACGCCACTTCCTCGAGAGCCAGGGACTGCACGGTTTCCTCACACTGTTTGGAAAACTGTGCATAGGCCATGCGAGGCCTACTGTCTCGAGAACAAGGGTATGCACGGTTTCCTGGGGAACCCGCACGGTTTCCACTAACCATACCCAAACCGTGCACCCCTTTAAAGGCCTCCAAACTCATCCAAAAATATTCCAAACTCTCCCAACCTCTTCCCAACTCATCCCATTCACATTAAACACATAAAGATACATAAACAAAGGCCACATACCTCAAAACGAGGGTGCTACAAATATAATTTGAAATTTTTTATCACATACATTAATTTTATAGGTTACTATGATATGTTAGGATTGATTGACTGTATTTGTTTCTAATTAATAAAGTTTTTATGAGTTTCACAAAAACCAAATACTAAATAGTGTCAAAATTGACATAAATGAGTTTTTAAAACAAATACTATTTTATTAAATGATATAATATTTTTATAAATCTAAGATTCATTCAAAGGAATTATATAATTTTCGATATGTCATTAACTAACCACTTGAGTTTCTCTTGGCATTTTATAGTAACTATATTAACCATGTAGTATAAAAATACAAGAAGGCATTGTAAAAGTTAAACTATTTAACTAAGAGTTAAATATAAAAGATATGGTTAATATGGTGACCTTACTTGTCTAGAAATTAATGTTTGATGGGATTTATACCCCTACCCTCCTTATGATCAAAATTAATCAATTTGTATCTATTAGAAACAGAAAAATAATTTATTATAAATTAATATTTCATGCTTCTCCTAAAGTGACCCCCACCACTATTATAAAAGGGTATTTCCCCTTATCTTAAATTCATACCCCCAAATCCATTTACATTGGATAAACCTTTCTTAAATATCCTTCAAAATACCCTCACTTCAACCTAGTTTCCTTAAATTGATTGTAAATCTATCCTAATGATCCCTTTTGTTCAAATAAAAAGGAATAACCTGAAGAAGAGGTAATTATTTCATCACTTCTTTCAAAGTTATTTTCTTTTTCCACTTCATATTTCTTTGTTGTTTCCATAAAAAAAATCAAAAAATCTAGTACCTTCAACATAAATTGATTTTATTATGAATATCTTACAACCATATTCATTATTATATCCATCCAATGAATGAAAATACCACCATATGTGTGTACGTACGTCTTACCATCTCCACATCCTGGTGTAGTTTGTTATTCAACACTTCATTATTTGGATGGGTATAATAATTTATATAATTGATTTAAATAATAAATATAAAATTTTAATGATTATTTATATATAATATACCATCCAATGAAATACTATTTCACCATAAATAGAATGATATTGTCGCAAATGCGTACATATGACTTACTGTCTTCACGACGCGATGAGATTTCATTCCCCATCATAACTATTCCAGAATAATTTTCATTTGATGATTAAAAAATAATTTTTAATATCTTTATATTATTATTTATATTAATAAAATACATCCTACACATTAAAAACATGTCACACTTATTAAAATATATAAAAAAACGAATCATTTAACACCTAAAATAATGATACTATTGAAATATTATTAACAAATCAATATTAGAGGATCATATATGATATCATATTTATGTATGTTGTTATTTTATAATTTAATAAAAATTATTTAAATATTATATAGTAGGTTAAAATACCCTCAACTAAGGAAAATTATATGTTAGGGGTTAATTTTACAATCTCTTTATTATCCAAGGTTGTTTATACATAAGCATATACTGATAATTCTTTATCATGCACATTTGTTCTTTTTAAAAATATATTTTAAAACATTTTTTATATTTCCATGACAATGGGTTGAGGTCATTTATACCCTTTTTTTACTTTTTATAAAATATTTTGAATGAAATATTTCTGTCATTTTCCAAACAAGGTACTTTAGGAACTTTTCAACAAATTATGGAAATAATATTTTATTTATCTTAAACGGTAGGTGCGGATATTTTCCACCATTATAAAACCATTAGGGATTAACTTAAAATATTATATTAATATTTTCAAAATAAATTTTTTCTATTATAATTATGAGACTTTTAAATGATTTCAAAGTAGAAAGAGATATTTCTCTCAAATAGTTTTTGTATTTATTTCATCTATGTAAACATCTATTGTAGGATTTTATGATTAATTGAAGAAGATTTATTATGGTACAATATTCCATATTTTATTGACAGTTTTATGATATGTTTGACTGTGGATGTGATACTTTTATGTCGTTAATAGTTTATAGTTAAAGTATTAACATTTTGTATGTTATTTTAATATGAATGATCATGTTATGTTTCACCTTTTTCATATGAGGAATACATTGGACATATTAAGTGATGTGCAGGGCCCGCAATATCCCCTCAATGCATTAGTACATCTCATTAGACAAACTAGTGCCTTGGAATAAGGCCTTGACAATATATCTATTTGTAGTCTTGGAATGAGTCCTTGACTATGGGGATATGATGTCTGGCAGTATGCATTCCATCATTATGAGATTAGCTACGTATATTACTTGTGATTATTCGACTACTAGAATATCCATGTGAATAAGTATATGAAATTATTTTATTTATCATTTCTATATTATGATGAAGATTAAGTTTAATAGGCTTGTGTTTTATTCTTATACATTTCCTTAAATGTTTATGATTATTTATGATAGTTTCTGCTATATTGTTTTCCTTATTGAGCATTTGAGCTCACCCTTTCTTATGTTTTATTTTTCTTGGTATGGGAAGAAGTATATTATGACTAACCTACAAGTATAGGATAATGGATATGAGTGTGTTCAAAGGAGACACAAAGTTTCTTTTTCATTTCATAATGTAATATAAAACTTATGAATGTATCTAGTACTTCCAAGACTACAAAACCAATTTTCTTTTGGGACTCGATCCCTTGTGATCATTCCAATATTATGTAATGATGCACCGAATTTGGGTAACTGGGATCAGGAATTACAGTTGGTATTAGAGGAAGTTTATTACAAACCTTGGAAACTATATTTAGAAAAAAAAAACTTCGATTAGAGAACATTACCCTAAGATAGACATTGAGGATTAGTATAGAAGAACATCCAAACCTTTTAGTAATGTAGATATTATGTGGATTTCCAAGAAATACATCCCAATCTCGATACTATAAGTGGACGTTGTTCTGGAATAGATATACCTTGGAGTCAAAAATCCAACAATGTTTTTCAGGCTTGACCTGGGGTATCTGGGTACACAACAATAGGCCTTACTGCACACCCGGTTTGACACTCCTGGGGGATATGATTAGGATAGTTCACATTTTCTTTACAAACCATTTTGAAAGATTTATAAGTAAATATGTCCCAAAAGAAATTTTTTTATGATTATGGATTATATGTATAAACTGTTCAATTATTGTTAATTATTTTACAAGATTGGATTTATGAATTGTGATTCATAATCTAATCTATTGTATTACATTGTTTTGAAATGGAACCTAATGGAAGGAATGGAAATCGTATTAGCACACGTAATCCATGTAGGTATTTACCTCCTATTCAAGATAATTATTATGGAGTTGGTTATGTAACTGGTACTAAACAGCTTATAATCATATAGGGAAAACTCACTCAGGTTATGAATAATAACCTTACACATATGAAGCACCCTGATCCACAATACAGAGGATCAATGTTAGACTTTTTAATGAGTTAAAAATCACCAATATTCAATGGGACTAAAAATCAATTTTTATCTGATTTGTAGATAAGTTCCTTAGAAAAAATATTTCATTCTTTAGGGAGTAGTGAAAGGGAAAAAGTTGTCAAATTAGTTTATCTCCTCTTAGGAGATGCAGATCAATGGTGGTCCTTAATTAAAAACACAATGGATGATTAAGAAGTATAAAATATGGAATGGATGGAGTTTTAAGAGTTTTTCTTAGACAAATACTTTCCTTGTGAACATCGAGCGGATATAGAAAGACAATTTATGAGTCTGAGGAAAAAGGAGGATGATAATGTTGCAAATTACGAGGATAAAATTACAAGTTTTTCAAGGCATGATACAAATTATATATGTAACCCAAGAAGTAAGATTTATTAATCCTTTGAAGGGGTAAAACAATTTCTTTGACGATCATTATTCTCACAATCCTTCTCTTCAAATGATGATATAGTCTCATGTGCTATCAAGACAGAAAAGGAATTCTCTAAGTCTTATGACTTTAAAGTGAATAAAGATAAGAGTAGATCTTATGAACAATCTAGAAAATGAATTATTTTTAAAAGGGGAAAAGTTTTATTTCCATCCTATAATAATTTTGGGAAGAAATACCCTAGTACATGCCTAAAGGGGATGGTTGTTTTTTACAAGTGTGGAGAAAAAGGCCACCAATCTCAAGATTTCAAGGGGAAGAAAGAGTTTGTCGATGTTCAATGCTAAAATTGTAATGAAATGGGGAATTATTCAATTGAATTTTGTATGTATCAAATAAACTTACCTCATAAAAGGAAAAGGGAGAATGAAAAAGATTATGTGACCACAACTACTGAGGTTGAAGTTCCTAATGATGTGGTTGTAGGTCCTTTAATTCTTTCCTCAAAATTATCCAATGCTTTATTTGATTCTAGATCATCTCATTGTTTTATATCTTCCCAGTTTGGAAAGAAAATTAAATATTAACAATTTGACTTAACAAGGGTGTTGTCAGTCAAAAATCATAAGGAAAGTATCATAGCAACAAAGTTTTGTCAATTAGTTACCATTATGGAATATAAACATGCTTTATCTACTGATCGTATTGTCATACCCATGATTGAATTTGATATAATCCTCGGTATGGATTGGATTTCAGACCATGAAGAGAAACATTATTGTAAGAAGAATTAGTTTACAATTTCTGATGATGATAAGGAATCCCTTATCTTTAGAGTAGAAACATCACCATCTAATTCTCATAAATATACACCCCAGTAGCTATACTAAATTCAATTATTGGGGAGTAAGTGAGTGAAATAACTATGGTTGAGGAAAGGAATGTACAAATAGAGGATGTACCTATTGTTCCAAAATATGTTGATGTGTTTATAGAGGATTTACATAGACATCCTCCAGAATGGGAAATTGAGTTTTCCATTGACTTAATTCCTGGTTCAAGGCCCTTATTGAATACCCCTTATAGAATGGCCATTTTGGGATTAGTGGAAGTAATAAAACAACTAGAGGAATTGTGTAATAAATTATTTATTCTCTCTAGTGTTTCTCTATGAGGAGCCCCTGTTTTTTGTTAAGAAGAAAGAAGGATCTATGAAGTTGTGCATTGACTACTAGGAGATAAATTATATAACAATAAAGAACAAGTATCTCCTACATCACATTAATGATTTATTTGATCAAATTCATGGATCTCAATATTTTTAGAAGATTTACCTTCAATCTGGGTATCATCAGTTGTGCATGAATAAGTAAGTGATTCCAAAGACAGTATTTCAAACCAGTTATGAGCATTATGATTTTATAGAAATTCCTTTTGGACTGGTTAATGCACCCTCTATTTTCATGGATCTAATGAATAGAGTTTTCAAGGAGTATCTTGATGGATTTTTAGTGGTATTTATTGATGATATCTTTGTATACTCCAAAATCTATGAAGATCATGAAAATCACTTGCACGCTATTCTGAAAACTCTAAGAAGAGATGAATTATATGGGAAGTTTAGCATGTTTGAATTCTGGTTTCAGAAGATTTATTTTCCTGGCCATATTGTCTCTAAGGATGGAATATATATTGATCCTTTAAAGACAAGAGAAATCCAATAATGGCCAACACCAATGAGTATAACTGAGGTACGTAGTTTTTTGGTTTACCAGGTTACTATCAGCATTTCGTCCAAAATATTTCCTGATTGGCTAATCCATTAACCAATATCACATGTAAAGGGGTTGAATTTGTTTGGATAAAAGAGTATGAAGAATGTTTTGAATAATTTAAGAGAATATTAGTCAATGCTTCTATCTTGACTATACCATTGGGGAATGATGGGTTTTTTATTTATAGTAATTCATCAAATAAAGGACTTGGTTTTGTCCTTATGTAGAAAGATAGAGTTATTGCCTATGCGTCGTGGCATCTAAAAATTCAGGAACATAACTATTATACTGATGATCTTGAGTTATCAGCTATAATCATTTATCTAAAGATATAGAGACACTATCTCTATGGTGAAAAATGTGAGATATATACTGATCAAAAGAGTTTGAAGTATATTTTCTCAAAAAAAGAACTCAATATGAGGCAATGGATATGGATTGATCTACTCAAAGATTATGATTGTAAAATACACTACCACCCAGGGAAGGAAAATAAGATGGTAGATGATTTGAGGAAAAAAGGATCATGGAGTTCTGAATAAGATGAGAGTTCAAAGGGATCCTATGTTCATGGATCTAGTAAAGATAGATATGGGACTAACTATGGAAGGTGAAACATCAATAATTTTTCAAATGGTTTCTAAACCATTTTTTATTAGAAATGATAAAATGTTTTCAGACTGATGATGAGGAGTTTCAAAGAAAAATTAAAGTTGTGAATGATGGGGAATTTTTTAACTTCATATATAAAGATGGAATTTTGAAATTTGGGAAGAGGATTTGTGTTCCTGATATACCAGATCAAAAAAGGGAATTTTTGGATGATGCTCATAGCTCCAATTTCTCTATATAGCCTTGTAGCACTAAAATGTCTAGGGATTTGAAGGAACATTTTTTGTGGGACAATATGAAGTGGGAGATTTCTCATTATGTGTCTAGATGTATGGTTTGTCAATAGGTGAAGGCTAGAAGACAACATCCTAGAGGAGTCATGCAACCTCTTCCCATACCTGATTGGAAATGGGATGATATTACGATGAAAGTTTTCATGGGGATACCAATGAATCCTAGAAGGAATGATGCAATATGGGTCATTGTTGATCATATGACAAATTCAGCACATTTTCTTGCTATAAGAGAAGATTTTTCACTTGAATGTTTAACAAGACTATATATTAAAGAAGTTTTAAGGCTTTATGGTGTACCTCTATCGATTGTTTCTGATCGTGATCCCTGTTTTACATCAAGATTCTGGAAAATTATTTAGGAAGCCCTAGATATTGAGCTTTGTTTGAGCATTGGCTACCACCCTCAAACTGATGGATAATCAGACCATACTATTCAAACCTTAGAAGACATTTTCATATCTTTCTCACTTGACTTTCAATGTATATGGGATCAGTATTTACCTTTGGTAGAATATTCCTATAATAATAGCTTCCATTCAAGTATTCATATGGCACCATATGAAGCATTATATGGAAATAGATGTCGCACACCAACTTTTTGGGATGATGTTGGTGAACGAAAACTCATAGGTCCAAAACATGTTGAGGAAACAATGGAAAAGGTAAAGATTATCCAAACCCAAATCAAAGTACCTCAAGGTAGGAAAAAGAGCTATGCCTATAACTGAAAGAAGTATTTTTAATTTCTTGTAGGTGATCATGTTTTCTGGAAGGTATATCCATGGAAGGGTGTTATAAAATTCAGTATGAAGGGTAAATTAAGACTCAGGTATAGGTACCTTTCGAAATTCTAGAATGAATTGGAGTTGTAGCTTACCATTTGTAAATTCCTCCAAGTCTCTCCAAAGTTATTGATGTGTTCCATGTATCACTATTGAGAAAATACATGCTTGACCCAATGCATGTACTCACCAATGAAGAAATAGAACTGGAACCAGATCTGTCTTATTGTGAAGAGACTATCAGGATTCTTGATACAAGACAAAAATTATTGAGAAACCAGATGACTTGTCTCGTAAAATTTCTTTGGAGAAACTATAAAATAGAAGAGGCAACATGGGAACCTGAGCAACTTATGATGAAGAACTGCACAACTCTTTTTTTCAGTAATATTCCAGAAATTTCGAGGATGGAAGTTTTGGAAGGAGGGAAGAATATAACACCACAATCCTCCATGGTGTGTTTCTCTTTCAATAATACAGTAGCTTGCGATGTACGCAGCTCCGAGTTCTAGCATATCCCGACCAATCAAACTAGCCATTTAAAAAGTAGTTATGAATAGTAATACCCACTTTTTGAAATTTTATAAATTTTATTTTTAAAAATGGAATTCATTTTTTCTTTCAGAATATCCAAATTAGCTTAGGGTAAATTTTTTTTACTTTTCTGATAAATTTAATATTTTGATGAATAGTGAAAATACTAAATTTTAATTAAAAAATAACTTTTGTAATCGAAATAACATATAGTGTTAATTTATATATTTGAGTGGTTTTAAAGTTTTATTAGATTATATTTATATATTTTAATATAATTTAGGTAATTAGATTTAATTTCACATTTAAATTGTACATAAACACATGTTAATCTTTTGATAGTTTTTACTTCTTAAAAACCAAATTTTTTTGTTTTGACAACGGGAATTAATTTTAAATTAATTACTGAAACTTCTATATTTTGAATTTGGAAAATTGGATTCCATATTTGTAATTAGAAGTTCTAAATTGTGTAAATAGTTACCTTTTATTTTTTGTACATTATGAATAGTAACTTTAGTAATTATTTTATTTATCATGGTTTAAGGGTAAATTTGTTAAATAAGGATAAAAAATAATATTATAATAATATTAAACTATCCTAAAAAATGTTCTAATATTATTAGATGAGATATTTCTGACCATGGTCTTCCTTGGGTCTATTTTGGGACCCCATAGATCCACTTGGATATGAAAATGACATTTTATAAGAATTAATTTAAAGTATTGAAAAATATAACAAAAACAATTATCTTCTACTAATTTTTTTATATGAGGTTATATAATTTATTCCTTAGACTATAAATATTAATTATAAATATAAAATGATTTAATACATCATGATAATTTATTTATAATTTTTATACATAAAATAAATATATTTATTTATGATTCAATAATGATGCAGTATTTTACTTATAACTAAAATAATAAAATAAATGATGTTATAAATATTAAAATAAACAAATTTTGAAAGTTTTGATGACATATAATAATTATATAGTTCAATATGAAATTTTAGGGCTTATTAAATGTGTTTTTTCAAATTAAAAAAGTTTTTATGATTTTCCCAAAAACCAAATACTAAATAGTGTCAAAATTGACATAAATGAGCTATTAAAAAATACTATTTTATTAGTTGAAAAAATATTCCTAAAAATATAATATTATACCAAAGAAATTATATAATGTTATATATGTCATTAATAAACCACTTGAGGTTCTTTTGGCATTTTATAGTAACTATTTTAACAATGTAGTATAAATATACAAGAAGACATTATAAAAGTTAAACTATTTAACTAACAGTTAAATGTAAAATATATGGTTAATATGGTGACCTAAACCTATCTAAAACCAATTAGATGAGATTATTGTGACCCATACCCACCTTATACTCTAAATAAATCCATTTTGAGCTATTATAAACCGAAAATAATTTTATAATAAATTAACATTTCAATCTTTTCATAAAGTACCCCTCACCTCTCTTATAAAAGGGCACTTCCCCTTCTCTTAAATTCACACCTCCAAATCCATTTGGATCAGACAAACCCTGCCGAAATATCCTCCCAACAATGCACAGTTCAACCTAGAGGAATTACTTTGATCATAAATCTAACCTAAGGAGCCTTTTTTTCAAATCAAAAGGAAGAACCCAAAGAAGAGGTAATTATTTCATCACCTCTTTCAATGTTATTTTATTCTTCCACTTCCTCTTTATTTGTTGTCTCAATGACAAAATAATAAATCTAGTAACTTCACACTACTTAAATGTTATTA
This sequence comes from Viscum album, assembly GCA_963277665.1. Taxonomy (NCBI): domain Eukaryota; kingdom Viridiplantae; phylum Streptophyta; class Magnoliopsida; order Santalales; family Viscaceae; genus Viscum; species Viscum album. The sequence goes on from OY728151.1 coordinate 1,999,238,944, forward strand.
TTAATATGGTACAACTATATTAATTATTCTATCCATCCTATGAATGACAAAGTCACCATAAGTGCATACATACGGATTACCGTCTCCACGTCGTGGTGTAGTTTTCTATTCAACACTTCATTTTTAGGGAGGGTATAATAATTAGTATAATTGATTTAAATAATAAATATAACATGTTAATTATTCATTATATATAATATAACATCAAATTACATACTATTTCACCATCAATAGAATGATATTGTCGCTCGTGCATACGTACGACTTACCATCTCCATGACGTGATGAGATTTCAATCCCCATCATAACCATTAAAGAACAATTTTCATTTTATGATTAAAAAATAATGTTTAAGAACTTAATATAATTTTGGATATGAATCAAATACATCCTATCCATAAAAAACATTACTTATGTGACAAAACATATTAAATAAAATGAATCAGTTAACACCTGAAACAATGATACTACTAAAATATTATTAACAATGAAATATTAGAGTATCATATATGATATCATATTTATGGATGTGGTTCTTGTATAAATTAATAAAAATTATTTAACCATTATAAAGGAGGTTAAAATACCCTCTAATAATGAAAAGTAGAAAGGAAGGTTTAATTTTAAAATCTCTTTATTATTTGAGGTTGTTTATATGTATGTATATATTGAGACTTATTTATCATCCACATATGTGTTTCTTAAAAATGTATTTCAAAAGATTTTTAAAATTTTCTAGAATATGTTTTAAAGTCATTTATACCATTTTTTGACTTTTAAAAAAATAATTTAAAGAAATATTTCCGTTATATTCCAAACAAGGTACTTCATGACATTTTCGAAAAATTAAGAAAAGAATGTTTTTTAACTTATATGGCGGGTGCAGCTATTTTTTGTCATTATAACACCTTTGAAACATCCCTTATAGGCTTATATTAATATTTTAAAAATAAACGTTTTCTTTTATAATTATGAGACTTTTAAATGATTTCAAAGTAGAAAGTGATATTTCTCTCAAATAGTTTTTGTATTGATTTCATCTATGTCAGCATATATTGTTGTATTTTATGTTTAATTGTAGTTAATTTATTTTGATACAATATTCCATATTTTATTAATAGTTGTATGACATGTTTTACTATGTATGTTATATTTTTTATGTCATTCAAAGTTTATGGTTAAGGTATTAACATTTCTTATGTTAGTTTAATACAAATGTTTATGTTATGTTTCTCTCTTTTCATATGAGGAATGCATTGGACATAGTAAGTGATGGGTAGGGCCCACTATATCCCTTCGATGCATCGGTAGGTCTCATGATAAAAATGAGTGTCTCGGCACAAGGCCTTAACAATATCTTTATTTTTAGTCTTGGCATGAGGCCTAGACGATGTGGTTATGATGTCCAGCATTGTACATTCCATCATTATGAGATTAGTTATTGATATTACATGTGATTATTTGACTAGTAGAATATCCATGTGAATAAGTAAATGGAATTATTAGATTTATCTTTTCTATATTATGATGAAGTATAAGTTTAATAGGCTTGTGGTTTAGTCTTATACATTTCCTTAAATGTTTATTATTATTTATGATAGTTTCTACTATATTAAAATCCTTAATGAGCATTTGAGCTCACCCCTTTCTTATGTTTTATTTTTTCCAGGATGCGAAAAAGTATATTATGACGGACCTATAGTGATAGGATTGTAAAGACCCGGAATTTCTGTGGAATATTTTTTAAATACATGGGAATTTTAAGAGTCCAGAGTTTCTGATGGTTTCTGATTCTGAGGCTCGGTGTGCCCGGAATCAATTTCTGATGTTTTGTTTGAGTACATTCAGTAAATGGACGTGCAGGTTTTTATATCTTTTCAACCGGTGCTCGGAATTGAAATCGGAGGGCACCGGTTAACTCGCAGCGCCGGTATTCGCTTAAAGATACATTTACAGCAATTTTGTTTTATCGTGATTGGGAGTTAATTTATTGGGGTTTCTATTTAAAATTAAATAAAAATGAGTGTAACACATTTTTATTTGAATGGTGGTTAAAACCACCAAGTGGAGGTTAGTGGTGGGGCCTACCACACCCTAACCACCCATGGGAGGTTGTTTTAGGGTGGGGACCACCCGAACCCTTTTTCTCCCCTTGAACCCTCTTTAACTTTTGAACTCCCAATTTATGGTGGAGTCTTTCCAACTTCCCTCATAATGGTGCCAACACAAGGATTAATTAATGCCTTAATTAATTAATTTTTAGTGATATGAATTATTTTGAATTCTTTTGAAATTCATGGAAACATTAAAATAATAGGGAGGAAATTATTTTATTTTGGCTTAGTGATTATTCTTTGGTGGAGCTTTGGGAGAACTCTTGGAAGAATGACATCCACCCAACGAAGAACACTCCACGTCTCCGAAGAACATGAAGCATCATCTTCTTCCTTCTTCAACCGATGCAAGGAAGGGAAGCACCACCTCCCACTAAGTACACCGAGGGTGTCGTCTCGACTCGTCTTCACCAAGATCTACCTCCTATGACGTTGACAGAATGCTGTCTATCTTCCCTGCCATCCGTCTTCCACGACTCGTCAATGTACAACGACAAATACGACGTAGGGGAAATTGGATTATTTTTATGTACGATTTATACTCTCTTTTCCTCATTATGTGTTGTGATTTTGATACCGAATGTTAACAACGTAACAAGGAGGTTTTATACTACACGAACATGGTCTGACCCCCCCCCCCCCTTGTTGTTGTTCTCATTGTGTTGACGATGGAGGCAGACCTGGTAGGGCATGGTGTCGTCACACCACGCCAGAGGAAGGGGGCCATGGCCATGTGGGCCACCGCGGAAGGAAGAGGCAGCAACGCCGATGACCAGAGGCGGTGGCGATAGCGGCGGCCACGCACTGGCCACGTGGAGGGACCAGTGGCCCCTTGGGCCACCCGGTCTATGGGACGACCGGCCGGCCGATCCGGCCGACCGCATGGAGGAGGACAGAGCCCGCGTCTACGGGCTGCTCGGATGGGAGAATTGGCCAGCCGCATGCCAGGAGGGCTGGAGAACCGAGATGCCTGCAGGTGACATGTGAGGAGAAATGCGGCCTGCGTCCGACGGCCTTGTGCGCTGGACTGAACCAACCGGCTATGGTCGGCCGGGCAGATGAGGAGGCGGCGCCGCGGGCGCCACCGGGCGAGCTGAACAAGATTGGTCCATGAACGCAGGGCTAGTCCGTGGGTGGGTCGTGCCCCACCGGGCCGGGCCAACCCCCAGCTGGGTCAGAATCTCCAATCCAGGTCGGGCCGACCCACCAGCCCACTGGGCTTGACTGGTCGGGCCAGTCTTCGCTTAAATGCGATAATCTCCTAGACCGTGTGCCCGATTGATGCATCGTCTGCGGCACTGGGACCCTCATGATGAGGAGGCCCCTTTGGAATACTCTAAGTGAGTTTTTGACAAATTTTCAAAACAACCGGGTTTGGATCGAGCGTAAATCCAACCGGGACCCTGAAATGAAAATGTCAATAACTCTCAGATCGGGCGTCCGATTGACGCGCCGTCTATTGCGTTGGATTCATTATGATGATACAAAACTATGGGATACATCAATTAAAGACTTTGTGATATTTTATTTATCGGCACTTGGATTGAGGAGTGGACCCTCTCAGAATAGAGCGTGCTATGTGCGGGAACCCTAGGGCTAGTTGTGACGATACTGTACTGAAATCCTCCGTGGGTTTGATAGTGATGACTAATGTACCGGGATCCTCCATGGGTCCGACAGTTCTGACTTTTTTTCTTTGATCCTGTGTGGGTCTGACAGAATAGCTGGTTCTGTATCCTATGTGGGTTCAACAACTTAGTTGGTCCTGTATCCTGTGTGGGTCTGACAGCTTAGCTGGTCCTGTATCCTGTGTGGGTCCGAAAGCCCACATATATAATAGCTAGTCATGTATCCTGTGTGGGTCTGACAGCTTAGCTAGTCCTATATCATGTGTGGGTCCAATAGCTTAGATGAGATAGCTAGTCCTGTATCCTCTGTGGGTCCGACAACTTAGCTGGTCTTGTATCCTGTGTGGGTCCGACAGCTTAGATGAATCAATGACTACATATGATCATCTCTATCTCTCTACTAAAGATATATACTTTTGTGAACTGAATCATGTATTTTAACCATTATCATCATGGTGATCGACTTTACTTACTTTGTGGACTGGATTATGCTTGGGCTTGAGAGTTGGAGTCGAACTTTGATTGGTAACTTAGGTATATGTATGGGCATATACCTATGTAAGGTTGGTTGATACTTCATGATTGTATCTTAATTTGTGGGTTATCCTTGTTGGATATTGTGAGACCTTGAGGGTCTTGGGGTCTCTACTGAGTATCATTATACTCACCCCTGCACAGGCTATGCCCACACTTTGTTGTGTTGGTTGCAGATGATGGACAACACTGATCGAGGTAGATATTTGTAGAGTTGGATGGTACCCAGAGGTGGACCACATGGCGAGACGTACATGGAGCTGACGGATGGACCTAGGGTGTTGAGGGGTCCATCTGTACCCACCCATTAGGTGACAACCCAGTAGGATGACTCTTTAGTTGTTGTTTTACCGTTCTGCAGTTGTACTAGCTTTTTAGTTGTTTGTACTTTACTGTTGGTCTTGTATTTCCGGCCCTTTTCCTTTCAGCGCCTTCTTTTGTACATAGTTTTAATTAGTGTTTTACTTCCAGTAGCATACACTGTTGTTTTTTTTTACTATTATAAATTCAATTACATCCTAGTTTAGGAATTTATGTCTTTGGTGCTAGTCGTCAGCCCCTGGCCTATGGAAGACGGGCTTGGGGTAGTCACGAATCGGGCCCCGGGGGATGGGTCGTGACAAATTGGTATTAGAGGAGTCGATTCTACTGAAAAACTTGGACTCTGATTCTTTTAATAGAAATAGTGTTAAGTGTTTTGGGTGTGGTTATCAGTTTAGGTAAACTGTTGTTGGTGTGGCGGTCGATGTATCCATACACTTGGACTCTGACATCTAATTTCCGACTCAGTGCACGAAAACACTAATTGCGTGTGTGTTTCCTTTGAAATGTTTTCTTCGTGAATACTTTGTGTCAGCTCACCAGGTATACTGTTATAACCATGGCGCGCCTGTTTCTTTTTAGGATGGCCCCATGAAGGCATCCATCTAGGGTTCTGAGTTACGTACGAGATGGTATCCCACCGAGCGATGAGGCCTTGGTGCAGTGCCCCATCACAGCGGAGGTACCAGCGGTACCACTACCTACTGGGCCACCGATACCACTAGCTCCAGCATCCAAGAGTTCACGCCACCTAAGTGTGTTGCATGAGTTCCACCACCAGAGGCTGCCCAGGTTTCGGGGAGAGACAGACCCACAGGCAGCTGAGGATTGGCTGGAGGCAGTCGTGAGAGTTTTCAGATTGTTAGGGACACTAGCCGACCTCATGGTGATCCTTTACACAAGTCTCCTGCATGCAGTGGCATACAGATGGTGGTGCCTGATGCTCCAGGTGCATGACGAGGCATCATTAATCTATACAGACTTCGAGAGTCTCTTCCACTCAGATATTGTTCCAGCCACCCCTTGTGCGGTGCAAATTCAGGAGTTACTTCATCTGCAGTAGGGCAGCATGATAGTAGATCAGTACTCATTGAGGTTTACCGACCTCTCACACTACTCCACGGATATGGTATGGGACTCATTCTTTAGTTCTGGGACCTTCTAGTAGGGACTCAGGCATGAGATCAGGTCTTCGATGATTCCCATCAGCATCCCGACACAGGTGGGGGTATTGGAGGGAGCCCCTATAGTAGATATTTTTCTCACTGAGCAGTCACCAGTAGTGAGACCCACCATAGGGAGATGCATAGCAGAGTCTTCTACAACTGGTAGTAGACTGATGTCGCAGGGTTCCAAACGGACCAGGCTATCAGGTGGGCGACCCTAGGATACAGGTTCGGTTGTGCGGGGCACACGAGACAGATTCAGCTTTACGAGGAGTAAGCAATGTTATGCATGTGGCGGGAAAGGTCACATGGCTCGATACTGCCCGACTCACCATGAAGATTATCATCAGATAGTAGAGGGACCTCCCAGGAAGAGGCAGAGGTTCGACTGTGGTGGTCCGCCGGGAGTAGGAGGACGTGGCAGAGGAGCTGGCCGATCAGTGGGTGGTGGACAATGTTTCAAGGCTTTACCACCACCACCACCAAAAGGTCCACCCCGACCATAGGGAGCTGGAATAGAGAGGCGGGCTTAGCTCCAAGAAGTTGAGGCCTATGATGAAGGCGCACCTGAGATGATTCCAGCTACTATCTGTGTCTACTCCACCCTTGCTGCAGTACTTATAGACATAGGTGCGAGTCATTATTTTATTTCCACTACCCTCGTTCGGAGCTTAGAGATTCTGACAGAGCCGTTGGCTCGATCCTTACAGCTAGAGACTCCTATGGGAGCAGACTCGATGATTAGGCACTAGTTCCAGCAGTGTGGGATTACTTTATGAGGTGAGAGATTTGGCTGGGATCTTCTTGTAGTGGCGTCAAGGCCTTACAATGTTATCTTGGGTATGGAGTGGTTTTCCACAGTTTAAGCTCATATTGACTGTATTAGGCACAAAGTGTCGTGTATCCACATAGATGGGACCAAGTTTACCTTCACCGGAAAGAAGGGAGCCTTTACAGCATATGATGGACTTAGACAGAGGAGGAGGCAGCCGATCACACATTAGTTGGCTAGTCTCATCCTTGGAGCGGTTGATGTGCGGAGTCCAAGATTTCCTATTGTGGTGGATTAGTACATGGATGTTTTCACTAAAGATATTCCAGGACTACCTCCTCATAGAGAGGTGGACTTCTAAATTTACCTGTACCCTGGGAGGGCAACGATATCTACTCTAGCATTTCGGATGGCTCTTGCTGAGCTTCGTAAGCTGCGGGTAAAGCTGGATGACTTGTAGGGGAAGGGATTTATCTGACCCAATGATTCACCCTAGGAATCCCTGGTTTTGTTTTCCAAGAAGGCGGATGGGATGTTGAGACTATGTGTTGAATACCGTCTCCTGAACCAGGTGACCATGAAAAACGAGTACCCACTCCCGAGGATTGACGACCTATTTAATCAACTCAAGGGATCACGATGGTTCTCGAAGATAGACCTTAGGTCAGGATATCACCAGCATAGAGTTCGAGATGAGGATGTGAAGAAGACGACCTTCAGGTGTCGGTATGGCCATTATGAGTTCTTGGTTCTGCTATTTGGCATTACCAACGCTCCAGCAGTGTTCATGTGTCTCATGAATAGGATCTTCCATCCTTACCTCGATCACTTTGTCATAGTCTTCATCGAAGAAAAATTGATCTACTCGACTACGGAGGAGGAGCATGTCTACCTTTTGTGGGTAGTAATGGACACACTCTAAGAGCACCAGATTTTTGGTAAGCTCTCAAAGTGCCATTTCTGGATTCGAGAGGTTCACTTCTTAGGAGAAGTCATCTCGAAGGCTAGAGTTGCAGTGGATCCAGCGAAGATCGTGGTAGTGCTTTCTTGGAAGCCACCCAGGAGTGTGACAGAGGTACAATGTTTTCTGGAAATTGTTGGGTACTATCGGAGATTTGTGTTAGACTTCTCCAGAGTTGCATCACCACTTTCAGCATTGAAGAATGAGGGGAAACCCTTCGTGTGGTCAGAGAGATGGCAATAGAGCTTTCATGAGCTGAGGTAGAGGTTGACCAGTGCGCCCATCTTGAGGCTACTAGAGGAGGGATTTGGGTACGTAGTTTATTGTGACACATATGGGACTGGACATTGGTGTGTCTTGATAGAGGAGTGAGTAGTGATCGCTTATGGTTCACGATAGTTGAGATAGAATAAGCAGAACTACACTACCCATGACCTAGAGTTAGCAGCAGTGGTCTTCGCCTTGAAGATGTGGTGGAACTATCTGATGGGTGAGTGTTTTACAATCTACTCTAACCACCAGAGTCCCATCTCGCAGAAGGGCCTGAACCTGAGACAACGACGATGGCTCGAGTTCCTCGAGGACTATGACTTCGAGATAGTCTATACTCCTGGGAATGGGAACGTTGTAGCAGATACTCTCAGCAAGAGATCAAGCATCCAACTGCTAGGAGAGGTGACAAAGTAGATGGCCGCGTTTTATATATCCTTTGTGGATAGGGATGGATCAGCCTTTCTGCAGTCTCTCACAATCACTCCTCCACTTCTTCAGCGAGTCAGGGAGGCACAACGTGGGGACATTGACTGTGAGATGCGACGTGCTCAAATATCCTCAGAGCAGACACCTGATGGATTTTTTGAAGGTGGGGAGCACATAATTCTCTTTAGAGGATGTACCATGGTACCAGTTGCACTTAAGGAGGAGGTGTTGAGGTAGTTCCACACGTCTCCTTTAGCAGTACATCCAGGAGTGGAAAAGATGTATCATGACCTCCAACGACAACACTAATGGACAGGTTTGAAGAAGGCAGTAGCAGAGTTTATCTCACAATGCCTCACTTGTTATCAAGTGAAGACGGAGCACCAGGTTCCAGCAGGCTTGGTTCAACCCTTAGAGGTCCCAGAGTGGAAGTGGGACAGGATATCCATGGATTTCATGATGGGACTTCCACATACATCCATAGGACATGACTCTATCTGGGTGATTGTTGACCGACTCACCAAGTTGGCCCACTTTTTACCGACCAGAGATCAAGGCTCAGTAGAGAGCTTGGGACGCCTCTACATACGGAAGATCACACGGCTTCATGGTGTGCCTTCGACGATCAACTCTGACCGAGATGCTCGTTTCACTTCCTGGCTATGGAAGGGGTTGTATGAGGCATTTGGGATGCAGCTTCACTTGAGCACCACCTTCCATCCTCATACGGATGGTCAGACAGAGAGGACCATTCATACTCTCGAGGACATGCTCTGTTCATGCATCCTCTACTTCGGTCGCAGTTGAGAGGATCACTTACCCTTGATAGAGGTTGCGTATAACAACAACTACCACTCCACTATTGGGATGGCACCTTACGAGGCACTGTACGACCGACCTTGTAGATTGCCTCTATGTTGGACTGACCCAGTGGAGTCAGCACTTGTAGGACCACAGATGGTGTAGGCTACGACAGAGAAGGTTCAAATCATCCAGGAACGGATGAAAACTGTATAGAGTAGGCAGAAGTCCTATGATGATAGGAGACGAAGACCACTAGAGTTCTAGGATGGAGACCATGTCTTTCTATGGGTCTCACCTCAACGAGGTCTATGGATATTTGGCTGAGGCGGAAAGTTATCTCCGTGATTCATTGGACCTTTTTAGGTCCTCAGCAGGGTAGGTGAGGTGGATTACCGATTGGCCCTTCCACCTCAGTTGCACCAGGTGAACGACATCTTCCACGTATCTTAGCTGAGAATATACATGCATGACCCGTCCCACATCATCGACCACGAGGAGATGGACATCGATGATGGGGTGACATTCACGGAGGTTCCGGTGGAGATTGAGGATCGACAGGAGTGGGTCCTGCGTGGACGGTTGATTCCTCTGGTGTGTGTTCGCTAGCAGCACGGGAACCTCTAGGAGAGCACATGGGAGCGGGAGGCTCGGATGCGTTCTCAGTACCCCCATTTGTTCCCTTAGTGTGTGTTTTAGATTACGGGGACGTAAAGCCCTGTGGTGGGGAGAATGTAAAGACCTTGAATTTTCATGGAAATTTTTTCTAAATACATGGGAATTTTATGAGTCCATAGTTTATAACAGTGCCTGATTCTGAGGCCCGGTGTGCCCGGAATCAATTTTTGAAGTTTTGTTCAGTTACGTTCAGTAAACATACGTGCGAGTTTTTATATCATTTGAACTAGTTCTCGGAATTGAAATCTGACGGCTCTGTTGAACTCACAATGTTGGTATTCACTTAAGGAGACCTTTACTACAGTTGCGTTTTATCGTGATTGGGAGTTAATTTCTTTTGGTTTCTATTTAAAATAAATAAAAATGAGTGTAACACATTTTTATTTGAATGGTAGTTAAAACCACCAACTGGAGGTTAGTGGTGCGGCCCACCACACCCAAACCACCCATGGGATGTTGTTTTAGAGTGGGGACCACCCGAACCCTTCAACTCCCCTTGAACCCCCTTTAACTCTTGAACTCCCAATTTATGGTGGAGCCTTTCCACCTTCCCTCATAATGGTGCCAACACAGGGATTAATTAATTCCTTAATTAATTAATTTATAGGGATATGAATTCTTTTGAATTCTTTTGAAATTCATGGAAACAATAAATTTATATGGAGGCTATTATTTTATTTTGGCTTGGTGATTATTCTTCGATGAAACTTTGGGAGAACTCTTGGAAGAATGAAATCCACCCAACGATGAACGCTCATCGTCTCCGAAGAACGTGAAGCATCATCTTCTTGCTTCTTAAACCGGAGTAAGGAAGGGAAGCACCGCCGCCCACGAAGTACATTGAGGGCGTCGTCTCAACACATCTTCACCGAGCTCTACCTCCTCCGACATTGACATAATGACATCCGTCTTCCGCGCTGTCCCTCTTCCGTGACTTGTCAACGTAAAACAAAAAATAAGAGGTATGGGAAATTGGATTATTTTTATGTATGAGTTATACTCTTCTTTCCTCATCAGGTGTTGTGCTCTTAATGCTTAATGTTAACAACGTAACAAGGAGTGGTCAGACTGCACGAGCACGGTCCGACCCTCCCCCCCCCCCCTTTTTCTTTTTCTCATTGTGTTGACGAAAGAGGTGGAGTCGGTAGGGCACGGTGTCGTCGCTCTGCACCGGAGGAAGCGGGCAGTGGCCATGCAGGCCACGACGGATGGAAGAGGCGGCGACGCCGACGATCGGAGGTAGCGGTGGCAACAGCGGCCACTTGTCGGCCGCGTGGAGGGACCAGCGGCCGCTCGGGACGCCTAGTCCGTGGGACTACTGGCCGACCGATCGGGCCGGCCCTCTGGAGGAACGCGACACACAAGGAACCGCGTGGAGGAGGACGCGGCCTGCATCCGCGGACCACTCGGCTGGGCGAACTAGCCGGCTACGTTCCGGTGGGGCTAGAGATCCACAGTGCCCGCAGGTGCCGAATGAGGAGAACCACGGCCCACGACCGCGGGCCCTGTGCGCTGGACCGAACCGGCCAGCTACGACCGGCTGGGAAGAGGAGGAGGCGGCGCCGCAGGCACCACCGGGTGTGCCGAACCGGATCGGGCCGCGCACATGGGTCGGGTCCATGGGTGGGCCACACTCCACTGGGCTGGGCCGACCCCCAGCTGGGTCAGACCCATCGACCCGGGTCGGGCCGACCCTCAAGCCCACTGGGCTTGATGGGTCAGGCCCGTCTTCGCTTAAATGCAAATATCTCCTAGACTGCGCATACACTTGACGCGCCGTCTACAGCACTAGGAACCTCGTGACGAGGTGATCCTTTTGGGATAAGACAAGTGAGTTTTGGAATAATTTGGAAAACGACCTGGTTTGGATCGAGCGTAAATCCAACCGGGCCCCTGGAACGAAAATGCCAATAACTCTCAGATCGAGTGTCCGATTGATGCGCCATATGTTTCGTTGGGTTCCTTATGATGATATGGAACTACAAGATACATAAACTCGAGACTTTGTGATAGTTGATGTATCGACACTTGGATCGAGGAGTGGACCCTCCCGGAATCGAGTGTGCTCTGTGCGGGAACCCTTGGGTTGGCTGCAATGATACTATACCAGAATACTCCGTGGGTTCGACAGCGATGACTACTGTACTGGGATCCTCTATGGGTCAGACAGTTCTGCCTTCTGTTCCTGGATCCTGTGTGGGTCAGATAGAATAGTCGGTCCTATATCCTGTGTGGGTTCGGCAGTTTAGTTGGTCCTGTATCCTGTTTGGGTCTGACAACATAGCTGGTCCTGTATCGTGTGTGGGTCCTATAGCTTAGTTGGTCCTACATCCTATGTGGGTCCGACAACTTAGATGGGATAGCTGGTCCTGTATCTTATGTGGGTCCGACAGCTTATCTGGTCCTGTATCATGTGTGGGTCTGACAGCTTAGATGAATCAATGACTACATCTGATCATCTCTATCTCTCTACTAAAGATGCATACTTGAGTGAGATGAGTCATGTTATTTAACCATTATCATCATGGTGATTAACTTTACTTACTTTGTGGACTGGATTGTTCTTGGGCTCGAGAGTTGGAGTTGAACTGTGATTGGTAACTTAGGGATATGTATGGTCATATACCTAAGTAAGGTTGGTTGATACTTCGTGATTGTATCTTTCATTGTGGGTTATCCTTGTTGTATATTGTGAGACCTTGAGGGTCTCGGGGTACCTACTTAGTATCATTATACTCACCCATATATGGGCTATGCCCGCACTTCGTTGTGTTGGTTGCAGACAACATACAACACTGATCGAGGTAGAGAGTTGTAGAGCTGGACGCTACCTGGAGGTGGACAACTTGGTGAGACGTACACGAGGATGACGGATGGACATGGGGTGATGAGGTGGCCATTTGTACCCACCCTTCAGGTGGGAATCCCAGAGGATGACTCTGTTTTTGTTTTTTTACCTTTCTGTAGTTGTACTAGCTTTTCAGTTGTTTGTGCTTTACTATTGGGCTTGTATTTCCGGCCCTTTTCCTTTCAGCACCTTCTTTTGTACACAGTTTTACTTAGTGTTTTACTTCCAGTAGTGTAATCTGCTGTTTTTGTTTTCTATTATAAAGGCATTGCCTTCCCAGTTTAGGGATTTACACCTTTGGTGCTAGTCTCCAACCCCTGGACTTTGGAAGGCGGGCTTGGGGTTGTCATGATACGGGCCCTGGGGGATGGGTTGTGACAAGGATAAAGGATATGAATGTGTTCAAAGGAGACACAATATTGTTTTTTCATTTCATAATGTAATGTAAAACTTATTAATGTATCTATTACTTATAAGGCTGCTAAACTGATCGGTCTTTCGTGACTATATCCCTTATGATCATGCCAATGTTATGTAATAATTCACCGACTCTAAGTAACTAGGATCGGGGCATTACACCCTATGTATCTCACCTAAATCGCATGAGGATTTAATCTATTAGTACCTTGTATTTTAGGGTAGTTAAGATACAAAACTACCCCTTACATTTTTAGGTTATAGTAAGAATTCATATAAAATAGAAATTATCACATTAATGAAAAAGATAGCAATCATAAATCATAGTAACTTGACATTTTAATTGAAATGGAAAAAAGAAAAAGTCACTCACTTTATTGGTAGTGATCACCGAAATTAGGAGGAAGATAAGAGTATTTATAGAAAGCAATCACTTTGTACTATATCCTTAATTCTCACAAATAAATTTATGAATGCTATGAGATAATTAGAATTATAGAATATATTGGTTTATATATTACAATTTTTTTTCACACTCAAGAAGGATAAATAATATTTAGATATTAGAGAACTTTGAGAGGGATTCATTGATCGATTAAGAATGACTATCTAGGTATTATTAAAAATACCTCCATGGACATTATTTATAGGATTATCATCCTTTAGTAATGTTCTAGAATTCATCAAGAGACTTTAAGATGAATATGTCTAAGTTTAATGTAGTTTAACCATTATTTTTTTAATCCTTCTTGATCCATTAAAAAATAGTTAACTTACTGTGGATAAAGAAATTGTTATGAGATTAAATTCAAAAGTGTAATAATATTATTAAATAATTATCAAGGAGAGAGAAAAATATTATTGATAATATTATAATTTTAATTTAAAACTATTTGAACAGTTGAAACTCATATAAAAACCCTCATTAGAAACTCCAAAAATATAATTCAATGGAATATCATAAAAATTGGCACTGTTCCATTCTATAATATTCAAAAAATTAAATCCAAACATATTTTCATTTCAAAACATGTAATAATATCAATCATTAAAGAACTAATATTAAAAAACGAAACATTTTTTATTGTTTTTGTTAAACTAAATCATGATTTTGGATAAAATAACTTAAAATAAATCAACTCAAAATAATAAATATGAATTATTTTAATTATTTTCTACAGTTTCATGAATAAAGGAAGAAAAAACTAAATATTTTTATAAAAGTGTTTAAAATAATGTAAAAACACTTCATAGAATCTATATCATTTATAAGAATTTATAAAATCATTACAATAATTTAAACACTTGAAATTAGCATGAAACAAATCAAAAATACCATGAATATCAAGTAATAGAGTAAACTGGAGAGAATCATAATTGTATACATATTTAAGTGTCAAATACAATGTTGTGTAATGGAAAAACATAATTTATAAATATTATGTGATGGTAACCCAAAATTTTTACAAAATATATAGCATGTGTAAAGGTAAATAGTAAAGTGCATGCGTTGTGTAAAGGTTGTTATGCATACAACATAAAGTTAAAATATATTTATATAGGGGTAAAAAAATTGTATAAAATGCGTAAGGGTAGAATAGATTTGTGTTAAGGTATGAAAGAATTTATATATCCTACATAATGGTATATCCATGAATGTGTAGAGGTTACTCTAAATTAATAAAGGTGTAAGGGTGAAGACCAATTTGTGTAGTGGTAAAAAAATAATTTCATATGTTGTATAAGGGGAATAAAAAAAACATGTACTGCATAAGGGTACCTTTCATCTACATAAGGGTAAAAATATTTTATAATAGGCTATATAAGGGTACATTATTATATGTGTAAAGTTAGATTCAATGTTGCATAAGGGTAAACATAAAATTATATATAATGAGTAAAGGTGGATAAAACTTTTGTAAGGGTAGATTGAAGATTATATAGCTTGTGTAAGCCTATGAGAAAAGATTATGTAAAGGTAGAAACATAACTGTAAATCTCATGTAATGGTAAGAAAAAAGTAACAAAACTTATGTAAAGGTAAAAATTAACTTTAGAAAATTAATTTTTCATATATTTTAACCAAAACTAATTATATGTAATAATAAGAATAATAAAAATAAGTGAAAAATAACTGAAGAAATTAAATTAAATGAATAGTCAAATTAAAAATGAAAAAAATTATATTTGTAGTTATAGAAATTATAAATAAATAAAAACAAAATAATAAACAATTAAAAAAATATTCATTATTATAAGAATAGTAAAAGAAAAATAAATATAGTAAATTAATAAAAATAATAATAAACAAATAAATAAAATAATATTTTTAATTACCAAAACTATATAAGTGTTTTAAGGATCCACTCCAACAATAGGCTCATTGGGACACTAATTCTATTATTTATATAGATTTATATAGCTAATATTTTTGAGAGAGAACAATGGGAGTTTATAAATATGATTTTACTTGATTAGAGAAGAGGAGATAAAGACAAAAAAAATGGATAGAAATCCTCCAGACAACATGTACTAAATAGAGGGAGTACTATATGAAGAAGGGGCATCTGACTGAGGTTCTTCAAACATTGGAGCATCATACCATGGTTCAGCAGAGGAAGGTTCATTAGGTAGTGCACATCGGACTGAGGAAAATCAATCACAATATATCAGAGGGAGTATAATCTGATTAATAGTAACTAATGAGGTTTCTCTATATCTATTTATTTTATGATCAGGAGGGATTTTCAAGACCATCAGTATTTTCAGAGATTTGTTGAAGATATTTAAGAAGTTAAACACATGTAAAGGTGGTCCCATATTATTGTAGATTAATAACATCTTAAAAAAAAATTATTCATTGGATAAATAATGGAACATTAAGAGCTTGTATCTGGGGGTATAACCAGTTATTGAAGATGGTCATTACTAATGATGAATAAATATTCATCAAGTAATATGAGAAAAAAAAAGATGGTTGGGGGCATAACCAACTACAATAGAAGAGTTAGTCATTGTGGGATAGAACCATGGTAAACTTGATGAATTATTACTGGGGTGTAGAAATAGTTGATTCATTTTTTTCTATAATCCTGAATAAGTTATTAATAGATTCATGTTTAAGGAAATAACCAATATGGAAAGGGTTGGGTCTCTATACCAAACATTATAAATATCGTGTGTTGTTCGGTCTCTTTATATTTATTATATATGATGTGAGGTTGAGTAATATTTGGGAGTTGATTAAAACTCTAAAAAAATCAGAGGCTGGTTCTTGAATGAGATCTCCTCTTTATCTCATCCTCTATTTACATCCACATCTTCTCTTTTATTCTTCCCCTAGTGGTGATGTAGGTTTCTTCTTATCTAAACATTTATTTTGTGGATTCATCATTTTAGGGTTCTATTTTGTTATCTAGTATTTTTCTTGTCACCTCACAGGATATTATTAGCTCACACATCTAGAGTATTGGTTTATGTTAGGTTTACTCTATGTTCCAATATTTAATTATAGAAACATTGATTTCATTTTCTTTAAAAAAAATTTGGATAAATAATGATATAATTACATAAGTTTATATTACTTTTAGATTAAAAACATTGTTTTCAATCAGTTTTCAATGAATGTGAATTATTTTCTAAATTTAAAAATATATTAAAAACCTATTTTCTTTTAATTTCACACACAAAATATCTGATAACATGAACAAATGAATTTTTAAAAATGTATTTTGGAACTTTGGAAGGTTTTTTATTTTTTAAATAATTCTCCAAAGTTTAGATAAAGTTTACAGTTTTTACTTATCCTCAATAATTTTTTTTAAACAATTATACTATTTTAAATACCTTATAATATTAGGTAAATGGTTTTGAAGTTGATTTTATAATATTTAATTTTAAAGAATTGTTTTGAGACCTATTTTACACATTTTAAAGAGGATTTTCTTAGTGAAATTACACCCTTAGGTTGTTCCTATTACCTTGTGTGTTTTTAAATAAGGAAATTTTACTTGGTATTGGAAACATTTTTTATATTTCAATACATGAGGAATAAGGGGTTTTCTATGAAAATTGCTTGAGGGGTAAGGCTTTTTTTATTCTAGTTTCATATAATTAGATATTTGTTTCTGTGTGTTTAAATTTATACCATTTATTTTTTCTATTTAAATTAGTTCCCCTCTATTTTATATATCATGGAAACAAATATTAACCTGATTAATTTTTTAAAGCACATGTTTCACTAGTTTGGATTACACTCTTGCTAGTGACCCATGATATGGATTTCATCTTGCTCTGGGATTTTTCTTCTTGGTTTAGGAGTGGTTGGGTATGATCGAGCAATATGATGGATGGATTTCATGAGGTTTGAGGATATGATAGGTCTTTTTTAGTATAATTCTAAATTTTCCATAAAGCTGCTATATATTCCCACTATCATTGGTACTTGATTATATTATATTGGTTACATTTTCTTTTATTTTTATGATATTATATTATCTATTAAATACCATTTTTATTGTCTCATTCTTTCTCTCATCATTAAAATTACAATTTCTCTTTATTTCCATTGTACACTTGTTGTTAAAAATAAAAAGGTAATTTAATGTTTAAGAAAAATAACTATAACTCTCTTGTTGTTTTTTAATATTTGAGTATCATTTAGAGGATGTTTTTGAAAATACTAATTTTCTCATTTATGTTCTCAAGTAAAACCTCTTCCAAATGATAAATTTTCATCTCTAAAATGATACTACATAAAAAGAGAAAAAAATATTTGTTGGTTTAAAAACATTAGAAATTAAAAATTTGTTTCTAACTTGTATTTAAAAATTCTGTTAAATGAACATTTTTTAAACATTTATGAATGGGGTTTGGATTAGATATACCTACTAGGATTTTTTCACAAACCCAGTACCATTTTTGGTTCAGTTCAAGCTCATCATTTCTCATAGAGAACCAGAGTTTTTTTGGATTAGAGAGTGAATAGGGAATCCACTTGGAGATCTATTTGGGAATTTAGTTTTATTTTGGTTTTATATATTAGTTGTATTATCTAGGTAAACTGTCTTTATAATATATATTTTTTCAGATTTAAGTATCCATTTTTTTTTTTTGATTGTGGTTGCTTATCTTACTATTTTTAGGACATATTTAACTATTCTTATTTATAAAAATATTTTTTTCATTTGTTCATAGACCTTGTATGTACAGATTGGTCATACTATATTTCTAAGATGAATTTTATGTTGAAATTTACTTTTTATGTGAAATCATCCCTATAATGTTCAATTTTATTCCCGTATCACTTTTCATCATCCCTTGGTGATCCTAAACACCGCTCAAGTCACGTAACAGGCCAGATCCAGTGTCTGATTTAGTGGTGACTAAGATTGGTTAATAAAATACTAGTATCATGTCTTATATTCTAAAAATGGCATGGGTTCATGAGACCCATTTTTTATTTGGTAAGTAATGGTAAATTGGAAATATTATTTTAATAACTTAGGATGTAAGTACGAAGAAGTGTTTGAAAAATAATTTTAGTATTAAACCGTGAGTTATGATAGGATGTTAAATTATGGGTCATAAATTGGGAGTTTCATTAATTCAGGGATGGTACATATATATTTTGTTGACATTTTTATATTTCATTGAATATTACATGATTATTTATTTGTGAGTCTTGGATTTTTATCCTCCTTTATTTATTTCAGGTATGTTTTGTTTTGTATTAATTGTTTTCAAAATTATAGTAATTATATATGGATTATTTAAAGGATTATTTAGTTTTGGGGGATGAAAATGGGAATTGAACTAGTTGTTAATAGTGATCTCACATGGTCTAGAAAGCATTGTGGAGCCTGAGTACATGGTTTAATATATCTCTTTTTATAAGTTGCACAGATGACTCACAGTATGTCTAACCATGTAGTTAGGACATGCATGAACATAGGTCCATATTAAGTAATATTTATTTTGTGTGGTGTGTTAATCTATTTGAATTTATATTAATATTATTTTGAAGGGGTGTTTGAATTTTTATTGGTTATTTTTATTTTTGAAATTAATAAATAAAGGTTTTAGAATTGGGTGAATTGGATTTTATTTTGATAATCAAAAAGGGAATTCATTATGGAAATATGGTTTTACAAGTAAAATGTGATATTTTTTGATTTTTGAAGAGTTTTTCATGATGAATTACAATTAACTTGATATTTTGAAATGGGTAAATTATTTTAATAATGAATTATTAAATAAATTGAAATTATTTCTAATTAGTTTATTATGATTTTTAAAACTCGGATATGTGATTTTGAAACAGTTTGAGAAGAGATATTTTCACTTCAATTAGGTGGTGGAGATTTGATATTTAGGTGAATTATTCTGTGTTTATAATTACTTTTATTTTTGTTTGGACTAATTTTGTATGAATATTGATTCAGTTTTTTTTCTTATTATTTAGAATATGCCCCCATCAAGTCTGTATGGATTTTCAAGAGAATGTTGCTGGTGGTTTTCTATGAGTGAGCCCATAAACTAATTAACCTATAAATTATATTTTAGAGTGTTGTAATTTGAATAAATATCTATTTTAAAATTAATCATATCCATATGACATGAAATAATGGATATAGATTAATGAATGGGTATTTGGTCTTCTTGAGATTCATAAGCTTCTCACGTTCAAGTTTTATACCTTTATAATTTATGGTGTCATTTAGAAGCGGTGGAAGTCCATTATTCAAGATAACCCATGATAAGACCATTCATGGGATATTTTTAAGGCCTTGTTCATCCAATGATATTTCATTGAGGATATGGGGGTGGAAAAGGTAATGGAGTTATACTATCTTAAATAAGGAGATCGATTAGTGCTGGATTATGTTTTACATTTCATTAACCTACACCCATAGCTCCTAGAGTTTACCTTGTATGATTCCTTGAAAGTCCAATATTTTGAAATAGGTATCTATATTTAGCTTTAAATGAGGGTATTTTAATTATGTTTAACATCATATGTTGAAGTGTAAATTAAGGCGGTTCAGATTTTGGAATTCTTAATAAGGGTGCTTGAGGTGAGGGATACACCCTCAATTCTTGGAAGTGGAGAAGGAATCCAAGTAAAGTAAATAAGAAATGGTATCTTTTTTAGTAGGTAGTTGGTGGTATCAATATTATTTCTTTTATATCTTTATAAACTTTATTCAGGTGGTAGGAAAATAGTGTCCCGTCATTTTAGAAAGATGATTAATAAGTTACCCTCATGTCATAAATCTCCAAATACATATAATGGATGTGGACACTAGGGCCATATATAGAGGATTGGTAATGGTTCCATGTGTAAAAGGACTAAATATAGATCTACCCCTTCGAAGGATCCCCATGTCTAACATGTTGACCTTAATCTTGATGAAGTGGTTTCTTAAGGTATTCTTCATTCTTCTCTATTCATTCCTTCCATTTTTATCTCTTATTTTATTATTTGAGATTATACTGATTCCCGGACATTCATATTTTGAGGATATATTTAACCACATTTGGATTATTTCCCCCTTATTTATATTTTATATTATTGATGGCTTTGTTTGGGAAATTTTTATTACATTAGTGGTTTCTTATAATTGTGTGTCGCATCATTGGATGTGTTAAATTACCCATAAGGTGTGGGTATTTTGGGGATTTCTAATATGGTGGGGAGGCCACAATGGTTTGCCTCACCTTTAATCCTTTGTTGATCTAATTTAGATCCCTTTATGGATGTTAAGTGTTTTGTTCATATCAGTTTTCATCTTAGTGTTTGTATCACTTGTTTTCATATTGTTCATTGATTTTTAAAACTGATTCATCTTTGATGATGTTAAATCATATCCTTTCTATTGATAATATGGTTCTACTAAAACATTTTGGGGGGAAATAATTTTATTTTAGTTAATTTTCATTCCCCAACCTTTATTTTATTCATTATTTTATTTATTTGATGATTTTTTATCTTTTACATAATTTTTTGGTCTAATATATTCAACAATTTGTAATTTTGGAGTTTACATGAAGGGTGTATGGTTGGTTAATGGTTAGTACTAACCATGTGGAAACCATATGAAGATATTGTATTTTTTTAGCAAAGATATGCATGATTAGAACATGTTCATACAAAGTATTCATCCAGACCATGTGGGTGACCAAGTGTGTCTAGTGACGTGTGTACGATTGGTGCATGGTTTGGTAAACTTTGTAGCCAAACCCTGAGACTTTAAAGGACTTTATAAATATTGAAATTACTATTATTACCATGCCTAAATGTTTCCCCTAACCTCTCCTCTTCACCTTCATTGTAATCTAACACACAGTTCCCATATCCTCCCTTGATTATCCTCTATTCCATGGTTGTTCCATGTTATTTCTTCATGATTTTATGTTGATTCATCAAGGTGAGTCCTCTTTGTCTGTAAATATCTTCACTTCCTCCATATTTACTCTTATTCATTACCTATTTAGGTCCAAATGACCTTGGGTTTTTCATAGATTAAATTTTAATTTTGGGTTTCATGGTTTTAGGGTTTGGTTTGGTAATCTAGGATTATTCCCTACCTTCATGTGGTGTATTATCACATCACACTTCAAAAGAGGTTATTTAAAGTATATTTAAATTATGTTTAAAATTTTAATTCTATAACCATTTATTTTTAGTTCATTACATCATTGTTTTGGATACCTAATGGTAGTATTACAAGAGTATATAAAATGTTTTTGGATGAAAACTAAGTTTTTAGTTAGTTTTCGTTGAATGTGACGGATTATGTATATTTAAATGTATAGTAAAATTTTTTTTATCTTAATATTTCACACCAAATGAGTAATAATATGTATAAATATATTTTATGAAATAATTTAAGAACCCTTAAAATTGTTTTTATCTGCACGCTAATTTTACACAGATTTATTATTGTTAATGGTTTAATTTTATCTCAAATATTTTATTCTCAAATGTCTACAATTTTTTAAATACCTTATAATGATAGGAAACTATTTTTTAAATTTATTTTATAACATTCAATTTTAAATATTTATCATGATACCCATTTTTATTTTTTAAAGAGAATTTTCTATGTTAAAATACATCCTTAGGACATTCCCCATAACTTTTTGAGATTCACCACTCGTTTTCATCAGTGGAGTTTGAGGATGGATTCACTCTCTTACTTCTTACTGAAAGGTAGGGTGGATGAGGTGTGTTATAAGATTCCTAGAAGTCATTTCTAGCATCCATTTCAATACTAAATCTTACAATAGAGTCATCGTCCTTCTGTTGTTGCTGAGTTTAGATTTTGATCATCATTCAGAGGTTGTTCATGGAATAACATAGCTTCCATTATAGATAAAATCATGTGTTTTCATGGGTGTTAGATTGTGGGAAGGGCTTTCAGTGGTCATCTGGTTCTTCTCCTTCTCCTAGTACTTTTTTGGCTCTTGGATCAGTGTTTTTTTCTTATGTGGATCTCTCCATCAGTGCTTCCCAATTTCAGATTTGTTCAGATTAAATGTTTTATGACCTGGATTTGGTTAGGTTTTATTTATCACTCGATGTCGAACACTTCAGGAGGGAATATTGTAATGACTTCAATGCCTACTGTAACATCTCATTTCCAGAAGCCCCCCAGAGGCGCCCCATACCTGGTTGGTCACATGGCCTCAAGCACATTTCCCCGAACGCTAGAGGTTTCCGACTAACAGCGAGGGTTATGGTTGTGATATTGGGGAAACTATTCCCTCATTCATGGAGTAACACATCGGAAGTAAAATAGATAGCAATAGAAAAAGCAGTAATAATACCATACCAAAAGTAAACAGCAGATGTAATAAAGTGTTGGAGCTCACATATCTAAATAATGCATGATACATATGTCTAGAAAATAAGCCAAACAATTCACAATGTTGGAATATATTACTAAACCAAAGTACAAAAGACAAGCAGTAAATAGCTCCACAATATCTCAAGACTCAGTTTGGCCCCATCCTCCCCAACTCCATAGCAATCATGTACCTGAAGTAGAAGGGTTCTTTCTCTTATCTATACTTGTAGCAATATAATCTATTTGGGCCCAAAATCATGACCCAAATAGGGTGTGAGATTAATCCCAATAGGAAACCACCCAAAGATCTGTGCCTAATAGCCAGTGAATATATATGGCAGGAAATAAACAAAATGAATCAGTAAGAAATGAAGTACACATAGTAACAATCCTACAAATTCAATTGCATTCATTTTCATATATCAAGTAAGTAGATAATCAAAATCAGGTAAACCTCTGGGAATTACTCATATCCTAACCCCTCTGGTTCAACTAAACAAACTCAAGAAACCCTCTAGGAAGTACACACAGTCTAACCCCTCTGGTTCAGCTTTAGCAAAGACACTCTGAGGAAGAACTCACCATTAATTCCCCTTGTGTTCTCGTATCAGTAACTAATAGGCACTCTGAGGAATCACTCGATATCTAATTCCCCTTGTTTCCTATATCGAGAAAACTACAGACACTCTGAGGGAGCATAAATTTCATCCCCCCTATGGTCTCACAATGTAACATTAAACACACACTCTAGAGAAGCCCTCAATGTCCATTCTCCCTATGGTCTACTACACCAGGTTCTCATGGCCATGTGTAAGTCAATAATGGAAAAACGATATGCGGCAACCAATTTAATCCTCAATAACTACATGTATAAACAATCTACAACATATTATAGTGTGTTAGATAAATAATCACTCCATCCTAAAAATACTAGGCATGGGAAAACAAAGCAGCCTAACTGGAAAGTTGGACCAAATGTTCAAAACAAGAAAACATGGAAAAAAACCCCATAGCATGGAAAAGTTAACCCTATTCATAAACAAACAACCTTTATCCAAACAAACAAGGCATAGAATAAAAAACAGGGCTAAAAACCATAAACACTCAATACCCTATTCTTGGGTATTGGAAACTCTTGCACATAAAATTCAAAGACTATCTACAGAAAGGAAAAAAATATCAACCTCATCTTCAGGAGATCGATATACATGAATATTAGTCCTTGAATCACCCTAGAACATTGTATATCTACAAAAAGGTTAAAAACGTTCAACCGAGGATAACTCATGAGAGAGGAGAAATCGAGATCTGTTGTTCAAGAAGAAAGGAGAACTCACCGATGTGATTCCAACACAATCGATGACGGTCGATTCAAAGAATGGATGGCGAATCAGGGGATCCAAGAAGATATGTGGTCGTACGGATGCTCTTGGACAAAATAGGTCGATAAGAAGTGTGTTTTGTCTATCAGATGCGACCTCGGACTGTTTAATGAAAAAAAAGTACACGACATGTTCTTTTAAAAGTACACGGTGTGTACTTACCTTTTTTAGCCTCCACTTTAGACAGTCTCCAGGTCACCACACACGACCATGTGTTCGGCTGTTACACGGGCAACACACGGTCACCAACGACAACTGGGTACACAATATGTACTTAAAAGTACACAGTGTGTACTCCTGAAATTTTCAGAAACTACTCTTTTTCTCAAAAACAACTAGAAAAGAAAAACATACCTAAAAATAAGGTATGGGTTCTTAAAAACAACCCCCATTAAAGAAATGTTTTCCCGATTTACTATAGAAAGGCGACGTAGAAGAAGAGTCCTCTAAAATCTCCAACCACTGTGATCATACATCGGTCTCCCTCTACCATGTCTCGTCTTACACTCGCATGTGCTTCCATAGCACTCGTACCAAAGGAACAGACCATCTATAGAGAACCTTCTAACTTTGATCAAAAATATATATTGGATGCTCTTATAATGATGAATCCACTTCTATCTCCACATCCTTCGGTTGGAAAATATGAGGTGTGTATGAGAAGTAACGTTGAAGCTAAGAAACGTGGATGACATCATGCATAGACCAGTACCTCTGAGGTAACTAAAACTGATAATCCACTGGCCCAACTCTCTCCAACACCTGAAAAGGCCTGACATACCTCATCAAAATCTTACCCTATCTCTTAATAATTTTGTGTCCCATTCTCAGTGTGACACGTAGAAAAACATGATCGATGACCTTGAACTCCATAGGTCATCTCAATCGATCAGCATAAGACTTCTGTCGATACTGTGCAGTTTCCATCCTCTTCCAAATCAACTCTATCTGCTCTATGGTCTCCTAGACAAGATTAGGTCCTATCATAGCTTCCTCTCCTACCTCCATCCAACATAAGGGTGATCGGCATGCCCTACCGTACAAAGCCTCATAAGGTTCCATATGAATAGTTTCTTGAAAAATATTATTGTAGGAAAACTCCACAAGAGGTATATGCTTCTCCTATGAACCTCTAAAATATATAATTCATGCTTGAAGCATGTCCTCAAGCACCTGAATCATATGCTCAGACTGGCCATCTATCTGGGGATGGTAAGTTGTACTCATAAGTACCTATGTACCAAATCCCTCTAAATTCCCTACCAAAACCAAGAAGTAAAACATGTTTCCCTATCTGAAACAATGGAGTGTGTAACACCATGTAGACGTACAATCTCTCAGATGTAAAACCTTCATGGAACTTCACCATTCAAGGTATCCTAGATCGGAAAGAAGTGAGAAACCTTCATGAGTCTTTCAATGAAAACCCAAATAACATCATTCCCTCAAGGCGACCTTGGAAAACCTGTCACAAAATCCATTGAAACATCATTCCATTTCCCCTTAGGAATGGGTTACTTCTGCAAAATCCCTATTGGTCGTTGATGCTCTGCCTTCACCTGCAGACATGTGTAACACCTCAAGAAAAAACTAGAAACATACATCGTTATACCTATCCCCCAATACTAACGGTGTAGATCATGATACATCTTGGTGACACCAGGATGAACTTCCCCAAATGAGGAATGAAAGTTTCACATCAACTCCTCACGTATGTCTGTTGGCACCCACACACATCCATGAAAATGAATAATCTCATCCCCGCCTACTGTCCATCTAGGAATAGGGTCCTCTCCTGACACACTCTCCCATAGGACTAGGCCTTATGAATCTGATAACTTCCTCATTCTCACTCGATCAAGAAGAGTAGAGGTAACATCTAAAGAAGAATGAAACGTCTACCCATGTCTATCGTGAACCTCCAAATGCATTCTAGAGAACAGGGCCATAAGTTTTCACTCATTACTGCCCTCCTGAACTGCCTATACCTGAGTCTTCATGCCAATGCATCAGCCACTTCATTTCCCTTCCTAGGTGTGTAGGCAAGCTCAAAGTCAAAAGACTGAAGTTACTCTACCCACCTTCACTGTCTCAAATTTAGGTCATGCTGAGTGAAGATATAATTGATACATTTGTGGTTGGTGAAAACCACAAAATAATCTCCCAAAAGGTAGTTTTTCCAATAGTGTAAATCATGAATAACTAAAGTAAACTCGAGATCATGTTTCGGGTAATTTCTCTCATGTGGCCTCAATTGCTGAGACCCGTATGCAACGACTCCTTCTCCCTACATAAGAACTGCTTCCAGCCTTATACTTGATGCATCAATGTACACAGTATAGAACATTCACAGCTCTAGAAGAGCTAGTAATGGTGCTGAAGTCAACCTACCTTTCATATCTTAAAATGATGATTCACAAGAATCAGACTACATGTACTTCTGACCCTTCTTAGTCATACCCTTCAGTGGTGCTGCTAAGTGTGAAAATTCCTGTATGAAATGTCTGTAGTAGCCATCCAATCCTAGAGAACTCTGTAACTCAATGAAGTTCCTTATATTCTCCCTAGAAACTACTGATCTCACTTTCTATGGGTCTACTAATACTCCTATCTCTGTGATAACATGACCTAAGAAGGGAATCTGGTCCATCCAAAAGTGGCATTTTGAGAGCTTAGAATGTAACTGATTCTCTCTCAGTGTACACAAAATGATCTCAAGATGGGTAGTATGGTCGTGTCGAGTGTGATTGTACGCCAAGATATCATCCATGAAAACTACCACGAAAGAATACAAGTATGGATGGAACACTCAGTTCATCTGCACCATGAAAACTATAGGCGCATTCGTGAGACCGAACGACATAACCACATACTCGTATAGACCATACCTACTCTGAAAGGATGTAAGAGGTATATTAGATGGTCTAACACAAAACTAATGTCAACTGAACCTCAATTAAATATTCAAGAACACCCAGTCTCCTTGAAGATGATCAAAGAGATCGTCAATCCTTTGCAAGGGATAGTATTTCATGACCGTAAACTGGTTCAACATCCGATAATCCACACAATGTCCGAGGGTACTGTCTTCCTTCTTCGCAAACAAGATAGGATAACACCAAGGAGAAGTACTGGTTCAGATGAAACCATTTTCCTACAACTCCTCCAACTGCTTATTGAGTTCCTGTAACTCTGGTGTATCCATCCTATAAAGAGGAATAGACACTAGTGCCTCTCCTTTCACAAGATCAATAGAAAAGTACACCTCTTGCTCCAGAGGCAAACCAGAAAATCCCTCTGGAAAGACATCCCTAAAACGATCAACCATAAGAGGAATGTCCATCTATGAAGTCCCCTGGTCATCCAGAAATAGATGATCAATCTAGGCTGTAACTCCTCCCAACCCATGATGCTCAGGTCCCTCTCAACCCACCTGAACATCCCATTCTCCCTTATGAATAAAAGATCTTCCCTATGGTGATGTAAAACTCACCCTATAATGATATAAATCGATAACTTCTTGGAAAGGAACTAACTAGTATATTATGTGAATGAAATCATAGTCTGTCATCTCTAGGATATAAAGGTCCCATATGAAGTGACACCCACCAACCTCGAGAGGGAACTCCTTACACTGATGTATACCAGTCGTTCTTTTCCCCAATGATGTGTCTAGCATCAAGATATCAGCAAAATAAAAGATATTGAGCCCAAGGATCTCCATAAGAGCAATAGATATAAATCATTGGGAAGCCCATGTATTGAAAATATAAGAATCTAAAACTAAGGCAACTAGGATCGTACCTCTAACTGTAGAGGTTCTGGGATCCTTCTTCTACTGGGTCTACACCACTACAAAAGTTTGACCTGCACTAGAGCCCTGTGATTTTTCCCAACCAATATGAGATGATCCACCCTGTTGTCACTGAAAGCCTAGCGACTAGCTACTACATCCGCAACCTCCACCTCAGCCTGAATGGTCGGAAGAACTCCAGTTCCCTACATGATGAGAAACTGGTGGTGATGCTCCTGAATGTAGAGTCATAGAAGAACCCATGTCACTAGATACTGGTGAGAAGATCTAAAATAAGTGATAAATATAGCTCATCTTTCTGCAATATCGGTACTCCACTGCGTCTCTGGGGCAGTGCGGCCTCGTATTCTTGCTCTAACCTAACTAGTAGCACACCACCTGGCCACTAGAATAAGTATCTTCGCATATAGAATACCTAATGTGCTTACTATTATCATTTGTAGGGATACCAACTCCATATGTCAAGCCTCCCTAGCTCAAAACCACAAATTCCCTCTGATTAAAATCTATGATTAGCGCCTGGTTGACTATAGAAGTGATTAAGGTCAACCTGAAGATTTTCACCTGAGATCAGATGTTGTGCCTGAGACCATCCTCAAAATTCCCTACCAGGAATAACTCATCACATCCTGGGATGGGCATGAAGTGATATATCTCTACGAAGAGGGAAGAATAATCCATAATAGAAAGATTACACTACTCTAGACTCATGAACTCTCAGGCTAGTTTGGACCTCAAAGTCTCCGGATAGAAGTAATCATAGAAGGCATGATGGAACTCATCGCATGCCAGAACCTGCTAGCGTCCCACCTGTGAAATCACATCCCACCATCTCTTTTGAGAGTCACGAATTATATATGTATCAAGATTAAACCTTCTCTCTGGAGGAGTCTCTAGATTCTCGAAGATAGAAAGCATGGCTTCTAACCATGACTATGCAGCCTGAGGTCCCCCTTCCCCTGTGAAGTTGGAAGGATGCTATTACTGGAAAACCTGCGTCAACTCTACAATGGAAGAGGTAGGATGTGGTACTCCTAAGAAGGTTTGTATGAACCTCATAAATCCCTCTTAGAACTATGTGTCAGCACCTATGTCTGGAATGATGGCTAGTTCCAAGACTAGAACAACTGGAGGATCCACTGGTAGTCCCTGATCAGCTATATCTGGTGTCTGATCACTGCCCTATAAATAGAGGACAACTAGAGGACGTCTTGGTGTCATGACTCTGCAAGGTCAAGCGCACAACTTAGATTAAGATTAATAGGGAATAATACTTAGTATTGTAAGGATTGAACAAGAGAAATAAATCATTCATGTTTTTCAAAACATGGATACACAACATGTAAAATGCCTACACGTCATGTTTCCTTAATACTTCACATGGGTGTGTACTTTTTCCAACCCGAGTCATGTAACACCGCAAAAACACGGTGTATTGTCCTTACACACGGCATGTACTTGAATCCTCTTTACCTACCTAAGTTCATCTACATAAATAGGCCACACGATTTCCCTAGAACAAGACTACATGGCGTATTAGTGCCAGACATGGCGTGTACAAGATAAACTACAACGACCTGTGTAGTTTGTCAAACGGATGGTTACATGACTCAATCTACATGGCGTGTTCTAGATTTATAGGGTGTGTACTAGAAAGATTATGCAGCCCCATTTTGTTCATTACACGGTTGGATACAATGGTTATGCTACACGATGTGTTCAAGGTTGACATGGCATGTATAAATTAATTTTTATCCATCTATGTTGTTAGTCACATAGGTGGACACATGTTCTACACAACATGGTGTGTACAATGGTACACGGTGTGTTCCACAAAATATTTTCCAACCCCATGTCTCTGCCCTCACAACTAGTGACAGGGTTAGAGACTACACGACCTGTACATACAGTACACGACCTGGACTTAAAAAAATACTTCATTCCTGAACAGAAGGACACATGGCATGTATTTATCATTACATGCCCTATATTCTAGGTTCTTTTGGATATTAAGCCTAAGAAACTACTCTGGAACCCAGAAAAACACTAAAACGAACATTAAAGTAAAAAACTCCGATCTGTGTGGGCCCATACTCCCCCGCGAATCAAATATTGGAAACTTATACTTGTTATACACAAGGAAAACAAAAAAATGATCCTCCAATTTCTGATTCATGAGGTCTAATAACACCTCAAGAACCAAAGTTTGGCATCCATTCAAACAAAAAAATACACAAAAAAATACCTTATCAAAAATCAGGTATTCTATCAAGTCATATATCTGAACAACATCCATATCTTTCACAACATCTATCAAAACAACATGCAATCACTAATGCACCCTAAATGGCATGGCTAGAATGCATGGCATGTGATCTCTAGACGGTTCCTATATGATGCATGATATGGAATACCCTCATCTCACCAGGTTGAAACATAAATAGAACCTCAATAACTTCAATGATAACAAAACAATACATGTGAATCATCCAACTATGAAATCAAATCAACTTTAAAATGAAAAACTAGAAAAATTTCAATAACAAGGTAAGTTGTATTTTCCTGTACATGGGTTAGCTACTCCCGGGAACAACTTATTTCCAAGTACATATTCCATACTATCCATAGCTATAGGTTCTATACAGTAAGTCAAGAAGAAAAAATTCCTCTAATACCACATTGTAACGTCTCGGTTCCTGAAGCTGCCCAGAGGTACCTCATACCTGGTTAGTCACATTTGGTATCAAAGGAGGAACCCATCCTTAAGTACGGAGCACTGCCTGGGTTGAGAAGTAGGGCCCACAAAGAGGGCATTGTGCTCTAAATGGGGGGGAGGTGATTATAACATTCTCAAATTATAAAGGGTTAAATGACTAAATGATATGACTCATGTCAACAAGGCGTGCCTTCTTTTTTTAGGATGCTACCTTATTAGAAATTCACAGTTAAACATGCTTGGCTTGCAGTAGTGATCCGGATGGGTGACCTTCTAGGAAGTTTCCTAGGGTATGTGTGAGTGAGGAAAAATAACACTGGGGATATTACACCTATAGTCAATAGGTATTTTTATTTGGAATGTATTTTTTATGGTGCCTTGATTTTTTTAGTTTCTAGGAGGGAAGAATAACCTTGGAAGTGGTGGAAGCATTATTTTGGGAATGAACATTTGTCTAGGGTTTATTGTAAGATGCTTTTAGGAGGGCATGCATCCATTTAAGAATTTATAGATTCATTCAAAAATAAAAATAAAAATTGAATTGGTCTTCTTGGTTTTGTTTGTTCTTGTGGAGAAGATTTTGTTGCGAGTATTGGTTTTCCTTGTCGAATTTGGATGCAGCGTAGCATTTTTTAGGTGTCGTTGGGTGGGAGGCCTTGAAATAGGGATGGTTGTGTTGAACCCCATCATTCAGACATGCTTCATCACCTTAATGCATATATGTGTACCCTTACATGACATTTGCTCAGTTTTTTTAGTCTAATATTATGTTTCATCATGTTGAAATTACTAAGAGTTCATTTCATGCTTTATCGATCAGGAGGTTAAAATGAGAGAAGGGTGTGTTGGAACCTTTCATCTGACTCTCCACATTCCTTTCTTGGTTGGAGATGTTCTCTGCCATGTTGTTTTACCATCATGGTGCATCTCCTTGGTAGAGGGGGTGATGCATTATTTTTTCTAATTTCACTATTGCAGTGTCTAGAGAGGGGGTCGATGAGGCTTTCTGGTGCTTTCTTGGATTTTTTTCATTTGGACTTATATGATATTTTTTACCATTTTTTATTTTTTTTAAGGAATTAGTTCCTTCTTGTAACGGGTTCCCTATTTCCCATTTATAAAATATTCTTATCTTTTTTATGTTCAATAAAGGGGGATTTACCCTAACCCATTCCTAAAAAAATATCCCATAAATGAAGAGTATCTGGTGGAATTTTTTATATAACATGGTGCACTATTTTAGTATTGTGCTCTTTCTAGTGTCCATTAGTATGGATTTTCAATCCTATTAGAGTTATCCCCTTAGTTATTCCAAGAAGGGTATGACTGTGTGTTAGGGAGGTTGGATTATATAAGTTGTATTGGTAGGATGGATCGTGCTTGATATTTTTCTAAATATTCCCCAAAGATGCTAGGCATTCCCTTGATCATTATTACTTGGTTCTATTATATTGGGTATATTTCCTTTATTTTTGTGGTATTATATTATCCATTATTTCCATCACCCTTTTATTATTTTTTTTATAATAATTTAAATTATGTTTTCCCATTATTTCCATTGTACTATTTTTGTTAAAAAGAAATGGGTTCTTTAATGATTCAAGAAAAAAATATGTTGTAATTATCTTCCTGTTTTTTATTTGATTATATTTCCAAGGATTTTTCCAATAACACCACTTTTCTTATTTATGTTCTATAGATACCCAATACCTTTACTCATATTAATACATTATTTTTAACATAAATATCCATTAAAGTTATTTAAATGATTGAAAGGCCTAGTGTCTTTGGAATACTATGTGTGAAATACATCAAGATGATACTAAAACATAAAATAATTATTATATTCTCCTTAATGAGCTCCTAAATCTATTAGATCTAATAAAACAAAATAAGATAAATTGGGTAATACATAAAAGAAATGGGTGATCTATAAATCTTAGTAAGGTAATAATCATGATAAAGAGGCATAACACATGAGTCGAATGACATAATATAATATCATAAAGGATAAGGCTCATGAATAATTACATGAGAGAATAACATAAATTACTAGGATTCATAATATCATGGAAACATATAAAAGTGATATCATCATAAAACATGACATGACCATAATTCAGGGCTAATTGTAAAGACAAACTCACATAGTGGACATAGTCCCATCATGGGTTGTGTTTACTCCCTAATCTCATACATAATGTCTCATTAGACAAAAAAATTACACAATTAATTGGATAAATATCTAGTAATACCCATCATAACATGTAAATTATTATATTTTCCATGAAAGGAAACTAATCTTAAGGCATAAACCTAAAAAGTGACAATGTAAAGAAATGGGTTTCCATTGAGAAAATAACTTATGGAATGTGTTACCCCATCAAAGGAAGGGAGAATAATCTATTTATATATTTAAGTTACATATACAGAGAATTTATAATCATTTAATATCATAAAATAGGGGGTAGAATGTGAGTTATAGAGATAAATTTCCTAACCTAAAGAAAAAGGGTGATTCACCGAGATCCCGTAAGTCGTGTTCCAGAATCACTTTACACTTGCACTTAACCTCTTAGATAATCAAATTATATTCGTTAATTAATTAATTTCTAAAATTTTCCATATATTTTGTTTAATATAATATTATTATATTCATTTATATCCATTTCAATGAGACATAATTTTTAATTTTTATGTTTTGGGAGAACTCATTTCATGGTTCTAAAGTTGGATTAGTAACGGATAATTATTGATGTTCTTGTAAAATGAGAAAAAAACTCTAAAATTGAAATGATATGGTATTATTGTACTTATACAAATTGAAATGGCCCCAAACATCCATATTTCTTGATACATATGGATGATTATTTTAGTAAAAACATTAACATTATACAGTTACTTCACTTAGGCAACTTTATCAACCATCATGAACTGGTTTCATTTTATTTAATATTATGCCCGTATATTCATTATAGAATATGAAAAAAAATATTATATACATAATTAGTTCATTTGAAACCATTATATGTGAATTTAAACCTTTAATGAATGTGTTATTGGAAAATGGAAACTCATTATTCCTGAAGGTGGTGAACCGATATAATATGAAAAATGGTTTTATTTTTTGAATAAGAGGAGAAGAGAAAGGGGTGTATCATAGATATTCCATTAGAAATTTAACTTCAAGTATATATATGATACTATATTTATTATTCCATATTGTATGAGGGAGGTGTAGTGAATTTATAAGAATAAATGAATTTAGAAGATGTAATTTAAGAATATTGACTCTTAAATGTCACCTCCATGAAATACTCCTTAAGGAACTTGGAAGTGGTATTTTAGTGAAAATAGTAGAACTATGAAATGTGTTAGAGGTTTTCTAATGTAATTTGTTATATATTTTAAAATATCCAAGGATTAGTATGTTTGAGGCGAAGGGGTTGTAATGAGTGGTATTTATAAGGGGGGAGAGGGTTGTTTTGAATATTATAATCATTAGTTTATTATTTTGGCATAATAATGTCAATATTATTGATTATTATGACTATATATATAGTAAATAGTGTAGTGTAATTTGAACTAGTTTGTGTTTACACCATCCATGACTCAAAAAATAATGTATTTAGCTTATAATATTAAACATTGTAGTTTAACATATTTCACCATTCACCTAAAATTCAACTATTTTAAACTAATAAAAAAATAACCATTACCATTTTATGAAATTTTAATTTTGAAAATGAAATTAATTTTATGAAATAAATTTTCTAAATTTGAGAAATTTAATTTTTTTTAAAAAATCCTCATTTGTTTTAAAAATATCAATTTGAATATTATGATCAATTTTTTAACCCTTTGAAAAATTATTTATGGTCTCATTAAGGTACCTTAGAATTATAATAAAACATAATATCAATTTATTATTAAATTTAATTAAAGTAAACATTTTTAAAATAAATATAATTATAACAAAAATATAATTAAAGCCATTTTGTTTTAAAAAAAATATAAACACTTAATTTATCATTTTTAAAAAATGTATTTACTTTTACCATGAAATAAATATATCTTATTTTCATCTTATAAGATACCTATATATTATTTTACAATTAAATAGGTTAGGATAATATTCTAATGATCGGGTTACTATTCCAAATGGTCATATTACTATTTCGACAGTCATGTTACTATTCCAACGGCTAGATTACTATTCAAATTTTCAGATTTGTAATGGTCATATGGGACACCTGCATCCTATTAAAACATCATTTTTTCATTAAGTATTCATTAAAAAATATTTGTCTCATGGGTATAAATTTATTTTTCTAAATTCATATTCGATTTGTAACATTCTCCTTCATTTCTACTCTGTTGTTCATGAGTGTGGTTATTCTGGTGGATTAAGCATATCCAACTTTTCATATTTTAGATATATTGTATTCTATTCTCCCACGTTGTAATACTTTCAAATATTATTGAAATTTTCATTCTATAATTTTAATGTTGAAATTATTATAATAAAATGTATTTTTTTTATCATGTGGTGCATGTATAATATACTACATTATTAAATATGACATAATTATATGAAGGAAATTCTATTAGTCAAATTCTAGGTCATCATACTATTCCCACTATAAGAAATTTCTCCCTAAAAATTTCATTTTACAAAATAAGTTGAAATCATGGGAAGTTACTTCTACATATTTTCTTCCTATGAATCTTATGTCATATCCTTATACTTATGGTTTCTATATAGTGCTTTGACTAGACCAGTTGTCTTGTTGTGCATAACTTTATCCCTATTTTCCAATATATTCACTAACTACTCCTTAAAAGAGATATCATTTTATAGATCTACCACATATCAATTCAATACATGTGAGGTATATAGTATGTACATCCTCAAGAGGGATATATGGAATACGTCATATACTAGAGAAAGAGTTAGTGGGAGTGCCAGTAGGTAGCCACAACAATAATGTGATCAAGAATCTCAATGTAGATGATGTACCTGGGACTTATCTTTCCCTTATTCCTAAATATCATAACTCTCTTCCATGGATATATGTGCTGTAACACCTTATCCACAACCTCAAACTCTAGGTCTCATCGATGATTATCAACATATATCTTCTACTAACTTTAGGAATCCCAGATGTGGTATTGAATGGTCTTGAACATTTCTACCATTTCCCAATCTATTTTAGGACCTAGTAGCTTCTATTCCCCAACATCATCTAAACATGAAAATATTATGTATATATTCCCATAAAATTATTTTATATATCCATTTAGATAAATGAGTGATAGTTATTATTTTATGAGAACTTGACAAGATGAATATGTTTCTCCCACCCTCCTTTGAATTCCTTCGAGCGTGGTCTTGATATGCCATCTAATGTCTAGATACTCCACTCATATTTTCCAACAATTTGGGGGTGATAAACTATATTAAATCTCACCTTAGTGTTTAAATAATTTTGGAGTCGCTTCTTGAAAATAGAGGTAAAACTCACATCTTGGTTATATAAAATTGATAGTGGGGTTCCATGTAGGATCACTACATCTCTGATTTGTATCCCTACATATTGATTGAGTAATAAGTCCTCTCAAATTTCAATGAAGTGAGAAATATTCATAAGCCAATCAACCATGACCCATATATAATTATATCATCTTTGTGTCATTATAAGACCAATCATATATCCCATGATGATTTTTTCCTATTTTAATGTGCATATGGTTAATGGTTTTATTATTTCCTTGGGTTTTTTATTTCATCCTTTACCTTATGATATACCAGGAACATTGATGTATATTCTAAAATATAATTCTTCATATTTTTACCACCAATAGTGATCTTGGAGATATTTATACATCTCCATTCTCCCTAGGTGGATGAATATGGTTGAACTATATGCATCATTCCACAAATCCTTCTTTATATCTATATTTTATGGTACCTATAGTCATGACCCAATCCATACAACTCATTCTTCATCAATTTTGAACTATAGGAATTTCAATTTTCTTATATCTTCCAACTTATTCTATATTTCCACCATATTTGTAATGATAAAATTCCCTAGGAATGATACTTCCTCCATCCAGAACTAACATTTATTGTACTTTTCATTTAGATTCTATTTTTTAAAAGTCTTTATAATAGTATTAAAATGATCATAATGATCCTAATTTCTTATATAGTATATTATAATTTCATCTATAAATAGTACAACATATTCTCAAAGATAATATCTAAATAGTTTATTAATTATGTCCATAAATATTACTGGAGCATTAGAGATCTTAAAGGGCTTCACTATGAATGCATAGTGTTCATACCTTATTTGAAAGTCATTCTTGGGAATAAATTCCTTCGTCACATTTAATTGGAAATATCATGAAAAAAGTTCTTCCTTAGATAAATAATGGGATTCATGTTTATTGAATAACTTGTTTATCCATTTTAGTGGATACTTGTTCTTTGTCATATTATTTTTGAGTTCACAATATTTGATTTATATGATCATTGAACTTTTATTCTTCTTGATGAAGAGTACCAACACAAACCATGGTGAATCAAACAGGCATATAAAACCCTTTTTATATACTATTGATATTTTTTCTTTAGTTCCTCTAACTAAATAGTGAATATACTATAAGTATTATTTGATATGGGTAGATATATATGTATAAGTTCAATTTAGAAATTAACCTCTTAGTAAATTGGAAGACCAAGAAACTCTTTAGGAAATACATTAGTATAATCCCTCTCAATTGGAATATTTTTAAGAATAATTCTATACTTTATATAAATAATTTTGGAAAGATATTATTGATCATAATGTGATAATTTTTGGTCTTGATAATAATATTACAAAGGATATTTATCCTCCTACTTACACTTGTGAAAAATATGAGGATGACTCGGGATGTGAAGAGTGATCTCCCTCTATTGATATTTTGATGCAGGATTTATATAAGGGAAATTAATCCAGCCCAATATAGTATCAAAACCTACTATATGAGGTTGTACAATATTTATAGGAAGTTTCAGTCCATATAAATTTACTAGGGAAGATTATTATACTTGGGATACAATACTTACTCTGTTTTTTTCTCATGGATAACTCAACCCCCATGTTTTGATGAGGTGTTTGAATAGTTATACTAAAATTTCAAGATAATAAATGATATCTATAACCATACTCATATAGGAAATTTGAATCTCATGAATGGATAATGATCACACCATTCACTATTATATTTTGGTTCTAAGAATTTACTATTTCAAAAATAAAATTAAGGAAAAGAATACTTAAACTAAAAAACAACTAAAAAGGAAAACTATTAACATTCAATGAATAGTTTATAAATGACATGTAAATCCTAAATTATAAGTCTCCAAGTTTCAATATAGGATATCCATGGTAATTTCCCTATTAATTTTTCTAACCTAACAATTTATTCATTTCCTTCATAATGATTTGTAAAATGTTTGGGAATTATCCATAGCATATCCACCTAGTGTGTCCAACCAAATGTGCAGAATGGAATCCTTTTCATGAACCAGGTTATGATTAATTTAATACCAAATGTGATCTTTTCAGGGTTATTATCCATAGGTGAAATATTTCAATACCTACATCCACTTTTAATATCTAGATAGGGATGCAATTTTTTTTTAAATCACTTGCTCTATACTTCTCAAAAATTCTAGGATATTTCCCAATACATAGACTTTTCCCTCGGGTTATAAATAAATTACTCTATTAATGGTCTCCAAAAATTTCCATAATTTCATTTAAGACCAACTATACAGACCTAAATATTTTACACATATTAATACATGGTTTTTAACATAAATATTGGTTAAATACAACCAAAGGATCGACATAACTAGCGTCTTTGGAAGAATAGGTTCATAATAAAACAAGAAGAAACTAAATCATAATATATCTGTTTTAATAAAATTAATGATTTTATAAATACATTTTATCTCCTAAAACTATATAGGAAAGCCTAGGTAATACATAAAAGAAAGGGTGATCTATAAATCCGAGTAAGGGAATAATTATGATAACGAGGCATAACGAGTGAGTCAAATAAAATAACATGATATCATAAACTATAAGACTAATAAATAATGACATGGGGGATAACATAAATATAATGGTATCATAATATCATGGAAACTTGGGAAAATATAAGTATCATAAAACATGACATGAGCATAATTCATGGCTAACCACTAAGAAAAAATCGCACGGTGGAAAGGGTACCATCATGGATTAGGTTTAATCCCTAATCTAATACAAAACATCTGATGAGAAAAAAAATACCCAATTTATTTTAGCGGTATATACTCACACCCATAATAAAATATACTAGCTTAAGTGTGATATGAAATTAAATCAAACTTAATACATAAACATAAATATTACCCATGAAAGAAATGTGTTTCATTTGAGAAAAGAACTAATGGTTTGTGTTAACCCATTAAAGGAAGGGAGAATAAGATAGTTATTTATGTAAGATAAATATATAAAAACTATATAATAAATTTACAACATAAAATAGAGAGATAAAGTAGTTAGATAGATAAATTCCATTACACAAAGGAAAATGGTAATTCAAATAGATCCTTTACATTGTGTTCTATAATCACTCTTCACATGTGCATAGCATTATAGATAATAAAATTTGATTAATTAATTACTTAATTAATAAAATTATATATATATATATATATATTTGGTTTACTATAATTTTATTATTTTAATTTATAACCATTTTAAAGGGATATAATGTTTAATTTCTTTTTTCTAGGAGCATTCGTTTCATGGTTCTAAGGTGAGATCACTTGTGGATAATTATTGTTGTTCTTGTAAAATGGGACTAAAACTCAAGAAGTGAAATAAAATGGTATTATTACACATATATAAATTTAAATGGTCCAAAATACCCATATTTATTCTTACATAAGTGTGGTTCTTTTAGTAATAACTTTATCACTATATAGTTTTTTCATTTAGGCATTTTTACCGACCATAATGAACTAGTTTTGTTTTATTTAATAGTATGGCCTTTTATTCCTAGAATAATGTGAAAATATATATATAATACACGTAACAATTTCATTTTAAATCATTATAAGTGAATATAACCCTTCCATGAATGCAGTAGTGGAAAATGAAAACTCATCTCCTGGGAAGGAGGTGGACTGATATAATATGGACAATACTTTCATTTTTTTAGAATAATTGCATATGAGAAAGGGTTGGATATCATATATTCCATTATAAATAAACCATTAAAGTATATATATGATATATAGTTTTTATTAAATGTTTTTTATGGATGTGAGGAGAAGGTAGAAGAATAAATGAATTTAGAAGTCGTAATTTGAGAATATTACCTCTTAAATGTCGCCTCCTTCTAAGACTCCTCAAGGAACACGAAGGTGATGTTTTAGTGTGAAAATAATAACTAGGATGTGGGGGATAAGTCTGTGAATGAATTTTTTTGAAATTTTTAAATCTATAAGGCTTATAAGTTGTGCAAAGAATGGTTTGTGAGGGGTGGTATTTATAAGGGGGTAGAATGGTGTTTTTGAATATTATAACCATTAGTTTATTATTTTGGATCAATATTATCTATATTATTCATTATTACTAATATATATATAGTAAAAGGATCATGTGGGTTCGAAATATTAGGTTATTACATCATCCATGATTCAAAAATTCATGTATTTATATTACAATGTTAAATACTATATTTTACCATATTTCACTATTCCCATTAAATTCAACTATATTAAAAAAAATAACCGTAAACATTTTTTTGATATGTAGATTCATAAAATGAACTCCATTTCCTAAAAATAATTTTCTATGTATGATAGATTTAATTTTTAAATGAAATAAACATTTATTTGGGAAATTTCAATTTTAATATTATTATTGAGTTTCTAAATATTTAAGAAATTACTTATGGTCTAATAAAATTATATTATAATTATAATAAATATTAATATCAATTTATAAATCCATATTATGAAACTAATTTTTTTTAAATCAACATATATGTTATAAAATTATAATTAAAACATTTGTGTTTTACAAAAATACAAACATTTAATTTATCATTTTTAAAACATTTATTTACTTCTATCATGATATAAATATATTATATTTTCATTTTATAAGTCACATAAATATTATTTTACAACTACATAGGTAGGGTTACTATTCTAACATGCATGTTACTACTCCTAATAGATAGATTACTATTCTAACTATTAGGTTACTCTTTCAATGGTCAGATTACTATTCCAATGTTTAGATTTATAACGACCATTTGGGATCCCTAATTCCAATAAATAACTTATATTTAATTAATTATTCATTCACATATATTTATATCAAGGGTATTTATTTTCAATTTCAAAATTCATTTTGGATTACTGACAGTGTGCTTAATTTACACACTTTTATTCATGAGTGTGATTATTTTGGTAGATCAAGCCTATCCAAATTTTCATAATTTAGTTTTCTTGTTTTCTATTTTTTTAATATTGTAATAATTTCAATTATTATGGGAATTTTTATTCTAAAAATGCAATTTTCAAATTATTATAATAGAATGTAGTTAGTTTTATCATGTATGGAATTTGAAATATACTACTTTACTAAATATGACAAAATTATAAGAGAGAAATTACATTCATGAAATTATGGTTCATTAAATGTTCTAATGGATAAACTCTTCCAAATGGAAAATTTTATTATATTAAATGATACTAATTAAAAATGGAAACATAATGTTATTATTTTTAAAATTTAAAAGAGAAAACCTATGTTTCTAAACATTATTTCAAACATTCTCAAAATGGGTATTTGTTTAATGATTATGCATGGGGGTGGTTTTGGAGTATATATAGGGAATTTTTCTAATGACTATTTATATTTTTTGTTCTAGTATAAATCATGGGTTTCTTAGATAATCTAATGTTTGGGATAAAATGGTGACCTTTGGAGTCACTTGATGTTTTGGTTGGGTGTTTGGTTTTATTTTTGTTTTATGGTGTAGTTTTATTTTCTATATTAGTCATCTTTATATGAGATATTACTTTAATATATATGAATCATCTCTAATTTTTTGTTTTTTTTCATTTTAAATGAGTTAGTTATCCTATAAATTTAATTCATTATTTTATTCTTCATATTTGTAAAAAATTTCTTTCTTCAGCACATGGGACACTGATGTATAGAGTGGTCATGTTGAATTTTTGAGGTGGATAATGGGTTTAAATTTATTTATTTTCTGAATGTTTTCCAATCATGTTCAATTTGATTCCCTTGGAGAATTTTTCCAACCTGTTTAGATTGGGAACTCTCCTTGGGTCATGTCACATGACATATTGGGTTCCCAGCTTAGGGGTGAACTTGATTGGTTCATGAAATAAAAGGTATTGGATATTAATGAGAACTAATGTCACCTACTCCTAGGAAGTTCTATGATGAATTTCACCCTCTTAAATGATATCTAAAAAACCATCTTGGGTCAACCCAGCCTTCCTCCCAACATAGCTCACAACAAGACCCAAAAAACATTCTTAGTTTCCATGTTCTAGTGAAAAACACTAGTTTATAAACATAATTAACAATGGTGCTTATATAACCATTATAATCCAAATAAAGAACCACATATTCTTCCTAAAAATATAGAATGAACTATCTATAACATGGACTTATATTCAATCAAATACGAATTATCAACGGTTTAAAAACCTACAAAAATATTATACACAACAATAAAGAGAAGAAGATAGAATAATGAATATCACTTCACAATTTATCAAAAAGACATATAAATAATAACCATATGTCAACATAGAAGAAATATCAAAACATGATCAAGTCCCATGAGGAAAATATATAAAATCACAATGATCAAAAAAAATATCCATTGAATCTGATCTCTATAACACCATTGTCTCTACAATTCCAAACCAACCATGGAAAAAGTAATTCCATAAGATCCACTATATTACATGGTTCCCTTAACATTACATGTATCCTACATAACAAAGTCTTCATGTTCCCATACTCATATTTGGTGTGTGTGTTTGAATCCTAGTTATATACCCCCATGAATCTATATAATTTCTTACTCTATGAAAATTAATAATTTTATTTTGAATTCTTATTTTTTTTTAAATCACATTTAAAAAAAAATTTACAAATATGTTTGGTTTTTATCAAAAAAAACAATGTTTAAAAAATATTAATGCTTGAGGATTAATACAAATTAAGTGAGACCACATGGTATAAAAATTGATAACTCATCCAAACATAGTATAAGAATAATCATAAGAATCATCATATCTTCAACAAAGGGTTTGGGATTGAACACACTTCCGTCAAAGTTCATAAGACACAAGAAACATGCATTGTTGGATCTATCCAATGGGGACTATCATTAATTATTCTAACACAAGGTTTACAAACTGGTTAAGTGAGTATAAAATGTTTAGAATCTCCCTTAGTCTTCCCTATCCCATAAATTCCTAACATAGACTCTCTTCTTCCACTTTGGAAATATTCTCGATCATGTTCAGTACCTAGGCTAGGGATTCAATTTTATAAGACATTATTTCCTAATAAATATGATGATTGGGAACCCTCATTGGGGGAATAAAATTGTATTATGAGAATTGGGAAGTCTGTCCTTTATTATAATATGATGGAGATGTTGTGGTTAAATAATTTCATGTCAGGTTTACCATTTTTTTATTTTGATAGAGTCATGTGAGAGGTTTTTTCCTAGTGGTTTGATTATGGGGTGGTTCAATGTTGTAAACAATCATCTGCATTAGGCTCACCATTTTTAAACCTTTCATAGAAACTCTCAATGGTTCCCACATAGATAAATGGGTATAGAACTAATTTCCAAATGTAGTATAATGGTTGTGTTTAATGCCTAATGATTCTTAGGAACTCATATTGGTTGATAGGATGGAAGGTCAGACTCATCACACCCTTTGGGGGGTTTTATAATCTAGGAATCTCTTATAGATTTAAGATATATTCGTGAATCTCTTCCTAATCCCAATATGGGACAGGTTACCCTAATAGAATATTCCTAGGCTATCCTCTTTATTTTAAGAAGAAGGGTATCTCGTTATTGAATCCATTTGTATGTATCTGAGGTTCATAATCCATTTCTCAGTAAGGTGTAGGTGCTTATATGCTGAAGCCGCATAACCAATT
Organism: Viscum album; assembly: GCA_963277665.1. Classification (NCBI taxonomy): domain Eukaryota; kingdom Viridiplantae; phylum Streptophyta; class Magnoliopsida; order Santalales; family Viscaceae; genus Viscum; species Viscum album. Next base: position 1,999,282,935 of record OY728151.1, read on the forward strand.
TCTTCAGAATTTTATTCTATGTGGGGAGACCATTAATATCTCAACTATGGGATTGATCTATTATGAGGCATCCCACATATCCCATTATATATATGGAATCAAAACCCATGTAGTTCATTAAACTCGTATAATTTAACATCATACATAAATGAAATATATTTGGAAACATGACACCTCGTATTCAAACCTGAACCTTGAGGAGGTGTCCTACATATCCATGTTATAGCAGGAATTTGAGTTATCATAGTTTTTTCATTACCTTGGGACATTACCCATGGTAGATACCCTTATATGGAAGTAATCATATCATGTGACTCATTAGGTCATACACACTGAGGTTTCCCTAGCTAGTGGAGATTCATGATAGAAATGATATGACCATAGAAATTCCCTAAGTCCATATGATCTATGCTTAGAGTGAGATACAAGGGATATAAAGTAGTCAGCCTCAATGCATATGGATGTAGAACTTATGTACTGGGACAACCCTCATGATTTTTATTAGGGAGCTCATGCCTTGAAAAATCATCATATGTATCCTTGTAATGGCATGAATTATATTTTTTGTAGTTTAGTTAGATTTTCAGTCCACTGATGGATGAGGTAGAATTATCATCTCATATGAATTATCGAGTACCAATGGTTGAAATTTTGGAGACATGATAGGACTTACACTGAAGTATATGCCCATTTTAGATCATGCTCGGTCCATAAGAAGGCATCCTACACATCCTTGGCCGCTTACCACTCTCTGGATGAAGTGTCTGAACTCGCTTCACGGGCTAGATTATATTGCTACTCATGCTTACCGTGAAGCGAATTCTATTGCTGATGCTCTCGCCAACAAAGGTATTCAGCAGAGCATGACTTGGCTTGACAATCTTCCAGCTGACTTATTGCCGCTCTTTGAGAGAGACTGTAACAAAATCCCATCTTTCCGAACTTTGTAATCCTCTTGCTTTCTTATATATCTTGTGCTTTGGTCTTTTGACCGAAGCATTACCTTTTAAAAAAAACTATGGTTTCCATTATCCGAATAAAGGCATGTGATGTGAATGATATAATAATTATGGCTCCTTAAACCAATGTGATCTATTATCGATTTGAAAAAAAGTTTGATGGAAAATAATCAGTTTCATCACTTGTGGGTACAGAACACATTTATTAGGACTACCCTATTGATGTTTATTATAGAGTTCAGGACTTAAGAAGGTAGCCTACATATCTTAGTTATAGTAGGAATCAAATTTCTCATGGTTCATTGGATTCTAAAAATGAAGATGGATGAGGTAAAATGATCAGCCTTTGGGAATGATTGGGTCCCAATAGTTGAATTGTTAGAGTCATGGTGGGACTTACACTAAAGTGGATACCCATATTGAGTTTGGGCTTAGGCCTTAGGAAGGCATTCTATGTATCCTAGTTATGGAAGGAATGAGAGTCCTCATTGTTCAATGATTTGGGTCTTACATAATTTTGTTTACCATATATGTGGTACATGTCATATTATGCTTCTGATTAGGGTTTACACATGAGGTTTCCCTTTATGGAGCCTAGGCAAGGTTATCATGTCCTAAGATTCCGAATTGATAGGGACTTCTTGTCTTCCTGAATGCGTTGATTTTCTACATGACATGCCCTAATTTTCTACTTGACATGTAGAATGATGTATGCATGACATGTCCAAAGACAATCACTGGATCCATTTTACTTTTATGAGGTATTTTGTATAACCCTGATTTCATGTCTGAAGGTTGTACCATGATCTAGGATAATGTTTCCATAAGACATCACAAGACCTGGCCAGATTGTTCTGGAAACCATTACATGATACTGGATGACATGCTTAGAGGGAATTTCATGATCTATATAACTTTCCAAAATGTCATAAGTAATGTTTTTTGACACACATAGAGGGTTTCATTAGAGTTTGTGAGACAAGTCTCTGAGGGTGTCTAATGTCCGTGCTGACATGTACAAGTGTCATCACAAAAGTCGTGTGACATGTCTGGAGGATGTCACAAGAACTAGTTGACATGCCTGGAGGACATTACAGGGCCTGGAAGGCTTGTTTGGAGGTTTTCATGAGAACCAGTTGACATGATCTTGTGCTATAGTGAGACTTAGATGACATGTACTGCAGTCACCATAGGATCTGGGTGACATTTCTAAAGGACATTGTGAGGCATGGATGGCAAGAACATAGGATTTTGTGAGACTTGCATGGCATGCCCAAGGGGATCCATTTTACATGATATTACAGATATGTGGGAGTTATAATAATCCATATAGTAAACCAAATGATAATCACATGTCCTAAATTATATGTCTTGGTGTTGCCGCTTGACTCAGGTGGTTCGTGCAAAGCATGTGAGGATCAGCATATATGTTTTTCACATAAGGCTCCCATATCTTATTATTTGTTATAGCCTTTTATTGTATATTCTATAGAGTTTTTAGTGTTAGGTTATTTTAAGTTACAAGTTTTTTAGAAAATATATGGGATGTCCTTTGAATAAAAATCCATAAGTCTTTCACATGATCTATGAGTGATCACATGAAGTGACCATTCATTATACATGATCACTCTAGTTGTTCCCTAGATTTTACCTGATGGAGAACCTTTCCAATCATGAAATAAACCACTCCAATAAATCTTATCTAATGCATGGGTTCACTATTAAAAGGATCCAAATGTCTATTTTTTTCATACTAGGTTGGGTGATTTATAGGCCTTGGCACCCCGTTTAGTCATGAATTTTCGTCGCTCATATCTTGAAAATCCTAGCTGGAGTCTGTGTAGAGGTTTTATGTTTATGTGCTTCATAAGGTCTTTCCATAGTTCATTCTAGGGGTTCAGTATGATTTTTTGAAACCGCAATACCAACTCATCAATTCACCGTTTATTAGATAATGTCCAATTAAAGGGGTCTTTCTGAATCAAGAAAACATGTTGAGGGACTTTCATGTTGTCATAACAACACGTATAAGTACATTCATGAGATCAGGATGTCTGCTGAAAGGCCTTTCTATGTTCTTTTATTCTTTTTTTGGACATTCCATGAGACAAGAATGGATTTATAGGGGGTCTTTTTCAAGATAAAATTAGCTTTTTAAGTGGTCTTGTAATATTTTAATGGTGATTCATATGAGTTTTACAACTAAAAAAGGCTCCCTTATTTTCTCATTTATTTTCTTATTTTATTTGTGGAAGTCTTAGGGCCCTTGAAATCATGAACTAGTGTCGTCGAGGATAATCACTTTCCGTATCGATGATGCACTGCATGACCTAGAAAAGGCCTTTTGGTGATGCCTGCACACTTAATGGATAAACACTTCTACTTATTTTTTAAGGAAAATGGGGATCATGAGACAACCTATAAATGTCCAAATACTTTCATGTGACAGGGGTGACATGATAGCTAGCTCTGGTGAAAGTATTCAAACATCTCATCAGGGATTCTGTGGTGTTTTGCGGACATCATGGGTGTGTCACCTGATTTTTAACACCTCAAGAGGCTCCCACCATTACACTTTTTGTTTCCATTGTTTATTTTACGAAGGTCGGGGATATAGTTAGGTTATATGAGTGTTCTAAAATATAGTGACTCTACCTATCGGTGATGCATCACTTGATTTTTATGACCTTAATAAGATCCTCCCTTTTGGATATTTCCCTCCAATTTTCCAAGGATTTTTTGATGGCTTGTCAGGCGTCTACAACCTGACATTTTGTGTGACTTGAAGGGGATTTTATAGCAGCCTTTATGCAGTCATTCAATGTTTGGGGTGCATTTTCATGAGCATAAGGACTTGTAAAAGGGCCTTCACATGATCTTCTTCAAGCTATGTGCTATACATGACTGTCTTCATGACCTTCTACATGTCATGTGATCATGTGTCTCTTGGAGGTTCATGAAACATATGTGATCATGGACACCTAATTCTTACTTCTTTTTTTAGGGAAAATAATACCCATAATCTGGTATTTCTTACTTTTTGAATTTTATGATCCTCATTTAGAGGACATCAACAAATCCCCCCTCCCCATGATTGATTTTCAATAGGACAAGGGCTCAATTATAAAGATATTAAATGATCATCTAAGGATTTGTCATTATTCTTAATTAGTGTCATGGGAGATGTCTGTTCATCCATGATACATTTGGTATCCAATGGAACGGCCTATAAATAGGGGATTAGAGATCACTTCCTTCACTGAATACTTGATTATCTAAATCTCTTGTTCCCTTCACCAATTGCCTAATCTCATCTCAAGATATTCCCACAATAATCCTTCATGAGACCTCATCATGATATTATATTGTGAGAAAAACTTCACAAGACATTTTTTTACCAGGAACCTACTCAAATTAATCAAGGGAATTATCTTTAGTAATTGTTTCAACTTTAACCTTAACTATACATGATCATCTTGAGGGTTTTGTGGGATCTTATATCTTGATTGGATGATCCTTTGACTATTATGAATCTTACATGACCATTTCAAGGTCACATGGTCATGAGTATTCCAATGGATCATGTTGTTTCATGAGGACTTGTGGGTTTAATTGATCTAAAAGATCATCAGGATTCATGAGATTCATGAATCCTTTAAGCGATTCTTGAATACATTTGATGATTAATGTGATGTGCATGATTATTTGGATTTATTCCTTTTGAAAAGATTTTATTTTATCTTTATAACATGCACCACTTACATTTTTTCACATGGATATCATATCTTTTCAAATTTCCTCTATAATGGTTAATCAAAGGGACATGATTTAAATAAACTACAATGATGACCCTCGATATTATGTGCATTATGATAATAAGATTTTGGAAAGGCTTCATCCATTTTATTTTTAAAATTATCCTTTATCACCCAAGATTCCAATATACAAGTTCAACTTGTTGGAAGATGTTGTAATTCCTCCTTAGTACTTAAATCTACTATCTTACTGGGTTTGAACTTCTCTTGATTAAATTCAAATGATAATTTTTAAGGATTGATGATTGGTCACAGCTCGATTCTATGAGTTTTCTTATATGTTGGAAAACTCTCCCTTAGTTTTAGACAACTATGATTTTTCCCATCATCTCATCATTAAGAGTTACTACACTATATTTATCTCCACTCTAAACAAACCGAGTGGTGGATGGAGCACGAAATGGCATCTCCTTCTTGGTGGTAATTTTTTTGATGAACGTGCATGGTCATTTTAGGTCAATAAAAACTTCTTAGAGTTCACTGACTAGTTATATTATGTTCTTCTTTATGAATAAATATGGATTTCCCAATTTTTTGTTTATCTCCAGCCTGATATTCTTTGAGAAATTTTTATCCATGGGTGTCTTGGAAACAAATCATTTCATATTCCCATGGAAACATAGAAATCATCATGTGGTATGTTAACCAAATCGGTGGGATACTCCCACTTGGAGAGATGTATAAAGAGTATATTCCATGCGCTTATATATGTGATAACCCTTTGTAGACTCTAGTATTGGAGCAGTATAATCTCATCATTTTCAAGGAAAATTTAATAAAGAATATGACTATGCAATCACTTATTTATTTCAAATACTGGATCAATATTTTCCTCAGTCATAGCGAAGCCCAAGTCGACTTCTATATGCCCCCATCAATTCCCTTCTTAAAAATTGTATGATAGTGTTAGTTTTTATAATACCATTTTGTAATTCGGGGATCATACTTCCTGGGGATACCAAGTGAAGCCAAAGATTTATCAATGAATTAGGTTGGCATGATTATTTGAAATTTTCCTGAATAGGTGGATTTTTTCCAGCTTGGGACATGCATTTAAGAATTCAGGTCAGTATGATGGTGATGGCAGTGTGGCTAGTGGAGGAAATGAGACTTAATCTAGAAGTATCGACTCTTTAATTCCTTTACCAACTCTTCATTAAAATTCAACAAGACATAATTATCTATAATATGAGTGTTCCTTTCCGATTTTTATTTGGTTAGATAAGGGTGAATTTCCATTAATATGAATACTACAGTGCCGCCAGGATCCTTGATGGTTTATCTTGTCCTAGGTTTCTAAACATATATAGGGTTGGTTCTAAGTCACTAGGATCAAAACTGGTTATTGATGTGTTTAGATTATTTGATATCTTTGACTTAACCACTTATCCTTCATCGAGTGGGACAATCATTAATAATGGAATTGGAAAGATCGCCCTTCGAGATGGGGTCCTGATGGCAAGTATGGATGAGTTGATCATCTACAATCCATATACACCTTATTGATTTTCTTGTCAGTTCAGTTTCACAGAAAGTGTCTACAGTCTCCCTTTATAATAATATGAGGATAGGGAAATCCTAGTATCATTCGTCAGTTTTGGATTATGTTGGGACATGAAGACACTGATGATTAGATCATTCTTCCACCAATTCATGTTTCTGTATTTCTTACTCAAGATTATTCCCAATATTGGGTAGTAGCCAACTTGGGTGGTGTTCTAAGATGATTGGTTCATCGTGTGGAAAAGACATTTGCCTCACCAACCCCACTATACATGGAAACCATTGAGTTTATTAAATACTTGGGAAATACTTCAAGGAAGAACCCTCATTCTTTCAATGATGATCCCAATAGTGGGAGAAAATATTTTGGGGAAATTATCAATCTGGAATAAGAAAAAGGTGATGAATCTATTGAAGGGAGGATATATGGATCCTCGTCTTTTGTTTCCTTTACAATTTATCTGTCTATTACTCCTTTTGGAATGAACATCCAATCGGTCATAGAAGCCCAAACACAGAGCAGGCTGGTCTGGCATTAGATTAATTCCTTGATTACTAAGACACCTTCGGAAAAAATTTCTAACCTAGGGGAACACCTTCATTATATATTTAATTTACTTGGTGGTTAATGGTTTTGATCAAAAACCACTATATAAAATCAAGAGAAAAATTATACTGACTTGGAAGGAATTGGCCACCAATGAGAGGGGCCTGTATGATCATGAATGTGAGGATCACCTTTTCGAATATATAATGAAGGTGTTGGAGACACTATAGTATAGTTTTTAGTTTATATATAAATTACAAGCCCATATGGATTACTCGACCATGGAAATATATAGATATGAGGAAATCATAGATCACCTGACACATAACCTTTCAAAGTCATTATACTCATTGGAAACTTCTCAAAATAGAGTTAAGGAGCTAACTAATTTAGTCGAGACTCCCCATACTAGGATTGAATTAGAGGACATAGGGTGAGTGGAACTTTAGCATTCAATTAACACTTCTTTCCAGACTCTTACTAACTTGGACATCTAAGCTGATCGATTCTTATTATAGTTCAAATATTGATATGCACTCTTTTTTTTATAAGATTCTCAGAGACACTCCAAAATGTGGAGATTCCTCCTATTTTATTATTTCAATGATTTTATTTTTTGAACCTTTTATGTTTTTCGAGTTTTTTTCTTTCATTCATGATGTGGATGACTTTTTGATAATCTGATGTTATATAAATCGACAACGATTCCCATATTTTAAATAATATCAAGTAAATATGAATATATGGATCTAAATATATAAATAATAGTATTTTTTTCTTGAAATGTATTCATGAATGCATACCAACATGGGATTTTGTAATGATATATCTGATTCAGCTATCCTGAGATTACCTGATTCACAGAAGGATAATTGGGTAGAATACTTGTCCCGAAGGGAGAGTGCTCTATCTTTTTTCAAACCCAATAGTCTTTGAGAGAATAGGTTTATTTTTTTTATTTCCATATGGTGTACCTAAAATATTTTACATTATTACAAACTAAATCATTATTGATATTTAGTTTAGGATCTTTAAACTTGGGCCTTCTATCCCTGTAGTTTAGGTTCTTTTAGTTTTGACCTTCTATCACTGTAAATTTGGGTCTTTTTGCTCAGGCGTTTTATCATTGTAGTTTGGGAACTTTTTGATCAGACCTCGCATCAGTATATTTTAGGATATTTTAGATTTTACCATCTATAGTTCTATTTTAGGGTTTTTTATCTCAGACCTTCTATCGTTGTAGTTTAGGGTCTTTTAGCTTGGACATTATATCATTATAGTTTAGGGTATTTTATCTCCTACCTTAGGATTCCATGAAGTTTAAAGTATTAATTCTAATACCTGATAAATGATCAAGTAATATAGTGTAGATATTCTTGGAATGACCCAAAATACCCTAGGGTGTTGAGTTCTTCTATGGTGTTTCCAAGGATCATGAGGATTAGAGCTCCCTTACTACAAGGAGGAGGTTCCTCTGGTTGGTTGGTAAAATAAATTATTCATTTGTAAAATTGTAAGACATAGTTTAATCCACTATTTTATAAGTGTTATGGATTATTTATTTGGGTAATATTGTTTTATGATGAAATACTAGGGATTCTAGACCCACCATGATAGTTGGAGTATGAATGATATAAGTCATAACCCAAAATTTTGAGTCAATGAATATGGGATGGGGTAGAAATGATTATCTCAATTACTTTAAGATGTATATGATAATTTTTTAAGACTCAAACATCATGATGATGAGGTTGGGTATAGAGGAAAGTTATCTGGGAAGGGTGTTGGGACCCTAGGGAAGTTCACCTATTAATAATGAAACTCAATCCCTATGTTGTGTGGTTTCAAATCACTAGGTGTGGACTATCAAATGTTTGGGAATGGAGTGTCACATTACTACTTTGAGAGAGGGTAAAAAACATGGTAAAATAACATAGAGGATGTCAAATACACTAAGATAGTTTGATAAATTGATTGTTAATCATGGTCCAAAGTTCTCAAGTTAAGAGGATGATCTAGGAAAATCATACTGGGAATGTTCTAGAACATACTGAGGTGATGAGTTTTGTTGAAGTGATATCAGGGCTCAAATGGATCAAAAATACCTTTTATAGAGTGATGTGTTTGGTTGATAACTATTATAGGATATAAAGGATCCACATGGATACATTCATTGTCAAACAAAGGGTCTCTTGAAGAATGGTATGTTGAAAGTGGGTTCCCTAGGCCCAACTTTCTTTGTACTTTGATTACTGCTACATGTATTCAATTTGTTGTAATACATGTGTTTATCTTGCCATAATAGTGTAGATAATTATGAAACCACTTTGTTTATGGAAATTTCGTTATATTACCTGTCGCATCAAAGGGTTATAGTAGATCCCAGGCTATAATGAGAACCCTGAGATGCCATGATAGTAATCTTAAAGTAACGACCTATGGTCCGGTTACATCATTTTGAAATAACACAAATGATATGTGACCATCAGGTGTTGGGGGCTCATAAGCATTGAGTCTTCTTCCCATGAAGTTCACACTTGATGATATTTAGTAATTGAGATCCTGATGATAGACCCACATAACAGGAACACAATGTGTTTAGGTGTCATTGGTCATTCCTATCTATGGACATGTATAATGGTTTTTAGACTTGAGATCATTATCAATAGATGTCATTTAATTATATACATTTGATGAAAGATGAAAACCATGGTGACAAAGTTGTGGAGAGGTAGTTTGTATTAGGTATTTCATTAATGGCATAGCATTGATTGAATGATCGAGAAAGGATTTGTCACTTTTGGGTTCAGGAAGAGATGTCTCAAGACTGGTTTATTAGGATGGTTGCACCTTCATTAAATCCATGGCCATGGTAGTGGAAGGTAAGACCATCTGGAAAAACAAAAAAAACAAAATAAAGCATAAAAAATAATGACGACACTGGTATGCATTCTACTTTATTGAGATATCGATGACGAATAGATTATATTACAAAGACCATGTTCGTAGGAAGGCATTCGTTACTTTGACTTTGCCTTATCTCTATAGGGGCCTCGATGGGTTACTAGACCACGCTCTAGGTCGGTGGATATTATTCACTGATTTTGAGGTAAGGGCCTAGAGGGTCACACACAATAGCGCCTTGAGAATCTTCCCTATTCGGGGAATAGGAATATAAAACTTGGTGGGCCCCGACAAAGGCTTCGAGCACTATCCAAGTTCTATGGATCATCAAAGAATAATTAAACTCATTAATTATTCATGTTTAGAATAATTATTTGAATTTATTTATAACATGTATTTCAAGTTATATAGTAAATACAAGTATTAATATTATTTGATTGGATTTTAATATCCTAGGTTTGTTTAATATTAGCAGGAGGTATGAGTCGAGTTAAAGACTCAAATTTATCATGTAATATATTTATATATTACAAGTAAGTGATAAATTATAAATATTATTTATGGCATAATTTTATTTGTCATAAATAATTATTTATAACACTTATATATAATATGTCTATTACACGAGGGTCAGGAATCCATACCGTGTGTTTTAAACACTCCCCATATAAGTGAGAGAGAGTCTCTCCCATGTGTACTATTCATGTGTTGAGATTGAGAGCTTCTGTCTCCTCCTGGAATCTAGAGAGAGTCTCTCAAGAAAAGGATGATCTTCAAGTTCATCCATCTCGGATTGAAGCTTCTTCCCTTGCGGTGATCGTCGTTGCACTAAAGTGAGCATCGAAGATGCATGCTAGCACCCAGATCTCGACGAACGGCACGTGAGAGGATTTGAGAGGTGTGTGTGGACGATCTAGAGGGCTTCGACATTAGAGTCTTTAAACAACGATCACCAGCATCCTACAACAGACTTGCACACATCATATCTGAACCAAGTACATGTTCTATTTATTTTGTGCTCTGACTAATCAACGTATGGTCCTCAGACCGTACCAAAATATCTCACTAGATTCGATGTCGTAATGTCGCTCCAGTGATGAAAAAAATTTAATTTCCTGGCCTACTGGCGTCTTCTGCCCATCCCGGTACCTTACAGTGGTATCAGAGGGATGCATGATTTTTCAGAGTCAAATGAAAAATTAAATTGTATAAAATTTAAGTATGAGGGTTAAATCGGTTCCAACGCAACCGACCATGTGTCGATCTGTTTTCGAATGGCCATGTTATGGACATTTGAAAATTTTAATCAGATCAACTCATCAGTTTAAATTGTATTCAGATTAAATTTTAATAAGAATGCATTTTTATTTTTATTAATATGTTCTTCAAAATACCGAAATCCGGCCACGCTATGGCCGAAATCTGGTAGCCAGAACTAATCTGATAATTTAATTTTTTAGGAGAAAAATAAAATAATAAAATAATATATTTTATTTTATTTTTCTTAAATAAAATATTAATTTCAAGACTTGGGGTCAAGTCAAGTTGTTTTTTAATTTATAAAATTTAAATATTTAAAAAATGAGGACTAAGACCCCATTTTGGGTTCTTCTTCCTTTTATATTTTTTTTAAATAAAGAAGGACATGTGGTGGAATTTGTGTAAGTAAAACTAAAAAAATGGAATGGGAGACCAAAGGAGGTCACCTCCTTCACACGACGCACAAGGGGTGCAGCCACCCCTTGGAAACCCTAGCCGCCACACTTGTGCGCCGGACCGCCAGACCGCGCTGCCTCCTGGTGGACCTTTGCGCCACCCTTAGCCCCATCGGGCAGCCTGCTCGAGCCGCCCAGAACCACACCCGACCGCTGTTCCCCTCCCACCCTGGTCGCGTCGCACCGGTCCCAAACCCCCTCTGGTTGGATCTCCGCCTCGCATCGCGCTACCTCGTACCACCGCCCCTGGCCGGGGCCGGACCACCTGGTCATGCCACGCTGCCCCTGGTCGGACCTCCTGCTCGCGCCAGTCGAGAACTGCACTGGTCGCGCCAGTCCAGACCGTGCCAGACCAGGCCACCGCCTCACCGACTTGCTAGAGCAGCGGGATCCCGGCCATGCGGCTAGCCGGTATGCTTCACGTCCTTCTCCTACTCCCTTCGTTCTTTGCTGGATGTTGTTGCCACCACGGGAGTTGCTGGACCACGTGGTCACGTCGTGATCACGCCGCGGTCAATCGGCGGTATTTCCATAATTGACCTTGCTCCAGGATGATACCCCATAGCGGTTCGCAGTCATGACAGACTCCCGGATAGAGGTAACCCAGTTTTAAATTAATTTTAATTAATTTAATTTTTTAAATTCAATTAATTAAAATTAGTTTTGGGGTTTAAATTAATTTTATCAAAAACATAAATTTAATTACAATTAAAATTAAATTAATAGTTTTATTTAATTTTATAGTTAAATTAAATTGATGGTTTAATTTATTTTTCGAATTGAAATTAAATAAAACATTTGGAATTGATAAAAATAAATAAATTAAATTTATTTAAATTCATTTAATTTATTAGGACCCCCCCCCCCCGTATTGTGTAAATTTATTTGTAGTTTAATTTTAATCGTGCTTAATATTTACTGACTGGTCTTGACCAAGTGACCAAACTGTGCATGTCTAGTATTTATTTATTTATTCAATGTGTGTGATGATTGTAATAATTAATTATATAAATGATGGTTTTTGAATTGTCTCTTTTAATTCAAATATGTATAAGGGCATGCGTGTCCAATTCATGAGATGTATTTTGTACCCCTAGACCCCCTCGCCTGCATGCAAGTACATTTTTAATGAAATGATGAAGATACGAGATAAAAACCCACCAAGACGAGGCAGTAAACCATACGAAAGCTGAGCACATTTCACTGGGAAAGCTGCGATGTGAGTCAAGTCAAGACTCAGGTATGGATGCCCCTAGGTCAAGATTGATCCGTTATGGATAGATCTTTGTAGATTTCTCAAGACCAGTCACATTTCATGGTTTAATTTATGAATAGTTTGTTATTTTATGCATCCGCATGATTATTGCATGATCACATCGAATAGTAAACAACATAAAATTAATAAATATATGACGAATTATATTCTATTGCATGTTCAATTGTGAGTGCGACAACCCAGTTTGAACATAATAAATAGAAAAGGATTATATTCGTTAGTAAATAATTATAAAAAATCCCTCAAATATATATTAAGTCTAAAAGCCTTCCATTTCTCACATCTAAACAAAATCGGCTGTTTGGGTGCTCGTCAGCCATAGTTGAGAGTACCTCTTACTAACGTGGCATTTTCATGAGAGAAATGGGTTAACATAACTAAAGTGAGTAGTCACGGATTAGACTTAGCTGACTTTCTATCACTTTAGAGGCAAGATGTTGATGGAATCAAGTTAAGATTCCAAAATCTAGGACTTTACTCAACAACATAAGGAACCACAAGAATTAGTGGTTGGCCAGTCTAGTGCCTACCTTGAAACAATCCAAGTAGTGGAGTAGCCCTTGCATGTAGAATATGAGGGAGGTTTTGAGGATCCTTTCCACAAGAATAATCAAGTGATAGAGTATTAAAAATCTAATAGTGAGGGAAATTAAGGTTCTCTAAAATAGTGGGAGACATTAAAATTATATAATAATTTATTATTCACAAATGTAAAAAAGTAACCAAGACAAATTACTAACTGCTAAATGTTTATCTGATGTAGATTCAAAATGGAAATCACCAACACCACATGTACTTTATCACTGTGATTGATCTTGTATAAAGAAAATATATTGACCGGCAATAACTTCCAATAGTGGTATAGGCACTTGCACATTGTACTACGCCAAGAAAGGAAGTTATATGTGCTAGAATCCCCAATTCCTTTTGAGACTCCTTAGGGAGAAAGTAAGGTGGAAAAAGAAAAATAGAGAAATCATATAGAAGATGTACTTGATGTAAAATGCATCATGTTGTCATCCATGTCCAACCAATTGCAAAAAATGCATGAGGATGAGGATGCCTACAAGATACTTTCACATCTACAAGAACTTTATGAGGAGAGGGCCAGACAAGAAATTTATGAGATCTAAAATGTGATTTATAAGTTTAGGATAGAAAACAGGAACCAGGCCGGTCCTCACGTACTCAAGATGATAGGGTATATTGAGAGGCTTGAAGCCCTTGGGTTCAAACTAAACCAAGAACTAGCAGTGGATCTCATTCTTGCCTCTTTACCGTCAAGATTCTCGACTTTTATTGTCAATTATAATATGATTGATATGAAAAAGTCGCTCATGGACCTTTTGGAGTTACTTATCCAAGATGATAAGGATATGAAATATACCAATTCACCTGTCCTTATGGTGAACAAGAAAAAAAAGTTCAAGGAAAAGGGGTCTAAGGCCAAGTCAAGGCCAAAGAAACCAATGCATCTTCCTGCAAAGAAGCCAAAGATCCAGAGGCAAAGTAATGAGCAGGAAGTTGTCTCCTTTGGATGTGGAAAGAAAGGCCACTGGAAGAATTTCAAAACTGGGAAGAAGAAGAAAACTGATGCTTCAACTTCAGGTATTTTTGTTATTGAATGCAATCTATATTTATCTACAAGTTGGGTATTGGATACAACATGTGGCTCACACATTTGTATTCATATACAGGCAACTTGTAGGTTCAAGAAGATTGAAAATGGTCAAGTGGATCTCTGAGATGTAAATGGTGCAAATATGGAAGCCTTGGTAGTGGGAGACTATCACTTAACCTTGCCAACTAGTTTGGTTCTAGTTTTAAACAATTTCTATTATGTACCTTTTGTTACCAGAAACATTATCTCTATGTCGAGTCTAGGAACTATGGGTTTTTATTTCATGTTTGGAAATAAATGTTGTCTCTTTTATAGGGATAACATATGTTATGGTATGGCACATCTTAACAATGGTTTATATATACTGGAACTAGAAAACTCATTAATGGAAATCAATGACAAAAATAGCCAACATGACTCAAATAACACCCGCCTATGGCACATCATAATTGGTTATGTAAACGATAAGCGATTACGAAGATTGAATCAAGAAGGGTATCTAGACTAAGTATAGTTAGAACCTTTAGATGTATGTCAAGCTTGTTTACAAGGAAAGATGACCAAATCACCTTTCTCGGGAAAGGGAGAAAGAGCCAATGCAGTGTTGGAATTAAAACATATTGATGTATGTGGTCCATTTCTAGTAGAGGAAAGGGGTGGTTTTCTATACTTCATTACTTTTACTGATGACTATTTTAGGTAGGGCTATATCTACATAATGTGGTATAAGTTAGATTCCTTTCGAATATTTAACGAATACCAAAATTATGTAGAAAAACAACTTTGTAAGAAGATAAAAGCACTTTGCTCAGACCGAGGTGGGGAATATCTTAACCAATATTTCATTGATCACTTGATGGTGTGTGGGATAATATCCCAACTCACTCCTCCTTATACACCACAATGGAACGGTGTTAGTGAAAGGAGGAATGGGACCTTTCTTGACACGGTCAAATCAACAATGAGTCTTGAAACTCTTCCATTATCCTTTTGGGGATACGCCTTGAAGGCTGTAGCATATACCCTTAACTGAGTACCAACTAAAGTTGTAGATGGGATTATATATCAGTTATGGTATGGAAGGAAATTCAACTTGACACGCATGCATGTATAGGGGTGCGAGGCATTTCTCAAGACTCTACCAAGTGACAAATTAGCATCCAGAAGCACAAAGTGCATCTTTATATGTTATCCTAAGGAAATTAGAGGATACTACCTATATAACCCTTTAGATAGAAAATTCATTGTGGCAAGATACGCCACATTTTTAAAAAGGGAACACATTTCTATTGGAAATAGTGGGAGAAAGATTGACTTTGATGAAGTTAATGCTCCAGATGCACAAGAGTTGGTAGAGGAACAATCTCTATAAGAAAAAGTGGAAGAAGAAGTTGTTCCTGAGACACAGATACTGCGTAGTTCTACGCAAGAGGTTAGAGAACCAAAGTGTTATGGTTTTCTTATCACTGAGTCTGGTGACACATTAGTCCTTGAGGATGATGAACCTCTAACCTATAAAGAAATAGTAGAAGGCAAAGAAGCTGCTAAATGGAAAGAAGCCATGAATTCTGAGATGGAGTCCATGTACCAAAATCAAGTTTGGATTTTGGTAGACCCTCCAACTGATGTAAAACCCTTTGTATTAAAATGGGTATTCAAGAAGAAGCTGTACATGGATGGTGAGGTTAATACCTTTAAAGAAAGACTGGTTGAAAAGGGTTTCATGCAACGTCAAGGCATTGAATATGATGAAACCTTATCACCAGTAGCAATACTTAAATCCATCAGAATATTACTTGAAATAACAGCCTTTCATGATTATGAAATTTGGAAAATGGATGTAAAAATTGCTTTTCTAAATTGGATGTTGGTTGAAGACGTCTATATGACTCAACCCGAAGGGTTTGTCAAGTCAACGAATTCTAATAAAGTATGTAAGCTGTAGAGATCCATTTATGGATTGAAGTGGGCCTCAAGATCATTAAATTTTCATTTCGATGATGCCATAAGAGATTTTGGTTTTATCAAAAATAAAAGAAAGCCTTGTGTCTATAAAAAGGATGAAGGGAATGCCATCGTTTTCCTAGTATTATATGTTGATGACATATTAATTATGGGAAATGAGGTTCAAGTCTTATAGTCAGTTAATACATGGTTAAATGAATTCTTCTCCATGAAAGACATAGGTGAAGCATCCTACATTCTAGGGATCAAGATCTATCTAGATAGATCTCAAATGTTACTTGTGATAATTAAAAGTACATATATTGAAAAGGTACTCAAAAGGTACAGTATGGAAAAATACAAGAGAGGATTGTTACCTGTGTCACATGGTGTAAATCTCTCTAAGAAAATGTGTCCACAAACACAGGAGGATATTGACATAATGAGTAAATTCCCTTATGCTTCGACAGTGGGTTCTATAATGTATGTCATTCTATGTTCTAGGTTTGATGTCGCCTTTGCTTTAATCATGGTGGGTAGATATCAATACAATCCAAGAGAGCATCATTGGACAACTGTTAAAAATATCATAAGGTACTTGAGGCATACTAAGGATATGTTCCTGGTGTATGGATGAGATGAGGAACTAGTTTTTAGGGGATACACTGATTCTAGTTTCCAGAAAGATCATGATGATATAAAATCACATTCAGGCTACATCTTTTGCCTAAATGGTGGTGTAGTGAGCTAGAGATGCTCGAAGAAAGCTATGGTTGCTGATTCTAAAGTAGAGTCTGAATATATTGTAGCTTTCAATGCAGCAAAGGAAGAAGTTTGGATATGCAGCTTTATCTCAGACATTGGTGTTGTACTTAGTAGTGCAGACCATATACCTGTATATTGTGATAATACTGATGTAGTGTTTCTTTCCAAGGATCCCAGGTCTCACCAAAGAACAAATAATATTCATCTCCTGAGAGATTTTACTCAAATAGGTGAAGTTACAGTTAACAGAGTAGCCACAGAGGACAACGTGGCAGACCCCCTAACTAAATCCATTTCTCAACAGAAGTATGACACCCTTGTGAGAGCTAGCGGATTGAAACCTGTTATCAGTTGTCTCTAGTGCAAGTGGGAGTATTGAAAGTGGGTACCCTAGACCCAAGTTGTTTTGTACTTTGATTACCACTACATTTTTTCAGTTTGTTATAATATATGTGTTTATCTTTCCATAATAGTGTAGATACTTCTACATCCACTTTGTTTATGGAAATGTCCTTAGATTACCTATCGCATCAAAAGGTTATAGTAGATCCCAGGATATAATGAGAACCCTGAGATGCCATGACAGTAATCTTAATGTAACTTCCTATGGTCCAGTAACATCATTCTTAAAGGACAAAGATGATGTGTGACCATCAAGTGCTGGGGGCTCATAAGCATTGAGACTTCTTCTCGTGAAGTTTTCACTTGATGATCTCTAGTAGTTGAGATCATGAAGACAGACCCACATAATAGGAACACCACATGTTTAGGTGTCATTGGTCGTTCCTATCTACGGACTTGTATAATTGTCTTTATACTTGAGATCATTGTCAATGGATGTCATTTAATTACGTACATTTTATGCGAGGTGAAAACCAAGGTGACAAAGTCATGGTGAGGTAGTTTGTATCGGGTACGTCATTAATGGCATGGCATTGATTGAATGATCGAGAAAGGATTTTTTTCTTCTGAGTTCAGGAAGAGATATCTCGGGCCTAGTTTATTAGGATGGTTTCACCTTCATTAAATCCATGGCCATGGTAGTGGAAGGTAAGACCTTCTAGACAAATCAACAAACAAAATAAAGAAAAATAAATAATGATGACACTAGTATGCATTCTTCTTTATTGAGATATTGATGACGAAGAGATTATATTACACGTACTGTGTTCGTAGGAAGGCAGTCATTGCTTTGAATTTGCCTTATCTCTTTAGGGGCCTTGATGGGTTGTTATACCCCACTCTAGGTCGGTGTATATTGTTCACTGCTATTGAGGTAAGGGCCTATAGGGTCACACACAATAGTGCCTTAATAATCATCCATATTCTGGGAATAGGAATATATAACTTGGTGGGCCCCGCCAAAGGGTCCAAGCACAATCCAAGTTCTATGAATCACCAAATAATAAATAAATTCATTAATTATTCATGTTTAGAATAATACATTAAATTTATTTATAACAAGTAATTACAACTTATATAGTAAATACAAGTATTAATATTATTCAAATGGTTTTAAATATCCTAGGTTCGTTTAATATTGGTAGGAGGTATGAGTGGAGTTAAAGACACAAATTTATCACGTAATATATTTATATATTACAAGTAAGTGATAAATTATAAATATTATTTATGGAATAATTTTTTTTGTCATAAATAATTATTTATAACACTTATATAGCAGATGTCTATTACATGGGGGTCGGAAATCCATACTGTGTGTTTTAAACACTCCCTATATAAGTGAGAGAGAGGATATCCCATGTGTACTATTCATGTGTTGTGATTGAGAGCTTCTCTCTCCTCCAAGAATCTAGAGAGAGAGTCTCTCAAGCAAAGGATGATCTTCAAGATCATCCATCTCGGATTGAAGCTTCTTCCCTTGCAGTTATCTTCACTACGCTGAAGTGAGCGTTTAAGATCCGCGCTAGCACCCGGATCTCAATGAACGGTGTGTGAGCGGATTTGAGAGGCATGTGTGGATGATCTAGAGGGCTTCGACGTCAGAGTCTTCGAGAAATGATCGTCGGCATCCTATAACATACTTTCACACGTCAGATCTGAACCAAGTACACGTTCTATTTATTTTGTGCTCTGACTAATCAACATGTGGTCCTCAGACCATACTGGAATATCTCACCAGAGTAGACGTCGTAACATCACTCCGGTGATGCAAAAATTTTAATTTTCTGGCCCATTAACTTCCGCTGCCCATCCCGGTACCTTACAATATCCTTTTCCAAGGGTTATATAAGGTTACGGTGTTTTGAGGTTCTCAAATTATGAAGTGTGATTTGTCAAAATTGTAATATCAAATAAGGGTTCAAGAACCTTAAAAGTTGTGACACCTCATAGAGAACATATTATTTCGGTGAGGAGATATGAAAAATAATTACTCTAAGTTTTCCCTGAACCAGGAGGTCCAGTGAGCATATGTTGTATTTTACTAGGGATATATAGTAGGCCCTATTGTTGAAACATTGGTTTCCATAGACCCAACTATTCGGTGATTTTGATTACCATATCATGTATATAGTTATCTATACATGATGTTTTTTACCATTATTGTGTAGATATTTTTTCATCCACTATTTAATGAAAATTTCAAAATATTAATTATCTCGTAGATAGGTTATAGCATATACTAGACTATAATGAGAACCATGAGATAAAATGACATTAATCTTAAACAATGGTCATATGATCTAGATACATCTTACTAATTGGACATAGTATATGTTTGACTACTGGGTGTTGGGGGCTCATTAGTATTGAGACTTCTTCTCATGAAGTTATCACTTGGTGATATCTAGTAGTGAAATCATGAGGACATCCCCACCAATAGGAGCACCCCAAGTTTTTGTGTCATTGGTTGTTCCAATCTACGATCATGTGTAATGGTCTCTTGACTTTTGATCATTTTCATTGTATGTCATTTGATTTTTTACTTTGATGAAATATAAAAATCATGATTTTAAAATCATGGCGAGGTAGTTTTTGTTGGGTGTGTTGTTGGCAGCATGACATTGGTTGAATGGTCACGAAAGGATTTGACACTTTCAGGTTATGAAAGTAATATATCTCAATCCACGTTGATCAGGATGGCAGTACCTTCGTAAGACTATGGACAAGGAAGTAGAGGGTAAACCCATCCAGTTAGATCAAAAAATTATAAACCAAGAAAAAGGTAGATGAAACATGAGTGTGTCTTTAATTATAATATATTTTAAGACAATGAGATTATATTACATAGTATGTGTTCATAGGTTGGTGGTCGCTGCTGTGACAATCTTTATCTCTTTAGGGGCCATAATGGGTTGCTAGATCCCGCTATTGGTTTGTGAATACTATCCACTTCTATTGATATAATGGCCTAGAGTGTTACACACAATAGAGTATTCTAGAATCTTCCATATTCTGTTGAATATGAGTTTTGGAAATGGTGGGCCCCACCACTGAAGTCCCATATTTTTCAATGGTTAAATGATAACAAATGAAATAAATAAATTCATATTATTCAAGTTAAGAATAATGGGCATTGAATTTATTTTAATATTTTTATGTAAATACATGAAAAAATATAAATTGAATGAATATTAATATATTCAAGGTTCAATTAATTTTTGTGGGAATGACGATTTGAGTTAATGACTCGTTTAATATCATGTAATATATTTAATATATTACAAGAAAGTGATAATAATTTTTATGACTCAGATTAGTAGTCATAACATGTTGTTAATAGTGCGTTAAGTATTCTATAACCAATGATAAAATACTATGTATTTAAATTACACACTATATATAGAAGAGGAAAAACTCCCACCAGTG
The DNA here is from genome assembly GCA_963277665.1 of Viscum album. Classification (NCBI taxonomy): domain Eukaryota; kingdom Viridiplantae; phylum Streptophyta; class Magnoliopsida; order Santalales; family Viscaceae; genus Viscum; species Viscum album. The sequence continues at coordinate 1,999,303,815 of OY728151.1, forward strand.
ACTATTCATGGGATTTTTCTCTCCTTTTCTCTCTACCATGATCTAGATATAGATGCCCTGGATTGAGGAGCTCTGATCGAGTTCTATCTCAGGCATCGCAGGCGAGGTGATGCGGTGATCACTGGAGCATCGAAGGCATTGTTGGAATTTTGTGCTATCACCCGAATTATGATGATCAACACTCCCATGGTTTCTCAAAGTGCATTTGGATGATCTAGAAGAATTCAACTTCAGATTATTTGTGAAGTGATTACCAACAATGAGCAGACATTGTGTGTGGCCTTTGATCTAAACGAGGTTTTTTGTGTTTTTTATTTTGTTCTAATAACTCTTCATGAGAGATCCTCATAATAAACTGGGGAACGATTCGCCAACATCGACCATAAAAGAATTAATTTTTTTTATTATTCTATGAATATGGAATTGTTACAACCTCAAAACCACAGATTGTGTTTTAATCGAACATCAGATGACCATTTTGTGGTCATCTGAATTTTTAGAGTGGATTTGAACTAGTAGATATATGAGGTTTTATATCGATCAACATTTGTTTAACCATCCAAATCCATTGTTTACACTAGAATAGCGTTTTCTGGTGAGCTCTTACAATTATTATTATTATAATGATTTAATTATAATAATAATAGTTTGATTATAATAATAATTTTATTATTATTATTATTGATTATAATAATATTTTATTTTTATATGTAATTTTATTTTTCTAGTCTAAATATAGACTTATAAAACTTTTTCATGTAAAAAACATTAAGTGATTGGCTGGTGTGGGTTTCTCACCCAAGTGGATGATGTTTAAAAAAATTGTCAAAAGTGGGGTTGACTTATCACATAATCCAAAACAAAGTAAAAAAGAGGATAGGTCAAGATCATGGGGGCCTGGTAGCCCCCCCCCAGCTTTCCCTTCCAGCAACCTAACCAAGCATGTCGGCTGCCACATCTACTCGCCTACTCTCCCTACATTGTCGGTCGCTGGAGATGAAAGAGGCCATGCCTCATTAGAACCCCACTCGACCTCCTAGTCCCTCTATGTGAACCGCATCGCTCGTGCATCTTCTACCTCTGATCTGATGCATCATCAGACCATTGATCCAGCTGTGGAGGAGGCTACCACTTGTGAACTAGGTCGGCACCCCTGGCCATCCTGAGTCATTCTCACCTAGTGGCCCCTTCTATATCTGTCAGCCTCCCTCGATATCCCATGCCTTCTACACCTAGGATCCCAGCCAATGCCACCTTCGGCCTTTCCCAGATTCCTACCTCCCTTTAAAGGTATCCTGCCCTAGCCAATGTACACCCCCTTGTCCTCTGGAGGTAAGATCCAAAGGATCCAGGAAGATCTGGACCACCATGTTCAGTGTCGAGGTACCCTCAGTTGGACAACCTTTCCTGAAATAGGCATGGGCGTGTCTGTCCATCTTGAAATTGTCTTGGGCAGAATTACCCAGCTCATATCATCCCTACACAGGGTCGGTACAGCCTGGACTGGGCTAGCATGGGTTCACCACAACCTGCAGAGGCCCTGCCCGGGGGTTTCGGGTCCTGAGTAATATTAATTTAATCAAAAATTATTTAAAATAGTTAATTTAATTTTGGTTTAAAATGAAATTAGTTAAATATTAGTTTTTGATTTAAAATTAATGCGGAGTGAATTAGTCTCTTTTAGTATATAATTAAATTAATTAATTAATTTAATTTTTATTTTTTAAATTAAATTAATTATTGTGGACTGAACTATGTAAGTATTAGATTAAAAATATGAGTGAATTTTTAATTAAATTATATTTCCATAGAGTTTATTTTAATGAAAGATTAATTCATTTATGGATTTATTTTTATAAATAAGTAAGTTAATGAATATTTGACTGGTCATGAGCCTCAGATCGACCAATTCATGGTTAGTGCATTTTTTTAATTATATGATTATTTCATTGTTTAGTAATAAGTGTTTAAATAAAAGTCGGTTTGTGTTTCATCTCAAGTTTTTTTATTTCTATAAGGAAATGTGTGTCCACTTTAGAGTTGTAATTTTACTCCCCAGTTTCCCTCGCATGTGTGAGAGTATTTGTGTATAATGAGGAGATGAGAATTGACACATTTTGGGCCAAGTTATGGTGATGAAAAAGACATGACTCTAATACATTGGGTGGTAATGTTCTTCATTTTGAGTCGCAAGTGATGTGGCTCAAGGTAAATCCATTTGAGTCTAGTTTTTTCCTTTATTCACTCAACAGATCAACCATTAGTACCGACTAATAATTAGTTCACCATTTTATTTTTATATGGTTTATTATTTTTGTGTATGTTTAGTTAATGCAGGAACACATTGGGTAATAATAAACAATCATGCACAGATAAAATGAACAAGTGATGTGATGGATTTTTCTATTTCATGCATGGTAAGACATGACTACGATCACATAATACATTCTTATAAAAATAAAAAATTATTTCTTTCCCCACATTAAAAAATAAAAACCCTCAAGGAAATATTAAGTCTAAATCACCTTCCATCATTTGACATTGAAAAAAACTGGCTATTCGAGATGCTTTCCATGCCAAAAATAAGGGTGTATCTTATTACTGGGGAATTCTTATGATAGTGGTGGGTTGACTTAACTGAAATTGTAGAAAATAATTATCCAAATATCTCTTTTTGTAATTATGGAGTCAAGCGTTGTGTAAATCAAGTGATTATTTATGAAGCTGGGACTTCCCTCAACATATCAAGGATATGCGAGTTCATGTGCTTGGCCCGCCTAAATCCTACCTTAAACCCTATAAGTAGTGGATTATCCAAATATTTCACACTATGAGGGGTGGTTCCAAGATACTTTCCACTAGAATACTCATGAAACTGAGTATTTCAATTTTATCATAGAGGGTTCCTATAATTCGACAAAATATTGGGAGACATTTAATGATTTAATTAATTAATCAAAATATCTAAACTGGTAATCTAGATAAAACTAATAATCTACTAAAATTTCTTTTTTTATAAAAAATGGAATGTGTTACCACAAGATTAAATAATGTGATAAAAAAATTGGACAAAGTAAATGTCCACTCCGGTATGAGTATCCAAGAATAGTACGGGTGCTTTCACAAAGTATTAAGATATAGGAAATTGAAGGTGCTGGTGTCCCCAACACATGTTAAGTTACCTAAAGAAGAGAGGGTGAAATTGCTTACAGGAGACTATTATACATAGAAAATTATGGTTATGTCATTATTCCTTCATCAACATCGGATGTTTGTTTTAGTCTCTACATCAGGACATGGATGATATAACATGAAGTCTTATCTCTAAGTTGTTTTCATAGAGAAAGCAACAAAATGATATAAATAGGTAATGGTTATAATGGATCTATATAAAATTTAAGGTGGGTTATGTTCATTAAATATATTTTATTTTAATGCAATTTACCCCCTTTAATCAAGTCTCATTTTAATATTATAGAATGAACAAGTATTGAGTAAATGCGTCATTACCTTTTAATAAAGGATCACCAAGAAAATATGAATATCAAAGAATGTTTTACCTTTAATTCTTATGGTGAAAAAATTGAAAGGTAGGGAAAAGGGGAAATTGAAAGTAATTCCATAATCACATTGGAAATGTCCTTCAATGAAATAGGTCTTAATATAAGGTTATTTACACTTAATATTATACTAAAAACTATAGAAATTTAATTTCAATAAATTCAATTAAAGAAGCAAGTTACCATTTCTTATTTAGAAATATTCATATATGTAATGTTTCAGTGTTACTACTTGGGTATTTAATACTATATTTCTATCCCATATGTGTATTTAAATACAATAACCATTCATAAAAACATTACTAGAATTTCGGTTTATTCTCCAAGTGGCTGAGAAAGGGTGATACCTTGGATAGTGGCAAGTAGTAAATGACCTCTTTATTACTAAGTGAAAAATTCATGCAAAACTATTATTGATTATAACCAAAAAATTAATCTCATGTGTCCATCGAAACAAGGAAACATTATTCTAGGTTCTGAAATGAATTTCTTTTTGGTATATAATACACAATTTGAAGTTCAGTGATGCATGAATCACAGGCAGTGAGTGATGAATATAAAAATGCAAGACTTTCATACCCATCTATGGAAAGATAATTCTTTTTCTAGTAAAACTAAAAGTGGACTTAAAGAATATACCCAATATGGTATTTAGTCTTGGAATAGCTAAAAACCTTTGGTATTATCAATGTCTTTAGTTTGTAAAAAGAAACCTTTAAAATAAAGGTATGTCACTAATCTTTTGAAATTTGTTCAACAAGTCAGCATGAACTGTTTCAAGGGAAATCTAGTGGTAAATATATTTCATATGATTCCTTTAAGTAATTAAATAATGAAAATGTGAATTAAGTTCATGGTCAAAAGATATTAGTTACTTCAAACTAGCTTGCTGAAGAATATATTGACTATGGAATTATCAATCATGATAATGTAGTGTGGAGTAATTCATAAATGAACATCACCTTATATAAATCATGCAGTTGATGTTAATAATAAGTATCGATGATGGTATCTTAAATTTTAACATTTATCAACAAAATATAGCATGGAGAAATTCCTAAACACCCATTTTATAAATCATATTTATGATGTATGGAGTATCAATGTTACAACTTGCAGAAACTTACATGTTATTTCAATACGTGATTTTCAAATAAAGGTGAAATCCCATATCTAATATTCCAACTAAAAATTAAAAATGGATATTATACATGTCATAGTATTATGGAAATCAATTATGTAATAAGATATGGGTTTATATGCAAATAGTTTTTTAAGACATAAACAAACATGCATCAAGTATAAACACATAGTTCATCTATTATAATCCTCCAGATGATTGATTACAATATTAAATATATCCCTAAAATAGAAACTTAGTAGTCAAGAGAGAGGATAAAATTCTATATAAGTTTTAAAATCCCTATTTGAGATAGTGGAAGACAGATTTACTTGGGTTTAGTCGATACTAGAGATGCACATGTAGTTGGCATAGGAACTAGTTTCACAATATAATGAGGAAAAAAGTATGTTCCAAAGACACATATTTCATAGGAAGGATAAAACCATGGTGATGGTTTTTATTCTCTATGGATAGTGGTCTATTATTAATTGGGAATAATATTTCCTACAGGTAAGCAGTATATGGCAATTAGCTAATATTGAAAAGACTAATTAAAAATCAATAAATGGGTTCCATGTATCAACGTGAAAACGGGCTTAATATTTTGAATATTTCAGTGGGTATTAAAGTGAAAAGATACATGGATGGTACAAGTGTAGTACCAATAAGGCTCAATTGGTTTAACCATGTTGTTATACCTTAATCTGTTAGAATTTTTCTTTCCATATCTAATATCTATGATCATATAATTATTCATTGAATCTCATGACCATAAAATATGTAAGGTTTTTATTCAATGATACCAAAATGGGATGGTCACATAATAGAATTAAAATAAATGATTCAAGTTACTGGAATCCATTTTAATATTTAAGTAAGAAATAGGATCATAGAACATTCATTTGAAATTAAAGTTTATCAGGTTTCTATAAAAGGTAAGGGGGAGTGATAAGGTTTTCCAAGAAAAATATGTTTGAAAACATATGGAAAACGACTTTTTTTCTTCAAGATGGTTAATACAAAAATGAAATTTATTCCAAAGTGATTGACTTAAAGTAGAACCCTAAGTTATAGCGAACATGATCTAATGAGGTGGATCTAAAGGTTTCTTGGACCTATTAAATCATACATATTGTGATATAGTATTGAAAAATATAAACTGGAACAATTCAAGAGAGGAATTGTTACCAATGTCACATAGAATGTATCTCTCTAGGTTGACATGTACAGGACATGGGAGGAGATAAATGTGGTGAGTTGAAGTCCATATGCTTAAGTGATGGATTAATCACATATGACATTATATGTACAAGAACTGATATTTCCAATATATACTTTATAGTAAGAAAATATCAGTTATATCTAGGAGTACTACAAGTGTAGTAGTCAGAACTGTGTAATTGTACTTTCGTAAGTACAGAAGACAAGTACTTGGAAACTAGAGAAGAAAGGATTCTAGTTTTAAGGGGACAAAAATTGGTCTTCCTTAGATCAATGAAATCTAATATCATATTTAGGAAAAAGGTGATGAGTGATACAAGATCATATCATACATTTTTAGCCATACCTACAAATACTAAGTAAGTCATAGTTTATATGATAGTTACAAAGTAGGTGAATTCAATGATTTTTTCCAGTTCTTGGAATCACACCGTGTAAGTAAATCATTATCATAATATCAATTATGATATTAATAATATCCAAGATAACAAGTTCTGTCAGTGAAAAAAAAAAGATATATACTTGAGGATACCATCTCTTAAGATGATTTACTCAAGGAGATGAGGTCCCATATAGTAGATATTCTAGGTATCATAATCATGGCATACCCAAGAGCTAAATTATTGACTTAGTATAATCATGATTTTTATTTTGTGAGTGGATAACAATTTTGGTTAGAATGTAGGATTTAATGCATGTGGGAGTATTTAAATAGTGGGTTCCCTAGACCCAACTATTCGGTGATTTTGATTACCATATCATTTATACAGTTAGTTATACATGATGTTTTTTTACAATTATAGTTTAGATATTTTTGGATCCACTATTTAATAGCAATTTCCAAATATTAATTATCATGTCGACAGGTTATAAAAGATCCCAAACCATAATGAGAACCCCAAGATACAATGACATTAATCTTAAACAAGGGTCCTTTGGTCTATATTCAACTACTAACTAGAAACAGTAGATGATTGAATATCTTGTGTTGGGGACTCATTAGCATTGAGACTACTTCTCATTAATTTCACACTTGGTGATCTCTAGTAGTAAGATCATGCGGATAGATCCACCAATAGGAACACCACATGTTTTGGTGTCATTGGTTGTTCCTACCTACGATCATGTGTAATGGTCTCCAGACTAGAGATCATTTATAGTGTGTGTCATTTGATCATGTACTTTGATTCAAGATGAAAACCATGATGTTGAAATCATGGTGGGCTAGTTTGTGTTGGGTGTGTTGTTGGTGGAATGACATTGGCTGGATGGTCAAGAAAAGATTTTTTTCTTCCAGGTTATGGAAGTAATATATATCAGGCCATGTTTATCAAGATGGTAGTACCATTATAAGACCATGGCCATGGTATTCGAGGGTAAATACATCTAGTTAGATAAACAAATGAAAATGAAAGAAAAAGGACAATGGAACATGAGTGCATCTTTATTTATAATATATTTAAGGACACCGAGATTATAATACACATTACGTGTTCGTAGGTTGGTTGTCACTAATATGACAATCCTTATCTCTTTAGTGGCCCTGATGGGATTCTAGATCCCACTCTTGGTATGTGAATACTATTCAATACTATTAAGATAGGGTCCTAGAGGGTCACACATAATATCTTATTTGACAATCTTTCATATTCTGTTGAATAGGAGTTTTTGACATGGTGGGGCCCACCACTGGGGTCTAGGATTTTTCCAAGGTTAAATGATCACCAATGAAATAAATAAATTGATATTATTAAAGTTAAGAATAATGAGAATTTAATTTATTCATTAAATGTATTTATATGTTTTTAAGTAAACACATGAAAAAATATTAATTGAACGAATATTAATATATTCAAGTTAAAATTAATTTTTGTGGGAATGAAAAGTCGAGTTAATGACTCGTTTATTATCACATAATATATTTAATATATTACAAAAAAATTGATAATAATTCTATGACTTAGATTAGTAGTCATAACATGTTGCTAATAGTTTGTTATGAATTTAGGGGTCAGAGAGGAAATACCTAGTATTTTAATTACACACTATCTATAGAAGAGGAGAGCCTCCCACTAGTGAGTATTCATGGGATTTCTCTCTCCTATTCTCTCTCCCTTCATATAGTGAGGGAATCACTAGATCTAAGAGCTCAGATTGTGTTATCTCTTAGGAATCACAATCAAGGTGATTCTATGATCATTTTAGCGTCGAAGGAATCATCGGAATTCCACACTACCACCCATATTATGATGATCGGTGCTCCCACAGTTTCTCGAAGTTCTTGTGGATGATCTAGAGGAACTCAGATTTGGATTATTCAATTATAAATCACCAATGAAAAGAATACATCGTGTTTAGATTACGATCTAAAGTAGGTATTTTATGGTTTTTATATTTTTCTTAGAACAATTCACGTGAGATCCTTGGAATAAACCGAGAAGAGATTCACAGACATCAAAAAGCTCAAGTCAAACGTCGATGAAATTTTTTAAAAACACATTTTTGGATCTTCCACTGTATGCCCAGTACCTTCACCCATGAGTCTTATTCAATATTTATTTTCATCCTAATTTTTTCCTAAACTCTAAAGATGAAGAGTTTAGCGAGTGATGCCTTGACTTTTTCTTAGGACACCCTTTGTGGGTTTTGAACCTGAATTTTTTTGTCTATTTCTCTAGTAGTTTAAGGTCTTGTGATTTGGAACATTATAATATAGAGTTTAAGCTCATATGTATTTGATGCGAGTGCAGTTATTTTAAGGTCATGATGCTCATGGACTTAATATGGGGGATGATACACAAGAGCCAAATTAGGATATCCAGGGTCAAAATTACCCCAACATCCTTTTAAGTTGGATATGAAAATATTGTAAATCATGGATCAAGGTTATTAGGTCATGATTAATGATAAGGTACTATCATAATAGGAATGAATCTGAACACAAAGAGCTGTTGAGTTCTTCCATGATGATTTCAGGTCTCACAAGGATCATAAAGCCTATTTTGTAGAGTGACATATTTGGTTGATGACTGTAGGTAAATATTTAGGAGTCATATGCATACATATGTAGTCAAAAAATGGTCCCTTGAAGATAGATATTGTTTTAAAAGTTACATGAAAGGTTTCTAAAACTTGAGGTTCTCAAGACATGAAGTGTGATTTATGGGACGAGGGGATTAAAAGATTATGGAATCACCTCATACTCTGGTTGAAAAAGGTTAGGATCTTATGGTTGTTTGATAAGGGATCATAACAGATGATGGTTTTCATAGTTTAATCTCATGTATTATGGACATAATTTATTCTGGGAAATTTAACGTCATGCTGTAAGGACAATTTCCTTTCAGTTTAAAATAATGTGGTAAGGGTGTATTTGTTTACTTTCAGTTTAATTTCATGCGGTAAGGACGTGGGAATCAAAATCAAATATTGTGAAAGACATATTACATGAACAAGTATGTCATACATAGATCTGACTCATATGTAGGAAAAATGGTGCTTTAAGGATCAACCTCTATGCATTTGGGGTGTGTTTATTTTATTGGTTGTGTTATATGGGAACAAGATTAGATATTCATGTGTCACTACATATCCTATGATGATATAAATCAAGACACATGTATTTCATGAATGGGAAACTCTCTACTCAGGTCTGAATCGTACATATATATGGGAATTGTTTCCCTTGATTATTTTAGTTGGGCCTAAGATTGGATATCTATGAATAACTATGTATCCTATGATGATCGGAATCAAGAAACATGTATTTCATGAGGAACCATGTAGCTTAACGTCTTGCATCAAGCATGTTGGATTCCCGACATGAAAATGGATATTATGACTAGACTAAGGGATGGGAATCTGTATGTCACTATGTATCCCTCTGTAATAGGAATCAATCCACACATAGTTCTTGAAATAGAATATTCCTAAATAGGTTTGACCTATACTCTTGGAGGGGGGGATTTTGATATTTTTTTGTTGTTGTTGGACCTAGGATTAGAGATTTGGGTGTCACTACATATCATGTTTTGTCATGAATCAAGTCCAAATATGTCTTGAATAGAGGTGTGGTATAAGGCCAATCCCCAATAATAGTGGTCATCTCAGATGAGGTCCATAGGAATGTGCAATGTTATATTGTGCAAGGGACATAAACCATGATGTTTAACATCATGTGGTGGGGAATCATGGTATGCATTTTAAGGTATTTCATTTAGGAACATGATGAGACTATCAATAGCTATTATTACTTGTTTGTACGGGGTAGCCTTTACTGAAATTACTAAGATCACAAGAGCTATGATCGATGTGAGAAACAAGGAATTCCAAGGGTTCCTCTCACCATATAGAGTGGATTAAGGATAGGACAAGGGAATTTTATATCATGTGGTAGATGGGTTAAGATATAGGATCGAGGTGTCCCTATGTATCGCATTAAAAATGATAATCTATCCATAAATAGTTCCAGAAAACCCATGATGTTTAACATCATAAACAAATGACATAAATAATGTAGTTTTACTGTCTTGGGGTGATGATTTAGGTCACATGACATGAATGAAGATGGACCATTAGGGGAATCATGATGTTTAAACTTTTTTAGTGAGGATGTGATCCATACAGTTTAGCATCATGTGGTCTAAAAATTTATTTAAAATTAAACATCATATGAATAGGATATCTAGGAAATCTCCATATAGTTCAATAAAATTTGGTCCTAACATGAGACACTATGAAATTTAAATTCATTCTTCCATGACATGATATGTCATTCAGTTTAATGTATTGCATCCAAGATGATAGTTACCCAAGGTGGAATGGAATTAACATAGTGACTGCGCCTAAAAATAGAGGTTTGGGCATCACTACATATCCTTTGATGATAAGAACCAATCCTCACATAGTTCTTAGATGGAGGGACTCCCCATGTGCAGCTGACTCTCACATGGTGACGAAGGCATTTCATCCTTCTTTTCCCTAGATCTAGCATGTGTGTGGTAAGTCATTAGTGACAAGGTGATTCTCATACAGTTTAAAATCATGAGGTGATGATGTTCTCTATATAGTTTAGCATCATGTGGTTTGGACATGGGACATTGTTCAGTTTAAATTCTTTCTACTTGGACTTGAGACACTGTGTAGTTTAACATCTTCCATCCAGGATGAGCTTGTGTAGTTTAACGTCATGCATCCAAGATGATCGTGTACAGTTTAACGTCATGAAACCTAGATGATCTTATGATGTTTATATTCATGAATCTAGGATGAGGGGATCTTGATGAGGGATACAAAAAATATTTATTGAGAAACCTCTCATTGAGGGGGGGTGCGACATGTTCCCTATCAATTGTGTATAGTGAGTAAGCTCCATTTTGATATACCATATGTATGATGTAAGTACATTAACATTTGGGTCCTAGCTTAAGAGGCTTCTTTCTTGGTATCATTGGGGTTTTGAGATAAATCACCATATCTTCTTGGAGGAATGAACGGAGGTGATCATTCTTATTAAATGATCATTAGATCCGATTTTGATGGACTTCAAGGTAGTTCAATATATGCGAATTGTTCTCATCAATCCACTCTAATTCATCCAGCAACTTTTTGATTTCTCATCATGTGAGAGTTTTCCAAAAATGGATATTTGGATGAAAGGAAGCTGTAAATCTATGGGTAACACTACCTCAATCTCGTACATCATTGAGTATAGAGTTTCTTGTATAACATTACATGTGGTGGTACGGTAGGTCCAAAAATCATAGAGAGGCTTGTTCATCCATGAATTCGTAGACTTTTCACCATCTTATTCATTATATTTGAAATTTTTTGTTAATGTCATCTATCTATCCATTTTTATCGACATGATTGTGAGATGAGTGATTGGACTTGATATTTTACTCCTAGTAAGGTTTCTTCAACTCTGTAGAAAAGGCTTTAGTGTCATTTTCTGTCAATATTTTGTGAGGGACTATGAACCTAGTTATGATATGGGACTTTATCACATTAATAATATTATTCATTTTTACCTCCTTGTGGGGTATTTCCTCACCCTATATAGAAAAGAAGTTGGTACCAGTAAGGATGTACTTGAACTGCTTAGCTATGACTGGGGGATTTGTCCCCACAACGTCAATTCCCCAAATAGAAAATGGCCATAAATATTTAATTGTATGTATCAATTTTGGGGGTCAATGCGTGAAGTTTTCATGTGTCTATAATGCATTCCATTTTTTGGTGAATTCCACTCCGTCTTGTATAATGGTTTTCCAGTAATAATCCAACCTCTTGGTGGGAGATCCTAGTCCCAAACGGATGAGCATCATAGGATCCTATAAGGACTTCTTCCATGATAGTGTGAATATATCATTCTAATAATAATTTGAGGATAATTCCATCAAAACCTTACCTGTATAGGTATATTTTTCTCATTTGGGTCATCTTCTAAGGTGAAGATCGCAGAATGATGTTGAATCTATTCCCTTCCAACTCGGTCTATCAGGAGAGTCCTATTTCAGAGATAATTGATAATGGGATCTATAAATCCTGGATTGGATATCATTTAATCATGTTGTGGAGTGGTGTTTAAATGATTTATTTATTTTATATCACAGATGACAATTGATGAGACCATTATTTGGTGTGTGATACAGAATATTTCTTTCCCCTGGTCAGGTTTGGTGAGGACTGTGGCCAAATTAGCTAATGTGTCGGTGTGAGAATTTTGTGATTAGGGAACATGATACAATGTGGTCATAGAAGTTAACTAACACATTAGTCCTCTAATGTAACTAGTGAGAGGGGTTATTTCTTCCTTTTTTATTGAATATTATATGTTGATAAGCTTTATCACTAGTTCTGAACCCCCTTTGATATTCAGGTAGGATATCGTCAGCTCTAGGGATAGTTCCAAAACAACAATAAGGGCTTTGTGTGCATCCTCACTATTCATACATCACTCAGATAGTGGTAAATATTAGGTAAACAGTACTTTGTTTGGATATAGAAATACAATCCCTATGCCAACCTGATTGAGATTTGGGTTTTCCATACTTTTGCTGATAGGAATTCATGAGGCACTATCAAAATACATCTCCAATGTCTAGGGAGTGTAATGGGAATATAAGACCCCATCATATGAGAGCTCAGTGTCCATCCATGTATTTTTCAAGGTGGGATGTTCTGTGAAGAAAACATCGATGGATTTACCTTTCAATACTTTTTACAACAAGAACTTGATGTCATATTATTGTAGAATGACCACCCACTGGTCTAGAAGCCTAGTAGAAATGGGTTGGACAAGGATATACTTGATAAGATCAAAATGAGATACTATGTGGAATTTTTGGTGTCGCAAGTAATTACATAGAATTTTCACTATGAATATGAGTGTAAGGAACTTCTTATCATTGTCTGAGTATTGGGTTTCGGTATCTAGCATTGTTCATTTAAGGTAATAGAGACTATTGTCACTCCCCGCATCATTTTTCTATGTGTGGAGGGCACCCAGTGAGAATTCTTGGGTGTCCATATAAAATATGAGTGGAATCCCTTCCACTAGAAGCATCAGAACTGGTGAGAGCAGTAGATGCTACTTGTGACTTTAGAAGGATTCTTGGAAGTCACCTACCCACTAGTAGGCTATTCCCTTCTTCATTATCTGAGTGATGGGGAGAAATTTATATCCAATTTGGATATGAAATGTTGAATATAGGTGAGGTTCCCATTGATTCCCCTCGATTATTTGAGGTTTCTAGGGGCGACATTGCCAAAATAAAACTAGTCTTCTCTAAGTCGACCTTGATGTCATGGTGGCATACCAAAAATCCATGAAACATCCTTGATGTTACCCAGAAGGCACATTAAAGTGGATTTATATTCATAAAACAATTTCATTGATTTTAAAAGATCATTTGAATATCTGTGAAGTGATCACATAAATTTTAGGATTTGACCATCAGTTTTTCGACATAGCATTCAGGTATTCTTCCCAAGAATGGATTAAAGATATGATGCATGATTCGTTGATATGTAGCACCAATGTTCTTTAACCCCAAGGACATGGAATGATAGAAAAATATACCATAAGGAACTCTAATGGAAGTGGATTCATCATCTTCAGAGGACATATTTTTTTGATTATTCACTAAATACCTATTCATGAAGGAATGGGATGTACCATATATCATACACAATGTTTACTTTAAGAGAGCCTATTCCTCCATCATAATGGATTAAGATCATATCATGCATACCACCAATTTATGGTTTATCAAGAAATAATTTGTATATCATGACCTGAAATTCCATTCCAAAATAATTTAAAATGCTTGGAGATGATCTGAGTCATATCACCTTACACTATAAGATATAATGGTACTCATCATGCAACATTAAACTACATGGTACATGAGTCCTTATTGCCTGATATTAAACCAAATGACATAGGTTCAACCATAAATGATGTATAAATTTATTATAGTATTATATTATATATGAATTAATTCCATTACATAGATTTTGATCCATATAACAATCTTAGAATGTGATTTTTTTTACTCCTGAAAAATCCAAAACTAAGATAAAAATTCCCTGTATTTCCCAGAACTGCATATATATTGATTATTATTTCTATAAGATATGTATTAATATATGTAGCACCTATATTAAAACCATCAATGAATTTTACCTTCATTCCATTTTCTCCAACCATCCTAGTACATGGACCACTTTAGTTCATGTTGGTTTTTTCTTCATTAACCTTATGCTAAGATGATAATTTCTCTGTCATTTCTTAATAATACATGTGGATTGATTCTTGTTATTAAAATAGTTGTAGTTATTTCCAAATAACCTATATTGGAATGATATATAAATTTTATTCTCCTAAAATCCCCTCCAAGCATATGTTTTCATTCATTCATGTTGGATCTTTCTATATCCTACTCTATGCTTGGATAACATGTATTTTCTTCTAAGAACTAAATTTTTCATGATTTTAGTCATTATAGGATATATATTGACATAAATACATTTATCATAGAATCAGCTACAAATACTTATCGATTTCCACTATCCCATAATTTTTTATAAAAACCCAATCTCAATCAGTCCCAAGCTCAGATATTCTAATCATCTATTGGTAAATCTCTTCCAACATAACATACTTTGTATCATGGGTCTTTCAATCAACATAAACCCATAATATCTATTAGTAATGACTATATATGATTAAAAAAATACCCCTCGTTTTAGTGATGATGTATATAAACCACATATCTGACCTGTCTATTACCATCTGAAGGTTTATTTTCATCCTAGGGAGAATATACTCTAACCCCATGCACCCTCAACAGAATTTAGTAAAACACATAATTTGAATATGGTTAGTTGTTATCCTCATCATTTCTATTTCATCTAATTATTTATAAATTAAACTAACTCAAGTCATGATTTAGATTGTTCATTTTCCTTGTTCAAAGGTATTGAAATGCTCTAAGTTCTCAAACCCCTTATTTTGGTTTTCTTACCCATCAATAGTTTGTACATAATGACCTTAAACTATGTGCATTAGTCCCTAAGTTTTTATATATTAGTAAATTAATTTATATTCCTAGTTGGTATGATATTACATTTTTTTCAATATAGACTACCTCATATTTTCGATAAATTTGTATGACCTTAAACATCAACTACTTTTGGTAAAAGTTACAAAACCTTAATCATTAACTTCCTTGTATTGAATTAAAAAACCTAAAACTGACACTAGATAAAGACATGGTACTCACTAGGATGAAAACACATAAATGGAATATTTGTAAAATGGTGTGTCTCTTCTCACAAGTCCCACACCTTGAATAGCCTAGGAAGAAATTTGAGGGTTTAAGAGAAAAAATGGAACAAATCATATCATGTTAGAATCTATAAAGGGGGTCCTGATAAAAAAACAAGTTCTTTACGAGTAATCCTCTCCCTATCATGGATTAGGTAAACATTGGGGATAAAATTAAAAGACATAATGCTTTTAGGAAAAACTATTTGGACCAAGTAAAAGTCAATCCATGCTCTCTAGGTCTACGGATCTAGAAAAAACATAGAACACGCCATGTTCCTCACAAATATGTTGTCTTAGATGATATATGAAGAATGCATAATGATATTATTCTAGAGTACTTGAAAACTCTTGATTAATGAATCATACATTAAAAACACCCTTTCATGATTTTTATTATGTTGATTTATTCATTTCCTTACCTAAATTATTAAAACCTCAAACCTATACTCCCAAAGATAGTTCTAAAAACAAAAAAAATTGCATTTATGGATTCGATATTGATAAAAATGCACAAATTTTAACAATAAAAATGTATAACATCAAAAATAAATATTAGATCACCTACATGCCCAATTAAATTTTAGGTTTAGTGTTTTGGATGATTAGGAAACCTTAATACATAGTAGATTTTAAAATAATTATACACACATTTATCCATCATTACATAATAAAAACCCTTAATCATTACCATTCACCAACTATCCTATAATAGTAACTATATATATGAAATTCATTTAAAAATATTAGTTCAGCACAAAAAATTTTGGTAATGTAATTTAAAACCAATGGTTAAATGTTTTCTCCTTAAACATTCTATAAAATACTTTCAAAAACCTTTCCTTTAATATAAAATATTTTTAACTAAATAAAAATGTTGATATAATTAAAAAATTTAAAAAAACAAAAAAATTAGAGCTTTCAAAAATACATAATAATATATTCTTTTCAAAACATTTAAAATGTGACACCATCTTTTGAAATAAATCCAGATTTCTCCTTTGAAAACATAAAGACTTTTCTTTTGAAAATAAATTATATTTATTGAATTTAATGATAATATGTAATATTTAACAAAACTCTTAAGGCCAATAGGACTTTTGAAGGTATAAAAATCAATTTGAGGAAAAATCCCCCATGTGGTTGTGGGTTCATTCTCTATTCTTCGTCATTATAATTAACACCCCAAGTGCCAAATTTTAAATAATATATTTTTTAAAATCATCTTTATCATTATAAATACATTCAAAATAACCTTTCAAAAACTTTACGTATCTGTAACTTATATTAAAATATGAATGTAATCACATATCAAATAAACATATCAAAATTTAACAAAAATCAAATTTATACATTCATACATATTTTATGTAATCAAATATTCAAAGGTAGCATGTGGAAATAATTCTTGGAAACTAAACATGAACTGATGATTTTCATAACATATATGGAATTTCAATGATAAATATAGTTAATAGACAAACAACATATGTAATCATGAATGAAATCCATGGAATTAGTTCATTTTTTTACACATAAAATAATAATTCTAATATTCATCAAAATCAACCTTGAAAACATTATTGTACTAAAAATGGGTTTTAAAATCCTTAAAATGCAATATTATTGAAAAACAAATCCTCTCACCATTTAAAAATATTAAATTATTTAAAACACTTTTTTAAGAGAAACATTCTAGGATCAAATGATATGTTTCTTTTGAAAATAAGAACTTTCCTTGAAAATATGAAAGAAAATATTTTAAAAATGATCCCCTTGTAAGAAAGGGTTTTGGAAAATAGAAATTAAATGAAAATTATTTTTTTTCTTGTACAATAAGGTTTTTAAATATTAAAATAGAATATTAAAATCGTATTCTCTTAAAAAACTTTTTTTTCAAATATATTAATTTATTAAAAAAATTCTTTTACCTTCTTTATTCTTCTAAATTTAATTATTTTCAAAATACCAATTTGTTGGAACCCTAGTTATCTCATTTATATTACCTTTACTTAATGATAGACTCACAATTAGATATACTCTCCTTTTTTCTTATTATCTCTCTCATTATTGAAACTAAGGAAATCTGAAAACTAACATTGAATGAAGTAAGACCTCCCTCAATGAGAGAAGTTTTACCTCTATATAACAGGACTTGAACTATATTATAATGTTTTATAATTAACAAATATTAAGCATGAAGAGGTATGGTTCAAGAATCTTGTATATAATATATAAATATATATTCTTATCTTTATCTTATTCCAAACCACATGGCTGCATATATGAATAATTTAAATAAATATTCAATATAATGGTAATATTTTCTATGGATAACACTCTTATTAAATAATTCATAAGATTTCAAACATGAAGCTTTGGTGTTGGTTGAGTTATGGCTTATAGAGAAGGCTAGAAATTATTATTAGGTTTTATAAATACTGATTTTTATATTATTTTATAATTTAATTAATTTGTGTATTTTTTTAAAAAAATCATCAAGTAAACCAAAATGATAACGACATGATATATATATTCTTTTATTTTATCTGTAGGATTCACTCAAATAAGAATATGATGAGATATAGGTTTCAATCTGAGTGTGAACTTTCTTTTATATGGATTTACCTTTACATTGTATGGATATTACCTATACGTAAGGTTTTTTACCCATACAATATTTTTAGATACCCTTATGTAGTTTTTCAGTTCTTTACCTTGACCCTTACAAAAGGTTTTTGTTACATGATTTACCTTTACGTGAGAGTTCTTGTATCCTAACATGAGTTTTAGGTTACCCTGACATAACCTATTGATAATGTGATCTTCCATTAAATAATGTAAGAACCCAGATCTTCTTTCCAGGTATGTTTTTCCTTTTCTGGTCATTTTTTAGAAAAAGTGGAAATTCTAGAAAATTTTATAAGTACATGTCGTGTACTTTATGAGTACACGTCGTGTACTTCCTTACTGGAGGTGTTCATGTGTTGGTCGTGTAGCCACCACACACACGACCATGTGGGAGTGACTTGGAGGCTGCCTAATGCAAAGTACGTAAGTAGTAAGTACACTCCATGTACTCCAAAAGTACACACCATGTATTTTGTTTTTTATTAAACACACCAGGGTTACATATGATGGACATAACTCACATCTTCTAGGCCACATTATTCCAAGAGAGTTCATACGACCATGGATCTTCGACGAACCCCTAAGCCTCCGTCCGTCCTCCGATTCAAACACTGTTGATTACATTGGAATCGCATCAGTGGGTTCTCTCTTCTGCTTGAGCCTTGTTTTCTAATTCTTCTTCTTTTCCAATATATCAAGGGTTGAACGTTTTATAAGTTTTCTAAGATCTACGTCATTCTAGGGAGATTAAAGATTCAAGGTTCAAGTATAGAAATATCCTAACCCCAAGGTAGGTGGTTTGTGACTTTCCGTTCAAAGTCTTTGAATATTATGTGCAAATTCCACCAATACCCTCGAACGGGGTATTGTGTGTTTACAGTTTTACACCTTATGTTTTTTGGACATGATTTTATACATGTTTAGAGGTATTTTGGATATGAATTCGGATGATTAATATGCTTTGGATGTTTTTACCATACATGTTCTGTTTACGACGGTTTGGTCTTATTTATCCGTTGGATGCTTTGCCTGTTTTCCATTCTTGTTGTTGTAAGATGGAGAATTTGTATTCTCACATGATGGATATATTGTAGACTGTTTAGCCAAGTAATTATGTAGGTTTAATTTGGCCACATTATACTGTTATTCTCGTTGTCCTACACAGGGCCATGATAACCTGGTGTGGTAGACTATAAGGGGAATTGACCAGGTGATCTTCCTTAGAGAGTCTTTGTTTACTTTAGGCTATAAGGGGGGATTGACCCAGTGAGCATCCTCAGAGAGCCTAGAACCTCTTCGGGCTATAAGGGGAATTGACCGAGTGAGATTCCTCAGAGAGTCCTTGATTAATTTAGACTATAAGGGGATTGACTGTGTGAGTTTCCTCAGAGTGTCTTTGTTTTAGTTGAATGACCTAGACTATGAGGGAAATTGACTGAGATAGCTTTCTCAGAGAGTCTTAGACAATGGGTCTATAAGGGGAATTGACATGTGAGCTTCCTCAGGGAGATATTTCTTTACCTAGACTATATGGAGAATGGGTTGTGTGATCTTCCTTAAAGAGTCTTGCTTTACCTTATACTATAAGGGGATTGACTCTGAGCGCTCCCTTAGAGAGTCTTATTCTATTCATATATAGAACCAGAGGGGTTAGACCGAGTGTGCTGCCTAGAGAGTTTCTTGGAATTCTTAGGTAGGACTAGAGGGGATGGCTGCGAGTACTTCCCATAGGGTTACCTGTTTGTGGTTTGGATGTTTGGTCATTGTTGCTTGATTTGAAACTGTGGATTGTTTACTGCTTAGTACTTTCCTGTTTACTGCTTTCTGTACTTTTACCTACCATATATTCCCTAACTGTTAGGCACATATCATCGGGTGGTTTCCTATTGGGATTTTGTCTCACACCCTATTTGGGTCATGCTTTTGGGCCCAAGGAGATTATATTATTGCAGGTATAGATAAGGAAAAGTGCCCTTCTACTTCAGGTACTTGATTATTGTGGAGCTGGAGAGAATGGGACCAATATATATCTTATGATGTTGAGGAGTTTATCTATTTTATTTTACACTTTGGTTTAGTACTGTTGTATTCCAGCATTGTGACTTGTTTGGTTGTTTTCCTATACATATGTAACATGCATCATTTTATATATGTTCTCCAGTTTATACATTCAATCTTCTTCTGTTACTACTGTATGTCATATTACTGCTTCCACTCTAGTATTTATTTGTTTACTTCCACTGTGTACTTTTCCAATGAGGGCATAGTTTCCTCACTATCACAACCAAGGCCCTTGCTGCTAGTCGGCAGCCACTGGCATTTGGTGAAATGCGCTTGAGGCCATGTGACTAACCGGGTACGGGGTGCCTCTGGGTGGCTTCCAGAACCGGGACGTTACAAACAAGTTCTAGTGTACCCCAATGTAGATTCTTTAATAATCACCTTAACTATATGTAAGTCTTTCATTAACCATACATGGGTTTTTGTTCATCATTATTACCCTTACATAGAGGTATGATAACCTTATGTAAATCAAGTGTACTCTTATGTGAGTATTCTACCTTTATCCATGTGAACTATACCTTTATAAAACCATTTATTACACTTAAATAGGTTAACATTACCCTATTGTGAATAGGGATATAGGTGATTAGCCTTATGTGATCACCAACCAACCATTACCTGATCAAAAAAAAATTTACATACCCTTTTGTAAGTACTCATCTACCCTTAAACAAGATTTATATTTAAGAAACTACCCTTACATATGTAAATATTACCTTTATGAAAATTCATTTTTTATACATAATACAATTTTAACTATTATAAATCTAATCTTGTAAACAATAAAATGTTATAATTATTATATTCCATTTATATTATAAATATATTTCTTAAAAAATTGATATAATTTCTCTACTACTATTTTATACATATATGTATAAATTAAAAATATTTATTTTTATATTCTTATAATTATATTCCCATGTCATTTTTTTATAACAAAGTCTTATTTTCTTAATACATGTTATACTAATATCAAAATTTTAAAACACTTTCCTCAAATTAATCTTATTTATATCCTTCAAATTTTATTTATCTATTATTAAATGCTTATATTTTATTAATTTATTATTAACCACTTACTTGTGTGTTAAAATTAGTTTATTCCATTTACATAATATAAATATGTTTTCTATATTCGATATTACATTATAATTTATATTTATTAATAATTCAAAATCATTATTAATTTTTTAGGATATTACCCACATGAGCTGTAAATATCGTTTTAATTAAATTATATATTTCTTAATGATATTTTTCAATAAATTTATATATATATATATATATATATTATTTCAAGAAAAATAATAACAAATTAAAAATTAATAATGTTAAAAACATAAGAATTTTTATTTTAATCAAAGATATAAATTTCATACAAAAATAAAAGTAATTTTATTTGGTTAATAATAACTTGCACCTGAAATACACTTTTATTAAGAATAACTTATAATTTATAAAATATAATTAAAATATATTATTACATACATTGATAAATAATAATATATAATTAGATTAAGGAATCATATTTTTTAAAATATTGAATGAATATATAAACATGTTTTCATCTTGTACTGAAAAAATATATATATTTTTATTTTAAATATAGAAACTTTGTTTAATAATAAAATTTATTTATGCTACAATTCTTGGGATATTATATTATTCTTAAATGGATTTCTTCCTCTATATTTTAATTATCCACATAAATGTTTCATTTCCTAATTAACCTCAATAAACCCAAAATCAAATATCACATAAACCCTAAAATTCATTAATAACTTTAAACGTAAGTTTATAATATAAAAATAATTATTTTCTAAATAAAATCCTCAAAAAAATACATAATAAATCTATGGTTTTAATAACATAAATGTCTCTCAAAATTAATAATACTTGGATCACTATATCTCTCATTAACCAAAAATATCATTAGTCACTTAAAAACTTATCACCATAATTTTAATAAGAAAAAATTATCCTAAACTTGTATCATCCATATCTCCAATGTTTCTTAAACACTTCTTTGATACCAAATATAACAACCCAGCACCCGCACTCCCGTATCTATAGTCAAAAACATAAAATTTATGTTTATAGATTCGATACTAATAAATGTGTTAAAATTTCAACCATCAAAATACATAAAATGTTAAAAGGATATATTATATCACATAAATATCCAATGATATTATATTTTTAGAGTTTTATAGGATTAGGAAACCATAATAAATATCATAATTTATAAAAAAAATTATATAAAAATTTATATGGATTCACACGAGATAAACTTTATACCATGACCATTCCCTAAATATCATTTAATTATCACTATTCCAATGAAAATAATTTGAAACCATATAGTGATAATAATATTTCTTATTAAGGGGTTTTAAAACTAGAGGTGAAATCCCTTCTCTTTTAAAATTCTATAAAAATTCTTTTAAAATAATTTCCTTTCATATAATTTTTTTAAAAATATATAAAACATTTGATATAATAATTTTTCCCCTGAACATCAATATAATGATTTCAAAATCCATAATATGATATTATTTTCAAAAAATATAAAAATACACAATATCTGTAAAGATAAATCCATATTTATCCTTTGAAAATTTTAAAATTTTACATTTAAAAATAATACACCTTTATGGAATATATTGATACATGGAATGAATTATGGAAATCTTTATGGAAACTAGAAATATTATTTTTCTAAATATAACTTTTAATAAAAATTCCCCTTGAGTTTGTGGGTTTACATCAATTCATTATCATCATATTCAATACCAAAGTGACAAATTTGAAATAAAAAATTTCTATAAATACTCCCTTTCTCATTATAAATCCATTAGAAATATCCTCTAAAAAATTCACATATATGTTATTTATTTTAAAAGATGAAAATAATTACATATCTAATAAACATATCCAATGTTCCATAAAATAAATTTTTTTTCTATCATAAATATTAGAATTACTCAAAAATTCATGGGTACAACTTAGAAATAATTCTTGGAATTTAAACGTGTATAAATGTTTTTAATAAAATATATGGAATTTAAATGATAAAGATAATACATGGTTATGTAATACATGTAATAATTAATGGAATCCGAGGAATTAAAAGTTAATTTTTTATATATAAAATGATAATTTAATGATTATTAAATAAAAACCATGAAAACATAATTCCCTTAAAAAGGTTTTTTAAAGATTAAAATATAATTTTATTGAAAAAATATCTTTCAATTTAAAATTATTAAGTCATTCTAAATAATTTTGTAATAGAAATATTCTTAGATCAAATTAGATTTATGGTTTAATAATTTGAAACTTCTTTGAAAACATTAAATAATATATCTTAAAAATGATCCCTTTACAATATAGGGTTTTGGAAAACAGAAATATAATAAAATTAACTTTTATTCCCTAATAATATGGGTTTTGAAATCATAAAATATAATTTTAAAATCATATCCTTTGAAAAAGAGTTTTGAAAAAAGATAAATTCAGTGAAAGCATTTTTCCTTACCTTTATTCAACTTCTAAATTGAATTATTTCCTAAATATTACTTTAGTAGAACACAATGAATATTCTTTATCTTTCCTTTCCTTGAAAATAGACTTCCCACAAGTATAATATCCCTTCCTATTAATGTCTCCCTCTTAACTACAACTAAGGATATATTAAATCTAACACTAAAGGAAACAATACCTCCCTCAAGGAGAGATGTTTACCCTCTTTATAATTGACCTTAAACTATATTATAAGGTTTTATAATTAATAAATATTGAGAGTGAAGTGTAATAGTTCATGAATATTACATATGATATATATCTCTATATAAATATAATATCTTCTTATATGAAACTTATTTTGTACCACAAAACTACATCTACAAATCATTAAATCAAATTTTCAAGATCATGCAATGATTTTCTATTTTCAGACCTTCTATTTAATAATTCATAATATTATAAAGATGAAGCTTTGAGAGTGGTCGAGGTATGGATTATAGAGAAATATAGAAACATTTTTTTGGATTTATAAACAATTATTTTTATATTCTTATCATGTTTCGATAATATTTATTTTATTTTTCAAAAAAATGGTTATGTAAACCAAAATTATAATTACATACTATATATATATATATATTATTTGATTTTATCTATTGGTTTCATGATATGGAGAATATGATATGATGTAGGTTTAAATTAGAGTTTTTACTTACCTTTACAAGGATTTACCTTTATGTGTTATGGATTCTACCATTATATGAGGTTTTTTCATCCTTATATGAGTTATAGAACCCTTATATAGGATTTTAGTTCTTTTTATTTACCCTTATGTGAGGTTTTGGTTACATGAATTACCTTTATTTGAGGTTCATTATACCATTAGGTGAGTAATAGGTTTCCATTATGTGACATGTCGTAAATGTATCGTACCATTATGCAAGTGTTTTAGTACCCTTACATAGGTTCTATATAATGTATCTTACCCTTATGTAAGTACCTCATTACACTTATATGGATTTTTGTGTAGTATAAAAACCCTTATGAAGAGGTCGGATACCCTTACATAACATAGGTGTACTCTTATGCGAGTAGGG
Source organism: Viscum album (assembly GCA_963277665.1). NCBI lineage: Eukaryota > Viridiplantae > Streptophyta > Magnoliopsida > Santalales > Viscaceae > Viscum > Viscum album. Next base: position 1,999,328,871 of record OY728151.1, read on the forward strand.
TACATTTACACGTGTGATATTTACCTTTTTCCAGCCAGGTATTACCCTTACAAAGGCTAAAATTACCTTTACACAAAGACAGATAGAATATTTTACCCTTACTTGATCACCATATGACCATTATGTGAACACCAAATCATTGTCTTACCCTTACATAGGTACTCATATTCCCTTACGTGAGATGTGTAATCATGAAACTATCCTTATATAGGTAAATGATACCTTTATGAAAATATTTTTTATATAGAATATTATTTTAACTATAAAATTATATAAATTTAATCTTTTAAACTATAAAATATTATAATTATTATATTCCATTTATATTATTAATATATTTATTAACATATTAATATAATTTCTCAACAATTATTTTATAAATATATGTGTAAATTAAAAATATTTTTTTATATCTTCTTATAACATAATTCACTAATCATTTTATTTTTGATAAAGTTTTATTTTCTTTATATATGTTATAATACTATCAAAATCATAATATACATTCATAAAATTAATAGTATTTATTTTATTCAAATGTTATTTCCATATTATTAAATGCTTATATTTCATTAATTTATTATTTAAAATTTATTTTTAAAAATTATTATATTCCATTTAATCATTATTAATATATTTTTTATATTCAATATTACAGTAAAATTTATATTTATTAATAATTTTAAGATACTACATAATTTTATTAGGATATTACCCATATGAGTTATAAACATCTTATTAATTAAATTATAATGTTCATAATGATATGTTTCTATAAACATATATATATCATATTTATTGAAAAATAAAAATATATTTTAAAAGTAACAATATTAAAAACATAAGGTTTTTCACTTTAATTGCAACAATAAATTTCATAAAAAAATAAAATTACTTTTATGTGATTAATAATAACTTGGACTTGAAATTCACTTTTATAAACAATGACTTATAATTTATTAAATAACTTCAAAAGAGTTTATTTTTTACCTTTGTAAATAACAATGTTAAATTAACATAATGAATAATATGGATTAAAAAAATTAATGAATGTATAAACAACTTTTATCAAGTTATATTAAAATATATTTACACTTGTTTTAATTATATAAATATTGTTTAATTGTAACATTTATTTATGCTACAATTATTAGGATATTACATGAATGGGCTGATGTGATGGTAAATACAATAACAACCCATATTTTCATATATAGATATTGCATCATTTTGATTATTATTCACAACATAACATAACATAACCATGTTAGAATTTTATTGGTTTAGTGACTTTGGAAACTTGGAAATGTAAACAAGTAGTTCATAAAATTTCTATATCATCTGATATTTATTCCTTCATAACTAAAAATCCTTTTTACATATCATACTTAATACCTTTATTCATATCCTAGAAAATATAAACATAATAATGGATGAGCTTTGATGCTCAGTAAGGGTAAAAAAGTAATATGACAATAATTTCATAAATATAATATGAATATAATGGTATAAGAACATGAACACATCATTTGGAAAATATACCCTCCATATCAAGGATCATAATCTTAAATTATGGATAAAATCTAGTCATTTCATAAGAAATTAATCATAAGGAGGTAAAATAATATAATCCATGATCATAATATTATCATAATACATATAAGTTCTTTCATACACATAAGCATAAAAAATCATTTCCATATTAGCCAAGGATCATTGCCAAAACCATCATAGCGTACAAAGTCTATTATTATACTAGTTTCACTCCTTTTTATAACCTTGTATTACTAATTTGAGTTTAAATCTAATTCCTTATCTATATTACTAAATCAAGTTTTATTCATATTCCAACCCTATATTACTGAACTAGGTTCACTTCCCCTTCGAATGTTGTATTATTTAACAGAGTTCACTCCACATTCTAATACTATCTATCTCATGACATTGAAATCTGTACCTAATTAATTTGAGTGAGATATATGTCCCACACATCACATAATAAAAACCATATATATGTGTTCCACATGAACATAAATCATTAATCATATCATAACCCATGAAAATAAATTGGTTTCATAAGCATTTCATCATTGAATACCCCATAGAAATGTAATGTAATATATAAACATCATGCCATCATAAACATAAACTTTCCAGAGAAAGAGTAAGTATCGTATCCTTGGATAATATCAAAATTAAATCATAAATAACATAAAATAATGTTTTCATATATGGAAAATAATTTTTAAAGATCACATGAAATGATTCTTTAATAAAATATCCTTTCCATTTTGAAAACACTTTTTTTAAGTCGCACAATCATAAAAAATTTATTTGAAATAAACACTGTAATATTGCATATTAATCTTACAAATATTAATTCATGATTAAATTATGAAAAATATTTTCATTCCTTGTATGTTAAAAAAACATTCCTTTTGATTTTGGTAAAAAGAAACATTAAAAGTGTATTTTTAAAGGAGATTCCCCTATAAATAATATTGAAGTGAAAATTAAAAATTTACTATGTTTATCAACTATAAATCCAAAAAAAATTAAATATAATATAATATAATAAAAATTTATTTCACACATAATCTTTGTATGAAATAATCAATGAAGTAGACTTTTAACTCAATAAAAGGAAAATGAGTTTAGAATTCCCTTACCAATTTGTAATAAGTTGAATTGTATTTACTATAAAATAAAGAAAAATATATGGATATGTAAATACAATAATTTTCAGGGTAATAATAATAAAATATATTCATGGGAATTATAGACACCACACAAAAGAATCAAGTGGTGTATAAGTTATGTTTCCAACAGAAATAAAAGCGAGAAAAAAATCCCTTACATAAAGTTTTTCCTTTTTTGTTCACATTCAAAACAAATTTGTATAAAAAATATGGATTTATTATAAATTTATTAAATAAAATTAATTCTATAATACCATTTATTATTTATTTATAACATCCTATTATTCGTTTATTAATAATTTTTTATTAAAATTGTTATTCTGGGTGATAACTGATTCATTTTAAAAGAATGTTTTGGTTTGGTAGTCATGATCGTTATACTTATCATAGTACCATAATTTAAATAATATTAATCATAGTATAAAAATCATATATATTCATTATATACTTATTTATAATCATTCATAAAATCTAGGGATAGAAAAATGAATTACACTGTTCAGGGAGATGGTAGGTCTTACGTACGCATGAACACTATTTTCGTTTTTTGATTGATGGAGTGAAAGTGTGGTAAATAATAATTCATATTTATAGAAGTATTATTATGTTATATATAAATTATATATTCTCATAAAAATCATCCTTATTACCATCTATTTGAAATATAATTAAATAATTAATCAAAACGCATCGTGGCGATGGTTGTCCATAATTACCAATGAGGGAATTTATCATTTCTCAAAATATTTGATAATGATAAGTTAAACATAATATTATCATTATATAAGTATAATTATTTCATAACTATAATATATATAAACATTAAACAGATCATAATTATCATCCATAAAATATGGTGATGAAAAATTAATTATATCGTTATATAGAGATGGTAAATCATATGTACGCATGAGTGGTGCTTTTACTTATTGTTTTATGTGAAAGTGGGTGTATGATGGTTTTTTTATAATCATAATAACATTTATGAATATTTAGAATAATTAAATTATTATTTAATGATAAAAATCATATATTTTGAGGAGAAAATGAAGATTATAAAAATAAAGTGGTCAGTTATAATGATTACCTCTTTTTTGAACTCTCTCCTTTGTATCTCCTATAAATGTATCTAGGTTTGGTATTTTGAGAAGAAAAGAACCTATAATACATTTATAGGAAACTTTATAAGATAAATTTATAGATTATTTTCAATATATAGGGCTCAATGTGGTGTAAATAAATGAGGTAGGAGGTTCCCTTATATAATTTAGGTGTGGGGAACTATTAGAATTTCTCAAAAGATTGAATAATAATAAAATAATTTTCTATCCAAATACTTAAAAATTTATATGTATTTAAAGTTAATATAATTTAATGATGTAAAATAATAATCAAATAGAATTTAGGTATATTATGGAATTATTTAAACATTATAATTTTGATTAACCCATAGTATATCTATTTAAATTTTAGCTATGGTGAAAAAATAAATATTAACAGGTTGTTTTTTTAATTATAAAGTGTAAATTGGGTCATAAATGTATAATTTATGATATTTTAGACCATAAAATATCATATTTGTTATTATTTAATAGTTTTATAATTTTTAAATAATTAAAAAAAATATTATTTTCATAAAATATAATAAGTGTCAATTTTGACACTGTTTGTTTCTTTCACATTAATAAAAATAAAGACAACAAGATAATTTACACCAAATCATTTAATAGATCCATAATATTTCATAATAATATATAAAATTATTTTATCACTTTAATTAATTCAAATTATATTTATTTTAACATTTTTAATATCATTTATTTAATTTTTTTATTAATTGATTAATTTCTACATCATCGTTATGTGATTATTTAAGGTAATAATTTCATCAATAAGATTTAAAAATAAATTGCCATGATTAAAATAAATAATTTATATTTAATTATAATATTTATAGACTAAAATATTCCTTATATAACCCCATATTAAAAATATTATACTTTTTAAAACAAGGGTGTGACATGTTTGGATGTTCATTAAATAGAATATTATAAAGATCATAATCTAATCAAAGTGATCTCGAAAAGTCATAAATAAATTTATATCATGAAAATAATTTTATTAAGTTCAAAATGGATAACTATATTTGTTTATAACCTACTTTTTTCCATGTGTAAACATAAAATATATTTAAGACAAAGAAAGTGAAATTTTGTGACTTTCATGGATTTAAATAATATATAAGTACTTTTCATGGAATACTGTCCATTAAACAACTCAATTTTTAAACTTAGGGGTCAAGGGTAGAATTTAATTCATCCAATAATAAATAAGATGAAAAATTTTGGCCTTATAATTTCTTTTTAATCCATATTAACCTATTTTACCCTATACCGAAGTAATAACTTTTACAATAGTTATTATTTATATTGACTAAAAATAAAAGAGTAATAATAAAAAAAAATGAGCATCGTGATTTAAAATATAGAATCCATTTTTTAAAATTCAAAACACATAATTTTTAGTATTTAATATAATATTAAATAAAAAATTCTATGACAAAACTATTTTTCAGAAAAATCCTTTTTAAACATAAAATGTTTTTACACTAAATTCAAGTATAAAATCAAATCAACAAATCATAGTTGGATTATTTTAAATAAAAATTAACTAATTAAAATTTAAAACAAATAAAAAACATAATTTTCCATTATAAAAACTTTAAAATAAAATACAGTTTTAAATAAAAATCCTTATTTTTCACTAATCATTGAAAAATAAAAGTTTTGAGAAAATTAAAAAAAAATTGTGATAATTTTAAAATTATGAATCCAAGAACGAAATTAATTTTGTAAAATAAATTTTATATAAATTTTAGAAATTAAATTTCACTCATAAACATAATAAAAACTATTTTTTAAGAAAAACATATTTCTGAAGAATAAAAAGACTTTACTAAAAAATATCATGTGATCATTTCATTAGCACTTAAAAATACATTAATATTGAGTTGGACCTTTATATTTATTTCATAAATTATTTACTCCTAATAATTACCACCAATTTAATGGATATGTTATAATGATTATATCATATTATAATAATATTTGATGGTTTTTCTAAACATGGTATTGCATCCAACACAAGTTATCAAAGAAATCAAATTATTTGAAAATATCTTTCATAAAAATCTCGGGGTGTTTCAATATACCCCCCTTAAAATTAATTTTACCCTAAAAATTCAACTTTTACATCAAATTTTTAATATTTGATAATTAATATATAGAAACCCATGTCATACAAAGGAATAAATAAACATCCATTAAGAAGAGAAAGTTAGAAACATAAAGGTTACCTGAAGTTATGAATAACTTGGTTTCCTCAGAGGGAAAACATTAATGAAAAAAATTAAAAGTTTTATTTTTAATGGAAAAATAGTCTCTAATAAATATTATAGAATGATAGGTAACATGATCAAGATAAGGTTAATGATATAAAAACCATAGAAAAAATAGGTCTAAAAGGTTACTAATATCATAAAAATGATGATAATAGGACAACATTTTATTTAAAAATCCTTTGCTAAGATGTAAGAACCAGATTCTTCCTTTGAGTTACAAATCTTTTATTTTTGTGTTGTTTTTAAGAAATCGGTGGAAAATAGGCTGAGTACTGGTTTTAGGCCTGTTACACAATGTCACTAGGGGTTACACATCATGTTATCCTAGTACACACAATTTAAGGAAGTTAGCATACCTTAGTATGACATGTAAGAGCAAGTCGACAGAAGAAGAGGATCAGGAATATACACACCATGTATTTATTAGTAAATAGTGTGTAATTTTATATTTTTGGCTAAAACGGGTAGAATACTCATGTTCTTTTAGATGAACAGAAGGGCTCACCTGGGTATTGTGAACAGTAGAACCGGAGGAAGAATTTTCTACCGATTGTTTGTTCGAACTCTGATTCAAATGTCGTCAGATGTGTTGGAACACCATCAGCGAGTTCTTGATTCTTATTTATTTATTCTTAATTATTTCTTCTCTCAAACTAGTTATCAAATATTTGTATTTTATGCTTGTTTTTTTATCAACTCTGTTCTAGGTCCAATTAGAGGACGTTGTTGGATGAAGTGAGTCATATGAGTACAAGGTAGGTGGTCTTGTACCTTTCCCTAATTATAAAGTCATTTATATATGTCAAAGTATCATGCACCCATTTTTTGGTGTCTTATTGTTTTAGAATTGAACCTTTTTGTTTCCTATTAATGTTTATGTAATTGAATATGTGTTCTTATTCATGTAAAGGGTTGTTCACCTTAAATTAGAGAAACCCCATGGGTGTGTTTCCCTTGGATGATCGTTTATAGCCATTTGTCCTAGGATTCCTATGAGGCATTCCTTTTTTCACATTCTTGGGTTGTTAAAAATGAATTCTTTTTATTAATGAATTATAACGCAGTTAAAATTGTAATTTATTTGGTTAAGGGGATAGGGATGGTTTGATTTCTCCTTGACCTATATTTACACATGCCTTGTTAAGCATGTTGGTTTGAATTTCTCATTATAATGTCCTACCCATATGAGTTTATTAATGATTAAACCATTTAATAGTTTTATTTACATGTGTTTCTTCTTATAAAAAATGTTCCCACATGGGATAAATGATGGTTAAACCTTGTGATAGTTTAAATTACATGATAGGATTATTATATGAATTTCCAACATGAGTTATCTCTATTAAAGACATTTAATTGTTTAATTTACAGGTGACAATTATTATTGAAATTGTACCCACGTGATTTTATTAATGATCAAGATAAGTAACTATTTAATTTATACATGTTTCTTTTTATACAAATTTTTCCCTTGTGAGTAATTGATGGGCCATGACTTATGAGGTTGGTCCATTCTTGAGATTTTATTGGATACTTTTTGGTTTTGACCTTTGCAAATGTGATAAAATATTTAATAGAATCTTATATGATAAAGTGTAATTAGTAATGGGTGAATCATGGATTAAAATTTGAATCGAATGGATGGGTTTATGTGACTATTGTACCTTATACCTCAAGTGACTCATGGATCCATTTAAGGATTCCTTGGATAGACCAAAATGGTGGTTATATGTTAATCCATGAGTGAGTCATGGATGTAGTGGTCGGGCTCTTAGAGGTTTTGTTTAAATTCTGAATGAATCATGGAATGAGAGATTCCAGGAATAGATTATATTAGAGAAATTTACGTGTCATGGTACATAATTGGGTCTTATTTATTAGATCTAAGGCTAGCTCAGTTTCCAGATACCCACACTACACCTATAGTGATATCGGGTTCCTGATAGGATTATACAGACGAGCTCGTAGGATGTAAGTCGAATTGCACCTAGATTAATAATTGAATTCGAACTGATGAATGTTATGTAAATACTCTAACTGAATGGCCCAAAGGCCTTCTTTTTTAATTGATTTTATGATAACCCCCTTTCAAGGGATTAGGGGGAACCCTTATTCTATATTTCCTATTATATATATTCAATGATAGATTGGCATAAACCTTGGGAGGTTGCCTATCGATATTTAGTCTCACACCCTGTTTGAGTCTTTTTTTTGGCCCAAAAAGATTATATTGTTGGAGGTTTTGCTAAGGTAAAGCACCCTTCTATAGGTACTTGATATGATATTTAGGAGTGGGATAGTATGGGACCAAGCTGAGATATGTGATGCTTCTGAGTTTCTTTTGTACCTTTTTCATTTTTGGTACTTATGTCATGTATTACTACAGTGTAACATGTTTTTTGTTGTTTTCTTAGAAAACATAACATGCAACATCATCTTTGGTATGATATGGCATCTGGTTATTTAAATAATTAATCTTCCACTATTTTTTTCTATTGTATGGTATTACTACTTATGCTATTGATTTATTATTATATTCATTTGTGTTATACTCTTCTAATGAGGGTATTGTTTTACAACATTCATCACCTAGGCCCTCACTGCTAGTTGGAAGCCTCTGGTGTTTGGGGAAATGTGCTTAAGGCCTTGTGGCCAACCGGGTATGAGGCACCTTTAAGTGGCATCTAGATCTGGGATGTTACAAAGTGGTATCAAATGATTCTTTTTGGTTTGTATTATTATTTCGAAACATTAGATAAGGATAAGAAGGAAATAGGATTTCTTAATTAGATGTTCCCTAGAGTAGCTACCTCACATACATGGAAAATCCAAATTGCATCGAATTGAATTGTGATATTTTGATTTTGGGATATTACAATTCATTTGATTTCACTATTGGGTGATGCACTTGTATTGTGTTGTTGTTATTGATATTATTTTGGTTCTGTTTTTTTTCAACCAGATAAGATGAGGTTATTCCATCACATACATCATATAGACACTTGCTTGAAATCACATTCCATGCATTATTTCTAATCCACTTAGGAGCATTAATGATTGCATGTTGTTGTGACGAGTACCGTGATAGATATGCCTTTTATTGTGATAGGTGTATTAGTACATGTTATGGTTTGATTTTGATAGATGTAAAACTTTGGTCCCTGAGGTGTATATGCCCCCTTGGATCGAAATTTGGTGGATCTTGTATCCGCCTTATATTTAACTGTTCTACTATGTTTTAAACTTAGATTTGAGGTTTTTATTTGTGGGGAGTATGGGCCCCACATATTGTAATTGTGCATACCATTGGGAGGCCCTTCGATAAGGGAATGTTATAAATTTTAAATGAGTTTAAATTTTGGATATTAATGTGAAATTAGATGATTAGAAAGGGTTATAGGGAAAATCTAGTGATTCCTTCTCAGAAACCCAGACGACACAGCGTGTGGTTCTATGAACACATTCCATGTGTTCATCTGTTTGGGAAAAATTACTTTTTTTTAATAACACACCATATACTCTAAGTACACATCTTGTATTTCATGGCCATGTGTCTATTTATGTGATAAAGAAAATGGAATGATGGGTTTTGACAGTTCATGTTGTTTACTTTAGGTACACACTGTGTAGTTTTACACAGGTAGACCACATGTGGTTCTGGCCATGTAAAAGTATATGACTAGGAGGAGATACTTTAGTACACATCGTTTACCATTCTGACACACCAATTAATAGGGTTTGTAACACACCTAGGATGGAATATGTACACACCAATGTAAGAGATTGAGGGTACACACCATGTATGGTGTCTACATGTCATATACTCCTCTTTTGGTACACTTTGAGGTTTTTTCCTGTTTTACCCCCCTTTTTCATTTTTGGACCTGATATTAGTCCTTTATGAGTATTTTTTCATTTAGATCATGGTGGTGAAACCTGTGGAGAATTCTGAGGACTTCTAATGGGTTTTTGGGGCTTTTATCTAAATGGAAAGATTCTTCCTCTAGTTATCATTTTCAATTTTCTCCTAAGAGTAAGACCAAAGTAAGAATGATTAATTGGGTGTTTGGACCAACCTAGTTGAGACCCTCGTTGGTCACATTGGTTGTTGAAAAAGAACTTACATGCTAAATCACTATTTGTTATGGAATTCCAATGTTGTAAAATGTTTTAAAAGGAAGTTTATGAGAGTTACCTTTTTGAGCTTTTGGATAAAGTGATTTCCAAATTCCTTGTCAGTTATAATGGTGATTGAAGTTTTTCTTTAAAATTATTTAAAAAAATTAGGGAGGAAAGGAAGTAATAAAGTGGATTTACCTTGGAACCTAAAGTGGGTTCCTTTTCATATACCCTCATGTAATGGTAGTTTATCTTTTTATTTTTGAGATATGCCTTGGAACAGAGACATGAGTGATCATCTATATGTTTTTTATTTTATATTTGGCTTAAATAAAACTAGATTATGATCCTAGTGAATTATTTTCCATGTGAACTACTGATGGGGGTCAATTATTATGCTTTGTAAGGGGATATCTCGTGGTAGGTAGCACCTTTATAGCTTATTGTTATGTTTTCTGTTGTGATCTTTCTGATGTTGGTGTCGCTCAGGTGTCATTGTCCCTAGTAGGATGTTTGGTCTTTAAAGATGACACCCTATTACAGATGGGTGGTGATTTTATATTGACCCTTGATATGGGAATGAGTGTTGAGAAATGCTCTGTTCAGTAGGTTAGACATGCCTCGGGCATGGTCGGATACTTAGGAGGTTGCGTGAACCCTACTTTCCTTAAGTGATGGGTGACTTGGTATGTCTCCATCCATGTAAATGGTTGTATAGATGATGTTATTTTGAGCCAATTCTTGTGAGATCCATATGGTATTGGAATTCATAGGGTGGACAACCTATGAATAGTAAATAGATTGTGTTGTTTCCTCTTGTAAACTCATGGTAGTATATGTTGACTTATACAGTACCTTACGAGTGTTAAATGTTTAATTGAGCTGTTGAGTTTTGTTAAATCATTGATATTTGAGCTGTCATTCCTATTTAAGGGTTATCTCTAGAGTAGAGGGACCTAAGCATTATAGAACCTAGTTTTTTCCACTTCTTGGGAGGAATTTCTAGGAAACATATATTTTTACATGCTGGTCAGTTTAATTTTAAATTTCATTCTATTTAATATAATGTGGTGATCGTGGATCATGGAATGGCACTCTTACGATTAAGTTGGTTCTTAACTATCACGTTTTAGAGAGTTTGATCCTTCTCCTTGATGTATAAGATACTCCTAGGTGGGTTGTTTCATGTCAGTTCTATGTAAATGTGTATTTCTAGGTTGACGGATCACAATCAATGACCATTTAGAAATGGATACCTTTGAGTCTTGCGAGTCTCATTTCATGTTGATGATTACCAGGAAGCATGAAAGTTGTTGTGGTTTTCTGTGTGTTTAGCCCTTATGAGGCATAGATGATCATGGATTCCCCTTAGTTTTTAAGTTTAATCATTCACATAAATTACCTTGGATAAAGTAATTGTGGTTTGTTAAAGGACGATGCATCAATAAGTGAAGCCGAGTTTCTTTCATGAGGTCATCCAGTAGTGGTTCAAATGTCCTTTTTTGATAATCCTTGAGATACCCTTAGTGTGTTCTTCATTAAGATATTATAATGTACCCTATCTTGAAGTTTTCATAGATGCACTAAGAGAGTGTCGGTTATATGTCACGCTATAGTCGAAAGTCATTGGGCTAGTTCATGGTCTTTTATTTATTGTACACTAGATGCATGGTTTTAGATGAGGCTTGGTTAATCCGAATTTATACATCGGTTTCCATGTAGGAACACCTTTTATGGACTCTAAATGACTACTAATTTCATTGACATGACTGCCATGGGGATGCTGCTCTGGGTTTATTTTGTGTTCATATGTGGACTTTTGGCCTTTTACCAATGTCTCACTTGTAACGGGGAGTATTGACCAACATGGTGAGTTCCTTGGACTCCAGGTTGATGAATATATATATATCCTAGTTTTTTTTCAAGTTAATATGTTATTAATTAAAAAGGGGTAATGTTTCTAGTGGGATGGTTCTCGATTTTTCTTTTGATCATGTTGTGACATGACATCTTTAAATGATCAGGGGATGGTTTGAAAAAGGAGATTCACAGAGAGATAGGTATGTGCTTTGGTGAATGGGATCGTTGTGGGAACATGGTGTCTTGGGAGAAGGCGTTGTGTTTCTATTTCAACACCCTAGCTTCCTAAGACAAGAGTTTTTGAGATAAGTCATCCAGTGATGGTTTGACTCCTTAAGCTTTTTTTCCTCATGTATGGTTCGAGTGAACCAGTTTGAAAACGCCACCAGTTCAAGGTGGGTGGGATTTGAATGTCTACAATTTCATTTGAGGGAATATTGTGTGATCGGTTTTGATGAGGTTGATAGGGGTTTAACCATTCTTTGTTATGAGGCCGCTGATATAACTTCAGTTGTGTTTGGGTTCATCCAGATAAAGGAAACTCATGCTGGTAGAATCTCTGAAATGCTCAGGGGTCTGCTTTGTGGGGTTTTCCGATAGTGGAGGTGTCATGGTAATGATGTCATGTGAGTTGTTCTTTACAAGATCATGAAGCTTTCAAATTTCCTTCTAATCAAGAAAACCTTCAGTGTTGATGAGCTTAGTAGGTTGTACATCTATGAGATTTTGTGTTTACATGGGGTCCCGCATTCTATCACTTTAGATAGGGATTCTTTGTTTACTTATCATTTCTAGAAATAGCTTCATCGGGTGTTGGGTACACAAGTGCTTCTGAGCACAACTTACCACCCCCAAACAAATGGTCAGTCAGAGCACACGATTCAGATGCTGGAGGACATGCTATGGGAATGCCTCATGGATTTTAGGGGATCTTGGGAGAGACACATACCCCTAGTTTAGTTCTCCTATAACAATAGCATTCAATATACTATTCACATGGATCCATATGAGGTGTCGTATGGTAGGTCATGATGATCACCCCTGTATTGGTTGGACGTAGGAGAGGCAACAATGATGGGACAACATCTTGTCCAGGAGACCACTAAGTAGGTGTAGATGATTCAGAAGGAAATTTCTACTATGCAGTCTCGTCATAAATCGTATTTTTATCACCATATAAGACCTCTAGAATTCAAGGTTAGGGATTGAGTTTTCCTACGTGTTTCATCGAGGTTGGTACACAATATGATTAGTATACATGTTAATATTTTTCCAATATACATTAGGTCGTTTGAGATTCTAGAGAGGGTTAGGAAGGTTTCCTATCAGTTTTAGTTAACTCAGAGGTACTGATCTATATAGGACATCTTCCCTGTTTCTCAATTGCTATGTTACATTTCATAATTGTCCCATGCTTTTTAGCCTGAGGAGGTTGAGTTACAAGTAGATATGTCCTTTGAGGAGCATCCAATATGAATTGTGGATCACATAATAAAGGTTCTATGTGGAAATTCTGTTCCTTTAGTGTGGTTGCTATAGTAGCATGGAGGAGTATAGGAGGAGACATGGGAGAGGGAGACTGATGTACGATCATAGTGGCTGGAGCTGTTCACAAATATTTCTTCACCACCCTTGGAAAGGAAATTTGGGGATGAATTTCTTTATAGGGGGGAGATTGTAATAACTTGGGTCTTCCTTTGAAGTATAAATATTTTCTTATCAGGTCATTTTTAATAAAGGGTGGGAAAAAAGTCTGAGTACTAGTTTTATCCCTATTACACGATGTGACTAGGGGTTACACACTGTGTAATCCCAATACACATTGTGTAAGGAAAGTTGGAAGACCTAAATATGACGTGTAAGTGAAAGTTGGAAAAAGAAGAGGATTAGGCATATACACACCATGTATTTATTATTAAATGGTGTGTAATTTTTTTTAAAAAAAATGGGCAATAGCCTCATGTTTGTTCAGAAGGACAGAAGGGATCACTCGGGTATGGAAAACTGTAGTGCTGAAGGAATAATTTTCATCCAGATTTTTCATTCGAACTCTGATTCGAACGTCGTTAGATGTGTTGGAATCCCATGAGCGAGCTCTCAATTCGACTTGGGTTATTCTTAATGATTTCTTATATCATCCTAATTATTTAATATTTGGTGTTTATGGTTTTTTTTGATCTACTATATTCTAGGTTGAATTAGAGGCTGATGCTGGATGAGGAGAGTTGTACGAGTACGAGGTAGGTGGTCTCATGCCTTTATCTAATTTTCAGGCTATTTATATATGACAGAGTGTTGCGTACCCATTTATGGGTGTCACATTATTTTAGAATTGAACCTTTTTGTTGGATATTGATGTTTAGGTAATTGAATATGTGTTCTTACTCATGTAAAGGGTTGTTTACCTTGAATTAGGGCCACCCCATGGGTGTGTTTCCCTTGGATGACTATTTATTTCCATTTATCCTAGAATTTCTATGAGTCATGCCTTTATTTCCCATTATTGGTTAGTTAATAATGAATTGATATTATTAATGAATTACAAGGTTGTTAAATTGTAATTTATTTGGTTAAGGGGATTAGGATGGTTGGATTTCCCCTTGATTTTTATTTACATATTCTTGGTTAACCATGTTTGTTTGAATTTCTTATTAAATTGGTATGACCACATGAGATTATTAATTATTAAACCTTGTAATAGTTTAATTTACATGTGTTGATTCTTATACAAAATGTTCCAACATGAGATAATTGATTGTTAAGAATTGTGATATTTTAAATTACATGACAGGCTTGTTATATTAATTTCCTACATGATTTATTACTATTAAATCCATGTAATAGTTTGATTTACATGTGATTCTTATTATAATAATTGCCCCCACATGAGTTTATTAATGATCAAGCCATGTAATAGTTTAATTTACAAGTGTTTCTTGTTATACAAATTTTTCCCATCTGATTAAATAATAGGACCATCCTTGTGAGGTTGCTCCTTGCTTGAGATTGTATTAGATTTTTGTTGGTTTTGACCTTTCCATGCCTGATGAAATGTATAATTGAATATTATATGATAAAAGGGTAATTAGTAATGGGAAAACCATGGATTCAAATTTTAATGGCATGGATGAGTTCATGTGACTATTGTACATTATACCTCGGGTGACCCATGGATCTATTGAGGGATTCCATGGATGGACCAAACTGGGGTTATATGTTAATTCATGAGAGATCCACGGATGTAGTGGTCAAGATCATGGAGGATTTGTTTAAATTTATAAAAAATCATGTAATGAGGGATGCCATGAACGGGTTCTATGGGAACTGGTTATGTGTCTTGGTTCATACTTTGGTCTTATACATAGGATCCAATGATGGCTCGATTGACTTATACTCGCACCACACCTAGAGTGAGATTAGGTTCCTGATAAGATCATATGGATGGGCTCGTATGATGTGTGTAGAATTTCACCTAGAGTAATACTTGAATTAAAAATTAGTAATGTCAAGGAAAGACTCGAATTATAAATTAAATGTTGAAATGGAATGACTTATGATGCATCTACCAAGCCAAAGTACAAGAATGGATTTGGTCTTCACTTAAACTTGTTTAGATGGTATTTTGAGACATATGTTGTACTTAATTTTATACGGGCATATTCAGGTTTATTCTAGATTCCGAGACTTATATAATTACATTTAATTGAACAGTTAATTCAATTGATATGACAATAAAGGGGAACCAGTGCTTGTAGGACTATTTACTTTTGAGTATTTCCTAGATTCTTGGTTTCATTATTGTACCTTTCCTGTTATATAGATTCCATGATAGATTGGCATGAACATTGGGTGGTTTCCTATTGGTATTTAGTCTCACAACCTATTTGAGTCATGATTCTAGGCCCAAACAGATTATATTGTTGGAGATATTGATAAGGGAAGGCACCCTTCAATAGGAACTTGATATGGTGTTTAGGAGTCAGAGAGTGTGGGACCAAGTTGAGGCTTGCAATGCTACTGAGTTTTTTTTCCTTTTTAGACTATTGGTACTTATGTTATGTATTACTATAGTGTAACCTATTTTGGATGTTTTCCTAGGACATGTAACATGTCGTGTCATATTTGGTTTGATATGACATCTGGTTATTTATATTATCAGTCTTCCAATGTTTATTTATGTTGTATGGTATTACTACTTTCGCTATTAAAATATTATTGTATTCCACTATGTTATACTCTTACAATGAGAGTATTTTCTCCCCACTATCATCACCTAGGCCCTTACTAATAGTCAGAAACCTATATCATTTGGGGAGATACGCTTGAGGCCATGTGGCCAACCGGGTATAGGGAACCTTTGAGTGGCATCCAGATCTCGGATGTTACATAATATATACTTTATTTCATTTCATACATACAATATCACTCTTTGGTTATTCCTTGGTAAATTTATATATCATATCTTACTCCATGAAATGATACTGAGAATTTAATGCTTGAATAACTATTCGAGCATAATATTCATAATGGAATGATAATTCATTATTTTTATCTCTAGTTATCATTATAGAAAAATGGTTATAATAGGTTATCCATATGAATAAAAATTCATATGGTGAAGTAATATATTAATCTATAAAAACTCTTCCAAACTTCAAGTATTTCATAAATGGTTACCCATATAAA
This sequence comes from Viscum album, assembly GCA_963277665.1. Lineage (NCBI taxonomy): Eukaryota > Viridiplantae > Streptophyta > Magnoliopsida > Santalales > Viscaceae > Viscum > Viscum album. The sequence continues at coordinate 1,999,345,635 of OY728151.1, forward strand.
CATTCCAAAAGATTAAAATCCAAAAACAAATCAAAAAAATGCCACTACATTTCAAAACAATAAACATATAATTAATCCCCCAAACAACTTGATGAAGCTCTTAATTTTCACACACCAAACATGTGAATACCACTATAATGTATTCTCTTGAAACATGGTAAAAACCTAATTTACAAAAAATAAATTAGTGAAATCATGCTTGCTTTGAAAAAATAACTAGGTCCTCATACCATAAATCCAAAAATTCTATAAACATAGTACATGATATCATAAACCACCTTGTAATAATATTACTAATAACATACAAGTTCATCAATATAATACCATTTATTTTATCAAAATCTAACATCTATTTATCTCATTATTATCCAAACATCATTAATATATTATGGTTTATCTTTCCCTTAATCATGTGTTCTCCAAAAAAATATCACCATACCACCTTAATAACTTTTCATGTTTACCAATACCATTCAAAATATTCTTAAAAATCATTTAGGAAAGAATATAGTGGATAATCCTTTGATGTTTTTTTATTCTATAATACCAAAAAATCACTTATACAACATTATTCTTGAATTTAAATTTATAAACACTCAATCATTCCACTTACTTCTTAAACCATTAACCATGATTCTTTGTTTTATTTGTTTACACTTATTTCATCTCATTTGACATTCATAGTCTCTTTATCATTAGAAATATAACTATTACTCATACAAGCTTGTTGATTCTACTCATGATCTTTCCACTTAGGATATTTATTTCCATAATTCCCAAAATTTTCACATTTATATAATTCAATAGTTTAGGATACCTTAGGGAGTCCATTATTATCATCCATTACATCAACAGGACCTTTCACTTTTCCTTTTCAATTACTTTCTTTATGTCCTTCATTTTTATAGTCGAATCATAATATATTTCCTTTGAAACATTATTATTGACACCTCTTCCCCAATTCTTTAAATGAGGAAAATTTAACTTTCATTCCTCTATGGTCACCATAAAACCCCATCTTTCTATTATTATATGGGTCAGGAAACTCACCATTGTTGAGATTAATGATCATATTATGTTATTTCTGATTAAGAATAATAAACAAGTTTCCCCTCTAAATCCTATTTCATTTTGTTTCACATGAGGAATATCATTCCATTTTCCATCACATTATCTATTAACATGAATCCTCATGGATCCATCTATTATCTAAAACCCAAAAAGTATAGTGTGGGAAACAATAATCATATTGTTAAACCACATAATCAAGGTAGATTTCTTATAAAATCTCAATCTATGATTATTTAGGTTTAATCCTAGGTTATTCATGATCATCACTAAAACTCTAGGATTATAACCTGTACTTATACTTATCCTTAGGGATCTTACTAAGGTTTTGTCATCCTAGTTTCCAAAGGTTAACTAAACCTTTCTCTGATATCATCTATAATGGCCCATATTTTTTATAAAAATATATTACATCTTTTTTATAAATATTCAATACATAAAATAACAAAACCACATGAGAACCATTTGGGGTTAGTGCCTTTGGAAACTTGTAAACATAAACAATTTTTTCATAAAAAATCTATATCATCTGCCACTTATTTCTTCATAACTAGAAATCCTTTTTCAGATATCATATATAAAATCTTTTTTCATATCCTAGGGAAAAGAAACATAAAAAGGGTGAGATTAGATGCTCAGTAAGGGTAAAAATGGAGATAACAATGATTTTATAAGAATAATATAATCATAAGGGTATAATAACATGAACACAATATTTTTAAAATATACCCTATATATCAAAGATCATAATCAAGAATTATGGAATAAATCGTGGTAGTTTATAATACATGAATCATAAGGAAATCAAGGAACATGAGCCATGATCATAATATTTACATAATAAAAAGAATTTATGGAATATATATAAGCATAGAAAATCATTTCTATATTAGTCAAGGCTCACTATAAAAACCATCATAGAAGAAAAATTACTTTATTGAACCAAGTTCACTCCTAGTTATTTCCTTGTTTTATTGAACCAGTTTTACTTCCTTTTCCATCCATATATTACTGAATTTGTTTTTCTTCCCATTACAACCTTTTATTAATGAACCAGGTTTACTTCATATTCCATCCCTATATTACTGAATCAAGTTCACTCATCCTTCCATTCCTAATTTTCTCATGAGATATAAATATTTACCAAATAAATTGGTGGGAGATATAAGCCCCACCCATCCCATAATTAAAACCATACATATATGTTCCACATGAACATAAATCATTCCCCATTTAATTAAATATGAAAATAAATAGGTTTCATAAACATTTTGGCATTTCATAACCCATAGAAAAGTAAAAAATATCATAAATACCATACCATCATAAACATAAACCATCCAAAGAAAGATTAAGAATGGTATACTTGGATAATATCCCCATTAAATCACAAACAAAATCAAATAATGTTGTATTACATGAAAAATAATTTTTAAATATCACTTAAAATTATTCTTGAGGAAAATATCCTTTCCATTTTGATTTTTTTTTAAAAAGGTGCCCAATTACTAAGAAAAAACATTTATTTGAAAAGAAAATTCTAATTTAATATAATAAGATTCAAAAACATAAGGCATAATGAAATTAGTAAAATCATTTGATGTTTTATAAGTTAAAAAAATCTTTTTTACTTTTTAAAAAATTAACATTAAAGGAGGATTTTTAAGAGAAATTCATTTACGAATAACATTTAAGTGAACAATAAAATTTGATAATATATATCAGAGAAAAATCCACATAAAATTTTTTAAATAAAATAATATATAATAAAAATTCATTTCACACATAATAATAGTATGAAATAATCAATTAAGTAGTATTTTAACTCAATTAAAGGAATTTTAGTTTAGAATTCCCTTACCACTTTGTAATTCATCAAATCGTATGCCTCAAGAAAGAAAGAAACTTAGATGGATGTGTAAATACCAAAAAAATTAGGATAATAATCGAAAAAACATTAATGGGTGGTATATACACCACAAAAAAAATAATCAAGTAGTGTATAAACAATGTGTCCCATGGAAATAAAAGTGAGATAAAAATATCTTACCTCAAGTCTTGACTTTCTTTTTTCATGTTCAAACGTTATTTATAATAAATTTAAATTTATTATACATTTATTCTATAATATTAATTATATAATACAATTTATTATCTATTTATAACATCTTATCACTAGTTTATTAAAAAAAATTATTAAAATCATTGTTTTGGGTGATAACTTCTTCATTTTCCAAGCATATTTTTGTTCCATAGTCCTGATACTTACAATTTTACCATGGTAAAATCATTTAAATAATTTTAATCATGGTATAAAAAACATATATATTCATTATATACATATTTATAATCATTCATAAAAATTTGGGACTAAAAAATGAATTACACTGTTCATGGAGACGGTATGTCATATGTACGCATGAATGCCGTTTTCATTTTTCGATTGATGGAGTTAATTTAAGTTAGAAAATAATTAATATTTATAGAATAATTATTATGTTATATATATCATATATATTTATAAAATACATCTTTATTACCATCCATGTAAAATATAAGAGAAAATTTATCACATTGTGTCGGGGAGATGGTAGTCTATAGGTACGCCCGAGTGACGTTATTGTTTCTCAAAAAATTGAAAGATGATATGGTAAATAGAATATTATAATTATATATTTATAACTATATCATAAATATAATATATAAATATTAACTCCATAATAATTCTCATCCATAAAATATGGTGATGAAAAATGAATTGTATCACTACGCGGAGACGGTAAGTCGTAATTATACACGAGCGATACTTTAACTTATTTTTGGATGAGAAATAGGGTGTATAATGTAATTTTAATAATAATAATAATAACAAATAAACATATTCAGTATACTAGAGTTATTATTTTATCATAAACATAATATATTTAGAGGAGGTATGGAAGAGTAGAAAGAGAAAATGATCGAATAGAGCAATTACCTCTTCTTCAAAACGTCTCCTTTGAACCCATTCTAAATGGCTCTAGGGTTTGTATTTTTGGAATAAAATAACCTTTATAAGGTGTATAGTGAATATTATTAGATATATGTTTATATTATGGTCAATATATAAGGGTAAAAGTGATGTAAATAAGTGATGTAGGATGACCCCTTATATAATTGAGGTGAGAGACACTTTTGGAAGTTCTCAATAGATAAAATTATAATAAATTTATTCTCTACCTAAATACCCCCAAATAGATGTGTATTATAATATAATATAATATAAGGATTTAAAATCTTCAAAAAAATAATTTATACATGTTTTGGTATTATTTTTAACCTCATTATTTTGATTAACCCTTAGTTAATCTATTTTAATTTTAACAACTCTAACATCTTTTTCAATTTTAAAAAGTTGTAATTTTTAACATATAAAGTTTCAATTGAGGCATAAATATCAAATTCATGATATTTTTTACCATAAAATATCACTTTTGTCTTTATTTAATATTTTTATTAATTCTAAATAATTTCATAAAATATTATTTTCATAAAATATCATTATTATCGATTTTGATACTATTCATTACTTTGACATTAAGAAAATAAATAAAATAGGATAAATTTAGAAAAAAATCATTTAATAGGCCCATAAAATTACATAATAATCTATAAATTCTTTTAGAACCTTAATTACTTCAAATTTTATTTATTTTAATATTTTTAATATCATTCATTTGATTTGTATATTAATTGAATAATTATTGCATCATCATTGTGTAATTATTTGAGCAAATTATTTCATACCTAAAAATAAAAAATAAAATATCATGATGTAGATAAACAATTTATCTTTCATTATAAAATTTATAGTCTAAAATATATTTTTTATAACCCCAAATTAAAAATATTATACTTATTAAAACAGGAGTATGATATGTTTGGATTTTCATTAAATTGAATGGTATAAATCTCATAATCATGTCAAAGTGATCCCAAAAAGACATAAATATATTTATATAATGAAAATAATTTTATTAAGATTAAAATAGATACTTATAATTGTTCATAACCTACTTTTTTCCCATGTGGACACATAAGAGATATTTAAGACAAAGAAAGTGACATTTTGTGACTTTATTTGATTTAAATAATATATAAATCATTTTTAGGGACATGTGTCCATTTAACAACTCAATTTAGAACCTTAGGTGTTAAGTGTGGAATTTAATTCATTCAGTAATAAATAAGATTAAAAATTATGGCCTTATAATTTATTTTTAATCCATATTAACATGTTTTACCCTTTTCCGTGTTAATAAATTTTACAACAGTTACTATTCATGTTGACTAAAAATAAAATGGGACTAATTAAAAAATTTAAATCTCTAGATTCTAAATATAGAATTAATTTTTAGAAGTAAAAAATATATAATTTTTAGCATTTAATATAAAACTAAATCGAAAAAATGAAAAAATTAGTTTTTGAGAAAAATTCCCTTTTAAAACATAAAATTTTTTTATACTACATTTAATTATAAAATCCAATTAAAAAATTGGTTTATTTTAAATAAAAATTAACTAAATTAAATTAAAAACAAATAAAAAACATAATTTTTCCTTGTAAAACTTTAATAGAAAATATATTTTCCAATTAAAATTAGTATTTTTCATTATTCCTTAAAAAATAAAAGTTTTTAGAAAATTCTAAAAAAACATTTTAATATATTTTTGAAATTATAAATTAAAAAATGAAACTAATTTTTTCCGATAAATTATCTATAACTTCTAAAAATTAATATTCACTCCAAAAAAGAATAAAAACTCATTTTTGAAGAAAAATATGTTTTTTTAAGAATAAGAATAGTGTACTAAAAAATGACTAATCATTTTATAAGAACTTACTGATAAATTAATGTTGAGTTTTAAATTTATATTTATTTCATAAATTAGTTATTCCTAATAATTTCCATCAATTTAATGTCTAGGTTATATAATATATATAATATTTTAATAATATTTCATGGTTCATCTATACTTGTTATTGTATGCAACGCAAGCTATCAAATAAATCAAATTATTAAAAAAAATATTTCTTAAAAATACTAGGGAATTAAAAATAAACATCTTATCCATCCCGCCTATATCCATCAGTGATCATAAGTTTGTAAGGGAATCAAAATTTTCAATCTTTTATCAAATAAGATCACTCTAGCCTGTAGTGATAGTATACACATATTGCATGTCTGGATTCCCTATATCCATCCAAAAGCATGTGCCTTATAGAAGATTGTCCGATCCCCCCTTCATCATTTGATTTGAGTATTTTGATATTATGATTTACTAAACTCTTATTTATTTATTTTTATTTTTGATTTAATTATTAATATATTACTCCTTGTGAGTTTTCATTGATTATCATGTATTAACAGTATAAGAAATGAAACAAATAAAATTGAAAATGGTTTTAGGAAAAATGGTTTCAATTAAGAAAAATAAATAGGATCATCCATAAAATAGAGTCTCTCCCAAATCATTCACATAATTAGGAAATAATATTTTTACAAGGAATACTCAATTTACTCCTATAATTGGATCATTAATTTCCCTGATCCACATATAGCCCAATGTAGTTCATTCAATACTGTAGAATCATACCTCTCTTCAAGTTTTATTATATCCACCTTTAAACAACATTTATCCCTAATTTCTTGGATTCCTCAGAAAACTTCATCTTTCCCTTTACCACTTTCTCAGTAGTGGCCAACACATGATGAAGTTGGTCCACCAAGATAATTATCTTTATGGCATGAGGTTTTTTCTTTTCTTCCACCAATACATGTTGATATGATTCATAAAGAACTATAGTCATAATGTTTGTATAATGTTACTTATGCACTACCATCAAAAGTATTGACTGTATTATATTGGTTTATTCTTGTATGGTAATTACTTCCTTCAAAGTAGTGTGTATGATCCAATAATTAAACTCATCATATCCTAGGATTATGAATATGTGACCAAGATTATATTGTTTTCTATAAAACTATTCCATGGGTATTATATATATTTGTTTTAAAATATCATTCCATGTACACTATCATAGATTCCACTATAAATTAATAGACTTAGGGTATGACTCATAGTCTCTCCTATAGGCTGAATCATATTCCAATATAATCTATCTGAAGGGAGCTACTTCTTACCCACTCCCTAAGACTACTAAAACAGGAATAGAAATACCTACCATTCTCTTGGGTAGTCAAATTTTTGGGATGATATCTTCATTAACTTCTTCCTGAATTGTTCATGTTTGTACTTATACAAGTGAAATGGAATATTTTGGTAAAAAAATTCAAAAATTTATGAAGAGAATTATGATTAATAACATTCACTTTTTAGGGAACTAGATTCTTCAAGTATCATAATCTCATGTGGTGTGACCAAGGTGTATTCCCCCATTATCATCGCCTCTTCATTTTCTATAGTGGGATACACTTTTTCAACTTCTATATTAGCTTTTACCATTTTAGGACATCCTTATAGGATCCCCTATATAGACTCTATATAGGGCATGTCTATCAATAAATATAGTGTTCCCTCTAGAAGCTCTATTGACCTAGGGTTACTCTTATCCAAACACACCTTGGTGGGTTCCCTGAAGGGATTAATGGATATATATTTTCAGTATGAAAAAAAATAAAGGATCTCAATTAAATATACCTTCCTCTGGAGACACACTGAGTGTAGTTATATCCAATTCAAGATGGCCAGATCATTATTTTTCATCCATGAGATTATTGACTGAACCCCAAAGGATTAAGGAATCAGCTGGTCTATTCATGTCAAGACTTCATTCTAGTCTCTCTTGGGATCCACCTTTTATTGAATCAATTAAAGCATCTTTTTTTTTGTTGGAGTCCATGTTCTCTTAGAAGGAAGCACCTAAACCCATGAAACTTGTTCAAAAATAAAAAAATTAAGATATTAACAAAAAATTAAATATAGTCCAGCAAAATAAATTCAAAAATTAATAATTTTCCTATCAGTACCATGTGGAGATAGAGTTCCAATAAATTCACCTAGTTCTTCTTTTTGACCTGCTCCGAAGTAAGATCTATTGGAGAAACCACTAGTGATAGCACCAAGAACACATATGGAGTATCAGAGGCTATGGATTTAGTTTTTTTATTAATAAAAGAGAAGGTTCTTATTAAACCCTACAACATAAATAATTTATTAATATAATCAAGGTACCTCTAATCAAATACTATAAATACACAACATATGACCAAAACATTTCTAACATTTATAGAGGTTAAGGAAAATATCAGTGAAAAATCAATAATAATTTCATACTATAGCCTTTATTTTCCTAATTATTATATTTATTTAATTATTTTTTGTCTTTTCCTTGAGTTTTTGATTTAATATATTTAAAATTTTATAATTTTATAATTTCTGTGTTAGGTACATGGTTTTCACACAGTTAGTATTAACTATTTAGAAATTGTGTGAAGGGAATAATTTTTTTTATAGATCCATTTTTCATAGTTATCACATGGTTTTCCTAATCATGTATCTAGATTTTGTGGGTTCCTTAGTGTTTCTAATAAGGGGTCCATGATTGGCACATGTTTTGTTAAAATATTTGGCCAATCCATCATACATTACCATACTTTTTAAATACTAAAATAAGCATTACCATGTTAACCAAATTTAATATATAACCTCTCCTTCTCACCCACATTTGACTCTCACACCCTATAAATACATCCTTTTCCTATTATACCCCATTATATGGGGGTTCCATGTGTTTTCATGATTTTATGTCAGTTCCTCAAAATTATATTTTCTTTCTCTCCTCTTATCTTCACTTCCACCCAATTATCTCTTGTTATTTCCCTTAGAGACCTATGTTTATAATTGTGTAAAATTTCAATTTTAGTTTTCAGGGATTTGTTGTTTGGTTTGGTTTTTGGGGTTCTTCCTTTCCTCCTAATAGTGGATTATTACCACACACTTCTAAAGTGATGATTTAAGGAAGGTTTGTTCCATGTTTTCATATTTATTTCTAAAACCACTGGTTATATGTTTTTTTAAGATATGTTTTAAATAATTAATGATAATATCACCTGAGTTTTAGTAAAATTTAGGGAAAGGTATGTTTGTACATCATTTACATAGAATATGATGGATTATTTCTATTTAAACATGGAGTAAAAATATGTTATCACATAATAATGCACACGGAATATTTGAAAAAATCCTCTACTGAATTTTATAAAAGGATTTTAGAATATCTAAAAGTATTTTGTTCCCCATATTTATTTTATACAGGTTACCTGGATTTCAACGGTTTTCTTCATTCACAAAATTGTGTTTTCAGGTTCTTAGAATGTTTCAAATACCTCATAACGGTAGGTTCTTAGTTTTTAAGTCAATTTTATAATCACTAATCTTAAAGAATTAATATAAGTCTTATTTGGAACTTTTCAAAGAATATTTTATTGGTTCAAATACAACCTTGGTATGTGGTTTTTGTCTTTTTTTTAAAGAATGAAATTGTACTTGGTATATGAAATTTTTGTTACATTTCCTTTCTTGATGAATAAAGGGTACTCATGGGTTAGTCTTTCCTTATGGTTCTAGTTTTTTGTAATTAGATATATCTCTCTGTGTGTGTATTTATATTTATGAAATTTATTTTTAATATTTAAATTGGATAGACTCTATAATAAATATCATGGGAATCAAGATTTGATAGGGGAATGTATGAGAGCATTTGTTGCACCAGTTTAATATTATACTCTATTAAATGGACCTTAGTATGGATTTTCCCCTCGTTTAGGCCAGGTGAAGTTCACCGGAGCATTAGAGTGGTTAGACTTTATTGGGTGTGCTAGTATGATGGGTCTTGTTTAGTATTTTTTATAGATATTCCCTTGACATACATGATATTCTCATGGTGATTTATATTTGGTTATATTATATTGGTTACATTTCCTTTTTTTACATGTTATTATATCATAAATTATATCCCATTATCATGGTCTTGTTGTTATTTTCATTATTACTCTTATGATTACTTCTTATTTCCATTTTACTATTTTTTTAAAGGAAACAAGTGATTTAATGTTTTAATAATAATGGTTTGGAAATCTCATGATATTTTTTTATACTTGAGTATAATTCAATGGAAATTTCAAAAAAAACCACATTTATCACTTGTGTTCTCAAGGACCACCTCTTCTAAATGGAAAATTTTCTTTTCTTAAATGATACTTCATAAAAAGGGAAAAAACTATTATTGGTTTTGAAAATTAAAAGGGAAAATATATATTTCTAAATTATAATTCAAACTATATTGAAATGTATATTTTTTTAATGGTTATTCATGGGGTGTGGGTTTATCATACCTATTGGAATTTATTCTCGTGCCTATTAACATTTCATGGTTAAGTCTAGATCATGATTTATCGAAAACAATATGGGGTTTTGGGAATGGAGGGTGTCTTGTTGAGTCAAATAGAGATTTGGTTGGGCATTTGGGTTTATTTTAATTTTATATTTTAGTTTTATTGTACATTTTGTCCATATTCTTCTAAGATATAGTTTTTAGATTTATGTATCCTTTTTCATTTTTGGTTTTTTGTATTTCACATAAATTAGTCTTCTTAATATTTTTTATGCCATGTATTCTTCTCCTTATGTATAAATTGTTTTTATATTAGTGTGTGGACCTCAGATATATGAAATATTCATGAAGAATTTCTATGAGTAATCCTATATTTGAAATTATTTATTGTGGGAAAACATTCCCGTCATATTCACTTAGATTCCCTTAGAACATTTCTCTAGACTGTGGAGATTGGGAACATCCCTTTGATCATGTCATGGCATGGATCAGGTCACCAGTTCAAGGGTGGAACAAATTAACTCTTGATAAAATTGTATCAAACCATGGGTTCTTAAAATTACTTAGGTTCATGAGTTCACATTATTATTTTGGAAATAATAGTATATTAGACATAGGATTTTCAAAACTTTGGGTGTATGTATGAAGAGGTTTTTAGACAAAAATTTCAATAGAAATCCTTTAGTGACATTTGGATATCAAGATATGGGTTGTGAATCTCATGTTTCCTTCATTTAGTAATAATGTATATAGATTCATGTTTATTTTGTTTTTGATATTATTGGTGTTTATGTGAGTTTATTATTGAGATTCATGGATTTTATCCTTCTTTATTTATTTTTAGTATGTTTTGTTTTGTATTGATGGATTTAAAAATTATATTGATGATAGATTCATTATTTATAGTATTAATTTATTTTATGGGATGATAGTGGGAGTTGAACTAGTAGTTCATTATGACCTCGCATGGTCTAGAAAAACTTTTAGAGACTAAGTACATGGTTTAGTATAACACTCATTAGTAACTCCATAAAAGAATCATCATCATAAAAACCATGTATTTGGGTGAGGAATGACCACTAGTCCATCTTAAGTAGATTTTATGTTATATGGTGAATTGAGTTTTTTTATTTTATTTTAATGATATTTTGAAGAAGAGTTTGAAATTTTAAATAGAGATAGTTAGTTTTTAATGTAATAAAGAAATATTTTAAAATGGGGTGAAGTGGATTCATTATTTAAAAATATGAATGATGGTTTAAAAAAGAAAATGTTTGATATTTGAAAAAATATAAATGGCATTCATAATGTAAATCTATTTTTACAAGTAAAACATTAATTTTTGATATTTGAGAATAAGTTTTCTACCTTGAATTAAAATGAACTCGATGTTTTGGAATGGGTAAATTATTTTAATAAATAATTTATAGAAATTTTGAAATGATTTTTAAGTGATACTTTAATGTTTAAAAACCTATATATTGGATTTTGAAATAGTTGAAAATGAGATATTTTTTAATTAATATATGTTCATGATATTTTATTTTGGGGAGATATATTTTATATTGATATTTACTTGTTGTTTAGTACAGTCTAGGTTAGGATGATTATTTATGAGGTTTGATTTTTTCTTTTAATTATAGTTTTCCTCCATTAACTCTATATGTAGTTTCAAGGTATATTTTTGGGATGTTCTCCATAAGGGTTCCTTTCATTTGATAAAACTAGATATTTCCTTAAAGAGTTTTAGATATTGATTCGTCTTAAAATTTATGGTCAGTTGGATCCATATGAATTAATATAATGGTTGAAAATTACTAAAAGGTTCTTCGGTATTATTGATCTTATTCAATATATTAAGATTGAGTTCACTACATTTATTCTTGAATGACATATTTAGAAGTTGTGGATATCAATGTTTTGTCCTAATTCACTAAAGGACCATTCATTGGAGAGTTTTTAGTTCTTTTTCATCCAATGGTATATCTTTGGGGATTGGAAGGTGGAAAAGGTGGTGGAGTTATATTACATTCAATAGGATTATCGATCAATGTTGGTGTACATTGTCTATTTCCTTAACCAAGTACCTTGTCTTTTGGAGTTTTCTATGAATGATTCCTTAAAGGCCTAAAATTTTGAGATAAGTCTTGGTCCTAAAATTCAGACTAGGGTATTAGAATTTATTTTAACCTCTTAAGTAGAAGTGTTAAGGTATTTGGTTATTATTGACGAAGTCTTAATAGAAGTACTTGAGGGGAATTTTCCTTAATCTATTCAAAGTGTAGGTTCCGGTACAGTAGAAGCACGTGGATGGGTGTACCAAACATTAATTTTACCATTAACAATGATAAATCTGAGATCTATCATGATGATAAAACATCGGATCATTAGAATAGAATGAAGAACCAAAAATGAAAGAGGATGTCTCAAAACCATAAAGTGGATCATCATATGTTGGTTAAAATTAATTTAATTAAAAGACAATAATTACATTGATAGAAGTATCTCTTATTTGATGCTTTAAGACACTATCCAATGTGATTCCTCATTGTTTCATAGAATCCAAGTGTAGTCTTCCTCTAGCGATGATCCACACATTATTCATGTATCTATGGATGTTTCTGAAGGGATATTCGGGTGCTAGTGCAGAAGAGCCTTCTCTTGTGATGTCCGCCTTCAATGTTTTTTAGAGCCACTTCCAAAGTTCTCTCTTTAATCTGGTGGGGGAGGATCTCTCTCATAACATTAGATCATTCTTGGAGGAATGGAATTCTCTCTTGGCTTGAGAGATTTCTCCAGATCTATTGTTTGCAACCATAGATAATTCATTGATCTAATGAAAATATTGTAATTGGATTTATATTACTTAGAATAATAAAATGAATTAATTACAAAAAAATAATTTTTTCATTTAATTTAATTCTTAGTAAGGCCCCATTTCTAATAATAAAATTTGACTATTATTATCAATTGACATGTGCCCAATGAATTAAACCTAATATTATTTAATTAAATAAAAAAAATATTTCTCAAAAGTCCCCAAAAAACTACATGGCCTGTATTTTATTTTCATTTTCTTTATTTCCTCCACCACATTTATTAGACCTTGAATAATGAATATTTATTTCTTAAATAATTATCACTGCATTATTATATAATAAATATATTATTTCGCCCATAATATATTCTTCCAAATAACTGGTGTCGAAATAAATACGATCAGATATCCTTGAATAATTATTAAACCATAACTGGGAATAATCTTTATTCAACTTGTTAAATGAATATTTAATTGAGATACTTGGATACACTTACTGTGTGACCCTCTAGGCCTCTTTTTCAGTTGAATTAGGAGAAGCCTACCTAAAGTCCAAGGCTAGTGTCTAGAAAAACACCAAGTTACCCATAGAGATAGAATTTAACACAGCAATGATGTGTCACCTCTTATGAAAAATTACTGTGTAATGTAATACCTTTGCCTTGATATCTCTAATCAATCAGGTTTTATGCTAGTGTCATCAACCCATGCGGTCGATTAATCTTTCTTTGAACTTTTAAAATTGAACTTACCCATTTCTCACCTTGTACGTGGAATTATTTAGGCTATATCAATTCTATCAAATGGAAAGAGATATTAACTTCTGTTATGAAATAAAAGGGAAAAATACTTTCTCTCATTATCTATTAATGCAGTATTACTTGTGATGCACCCAACATATCCTACTTCATTGTGAAAATTGTATCATCACAATTTTCATCAATACATTTAAGTGAATGAATTGTAATACCCATTAATAATAATCTTAATGTCTATAGAACAATACACATGTCTGCGGATTGGAACATCCAATGACACTGTGAAATGTGGATTTTCTGCCGGAGGGTCTCATTATCATAATATCCTAATGTATATTACCAAGGGTCCACACCATGAGAAGGTGACTCAAAGTTTTATGATTCCTCCCCCCTAATGGCCTATATTATTTGTGTCCCTCAAATAACATCATTTGACCATAGAACATATATTCAAGAATAGTGTTATGGAACTTCTGGGTTCTCATCAAAGCAGAGATTTTCTATAACCCTTCAGTGAAATAGATATCCTTAAGATATTATCACATAATATGTCATGTAGAATAAAAATCGATATGTGATAAGGTATTTATTAATATTTAAATCCATTAGTACAAGTTTACCATAAATTACAAAGTAGCTAGTTCTAGGACACTAACTCCAACAAACTCTCTCTTGGACTAGAGCCAACTTCTTAAAACCTTTAACCCACTACCTCCCACATGATATTCACGTTTCTATTGAGATAGGCCTTTAGTAATGGGGTCTTTTATGTTCTCTTCAGTGGACACTCTGATCATTGTAAATTCACCCCTTTAATAGAAATTCCTCAAGAGGTGATACTTACCAAGAATGTGCTTTGTCCATTGATGTAAACATGGTTCTTTTATAAGAGCCACCGCTGTAGTATTATCACAATACAATGTGATAGGTAATCTACTTCTAGGAACCACATCAAGCTCGAGGACAATGTTATGAATCCAGGTTGCTTCCTTAGCTACATCATAAGAAGCTATATATTCATACTTTGTTGTAGAATCGATGACAACTAGATGATTTGAAATCTTCTAGCTCATATCTCCTTCATTAAGACAGAAAACATATCCTGATTGTTACTTTAGATCATTTTGATCTGTCTGAAAATCAGCAACAACATACCCCCTAATGAAAAGCTCCCTATCTCCTCAATACACCATGAAAAAATCCTTATTTTGTCTCAAATAATTAATTATAGTCCTAAAATTAGTCCAATTCTGTTCTCCTATATCTTCTTGATATCTTCCTACCTTGCTCATTTTATAGGAAACATCAATCTTGGTACATAACATGGCATACTTGATGGATCCTATAGCCAAATCATATGGAATCTTACTCATCCTATCTTTATCTTGTTGTGTCTAAGGATACATTCTCTTAGAAAGATGTGGCCCATGTGACACCAAAATTGATCCCCTCTTGGATTGTTCCATACTAAATATTTTTAGTATCTGGTCAATATATGTACCCTGACATAGTCTAAGTGGGCTATTGGATCTATCAAAAAATTTCTTGATCCCTATAATGTAGGCTTCTTCATCTAAGTCCTTCATGGAGAAACACTTGTTCATCCAGTCCTTAATTGACTATAAAAATGGTACATCATTTCCAATAAGTAATATTTATTCAACATGTACTACTAGGATAATGAATGCATTCCCCTTAGACTTCTTATAAACACATGGGTCACATTATTTCTTAATGATACCAAATTCATTTATGGATTCCTCAAATCAAATGTTCCATGACCTAGATTCTTTATTTAATCCATAAATGTATTTCTGTAACTTGAAAACATTTTTGGATTCACCTGGTGTCACAAACCCTTCTAGTTATGTCATATAGACATCTTCCTAAAGTTTCCCGTTATGGAATGTTGTTTTGACATCAATCTTTCAAATCTCGTAGTCATGGTAAGCTGTTATGGCATGTATGATTATAATGGATTTAAACATGGAAACAGGTGATACGGTTTTATTGTAGTCAATTCCTTAACCTTTTCTGAATCCTTTAGTCACTATAATTGGTTTATAGGTTCTAAATTGACCTTCCATGTCCAAATTTTTCTTTAACACCCATTTGCATCCAATAGGATTTACATCAGGATCATCAACTAGAACCCAGACTTGGTTCAGATACATGGAATCTGTCTCAGAATTTACAGCTTCTATAAATCTTGTAGCTTCTAATCTCTCTACAACTTCCTTGTAAGAGATAGGTTTATCAATGTCCAATAATAATGATTCACCATCTTTAGTGACTAGGAAACCAAATATCTCTTATGACAACCCGGCTTTTATTACAAACTTAAACATGATTTATTACATAAAACATCACTTGATACAACAAAGAAGATAGAGAGGTTTAGTGTCTTTGGGGATTAGGATTATTACATAAAAAATTAAAACATGAAATACAACATCTTTATTTAAAACTTCCTTTACATGACCACTACATTCCCTCGTACTTAGCATTGCATGGGATAACCTGAGGACATGCATAAGAAAAGGGTGAGCTATAAAGCCCAGTAAGGGAGTAAACTTGGAATAACATGAGGAGTAAAATACATGTTAGTAAATAGGAATATCAATATATAATAAAAGATACATGAACATAAAGTCATGATAACGCATGATAATCATAACATGGAAATGTGGAAACAACACTTATCATGGAATTAGCATGAGCCAAAGCTCATTGCACATGGAGCATGAGTAAATCCTCAGTGCACATAAAGCACGAGTAAACCCTTGTTTCACTTGAATTATCATGATTCAACACTCATTTCACATGATGTATCATGATACTATACTTTACCCAATGCATTGGAGCGCTATAAGGGCGCACCCTTCTTAAACATTTCATTTCATGCATAAGTGTGCCACATGGATCATAAAACATGGATTCATAAAACATAATCATTTATTACACGATAAAGGAATGTGGAATTAATACATGAAACTTTGTAATCAATATGTAAAGGTGAAAAAAGGTGGATACCCTTTATTGAGAAATGGGCATGGTATCCACTACACAATGGCATTGTCTTAGAAAATCAGTGCGCTTTTGGTAGCGTAACGGCGTGACATAAGAATTCATAAAAATGGTTTATGAGAGAGAAAGGGGTTTCTCATCATATTTACATGTAATGGACAGTAAATAGGTCATATAGATACATGTCCCAACAATTTTAATGGAATTTAGATTCATGATACAAAATTATTGCTTGAATGTAAAAGAAGAGAGCAAAGTTCCTTTCAGAATTTCGATATAGTAACGGGTGTATATGGGAGGCATTTAATGAGAGAGAAAGGGGTCTCCCATAATTAAGACAATAATAGGGCAGTATGGGGGAGGTTCTAAACCATACCCCAACATTCATAATTGAAATTAAAAGGGCAAAACAACTTAAAGAAAATTGACAAAAATGAGAAAGGAAGAAAAAAACCCTTAACTGAAAGTGTGCTTCCAAAGGATAGAGAGAGGCTTGTGAGAGGCTCCTTGGGAGATTGGGGCACCTTGGGAGGATTCTAAAGAGAGTAGGGTAGAGGTTTGATGAACTCAAAAGGCTTTGAGTGGGGAGGAAGTGGGAGCTTGGGTGGGTTTATATAGTAAAGGTGAGGGAATTCTTTATTATTTTGGTTTGGGTCCCCTTACATTAAATTAATCCAAACCACAAACCATCCCATGGTTTTTGCCCATGGTTTTTGTTAAAGGGGAGAGGAAAACAATATTTTATAAGGCCAAAGTCCTAACTTCTTAAAATATTAGGGTTTCTTGTGTGGAGGTGAGTCACACTCCCATGGAAATTAATTTAAAAAGGCAAGGTGTTGAATAAGTCTTGAGGGGTCCATTAATGCTTTGAAAAGTAAGTCAAACAAACCCAAAATCACATTATTTTAATGTTAAAACATATATTGGCTGAACATAAAGATTATAGTATTTTTTTACATCACTATTGGGTCATTATGATGTCATAAAACAAATTATATATTTAAACGATATTTAATTTTTACCCAAAAATTTGACTGTCTCAGAAAATTATGAAAAATTCACCGTTGGATAATTTCGGCATCCTGATTCCAGAAATAACATTTATTTCATCTAAATAATTTTATAAATATGTTAATTTTCACTTTTAAAATAAAAACTAACATTTATCGAAAATTCATGGGTTTTGATAGAAATGGCTTTCAAACCTTAATAAAAATTATAATTGCATTCATAAAATTATAAGATCATTTATATTTAATAAAAATTAATTTAATAATAATAATATTTTATTAAAATATAATTTAATTCAGAAATACGTTAATTTAATAAAATATAATTCTTAATTAAATAATAATTAAAAACACTATTTGTACTTTAAAACTATTTACAATGTATCAAAAATGAATGGAAATTATATTCATTATTATATAAAAAAATAATGTAAATGAACATAGTACTACTTATTGGTTACATAACCCCTTAAAACAGCCGCATAAGACCTAAGGGTAAGGTGTGTTATGGTGACAGACTCTTGGGGTGGCTCGGATAACATCGCTCGAGTGGTAATTTCAATCAACTTCCACTTTTCCCGTAGACGGTCACGTTCGAGCTTGACATGATGAATCTCAGCTTGGGCTTGGTCAAGAGAGAAGCTCAAAGATGCCACATCTTTTCTAAGCTCTGACAAATGGGCTTTATATGGGGAAATTCTACTGTATGAGTTCATCGCTTCCTTTGTCTGAGTAAATTGGACTTGTTAAAGTCCTATATTTATACTAATCATGTGATCACTGTTCAACGGCTATATTAGCAACGGTCAAAATTCTTAACATAAAACCAAATAAGTTGACATTTTATATAAGCATAAAGATACATTTAATTAGATTAAGAGGGATTTCCATTAATGAAACTTTGGGTCGTTACAATATTCGCCCCTTAAGAAATTTCGCCCTTGAAATTTTTCTTTTCCCACACTAAAATAGATGTGGGTAACTCAACTTCATAATTTCCTCTGATTCCCAAGTCGCTTCTTCAAACTTATGGTTTCTCCACAACACCTTGATGAGGGGCATTGTCTTATTTCGTGGAACATTTTCTCTACGATCTAAGATCTTCATTGGTTTCTCCTCATAAGAAAGATCATCTTCCAATTGTACCACCTCAGAAGAGAGTACATGTGAAGGGTATGGTATGTAGTTCCTTAAGAGGGATACATGAAAGACATCATGTACTTTATCCATGGCAGGTGGAAGTGATAGTCGATAGGCCACAGCCCTGACACGATCAAGAATCTCGAAGGGGCTGATGTACCTTGGACTTAATTTCCCTTTCCTTCCAAACCTCACGACCTTCTTCCATGGAGATATGCGTAGAAACACCATGTCTCCAACTTTAAACTCAAGGTCTCATCAACGATTATCTGCATAACTCTTCTATCGACTCTGGGCTACCTTGATATGCTGCTGAATGGTTTTCACCTTCTCCACCATTTCTTCGACCATTTCTGGTCCAAGCAGCTTATGTTCACCGACCTCATCCCAACATGTCGGTGTTCTGCACCTTTTCCCATAAAAGGCTTCATATGGTGCCATTTGGATGATTGAGTGGAAACTATTATTATAAGAGAACTCAACCAGAGGAAGATGTTGATCCCATCCTTCTTTAAAGTCCATTGAGCATGCTCTCAACATATCCTCAAGTGTTTGGATAGTCCGCTCATATTGGCCATCAGTTTGAGGATGATAGGTTGTACTGAAGTTCATTTCAGTATTCAGAGCATGTTGAAGACTCTTCCAAAACATAGAGGGGAATCTTGGATCTTGGTCAGACACAATAGATAGTGGTACTCCATGAAACCTTACCACTTACCTGATATATATATGTGCCAGTTGATCCAAAGAGAAATCCTCTCGAATAGCAATGAAGTGTGCAGTATTTGTAAGACGATCCACAACAACCCAGATTTCATTGTAGCCTTTGGATGTCCTCGGAAGTCCATTGACAAATTCCACGGTGACGTTCTCCCATTTCCATTCTGGTATGGGCAATGGTTGCATCAT
Organism: Viscum album; assembly: GCA_963277665.1. NCBI lineage: Eukaryota > Viridiplantae > Streptophyta > Magnoliopsida > Santalales > Viscaceae > Viscum > Viscum album. The sequence continues at coordinate 1,999,365,762 of OY728151.1, forward strand.
CCCCTTAGACTTCTGCCTCTCTGCCTTCACTTTCTGACACACCAGAAACTTTGATGTATATTCAGTGATCTCCTTATTCATATTATCCCACCAAAGGATTTATCGGAGATCTCGATACATCTTTGTGCTCCCTGGGTGAATGGAGAAATTTGAACTATGTGCATCATCCAAAAGTTCTTCCTTCAGCTCCGGATTTTATGGAACACATAGTCTTTTCCCAAACTGCACAATTCCTTCTTCATTAACATTAAACTCTGAGGATTCCCCCTTTTTTATAGCATCCACTTTTTCTTGAATTCCCACATCATCCTTTTGAGCATCCTTTAACCTTTCCAAAAGAGACAATTGAGCAATCATTTGTGAAAGGATTGATGATGTTCCCTTATCTATGATTCCCATGTCCATCTTCATCAAGTCTAAGAAGATTGGATCCTTCTCAATTCTCATCATTGATAGAATCGCTGGGTCCTTTCTACTTAGGGCATCTTCCACCTTGTTTGCTTTCCCAGGGAAGTAATGTATTGAACCATCATAATCTATGATGAGCTCTATCCATCTTCTCTGGCGCATATTAAGCTATTTCTGCGTGAATATATATTTAAGACTCTTTTGGTCAGTATATATCTCACATTTCTCTCCATAGAGATAATGCCGCCAGATTTTCAAGGAAAAGATCACAGCCGCCAACTCCATATCATGTGTTGTATAGTTTCACTCATGTATTTTCAACTACCTTGATGCATAGGATATCACTTTGTCATTCTATATCAGCACACAGCCTAAGCCCTTCTTCGAAGCATCACTAAATACCACAAAAGTTCCCCACTTGTGGGTAAAGTGAGAACGAGCTTAGTGATAAGCCTCCTTTTCAACTCCTTGAAGCTTTCTTCGCATTCATCACTCCAAGAAAACTTTACTCCCTTCCGAGTTAGCTTGGTAAGAGGTTTGGACAATCATGATAAATTCCTCACAAATCATCGATAATATCCAGCTAACCCCAAAAGCTACGGATATCCATTATCGATGTTGGCCTCGGCCATCCCTCAATTGCATCTATTTTGGAGGGGTCCACAGATATCCCATTGCATGTGATGATATGGCCCAAGAATGAGACCTCCTTCAACCAGAACTCACACTTTATATACTTTGAATAGAGCTTCTCCTTGCGCAAAGTCTCTAGTACAGTTTTTAAATGCTCCTCATGATCTTCCTTGGATTTGGGGTATATTAGAATATCATCTATAAAGACTACCACAAATTTTTCAATGTAATCTCTAAAGACTCTATTCATCAAGTCCATGAATATTACTGAAGCATTGGTGAGTCTGAAAGGCATTAATATGAATTCATAGTGCCTGTATCTTGTACGAAAAGTAGTCTTGAGGACATCTTCCTTCTCCACCCTTACTTGATAATATCCCAACTGCAAGTCCACCTTGGAGAAGTATTGTGCTCCATGCAGCTGATCGAAAAATTAATCAATTTGTGGGAGAGGATACCTGTTCTTTATCGTGATTTTTTTAATTTCACGATAATCGATGCAAAGCCGCATTGACCCATCCTTCTTCTTGACAAAGAGGACCGGTGCACCCCATGGTGAAGCACTTGGGCATATAAAATCTTTATCTAGATTCTCCTGTAGTTGTTTTTTCAGCTCTTCAAGCTCAACAATAGCCATTCTATATGGAGTCTTGGATATTGGGAATGCCTCGGGTATAAGTTCAATTGATAACTCAACATCTCTTCTAGGAGGAAGACCAGGCAGTTCCTTAGGAAACACTTCAGCGAATTCCCTCACAATAGGCATTTCTTCAAGGATGGTTTCTTCCTTGGACTCAATCATCTGAGACAGATACGCGTGATCATATGGTAGTAATATCCACACTTAAGATGATGGAGCTAAAGGAGATTCATCTTCCTCCTTACACTTGTAAAGAATCGGGGGTCGATTCTCCATATGGAGTGTGATTTCCCTCTCCCGACAATTTATGTTGGCTCTATATAAGGAAAGCCAATCCATGCCATGAATTGCATCAAATTCCACTAGAGGGAGTATGACGAGGTTCTTCGGAAATTCAATACACAGATTATAACAGAGGAGGACTGATATTAATGGGATGCAATGATTGCCCCATTTTCCATACTCACCGACATCTTCACTTCCATGATTTGTGGTGGTGCTGGGATTGTTCTACTAAACTTTCGAGATATAAAAGAATGGATAAAACCTGAATCAAAAAGTACATTCACTATTATTGAATGAATAACTAGCGTACATGTCACCACTTCATTTTCGAGGTTCACTTCAGCAGAAGTGATGGAAAAAGATCTTCCTTGCTTCCTTGGAGGTTGTTGGTCGCCTCTGAAAACCCTTGGATTAGGGCACTTATTTTAAAAATGACCCAGTTCTTTGCATTTGTAGCATTTAACAATGCGTTGAGGTTCAAAAAAAGTGTTCCTCTCCTCTATCGCAGCTGTGGGTCTTTCTTTCCGACAATTAACAGCTACGTGACCTTCTCTTCTACACCTGAAGCATTTCCTCGTCCCCTTAAGGAAATTTCTAGGGTGTTTCTTTCCGCACTTTTGTCAAGTGGGGTGCTGGATCTTCTTAGCACCATTGGATTTATCCATCGGACCACCAGCATTGAATTCCACCTTACGCTTCTTTTCCCCATGATACCCCTAGGAATTCCCCGATCTCCATTTCGACCTTGACGGCACATCGGACAATTTCCTCATAGCTGTCGAAGTCACAGATCGCTAATGCTTTCCACAAGCTAGGCTTCAGCCCACCCAAGAAGCGGTCAACTTTTCATTCGGGGGGTAACGACAAAGCTGGAAGCATATCGTACAAGCCTTGTAAAGTTTTCCTAGTAATCTGCAACAGATTCTTCATCTTTTTTCTTGAGGGAAAGGAAGTCCCTTTCCATCTTAAGCCGGAGGGTGCGCAGAAAATATTTATCGAAAAAAATCTTCCAAAAATCCTTCCATTCCAACGCCTCGATCTCCTCCTCAGGCTTCACATTTTTGATCAACATCCACCATTGATCAGCTTTACCCTCCATACGATAAGCAGCTAGGAGAACCTTCTCTTGTTCATAACATTAAAGGATGGAGAGGATCTTTTCAATGGAGTTGGTCCATTGTTCAGCGATCGTGGGATCAGATGATCCACTAAAAGTATGAGGCCTTTTCCTCATGAAACTCTCGATAGCGATTTGTTACTCCTTAGGGGGGTTTGGACGTTCCTCTTGACCTGTGTTTCTATTCAAAACTTGAGTTATCTGAGATATAAGCATGACAAAGTTCGTGATTCCCACTCCCATTGGATTGGGAATCTCATTAGTAAAGTCATCACACTAGTCTTCACAACGATTGTTAGCCCGAGTGCTCCTATTACCGGCCATTGGCTGGAATAAAAGAAAATTTAGGGGTAACACATAAAGGGTAATCCAAAGAAAAAAGTTGATCACTTATAAATAAACTTTTATTTCCTTACTCAAGAGTCTAAAGGCTTCAATCTAGGCTTTTCATGATCTACTTTCTAACATATATTCGTAGGGGCATTTTTTTCATTCCCTTAATAAGGGTTCATACTAAGATTTTGAATTTATCAAAACATATCCCCCGAGAGTGTCGTAAACAAGAGTGAAGCAAGGCCTATTATCATGCACTAGTTCCTGTTCGAGTCTAGCTCAAAACAGTGTTTTTGGGTTTTACCCCTAGGATACATGTGTAACAGAGCCGCCTCTACCTGCTCGTATCCAGACAGGGATGTATTTGTTTGATAAACCACTTACTCAGTACTTACCAAAACTTAGGGATGTTTTTATTATACTTATTCTTGTATCTAAGGCTTTACAAGGGTTTCCTAATCCCAAAAATAACTAAACCTATCCTTTGATACCAACTATGACAACCCTGATTTTATTACAAACTTAGACATGATTTATTACATAAAACATCACTTGATACAACAAATAATATCAAGAGGTTTAGTGTATTTGGGGCTTAGGATCATTACATAAAAACTTAAAACATGAAATACAACATCTTTATTGAAAACTTCCTTTACATGACCACTACATTCCCTCGTACTTAGCATTGCATGGGATAACCTGAGGACATGCATAAGAAAAGGGTGAGCTATAAAGCCCAGTAAGGGAGTACACTTGGAATAACATGAGTAAAATACTTGTTAGACAATAGGCATATCAATAGATCATAAAAGAAACAAGAACATAAAGGTATGATAACGTATGATAATCATAACATGGAAATGTGGCAACAACACTTATCCTGGAATTAGCATGAGCTAAGGCTCATTGCACATCAAGCATGAGTAAATCCTCATTTCAAATAAAGCATGAGTAAACCCTCGTTGCACTTGAATTAGCATGAGTCAACACTAATTGCACATGACTTATCATGATACTATACTTTACCCAATGCATTGGAGCTCTATAAGGGTGCACCCTTCTTAAACATTTCATTTCATGCATAAGTGTGCCACATGGATCATAAAACATGGATTCATAAAACATAATCATTTATTCCATGATAAAGGAATGTGGAATTCATACATGAATCTTTTTAATAAATAAGTAAATGTGCATAAATGTGTATACCCTTGATGGAGAAATGGGCATGGTATCCACTACACAATGGCATTGGCTTAGAAAATCGGTGTGATTTCGGCAGCGTAACGGCGTGACATAAGAATTCATAAAAATGGTTGATGAAAGAGAAAGTGGTTCCTCATAATATTTACATGTAATGGAAGGTTATAAGTTCATATAGATACATGTCCCAACAATTTTAATGGAATGCAGATTCATGATATAAAATTATTTCTTGAATGTAAAAGAAGAGAGAGAAGTTCCTTTCTGAATTTTGGCATAGTAACGGGTGTATATGGGAGGCATTTAATGAGAGAGAAAGGGGTCTCCAATCATTAAAACAATAATAGGGCAGTATTGGGGAGGTTCTAAACCATACCCCAAAATTCATAATTGAAATTAATAGGGCAAAACAACTTACAGAAAATTGAGAAAAATGAGAAAGGAAGAAAAAAACCCTTACATGGAAGTGTGCTTCCAAAGGCTAGAGAGAGGCCTGTGAGAGGCTTCTTGGGAGATTAGGGAACCTTGGGAGGAATGTAGAGAGAGTAGGTCAGAGGTTGGACGAACTCCAAAGGCTTTGAGTGGGGAGGAAGTGGGAGCTTGGGTGGGTTTATATAGGAAAGGTGAGGGAATTCATTATTATTTAGATTTGGGTCACCTTACATTAAATTAATCCAAACCAAAAACCATCCCATGGTTTTTGCCCATGGTTTTTGGTAAAGGGAAGAGGAAAAAAATGTTTTATAAGTCCAAAGTCCGAACCTCTTAAAATATTAGGGTTTCTTATGTGGAGGTGAGTCACACTCCCATGGAAATTAATTTAAAAAGGCAAGGTGTTGAATAAGTCTTGAGGGGTCCATTTATGCTTTTAAAAGTAAGTCAAACAAACCCAAAATCACATTATTTTAATGTTAAAATATATATTGGACGAAAATAAAGATTATATTATTTTATTACATCACTATTGGGTCATTATGATGTCATAAAACACATTATATATTTAAACGGTATTTAATTTTTACCCAAAAATTTGACTATCTCAGAAAATTATGAAAAATTCACCGTTGGATAATTTCCACATCCTGATTCCATAAATAAAATTTATTTTATCTAAATAATTTTCTAAATATGTTAATTTTTACTTTTAAAATAAAAACTAACATTTATTGAAAATTCACGGGTTTTGACAGAAATGGCTTTCAAACCTTAATAAAAATTATAATTGTATTCATAAAATTATAAGATCATTTATATTTAATAAAAATTAATTTAATAATAATATTATTTTATTAAAATATAATTTAATTCAAAAATAACTTAGTTTAATAAAATAGAATTCTTAATTAAATAATAACTAAAAACACTATTTGTACTTTAAAACTATTTACAATGTATCAAAAATGACTAGAAATTATATTCATTATTATATACAAAAATAATGTATATGAACATAGTACTACTTATTTGTTACATAACCCCTTAAAACAGTTGTATAAGACCTAAGGGTAAGGTGTACGATGGTGACAGACTCTTGGGGTGGCTCGGATAACATCGCTCGAGTGGTAATTTCAATCAACTTCCACTTTTCCCATAGACGGTCATGTTCAAGCTTGACATGATGAAGCTCAGCTTGAGCTTGGTCAAGAGAGAAGCCCAAAGACGCCACCTCTTTTCTAAGCTCTGACAAATGGGCTTCGTATGGGGCAATTCTACTGGATGAGGCCATCGCTTCCTTTGTCTGAGTAAATTGGACTTGTTAAAGTCCTATATTTATACTAATCAGGTGATCATTGTTCAATGTATATATTAGCAATGGTCAAAATTCTTAACATAAAACCAAAGAAGTTGACATTTTATATAAACATAAAGATACATTTAATTAGATCAAGAGGGATTTCCATTAATGAAACTTTGGGTCGTTATATCTCTGGTTTCATTACCTCTCTTTAGCTCCTTTGCAGTACTTGTGTTTCTGAAACCTCTTCCTTGGGGACTTGTGGAACTTGTTCCTATAAAAACTCTTTTATATCTTGAGAATCAACTTTTTTGAATTCAATATTTTTTGAACTATCATTTTTGAGGATGTTCTCCCTCTCAAGAAATATATCTTGTCTGGTGATAGCCACTTTCTTTTCTGAAGGGTTATATAGGTTATATCCTTTTGTTTCCTTGAGAAATCCTATAAAGATACACCTCATTTCCTAGGGTTCTAGTTTTTTTGTGCGAGATGGCCTTGAAAAATTCATCGCATCCCCATACACTTGTGTGTGAAAAAATGGGTTTCTTTCCATTCTATATATCAAAGGGAATTCCATTTTCCGCCTTCTTTAGTACTCGGTTAAATGTTTATTCTATAGTTTGTAATGCATATACCCAAAAGGATAATGGAAGATCTCCATGAATCATCATCAGCCACACCATGTCCAATAAGGTTGGGTTCCTCCTTTCACTAACACCATTCCATTATGGTGTATAAGGAGGATTGAGTTGAGATAGAATCCTAGATTCCTATAAAAGGTCAATGAAATCTTGGTTCAGATATTCTCCACCTCGATCCGATCGAAGCATCTTTATCTTATTACCAAGATGATTCTCTAATTCATTCTTGAATTATTTAAATTTCTCCAAAGACTCTAACTTATACCTCACTAAGTAGATATATTCATATCTACTCAAATCATCAGTTAAAGTAATGAAGTAATAATATTCACCTCTATATGTTGGATATGAATCTATAAATTATACACAAGAGGGGGGGTGAATTGTGTCTTTTGCAATTTTTTGATAACTCTTTGCTTGAACGAGTTCTGTCCTTTATAATTTATCCGATTTTATCGTGCAGTAGAATAAGTAAAAACAAGAACACAAAGATATATAGTGTTTCGGGGAACAGAAGGCCCCTAGTCCGCTCCACCAACGCTCAACTCCATGAGCTTTGTGATTTTCACTATCTAGTCCTCATTTCAACAGACTGGTTCACAACTAAGTACAGGCAGTTGACACCTTTACAATATTCAGGATAATAAATCCTTCTGGTTCAAACATGAACCTACATAGCTTAGAACGAGAATCTGGTTACTCAAGAATAAAAATAATTTCAGAAAGAATTTTTCCAATTGATCTTTAAAATTGCAACAAAATGCAATTGATAGTAGATGGATCGTCATCTCTAGAAATATTGATTTTCAAGTCGAATCAGTTCTGATTTGATCCGGTTGCAATAGATATAGAGATATAATTCACAACTTCAGAAGTAGTAGATCCATAGTAGATATTTGATGTAGAACAAGTGAATCTTCTATCGAGTTCCTTCTTCTTAATTAAACAAAGCTTTGACGCTCATTTTGAATCAGCAGATCAATCGTGAATTTCTGCTGTCTCTGTTTTCCAACTTTTTAATAATAGATCAATCACCATACATACATGTACCTATTGTTTCAGAGAGAACATATATAATAAAGATGAGCATATCTTCTGCACATTTAGATCCATAAAAGTCTCCTTCTGATTCGCAATATTCAAAAATTTGAATTTACAGAGAAGTCGTAACATCCCATAATACTTGGCATAAAAAGCTCCTTTTAATTAGATCTTAAATCCATTGATAAAACGGTTTTGTATCAGTCAAAGTCGAATTTTAAAAATGAATTTAAATCCGGCTTGAAATCTGCCCAATAGTCATCTTGTTGACCGCTGCATAAAAATATCGTCTTTCAAAATTTCCGACACCAAACGTAATGTTGATGATGTGGCCTCCAAACGTAGGGTTGATGACATAGTCTTCAAATATAAGTTTGACAACATAAGTTTGAACATAAACGTAGGGTTGATCATCCATACTTTTTCTTCAACTCTCAAATGTATGGTAAAAGATCCATACTTTTACTTGATCCATACTTTTCCAAGAACGTAAGGTTGTTTACAAAAGTAACGTTGATGAACCATACTTTTGAGAAACAAATGTAACATTTAGTATTTACGTACGGTTCTCCTTCCATACTTTGCTGATAACCAAAACATAAGGTTCCTTCCTAACGTAAGGTTCTTCTTCCATACTTTGCTGAAAATGTATGGTTGTTTATCCATACTTTTCTCTTATCTCAAAAAGTATACATGCTTTTCATCCTTACACTACGTTTATCCACATAGGGTATGAACAGTGATTCCAGAACGCACTAAATCAGATTACACGCTATATTTATCCATGTAAGGTTTGAACAGTGATTCCAGAATGCCCTTAAAGCAGATTCTGAATAAGTAATAAATTCTCGTTATTTCAAGAGTAAAATAAATTAATAAATTCCTGAAAAATACTAAATAAAATCATTAGAAAATAACTAAGGGTTTTTGTGAGCATCAAAACTATCATAAAAAGATAGAGTATTATTTTCAATAATATCCCCCATTAAATAACATTAATATGTATTGTTGAAAACAATACTTTGCTCAACAATCTCCCCCTTTTTGATGATCACAAAACCTAGAAGATAATAAAATTATTTAAACGAAATTAACTTTAAAAACTAGTTACATAAAGTTTTATAATTTTGAGAGGATGAAACAATATATAAGTTTATCAAAATTTCTCCTTCTGAATAACCTTAAAATAAACAATAAATATACAGAAAAATATTGAAATAAAGTTTTTTAAAATAAAATGTTGCGGTTATCCAAATTCTCCTTTAATTCTCCCCCTAAATAAAATGTTGATGTTTATCGAAATTCTCCCCCTTTTGTGATATCAAAAAGAATGAAAAATCATGGATTTGAACTCATTTAATGTTGCACTGAACTGTAGGTAAATGCTTATTATCAACTTTTTATCAATAATTAAATCTGGAGTACAGGCATATCAAAAATAAAGTTCATAAAACAAATAGATAAAGAAACAAATAAACAATGAAGGAAATTTTCATTCAAAAACAGCAGTATATACATGACAATGATATACACAGGAATCAAGGTTTGGATAAGATAGGCAACAGGTTCTATCTCCTCTGGATTGCAGACTTGATTTATGTAAACTGTTCCCGAAGTCTCTTCATCATCCAATCTCCAATTTTGATAATGATCTATATGTTCTTTTGATTCATAAGAATATCTTCGATTAAATTGACTCTGAAAAACTCATGCATCCTTTCCACTTTTTCAACAAACACTGACAGCTTCTCTGATAACCTATGTAACAGGATTCTGACTGATGTCTCACTAGATGTCAGTTGATCCACTAAGAACTTATTATTGTCCAGCAACACTGATAAAAGAGAACTGTTACATTGAAGATCTTGTAACCTGTCATTAATGTTCCTCATCACAGTTGTGATAGCTTGAAACCTTCTGATTAAATTAGGTGAAGTACCTGATCCACTAACAACATTATTTGCAACTGATGCAAATTGATTCTCCATAAACGACTTTAGATCTAATAAATCTGACTTCATAACCATTTCAGATTTCAATTGAGAAACTGCAATCAGTATATCCTCCTTAAACATTTCAACTTCTTTCCTTGATACTATACACTTCTTCAGCTTTTGAAATTTCAAATGTTCTAAGTCTAAGGCATTTCTCAGAATGACATTATCATATTCCAACTGATATACTTTTCTCTACAGTTCTTCAATTTCTTCTTTCCTTGTATCAGATGCACCCTGTGCTTGATTCATATTCACATGCTCAGGTTGATGCAGTAGTAACAAAGGCAATGATTCAGCATCAGATTTTTCTTTTTCTCTGTCCTGAGAAGGTTGGTCCATAGATTTTTCCTTAGAGTTCTCAAACTCCTCCACAGAAAAATCTTCTGGATGTACCTTTGTGTGAGCTTTAGAAGCATGCTCACCACAAACATCAGCATCTTGGCCTTCCACTGGGTTTTCAAGAATAATATCTTCAGTAGTTTCCTTACCACCATCTCTTGTTCCTGTTGAAGTGTAACTTCAACATCAGCTACAATCTGTTCCTAATTCTCCGTTTGAGATTCTTCTTGAGCTCATGATTCCACTATTGGTGATGTCCTTTCACTAACATATTCTATGATCTTATCAACAACAGCCTCTCGTACAAAATTATAAGAAAATAAAGCTTCTGTTGTTGTTTCCAAAGTAGGGGAAGTAACTTCCTCATTAACTGGTCTCTTTATTTTTTATTGAAGTCCCTCCTGACTTCTGTCTTCCTCAACATCTTCCACTTCAAAGTGAATCTTTATTGCTACATTGCTGACTCTGGATTCATCTTGTCCCTCCTTGGACTAACCAGGTTGAGCCTGAGCACTCTCTGAATCTTCCTCAACTCCTACTGGGAAGAGTTTTCCTTTAATTGTGCTCCATAAATATCCAACCTTCCTTAAAGTTCCAGCATTAAATGTATTACTGTGATGATAGGTAACTCGGGCATCCACTAATCTCACCGTGTCTTTCTTAAGTATAAGTTTAGAAATAAATTGACCGAAAGGGTATAAATTCATCCGGGAATCGCTTTGACAGCAGTAATTTAGATACCTTACCATGTACCTTGGGAAGTTTAACTTAATATCTCCTAACAGAAGAAACATTATATACATCTCAGGGTACAAAATATTTTCCATCTATGCCATTCTTGGAGCTATACCAGTCTAAATAAATTTGACCAAAATTTTCTGATCAGGTTCCAAATACTTGATAAACATTTTCTTTATAGTTTTAGTACCAAAAATAAAATGCATGATGTCCTCCGATTTATTAACAGAATCTCCAATATTTTTCAAATCAAAATGAAAAACTCCATTATGAGGGAAGTTGAGAATCTGACCAATCTCTACTGATGAGATTGAGAAATCCTTATCCTCTATCTTATCCATCATACTATCCTCAGTATCTCCCAGACTAAACTGTACAGATTTGAAGAAGTATCTAAGTTCTACTTTATACAGAAATTTCGTATTTTCACTGTTGAACATCTGTTCAAGATTCTGAAACGACAGTGCTTGCTTCAACAATAGATTTGTCTGAAATAACCATTCAAGATCGATTACCTTGCCCTGTAATATTTTTCTTCCCTCGGTGTATTGTCTCTTGGCATTGCTTGGCTCTGCTTCACTGGCTCTTTTAGTTCTAAACATATTTGCGAGAATCTCTGAAGGTTTTAAGGTTAGGGTTTCAGAGGTTTGAATATTAGGGTTTAGAAGCAGAAGTGCGATTTTTGGATTTCGAAAGGGTTTTGATAGAAGTGAAACGGTTTAGAAGTCGAAAAGGCTCTGACAGCCTTGATTCCCGTGTAATCACTAATCATTACATATATTTAAAACAAATAAAATTTTCATATGGTGAAAAAAAAACATAAACAATATTCAAAAAACAAAATAAAATATACAAAAAATAAATAAAAGTAAATAAAAATAAAAAATTATTTAAAATTAAATAAACCTAGCTCCCCCTTAATAAAATCAAACCTTGCAGTGGGAAGTGGTTTAGTAAAAATATCTTCTAATTGAATTTCTGTATTTATAAATTATAAAAATATATCCTTTTTAATAACATGATCTCTTAAAAAGTGATTCCTTTTATCAATGTGAATAGTTCTAGAATGACTAATAGGATTTTTTGAATTATTAACTGCACTTGTATTATCACATAAATAGGTTTATTATTAAAATTAAATCCAAAGTCTATAAGAGTGTTTTTCATCCACAACACTTGTGCACAGTAACTGCCAGCAGAAATATATTCTGCCTCAGCTGTTGACAGGACATCTGAATATTGTTTCTTACTAGACCATGATACTAAGGACTTTCCTAAAAAGTGACATGTACCTGATGTGATTTTTCTATCTAACCTACAACTTCCAAAGTCAGAATTTGAATATGAAATTAAATTGAAATCAGAAGTTTTAGGATAAAGAAGATATTGAAAAATAGTTCCTTTTAAATATCTAAAAATTATTTTAATAGCAGTTAGATGAGATTCTTTAGGATTTGATTGAAATATAGCACAAAGACATACTGAATACATTATATCTGGCCTACTAGCAGTAAAATATAACAAACTACCAATCATACCACTATATAACTTGTTGTCAACTGATTTCCATGTTTCATCCAAATCAAGTTTTATATTAGTACACATAGGATTTGTAAATGGCTTGATTTTTTCAAGTACAAATTTCTTAAGTAAATCAGTAATGTATTTTCTCTGATTTAAAACATTTCCAAAATCTTTTTGAAATATTTGAAGACCCAAAAATAAATTTAATTCTCACATCATACTCATTTAAAATTATTCTTGCATTAATTTTAAAAATTCATGACAAAGAGTTTTATTAATTGATCCAAATATTACATCATCAACATAAATTTGAACCAATAAAAAATTATTTTTCACAGTTTTCTTAAAGAGTGTTGGGTCTTCCATTCGAACAGTAAAATCATTTTTCAAAAGAAAAGAACATAATCTTTCATACGAAGCTCTAGGTGCTTGTTTAAGGCCATAAAGAGCTTTAGTAAGTTTAAAAAAAGAATCTGGTTTTTGAGAATTTTCAAAATCGGGGAGTTGCTCAACATAAACTTCCTCCATTAAATAACCATTTAAAAAGGCAGATTTAACATCCATCTGAAATAATTTAAAATTCATATAAGATGCATAGGCTAAAAGGATTCTAATGGATTCTAACCTAGCTACAGGTGCAAAAGTCTCATCATAATCCATTCCTTTTTCTTGATTGTATCCTTTAGCTATTAATATTGATTTATTTCTAGTTATTATGCCTTGGTCATCCTGTTTATTTCTAAAGACCCATTTGGTTCATATTACCGGATAATTCTTAGGTCTTTCCACTAATTCCCAAACTTCATTTCTTTTAAACTGGTTTAATTCATCTTGCATTGATATTACCCAGCTTTCATCATCTAAATCTTCTTCTATATCCTTGGGTTCTTGTTGAGATAGGAAGGCAGAGAATTCCACTAGGTTTCCTAAGTTTCTTCTAGTTTGAACACTAGTTTCTAGGTCACCTATTACAGTTTCTAAAGGGTGATTTTTTAGGGTTCTAGACTATCTAGGTAATATATTTAAAGTTTCTTCAGTATCATGTTCCTCTAAACTGGACTGAATTTTTTTATATCATTTTCAAGATCATTATTTAAGTTCTCAATTCTCATGTTATCATTAGAGTCAAGTTCATCCATTTGTTCTGTCCGTTTCTCAAAAGGATCAGATTCATCAAATTTCACATGAACTGATTCTTCAACAATCCTTGACTTCTTATTATAAACTCTATAAGCTTTGGAGGTAGCAGAATATCCTAAGAAAATACCTTCATCATATTTTGGATCGAACTTACCAAGATTATCCTTGGTGTTTAAGATGTAAACCTTGCATCCAAAAACATTAAAGTAGTTAAATTTAGGTTTTCTATTATTCCATAGTTCATAGGGTGTCTTTTTCAAAATAGGTCTAATTAAAACTCTATTGATTATATAGCAAGCTGTATTTATAGCTTCTGCCTATAAATATATAGGTAGAATATATTCATTTAACATAGTTCTAGCAATTTCTTGAATTGTTCTATTTCTCCTTTCTACAATCACATTCTGTTGAGGTGTTCTGGGTGCAGAAAAGGTGTGTTTAATACCCATGATTGAGCAAAAGGAATTAAATTCTAGATTCTAAAATTCTCCACCATGATCACTTCTCAATGAGATTATATTGAAACCTTTTTCATTTTGAAAGATTTGCAGAAATAGTCAAATAAAGTAAAAGCTTCATTTTTAAATTTCAAAAAGAAAATCCTTGTAAATCTTGAATAGTCATCAACTAAAACATATATATATATAATTTACCAGCTAATCTTGCTACTCTTGAGGGTCCAAAAATTCCATATGAATAAGTTATAGAGGTTTAGAGGTAGTAACCTTATTAACATATTTGAAGGATGACTTTTGTTGCTTTCCAAGTTGACATGCATCACAAAATCTGTCACTTTCAAATTTGAGACAAGGTAAATCAGAAACTAAATGTTTCTTAGATAACTTAGGTAAAACATATACATTGCAATGTCCAAGTCTCCTATGCCAGATCCAGGATTCACTTAATTTAGCAGTCAAGCAGTTTACTTGTTGTTTACACAAGGAATTTAAATCCAAAGTATAGACATTTTCAGTTCTTGGTGCTTTAAATTTAAACAGTTTATCTTTAGAAACAGTACAACAATTGTTAGTAAAATCAATAGTATATCCATCATCACCGAGTTGAGAGATACTTATCAGGTTGTGTTTTAATCCTTGTACATAAAGTACTTTGTTGATTGAGAGTGTTTTTGGATCTCCAACAGTTCCAATGCCAATGATTTTTTCCTTTGGCATTGTCACCAAATGTGACAAGTCCTCCTTCCTTTTGAGTGAGTGAAGAAAAATTCAATGAGTTTCCACTCATATTTCTTGAGCATCGACTGTCCATGTACCATATATATTTTCTACTTTGGTGGTCTGCTACCTGAAAAGACATTCAAACAAATTGTTTTGGTACCCATATTTTGTTGGGTCCAGGGGTGTTAGCTAGCAATGATCTGGGTATCCATATTTTCTTTGTTCTTTTAAAATTAGCAGAATCATATAAATATTTTGAAGCATAGGCTTTCTTAATACCAAAAATTTGAGGTTGCCTTAAGAAACAGTTTTTATCTATATGTCCCTTTGTCCCACAAAAGTTACAATTAACCTTTTTTAAGCTAGGAACAAAATAATTTTTATATAGCTTAGGTTTTTCTCCTTTACTGCCAATTCCAAATCTCTTATTTTTAATGATAGTTTTTCCAAGAATTTCATTGACTGAATTCTCTCCTTTTGTAAAAACCAATGCAGCCTGTTTGTAAGATTCTACTTCATCCTATAGTGTTTTTATTCTTGATTCAAAATTAATATAGTTAGTGTTAATTGAATTGTATTTATCATTTAATTCCTTATGTTGTTTCAACATTGTATCTCTTTCATCTGAAACATCTTTATGTATATTTTTTAGTGACTTATGTTTCTTAAATAGTGAGTTATATCTTTCTTCAAGCATATTGTAGTAGGCTGCAAGCTTTTCATTTGTGTAGCTTGATTCATAATTTGATTCAGAGAAGTAATATGAGTGTACCTCATCAGTTTCTACCATAAAACACATTTTTTCTTTTATATTGACTTATTCTTTCTCTGAGATTGATTCAGGAAAGCTATTGGAGTCTTCAGATACACTCCAAGTGGCTTTCATAGCTTTCTTGTCTTTCTTCTCAAAGTCATTTCTTTTGAAGAATTTATTCTTCTTTGCATCTTTCAATTGTGGGAAATCTGGTCTGATATGCCCCATCTTCTTGCATTCATAGAATCTTACTTCTTTATCATCTCTCTTAAAAGATTTTTTGAAGCCTTTTTTCTTGTTGTAGAACTTTCTAAATTTTCTGGCTAGCTGAGCCAGTTCTTTATCTGAGTTAGATGAGTCAGAGCTTTCTGATTTAGCTTTGACTTCTTTGTTCTTCATCTTTCTATTCTTTTGTTGTGAAGTTACCTTCAAGGCAGTATCTTCTCTCTTGATATAGACCTTATGTTCATTTGCCTCATCTTGAATTTCAGCTCCATACATCATCAGTGTACCAATCAGCTCTCTCATGGTTAGATATTTGATAGGTTTTGATTGTCTGGTTGCAGTAGAGATATCATTCCATCGAGTAGGAATTACCCTCAGTACTTTTAATGCTTGATCATCCTACTTGATAGGTTCTCCTAGATCTGTTATATTATTGAAAATTTCTGTCAATCTCCCATTCATTTGGTTAATGATTTCACCTTCAAACATTATGAAAGTATCAAATTTCAGTTTTTCAGTTGCATATCTCATTTGTCTCACATTGTTTGTTCCTTCATATTCCACGGCTATTGTTTTCCACATCTCATATGTTGTCGGGAACTGAGATACTCTGTTAAATTTATCTGGTCCTAGACCGCAAGATAATTACATTCATAGCCATTGAGTTCATATCGTACTCTACCTCTGTAGCAGCACTCCATGTCTTAGGATTTTCAGGAATTTCATAAGGAGTCAGAATCCTTGAATAGATTTTATATCTGAGGTTTTTCAGATATATTATCATGGGCGATTTCCAGTAACCATAGTTTTCTCCATTAAAATATGGTGCTATGACCATTGACATCCCTTCTCTTGTATCAGTCATGATGCTCTATTGTATAATCCTTAAATGATTCTCGCTTGATAAGGCTCTATCAGAAGCTCCACCTCTGATACCAATTGTTGGATCTGAATCTACAGATTATACATAAGAGGGGGGGGTGAATTGTGTCTTTTTCTATTTTTTTATAACTCTTTTATTGAACGAGTTCTGTACTTTATACTTTATCAGATTTGATCATGTAGCAGAATAAAGACAAACATGAACAAAAATATGTATAGTGGTTCGGGGAACAGAAGGCCCCTAGTCCACTCCACCAACTCTCAACTCCACGAGCTTGGTGATTTTCACTATCTGGTCCTCGTTTCAACAAACCATTTCACAACTGAGTATAGGAAGTTGACACCTTTACAATCTTCAGGATAACAAATCCTTCTGGTTCAAACATGAACCTACACAGCTTAGAACGAGAAGATGGTTACTCAAGAATAAAAATAATTTCATAAAGAAGTTTTCTAGTTGATCTTCACAATTGCAATAGAATGCAATTGACAACATATGGACCGTCGTCTCTAGAAATATTGATTTTCAAGTCGAAGCATTTCTAAGTTGATCTGGTTGCAATAGATATAGAGATATAATTCACAACTTCAGAAGTAGTAGATCCACAGTATATATTCGATGCAGAACAAGTGAATCTTCTATCGAGTTCCTTCTTCTTAATTAAATAGAGCTTTGACGCTCATTTTGAATCAGCAGATCAATCGTGAATTTCTGCAGTCTCTGTTTTCCACCTTTTTAATAATAGATTGACCACCATACACATACGTACCTGGTGTTTCAGAGAGAATATATATAATAAAGCTGAGCATATCTCTTATACATTTAGATCCATAAAATTCTCCTTCTGATTCACGATATTCAAAAATTTGAATTTACAGAGAAGTCGTAACTTCCGTTAAGACTCAGCATAAAAAGCTCCTTTTAATTCGATCTTAAATCCATTGATAAAATGGTTTTGAATCAGTCAAAGTTTTATTTAAAAACGACTTTAAATCTGGCTTGAAATCCTCCCAATAATCAGCTTATTGACCGCTGCATAAAAATATCGTCTTTCAAAATTTCTGACGCCAAACGTAAGGTTGATGACGTGGCCTCCAAACGTAGGGTTAATGACATAGTCTTAAAACGTAAGGTTGAAAACGTAAGGTTGAACATAAACGTAGGGTTGATCATCCATACTTTTTCTTCAACTCGCAAACGTACGGTAAAAGATCCATACTTTTACTTGATCTATACTTTTCCAAGAACGTATGGTTGTTTACAAAAGTAAGGTTGATGAACCATACTTTTGAGAAAAAAACGTAATGTTTAGTATTTACATATGGTTCTCCTTCTATACTTTGCTGATAACCAAAACATAAGGTTCATTCCTAACATAAGGTTCTTCTTCCATACTTTTATGAAAATGTATGGTTGTTTAACCATACTTTTCTCTTATCTCAAAAAGTATACACGCTTTTCATCCTTATGCTACGTTTATCCATGTATGGTATGAATAGTGATTCCAGAACGTGCTAAAGCAGATTCTGCACTATATTTATCCATGTAAGGTATGAACAGTGATTCCAGAATGCGCTTAAAGGAGATTCTGAATAAGAAATAAACTCTCGTTATTTTAAGAGTAAAATATATTAATAAATTCCTCCAAAATACTAAATAAAATCATTATAAAATAACTAAGGGTATTTGTGAGCATCAAAATTATCATAAAGACACAGAGTATTATTTTCAATAATCTCCCCCTTTAAATAACATTAATATGTATTGTTGAAAACAATACTTTTCTCAACACTATATTGTACTAGAAATGGTCCACATACATACTTATGTACTAATCCTAGAATCTATTTGGCCCTTTCACCCTATCCACTGAAAGGCGTCTTGGTCATTTTCCCTTGTAAACAAGTGTGACATCTATCAAGTGTTTTTAGATTAGTAGAGTCTAAATGACCATCTTGGTAGAGCTTTTTCAAGTGTTTCTCATTTACATGACTGAGACAGTGATTCCACAACTGGGTGTTGTATGAGTAATGTGAGTTTGTTTCATTATTGATTACCAACACTTGGTTTTTTTAATTTAATACATAGAAACCATTATTTAAATGTGACATACCATAACATATATTGTTCTTATAAAATAAACAAACCTTATTTCTAAACATGAAAATAAATCCATCCATAACCAAACATGATACATAAATTATGTTCTTGGTAAAACCTAGGTACATAATAATAGTTATGTAAAACCAAAAGTATCCCAGTTGGCAATAAGAGATGGTAATCGCCAATGACCAATGCATCTAGCCTTTCTCCATTGGTAGCTAGAAGATCTACCTCACCTCTAGAAGTCTTTCTAAATCTACTTGGTTACTACATTTGAATACATATGTGAACCCCACATGTTGTATCTAATAACCAATGTGTAGAAATAGATATATTAAACTCGATAACAAATGCACCTTTAGCATCCCCACACTTCTGGGTGCAGTTCCTCTTTTAATGTCCTGGATTTCTAGATGAAAAACATACTGCCTCCCATTCCATTCTCTACCTCTAGATCATTCTCTTCTTTGAGGGACGGAGCCTGAGGGCTTCAGAACGTTTATAAATCCTTGGCCCCTTCTCCTTGTCCTTCCTCTTCTTATTCACCGTAAGGAATGTGGGTTTGTCACGCCCCATGTCCTTATCTACCTGGAGAATTAAGGTCAGAAGTTTGTATAGACTCTTCTCATTGTTCCTCATGTTATATTTGACAATATAGCTATAGGTGGTCTTGGGTAGTGATGATAGGATGATATCAATATGCAAATCATATGGAAACAAAATCCCTAAGATGTCCTAGAATTCAATGTAGCTAAAAATATTGACTACATGAGGCCCCGCTGGCACAAACTCTCCAAGATTAGTTGTGAACAAAGAATTGGATATCTCATATCTCTCCTATATTGACTTCTCTTAATATAGATCCTTAAGTTGAGACATCATGCTATAAACATCCATGTTTTCATGTTACTTCAAGAGTTCATTAGGCATGGATGATAGAATGAAATATTGGACATATGTGGCATCATCCAAATGATTCATATAGAGAAATATTTCCTTATCACTAGCCTCTTTTCTTTGTTCAACTAGAATAGGCTCCTCCGAAAAATACAATTTCCTCTAATGGAGAATGATTATGTGTAAAAGACCTTGCCACTCTTGGAAATTGGTGTCGGTGAGAAGGTTTTATTTATCTAGTATGGTTCACAATGATATGTTTGATTTCATTTTTATTTATGTTTATAAAAATAAATATAATCAAGGATTTATTACTTTATCATGATAAAAGGAGGAAAAATAAATAAATAAATATTTATTAATCTTCCACTATTTTATCGAAATCCAATATCACTCACAATTGACTTCAAAATATTCTGTTGCTGGAATATTCTAGTTGAGAGGATCCATATTACCCTTCGCATTATCCCAACTAGGGTTGTTCAGGAAACATTAAAGGTTTTAGGTAGGTATTTCAAATTCCAACTACATTATCTCACAGCTCCATGATATGCTGAGTGGACTCCCCAATCCTGAAATCCTTTTATTTTGGATTTCCTCATCCTTTGACCTCTTAGTCACACCAAGTTCTGTTGTGGAAGTCAACCCTTGATGTGGACCAATTCAATTCAACCCAAAACCTTTAATTTGAATTTATTGATAATTAAAAGCACCCAAATAGGGCTAGTCAAATACTTTAAACTATGGTTCAATTCTAACCAAGAATATGGAATGTTATACTGACATAATATTTCATTGAGGAATTTTATCCTTATACATAAATTTTCATTTTATTATCTTTCTTACATGCTTTTTAATATTAATTGGGATATACTTAAGTGATTCACCATGTCTAAGATAATATTTATGCATAATATGGTCTTATTTTACTTCCATCTTTCGTACTTTTTTAATTCATTAATTGTGTGATTGCAACAACACACCCACAATAAATGAACCATGAAAATTAAAGAAATAAAATAAATGGTATGATCATGATATTTTTATATTGGTTAGTTTATCTATCGGTTGATAAACTAACCCAAGACATAGGGGAGAAACACCTTGAACCTTTTGGGTTCGTGTTTATAGCTTTACACCTATCCACATTTGTATCTCCTTGGATTGGTTTTGCCTCGAATCCTAATTTGAGCCACCTACACTAGCTTGGGAGCTTTATCCATTAAATATTCTTTTATCTCACATGCAGGTGAGGGGTAAAATGGGATTTTACATAAAAGAAACTTTTGGCATGCAGGCCCTACATATTAATGAGGAGAAGGCTCATAGGCCAACAAATTTAATTTAAATAAATAAATTAAAATAAATCATCCACATACAAAGGTCATGGTCTAGCTACTGATCATCCATACATGAAATAATATTTACGCATAAATAAAACTAGAATTAAATTCTCTAATCATTCTTGAATAAGATAAATCGCGCTCAAATCAATTAATTATTATCATTAATTCATCAATAGTTTTATCATTAACCCTTTTTTTGAATTTCCTTGAGATTCTCATCCATCATAATTTTAAACAAATAAATTCATTGAAAATTAACTTTGTGTATAACTTGTACCTTGGAGGAAACCTGGTATATTCCCATTCATAACTACCCAATGAGTAGAAATGAACATTATACAGATGTTAAATTTAAGACTTATATATAAAACACATATCACGTGTTGTGCCCCAGCTTCATTCCTGCACCATGGTATACGTATTAAGGGTTTGTATAATATAATAATAAATTTTAATAAATATGTGTAATTTGGATGAGTACATTACATTTAGATCCTACTACATGGTGTGTATTATTGTTCACCATCCATATGAAGTACATTCCCTGGGATACGACTTGTAGATGTACTTTGAAAGTATTCAAAGTACATGGCATGTCCAGTGGGCCACACTCTATGTAGTATCTGCATTAAATGGTCTCTAGTTAGGCAATCCATGTACGGGGTACTTTGTCCAACCCTAACCTGAAGGGACTACATGTTTTTTCCATTTTTCCATATAAAATGTAATTTGAAAACTGTGTGCCGCCTATTCCTGGTCAACACACGGAGTCATAAATATTTAGATAAACTCCAACCCATGGCTTGGTTTGGTAGACCAGCCCCGATACGTTGAACCTTTACTAAACGAATTATGAGTTAGAATACACGTTGTGGGTTCTGGTGTAGTAAAACCAGGAACCTTTATGACCTCCATATGAGATCCTCCTGATTTCATTTTGATCAAAATTAAAAGAAAAAATAATTTCTATAAGGTGAATGATAAATGAAATGGTGGAACAAATATCGAGAATCATATTTATAGAACGATTAACTTGAATTGAAACAACTAAATTATTAAATGCGTAAATCATCAGAAAAACCTAAATAATTATAATCAATGATATGACCACTCTAATACCACTTGTAGGTTTTCGGTGCTGTGGAAGCGTGTGGATGGGTGTACCCAACTTTAATTTTACTATTAACAACAATCAATCTAATATCTGTCACGATGAAAAAATGTCAGATCTTTGGAATAGAACGAAGAACAAAAAAGTAAATTGGAAGTCCTGGAACCATAGAGAGGATCATCATATGTTGTTTATAAGTAATTTAATTAAAATAAAATATTTAACTTGATGGAATTCTCGCTTCTTTGATACTTCTAGTCACAATCCAATGCGATTTTTTGTTGCATCACAGAAGCCAAGTGTAGACTTCCTCTAGCGATGATCCACACATGATTTACATATCTTGGGATGTCGTCAAAGGGATCTTTGGGTGATAGCGTGGAAGAGCCTTCGCATGTCATGTCTACCTTTGATTTCCTTTAAAGTCGTTTCCAAAGTTCTCTCCTCAGTCCAGTGGAGGAGGATATATCTCATAACTTGAGAGAATTATTGAAGGAAAGTAATTATCTCTTGGCTTAAGAGCTTTCTCTAGATCTGTTGTGCACAACCATAGATAATTTCTAGATCTAATGAAAATAATGCAATTAGTATTTATATTACTTAGAATAATAAAATGAATTAATTACCCAAAGGTATTTATTTATTTCATTTAATTTTTAGTAAGACCCCATATCTAATAATAACATTTGACTATTATTATCACATGTCATGCGCCCAGTGAGTTAAACCTAATATTATTTAATTAAATAAACAATATTATATCTCACAAATCCCCAGAAAAACTGCATGGTGTGTATATTAATATACACGATGTGTACTTTTGTTTTTTCTATTTTCATTATTTCCTCCACCAAATTAATTAGACCACGAATAATGACTATTTATTTCTTAAACAAATATCACTACATTATTCAATAATAAATATATTATTTCTCCGACAATATATTCTCTCGAATAACTAGTGTCTAAATAAATTAAATCAAGCATCCTTTAATAATTATTAAACCACAATCGAGAATAATCTTTTTTCAACTTGTTAAATGAATATTTAACTGAGATACTTGGATACACTTAGTCACTGACCATTAGGCCTCTTTCTCAGTGTAATTAGGTGGAGTCTACATAAAGACCAAGGTTAGAATCTAGAAACACACTAAGGCACCCATAAGGAAATAAATTAACACCAAAATGACATGTCACCTCCTATGAACGATTACCGTGTAATGTAATACCTTTGTCTCGATATCTTGAATCAAGAGGGTTGCATGATAGTGTCATCAACCCAAGTGCTCGATTAATCTTTCTTTGACCTCCACTACTAGAAATAAGGTCTTTATTCACCGCTAAAAGATACCGCTAAATCCCTTTAACGGCCGCTTAGTGTCTGCCAACCGGAGGACATTTTTGGCCTATCGCTAAAGCTTTTAGCATCTGCCGTTTGGTGGACGCTAAAGATCAACCCAAAAAAACAAAATTTTCAATCCAAGATGCATTAGTTGACTTGGGTGTGGCTAGAGGATTTCCACCAGCTTGATTCACCGGACATGGTGGAATCACGGTGGTTGGGAAGGGTCGGGGTCGGTTAGGGGCGGTCGTTGTGGGGAGGGGTGATGTCGGGGGGAGACCGGAGGGTTCCTGAAGGAGCATTGGTGTGCTTGGGATGACTGTAGGTGACAAGAGAAGGGGTGGGGTGGCAGGGGGTGTCGGTGGTGGGTGGAGAAGCGATGGCAGGGGTTTTGCAGGGCGTGTCGAAGAAGACAAGTAAAAGGAGGGGAAAATCACGCATATTTTTAGTTCAGTATTAGCGTCCGCCATTTGGCAGTTGCTAATACACCCTTTTTGAGACCACCATTTGGTGGTCGCAAATACACGGCAACCAAAAGGCAGGAAAAATCCCACTGATTTTTATTTTAGTATTAGAGTTCACCATTTGGAAGACACTAATACTTCTTTTAGCGACCTCCATTTGTTGGTCGCTAATACTCTCCCGCTGCAACATGCGCAATTGCCCAAAATTCTAGTAGTGCTCCCAGAATTGAACTTTTCCATTCCTCACCATGTCCATGGATTTATTTATACTATATCAAATTTACCAAAGATCTTGAGATATCAACTTCCATTATGGAACAAAAAGGTCAAATCCTTTCTCACATTATCTATTATTGTGGTACTAATCGTGACACACCCAACATATCCTACCTCGATAAGAACAGTTTGTCATTATTCTTTTCCTCAATACATATAAGTTCATAAGTTATAATACTCATTAATAATAATCTTAATTTATAAGGACCAATACAAACATCCTCAGATAGGAACATCCAATGAAACTATGAAATGTGGATTTCCTACTGGCGGGTCTCATTCTCAAAATTTCTTCCTGGATATTACCAAGGGCCCACACCATGAGAAGGTGCCTCAAAGTTTTATGACCCCTCACCCCTAATGGACTATATTATTTGTGTCCCTCAAATAACATCATCCGTCCATATAACATATTTTGAAGAATAGTGTCATGGAACTTCTGAGTTCTCATCCTACCAGGGATCCACTATGAACCTTTAGTGCAACAGCTATCCTTATGAAATTATCACATGCATTGTACTGTAGTAGAACAATCAATATGTGATAAGGTATATTTTAATATTCAAATACATGAATAAAATTTTACCATAAAGTATAAAGTAGTTAGTTATAGGCCACAAATCCAACAAAATGAATTATATGTTGAATTATACTATAGGAAAGGGGAAGTTTTTGAATTTGAGAAAACATGTGGTGGTATCAAGAGGCCATCTTGTATCCCTTAATCAATTTTTTGGAGATTAGGACACAGCTGTTACATCAATATGGAAAGTCTGGTCATAGGAAACCCCAGTGTTAGTATTCATTGAATCCCTATAGTGGTCGTGGATATTTTTTTCATCTCTGTAGGTTTTGTAAAGGATCCATGTATAAATGTACTAGCACTAAATCTAACCTTTTGAAGGATTCCACGTACAACTTATTGAACTTGATCTTGACTAATTTAATACTCATTGTATTCTTTATTTTTATTTGTTCCTTTCATCAGTTTTATATATATTATTTTTATATTTTAGGTTATATAGATTCAAGTTCATTTGGATTTTGAGGATATATTCAACCTCGTTTGTATTAGTACCCTATTATGGAAGTTCCATATCATTGAACATTATGTTTGGAGATTGTTTATTACATTAGTTAGTTCTTATTATTGTGTTTCAGTTCCTTGGGTATGGTTAAATTCTGATATTTTATGTGTATTTTGGGTGATTTCTAAAATGTTTGGGGACCTACATTGTTTACTTGACCTTTTTTACTTTGGTGATCTAGTTTGAGAACATTTATATTTTTTCAGTGGTTTTCTCATATCAACTTGTATCTTAGGGTTTATATAGGTTTTTTTTCATGGTGTTCCTTGATTTTAAAAACCAATTAATGTTTTAGGATGTTAAATATAATCATTTATATTGATCAAATAGATCTACTAATGATTTATAGGGGAATAAATCATTATGATGGGTAAAATTATCATACCCACACCTTTATTTTCTTCATTATATTATTCATTTAATAATTTTTTATTTTTCCTTGATTTTTGGGTCTAATATATTTGAAATTTTAATATTTTGGTGTTTCTGTATAGGGAAAACTATTGGAACACAATTATTACCAACCATGAGGAAACTATGTGAAGAGTTTAAAATTTTTAGCAGATCTATTTTACATGGTTTGCAAAAAAAATTCTTAATAATTCACCCAAACTACGTGGGTCCACTAACGTTTCTAATGAGGGTTTTATTCTAATGTGT
The DNA here is from genome assembly GCA_963277665.1 of Viscum album. Classification (NCBI taxonomy): domain Eukaryota; kingdom Viridiplantae; phylum Streptophyta; class Magnoliopsida; order Santalales; family Viscaceae; genus Viscum; species Viscum album. Next base: position 1,999,391,872 of record OY728151.1, read on the forward strand.
TTTGGTTGCCTTTTTTTTAATATGTCAATATGTGATTGGAAAATAACTTAATTAGAGATGTTTGAGAGAAGAGATATTGATAAGTTTAGAGTAACACAAATAATCCAAATGATGCTTTGATTATCTTTAAGGAACAAAATGTCATAAAGTTATTCAGGATTCCAAGATGATGTTTTTCGAAAGAAGAATTTGGTGGAACTTGATGGATACTAGACTATGGTTAGTGGAATGATTCTAATAGATAGAGAGAGTTTGTCTGATGTTATAGTTATAAAGTTATGGAGTTTCGGCTGTATAAAGGGTAATCACTAATTTTTTTATCGAATATAGAATAATCATTTAGAGAATTTGTAACTCCAATAGAAGAAGAGTTTGTCATTTCACTAGATATATCTGAACTAGATAGAGTGATGATGTGAGGATGTCTCTAGACTAAGTCTAGTAAATAACACTAAGTAGAGGAAACAACAGATAGAGAAATTTGATTTCATCGGAAGAAGGTATATAAATTCTATTGGATAAAGAGAGTTGATGATCTCTCTATGAAGTTCCCTCAAACAAGATCTAAAATGATCTATCAGACAAATTAAACCATGTTCTAACAAACATAAAATCATTAGTTCATTAGATATAGGTCATTCAAAAAAATTAGATTGGATAAGGGTGTATCGAACAAAGAAAATATTTTTGGGTCTATTGAATGGAGAAAGTTTAAGGTTTTCTAAAAAGATTCCATTAGACTGAGGAGTTCTTATCAAGACATATTGGATATATATTCTTCTATGTTTGTACACCTAAAAAATGTTTTAATAAATTTTAAAAAATTATAAAGTCATTCATTTTGATTATTCTAAGATATTATTTCACTATAGGAAAATAGTGTTTTAACGGGGTTTTTTTGCAGCGGTTTTCAAAACAGTTTCTAAATTTTTTTCAATCAAAAAATTAACGGAAATTTTTTAGTGGTGTTTTTAAAAACCACTGCTAAATATTTCTAAAATATTTTTTATAATTATTTTTAAAAAAATCCAATGAAAAATACAATTACTTTTATCAATGGTTTTTAAAAAACCACTGTGAAATAGTGGCAGTTTTTTCAAAACCACCACTAAATTGAAGAAAAAAAATTAAAAACATTATTTATTAATTAATTATTATTTATTATTTATTATTTAAAATAAAATATAGTTTATTATTTATAATTTTAATTAATTATAATGTGTTAATTAATAAATATTTATAATTATTAGTTAGTTATAAAGTGAAACTTAGAACAAATCTACAAAAAACTGAAAACCAAATTTTGACATCAAATGACCATAACTTCTCATTTAGGATTCAATTTTAGCTCCACAACCAGTAAAATCGATTCTTATGAAATGAGATAAAACCAAGAGAGATTTAAATCATGTGATAATCAAATGAAAAAATATATATTCAAATTTCAAAAAATTAGAAAATTGGATTCGAACTTCAAACAACCATAACTTTTAATTCGGGTGTCTGTTTGGGTTCTACCACATATCAAATCAAATCCAACAATGATATCTACATTTATTTGTGTAAAAAAATATATTTGAGCATTTTAACATTTTTAATTTTTCCAAAAAGGCTCAGAAGGCCTATGAAATAAAGCTTTTAGTTTCCGACACCGATTTCTTAAAATTTAAATGATCAGAACTCTCGATCCAGGTGTCTGTCCGGCTTGTACTAAATGCATTATAAAATTTCATTTCATGATCTTTGATTTGAATGGTTGTGGAACTGAAAATGGAGTTTTGGATTAGATTTTATGGTTATTTTAGTGTTTTTTGGGTTTTTAGAGGTTCTTAATGTTTTCTGATTTATTTATTTATTTTTATTTATTGTTTATTTATTTATTTATTTAATATTTATAAATAAATAAATTAATTATTATTTATTTATTTATTTATTTATTTATCTATAATATAATATTTATTATTTATTTGTTATTTATTTATTTGATATTTACTATTAGATATTTATTTATTTATTTATTATTTTGTAATTATGTACTCGTCAATTATTAATTAATTTTTAATTTATTAATTTTCAATTAATTTTTAATTATTAGATTATTATTCATGTATTATGTATTTTTTTTATTATTTATTTGTTAATTATTTATTAATTAATTATTAATTACTAATTAATTAATTAAGTTTTATTTAATAATTATTAAATATTGAATAGTAAATATTAAATTATTAATAATTAATTATTAATTATCAATTTTAATTATTAGTTATTATTAATTATTAATTTTTTATTTTTTTTATTTTTATTTTTTTTTATTTTTATTTTTTTTATTATTTATTATATATTATTTATTATTTATTATTTATTATTTATTCTTTATTATTTATTTATTCTTTATTTATTCTTTATTCTTTATTCATTATTCTTTATTCTTTATTCTTTATTATTTATTAATTTATTTTTAGCTTATTAAATATTTATTATTCATTTCATGTTTATTTATTATTTATTTCTTATTTATTTATTTATTCAATATTAATTATCTATTAATTAGTAATTAGTTATTTATAAATTATTAATTTTTAATTCTTAATTCTTAATTCTTAATTCTTAATTCTTAATTCTTAATAATCAATTATAATTTATTAGTTATTAATAATTATTTATTATTTATTATTTATTATTTGTTATTTTTTATTTGTTTATTTGTTTATTTATTTATTTATTTATTTATTTATTCGTTATTTATTATTTATTATCTATAATTTATTAATTATTAATTTATTGTTATTTTATTAATTGTTTAATTATTATTAGTTTATTATTCGTTTATTATATATTTATATATTTATTTATTAATTTGTTATATTTTTCTTTTTATATTATTAATTTATTATTATTAAATTATTAATTACTTATTTATTATATATTCATTGTATATTCATTATATATTCATTATTTATTTATTTATGGTTTATTATTTACAATTTTTTATTTTTTATTTATTAATTTACTATTAATTTTTTATTTATTTATCATATATTAATTTATTTTTTAATTTATTTATTATTTATACATTATTTATATAATATATGATATATATTATATATTATATATTATATATTGTTTATTATGTATTATGTATTATGTATTTTGTATTTTATATTATGTATTCTCTATTATATATTATATACTATATACTATTTAGTATTTAGTATTTTGTATTTAGTATTTTGTATTTAGTATTTAGTATATATCATTTAGTATTTAGTATTTAGTATTTAGTATTTAGTATTTATTATTTACAATTTATTATTTACTCTTTACTATTTTTTTACCATTTATTTACATATTATATATTTCTTTATTTGTTATTAATTTATATTCTATTTAATAATTAGTAATTATTAAATATTTATAATTATTTATTTATTATTTATTATTAATTATTGATTATTGATTATTGATTATTGATTATTGATTATTGATTAATCATTAATCATTGTTGATTAATAATTATATAATGTGTATCTATTTTTAATGTATTATTTGTTTTTTCAAATTAATATATATATATATATAAGTATATTAAATTCGATTTATTGACCACATCAAGCATCTACTAGAGTGCTAAATTATTTGGAGAATAAGCAAGAGGTAAGGGGTTCAAATCTCACCCAACGTAGAATTTATATATATGGCATGCACATGTACATAAACATGGGCTTGTGCATGGAGATGGGCATGAGCATGGTAATAATAAATAATAAATAAATAAATAAATAAATTATGAAAATAAACATAATTAATTAATTAATTAATTAAAGAACTAAAAAAATAACAATAAATAATAAATAATAATAAAAAGTGATTTAGCGATGGTTTAAACTGCCGTTAAAAACCCATCGTTGAATAGTTCTGCATTGGTTTTAAAAACCAACCCCTAATTGATTCCTGACACACGATTTAGAGAAGGTTTAAAACTCTACTAAATGAAAATTTTTTCATAGTGTTTCTACACTCATAAATCATGTGGATATTTGAGGAAAATTTGAAAGAGATCATTAATGATGATATTTAAGGAAACATTGAGGGAAATGTGTTCTCTAAAATATTAGTAGTTTTGAAGGAGGTCAAATGAATTTTGAGTTGTGTGGTAAATTGAAAATTGGATCTATGCTTTTTCCATGATTTTTAGAGGAACTATACCAATATAAAGGTGTATAGACTTACTAAGAAATGATAGATCCTATTACTAGAGAGAGAAATTGTTGATTTTTTTAAGAGATCATAGCATGTGTTTCCAACCTCGATTCTAATTGGTTTAAGAAGACGATGAGGAGAAAGAAGTGCTCTAAATAGAAATAAACAAGAAATAATGTTCCAAACTAAAGGAGTATCAGATGAATAAGGATCATATGACTGAGGTTCTTTAGATAGAGGATCATTGAAATAAGTTTCTTCATATAGAGGTGCATTATGTAGTCCGCATTAGACTGAGGAATGACTATCACACTTTCCTTGGTTTTATCAAACTAATCTTCAAGGATGAGGGATTGTTGTTTAGAAAGAAAAAAAGTAAAGGGAGTTTTGTTTTTAAACCTGATTTGGTATGATGTGTTTTTTAAAATGGTTGCAGGTTTTATCTTAACAACCTTACCTAGATTTCCCCTAATATAAAAATGAAGGAATAATATTGAGGAAAGTATTACATAAGAGAAATATTATGGAAAAATTGATCACCTAGATTATATACTCTTATTTTCTGTATCAGGTTCTCTCACATAAACCTATAGTTTTTTAATTAAGGGATATTTGTTTAAATATTCAAGTGATATTATTCTTCTCTCAATGAAAGTTTTCTAGGTTCTGTGATGAAAAAAATGAGTTTAAATGACCCATATGTTTTCCTTTTCATTTAATTATCAATTTTGGGAGAAAGAAAGTTCACACACATCTGGGAGAAATATATTTGGGTAAACATATTGAATTTGATGATGTATGAATATGTGTGAGGATATTAAAAACAAACACAAAGGGGATATTGTTAGTCCAAACAATGTTTGCTGCATTTGTTGTCAATGTGCTCAAATGAGATTGAAGAAGAAGTTACTTGGAGAAGTTTGAGAGAAGATATATTTATAAGTTTATAGAAACAATAATAATCTAGAAGATTCTTTGTATATATTCAATTTACTAAATATCATGAAGTTATTCATGATTCCTAGTCAAAGTAGTTTAGAGGAAGAATTTAGTGGAACATAGCGGATACTCTACTGAGGTTAACATAACGAATCTACAAGATAGAGATAATTTTTACAATGTTATAGTAATAAAATCATAGAGATATTATTGTATGAGGTTTGATCACAAAAGTTGTGATGAGACATTGAATTATTAGATAGATACTTTTTAACTCTAGCAGAAGAAGATCCTATCAGTTCATTGAACAAAGTGGCACCAAACGAAGTTAAGTTGTGAGAAAATTACGAGACTAATTCCAGAAAATCACACCAATCAGGAAAATAAATTAGAAGGATAATTTTAATTTCATATAATTAATATATATTAATTCTATCAAATAAAGAGATTTTATTCTCAACAAATGATGTTTCATAAGACAAACTCTCAAAATATCCATAAATCATAGAGAACAATGATCTACTAGATGGAAAATTGTGAGTCAATCGGATAGAGGTATCCCAAAAAAGTATAATTATACAAGTTTTTATCACACAAAGAATATATTTTTGGGTCCATCAGATGAATAAATATATCTATATACCATACGGATTCCACCAGAAATATTATTTATTATGAAAACTTATCTAACAGAGCTATAATTATGATTTTACACTAGACATAGGTTTGATGAACTTTTAAAAACATTGTAAAGTAATTAATTACAATGATGTTGAGATATTCTTTCATAATTTTTAAATATATCTAATATATAAGTAATATTTGAAAGAGATTATTAACACTGATATTTAAGGAAACATTGATGATGAATGCTAACTCTAGAGTTTTATTGGATTTAAAGATGGTTAATCAAAACATGAGTTGAATGGAAAATTCCAAAATAGAGTTGGGATTCCTTATTTATTTTTAGAGGATGTATAGTTTTATAAGGGGGTGCGGGTGTGGGTCATAGATAGTTAAAATGGAAAGAGGAGTAAATTTCCCTTGAAAAATTTAAGGTAAAACAATCCAATTTTAAAAACTTATTTATAAAATAATGATGAAATTAAACAAAATAATTAAAGATTAAAGTACAGAAAATATATTCGAATATAATAATAAAATAATAATAAGAATAAAACAATGATAGATTCCATAATAAATTGATTTTTTTGTTCCATTTGATGGATTAAAAAATTTAATAAAATAAAAATTGAAATCCAGAAATAATTGAAAATATGGAAATAAAATTAGATAAGGTTTTTGGTAAGAAATTTATAGAATAGTAGCCAATGGTAACCCTATATATCCCACCTCAATCCCTTAAGAATTTAGAGTATTATTCAATTGTATTTAATGGTGTCCAAGATACCAAAACCATATATTTATTTTTTTAGTAATAAACCACATATTATATACATTGTATCTTTAGTGGGCAATCTAGAAACTAAAAAATAATTGTCCCTCTCTATTTTAATGGAAATGGAAATAAAACCAAAGTCCTTAACTTTAAAGGTACTGAGAACCAAAATTAGAAGGAGGGTGATGAGAATATTTCTAGGAAGTAATAACTTTTTTGTAAAGTATCGATTATCTTAAAAAATTGATTGATTCTAGGTGATAATGAGAATTATATAAGATATTGATTTGGATAATAAAATTTAGTTCACACTTTAGGATGAGAAATAATATTTGGAAATGAGGGTACTTTGAGGGAGATTTGGTTATCGATTCACCTTGGCATTGGAGATTTATTATTAAGGTATTGTTTCCAAGGCCACTATGGTCTATTTTTATAGGCTTCTCATGCTTCAAAAATGTTCTAAAATCTATTAGGAATATTTAACTTGAATACATCCAAGTTTAATGTATTCTAACCATAATTTTTTTTACAAATCTCAATCCCTTTAAAAATAATCAACTCAACAAGTCGAAAGAAGTCATTAGTAATAATAATATTCCAAAATTATAGAGGAGATATTAGTATATTATCAATCATATTATTTTTGTATTTAAAACAATTTGTATAATTGAAACTCATTGAAAAATACTTATTAAAAACTCCAAAATAATATTGGAAAGATATCTCATAAAAAATCACATAAATTTATTCTATAAAAATCAATATTTCAAATTCAAACTCATTTCCATTTTAAAACATATTATAAAAAACATTAAATAAACTGTATTAAAAAAATACGTTTTAATATCTTTTTTAGACCACAACATGATTTTAGAAATTTTAAAATAAAAAAAATCAAAACAAAATAATAAATAGTGAATATTCTAAACATTTAATGAAACTTAATGTATAAATGAAGAACAAAATAAAACCATAAATAAAAGTGTTTAAAATAATGTAAAAATACTTCAAATATATTATATATCGTTAATAAAAATTTATAAAATCATTAAAATAATTTAGACAGATTATATTAGCATTAAACAAATCAAAATACTAAGAATATTTCAAAATAGAAACTAGATAAAATAAAAAACATTTTACCAATGTATGGGTCAAATACTCTGTTGTGTAAAGGTAAAACATAATTTAGTGACAATAGACAATGATAACCCAAACTTTTCAAAAAATATATAACATTTATAAAGGTAAAGAGGAAATTTCGTGTTCTAAGGTAGATATTCAATCTATATAAAGTTAAAATAGAGTTATGTAAGGGTGAAAAATAAAATTTATATGATATGTAAGGGTATAATAGAGTTTCGTAAAGGTATTGAAGAATTTATATAGCCTATTTAAGGGTATATCCACACATTTATAAAGGTAACTTAGAATTATAAAAAATCTTTCATAAGTGTAAAACTAGATTTATGTAGAGATAAAAAATGAATTCCATATGTTGTGTAAGGATAAAGAGAAAAAAATAATGCATTGTGTACGGGTGCATTTCATCTATGTAAGGGAAAGTATATTTTATAATAAACTATGTAAGGGTACATACTTATATGCATAAAGGTAGAATCAATGTTTTGAAAGGGTAAAAAAATATTATATATGATATGTAAAGGTAGACATAATTCATGTAAGGGTAGATATAATATTATAGGACTTTAGTAAGGGTAAGAGAAACATTTACTTAAAGGTAAAAATATAATTGTAAAGTGAATGTAAGGGTAAATAAAAATAAATAAAACTTATATAAAAGTAAATTTTTTTTAGAAAATTCATTTTTCATAAGATTCAAAAAATAATAATTATATAGACTAATAATAATAATAATAATGAAATAAAAATAACTAAAAAATTAAATTCAATAAGTAATAAAATTATTGATATAAACATTAATATATGTAATTATAAAAATAATAAATAAATAAAAATAATTTAACAAATAAATAAAAACAAAATATTATTTTTAATTATAAAAATAATAAAATAAATATAAATATATCAAATAAATAAAAAAATAATTACAAAATAAATAAAATTGGTTAAATGAGTCACTCTATAAATCTCCCCTTTTGATAATTACAGAAGAAAATAAAATTTTCAAAATTCCTCCCAATTAGAATTGATCAAAAATCTTAACATATGAAAATAATTTCTCTCAATTTTTGAAACAAATAATAAAAAATTATCAATTTTCCAAACACATTTTCTCTCAAAATATATTATTTTAATCCTTAAAAATTATAAAATTACTCTAAATTAAATAATTATATAAAAAATAGATAACTCTTTCTAAATTAATGCTTCTTAAGAAATTTATAAAAGGAAATATAAAAAAAATTAAAGGGATCATAGACATTAGGAATAAAATAAATAAATAAAATAATTAGAAAAATAGATATTTTGAAAGATCATTTTCATCACTAAGGATTAGTAAATCTGGTTTTAATAAACCATATAAAATTACTCGAGTGTGTCAAACCAGAAGTTCGGTATATCCCACTCACCATGCTTGTGATGAAGAAAGGGATGACTAACCCAATCAAGTATTATTGGTATAAACACCTAGAAGAATGTATTTAAATACCACATTCACTTGTTTTTATAAAGACATGAATGTTTTTCTTGGATTATCATTCTCACAAAAGTTTTTCCAAAATTATGAAAAACTTTGGGAAATTTATTTTTTAATATAATGAAATTTTAAATCTATTATGGAAAAAAAAATTAAAAAAAATAAAAGAAACACTCCTCAATAATTCCAAGTAATTAAAATAATTTTGAAAAAAATTAAAAAGAAAAATATAATAAAATTTGAAAATGATAAGAAAATAAATTTATAAAAATAAGAAAATAAAATTTTAAAAAAAAGTAATTTCCAGAAAATCTCAAATAATATAATAATTATAGAGATTGAAAAGTTAAAATATCATAAAAAACAAGAGGAAAAAATTAATGTTTAAAAAAGAAAATTTGGAAAGATAAAATCTAAAAATGTATCCTCTCCTATTTCAAGAAATAAAGAAAATATGAGGGAATAAATTGTGAAAAAATATTTAAGATATAAATTAAAATAAAAAAAACAAAGAACCCTATTCTTATGAAGATCAAGATTGATGTTCAAATATTATCTGGGAATGAAAGAGTAAAACTCTCCCTCACTGGGAGAATAAACATAAACTTAAGGTGTCAAAGAGTTGATCAATTGCTACAAGAGGTTAAAACACTATTTTTTAAGAGAATCCAACAATTTATGAAGCAATTTGGTTTAGTTGCCAAGCCCTATAAGAAATAATTTAGAGGTTCCTTATGGTATCCTTGATGTTCTGTCAACATCAGCACAAGATGTTTTGGGCATGATATCAAATTTCTTTTCAGAAATGTTGGATAATGAGAATTTTTTAAAACAAATTTGTTTAGAATTTTGAGATATATTAGAATAAATATTAACTAATTTAGGCAATATATATCTAGGGTTTTTTAATTACACTAATATATAATATTAGCACTTTTACAACAATACTTATAAAATTTATTTTGGGAAATTCCTTTTACAAAAGAAGTTGTTTTTGAAGAAATTATATCATCTTCTAAAAATACAAAACCATGATTATTTATTATAATTAATTGAGAAGAAAGAATCATATTAATAGTTCAATAACCTTGGGTGAATTTTGAAATAGATATTTTTCAATCCTTGATTTATTTTTTCAAAACATCTATATTAGTTTTATTTTTTAATTTCAAAATGAAATCATTATATTCCTTTAAAAGTGGATCTTTTTCATTATAAATAAGATTTTTCCATTAATAAAACATTTATATTTCTTGAAATATTATCATATTTTGAAATAATTTCTTATAAAAATTTACAATTTCCTTATTAGATGAAAAGGAGTTTGAAGAAGAGAATGAATGAGTGGGGGAAGAGGAAAGAGAAGGATAATGGGAACTAACCTCTTCACCTACCACAAGTTAATCCATGAGAAATTTAAGAGTTGAGATTATAGTTTTATAATTTCACATTTAATCACCTCTAGTACTCCATGTCGATACTTTTAGAGCCTTCTTAAAATTCTCCTTATGTTTGAACATTTTATTCAAGGGAAAATCTAGCTTTATCTGGGCCTTCTTTTCACAACTGAAGTGCATTAATTATACAAATTAAATTCAATATTTATTTATGGAACATTGATTAATATCATCATCACCGTCACTTTTGAAAGATTTTTCATTAATTTTATTAAATTTGATGGTTACTTCTATCTCTTTGGATTCCATGGATTCTTTTGTACCTTGACAATATATTTCTAAAAGATTCCAAATTTTAGGATTCATTTTGAATAATTAAATAAAATATAGTTAATTTATATTTAAGCCACAACATAAAATATTCCTATCATTTATATCATGTTTAAAAAGTTTTATTTCATTTGTAGTCCAATTTTACTTTTAAATGTTTTAATTTTTAAAACCATGTCTACCAATTCTATAATTATGATAACTAATACTACTATAAAAGGTATAAATTCTATTATTAAAATAGTAATAATAAATGTCGTAAAAAATAAGTGATTCTAAAAAACATTCCATTAAGAAATCAATCTTTGAAATCAATTAGGATTAAAAAATGAAAATAAACACAAATTTGAAATCAAGAAGATTTATGATAAAAACACAATATACACATTTGATACCAAATGATGGTATCAAAATAAAATACATTTACAAAAAATATTAAAATAAGGGAAAATTTAACCTTTTATACCAAATGTGAGTAATATATTGGTAAAATGAAAAGAAGGGGTGAATTTACCTTTAAAAGCATAAAGGAAAACAACATAATTTTAAAATATTATTTATAAAATATTTAGGAAATTAAACAAAAGAAACAAAGTTGAAATCACAAAGGTATATTAAAATATATTAATAAAATAATAGAAGGAATAAAATTAAGGGTGATTTGATAATAAATTGATTAAGTTAATTATATGAATGATTAAACAATTTAATAAAAGTATGATTAGAAGTGATAAATAATTGAATATACAGAAAGTAAATGAGACAATATATTTAGTAAGGAATCTTGGAAATAGTACACCAAGGGAACCCTTATGTCTCGCACCTCAATCCCTTGGGGATTTAATGTATTGGTTCCTTGGATTTAATGGTAGTCGAGATACCAAACTATCCCTTACTTTTTTGGTTATATCAAGAAAATCAATACAATAGAAACTATCTCTTTAATGAAAATTCTAAAAAACAAAAAATAACAGTACGTTGACTTTTTATGATAAATTTAAATAAAACCCAAGTCCCTCATTTTAATATTAGTGATCACCAATATTAGAAAGAGGAATATTAGAGGATTTCAAGGAAGCAATCACTTTTTAGTATAGCCTAAATTATCTCAAATAATATGATGAATTCTATGAGAGAATGAGAATTATAGAAGTGTGTTATTTTTATATTACAACTTATATCACACTATAGAATGAGAATTAATATTTAGACATTAGAGAACATTGAGAGATATTTGGTGATTGATTCATGTTGGCGTTGGAGAATGAGTGTTAAGGCATTATTATAAAGGACACCAAGGTCTCTATTTATAAGATTCTTATCCTTCAATATTGTTTTATAATTCATTAAGATTTTTTAACATGAATATTTCTAAGTTTAATTTTTTTTGACCATTATTTTTCTAATCCCACTCAATCCATATAAAATTAATTAGCTCTATAAGTACAAGGAAATCGTTAAGTAATTAATTTTAAAACAGTAATAATAATATTATAGAATTATCAAGGGGATATAAATATATTATCGATAATATTATCCTTCAAATTTAAAACTATTTAAAAAAATTAAACTCATATAAAAATACTCACTAGAAACTAAATAATAATAAGTTAATGATATCTCATAAAAATTCACATAGATTCATTCTATAATATTCAGTAAATTAAATCCAAACTTCTTTGCATTTTTAAAAACGTAACAATATAAATCATTAAATAATCTATATTAAAAAAATTACAATTTTGAATGTTTTTTAGACTACAACATTATTTTGAAAACAATAAATTCAAATAAATAAAATCAAAATAATAAATATGAAATATTTGAATCATTTACTACAAGTTCTTGAATAAATTAATAAAAAAAATAAATCTTCAAATATAATTGTTTAAAAAATGTAAAAATGCATCCTATAGAATCTATGTCAATAATAGAAATTTATAAAATAATTAAAACAATTTAAACACTTGATATTAGCATAAAACAAATCAAAATACAATGAATATCCAGATATGGGGTAAATTGGAGAAAATCATAATTGTATACCTACATAAGGTTTAAATACAATGCTAGCTAAAGGTAAAACATAATTTGTAAACAATACATAAAGGTAACCCAAACATTTCACAAAATATATATCAAGTGTAAAGGTAAATAGAAAGTTAATCCATTGTGTAATGGCAATTATCCATACTATGTAATGTTAAAATAGATTTATGTAGGGGTAAAAAAATTGTATACACTACATAAGGGTATATTATATTTGTGTAAAAGTAAAGAAAGAATTTATATATCCAATGTAAGGGTATATTCATGAATGTGTAATAGTAACTCAGAATTAATAAATCATGTGTAAGGGTGAATCCCAATATACATAGTGGTAAAAAATAATTCCATATATTGTGTATAGGTAATTAAAATACATATACTATATAAGGTAACATTTTAGCTAAATAAGGGTAATATTATTTTATAACATGTGGTAAAAGGGTACATTCTTACATGTGTAAAGGTAGAATCAATGTTCTGTAAGGGTAAACATAGAATTACATATGATGTGTAAAGGTATAAATAAGTTGTGTAAGGGTAGATAGAAGATTATATAGCTTGTGTAAGACTATGAGAAAAGATTATGTAATGGTAAAAACATAATTGCAAATCTCATGTAAGGGTAAGGAAAAATTAATAAAACTGATGTAAAGGTAAAAAATAACTTCATAAAATTAATTTTTCACAATATTTAACCAAAACTAATTATATATAATAATAATAATAATAATAAATCAAATATAACTAAAAAATTAAATTTAGTAAATAGTTAAATTATAAATAAAAACAATAATATATGTAGTTATCACATTTTTAAATAAATAAAAACAAAATGATAAATAAATTAATACAAAATAATTTTTTAAATTATCAAAATAATAAAAGGTAAATAAAAATATTAAATAAATAAATAATATATATATAAATAAATAAAATAATATATTTAATTATCAAAGATATATAAGTGTTTTAAGTAAACACTCCAATAACAGGCTCATTGAGACACAACTGCTATTATTTTTGGAGAGTGAAATTGATAATAGTTTTTAGAAATTAAAGTGGGTGATTAAAACCAATATTCTACATGGTTTAAGAAGAGGAAAATAAGATAGAATTTATTTGGATAGAAATCCATTGGAAAAAAATGTACGAGACAGAGGGAGTATTAGATGAATGTGTTTCGAACCTAGGTTCTTCAAACATAAGAGCTTTATACCATGGTTCACCGGATAAAGGTGAATCACGAAGAGGACATAGAACTAAGGATAATCAATCATAATATATCATATATAGAATCATTATATTAATATTTACTGATGAGGTTTGATTATATCCATGTATTTCAATATCAGGAGTGAGTTTTGATACCAGTAGTCTTTTTAGAGTGTTGTTGAATATATTGAAGTAGTTGAAAACATGAAAAGGTGATCCAACATTATTTTGGAGTAATAACATATGAATAAAAATATATTTCTAAGTTATACCAGCAATGAATATGTATGATCTTGTAGCTAGGGTATAACCAGTTATTAAATGAGCTCATTACTTGTGGGGCATAACTAGTCATGAAGGAGAGGAGAAAAGAAGGATTGTTGGGGTGTATAACAAACTAAAATCGAAGAGTTGGTCATTGTGGGGTAGAACCAAGGTCATATTTGAGAAATGATTACTAGGGTGTAGAAATAGTTGATTAATTTTCATTTATAATCCATAATAAGTTAGTAACAAATCCATGTTTTAGGGAATAACCAACATGGAAAAGAGTGGTTATTTGTACAAAAACTTGTACAAAGTTTATGTGGATCTCTCTCTTTATATTTACTATATATGAGGTGAGTTTGAGATATATATTTGAGTGGATCAAAACTCTAAAAAAAATAAAGGCTTAGTATTTTTGATGAATTTATAAAATAAATGGATCACTAATTTACTCCATACCCTTTAAATTCTCTCAGACTAATCTAGAAACTTCATAGGGGTCTATAGTTGTTACACATTCTAGTTAAACTTGTCTCCAAACCATGTGATGTGATCATACTTATAAAATCATAAAATTATTTTTCCCCATTTTTGAATTTACCCTTAATAACTCCTCTCCCTTATTCATCTCCCACACCCAATTCATGCCTCTTCCATCTATTATCCTCAAATAAAAGGTTATTATATGTGATTTATTCATTATTTGAGGCTGGTTTTTCAAGGTGGTCTCCTATTTATCTCATCATATATTTACACCGAACTCTTCTCTCTTATTATTCCCTTATTGGTGATGTAGGTGTATTCTTATCTAAACTTTTATTTTGGGGTTTCATGGTTTTAGGGTTTGATTTTATTCTCTAGGTTTTTCCTTGTCTCCTCACAGGATATTATCAACTCACACATTTAATGTAATTTTTTAAGGTAGGTTTACTACATGTTCTAATATTTAATTCAAGAAATATTTTTTTTCTTAAAAAATATGTTTTGGATATATAATGATATTATTACTTGATTTTATAGTACCTTTAGGAAGAAAACCAGTTCTTCACTTGGTTTCTAATTAATTTGAAGGATTATCTCAATTAAACATATTGTAAAAATCCATATTAATTTAATCATGCTCAAAAAATGTCTGATAACATGAACGAATGAATTTTATTAAATTATTATGGAACAATTAAAGGTGATTTTTTTCATTATAATAATTTTACAAAGGTTAAATTAAGTTTAAGCGTGTGATTTATCCACACAAAAATGTGTTTTCAAACATTTTGAATATTTTAAATACCTTATAATATTATTTAACTGGTTTTAAAGTTTATTTTTTAATATTTAATTTTAAATAATTATTTTGTGGCCAATTCATAACTATTTAAAGAGTATTTTCATGGTGAATCTACAGACTTAGGTTTTTCCTCTTACCTTTTTGTTTTTAAAGAACGAAATTTTCCTTGTTATAGGGAACATTTTTATATTTCTATACTTTATGAATAAGGTTTCGTTCCATGAAAAGTGCTCAGGGGTGATCCTTTGTTTTCTATTCTAGTTTCATTCAATTAGATATTTTTACTTGTGTGTGTGTGTTTATATTTATACCATTTATTTTTTCTATTCAAATTGGATTAGATACATTTTATATATCTTGGAAACCAAGATTAACTAGGGTAATTTCTGAGAGCAAATGTTTCACTAGTTTAGTATTACGCTCTAGAGAGTAGCCCTGGATATGGATTTCACCTTAGTATTGGAGTTTTCCTCATGGTTTAGGAGTGGTAGGGTATGATCGAGTGTTAGGATTCATGAATTAATTGATGTGTGTGGATATGATATATCTTTTTTAGTATTATTCTATATGTTCCCTAAAGCTCTTATGTATTCCCACTATCATTGCTATTTAGTTATATTATATTGGTTACATTTCATTTATTTTTATGGTATTATATTATCCATTATTTACCATTTCCATTGTCTCATTATTGCTCTCATTATTATAAACGTAATTTATCCTTATTTCGATTTTACTCATTATGTTAAAAATAAATAAGTAATTTAACATTTTAGAAAAATGGTTTGGAACTCCCCATCTATTTTTATATCTGAGTATCATTCAATGGAAGTTTTTAAAACATCCACTTTTCTCATTTAACTTACCATGTAAAACCTCTTCTAAATGAAAAAATTTAATATCCTAAATGATACTAATTAAAAAGATAAACAATGATTTATTGGTTTAAAATTTTAAAAAAGAAAATTTATATTTCTAAATTGTATTTAGAACATGCATGGAATAAATATTTGTCTAAATTTATGCATGGGGTTTAGTTTTGATATACCTAATGGTATTTTTTCACACACCTATTTATATATTAGGATCTGGTCTAACTCATGGTTTCTCAAGGAGAATCTGATTTTTTGGGATTAGAGAGTGACCAAGGAAGCCACTTGGAGATCTGGTTGGGAATTTTGTTTTATTTTTTTTATATTTTAGGTGTATTATCTAAGTAAAATATCTTCATAAGATATATTTTTTTAGTTTTATGTATCAATTTTTATTTTTAGTTTTATTTACCTGATCGGGGTTGATAGTCTTACTATGTTTAGGCTATATTTGATTGTTCTTATTTATAAAACTATTTTTCCATTTTTTTCATGGACCTATGATGTATGGATTGGTCATACTGGATTTATAAGGTGAATTATATGTTAAAATTTATTTTTTATGTAAAAACATCCCTATCATGGTCAATTGGATTCCCATTGTACTTTTCTCCTACCTGTAGGGATCATGAACACCCCTAAAGTCATGTCACATGCTGGATTGGGTGCCCGATTTAGAGGTGACCTAGATTGGTTAATGAAAAACTGATATCATAACATATATTCTAAAAAATATCTAGGCTCAGGAGATCCCATTTTTATTTAGTAAGTAATGGTAAATTAGAGTTAATACTATCCTAACTTGGGATGTAAGTATGAAGAAATTTTTAAAAAACACTTTTAGTATAGAACCTTGAGTTATTATAGGATGTAGGGATATAGGTCTTTAATTGTGTGTTTCCTTCATTAAGGACTGGTATATATGTATTTTTATTGACATTTTTTTTATTTCATTGAATATTACATGATTTTTTAGTTGTAAATATTGGATTCTGAGACTCTTTAATTTATTTCTGGCATGTTGTGTTCTGTATTAATGGTTTTCAAAATTATAATGATGGTATATGGATTGTTTAAAGTATTCTTGTGTTTTAGGGGATGATAATATGAGTTGAACTAGTTGTTCATAGTGAGCTCACATGGTCTTGCGAACCATGTGGAGCCTGAGTACATGGTTCAATATATCTCTTAATAGAATCTATATAGATGACTCACTGTAGGCCGAACCATAAATATGGTTCATGCATGACCATTAGTACATCTTATTTAATATTTATTTTTGTGTTATTTATTGATCAATTTTCATTGATTTTAATATGATTTTGAAGGGGTGTTTGAATTTTTCAATGGTTATTTCTAGTTCTAAAATTAATAAAGAAACTTTTTAAAATTAGGTGAAGTGGATTTTGTTCTAAAAATCATTAATGGGATTCATTGTGTAAATATGGTTTTACAAGTAAAATGTGATATTTATAGATTTTATAAGATTTTTTATATAATGAATTAAAATTGAATCGAAATTTAGAAATGCATAAATTATTTTAATAATGAATTTTTAAAAAAATTAAAATTATTTCTAATTAATGTTTTAATATTTTAAAAACTGAGATATGGGATTTTAAAACAGTTTGAAAAGAGATATTTTCAAATCAATTAAGTGTTGTAGATTTTATATTTTGGTACATTATTCTATCATGAGAATCAATTTTAGTTTGGTGTGGACTAAGTCTAGGTGAATAATGATTCATTTTGTTTTTTATTATTATTTAGAATATTCCTCGATCATGTCTCGATGGATTTTGAAGGGAAATGTTGCAGGTGGTTCTCTATGAGTGAAACCATAAATAGATTAACCTAGATATTTTCTTCTAGAGTTTTTTAGTTTCATACTTATCTATTTTATGATTATTCAGATCCTTATGAATTGGAATGATGGATATAGATTATTGAAAGGGTTTTTGGTCTTCTTGAGCTTCCTCATCCTCGAATGTTCAAGTTTTCTACCTTAGTGCTTGATGGTATCATTTAGAAGTAGTGTAAGTCTAATATTATAGATAATACATGAGAGAACCATTCATGGGATTTTTTTGAGGCCTTGTTCATCCAATTATATTTCATTAAGGCTATGAGGGTGGAAAAGTTAATGGATTTATACTAACTTCAATAAGGTGATTGATTGGTGTTGGATTCTATTTTCCAGTTCATTAACCTAGTCCCCAATCTCCTAGAGTTTTCCTTGGATGATTCCTTGAAGAACAATTTTTTTGAAATAGGATTCTATCTTGAACTTTATGTTAAGGTATTATAATTTATTTTAACCTCGTATGTAGAAGTGGTAAGGCGGGTGGTTCATATTGGGTCATTCTTAACAAGGGTTCTTGAGGTGAGGGATACACATTATTCTTGGAAGTGAAGAAGGGAATCCTAGTAACGAAAAAGATAAATGGTCCATGTATGAGTAGGATGTTTGTGGTATCATGATTCCTTATTGTATATATTTATTAGAGTCATTTGGGGGTAGGAAAATAGTGTAACATCAGTATAGAAAGATGAGTCAAATGTAGCCCTTGTGCCAAAAATCTCTAAAGACCTATCATGGATGTGTATAACAGGGTCATATATAAATGTTTTTTAATGGTTACATGTGTAAAATTACTAGATATATATCTGCCCCTTGTAAGGATTCCCATGTCTTACCTATTGAACCTAATCTCAACCAAGTGGTTTATCAAGGATTTCTTCATTCTTCTTTATTCATTTCGACCATTTTGTATCACTTGTTTTTTTATTTGAGGTTATAATGATTCTTACACTTTTGGATTTTGAGGATATATTTAAACACATTGGGATTAGTTCCCTATTATGTGAATATTATATTAATGATGGTTATTTTTGGGAATTTTTCATTCCATTAGTGGTTTCTTCTAGTTGTGTGTCAGATTATTTAGTGTTTTCAATTACCTCTAGGGGATAGGTCTTTTGGAGATTTATAATATTTTGGGGTTTCCAACATGGTTTTTATAACCTTGGTTACTTTGGGGATTCATTTTATAGTCCTTTATGTATGCCTAGTGGGTTTTTAATATCAGATAGCATCTTAGGGTTTGAATCACAAGTTTTCATGGTGTTCTATGATTTTTAAAACTTGGTTATATTTGATGAGGTTAAATCATACCCTATCTATTGACTATATAGTTCTAATAAAGCTTTATATGGGGAAATAATTACATTTTTGTTAATTTTCTTTACCCAACATTTATTTTCTTCCTTATTTTATTTATTTTATGATTTTTTATCTTTTACTCAATTTTTTTGTCTAATATATTCAACATTTTGGAATTTTTGAGTTTATATGAAGGGAGTACAGTTGGTGAATGGTTAGTAATAACCATGTGGAAATCATATGAAGGGAATATAGTTTTTAACAAAGATATTTATTATTATAAAATTATCTTTCAAATTATTCGTCCAAAACATGTGGGTGATCAGGTGTGTATAGTGTGGGGTGTACAGTTGGCTCATGGTTTAGTAAAATTTTCCACCAAACCATGATACCTTCTTAGACTGTTAAAATATTAAAATTATTGTTCTTACATTACGATAATTTTACTCGTAACCTCTAATACTCTCCCTAATTATAATCACACACATAGTTCCCAACCCCTCCCTCTATTCTCCTCCCTTTCATGGTGGTTCCATGTGGTTTCTTCATGATTTGATGTTGATTCATCAAGGTGATACCTCTTTATCTCCTACTCTCTTCACTTCCTACTTATCAAATCTTATTAATTCCCTAGTGTGGTCCAAATAAAGTATGGTTATTCATGTATTAACTTTTAATTTTGGGTTTCTTGGTTTTAGGGTTTCATTTGGTACTCTAGGGTTCTTTCTTGCCTATTTGTTATAGACTATCACCTCACACTTCAAACGAGATTATTTAATTTATATTTACATCATGTTTAAATATTTAATTCTAGAACCATTGATTTTTGTTTCTTCAAATCCATCATTTTGATACCTAATGATAGTATTACATGAGTGTGAAAAAAAGTTGGAAGAAAACTAGGTTTTCACTTAGTTTTCATTGAATGTAAAGGATTATCTCTATTTAAATTTATAGTGAAAATATATTTTCACTAAATATTGAACACAAAATGACTAATAAAATGTATAAATATATTTTATAAAATAATTTTACAACCTCTATAAGTGTTTTGATCTAAACACTAATTTTACAAAGGTTTTCTATAGTTTAATAGTTTAATTTGTTCTCAAAAATTGTGTTTTCAAATGTATAGAATTTTTTAAATAACATATAATGATAGGTAACTAGTTTTAAAATTTATTTTATAATATTAAATTTTAAATATTGATCGTGAGTCCCATTTGGAACTTCTAAAAGAGTATTTTCTAAGATAAAATACACCCTTGGGACATTCCCCATACCTTGTTTGTTTTAAAATAATGAAATTTTCCATGGTATAAGAAATTGTTTCATATTATTATGATTGATTAATATAGGGTTGTTATGTGAAGGGTTCTCATGGATGAGGAATTTTTTATGATTAAAATTTTGTGTAATTACATGTGTGTGTGTTTATATTTATACCATTTCTTATTACTATTTAAATTGGTACACCTCTATTTTAGATATCATAAAAATCCATAGTATCTGGTTGAATTTATGATATAATCTGTTGAACTAGTTTAGGATTACACTCTTTCTAGTGGCCATTACTATGGATTTTTCCCACCAATCAGAGTTTTACCCTTGGTTATTCCAAGTAGGGTATGAATGAGTGTTAGGGAGGTTGAATTATATAAGGCATGTTGTATGATAGATCTTGTTTGATATTTTTATAAATATTCCCCAGAGATCCTAGTTATTCCCATAATCATTAGTACATGGTTATATTATATTGGGTATATTTACTTTATTTCTAGGTTAGTATATTATCCATTATTTCCCATCTCCCTTATATTATTTTTTTTCACAATTACTATTATGATTTCCATTTGTTTCTAATTTACTCTTTTTGTTAAAGATAAATTGGTGCTTTAATGATTTAAGAAAAATAGGTGGGAAATCTTCTATTGTGTTTTTTATGTTTGAGTATATTTGAAAGGAATTTTCAAATAACACCAATTTTCTCATTTATTTTCAATAGTTACCCAATCCCTTTACAAATATTAATAAATTATTTTGAATAAAAATATCCATTAAATTCATCCAAATGATTGAAATTCCTAGTATATTTGGAAGACTAGGTTTTTAATAAATCAAGACTATAAAAAACATATAATACTTATTTTATTCTCCTTAATGAGATCCTAAATCCATGTGATCTCCTAAAACTACATAAGATAAATTTGGGAATACATAAAATAAAATGGTGAGTTATAAATCTCAGCGAGGGAGTAATCATGATAATAACGCATAACATGTGATTCAAATGACATAATATGATATCATAAAATAGAGTGATCATGATAAATAAAATTGGAGTATAAAATAAAGAAAATGGTATTATATGATCATGGTAACTTGTCAAAGTGATTTCATCATAAAACATGACATGAACATAAGTCATGGCTATCTAAAAAGATAAAATCGCATTGTGGACAAAGTCTCGTCATGGATTAGGTTCACTCCCTAATCCCATACATAATGTCTCATTAAAAAAACATTACTCAAAACATTGTATTGATATCTAGGCATAACTATAATAACATGTACATTATTATGTGTTCCATGAAATCAAATCTATCTTAAGCCATAAACATACAAATTACCCATGTAAAGAAATGAATTTCCATTGAGAAAAAAACTTATGATGTATATTACCCCATTAAATGAAGGTATAATAAGATATTTATATATTTAAGAGACATATAAATATAATTTAGGATCATTTAATAACATAAAACTGAGATATAATTTTATTTAAAGAGATAAAGTCCCTAACATAATGAAAAAGGGTGAATCACTGAGATCCCTTAACTTGTGTTCTAGAATATCTCTACACTTCCAGTTAACATCCTACATAATCAAATTATATTAATTAATTAATTAATTAAATTTTACATGTATATATTTTTACAATAATTTTATTATGTTCATTTTTAACCATTTAAATGAGACATAATTTTTTTATTTTTTTTGTTTTGGGATCATTAATTTCATGGTTCCAATGTTGGATCACTTATGGAAAATTATTGATGTTCTTTTAAAATGGGAATATAACCCTAAAAGTTAAATTATATTTTATTATTTTACTTCTGTAAATTTATATTGTCCCAAAACCCTATATTCCTTTTAACATAGTGATAATTCTTTTAGTAAAATTATTGACGTTATATAGTTTTTTAATTTAGGCAATTTAACCAACCATCCTGAACTAGTTTCATTTTATTTAATATTATTCCCATATATTCATTATATAATATAATAAAAATGTATAATATAAATAATTAGTTCCTTTTTAACCAAAATAAGTGAATTTCAACCTTCTATAAAGGTGGTATTAGAAAATTAAAACTCGTTATCCATGAAGGCGGTGAACCGATATAATATGGACAATGGTTTTGTTTTTTGAATAAGAGGAGATAAAAAGGGATTTATGGTATATATTCCATTAAAAATATAAAATTAAATTACATATATGATAATTTAGGTAATTATTACAAGTTTTATGAGGTAGGAAAGGAGAATATTGAAGAAGAAATTAATTTAGAATTGGAAATTTCAGAATATTACATCTTAATTGTAACCTCCTTGAAATACTCCTTAAGGAACTTATAAGTGGTATGTAGTGACAGTATTTGAACTATGAAATGTGTTATGGTTTAGGATGATTTTTTTGGTATAAATTGGAAAAAATTCAAAGGATTATTATGTGTGAGGAGAAGGGATTGTGATGGGTGGTATTTACAAGGGGAGGTAAGGGTTGTTTTTTTATATTATAATAGTTAGTTTATTATTTTGGCCCAATAATATGAATATTATTTATTATTATGACTTTATATACTAAATAGTTTATTTTTAATTGAATTATTTTATGCTTACATCATCATTTAATCAAAAAACAATGTATTTAGCTTATAATGTTAAATGTCGTATTTTACCGTATTTCACTATTCACCTAAAATTCAACTATTTTAGAAAAAAAATCACCCTTACCCTTTTTTATGTGTATATTTATAAAATGAAATCCATTTTACTAAAATAATTTTCTAAATATGATAAATTTAATTATTAAATAAAATTCGCATTTATTTGAAAAATATCAATTTTAATATTATGATCGATTTATGACCCTTTGAAAAATTATTTATGGTCTCATAAAAGAACATTTTTTTTAATATAACACAATATCAAATTATAAAATATTTAAAATAATTATATTTATTATAAAAATGTTATTAAAACATTTATCTTTTACAGAAATACAAAAACATGATTTATTATTTTTTAAAAATTTATTTACTTCTACCATGATATAAATATATCATATTTTCATTTTAAAAGATACCTAAATATTATTTTATAATTAAATAGGCGTGGATACTATTTTAACAATATGATTAATATTCCTAGTGGTCATATTACAATTAAAACATCTATCTTACTATTCCAATGATGAGATTATTATTTCAACGGTTAGATTTGTAATGGTCATATGGGATCCCTAATTCATATAAAACCATCATTTTTCATTAATTCCTCATTCAACAATATTCCCCTCATCGGTATATATTTTATATCCAAAATTCATATTTGATTACCAACATTCTCTTTCATTTCTATAGTGTTGTTCATGAGTGCATTTATTCTGGTGGATCGAGGAGATCCATGTATTCTTATTTTAGTCATCTTGTTTTCTATTTTCTATCACTGTGATACTTTAAAATATTATGGCCATTTTTATTCTATAAATGTAATGTTCAAATTATTATAATAAATTATAGTTGGTTTTATCATGTGGTTCATGCATATTATACTACATTACTTAATATGTCACAATTATAAGAAGAAAATTCCATTAGTCAAATTCCAGGTCATTACATCCTCCCCCCCTTAAGAAATTTCTCCCTTGAAATTTCATTTTAAAAACTAAGGTGAAAACATGGGAAGGTACTTATACATCAGTTTTTCCTCCAGATCCCAAGTCATCTCCTTATACTTATGGTTTCTCTATAGTACTTTGACTAGGTATGGTGTCCTGTTGTGTATAACTTTATCTCTATTTTCCATTATATTCACTAACTACTCCTCATAAGATATATCATTGTATAGCTCTGCCACCTCTAAATTCAATATATTTGAGTTATATGTTATGTAATTACTCGAGAGGGATATGTGGAATACATTGTGTACTTGAGACAGAGTTAGTGGGAGTGCCATCCAATAAACCACAAAATTCATGAAATCAATAACATAAAAGGGGATGATGTACCTGTGACTTAGATTTCCCTTATTTCCAAATATCATAACTCCCTTACATGGAGATATGTTGAGGAAAACCTTATCTCTAACCTCAAAATCTATGTCGCATTGATTATGGCCAATATAGCTCTTATGTTGACTTTGAGTAGCCCCAATGTGATGTTGGATGGTCTTGAACTTTTCTACCAATTCCCCAAATATTTTAGAACCTAGTAGCTTGTGTTCACCAACATAATCCCAACATGCATGTGTTATATATCTCTTCTCATAAAGGTATTTATATAGATCCATTTAGATAATTGAGTGAAAGTTATTATTGTAATGAGAACTCAACCAAAGTAATATATTGATCCATCCTTTATTGAATTCCATCGATTATGTTCTCAATATGTATTTTAGTGTCTAGATATTCCACTCATATTTTCCATCAATTTCGGGGTGATAATATATACTAAATCTCAACTCATTTTTTATATAATTTTGGGGATTATTGTACAAATTAGAGGTAAATATCACATCTTGGTTATATAAAATCAATAATGGTGTTCCATGCAGCCTCACTACTTTTCTAATTTACATCCTTGCATTTTGATTGAGTAATAAGTCATATAAAATTTCAACAAAGTAAGAAATATTCATAAGACAATCAGCCATGACCCATATATAATCATTTCCTATTTAAGTCTTTAGAAGACCAATGACCAATCCCATGGTGGTTTTTTCCTATTTCCATGTGGGTATGGGTAATGGTTGCATTACTCTCTTCAATTTTTTTCATTCGTCATTTACCTTATAACATAATAGTAATTTTGATGTATATTATAAAATATCCTTATTCATATTTTCTCACTAATAGTGATCTTGGAGATCTTGATACATCTTCATTATCCCTGGTTGGATGGAGAAGGTTGAGCTATATGCATCATTCAAAAACTCCTTTATCTCAATTTTTTATGGTATATATACTCATGACCCAAACCTTGAAACTCTTTATTCATCATTTTTAACTCTAATGGTTTTACTTTTCTTATAAATTCAAACTTCTTCTATATTTCTGCAACATCTCATAGAGAATCCTTTATCTTCTCTAGAAGGGATGGTTGAGTAATAATTTGAGAAATGAATTATGATGTTCTTTTTTTATGATTACCATATCTATCCTCTAAAAGTCTAAGAATATGGGATCCTTATCAATTCTCATCATTGATAAGGTTGTCATATTCTTTATAATTAGAGCATCTTCTACTTTATTTTATTTCCTGGGATGGTAGTGGATTGAGTATTCATAGTCCTTGATCCACTTTAACTATCTTCAATGGTGTATATTAAGCCCCTTCTATGTGAATATATACTTGAGTCTCTTATGATCTATAAATATTTCAAACTTCTCCACATAGAGATAATATTGGAATATTTTCAAAATGAATATCACTACAGTCAACTCCAGATAATGAATTCTATTGTTATACTCTTATACATTCAACTTTATCACGGCATGGGTTATCACTTTTTTAATCTTCATTATTACACTATCCAAGTCCTTCTTTAAAGAACTACTATACAATATGAAAAGTTCACCACTTGAGGGAAATGTGAGAAATAGTGTAGTGGTAAGCCTATTTCCAATTACTTGAATATATCTTCACATTCATCAGTATAGGAAATCTTTACTCCTTTTTGAGTCAACATGGTTATAGGGTTTAAAAATAGTTATAAGTTTCTCAAAATTCATCGATGATACCCAAATATCCTAGAGAAAATATGGATCTCCAGTACATATGTTATTCTAGGTGACTCCTTAATTGAAAAAATATTATAAGGTTCTATAGATATCATTTTTCTTGTGATAACATTCCCCAATAATGATACATCCTCCATCCATAACAAACATTTTCTATACTTTTCCTTTAGATTTTATTTTTTCAAATTCTTTAGAATAGTATTAAAATAATCATGATTCTCATCCATGTTTATAGAGTATAATACCATTTAATCTATAAAAATAACCAAAAAAATCTAATATAATATCTAAAAAATCTATAAATTAATTCCATAAATATTATCGGAGTATTAGTGAGTTTGAATTACCTTTCTATGAACTCATAGTTTTCATACCTTATTCGAAATAAATTCTTGGGAATACATTATTTATTTACCTTTAATTGGTGATATCCTGAAATTTTTTTACCTTAGATACATAATAGGTTTCATGTAGTTGATCGAACAATATATTTATATGTGGTATTAGATACTTGTTTTTTATCATAATTTTTTTGAGTTCATGGTAATCTATGAAGATGAGAATTGAACCTTTCTTATTCATGATAAAGAGGACCAAAACACCCCATGGCGAAGCACAAAAGTTTATAAAACCCTTTTTTAGATTCTATTATAACTTATTATTCAATTTCTCCAACTCAATGGTTGATATTCTGTAAGTATTATTTGATATGGGTAGATAAATAATTATATGTTCAATTGATAAATCAACCTATCAGTCAGGAGTAAGACAAGGAAACTCTTTAGGAAATACCTCAGTATAATCCCACTCAATGGGAAGGTATCTGAACATGATTCTCTCCTCTATCTAAATAATTTTGGAAAGATATTATTGATCATAAGGTGGTAATATCTAGTCTTGATAAGAATATTCCAAAGGAGATTCATCTTCCTCCTTAAACATTTACAAAATTTGAGGATAACTCAATATGTGAAGAATTATATCCCTCTAATGATATTTTGATGTTGGGTTTATATAAGTACAATTAATCCATGCCCAATATAAAATCAAAAACCACTAATAGAATTAATAAAATATTTTTAGGAAGGTTTAGTCTAGGAGTAATATACTTTGTAAGAAATAATTACTCTAAATATTGTTCTCATGGATTGATCAACCCCCATGTTTTGATGTGGTGTTTGAATTGTTATACTAAAATTGAAAAATATGAAATAATGTGTATAACCATAATAATATAGGACATTTTAACCAAATGAATGGCTATTGAGCACACGATTCACTATTTAATATTTATTTTATTCATTTACAACATCACACGTAAAATTAGGGAGAATAATACTCAAACTAAAAAACATATAACAAGGACAAATATGAACATTTAAGGAATAAATTATAAATTACATGAAAACCCTAACTTCTAACTCCCCAGGTTTCCATCTAGGTTATCCATTGTAATTAACCTATTAATTTTTCTAACCTAACAATTTATTCTAAACCTTCATAATGATTTTTAAAGAGTTTGTTAATTTTCCAAAGCATTTCCACCTAGAGTGTCCAACCAAGTGCATATAAATACTTCATTATCATGAACTAATTTATAATTAATTTAATACCCAATGTTTCATTTTTTAGGTTTATTATAGGTACAACTATTCAAGAACCACATCCACATGTAGTATATAGATAGATATGTAATTTCTTAGAAACAACTCTCTTAATACTTCACAAAAATCCTAGGATATTTTCATATACATAGGCTTATCCCTATGGTTATCACTAAATTATTCTAGTACTAATCTTCAAAAATAACCAAATTTTCTTGTAATACCATAAATAAATACCCAAAAATTTGACACATATTAATACATGTTTTTAACATAAATATTCATTGAATACAACCAAAGGATCAACATACCTAGTGTATTTACAAGACTAGGTTCATAATACATCAAGAGGAAACTAAATCATAAAATCCTAATTTGATTATAATTAATGACATCATAAATCCCTTTGATCTCATAAAACTATATAGGATAACTTGGGGAATACATAAAAGAAAGGGGTGAGCTATAAATCTTGTTAAGGGAATAGTCATGATAATGAGGCATAACATTTGATTCAAATAACATAACATGATATCATAAAATATAAGATTCATAAATAATAATTTGCAAGATTAAAATAAATAACAAGGTATCATAAGATCATGTAATCCTTATAAAGTGGTAGTATAATAAAACATGACATAAGCATAAGTCAATATGGTGGATAGAGTACCATCATAGATTAGGTCTACTCCCTAATCCCATACATAATATTTCATGAGACAAAAAAATACCCAGTTCATTGTATTGCTATCTATATGTGTTGCATGAATGGAAATCAATCTTAAA
This sequence comes from Viscum album, assembly GCA_963277665.1. Taxonomy (NCBI): domain Eukaryota; kingdom Viridiplantae; phylum Streptophyta; class Magnoliopsida; order Santalales; family Viscaceae; genus Viscum; species Viscum album. Next base: position 1,999,421,031 of record OY728151.1, read on the forward strand.
GAATAAACATAAAAATTACCCATAGAAAGAAATGAGTTTCAATTAATAAAAGAACTAATTATATGTAATATCCTATTAAAGTAATGGATAATAGTATAGATATATATGTAAGAGACATATATAAAAAATAAATAAGCATTTAATAACATAATATAGATAGATAAAGTGAATTATAGAGTCTAATTCCATAACCCAAATAAAAAAATCATGATTCAAAGAGATCTACTGCTTTGTGTTCTAGAATTTCCCTACACTTTCACTTAACACCTTAGATCATAAAACTAGATTAATTGATTACTTAATTAAAAAAAAATCCATATATATTTGGTTTACTATAATTATATTATTTTCATTTATAACTATTTAAATGATACATAATGTTTAATTTTGTTGTTCCAGGAGCATTTGTTTCATGGTTCCAAGGTAAGATCACTTGTGGATAATTATTGATGTTCTTATAAAATCGAACTACACCACCAAAAGTGAAATAAAATGGTATTATTATACTTATATAAATATAAATGGTACAAAATACCCATATTTTTTCTGAAATAGTAATGGTTCTTTTAGTAATAACTTTAGCATTATACATTTAGTTCATTTAGGTGGTTTTACCGACCATCGTGAACTAGTTTTGTTTTATTTAATATAATGGTCATGTATTCATTAAATAATGTGGGAAATATATAATATACATAATTATTTAATTTTAAACAAATATAAGTGAATTTAATCCTTCCATAATGGTGGGAGAAAAAAAATCATCTTCCATAAAGGCGGTGGACCCACATAATATAGACAATGGTTTTATTTTTTAGAATAAGAGGAGATGATAAAGGGTTGGATGGTAGAAATTCCATTATAAATAAAACATTACAATACATATATAATATAATAGTTATTATTAAATTTTTTATGAGGGGTGTTAGGAAAATTTATTAAAATAAATTAATTTTGAAGTTGTAATTTGAGAATATTACCTCTTAAATGTCACCTCCTTCAAATACTCCTTAAAGAACATGAAAGTGGTATTTTGGTGTTAAAAGAATCAAAATGATTTGGTGGAGAGGTTTGGGAAGGTAATTTTTATAAATTGGGAAACATAAAAGGCTTATATTGTGTGTGGAGAAGGGCTTGTGAGGGGTGATATTTATAAGGGGAGGAGAGGAGCGTTTTGGGCTCTACAAGCCTAAAAAGTAGAGGGGTGTTTTGGGCTCTGCATGCTTAAAAGGGAGAGGGGTGTTTTTGAATGTTATAACCATTATTTTATTATTTTCGATCAAGACTATCAATATTATTCATTATTATGAAAATATATATAAAATGGTTCATGTTATTTTGAAACATTGGGTTCTTACATCATTCATGACTCAAAAGTTCATGTATTTAGTATATAATGTTAAATACTATATTTTACCACATTTCACTATTCGCCTTAAATTCAAATATTTTAGAAATATATAAAAAAACTTAACCTTAAGAATTTTTTTATTTTTAGATTTATAAAATTAAATCTATTTCATGAAAATAATTTTCTAAGTATAAGAAATTTAATTTTTAAATAAAATATACATTTATTTGAAAATTATTATTTTTTATATTTTGGTCGATTTTCTAAACCTTTGAAATATTACTTATGGTATCATAAAATTATATTAACAAATAATAAATATTAATATCAATTTATAAATCCATTTTATGAAAATAAACTTTATTTTAAATCATTATATTTATTATAAAAGTATAACTAAATTATTTATGTTTTAAAAAAATACCAACATTTAATTTACCATTTTTAAAACATTTAATTACTTATACCATTATATAAATATGTAATATTTTCATTTTAGAAGACACCTAAATATTATTGTACAATTACATAGGTGAGTAAACTATTCTAATGGTCTGATTACTATTCCTAATGGAAATATTACTATTCCAATGGTTAGGTTACTATTTGAATGATTAGATTACTATTCCAATGATTAGATTTATAAAGTCCATATGGGATCCCAAATTCCTATAAATACCTATAATTTCATTCATTAATAATTCACTTTTATTTCTATGAAGGGTATATATTTTCATTTTCAAAATGAATATTGGATTACTAACATTAGGATTCCTTTACATTGTTGTTCATGAGTGTGATTATTTTGTTAGATCAAACATATCCAAATTTTCATATTATAGTTTCAATGTTTTATATTTTTGTCACATTGTAAGACTTTCAATTATTATGACCATTTTTATTCTCCAAATTTAATGTTAAAATTATTATAAAAAGAATGTAGTTAGTTTTATCATGTGGGGCATGTGCAATATACCACTTTACTAAATATGATATAATTATAAGAGGAAAATTTCATTTGTAAAATTATGGGTTGTTAAATATTCTCAAGTATCACCTCTTCTAAATGGAAAAATTAAATTTCTTAAATTATAATAATTAAAAAGGAAAAAATAATTTTATTAGTTTTAAAAATTGAAATAGAAATCCTATGATTCTAAATTTTAATTCAAATTTTCTCAAAATGGATCTTTGTTTAATGATTATGTATGGGGTGGTTTTGGAATATCTATATGGATTTTTGATCATGCCTATTTATATTTTAGGTTCTATTCTAAATCGTCGTTGTTCTTGGAGCATCTAAGGTTTTGGGATTGGAGGGTGACCATTAGAATCACTTGAAGATCTGGTTGGGTATTTGGTTTTATTTTTGTTTTATGGTGTAGTTGTGTTGGCCATTTTTTCCATATTTATAAGAGATTCCACTTTAATTTGTATGAATCCTCTCTGATTTTAAATTTATGTATTTTACATGAGTTATTTATCCTATAATTTTCATTCATTATTTTCCTTTACTTATTTATAAACTATTTTTATTTGGTGCATGGACCACTATTTTATAAAGTGGTCATGTAGTATTTCCAAGGTGAATATTGGGTTTAAATTTATTATGATAATTTTTCCCATCATGATCACTTTTATTCCTTTAGTTATTTTTTCCAACCCATTTAGATCGAGAAATCCCTTTAGGTTAGGTAACAAACCATCTTGGGTTCCCAAATTAGGGGTGAACCTGATTTTGTCATGGCATAAAACTTATTGGACATTAATGAGAATGAATATCACCTATTCTTATGAAGGTCTATGATGAAGCTCCCCAAAATAAATGCTATTGTAAGAAACCAAAATAGATCGACCTATCCTTCCACATAACCTAGCTCGCCACAAGGCCCGAAGTGTATTCTCGATTTCTACATGATGGTGAAAAACACTAGGGTATAAACATAATTACAAATGGGAATGATTTAACACTTATAATCCAAATAAATAACCACATATTCCTCCTAGAAATATGGAATGACTCATCCATAACTTGGACTTCTATAACATCAAATAAGAAGTCTCAATAATTTAAAAGCATCCAAACAAAGTATACAAAATAATAAATAATATCATATAGCATAACCAATATCACTTCACAATTTATCAACATGACATATAAATAATAACCATATGTCAACATAAATGAAATCTAAAAAATAGGATCAAGTCCCATGAGGCCAATATATAACATCACAATGATCAAAAAACAAAATTATACACATAATATGATCTCTATGAGACCATTGTATCTATTATTCCAAACCAAGAATGGAAAAGTGAAATCTAGAAGATCCACTAAATGACATGATGCACTTATCATTACATGTTTTCATCATAACCAAGTCTTCATATACCCATACACATATATAGGGTGTCTATTTAAATCCTATTTAGATACCACCATAAATATACATAAGGTATTTCTACATGAAAACAAATAATTCTATTTTGAATCCATATTTAAAAAAAATTAACATTTAAAAAATCCTCATAAATACCTTTGGTTTTCTTCAAAAAAACCATGTTTCAAAAATATGAATGCCTAAGGATCGATAAAAATTAAGGGAAACCACAAGGTATAAAAAATTAAAACTCATAAAAACATGGAATAAGATTAATCATAAGAATCACCATAAATTCAAAAAAGGTTTTGGGCTAAAACACGCTACCATCTAGGTCAACAAGCCACAAGAATCATGCATCATGGGCTCTATCCAATGGGTTCTAGCATGAATTATTCTAACAAAAGGTTCACAATTTGTCTAAGTGATTAAAAAATGTTTGGAATCTCCCTTAGTTTTCCCCATCCCATACATTACTCCCATAAGATCTCTTGTTCCACTTGGGTAATATTCACTAGAAAGGTCACAACCTAGGCTAGGTATTCAATTTTTAAGACACTATGTCCTTGGAAATATGATGATCGAGAACCCTCATTGGGTGAAAAAGAACTGTTTTATGATAATTTGAAAATCTATACTTTTTAGGTTGTGCAGGAGATATCATGGTTAAATAAGTTCACATTGGGTTTACCATTTTTTTCGATAGAGAGATGTAGGAGAATTTTTACCAGTGGTCTGATTGGGGGGGTAAATTGTGTGCACAATCATCCACATTGGGCACACAATTTGTTAACCCCTCATAGAAACTCCCAACATTTACTATATCCATAACTGGGTATGGAACTGCATTTCAAAGGCAAGCGCTCTTCTGGGGTTTCATATCCAATGATTCTTAGTAACTCATATTGGTCGAGAGGATGGGAGGTCGGGCTCATCACACCCTTTGGAGGGGAGTGGGTTTCCTACTCTGGGGTTCTTTTGTAGATTTAAGATATATTGTCAAATCTCTTCCTAATCCCAATACATGACTTATTACCCTAAAATATTGGTCATAGGTTATCCCCTTTTATGTATAGATGAAGAGGATCTCATTAGTGAATCCATCTATATGTGTTATGTACCGCACCAAACCCCAAATCCCGAAGTCAGTGCATTATTTCATTATATTGGCATGAATATAAGAAATAAATCTTGAAAGATCATTTATTTTAGATGTTTTGGAAGACCATATTACGTACATGATTCCCAAAGTACATTTGTAAAGATATAAAATACAACATGATACATAATAAATTGAATTAAACAGAATCCTTGAAAGCTTATTCAAGGTTCTCTTCCTCATAACCTAGGGAAAGGAAACATAATAAGGGTGATCTCTAATGATCAGTAAGGGTTAAATGTAGTGGAATCATGAATCAATAATAATTGAATCATAATAAATTATACATGACTAATATGGCATGATGAATAAATGAAAACACTTGCTGTCAATAAGCTGAGAATAAAAACGAATCCATAAATTCTGTCATAGTGAAAACCTCATGGATAGTAATAATTGAATAATAAATAAATAAAATGATTATTATTTTGACGTCATATATCTATCATATGAACCATTATACCATCGAGACAGTTTAATCCTGTGGGTATAAACCTATCTGATTTTTTAGAAACAGGTTCAAAGGGTTTGTCGCTAACGAATTTGTCTCATGAGACATGTCGATGCATCGAGGAGCTATAGTGAGCCTTTCTCATCACTATCAGTCCAAATAATTCTTTATAAATATATTTAATACAAGAAAAATATGCCTTTTCAACATCTATATTGAATAGAAGATATAGATTCACCAATATTTCCCTAGTTATAATTGCATTCAAAATAAACATTGAATGTGAAATGGTATAAAAATTAAGGAAATAATAATATAAATGATACAAGAAAATGGATATTAATCATAATTATATTTTCAAATGAAAAATTACCTTAAATGGGAAGTGTATACACCACATAATAAATAATAGGTTCACAACACCAAGTAAGTCTCAATGAAATGGAAATAGAGACAAAGTGTATTACCACGTTCTAATCAATCAAGTCATATGACCAAAAATTAATAATCACCAAATTAATCACATAATACAATGAATATATAAATAATCATGATATTATAGTTCAAATTGATGTACAAATACACTTCATGAAAGAAATAAGTGGCGAATAATGGAAATCTCACAGAATTTAATGTGTGATGAGAAAATACTTACCTTATGTCCGAAAGAGTTCTTTAGTTGATCTTAATGACCTGAATAATAAAATTTGGCTTCATTAATTAATAATCCAAGAACCATATCTACATTTAATTAATATATTATAACCTTATTAGGTTCATTCATATACATTTTTTATGGGTTTAAAAGGTTCAATTTTATTGTTTGGAAGCATTTTCTTCCATGGTTTTCATGATCAGTTTGTGTGTATATGAGTATGGAAGTTCATGAAAAATGGAAATTGAAATCTAGATATGTGGTTATGAGTTATTAAGGATCTCCCATAAGGTTAAATTATCATATAAATCCTTCAGTTATTTTGGTGGAGGATGACTCATTATTCAAAATTTTAATGATAAACGCTTGGATAATTTTGATGGTTTTTTTATCACCACTAACTCATTTTGTTCTATAATTAAATGACATGTGTAAAAATTGATTCACGAAAATTAAATAGGATATATTACATATATAATGATCTAAATCAACCATAAAAATGGTTTCATGACCATAATGGAAGATGGTAATAGAAATTGAAAACCTATCGTCCTAGAATGTGATAAATTAACACATCTCGGATGGTGTTTTCATTTTTAGTATAAGAGGGGGGGGAAGATGGATGACGATGAAATATTCCATTATATTAATAAAATTCAAGTTCATGTAAGTTACTGTAATTATCATATCATTTGAATGAGGGAGTTGAGGAGAGAGAAACAAAATAATGGAACTTGAAAAGGAAGTTGAAAGAAAAAGGAAGAGAGGTTCACCTCTTGAGTACTCCTCCATGAGAATCTCATTAAGGCCTATGTTTTCGGCCTTTTCATGAGACCAATAGGTCTTGGACATGAGGGTATGTCTGGGGAAGTGTATTTTGAAGAACATAGTCAAGCCTCAAAGCTTGAGTGGTGTGAGAGGAAGAGGGGTGAGGGGTAGTTTATATAGTGAAGGGGAGGAGGATTTTCTTAATATTTTAATCATAGTTTATTATTTTTCCCTAAGATAAGAAATAGTTATTATTCTATGACAAAAAATAGTAATAAGTTCATGTGAGTTCAATATAATGGTTTCTTACATAATCCATGATTCAATGAATAGTGTATTTATCTCAGAATGTATTTATAGCATAATTATCGATTTTACGATTCACAAAAAATTCAAGTATTTCAGAAAAATAACAAAAATTCAACCTAACTATTTTTCAATGTGTAGAATCCAAAAATGAACTCCATTTTACAAAAATAATTTCATAAATATGAGAAATTTAATTTTTAATTAAAATCATCATTTAATCAAAAAATAATGACACTTAAAATATTCATCTTCATTTTTATGCTTCCTAAATTTTATTTATAATATTGTGGGTAAGTTTACCATTCATATGGGTAAGTTAGTATTCACTAGAAATTAATTTTAATCTATCATACTCCAAATATCACCCTGATCGGAACTGTGTATGTCCATTTTTCAAAATTCAAAACACAGAACTGGAAAATTTATGTTTAATGTCTAGGTTATGACTATCTCCCATAAAAAAACCAAGTGTTGTTTCAAGGAGACTCAATTATTAATGAAATATAGGTTATCTAATGTATTGAATGTATTTAATAGAAACATAACATAAAATGTTTGGGGTGTTATATTCTTCCCCCTTCAAAAATTTCATCCTCAAAATTTTTCTTGTATAAAGCCCTTGAAAAATATGTGGGTGTTTCTTCTTCATAACATCCTTAGGTTCCCACATTGCCTCCTCTTTTTTATGGTTTCTCCAAATAACCTTAACTGAATGAGTCATTTGATTTCTCAATACTTACTCTCTAGTGTCAAGAATCTCGATAATCTCTTCATAGTAAGACAAACCACGTTCCATCTCTATTTCTTCACAGGTGAGTACATGTGTTTGGTGTGGCATGTATTTCTTTAAAAATGACACATGGAACACATTATGAACTTTGGAGAGACTTTGTGGCATTGCTAAATGGTAATCTACAGCACCAATTCTTTCTAGAATTTCAAACGGTCGGATGTAATTGGGGCTTAGTTTCACTTTCTTACTAAACCTTATGACACCCTTCCACGGAGATACGTTTAGAGATACAAAATCTCTTTATCGAAATTCCAAATCCTTTCTCCGATTTTCAGCAAAAAAACTTTTCCTACTTTGGGATTCTTTAATATGGGCCGGAATTTTCTTTACTTTTGAAGTTATCTCTTTGATAAGTTTTGGGCTTATAAGTTTTCTCTCACCAAATTCATCCCAAAAAGTTGGAGTTTGACACCTCTTACCATATAATGATTCATATAGTTCCATCTTAATGCTAAAATAGAAACTATTATTTTAGGAAAATTTCACCAAAGGAAATTATTGATCCCACATACCTTGAAAGTCAAGAGATCATGACCATAACATGTCTTCTGGTATTTGAATATTCCTTTCAGACTGTTTGTAGGTTTGGGGGTGATAAGCAGTACTCATATGAAGCTCAGTATCCAAAGGCTTCTGGATAATTTTACAGAATTTTGATGTAAATAAGGGATCTTGATATGAAACAATAGATAGATTTTCACCCTAAGGTATTACAAATTCATTTATATAAAGTTTTTCCAGGTGCTCAAGTGGTAAATCCTCTCTTATATCAAGGAAATGTTTTGATTTTTTGAGAGGATCAACAATTACCCATATTGCATCATTCCTTCTAGGTTTCTTCAGTAGTCCTTTGAAAAAGTCCATTGTAATGTCATTCAAGTTCCACATAGGAATAGGTAGAGGTTTCATGAACCCTATAGGATGTTGTCTCTTGACCTTCACTTCTTGACAAACTAGACACCTTGATACATAGTCAGAAATTTCTCACTTCATGTTATCCCACCAAAAATGTTCATTCATATCTCTATATATCTTGGTGCTACCATGGTGTATAGAGAAATTTGAGCTATGAACATCATCTAATAGTTCCCTTTTTAGCTCAGGCAATGATGGAATGCGTATTCTCTTCTCAAATTTCATTACACTATCCTCATACACAAAGTATGTAAATATTCTATCCTTAACAACTTTAACTTTCTTTTAGAGATTCTCATCATTAGATTGAGATATTTTTATCTTCTCTAGTAAAGATGGTTTATCAATAATTTTAAAGGGGAAAGATGTTTCCCCTTCCTTAATAATTCTCATATCTATATTTAGCAGATTCATGAATATAGGATCTCTCTCAATCCTCATTTGTGTCAGAAGTCCATGATCGTTCATTCTTAATTAATTTTCTACCTTATTTTCCTTTCCTTTGTGGTAGTGTATTGAACAATAATAGTCTTTGAGTAACTTGATTCATCTTCTTTGCCTAATGTTGAGTTATTTCTGAATAAAAATTTATTTCAAACTCTTGTGATCTGTATATATCTCACATCTTTTACTACATAGATAGTGCCTCCATATTTTTAGTGTAAAGATTATGGCTGCTAACACATGATCATGATTATGGCTGATAATTTTATTCATGAGTCTTCAATTGCCTTGATGCGTAAGTAATAACTTTATCATTTTTCATAATGATACAACCCAGTCCATTCTTTGATGCATCACTGAATATCAAAAATCCATCATTTCCATAGGGAATCGTCAAAATTGGAGTATTGACCAATCTTATTTTCAACTCATCAAAAAATTATTTACATTCTTTCATCCATACAAACTTAACCCCTTTACGTGTGACTTTGGTTAGTGGGTTATCCAGTCAGGTGAAATTCTAAATGAAACGTTGATAGTAACTTGTTAAACCAATAAAACTACGTACCTCGATTATGTTTTTTGGAATGGTCTATTCTTGTATTGCCTTTTTCTTCATAGGATCAACTAAGATTCCATCCTTAAAGACAATATGAAAAATAAAATAAACTGATTGAATCCAAAATTCACACTTTCTAAACATCCCATATAATTCATTTTTTCTAAGAGTTTTTAGAATGACCTACAAGTGATTCTCATGGTGTTCACAGTTTTTGGATTATAATAGGATATCATTGATAAATACTACAACAAAGTCATCAAGATATTCCTTTAAAACCTTATTCAGTAGATATATGAAATATGAGGTTGCATTAGTCAGTCCAAAATGAATTACTGTAAACTCATAATTCCTATACCTATTTTGAAATGTTGCCTTAGTAATATCTTCATTCCTCATATGTAGCTGATGATATCCAATTCGAAGTTCAATATTCAAAAAATATTGCATTTCGTAAAGTTTATCAAATAAATCATCAATGTGAGGAAGATGATTCTTGTTCTTTATTGTAATAGCATTGATCTCCGTGTAGTCAATGCACATCCCCAATGATCCATCTTTATTCTTAAAAAAGAATAGGGGATCCCCATGGAGAAAAACTTGGGCAGATAAAACCTTTATCACTCAATTCCTTTAGTTGTTTCTTGATTTCTACTAATTGCAAAATGGTCATTATATAAGGAGTCTTTTATATAGTTCTTGCACTAGGAATTAAATCAATAGAGAACTCAACTTCCCTCACTCAAGGATATCTAGGTAAATCATCCAAAAACACATCATCATATTCAAGCATAATTAGTATGTAATCTATTTGAACATTTATTTCCTCATCCATAGTCATTATATTCCCTTCCTCCACAATAATTGAATTCAATAGATCTACTAGGGTGAATATAGATAAGAATCAGTTAGAGAGGTTTCTTCTCTAAAGATAAGGGATTCAACACCATTCTCAAAAATCGTAACTTCCCTCTTATTGCAACATATCTTTGCATCATAATGTGAAATCCAACTCATAACAAGGATTATATCAAAGTAAATCATGGTTATGATGTTAATGTTATCAACTAAAGAATGTTTATGTGTCGTAAGGGGGCTGATCGACACATCATTGTTGTAATGATACATCCCCTAGGAGTTTTGACCGACAACCCCATTATTAAATAAAATTGGACATGTCTAATTTTCTTGGAAAACATGGAGTATATAAATGAATTTGATGATCCAGAATCAAATAAATAATTGGGTAAGTTTGAGGAAATAATTAAATTACCTTCCTCCATATTATTAGGAACTTCAATCTTCATGGTTGTAATCATATAAGCTTTCCCTTTCTCTCATGGCCTTTTCTGAGGAAATTTTCCTTGACTCTTAGGAAACTAATTTTCATAGTGTTCTATCTCCATACAATTGTAGCATTTAACATCATTGAATTGTTTCTTCTCCTTGCATTCATTAGATCAATGACCCTTTTCTCCACACTTATAAAAAACTCTCATGCCATTAAATAATTTTCGAGAATGATTCTTTCCACATTTCTCTCATAATGGGAATTTATTTTTTCCCTTATTCTTCTTTGGTGCTTAACATTCCCATGGTTATCAGAGTACCGCTTTGTATATTGGTTTTCCTTGAAAAAATTTGATCTATAAAATTCCTTCTTTGTTTTGATGGCACTTAATACAATTTTTTCATATGATAAAAATGTTTGAGAAGCCAATTCCCTTCGAAGACATGGCTTAATACCTTAAAATAAATGATCAATAGTTTCTTTCTAATCACTTACGTAATATATATCATACCTAGATAATATTGTGAAGGTAGCCTCAAACTCTGCAACACTCTCTTCTTCCCTTTGCTTTAGGCTAAAGAATTTACTCTTCATTTCAGATCATTGTTCATGATGAAAATATTAGTCAAATAATATTTCCTTAAAAATCCTCCATTACATATCATATATTTCTTCTTCCTCCATGCAATTCTGGATCAATGACTACTATTGATCAGCATCGCCCTCGAGGTAATATACTACCAGTACTACCTTTTCATTTTCATTTCATCTTAATGACATAAATATATTTTCAATGGACTTGATCCACTACTCAGCTACTACTGGATTGGTAGTCCTGCTAAAATATGGGATCTTTTGTTATATGAAATGATCCAATATAGATGTATCATGGTTATTCATCACAGCCTTAGTAAGTTGTCCCAATATGTTCATGATCTGATCTTCTCTAACACTAACTGTGTTGACTTTCTTAGTAATGAAATCCCTACATTATCAATAGTAATTAATTCACTTTATTCCATTAGGCACCATCACTAAACAATGGAATACACCAAATTACTTCATAATGCATAATTTATAACTAGTAAACACTTAACATAATTTTGAAATGTATGAAAATCTAATCTCATAATCATAAACATGGTTTTTATTTACTTTTAAATCCTTAATAATGGTTTATAAAGAAAATTCGAATTATCCTAATCATATCCCCTGGGATTTTCAAACCATGTGCATAGTAAGGCTCGTTGTCGTATACCAGGATACCCCAGGTCAAGCTCGAAAGTCCTTATCAGATTTGTTATCCCTAGGTACATCTTTTCCCGAACCACGTTCACTTCTAATATCCAGATAGGGATGTATTTTCTTGGAAGACCCACATAGTCTCTAACTTACCAAAATTATAATATGTTACTATATTTTTGTCCTCAAATTCTATCTTAGGGTGTGTCCTCTAAACTATGTTTCCTAAATATAGTTCCAAGGTTGTTGTTAAACTTCCTTTGATACCAATTGTAATGCCCCGAACCTCGAATCCCGGAGCTGGTTCATTATTTCATTATATTGGAATGAATATAATAAATAAATCACGAAGGACTGATTCATTTAGTAGTTTTTTAATACCATATTACATACATGATACCCAAAGTACATTTTGAAATATATAAAATACAATATAATACATAATAAACTGAAATAAACTTCTTCCTTGAAGGCTTATTCAAGGTTCTCTTCTTCATAACCTGGGGAAAGGAAACATAATATGGGTGGGATCAAATGATCAGTAAGGGTTACATATAGTGGAATCATGAATCAATAATATTTTAATCATAATTAATTAGACATGACTAATATGGCATCATTAATAAATAAAAAAACTTTACATCATTAACATGAGAATAAAAATGCATCCATAGATTTTTTTCATAGTGAAAGCATCGTGGATAGTAATAACTAAATAACCAATAAAGAGAATTCTTATTATTTGGACATCATGTGTCTATAACACGAACCAATATACCATTGATATGGTTTAAGTCTGTGGGTAGAAACCTGTCTGATTTTTTGGAAACAAACTCAGAGGGTTTTCTGCCAACTGATTTGTCCAAGTAATTCTTTATAAAAAAATTACATACAAGAAAAATTTTCCTTTTTGATATTCTTATTGAATAGAGGATATAGATTCATCAATATTTCCCCAGTTAGAATAGAATTCTAAATAAACACCGTATGTGAAATGGTATACAGAAGGAAATAATCATATACATGTTATAAGAAAATAGATATTTAATAGAATTATAATTTCAAATTAAAAATAATCTAAAATGGTAATAGGATACACCACATAATAAAGACTAGGTGCACAATACCAAGTAAGTCTCAATGAAATAGAAATTGATACAAATTCCATTTCCACATTGTAATCAATCGAGTTGTATGAAAAAAATTAGTAATCACCAAATTAATCTCATTATAACATGAATATAAATATAATCATGATATTATATATCAAATGGGATAACATATACACCACATGAAATAAATAAGTGGTGAAGAATAGAAATATCACATAATTAAAAGTGAGATAAGAAAACCCTTACCTTATGTCTGAAAGTGTTCTTCGGTTGATCCTAATGACCTGAATAATAAAATTTATAATAATTAATTAATAATTCCAGAACCTAATAAACATTTAATTGACTTATTATAACCTTTTTATGTTCATTAATGTCCTTTTTTATGGGTTTAGGAGGTTCAATTTTATTGTTTTAGAAGCATTTTCTTCCTTGGTTTTCATGATCGGTTTTATTGTATATGAGTATAGAAGTTAATGTAAAATTGATATTTAAATCTATATTTGAATTTATTAGTTATTAATGATAATATAGAAGATTAAATGATCATATAAATCCTTTGTTTATTTTTGGGGAGTATGAATTATTATATAAAATTTTAATGACAAACGCTTGGATTATTTTGATGGTTTTTTGATCACCACAAACTCATATTGTTTTATAATTAAATACCATGTGTACAAAACTATTATAGAACATTAAATAGGATATATTACATATATAATGATCCATTTCAATAATAAAAATGTTTTCATGACAATAATTTAAGATGGTAAAAGAAATTGAAAACATGTTGTCCTTGAATGTGATAAATTAACACATCTCAGATGGTGCATTCATTTTTAGTATAAGAGGAGGGGGGGAAAGAGAGATGAGGAAGAAATATTCCATTAGAATAATAAAATTACATTTCATATAAGTTACTATAATTATCATAGAAGTTGGATAAGGGGAGGTTAGGATAGAGAAACAAAAGAATGGAACTTGTAAAAGAAGTTGAACGAAAAAAAGAAGAGAGGTTCACCACTTGAGTACTTCTCCTTGAGAATCTCTTTAAGGCCTTTTTTTCCTTTTTATGAGAAAATAAAGTGTAGTATGTGAGGGGATGGATTGGGAAGTTTATTTGGTAAAAATTAGTCAAGTCTCAAAGATTGAGTGGTGTGAGAGGAAGAGGGGGTGAGGGGTGGTTTATATAGTGGTGGGGAGGAGGGTTTTCTTAATATTTTAATCATTATTTTATTATTTTTCCCAATACAAAAAAATAGTGATGATTTCATTACCCAAAATAGTAATAATTTCCTATGAGTTCAAAATAATGGTTTCTTATATCATCCATGATGCAGTAAATAGTGTATTTATCTCATAATGTATTTATAATGTATTTTACTATTCACCAAAAATTCAAGTATTTCAGAAAAATCCCAAAAAAACACCCTAATATATTTTTGATGTGTAGAATCAAAAAATGAAATCCATTTTCCCAAAATAATTTTCTAAATATTAGAAATTTAATTTTTAATTAAAATCATCATTTAATTGAAAAATACCAACACCTAAAATATTTATCATCATTTTTATGGTGCCTAAATTTTATTTATACTTTCATTAGTAAGGTTACCATTTATAAGGGTAAGTAACTATTCACCTAAAATTAAGATTATTCTATCTGACTCCAAATATCTCCTTGATAACAATTGTGTATGTCTTTTTTTCAAAATTCAAAACATAGAAGTGGGAAATTTAAGTTTAATGGCTATGTTATGACTATCTTCTATAAATAACCAAGTTTTGTTTCACAGAGACTCAGTGCTTCATGCAATATAGGATACCTAATGAATTGAATGTATTTAAGAGAAACATATCATAAAATGTTTGGGGAGTTATATATTTGATTTTTGTCAAACATTTCTCATTAATGAGTATTTACTTATATACTGAAACCACATAACCATTCACTTCGGAATTTTATACCATATAGGGATCCAATTAATATCTCAAGGATGGGAGTGATCCATTTTGAAGAATACTATGTATCATATTCTATACCGGGAATAAAAACCTACATAGTTCATTAAACCTATGCATTTTAGCATCATATAGAAAAGAAATATATTTCGGAACATGGGAATCTGGTATTCGAGATCAAACCTTGAGGAGGCATCCTACGTATCATGATTATAGAAATAATTAGAGTTACCACAGTTTATTCAGGACCTTTAGACTTTCCCCAAGGTAGATACTATTATGTGGAAGTAATAATATCAGGCCACTCATCAGGGAATACACACTAAGGTTTCAATAGCTGGTAGAGAGTCATGATGTGAATGATATTACCATTGAAATTCCTTAACCCCGTGTGAGCTATGCTTAGGGGGATAAATAAGGGATAACAAGTAATCATCCTCATTGCATATATATGTAGGACTTGTGTTCTGGGAAACCCCATGGGATTTTTATTATAGATATTTGTCTTTGAAAAGGCATCCTACTTATCTTGGTTATAGTAGGAATCAGAATTGTCACAATTTAATTGGATTCATAGTCTGCTAATGGATATGGTGGAATAATCTTCCCATGGGAATGATTGGGTCCTAATGGTTGAATTGTTTGAGGCATTTCAGGTCTTACACCATAGTGGATGCGCATTTGAATTCAGGCTTAGTCCTTGGGGAGGAATCCTATATATCCTGGTTATGGCAGGAATCAGAGTCCTCGTAGTTCAATTGGTCAGGGCTTACACACTAATGTTTCCCTTATATGAAGGAAATATTATATAATTCTGCTAATCAAGGATTGCACACTAATGTTTCCTTTATCCTGATAAAGGATTGTGATTTGAATGATATGATCATTGTGACTCCCTAATCCCAAGTGAGCTATGATTGGTCTAAGAAATAATGGATTGAAAATAATCAATCTCATCTTATATGGGTACGAGACTTATGTGTTGGCATTTACCTACAAATTTTTATTATGGAGCTCAGTCCATAAGGAGTCCTACATATATTGGTTATGGTAGGAATCCGAGTTCTTTTAGTTATTTAGATTCTATTTCTATTGATGGATGATGTGTAATGATCATCCCATGGGAATGATTGGGTCCCAATAGTTAAAATTTCAGAGACATGGAAGGACTTACACCAAAGTGGATTCCCATTTTGAGTTCAGGCTCAGGCCTTAGAAAGGCGTCCTACACATCCTGGTTATGGTAGGAATCAGAGTCTTCATAGTTCAACGAGTTGGTTAACACATACTAATGTTTCCATTATATGTGGTACATATCATATTATTCCACTAATCAGTGGTTACACACTGAGGGTTCCCTTTATAGAGGATAGACAAGGTTATTAGGTCTTAGGATACCCAATTGACCTATACTGCTTGTCTTCCTGACTTTCATTGATTTTCTCCCTGGAATGCCCTAATTTTCTACTTGGCATGTTAGATGATGTCTCTTTAACATGTCCAAATGAAATCACATGATCCAGTTGACTTATATGAGGTACGTCTCATAACCTGGATCTCATGTATAAAGGTTGTTGCATGATCAAGGTTGACTTGTTCATAGATCATCACAAGACCCGACCAGATTGTTCCAGAAACCATCACATGATCTTGGCTGACATACTTATATGGTGTCTCCTGATCCATCTGAATTTCCATGTTTTCTTTAATAAAGCTATTATAACCTATTTTATGGAGTTTTTAGAGTTACTGGGACATTTCTTAGAGGGTGTCGTACATCCTAGATGACATATTTGGGTGTTATCGCGAAAGTCAGATGACATGTCTAGAGAACATCACAAAAACTATCTAACATACCTGGAGGGCATCGCAAGGTCTAGTTAGTTTGTAAAGGGGATTTCATTAGAGCAGTTAACATGATATGGTTCTATCATGACACTTAGATGACATGTATTGATGTCGCTATATAATCTGGGTGACATGTCTAGAGGACATTGTGAGGCCTGGATGGTTATCCTGAAGGGTTTTGTGAGACTTGGGTGGCATGCCTGAGGGGAACTATGTGACTTTCTATGACATGCCTAGGGGACTTCCCATTATCCAAATAGTATACTAAAGGATCATCACATGTCCTGGATGATATGTTATTGTGTTGTATCATGACTTGGGTGGTTCATATGAAGCACATGGGGATCAGTGTATAAGTTATTCGCATAAGTCTCCCATGTTTTATTCTTTTTCAACCTTTTAATGTTTATGCCTTATATTTATTTAGTGTTACATTGTTTTAAGCCTCATATGTTTTATAAAATATGTGGTATTTCCTTCACGTAACCCACCAGAAGTCTTCTGCGTGATCTAAGAGTGATCACGTGAAGTGCCTATGAATTCTAGATGATCACTCCAGTTGTTCCATATATTTTACATTATGAAGAAAATTTCCAGTAATGATATCAAAATCTCTAATAAATCTACTCTGATTTATGGGTTTACTAGTGCTAGGTTCCAAATGTCTTTTCTTCATATGGGGGTGGGGTATTTATAGTCCTCACCACCCTGGTTAGTCTCAACTCTTTGTCGCATATATCATGAATATCCTAACTATATCCGGTGAAGATATTTGATTTTTATTCATTTTGTGAGTTCCTATCATAGTTCATTCTAAGGGAATCACATTATTCGACCACGAGACCATCTCGTCCATTCCCCATTTATTGGAATTTTTCCAATTAAAGGGGTTTTTCCAAATCATGTGGACATACTGAGGAACTTTCATGTTGTCAACCCAACATGTATAAGTACTTTCATGAGATCAGGATGACTACTGAAATTTCTTCACATAATCTTTTATTCCTTGTCCAAGACATTCTGTGAGACAAGGATGGCTTTCAAGGGGCCTTTTGTGAGATCAAACCGGCTTTTAAAAGGGTCTTGTGAGACTGTGTTGATGTAACGTATGAGTTTTATGATCGCAAGAGGCTCTCATATTTTCTATTTTATTTAATTATTTTATTCTTTTATGGATAAGGTACATTTATATCTTTCACTATTGTTGTCTAGGCTAGTCACTTTCTCCATTGATGACGCATCGCATGACCAAAAAAAGGCATTGTTGTGATGTGTGATCTCATAATCGATAAACTCTTATGATTATTTTTTGAGACAAAGTGGGAGCGTGAGACTACCTGGACATGTCCAAAGCCTTTTTTTGATGGGGGTCACATACCAAAATTCCCTTTCATGACTAAGAGGACACGTCACTAGGGATTCTATGGTGTCTTGCGAAGTGCATGGGTGCGTCATGTGAGTTTAACAACCGCAAGAGGCTCCATAATATCCCTTTCTATTTCATTTTTTTATTTTACAAAGGTTGTAGATATTGGAAGGTTGTATGGGTATTGTAAAATAAAATCACCCTACCTATCGGTGATGCATAACATGATTTTTATGACCTCAAGAGGTTCCCACATTTTGGATATTTACCTTCTATTTTACAAGGATTTTTGGATGGTTTATCCGGATCCTATCACCTGACAATTCATGTGACCTAGGGGGTTCTCATCTAGAAGCCATCACATGGTCATTGAATATCTAGGGAGCCTTAGAAATATCATAAGGACTTGTCAAAGGGTATCCAAAAGATAATTTGATACCTATGCACTATGCATGACCTTTTGAATGACCTTCTTCAGGTCAGGAAAACATGTGTCTCATGGAGGTTCACACAATCTACAAGATCATGAACACCATATTATTTCTTCTTTTTATGGGTAAAATAATTCCCGTGATGAGTTACTTCTTACTTTTTGAATTTTATGATCCTCATTTGGCAGTCGTCAACAAATTCTCTCCCCACTCCTGAGATACATCCATAGGGACAAGGTCTTGATTACGAGGAAAGTAAATTCCCACCTAAGGCTTTCGCACTATAAAAAATTGGTGTCTTGGGTGATATTTGTTCTTTGAGGAGATGTTTAGTATTTTTTAGCATGTCCTACAATTAAGGTATCAAAGATCAGTTCATTAACTAGTTACTTGGTTCTCCAGAGATCTGGTTCCCTACTCCCATCGTGTAGCCTCATCAAAAAGATATTCATGTAATAATCCATCATGAGACCTTTTCATGAGCCCATTTTATGAGAACCTCTTCTCAAGAAATCCTTTTCCTAAGAGACCACTTGAATCAATCCACATACTTATCTTCATAATTTTTTTGAACTATGTCCATGTAGATGCATGATCATCTTGGAGGTTTCATGGGATCTGTTGAATTGATCACATGATCATTTGACTATTATTCAGCTTGCGTGACCATTTCAAGGTCACACAATTACAATTATTCTAAGGGTTCATGAGGTTGTGTTAGGCCTTGTAGTTTTGTGTGATCTATGAAATCTTCAAGATTTAATAGATTTTTGAATCCTTTATACATTCTGTGAATCCATTTGATGATTCATACGATGTGAATGATGTTTCTGATTTATATCTTTTGAAAATATTTTTTTCTGATATACACCACATAATTTTTTCTTATGGATACCACCTCTTTCCAATGTTCCTCTACTATGGATAATCAAAGGGCCATGATTTCTAGAAATAGAAATGTTGACCCTATATATCACGTCAATTCTAATAATGATATTTTCAAATGGAATCTTCCATTTGAGCTTAAAAATTATTCTTTATCACACAAACTTCCTCTATAAGAGTGTAATTCCTTGACCCTAGTTACCCAGAGTTAGTGAAATATTACATAACAATGGCATTATCATAAGGGATAAAATCCAGAAAGACCGATCAGATTAGTAGCCTTGGAATTACAAGGTACATACATATGTTTTAAATTACATTATGAAATGAAAAACAACAACATTGTGTATCCTATGAACACATTCATCTCCCTTAGACTATCGTTATAGGTCAGTCATAATATACTTCTTCACATATTGTAAAAAATAAAACATATAAAGGGGTGAGCTCAGATACTCAGTAAGGATAACAATATAGTGAAAACTTTCATAAATAAGAATAAACATTTAAGGAAATGTATAAGACTAAAACATAAGACTTTTAAAATTACTTTTTAGCATAATATGGAAAATATAAATCAAATAATGCCATTCACTTATTCACATGGATATTCTAATAGTATAATAATCACTTACAATATCAATAGCCAATTTCATATTGATGGAATGCATAATGTCGGACATCATAACCACATAGTCAAGGCTTTATTCCAAGACTACAAATAAGATTTGTTCAAGACCTTGTACCAAGACACTAGTTTTTCTCATGAGAACTACCTATTAATTGAGGAGATTTAGTGGGATCCACCTATCACTTACTAATTCCAATGCATTCATCATATGAAAAGGTTAAAACATGACGTAAACATTCATATTGAAACTAGCATACGAAATGTTAATTATTTAACCATAAACCATGAATGGTATAAAAATAACACATCCATAGTCAAACATATCACAAAACCTTCCATACAATATGGAAGATTGTATCATAATAAATCAACTTCAAACAAGTGTAAAATCCATCAAAGGATGTCGACATAGATGAAATCAAAACTATGTGAGATAAATATATCTTTATACTTTGAAATCATTTAAAATTCATGTAATTATAAAAGAAAAATTTTATTTTGAAAATATTCTTATAAGATTGTAAGGGAATATTTTAAGGTTTTATAATAGTGGAAAATATCCACACTTTTCATATAAGTTAAAAAAACATTCTTTCCTTAATTTTGTCAAAAAGGAAGTAAAGGACCTTGTTTGGAAAATGACAGAAATATTTCTTTATAAATATTTTATAAAAAGTCAAAAAGGGAATAAATGTCTTTAAACCATAGTCTATGAAATAGTTAAAATGTTTTGAAATATATATTTAAGAAACACTGATGTGGATGATAAAGAGGTCCCAGTAGATACTCACATATAAACAACCTTAGATAATGAAGGGATTGTAGAATTAACCCTTACCTTGTAATTTTCCTTGATTGAGGTTACATTAACCTCCTGTATAATAGTTAAATCACTAATATTAAATTATACAAGAACCATATACATAAATATGATATCATATATGATCTTCTCATATTTCATTGTTAATAATATTTCAGTAGTATCGTTGTTTCGGGTGTTAACTGATTCGTTTCCCTTTATATGCTTTGTTACGTAAGCCGTGTTTGTTATGGATGTGATGTATTTGATTCATGTATAGAATTATATTAATTTATTAAACATTATTTTTAATCATAAAATGAAAATTATTCTTGAATGGTTATGATGGGGAATGAATTTCATCGCGTTTAGGGAGACGGTAATCCGTACGTACGCACGAGCGACAATATAATTATATTGATGGTGAAATCGTATGTAATTGGATGGTATATCATATATAAATAATTATTAACATGTTATATTTATTATTTATATTAGTAATACTCATTATTATACCCATCCAAATAATTAAGTGTTTGAATAACAAACTACACCACGACGTGGAGACGGTAAGCCGTATGTACGCACATATGGTGACTTATCATTCATATGATGGATAGAATAATGAATATTTTTGTACCATATTTATAATAACATCAAATTACGTATAAGTTTATTGATATATTATTTTGGTATGGAAACAACAAATAAATAGGAAGTGGAAGAAGAAAAGAACTTTGAAAGAGGTGGTGAAATTATTACCTCTTCTTTGGGTGTTTCCTTCGGAGTTGATCAAAAGGGATCCTTAGGTTGGCTTTATGATCAATGTAAGGCCTCTAGGTATAAATAAAGATAGTTGGGAAGATATTTGATCTGGTTTTGGCCGATCCAAATGGATTTGGAGGTGTGATTTTGAGAGAAAGGGAAGTACCCTTTTATAAGAGCGGTGAGGGTCACTTTAGGAAAATCTTGAAATATTATTTTATTATACAATCATATTCGGTTTATAATGGCTCCAAAAAGATTTATTTAGAGGATAAGGTGGTGATGGGTCGAAAAAATCTCAAAAAATTGGTTTTAGATAGGTTTAGGTTAGCATATTGACCTTATCCTTTAGATTTAACTCTTAGTTAAATAGTTTAACTTGTACCATGTATTCTTGTATTATTATAATAAATAGTTAATAAACTTACTATAAAAAGCCAAGAGAACCCCAATTGGTTCATTATTGATATATCTAACCTTATCTAAGTCTTTTGGACGAACCTTATATTTTTAGGAATATTATATCAATTAATAATATAGTATTTGTTTTAAAAACTCATTTATGTCAATTTTGACACTATTTGGTATTTTGTTTTTCCCAACGTCATAAAAAGTTTATCACTTCGAAAAACGTTTATTTAATCAACCCTAAGATGTCATATTGACCTATAAAATTAGTGAAATTCATAAAAATACTCAATTAACAATTATATTAATATTTATAATATCAATTTTTTAATCTTTCAATAATAAAGTAATTACTGCATCATCATTGTGTCATAAATAAATTTAATTATTTTAAGTCTAAAAATTATAAATAAAATACCATTATGTAGAAAATATTTTTAGATTTATAATGAATATTTATAGTCTAATTTATCTTATGTATAACCCCATATTAAAAATATTTTAGTTATTAAACATTAAATTAAACACTTTTAACTCTTCTTTAAATAAAATAATAATAAATGTCCTAATCTAATCCAAGTATACCAAAAGGACCATTTTTTATTCCTAAGGTTTATTATGGTTGAAATAAACTTATCCAATAGAATTAAGACATGTTTTCGGGTAATTATAATACCATTTTTTACCTTTAATTACCCTATTTACTTTTAACCATGGTAAATAAAAGTCCAATGTTACTATTCACAAAAAAAAATTATTTTCATCTTATTAAACCACATTTCACTTATTGATGTCAACCATGCCTCTCGGATTTTTTATGTTCAATTCATAGTAGTGGTAAAATTACGTTTTATGCAAATTTTCAAATGTTCCTAGAAGGTTGGTAAAAGACGGTAAAAAATTCAATAAAATTTTATACATATAATCTTATTATAAAATGAATCCAATGAATTATATTAAAATTATATAGGTATTATGTATCAACTTATAATTAAAATAAATTTAAAAAAATAATTATTTAAATAAAAAAGTCGGTTTTAAACATTAAAGGAGTGTTTTACTATTCATCAAAATTGAAAGTTTTCAGAAAAATACCAAAAATTCACCCGAAGCTAATTTTGATATTATAAACCCAAAAATGAAGTCCATTTTGAAAAATAAAATTTTAAAATTTTCAAAAAGAGGGTATTACTATTCATAATGGATAGATTGATTTGTTGTGGTTTGCTAAAACTCCAAGTTACGTACAACACAAGTTAATTCATTATTCAAAGGGAAACATGATGTGGAATCGTGGGGTGGTACATTCTAGACTCCTTCAAATAATTTCATCCTCCAAATTTCTAGAATATTACTGCATAAAAAGATTTGGGTGGTTCTTCATCATAATTTCATCGGGTTTCCATGTTGCCTCGTTCATCTTATGATTTCTCCATATAAATTTTACCAAATGAGTAGTATAGTTTCTCAACACTTGTTATCTGGTATCAAGAATCTTGACATGCTCTTCACAATAAGAAAAATCATGTTCCAGTTCAATTTCCTCATATGTGAGTACATGCGTTGGTTCTGGCATGTATTTTCTCAAAAGTGATACCTGTAATATATCATGAACTTTGGAGAGACTTGGCAGCATTGTAAAACGATAAGCTACAACTCCAATTCATTCTATAATTTAAAAAGGTCTGATGTACCTAGGACTTAATTTAATCTTCTCACTAAAACTTATAACACCCTTCCATGGAGATACCTTCATGAAAACATGATCTCCTACTTGAAATTCCAAATTCGTCCTTCAATTATCACCATAGATATTTTCCCTAATTTGAGCTACTTAGTTGTGGGTTTGAATAATATTCACCTTTTCCATTGTTTCCACAACACGTTTTGGCCCTATGAGTTTTCTTTCACCAACATCATCCCAACAAGTTAGTGTGCGACATCTCTTTCCATGTAACACTTTATATGGTGCCATCTGAATACTTGAATGGAAGCAATTGTTATAGGAAAATTATACCAGAGGTAAATAATGATCCCACATACCTTTAGAGTCAACTAAGAAATATCTCAACATGTCTTCTAAGGTTTTAATAGTCCGTTGTGATTTTCCATCGGTTTGAGGGTGGTAGGTAGTGCTCAAAGGAAGTTCAGTATCCAAGGCCTTCTGAAGAATTTTTCAGAATCTTGATATAAAATGGGGATCACGATCAGAAAAAATTGATAGGGGTACTCCATGAATTATTACATCTTCATTAATATATAGTCTTGCTAAATTTTTAAGTGCTAGATCTTCTCTTATAGCACGAAATTTTTTTGACATGGTAAGATGATCAACAATAACCCATATTGCATCATTCCTTATAGAATTATTTTGTGGTCTGATGACAAAGTCCATCATAATATCTTCCCATTTACACTCATGTATGGTAAGAGGTTGCAATACTTTTCTAGGATGTTGTCTTCCAACCTTCACCTGCTGAAAAACCATACATCTTGACATATAATCAGAAATATCCCTCTTCATGTTGTCCCACCAAAAATGTTCCTTCAAATCTCTATACATCTTAGTGCTACCAGGGTGTATAGATAAATTAGAGCTTTGAAATCATTCAAAAATTCCCTTTTTAGATCAGGTATGTCAGGAACACAACGTCTCTTCCCAAATTTCAAAATCCCATCTTCATATACAAAGTCGATCAATCTCCCATCGTTCACAGCTTTAGTTTTATTTTGAAACTCCTCATCATCAGTCTGAGAACTTTTAATCCTTTATAGTAAAGATGGTTTAGCTTCCATTTGAAAAAGTATTGGTATTTCACCTTCTATGATTATTCACTTATCCATATTTACTATATCAATGAACATAGGATCCCTTTCAACTCTCATCTTGTTCAAAACTCCATGATCCTTTCTTCTCAAAGCATATTCCACCTTATTTGCCTTCCTCGGGTGGTTGTGTATAGTGAAATCCTAATCCTTGAGTAGTTCAAGACATCATCTTTGCCTCATGTTGAGTTCTTTTTGTGAGAAAATATACTCCGAACTCTTGTGATCGGTATATAAATCACATTTTTCACCATAGAGATAGTGTATCCATATCTTCAAAGAAAATATTACATCTTCTAACTCAAGATCATGAGTGGGATAGTTTTTTTCATGAATTTTTATCTATCGTGATGCATATGCAATAACCCTATCATTCTGCATAAGGACACAACCAAGTCCTTTCATTGAAGCATCACTATAAATAACAAACCCATCATTCCCTAATGGTAGAGTCAATATAGGAGCATTGAATAATATTCTATTCAATTATTCAAAACATTCTTCACACTCATTTTTTAAAACAAATTTAACTCCTTCACATGTGAGCTTGGATGATGGGTTTTCCAATTGGGAAAACTTCTGTACGAAACGTCGATAATAACCTTCTAAACTAATAAAACTTTGTACATAAGTTATACTCATCGGTGCTAGCCATTATTGGATTGCCTTGTTCTTTGAAGGATCAACAGAGATTCCATCCTTAGAGACAATATGATCAAGAAAAGAAATTTCCTAAATCCATAATTCACACTTTCTAAACATCCCATATAATTCATTTCTTCTGAGGGTTTTCAGAATAGTTTACAAGTGATTTTCATGATCTTCATTGATTTTCGAGTATACCAAGATATCATCAATAAATACCACTGTGAATTCATCAAGATATTCCTTGAAAACTCTATTCATTAGATCCATGAAAACATATAGTGCATTAGTCAGTCCAAAAGGAATTATTGTAAACTCGTAATGCTCGTACCAGGTTCAAAATGCTATTTTCGTAATGTCTTCTTCCTTCACACACAACTGATGATATCCAGATCAAAGGTAAATCTTTGAAAAATATTGAGCTCCATTAAGTTGGTCAAATAAATCATCAATTCAAGGTAGGAGATACTTATTATTTATTTTTATAGCATTGATCTCCTTACAGTCAATGTACAACCTCATAGATCCATCATTTTTCTTAACAAAAAGAACAGGGGATCCCCATGCAGAAACACTAGGGTGAATAAATCCTTTATTACTCAATTCCTATATTTTTTTCTTTAGTTAAAATAATTCCATAGTGCCCATTCTATAAGGGATCTTCGATATGGGCCTTGAACCAGGAATTAAATCAATAGAAAACTAAATTTCTTGTTCTGGAGGATGTCTAGTTAACTCCTCTGGAAACACATCAACATATTCTTGCACAATAAATACATCCTCTATTTGAACATTCCTTTCCTCACCCATAGCTATTTCATTATCTTCCTCCCCAATAATTGAATTTAGTAGAGTTACTAGGAGTGGATATAGATAAGAATCAGGTGGTGACGTTTCTTCTCTAAAGATAAGGTACTCCTTATCATCATCAAAAATTGAAACCTCCTCCTTCTTACAATAAATTTTCGCATCATGGTCTGAAATCCAATCCATACCTAGGATTATATCAAATTCAATCATGGTTATGATGATGGGAGAAGTTGATAAAGAACATTTATATACCCTAATGGGGACTGATTCACAAAACATTTTTGCAATGATACTTCCCTTAGATGTTTTGACTGAAAACTTCCCTGTTAAATAAAATTAGAAATATCTAATGTTTTAGCAAATTGGGAAGATATGAAATAATGCAATTATCCACAATAAAATAAAGCATTGTCTAAATTTGAGGAAACAATTAAATTACCTTCCACTACGTGATTCAGAGCTTCAAACTTAGAAGTAGTGATCTCATAAGCTTGGCTTTGCTCACTTGACCTTTTCTGGGGTAAGTTTCCTTAGAACATAGGACATTCGGTTTCATAATGACCCATTTCTCTACAATTTTAGCATTCAACATTGATATCCTGTTTCTTTCCCTTGAAATCATGAGCTTGGTGGCCTTTTTCACCACACTTGTAACAGACTCCCATTCCCTTTAGGAAAGTATTAGGGTGTTTCTTCCCATATTTACTACAGGATGGAAATTCAACTTTTACCTTCTTCCCCTTATTTCTATTTCCAGAGTGTTCGGTATATCTATTTTTCCATTTCTTTGCATTAATGTAGTAAGACTTAGAAAATTCATTTTCTTTCATGATAGCACATGAGACAATATCTTCATATGATGAGAAGGATTGTGAGACTAATTCTCGATGGATAAATGGTTTTAACCCGTCGAAAAATAGATCAATCTTACTCCTTGGGTTACGTATATAATTTTTTGCATGCCTCGATAACCTTGTAAAGTTAACCTCATACATTGCGACATTCTCATCCTTGTTTTCCCTCATAATTAGAAATTGTCTTTCCATATCCGCTCGATGTTCACAAGGAAATTATTTTTCTAAAAAAATATCATTAAAATCTCTCCATTCCATATTTTATACTTCATCATCTTCCTTTGTGTTTTGAATCAATTACCACCATTGATCTGCATCTCTTGTGAGGTGATAAACTATCATGACAAATTTTTCCCTTTCACTACTCCCCAAAGCATGAAATATTTTCACTAAGGAACTTATCCATTTCTTAGATACAAATGGATTTTTAGTCCCATTGAATTTTGGTGGTTGTTTACTCATGAAGAGGTCTAACATTGATCCTCCATGTTGTGGATCAGGGTGATCCAAATGGGTAAGGTTATTATTCATAACCTAAGTGAGTTGTCCCAGTATGGTGATAAGCTGATCAGCACCAGTTGCATCACTAGCTCCACTGTAATTATCTTGAGAAGGAGGGAAATCCCTACATGGATTACATGTGTTGATACAGTTTACATTCCATCCACTAGGTCATATTTATAAAAAATGGCATGCACTATATTAGTTTATGAATCACAATACATAATTCCAAACTTGTAAAACACTTAACATAAATTTCACAGTTTATGGATATAATCCATAAACATAAAAATGTTTCTTTGAGGAGGTATATACTCATAAATCCTTAATAATGGTTTTTAAAGAAATGTGAATTATCCTAATCATATCCCCCAGGAGTGTCGTATCCAAGAGTGTAGCAAGTCACATTGTCATGTACCAGGATACCCTAGGTCAAAACTGAAACTCCTTATCGGAGTTTTCACTCCTAGGTATATCTTTGTCAGAGTCTCCACTACCTACACGTATCTAGACGGGGATGTATTACTTGTAAAATATACAAAATCTCTATATTAAAAAAATTCTAGGAAGTTCTTATATACTAATCCTCAAAGTATATCTTAGGGTAATGTTATCTAATCAGAGTTTTTCTAAATCAAGCTTCCAATGTTTGTACTAAAATTCCTATGATACCAACTATAACACCCCTACCCTAGTCCCCCAAAGTTTGTGAAATATTACATAACATTTTCATGTTCACAAGGGATCAAATCCCAAAATACCAATCAATTTAGTAGCCTTGTAATTACTAGATACATACATAAGTTTTACATTACATTATGAAATAAAAAATAATAACATTGTGTCTCCTTTGAAGACATTCATATCCCGTAGACTATCCATGTTGGTCAGTAATAATATACTTCTTCATATACTGGGAAAAAGAAAAATTTAAAGGGATGAGCTCAGATGCTCAGTAAGGATAACAATATAGTAGGAACTTTCATAAATAAGTATAAACATTTAAGGCAATGTATAAGACTAAAACATAAGACTTTTAAACTTAAACTTAAACATAAGCATAATATGGAAAATAAAAATCAAATAATACCATTTACTTATTCACATGGATATTATACTAGTCTAATAATCACATGCAATATCAATAGCCAATTTCATATTGATGGAATGCATAATGCCAGACATCATAACCACATAGTCAAAGCCTCATGACAAGAATACAAATAATATTTTTTCAAGGCCTTGTTCCAAGACACTAGTTTTTCTCATGAGACCTACAGATTCATCAAGGATCTATAGCAGGCTCCACCCATCACATACTAATTCCAATGCATTCCTCATATAAAAAGGTTGAAACATAACATAAACATTCGTATTAAAACTAGCATACAAAATGTTAATAATTTAACCATAAACCATGAATGGTATAAAAATAACACATCATCAGTCAATCATATCAAAAAACCTTCTATACAATATGGAATATTTTATCATAATAAATCAACTTCAAACAAGTGTAAAATCCATCAAAGGATGTTGACATAGATGAAATCAAAACTATTTGAGAGAAATGTCTATTTCTATTTTGAAATCATTTAAAAGTCATGTAATTATAAAATAAAGCATTTTTTTTTAAAATATTATTATAATATTGTAAGGTAATCTTGTAAGGTGTTATAATGGTGGAAAATAGAGGCACATTCTGTATAATTGAAAAAAACATTTTTTCCTTAATTTTGCAGAAAAGGTCGTAAAGGACCTTGTATGGAAAACGACGGAAAGATTAATTTATAAATATTTTATAAAAAGTAAAAAAAGGGTATAAATTACATTAAACCATATTCTATGAAATAGTAAATTTTTTTGAAATTCATATTTAAGAAACATGGATGTGGATGATAAAGTGGTCCAAGTAGATACTCACGTGTAAACAACCTCAGATAATGAAGAGATTGTAGAATTAACCCTTACCTTTTACTTTTCCTTGATCGAGGTAAGTTAACCTCATATATAATAGTTAAATAATTTTTATTGAATTATATAGAAACAACCTGCTTAAATATGATATCATATATGATCTTCTAATATTGATTTGTTAATAATATTTCAGGAGTATCAACATTTTGGGTGTTAACTGATCCGTTTCCCATTATATGATTGGTTACGTAAGCCATGTTTTTTATGGATATGATGTATTTGATTCATATAAATAATGATATTAAATCATTAAACATTATTTTTAATCATAAAATTAAAATTATTCTTGAATTTTTATGATGGGGAATGAATTTCATCGCGTTCGTGGAGACGGTAATCCGTACGTATGCACGAGCGAAAATATCATTCTATTGATGGTGAAATAATATGTAATTGGATGTTATATCATATATACATAATATTTAACATGGTATATTTATTATTTACATAATTTATACTCATTATTATACCCATCCAAATAATGAAGTGTTTGAATAGCAAACTACACCACGGCGTGGAGACGTTAAGTCGTACATACGCACGTATGGTGACTTGTCATTCATGGGATGGATAGAATAATGAATATGGTTGTACCATATTTATAATAACATCATATTATTTATAATGTACTGGATTCATTATTTTTTTATGGAAATAACAAATAAATAGGATGTGGAAGAAGAAAAGAACTTTGAAAGAGGTGGTGAAATTATTACCTCTTTTTCGGGTGTTTCCTTTTGAGTTGATCAAAAGGGCTCATTAGATTGTATTTATGATCAATTTAAGGCCTATAGGTATAATTTAGAGTAGTTGGGAGGATATTTGATCAATTTCTTTCCAAAAAAATGGCTTCGGAGGTGTGATTTTGAGAGAAGGGGAAGTACCCTTTTATAAGAGAAGTGAGGGTCACTTTTGGAAAAGCTTCAAATATTATTTTATTATAAAATCATTATCTAGTTTATAATGACTTATAAAGGATTTATTTCTAGGATAAGGTGGTTCTCTGTCAAAAACCTCTCAACCAATAGATTTTAGATAGGTTTAGGTCACCATATTAACCTTATCGTTTAGATTTAACTCTTAGTTAAATAGTTAACTTTTACCATGTATTCTTGTATTATTATAATAAATGGATAATAAACATACTATAAAAAGACAAGCGAACACAAAGTAGTTAGTTATTGATATATATAACTTTATATAATTATTTTGTCCGAACCTTATATTTTTAGGAATATTATATCAATTAATAATATAGTATGCTTTTTTAAAACTCATTTATGTCAATTTTGACACTATTTGGTATTTTGTTTTTGTGAAAGTCATAAAAACTATATCACTTGTAAAAAAGTTTATTTAATAAACCCTAACATGTCATATTAACCTAGAAAATTAGTTGAATTCATCAAAAGTCTCAATTTACAATTATATTAATATTTATAACATCGATTTTTTAATCTTTCAATAATAAGGTAATTATTGCATCATCATTGTGTCATAAATAAATTTAATTATTTAATGACTAAAAATTATAAATAAAATACCATTATTTAGGAAATATTTTTATATTTCTAATGGATATTTATAGTCGAATTTATCTTATGTATAACCCTATATTAAAAATGGTTTAGTTATTAAATTTTGAATTAATCATTTTTAACTCTTCTTTAAATAAAATAATAATAAATGTCCTAATCTAATCCAAGTGTACCAAAAAAATCATATTTTATTCCTAAGGTTCATTTTTGTAGAAATAAACTTATCTAATATAATTAGGACATGTGTTATGGCAATTATAATATCATTTTTTACCTTTAAATACCCTATTTACTTTTAACCGTGAAAAAAAAGTTAAAAGATACTATTCACAAAAAACTATTTTCATATTATTGAAAATTTTACTTAATTTTTTCAACCGTGTGTCTCGGATATTTGAAATTCAACTCATAAAATCGTTGAAATTACGTTTTATGCAAATTTGCAAATGTGCCTAGAAGGTGGGTAAAAGACGATAAAAAGTTCAATAAAATTTTATACATTTAATCTTATTATAAAATGAATCTAATGAATTATATTGAACATATATATATATTATGTATCTATTTTTAATTAAAATAAATTTAAAAAAATAAATAATTATTTAAATAAAAATTCAGTTTTAAACAATAACGCAGTGCTTTTCACTATTCATCAAAAATTGAATGTTTTTAAAAAATACAAAAAATTCACTCTAAGATAATTTTGATATTATGAACCCAAAAATGAAGTTCATATTGGAAAATAAAATTTATAAAATTTCAAAAAGTGGGTATTACTATTCATAACGGCTCGTTTGATTTTTCATGGTGTGCTAAAACTCCAAGTTGCGTACAGTGCAAGCTATTGCATTATTCAAAGGGAAACGTACCATGGAAGCTTGGGGTGTTACACATGTTTGGATTTTTGGATGATGTTTTAATTCCTCTTTCATACTTCAAACAATAATCTTATTGGGTGTCAACATCTCTTGACTGTATTCTAGTGAAAATAACCAAGGATGGACGGTTAGTCACAACTTGATCCCAAGGGTTGTCTTATATGTTTGAAAACTCTCCCTTGGGTTCGTACAACTATGATTTCACTCATCATCCCATCGCTCAGATTTACTTGAGTATATTCATCTCTTCTCTAAATATCCCAGAAAGTGGATGGATAACTAATGGGATCTATGTCCTGGTGGTAATTTTTATTATGAATTGGTATGGATATTATGGGTCAAGAAAAGCTACTTAGAGTTCACTGACCAGTTATGTTATTTCCATATTTATAAAGTAGTATGGATTTCCCAATTTATTGTCTATTTCTATCCTAATATTCTTCAATAACTACTTATCCAATGTTTTCCTAGCACCAACACATTTCTTCTATCCTATGGAGAGGTGGGAATCAGCCTATGGGATATCTACCGAATGGGTGGGATACCCCCTCTCAGAAATAGGTACGATGAGTTCCTTCGTATTGCCGATTTATAGGATAGCCCTTCATAGAATCTAGTCTTGGTGAGGTAAATTCTCATCATTGTAAAGTAAAATATAAGAAAATGAGTTGACTATACACTCAATTATTTCCTTCAAATATTGGATCAATATTTTCATTAGTCGTAGTGGAGTCTGGTTGGATACTATATTCCCCCATCGGTCCCCGTCCCAAAAAGTTTGTGATAGTTATAATTCATATTGGGATATTTTGGAAGTTGAGGATCATAATTCATGGGGCTATCAAGTGAAGTCAAAGATTTATGAAATCCTTGGGTAATTGAGATTCATTTCCATGTTTCTAATAGGTGGTTTTTCTCAGTTGAGGATACATGTTAAGGAATTCAAGTCAATACATTGGTGATGGAAGTGTGTATAGTGGAGGGAAGGAAACTTAATCTGGTAGTGTTGACCCATGAATGTATTTACCAACTCTTGGGCCATATTGAACAAGGACTCTTCCCCTATAGGATCATTCGTCCTTTCTAGTTTTTATTTGTAGGGATATGGGATCATTTTCAGTACTATGAATACTATAATTACACCAAGATCCCTGATGCCATATCTCATCCTAGGTTGTTGAAAATATTTGGGGTTATGGATATTTCACTAGGATTATATTATTTTTATGATGATTTGACTTGATATTATAGCTTTTATTTCACCCCTTATCCTTGTAAAATTGGTTCAATCATTGATAATGGCATCATCTCTCTCTAAAAAATTCCATACAAGAGCTACCTTTGGGACGAGGTTCTTACAGCTAGGATGGATGAGCTGATCATCTACAATCCATATACAACTTATCTGTTTTATCATCAGTTCTATTTCACCAAAAGAGTCTCCCCTACCACTTCGGTTAGCATATGAGGAGACTGACACCCTAGAATCATCCATCTGTTTTTAGATTTTGTTAGAGCATGAAAACACTAATGCTAAGATTATTCTTCTCCATGATGATGCTCCTGCAATTCTTACCAATGATTATGCCCAGCCTTAGATAGTATCCTACCAGGGTAGTGTTTTGAGATAACTAGTTAATCATTTGGAAAATCCACTTTCCTTACTAACCCCTCTGGCCATAAAAATTATTGTGTTGATTAATGAAATGGGTGATACTTTAAGGAAGAACCCTCATCCTAACGGAAACCATCCCAATAGTGGGAGTGAATCTGTCAAGGAAATTATCCCTCCAAGATTATAAATGGGTGATGTCTCTATTTTGGGGAGGATATATGGATCCTCCTCTCCTATTTACATTCCAACATAGCTGGTTATTACTCCTTTTGGTGTGACCATCCAATCAGTCATATAATCTTAGAAACGACATAGTTTGATCTAGCAGTAGATTCAAACCTTGAATATTGAGACTCAATTGGAAACATTTTGTAACCAGGGGTAACACCTTCATCGGCTATTTAAAAATATGAGGGAATATGGTTTTGATCGACAACTGCTGTATAAAATCATGAGACATATTATCCATTCTTTGAAATATTTGGACACCAATGAGAGGGTATTTCATGACCTTTAAGATGAGGCTCTCCTTTATAAACATATTAAAGAGGAATTGGTTTCAATTTAGTAGATTCGCCTGTTTCTATCTAAATTTCAAGTCCATATGAATACATGGATCATGAAAATATGGATATCTTAGGAAATCATGGCTTTCTTGAGGTATGACCTTTCAACTTAATTATCCTGATTAGAATCCTCTAAAAAGAGTGTTAAGGAGATGACTACTTTAGTCAAGACTCTCCATCCTGGAAGAAGAATACATGAGGTGAGCGGTACTTTAACATTCAATTAACACTTATTTCCAAACTATTTATAAATTGGAAAACTCATTTAGTGAAATATTATAGTATTTTTACCATTGATATGCACATTTTTTATGAGATTCTCGGAGGGACTCTAAAATGTGGTGATTCCTCCTATTTCATGATATTAATAAATGAATTTTCTAAAACATTCATGTTTTTATCTTGTTTTCTTCTTTAATACATGATGTGCGTGAATTTTTTTTAATCTAATATTATATGAATCACCAATGATACTCATTCATTGTATAATATCAAGTAAACTTGAATTTCGGGATATAAATATTTAAATCATAACATATGCTTCTAAAGAAGTGCCCATAAATTCCCACCAATATGAGATTCCTTACTGATATATATTCTCCATCAATCTTGACATTATCTGATTTGAAGAAGGATAATTGGGTAGAATACATGTCATGGAGGGAGAGTGGTCTCTCTCTTCCCCAACTTGATAGTCTTGGAGTGAATAAAAAGAATTTTTACAAGGTCATATTGTGGGACTTACAATCTTTTCCATTCTTGTAAACTAAATCACTATTGTGTTGTATTTTAGGGTATTTTATCTCGGACCATATATTGTTGTAGTTTAGGGTCTTTTAGCTTGGACCTTCTATCATTTAAGTTTAGGTTATTTTATCTTTGACCATCTATCATTATATTTAGGGACTTTTAGCTCATACCTTTTATCATTGTAGTTTAGGCTCTTTTAGATTGGACCTTATATCACTATATTTTAGGGTATTTTAGCTCATAACATCTATAATTTTAGTTAAGGGTCTTTTATATTATATCTTCTATAATTTTAGTTTAGGGTCTTTTATCTCAGACCTTAGGATTCCATGAAGTTTAAAGTATTACTACCTATACTTCATCTAGGATCATGGAATATGGTGTATACATTCATGAAATGACCCAAAACACCCTAGGGTGTTGAGTTCTATTGTCATGTTGTCGAGGATCATGAGGATTAGAGCACATTTCTTGAAAGGAGGAGGTGCCTCTAGTCAGTAGGTTAAAGCCCTTGTGTGTTGGTATCATTTTCAAACATAGGTGTCTACTTTATTTTCCAAGGGTTATGGAAGATTCATGGGGGATATTGGTTGAGGGATAAATACTAAGGATGTTAGGTCCACATTGATATATGGATTATGCGTGATATAATTCATAACCCATAGGTTTGAGTCAGTGAATATGGTATTCAGTAGACATTTTTGGATGACCCATAACAACATGAGGTTCAAATTTCTACCATGGTGTTTCTAGGGCACATAAGGATTGAAGGACATGTCTTGCAAGGAGGGTATGCCTTTATTTGGTAGGTAAAAACTCTTAGGATTCGATAGCATGGTCAATAAAATATGATCTCTAGTTTTTTATGAGGGCCATGAGAGATTTTCAAAGACTCAAAAATCCAGATGATGTGGTTTGGTATGGAAGAAAGCTATCCAATAAGGGTTCTATAACCCTAGGGAAGTTCATCTCTTAATTGTGAAGCTAGACCCCTATTCCATATGGTTAAGAACACGAGGTTTGCATCATCAAAGGTTTGGGAATGGAGTGTCGCATTCCTACTTTGAGAGAGAGTAAAAAACACGGTGACTTAACATCAAGGATGTCAAGTCTTCTTGGATAGTTTGGTATAGGTATTTTAAATCATGGTCCAAAGTGATTGAGTCAGAATGATGATATAGAAAAATCTTACCAGGAATGGCCCAAAATACAATGAAGTGCAGAGTTATACCATAGTGATGTCAGGGTTTACAATGATCTAAAATCCCTTTTGCAGAGTGATGCATTTGGATGAAAACCATAAGAACATATGTTGAATCCATAGGTATACATGTATATTCAAAAAATGTCCCTTTAAGAAGGGTATCTTTTACCAATGTCCATGGAAGGTTTATGGTGATTCGAGGCACTAAAATCATAAAATGTGACTTTGGTAAAGTGTAATGTCCAATAAGGGTTTGAGCACCCTAAATGTTGTACCACCACCTAAAGAATATATTCTCACAATGAGGAGATATAAAAAATAATTAATCTAACTTTTTTATGAACTAGGGGGTCCAGTGAGTATATCTTGGATTTTACTAGGGCTACATAGTAGGACCTATGAGATTTATCCCTTATTTATTTGCACATTAATTTTTCCCCCCAACTCTAAAGATGAAGATTTTAGTTGGATAAGTCTTGAATTTTTCTCAGGCCACCCTTTATTTGTTTTCAACCTGAAAAGTTTTGTGTATCTTTAACTAGCAGTTTAAGGTCTTGTGATTTAGAAAATTATAAGCTATAGTTTAAGGTTGTACATCTTTGACGAGAGTGAAGGAAGTTTAAGGTTGTGATGAACTTGGACCAAACATGGGGAATGATAAACAAGATCCCAATTTGGATACCTGGGGTCGAGATTACCCCAACATCCCTCTGAGCAAGAGATGAAAATATTTTAAATCATGGATTGAGGTTATTAGGTCTTGAGTAATGATACAATACAATCATACCAGTAATGGAGCAGAACACACAAAGGTGTTGAGTTCATCCATGGTGATGTTAGAGATCACAAGGATCAGAAAGCCTTTTTTGCAGAGTGATGGATTTGGTTGACAACCATATTTTCATATACATGAACCATATGCATACATTCATAGTAAAATACCGGTTCCCTTTCAACTAGGTTTCTTTTTAAAAGTTTCATGAATGGTTTTGAAAACTTGAGGTTCTCATGACATGATGTGTAATTTATGTGCTAAGGGAATTAAAGGATGATGGAATAATCTCATACTTCGCTTGATAATGGTTGGCCTCTTGTGGTCCACTAATAATGGATGATAACGGATTATTGTCTACACAGTTTAATGTTAGGTAGTAGGGATGTACTTTCTTCTATATAGTTTAACTTCATGTGGTAAGGACATTTTCCTTTTAGTTTAACATCATGTGGTAAATACATATTTTCTTCCTTGCAGTTTAACATTGTTCAATAAGGACATGGGAACTGACATAAAATATTCTGTAAGATGTATTACATTCACAAGACATCCATTTTTAGATTTGAATCATATGTAGGAAAAATGTTGTCGTATGGATCAACCCCTATGTAGTTGGGGTGCATCTATTTTATTGGTTTTTGTAGCTGGGACCAAGATTGAAGATCCTAGTGTCACTATGTATCCTTTGATGATAGGAATCAATCCACGTGTAGTTATATAATTGGAACCTCTATACATAGGTCTGACCCATATATAGAGGTGGTCATTTTTTCTATTGATTATTGTAAATAGGCTCAATATTGGATATTGGGGCATCCCTATGTACACTATGATGATAAGAATAAATCCACACATAGTTCTCGAGGAACCATGCAATTTAACATCATGAAGAAAGGATATTGGATTCCTGATATGGAAAGGGATATTACACCTACACCCAAGGATGGTAATCTAGGTGTCATTATGTATCCCTCAGTTATAGAAATCAATCCACACATAGTTCGTGAAACAAAATATTCCTGTGCAATTCTATACTATATGCATGGAGGGGGAATTTTTATGTTTATTTTTTGTAACTAGACCTGGGTTTAGAGACTTGGGCATCACTACATATCCTATGATGTGAGTAATAAATTCAAACACAGTTCTTTAATAGAGGTGTGGTAGGATTCTAGTCACTAACAATAGTGGTCCACTCATGTGAGGTCCATAGAAATGTACAATGTTATGTCATGCAAGGGGCATAAACTATACAGTTTAACATCAAGTGGTGGGGACTCATGGTATACATTTTATGTTCTATCATTCAGGACTATGATCCTCCTTTCATGATATTTTATTCCATGTTTTTGTGGGGTATCCCTTAGTAAAATTCCTAATCTCATGTGAGCTATGCTTGGTGTGAGAAACAAGGGATGGAAAGGATTCCTCTCACCATAAATAGGTGATTAAGAATAGGACATGGGAATTTTGTATCATGTGGTGGCATAACCAAGATATAGGATCAATTAATCCCTATGTATCTCATTGAAAACGAGAATCAATCCATAAGTAGTTCTAGAAAACCCATGTAGTTTAAAATCATGTTGAAAGGACGTCATCTGTGTAGTTTTAATGTATTTTGGTAAGGATGTAGGTCACTCGATGTTAATCAAGATAGACCATTAGGGGATCTGTATAGTTTAACATCATGTGGTGCTGAGATGATCCATACAGTTTAGCGTCATATGGTTAGGATACATATGTCCAATTTAACAACATATATAACTAATTTCTATGAAAACTTCATATATTTTAACATCATGTTTTCAGGACTTGAGATTCTATGTAGTTTAAATTCTTACTTCCATGACTTGAGATGTCATGAAATTTACATCTTGCC
This sequence comes from Viscum album, assembly GCA_963277665.1. NCBI lineage: Eukaryota > Viridiplantae > Streptophyta > Magnoliopsida > Santalales > Viscaceae > Viscum > Viscum album. Next base: position 1,999,460,383 of record OY728151.1, read on the forward strand.
TCTAGGATGATTGTTACCTGATGTTAATGGGAATTAACACTATGTGTGGGCCTAAAAATATAGGTTTGGGTTTCACTACATATCATGTGATGATAGGAACAAAGAAACACTTAATTCATATAAAGAGGGACTCCCCATGTGGAGCCGACTCTCACATGGGGAAGGTAGAATTTCATCCTTATTTTGCATAGATCTATCTTATGTGCAGTGAGTCTTTATTGAGATGGTGATTCTAGTTTAGTTTAAAATAATTTCATGAGGACACGCTCTATATAGTTTAGTGTCATGTGGTTAGGACATGATAAATTGTTCAGTTTAAAGTCTTTCTACCAAGACTTGAGATGATGTGCAGTTTAATGTTTTTCTGCCAGGATGATCTTTTGAAGTTTAACATCATGAAACTAGAAAAATCTTGGGTAGTTTAACATCATGAAACTAGGATGATATTTTGTATTTTAATTGAATGCAACTAGGATAATGGGTGTTTGATGATAGCTATGAAAAATATTTCTTGAGAAACCTTGCATTAGTGGGGGGATGTGACACATTCCCCATAAATTGTGGCCAGTGAGTAAGCTCCATTGTGATAAATATTATATATGATGTAAGGCCCTTCCCATTTGGGGTCTAGATTTTGAAGATTCTTGCTTTGTATCATTGGGGTCCTCAGATCCAACACCATTTCTCATTGGAGGAATGAACAAAATGGAACCTTCTTATAAAGTCTTTTGAGATCTGATGCTGATGGACTTTAAGGTGGTGCAATGTATAAAACCTGTTCTCATCAAGTTGTTAAAATTCATACATCCACTTTTTCCATTTCTCAACATACAATAGTTGTCCAAAAATGGCTATTTAGATCAAAGGTAGTTGGACTTCTACGGGTAATACTGCCTCAGTCCCATACACCAATGAGTATGGAATTTCTTGTGTACCAGTAGGAGTGGTGGTATGGTAGGCCTATAAAGCCTAGAGGAGCTTGTCTAGCTAGGACTTCTAATCCTTTTTCACCATCTTCTAGATTATATTTTATATAGCCCTATTTAATGCCTCTATCTATCTATTTTCTACTTCATGGTAGAAAGATGAGTGATTGGACTCAATATTTTAATCCTAGTAATGTTTCCTCAACAAAATAGAATAGAAGTTGGGGCCATTTCTATAAATATTGTGTGAGGGACTCTAAACCTAGTGATGATATGGAATTTTATGAAGTTGATGATATTCTTCATACCAGCTTCCTTTAGGGGTATTTTCTCATACCATTTAGAAAATAATTTGGTAGTAGTGATGATGTATTTGAACTACTAGATGTGGCTAGAGGATATGGCCTCATAACATCCATTCCCCAAATGGAAAATAGGATAATATATTTAGTTTTATATAGAAATTGTGGTGGTTTAGGGTTGAATTTTGCGCTGATCTAGAACACATAGAATTTCTAGGTGAATTTTACTCCGTCGTGTATCATGGTTTTCTAGTAATAACTCATCCTCCTGATTTTGTGGGAGAGCCTAGTCCCAAATTGATGTGCATCACATGATATTAAAAGGAATTATTCCATGATGGCATGAATCTATCTTTCCACTATGCATCTGAGTAGGATTCCATCAAAGCCTCTCTTGTAGAGATATTTTTTCTCATTTTGGTTATCACATAGGGTAAAGTTTTCTACAAAACACTGAATATATTCCCATATGACTCAATCTGTCAGGAGAGTCTCTTTTCGGAGATAATTGATTTAGGGCTCCATCCATCTAGGGGTGGATATAAATTCATCAAGCATTGAGGTGTTGTTAACATGATTGATTAATTCCATTTCATAAATTATGATTAATGATACCATTATTTTATGTGTGATATAAAAGATTGCCTCCTCTTAAACAGGGTTAAACATGATTGTGGATGCATTAGATAATTCATTGGTGTGAGAATTTTCTAATCGAGAAACATGACGCAATGTGGTCCCAAAAGGGAACTCGTCAATTAGTCCCATGAAATAGGTAATGATTGGGGCCAGTTCTTCCTTTTTTAGGCCATATTATGCATTGATCTTCTTTATCACTAGTATTGAATCCACTTTGATATTCAGGTAGGCTATCTACAATTGTAGGGATATTTCCAATCTTACAATCAGGGCTTGGTATTCAGCCTCATTATTCATGTAGCCCTTGGATAGTGATAAATAGTATGGAAAAAATTCTTTTTTTGGAGAGATAAATAAAATCCTTATGACGACCTGACTGAGATTTTGGTTTTCCATACTTTTTCTGATAGGAATTCCAGAGGCTCTATCAAAATACATTTCCCTTGTCCAAGGAGTGTCATAGAAATTGAAGACCCCCTCATTTGGGAGCTCAATGTCCACCATTGTATTTTATAGGGTGGGATGTTTCATGAGGAAATCATTAGGGGATTTTACTTTCACTGCCTTTTACAACACAAACAAGACTTCATATTCTTATAGAATGACAACCCATCAGGCCATAAACCCAGTTATCATGGGGCGGCCAAGGATGTACTTGAAAAGATAAATGAAAAATGATAGATGAACTTAATGATTCTACAAGTAAGGCCTCATTTGTTTCACTATGAAGATGAGTGTAAGTTAGTTCTTATCAACATAAAATTATTTTTTATCGATGCCTAGAATTATTTTGATAAGCTGATAGAGACTACTCTCACTCCCTGTACCCTGTTTATATGCAATGAGGGAACCTAGTGAGAATTTCATGGTGGACACATACAAGATTAGTGGCATCCCTTTAACTATAGGCCACAAAACTGCTGGGTGTGGTAGATACTTATTGAGACTTTAAAAGGATTCTTAGAAGTCCATTCCCCATTAGTAGGTGATTCCCTTATTCATTATATTTTTGAAGGGGATATATTTTATCGGCAAGTTGGATATGAAACTTCTAATGTGGGTGAGGTTCACTTGGATTCCCCTCATATCTTTGTGATTTTTGAGGGTAAAATTTCTAAAATATCACTAGTCTTCTCTAGGTCAACCTATATGTCGTGGTGGCCTACCACAAAGCTAGGGAAATTCCCTGATGTTAACCTTAAGGAACATTTCAATAGATTTATATTCAAAATTTGTTTCCATGGATTGTCATAGATCATTTGAATATCTATGAAGTGGTCACGTCACTTTTCGAATTTGACCACAAGTTCATCAACATAGAATTAAGTTATTCTTAATAAGAATATCATAAAGATATGATGCATGGAATTTTGATATGTAGAACTACTGTTTTTTAATCCAAAGGTCATGAACTGATATAAAAGATCCCTAAGGTGATTGGAAGGCATTGAATTCCTCATCTTTAAGGTATATCTTTATTTGATAGTGCCCTAAATACCCATCCATGATGGAAAGGGATTAGAATCTATTAGTTGCATCAATAAATATTTCTATGATCATTAATGGGAAATATTCCTTTGGGAAGTACTGATTAAGGTCTTTGAAATTGATTTAGACCCTAATCTAACCTTTCTTTTTCTTGAAAGGGATGATGTTGGTGAGCCATATTCAGTATTTCACTTCTCCTAAAAAGTTGTATTTGATCAATTTTTCAACTTCCACCTCTAAATTAGTGACGTGAGAGGGGGAGTCCTCCTGGATTTCTTCTTGAAGCCTCGATGCTCATCGTACAAGCTGAGATAGCGCATATCCACATCTGGATTCAGTCTCGTAATTTTTGTATAGTTTCAAGTGAACACATATCAGTGTTTCCTTAGAAATGAAATGTACATATATTTTATTTAAGTGGCATGGAGATACTAATAAATGAAAGATTCCTGTATTCTTATGTTCCTAGTTTTTTATACCTGAGATCATTGATGGTGGTGGATAAACCTTCCTCAAATGTAGAAGGGGTGTTCATAAGGTCATCCTCTTCTTCCTCCACCTCTGTGTCTGTGGAGGAATTCTCAAATAGAGTAAAAATATAGGGAATCTCTATCACCATAAAGTTGAGAGAGTCCATGAGAAGAGGCATTATCATCCCCTACTACCATAGTCATTGTATAGAGATGTCAGAGATGATTGTCTTTTACACTATCACTGAGGGCAAGAGGGGCCTGGACCTCTAGGTCTAGGTCTATTACCTTAACCAGATTTGCGGGGAGCACATAGTCATTGTTGAGCATACCCTAGGGATTTTTAGGGGTTATCCCCAAACCATTGGGGTATTAGACCTGTATATCATCATCATCTATTGGTTGTTTTCTTCCCCTTTTATAGAAACCTCCTTCAATATATTTGGATTTTTATGTCTAAAAAGTTTCTTTGTCACCATGAAATATGATAAATTTTTCATCAATGGGGTATTTCAAACATTGATGGAATATTAAAGGTCCCCCCATGTGATTATAGATCCAGGTCCTTTTGAGAATGACATTGTATATAGTGTATTGTTGGATAACCATAAACTCAATGTCAAATGTGAGATGCCTAAACTAAACTTCGAATTTGATCTTCTTGAGAGGTCTTTGCTCTTTCTTATTATTCCCTTTAATGGTTAGGCTTGTGGGATAAAAATAAAATTCACTATATCTAAAACATCAAAGGGTTTGAGATGAGATGAGGTTTATCCTAGAGCTATTTTCCATCATATCCCTTTGAATGTCGAAATTATCAAGTCTTACCGAAATATATAGGGATTTGATGTGTCCCTAGATTAAATATTCCTAATAATGCTCTATAATGAGATAGAAACATGTAATTATACTTACATGGTATTCATTCAATATACATTGGATGCATAACCTTCTATCTAAAATTATTGTGGGATTGGGAGGGCTTTAATAGGTTCCTCTATGATTTCTTTTGAAATATGGAATGCATTGAGGATTAATATATTGGCTGGGAAAACCTCCATTTGTTTCATAATGTGATAATTTTGTGCCATAGGATAGAATTTCCCAAGGTGGGGTTTCTCCTAGACATGTTGATCAATAATCAAGGCATCTGAGGTGGATGGGAATGGTGCTTGTGCATATTTCATCAAAGCATATTCTTCTAGTGGAATGGGTCATTCCAACCTTCCATGTTCTCTATGCTGATTGGATAATTTCACCCATTCTAGGTGGTCATGAAATACAACTGGGTGTGGACTGTCTCTATAGGATTATAGTAGACCTCCATGTCTTTTATAGGCTTGAGGGAGTTCTTAAACATGGGTCTCAGCTACATATATGTTCTCTGTGTGGATGTTATAGAAATATTGGGTCTAACCACGCCTGTTCTATCCCATGTATCCTAGGTTCCTACTCATGTAGCCTCGTGTTCCCTACTTTGGTGTGGGCATCTCATACTTGGAGGCATATTCATCATCTAGTAAGGGTTATTCAAAGTATATTACGTGTACAAAACCAAATATTATCTCTTCATCTGATGAGGGTTCCATTTGGTGGGGTATTTTTCATGATTTGAATATTATAGGGATGAAATATGAAAGAGTCATAGATTGCATTAGAGAAAAATAAAACTCCTATTATTGTATTTATTCCTACTTCTATTCATCGCAGCCACTTCTGGGAGACATATCTTATGTCACTTTTTTAGGCGGTGGAGCTATTGTGGGTCTGCACAGCTGTTATCTCTAGGTGGCATGGCATCAGTCAACTATTTTCCGAGTCATCTAGTTGTTGAACTTATTTCCATGTCTGACTGAAACATTCTTTCAATCACCCACTTATTTTGACTAGGAAATTGTTATATAGGCCACCTACATTGAGGAGTTTTCTAACAACACCTTTCAAGAATTTTCCATGCCTTAAAGTATTTTTTTGAAGATGAAGTAGTCCTAGATATTATAACTCATCCTTCTATGGAAAGGGTAGTCATCAGAATGTTTAGTGTGGTTGGCCTCATTGGGATTATTAGGATGCAGTAGCTTAAGCAGGTTATTATCCATGACTATAAATAAATAACTGGGGAATTTTTTATTTTGTAAGGAGTATGCTTTATTCATCCATTCCAAAAATCCCAAGTGACTCTAATTTCTCTATACTTTTGGTCGAGGGACATTTTTTGGTTGTTTCAACTCAACATGAGGTGCTATGTAGTTTGAGACCCACCTAGGTGTTTAGATAGTCACCACTAGTGGATTGAGAGTGAAAGTTTCATCTTCTTCTTTTCATATCCTTTTCCACTGTGATGAGGTCATGAGTTGATATTTTGATCGGATTCAATAAATGGTTCATTATAATAATTGTCCCATTTTTGTGAACTCACATAACCCACATGGATACTTCATTGGGATCAGAGGCATTTCAATCTCATATTAGATATTTTTATCATAGAGTTCCATCAATTCCTCCTGTGAGATAGGGATTCTTAGTGAAAAAGTTAAACCTTTCCATATAGATATGAATTCATACACCCTCTCATTTTCACTTTGTTTTTAGTTCATCGGGTTGAAGATCATTGTTTTCCTAGCATGGAGATAAACAGATAAATTAATTGATGATGAAGGAATTCCCATAGTGAAATTTATCCTAATAGAAGACTTTTATACCCAAAAAAATGTTATTCCTCTTAGAGTCTATACAAAACACCTCAGATTTGTTGCCTCCTATTGATATAGAGGGCCCATCATCTGACATCATTGGGATATGAAGTGTGTGTGATTTTGTTTGGGGTATCCTACACCATCAAAGGTGGATAATGTAGGATTTAAAAAATCGGTTGTGGGAAGATTACCATCCACCCACATAAGATATGGATTCCTCTTAGGCTAAACAGGTGCACGTTTCACTTCCATGGCTTACATTCAAGTACCTTGGGAATCGATGATGTTAAGAAGCTCTGGTGGTTTACTTTTTGAGTTGCCTATCATCTATAGGGAGTGAGTGGGGGTTGATTAGGTGGACCCATGCTCATCTCCTATTGATTCTTGATTCATATAAGTACTAAATGATTACCCTGGAAAGAGATATTTTGTCACTAAAATGGATGGAATTCACAAACATTTTCAAATTCCTCATTTATATAGACCAACTATATGAATCTGAAGCCGGTATGTTGCTCAAATATTTCTCTTTTTGGAAGACCATCTCTTTCTATATGTATGATAGGAGGAATATTTTACTCATACTGAAGACGATACCAAATGAGAATATTTCCCCTTTGTATCCCCTCATTTATTTTTCTAAGAGTTTGTATCTCATTCTCATATTGTGACAATTGTTCCTCCAAGAAAGGAGTATAAAATCTTTTGGGTGGTGATTGGGATGTAGCCACACCTTTCCCTTAATATTTTTTATTGTTATTATGGATAGGTGAAAACTAAATATTCAAAGGTGCTAGATTTTGGATCATTCTTTAGCTTTGGGTTTGTGTAGCCTTAGTCGGTGCATCCAAATCGCCCTCCTCTCAAGTTATGTTTTTCATGTTTCACCCCACTGAATTTTCATCTTGATCCACCTTATATATTATGTTGAAAGTGATTAAATTCATATAGGAATATCATTAAATAGTGTCTGTTCCATTAATTTCAATGCAACATGATGATTTTGTATTTCCTTCATCATGGTTTTTTCTAAAACCCCTTGCCATTTTAGGCCATTTTGGATTGAGACCTTGGTGTGGTCTAATTTCCTTCATCATACACCCCTCCAATCTCAGCCTATGAGTAATGACCTTAAGATAGTTTCTAATCATGATTGTAAAATAGGGCCCGAATATAATATGTTTGTCTTATGGTGAGAGGAATAGATATGATGTCGACCATCGATATTTACCTCCCAACCTGGAGAACAATAATTATCTCAATGGTGATTTTTATGATTAAGAAAATTCCCATACCTTATAGGTTAAGGCTATCCAAGACAATAGTTGGCATTGATTGATGTTTGTTTCAGGATCGGATGCTCCCATATGAGGATTTAATGATTCCTGGGATGGGTGTTGAGATATAAAAGCCTCTAGCCCAACAGATTGGAGTTGATTTGAAATCCTTGGTTATTTCTCTAAGACCCTATCAGGGAATAATGAACCTGGTGGTGGATATTGAGGTATAAATGCACCCAAACTAGTGGGATAGGGTTTGTTTTTAATTTTTTATGATATTTCGTAAATCTTCTTGGTAATTAATAATCAAGAGGTGGAGGTGGTGGTAGATACTTCCCTAGCCCAGTGATCTGGGTCCACTCTTATACAGACACTATGGAAGCTGCTAATGCAAAACAACAGATGTTTTGCATTTGTGCTCATGTAGGATATGGTGGAAATGGTAGCCCATGATGGGAATAATTCTTTATGGTAATTATTCTAATCAGTTACAACTTCCACTTCCATGTTTAAAATGAATTCTTATACCTTTAAGGGGCCCAGTTAAAAGATCTTATAGCTATCCTCTCCCTATGTCCATGATGTATAATCATTTTTGAAGTGGGGTAATAATATTTTACTGGACAAATGGCTCATGCGTTACTTGTTCCTTTGATTTTTCTAGAGGATATGACATTACAGGATGTCATATCTGAAGGTTTCAATTTTTCTAACGACATATTTAATTGAAATATTTCAAATTTCCCCCATCATCAGATACTCATATCTTGAGATACTATAGAAATAAATTAGTTGAGTATCTTTGTGGTGTTAAGAAAAATATTTCATAGGAATTTTTCATGATTCTCCATTCTTGGGTTTCAGGCTACGGAAAAGAAATCCATGAATAACAGACAATAGAGTGTGTTGATGAGATAAAGGTGGTAATATTATCCTGGATAAGGGATATATATACTCTTCGGTCATCAATGAGTAGCCCACATATTTTGGAATATATAAGAAATCCACTCCTTTTCTAGCTGATCTGGTACCTCTTATTCAGAAGTGGATATAGGCAATAACATTGTGGGGAGGTTATTTCTGGATAACTCTCTTCATATGTCAATTTCATCCTCCTCTTCATCAAACTTACACACATCAATATGATCAAACCACTGAAGATGCTTCTTGGGGTAGACTACTGATTGGAATGGAGTGTTACTGGAAGTTTATGGGGAACTATATATGGTTAACCCTGATATTTCAATCAACTCCCTATATGAAGGCATCGAAGTTTTGGGAACCTATCTATCCAAAGGTACATGGGTAAAGGGAGGATTTCTTTATCCATGGTATATATCACCATGGTTAGGTTAACCATGGATGATTTCAAGAGTAAATTCCTTGTGATCTATCTCCACACTACCACAAAGAGGACTATCATGGTAACAATCATCTTGTGAAGAAATTGAATGGTTTATAGACACTTGAGTTGTTGATAATGTGACTCAACCAGCATCAAGGAAACTAACATCGAGAGAATTATGGATATGATCCTTGTTATACATCATGGTTAGAATATTATAACCTACCTTCGGGAATTGTGCTAATATATAAGCTCATTGTATGATGGTTTTTGAAACTTGTTTATAACTGTTTGGTGATATGGGAGTATGATCCTTCTACAAAAAAGATACTAAAATATACCAATGATATTCCTCATTATTGATAGGAATATGAGCCTATCATGATGCATGTTCCATTCTCACTTGGTGATCCTCGATCAAAATGGGAGTATGAGCTCAATTCTTAGAATTTGGAATATGTCTCTAGTCTTTTATGGTAGGTGTATGAGCCTACCCTGAGGCATGTTATACTATCACTTGGAGAGCCCCGATTGGAATAGGAATATGATCTTATTCCAAATATTAATTCCTCATTGGAATATTCTAATAGACCTTCAAAATGGGAGAAGGTATATGATCCTTCTCCTATATTTCCTAGGAAGAATACTGGTGTAGTATTTCGTTGGAAAAAGTAGAATATGAACCTGGATTCTGAGATATGCTAGAATATTCTAGGTAGATTCGTTGATAGTAATATGAGGCTTTCCAAAAGAATGTTTCATTGTCACTTGGTTATCCCCATCCATAAGGGGATATTATCCTGATCCTATTACTTTAGAGTATGCTATCTATCTTCTTTGATTGGAATATGATCCTACCCTACGCATGTTCCCCTATAACTTGGTGAGGCCTAGCCAAAATGGGTATATGATCCCAATACTATGCCTTCAGAGTATGCCCTTAGTCTTTTTAGATAGAAACATGAGTTAATATCGTGGCATGTTCCCCTCTCGCTTGGTGATCCCTGACCAGAATGGGGATATGAGCTCAATCCTGGGCCTTTAGAATATGTCACTGTACTTTTTCAACTGGAATGTGCCCTATCCTGAGGCGTGTGATTCTCTCACCTAGTGATCCCTTGTTTGAATGGGAATATGATTTTGGTTTGAAACCTCATCCTTTACCATGGTATAATGATAATCCACCCGGATGGGTGCAATAATATGTGATTTCTCTTAAGAAACCACTTGTTCATAATGATAAAAGTGGTGAGCTTACATTGTTGTATGGATAGTAATATGCACCTATCCCGATATTTTTACTAGTTTCTAAATATGTGGGTAGAGTTCTTCAGTTGTTTCTAAGATATAATGGCATTTTAGTAAAGTGTGTGTAGGGATATAAGCTTTCACATTTTCCATATCCACTATATACTGGAGGATATCTTTTATTGAAATGGGCATATGATCCCACATATGTCCTCCTTGGATCATCATAATATGACAATGGGATTCATTCATGGGGGAAGGTATTTGAACCTCCCTCATGCCTACTATAGAAATATGTCAATAGACTTTCTCTGAGTGGGTAGGGACATGAGATTGTTTGCTGGTCACTGCTAAAATATTCTAACAGACATCATCAGCAAGAGTGGGGATGTGAGTGCACTCACAGTTATATAGATCCTTTCTCACCTGATGTTTCTTCTTTCTTGGCTGTAAATGGGTACTATAAGTGGCAGTGTATCTGGTGGTACCCTTAGCAAGCGTTTGATGGGTATCAGTGGGATGGTGCTAGGGATGGATGTTGATAGGATCCCTCCTCGGTAGCTCCTCAACCATAAGGGATCCATATTTTACTCTTTGTCCCACCTTAATTATATATTAAAGGTGGTGATTCTTACACTTTGTGGATAATATCCTAATGTGATTGGTTGTGGAAACAAGGAACATTGTATTAGCTACAGATTTCCTTGGATGATACATACCCATCGGTTTCAATACTTGGAGAACCTTGTGGGTTGTTTCAAGAGCTGGGATTGTACCATGTTGATGGTATTCCTAGACAATTGTGTTATCCACATGACTTTGAATCTTTCAAGTAAGTGAGATCATTTTATGACCTAAAAAGTTTTCAACCATAGGTTATTTTTCTGAATGGTTCCTAAATGAAGAAATTATCTTAGACTGGGATGTTTTTAATGAGAGCAGTATCCATAGTCATGAAAACAAAAATGAACAAGGTCAATGGTTTGTGAAATATCATAGGCATGATGTGTGGTCAATCAGATATGCATGGTTAACACAATTTTCCTTTTATTCCCAATCTTTCCATTCTGCTCATGTGGAATTTTCAAAGTGAGGATGGACATATTCCATGGTAACCCCAGTTATAGAGTATTATCCATAATATTTATGTCAGGATTATCATATTTTCTTGATATCCCAATAAATTTTCCTAACATATGGGAAACCATACATCCTATTATTTGATGGTTTTATGTTCGGATCACCATTTTTTGTGTGCATTATGAAAATAAAAAATGGAATAATGCATGATTAAATGATCATTCTATTTTTCGAGAGATTCAGTTTTGGTTCACCAATATTGTTTCCTTGTAAAGATGATGACTGGGCACCCTCATTGGGTGAAAAAAATATTTTACATGAATTGGGCAGTCAATCCTTTTTTATTCTATGAATAATATGTCATGGTTAAATAAGTTGACGTCAATTTTACCATTTTTTTATAGAGAGATGTGGGAGGATTTTTCCCAGTGGTCTGATTATGGGGGGTTCAATGTTATCCACAATCATCTACATCAGGCCCACCATTTTTAATATTTCCTAGAAACTCCCAACATGGAGAACAATAATTATCTCAATGGTGATTTTTATGATTATGAAAATTCCCCTACCATATAGGTTAAGGTTATCTGAGACAATAGTTGGCATTTATTGATGTTTTTTTCTAGGATCATATGCTTCCATATGAGGATTTGATGATTCTTGGGATGGGTGTTGAGATATAAAAGCCTCTAGCCCAACAGATTGGAGTTGATTTGCAATCCTTGGTTATTTCTCCAAGACCCTATCAGGGAATAATGAACCTGGTGGTGGATATTGAGGTATAAATGCCCCTAACCTAGTGGGATAGAGTTTTTTTTGAATTTTTTATGATATGTCCTAAATCCTCTTGGTAATTAATGATCGAGAGGTGGGGGTAGTGGTAGATACTTCCCTAGCCCGGTGATCTAGTTCCACTCCTAGACAGACACTATGGTAGCTGATAATGCAACACAATTGATGTTTTTCAGTTGTGATCATGTAGGATATGAGGGAAATGGAACCCATGGTGGGAATTATTCTTTATGGGAATTCTTCTAATCAGTTACAACTTCCACTTCCATGTTTAAAATGAATTTTTATACCTTTAAGGGGCCCAGTTAAAAGATCTTATAGCTATAATCTCCCTATGTCCATGATGTATAAGCATTTTGAAGTGGGGTAATAATATTTTAGTGGAAAAATGGATCATGCATTACTTGTTCCTTTGATTTTTCCAGAGGATATGACATTACAGGATGTCATATCTGAAGGTTTCAATTGTTCTAATGACATAGTTAATTGAAATATTTCAAATTTCACCCATCATCAGATACTCATATCTAGAGATACTATAGAAATAAATTAGTTGAGTATTTTCATGCTGTTAATAAAAACATTTCATAGGAATTTTTCATGATCCTCCATTCTTGGGTTTCGAGCTATAGAAAAGGAATCCATGACTAACAGACAATAGATTGTGCTGGTGAGATAAAGGTGATAATATTATCCTGGATAAGGGATATATCTACTCTTCATTCATTGATTAGTAGCCCACATATTTTTGAATAGATAAGGAATCCACTCCTTTTCTAGCTGATATGGTACCTCTTATTCAGAAGTGGATATAGGCCGTAACATGGTGGGTAGGTTATTTCGGGATAACTCTCTCCATATGTCAATGTAATCCTCCTCTTCATCAAACTTACACACCTCCATATAATCAAACTACTTAAGATGCTTCTTGGGGTTTCCTACTGATTGGAATGGAGTGTTACTGGAAGTTTATGGGGAACTATATATGGTTAACCCTGATATTTCAATAAACTCCCTATATGAAGACATCAATGTTTTGGGATCCTCTCTATCCGAAGGTGCCTAGGTAGAGGGAGTATTTCCTTATCCATGGTATATATCACCATGGGGAGGTTAACCATGGAGGATTTAAAGAGTAAATTCCTTGTGATCTATCTCCACACTACCACAAAATGAACTATCATGGTAACAATCATCTTGTGATGTGATTGAATGGTTTATAGACCCTTGGGTTATTGATAGTGTGACTCAACCAACATCAAGGAAACTAACATAGAGAAAATTAGGGATATGATCCTTGTTATACGTCATGGTTGGAATATGCTAACCTACCTTCGACAATTGTGCGGGGATATAAGCCTATTGTATGATGGTTGTCGAAACTTGTTTATAACTATTTGGTGATATGGGAGTATGATCCTTCTACTAAGAAGATACTAAAATATACCAATGATATTCCTCATTATTGATAGGAATATGAGCCTATCATGATGCATGTTTCATTCTCACTTGGTGATCCTCGATCAAAATAGGAGTATGAGCTCGATTCTTAGAATTTGGAATATGTCTCTAGTCTTTTATGGTAGGTGTATGAGCCTACCCTGAGGCATGTTATGCTATCACTTGGAGAGCCCCGATTGGAATAGGAATATGATCTTATTCCAAATATTCATTCCTCATTGTAATATGCTAATTGACCTTCAAAATGGGAGAAGGTATATGAGCCTTCTCTTGTATTTCCTAGGAAGGATACTGGTGTAGTATTTCATCAGAAAAAGTATAATATGAACCTAGATTCTGAGATATGATATAATATTCTAGGTAGATTCGTTGATAGGAATATGAGTCCTTCCCAAGGAATGTTTCATTGTCACTTGGTTAGCCCCATCCATAAGGGGATATTATCCTGATCCTAGTACTTTAGAGTATGTTATCTATCTTCTTTTATTAGAATATGATCCTACCCTATGCATGTTCCCTTATAACTTGGTAAGGCCAAGAAAAAATGGGTATATGAGCCCAATACTATGCTTTCTGAGTATGCCCCTAGTCTTTTTAGATAGAAAAATGAGTCAATCTCATGGCATGTTCCCCTTTTTCTTGGTGATCCCTGACCAGAATGGGGATATGAGCTCAATCCAGGGCCTTTAGAATATGTCACTGTACTTTTCAACTAGAATGTGCCCTGTCCTGAGGCATTTGATTCTCTCACCCAGTGATCCCTGGTTGGAATGAGAATATGATCTTGGTTTGAAACCTCATCCTTTACCATAGTATGATGATAATCCACCCAGATGGGTGCAATAATATGTTATTTTTCTTAAGAAACCACTTGTTCATAATGATAAAAGTGTTGATCTTACATTATTGTAGGGATAGTAATATGCACCTATCCCTATATTTTTACTAGTGTCTAAATATGCGGGTAGAGTTCTTCAGTTGTTTCTAAGATATAATGGCATTTTAGTAAAGTGTGTGTAGGGATATAAGCCTACACATTTTCCATATCCACTCTATACTGGCAGATATCTTTTATTGAAATGGGCATATGATCCCACATATGTCATCCTTGGATCACTATAATATGAAAATGGGATTCATTCATGGTGGAATTTATTTGAACCTCCCTCATGCCTACTATAGGAATATGTCAATAGAATTTCTCCAAGTGGGTACGGATATGAGATTGTTCGCTGGTCACTGCCAAAATATTCTGACAGACATCATCATCAAGAGTGGGGATGTGAGTGAACTCACAGTTATCTAGATCCTTTCTCACCTGATGTTTCTTTTTTCTTGGTTTTGAATGGGTACTATAAGTGGCAGTGTATCTGGTGGTACCCTTAGCTAGCGGTTGATGGGTATCAGTGGGATGGTGCTGGGGATGGATGTTGATAGGATCCCTCCTCGGTAGTTCCTCAACCATAAGGGATCCATATTTTACTCTTTGTACCAACTTAATTAGATATTAAAGGTGGTGATTCTAACACTTTGAGGATAATATTCTAAAGCAATTGTCTTTGGAAACAAGGAAAATAGGATTATCTACAGATTTATATGGATGATACATACCCATCAGTTTCAATACTTGGAGACCCTTGTGGATAGTTTAAAGAGTTGGGATTGTACCATGTTGATGGTATTCCTAGAAAATTGTGTTATACACATGACTTTGAATCTATCAAGTAAGTGAGATCATTTTATGACCTGAAAAGTTTGCAACCATAGGTTATTTTTCTGAATGGTTCATAAATGAAGAAATTATCTTAGACCGGGATGTTTTTGATGAGAGCAGTATCCATAGTCATGAAATCCAAAATGAACAAGGTCAATGGTTTGTGAAATATCATAGGCATGATGTGTGGTCAATCAGATATGCATGGTTAACACAATTGTCCTTTTATTCCCAATCCTTCCATTCTTCTCATGTGGAATTTTCAAAGTGAGGATGGACATATTCCATGGTAACCCAAGTTATAGAGTATTATCCATAATATTTATGTCAGGATTATCATATTTTCTTGATATCCCAATAAATTTTCCTAACATATGGAAAACCATGCATCCTATTATTTGAGGTTTTTATGTTGGGATCACCATTTTTTGTGTGCATTATGAAAATAAAAAACGGCACGATGCATGATTAACTGATCATTATGTTTTTTGAGAGATTCACTTTTGGTTCACCATTATTGTTTCCTTGTAAAGATTATGACTGGGAACCCTCATTGGGTGAAAAAAAATAATTTACATGAATTGGGTAGTCAATCCTTTTTTATTCTATGAAGAAGATGTCATCGTTAAATAATTTCACGTCGATTTTACCATTTTTTTATGGAGATATGTGGGAGTATTTTTCCTAGTGGTCTGATTATGGGGGGTTCAATGTTATCCACAATCATCCACAGCAGGCCCACCATTTTTAATATTTCCTAGAAACACCCAAAGGTTCCAACATCCATAACTGGGTATAGACTTTCTTTCCAAAGGTAGGCATTTAATTGGGGTTTCAGACCCAATGACGCTTAGGTACTTACATTGGTCAATAGAATGGGAGGTATGGCACAACATACCCATTTGGGGAAGGGGGTAAATTTTTCTTACTTATAGAATCTCTTATAAAATTAAGATATGTTTGTGAATATCTTCCTAATATGGATATAGGACCAGTTACCCTGATAGAATAATCATAGGTTATCCCCTTTTATGTGAAGAAGAAGGGGGTCTCATTGGTGATTCTATTTATATATATTTGAGGTTATTCATCCATTTCAATGTAATGATTATCTACTTATATTTTGAAGCTACATAAATAGTAACTTCGTAATTTTCTTCCATATAGGGAAGAAACTATTATTTGAGGATGGGATTGATCCATTATGAGGTGTCTTACATATCTCATTATATAATAGGAATTAAAACCCACATAGTTCATTAAACTCACTTAGTTTAACATCACAAGGAAATGATATATATTTGGTAACTTGGGAACCTAGTATTCAAGCTCGAACCTCTACAAGGCTTCCTACGTATCATATTAATAACATGAATCATAGTTATTGTAGTTCATTCATTCCCTTGAGACATTACACATGGTAAATACTCTTATATGGTGTTAATCATATCATACCACTCATTGGGGCTTACACACAAAGGTTCCCCTAGCTATTTGATATTCATTATGCAAATGATATGACCATTTCAATTCCCTAAGACCATGTGAGCTATTCTCTCTATGAGAAATAAGGGATAGAAATTAATCAGCCTCGTTGCCTATGAATGTCGGACATATATACTAGAATAGTCCATGGGATGTTTATTATATACATTGGGCCTTGAAAAGGCATCCTACATATTCTAGTTATAGTAGGAAACAATGTTATCATAGTTAAATTGGATTCTCATTCTGTTGATGGATGAGGTGGAATGATCATCTCATAAGAATGATTGGGTCCTGATGGTTTAAATGTGGGAGAAATGGTGAGGCGTGCAATAATGTGGATTCCCATTTGATTTAAGTCTGGGGCCATAGGAAGGCATCCAATTTATCCTGGTTATGGTAGGAATCAGATTCCTCGTAGTTCAATTGGTCGGGGCTTACACACTAACTTTTCTATTATATGTGGAACATATGAAATTTATGTTGCTGATCAGGGATTACACATTGAGGTTATTATTATCTTAATAGGGGCTTGTGATGTTAATGATATGATCATTATGAATCCCTAAGACCATGTGATATATACTCGGTGTTAGAAAAAAAGGATGGAAAATAAACAGTCTAATCACATGTGGGTATGGTACTTTTGTGTTGCGACTTCCCTACTAATGTTAATTATAGAGATAAAGTATTAAGAAGGCCTGTTACATATCCTGTTTATGGAAGCAATTAGATTTATCATATTTCATTAGCTTCTTAGACTGCTGATGGATGAGGTGTAGTGATCATACCATGAGAAATATTAGGGCATGATGGTTGAAATGTCAGAGACATAGAGGGACTTACAGTGATGTAGATTCCTATTTTGAGGTTAGGATCAGGCCTTAGGAAGGATTCATCTATATCCTAGTTATGGAAGGATTCAGAGTCATTATAGTTCAATGAGTTGGGGAATAAACACTAACATTTCACTTATATGTGGAACATATCATACTATGCTGCTGATCGGGGCTTACACACTAAGGTTTCCCTCTATGGAAGATGGATAAGGCTATCAAGTACTATGATACCTAGTTGACCTAGCCTTCTTATATTCCTAACATGTATTGATTTTCTTTTTGACATGCCCTGATTTTCTACTTGGCATGTTAGAGGATGTTTTCCTGGCATGTCCAAAGAAAATTACATGATCCAGTAGACATATCCAAGCGATATCGCATAACTTGGATGGAATGTCTAAAAGTTGTTGCATGGTCAAGGCTCAATTTTCTGGAGGACATAGAAAAACCTGCATGGATTTTTTTTGGAAAATATCATATGATCTTGACTAACATTCTTAGAGGGAATCGTATGATCTAGTTGACTTTCCTTGGTGTCATTGAAAAATCTGACTAAAACGCTTGGAGGGAATCTTCATAGTCAGTGTGAGATGTCTTGGAGGGTTTTGTACATCTTGGATGACTTGTACAACTGTCATATTCAAAGTAGGCTGACATGTCCAAGGGGAATTGTAAGAACCAACTGACATACCCATAAGGTGTTGTAAGTTCTAGCTGGCTTGTCTAGAGGATGTTGTCAGAGCCAGTTGACATGCCCTATTGCTATCATGATACTTATATGACATGTACTAATGTAACCATATGATCTGGGTGACATGTCTAAAGGACATTAGGAGTCCTAGATGGTGAGCTCAGAGGATTTCATGAGACTTGGTGTAATGTCAAAGGGGCGCCATGTGACTTTACTTAACATGTTCAGGGACTTCACGAGATACAAATAGTATACCAAAGTAGTGTCACCTGTCCTGAGTGACATGTACTGGTGTTCTATAATGACTTGGGTGGTTCATGTGAAGTACATCAGGATTAGTTTATATGTTCTTCTCATAAGTATCCTATCTTTATCCTTTATTCTATCATTTTATTACATATTCCTTATATTTTTTCATTGTTTTATTGTTTTAAGTCTCATTTTTTTAGCAAATATGTGGGATGTCCTTCGCATAACCCTCTATAGGTATTTTTCATGATCTATGAGTGATCACGCAAAGTTACTATGCATGTTTCATGATCACTCTAATTGTTCCCTAAATTTTTCTTTATAGAGAACATTTCCAGTCATGAGATTGGCCACTCTAAAAAATACTCTCTGATGTCAGTTTGCGCCAGTTCAAGGTTCACAAAGTAAATTTTTTTCATTATGGGATGGGGGATTTATAGGCCTTTCCTCTCCGATTATTCACCACTTTAGGTGGAGCCTATCACACAAATCCATGATGGATTCAGTGGAGATATTTTATTTTTATGCACTTCATGAGGTCCTTCCATAGGTCATTATAGGGGATTGATATGATTTTCAGTTACTGAAAGACCATCCCATAAATTTATTGTTTGTTGGATTATGTCCAATTAAAGGAGTCCTGCAGAATGATGTAGACATGTTGAGGGATTTCATGTTGTCAGGTTGACATATGTATGTACTTTAATGAGATCAGGATGAATTCTAAAAGTCCTTCACATGATCTTTGATTCCATGTATGGGATATTTTATGTGGTGGGGTTGGATTACCAAGGGTCCATTTTTGGGATCAAACCGTCTTGTCAAGGGGTCTTACAAGACCATTCTGGTGCATCACATGAGTTTTATGACTGTAAGAGACTCCCACCTTTTCTATTTTATTTCCTTCTTTTATTTTTTGAAGGATTAGGGATCTTGTGATATTTTACCAGTGTTGTCGAGGATAATCACTTTCCTTATTGGTGATTCACTACGTGTCCAAGAAAAGGTCTTTTCATGATATTATAGTACATCATGGATAAACTTTTTTTCTTATTTTTAGAGGCAAAGGGGGAGTGTGAGGCTATTTGGACATGTCTGAACCCTTTCATGTGACTGGGGTGATATGTCAGAGGGCTCTTATGAGACCTGGCAGACATGTCACAAGGACTTCCATGGTGTCTCGTGGGGTTATATGGGTGCATCACATGAGTTTTATGACTTCAAGAGGCTCCAGTCATTAAATTTTTTATTTCCTTTTTTTTACAAAGGTTTGGGATCTCCTGAGATTGTATGATTGTTTTCAAAGATAGTCACTCTACATATCATTGATGAGTCTTGTGATTTTTAAGACCACTAGAGGCTCTAACATTTTTATATTTTCCTCCTATTTTCCAAGTATATTTGGATGTCCTATCGTGCACCTTCTTCCTAACAATTCGTGTGACTTGGGGGTGCTCATCTAGAAATCAACACGCAGTCACTGACTATTCGAGGTGCCTTCTCAAGAGAATAAGGACTTTTTAAATGGGATATGTAGGATCTTTCTTAGGATATGTTTTGTGTGTAATCATATACATTACCTTCTACAGGTCATGAAATCACATATCTACTTGAGATTCACGTGATCCACAGGATCATGGAAACCTTACCCTTCCTTTGTTTTTAAAGGGAAATAATACCCATATTCAGATATTTCTTCCTCTGTGAATTTTCTGATGTTCATTTGGTAGGCGTTAATATACACCCACACACCAAAGGTCTCCCATATTCTATAAATTTCCAATTAGATAACTATTATAAATACAAATATCATAAATCACACATGCCTATAATAGATCCAACATCAATCACAATGAAAGACCTTATCAAAAATCCTCTTTGAAATCCATTTGAAACTAAAAAACTCCTTATTGAATTTTTTCAAACATCCTTCATGGATCAAAACCAAATCCTTTAGAAATTATCTTTAAACCCCTTAAATTACTATCACATAAAAAGAATAAAATTAAACATGTATAAGTTATAACTATCAACATAGGTCAATTAAATGAATTAAAACCAAATGAAACCAATAACAACAGGTGATCCACAAAAAATAACCCACAGGTAGAGGCACCTACCATGAGCCTAGATTAAAACACATTGTCTTTGATATACACCATAAGAACTAAGAATGAAGAGACTTCACAAACATAAATCATCATAAAAATACATTAAGAATCCACCCTAAACCCTAGGTTCATCCCTATGGAATTATATAGTTTCAAAACTCCATGTAAATGGAAGAATAAGAAATAATAATGGTGGAGAAAGAATAAATCAATGAAAAATCAATATTAATTCAGGAAAAAACCACCTTGGATGAAAGGAAATTCAACAGAAATAAAAGTTATAAGAGCTCCAATTCTAGGGGAGGGTTGTTGCACAAATGGGGAGGAATATAGATGAGTTGTGGTTAAAATACATCAAGGTAAAATGATAAGATTAAAATATTTTAACGAGTTAAACAATCTACCTAGTTTGGTTTCACAGTTAGGAAAATCAAGTACCTACAATGAAAATGCCACTTACATACTAAAAAAATAATGTACACTTCTATAATACTACTACATAGTTAGATAAACCATGTAGAGACCATGAAAATCGCATTGTCTCCCAAACACCCCATTGGAGTGATTATTTGCACAGTTAGTACTAACCATGTGATAACCATGATTGCGGGCCTATTTCACCAAAATTTATGACTTTTGAACTCCAAATATAAGGGATTCAATGAATAACTAAATAAATAAAACCCAAAATAAGACATACCAATGGCCTAATAGGTGTCATAATTCTCCCCAACATGTCAATTCTCATCCCAAAAAAAGTCCTCAAGGATATACGTTCAAAAATATGTGAGACCAGTGATCACTCACCAAAGAATCATGCTCCCTCCTATCATGAATATATATACCATTTTTTCAAATCACATAGATCAATGGGATATATATACCTAGAAATTTTTTATTCTTATATTCCAAGATATGTACATGTTTCTAAAAAATGGTGGCTCCATGCTCCCCCTCCAAAATTTCCTACTCTATCACATGAGATGGATGTGGTCAGTAATTCTTTAATTGTGAAACATTAAATACATTTTTCAGCATGGTAATACAAGGTGGTAAGTCTAATCGATAGGATACCATCCTAAAACACTTCAAAATATGAAATATTCTGATATAATGCAATATTAATTTACACTTATTTTCCAAATGATGGTTGACCAGTTAAATTGATTCATGAAGAAACACAAGGTCACCAACCTCAAACTATAACATGAAATGATAACCATGTATATAAGATTTTTAGTGACTCTAATTTTTCCTCAACCTCTTTAAAATAAAATTATATAAGGAACAAACCGTAAAAAATTACACAATATTGATTTTTAGTCATGAATTCTCTTCCTTTCATTTAGAGGGTCTTTTTTAGAGTTTTAGATAATTATATCATAACTCTTACATAACAAACCAATATATTAAAAATTGTGCACTTCAACTCAGTATCTATTTTTCAATAATATAAAAATTTTACAAAGAAAAATGTTTCCCATTCCGGATAAAGCTTCATGACTTTTAACTTTACATCTTCTTTATTCTTACACATCCTTAAACCCGGTGAAAAAAATTTAAAAATTTATGATGGTTATAAAAATATCAGTAAGGGGAATAAAAGAATGAAATAAACTAATTATTCCATGAATACTTATTAAAAATTTACTTTTCAAAATAAAATTTGAGCTCAAAATAAACATTTCCTTACCTAAGAAATTAACTTATTTTTCTAAATAAGTTCATAAAATATTTCATAAGGAATATTAAATGAAAAATAAAACACATAGTGGTTTCTTATAAATCATGAAAACTCGTGAAAAAAATTTCAAAATGATTATACATTTCTCCCTAAAGAAGTAACATATTTTTTTAATTTAAAAATAATATTGTTACTACCTTTATGAAATAAAAAAAATTCCATAAAAACCTATAGAAAGAATAGATAAATCACATGGGTAACTTGAGGATTCATTTTTATATCACTCCAAAAATAACTCTTATATATGTAATAACATTCAATGATAAAAATGGAATAACCATCATGGTTATAAATCTAATAACCTTCAGGATTATCCTTTAACATAAAACTTGCTCGATGCATTTGAGGGCTATCATAGATGTAATGACCTGGATTTATGTTAATGGAATTTTTCTTTGGATATGTTGTATTTAATAAATCACATATACCACATGATAAAACCATCAAAATTTTATTATATTAATGTGAAAATTACATTTAGAGAAAAAATGTCAATAATAATTTAAAATATTACAATGATATTAAAAATAGAAAATAATATAACTAAAATATGAAAATTTGGATCTACTTGATCCCCAAGAATAATCATACTCATGAAATAAATTGTAAAAATGATGCAGAATATCAGAAATAAAATATTAATATTGAAAATTAAAATATATAAGAATGATAGAAAATATATTTGAATGATGAATGAGTGAAATATGGGGTATATATAGGATGTTTTCAACCCAAATAGTCGTTATAAATCTGATCATTGAAATAGTAATCTATCCATCGTAATAGTAATATAACCATTAGGTATAATAAATTGATCATTAAAATATTAACATGACCTATAGAAGTGTAAAATAATATTTAGGTTTCTTGTGAAATTAAAATATGAAATATTTAAGTCATGGTACAGGTAAATAAATATTTTAAAAATGATAATTAACTCTTAGTTTTTATGAAACATAAATGTTTTAATTGCACATTTATAATAAATATAGTGATTTAAAATAAATTTATTCTAATAAAATAGAATTATTAACTAATATTATGTCATATTTTTATGATAATATAATTTTATGAGACCTTAGTTATTTTTTTAAATGGTCGGAAAATTGATCATAATATTAAAATTCGTGTTTTTCAAATAAATGGGGATTTTATTTAAAACCTAAAATTATCATATTTAAAAAACTTATTCTCCTAAAATGGATTTATTTTTTGTAATATACATTTCTTAAAATTATAAGGGTGAATTTTAGGTAATTTTCTAAAATAGTTGAATATTTGGTGAAGAGTAAAATACGGTAAAATACAGTATTTAATATTATAAGCTATATACATGAATTTTTGTGTCCTAAATGATGTAATAACCCAATATCTCAAAATAACATACATAATTTACAATATATTGTCATAAAAATCAGTAGTATTTATAATCTTTATCCAAAATAATAAACTAATGGATATAATATTCAAAAATATCCCTCTCCACCCCTTATAAATACCAATCCCCACAACCCCATCACCTTACAACTTATAATCCTTGGATATTGGAAAAAATTTACCAAATTACGTTAACAAGTCTCTCCTACAAGTATAATTTCTACTTTTCTCACCAAAATATGAATTCCAAGTTTCTTAAGGAATATTTCAAGGAGGAAACATTTAATAGTTAGTATTATCAATTTACTTCATTCATGGTAGGATTAAATTTACGTATAATTGATTAAAATTAACTAAATATGTATATTATATATTTTTTATCATTTTTTAATGTTATATAATAATAATATTAAATAAAATAGAACCAGTTCATGATGGTTAGAAAAACCACCAAAATGAACTAACTGAATAACCATAACGTTTTACTAAATGAATCATCCATATATCAGAACACATAAGGATACTTGGTACCATTTTAATTTATGTAATTTTATTAATACCATTTCATTTCACATCTAGAGCTTTCATCTTGTTTGAAAATAACATCAATAATTAACCCTAAGTGATCAGACTTTGGGACCATGAAGTGAACACCTACAGAACATTGAAATTTATATTTACATCTCATAGAAATGGTTACAAATGAATATAATAAAATTATAATAAATAAAATATATATGTAAAAGGTTCTGAATTAAGTAATTGATTAATCTAATGTTATCATCCTAGATGTTAAGTGAAGCTACAGAATATATCCCGACATAAGGTAAGAGATCTCTCTAAACCAAACTTTTTATTTGGGTTATGACCTCTCTCTCTAAATAACTTTCACTATATATTTAATAATATGTAATGATTACAAATTATTTATATAGGTATCTCACATATATACCTATCTTATTCTCTCTTCCATTGAAATGGTAAAACATGTTATAAGTTCTTTTCCCAAATGCAACTCATTTCTTTCCATGGGTGATTTTCATGTTTATCCCTTAGGATTGATTTGATTTTATGGAACACATAAGCATATACATGTTATGATGGGTGCACCCAGATAGTTATCTAATTAATTGGGTATTGTTTTTTCAAATGTAACATTATGTATATGATTAGGGAATAAACCTAATCCATTATGGGACTCTTTCCACCATGTGATATTGTCTTAGGGTTAACCTTGACTTATGTTTATGTCATGTTATATGTTTATTACACATTCTTATGTTTCCATGATCATATGATACCATGATAATTATGTTATTCTCCATATGACTATTCATGATCCTTCTATTTCATTACTTCATTTTATGTCATTTAACTCACATGTTAAGATTCATTATCATGTTTATTCTCTAACTATGATTTTTAGGTCACCCCTTTGTTTTTTTACTCCCCCGGTTATCCTATGTAGTTTTAGGATCTCAAAGGGGTTTAGGATCCTATTATGGAGATTAAAATAAAGTCAATTTATTTTAGTTTCACTTTGATGTATTATGAACCAAGTCTTCCAAATCCACCAGGCTTTCAATCCATTGGTTGTACTTAATGAATGTTTATTTTAAAAATCATGTAAAAATATATATAAAAAGATTATGTTAATATAGTTAGTATCAGATGATGTTATAATTATTTTTTGAGATTGATACTAGAATAATTTATTCAGAACCATAGGTATATTTATATGTATAGTAAAATATCCTAGATTTTTTGTGAAGTATAAAGAAAGTGGTTTCCAAGAAATTAAATCCCAATCAGGGTACTGTAAGTGGATGTGGTTATAGCATAGTTTTACCTAGGTGTAATAAAAATAAAAAGGTTGTATTGAGTATCAAATCAATAATAACCTGGTGCATGACAAAGAGGCCTTGTTACACAGTTATTTTGACACTATCGAGGGATATGTTCTGGAAAATTCACCAACTCGTTAGGAACAATTATGAAGGACTTCAATAGATTGTTAAGTTAGAAAAAAAATTGGAAATTACCATGGATAACCTAGAAAAAAATATAGAGATTCACATGTTATTTTTTGCAAGTAATTTATAATTTCTTCCTTTAATGATCATATTTTCCATTTTTATAAAATTTTTAGTTTGTTTATTCTCAACCATAAGTTTATTTTTTATATAGTAAGTGACTAGAACCAGAATCATATAGTAAAAGGTATTCTTATTATCTACCCATGATCTTAAAATGAACTATATGACTACAGTACTATGAATTATTTCATATATTTCTTGTTTAATATAACTATTCAAACACCACCTCAAAACATGGGGGTTGAGCTATCTATGAGAATAAAAAATAGATAAATTATTCAATCTCAAGTATATAACTCCACCTTGGTCAATGTTTTTGGACTAAATCTCCCAAAAAATATTTTCCTACATCATTTGATGGTGTTTGAGGCTATATTAGGCATGGATTGGATATCATTATATAAATCTAACATCAACTCTCAAAATAGGGAAATCACTTTTCAGATCCTAAGTCATCCTACAATTTTTTACAAGTTTAAGGAGGAGGAGGGTGAATCTCCCTTGGAATATTTTTTCTCAAGTGTGGATATTATTTCTTTATGAGAAATAAAAACTAGATAAAATGATTAATACCAAGGAGATAATCATACTTAAATAAATTCCCATTTTGAGGGATTAAACTGATGTATTCCCTGAAGAGTTGTTTGGTCTTCCACTTTATTGAGAGGATGAGTTCTCAATTGAAAATATACCTAGATCTCTTCCCATATCAAAATATCCTTAAAAAATATCCACTATCAAGTAGTAAGAACTGAGGAATTAATTACATGATAATATGGGTAATTTTATTATACACTTGAGTGCTTCACCATGGGGTGTGTCATTCTTCTTCATCAAGTGAAAGGACGGATCAATGTGCCTATGAATGGATTATCATGAGCTCAAAAAAATAATGATAAAGAACAAGTATCATATTCCATAGATCGATGATGTATTCAATAAACTATGTGGGGCTCATTATTTCTCTAAGGTATACCTTCGTTTAGGATATCACTAATTAAAGAGGAATAAGGAATATATTCCTAAGACTACCTTTCGAATGAGGTATAGACAATATGAGTTCACAGTGATTCCATTTGGTCTCACTAATTCTCTAGTAATATTTATGTACTTAATGAATAGATACTTTCAAGATTAACTTATCAAAAAAATTAGTATTTATAAATGATATTCTGATAGACTCCAAGAGAAAGGAGGATCAAGGGAAATATTTGAATATTATGCTAAAGGATTTTTGAAAGGAGAGGAAATGTGAAATGTGAAATAAAATTAAGTTATGGATAGATGAAGTATCATTCATGGGGCATGTTATCCCCATTAAAGGGATATTTTTAGACCCTTTGAAGATAACAGAATTTGAAGAGTGGTCTAGATCATTGTATGTAATGGAGACTTGAAGTTTCCTTGAACTAGTTGGGTATTATTAATGATTTGTAAGGAACTTCTCGTGAGTGTAAAAAATTCCAACTAAGATAACTCAGAAGGGAGTGAAGTTTGCATTAAATACTAAGTGTAAAGAGAGAATCAAGGAGTCGAAAAAGAGTCTTATCACTACACCAATCATTATGATTCCCTCAAGTGGGGAACATTTCATGGTATAAAACAATGCTTAAAATAAGGTATTAGCTTGTGTACTAATACAAAATGAAAAATCCATAGCCTAAACCTCAGGGTAGTTGAATGTTCATGGGAATAACTACCCAATGCATGATCTAGAGTTCATTGTAGTGACCTTTTCATTGAAAATTTGGTAACATTATCTCTATGGGGAGAAGTGTGAAATATATACATATTATAAGAGATTAAAATATATATTCACACATAAGGGATTAATATGTTCCCCTGATTTTGGTTATATCTAATCAAGGATTATAACTTCTTAATCCACTAAAATCCAAGGAAAGAAAATAAATTTGGAATTGATATAAGTAGATAGGATCTAGAAACCTTATCATTTATGAAGATTGAAAAGGATCTAACCTTCTTATATTTGAAAAATATTGGCATGGGAATCGTAAAGGAATGAATTTCATTATTCATTTATCAAATGATTTCACAACCATCACTTCTAGAAAAGATAAGGTATTCTCAAAGAGATGATGTGTAAATTCTGAAGAAGTTATAAGCTATAATAAAAGGGAAATTCTTAGAGCTCAAAATTTATGAAGAAGACGTTTTAAGATATTGGTCATGACTATGTGTATTGTTGAATTTTGAGATAAAGAATGTCATTTTTATTAATTTACATAGATTGACCTTCTCCATCCACAAAATGAGCATGAAGATTTATTGAGATCATCGATAGAAATTTTGGTGAGAAATGTGAAAAATTTGGTAACCAAATATACATCAAAGTGCTCGGTTTGTTAGAAAGTGAAGGATGAAAGGAAAAAGTATAATATGGTAATGCAACAATTACCCATGCCAACATCGAAATGGGAAAACATCACCATGTAATTTTTCACTAGTATTATAAATACAAACAAAGTAAATAATTCCATATGGGTTATGGTGGATCATATTACCAATACTACTCACTTCATTGAAATTTGAGAGGATTTCTCACTCAATCAATTTGAATGGATATACATCAGAGATGTGGTGAGAATAATGGAACATCATTAAAAAATTTATCTAACTGAGATATTATATTTACTAATATGATTTGGAATATTATTTAACAAGATATAAATAATGAGTTAAACTTCATTACAGATTATCACACCCAAATTGGTGTCCATTCTGAGTGAACTATCCAAACACTTCGGTACATGTTGAGAGTATGATTAATGGACTTCAAAGGAGGATGAGATCAACATATTCCTCTATTCAAGTTCTCATAAAATAATAGTTTCCACTCAAGAATCCAAATGGGTCTATATGAATCCCTTTATGGGAATATATGATGAACACCTACATGTTGGGATAAAGTTAGAAAAAAAGTTAATGGGACCTAAAATGGTTGATGAAATGGTAGAAAACATCAAGACCATTCAATGACACATTAAGTCTTATCAAATTAGGAAAAATGGATATGCTAAAAAATAATTGATGAGACTTGGAGTTTGAGGTTAGAGATAAAGTATTACTCTGTATATATTTGTGGAATAGAGTCATGAGATTTGGAAGAAGGTAAAGCTAAGTCCCAAGTACATCATCTCCTTTGTGATTCTTGATCGCATCAAAGTTGTGTCATGTGGATTAAAACTACCACAAATTATGTATCAAGTATATAACATATTACATGTATCATTATTGAGTAATTATATACAAGATACCACATATCTACTTAATTTAGAGGTGGTGTAGCTGGAAAATCATCTCTCTTATAAGGATAATCCAGTGAAGATCTTGGATCATAGAGATAAAGTCTTACCCAATAAGAAAACAAACGTAGTCAGCGTACTATATAGAAACCATAAGTATGTGGAGGTGAAAAAAGAACTGGAGGAATCTATGATGTAGAATTACCATCACCTATTTTCACCTTAGTATATAAAATAAAATTTCAAGGGAGAAATTTATTTAGGGTGGAAAGAATGTAACGACCCAAAATTATTTCAAAGGAATTTTTATTCTAAAGTGTCATATTTAGTAAATCACATATACCACATGATGAAACCAAAAAAAAATATTTTATAAGTTTGAAAATTACATTTAGAGAATAAAATGGTCATAATAATTGAAAATATTACACAAGGATAGAAAATAGAAAAAACATATGACAAAAATATGAAAAATTCAATATGTCCAATCCACTAGAATGACCGCACTCATGAACAACACTGTATAAATGAATCAAAATATTATTAATGAAATATTAATCTTTAAAATGAAACTATATAACAATGAGATAAAATATATGTGAATTAAGAATTAATGAAATATGGGGTGTTATAGGAAGTGGGTAACCCAAATGACCATTACAAATCTAACTGTTAGAATAGTAATATGACAATTAGAATAGAAATCTAGTCATTAAGAATAGTAACCTAACCATTGGAATAGTAATATCATCTATGGAAATTTAAAATAATATTTAGGGATATTATGAAATTAAAATATAAAATATTTATGTTATAGTAGAAGTAAATAAATGTTTTAAAAATGATAAATTAAGTGTTTTAATTTTTGTAAACCATAAATGTTTTAATTTCAAATTTATAATAAATTTAATTATTTAAAAGAATGTTTTTCAATAAAATATGATTATAAATTAATATTGTTTTTCATTATAATTATCATATAATTTTATGAGACCTTTAGTAATTTTTAAAAGTGTTGGAAAATTGATCATAATATTAAAATTGGTATTTTTTTAATAAATTAGGAATTTATTTAAAAATTAAAATTATAATATTTAAAAATAATAATAAAATGGATTTAAGTTTTTGAATCTACACATTGAAAAAAAAATATGGTTCATATTTCATATTTTTATAAAATAGTTGATTTTTTTATGAATATTGCAATACGGTAAAAAGTGTTATTTAATATTATAAAATAAATACATGAATTTTTGAGTCATAAATGATATAAGGACCAAATAGTTTTAACTCACATGAATAATTTACTTTATATAGTCACAATAATAAATACTATTGATATTCTTGAACCAAAATAATAAACTAATGAGTACAATATTTAAAAACACCACTTTCCTCCCTTTATAAATATCACCCCTCGCAACCCCATATCCGCACACATTATAAGCCCTGGATCATGAAATATTTCATAAAACAATACCTTTAAAATCATCCCCCCTTAAAAATGGTTTTTTCTCACCAAAATATGAATTCCAAGTGCTATAAGAAGTATTTCAAGGAGGCGACATTTAATATGTAATATTCTTAATTTACCTCTTCTAAATTCATTTCTGCTTATAAATTCTCCTCGCCTCCATCATATAAAATGGTATAATAATTACATTATCATATATATACTAGAATTATATTTTTATAATGAAATATATATCATTCAACCCTTTCACATCTCCTCTTATTCAAATAAACTGAAACCATTGTCCATATTATATTAGTTCATCGCCTTTGTGGATGATGACTTTTTATTTTCCACTACAACCTTTATGATTATTTTAAATTCACTTATAATTTTAAAAATGAAATTAATATGTATATTATATATGTTTTTTCATTCTAGTGTGCTTATATATTAATAATATTAAATAAAATATAATTAGTTCATGATGTCTGGAAAACCATAAAAATGAACTAACCAAATAACATTAACATTTTACTAAATGAATCCTCCATATACCATTTAAATTTATATAATTGTATGAATTAAATTAAATTTTCATTATTTATTTCTCATCCTTTTTAACAAGAACATAAATAATTGACCACAAGTGATTCGACTTTGGAACCATGAAACGAACGTTCCTAAAATAGTGAAATTAAGATTTATATGTCATAGAAATGGTTATAAATGAACATAAAAAATAACTCAAATTTAGATTTAAAATTTTATTAATTAATTAATTAATTGATCTAATTTTATTATCCATGATGTTAAGTGAAATTTCATAATAGATCTGAACATAAGGTAAGGGATCTCTCTGAACCATCCTTTTTCTTTCAGATATGAGTTCTCTCGCTAATTCAATTTATCTCCTATTTAATATTATTTAATGATTATACTATATATATATATATCATATATATATATATATGATTCTCCCATAATTTTATGGGGTAATACAAGCCATAAGGTCTTTTCTTAAATGCAACTCATTTCCTTTTACAGGGAATTCTTATTCTTATTCCTTTATATTTATTTCCTTTTATTATAGTCATAAGCATGTACATGTTATGATGGGTATGAAAATATATCACCCTAATTCATTGGTTAATTTTTTTATCATGAGAAGTTATGTGTAGTATTAGGAATCAAACCTAATCCATTATGGGACTTTACCCACCATGTGATGTTATCTTGGTAGTTATCCTTGACTTATGTTTACGTCATGTTATATATTTAATCAACTTTCCTATATTTCCATGATCATATTATAACATTATAATTATGTTATCATCCATGCGATGATTCAAGATCCTTTTATATCATGGTAGCATTTTTTTTCATTTGACTAACATGTTATGATTCATTATCATGTTTATTCCCTTGTTGAGCTTTTTATCTCACCCCATTATTTTATATATTCCCTAGGTTATCATATGTAGTTTTAGGAGATAAAAGGGATTTTGGATCTCATTATAGAGATTAAAATAAAGTTTTTTTTACTTTAGTTTAACTAATAGGTATTATGAACCTAGTCTTCCAAATACACTAGGTTTTTTATCCTTTGGTTTTATTTAATGGATATATATGTTAAAAAAAATGTAAGAATATCTCTAAAAGGCTTGGGTTGATTTAATAGACCCACCCATCCTAGGATTTTAATGGAACCACCTATAATTATTTTATAATAGAACCAACTTTCATCATATATAATTCCATGGAACCATAACATAATTATAACACATGAAAGTTTTTAATTTTCAGCATCAAAATCATAAAAAAAATATTATTTCACCCATAAGAAAACATTTATGGATATTTCTATTTAAAACATTTTTTAAAATACAGAGTACAAATGGAAATAGTTTTTTTATTTTAATAAAACATAAAAACTTATAAATTAATCAAAACATAAAATAATGATTACAGTTGCAATAAAAACCATTGACATCATATGCATTAAAATAGAACGTTCCTTTTTATCTTTTTTTCAAAACATTTTGTATCATATACATAAAATATTCACAATTGAAAATCTTTTAAAGAAAGTCAAAATTGACATAAAATTTATGATATAATTCATTTTTTTCCTATAAATACATCCATATAATAATGTTAATAATATGTACATGTATGAGAAATATTTAGAAAATAAATCTTCAAAACATTTAAAATGAGGTTCTAAAATTAACATATCCCTTTCCTCGAGTATGAATCATCATGTACATTTCCTATCTTCCTAAAAAATAAAATTATGTTAATTATTTACTTTATTAAGAACATTTTTCATGTTTATTATTCCTTTTACCATTTTATAATCAATTACTTATTCAATTAATTTCACATCGGATGTTTTGATGATATTTGTTTTATATGTCCAAAATGAATTTGGTAGGTTGAATATGGTCAAAGAAGTAATTATTCCATCATATCCAGAATAATAATCATTAAATGATTATAATTTTATTATATCAATTATACTTTTAAATCTAATCAGGAAATATTATTATGGAAAATGAATTATGTTATAATCATAGAGACAGTAGGGTGTATGTACGCAAGAGTAACTTTAACATTTTTCAACAATCATGATTGAGAAAGGGTAAGCAATATTTTATCCTTATACAATGATTATTATATAATAAATAGCATATTTTTTTTAATATTCTTATATATAACATCCATATTATTTTTTAAAAAAATAAATCACATCCCTTCATGGAGGTGGTGGTCCACATGTATGCATAAATAATGTTATCATTTTTCAATTAGTGTAATGGTAATAAATTAGATGATATATTATATATAAATAATGATAAAATTTTCATTAATATAATATATATATATATATATATATATATTAAATCCATCATTATATCCATTTGTGAGAGGTGGTGATGGAAAATGAATTACATCGGTTTGTGAGATGGTAGTCCACCTTACACATAAATTTAGGTTTAATTTTCCATTTGATAGAAGAAGGATATGAATATAAGTTATTAAATTAATATAATAAAATATTAGAATTTTAGAGATATCATTATTATTATATCTCTATGGTTGATTAATATTTAACGGTGTAGAATTATAGGTAAAACTAAAATATTTGATAAAAGGTTATACCTCTTATTCAGAGAACCACCTTTTCTTGTCGCCTTAATCTCTATAAGGTTTGAATTATAATAAAATAAGACCTATATAATGTGTGGGGATTTTAGGATGGTATTTTAGTAGTTATTTTCGAAACTAAATGCCTCTAGAATAGTGTAGAGAAGATGATATATGGTTTAATTTTATAATAAGGGTAGGGGGTTCTTGGGATTACATAAAGTATTAAATTAATTTAAATTAATTTTCTTTTTAAAATGACTCCAAATGAATATAATTAAAAAATAATATGATTTTTATTCTAAATTCCCTAATAAAATAAAAATTGAAAAATTTTAGGTTATTTTTTCACCCTTTTATTTTTTTAACCCTCTTTTAAAAAAATAGAGATAATTAAACAAAGAGAATTACATTTTTGACTTTTCTTTACATAAAATAATATAAAGGTAAAAATCCCAGATATATGCAATTGAGTTTTCAAATATTAAAAAATTATATGGAAATGGCAGGAATCCACTCATTCAATAGGATAAAGTAAAGTGTTAGGGTAATTCATAGTCCCTAACATATTATTTTTAACTTTAATTTCCTAATTTACCCTTACCTGGGTGATAATTATTTACCATGGTGACTATTCATAATGGAAAAAAAAATAAATGGAACCAATTTAAAAAATTTGGAACTCGTGATTCCAAATATGGAATCTAGTTTTCAAGATTCAATTTATATAAGTGAAAGATTTTAATTTAATATCAATAAACAAAACGCAATGAGGAATTGTTTTTTCAGAAGATTCTCTTTTGAGTATTAAAATTTTTTTATACCAAAATCAACCATAAAATTGATTAAAATTAACTTAATTTTTCTATTAATAATTTAATATAGCTACTTTTACTTTTAAAAAAATGTAAATGGATAAATTTTTGAATAAAAAATACTATATTCAATAAAAATCTGCATTTTTCTCTATTCACTAGAAGATAAATATTTTTGAAAGATCCTAAAAATTCACTCTAAAATAATTTTGACATGGTGATTTCAAAAATGATATCAATTTTATGAAATAAAATTTCTAAAATTCCCCTAAATGAATTATAATATTCTCTTACAAAAATAAATAGGAACCATTTTTGAAAAAATATATTTTTGAAGAATAAAATGACTATTAAAATTTGTGTTCTTATTTCCTAAGAATTAATAAATAAATTTTTATTGATTAATACCCTTATATATATATTAAATAATAATTTCATTTCTATTCATACCTTTCAATTAAACAACTAGGTTATCACTATCATATTAAAATAATAATATTTAAGGGAAAATTTGAACTTGGTGTTGTGTATCGTATAAGTTAACGAACATAATATTTTTTTTAAATATCATGTTGTTACATTATCCCTGTATTTAATAAATTATGTACTCAAAGTTTTAACATGATCTCAATAATCAATGTTTCAACATTTAAAATAACTTGGTTTAAATCCCACATTATAAAAAGAGTAAATAAGAATTATCCTTTAAGAGAGAGTACGGGAAGTACGAAAGTCATCTGGAATAACACATACTAGGTTTATAAATAATATAACATTATTAGGAAGTAAAAAAATAGACATATATTGAAATTTAATTTTCAAATAATTATTTATAGTGACAAATATCATTGATCATATGAAATTGAATGATTATGAGAAAGTTAATGGCCATAAAACCAAAAAATAAAGATATGTGAAAAAAGATCATAAATTTATTATAAATGAAGATAATAAGATAACATTTTTATTTCAATCTCCTTTTATTAAAGTTGATGATTTAATTTACCATCAATACAAATAACAAAGGAAATATAATTAATTTAATAGTATACTTTTATCCATTAATCAATTTCTATCCCAATATCATCTTTTTATCCAAGCGATGAGTTTTAAAGAAGAATTATTTTATGCCTAAAGCACTGAAATCAAATTCTAATGGGTCACATAAATCCATAAAAGAATAAAAATATATTACTCATTTCTTGAGAAATTAACCAACTCCAAAATTCTAAATGCAGGGTCAGATAATTTCCAAAATGAATAAAACATCATATGAATAAATAATACATTAATATAAAAAATTCAATAGTAATACCCAAAGTTCAGGCTAAATAATTCTATAAATAACTATCCTTAAAATTATTCAAAATATTCTTGACTAAGATTGAAACCCAAAAATTAGAATGATTTGATCACACATTATTTCAAGATAAACTTAACATTTATCTCCAAATAACATCAATCACTTTTAAAGTCTCGTAGAAAAAATGTATATACCATAGATATATAATATGCAATATATTCTAATCATTTCCATAAAATAGCCAATTCACTATAAATACACATTAAAATTGTAGATTATTTTAAAATATAACTCAAACATTAGTGTAATTCTCCATAATTCCATGATTTTTTTTGAAAATTAAATGGGATTATTTTGAGACCATGTTTTGAGACGACATGTGCTTTTGAGGCTTGGAGTGGTCAGAATGTATTTTCGAGCTATTTTAAAGTTCATTTAAATAAACACGTGAGAATGTTTTTCTAACATTTAAACTGGTGCTCGGATAAAAAATTCATGGGCACTGTTGAACTCAGAACCTCAGGATTCACCTAGAAAAGGCCTAACATCGACCGGTGAGGGTCGACCGAAAAAGATAACTTTCTTTTTTTTCATAAAAAAATAAAATAAAATAAACTTCATTATTTTATTTTTATTTGAACGTTCACAATTGTTGTAGAAAAATGTCATTGTAACACAACAAAATCAAAATGTTGTTTCATAAATTAAATAACATAACGGAACTGAAATGCAACAGTAGTAGAAAGGAATTTCCACCTCTTTATTGATTTACCCAGGCAGTGAATCATGTTTATATTGGGAGAAACACTCTGAATCGTTTAAGTATCTCCATTGAAAAATTTTGAGTGACGAACAATAAATGAAAAACGGTGAATGATGAATGACGATCTCCAACATGACATTGAGTACTCCCCCTCCTCTTTGAGAGATCTCTTCCTCAACGACAAATCGAGGACCTTCATGGACAGATCACATTTAGTGATTGATTCTTCCTGCAATCGAACTCTAACTAGGTAGGGGGTTTACTCTAATGGAATTATCCTTTTTTCCATTCTTTATTTTAAAATAAGAATGCAGGTTAACTCACAAACTAGTTAACTTGTGGTTCGATCATTCATGTGGGATGGTTAAATATACAGGATAAAAGGGGATATTAAATCTTAGTTATTTATAATTGTATATGCTTCATGTTTTTTCTAATGGGAACAAATCTGAGATGACATGAACAAAGGCTGGTTTATTCCCTTTTTGTGTTTGTGCGTTCTTCATGTACAAACTCCTAAATCATCTGAGAGGTGACCTTGAGGTTGTAGTAGGGATAGTGGTGATTCATGATGCTCAAGGGTGTAAGCGGTTCATGAATCGAATGACCAGAGAGAACCTGTTGGTCTGTGAAAGATATCGTTGACATGTCGGTGCCAGCAACCAGCTATGGTGTCCCATAGTGGTGGTCGCGGGTGGAAGGCGGTGCACCCCATTGGTCTACTAAGGCAATGGAGGCCGCAGTCCCTACTGGTTGTGGTGGTGCAGTAGGGTGGCGTCGTTTGGGCATCGCGTTGGAGGAGCGGCCCACAACACATGGTCCACACGGGACCACGTGCGGAAGACCCGGTCAGGCCAAGGTTATCCTCGGATTGATGTCAGGGAAAAGGGGATGAATTTGGATCCATCAATCCATGTTGGCAGAATAGGGATGCGGTGCCCACCTCATCCTGGGTGGCTCGAGCTGGCCCGCCCAGTGGGTCGGGCTAGAGCTGCAGGCGAGACCCGACATTAGGTCAGGTCGGTGGCACGAACCATATAAAGACCTGTATTTTTTCATGTAAATAATTTTTTTAATTATATGGAATTATTATGAGTTTGAAAAAATTGACGATGCATGATTTTGAGGCCCGGTGTTCCCGGAACAAATTTCTAAACTTTTTTATGTACGTTCAGTAAACGTGTGAGCAAAATTTTCTAACTTTTGAACTGGATCTCGGATTAAAAATATGAGGGCACCATTGAATCCAAAGAGCTAAGATTCACTAAAGGGAGGCTTCACTTAGACCTTAGTAGGTCTGGATAAAATTTTATGTTTTGGTACTTTTAAAATAATAATAAAAATAACTTAGTTAATTTTTATTTTCTCTTTTATCTTTTCTTCCAATGGACAAGAAGAAACATGGGACCAGTGACGTGTCAAGGAAGTAAATGGATTGAACTTTCAATCCTAAGTAACTGCACCATTGGGGAATTAGGAAGGTTCCTAATTAATGATCCCCCACTAAATCCCATGAGCATTAGACACCCTCCCCCTCTCCAATTTATATGGAGTTTGGGGGGGCATCAGCACTACTTCACCAAGAAATGAAGTGTTGACAAAGTTCCAAGACGCCAAAACCTTGGAGGATGGAGCTAGTTATTTCAAGCGGTGATGAGCGACACTAAAACCCCAAACTGAATATCGACGATCGAGTGACGTCATTGGAGTCTAGTTGCGGGGGATGATGAACACCGACCAACTTCCTCGATCGCGGGTGTTCTACATTGTTCTTGAGGTAGGGTTTAAAATTGATTTTTTTCAATAGTTATTTGAATACTTCCTACCATCTTGTTATCAACCTAATGAAGAGGGCGCGTTCCAAACAAACAATGCTCGGTCCCTCTGCCATTTTCTTGAAAGTAGGTGCCTTCTTCGCTAGCTTTGAATTCAAGTTGGACGAGCCCTGGGGAAACAAGTGATGGTTGTGGCCGACACTGGACCACCACAGAGGAGGTGTGGCGTGTCGTCGTGCGCCTCCGATGAACAATGGGCAGAGGCCGAAGCCACAACGGATGAAGGAGGCAGCCGACACACCTTACGGCCGCAAGGAAGGAGGTGGCGCACCCGCACCGCTGGAGGAACCGGTCGCGGCTCATTAGTCGCGGCGGTCAGAAGAGGCGGCTGGAAAACCGTCAAGCCGCAGAAGCAAAGGGTGGTGCAACCAGTATGCCTCGAGAGGATCCGCGGCTCCAACGCCACGGTGGCGGGACCCACAGCAGGTCCCACGGGTGACCTGGTAGCACCAAAAGGCACTGTCGCTTTGCCTTCCGAACGGGGAACCCCCCCCCCCATGCTAGCTTGGAGGATCCCACCTCACCAGGCTATGTGCCTCCTGTGGGACACACTCCACCGCAGGCCAAGCTTCCCCCTTAAAGGCCAAGCGCCACTTGTGGGATAGGCGCCTCCTACGAGCCATTCCTCTCGCGACCAGGCCACCTGCCCAGCGGGCCGGGCCTCCCCCTTGCGGTTTGGGCCACCCCCTTGCAGGCCGGGAAAAATCTTGGCCCAAAGGGCCGAGCCCACTATGGCCCAGCCCAAACCGGGTCGTTTTGGGTCGGTCCGACTGGACTCGGGCCCAACTGAACCCAGAAACACTTAAAGGACCATATATTGAAATCCGAGTGTCCATTTGATGAACCGTATACGGCATTGGGACCCTTGGAGTGAGATGGTCCTTTTGGTATACACCACTTGAGATTTGGGAATACTTGGAGTAAGGCTGGTTTGGATCGAACCTGAATCCAACTAGGCCCTCAGAACTAAAATGCTTATAACTCACAGACCGGGTGTCCGATTGATGCACCACCTATCGCATTGGAACCCTTACAACATTTTAGACCTTTGGGTTACTTATTTATAGATATTAGTGGCGTTTTATGTATGACCAATAGATTGATAGTTATATTATATGGAACTCGAGCGCATTCGGTTTGAGGAATCCTGTGGCAGGCTGTAACGTGAAGAAAGAACATTGATCCTATGTGGGTTAGCATTAATCGATCCTGTGTGGGTCAGTATCAATCGATATTGTGTGGATCAGCTTCTATCAGATCCTGCGTGGGTCAGTTCTCAATGCTCATGTGTTGTTCAGCGCATACCGATCCTGTGTGTGTCAGATCCTGTGTGGGTCTGCGGGGGTTAGTACCTATCAAACCTGTGTGGGTCAGTGGGGGTTATTTCCTAACTATCCTGTGTGGGTCAGCAACAGTGCTTCTTAACAAAATTAGATGATCTTGCTTACGACTAATAATCTATACTTCATTACTTAAGTTATACCTAATTTTGAGAAGATTATTTAACCTTCGTGGTGTTATCTTCATGGTGTTACCTATGTGGTACTTATCCCTTCATGGTGTTACCTGTGTGGTACTTTTACATTTGTGGTGTTATCTTCATGGTGTTACCTATGTGGTACTTCTATCTTCATGGTGTTACCTGTGTGGTACTTCTTCTTTTGTGGTGGTACCTTTGTGGTATTCTTCCCTCATGTATGAGATGAGTATGTCTTGATAACTTAGGTATATGTATGGGCATATACCTAAGAAGAGTTTATGTCTATTGTTTTGGGATTTGAGATTTATTTCTTACATTGTGGTATTTAATTTGTGGAACTCTGGGAACTTATGGGGTCTCAGGGTCCCTATTGAGTATTGTTATACTCACCCATGTATGGGCTTTTCTCGCACCTTGTTGTGTCTTGTGCAGATGACAGACAGCATTGATCAAGCCTGAGGGAGCTTGGACTGGACGGTACTCGAAG
Organism: Viscum album; assembly: GCA_963277665.1. Taxonomy (NCBI): domain Eukaryota; kingdom Viridiplantae; phylum Streptophyta; class Magnoliopsida; order Santalales; family Viscaceae; genus Viscum; species Viscum album. The sequence continues at coordinate 1,999,500,968 of OY728151.1, forward strand.
ATGGCGTATTTGGCATGACGTGACGCATGAACTACTGATCGTGAGCTGTACCTACCCTTCAGTTAGGATCCTCAGTGGATGATCTAGGAGATGCTTTTCACTTTTCAGTTGTATTTGTACTTTTCAGTTCTACTTGTACTTTTCAGTTGGGCTTGTATTCCGACCCCTTTACTTTTAGCACACTTTTAATACAAAAGTTTAATTTTTTGTTTCTTCTAGTTGTATTATTGGACTGTGTGTATATATAGGTTAAAAGGAAATGCATTCCTATTTTAGGGATACGCCTTTCTGGTTCTATTCACCAGCCCCTGGCCTATGGAAGGCAAGCTTGGGGTAGTTACAGCACAGGCCCTGAGGGTCGGGTAGTGACAAAGTGGTATCAGATTGGTTAGTTATACCGAAGAAATGGGACTATAATATTTTCGATGTGTCAATAGTGTTAAGTGTTATGAGTGTGGTTTTTAGTTTTGGGAATCCAGTGTTGGTGTGGCGGATGACGTATCCATACACCAAGACCCTGAATTTGGATTTCCCACTCAGTACATGAAAGCACTGATTGAGTGTATTTTTGAAAGGTTTTTATTTTGTTCTCTTTGAGTCAGCTCAACGGGTATAACTTATTGATCATGGAACACATTTCTTCTTTTAGGATGCCACCACGTAGACTGCCAGCCAGAATTCTTGAGAAAGGACACGATGATATCCCTTCGAGCGATGAGGCCTCGGTGTAGGGCCCTCTTACAGTGTTAGCAACTCCGGGTGGTGTACCAACAACACCACTACCCATTGGGAAACCATTTCCACCAGCCCCACCAACAGAAGATGCATGAAAACTGATCATGTTTCACAAGTTTTAGCAGTAGAGGCCTCCGAGGTTCTGAGGCGAGATGGACCCGCAGGCGGTTAGGGATAGGCTGGAGGCTGTTGTCATAATTTTCTGCCTGGTTGGGACACCAGCTGACCTTATAGTGATCCTAGAAGCTAGTCTTTTTAAGGAAGCATCAGGGAGATATTGGAGCTTGATTCTCTAGATACACTATGAGGTGACCCTCATCTGGGAGAACTTCAAGAGCCTTCTCAGGGCAGAGTTCATCCTAGCGACCTTATGTTATGTGTGTATACCGGAACTGCTGCACTTACAATATGGTAGCATGACTATGGCCCATTACTCGGTGAGGTTCACTTATCTCTTTCACTACTCCACCAACATGGTATGGGACCCTTTCTTAAGGGAAAAAACCTTTGAGTAGGGTCTCTGATGGGATATCAGAGCATCGACGATATCGCTCATCATTCCGATGCAGTCTAGGGTGCTAGAGTGATCACTTTTGGTGGAGGGATTCCTAGATGAGCAGGTACTGATGGTGAGAGAAACCACTAGACATTAGGTAGAAGAGTCATCTATAGCAGGTAGTAGACTGATGAAGCAGGGGCCCAAGCAGGTCAGGCCTTCTAGTGGGAAACCTCAGGATACAGGGTTGGTGGTGCAGGGATCACGAGACAGAGGAGGACAGCTGGGGAGCAGGCAGTGATACTTATGCAGTGGGTTGGGTCACATGGCACATGACTTCCAGAACCACCACACGGATGACTAGAAGATGGTTGAGGTACCACTTAGGCAGAGTAAGAGATTCAATCGGGTAGGTATGTAGGTATCAGGCAGACATGGAAAATGAGTTGGTCGTGTTGCAGGTGGTGGGCTATGATTTGAGGTTCTACTACCACCACCTCCAGGTCGGCCACCCCAACCACAAGGAGCAGGTGGACAGGGATGCGTTCAGGTCCAGGTAGTTAAGGCCTATGACCAAGATGATCTAGTGGTGATTAGAGGTATGATATGTGTCTACTCAACCTTAGCTTCATTACTTATAAACACAAGTTCCAGTCACTTTTTTATTTCCACGGCCCTCATTTGGAGGTTGGAGATTCTGGTGGAGCCGTTGGCTCAATACATACAGCTAGAGATTCCTACAGGAGATGATTCGACAATTACACACTCGTGCCAGTAGTGTGATCTTACTCTAGGAGGTGAGAGCTTCGGCTGAGATCTTCTAATAGCAGCATCAAGGCCTTATGATTCCATCTTGGGTATGGACTGGTAATCCACACTCCATTCCCATGTTGACTGTATTCGGACCACAGTGTGGTGTGTCTATGAGGATGGGACCAGGTTTTCCTTCACTAGAGAAAAGGGAGCCTTTACAGCATAGGATAGACTTACCCAGAGGATGGTGCAGCAGATCACTCATCAGTTGGCCAGCCTTACCCTCAGAGAAGTTGATGTTGAGAGTCCAAGATATCCTGTAGTGGTGGACCAGTATTCCGATGTCATTCCTAATGATGTTCTCGGACTACCTCCATGCAGAGGGTAGAATTTTACATCGACCTATACCTCGGGATGACACCAATATCTACACCATCATATCGGATGGATCCTGTGGATAATCTTGATTTACGGGTACAGTTGGAAGACTTGTAGAGAAAGGGGTTCGTAAGGCCCAAATTTTCTCCATGGGTATCCCCAATTTTGTTTTCCAAGAAGGTAGATGGATGTTTGAGACTCTGTGTGGACTACCGGTGCCTGAACTAAGTGGCTGTGAAGAACTAGTATCCACTTCCGGGGATTGATTATATTTTTGATCGGGTAATGGGAGCTCATTTTTTTTTCAAAGATAGACCTCAGATCTGGCTATCACCAACTCAGAGTATGAGATGAGGATGTGTAGAAGATGGCCTTCAGATATCGGTATGGATACTATGAGTTCCTGGTTATGCCATTTGGTTTGACCAATGACCCTATAGTGTTCATGGGACTCATGAATAAGATCATCCATCCATAACTTGATTGTTTTGTGGTGATCTTCATCGATGACATCATGATATACTTAGCGACGGAGGAGGAGCATTCCTATCATCTGCAGATAGTTATGGATACACTCTTAGAGCACCATCTTTATGGTAAGCTCTCAGTATGCCAGTTCTGGATATAAGAGATCCACTTTTTGGGACATGCTATCTCGGAGGCTAGAGTTGCAGTGGATCTAGGGAAGATAGAGGTTGTAAATTCTTGGGATCCACCTAGGAGTGTGACCGAGGTGAGGAGTTTCCTAGGGTTGGCTGGATACAACTAGATATTTTTGCCTAAATTTTCCAGAGTTGAAGTACCCTTTTTAGCAATGAAGAAGAATGGTAAACTCTTCATGTGGAAAGAGAGATGCCAGTAGAGTTTTCAAGAGCTGAGGCAGAGACTGAAGAGTGCCCCCATATTGAGGATACCAGAAGAGGGTGTTGGGTATGTGGTCTATTGTGACGCATTAGGGACCAAACATGGATGTGTCCTGATGCAGGGGTGAGCAGTGATCGCTTATGTTTCGTGATAGCTGAGAAATCATGAGCAGAACTATGGAACCCATGACCTAGAGTTAGCAGAAGTGGTCTTCACCTTGAAGATGTGGCGCCATTACTTGATGGTAAAACGTTTTACAGTCTACTCTGATCACAAGAGTCTCAAGTATATCTTCTCACAGAAGGACCTGAACCTGAGATAGCGGTGATGGAAAGAGTTCCTCTAGGACTATGACTCTGAGATATTCTATACTCCTGGGAAGGGGAACGTGGTAGTAGATGCACTCAGCAGGAGGTCTGGTCTGCAGTTGATGAGTGAGGTGATAGAGAAGCTAGACACATTGCAGATATCCTTCGTATATAGAGATGGAGCAGCATTCCTCCAGTATATGACAGTCACTCCCCCACTCCTTCAGTGAGTCAGGGAGGATCCACTTTGGGATATTGAATGTGTGGCTCGACGTGCTGAGATATCCTCAGGACAATCTCCTGGTAGTTTTTTTGAAGGTGGGGAGCATGTTATATTCTTTAGAGGACGTACCATGGTTCTAGTGGCGCTACAGGAGTAGGTGTTGAGGGAGTTCCACACGTCCCCTTTTGTGGTACATCTTGGTTTGGGGAAGATGTAACAGGAGCTCCGGATTTAGCATTGGTGGCCAGTAATGAAGAAAGCAGTGGAAAAGTTTTTTTCATGATGCCTCATTTGTCAGTAAGTGAAGGTCGAGCATCAGGTTCTAGCAGGCTTAGCACAGCCACTACAAGTTCCAGAGTGGATGTGGGATGGAATCTCCATGGGCATTGTGACAGGGCTTCCACGTATGTCCAGGGGACATGATTCCATATGTGTGATTGTTGATCGACTCACTAAGTTGGCCCACTTCCTACCTATTTGAGAGCAAGGATCTGTAGAGGGTTTAGGGTGCCTCTATGTGCAAGAGATTGTGTGACTCCATGGGGTGCCATTGACGATCGTCTCTGACCATGACGCGTATTTCACATCCCAATTGTGGAAGAGGTTATAGGAGGCGTTCATGACTCATCTAAGTTTGAGCACCGCCTTTCATCCTCAGACGGATGGTCAGATGGACCATACCATACAGACACTAGAGGACATGTTACGTGCTTGCATCCAAGATTTTGGTCATAGTTGGGAGGATCACTTTCCCTTGGTGGAGTTCACATACAACAGCAGTTATCACTCCACCATTGGTATGGAACCATTTGAGTCCCTATACGGTCGACCTTGCAGATCACCTCTATGCTAGATAGACCTAGGGGAGTCAGCACTTATGGGTCTAGAGTTGGTATGGGCTACCACTAAGAAGGTGAAAATCATCCAGGAGTGGATGAAGACTACACAATGTAGATATAAGTCCTATGCTGATAGGATTCAGAGGCCTATGGAGTTCGAGGATGGAGACCATGTCTTCCTACGAGTCTCACCCCAATGAGTTTTATGGATATTTGGCCAAGGTGAAAAGTTATCACTGAGATTTATCAGACCATTTCTGATACTTAGGAGGATAGGTGAGGTGGCATACCACTTTCCACTTCCACTGTAGCTGGAGAGGGTGCAAGACGTCTTCCATGTTTCCCAACTAAGAAGATAAATTCCTGACCCATCTCATGTCATCGACCATGGTGAGCTGGAATTTGATGATGGGGTGATGTTTACGGAGGTTCTAGTATAGATTGAGAATCAATAGGATCGGGTCCTTTGTGGGCGGTTGATACCTTTGGTGTGAATTCGCTGGCAGAACAGGAATCTCTAAGAGAGAACATGGAAGTGGGAGGCTTAGATTTGTGCTCAGTACCCCCATTTTATTTCTTAGTCTATGTTGTGGAATTCGGGGATGAAAGGCCCTAATGTGGGGAGAATGTAAAGACCCGTATTTTTTCAAGTATTTTTTATTAATTATATGGAATTATTACGAGTCTGTAAAAATTGATGGTGCATGATTCTGTGGCCTAGTGTGCTCAGAACGAATTTCGGAACATTTTTAGGTAGATTTATTAAACGTGCGAGCGGCATTTTCTAACTTTTGAACCAGTGCTCGGATTAAAAATATAAGGGCACCGTTGAATCCGAAGCACCGGGATTAACTTAAGGGATGCTTCATTTTGAGCATAGTAGGTTTAGAGAAAATGTTTAGTTTTTAGACTTTTAAAAAGAATAATAAAAATAACTTAGTTAATTTTTATTTTATCTTTTATCTTTTCTTCCAACAGACAAGCGGCAACATGGGACTAGCGATATGTTAAGCCAATAAATGGCTTGACCTTTCAATCCTAAGTAACTATACCATTGGGGAATTTGGAAGGTTCCTAATTAGTGACATCCCATTAAATCCCATGAGCATTAGACACCCTCCCCTATCCTATTTATATGGAGCTTGGTGGGAGGAATCAACACTACTTCACCAAGAAACAAAGTGCTGACAAAGTGTTGAGATGAAAAACCCTTGGAGGATGGAGTTGGTTCCGACAAGCAGTGACGAGCGACACCGAAACCACAAACCAAAGATTGATGATCGAGAGACATCTTTGGAGGATAGTTATTGGGGACGGAAAACACCGACCCAATTCCTCAATTGTGGGATTTATACATCGTTCTTGAGGTATGGTTTAATGTTGATTTGTTTTTCTAGAGTTATTTGAATCCTTCCAACCCTCTTGCTATCAACCTAATGTGGAGGGTGCGAGCCAAAAAAACATGGACCGGTCCCTCTGTCCTTTCTGTTGAAAGTTAGTGTGTTCTTTGCTAGATTTTCCTCTAGGTTGGATGAGCCTAGGGGCAACAAGTGATGGTGGCGGCTGGCACCGGCCGGCCGCGGAGGAGGTGTGGTGCGCTGTTGTGGGCCGCTAATGAACAAGGGGTCGTGCCTGAAGCTGTAGCGGATGAAGGTAGTGGCTGGCACACCGGATGACCATGAGGAAGGAGGCAGCACATTAGCGCCCCTAGAGGAACCAGTCACGGCTTGTTAGTTGCGGCGGTCGAAAAAGGGGGTCGGCAAACAGGCCAACAGCGGAAGCGGAGGGTGGTGCGACTAGCGTGTCACTAGAGGAGCCACGACTCCAACGCCATGGTAGTAAGACCCACAATGGGTCTTGTGGGTGACCTAGCAACGTCAAAAGGCACTGCCGCTTCACCTTCCCAATGGGGAACCCCCCCCCCCCCTCATGCCATCTCGATAGACCCCGCCTCATCGGGCCGCGCGCCACCTGCAGGTCGTGCTCCACCGTGGGCCAAGCCGCCCTTTTGCGGGTCGGTCGCCTCCATCAGGTCATGCCTCTCATGGTCAAGCCTCCTACACAATGAGCCATGCACCCTTGCGGGACAGTCCACCCCCTTGCGGGATGGGCCGCCTTCTTATGGGTCTGGCTACCCCCTTGCCGATCGGGTGGCCCCCTTGCGGGTCGGGCCTCCCCCTTGTGGGATGGCCCTCCCCCTTGCGGGATGGACCACCCCCTTGTGGTTCAGGCCATAACTCGACCCAGCGGGCCGAGCCCACCGTGACCCAGCCAGATCGGGTTGAGTCGGGTTTTTCCGACCGGGTCGGACCGGACCTGGCCCCAACCGGACCCATAAACACTTAAAGGGCCATATCTTAAAATCTAGGCATTCGTTTGACAAATTTTCTTTGGCGTTGGGACCCTTGGAGTGAGAAATTCCTTTTGGTATACACCACTTGATTTTTTTAAATAGTTGGTGTATGGATGGGTTGGATCGAACCTGAATCCAATCGGGCCCTCGAAACTAAAATGCTTATAACTCACAGACCGGGCGTCCAATTGATGCACTGTCTGTAGCATTGGAACCCCTAAGACATGGTCGTACTTTGGGTTGCTCCTTTTTTTTAGCTTATTGGAGGTAGAGGTATGACTGATATCTCAAGTGAAAGATTCTAAGGAACTCGAGTGCACCAGGTGCGAGGAATCATGTGGCAGGCTGTAACGTGAAGAAAGAACATCAACCCAGTGTGGGTCAACATCTATCAATCCTATGTGGGTCAGCTTCTATCATATCCTATGTGGGTCAGTGCTCAAAGATCCCATGGGGGTCAGTGCATACCGATCCTTTGTCCGTCATATCCTATGTGGGTCAAGTGGGGGTTAATACCAATCGACCATGTGTGGGTCAGTGGGGGTTATTATCTAATGATCTTGTGTGGGTCAGTAGTAGTTCTTCTTAACATAATAAGATGATATAGATTACGACTAATCATTTTTACTTATGTACTTATGTTATACCTGATTGTGAGTTGAGTCTTTTACCTTCGTGGTTTTATCTTTATGGTGTTACCTATGTGGTACTTCTCTTTTCGTGGTGTTACCTATGTGATACTTTTACCTTCATGGTTTTATCTTCATGGTATTACCTATGTGGTACTTATGTCTTCGTGGTGTTACCCTTGTCGTAGTTCTACCTTTGTGGTGTTTCCTTTGTGGTATTCATCCCTCATGTATGATATGGGTATGTATTGATAACTTAGGTATATGTATGGGAATATACCTAAGAAGAGTTTATGTATATTTATTTGTGCATTGATATTGAGGTCTTTCTTTGTGGAATTTCCTTGTGGAACTCTGGAAGGCCTACGGGGTCTCAGGGTCCCTACTAAGTATTTTTATACTCACCCCTGCGTGGGCTATGCCCGCACCTTGTTGTGTCTTGTGTAGACGACAGACAACATTGATCGAGGCTGAGGGAGTGAGTACGGCAAGATACTTTAAGGTGGACCATTTGGCGTGATGTGATGTAGGGACTATTGATCATGAGTTGTACCTATCCTTCAGGTTGAATCTTCGATGGATGATCCATGAGATGCTTTTCACTTTTCAATTGTATTTTTAGTTTTTAGTTGTACTTGTACTTTTCAGTTGGGATTGTATTCCGACCCCTTTACTTTCACCACACTTTTACCACAACAGTTTACTTTTTGGATTCTTCTAGTTTTGTTCTTGGACTGTGTGTTTGTATAAGTTAAAAGGAAATTTCTTCCCATTTTAGGGATATGCCTTTCTAGTGCTAGTCACTAGACCATGGCCTATGGAATGCGGGCTTGGCGTACTCACGGCATGAGCCCCGAGGATATTGGTAGAACCGGACCACCAGTGCGTGTCGTGAATGATGCAACTGGGTCAATGGGAGACCCGGTGGGCTGGAACCACGGCCCATGGACCAGGCTGGCCCAGACCATAGCGGGTCAGGTTGGGTTGGCCTAACTAGGCAGGGTCATGCGGGACCCCTAGGCAGGGTTTGTGGGGTCGGTCTCACTACATCGGACCAGGCCCAAACACAACCAGCCTCTCTTTACTAAAATGCCAATATCTATCAGACCGGGTGTCTGATTGATGCATCGTCTATAGCATTGGGACCCTACTGACGAGATGGTCCTTTGGGCATACTCTAAGTGAGATTTAGTGGCATTTGAGATGCAACTAATGAATTTAGGATTAAATTATCCAGGAATCAAGTGTGCTACGAGCAAGAATTCTATGGTTGGTTGTGACACAAATGATATGAAGAGCGATTCTTAGTGATCTAGTTGGACCAGATATGAGTGGGTCTAGTTGATACATATAGCCCAAGAGAAGAGTGGGTCTTAGTGACTTAGCTGGACCAGAGACAAATGGGTATTAGTGATCCAGTAGTCCCAGAGATGAGTGGGTCTAAGTGATATAGATGGACCTAGAGATGAGTGGGTCTTAGTGATCTATCTGGCCCAAAGATGAGTGGGTCTAAGTGATCCAGCTAGCCCTGAGATGAGCGGGTCTAAGTGATCCATCTAACCCCAAAGACAATCAGGTCTCATTGATCTAGTCGACCTAGTTGATGAGCGGGCCTAGATGTTGAATCCCTCAGTAGTAAGAATTTTAATTTTTGTGACTAATAATTCTACTTACTATACATTGAGTTATACCTGGTGTAAGTAATTTTTCTTTGTGATCATTCTTTGTGGTTTTTCTTTTTGGTTATGCTTTGTGGCCTTTCTTTTGTGGATTGGGGACCCTACTGAGTATTGTGCTACTCACCCCAGCAAGGGCTTCAATCGCACATGTCGTGTCTTGTGTAGATGACTGACGCCTTGATGAAGGACTCAATGGCCTAGGACTAAGCGATGCCCAGTGAGATTAGGTAGGTGAGGCATACTTCTACAGCTTTCGGAATATTCTCTACACTTACCCATTCGGAGGGGTTTTTAGAATATGTCTTATCAACGATCTTGAACTCCCTTTTTCTTGCATTTTTCTTTTGTTGGGTTTATATTTTGGCCCATTTACTTTCAGTTTGTATTGTACTCACAATAGTTGTCTTGTGACAGTTGTTGTTTACTTAGTGTTTACCTTTCTGCAGTTTGAGCTTTTTTCATGTGTACAAGTTTAAAGGAAAATGTCTTCCCTTTTTGGGATATTCCTATTCGGTGCTAGTCTTCATCCCCTAGCCTATGGAAGGTGAGATTGGGGTAGTCATGGCATGGGCCCTGGGGGATGGGTCGTGACAAAGTGGTATCATAGGGGTTCGGTTCTACTATAATAACTAAGAGTCTATAAATATTTATGGGGCAACGGTTTTAAGTGTTTCGAGTTCAGATTTTAGTCTATGGATTCTAATGTTGGTGTGGTGGTTGGCGTATCCATACACTAGGACCTTGAATTATGCATTCTGGATCAGTACATGAAAACACCGGTTGCATGCATCTTTGAAAGTTTTCTCATGATCTTTCTGAGTCAGAGTCAGATCACCAGGTATAATATATTAATCATGATTCATATTGATCTCTTTTCGGATGCCTCCATGTGTACAACCATCCAGTGTTCCAGTGCGTGGACAATAGGATGGTCCATTGAGTGATGTGGCTTCAGTATAGAGACGGTTTCCCAAGATAGAACCTTTAGAAAATTCCCTAGCTTTACCACTGCCCTTTGGTCAGCAGTTACAACCGATGTTACTAGTAGAGGATGCATATAGGATTAGTACCTTACACAAGTTCCAGAGATAGAGACCTCCTAGGTTTAGGGGAGAGACAGTTCTTCAAGTATATGAGGATTGGAAGGAGGGAGTGATGTGAGTCTTCCACTTAGTAAGGAAGCCACTTTACCAGATGGTGATTATTGCAGAAAGCCTTCTATAAGGATCTGTAGAGAGATGGTGGAGTTTGACCATCCAGACTCATGAGGAGGCTACCCTCACCTTGTTTGACTACGAGTGACTTTTTGGGAGGATTTCTTCCCCAAAAATTTGCACTCAGTGCACAAACATGAGATTATTAACTTATATAAGGGAATCTTGTTAGTGGCTAAGTACTCTTCGAGATTCATATACCTCTCTCATTACTCTAAGGACATGGTGCAGGACCCATTCTTTTGGTCCTAAACCTTTGAGAAGGAACTCTGAAGGATATCAGGGCATCGATGATTTCCCTTAGCATCCCTACACAGGATAGAGTGCTGGAGAAATCTCTACTAGTAGAGAGATTAATCATAGAGCAGGAACTGACGGTTGGAACCACCAATGGGATATAGGTGGCCAAGTCATCTCTGGAGGGTAGCCAACAGATGACGTAGAGGTCCAAGTGGGCTAGACCATTTGGAGGATGACCCCAGGACTCAGATTCGGTGGTACAAGGCCCCCGGGGTATCAAGAGTCAACATAGGAGTAGGGAATGCTACTCGTGCAGCAGGTAGGGACACATGACTCATGATTGCCCGACCTGCCGCATAAACAATCAGAAGACGATTGAAGGGCCACCAAGGTAGTGGTATAGTATTGATAGTGGTGGTCCTTAGAGCAGTAGACGTGTTATGGGAGTGGGAAGAGAGGTAGGTGGTGGATGGAGGTTTGAGGTGATACCACCACCACAGGCTCTAGGAGCTGGTGGGCAGAGGCGAGGCCAGCTTTAGGTGATGGAGGCCTATAAAAATGACACTCCAGAGATGATTATAGGTATGATATGTGTCTTCTCCACCTTGGTTACAGTTCTTATAATCACAAGTTTTAGTCACTCTTTTCTTTCCACATATCTTGTTCGGATCTCGGAGATTCTGATCGAGTCGTTGGATCAATCTTTACAGTTAGATACTCTTATGGGAGGGGATTCAGCGATTACACACTCTTTTCGGCAATGTGAGCTTACTCTAGGATGTGACACATTAAGTTGGAATCTCCTAGTAGGTGCGATGAGGCCTTACTAAGTTATCCAAGGTATGGACTGGTTATCCACAGTTCATACCTAGATTGACTGTTTTACACGCAGAGTGTGGTGTGTCCATGAGGATGGGACCAATTTTTCCTTCACCAGTGAGAAGGAATCCCTTGCAGCGTGGCATGGACTCACATATAGGAGGGTGAAACCAATCACGCATAATTTTTCTACCATGACCCTTGGTTTCGTGGATGAGAAGAGTCCAAAGTTTCTTACAGTGGTAGAATAGTATGAGGACGTCTTTCCAGAAGATGTTCCAAGACATCCTCCATGTATATAGGTAGACTTATACATTAATTTGTACCCTGGGATGACACTAATATCTAAGCCTACATAACATATGTCTCTTTGAGAGCTCCATTAGCTGAGGTTATATTTGGAGGACTTGTAGAGGAAGGGGTTCATAAGGCCTCACATTTCACCATGGGTAGCCCTAGTGTTGTTTTCCAAAAAGTAAGACAAAAGATTGAGGTTATTCATGGAATTTTGATGCCTAAACTAGGTGACCATGAAGAACACATATCATCTACCAATGATTGATGAACTCTTCGATCATCTTATGGGAGTGAGATGGTTCTCGAATATAGACCATAGATCAGGCTATCACCATCTTCTAGTACAAGAGGATGACATCTTGAAGACAGCTTTCAAATGTCTCTATAGCCACTATGACTGCTTAGTGATGTCGTTTGGTGCGACTAATTCTCATGTAGTGTTCATGGGACTCATGAATAGGATCATCCATCTGTAGCTAGATCATTTTTTAGTGGTCTTAATTGATGAAATCTTAGTGTAGTCAGCATCAGAGGAGGAGCATGTGATACACTTGAGGATGGTTTTAGACACACTCCAAGAGCACCAGATTTACGGAAAGCTCTCGAAGTGTGATATATGGATACAAAAATCTCACTTTTGGGACATTTTATCTCATAGGAAATATTTTTGGTGTATCTAATGAATATCGAGGCGGTTCTTTCTTAGGAACCACCCAAGAGAATTACCAAGGTGCGGAGTTTCCTTGGGTTGGCTGGTTACTATCGGAGGTATACACCTGACTTCTCTAGAGTAGCAGCACCCATGAAGGCTTTAAAAAATAATGGAAAACCCTTCATGGGGACATAATGGTGCTAGAAGATCTTTCAGCAGCTAAGGTAGAGCTTGAAGAGTACTCCTTTCTTGAGATTTCTAGAGGAGGGTGTTGACTACGTGGTGTACTGTGACGCATTAGGAACCGATCTTGGTTGTATCCTAATGTAGGGTAAAGCCGTGATTGCTTATGGATCATGATTGTTGAGGATGCATGAGTAGAAATATGAGAATAATGACCTTGAGTTGGTAGAATTATTCTTTGCACTGAAGATGTGGTGACACTATCTTATGGGAGAACGATTCATCATCTACTCTGACCACAAGAGTCTCAAGTATATCTTTTCTCAGAAGGATCTGAATCTGAGATAGTGATGTTGGATAGATTTCCTCTAGGACTATGAATTCGAGATAGTTTATACTTTTGGGAAGGGTAACGTGGTGGAATATACTTTCTATAAGAGATCAAGTTAACAACTACTGAATGGTTCCTTAGAGTAGTTGTCCTTTCTTCATATATCCTTTTTTATAGAGATGAGGCATCTTATCTTCAGTTGATGGTATTTTCCCTTACACTCTTACAATGAGTCGAGGAGGCACAACTTGGAGATTTTATCTATGCGACCACATGTGCTCATATGTTTATAGGGCATACCCTTGATGGATATTTGAAAATTGGGGAGCATGTCATCCTTTTTAGAGGATGCACCATTGTAATAGTGGTGTTATGGGAGGAAGTGCTGAGGGAGTTCCAAACATCCCCTTTGGTAGTAAATCAAGGTGTGGCGAAGATGTACTAGGACCTCCGACGTTGGTACTGGTGGTCAAGGATAAGGAAGGGAGTGGTAGAGTTTGTCTCAAGATGCCTCACTTGTCAGCAAGTGAAGTCTGATCACCAGGTTCCAGCAGGTTTGACACAACCCCTCGAGGTACCAGAGTGGAAGGGGGATGGGATATTGATGGAATTCATGATGAATTTACCATGTACATCCAGGGGGCATGATACCATTTGGGTGATCATAGAACAACTCACCAAGTTATCCCACTTCCTACCCATTCATGAGCAGGGTTCATTAGAGATATTGGGAAACCTCTACGTCCAGGATATAGTTCAATACCATGGAGTACCATATATGAATGTCTCAGATCATGATGCATGGTTTACATCCCAATTGTGAAAGGGGTTTCAGTATTCTTTTGGGAATCTGTTTTTCTTGAGAACAACCTTTCACTCACAGCCAGATGGTCAGATGTAATGGACCATACAGACCTTGGAGGACATGCTTCATGCATGCATCCTTGATTTTTTTAAATGTTGAGAGGACCACCTACCACTGGTGGAGTTTTTGTACAACAACATCCACCACTCCACCATTGGTATGGAACCATTTGAGGTACTATACGGATGACTATTCCGGTCACCATTATACTGGACAGACCCAGGGGAGTCCGCTCTCATGGGTCCAGAGATGGTACAGGCTACCATAGAGAAGGTGCAGGTCATCCAAGAGAAGATGAAGACTGCACAGAGCTGAAAAAAGTCCTATGATGATAGGCTATGGAGACCCTTGGAGTTGGAGGAAGGGGTCACATATTCCTACAATTCTCTCCTCAATAAGGGATACATAGATTTTCCTGGGGTGGAAAGTTATCTATGAGGTTCATCAAACCTTTCCTGATACTGAATAGAGTGGGATAGGTATCATATCGCTTAGATCTACCATTGTAGTTAGTGATAGTGAACAACAACTTTCATTTATCATAGCTGAGGACATACGTGCTTGACCCTTCTCACATCATTGACCACAGTGAGCTAGATATTGACGATGGGAAGACATTCATGGAGTACCCAGTGGAGATAGAGGATCGATATAAGAGAATCCTTTTTGGATGATTGATACCTATGGTGCATTTTCATTGGAAACATGGGAATCTCTAGGAAATAACGTGGGAGTGGGAGGCTCATATTCATGCTCAGTACCCACATTTGTTTGATTTGGCCTTGTTTTGGCTTACAAGAATGTAAATCACTAAAAGTGGGGAGTAATGTAATACCCCTAAATTATAAGTTTTTAAAAAATTAAATGGGATTAGTTTGAGACCAAGCTCCAAGACATCACATGATTACGAGGCCTAGAGTGGATGGAATGTATTTTCGAACTATTTTAATGTTTATTTAAATAAATGTGTAAGTGGGTGTTTCTAACTTTTACACCAGTGCTTTGATTGAAAATATGAGGCCACCATTGAACTCAAAACATCAGGATTTTCCTAGAAAATGTCTTACATAGACCGTTCAGGGTCGATTGGAAAAGAAAGTTTTCGGTTTTTTTAACAAAAATTAAAATAAAATAAACTTGATTATTTTATTTTATTTGAACGTTCAAAATTGTTGTAGTGAAATAGTTTTGTAACACAACAGAACCAAAATTTTGTTTTATAAATGAAACTGCATAATAGCACTACAACACAACGGTAACAAAAAGGCATTTCCACCTCTTTATATATTTACCCAGGGGTGAGTCATGGTTACCTTGGGAGAAACACTCTGAATCTCTAGAGGATCTCCATTGACGAATGATGAATGATTATCGCCAACGATGTTGAGCCCTCCCCCACCTCTTTGAGAGATCTCTTCCTTGATGATGGATCGAGGACCTTTGTGGATGGATCAACTTTAGTTATGGATTATTCCTATAATCAAACTCTAACGAGGTAGGGGGTTTATTCTTAGTGAATTTACCCTTTTCCTCATTCTTTAGTTTAAATGACGAATGCGGGTTAACTGAGAAACAAGTTAACTCTTGGTTCAATAATTCATGCGGTATAGTTAAATATGTGGGAAAAAGGGTATATTAAATCTTAGTGATTTATAATTGTATATGCTTTGTGTTTTCACAAATTGGAAAAAATCTGATCTGACACAAAAAAAAGACCGGTTTTGTTCCATTTGGGTGTTTGTGTGTTCTTTATGACCGAACCCCTGAATTGATAGTGAGGAAACCTCAAGCCCATAGCAGGGATGGAAGAAATCCAAGAAGCACGAGGTCATATATGGTTCGAGAATAGGACCACTAGAGCGGACCCCGATGGTCAGCAAAAGATACCTTCAGTGCACCGACGATCGGAGAAAATAGACCGAAGTAATGTTCAAGGACAAGAGGATGTGTGCCCTGTTGGTGTGTCGAGGCAGTGGAGACCGTGGCCCTCACTGGCCGCAGCGGTGTGGCAGGGCGGCACCATTCAGACACCGCATTGGAGGAGAGACCCACCCAGCGAGCTGCAACACCCATGGAACGTGGTCCATGTGGGACCACGTGACATCAGCATGCCACAGCTTGATGGTGCTACATAGGGGAGGGAAGTGACTCCGTCAAGCCGCGTCATTGGAATAGGGATTTGGTGCCCATCTCATCCCGAGTGGCTTAAACCGGCCCACCCAATGGGCCAGGATGGAGCTGTAGGCCAGACCCAGCATCCGGCTAGGCTAGTGGCACAAACTAAATTTCCAGGTGGCCCGGGCTGGAAGCAAGTCGGCCCTCTTTTACGAGTTAGGCCAAAAGGGGGACCAGGCCACTGGTCAAGCCGGCCTATGGGTAGAACCGGACCACCAGTGTACGTCGAGATGGATCGAACTGGGTCACTAGGAGACCCTAAGGGTTGGACCCACGACCCACTCAGCTGGGTCCCGTAAGGCCTAATGAGCCTAGCCTAGTGGCTAGGTTGGATCGGGCCGACCCAAACCCCACCGAGTCAGGTCAGGTTGGCTGAACTAGGTTGAGTCATGTGGGACCTCCGGGCTGGGTTGGTTAGGTCGGTCCAAACAGGTTGGACCAAGCCCAAACATAACCGGCCCTTATTTACTAAAACACTAATATCTTTTAGACCGGGTGTTTGATTGACGCATCGTCTACAATGTTGGGCCCCTTGTGATGATACAGTCATTTGGGCATACTCTAAGTGAGATTTGGCGGTAGTTGAGATTTGACCAATGGATTGAGGAGTATATTCTTCTAGAATCAAGTGTACTATGATTTGGAATCCTACGACTGATTTTGATGTGAAGGATATGATGAGAGGGTCTTAGTGATCTAACTGGCCCAGAGATTTACGGGTCTAAGTGATCCAGTAGTCCCAAGAGACGAGTGGGTCTTAGTGATCCAGCTATCCTGGAGACGAGCGGGTCTTAGTGATACAGTTGGCCTAGAGACGAGGGGGTATAAGTGATCCAGTTGGTCCAAGAGACGAGCGAGACTTAGTGGTCCAGTTGGCCTATAGATGAGTGGGTATAAGTGATCCTTTTGTTCCGAAGACTAGCAGGTCTAAGTGATCCATCTATCCCTAGAGATGAGTGGGTCTTAGTGATCTAGTTGGCCTAGGTGATGAGTGGGTCTAGATGATGAATCCCTTAGCAGTACAAATGTTCATATTTATGACTGATAATTCTACTTCCTATACTTTGAGTTATACCTGGTGTGACCTATTTTTCATTGTGATTATGCTTTATGGTTTTTCTTTGTGGTTATGCTTTGCGGTATTTCCTTTAGGGATTGGGTTCCCTATTTAGTATAGTGTTACTCGCCATTGGATGAGTTTTTCATGCACATGTCATGTCTTTTGAAGATGATTGACACCTTGATAGAGGAATCAGTGGCCTAGGACCAGGTGGTGCCCTTTGAGATTAGGCAGGTGGGGCATAATTCTACGTCTTCTGACAGCTACTATACACTTTCCCATCAAGTAGTGTTTTAGTGGACAACTTATCAGTGCTCTTATACTCCCTTTTACTAGTAGGTTTATTTTATTATGTTTTTATTCTGGACCGTTTACTTTCATTTTGTATTGTACTCACAGTAGTTGTCTTGTGACAGTTGTTGTTTACATAGTGTTTACCTTTCTACGGTTTGAGCTTTGTGCATGTGAACAAGTTTAAAAAAAATGTCTTCCCATTTTGGGATATGACTATTTGGTGCTAGTTGTCATCCCCTAGCCTATGAAATGTGGGCCTAGGGTAGTTATAGAATGGTCCATGGGGATATGTCATGACAATTAGTACTAAAATAATGTTCATAAGATACTATTTACTTTTTACCAAAAATTAAAATGATCTTCTTCTGAAATAACATTAATCATTTAATCACCAAAAAAAATTTAGTCCCAGGGTTATATATTTTATAAAACATATGTTCCAAAATAAAATTAACATTTATCTTTCAAATAATTTAAGTGAAAAATAATTTCATACTAAGTAGGAAATTTATCGCGTTGTCGAGCACGTCAAATTATAGGTTATTTTTTTACTAGAATTTCTACAGTATAGCAGTAACCCTAGGTCATCTCTCGATGGAGCCTTAGATCACTAATTTCAAAAGAAGGTTCTGATTATGTTAAAAAAATTGAAATTAAATTAAGTGGTTGGGGGTTCTATGATTTTAAAATATCAATTTAAACTATACTACTAAGTGAGAGAAACTGGTCGGAGAAATCGTGATCAACCCCGGTAAGTGTCCCTTGATGCTCAATCCATCATTGCTCTCAAGGGAATGGGAAGGATCATTGATTAATTGATTTTATACCCACTAAAACCAGTAGTTTTTGAGTTCTTTCTAGGTTACCACCTAGGATTTTATCGATCAACGATATTGATTATCGTAGATCGCTCATAATCAATAAAACTATGTCGATGTAAGAACCGAACTCAATCAAGGCATCACATCAACAACGTGATGAGATTTCCAGATTTGGGTCTTTATCAAAATTGATCTCAATAAAAAAACATGCATATTCATGGGTTATAACTTCTGGATATCATCAAATAAGTCAATCCAAAAGCAAACTCATGAAAGAGAAGAGGTGAGAAAAGAGGCAAACGTACTCAGATCATCACAAGATCTGGGTTATGTATGAAAGCATGAGGATTCTTGATCCTTTGATTTGTATTTGATCATACCATAATAATAAAAATAGAAGGTAAAAATTATGAACAATAGACAACAAACCTGGATATTAAATTACCTTACGAAGATTACAAATGTGGAGCTCGGGATTACAACAATGGACACCCCCCAAGTTGATCACTAAGAAACTTAGAAGTACATGAGGGAGAAGAGAACTAAAATGGGTGAAAGAAGATCTCCAATTAGACTCACCTTCACCCCTGGTCGTGAAACATTAGAGAATGCGGGTGATAGGTGCTTTTATGGACATACACATCACACTTTCCACAAAAGAATTCAAGTGCCTAAGAGACTAGGTCACTATTCAGGGTAGACTTTTTACTCCATCTTTATCTGGATGGTTGACTGACCAAAACGCGTGAAAATGACTTGAATTTTGGTGGAGAGGTGGGACATAAAATTATCCATCCATGGGAGGTTGAATCAGCCCAATTGGATCTCCGAGGATCGAGGTATGGCCCAAATATAGAAGGGTCGTCTAATCTGGCTCGCCCAGAAGTTTTTCACATTGTCGGCCTATTATGGGCCTTTAAATGGGAGAATTGGGATCCATGGTCTTCTAGAGAAATGTATCCCACAAAATTTTACATTCATAAACCAATTTTAATCCCAATTTAATGCACGTAGTATCCAAAATATATATTTCTATCCACATAAATGCTTGCGCCCTTGCACAGTTTGGCCCGTTTTGCTTGATTTCCATCGTGGGCCCTCCGAATCATCTCCTCCTACAATGTAAACACTTAAACAAGTAAAATTACCCTATTAAATAGTAATAAACATTAATTAATGAAAATAAAACATTAAGTGAAATTTATTATTATATTTGGAATGTTCATTACAAAACCAGTTTAAAATAGTGGTGTAAGGGTGAAATAAAACAGTGAATCGTGGTACGATCAGACATCACATTCAATGGTAAGAAATTCACCCTTATTTTCCTTATGTTGTAGGTTTAAGCCTCGTGGCCTTACCTGGTGTGAGTGGCTATCCTATAGCCAACAATTTTTCCTTTTTCCAAAACTATACTAATATTATTCTTATAATGTTTCCAAAATTATTATAAACATCCAGATGTAGGATCGAAATAGTGATGTAGATGCTCAATATACAAGAGGGGTGAATTGTATACTTTAAAAATTCCTTTGGAACCTTTAAAGTTAGTTACAAATAACTATGTTTTCCTCGAGTAACGGAAAGGGCTAAGTTTAACAAAGTTAAACTTAAACAAATTCACAACACCTCTAATACCAAATGAAAACTTGGAAAGAGATTCCGAACGTGGGTTCCAGAAATATGGTTCCGGAAATTGAAACTTAACAAAATATTACAATATGAGATTCTACCTTAAAGCGTATAGAATCTAAATGAAACAGAGTACAAGTAAGGAATTATAAGAAAGTTATACTTTCCTTATAATACAAAATGCAGTGGAAATAAACAAGTAGTAGAACTACAAGTAACAAGATATAGGTCTTTTAACCCAAAGAGAAGGATATCCAACAACCTTGGATAAAGGTCCCTTGATTTATACTTTCAAGAAAGTCTGTCTTACCCACACCAGGGTAAGCCCTCGATACGAAGATCGGAGTGTCTCTGTCTTGCTATCCCTGCAAGCCCTCAACTTCAAGGTAGTTGGCAACCTCTGTCTTCCTCAACAAGGAAGCCCTCGAACTTCAAGTTAGTCGGCACCTCTGTCTTCCTATCCCCGGAAGTCCTCGAATGTAATCACCAACATTCAGAGTCTCACGAAACTTTGAGAGTTAATAAGAGCCTCTCTCTCTAGAAATCACTTCAATCATGTAATCACATGAGTCGAAGATCAGTCAGCCTTTCAGCACCGAGCTCTTTCAAATGAGCTCCTATTTATAGGTAAGGTCAGACTCCTTCCCAACGGTCATATTTTCCTTAAAAATAAGAGGGACTTGTACACGTGTCACTTATCCAACTGTTAGTTTTATAACAGAATAGACGACGTCGTTTTATAACAAAACAAGTGTAACAGAATGTACGACACTGTTTAAATTCTAACTCAAAAGATTCGGAGTGAAGGTTTGGAGTTAAAGTTCGGAGTGTAAAGAAAATAATAAAGAGTAGTCAAAATATAAAGGCATAAGCAAAATGAAAGTTCGGAGTGAAAATTCGGAGTCTGAATAAATTCAGAGTGTATAAAACAAAGATGATCAGATTCTGTTTAATAGATGAATTCGGAATACGAATTCGGAATGAGAATTCGGAATACGAATTCGGAATGAGAATTCGTCATCAGAATTCGTAGTGAGGATTCCTCATCAGAATTCGTAATGGGAATTCATCATCATAATTCGTAATGAGAATTCATCTTAAGAAATCGTAATGAGAATTCGTATCCAGAATTCGGAATGAGAATTTTTTATCAAATTTCGTAATGAGAACTCATCACAAGAATTCGTAATGAGAATTCTTTGTCGAACTTCATAAGGATTCGCATCCTGAATCTGATGTAGAACTTAATTAGAGTTCGTATCCGGCATTCGGAATGAAACTTTATTACAGTTCTCATCTGGATTTCGGAGTGAAACTTTATTACAGTTCTTGTCCAGAATTCGGATCCTAAAAACAGAATACCTTATATCAAAGTTTCAAACAATTCCGAGAATATAGGAATGAATCTGAATCTTATACTTAAGAAAAATATGGATGAAACTATGATAAGGATAATTTTTCTTATAAAAGCGATTTTCCTTATAAAAGAAATTTTCCTTATAAAAGCAATTTTCCTTATAAAAGCAATTTTCCTTATAAAAGCAATTTTCCTTATAAAAGCAATTTTCTTAAAGATAAGGTGTTTGTGATTTTCAAAACAAGAAGGAATGGAAAAGTCATAAGGAAAAACTTATTGACTCAACAATCTCCCCATTTTTTGAAAGCACAAACATCCTTGAAAAAGAAATTCTAAGAATAAAGAAAAACATTAAGGCTTACCTCCCATTGCTTTAAGGATATTGATGAATACGACTAACTCTACCTTAGGATTTGAAACTCTAAGGATCGTATTCTAGATTTCCGAAGTGACATTTCATTACGAATAAGAAAGTCTTCTTTAATGAAAAACTCCCCCTTAGATAAACTCTTATTAGAGTTTGTTTTATTTCTCACCCTTTGTTAGGATTCTTTTTCCCTTTCATTAGAGTTATTTTCCTTATCCCCCTTTTTGATTTTCAAAAAAAATATAAGGGAATGGAAAATATAACAAAGTACCTGAAATATTAGTAGTAACAACAAAAAGAAACGAGCAAGCACAAAAATTCATTAAGATTGAAAATTTCAACAACAAAAGAGTTAAATTACAACAAAAGATCGGATCTGTCTATTTGGGATCTTTCTCCTTCACCATGAGACCCTTTAGAATAGTCTTTATCTTCTTTAAGACTTTGATCTTCTTCAGCTTGCTTCCCTAAGACCACTATTCTTGCAGATTGAGCTTCAATCTTTTCTTCCTAGGCTTGAAGCTTTTCTTCCTGATCTTTGATCTTTTCTTCCTGAGCCTTCATCTTTTCTTGAAACTCAATCCGATGATCTCTTTCAAATTTCCAGTTTTGAGAGACAGAATTTAGCTTCCCATTCAGATCTCTGACTTCTTGAATCTGAAAGTTCTTTTCATCTGTCAGCTTCTCTTCAAAGGAAGAAGTCAGCTCATTTATCTTTCTGTACACAGTCTCAAAAGTATCTTTAACATTGTCTTGAAATTCGTCGAATAGCCTCATTTCTTCTACAGTCTTCTTTGACCAGTTTGTCATCCTCTTGCAAGATTTTTTGTGAGCTTCGTATCCAACAAAAAATGTTTTGAACTGAGCCTCAATCTCAACGCACTTTTCCATAACCCTAGTCACGGAGTCTGTTTTCTGATTCAATGCATGTTGGAGCATCTAACATCTTGAATCAATGCTTGAGAAGGTCGGAATGGTTCCCACCAACTTTTTCAAAGACTGAACAACAAAGTCATGCCCCACTGAAGATGACTCTAAATCCGAGACTTTTCTTGGAGAATTTTCTTCTTCAATAAGGTCAAGATTTCTCTTTGAAGAACTACCAACTTCCTTTCTCTTCATCATTTCTGAGCTCGGAGTATCAGCAATAATTTGCTTTCCCTTGTCTTTTTTTAGAATAGAATCCTGTTCTGGAGTTTTATTTTCACTATCAGAGACATGGAAAACATTATCTTCCTCATCAGCAACTTCCTGAACACCAACATCTACATTTTCCATCTGAGAAATATCATGTAAAAGTTTTTCTTCTTCTCCATGATAAACTACTTCTTCTTCTCCTTTCTCTTCTTCCATTTCTGGAGTAACTAGCTTCGAAGATTCAGCTTCTGAAGTTCAGAGCGATAAGTGTTCCGAAGGTGTTCCCTTATAATCATCTACTTGTTTCAACACATCTCCGGTTTCACCACTTCCTTCAGAAACATCTTCTTCTTCTTCCACTTGCTCAACTTGCTCACCTTGTTCAACTGGCTTAGCCACTGCCTCTTCCGGAGCAACAAATTCTCTTCCTGGAGTCTCAGGTAGAGATTCCAATGAAAAAGATCTCGGAATAGGAATATTTGCTGAAACCATCTCATTGAATTTTAACAAAGCCCGAGCTACCTCAGCCTCAGACATCTTCTTCTTGAGCTTCTTTTTTTGCTTGTTTTTAGAGCTCATCCGCAGTTCTTTCCTTCAAGGCCTTAGCCTCCGCAGGGTCCAAGCCAAACTGAGGCTCTCCTTGCACTCTCTTCTCTTTCATCTCCCTCCATTTAACAACAACCTCATCTAGGTAAGCTTTCTTCTTCTTTGGTTTTGGAGGTGCGGAATGAACTTCCTTAGACTTCGGATCCTCGGCTTCTACTTCCACTTCCTTCAGCTTTCTCTTCCTTACCGGCTTAGAGGATTCCGGATCAGCAGCTTTTGGAACTGATTCTTTTTTAGCAGGTAGATCAATAAACTGTCCAGACTCCTTGTCAAAGGCTACATCCATTCTTTTTAGTGTACCATCACTCACCAGCATAATCTTGCAAACTCTTGGCTTAGATTTGCAAGCCTCCTTGAAAGACTCAAGGCACCGAACTATCAACTTGGAGAGGATTTCTGGATACATTATAATCTGAGATCTCATATTTCCTTTCTTCAAATTCTCAAGACTGATAAGAATGTGCTTCGTTAAATTAAACTTCCTTAGATTTATCAGAAAATCTAGGATGTAGATCTCACTCTTCTTCAAGCTATCTTTGTCACCTTTCCTTGGTACGATAAGAACCTGTACCCATAACTCCAGAATCCGTAAATTTGTAGATAAACTAGCAATCTTCGGAGCCTTGTCATCTTCCAGTCCGAGAGTTTCTAAAGCTTTTTCCTTGTCGAAGCTACCTTTAGAATCTGGAAACAC
Organism: Viscum album; assembly: GCA_963277665.1. NCBI lineage: Eukaryota > Viridiplantae > Streptophyta > Magnoliopsida > Santalales > Viscaceae > Viscum > Viscum album. Next base: position 1,999,524,969 of record OY728151.1, read on the forward strand.
ATGAGAAACAAACTCAGCTTCACCTTAATTCTTTATCCCTACCAAGCTGGATGCCTTGGCATATGAAAGCTTATAAGTCTTACCATAAGACTTAAAAGACAATTTGTCCTTTCCATCTTCCTGATGAAAAGAAACTGTCTCATAGAATTCAACAAGTAAGTCTGAATACACTTCATCTTGGTTCCCAGGTTTTGACACTGCAACATCTTCCCAACCATTAAGCTTGATATTCTTGGAAATAAGAGAGTCTTACTTGTTGAAGAAATCCGGATAGACCAGCCTCTCTCTATATACTAACCACTTCGAAATCGGTTTGGAGGAAGACATGTCTTGCGAAGCTACTTCCACAGACATTCGGATCTGAAGACCTCTGAGAAGTTCGGAACGGAGAAAGCTGAAGTTCGGAACGGCCTTAAAACAGAGGGGCAGAGCTTCGGGACGTGAGAGCTTGAAAATCGATGTAGGACAACTATTTGGGTCCCCTTTATATAAGCAATGAGATGACGATTCAACTTCCACGGTTGATCGAACGGTTGTGATAAGCTGAGATCAGATCTGACGGTCAAAAACCAATTCTCTTGAATCCGATCTTTTGAGGTTTTTATTAAAATAATTAATTTAGAAAATTATAATCCAAAAACAAAATAAAAGAAAATGCCAGCAAGTAAAATATGACTACAAAAACTTGGGTAAGGAAATCATACCTTTCGGATTGGCTTAGGAGGATTATTCGTAATGGGTAATATTCTTACGTAAACAAAAAAATCTTTATTACAAAAAGGCACAATTTGGAAAACTGACTACGAAAAACAAACTCAGTAAGGAAAACTCAGTACGAAAATTTCATTACAAAATTTTGAAAATGAAAAACTTATTATGGAAGATTCGGTACGAAAATCCCGTTATGAAAATACCAGTACGAAAATTTTCATTCCGGATATTTCCAATACGAACACTTCCATTCCAGAAGTATTCTGTATGAAAGTATCCATTCTAGAAAATTTTAGTTCCAGAAATTCCATTCCTTAATTTTAGTTCCGAAAAGGATTGAAAACAAATTTTGAAAAACATTGTTAAACTAACAATCAAATGTACTCCCCCTATGAAAGGGAGTTTATTTCTATAAGGAGACTTTTTCAATAGAAAGTTAATTAAGAAGGATTACCTTACGGTTATCATTCCTAACATCTGTTTAATATATTCAAATCAATCAGAAGGCAAAGATTTTGTGAAAATATCAGCAATTTTATCTTACGTTTCGACAAACTGAAGAATAATATCTCCTTTAAGTGTGTCATCCCTAAGAAAGTGATGCCTAATATCTATGTGTTTTGCACGGGAGTGATGTGCAGGCTTCTTACTAAGGGCAATGGCACTAGTGTTATCACACAAAATTTGAGTTTTAGTAAAACTCAAGGCATAGTCTGTGAGTGTGTGTTGCATCCACAACACTTGAGCACAACAACTTCCAGCTGCTACATATTCAGCTTCAGCAGTGGAGAGTGCTACAGAATGTTGCTTCTTGTAGGACCAAGAAACTAATGAATCTCCTAAGAAATGACAAGTTTCGGATGTTCTTTTTCTATCCATTCTATATCCACCAAAGTCAGCATCAGAAAATATTTTTAGGATAAAATCATTTCCAGAAGTATAAAATAATCCTAAATCCATGGTTCCCTTAAGGTAGCGAAAAATTCTTTTTAGTGCCTTTAGGTGAGATTCCTTAGGATTGGATTGATATCTTGCACATAAGCATACTGAAAACGTTAAGTCTGGTCGACTAGCTGTTAAGTATAGTAGACTTCCTATCATACCTCTAAAAGATGTTTGATCTACTGGTTTCCCAGCTTCATCAAGATCTAAAGAGTTTGAGGTACCAATAGGAGTACTTATACTCTTAGTATTATCATAACCATACTTTTTAAGAAAATCTTTAATATAATTATGTTGAGATATGTAGGTTCCTTCTGGTTTTTGAGAAATTTGAAAACCAAGAAAAAATGTTAACTCACCCATCATACTCATTTCAAACTCATATTTCATTAGACTTGTAAAAGAGTCAGTCAAAGATTGCTGAGTTGAACCAAATATAATGTCATCAACATAAATTTGAACAATAAAAACATTTTTCTTATCTTTCTTTATAAAAAGGGTTGGATCTGCATTTCCCTTAACATAGTTATTTTGAAACAAAAATCCAGTGAGTCTATCATACCATGCTCGTGGGGCTTGTTTAAGGCCATACAGAGCTTTGGTAAGTCTAAAAACATAATCAGGATGTTTTGTATATTCAAAGCAAAGAGGTTGTTCAACAAAAACTTCCTCCTGAACATAAACATTAAGAAAAGCACATTTCACATCCATTTGGAAAAGTTTGAAATTAAATAATGCTGCAAAGGCAAGTAGAATACGGATAGATTCAAGTCTAGCTACTGGAGCATAGGTTTCTTCATAGTCTATTCCCTCTTGCTGATTATAGCCTTTAGCAACAAGTATAGCTTTATTTCTTACTATGACTCCATTTTCATCACATTTATTTCTGAAAACCCATTTTACTCCAATAACAGAAGTTTCCTTAGGTCTTTCAACCAAGGTCCAGACTTTATTCCTTTCGAATTCATTTAGTTCATCTTGTATGGCGTTAATCCAATCATCATCTCCTAAAGCTTCATCAGTGCTTTTCAGTTCTAATTGGGAAAGAAATGCTAGATGTTCTACTTCATTTCTTAAGGAACTTCTAGTCCTTACAGGTTGATTTACATCACCAATGATACTATCACTGGGATGATTCTTAAGAAACGCCTGATTTGGGTTTTGAAAAGCCTGTTCATCAACATAGGGTAGAAAGTCTTCTGGGGTAAATGTTTCAGGAATATCTTCTTGAACATTATCCTTATCAGAAGGTTCTTCTATCAAAGGTTGATAATCAGTTTTTGAAAACACATCCGATGATGTAGGCTGAGATGTTTTAAAAACAAAAGGACTTGACTCATCAAATTTTGCATGTACTGTTTCTTCAACAGTACAAGTGTTTTTATTAAAAACTCTATAAGCCTTAGATGTTGTGGAATAACCTAAGAAAATTCCTTTATCAGATTTTGGTGCGAATTTATGTAATTTATCTTTAGTATTAAAAATTAATACTTTGCAACCAAAAACCTTGAAGTAGGATAGTCTTGGTTTTCTACCATTCCATAACTCATAAAGAGTTTTATTAAGAAAAGGTCTAATCAAAACTCGATTTATAGTATAACAAGCAGTACTTACAGCTTCAGCCCAGAAATGTCTAGCTATAAAATATTCAATCAACATGGTTCTAGTTATCTCTTGAAGAATTATATTTCTTCTTTCAACTACACCATTTTGTTGAGGAGTTCTAGGTGCTGAAAAATTGTGAGTAATAACTTTTTTACTACAAAAAGTTTCAAAATCAGAATTTTGAAATTCTCCACCATGATCACTATGAATAGTTTTCAATGGAAGGTTTTTCTCATTTTTAACTTGATCTCTAAAACTTTTGAAATAAGAAAAAGCTTCAGATTTATTTGCTAGAAAATAAACCCAAGTAAATCTAGTGTAATCATCAACTAGAACAAACAAATAGTATTTTCCTCCAATACTTCCAGTTTGTGTTGGACCAAAAAGATCCATGTGCACTAACTGTAATGCATCAGTTGTTGAGACTTCACCGATTGATTTAAAACTAGATTTATGTTGCTTGGAATATTGACAAGGATCACAAACTTTAGAAGATCAAATCTAAGATCTGGTAGATCCTTAACTAGTTTCTTCTTAGAGAGTTTACATAGGTTCCTAAGGTTACAGTGACCTAGTCTTCTATGCCATAACCAGGAATGATCTTCCATTGCACTAAGGAAAGGTAAATCTTGGCATCTAAGATCTTATAAGTTTAAGGTGTAAACATTCTCTTTCCTATTGGCTGAGATAATAAATTCTTCCTTGGAATTGTGAACTAAGAACTTATCATTCCTAAAATTCACAAGGTAACCTTCATCACATAACTGACTTATGATAATAAGGTTGTGCTTAAGACCCTTAACAAAAAGAACATTTGAAATCAAAGTTTTACCAAGAAAAACAATATTACCAATACCAACAATCTCACCCTTATAATTATCTCCGAAAGTTACCTTTCCTCCTTTCGTTTTGATAATCTTTTCAAAATAGCTTTTGTTACTAGTCATGTTCCGGGAACATCCACTATCCATATACCATGTATTGTTTCTGGTACTCTCTTTATTTTCCTGAAATCAAGAAGAAAAATTAGACTTTTGGAATCCAAACTTGTTTGGATCCGAGATTTCCAGACAATAAAATTTTAGGTATCCACATCTTCTTAGAAAAGTAAATTTTGTGAAATCCTAGAGATTGGGTTTTGTTTAAGGAACAATCCTTTGCCCAGTGACCACCACATTGACACTTAGTACAAAATGGGGCACTTTGAGGAACAAAATAATTGTCACTGAAAATTGGTTTTTCATGGGTATAACCAAATCCGGATTTATTTCTTAAAGGTCGTATTTGGGAATACATTTTATCAAACTTTTCCTTACCATGGGTAAAGTTTGATAAACAATTCTTTAAGGAAAAAATTTTGGACTTGAGTTTTACAACCATGTTTTTATCCTCGAAATCATTAGTTTTAGAACTAGAGCTAGGCTCGAAAACATTTTTATTAGAAATTACTTTTTCTAATTCTTTAGAAAGTTTGTTCTTCTCAGAACTTACTTCCTCAAGATTTTTTGAAATACTTTCAAAATCATCATTTTGCTTATCATGATCTTTAGAAAGATCTGATATCTCTTTTGTAAGAATATAATTCCTAGAGTTTGCCTTATCAAGTTTCTTATTGAGTTTGGAATTCTCAATCTCAAGAAGTTCAGCAAACCTAGAGACTTCTTCATAAGTAGGTAAAGTATTTTCTTCATCAGAAGAGGATTCTTCATCAGAAGAGTTATAATACTTAATATTATTATAATTTAAAGAAACATTGGTCAGTGATTCAGCATTTCATACCTTAGCCATAAAACAATGATTATCAATAGGTAATCTGGCTATAAGACCAAGATTCTTCTGTCTTGAAGATTCATAATCAGAAGATTCATCTGAAGAGTCACCACCACTGGCACTCCGGGTGTCATTAGCTTTCAGAACTTTCTTAGCTTTTACTTTATAATACTTCTTTCTGTTCCTGTCTGAATGTATTTCTTTCCTTTCTTTCTTTTTGAGCATAGGGCAATCTGGTCTTATATGTCCATCTCTCTTGCATTCATAACAAGTAACTTCTCCATCTTTCTTATCTTTCCATTCCTTTTTCTTATACTTGGATTGGAAATTTCTCTGGCCAGCTATCTTGTACATCCTTCGAGAAAGATTTGCTAATTCATTTTCAGAGATTTAACTCTCACTAGAATCTGATTGAACTATCATCTTCTTAGACTTAGATCTGGTTACTCTCTCAGGAGTGTTAGCTTTTATATGATATGATGTTGTTGTAAAAGCAACAGTACCATTTCCATTTTTCATTTTGATGTTGTCAGCATCTCTCTTCATTCTGGTTTCATGTTGGAGAAGAGTTCCAAAAATCTCATCAAGAGAAATCTAAGTCACTTTCCTGTTCTCATCTATAGCAGTTCTTTTTTATTCCCACTCATTGGGCTTCATATCAATTATCTTATCCACAAGAGCTTCATCATCTAAACCTTTCCCTCCCATAGATTGTAGGTTGTTTACGATAGTCATAAATCTCTGTTTTACTTTACAGATTGGTTCTCCATAAAGAAAGTTGAAGCCATGATATTCAGCTCTAAGCATAGCTCTCCTAGTCTCAATCACCTTAGAAGTTCCAAAGTGTGTAACCTCTAACTTCTTCCAGATACAGTTAGCCGCTTCACAAGAAGAAATTTGGCTATATATATTTCTAGTCATTGAACAAAGTAGAGTATTTCATACCTTACAGTTGAGTTCATATTCTTGCTTTTCCTGGTTGGTAAAAGTTCTAACTTCCTTGTCAGGAATCTTATAATCACCTGTAAGAATAACAAAATTTTCTACTCCAGTATTGATAACAAAAGTCTTCATTCGATCTCTCCAGTACTCATAGTCATTACCATCAAATATTGGTGGTCTTGTAGGGTTTAGATTATCAATTTAACCAACATTAATTCCTAACATACTTATAATAACCTTCGGCACAAAAACTTGTTAGTAGAAAAGAATTGTAATAACAATGTTCGAAATGTAAAAGTTCGGAATGAGAAAGTTTGGAATGGGAAAGTGAGCAAGAAAAACTTATATGTGAGTAAAATTATTTCAGAGACCTCCTCTGATACCAATTGTAGGATCGAAATAGTGATGTAGATGCTCAATATACAAGAGGGGGGTGAATTGTATACTTTAAAAATTCCTTTGGAACCTTTAAAGTTAGTTACAAATAACTATGTTTTCCTTGAGTAAAGGAAAGGGCTAAGTTTAACAAAGTTAAACTTAAAAAAATTCACAACACCTCTAATACCAAATGAAAACTTGGAAAGAGATTCCGAACGTGGGTTCCAGAAATATGGTTCCGGAAATTGAAACTTAACAAAAGATTATAATATGAGATTCTACCTTAAAGCGTATAGAATTTAAATGAAACAGAGTACAAGTAAGGAAGTATAAGAAAGTTATACTTCCCTTATAATACAAAATGAAGCGGAAATAAACAAGTAGTAGAACTACAAGTAACAAGATATAAATCTTTTAACCCAAAGAGAAGGATATCCAACAACCTTGGATAAAGGTCCCTTGATTTATACTTTCAAGCAAGTCTGTCTTACCCACACCAGGGTAAGCCCTCGATACGAAGATCGGAGTGTCTCTGTCTTGCTATCCCCACAAGCCCTCAACTTCAAGGTAGTTGGAAACCTATGTCTTCCTCAGTAAGGAAGCCCTTGAACTTCAAGGTAGTCGTCACCTCTGTCTTCCTATCCCCGGAAGTCCTCGAATGTAATCACCAACATTTGGAGTCTCACGAAGCTTTGAGAGTTAATAAGAGCCTCTCTCTATAGAAATCACTTCAAGCATGTAATCACATGAGTCGAAGATCAGTCATCCTTTCAGCACCGAGCTCTTTCAAATGAGCTCATATTTATAGGTAAGGTCGGCCTCCTTCCCTACGGTCATATTTTCCTTAAAAATTGGAGGGACCTGTACACGTGTCACTTAGCCAACTCTTAGTTTTATAACAGAATAGACGACATCGTTTTATAACAAAACAAGTGTAACAGAATGTACGACACCATTTAAATTCTAACTCAAAAGATTCAGAGTGAAGGTTCGGAGTTAAAGTTCGGAGTGTAAAGAAAATAATAAAGAGTAGTCAAAATATAAAGGCATAAGAAAAATGAAAGTTCGGAGTGAAAATTCGGAGTCTGAATAAATTCAGAGTGTATAAAACAAAGATGATCATATTCTGTTTAATAGATGAATTCGGAATATGAATTCGGAATGAGAATTCATCATCAGAATTCTTAGTGAGGATTCCTCATCAGAATTCGTAATGGGAATTCATCATCAGAATTCGTAATGAGAATTCATCTTAAGAAATCGTAATGAGAATTCGTATCCAGAATTCAGAATGAGAATTCGTTATCAGATTTTGTAATGAGAACTCATCATAAGAATTCGTAATGAGAATTCGTTGTCTAACTTCATAAGGATTCGCATCCTGAATCTGATGTAGAACTTAATAAGAGTTCGTATCCGGCATTCGGAATGAAACTTTATTACAGTTCTCATCTGGATTTCGAAGTGAAACTTTATTACAGTTCTGGTCCAGAATTCGGATCCTAAAAACAGAATACCTTATATCAAAGTTTCAAACAATTCCGAGAATATAGGAATGAATCCCAATCTTATACTTAAGAAAAATATGGATGAAAATATGATAAGGATAATTTTTCTTATAAAAGCGATTTTCCTTATAAAAGCAATTTTCCTTATAAAAGCAATTTTCTTAAAGATAAGGTGTTTGTGATTTTCAAAACAAGAAGGAATGGAAAAGTCATAAGGAAAACCTTATTGACTCAACACCAGAAAATAACGTTAATCCTTAAAGATCATATAAAACTTAAAATTCATCAATATCTTTAAACTTATGTCCAAAAAATTAAGAGTATTATTCCTCAAATAACTTTTTAACTTTTTAAACATAAGGGTTTAATATAAATAATACATCTATCAAAATCTAATAAATATATCTCAAAGTAATCTCATCACATAAAAAATAAATAGAGTATTAAGTATTTTAAACTTATGATCATCCTTAAATCTACCCCTACATTATAACTCTTAAATCGCTATATATAGACACCTTAATCATTAAATGTTCTTCATAATCCATTAATAATTATTTTATTTATTCTTCCTTAATATTTTCTTATTATAAAAAAAAATATGAATCATCTTCTAAGATTCAACGTAATCTAGGATATAATCCATACCATTCATATGTCATAGCAATTTTCCTCATATTCAAGTGTAATGGAATTTATAATTGATAAACATTTATCCTTATAGAAATTCTAATCACATTATTGAGATTTCACCCATCGACATTGACTTTCGTAATTCCGATAATCTTAACATTTAAAAATTTAAATTGTGTCCTTGGTAATAACTTTATTCCCCTTCATGGTGTTAACTAAACGATTTCTTTTTTCATGTATGATTATTTATTTATACCCACATTTACCACATAAAAAATAACTTCGAATTATTTTAATGATTTTTCCAAGGTGATTATTCCCATGTTCTTTACACATAGGTTATTGAATATTTTTACCTTTATGATTTTTTTACCTGATCTTACAAAAGGATTCATTTATCTCTTATTTTATGTATTAGGAAACTCACCTAGGTTCAAGTTGTTAATCATAACTTGTGATAACTTATTAAAAATAACCAAAAGAGTTTTCACTAAAGATAACATTATGGTCATTTTCTCATTTATACAACCATATTATTTTCCTTCATAATCATTTTTAATTTGGTTCCCACAAGATCCAACCATTTACTAACACAAAAAACGATAGTGTGAGAATAATAAAAAATTGTATGAGGAGGATAAACACTAAGATATAATTAACCATTTCCTATTCTATTAAAATATTTCTATTTATATATTATAACCACAATTATACCTAAAATACTATCCTTGGGGTTATAGGGGATTTAAAACTTATGTTTAAATAACATCTTATCCACTGAATTTATCTAAACTTTTCCTTTGAAACCAACAATAAGGACTCAGAATTAAAACATTAAATAATCTTGTGTTTTAGTGAATAATTCAATTAATTTAATTTATAAGATCTTTTAATTTTATATTTTTAGAGAATCAGGTCATAACTATTATATAAAAACCCATATATTACTATGCAGAAACTTCCACTCAATTTCGATTTTTCAACAATATAAAACTTTTATAATGAAATGTTTTTTATATTCATGAAAAATCATAATGACTTAAAAATGTACTTCTTATTTATTATTAATCATCCTTAACCCATGTTAAAAACATTTAAAAACATTTGATGATAAAAAAACTCAGTATGTAACATAAAATAAAAAAATAAAATCATTAGTTCCAGAATTCTTATAAAAACTGTCATTTTTCAAAATAAATTTTGAGCTCAAAATAAACATTTTCTTACCTAACAAATTTACTTCTCAACACAAATATTTTTAAAAAATATTTCATAAGAAATATAAAATATAAAATAAACACATAATAATTTCATATAAATTATTAAAACTCTTGAAAAAAAATTTCAAAAAGGTTATACATTTCACCCTTGAGAAGTAGAATATACGTTTCCTTTAAAAATAAGCTCATTAATACCCTATTGAAATCATGATATTTATATAAAACATATATAAAGAATAAATAAATTACATTGTTAACTTGAGGAATCATTTTCATATCACTCTTACAATCACTTTTACATATAGAATAATCATCATAGTTACAGATGGAATAAACTTAATAGTTACAAATGGAATAACCTTCACATCCAACTTCCAACATAAATCGTACCCAATGCATTGAATGACTATCATGGGCCTAACCATCCTTGGATTATAATTTAAGAAATCATAATTTGTTTATAATAAAACCACTCATCATCCTAAACAATTCCCAATAACAATAACATAATAATAATACATATTTGGTTGTAGTTTTCAATATTACACTCATAAAAATATTCTATTAACCCGTAAGAAAAAAAAATTCAGATATTTCTATTTAAAAAACATTTTAAAAATACACAAAACACATGAATATATGGTTTTTATTAAAATAAAATATGAATTTTTTTAAAATAATCAAATAATCAAATATTTATTATGATGGTGTGAAAACCCATTGATTTCATATAGTTAAAATAGAACATTAATTTTTGTCTTTTATCAATAAAATTGTATAAAATACATAAAAATTTTAATTTTTAAAACCATTAAAAGAAAGTAAATTGTTTTATAAAATTACCTTTATTACTCATTAATTTAAAAGTAAATAAATCCATAAAATAATTTTAGGAATACGGACAAGGAATAGAAATATTTAGAAATTAAATCTTTAAAACATTTAAATTTATGTTTTTAAAGTGAAGTGTCTCTTACCTCGAGTATAAATCATTTTGTGTGTTCCGTATCTTCATTAAAAATAAACTTATTTTAATTATTTACTTACCTAAAAATATTTTTCTTGTTTATTATTGCTTTTACCATGTTATAATCAATTAAATATTCAATTATGTTAACGTTGGATGTTTTGATGATACTCGGCTCATGTATCCAAAATGACTTTAGTAAGTTATCTATGGTAAAAGTGGTCTTTAGTAATTCATATATATAATAATAATTAAAAAAATATATATATTAATTATAATTTTAAATCCAATCATGAAATATTATAATGAAAAATGGACTATGTTACAATCATAGAGATGGTAGGTCGTACATACGTGTGAGTAACATTTCCATTTTTCAAAGATCGTGATGGAAAATGGTTTGTATAATTTTATAATTAAGTCATGATGATTATATAATAAATATCATATAATTTATTTAAATATTATTATATATTTCATCCATATTATGTGGTGATAAAAAATGGATCACATCGCTTCATGGAGGCGGTAGTCTACATATACACATGAATGACATTATCATTTTTAAATGAATGGAAAGGTAAGAAATTAGATTCTATATTGTATTAATAAAATGATAAGTATTTAATGGATATCATATATATATTAAATTCATAATTATATCCATCCACGAGAGGCGGTGATGGAAAACTAATTATATGAATTCGTGTGTCAGTAATCCTCCGTACACAAAAATGATGGTTTTATTTCCCATTTGATAGACCAAGGAGATGTATATAGGTTATATAATTAACACAAAAACACATAATTATATTTTAGATACTAGTGTTTTATCTCTTCATGGTTGAATAAGATTTTGAGGATGTATAAAAATAATAAAACTAAAACATTCGGTAAAAACTTATATAAATTCTTTGGAAACCCACCTTTTCTTGACACCTTAAACCCTATGAGGTTGGAATTACATCCAAAATAAGACCTCTATAATTGGGGGGGGGGGGTTACAAGGGATTTTATAAACCAAATTTCTCTTGAGTTTTGTAGATAATAGGGTATGATGGTCCATTTTACAATGAGGGAAAGATAATTCTTGGAATTTCTTAATGTATTAAATTTATAAAAATTAATTTTCATGTCCAAATTGATTCAAATTTATATAATTTAAATATAATATCAGAATGATCTTAAATAATCTCATACAATAAAATTTTTAAAAGTTTAGGTAATTTTTTCACACATATCATTTTGTTTTAACACTCCATTAACATTTTTGATGATTACTGTGATAACAACTTTTTTTACTCTTTAGGGGTCAAGATAGTTACTATAAAAAGGGAATTTTTCCATAAATTTAAAATTGTTTATATTTTAAACAATATCAAACTAAATTGAAAAATTATAGGATTTCTAGTAATTTTAAATCATTTAATAAAACTTTATTTATTATAAAATATCATTTATGTCATTTTCTGAATTACCTGAAATATTATAATATAATATGGATCTAACACATGTAAAATTGTTCAAAATAAAAATGGATTATAATATAATTAATATATGGTATTAATATTATCATAAAATAAAAAAATTATAGGTTTTTTTATCATTTTAAACCTTATCTTTTGGATAAACCCCTTGGTTTAACAATTTTAACCTTAACCATGGTAATGAATTTTCAATATTAAAGGGTTGTGATTTTACTTATAAGAAGAAAATTGGATCATAAATGGAAAATTGATGATATTTTAGACCATTTATCTTCCTATTTTTCCTATTTCAATAATTTTATGATTTTTAAATAATTTAATAAAATATTACTTAATATAAAATATCAGTAATGTCATTTCTTACACTAATCATTTCATTTGAATTTAAAAACAAATAATTCAAATATAATCCTTCAAAAATTTAATAAAATATTATATTTATATTAAAAAAATTAATTCAACAATTCATTAAAATTATATTACTTTTAATATTTTTAGTATCATTTATTTTATATTTTATTAATTTAATAATTGTTGTGTTGGCGTTGCACAAGAATTTAAAGTAATTATTTCATCACTAAAAATTAAAAATAAATTATCATGATAAAAAAATTATTTATATTTCAAATAACCATTTACAACTAAACATAGCCTTTATTTATTACTATTTCAAACATTTATAGATAATAAAACAAATAGAATTACATTTTAGACATTTCTTACATAAAATAATATAATGCTAAAAATAAAATAAATTTGGAAAAAAGTTTCTACATTTTCAAAAAATAGATGTAAATGTATGAACTCCACTCATAAAATAGTATAAATTCATGTGTTAGTTTTTTTAGTCCTTTTTAACCTTAATTACTAAATTTACCCTTACTATTGTGACAATTATTTACCATGATTACTATTCCTAATGAAAAAAATAAAAGGGAATTATTAACCAAATTTTGACATCCTCCTTCAAAATATTGGATCCATTTTTCATGATTCAATTTATATAATTGGTATAATTTAATTTAATATTCAAATGAAAACCCAATGAAAAATAATTTTTCAGGAAAATTCTTTTTTAGGTATAAAAATGTTTTTATACCAAATTAAACCATAAAATTTATTCCAATAAAATTAACTAGATTATTAATAATATAATATAACTAATGATACATTTAAACCATTTAAAAAAATTAAACTTCTTGAAGTCTTCAATCAAAAGTTCCGTTTTCAGTAAAAAAATAGTATTTTTCAATATTCACTAAGAAATCAATCTTTTCACAAAAAAAATTAACTATAAGATAATTTTAAAATGGTAATTTAAAAAATGATACCATTTTTATTAAATATAACTTCTAAAGGTTCTAGAAATTAATTATCATATTCTCTCCAAAAAGCAATAAAACTCATTTTTGAATAAAACATATTTTTGAAGAATAAAATGACTTTACTAAAATTGAGTTCTTATTTACTAAGATTTAATAAATACATTTGTATTGATTAGGACACATATATATATTTCATAATATGGTTATTCATATTAATGTCTTCTAATTCAACAGCTAGGTTATAATGGTCATAATAAAATAATAATATTTTGTGGTTCCCTTAAGCACGGTGTTGTATTTCATATACCCTAATGAACATAATGTTATTATTTTAAAATTTTGGGGGCGTTAAAATAGAATTTTATCTATCATATCATGGATGAAGATTATTCCCAAAAAGGAATACTCGCCCACCTGACCCCAACACAATGAGGTATGACACTCCACCCAAACAATTCTTTATAATAAACCATTATGATCAAGGCTTGTAACTATTATTATATAAAAACTCAACCAATTGTAGATGCCTATCCCATGAACCCTTTAAGTAAAACACATGATATAAAAACATCTTCTCATGAATCTAGACTGCCCACTCTACCTGAACATCTATCTATGGATGATATGTTGTGCTTAAATTCCACCACATTCTCATGGATTCTTAGAGACCCTTCCAAAATAAAAAAGGAATATAGGAATCTCTATAAGAAACAATAGATGTGGTATCTCCATGAATCTTAATGATATGTCATACATATAGGTTCCTAATCTCTTATATATTTATTAACACTTTAATTTTATAAAAATGAGATGATTTATTCAACTGGTATATAATCACCCATATAGAATCATTTCCACTAGGAGTTATAGGTAGACTAATCACAAAATACATGGAAATATAATTCCATTTCCATGATAGAAAAATAAGAGTTTTCAATAATCAAGATAGAAACTAATGATCACAATTGATCCTTTGGTAGGTAAAACATCAATATAAAAAATTGGTATCTCACTATCTCAACCTGAGACACCGATAACAGATTTTAAAATTAGGAAACATCAGGGAAACCCCATGGTGAATGACCAAACTATAATAATTTCCCCCATGCATCACCTCAATAATCAAGTTCAAAGGAACTACTAACTGCTTCTTGATGAAGAGGGTGAAATCAGAAGACTATGACCAATCATATGAGGTATCTCCACTTTTTAAAACTTTGTTAATCTACAAGTATTCAGGTTCAGATGCCTACTCACACTAAACTCAATCATCAAGAGAGGGTGTGACCTAAACACTGGTCAAGAACACCCACTCTCCATTATCTATCACTTCTAAACATGTATCTGTAAAAAAACTCTTCAGAATACACTAATTCTATATATTATTTCACTTTCTAGATTGGTAATTTTATACTTGAGAAATCATCGGAAACATTATCCTTCATAGGATTATAGGATATATAGAAATAAGAGGTTTGATGTTATTACACTAAGTGTCTCTACATAAGTTCCAAGTCCCACTGGTTGAAGATATACCTATGGTTATTATAATTTTAATAGATTATAATTCTCCCCCAAAAAAAGGTAATGAATCCATGTATTCAATGCTTGAATCATATATTCTAACTCCAAATTGAGGGTGGGGAAATTCTTTTCATGTGAGAATAGTTGATGAGTGTCATTGGCCACCAAATGAACATCCTTTATCTACACACACCCCCATCCCCATACTCGAGGCCTCACAACACACCACATAACCCTTACTAAGATATAAATGAACCAAAATAATATTTTATGATAACTGGAATGAAAACTCTCCAAAAGATCTCTCTAACTTCTAACTCACCTTGAACCTTACCCTTTTTTTAGTCAATTCTATCAAGAGATAAGCAATCTTATATAATTTTTGAACAAAACACCTTTAATATATGGAATGCCCTAAAATTCTACTAATCTCAAAAATATACTTAGGACACTCCCAAGAAATAACCATTTTAATCATCTATGATTTACCAAAATACCATTCTCAAAAATCACGTGGCCCAATAACTTCATCTCCTGGAGCCAAAAATGAAATTTAGATAAATTAGAGTACATGGAATTCTCTTTCAAAGTTCTCAAAAAAATCCAAATGTTTTATATGGTCACCCATTTTCTTGAATTATTCCAAGATATCATTAATAAACATGACCAAAAAGGAGTCCAAAAAGTGATGAAACATTTGATTTTATCAAATCTATAAAGACTTTGGGAGAATTAGTAAGTCTAAACAACTTAAAAAAAATATTTAAAATGTTAATATTGGCTCTAGAAGGTACAAAAAATAACATCCTCTTCCCAAATACTTAATTATACCTTATGTCAATTTTTGAAAACCCCCAGGCTCCCCTAAGTTGGTCAAAACATCATCAATATAAGGCAATGAGTATTTATTCTTAACAATCGCCTAGTTAAGCTTATGGTTATCTATTCAAATTCAGTGAATCTCATCTAACTTCATTGTCAAATAAACTAGAAACACCCATGGTGACATGATTGAACTAATAAATACCTTTCTATTGATATCCTCTAATTGATATTTTAACCCCATTATCTCAGTATGGGGAATTTGATACAATGGTAAAGAAATTATCTAGGAGAGCAATTTGATAGTGAACTTGACCTCTCAATGGGGTGGAAACCTATATAAATGATCCAAAAAACCTTGGTATGCTGATCCACCACCACTTAAATATGACCATTTTATCCCTACTAAAAATCATCAAATAATAACTAGGATAACTTGTATGAAATCAATCCCACATTTAGAATAATGGGTTTGGACCTCCTTGAACTTTAGTCCCACTCACCCTGGAAGATGTGAGTGTTTCCATTAGGAGATATAAATTAGAGCCTACAATAATAGTGGTAAATTTGATCATTAAAACTGATCTTCCAATCCATACTAATGATGATATCAAAAACATATAGTTCTAACACTAGTAACTCCCACATGACCTTCACGTATGCAATAAGAACACAACACTTCATGCATATAAAACATTGATCCTTATTCCATCCCAAAGGAGTAGATATATCCATCACAAATATAGGTACCCAATGTAATGCCCTGACCCCAATTACCCAGAGTTGGTGAATTATTACATAACATTGGCATGATCACAAGAGATCAAGTCATGAAAGACCAATCAGTTTAATAGCCTTTAAAGTACTATATACATACATAATATTTTCATTACATTATGAAATGAAAAAAATAAATATTGTAGCTACTTTTAACACACTCATATCCCATATCTTATCCCTTTAGGTCAATCATAATATACTTCTTCGCATCTTGGGAAAAATAAAACATAAGAAAGGGGTGAGATCAGATGCTCAGTAATGATAACAATATAGGGGAAACTATCATAAATAAGCATAAACATTTAAGGAAATGTATAAGACAAAAACACAAGCCATTTAAACATAAATTTCAGAATAATATAGAAATTATAAATCAAATAATGTCATTTACTTATTCACATGGATATTATAATAGTTGAATAATCACAAGAAATATCAATGGCTAATCTCATAATGATGGAATGCATATTTCTGGACATCATAACCATATAGTTAAGGAATCATGACAAGACTATAATGAAAAATATTAACAAAGAATTGTTTCAAGAAACTAGTTTGTCTCATGATACCTACGGATGCATAGAGGGGCTATAGCGGGCCCTGCCCATCACTTACTATGTTCAATTATTTCCTCATATGAAATGGGTGAAACATAACATAAACGTTCGTATTAAACTAACATATGAAATGTTAATACTTTAACCATTAACCATGAATGAAAAAAATAGCACATCCACAGTCAAACATATCATAAAACTATCAATACAATATGGAATATTGTATCATAATAAATCAACATCAATTAAACATAAAATCCAATAATAGATGTTGACATAAATGAAATCAATACAAAAACTATTTGAGAGAAATATCTCTTTCTACTTTGAAATCATTAAAATGTCACATAATTATAAAATAAAACATTTATTTTGAAAATATTCATATAATATTGTAAGGGTTGCATCGAAGGTGTTATAACTGCAAAAAATAGTCACACCTGCCGCCATATAAGTTAAAAAATATTCTTTCTTTAATGTGTCAAAAAGGTCATAAAGTACCTTATTTGGAAAATAACAGAAGGATTACTTTCAAAACATTTTATAAAAACTCAAACAAGGGTATAAATGAATTTAACACATAGTCTAGGAAATATTAAAAAAAATTGAAATACATATTAAGAAACACAAATGTGGATGATAAAGAATTCCTAGTAGATACTTATGTATAAACAACCCCGGATAATAAAGATATTGTAAAATCAACCCTTACCTTGTACTTTTCCTTAGTCAAGGGAAAATTAAACTCTTGTATAATGGTTAAATAATTTTTATTAAATTATACAAGAACCACATACATAAATATGATATCATATATGATCCTCTAATATTTCTTTGTTAATAATATTTCAGTAGTATCATTGTTTCGGGTGTTAACTGATTCATTTCCCTTCATATGTTTTGTTATGTAAGTCATGTTAATTATAGATAGGACGTATTTGATTAAAATAAATAATTATATTAAGTTCCTAAACATTATTTTTAATAATAAAATGAAAATTATTCTTTAATGGTTACGGTTGGGAATGAAATATCATCGCATCGTGGAGATGGTAAGTCATACTTACGCATGAGCGACAATATCATTCTATTGATGGTGAAATTGTATGTAATTTGATGGTATAATATATCTAAAGAATAATTAACATGTTATATTTATTATTTAGATCAATTATACTCATTATTATACCCATCCAAATATTTAAGTGTTGAATAACAAACTACACCACGACGTGGAGACAGTAAGTCATATGTACGCAGGTATGGTGACTTTGCCATTCATATGATGGATAGAATAATGAATATAGTTGTACCATATTTATAATAACATCTTAGTTTTTATAAGGTATTGGAGTTATTATTTTCATATAGAAACAACCAAGAAATATCAAGTATAAGAAGAAAATAACTTTGAAAGAAGTGTTGAAATAATTACATCTTCTTTGGGTGTTTCCTTTTGATTTGAACAAAAGGGCTCCTTAGGTTGGATTTGTGATCAAAGTAAGGCCTCTAGGATGAATTGAGGGTAGTTGGGAGGAGATTTGGGAAGGTTTTGGTGGATCCAATAGGCTTTGGAGGTATTAATTAAAATAAATGGAGGTTCCCTTTTATAATAGAGGTGAGAGGCACTTTAGGAAAATCTTGAAATATTAATTCATTATAGAATTATTTTCGATTTATAATAGATCCAAATTGATTTATTTAGAGTATAAGGTGGGGATTGGTCGAAATCCTCTCAAACAATTGGTTTTAGACATGTTTAGGTCACCATGTTAACCTTATCTTTTATATTTAACCCTTAGTTAAATAGTTTATCTTTTACCACATCTTCTTGTATTTTTATACTACATGGTTATTATAGTTATTAAAAAATAAAAAACGAACAAAAATTGGTTCATTAATGAAATATGTAACATTATATAATTAATTTTTATGAATCTTAGTTTTTAAGGACTATTATATCATTTAATAAAATAGTATTTTTTTTAACCTCATTTATGTAAATTTTGACACTATTTAGTATTTGGTTTCTGTGAAAGTCAAAACAACTTGATTACTTCTAAAAAAATACATTAAATCAACCCTAACATGTCATATTCACCTAGAAAATTCTTTTATGGAATAAAAAGTTTCAATTTACATTTATTTGAATATTTATAACATAATTTATTTTAATCTTTCATTAATAAGGTAATTATTGCATCATCATTGTGTCAAAAATAAATTTAATTAATTAATGTCTAAAAATTATAAATAAAATACTATGATGTATGAAATCATTCTAAATTTATAATTAATGTTTTTAGTCAAATTTACCTTTTTGTATAACCCTATATTAAAAATGGTTTATTTATTAAAATTTGAATTTAACACTTTTAAGTTATTTTTAAATAAAATATAATATATGTCCTAATCTAACCCAAAGGGATAAAAAAGGATCTTATTTTTTTCCTAAGTTTTATTTTCGTCTAAAACCACTTATCCATTAGAATTAGGACATTTTTTGGGTAATTTAATATTATTGTAATATTATTTTCACCTTTAATTACCCTATTTACTTTTAACTATGGTAAATAAAATTCAAAAGATACTATTCACCAAAATTATTTTCATCACATTGAACCACATTTTACTTATTTTTGAAAACTGTTTCTATTGTATTTTTGAAATTCAATTCATAGAAGCGGTAAAATTATGTTTTATGGAGATTTGAAAATGTGCCTAAAAGGTGGGTAAAAGAAGGTAAAATGTTCAATAAAATTTTATATATCTAATATTATTATAAAATGACTCAAATTAATTACATTGGACTAATATAAGTATTATGTATCTATTCTGACTTAAAAATAAATTTAAATTTAAAAATAATTATTTAAATAAAATGTCAGTTTTAAACAATAATATAGTGTTTTCACTATTCATAAAAAATTGAAAGTATTCAGAAAAATACCAAAACATCACCCTAAGATAATTTTGATATCCTGAATCCAAAAATGAAGTACATTTTGAAAAATAAAATTTATAAAATTTCAAAAAGTGGGTATAACTATTCATAACTACTTTTTAAATGGCTAGTTTGATTGCTCGTGGTGTGCTAGAACTCAGAGCTGCGTACAGTGCAAGCTATTGTATTGTTCAAAGAGAAGAATATCATGGAATCTTCGAGTGTTACAACCAAGTCTCTTAGACATATTATTACATGTATTTTAACATTAATATCAAATAAACACAACCTAAGGATCCAAAGGACAAATGTATTTGGACGAATCAGTTCATAGTACTTAAAAATGAAACTAACACATAGAAAAATTATTTTATTCTCAATAATGAGATCATAAATCCCTTTGAGATCCTAAAAATTCATTTGATAACTTTGGTAACACCTAAACAAATGGGTGATCTAAAAATACCAATAAGGGAATAATCCTGATAAAGGATCATAGAAAAAGAGTCAAATTAAATAACATGGTATCATAAAATGAAATGCTCGTTAATAATCATATGGAAGCATGCCATAAAGAAAATAAAATCTTAATAATATAGAAACATATGAATTTTGAATCAACATAAAATATGAAATAAACATAAGTCATGTCTAACCACCAAGACAATATCACATGAGGGACAGAGTCCCATCATAGATTAGGTTTACTCCCTGATCTCATACACATCATATCAGGAGACATAAACATTACCCAATTAATTATATTTATACTTGGGAATACCCATAAAACTTGTACATAAATATTTTTTCTATATAAATAAATCAAGCACAGGTCATGAAAATAGGATATGCCCATGGAAAGAAATGGGAAATATAATCTTTCCTCATATCAGAATAAGAGGAGACTTCATAAATATTATAAATAAAATAAGGAATTAAATATTCTGGACATTAAAATTAAAATAAATATGCATTGGTTCAAAATATGGTGTTTATTTTTAAAAAACATGAGAAAAGGTAGATAATTGGGAACAGATATGAACTTTTAAAATGGTGTTATACGGAATCAGTTAAAGATTTTTGTAGAAAGAATGAATATGTAATTTTATTTCAAAAAAAAAGTGAATCAGAATGGTTACCCATAAATTATTCATTTATTTAATGAATTAAAAAATGGGAATAAATAATTTAAAAGATTTTTACATAAAATTATTAAGGTATATAAAATTTTCCATTAATCTGGTTTGATTTTAACGAAGGCATTGTCAACTGAACTTAATGAATGCTTAACCCCATAAAAATTGGGAACAAGAATATATATATATATATATATATATATATATAAGAGACATAAATATAAGATTTATGCACTTTACATATCATAAAATAGAGATAGAAATTGAGTTAGAGGGATAAATTTCATAACCCAACAAAAATAAGGTGTTCCGAGAGATCCATTGCCTTGGGTATCCAGAATCATTCTACACTTACACTTAATGTCTATAATAATCAAAATTTACCCATTAATTACTTAATTAAAACCTCTTTAGATATTTATTTAATTTATTATAATTATATTACATTAATATACAATTGTTTAAATGAAATATCAAGTTTAATTTTGTTGTTCTGAGGGCATTCATTTCATTGTTCTAAGGTTGGATCATTTGTGGATAATTATGTAAGTCCTTTAAAAATGGGATAAAAAATATAAATTTGAAATGAAATTATATAAATATCCTTCCAAAAATTTTAAGGTTCCCAAATATACATATGTTTTCTAGCATTGGGATAATTTATTTAGTAAAAACATTAACATTATATGGTTTTTTAATTTATGTGGCTTTAATGACCATCATGAACTAGATTAATTTTATTTAAGACTATTACTATATATTAATTAAAAAATATGTAAAAATATATAATATACATATTTAGGAAATTTTAAACCATTATAAGTGAATTTAAACTAGCCATGAAAGTGGTAATGGAAAATAAAAAACTCATTATATATGGAGGTTATAAACTGACATAATATGAACGATGTTTTCATTTTTAGAATATTATAAAGAAGAGGATTTTCCATAGATATAATAAAAATTATGTTTCTTAAAAATGTTTATGTTATTATACCATCTTGTAAGGATTGATTGAGGAGGTAGAATAATTAAAGAAATAAAAAATGCTAGGTTGAGTGTGTTACCTTCTACTTAGGATGTATCCTCTTAGGCTTCCACATAAGGCACCTTGGGATTGGTCTTTTTTAGGTGAAAATAATTCTAGAGATATGGGAATAGAGATAAGGAAATAGTGGGGTATATTTTGGGTAAGATTATAATCTGTGAGGATAAGGGGTGGTGAGGAGAGTTATTTATAAGGGGAGGGGAGATATGTTTTTGAATATTATATTCATTAGTTAAGTATTTTTACTCAAGGATATCAATGATAATGATTCTTATGACTATATAAAGTAAATGGATAATGTGAATTCTAAATAATGTTTTCATACATCACTCCTTATGCAATTAATTATGTATTTAACTTATAATGTCAAATATCATATTTTATTGTATGTCACTATTCACCAAAAATTCAACTATTTTTTAAAAATACCAAAAATTTACCCCAAATTTTTTTTTATATTTATGTTATAAATATAAATTCCATATTATAAAAATAGTTCTATAAATTTGGAAAATATAATTTTTAAATAAAATCCTTATTTATTTAAAAAATACAAATTTTAATATTCGGATCAATATTCTGACACATTAAAAATTATTTATGTTCACATAAAATCTTATTATTATTATAATACAACTTAATATTATTTCATAGAAAAAAAATTTAAAATAATTTTTATTTAAAAAATTTATATTTGTTGCAAAAAATGCAAATAAAACATATATTTTTTACAGAAATACAAACACTTATTTTATCATTTTTAAAAAAATTATTTACTAGTATCTTGATATAGATATGTCATATTCCCATTTAATAAGATAAGTAAATATTATTTTACAAGATACTATTCTACTGGTCTGATTACTATTTATTATGGTTAGATTTTTAATTGTCATATGGGTTTCCATAATATTTTATTCATTCATCATTCACATTTATTTTCTATAAAGGTTATATATATATATATATATTCATTTTCAAAATTATTATTGCATTAATAATATTATGGTTTATTTATATAGTGTTTGTTGTGAGTTTGATCAATCTAGGGGATCGTGGAGATCCAAATTTTTATATTATAGTTATCTTATTTTCTATTTTTTATCTCATTGTGACATTTTCAATTTTTATGTCTATATTTATTCTATAAATGTAATGTATAGGTCAAAATAATAAATTTTTTGTTTTTTTTTTGTTTTTTTTTCATGTGATTTATATAACACTACATTACTTTATATGACACAATTATATAATCATTTGAGCAATTACATTGATAAAATTCAGGTTCATTACATTCTTCCCCCTTAATAAATTTCATCCTTGAAATTTATTTTTACATAGTAAGGTGAAAATATGCGTGGGTACTTCTATTTCATTGATTCATCTGATTTTCATTCCACCTCCTCATACTTATGGTTCCTCCATAGTAATTTGACCAGATGATTTGTATCATTGCATAGAGATTTGTCTCTACGGTCCATGATTTTAATCAATTCCTCCTCATAAGAGATTTCATCTTCCAGTTATACTACCTTTTAATTCAATAAATGTGAGATATCTGGTATGTAATTTCTCAAGAGGGATACGTAGACCTTTTTATGTACTAAAGATAGGGTTGGTGGTGTTGTTATTCAATAGGCCACAACTTTGATGTGATCAAGAATCTCAAAGGGTTTGATGTACATGGGAGTTAGATTTCCATTCTTTCAAAATATCATGACTCTCTTACAGGTATATATAGGGAGTAACACTTTATCTACAACCTCAAACTTCAGGTCTCATTGATTATTTTCAACATAGATCATCTGTCAACTTTGAGCATCCCTGATGCTCTCCTGAATGATCTTGACATTTTCTCCCATTTATTTGACCATTTTAGGCCCGATCAACTTTTTTTACCATCTTTATCCTAGAACACAAGAAATTTACATCTCTCTTCATAAAGGGATTCATACAGAGCCATTTGGATGCTTGAGTGAAAACCATTATTTTACAACAACTCAACAAAAAGAAGAGGTTGATCTTATCATACATTAATGTTCATATGACATGATCTCAATAAGTCCTCAAGTTTCTGTATATTCTAATTATATTGGTCAT
The DNA here is from genome assembly GCA_963277665.1 of Viscum album. Taxonomy (NCBI): domain Eukaryota; kingdom Viridiplantae; phylum Streptophyta; class Magnoliopsida; order Santalales; family Viscaceae; genus Viscum; species Viscum album. Next base: position 1,999,549,368 of record OY728151.1, read on the forward strand.
TAGTTTGGTTTTGATAATCCATGTTGAAGTTCAAATTAATTTTTATAGAATATTGAAGAATTTTCCAAAACTTGGAGGTAAATATCATATCTCAGTCAAATAAAATCTATAGTGGTGTTCCATACAACCACACAAGTTCTCTAGAATATATCCTTGAAAGTTGATTTAGTTATATGTACACTCAAATAGTAATGAAATTATAATTATTTCTGTGATGATCCACCATAACCAACATATTATTATTTTCTATAGATTTTTTCATAAGAACGGTGAAAATTTCCATGGTGATGTTTTTCCATTTCCATGTAGGTATGGGTAATGGTTTCATCAACCCCTTGGATTTTTTTCCTTCATTCCTTTACTTGTAGACATACCAAGGGATTTTATGTATATTTTTCAATATCATTATTCATATTTTCCCACAAATAGTTCTTTCATAGATCATGATGCATCTTCATTCTCCCTAGGTAGATAGAGAGGGTTGAATTATGTACTTCATTCAAAAAAATCCTTCTTTATATTAAGATTTGGTGGTACACATATTAATAAACCTAATCTTACAACTCCTTCATAAAATTTTAACTTTTTGGATTTACAATTTCTTATTTATTTCACTTCTTAATAATTTTTATATCATCCCTTTGATCATCCTTTGTCTTCTCCGGAGGGTATGGTTGAAAAATCATTTGAGAAAGAAATTTTGGTGTTCATTCCTTTGTAATTACCATATTTATCCATTGAAATTATAAAAATATTAGACCCTTCTCAATTATTATCATTTATAAGGTTATAAGATTCTTTATAATAAGATCATTTTCCGCATTATTTTATTTCCTAGGATGGTAGTGGATTGGGAAGTCATAATCCTTAATCTTCTATAACTATCTTCATTTGTTCATATTAATAACTTTATATATGAATATTTTCATAAGGTAATTGTGATATATATATTTCACTCTTAACCCCATAGATATAATTTTATCAAGTCTTTAATGTGAATATTACTATAGACAAATCCAGATCATGCGTTGGATAGTCATGTTCATGAACATTCAATCACCTTGAAGAATAGGCTATTAATTTATCATTTTTCATTAGTACATATCCAAAACACTTATTTTAACCATATTTATATATGTAAAATAGTACCCTAATTGAGGTAAGTTTAAGTGTTGGTGTAGTGATAATCCTTATTTTCAATTCCTTGAATAACTATTCTCATTTATTATTCTAGAAAAACATTACTCCTTTCTAATTCATCTTGGTTAGTGGGTTTGATAATCATGATAATTTTCTCACAAATAATTAATAATAACCAACTAGTTCAAAAAACTATAGAACTCCATTAAAGATATTTTTTAGGTTTGAAATGACCCAAACATTTATAAATAAAATTCCCTTCTAAACGAATAAATTTTTTATTTCATAATATAGTTATAGAAATCACATGCACTATATTGGTTTTTTTAAACCATCATAAAATATATCCCACCAGACAAAAAATACCATTATGAAACATAAAAATTAATAATATATTTGTTATATAGTGAACAATAAAATTATTATATATTAAAGGTTATAATAATATCGAATTAACATCGAAGGAAGGATTGATGGCCCCAACTAGTAGGATTGTACCCTATGAAGCCCATTTATCAGAGCATATATTGGATATGGAATCATTATGATTTTCCATTAACCAATTATAATCTAAGATTCAATACTAGAAAAATGATAAAAACTATTTATAAGATAATTACAAGATCGAAGAGATCACCACCCAAACCATGTTAATTGAAAAAACCCTAGGAAATTACCACCATCATACACCTTACCATTAGGAAATATGCTGGTATAATAAGGGGTTATGTATCTATACCCAAGAAGTATATATTTTTATATTTTATTTTTTAATAAAATAATTTTTTTATTTATAATATTTCTTTATTTTTTTATATATATATATATATGATTACGTAATGAGTTTAATAAAAACTAGATTTTGATAAATAGAAACCAAAATTATACTCTTGGGGAATATATAGTTTTAATTAAAACATGATTTTTGATAAATTAAAGAATTTTAAAATTAATTATATTTTCACTATATACTCTTATTAAAAATTATTTATTTAAATATAAATGATAATATTATTTAATGAAGTCTCATGTAATTTTTATAAGGGTTAGAAAGTTATCAGTGTCATAAAAACTAGTATTTTCTAGTAAATAAGTATTTTTATTTAAAAGGTTAAATTATAATATATAGATATTTATTTTGGTAAAATAAATATTATTTTTTAAATAAACACATAAAAATTAGTCAATAGTAGATTCTTCATAATTTTATGATACAACTGGATTTTTTTGTGCATATTAAATATGGTATAAATATACAATCTATATTATGACATCATAATAGAACAAAAGTTTTTTAATAAATGATATAAAATGACTAAAATACAAAAACAGAATTCTATTTTACAATAATTTATTTTTAGTTATTTTTTTAACTTTACAAACCTATAATTAATTCACCAAAACTTATATTATATTTTTGGGTTTTAATAAAATCTATATGAACATGGCTCACCTTCACATAATAAATGGTATTATTTTAATGATTTTGGTTCTTAACCTAATAAAATATTTAAAAAAACTTCTATTTTGAAGAAACCGTTTTTAAAAACCATTGGAAGTTTTTTAATTTTTATTATTTAATTACTTAGATTCCAAAATCTATGTTTAAAATTTAATAAAGAATCTACCCACTCTTTTTCTATAAATACCCTCTAAAACTCCCACTCATATTCAGTCAAAACCAATTGAGTAAGAATTTACTCTCCCTATCCCTTTCTAAATATATCCCTTGGTGTTCTTGAGATATTTATAAGTTCCAACAAATCTTTTATAATCACCCTCTCAAGGTAATGGATTCTCTCCTCTTCCTTTTTATTAAAGTAATTTCTTTGTATTAAGCATTTTTATTTCCAATTTCTCATGTTTTAATGTGTTTTTACACATACATTTACTTTCGTTATGATTACCAAGTAATGAGAGACCACCTTTCACTCCCATTAAACCCTTCCATGAGCTGTTATATACACCCAGTTATGCTACTTAAATTATTCTATGATTTTCCATTTCAAGCGTTTGTATTGTGAATAATCATCCCCATTTCCACTAAAGTATATTCACCTAGATTTATTTATCCTTAATTTTTTTAGGAATTTCATTTATTTAACCCACACTCCTTAATCATGGGATTAAATTTTATGAAATACATTATTATGTTGTATGATCAATGTGGAACACAAATTCATGTGCATGATATGAATGTGATGGGTGGGTCCAAATTATATATCAATCTAATGAATTTGATAATGTTTTTCCTCATGATATACCTTGTATGGTTCACTTTAGTTATCCTAAGTACAAAATTATATAATGTGTCGGTGATTATCCTAGACTTATGTTTATGATGTCATGTTTTATTTTTTTCCTCATTCCTATGAGCCATTGATGTTATAATGTTATATCATGCCTAGATGTTCATGATTATGATTATAACCTTTCTATGTCATCATCTTATTCTTATTGACTCACATATACTAATTTACTTTATTCTATTCATTGGTTATTCCCTTATTGGGATTTATAGCTCACCCATTTCTTATCTACATCCCTAAGTTATCCCATGGAGTATTAGAAAATAAATTGAATTTAAGGTCATGTTATGGGTTTTTAAATAATTTTATTATATATTTGTTTCATGTTATTGAGATATATATCTAATTTCCCAAATACACTAGGAATTTTTATCTTTTTGGTTTGTATTATTTGTAACTTTATGTATTGATTCATGAAATAAAGTGTATAAAAATATGGGTTATCATATTTTGTATTAGAGAAAGGTCTAGTTATTTTTTAGGATTAGAATTAGAAAGAAATTGTGAAAAAAAGGGGACAATACTAAACATAGGAAAACATCCCTAAATTTTTGTAAAATATAGATCCACTGGTTTCCATGGTTATAAATCCCTATTTGGATACAACAAGTTGATGTGGATCTAGAATAATTGTTCCTACAGGTAATAACCTTAAAAAGTGTAGATTGGGTATTAACCAAATAATCACCCAATACATGAAATAGAGTTATTTCTATACACCTATTTTTAAAATTCTATGGGATATGATTTTTTAAATTCACAAAATCTTTACAAATCACTATGAAGTGAACAAACATTTCCTTAAAATTTAATGTTAGGAAATATGCCATAGAAAAATAGATTGAAACCCAGAAATTCATAAGTAAATGAATATATGTCATTAATTATTTATCCCATCAGTGTATATAGTTTTCATTTTATATATTTAATAGTTTTAATATTATCATCCCTATTTTTTCTATTATTTTATTCAACATCTAGAAATAGGAGGAACTAATTCAACAACCAATGTGATAGAAAATGTGATGACTTCCCAAATGAGATGCCTAACCAGGTGGGAGAAGGATTTAATTACATCATTACAATACTTAATCAATTAACTAATATTTTAAATAAAAAATTAGATCATGTGTAACACCCACATCCCCCTAATAAAGTGAATGTTGCAATTGAGACCTTTATGCAACATATTTTTCCTACTTTTAGTATATCTTTGGATCCCTTGATCATTGAACAATGGATCAAATCCTTTGAAATTATATTCTCTATAATTAAATTCACTGATAAATAGAAGTTTTTTCAGGTTTTTTATCTCATAGAGGATGAATCTAATCAATATTGGATGTTGATCAAAAATAAAACTCCCAATGAATAGATCAAAGTGATAGTGTGTAATAATTTCATAAAATGTTTTTTGATAAATATTCTCCTCACAATCTCAAACATAAAATGGATAGGGAGTTTTGTGGACCCAATAAAAGGGATGATGAATCTATCGGGGCATATGAGGTGAAATTTACAAGACTTTCATGATAAACCTTTTTCTTTTTCATTGAACTTGAAACTAAATTTGACTACTTATTTAGTGGGATAAATATAAATCTATGTAAACCTTTGGTGATTTGAGACTTTGACAGCTATGAAGAAATTTTATGATGTGCAATAAAATTTTAAATTGGGATCAATTAATCTTAATGTTCTCATGGGTATAGAGATAGGAAGTAGTGAATGAATTTTAATTATGGAATTGTGATGGATAAATATCAAGATGGTAAGAAAGTACCATCCCACTTTTCAAAAGTGTGGGAAGAATCATCTCAGAAATTTCTTGAAAGTGACAAGGAAATACTTTATGTGTGGTAAGTAGGGGAATAGGATATTTAATGATGATGGGAGAAACCTATAAATGTGATGGAAAAAATTAATTCTCTAGTAAACCCTCGGCCTATTTTCTAATGTTTCAACTATAATTAATAATGAAATTATGAAAAAAATAACCTAAGCCAAGGTTTGAAAAATATAACTGGTGAAAAAAACTATATGACCTTAAAAGAAATGGATATAATATTCCATCTCAATTTATGAGGTGGATCCTAACAATAATGTGGTAATAGGTACAATAGTTATCCATTCAATAATAGTGAACGTATTATTTGATTTTGGTTCTATACATTCTTTCATATCACAAAAGTTTAAAAGAACTCCTAAAACCCCACCTAAAAAATGTAAATCTAGTTATTGGTGAAAATATTAAATATTTTAGTAATTTCATACCATGTATACAACATCTTCCCAATCAATATTTAAGGGGTGAATTTCCTAGTGACCCTCGTGATACTCCCTTTAGAGGAATTTGATGTTATTTTGGGTATGGATAGACTATCCTTTTATAGATCTAACATAAATTTTTAGGATAAAGAAATCAACCTATGTGTCATGAATAGTCCGTTGATTCTATAAAAGTGCAAGGAGAAGGATGGATCTCATTTGGAATCAAAATCACAATTATTGATATTATTTACTTATTAGTAATCATATTTAGCTCAAATAATTAATATTAAGGGAAATATCATCCTAGATGAAATTCCCATTTTAGGAGAATATGTTGATGTATCCCAAAAAAATGGTATTCCACATAACCAAAAGGTTGAGTTCTTAATTGAACTTATACCTGGAACATTTTTGATATTTATAAATTTATATAGAATATCCATTATTGAACTTTAAGAGTTAAAGAAGAAACTATGGAAGAATTTTTATAAAGGGTTTATAAACCCAATTACTTCACCATAGGGTGTACTGATACTTTTCATCGAGAAGAAGTATGGTTAAATACACCTCTACATTTATTATTGTGATCTAAAATATCCTGATAAAGGACAAGTATCCCCTCCCATGGATTGATAACTTGTTTGATCAACTTAATGGGGTCAAGTACTTCTCTAAGGTGGATCTTCATTCAGGATGTTATCAATTAATGGTGAAGAAGGATATACCCACAACTATTTTTCATACAATTTATGAGTAATATATGTTCATAGTTATTCCATTTGGAATCACTAATTATCTAGCTATCTTCATGAAATTTTTGAATAGATTCTTTAGGGATTAACTCAAAAAGATTATGGTAGAATTTATAAATGATGTCCTTATCTACTCCAAAATAAAGGAGGAAAATGGGGATAATTTTAATGTTATACTAAATACCTTTTCAAAGGAAAATATATATGAAAAGTATAGTAAATATGACTTTTTGACAAAGAAAGTAAAATTATTGGGGAATTTTATCACTCAAAAATATATATCTATGGATCCTTCAAAGATATAGGAAATTAAAGGATGTAAAATACCAATATCTAGGATGGAAATCTGTATTTTCCTTGTATTAACTAGGTACTATCAATTATTTTTCAGATACATTTCATGATTGTCAATCCAATTAACCAAGTTAACTCAAAATAGAGTGAAATTTTTCTATACTAATGAATTTGAGGAGATATTTAAAGAATTAAAAAAGAGGATAATCATTTCACCTATACTCACATTACCCACCAGGGGGGAGGATTTTTAATTTATAATGATGCATTAAAAAATTTATTGGGTTTTGTACTCATGAAAAATAATAAAGTGATAGCCTATTCTTCCAGCTAATTAAAGATTTATGTGAAAAAATACCAAATGAATGATCTAGAATTTTCCAAAGAGAGCTTCACATTGATTATTTGGCGACATTATCTCTATGAGGAAAAGTGTGACATATATACATATCATAAAATACAAAATATATATATTCACACCAAATGAGCTCAATATATTCTAATGATGGTGGTTATAAATGATCAAATATTATGATTGTTCAATCCATTACCATCCTGATAAGGTGAACACATTGGTATATGTGATGAGTCTAAAGGATCCTGCAACCTTATCCATGATGAGGATTTAGAGGTAACTATTCTTCATAAACATTATGATGGGCATGGGAATCATAAATTTAATTCCACCCTACCTTTCCCAAATAACTTCTCAACAATACATTCTTGAGAGGATAAAGGAGGCCCAAAGAGATGATAAGGAGATACAGAAAATTGTTGTATATATTCTATAGTTAAAATTTTCTAAACATGGATTCATAATGTTTTAAAACTAGATATTTATACCATAAAAACTATAACTTAAGATGGAATTTATAAATAATTCACATAGCTCATCCTTATCTATTCATCTTGGAAGCACTAAGATGTATAGAGATATAATGTAAAACATATGGTGGGATAACATGAAGATAGATATTTCCTAATTTTTTTATTGATGATTAGTTTCCTAATAAGTCAAGGCTAAATGATATAATTTTAATGGTATTATTAAATAATTTCCCCTAAAAATATGGTAATAGGAAAACATAACCATGTATTTTTTCATAGTAATAATTATTTAATATAAAATAAATAATTCCATATGGGTGGTATCTCATATCCTCAAGAATACATCACATTTCATTGATATCAAGGACTATCTATCTTGAGAAACTTGCTAATATATACATAAGAGAATTGGTAAGACTCCATAGAGTATCACTCTCTGTTTTATCTGATCGAGATCCTAGGTTTACCTTGATGTTCTAGAGAGGCCTTTATCAAGTATTGGATACAAAGTCAAGTTTAAATACTTATTATCACCCTCCAATGGATGGTCAGTCTAGAAGAACCATTCAAAATCTAGAGGATATGATGAGATCAAGTTCAATGGATTTCCAACTATGTTTGTATTAGCACCTTCCCCTAGTGGTGTTCTTATATAACAGTAACTTCCATTATAGAATTTAAATGGCACTTTATGAGTTTTTGTATGGGAATAATAGTTAGAATCCAACATGTTGGGATAAATATAGAGATAAGAAGTTGATGAGACCTGATTTTATACAATTGATGAAATAGAATGTTCAAACCATTCAACATTATATGGAGTCTTCACAAATTCTACATACAATGTGTACAGACCTCATCAATAAGACCAAGATTTTGATGTCTAATATAAGTTGTTACTACATATATCACCATGGAAGAAATTAATGAGGCTTAGAAATAAGGGAAATCATTTTCCTAGATGCATAGGCCACTTTTATATCCTTGATAGCATCAGGGTTGTGGCCTATCGATGATCACTCCCACCGAACCTATCTCAAAACATGATGTGTTCTGTGTATCCATCTTAAGAAAGTACATAATGAATCCATAGGTGGTGTCTTTGGAAAATGATATTTTATATGGGAGGAAGAATCTAGTGATTTTAGACAATGTTCTATGAAAAAATGAAACTCGCCTAGTCAAAGTACTATGGTAGAATCGCATGTTTGAGGAAGAAAGATGGGAACTAGATGATGTGATTAAATAGAAATACCCTCATCTATTTTATTATATGAAATTAAATTTACAAGTAGAAATTTTTTAATTGGGGAATAATGTGATAAACATAAATTTTATAAATGAAATTACCTTTTGAATGAATAAATTAATTATTGCATCATGTAGTTACAGAAAACACATATAATATATTGGTTAATTTCGGTCATTATAAAATATAATGAGTCAGACATAAAATTCCATTAAGCATAATAACTATTGATAATATATCCATTATAAAATGACCATTAATATTAGTATATATTAGGGTTTATAATAATTTCTAATTTATATATAATTAGGAGAGATGACCATAACCAATAGGATCGTACCATATGAATCCCATTTATTAGATACTCTAAGGGAGATGGAATCTATAGAATTTACCCTTTACCAATTCCAAGATGATATTAAATAGATAAAACATGATTGACATCATTTACAGGGGAATTTAAAGTTCCTAGATATCACCACTCAAATCATGTTCTTCGAACCACCCCAACAAAGTACCACAATCAAACACCTTATCCTTAGGGTGTATACTGGTAAAATAAGGTGTTGTATATCTAGACCCTATTAGTAGGAATTTTAATATTTTATTTTATAATAAAATAATGATTATATTTATCTCTTTTCATTATTACTTTATATATATACATGATTATATAATGAGTTTAATAAAAACTATATTCTGATATGGAGAAACCAAAATTGTATTTTTGTGAAATATATAGTTTCAATTAAGTTACTCTTTTTGATAAATTCATGAATTTTTAAATAAATGGAATTTTCTTTAAATACTCTTATTAAATAGTATTTATTTAAATATAAATGATAATATATTTTAATGAAATCCTGTGTAAATTTTATAAGGGTCAAAATTTTGTTAGTTTCATAAAAACATGTATTTTCCAGTTAATAGGTATTTTTATTTAAGTATAAATTCACATATTTATAAAAAAAAATTAGAAAAAAAAATATTATTTTTGAAATCATCACATCAAAATTAGTCAATGGATAAGTTCTCATAATTTTCTAAGATGGTCGGTTTTTTTGTAAAAATTAAATATGGTATAAATATACAGTATGTATTATGAAAACATTATATCCCAATATTGATTGAATAAATTATATAAAAAAATACAAGACCACAATTATATTTATCATTTATAATAATTTTTATTTAGTTTTATTTGATTTATTTTACAAACCTATAATTAATCCTCCAAAACATTTATTTATTTTAAGGTTTTAAAAAAATATTTATGAAAATGAATCAACTCTACATAATGAATGGTATTATTTTAATGGATTAAAATATAATCCTAATAAAATATTTAAAACCAATCCTAAATGGAATAAACCATTTGAAAACACCATGGTAAGGTTTGTGATTTTTATTATTTTATTGTTTAGATCCCAAAACCTACGTTAAGAAAATAATAAAGAATTACCTTGTCGTAATCTAACCCACTGGGGCCTACCTGGATAGAGGTAAGAAAAATTTTACACCCCAATCCCACCTCAAATATGATAGAAGTTGGTTACTAGCACTGAGTAGGCATATCACACATATGGGATGCCTTAGTCTAAAGTACCTGTACACAGACATGCATCTTCATACACCAATATAATGTATAATGGTAAACAAATCCTATAGAAAATGTATGCATAACATATATCCCACATATTAGTACAATAATAAGTATATAAAACATAAGATATCCCAATATAATCCCACCAAAACTATAGATAACCCAAACTACTGATAACATGGAGAAACTAGCCAAAAGAAACTCTGGTATGACCCACAGTCTATCTACATCAACTATGATACACCTACTCATAGTCCACCTAGGAATATAATGAAAATATTTTCATCTACACAATACATGAAATGTGTCAGAAGATCCTAAATAGGTGTGAGTTTATACATACCTGGTAGGATACCCCAAAATCACCGAACATAAATCATCAAGATAGAATAGTTATCTCATCACCATCAAGGAATGTCAATCAAAATATGAGAAAAAAACCATAATATCAACTGAGATATGATCAATAAGAATCCCAAATTAAGAGATAAAGCGTATCTCCACCTCCATATCCCAAATAAGGATGATGATCTATATTTCATCTCTAATGGTCTATCTTCGATGTATGACATCATGTACAACTGTATAAGAATCTATATGAAGGGTCCATGCATCACCATTATTCCCTACAACCGAGGGATTACTAAATTAATCCGAGAATATCACACGGAATCATTATAATTAGTATATAGAACCCAAAACTATCCACTTCACTCTATAGCTGAATTGGCACTACCTCTTGTGGAGGAACCACTCCCCACTAAATATCAGATATGGGGGTGTACAAATCTATAGATATAGGAATCACGCCCTGTTATAGTATTGGGGAGTACCATTTCTACCTATGTAAAGAGTATGGGGACATGTTCCCTAGTGTGGAAGGAGAGTTTCCAACCCAATAATCTCTTTGATAACCCATCCAAATCACTATCATCATCCAAGCATCGCTAAAAGAAGAATCATGCACGTATCACCTCATGTCATATCTTTGATTCCAAAAAAATGGTCCCCATCACATTTTATGTGGAAAACTACTCGGGATAGGATACTCATTGACTCAAATCTAAGTCCTAAAGAAGGATATATGAAAGTTGGAAGATCAAGGGCTCTAACATTCCCTAAAAGGAGTACATGATATGTCTCTCTGAGTTGAGATCTAACTGTATCCCACTAACTCATATGACAAGTATTCCATTAGATACATTATGTGTCAACTAGGGGTACACCACATATAGAGGTCATCCAGAACTTGTTTTGTGTCATCTGGTGTATTTTGTATACTCTGGTTGTGCCCTTATTATAGGGTTACACCCATGTACATTGGTCATTCATAGGCTCATACCCATGCACTTATTGAATTACATGAAGTGTTCAACGAAACACATAGCATGTAGGGGACTTTTTGACACTCGATATGTTTCATAAACTCAATACCATGTACCTTCCATGATATATAATTTATGCCCCTCCATACATAGTTTTTTGGGCCACATGGGCTCATGGGTGTGTACTCACTGTACACATCGAGCCATTCACAAACGTATACACAGCATGTGGTCTGATACACACAGTGTGTAGATACACATGGATTCCTAAGTGTGTTCTCCATTTACATATCAAGTTGGATGACTAAGGGTTACATGATCTGTGGTCTCACCACACGACATGTAATATTTATCTCCACACAAAAACTCTTTCCTCTACACTAAGGGGACTATACAACATGTTTTCCTAAACTACATATTGTTTCTTAGGGATTTTTCTAGAACTCGTATTTCTTCATGTGTCATCAATTGACACAAATTTTACTCCTAATTCCACCGAAATCAAATAATAAAATTTTTATCTATAGTTAATCAAACCCTGTCATCACCGATGGTTGGGTTCTAGAAACCCGAATCTACTCGTGATGCAATATGTAGTGCCACTCCTCCGTACATCAGAACCCATGAACAAGAACTCTTAGTCTACATTTAATCCATTCACATTTACTATCACACCACAATACACCTCAATAGTTCTCTCCATCATATATCTAGATCTACAAAAATGAACCATTATTCCAAATACCAGTTTCGTAGTGATTGGTATCTGTGTATTTTTTAAACCACCAACAAAAGGATTATTGATGATGATTGCCTAAAGAACAAGGTGATAAAAACACAAAAACACATACATGAGTATTGAACCTTGTCCATTGTATTGGTTGGCATCAATTTTTTATCTTTAGAATGATTAATGAATAGAAATAGTAAAATATCATCAATTACTATCTGTATGAAGATAAAACAATACCCATAAATCAACCATCAATATCTATATCAATATTATTAGAAGTATTAACTTTTTTTTACATGGGAAGAACAAACAGGGATAAAATTCACAAAATATAATCCCACCTTTGGTTTGAATCGATCACTAATGAAGAATGGATCTACTTTATTTTTTTTTGGTGAGATTCACAAACTCTATTATCATAGATAATCCTAGAGGTACTGATTTATTGGACCACGGTTCATCGGTTCCACAATACACTCTACTATTGCACCTCTCAAATCCTTAGGGTTATGTATAAAACCCTACGATTTCCCCATAACTATGTTTAAATAATAGGAGGCTAGTTCTAGAAAAATAAATTAATTAATTTACTAATCCATCCATGACCACATTTAAACAGAACGTCCAACACCAATAAAGGTTATGTCACACCTAGAGTAAAATCCTCATTTCAGATTTAATGGCAGACTCGAAATTCCCATCTAAGACACCTTTTTTGATTTATTCAATTAATTAAAAAAATGTGTGTGTGATATAATATATTTAATTCTTTTAATATATCTTCACCATGAATCTTTGGTTCCTGGAATCCCATGATGACTTAGCACTTTGAATATAAAATTTTACTTAAAATATTCCAAAGTCTTACCTAGTAAAAATAAATTCATTAAAATCTCCCCAGATTCATATATTTTCATCCCAAATAGTGAAAACATACTTAGATAAGTGAGGATATTGAGGTTGTATATAGATCTCCCACTCCCACAAGCTCTCCTAGAGGTTCCCATTTTTTTAACCCGCATGAACCTAAGGAAAACTATTACCCAAAAATAGAATTCTCCAACTAATTCTAAAATGACCCCAAGTACCTTAAATAGGTATATCCACCCTTAATTTCCAAATCACATCGGTTGAAATCATCGAATGAATCATTCACATATCTTCATGGCTAAGAAACATGGAAAACTCTTGATCGTCGATGTAACTGTGGTCCTTGGTCAAAGAAGTTCACCATCATACTAGCCCAATATAGTAACTAGAAAAAGGGACTAAAAACCTCAAAGATAGCCTGCGATCCTAGACAACTACCCATAATCCTTGGTGGGGTGATATCTCTCAAAATAGATGATATCCTCATCGAACTCTAAAGGCCACTATCATCAATCCACAAAGGAATCTTGAAGTTTTTTGGTAGTTTTTATCTTACCATGGATTAACTATACCTTTCACAACCATCATGTACACTAAATCTTGGCCCATAAGGATATTCTCCCAATTTATATGACTAGTAAAGTGGTGACCCTTAGGGTCTCTTCTACAAGGACTCAGATGGTTCCACACCAATGGTGGAGGGGTATCTGTTATGATAAAAAAAACTATATTGATGGTAAATTATCCTCTTAATTATGTCCCAAAGCTAACATGCAATCTTGAATCATGTTATCCGAAACCTGAATTTATTTCTTTTACCTAGACATCTTTCTGGGGTGTAAAATTTATTCTCAACAACAAATTAGTCCCAAATACTCCTTGAATCCTCTATATAATCATGAAATGAAGAAAGTATTAAAGTATGAGATGATAATTGTGGTAATTATATGAATAAATGCTACCTTTTATATGCACATGAATCCCAAAATCTACACTAATATCGACTCTCATATGGTTAGGAAGTGAGATAACTTAATGAGTAAGATGATGATTGTTCAAATAGTGTTGTATCATCTCACTGATCGTGGAATCCCCACTATGAAATCCACATGATAACCATCCTATTTACACTTCCTTCTGGGCACCTCGGTCTTCGCCTACTAATCGGTGATACATTAAGAGTTAAACTCAGTAATGATCTATAACATCCTTGGACACTAAACCTAATTGAAAGGGATATTCGTACATCGACACCTCTCTTGGGTGTACTTATAAGGGAAATAAACCTCCTCAGTACTTCCTCTCATAGTGTGACAAGTTTCATCTCCCATCCTCAAAATGATGACATACTTCCCACATTAAAAAAATCCATCAAGGACATGTTTAGTGGATGTTTAGTCACATAATACCTCACAATAGATATCCCCAAGTTGTGCCTCCCTAACTCACTGAAAATTGGTTGGGTAATAGCAATGAATTGTAGATAAGTTTCACCATCCTCACCCTCACCCTCAAGGTACAAATTTGAAGAGTTCAACTACTCTATCACTTCACTCTACAACAGTGGAAGGACAAATTCACTATAAGTATCATCTACTATATCCATTCCATTAGGTGGCTTCCAAGATAGAACTACCTCAACCATTTTAGGGTCCACTTATACTCCCATGATTGAGAAGACATGTCCCAATAAGTGGACCTCCTGAATCCAAAACTAAAACTTTGAGATATTCTCATAATTCTGATACTCTTAGACCATGTATAGTTCCATCCTCAAGTTCATCATGTGATCCACCACTGACGTTGAGTACTAATGGATTCCATCAAATAAAACAACCATGAAAAGAATATATAAGGGAGGGATATGTTCCTTAAGTCCCAAAACACACAAGGGCATTCAACATACTGAAAGGTTCCACCATGAACTCAAAGAAACCATAGAAGCATTAAAAATACACCTTTGGAAAACTCTCCACTCTATCCAAGAGATATTGATAACTTTTTTTAGGTCAAACTTTGAGAACCACTTGACCCTTATCCACTGGTTGATGAAGTCATAAATTCTTAGGGGTGGATAATCCTCCTTTATAGTCACCTTGTTCAAGTGGCATCAATCCATAAATAACCTAAAAATCTCATCCTTCTCCAAGGAAAATAACAGAGGACTGCATAGGGTAAAAAACTGGGTCTAACAAAACCCTTTCTATATAGATTTATCCAACCACACCATTAAATTCTCAACTATACAGGGTCATCTTATGTGCTAGCATAGATATTAGTTCACCCTTGGGTGTAGGTCCATACAGAAGAAAAACCTTAAATACATAGGTAAGAAGAGTACATACTTAGGGAAAACACCCACATACTCCTATAACCCTAAAGGAAACTAAAATCTCATAGCATATACCACTCCTAAGTTGATACTAGCTAACTATTATAAAATTAGTTGTATCCTCCTACACATGAGCACATCCTACTTTACCTGGGATTCCTTCTCACTAAAGAAGGAATATTTTGTCCCACAACTCGGATACACTTAAAACCTCACTGGTTGTAGTAAACTGAGAATATATGGTATATAACTTGTCTATATTGAGTAAAATATCATAGGGTCTCACTGCCACTATGAAAATATTCCATGAAAGTCTCTCTCTACTCCTAGATTCAGGTCACACTATTAGTAAAAATGTGCAGTCACTTGTCCTCTCAATAGGAGCCTCCGAACATAAGGGTTAAGATAAAAGGATCCACTAGTATCACTAGGACTAAAATAAGGGCTATGTTCATGGAAAAGTGTCTTTATACCATGTACCAAAACTACAAATCGAGGAGAGAATATGTAGGTAATACCTTGAACACACCCATATCCTCTAGGTAACAATATTCTACTAATTGAAGCCATATTTCCCCTTACCTACATGTCCTCTTTAACCAAGGATCACGCTAACACCTTAGAACATCAAAATGACATCAAACACACAAGCCAAAGGAACTCATATTCCATACCTCAATACTATCTGTTTTGGGTAGCGTTGACTAACCCGTATGATTTTAGATTACGTTATAAGAATTCATATCAGTGGGGGTAGTGTTTCACTTTATTTTGTTACCAAATACACATAAACAATCACTAATATAGGGCTCTGCCAATGCCCCTACATCACCCTGTATAAGTCTAGTTATAAAGACCACCATCAAGAGGGGCCTATCCAAGTGGGACACTCTCACCATAGTATTAAGCCAATCCTCTTCCACCAGAGAAGGGGGTCAAGCTCACCATGAATTATGGGTTATATATATATATATATATCTAAAACCCATGATATTTAATCAAAATAGGTGCATCATCAATCGAAACTACCAGAACCAACTAATGATCCATGAAGAAGACGGGTTGTGAGGGCAAACATTCAATTGATTAGGGTCCACACAAGCTGAAAGAACCAGACCACCACATTTGAACAATACTCTACTACATAAGGGTCTATATTTTCATAAAACACAAGTGGTATCTATCAATATAACTCACATAATTAAATAATTCTATACATACCATCTTCATATCCTGTTGGAGCCATAAACTTATCAACATGTAGATTATTATCCACCTAGACCACTAGTGGTGGGTTCATACACTACTCAATAGGTGGTAGCACTTCTCAGTTCCCTCATAAAGTAAAGACCTACAGAATAGTCCCCTAAATGGTTTCATCATCTCTCAAAGGGTCATCATAATGACTATCTTGAAATCATAGTCGGCTATCATCACAGAGGCATCTTGAAAATTATCAAGAAGTACCATGATCAAGGAGAATATTTGGGGAGCTGACATAATAATTACATGGAAAACCCAGCCCATTTATATATTATGTATTTTCAAATTTTTACCCTGAAATGAGTTCCTACATGTGCCTAGTTAAAAATAATGTTATCCGAGTCATATTGAATGGATACATTGAATGCCAAACCAACACCGGGTTCCTTATCCTGAGATCTGAACTCGAGTCACATTAACATGGTTTCCCTGGCTCCCAAACCAAACTCATAGCTAGAAAATCTCTAAACAATGGTCCTAATACAAACCTACTCTGATACCACTCTATCACAAACCTAGACACTAGGTCCCTCCTGTCTGGATTTAATCCAAATTCGACATTTCAATCCCTCATCTAATAGTCCAAGGGATGGAAACTAGCATTGAGTAGGCATATCACACATATAGGAGGCCTTAGCCTAAAGTACATGTACATAAACATGTATCACCATACAACAGTATAATGTAGAAAGGTAAAAACCTATACTGTAAATTTATTCATAACATCTATCTCACATTAGATTACAAAAGAAAGTACAAAAAATGAAAATTGGATAAATACAAGACCACCAAAAATTCAGAGAACCCCCACCTATTGAAAACACGGGGGTAGCTACAAAAAAGAAACATCTAGTAAAAACCATAGTTTTTCTATCTCAATTATGTTCTCCTACTCTTAGTACTCCTATAACTCCAATGAAAATATTATCATATACATAATACATTACATGTGTAGGAATATCCCATATAGGGTTGATTATATACATACCTAATAGGACACCCCTAAATCACCAAACCTAAATAATGAAGAGAGAGTATCCAACTAATCACCATAAAAAATGTTAATAAAAATATGATACAACCATTTTAATCTCAACCAATAAAGATAAACAAGAATCCTGAATAAAGTGAGAAAGGGGATCTCCGTCTCCATATCCAAAATAAGAATGTTGATTTTTCCTATAGCTCCAAAGGTCCATCTTTGTTTTACATCCTCATGAAAAACCAAATAATTATCTGTGTGGAGGAGCTCACACCTTGAATTTTCACCCCACAGCCAAGGGAGAAAAATCTCTAGAAAAGTGTCAAGCATAGCCTTAGCAAAATCAATGTGGAGAGCCTACACCTTTCCAATATTCTCCACAACTGAGGGAGAACTAACTCTAGTGGATGAACCACTCCCTGCAAAATTTTGAGGATAGGGGAGTACCACTATGTATATAGAGTACCTTTTCCCTATTATAGTATAGGGGAGTACCGACTCTTCCTGTGTAAAGAGTATGGGGGACCCACACCCTAGTGAGATATGGAATTTTCCAACTTTATAGTCTCTCTAATAAATAAACCCAATCACTTCCATAATCCAAGCATCACTTAAAGAATCATCACACCCATATAACCTTTTTTCATGTAACTAATTTCAAAATGAAGGCCACCATCATGTTCTATATGGAAAACTTCTCAAGGTAACCTACTCGTAGTCCTAAATCCATTTTCTGAAGAATGAGATACACATAGTGGAAGATCAAGGGCTCTAAATTCCCCTGAAATGATTACATGGAATGTCCCATATTCTACAATGTGTTTCACTATAAGTCTGGAACTTACCATGTCTCACTAACTCACAATGCGTGTATTCCTCCAGATACAGGCATGTCCACTAGGGGTACATGACATGTAGTGGTCAACCAGCACTCGATGTGTGCTATTTGGTCCACCCCATGTACTCTTCCCATGCCCATGTACTATATTCATGCAAGTTTACACTTTTTTAACCAAGATAATGTCCTTGTTTATATATATGTACAAAAATTGTTCCTCAAAAGACACAATTTTTAAGGGTCATGCTGGCACTCGGTGTGTGTCAACTTTACAAACCTATGTACCTTTTGAGATACATGGAATGTGCCCCATAATTCACTACTCTTCTACTCCTCTCAAATCCCTAGGGTTATGCATCTAACCCTAGTTTTTACCACAACTAGGTTTAAATGGGAGGATTCTAGCTCTAGAGAAATTAATTCATTAATTCATTAATTTAATAATCCTCTCAAGTCCACTTTTAAACCAAAAAACCAACCCTAATAAAGGTTATATCATGTCTAGGTTAGAATCTACATTTTAGATTTAATGGCAGTATCAACATTTCTATTTTGAGACACCTTTCAGGATTTATTCCATTAATTTAGAAAAACTATGTATGTGTGATATAATATTTTTAATATTTTTAATATATCTGCACCAAGGCTCTTCAGGACCCAAAATTCCATGCTTACTTAATGCATATCTTTGAAAATATTCCAAAGTCTTACACAACAAAAACAAAGTTGTTACATATCCTACTATTTTTCTATAAATACCCTCCCAGCCTCCCACTCATATTCACTAAAACCCCATTGAGCACAAATTTCCTCTCCCTATCAATATAAAATCCAAAATAAGGTATTCCCAATCACTTAATAACCTCCTCAAAATCTTTCACAAGCACCCTCTCAAGGTAAGGGATTCTCACCTCTTCTTTTTTATTCAATTAATTTCTCTATACTAAGCATTTTGATTTCCAATTTTTCATGTTTTAATATGTTTTTACACATCCCTGTATAATCTCTTTGATTACCAAGTAATGATATACCACATTTCACTCTCATTAAACCCTTAAATTAACCTTTTGGTACACTTGTTATCACTAGTAGAAAAATACCCTATACCAACGGTTTGAAAACTTTGGTATAGGACTCCAAACCGTTGGTATATCCTATACCAACGGTTTGGAGAACTGTGGCCAAGTAAGTCATGGGGATAGTTCTATATAAATGATTTTCCCAAAACTGTTGGTATAGACCTATACCAACGGTTTTGAAAACCACTGGTATAAGTAATATAAAAAATCTATACCAATGGTTCCATAAAACCATTGGTATATGTATTTCAAAAAAGAATCATTCTGTGGGTTTTGATCCCAGTACCTCCAGTTTATTATTGAATGACCTAACCACTAACCTAACTTGACTTTTGTGAACATAATTTCATAAATATATATATGTATTATCATAAATATTATAAATTTTTTTTTATTTAATGTTCTCAATTAGAAGATTCCATAAAAAATACATGTAACTATACCAAGGGTTCTCAAAACCATTGGTATAGATTATTTGATTTTGGGACCTATACCAGAAGTTTTGGACAATCCGTTAGTATAGGGGGGACCTATACCAATGGTTTGGGTAAAACGGTTGGTATATGGTCTTTATTATGGACCTATACCAACGGTTTTCCCCAAACCATTGGTATAGGTCCATATAAGTGACTTATACCAATGTTTTTCCCCAAACCATTGGTATAGGTCCCCCATATACCAACGGTTTGTACAAAA
Source organism: Viscum album (assembly GCA_963277665.1). NCBI lineage: Eukaryota > Viridiplantae > Streptophyta > Magnoliopsida > Santalales > Viscaceae > Viscum > Viscum album. Next base: position 1,999,569,932 of record OY728151.1, read on the forward strand.
CCATTGGTATATGTCAAAATTAGTAACCTATACCAATAGTTTTGCCCAAACTATTGGTATAGGCCCATATATGTGAACTATACCAATGGTATTCCCAAAAGCGTTGGTATAGATCATATTCCTAGTAGTGTATGTTCTTGAAATTATCCCATGGTTTTCTATGGAAAAATATTTTTGTTTTGAATGCCCATCCTCATTTCCACTCAAGGGTATTCACATAGATGTTCATATCCTATATTTATCAGGTAATTCCATGTATATAACCAACACTTTATAATCATGGGATTAAAATTGATTAGATACATTCTTATGTTGCATGGTCTATCTAGAACACAAATCTATGTACAATATATAAATGTGATGGGTGGTCCCATAATTATATATACCTTCAATACATTGGGTAATTTTTTAATCTCATGAGTTACTATGTATGGTTAATATGTAATTATCCTAAGAATTCTATGTTATGATGTCTCATTAGTTAGCCTTAACTTATGCTTGTGATATCTTGTTTTATATTTTTTTATTATTATTATTCCAAGATGTTATCATATTATATCATTATTTGATGTTCATGATTAGGATTTTAACCTTTCTATATAATCATTTTATGCCTCTTGACTCACATTTATTGATTTAATTTATGATATGCTTTAATTATTCCCTCACTGGGATTTACATATCACCTTTTTCTTATCTACGTCCCCAGATTATCCCATGAAATATTAAAATATCAATGGAATTTATGATCATGTAATAGAGTTTTAAATAATTTAATAGTATCTCTATTTCAAGTTATTCTGATATGTATCTAATTTTCCAAATACATGAGGCCTCTTAATCTTTTGGGATTTTATTATTTGTATTTTTTATTAATTAATGAAATAATGTTTATAAAAATAGGGGTTTTCAAATGGGCAACTCCTAAATTTTCAATGACTTATAAGAGTCTTTAGATATCCCTTTACTGATTACAACAGACTCCAAGAGTTTTAATGAACCATACTTTTTGAATTATAATTATTTCCAAAAAAAAATTATATTATATTATTCACAACAAAACCATATATTTTTTTAATTAAGTGAATATAAAGAGAAATTTGACTATATAGATTCATCATTTTTATGACCTTTGGTCAATATGACTGTTGTAAATAATACTCTTGATAAAAAAATTTAACATTATAATTATTATTTATAAATAGAAATGACAAAGGATAATTAATGAAAAAATGAGAAATAATGGCCTCAACCAGTTGATTTGTGTCGTATGAAGCCCATTTTTTCATAAATTGGGAGGAAGGTAGCATCAAAAGGTTTATCTATTTACCAATACCAATAATAGATTCAATAAGTGAAGCTTGAATGAAATTTCCTATAGGGGAATTCCATGTTAGTAGAAATTACCACTCTGGCGGTGTTAGCCTATCCGCCCCATGAGTCTATCACTATCACACACCTCACCCTTAGGTCATATGTGGGTGTTGTAAGGGGTCATTCTTTGAGTCCATAGTTACTTAAAACTATAACTCTTTCATATAAATTAAAAAAATTCAATCAATTCTATTTTAAGAATAGTTTTTCTTAAGAAAGTTAGATGGAATTTGATAAATTGATTTTTTCAAACAGAAATTTTACTTTCCAGAAAAGATATAAACGTTTATAATAAACTAAAATATTATTAATAATACTTATTTTAATGAAATATTATGATAAAAACACTCTTATTTAATTATAAATTATAAAATGATTTTATTTTTTTCAAGTGTCATAAATTTCACTATGCATTTTGAATCCACTATTATTTTTAATAAATAAAGATTATTATATTAAAAAGTTAAAATTATAATATTTAGAGAATTATTATGATAAAATAAATATAATTTTTGAAATAATTATATTTAAATTATGATAGGGTGAATTAATGTGAATTTTCTAAAATACTTTATTTTTTCATGAATAGTAAAAAATACAGTTTGAGTTTTTTTGGTATGTTTAATGACATCACAATTATGTCATATTGATGTAATAAATAATTAACCAAAATAAAAATCATAAAATATTTTATTTTATTAATATCAGGTATTTTAAAATATTTTAATCAATTTCCAAATATATAATTTACTTTCCAAATTCTAAAATGAAAACTTTAACTTTAAAAATGTTATTTTATGAAATCATTAATTTTCCAGTCCAAAAAAAGAAATATAAAATTGCCTTAATCTATTATGGAATAAAATCAAATAAAATATGATCCAATTATAAAATACTAGGGTAAAATAGCATGGGAGATCCCATGGTTTTTCATTTACCACTACCTAAGTGTCTAAAGCCTTTATTTAGAAATTTATAAACAAATCCCCCACTTTTGTTATAAATACCCACCCATTTATTCATTTACATTCCCTACCAATTAATAATAAATTTATATATGATATTTTTACCTCCTAAGTATCCCTAATCCCCCAAAGTCCCAACATTTGAGTTTTAGGAGTTACTCTTCAAGGTAAAGGAAATCTCAACTTCCATTTTTCTTTAAAATTCACTTTTTATGTGCAATGTCTCTAAAATTTCCAAAGTAATTTATTATTTCCGATTTATTTTATCCATTTAATATGTTAAGATTTTTTTATGAATGGGGTACCTAGGTCCCCTCTCTTTTTACCAATTTCTAAAACCATGTTTTATACATGTTATGCTGCCGATTTTACTTCTTAAAATTTCTCTCTTCTCCTCAAGAAATTCCCTTTTATTTTATTTTTGTGAATAACCAAACCTATTTATTTTCTAGTGGTATTAAGAAATATGTAAAAAAATTATTTTATTCTGGTATTTACTTAAATAAACCCTTAATTACCTTTCCTTGGGTTATAAATGACATAAAGATATTGTCTTTTAGCACTTTTTTAAACGTCTTGGTTTTTATATGAGACCCATTTCTTTTATTATCCATGGGATATTTATGAAATGTTTTATTATGAACTATTTGGATTAAATTAATAAATAAATATTAAGTGTGTTCCCTCATATCACTCCCATGTATTGGGTAAATAATTAAATATACAGACTATGTAATGGGTCTCCCTCTACCCAGTCTAAAGAGGTATTTGCTTTCAAATAATAAATTGAGGCTTCAGCCCCAACCTTTAAAAAAACATTAGTAATATTTACGAAACCTCGGTGACAAACATTGGTGATATTCTTATAAATGTTCCATTTAAATGTTGTAGACACGTTTTCAAGTTATTATTTCTATTTTTTTGTTATTATATTCTTATTTTTCATGCCTTTTTTATATTCCTCAAGTTTTTATTGATAATTCTCATGATCACATGTAAACTATTTCTCTTGCTTTCCAGTATTGATCCTTATGCTCACCCTTTCCTTTAATGTATGTCATCGGGTTATAATATGTAGTAATTTTATTTAGTATGAACATATTAAGAATCCTTTAAAGTGTATTAGAATAATTTTTTGAGTTTTTTGTGTATTGTGTACCTTATTTCCAATAAACTAAACTTTAAAAGATCCACTAATTATACAATGTAATGTAAAGTTATGTAATAAAAAAGAAGGATTCCATAAATATGATACTTCCTCTATCTATAACTAACATTTATTTTACATTTCATATTGACTATAATTTTTCAGGGTCTTTATCATATTATTCAAATGATTCTCATGAACTTCCATTCTTTTGGAGTATATGTAAATATCATCTATAAATACTGCCAAAAAAATTTCGATGTAACATCTAAAGGATCTATTCATCTAGTCAGTAAAGGTTGATAAATAATTAGTTAGTGTGAATGTAATAAAAATAAAATCATTGTATTGATACCTTTTTCAAAAGCTAGTATTGGGAATATCTTTATTTTTTACCTTTAATTGGTGATATCCCGACTAAAGGCCCACCTTAGAGAAGTAATGGGTGATATGTAGTTGATTAAATAAGTCATCAATCCCTGGAAGGTGATAATTTTTCTTTATCATGATTTTTTTTATTTCTTGATAATCAATACATAGGCACATTTACCCATCCTTCTTTTTGATGAAGAGGACTGGCTCACCTCATGGTGAAGTACTCCAGCATACAAATCAATTTTCCAAATTCTATTGTAACTGCTTATTCAGTTCTTCCAACTCAATGGTGTCTATTCTGTAAGGATTCTTGCGTATGATTAGGGATTGAGGTATAAGTTCAATATGGAACTCAACCACTATGTTTGTAAGAAGTCCAGAAAACTATTTGGGGAATACATCAATATAGTCCCTCATAATGTTCATGTCCTCAAGCATGATTTTCTTCTTTTTATTAATCATTTTAACTAGATATAATTTCTCATAAAGAAATAATATACATTATTGATAAGAATATTTAAAAATAGATTCATTCTATTCCTTTTAAATTTAATTAATAATAGGATGAATCATGATGTAAAGAGTTTTCCCCCTCTCTCAATAGTTGATGTTATCTTAAATAAATATAAATAATCTCTACCCAATATTGCATCAAACTACACTAAAGAAAATATAACAAGATTTTTTAGGAGGTTTAGTCCACAAAAATTGATTGGTAGCATTTATATACATGAGATGAAATAATATCCCCATTTAATATTCTTATAGATAGCTAAACCCTGAATTTTTGAGGTGTTTTTTGAATGGTTCTACTAAACTTCAAGATATGAATGAATGTATAGAACCAACATCAAATAGTATATTCACAATTATAGATTTAATAACTAGTGTTCCTATTAAGAAATCATTTTTTGGATCCACTTAAACTATAGTGATTGAATATTCCCTTAATTTCTCTCTAGTCCTTAGATATGGTTTTCATTGATTATCTCATGAAACCCTTGGCATAGGTCATTGGCTTTCATAATGTATGTGTTCCTTGTAGTTGAAACATTGTACTACATGATGAGTGTTAATCAAAATATTCTTTTCCTCCATCACATTAGTGGGATTATTCATCTCCCTTTGACATTCATTAACATGATTCCCATATTTTACACATTTAAAGTATCTATATGATCCTTTGAGATAGTTTTTTGGTTGCCTCTTCACACATTTTTGAAAAGTGGGTAGTTGAGTTTTCTTTCCTCCTTGAGATTTATCTATTGATTATTCCAAATAAAAATCTATTTTAAAATTTTTATCTCCAACCCCATGAGACCACTTAGAGTAACTAATATTCATATTAACTATAAGAGAATAATAGAAAGTCTATTCATAGCTATAAAAGTCTAAAATCATCAAAAAAATCATAGACATAGATTTAATCCACTAAAGAAGTTATATACCTTAATTTCAATGTTGATTAAATTTATATAGTCTTACCATGAAATACTTCTGAAGTTTTCCTCATACACATTGATAAAATCATCTTCCATTTTCATCAATATGAGGAACTACCTTTCCATTTTAATATGAAAAGTTTGATTAAAATATTTATTGAAAAATATTTTCTTGACTCCTTCCCATTCAATGGAATCAATTTCCTCTTTAGGATTTATGTTCTTGATAAGTGTCTTCAATTGAACTACTTCCCCCTCCATGAGATAAATTTCAAGTATTAAATTCACTTTTTCTGAGAATTAGAGGACATAGAATATCTTCTCAATAGAGTTAATCCATTGTTCTATGATGATGGGATCAGAGGATCCACTAATTTTTGAAGGCCTTTGTCACATAAAGGACCCAATCACAATTTTACCTTTATTGGGAGAATAAGTTAATTCCGCATGATTAAAAATATTATTGATAACATGAGTTATATGAGATATTAATTCCATGAAATTTTCATCTCCTAATACTATTAGGTTAGGAATATTATTAAGGAAATCATCGCATTTCCTATCACATTGGTTGTTGGCATGGTTCATCCTATTTCCCATCATTACCTAAAATTATAGAAATAAAATTAGGTAAGAGGATAATAAAACTAAAAAATATATAAAATGGAAATTAAAAACATAGAATGAAGAATTTATAAGTGACACTTTTATCCTAACTTATGAGTCTTTATGTTTCAATATAGTTTATCCATGGTAACTTCCCTATCAGTTTTTATATCCTTACAATCTATTCTTTTCCTTTATAATGGTTTGTAAAGTGTTTTTGAATTTACCATAGAATAACCCTTTGGAGTTTCAAACAATGTATGAAAAATTCCTCTATATCATGCACTGGTATAGGTTGAGTTATAACCCAACGATCCCTTTTGGATTTATTACCCCTATGAACATTTGTTTCATAGCCACATACACTTTTAGTTTCTAGACATAGATGTAATTACTTAATAACCACTTGATCTATACTTCACAAAAATTGTAGGTTGTTTTACAGTACATATAATGATTCATAGGGTTATCACTAAAGTATTATAGTCCTAATCTACAAAAATAACTAGAACCAACATTTTGTTCCAACTATTGAAACCTAAGTCACTTATACATATTATTATATAGTTTTTAACATAAATATCAAATAAACACAACCCAAGGATTGAGATACCTAGTGTCCTTGAAATACAAGGTTTATAATATATAAAAATGATACTAAAACACACACAAAATCTATTCTCCATAATAATCTCCTAAATCTATTTTACTTCTAAAATTTCATAGGTTCATCGAAGGAATACATAAAAAAGGGGTGGGATAAAAATACTAATAAGGGTAAAAGAATGATAAAGAAGCATAAAATATGAGTCAAATTACATAAAATTATATCATAAATGGAATGTATAATAAGTTATAATATAGGATAATTTCATAAATAAAATGGAATCATAATATCATGGAAAAATAAGAAACATGGAAACAATATAAAACATAACATAAACATAAGTCAAGGCTAATCACCAAGACAATCACATAGTAAATAGAGTCTCATCATAGATAAGGTTTACTCCCTAATCACATACATATCATATCATGATATATAAACATTAACCAATGTATTGGAGTGCTATATAGGCCCACAAATCATAACATATACATGAATATGTGTTCCACTTAAGGAAATCAAACATAAGGCATAAACATTAGAAATAACCATGGAAAGAAATGGGCCAACAATATTGCTTGATATCACAATTATAGGAGACTTCATAAATATTCCAAAGAGAAAACGGAATTACATATTTTGTAAACTAATTTCTGAAAAAAATAAAATATAGTGTTTATTTCAAAAAATCATGAGAAAGGTTAGATAATTTGGTATCAAAATGAACATTTAAAATGGTGTTATAAAGAATTGGTTAAAGAGTTTTGACGAAATGATGAATATGTAATTTTATTAAAAACCCAAAGGTAAAATAGAATGGTTAAACCTAAAATATTCCATTATTTAATTAAATCTTTAATGGGAATAAAGACTTTTAAATAGGATTATATAAAAGGACTAAGGTATAGAAAAGTTACCCTTAATTTGGTTTGATTTGAAATATGGCATTGTGGGATGAACTTAAGGCATGTATAAACCCATAAAAGGAAGGTAGAATAATCTAGGTATATATATAATAAATATATATATATATATAATTTATATTCATTCCATAATATCAAATCGAGATAAAAATTGAGTTGGAGAGAGAAAGGTCAAAATCCAATGAAAATATGGTGGTTTAGAGAGATTCCTTACCTTAGTTCCAGAATCATTCTTCAATTACACTTAAAATAAGGGATAATCAAATTAGATAAATTAATTAATTATTTAAGAACATTGTAAATATATATTTTATTTACTATAATTATACTATTTTCATTTACAACAAATTCAATGAGTTTTAATGTTTAATTGTATTGTTCTCAGGGTGTTCATTCCATGGATCCATGGTTGGATCACTTATGGAAAATTATGTGATTTCATTTAAAATGGTACTAAAACTACATATGTGAAATGAAATGATATTCATGTCCTTTAAAAAATTCAAATGGTCCCAAAAATATATATGTGTTCTGACATAGGGATGATTAATTGAGTAAAAACCTTAACATTATACGGTTAGTTCATTTGGCTGGCCTTACCGACTATCATGAACTTTATTTGTTTTATTTAAAATTATAGATATATATTTATTACAGAATATGATAAAATATATTATATAAATATTTAGTCCATTTTAAACCATTATAATAGAATTTAATCTATCCATGAAGGCGGTAGTGGAAAATAAAAAACTCATCATCCATTGAAGCGATGAACTGACATGATAAGAATGATGTTTTCATTTTTAGAATATTAGAAGAGTGGAAAGAGTATTCCATATATATAATAATAATTTAGTATATAAAAAATAATTATGTTATCATGCCATCAGGGATAATGAGGGATTTAGGAGGTATAACAATGAAATAAATAAATAATGATTGATTGAGGGTGTTACCTTCTCCTTTAGATGACTCCTCTTAGTCTTTCACTCAAGTCACCTTGGGAATGGACTTTTTAGGAGAAAAATATCACATGGAAATTGAGAGATATATTAGGGATGATTTTGGATGATTTTGGGTAAGCTCCAAGGCTTAAAAGATGTGAGGATAATGGGTGGTGAGGGGAGGTATTTATAATGGGGAGAGGAGTGTTTTTTAAATATTATACTCATTAGTTTATTATTTTTCCTCAAAAAATACAATAGGATTGATTCTTGTGACTATATTAAGTAAATTTTTCATCTGAGTTTGAACTAATAGCTAATTACATCGCCCCTTATACAATTAATCATGTATTTAACTTATAATTTTAAATACCATATTTCATTATTCACTAAAATTTAAACTATTTTAGAGAAATACCAAGAATTTACCTTAACCATTTTTCAATGTTTCAATTCCAAAAATGATATCAATTTTATGAAAATAATTTTCTAATTATTAGAAATTTAATTTTTAAATAAAATCCTTATTTATTTTAAAACTAAAAATTTTATTATTATGATACATTTTTTTATCATTTGAAACTTTATTTATGGTATCATAAAATCAAATTATTATTGTAATAAAAATTAATATTATTTTATAGACACATTTTATAAAAATAAATATTATTTTGAACCATTATATTTGTTATAAAATTACAAATAAAAAATATATGTTTTTAAAAAATAAAAAATATATATATTTGGTCATTTAAAAAAAATATTTACTTGTATCATGATATAAATAAGTCATAAGTTCATTTTTTAAGATAAAAATATTATTTTAAACTTACATGGGTGAGAATATATTTCTAACAGTTATGTTATTATTCCTAACAGTTAGATTTATAATGATCATATGGGTTCCCATCATATTTCATTCAGTCTTCATTCACTTTTATTTTCCCTCAAGGTTATATATAATTTCATTTTAAAAATAAATATTTCATTACTAATATTCTGATTCATTTCTATAGTTTTATTCTTGAGTTCGATCATTCAGGGGGATCGATTATATCCAAATTTTTATATTACAGTTATCCTATTTTCCATTTTTTATCCCATTGTAATTTTTTAAATTCTTATGGATATATTTATTCTATAAATGTAATTTACAAGTCAATATAATAAAATTTTTCAAGTTTTCAGTATGTGTTATTTGTTATTTATATAATAATACATTACTAAAAATTAAATAATTATATAATATGAGGGGAAATCCATTGATAAAATTATATTATATTACAATAAATTCCATCAACTCTGCTCACATACCCAAAGAATCAATAAACATTAACAAGACAAATGAATGAGAGAACCAATATAAAATCAATACAAGGACATAAAAGAAGTAATAAAAACCATACCTCCCATAGAGTGTATCCATGATTCAGAGTCCTCAGGTGCCATCTCTATAACATGAAGACACTCTAACTCAAGCACACCATAATTACTATAAGTTGTTTGAGAACCCCATTAATACTGAGTATGATATCCTTCACCCATGTAAGCATCAAATTTCAAAAGTGAACCCTTTGAAAATGAATAAATGAATCCACTTCCCTATGGGAGATTCTTGTAGAAGTGATGAATATGACCCAAACACCCACACTGATAGAACATCCTTGAAGTCTCCAGGAATCGAGGTATATTATGTTCAAACATCCCACACAAAAAACATACCTCATGCTTACACTATTTATAATACATTATCCTTGAACCAAATGAATGATGAGAACCTTTTCCACTACCCCGGTGAGATTCATCTTGATTCCCATTTTTTAAAAGAGGAAGAGTGATATATACTCATACTACTAAAGGAATATAACTAATACATGTCTTCCCATCTAAGTCTACCTCATCCATAACATATTTTTCAACCAATTTTTCATAATTCTGCATACAAAGGAGAGTGATCACCAACCTAACATCAGGCTTCATACCCATTTCAAAATGTCGATCCTTGAGATAGTCATTTGTATAAGCTCATGAGACAATTTAACTAACTCATAAAACCAGGTAGTGTATTCTATCACCAAATGGTATTCTTTCTCTATGGTCATGAATTCATGGGACTTTTCCACCATCAATGTTTTAAGATAGAACATTTGATTGAATTTCTTATTAAATGTATTCTAGATGAGATAATCATGTAACTTATCTTCCAATATGAATCTTCACCAATTCATACCCAATCCATACAATATGTAAGTGGAATAGAAAACTTTATATATCTTGGGGGTCTTCATAAAAATAAAGATACACTCATTTCTTTTAATCCACTCCTCGAACTCCTAGGCTCATTTTCCATAATGGAATACTAGTGGATTTTCCTTAGTGAACTTCTATGAATTGTCTACCATACATTCATATTATCTTCCACCCTCTTAGTCTAAGTATTGGATGGTAAAATTCACTATTCCACCATATTTAGGTCAATGAGAGGGTTATTTTGTGGAGTGTACTCCATATATTCCTCTATTCTATTAGAGGAATCCCTTTTAGGAGGAATTATCAATAAATAACTAGATGTAAAACCCATTTAATAAAAAATTAAATCCCAAAAGCATCAAAAAAATACAATAAACCTTAAAAAAAATAATTACCATTTAAAATAATTTTAAATAAAGGGGTAAAAATATCAAAAAATTGAACGTTTCCTCAAAGTGATTGGTTTGGTTATAAGATTTAAAAAAATATTTTACAACCATGCATAGTTCCATGAGATGGATCTTCAACCAAGATACATGGTTTCTGAATTATTATTACAAACCATGCACCCTAACTATATACCTATGGTTTTTATCCCCAATTCAACTCAACAATCAAAATTTATCAAAATAACTTACAAGTTTTCCTCGAAACTCATAACTAGTAGGGAAACACAATGAATCACATAATAATACATCAACATGAATCTCAATTCCATAAAACAATTCTCAACCACCCTTTAAAATAATAGGATTGTCATAAAAAGAGTTGTACATGAACTCTTATGCACCCACCTCTCATGCATCAACAACACTATCTTCTTTATACCACAAACACCAAAATAAAAAAGGGCTATGATGCTATTTTTTAATTAACCAACCAGGGTTTTCCCAACCTATCAAATGACTGATCTTACTACAATTCCCAAATCACATTACCAATCAACACTAGCTAGAGATAATTACTAAGGTATCAACAGAAGTCCAACTAGATATACCCTTAGAATCTAAATAAACAACCATAAATTCTTCTTGTAAACCTAGTAATATCCTTCTATAACATAGATGTTCAATATATCAAATAAGAAATATAAATAATTTAAAAACATATAAACAAATAATAAACAATAATAACTATAAGATGATATCATAACCAACATTACCTTACAATTTATCAAAAATTCAAGTTAAAAATATCCATACATAAATATATTCAAAATCTAAAAATGGGATCAATGCTACTGAGGACAATACATTACATCCCAATAATCCCAAAACCCAAAATTCATCACATTAGTTGATCTCTATGAGATCATAATCTTCACCATCCCAAAACAACCACTAACAATGTAAACCAAGAATATCCACCAAAGGACATATTGACTTACCATTCCTTGTGTACTATAAAACTAAGTCTGCATACGAGCAAAGGAATATCCAAGGTGTTATGTCGAATCCATGTAGGACACCACCATGATTATATATAATATCTTTATCCATAAAAACCAATAACTCCAATTTGAGTCAATATTTAAAATCATTTCACGTTGAAAATATTTATTTTGAAATCCCTTTGGTTTTTATCAAAATATAACTATGTTTCAAAAATACGAATCCCTAAGGATCAATAAAAATTAAGTGAAAACATATGGTTTAAACAAATAAAACTCATCCAAATATTGAATAATCATTACCATAATAATCATAATATACCTAAAAATGGGTTTGGGTATAAATAAAGGAATCCAAATCAATAAGGTGCAATAAACATGCATCATGGGATATAACCAATAGGGTCTAGGGTGAATTAGTATAACATAAGGTTCACAATACATGTAAGTGAGTAAAACACATTTGTAAGCTCCCTTGGTCTTCCTTGGGCCCTAAATTCCCCCAATGGGCTCTCTCGGTCAAATTGGGAAACATTATCTAAATAGTTCACAAATTAATATAGGGATTAAATTGTTTAATACACTCACACAACCAAGGTATCCCATGTTACATACATTACCAAGCACATAACCATTATAAATAAGAATTCAAAAAAGAAAAAAATACCATCAAAATCCAACATCAATCTTAGGGTAAAACCTTATAAAAACTCATTTTGAAATCCTTTTGAAACTACAAATTTTCTTTAGGGAATTTTTTCAAACAACTTGAATGCATCAAAACAAACTCCTTTAAAAAATCCCATTATAACAATTAAATTGTAATCACATGTCAAGAATCAAATTAAACATGGAGTAACTATAACTATAATCACAATTTAATGGAAATTTAAAATATAAAAACCAATGGAAACTAAGAACTAAATGTGGTGCATGGAAAAACACCCATAAGTAGAGACACCTAACATGAAACCAAATTGAAACTCATAACCTTCAACAAAAACCACAATAACCAATAATAAAGAGACCTATATAACCTAAATCATCATGATGTTATATTAATAATCCACCCTAAACACTATTTTCATCCACCATGGAGGTGTTCCAACACTCTATGGAAATGGATGAATAAGGAAGAATAATGATGGATAAGGAATAAATAAAAAATAAATCAAACTTACCTCAAGAAAAAACCTCCTTATAGTCATGGTAATACATGAAAAATTAAATGGATAGGATCTCTAATATGATGTGGAGGGTTTCTATGAAAATGGGGAAGGAGAGGGGTGATTTGTGGTTTAAATCCATCAAGGTTAAAAGAGTAAAATACAAGAATTTAATGATTTTGACAATCCATATGGTTTGGTCAAACAGTTTGGAAAATTGTACATCAACCGTACAAAAACACTACCTTTCCAAAATAAGGTTTAAAAATTCTGAGAGACTATCACATTATTAGATAATCCATGTAAATAATTTGAAAAACCACATGGACCCTTAAACACCCCTCCCACATGGTTGGCCACACTATTAGTACTAACTATGTGATCTGGTATTTTTATAAAAAAATAGTATTATTGACCTCCAAAATTTATCATTGATTTTTGAATAAATTATTGATTTGATACTAAATCAGCATTAGTATTTAAAATGGTAATTTGAAACCATTTGTTGTTTTAATTTATTAAGGTGATTATATGGTTGAATTTATAGCTGAAAACTAAAAAAAATCTCATGATTAGTTAATGTTTGGGTATATTGAAATGAGAAACCAAGATTTTCAAAGAGGTCTTGGTTGTGGTTAAATGGTCTAGTTCTTTTAATAAATAGTTAATAATTTTTATATTTTAAAAAATTATTTTGATTGTAGTGTTTATGAAAATTTCAATTTTTTTATTTCCCATTATAATTATTACAAGTTTCTTAGTGATAAGTTCATTCCAACATAATTAGAAATATTTCAAGAATAAATTTGATTTATTTACTACTAAATTTAGTTTACCAATATATATTTCATAGAAAAATGTGTAGTTTTTTCAATCATAAGTCTCATTTAGGTTTATTAAATTAGATTAATTCAACATATGTGTAGTTTTTTGTTTCATGTTTTTATGAAATGAGTCAAGGATTATTATTGATTTGAAATTATAATTGAAATTCCATATTTATTGGTGTTTGGGTAGATTTATTTTGGATAAAAAGGTTTAAAATGGTTTTGTTAAAATAAAACTCATAGTTTTTTAAGTTTTAAATTTTGTGTGTGTAAGATATTTGAAAGTAAATTGGATCCAAGGGTTTATTTTGTTTATATTTATTTTTATTTCACCAACCTTGATCATCTGGTCTTAGCTAGAGAGCCACATAGCCTCATATACACCTCCCTATACCTAAGAGGCTATCAATTAGAGATGAGGCTCTAAAGTAACATGGGGAGACTATAACCTCAGTATTCAAGGCCATCAGAGGATAAAATAATATAAATATAATCCAACCAAACATAACATAAAATATTATAAAAAATGCTATAATAGATGTAACATCAAATATATATATAATAAAATAAGAACCCCCAATGTGGAAGTTCAACTAGTGTATATGAAAAAATATGAAAAAAATAAAGACCTTGTAGAAACCATCGATATTTTTACCTAGTATTTCCTCCATCACCATGATCTATACCCTCAGAATCCTGTCATTAGGGCCTTCCCCTTTCCCATATCCTTCATCATGAAGTCTTTATGTGTATAGAGATTTCCTTGCAGGCTGTGATTATAAACCAAGTATTACACCACCAATGAATACTTAAAATGATTTTTCTTGCATAGGAGTGTATTTCATGATAATAAATAGGCAAAAAAGAATTAACATACAATAATGTAACAAGATATCATCTACTAACTAAGCCATCAAAAATCCTCAGCCATACCTATTTCGAATCCATTCTAGAAATATAGTCAAAATATAAGTTGTGAACTAAATTCAACCACAAGCTCACCACATGTATAACATATCCACCACAAGGATGTCAAGTAAGGACACAATGATATAATACTATGAAAATACCTTAGGTAAGGACACAAATCTATCATATCCTAACATTATGTCCTAGATTAGATCATTGAAGACCATCATGCCCCACTGTCACCTCTCAGGTTAGATCACTTAAATCCCTCATGATACCAAGTCAGGACATGAAAGACCATAATTCCCCATCATCTAAATCATTCCTTTTATCAAATCACATGCTATGACTAAAAATTATCCCCCACTAAAGACACTAATCCATGATGGGTCCACCTGTCACTTTGATACCATGAATAAAACAAAAACTGCATGGAATACACTAAAAATGTATCACGATAATAGTGTCATCGTAGTAAAAGAATACCATATTATATAAAGAGTTAAAAATAGTATCCAAAAACACACACAAATGATCAAACTTAAACACGGGTCTCGTAGGATATGAACATACACATGTAATCAAACTCAAGCATGTTCTAAAGCATATAAGAACACAATTTCATATTATTCTAAAAAACATATACACAAACTCTACATGACAAGGAACTTCATACCTCAGGCTTACCAATGTTAATGTCAAGGCTTATCAAGAGTTTCTTCACCTGAATCTTTTATGAATATTAATTGGATCAATACACTCACTAAGGATTCATAAAATCAATTCTAAATAAATTATTTCCAAATAATAAAAACTCGTCATGTAATAATAATTTCACTCTCTAAAATAATTCTGAGATAAGAATGATATTTATTTATTATTATTCAATAATTATTTATTATTATTAGATAATTCATGGTTATTATCATTTTAGGATAAATCTATCCATTTATATCACAAATTTTACATGAAATAAAAAAATATGCCAACCATGAATATATTCATCAAAAAACACTCCACTCAAGAATATTGTAGAGGGATATAGAGTTCTTACATGCCTGGAAATAAAAAAAATAACATGGAAAGATCAAACAATACTTTCATGGATCTTCAAAAAATGAGTTTTGTGATTTGATGATTTAAGAGGATATAAAAAAATTGAAGACAACAAAAGTTTCAGGTATTTTAAAAAAATAATAGGCATTCTGGTTCATGGCATCAAAAACCCCAAATTAAATCCCTATTTAATTTTCATTTAAAGGGATTATTTAATACATATGGATTTTAATCTTTTGAAAAAAGAGTTACAAACCTTAAGGAGTTATAATAATTAAATTCCTGTGATTTTAGTATTTTTAAATTATCAAAACATATTATAGGTTCAAGATAGGGAGAAGGAAATGAAAAATATGTTTAAAATTTACCTTTATTCCCAAAATGGTGTGTGTAAGGTTAACATGGTTTTACTCTTATACAGATCATATTTTTTACATAATGATATTGGGTTACCCTTACATATCCTTTGAAATAGGTGAGTTTACCTTATATGGTGAAGTTTGACCTTTACATAACCTTTGGGATTTCTGAGTTACTGATACAAAACATAGACCTACCATTAAAAATCCTTTTAAAACTAATAGTTACCCTTATGTAACATTTTAAAATTAAATTTTACCTTTATGAAACCATTTTAAAAATGACCTTACCTATATATAATACAAACCTACCCTTACACAGTGGGGGTTTACCCTAACCAAACCCTTGAAAATATGTATTTAAATTTATAAATCTCCCAAAAAACCATCTTGAATAAAGGTAGTTTGATTTTACCTTTATGTAGAACCTAATCTATAGGTAAGGGTAAAATTTTAATTGAAAATTTTAAATTTTCATATAAAAATACTTATAAATTTTAACTAAAATAGGTTATAAAAATGAGGATGTTATATTTTTTCCAAAAAACCATTTTTAAGAATTTATCATTTTCTATTAGGGTTTCTAACCAATTTTTAATGAGAGAAAATGTATTCTAAATATTATAATTTTTTTATTCCTCTTTTTAATTTAAAAATATTAGTCACTTTCATACACCAAATAAAGAGAATGTCTTTTATTTGTGTAACTTTTTTTCAAAATCAAGTTATCATGTGTGGGTCTCTTTGTTCTAAATATATGTTTGGATTTTTAACTTTTTTATTAAAATCATTTATTGGGTACATTTATTTCATGTTAGGGAATGTTTTTTTGTGATTATATGATGAAATTTATATTATTAAAAAAATTCATGATATTTTAGGGAAAAGTTTTTGTTTTTGTCATATATGTGTTCAAGATTGATAATTCATTTTTAAACCATATGTAAAATGTCCAAAGACACATATAGAAAATTGGTTTGATTAATTTTGAATGTGAATTGTAAAATTTTCATGTTGAGACTTTTAATGACATTTGAAATTGTGGTGTTTATGATATTTTGAAAATAAAGGAGTTGTGTAATGAGAATTAATCATTGAAACTTGTTTCCTAAAGTGGAAATACAAATCTAAAATATGTATTTTAGTATCTAAAATGTATTTGGTAAAAATTATAAGAAAGGGGGAAAACTAGGATATTTTTAGCGGTATATGGATATCTATAAAATAGTTTATATTTTTACCTAAGTGTGCATGGTTCCTAGGTAAATCATAGTCATTTAAATAGAACTATATATATGGTTTTCACATAGTTTAGAAAACTATATATCCAAACCATGTATGTCAATAACTTTTTCAAAATCACCCACATGGCCAATGTATGGTTTGTTAATCCTATACACTAACTTTTTATAAAGGGAAGTGCCTGAAAACTGTAATTTGATCCCCCTTTTATCCCTAAAAATCAATCTATGCCTTGTTTATGGCCCATATATGTCCTAAATGTCCTCATAGAAGTTAAAAATAGGAATTAAATTTCAAATGTATATAACATTTTATCAGGATGTCTTTTTGGGCTCTATGTGTAGTCAAATTGAAACTTTAAAGGCACTCTATGAAGTTTTCTATGGTGGGTACCCTGTATCTTATTTTTTTTCTTA
Source organism: Viscum album (assembly GCA_963277665.1). Classification (NCBI taxonomy): domain Eukaryota; kingdom Viridiplantae; phylum Streptophyta; class Magnoliopsida; order Santalales; family Viscaceae; genus Viscum; species Viscum album. The sequence goes on from OY728151.1 coordinate 1,999,587,933, forward strand.
TTCAAAAAAGGTGTGTAAGATGTAAAAAACTTATTTTTATGGTATAATAGAAAATTTTCTATATTTGGTATAAAACATAAGGTACTCGTATGTGATCTTGAATTATTTCTATGTTATTCTTTTGTATCTAAAAAATGGGTTTTTATATATTATCTTGAATTTATGAATGAAATAAAATTTCTTCAAAATATTTTATATCATGAACGATACATTTTCATCAAAATATATTTATATTTCTTAAGAAAAAATAGTTTGAATTTTATTTCTTGATAACCATTGAGTGTAAGTGGAAATTTAATAATATATCTATAATATATCATTATTTATTATATATAATTTTATTTTAGTGGGGAGTATTCACCTCAGCTATAGTTCATAGTTACCTGGATCCATTATAAGGGATCTAGGTATAACTGGATCATTTAAATAGTGAGGAGAACCTTATATGTGAATAAATAAACTATAGTAAAAGTGTCATTTTAACATGAAATTAGTTTCATAAAGTAAATAGAATTTCATAATTTTTTCAAAATGATAAATTTTTATTTATTAAAAATTAATTATGATTATAAATAGAAATAAATATTTATTATTATTAGAATTATTAGAATTTAAATAGCAGAATTTGAAATTTTTGATAAACTTGAGAGATTCATGGTTTGAGCATGGTTAGGGGAAACTATGGAAGGAAATAATGCATGATTTAAAGGTTAATATATTGAGTAATACATGGGTAGAGCATGGTTGGGATAACTATTCATGCTAACCATGAAACCCCCTTGGTTGACCTGAAACTCCATTCTTCACATCCCAACTTCTCTAGAACCATTGTACTAGATTTAAGTAATATTAAAAATAGTTTTATTGTCTATTTATCATTTATACCTCATTTAGGAGGGGGATTTTGATTATTTTTGTTTATGTTTGCTAAAAAAGAGAAATAAAGTCTATGTTTTTTTGTATTGACGTGTATTTTTCTTAAATTATAACTGTATCGATATTAAAAAAGAATTTATTATTAACATACTTTGATAATGGAAGGGCTGTGATCGATGATAAATTAATAATTTTTAGTTTTACTTTTTATTGGTAAGGTAGATTTCTATAATAATATTGAGAAATTATTTTAATTATGTTATGTTATATTATATTTACCATTATTATTATATTTTCCTTATAATAGAGCTCATTTTTCTTAACACACATGAGGGTAAGGGGGAATTCTCCTCCTAGGATATTCCCCTTCATCGATCTTCTCAAGAAATCAAATTTAAGTCAACTTCCCCTCTTTTTATCCCTTTTTATTTCTCTTATCACATTATTCTCTTGTTTATTTAAATTACAAGGGTTCTTGGATTTTGGGGTTTCACCATATCAAGTAGAAACACCAAAAATATATGGGTTTTCTAATGTATGTCATAAGATAAGTATTGTATAGTTAATTTTCACATGGTTTTAGGTTTTTATTTCATCTTACAACTCACCAGTAAGTGTTCACACTTTGAGGTAACCATTATATTGTCTAAATATTATGTTATTTGGTTCTTAATTTAATTTTTATGTTACTATAGGTCTATAAGAGTTGTATTAGATGGTTAATACCCATGGGAACTATTAAAAATCCATAAATGTGGGTGATTATATGTTATTTCAATTATTTAAGGAACCGTGAATGAATAAATTTTATAATAACATTTACACTTAAATTAATTCTTTATATATTATCTATAAAAGATGTTATTGATTTTATATTTTACTTTACTTAGTTTTCAAAGGATTTTGGAAAGTTTTTTTTCTTAATGGTAATGATTTCTATTTTGATTTGAAATTTTAACATTTGGATTTCATTACAATGTCAGGAATGATTTTCAATGAATTAGACAAAAGTTTTTTCTCAGAATAATTTTCTAAAATTTATAATAATTTTAAAAAAAATTATGATAGTTTCAAATCTCTAATAGGTTTTTGGATTAATTAATATAATTCTTGCAAGTTTGTTTCATATATATTTATTTTCCCATTTTTATTAATTAAAGGTATTTACATGATTTTTTTGATGAAATGTGATGCATTTTTATAAAAGGTTGGTTTCATTTTTTATATTTGATCTATTAAAACCATAGAAATAATTAAATCCTAATGAGAATACTAGGTTACATATGGTAAATGGGATACATAACATGCTACTAGGCTAATAGGTTACTCCTTTTAGTGGATGTCATTTAGTTATTCCCAAAAAAACCCACACTAGTTCATAGTAATCCATGGCTAGGGGATATCCTTTTAGATAGAATCTTATAGGACTTAGCTAAGACATAATGAGACTCTTCCTAGAGGATCTTACTTTCCTTCAGATATTTTAGTATGATGACAATTTTTTTCTCAACCTTAGTATCTTTTGGTCTTCTCATGGTTAATTATTGTGTTTTTACTCATAATTTCTTATAGATATATAATTATACTTCTTTATTAAACTCAATAATTTTTCCTATTTTATTTTTTTTAATATAAATTACCCTTATTACTTATTTTTTTTAAAATTAAAAATATTAATTTTATTTTTGTTGTTTAAAATATAAAATAATGGTTATAAATGTGGCACATATAGTATTTGGTAGAATATGGAAGTGAATGTTCGCTCACACGCTACATACACCCCTGGGTGTATGTAGATTATACCCTCTAGATCTGTTTTGTAACAATAGGTAGTATATCTTTATCTATTTGGTATTTATACCATCAGATCAATTTTGGATCAATGTAGGTTTTATTATATGAAGGGTTTTTTGTGTCATGTGGAGTTAGGATTGTCTTTAATTTTATTTATTTTGGGTCTTATATTCCTTATATTAGTATTATTGATCTAGTATTCTATTTTTAGATTCTTATTATGCCTTATTTATTTTATTATAAAGTATTTTATTGATTTGTTATTTTGTTTCATTATTTTTTTATAGTTTTCATTGTTGAAATAATTCTCATCATTTATAGTTGATACTCATGAAAATTATTACTAGCCCACAGTGATTGAGAATGCACCTAGGGATGTGTGATGAACCATCCTATGTGTCATGATAAGATATTATGAGTTAGTTCATTACAAAATAATAAATGTTACACTGTTGGTCAAAAATATCACAGAAAAGGATTATCATCTGAAGGAATTCTCATGAATTTTCTTATCAATGATTAATTTATGGGATTAACAAGCTAACCTTTTTTATCAGGAGGAACAGAAAATATATGCGTGGTATTTATTTTGATCAAGGGAATATGTTACATCAAACCATAATCACATGTGTGTAATTTCATATAATAATGAGGGTATGATAAGAATAAAATAATACAGACATGCATTATTGGAAGAAGACAAATCAAAATATAAAATACCATTGAAGATATCATGATAAATTATCAGAGAAATACATTGGTGGATAAGGTATGGAATCTATTCATTAGAAAATTATTCCTATGTAAATTTAATAAAGTATGCAGACCATGTGGTCATTAGAGAATCATATCAATGTTAGTTTTAATAAAGTAGGTGATCCATGTGTTGTTTTATGTAAAAAATTTCATTTGTGGTTGTTATTGATTTTGTAAAAGTGGATTTAGGTGAAGATAAATTGTATAGAATATTGGGTCGATGTCTTGATGAGGTTGGGAAATTTGGAACTAGGACATTAATATTGTATATACACATTTTTTGATTCATGTCGTACATAATTAAAGTAAAAAATAAAAATACTTCACATTTCCTTTTTTAAAAGAGTTTAAGAATATAAAAAGTTATCATTTTATAAAAAAACATATATACTTTATAATTCATTCATGTATATTACATAAACTATGGGTTTTTATCTTATCTATTGTGTAAATCCATCGGTCCCAATAAATATGTTCCCCATGAATAAGTATAACTCAACCTTTAGGAGAAGAATTATTCTACCCTTTATAGTAACATTATATCTCAGATTTCATATTCTCTAAGTGTTCTTTATCATTTTCATTTACATTATTCTTTCATTATTACATAATATCATTTTTGGTTATACCATATCCATGGTTTTAATTTAGGTATCAAAATCATAGGTTCATCGTAAACCATTTGCATTATGATCTAAGGCATACCATCAAAATGGTAATATATATATATATATATATTAAATAAATATTATTCTCCATCGTTACCTATTTTTAAGGACACTTAACGTCATAAATATTTATATTAAAATTCTATCTGATTTGTTTTCTCTTTGAATAATTATTTGATTAGTGGTTTTCATGTTTATATATTTTGAGGTAAGAGTTTTTTATTTCTATTTTTTAATGTCACCAAGAGTGTTATGAGTACTAAATACCAATACCTTGTTCGATTTTTATTCCTTTTGTGGATAAATTTTTCTTTATTTTTTCTATGTTATGTATTTAGGTAGTGAAAATACCAAAATCTGTAAGGAGTTTTCCAAAGAATGTTGGCTTACTTGGTCAAGAAATCCCTAGAAGATCCCTCAAATGATCCTCTGTTTTATATGGTAATTCCTTTCATCATTATCCATGTAAACCAATATGAATCTCAATAATTATTTAATTTAAAAATGAGGGTTATCATGGGTATCCATTAATTTTTTTTATTTGAGTGAGAAGTGATCTTTCGTATTTATATAAAATAATAAATTTCTTAAAACCCTTTTTATTATCAATTATTATTCCTATAATTTTCTATTTTCACATTCCACTTCTAGCCTATTTTCTCATTATATTTCCTTTGACTACAAATATCATCCTTATATCAATGTTCTTTCTAAAATTAGGAACATTGAGCTATCGAGACGTGTAAAAATATCTTTATAGGGAAATAATACTAAACAAACTCTTTTTTCTCCATATCTATAAGGATAAGGAACCTTCCTTTCATGGTATATACTGGTAAAAATGAAAAAATATTGATATATTTTGATGCAACAAATTTTGAGTGTTAAACAAGATTTGTAGTGGTTAGTTGAACATCATCCACTAGAATTTACCAAGATTCAACAGATGGTGTTTTTAAAGATGTGGTTTGAGAAATAAATTTAATTTTCTAAAATAAAATCAATAAAAAAATTATTATGCCTATAAGACCATATAAAAGGAAATAATATTATTTTACATGAGGTATCATCTCATGATAATATTTAAAATTATTCTAGTCACTAATGAGTTAACGACTAGATGAGACAAAAGGACCATGATACCATCATTAAGGGTGAATCTAAAATTGATAAAATTAAATAAATCATAAAGGATGGTATGAATGAGTTGATAAGGAATTTAGACATCACATATAAACTATAAACATCAAATTATGATGTTTATTTATGATAAAGTGATATTTATAAAACATATATCATTTCTAGACTATATTTGATGATTTAATAATCAAGGATCTATGAGCTAAAGGATACAATAACTTAGCTAAAGGACGATTAAAATAAATTAAATCCAAAGACTCTTTCAAAGGATAAAGTATATGTTCTTAAATATGATTTTATATATTGTAAACCTCATTGAACCTTGGTTTGTCAAAATTTTAACTAATTTTTCTCAACTAAAATCATTCCAGGATTTACCGAGAATATTGATATTGAATAATATTTTAAGTCAAATTAAAGCATATAATATATTCCTTTTTTGTTGGATAAGATTTTTATTTATCCTTAAAAACAGGATAATTTTGTCCAATTTTTTTCCTTTTTGATGATGAAGTTTCATCATCAATCATGAATCCAAAAAAATCTTGAAACTCTTTGGGAGTCTTATTACAGACCATTCAAGGAATACAATAGAGAAAACTTTATCATGAAAATAGTTAATAAACCATTTAATATTCAAATTTTACCTATTTATATGATTAAGAAACCATTTTATGTCTCAAATTTTAAAACTAAATATCTTGTCATTAACTTTTATATCCTTAGTGATTTGAAAATTTTCACAAATAAAAGTTAACATCTTGGATTGGAGACCATCTCCTGCTATGGATAAGAATCCTGAATCATTATTTGATAGAAGTTTTTGAATCTAATAAAGAAGATATGAGTAATAAATCATGTATAAACTTCCTTATGAAATGTATCCATCCATTACAGTAAAAATTTTATTTCTTAGTTAAACTTCCAATTAAAATAAATGAAGACATCAATCTAATAAAAGAAATTCATAAATGGATTAATCTATATCTTCTCCATCATTCTCTCAAAGAATTATTAAATATCCATGAGAAAGGTTATATTGGGCCTAAAAATAAAAATGAGAATTTTAACCATTTTATGTTATCATGTGATTATAAAATACTATCATAAAACTCATACTTTTACATCCTCTTAATTATTTTATTGAGGTTGTAAACTTTCCACTAACAAAGTGTGATTTTTTTCCAAAATTAACCTCAACCTAAAGTTTTATAAAAATTTGATCTCAAATTAGGTTTTTGTAAAATTTGAATTAATAATGGAAGATAGGAACAAAATGATATTTTATATCCTTGACCATCACTTGCACTATAATGTTTTACTATTTGGAATCAAAATTTTCTCTCCATTATTCTCGAAGGTTGTTTCAAATATATCAATGAAAATCATAGGTTGTTATTTGGCCTATATAAATGGAATTCTTCATTTATATCTATAAATACACTACAAATCTATTTTTCTATCTAAAGTATATAAAATAATACAAGAATATGGAGTTATGTTCTCATAGAATAATAATTTTTTTGGATAAATATAGATTTATTTTCATGGCATTCATATCAAACAATGTTAGCACCAACTATAAACTCATATTACAATATAACTTGATAATTATATATTTGATATGAATTATACAAATATAAGTTAGATCTTCATTTTAGACCACCACTCAAGATTCCATTTTGCTTAGTTTATCCTTTAATGACTATCATAAGGCATCATTTGGATTACTTATTTATTTTATCAATGGAAACATTTCTTTTCATGTGATATTTTTGATAATTCTATACTATTGGTATCATATTTGAGAGAGGTGAATTAATTCTCTATCTCACCCATTACAAGATCAATGATGTGTTTAAAAGTTATGAATAGTTGAAAAATATTTCAATATTTTTATGTACACTGAGGTATAAAAGTAAGAATTAGAAGAAAATTAAAATTCATTTAGAATTAAAAAAATATGTTTTTATCACTTTATCCAATGATAAAAAAATTTAAGATGATAATACCATTAAAATAATATAGTTATATAGTTATTCCCTTCAGGGTTTTTTATGTTTGATTATAAATGAATAATTTAATTAACTAAACCAACAGTTAACATGTGAGCAATTAATCTTCTTAATCTAACTAAATACAATTAATATTATTCATCATGGTGAAGAAACATGGAATAACACATTTACTTATCCCAAATATTATATCAATTTTATTCAATCATGTATTAGGAAATATTACACCAATGATAAAAAAACCTCTTGATAAGGATCTTCAGATTATGGAGTTAATATATAGTTCCTCGTATGAATTTTAATCTTTACAATTGGAAAATTATCCCTTTTATTATAGGAAGAACACATGTATGTCTAATAAAGTTTCTAATCAAGGGTAGGATTTATGTGAACCCATGATAACATGTGTCCTATGTAATATTATAATAATGGTGTGATGATAATAATAAATGCAAACATGTACTACTAGAAGAAAACATTTAGGGGGTATATTATTGTTTAATATATCATGAAATCTTATTATAGAATAATATTGATGGACCCCAAAGGGAATATTTCTAAGGTATAATCATTTCAAGGTAATATTTAATAAATTAAATGATTCGTGTGGGAATATTTTTTATGTAATTGATTTCATATTTGGTTTTTGTTTCTTTTGTAAAAGTAGATTAGGATAAAGCGACATTATATAATGTTTTTTGGTCATATTATTGATTATATTAGGACACATGGAATTAGGTCATTATTCATTTAGGATTACCTTATATAATGTGTGAATCCCTCAATCTATATAAATATATACCCATGGGTATAAAGGGAGCTCAACCTCTGGGAGTGGAAAACGTATTCCCTTTGTGATAATAATATCTATCATTTTTCATATTCTTTAAATGTTCTTCATCATTTTTCCTTATGGTATCCTATTTTTTATGTCATTACCTTATTAGTGATTTTTCCTAATTCATGTTCATAAATTTTCACTTAAAATATTTTTTATATATGCTTTTTAAGAAAACAACTATAAAGTGGACCACAATTATTGCGCCAAAGGAAATAGTCATGGTTCGAAATAAAGGAACCTAGGGCTTTGAAGAAGTGTGGAAATTTGATATTTTAAAATTTAAGGTTTGAATTAATGTTGAAAATATTGTATCCAAAATACCCCTTTCCCATATTTCTCATGAATCATGTGCAATTAAATTTAAGCATGAAGAACAAAATTGAATGAAACTATAAATTGTACATTATTCATTTGAAAATGAAAATATTATTTGGAGACTATTAAAGTTTTGTATCTCAAATACTCCAATATTTGTGTCATATAGATCATACATGAGTTCACCACACCTCATTAACCATCATTTTTTTTATTCATCATTTCTAGCATAGGAAATTGAAGTGATTTAAGATGTACCTTCGATCGCATGATGAAAGCGTGATTAATTCGAGAGAGGGAATTGATCAGAACTTATTCTTTTTTTAGTTTCTATCTCTAAAAATTAATATATAAGAAGTAATATCACTAAAATTAATGGAATATACTAGTATTAAAAAAAATTATTTAAAAAAATACTTATATTAGATTTTAAGTTTCTAGAAATTTTGTTTTTGTCCCTATGGAATCTTAACCTTAAAAAATGCCAAAAAAACACACTTAAAAATTAGTTAAATAGATATAATCATCATAAATATAGTATCAATTTATTTTGAAATTAATAATATATAATGTGAAAAAACATAAACCATTTACTTGGATCATAAACTCTCCTGATAATTTAACTAACCTTAAATATGTTATGTTCATTTGATAAATTAAATTTTCTTGTATTTTATTTTATACTCAAATATCATATGAAGACCATGAGAAATAAATAAAATAATTATAATTATAAACTTGAATAATATAATATAATTATTTTTATTTTTTATTTTTCACACATGGATGTTCATAAATCCTCACATATAGTGCCCACTTTTTCCTAAACTCTTATTCCTTCGAATATGTGGAACTTTTAGAAACACATATTATGTGACCATCTAGGTCCTTATCATGATAGAAGTTAGTGTAACACATATACCAAGAGAAGATTTTATAAACCTATCAATACCCATAAAGAGATAAGGAATATTATAGTTATGATAACCTCCTACAAACATTTTTCATGTAATATAATCTCTTTTTCTCATGAAATATCATAGAGTAGGATTTATAATCTATGTCATTATCCTTTATTGATTTATTTATTCATTTACCTTTCTAGATTTACTTACCTTCAATCACCATGGTCATATATTTGATAAAGGTATTGCCATCCTAGTCAACTAGAAATGATATATCTCTTCCTCACCTTAGAAGTTAAAAATACTATCTTGAACATTAAACCAATATCATACCACCAATGATACACCTAAAGGAAGATAAATCACCACAAATTCAATGTCATGGATTTCATCTTGCATCAAATTATATGATAAAATGGTATAAATTGATAATGATCTCAATTCAAGATATTAATACACATGCTCGTAGATAGGAATAACCAATGAAACCTAAAATATATAGTGTTCTTATTGGAAGGTAAATCCTCATGATCTCCTCTACTCTAGACTACTAAGTAAAAACATCATGAGAATAAGTCTCAATGCTTATGAGCCCCCAACACCCAATAGTATGACATCATCTATGTCCTATTGAAATTATGTATCTAAACCATAGGACATGTGTTTTAATATTACTATCATAGTATCTCAAGGTTCTCATTATAGCCAGGAACTACTCTAACCTTTTTGCATGACATGAAATATAAGTACATTACCATATAATTAGTGGACATGGAAGTATCAACACTATTATGGTACAAACAAATACATGTATATATCAAACTATATACATGTAATGGTAATAAAAGTACATAAAAGAGTTGGTTCTAGGAAACCACCTCAAAACACTCTCATGTGCACTAGATCCAACTACTATAAACCTTCATCCCACTGTCTCTCACATGAGAATCATGACTCTACTAAGATATATCTTTAATTGTGGGGTCTTCCAGTCATCCTTCATGGCTACTCTTCTAATTGTGACTTCACCACTCTAAGTAAAATACCTCAAGAGTTGAAACTTATAAAGTATATTATTTATTCTATAGTTTATCTGAGGCTCCTTGGAAAGTTCCATTACTATAGTATTATCACATAATAATATAAAATTCATAACACTAATTGGAAAAAATACAATATTGAAAACAATGATGCTTATCCAAAATGTTTCCTTAGCTGTATCAAAAGTTGATATATACACAAATTCCACATTAGAATTGGTAACCATATACTGGTTTCTCCAATTCACTACACTACCATTTAGGAAAAAGATATACCCTGGATATGATTTTAGATAATCTTGATTTGTTTAGAAGTTAGAATCTGTATATCCCCACATGACTATATTCTTATCTCATCTATACACTAGGAATATATCCTTTTCATGTCTCAAGTACTTTAGAATATTTTTTACAACTGGACAATTTAGCTCTCCTAGATTAGCATGATATCTTCCCACCATGATTAATGAAATGGAAACATAAAACTAAGTATATATAATGAAATACGTGATAGATACCACTACCTAATAATAAGGTATTATACTCATTATTTCAATATCCTCCTATTTCTATAGAAACATTTTCTTATATATATTGATACTATGTGTCATTTGAAACAATCCTCTCTTGGATTATACCATATTGTATCTTTAAAGTAAATTGTATATATTTTTACTTTTACTTTACCCATGAAACCTCTGATATCTATCTTGATAGATCTTGATCCATATAATATATGCTACTTCACATAAGTCATTCATGTAGAATCAATCATTTAACCAAGACTTAACTAACTCTACAAATTACACCTTATTTCCTAGGATTAATATGTCATACGCATATAAAACTAGGAAAATGATGGAATTAAACTAACTTTATTATAGACACGTGGATCAATTTCATTCAGGATGAAACCAAATTTTCTTATTTCCTTATCAAAAAAATATTACATGATCATGATTCCTAATTTAATCCATAAATGGATATCTAAAGATTACACACTTTATCTCCACTCTTTAACATGATAAACCCTTTTGGTTGTATCATATATATGACCATTTAGAAAATAATTTTTGAATACTTTTTCTATATTTTATAATCATGGAAGGATTATATTATAATTAATATTTTTATAGACTTTAGCATCACCACTAGTGATAAGGTTTCATCATACTTAATGCCTAGGATTTTCCTAAAACCCTTCACAACCAATCAAACTTTATGGTTCTTACTTGACCTTAAATATCTATATTTTTAATGAACACCAATTTATACCCAATATTTTTTACATTAACTGAAGTATCTACCAAAATCCAAACAAGAATTCGGTATGTGGACTTCATCTCAAAAATTTGTGCTTCTTTCCATTTGGTAGCCTAATTTATATATACTAATTACTTATGGGCTATAGGTTCATTATCCTCAAGGAGTAATGTTTCACCTAACATAGTGACATAAAAATAATACCTCCATGTTCATCTAGCATCTCTCATATACTTATTTAGTACTTATTTTTTTTAAAACGTATTCATCTCCCACTAGCTCTTATGGAGATCATTCTTGTACCAACTCTTCTAAATCTGAAGCATCAACAAAATCAAAGTAAATATTCCTATTCCTATTTACATTATATATATATTCCCTTTATATAAATATGGAATGTATTTCCATAATTACTTTTCTATCTAAATGTTTATATAGGTTTCATCCATTATTTTTTAGGATAACCTATAAAGATACACTTCATGCTTTAGAATTCTATTTTTTCATTAGTTATAGTCTTGAAAGACACATCACATCTTTGTACATGTATATGCGATAGTGAGAGTTTCACTACATACTATAAATTTTTTGGAATCTATTTTATTCTTTATTTTTTACTCATTTTAGTTTGTATATCGTAGTCTAGGGTGATTACCTCCAAATGTATAATAGTATAGTTTCATAACTCATCATCAATCTTACTGTGTCAAGTAAGATATGATTCATCTTTTTTACAACACCATTAAATTGAGGTGTATAAGGAGTATTGAGTTAGGATACTATCCTATAATCTTTTATGCTATTGATAAATTATTGGTTTAGATATTCCCCCACCATAATCTGAGTGGAGGTTGTTAATCTTTTTACCAAGAATATTCTCTAATTCATTTTTATATTCCTTGAACATATAAAAGGAATATGAATTATATCTCATTAAGTGGATATTACCATGCCTAATAAATTCATCAGTAAGAGTAAATAAATAAGTTAACATATCCCTTTCCTCTTCTAGAAATATACCACACACATTAATATGAATCAAATCCAATAGTTTTGTGTCCCTTTATCATTTCACACTGAAAGGTAATTTGTTATTTTACCTTGTAAAAAAGCATGACATACATCCAAGGATTTCAACTCAATATAGTTTAATACCCTTATTGATGTAGTTTTCTTAAATTAATTTCATTTAAGTGACCTAAATTAAATTTCCATACTCCATTAGGATACGAGTAATTATCACTGGTTTTCACATTGATTTCTAAAATAGGGTTTTCAAGTTCAGGTATATACAATAAATTGTTAATATGTGTAATCTCATAACATATTTTATATTTATTAAATAAGAAACATTTATTTACAAATATGAAATAATATTCCATAGTATCTAAACATGACACTGAGATCATATTTCTAGTATAATAAGGTATATAATAAAAATTATTTAATATAAGAACTAAACCACTAGGAAAATTGAAATGCTAATCTCCCACTTCTAATGGTGCCAGTCTTATACCATTTTTTACTTGGAGATCCACCTCACCCTTTTTAATATTATAGAATCTAATTTTTTACTAAAGTAAAAGAATTATATTTCATCCTCTTCACAGAATTATGATTCTTCTTCCAATGTACTCTATTGCCATGTAAAAAAGATAATTTCCTACTACTCATTTCTCTCTGTCTATATCTTTAGCTTCTTCTGGGGGTGGTCCATCAGTGCCTTTAACATAGACTTAGTCATTGAACCCTTATCCTTTCCTTTCCTTCTCTTATTCACTATAAGGATAGAAGAGTTTAAATTATTTATATCATTATCATCTTGAAGAAATAAATCCAATAAATTTTGGAGTAAATTATCCATGTTATTATTATTATAATTGATGATGAAATTCAAGAATCTAGGTAGTAAATAGGAAATAATTATATTAGTTTCTAGTTCTGGTTTCAATTTGAACCTAAGGTATTCTAACCACTAAATGTACCCAATAATTTTTGAGTAAATGAGGTCCTTCTTGAATCCCTTAAACTAGGCTTCATCTATAAAGTGCATATGATATCTCATATATTTATTTTTGATCTCTCTCCTAGTATAAATCTTGGATATGGGATAACATCTTGTAGGAATTTTCTTCCTCATGAATTTTCTATAGATCACTAGACATAGATTACTACATGAAACATTGGACATCCAATGCATCATCCACATGCTTCTTGTATTTATCATCATCTAAATTAATTTTTTCATGAGGGGGGATTAGTAGGATGTGGGGAACCTATAACATAATGATAAATTTATTGGTTTAGTACTATTTTCAATCACATTTACCACTCTTAGAAGTTATTGTTGATCAGGATATTTTCTTTATCAAATATTAAATACAATGAGATTGTATTTGAGGTTGTTATGGACATTTAATATTCAAAAAATAAACATTAGTGGATTAGTACTTTATCTTAATTTCCAAATGGAATTTTCAATTAAATTATAAATGTCTCATGAAATTTTATAAAATTATAGTATCCCTCAACTATTAGACTTTTAATACCCAATAACTTGAGTATTCTAATGGAAATAATCCTTAATCCTACTTTTATAGCCTAGATTATGGAATCACCACTACTCTAAGAGTATAGGGTAGGATTTCAACTATCCATCCACATTAACTTGTGGCTCCTTTATCATTTGTGTGGAGTCCCATAACCTAAAAAGGATTACCTTTCATTGGTCAGCACTTTTATTTTAAAGTTACAAAAAACTATCTATGTATATTTCTTTACTATGAAATTTAGTTAATTCAAACTAATTATTTCATAAGAAATACACAGTAATAATATTCACCCTCAACTAGGTCTGAATATAACCTTAAACATAAAGTTTTATTTAAATTCAAATGATGGGAGGCATTTTTACACAATATAACTTTGAGGGATTTTAATTTATCTTAGTGAGTGAAATAATTTTCTAATTGACATGTTTATTCTATATGATCGTGCTCACAAATTAATAATGAATTAAATAGAAAAAATTCAATGAACATGATCTTTTTTTCTATGTATGATTTTTTATCATATTATTTGATCATGTGTAATAAATACACATACATAAAATAATAAACCATGAAATCAATATAATAAATAATTAGTGGCATGATCATGATTCATTAACTATCAGTTAATCCATTAAGATAATAATGGATTAACTGAGGCCCAAGGGGTATTTCTTAAGAAAATATCTAAGTTGAATTTTAGTGCCCACAAATCTTGTTCATTTTGTATGTTCGGTTCATGACGACTCTTGACTCAAACCACATCACCATGAACTCTGCCAAACTTTATTACAATGTATACTCACATGCAGGTGAGGTGAACTCAGAGTCTGAAAATAAATTTTACCACTCAAATGTGAACACACAATCCCTTATAAATTTAAAGAGGGAGGTAAAATATTAAAATCATAAAAAATTATTACATTTTAAATACTCAAAATCAATAATTAAATTTAATGAGATTATACTAAACATCCATTGTTCAGTATCAGGGCATGATTAGTCAACACATAATTAAATTTCATAGTAAAAATTTACATTTCTAAAATTTTACATTAGGGTATTTTAGTACATTATATTCAAATTAAAATAATTTAAATAGATTATTGATATTTCCAATGGAACAAGAAATAATTTAATTAAATTATAGATACAAAAAATTAATTTTTGGAATTTTTAAACATTTTTAAGGGTCCATGGGAACCTAATGAAGGTATTTGAAAATTTATTTAGGGCTTGTGGTGGGTTTAACAGGTTGGGTAGGTTGGATTCAGAATAACCTAGTTTGGACTGAAATGGGTTGACTCAGCTGAGAGTTAGGTCAAGTGAAAATGACATACACAAGGATTAAAAAGGGGCACCAAACACACACAGATATATATATACATACACACATACATGCATACATACATATATGTGTGTGTGTGTGTGTGTGTTTTTTTTGTGCCATTATCCAATTCATATGGGTGGTATATAGAAGCCACCCCCTTAAATAGTGGAGACCAAAATGTCTCTGTCCCATTGTAGGGGTGTAGACCACATTATTTATTTTATTTTATTGTTTATACTTATCTAAACAAATTTTGTACAACAAGACTCTTCCCATAAACATTCTTCTCTGAATATACTTTCTATGTACTATAATTCCAACACATTTCTAGCTAATGTGTGTGTATGTGTGTTCATATGCATGTGTGTGTGTATCTAACATATAAAAATATGTTCCAGTTCTTATAATAAATTTTTAAAAAAACAATAAATCTATGATTGGCCATAGATCGGTTTTAAAAACTCTGATTGATGTACCACAAATTTCATTATGACCGTATCAAAACCCACTTTCTGAATCTTAGAAAATTTAATCAAAATATTGAAATTTAAAAAATAAATAATTATAAATTTTCTTTGATATTAGTTAAAGTAACCTAGGGCCTTTTTGAAGCATGAAAATTTTTTATTTTAAAATTTTGGTTTTGAATTCATGTCCAAAAAACAGAATCTAAAATACCCCTTGTCCAAATTTCTCATGGATCATGTTCAATTAAATTAAACCGTGATGAAAAAAATTAAATGAACCCATAATTGGTACCTTGTTCATTTCAAAATACTAATATTATTTTCTCACCATCATCATTTCATAGATCGAAGACACCAAGCGAGGTATCCTATAGATTTTCCAAAGATTAACCATGGATCTTGTATCACTTTTATTCAATTCTTAGGTGCTAGCATAAAAAATTGAAGTGATTTATGAAATCTCTTTAATCATGTGAAGGATGGGAGATCAATTTGTGGGATGGATTCAATCAAATATTGTTCTACCTTTGGTTTCTCTCTCTAAAACATGAGATAGAGGAGGGGAGAGCACTTGTAAGGGACCAAATCCATGTAGTCTAACCCTTGGAAAGTTTCCAAATAACATGGTTCTTAGGGGAGGCCTAGAGTAGTTCTATAGATGTTTGGATGCCAAAATATGGGAGTAGTATAATTTTTTATGTGTAACTATTTCACATCATCAACATGCATTTCACAGCTTATGTAAGGCTAGTTAACAGGGTTCCTCATGATATGAAATAAATTAGGGACTAATAGTTAAAGGTGAAATTTTTTTTGGTGATACATAATACTTGATACTTACACAGTGTGAAAGGGTTTCACACAATGAAAATATATTTTTCTAATCACCTTTTTAAGTTATAGCACCTTGGGTTTTATCAAACCCTATGTCTTTTCTCTTAATTTACTAGTGATATGTGGTAATATCTTTATGATTTTTCATATCCATTTGATAGGGATCGATTATCAGCTTCCCATGTTTGATTTATGTTGATTTGAGGTATATCCTACCCTTTTTATCTCATGGTTATTCGATCTAGATCCTCTCATTTATCTTTCCATGTGATGGAGGTTTCTCTCTATTATCATAATTAAGATTTCTTGGTTGTTTATTGGTGTGGTTATGAAACATCTTCCTTGGAGGGATTCGGCTCTTGTGGAAGGGGTGATTGGGATCTACGATGTTGTTCCATTCTAATGTGAAAAAAATTGATTCCTTTAAGGTAGGGAATTTATTTCTTATATTATTTGTTTAAATGAAATGATAAATTTTGCATGGTTTATCCATTTGGATTAAAATGTAATTATTATAAAAATTATTGAACTGGATTAATAAATAATTGGTTGTAGAAATCACATGTTGTTTATTTCTACTGTGGTAACGGTTTTCCTCTTTATTTTCTAGATGGTGTGATATCTATGTTATAATTTTTATCATGTCTTATTATGATATGGAATTTCAGTTTTTTCTTGATTTAAATTTATATAAAACATAAATCCATAATTAATTGATTAATTGGATTAATAATTAAAGAAGAGGAATGTTGTAATGAACTCGATGTTTATTATAATTTAATGATAATAAAATTTATGTAATGTACTTGCTTAATTAAATTTTATCTTCCAAGATAATGGAATTGATAAATAATGTGAAGTGTGATAATTCTTTTTAAGAATGTTAAAATAAAAATGAATGTTAATGAGAATGGTACTATACTAAGTTTGTTGAAACTAGTTTCAATTCTCATAGAATGTTTAACTTTTAATAGCTTATTATAGCTTGATGCCTTTGGTTTCTCGTAGCTGGAACCTATGAATAATTAATTGTTTAATTCAAGATATAATAAAAACAAGTTATTTTATGAAGATATTTTTTATGGACTATATTTTCCATCTTCTTACGAAGGATGAGTGTCTTGTGTTTGGATTCAAGAGAGCTCATTTTTTGTGTGAAGGATAAATGACTTGCTTTGGGTCCTATATTTTCCTTTTGGATATGGATTTTTGTTTCTTGTTTCCTTGTTATATTCTCTAGATGTGATCTTCGATTTGTATTGTGTTATGACCATAATATGGTTGTGCCTAGAATATATGATATGATTTGTGGGTAGAGAGTCTTAGATGATGTGGTATTAGTTGATATCTGTGATGGAAATAAACATCAGTATATTCATGTGGGTTTAGGGTATGACACCATAGATGATAGAATAGGTTGTATCTAGTATTTCATATTAATGTTATAAAATTGGATTGTTTCTTGATATAAATATATTTAATGGTTGATGGTTGGGTTTCTTGTTTTACATGTATTCTTTTCCCCACTGCTTGAGGTTGTTGGGTGTTCTTGGTTGCATATTTATTATTAGTGGTATATTAGGATGGTTTTCCTAGAGTAACTTGATTATCAAATGTTGGTAATAATTATTAAAAAATTATTAACCCATGGGGTTGTTGTTGATAGAATGGAAATGCAAGAAATATGTTAATCTTGGGAAACCATGGTCTTAATTGGGCTTATTCCTGGATGGCATAGAATTCATGTCGGCAGTTAATGAATGTTACTTGAAATAATGTTAATGGTTAATTTATTAGCTAATAAATTAATTGAAAAGGTAAATTATTAAAAAAAAGTAATTAACCTATCTATTTTAATTATTATGTACTTATAGTATATCTAGCCCCTATCAATGGCAGTCAGGTTTCCGACTGGTGATATATGTTGTTGATATTAGGACTAAGTTATGTCCATAGTTTGGTTGTGAGCTATATTATATCATGTATATTCTGTGATTTCATATGCTACCCCACTCATGTTTATTAGGTTGACTAAAACCCAGTGGACTCTGGGAATGTGTTTTCCCCAACATCCCAATGGGAAGATGGATGGATAACTACCCCCTATAACCTTTCTCTCTTCTCTTAGTAGTTACTTATTCTAGTATGAACGGTGATTAGTTTTCCTATTGATTTGTGTAGAGTTTTATAATGGATTGTGTTTATTCACACACATGTATCCCTAGATATAGTATCCAAAGGATTATTATAGTTATGACACGTATAGGTTGTGATGGATTGAGGTACTTAATCGATGTATGGGTTTTGATGTCTTGATGAATAATACTCGATATATGATACACATCATAAAGGATATAGTGGCTTCAAAAAACTACTTGGTTACTATATAAAGGTATGTATATAGAAAAATGTGTTTATGTGATACATGAGGTGTATGTTGTGATACTTAGCCTAAGTGTTTGTGGGATGGATTATTTTGGAGAGATATGGCTAAGGTAATGCAACATTGGGTAAAAGTGGAAAACTAGTGGGGAAGTGGGAGAAGGATAACATTTATGTTTCATTATTATATTATATTTTCTCTTGTATGTTATACTTGGTGATATTTATCCATGGTGAGTATAGGAACTTAGTATAACTGATTAGGTGATGATTTAGTTTTGTTGGTGTTCATTGTGCTTTAGCACAATTTATTTATATTTTTATGAGAGGTTCCAAGGAGGATCTTGTTGAGTATACTATTATTTTCACCCTGTGTATATATAAACTATTTTTCAAGTCATCCAGATTAGTTTTGAGATCAATCTTGATATTACTAGCTCACAGTTTTTTATATTCTATTTGGAATTTGTGGTTATTTCATTCTTTAGCTTTTTGGTACTTGTAGTTTTCCTTAAGGTTGTTTATTACTATATGACATTACGTGTTTATAGTTGGAATTTATTTATATAAATGTTTGAGAATGTTTTAATTGGTGTATCCTTATTATCTCTCTCTTTCGCATGTTCTCTTAGAGGTTAATTCCTCTCATATGTATGTTTATTATACCCTTTATGTTAGCGGCCATCCCAGGGCCTACTGGAGGTGGGACATAGGAAGTCACTATCTCCCTTATCTCATTGTCAGCCTAGGAGGGGTCCCCTTTAGAGGAGGGAGTCATGATATAGTGGTATCAAAGGTTCATTTTGAGAGATATAATGGAGTTAGGAGTTAGGAACAAGTGAGATTTCATGGTTTGGTAGGGAAACAGTGTCGGAAAATTTTAGTGAGAGATGTAAAAACAAGAGAATGGTTGAGACATTGGTATTTATATCCCCCTATGATCTGATTCAAGGACCTTTAAGTTTACGGATCCTACTAAATGAAGTGATACTCATTGTAGGGTAAATATCTAGGAAAGGATCATGTATCATTCTTATTTTCACCTATGTTTGAAATGGTTTGACCTTGGGATAGGCCAAAACATTAATAAGATAAAACATATTTAATTAATTAATGATAAATATTCCATATTCCTAGTTTTTTAGATCTAATAGTTTGTTCTTTTTGTAGCTATATCTCTAATTTTAAATCCTCTTTAGGTTTACATCGAAGAATTTCAGAAAGATGTTCCAAAAGATCATTTCAAAATGGAGGTCAACAATGAAAACACTTGGAGGAGAACACTATGAGAGTTTAGAATCCAAATTATATAGAATTATGAGGATTATATTTTTTATTTAGTTATGTAATAATATTTAGAGGAGGTTGAGATAACTTCCATTTCAATCCATGCTCGGAAGGAGATCTGGGTTTCTTTAATTGTGACGATAATGCAAGGAGCAATGAGGCAGTGGTGGTTTTTATTCCTCAAGGATTGAAAGGAGTCGGTGTCTCTTGGGAGAAGTTTTAAGACTAGTTCTGAGTATATTTACTTTATTATACCGAAAAGGTATCCATTCATCAAGATCTTTTTACCCTTTGATAGGGGAGTCCCATAATATGAGAGTTCAAGATCTATTTAGAGACCCTTATATGATATTCTTTACACCTGTTTTTAGATGAGGAGTTCAGGGAAAGGAATTTCAAGGAGACTTTTCTTCTATATATCCAACACCAAGTCACCTTGTTAATGTTGAAGAAGTATCTCAAGGTTATGTTGATAGAATAAATCATTGAGAGGATGTTGGATAGAACTATATAATCATGATAGGGGAGTTTTTAGGATTCTTTGTGAAGTAGAGATGTGGTTTAGGGTTCCTAGTTTCCTAGAAATAAGATATTTTAGTTACTCATGTGTAGTTATCAGCCCTCATCATATTGTTTATCTAGGGTCAGCATCTCTTAGACCTATGTCAAGGGATCAAATGGATGTTTTTATTATGGAGGTCAAGGTCATCAGTAGAGAGAGTTCCCAACCATTATGATTATTCAAATTATGTCAGGTGTTCAAAATTAGGTTCCACTATTGGGGTAATTTTAGCCAAGGAAGTAGTAGAAGGGTCGTCGTTTGGGATCAGCATAGAGGAGATGGGGCTAGTAGAGTATAACCTTAAGATTCTCCTTTTCCTTAGAGAGTATATCACAGCCATGGTGGTGGTCATCAGTAGGATCCGAGAGGCCATTGATTAGGTCATAATTAGCTTCATGTTCTAGAGTTTCCAATGTATAGAGAGCTAGGAATCATTCAAGGTACCATTTTCTTGTTTTATACATGGTCGCATGATTTTCTTTATTTAGGATCCACACACTACTTTATATAACTTACCATTATCCATGCTTTGGGAATTTAGGTAGAGAGTATTCTATTTCCCTTATCATTGACTACGCTAATTATAGGTCATTCTGACTTGTATTAAGTATTTAGATATTGTGATCTAGTGCTGGGGAAGCACCATGTTGGGAAGATTTCATATTTTTAAGCATATATCCATATGAAATCAACCACAGTATGGACTAGTTGTACTCAACATAGGCTATTGTGGATTGTTTCAAAATTTAGGTTGTGTGTTATGATTCTGATGGAGATCCAGTAGTGTTTTTTGGTGAGTGAGACCCTTGTATGGGTCATAGGCATGTTCTAACCTTGTAATATTTGATTTCTAAGTTGATGCTTATTTTTTCATTAAGTTCTAAAGTCATTTTTTCCTAGGGTTGTATAATAGTTCCCTGAGGTCTTTCCAGAGGAGGTTTTCGCATTACCCCCTCAATGGGAGATCGAGTTTAGGATCAAGATATATCAATTAATGTCTCTTGTATTGATGTATCTATATAGGATTGTGCTTCTGAGTTTCAAGAGATTTGATTATATTTTGATGATCTATTGCAATGAGGTTTTATTTGGATGAGTGTGTCACCTTAGGGTGAACCAGATTTATTTGTGAAGAATCCTGATAGTGGTTTTCAACTTTGTATCGATTATCATCACTTGAACCAAGTGATAGTAAATAACTGATATCATATTCAATGGATTGATGATTTATTCGACTAGATTAAGGGAGAAATCTGGTTCTCAAAAATCAATATGTGGTCAGGGTGTCATCAAATGCATTTTATGGATAAGGTTATCCATAATACTACTTTCCATTTTCATCATGGGAATTAATTTTTTTTTAATGTCATTTGATGTGTAAAATGCTCTAGCCATGTTCCTAGGGTTGATGATCATGGTGTTCATATAGTTCTTGGATAATTTCATGGAGGTTTTTATTGATGAAATTCTTATGTACTCCACATCAGAGGAGGAGCATGCAGAGCATCTACATATTATTTTGGGATTTCTTCATCATGATTTATTGTTTATGAAGTTTTTGAAGTGTAAGTTTTGAGATTGTTCAATCCATTTCTTGGGGCATGTCATGTCCCGTCAGGGAGTATTTGTGGATCCTTTGAAGGTATAGGCGGTTTTTTCTTAAACATCCCCCAAGATAGTGGCAACGGATAAAAGTTTATTTGGTGTTGCAGTATATTATAGGAGGTTACTAGACAATTTATCTCAAGTTGTGACTCCTATAACATCCTTGACTTGGGATGAATAAGTGTTCTTATGGACTGACCAGCATTAGGCAGCTTTCAAGTACTTAAAGGATAAGTTGGTCAGCACTCCAGTCCTTTGTTTACCAGTGGAGGGAGTTAATTTTATGTTATATATAATTCTTCACATATTTTATTGTTTTTTTTATAATATATAGAATATTAGTTATTTCTTATGGTTATTGGAAGTTAAATCATCATGATCATAACTATGTCACCCATGATCTTGATTTGGTGTAAGTTGTGTTTTCTTTTAATTTGTGGTGACAATATCTCAACAACAAACATTTTTTGGTTTTTACCAACCATGATAGCATAAGGTATGTGTTCTCCCAGTATGACTTGAACTTGCATCAATGATGGTGGATGGAATTATTATACAATTACAACTTCAATATTTCATATACACCAATAAAGGGGAATGTTATAGATGATAAGCTAAGTAAGAATTCATGCAGTGATGTCGAACATGAATTTGATGATTCCTAGAGAGTGATGGAAAAACTCTCAATGATGAATCTATATATGGTAGTGTTTAAAATTATAGGTTGTATTTTCAATATGATAGTGTATTCATCTATGGTGTAGTAGGTGGAGGAGTCTCAGTTGGAGGACTTTGAGGTGGAAATCTGGAGAGATCAAGTTGCCTTTGGAAAATCCCCTAATGGTTGGTCTAGGGATAGGCATCACTAGTGTTTTTCTAGGGAAGGATTTTTATACCTTTAGTGATTCATGATATGGTTATCTGTGAGTTCCATATCTTGAATTTGGTGGTATATCCTAGCATGAAAAAGATGTACTAAGCAATAAGAGGTCAATTTTGGTGTCCTGAGTTGAAACATGATGTTGTGGAGTTTGTTTCAAAATGATTGTTTTTTACGAAGATAAAGACTGAGCACCGTGTTATCATTGGTTTTCTACAACTATTATATTTTTTCTAGTGTAATTTTGAGGACATTTCAATAGAATTAATTAATAGTTTCCCTCCATCTGAGGGAGGCTTTGATTCAATATGGATGACAATGGATCATTTAATTAAATCATCCCACTTTATAACGATCAAAAATTTGAACTCAATAGAGGTTTTATAGAGGTAGTATCTAGAGTAGGTGTTGTGATTAAATTAATTACTAAGGAAAATATTCTCTAATTAGGAGCCTCATTTTACCTCTAGGGTGTGGAGAGGTCACCAGCATGCTTTTGGATCTCGGTTATGCTGTAGAATTACTTTTCATCTATAGATGGATGGTCAAAAATTACAGACCAACTATACTCTTAAAGACATGTTTCACTCTTGTTTCTTGAATTTTAGAGGTTTTTGGATGAATTAAATTCCCTTGGTTGAGTTTTCTTATAATAATATTTTTCACTCCCCCATTGGTATAGAACCATTTGAATATTTGTACAGTCAAACTTTCGATTCTTCATTGTACTAGAATGAGGTTAGAAAGGCAGTAATTCTCAGGCCATAACTAGTACAGAATATGATATTGATGGTTTGGGAAGTTCATGAGAGGATGAAGGTTGGTCAGGATTTTCTGAAATCCTATTATGATCATAGTAAGATACTTATAGAGTTTGACATTGGAGATCATTTGTTCCAAAAGGCGACTCCTCATCATTGGAAACAAAGTTTTAGTCATGGTAGTAAGTTTTATCCCTGTTTTGTCGGGCCCTTCAAGGTGTTGGATCATGTAGGAGACATGGAGTTTCAAATAGATCTTTTCCCATGAATGAGTACAATACACGATTTTTTAACATGTTGCAGCTCCTTCATTATCTTTATGACGACTCTCATGTCATCAATTGGGTCTATATTGATGTTGAAAATGATGTGACAATCATGGAGTGGCCTGTGGAAATCCATGAATGCCAGGATAATGTGTTTCATGTGTTTTTTATTCCCTTGTTTTGTGCCTTGTGCTATAATAGTGGTTTGGAGGATAGTAAATAGGAACATGAGTCACATATGTAAACTCAATACCTTGATTTTTTTATGTTTATCTATTATCTTGAAATGTTTTTATTTTTTTAGGGATTTAGACATTTTTGGTTTATGAGATGGTTTTTTATTGTATCTTGTTGTGTATTCACTCTCATTTTAGAGGTATATCTCCCAAGAGAGTGTTTAAGAGCTGATTTTTGTTATTGCGTGATTTTTCACTTGTTTCCTCTGAGTGAGAGGGTTGATATCCTATGACTGAAAGATCCTTGAGAGGTATCTCACAGGGTGGATATTCAAACAAACCCTTTTTTCTCTTTGGGTTTGGTTTTGGATTGTTGAGGATGAGAATGTTTTTATAGGTATCTAATGTAAGGTATTGGATCTATGTAGTCTAACCATTTGTGTGTTTTTAAAGCATGTGGTGCTCATGGGAGTCCTATAGTGGGTATGGAGGTGTTTGGCTTCCAAAATCCTAGAGCAGAGAGAATTCACTATGTGTAAGTGTTTCATGTTGTAAATATGTAGTTCAAAACTTGTGTAAGGATAGTTCATGGGGTACCTCATTACATGAAATAAATCAGGTTAGAATAGTCTAAGGTGATGCATTTTTTTATGGGACTTAAAACCTAATACTTGCATGACCTGAAAGGGTTTCATTCTGTGAAAACTAACTATTTAGTGAACCTTTATAAGTTGTAGTGCCTTTGGTTTTCTCACACTCTATGGTTTTTCTCTCAATTTTCAAGTGATCCATGGAACTCTCTTCATGTGTTTTAGGATCCCTTTGACAAGGATCAATTCTTGGATTCCTATGTTCAATATGTGGTGACCTGAGGTGTTTCCTTCCATTTTTCTCTCATGGTTCTTCGTTCTAGATCCACCCACTTCTCTTTTCATGTGATGGTAATTTATCTCTATCATTATAATATATATTTCCAGTAATTAGTTGGTATGGTTTTGGTGTGGTGTCCTTAGAGGGATGCATCTCTTGTGGGATGGGTGATCGGGATCTATGAAGATGGTTTATTCTCATGCAAAGAACAATAATGCCTTTGAGGTAGGGGATTCATTACTTCTCCTATTTATTTACATGAAATCATAAATTTGGAAATATTTTTCCCTTTGAATAGTAATGGAATTAACCTAATAATTATTGAACCAAATTAATTATGTATTGGTTATAGCGATCGCATATTATTTATTTTTACTATGGTAATGATTCGCCTCTTGATTTTATAGATTGTGTGTTTTCTATGTTATGATTATTATAATGTATTTTCATGCTATAGATTATCATTTTTTTTCTTATTGGAAATTGATAAATAATTTAAATATTTAATTAGTTGATTAATTGGTTTAATAATTTTAGAAGTGGAATGTTATAATGAACTTGGGGTTTCTTATAATTTTATGATAATCAAATTGATTCAATGTGAATAATTAATTAAATGTGTTCCTACATGATAATGTAAATAGTAAATAATATGAAGAATGATAATTCTTGTTCAGAATGTTAAAATGAAAAATCATGTTAATGAGAATGGTACTTCTATATGTTTGTTGAAACTAGTTTTAATCCTAACATCATGTTTAAATTTTGATAGCTTGTTATAGATTGATTCCTTAGTTTTCCCATAGTTTGAACCTGTGAATAGTGAGTTAGTTAATTAAAGATGGGATAAAAACCAGTTGTTTGATAAACATAAACATGGCCTGATTTTTATTTCTTATAGAGAAGGTTTAGTGCCTTATGTTTGGATTAGTGAGATTTTGTTTTGTTTGAAGGATGAATACCTTTATTTTGTTCCTATATTGCCTTATTGGTTGTTCTTGTTTTCTTCATGTTCTTTATTATGTGCTCTAGATGTGGTCATCACTTTGTGATGTGTTATGATCCTTGACACGACCCCCTCCCCACAAGGTGTACCCCTCCTGGGTCGGAAA
Source organism: Viscum album (assembly GCA_963277665.1). Classification (NCBI taxonomy): domain Eukaryota; kingdom Viridiplantae; phylum Streptophyta; class Magnoliopsida; order Santalales; family Viscaceae; genus Viscum; species Viscum album. The sequence continues at coordinate 1,999,614,627 of OY728151.1, forward strand.
TGTGAGAAGGGAGATAAAGACCTCCAAGTCCCACCTTTAGTAGGCCCCAGGTTGGCGACTAGCACTGAGGGTATAGTAAACACACAAATGGGAGGCATTACCCTCTAAGAGAATACATGCGGAAGAGAGAAATAAGACAGACACCAACCAACTCCAACTCAGACAGTAGTATAAAATAAATCCCAAGTACACATATGTAATGTCATGAAAAACTATGACAACTTAAAGGGGAAAACCTAGAAGTACCCAAAAGAAAGTAAAAAACAACAGAAACCACAATCCCGAAAAACTCCTGTAACCCCAAGCTAGTGGAAACCATCTTGATCTCCTACTAGCTCCAAGTAAACTAAAAAATAGTATATATATACATAGGGTGAGTGTAAAAGTATACTCATTAGGATCCTCCTTAGAGGATCTCGTGCAAAAGTAAAGAAATCATGCTAAAGCATAGTGAACAAAAAATAAAACTAGCTCGCCACCTAAATAGGTATACTAAGTTCCAAGCCTCACCATGGATACTCTCACCAAGTATTGCATACAAGAGTGTATAATATAATAAATAATATCAAGGGTTCCCTGCTACTACTTCCCAACTGGTTTTCCTCTATTCCCCAACATCACACATCCTAAGCATCTCTTTACAAAAAGTCTTTCCCGAAGACACCTAGGAAAAGCACCACAACATGAACCTCATTAAAAAAAACTACCATGTCCACACAAGAAAAGTAAACAGGTAGTTTCTGGGAGACACCACAGCTCGCATAACATGTATCATACATCGGGAATTATAACTCAATCCATTACAGCCCATACAATGAGTAAGTATCCTCAATCTATCACAGACTATACATGTTACACCTATAGTAGTTCATAGGAAACTATATCTAGAATATATGTGTGTGAATAACCACAAGTCATTACATCCCTCTACACACATATATTGGTAAAACTAACCACTATTCCTACCTGCACAAGTAACTACCAAGACAAGAGAGCAGGGCCAAAGGGAGTAGTCAGCCATCCATCCTCCCACCAAAATGTTGGGGAAAACACCCCCAGGGCTCAGAATCCACGGGGTGTCAGTTTCCCTAACTCGCGGGGTAGATTAGCATACAAAAACACAAAAAGTACATAATATACTATAGCTCACAACCACACTAGGGGAATAACCTAGCCTTAGACTCAACTGTAGCCAATGTCTCTCAGACCCCTGACTGCCAATTCTAAGACTAGGTATCCTATAAGCACAAAACCATTTAAAGATATTTATACATTACTTAATTACCATTTTATCAGTTTAAATTTATGTTAATTAATTCTTTAAATATTAAATAACCATTAATAATTTCCACATTATATTTCATTTTCATCACACCCAAAGTTCATTGTTCCTTTAAATTGCAACCTCAGCATTGCATCCCAACAAGCTCCAACCCCATGGGTTAACATCATTTATTCAATATTGTATTATTAACATTATTTCTTTCCCATATTCCTAGGAATTCTAGAAAAACTTTCTAATATACTAAACACAAGGGGGATTAATATGGTGAATAGATGAACTACCCGTCAAGAAATAGCAATCATCCAAACATTCACATCCAACTCGTTTCATCATCTTTGGTGTCCTCCCCGACACCCATGTTCATAAACTGATGCATTTCGTCACTCTAGGCATCAACTACTACCATAACCAATAGGCCTCCCTACCCCCACATATAACAACAACCTTCCTGGATCACATCACAACACAAGAAGTAAGAAAACAAACATCATATCAATTAGGCTCTTGGATCTCAAACAAGAAAGAGGGTAACTAAAAACCCTACAAGGAATTATCTTTTATCAAACATTCAGTTCTTTAATCTATCTTGAATTAACCAATTTATTATTTTTAGGTTTCAAATTCAGGAAACCTAAACAGTAAGCTATCAAAAATTGATTAAACATGCTTACTGCATCAATTTGATTAACATAAAATTACAACAACAACAACCATATTCATTTACACACCTCTTTATCTTTATCCAAACAATAATCAATTAATTTCAGCTTTGTTTTCATTACCAATTTCCATCAATAAAAAAAATCTAAACAAAGAAAGCATAGATATCACACTATCTTGAAAAATAAGAGGTAATAACATACAATCGATATCAATTTATTTATCTGGATGAAATATTTAATATTTCAATTCCATTCTGATCCATTGGGATAAAACATGCTAACTATACATATGCACGTAAAAAAATAGAGAAGCAATGAATCCCCTATGTCAAACAGTTCTTGACATTATTTATACAAGAACAAGAGACACAACAGGTTACGATATCCTCCCCTCGTGACAACTGTATCCACCCGAGGATGTAGAGACACCACCGCACCGATCAGCACCAAAGAAAAGCCCATTAGGAACATAGAGATATCATTCCATAAAATGGCAAGGAGAAACATAAGGATATGAACCCAAAATAATGACAATAGATCATACCTTATATCAAATATTGATCGATACTTCTTGGTTGCATCAAAAATAGAGTGGAACCAATCCAAGGAGGAACGTTTTATTACCCAACTCCTAAAATAAGTAATGAAAGGTTTGAGCATCTCACACTAGAGAACAAGGACGAAACAGTAGGGAGGAAGATATCTTGTCCCTTTAGAAGATTTAACAGAGCAGTAGTATAAGATATGCTGGATTTTTCATTAAATGAAGATCGCATTAAACCACATGTCTTGACCATGTAAAAACATCCTGAGCCTTAAAAAAATTAATATAGGAGTTATGGACTTGAATCGGCCTTAGAGTCCTTAAAAAAGGCTTTAAATGCATTTTATGTCAAAGGAAATGTCAAAGGGGAAAAACTGTAGGAAGCTGGAATCACTGTTCATGAACACGAAATTTGGAAAAGGAAATAGAGGCTACCGTTGGACCTCACCATTCTGGAAACACTATTCATGAACTCAAAATTTGGAAAAAGAAATAGAGGCTACTGTTGGACCTCACCATTCTGGAAACACTATTCATGAACTAAAAATTTGTAAAAGGAAATAAAGGCTACCATTGGACCTCACCATTCTGGAAACATTGTTCATCAACACAAAATTTGGCAAAGGAATTAGAGGCTACCGTTGGACCACACCATTCTGGAAACATTGTTAATGAACTCGAAATTTGGTAAAGGAAATAGAGGCTACCATTGGACCTCACCATTCTGGAAACACTTTTCATGAACTCAAAATTTGGAAAAGGAAATTGAGGCTACCGTTGGACCTCACCGTTCTAGAAACATTGTTCATGAACACAAAATTTGGCAAAGGAAATAGATGTTACCATTGGACCTCACTGTTCTAGAAACAGTGTTCATGAACTCAAAATTTGGAAAATTAAATAGAGGCTACCGTTGGACCTCACCATTCTGGAAACATTGTTCACATAAGGCTATCGTTTCACTGTTTACATAAGGATATCGTTGCACTTTTCACATAAGGCTACTGTTTCACTATTCACATAAGGCTATCATTGTACTGTTCGCATAAGGCTATTGTTGGATTGTTCACATAAGGCTACCATTTCACTATCCACATAAGGCTACTGTTGCACTATTCACATAAGGTTACCATTGCATTGTTCACATAAGGCTACAGTTCCACTATTCACATAAGGTTGTCATTTCACTATTCACACAAGGCTACCATTGCATTGTTCACATAAGGCTACTATTGCACTGTTCACAAAAGGCTACCATTTCACTGTTCACATAAGTATATCGTTGCACTGTTCACATAAGGCTACCATTGCACTGTTCATAGAACTGGAAACTTTATTCACAGAACTGGACATTTGGAAAAGTGTTTGGGATATGTCCCCTTGACCTCCCAAAACCCCTTAAGCACCAGATTTTAGCAAGGGAATGGACTAGAGAGGTCCAGGTCATTACATAAGATACCTCTCAAAAAATTCTCATCCTTGAGAATTCAAAACACACCTAAAGGGAAACTAAAATGGGGTCTGAACAACCACCCATCGAGATACCTCTCAAAAGAGAGTAAGCCATAGGAAGTAACTAAAATAAATCCATCTTATAAACACGAAAGGTCTATAACCACAAAGGTTACATATTTAAATGAAAAGAGTTAAACATAAAAAAACTCTGATTACTAAGCACATATTTGTGACTCACATTCCTAGGTATTCTCCTCCATGCCACTATGTCGCCATAATTCTGGAACTAAGGGAATTGAACGCTCGTGCAACACCTTCTCTTTGAGGTCATGGATCTCCATAGGTCTCTCCTCAAAGGTCGCATCATTATAAACATTGATCTCTCCCCAACCGATGATGTGAGATTCATCATGAAGATAATGATGAATTTGTGACACATGAAAAACATCATGTATTCGGCTCATTTTTTAGGGGAAGTGCTACTCGATACGCCACAGCTCCAATACAAGCTAACACCTCAAAAGGCTCAAAAAACTGGAGAGAAATCTTACTCCCACGACCAAACCATTGCTTCCCATGATGGGGAGTCACCTTCAGAAAGACGTGATCCCCAACAGAAAACTCAAAGGGTCTCCTCCTTTGATCTACATATTATTTCTGATGATCATGCACTGCTTTCATCCTCTCATGAATCACCTGAACCATCTCTGTTGTATTTTGCACTAGTTCCGTTCTGAGAATTGCTGACTCTCTAACCCCAGTCCAACACAACAGAGAACACAAAGGTTGGCCATACAAGGATTAAAATGGCGCTATACCAATGGTGGAGTGGAAACTATTATTTTAATAAAACTCCACCAAGGTAAAGTGCATCATCCACAAACCTCCAAAATCTAGGACACAAGATTGAAACATGTCTTCAAGATTCTGGATGGTTCGCTCTGTCTGACCGTCTATCTGTGGATGAAAAGTAGTGTTAAGGCATAGCTAAGAGCCAAGAGCATCCTGGAGACCTCTCCACACCCTATAGGTAAAACAAGGATCTTGATCATAAATGATCTTCCATGGGACTCCATGAAGTCTTACCGCCTCCTCCAGTTATTTCCCCGACAAAACTTTCACTATGATTGACTCCTTGATTTCTATGAAGTGGGAGGATTTTTTTAAATGATCCACTATCACCCAAATAGCACTATATACTCCATGAGCTCTAGGTAAACTAGTAACAATGTCCATTGATATTTCCTCCCACTTCCACTAAGGAACATCTAATAGCTAAAGTAGACCACCAGGAACACGGTGTTTGGTCTTCCCCTTCTAGCAGACCAAACATCGAGACACAAACTCCATAACTTCACGCTTTAGCCCAAGCCACCAAAACTAACTCCTAAAGGCTTGGTACATATTTTTCATAGTAGGATGAACCGCTAAAGGAGAACTATGTAACTCTATGAGAACCATCTCATGCATCACCAAAGGAACAAATAGCCTTCTGTGATACAACACTCGGTGTTGTTCATCCCCAGACCAACCATCAGGGGCCTCACCACAAACAACTCGGTCTCTCTAGACCTCCACCTCAAGATCCCCCAACTAGGAATCTTCCACCTACTGCACCAGATATGACTTCACCGTCATCTAAAAAAGACAACCTCTACCCCCAACTTCTCCCATATTGAGATGTAATGCGGACAGTTCATCCATTACTCTCCAAGAATAGCCAGATTCACACACTTCATCACTACATGACTTTTGACACGTCACATCATCTACAACATTCCCCTTTCCAGGTGTATACAATATTTCGAAGTTTTATTCTTGTAAGAACTCCATCCACTGATGTTGTCGTAAGTTTTAATCATTCTAGGAGAAAACATGCCTCAAACTATTATGATCAGTGAAAACCACAAAGTGCTCACCAATGAGGTAATGTCTCCACAACATTATAGAAAACAAAAAAACTTCCAACTCAATATCATGGGTGGAATAGTTACATTCATGGGGACATAACTACCAAGACCCATAAGAAACGACTGATCTCTGCTACATCAGAACACATCCTAACCTCAAATGTGAAGCATCGCAAAAACATAAAACTAAACTCCATCTTCTAGAAGAAAAAGAACTTTAGAAATTACTAACTTCTCCTTTAGGTACTCGAAATATTCCTAAAATTGATCAGTCCATATGAATGCTTGATCCTTCCTGGTCAAAGCTATTAGAGAAGTCACAACTCAAGATAAATTAGCTACGAACCTCCTATAGTAGCCTGTGAGACCAAGGAAACTTCGCACCTCTGACCCTATCTTGGGGGCTACCCAAGACACAACTACTTCAATCTTAGATGGATCCAAAACTACTCCCTACTTGGAAACAACATTCCCCAAGAAACGTACTTCTCGATCCCAAAACTCACACTTAGACAACTTCCCAAATAGCTGATTTTGACAAAGAACTCCCCAAATGGCGTGTAGATGTTCTGCATGATCCTCCTCATACATGTAGTACACAAGGATTTCATTGATGAAAACCACCACAAACTAGTCCAGGAACTCACAGAACATAGTGTTCATCAATCCCATGAATATAGATGGATCATTCATCACAACGAACAACATTACAACAAACTCATAATGCTCATGATGACAATGAAAATAAGTCTTTAGGATATCCTCATCCTTCACATGCATATGATGATATCCTGACCGCAAGTCGATCTTTGAGAACCAACATGAACCCTTTAGTTGATTGAATAAATCATAAATCCATGGAAGAGGTTAGTGATTATTTTCTGCCACTTTGTTTAAGTAATGATAATTGATACAAAACTACAAACTGCCATCAGCCTTCTTTATGAACAAAACCAATTCACCCCATGGTGACACACTCATCCAGACAAAACCACACTATAAAAAACCATAAATATATATACATATCTCTTGTAACTTATAAGGGGCCATCCTATATGGAGACATAGAGATAGAATATTCTTCTAGTTGTATCTCGATCCCAAACTCGATCTCTCGTCAAGGGGGTAATGCTACAACCACTTCTGGAAAGACATCTGGGTAATCTTCTACAACACTAGGAAACGCCAACTATTGAACCTATAAATAACTCAACATTAGATCATCCATCAAGGATGATAAGTATAGAACACGCCTCTGACCCATCTGAGTGTCTTGCTTTCCAAAAAGCACCACTGGGTCTCCATCTGCATCGAAGAACACAACCTGCCTCCTAAATAAATACACAATAGCTTGCACCGAATATATCCAATCCATGCTGAGGATGAAATCATATGGATTTATCTTTAAACATATTAAATCTCCCCAAAAGTGGTTTTTCCCCAACACTAACTCACAGGCTCTACATACTTCAAACGAGTAAGCTCAACCTCCAACTGGCATAGTCAATGCTAAGGGCACTGGAAGCCTCTCTACCTCAAGTCCTAAATCATGGAAAAGGGTAGTTGATATGAAAAGGTGTGTCACTACTTAATCAAACAAGTCATACACCAAGGTAGAAAATAATCAAAGGGTACCTAGAACGATGTCTGGCTCGCTTAAATCTAGTAACTCTAAAGCATGAAGTTGACCACGACCTCTACTATGGTTTCTCTGACCTTGATGATGACCAAAAACATGGTCTTTCTCTACTCTCTGAGGATGGGGAGCATCACGGGGTTGTCTTCTACCTACCCCATCTACCCTATTCTGATCCAAAGTTGTTGCAACCTGCTATTGCTGCCTCAGCTGGAACTGCCTCAACGGAGGAACCTTGAGTGGAACACCTGGTGTACGATGACTGATCTGAAAGGTCGGACACTCTTGATACTGATGACCTCTACCACCATAAGAAAAACAAGTGCATGATACCTTGACATATGCATGAGAGCCGCTGCCCTAGGCAAACAAGATTCTGAGGGATGGGACCTACCCCCTGCTGAACAGAAACTCTTCTTCCCTAGAAACCAAGAACCTCAGACCATAGCTCTGCTTCATGAGAAATCATGATGACTCCCCTCTCGTGATGATATATTTCTGTCCAATGTCCTCTGAATTACCTCTTCCCTCGCCAGCACCTCAAGATACGTCTTCAGCATAAATGGGGTGACCTAGCGCTATATCTCTGGATGAAAAGCCTCCTCAAAATGCCTCACCCTAGCCTCCTCATCTTGAAATAGGTCCAAATCATATTGTAAAAGGTTCATGAAATGGATTCCAAACTATCTCACACTAGAGCTCCCCTTTTGAAGCGTAATAATCTCCTCGTGACTGGACGCCTTCACGGTTGAAGAAAGAAACATGACTCTAAACTTTTCTCAGAACTCCTCCCATGAGATCACTGATTCCTCGTGATCCCCGATGAACAAGATCCACTGCTGCCTCGCTGCTCCATGCAGCATTGTCACAACCAAGGACACCTAGTGCTCCTTTCGAGCATGGATCGAACTGAAGATTATCTCTATATCCTCCAATCAGTCTTATGTGAATGCATCTAAAACAAATCCATCATACTTTTTTAGACTCTGGCACTGAAACTCTCGGAGTGTCCTCCTCCATGTGTCTTGGTCGTAGACCTATACCCTACAGCGATCTGTTGGCAAAGCCTGTTGGACATCTTCTAGGTGATCCTGATGAGAACGTCAACCTGAAGCCATACCTATAAAATAAAAAACAGTTAGAGATCCTAAACCTAGAATATGGAAGACTCGATATTAATTAATTAATTTTTTTATTTTATTCATTTTAGGTTATCCTATCCCAAGGTCTACCCATTCAAACACAAGCACAAAGAAGTATGATACATGATCCTTTCCTAGGTCTCTACCCTGCAACTAGTATCACCTCATTTAGTAGCCATTATAAACTTAAAGGTTCATGCATCATATCATAGGGGGGTATAAACGCCTATGTCCTAACCGGTATCCAGTGTTTACATCACTTATTATACTTTACTGAAATAGTTTCCCTACCAACCCATGCAACCTCACCTGTTCCTAACACCAAACTCCATCCTATCCCTCAAACTCCCTCTAATTCCACTCTGACATGACCCCCACCCTACAAGGTATACCCCTTCTAGGTTAGAAATGTGAGAAGGGAGATAGTGACCCCTGAGTCCCACCTCTTGTAGGCCCCGAGTTGGTGACTAGAACTGAGGGTATAGTAAACACACAAATGGGATGCATTACCCTCTAAGAGAACACATGTGAAAGAGAGAGATAAGACAGAAACCAACCAACTCTAACTCAGATAGCAGTATAAAATAAATCCCAAATACACATATGTAATGTCATGAAAAACTATGACAACTGAAAGGGTAAAAACTACAAGTACCCAAAAGAAAGTAAAAAACAGCAACAACCACAAGCCCGAACAGCTCCTGCAACCCCAAGCTAGTAGAAACCATCTTGATATCCGACCTAATCCAAGTGAACAGAAAAATAGTTTATATATACATAGGGTGAGTATAACAGTATACTTAGTAGGATCATCCCTGGAGGCCCTCATGAAAAATTAAATAAATCATGCTAAATCACAGTGAACAACAAGTGAAACTAACTTGTCACCCAAATGGGTATACTAAGTTCCCAACCTCACCATGGATACTCTCACCAAGTATCACATACAAAAGTATATAATATAATAAATAATATCAATGGTATCCTCCTACTACTTCCCCACTAGTTTTCCACTTTTCCCCAACGTCGCACGTCCTAAGTATCTCTCACCAAAAATTCTTTCCTGCAGACACCTGGGTGAAGCACCACAACATGCACCACATGAAAAAAACTAGCATGTACACACAAGAAAAGTAACCAGGTAGTTTCCGAAAGTCACCTTAGCTTGCATAATGTGTATCATACATCGGGAATTATACCTCAAGAAATTACAACCCATACATCGAATAAGGATCCTCAAGCCATCACAGTGTATACATGTTACACCTATAGTAGTCCATAGTAAACTATATCTATAATATATGTTTGTGAATAACCACAATCCATCACAGCCCTCTACACACATATATGGGTAAAACTAACCACTGTGCCTACTAGTACAAGTAACTACCAAGAGAAAAGAGTGGGGCCAAAGGGGGTAGTCATCCATCCATCCTCCCACCAGAATGTTGGGGAAAACACCCCCCAGGGCTCAAAATCCATGGGGTGTTAGTTTCCCTAACTAGCGGGGTGGAGTAGCATATAGAAACATAAAAATTATAGAATATACTATAGCTAACAACCACACTAGAGGAATAGCCTATCCTTACACTCAACTGTATCTAATGTCTCTCGGACTCCTAGCTTCCACTTCTAAGACTAGGTATCCTATAAGAACACAATCATTTAAAGATATTTAATACATTACTTAAGTCTCTTTTTATCAGTTTAACTTTATGTTAATTAATTATTTAAACATTAAATAACTGTTAATAATTTCCACATTATATTTCATTAGCATCACACCCGAAGTTCAGTATTCCTTTAAATTGCAACCTTAGCATTGCATCCCAACAAGCTTCAACCCCATGGGTTAACATCATATATTCAATAATTTATTATTAACATTATTTATTTCCCATATTCCCAGGCATTCTACAAAAACATTCTAAGCTTCTAAACACAAGGGGGATCAATATGGTGAGTAGATGAACTACATGTTGGGTATTTTCCATTTATAGAAAGAGGGTAGACTCATTCTCCCTCAGGAATCCAAATAAGGAAATCACATGGCATACCCCGCACATCTTCACCCCTTTTGGAAGTCAGGTAAGCAAACCAGCTGCCTTGAGAAGTGTGGAAAGTAAAGAGGATAAACAACCAACAAGAAAAGGCAATCATCCCAACATTCACATCCAACTCGTTCCATCATCTCTAGTGTCCTCCCCAACACCCATGTGCATAAACTGATGCATTTCGCCACTCTAGGTGTCAACTACTTCCATAAACAATAGGCCTCTCTGCCCCCACATATCACAATAGCCTTCCATGATCACATCACAACACAAGAAGCAGGAAAACAAACATCATATCAATTGGGATCTTGGCCCTCAAACAAGCAAGATAGTAACTTAGAACCCTACAAGGAATTGTCTTTAATCAAAAAATCATTTCTTTAATCCATCTTGAATTAATTGATTTTTTATGCGTAGGTTCCATCTTCGGGAAACCTAAATAATAAGCTATAAAAAATTAATTAAACATGCTTACTGCATCATTTTGATTAACATAAAATTACAAAAATAACTACCAGATTCATTTACATGTCTCTTTATCTTTAACCAAACAATTATCAATTAATTCCATATTTATGTTCATTACCAATTTCCATCAAGAACGAAAATCTAAACAAAGAAATCATAGATATCACACTATCTAGAAAAAAAGAGGCAATAACATACGATCGATATAAATTTATTTATCTGGTTCAAATATTTAATATGTCAATTCCATTGTGATCTAGTGGGATAAAACATGCTAACTATACAGATTCACATAAAAGAATAGAGAATCAATGAATCCCCTACCTCAAACAGTTCTTGACATTCTTTATACGAGAACGGTCCACACAACGGGTTACTATCTCCTCCCCTCATGACAATTGTATCCACCTGAGGATGCAGAGACACAACCATATCGATCAACACCCAATAAATGTCCATTAGGAACATGGAGATAGAATTCCATAAAAGGGAAAGGAGAAACAAAATGAGATAAACCCAAAAGAATGACGATAGATCATACCTTATATCAAAGATTAATCGATACTACTTGGTTACATCAAAAATAGAGGGGAACCAATCCAAAGAGGAAAGTTTGATTGCAAAACTCCTGCAGGAAGTAATTAAAGGTTCGAGCATCTCACACTAGATAACAATGAGGAATAACTAGGGAGGAATATATCTTGTCCCTTTAGATGATTTAACGTGACATCAGTTTAAGATATGATGGATTTTCCATTAAAAGCAGATCGCATTAAACCACGCGGTTTGACCAAGTAAAAACATCTCGATCCTTAGAAAAATTAATATAAAATTTATGGCCTTGAATAGAAATTAGAGTCCTTAAAACAAGGCTTTTAATGTATTTTATGTCAAAGGAAACATCAATGGGGAAAACTGTAGGAAGCTGGAAACATTGTTCATGAACACAAAATTTGGCAAAGGAAATAGAGGCTACTATTGGACCTCATAGTTCTGGAAACATTGTTCATGAACTCAAAATTTGGAAAAGGAAATAGATGATATAGTAGGACCTCACCATTCTGGAAACACTCTTCATGAACACAAAATTCGATAAAGGAAATAGAGGCTACTGTTGGACCTCACTATTCTGGAAACACTGCTCATAAACTCAAAATTTGGAAAAGGAAATAGAGGCTACCATTGGACCTCACTATTCTAGGAACACTGTTCATGAACTCAAAATTTGGTATAGGAAATAGAGGCTACCATTGGACCTCACCATTCTGGGAACACTATTCATGAACTCAAAATTTGGTAAAGGAAATAGAGGCTATCGTTGGACCTCACTGTTCGGTAAACACTGTTCACATAAGGCTACTGTTGCACTGTTCACATAAGATTGTTGTTTCACTATTCACATAAGGCTACTGTTTCACTGTTCACATAAGGATACCATTTCACTGTTCACATAAGGCTACCGTTGGACTATTCACATAAGGATACCATTGCACTGTTTACATAAGGCTACCATTTCACTGTTCACATAAGGTTACCATTTCACTATTCATATAAGGTTACCATTGCATTGTTCACATAAGGCTACTATTTCACTATTCACAAAACTGGAAACACTGTTCATAGAAATAGAAATTTGAAAAAGTGTTGGGGATATGTCACCTTAACCTCCCAAAACACCTCAGGCACCATATTTTGGCAAGGGAATGGACTGGAGAGGTCTGGTCCATTACAATCCTAATATGGCTAAGCCTAGGATAGCTGATATGATATATGGGCGGGGAGGCATGGATATTGTGGCGGAAGCTGATGCCCGTGATGGAGAGATTCATTTGGATATGCATATGGGTGTCAGGGATAACACCAGATATGATGGAATGGGTTGAATCTAGGATTACCTATTTATTTAATAAAGTTGTATGATTTCTTGGAATGAATCCATTTAATTGTTGATGGATGATGGCTAGGTTTCTTGTTTTATCTATATTACTTTCCCTACTGATTGGGGCGGCTGGGTGTTCTTGGTTGCATGTTTCCACTTAGAGGTATCTTAGGATGGTTTTCCTAAAGTACCTGGATTATGGAATGATTCTAATAATGATTATATAATTCTTAACCCATTAAGTTGGTGTTGAGGGAATGAAAATGGTGAAAATATGTTAATCGTGGGAAACTGTGGACTGAGTTTGGTTTATGTTTGGAGGGAATGGAATTCACACTGGTGTTTAATGAACATATCTTGAAAAAATGTTAATGGTTAATTTATTGGATAGTAAATTAAATAATGAAATGAAATTATTAAAATAAAAAAAAATAATGTAGCTATTTAAATTCTTGTGTCCTTATAGGATATTTAGTACTTAGTAGTGGCAATTGGGTGTCCAAGTGATGATAAATGCAGTTGATCATAGGACTAGGTTATTCACATAGTGTGGTTGTGATATATATTATATCCTATTTATTTTTTGATTTTATATGCTACCCCACCCATGTTGGTTAGGGTGACTGAAACCCAGTGGACTCTGGGAGGGTGTTTTCCCCAACATCATGATGGGTGGATGGATAGTTGACTACCCACTCTAGACCCGCTCTCTTCTCTTGGTAGTTACTTTTGTTGGTATGCACAATGGTTATTTTTGTTGGTCAGAGAAAATGAGGAAGTGATGGCAAGAGGGGGGGTGAATTGCCTTTTAAAAAAATGATTAACAATTTAAAATCAAAGTGAAAGTGCAGCGGAAAGTAAAGGGGCAAGACACAAGAATTGATAACGGAGTTCGGCAAAAACCCGGCCTACGTCTCCACTCCCAACTAAACCGTTGAGAGATTACTACCTCTTGCTTTTCAATGGTTTTAGCAAGAAACCCACTAGGCTTTGAGGTAGCACTAGGACCTATTACAGCTTTCTTTTGAATTGGTTTAGCAAGAACCCACTTGCTTTTTATGGTTGAGCAAGAACCCATTAGCCTTCTTACAGGTGAAGGCTAGCTCACCTATGACACAAGCCTTTTAAAAGGAAAGGCTTGAAGAAACCTCTTCACACCTTAATGGTGATGTGAAACCCAAAATAAAGAGGGATAAAGAAAGAGTTTGGGGTTTGTAGGCACAAACCCAAATTTAAAACTCAAAATAAATAAAACAATAAAACCCGTATGTTGAGAAGCCTTGGGCGCCTTTGATTGATTGGAGATGTTGAAGGCCGCTTCCAAGCTTCTTTGGAGGAGCTCCTTGGATGTGGAAGTTGTTGGAGCAAGATGGATTCCTTGAAGGAAGTCTGCCGGAGGTACGCCAAATGATGAACAACGTGTCCGTGGGCTTTGTATATGATCTGGTTCATGTCTGTGGCTTCCTTGGCCTTTATTTATAGGCATGGAACCCTTGAGGAGTCTTTGGAGCCGTTGTAAAGGGCCTCGGAGCCGTTGGAGGCCAAATGGGAGTTGACTGGTCAAAGCCAACGGCTAGTTTGACTGGGCTACCGGCTGGCCGGTGCAGCGCCACCGGCTGGCCGGTGGTGAGGCAGTAGCCATCACTGTTCTACCAGGTTGCCACCGGCTAGCCGGTGACAGAGCCACCGGCTGACCGGTGGAACCTGACAGTGGGCAATGCCTCTGCCAGGTCCACCGGCTGGCCGGTGCTATCACACCGGTTGGCCGGTGGACTGAATTTCAGTCCACTTCTTGTCCATTCTTGGGCCAACTTCTTGGCAACCTTGTGCCTATCATTCAAAAACACTTCAAACAATATTAGACAAATAATAAGGTGATTGTGATCATGAAAATCAAACAACGAGGGGAACGAGAGGTACAAAAATATCCCCCTATTTTGATGATCACAATCACCAAAACAAACAATGTAAAAAATGAAATGAAAAGCATGTTTTAAAAGGTTTTTCCCCCAATCAATCAAGAATTTATCCCCCTTTGTGATTATCAAAATAGCACGGGGCATGAAACTTGATTGAGGGAGAGGGTTTGAAAAACTAGATATGATAATTGAAAAATCAATTGAGATTTTTGAAATTGAAATGAAAATTTGAATAACAGTTTGAATTGAATGTTTTGAATCAAAAACCAATTGAATTTTGAAATTTGAAACCAAATGAAATTTATGAAATTGAGAGTTTTGAAACAAGGTTTGAAAACAATTTAGAAAGTTCTCCCCCTAAATAAAAACAATTAATCACCGGGGAAAGGAAATAAATTTTGGCCCGGAGAGACTTGCAAGAAGGGATTTTTCAATCCAAACTTGTCTCATAGCGGGTCTTCTCCTATAAAATTCGTCCGAAAAGTAAATAGATTTAGGCATACCATAACGGGCATTTTTGCAATCGCATTCATAAATTAGGTGCCCGGGTTTTTTACAATAATTTCAAAATTTATAACTAGAGATCCCCCTTACAAAAACAGTGGGTACATGGGAGGAGGAGGCTTGGTTGGTATAGCCAAGTCCTTGAGTGGTCCTAGAAACCCTTTGAGAACCCAATAATTTGGTCAAATTTTGTTCACCTTGGGTGAACTTGGCTAAGGATTCTCTAAGGTCCTTGATGGTTGATTCCAAAGAATCAACATTTGGGAAATTTTGGATTTTTAGGGAGAGTTCCTCCTTCTCTTTGAGAAGTTGTTCTTTTTCGGAGGAAAGTTTTTTGAAATTCTTTTTCAAAGAAACAAATTTAGAAGAAAGTTCATGAAAACCATTTTCTAATTGGTCTCTAGCATGTTGGAGTTCTTCATATGATAAATGATTAAAAGAATTAGAAGAACTAGAGGAGGAAGAAGAGGAAGAGGATGATGATACCTCATGTTTTTCCATTAGGCATTTTGTACCTTGGTCGCTTGAGGAGGAGGAGGAGGAGGATGATGAGGGGTCACTCCATGTCGCCTTGAGGACCTTTTTCTTTCCTTTTTCCTTTTGCGTGGCCCGTTTTTTGTTGAGTGGGCAATCGGGCTTGTAATGCCCTTTTTGGCCGCACCCGTAGCATTTTACCTTGGGCTCGGATCTTGTGGTGGGTTCTTGCTTTCGCGCCTTGCGAGATTTCTTCTTCTTCTTGTGCTTCTTCATAAATTTGTGCATTTGGCGGGCGAGATTCTCCATTTCCGAGTCGCCGCTTGATGATGAAGAAGATGAAGATGAAGATGATGATGAGGAGGAGGAGCTTACTTCTTTTTGTACCTTGAGGGCGATGTTCTTTGGTGTCTTGATTGGTGTGCCCTCCTTTTGAGCTTGCCTCCTCATCGTGATCTCGTACGTCATTAGGGATCCGATGAGCTCTTCGACCGGCATGTTCTTTACATCCTTAGCTTCTTGGATAGCCGTCACCTTAGGTGCCCATGAGCTCGGAAGGACCCATAGAATCTTCTTGACCATAGTTTCTGCAGACACATCATCTCCAAGAGATTTTCTACCATTGCACATGTCAGTGAAGCGAGTAAACATTTCAGAAATTGATTCATTTGGGTGCATAGAAAAAGACTCAAAATCCTGGCGATACATATCCAATCGAGTATCCTTGACTTTGTTGGTCCCCTCATGGGTAACCTCCAAAAGTTTCCAGATTTCATGTGAGGAGGTGCATGTGGAAACTCGATTGAACTCATTTCGGTCAAGGCCGCAATGTAGAGCATCATGGCTTTGCCATCAAGCTCGAAATTTCTAATATCGGCTTGAGTCCATTTGGATTCATCGGGAGAGGAGAGAGAGTAGCCATGCATGACAATTTTATAAATGGGATAACCTATACTTCTAAGAAAAGTAGTCATGCGGGTTTTCCAATATGTGTAGTTGGTTCCATCAAAAAATGGAGCACGACCCAAGGAATAGCCTTCGGGGGCGAAAGAGGTTGAGGCCATCACAATGGATCTTAAATTTGAAACCGGTTAAGGTATTACTCAAATTTCGCCTCTGATACCAATTGTTGGTCGGAGAAAATGAGGAAGTGATGGCAAGAGGGGGGGGGTGAATTGCCTTTTAAAAAAAATGATTAACAATTTAAAATCAAAGTGAAAGTGCAGCGGAAAGTAAAGGGGAAAGACACAAGAATTGATAATGGAGTTCGGCCAAAACCCGGCCTACGTCTCCGCTCCCAACTAAACCGTTGAGAGATTCCTACCTCTTGCTTTTCAATGGTTTTAGCAAGAAACCCACTAGGCTTTGAGGTAGCACTAGGACCTATTACAGCTTGCTTTTGAATTGGTTTAGCAAGAACCCACTTGCTTTTTATGGTTGAGCAAGAACCCACTAGCCTTCTTACAGGTGAAGGCTAGCTCACCTATGACACAAGCCTTTTAAAAGGAAAGGCTTGAAGAAACCTCTTCACACCTTAATGGTGATGTGAAACCCAAAAGAAAGAGGGATGAAGAAAGAGTTTGGGGTTTGTAGGCACAAACCCAAATTTAAAGCTCAAAATAAATAAAACAATAAAACCCGTATGTTGAGAAGCCTTGGGCGCCTTTGATTGATTGGAGATGTTGAAGGCCGCTTCCAAGCTTCTTTGGAGGAGCTCCTTGGATGTGGAAGTTGTTGGAGCAAGATGGATTCCTTGAAGGAAGTCTGCCGGAGGTACGCCAAATGATGAACAACGTGTCCGTGGGCTTTGTATATGATCCGGTTCATGTCCGTGGCTTCCTTGGTTTTTATTTATAGGCATGGAACCCTTGAGGAGTCTTCGGAGCCGTTGTAAAGGGCCTCGGAGCCGTTGGAGGCCAAATGGGAGTTGACTGGTCAAATCCAACGGCTAGTTTGACTGGGCTACCGGCTGGCCGGTGCAGCGCCACCGGCTGGCCGGTGGTGAGGCAGTAGCCATCACTGTTCTACCAGGTCGCCACCGGCTGGCCGGTGACAGAGCCACCGGCTGACCGGTGGAACCTGACAGTGGGCAATGCCTCTGCCAGGTCCACCGGCTGGCCGGTGCTATCACACCGGTTGGCCGGTGGACTGAATTTCAGTCCACTTCTTGTCCATTCTTGGGCCAACTTCTTGGCAACCTTGTGCCTATCATTCAAAAACACTTCAAACAATATTAGACAAATAATAAGGTGATTGTGATCATGAAAATCAAACAACGAGGGGAACGAGAGGTACAACAATTTTTCCCATATCTGTGTGTAGAGTTCTTGATGGAATTTGGTTATTCACATGCATGTATCCTCAGATATAGTATCTAAAGGTTTATTATAGGTATAATGTGTATAGGTTGGTATGGCTTGAGGTACTTACTCAGTGTATGGGTTATGATGGATTAAGGTATAATACCTAATATATGATTGAATCACCCACACGTGTCATTGAATTTTCATTGTCTGTGGTTAGATTATATTTATAAGGTTTCCCAAACTTCACTTTCTAAAAGGGAATAGTATAGTGAGAGTTTGAGGTTGATCCCACATGGATCATTACTACCTTCTAGAATTCAATGACTTAAGACCCTTTGGGGTAGGAGTCCTTTATATTTTGTTTCAGTTTGGGAAATACTAGATCTATAGTGGTTGATGGTTGTTTAAATAATGAAAAATGGATCATGGTCAGTTTTTGGTATGTTTAAAAAAGCTGATCTTTAAATTTAACTTGGTTGGATCCTAAGGTTTAGGCTATTAAGAAAGTGGAGGTAACTAGTTGATTATGGTCAAGCCACCTCGTTCTACCTAGGAGGTAACTATTCCATGATTGGGAGATAGTGACAACCTAGATGCATTAGTATTATCTTCTAAGGCATAAATTATATTAGGATATTGATCATAACCTAATCTAATACAATAAAGATAGGGTCCTTTTCTTAATTATACCATGTAAAGGGATGTTCAATTGAATTGAATAGGCATTAATTATTTATCCTAATTACTAAATCTTAGGGTTACAAAGTTAAGAATTAATGATTTTATTAAAGTTCAGATACACCTACTCTGAACCCCTACCCAAGGTGGTTTTATCCAATCATAGTAGGTGGATATGAAAATACATGAATAAATTAAATTTTGGTAAACATGATAAAAATGATTTAATTTAAACAGATCACAGTCATAAAATTAATTCATATTCAAGTTCACAAAGGGGATGAGCATGTAATCGGGATTGAAGCAATATAAAACAAAAATTAATGAAATACTTATAATAAAATAGGAATTTGATTTTACATGATATTGGTGATTAAAGATGGTAATAGATATAAAAGGGAATTTAAAGTGATGATGAAAACACAATCCATAGATCTTTTAATGAAATAAAATAATGAAATAGTGAATAAATTTGAGTTTGAGAGAGAGAGTTTAAGGAAACTCGAAAGGGAACAAAAGAATAAATGAATTCTGCTCTGGGATTCTCTAAAACCATTGATGGTCTGTTGTATATATAGGAGATAAATTACATGACATGTAATTTATTTCACATCATGTAATTATAAATCCATGTAAATATTCATGTTTTTTTAATCTTATAATTATCTCTTGAGTATCTCATCTGAAATATAAGGTTTGATAGATTTCACATCATGTACCTATGACTCACAATGTTTATTGACTTTCTAGTTGTATCTCCAGAGTGTATTTCTCATTCAACAGGTTTAACTGAGGTTATGTCATGTATTTTCCATTCATGATGTGTATTGGATTCTTTTTTTCTCTCTTAATGACTTGGATCACAACTTTATGGATGCTAGGAATTCTATTACATAATGTGCACTGATGGTTCACGATGTGTAATAGGTTAATTCTGCACTTTTTCTGCATTTCTTATTTTCAAACCCTTTGAATCCTCATTCCTACAAAATTAATCACATACCAAGTGAATTATATAATAAAATAATTAAAATCATAAAGTAAATTGTAGCAAGAAATGTATATGAATTCAGGTTATCAATGATACACATAAAATGGGCTATGGTGGACTATAGAAACTACTCAATTACGATATAAGGATATGTGGTGTGATGATATGATGATGTGATTCATGAGGTTCATGTTTTGATACATAGCCTATGTTTTTTGGGGATGGATTATTTTAGAGATAGATTTCTTAGAATGCGTAATGTTGGGGTAGAGAGAAAAATGAGAGAGGAAGTGGGAGTGGGCTAACCTTTATGTTTCATTATTATATCATATTCTCTCTTTTATGTGATAATTAGTGATATTTTTCCATCATGATTCTTGGAACATAGTATAATTGTTTAAGTGATGAGTTAGTTTTATTGTCATTCAATGTGATTTAGCATACTTTCTTTATCTTTTTCTTGAGTGGATTTAGGTAGGATCCTACTGAGTATACTATTATTCTCACCCTATTTATGTATAAACTAATTTTTAGTTCATCCAAAGTAGGTTTAAAATCAGTATGGATATTACTAGCTCATAGTTTTTCAAGAGATTTTTGGGATTTGTGGTCATTGTCACATTTACCTTTTTGGTACTTATAGTTTCCCTTTTATTTTTTTAGTACTGTATGAAATTTCATGTGTTCACTTGGGATTTCTTTATATGTGTGTGTGTGTATGTGTGTTTGTGTGTCTAATCAGGTTTTGATTGGTGTATCTTTCTTATCTATCTCTTACTCATGTTATATTTGAGGGTAATGCCTCCCATATGTATGTTTATTATACCATTAGTTCTAGTCACAACCCGAGGCCTACTAGAGGTGGGACTCTGGCAATCACCATATATCTTCTCTCATTGATGGATTGGGATGGGTACCCTTTTGGGGGATTGGTTCATGACATCACTCAAATTCATGGAAGAGGCTGGTCTTAATATCTTGGGTTTAAAATATCTATATATATTATGGTTTAAGTTTCTATAAATTTTTTGTTAGTACCTATGGAAACTTAAACTTAAAAAAAACCAAAAAAACACTTCTAACTTAGTTAACTACTCATAATTTTGGATATCCTAGCTAAACCTAACATATATAATGCATTGATTTCATGAATTAAATAATACATATAAAAAATAGTTATAAAACACAAGGTGTAGTTTATTTCATATTAGCTATATAAACATATTAATCTATAATCATTTATCCATAATAAAAATCCTATAGACTCCCTTCTAGACTTTCCAAAAGTTACTTATCTTCATAACTAGGGAAACTTAAAACATAAGAAATGGGTGAGCTTAAAAAATCAATAAGGGAAAACATATCAACATTTCATAAATGGTTAAATCATAATAATATGAGAAAACAAGGTAATGGGAGAAATTTATTATTAAAAATAACATGGAATAATAAGAATTGTTCATAAGTCTTGATAGAAGGATTTAATATCAAATAACTAAACATATAACATAGAAAAAATATGCATAATCATGAGACATTAAACATGATTCAAGGAGCATAATCATAGGCACATGATTATTAAATAAGCATGTGGCATAAACATAATAATTTAAACCATATTTCAAGGATACCCACCAATAGATCCATCACATATTAGGCTTGGTTTAACCACCCATGTACCTTCTTGGGATTAAGATAATCCTCTCAAGTACCCTTGGGATTGGGATAAATCCTCCCATGTACCCCCTTTGTCTTGGGATAAATTATCCCATATACCCTTTGGATTATTATAAAACCTCTTTTGTACCCTTTTGGCTTGGGATAAATCGTACCATGTACCCTTTGGAAAGATACAAATCCTCTTGTGTACCCTTTGTCTTGGAATAAATCCTCTCATATACCCTTTAGCCTTGGATAAATCCTCTAATGTACCCTTTTGAGCTCATGAGACATAAAATTAAACCAAAACGTTATAGGGTGACTAAAATGCATGGTCGATTGTCGCCTATCGACCAGTCAAGGTTCTAGTGCTCTGCTAATGTGTATAGCAGCACTCGGGTCGAATCCTCGGCGATGATACTTCTTAATAGTCGTTTGTTCTTAGTTGATTGTATTTTGATTGGGGGATTTGTTTGCAGAGCTTAAATGAAATGATTTATTGATTAAGATTGATTTAAAAATTTGATAAATATTGGGGTGAGTTCATCATTAGGTAGTTAAGCTTGTGATATCCTTGATCTTTGCTTTATATTGCATTTAAATTAACACACATGTCACAAGTTGACGTTGATTGGAATTCCTAAGTGTTAAGGATTTAATCCAAGCCTTAAATCAACTTAGGGTTCTAATCTTGATCATATATTGTTTATGGTAGTATATTTATGGTTCCAATAATCAATGGAAACCACACGTTAAACAAAACATTTCATTAATCCATGACATGCTAAGTCCAACATACACAATGTTAATTCAACGAATACTCATCGAGCAAAAGCTCTCAATATCTTAACATACCTAAATTATAAATCCCCACAATGAGAGATTTACTCAGCAATTAAGATGGTTATTAATTTGGTAATATATTTTTATGGTGATGAATTATAAATAAAAGAAAAAGAATAGGACAAGATAATAGTAGTGTGCCGAACACACACACAAACGATGAAGAAATTGTTAAATATAGAATTTAGATTGAATGAGGAAGAAAAATAATTGAATGGATTTAAACTTGATTTAGGATATTTTAATAAAATTAATATTAAACTACAGAAGGTGGGTGAGAGTAGGATATATTGAAGAAGAAACATTCATTAAAAAAGAATTACAAAACAAACACTTACAAGATTTCAAATGAAAAAGAACACAAAAGTAAATGAAATGAAAGAGAGGAGGAAGGGTATCTCAAGTGAAAACTTGATTTTTTTTTCATGTCCTCCCATCCCTTTGGAATAGCCTTTGTCATACCAATTGATCATCCTCTATTCTGAAATGCCAACCCTTTTGAAAGGAGAGGAGGGGATGTATTAATAGCCCAAGGTGGTGGACTGTTTGCATTCCAGAATTACCCCTCCACTTTGCTTGCCAATTTGGACATTCATACATCCGAATCATGAAATATCTTCTTCTTCAAAGTTGTATATATTAAATTCCTCTGTCTAATTTGAAAATTTGGGGTCCATTGGACTTACGGAGAAAAGGTTATGGTGGTTTTACTAAACAATTATGATCTATCCATTTCAATCCAGACTTTTTCAAGGACCGTATTGTGAATGGGTTTTGGAATAGGAAGGTGCCCTAAAATAAAAATTATTTATTCAAAAGAGTTTTCTGGAAATATCTCCTATTTCACACTGAAAAAGATTAGCTATAATGGATGTCTATATCAGGAGAAATGTCAATATTTGTGTGATGCTTTTATTTCTCGTCCAGAATGGTGGGTTGGATTCCAATGCATCATTTGGGCCCATTTTTGTTATTATTAGGACTTGAAAGTTTTATCATGGAATCCTTAAATCTTCCCCCTAACTATGGTGGAGAATAATGTAATTTGGACTTCTTTATTTATCCCAGTAAATCAATCTTCATGAATAGTCCAGTTTCTTCACAGATTCTCTGGTCTTGTTTGTGAGGACCATATGACCCTTCAAATGGAAAAATTGGATCATGGTACCTTCTAATGAAATGTTTTATATTTAAATTATAATAATAAAAAACAAGAACCATACAATTTGGATCAGTATAGTGATTGTTATTTTTAGAACAGTAAACTGACTCAATTGGACTACTTCTAAAAATGCTCAAAAATTATACTTAATATTAAAACATAAATATATCACACAAATTATGCACATTTCATATAAAATCAGTAAAGGGAGTATATAATACATCATTAAAATATTAATAACATCAACTCCCCCACACTTAGTATTGTGCATGTCCTCATGTGCAACAAATATAAAAAATGACAAAATATTTTTCACTCACCAACAAATATTAAAATTTTGTTTTCTCCAATCAGGGGAGGTTTAGACTATTTCACTTATCTATTTAGAATTCCACCACAAGTTGTTACAGAAACAATGTTCCAAAACTAATTCATTTTTTCATGCTCAAATTTAGAAATGGAAAATGTGGACACTCAAAACTCACACCTCTCAAGATGATAAAATTCATTTGTGGAGGTTCACTCTTTCACCAACCAAAAGTGAAAATCTTAGAGTTTGAAAGAGCTATCAGCTTACAATACCTATCCAAAGTGCAAAATAATCAAGAGGTATTTTTAAGGGGTTTTTCTGTGGCTATGGGACGGTAGGAATATAATGTCCAAGAGAGAGAAGAAGATGGTTAAAACACAAATATGGAAAAAGAAATGCACATTTTTTTTTGAAATAAAACATGGAAGGAAATGAAAACACATATTTACAAGGGAAAGATTGCGTGAATAAAGACACAATAGAGGAATAAAATTTGAAGGTAATGAGAAGATGGAATATTTACAAAACTCAAAACTTCTCCCAATAAGATTATAATACAAGTGTTCTTTTTTTCTTTTTTTTCTATGTTTTTTCGAAAGTTGACCTTAAAATAGATCTCACACTCATATCCCAACCCATGTTTGATCTCCTCATGACACTAATTGTAATAGTTATAACAATATCAAAGGTTTAGGAAGAGTGATTTTTGACCTACCCAAGACACAACCCATTTTTTCATTTTTTTTTGATTTTTTTGTCATCATTTTTTTTGAACACTTGTCAATAACATTTACAAAATCACATAAATGGAAGTACATTACATTCCCCAAAACACACTAAATGAAAACCTCTCCCCCACACTAAAATGGATTCCTTCCCTCAAGAAGATGACAACTCGTTGAAAATCAATAATAGGGTACCCAAACAATGAAATCCATTCCCCCACACTTAAATTTCAAATAAATTATGCAAAGAAAATACATGTTGATATTGGGTGGGAAAAGGTATTGGGCTTGTGATTTGGCTATCAAGGAAAAGGTTTTCATAGGCTCGAAGGGTCTTTTAAAAGGAGGAGTAATGTATGGTTAATGGGAGGCTATTTAGCTATTATAATTCTCATGTGGTTCAGAAAAATGCCTCTATCATATTAATGCACACTAAAGTAGGAAATTCAGCTCGAAGGTCCACAAACTCAAGATTCACAAATAGAGGTGAATAAATACATTTTAAAAAGATGGTCATAGGTGGCCTTTGCATGAAAGCTAATGTTGGTTCTCACGGTTGGGAAAAATCATTTTCCAAATAAAAAATTTAGCATTCAAAATTTGTTGGTTTTGACACACTATTCTTTAACCAAAGTCATGATGAAAATACAAAATTTTTGAGATGAAAACATGCCTGTTGACTCCCCAAAAAGGTTGGACAAAATTTCAAAACTCAATGGTGAGTAAGTATGAATCTTGTTTTTTTATTATTATTATATTTTTTTGTTATGATTCATTTTTGTTTTTTTTTTGTTCTTAATAAATACACACTCACACAAAAGAGAAAGAGAAAAATAAAGGTTTTGAAAAATAAAGTGGTAAAAAAACGAAAGACATAGGAGGAGGAAGAAAGAGGTATAGGGAAGAAGATAGATAGAGAGAGAGTTAAAGGGAAAGAGGTGCCCCCTAGTTTGGATTTGGCGGGTCACCATCTCCATCTAGTGGTGGGTCGACTACAGAAGTTGGGGATCCAATGGAAGTCGATGTTGATCCTGGATTGTGCGTCCTATCATAGCGATGCTTTAACTAATTTTCATTAACAGTGAATGTCCTTTTGGAAGAGGGGTCTTGGACTTTCACTGCACCAAATGGGTAAACATTAGTAATAACAAAAGGACCTTCCCAACGGGAATTAAGCTTACCTGGGTGAAGAATAAATCGAGAGTTGAAAAGAAATACCTTTTCACCTTCATGGAATAACTTTATCAAGATGTTTTTTTCATGGAGTAACTTATCTTTTTCTTTGTATAGAGTGGAATTCTCATATGATTCAAATCGAAGCTCCTCTAGTTCAGCCAATTGCAACAATCTTTCTTCACTAGATTTTTCAAGATCAAAATTACAAGTTTTCACTGCCCAAAATTACTTATGTTTGATTTCAACTGGAAAATGACATTCTTTACCAAAAAATAGCCTAAAAGGAGACATCCCAATGGTTGTTTTATAGGAATTTCGATAATCCCAAAGTGCTTCACCAAGTCTTTCTAGCCAGTCTTTTCTAGTGGTTTTTACAATTCTCTCAAGCACTCTTTTCACTTCTCTATTAGAAAGTTCAGCCATGCCATTTGTTTGGGGGTGATATGAAGTTTAAGTTTTATGTACAACCCCATTCATTTTCAAAATAGATTTCATGGTTATATTACAGAAATGGGTTCCTAAGTCACTGATCAAGGCACGATGTGTGCCAAATCTATGGAAGATGTGTGTCTTTAGGAACTCACTAACAGTATGTGAATCATCCTTTCTAGTGGGTTTAGCCTCAACCCAATTAGAAACATAATCAATTGCAATAAGGATGTATGAGAATCCATTGGAAGGGGAAATGGTCCCATGAAATCGATACCCCAAACATCGAAGATCTCACAGAAAATTAAAGGATTTTGGGGCATTTCATTTCTTGTTGAAATTGTGCCAAACTTTTGGAAAGTGGGACACGATTTATAGAACTCATGTGAGTCCTTGAAGAGTGAATTCCAGAAGAATATAGAGTCTAGGACCTTTCGGGAGGTCCTTTGTGGTCCAAAGTGGCCACCACCAGGCATCGAGTGACATAATTATAAGATAGAGGAATGTTCATCTTCATCAACACATCTCATAATTACCATGTATACCCCAATTTTCCAAAGTTTATTTTCTTCCCAAAAATAGTGTTTTGAATCACTTTTCAACTTCATTTTCTGTTCTTTTGAAAAAAAAATCATGAAAAACACCAGAAACCAAGTAATTTATAATTGGAGAATACCATGGTATTTTTGGAGTGAGAGATGAAAGGTGCTCAGTGCGGAATTCAGGATCAATGATTTCAGAATGAGAAGAATTAGAAATTTTACTCAAGTGATCAGCCATAGGATTTTCTTTTCCTGGTCTATCTTTTATTTCAAGGTCAAACTCTTGGAGCATTAGGATCCATCTTATTAGCCTCGGTTTGGAATCACTTTTCTTGAGTAAGAACTTTATAGAATAATGATCTGTGAAGATTATGATTTTGGCACATAAGAGATAGGGCCGAAATTTATCTAAGGCAAAAACAACTGATAAAAGTTCTTTTTCAGTGACAGTGTAGTGAGATTGAGTTTCATCCAATGTTTTTTAGGCATAATAGATGACATGAGGAATCGTTTCTCTTATTTGACCAAGAAAAGCCCCAACAGCTCTATCAGAAGCATCACACATCAATTAAAAGGGTAAGGACCAATCTAGGGGTTGGATTATTGGGGTGGATGTTAGATCAGTCTTGAGTTCAATGAAGGATCTCTTGAAAAATGCATCGAAATAGAAAGTGACATCATTTTTTAGTAACCAAGTGAGTGGGAGGGAAATCCTACTGAAGTTATGGATGAATCTCCGATAGAAACTAGCATGACCGAGGAATGAATGGATGTCTTGAATAGAAGTGGGTTTAGGAAGTGATTGGATCACTTCAATCTTGGCAGGAATAACTTCAATACCATCTTTTGAAACTATGTGCCTAATAACAATCCCATTTTCAACCATGAAGTGACATTTTTCAAAATTTAACACAAGGTTACACTTGACACGCTTTTGAAGGACTAGAGAGAGTGAATTCAAGCACGATTCAAATGACTCACCATAAATGGTAAAGTCATCCATGAAGACTTTCATGCAATGTTCAATGAATTCAGAAACAATACTCATCATACACCTCTGGAATGTTTCAGGAGAATTACAAAGGCCAAAAGGCATTCTCCTATATGCATATGTTCTAAAGGGGCATGTGAAAGTAGTATTTTCTTAGTCCAGATGTGCAATTGGGATTTGGAAATAGCTGGTGTATCCATCAAGAAAGCAATAGTGTGACTTTCTGGCTAATCTTTCTAGCATTTGATCAAGGAATGGAAGAGGGTAGTGATCTTTTCTTATTTCATTATTCAATTTCCTATAGTCAATGCACACATTCCATTTGTTTTTCACTCGAGTTGTGACTACCTCTCCCTGTTCATTTGTGACAACAGCTATCCCACCCTTCTTAGGTACAACTTGAATTGGACTAACCCATTCACTATTAGAAATTGGGTAGATAATACCAGCTTGAAGAAGCTTGGTGATCTCATCCCTAACTAACTCAAGTATGAGTGGTTTGAGTATTCTTTGTGGTTATCTAATTGGTTTGGATGATTTCTCAATATGGATGTGATTCATGCAAAGGGCAGGGTTGATTCCTGGTATGTCATCTAGGGTCCACCCTAAGGCCTTTTTTTCTCCAACACTTGAACAATTTTGGACTCCTCAGTTTCAGTAAGTGAAGAATAGATAATGATAGGATAAGAGTGATCATAAAAAATGGATGTATATTTCAAGTGTTTAGGAAGAGGTTTTAGATCAGTATCATCTTTTATTTTTGGGTTAGAAAATTCGGGAATGGAGGAAGGGACTTCAATTGCATCAGATTCATTATCCCTAATACTTTCCAAGGTGGAGCAGTAGAGATTAGAGTTGATGTGGTATTCAAGATAGTTTTCAAGTTCCTCTAGATTGATGGAGTCTATTAATGATAGGTCCACATCTACTTCACCATTTATGACTTGGTTAATCATGGTGAAACTTTCACAAGATCCTTTGTCATTAGAACATAAAGAACATGGTGGATTGGGGTTCGATTGACACTTATAGGTGTCCTCAGAAGCATGGATTGAGAATGCAAAGTGATCCTCAGATGGGTATCGCATGGATTGGAAAATGTTGAACTTGACCAGTTGGTTACTGAATTCCATGGATAAGATGCCTGAATGGACATCAATATTGGTTCTCACAGTCATGAGGAATTGTCTTCCTATAATTAAGGGATATCGAGAAGAGTTCGTCTCACCTTCCATGTCAAGGATATAGAAATCATCAGGGAAGATAAGATCATTTACTCGGACAAGGACATCCTCAATTATTCCCTTGGGACTGGATATGATTCGATTGGCTAATTGAATAACAACACCTTTTGGATGTAAGGGACCTAGACCAAGGTTGGAGAATATGGATTTGGGCATGACATTAATTGAGGCTCCTAGGTCTATGAGTGCATCATCAAAGTTGGAACTTCCAATTTGGCATGGAACCGTAAAGGTCCCTAGATCTTTGCACTTTATGGGAATAGACTGCTAGGTGGAAACATTTTCGAAGGTCCTAAGTTGCCTCTTGTGGGTTCACAATTCCTTAAGAAACTTGGCATACTTAAGAATTTTTTTGATGGCATATAATAGTGGAATGTTGACTTCAACGCGTCTAAACATGTCAAGAATTTAAATATCAGGTTCAAATGACTTCTTTAGCTTAGAGACAGCTTGTGGAAAAGGAATTGGATTCCTAAGTGGAATGGAAGGACGTGAGGGAATGGCTTTAGAATCCATTTCAAGTTTCTTTTTCTTTTCATTTTCTAGGTCAAAATTTAAAGGAGGGTTGGATGACTTATCTTGAGGCATAGAAATTTTCTTTCTCGATCTAAGTTCAATTGCACTTAAATTACCCTTGAGTTTGGGTAATAGTTGAGCTGGAAGTTGTGAAGAATTGGATGGTTGCTGCTGACTAAGGTAGGATGCAAGTTAACCGATTTGGGTTTCAATGTTCTTGAGGCTAGAACGGGTGAAAGAGGCGATATCTTCCACTACACTTTCCCATGGTTGCTTAGAAGAAGAGGCTTGTCCCGAATTGGGATTACCTTGATTTTGGTTCTTAGGAAAGTGATTGTATTGGTTTTGGAATTGAGAAGGATCACTAGGATAATGTAATCCAGGAGGAGGATTGTTCCTTTGAGGTTGAGGAAGAAAAGGATAAGGTTGTTGGAAGTTACCAACACCTTGACCATGTTAAAACTGTTTTGGGATTTGAGGAGGGAATTTAGGGGGATGAGATATGGGATTACCATACCTAAGGTCTTGGTGATAGGAAGAAGAGAAAGGCCCGGAGTGAGGTTGGTTGAAGTTTCTAACAAACTGACCTGATAGTTGAGGGTTGGTGTTCTGCTGAGCATATGCTGCATTGAGCTCCATTGGTCTAGATGAATCGGATTGATCCTCTTGAAGTTGTGGAAATGTGCCAGTTGGATGAGATGGAGAGTTTCAGATACCACAGTTTTTTATAGGTCCAGGAAACATTGATTGTGGAGAAGATGAGGTTGGGGATTTGGATGCCACAGCTAGTTGCCTCACAAGACCTGTAAGTTCACTCATCCACTCGGTCATCTTGTTCGGCTCAATTGATTGATTATCTTGGGATTGTTTTACTTGAGCATGTGCTCGAGTATGGAATTTTTGTGTGTTTTCAGCCATGTTACTTATGAGATCACTTGCTGCTATAGGAGTTTTATCAACAAGAGCACTGCCACTTGCGGCATCAATGAGAGTTATCTTCATAGCCAATAACCCCTCATAGAAGTATTGGATCAAGAGTTGATCAGGGATTTGGTGATTTGGGTAGGTTTCAACAAGATTTTTGAACCTATCTCGGTATTCATGTAGTGATTCACTTGGGAACTGACTGATACCACTTATTTCCTTTCGGATAGAAGCAGTACGAGAAGCAGGAAAGAATTTCTCTAAGAAGAGTCGCTTCATTTCATTCCATGTGGTTATGGAACCAAGAGGTAGGTAGTAAAGACATGACTTAGAAGTGTCAGATAGAGATAAAGGGAATGCTCAAAGTTTGATTTGTTCTTCAGAAACCCCTTGAGGCTTTATGGTAGATCACACTACTTGAAACTCTTTAAGGTGGAGATGTGGATCCTCACCGGCTAGCCTGTGGAAATGAGGGAGCAGATGAATCAAAACCGATTTGAGTTCAAAATCAGCCTCTATGTTTGGATATTGAATACCAAGGGGTTGGTAATTCATATCATGGTTAGCGAGTTATTTAAGTTTTTCTTCCCTAAGATTAGCCGTATCTAATTCAACTGGTTGGACAAGGACCAGTTCTTGAATGAGCTGATTATCTCTTAAGTTCCTCCTAAGTTGTCAAAGAGTTCGCTCAATTTCAGGTTCAAACAAATCTGAGGGATTGTTTGGAAGGCTACGGGGTATTTAAGATAGATTTTGGAAGAAAGAGGAAGACAGTTTTTTCTTTTTATTTTTTCAGTTTATGATTTTTATGAGAAGATGGGTTTTTCTTTGTGTTTTTTTTCAATTTTTTTTAAATTTTGTTTTTCTATTTGGTTATTTATTACAATAACCAGAAACTAATGAATACTTAAAGAATCATCCCCGGAAACGGTGCCATTTGAAATGCACGGCTAATTGTCGCCTATCGACCGGTCAAGGTTCTGGTGCTCTACTAATTTGTATAGCAGCACTCGGGTCGAATCCTCGGCGATGATACTTATTAATAGTCGTTTGTTCTTAGTTGATTTTATTTTGATTGGGGTTTTTTTTTGCAGAGCTTAAATGAAATGATTTATTGATTAAGATTGATTTAACAATTTGACAAATATCGGGGTGAGTTTATCATTAGGTAGTTAAGCTTGTGATATCCTTGAGCTTTGCTTTATATTTCATTTAAATTAACACCCATGTCACAAGTTGACGTTGATTGGAATTTCTAAGTGTTAAGGCTTTAATCCAAGCCTTAACTTAACTTAGGGTTCTAATCTTGATCATATCTTGTCTATGGTAGTATATTTATGGTTCCAATAATCCATGGAAACCACACGTTAAAAAAACAAGTCATTAATCCATGACATGCTAAGTCCAACATACACAATGTTAATTCAACAAATACTCATCGAGCAAAAGATCTCAATCGCTTAAAATACCTAAATTATAACTCCCCCCAATGATATATTTACTCAGTCATTAATATGGTTATTAATCTGGTAATATATGTTTATGGTGATGAATTATAAAGAGAATAAAAAGAAAGGTACAAGATAAGAGTAGTGCGCCGAACACACACACAAACGATGAAGAAATTGTTAAATATAGAATTTAGATTGAATGAGGAAGAAAAATAATAGAATGGATTTAAACTTTATTTAGTATATTTTAAGAACATTAATATTAAACTACAGAAGGTGGGTGAGAGTAAGATATATTGAAGAAGAAACATTCATTAAAAAAGAATTACAAAACAAACACTTACAAGATTTCAAATGAAAAAGAACACAAAAGTAAATGAAATGAAAGAGAGGAGGAAGGGTATATCAAGTGAAAACTTGATTTTTTTCATTTCCTCCCAGGCCTTTGGAAGAGCCTTTGTCATACCAATTGATCATCCTCTATTCTTAAATGCCAACCCTTTTGAAAGGAGAGGAGGGGATGTATTAATAGCACAAGGTGGTGGACTGTTTGCATTCCAGAATTACCCCTCCACTTGGCTCGCCGATTTACACATTCATACAGCCTAATAATGAAATATATTCTTCTTAAAAGTTGTATATATTAAAGTCCTCTGTCAAATGTGAAAATTTGGGGTCCATTGGACTTACGGAGAAAAGGTTATGGCGGTTTTACTAAACAATTATGATCTGTCCATTTCAATCCAGACTTTATCAAGGACCGTATTGTGAATGGGTTTTGGAATAGGAAGGTGCACTAAAATAAAAAATGTTTCTTAAAAAGAGTTTTCTGGAAATATATCCTATTTCACACTGAAAAATATCAGCTATAATGGATGTCTACATCAGGAGAAATGTCAATATTTGTGTGATGCTTTTATTTCTCATCCATAATGGTGGGTTGGATTTCAATGCATCATTTGGGACCATTTTTGTTATTATTAGGCCTTGAAAGTTTTATAATGGACTCCTTAAATTGTCCCCCGAACTATGGTGGAGAATAATGGAATTTGGACTACTGTATTTTTTCCAGTAAATCAATCTTCATGAATAGTTTAGTTTCTTCACATATTCTTTGGCCTTGTTTGTGAGGACCATATGACCCTTCAAATGGAATAATTGGCTCATGGTACCTTCTAATGAAATGTTTTATATTTAAATTAGAATCATACAAAAAAAATAAAAACACAATTTCGATCAGTATAGTGATATTTATTATTAAAACAGTAAAATGACTCAATTGCACTACTTCTAAAAATGCTCAAAAATTATACTTAATATTAAAACATTAATATTTCACACAAATTATGCACATTTCATATAAAATTAGTAAAGGGAGTATATAATAAGTCATGAAAATATTAATAACATTAGTGACATAGGACCCCACCCATCATCATCTATACATATGCCCACCACTTAAAACAAACCATAAGCATATCTTAATAAACCCATGGGAAAAAATGGGTTTCTTAAACTTTTCAAAAACATCACATAACGTAAGTATAAAATATCATAGGATATCAAAAATCTAATTTTCTAAAAGGATTCATGTCATAATAAAATTTATAGGATTCTAAAAAAACTACTTTATGAGAGATAACACTTTGAGGAAAAGTAGAAGTCAAAATAAAAAAGTTTTCAAAAAACATTTTAGACATTGTTATAAAAGGTGATGTTCAAATTAGTTTCAAAAAAATTAGAAGGAAATATAAGACTTTATAAAAACATATTGTAAAGAGTTACAGATAAAAGATCCTTGAAAATATATAAATGTTACCAAAAAAATGTGGATAATAAGATAAAACATTTGATTTTTAAATAATGGAAAACTGATGCACCCGGTTTGTGTATTCATTTTCATATACTATATTGAAAAATAAGAACAAGTTTTCAGAAATTACCTACTAGTTAGGGAACAAATACTTTGATTTTGGTGATCTTTTTCATTTCTAAGAGGTTTATGGCCAAATACACAAAATGGGGAAAAACTAGAAAAAATTTACAACTACACAGTGTGTACTTATATACACGCTGTGTACTTTCAAGCTCAGACACGGGTTGACCAGGACAAGTACATGCCCAAGTAACCAGAAGCTGGTACACACCATGTTCACACTATACATGACATGTATACTATTCTAGAAGCAGTTGGTGGACGAGAAGAGTCTACACGCCCATGTGGTCGGCTGAAGGGTGCACGCCATGTTCTACTGATACACGCCGTGTATACATTTCTAGAAGCGGTTGGTGACCAAAAGTAGAAACAACATGTCATGTATGGAAGATCTACACGTCATGTACATCCACCTACCAGGTGGCGTCATGTTCCAAGTCAATGAAAGCTTGTAAGGCAGCCTACCAGCAGAGAAAACTGAGGCAAAAATGCATTGAAAAAAGTACATGGTGTGTACTTTGTCCACACGCCGTGTACTTATTTTTTATATAAAAGGATACCTTGGACTCCAGACCAAAGGATTAGTGTTTGGTAGTATTGTGTGGAGAAAAGGGTTGGAGTTCGTCGTCATACTACCGTAATTCCACCGTCTACTGAAGAATCATTTCCACCTCTAAGTTCCAAGCATGATCACATCAGGCATCAAGAGTTTTGTGTTTATTTTCTTCTCCATGTGTAACTAATCACCCAATGTGTTGGGGTTGTGAGAGATGTTGAGTTGTAATTTGAATTAAGTTTCTATGAATGTGTTTTTTTGATTAGTCACTTCTTATTCTTCTTAAATCGCTTCA
The DNA here is from genome assembly GCA_963277665.1 of Viscum album. NCBI lineage: Eukaryota > Viridiplantae > Streptophyta > Magnoliopsida > Santalales > Viscaceae > Viscum > Viscum album. The sequence continues at coordinate 1,999,649,292 of OY728151.1, forward strand.
TATTATCACTAGAAATTTTGTACTGGACCAAGGGTATAATTTTCAGGGATTCAAAAGAAGAATACCGAAGAATAATTTCATGAAAATTGAAAGTATAAATCGACTCAAAAAGGACTAATCCAAATAAAGATCTTTTAAACACTAACTATCGGACCAAGGAGTTAGTTTCTTCAGCTCTAGATATAAAGTTTACCAGACCAAGGGAACTTTATTACAAATTGAACCTAGAGTGTTGGGTAATCATGAACAACACAACCTCATAAGCAATTTGATTTAATAAAAAACTTCTCATTAATCCACAACCCCAATGCACGTCTCTCTTTATCTATATCAAAATAAATTTTCTTGTATTTACTTTTATCATGTTATGTAATTTGTTAAAAGAAACTTAAAACCAATTGTTCTTTTTATCCAAACAACAACAATCAACTCTAAATTCAGAAAACTTCATTAAAAAAAATACAAACTAAGTTAAGCAAGATAAAAATAACTCATTTTTTCCTGTGGATCGACCCCTTACTGGTGTTATACTTGTTATGGTAAAAATAATTTGTGACACCGATAATATACCTTCAGTGAAACGACTCACCAAATTTTGGCGTTGTTTCCATGGAAGCCCAGAGTTAATTTTATTCATGTTTTAATTATGTTTGTATCAAATTTTAGTGAAAATAAAAATCATAAATTCACAAAAATTTCTTTCTATTCTCATTTCTGTTTATCTTTATTTTTTCTCATTTATTCATGGTGTTTTGTTTTGTTTTGTGCAGGCCTTTAGGTGTATGAGCGGTCACCTCACACGTTCCAAGAACACTGAGTCATCAGGGTTTTTCCCAACTGACCTAGAGATCAAAAAAACGTTTTTGAGGTGCCAATGAGCACTAATGGTAGAACACAACCAAAACACTCCAATGGCACAGAATGATGAAGGCAATACAGATTTTGTCCAAGGATCTGGATAGCAGTTAAGACCGGATGAAAACCGAAACCAGCAAGCTCCACAAGTTCCAGAATACCATCTGGAGCAGCTTCAACAATTCCAACCAGAGAAGATGCCATATTTCAACCAAGTTCAGGGGTCGTTCTACGCTCCTTAGGACCAACAATTCATGCCAGTTCCCCTTCCTCAACAACCACCTCCACGCTGTACTCTCATAGAGTATGGCCTACCATCAATCTACAGAGCTAATACGGGCATCGTCCATCCACTAGTGCAGGGCCAACACTTCGAGATCAAGCCTGCTATCATGCAGTTGATCCAGAACACTATTCAATTCAGCGGCCTGCCCAGCAAGGATTTCAATGCCCATCTCTCCAATTTTCTAGAGGTCTGCGACACATTCCACTACCACAGAGTGTCTACAAACACCATCTATCTTTGCCTCTTCCCCTTCTCTCTAAGGGATAAGTAGGAAGACTAGATAAAAGGATTGCCACAACAATCCATCCTCACCTGGGAGGAGCTAGCCTATGCATTCCTATCCAAATACTTCCCACCCTCAAAGACGGTGACTATACGGAACGAAATACAAAACTTACAATAGCATGGTGCTGAATCATTGTACGAATCATGGGAGCACTTCAAAGAGATGTTGCGAAAATTCCCACATCACGGACTTCCACTTTGGATGTAGGTCCAAACCTTCTATGTAGGTTTGAAAACTAATACCAAGTCTGTGGTGGATGCTACTGCTGAAGGTACGGTATTGAGGAAGACCCAAAAAGAACTCTTCGAACTACTGGAGGATATTTCTGCCAACAGCTTCCAGTGGCATTCCGAGCGGGGCACACAGAAACGAGGTATGCATAACATTTATTCCACGACCATGATCACTGCCCAGTTAGATATTGTGTTCAAGAAGATTGACATGCTCAATCTGAAGGGTGCATCCCAAGTACATGCTTCAAACCATCCGGTGTGTAGCGAATGTGGTGATAACCATATCATGGGAGATTGATCGGGTTCTACTGGAGGCCCTTCAATGAGCGAGGTAAGTTATGTTGCACAAAATAGAGGGCCCAACCAGTACCAGCAGTACTAGAACCTGGAATGGCGTGATCAACAGAATTCTGGCTGGGGCCAACAACAGTAGAATCTTCTGCCTCAGTGACCGCCCGCCTTCAACCAGCCTCCTTATTAGAACCAATACCAGAGGCCAAAATAGCCCCAACAGATATCTTATCAACCTAAAGGGTATCATAACCCTCTCCCACAATATCCACGACAGCCACCACCTCCACCATCTCAACAACCACCTCATCAGAAGAACACCTCAAGGTTAGAGGACCTCATGACCAAATTTATATCTACTGCTGAGACCAAGTTCCAAAATCAAGAGGCTTCAATTCGAGGCCTGGAGAACTAGATTGTCCAATTATAAAACCAACTCTCGAGAAGGAAACCTGGTACTCTACCGGGAAACACAGAGAAGAACCTAAGGGAGGAGGACCATGATGTCATGCTCCGGAGTGGAAAAGAGATCCAAAAAAACCAACCAGCACAGTCAAGTGCATCCACACCCCCTGTTGATGAAGAAGGTACCAATACCTACCCCTACTAATACAAAATTCCACAGAAGGAGGCTTCGAAAAATAAAGGGAAGGAGGTTGTCAAACCCTTTGAGCCTGCCTTACCCTTCCCATAGATATTAAAGCAAAGAAATTTGGACCACCAGTTCAACAAATTCATGAACGTGTTCAAGAAGCTACACATAAATATTCCATTTGTAGAGGCACTGACGTATATTCCCACTTATGATAAATTAATGAAGGAAATACTCTCCAACATAAGAAATATGGAGGATCTGGGCACCATTTCCCTAACCAAGGAGTGTTCTATAGTCATCCAGCATTCAATTCCTCCCAAACTCCAGGATCTAGGTAGTTTCACTATTCCTTGTACCATTAGACTGTGGCAGTTTGGGAAGGCCCTCTGTGACTTAGGGGACAGCTTAAACCTCAGGCCCCTTTGAGTTTTCAAGAAGCTAGGGCTCAATGAATTGAATTATACCTGAGTATCCCTTCAACTTTTTGATCAGTCCATCAAACATCTGAAGGGACTACTGGAGGATGTGCTTGTCAAAGTGGGTAGGCTGATCCTCCCCACTAATTTCATCATCCTTGGCATGGAGGATGACCAGGAGGTACCTCTCATACATGGAAGACCTTTCTTGGAAACTGGGAAGGTATTAATCGATGTGCACCAAGAAGAGCTGATTTTCCACGTAGGAGATGAAAGTGTCTCCTACAATGTTCTCAAGGCTGTCAAACATGCATCATTGTCTGAACATGAGGATCGTTATGATATAACCACCATGGATGATCATTTGAGTGAAAGAGGGGATAATCTGGTATGTTCTTTTACTTCAGATAACTTTATTATTCTAGAAAGTCCATATGAAGAAGCGCCAAAATATTTGCAATTCCTAAAAGGCCAGGGCAGCCATTTTTGGAAACGTATGGTTTTTCCTGATAGTATGGAATGGGAAAAGGTGAAACCACTCGTACCTTAGATTTTGAAGGCACCTGAACTCAAACTAAAGTCGCTTCCATATTCTCTAAAGTATGGGTATTTGGGACTCAATCAAACTTTGTCTATCATACTTAACACGGAATTGTCACAAGAGTAGGAAGATTCACTTATTCAGGTTATGAAACAGCGGAAGCACACTATTGGGTGGACAATTTCTGATTTTAAGGGAATCAACCCTACCATTTTCACCTATAAGGTGATACTTGAAGAAGGTGACAAGAAATCTCAGCAACCACAGTGGCGCCTGAATCCCCCCATGAAGAAAGTTGTTAAAAAAGAGGTGATCAAATTGCTGGATGCAGGCATTATCTATCCCATCTTGGATATCACATGGGTAAGTCCCCTCAAAGTGGTACCCAAAAGGGGGGGTGTCACTGTGATTTCAAATGAAAAGAATGATATCATCCCTACATGCACTGTCACGGGATGGCGAGTCTGTGTGGATTATCGAAAGCTAAACAATGCCACAATTAAGGATCATTTCCCCCTTCCATTCATGGATCAAATTCTAGAGAGACTAGAAGGGCATAACTTCTATTGATTCCTCGATGGTTATTCAGACTATAACCAGATTTCCATTGCTCAAGAGGATCAGAAAAAGAGCACATTCACTTTCCCCTACGGTATGTTTTCTTACCAAAGGATGTCTTTTGGTATGAGAAATTCCCCTGCCACCTTCCAGTGTTGTATGTTTTCCATCTTCTATGATGGAAAAATAGATCCTGGAGGTATTCATGGATGATTTTTCCATTTACGATAAATCATTCGCCACTTGTTTACGTCACCTGGAGCTAGTTTTGGAATGATGTGAGAACACTAACCTAGTTTTGAACTGGTAAAAGTGTCATTTCATGGTACAAATTGGCATCATCCTCGGCCACAGAATCTCAGCAAAGGGTATAGAGGTGGACCTGGCGAAGATAGAAGTCATTTCACGACTACCTATTCTGACTTCTGTCAGAGCCATCCGCAGCTTCCTAGGGCATGCTGATTTCTACAGGCAGTTTGTTCGCGACTTCTCCAAAATATCCCAGCCCCTAACCAATATTCTAACCAAGGATTCCATATTTGTGTTTGATAAGACATACGCCAGATATTTTTGAGTATCTGAAGCAGTGCTTGGTGGAATATCCAGTTATGATTTCTCCCAACTGGGAAGAACCATTTGAGGTGATGTGTGATTCCAATGACTATGTAGTGGGAGCAGTCTTGGGCCAGTGTCTTGACCGGATTTTTTGACCTATATATTATGCCAACAAGATGCTCAATGAGGCTCGGATCAACTACACCACCATAGAAAAAGAGATTCTTGTAGTAGTTTTCAGATTTTACAGGTTTTGTTCTTACCTAGTGTTGTCTAAAGTTATTGTTTATACTAACCATGAAACACTAAAGTACCTACTGAACAAGAAATATGCAAATCCCCAACTGATCCATTGGGTACTCCTTTTACAAGAATTTGATCTAGAGATCCAAGACACAAAAGGGAGTGAGAATGTTGTTGCTGACCATATCTCTTTCCTCGAGCTGCCTCCTTTGGAGAAGGATAAAGATCAGGAGACTATGGAGGATTTTCCTAATGAGCACCTCTTTTCAGTTAATGAAACACCTAGACCATGGTATACTGATATTTCTAATTTTCTGGTTACAGGTGTTGTTCACCCTGACCTCTCCTTCCAGCAAAGGAAGCGATTTTTCTCTGATGTGAAAAGGTACTTATGGGAGAATCCTATGATATTCCAATATTGTGAAGATGGGGTGATCCATCGTTGCATCCCGGAGAATGATGTTCACGGTTTCCTAGAGTTCTATCATGCCTCAACAGTTGGAGGACATCATGGGCCTGATCGTACTCTTGCAAAGATCCTGCAATCTGGGTTTTTTTGGCCCACTTTGCATAAAGATGCTTGGGAATTTTTTTTCTATTGCGATCGGTGCCAGCGGACCAGTAATTTGGGATGTAGAGATGAGATGCCCCAACACACAATCCTGTAGGTTGAGATATTCGATGTCTGGGGCATAGATTTCATGGGTCTCCTTCCCCCATCTTTTGGGAACACTTACATCCTAGTCTGTGTCGACTACATCTCCAAATGGGTGGAAGCCACTGCTACATCACACGACATAGCCAAGGTAGTCATGAGCTTTTTAAAGAAAAATATTTTTAGCAGGTTTGGAGTTCCGAGAGTACTGATCAGCGATAGAGGGACCCACTTCAACAACACACTGATTAGAGGAATACGGTCAAAGTATGGAGTAAATCATCAAATGGGGACACCATATCATCCCTAGTACAGTGGAAAAGTTGATCTCTCCAACCGTGAGCTCAAGCAGATCCTAGAGAAAACAGTGAACAATTCGAGGAAAGACTGGTCCAAGAAGTTAGATGATGCTTTGTGGGAATATCGGACTGCTTTCAAAACACCACTGGGAATGTCCCCATTCCACCTCATCTATGTAAAGCCCTGCCATCTGCCAGTGGAATTGGAACACAAAGCCTACTAGGTCATCAAGGCCCTAAACATTGATTTAAAGGTAGTTGAAGAAAAGTGAAAGTTCTAACTATAAGAACTTGATGAAATCGGATTAGAGGCATATGAGAATGACAAGTTGTACAAGGAGAAGATGATATCCATTCAAGACTGGATTATTTCACGAAAATCTTTCCAACCTGGTGATCAGGTACTTCTCTTTAAATCTCGTCTTCGCTTATTCCCAGGGAAGTTGAAGTCGCGATGGTCAGGACCATTCCATGTTTTATGAGTATTCCCTCATGGAGTGGTGGAAATTTCTAGAGAGGATGGTCAACCATTAAAGTTGAACGGACAAACGGTTGAAGTCTTACCATCACATAGACAAAACAGTGGTAACATTGTCCACCATACAGCTCAGGTAAGATAAGGTAAGTAGGTCGAGCCAACGACCTAAAACAAAGGCACTTCCTGGGAGGCAAACCAGAGGATACACACCGTGTACCACCTATATACACGACATGTACTTTTCTATTTTAATTTTTATAGCTATTATAACTATTTATATTAATAAAATACATAAACATGGATAATGTCGGTGCTGATGGTAAGGTCATTGGAGTTTATCTGAGCTGACACCGGTTCGAATTCTCCCGACCTATCTTCGGCACGAGATTCCTCATTTTTCTTTTCATATTTTCTTACACGGCGTGTGTAGTAAATTATATATATATATATATATATATTCTTATAATAAACCCCATGATGATGATGGATCAGTTGGCCAAGATCGTAATCCGGTTCCAAAAGACCTGGGTTCGAATCCTGACAACCGCCCCATTTCCATAATTTACCCTTTTAATAAAACCACACGGTGTGTCTTTTGATATACGTCATGTGTGCCATATTTTTCCTTAATAAATTAAAAACTTTTTCATATAAAGTAATTCATGCGGGTAAAGTTGGAAGATTGGCAAAGTCTTGGCCCTGGATCCAAAAGACCCGGGTTCGACCTCAGCTAATCTCCCTGCTCCATCCCCTTCTTATATAATTAAAAACCACACGCCGTACATTTATTTCTTCCCATGTAGTATAGGTTGTATAGATTAAATATATATAAAAGATAAATATGGGCAGTAGTACAACCTTCACTCCAGTGGTTGAGGGTTTCCGTTCGGAATGGCCGGTCACTGGTTCGAACCTCACTCCAAGCACCAGACCAAAGGTTGCACTTCTCTTTTTCCAATTTTTAAACACATGTCGTGTATTTTCCCACTACATTACATGTATAGTTTTTTTAAAAATATATATATATATATATCCATTTTTATTATCCTTTTATTAATATTAATTATTATATAGTTTACTATAATAATTATATATATATATATATATCTGTGTGTGTGTGTGTGTGTTTTTAAAAAAATTTGAGATACACGACATGTAGGCTGGATGTACACGCCGTGTACCTCGACTATATAACCTGCGGTCACCCGGCTTCAGGTCGTATCGTGCAGAGTCCCCTTCTTCCCATTTTCTTCCCCTGTATGATACCCGAACCCCCTTAGCTCAAATCTGTCGATTCTGGGCGTTTCGGGTTCAGATTTCTCTTGCATTGCGATCCTTGGTCCAGGTACGCCCTTCTAAATCCTCTCTTTCAATTTATTAGAACCATTTAGGGTGATTTTGGGATCATATGACCATTCGGCTTCTACTGTACATAGACACGATATAAAGAACACACGCTGTGTACTTTTATACATGGCCACAAACTAAAATGCTTCACAATTTTAATATACACGGTGTGTATGTTCGGTACACACCGTGTACCTTTCCCCATCGTGCCCAAGTATCTTTTTGCACACAGACTCACACACTATTTTCATCAACACGACGTGTGTGTTCGGTACAAGTTGTGTATGACATTTATTTTGGCCCATCCATGTGTACCACTTCACACAGACTCACACACCATGTTCACATACACGACGTGTGTGTTCAGTACACGTCGTGTATGCCATTTCCTTCGACCAGCCCGTGTCTAGCCCCCCACACGACCATGTTCCTCTGGTGATGAACACGTCATGTATGATCCGTACACGGCGTGTCCTTTATTATTAGAATTGTTAAAATCTTGGTAGTGTATTTACAAATACACGACCATGTCCACTTTGCATGAACACGACGTGTATGTTTGGTACACACTATGTACCCTTTTATGGTCTATCTGCTACTCCCTCAGTGTGTTTATCCAGAGAAAACGGGATTCTACCCAACTTTCACTACACGCTGCGTACTCTAGATGTACATGCCGTGTAATTTTATTTTTCACTTTTCTCACATTTTATTTGTTTTATTTTCATTTATTTTTCTTTTTTTTTCTCTCTCTTTCAGGTTTTGGAAGACCGAGATACTTCCCGTGGGAAGCGGCCCGCATCTTCCACTGAGGGCGAGAGGCCCATTTATCATCAGATACGACTCCGACCTGTGACGCAGCCCGACCCAGACGCTCTGGTATACGAGCTCCCTATGTTGGCCACCCTTCCACCCCTCACTCCCTCCACTGAGGCTTGTCCGAGCACCATCATTTCTTCCCTCCCAGCTGCCACTCCACCTAAGGTCTCCTCCTTTGCAGCTAGCCCCTCTTCGACCACTTCATCCAACGAGCCTCTATCTACATCAGTAGATCCACCCCCAAAGCTAGCTCCTACTACTATACCTCCACCTGGGCCGGGACCTACAGGTGTTCCCTAACCATGCATGGTGTTCTCGGTCACCGACTTGGCGGATGACAGGATCCGGCGCTTCTCTCACTACTCCATTCCGTTGAGTGGTCGCTACCTCGACAACAGCATTCTACAGTATCTCGGTATCTGGGGTGAGTTGGAGGATCTTCTTGGACATACTCCCTTAATTTCGATCTTCCAGTTCATCACTCATATTTTTTGGGATTTATTTTTGGAGTTCCCTGCCTTGTTCATGTTTGATGGAGCTGAGTACCAGGATACACTCGGTGATGCGGTACCCATGGTTCGGTTCCAGCTGGGCGGTCGGTGTTTTTCCCTTACCATGACCGAGTTCAGCTAAGGGTGCAGTTTCTACCCCCATCCCATCACCCCACCCCCTATTTCTACCATGACCATGCTCGAGCGCTCTGAGCTCATTGCTATGTGGTGGGATATTTTTGTGGCTAACCACCGATATGCCCCTACCTCCCAAAAGAGTACCCTTATAGCCGAACCTATCCTTCGCTTCACTCACCGGTGCTTTAGCGCCATCCTTTTCCCCCACCATGAGGATATGGGGGTCGTGAACAGTCGTGACATGGATCTACGTGCCTATGTCATCCAGTAGGACTACTCGGACCTCCCTTACCTTGTTGCCTCGTACTTCAATGCCATGTTTATCGGCCGTCAGGGCAACTTGAATGGTGGGTTTTATGCCACTCGCCTTTCCCACTATCTCGGGGTTTTTGAGCCTTCTCTTCCACATGACTTGTTGGGTTCCCCTCAGTAGATGGACTATCTCATGATTATTCGCATGGGATTGGTCTAGAAGTAGGGGTGCCTACGTCCTTGCCCAGGCTCAACCCCACCCACCTGCTGACCCTCCTGCACCTGTCAATGCCCCTCCTCCTCCTTCCCCACCCCCTCCAGCTTCACCACCCCACCCCCCTTATATTGACCCCACTTCTTCTATCCTTCCTTCTTCTATACCACCACCATCCCCACCTACCCCCACACCCTTGGTCGGTCTTTCCCTTTCCCTCCGCCTCGATACGATGGAGCAGCACTTGGTTCATATCGACAGCCACCAGGACCACCTGGAGCAGATGTTGTAGCTTATTTTTCATCATCTTGGTATTCCACTACCCCCACCACCTGCCTCTTCCTCGATTCCTGGCCCTTCTTCTACAACTCCACCACTATTTCCTTTGCTGGCCATGGATTCTGTTCTCCTATCTACATTAGGCCCAGCTGCTGCTACGACTGATACCACCACTGTTACCAGTCCAGGGTGGATGTCGAGCTTCTCATTCCTAGTCCAGCACCTGTGGCTTCTACTTCTACGGCTTCCCTTCCGGGTGTATATTCTGCGCCTCCAGCTTCCACGGCTCCTAAGCCTTCTCTCCTGGCTGGTTCTATACTGGATGATGCCTCTTCTGAGGCGACCCCCTGACTAGTTTTTGGGATACTTGTTTTTCATTGTATATATTTTTTTTTGATATCCTATGCTTGTGTTTGTTATGGATGCTTGTATTTTTCTCTTTCTTTCCCCCCTCATAGGTACTTTGGCACGTTTTGGGCTGCACTATCTCATCACATTCTGTTTTTCTTCACCTAGACACGAGGGGAGTATTCTTTTTCCATTGTTTACTTTTCTTTCTTAGTTTAGTTCTTTCATTACTTCCCCTTGGTCTGGTCTACTATTGTGTCCCCACCTTACCTTATTCCTCTTTTTGGGAACTTGGTGGACCACGTGCGTTATTAAGTATGCGGGGGGAGTCTCTCGACCTCTCTAGTCTTTTCCCTTTTCAGATTATAGGAGACATCATTATTAGAAGATATATTTGACAATGTGAAGATATTTTTGGTTAATCATATTTGTAAATAAAAAAGGCTAAAAGGGGAAATTTTTAGCAATTACATGCTTATTTTGGTTCTTAAAGTATTCTAAAATGATTGCTGATATAATTTAAATTGAAACTTGTAATTATTGGATAATTACATCGATTAGACTAATCAATTATTTTCAATTCATGACCTGGTTGTCTCTTTATTTGTTTTTCCCACTCCCGAGAGGTATTCTAAACCCTTTATCATATTCTTTCTAATATCTTATTTCTTGGGAGATTCTTACAATATACATAACTACCAGAATTTGAAAGTTTTCTTCTCAAAACATGAAGAATTTTTGAATTACATTAAAATGATTGAGGCATTAGACTGTTTAAACCTCTTTATCTTGAGACCTAGCCTACATATTATCTTTTTAAATCCCCTAGAGACCATGAATAGCCTTTATAGGAATCCAAATTACAAGCCTATTTCCCTTCCTACCCTAATTATTTTATGATTTTGCATGATTATTCATTTGATCTCAAAAGAAGGGATTGGCAACACATGGTTTAAATTAGTGAATTGTCAAGAAATTAAGTATGGGGGAGAGCCTCTTGATCATTTGGGGTGAAAAGGGTTCCAAACCTCTATTTTTGGAAATTATGAAAGGTTACCTTTATGTTATATTAAAAAAATAGTGCAAACAAAGGGGACTTACACTCACTTGTTGGTTTGTTACTCTTACCCAATTAAAGGAGATGGTGGTGATGAGAATATTTGATAAAGATTGTTGAGGATGTTTTTACATTGAGTTTAACTTTGAATATCATGCACTTTTTTAAAGAATTTAACCTCCTCTTTCAAGCCTCAGAGTTATTTTCACATCTTTACCTGCTAACCTTTAGCCACAGAAACATCTGATCCTTATTGAAAAGCCCTCATGATTTTTGTAAGTCAAATTTTCTAAAGTGGAGAACTAGATTTATTGCAAACCTATGGATAGAGTGTATATATCTTTGATTGAGAATAACTCTGATTAAAAGCATCTTGAGTGTTGAGTTTATTTTTGGTGAGGTAAATCATCAAGTGTCTTGCTTATTTTTGAACGGTTGAAACATGTGTTGAAAGAGGATGCAACTAGTTAATTTAATTATATACGAGGCATGATTAGAATATCTCATGGATTGAAATTGTTTTGTATTATTTCTGAAATTTTCTCCTGTAACTTATTATTTACATTTATTATTAACTGAATTAATTCCTTTTAAAATATAGACTCTTTTAATTAGATGTTGAGATTTTCTTGAGGGAAAGTAAATGACTAAGTAGGGGGGAGTTTGATGCACCCGATTTGTGTATACATTTTAATATACTCTATTGAAAAACAAGAACAAGTTTTCAGCAATTACCCACTACTTAGGGAAAAAATACTTTGATTTTGGTGATCTTGTTCATTTCCAAGAGGTTTATTTCCAAATAAACAAAATGGGGAAAAACTAGAAAAAATTTACAACTACACGATGTGTACTAATATACACGCCATGTACTTTCAAGATCAGACACGGGTTGACCAGGACAAGTACATGCCCAAGTAACCAGAAGCTGGTACACGCCGTGTTCACACTATACACGCCGTGTATACTATTCTTGAAGCAGTTGGTGGACGAGAAGAGTCTACACGCCCATGTGGCTGGCTGAAGGGTATACGTCGTGTTCTACTGATACACACCATGTATACATTTTTAGAAGTGGTTGGTGACCAAAAGTAGATACTACATGTTGTGTATAGCAGTGCTACATGAAGTGTACATTAACCTACCAGGTGGCGCTATGTTCCAAGTCAATGACGGCCTGTTAGGCCGCCTACCAGCGGAGAAAATAGAGGCAAAAACACATTGACAGAAGTACACCGTATAATTTGTCCACACTCCGTGTACTTATTTTTTCTATAAAAGGAGGCCTTAGCCTCTGGACCAAAGGATTAGTGTGTGGTAGTATTGTGTGGAGAAAAGGGTTGGAGTTCTAAAGGAGAGACGCTCAGTTGTCATACTACTGTCATTCCACCGTCTACCGAAGAATCATTTCCACCTCGAAGTTCCAAGCATGATCACATCAGGTATCAAGAGTTTTGTGTTTATTTTATTCTCCATGTGTAACTAAACACCCAGTGTGTTGGGGTTGTGGGAGATGTTGAGTTGTAATTTGAATTAAGTTGCTATGAATGTGTTTGTTTTATCGCCAACGGGCCTGTACCCGAGTGGTAAGGGCTCCTGCTTGGCATCCAAGAGACCCGGGTTCAAAACCGGTTGGAGGTGAATTTCCGGGGTACTGTAGCAGTATTGTAGCATTCACTATAGCAGTTACTGTTCGGTACTATAGTAGCCAGAACTATTCACCTGATTTGAGCCTTCGGGCCATCGGTTTGGGCCTATGAGTCTCCAGGGCCTTCAGGTCATCAAAGGCCTTCGGGCCACAGGTCCTTCGGGTCACGTAGACCATGGAGTTGCCCAGTTCACACAGAATAGACCCCAGAAGAGGATCAGAGCAACATGATTAGCAGCCACCAGATACAGACCTAACCGGATTGGAAGAATGAGAGGGTATGGCAGCCGCCATCGGGACCAGGCACCGTGTAGCTTTGTACGGGGAAATGCTAGCCGATTAGCAATGCAAGGTGGGGATCTAGGTGATCAATGATGTAGAAAGCTGGGGAGGGGAATTTCAAGTGGGATGGCCCTACGGGTCATGTATTGGGCATGGTATGCCTTTGGGCCTTCGGGTCATGTATTGAGGGTTTGTCCGGTCTTGTGCCTTGGGCCTACAGGTCATGTACGGGTTCCCCTTAAACCCTTAAAAAGGGGATTATCCATAATAAAAATTAAAAAAAGAAGGCCTTTGGTCCATTCGGGCAATGTTTTTTCTTTATTAACCTCTTCTTGTTCTTCTTAAATCACTTCATATTATCACTGGAAATTCTATACCGGACCAAGGGAATGATTTTCAAGGATTCAAAAAGAAGAATACCGACGAATAATTTCATGACCATTGAAAGTATTCATCGACTCAAAATGGACTAAGCCAAATAAATATCTCCTAAACACTAACTACCGGACCAAGGAGTAATTTTTTCAGCTCTAAATATAAATTTTACCGAACCAAGTAAACTTTATTACAAATTGAACCCAGAGTGTTCGGTTATCATGAACAACACAAAATCATAAGCAATTTGAATTAATAAACAACTTCTCATTAATCCACAACCCCAATTCACCCCTCTCTTTATCTATATCAAAATCAATTTTCCTGTATTTACTTTTATCATGTTAAGTAATTTTTTAAAAGAAACCTAAAACCAATTGTTCTTTTTATCCAAACAAAAAAAATCGACTCTAAATTCAGAAAAATTCATTAAAAAAATACAAACTAAGTTAAGCAAGATAAAAATAACTCATTTTTTCCTATGGATCGACCCCTTATTGGTGCTATACTTGTTAGGGTAAAAATAATTTAGGCCACCGATAATATACCTTCGGTGAAACGACTCACCAAAAACCCTTTTAAAAATATTGAAATATCTTTGTTTGAAAACCCACTTCATAATAAATATAATGAAACATTTATTTTAAATTGAATAAAGGGGAATAAAATTATCATTAGAGATTAAAAAAATTTGAGTTTTTACTTGGTAAATAATAACATTGATGGGAAGTAAAAACGTGGATATGGTGAAAAGCTCCATTCAAATTAATGGAAATTATTCTAAAAAAAATGAATTTCCATGAATAATAAAATTTTCAAGCAATAATTCATCAATATGAAACAGTATTTCCCAAGAAAATAAGAATTAAATGAAACATAACCTCATCAAATCATATAATAATTAAATATTTAAAGATCAAAATCAAAGTGGAGTGATTATGAATCAATAAAAATATTTGAGTTAAGAAAACCCCATAAAAATGAGTATATTTTGAATAAAAACCTATTAAAAGAGATATATTTAAATTGGATATCATTTACCAAGAATAAAATTAGTTTAATGATATAATACCTTAAATAGGAAGTATATATACCACATAAATGAGATTTTATTCATAATACAAAACATGTATCAGAGAGAGGAATTTTTAGATGAAAAACCTTATATCCTTTGTAAATTTTTAATCAAAACCCCATGATATGTATAAAATTAAATATAATAGGGTGATGTTTCATTTGACTAGTTTTTTTCAAGAAGCTTTATTCTATTTGGGCCTTTGGGTCAGTGGGTCCTTTAGACCATGTTTGGGCATTTGGGGCATTTTCTATTAGTTATTTGTGCATCTGGGCCTTCAAGTAATGTATTGGGTTCCCAATCTTCATAGTTATAAAGGTTATTTCCTTTTTTAATTAATAAAATAGGTCTTGACCCTCAACCTATTGTAAAAAAATGTTTCATGGGATTCAAATTTGAGACAAAGAACCCATTTTGGATTGAGGAGATTTTGAATAGAACCATATTGAAAGAGTGAGATTTAAATTAGACTTAAATTACCATGAATAAAATTTATTTCATGATATTATATCTCAAATAGGTATTATATACACCACATAACTGAAATTAGGTGCATAACTCAAAACATTTCTCAAAGAGAAGAATTTTGAGATGAAGACTCTTATAGACTTTGTAAATTTTGAATCAAAACCCCATGAGAGGTGGAATATTAAATATAACATTTAATATCATGAAAAATAATATAATAATGATAAAAATTACAATGGTTAATTATTTACAACATTTAAAGGAAAACTTGATGTATAACATAAACATGCCTCAAGGGATTCAAATTTGAGACAAAGAACCCCTTATGGATTGAAGAGAATTTAAATAAAAACCTATTGAAAGTGATAGATTTTAACTATAATTAAATTCCCCTAAATAAGTGTTATTTAATGATACACTATCTCAAATATTTATTATATACATCACATAAATTTACTTAAGTTAATAATATAAAACAAGTTTCAAAGAGAGAAATTTTAAGAAGAAAACCCCTACCTTTATTCTAGGTTAGTATAATGTGCTCTATCCTCCTGTAAAAAAATTACTATATCAATATATTATTTCAAGAACTTATTCATATACATTAAAATTTCATATAATTCATTTATTACCCTTTATTATGAATATATCGGTTAGTTATTGCTTGTTTTTTACCATCGGGTGTTCAAATTTTTGTTTTTTTATTTCATAAAAACATCATGAAGATGGGATCAATTATCACTAAGTGATTTAAATTTCATAATTACCATATCATTAAAAATATAATAATCATTTTTTCAATGATAAATTAAATCCCATTTTGAATAGGTGAAATACATGAATACGACTTGTGAAACTGGAAATTGTGATGAATAAGTTTTTGATGTGTTTAACGATTGAGAGGTAATATAATAATAAATATTAAAAATATTAAAAAACCATTCCATAATAATTATAAAATTTTAAATATATCATTATTAAAAGATATTTAAATTATATTACATCCCACGATCATTTTTTAAATGATCTTTATTACATCGTTTACATATGTTGTTGAATAGTCTCAATTGGTAACGTGTTATAATGATTTAATGAGTAAGGGGTGTATTAAGATAATTATAATGTGAAATATAAAGAATATTAAATTTCTTATAAATATAATATATCCTCATTAAATCCATTATCATAAACATTAATTATGGGTGGTGATGAAAAAATAATTGTGTTCCCCATGGTGGTGGTTGTCTGCACGTACAAAAGAACCTTATAATAAGAAAATTTTTATGTGAGGGATTCAATAATTATTTTTATTTTCTCAAATTTAAATTCTAAAATTTTTATTTTTATATTTTAAAATAAAAAAATAATATAAATAAAACTATTTTTATTAAAAATAACTTTTTCCAATATGAACTCATATTAATTATTTACCTTTTTAAGGTAATAAATTTTAATTTTTTACCATATTAGTGTTTATTATAAACTTATTAATATTTTTTATTAATATTTTTTATTTTTTATTTTGGTTGTAGCATGTAACATAATTTATTGATTATAACATCAATTTTACATTGTCTAGAATTTTGGGCTGTTACATTTTCTGCCTTAATGAAATTACATCCTCACAATTTTAATTATTTAATACAGAAGTAAAAAAATAAATGAATCAAAATAATGGATATGAATAATAATATAATTTATAGTGAGATATAAACCTTAAAAATAAGGGAAACATGTCTCTTTTATCATAATAGGTTTATCCATAATATTGATTTTTTCTCAAACTATTTGAGCCAAGAGTCTTCCATTATTTGGAATCAAGTCCCAAATTATATAATTTGTTTCTATAGGGTTCTTATTATCATAATTTCATTGATATAATATCATAGTTTAATATAAATATTTTTTACTCACTCCATATAATTTTCCCTCTAAGTACCGGGGACTAATCCATCGCTAAATTGTAATGAATTTATCTAAAGGAAGGATAATAATATTTCCATAGGGAACATTATAATAAACTTCAACATGGAGTAAAATAATAAAACCACTAGAATATTTATTCAATAATAAAATCATTGGGTTGGTAATTTAATGATATTATAAAACTTCTTATATATACTAGAGTTCCTAGAATAAAATTCCAACAAGACATCTGAAACTCCATATTGGAGGGTATGTGTGCCATAAAAATCATGATCCAATTTAGTATTAGCTATTTAATAGGTATTAAATTGAATTATTAATGGTAAATTATGATTAAATATATTTATTTAAATCATCTTAACTTAATTCTTCATTTTTAATTGATATCTTGATGCTTGATGAACCATGTTTCATAAGTTAAGAATCTTCCAGTCCCTTTGATGTAATTCCCTTGGTGCTTCTTTAAATATTTTTAAAATATAGGAAATTGAAGAAAAAAAATTTTCCACTTAATTAATAGATCTTTCATGAGAATATATTCTTCTCTTCTTTCATGTATTTGGGACTTCAACTACATTCTCATTGTTAATCATATTCCATGATAGTTGGTTTGGCCTAATCACAAGGTTTCTTACACCAACTCTCATTTTTATGGGTTTATCATTGAGAAAATATCATAATTTTCCCTCACACCCATGGTTCCTTCAAGTTACATCCATTACTAAATCCAAAATGGTTGACATGAGTGATGAGACATTAATAATATGGTGGAATTATCTTAATAATAAAATGAATTTAACCTTAAAATGTATTATTCTTTTACATTATCATGTTGTCCTATAGTTCCTTTAGCTCAACCTATATCAATATGATTTTAACATAGGTTTATTTAACATGGGTTATCTTATACATCTCAACTTAACCCCTAAAAGTAACTAAGAAATCAATCCTTTATAGTGGTTTGTAAATAGAATATGATAAACCCAATCATGTCTCTTGGGAGTTTCTAGCTAGTTGTGTGGTCTTGTGCTCGCTCATCATTCATTAGGGTGATGATCAAGTCAATGATCCAACAAGTATTTTTTGGTTGATTACCCCTCATTTAATCTATTCCATAGTCACATCCCATTTCTAGTATAAATATAGGGATGTATTTATAAGAAAAAATTACTAAATAATTTACCAATATTTCATGATATCATCTTATACTTTGACTTATCTCCATGGTTTTCACTAAGGTTTTATGACCTTAAAACCAAAGGTAACTAAAATAATATCCAAAAATAACTAAACCCGTCTCTAAAATCAACTATTGTGACCCAAGATAAACATAACATAGATAATAAATTAATCTCATTACTTAAATAATACATCTCACAAACAGTCACACAACCTAAGGACCTAAAGGTTTAGTTTCTGGGAAATTATCAATATAAACATCTTAATCTAAAATCATTTCTATATAATCTAACTCCTCAATACTCCCTTATATACTTTCCCCAAGTTATACTTATCTTTATAACTTGGGGAGAGTAAAATATAAGAAAAGGGTGAGCTTAAACACTCAATTAGAGAAAATTATTAACATGTAATTGAGGGTTAGATTATAAGAAAATGAGAATAAATGATAAGGGGAGAAATTTATTATTAAAAACAATATGGGAAAATAATAGTTTTATATAAGTCATGATAGAAGGATGTAATCTCAAATAAATAAACATATACCATGGAAAACGTTTTTTGAATCATGATACATTAAACATGAATCAAAAAGAATAATTTTAGTCCTAATATTATGATATAATATTGTGGAATAAACATTACCATAGAAACCATATGTTAAGGATACCCACCAAGAAAATCATCACATAGTAGGATTGGACTAACCATGCATGTACCTTCCTGGTCTTGAGATAATTCTTCTGTGTACCCTTGGGCTTGGGATAAAACCTCTAATATAACTCTTTGAATTTGGATAAATCATGTTGTGTAACCTTTTTCTTGGGATACATCCATATGTGTACCCTTTTATCTTGAGATAAATCCTCTTGTATACCATTTGATGTTAGATAAATCCTCTTTTTACCCTTTAACATGGGATAAATCATCCTGTGGACCCTTGGGATTGGGAAAAATAACCTCACGTATATTTTTGACCTCATGATACATAAA
This sequence comes from Viscum album, assembly GCA_963277665.1. Taxonomy (NCBI): domain Eukaryota; kingdom Viridiplantae; phylum Streptophyta; class Magnoliopsida; order Santalales; family Viscaceae; genus Viscum; species Viscum album. Next base: position 1,999,668,474 of record OY728151.1, read on the forward strand.
AACATAACAATTATTTGTAAGGAGATATAATACCCCACCCATACTTATCCATACATATGTTTGTCATGTAAAATCAATCATAAACCAATCTTAATGAACCCATGGAAAAAGAATGGGTTTATTAAACTTTCCAAAAACATAAAAAAACAAAAACGTAAAATATCATAGGATATTAAAAATATAATTTTTTTTTAAAAAGGAACCATATTAATAAAATAATATAGATGATGCTCAAAACATCACTTAATGAGATACAATTCTTGGATTAAAAATATAATTGACAATAAAAAAGTTTTCAAAAAACCTTTTAGACATTCTTATAAAAGGTGAAGTAAAAATTAATTTCAAAAAAATTGATAAGGGAAAGATAAGACTTTTTAAAACCTTATTATAAAGGGTTACTAATAAAATATCCTTGAAAAGAAAAAATGGTTATCAAAAAATATTGATTGGATGATAAAATATTTTATTTTTAAAGGATGTAAACCCATTTTTAATTTTTTTTAAATAATTTTGTTTGAAAACACACATCATAACAAAGATAATGAAACCTTTTTGTTGGGTAGAGTGAGTATCTCAATAGGGGATGAATTGAGTACCCAATAAAATTTATATTAAAATAAGTTAAAATAAAATCCCCCAACTTAATTAAAAATAGTCCAGTTAATCAAAATATCTAATTGATATAAGATCTGATCTTTTAAAATATTTATTAAAAAGTGATTAAGTCTCAATTAAAATAATATGAAAATTATTTTAACTTTTTAAATCAATTTACTTAATCAAAATCTTATATAAACACTAATTATTATTAACTATCAAAGTAGTGTTTTTTTTAGTTTAAAAACAAATTCAATTAAAATAATATAAATGAAACAAAATAAAATACACAATGGAATTAAAACAATAAGTTTAGTCTCAAGACAGGATATAATCCCCTCCTCTTGGAAATCACCCACTACTAGGAATATTATATATATATAATCATAATCCACAACCTAGAACGAGTGTACATAACTGCTAACTAGTTTTCCAGGCCATGCAGGTACCTCTTTCACAATAACTATGGGAATTAAATAAACACAGGCCACACAATGACCTCTTCCACAAAACCTTGGGTAAACAAATGGAAAGATACTAAAGAAGATATCATGTATCTTATATTTAAATCTCAAGAGATAGTTTGTGTTTAATAAATAGGGTAATCCACACAGTTCTTGAAATCAAATTCAAAAAATAGAAATAGAAAGTATGAATATGTGGAAAGGATGGTGTTTCTTGGTCTAATGTTATATGAAATCTTGGGTCTCCTCAGATATATCTTGTAGTAGAGATAAAATAATTTCTCAAAAAACACATAAAAACAAATCATCATAGGCTCTACTTTTATTCAACTGTATAAAGTATTTGTTTGTTCTATAAGATTTATTATTTCATATTCAAGTGTTAAGAGTAATTCTTCATGAACTAATACAAAACTGACCTTTAATAACACTAGAAATGGCCTTTATCAGTGCTAGAAAGGTTCTGACAATGTGAGCAATGTTAAAAGCTCAATACTTTTATCAGGGCTAAAAAAGCATTGATAAAGGGGTCATTTATCAGTGCTAAAAGAAGCACTGATAAAAGGTGTAACACCCCGACCCCTCTAGGCTTGAGCCGGTGCATTACTTTTGATATTGGAATGGTTAAAAGGAATAAAAAATCTGAAAGGAACTATTAGTTTATTATTCTTGAAGAAACTAGATACATAGATGTTTCTCAAATTAAATTGGAAAGGTTTAAAAAATACAATACATAATGAAAACTGAAACTACAACCACTTGAACTCAATAAATGCCCTTCTCTTCATCACCTGTTGAGGGTAAAAAATGAAAGGGTGATCTCAAACTATCATTAAGGGTTACAAATAATGGAAGCATGAATACAATAATAAGTGAATCATAGTCAATCTGACATAATCAATATGTCATAGTGAATAAATAAATAACTAATGCCATTAATAAACTGAGAATGAAACTGCATCCATAGATTTTATCATAGTTAATACCTCATGGATAATAACAATAACTGATAATGAATAAAGAGAATGATTATTAATTGGATGTCATGTATCTGGCACATGAAACCATAATACTGTTAATACAGTTTAGTTCTGTGGGTAGAAACCCGTCTGATTTTTGGAAACAAACTCGAAGGGTTTGTCACCAACTGATTTGTCTCATGAGACCTACCGATGCATCAAGGGGATATAGGGGGGACCAACCACCACTGAATTTCCAAAGAATTATTTATACATTGATTCAATACAAGAGCAATATGCTTTATCAATATCCTTATAGAGTAGAGTATACAGATTTATCAATACTTCCATAATTAAAATAACTTTTCAAATAAAACACCGTATGTAAAATGGTATACGGTTTAGACAACAAACATATCCATGATATGAGATTATGGATATTTAATATAAACATAATTTCAAATTAAAATTGATCTCAAATGGGAAGTAAGTACACCACGTAAGGATTATTAGGTGCACAACATAGGGGAGATTCTTGAACAAATGTGATAGAGAGGATCCCTTACCTTATGCTCGAAGGTGTTCATGGTTATTCTTAACAACCTGAATAATAAAATTTAGATTCATTAATTAATAATTCCATAACCTAATAAACATGTAATTTATATGTTATAACCTTATTCGGTTCATTCATGGCCTTTTTTAATGGGTTTAAGAGGTTCACTTTTATTGATTTCGAAGCATTTTATTCCGTGGTTTTCATGTTTCGTTTACTTGATCTCATGAATAGAAGTTCATTTTGAAATGTGGATAAATATACATATTTGTTAATATATATTATTAGTGAAATTAAATAGATATAAATGATCTTATAATGATTATAGGTTATATACTTGAGGATGAATCATTAGTTAAAAGTTTTTGATAAACGCTGGGATTTAGCTTGGCATTTTTGTATACAATGAACTCGTTTTGTATTATTATTCGGTATTATGAGTTTGTAAAGATTACAGAACATTAAGGTGATGAAATAATTCTATTCTTATCTAGTTCAACCATTAAAATGGTCTCATTACCAGTAATGATGAAGAAATTTAAGAACGAAACTCTGTCGTCCACAAAGGTTATAAATTGGAACCTCATGGACGTTGATTTCGTTTATAAAAATAAAAGGGAGGGAGAAAGGATATTGATGCTATTTCTTCCATTAACATGATATAATTCTAGTATATATATGATACTGTATTTTATCATGTTATTTTGGACAGAGGAGGTTAAAATAGAAAAATAAAAGAGATGAACTTGAAAATAAAAGAAAAGTTGAGAGATCCCTTATGAAAATTCGGCAGCCTAACGACGTCAAATAAAATTTCATAAAATCAAATGATGAGAACAAAAGAGTATCTCATAATATTGAAATCAAATGTATAGTAAGAATAATAAATAAAATCAAACCCCAACATATGAGAAAGGAATTTCAAATAGCTAACATAAAAGAAGTGTCGACTTAAAGAAGAGAATGAAGGATTCCCTTACCTTGTAGAATAACTCCTAGATCTTGAAGGATGGGACCTTGGGGGATTAGGGACACCTTGGGAGGACTCCTAAAGAGGTAAAACCACTAGATCTTTGAGGATGAGGTATTTTGAATGAATTAAAACGAAGGGGGTGAGTGGGTATTTATAGTAATCAAGAGAGATTTTTTTATTAATAAAAAGGGACACCTCGTCAGTGGTTTTTGAAAAATCATGGGATTTCCCATGGTATTTGCCCATGGTTTAAGCCACTTGGGACACCTAATGTCATAAGTTACTATACACTAGTCGAATATACTTTTATATTTAATTATTACATCATTATGATGTCATTAAACTACCAAAAAATCAAAAATGTATTTTTACTATTCATGAAAAATTCGTGTATTTTAGAAAAATCCCAAAAATTTACCCTAACCATTTTTCGATGTTTAAAATTCAAAAATGAAATATATTTTTCAAAATTAATTTTCTAAATATTATTAATTTAATTTTTAAATAAATTCATATTTAATTAGAAAAATAACAATCTTAAAGTGCAATTAGTTTTATTTCTCATTGAAAAACTAATTGAGATCTCATTATCTTATTGCCTTAAGAAAATGAAATAATATTATTATTTACTATTCATAAGGGTCATATTACTATTCATATCACTATTCATAAGGGTATGTTACTATTCACCAAAAATCAAGTTTGTTCTATCAGACTCCAAACGACTTACTGATCACAGCTCTAGATGACCATTTTTTGAAATTCAAAACATAGAAGTGGAAAATTTATATTTAATGGCTAGGTTTTGACTATCTCCTAAATAACCTAGTGTTGTTTTAAAGGAACATAGTGATGAATAGAATGTATTTAACAGAAACATACAATAAAATTTTTGGGGTGCTACATTATTCCCTCCGTAAATTTCGTCCTTGAAATTTTATGTATATAGCCCACCAAAAAGATGTGGGTGGTTCTTCTTCATGAAATCCTCTGGTTCCCATGTTTCTTCCTCCATATTCTGGTTTCTCCAAAGAACATTTACTAGAAGAGTTGTTCAATTTCTCAATACCTTATCCCTTGTGTCAAGAATCCTGATAGGCTTTTCACAGTATGAAAAATCTGGTTCCAGTTCTATTTCTTCATATGTGAGTACATGCGTGGGGTCTGGCATGTACTTCTTTAGCAATGATACGTGGAACACATCATGAACTCTGGAGAGATTTGGCGGCATCGCTAAATGGTAAGCTACAGCTCCGATTCTTCCCAAAATTTCAAATGGTCTGATGTACCTGGGTCTCAGTTTCCCTTTCTTACCGAACCTTAAGACGCCCTTCCATAAAGATAATTTCAGAAATACATGATCTCCCACTTGAAATTCCAAGTCCTTTCTCTGGTTGTCAACATAACTCTTCTGCCTAATTTGGGATACTTTAATATGGGCTTGTATTTTCTTCACCTTTGTCGTGGTCTCTTCAATAAGTTCTGGGCCTATAAGTTTCCTTCCACCAACTTCATCCCAACAAGTTGGAGTTCGACATCTCTTTCCATATAATTATTCATATAGAGCCATTTTAATACTAGAATGGAAACTATTGTTGTAGGAAAATTCCACCAAAGGCAAGTATTAATCCCACATACCTTGGAAGTCAAGAGATCATGATCTCATCATGTCTTCCAGAGTTTGAATAGTCCTTTCAGACTATCCATCAGTTTGAGGGTGATATGCAGTACTCATATGAAGCTCAGTATTCAAAGCCTTCTGGAGACTTTTCCAAAATCTTGATGTAAAATGTGGATCACGATCAGAAACAATTGATAGGGGTACTCCATGAAGTCTCAAAACTTCATTAATATATAGTCTTTCTAGATGTTCAAGTGGTAGATCTTCTCTTATAGAAAGAAAATGTGGCGACTTGGTAAGATGATCAACAATGACCCATATTGCATCGTTCCTTCTAGGAGTCTTTAGTAGCCCCATGAAAAAGTCCATCATGATATTATCCCATTTCCACTCAGGTATGGGAAGAGGTTTCAATACTCCTCCAGGCTGTTGTCTTCCAGTTTTCACTTGTTGAGAAACCATACATCTTGATACAAAATCAGCAATCTCCCTCTTCATGTTGTCCCACCAAAAATGTTCCTTCAAATATCTATATATCTTAGTGCTACCAGGGTGTATAGAGAAATTGGAACTATGAGCATCATCCAACAATTCCATTTTTAGATCAGGTATATCGGGAACACAAAGTCTCTTCCCAAATTTCAAAATTCCATCTTCATTTATGAAGTCACTCAATCTCCCATCATTCACAATTTTAATCTTCTTTTGAAACTCATCATCATCAGCTTGAGAACTTTTTATCCTTTCTAGTAAATATGGTTTGGAAACCATTTGAAAAATCATTGATGTTTCACCTTCCATGGTTATTCCCATATCCATCTTTACTAGATCCATGAAAATAGGATCCCTTTCAACTATCATCTTGTTCAAAACTCCATGATCCTTTCTTCTCAAATAATTTTACACCTTATTTGCCTTCCCCGGGTGGTAGTGTATCGTGCAATCATAATCCTTGAGTAGTTCAAGCCATCTCCTTTTCCTCATGTTGAGTTCTTTCTGTGAGAAAATATACTTCAAACTCTTGTGATCAGTATAAATATCACATTTTTCACCATAGAGATAATGTATCCATATATTCAAAGCAAAGATTATAGTAGATAACTCAATATCATGAGTAGGATAGTTTTTCTCATGAATTTTTATTTTTCGTGATGCATAAGCAATAACCCTATCATTTTGCATAAGGACACAACCAAGTCCTTTCAGTGAAGCATCACTATAAATAACAAACCCGTCATTCCCAAATGGTATAGTCAATATAGAAGCATTGACTAATCTTCTCTTCAGTTCTTCGAAACATTATTCACAATCTTATGTCCAAACAAATTTAACCCCTTTACGTGTGAGCTTCGTTAGCGGGTTATCCAGTCGGGCAAAATTCTGCAGGAAAGGCCGATAATAACCTGCTAAGCCAATAAAACTGTGTACCTCAGTTATGTTTGTTGGCATGGGCCAATCTTGGATTGCCTTTGTCTTCGCAAGATCAACTAGGATTCCATCCTTAGAGACAATATGGCCAAGAAAAGAAATCTCCTGAAGCCAGAATTCACACTTGCTAAACTTCCCATATAATTCATGTCTTCTAAGAGTCTTCAGGATAATGCATAAGTGATTTTCATGATCTTTGTATCTTTTGGAGTATACCAAGATATCATCAATAAATACCACTACAAAATCATCGATATATTACTTTAAAACTTTGTTCATTAGATCCATAAAGATAAAGGGTGCATTAGTCAATCCAAAAGGCATTACTGTAAACTCGTAATGCTCGTACCTAGTTTGAAACGTTGTTTTCGGAATGTCTTCCTTCTTCACACTCAACTGATGATATCCAGATCGAAGGTCAATATTTGAAAATTATTGAGCTCCATGCAGTTGGTCAAATAAATCATAAATGCAAGGTAGGGGATACTAGTTCTTTATTGTTATATCATTGATCTCCCTTTAGTCGATACATAAACTCATAGATCCATATTTCTTGTTAACAAAAAAGGATAGGGGGTCCCCAAGGAAAAGAACTAGGGAGAATAAATCCCTTATTACTCAATTCATCTTTTTTTTCTTTAGTTCCACTAATTCCACAGTGGACATTCTATAAGGGGTCTTCGATATGGGCCTTGAACTAGGAATTAAATCAAAGGAAAAACCAATTTCTCATTCTGGAGGATGTCCAGGTAAATCTTCTGGAAACACATCAACATGTTCTATCACAATAGGTACATCCTCTATTTGAACATTACTTTCCTCATCCACACTTATTTCATTCTCTTCCTCCCCAATAATTGAATTTAGTTGAGCTACTGGGGGTGGATCTAGATAAGAATCAGGTGGTGACGATTCTTTTCTAAAGATAAGGTGTTATTTATCATCATCATAAAAAATTGTTACCTCATTCTTCTTACAATACATTTTTGCATCATGGTCCGAAATCCAATCCATATAGAGGATTATATCAAATTCAATAATGGGTATGACGATGAGATCAGTAGATAAAGAACATTTATATTCCTTAATGGGAACTGATTCACAGAAATTTGTAGCAATGATACTTCCCTTAGGAGTTTTAATTGACAACTCCCTTGTTAAATCAAATTGTAAATATCTAATTTTCATAGAAAACTGGGAAGATATGAAACAATGTGATGATACAGAATCAAATAAAGAATTTTCTAAACTTGAGGAAACAATTAAAGTACCTGCAACCACATCAGTAGGAACTTCAACCTCCGCAGTTATAATCGCATAAGCTCTCCCTTTATCTCTTGGACTTTTCTGAGGCATATTTCCTTGGCGCTTAGGACACTCATTTGCATAGTGTCCCATCTCTCTGAAATTGTAGCATTGAATATCATTGAATTGTTTCTTCCCCTTGCATTCATTAGATCGATGACCCTTTTCTCCACAGTTATAGAAGACTCCCATGCCTTTCAAGAATTTCTCGAGATGATTCTTTCTACAGTTCTCACATAATGGGAAATTATTCGTTCCCTTTCTCTTCTTTGGTACTTCTCCTTTTCCCTTGTCATCATAGTACCGCTTCTTATCTTGGTTTCCTTTGAAAAAAATTGATCTAGAAAATTCCTTCTCTATTTTGATGGTACTTGATATAATTTCATCATATGATGAAAATGATTGAGAATTCAGTTCCCTTAGAAGACTTAGCTTAAGACCTTAAAAGAAATAATCAATCTTGTCCACTTAGTCTCATACGTAATCCACAGCATACCTGGCTAGCCTTGTGAAGGTATCCTCATACTATGCAACACTGTCTTCTTCCCTTTGTTTCAAGCCAAGGAATTTCCTCTTCATTTCAGTTCGTTGCTCACAAGGGAAATATTTTTCGAAGAATATTTCCTTAAAAGCCTTCCATTCCATATCAACTATCTCTTCTTCATCCGTGGTATTTTGAATCAGGGACCACCATTGATCAGTGTCGCCCTTGAGACAATATTCTGCCAGTACTACCTTTTCATTTTCATTGCATCTTAACGCCATGAATATCTTTTCAAGGGACTTGATCCATTGCTCAGAAACCCCAGGATTAGTAGTCCTGCTGAAATATGGGGGCTTCTGCTGCATGAAACGATCCAAAACAGGTGTTGAATGGTTATTCGTTACAACGTGACTAAGTTGTCCCAATATTTTCATGATCTGATCTACTCCAATGTTTACCATGTTGACTTGCTTAGTAGGGAGATCCCTACCATTCCCACGAGTATTGATTCCCCTTCTTCCATTAGACTCCATTTCTAAATAATGGCATACACTAGATTAGTTTATTAATCTCAAATATAAAATCACTCAACATATATTGAAATTCTATGCATAGCTAATCTTATAATCCTGGTTCCTATGAGGAAAAATTTACATCAACTCCTTCATAATGGCTTGTAAAGAAAATATGAATTATCCTAAGCATATCCCCTAGTAGTGTCGTAACCAAGAGTGCAGAAAGGATCATTGTCATGCACCAGTTCCCATTTGAGTCTAGCTCAAAGCTGTCATGACCCGTCCTCGGGGCCCGTGCCATGACTACCCCAAGCCCGCCTTCCATAGGTCAGGGGCTGGCGACTAGCACCAAAGGCGTAAATACCGATAAAAGGGAAGGAATTGACTTTATATAATAAAAAAACACCATAGAGTACGGAAGCTGAAGTAAACACTAAGTAAAAAAAGTACAAAAGTAAGTGCTGGAAAGTAAATGGGCAGGTATACAAACCCAATTGAAAGTACAGTACAATTGAGAAAGAAATTACAACAGCTGAAAAGTAAAGTAGAAACCACCAAGTCGTCCTCCAGAATTCCCACCTAAAAGGTGGGAACAGATAGTCTTGTCGGCTCCTCTGGTCCGGCCATCCACTCTGAGTACGTCCTGCCTGATAGTCCACCTCCGGATACCATCCCGCTTCACAAGCCTCAACCAAGATCAGCGTTGTCCGTCATCTGCAACCAACACAACATAGTGCGGGCATAGCCTGTGCAGGGGTGAGTATACAATACTCAGTAGGGACCTTGAGACCCCCGAATTCCTCCCAGAATCCACAAAGGATAAACCAAAAAATAAAGTTACAGTCATAAAGTAACAACCAACTCTACTTAGGTATATTCCCATACATATACCTAAGTTCTCAATTCCAGTTCAACTCCAACTCCGGAGCCCAAGTTCAACCTAGTCCACACAGGAAATTATAACTCAGTCCACACAGGAAAGTACATCTCAGTCCACATAGAAAAGTACAAATCAGTCCACACAGGAAAGAAAAACAATAATATTGAAGTTAGTGATTGAAATTCAAGACTCAGCTCACACAGGTATACTACTCACGAAGAGGGGTGGATATGATTAGATGTAATCTTTGAATCATCCTCTCTGCCGAACCCACGTAGGATCCTAATAGAGAAGTCCTTACTGCCGAACCCACGTAGGATCCAAGAACAGTAACCATCACTGCAGAACCCACGTAGGATCCAAGAACAGTAACCATCACTGCAGAACCCACGTAGTATCCAAGTATAGTTGTCATCGCTTCCGAACCCACGGAGGATCCAAGTATAGTCATCCTCGCTGCCGAACGCACGGAGGATCCAAGTACAGTCGCCATCGTCGTTGCAGTCGCAGCCAGCTCTAGGGTTCCCGCACACAGCACGCTCGATTCTGGGAGGGTCCGCTCCATGAGCCAAGGGGTTCGACACATCAATTGTCATGAAGTCCATAGTTTATGTATCACAAAGTTCCGTCTCGTCAATAGGAACCCAACACGATAGACGGCGCATCAATCGGACGCCTGGTCTGAGAGTTATTGGTTTTTTCGTCCCAGGGGCCCGGTTGGTTTCTAAGATAAAACCAACCCAACCATAATCTAGCTGCATCCAAAACTCAAGTGGAGTAAGACAAAAGAACCATCTCACTAAGAGGAATTCAACGTGACTGATGGCACGTCATTCAGATATCTGGTCGTTAAGTTATAAGCGTTTTCGTTCCAAGGGCCTCGTTGGTTTCGGGTTCGAACCTACCCGTCCATACCCAAACTTCTCTGAAACCTCAAGTTTAATATACCTAAACTACATTCTCGATCCAAGGATCCCTATACAACTGACGGTGTGTCGATCGGAGGTCTTTAGCACAAGATATGGGCGATTGAACGAACCTGGTCCGAAAATAGGGGGTTTGGGCCCGGTCCGACCAGGCCCAATACCCCATGGGTTGGCCCGAACCGGTTCGACCCGACCCGGGTCCAGGTCCGGCCCAATTGGGTGTGGCCCGGCCCTGCTGGCGCAACCCAGGCCCACGGCCGGGCGCGGCCTGCGGCCCGGCTCGGAGGCCGGCCGTGGTTCGGCTCGCGGTCGAGCGGGGCGCAAAAGGGGGGTGTCGCCCCTTGTCTCCGAAACGGAGGACCCTCTGGGGTCCGCCCTAAATTTTTTCGGGGGGTTACACCCCCCCCCCCCCCCCCCGGTTTTCTAAAACGGCCAGACGTAATGGCCGGCCTTGGTGTAACGGCGGGACCCCCGTGGGTCCCGCCTTTAGGTGGCGCCAGCGGCCGGCTCAGCCGGCCGCCCCTTTGAAGATAGTCGCGGCTCATGTCCGACCGGCGAGGCACGATGATGTCGCACCCCTCCACCACGGCCTTCTCCTGGTCGCGGCCTCCTTCGGCCTCACCGGCACCGCGCACCATCACCGCGGCCCGCTTCGGCCGCGGTCCTTTTCGTTCACATGTGGTGCAACGGCACCGCGCCGCCTTCGCCACAACGATCAAAGAAGATGAAAAAAAGGGGGAGGAGGATCGTCCGTGTTTGTGTGGTCTGATCTCCTCCCATTTTGATGATAAAAAGCGACCAAATATTTAATCAACGAGGGTCGATAAATAAAACTTTGAATGAGGATAACCCCTACCTCGATGGAAGTTCATGGTTGTCAAGCGCCACAGACGATGGCGTCATTTCCGTCGTCGTCGGTGTCTCCTCCCTTGTCGCGGAGGAAAAAGAGAATGAAGAAATCGGGCCGCCGGGTCGACGTTCTTCATCGGAGAGTTGGTGTTCTTCATTGAAGATGAAGTTCTTCAAAAGGGACTTAGAGCTCTCTCCCAAAATCCTCACACAACAAGCCAGCCCCCCAAAATAAAATAAGTCTCATCTTATTTTATTAATTCATTCCATGCATTTAAAATTAAAATTCAAACACATAACTCAATTAATTTAAGAGGTTCAATTAATTAAATTAATGTGTGTTGGCATTAATTAAAGTGGGGAGAGAAGAAGTCGCCCCATTAATTACAAGGGGTTTAATGGGGGGGTTTAAGGGGGTTTTAGGGAATGTGTTGGGTTGGGGCTCGTGTGGGCCCCACCTCACATTTATCCTCACATGGGTAGTTAGGGTAGCAGTGGGTCCCACCCTAACTTCCCCATGTAGGATAAAACCTCCTATGTTAAGAATAAAATTGTACCACAAATTTTATTTACTTTTTTTATTTAATACACTATTTTTAAACAACTCCTCCCGAGAAAACGCATCCTCGATAAAGGTCCTATTATGAAATTACCGACTTTGTGGTTTCATCAGTGCCCTCGGATTTCAATTTCGAGCACCGGTTCAAAAGATATAACAACCCGGTCATTTGTTCACTGAACGTACCCGAGCTAATCTTTGGAAATTGATTCCGGGCTCACCGGGCCACAGAATCAGGTGCCGTCAGAAACTATGTACTCGTAAAATCCAAAGAATTTAGGAAAAAAATTTCATTGAAATTTACAGGTCTTTACATTACTCCCACATTAGTGATTTACGTCCCCGTAAAGCTACATCATAAACTAGGGAAACAAATGAGGGTATTGTGCATGCATCTGAGCCTCCCACTCCCATGTGCTCTCCTAGAGGTTCCCGTGCTGCCACCTGATGCGCACTAGAGGAATCAACCGTCCATGTAGGACCTGCTTCTATAGATCCTAGATCACCACCGGAACCTTTGAAAATGTCTCCCCATCATCTATGTCTAGCTCCCCGTGATCAATGATATGTGTCAGGTCGTGCACGTATCTCCTCATCTGAGATGCGTAGAAGATGTCATGCACCTTGTGCAACTGAGGTGGAAGAGCCAGGCGATAATCCACCTCGCCTATCCTGTTGAGAACCTGGAATGGTCCGATGAAGTGCGAAGATAACTTGCCGCCCCAGCCAAATCTCCATAATCCACGTCGAGGTGAGACCCGTAAGAAAATGTGGTCACCATCCTCGAACTCCAGTGGTCTTCGCCTCCTGTCAGCATAGGACTTCTATCGGCTCTGCGTAGTCCTCATCCGCTCATGGATGATTTGAACCTTCTCCATCGTGGCTTGGACCATCTTTGGTCCTACAAGTGCTGACTCCCTAGGGTTTGTCCAGCACATAGGTGATCTGCAAGGTCAGTCGTACAATGCCTCGTATGGTTCCATCCCGATGGTGGAGTGGTATCTGTTGTTGTACACAAACTCCACCAAGGGTATGTGATCCTCTCAGCTACGACCAAAGTCAAGGACACATGCACGGAGCATGTCCTCGAGAGTCTGAATGGTCCTCTCTGTCTGGCCATCTGTCTGAGGGTGAAAAGCGGTGCTCAGGCGTAGCTACGTCCCAAATGCCTCCTACAACCCCCTCCAAAGCCAGGAAGTAAAGCGAGTGTCTTGATAGGAGATTATAGACGATGGTACACCATGAAGTCGTACAATCTCCTGAATGTAGAGGCGTCCCAAGATCTCCACTGATCCCTTCTCTCTGATAGGTAAGAAGTGGGCCGATTTGGTGAGTCGGTCTACGATCACCCAGATGGACTCGTGTCCTCTGGAAGTACGTGGAAGCCCTGTCATGAAATCCATATATATCCCGTCCCACTTCCACTCCGGGACCTCTAAGGGCTGAACCAAGCCTACTGGTACCTAGTGCTCCGCCTTCACCTGCTGGCAGGTGAGGCATCGTGAAACGAACTCTACCACAGCATTCTTCATACCCAGCCACCAGTGCTATCGTCTGAGATCCTGGTACATCTTCGCTACTCCTGTATGTACCGCCAATGGGTAAGTATGAAACTCCCTCATAACCTCCTCCCGTAACGCAACTGGTACCATGATACGTCCTCTGAAAAGGATGACGTGCTCTCCTCCTACATAAAATCCATCAGGTTCCTATCCTGTGGATATCTGATCACGTCGCGTCTCACAGTCAACGTCCCCACGATGTGCCTCTCTGACCTGCTAAAGTAGCGGTGGAGTGAATGTGAGGGACTGTAGGAAGGCTACCCCATCTCTATCCATGAAGGATATCTGCAACACGGCTAGTTGATCCGTCGCCTCTCCAAGTAGAAGAATGCCCGACCTCCTACTGATAGCATCAGCTACTGTGTTCTCTTTCCCAGTAGTATATACTATATCAAAGTCATAGTCCTATAGGAACTCGAGCCATCGCCGTTGTCTCTGGTTTAGGTCCTTCTACGAGAAGATGTACCTGATACTCTTGTGGTCATAGTAGACTGTAAAGCGCTCTCCCATCAGATAGTGTTGCCACATCTTCAAGGCGAAGACCACTGTTGCTAACTCTATGTCATGGGTAGCATAGTTGTACTCGTTCTACCTCAACTTTCATGAACCATAAGAGATCATCGCCTACTCCTACATCAGGACACACCTGAGTCCGGTCCCTGATGCATCGCAGTAAAATACGTACCCTACGCCCTCCTCTGGTAGCCTCAAGATGGGTGCACTGGTCAATCTCTGTCTCATCTCCTGGAAGCTTTGCTGACATCTATCTAACCACACGAAGGGTTTCCCCTTCTTCGTCAAAGCTGAAAGTGGTGTTGCAACTCTGGAGAAGTCTGGAAAAAATCTCTGATAGTACCAAGACAGACCTAGGAAACTCCGCACCTCTGTCACGCTCTTGGGTGGCTCCCAAGCTAGAACTATCTAGATCTTCGCAGGATCCACCACAACTCCTTCCTCAGAGATGACGTGCCCCAAGAAGTAGACCTCTCGAATCTAGAACTAAAAATTCAAGAGCTTACCATAAAGCTGGTACTCTCAGAGTGTATCCAGTACAACCCGCAAGTGGTAGGAATGCTCCTCCTCGGTAGTCGAGTAAATAAATATGTCGTCGATGAAGACTACAACAAATCAATCGATGTAAGGCTAGAATATCCTATTCATGAGACTCATGAACACTACTGGAGCATTGGTTATGCCGAAATGCATAACCAAGAACTCATAGTGGCCATACCGACACCTGAAGGCCATCTTCTGCACATCCTCATCTTGAACTCTGAGCTGATGATAGCCTGACCTGAGGTCTATCTTCGAGAACCATCATGATCCCTTGAGCTGATCGAAGAGGTATTCAATACTCGGAAGAGGATAATTGTTCTTCACAGTCACCTGATTCAGGCGACCGTAGTCGACACACAGTCTCAAGCTCCCGTATGCCTTCTTGGCGAACAAAATCGGGGAAGCCCAAGGTGAAACACTAGGTCGGATGAATCCCTTGCCCTGCAAGTCCTCCAGCTGTACTCATAGCTCTCGAAGCTCAGTGGGAGCCATCCAATATGCTGGAGTAGATATCGGGGTTGTCCCAGGGTACAGGTCAATATAGAAGTCTACCTCTCTGCGATAAGGTAGTCCTAGAACATCGTCAGGAAAAACGTCCGCATACAGATCCACCACAACAGGAAAACTCGAACTATGCACATCAACTGCTCCTAGGATGAGACTAGCCAACTGATGGGTGATTGGCTGTCCTATCCTCTGTGTGAGTCCTTCCTATGCTGCAAAGGCTCCCTTTTCACCGGTGAAGGTGAACCTGCTCCCATTAGTGCGGACACACCGCACCTTGCGCTTAATACAGTCAATCTGAGCATAAACTGTAGATAACCAATCCATGCTCAAGATGATGTCGTAAGGCCTCGATGCCGCTACAAGAAGATCCCAACTGAAGTTCTCACCTCCTAGAGTAAGATCACACTGCCGGAACCAGTGCGTAATCGTCGAGTCTGCTCCCGTAGGAGTCTATAGCCGTAAGGATCGATCCAATGGCTCCGTCGGAATCTCTGAGCTCCGAACAAGGGTAGAGGAAATGAAAGAATGACTCGCTCCTGTGTCTATAAGAACTGTAGAAAGGGTGGAGTAGACACAGATAGTACCTCGAATCATCTCAAGTGTATCGTGGTCGTAGGCCTCCACTGCCTGAAGCTGAGCCTGCCTCTTCCCGCTAGCTCCCTGTGGTCGGGGTGGACCTCTTGGTGGTGGTGGTGGTAGAGCCCCGAAGCGTCGTCCACCACCTGCTGCTCAGCTAGCTCCTCTACCTCGTCCACCTGCTCCCTTTCGACCACCATTGTAGAACCTCTACCTCTGCCTGGGTGGTCCCTCAACCATCTGTTGCTCCTCTGCATGGAAGGTCGGTCAATCACGAGCCATGTGGCCCTACCCGCCACATGCATAGCACTGCCTGCCTCTCGTATGACTGGCTCTACTGCGTGTGCCCCGCACCTCCGAACTAGTTTCCTGAGGTCGCCCACCTGATGGTCTGGTCTTCTTGGACCTCTGTGACATCTGTCTAATGCCGGCTGTAGAAGACTCCGCTACGTGTCTCCCTGTGGTAGGCCTCGCTGCTGGTGTAGGATCAGCAAGAAGGCTCTCCATAAGAAGGGCTTGCTCTAGTACTCTTTTCCTGCATTGGAATGCTGAGGGAGATCATCGAAGCCCTGATCTTATGCCTCAGTCCCTTCTCAAAGGTCTGGGCCTGGAAGAATGGGTCTTGTACCATGTCCGTGGAGTAGCGCGAGAGGTCGGTAAATCTCACCGAGTACTGGGCTACTGTCATTCTGCCCTGCCGCAGCTGTAGTAACTCCTGGATGCGCACCACACAGAGGGTTGCTGGAATGAACTCCGAGCGAAATAGGCTCTCAAAGTCCATCCAAAGTAGTGATGCCTATCTGTGCACCTGGAGCATCAGGCTCCACCATCTACCTACTGTTGCGTGCAGAAGACTTGCAGAAAGGATCACCATGAGGTCTGCTGGTGTCCCTACCAATCTAAAGACTCGGACAACAGCCTACAGCCAATCCTCGGCTTCTTGAGGGTCCGTCTCCCTGCGGAACCTGGGTGGTCTCTAATGCTGAAACTCGTGCAGTGCACTCAGGTGACATGTACTCTCAGCTACTGGGGCTGGTGGCATCGGTGGCTCAGCGGGTAGAGGTATCGTCGGTGCCTCCGCTGTAATGGGGCCCTGCACCGAGGCCTCATCGCTCAGTGGGCTGCCATCTCGCACAAAACTCGGAACCCTAGATGGCTGTCGTTGTGGGGCCATCATGAAAAGAAATAGGTGTGCCATGGTAAATACAGTATACCTGGTGAGCTGACATAAAGTAATCACAAAGAAAACTTTTGAAACACGCATGCAATCAAGGTTTTCGTGCATTGAGTCGGAAATCAAAAGTCAGGGTCCTGGTGTACGGATACATCAGCCTCCGCACCAACACTAGAATCCCTGGACTAATAACCACACTCAATACTCTAAACATTATTGATTCACATAGAATAAATTATCAGAGTCCTAAGTTCTGCGGTAGAACCGACTCCTCTGATACCAATTTGTCATGACTCGTCCTCGGGGCCCGTGTCGTGACTACCCCAAGCCCGCCTTCCATAGGCTAGGGGCTGGCGACTAGCATCAAATTCATAAATCCAGATAAAAGGGAAGGCATTGCCTTTATATAAGAAAACAAACACCACAGAGTATGGAAGATGAAGTAAACACTAAGAAGACTGGGTACAAAAGTAAGTGCTGGAAAGTAAATGGGCCGATATACAAACCCAACTAAAAGTACAGTACAACTGAGAAAGAAAGTACAACAGCTGAAAAGTAAAGCATAAACCACCAAGTCGTCCTCCAGAATTCCCACCTGAAGGGTGGGTACATATATTCTCATCGACTCCTCACGTCCGGTCGTCCGCTCTGAGTATGTCCCGCCTGATAGTCCACCTCCGGATACAGTCCCACTCCACAAGCCTCAACCACGATCAGCGATGTCCGTCGTCTGCAACCAACACAATGTAGTGTGGGAATAGCCCATGCAGGGGTGAATATACGATACTCATTAGGGACCCTAAGACCCCCTAAGGCCTCCCAGAATCCACAAAGGATAAACCAAAAAGTAAAGTTACAGTCACGAAGTAACAACCAACTCTACTTAGGTATATTCCCATACATATACCTAAGTTATCAATTCTAGTTCGGCTCCAACTCCTGAGCCCAAGTTCAACCCAGTCCACACAGGAAAGTATAACTTAGTCCACACAGGAAAGTACATCTCAGTCCACACAGGAAAGTACAACTCATTCCACACAAGAAAGCAAAACAATCATATCGAAGATAATGATTGAAAGTCAAGACTCATCTCACACAGGTATACTACTCACGAAGAGGGGTGGATATGATTAGATGTAATCTCTGAATCATTCTCTCTACCGAACCCACATAGGATCCTAGTACAGAAGTCGTTGTTGTCGAACCCACGTAGGATCCAAGTACAGTAACCATCGATGCCGAACCCACGTAGGATCCAAGTATAGTCTTCATCGCTGCCAAACCCACGAAGGATCCAAGTACAGTCAGCCTCACTGCCGAACCCACATAGGATCCAAGTATAGTCGTCATCGTCATCGCAGTCGCAGCCAGCTCTAGGGTTCCTGCACACAACACGCTCAATTCCGGGATGGTATACTCCACGACCCAAGGGGTTCGATACATAAACTATCACTAAGTCTAGAGTTGATGTATCACAAACTTCCGTCTCATCAATAGGAACTCAACGCGACAGACGGCGCGTCAATCGGACGCTCGGTCTGAGAGTTATTGGCTTTTCCGTCCTAGGGGCCCGGTTGGTTTCTAAGCTAAAACCAACCCAACCGTACTCCAGCTATGTCCAAACCTCAAGTGGATTAATCCAAAAAACCATCTCACTAAGAGTAATTCAACGTGATTTATGGCACGTCATTCGGATGTCCGGTCGTTAAGTTATAAGTGTTTCCGCTCCAAGGGCCCGGTTGGTTTCGGGTTCAAACCAACCCGTCCATACCCAAAATTCACTGAAACCTCAAGTGTAATATATTGAAACGACCATCTCGATCCAAGGATCCCTACGCAACAGATGTTCTGTCGATCGGAGGTCATTATCCCATGATATGGTCGATTGAACGAACCTGGTCCGAAAATAGGGGGTTTGGGCTTGGTCCTACCCGGCCCAATACCCCCTGGGTCAGCCCGAACCGGGTCGACCCGACCCAGGTCCGGGTCTGGACCAATGGGGCATGGCCCGACCTGGCTGGCGTGGCTCGGCCCGGCTGGCGCGTCCTGCGGCTCGACTCGGAGGCCGGCCGCGATTCGGCTCGCGGCCGAGCGGGGCGCAAAAGGGGGGTGTCGCCCCCTTGTCTCTGAAACGGTGGACCCTGTGGGGTCTGCCCTAATGTTCTGTCGGGGGGGTTACACCCCCCCCCCCCAGTTTTCTGAAATGTCTGGACGTAATGTCCAGCCTTGGTGTAACCGCAGGACCCCCGCGAGTCCCACCTTCAGGTGGCGCTGACGGACGACTCAGCCGGCCGCCCCTTTGAAGATCGTCGCGGCCTTAGGTCGCGGCTCCTATCCGACCGGCGAGGCGCGGCGGCGCCGCGCCCTCCACCGCAGCCCACCCCGGCCGTGGCCCCTTGAATCTCTGGTGTGGTGCGATGTCACCACGCCCCTCTGACACGGCACGCTTTTGACCACGGCCTCCTTCGGCCTCACCGGCGTCGTGCACCATCATCGCGGCCCGCTTCAGCCGCCGTCCTTTTCATTCTCACGCGGTGCAACGGCATCGCGCTGCCTTCTCCACAACGATCAATAGATATCAACAAAAAAGGTTAGGAGGATCGACCGTGTTTTTGTGGTCTGATCTCCTCCCGTTATGATGATAACAAGAGGCCAAATATTTAATCAACGAGGGTCGATAAATAAAACTTTGAATGAAGATAACCCCTACCTCGATGTAAGTTCACAGTTTTCAAGCGCCACGGATGATGGCGTCATTTCCGTCATCGTCGATGTCTCCTCCCTTGTCGTGGAGGAAGAAGAGGATGAAGAAAATCAGGTCGTCAGGTCAACGTTCTTCATCGGAGAGTTGGTGTTCTTCATTGAAGATGAAGTTCTTCAAAAGGGACTTAGAGCTCTCTCCCAAAATCCTCACACAACAAGCCAACCCCCCAAAATAAAATAAGTCTCATCTTATTTTATTAATTTATTCCATGCATTTAAAATTCAAATTCAAACACATAACTCAATTAATTGAAGAGGTTCAATTAATTAAATTAATGTGTGTTGGCATTAATTAAAGTGAGGAGAGGATAAGTCACCCCATTAATTACAAGGGGTTTAATGGGGGGGTTTTAGGGGGTTTTAGGGAATGTGAAGGGTTGGGGCTCGTGTAGGCCCCACATCACATTTATCCTCATATGGGTAGTTAGGGTGCAAGTGGGTCCCCCCTAACTTCCCCATGTAGGATAAAACCTCCTAAGTTAAGAATAAAAGTGTACCACAAATTTTATTCACTTTTTTTATTTAATCCACTATTTTTAAACAACTCCTCCCAAGCAAACTCATCCTCAATAAAGGTCCTCTTAAGAAATTACCGATGCTGCAGTTTCATCGGTGCCCTCAGATTTCAATTCCGAGCACCGGTTCAAAAGATAGAAAAACCCGTTTGTTCGTTCACTGAACGTACCCGAGCTAAACTTCGAAAATTGATTCCGGGCACACCGAGCCTCGGAATCAGGTGCCATCAGAAACTTCATACACTTAAAATACCGAAGAATTTAAAAAAAACATTTCCCTAAAATTTACAAGTCTTTACAAAATCGGTGTTTTCGGGTTTTACCCCTAGATATATCTGTGCCAGAGCCGCCTCTACCTGCTCATATCCAGAAAAGGATGTATTGCTTGAAATATCCACATAATCTATTCCTTACCAAAATCCTAGGATGTTATTGTATCTATTTCCTCAAATACTAACTTAGGGACTCTTCCCTAATTCTAGTTTTTCTAAATCTAGTTTCCAAGTATTCTACTAAACTTCCTCTGATACCAACTGTAACACCCCCTCTAGGATGGAGCTGGTGCATTACTTGTGATATTAGAATGGTTAAAAGCAATAAAAAATCCAGAAGTAATGATCAGTTTAGTAGTCTTGAAGAAACTAGATACATAGATGTTTCTCAAATTACATTGGAAAGGTTTACAAAATACAATACATAATGAAAACTAAAACTGCAACCACTTGAACTCAATAAATGTCCTTCTCTTCATCACCTGTTGAGGGTAAACGATGAAAGGGGTGAGCTCAAACGCTCCGTAAGGGTTAAAAATAGAATAAGAATGAATTAAATAATAAGTGAATCATAGTCAATCTGACATAATCAATATGGCATAGTGAATAAATGAATAACTAATGTCATTTATAAATTGAGAATAAAACTACATCCATAAATTTTATCATAGTGAAAACCTCATGGATAATAATAATAATAGATAATGAATAAATAGAATACTTATTAATTGTACTTCATGTATCTGTCACATGAAACCATAATACCATTAATATAGTTTAGTTCTGTGGGTAGAAACCCGTCTGATTTTTGGAAACAAACTCGAAGGGTTTTTCGCCAACTGATTTGTCTCATGAGACCTACCGACGCATCGAGGGGCTATAGAGGGCCCCACCCTCCACTACATGTCCAAATCATTATTTATACATTGATTCAATACAAGATAAATATGCCTTATCAATATCCGTATAGAGTAGAGTATACAAATTTATCAATACTTCCATAATTAAAATAACTTTCCAAATAAAACACCGTATGTAAAATGGTATACGGTTTAGACAACAAACATATCCATGATATGAGATTATGGATATTTAATATAAACATAATTTCAAATGAAAAGTGATCTTCTATGGGAAGTAGTTACACCACATAAGGATTATTAGTTGCACAACATAGGGGAGATTCTTGAACAAAAGTGAGAGAGATGATCCCTTACCTTATGCTCGAAGGTGTTCTTGATTGTTCTTAATGACCTCAATAATCAAATTTATATTCATTAATTAATAATTCTAGAACCTAATCAACATGTAATTTACATGGTATAACCTTATTAGGTTCATTCTTCACCCTTTTTAATGGGTTTAATAGGTTCAATTTTATTGTTTTCGATGCATTTTCTTCCTTGGTTTTCATGTTTTGTTTACTTGCTCTCATGAATGGAAGTTCATTTTGAAATGTAGATAAATATCCAGATTTGTTAATATATATTATTAATTAAATTAAATAGATATAAATGATATTATAATTATTATAGGTTATATACATGAGGATGAATCATTAGTTAAAAGTTTTTGATAAACGCTTGGATTTAGCTTGGCAGTTTCATATACAATGAACTCGTTTTGTATTATTATTCTGTATTATGAGTGTGTAAAGATTCCAGAAAATTAAAGAGATTAAATACTTCTATTATTATCTATTTCAGCCATTAAAATGGTCTCATTACCAGTAATTATGAAGAAAGTTAAGAATGAAACTTCGTCCTCTACAAAGGTTATAAATTGGAACCTCATAGACGTTGATTTCGGTTATAAAAATAAAATTTAGGGAGAAAAGATATTGATGATAGTTCTTCCATTAACATGATATAATTCCAGTATATATATATGATACTAGAGTTTATCATGGTCATTTTGATAGAGGAGGTGAAGAGAGAAAAATAAAAGAGATGAACTTGAAAATAAAAAAGAAAAGTTGAGAGATCCCTTATGAAAATTCGGCAGCCTAATGGGGTCACTTAAAATTTCATAAAATCAAATGATGAGAACAAAATGGAATCTCATCATATTGAAATAAAAAGTAATGTAATAATAATAAATAAAATAAAACCCCAACATATGAGAAATTAATTTCAAATAGCTGACATAAAAGAAGTGTCGACTTAAAGAAGGGATTGAAGGATTCCCTTACCTTGTAGAATAACTCCTAGATCTTGAAGGATAGGACCTTCGGGGCTTAGGGACACCTTGTGAGGACTCCTAGAGAGGTAAAACCACCAGATCTTCGAGGATGTGGGATTTGGAATGAATGAAAACGAAGGGGGGTGAGTGGGTATTTATAGTAATCAAGAGAGAGTTTTTTATTAATAAAAAGGGACACCTCGTCAGTGTTTTTTGAAAAAGCATGGGCTTGCCCATGGTATTTGCCCATGTTTTAAGCCAATTAGGACACCTCATGTCATATGTTACTATACACAAGTCGACCATACTTTTATATTTAATTATTACATCATTATGATTTCATTAAACTACCGAAAACTCAAAACTATATTTTTACTATTCATGAAAAATTCATGTATTTTAGAAAAATCCAAAAAAAAATACCCTAACAATTTTTCGATGTGTAGAATTTAAAAACGAACTCAATTTTTCAAAATTAATTTTCTAAATATTATTAATTTAATTTTTAAACAAAATCATAGTTAATTTGAAAAATAACAATCTTAAACTGCAATTAGTTTTATTTCTCATTGAAAAAATAATTGAGATCTCATTATCTTATTGCCTTAAGAAAATGAAATAATATTATTATTTACTATTCATAAGGGTCGTATTACTATTCATAAGGGTATTTTACTATTCACCAAAAATCAAGTTTGTTCTATCAGACTCCAAATGACTTACTGATCACAACTCTAGATAACCATTTTTTGAAATTCAAAACATAGAAGTGGAAAATTTATATTTAATGGCTAGGTTTTGAATATCTCCAAAATAACCTAGTGTTATTTCAAAGGAACACAGTGATGAATAGAATGTATTTAACAGAAACATACCATAAAATGTTTGGGGTGCTACAAAAGGCCAATTTATCAGCGCTTTAATTTAGCACCACTAAAGGAACCCTTTATCAGTGCTTATAAAAGAACTGATAAATGTGTTTTTTATCAATGGTTTTAAAATCACTAATAAAGGTCCTATATATCATTGATTTTAAAATTTATGATAAAGGGTTATAGTGTAGCATACTGTTACAATACACTACAGCACCACTGTAGTATACTGTTACAGCACACTGCTGCACCAAAAACACATCAGATATCAACCAAAACAAGTCTCAATACATAATTTAAATGAGATTAAACTTACAACAAAAATCGCAAAAAACACTAGATTATTAACATTTAAAACATTGGTTTATAGTATTACATAAATAAAAATTATTACATACATGAAAAAAAATCATAACTATCGATGTTACCATGATTTCCATTGACTTTATTTTTTGAACTGCCAACATTGCATGAGTAGTTTCAAACAAACCACCTAAACTCAAAAAATAATAATCCACCTATATAAGAAAAACATATTATGATTAAAACTAAAAAGAAATAAATTAAACATAAATATGAAATAATACATTAATTCTATAGATAATGATTTTACTATGAAAATATCTAGATTACCACAAAGATTGAGTAGTGGAGGGAACTTGAAATAAAGTGATAAATTTCAACACTACATGAGTGGAAGGTTTTGTGAGAGAAGAAGAATTTGGAACATTTGGTGCATAGAGGGATGAAAGATGGGTAGAACACCCAAACTCGAACCAAAGAATCCACCTGTATAAGAAAATTATTATTATATGAGTAATACTAAAAATAAATAAATTAAACATACATATGAAACAATAAATTAATTCTATGGATAATGATTTTACTATGAAAACATCAAGATTACCTTTATAATTGAGCAAAGGAAACGTTGTTGCTCTTCCTGCAAAGGTAGTGGAGGTAACTTTAAAGAAAGTGATAAATGAACCACTATAGGGGTGAAAAGGTTTTAAAGGAGAAGAAGCATTAAATTTGGAAAGATCATCCATAACTCAAAAAAAAGAATCCATATGTATAAGAAAAAAATTATTATGTGATTAATAATAAAAATAAATAAATTAAACATATATATGAAACAATAAATTTATTCCATGTGCAATGATTTTACTGTACGAACATCATGATTACCTCTATAATTGATCAGAGGTATCATCATTTCTCTTCTTGTAAAGGCAATGAAGGTAACTTGAAATAAAGTGATAAATGAACCACTATAGGGGTGAAAAGGTTTTAATGGGGAAAGAGCATGAAAGTTGGACAAAGCACCCCTAAAAAAAATCAACCTGTATAAGAAAACAATTATTATGTGAGTAATACTAAAAATAAATAAATTAAAAATATATATGAAATAATAAATTTACTCTATGGACAATTATTTTACTCTAAAAACATCAATATTACCTCAGTAATTGAGTAGATGCAGCATCGTTTCTCTTACTACAAAGGTAGTGGAGGTAACTTGAAATAAAGTGATAAATGCACCACTATAGGGGTGAAAAGGTTTTAAGGGATAAGGATCATGAAAGTTGGATAGAGCACCCTCAACTCGAACAAAATAATCCACCTATATAGGAAAACAATTATTGTGTGAAAAATAAATAAATTGAAAATAAATGTGAAACAATACATTAATTCTATGGAAAATTATTTTATTGTGAAAACATCAAGATTACCTCTGTGATTGATTAGAGATAACATCACTGATCTTTTTGAAAATACATGACACATGGACACAAATCTTCAAAAATAAACAAACTCTACAACAAATAATTAAAATTAAATCAACATTCCATTATATAATTTTTCGGTAAAATAGAGAAATTATATCGTAACATTACCTTTTCATATATCCAAAGGGTCTCTTTTATTATAATTTGTTCTTTTTAGGGATTGGTAACATCATCATGTGCATAAGACATTGTTTTCATGATTAGTCATAATTTTAATTTATATTATGTTAATATTATAGATAACATATAATATTATGAGGAAAAACATAATATATTAAAAAACACTTTTACCTTCTCATTGAACTCTATTTTTTTTAAAGCTTAAAGGATTTGGTTCCTCTTTAGAGAATACAAATCCCATATTTGTGGTCCCATCTAACACACAAGACATTTTCTACAATGGGATCAGCATGAACTAATTGTGATGTCCCAATGAAATGGTCATCCTTGATTGAATTTTCATCTAACTCAATATTTGTTTTATTCTCTAGCAGTACAATCAACCAATTATTGTTTTCTAGATCAGAGGCATAAAATAATTTCACTACTTGTGATTCCATTATGAACGGATAATCTTTTTCCCCTTTTACATGGAAATTCACCTTCACAAAGCCCATTTCATCAACTTTCACTCCATTGATATTGTCAAACCATTTGAAATGGAAAAGAGTAACTTGAAATGATGTATAATCCAACTCATATATCTATTCGATAATGCCAAAATATGACATATTTTCATAAATTGGATTCCTATCCTTAGAACTATATATGTGCATCACTTCAGGCATAAGAGTAACACCACTATTTTTCATTATACTAAATTCATCGTGTTCTTTTCTATAGAATGTATAACCATTGATTACAAACCCAGTGTAATATATAAAATTTTCATTTGGTCCTATGGCTAGCCATTGAAGTCATTCATCAATTTAATTTGGATTTTCAGATAACTCCTTATAATTTTGACCTCTGAACCATCCTATAAACTATTGATTATGTGTATATGATATTCATCTTTCATCCATTAATAGATTAAAATATCTAATAATTTCTTGGTGGACTTTAATATATGGATAAAAATATTCACTATTATGTAATATGTAAATATTTTCTTGCTCCCACTCTTTCAAGGTAATTATAACAATATCTATTTTTTAATTCCCTTCGCTCATAAGGTTTTCTCTATGATGGGGCTTTTGGAGACTGATGATTTCAACATCTGATCGGTAATCGATACAGAATTCAATATCTTCTTCAAAAAAATATTGTTCTAAAATACAACCTTCTGAATGACTTTGATTATTTTCATACCCTTTTAAAATTTTCATATACCATTCAATGGGTTACATCCATCTTTAATGGATAGGATCACATAGTTGAACCTCTCTGACCAAGTGAACCATCAGGTGGACCATTATATCAAATAATGGTGGTGGGAAGAACATTTCTAATTCACATAATATTATTGAAATCTCCTTATTCATGATGGGAAACTTCACCAGGTCTAAAACATTACTGCATATGGATTTGAAAAAGAAGAAGAGTCTGGTAAATGTATGTTATACATTTTGAGACATAATGCAATGGAAAGAAAAACACATTAATTTGTTTTATCAAAACATGACAGTCGTGTGATTTTAGTCTTTGTAACATCAAATTGGTCACTGACATGACATTCTTTATATTTTATTAATACCCTTATGGAACTTTTATACTCATAAGGAAAAAAGAAAAACTTGCAATTTTTCCTATTTGGATAGAGTGTAAGCTACTGGGGGAAGAAAAATCCACCTTTTACCATTCATCGATTCCAACTCATCCCTTATCCCCATTTCAATCAAGTCCAACCTAGCCTTGATTCCATCTTTAGTTTTTCTAAGAAAATTTAGTAATTTTCTAATAACACTATCAAATACATTTTTTCTATATGCATGACATCAAGAAAATGTCTGACATATAAATAATTCCAATATGGTAATTCAAAGAAAATTTATCTCTTCTTCAAACATGTTTTTGTACGGTTTTTGAAAATGGTTTACTGAAAATAGTGTCAATATTTTTTAATTTTTTGTACATTTGATCACCCAATTCTAGAGATTCTATTGTACCTTGTATTATATTCCCATATAATGATGTTGTCCAAGATCAGTATTTATGTCGTCGAGGTAAAAAAATTTGATGTCCTGAAAACACATTCTTTGAGTAATGTTTCAACCGAACTGAGTATGTGCATTTTTCACAAACGGGACACCCCAAAATTAATTTAGTACTATATATTGATAAATTTACATAAGGGAATTCATTTATCATTCCATAAAACATGGACCTAAATGTGAATTATTCACTTCTATAATAATAATACATTGTAAAATGTTTATCTCACATCAATTTTAGATATTTGATCAATGGATCCAAATAGAAATCAATATCATTACCAAGTTTCTTTGGTCCAGATATAAGCAGATACAACATAATGTATTTGCGCTTCATGCATACCCATGGTGGAAAGTTATAACTTACCATCATGATGGGACACGTACTATGAGTACTTCTTGGTAGACCAAAATGATTTATTCCATTTGTAGATAATGTAAGATGAAATTTTTTTGGCTCATCTCCAAATTTATGAAACTCATAAATTTTATTCCACTAAGTAGAATCTACTAGATGACATAGGTTCCCATTTTAATTATTTTATCTACATGCCATGTTAATTTTCTTTTTGTTTCCTGACATCCATATAGTCTTTAAAATCGTGGAATGATATGAAAGTACCATAGATATTTTTTAGGACTTGATTCATTTTTCTTGTATTGATCTGTGCCCAACATACGGCATTTGATGAGTGATTCATGGTCCTTGCAAAACAATATGCACTCATTTAGACAAGCATTTATTTTTTAGAGATCATTCCCATTGAATGTAACATTATTTTAGTGTCATATGTTCAACATGGTAGTTCATTTTATTCTGGTAGTATATATTTCAGAAGACCAAGTAGTTCTGTAAATTTGGTGTCACTCCATCTATTTCTAGATTTCAAATTATATAATTTCATTACAACTGAAAATGTTGTGTATTTAGTAAAACCAGTATACAATGGTTTCTTGGTACATCTATTTAACTCCTTAAACAACTTTGGACAATCATGGTGGTCATCTTAAATTTCTATTGTAATTTATTCTAAGTGATCTTCATCATCTTTTACAAAGGTATTCAAATAAAATGATTCATAAAACATAGTATCATCCCAATAGATTTCCACATTTAGTTTGTTCCTGTGTTTAGTCTAACATTTATAGCTTTGATCTATTCTGTGAGAAATCAAATGTTCTTAAAACTCTTCCAGACTAATTTTTCTTAATTAACAACAGTGTAAACCCAGACAGAGGATTTTAGAAGGGTCGTCTGTATGCTCTCTTTCAAAATATTAGCATGAATCCATTTTTATTTCATATCCATCCTATTGGATTCATAAAATATTAATTGTATACAATACATAAATAAATACACATAAGATATTCATTATCAAAAGTGACAGTTATAGAAAATTATAATAAGGGAAATATGGATCATTTCTACTAGAATTCCTGAGTTCCTAGATATTCCAAATCCAATAATAAGGGTTGTTGGAATTTAAAAAAAATATAGGGAGATAAAGATATATAAAAAATGATATTAACACTAAACTTTATAGGTGTAAACTAGAAGATAGATAGTGTAATGACCCTAGTCTAGATTACCCAAACAACACCAGGTTAGATCATCTTATGACCTCTAACACACCTAAAAGTCACTAAATTATGGTTTAAAATTTGGGTGTAAATACCCATAAATGGTCAGTGGTCCCCCCTAATAGAAAAAATTAGTACCAGAGGTCGAACAAAATTCTAGCATGACCCTTGGGGTCAATGGACATGAAGACCCAAAATAATCATTACCCAATATAGGCATACCTATTAGATAAACAACTGTAGAAATAAATTTTGAAATAGAAATATAGACACACATACATGTTACGCCAGTATAAAAACTCACTCAATTATAATTTGTAAGAAATATAAAATAGATAAAACCTAATATTCAAACATAACGTCAACTAAAGGTTCCACAATGATTCAAAAATTGAATGCCTGATGTGATAAAACCTCATGTACTTAACTGTGGATGGCCCCTTTAAATCTTCTCCATAAGAAAACTAAGTAACATAGTTAATTATAAGAGGAACTATATCCTATTATACATATAACCAATAGATGAACATATATCACTCCCCCAACTTAGTTCCTGAAAAATAGCATATAAAGCTGCATGTCCACTGAGTTGTCCATGAAAGGTGTCAACATATATATAATCATTGTGGAACCACCAATTTTCCTCAAATCAGTAGTCAGTAAATAAGAATATACATGAAAATTTCTATACATTTATATACATATATGAAAAAAAATATTTAGTAAGAAGATATAAAATAGCAGTAAAACAACGATGAATAAATCCATGGTTCAACATCTGCTATAAACAACGGATGATACATCAATAGTCAATACAAATAACATACCAAAAAATGTTCCCTAAATAATGGATCACAAACATATCATAAACAATGAATCATAAATAGCATGTCATAAACTATATAAGAATAAATCAAAAAAAATCAAAAATACAAAAAGAAAATCTAAAGGCCTACCTCACTAGGTTAAAGAAAATTTGAGACCAACTTTAGATGTAGAATGAGATGTTCAGAGGAAATGGAGTGGTGTGATTAGATATTCGATTCACCATGGAGGAGCGTTGACAAAGGGTGGCTTCCACAGAAAGCTTCTATATCATGACGGGTTCGCTAATGGTTAGGGTTTTTAAAATAAATCGGGACACTTTTATCAGCACTTACTAATAAGTACTGATAAATTCTCATCTTTATTAGCACGAAAAAAGCACTGATAAAGATTCTCTAATCAGTTCTTATTACTGAAGTGCTGTTAAACGATTTATAATTATAATTATAAATAAAAAATTGTATATATTTATAAATACTTAATATATATATATCGTAAATATATTCATTTTTAAATATATTTATTATAATTTTATAATTATTAATTTATCAGTATAGAAATATTTAAAAAATATATTATTTATATCATTATATAATTTTATATAATTTTACATATATATATTTAATAAATATATATATATAATTATAGTAAATATATTCATTATTTAAGGAAATTTATTATAAATTTAATAGTTATTTAAATATACATAATTATCTATTTATAATTGTATAAATGCTTTTAAAAAATATTTATTTATTTATAATTATAAATATATAATTGTATAGATATAGTGGATGTGCATTTATAAATATTTTTATTTATAAATATTTTTATCTATAAATATTTTTTTACAAATATATTTTTAACATTATTAATGAATATCTAATTTTGACTGCATGCATATATGTACAAAATGAGTGAAATTGAATAAATTAAGAATATAGCTACTCTTTAACAATATTGAAAATAATGGATAAGTTATATGTGTGTGCATATTTTATATAAAAATACATCAATTATATGTATATGTGAAATCAATATAACACACATTCAATCTATATTAAATTGAAAAATAAAATTACATTCAATTATATGTTGAGTAAAATTCTATTAGTGAGTATTTTTAATTCATATTAATTTTTAATTATATACCATTATTCAATAAATATATGAAAATTTAATGTAAAGCACATGAATATTTTGTAATATATAATCATATTTATATAAATTAATATATATCTATATATTTAATATATATATAATTTAATAATATTTATTATCATAATTATCTAATTAATAAAATTTTTAATGTTTAATAATGTATAATCAATGAATTAATTTTTATCAATAAGTATTTAATTAATAAAATTTGTAATATTTTATTTAATAAAAACATTTTTTATTTTTTATTTATTTCATTATTTCATTTTATCACTGCTAAAAATGCATTGATAAAAGAAATATTTATCATCTCTAATAAAGTGTACCCTTTATTAGTGCTAACAATAAAGCGTTGATAAAGGATACCCTTTATCAGTGATAAAATAAAAGCACTGATAAAAGGTTAAATTTATTAGTGCTTTCTTTAGCACAAATAAATATTCCATTTATGAGTATTTTATTCTAGTACTGATAAATAACATCACTGTTAAAGGAAAATTTTGTCGTAGTGATGTAAGATCTTATGTAATTATCCATATAGTATTCATAAATAATGTCATACACTCTAGTATCCATACTTCATATATTTTCCCTTCTTTTAGCACAAAAGAGCATCACCTTTTTATGAATAATCATTTGGATAAGTTAACACATCATACAAATCAATGACATCATTCAATGTCCCCTTCAATAGTTTAATAACAATCGTTAAAATAATCCTTAACAATAAATTCTATAATATAGTCATTAGAAACATTTAATTTAAAAGTCCCAGAATAGCGATGGTGATTCTTCTAGCGGTGAGACAACTCTGGTGGTGATACAACTCTTATGGTGAGACCAATCTATCATTGAGACAACTCTGGCGGTGACTTAAACTGGTGGTGAGTTAGGCCAACAATGAGTTTGGATGATCGAAGTTCATATCGAGGTAGGTCATGCTCAATGGTGACTCATCTCAATGGTGAGTCTTTCTAGTGGAAGAACTTTTTGACACTTTTCCAAATTTCCATCCTAATGGTGACTCAACTCTGATGGAGGGTCTTTCCTAGTGATGAGTCATCTTCAACGGTGAGTCATTTTTGATAGTGAGTAAAGTCTGATGGAAATGCTTCTATTAGAAGGTGGATCAAATAAAACCCATCTACTTTGGGGCTGAAACATAATATTGATGGTTCATGCATATTCAAGGAAACGTGAGAATAAGAGGCCTTGTTTTTTATTAAAGAGGTTATGTGATAATTGGTTTCAATGCTTTTTATAGTACAAGTAATGCAATTGAGGCAAATACCTATGATCTCCTCAGTGGCATCTCTTTGTGAAATCATTACAACATTAAGATTACAGCAATTGAATCAAATTTGATGCTTTTGGTTAGCTTTATGTGGGACATCAATAGTACTCCATGGTACATCTCTTATCACATTAGGAAGTTAAAAATCATCATCAATAATGCTACGGAGATTACCCACGCCATAAGGTAGGGTAATTTCTCTTTTGAAAGTATTTCTAGAAAAGGTAACCCTAATGAAAATATTTTTATTTATTATAGCATTGGGTCTCTTCCCTGGGATAGTTATTTTATTGTTATATACAATTACATGGGCTTACATCATTTCATACCACCATTATATATATTTTATTTATAAATAAATAGTTATTTTTGAGTAAACTCTAACGGTGGGACTTTTCAGCACTTAGCCAAAATTTTACCAAACTACCTTATATTATAAAATGCTAACATAAAGTATAAAAACATTAAAAACATGATAAAAATGATTTTTTAGCATTAAAACCATGAGTTTCCAACAATATCCCCCTTTTGATGATCAAAAATCAAGGAATTTTATAATCATGTAAAGAATAAACTTTGGATAAAAATAGATGTAGTTTAAAAAGTAGTTATATCTTCTCAACACATTAAACTCTAATGTGAGGGTTTAAACACAAATTATAACTTAAATAATAATTGTATCAAAGATATTAAATAAAAAAGTTACCAAAGATGCATCAAAGTAATGGTATCAAAGAATATCATAAATGTAAAGAAAATGGGTCATAAGAAGGTGTCACAAACAAATGCCAAATTGATTCTCCCCCTTTGGTATTATTAAAAAGTGGAAAGAAAAATATTAAATGCAAAAATAAATAAATGAATAATTATATAATTTCTATTGAAGGAAAAAATTAATTTAATTTCATTCAAAAAGAGATGAAAAATTTCATAAAGAAGTCCCTATAAAAAAACAAATCCTAAAGACAATATTTCTCAGGCTGGGTAGTAGGAACAAGAGGTTATTTTCCCTTGTTAGAAGCTGAGGTCAACAAATTATAGGCCTGGGCTGAGTTAACTATGGTGGAGTCTGTAGGGACTTAAATAGTAGTGGCATAGACAGAGGAAGAAGGTGTAATCTCTCTGATGATTACTGACTGAAGTTTTCCAACAGCTTCTACTAGAGATAAACTCGATGGATTAAACTAAGTAGGCATAGGTTAATTAAGAAATCTAGTAATATCTGGTCTGAAATACTCTGGGTCAGTTTCTGTAAGAATCATATAACAGGTGTAACACCCCAAAAATTCTAAAAGAAAAAATTTTATTTGATAGCTTGTATGACACACAACACTAGACATAGAAAGAAATAAAACCTATAGAGACTTTATAGTACATTTTATATTTTAAATAAATTTAATATATTCTATAGCTTTAAATGCACACAATACTAAGTTATCTTTCATCACATGAAATAATGATTTTCTTCAATAGTTTGTGTTACACACAAGACTAAGTTTTATCAAGCAATAATATTTTATGAAAATATTATTAGTTAATATAATAAGATATAACCTAGACATTAAATTAGAGGTTATGAGTAGTATTAACTAAATTATGAAAATATATGGTTTACACAAATATAAAATTAATTCATTGGTTACCAATTAATTAGAAATGAATATAAAAACCAATTCAATACAAAGGAAATATTTTTATGCACACAAAGGTGTTTTATCTTAATAAATTAAATTAATTTACATTATTGAATGATATTAATGAAATTTATATATTATATTTTTAATAAAATATTTTTGAAATTAATTCAATATATTTTATAAGCATAAGATATAAACAACCTCAATATTATGCATAGAAAATCCATATTTCTATAAAGTCAGTATTGCCGCCTTTTAATGGCGCACCAATTTTAGATCTAAATTTTGAAACTTTTATAAATTTAATATGAAAAAATAAGATTAATTTTTTAAATCATAACATCAAATATAGGGCTTTATGAAATTCAATTTACTCAGAAAAAAGAAGTGATGGCCTCATTTAGTATAATTGCTCCATGTGAATACCATTTGTAGAGCTTGGAAAGGATGTGGCATCATTGGGCTTCACTCTTGACCAAGCCCAAGCCGAGCTTCAACACGTTAATCTCGAACAGAACCGCCTATGGGAGAAGTGGAAGTTGATAGAGATTACCACCCAAGAAATGTTATCCAAGCCACCCCAAGAGTCTTTCACCATCACACACCTTACCCTTTGGTCGTATGCGGGTGTTATAAGGGGTTATGTAACAATACCGTATCACTATGATTATGTACATTATTATTGTATATAATAAATAATATACATTCATTTTATATTTGTTACTTTGTAAATAGTTTTTAAAGAACAAATAGTATTTTTATTTAATACTCAATTAAGAAATATATTTTTATGAATTAATGGATTTTTTAATTAAATAATATTTTAAATTACTTTTTATTAAATATAAATGATAATATGATTTTTATAAATACAATTGTTATTTTTATTAAGGTTTGAAAGCTATTTTTGTCAAAACCCATGAATTTTCGATAAATATCAGTTTTTATTTTAAAAGTAAAAATTCACATATTTAGAAAATTATTTAGATAAAATGAATATTATTTTTTGAATCAGGATGTTGAAATTATCCAATGGTGAATTTTTCATAATTTTCTGAGACAGTCAAATTTTTGGGTAAAAATTAAATAACGTTTAAATATATAATATGTTTTATGACATCATAATGACCCAATAGTGATATAAGAAAATAATATAAACATTATGTTAGGAAAATATATTTTTTATAATTAAAATAATATGATTTTAGGTTTTTTTGATTTATTTTACAAAGCTTTAGTGGACCCTCCAAGACTTATAAAACATTTTAGCTTTTTAAATTGATTTCCTTGAGAGTGTGAATCACCTCCATATAAGAAAACCTAATATTTTAAGAATTTCAGCCATTATTATTATAAAATAATTTTTTCTACTCTCCTTTTTCATAAACCATGAGAAAAACCATGGGCAAAAACCATAGGCTGGTTTGTGGTTTGGATTAGTTTAATGTGTGGTGTCCCAAACCTAAATAATAAAGAATTCACTCTCTTTTCCTATATAAACCCACTCAAGATTCCACGTAATATTCCCTAAAATACTTTCTAGATCAAAAAAAATCCTCCCTTATCTCTATATAATCTTCCCATGCCACCCCAATCTCCCAATAAGTCTCTCTCAAGCCTCTCCCAAGCCTTTGGGATCACACTTCCAAGTAAGGGATTCCTTCCTTTCTCATTTTATCCAAGTTTCTTAATATTGTTATGTCCTTTTATTTTCAATTATAAATGTTGGAGTATGATTTATAACCACCCTTATACTGACCTGTTTATTTTATAATGATTAGAGACCCCTTTCTCTCTCATTAATGTCTCTCATGTATACCTGTTACCATGCCGAAATTTCGTAAGGGGTTCATTCATTCCTCATTTTATCCGAGTTCCTTAATATTGTTATGCCCTTTTATTTTAAATTTTAAATGTTGGGGTATGGTTTCTCACCTCCCTTGTACTTCCCTATTTATGTTTGAATGATGAGATACCCCTTTCTCTCCAATTAATTCCTCCCATGTACACCTATTACCATGCCGAAATTCCGTAAGGAATTTCCCTCTTCTCGTTTACATTCAATAAATTATTTTATATTATGAATCTAAATTCCATTAAATTTGTTGGTATATGTATATATATAACCCCCTTACTTTCTATTTCATGTAAATATGATGAGACACCCCTTTTTCTCTAATCAACCATTTTTATGAATTCTTATGTCACGCTGTTATGCTGCTGAAAATTGCACCGCGACTTTCCAAGCCAAAGTCAATGTGTAGTGAATATCATGCCCATTTTTCTATCAAGGTATTAAACTTTATGCACATTTACTAATTTATTAAAGAGTTTCATGTATTTATTCCACATTCCTTTATCATGGAATAAATGAATATCTTGAATGATTCCATGTTATATGATCCATGTGGCACACTTATGCGTGAAATGAAATGTTTAAGAAGGGTGTGCCCTGATAGCTCTCCAATGCATTGGGTAAAGTTTAGTATCATTATATGTAAAGTAAAATGATGTTTTACTCATGATAATTAAATTACAATGAGGGTTTACTCATGCTCCATGTGCAATGATCCTTGGCTCATGCTAATACCATGTTAAGTGTTGTTGCCACATTTCCATGTTACGATAATCATGTTATATCATGCCTTTATGTTCATGTCTTTAATATGATTAATTTATATTCCTATTTCCTAACATGTACTATATTCTTCATTTTATGCCTTTTTTACTCCCTTACAGGGCTTTATATCTCACCCTTTTCTTATGTATGTCCTTAGGTTACCCCATGCAATGCTAGGTATGAGGGAATGTAGTGGTTATGTAAAGGAAGTTTTCAATAAAGATTTCATGTTTCATGTTTTAATTCATAACGTAATGTTCCTAATCCCCAAAGAAACTAGAACTATTAATCTTCCATGTTATATAAAGTGAAGAGTTTTTGTAATAAATCATGTTTAAGTGTGTAATAAAGAGAAGGGTTGTTATAATTTGTATCATCCAAAACCTTCCCAAATAAGTTCCCAACATCCATAAACTCAACCTAGAAGCCTCACTTTTTTCATTAATAAATCCAAGTAATTCCTTTGGTTAAAAACAAAAGGAGTTCCTCAAAAAAGTGGTAATGTTCTTCAACTTTCACTTTTATTTCATTTAATTATTCACCCCTTAAATTATTTTTACATCATAATTGTATAATAAACTCATTAAATTCAATATAATTAGATTTTTTATGATAAAATTTCAACTTACACTTTTACCCACATCCATAAAATAGGATAATCAATCATCGTTTGTGTGTATGATAGACTACCGCCTCCTAAACTAATGTCATTCATTCTTCAATTTCCACCTTTTAAGGTTGGGAATAATGATGTAATTATATCTTATATATTATATATATGATATTTATGATTTATTTATGCTTATTTAATTTTTATATAACACATACCTTCATGATTTCCATTTTTTGGGAATAGGATAACATCGTTTGTGAATATGTAGACTACCACCTCCTAAAAGCGATGTGATTCCTTCTCACTTTACATGAAATTTATTAATAATGGTTTTATTGAAAATATGTGACATATATAAAATAAATATGATACTTTAATTATAACACACACACACAAAAACACACACACACACACACATATATATATATCATTTAATTTCTATTCTTTTAAACACTATAAAGAAATTGAAGTAGTGTTCATATGTACGTATGGCCTACCGTCTCCATGAATGATGCATTTTTTCCTATCTCTAAATATTATGGATTATTATAAATAAATATATAATGAATATATATGATAATTTTTTAAATTATTTATATTATTAAATTATGATTTAAGTAATAGGAACAAAAATAAAAAGTCAAAACATACTTGAAAAACTAGCCAATTAACACCTGGAATAGTGAAAATAATGTGAGATTACTAAAAAACAGGTAATAGGATATTATAAGAAGTTCATATATGATATTATAAATATTATTATGGTTATTTTGTAATTTAATAACATTATTAAAACCATTATACATGAGGTTAAAGTATGTTCATCCATAATGAAACGCAAGGTAAGGGATTTTCATCTCACTTTTTACATCCGTGAGATAAATGTCATATTCACCACTTAATTATTTTGTGTGGTGTATATACTTCTCATTTTGATATATTATATCATGAATTATTTTATATTCATGATATTTAAATTTTTTATTTGATTATTATTACTTTTGGGTCTTCGTATTTATATGTTACAACAGTTGTAAGTGGATTTCTAGTCTCCCTTTTACATCTACGAGACTTATTCCATATCCAACACTTATTTTTGTTGTGTGGTGGATATATAATACCAATGAATGTATTTTATGATTATTATAATTTAATTTATAGTAATTTCCATATCCATTTTATGATTTCTCTTTCATGGGGTTTATGGTTTTAAAGTTACCAAAGTAGTAATTGATTTTTGACACAATTTGGCTTTTTAATACATTTGTTATGTTATACACCTATATTCTTTTATGAGGTGTAAATACTTATCCTTTGACATGTTATATCATGAATCTACTTATTATCATGATATTATAATTTTAAATTAATTTTATTCCTTCATGGTACTTATGATTCAAATGTTTCAAAGTGGTATGGGAGACTTTGGAATGTTTAAAGATTATTTTCCTCAAGAATGGTTTTAATGGTCTCTTAATGGTATTTCCATTAATCAAAGTAAACAACCCTTATTGTTATTTATCCTCCACTGAGGATATTTTTTATTGATACCATTAAAATTATTTTCTATATGGTATATTATTGATTTGGTTTAGCTAACCTATCCTTTTACACATATCATTATAAGATTTTAACCATAATTTCACATCAAATTACCAGCCAAAGACTGTAAAGTCTAGTGTCTTGGAGATCAGGTACATAATTAAACACCATGATTACAAAATAAGAACATATTTTATTTAATATTCATAAATATCTCCTAACATCCCTTGACCCCTTACATATACATAGGATAACCTAGTGATAACATGAAAAGGGATGAGCTAAAAAGCACAATAAGAAAATAAACATTAAAATAAATCTTAGCACATGGGTTAGAATGCATAACATAATGATATAAAAAGGAATGGAACATGATTAAACATATGAAATCATAACATATATAACATGGGATTATATAATCATGGAATAATATTAATGTTTAAGCAACATAAAACATGACTTTAGCATGAGTCAAGGCTCATTTCATATAGAGGAGCACAAGTCAAGGCTAACCACCAAGACTGTTGCACATGGTGCATGAGTCAAGGCTAACCACCAAGACCATTGCACATAACATATCATGAGACCAAAAATAACCCAATGAATTGGAGTTATATCTAGGCACACCCATCATAACATGTCCATGAATATTTTTTCCATATAAATAAACATACATAAGTAATCAAACATAAACACAAGGGTTATCTATGGAAAGAATTAGGTATCATAATCATGTCAAAAGGCATATCAAAAGGTAATTTCATAATATTTTCCATTAAAGGATTAATTTAAATAATAAATGTAAATTAATAATTTAATATAGTAATATATCATCATAAGTTATTTCAAACTCAAGTGAAAAGAGTTTTTAAGAAACTTTAGAAATAAAACATTTTTGTACAATTTAAGGGAAAACCTTTAAGATTGTTTAAAATGGAAATGGAATAATTGTTTTTATAAACCCATAATTTAACAAAGGTAGTTTTTAATGATAAAATGAGTGATTTTATTAAAATAATTTTTTTTTAAAATAGATTATGTAGTGCCTTTGAAAATGGGTAAGAAATTGGGAAGTTCCCTTAAATTGGGCTTGCTTATCAGGAAGAATTGAGTAGGGAACCTTTTAAAAACATGTATATCCCAAAAAAAAATAAGGATGAATGGATATTGATACATTATTTTGGAACATATAAACATAATTTAGAATATTTAAATAAAAAATAAAAGGTAATTGAATTTGGGTAAAAAGAGTGGAAGAGTAGCCTGAAGGAATAATAGAGTTTGGGGTAGAATCCCTTACCTTATGTATGAAATGGTTTTACACTTGATCTTAATGTCCATAATAATCAAATTTAATCCACTAATTAACTAATTAATTAAATTTTATAAATTTTTCTGATTTAGTATTTTTTATTAATTTCATTTATGTCCTTTTATATGAGTTATGAGATTCAATTTCATCGTTTGGGAGCATTAGTTTCCTTGGTTTTCATGATCAGTTTACTTGTATAAGTATATGGAAATTCATGTAGAACTAGGATAGTTTTCAAGAAATGAACTTATATGTTATTAATTAACTTATATAATATTAAAATACCATTTTTATTCTATAAGTGAGGATTATTCATTAGATAAATCATTAATGATAATCATTTAGATTAATTTAGAGTTTTTTTATCATCACAAACTAGTTTTGTTATATTCTTAAATATCATGTATATATAATGGTTACAAAAAATTAAACATGTTTTAATAAATATAATATAATATATTTCAACCATAAAATTTGTTTTATTAATATCCTTGAAGATGTAATTAAAATATGAAATAACATTATCCACGAAGGTTGTAAATCACCACCTCATGGATGATGTTTTCATTCTTAAAATAAAAGAGAGAGGAGAAGAGATTTGATGAATAATTATTCCATAAACATGATAAAATTATAGTATATATAAAATAAAAGAGTTTTAATTCCACTTGGAAAATGTGGAGTGAGGAGATGATAATAAAGGAAAATAACTTGAAAAGAAATTGAAATAAAACAAAAGAGGGTTTTACCTCTTGATTCCTTATTCTTGAGAACCTCCTTAAGGGATTGGTTTTGGTCTTTTGTTAAGACCAAAAGATCATATAAATGGGGGAGTGGTTTTGGAAGAGTATTGGTCATAATTTGTAAAATTCTTAAGACTTGAGAGGTGTGAGGAGAAGAGATGGTGGGGTGGTATTTATAGCGGAGGAGGGGGATGTTTTCTCATTATTTTATTAATTAGTTTATTATTTTGGCTCAAGACTATGAATAGTTTTATCATTATCATAAAATATAATAAAATAATGAATTATGGTCCTATATTTTGGTCTTACATTATCCATACATCATCTATGACTCTATAATTTAGGTATTCAGCATTTATTGTAAATTACAGTATTTTACTATTCACCAAAAAATCAGGTATTTTAGAAAAATCTCAAAAATTCACCTTAATTTTTTTTCAACATGTAGAATTAAAAAATGAACTCAATTTTGGGAAAATAATTTTCTAAATATGAGAAATATTAATTTTAATTAAAATTTTCATTTATTTAGAAAATACAGATTTTAAAATTATAACTACTTTTATAACACGTTGAAAATTTAATTAAGGTCTCATAAAATTATCTTAAAGTCATAAAAAAATATTAATTTATGAATACATTTTATGAAAATAAATTTTATTTTAAACTATTAAATTAGTCACAAAATTGTCATTAAATATTTATGACCTATAAAAATAACAACACTTAATTACTAATTTTTAAAATACTTAGTTACTTATATTATTATATAGTTATATCATATTAACATTTATAAGATTATTAAATTTTATTTATACTTTCATAGGCGAGTTTACTATTCCATTTTTCTGTTTATTATTCATAAGGGTCACATTATTATTCCAAAGGTCAAGTTACTATTTCATAAATATAGGTTCCTTAACTTCTTGAAATATTTCTTATTTAATTCATTAATCATTTATAAAGATTATATTTTTTATTTATGTGATTTAGTGTAATTTATACTATATGACATAATTATAAGAAGGAAATTTCCAATGATAAAACTTTGGGTCATTATATTCTTCCCCCTTATAAAATTTCACCCTCGATATTTCATTTTATACACTAAGGTGAAAACATTTGTGGGTACTTCTCTTTCATTGATTGCTTCGGTTCCCATGTTCTCTCTTTATTCTTATGGTTCTGCCAAAGTACTTTAACCAGGTGAGTAGTCTTGTTGCATAGAACTTTATCTCTGCGATGCAAGATCCTCACTAGATTATCCTAATAAGAAAGATCATTCTCCAACTGTACTACCTATGAAGTCAGTACATGTGAATATTCTAATATGTACTTCCTTAAGAGGGATACATGGAATACATCGTGTACATGAGACATGGTTGGTGGAAGTTCTATTTGATAGGCCGCAACTCTGACACAATTAAGGATCTCGAAGGGGTTGATGTACCTGGGACTCATCTTTCCTTTCTTCCCAAATCTCATGATCCTCTTCCAGAGAGATATGTAGAGGAATTACATGTCCCCATCCTTAAACTTGAGGTCATGTCGTTGTTTGTCTCCATAAATCTTCTTTAGAATTTGGACTTCCTTGATGTGCTGCTGAATGGTTTTTACCTTTCCCGCCATTTCTTCGACTATTTCATGTCCTGGTAGCTTACACTCATCAACTTCATACCAACATTCTAGTGTTCTTAACCTTTTCCCATAAAGGGCTTCATATGGAGTCACTTAGATGCTTGAGTGGAAACTATTGTTGTAATAGAACACAACCAGAGTCAGATGTTGGTACCATCCTCCTTTGAAGTCCATAGAATATTCTCTCAAAATTTCTTCCAGTGTTTGAATAGTCTGTTCATATTGTCCA
Source organism: Viscum album (assembly GCA_963277665.1). NCBI lineage: Eukaryota > Viridiplantae > Streptophyta > Magnoliopsida > Santalales > Viscaceae > Viscum > Viscum album. The sequence goes on from OY728151.1 coordinate 1,999,711,209, forward strand.
TCAGTTTGAGGATGATATGTCGTGCTGAATTTCAACTCGGTGTTCAGATCATATTAGAGACTTTTCCAAAACATGGAGGTAAATCTAGGGTCTCAATCAGATACAACAGATAGTGGTACTCCATGTATCCTTAAAAATTATTTGATGTATATCCATGCAAGTTGATCTAGTGAGAATTCCTCTCTAATTACAATAAAGTGATATGTCTTTGTAAGATGATCCATAATGAACCATCTAGAATTATTTCCTTTGGATGTATTTAGAAGTTCAGTGACAAAGTCTATGATAATGTTCTCCCAATTACAGGTTTGTATGGGTAGTGGTTGCATCATCCCCTTAGACTTTTTTCTTTCAGCCTTCACTTCCTGAAATACCAGGAACTTTGATGTATATTCAGCGATATCCTTTTTCATATCATCCTATCAATAGTTCTCTATGATATCTCGATACATCTTTTTTCTCCCTGGGTGAATAGAGAAGGTTGAGATATGTGCATCATTTTGAATCTCCTTATTTATCTTTAGATCAAATGGTACACATAATCATGAACTAAATCTCATGAATCCTTACTCAACCATTTGGAACTCTATGGATTTCCCATTTCTAATAGCTTCTACCCTTTTCTTAATTTTCACATCATTTTTTGAGAATCCTTTATTTTATCCATAAGATATGGTTGAGAAATCATTTGAGAAAGGATTGATGATATTCCTTCCTTAAAAAATCACATGACCATCTTTTGTAGGTCTAAGAAGATTTGATCCTTCTCAATTCTCATCATTGATAAAGATTCAGGATCCTTTCTACGTAGAGAATCCACTACCATTTTTTTCTTTACCAGGATGGTAGTGGATTGAGCAGTTGTAATATTTGATGAGCCCCAACCATATCCTCTAGTGAATTTTAACCTCCATCAACATGAATATATATTTGAGACTCTTGTGATTAATATATATCTCACACTTCTCCCCATAGAGATAATGCTGCCATATTTTCAATGAAAAGATCACAGCTACCAACTCCAGATCATGTGTGAGATAGTTTTTCTCAGGGATTTTCAACTACCTTGAGGCGTAGGATATCACTTTACCATTTTGTATTAGTACATAGCCTAATACCATTTTTATAAGCATTGTTTTACACCACAAATAGTTCTCCAATTGTTGTGAGTGTGAGTACTAGCACAATGATAAGCCTCTTTTTTAGCTCATTAAAGATTTACTCACATTCTTGAGTCCAAATAAACTTCACTCCCTTACGTGTCATCTTGGTTATTGGGTTTTAAAATTGTAAGAAGTTATTCACAAATTTTCTGTATTACATGGATAGACCAAGAAATATATGGATCTCCATTACAGATGTTGGCATAGGCCACTCTTCGATTACCTTTGTTTGGGAAGGGTCCACATATATTCCTTTATTGGTGATAACATTCCCCAAGAATGATAATTCCTCCATATATAACTCACATTTACTATACTTTTCATATAGTTTCCCTCTTATTAATGTCTATAAAATAGTATTCAAATACTCCTCATGTTCCTCTTTTCTCTTGGATTATATCAGAATATCATCGATGAAGACTACCACAAATTTGTTGAGGTAATATATAAATACTCTATTTATTAAGTCCCTAAATATTTATATAGAATTAGCGAGTCTGAAAGTCCTCACTATGAACTCATAATGTTCATACCTCATTTGAAAGGTAGTCTTGGGAATATCTTCCTCCCTCACCATTAATTGATGATATCACGACAGAAGGTCCACCTTAGAGAAATAACTGGCCCCATGTAGCTGATCAAATAATCCATTTATCTATGTTAGGGGATACTTTTTATTTATCATTATTTTATTAATTTCATTATAGTTGATATAGAGGTGCATTGATTCATCCTTCTTCTTGGAAAAGAGGATCTCTACACCCCACGGTGAAGCACTTAGGCATATAAAAACCATGTCCTGATTCTCCAGTAACTGGTTCTTCAGTTCTTCCATATCTATGGTGGTCATTCTATAAGGTTTAATTGATATAGGTAGAGATCTAAGAATAATTAAAATTGATAACTAAACTTCTTGGTCTGGAGGAAGACCAGGAAACTCTTCAGGGAATACATCATTATAATCCCTCATGATGGGCATGTCTTCAAGCATGGCCATCTCCTTTGTCTCAATTATTTGAGTGAGATATGATTTCTAATAAGGAATTAATATCCACACATGATAAAATAGTTCTGGATTAGGGTCACAACCCATCCACTGGGGCTTGTTTCGTGACTACCCTAAGCCCGCTTCCTAAAGTCCAGGGGCTGGAGACTAGCGTTGAAGGCATCAACCTACAAGTGGGAGGCATTTACCTAAGTACTTGTACACACACACACACAACCAACCACATACCAACACACTAAAAATGGGAAACAAGTACCACTAAAACAAAGATGATTGCAAGTAAAACTGAAATTAAGTGGGTCAGAATACAAACCCAACAAGGAACTGAAAACAACAAGTACAAAAAAGGAAACTATGATGGCCATCTGCAGTAAACCCAACCTGATCATGAGAGTAGTGAAGCTACTAGAAGCCGAAGTAGTATGTCATGTATGCCCAGTCCTACTGGGCCATTCCTGGTCCTAGGCCACCAAGTCCACTATCAAATCATCTGTCAGTCCCATCTCCCTGAGCACCCCTATCAAAATTTTGGTCGTCTACACTAGACACAACATGTGTGGGCGAAGATCGTGCAGGGGTGAGTAACACAGTACTTAGTAGATACCCCAAAACAAAAAAAATGGAAAGACCACATAGTAATTTCTCAAAGTAAAGCATGAAACGCAAAACATCTCACACCAGGTACATTATAGGGTAGTAGCAGTGGCATCATCAGTCACAAACGTCAAACTCCTCGGATGCTAGAGGACTCCTCCTCTATCGAGTATAGTGGTCCTGCTGGATCACACAGAGCCACTTCCCACTAAACTTGGACTATTGTGGTTCTCATCCTAGATTAGAACCATGGGTATACTGGGTCACACAGAGCCGCTCCCCACCATGGGCCTACCGAGTCACACAAAGCCACTTCCCACCTTGTCCAAATTGAGGTATTCCTCCTGTCGAGTACTGTGGGTCTTCCTGGTCACACAGAGCCTCTCCCCACCATGGGACTTCTGGGTCACATAGACCCATTTCCCACTGGGTCTTCCTCAAGCAGTCTTCATGTCTCACCCAACTGCAGGGTTCTGTATGTAGAATGCTTGGAAAAACTGGTGCTAAATCCATTTGTTGCATCTCGAAGTCCATGAAATTCACCAAAAATCATGATGAAATATCCAACTCTTCGAGGGGGTCTCAACACCACAAACGTCCTATCAATAGGACACATGGTTTTCAATATACGGGTGTTTTAGTAACTAGGGGGCCGGTTGCGACGGGGCCCAGTCTGACCCGGTCGGACTAACCCGACCAACCCGGCCCGGCGGTTCCACATAGCCTGGTTCATTTAGACGGACTCAACCTGACCTGCTACGGGTTGATATCGGTCTGGTTCATCCAGGCCCAATAGGCCTTGTTGGACCCGACCCAATTTGGTTGAGGGTCCAGCCCTCCGGGTTTACCGACAACCCGGTCTAATCAGGCCTGGCCCGAAGGGGCACGGGTCCGACCCACGGGTGTGGGTCCAGCCCATAGGGATCGGGTCCGGTTTGATGGGTAGTGGGACTTTCCCGGCCTAATTGGGGCGTGGCCTACTGGGAGGCGCGACCCGCTGATCTGAAGACTGGTCGCGTTAGTGGATGATGGGTTGCGCCTGAGCATGGCCCGCATGAAGCAGGCAGCTCCTTCATGCACCCACGGCTTGTGGAAACTAGCCTCCCTCCATGTCACCTGCAGACTCAGTCTGTGGGTTGACCCCGGTCAACACGGCGACATACTGGTGCTACAGGTCTCTAGCACCGCAGCCCGATCAGCCGCGGCTTCCACTACTTTGGCGCTCCGCTCCTCCTGGACACTGGCACGAATGACGGCCTGCTCCATCCATCCAGCATGTGGTTGGTGTGTTCCATCGCATTCTGTCTCTGTCGGAACCCGTGCACCGGCAGATCCTTTAGCGGACCACTGGATGTGCTCTGGTGGTCCGTTCTTTGCACCGTCTATGCCTATGGCCTCCGGGGGCATCCACTTTACCGTAAATCCTTCAAAGTCTCCTTGTCGTCGCTTCAGACAAATATTTCACCAAGAGCACACAAATAGAGGGGTTTGGGCCTTTATTCGTGTTGGACCACACCCTTTGTGTTATAAGGTTTAAAGATGGGGGAGTTTTGGGGAGTCTCCATTTAATCGTTACATGACCAAAATTTGAACCCCAAAAATAAAACCCCGAGAATGAAACACCCTCCCACATAAAATCACAAATCATGGGTTAATATTTTCATGGGTTGACCTATATTCATCGTTTCTAGAAATGGATTGGGAAGAAAAAAAATCAAAATCCCCTACCTCTTAGAAGTTTGTTGTCACACATTCATCCTCGAGGGTTTACGTCGTCGGTGTTGCTTCTCGGATCCGATCTTCGAAAGACATGATGAATAGTATGAAGTTCTGCCAGCATTCTTTGTTCTTCGTTGGGGTGGAAGTCTATCATAGGTTTTCTAGAGAATCCTCCAAATTTTTAATCCATATTTTCCCAAGCGCATGGAACTATAAATAGGATCACATCGCATTGTTCCCATTATGATGCGACATCGCATCGTTGTGTTGTTTTATTTAACAAATAGTGTTGCTATTATGAATCATTGAAGCATCTTTACGCTGTGAGTTTAATGACACATTAATGTGTTTCATTGATGTGCATCATCACCTCCCTACATCATCCCCATCGTCCACTCAAAAGTGAGAAATAAAATAAAATAATTCTGTTAAATTATTTTATTATTTTCAAAAAATTCCAAAAAAATAACTTTTACGCTCAGCCCTTGCCAGCTGAAGTTAAGTAATTTATAGAAGAATCCTGGCATTCTAAATTCAACGGTTCCCTCATATTTTAGATCTAAGCTACGGTTAAAAAGATATAAAATCTTGATCACACCTTTACTGAACGTATCTAACAAAAGTTCAAAATTCCGTTTCGGGCTCTCAGGACCTCAAAATCATGTACCATCAAATTTTGCGTTCTTGAAATAATTCCATATAAATAAAACAAATTACACAGAAATTATGAGACGTTCCATTCTCCCCACCTTAGGGATTTACATCCTCGAATGTCAACACAACAACTAAACAAAAAAAATGGGGTAGTGAGCACAAATCTAAGCCTCCCGCTCCCATGTGCTCTCCTGGAGATTCTCGGGCTTCCATCAAACGCACAATAGAGGAATTGACCATCTGCATAGGACCTTCTCCTATCGATCCCCTATCTCCACTGATAACTCCACAAACATCACTCCATTTTCAATGTCCATCTCACCCCTGTCGATGATGTGTGATGGATCATGCACGTACCTCCTCAACTGTGACACGTGGAAAACATCATGCACCTAGTGCATCTGTGGGGGGAGAGCTAGGCAGTACACCACCTCACCAACTCTACTTAGGATATGAAAAGGACTAATGAACCTCATAGATATATTACCACCCTATCCAAATCTTCACAATCCTTGTCGAGGTGGGACCCATAAGAACACATGATCTCCCTCCTACAACTCCAAGGATCTACATCTCCTGTCAGCATAAGAATTATGCATGCTTTGTGTTATCCTCATCTGCTCCTGGATGATCTACACCTTATCGATGGTAGCTCGTACCAACTCCGGACCCAGGAGTGATGACTCCCCTGGGTCTGTCCAGTATATGGGTGATTTGTAAGGATGCATGTACAATGCCTCAAATGGTGCAATTCTAATGGTGGTGTGATAGCTATTGTTTTATACAAACTCCACCATTGGTAGGTGGTCCTTCCAACTATTACCAAAGTTAAGGACTCAATCAAAAAGCATTTCCTCCAAGGTTTTTATGGTCCGATTTGTCTAACCATCCGACTGTGATGAAAAACTATTCTCAAACGCAGCTATTTATCGAATGAATCATGTAATCCCTTCCACAACCGAGATGTAAAATGGGAATCATGATCTAAGATGATCATCAAAGGCACCTCGTGAAGCCGCACTATCTCCTGGATGTAGAGGCGTCCCAATCCCTCTACTGTTCCCTGCACCCTGATGGGTAGTAAGTGAGCAAACTTGGTGAGTCAGTCAATGATCATCCAAATAGAGTCATGAATTCTAGATGTACATGGTAACCCCGTCATGAAGTCCATCGAGATACCATCCCATTTCCACTCTAGTACCTCGAGTGGCTGATTCAGGACTACCAAAACCTAGTGCTCGACTGTCACTTGCTGTCAAGTGAGGCATCGTGAAACGGACTCGTCCACTACTTTATTCATCCCTGGACACTAGTACTGATGTTGGAAATCCTGGTACATCTTTTCCACTCTAGGATGTACCTCCAAAGGGGAAGCATGTAACTCCCTCAACATCTCCTCCCACAACGCCACTAGTACTGAGGTGCACCCTTTGAAAAGGATGGAATGCTACCCATCTATTGAAAAACCATTAGGATCACATCCTGAGGTTATCTGAGCATGTCGGGCCTTGCAGTCAACATCCCCTAGTTGTGCCTCCCTAACTCATTGTATGAGTGGGGGAGTAACAACCATCAACTAGAGGTAATCAAATTCACCATCCTCTATGAGGGATATCCACATCACGGCTAACTGCTCTATCTCCTCACTCAGTAGCTACAACCCAGTGCTCCTACTGAGCGCGGTTGCAACCACGTTCCCCTTTTCAGAAGTATAGAATATCTCAAAATCATAGTCCTGGAGGAACTCTATCCATCGATGATGTCTCAAGTTCAGGTCCTTATTGGAGAAGATATACCTGAGACTCTTGTGGTTAGAGTAAATGGTGAACCACTGACCCATAAATTAGTATTGCCACGTCTTCAGGGGAAATACCACTACTACTAACTCCATGTCATGGTTTACATAGTTCTACTCATGCTTAATCAATTTTCTTGAGCCGTAGGAGATCACCACTTGTTCCTACATCATGAAAAAACCCATTTCTGTCCCTGATGCGTCATAGTAAACTACATACCCTACGCCCTCCTCGGGTAGTCTCAAGATGGGAGCACTAGTCACTCTCCACCTTAGCTCCTGAAAACTCTACTAGAATTTCTCCATCCACATGAAGGGTTTTCCCTTTCATGTCAAATCTGAAAAAGGTGATTCTACTCTAGAGAAGTCAGGCACGAACCTACGATAGTAACCAACCAACCCCAAGAATCTCTGCACCTCAGTCATGCTCCTGGGTGGCTCCCAAGCAAGCATTGTCTCTATATTAACCAGATCTACTGCAACTCCAGCCTCCGAGATGATGTTTCCCAAAAAGTGGACCTCCTGTATCCAGAATTGACACTTCAAGAGCTTACTATAAACCTAGTTCTCTTGGAGTGTATCCAGGACTATCTGCAGGTGTGTAGTGTGTAGCTCATCAGACGCTGAATACACCAAGATGTCATCGATGAAGACCATGATGAATTGGTCAAGTTAGGGATGGAAGATCCTATTCATGAGGCCCATGAACACTGCTGGGGAATTTTTCACACCTAAAGGCATCACCAAGAACACATAGTGTCCATAATGGCTCCTGAAGTCCATCTTCGGTACATCCTTGTCCCGTACCCGAAGCTTTTGGTAACCTGATCTAAGGTCTATATTTGAGAACCACTTCTCCCCCTTCAGCTAGTCGAAGAGGTCATCAATTCTCGGCAGTGGGTACATGTTCTTCACGGTCACCTAGTTCAGGCACCGGAAGTCCACAAACAACACCAAACTTCTATATTCCTTCTTGGAAAAAAGCACTATGGATGCCCATGATGAAGTGTTGGGTCTTATAAACCCCTTATCCTGCAATTCCTCTAGTTGTACCCTTGACTCATGTAGCTCTATGGGATCTATTCGATATGATGGTATGGATATCAGTGTTGTCCCAGGGTACAGGTCGATACATAAGTCTACCTATTTACGAGGAGGTAGTCTTGGATTCTCATCAGGGAAAACATACTCATACTCATCCACCACTATAGGAAAACTTGTACTCCTCTCCTCCACTACATCGAGGGTGAGGTTATCCAATTGGTGGGTGATCAGGTTCACCCTCCTCTGAGAGAGTCTTTCCTATGCTGCAAGGGTTTCCTTTTCACTGGTGAAGGAAAACCTGATCCCATCTACGCAGAAACACTGCACTGTATGCCTAAAATAGTTGATTTTAGCATGGAATGTGGATAAACAGTCCATACCCAAGATGACATCGTAAGGCCTCGATGTTGCTACTAGGATATCCTAGCCGAGACTCTTGCCTCCCAGAGTAAGCTCACACTACATGAACTAGGGTGTAATCGTTGAATCGTCTCCTGTAAGAGTCTCTAGCTATAAGGATCGAGCCAACGGCTCCACCGAAATCTTCGAGCTCTGAACGAGAGTCATGGAAAGGAAGTAGTGACTAGCACCTGTGTCTATAAGTACTACATATAGGGTGGAGAAGACAGATATCATACCTTGGATCATCTCTATATTGTTGTGGTCATAAGCCTCTACTACCTAGAGCTAAGCTCACCCATGTCTTCCTGCTCCTTGGGGTCATGGTGGACCACCTGGGGGTGGTGACAGTAACATCTCAAATTGTATCCCACCGCCTGCCACTCAGCTTTCTCCCCTGCCACGTCTGTCTCCCTGTGAACCTCCTCACTCAAACCACTACCACTACCTTGGTATCCCCTCAACCATATATCATTCATTTGTATAGTGGGTCAGGCAGTCACATGCCATGTGTCCCTACTCACCGCACGCATAACACTACTTGGATCCCTACCGACTCCCTCCGGAATGGGAGCCCTGCACCACCGACCCTGAGTCATGGGGTCATACTTTGAAAGATCTGGCATGCTTAGGCCCACACGTCTGATGTCTACTGCTCGCTGAAGACTCTACCTCTATGGATCTACTGGTGGCTATAGCTATCGGTGCCTGTTCTTCCAAGAATCTCTCCATAAGAAGGTCTCAATCCAACACCCTGACCTGGGTAGGGATGCTGAGATACAACGCAGATGCCCCAATCTCCCGCCTAATTCCCTACTAGAAGGATTGATCCCTAAAGAAAGATTCTTGCACCATGTTTGTGGAGTGGCAGGAAAGCTTCGTGAACCTCACTGAGTACTCGACCACTATCATTCTGCCCTTCTGTAGGTGAAGCAGCTCCTGAATGAAAATAGAGCACAACATCTCAGGGAAAAACTCCTCCCGAAAAAAACCTCTTGAAGTCAACCCAAGTGAGGGTCACCTAATCATGAGTATGGATGGTCAAGCTCCACCATCTCCCTATCAATCCCTATAGAAGCCTCACTTCCAAGATCACTATCTGGTCAGGCGGTGTCCTTACTAAGCGGAAGACCCACATCACAGCCTCCAGCTAGTCCTCAACGACCTGAGGATCTGTCTCTCCCTTGAATCTAGGAGGTATCTATCTCTGAAAATCATGTAGGGAACTGAGCCTTCAAATTCCCTCTTCCAAAACTACCGAAAGTAGATGTTGACCATCGAGTGGTGGTAGCACTGCTGCATCACCTGGTGGGGCCATCTCTAGAACTGGTCCTTGAACGGATACCTCGTCTCTAGGTGGGTTTTCCTCACGACCTCATATCGGGATCTTGTCTAGTCATCCATGTGAATGAATCCTAAGATATATCAAGATGTAACACTGTTATAAGGTTATACCTGGTGAGCTGACTCTTATTCAAAAAAAAGACACTTATGAAACAAGTGTTTTCTTGTATTAAGTCGTAAACAGAATTCAAGGTCCTGGTGTATGGATACGTCGGCCGCCGCACCAACACTGGACTCACCAAATCTGAAATTAAAACTCACAACACTTAACATTATTTCCCCAAAAAAACATAATACTCCTAGTCTTTGAGGGGGAACTGACCGCCCTCTGATACCACTTTGTCACAACTAGTCCCCCGAGGCCTGTGTCGTGACTAACCCAAGCCCGCCTCCCGAAGTCTATGAGCTGGTGACTAGCACTGAAGGAGTCAACCTTCAAGTGGTAGTAATTTCCCCAAGTACCTGTACACACACCCACACACCCAACCACATCCCAACACACTAAAAGGGGAAACAAGTACCACTAAAACATAGTTGAGTGCAAGTACAACTAAAAGTAAGTGGGACAAAATACAAACCCAATAAGAAACTAAAAACAATAATTACAAAAAGGAAACTCTAATGGATATCTACAGTAAACTCCACTTGATCACAACAGTAGTGAATCTACTGGAATCCAAAGTAGTATGTCCTTTATTCCCAGTCCTACTGGGCCCTGCCTGAACCTAGGCCACCAAGTCCACCATTGATTCGTCTGTCTGTCCCATCTCCCTGAGCACCCATGTCGAAACGCCAGTCGTCTGCACCAAACACAACAAGTGTGGGTGAAGCCCATGCAGGGGTGAGTAACACAGTACTCATTAAAGACCCCAAAACAAAAAAATGGAAAGACCACATAGATATTCCTCAAAGTAAAGAATGAAACACAAGACAACTCACACTAGGTACACTCTAGGGTAGTAGCAGTAGCATCTTCAGTCACAAATGTCGAATTCCTCGGCCACTAGAGGAGGACTCCTCTATTTAGTACACTGGGTATACTGGATCAAACAAAGTCTCTTCTCACTAACCTTGGACTGTTGTGGTACCCATCCCTAATTAGTACTGTGGGTATGCTAGGTCACACAGAGCTACTCCCCACCGTGGGTCTGTCGGGTCACACAGAGCCTCTTATCACCTTGGATGAATTGAGGTACTCCTCTTATTGATTATCATGGGTATATCAGGTTTCATAGAGCTTCTCTCCACCATGGGCCTACCGAGTCACATAGAGTTGCTTACCACTGTGCTGTCGTCGATCAGTATATAGGTCTCACCCAACCGCAGGGTTCCGTACGTAGCGTGCTTGGGAGAACCGCTCCAAAATCCATTTGTCACATCTCAACATCCGTGAAAGTCACCAAAAATTATTCCAAAATATCTGACACCTCAATAGGGTCCCAACACCACAAACAGTCCATAAATCGAATGTGCGGTTTGTAAGATACGAGCAATTTAGTAACCAAGGGATCGGTTGCGGCGGGGCCCAGTCCAACCTGATTGGACCGACCCGACCAACCCAGCTCGGGGGTTCCACATACCATAGTTCATTTAGACAAATTCGACCTAACCTTTTATGGGTCGAGATCAGTCTAGTTCGGCCTGGATAGTGGCCCAGGCCCAATAGGCCTTGTTTGACTCAACCCGATTTGACCGAGGGTCCAACCCGTCGGGTCTCCCAACCACCCGGTATAGTCCTGCCTGGCCTGCTAGCATGGATCCATCCCACTGGGGGGTGTGGCCCATTCGGGGGCATGACCTGATGATCCAAACACGGGCCGTGTTAGCAGCCGGTGGGGTGTGCCTGGGACGCGGAAAACGGTCGCGTCCCTCCTTGTCCGAGTGCGGCCCACAAAGAGTGGCCTGCTCCTTCACACGCCAGAAATCGATGATGAACAAACACCCTCCACATCACCCATAGACGTAGTCTATGGGTTGACCCTCGTCAACGTGGTGCCATGCTGGAGTCGTGGGTCTCCAACGCCACAACCCGATCGATCGTGGATTTCGCCACTTCAGCGCACCGCCGGGCGGCCTTCTCCTGTCGTCCGGCACAAGGTTGGTTCATGATGTTGTATCCACTGCATGTTGTCACTTTCGGAACTATTGTGCTAGAAGATCCTTTAGTGGACCACCGGACACGCTCCAGTGGTTCGTTCTTCATGTCGCATGTGCCTACGGCCTCCGAGGAGCATCCTCTTTGCCGCGAAGCCTTAAAATCCACCTTGTCATCGCTTCAACCATGGGCGCAAAAACAGAGGGGTATGGGCCTTTGTTTGTGTTAGACCGCACCCTTCACATTAGAAGGTTTAAATATGGGGGAGGTTTGTGGAGTCTCTGTTCAATAGTTACATACCGAAAATTCAAACCCTGAAAATAAAACCTTGAGAATGAAAAACCCTCCCACATAAACACATGAATCACAGGTCAACCTACTCATGGGTTGACCCATGTTTATCATTTCTAGAAATGGATGTGGAATAATAAAAAATCAAAAACCCATACCTCTTCAAATTTCATTGTCTCACCTTTGTCCTCGAGGGGTTAAGACATCAACATTGCTTCTCGGCTCCGATCTTCGAAAGGCGTGACAAAGAAGATGAAGTTCCACCGGTGTTCTTCATTATTTATTGGGGTGGAAGTAAATCAGAGGTTCTCTAGAGAATCCTCAAAAATTTTAAGCCATATTTTTTCCAGTGTTTTGAAATATAAATAGTAGCACGTTGCAGTGTTCCCATTATGATGCGACCTCCCATTGTTATGCTGTTTTATTTAAGAAACAGTGTCACTATTACGCATCATTATAGCATTGTTATGCTGCATGTTTAATGAGCCATTAATGAGACACATTTATGCCCATTTTCTCCTCCCTATCACCGCCCCATAGATTTTTCGTCTTCCACTCAAAAGTGAGAAAGAAAATAAAATAATTATTTTAAATTATTTTATTATTTTTCTAAAAAAAGTCCAAAAAATAACTTTTCCTCTCGGCCCTTTCCGACTAAAGTTAAGTGATTTCTAGGTCAATCCCAGCATTCTAAATTCAATGGTGCCCTTATATTTTTGATCTGAGTTATGGTTCAAAAGATAGAAAATTCCGCTCACACGTTTATTGAACATACCTAAAAAAAGTTCAAAATTCAGTTCCGGGCTCTCAGGACCTCGGAATCACATGTCGTAAAAAAAATTATCCTTGAAATAATTACATATAAATACAAAAATTACATCGAAATTCTGAGACGTTACATTCTCCCCACCTTAGGGATTTACATCCCCGAAATCCAAAACAACAACTAAACAAAAAGATGGTTGTACTGAGCATGAATCTGAGACTCTCGCTCCCATGTGATCTCCTGGAGAATCCTGTGCTGCCATCAGATTCACACTAGAGGAATCAAACATCTGCATAGGACCCACTCATGTCTATCCTCTATCTCTATTGGGAACTCTTCAAACGCCGCCCCATCGTCAATGTCCATCTCACCCCAGTCGATGACATTCGATGGATCATGCACATACCCCGTTAGCAACTACACATGGAAAACATCATGCACGTGGTACATCTTTGGGGGAAGAGCTAGGTGGTATGCCACCTCTCCAACTCTTCTCAGGATCTTAAAAGGACCGATGAACCTTAGAGATAGCATACTGTCGCAGCCAAATATCTGCAATCCTCATTGGGGTGAGACCTGAAGGAACACATGATCACCCTCCACAAACTCCAAGGGCCTCTGTATCTTATAGGAATAAGACTCCTACCTGATATATGCAGTCCTCATTCACTCATAGATAATCTATACCTTCTCGTTGGTACCCTATACCAACTCCAGACCCATGAGTGTAACACCCCAAGATTTCTTAGTGTATTATTTCTTCAAAATAATTCAATAACTTTCACTACACGCAACACCAAGTTCAATCGCACCATGACTTACCAAAAAAGCCATTAAAAAGAGGTTATGAATAGTATTAACTAAATTTTAAACTAATATATCCTTATAATTTTAGAATCCATATTATGAGTTTCTTAGACATAACGCAAGAACAAATTCATTTTCAGTATTGCAATTTTATCAACTTTTAATAGTGAACCCTTTTTAAATACAATATTTTAAACTTTTTGACTAAATGGGGACATCAAAAATTTAAAATTAAACATCCCAAGCTTCCACGGTATGCTTTCCTTTAAATAATACAGTAGCGTGTGTTGTACGCAACTTCGAGTTTTAACACACACCACAACCGATCAAACTAGCCGTTATGAATAGTAATACCTACTTTTTGAAATTTTATCTCTCAAAATGGACTTCATTTTTGGATTGGGAATATCGAATTTAGCCTAAGGTGAAATTTTGGTACTTTTCGGATAACTTTAATATTTTGATGAATAGTGAAAATTACTAAATTTTAATTAAAAACAACTTTTTTAATAAAAATAATTAAAAGTGATAAATAATTAATTTGAGTGGTTTTAAAGTATATTTAGAATATATTTTTACCATTTAATACAATGTTGGTAATTGGAGATAATTTTACAATTAAACCGGACATAAACAAGTGCCAATCTTTTGATAGTTATTATCTCTTAAAAACACGCTTTTTGTTTTAACAACGGGAATTAATTTTAAATTAATTTCTGCCACTTCTGTGTTTTGAATTTGGAAAAATGGATTCCATATTTGTAATAAGTATGTTCAAATTGTGTAAATAGGTAACTTTTATTTTTAGACATTTGGAATAATTACTTCGGTAAATATTTTATTTACCATAGTTAAGGGTAAATCCGGTAAATAAGGGTTAAAAAATATATTATAATAATACTAAATTACCCTAAAACGTGTCCTAACCTTATTGGTTGATACATGTTCGACCATAGTCACCTTTGGGTCGATTTTGGGACCCCATGGATCCACTTGTAGGTGATAGGGACACTTTATTTTAATTAAGTTAAAATAAGTACAAAAATGACATAAGTATATATCTTTTAGAAAACCAATTTTTAAATAGGGTTATATATGTTGGATTTTCAACTATAAATATTCATTAGAAAGATAAAAGGATTTCATACATAATTATATTTTATTTATAATTTTTAGACTTTAAATATTTTAATTTATTTATGACACAATGATGATGCAGTAATTACCATAATAGTGACAAATTAAAATAATTGATATTATAAATACACAAATAAATATAATTTGAGACTTTTAATGAATTAAACTAATTTTATAGGATAATATTACATATTAGGATTGATTTAATTGACTTTTTTCGAAGTAATAATTCTGTTATAAGTTTCACAAAAATCAACTATTGAATAGTGTCAAAATTGACATAAAAGAGTTTTTAAAACAAATATTATATTATTAATTGATATTAAATTCATAAAAATCTAAGGTTCAGCAAAGAGACTTATATCATGATAGGTGTATCATTAATGGACCACTTTAGGGTCTCTTGGATGTATATAGTAAGTTTATTAACTATATAATATAAAAATACAAAGTGACATGGTAAATGTCAAACTAGTTAACTAAGAGTTAAAACTAAAAGATAAGGTTAATATAGTAACCCAAACCTGTCTAAATTATATTGGTTGAATTTTTTTTGACCTATCCCCACCTTAACCTTAGAATAATCAACTTTTGAGCCATTATAATCCGAATATTAATTTATTATAAATTAATATGTTTAGTTTTTCCAAAGGTGCCCCTCACCCCTCTTATAAAAGGTCACTCCTCCTTCTCATTTCTTCACACCTTAAAAGCCTTTTGGTTCGGAAAAAATCTGCCCAAATACTCTCTCAACTTCCCTAAATACAACCTAGAGGCCTTAGTTTGATAAGAAATCCAACCTAAGGATCCCTTTTGATCAAATCAAAAGGAAGAACCTGAAGAAGAGGTCATGATTTCACCACCCTTTTCCAAGTTCCTTTCCTCTTCCACTTCTTCTTCCTTTGTTGTTACCATTCGAAAATAATAACTCCAGTATCATATATATACTATGATGTTATTATAAATACAGTACAACCATATTCACTATTCTATCCATCCTTTGAATAACATGTCACCATACGTGCGTACGTACGGCTTACCGTCTCCACGTCGTGGTGTAATTGTTATTCAATAAATTATTATTTGGATGGGTATAATAATGATGTGTAACTCATGTAAATAATAAATATAAAATGATAAGGATTTTTTATATATGATATACCATCCAATTATATATTATTTTAATATCAAAAGAATGATATTATCGCTCGTGCGTACGTACGGACTACCGTCTCCACGAACGCGATGAGATTAATTCTCCATCGTATCCATTCAAGTATAATTCTCATTTGATGATTAATAATAGTATCTAAGGACTTGATATAATTCTGGATATTAATGAGATACAACCTATTCATTACAAACACGGCTTACATAACAAAACATATAAAAGAAAATGAGTAAGTTAACACCCGAAACAACGCTAATTCTAAGATATTATTAACAAAGCAATGTTAAAAGATCATATATGATATCATATTAATGTATATGATTATTGAATAATTTAATAAAAATTATTTCACCATTATACAGGAGTTTAACCTACCCCAACCAAGGAAAAGTGCAAGGTAAGGGTATATTTCGCAATCTCTTCATTAACTGAGGTTGTTTATACGTAATAATCTACTGGGATCTCTTTATCATCCACATCCATGTTTCTTAAAAATGAATTTCAAAACATTTTTACTATTTACTAGAATATGGTTTAAAGTCATTTATACCCTTGTTTGACTTTTTATAAGAGGTTTATAAAGGAATCTTTCCGTCGTTTTCCAAACAAGGTGCTTTTTAACCTTTTCGACAAAATTAAGGTAAGAATGTTTTTTTTAACTTATACGGCGGGTGCGGCTATTTACCGCCGTTATAAAATTGTCAAAGCTTCCCTTACAATCTTACAAGGAAATTTTCAAAGTAAATGTTTTATTTTATAATTATGTGACTTTTAAATGATTTCAAAATGAATATTTTAAGAATTTCATAAAGGTACTCTTTATCAAAATCAGAATTTTAAATGTTTTAAAGATTTATCTTTCTAAATATTTTTAATTAATGTCCATATCTTCAATATGGTTTTTAAGGATTTATTTATATGGACATGAATGTTTTTAAAATGTTAATTCCTTTCAAAAGTTTCAAAGTGGTATGGGACACTTTGATTCAAAAATCTCTTTTTAATTACTTCCTTTATAAATGTGTGACTTTTAAATGATTTCAAAAAAAGGAGATATTTCTCTCAAATAGTTTTGATTTCATCTATGTCAACATCCTTTGATGGATTTTATGATTATATGAAGTTTATTTATTATGATACAAAACTTCCATAATGTATTGAAGGTTTTGTAATATGTTTGAATGTGGATGTGTTATTTTTATACCATTCATGGTTTATGGAGAAAGTATTGACATTTCGTATGATAATTTTAATAAGAATGTTTATGTTATGTTTAAACCTTTTCATATGGGAATGCATTGGACTTAGTAAGTGACGGGTGGAGCCCGCTATAGCTCCTCGATGCATCGGTAGGTCTCTTGAGACAAACTAGTGTCTTGGCACAAGGCCTTGGAAAAATCTTATTTGTAGTCTTGGCACGAGGCCTTGGCTATGTGGTTATGATAGTCTGGAATTATGCATTCCGTCATTATGAAAGTGGTTATTGATATTGCATGTGATTATTCGATTAGTATAATATCCATGTGAATAAGTAAATGGCATTATTTCATTTTACTTTTTTCATACTATGTTGAAGTTCAAGTTTAAAAGGCTTTTGTTTTAGTTATACATTGACTTAAATTTTTATGCTTATTTTGGAAAGTTTATGCTATATTGTTATCCTAACTGGGCATTTGAGCTCACCCCTTTTCTATGTTTTATTTTTCCCAGGATGTGAAGAAGTAAGTTATGAATGACCTGTAGGGATATTATGAGGGGATAATAGTGTGGACTATGGAGACATTATGTTGTTGTAGTAGTTTTTCACTTTATGATGTAATGTAAAACTTTATGAATATATCTAGTGTTTCCAAGGCTACTAAACCAATCAGTCTTTCGAGATTTGATCTTTCTTGTGATCATTCCAATGTTATGTAATAATGCACCAACTCTGGGTAACTGGGGTCGGGGCGTTACAGTTGGTATCATATGAAGTTTATTACAAACCTTGGAAGCTATATTTAGATAAAATTTGATTAGAGCACATAGATTTATGATGGACTTTGAGGATTAGTATAGAAGGACTTCCTATAATTTTGGTATTGTAGAGATTTTGTGAGTTTTCCGAGCAATACATCCCTGTCTGGATACGAGTTGGTAGAGGCGGCTCTGGCACAGATGTACCTAGGGGTAAAACCCGAAAACACCGCTTTGAGCTAGACTCGAACGGGAACTGGTGCACGACAACGGGCCTTGATGCACTCTTGGTTACGACACTCCCGGGGGATATGCTTAGGATAATTCTCATTTTCTTTACAAACCATTATGAAACGTTTATGAGTATATACTTCCTCAAAGGAGACATTTTTATGATTATGGATTATATCCATAAACTATTTAATTTATGTTATGTGTTTTACAAGTTTGGGATTAGGTATTTTTATTCATAAACTAATCTAGTGTATGCCATTGTTTATAAATGGCGCCCAGTATAAGGAATGGGAACTCCAGCAATGCACATGATCCAAAGAGAAGGAAGGATCGTATCTTTCATGGTCTTAAGCTATAATTTATAAGAGAAATAGTCTCCCATGTATTATCATCATATAAAGAAATAATATCATGTGTTGATAAGATAAGTAAAGAGTTTACTGAGTCCTATGGCTTTGAGGGGAACCAAGATAAGAAAAGGATGGAAAAAGGAAATATGGATAAAGGGAAGAGGGAAAAGAAGAATTTTCCCATATGTGATAAATGTGGGAAGAAACACCCTGGAACTTGCCTGAAAGGAATGAGAGTTTGTTATAAGTGTGGAGGAAAAGGGCACAAAGTGCATGACTTCAAGGGTAAGAAAATGGTTTCAAATGTACAATGCTTCATTTGCAAGGAGTTTGGACACTACGCGAACCTATGTCCCAGTAATCAGACTATGCCGCAAATGATGCTATTGGATAATAATAAAGTTATGACACTACCACAGATGAAGAGGAATGATTAGAGTTCTTATGTTGATTATGTCATTTGAGTGTTGTATCAACAATTTACTTGTTATAATAATTAAGGAGTATATAAGGATTGTACTGCAGTACTATTTCATTAAGGACTTGAAATTGTGTGGAACAAAGAAAAGTGACTCAATAGCAGGTTAAATTTTTGGAAAAAAATATGGTTGAGAGAAAGATAAACCATAATATGGTTCTGATACCGAAGTAGTGATTTTAGAATAATACATGATTGATTTGGATAAATTATATTGGATATTCTTGACTACCTTGAAACTGATTAATGATTTGTATATTCTATCATTGTTTGGGTTTACAACATTTTTGTATTGAAGGAGTATATCTATTATTTTTTAAGGAATAAGGGATCATGAATGTACTCAATAAGGTTTTATGATAATTCATGATGTTGTAGTGTTTTAAAAGAATACATGATGAAGGTGATCACATGTTATTACGCGAAAAAAAAGGATCTTCATTGTGTTTACCTTCCTTATAAATTTTGGACTGATGTATTTTGGATAGTTCTAGTTTGGATTATTTTGGATTTCCATAAAAGGACAACCCGGAGGTCGGGCGGCAACCCGTCGCGTCCGGCAAGGCTGCGAGACTTGAACCCACAACCGAAGGGCGACAAGGGTGTATCACCTACCACTGACCCACATGATGTCCGAAATTAAATAATGTAGTTTTTTTAAAAGATCTGTTATATGAATTATAAATTCATTTTTTTTAACCCTATACGAATAGGATAAATAGAATATATTTTTTACGTTCTATTATCTTTTAGAGTGAAAGATGAGTTTGTGGTATAAATTAGTTAAAGGATGGAACTCTACTTTTCAAGAATATATTTTTCTTCTTCTCTTATTCTATGAAGAAATTAATTCTTATACTTTATTTAAGGAATCCTAAAACCAAAAATGTGTTATCCTAATACCCTATGTTTTGTTGAACCTATGGTATTTCAAATCATCATAGATTGATGAATTTAAGGGCCTCAATTTTACACTTGTTTTTGATTGATGACCTCAATCACTACTTATAAATATTTACGTTTTTCCTCCAATTATATGTCTCTAATTTCTACCAATGTTCTCATAATCGAGATCATAATTTGGTGGTGACCCTTTCATTTCTCTTTTCCTCATATTAAGACTAAATTTTAGTAACCTAATTTCCGATGTGGGTTTTCCCACAAAGATATTTTCTATTTTCAACTTTTTATTTTCGAAGAACATTTTGAAATTGCGAGGATGCAATTTATTGAAGGAGGGGAGAATGTAACACCCCCAGATTTCATAGTGTATTATTTCTTCAAAATAATTCAATAACTTGCACTACATGCAACACTGAGTTCAATCTCACCATGACTTACCAAACAATCCATTAAAAAGAGGTTATGAATAGTATTAACTAAATTTTAAACTAATATATCCTTATAATTTTACAATCCATATTATGAGTTTCTTAGACATAATGCAAGAACAAATTCATTTTCAGTATTGCAATTTTATCAACTTTTAATAGTGAACCCTTTTTAAATACAATATTTTATACTTTTTGACTAAATGGGGACATCAAAAATTTAAAATGAAACATGCCAAGCTTCCACGGTACGCTTTCCTTTGAATAATACAGTAGCGTGTGTTGTATACAACTTCGAGTTTTAACACACACCACAACTGATCAAACTAGCCGTTATGAATACTAATACCTACTTTTTGAAATTTTATCTCTCAAAATGGACTTCATTTTTGGATTGTGAATATTGAATTTAGCCTAAGGTGAAATTTTGGTACTTTTCGGATAACTTTAATATTTTGATGAATAGTGAAAATTACTAAATTTTAATTAAAAATGACTTTTTTAATCAAAATAATTAAAAGTGATAAATAATGAATTTTAGTGGTTTTAAAGTATATTTAGAAGATATTTTTACCATTTAATACAATTTTGGTCATTGGAGATAATTTTACAATTAAACCGGACATTAACAAGTGTCAATCTTTTGATAGTTATTATCTCTTAAAAACACGCTTTTTGTTTTAACAATGGGAATTAATTTTCAATTAATTTCTGCCACTTCTGTGTTTTGAATTTGGAAAAATGGATTCCATATTTGGAATCAGGATGTTCAAATTTTGTAAATAGGTAACTTTTATTTTTAGACATTTTGAATAATTACTTCGGTAAATATTTTATTTACCATGGTTAAGGGTAAATCCGGTAAATAAGGGTTAAAAATAATATTATAATAATACTAAATTACCCTAAAATGTGTCCTAACGTTATTGGTTGATACATTTTCGACCATAGTCATCTTTGGGTCGATTTTGGTACCCCATGGATCCACTTGTAGGTGATAGGGACACTTTATTTTAATTAAGTTAAAATAAGTACAAAAATGACATAAGCATATATCTTTTAGAAAACCAATTTTTACATAGGGTTATATATGTTGTATTTTCGACTATAAATATTCATTAGAAATATAATAGTATTTCCTAAATAATGATATTTTATTTATAATTTTTAGACTTTAAATAATTTAATTTATTTATGACACAATGATGATGCAGTGATTACCATAATAGTGACAAATTAAAATAATTGATATTATAAATACCCAAATAAATATAATTTGAGACTTTTAATGAATTAAAATAATTTTCTAGGATAATATTACATATTAGGATTTATTTAATTGACTTTTTTCGAAGTAATAATTCTGTTATGAGTTTCAAAAAAATCAACTATTGAATAGTGTCAAAATTGACATAAAAGAGTTTTTAAAACAAATATTATATTATTAATTGATATAAAATTCCTAAAAATCTAAGGTTCGGCCAAGAGACTTATATCATGATAGGTGTATCATTAGTGGACCACTTGGGGGTCTCTTGGATGTATATAGTAAGTTTATTAACTATATAATATAAAAATACAAAGTGACATGGTAAATGTCAAACTAATTAACTAAGAGTTAAAACTAAAAGATAAGGTTAATATAGTAACCCAAACCTGTCTAAATTCTATTGGTTGAATTGTTTTCGACCTATACCCACCTTATCCTTTTAATAATCAACTTTTTATCCATTAGAAACCGAATATTAATTTATTATAAATTAATATGTTTAGCTTTTCCAAAGGTGCCCCTCACCCCTCTTATAAAAGGGAACTCATCCTTCTCATTTCTTTACACCTTCAAAGCCTTTTGGTTCGGCCAAAATCTGCCCAAATACTCTCTCAACTTCCCTCACTACAACCTAGAGGTCTTAGTTTGATCATAAAACCAACCTAAGGATCCCTTTTGATCAAATCAAAAGGAAGAACCCGAAGAAGAGGTAATGATTTCACCACCCTTTTCCAAGTTACTTTCCTCTTCCACTTCTTCTTCCTTTGTTGTTACCATTCTAAAATAATAACTCCAGTATCATATATATACTATGATGTTATTATAAATATGGTACAACCATATTCACTATTCTATCCATCCTTTGAATAACATGTCACCATATGTGCGTACGTACGGCTTACCTTCTCCACACCGTGGTGTAATTGTTATTCAATAAATTATTATTTGGATGGGTATAATAATGATGTGTAACTCATGTAAATAATAAATATAACATGATAAGGATTCTGTATATATGATATACCATCCAATTATATATTATTTTAATATCAAAAGAATGATATTATCGCTCGTGCGTACGTACGGACTACCGTCTCCACGAACGCGATGAGATTAATTCTCCATCGTATCCATTCAAGTATAATTCTCATTTGATTATTAATAATAGTATCTAAGGACTTGATATCATTCTGGATATGAATGAGATACAACCTATTCATTACAAACATGGCTTACGTAACAAAACATATAAAAGAAAACGAGTAATTTAACACCCGAAACAACGATAATTCTAAGATATTATTAACAAAGAAATGTTAAAAGATCATATATGATATCATATTAATGTATATGATTATTGAATAATTTAATAACAATTATTTCACCATTATACAGGAGTTTAACCTACCCCAACCAAGGAAAAGTGCAAGGTAAGGGTTTATTTCGCAATCTCTTCATTATCTGAGGTTGTTTATACGTAATAATATACTGGGATCTCTTTCTCATCCACATCCATGTTTCTTAAAAATGAATTTCAAAACATTTTTACTATTTACTAGAATATGGTTTAAATTCATTTATACCCTTGTTTGACTTTTTATAAGAGGTTTATAAAGGAATCTTTCTGTCGTTTTCCAAACAAGGTGCTTTTTAACCTTTTCGACAAAATTAAGGTAAGAATGTTTTTTTAACTTATACAGCGGGTGCGGCTATTTACTGCCGTTATTAAATTGTCAAAGCTCCCCTTACAAGATTACAAAGAAATTTTCAAAGTAAATGTTTTATTTTATAATTATGTGACTTTTAAATGATTTCAAAATGAATATCTTAAGAATTTCATAAAGGTACTCTTTATCAAAATCAGAATTTTAAATGTTTTAAAGATTTATCTTTCTAAATCTTTTTAATTAATGTCATTTTCTTCAATATTGTTTTTAAGGATTTATTTATATGGACATGAATTTTTTTAAAATGTTAATTCCATTCAAAAGTTTCAAAGTTGTATGGGACACTTTGACTCAAAATCTCTTTTTAATTACTTCCTTTATAAATGTGTGACTTTTAAATGATTTCAAAAAAAGGAGATATTTCTCTCAAATAGTTTTGATTTCATCTATGTCAACATCCTTTGATGGATTTTATGATTATATGAAGTTGATTTATTATGATACAAAACTTCCATAATGTATTGAAGGTTTTGTGATATGTTTGACTGTGGATGTGTTATTTTTATACCATTCATGTTTTATGGAGAAAGTATTGACATTTTGTATGCTAGTTTTAATACGAATGTTTATGTTATGTTTAAACCTTTTAATATGGGAATGCGTTGGACTTAGTAAGTGATGGGTGGAGCCCGCTATAGCTTCTCGATGCATCGGTAGGTCTCATGAGACAAACTAGTGTCTTGGCACAAGGCCTTGGCAAAATCTAATTTGTAGTCTTGGCACGAGGCCTTGGCTATGTGGTTATGATAGTCTGGCATTATGCATTCCATAATTATGAAAGTGGTTATTGATATTGCATGTGATTATTCGATTAGTAGAATATCCATCTGAATAAGTAAATGGAATTATTTCATTTTACTTTTTCCATACTATGTTGAAGTTCAAGTTTAAAAGGCTTTTGTTTTAGTTATACATTACATTAAATGTTTATGCTTATTTTGGAAAGTTCCCGCTATACTGTTATCCTAACTGGGCATTTGAGCTCACCCCTTTTCTATGTTTTATTTTCCCAGGATGTGAAGAAGTAAGTTATGAATGACCTGCAGGGATATTATGAGGGGATAATAGTGTGGACTATGGAGACATTATGTTGTTGTAGTAGTTTTTCACTTTATGATGTAATGTAAAACTTTATGAATATATCTAGTGTTTCCAAGGCTACTAAACCAATCGGTCTTTCTAGATTTGATCTTTCTTGTGATCATGCCAATGTTATGTAATAATGTACCAACTCTGGGTAACTGGGGTCGGGGCGTTACAGTTGGTATCAGAGGAATTTTAGTACAAACCTTGGAAGCTATATTTAGATAAAATTTGATTAGAGCACATAGATTTATGATGGACTTTGAGGATTATTATAGAAGGACTTCCTAGAATTTTGGTATTGTAGAGATTTTGTGAGTTTTACGAGCAATACATCCATGTCTGGATACGAGCAGGTAGAGGCGGCTCTGGCATAGATGTACCTAGGGGTAAAACCCAAAAACACCGCTTTGAGCTAGACTCGAACGGGAACTGGTGCACGACAACGGGCCGTGCTGCACTCTTGGTTACAACACTCCCGGGGGATATGCTTAGGATAATTCTCATTTTCTTTACAAACCATTATGAAGTGTTTATGAGTATATACTTCCTCAAAGGAGAAATTTTTATGGTTATGGATTATATCCATAAACTATTTAATTTATGTTATGTGTTTTACAAGTTTGGGATTAGGTATTGTTATTCATAAACTAATCTAGTGTATGCCATTGTTTTGAAATGGCACCCAGTAGAAGGAATGAGAACTCCAGCAATGCACATGATCCAAAGAGAAGGAAGGATCGTATCTTTCATGGTCTTAAGATAGAATTTATAAGATAAATAGTCTCCCATGTATTATCATCATATGAAGAAATAATATCATGTGTTGATAAGATAAGTAAAGAGTTTACTGGGTCTTATGGATTTGAAGGGAACCAAGAGAAGAAAAGGATGGAAAAAGGGAAAGATGGATAAAGGGAAGAGGGAAAAGAAGAATTTTCCCATATGTGGTAACTGTGGGAAGAAACAGCCTGGAACTTGCCTGAAAGGAATGGGATTTTGTTATAAGTGTGGAGGAAAAGGGCACAAAGTGCATGACTGCAAGGGTAAGAAAATGGTTTCAAATGTACAATGCTTCATTTGCAAGGAGTTTGGACACTACGAGAACCTATGTCCCAGTAATCAGACTATGCTGCAAATGATGCTATTGGATAATAATCAAGTTATGATACTACCACAGATGAAGAGGAATGATTAGAGTTCTTATGTTGATTATGTCATTTGAGTGTTGTATCAACAATGTACTTGTTATAATAATTAAGGAGTATATAAGGATTGTACTGTAGTACTATTTCATTAAGGACTTGAAATTGTGTGGAACAAAGAAAAGTGACTCAATAGCAGGTTAAATTTTTGGAAAAAATATGGTTGAGAGAAAGATAAACCATAATATGGTTCTGATACCGAAGTAGTGATTTTAGAATAATACATGATTGATTTGGATAAATTATATTGGATATTCTTGACTACCTTGAAACTGATTAATGATTTGTATATTCTATCATTGTTTGGGTTTACAACATTTTTTTATTGAATGAGTATATCTATTATTCTTTAAGTAATAAGGGATCATGAATGTACTCAATAAGGTTTTATGATAATTCAGGATGTTGTAGTGTTTTAAAAGAATACATGATGAAGGTGATCACATGTTATTACGCTGCAAAAAAAAGGATCTTCATTTTGTTTACCTTCCTTATAAATTTTGGACTGATGTATTTTGGATAGTTCTAGTTTGGATTATTTTTGATTTCTATAAAAGGACAACATGGAGGTCGGGCGGCAACCCGTCACGTCCGGCAAGGCCGCGAGACTTGAACCCACAACCGAAGGGCGACAAGTGTGTATCACCTACCACTGACCCACGTGATGTCCGGAATTAAATAATGTAGTTTTTTTTAAAAGATATGTTAGATGAATTATAAATTCGTTTATTTTTTGGAACCCTATACGAATAGGATAAATAGAATATATTTTTTACGTTCTATTATCTTTTAGAGTGAAAGATGAGTTTGTGGTAGAAATTAGTTAAAGGATGGAACTCTACTTGTCAAGAATATATTTTTCTTCTTCTCTTATTCTATGAAGAAATTAATTCTTATACTTTATTTAAGGAATCCTAAAAACAAAAATGTGTTATCCTAATACCCTATATTTTGTTGAACTGATGGTATTTCAAATCATCATAGATTGATGAATTTAAGGACCTCAATTTTACACTGGTTTGTGATTGATGACCTCAATCACTACTTATAAATATTTACGTTTTTCTTCCAATTATATGTCTCTAATTGCCACCAATGTTCTCCTAATCGAGATCATAATTTGGTGGTGACCCTTTCATTTCTCTTTTCCTCATATTAAGACTAAATTTTCATAACCTAATTTCTGATGTGGGTTTTCCCACAAATATATTTTCTATTTTCAACCTTTTATTTTCGAAAAACAATTTCAAATTGCGAGGACTCAATTTATTGAAGGAGGGGAGAATGTAACACCCCAAGATTTCATAGTGTATTATTTCTTCAAAATAATTCAATAACTTGCACTACATGAAACACCGAGTTCAATCGCACTATGACTTACCAAACAAGCCATTAAAAAGAGTTTATGAATAGTATTAACAGAATTTTAAACTAATATATCCTTATAATTTTAGAATCCATATTATGAGTTTCTTAGACATAATGCAAGAACAAATTCATTTTCAGTATTGCAATTTTATCAACTTTTAATAGTGAACCCTTTTTAAATACAATATTTTAAACTTTCTGACTAAATAGGGACATCAAAAATTTAAAATGAAACATCCCAAACTTCCACGGTATGCTTTCCTTTGAATAATACAGTAGCGTGTGTTGTACGCAACTTCGAGTTTTAACACACACCACAACCGATCAAACTAGCCGTTATGAATAGTAATACATACTTTTTAAAATTTTATCTCTCAAAATGGACTTCATTTTTGGATTGGGAATATCGAATTTAGCCTAAGGTGGAATTTTGGTACTTTTCGGATAACTTTAATATTTTGATGAATAGTGAAAATTACTAAATTTTAATTAAAAACAACTTTTTTAATCAAAATAATTAAAAGTGATAAGTAATTAATTTTAGTGGTTTTAAAGTATATTTAGAATATATTTTTACCATTTAATACAATTTTGGTCATTGGAAATAATTTTACAATTAAACCGGACATAAACAAGTGTCAATCTTTTGATAGTTATTATCTCATAAAAACACGCTTTTTGTTTTATCAACGGGAATTAATTTTAAATTAATTTCTACCACTTCTGTGTTTTGAATTTTGGAAAAATTAATTCCATATTTGGAATCAGGATGTTCAAATTGTGTAAATAGGTAACTTTTATTTTTAGACATTTTGAATAATTACTTCGGTAAATATTTTATTTACCATGGTTAAGGGTAAATCCTGTAAATAAGGGTTAAAAAATAATATTATAATAATACTAAATTACCCTAAATAGTGTCCTAACCTTATTGGTTGATACATGTTCGACCATAGTCATCTTTGGGTCTATTTTGGGACCCCATGGATCCACTTGTAGGTGATAGGGACACTTTATTTTAATTAAGTTAAAATAAGTACAAAAATGACATAAGCATATATCTTTTAGAAAACCAATTTTTACATAGGGTTATATTTGGTGGATTTTCGACTATAAATATTAATTAGAAATATAAAAGTATTTCCTACATAATGATATTTTATTTATAATTTTTAGACTTTAAATAATTTAATTTATTTATGACACAATGATGATGCAGTAATTACTATAATAGTGACAAATTAAAATAATTGATATTATAAATACCCAAATAAATATAATTTGAGACTTTTAATAAATTAAACTAATTTTATAGGATAACATTACATATTATTATTGATTTAATAGACTTTTTTTGAAGTAATAATTCTGTTATGAGTTTCACCAAAATCAACTATTGAATAGTGTCAAAATTGACATAAAAAAGTTTTTAAAAACAATATTTTATTATTAATTGAGATTAAATTCCTAAAAATCTAAGGTTCATCCAAGAGACTTATATCATGATAGGTGTATCATTAATGGACCACTTGGGGGTCTCTTGGATGTATATAGTAAGTTTATTAACTATATAATATAAAAATACAAAGTGACATGGTAAATGTCAAACTAATTAACTAAGAGTTAAAACTAAAAGATAAGGTTAATATAGTAACCCAAACCTGTCTAAATTCTATTGGATGAATTGTTTTTGACCTATACCCACCTTAACCTTTGAATAATCAACTTTTGAGACATTATAAATCGAATATGAATTTATTATAAATTAATATGTTTAGCTTTTCCAAAGGTGCCCCTCACCCCTCTTATAAAAGGGCACTCCCCCTTCTCATTTCTTCACACCTTCAAAGCCTTTTGGTTCGGCCAAACTCTTCCCAAATACTCTCTGAAATTCCCTCACTACAACCTAGAGGCCTTAGTTTGATCATAAATCCAACCTAAGGAGCCCTTTTGATCAAATCAAAAGGAAGAACCCGAAGAAGAGGTAATGATTTCACCACCCTTTTCCAAGTTCCTTTCCTCTTCCACTTCTTCTTCCTTTGTTGTTACCATTCTAAAATAATAAATCCAGTATCATATATATACTGTGATATTATTATAAATATGGTACAACCATATTCACTATTATATCCATCCTTTGAATAACATGTCACCATACGTGCGTACGTACGGCTTACCGTCTCCACGTCGTGGTGTAATTGTTATTCAATAAATTATTATTTGGATGGGTATAATAATGATGTGTAACTCATGTAAATAATAAATATAACATGATAAGGATTCTGTATATATGATATACCATCCAATTATATATTATTTTAATATCAAAATAATGATATTATCGCTCGTGCGTACGTACGGACTACCGTCTCCACGAACGCGATGAGATTCATTCTCCATCGTATCCATTCAAGTATAATTCTCATTTGATGATTAATAATAGTATCTAAGGACTTGATATAATTCTGGATATGAATGAGATACAACCTATTCATTACAAACATGGCTTACGTAACAAAACATATAAAAGAAAACGAGTAAGTTAACACCCAAAACGACGATAATTCTATGATATTATTAACAAAGCAATGTTAAAAGATCATATATGATATCATATTAATGTATATGATTATTGAATAATTTAATAACAATTATTTCACCATTATACAGGAGTTTAACCTACCCCAACCAAGGAAAAGTGCAAGGTAAGGGTTTATTTCGCAATCTCTTCATTATCTGAGGTTGTTTATACGTAATAATCTACTGGGATCTCTTTATCATCCACATCCATGTTTCTTAAAAATGAATTTCAAAACATTTTTACTATTTACTAGAATATGGTTTAAATTCATTTATACCCTTGTTTGAATTTTTATAAGAGGTTTATAAAGGAATCTTTCTGTCGTTTTCCAAACAAGGTGCTTTTTAACCTTTTCGACAAAATTAAGGTAAGAATTTTTTTTAACTTATACGGCGGGTGCGGCTATTTACCGCCGTTACAAAATTTTCAAAGCTTCCCTTACAAGATTACAAGGAAATTTTCAAATTAAATGTATTATTTTATAATTATGTGAATTTTAAATGATTTCAAAATGAATATTTTAAGAATTTCATAAAGGTACTCTTTATCAAAATCATAATTTTAAATGTTTTAAAGATTTATCTTTCTAAATCTTTTTAATTAATGTCCATGTCTTCAATATGGTTTTTAAGGATTTATTTATATAGACATGAATGTTTTTAAAATGTTAATTCCTTTCAAAAGTTTCAAAGTGGTATGGGACACTTTGATTCAAAAATCTCTTTTTAATTACTTCCTTTATAAATGTGTGACTTTTAAATGATTTCAAAAAAAGGAGATATTTCTCTCAAAAAGTTTTGATTTCATCTATGTCAACATCCTTTGATGGATTTTATGATTATATGAAGTTGATTTATTATGATAAAAAACTTCCATAATGTATTGAAGGTTTTGTGATATGTTTGACTGTGGATGTGTTATTTTTATACCATTCATTGTTTATGGAGAAAGTATTGACATTTCGTATGCTAGTTTTAATACGAATGTTTATGTTATGTTTAAACATTTTCATATGGGAATGAATTGGACTTAGTAAGTGACGGGTGGAGCCCGCAATAGCTCCTCGATGCATCGGTAGGTATCATGAGACAAACTAGTGTCTTGGCACAAGGCCTTGGCAAAATCTTATTTGTAGTCTTGGCACGAGGCCTTGGCTATGTGGTTATGATAGTCTGTCATTATGCATTCCATCATTATGAAAGTGGTTATTGATATTGCATGTGATTATTCGATTATTAGAATATCCATGTGAATAAGTAAATGGCATTATTTCATTTTACTTTTTCCATACTATGTTGAAGTTCAAGTTTAAAAGGCTTTTGTTTTAGTTATACATTGCCTTAAATGTTTATGCTTATTTTGGAAGGTTTCCGCTATATTGTTATCCTTACTGGGCATTTGAGCTCACCCCTTTTCTATGTTTTATTTTTCCCAGGATGTGAAGAAGTAAGTTATGAATGACCTGCAGGGATATTATGAGGGGATAATAGTGTGGACTATGGAGACATTATGTTGTTGTAGTAGTTTTTCACTTTATGATGTAATGTAAAACTTTATGAATATATCTAGTGTTTCCAAGTCTACTAAACCAATCAGTCTTTCGAGATTTTATCTTTCTTGTGATCATGCCAATGTTATGTAATAATGCACCAACTCTGGATAATTGGGGTCGGGGCATTACAATGAGTGCCAACTCCCCTGGGTCTGTCCAGCATATGGGTGATCTGCAAGGTCGTCGGTACAAGGCCTCAAACAGTGCCATGCCAATGGTGGAGTGATAGCTATTGTTGTATGAAAACTCTACCAGTGGTAGGTTGTCCTCCCAACTATGACCAAAGTCAAGGATTCAATCATGAAGCATGTCCTACAAGGTATGTATGGTCCACTCTGTCTGACCATACGACTGGGGATGAAAAGTTGTGCTCAAAAATAGTTGTGTCCTGAACACCTCCTATAATCCCTTCCATAACTGAGATGTAAAGTGGGAATCATGATCTGAGACAATCATTGAAGGCACCTCGTGAAGCCTCACTATCTTCTGGACATAGAGTCATCACAATCCCTCTACCGTTCCCTACTCCCTTATGGGTAGGAAGTGAGCTGACTTGGTTAGTCGGCCAAAGATCACCCAAATAGATTCATGGCCTCTAGACATACGTGGTAACCCCATCACGAAGTCCATCGAGATACCATCTCATTTCCACTCTGGTACCTTGAGTGGCTGAGTCAAGTCTGTCGGAACCTGGTGCTCGACCTTCACTTGCTGACAAGTGAGGCATCGTGAAATGAACTCGGCCACTTCTTTCTTCATCCCTGTCCACTAGTACTAATGCCAGAGGTCCTAATACATCTTTTCCACTCTAGGATGTACCTCCAGAGGGAAATTATGGAAGTTCCTTAACACCTCCTCCCACAATGCCACTATTACTAAGGTGAGCCCTCTGAAAAGGATGGTGTGCTACCCACCTATCGAAAAACTATCAGGAACCCATACTAAGGGTATCTGAGCACGTTGGGCCTCACAGTCAACATCCCCCAGTTGTTCCTCCATGACTCATTGTACGAGTGGGGGAGTAACAGCCATCAACTAGAGGTAAACAACTTCACCATCCTCCACAAGGGATATCTACATCATAACTTACTGCTCCATCGCCTCACTTGGTAGCTACAACCCGGTCTTCCTACTGAGCACGTCTGCCACCACATTCCCCTTTCCAATAGTATAGACTATCTCAAAATCATAGTCTTGGAGGAACTCTATCCATCACCACTGTCTCAGGTTCCGATCCTTCTGGGAGAAGATATACCTAAGAATCTTGTGGTCAGACTAAACGGTGAACCACTCACCCATAAAGTAGTTTCGCCACTTCTTCAAGGCAATGGCCACTTCTTCTAACTCCAAGTCGCTGGTTGCATAGTTCTGCTCATGTTGCCTCAACTATTATGAACCTTAAGAGATCAATGCTCTCTCCTGCATCAGGACACAACACAATATAGTCCATGATGCATCGAAGTAAACTACGTACCCTACTCCCTCCTCAGGTAGTCTCAAGATGGGGGCACTAGTCAGTATCCGCCTCAGCTCCTAGAAACTCTAATGTAATTTCTCCATCCACATGAAGGGTTTTCCCTTCCATGTCAAAGGTGATGAGGTTTCTTCTACTCTGTAGAAGTCTGTCACAAACATCTAATAGTAACCAGCCATCCCTAAGAAGCTTCGCACCTTAGTCACACTCCTAGGAGGCTCCCAATCAAGCATCGTCTCTATCTTTGTCGGATCTACTGCAACTCCAACCTCTGAGATGATGTGTCCCAGAAAGTGGACCTCCTGTATCCCGAACTGAAACTTCAAGAGCTTACCATAAAGCTAGTTCTCTCAAAGTGTATCGAGGACTATTCACAAGTGTGTAGCGTGATGATCATCTAATGCTAAATACACCAAGATTTCATCGATGAAGACCATGATGAACTGGTCTAGGTAGGGCTGGAATATCCTATTCATGAGACCCATGAACACTAATAGGTCATTTTTCATGCTGAAAGGCATCACTAGGAACTCATAGTGGCCGTAACGGCACCTGAAGGTTGTCTTCAGTATATCCGCATCCCGTACTCGAAGTTGGTGGTAGCTTGATCTGAGGCCTATCTTTGAGAACCACTTCTCCCCCTTCAGTTGTTTGAAGAGGTCATCAATTCTTGGAAATGGGTACTTGTTCTTCATGGTCACCTATTTTAGGCACTGGAAGTCCATGCACAACCTCAAATTCCCATCTTCCTTCTTGGAAAAAAGCATCAGGGCTACCTAAACAGTATTGATAACATATGTTATTCCTTGCTACCTTATAGGTTGTTGTTGATTGCCTTCGACAACCCTCAACTTATGGAATTGGTTTTTAAAATGTTCATGTTCCTTGCATTTGAAACACTACACTATTGGATAAGATTTTATATGAAATTTCCTTTCTTCTTCCATGTTAGTGGGATTCTTCATATTCCTTTGGTAGTTCTTAGCCAGATTCCCCATTCTTCCACATTTGAAGTATTTCTCGGTTCCCTTTAGATAATTCCTAGGATGCTTCTTCCCACAATTTTGACATTTGGGATATTCAATATTCTTTCCATTATGGGATTCATTTTCTGATCCACCCATATTAGACTCCATTTTTTCCTTTTTGTCATCAGGACCACGAGACCACTGAGTGTATCTGGTCTCTATTTCATCCTTCAGGGCACAATAGACAATATCTTCGTAGATATCAAAATCTCAAATCGCCAAAACTTTTTGTAGACTCAGATTTAGTCACTTAAATAAGTGATTCACCTTGCTTTCAGTGTTCATGACAAAGTCGGATTTGTATATTGAAATACTTGTAAACTTTTATTTATATTCCCCAATAGACTAATTTTCCTTCTACTTAAGTCTGAGGAACTCTCTTTCCATATTGAGATGGAGGGTTCGGAGAAAATATTTATTGAAAAAAAAAATCTCGAATTCCTCCCAGTCCATGGAATCAATTTCCTTCTTTTACTTCATGTTTTATATTAGTTTCCACCACTGATCATCTTCCCCATAAAAATGATAGACTGTTAGCACAAATTTTTCTTCTTCTCAACACTAGAGGATAAAGAATATATTTTCAATGGATTTAATCCATTGTTCCATGAGGATGTGAATGAAAGATCCACTAAACATGGGATGTATTTTCTAAATAAAGGATTTTATTGAAACTTTCTCTCTATTAGGAGAAGTAGGTCATTCCAAATGATTCAAGTTATTATTCATAACTTGATCCAGTTTAGAAAATAATATCATGAAGTTTCGAGCACCCGTTCACATAATATTTGGAATATCATTAGGGAAATCATCACATTTCCTATCACATTGATTTTTGGCATGATTTCTTCTATTCCCACCCATTAACTAAGAAAAGAAAGTACAATTATGGGGCTTTATTACTTATCATAAAAAGGTGATTTTGAACATAAAAGGATAAACTTGTAAAGGAAAAGTATATCCTAACTTGTGATACCCTAGGTTTCAATATAGGTTATCCAAGATCTATTTCTTAAATTATATTCTTATGATAATTTTTTGTTCCCTTAATATTGGTTCATAATGAGCTTATTAATTTTCCAAATCATATCCCCTAGGAGTGTCAAACTAGGTATATAGTAAGGCCCATTATCATGTACTAGGTTACCCAGAGTTAAGCCCAGAACACCTTGTCAGATTTTTTACTCCAAGGTAAATTTGTGCAAGAACTATGTCTACTTGTAGTATCTAGACAGGGATTTATTTTCTTGATAAACCCCTTATTCTATACTTACCAAAATTTAGGGATGTTTTCTCATATTTAGTCTTATCCCTAGGGTTATTCCTAAGGTGCTCTATTACTAGTATCCAAAAATAACTAGACCATCCTATGATACCAACTATAGATACCCTATCCTTTTATACATATCATTACATGATTTTAAGCATTATTAAACGTCAAATTACAAGCCAAGGGTCATAAATTCTAGTGTCTTGGAGATCAAGTTCATAATTAAACATCATGATTCCAAAATAAGATCATATTTTATTTAATATTAATAAAGAAATAATAACATAACTTGATCCCTTTCATATGCATAGGATAAACTAGGGATAACATGAACAAAGAGATGAGCTAAAAATCCCAGTAAGGGAATAAACATTAAAATAAATCTTAGCACGTGGGTTAGAAGGTATAATATAATGATATATAAATTCATAGAACATGATTAAACATATGAAATTATAACATATATAACATGGGAACATATAATAATGGAATAAAAGTAATGTGGCAGAAACATAAAACATAACTTCAGCATGAGTCAAGGCTCATTTCACATATATGATCACGAGTCAAGGCTAACCCCCAAGACCGTTGTACATAGAGCACGAGTCAAGGCTAACAACCAACACCATTGCACATAATGTCTCATGAGACTAAAAATTACCTAATTAATTGGATAAATATATGGTATCCCACATCATAAATTTTTTATGAATATGTTTTCCACATAAAGAATTATACATAAGTAATCAAAGATAAACATAAGGGTTACTCATGGAAAGAATTGAGTATCATAATCATGTAAAAAGACATATCAAAAGGTAATTTCATAATAGTGTCCAAGAAAGTATGGATTTAAATCATAAATGGACATTAATAAGGTAATATAGTCATATATAATGATAAGTGATTTCAAACTAAAGTGAAAATAGTTTTTAAGAAACTTTAGAAATAAAACATTTTAGTACGGTTTAAGGGAACACTTTTAATATTATTTAAAATAGAAAAGGAATAATTGTTTTTATAAAATAGTAATTGAACCAAGTTAGTTTTTCATGATAAAATGAGTGATTTTAGAATAATAATGGTGTCTTAAAAAAGATTATGGAGTTACTTTGAAAATGGGTAAGAGGTCGGGAAGTTTCCATAAATCGAGCTTGCTTATCGGGAATAATTGAGTAGGGAACCTTTTAAAAATATGTATATCCAAGAAAATAAGGATGAATGGATCTTGATACATGATTTTTTAAAATATAAATATAATTTATAATATGTAAATAAAGAGAAAACTTAATTTAATTTGGTTAAAAAGAGAGTAAGAGTAACCTGAAGGAATAATGGAGGTTCGGGTAGAATCCCTTTCCTTATGTCTAAAATGATTATGTACTTGATCTTAATGTCTTAAATAATAAAATAAAATCCAATAATTAATTGATTAAGAACATTTTATACATGTATTTTATTTATTATATTTTTATTAAGTTCATTTATGTCCCTTTTTATGAGTTATGAGATTCAATTTCATCATTTTGGAGCGTTAGTTTTCTTGGTTTTCATGATCAGTTTACTTGTATAAGTGTAAGGAAAATCATGTAGAATAAGTATAGTTGTCAATAAATTAACTCATATGTTATTAATGATGTTATATAATATTAAAATAGAATTTTTATTCCATAATTGAGGATGATTCATTAGATAAATCATTAATGATAATCATTTAGATTAATTTAGCATTTTTTGATCATCACAAACTAGTTTTGTTATATTATTAAATATCATGTATATATACTGGTTAAAAAACATTAAATAGGTTTTAATACATATAATATAATATATTTGAACCATAAAAATTGTTTCATGACTATCCTTGAAGGTGTAATTGAAATATGAAAACATGTCATCTGTGAAGGTTGTAAATCGGTACCTCGCGGACGATGCTTTCATTCTTATACTAAAAGAGATAGGAGAAGAGATTTGATGAATAAATATTCCATAAAAATGATAAAATTATAGTATATATAAAATAATTTAGTTTTAATTCCACTTGGACAAGGTGGAGTGAGTAGAAGATAATAATGGAAAAGAACATGAAAAGAAATTGAAAGAAAACAGAAGTTTTACCTCTTGATTCCATCTTCTTAAAAACCTCCTAAAGGGGTTTTTTTAGTCTTTTGTTAAAAAAAAATCTCCTATACATAGGGGGATTTTTTGGAAGAGTATTGGGAAGAATTTAGAAAAGTATCAAGTCTTTATAGGTGTGAGTAGAAGAGGTGGTGAGGGGTGGTATTTATAGTGGAGGAGGGGGTGTTTTCTCATTATTTTATTCATTAGTGTATTATTTGTGCTCAATACTATTAATAGTTTGAGAATTATAATAAAATATAAAAAAATAATTAATTTTGATTTGATATTTTTTTCTTACATAATCTATAAATAATATATGACTCCATAATTCATGTATTTATCATTTATTGTAAATTACAATATTTTACTATTCACAAAAATTCAAGTATTTTAGAAAAATACCAAAAATTTACCCTAACAATTTTTCTATGTTTAGAATTAAAAAATGAACTCCATTTTATTAAAATAAATTTCTAAATATGAAAAATTTTAATTTTATTTAAAATCATCATTTACTTGGAAAATACATATTTTAAAATTATTACTGCTTTTATAACACTTTGAAAAAATAATTAAGGTATAATAAAATTATCTTAAAATAATAAGACAACAAAATATTAATTTATGAATAAATTTTATGAAAGTAAATTTTATTTTAAATTATTAAATTAATCACAAAATTGTGATTAAATATTTATGACCTATAAAAATACCAATACATAATTAATAATTTTTAAAACACTTATTTAATTATACTATGATATAATTATATCATATTACCATTTATAAGATGCTTAAATTTTATTTATAATTTTATAGGTGAGGTTACTATTATATTTTCTTGTTTACTATTCATAAGGTTCACATTACTATTCCAAAGGTCAAGTTACTATTTCATCGATATAAGTTCCTTAACTTCTTGAAATACTTCTTATTTCATTAATTATTTATTTATATAGTTTATATTTTGTTCTTTATGTGATTTAATGTGATTTATACTATATTACATAATTATAAGAAGGTAATTTCCATTGATAAAACTTTGGGTCATTACATTTGTCCAAGGATAGTATTGACATTCATTTCTGTGATTCATTTTATAGTCCCATTGAAATATTCACTTTCCAGTGATCATTAAACATTAAATTTCCAATAAATATCCATATAATTTATCATGGATATGATTATTTCCTAAAATTTATTCCACTTTTATGTATGGTGTGTACTTTACAATTATTTTATTATATGGGGAAATATTGATAAATCTATATCTTTTACTCAATACAAATATTTGATAAGGGACATTGTTCATGAATTAAATTGATTGTTTGATATATAAATAATTTTTTGGACATGTACAATAAGGTTAAGGCCCAGTTATTGATATCCCCTCTATGCATTAGTAGTATCATGGGATGAGTCAGTTGGCTATCCTTATTGGTTTTTTCACTTAGTATATTTTAAACTGTCTTATGAAAGGTCCTAACGGTAAAGGTGTCATGTACCTAGGAAACATGGAATACAATAATTAATCATTTCCTTCATCTTGATTCTATTATTATTATCAATGATATTTTCACTATGAAAAAAACTATGGATGCATTCCATTATCATTTTACTGATCAAATGGCATTATTTTTAGTTATTTACCTTTCCATATTGATTATGTCATATCCAATTATTTTAAATGGAATGTGTGTTCGGTTATTTACTTTTCCTTATTGTTTACACACTCCATCTTCATTAATTATTTACATGGAATGTGTTTTTAGTTAATTACCTTAACATATTGATTATGATAATTTATTCATTATTTATTTCATTGTATTTAACCCTTACTAATCATTTGATCTCACCCTTATTTTGTTTACTTTTTTTAATAAAAAAATAAGTGTACTAAGAAATATAAGCAAGGATATTCTAAATGGGAATAAATTTATCCTCAAAAAAAATTATGTTTTAATTAGTGTATTCAATTGTAATGTAAGACTCATGTATGTATCTGGTTTAACAAAACTACTGAACTCTTTGGTCCTTCTAGATTTTATTCCTTGTAATCATGCCAATGTAATGGTAGTATACATTGGCTTCAGGCTTTCATGGGTTGGGGTGTTATAGTTGGTATCAAAGGAAGTTAAGTAGAAAACTTGGGAACTAGATTTAGAAAATATAGATTAGAAAAAATAACCCTAAAATAGACTTTTAGAATTAGAATATAATCACATATGTCTTTATTAACTTAAGATTTTTTTATACTATCACATAATTATGAGATTATGGTTGATCATAAGGTCTAAGTCTTAAACACCGCTTTTTAGGCTTTATGTAATGAGAGTCTTCCAAGATTAAGGACATTTTAGAGAAACTTATGGAAAGTATAGGTTTCAGTGGAAAAAGTTAATTGAGTTATAATGCCGTTATATTTTATAATTTCAAAGGTATTGATAACTTTTAGGGTTCATATGATCAGTAATAACATCATAGTAATATTCAAATAAGATTATTAGACTTTGTAAAAAATATATTGTATTGAAAACCATAGAGAAAAAGGTATTTAATGAGTAAATTTTAAGGATTTTCATCATAGTTATTTTATAAATTATATGGATTTATAAAAAGGACAACCTATAAGGCGGTGGAGATTGACCTTATGACTAAAGGATGATAAGGGTTTCATGCCTACCATTGGCCTAGGCGATGTCCTGGTTAAGTTGTAATTATTTTTAGGTAAACAATTTGAAGAATGAATATTAATAATTAACCACTAGTGTAAATTTTTAGGTTTATATATTAATGTATTAACCATATTGTATTTTGAGAATATTTAGAGACAAATATAATGACTTTTCACTCTTTTTTGGGCCTCATGATTGGTTAAAAGTGTATTTTAGTTCTATGGAAATCAAAGTTACTTTTTTGGATATCCATTTCATAGAGTAAGGGATAAATTAGAATTTGATTAAACCATAACCAAAAGATGAAATTGTTCTTATGAAATTGAAAAATATCAAGTAAGTATATTTACTTATATTCTTGTTCAATAAAATAATTCTTCAACATTAGGAAAAGTATCTTAAAACAAAAAAATATATCCTAATACCTTTATTTTTGTTGAATTGATGGTCTTTTAAATCATCATAGATTTATGACTTTGAGGCCCTCAAATTTCCATTGATAATTCAATTTTTTTTATCAATGAACTAAATCACCCCCTATAAATATTTATGCATTAAATTCATGTATGTATCTCCACTTTCCATTAATGTTCTACTACTTAGAGACCTAGTTATATTTCATTCCATGTGACCTTTGCACTTCTCATTCTATCTTATTAAAAGGATATTTTATTAAATATTCTCATGATGTGGACTTTCAAACAAGTAATTTTTAAATATCAAACCCTTTATTTATGAGATCTAGTTTAAATTGTGAGGAAACAATTTATTTTAGGTGGGGACAATGCAACACCCTGAAAATTCTAAAAGAGTAACTTTTATTCGATAGCGTGTATGACATGCAACACCAAACATAGAAAGGAATAAAACCTATCAAGAATTTATGGTATATTTAATATTTTAAATAAATTTAATTTATTATATATATTTCAATTCACACAATAATAAGTTATCTTTCATCGCATGCAACAACAATTTTCTTCGATAGCTTGCATTACATGCAAGACTAAGTTTTACCGAGCAACAATATGTTATTAAAATGTTATTATTTTATATAATAAGATATAAACTATCTATTAAATTAAAATTTATGAATATTATTAACTGAATTATGAAAATATATGGTTTACACAAATATAAAATGAATTCATTGGTTACCAATTAATTATAAATGAATATAAAAACTAATTGAATATAAAGGAAATGCTTTTATGCTCACAAAAGTGTTTTATCCTAAAAAATTAAATTAATTACTATTATTGAATGGTATTAATGAAATTTATATATTATAAATTAAATAAAATATTTTTTACATTCATCTAATATATTTTATAAGAAAAATATAAGAACAAACCCAGTATTATGCATAGAAAATCTATATATTTATAAAGGTAGTTTTGTCATTTTTTAATAGTGCACCTATTTTAAATATAAATTTTGAAACTTTTATAAATTTAATATGAAAAAATAAACTTAATTTATAAAATTATAATGTAAAAATTATCTTAGGGTAAATTTTTGGTATTTTCTAAGAAGTTTCATTTTTTTATGAATAGTGAAAAATACTGAATTTTAATTGAAAACTGATTTTTCATATAATTTATTTATGCAGTTCAATTATATTTTAATTTGGTTTTAAAGTATATTTAGTAAAATTATAAATCAGTTAATAAAACTTTTGTCATTTAAATCAATTTTACATTGATATTGTGTGTAAAAACATTTCAAACATTTCAACATTTTCACTTTAAAACCCCGCTTTGTCGCCTCATCTACCGGATTAATTTTAAATTAATTTCTACAAATTTTGTGATTTTAATTTGTAAAAATGTATTCGATATTTGGAATAAGAATAATTTATAATTTCTAGTAATTTTAACTTATTTTTTCCCAAAAAAATAGTGAATTTAGTTAAAATTAATTATAGTAATTAAGGTAAAATTATACATAATAAGGGACTAAACATTAATCTTAAGAGCCAAAATGACCTAGGAAATACCCAAAACTAATTTTATTTCCCTATATATACCATATAATTTATTTTATATAATTATTTTTAATTATTTAAGGCATGTGATGTAATTTAGACCTCTCAATAGTGTTTACCTTTTTATATTTACAAGAATGTCACTCCTCCTCCACTATAAAAAGGCACTCACTCCTCCCATTTATTCACACCTCTCAAGCCATTTTTATCATACAAAACCTAAAAAAATAATCTCCCAAAATCCCTAACCTCAAACTATATTCCTCACTTTGGTTATAAATGAATCCAAGTAATTCCTTTACTTAAAACCAAAAAGAGTTACCCAAAAAAATAGGTAACGTTCTTCAACGATCACTTTTGTGTCATTTACTTCTCTACCCCTTCAATTATTTTTACACAATTATTATATAATAAACTCAGTATATTTAATATACTAATATGTTTTTATGCTAACATTTAATCCTAAAATTTCACAAACATCCATCAATTGGGAAATGTAATCATCATTCATGTGTACAACAGACTATCGCCTCGCAAACCAATGACATTCATTCTTCAATTTC
The DNA here is from genome assembly GCA_963277665.1 of Viscum album. Classification (NCBI taxonomy): domain Eukaryota; kingdom Viridiplantae; phylum Streptophyta; class Magnoliopsida; order Santalales; family Viscaceae; genus Viscum; species Viscum album. Next base: position 1,999,753,447 of record OY728151.1, read on the forward strand.
CACCTTTCAAGGTTGGTAATAATGATTTAATTATAGTTTATATATGATATATATTGTTTATATTATATTTTTAATGTATTTATTCTTCTTAAATTTTTATATAACACATGCCTTCATGATTTCAATTTTTTGGTAATATGATAACATTGTTTGTGGATGTGTGGACTACCGCCTCCTCAAAGCGATGTGATTCATTCACACTTTACATAGAATGTATTAATATTTATTTTAATAAAAATATGTGAAATATATGAAATAAATATTATAATATAATTATAATATACATATATATATATCATTTATTTTTCATTCTTTTAAATTTGACAAAGAAATGGAAGTAGCATTCATTCATACGTACTGCCTACCATCTCCATAAACAGTGCATTTTATTTCCTATCTCCAAATATTATGGATTATTATAACTATATATATATATACTGAATATATATGATAATTAAATATTGTTTTATATTATTTAGATTATGAAATCATGATCTAAGTAATAGGAACAAAAATAACATGTCAAAACATACTCAAAAAACTAGGCAATTAACACCTGAAATAGTGAAAATAATGAAAGATTATTAAAAAAGAGTAAAAATATATTATAAAAAGTTCATATATTATATGATAAATATTATTATGGTTATTTTTTAAGTTAATAACATTATTAAAACCATTATAACTGAGTTTAAAGTATTTTCACCTAGAAGGAAACATAAGGTAAAGGATTTTCATCTCACTTTTTTACATCTGTGAGATAAATGTCATATTCACCACTTAATTATTGTGTGTGGTGTACATAATGACCCTTTTGATATATTATATAATGAATTATTATATTTTCAGGGTATTTAAATTTTTTATTTGATGATTATTACTTTTGGGTCTTCTGATGCATATGTTAGCACGGTTGTAAGGGTATTTCCCGTCTCGCTTTTATTTTTGTGAGACTTATTCCATATTAACCATTTATTTTTGTTGTGTGTTGTATATACTGGCCATGAATTTATTGTATGATTATTATTCTTGAATTTATTTTAATTTACACAGACATTATATGATATATCTTTCATATTGATTGTGGTTTTAAACTTACCAAAGTGACAATGGATTTTTGTCACAATTTGCCTTATTTAAGAGGTTTGCTATGTTATACACCTATATTATTTTATGAAGTGTATATAATTATACTTTTACATGTTATATCATGAATAAAATTATCCTCATGATATTATAAGTTTCTATTATTGTAATTCCTTCATGGGGCTTATGATTCAAATTTTTCAAAGTGGTATGGGACACTTTGAAATGTTTAAAAATTATTTTCCTCAAGAATATTTTTAATGCTCTATTAATGGTATTTACATTCATCAAAGTAAACATCCCTTGTTGTTACTTATCCTCCACTTTTTATAATTTTTATTGATACCATCCTCATTCTTTTCTAGATGGTTTATTATTTATTTGTCCGAGGATAGTATTGGCATTCACTTACTTGGTTCATTTTGTAGTTACCATGAAATATTCACTTTGAAGTGATTATTAATCATTAAATTTCCCCCAAATATCCATATCATTTATCATGGATATGATTATTTCCTAAACTGTATTCCATTTTTACATATGGTGAGTAGTTTATAGTTATTTTATTAACTAGGTAAATATTGATAAATCCATATCTTTTACTCAATATAGATATTTGATCAGGAACATTATTCAGGAATTAAATCAATTTTTGATATATGAGGAATACTTTGGAAATGTATGACACATGTGGGGAGATAGACCCTATATTCATCGGTAGTCTCATGGGATAAGTTATTTGGCTAACCTTAGTGGTTTTTTCACCCAGTATGTTTTAAACTATCTTATGAAGGGTCTTGGCGATAAAGGTATCATGTACCTAGTAAACATGGATTCCAATAATTAATCATTTCATTAATTTTGATTTAGATATTTTAATCCATGAAATTTTCACTATAATAAAGTATATGAATGAATTTCATTCTCAATTTATTGATTAAATGGCATGGTTTCAGTTATTTACCTTTCCATATTGATTATGCCTTATCTAGTTATTTTAAATGGTATGTGTGTTTAGTTATTTACCTTTCAATATTATTTATGCAATACCTCTTAGTTTATTAATTACATGAAAATTATGTTCAATTATTTACCTTTCCATATTGATTGTGCTCATTGATTAATTATTTATTCCACTGTACTTAACCCTTACTGAGTATTTTAGCTCACCCTTATTTTTTTTCAACCTGGAATCCAGGAAGTGTACAAAGAAAGATATCCAAGGATGTTATAAGTGGGAGTAAATTTATCCTCAAAAGAAGAAAAATTATGTTGTAATTAGTGTATTCAATTGTAATGTAATAATCATTTATGTATCACATTTACCAAAACTAATAAAATCTTCAATCCTTCAAGATTTTATTCCTTATAATCATGCCAATGTAATGGTGGTAGACACTTCCTCCAGGATTTCTGGGGTTGAGGTGCTAAAATAGGTCACTGGTATAGACTCATGTGCTACTTCTACAGTTAAAAAAAATCCAGAAAATGATTCATCAAATTGTTGAAGTCCATGATGATTTTCCCTACTCAATTTATAGAACTAAATAAATATTTCTTCTCCTCTATGAATAACCAAATCATATGTGTCACTTATTTCAACTAAGAGACCTAGTCCTTGAAGGCTCTAGTAAAAGGTGGAAACCAAAGGTTCTCAGTAAGAAACTTGAAGTGAGTTTTCATATCATGCTCAGTATAGATCCTTGAAAGGTAATACTTAACTACCTTTATGATGGTTTCTCTATAATTTATAATTTAATTCATACATTCCCTTACTATATTATACACATGATCATTGTTATGTTTAGTCTTCCATAAACTTTCCTAAGGTATATCAAGAACATATACTAAAACAACTTGAAGATCTTACCTAACCACTAATATAATCATCTCAATATCCACGGAAGGAGGTGGATAATTGGAAGTATAAGGTTCTAAATTTATACTCTCCAACTTCTCTAAAAAAGCATCAATACTATTAAAAAAATAATTTTGCATCCCCTTCATTGACGATCTCATAGTCTTTATCTTATTATAAAGTATTTTATTCTCTATTTCCAATTCCTAAATTTGATGCATCATCTTAGGCTATATGTGGTGTATCGCAAGCTCAAACAAGTATATTTTATCTTTCTCACTACGTTTAGTGACATGAGGTTCCTGATTTCTAAAAAAAACCAAAATTAGAGAGAAGCCTCTCTTTGAAGGATTCTAGGTCATCTCTAGATACAACATCAATAAGCACTGAGTAAACAGAAACCGGAAATGGTATATAATATATCTCAATATCAATGGAATAAGCCTCTATAGAAATAGGTCTAGCATGCATATATAAAGAAAAACTATATAGCACTCCAATGGTATCTATATATTCTACCATTTTTTCCTTAGGATCTATCTCCATTTAAATAGGAATAGTAGGTCCACCATGATTTAGTGGACTAAAATCATCATCTGAAACAGTCTATTAGATACCAAGATTGATAACCAATGCACTTATACCATTCCTCAAAGGCTGAAACACCCAACCTAGTTGAATACATAACAACATTTACAATAGTTGTATGTTCAACAACCATATTCTCATCAATTGTCTTCTCAGAAACTACTGACTCAGCATGTTCTCCATCAATAGGATCAACATGATGAATAAAAAGGCTTAGGGATTCCTCCCCCTAAACAGATTATACCAATTCATCTATAGCATCTCCTTAAGTATCTCTAAATAAGTTCGATCACTCCTTAGACCTAGAAGAAACTAATAAACCTAGAGAAGAAACAACTACTTATGTCATATCATGATCATTAGGTCTATCATGGTCTTAACCATCATCACTATTATCTTTATCATCTTTTCCCTTATCTTTTTCATTTCCCAATTCCTTATCTTTTCCTTCTTCTTTATCATTTCTTTAATCTTCGACATTTTTATCTTTATATTATTCTTATTCATCACCATTCTCACCATTTTCATCATCACTCAAATTTTCATCATCAAATAACTCATTAACTTCTTCAAAAAACTTATTTTCTAACTCTTCATTTCCTTCAAATAAAATATTTTCTCTAATAATGATATATCTAGGAGGACTAGGTGCACCATAAGAGATAGTTGGAGGAATATTTTGAAGATCTAGATCACTACCCTCATCAATTGATAACTCTTACTCCTCATCACTAAAATAAGTAGCCTCTTATTCTTCTTCTTCTTATTTCTCATTAGAATACTATACCACTTTATCCATCTTAGAACCAAGATCCACGATATTTTTCGACCTTGTTGTGTGATCAATAGGATTTAAATCCTCATAAATATTGTTAGCATCAACAAACCAATTTCTTAACCTTGGGTTCCAACTTATCTTCATTATCTTACAAATGAATCTTATAAGAAAAAATCCTCCATAGTTTACTTCAACTTGTTCTTCTTCACATATGAACCCTTTGGCCTCAAGCATGGATAAAATGAATTTATGGTAGATAAGTGAGTTTGATCTCGATGAAATTTTACACATCTCTATCATATGAATCATTAGATATCTGCACAAATTAATCTTTTATCCACTCTTCATAAAACATAAGAGATATACATAATAATACCTCATTGTTATGAAATCAAATTTCCATGGGCACGCCATATTCTGAATAAATTTTGATATAAAACAACACTCTCCATCTATCTCTATTGTAGCTGGTCTTATTACAATTTTATATCCAGTTAGATCTACCAAATAATCCTCATATATTAAGGAATAACTATCACTTGTAATAGATCCTTAAAATTATTTGATACACCTTCATGAGGTAATTTCCGACATCTATCTAATAGACTTGAAGAGAAAACAACTTTATTCCCATTTATCCTATGTTGAACCCAATCTTTATCTTCCCCAAACCTAAACTCCACGTTCTGATAAAACTGATGCACTAAACCTAGATAAAAGGGTCTCTCATTATTCAAGAACCACTCTAACCAACTCCGGTATTAGATTACTTTAAGAACCAAAGATCTTATTGACATCAACCACATAGAATTAACTTAATTCTTATGTACTACTACTTGATTTGTGAAACTTAGGTTTCACGGATCAACAGTATGTTTGATCAAATATCCTTTATACTTTAAAGTACGTGACTCATATGGGAATGAAACTACTTCTCACTTCACTCTAACCATTAATGACGGTTCAAAAGGTTCATACGAGTTTTAGGTAAGGTGAAAGGTTGAGAGAGAAAAGTAACAGAGAAGATCAAAAAGAAAAGGGTGTGAGAAAGTGTGCATTGAGATTAGACTAAGTCCCCAATTTATATCATTTAGGTATTTATAAATCAAAAATTTAAATAAAATTTAAATCTTAAAGAAATTAATTATTTAACCCATAAATATAAATTACCAATGGTGACTTAAAACCAATAGCGGGTCATTCCCAATGGTATTTTGTTCCAACGGTGGGTAAATGTCAATGGTGGGTTTTTCCAATGGTGGATTTTACCAATGGTGGTTCCCAAAAAAATAAGTTTAACCAAAATTAATCATTTCTAATTCATGTTTGATGTAGTTCATTATCTCAGTTTTCAATGTCTTAGTAAAAATACAAGCAAGATGATGTTCAATTCCAATGTATTCAAGATTTATATCACCTTTTTGAAAATGATCTTTTAAAAAGTGATTTATTACATAAATGTTTTTGTTATAGAGTGTGATATAGGGTTATTAAAAATATTTATAGTTCTTGTGTTGTCAAAATTTATAGGTACATGTCGGAATTGATATCCATAGTTTTGGAAAGTGTGTCTCATCAATAAAATTTGAGCACAGTAGCTACCTGCAGCTATGTATTTAGTTTAAGCAGTAGATAGTGCAACAGAATTTTGTTTCTTACTAAACCAAGAAACTAGAGACTATCACAAAAGGTGACACATTCTAGATGTTCTTTTTAAATCTAACTTGTAACCACCAAAATCTACATCTGAATAAATAACTAAATCAAATGCTTATCCTCTAAGGTAGAAAAATCCTAAATTGGTTGTATACTTGAGGTATTTAAAAATTATTTTTATAGAATGTAACTTTGACTCTTTTGGGTTTTCATGAAAATGATCACACATACACACACTAAACATAAAGTAATTATGGATATAAATTAATTAAAGAAGACTTCGAATCATTCCTACGTAACAGGTTTGATCCACTAATTTCCCAGATTCATCAAGATCCAACATACAATTAGTACTCATAGGAGTGTAACTAATTTTAGTAATATCCAAACTAAAACATTTTAAAAGGTATTTAGTATATTTACTTTGATTTAAAATAATTAATTAATTATTTTGAAAAATCTAAAAACCAAGAAAGAATTTGATTTCACCCATTAAACTCCTTTCAAATTCATTTTTCATCATTTTTGAAAATTCAATACATAAATAATTTTTATAATATCTAGATATAATATCATCTACCTAGATTTGGAAAACTAAAACATCTTTTGAAATTATTTTTATAAAACGGGTAGGATTAGCTATACCTTTTGAAAAACCTTTAGAAATAAGAAAAGAGTTGATCTTATCCTACTAAGCTCTAGGATCTTGTTTTAAACAATATAAGGATTTTTTTAAAATTAAAACATGATTTGGAAAATGAGGACTTTGAAACCCATGGGTTTTTCAACAAAAACATCCTCAACTATAAACCCATTCAAAAATTCACTTTTGAAATCCATTTGATACAGTTTGAAATATAGATGTGTTGTATAGGATAGCATTATTCTAATGGATTGAAGTATTTCTGTAGGTGAAAAGGTTTTCTCATAGTATATTCCTTCATCTTGACTATATCCTTGTGTAAAAATTCTAGCCTTATTCCTTACTATTGTTCCAAATTCATCAACCATATTTCTAAACACCCATTTTTTCCCTATAGTTAAGGTGTCTTTCAGTCTATAAACAAGTTCCCAAATGTTATTTATTTAAAATTTATTAACTTCTTATTTCATATCCATTTCCATGAATTAATAATTAATTACATAGTTGATGTTATTAGGTTCAAATTGTGATAATAAAGCTTAATGTTCAACATAGTTTCTTAGAGAAGATATAGTTTGTGCACCTCTATCTAAGTATCCAACTAAAAAATCTAAATGATGGTATTCAAGATACCAAAAATCTCTAGAAAAATAAGGTTTGGTCACCTCATGGTCCTCTATAGGTTCATTTTTTGGAATTTCCTTAGAGATAGATGATATTTTTCATGTTTTACAGCAATATCAGAAGGTTTTTCATTTATGTTCAAAGTTGATAAATCTTCGTCAAGGTTTTCTAAAGCAGTATTATGTTCATATGGATCTATCTCATAAAGAATTACATGGATATACTCTTCCATAGTCTTGGTTATTCTATTAAAATCTCTATACGATTTACTAGAAATTAATAAACAAGGAAATTCCTTCATCGCTTTTGGATGAAAATTTGTCAAGATTATCCTTTGTGTTAAGAATAATGACTTTACAACCAAAAAATCTAGATTAATTAACCTTTTTCATTATATTATTCAGAATTTAATAAGGTGTTTTCTTAAAGATAGGTCTAATTAAAACTTTATTAATTATATAGCAGTTTTTGTTCACAACCTCTATCCAAAAGTAGATAAGTAATTCATATTAATTTAGCATTGTTTGGGATGTCTCTTGAAGTTTTATATTTATTATTTATAAAACTCCATTATAATGAGGGGTCCTAGGAGCATATAAGTTATGGTTATATCCATTTTTTTAGAAAAATATTAAAATTCTTGATTTTCAAACTCACAGTCATGGTCACTTCTTATGGTCTTAATCCTAAGTCCACATAGGTTTTCTATATATTTTTCATACATGGTTAAGTGAGATAAGGCTTCACTTTTTTAAGATAAATATAATACCCAAGTATACCTATAAAATAATATAAAAGTATATATACATAGTTCTTCTCATTAAGACTAGAAACTTTAGATGGTCCAAACAAATCCATGTGAACCAACTCAAGAGGTTGAGAAGTTGAAACTTCTTTCTTTAATTTAAAAGATATTTTTTGTTGTTTCCCTTTTTGATAGAGGTTAAAAACTTTTTAATTTTGGAATTAAAGTTTGGTTAGATCCCTGGAAAAACCTTTCATAGTAATTTTTTTAAGTTAGTGAATATTATAGTGGCCTAATATCCTATTCCAAATCCAAGATTCCTTATGAAAGGTACTTAAGAAAGAAACATTTTTTGAAATTAAAGAATCAAGATTAGCAGCATATGAATTTTCATTTATCAAAGTAGTAAATACTAAATAATATTTAGAATCAAAAAATTAAAAGCATTTTTTCAAATTTTATATAGAAACCATCATTACATGGTTGTGAGATGCTAAGTAGATTGTATTTTAAACCATCAACAAATAATACTTTAGAAATTAGAACTGAATTAGAGTTATCGATTTGGCCAAAGATGATTATTTTTCCTTTAGAGTTTTCACCAAAGGTGAAATGTCCAACGTCAACTTTATTGGGATTTTTAAGATTAAGGAATATCCTGCCATATTTCTAGAATATACACTATCTATATTCCATAGACTTCTACTAGATATTTTTAAGCAAGTTCCCTAAAAAGTAATTTTATTCCAAAAATGATTTTGGTACCCAAAATTTCATGGGTCTAGAAATGTTAGTAATGAGAGCATTAGAAACCCATATTTTCTTAATGGGTTTACTATAAATAGATTGTAAAATCTTTGAAATAAAAACATTATTAGGTCCACTTGAATAATAAATAGTAATATAATTTCTAGAAATATAGTTAGGAATAAAAGTTATCTTAACAATTCTTCTATATCCTGGTTGGTAACCTAGACGAGTAATATAATTAGGTGAAATTTTTTCCTAATATTTGAGTGAGATTTTATCTTCTATTTCTAAATATCTTTAAGTAATTTTTTAATTACTCAATTTAAAATTTTAGTTCATTATTTTCTTTCAAAAATTGAGTATTCTTCTCTTTTTCTATAGTAAGTTCAAATTTAACTCTAGCAGATAGAGCTTGTTGTTTATTCAAAATTTTTTATTTGTATTTAATCTCATTAAAGTTATCTTAAATCATATTTCAATATTAAAACATTTCCTCTTTTTACATATCATTGTCATTTTTTTCATATCCATAATGATCATAATTATGTACATGAGATATGGTAGGTACCTTAGATATATTTTTCCTGAAGATCATATTTTCTCTATCAGACTTTTATTCATGAGTCAAGTCTGATTCATTGGAAATATCCTTAGAGGAAATTAAATTGTATTTCATTGATTTCTTATATTTTCTGTCCTTATCATCATAATTATTCTTATACTTCAACTTGGGATAGTCATCCTTAACATTTCCTTTTCTTTTACACTCATAACTGGTAATGTCATTTAAATTATCATCTCTTTTTTAGTCCTTATTCAAATTCCATATATTATTATACTATCCTTTATAACTCATTTTTTTGAAGTATTTCTTCTTCTTATAAAATTTTTAAAACCTTTTGGCCAGATGGATCATTTCCTCATCATTATCGGTTGGTAGTTCCTCATCATTGGAGCTTTCAGCTTATACTTTTTATTTTTATTTTGATGTAGTAGTCTTGAAATCTATAGAAGTCCTCTTTAGTTAATATTTATCTTTATGATTTAACTTAATATAATCCTCATACATTATCAACTTCCCAATAATTTCCTTGAAAGGTAGTTTACTAATGTCACACAATTCTCTTATTGAAAATGATGTTTCTCTCCATCTCTCTAGAAGACATATCAGCAGTTACATGATTTGATCATTTTCTATCACTAGATCCTCCAAGGATATAATTGAGTTTACTGTCTCATTGATCATTATATACTTATCATAAATCAGTTAATCAGGTTTAATCTTAAATGTTTCACAATTAATTATATAATTATTCAGTCTCATTTCTTTAACATTAGTAGTTCCTTCATGAGAAATGGCCAATGCGTCTCATATTTCATAAGAAGTTTTAAAAGAATATATCCTATTAAATTATTATTATTCTAAAGAAAATTAAAGAGTATTCATGGATTTTCAATTGTTTTTGTAATCAATTTTACTAGAATCATCCCATGTATTTATAGTATCCTTAGGTAATTCATATTTATCTTCAATATTAGACCATATTTTAAAACACAAGATTTCAATGTTCATTTTAATTTTTATTTTCCATTGAGCTTAATTATTTCCATTAAATAGAGGAGTTCTATTGGTAGAATAACCTTCTTGTCTATTATCCATTTAAAGAACAAAATTTATATTTAATAGAAATTTGGGATCTTTAAAACACAACGAAAAATCATGGTTAAAAATATTTTGAAAAACCTTTGATACTAAATGTTTTTCATAGTGATTATCTATAGAGGGGGGTAAATTTAGTACCCAATAAAATTTTTGTTAAAACAAGTTAAAATAAAATCCCTCGTTTTAATTAAAAACAACCCATTTGATCAAAACAGCTGATCGATATAAGTTATGATCTTTTAAAATATTTCTCAAAGAGTGATTAAGTATCAGTTAAAATAATATAAAAACTATTTTAACTTTTGAAATCAATTTACATAATCAAAATATTATATAAACACTAATTAATATTAACTATCAAATTAGCAGTTTTGTTTTCAGTTTATAAAAAAATCCAATTTAAATCTTAGAAATGAAACAAAACAAAGTACATGGAGGAATTAAAACAATAGGTTCAGTCTCAAGCTGAGACCTAATACCATACACTTGGAAATCCCCCACTTCTAAGAAGATTATATAAATATAATCCTGATCCACAACCTGAATCATGTGTATGCAACTATTAACCAGCTGTCCAGGCCATGCAAGGACCTCTTTCATAATAACTGTGGGAATAGAATAAACCTAGGCTACACAAGGACCTCTTCCACAACACCATGGGTAAAAAATTAAAGAGAGTGAAGAATATATCTTGTATATTCTACTTAAATCTCAAGAAATAGTGTTTGTTTAATAAACAGGGTAATCCACACAGTAATTTAAATTGAAATCAACAAACAGAAAGATAAAGTATAAATATGATTAAAGGATGGTGTTTCTTGGCCTGATGTGATCTGAAAGATTGAGTATCCTTTTATATATCTTGTATTGGATCTTCAAACATTTCTCAGAAAAATATAGTAAAATAGAGCATCGTAATCTATCTTTTTATAAAACTGTAGAAAGTATCTATATGTTCTATAATCATTACTCTTTCAAAATCAAATGTTATGAAGAATGATTCATGTAAGATCTCATGTAATGATCCCTCTATTATTTAGAAAGAAATTACTCTCTTCTAGTATCTATAATTCATGTATGTTTCCTTCTTCTATAATATAGGATCATCAAATTTTTAAAAATAATCATCCATATCCTCTGATACCTCATACTGAGCTCTAGCATCATTAAATGTTCCCTACAATAGTTTAAGAAAAATAATTAAAATGAACCTCAACATTAATTTCGATAATATATCTTTTAGAAACATTTAATTTAAAATTCCCATAATAAATATAGTGACACTTTTGTTGGTGAGACAACTTTAGTGATGAAACAACTCTAGCGGTGAGATAACTCTGGCAGTGAGACAACTCTTAAGGTGACTCATCCAGGTGGCGACTTAAGTTGGTGATGATTTAGGATATTGGTGAGTCGGGATGATGGTATTTCATCTGGTATTAGTTCATACTCAATGGTGATTCATCTCAGTGATGACTTGTCTCAATGGTGATTCTATTCTGATAGTAGGTCTTTTCAACACTTTTTCAAATTTTCATCCTAACGGTGACTCAATTTTGATGGTGGGAATTTCGTGGTGGTGACTCATCTTCAATGGTGAGTCATTTCTGATATTTATTAAATTCTGATGTTAGGTCTTTTCAGCACATAGCCAAAATTTCTCCAAACCTCCTTTTATTATAAAATTCTATCATAAATATAAAAACCATTAAACACATAATTAACATTATTTGTGAGCATTAAAATAATTAGGTGACAACACTTTTTTTAAATGAATAAAGGGGAATAAAAGGATCATTATAGATAAAATCAAATTTATTTTACACTATATAAAGGTTAACATTGGTGGTAATTAAAAAACATGGATATGGGGTAAAAATCTATTAAAATAAATGGGAATTATTCTTAAAAACAATTCATTTTCAAAAAACAATATAATCATCAATGAGAAGTACTTTTGTGTGAAACATGATTTACCTAGAAAATAATATGTAAATAAAACATAACATTATCAAAGGTTATAATAATTCAATCTTGAAATATCAAAATCTAAGTGGAGTGATTATGACTCAATAAAAAATTTTGAGTCATGAAAACCCTTTACAACATGAGGATATTTTGAATAAAAACCTATTGAAAGAGATGGATCTAAATTATAAATAATTTTCCATGAATGAAACTTATTTCATGATATAATACCTCAAATAATAAATATATACATAATATAAATATAATTATATTCATAATACAAAATAAGACTCAAAGAGAGGAATTTTGAGATGAAAACCCTTACATTCATTATAACTTTTTAATAAAAACCCCATGAGAGGTTGAATATTAAATATAACATTTAATATACTAAAAAATAAGATAATAGTGATAAAAAATAAAATGTGGAAGTATTTAAACAATTAAAAAAATCATTGTGTATAACTTAAACATGTCTCAAGAGAATAAAATTTAAGACAAAGAACCCCTTAGGCATGAGGAGATTTTCAATAAAAACTTATTGAAAGAGAGAAAATTAAATTGGAATTAAATTAAAATAATTAAAATTTATTTCATTATACAATATCTCAAATAGTAATTATTTACAACATATAAATTTAATTAGGTTCATAATACAAAACATGCCTCAGAGAGGGGAATTTTGAGATGAAAACCCTTACAGACTTTGTAAATTTTGAATCAAAACCCCATGATAGGTGGAGCTTTAAAAATAATATTAAATATCCTGAAAAATAATAGAATAATGAAAAAACAAATGAAAATGGGGTGGTTTTTACACTATTTAAAAAAAATGGTGTATAACATAAATATGTCTCAAGGGATTCAGATTTGGGATAAAGAACTCCTTAGGATTGAGGATCATTTGAATAAAAACAAGTTGGAAGGGAAATAATTAAATTATAATTCAATTTCCATGAATAAATTTTATTTCATGATACAATTTCTAAAATAGTAAGGATATACACCACATAAATTTAATTAGTTTGATAATACAAAACATGTCTCAAAGAGATGAATTTTGAGATAAAAACCCTTACCTTTATTCTTTCTAAGTCAAATATGCTCTAATCACCTATAAAAAACATAAAAATATTAATATAATATGTAACAACATTATTTATAGGAATTAACCTCTCATATAATTCATTTATTATCATTTATTATGAATATATTAGTTATTTATTGCTTATTTTATACCATTTGGTGTTAGAGCTTTCAATTATATATTTCGTATAAAATTCATGAATACGGGGTAAATTATCACTAAGTGGATTTGAGTTTATAATTATTATATAAATAAAGATATAATAATCATTTTTTTAATGATTTATTTCGTCTCATTTTTTATGTGAATGATATGAATACAGCTTGTGAAAATGGAAATCATGATGAACTAGTTTTTGATATGTTTAACAATCAAAAAGTGATATATTAATAAATACTTGAAATATTAAAAAAACTATATATAATAATTAAAATATATTAAATATATAATTATAAAATGATATTACCATTTTATAAAATACCATAATAATTTATGATATAATTGTTATAAAATCGTTTACGTAGGTGGTTAAAACGGCCCAAATGGTTACATTTTATAATGATTTAATGAGTGAAGGGATGTATTTTGATAATGATAATTTGGAATATAAATAATAATAAAAATCTCATAAACATCATATATCCTCATTAAATATATTCTGTGAACCATCAATTATGAGTTGTGATGAAAAATGAATTCATCTTCTCATGGTGGCGGTAGTTCGCACGTACACACGAATGGAAATTTATTTTCCTAATGGATGGTATAGATGAAGATACAATGAGAATAACCTTAATATAATAAAATTATAGTATATAAATGATACTAATATAATCATCTTAGTGTGTCTAGAATAAATTTTAAGGAAGATAATTAGTAATAAAATCTAGAAAGTTGATAATACTCATGTTAGGGACTTAAACTTTCTTGGAAATTATCCTTGAAAATGAAGGCCTTATGTGAGATAATGGTGAAAAGAATATTTTGAACATATAATTGGGTTCTATGTGAAATAATGTGTCTAATTTTGAATAATAAATTCAAAGGATAGTTGAGTCTTGAAGTGGTGTAAGTGTTACCCATTTATAAGTGAAGGGAAGGGTAGTTTTGGAAGTAACGATTAAATTTTTATAAAGGAAATGTTACTATTCAAATTTTAAATGCCAAAAAATGGAAAAAAATATAGTATTTTAAGTTTTTTTGATTCTATATTCTCCTCATACACTCATTTTGGAGACAAATTATAGTTTTTAAAGGCTTTTTATTTTAACTTTTTAACTTTTACCCTAATTTAGTTTTTCTATTGTAATTATTTTTTTAACCTTAGTAATTAATATTAATGGTAAAAATTAATATTTAAAATTTTATCTCATTTTAACCTTATTATTGAAACTTTGAAAATTATTTTTCTAAATTAAATTTCTAAGGGTTTCAAATGTTAATTTTTAAATAAACTCACATGACACATAAAAACAATTTTTTAAGGAAAATTCTTTTATTAAGTTTCTAAGGGTTTGATGATCGATGAACCCCTATTACACAAGTAAATAATCTTAATTCCCCTTGAGGAAATTACCTTAGTGGTTCTTTCAATATTTTTTCATACAGGAAATAGAACATTTTTTCATTGATCGTCTTCATCACTTGAACTTTAATGACACTTCATTCTTATCTTATTTGGTGTGTTTTGTATTTTAACTATGTTTACATTATTAATCATATTTCATGATATTTGGTTTGTAATAATCATAGGTTTTTTCATTCCATCTCCCATTCTGATGGGTTTTTCATTGATTTGATTCCCACATTTTCCCCCGAATCCATGGTTCCTTATAGTTCCAACCATTGTTAAAACCAAAAGGGTTGACATTAGTGATAAAAAATTATCAATATAGAAGAATTAACTTAATTATAAAATTAATAAAACCATAAAATGTCATTTTCTTTTACATTATCATGTAGTTCTATAGTTCCTTTAGTTCAACCTATATCAATCTTAGTTTCACCTAGGTTTATTTAAGTCGAGTTATCTTATACTTCTCAACCTAGTCCATCAAAGTAACTAGAAAATAAATCCTTTATAGTAGTTCATAAATATCATTTGATCAACCAAAGAATATCCCCTATAAGTTTTTGTCAAGGTGTGAAATCTTATATCCAATCATCATAAATCATAGTGATGATAAAATAAATTCTAAACTAACCCTTTTTGGGGTAATTACCCCTAGGTGAATTTGTTCCATAGCCACATCCACATGCCAGTATCCAAAAAAGGATGTATTTATAGGAAAACAACTTAATCAAGACTTTACCAATATTTTAGCATGTCATCCTATACTTAGAATCATCTATATGGTTTTCACTAAGGTTCTCTAACCTTCATACCAAAGGTAACTAAACTAAAATCCAAAAATACCTAAACCCTACTCTGATACTAATAATAGAAACACATGATAAACATGACATAGATAATACATTAATCTAATGATTTAAATAATAAATATTATAAACAAACACACAACCCAAGAAGATAAAGGTGTACTATATTGGATGTTCGCTACATAAACATCTTAATATATAAACATTTCTCTATAATCAAACTCCTCTAGAATCCATTCTATACTTTCCATAAGTTATACTTATCTCCATAATATGTGTAATGGAAAACATAAGAAAGGGTTTAGATAAAATGATCAGTAATGTATTGACATGCTGTCAAGGGTTAGATTATATGTATATGATAAAACATATAAATGGGAGAAATTTATTATTAAAAATAATATTGAGTAATAATAGTTTTCTATAATGTATGATAGATAGATGTAGTCTCAATTGAACAGACGTATACCATGGAAAAAATATGAAGTGTCAGGACACATTAAACATGATTAAATGAGTATAACCATAGGCATGAGATTATAACATAAGAGTGTGGCATAAACATAATCATAGATACCATATGTCAAAGCTACCCACTAAGACATTCATCACATAATTGGATTGAGCTAACCACTTTTGTACCTTCTTAGGCTTGGGATAATCTTCATATATACTCTTTGGCTTGGGATAAAACCTCAAGTGTACCCATTTGTCTTGGGATAAATCTTTTTGATAAATCCTATAATATACCCTTTTTGTAACATCCCCAACCCAGGATCCACTAAACTAGTGCCCCGGGTTGGGTCTCTATATGACCTCAAGCGCACCTCCCCATATACCATAGGTTTCTAACTAGCAATGAGTGTATAGGTTAGTCATGTGGGGAGACTATACCCTCTTACCAGAGTAAGCCACAAAAGATAACAAGTATAAATAGTGGAAACAAGTGCAATAACCAATAAAAATTCATAATTGTCTTCTCCCAAAACTGGGTACAAACCACAATCAAAGACAAAAATGGTATGTCATTCTCAACAGTGCTAAAGTTAACAAAACCCAAAATAAAGAAAAATAGAAGAACCCAAAAAGTGGCCCTAACTCCAAGTCTGGAACCTCATACCTGCATGTCCCAAACCCAACTCAGCTCCTAAGCATGGGGAATTTTCCCTTTTCCTAGCCTACAATCATGAAATATGCTCGGGTGCCCAATGGAATCCTGAGCAGAGTGTGAGTACAACTCAATAGGCAACCACCAACGATGTCTACAAAATATCTAGTCTAACAGATATTGCATGAAAGTATGAATAAATGGAAAGTAAATAAAGAAAAATTTAGGGGCCATTAGTTGACAAGGTACTATTGAATCATTTTTATCATTGTTCCTCATTTCATACTTATATCATCTTTATTACATAATTCACTTTCATTATGTTTCAATGGAATAGGAATACTCATCTTGTTTAATGCATAAGAAAAATGAATCAAGTTCCCTAACTCACTAGGGACTAACACATTTCACAATCAATAATTCTCACTTACCCTAGAGCCCCAGTATAGGTAGTTACATTAAAGAAAACCATTGGGGGCATAGAGAATCAGTCTAAATCCCCAACCCATGCATTCCTGGGTGGGGTTAGAGCATCAGTCAAACTTGGCCTGTGGGAGGAGCCCCAGTCCTTTATCCCACCACCAAGCCATGTGCACATTCTTATTCATTCATTCACCACACACAAACCATGTCACAACAAACACCACTGATGCATATAAAAACCATAAACCAAACAATCAACATGGGAATTAGAAATCATTCCATGACCCATTAACACATTTTCCATTTACATTACATAGCTCATTTAACCCAATTCCTATTTCCATACCTAGCTCACTAAGCTTATCCAATAATTTCCTTATATCATCCCACTTCACATACCATTTAAAATTATCTATACATTACCAATATCCCATTTTCACTTCCATTTAACATATAAACATTCTCAAAAGGAGATTTACATTAACACACAACAACATAGCACTTACTTAGCTAGTTTCTAGGCCTAGAAAATATCAGTGCAACCCATGGGTGGCCCTGAGTAGGTCCAATCATCCCCAATATGTCCCATGGGTACCATGAGGGTTTCCATTCATCATTTAGACACCCATTATACCAAAAATTACCAAAGGAATCAAAATAACAACAATAAGTGACAAAGAATAAATCCAAACAAGCACAAATCTACAACGAAAATATGGGATATAACTTGTAGACCACCTACCTCAATTCTGTTGTCAAACATGATCTCAAAAGAGGCCCTAGATCCCAATTCAAAGTTCCTTTAAAGATTTAACCTATATCTCACTAGAAAAAGTGGGGTTTCAAGGTTTTGAAAGAAGAGGATAGAAAGATACCAACCTTAATTGGGAAAAGGAAACATGGAGCATATTAGACTCACCCGGGGATTTGATCCTCAACCAAAAGTGCTCCAAATGGACTAGGAATGAAGGAGAATCACCCTTGGTAAGGTTGTATTGTCCACGCTCTCATGTAGGGTTTTAGGAGGAGGGGATGAAAATCCTGAATTACACTAAAAAATCACGAGGTGTAATTTTTGTAATTTTTTCAACTTTACTGGGTCGCATGGTTTACCTGCATAGTTTTCCAAACCATGTACAAACTGTGTGCGAGACACTACCCCAAAATCACCCACCTCTCATGGTTACCTGTAAATCTCTACATGGTTTTCACTAACTATGCACAAACTATGAAACGTGTCCAGAAAGCTCATTTTTCCTCCCCTTTCATGTCCTGAACCCCCAGAACACCCCAAGCCTTCTCATGAACTAGGAACACTTATTTGACCAAAACAAGGGACTCAACTAAAACATAAAAAAATAGATACCTTAATAAGTAAATAATCTAGGATCTTACAACCTTCCCACCTTATGATGGATCATCCTCGAGTCCCTCATTCTAAGAACTATTGTGTTTCCCAAGAAAATAGATCGGGCCACTGGGCCCTCACATCTGACTCCCACTTTGAAGTATCTTCTTGAACCTTATCATATTTCCATAAAACTTGAAATAAGGTCACAGTATTTCCTCGAAATAATTTCTCATTTTGGTCCACAATACAAACTGGATTCTCCTCAAAGGATATATCAATCTTAAGCTCAATATTTTCGACATCGATTACATGAGTGGATCTGGTTGATACTGTCGATGTTTTGAAACATGAAAAACATAGTGTGTCCCACTATACTATTATGAAAGATACAATTGATAATACACTGGCCTAATACTCTCTGCAATCTCAAATGTCCCCACAAACCTGGGCGCCAACTTTCCCTACTTCTGAATCTAATGGAGTCTTAACCTTGGAGATACTCGTAGAAACACACTATCTCCCACCATAAACTCAAGAGGTCTACAACAAAAATCTTTATATGACTTCTACCTACTCTGAGTTGTAGTCATATTCTTATGAATCAATCAAAACTTCTATGAAGTATCATACATGAGAATCATCCCTAACAGTTCAGACTCCCCAACTTCTAACCAACTCAACGGAGATCTACATGGTCTCCTATAGAGTTCCTAAAAAGGTTTCATTTAAATCATATCCTGAACAATGTTGTTTTAAGAAAACTCAACAAGAGACAAATTTTTTTCCCATGAACCACCGAAATCTAGAACACAGGCTCTCATCATATCCTCCAATACCTGAATTGTAGGTTATGACTACATGTTTGTCTACATGGGATAATTCATACTCAATAACACCTTAGTACTAAGAACCTTATGTAACCCCTACCATAATCACAATGTGAAATTCAGATCAAAATATGAAACTATGGTTCTCAGCACACCATGTTTCCACACTATATCTCGAACATAAAACCCACCCAACTGTGTATGTCTACTGGATTTGAAAGAAATGATCCACTTTAATCAGCTAATCCACAACCACCAAGATGGCGTCATTCTTACAAGGAATACTTGGAAGAACCACCATGAAGTCCATCATTACATCATTCCACTTCCACTCTAGAATAGGCAGTGACTATAACAACCCACTGGGTCACTGAGGGTTGTTGGGAAAAAATCCATCAAGGTAACATTGCATCATTTTTTAGTTGATTGTGTTTGTTGTCAAAAAAGTTTTTAATGGTGAATTGTTGAGTTCTAGAGATTTTTTTGAAAATACAAGATGAAAAAGAACCATGAAAAAGGAATTAAAGGTCTGGAGATGGTAAAAAATAACATATAAAAAGTGGCGTTGTTCTCTAGTGTGCTGAATTTTTGGGGTCCAAAATTTGGGATTTTGTGAGCATCATGAAAAGTGTATTTCCTTGAAGATCTCATAAAAATATGGAAAAGGCATGAGTTTTGTAAATATGGTCTTAATGAATAGTATTTTGCAAATACATGAAGAATGTTGAAGCTGAGCTCTGCGATTATGACGATCTTCGCAAACAGTAGAGGTGAAGATCATTGTGAGGTAGAATTGAGGCGGTGGCACAAAGTAATTGACGGAATGATCCATGATTACGACGAGTTCTGTGATCTAAAAATTTCCATGGTGCATCGCGATATAGAGATAATTTTGGAAAAAAATTCATAGCTTTATTATTTGAGTTGATGTGGAATTGAATTTGAGCTGAATGTTCTCAAGTTGGTGGAATCACTTATAAAGAGACCTCAACCCCCTCAAGAAATGTATAGAGTTTTTCAAGAAAAAATTATAGCTCTCTAATTGGAAAGGGGGTTCATGGAGGTAGTGTTCTTCGTAAAATGTAGGAGCTTTATGATGGCTAATCTAGCTCCATGAAAGTGGTTTGTTCTGCATTATCTCTATGAGCTTCACAAAGGAATTCGATTTGTAGCTGCTTGATATCTGTGATGGATTAAGCTCTGTGAAGGTGTGTGCTTTGTGAAGAAGTAGGGACTTTACAAAGTCTTGTTTGATATTTTTGAAATTGGGAGCTTCGTGAAGTAGGGAGATTTGAGAAGGTATTTCCAAAGGTTGTTTCCCAGTGATCAGTGGAAAATGAGTATTCATCAGTAGATGAAATTTGGACTTCAACAAATCATCTACATACAGTGAAGGATGAACTCATTAGAGATAATTAAAAGACCTACAAGTATTTAAACTGTGATTGGATCTTCTGAAGAAGTAGTGAGCTCACTTCAGTTGAGAGAGCAGTGAGTTCTCAATTTTTGAATGGTTGTAAACCAGGAGGGACAGTGATTCCACTTCGAACTTGGAAACATTTGTGATCTTATAGTGGATTTGGTACATCAGCACATCATTGGTGTATGCTCCTTGGACATAGCCCAGTGAGGGTGAACCAAGTAAAATTTTTGTGTCATTTGAATGCTTTAAGATTAATTCATACTCTGAAATGGGAAGTAGAGAGAGAATAGAGTTTTGTTTAACAACAAAAAAAGATTAAAATGGGAATTTGTTTTAATTTTTCATACCCTAATTCACCCCCCTCTCAGGGTATCTAGCTTAGTGGACCTAACAATTGGAATCATAGGTAAAGGTTGATATCAGTGTTTCTCTCTCAAATGGTGGTCACCAATCATAAAGGTATTCCTATCTTCGATGGGAACAATTTTCATCTATGGAATAATTGTATGCAACACTACTTCTGGTATTTTGGGAATGGGTGTGTTTACAGCAGAAATGTATGGTGTAACAGCTGATATTAATAGTGGTTCATTATCAGAAGTTGAGAAAAGAGAATTGGATGCTGACACCAAGGGAATAAATGCTTTAGGGGGAGCCATATCCAATGTTATCTATATAAAGGTGATGTAATTCAAAACATCACATGCCATGTGGTAAAAACTTTTGAACATATATGAAGGAGATGCAAAGGTTGGAGAAGAAAAGATGCAAGTGTTGTGGAACAAGTATGAAGATCTTAGAATGAACCTGAATGAGTCTGTTGACGCACTATTTGATAGGTTAAATGTTTTAGTGGAATACATGCAAGGTCTTGGTGAAGTCATTAAAGACATAAAAATTTTGAAATGCATCCTAGGGAAACTTTCACCTCGCTTCAATCCAAAGGTTTCAGTATTAGAAGACAAGGATTTGAAAGAGTTGACACTAGATAACTTTTATAGTACCCTTGTAGCAAATAAGATGATAAATTATGATAATGGTGATGTGGAAAAGAGGAAATACCAAGAGGTGGAATTCAAAACCACGAAGAAGCTCACTATTGAAGATTCTCAAGAAAAAAAGAGATAGATGAGGTGATGTCATTCCTTTCCTCAAATATTCAAAGAGGAAAAAGAAAGTTTAAAGGGAAACTTCCACTTACCTACTTTAGATGTGGAAAGGTTGGTCATATTGTGGTAAGGTGTCCCAAAAAGTTTTAAGAATATGATGACGTCAATGAATCCAAAATTCCCAAGAAGTCTTTATCCTATGTGAATGGAAAGAAATAGTTCCAGAGAAATTTCTTTAAGAAGAATAATATTCTTTCAAATAATGTTATAGTTTAGATGAGTCTAAGTTTGAGGAGGTTGAAGAGATAGAGAACTACAAATATCATGGAGAAAATACTATGGTGGCAGTTGTTGGTAGTACTCAGGAAAAAGGAAGAAACTGACATTGATGAGGAAGAAGTTTAAGGAAGAGTTGATATGAAAGCTGAGTTAGAGGCTGATCTTGAAGAGATAGATGTTTGAAGAGACATAACAAAAAAATATAATAAATTATTTTTTGATGCTAAACTCTATGTATAGGAGCAAGAAGAAGAGAAGTCTGAGTTGATGGAAAAAATTGAGAAACTCAATTCATAAACACCAGAGGACTCAGAATCAGTTAGTGAGTATAAAACCAAGGTTGAAGAATAGAAAAAGGGAGATAAATGGATTG
Source organism: Viscum album (assembly GCA_963277665.1). Classification (NCBI taxonomy): domain Eukaryota; kingdom Viridiplantae; phylum Streptophyta; class Magnoliopsida; order Santalales; family Viscaceae; genus Viscum; species Viscum album. Next base: position 1,999,776,165 of record OY728151.1, read on the forward strand.
AATAACACAATGAAAGATCAAATCAATCATATCGAAGAACTTGAATGAGAAGTTTTCATTTTGTAGGAAAATGTTAAGGATCAAGAAAAACTATTCACTCCCGATGTGACATTAGGAAAGTAGATCACTCAGAAAACCAAGAAGCTGAAAGTGGATCATAGTGGTTCCATAGAAAGGAATCATTAATTAATTTCAAATGCTAAGGATGATGTGAGTCTTGAATGAAAACAAAAATCAATGAAAATTGAAGTCAGGCCACAACCACCCATCCTGAGATTGAAGTTGGATTTGGGTATGAAGAAGAATTCAAATATTTAGATAACCCAAGGGAGACCCAGTGGTGTAGAAGTGATGTGAAAGAATTCACCCTATATCAGGTAATATTGCTATGGAAAGACGGGACACTCACAAAATGTGTCTTCCATATCTAATAGGTATAGAAGAGCAAAAGTGCAACAGTGGTAGCCAAACAGAACTCAATACTCTAGAATATCTTTCGAGGGACAATGTTTTTGGTGTGGAGGATTTGGACATATGTCTAGATATTGTATGTTATCCATACGGATAAATTTTCCAATGTAGAACCACACTATTCATAGGTATCTAATCAATAAACCAATAGGTGAGTTGAAAATGCAGAATAGATTTGAAGTCTTGCAAGATGAAGTTGTTCTATCAAACTTTGAGAAAGATCAAGGTTCCAAATCTATGCCGAGTGTGAAGAAAAAAATATGGATCAAGAAGAAAAGATTTGAGAAGGCATTGGTTGTGGAAATTTCCCTTAAATGTGATGCCCCAAAACTTATTCCTCATGTAATAATAATATTATGGTTTTATTTTGTTTAATTTTCATGTCATCCAAACAAAACTTGCAAACTAAACACAAATCATTTTATTTAATCAAACAACGAAGTGTTTACATTACAGTAAGATCAAAGGAAAACCATACTACCCAAAAATACCTATTAAAAGACCTATTAAAATTACAGGGAGACAACCCAATACAGCAAATACCCCAAGCATATAGTATGGATCTTTTGGATCTGTTATAATAAACATCACTGTGTCCAGAGCCATTGCATCTGCACTGAGCATCAGTGGAATGATGTGAAACATCTTCACCAAGACATTTTGATTATGGAACACCCTGTTTCGTGTTTTTATAAAGCCTTAATACAATTGTTACCACTTTAAGTGACCATTGAGTTTCTAACAGCTATAATTATATCTGTTAGTCATTCTGGTGGTTTAAATTAAAATATCCAGGTATGATTAGTTTTCCATAATAATTAAGGTATGTATTGAAATTATAACTTTAAACATATAAACTCTTTTTTATACATATTTTTGCTACACTTAGTATGATTTCCAAATTTGGTATGTATTTCAAATACTTTTCAAATATTTCAAATGTGTTGAAAAGATTTTATAAAAGTTATCATTCTTGATGTTTAAACCATGGTTTTAACTAAAACTATGTCTTTGATTTTTATAATACTAGTATAATATTTTCTTAATGATGTATTGAACTTTGATTTATCACTTTATGTTTTTAAAACTTTAGCATTTATACAACTAAGGAAAATATGTAGTTATAGTAGAGGATTCATTTTTGTTTTAACCTATATATATATATATGAAAACTTATTTTTATATTTAACATAAATAAATAAATATTTACTTAGTTAAAATATTGGTGAGTACCCCACCTAGCTGAGGGCCACCTTGTAGCAGCCCTCAAGGCCTTGATAGTCATCTCACCCACAACCCCCTAACAATGCCCAGGGGCGGTGCACACACAGGGTGTGTGCTAAGTCATATGCATGGGAAGCATAGCTTTCCCTCAGTGCTCATGGGTGTATGTGCACGGACCGGAGTGCACCACTGTGCGGGGTGGAACGATGGTGTGGGTGGGCACATGAGTGATTCTATAGAAGAACCCAGTACGGGGTGGTACCGGGAGGGGGGAAGGAGTAATCTGAGCGATGTCTCGGAGTCCCAGACTTATAAAGGACCGCGGAAGCCCCTCCATTCCAATGTGGGATGGAAAAAAATCAGCCAGGATTGCATCTAGGTCATTCGATCAAGCCGTGTGCAATCTGATTTGTTTGATCAGTCCGGCTATCGAACCCCAGTGGCCATAGTATATTCTCCACGTTTTTATGTGTCGCATGATCCATCGCGATCTAATCACAGTCATTCCTTTCATTTTAAATTAACATGTATCCTGTAGATTTCTAATCATCTGATCCCAACCATTCATATTTTATAAATTCGCAGACGCACCCCAGTAGTCGGATCTGGGCAAGATCTAATCTCCACCATCCGTTTTTTTCGGTTTTTCTTCCCTGTGCTGCCTTCTTCTTCCTCCGTGTGTGCTGCACCAGTGGATTTTCCACTTTCTCCATTTCATTTTTTTCATGCCAGTGACACCAGTCGACCCTCCCTTGCCCTCATCTTCCACAAATACACACCCTCAGTCGTATTTTAAACCGATAATCTCTCGGTTTTCCATCAAGTGGTTTTAAAGATAATTTATATAATATAGTTTATATATACAACCCATTTTCACCCCAAAACTCCCAGGTTGTTCCTCATCTCAAACCTCCAGTGATCTTCCCCGAGCCTCTCCTCCTTATTCAAATCAGGTAAGGGATTAATGAAACTTGTCTTCATTGTGCAAAACTGAATTGTATACTTTGTATATTCGGTTGTATATATAGTTATTTAACCATACATATTTAGATAAAACTCTATTAGGACCGATTTTAAGACTCTTAATCATTGAGTTTCAAAGTTTAAGCAGTGTTTTTAAAAATGTAAGGGTCCTATGTTGCCTTGCCTTGCTTCGGTTATGTTATATATATATATATAGGAGTATATACATGTATATATATATATGGTTAAAAATATGACCAATTGTCCCCTCTTAAGCTAGAGAATTCTTGATCTGAAATGTATTATTAACCATCTACTGAGCAAGGTTTTGAGTCTTTTTATGTGTATATATGTCAATGTAAATATAATCATATATATATATGTGTGTGTGTATATGTTTCATAAACGAACCCTTATTATCAAATGGAACATTTTGAAATTAATGAACCCTTGTTTTAACTAATGCCCCTAATATATTTTAAAAACATGTAAGTGTATTTTAATCTTGGTGGAAACCCCATATAAATGTACACTATGTATAATTAGTTATACACATAAATAATTTATGTATATCGATGTTACATAAACACATATATGAGTTGTTTAATAAATAAACCTTTTAAATTTTATAAAATTTTAGGGACCCTTGTTAATTAATGTGACTAATATATTAAAGTCATATGGTTGTCATTGGATTTTTGGTATAAACCCTTTAATACATAATGTATATTCAGTTATGTGAATATATGTGTATACATATAAACTTTGATCCTCAATTTTATTTAGAATTTTTCCAAGGATTTCTAAGAAAGAATAAAACATGTTGTTTTCGAAATATGAATGGTTTTTCTTTAAAAATACAACTCTTTATATACACCCTTGTGTATAAATGGAATTACACAACACTCAACCCTAATTTTGGATATTTCAAATATTATACTTTTGACGTGTTTAGTAATTATGGAGAATTCATGAGTATAATATTTAGGGTTTTCTACTCTTATATACATATTTATGAATCACTTATTTTCATATATATTAAATGGTGTTAGTTAGGGTTGAATTTCATGCTTTTCATTTTTAACATTATATGTACCCTTTTGATATGTTATAAATAAGCATACCAGTAATAAATGTTTGGGAATATATGTGTTTAATACCCCAACTGAAATATTTGGTGTATCTTTTAATTAATTAGGCATCCAATCCATGATGAAATTCCAATATATATTTGATTAACAAGGTTTTAGAATTTAAGGTTATCATTTCATGTGAAAAAACTTGTAGTTATTTTTGTGCATTAGTTGTCATCACATATGCTATAATCTTCTTATCATACTTTCCATTTAATGCCATATCCATGCAATTGATAATTTTATAATTAACAATTATATGCCCTATTCACTAAATATATGTAAATGATAAAGAAAGAATTTAAATTCTTATGGACTTTTATGGATTAAGTATTAATTATTCAAAGTGGTATGGGAGACTTTGAATAATATTAAATGATAAATTAAATATTTAAAGTGGTATGGGGTATTTTGAATATACGAACCTATTTGGCATATGAGGAATGTATTAGACTCAGTATAACGGGTTGGGGACCGGTTAATGAAATCCCCTCGATGCATTGATAGTTCTATTGAGACAATCAGGTCATGACACAAGGCCAATGAAATTTCATATCATGACACGAGGTCTTAATAGAGTCTAGTATTATACGTTCCTTCATTTTGTTTAATTAATCAAGTGTGTATTCAACTGGATAATATGAATGATTAAGAGTTTTATAGAATTTAATTAACCAAGTGTGTATTAAACTGGAGAATATGATTGGTTAAAGGGAATGTACCTATGAGTATCAGAGAAAGTAAAAGCTTATGGATTATTAATTATTTAGCACTCAGAGATTTATCAGCCAGTGTATGTTTCACAGTAGTAAAGGATGAAATTGAGGTTATTATTTTATGCACAACTCTGAACATATATTACTCTTAGTTATTAATTCTGTACTTGCTTATTCACATGTCATGTCCATTAAAGTTAAAATGACTTTTACTTATTATTTTGTACACCATATGATCATTATGAGCATGATTATAAATGGAACATGTTTCCTTATAACTTTGTTAGTATTCCATGAAATGTGCTCTTATAATTCTTTGACTAAATGCTATTTTATGATGCATGTGTTACAGCATTCCTTAAGAAAATGTTTTATGAATAAATTTAAAGGAATATTTTCTAAATTTATAATTGGTATATTATATTATTTTAAAACCCATTACTAGGCATTCGTATGCTCACCCTACATTTTAAATCTATTTTATTTTATAGGTTTAGTATATTTGAGTCCCTCTATTTAGTGACTACTTAATGAAGACTTTTTGTTCTGTTTGGAAAGAAATGTAATAATTGTATCTGATTCTCCAGGACCTAAACCAAAACGATCCTCTCTAGTGGAACATGTGTGTGTGTTTTCATCTTTCCTTTTTATAAAAAAAATACACACCATGTTTTATTTCAGCTCCGTACCGGCTCCGGGGTAGTCCAGGGTCAGGGTGTGATAATTGGTATCAAAGGATTTATTTATAACACCCTAGAAAATTAGAATAATACTAAAAACTTGTTTATATCTCACTAAGTAGAGTTTTCCCTTAAAAAATTTTAGATGGATAATGAATCATGCCTTATGTCCCTTCAGACAAAAATATTAGAAACCATAGTGGATAGGTCATGTTTAGAATGATATGAAACTTTTTAGAACCTTCATTTATCATGTCAAAATCTCTATTGTGTATCCAATTCTCCTTGCGTACTTCAACTTCACAGTGGATCTAGATTTGATTACTTCCTCATGATGCATGGCCAAATTCCCTTTTATGAACGTAAGGGAAGGTATTATGAAGGTCTATTCTGATACTTCACCTTGGCCGAAAACTTCATTTCACTAATGAACTTCCAGGAAGCTGCACGAGAGGGTGTCCTTCGGGCAACATACTTCTATCAAATCATAACCTATGGTCTTCGAGGTCAGGTCATGGACTTCGAAATTATCAAGGAGGAATCTACCTATTTGATTTATAGACAGTAAGTTCAAGTAGACATCACCCAACTCAATACCCTTCATGTGTTCCTTTGTTGGAACATTAGATGCCCACATTCGATTGATCCGGACTACCCATGCTGCATCTGGACCTAGGATATTGAGGAGTTTGGAACCTCTTTAGGAATCTGTTTGACTAGAAATTGGGGGTTTCTCCAACACTGGGAAATCCGGTGAAGTTTCATCTTGGAGGAAGTTAGGAAATCCATACTAGTGTTGTGAGAGTGAGCGAGTAGTATGTAACACATTGGGTTTATGAACTTTGTATAACGGAATAATGTTATTTGTTTTGATACTTTAACATTATTTTACAAATAAGTCTTTATTCTGATATGGTTATGCTTTGGCTGAATAAACATATCTCTTAAAAATTTTCAGATAGAAGACATGAGTTCACTAACCAATATTTTATCACTTCCTACCAAACTGTTAGAAATTATAATTTTCAAGACATGCTCTGAAGAATACCATCCCTGTGCAAACTTGAGTCTGGCTTGTAAACAACTCCATTGGGTGTCGAACCGCCCAAGCATCCTCCATATTTACCAAGGAAACAATCTTTCCTATTACCATATTGCAAATGCCTAATCTATAGAATATAGGAAAAGAGGGAAGTATCATGAAGCTATTTTTCTATGTTTCACTTTGGCTGAAAACTACCAAGTTGTAGGTAAATTTCTAGAAGCTGCCTTGGATGGTGACCATCGATCAGTCTACCTATTCCAGGTCCTAAGTTTTATTATGTATGGGGAACTCTACTACATCAATATTTTCAAGTACTAAGTAGTGCATGGGATTTATAGAGATTTAGTCCACTCTAAAATCTTCGACCTCCACACCTGTAATGCCTCTCTATGGATGGTTGAGTGCTTTAGGCATAAGTTCAACCCTATCATTTCACAGTGTATCTGGTCCAAGGAAATTGGGGAGCTGAATTATACCTTAGGAATCCATCTATGGTCTTTAGCACACTACCCTCGGTGGTGTTCTCGGTAAAGGGACCTTGGGAAGTGATGTGAGTCTGGTTTTCTAGTCTATTGTGTACGAGAATTTTAGAATTTAGAGGACATAATTCATTAAAGGGGGGATAATTTGACGCCCCAAAACTTATTCCTCATGTAATAATAATATTATGGTTTTATATTGTTTAATTTTCATGTCATCTAAAAAACTTGCAAACTAAATGCAAGGAATTCTATTTAATAAAACAGCGAAGTGTTTACATTACAGAAACATAAAAGGAAAATCATACTACCCAAAAATACCTATTAAAAGACCTATTAAAATTATAAGGAGACCACCCAATACAAAAAATACCCCAATCATATAGTATAGATCTTTCGGATCCGTTATAATAAACATCAGCATGGCTAGATCCACTGCTGTCGCACTGAGCATCAGTGGAATGATGTGTACCATCTTCGCCAAGATGTTTTGATTATGGAACACCCTGTTTCATGTTTTATAAAGCCTTAATCTGACTATTACCTCTTTAAGTGATCATTGAGTTTCTAATGACTATAATTATATCTGTTGGTCATTCTGGCGGTTTAAATTAAAATATCCAGGTATGATTAGTTTTCCAAAATAATTAAGGTATGTATTGAAATTATAAATTGAAACATATAAACTCTTTTTTATAAATATTTTAGCTACACTTAGTATGATCTCCGAATTTGGTATGTATTTCAAATACTTTTCAAATATTTCAAATGTGTTGAAAAGATTTTATAAATGTTATCATTCTTGATGTTTAAACCATGGTTTTAACTAAAAATATGTCTTTGATTTTTATAATACTAGTATAATATTATCATAATGATGTATTGAAATTTTATTTATCACTTTATGTTTTTTAAAACTTTAGCATTTATACAACTAAGGAAAATATGTAGTTATAGTAGAGGATTTATTTTTTTTTTGAACCTATATATATATATGAAAACTTATTTTTATATTTAACAAAAAAATATTTACTTAGTTAAAATATAGGTGAGTACCACACCTAGATAAGGTCCACCTTGTGGCATCCCTCAAGCCCTTCATAGGCATCTCAACAAAAACCCCCTAGCAATGGCCCAGAGGTGGTGCGCACACAGGGTGCATGATAAGTCGCGCGCATGGGAAGCATAGCTTTCCCTTAGTGCGCATGGGTGCGTGTGTAAGGACTAGAGTGCACCACCATGCGGGGCGACATTGCGGCATGGGAGGGCGTAAGAGCGCACCCGCAGAAGAACCCGGTATGGGGCGGTACCGGGAGGGGTAAGGAGTAATTTAAGTGATGGCTCAGAGTCCCAAGCATATAAAGGAGCCACAGAAGCCCCTCTGTTTCGATGTGGGATAGAGAAAATCAGTCAGGATTGCATACAGGCCATTACATCATGTCGCCTGTGATCTAATCCATCTGATCAGCCCGGTTATCGAACCCTATCGGTCGCGGAATATTCTACACCTTTTTATGTATCATTTGATCTGTCGCAATCTAATCACAGCCGCTCCTTTCATTTTAAATTACTCCATCTCCCATATTCGTCTGATCATCTCCCCATCGGATCACAACCATTCATATTTTATAAATTTGCAGATGCACCCCTGTCATCAGATCTGGGCAAGATCTAATCTCCATCATCTGTTTATTTATGATTTTTCTTCCATGCGCTTCCTTCTTCTTCCTCTATGTGCGCTGCACCAGTGGCTTTTTCACTTTCTCCATTTCATTTTTTTCACACTCGTGACACTAGTGGACCCTCCCTTACCCTCATCTTCTAAAAAGACTCACCCTCAGTCATATTTTAAACCAATAATCTCTTGGTTTTTCAGAAAATGGTATTAAAGATAATTTATATAATATAGTTTATATATACAAATCATTTTCACCCAAAAACTCCTCGGTTGTTCCTCCTATCAAACCTCCAGCGAGCTTCCCCGAGCCTCTCCTCCTCATTCAAATCAAGTAAGGATTTAATAAAACTTATCTTCCTTATGCGAAACTAAATTATATACTTTGTATATTCGGTTCTATATGTAGTTATTTATCCATGCAGCTTTAGATAAAAATCTATTAGGTCCGATTTTAAGACTTCTAATCATTGATTATCAAAGTTTAAGTAGTGTTTTTAAAAACCTAAGGGTCCTATGTTTCCTTTCCTTTCTTCAGTTTGGTTATATATATATATATATATATATATATATATACATATAAGATTATATACATGTATATATATATATATACGGTTAAGAATATGGCCAATTTTCCACTCTTAAGATTGAGAATTATTGATCTTAAATGTATTCTTAACCCTTTATCAAGAAAGGGTTTGAGTCTTTTTATGTTTATATATGTCAATATAAACATAAGAATATATATATATATATATATGTATATGTTTCATAACTGAACCCTTATTATCAAATGGCACGTTTTGAAATTAATGAACCCTTGTTTTAACTAATGCCCCTAATATATTTTAAAAACATGTAAGTGTCATTTAATCTTGGTAAAAATCCCTTATATAAGTATACTATGTATATTCAGTTATACACATAAATAATTTATGTGTATTGATGTTTTATAAACACATATATGATCTATTTAATAAATAAACCTTTTAAATTTTATAAAATTTTAGGGTCCCTTGTTAATTAGTGTGACTAATATATTAAAGCCATAGGTGTTTCATTGGATTTTTGGTATAAACCCTTTAATACATAATTTATATTCGATTATGTTAATATATGTGTATACATATAAACTTTGATCCTCAAATTTATTTAGAATTTTTTCAAGGATTTCTAAGAAAGAATAAAACATGTTGTTTTCAAAATATGAATGGTTTTTCTTTTAAAGTACAACTCTTTATATACACCCTTATGTATAAATGGAATTACACAATACTCAACCCTAATTTTTTATATTCAAAATATTATACTTTTGATTCATTTAGTAATTATGGAGAATTCTGTTGAAATAGTGGGTTCCCTAGACCCAACTATTCAATGCTTTTGATTACCATATCGTGTATACAGTTAGCTACGCATGATGTCATATTACCATTATAGTGTAGACTATTCTGCATCCACTATTGAAATGGTAATTTCCAAAGATTAATTGTCATATCGAAAAGTTATAGCAGTTCCCAGGCTATAATGAGAACCTCTAGATACTATGACATTAATCTTAAATATATGTTCTATGGTCTAGATACATCTTATTAATTGGACACAGTTGATGTTTGGCCATTAGGTGATGGGGGATCATAATCATTGAGACTTCTTCTCATGAAGTTCACACTTGGTGATCTCCAGTAGTGAGATCATGAGGACTGACCCGCCAATAAAAACTCCACATGTTTCGGGTGTCATTGGATGTTCCTATCTATGATCATGTGTAATGGTCTCCTGACTTGATATCATTACCAATGTATGTAATTTGACTGTGTACTTTAATGCAAGATGAAAACCATGAAAATGAAGTTGTGGAGAGGTAGTTTGTGTTGGGTGCGTCATTGGTGGTATGGAATTAGTTGAATGGTCAACAAAGGATTTTTCGCTTCCGGGTTATGGAAGTAATATATCTCAAGCCATGTTGATATGGATGGAAGTACCTTCATAAGACCATGGACATAGAAATCAAGGGTAAATCCATCCAGTTACATCAACAAAAAATAAAGCGAGAAAAGGGTGATGACACAAGAGTGCGTCCTGCTTTATGAGATATTACAGACAAAGAGATTATATTATGCAGTGTGTGTTCGTAGGTTGGTTGTCACTACTGTGACAATCCTTATTTCTTCAGGGGCCATGATGGGTTGTGAGATCCTGCTCTTGGTCTGTGAATACTATTCACTACTATCGAAATAGGGTCCTAGAGGGTCACACACAATAGTGTATTCAAGAATCTGCCCTATTCAGTCGAATAGGATTTTTGGACATAGTGGGCCCCACCACAGGGATCTGGGATTTGTCCAAAGTTAAACGATCACAGATTAAATAAATAAATTCATATTATTTAAGTTTAGAATAATGAGTATTAAATTTATTTAATAAATGTATTTATGAGTTTTAAGTAAATACATGAAAAATATTAATTGACGAATATTAAATTATTCAAGGTTCAATTAATATTTATGGGATCGACAAGTCGAGTTAATGACTCAATTATTATCGCATAATATATTTTAATATATTACAAGTGAAATATAATAATATTTATGACTCATTTTAATAGTCATAAAATGTCGTTGATAGTGCGTTAAGTATCCAGTGTCGGCAAGGCTATACCGGGTATTTTAATTAAGCACTATAAATAGAAGAAGAGGGGATTTTGTTGATTACTATTCATGGAACTTCTCTCTATTATCTTCTCTCCCATAATCTATAGAGAGATATGTTGGGTCCAAAGAGCTCGGATAGAGCTCTCTCTCAGGCATCGCTAGCGAAGCGATGCAGTGGTCGTTGGAGCGTTGAAGGCATTGCCGCAATTCCGCGCTAGCACCCGAATCACGACGAACGACACACCCATGGATTACTTGAAGTGAATGTGGACAATCTAGAAAAATTCGGATTCGGATTCTTCAAGCAGCGATCGACAGTGACGAGCAGACATCGTGCGCAGATTCAGAATTGAACTAGGTATTTTTACGGTTTATTTTGTGCTTAAAACCCTTCACACGTGGTCCTCGGCTTTGACTGGGCTGCTCTTCACCGACGTCGACAAGTTCACGTCGAACGTCAGTGGAAATTTTTTAAAAACTCACCTGTTTGGGGATTCCGCTGCACATCTGGTTCCAACAAAATCATGAGTATAATATTTGGGGTTTGCTACTCTTATATACATATGTATGAATCACTTATTTTCATATATATTAAATGGTGTTAGTTGTGGTTGAATTTCATGCTTTTCATTTTTAACACTATATGTACCCTTGTGATATGTTATACATAATCATACCAGTAATAAATGTTTGGGTGTCTATGTGTTTAATACCCCACATGAAATATTTGGTTTATCTTGTAATTAACTATGCATCCAATCCATGATGAAATTCCAATATATATTTTATTGATAAGGTTTTAGAATTTAAGGTTATCATTTTATGTGAAAAAACTTGTATTTATTTTTGTGCATTAGTTTTCATCACATATGTTATAATATGCTTATCATACTTTCCATTTAATGTCATAGCCTTGCAGTTGATAGTTTTGTAATTAACACTTATATTCCTGATTTACTAAATATATGTAAATTCTAAAGAACAAAATTAAATTATTATGACCTTTTATGGATTAAGTATTGATTATTCAAAGTGGTATGGGACACTTTGAAAAATATGAAATGAGAAATTAAATATTCAAAGTTGTATGAGACATTTTGAATATACAACCCTATTTGGCATATGAGGAATGTATTAGACTCGGTATAACGGGTTGGGGACCGGTTAATGAAATCCCCTCGATGCATCGATAGTTATCTTGAGACAATAAGGTCATGGAACAAGGCCAATGACGTTTTAGGTCTTGACATGAGGTCTTGATAGAGTCTGGAATTATATGTTCCATCCTTTTTTTTAATTAATCAAGTGTGTATTCAACTGGAGAATATTCTTGATTAAGAGTTTTATAGAATTTAATTAACCAAGTGTATATTCAACTGGAGAATATGCTTGGTTAAAGAGCATGTACTTATGAGTATCATAGAAAGTAAAATATTATGGCTTATTAATTATTCAGCACTAAAAGATTTATCAGCCAGTGTATGTTTCATAGTAGTAAAGGATGAAATTTAAGTTATTATTTTATACGCAAATCTGAACATATATTACTCTTAGTTATTAATTTTGTACCTGTGTATTCACTAGTCATATCCATTAAAGTTAGAATGACTTTTACTTATTATTTGTGTACACCATATGATTTGTATGAGCATGCTTATAAATGGAACATGTTTCCTTATAACTCTGTTAGTATTCCAAGAAATGTGATCTTATAATTCTTAGACTAAATGCTATTTTATAATTCATGTGTTACAACATTACTTAAGAAAATGTTTTTTGAATAAATTTAAAGGAATGTTTTCAAAAGTTATAATTGGTATATTATATTATTTTAAAACCCATTATTGGGCATTCATATGCTCACCTTACATTTTCAATCTATTTTCTTTGACAGGTTTAGTTGATTTGAGTCCCTCTGTTTGGTGACTTCTTAATGAAGACTTTTTATTCTGTTTGGAATGAAATGTAATAGTTGTATCTGATTCTCCAGAACCTAAACCAAAATAATCCTCTCTAGTGTAACATGTGTGTGTTTTTTCATCTTTCCTTTTTATAAAAAAAATACACACCATGTTTTATTTTAGATCTACACTGGATTCTGGGAATTTCGGGGTCGGGGTGTGACATTAAAGCATCAAAACGTTCTAGTGTATGGATCCTTAACAGCAGGTGCACATCCCACATGATAGGTAATAAGGATATTCTTACAAGCATAAAATATGACAAAGAATGAGTTATCAAGTTTATAAACAATGAAGTCCTAATGATAATTGTCTTGGGAAAGGCTTGGTTTAGGGGAAAATAAATGAGACGTGTTGATGTCTTGGTAGTAAAAGTTCTGAGTCACAATTTTCTTAGAATCGGTCAACTATGGGACTCAGGGAATTCTATAAGGTTTACTAAGAATATGTGTATCATCAAAGGAAAAGATGGTGTAGTGATTTTATAGGGAAAAAGAACAAAAGTAAATCTGTACCTGGTAAGTGGAGAAGAAGATATGTGCTTTCTGTCTAGATAGGAAGAAATCAAGTTGTGGAATAAACGACTTGGTCATCTATGACAACCATCCCTAAAAGGTCTGGTAAAGTGTGATACTGCAAGATACCTCCCTAAGATGTCACGTGATCATACTCATGCATGCGATTCATGTCAACAAGGTAAGATCATCATAAAGACGTACAAGGTAAAGGAAAAGAAATCAACAAGAGTGCTTGAATTGGTGCATGTTGATGTTTGTGGACCTATCTCACCAAGAAGCATTGAAGGAAAGAGGTAGTATGTTCTTTTCATTGATTATTGTAGTATAATGGCATGGGTATTCATAATTTCCCATATGTATGATGTGTTCAGTTTCCTAAAACAGTACCGGAGGGAGTGTTAAAGGATGATTAGAAAGAAAATTTTGAAGTTTCATACTGATAATGGTATGAAATTCACAAATAGCTAGGTGGAAGACTATCTTGAGAAACACGGGATAAGGCATCAAGTTTATTCAGTAAGAACTCCCCAACAGAATGGAGTGGTTGAAAGGAGAAATTGGATCATCAACAACATGGATAGGACAATGATTATTGAAAAAGACCTACCAAAGAAATTTTGGAATTAAGTAGTATTTACATTAGTCTACATTTCTAACAGGACTCTATTGTGTCTAAAGGAAGGAAAGACTTTGTATGAGATGTGGTATGGAAAGAATACAACTTTGAAATACTTTAAAATATTTGGAAGTGATTCATTCTCAAAAAATAAAAACATAGTAAATTTGAGTCACGTAGAGATGAGGGGATATTCCTTATCTACCAGGAAAAAAAAGTATACAAATGATTTAGCATGAGGCTGGGAAAGGTAGTTGAGAGCAATGATTTCACTGTTGTGGAAAATGAAGATAATAATCAATAGCACAGTGAACATTTTCTTGATGAAATTGATGAAGAGGAAAGTAACACAAGGGGTGCATAAGTAGAAGATGTTGACTCAGAAGAAGATATTGATGATAAAAAATAAGATTTCAAGTATGTATCTTAAAATAATCCAAAGAGTTGAGCCAGAATTGATAGGAAGAATATTATTGGTGATCAAACATTGCCAATTCAGGAAAAAAAAAGAATGAAATCACTGTAGTAGATATCATTCATATCTCAGGTAGAGCCTAAATTCTTTGTCGATGCAGCTGAAGGTAAAAATTGGGTTCAGGCTATGAATGAAAAGCTAGACCATGTTGAGAAGAATCAGACGTGGGAGATTGCTTCAAGTCCAGAAGATAAGAATGTCATCGGGACTAAATGGGTATATCACAAAAATATGAATGAATATGGCATAGTGGTTCGAAACAAATCATGAATAGTGTGAAAAGGATACTCCCAAATAGAGGGTATTCATGTCGATGAGACATCTGCACCTGTTGCAAGGCTGGAAACAATCAGATTATTCTTGTCCATTATAGTGTAAAGGAAGTTCAAGGTTTCCCATATGGATGCCAACTTTGAATTTTTTAATGGAGTTCTGGAAGAAGAAGTTTATATTAAGCATCCAGATGGTTTTACTATTCATTAATATGAGAACAATGTTTTTCAGTTGAAGAAAGCATTATATGGTCTGAAACATGAACTAAGAGCATGGTACTCAAGGTTTGATCAGTATTTGAAGAATATTGTCTTTCAACATGGTGTATTTGATTACAATCTCTATTTCAACAATTACACTAATAAAAGGATAATGGTTCTGGTTTATGTCGATGACATACTATTTGGTGGATCATATGAAGCTCAGTGCAGACAGTTTTCTGAATTCCTGAAAAGTGAGTTCGAAATGTCAATGATTGGTGAGATGGTGTTTTTTCTTGGTTTACAAGTAACACAAGGAAGTAATGGAACCTTTATCTCTCAAACTAAATATTCCAATGAGGTTATGAGGATATTTAGGATGGAAAATTACAAGGAAATGAAGACTGTGGTTGCTGCCCAGATGAAACTGTCAAAAGATGATGAAGGCAAGATGATTAATATCACATAATATCGGAAAATTATTGGAAGTTTATTGTACTTCACCGCAACAAGGCCTAATATTTTTTTACACATTCTAAGAAGATAGATATCAAATCAATCCCAAGGAAATCCACATGATTACTATGAAAAGAATACTTTGGTATATTAAGGGCACTGTGGATTTTGGTTTGATGTATAATGATAAATCTCAGCCATATATTTTGGGATATATAGATGTAGATTGGGCCGAATCAGAAGATGAAAGGAAATCTATGTCGAGATGTTTTTTTATCTTGGTGGTTTTTTATTTATTGTCTAAGAAAGAATAAATATTGAATTTCATTGAGCACCACAGAAGCTGAGTATATTGCCGCCACTCTAGCATGCACACAATTATTGTGGATGAAGCAGCAGCTTGATGATATGGGTGTTAAAGTGAAGTCTCCAATTGGAATCCAATGTGATAATTCCAATTCTATCAATATTATCAAAAATCCAGTACATCACTCAAGGACAAATCACATTGAGATCAAATATCACTTTATTAAGGAGAAGGTGGATCAAGGGCTAGTGAAGTTAGAGTATGTGCCTATAGAGTTACAGGTTGCAGACATTCTGACAAAGTCCTTACCCAAGGAAGCTTTTGAGAGACATCTACTAGCTTTGGGAGTCCAATAGAATCCTCAAACTTGAAAAAGTGTATATGTCCCCCCCCCCCTCCTGAGGTATGATGTGTTTTCCTTGATACACTGAAATATATTTTCACCTTGTTGCAGGCCTCAAAGGAGTGACCTTTGAGTTCATTGAAAAAGGGGGAGAAAATATAATTTTTTAAGGGGGAGAAAGTGTGGAAGTGTGGATTTTTGTGGGAGAAAATGTCTTAGTCAAATACATGGAGAGAAGTTAATGGGTGGAGCATCAATATATGGGGATAGAAATGGGATAGGGGGAGAGTTTTAATTCTGGAAATTCTTTAAGTGATCGATCAAAGAAGATATATCATGACAGATGAGGTTCTTGATGAAAGCAGTTTATTGGTATCAGTATGGTATCAGCAATTGGTGTCAGGAATGAAGTGATTCATTGATGAATTTTTCATACTACTCTTATTTCTCACGTAGAGCATTGCTTATGTGGACTTATAGTATGTAGCGAGTGAATCTTTGGTCGCTATCTGAATCGTAAGAGGTGAATGATGATAGATGATAGAAGGATCTTCAGTGAGGTATCAAAGTGTAGAGAATCTTTTTCAGAAGATTTTTCAATAAACCCAAATGGGGAGATTGTTTGGAAAAAATCCATCAAGGTAACATTGCATCATTTTTTGGTTGATTGTGTTTATTGAAAAAGTAGTTTTTATAGTGAATTGTCGATTTCCAGAGATGTCAACCATGTTGACAAAGAACCATGACAAAGGAATATAATTTCTAGAGATGGTACAAAGTAAAAAATACAAAGTGGTGTCATTCTCCAGTGTTTTCCAAATTTTTGGGGTCCAAGATTTTGGATTTGGTGAGCATTGTGAAAAGTTTATTTCCTTGAATATATCATTAAAATATTACAAAGGAAGAAGTTTCGCGAATATGGGCTTCATAAATTTTATTTCACAAAAACATAAAGAATATTGACGGTGTTCTCTATGATTACGATGAACTTTGCAAACAGAAGAGGTGAAGAGCATTGTGAGGGAGTATTATAGTAGATGCAAAAATGAATTGATGGAATTATCTTTGATTATTATGAGCTCTGTGATCCAAAAATTTATATGTTACTTCACGATATAGAAATAATTTCAGCGAAAATTTAGGATATTTTCGATTTGAGCTGATGTGGCATTGAATTTGTATGGAAGGTTCTCGAGTCAGTGGAATCACTTATAAATAGACCTAGACCCCCTCGAGAAAAGTAGAGAGTTTTTCAAGAAAAAATTGTAGCTCTCAAATTGCAAAGGAGGTTCATGGAGTTAGTGCGCTTCGTGAAAGGTAGGAGCTTTGCAGTGGCTAATCTAGCTCTGCGAAAGAGTTGTGTTCCACATTGGCTCAGTGAACTTCACGAAGGAAGTTATTTTGTGACAGCTTGAGCTCTATGATTTCCTAATATCTGTTAAGGTTTGTGCTTTATGAAGAAGCAGGGACTTCATGAAGTCTTGTTTGATATTTGCGAAATTGGGAGATTTGTGAAGTTATTTCTAAAGGTTGTTGCCTAGTGATCAGTGGAAAAGGGGTATTCATCAGTGGATGAAATTTGGGATTCAATAGATCATATACATAAAGTGAAGGATGCACTCATTAGAGATAATGAAAGTACCTACAAGTATTTAAACTGTGATTGGATCCTTTGAAGAAGCAATGATCTCACATTAGTTAAGAGAGTAGTGAGTTCTCAAATTATGAATGGTTGTAAACTAGGAGGGATAGTGAGCCCACTTCAAACTTGTAAATAGAAGTGTGCTTGTAGTGGATTTGGTACATCGGAACATCGCTGGTGTATGCTACTTGGATCTATCCAATTGAGGGTGAACCAAGTAAAATTGTTGTGTCACGTACTTTCTTTAAGATTCATTCATACTCTGCAATGGGAAGGAGAGAGAAAAGATAGTTTTGTATAACAATAAAACAAGATCAAAAGGGGTGGTTTTTTTAATTTTTCATACCCTGATTCACCCCCCATATTAGGGTATCTAGCCTAGTGGACCTAACAATCATCGACCTTCAAATGTTGATAGGTAAGGCATCATTCTAGAAAACCCGCAACATACATTTTCATTTCTGGCCACCAGTACTGCCTATGAAGACCACAATACATTTTAGTCAAACCTGGGTGTACATCCCACTTAGATGCATGGAAATATCACATCAACTCCCCTCACATACCTATCATCACCACAACATGACCCTAAACATAAACAAGTCCATCTGCATCAACAAACCAAATGGAAGGTGACTCCCCACCTTTAAGACTTTCCTTCATAAACAAACACTCTGGATCCCCCAGCTAAATATCCTTGATCTAACTCAAAATCATAGACTCAAATATTATAGACACAAGGGTCATCTCCTTTTTCCCATCATGTACCTCTAGGTTCATCTTAGAAAACAAGGCCACCATCCTTCACTCAGAGTTGGACTCCTGAACCACCTGATTTTGAGTCTTCCAACTCAAGGCAGCTACAACACTATTCCCCTTTCCTGGTGTATAAACCATCTTTAATCAAAGGATTGAAGTTACTTGACCTACCTCCACTATTGAAGATTCAAATACTACTTAACGAATATGAACTTGAGTATTTTAGGATTAGTAAACATTGTGAACCTTTACCCTGTAAAATAATGCCTCCAACACTTTAAGGAATAAACCATAGTAGCTAGATCAAGGTCATGAGTAGGGTAATTAGTTTCATGTGGTCTCAACTATATCAACTCATATGCCACAACCCAATCATCATGCATTAACACTACCCTGAGTCCAACACTAGATGTATCACAAAACAAAGTGTACTAATTACCAGGTTCAAGTAAGATCATAATCGGTTTGGTAGTCAATAGTTTCTTAGGATCTTTAAAATCATTCTCACATGCCTCAAACCACTCAAAATTAACCCCCATTTTGGTTAATCCTAAGAGTGGTACTTCCAAATGAGAGAAATACTAATTGAACCTTCGGTAATAACTGGCCAAACCTAGGAAACTCCAGACATCCAAAATATTCTTGGGTTGTTCCCATTAAACCACACCCTGAAATTTATCTAGATCTATTGACACACCTACCTTAGAGATGATGTGACCCAAGAAATTTACTTTATCAATCCAAAACTAAAATTTTTACAACTTGGTGTAAAGCCTATGCACTCTTAATGTACTCAAGATTATGTTAAGATGTTGGGTATGATAGTCAAGAGTTCTCAAGTACACTAAGATGTCATCAAAAAATACAACCACGAATTGATCCAGATAGGGGTGAAATATTTGGTTCATTAAATCCATAAACACAACCAATTAGTTGGTCAATCCAAATGGCATCACCACAAACTCATATAAACCATACCTTCTTCGTAAAATTGTATGTGGTATGTCATAAGGTCGCGCTCTCAATTGATGGTATCCCAATCTTAAATCTATCTTAGAGAACACTAAGGCACCCCTCAATTGATCAAACAGATCATTGATTCTGGGAAGCGGATATTGGTTCTTAATTGTCATTTGATTCAACTTTATATAGTCAACACATAACCTCAACGACCTGTCAGTCTTCTTATAAAAAAACACAGGTGATCCCCATGGTGATGTACTAGGATTGATGAATCCCTCTTTCTCCAAATCATCCAGCTAAACCTTCAGTTCCTAGACTTCTTCCAACTCCATTTGATATGGTTGAATGGAAACTAGGTCTGCCACTAGAATCAACTCGATTGTGAACTTGAAATCCCTCTTGGGTGGTAGACCTAAGAAATCCTCAAGAAACATATCCTAGAATTGATCCACAATGGGAGGGAAAATGGGTTGTTCCCTTCACCTCGAAAGACATAAGTAACTCCATAGAGGGATGTGAACCTCAACCGATGTCGGTAGTAGTCGATATGGGTCTAATACAACACTATTCATTCTATTCCCAAAATCACATCAAAACCCAACATCGTAAGGAAAAATAGGTTCCACCAAAAACGATTTCCACAAACCTCTAGAGAACAGCCCTTACACTATCTAATATCCTCAACTCATACCCCCAATAGGTTATTAATTGATATAACTGCATGCACACTTACCACATTTAGGACAAACACAACTACAAAATATGAAGAATCATATTTCGAATGGTAGATAGTCCAGACTCATCACCTCCAGGTGTAGACTGAACTGCATGAAGCTGACCTACCCCTCTACCCTAGGATCTGACCTAAGCACCCATCACCGCATTGCCCTGCTAGGGTGGACGATCTCATACCAGGGTACCATATCCACCACTTATTCTAGTATGACCCATGTAGATCCAACTACCCTTATGATACGGGTTAACCAACCCCCTACCTATACTCTACACTGGTCTTTACCCTCCATCACTTTCTGACTGTCGCAGGTTCCTGCAAAACCTCTACGCATTGCCCAATATTCTATATGTTTGGCACTCAACTGGTGGTCAGGATCACTAGTTGTGCACATGTCATGGTCTACCACACTGATAGTAGAAAACTCGATCACTAACCTAAGGGACTGATTACTTTTTATGGCTATTTTGTCCACCACTACCCTGATGGAAATTTTCAAAATGGTGCTTCATACTATTAGAAGATGCACCACTGGTTCACCCTATTGGAACCACATGTCTGCTTATGGAGGCCTCCTTGAGGTTTTCTTCTAATATGAGGTCTCGATCCATCACCTCAAAAAACCTCTTCAACTGAAATATATTTACCTGGGATTTGATCTCATTTCGAAGTCCATCCTGAAAGTACCTCTCCATAGCTGCCTCATCTCCCACTAAAGTAGGAACAAAACATTGCAAGTTCATGAACTGACCTGCATACTCCATCTGCCACGAACCAACCTGGGTCGACCCTAAACCAGTCACCTGAGCTAATTTGCGGCAAGGCCATAAAGGTTCTCACAATCCTCTTGGGCTAGTGACAAGTGTCAGGGCATCAAAAGAAAGAAATAGGGAATGATTTTTCCCAATGTAAATAAATAAAGCAACGGAAAAAGTAGAATAATGAAAAGTGACTAAAAGACACAGTAAAGAAAGAACAACCAACAATAACACACTAACTTGACCATGAAAAAAACTCCTTGTGATCTCGAGATTCACTCTCTAAACCACAACCAACTCTCACCCATGGTGAACAAACTCGAGTAAAACCTTCAACAAAAAAAAATAGGAAAACACTATAGGCGTGAGTATAAAAACTTAGTAGGCATTCCCAAAAACCTATCCCCAAACACCACCATTAAATAAAGAATTTAATTATTTCAAGTTTGAACTAAATTATATAAAATAAGAATTTTCACACACACTTTTCATTTCTAAAGAAATTAATCGCCCATTTCCCTTTTTAATTTAAAATCAAATTTAAGGTTTGAAGGAAAAAGATGCATTACATTTAAAAAAAATTTCTATGAATAATTTAAAATCTGAGTTTTAGTTGTTAAACCAGAGGAAAAACCATATGCACACACACAACAAACAATAAGGGAAATGGAAAAAAGTGGCACACAAGGGGCCATCAACCAAACTAAGCACCTCAATCATATGCCACATACAAATAAGCACTAAAGAAAACATGGTTCGAACCTAGGATCTCGTGAACAATCTAGAACGTATTATCATGTGGCTCATCCTGAAGGCATTACCTACTCAATGACGTCATAACTCCCAAACGCTCGGTGTTTCCCTACCTAGACTAACCGAGGGGTCCAATCCCCTAACAGATCAAAGTTCGTACTAAGGGCCACTAGCCAGTGCATAATCTAAACTAGTGTATCAATCGTTCTTAGAAGATTCACTTAATATTCCAGGTTCCCATGCCGAGTACTAAATGAATCGAGGGGTGATTCAACAATTTCAATCAAGAAACGAATCACCATGCATGAAACATCACGCAAAAAAACTCACAAAATCAACGTACATAGCAAGATCACCCCTGAGTCACCCCAAAGAGAGTTTTTCAAAATAATTTATTTTATTAAAGTATTAAACGGGCCTTAACCAACCACTCACCACCAACCTATTTTTAGAATAACCAGCACATGCCAACTCACTTTCAAAGAATCAAAGAAACACCACTTTCAATCTCAAGACTATTTGAAACCCCATTTAAGAAATCCATTTTAGAAACCCAACCACATTTTGCAACCCAAGACATTCTTTAAAAAGAAAAATTCACTTAAAAAGGCCAACCGGGAAATTTGATAAACACTTGGTATGTATATTTAATAAGAAACATTTTCAGATAATTCAATCACAAGAGGGAACTTCCATCTTTCACAACAAACATTATTTCTAAAACTAATTACTTGATAATATTTTCCATTTATTTAAAAACAATTAAATTCCAAGAAATCAATAAATCCCAAATATAATGGTAAGTGTACTGGGGGACCTAACTCTACTTGCAGCTCGATTACGATGACGTGAAACATCTCAGTAGTAGCGTACTTTTTATTCAAAGAGGAAATGACAAGGAATCAGCCCCTCAGGGGGGGTCGGAAATGATGAAGCCCAAGAGCATCCCCCAGCACTATAGAGGCACATTATGGAGGAAGGGAGAGAAGGGAATCATAAATGATAAGAGGCTCGTCCTGCCTACCCAAGCGGGCAAGGGAATCTGCCACGAAATTCGCCTCCCTCCAACTGTGGTGAATAAGCTTCCCTTGAGAAGTTTCGGTCTTGCATCTCCTGATGATGTAAGTGAGTTCCCATGGAACCCCAATGGTCCCTTTCAAGATCTTCGCAAGGAGCTCCGAGTCTGTCTCAAACTCTAACGTTGTCATCTTACCCCGTCTACACACCATCAGACCAGAAGCAAGTGCATGGACCTCCGCTCTCAGGGAGTTTCCCATGCCATAAAAAGCACTAAAGGCGGTGACCACCAAGCCTGAAGAATCACGCAGCACTCCCCCCCCCCCCCCTCATAATGCCCCCCATGCAAGATCTGTCGATGTTAAGCTTGAAACCCATAACCGACGGGCGCCATCTAACCCACTGGCCAGTCCCCTTTCTCGGAATGCAGGGGCGGATGAGCAGATTACTAACCGCAAATGACGTTGAACCTCCTTTGATCTGAGAAGCCAGCTCAGAAATGAGAGATTTGAGGCTAGCCTGGAGGAACAAAGGCGAGCGCTTATCTCCCATCCGAACCTGATTGCGGGCCTCCCAAATCACCCAACAAATATCCACAAGAATGATCGTTCTAACCGTCCGCTCCTGGCTAGAAGACCCCGATCCAGAAAACCAGATCTCCACGTATTCCTGTAAAGAATACTCTCCGTCGTTTCTACATGGATTGTACGTGAACAGGGACCAAAGGTGGAGGGGCCAGTGGCTTTGGAAGAACAGATGTTTCGCTGACTCTGACATGTGTTCAATGTAACAGAAGCATCTAGAGGCCAATGTAATGCCCCGACGAGGGATATTATCCTCTGTAGGTAATGCTCTGTTCCAGATTCTCCAGAGTAGAAAGTTCATTCTAATAGGAATTTCTCTGCACCAGGATGTCGGGGCCCAAGCGTTAGAAGTGCTACCGGGCTGCATGATGCTCCTGAATCCTTTCGAGCTAAACCTGTCGGAACTAGTAGTTATGAAACAACACCTGTCAGGGTCCTCGCTCATGACAATATTTTCGAACACAGACATCTGATTGGCGTTCAAAGAAGTATTGATCAGGTCAAACTCCTCGCACGCACTGCTGAAGGTGATGTCCGGGGAAGTGCGATCAGAGTACTCAATGGTTTCCCCAGACCAGTTGGCGTCCCAAAAACTGACCTTCCCAACACCGATTATCCATCTAGCATGGCCTGACAGCGTCTCAATGAGGGATAACATGCGCCTTTCCAGCCTCGTGGAACTGTAGAGATCCCTTGTTTCGACCCACGAGTAACGCGCTTTGAAAAACTTCGCCCACAACGACTCCCTGGCATTAATTTCCCAAGAGAGCCGAGCCTGAAGGCTTTGAATGGCATCCTGGATATCGCGAAGACCGGAACCTCCTGCCTCCACCGATCTGGCCAGTCGTTTCCAGGAGGCCCAGTGATATCTTCCCTCCTCCCTGGCGTCCCACATAAAAGAGTTCATAATGATTTCCATTCTTTCCACAGTCCCCTTTGGGGGATGGATCACCGAGAAAATGTGCATGGGAATGGAAGTGAGGATGTTGTTGATTAACGTTATTCGGCCACCGAAGGAGAGCATCCTATTCTTCCAGTTATATATTCTGCCCAAAATGCGATCGAGAATCTCGGAGAAATGCACCTTCTTTATGTGACCATAGGAAATCGGCACTCCGAGATAAGAAATGGGAAGCGGCAGCCTACAACAACCCAGAATCCTTTGAATCACCTTGCTCTTTGGGGTCGAGCATTTGTCTGCAATGAAAAGGTGGCTTTTAGCAGAGTTAATACTCTGCCCACTCAGTCGGTCGTAGGTAAATAAGGAGTCCATGAGGGCCTTCAACAACCTTTTCCTGCCATTGACAAAGATCAGAATGTCATTCGCGAACATTAGATGGTAAATGTTAACACTACCCCTTCTTCCTCGGAAAGGAAGGATGAGGCCAGAATCCATTCTGTGATTCATGTTCCTTGAGAAAGAGTCCCGGGTGAGAACAAAAAGATATGGAGACAGGGGGTCCCCTTGACGAACACCACGAATGGACTTGAAGAAGCCAAAGCCTTTGCCCATCAAGGCAATGGAAAGCCACGGTGAGGAATAACATCTGAAGTAGATATCACAAAACTCCTCACTAAACCCAAATTTCCTCATGACCTGAATAATGAAGCTCCACTCCATCATGTCACAAGCTTTGATCATGTCGATTTGGAAGATGACGTTGGATCCAACAAATTTTCTATTAATGTCTTGCACCATTTCGTTGGTGATGCCCACCGCCCCTTGGATGCTCCTTCCCTTGATGAAACCATGTTACTCTAAGGACACCCGGCGAGGAATGATCTTGTCGAGCCTTCTGACAAGAACGGAATCCAAAATTTTATATGCAACATTGCAAAAGCAGATTGGCCTGTACTGGCTAACGAGGGTAGGATTTCTGATTTTCGGAATGAGCACCAGTCTGGAGGCCAAAATTCCCCTGATGAGAGGTCCATCAATAAAGAAGTCCTGAACCGACTCCACGACATGCTGGCTAACGATCTCCCATGAAAAGTTGAAGAAGCTGGCCGGAAAGCCATCAGGTCCAGGCGCGCTGTCCTGGGGCATGTTCCTGACTGCGACATGAACCTCCTCAGCCGATGGGATGGAGGAAAGGTCTATGTTGTCCATCTGATTCACCATTGAAGGGAGACGACTGAAGAAGTCCTCATTAGGTTGGTTCCCCCTCACAAAGGATGAAACATTCTCCCCTGCAAGGATGTTTTCAAAGTAATCCAGAGCGATCTTCCCCACAGAGTTCACGTCCGAGGTATAGTCCCTGTTCTCCATGCTCAGATTCATCCTTGAGCTTTTCCTTTCTCTAATGCAAGCATGAAAAAAGGCATTGTTTCTATCTCCTTCCTTTAATCATCTAACCCGCGACCTTTGTTTGTAATCTCTCTCCAGAGATAGAAGTCTCTCAGCCAAGGCGTTCTTCTTGCCACACAGAGCAACATACCGATTCTCATCCCAAGCATTCTAAAGAGAATCCTACAATCTGTCAACTTCCAGCCTGAGACTGTTGATACCATGAGCGGCATCAGGTTTAGTTCTCGCCCAGCCTTGCATGTCCAGTTTAAGGTGTCTGAGGCAGTTCACCAGACCACCCCATGATCTAGAACTGACGTCTTTGGTCCAGGACGTCCTAATCATGTGCAAGAAGGAATCATCCCCATGCCATGCAGTCGAATAGTAAAAATGAGGGCTCGTGGCCTCCTCCCTCCTAATGTCAATCAGAAGTGGATTATGGTCAGAGAGCACCCTCTAGAGGTGGGTGACTGACGTCTTTGGGAAGATGTCCAACCCTTGAATGTTAGAAATGCATCGATCCAACCTACACAAAATACGGTATGTCCCCTTGCGGTTGTTGCACCAAGTGAACTTAGGGCCAGAGAACCTGAGGTCAAGAATCCCAGCACTCCTCATGAACTCGTTGAAATCAGACATGCCACCAAGGTTGTAACCAGTACCCCCCTTCTTCTCAGAGGCGTCTGCGAGCGAATTGAAATCACCTCCCACGAACCAAGAGAGAGGCGCCGTGTGCAGACTCTCTAGATGATTCCAAAGCTCCCTCCTCTTGGAAACTTCAGTACCCACATAAACGAAGGAGAAAACCAAATCGTGGCTTGCTGTGGTGATCTTTGTGTTGATGCATTGAGAAGAAAGACTCAGAATCTCAACAGTGACATGATTCCTCCAGCCAATCCAAATATGAGAATTCTCGGCGCCGCCATGAAAGAAATTAGGAAAACCCATCTTCCTGGCAAGGGAAACACCTTTGGTGTGTACCTGTTTGGGTTCAAGGATCACCACAACTTGAACATGAAAACATCTGGCCTCAGAAGCCAGGAAGGCACGTTTGGCTTGGGCACCTAAGCCCCGTGCATTCCAGATGATGACGGGCAGCATCATGGTAGGCCCTTCCGGGCACAAGGAGAGGAGGGCAAGGAGAAGGGAGCAGGAGCAAAGCGGCCGGAAACCTTGGATCTAGAACGGGTAACAGGCCCTGAAATATCTACCTCAAGAGGCGCTGGCTTTGGAGAAAGAACCACCTTCTTGAAGGAATAAGAATCTTCCTTCAATAGGGCTTTCCCCTTTCCCTTAACAGCAGCATCAGGAAACGAAGCCAAAGTCTCCTTGGGACAAAGAGACCAGCAGACGCCGCTGCGGGGAGAAACGAGAGGCCGCCAGCTCTCTCTCCAACCCGTACGAGGGGAGATCCTTCTTGGACAACCCCTCCACGGCTAGAGTAAGATTACTCACCAGCGACTTCTGAAGGCTCTTAGGGGAAAGCTGGGTGGAGATTCAGAACGACGAAGACGACGGAGAGATAAACCGGGGAGGGCTCCCCAGAAGGTCCAGAAGGAAGCTAGACGGGATCACTGCAATATGATCTTGGAGAGAGGAAATATTGGCAATGGGACTAGGCGACCAGGCAATCATATCGCGATGCTCAGAAGGAGCTGACAACCGGGCCGACACGACAGACCGCGTCCCCATGAAAACCTCTTCTGGCGCATCGCACCTGCCGGGAGGATTCAAATTTGAAAACGTAACGGGCCGAACCGGAGACCCCTCTTTCCTGTGACCGGGGCGACGCCTGACCCGAACCCGCCTGCGGCTCTTTCCAAGACGAGCTAGTAGCGGCCTTCCTCCTCGTGCAAGCAGAATCCCAGTGGCCATGAAGACCATAGAGGACACATAACTTCAAGGAATGGAGGTAGTTGACCCTTTGCCTCCAAGTGAAACCATTGCTAGCCTGAAAAAGAACCTTGGAGGGAAATTTCTTGGCCAGTTCAAGTTCCACACAGATGCGGGGGTTGGCCGCCGACAAGAGAGACTGCGTCGGTTCATCCGTGTAGAGAAAGGAACCGAGGGAGTTCCCCAAAGACTGCAAAATGGAAGGATTCTGGAAGGGGAGCGGGAGGCCTGGGAAGGAGAGCCAAACCGCATCTGACGAGGCCTCACGACCAAAATGACAGTCCCAGGACCAACGCGAGAGGGAGAAGTGCCATGCACCGCACCTTCTGCAAGCACTGGACCAGGCTCTTACAAAATCAAGTTTGGAACCGAAGTGGATGCTGAAAGCCACTCTGGAAAGCTCCGAGACCGCCGGCGGACAAGAAAGGCCCAGGAGTCCACCACACCTCGGAAGAAGCTCAAAGAGGGTTTTCTGCGACCGAAGCGAGCCACTAAAGAGAGGTGGAGAAGGGAAGCAGCTTCGTGGACCTCATTGGAGGAGAGGTCCACTACCGGAAACCCGTCCACCTGCCGAGGGGGGCGACATTCCACCTGGATAGGAGCCAAGCAAGGGCGGACCACAGGAGACTTGGAAGGAAGGCTGCAGGCGGCCACCGACGAATGAGAGCCACAAAGAACGGCCTTGTAGGAGGCCTTCTCGGGACCCTCATCTTCACCAGCCTCCCTTCTCGATGACTTTATCTACTAACACGCCATGAAAATCACAAAACAACTAAAAACACAGTATTAAAGACTTCAAATAATCCAAATGAATAAATTGCCCAAAACTCACCTCAACACCGAAGTAGGCAAAATAGGGAGAACCCAAACCGATTGCCTTTAGCAGCGGGAGTTCATCACACGCCCAATTTTGAACAAGGCACGCGGTTGGCCACGCAAACGAATGAGGTAGGAGTCAGCGCGGGGTGCGCTCAATCAGCGGGGTCGCACGACAGGGGAGAACGATCAGCGGGGTCGCACGAAAGTGGACGTGGTCTAGCTGGGAGGGTGTGCAACCATCGTACAAGAGGCGCACCGAGCTAGAGATGTGTGTCAACAAGGCTATACACCGGAAAGAGGTGGAAGCAACACCGGAGGAGGGGTCGTTGGCCGAGAAAGTGTCTGGTAGGAGGCGCGGTGGCCAGAAAAATGGCCAGCAGGGGAAAGAGATGGCACCGGCGAATCAGAAAAAAAGGGGGGACACAGTGGCTACTAGCCAGAGTAAGGAAATGGAGCCGAAGACTCGTCGGCTGGGTGTGGGGCAGTGCTGGAGGGCACACGGACAGGGAGGCTTCTGGGATTCCGGTTGGACGGTGGCTACAAGGTGGGGGCGCGCCGGCTGGGTGGCATGAGTGGCGACAGGACAACAGTGTCGGCTGGGTGCAGGGCAGTGCTGGAGGACGCTTGGATCGGGAGGCAGCCGAGAGGCTGGTCGGATGGCAGTTGCAAGGCAGGGGTGCGGGAGGCCGATCGGTGCAGGGTAGGGCCGAGGGAGGTGGAATGCCGGGACAGGGGATCAAGGTGGGAGGGCGCTGCAAGGGAGGCCGGTGGGTGCAGGTGCTGTGTGGAAGAAGAAAGGGAACATGGGGGGTGCGGCGTGCAGGGGTTCTATGGGGGAAAAGAGAAAACCCTAAGGGAGAAAGGGTTAGGGAGAAATAAAAAAATAAAAAAAAGTAAATAAAAAAAGACAATAATATTATTATTATTATTATTACTAATAATAACAATAACTTTAATCTATATTAGTAATATTAATATTAATATCAATAATGATAATAATACAAATAATAATAATAAAAACAACTTTAATAATAAATGAAAATTGATAAAAATAATAATTTTAATAAGAACAATTCTTTAATAATAATATAATATTATTATTCGTGAAAAAATAATATTATTACTATGGTAAGTTATTTATTTAACTAAATTTTAATTTTTTTCAACACATTTAATTTATCTTATTTAGCCGATTTAAAAGCTGCAACCGCGCAGGTGCCTGGGCTAACCGCACAGCTTTCGCTAGTCGTGCGGTGCCCGCCCACCAGCCCAAATATTAATGTTAATAATAATAATCATAATAATAATATTAAAAATGATAAAAATAAAAATAATAAAAGTATTCACATCATTTTAATAATAAAAAAATAACAACAATAAAAATTATAAGACATGAAAAACTATAAAATTTACTCATTTTAATTCTTCGAAGACAGACGGATTGTGCAATTTCCTGGGCGAAGCCGTGCGGGGTTTCCAAAATGCACTCCACATATGCACCTAATGACATCAGCTAAAAAACACACACTTTTTGACATAACTCAAAAGTTTTGTTTGGGATTCAACCCGAACCTCAACACAATTTTTTTTTTAAATCCAAAGAAATAATAAAATAAAATAATTAGATATGTCAGGGCATGACAATTCTCCCCACCATAACTCTTTCCATACCTAGAAAGCCACAACAATATTTAGACCCTAAGATAAAACTTCTTAAGTTTCACCCAACACCAAAATTTTAAGCGCCTCCAGTTGATGGATCCAAACAAACATCGAAATCCCATGAGTTACAACTCATCCTCAAAACATTGAACCTTAACCACTACCAAACAGAACCCAAACCATCCATTTCAACTAAGGAACGAACGAACTTAAAACACCTCCGACACTTATTCTCATAATCCTGGTCCAACGGAACTGTTGGGTGTACTCCAATCCCAACATTTACTCAAGAGGAAGAACTTAGGATTAGGTGGTTCCACACGAGACCACCCACCACCAAACAATGCATTAAAGTAAACCTTGATACTAATACAGGGAGGTCTGAATGGACTCCCCACCATAAGGACCAAGCTAACACTAAATTACTTCTAGTGTAACTCTATGAGATCCACTGCGGGTCTCCCCACCATAAGAACTGACGAGATTAACCGAACTTAAAAACTTCCCTTGTGGACAAAAAACCTCCACCACGATGGGGGAGAAGGGAAGGGTCCAACTGATAGAGCATCAAAACTACCAACGTCTCCATATCAACAATGTCACACCCTTAGAAGAACACAAACCATGCCACACTAAGGAAAACATTTAAACTAAGACCATTTTTCTCCATTGGGGTTCTCCTGACTACGCGCCAGCTTCACTCTGAGACCTATGGCTAGAGAACCAATAATTGAAGCATCTCTTGCCTCATAGTCAGGCTTCAGAAATTCCCAAACATAACACATGAACTATAATTTCACCAAACACACTTCCAATAAAATAAATATTTCAAAGAGGTTTGACAATAACCATCCTTACAACTTAAGGAAAAGAAACAACACAAAATTCTACAAGAGATGACCACTACATCTAGGGAACACTACAAAGAGAAAGCCTCAAACTGATCCCAAACATTTTCCTACTCCTACTGACGGGATGAGGTGACCTTCGATGAGCCAGCTCTAGGTTCAATGTACTTCTTGGAAACACCTCGATAGAATTGCTGCAACTGACCCAGACATCCATGGGTGTGGTAGGGTCTCGGAGCACTTGGGCATGATGGCTTCTTGTGACCCTGATTTCCACACTGATGAAAAATCATGGCATTGCGCTCTGAAGAAATTGATTGGAGGTCTGAAGGCCTCTTAATTAACCTACCAATAACACCAGCATCAGATCACTTCCCATTCTACCTATCACTATCCTCTACACTGCTTCCCAAGGCCGAGGGAGGATTATCCACCTCAGGTCCTCCTGCTAACTCAACTTCAACAAGAAAGGCTTGCCCCGCAACATCCGAGAATGTGTTTAGGTTGAGATATTTCACTTTCAACTGCAGCTCAGGAAGAATCCTAAGCTCAAAATGTCGAGCTTTCACGGGATAATTTCTAACATACCTTGGTTCATATGGAGCTAGGTCCAAGAAATGAATAAATAATTCCAACACTGATCCAACACATTGATGAAGAACGCACAACTCCATCCTCTTCCTCACCTTTATCACCTCAGAGAAGTATTTTTGGATTAACGAAGACTTGAAGAACTCCCAAGTGAGATCTTCTTGAGACTTACTTTGAGACACAGACTTCCACCATTTCCAGGTTATACATTCAAGCATAAAGGTATCCAATTTCACCTTCAATGAATCAGACAGTTCGATAAAACAGAAATTCTTCTCAATATTCTATAACCACTCCTCTACCTCAAGGGGATCTTCTTGTCTATAAAAGAGAGGAGGGTTAAACTTCTAAAATTCCAAAACATAGTCTATAGGTTTATCAACTAGAGGATTTTCTAAGGGTTCACCACTCAAAGTTGCACTTTGGGAATCCATCAAACCTTCGTGGGGTTGAACACTATGGAACAAGGAAATAAAGAAATTAATAAAAACATGGTCATTATCATTTCAAATACCAAAATAACACTTTTCACAATGATTTTTAGAATTAAAGAAAACTCAAACAATTCACTAAGGGAAAACTAGTGTCAAGGGGAAACTCGGACATATGGTTGGAGGCTATACACCAGTCACGCCACCATCACAGAGAGAATTCTAGGGTATTTTCCCTGAATCCACATGGATTTCTAGGCCCTGCAAGCTCACAAGGATACTTTTCCAACTCCCTTTTCATTTCCCAACATAAAACAATTCAAAGGAACCAAAAATACACCAATAACCTGAACATACCATGGTAAACCAAAGTTTGGAATGAGCAAGGTTTCATGACGTCCTTCCTATTCTTACTCCTCAAGTCCTGACAACTCTACTCCTTCTACCCTGACATCATCAAATAACAAAGGGTGCTTTGGAAAGAAAGTTCTTCTAAGTGTTGACCTCCTCTAATACCATTTTGTCATGAACCAACCTGGGTCGACCCTAAACCAGTCACACAAGCCGATCTGCGGCAAGGACCGAGAGGCATTCCCAATCCTCCCGGGCTGGAGACAAGCACGAGGGAATCAACAAAGAGCAAGAGGGAACAATTTCGCCTAATTTAAATAAATAAATCAACAGAAAAAGTAGAATAAAAAAAAGTGAATAAATGAAATGATAGAGAAAGAACAACCAACAACAACACACTAACCTGACCATGACCAAAAACTCCTCGTGACCTCGAGAGTCACTCTCCAAACCAAAACCAACTCTATCCCATGGAAAACAAGCTCGATTCAAACCTACAACAAAAATTAAAAAAAGGAAAACACTATAGGCATGAGTATTAAAACTTAGTAGGCATTCCTAACAAACTATCCCCAAAGCACCACCATTAAATACAGAATTTACTAATTTCAAGTTTGAACTATATTATATAAAATATGAGTTTTCACACACACTTTTCATTTATAAAGCAAGTAACAGCCGATTTCCCTATTTAATTTAAAAGAAATTTTAAGGTTTGTAGGAAAAAAGATGCATTACATTTTAAAAGCATTTACACGAATAATTTAAAATCTGAGTTTTAGTTGTTAAAATAGAGGAAAAACCATACGCACACACACATCGTACAATAAGGTAAATGGAAAAGGTGGCACACGGGGGGCCAACAACTAAACTAAGCACCTCAATCGTCTGCCACATACAAATAAGCACTAAAGAAAACAAGGGTTGAACCTATGATCTTGTTAACAATCTAGAATGTACTATACATGTGACTCATCCTGAAGGCATGCCCTACTCAATGACGTCATAATTCCCAAAAACTCGGTGTTTCCCTACTTGGCCTACTTGAGGGGGCCAATCCCCTAGTAGAGAAAAGTTCATACTAAGGGCCACTAGCCAGTATGTAATATAAACTAGTAAATCAATCATTCTCAGAAGATTCACATACTATGCCAGGTTCCCATGATGAGTACTAAATGAACCGAGGGGTGAGTCAACAATGTCAATCAATCAACCAATCATCATGCATGAACATCACGAACAAAAACTCACACAAACAACATACATAGAAAGATCAACCCTGAGTCGCCCCAAAGAGAGTTTTTCAAAATAATTTATTTTATTAAAGTGCCAAATGGGCCTTAACCAACCACTCAACAACAACCTATTTTCAGAAGAACCAACACATGCCAAACCACTTCCAAAGAATCAAAGAAACACCACTTTCAATCCCAAAACCATTTGAAACCCCATTTAAGAAATCCATTTTAGAAACCCAAACACATTTTCAACCCAAGTCATTCTTTAAAAGGCAAAATTCACTTACAAAGGCCAACTGAGAAATTTGATACACAGTTGGTATATACATTTAATAGGAAACATTTTCAGATAATTCAAGCACAAGAAGAAACTACCATCTTTCACAACAAAAATTATTTCTAAAACTAATTACTTGATATTATTTACCATTTATTTAAAAAAAATGAAATTCCAGGAAAGTAATAAATCCAAAATATAATAGTAAGTGCAGCGGGGGACGTACCTCGACTTACAGCTCGATTACGATGACACGATACATCTCACACTTGTGCACAAGTACGCGCAACCTACTAACTGTGGTATCATGGACTTTCTCTACCAGCACGCCGCACCAATCACAAAAACAACTAAAAACACATAAGTATAGACTTAAGATAATCCAAATGAATAAATAGCACAAAACTCACCTCAACACCAGAGCAGGCGAAAATGGGGTGAACCCAAACTACTCACCTTCGGTGATGGGCATTCATCATGCGCCCAATTGAAAAAAAGGTATGCGGCTGGTCATGAGAACGAACGAGGCAGGGGTCGGCACGGGGTGTTCTCAATCAGCGGGGTCACGCTATAGGGGATAACGGTCATGGAGGACTCTATAAGTGGATGTGGTCTAGTTGGTAGGGCACACGATCGTCATACAAGAGGCACACCAAGCTGGAGATGTGTACCGGTAAGGCTATGTGCCAGAAATAGGCGGTGGAAACCCCAGTAGAGGGGTTTCTCGCTGGGAAAGTAGCTGGCAGGAGGCACGACGATTGAAAAAATGCCCGATAGGGGAAAGAGATGGTGTCGGAAACTTGATAAAAAAGGTGGCTTGGTGGCTGCTAGCCAGAGTAGGGAAATGGAATTGGTGACTCTTCAGTTGGGTGTGGGTTAGTGCCGAAGGGCATGCGGATAGGGAGGCTGCCAGGAGGCTGGTCAGACAGCGGCTGTAAGGGGAGGGCGCACCGGCTGGGTGGCACGGGCAGTGGCCGGACAGCAGTGTTGGCTAGGTGTGGGGCAGCCCCAGAGGGTATGCAGATAGGGAGGCGGTTGGGAGGCCAATCAGACGGTTGTTTCAAGTCAAGGGTGCATGAAGTCGATCGGTGCAGGGCAGGGCTGAGGGAGGTGCGACGTTGGGATAGTGGGATCCAACTGGGAGGGCGCTGCAAGGGAGGCTAGTGGGTGTGGGTGCTATGTAGAAGAAGAAAGGGAATAGGGGGGTGTGCAGCACGTAGGGGGCTACGGGGGAAAGGAGAAACCCTTAGGGGAAAAAGGGTTAAGGATAAAAAAAGAAAAAAAATATTATTATTATTATTAATAAAAAATTTAATCTATATTAATAATATTAATATTAATATCAA
The DNA here is from genome assembly GCA_963277665.1 of Viscum album. Lineage (NCBI taxonomy): Eukaryota > Viridiplantae > Streptophyta > Magnoliopsida > Santalales > Viscaceae > Viscum > Viscum album. The sequence continues at coordinate 1,999,811,306 of OY728151.1, forward strand.
TAATAATAATAATACAAATTTTAATAATAATAACAACTTTAATAATAAACTAAAAATGATAAAAATAATAATTTTAATAACAACAATTATTTAATAATAATATAATATTATTATTCATGACTAAATATTATTATTACTACGGTAAGTTATTTATTTAACTAAATTTTAATTTTTTGTCAACTCATTTAATTTATCTTATTTGTTCAATTTAAAATCTGCAACCATGCAGGTGCCCGGGCTAACCGCATGGATTCCACTAGTCATGTGGTGCCCACACACCGACCCAAATATTAATAGTAATAATAATAAAAATAATAATAAAAATGATAAAAATAAAAATAATAGAAGTATTCATGTCATTTAAATAATAAAAAAAATAACAACAATAAAAATAATAAGACACGGCAAACTACAAAATTTACTCATTTTAATTATTTGAAGACAGGTGGATTGTGCAATTGTCTGGGAGAATCCGTGAAGGGTTTCCAAAATGTTCTATGCCTGTGCGCCCAATGATGTCAGCTGAAAAACACACACTTTTTTACATAACTCAAAATTTTTGTTCAGGATTCAACCCAAACCTCAACATAATTTTTTTTAAAGAAAAAGAAATAATAAAATAAAATAATTAGATAGGTCAGGGCATGACACCATCACTAACATAATCCCCTGAGTCAGTATCATAAAATATGCATCTTTGTCCTACCATAAGGTTTCTGGGTAGTAATGTTCCAGAAACTTCTCCTAAAAACTTTTCCATAGCATGCCCTCTACTTGTTCAGTATAAACTAGGATATCCCACCAACGTTTTTCCTGGACCCACAACATATAGGCCTCTAACATAAATTGCTTCTCATAAGGAGTCTCTAGATGATCAAGAATCTTTTGGATAGACTCTATCCATAACTTGGCTACCTCTGGCCCACCCTCTCTGATGAAAGTCGGAGGGTGTTGCAGCTAAAAATCCCTAGTCAGCTTGAACATACTCAGTGAAACCCACCCTGGGTCCCTTTCCATGTCACGACCCATCCCCTAAGGCCCATGTCATGACTACCACAATCCTGCATCCAATAGGCAAAGAGCTGGCGACTAGCACAGAGTAGGCATATCCCAAAAATAAGAGTAATTTGCTTAAGTACGTGTACACACACATCTCCAAGAAAAAGTGATGAACTGAAACCGCTAAGTAAACATGCATGCATACCACTAAGATTCCCACATAGAGTAACAGTGCAAAATGGAAAGTAAATGGGCCAAAATATAAGCCCAAACAAAAGGAAAAGTACAAGCTCCTGAAACTCATCCACAAGAAACCCTACCTAAAGGGTGGGCTCATAAACAACTGTCTGAAGTCACTAAAACACACCTCATCTGTCAAGCCTCTATCTAAGCACCACATTTCCCCAGTCCACCAATCACTCCATCAAAGTGTCACTCATCTGTACAAGACATGACACGTACAGGAAAATACCATAAAAGGGTGAGTAAAACAATACTCAGTAGGACACCCTGAACCACAAAGGAAACCACTAAGGAAAAACACACCAAGTATACCACAAAGGAAAGTACACCAATTACACCACAAATGAATTACATGAAATACACCCCCAATGTAATTACATAAAGAACACTAAAAAGTAATTACAGGAATTACACCACAAAGGAATTACATAAATTACAGTCAGATCCACACAGATATATGTCCACAGCACATATATCAATAATATCTAGATATAATCATCTCAGACACTAAGTATCATAAGGTTTCATCCTTATATCCAACAATAGGATTCTCATAATAGGCTCAAATTGTAACACACAAACCAATAGGACACACTCCATGAGATCATTCATCTCAGATATCACCCATCTAAGAGATCTACTCTATCGGGAACATTTCACTAGGTCCATCCCCAGTGCCCAGCACTAGGGGTCCAGTCATCATTACCTTACACCCAACTCAGGATAAGAAACCTAAGTGAAGAGGCCCTCCCCTGACCACTACACACAGTTGAGGGAGAACTACTCTAGACTAATCCACGAAACCTCTATCGCTCCTGGATGGAGTAACCCACTCCTCAATCCATTGAGGAAGCTCTAACTCCTATCTAGGTATCATTCACACCAAGTGAATGGGGATGATCCTCGTAACTGCTACCATTATCCAAGGGAGATCCATATCCAATGAAGGACCCACTTCTACATGATAAGACACAAAGTATTGATAAGACACACGGTATCGATAAGGCACACAGTCTCAAGGACCCACACCCTAACTCGGTAGGGGAGTACCACTCAGTGACTAGAGGACTTGCACCTTGGTGGGATAGGAGAGTAATGACTCAGTCGTGATAATTCACATATTTTTTATGATGCATGGAGCTCAAGTTTGTCACATGGAGCATTGGTTTTGGTGCACAGAGCATCAATGGTGCATGGAGTGTCAAGGTCGGTGCACGGAGCATTGGTGTCAGCGCATGAAGTGTTAATGGCGCATGAAGCATCAAGGTCGAAACACGGAGCATCGGTGTCATCGCAAGGAGAATCAATTTCATTACACAAAGCTTCAATAGTTCCTGAATCCCCCAAGTAATGTAGTCACCTAGTCGTGTAATCACCAAGACTTATCCATCCATAGGATTCCATTGGTAGCGTGCTTATTTCGGAAGAACCTACTCCTCAAGCCACTAGGTATTATTTAAAATTCCAAAAAAAAACTCAATTATAGTATCATAAAATTATCGTCTCGTCATAAGGGTCCCAATACTGCTAACAGATCGTTAAACAGACGTACGGTTTGAAAGATATGTAAAATTTAGTAAAAAGGGGTCTGACCCGGCCCGGGTCCGACCTAACCCGGTCGGTATAGGTATACCCGAACTGGCTTGTTCCATCCATCCCAGCCTTCCACATGCGGGTTATCCCGTATCCACCATATGAGACCTAGTTGGACACTCCCCTCCATCACCTACATGGTCACCAGACCGCATTCCAGTTGGCACCCTGTTCAACACGGCTGGACCGCATTTCACATGGTCGTTCCACATGAACCACACACACATGTGGCTCTACCGTGGGTTTTATGTCTGATGCAGCTTTGACGAGCCATGTCCCTCCACTATCATGGACTCCTTCCAAGACCTTCTACTTCCACCCTCAACCATTGCTGCTGTGGGTTCTCGCTGATGCGGTCCCCCCTGGACCATAGGTCGCTGCCACTACCGGCCATCGAGCCAGAGTTCCACCTTCTCTCATCCTCCACCACTGCTCTGGTGCTCTATTTTTTGAGATGGGTCTATCTACGTGATCCCCAGATCATGTTATTAACTTCCTTGTCCTTCATTTCTTCTCGCTATCCCTTTGGGGGTCTAACCTCATTCAGAACCTTCTGAAAAATCATGTTGCGACCATGAGGGTCTGTCGATGAAAGAATACCAATAACAGGGATAGAATAATCACAAATAATTTTCCAAGGATGAATGTCATCCTTTTTGGTTCCGACCTTCATCTGTCCCACTAGAAAATAGGGGAAACAAAAAAATAATCACACTGATTAATCTCTCTTCAATCCCACAGTAAAGATTACCCATCTAGTATGCACGATCAAATCGTGAATAAACTTTTCCATGGGTTGGTCCGTGTTCATCGTTGAATATAAAACAAAGGAGTAAATCACAAATAGATATAGACCCTAACTCAAAATTGGATCGGTATTTGATGAAGGGAGAAGCCACGTTGTCATAGTTTTTCAATTTGTCGATGCTTGACCCAAGTACAGACCTTCGATTCATCATTACCAATGAGAGAGCCTCCTTCTCTTAATATTAGGGAAACTCCAGGGTTATGGTGATAACCATGGAATTAGGACCAGGATTGTTAAAAAGGAAAAATACAACTGCGTCATCATATAACGTTAAATAAATTATTTTTATTAAAATATTTTAATGATGTTCACGTCTAAAGTCCAAATTTCACAGTCGGCCCGTGTCAGTTGATGTTAGGCCTCGCCTAAGGAAAAAACCCCATTATTAACTCAACAGTGGTCTCAGATTTTTAATCTGAGTCTCCATTAATGAGTTATAATAATTTTAAAATAAAATAATTTTATTTAATTGTTTTATTTATGGTTACATCCTTTTAGGGTTTTTTCACAGGAGACCCATGCTGACTTAACTTAGGTCGCACCTAGGGTAAATTTGGTGCTATGATCTAAACGGTGCCCTTAGATTTATGATTCAAGCACTAATTTTATATTTATTACACTTTTTTAGGAAAACCACTCGCGCGCACTATTAAAAGTTTAACATTTTTTAAACAATAATTTCAGTCACCCTAGGCCTCAGAATCGCATGTCGTCTCAACGTCTAATCTCATAATTTTACCATTTAATTTCTAAAAATAAATTCGGGAAAATTTGAGTCATTACATTATCCCCACCTTAAGGATTTACATACCTGAAATCCAAACCAAGGGTTAAATGAAGAATAAGGGTAATAAGCCCAAACTTGAGTCTCCCACTCCCAAGTTCTCTCCCAAAGATTCCCATTCTATATTTGGACACAAACTAAGGGGATAAATTTTCCATGAAGGATCATCTCCTTTTGATCCTCGATCTCTATGACCACGATGAAAATCGAGAGTCACGATCCGGTGCTATCATTGACGCAATTCCATGGGGTCAAACTATCTTCTGCACGTAGAGGCGTCCCAATCTCTCTAATGAACTCTACTCTCATCTAGCTAGGTGGTTGGCCAACTTGGTGAGTCGGTCAACAACCACCCATATGGTATCGATTCCTCTAGACATACGTGGTAAACCCATCACGAAGTCCATCGATATCATTTCCCACTTCCTTCATAGAACATCAAGAAAGAAAAGGAGCAACTCTTTCCAAACACAAGTGGATTGACACGGTTAGTTGATAAACCAAGAACCGATTCAGACAAGCACCTAGATTTTATATCAATGGGTAAGCCCATCTTTAACCTATTATTTCATTCACAGTGTCCTCCCCAACACCCATATTCATATCTCTATGCATCTCACCACTCCAGGAATCCACTACTGCCATAAAAACTGGGCCTCGCTACCCCATATTTCTCAACATCCCTATAGGTTCAGTCATCCCAAGATCACATCACATCAAAATCAATAAGAAAAAACCTTAAACAATGGTCTCTCAGCCCCAAAGTAAGGAATCCAGCCTTCCCACATAGTGAGCTCTCATGGATAAAAAGGGGGATATGTACTGCCCAAGGGGAAAGTATGAAACTTCCTCAGAACCTCCTTCCCCAATGTCACTGGTACCATTGTGCATCCTCTAAAAATAATGGTGCACTCACTTCCTTTTGAATGTCTAATAGGGGTATGCCTTATGGACTTCTAGGCACATAAGGTCTCATAGTCGATATCCTTGAGTTGTGCCTCCTTGACTCGCTGTAAGAGTGGAGGGGTGAAAACCATTGACTAAAGGTAAGATGTTCCATATATATCCACAAAGGAAATCAAAAAAAATGCCAACTTATATGATGACTCATTCAGTAACTGTGAACAAGATCCTCTGTAGAGAGCATCTTCCATCACATTCTCCTTCCTAGGAGTATAAACCATTTCAAAGTCACAGTCCTATAGGAACTCCATCCAACGCCTCCTTCTCAACCTTTACTAGATCCACTACAAATCTTACACAACTACAGAAAACTGAGGAATAATGACATCGACTGCACCAAGGGTTAGGCTAGCCAATTGATGAGTAATTGGTTGCACCTTCCAAAGTGTGATTTCATCCTGTTCTGTTTAGGTTTTATTTTTACTAAGAAGGAAAAAATTGTTCCACCATTGCAGACACACCACACTCTTCACCTAAAACAGTCAATCTGAGCATGAACTATAGATAACCAGACCATACCAAGAGTGACATCGTAAAGCCTCGACACTGCTACCAAGAGATCCCAACTAAAGCTCTCACCTCTAAGAGTTAGGTTACACTATCAGCACCAGTGTGTGATCATTGGGTCTCCACTAGTAGGATTCTCCAAGCATGATGATCAAGTCAACAGTTCAACTGAAATATCCAAGCCTCGAACAAGATTCATGGAAAGAAGATAATGAGTAGTACGTGTGTCCATTAATATAGTAGCTAAGGTAGAATAGACACAGACCATACTTTGAATCATTCCTAGATCCCTTGGTCATATGTATCGATTGCATGCATCTATCCCCTCCCTTATCATCCAGCTCCCTAAGCCTGGTATGGACCACCTATGGGTGGGGGTGGTAACATGTCTAAATTTCTAACACCTCCTGATGCTCTTCTAGATCCTATGCCATGTCTTCCGCCCTATGGATATTTCTACTCCTACTTTCCCATTGTTTACTATTACTGACCGATCTACTCATCCAAGGGATTATTAACCATAAATGTTTTTTCTCACACCCCAGAATAGGTAGGAATTCATAGAGTTATAACACTAGATCAGGCTTCCCTAAGTACACATTGTGCGAAGGTCCGATCCCCGAAGTATCGGTTGTGTATCATATCCATCGAGTACCTAGAAATGTCGGTATGCCTCAATGAATACTCAAATACTGACATTTAATCATACCAAAGTTGTAGAATCTTATGTACATGCATAGACCTTATCTTATAAGGTGATAACTCCTCTATAAAAAGGTTCTCAAACTCTATCCATGGAAGATTCACCTCATCATAAGATCAGCTAACCAAACCCCACCATGCCCTACCGAGCCACATAGAAGGATCACCGTTAGGACCACCATCTGATCTTATGGTATCCTGACTAGATGGAAAAATCAACCACCACCTCAAGTTAGTCTTTAGACACCTGAGAGTTAGTCATGCCTAAAAACCTAAGGGGTCTCTATCATTGAAACTCATGAAGCATTCTCATCCTGCACATCTCATCTGCTGGTACTAATGGTATCATGTGTTTCTCTACGGGTGGTGATATAGTCGGTACACCACCCAGAGGTGTTGTCTCTGGTACAAATTCTTGTACTGATATCTCATCACCCTGTGGATCATTCTTGTGACCACGTGGTGGAATCCTGGTTTTCTGTCTATGTGGAGGAATCTTGAAGCAAAACAAGACGTGCCATGATCAATAGAGTATACCTAGTGAGATAACTCAAGAAGGACATGAGGACACACTCAAAATCCTATATGATTAATGTACCATTATTTTTCCCTAAAATCAGTGTTTTCATGTACCGAGTCAAAAAGCAGGTGTCTATAGTCATGGTGTATGGATACATTGGATGCTGGACCAACACTGGATTCCCTGGCCTAAAATATATACTCAAGACACTTGACTCCATTTCCCCCAAACCAATCTCACAAAATCTTGGTTCTTTAGGTATAACTAGCCTCCTATGATACCACTCTGTCATGACCCATCCCCCAGGGCATGTGTCGTGACTACCCCAAGCCTCCCTCCAATAGGCCAGGGGCTAGAGACTAGCACGAAGTAGGCATATCCCACAAATGGGAGGCATTTTCCTAAGTACTTGTACACATGAACATGTCTCCAAGAAAATGTCTTGAACTGAAAAAACCAAGTAAACATGCATGAATACCACTAATATTCCCACACAAATTAATAGTACAATAATAGAAAGTAAATGGTCCAAAATATAAGACTGATCAAAAGGAAAAGTATAAGCACCTAAAACTCATCCGCAGAAAACCCTACATGAAGGGTGGGTACAGAAACAGCTATCTGAAGTCGCTAAAGCACACCTCATCTGTCAGGCCTCTCTATAAGCACCACTTAGCCCCAACCCACCAAGGACTCTATCAAAGTATCGATTGTCTGTACAAGACATGACATGTGAGGGAAAAGTCCATACATGGGTGTGTAAAACAATACTCATTAGGACACCCCGAACCATAAAGAAAACCACTAAGGAAAAATACACCAAGTATACCATAAATTAAAGTACACCACAAAGGAATTACACGAAGTACACCACAAAGGAATTACATGAAGTACGTCATAAAGGAATTACACAAAGTACAGTCTGATCCACAAAGATATATGTCTACATCACATATATCAAGAATATCTAGATGTACGCATCTCCGAAAATAAGTACCATAAGGTTCCAAACTTATATCCAAAAATAGGATTCTCATAAAAGGCTCGAATTGTAACACAAAAACCCGGAGGATACACTCCATGAGCTCAGCCATATCTGATGGAACTCATCCGAGAGATGCACTCCATGGGAACATTTCACTAGGTTCAGCTCTAGTGCGCAGTACCAAGGGTCCAGTCAACACTGCCTTGCACCCAGTGCAGGCTAATAAACCCAAGTTAAGAGGCCCTCCCCTCACCACTACACACAGTTGAGGTATCACTGCTCTAGAGAAACTCGCAAAACCTTTATCACTCCTGAATAGAATAACACACTTCTCAGTCTAGTGAAGAATCTCTAACTCCTATATAGTTATTTTTCACACCAAGTGAATGGACCCGCTCCATGTAACTATTTCCAATAGCTAAGAGAGCCCCACCTCTAATGCAAGACCCGTTTCAATATGATAAGACACACGATCTCGATAAGACAAATAGTCTCAATAAGACAAATAGTCTCGATAAGAAACACATTCTCAAGGACCCACGCCCTAACTCGGTAGGGGAGTACCACTCAATGACTAGAGGAACCACACCCTAGTGGGGTAGGGGAGTACTGACTCAATCACAATAATGCACAGAGAATAAATGGAACACAGAGCATCAAGTTTGGTGCACGGAGCATCGATGTTGGAGAAAGGAGCATCAGTTTCGGCACAAAGAGAGTCGATAGAACATGGAGCATCGACGTCAGTACACGAAGTGTCAGTGTTGGCTCATGGAGTGTTGATGGGTCCTGTATCCCCCAAGTTACATAGTCACCCAGTTTTGTAGTCACTAATTCTCAGTCATCCATAGGATTCCGTTCGTAACACGGTTGTTCCAAGATAACCTAATCCTCAAGCCACTGGGACATATTCTAACTTCCACAAAAACACATCTATAGTCCCTTAAAAATAATTCCTCCTCTCAAGGGTCCTGAATCCATAAACTTCTTGTCAAAAGGAAATATGGTTTGAAAGATATGGCCAATTTAGTGAAAAGGGGTTCGACCTAGCCCTGGTCTGACCCGACCCGGTCCGACAGACCCGACCAACCCGATTCGGACGACCCGAACCAAACCAGTAAGTATGGGTCATCCCAAACTAGACTGGCCCATTGGGTCGTGCGGTCTGGCCCACCAGGCTGTTGAATTGATTCAGCTCGGCCCACCGCATGCGGGCCGACCCGGCTAGCCACGCCCCTTCCTAGCCCACACAGTCACCAGAATGTATTCCAACCAGCACACCGGTCAATGTAGTCAGACCGTGTTTCACATGGCTGTTCCTCGTGACTGTAAGACACTTGTGGATTCACCGCGGGTTCTATGTCTGACACGGCTCCAATGAGTCGTTCCCCTCCACCGTCGCGGCCTTTTGTCGCGGTCCCACCTAGACTGCGGGTCGCCACCGCTGGCGTCTCGCCTTCTCTCAGCTTACACCACTGCTCTCGTGTTCTTTTTTTTCAATATAAGGCCATCTACATGATCCACAGATAGTGTTTTTCACTACCTTGGCCTTTGTTTCTTCTCTCCATCCCTTCAGGGGTCCGACTGTGTTCGGAACCTCCCAGTAAATTATGTCATGACCACGAGGGTCTGTGATCAAAAGAATGCCAAAAATATGGATAAGAGAATCACAAAGAATTCCTGATGGATGAACTTAAGCCTTGTTGGTTTCAGCCTCCATCCGTCCCATTAGAAAATAGGGGAAATGAAACAATAATCACACCAATTAATCTCCCTTAAATCCCATAGTAAAAATTCCCCATCATGCATGCACGATCGAACTACGGATCAACCTGTTCTTGGTTTGTTCCACATTAGTCATTGAATATAAAATAGAGGAAATCACAAATATATCCAAACCCTACCTTGAAATTTGGATCGATCGTTGATGAAGGGTGAAGCCGCATTGTCGTCGTTCATCGATTTGTTGATGCTTGACCCGAGTACAGACCTCTAATACATCATTATTAGTGAGAGAGATTCCTTCTATTTCCTTCAGAAAAACTCTAGGGTTATGGTGATAATGCTAGATTTCTGAAAATTATTATTAAAAAGGGAAATTTTCGTTGCATCGTCACATAAAATTAAATAAAATATTTTTATTAAAATATTTTAATGACATTCACATCCAAAGTCCAAATTTCACTGTCGTCCCATGTCGGTCGATGTTAGGCCTCACCAAAGGAAAAAAACCCATTATGAACTCAACGGTGGTATCCTATTTTCAATATGAGTCACCGTTTATGAGTTATAAGGATTTTAAAATAAAATAATTTTATTTAATTATTTTATTTACCATTATGTCCTTTTAGGGTTTTTCCACAAAAGACCCAAACCGACTTAACTTAGGTCACACCAAGGGTAAAGCCACCGCTTTGAGCTCAATAGTGCCCTTATATTTCTAATCCAAGCATTTTTTTAAGATTTATTTCACTTTTTCGGGAAAATTGATCACACACACTATTAAAAGTTTAATATTTTTCAAACAATCATTCCAGGCACCCCGGGCCTCATAATTGCTCGCTGTCTCAGCGCCTAGTCTCAAAATTTTCCCATTTAATTTCTAAAAATAAATTCAGGAAAATATGAATCATTACATTCCATCATCTATATAAAATGATAAAATTTATCATGAAACTTCTCTTCCCTATTACTTTGAACCACTGGATCTCCTTGCTCCACTACTAGGGGAGCATTTTCAACAACGTCCTCTTGTCTCTCAACTGGAACATGTCTCTATGGTGTAATTTATCTACTATACCAAATATGAACTTTATAACACAAACCAATTATCTATTAAAAAATATGTAGGAAGTCTCATCACTAGAAATAAACAAACCATTTTTCACACATCACCCAAATGGACCTTATCCTACCCGGAACACTACCCTCAACCATCCCTACCAAGGCCCTAGATAACATGGGGTATCTAACTCACATGACTACAAGCCTTACCTTATACATCATTTATAAACTATTCTCACATCACAACTTACTCCAATAACATTTCATTTCATTTACCACCCCTTATCAAGTATAATTCCTCAATTATTGTTTAACACTTTTCTCTCCTTTTTACCCATTTATATCATTTCATTAGACATAATTTTCATCATTTTCAATAAATCAAATGCATCAAACCCTTGTGTCCCACACACATATCCCTTGTGTGTGTGCCTACCATGATTCAAGCCACTTATATGCTTAGGTTCCCAAAATGATGCATGAATGCACAATCTTATTCCATTTTGGACAAGAGAAAAATATCATAAAACTATCACACCCTAAGACAAGTGCATCACCCAATGATTAAATATCATCAAATGTAACAACACACAACAAGAACAACCACTCCCTACCCTGGGTGACTTGGGTTTTCCCTCACACATGGGTTTGCTACTCCTAAGAACGATCTCATTACCAAGGCCCGATACCTTCTTAACCTCCTTTCTACCTTCCCCAAATAGTAATTCATAGAAAATAACTCCTCTGGTACCACTTCTTAACATCCTCAACCCAGGAGACACTAAACAAGTGCCCCATGTTAGGTTTCCACATGACCTCAAGCGCACCTCCCCATATGATAGAGTTTTTCCGGCTAACAGTGAGGGTCTAGGTTAGTCACATGGGGAGACTATACCCTCTTCCTAGAGTAATCCAAAACATATAAGTGACAATACTATGGGATATAACTTGCAGACCACCTACCACAATTCAGTTATCGAAACGTGCTCTCAAATGAGGCCCTAGGTCCCGATTCAAATTTCCTTTGAAGCTTCAACATAGATCTCATTAAAAAAAGAGGGGTTTTGGGGTTTCAGAATCAGAGGAGAGAAAGATACCAACCATAATCGAGAAAAGGAAGCAAGTAGTAGATTATACTCCCTAGGGGCCTTGATCCATAACCAACGATGCTCCAAATGGACTAGGATAAAAGGATAATCACCCTTGGGAATTTTGGGTCTTCCAAGATCTCATATAGGGTTTCATGAGGAGGAGGGAAGGAATATCCCAAGTTACACTTAAAAATATTGGGGTGGAATTTTTGTAATTTTTTCAACTTTACTGGGTCGCACGGTTTACGTGCATGGTTTTCCAAACTATGCGCAAGCCACTTCCCAAAAATCACCCACCTCACATGGTTACCTAGGAAGCTCCACACAGTTTTCACTAACCATGTGAAAACCGTGTAACATGTCTATAAAGCTCCTATTCCCTCCCCTTTCATGTCCTGAACCCCCAAAACACCCTTGAGCCTTCCAATGAACTAGGGGAACACTTATTTGACCAAAATAACGGACTGAACTGAAACATAAACAAATACATACCTTAATAAAGAAAAAAATTGGGATATTATACTTTTGGATTGGGATAAATCCTTATGTGTACCCTTTGGATTGGGATAAATCCTCCCTTTTACCCTTTAGATTGGGATAAATCCTCATGTGTATCCTTTTTATTGGGATAAATCCTCCCATATACCCTTTTTATATCATGATACATAAAATTAAACCAATGCATTATAAGATGATATAAGACCCCACATATCATCATTTATACACATGTATTCCACTTAAAATAAATCAAAAAATATATCTTACTGAATACATGGAAAAATAATGTGTTTCTTAAACATTACAAAAAAATAACATAACATAAACTTAAAAGATAATAGGATATCAATCCCATTGGGTGTTTGCCGAGTGGTACCTTTTGGTTGCACCCATATCTCTCTATGGGAACTAGTGTAGGTTTAAGTCCTACTAGAATTAGAAACTATGTGTATTAAGAATAGGGTGATTCATGGCCATTTCCTAGATAGGTAATGTGTGGCATGATCTAGGCTTGTTTGGGCCCCCCCTCTGGGAGTCGAGTGTAACACATACACACATTTTATAGTTGGGGTTTGGATTAGTGGTAAGAACCCTGTGATACTACATCAAGGATAGGGGTTTAAAACCCATATGGGCATAGGCACTATAGTGGTATTGTAGTAGAACAATAGCAGCAGTGGAACTGTAGCACTGACTACACTATAGTGTTGGTGGGAATTATAGCAGGCACTATGGCGGTGGCAGTACCATAGAAGGTATTGTATCAGCCCTATTATTGTAGTATTACTATTCACCAAGGGGAATTTGAGCCAAAATTATGGCATTTCAAGGAAATGTAATGGGTTTTAATGCCCACTGGGCCTACGGTTCATGTAATTGGTCTCCTCTACTAAGAAAAAAGAGGCTTTTTCCATTCTTTTCAATAATAAAGAGGATTCAGCTCCAACTTTAAAAAAATAATTAGACATCAAAAATTACATTTTAATAAAGGAATAATATCATAATAAAATTAATTGGATGTTCAGAACATCACATCAAGAGAGATAAACCTTGGAGGAAAAATATAAGTGAAAATAAAAAAGTTTTCACAAAACCTTTTAGACATTATTATAAAAGGTGAAGTGAAAATTACGTTCAAAAAAATTTATAAGGGAAATAGAACACCTTTTAAAACATTATTATAAATAGTTCCAAATAAAATATCCTTGATAAGAAATAATTTTATCAAAAAATGTTGAGTGGAAGATAAAACATTTTATTTTGAAAGGATAAAAAACCTTTTTTAAAAAAATAGAATAACTTTGTTTAAAAGAGTGAATCATAATAATGATAATGAAACCTTTTTTATAAAATGAATAAAGGGGGATAAAAATATCATTGGAGATAAAAAAAATTATTTTCTAGTAGGTAATGGTGAACATTGTAAGTAAGTAAAAACATAGCTATGGAGGGAAAATCTAACCATAGAAATGGGAATTTTTATTAAGAAAAATTAATTTTCACAAAATAATAGAATCATCAAGGAGGGAGATTTCCCTGTGAAACTTTATTTTCCAAAAATATAGGATTATAATATAACATAACATCTTAATATGGTATAATAATTCAATATTTAAATATCAAAATTTAAGTGGAGTGATTATGAATTAAGAAAAAGATTTGAGTCAAGAAAACCCAATACAAATTGAGAAGCCTTTAAATAAATACATATTGAAGGATATGGATTCAAATTGGAATTAAATTTTAATTAATAAAAAGTATATCATGATACAATACCTTAAATAGTAACTACATGAACCATAGAAATGGAATTATGTGCATAATATAAAATATTTCTTAAAGAGAGGAATTTTGAGATGAAAACCCTTACAACCTTTGTAGTTTTTGAATTAAAACACCATGATGGATAGAAAATTAAATATAATATTTAATATCATGAAATATGATATAATATTGATATTAAAATGGTAATTTTTCATAATTTACACCATTTTAAATAAAATATGGTGTATAATATAAACTTGTCTCAAGGGATTCAAATTTGAGACAACGAATCCCTTACGGCTTGTGGATATTTTAAATAAAAATCTATTGAAATAGAGAGGTTTCAATTAGAATTAAATTAACATTAATAAAATTTATTTTGTAATAAAATATCTTAAATAAACTATATTTATTCCACATAAATGAAATTAGGTACATAATGCAGAACATGTCACAAAGAGAGGAATTTTGAGATAAAACCCCATACATCCTTTGAATCTTTTGAATAAAAACACCATGATAGGTATAAAAATAAATATAACATTTAATATTATGAAAAATAATAGAATAATGGTAAAAAAATTTACAATGTGTTAGTATTTAAACCATTTAAAAGAAAACATGGTGTATAACATAAACATGTCTCAAGGGATTCAAATTTGAGACAAAGATCCATTTACGACTTCAGGAGAATTTGAATAAAAACCTATTAAAGGAGAGATATTTAAATTATAATTTAATTAAAATTAATAAAAATTTATTTCATGTTAAAATATCTCAAATAGTAATAATATACACCACCTAAGTGGAATTTGGTACATAATACAAAACATGTCTGAAAGAGAGGAATTTCGAGACGAAAATATGTACCTTTATTAATGCTTAGTAGAATATACTCTAAACTCATATAAAAAACATAACTATCTTAATATAATATTTAATAACCATATTCATATACTTTAACCTTTCATATAATTCATTTATTATCATTTATTATGAATAAATTAGTTAGTTATCACTTATTTTTTACTATCGGGTGTTAGAACTTTCAGTTGTTCATTTCACATAAACTTCATGATGATGGGATCCATTCTCAGTAAGTGGATTAAAATTAATCATTCCCATAATTTTTTTAATTATTAATTAATTATAATTATTTTTAGATGAAATAAATGAATATGGATTTTCAAAATGAAAGTCGGGATGAACTAGTTTTCGACATGTTTAATGATCAAAATGTGATATATTAATAAATATTTTAAATATTAAAAAAATTATATAATAATTAAAAAATATTAAATATATAATTATTAAATGATTTTACCATTATATTACATCTCATAATAATTTATGAAATTATCGTTATAACATTGTTTACATAGGCAGTTAAATTGACCCAAATGATAGCATGTTATAATGATTTAATGAGTAATGGGATTTATTTAGATAATAATAATATGATATATATATATATACATACATAATATTAAAAAATAATAAAAATAATATAACCTCATTTAATCCATTTTAAGAACCATCAATGATGGGTGGTGATGAAAAATGAATTTTGTTGCTCATGTAGGTGGTAGTCTGCACATACGCATGAACTGCAATTTCTTTTTCCTTAATGGATGGGATAAATGAATACATAATGATAATATAATTAATATACAAAGATTAAATAATATAGATGATACTAATATACTAATATTATTTTTTATATAATAAATTTTAATAATTATAATTAATAAGAAAAGCTAAGAAGTTGATAATACTCACTTTAGGGACTTTAATTTTCATTGGAATTATCCTTGGAAATGAAAGAATTATGATAACTAATATAGACCATAATATTTTGAAAATGGAATAATATTATTTTATTATTAATGTGGTAGATTTTAAAGAATAAATTCTAAGGATAGGTGAGTCATGAAGTGGTGGAAGTGTTACCCTTTTATAAGTGAAGGGAATGGTAGTCTTGGAAATAACCATTACATTTTAAATAATGTAATGTTTCTATTCAAATTTAAATGGCAGAAAAATGGAAAAAACAAGGTGGGATGTGTGTGTGGGTTGATATTCTCCACATACACTCATTTTGGAGTCAACCTATAGTGTTTTTAGGCTTTTTCTTTTAATTTTTTAATTTTTACCCTAATTTATTATTACCTTGGTAATTAATTTTTTAACATTAGCAGTTAATATAAATGAGAAAAATTAATATAGGAATGTTTAAATAATTTTAAACTTGTGATTTAATTTTTTTAAATCATTTTACCAAAAAAATTAAGGGTTTGAAATGTTAATTTTAAAATAAACACACATAATGCGTAAAACAATTTTTAGGAAAAGTGTGTTATTGAGTTTGAAAAATTATGTAAAAGATACGATTATAATATATACTAATTTTATGACATAAATAGGTTTTTTATAAAACAAATATAAGGTAGGTGGATTAAAAATAAATCAAAAACTAAATTTCTCTATCAAAACACTTAATTATAAAAAAAGCTAAAAATGATTTTTATTAAAGTAACATTTCAATCTAGTTCTACAAATGTTGTACATAGGATTTAGAAGTTCAAATAATATTTTAAAATTATTAATTTTATTTAATAAATACATATTTTATTACTTAAAAGGATTTTTAATCTTCTAGTATATTCTTATATGAGGATAAAATTATAAAAATTATAATTTTTTTAAAAACCGTATTTTTTTACTAAAAAAACATTTCTTAAAAAACCTAAAATTCATAATGAGTAAATTTCGATGTAAGTAATTTAAAAATTAATTCAATTTTATCTAATTTAAATTCTATATTTTTAAATGTATCTTTTAAAATAAAATATATAATATAATAAAAATGACTTTTATTTAAAATGACATTTTCGATATTAACTCATATTAATTGTTTAACTTATAAAGGTAATAAATTTTAATATTTTATCATATTAGTGTTTAATATAGATTTATTAATAATTTTATATTAATATATTATGGATTTTTTACATTGAGTGTAGCATGTAATGTGAATATAATAATAGTTTTACAAGGTCAAGAATTTTGATTCATTACAATAAGAATTAGAAATATTTTTTCACTATCTTGTGACATTAATAGAATGTCATTTGATAAAATGTGAAACATTTACTCAGATCATAAACTCCACTAATAATTTAATAAACCTTTAACATGTTTTTTTCAATCAAAAAATTATATTCTCTCATATTCAATTTCATCCTTAAATAACTTCTAAATACCTTAAGAAATAAATTCAATCATTATTATTCTAATCCTGAATAATATAATTGAATTATTTTTACTTTTGATCATTCACAGATAGACGTTCACCAATCCCATCACATGGGGTATAATCTTTCCTAAACTCCTATTCATCAAAATAGGTGGAACTAGTCGATACATTTTTTGTGTGACTCTCTAGGCCCTTACCTTGATAGTAGTATGTAACATCCCAACCCAAACCATTGGGTCCAAGTCAGGTGCTTTGTGACTTCACGTGTGCATCCACATATGCAATAGTCCATTGACTAGAAGAGAAGATCTAATTTAGATAGCGGGGATACTATAACCTCTTTATCATGTCATTGATTATAATAATAAATAATAATAATAATAAATAATTAGATAAAAATATGGAAACTGAATAAATGACATACATAAAAAGAGCTCCCAAAGTAGAAATCTTTTCCAGAGTATAAGTAGTAGATAATAAATGAAAAGGAAATAAAAATAAATCTATGGTCCTCTATAATTTGTCATATTCTTCTCCAACACCATGCTCCACTGCTCAACCATACACCATAGGGCCCTTTCCCTTCATTGTATCTTTGGTCATAAAATCTAAAAGTACACCAAAATGACCAAGTAGGGTATGATTGAAAGACTTAGTAGGAAACAAAAAATGTGTCCTTACCATGAGTGTACAATATATATAACAGTATATATCATGAAAAAATTAAATGATCAATAAACCCACAACATATGTTGAGTCGTCATGTGAGAACAAAGCCACCACGAACCCCGACCCCACCTGCTTCAGATCATTATTAAAAAGGATGTCAAAGAATTTGTGTACATATATTAAGGTAACATATCTCACCCCAACCAATAATTGGTTTTTGTGATAATGTCTCCCCCTATTCCATGTCATCAGCTCACCCCACCCAGTTAGTGATTGTCACTGGAACACTGCATGTTATGTCAGGTCCATCCACAGCTGGCTTATCCTTTTAATCATCCATGGCCCAAGCCTATAAGAATCCATGATCGGTATCTTCCAAATAGACACTATTTATTTCACTTTATAAGGATATCCATGCCTTCCTTTAATGAATTTAGGACTGTGTCGGGTTGGGTAACCGGACACTAAACTTTTTTCCTCTAAAGGGATAGCCACACACGCCTTTAAGAATGTTAAAACCACATAACTCCCAACATCAAGGATCCACCTAAATATATCGATCCCTAAAACACAATTCCATAGGATATAAAACACACTAAAATTACATGTCATATAAAGGAATGATAAGCCACATCAAGATCAAAATCATCAGCCACACATAATCACAGGGATATAATCAAGAAATCCAACAACCACTCACGCACCCACATGAAACTCATCTCAATAATTGTTTAGTCCAACATAAAAATCACATCATGATAAACATCATATATACATTGAATATAATGGTAAGTAACCTCCTACCTAAAATTATTCAGTGTTAATAGAAATTCCATTGAAGGTTTCATCACCTGAACCACATTCGCACACCAACCATAATATGATCGCACACCAAGGAATCCTAGAACCAAAACTGGTTATTTTATTTCCAGAAAAAAATAAAATATTACATAAAATGATACTTTATCTCTTCAGGGTAATTTCCAAATTATAATTTTAGGCTAATTCATACATTAGCAATTTTCCCCTTAAGAATAATTATTTTTCTATAATTATCTTCTGATGATTTCTTATAAATTATCTATTTCTTATTATATTTTGATAATTTATTTTAAACTATCCTAAAAAATGTGAAAAAAATAAGATTAAAAAACCTTTATTCCATCAAATAAATTGTGATTTATGTTCTTCTCATCTAGAGGAACCCAACGTCACTGACGGTGCATCAATCCGATCAATATTGGAGAAGTTATCGAATAGAGAAGTTTGAAGAATAATTAAATAAAATAAAAGAATAATAGAGAGAGGGGGAGATAGGGATGAATGATATAGGGAGAGGTATTTTATATAGGAAAACAATGGAATAATGACAATATAGGACCAAAACAGGTACCTAATCCCATTTTAGGACCAAAAAATCCGAAAATGTTGATGAAGGACCGCTACTTTTATAAATTTCCTAATGAATTGAGGTCCTTGGTTGATATAATAAAAAGTTGGGACCTTAGCAGTAATTAGAGGGTTTTTTTATTCCTCCTACTTCATTCCCCCAAAAAATACCTAGGAAAACACATTTTATAAAAAAATCATTTCCTTTATTTTTTTCAAATCCTTCATTTATTAATTCATCTCTTCTCATGCCTTATGCATGAACCTTAAATCCCCCCCCCCGCCGCATTTTGTATGAAGCACCCCCATGGCCCCATTACACTTTATGATTTTTTTTAAAAACCTCTATAAAACACATTTAATCCATTCATTAAATATATATATTAAAATTCATCTATATATATATATATATATATATATATTCACACCTGCATATATATATATATACACACACACTCGCACATATATTTATACTCCCACATATATATATAACCCATATATACACACCCACACATACATATAAATATTTATCTCATATATACACACATTACACACACACACACACAAACACACACACACACACACACACACACATATATATAACCCATTCCTTCAAAATATATATATATATATAACCCATATATATAAATATTGTAATTTATGACACAAAATATTATTTTCCCAAATTTTTTAAAAAAATAATAAAAATAGTGTATTATTATTATTATTATTAAATATTATTCATAATTACCACCATAAACATGTCAACAAAAAATTCCATTAAAAGTTGATTAGTCACACAATTGCATTTATGGGTCATAAGTAATAATGTCACTATTATTACCTAACCTCCCAATAAAAATTCAACCATTGTGAAATGTCACTCAAAAATTAAGAAAATTAAAAATTATTTAATTACACATGTATATTTCCATTTTTATTTCTTTAACACAAATAATAATAATAATATAATTATTTTTACCCTTACATGCGATTTAACCAAACACCCTATGCGCACAAAGGTTATGTCATGCCTAGGGTGAAACCTGTATTCCAGACCTAACGATGGTCTCAAATTTCTCATAAAATACACCATTCAAGAGATACTTTAAATTTTTATTAAAAAATATAATTAAAATATTAAATAAATTACTCTCATTTGTAGTGTTACCAAACACATGATGCGCACAAATTTTATGACATGCCTAGGGTAAACCCCGCATCTCGAACCTAACAGTGGTCTCAGATTTCCCATAAAAGGAACCATTTAGGATATATTCCATTATTTTTGTAAAATATCACATGATTAATAATATATATTTAATATTTTTATTCTATCAGTATTGAGGATCTATGGACCCCGAAATCCCGTGCTAACTCAATGCTCAACACCAAAAATATTTCATAGAATATTTCAAAGTGTTAATGTGGTTTTTATCCTTAAATAAAGCCTTTAAATCATTTATTAAATGAATTTTATTAAAAAAATTACATTTCACATAAAAATACACATAAATTATTAATAGAGGTTTTATTGTAATTAAAAATTTAGCATATTACAATTCTTCCCCTCTATCGACTTCTCATCCTTAAGAAGTAACTCTTGGAATATTTTTTGAATAACTCATGTCACTGAGATCAAATATCAAACTCCGGATCTCACATATCTATAACAGGAAGAATATTATGAACATAAATAGATCTTATCCATTCTATGGTATCACACAAGGTTCTCCTAGAAGTATTCTCATAACCCAAGTTATACCCCTCCTAGAATTAACCCTAGTCTTCATACCTGCATGTTACTCATAGTTATCATATATATACTAACACAATACCATGATTAGTTCTTAATAATTAATGACAATAAAGATATATCATAATAGCATGGAAACACAAATATATCACACAATCATAGAAACTATCCTGAAAAAATAGCCCAAATCAAGGCATTTAATTAAAGAACTACTATACAACATAAAAATCATATACATGACATGTAAAATTACGTGTCTAGTCATGATGCATGAACACACCCTAAATATCATAAATCACATATCAAAATCATGTACATCACCCAACGTGGATTTAATCAATAATAACATCAAACATAATTTCAACCTACTTTATGGAAACTTGGAGATCCACTATGAAGTGCTGGTTAGGCACTATCATAGTTCCCCTGCCCAAGTCCCAACCATCATATCTCATGACTAACCTATCCCAAACTAAGGAAAAGAGAAGGAAAAAATAGTTAATATTGATGCTCTGATACCATTTTATAACATTTCAAACCAAACCATCAAGTCTGATCCAAGTGTTATGTGACCTCATGCATGCCTCCCAGTATGCAAGAGGCTGTCGACTAGTAGTGAGGGTCTAAGTCTGAAAGTGGGGATATTATACCCTCTGTATAATTTCATCAAGAAGAATAATAAATAACCAGAGTAAAAATGTGGAAAATAAATAAATGACATAAATTAAAAGATATCCCAAGGTGGTAAGACTGTACAGGGTATACACAGTAGATAAAAAATGAAATATAAATAAACAAACATTTTCAATCCTTCATAGACTCTCTCGGTCTTCTCCAGCTCCATGATCTACTGATCATCCATCCACCATAAGTCCCTTTACCTTCATAAGTTCTCTAGTAATAAAATTTATAAGCACATGAAAATGATCGAGTAGGATGTGTGCACAAGAATCAGTACAACACCACCAATGAATCCTTACCATAAGTGCGCAATATATATAATAGTTTATATAATAACATAAGTAAAATCTCAATAAAAAAACATATGTCGAGTTATCATTCCCTAACCAAGCTATCACAAACCATAGCCCCATCTTCTTTCACTCATTACTAGAAATTATGTGAATGAAGTCATGTACATCCATCAAGGTACACTATTATAGAATTTAATTTTAAAAGTGCTAGAAAAATTCTTTATCAGTGCTAAAAAATAATTTTTTATCTAAGTTCCATTAAAATAGGGTCACTTCTACCAGTGCTAGAAAAGTGATAATAAAGGGTGACCTTTATCAGTGCTAAAAAAATGTTGATAAAGTTGGTCCTTTATTAGTACTAAAAAAATCACTAATAAAGGTCTTAATACTGCAGTGTACTGTTAAAATTACAGCACACTGTAGAAGAAAATCACCTGTATATGGAAAATTCATAATTTAATTTATAATAAAAATTACATAAAAATACAAGAAAAAATTACTATATTATATAAATTTAAAACATTATTTGTACAATTACATTAGCAATCACTATCATAAACTTTCAAAAACACCAATGGTTTCATTATCTTTGGCACTCAACCCCCTCTCAAAAAAAACCATATCATGGTATCAGTTTCCAAATAAACCACCACAACTCAAGGAAAATAATCCACCTATTTAGGAAAAAAATTCTTATGTTATTAATAATATAAATTAATTAATTAAATATAAATATGAAATAATACATTAATAAAATATCAATTTTAAATAAAAGGACACACATGGAGTCATACCAGTCACATCGTGCATCGGATTGATGTGTGAATTATTCATACACATAAAAATGACTTAATTATAGTTCTTAAAAAGTATAAAGACAATATAATTTTGTTTGATTAGTTTTGAGTATATCACATGTATTTTTTACTAAAATTTCAATTTAAACTAAAAACATGGATTTTGAGTCATACCTATCACATCGTGTGCCATTTTGATGTGGTACTGATTCCTACAAATCACAAATTACTTACGAATCATTTTCTTAGATTATCAAGACAATTTGAGCATGTTTTCTTGGTTTTCGGTGAGTGACATGTGTCTTGAACTAAATTGTCAATTTTAAACTAATAAGAAACATTTGGAGTCATATCGAACACACCGTGTATTGGATTGATCTACTGTTGATTCCTATATATCAAAAATTACTTATGAATTATTTTCCTAAAGTATCAAAACAATATGAATTCATTTTCTTAGATTTGATTATGTGATGTTTGTTTTGAACTAAAATTCCAATTTTAAATAAAAATACATACTTAGAGTCATCCTGATCACATCGTGCGTCAGATTAGCATGTGGCTGATTCTTAAATTTCAAAAATGACTAAGGATCATTTTCCTAAAGTATCAATTAAATCCAAAAAAAATCTCTGGATTGAGTATGTCACGTGTATTTTTTACTAAAATGTCAATTTAAACTAAAAACACGTACTTTGAGTCATATCGATCCCATAGTTTTTCAATTTTATGACAGAGTGATTCCTACCCATAAAAATGACTTATGAACCATTTTCCTATACTATAAATGAAATATGAATGTGTTTTCTTAGTTTTTAGTGAGTGACACATGTTTTGAACTAAATTATCAATTTTAAACAGATAATAGAAAATTTGAGTCATATTAGGAACACCGTGTATCAGATTGATATGTGACTGATTCATAAACAACATAAATGACTTATGGATAATTATTATAAATTATTAAAAAAATCTGAATGTGTTTTCTCACTTTTTAGTATGTGATGTGTGTTTTGAAATAAAATGTAAATTTTAAATAAAAATATGCACTTAGAGTCATACTGATCACACTGTGGGGAAGATTGAGGTGAAGGTGATTCTTACATGTTAAAAATTACTTATGGATAATTTTCATGAAGTATAAAAATAATAAAAATTCATTTTATCAGTTTTGAGTATGTGACATGTGTTTTGAACTAAAATGTCAATTTCAAATAAAAACACACTTAGAGTCATACCAATCACATTGTGCATCGGATTGAGGTGGGTATGATTCCTATACATCACAAATGACTTATGGATCATTTTTATAAAGTATAAAAACAATAAAAATGTGTTTTATTAGTTTTGAGTATGACATGCGTCTTTTTCTAAAATGTCAATTTAAACAGAAAACATGTACTTTGAGTCATACAAGTTATATCATTTTTCAATTTTATGTGAGACTAATCCCTACACATCAAAAATGAATTATGAATCCTTTTCCTAAAGTATCAAGACAATCTAAGTGAATTTTCTAAGTTTTCAATGAGTGACATGTGTTTTTAACTAAATTATTTATTTTAAACTGATAACAAACACTTTGAGTCATATTGAGAACACCATGTATCAGATTGAGGTGAGGTTGATTCCTATATGGCCCAAATGAATTATAAATCATTTTACTAAAGTATCAAAAAAATATGAATATGTTTTCTTGGTTTTGAGTATGTGACATGTGTTTTAAACTAAAATATCAATTTAAAATAAAAATACACACCTAGAGTCATACTGATCACATATTGCATTGGATTGATGTGCAAATAATTTCTACATATCACAAATGGATTAGGGATAATTTTAATAATGTTTCAAGACAATCCAATTTTTAATCAGTTTTAAGTATGCCGCATATCTTTTTAACTAAAAAATCAATTTAAAATGAAAACACACACTTTGAGTCATATTGGTCACATCATGTGTCGGTTTGATGTGATATTGATTCCTACACATTAAAAATTACTTATGAATCATTTTTATAAAGTATAAAGACATTCCAAATTTTTTTTTTGTGTTTTCAGTGAGTGACACATGTTTTGAGCTAAATTGTTAATTTTAAACTGATAATGCACACTTTGACTCATACTGGGTACACTGTGTATCGGATTGAGGTGAGGTTAATTCCTATATGTCACAATTGACTTATCAATAATTTTACTAAAATATTAAAACATTATGAATTTATTTTTCTCAGTTTTGAGTATGTGATGTATGTTTTGTACTAAAATGTCAATTTGAAATAAAAAAGAAACACTTAGAGTCATTCCAGTCACGTCGTTCATCGGATTATGTTGTAGCAGATTCCTACACATAAAAATTGAATTATGGATCCTTTTACTATAGTATAAAAAAATATGAATGTGTTTTCTTATTTTTTTTAATATGTGATGTGTGTTTTGAACTAAAATGTAGATTTTAAATAAAAAACACACTTTGAGTCATATCGGTCACATTGTGTGTTGGATTAAGGTGAGACTAATTCTTATACATCACAAATGACTTATGGACTATTTTCCTAAAATATCAAAACAATATAAATGTGTTTTATTATTTTTGAGTATGTCATGTGTCTTTTTTACTAAAATTTCAATTTAAACCGAAAACAAAAACTTTGAGTCATATCAATCACATTGTGTGTCAGTTTGACATGAGACTAATCCATACACATAAAAAATGACTTATGAAAAAAATTTATAAAGTATCAAGATAATCCAATCATTGTTTCTCAATTTTCAATGAGTGGAACATGTTTTGAACTAAATTGTTAATTTTAAACTAATAATGGACACTTTGAGACATATCGGGCACACCGTGTATCAGATTGAGATGTGGATGATTCCTACATGTCACAAATGATTTATGGATCATTGTACTAAAGTATCAATATAGTCTGAATTTTTTTATTAGTTTTGAGTATGTGATATTTTTTTTGATATAAAATGTAAATTTTAAACTAAAAATATGAACTTTAAGTCATACTATATATTCCATGTACAGGATTGAGGTTTGTTTGATTCATATATTTTAGAAATGAATTATGGATAATTTTACTAAAGTATCAAAACAATATGAATGTTTTTTATTAGTTTTGAGTGTGTGATGTGTGTTTTGAACTAAAATTTAAATGATAAACTAAAAAATACACTTATAATCATACCAAGTGCAATGTGTATCAGATTTAGGTACAACTAATTGATGTGTGGTTGATTCCTACACCATTCAAGACAAAGTTCATGAATGATATTTTGGGAAGTCATAATTTTCCATTCAACTGTTGCAAAATACCTTGGTAAATGCATCCTTATTATTCACTTCACATTTTGGGAAGCATGTGGTTTCCTATTCCATCCAAAAGGAACATGTTCTCTCTTTTCTATCTTGTTGAAGATAGTTAAAAGTAAAGTATGACTTCCCAAAATATTTTTTAAAAAAAATAAATAAGTATCAGATAAAAATGATAAGGAAATTAAATTTAAAAAAGTAGATAAAATAATGTAAAACTTAACAAAATAAGTAGTAAAAAATCACATTTTCATGATGTATGTATACATTCTTGACCCATTTCCCTATCTTAGTTATTTTAATTTCATCCTCAAATTCCAATATCTTATGAGCATGAGTGTCTTTGAACATGTTACTAGCTCTGTCATATTGGTCACACCATGTATTGGATTAAGGTGTGACTGATTCCTACATGTTACAAATGACTTATGAATCATTTTCCTAAAGTATCAAAACAATATGAATGTGTCTACTCAATTTTGAGTATATAACATCTGTTTTGAACTAAAATTTCAATTTTAAACTGATAATATAAACTTTGAGTCATACTAGCCATACCATGTATCAGATTGAGTTACAGTTGATTCCTATACATCACACCGTGACTTTTTATTATTCAATGCATTCAACATTTACATTTATCTAACAATATTTATTTTTGATGACCCAAAATGTTGAATTCATTTCAAAATAAAAAATAAAAGTGCATCATCATGAGTGCATCATCCTCATTGAGTGCATAATCATAGTACATGAGTGCATTATGAGTGTATCATACTTCTTTATGATCTCTAAAAAAATTAAACAAATAATCATCAAATAAAATGATCATGAAATTAAATTAAAAAAGTAGATAAAATAATGATAAAATTCACAAAATAATTAGTAGAAAGTAACCTATTCATGATGCATGTATACAATCTTGCACCATATATTTTTTCCATTCATTTCTAAACAAATATATTTTTTCTTTAAATATGAGTACTATCGAGAGTCCTGGTAGTACCAGAAAAATATAAATAAATAAAGGATTAGTAAACATTTTAAATGAAATTGTAATTATCATTAGAAATTCCTATTTGAGGATGCTAACATGTTGATAGAATATGATATCTACCATAAATTTTCAAACATAATAACCACAATATTTTCCATTAGTTTATTCTGGGAATTGTAGAAACATTAAGAAAAATAAGTAATTTGTTTTGATATATTTTTTGATAGTCGAATATTATTATATATACCCTAATACTTTTTCATTTGTATAAGTTGATGGGATTTTTGTGCTTATGGACTTTCCTCATTCCATGATTTTGATGATGCTTAAACACCACCCAATCATAACATAATTTTCATTAAAACATAATATAAAATGTATAACTTGGAGTTAATTTGTAACATTTTTCATATAGTGTATTAAAAATTAATAAATTTCATCATGTGAAGTTTGTTTGTTGGTTATCCATGAATTAAATTCAGAAAATAAATCTTTGGAATAACCAAATTGACTTTAATGAGTAACCAATACTATCTAAAAAAAGGAATAAGTAATGAAATGAATGAAAATATATTTGATATGATTAAATTATAGAGTTTTACCCCTAAATTGTGAGTATTAAGAGGATTCTGTCATTTTTAATTTTTATTTCAAAAATTGTATCCAGTTTGTCTACTATTACTCTATATTACCTTGGTTCTAATGAGAATAGTTGTGTAGAAGTGATGTGGGGACTAATGAGTCTAAATTTATATTTATAGGGTTTTCCCTTCAAATATTATTGATATATAAACCTACAAAAATTATT
This sequence comes from Viscum album, assembly GCA_963277665.1. Taxonomy (NCBI): domain Eukaryota; kingdom Viridiplantae; phylum Streptophyta; class Magnoliopsida; order Santalales; family Viscaceae; genus Viscum; species Viscum album. The sequence continues at coordinate 1,999,839,514 of OY728151.1, forward strand.
AATAGTATTTATTCATAATTAACATAGTGGACCAGCTATTGGACAAAAAAATCATGAAAGAAACCCTCATGTATAAATTTAAAACTAATACTCCTAGCCATTAATTCTTGAGGATTTCATTTACATTTTCAAGACCAATATAGTCTATAATGTCCTATTTGTTCATCAATCCATTAAAATCAATTGTGTTCGTATAACCACTTGTTAACATTATATCTATATGAACCTTTAATGTTAGTAAATGTGGATATTGAATGGGTGGGTAATGGTACTTGTGAAGATTTTTTCAATTGGTTAGTTGATCCTTTAGATCATTTTGATTTGAACTTCCATTTAACCCTATTACATTTGTCCATATTTAATAACATTCATTAGTTTAGGACATTTTTCATTAATTGTTAAAGGTTTTACATGGAAAATATATTGGAAATGAATACCTCCTTTTCTACATGTATTTTTACAAGATCTAATGGTCATGCTATGAAAGTTCCAATATCTTTCTAGACTTTATGAATATCTATATCATCAAGTATAATAGTTATCTTGGAACTTAGCTCATGAAATACGTGAATCCCCACTCTCACATGACCTGTTGAAAGTTGTTTGTTGTGTAGAATATCTCCTTGGATATTATTCATTGTACCCCTCACAATAAGGAGATGAGTGGGTGTTGATAAATATGAATCACAATAATTTTCACCTTGTAGAATATTAGTATATTAAAGGTATTAGGGTCTTTCAGATTCACATTTTATAGAAAAACTTATGACAATATTTATTACCTCTTCTAAGATATCCCTTCTAGGGGAATTTCTCACCTTAAAGCTGGGGATGGGTGGGTGGATCTTTATGTAGTGGTTTTTCTTATGTCGTTTCTTCTATTTGAATCCTACCCATAACATTAAAAAAAACTAATTTCCAATTAAATATTTCTTATAGATCATCTAATCATTCCTACAACTCTTCTATTTTCTTATCTTTATCCCCCTGTTCATTTATTTTCTCAAAATATGTTTGGGGTGACACCCCAAAACCTATACCTCTGACATGGTCATATTGTTCTATTCAATTTGAGGCCACTGATAGTATATGTTCATTGGGTATGGATGATGATGGTTCTTATGTCTATGTCAGATAAAAAAATATAGTACAATAAGTCATCATTGTTATGTAATACCGATTTAAATAAAAAAATTGTACTTAAACATTATTCCCATGCTTTTTGTGCATTTTCAAGTATTAGTATCCTGTATTTATTTACATGTGCCTTCTTCCATAATACATGATGTGGGATGGAAGTGGATTTGGATTTTTATTCATAAATCTACATGTAAAAAAAGGAACATAATTATGTTATTTCTTCATGTCACATAAAATTATTATTGTGGATTTTAAATACATACCATTTTTTTTCAAGTGAAGCATATGCCGTCCTTGCTTTATGGTAGGGGTACATTGATTTTGTTGTATGTTTCTTATTTTAAACACTCATTTTCTATTTCATAAATTAAAAATTCTTAATAAAAGTGATTAATACATGTGTTCTCAAGAAATTTATTACCAGTAACAATGTACATGAAAAGATGTATCCTCATGAAGACTAATAAACACATCCCACACTTGTTTTTTTATCAGGTGTGCATACATATATGGTGGGTGAAAGTTTATTTTACCTTCAGCATAATTGATATGATACTTCTTAATAATTATTTTTATGTATCTATGTTCATTTATAGTGAGAATTAATACAAATTTAATTTGGGATTCATCTACTATAAATGCACTATTTAAGGGATAATGATGAGTAAATCAGCATTTAATTATTTTTTTAGTAAAATAAATAAAGTATATCATAATGTTACCCTAATATCTTCCCAAATTAGTGTCTTAAGCATGGTAACAACATTGTTCCATGAATCTATATCAATCATCATGCATATTCAAGTCGTGATCCCAATGTTACTACTAAACAAATCCTTTTTGAGGTTAACTGGTTGGTTGTGTGCATTCCATCCAACCTGGAATTTTATGTCTTTGTTTCTCACCTTAATAATTTTTTCTTACACTGTCATGATATGGTGATCCTTTTTTTTATAGGACAAAGTTTTTTTACCATCTATCATTCCCTCAGCTTCAACATCATTAATATATTGTTCCTCTGGATTTGTAGCATCATCATGTGTAGAAAGTTGTTGTTCCTCTGAATTGGGAGCATTGAGAAACTTGTTGTTCCTTGGGATTGGAATCATCAACATGTGCATAAGTAATTATCTATATAAGTGGTTAAAAATTTAATTTAGATTTTTTAAATACAGTAGTGAAGGGATAATAATGTGAGGTAACACAATTTATATTGCAAAAAATATATAACCTGATTATTGAACTCCCTTTTTAAAAATTTTGAAGATATTTGACCCCTCTATCGACTATCTAAATCCCATAATTATGGTTTTCTATAACATACAAGACCTTATCTAAATTGGAAATACTTTGAAAGTCTTATAACATCTTAATGAAAGGTTCAACCTCGGTTGAATTGACATCTGACCCTTCAGTTTTTTTGGTCGATAATAGAACAATTGAACATATTGAGAACATAAAATACTTGTATGACATGTGATGTTATTATAAATGGTTCACCTTTTTAACCTTCCTTAATAAAATCCAATTTCATGAATCTCAATTTATCTATTTTAACTACACACTTGTTATCAACCCACTTGAATTTAAAAATTATCACTTGGAATGTTGTATAATCCAACTCCCATATTTTTTTGATGATTCCAAAGTATGAATTATTCGTATAAATTGTATTTTTATCCTTGGTATCAGATACATGCATCACTTCATCCATAAGTGTAATTCCACTATTTTTAATGGTATTTCATTCATCACATTCATTTTTATAGAACATATTACCATTAATTACATAACCATTATAAGATAATATATGAACACTTGGTCTTATGGCTAGCCATAAAATTTGTTCTGAAATTGAATATAGATTTTCATTTGAAACCTTAAACATATAGTCTCAAAACCATCCTATAAATTATTGATTATGCGTATTTGATATCCATATTTTATCTCTTGATGGATTCAAATTCCTAAGAATTACTTTGTGGGTTTCAATATATAGAACAACCTCTAAATTTTTATACAAAACATAAAGGTGAGACTAATCCTTCTCTGTAATATTAATTGTGACAACATCTATTCTGGAAATTCCTTCACCCATAAGCCACCCGGTGTGATGATATTTTAGTAGACCAATAATTTCCACATCAGACAAGTAGTCGGTAAATAATTAAATGGCTTCCTCAACAACACATCACTCCACGATACAAAATTCTGTATGAATTTGATGTTGGACATACCCTTCTAAAATATTCATATATTGTTCAATGGGGAATATCCATCTAAAATGTACAAGATCACATAGTTGAATCTCTCCTACCAAGTAAAACATAAAGTGTACCATTATATTAAAAAATTTTGGTGGGAATAACATCTCCAATTCACATAATATAACATTAATTTCCTTTTACATATTTGTAAATTTATCCAGGTCTATAACTTTATTGTATAAATCTTTGAAAAAGAAACAAAGCTTCGTTTATAAAAATATAACGTAAAGATACAGGCATTAGATCTTTCATCAAAACATGACAGTCATGTGATTTTGTAAACTTTAACTTTAAACCAGTCATTAACATGATATTATTAATTTTTGTTGAATACCTATCTAGAACATTTACATCATTCAAGTAATTATAAAATTGATATCTCTCTTTCATGGAAAGAGTGTCAGTATCCAGAGGAATAAAAGTATATTTTTTACTCTTCACAGGCACCAACACTTCCTATATACCCATGTCAATCATTTCCAACATAGCCCTAATTCCATTCATTGATTTTTTGGGTGAATTTATTAACGTGTCAATGAAACTACCACATTAAATTTTTCCACATGCATAACATTAAGAAAAATCCTAATGTACAAAAAAATTCCAATATGTTAATTCAAAAAAACTAATCACTTTTTTCAACTAGTTTTTATAAGGTTTTTTGAAAAAGATTTACCAAAATTAGTGTCTATATCTTTTACTTTATCAAACATTTTATCACCTACTAGTGTAGATGGTGTTGTATGTTCTATTTAAACCTAATTGAATGTGTACCTTTTTCACAAATGGGACACCCTTGAGTTCCTTTAATTCTATATCCTAATAAATTTTCATAAGCAGGAAATTCATTTATAATACTATACAATATGGCTCTCAATTTGAAATCTTTATTTATGTAAGAATCATACATCATAACACCTAAATCCCATAATAATTTTAAATATTCAATCAATGTATCCAAATAAAAAAATATCATTACCCAGTTTTTTTGTACTGATATAAGTAGAGATAACATAATATATTTTCATTTCATGCATAACCACTATGGGAAGATATAATTTACCAACATAAACAGCCATTTACATTGATATATTCTTTGAAAACTAATAGGATTCACTCTATCTATATATAGTGCAAGAAAAAGGTTTCTCATCTCATTTCTAAGTTCATTATGCTTGTGATCAATTCTCTTTCACTGAGGATATTATATCGAGTGATTAAGTTTCCCATCTTTATTTCTTGTATATGCATGACACATATATTTTCTTATAGTATCCTCACTTTCATATAGGTTTATAAACCTTGGAATGATTTTAAAGTACCATACAAAATTAGTAGGACCTAATTCATCTTTCTTGTATCAATAAGAACCACACTTTGGGAAATTTTAATTGATTTTTGGTCATTTTATAGTAGTATAAATTAATTTAGATAGGAATTTACTCTTTTAGAGGTTATGCACATTGAACTTAGCATTTGTTTAGTGTCATATGTTTAGTAAGGTACCTCATTATCTTCTAGGAGAATATCATTCAAGAGAGCCGGTAGTTTAGTAAAACTGGTGTCACTCCATCCATTTCCAGATTTTAAATTATATATCTTTAGTGTGGGTGAAAATGGTGTACATTTAGTACAAAAATAATACAATTGAGTATTTTCACAACTCTTTAACTTTTCAAACAATTTTGGATAATCACGAAGTTCATCTTCAAGTGACATTGTCATTTTCTCGTTATGAGATTCATCATTGTTCACGCCTATAATCACATCCTTGATATGGTATTCATCATTTTTTACACTTGTAATAATATAAAAAGATCCATAAAATTAAGTATTATCCTAGTCACTAGTTACATTCAATTTTTCTACATTTTTAGTCCAATATTTATGACTTTGACATATTCTATGGTAGATCAAGTGTTCTTTCAACTCCTCTAGACTAATTAGTTGTGAATAAAAATTGCATAAACATAAAAAAGGATTTGATAAGGGTCATATGAATAATATTTGTAAAACTTGATGAACTCTTTCACCCCATCCTCTTACATTTTTTTCATACGATTGGTATCCATCCATTTTTTATTCATATCCATCCTATTTGATTCAGTAATATTAATATTTAAAAAAAATAAGTATACATAAATTATAAGCTTGGAACCCATAAAAGGATATTATTAAACAATAATTTAAGATACATGAAGTCATTTTTCTAAGATAATAAGATCTGAATGATTGGGAATTCATATTGTTTTGTAGTGGTGGAAATCATTAAAGGAAACAAGTGTGTTCTATTTATAAAGTTACAAAGAATCTAATTAAATTTTCATCTATTTCAAAGAAGAGATATATTATGTAGGATTAATTAAATGATATATCATATTACTAAATATACATAAAAATCTAGAAAAATGAATGATCACTTTAAAACAACAAGAGGGAGGAGTTGGTGTTTATTCATTTCTTCACTAGGTACATGGCAGGCCAGGTGGTGTTTCAGTGAAAAGATTCTTAGGATCTAAGTTAATCTTTTATCAAATGATGAAAACATTTATAGGGAATAATCAAATGGTCTTGAAAACCCAATGTTTTATGAAACACTTGAATTTGAATCAAATGAACTTAAAGTCTTGATTTTGGGTTCCCATATTTCATTCCCATTTCAAACAGTTCACATTTTATCAAAGGGGCCTTTCAAAAACTCATGCCAAGAAATTAAATTCATTTATTTAAATAGGTTGATACCAATACCCCTTTTATTAGAAAATTAAACACCGCATTCCACTTTAAATAATTTCATTTCTTAAATCAAAGTAAAAAAAAATTAAACATCCCAAGAGGAATAAAAAAACAACTACTATCATCATAACAAGGATTTAAACAATTAAATAAAATTTTATAAAACATGGTATGAAAGTAAAACAAGATAACCATGGAATTTTAATTTGAAAAAAAATTCCAACTTTTAAAAATACCATTTGATGAATCCCATTTTTAATAATAGAATTTAAAAAACAAATTTTAGAATATAGAATTTGAGTTCCTGAACCACTCTTTATCCTTACACATGTATGCATTTTTAAATATAGATACCACTCATCCTAATGCACATTTTCACACATCATTGTGTGAAGATATAAAATAATTTATCTATATTTATATATATATTCTTCATTTAATTCCTTTATTAACAAGAAATGAAAACAAATTATTCTTATTCAGCTTGGTAAAGCACTGTATAAATAAATTATCAATTTCTTGAACTACAAAATATTTTGAGCCTACATAAAGAACCTTTAAATGAATTAAAGTACCATTATTAATTGTTAGAGAATGAAGAACAATATCAAGAAGATAAACCAGTGTTAAATACTCACCATGTAGTGTAGTAGGTTGGAGTTCAAAAATAGTGGAGGAGTTGAGCATCGAAATGCTCATTGTGTTGGATTGATTTTGTTAGCTATGTTGGCATTGGACCGATGACATATATTGTGTCAACATGGTCATACTACATTGGTGGTAATTTAAGATATTTAGGTTTGTGATGTAATATAAACTTCTGATGGCATGCAAGCAATTGACGCCATCCATGTTCTGGTTATATCGTAACATTAAGTTCTTTTGTATGTCATAGTTCATTTTGTATCCATAATACATGTGCATAAACCATGTGTTCATGTCATATCACATGTGTAAAATATATAACAAATAATTTTACATAAAAAATATATATAATAAGAATGTTAAAAAATATAAAAACTTATTAATTTCATAACAAGATAAAATTATTTAGAACAAACTTAAAACAAAAAATAAAGTATATAAATAAAGAGTATGTGTATAAGTATAAAAAGTATCATAAAATAATTTTTATCAAACACTCTAAATATAACAAATTTTAACAAATCATACAAACAAATTAAACCCATTTCATAATTCTTATAAAATTTATAAACAAATCAGGAGATATTAAAATGATTCGGGTTCTTTTGTTTGGTAATGGAAGTAAATGGGTAGAATTGTTTGATTTTAATCCATGGGAGTGGGATGTATACTTAGAACTTGTATTAAATTACCATTTGTGCACCAAAAAAACATTTTCTACTTATCATTTGTAGTCACCACCTTACATGATAAGTTGGCAGGGTTTTTACAGTGCATAGTTAGGAGCTCCATGAAATCAGAGTTAGAAATAATGATGAATGAGTGAAATGAATGTGAAGGAGAGGGAGAGGGTGAACCAACAATAGATTTAGAAATGGAGATTGGGTAGAGAATCAGCGAGGTAGATCGAGGAAAAATAATATTTCTCATGCGTGTCGTTTAAACCATTTGGGAAAATTAAAAACAAACAAAGATGTTTGAGGGGGAGCGATGGGTCATAAGTGATCACATACCTTAGCTTTTGAAGGTTTCTATTCACCCAAGATGATTGAGGGAGAGTAGCGACAGAGATTCGGTTCTATGAAATCTTAAATGGTACGAGCGAGGAGAACTCTGTTAGGGTTCTATTTAAAATATTGGGAAGGGTTTTACCGGTGCTTTTAAAAAAGAAATGATAAAGAGTGTTTTTATCAGCGCTAAAATAATAAGCGCTCATAAAACTAATCGTTGTCAGTGATAACAAAGCACCAATAAAGACCTAATTTTAATAATATAATTAAAAATTTTAAATGTATATAATTATAAATAAATATAAATGTGTATAATTCTAAATAAATACTTAAAAATTGTAAATATGTATTTATAAATATAATTATAAAAAAAATAATTATTTATATAAATAAAAATATATTAAAATAATTGTAAAAATATATTTGTAAATATAAATATGGATATATTTTTATAATTATAATTATAAGTAAATATATTTCTAATTATAATTATAAATAAATATATTTATAAATATTTGTATATAATTATAAATATAATTATATATATTTATTAATATTTAAATATATATATTATAAATATAATATATATATTTATTATTTAAATATATTTATTCTAATTTTATAATTATTTAATTATATATTTGTTTATTTATAATTAAACCAGAAAGGTTCAGATACCGAATGTACTCGACCCTAAATTTTTTTAATGAAAATATAGGAACCAATCATCATGGGGCACAAAAGGCACCACCAAACCAAGAAAGTGGCAAAAGAATGCCACCCAAAAACACACATTATGACCCTAAGATCTAAACCTCATTTCTTGTAGACCCACGTTTTGTTAGGCCTGAAATCCCACATCATAAAGGCCCAAAAAATAGTTGTGAACCACAAAGACCTTTCACACCTAGCCGTAATGATGAGGTTGTACAATAAAAATCCACCCAAGGTCATCATATTGGATGAAACTCAATATTCACCTAGGATGTCATTGTGACCTTCAGCGTATTGCTCATTCAATCATGGTCGTTCTTGATGCATGTCGCCAAAGATGTCCACCAACAAGACATCAGCGGGAGTTCACACTGTTGGCATCTAATACCAATGACACCCTGTGGTACCCAAGGACGTCACACATGGTGGTGTCCTATACCACCACCAATTATTCCACAGAATCCAGCGTTAGTCATACATCCAGAAAAAATTGACCAAAACAAATTAACACAAAAGCTCAAAAACCCATGGTGGCTAAGCTTTAGGCCCATCGCAATTCAAGACCCTATAACCATCCCACCAAAATGCTGATAGTTGTCACCATACTTGTCACAATCAAAGGATGCACCCCAAAACTCATCCTCCAGAGTCCTGTGATGCATCCAAAAATTATCGGTTGTCTACATCCGCACATCATAATCAGAGGTTGAATCCCACACCCAGACAGCCAGAATACGTATCCCTCAATCGTTGTTGTCTGCATCCCGACATCATCATCCTCATCGTCGGTACTCCTCCTAAGGGTCGAGATCCCATCGTCCTACACAATCACTGGCCACCGAGATCTCTTGCTGCTGGTATCCCAAACCATTTGTCTTCTTGCTCCCCACATCATGAGGAAAAACTCCCCACACTGACGACCTTGCCGGATTTCACCTAAACACCACCCCCATGTGCTCTTCCATCCCTGCACCAAGTTCATCCCCAAAACGCACCCAATCTCCATCCCCAAAGTAGGGCGAGGCTCCCTGCTTCCATGGATCTCTGACATCCACCCCTCGATCTATCATCACCAACCCCAATCGTTGTCATCAGAAACCCAAACCCTCCAAAAAATATCACTTCACTCGAGGTACAATCGTTGACAACCTAGGTCTGAGATGTGTCATGGGGTCACCATTGAAGTCATCCCATGTCCCAAGGTCCTCTCATCCCCCCTGTGTCTTAATGTTATCACAAAAAGCCCAAGTTCGGTGACAGAAAGATAAAAAATAATGTCTATTGAAAGCCCCTAAACACCATACCCACCATCAGAAGGCCCCATCATCATCAAAATTCAGCATCCAAATTCAATGACAGACAACACTCCTTGTTTTCACTACAGTGTTCTGTTGTCATCCCTATCGTCAATAAAGGTATCCATCACAAGGTCCACCTCTGGGTGGCACCCCCTTCTTCTAATCCTTAAGCAGTGGGCCTTTGGGATATGTTATGGGCTTCATTCCCACTGGGACTTCAGGCCATGTACTGAATAAATAAGGCTTTATGGGTGGGTTATACCTTGAAGGGGCTATAGCCTACCTTTTTTGCCTTTGTGTGGTGTGTGTGTGTGTAATGTAATTGTACCCTCAAGAACCTAATATATATATATATATATTTATTTATTTAAATATATATATATTAATATAATTATATATATTTATATAATTATATATATTTATTAATATATACTCAAAAGTCTCAGTCATGGTTTTGGAGACCAAACCCATGTCTCCAATATTTATTAAGAGTAAATACATACAAGAAAAAAGAGGAGCAAGTCAAACACGACATAATATGCCCACATCAAAATGAAATAAATCAAAAGAAAACAAACCATTTAATTTGTTCTAGATCCCAAATTCCTTAGGAATCTTCCTCTTACTTTTGGGTGTTGACCTCGTTGTCATGTCTTGGCCCTTTGAGGAAAATTGAATTCATCGTCTAATGACTAGTCAGATGATCCCACTAGAGTGGAGAAGGTTCTGAACTTCCAAGATAAATCCCTAAAATCCATTTCTGGGTAGGCACACAGTCCATCTTCAAAATTAGCAGATAACAGCTTCTGCTCTGCTACATAGTCATTAAAAGCAAAGACATTGTGTTCCATCATAGAAAATGTAGTATCAAGCTAAAAAAATAATATTTTTTCACTTCCTTACTGATTCTGACAATGGGCCTTTCACCTTCCAGGTTTTCTAGAGGTTTGATACTCGAGTTGTTTTCCTGTGTTGTAACACACTCCTCATGTGAGGCCCTGCCAAAAGCAATATATGCATTTTTCATAAAATCAAAAAAATGAGGTGGATATGAACACTTATCGCCCTCAAGACAATCACTCTTTCAATTTCCATCCTGTAGTTGAATCATAGAATTAGTAGCCTACATAGCCTGCAACTATGAAAATTGTAATTTGAATTTACAAGGGATAACCAATTGGAATCTCTCATCATCCACCACTTCTTTTTTACCTTTGGATAGGGACCCTTTCATACCCACATCTACTGAATATCCCTGACCATAAAGTTGATCGTGAGTAGAATCCTCGGGGAAAGAGAGAGCATCCCCTACTAGAGCTTTTAGTGACATCATATTTAAGGCCATGGGAACTGGTGGATAGCCCTTACCAGTAGATGATGTATGAACACTTCTGGCCTCCAACATGGGCACCTGAATTTTTTTCACATTTTTAATCTTCCCTATGGATTCATCATTTAATTTTTGTTTACCTTTATGGTCCCCAGGAACAATAATTTATTCTTCCATAATTTTTCGGTCAGAAAAGTCCTGAATGGAAGCTTCATCAGGAGATTTATCACCTATTGAGTCTTCAACCAGTCTAGCATCCATATCCAATGCTCATTTTCAAGGCTGGGTAGTGTCAGTAGAAAAAGGCTTTGTTATCTTCTAAATTTTTTATGGGGGACCCAATAGATGAAATGTTCATGTCTTTATAATAAGGTATGTTCCTTATACCCATGGATGTAGCCAAATTCCCATCACTTTCAGGAGGGTAAATCTCCCCATTAGTGTGAACAGAGGCTTCCTCGGCATTGTCAGCCCAAGTCATACTCTTCATATGCTCATATGGACCCAAAACTAAAGTCCCTATATCATCATTTATTAACACTTATTTTACCTTCTCATCAACAACCACTACATTTCCATCAAGATCAGAGGGAAAGATAGCCTCAACCTTCCCATTCAACAAGCTCCCAACCCTTGCAGACTTCCTTCCTCTACACTCTGACACACCTACCTGAATCTAACATTGGCATGACTAATGGATTTATAATTACAACAGAATGGAGGAAATTTCTCATATCAGATAGTTAAATAAAAATTATAATCCGCAGTGGACAACATCATATTATCAATCGGGGTTGAATTAAGATCTATTTCTACTAATAAACACGCAAAAAAACATATCATTCTTCCTCTATAGCATGATCCAATCTGATTGGAGTCCCAATCATTGAGGAAATATCAAATAAGATACAAGGATGCCACCAGACCCAGTTCATGCCATAAATATGAACCCAAACTTTGGTCCTTATGCCTAAGCGAATTGAAGCTTGGATGCCAGTTTTGAAGACACAATATACCTTTCTTGAGGAAGACAGGCCTGAGCCCCCAATCCCTACACTTAAAGTATTTTGATGGTAATAAGATGTGTAAGTAGACCTACCCAATAGGAATTCACTTACAATCATGAAATCTCCATGATATGGAGAGCCTTCGAAACCAAGTCTTCATTCTTCCATGATTTCTGTCTCGGTCGCAAAACCAATATTTTGATAAGAGAAAACTCATAAATCTTAAATCAATCAAGGATTAGATCTTGATTATCATGGATGAGGGATGAATTGACTCATTTAAAAAACATTTCAGAAACCCCCATCATTTCTAAAAGCATATAATTGATTGTTGTCACACAATTCAAAACCACAAGGAATAGACGAAGTCCCGAATCTCAGATTCTCCAAACGATGGTGCAAGTGAGACAAGGCCCTAGCACTGTCTTCTATAGCCTTTTGAGAATCGAAATTACCTTGAACAAGAAAATCTTTAGCCATTGTAGCCTGATCCGGCAGTACCACAGAGATAGAACCCTAACCACCATCAAAAATGTGAGAGAGAAGCTCCTATAAACCTAACCCCATCCTATTTATTAATATATAAATATATATAATTATAAATATAATAAATATAATAAATATAATAAATATATTTATTATTTAAATATATTTATTTTAATTTTATAATTATTTAAATATATATGTATATATTGATTTATAATTATAATTATAAATAAATATATTTATAAATATTTGTATATAATTATAAGTATATTTATATAATTACATATATTTATATATTTTTATATATATAATTATATATATTTATATAATTATATATATTTATCAATATATAATTATAAATATAATAAATATATTTATTATTTAAATATATTTATTATAGTTTTATAATTATTTAAATGTATATTTATTTATTTATGATTATAATTATAAAAAAATATATTTAAAACTATTTATATGTAATTATAAATATATTTATATAATTATATAAAATTATATGCTCAAAATGGTGTTAACCATAGATTATAGCCCATGATCCCAAAATTTATTAAGAATAAAACAAAAACAAAGTACAAAGGGAGATGGCATGTGGAAAACCACTACTACAAAGAAAAGCATATAGCTTCCCATGAAACAATAGAAGAAAATTGTTATGTGGACTGAGATCAATCACCACCCCTACCTCTTATATGATAGCCTCTCCTCCCATTTTTGGGATTTTTCCATGTCTTGTCATCATCAGCTTGAGGGTCAATGTTTTCATTCTGTGGGTGGGATCCTCAAGAGATCGAGGATCTTATTATCCAACAGGACCTGAACCCACTGATAATATCCTCATATCATATTTACTCCTTTAATTAACAGTCTTAGTGCTAGGGGATTTCCTTTCGACTCAAAACATTCCATGAGAATTGCTGAATTCCTCAAGGAAAACCTCCCTACTATTGGATCTATTTAAAATGTCAAGCACACCAAGCGAGTGATCCCTTAATTTTGATTGGATCAGGATCAAGGGAGGATCATTGGTAGGATTTACCTTCATAGTTGAAGCATCAAGTTTCCCCAACCATGAGTCTGCACCAGCTCTAAGGTCTAGATTTCTAGATTGTGAACCCTTCACATTGGTGTTAGACCCAGTTTTCTGGGCAGTTGCAAGATCCCCACCAGCACCAGCATGTGTCTTAGTTATTGCTGCTTCATGCAAAGGGGTGCGCCTCAACTTCCCCTTGTCATCAGAAGCTTCCACTCTAGTGAAAATCCTATCGGGATCCAATTCTACATGTCCAGAAGGATGAAGGTTAGAAACCAAAAGTGGCGCCTCATGGGTAACATAATTGCATGTGATACCAGCAGCTATCTTCTAGAGATCATCAACCGATTCGAGGATAACCATCACATGGACCTTAAATGAATACAATTTCCATCTAACAAAGAGATATTCTAGAGTATAATTCATGACACTTTCAACAGTTTCATAGGCATCAGCCCCTTGGATGATCTTCCTTTGTTTCCTATAATCTTTAATGGGCCTATAGACTTGTCTTCCCTAGACCTAAACTTTATAACCCCGTCTATGGTGATTTACCCTCACTGTTTTCCCTTTATTTTTAGTTGGACAGGGGAATTAATCTCTGTTGAGTCTTTCTTATTCTTGCTATTACCAGAACTGAAGAATTTGTCTTCCTATAAATTCACTAAGTCCAGGTCAAGATCACTCTATGAGGACCGCATCTCCTTATCATTAGGACCATCCTTATATTGATATGTGGATACACTGTGAACCATGTCACCATTTTTATGATATTTCATAGGCACATTCATATTGGTACCATCATTCAATCCAAAGCCCAAAGAAATCTCTCTTTATCCAGGTTTGATGGTTTCTTCAACAAGAGCCATATCCTCATCCATATCACCTCGATTGGGTTCATGCACATCCAAAGGCATGACTTTGGTCCCAATGCCTGTAAAATATTTAGCAGATAAAGGAAATTTCTTTCCAAGTTCCCTTTTAAAATTATCATCAGAATTCCCCTTCATTCCACAATTCATACAGTGTAACCCTCTTCGACATTTATCAATGGCATGCCTAATATTTCTGCATCCCATGAAAAAGTTAGGGACCTTCTCATACTCAAACCACAAATAAAATCTGAATTCCAAATAATTCAAGATAATTGTTTTGATTAAAGGAATAATAAGATCAATTTCAACTAAAACCCTTGAAAAGTGACCATGCTTATCCCTTCAGGTTTCCTTATTCATCTTGATTGGAAATCCATCAGCATAATCAATTTCTCAAAAAAATTATGGGTGCTCAAGAAATCAACTCAAGCCTTAAATCCAAATCTAGACCTATGTGGTGGATTTTTTCAGATAAATGGGGTTAAAAAGTGGGTTCTAATCTTGGATTCTAAGAATTCCAGGATAAATTTTGACAAACCCAAAACCCCGTGCTTTAGATTTAAGTACTGTAGAAGGAAAGACAATATGGAAGTAACCTTTCCACAAGAATTTCATTCTCCAATCATCAAAGCCCCAAAATTCAATTAATTTCTTCCTGAGAATAAAAAGGTTAAATCTATTATCCCTGGACTATAAATGTAGATGTGAAATAACGGAGTGATTACACCCATTGATCATGTCAGTGATAATTCCATTACTCGCTTCCAAAAAGGTTGTTTCACCTTTCTTTAAAATTCTACCACTCAAAGATTGAAGATCACGGATATCATCAAAAAATATGTGACCAAGTTCAAGAGCCCCATAAGGCTGAAAACTAGTGTCTACGGAAGGCTCAGCTGCTATCTAGACCCCTAGAATAGGAGAAATAGACTACTTCCCAATATACTTCGCAAGAGAGGCAGGAGATCTCGACTCGGGATTTCCCACCATAGCATGTGCGAAGGAGACCTTCCTACCCTTGTCACTGGAGGAAGCCCTAGGATCCATAGGATTAAAGGGTCACTTACCCAAATCATCAGAAGTGAATATCTTAGGAGAATGAGGGGCATAGAGATTCATACCTTTTTCCAAAGGAAATCCCTATACTGAATTATATAAATTACAAATATATTTTAAATGTTAAGACTTGATAAACAAAAAAAATAAATATTATTTATATAAATTACTGACATATTGAAAATATTACATGGTAAATAAATGTATGTATAAATAAATATTACAAAATGATTAAATATCAAAAAATATAAAAATCAATAAATATTAAAAATGAATAAATAATATTAAATTAAATTGATATTAAAAAGGATTAAATACAATTTAATAGAAAAAGCTATTTTAAAAAATTAATTCACATAATATTAACTAGATGAATGTTAAACACATATAGAAACAAAGAAAATATTAAAATTTTCATTTAAATATGTTAATTATATAAATTTAAAACATTTTAAAAATATTACAACTTAATAAATAAAATTGAATAAATACTAATCATGTCGATTTAAAACATATTAAAAATAATACTTAGAAAATATAAATTTTTATAAAAATGAATAAATTTCAAAAATATTATATCAAAAATGCAAAAAAATACATCAAATGTGAAATAATTACATGTCATACATACACATGTTGTGTATATATATATATATGTACATCTCACATGCATGTTCACATATGCATACACATACATACATTTGTACACATACAACATCTATATATACACATACACAAAACACACACACACAACATAATGCATACACATATATTTTAGGTGGTGGGGATACAATTACATTCAAACAAACACACACACACACGCAGCAGGAAGTAACCCAGTCCATACCCCCCCCCACACACATGGATAGACCAGATAACACCCTTTATTTATTTACATATATATCATATACCCAAGGGTCGTAACCCTTTTTTTCAATTGCATATTGCAACCCCCCTGCACATCGCACCTGTGTTTCATCGTTGGATGAACATTGAACCGTACAGTCCTGCCGGAAGCCGGCTTCGTGATTTACCTCGTCTGCGACACCGAGCCGCAACCAAGGCACTGCCTACACTGAGGATTCTACCTCACCGAAGCCCTGATGAGCCCCATATTGCGTCACCGACAGTCGGTCATATAAGGACCTGACCTTAAACATTACATAATCTTGAATTATGTCAAGAATTAATATTGATGATCTTTTCAGGTTTAGATTTTTATAGAATTAGGCCATAACTATTACATAACAACTTGAATATTACATGTATACACTACTACTCGGTATCCATTTTTTCATAAAATAAAAACTCGTAAAAAGAAACATGTCTAATTCCATGTTTTAGACAGCATGACTTTTCCTTGATCTCATCCTTGACCCTATTCATCTTTAAGTCTTGTGGAAAACATTTCAAAAACTTGGGATGATCATAAAAATCTCAGCAAGGGTTATAAAATAAGGAAGTAAAACATTATCCCATCAATAAATACAAATCAATGAAACCATACTTTTCAATCATAACATACCTTACGAAATCATAAGATTTATGAATAACACACACAAATCCTAAATCATAAAGGTGACTTATGGAATTCATAACATACTTACATTGTAGATATCACAGCTACATAGGGAGTCACATTTGGAATGTCAACCACAGTATATTACCTAAATATCTTGGGAGAAATATTAATGTTTACCTCCGTCATGTTACCCAATGCATTGGAGAGCTATCTCGGGCTCACCCACCCTAGGTTTATCACGGAACCACCCGTATACGTAAATAATGACCAATAACCATAACATAATCATAACACATAACACAATTATAAAGGAAATATAACATTTCCACATTCCAATATATCAAATGAAGATATTGAAATAAACCATGCTTTATCAAACCATTTTCAAAACCATTTAAAACATTTAAAAAAGAGATTTTTGAATCAAAGTGTCCCATACCACATCGAAACTTTTAAGGGAATTAAAATTTAAAAACATTAATGTCCATATAAATAAATACTAAAAACCATTTTGAAAACATGGACATTAATGAGAAATATTTAGAAGAATAAATCTTTAAAACAATATTTTAGTTAAAGAGTTCTTAACCAAATGAGATATGATTGAATACAAATAATTGAGGAATAAAATTCAATAAAAACATTATAATATCATGAGAATAAAGGGATTCATGATATAATATGCCAAAGGATGGTATATACACCGTATAAAAGTGAATTAGTGCATAACAACAATGAAGTCTCAATGGAATGTAAATTGAGACGAAATCCCTTATAAAAATTATATCCTTAGATTAAGGATAAATCAATTTCATAATAATGTGTGACAAATATAAATACACTCAATATGATTAGATATTCAGTGTAAATAAATCATAGGAAATTCACACATTTTATTTTTAAGACAAAACCAATGACTTGGATGTTTAATTTAAAGATCCGGAAATTTCAAGGAAATTTTTTTTCTTAAATTCTTTGTAATTTTACAAGTCTATGGATTCTGAAGGAACTTGATTCCGAGGCCCGGTGTGCTCGGAATCATTTTCCGAAGTTTATCTCGGGTATGTTCAGTAAACGAATGAGCGGGATTTTCTATCTTTTGAACTGGTGCTCAGAATTGAAATCTGAGGGCACCGGTGAACTCGCAGCACCGATAATTGCTTAAGAGGACCTTTACCAAAGATGTGTTTGCATGGGAGAAGAAGTTAATTTTTGTGGATTAATTGAGAGGTGAATAAAATTGTGGAACAACTTTATTTTTATATCTTAAGTGGTTATAACCTACATGGGGAAGTTAGGGTGGGACCCACTGACATCCTAACTATGCATGTGAGGATAAATGTGTGGTGGGGCCCAAATGAGCCCCAACCCTTCACATTTCCATAACTCTCATAAACTCCCCCTTTAAAACTTGTCAACTCCCTTTAATTAAGTAACTATCCCTCTCTCCCTCTTTATTGCATGCCAACACACACATTAATTAATTAATTGAAACTCTTCACTAATTAATTAAGTGTTTGAATTTTGTAAATTTGAATGCATGGCATGATTTAATAAAATAAGGGAAGCCTTATTTTATTTTTTGGGTTGGCATGTTGTGTTGAGATTTTGGGGAGAGAGCTCTAGTTTTTTTTGAAGAAATTCATCCTCAACGAAGAACGTCAACTCTTCGACGAAGAACATCGACTTGGCGACCCCGGTTTCTCTGTCCTCTTCTTCCTCCGCGATAAGGGAGGAGACACCGACGCTGGAAATTGCCAACGACATCATGCCTTTCAATCTTCTATCCATGACAAAAAGGGGAGACACCCCTTCCTCCTCGGATGCTCTCCGTAGACGTCTACAAACCCTCATCCCGTGATGCCAACGCTCGTCATCTTTTGTTGATGTAGGGTGTGTTGATTCAATTTTATTGAGAATAAAATTGTTCGTTGTGTTTTGTGAACCTTGTGCATTCTTGGCCATGTGATACCGTCGAACGCGGAGGGCGCGGCCCGAACAAACATAGCCCAAAAACCCTCTTCTAGAACTTTATTCCTTTGGAATTGGCAACCAGAGGAGGGGGAAAAACACGGTGTCGTCGCTCCATGTCGGGATCACGACACTTTCAATAGTTTCATAGGCATCAGCCCCTTGGATGATCTTCCTTTGTTTCCTATAATCTTTAATGGGCCTACAGACTTGTCTTCCCTAGACCTAAACTTTATAACCCCGCCTATGGTGATTTACCCTCACCGTTTTCCCTTTATTTTTAGTTGGACAGGGGAATTAATCTCTCTTGAGTTTTTCTTATTCTTGCTATTACCAGAACTGAAGAATTTTTCTTCCTATAAATTCACTAAGTCCAGGTCAAGGTCACTCTCTGAGGACCGCATCTCCTTATCATTAGGACCATCCCTATATTGATATGTGGATACACTGTGAGCCATGTCACCATTTTTCTGATATTTCATAGGCACATTCATATTGGTACCATCATTCAATCCAAAGCCCAAAGAAATATCTCTTTATCCATGTTTGATGGTTTCTTCAACAAGAGCCATATCCTCATCCATATCAGCTCGATTGGGTTAATGCACATCCAAAGGCATGAATTTGGTCCAAATGCCTGTAAAATATTTAGCAGAGAAAGGAAATTTCTTTCCAAGTTACCTTTTAAAATTATCACCGGAATTCCCCTTCATTCCACAATTCACACAGTGTAACCCTCTTCGACATTTATCAATGGCATGAATAATATTTCTGCATCCCATGAAAAATTTAGGGACCTTCTCATACTCAAACCACAAATAAAATCTGAATTCCAAATAATTCAAGATAATTGTTTTGATTAAAGGAAGAATAAGATCAATTTCAACTAAAACCCTTGAAAAGTGACCATGCTTATCCCTTCAGGTTTCCTTATTCATCTTGATTGGAAATCCATCAGTATAATCAATTTCTCAAAAAAAATATGGGTGCTCAAGAAATCAACTCAAGCCCCAAATACAAATCTAGACCTATGTGGTGGATTTTTTCAGATAAATGGGGTTAAAAAGTGGGTTCTAATATTGGATTCTAAGAATTACAGGATAAATTTTGACAAACCCAAAACCCCGTGCTTTAGATTTAAGTATTGTAAAAGGAAAGACAATATGGAAGTAACCTTTCCACTGGAATTTCATTCTCCAATCATCAAATCCCCAAAATTCAGTTAATTTCTTCCTAAGAATAGAAAGGTTCAATCTATTATCCCTGGACTATAAATGTAGATGTGAAATAACTGAGTGATTACACCCATTGATCCTGTCAGGGATAATTCCATTACTCGCTTCCAAAAAGGTTGTTTCACCTTTCTTTAAAATTCTACCACTCAAATATTGAAGATCAGGGATATCATCAAAAAATATGTGACCAAGTTCAAGAGCCACATAAGGCTGAAAACTAGTGTCTACGGAAGGCTCAGCTTCTATATAGACCCCTAGAATAAGAGAAATAGACTACTTCCCAATATACTTCTCAAGAGAGGCAGGAGATCTCGACTCGAGATTTCCCACCAAAGCATGTGCGAAGGAGACCTTCCTACCCTTGTCACTGGAGGAAGCCCTAGGATCCATAGGATTAAAGGGTCACTTACCCAAATCATCAGAAGTGAATATCTTAGGAGAATGAGGGGCATAGATATTCATACATTTTTTCAAATGAAATCCCTATACTGAATTATATAAATTACAAATATATTTTAAATGTTAAGACTTGATAAACAAAAAAAATAAATATTATTTATATAAATTACTGACATATTGAAAATATTACATGGTAAATAAATATATGTATAAATAAATATTACAAAATGGTTAAATATCAAAAAATATAAAAATAAATAAATATTAAAAATGAATAAATAATATTAAATGAAATTGATATTAAAAAGGAATAAATACAATTTAATAGAAAAAACTATTTTAAAAAATTAATTCACATAATATTAACTACATGAATGTTAAACACATATAGAAACAAAGAAAATATTAAAATTTTCATTTAAATATGTTAATTATATAAATTTAAAACATTTTAAAAATATTATAACTTAATAAATAAAATTGAATAAATACTAATCATGTCAATTTAAAACATATTAAAAATAATACTTAGAAAATATAAATTTGTATAAAAATGAATAAATTTCAAAAATATTATATCAAAAATGAAAAAAATACATCAAATGTGAAATAATTACATGTCATACAAACACATGTTGTGTATATATATATATATATGTACATCTCACATGCATGTTCACATATGCATACACATACATACATTTTTACACATACAACATTTATATATAAACATACACAAAACACACACACACAACATAATGCATACAAATATATTTTAGGTGGTGGGGATACAATTACATTCAAACAAACACACACACACACACACATCAGGAAGTAACCCAGTCCATACCCCCCCCCCCACACACACATGGATAGACCAGATAACACCCATTATTTATTTATATATATATCATATACCCAAGGGTCGTAACCCTTTTTTTCAATTTCATATTGCAACCCCCCTGCACATCGCACCTGTGTTTCATCATTGGATGACCCTTGCACCGTACAGTCCTTCCGGAAGTCGGCTTCGTGATTTACCTCGTCTGCGACGCCGAGCCGCAACCAAGGCACTGCCTACACTGAGGATTCCACCTCACCAAAGCCCTGATGAGCCCCATCTTGGGTCACCGACAGTCGGTCATATAAGGACCTGACCTTAAACATTACATAATCTTGAATTATGTCAAGAATTAATATTGATGATCTTTTTAGGTTTAGAGTTTTATAGAATTAGGCGATAACTATTACATAACAACTTGAATATTACATGTAGACACTACTACTCGGTATCCATTTTTTCATAAAACAAAAACTCTTAAAAAGAAACGTTTCTAGTTCCATGTTTTAGACAACATGACTTTTCCTTGATCTCATCCTTGACCCTATTCATCTTTAAGTCCTCTGGAAAACATTTCAAAAACTTGGGATGATCATAAAAATCTTAGTAAGGGTTATAAAATAAGTAAAACATTATCCCATCAATAAATACAAATCAATGAAACCATACTTTTCAATCATAACATACCTTACGAAATCATAAGATTTATGAATAACACACACAAATCCTAAATCATAAAGGTGACTTATGGAATTCATAACATACTTACATTGTAGATATCACAGCTACATAGGGAGTCACATTTGGAATATCAACCACAGTATATTCCCTAAATATCTTGGGAGAAATATTAATGTTTACCTCCGTCATGTTACCCAATGCATTGGAGAGCTATCTCGGGCTCACCCACCCTAGGTTTATCAAGGAACCACCCATATACGTAAATAATTCCCAATAACCATAACATAATCATAACACATAACACAATTATAAAGGAAAGATAACATTTCCACATTCCAATATATCAAATGAAGATATTGAAATAAACCATTCTTTATGAAACCATTTTCAAAACCATTTAAAACATTTAATAAAGAGATTTTTGAATCAAAGTTTCCCATACCACATCAAAACTTTTAAAGGAATTAAAATTTTAAAACATTAATGTCCATATAAATAAATACTAAAAACCATTTTGAAAACATGGACATTAATGAGAAATATTTAGAAGAATAAATCTTTAAAACAATATTTTAGTTAAAGAGTTCTTAACCAAATGAGATATGATTGAATACAAATAATTGAGGAATAAAATTCAATAAAAACATTATAATATCATGAGAATAAAGGTATTCATGATATAATATGCCAAAGGATGGTATATACACCGTATAAAAGTGAATTAGTGCATAACAACAATGAAGTCTCAATGGAATGTAAATTGAGACGAAATCCCTTATAAAAATTGTATCCTTAGATTAAGGATAAATCAATTTCATAATAATGTGTGACAAATATAAATACACTCAATATGATTAGATATTCAGTGTAAATAAATCATAGTAAATTCACACATGTTATTTTTAAGACAAAACCAATGACTTGGATGTTTAATGTAAAGACCCAAAAATTTCAAGGAATTTTTTTTTCTTAAATTCTATGTAATTTTACGAGTCTATGGCTTCTGAAGGAACTTGATTCTGAGGCCCGGTGTGCCCGGAATCAATTTCCGAAGTTTAGCTCGGGTATGTTCAGTAAAGGAATGAGCGGGATTTTCTATCTTTTGAACTGGTGCTCAGAATTGAAATCTGATGGCACTGGTGAACTCGCAGCGCCGATAATTGCTTAAGAGGACCTTTACCAAAGATGTGTTTGCATGGGAGAAGAAGTTAATTTTTGTGGATTAATTGAGAGGTGAATAAAATTGTGGAACAACTTTATTTTTATATCTTAAGTGGTTATAACCTACATGGGGAAGTTAGGGTGTGACCCACTAAAACTGCGACGACGATGACGACTGTACTTGGATCCTACGTGGGTTCGGCAGCAAGGATGACTGTACTTGGATCCTACGTGGGTTTGATAGCGAGGATGACTGTACTTGGATCCTACATGGGTTCGGCAGGGATGGTTACTGTACTAGGATCCTATGTGGGTTTGGTAGCGATGACTTCTATACTTGGATCCTACGTGCGTTCAGAAGGGGAGATGATTCAGAGGCTACATCTATCATCTTCACCCCTCTTTGTGAGTAGTATACATGTGTGAGATGACTCTTAACTTTCAATCATTATCATAGATATGATTGACTTGCTTTCCTGTGTTGACTGGGTTGTGCTTTCCTGTGTGGACTGGGTTGTACTTGGGCTCGGGAGTTGGAGCCGAACTGGAATTGATGACTTAGGTATATGTATGGGAATATACCTAAGTAGTTTTGGTTGATACTTCGTGTTTGTATTATTCCTTTGTGGTTTATTCCTTTGTGGATTCTGGGAGACCTTCGGGAGTCTCGGGGTCCCTAATGAGTATCGTATACTCACCCCTGCACGGGCTATGCCCGCACTATGTTGTGTTGGATGTAGAGGAAAAACATCACTGATTGAGGTGGATACTTGTGGAGCGGGACGGTACATGGAGGTCGACCACTTGGCGGGATGTACACGGAGCGGACGGCCAGACCTGAGGAGCTGAGGAGACCATATGTACCCACCCTTCAGGTGGGATATCCGGGGGACGACTCAGTGGTTGCTAGTTTACTTTACTACATCTGTTCTTTCTTTACTATTGTACTGTATTTTCAATTGGGTTTGAATTCTGACCCATTTACTTTCCAGCACTTACTTTTGTACTCAGTTTACTTAGTTTTTACTTCAGCTTGTGTACTCTTTTGTGTTTGTTTACTTATATAAAGGCAATGTATTCCCTTTTATCGGGATTTACGCCTTTGGTGCTAGTCTCCATCCCCTGGCCTATGGAAGGAAGGCTTGGGGTAGTCATGACATGGGCCCCGAGGACGGGTCGTGAAAAATTGGTATCTGAGGAGTCGGTTCTACCGCAGAGCTCAGGACTCTGATAATTTCTTCTCTATGAAGAAATAATGTTTAGATTATTGAGTGTGGTTATCAGTCCAGGGAGTCCAGTGTTGGTGCGGCTACTGACTTATCCATACACCAGGACCCTGACTTCTGATTTCCAACTCTGTGCTCGAAAACACTGATTGCATGTATGTTTCAAAAGTTTTCTTTGTGATTACTTTATGTCATCTCACCAGGTGTACTGTATTAACCGTGGCACACCTGTTTCTTTTCAGGATGGCCCCACGACGACAGCCAACTAGGGTTCCCAGTTACATGCAAGATGGCAGCCCACCGAGCGACGAGGCCTCGGTGTAGGGCCCCATTACATCGGGGGCACCGGCGGTACCTATACCCGTCGAGCCACCGATGCCACCAGCCCCAGCAGCTGAGAGTGCACGTCTCCTGAGTTCACTGCACGAGTTTTAGCATCAGAGTCCACCCAGGTTCCACGGAGAGACAGACCCTCAGGCAGCCGAGGATTGGTTAGAGCCTATCGTCCGAGTCTTCAGATTAGTAGGGACACCAGCATATGTTATGGTGATCCTTGCGGTGAGTCTCCTGCACTCGGAAGCATGTAGATGGTGGAGCCTGATTCTCTAGGTGCACGACAAGGCATCACTCCTTTGGACGGACTTCGAGAGTCTCTTCTGCTTGGAGTTCGTTCCAACCACCCTACATGCGGTGCACATCCATAAGTTACTACAACTTTGGCAGGGCAGCATGACAATAGCCCAGTACTCGGTGAGATTTACCGACCTATCACACTACTCCACGGACATGGTACGTGACCCATTCTTCCAGTCCCGGACCTTTGAGTAGGGACTGAGGCATGAGATCAGGGCTTCGATGATCCCCCTAAGCATTACGATGCAGGCAAGAGTACTGGAGCGAGCCCTTCTTGTAGAGAGATTCCTTGCAGAGCCTACACCAGCAACGAGGCCTACCGCAGGGTGACATGTAGCGGAGTCTTCTGCAGCTGGTAGTAGACAGATGTTGTAGAGGTCCAAGCGAACCAGGCCATCAGGTGGGCGACCTCAGGATACTGGTTCGGAGGTTCGGGTCACACGCAACAGAGCCATTTATACGAGAGGCAGGCAATGCTATGTATGCGGCGGGCAGGGCCACATGGCTCGTGACTGCCTGACCCTCCATGTAGAGGAGCAGCAAACGGTTGAGGGACCACACAGAAAGAGGTAGAGGTTCGACTGTGGCGATCTGTAGGGAGCAAGAAGATGAGGCAGAGGAGCTGGCCGAGCAGCAGGTGGTGGATGACGCTTTGAGGCTCTACCACCACCACCACCAGGAGGTCCACCCCGACCACAGGGGGCTAGCGGACAAAGGTAGGCTCAGCTTCAAGCAGTGGAGTCTTATGACCATGGCGCCCCTGAGATGATTCTAGGTACTATCTGTGTCTACTCCACTCTTGCTACAGTTATTATAGACACAGGAGCGAGTCATTATTTCATTGCTGATGCCCTTGTCCGGAGCTCGGAGATTCCGACGGATTCGTTGGCTCGATCCTTAAGGCTATAGACTCCTATGGGAGCAGAATCGATGATTACACGCTAGTACCGGCAGTGTGAGCTTACTCTAGGAGGTGAGCACTTCGGCTATGATCTTCTTTTAGCGGTCGTCAAGGCCTTACGACGTCCTCTTGGGCATGGATTGGTTATCTACAGTCCATGCTCATAACGACTATATTAGTCACAAAGTGCAGTGTGTCCTCACATATGGGAGCAGGTTCAGCTTCACCGGTGAGAAGGGATCCTTTGTAGCATAGGATGGGCTTACGCAGAGGAGAGGGTAGCCGATCACACATCAGTTGGCTAGTCTCATCCTCGGAGCGATTGACATGCGGAGTCCGTGTTTTCCTATTGTGGTGGATCATTATGCGGACGTTTTCCCTAACGACGTTCCAGGACTACCTCCTTGTAGAGAGGTAGACTTCTACATAGACCTGTATCCCGGGACAGCCCCGATATCTACTCCAGCATATCGGATGGCTCCCGTTGAGCTTAGTGAGCTGCGGGTACAGCTGGAGGACTTGCAGGGCAAGGGATTCATCCGACCCAGTGTTTCACCCTGGGCTTCTCCGATTTTATTCACCAAGAAGGCGGATGGGAGCTTACAACTATGTGTTGACTATCGTAGCCTGAATTAGGTGACCGTAAAGAACAAGTATCCACTCTTGAGGATTGACGACCTCTTTGATCAGCTCAAGGGAGCACGATGGTTCTCGAAGATATACCTCAGGTCAGGCTATCATCAGCTCAGATTTTGAGACGAGGATGTGAAAAAGACAGCCTTCAGGTGTCGGTATGGCCACTATGAGTTCTTGGTTATACCTTTCGGCATAACCAACGCTCTAGTAGTGTTCATGAGTCTCATGAACAGGATCTTCCAGCCTTACCTCGATCTATTTGTCCTAGTCTTCATCGACGACATACTGATTTACTCGACTACTAAGGAGGAGCACGCCTACCACTTGTGGGTTGTACTGGACACACTCCGAGAGCACAAAATTTATGGTAATCTCTCAAAGTGTCAGTTCAATATTCGAGAGGTCCACTTCTTGGGTCACGTCATCTCAGAGGCGGGAGTTGTGGTGGATCCTGAGAAGATCAAGGTAGTTCTTTCTTGGGAGCCACCCATGAGTGTGACTGAGGTGTGGAGTTTCCTAGGTCTGGCTGGGTACTATCGGAGATTTGTGCCAGACTTATCCAGGGTTTCAGCACCACTTTCATCTTTGACGAAGAAGGGAAAAACCTTCATGTGGTCAGATAGATGTCATCAGAGCTTCCAAGAGCTGAGACAGAGATTGACCAGTGCACCCATCTAGAGTCTACCAGAGGAGGGTGTAGGGTATGTAGTTTACTGCGATGCATCAGGGACCAGACTCGGGTGTGTTGTAAAGACCCGTAAATTTCAAGGAATTTTTTTTTCCTTAATTTTCTTTGGAATTTTACAAGAGCGCAGTTTCTGACGGCACCTGATTCTGAGGCCCGGTGTGCCCGGAATCATTTTCCGAAGTTTGGCTCGGGAACGTTCAGTGAACGGACGAGTGGGTTTTTCTAACTTTTGAACCGGTGCCCGGAATCGAATTCTGAGGGCACCGATGAAATCGCAGCGCCGGTATTCACTTAGAAATGCCTCTTCTGGAGTTGTGTTTGCTCGGGTGTGGTTTTTAATTTTCGGGCTTAAAGTTAAGAAATAAAATAATTTTGCGACAACTTTATTTTATTTCACTTAAGCCACTTGGAAGCCACTTGAAGCCACTTAAAGGCGGCTTGAACTGAGTTGAACTGGATAGGATGCTATCCAGAAATATCCTACCCCCTTGGTAGGATATTTGTGGGGTGGGGCCCGCACGAGCCCTGCCGTTTCTTTCCGCTAAGAAACGCACCCGTGAAAACCCATCTTAATGAAAGTCAACCGACGCGTTTTCTAAATTCTTAACAGACCATTTAATTGGGCTGTTTCTTTCGTGAATTAAATGGGCTGTTTCTTTCGTGAATTAAATGGGCTGTTTCTTTCGTGAATTAAATGGCCTGTTTCTTTCGTTGAATTAATTAAACGAATTAATTCAATCGTTTCTTAACCGGTTTTCGTGTGTTGTCATGTTAATAAAATAAGACCAACCCAAAATCTTTTGAAAAGATTTGAGAGGATCCCTGTTTCTTCAGATCCCTCGCGAAGAACGCGAAGAACGTGAAGAACGCGAAGAACGCGAAGAACGCCGAACCCGGAAATCGACGACGCCTTCATCCGAGACGTTCTTCCGATCTCTGATCTCCGATCTCCGATCACCGACCATTTGAGGTGAGTGATTTCGGATTTCCGCTCAAGGTTCTTTTCTTTAGGTTTTAAACACAGATTTAATTAATTATAATTTAAATCTGTTGTTCTTGGTTCGTTGAGTTCGCCGACTCAACGCTGGTTTCCGCGACGACGCGACGCCTCCCCGCGACGACGCGACGATCCCTCTCTTCCGCGACGATCTCTTCCGCGAAGAACGCCCGCGCACGACGATCGAAGAGGTAGAGATTTTATAATTTTGGAATAACCCTCTTTGTTATTCCCGTGAGCATTCTTTAAAAATTAAAGAACTGGAATCAAAGAAACAATTTTATTTTATTAAAATTGTCGGTTCATGTGTTGAACAATTTCTCCCGGTTTTTTATCTCTAACGCGGAGGGTGCGGGCCAAACGAACACGGCCCGACGACCCTCCGTCGTTCTTCGTTTTGTGCGGATTTGGCGGGCGATGAAGAAACATGCTGCAACGGGTGTTTGACGATCCCGGAGTAAAGAACGGATCCCGGGAGGAGCATCGGCGCAGACGGGAAAGCAAACGGGCCACCGGAGCGACGTCGGCGGCCCGCGGAAGCTGCCGGAGGCGCGGGTTGCCGGCGCGGCGGCACCGGCGGCCGGAGGCGGCGGTGCCCCGGCGCGCCGCCGGACGAGCCCGCCGCGGCTTCAGCCGCGACGGCGGCAGCCGAAGGACCCGCGGCCGCGCGGGTCCGGTTCGTCCAGGCGGGACGCGGCTCAGCCGTGTCCGCGGTTCGCCAGCGCGGCCCACGCGGGCCGCGACTTTCCTCAGGTCGCGGGTCAACGCCCGCGGCGCCTGGCGCTCGGCCGCTCGGCCGAGCCAAGACAGGCCGGTCCGACCGGCCGGGCCGGACCGGTCCAACCGGGTCGGACTCGGGTCGGGTCGACCCGGTTCGGGTCGGGCCGACCCAGGGGGGGTCGGGTCGGGCCCGTACCCCCCATCTTCGGACGTTTTCGTTCAAACGCCCGTAACTTGAGCTTCGTGCCTCCAAACGACCCGCCGTCAGCGACAACGCGATCCTTGGATCGAGACGGTCGTTTCGGTTTATCGCACTCAAGGTTTCGGAATACTTTGAGTTCGGCCGGGTTGGTTCGTACACGAGACCAACCGGGCCCTCGGAGCGGAAACGCTCATATCTTGAGCTATGGACGTCCGATTGACGTGTCGTCAGCCTTGTTGAATTCCTCTAAGTGAGACGGATCTTTTGGAATACTCCGCCCGAGGTTCGGATGTAGGTGGAGTGCGGTCGGGTTGGTTTTGCCTTAAAAACCAACCGGGCCCCTGGGACGAAAATGTCAATATCTCTCAGACCGGGCGTCCGATTGACGCGCCGTCTGCGACGTTGAGTTCCTGTTGACGATACGGAACTTTTGGATACATCAACTTCAGACTTTGTGTCAGTTGATGTATCAGCCTCTCGGCTCGTGGAGCGGACCCTCCCGAACGAGCTTGCTGTGTGCGGGAACCCTAGGCTGGCTGCGACTGCTACTTTGACAGCAACGACCGTGCAGAGATCCTCAGTGGACTGCGGCGACGACTGTGCAGAGATCCTCCGTGGACTCCGACGACGACCGTGCAGAGATCCTTAGTGGACTGCGGCGACGACTGTGCAGAGATCCTCAGCGGACTGCGACGACTACTGCACTCAGCGATCCTACGTGGATCAGTGCTTCAGGTCATGCGTGGGCCCGGTCCTGTGTGGGCCCGATCCTGTGTGGGTCCGATCCTGCGTGGGTCAGCGCTCAGCGGTTCTGTGTGAGCCAGCGCCTACAGGTCCTGCGTGGGCCCGGTCCTGTGTGGGTCCGATCCTGTGTGGGTCCGATCCTGCGTGGGTCAACGCTCAGCGGTTCTGTGTGAGCCAGCGCCTACAGGTCCTGCGTGGGCCCGGTCCTGTGTGGGCCCGATCCTGTGTGGGTCCGATCCTGTGTGGGTCATCTCTCAGCAGTTCTGTGTGAGCCAACTCCTACAGGTCCTGCGTGGGCCCGATCCTGTGTGGGTCACTGCAAGGTTAGTACCTATCGATCCTTCGTGGGTCCGACGACATAGATGGTTCAATGATCATCTTTATCGTTATCCGAAGAAGTATACCTGTGTGAGCTGAATCTTGTGTTACTCTCCTTTTTGGGTTGTGTTGAGCTTTCCTGTGTGGATTTACTGTTTACTCTCCTTTGTGGATTGTGTTGTTCTATCCTGCGTGGGTATGCGTTTTGCTTTCCTGTGTGGACTGGGTTGTGCTTGGGCTCGGACGTTGGAGCCGATCGGGGAATTGATGACTTAGGTATATGTATGGGCATATACCTAAGCCGTGTCAGATGTTACTTCGTGATTGTATCTTTCCTTTGTGGATTATCCTTTGTGGATTTCGGGAGACCTTTGGGGGTCTCGGGGTCCCTACTGAGTAGCTTATACTCACCCCTGCACGGGCTATGCCCGCACTTCGTGGTGTTGGTTGCAGACGACGGACAACGCTGATCATGGAGGAGGCGTGCGGAGCAGGACAGTACCTGGAGGTGGACCACTGGGCAGGACGTACTCGGAGTGGTTAGGTGGACCCGAGGAGCAGTGGAGGCTATCTGTACCCACCCTTCAGGTGGGACTTCCAGAGGACGGCTCGGCGCTGCAGTTTTTCCTTTCAGTTGCTGTTTTTCCCTTTCAGTTGTACTTTACAGTTGGGCTTGTATTTCCGGCCCCTTTTTACTTTCAGCACAGCTTGTACAGTTTTACTTAGTGTTTACTTTTCCGCTTGCTTACTCTGTGGTGCTTGTTTACTTTTCAAAGGCAATGCCTTCCCTTTTTGTTGGGATTTACGCCTTGGTGCTAGTTGCCAGCCCCTGGCCTATGGAAGGTGGGCTTGGGGTAGTCACGGCATGGGCCCCGAGGACGGGTCGTGACATGTGTTCTGATGTAGGATCGGGTAGTGATCGCTTATGGTTCATGACAGTTGAGGAAGCACGAGCAGAAATACGCTACCCATGACCTAGAGTTAGCAGCAGTGGTCTTCGCCTTGAAGATGTGGTGGCACTATCTGATGGGAGAGTGCTTTACAGTCTACTTTGACCACCAGAGTCTCAGGTACATCTTCTCACAGAAGGAACTGAACCTGAGATAGTGGCAATGGCTCGAGTTCCTCCATGACTATGAATTTGAGATATTCTATACTCCTGGGAAGGGGAATGTAGTAGCTAATGCTCTCAGCAGTAGGTCGGGCATTCAGCTACTTGTAGAGGCGATAGAGTAGTTAGCCGCTTTCTAGATATCCTTCGTGGATAGAGATGGGGCAGCCTTCCTACAGTCCCTCACAGTCACTCCTCCACTACTTCAGTGGTTCAGAGAGACATAGCATGGGGACGTTGACTGTGAGACGCGACGTGCACAGATATCCATAGGACATGCACCTGATGGATTTTCTGTAGGAGGAGAGCACGTCATCCTTTTCAGGGGATGTACCATGGTACCAGCTTCATTACAGGAGGAGGTGTTGAGGGAGTTTCACACTTCCCCTTTGGCGGTACATTTGGGAGTGGCAAAGATGTACCAAGATCTCAGACGAAAGCATTGGTGGCCGGGTATGAAGAAGGTTGTGGTAGAGTTCGTTTCAAAATTCCTCACCTGCTAGTAGGTGAAGGCAGAGAACCAGGTACCGGTAGGCTTAGTGCATCCCTTAGAGGTCCCAGAGTGGAAGTGGGATGGGATATCCATGGATTTCATGACAGGGCTCCCTCGTACTTCCATAGGACACGACTCCATCTGGGTGATTGTCGACCGACTCACCAAGTCGGCCCACTTCCTACCTATCAGAGAGAAGGGCTCAATGGAGACCTTAGGATGACTCTAATTTCAAAAGATCGTGCGGCTTTATAATTTTCCATCATCTATCATCTCCGATCGAGATGCTCTCTTTACTTCCCGGCTTTGGAAGGGGTTGCAGGAGGCGTTTGGGATGCAGCTACGCTTGAGCACTACCTTTCATCCTCAGATGGATGGCCAGATAGAGAGGACCATTCAGACTCTCGAGGACATGTTCCGTGCATGTGTCCTCGAATTTGGTCGCAGCTGGGAGGAACACCTACCTTTGGTGGAGTTTGCATACAACAACAGCTACCACTCCACCATCGGGATGGCATAATACGAGGCATTGTACGACTGACCTTGCAGATCACCTCTGTTCTAGACTGACCCTAGGGAGTCAGCACTTGTAGGACCAGAGATGGTCCAGGCTATGACGGAGAAGGTGCAGACCATCTAGGAGCGGATGAGGACTGCATAGAGCTGACAGAAGTCCTACGCTGATAGGAGGCAGAGACCACTAGAGTTCAAGGATGGCGACCATGTTTTCTTACGGGTCTCACCTCGACATGGATTACGGAGATTTGGCCAGGGCGGAAAGTTATCTCTACGCTTCATCGGACCATTCCATGTTCTTAGAAGGATAGGCGAGGTTGTTTATCGCCTGGCCCTTCCACCTCAGTTGCACTGGGTGCACAACGTCTTCCACGTATCTCAGCTGAGGAGATACGCGCACGACCCGACGCATATCATCATCCATGGGGAGCTATACATCGATGACGGGGCGACATTTGCAGAGGTCCCGGTGGAGATCGAGGATCGACAGGAGTGGGTCCTACGTGGACGGTCGATTCCTCTAGTGCACATCAGGTGGCAGCACGGGAACCTCGAGGAGAGCACATGGGAGCAGGAGGCTCAGATGCGTGCACAGTACCCTCTTTTATTTTTCTAGTTTTTGTTGTATCTTTACGGGGATGTAAATCCCTAAGGTGAGAGTAATGTAAAGACCCAGAAATTTCAAGGAAATTTTTTTTTCTTAAATTATTTGTAATTTTACGAGTCTATGGCTTCTGACGGAACTTGATTCCAAGGCCCGGTGTGCCCGGAATAAATTTCTAAAGTTTAGCTCAGGTACGTTCAGTAAACGAACGAGCGGGATTTTCTATCTTCTGAACCAGTGCTTGGAATTGAAATCTGAGGGTACCTGTGAACTTGCAGCGCCGGTAATTGCTTAAGGGGACCTTTACTGAAGATGCGTTTGCATGGGAGAAGAAGTTAATTTTTGTGGATTAATTGAGAGGTGAATAAAATTGTGGAACAACTTTATTTTTATATCTTAAGTGGTTATAACCTAAATAGGGAAGTTAGGGTGGGACCCACTAACATCCTAACTACCCATGTGAGGATAAATGTGAGGTGGGGCCCACACGAGTCCCAAACCTTCACATTTCCATAACTCTCATAAACTCCCCCTTTAAAACTTGTTAACTCCCTTTAATTAAGTAACTCTCCCTCTCTCCCTCTTTATTGCATGCCAACACACACATTAATTAATTAATTGAAACTCTTCATTAATTAATTAAGTGTTTGAATTTTTTAAATTTGAATGCATGGCATGATTTAATAAAATAAGGGAAGCCTTATTTTATTTTTGGGGTTGGCATGTTGTGTTGAGATTTTGGGGAGAGAGCTCTAGTTTTATTTGAAGAACTTCATCCTCAAAAAAGAACGTCAACTCTTCGATGAAGAACATCGACTCGGCGACCCCAGTTTCTCTGTCCTCTTCTTCCTCCACGACAAGGGAGGAGACACTGACGTGGGAACTTTCCAACAATTTCATGCCTTTCAATCTTCTCTCTGTGACAAAAAGGGGAGACGCCGCTTCTTCCTCGGATGCTCTCTGTCGACGTCTACGAACCCTCATCCCGCGACGCCAACACTCATCATCTTTTGTTGAGGTAGGGTGTGTTGATTCAATTTTGTTGAGAATAAAATTGTTCGTTGTGTTTCGTGAACCTTGTGCATTCTTGGCCATGTGATACCGTCTAACGCGGAGGGCGAGGGCCGAATGAACACGGCCTGACAACCCTCCACTGGAACTTTATTCCTTTTGAATTGGCAACCGGAGGCGGAGGAAAAACACGGTGTCGTCGCTCCATATCGGGATCGTGACAAAGAGAACTGGCACCGTCACGCCGATTGTGTAGAACGATCCACGACCCGCAACGCGGGCCGCTTCGGAGGAAGAACCGGCCGGCCCGTCGGCTAGCTGGGCGAAGTAGAGCCGCGGTGCCAGGAGGGCGCCGCGTTAGACGACCGGCCGGCCCGTCTGCCGACCGCACTGGATAATGGCGGCCCGCCCATGCGGGTCACGTGCGCTGAAGAGAGGCCGGTCTAGCCGGCCGGTTCGGGGAAGGGCGGCGCCGCCGGTGAAGAAGACTGGGGGGCCGCCCCCCCCCCCCCCCTGGAGCCCGCTCGGCTTCGGCCGAGCCAGCCGGGCCACCCCCCCTCCCCTTGGAGCCCGCTCGGCTTCGGCCGAGCCGCTCAGCCAGCCGGGCCGCGCACCCCGCCAGGCTGCGCTAGGCCGGGCCGCGCCGGGCTGGGCCACGCCGGGCCGAGCCGCGCCGGGCTGGGCCGCGCCGGGCCGGGCCGCGCCGCGCCACTTCGGGCCAAGTTATGTTTTTCTTTAGACCGGTCCGACACCCCTGTTGGGTCGGACCCGACAAAATGGGTCAGCCCGACCCATCGGCCCACTAGGCTAAACGGGTCAGGCCCGTTATTTACTTAAACGTGAATAACTTAAGGATCGCGCGTCCGATCGACGCGCCGTCTGCGGTACTAGGACTCTTTCGATGAGACGGTCCTATTGCGATAATATAAGTGAGTTTTGGATGATTTTCGATATCGTCCGGGTTAGAAATGAGTATATTTCTAACCGGGCCCCTGGGACGGAAAAACCTATATCTCTCAGACCGGGCGTCCGATTGATGCGCCGTCTATTGCGTTGAGTTCCTTTTGACGAGACGGAACTTAGGGATACATCAACTCTAGACTTTCTGACAGTTGATGTATCGACCCTCTTGGCTCATGGAGTGGACCCTTCGGGAATCGAGCGTGTTGTGTGTGGGAACCCTAGAGCTGGCTGCGACTGCAATGACGATGACGACTGTACTTGGATCCTACGTGGGTTCGGCAGCGAGGACGACTGTACTTGGATCCTACGTGGGTTCGGTAGCAAGGAAGACTCTACTTGGATCCTATGTGGGTTCGAAAGCAATGGTTACTATACTAGGATCCTACGTGGGTTTGGCAGGGGAGATGATTCAGAGGCTACATCTATCATCTCCACCCCTCTTCGTGAGTAGTATACCTGTGTGAGCTGAGTCTTGACTTTCAATCATTATCATCGATATGATTGACTTGCTTTCCTGTGTGGACTGGGTTGTGCTTTCCTGTGTGGACTAGGTTGTACTTGGGCTCGAGAGTTGGAGCCGAATTGGAATTGATGACTTAGGTATATGTATGGGCATATACCTAAGTAGTGTTGGTTGATACTTCGTGTTTGTATTATTACTTTGTGGTTTATTCCTTTGTGGATTCTGGGAGACCTTCGGGAGTCTCGGGGTCTCTATTGAGTATCGTATATTCACCCCTGCACGGGATATGCCCACACTACGTTGTGTTGGATGCAGACGACAGAAAACACTGATCGAGGTGGAGACTTGTGGAGCGGGACGGTACCTGGAGGTGGACCACTTGGCGGGACGTACACGGAGCGGACGGCCGGATCCAAGGAGCTGAGGAGACCATCTGTACCCACCCTTCAGGTGGGATATCCGGGGGACGACTCAGTGGTTGTTGGTTTACTTTACTGTAGCTGTTCTTTCTTTACTGTTGTACTGTATTTTCAGTTGGGTTTGTATTCTGGCCCATTTACTTTCCAGCACTTACTTTTGTACTCAGTTTACTTAGTGTTTACTTCAGCTTGTGTACTCTATTGTGTTTGTTTACTTATATAAAGGCAATGTCTTCCCTTTTATTGGTATTTACGCCTTTGGTGCTAGTCGCCAGCCCCTGGCCTATGGAAGGCAGGCTTGGGGTAGTCACGGCACGGGCCCCGAGGACGGGTCGTGACATTTAACTCAATGAATGGAAATTGAGTTAAAATTACTCTTATCAAGTTCATATCGATGACTTGAGAATTTATCAATGGAGTGATTATGTGTATCAAAAGTATATCCACACAAAGGGGAGTGGAAATTACAACATAATTAAATAAATAGTGATTCCACACATAATCATAGCATGACATAATTAATAATTATAAGATTAACCCAAGGAATGGAAATTGGGTTAAAAGGTTCCCTTACCGATTTGGTAACTTACAAAACATACAACCCATGAAAGAAGGATCATAAAATTAAGATGTAAATACCCATAAATTAAAGTATATTGTACAATTAATACAATCATGGGAAGTACATACACCACACAAAAGGAAATAGTGGCAAATATAGCATGAATCTCATGGGAATAAAAAGTGAGATGAAAATCCCTTACCACGTTGTAATAAATCGAGTTGTATGACCAAAATTTTATAACCACAAAATTATTTATAGAATAAAATAAATATTAATAGTATCATGATAATATATATCAAATTTAAGTACACAATACACCACATGCAATAAATTAGTGGTGGACAATGGAAATCTCACAGAATTAAAAGTGAGATAAGAAACCCCTTACCTCGTGTCTGAATTGACTCGTATGTTTCATGTTCTTCATGAATAATAAAATTAAGTTAATTTATACTTACTTAAGAAAATTTTTAATTTTTATTATTAATTTTATATCACTTATTACCTTTCTATAACAATTAGTTAATTATTTGAGTTCATATCAGACATTTGGTCGATGTTCGGAACTTTAGTCAAAAATGAACTTGTTATAATTACAAATTGTCCATGTGGTCAAAAGTCCATTATATCCAGAATTATATTCATGATTTAGATATAATATATATCATATATATACAGTTTATATGTATTTATAATATTCCATATCATTTGGAGTTATGAAATGAATCGCACCGTTCATGGAGACGGTAAGTCGTACGTACGCATGAACGCTACTTTCATTTCTATTTTATATTTATAGGGATGAAAACATAATAATAAATAGGTATATTATAATTATATTATAATATCATATGATATATATGTTACATAATTTCATTAAATCCATCTTTTATGCATTCCATGTATGTCATAAATGAATCATATCACCTTGAGGGGGCGGTAGTCTGCACTTCCTCAAATGAAATTATCATGTTTACACATGTTAAAAAGCATAAAGATATGTTTGTAAATAAAAATTAAAGAAGAATAGAGAAATAATAAACATAATATATATCATATATAAATACATTTCCATCTTAATGGACACCATGATAGGTGGTAGGATATAATTGAACAATCATCGCTTCGTGAGGCGTTAGTTTTCCATCCACAGAAACAGTATGTTCTTCACCCATTAGATGGAGGTGTGTGTAAGTGTAGTTCAAATACTTATCATAAAAACATCCTAGTATATTGAGGATACTGTTTTTGTTATAAAATAAAGGAATAAAATGATTTTATGGGTTGGAGAAGTAAAATAAAAGAAAAAAAGTTCAGAGAAATTGTTGCCTTTAATTTGGGTAACCCACTTTGGTTTGAACCAAAAGGACTTTTTGAAGTACCTTCTACCTAAGGTAAGGCTTCTAGGAGAAGTATAGGGATCTTGAGAGCTTATTTAGGTAGGTTTTGGACGAGTAAAGGGGCTTGATAGGTGTGAGGAATGGGTTAGAAGTGATTTCCTTTTATAAGGGAGAGGAGGGGCTCTTTAGGAAAGTTTGAAAATGTTATTTTATTATAAAATTATCTTCAGTTTTTAAAGGTCCAAAACTCATTAAAGTTGAAGATAAGATGACTCATGTTTGAAATAAATTATCAAATAATAATTGGATAGGTTTTGGATTTTTTTTAATATTAATAATCTTATTTATTTAAATCATTTATTAATGAGGTAAATGCTGCATCATTATTGTGTCATAAATAATTTAATTTATTTGATGTCTAAAAATTATAAAAAAATACCATAATGTAGGAAATATTATTATATTTCCAATGAATATTTAAAGTATAAAATATGACTTATATAACACCATGTAAAAATTTATATACTAAAAGATATTTGTTAATGTCATTTCTGTCATTACTTTAAGTTAATTAAAATAAAGTGTCAATATCACTCTTAAGTGGCTTCATGGGGTCCCAAAATCAACCCAAGGATACCCATGGTCAGCCATGACTCATCCAATAAGGTCATTACAAGTGTTAATGTAATTTTTTATGATTATAATATTCTTTTTACCTTGAATTTCCTTATTTACCTTTAACTACAGTAAATAAAAGTCAAAAGTTACTATTCACCAAAAATTATTTTCATCTTATTGAACCACGTTTTAAATACTAATAACAACCATGTATGTCAGATTTTTGAAATTCAATTCATAGAAGCGGTAAAATTTCATTTAAATGAAAAATTCAGTTTGTTAACTACTACTAAGTGGTTTCACTATTCATCAAAAATTAAAGTTTTTCAGAAAAATACCAAAAATTCAGCCTAAGCTATATTTGATATTCTGAATTCAAAAATAATGTCTATTTTACCAAATTCAAAACATAGAAGTTGCATTAATTAATTTAAAATCAATTCCTGTTTTCAAAACAAATAGCATGTTTTTAAGAAATAATAACTATGAAAAGACTGACACTTGTTTATGTACAATTTCAAAGTGAAATTAATTCCAATGACCAACATTGGATAAAATGGTAAAAATACAATCTAATTACACTTTAAAACCAATTATAAAGATAATATAACCATATGAATAAATTGTATTAATAGTCAATTTTGAATTAAAATACAGTATTTTTCACTATTCATTAAAAAATGAATTTTATCAGAAAAATACCAAAAATTTACCCAAAATAAATTTTGATGTCCCAAATCTAAAGAAGAATTTTATTTTTTCAAACAGAACATATAAAAGTGACCAAAACTATATTTAAAGAGGGTTCTCCATTAAAAGGTTGTAAATCGTCCTTTTAAAGAATATTAGAGTATTTATGCTTAAAATTAGATTCTTTTTTATTTTAAGGCTCTAGAATTTATTGGATAAATGTAAAAACTTTTAACAAACATGTATAATCATATTGTAGTTAGTTCTGTTCATTCCCTCCATTACAACGGCTAGGCATTAATTACTATTTAAAATAATAATATTATATTATTATTTTTCAATATGACTCAGTATTGTGTGCAACGTAAGATTTCAAAGAAAACCATTGTTGCGTATCAGGTATTCCATCGAATCATTGCATCCCCTTTAAAGTAAATTTAATATTTAATTCACAAATATTAATAAATATAAAAATTTCTTACTCATTATTTACCTGGGATATTACAGGATGGCCTCACTGCCTCAACTGCCTGCCACAATCGATGAGCCCCGCCTTCCATGCATCACCCGCTACCGGTCCAAGACCGACCCGCTGCGCTTCCCACCTGTCGCCCACCGCCTTCCCACCATGTGTTATATTCAAATTGACATTGATATAAATATATAAGTTCAAATATCACATATTAACAATACATAATTTATATTTATATAATTTTTTGAATTATTAATATATATATATATATATATCATATTTATATTAATTATATACATGCATTTTGTAATTAATGTATATAAATAAACATTAAATTTTTAATATGAATATGATAATATTATATATATTAATAAAAAAAATTTAATAAAATTTTTTATCAGTGCTAAGAAAAACACTGATAATGATGCACATTTATCAGTGCTAAAAAATACAATGATAAAGGTCATAATTTTATTAGAACTTTTTTAGCACTGATAAAAGTTATCTTTACCAGTGCTTTTAGTGAGCACTGATAAATGTTTCCATTTTGTCAGTGTTTTATGTTTATCATTGATAAAGACCAGTGATGGATAAAGAACTATCTATGGTAGTGGTAACATAGTTCACCCCACCCAATCAGTGGTTATTGCAAGAATGGAACACGCTCCACCATGTCATAAGCTCACCCCAACCAGTCGGTGGTTGTCACTGGAATGTTGCATGTTCTATTAGGTTGATCCTCATCCAGCTTATCCTTTTGATCACCCACAAACCAAGTCCATAAGAATCCATGATCGATATCTTCCAACTTATCACTATGTTTTTTCCATCTACAAGGATAGCCACACCCACCTTTAAGGGCATTAGAACCACATAACTCCCAACCTTGAGGCTTCACCTGAATATCTCAGTTTCTGAAGCAGAATTCCATAGACAATGAAACACACAAACAATACATAGTAAGGAATGATAAATCACATCAAGATCGAATTTAGGAGCCACACATAATCACAACTTCATAATCAAGCAATCCCACAACCACTCATGCACCCACATACAAATCATTTCAAGCATCAGTTAGTATAACATATAAATCACATCATAATAAACATAACATATACATGAACCATAATGATAAGGAACCTCCTAACTCAAATTTATCAATGTCAACAGAAAGTTCATCAAAGATGGTGTTACCCAAACCGCGTTCGCACACCAATCGGAATACAATCGCACGCCAAGGACTTCTAGAACCAAAACGAGCTATTTTATTTTCAAAAAAATAAAATATTACATGCGATTATATTTTCTATCTTCTAGATAATTTCTTAATTATCATTTTAGATCAATGCATGTGTTAGCAGTTTTTGCTTCAATAATAATTATCTTTCTATAATTATCTTATGATAATTTATTATAAATTATCTTTTTCTAATTATCTTTTTATAATTTATTTTAAATTATTATTAATAGAAAATGTGATAAAAAATGAATTAAAAATACATTGTTGTCTTTAAAAACAAATTTAGGATTTAGGTTCTTCTCATCGATACAAACTCAATGACACCGACAGTGCGTCAATGCGTTCATTATTGGAGAAGTTATTAAAGATAGAAATTTGAAGAATTATAAAATAATATAATATAATAATATAGATAAAGAGAGAGAGAGGCATGAGAGAGGGATAGGGGTGTTAAATGGGAAAACAATCCCCAATAATTGATGTTAGCGCACCCCCCTTCAAGACACATTTTATAAATTTTTTAATCATTTCATTTATTAATTTATTTTCAAATCCATCATTTATTAATCCATGTCTCCTCATAATTGATACATGAACCTTAAATTTATCCCCACATTATCTATGTAGCGCCCTCATGGCCCCATAACACTATGAGTTTTTTTAAACCGCTATAGAACACATTTAATTTTTTCACTAAATATATATATATATATATTAAAATTCATACATATATACGTCAGGTCGGAATAATACAAAGTAATATAAGAGGGGGTGAATTGTGTCTTTTAAAAAATATTCCACAATTCTGACTTTTGACGCCCTCTGCAATTTGTGTGGATATACAGTTTTTTCTTCTGTATGAAATATAAGTAGTGAATAAACATAAATAAATAACACAACCTTTTATAGTGGTTCGGGGAACAAAGATCCCCTGGTCCACTCCACTAAATTCTCCCTCTGTAAGCTTGGTGAATTTCACTAGTATGGTCCTCTAATAACAAGACCAAAATTCCACAGTTGGGTGTTGGCAGTTGACACCTTTACAACAAGTATAAACAAAATAGAGCCTTCTAGTTCTTTAACAGAGAACCAAAAATCCATAGCTTAGACTCATAAGTTGATACTCCACCATAACTAAGTACGAGCAGTTAAAACTCCAATAGATTAAAAGAGTTTGATTTGTTGAAAATAGGTTGAACTTCACAATTAAAGCAACAAAAATTGATATTAGATGTATCTTCTTATTTAAAAATAATAGTATTTAAGAGATAACGAGTTTAAAGTGACCCTGATTTCACAAAGATCTTCAATTTAAAAACCACAACAAAACAGAGTACCAACAAGCTTACATAAGAATGAGATAGAAAATGTATGTCTCCAAAGACTAGTCCTCTATCAGAGTTAATCATTTGTTGTAGAACTATAAAAATATTTTCACCAGAGTATGATTTTATATGAAAAAATATGTCCCTTGCAAAAAAATCTATTTCTTAAAAAAATGATACACCGATAGAATATATAAAGAAAATATCCTACTTCAGAATTACAGATCTACAAAAGATGCCTGATAAACCGTAGAAATTAAAATTATAAATAAAACATGGGAGTCATAACTTCCCTTAAGAATAAGATTGATTTTATCCCTTGAATACATTTCTTTGAATTAAATATAATTAACTTTAAATCGGTCGAGAACGAACTTTAAAATAGCCTAAAATTTAGTCTAAACCGTAGCAGAAATTTCAGATAAAAAATAAGAAATTAAATCTCTGATGTTGAAAAGTCAAACATAGGGTTCTTTCATAAAACAAAAAAATATATAAAATGTAGGGTTCAACTGTATAGCATTCCTTCTTTGAACGTAAGGTTGAACACACAAGGTTGATCATAAAATTAAGGTTT
Organism: Viscum album; assembly: GCA_963277665.1. Classification (NCBI taxonomy): domain Eukaryota; kingdom Viridiplantae; phylum Streptophyta; class Magnoliopsida; order Santalales; family Viscaceae; genus Viscum; species Viscum album. The sequence goes on from OY728151.1 coordinate 1,999,882,411, forward strand.
ATTATCCATACATTTCTCTCTAAAAAACGAGGTTCCTTACTTATATAGGGTTCTTTAACCATACTTTATTCTCATGACAAACATATGGTTCCTTTCGAACATAAGGTTATTTAACCATACTTTTCTGATAACGTAGGGTTGATTAACCATATGTATTGTTCTAAACATAGGGTTAAGAAACCATACTTTCTTCTTTCAGTGTAAGGTTGAATAAAAAAGTAAGGATCATGATCCATACACATTGTACAAAGTTTAGGGTTTATTCCTTACATTATGCTTATCTATATATGGTATAAAAAGTGTTTCCAGAATGTATAAAAATGAATCTTGAACACTTTAACAAATATTCTTTTCAAATTAAAAGATTGAAAGTAATTTCAGAATAAATATTATAAAGAATATTAATTCCCTGAAATACACTTAAGTAAAATCATTAATAAAATAAATAAGGGTATTTGTGAGCATCAAAATCACAATAAATTATAGATTATTATTGAGATAATACATTCCCAACAATATCCCCCTTCTTGATGATCACAAAACCCATAAAATTATTAACACAATATATAATTTTGTAAACATATTTAAAGAAAGTATTTAAAATTTATTTTTTAAAAAAAATTAAAATTTCTATTTCGCAGTATTATTTTAATATATTTAAATATAAAAAAATGTTATGTTCATCCAATTTTCAATACCTTTTTGTGATATCAAAAAGAAATTATAGAATAAGATTAAAACACTTTTAATTTTTCACAGAACAGTAAATGAATGTTTTAATGTACTGCTTGGATAAACAAGATAGGGATTCTAGAAATAGAGATAAACATAAAAGAAATATCAAATAAATCATATAAAATAATAATAACGAAATTTCATTAATAAAAATAGTAAAAATATATTAGATAGGTTGGCTAAGGGTAAGGTTAGACATCTGGTATGGTAAAAGGTAAAAGGGTTCGGTCGGGGTCTGTTTCTGGTACTGGTTTTATAGGGGCATGAACAGCTTGAAAACCCTCTTTTAGTTCTTCCATCTACACCTGCAACATTTATGCAACATTATCTCCAAAATTCCTTATCAAAATTATGGAATACTAACTTACGTGTAGATTTTAAACTAAATTGACTTTCAAAAATTCATGCAAACTCTCCTCTTTCTGCATAAACTAAACTAACTGATCACTTAACCTATTGAATATAAGTTGAATACCTAGTTCACTTGTAGTCAGTTTCTCAAAAAGATATCTTTGGTTGTCCAATAAGACTAACAAAGGGGAAATGTTGCACTAAATGTTCTGCAATATTTCATTTATATCATCCATAACAGATATGATTGCCTGAAATCTTCAAATCATATCATGTGAGGTTGAAGGGGTAGAAGTAGAAGCATTTTCCTGACTAACACTTCCCTTGATAAACTCAAACTAGCTTCCCAAATACCATTTTAGGTATGTAAAATCTATTTTGGAAACAGATTCTAACTTGATCTTTCCAATATCATCAAGAATTTCCCTTTTAAAAGCATCAACATATTTCTTTGACATATAATGTTCTTTAATTTCTTGAAGTTGAGTCTGAACAGACTCAAACTCTATTCTTGGGGCTGATGAATTCTAAAAATCATCAAAAAAAATCTTTAGGCCTCTAGATCCTGTCTAAGAATATAATTATCCTCTTGAACCTTATTGAACTTAATCATAAGATCCTCAATATGATTAGTCAAAGAATCAGAGGTCCCTTCATCTAGATTCTTGGATTGATTAACAACCACAATGGCTGAGGGATTAGTAGAAGACTTCTCAATTGAATTTTCACTCGAATAGGAAATATTATCAAGAACTTATGTCTTTTATCTAGAGATAGACCTAGGTTTCTTCAAAGACTGATCATTGTCTGATATAGACTGATTCTAAATAAAATCTATAGCCTCAGTTTATGATCTTTTCATTTTTTTTTTCTTCTTGAGTAGCTAATTCCTAAAAAGATTCTTCTCAAATAGATTCTTATTGAACTGATCAACTGGTTGAGGAACATCCTGAAGCTCTCAAACCTAACTTTCATCTTTTTGATCCTCTTCATGTACTGATTCTTCCAAATGAACCGAATGGGTAACTTCTCCCAATCCTAACACTGTATTTTTATGTGGTGGTTCTTCTCTGTTCCTTGGTTTCATAACAAGTTCCTATGCAACTTCTTATTATTATTATTCTTGATTTTCTACACCATCAAATATTAATTTTATATTATAAGACTTAGAGACACCTTCAGTCTAGGATTCACCAATTCCTTCATTTCTTATAGCACTTTTCTCCCCCTGAGTAAAAGATATAGACTTTTTTTGGTCATCTGCACCAACTAGCATAAGCTTTCCTTTTATAGTACTCTAATAAAAACCAAAATTCCTTACAGTTCCAGCATTCATGACATTACTATAATAAAATTTCACTCTTGATTCAAAAAGAAGAATCAAATTCTTCTTGAACAGAATCAGGGAAAGTATCCTTCCATAGGGATAAAACAACATTCATGCTTCTTCTTGACAAAAATAATTCAGATACCTAAACATGTTTCTAGAAAAATTTAGATTTTTTTCACTAATGAACAAAAATATGATGTACATATATGGTTATAAAATTTCCTCCATTTCAGCTACACTTAGGGAAATTACAGTTTGAATAAACTTAAATAACACTTTCTAATCTATCTCAATATCTTTAAAAAACATTTTTCTTTTATTTTTTGATCCAAATAGAAAGGACATTACATATTCAGACTTATGATCATTATTTATAATTTTTCTGAGATCAAAGAGAAATATTCCTTTATGAGGACATTTTAGAATCTGATCTATTTCGATTGAAGAAATTGAAAAATCCTTTTCTTCTATTCTTGAAGATACAGTATCTTCTGTTTCATCAAAACTAAACTAAACACTACTATAGAAATTCTTTAGTTCTACCTCGTAAACAAAATCTATATTTACCTCATTGAATAAAAATTCCAAAACTTGAAATGCCAGATATTTCTTAAGAAAAAGGTTTTTCTCATACAACCACTCGAAATCTATGACCTTACCTTAAAGAATCTTTCTTGATGGAACTCATTGACTCTTCAGTTCACTGGGTTCTCCTTCATCGGTTCACATGGTCTTTCCTATTTTTTAGAATCTAAAGTTTGAAGGTTTTTAGATTCTAGGGTTTAGGAGGAAGATTAAGGTTTTTGTGGGATAAATGGTTTGAAAAGGGTAAGGTAAGTCGAAGGGTTTCTGATAGGTAATTACACGGCTTGGATTCTCATGCCAGTTATATAGGGTAATCATTAAAAAAATGTAAAACTTGTGATTCTAAAAATGAGAAAATATTTATTTAAGAAAATAAGAAAAATACTAATTTTGACATCAAAAGTTAAATAAAAAAATAAAAAATTGAATGAAAGAAAAAAACATTAGATTTAAATAAAATAATAAAAATTTAATTAAAATTAAATAAACCTAACTCCCCCTTAATAAATTCAAAACCTGCAGTGGGAAGTGGTTTAATGAAAATTCATCCAATTGATATTTAGTATTAACAAATTCTAAATATATATCCTTTTTAAGAATATGATATCTTAGAAAATGATGCCTTATATTAATTTTCTTAGTCCTAGAATGACTTATAGTATTTATTGAAATATTTATAGCACTAGTATTATCACATAGAATAGGTATACTATTAAAATTTAATCCAAATTCCAGTAGAGGGTTTTTCATCCATAATATTTGTGCACAACAAATACCAGCAGATACATATTCTACTTTGGTTATTAATAGGTCAATTGAGTGTTGTTTCTTAATCAACCACGATACTAAAGATTTTCCTAAAAAGTGATAGTTTCCTGAGTTACTTTTTATATATAACCTATGAACTCAAAAATCAGCATCTGAATATGAAATTAAATTAAAATTAGAATTTTTGGGGTAAATAAGATAGTGAAAAACAGTTCCTTTTAAATATCTAAAAATTCTATTAATAGTAGTAAGATGGGATTCTTTTGGATTTGATTGAAATCTAGCACATAAGTACACATAAAACATAACGTTTGGTCTGCTAGCAGTAATATATAGCAAACTACCAATCATACCTCTATATAAATTGTTTTCCACTGGTTTTCTAGCTTCATCCAAATCATGTTTTATATTGGCACACATTGAGTTATATATGTCTTTCTATTTTCAAGTCCAAACTTTTTCAATAAATCAATAATATACTTACATTTATTTAAAACATTTACTTAATATTTTTTTATAAATCTGAAATCCTAAAAAGAAATTAATTTCTCCCATCATACTCATTTAAAATTAATTTTTCATTAATTTTAAAAAATCATGACAAATATTTTTATTAAATGAACCAAAAATAACATCATCAACATAAATTTAAACTAATAAAATATCATAATAAACAGTTTTATTAAAAAGTTTTGGGTCTTCCTGACCAATAGTAAATCCATTTTAATACTAACAATGGCTTTGTCAGTGGCTCTCCCTTCGCGTCCTGGTTCGGCTGGTGGTGTTGGGAGCCTCTACCCCCCAAGTTCGGTGGCGGTCGGCTCTCTGGAAGGAGGCTGCTCGGTCCCCACCTTCAAGGAGGTTCTTTGCGGTGCGCATCCCTCTTCTATCTCTTATGGCGGTAAGGCGTCGGTGGGGAGGGCTTCCATTCCCCCTATCGAGGTTTCTCCCAAGCCTCCGGGCAGTGTGGATGGGCTTCCTATGGTTGAGTTGACAGAGGAGGAGCTTCGGCGTGCAGCTTCTTTCCACGATCTCTCGCTGGTTTCCTGTTTTGGTTTCAACAAACCCTCACTGGTCCTGTTCCAGGATTATATTGATTCTTGGATTCTCCAGCTTCCGTTGATGGTTTCTGAACTTTCAAGGGTTGCCTTCTGCATCCATTGCTCTTCCAGGGAGGATTTTGCACTGGCCTGGGTCAGGGAGGAGTGTCGGTGTGGCTCCTGAAGTTTCTCTTTATCTCGATGGTCACGGGATCATCATTATGGCAGGGAATCTTCTACCACGGAGGTTTGGGTGTGCCTTCCTAGACTCCCTCTTCCCCTGCAGAATCAGTCGATCCTCAAAGCGGTTTGAGATTCGTTTGGTTCGTTTCTCGGTTCGGATGGTGACACCTCTTCTCTTCTATGCACTACTTTTCCTCGTATCTGTGTGGAGATAGACCTTTCTTCGAAGTTCCCCCCCTAGGTGCTGGTGTGAGTGGGGAGCGGCCTGCAGTGGAGGCAGCGGCTCTTATTCAAGTATCCCCCGCATTTCTGCTCAGCATGTGGGCTTCAAGGGCACTCTGATAACTTCTGCAGGAAGAGGCTCTATTCTCCAGAGTCCTCAGGAGGAGGCCCCTGGGGAGGCCATGTGGATGGTTCCACTGCTTTGAATACGTGGTTGAAGGGGAAGGTCCCAGCTGGTCGGGATCCCCTTCTCAAATTATTGGGCTCTTGGATCTATGGCTTCATCTGGAGGAGGGTCTGGCACGAGATCGGTGGCGATGGGGCCTTCTTGCCCAGAATCCTGGGTGGTCCCAGCGGTGGCCTCTCCGCCCTCGGCGGCACAGTCAGATGTTACCATTGGCCATCTATTTTAAAATTCAAATTGTGGGTCCCAAGGGCCCCACGAACCAACGGATTTGCCGGTCTAGGGGTGCGGCCTGGGTTTTTCGGCCCCTGCCTCTAACATTTCTATTGCTGATCTGATTTCGTGGTCCCCTCTGACTCTTGGGCCTCCTCCCTCTCTCAGTAGGGTGGCCTATGACCCCGGTTCTTTTGTCCGTTCATGGAGTAAGTTCGACATCTTATATCTATCCTTGTCTTCCCCGTGTAGGGCTTTTTCTCCACTCCCAGCACAGGTTAATGTCTCTTTGCTCTTGTCTCTGCTTTTGCTCCAGAGTCCCCTCTACTCTAATATAGTGTCGGAATCCTCCGCGATACCACTTCCGAATTCGGTCCTGGAGGGGGTGTCGAAGGAAGTGTAGTATCAGCGTGCTTCTCCTCAGTGTGTGGTCTTGGTCTCCATGCTCCAAGGGGTTGCAGAGCCAGGATCGGTTTGACCATCTTATTCAGTGAAACTGACGCTTATTGAAGATGAAGATGGGGCCTTCAAAAAGAGGATTCTCCTTCCAAAATTGAGCGTCGTGCCGGAAGGCTGCACCGGCCCTGTTACTCAGTCTAAGTCAAAGGAAGATGCCTCTTGTTCCTTGCTCTCTACCCCTGGAAGGTCCAGGGTCTCCAAGGTTTTATGATTTCTCTGATTATTTGGAACACGAGAGGGATGAGGGAACAAGAAAAACGTGCTCTCTTGTCTTCGGAGGTGAAAAAATATCAAGCTTCTATTATCGTCATCCTGGAGCCGAAGCTTGACCACAACAAACTTCCTAGTCTGTTGTTGAAGCTTGGGTTTCAGTCGTATGTGCATGGTCACCCGAATAATTCTCATATTTGGATTTGTTGGAAGAAGCCTGTCCAGGTGGAGGTTCTCAACTTGTCATCATAGTGTATTAATACCAGAATTACTTGTGCAAGGGGTGAGGTGTTGTGGTCTTTAGTCAATGCGAGCATGGACCCATGCTCATGACTGGAGATCTGGGGTTTTCTCAACTCATTTCAAACAAGCGCCCTTCCTTGGTTTTTCGGGGGCGACTTCAATACCATCAGCGATCCCTCTGAGAAGAAGGGTGGTTCCTCAATGTCTATCGGCGGGATGCGGGATTTCAGAGACTTCTTTTCCTCGGCGGGTCTCTTCGATTTGGGGTTTAAGGGAATTCATTGTTAGGTCCACAAGGCTAAATACCCTAAGAGGGGGGTGAATCAGGGTATGAATAATTTAAAATTAAATCCCTTTATGATCTTGTTTCGCTGTTAAGCAAAACACTCTTCTCTCTCTTTCCCGTTGCACAATATAAACAGAAAGTAAAGCATGCACAGGACACAACAATTTTAACTTGGTTCACCCTCACTGGGCTACGTCCAAGGAGAATACGCCGGCAGGTTGTCGGTCATACAAAATTCACTAAAAGCACACTGCTGTTTACAAAGTTCAGGATAGATCACTTCTATTCCTAGTCTCACTGCCTATACAAAATTTAGGGTCACCTCACTACTTTCCCAAGGGTCACTCCCTATTTGTCTCTCTCTGGCTCACTGCCGGTGGAGAGGATCACGTTATTCCCCTTCCTTTTCTCACTACTCCAGAAAGGATCCAATCACAGTTTATAGACTTGTAGGTCTCTTCATTATCACTAATGAATACATCCTCTACTGTATGTGGATGCTCTGTTGAAGTTCAACTTTCACCTGTAGATGAATCTCTCTTTGCACCGAAGGTATCGGGCAAAATTCCAGCTTCCACATAGCCCAAAAATACTGTCAGGGAATCAACCTTACTTAGCGCTCAGGTCTATCCCGGCGCGCAAGTATCAGCGCGCAGGTCACAACTGGTGCACAGTTCCACCTCAACCACCTGTGCGACACAACCTTCTTCAAATCCAAACCTGTATGACTCACTTCCTTCCTCGCCCAAACTGCCTTAGGAGCACAACCATCACCTGGCGCACAAGTCCTACCTGGGCGACCACACACCACCTGCGCGACCACCACACCAGCGCGACGGGAGCTTTGATTTTTCAAAGTTTGGAACTCTGTTCCAAATGAGGATGGGTGGTCTTGTATTTATAGGCATTTGATCAACCTAAGCGGCGGCGCGCAAGTCTCCCCTCAGCGCGCAGGTCTCGGCGTGCAGGTCTCTTCCCCTACAAGTCACCTACATGACCCACTTTCCTTTTCCATGTTTCGAAGATCTGATCTTGAAAACATATGGCGTGAAGCTTTTCAACCCTCCTAGGCATCGGCGCGCAGGTCCTTTCACGACGCGCAGGTCACCTGCGCGACCTCACCAATACCTGCGCGGCCCTCTTTCCTTTGCCATATTTTGACCTTCTGGTCTTTAAAAACACTAGGCGTGCAAGTTCCTTTTCCTTCAAGTACCCAGCGCGCAGATCTCTTTGCCAAAACCACTTTTCTCCATTTGTCGATTTTCAGGCCCAAAAATTTGGCAAACACTGGAAAACGGCACCACCTTGTATCTGCTCTTTTTGTACCGCCTCCAAATCATCCATTCCTTTGTTGAAGTTCTTGAATCAAACATGGATCAGTGACCACAGCTCTTGAACTCAACATTTCACCATTAGATACCCTTTTTCAACAAATTTGTATGTCATGGTTTTCTTTTTCAATAAACACAACACTGATGTCCACTTTGTCAACAAACACAATCACCTCAAAAATGATTCAATGATGCCTTGAGGGATTTTTTCCCAACAGTCGCTTTACTTGGTGAAATAACAGGAGGGGTGCCAGCTATATTTGGATCAGGCTGGACAGGTGCCTCATGAACTTACATTCCCTCAACTCTTTTGGCCTTACTTCAGTTATCCATCTTCCGCGGTCACTCTCAGACCATGCTCCCTTGCTGGTAGAGTTGTGTGCACATGGGATACTACATGGGAATCAAGCCTTTATCTAATCTAGTAACTAGAATCAATCTCCTGACTTCTAGCCGATGGTAAGGAGATCATGGGAGGGCATGGTGGACGGTAGTCCTTGGTATGGGTCGGCAAGCCACCTTAAGCGTCTCAAGCAGGATATTCTTTTATGAATCGGCTCCAGACCAAATGATATCACGGGAGTGGAATTCATCCAGAGGGATATTGAGATAATGGAGGAGGATTTGTTATTGTCTTGGAATGAGGATACTTTTTATTTTCTTTGTGATAAAAGGGTCTTCCTATCAACGAAACTGGACGATATTGAGAGGGATCTCAAATGAAGGTCTCAGGTAAAGTGGCTTAAGGAGGGTGACCGTAATAACAGATTTTTCCATGCCTGTCTGAAGAAGAAAGGAGCCACGAAGGTCAATATTCTCCTGGACAATGGGTATTATACGAGTGATGTGGATGTGGCGAGGAGTTTGGCACTGGACCATTTCGAAAGGCTGCTCGATGGTTCGGTCCAAGCAGGGGAAGGGAGTCATGGCAGTAGGAAGGATACTGGATATTTCTTGGAGTGTGTTCCAAGGCTGGTGGAGGCATCAGATAATGAGCTTCTAACGAGGATTACTATGGAGGAAGAGATCAAGAAGGTTGTGTTCGACATGCCAAGGGATAACGCACCTGGCCCAGACGGGTTCCCAGCCGGTTTTTACGTGCATGCATGGGAGATTTTCGGTGGTGAGGTCATGTCACATATTTAGGACTTCTTCTGGGGGGATCCTTTGGCAAGGGTGTGAGTGATTCTAGGGTTGTTATTGTGCCGAAGTCCAAAGACCCCTCTAGCATTGGACAATTTAGACCAATATGCTTATGTAATTCATCCTAAAAGATCCTTGCGAGCCTCATTGCAAGGAGAATGGGTGCTTGATTCTGAAGATGATATCTAAGGAGAAACATGGGTTTATTAAGGGACACAACATTCAGGGGGAAGTGGGTATTACGAGCGAGCTTGTTAATGATATAAACCGTTGAATTATTGATTCTAATGTGATCTTTCAAGAAGATATGGACAAGGATTATGAAAAACTGTAGTGGTATTTTATTCTTAAGGTGATGCACAGGTTTGGTTTCTAGGATTGGGCTTGCGATCTTTGCTTTAGGTGTTTTTCATCACCTTGGTTGACTATCGCCTTTAGAGGGAAGTCTTTAGGCTTCTTTAAGATGGTTCGGGGAGTGAGATAGGGTGACCCTCTATCACCCAAACTTTTTATTTTAGCCCAAGATGCTCTCTCTAGGTCCCTCCAGAGGAAGTCGGCAGATGGTTCCCTGAGACCGTATGTGGGGAGACGGGTCCGGGAGGCCATTACACACCTCATGTTTGCAGATGACGTGTTAGTTTTCACTAATGGAAACTGCAAGTCCCTTCTTACTCTCATGGATACTTTTTCCAGTTATGGCAGGGCGAGTGGAAAAATCATCAATACAGCCAAGAGTCAGGTGTATATCTCGAATAAGTTCTATCACCGGAGATACAGGATGATCCAAAACATCCTGGGCTGTTAACAGAATAGCTTTCCCATATCTTATCTCGGGGTCCCTCTTTCTTATGGGTGGATTAAGAAGGCCCTCTTTGAGGGGGGTTTGGACCACATTATGGGAAGGATCCACAGCTGGAAAACCAGATTTCTATCCTTTGGGGGGAGGGTAACTCTGATCAATAACGTTCTTTCTTCAATTCCAATGCATGCCTTTTCTGTTATCCATCCCCCAAAGGGAACAATGGAAAAGATGGAAAATACCCTCTCAGCCTTTCTTTGGGATGCCAATCATGCAGGCCGGTGCCACTGAGCCCCCTGGGCATGGCTAGCCAAGCCAACAGAGGAGGGGGGGAGTGGGGCTTCATGATCCCACTGCTAACATGCAAGGCATGCAAGCTCTCTTGGCCTGGTAAATCATGGAAGGATCCTCCTTATGGGCGACATTCTTTCGTGAGAGTTATGCGGATCCCGAGATGAACCATTCTAAGCATAGGGCGCGGCCATATCGACTAGGTCGATGCATGTTGGGTCTCCTGGAGAAACTGCAAGGCTTGGACAGGTGGATCATTGGAAGAGGGGATATCGGTTTTTGGAAAGTTAACTGGGTAGGGGAGAGTTTGTTCTTTCCAGGTTGCCATGTGCCAGGTATCTCCTTCAGAGAAGCATAGAAACATCCATCGTTCATCAGTATGGTGCTGATTGAAGAGCAGATAAAGGTGTTTTCTAGCATTAGCTCTAATGAGGAAGAGGACAGGTGCTTCTTAACTGGCACTAGCTCTAATAAGTTCAACATTCAGGGTTACAGGGAGTGGAAGAGTGCAGAGATCCTACCTAGAGATGGGTCGGCGAAGATCTGGTGCAAGGAGATTCTAGATAAAATGAACTTTTTGGTATGGCGTTTTAGAAGCAGATCTCTTTCGATGGATGAGAACATACAATGCAGGGGTATATCCTTGGTGTCCTGCTACTTCTGTTGCAAGTCAGCGAAGAGGGAATCCTCAGCTCACCTATTCTTTCAGAGTGACTAGGCGGTGGCTTCCTGGGGCATGTTCTCTCCTATGGTTTGCTCCAACTTCAAGCAGTTTTGTTTCCAGGAGCTCCTCTCTTTGTGGTTTCTTGGAGCTACAATCAACTTTTCGGATTGCAAGGTACGAGCATGTGTTATTACTTCCATCTGTTGGGTGATTTGGGAGGCCAGGAACAACGAACGGATGGGCTCCCAGTGCTCGATATCTTTGATACAGTTGAGGTTCAGAGCGTTGGCCCATGAGTTGGTCTCACTGTTGAGGATGGATCATCACTCGGATGTGGCGCGCAATTTTCTGGGAAGGCCGCGTGCTCTGGACTGTTTGGGGGGGATGTGGGTTAAATGGAAACCTCCTTCCAGCGGACTCAAGTTAAATGTGGATGGCTCCTGTATTCAAGGAATTATGCGAGGCAGTGGGGTTTTACGTGAATCAGGAGGGTCGGTTTACCTGGACTTCAGTGCTACCATTGGTATGGGTAATTCGTTGGGGGCGGAGTCCCGGGAACTTCTCACGGGTCTGATGGTTTGCAGGAGTTGGGGTTTTCTGGTGTTAGAGGTGGAGTTAGATTCAGAAGTTTTAGTTAAATATGTTCAGGGGTGGACGGACTCCCCTTGTGCTCTTGCTTACATCATTAGGAGGTGTGCCTTGAAGAACAACCAAGGTCGGCTCATGCTTCATAGTTGTAGTGAGGGAAACTTTGTTTTGGATGCGCTTTCGAAGATTTGAAGTCTCGGGGACGAGGTTGTTATATATGGTAGTTTGGGCACTCTTCTTATCGAGTGTAGGGGTTTTGTGATTAGGGATGATTTAGGTTTACATTACTTCCAGCCTCCTTGAGTGTCTGGGCTGTGTGTTTACGGGCCTCAGCCTTTCTCCATTTGATGAAATAAAAAAAATCAATTGACAGTCAAATCCATTTTTCAAAAGAAAATAACTTAGTCTTTCATACCAAGCTCTAGGATCTTGTTTAAGGCCATAGAGAGCTTTAGTAACCTTAAAAACAAAATTTGGCTTAAGTGGATTTTCAAAACAATGAGGTTGTTCAACCTAAACATCCTCTATTAAATAACCATTTAAAAAGGCAGATTTAACACCCATTTCAGATAATTTAAAATTCATATGAGATACATAGGCTGAAAGGATTCTTATTACTTCTAATCTAGCTATAGGAGAAAAGGTTTCATCATAATCTATTCTTTCTTCTTTATTATATCCTTTAGCTACTAATCTATCTTTATTTCTATTAATAATCCCTTGATCATCCTGTTTGTTACTAAAGATCCACTTAGTTCCTATAATTGGATAATTTTTTTGTCTTTCTACTATTTCCTAAACTTCATTCCTCTTAAATTGATTTATCTATTCATACATAGCTAACATCCAACTATCATCGTCTAAGGCTTCCTCTATAGTCTTATGTTCTAACTAGGATAGAAATACATAGAACTTAGCTGGGTTTCCTACATTTCTTCTAGTTCTAATACCTATTTCTAGGTTCCTATAATAGTTTCTAAAGGATGGTTCTTTAGGGTTCTAGACTGTCTAGGTAGGAAAATTTTAGGTTCTTCAGTATTATGTTCTTATAAAATAGATTGAATTTTATTAATATAATTTTCAAAATCATATTTAAGGTTTTAAAGTCTCATGTTATCATGTGAATCAGTGACTTCATTAGTTTTATATTTTTATTTAACAAAAGGACCCGCTTCATCAAACTTCACATGAACTGATTCTTCAACAATCCTTGACTTTTTATTAAACACTCTATAGGCTTTAGAAGTAGAATAATATCCTAAAAATATTCCTTCATCAACTTTTGGATTGAACTTACCAAGATTATCCTTGGTGTTCAAGATATACACCTTACATCTAAAAACATTAAAGTATTTTACTTTTGGATTTCTGTTATTCAAAATTTCATAGGGTGTCTTTTTGAAAATAGGATTAATTAAAACTCTATTTATGATATTGTAGGTTGTAATTACAGATTCTACCAAAAAATAGGTGGGAAGACTGTATTCATTTAGCATAGTCCTTTCCATTTCTTGAATAGTTCTATTTCTCCTTTCAACAATCCCATTTTGTTGAGGTGTTCTTGGTGTAGAGAAGGTATATTTAATACCCATATTTGAAAAAAATAATTAAACTATTGATTATAGAATTCCCCACCATGATCACTTCTTAATGAAATTATTTTAAAACCTTTTTCATTTTGAAAAATTTTACAAAAACATTCAAAAATAGTGAAAATTTCACTTTTAAATTTTAGAAAATACACCCAGGTAAATCTAGAATAATCATTAACTAAAACATATACATATAATTTTCAAGAAAAAATTTCTACTCTTGATGGTCCAAACAAATCCATATGGATAAGTTCTAAAGGTTTATATGTAGCAATTTTTTAATCAACTTGAAAGAAGATTTGTTCTATTTTCCAATTTGTGTTGTTTTCCAATTTGTTATGCATCACAGAATCTATCATTATCAAATTTAATACTCAAAAAATCATAAACTAACTATTTATTAGATAATTTATGTAAATAATATATATTACAATGATCAAGTCTCCTATACAAAATCCATGACTCATTTGTCTTAATAGTTAAAAAAATCACTTTTTTTACATAAGGAATTCAAATCCAAGGTATAAACATTATCAGTTCTAAGTGATCTAAATTTAAGAAACTTGTCTTTAATAACTGAGCAATGATTTTTAGAAAAATCAACATAAAAACCATCATCACAAAGTTGAGAAATACTTATCATATTGTGCTTTATCCCTTATACATACAGTACTTTGCTGATTGAGATGGTCTTTGGATCTCCAACAATTCAAACTCCAACTATTTTTACTTTGTCATTTTCACCAAAAGTGACAATACCTCTATCAATTTGAGTCAGCATATGAAAGTTTTATGGATCTCTACTCATATTTCTCAAACATCCACTATCCATATACCATATAGAATTTTTTTTCCTATGGCCTATTACCTGTAAAATCAATTAAACATGTGTTTGTTTTGTTCCTCATACGTTCTTGGGCCCAATAGTGTTAGCTAGTAGTGATCTAGGAAACCAAATTTTCTTTATATTTCCACAATTTATATCACTTTCTTTAGAAAAACTTTTGGAAATAAAATCTCTTTTAATACCACTAATTTGAGGATTTATTAAATAATAGTTATTATTGATATTCCCTTTTATTCCACAGTAATAAAAAATAGAATTTTTTGAATTGGGGAAAAAATAATTTTTATGCATTTTAGATTTCTCACCATTACTTCATATTATAAATATTTCTCTTTTAATGATAATCTTTACAAGAATCTCATTCAGGATTTTTTCTCCTTTTGTAAAAGTAATTGCAGCACTCTTATAAGATTCTACTTCATCTTGCAATTATTTAATCATTCATTCATGATCAATATAGTTTGTTGTAGATGAGTTGAATTTATCAACTAATTATTTATGTTTTTTCAGTAGAGTATATCTTTCTTCTAAGATATAACTATTAATATTTTTCTATGATTTATGCTTATTTAACAAAGAATCATATTTTTCGTCGATCATTGAGCAGTAGGAATCTAATTTATTCTTTTAGAAACTACCAGAATTAGAATAAAAAAAGTAATAAGTTTGTACCTTTTTTTATTCTTCCTTATCCATAAAGCACATGTTGGATTTTAGATTTGATTTCTATTTTTCTGAATCATACTTTGAAGAGTTGTTGGATTATTCAGATACACTCTAAGTAGCTTTCATTGCTCTTTTTTCCTTTATCCTCAAAATTAGTATTCTTTTGATATCTCTTTTCTAACCTTTTATTTTCATCTTTTATCTGAGGATAGTCTGGTTTGATATGACCTAATTTCTTACATTCATAGCATCGAACTTATCTTGGTTATTTCTCATATCTCTTGAAGGATTTTCTTAAACCTCTTTTTTTCTTATAGAATTTTCTGAATTTTTTGTATAGTTGAGCCAGTTCCATTTCAGAATCTGAGGAATCTGAATTTTCCTCATTTTGACTTCTTACTTTGTTCTTATGTTATGTTTTTGAGATGACACCTTCAGAGTAGTATTTTAATTCTTCACTACAATTTTATAATTTTTAACTTTATCTTTCATTTATACTTCATACATCATTAGTGCCCCAATTAGATCTTTCATTGTCAAATCCTTGATAGGTGATGACTGGTGAATAGTAGAAGATATTCCATTCCATTTAAAAGGTAGTATAAGTACTTTCAAATCTTGATTAGATTATTTGATGTGTTCTCCTAAGGTTGAAATATTTTTGACAATTTATATAATCCTTCCATTCATATACACAATGTGTTCACCATAAAACATTCTAAAGGTGTCAAATTTTAGTTTAGCAGTATCATACCTCATCTATCTAACATTGTATGTTCCTTCATAGGAAACTACAATGGTTTTCCACATCTCATAGGCAATAGGACATTGTGATACTTGATTAAATTCATCTGGTTCAAGACCACAAATAATAGAATTCATTACCTTTGAATTCATATAATATTCATCTTCTGTTTTTTCAACCCAAGTTTCTTGTTTTTCATGAATCTTATAAGGAGTAATAATTTTTTAGTAGACTATGAATCCAAGATTATTCATATACATGACCATCCTTGATTTCTAGCACCCATAGTTTTCACCATTAATGTATGGATCACGTACCATACACATTCCTTCTCTAGGATCATCCATTTCCATTTTTGTATAGACCTTATACTTTTATATTGCTATAGCTTTATCCAAAATCTCTCCTCTAATATGAATTGTTAGGTCAGAATAATACAAAGTAATACAAGAGGGAGGTGAATTGTGTCTTTTCAAAAATCTTTCACAATTCTGACTTTTGATTCCCTCTACAATTTATGTAGATATGTAGTGTTTTATTATATATGAAATATAAGTAGTGGATAAATATAAATAAATAATATAACTTTTTATAGTGGTTAGGGGAAAAAATATCCACTAGTACACTCCACCAAATTCTCTCTCTATGAGCTTGGTGAATTTCACTAGTATGGTCCTCTTATCACAAGATAGAAATTACACAACTAATTGCAAGAAGTTGACACCTTTACAATAAGTCTCAACAAAACAGAGCCTTCTAGTTCTTTAACAAAGAACTGAAAATCCACATATTAGACTAAGAAGTTGATACTCCACCACAACTGAGTACGAGTAGTTAAAACTCTAATAAATCAAAAGAGTTTGATTTTTTTAAAATAGGTTGAACTTCACAATTGCAGTAGAAACAATTGACATTAGATGGATCTTCTTATTCAAAAATAATGGTCTTCAATATAGAATGATCTTGAATAAATCCTGGTTATACAAAGATCTTCATTTTAAAAACAGTAAAAAAACAGAGCAACAACAAGCTTATAGAAGAATAAGATAGAACATGTATGTCTCTAAAGTATAGTCCTTTATCAAAGTTGTTCGTTTGCTATAGCACAGTAAAAATAGTTTCACTAGAGTATGATTGTATATGAAAAAAATATGCCCCTTTTAAAAAATCACATTATTAAAAAAATGATACATCGATAGAATATATAAAGAAAATATCAAGAATTCTAGATTCACAAAAGATTCCAGATAAATCGTAGATATTCAAATTCAAAATAAAATAGGGGATTCATAAATTCCCTTAAGAATAAGAGTGATTTTCTCCATTAAATATGGTTCTTTGAATCAAATATAATCTGCTTTAAATTTGTAAAGAATGAACTTTAAAATAGCTTGAAATTCCATCTAGACCGTTGCAGAAATTTCATATAAAAATTGCAAAATTAAATCTTTGATGTTGAAAAGTAAAATGCATGGTTCTTTCATAAAATGAAAAAATAGAAAACATAGGGTTCAACTACATATTGTTCATTCTTCAAACGTAAGGTTGAACATGTAAGTTTGATCATAAAAGTAAGGTTTATGATCCATAAATTTATCTCTAAAACATAAGGTTCCTTACTTATATAGGGTTATTTAACCATACTTTCTTCTCTTGACAAACATAAGGTTCCTTTCGAACATAAGGTTCTTTAACCATACTTTTCTGATAATGCAGAGTTGATTAACCATACATACTGTTCTGAACATAGGGCTAAGAAACCATACTTTCTTCTTCCAGTGTAAGGTTGAATACAAATGTAAGGTTCATGATCTATATGCATTATACAAAGTGTTGGGTTTATTCCTTACGTTACGCTTATTCATATAGGTTATGAGCAGTGTTTCCAGAATGTATAAAAATGCATCCCGAACACTTTAACAAATGTGATTTGAAAATTAAAATCTTGAAAATAATTTCATGATAAACATTATAAATAATATTAATTCCCTATAATACACTTAATTAAAATCATTAGTAAAACAAACAAGAGTATTTGTGAGCATCAAAATCACAATAAATTATAAAGTATTGTTGAGACAATACATGCCCAACAATATATATATATGCATTGTATATATTTACACAGACATATATATATATATATTTATCTCATATATATATAAAACATATATCTATACATATTTTAATTTATCACACACAATATTATTTTTCCAAATTTATTAAAAATAGTAATAACAATATATTGTTTTTATTATTAAATCTTTGTCAATAAGGGAAGCATCTGCTTTTATTAGTGAGAAATAGAAAGCGTTGATAAAAGTATGACCTTTATTAGTACTAACTAAAAGTGTTGATAAAAGTTTATAATAAAAAATATTATTAATATATATATATATAAATATTATATTTATATTCAAAAATAATTTTTATTTATATACATTAATTAAAAAACGTACGTCTATAATTAATATAAATATGATATATAAATATATATTTTTTAATAATTAAAAAATATATATAAATATAATGTTTTAAAAAAGGTATTTATATGATTATAAATAAATAAATAAACATTTAAATAATTATAAAATTATAATAATTTTTTAAAATAATAAATATATTTATTATATTTATAATTATGTATATATATAATTATATATAAATATATATTAGGTGCTTAGGGGTAAAATTATATTTAAACACACACACCACATGTTAAGATTGCCTATATTATGATTACACATACATATGTTATGTATTCATGACTCATGAATGTTCATTTATACATTAACACCCTTATTATTCATGTTTTCCATATATGTGATGACTCATTTTTTATGATCTATACTTTACTAGGTATGATTCATTTATGTATACTCGTGAACTTATTATGTTCTCTTAAATACTTATAAAATTAAAATAAATATATTTATTATATTTATAATTATAATTTTTTAAATTATATACAAATACTTTTTAAATATATTTATTTGTAATTTTAATTATAACTATATATATAATTATAAAATTATAATAAATACATCCATTATAACTTTATAAATATATATATTTATATATTAATAATTATATATATATATATATATTTATAATTATATACAAATATTTATAAATATATTTATTTATAATTATAATTATAAATATATTTATTTATTTAAATAATATTAAAATTATAATAAATATATCATTGGTTTTTAGGGGAGACTCATCCAGTGGTGACAATAGTGCTGCGGACTGATGATGGCAATGTGCACGGTGGCAGATCATTGGGGGATGAGGTGTTGTGCGATGGTTGTGTTTGGATAGGGAGTGTGTAGGCATGATTGGAGCTTGGTGATCTAGCCATATGGGTTGTTATTATGGGCCTTTTAAGGAAATATTTGTATGGGTCTACAAGCCATTAATGGGTGGGTCAACCTGGGGGGCTATGACCTACCCATTGGGGATTAGATGTGTGTGTGTGTGTTTAGAGGTAGTTGTACCCCCAATACCTAATATATGTGTGTGTGTGTGTGTGTGTATTTTTAAAAATATATATATTTATTTATAATTATAATTAGAAATAATTAAATATATAAATAATTATAAAATTACAATAAATATATTTAAAAAATAAATAAATATATATATAATCATATAGATATATAAATATATTTATAATTATACAAAAATATTTATAAAATAATAATAAATATATTTAAATAATAAATATATTTATTATATTTATAATTATGTAAATATATATAATAATATAAAATTATATAATTATTTTAATATATTTATAAATATATTTATAAACTTATAATAAATATATTTAAATAATAAATATATCTATTTATTTATATCATTATCATCACTTTTTTAGCTCTCATAAAGATTCCCCTTTATCAGTGCTAAAAAGCGCAAATAAAGGAATATCTTTATCAGCACTTAAAAAGCGTTGATAAAGAGTAGTTTTATTGGCGCTTTCTATATTATCACTAATAAAAAACTTACACATTCTTATAAAATATCCCTAATAGATTCTCCATCTCCTCACACCTTCAAGCTTTCGTGAAACGGTAGTGTTGTTGCCGCCGCTCTCCCTGATGTTGCTCCCTGCCATTGCTCCTTGCCATTGCTCCCTACCTTCACCTTCATCGTCATCGTTGTCATCATCGTTGCTCCCTGCCATCACCATCGCTCCCTACCATCATCGTCACTCCCTACTGCCAATGCTCCCAACTGAACCCTCACTGTTCTTCATCAACAAATCATCGTCACTCTAAGGTATAAGATTATTGATTCTCCTCTTTAATCGCTTCTTCCTTCTAGGTCTTTACTCCCTCCAACCTCCATGCATGTTGTTTGGACCAGATTCATCCCCTTAGTTATATAAGCACACCATTAATGTGCACTAATAGTGTATAGGTTTCCTATATTCGAATACTTTCATTTTGATAGGGGTTTGAACATAGGTTCATCAATGGTTATGTGGAATAGTTATCATGCACATATGTACTGTGTGTCAAGTGGTGATAATTATATGTTTTAATTTTAGTATTAGTGTTTAAGTGTATTTTATGACCATGGAGGCCCTTTTATGGATTTATTTTTTTCGTTTTCAATGATTACTTTTTCTCAAAATTACAGTTATATATAAATATGTCCATGTTATAGTGGATTCTTTTAAATATGTTTGTTGTGATATTATTTTTTTAATATGTTTTAAATAAGAATTTTTCCAATGTAATGATTCAATTTATTATGAATTTATTTTGGGTTTATATATTTTTATATTTTAAAATGTTCATTATTTAACTATTAAAAAGACCAAATAATTTTAAATTAAATGAGTTTTTAAGATTTTAAATTAAATGATTAAAAATTATCATGCTATAAATGGATTTGAAAGGTGTAAGGTTGAATTTTTATTGATTTAAATGAGTATATGGTTTTTTGGGGATTATTTTAAAATGTTGATAATGTGTTATGTATTTTTCATAGGAAAATTTAAATATTTTATAATTATATTTTATATAAATTAACTACAAATATATTCATTCGTTTCATGTCTCGGTATTTGTGAACTGATCTTAAATTCTATAGGTGTACTTTATGATTTTATCTGTGTTGGGGGATGACTTGTTTGTTTATGTTTAGTTTTTCTTTATTAGAATTACATATTAATTATGATGGTTTTTTACTATATATTCTTTGTTTCGTTATTAGGATATTTTAATATTTGAAAAACCCAATGATAATTTAAATTTCGTTTAACAAGAAAATAACATATGTTAAATTGTTAGCTATAATGGTGACATATTTGGTTAAAGAATTATGATACACTTTATTATTACTGCGGTTCTTTATTTTTATATAAATATATCAATATATTTCTTTTTTTTAGTCATGAGAATTTATTTTGTTAAAAGTGTTTATTAAAAAATGGATTTCATATTTTCTTTTCTTCAATATTTATCTTTTTTTTATGATTTTTGTTTGGGTGAAATCATTATTTTCATATTTTAAAGTATAATATCTCATGATATTACTATGTGAAACAAGTATTGATGCTCAATCCATAATGGAAAATGATTTTTGATGCTTGATCGGCTATGGGAAAGTAGTTGTGATGCTTGATCAACTATAAGAAATGAGTTATGGTGATCAATAAACTATGAGAAATAGGTTTTAGTTATTGATCCACTATGTTCTGATGGTATTCCAAGATAATATTGACATATGATATGATTTTCTATGATTATGTATGTGCCACATTTTCTATGCCACATTTCTAAGTTATGTCACATGTTTATGTAATGCTCTAGGGATCATAATTATTGTCATATGTCTTTAATCCACATAGGGTTGAACCAAAAGTACTATAGGATAAAATAAATGTGTCCAATATTAAGACATCATAAGTTTTAATTTTCGTGTAGTTTTTATTTTATGATATTATTTTTTATTACATGTGATTCATGCTTTTGGTTTTAGTAAGGTCTGGGTCTAGGTGGAACCAATATAACAATGAGTGTGATGTAAAATGAGGTGAATATCCCAATAGGAAACCAAATGGGAAGAGATATGGAGTGAAAAATATCATGATAATACTTACTCAAAATTATCAAGAAATGAATAATAATATGAACCATTTCAAACTCCCAAATATTCTAAGGATGAAACAAATCACCATGGATTCATTCATGCGACAATGCCCTCTAACCATTTGGGTTCCACTAATTAACTAATTTTGAAGAAATGGATATCCATTTATAATTTGGAAGGTGAAGTAGATAGATGGTGGCTACTGATTATGAATATGAGGAAAATGAAGAAGTATACTGTATAAAATGGAAGGTGTTTTAAGGAAATATTCTTCCCCAAATATTTTCTCCGAACTACTCACAACAAAATAAAGAGATTTTTTTCAAGTAGTTTTAATCCATTGGTACCTATAAATGAAACCTCATGAGACTTCTAAGGTGCACCTAGTTTTTTATTTTAACCCTAAAATTAAGATCGATTGTTTCATCAATGGACTAAAATCGAATAATTTTATACTTTTATACTTCCATAAATTTTACTTTTATATATTATAATTTTATACTTTTATAAATTTGTAAAACTATATACTTCTATAAATTATGTATAATTTTATGACATATATGTACTATTATATAGTTTTATAAATTTATATACATTTATAAATTATGTATATTTCATTAAAATATATATTATTTTATAAATTATATATAATTTTATACTTCTATATACATCTATAATTTTTTATACTAAAATAAATTTATATGCATTTTTAATTTATACTTTTAAACCTATATACTTTTTTCAATTTATCAATAATTTAATACTTTTATACTTACATAAATTCAATGTCAGTGTTGAATTTTTTTAAAAAATATAATAATTTATTTTTTTATTTTTGAAACCATTATTATATTCAATATCCTTATTTTATATTATGAAAAATATTTTCAAATAATATATATATTTTTTATTTCCATTATTACATTCAATAGTTGTATTTTGTCAATTTTTTATAATGTAAATGTGATTTTATACTTCATTTATACTCATACAAAAAGTGATTTGATCATTAAAAATATGAAATAAATTATCAATTGATCTCTAATCCTTCATGATGATAATTATGTCATTTAATCTATTAATGAATCATATATTCTACCTTAAAATATTTTCATTCCCATTGTCAAAAAGTTGAGAAATTATCAAGGGATTATGCCCAAATCCATCAACAAAGAGAACATCATTGGATCTAAAATTATTCACTAGAATTTTAGTTCTTCCTACACCATTAAATTAAAGTAAAAAATAGTTTTTAAAAGTGAAATCTCCTCCATTATATTTATAAATTTCCTTCAATAAGTTTTTTTTATCATATGGGATGATAAACCATTTTTTAATATTTCTATTTTCTTTCAATAAATTCATGAGATCCATCTTCAATTGAACATATTTTGTGTATTTATTTTATTAAATATTAATATTATCGAATCAAATGGGATGGATATGAATAGAGAATGGACAGATGTCAATCGTATGACAAAAGAGTATGAATATGGGGTGAAAGAGTTCATCAAGTTTTCAAAAGATCATGAATATAACCCTTCTCAAATCCTTTTTTTTGTGTGTTTGTGATGCCATTATTCAAGACTAATTAGTCCATAGGAGTTGGAAGAACACTTGATCTATCGTGGAATTGATCAAAGTTATAAATGTCGTAATAAACATGAGGAAAAAGAGAATGTATCTAGTATCTGATATATCACTGCATTTTATAGATCATCTAATATGATTACAATTAAGGAAAATTAAGAAGACCATATTGAGGATGTGATTACAAGTGTGAATGATGATAAAGATAATATCAAGGAAATGAACATGAAAGTTGAAGATTAACTTCATGATTTTTCAAAATTGTTTGAGAAGTTAAAGAGTTGTGAAAGGATGTTATTGTTTTTTGTTTCACTAAATATACAACATTGTAATCAATACTAAAGCTATATAATTTAAAAGATGAAAATGGATGGAGTGATTCCATTTTTATTGAACTTATTTCTCCCTTGAATGATATAATCCCAAAAGATAATGAGCTCCCTATCCTAACATATAACATAAAAAAAATCAATGTTCGATGGGTATGATCTCTGAAAGAATACATACCTACCCAAATGATTGTATACCATTTCACAAGGAACACAAATCACTTAAAGAATGACCAAATTGTGGTGATTCTTGATATAAGAAATATGAATCGGTTCCTACAAAAGTTTTATGGTACTTTCCAATCATTCCAAGGTTTACACGCCTATATGGAAGTGAGGAGACTACAAGGAAATTGATGTGTAATGCGGATACAAGAAATAAAGATGGTAAAATTCATCACTTGACAGACTCTCCTCAGTGAAAGATAATTGATCATGAGTATCCTAAATTTTTAAATGATCCAAGAAACCTTCATCTTGTGTTATCTCTAGATTGATTGAAGCCTTTTAGTTTTCAAATCATCACTCATAGTACATGACCAGTTATGTTGGTAAATTATAACTTTCCACCATGGTTATGCATAAAATGAATATACATTATGTTATCTATGATTATATCAAGACCAAAACAACCAGGTAATGATATTTATTTTTATTTGGATCCATTGATCGAAGATTTGAAATTATTATGGGATTCAGGTGTTGTATTGTATGATTCTTATAGAAATGAATTTTTCACATTGAGATATATGTTATATGGGATGATAAATGAATTTCTTACTTATGAAAAATTTTCAGGATATAGAATTAAAATAACTCAATGGCGTCCCATTTTAAAACAATGTACACATTCAATTAGGTTAAAGTATTCATCGAAGACTGTGTTTTTAGGACATTGTAGATTTCAACCTTGATGACATAAGTACCAATCTTGGATGACATCATTCTATGGAAGTTCATAAGAATGTAAAAAATTCCCTCTACTAATAGGTGATCGACTATTTGAGAAAGTAAAAATGTGGACACTACTTTTGGTAAACCATTTTCGAAAAACCTTACAAAAACTATTTGGAAAAAGAGATCAGTTTTTTTAATTACCATACTGGAATTGTCTGTATTTCATACATTTCCTTGATGTTATGCATGTTGAAAAAAATATATGTGTTAGTGTAATTAGAATGTTACTAAATGAACCAGGAAAAAAAGGATGGAATTAAGGCTTGGTTGGATATGGTTGATGTAGGAATATGGGAAGAGTTGGTGCCAATGAAGGGTAAAAAATGAACATTTCTTCCTCCAGCTGCTTACACTCTTTCTAGGATGGAGAGATATTATTTTTTATACTTTGTTAATGATGTGAAGGTTCCAGAGGAGTATTCATATAATATCAAGAATATAGTTTCAATGACTAATTTAAAGTTAAAGGGTTTGAAATAACATGAAAATAAAGTTTTGATGCAAGATCTAATTTTTGTAGCTTTATATTGCATTTTTTCAAAGAATATCTATCATAAATGAACTAATTTCTATTTATTTTTAAAATCTATATGAAATAAATTTATAGATCTGGTGAAATTGAACACTATGTAAAAGGAAAATTTCATCATATTGTGTGAATTGAAAACGCTCTTCCCACCATAATTATTTAATATGATGGTTCAATTGATGGTTTACTTGTTGAGAGAGTTTTAACTATGTGGTCCTGTGTATTATTGATGGATGTACCCCATTGAACGACATGTAAAGATTTTTAAATTGTATGTAAAAAATAAAAGTTTTCTATTGGTTTTTATTGCATAGAGATATATTATTAGGTCTACTGAAATCTCATCATATTAGGCGGCTTATGGGTGATGGGATTTCTGGAAGAGATGTTTTCATAATCAATATTATAGATCAAGAATATGACCACCTTTACATTTTTCATAACTATTTAGAGGTTTCCCCATTTTTTGAAACCCACAAAAAAATTCTTAGGCATTTGAATCCATCAAGGGATAAAATCTTGATATCAAATACACATAATAAATAGTTTATAGGATGGTTTAGAGACTATATTTTTAAGGAGTCAGATGAAAATCTAGATACAATTTCAGAATGAATTCGATGGCCATCCAAAGGACCAAGTGTATATGTATTATATTAAAATGGTTATGTAATTAATGGTTATATGTTCTATACAAATGAACATGATGAAGGAAGTACCATAAAAAATAGTGGATTTACACTTGTGGTTGAAGCGATGCATGTTTCTGGTACTAAGGATAGAAATCTAATTTATGAAAATATGTCATAATTTGGCATCATAAAAAAGATATGAAAGTTGGATTATATAACATTCCAAGTGCCTGTTTTTTAATGCAAGTGGGTTGATAACTGGAGTGATATTAAAATAGATGAATTGGGATTCGTGAAAGTGTATTTTAGTAAGGAAGGGTAAAAATAAGAACTATTTATAATGGAATCAAAGGTAGTATAAGTATTTTATATTCTAGACCTTGAAAACTGAAAGTGGACAATTGTTCTGTTATCGACCAAAACCATTGAAGGGTCAGAAGAAAATTCAACTGATGATGACTCATTCATTAGGATGTCACAATCATTTCATTGTGTTCCCAATGTATACAGGGTTTTATACATTATAAGAGAACACAATGAAGGTATTTGGATACTTGATATAGGGGTAAAATTCCTTCAACCTTTAAAAAAGATAATTCAATAATCAGGGTTTTTTTGTAATATACATTACATTACATCATGTTATTATATGTTCACTACTACATTTATATAATCTAAATTAAATGTTAAACCACTTCGGTAGATAATGAATTCTGCACATGTTGATGCTCTTAATACTAAGGAACAATAGGTTTCTCAACCTATCTCTACTCCCACTATAGAGGAACAATGACCTTCTACACATACTGATACTACCAATCTATAGGAAAAACACATCAACAATGCTGAATCTAAGGAAATTATAGATGGTGAAGAACCGATGCTATAAAAAAAATAGGAGCATCATAGCATAATGATGTTAGAAAAAATTATTAAAGCAAAAAAGAAAAGCCGTCAAATTTATCATATGGAATGTGTGCGACAATCCTTTTAACCCCAACAAGGCCATGTTTAGTAGTTACATTGGGATCACTACTCATCAATGCATGCCTATTAATGTATATTCATGGAAACATGTTTTTTCCATGCTTAAGGAAATGATTTGGGAAGATATTATGGTAACATTATTATATTCTTTCTTTATTTTACAAAAAAAATAAAATAATGAAACATTGACTTACTCTTCATCATCCCTTGCGGAGTGTATTTATAGTAGATGAATCCCACAAGAAATATATATTAATTCTTATTAAAATTATCCACATATCCTTTTATACAATTCTAACAAGATTTCATCTTAAATATGTTGAAGGGAAAATAAGCCCACACCCATTGCTTATGTATGCACACCAGATAAGCCAAGAAGTGTGGGATGCATTTATTGCCCATCGTACAGAGATGTATTTTTAGGTACATTATGGCTGTTAATATATTGTTTGAAAATACATGTATTCACACTATTATAAAAATACATTTTTACATTTTTTTATATTTTTAACATTGTTTCTTAAGGTGACGTCTTTAAAGGAGACGTTGTAAATATGTTTTTTAATGTCAGTTATTAAAACTGACCTTAAAAATGTATTTTTTTAATGATTTTTCATAAAAAATCAATGTGAAAGACCATATTAACATCATTTTTTAAAAAGATATGTTAAAAATCTATTTTTCATGTTGGTTTTTATAAAACCTATGTGAAAAATATGTATTTTATGTCATTTTTCTAAAAACCAAAGTGAAAAATAGGTTTTTCACATTGGTTTTCTCAAAACTGACATGAAAAATATTTTTTTCAAAAAATATTATTTTAGTTATTACAAATTTACCCATAGTTAATTTATAGAATCAATAAGAAAAAATATTATTCCACATGATAGAATAAATATTTTAAACTTATAGAGTTAAAATAAATAAGGACCATTCAATGATATAATGATAATAATAAACAAATATTTATTACAATGTGGATTACTCCATCCATGGAAAATAGAATATTGATAAAAAACAACATATCATAGAATCCATATGAAATCCAGAAAAAAATTAAATCTTTGATATAATTTTAAATGTTTTCAAAGTCTTCGTGGATATAATTTTCTTCCGAGGAAAGATCTCATGAGGAAACTAACGCTTCGTCTTGGAAGGGATTTTATAATACAAATTAAGCTTTTTAGTTATATCATGATATAAAGAATGAATCTTCATTATAATAAAAAGGAATAATTAATTCATATATAAATTAAGAAAACTAATAATGAAACAATTAAATCATGGAAGAATAATTAAAAATACCATGATGAGATTACTCAAAAAAGAATTAGTGGATTTATGATGAAGATCAAATGAGTTGATTCGGTGGAACAATGATGATAGAAATACTTGATCATGAAATTAATATATGTGGAGTTGGAAAACATATAAATGACATGTTAAAAGAAAATATGGTATTATAAATTTTAAGCGGCAATTAAAAATTTTGATGTCACGCTGTAAAAGATTGGAATTACGTGTTGGAGGGATATTAAATTTTAACTTTTATGTCAGTTATCATAAAAATGATGTGAAAATATAGTTTTTCACATCGATTATCATAAAACTGACCCTAAAATTTCCATTTTTCACTTTGGTTTTATGACAACCAGCGTAAAAAACTATCTTTTAACATTGATTTTTTCATAAATCAATGTTAAATGTATTTTTTCACATTGTTTTTTTAGAAAACTGACATTAATAATGTTTAAAAAGTTTTATTTCATTTCCAAATATTCTATTTTACTAGTCATGGAGTTTAAATGGAGTTATGGATCAAAATTTAGGGCCATTAAAAGTTGGAATTATCTAAGAATTCATTTAGATATGATCAACTTCAAAAGTACATAACTATTGATCTGTAAGTCTACTTTAGTTCCACTCCCAATAAAATAAAATATTAGGAAATTAAATACAACTTGGTCAACAATATTAATGTTGTATTTTTGGAAATTTTATATGAAATTTTACTTTTAAAATTGGTTAATTAAAAAATTGATGCTAAAAGTCTTCAATGAGGAATTTTAATGTCGTTTTTTCAGGAACTAATGTCAAAAGTCACTTTTCATATTATTTTTTCAAAAAACCTTCATTAATTATAATTCTCTGGCCCCAATTTTTGGAACTCAGTACATTATTTTATTACATTGTAATGATTATAAGAAAATCATATCTCAAAGTACTAGGTAGTTTATTAGTTTTGGAAAACCAGATACATACATAAGTTTAACATTACAACTTGAAATGAAATACAATATAGAAGATCTATTAGTAACTCCCATAAGTCCTAGATTATACCTACAAGTCATTCATAATACACTTCTTCACATCCTGGGGAAATAGAAAACATAATAAAGGGGTGAGATTAGATTCCCAGTAAGGATAAATAATACAATGGAGGTAATAATAAACATAAACACTAGGCATGATGAATAACTAAAAACACATGCCTTTAAAAATAAACTTGAGAATAATATGGAAAGAAAAAAACTGATTAAATAATTCCATAAAACATAACCGTGTGTATTCTACTATTCGAATAATCACATGGACTAAATCTCAAGTTTCATAATTATGTAATAGATAATGTCGGATATCGTGATCATTCTATCAAAGCTTTATGCAAAAACCGTACATAAATAGGTAAAAATCCAAAAAAGTTTGTCTCATGAGAATTACTGATGCATTGAGGGGATATAAAGGGCCCCACTCATCACTTACTATTTCCAATACATTCCTCATATAAAAAGGGTGAAACATAAACAACATACACATTTGAATTGAAAAACTAGCATATAAAATGTGAATACTTTAACTACAACCCATGAATGGTATAAAATTAGCACATCCATTTTCAAAATGATCATAAAACCTTAAAAAACATGTGTTAGATTATATCATAATAAATATACCTCAATGAAGTATAAGATTCAACAAATGATGTTGACATAGATGAAGATACTTTTAAATGAGACCATTGAAAAGTTCATGAGGAAATATTCTTTAAGCATTCCAAAGTGTCTCATACCACTTTGAAACATTCAAATCATAATCTATTAGAATATTAGGAGAATAAGGAGACTATTTATATGATATATCAAAGGGAATTACATAAATCACATGAAAGGAATAAGTGGTAAACAAGGAATATATCTCATAAAAGTTAAAGTGAGACGAGAAAATTCCTTTTTTACTTTGGAAAGAAGAGTTCTTTTGGAAAATCATTTGTATTTGTCATGAAATCAGATTGTAAACATGTATATCCCAAAAAGAAAATGTAAAAAAATTGAAATTATATTTTAGGCATAAATTATGTCCCACTAAACTGAAATCATGTAAAATAGTTTTTAAGAAACTTTAGAAATAAAACATTTTAGTGTGATTTAAGGGAAATATTAAGAAGATTTTAAAGTGGAAAGACGTGTTTGATTTCATAAAACCATAAATGAAAAAATATAGTTTTTTAAAGATAAAATAATTTATTTTATAAATATAATTATGGATTAAAACGGATTATATAGTGCACTTGAAAATGGGTAAGAATTCGAGAAGTTCCCTTGAATGGAGCTTGTTTGTCAGGAATAATTGAGAAGGGAACCATTTTAATACATAAAAATCCCATAAAATAAAGATGAAATGATATGAATATATGATTTTGGAACATATAAACATAATATATAAGAATTAAACAAAAATAAATAAACATTACATTGGGGTAAGGATAGTGAAAGAATAACCCTATGAAAAAAATGAAGGTTCAGGTGGAATCCCTTACTAGTTTGTAATCAATCAAAAAATATGCCTCAAAATTAATAATCATAAAATTATACATTTAATAAAATTAAAATAAAGATATTAATGATATGTTACATCAATGGTAATCATACATACACCATACACAAGAAATAGTGTTGAATAAGAAATATATCACAAAAATTGAAGTAAGATGAGAAAACCCATACTACTTTGTAATCAATTGAATTGTATGTCCAAAAATTAACAACCATCCAATGAATAATTTAATACCATTTAGATAAATATATTCATTATATTATATATATAATTTTAGTATAAATACACTACATACAATAAATAAGTGGTGAATAATAGAAATCTCACAGAAATAAAAGTGAGATAAGAAACCCCTTACCTTCTGTCTGAATGTGTTCTTCACTTGACCTTAACTTCATATATAATAAAATTAAATCCATTAATTAATTAATTAATAACCTTATATAAATTTATTTTATTTATTATAGTTTTATTAAGTTCATTTATGGCCTTATTGATAAGTTATATGATTGAATTCTGTCATTCTGGAGTGTTCGTTTCCTTGATTTCATGATCAGATCGCTTGATTATAAGTAATGGAGTTCATTTAAAATTGGTATAATTCTATATAATTTGAATTGAATGTTTTTAATGATAATAAAGAAGTTTAAATGGTTATATATATCATTTGGTTACATATTATGAGTATGAATCATTAGATAATACTTTTAGTGATGATCATTTAGATTATTACGGTGGTTATTGATCATAACAAACTCATTTTGTTTTATCATTTAGTATTATATAAATATGTTAATTATATAATATAAAAAGGGATATATTATAAATTTTACAATCTTTTTCAATCATTAAAATGGTTTCATGAATAGTCTTGAAGAATAATTTGAAGAATGAAACTTCATCGTCCACGAAGGTTGTAAATTGGCACCTCTCGGATGATGATTTCGTTTATAAAATAAAAGAGGGAGAGTAAGGAGATTGATAATGGTTATTACATTAACATGATATAATTCCATTATATAAATTATAATGGGGTTATTATGATCAATCAGACAGAGGAGGTTAGGTGATAATAAGGAAAGAAGATAAATTGAAATGAAATTAAATGAAAAAAAAGAGGATTTAACTCTTGAAATAACCTCCTTGAGAACCTCCTTAGGGGAAAGGGTTTGGGTATTTTGGAAAGAAAAAGGGATCCTATATGTGTATAGGGACTATGGAGGAGTATTTGGGTAGAACTTTGAGAATATTCAAGGCTTAGAGGAGTGAAGAGAAGAGGGAGTGAGGGGTGGTTTTTATAGTGGAGGAGACAAGGGTTTTTCCATTATTTTAATCATTATTTTTTTATTTTGTCTCAAGAATATGAATAGTATTGATTCTTGTGACTAAAAACAGTAATAATTTCATGTGAGTTAGAAACAATGGCCATTTACATCATCCATGACTCAATCATGATGCAGAAATTCATTTATTTAGCATATTTTGTAAATTATCGAATTTCTCTATTCACCAAAAATTCAAGTATTTCAGAAAAAACCCAAAAATTCACCCAAAACATTTTTATATGTGTAGAATTAAAAAATTAAATCCATTATATCAAAATCATTTTTTAAATAATAGAAATTTAATTTTTAAATAAAATCATTATTTACTTGAAAAATACAAATTTAAAATTTAAAATTGATTTTATAATACTTTCAAAAATTAACTTAGGTCTCATAAAATTATCCTAAAATAATAGGAAAAAAATATTTATTTAGGAATAAACTTTATGAAAATAAATTTTATTAATTTATTAATTTATTAATTTAAAATTATAATTAAATATTTATTACTCATAAAAATACTAACACTTAATTATTAATTTTTAAAATATTCGCTCCCATTTATATGGTGCCTAAATTTTATTTATACTTACATGGGTTATGTTACTATTTATAAGGGTACATTACTATCCACAAGGGTATGTTACTATTCATAGGGGTAGGTTACTATTCACCAAAAATGTAATTTGATCCTATCAGACTCTAAATATCTTACTGATCGCAACCGTGTATATTAGTTTTTCAAAATTCAAATCATAGAAGCAGTGAAATTATGTTCATTGGATAGGTTATAAAAAAGTTTTATTTCATAGAGACTCGGTGTTTCATGCATTCAATATTAAATTTATTTGTAAATTCTTGGGGTGCTACATTCTTCCCCCTTACAAAAATTTCATCCTCAAAATTACTAGAATGTTACCTCATAAAAAGATGTGGGTAGTTCTTCATCATAAGTTCCTCAGGCTACCATGTTGCCTCTTCCATTTTATTATTTTTCAAAAGTACCTTTGCCAGTAGAGTCATCCTATTCCTGAACACCAGTTATTTAGTGTCCAGAATCTGGATAGGCTCCTCATAGTAAAATAAATCAGGTTCCAATTCTATACCTTCATAAGTGAGGACATGTGTTGGGTCTGGAATGTACTTTCTCAAAAACGATACATGGAACACATTGTGTACTTTAAAGAGGCTAGGCGACATTTCCAAATGATAATCCACAACTCTAATTCTCTCTAGAATTTCAAAAGGGCCAATGTACTTGTGGCTTAGTTTCTCTTTCTTCCCAAATCTTATAACACCCTTCCATAGAGATAATTTAAAGAAAATGTGATCTCCCTCTTGAAATTACAAATACTTCATTTGATTAACAACATATCTCTTTTTCCTACTTTGAAATGATTTGATATGGATTTGAATATTCTTTACCTTTTATATTGTTTTCTCCACAATATTTGGGCCCACAAGCTTCCTTTTACCAACTTCATACCAATATGTTGGTGTACAACATCTCTTTTCATACAATGCTTCATATGGTGCCATTTGAATACTAGAATGGAAACTATTATTGTAGGAAAACTCTAGAAAAGTCAAATACTGATCCCACATACCCTGAAAGTTAAGTGGACATGATCTCAACATGTATTATAATGTTTGGATCGTCCTTTCTGATTTCCTTTTAGTTTGAGGGTGATAAGCAGTACTCAATAGAAGCTCAGTATCCAAAGATTTTTGAAGATTTTTCTAGAATTTCGATGTAAATCATGGATCACGATCAGACACAATTGAGATAGGTGCCCCATGAAGTCATACAAATTCATTAATATAGATCTGATCAAGGCACTCTAGTGGAAAATCTTCCCTTATAGTGATGAAATGAGAAGATTTGGTAAGTCAATCAACAATCACCCATATTACATCATTCTTCCTTGTAGTTTTTGGTAATTCAATGATAAAATCCATAGTGATGTAATAACATTTCCATGTAGGAATAGGTATAGGTTTCATGACTCCTCTTGGATGTTGTCTTTCACCATTCACCTGTTGATAGACTAAACATCTTAATACATTTTCAGAAATTTACCATTTCATGTTGTCCTGTTAGAAATATTCCATCAAATCTCTATACATCTTAGTGATACCAGGGTGTATAGAGAAATTTTAACTATGGGAATCATCTAATAACTCCCTTCAATGATAGCATATAACATTTATTGAAAAGTCATTAATCAGTTCCAAGGTAGTCATTACTTATCCAAATCAATCATTTCTTCATCATTATCTCAACATCAGATATATATTTAGGGTTGTATTTCCCTCAATCATGCGTTTTCCAAAAAGATTAACTTTTCATTGAATATATTTTATTTTTACCATTCAACTCATGGTATCAAATCCTTAATGAAAAATTATTTTAGTACAATCCTCATATATTCCATAATTCTTATAACCAGTACATTGCTGATAAAATATTCAAATGACATGATTCTTGAATAGGCATATTATCCATTCCACTTCATCTACGGAAGTATCATAACTTGATCATTATCTAATAATATCATTTGGGGTATATTCCCATGAAACTTGGGATATTTATTCAAAAAGTGTCCCATATCCTTGAAGTTTAATCATTGTACATTGGAAACCCTTTTCTTACCCTTGTAATCATGAACTTGGTGTCTTTTTTCTCCACACTTATAAAAAACACTCATTCCCTTCAAGAATTTAACAAGGTGATTATTTCCATATTTATCACATGTGGGAAAAGCACTTCTTTACCTTCTTCCCATTATCCATATTTTTCTCTTCCATCCTCTTCTTCTCTTGATTCCCCTCAAAGCTATAGGACTCAGATAATTCTTTACACATCTTTTTAGCACATGATATTATTTCCTCATATGATGAGGATACTTGGGAGACTATCTTCCTTTGAAATAATGGCTTAAGACCATGAGAGATATGATCCTTCTTAATCTTTGCATCACGTGCATTGGTGAAGTTCTCTTTCCTTATACTAGGCACCATTTCTAATCAATTCCATATACTATATTAGCTCATAAAATTATGAACTTTCTATAACTATAAACATGGTATTGAACATAACATAACTTTATAAATCATAAATCCTAGAACCATATACTTTGGTTACTTTGGGGGAATAAATCCTTTATAATGGTGGGTAAATTAAATGTGAATTTTCCTAAGAATATCCCCTCGAGAGTTTCAAATGAGGTGTGCAGTAATTCCCATTGTCATATACCAGGTTACCCCGAGTCATGCCCGAAATGCCTTATTGGAGTTGTTACTCCTAGGTACATCTATGTCAGAAACACATTCACTTGTAGTATCCAAACAAGGATTTATTTTCTAGGAAGATCCACATAATATCTTCCTTACCAAAATTCTAGGATGTTCTTGTATTCTTATCCTCAAAGTTTATCTTAGGATTTTGTTCACTAATCTATATTTTCTAAATATAGTTTCTAAGGATTCTACTAAACTTCCTTGGATACCAACTTTACTACCCCGACCCCAATTGCTCAAAGCTGGTGCATTATTTTATTACATTGGAATGATTATAAGAAAGTTATATCCTGAAGTAACAGGTATTCTATTAGTTTTGGAAGACCAGATACATACATAATTTCAACATTACAACTTGAAATGAAATACAATATATCAGATCCATTAGTAACTCTCATAACTCCTAGATTATCCCTAAAAGTCATTCATAATACACTTCCTTTCATCCTAGGGAAATATAAAACATAATAAATGGGTGAGCTCAGATTCTTAGTAAGGGTAAATAATACAACAAAAGTAATCATAAACATAAACACTAGGCATGATGAATAAATAAAAACACATGCCTTTAAAACTAAACTTGAGAATAATATGGAAGGAACAAACACTAATTAAATAATTCCATAAAGCATAACCATGAATATTCTACAAGTTTAATAATCACGTGAACTATCAAAATCAAGTTTCATAATGAGGGAATGCATAATACCAAACATCATAATCATTCTTTCAAGGCCTCATGCCAAGACCATACATAAACGGATAAAAACCCAAAATAGTTTGTCTCATGAGACCTACCAATGCATCAAGGGGATATAGAGGGTCCCACCCATCACTTACTAATTCTAATACATTCCTCGTATGAAAAGGGTTAAACATAAACAACATAAACATTTGTATTAAAAAAACTAGCATATGAAATGTGAATACTTTAACTATAACCCACAAATGGTATCAAATTAGCACATTCATAGTCAAATTGATCATCAAAACTTTAACAACATATGGTAGATGATATCATAATATAAATACCACAATGAAGTACAAGATTCAACAAAGGATGTTGACATAGATGAAGATACTTTTAAATGACACCATTGAAACGTTCATAAGGAAATATTTTTTAAGCATTCCAAAGTGTCTCATACCACTTTGAAACATTCAAATAATAATCCCTTAGAATATTAGAAGAATAAGGATATTATTGATATGATATATAAAATTTAATTACATACACCACATGCAAGTAATAAGTGGTGAACAAGGAATATATCTCATAAAAGTTAAAGTGAGATGAGAAAAATCCTTTTTTACTTTGGAAAGAAGAGTTCTTTTGGAAAATCATTTGTATTTTTCATAAAATTAGATTATAAAAATGTTATTACCAAAAAGAAAATGGAAGGAAATTTAAATTATATTTTAGTTATAAATGATTTCCCACAGAAGTAAAATCATGTAAAAATAGTTTTTAAGAAGCTTTATAAATAAAACATTTTAGTGCGGTTTAAGGGAAATATTAAAGATATTTTAAGGTGGAAAGGCGTGTTTGATTTTATAAAAACAGAAATGAAAAAATATATTTTTTAATGATAAAATTAGTGATTTTATAAATATAATTATGTCTTAAAACAGATTATATAGTTCACTTGAAAATGGGTAAGAATTTGAGAACTTCCCTTGAATCGAGCTTGTTTATTGGGAAGAATTGAGAAGGGAACCATTTTAAAACATAAAATTATCATAAAATAAAGATGAAATGATTTGAATATATGATTTTAGAACATATAAAAAGAATATATAATAAGTACACAAAAATAAATAAACATTACATTGGGGTAAGGATAGTGAAATAATAACCCGATGGAAAAAACGAAGGTTTAGGGGGGATCCCTTACTAGTTTGTAATCAATCAAAACATATGCCCCAAAATTAATAATCATAAAATGATACATTTAATACTATTAAAATTAATATATTTATGATATTTTACATCAATGGGTAGTATAAATACACCATACACAAGAAATAGAGGTGAATAAGGAATATCTCACAAAAATGGTAGTGAGATGAGAAAACTCTTACTACTTTGTAATCAATTGAATCGTATATCCAAAAATTAACAATCATCCAATGAATAATTTAATACAATTAATATAAATATATTAATTATATTATATATAAAATTTCAGTATACATACAACACATACAAGAAATAAGTGGTGAATAATGGAAATCTCACAGAAATAAAAGTGAGATGAGAAACCCCTTACCTTATGTCCGAACATGTTATGCACTTAACCTTAAATTCCTAGATAATAAAATTAAATCCATTAATTAATTAATTAAGAACCTTATATACATGTATTTTATTCATTATAGTTTTATTAATTTAATTTATGGACTTATTGATAAGTTATATGATTTATTTTTGTCGTTCTGGAGTGTTCATTTTCTTGATTTCATGATCGGTTCACTTGATTATAAGTAATGGAGTTCATTTAAAATTGGTATAATTATACAAAATTGGAATTGAATGTTTTTAATGAGAATAAAAAATTTTAATTGGTTATATATATCATTTGGTTATATATTATTATGATGAATCATTAGATTATACATTTAGTGATAATCATTTAGATTATTACAGCGGTTATTGATCATAATGAACTCATTTTTTCTATCATTTAGTATTATGTAAATATGATACTTCCAGAACATAAAAAGGGTTATATTATACATTTTAAAATATTCTTAAACTATTAAAATGGTTTCATGAATATCCTTTAAGAATAATTTTAAGAATAAAACTTCGTCATCCATAAAGGTTGTAAATTGGCACCTCTCGGACGATGATTTCGTTTATAAAATAAAAGAGGGAGAGTAAAGAGATTGATAATGGTTATTAAATTAACATGATATAATTATGTTATATATATGAAAATAGAGTTATCATGATCAATTATAAAGATTATGTTATAAGAGAATAAGAAAAGAAGATAAATTGAAATGAAATTAAATGAAAAAGGAAGAGGATTTACCTCTTGAAATAACCTCCTTGAGAACCTCCTTAAGGGAAAGGGTTTTGGTATTTTGGTAAGAAAAAGGGATCCTGGATGTGGGGAGGGACTAGGGAGGAGTATTTGGGTAGAAATTTGAGAAGATCCAAGTCTTAGAGGAGTAAATATAAGAGGGAGTGAGGGGTAGTTTTTATAGTGGAGGAGAGGAGGGTTTTCCATTATTTTAATCATTATTTTATTATTTTGGCTCAATAATATTAATAGTATTGATTCTTGTAACTAAAAATAGTAATAAGTGCATGTGATTTCAAAAAAATATCCATTTACATCAGCCACGACTCAAGTATGATGCAAAAAATTCCTTTATTTAGCATATTTCCTAAATTATTGAATTTCACTATTCACCAAAATTTCAAGTATTTCAGAAAAATTCCAAAAAATCACCCTAAAATTTTATTGACATGTTTAATTAAAAAATGAACTCAATTTTATCAAAATAATTTTATAAATAATAGAAATTTAATTTTAAAATATAATCATTATTTACTTGAAAAATACATATTTTAAATTTAAAACTGATTTTATGATACCTTCAAAAATTAACTAAGATATCATAAAATTATCTTAAAATCATAGGAAAAAAAATAGTTATTTAGTAATACATTTTATGGAAATTAATTTTATTAATTTTTTAATTTAAAATTTTAATTAAATATTTATTACTCATAATAATGTCATCACATAATTATTAATTTTTAAAATATTCACTCTCATTTATATGGTGCCTAAATTTTATTTGTACTTACATGGGTGAGGTCACTATTCTTAAGTTTGCATTACTATTCATAATGGTATGTTAATATTCATAAGGGTAAGTTATTATTCACCAAAAATGTAATTTGATCCTATTAGATTCTAAATATCTTACTAATCGCAACCATGTATATTAGTTTTTCAAAATTCAAATCACAAAAGCGGAAAAATTATGTTCATTGTCTAGGTTATAGTAAAGTGTTGTTTCATATAGACTTAGTGTTTCATGAATTAAATATTAAATTTATTTATAAATTCTTATGGTGCTAAATTAATAATAATGAAAATGTTGTATTTAACTTCCTAAGATTTTATTTTACTGGTCATGGATCTCAAATGGAGTTGTGAATCAAAAGTTATGACTACTAAAAGTTCTAATTCTATAAGACTTTGTTTAGATATGATCAAATTTTGACATCCATAACTTTTGATCTATAATCCCTTTTTATCTCCACAACCACTCTGATCGATGATTTAGAAATGAACTAAAATTTGGAACCAATTTTTATGTTGGTTGTTTGAAAACCTGATGTGAGTTTTTTTAACATTAGTTACTGAAAAGAACCAATGTTAAATGTATTCTATAAGGAATTTTAACATTGTTTTTTTTGGAACTGATGTTAAAAGTAATATTTTAATGTCAGTTAATAAATAACCAATGAAAAAAATCCTTCTCATAGGAATTTTAATGTCAGTTTTTCTAGACATGATGTTAAAATTTCTCATGGAATACTTTTAACATCGTTCTTGAAGAAGAGACATTAAAATGGAAACTTCAAAAACCATTTTTCTACTAGATTCATCACTTTGATTAAAAAATTTATTTATGAAATAGCAACTAAGTACTAAAAATAAGGAACATACAGAAAAACCAATGTACCCCTACCATAAAGTAAGGATGGGTTATGCTTCACTTGAAACAAATTGGTACGTATTTTAAATATACCACAATAATTTTATGTGACATGAAACAATAACATAATTATGTTCCTTTGTTTATATACAGATTGATTAATCCAAATTCAAATCAACTTCCATCCCATATCATGTTTTATAGAATTAGGAACGTGTAAATAAATATGGGATACTAATAGATTAAAACACACCGAAAGTGTGGGAAATATGTGTAAGTGTGAAATAATAATTTTTTTTATTTAAATCATTATTACATAACAATGATTACTCATTTTCATATATTTTCTTTCTAACTTATACATAGTAATCATCAACATCTATACCAGATGAACCCCTACTATCGATGGCCTTAAAGTGGCTAGGATAGTATGGTTGCGTCATAGGTTCGGGTTTTGGGGTGACACCTCAAATATATTTTGAGAAAAAACAATAGGAGGATAAAGATAAAGAAATGAAATAGATAAAAGAAATATTATCTTCCCTTGAAGAAAAATTTCATTGGTAGACTGAGTTACTAGAGAATGTTATGAGGGGAATCAAAGAGAAGAAACAACTCAAGAACAACCATTTCATAAAGATCCCACCCCACGCCCACCCCCAACAACTTTGAGGTGATCCATTCCCCTCAAAGATCTATCTTAGATGATGTAATCAATATTATAACAATTGTTTCTATAAAATGTGAATTATAAATACACTAATACCTTTCATGTACTAATATTCTACATGGTAAAAATGACTGTAATTTATATCGATCAACACCCACCCATCACCTTGTTATGAGGGATACCATGTTCAATATCCAAGAAGACATTCTACACAAAAGACCACTTCTAATAGTTCATGTGATAGTGGGGATTACCATAGCTCATGATCCAAGTTAAAATCTACTTGTTCCACTTGATGATGTATATAATCATGCGGTCACCCAAGCTATTGGAACATTTTTATCATGGTTGTAAGATCTTGTAAAAAAACGTTTCAACAATGAGGTATTCATTTAAAAATTATTTTTCATGATAAACCTTTAATAATTAATGAAAAAAGGTCTAAACCAAAGAATTTAATTACAGATGAACAATGGGAACAGTGTGAAATGAAGGGTCAACTCAAAAACATATAAAGGATCAACCAACCAATCAAAAATATCTTCTGAAAGTACATTTACCTCGCCCGTCCAATATCCACATTTACTAACATTGAAGGTTCATGCAGATATAAAGTTAAAAAATGGTAGTAATCACATAGTTGATTTTGAAGAACATATGTATGGAGAGGCCATTACATACTACATTTCTCTTGAGAATGTAAATGAAATTCTAAATTATGAATGGCTAGGAGCCTCAGTTTTAAATGTATACATGAGGTGTGTTATCATGATTTGTTCTTCCAATAGATGGTATACTATGTTAATTATGAAGAAATACATTTCATATTTTTTGTAGTCATATATATGAATACCAATTAAAGTTATTTCACCATGAACATAAATTTGGACTCATTAGTCCTCATGTCACTTCTATAGAACAAAAATAAATAGAATAAAAAATGAATGAAATAGTGAAAAACTGGCCAAATCATTTGAAATAAAACTTACTGATGATAGAATATTCTTAATAATAATAATATAGGGGTAAAAATCTATAATTTAATCATATCAAATATATTTTCATTTCTTTCATTACTTATTCTTTTTTGTGTTTTTAGGAAACACTGGATACTCCCTATGGTCAATTTGGATACTCCAAAGATTTATTTCCTAGATTCACTACATGGATACCCAAAAAACCGACCACACATGATGGAGTTTTTCAGTTTGTAATAAACTATATCCAATGTTTGATAATGAAACCTAAAGTTATATATTTTATATTATTTTTTAATGAGAATTTTTTTTATGATAGGGTAGTGTTTAAATATCGTGAAATTCATCGAATGAGGACAGCCCTTACACACAAGGAGCCTAATAAGTTCTACAAATGGACAAGTATCAGGGTATATATAATAATATTTCACTATCCAAACACATAATAAAAAAATTACTTATTTTTATCAATGTTTCTGTAGTGTAAGAAACAAAAAATGGAAAATATTATGGTTATTATGTTTGTAAATTTATGAGAGAGATCATATTCCATCAACAAACTAGCATCCCCAAAGAGGTATTTTTGAATATAATTACTATTTAATTTAAAATATTTATTAATCCTATGTGTATTTATATTTTTCTAGTACTAATGTGACTATTGAAAATACTCATATTCATAAGATGATATAGATTTTCTTATAAATGAATGGGTAGTATACCTAATGGAAGAATGTACACATATAACATGAAAATTTAACTTCCATATAAGTAATGAATTTTTTAATATTTATGTTTAATTTATTTCCTTTTAGTATTATTCATATAAGAATTTTTTTTATTATACATGTATATTCCTTTGTTTGAGTTGGGGTGGTTTGTTCGAAGATGTTCATGTTCATTAGAGATTGGACTTCAAGGATACAACTGAGAGTTCAATGAGAAGGTAATTTTTTTAATATACTATGTTTTTCCTCATAATATTATGTGTTCTCTACTACATTAACATAATCTAAATTAATTGTTTGACTAATCATGTAGACAAGGTCTTCTATACATGATGATTTTACCAATCTCATGGAAGAACAGACAATAATTAAGGAACCCCTTTGGGAATATGTAAAGGTAATGTTACAATATACTTTCTCTATTTTACTAAAAAATTATATAATGAAATGTTGATTTAATTTTCCTTATTCCTTATAGATTTTATTTATTTTAGAATATTTGAATCCATATTTCATTCCTTTCTACACCAAAACTTCTACAAAATTCTTCTCCCTCAAAACCTTTTCACCCCTATAGTGTTGACATTTATCACTTTCCTTTAAGTTCCCTCCACTTCCTTTATAAGAAGAGAAACGAAAATGCATCTACTCAATCATAGAGGTAATTTTGATGTTCTCACAGAAAAGTAATTATCCATATAATTAATGTAATATTTCATATTTATGTTTAATTTATTTCTTTTTTATATTATTCATGTAATAACTGTTTTCTTATATAGGTAGATTCTTTTGTTTGAGTTGGGGTGGTTTGTTCGAAGTTGCTCATGCTCATGAGAGATTAGACTTTGAGGATGAAACAGATATAATGAAAACAAGGAAATGGTTCAATAATTTATACAACCATCAGGAAAATGTTAATTCCTACTACTTATTTAATTAATTTTTTCATCATTTTATTGACTACTTTAAGTTAATTTCCTTATCATTTTTATCTAATACATATTTAGTTTTTTAACAGATATTTTGGGAATTAATATTTTGATTTAAACTATATACAACAAGAAACAAAAGAGATAACATTTTCCTTTTTTCCAATGTTACCATTATTTCCATTTCCTTTCTTTATCAAACTTCAAACACTGTATATTGAGTCCATATTCTTAGCTGAAAAACCTTTTTCGGCTAAGAACATCGACTCAATATGCATTGTTGGTAGTTAGAAAAATAAATCCAATGTAAATTGTGGTAACATTAGTATTTGGGATTTTTTTAAGACTTTATGATGTGTAGTAATCATTCACGCCTCAATCTGACACATTGTGTGACCGGTATGACTCAAAGTGCTTCTTTTTTATTTATAATTTCCATTAATTTTATTAAAAAAAGACAACTAAAATACTCAAAATTGTGAAAAAACATTTTTATTGTTTTCATACTTGAGTAAAATGATCCATGAGTCATTTTTTATAAGTATGAATCAGCCATACCTCAATTAAATAAATGATGTGCACAATATGAATCAAAGTGTCTGTTATCAGTTTA
Organism: Viscum album; assembly: GCA_963277665.1. Classification (NCBI taxonomy): domain Eukaryota; kingdom Viridiplantae; phylum Streptophyta; class Magnoliopsida; order Santalales; family Viscaceae; genus Viscum; species Viscum album. Next base: position 1,999,926,080 of record OY728151.1, read on the forward strand.
AAATTGACATTGTAATTCAAAAAGTGATAGACATTGAAAATAAAGAAAACACATAAGTATTGTAATAATAATTTATTTAAATGATTTATAATTAATTTTTTTGTGTAGGAATAAGTCTCACATCAAACTGATACACAACGGTATAACACAAAGTGCATGTTTCTAGTTTAAAATGACATTTTATTAAAAGAGACAAGTGATGTAATAAAAATTAATAAAACACATTATTATTGTTATGATACTTTAATAAAATGATCCATAAGTCATTTTGTATGTTTTTGAATTATCCTCACCTCAATATGATGTATGGTGTGATCAATATGACTCAAAGTGCATCTTTTTATTTAAAATTGACGTTAATTTTAGTAAAAAAGATAAATAAAATACTAAAAACCAAGAAAATTCATTTGTATTGTTTTCATACATTAATAAAATGACCTATAAGTCACTTTATATGTGTATTAATTAGCCTCACCTCAATTTGATACATGATGTGCACAGTATGACTCAAAGTGTTTGTTATCAGTTTAAAATTTATATTTTAGTTCCAAAAGTTTCACTCACTGAAAATCAAGAAAACATGCTCGAATTTTATTTATAATTTATTAAAATGATTTAAAATTCATTTTTGAAATTTAGGAATCATTCTGACATCAAAAACACATGATGTGACTAATATGACTCAAAGTGCATGTTTCCAGTTTAAAATAACATTTTAGTAAAAAAATATAAATGATATACTCAAAAATGATCAAATGAATTCGTACTATTTTTATATTTTATTAAAAAAATACATAAGTAATTTTATATGTTTAGGAATCATCCTCACATTATTCTAATGCACGTTTTGACCAATATGACTCCAAGTGTGTCTTTTATTTAAAATTGACATTAAATTTAGTAAACAGACAACTAACATACTCAAAACCAAGAAAACACATTAGTATTGTTTTTATAATTTAATAAAACAATACATATGTCATTTTTTATGTTTAGGAATCATCCTCACCTAAATCCAATACACAATGTTCCAAGTATGACTCTAAGTTCCCGTTATCAGTTTAAAATTGACATTTTAGTTCAAAAAGTGTCACTCACTGAAAACCAAGAAAATGCACTTGGATTGGATTAATAATTTAGGATAAAAATTAATAAGTTATTTTTGAAATTTAAGAATTAGTCTCACATAAAACTGACAAAAAATATGACTAGTATGACTCAAAGTGCGTGTTTTTGGTTTAAAATGACATTTTAGTAAAAAAGATAAGTGATATACTAAAAACTGATCAAATGAATTCGTTTTATTTTGATAATTTAGGAAAAAAATCAATAAATAATTTGGGATGTGTAGGAATCATTCTCACCTAAATATAATTTTCAGTGTGGCCGGTATGACTCCACGTGCTTCTTTTTATTTAAAATTGACATTAATTTTAGTAAAAAAGACAACTAAAATACTCAAAACTGAGAAAATGCATTCATATTATTTTCATAATTTATTAAAATGATCCATAAGTCATTTATGATATGTAGTAATCATTATCACCTCAATCTGATACACTATGTGCCCATTATGACCCAAAGTGTCCATTGTTATTTTAAAATTGACATTTTAGTTCAAAAAGTGTCACTCACTGAAAACAAACAAACATGATTGGATTATATTGATAATTTAGGAAAATGATTAAAAAGTCATTTTTTATGTTTATGAATAATTATCACATAAAAACAACATATGATAAGATCTATATAACTCAAAGTGCATGTTTCCAGTTTCGAATGACATTTTAATAAAAAACACGAGTGAGATACTCAAAACCGAGCTAACACATTTTGATTGTTTTGATATTTTAGTAAAATGATCCATAAATAATTTTTTATGTTTAGGAACCAGTATCGCCTCAATATTATTCATGGTGTGACCGTTATAAATTCAATCATGTGTATTTATTTAAAATTGACAATAATTTTAGTAAAAATAATAAGTGACACATTGAAAACTCAAAAAACACATTAGGATTGTTTTAATACTTTAGGGAAATAATTCATAAGTCATTTATAATTTTTATGAATAAAACCTACCTCAATATGATTCATGGTGTGACCAGTATAACTTTAAGTGGGTCTTTTTATTTAAAATTAACATTAATTTTAGTAAAAAGAACAAGTGACATCCCGAAAGCTGTGAAAACATATTCTAATTGTTTTCATAATTTAGGAAAAAGATCCACAAGTCATTTATAAAATATTGGAATCAAATGAACCACAATATGATGAACAGTGTTACTGGTATAACTCAAAGTGTCTCTTTTTACTTAAAATTGACCTTAATTTTAGTAGAAAGAACAAGTGAAATACTAAAAACCAAGAAAAATATTCATATTATTTTTATAATTTAGTGAAATGATCTATAAGTAATTTATAACATGTGAGAATAAACTCAACCTCAATCTAATGCATGGTGTGACCGATATGACTCCAAGTCTATCTTTTTATTTAAAATTGACATTAATTTTAGTAAAAAGAAAAAGTGACATATTGAAAACCAAGATAACACATTTGTATTATTTTTATACTTTAGTAAAATGATTAATGAGTCATTTGTGACATGTAGGAATCAACCTCACCTCAATCCAACACACGATGTGACCAGTATAACTCAAAGTGTCTGTTATCAATTTAAAATTCATATTTTAGTTTAAAACATATGCCACTCATTGAAAAATAAGAAAACACGCTCCAATTATCTTGATAATTTAAGAAATTGATTCATAAGTCATTTTTGATGTGTAATAAGTAGTCTCACATAAAACTGGAACACGATACAATGAGTATGACTCAAAGTGTGTTTTTCCAGTTTGAAATGACATTTTAGTAAAAAAACACAAGTGACATACTAAAAACTGAAAGAACACATTAATATTGTTTTGATACTTTAGGTAAAAAATCCATAAGTAATTTTTTATGGGTAAAAATAAGATTCACCTTAATCTGATTCATGGTATGACCGGTATAACTCCAAGTGTGACATTATTTAAAATTGAAATTAATTTTAGTAAAAATAATAAGTGACATGCTCAAAAATGATCAAATGCATTCAGATTGTTTTGATACTTTAGAAAAACGATCCATAACTCATTTTTTATGTGTAGTAATTAAGAACACCTCAATATGATGCACAGTGTGACCGATATAACTTCAAGTGTGTCTTTTTATTAAAAATTGACATTTTGTTAATGTATTATTTCATATTAATGTTTAATTTGTTTATTTATAGTATTACTAACAAAACATTTATTTTCTTTTATAGGTATATTATTTTTCTTGGGTTGAGGTTATTTTTTGGCAACTGATACCATGGGTGGACTTTTTTTAGAAGAAATTACGGGTTCCAAAGACGATAAAATGATAATGTTTTTAAATTTTTTTGGATAGTAATTGTAAATGTAATTATACAAAACATTGTTTAAAATGTATATAGTAGTTTTTTTATTTGTGATGTAAGTTTATTTCAATTAAATTATACATTTTACATATAGGTTATACAGGTCATTGCAATGTGATATTATACAAACAACACACTACAGTAGGTTGGGCCTTTATCAGTGTTATTTGTAGCACTAATAAAGCCCAACCTTTATTAGTGCTATTGAAAGAATGGATAAATGGGGGACTTTATCATCACTAATTAAAGAACTAATAAAGGGGACCCCCTTTAATGGCGTTAAGGACAACAGTGCTTTTTTAGCACTGTTAAAGGAATTTTTTTCACTGCTAAAGGGAATATCTATAATGGTAAAAAACATCACTCATCAATAAAGAGAATTAAAAATTATTTAATTACACATTTATATTTTAATTTTAATTTATTCAACACAAAAAAAAATATATAATTATTATCACCCTTACGTGTGATTTAACCAAACACCCAACACGCACAAAGTTTATGTCGTTTCTAGCGTAAAACCCATATTCTAAACCTAACAGAAGTCTCAAATTTATCATATGATATGAAATTTGAGATATGATTCATTTTTTTATTAAAATTTATAAATAAAATATTAAATAAATTACTCTCGTATGTGATGTTACCAAACATGCGCATAAATTTTATGTTGCGCCTTGGGTAAACCCCACATCCCAGGCCTAATGATGGTCTTGGATTTCCTATATGAGATACCATTTGGAAGATATTCTATTATTTTGGAAAAATATATTGCATGTAATAAAATATATTTAATATTTTTATTCTATCAACACTGAGACTCTACAAGCCCTGAAATCATGCACTAACTCAGTGCTTAACTCTAAAAATGTTTCTTAGAATATTCTAAAGTGTTAATGGGGTTTTTACCCTTATTTAAATCCTTTAAATCATTTATTAAATTATTTTTATTGAAAATTTACATTTTCAAATAAAATTACACATAATTTATTAACAGAGGGTTTTATTATCATTAAAAATGTAGAATATTACAATTTTCTCCCACTATTGATTTGTCATCCCTGAGAATTAACTCTAGAGATCTTGTTCGAACAACTCAGGTCATTGAGCTTGAATATCAGACTCTTTATCTCACATCTTCATAACAAGATGAATATTAGGAACATAAATAGATTTTATCTAGTCTATTTGATCACACAAGGTTCTTCTAGAAGACTACCCATAACCCAAGGTGTACCCCTCCTAGCATTAACCCCAGTCTCTATCCCAGCATAGTAGTCACAGTAATTATATATACACTAACAAAAAAACATTCTAATTTCTACTAATTAATTCCAATAAAATTATATGATAATAGCAAGGAAAAAAATATCACACAATAAAAGAAACTATAACTAATGGATAGCACAAATTATGGAATTTAATTAAAGAACTATAATACAACACAACCACAAGTATATACATGACATGTGAACCTACGTTCCTATTCATGATGCATGAACATAATCGAAATCTCATAAATCAAATATCAACATCATATGCATCACCCAGGATGAATTTAATCAATAGTAATGACAAACATAATTACCCCCCCCCCCCTCCCACTTTACAACAACTCGAAGGTCCGCTATGCAGTGGTGGCTAGGAACTATCATAGTTCTCCTACCTAAGTCCTAACCATCCTATCTTTTATATAACCTTTCCCAACCCAAGGAAAAGAGAAGAACGAGTTAGTGAATCCTGATGCTCTAATACCATTTTGTAACATCCTATCTCAAACCACCTGGTCTGATCTGGGTTCTACATGACCTCATGCACGCCTTACCATATGCAAGAGGTTGTCGACTAGCAGTGATGTTCTAAGCATGATAGTGAGGAGACTACACCCTCTATATCATGTAATTTATTAGAACAATAAATAAATAATAGAAATAAATAATCAAAGTAAAAATGGTGAATTTGAATAAATTATTGTAGTTGGTATCCTAAGAATAACTATTTGTATTTTGATTACATGAATATTTGATGTATTTAATATTAATAAAACTTCTTTTTAAATATTTTTTGCTATTCTTCATGAATCTAATGTAATAATGTCTTAGAGTATACATCGCATTGATAAGGTCATAGTAGTTCCCCGCTATGATGAGAACCTTGATATGTTATAATGATATTCTAAAATAATGTTCTATGGTTAGATAACATACTATGATGGTACACATAGTACATAGACTATCAAGTGTGAGTACTCGTAATTAAATGAGGCTTCTTCTCATGAATTTCAAACTTGGTAATCTTTGATATGGGAGATTATGAGAACAGACCCACCAGTAGGAATTATGCATGTTTTGGTGTCATCATATATTCATATCTACGAGTGTGTGTGATGGTCCTTAGATTTAAATATTATTATTAATTTATGTTACAACTCCTGTACTTAGATGTATTTCGTAAACCATGATGATAACAGTTCATGGTGAAGTTGGATACATTGGATGCATCACAAGTGACGTGTCATTAATGAATAAGTCAAGGAAGGATTTTTCCCTTTCATCTTTATGGAAACTGATATCTCAAACCATTTAATGGAATATACCTATCACATTAAATTTCATGGACATGTTGTAACGATGTGTTTATTTCAGATATTTAAAGAAAGACATATCGAGCATATAGTTCGGTGGCATGGATGTGCAACCTGCTTGATGAGATATTGTGAAAAAGGGATTATATTACACAGTGAGCATTTATATGTGGTTTTTGACATTATGACATTAAGTTTTTTCTCTTGGGTTCCTATACCCATTGCTAGAAAGTGATCTTATAATTTAGGCACGCCCTTATAATGCCAACGATAAATAATCCTAGCGGGTCACACACTAAGTGTTTCTGTTGATCTCGATTAAATTATATTTGAGTTTAATTAATGGAATAAATATTATTATCATATCTGAGGAATAATTTTATCCAAGTTATATTGATCACATAAATTAAATAAATATTTATTCTCTGGAATGTGAATAAAATATTTATTTTATTGATTGAATATTTTAATAAATATTTATCCACTAGATTGTGAATAAAATATTTATTTATTAATAAAATATTTATTTTGTTATTCAATAAATTTTGGAAAAGTTTTAATGGACCAAGACCGAGTCTGGTGACCAATATTAATTAAGATGACTGTTACATAATATTTTTTATTGTGTAAGTTTTCATGCACCACAAAATAGTAATAATATAATTATTATTATGTGGAATGAGGTTTATTAAAGATAATAAATGTTATTTAATGGCTAGTGTGCAATTAAATAATATTTTAACTTAAATCCTAACTCTATAAATAGACATCTATGTTTATTGTGTAGAGTATCTAAAATTGAGAATAAAGAATTGTTGTGTACAATGAATTCTATCTTAACTCCTCCTTCTCTCCCCCTCTCAAGAATGAGAATTTTAAGAGATATTTATTCAAGACTGAATAATGAGTGATCAAGAATGAACAATGTAAGACATTCAACTCATCGTGCTAGCACATAGAGATTTAGTGGTGTTGCTTGGAGATCATAGGAGCACATGTGGATCGCCGCTAGAGGCATTCTATCCTTAGATCCTCACAGTGCAATGAAGGTAATTAGAAAGGGTATTTTTAGATGATCAACATTAACCAATGAAGAAAGTTCCTAATCCCAAGTATTTATTTCTTCAAATTTTAAATAAATTAATTATAAATTTGATATGCAAGATCCTTTCTCTTGGTTTCAAGTAACGACTATTAAAAGAAATTTTAATATATCACCCACCTTCGCATGATTCTGCTACGCCTAGAACCATAAAGTGGTATTAGAGAAGTCATGTTTAAATTTATAATTATTTATTTGATTGTTGATCTATGCACAATTGTGGTTAGATTTTCATTTCATGTTATTCATTCTTTAATCCAATTTAAATCAAAATGTTATTAATATATTAATCATGTTCATTCAGTATTTAATTTTCTTAAAGGTTTATGAACAAATGAATAATGACTGGAGATGCCATTGGGAAGTTCCAAATCATTGGCTGGTAAAACTAGGTTACATGGCGTGCAATTGGAGATCACGTTGTATACCCATGCACATTGTATCTAGAGGTACCAAGAAATTAATTACACATAGTTCTTTTATTGCACACTACATGTTGATCGGGCCAACCTGGAACACGGAAAGTGGATACAGGGTGTGTAACTGGAATGTACACACCATATAATTTTTCTAAGTCAACATGTTGAATCCCCAAGCGTGTGACTTGGATATTCAGAAACCGAGGTACATGGCATGTAGCTGCATTTACACATCGTGTAGTCTCCCATTAATAGAAAAAATTAAAATTACATTAAATTTGAAATTGTAGCATTAAAACCTTATTTTATTGATTGGCACACTGTTTTTTGTTTGACAATTTAATAATGGTTTTAATAATTTTAAATTCTCAATTAATTTATTGTAATTAATATGTCATTATTGGTTCTGCCATTTATTTTACATGAATTCCATTAATAATGGGTATCTCCAAATAAGATCAAATTATCATTAAGATAAAAGGGAATTAATTAATTTATTTATTTATTAATTAATTAATTCAAGTGTGTTTATCTTAAATAATAAAATAACAAATAAATAAATGCATGATAGTTGTTTAATTTTGTGGATTCATTGCATGTATGACAATTCATGAGCTTGACCAAAACCTACATATGTGTTGGATTGTTTAATTTAATTTATTTCATGAGTTTGAAATTATTTAATATTAAATTAAATGATGGCCTGTGATTCATCTCTCCCTCCATTATTATGTAGGACCTATGTGTCCAAAGATATTTATGTAATCTATTTTAACCAATCCTTTGATTCCCCTCACTTGCATGTGAGTAATAAATATTTTCAATTAATATATCATCCCAAGGAATGTGGATTCGGTTCAAGACAAAACCATAATGATTCCAAACTAGGTGATACATAGGTGGATATGTGGAATATTGTAACTCGTGCCAAGACTAGTGATAGGAGTTATTTCCCCTAGTTCAAAGGTTGACTTAATGTATGCTTACTAAATCAACTGTTAGATAAAGATCATGAATGGTTTATTTAATTATTTATTTATTTCTGTCTATGAAATTATTTATTTTATGGATGCAAGGCCGCTATAAGAACCTGGTTTTTTAAAACGGGTCAAAATCTCAACCCTGTTTGAATTTTTGACATGTTTTTGAGAAAACTGGGAAAATCTGGAAAGTTCTAAAAATTTCTAGACTACATTCTGTGTACTCTAAAGTACACATCATGTATGGTTTAGGAAAGTACCAGCCATGTGCTATCCGAGTACATGTCGTGTGATGACCATGTAAGAATTCCTACTACACAACATGTAATGTTGCTCGACATGTCGTGTATCCTGCCTTCTGCGTACCGGATGAGTTCTAGCCGTGTGTCAACCCGTGTGGCATGTCTAAGCCATGTGGCTACCTCTTCTTAAGTCGAAGTATGGAAAAGGCCACTACATAGCATTTAGTCCTTAATACATGTCGTCCACTTTTATTTTTATTCACTTAAATGAAAGAGTGTTGCGTCTTATTTCAGAAATCCTCTTCTCCTTCCCCAACTTTGGAACAGTCCCGTCCCAAAAACCCAAATTATATACCTTGCCCTAGAATCTTCAACTGGATTTCGTTCTTCAATTCATCAGTGGATGTGGGATTTCAATAGCAAGGCTAAACCCACGCATCCTATTTCATTCCAGTTTCTTTGCCTCATGTGTCACAGTTTCCATCCGAGTGGAATTGTCAGTATTTGATGGAAATGTAGATCTATGAAGACCGGCTTCGAATTGGAGCTCAATATCAGACGTGACTACATCTATGAGTATCAGGTAGGTGGTTCATACATCTTTTTTTATTTTTGCATACTTTTGGGTGGTGTGGCCTTTGACGCATTTTCAGGTATTTTGAGCACGACCCTGTTTTACCTACTATTGCTTGTTTAATTGTTATTTAACCTATGGGATGCTTTTGGGTATGCCCTGTTACCTATTTTTCTTAATCGGGGCCAAGAGAGTGGTCATTTCTCATTGGGTCATTTTGGCCGAGGGATTCCAAAATGGTTATAATTTATTTTTTTTGGTTAAAACTATTGATTTTAGTTTATTAAACCTTGATACGACTTGTTAGAGGCTTTCAAGATCTTAGTGCTGGTATGGGACATCACCTGGCTAGTGGAATTCAACTGTTTAGTTTGTCTTTCCTGTTTAAGTATTTCATTTGATTATAAATGTGATACGTGTCATTTCATATGCTAGAACCCTTTGGGTTGTATTGGGCATGGCTCAGATATTTTTTGAGTGATACTAATCACAGGTTGGGTTTGACCTGGGTTACATTGGTTGGTTTTGACCACGGGATTGGGCGTCATGGACGTCGGCTTGAGGTAGGGTGACTGTCAAGTTGGGCATGGCCCGGTTTACTTGGATGGTGAGGTCATCGGTCTTGAGTGGCATGGTCGCAGGGACACGAGGTGTCAGAGGTGTTATGGCTTGGGTACTATTTTGGTGATTAATACTCACCTGGAACTTTAAGTAGTGTGCACACAGAGAGACTCTGTGATTGGGTGGTTTTGACCACTCGTGTGGGTAGAGGCCCCCGTTAGTTGTAGTTTAGGTATTATTGGTTGGGGTTTCTTGTCATAGGAAGCCACATGGAAGGTGAGGATCCTTTAGGGGATAGCGTTGAGACTATCGGGTTGGGGGTAGAGGATCATTGTTATTTAAGGGCAGACATCACTATCCCTTTGAATACTTTATTTGAGGGTAGACATCACCGTTCCTCTGATGATTTTATTTTAGGGAGGACATTTTTGTTCCTCTGATTACTTTATTTGAGAGCAGACATTGTTGTCCCTCTGGTTACTTATTTTAGGATAGGCATCATTATTCCTCTGGGTTATTATTTCTTGGGTGTGACTTCAGGACGTCAGTACTTGAGACACGTGGTGTTAGGGGGCACATGGTTCCAGGTTACATGACAGATATTTCGGTGTTGGCCAAAGCAGGTGACACTCCATGGTGGCTGCTGAGCACCAGTGGAGTTTGGGTTTGGTTATGTGAATCACATTGTTTACTATTTTCCTTATAAATTAATGTCTACTTAAACACTTATATTAGGTACGTACTTTTGGGTGGTATCCTACTGAGATTCATCCCACACCATGCACGGGCCCTTCGGGATGTGTGCAGACTTTATGGATTTACGTGCTGGAAAGAGGTCAGCTTCAGGTGCTATACTACATTAGCTATTGCATTGAGATGGTATGGACCTTGAGGTCTTTCCTAGCTGGAGTTTACTTTATTTTTCTTTCTTTCCTATATCATCATGCTTACTTGTTTTGTAGCTATAGTTAGTTATCCATTGACGCCTTTACATATGGATATGTATGTCCAGATTTGGATGCATGTTTGTTGTTCAGTAGTAGTTATAAGTGATCAGCATGTTGTTGTGTTTACTTTCTACTGCTTTTGTTTATATTTATTGTTTTCACTATTTATCAATATTGAATGTGCTTCTGCTCTACGGGTCTGGTTCGAGTCAGCTGATTCGTTTATTCCGCTACATCTTAATTTTTCTACTCGTACCAGTACTATTATTATCCTCCAATAGGGTATAGCCTCCCCAATATACCTATAAGACCCTTGATGCTAGTCGTCAGCCTTTCGCATTCGGGGAGGTGCACCTAAGGTAGTAACACCTGACCCGTTTAGCACTGTTCGGGTGGCTGTTCAGGTCTGGGTCGTTACAAAGTGGTATCGGAGGAGTTATTGATAGGTATTTAGTATAAGTGTTTTGCTGGATACTAATGATATTGATGCTTCTCTTTTATTTCTGCTGGTTTTACTATTTAGGATATGGTAGAATAAATATAAGTTGTTACTGAAACAGGGTTTCTAGTTTGTTCTTGGGTGCTTGCAGCCCCAGGTACGAGGGATGGACCAAGTTGCCATGGGTGGGAATTGCTATTTGCTTTTTTCTCATATTATAGTTTATATGATTTCTACCTCGGTGGCTCACTTGGTGTGTGATTTTATTTATTGTGATATGTGACCCTTGACCCGGTGTGGTAAGGGAAAACTTGACCTTGGCCTGGTATGGCAAGGCTATTTGTTTGGATTTTGATAGGCACATTTTTAGATTATTTCAATTTCATAACTACACATATGCTTTGTGAAGTGATAATTCCATGTGAATAATATCAAATTTCCATGCTTTGTATCTCTGAAATGTGAATAGGTGAAATTTATAATAGAATTTCTTATTGATTGAAATGTGTTATTCTATGCTTTATATATTTAGAGAATTTCATGTGGAAGAGTATTTGGGTCTGGCTCTTGTACGAGCAGGTAGGTACTATGGTTGAGGTGATTTTAATCACCAGGATTAGGTGACTTGGTCATTGGTTTGAGACAATGTTGGTTGTCGGGATGGACATGGCCTAAGGTAATTTTGATACTTGGCTCTATTGAGGGTGGGTAAGGAGGCCATGAGGTCAGGATTCCATGGGTATGGGTTGTGATAGGGGAGAGTAAGTGTAGTTGTTTTATACTGCCTCTTTACTTATTTCCTTATCTACATTGAATATATATTGTTATATATATGGGTTTTCTGACCATTTATAGTATTCAGTGAGTTCCTTTTAATCGACTCAGATGGAGCATCAGGTGGGATATGGTACATTGCCGCAGGAGCATGATCCGGTTCAGGATCCGGTGTAGGCAGAGCATGAGCCGCAGGTACAGGCTTAAGGATAGAAATAAGTCTAGGATCAAGTGCAGGCAGGACAACAGTAGGGTTTGGCAGCATTCGTACCATGGCTCGATGAGAAGCTTTCAGTTATCCCAGTACGTGTCTTGTAGGGGATTGACAGAGGTGTGTAGGGTACAGATCCATCTATGGAATATCTGACGCAGGAGTTCCAGTCGCAACACCTGCCGATTTTTCAGGGTGAGGGTGGTCCGAAGGCAGCTGAGAACTGGATAGAGAGCATGAAGATGATCTTTGAGTATCTTGAGATGCCTCCAGGGTGGAGGGTCAAGCTGGCGACGTACATGATGCGAGAACTAGTAAAGCACTGGTGGGATGTGCAGGTTCAATCTTGAAGGAACGAGGGACTAGCATTGAAAGACTTCAAGGACAGGTTTTTCTAGAACTTTTACCCAGAGACACTGAGGTATGAGAGAGCTCATGAGTTCTTTAACCTTCAGTGGGGAGACATGTCTGTCATGGACTATGCAGCTACTTTCACTGAGTTGTCTTGCTTTGCACCAGGTGTGGTAAGTGATGAATCGGAAAGGGTGAGGTGCTTCAAGGATGGATTAAGACATGCCATTCAGATCCAGGTAAATATCTTTAGGCGGGGTTTGTTCTCAGAGTCGGTGAATTAGGTTCTCATGGAGGAGGGAAACCAGAGGGATAGACCCCAGGTTGGCCGAGCGACATCTTTAGGTGATGGTTCAGATAGCAGGAAGCGAGGAAAGGATGAGTTCCAGCAGGGCAGTCAGGCCAAGGACTCAGCTAGACCACCTCGTAGCAGTTCTTCGGTGGTTTTATTTCATTTTGGATAGCCAGGAAATGTTCAGAATTAATGTGATAGGCCTCTAAAGAAGTGCTGAGCATGTGGAAAGGTCGGGCATCTAGAGAGGTTCTGCAGGCAGCCTACTCAGATAGTCAGCAAGCAGGGACCAGGACAGACTATGGCATTTGGAGTTGGTTTAGGTTCAGTACCAAGAGAGGGTAGCTGAGTTTTAGCTACATGCAGAGGACGTGATAGAGATAGCGGGACCTAGCTGAGGGGTCAATGGATGGTGATTGGAGAAACACTACAGGGAGTTCAGGCATCAGGTAGTGGTACTTCAGGCCAGGTGCACACCATGGAGATACTAGGGGCTGAGCAGGCTGGTGAGTCGATTATGGTTAGAGGTACACTGTGAGTGTGGTTGTGACTTTATTATTTTCTTTTGGCATGACCTATTGAGGCATGCCCGTTTTGAGTGCACGAGGTGCACAGAATTCATGTGGATTGACTAGATGTTGTTTAGTGGGATTGGTTCCATATATGGTGTGTGATATATATATATATATATATATATATATATATATGATATGTGTGGCATCAGGGGAATCGAGGATGTAGGTTACTTGAGGTGTCTTGGGCATCGGGGCATCGAGGATGCAGGTTACTTGAGATGCATGGCATCAGGTTTTATATTGAACATCCATGGGATGCAGGACCTCATGGATGCGGACACTGATGCGGTGCGGGATACATTTGGGTGTTAGAAATGACAGGGGAGCATGAATGAGTCGCAGGGGTGACGATGCATCACGAGAGGACCATGAGTCTGGAAAAAGGTTAGTGAACCATTTCTTTGTTGATTTTTGTAGGGTTGAGACCAAGTTAGGAAATTCCTAAGGTGGGGAGACCCTTGAGGAAGTTATCCAAAACCTTGAGACTCAGAGATTTTGGGTTACTTTGATCGAGGTGGCATGTTTGGTGCCATATCCAGGTTTTTTTATAGCTCAGGGATGATCTATGTTAAGGTGGGGAGATTGTAAGAACCCAATTTTTTAGAACAGGTCAAAATTCTGACCCTGTTTGAATTTTTGAATTGTTTCTGAGAAAATTGGGAAAATCTGGGAAGTTCTATAAATTTACAGACTACACACTGTGTACTCTAAATTAAACATAGTGTATGGTTTAATCAAGTACCATCCATGTGCTCTCTGAGTACATACCATGTGATGACCGTGTAAGAATTCCTAATACACGGTGTGTAGTGTTACTTGATACGCTGTGTATCCTGCTTTCTATGTACCGGTTGAGTTCTAGCTGTGAGTCAACCTGTGTGGCATGTCCAAGCCATGTGGCTACCTCTGCTTAAGTTGGAGTATGGAAAAGGCCACTACATGGTGTGTAGTCCTTAATACATGTTGTGTACTTTTATTTTTATTCTCTTAAATGAAAGAGTGTTGCATCTTATTTCAGAAATCCTCTTCTTCTTCCCCATCTTCGGAACAGTTCCATCCCAAAAACCTGAATTATATGCCTTGCCCTAGAATCTTAAACTAGATTCCATTCTTCAATCCATCAGTGGCTGTGGGATTTCAAAAATGAGGCTAAACCTGCGCATCCTGTTTCGTTCCAGTTTCTTTGCCTCACGCATCACAGTTTCCATCCAAGTGGAATTATCGAGATTTGATAGAAACATAAATCTATGAATATTGTCTTCGAATTGGAGTTTGATGTCAGACATGACTACATCTACGAGTCTCATTTAGGTGGTTCATACCTCTTTTTGTGTTTTCATAGACTTTTGGGTGGTGCGTCCTTTGACGCGTTTTTAGGTATTTTGATCATGACCTGGTTTTACCTGCTATTGCCAATTTAATTTTTGTTTGACCTATGGGATGCCTTTGAGTAAGCCATGTTACTTATTTTTCTTGATCTGGGCTAGGCGAGTGGTTGTTTTTCATTGGGGAATTTTGTTTGTGGATGCAAAAATGGTTATAATTGATTTGTTTTGGTTAAAACTGTTGAGAGGGGTCGGGCGAGTGGTCGTTGCTCATCGGGGAATTTTGTACGGGGGATTACAAAATGGTTATAATTAATTTTTTTGGTTGAAAATTTTGATTTTAGTTTATTAAACCTTGATATGACTTGTTAGAGGCTTTCAAGATCTTAGTGCTAGTATGGGACAACACCTGGCTAGTGCAATTCAACTATTTAGTTTGTCTTACCTATTTAAGTATTTAATTTGATTATATATGTGATACGTGTAATTACATATGTTGGAAACCTTTGGGTTGTGTTTGGAATGGCTCAGATATTTTTTGAGTGATACTGATCACAGGTTGGGTTTGACCTGGGTTACATTGGGTGGTTTTGACCATGGGATTGGGCATCATGGACGTCAGCTTGAGACAGGGTGACTGTCAGGTTGGGAATAGCCCAGTTTACTTGGATGGAGAGGTCTTTGGACTTGAGTTTCATGGTCTCAGGGACGTGAGGTGTCATAGGTGTTGTGGCTTGGGTACTATTTTGGTGATTACCGCTCACTCAGAACTTTGAGTAGTGTGCACACAGAGAGACTCCGTGATGAGGTGGTTTTGACCACTCGTGTGGGTAGAGGCCCCCGTTATTGGTGGTTTAGGTACTATTGGTTGGGGGTTCTTTCCATAGGAAGCCACGTGGAAGGTGAGGAGCCTTTAGGGGATAGCTTTGAGACTATCGGGTTGTGGTAGAGTCTCACCATTATTTGAGGGCAGACATCGTTGTCCCTCCGAATACTTTATTTGAGGGTAGGAATTGTTGTTCCTCTGGTGATTTTATTTGAGGGTAGGCATCATTGTTCCTCTAATTACTTTATTTTAGGGAATACATCATTGTCCCTCTGGTTACTTATTTGAGGACAGGCATCGTTGTTCCTCCGGGTTACTATTTCTTGGTCGTTCCTTTGGGACGTCGGTACTTGAGACACGCGGTGTCAGGGGGAACATGGTGTCAGGTTACATGACAGAGATTCTGGCATTGGATGAAGTAGGTGACACTCCATGGTGGTTGCTGATAACTAGTGGAGTTTGTGTTTGGTTGTGTGCGTCGTACTGTTTACTATTTTCCTTATAAATGCATGCCTGCTTAAACACTTATATTAGGTACGCACAATTGGGTGGTATCCTACTGAGATTCGTCTCACACCCTGCACGGGCCCTTCAGGACGCGTTTAGAATTTATGGATTTACGTTTAGGAAAGAGGTCATCTTCAGGAGCTGTAATGCGTTAGCTATTGCGTGGAGATGGTATGGACCTTGAGGTCTTTCCTAGCTGTAGTTTACTTTGTTTTTCTTTCTTTTCTATATCAGCATGCTTACTTGTTTTATAGCTACATTTGGTTAGCCATTGGCACCTTTACATATGGATATGTATGACCTACTTTGGATTTATGTTTGTTGTTAAGTAGTAATTATAAGTGATTATCATGATTTTTTGTTTACTTTTTGTTGTTGTTGATTATATTTATTGCTTCTGTTGTTTATCAATATTGAATTTGATTCTAATCTGCGGGTCTGGTTTGAGTCTACTGAGTCGTTTATTACACTGCATCTTTATTTTTATACTCATACCAGTACCATTATTATCCTCCTAGAGGGTATAGCCCCCCCACTATACCTATAATACCCTCACTGCTAGTCGGTAGCCTTTGGCATTTGGGGAGGTGTGTCTAAGGTAGTAACACCCGACCTGTTTAGCACTATTCAGGTGGCTGTTCGGGTCCGGGTTGTTACAACCGTGATCACATAAATAAATTAATTAATGTGTGAATAATGAAATTAAATAAATTATTTATGCATAAATGTTTTATCCAAAATGGTTAATTAATTAAGGAACATCCACTTAATATTAAAAATATGTGTAAAGGATAAAATAAGATAAAATTTATGCATAATAAATTAAAATACCTCAATTAAATATTAAGTCAGACTAATCCTTCCATTACTTGATTGGGAATGAAACCATAGAACTAAGTGTAGTACATGACCAAATTCTGGACACTTACTTTTATCGGTGAGTTCTCATGAGAGTTTTGGGTTGACTTAACCAAAATTGTATTAAGTTAAATGGAAAAATCATGTTCAATAAAAACATGGAGGCAAGTGTTGAGGAAATTAGGTTAGGATTTCAGGATAGGGGAATACAGTCAATGGATCAAGGAGCTACAAGTTTGTAGTTGGAAAGACTACCCACCTAATTAATTTATTATGGTTTTCATTTCCAATGTCTGGATCATTAATAAAAGTAATGGGGATCCTTTCCACTAGAAATTTAAAGAAACTATACATTCTAAGTTCAATGGTGAGGTCTATTGAGACTTGATAAAATAGTGGTATATTTAATAAATAAATAAATAAAAACATTTAATTTATTATATCTCACTTATTTTGTAATCAAGAAAATTACTAATAATCTGCTCTTTCTAATTGTAGAATAAAATGAAAAGTTCATCATCCACACTATCTTTATGATCAATATTAGAGAAAGATAACCTATTAACTGGAAGTAACTTCCAGAAGTGTTTTAGATGAATTTGGGTTGGGCTATGCCATGAATGAAAATATTACGTGCTATAATCCTCCATGCCTAATCTGCTAGCTAAAGAGGTGAGTGATGAAGAGTTCCTTTTCTATGAAACAAATTTGAGCGACACAGTCTACATTCAATGTTTGATGCTTTAATCGATGTCTAGTGAACTAATGAAGTATCAAGAAAACATGGATGTGTATAGTATGATTGAGAACCTCCATGGTCTTTACTAGGAGAGAGCTAGATATAAATAGTTTTAGATTTCCAAGGTGATATTTTAGATCAATCTTGGAGAGGGTGCCCCATATGGGACTCATTTAGTCAATATCATTGGCTAAATTAAGTTCTTAGAGGTTATAGGATTTAAAATCACCAAAGAAATGGGAACCAACCTCATTTTGGCATCACTCTCTCAGATATTATCTAGATTTGTTGTGAATTTTAATATGAACAACATTGATAAGTCTCTACCATATGTTCTTACTCTTCTTCACCAAGTAGATAAGGATATGAATCTTGAAAACCCTTTCATCCTTATGGTGAACAAACAGAAAGGTAAAGTGAAGAGCTTTAAGCCCAAAGTTTTTTCATGCCCTTCCAAGAAGAGGAAGATCAAGGGGAAATCAAGGGAACAAGATGTTGTCTATTTCTTATGTAGTAAGAAGGTCCACTGGAAGAAAAACTTCACTCATCCAAATAAGTAAGAGGAATCTTTAAGTTCATTTGTTATCGAGTGAAATTTATATGTTTCTAAAAATTGGGTATTAGATACATATTTTGGTGCTCATATATATATTAAAATATAGAAACAAATTAGATTCATAAAGATTAACTAGGGATAGGTATATCTTCGAGTAGCCAGTGGAGATAAACTTGATGTTGTATCTATTAGGAACTACCACCTCACATTTCCAAACAGAATGATCTTGGTTTTAAAGGGTTTTTATTATGCACCTTCAGTTACCTAAAACATTATTTCTATATCCAAACTTGATATGGAAGGATTTATTTTTAAATTTGGGAATAAATTTTTCTTATTTTATAAAGATAATATTTTTTATAATAAGGCACATTATAAATAAGGGTCTTTATGTTTTGGATTGTATGGACCAAATAATGGAAATCAATAACAAATTTACTTCATGTGACTCATACCACACCTAAATTTGGCATCACCAGCTAGGTTATGTAAATGAAAAGTGTTTGAATAAATTAAATCAAGATGGATATTTATATTCTTTTGAACTAAAACCACTTGGTGTATGTCCCACATGTTTATAAGGAAAAATGAAAAAATCCTTATTTAGTGGGAAAGGTGAAGGGGATAAAGAAATTATTGAATTAGTTCATACCGATGTGTGTGGACCATTTCCTATTGAAGAAAGGGGTGGGTACTCATAATTCATAACTTTTAATAATGATTTTAGTAGATATTTATATGTCTACTTAATGAGGTATAAGTCAGATACTTTTGAAAAAATCAAGGAAAATAATAATGAAGTTGAGAACTAGCTTGGTAAGAAGATTAAGAAACTTCGCTTAGACCATGGTGGAGAATATCTTAATCAATACTTCATTGATTATCTATGGGAGTTCAGGCTTTTATCTCAAATAACTCCTCCTTATATGCCTTAGTGGAATGGTGTAATTTAAAGAAGGAACTGAACCT
This sequence comes from Viscum album, assembly GCA_963277665.1. Taxonomy (NCBI): domain Eukaryota; kingdom Viridiplantae; phylum Streptophyta; class Magnoliopsida; order Santalales; family Viscaceae; genus Viscum; species Viscum album. Next base: position 1,999,945,356 of record OY728151.1, read on the forward strand.
TATTGGACATGGTGAGATTAATGATGAGTCATGCGAGTCTTCCATTATCCTTTTGGGGATATATGTTACAAATAGAATCATGCATACTAAACCGAGTTCCAACTAAATCAAAAGATGGTATACCATACCAATTATGGAATGAAAAAAAACCTATGTTGTCTTACTTACATGTGTGGGGTTGAGAAGTATTTGTTAAGGCCTCTTCAGGTAACAAGATTTCACCCTGAGGAACAATGTGTATCTTTATAGGATATCCCAAAGAAACAAAGGGATACTACCTATACAATCCTTAAGACAAAATGGTTGTGGTGGAAATACGTCCCACATTTCTTGTGAATGATATTATCTCTAAAATAGATAGTGGGAGCGAGATAGACTTCAATGAAGTCTAGGATCAATGTACACAAGAGTTGGCATATGAACAAATTCCAAAAAGCCCTATGGAAGAAGAAATTATTCCAGAGACACAATTACTGTGTAGGAGTACTAGAGAGATTAGAGAACAAGAATGGTATGTTTTTATATTCATCGAGGATGGTGACTTGTTATTAGTTGATAATAATGATCCTCTAACCTACAAGGAAGAAGTAAGTGGCACAGATGTTTCCAAGTGTAAAGAATCCATTAATTTTAAAATGGATTCCATGTACCAAAATCAACTCTGGATTTTGGTATACCCTCCAGTATATGTAGATCCCATTAATGGTAAATGGGTATTCCAGAATAAATTGTACATGAAAGGAAAATTCAGTACCTATAATGTGATACTGGTTGCAAAAGGGTTTAAATAGCATCAAGGAATTGAATAGGAAAAAACATTTTCACCGGTTTCAATGTTGAAATCCATAAGAATTCTACTTACCATTGTGTCTTTCCATGATAATGAGATTTGGTAAGTGGATTTCAAAACATCCTTCCTTAATGGGAACATTTAGGAAGATGTCTATATGACACGTCCTGATGGGTTTGTGACTCTAAAGGATTCCAACAAGGTATGCAACTTACAAATATCCATTTATGGATTAAATCAAGCATCCATGTCATGGAAAATTCATTTTAATGAGGCCATAATGGAATTTGGATTCATAAATAACAAGTTTGAGTCGTGTATCTATAAATAGTTTAGTGGGAGTGTAGTAATTTTCTTAATAGTATATGTTGATGAAATATTACTTGTTGAAAATGAAATATCATTATTATAGTCTATTAATGTTTGGTTGAATAAATGATTCTATATGGAGGACTTGGGTGAGGAAGCATATATTCTTGGGATGAAGATCTATTGTGATATATCTAAGAGGTTTCTCAGCCTAAGCCAAAGAATATACATTGACAAGATACTGAAGAGATTCGGTATAGAACAATTCAAGAGGGTATTTTTTCCAGTGTCACATGGCATTCATCTTTCTATAAAAATGTATTCTCAGACACATGAGGAAAGAAACATAATGACAAGTATTCCATACACATTAGAAATTGGGCCAGTCATGTATGATATGATATGTACTAGGATAGATGTCGCCTACACATTAAGTGTGATAGGAAGATATCAATCTGATCTAGGTGACCTCCCTTGGATGGAACTCAAGAATATCCTTAATTATCTAAGGCATACTAAGGATATGTTCCTAGTTTATAGAGGATATATAGATGCTAGTTTACAAAACTGATCAAGATGACATGAGATCAAAAATTAGATACATCTTCACTTTGAATGGAGGTGTTGTGAGGTGGAAGAGCTCAAAGAAGACTATAGTTGCATATTCTATAGAAGATTAAAACTATATTGTGGATTCTAAGGAATCTAAAGAAGAAGTATGGATGCTCAACTTCATACAAGATCTTGATTTGGTACCTAGTAGTAAATATTCTATCACACTCTATTTTGATAATACTATAGTGTTGGTTCTTGAAAAAGGTCCAAGGTCACATCAATAGATGAAGAACATACTTCGGAAGAATCACATCTTGAGGGATTTTTATTATAGGGGTGAAGTTTAAGTGAGCATTATTTTCATGAAATACAATATGGAGGACCCATTAATGAAAACCTTGACTCAACAAAAACATGATTATAATGTGAGGTCTAATGGACTGAAGGTCGTAGGCTATTAACTCTAGTTCAAGTGGGAGTTTATTGGATTTGGTTTCCTTGTACTAATTGTTTTTACTTTGATTACATGAATATTCAATGTATTTAATTTTAATAAAACTTATTATTATATATTTTTTGTTGTTCTACATGACTCTAATATAATAATTTCCTAGAGTATACATCACATTGATAAGGTCATAGTAGTTCCCTGCTATGATGAGAACCTTGATGTGCTGTGACGATATTCTCAAATAATTTTCTACGGTTTAATAACATACTATGATGGGAAACATAGTACATATAATTTTAGGTTCAAGTACTCGTAAGTAGATGAGTCTTCTTCTCATAAAGTCACACTTAGTAATCTCCAAGACGAGAGATTATGAGAATAAACCTTCCAGTAGGAATTATGCATGTTTTGGTGTCATCAGATATTCCTATATAAAATCATGTGTGATGGTCCTTAGACTTTAAGATTATTATTAATTCATGTTACAACTCATGCACTAGATGTATTTTATAAACCATGATAATGACAGTTCATGGAAAAGTTGGATGTGTTGGGTGTGTCATGAGTGACATGCCATTAATGAATAAGTTGAGGAAGGATTTTTCCCTTCCATATTTATGGAAGATGATATCTTATCCCTTTGATTGAAATAGAACCATCACATTAAATTCTATGGTCATGGTGTAACAACATGTTTATTTCAAATAGTCAAATAAAGACATATTGAGCATATAGGTTGGTGACACAGATGTGAAACCCACTTGATGATATATTGTGACAAATGGATTGTATTATACAATTAGTGTTCGTATGTGGTTTTCAACATTGTGACATTAATTTATTTCTCTTGGGTACCTTGACCCATTCCTAGATAGTAATCTTGGACTTTAGGAAAGCCCGCCTAATGCCAATGAGAAATAATCTTAGAGGGTCACACACTAAGTGTTTCTATTGATCTCGATTAAATTCTATTTGAGTTTAATTAATGGAATAAATATTATTCTCAAGTCCTAGGAATAATTTTTTTCAAGTTATACTGATTGCATAAATTAAATAAATATTTATTTTCTGACATGTGAATAAAATATTTATTTTATTTATTAAATATTTCAATAAATATTTATTCTCTAGATTGTGAATAAAATATTTATTTATGAATAAAATATTTATTTGGTTATTCAATAAATGTTGTAGGAGTTCAAATGGACCAGGACCGATTCTGGTGACAAATATTAATTAACATTATCATTACATAATATTTGTTATTGCACAAATCAGAACACACCACAAAATAGTAATAATATAATTATTATTTTTCAGAATGAGGTTTATTAAAGGTAATAAATGTTATTTAATGGACAATATGAAATTAAATAATATTTTAACTTAAATCCTAACTCTATCTCCCACCTTTGCATGCTTCTACTACACCCGGAACCATCATAAATGACATACATAAAAAGAACTCCCGAGGTGGTAAGCTTGTCCAGGGTATAAGCTATAGATAATAAATGAAAAGTAATTAAACAAACATCTATGGTCCTTTATAGTTTGTCCCACTCTGCTCCAACTCTATGCTCCACTACTCAATCATCCGAAATAGGTCCCTTTCCATTTTCTATTGTGGAAAAGCCTAGCATTACAGAAAAAGCAGTCGCACAACACACAAACAATCACCCAAAGGGTTTTTACAATGTACCCAGATGATTTTTCACAACACACCCAGAGAAATTTTTATCACACCCATGAACGTACCATTTTGATGTACCACTGATCATCACAACCAGGACACACTTCTTGATATCAATAACTAAGAGGACTTTCGATACATGTCACCATCATCATCTCTCATCTCATGAAATATTCAATGCTTTCAATCATTGTTGTCGACATTATATAGTTGATGTAATCACTGTATTTTCTTTATTCTCATCATCATCACTTCGCACCAGTTACCACAAATGCACCAACCCCTTCCTGATTATCTCTATCCAGCTAAATCATGTCGGAACACATTCTAAAATATGATACTACATCCTCTCATATAGACATCAAGTCCAAATCTCCAATTAATTTAGTCGGCATTAAATTGTTCATCTATTAATATTGAGAAATAACTCTCCATTAATGCTGGGAGAAAACCCTCTATTAATGTTGATATAAATTTCTCCATTAATAATTTTCTCTCTCTTCATTATTAGAATTTTAAAATAAAAAATCCCAAAAATAACCACCTTGATTTAAAATTTAAATACTCAATAGTCATCTTTCACCTATCATAAACCTCCAAAATAATTTTTGTGTGATTTCTTTCAGGGTCTTATAGTCCTCTTGCCTTAAAAATTTTCAGTATCCTTCCACCAAGCTTAAAATTTCATTCAATTAATGGAACACTCCACATGACACCTATATCCAAGAAGACTTTTGATATTCCAAGAACACCACTAATACTGCCGCCATATTTCGGTGAAATTATTCTAGACACTTGATAAACCACATACCCTGAGGAACCCTAGCCATATTCCAGTGACATTATTATGAATTATTTATAGAACACCTACCCTAAAGAACCCTATCCATATTCCACAAATCTCTGACAATCACCAACAATGGAACATGCCTCATGAATCCTACTAATCAATCATACTTTCAATATCCCAAAAACACCTCTGGTACCAGTGCTATTTTCTAGAAATTTCCTCTAAGTCCTTGATAAACTGTTCCACAAGATGACTTCCATCGTGTTCTTCCACTGACCAATTCAACCAATCCCTTTGATAACACTTTTGGGTCAGATCTGGACATCATAGCAGAAATAGTCCCACAACACACAAAAGAATCACCCAAAGGGTTTTTACAATGCACCCAGAGGATTTTTTACAACACATCTGAAGGAATTTTTATCACACCCATGAATGTGCCATTATGATGTACCACTGATCATCACAACCAAGACATGCCACTTATTCTCTACAACCAATATGACTTTTGATACATGGCATCATCATCATCTCTCATTGCATTCCAAATTTAACTATTTCAATCATTTTCATCGACACACCATCATTGACATAATCATCATATTCACTTTATTATCATCATCATCGCTTCACACCAGTTACCAAAAACATGAAAACCCCTTCCTAATTATCTCTCACTGGCTATATCGCTTTGGAACACATTCCAAAATATGCTACTACACCCTCTTATATAGACATAAAGTCCATATCTCCAAATAATACAGTCAAAATTAAATTGGGAATCCATTAATATTGAAAATTAACTCTCCATTAATGTTTGGAGAAAACCCTCTATTAATGTGGAGATAAATATTTTCATTACTAAATTTCTCTCTCCTCATTAATAAAATTTTAAATAAAAAAAACCCAATATTTTCAGGATCTCTGGTAATAAAATCTAAAAGCACACTGAAATACCCGAGTATGGTGTGAGTACAAGACTCAGTAGGACACCACCAATGCATCCTTGACATAATTGTATAATATATATAACACTATATATCATGGAATAATTAAATTCTCAATAAATATACAACATATGTTGGGTTATCATGCACTGACCAATCTGCCACGAACCTCATCCCCACCTGCTTTGGTTCATTGTCATAAAGGATGTTAAATAAGTCACATTCCTCCATAAAGGTAACATAAATCACCCCAACTAGTTGATGTTTGTTACAAAAATGTTGCACACTCCACCAATTCATTAGCTCGTACCACCCAATTTTTGGTTGTCATTGGAACACTGCATGTTTTGTTGGGTTGATCCTCATCTATCTTATCCTTTTAATCACCCATAGATTAAGTATTTAGGAAGGCATTAATAGTATCTAATAGATAGCCACTATGTTTTTTCCTCTATTGGGTTAGCCACACCTGCCTTTAAGGAAGTTAGGAGTATGTCAAGTTGGGTAACCAACCACTAATGTTTTTCTCTCTACAAGGATATTCACACCCACTTTTAAGGAAGTTAGATTCACATAACTCGCAACCTCAAGGATCCACCTAAATATCTCAATCCCATAAGCATAATTCCATAGTCTATACTATTAATATTGTAAACAATTTTCCCTTTGATACAATGATAATTGAGAATTAAAAATAAATTTCAAAAGTGTGTAATTAAAATGAACACCGGATGTAACGTGGAAAACCCCCCAAATGAAAGGGGTAAAAAATCACAGTCAAATATAAGGATTTTACTATGGTAAAATGTGGTTACAAAATCTCTCTTAATTACAAGGATAAAACACTCAAGAAATTCTCTCTTGAAAATATGGAGAAACACCTAAAAAATACTGCACTCAAGGATGAAGATGTATTGCTTCTAAATATGATGATGAAAAATGGTGGAGGAAATATCTTTTATAGCCTGCCTTCACCCTCTTTTAGTCACCCCTAAATTAAATTTATGTTGCCAAATTAAATGGGGGAATAATGGTAGGGTGTCAACCTCTTTGAATGAAATGAATGTGGAAAGCATCATTATTAATTTTCTCTATCCATAATGTATTCTAACATATATCCCACTTAGAGATTTGATTAAGTTCCAATCACATCTCCACACATTCTTTTTATCTACCAAACCTGTTTCTCATGTCTCTACAAGGATTTTTGAGAATCTACACCATCTGAACTTATCAGAACCAATCACTTTCATCGTGAAATCTTCCATATTTTATTTAGTGTGAATTTTCTACATGTCCACACTTCCTTCCTCCATAAAATATCAAATAAAATGATATTGTACTCCAATTTACTTCATCTTGGAATAAAAATATGGATTACTTAAAATGTGAAAGGTCCTATGACTATCAAAAAACAACAAAATATTATCTTTTTTGTGCCAGAGGTCCTTCAACAACCTTTTCATCTAAATCAAATCTTTGTATGCATGTGTAGCTACTATGTACTACACCTATATCATGGATAAATCCATAAATGATTGTAACTTTGAAATCCATCTCATAGCTCCTCCTGCAAGATTAACCACATAACCAGTAGTGGATTTTCTTTGGTCATAATCACCTACAAAATCTAAATCAGTATAGCCTCTGATAGTGAAATCCAATCCTCCAAAACATAATGCAACATTTGAGTTTTCCTTGATGTATCCCAGGATCCTCTTCACCATGATCCAATGCTCATGTCTTAGATTCTCCATATACAGACTAACTTCTCCCACTACATGTGAAATTTCCAATCTAGTAAAAACCATAGAAAACATTAGACCACCCCCCCACTACTAATTCATACGACACTCAAGACATTTCCATCCTCTCTACTTCACTATTAGGACTCATCGAGGAGGTTAACTTGGAATTAATGGGAAGAGGGGTAGAAATTGACTTACAGTCTTTCCTTTTGAAGCATTTCAAGAATTTCCTCAAATAATTCTTCTATGATGGAAAAATATTTCCATTATTCCTATCTCAGTAAATTTTCATCCTAATAATATTGTTTTTGGGTCCCAAGTCCTTCATATCAAACTCCCTATCCAAATGTGCCTTCATCTCCTAGATTTGATCATTGTTGGGGCCTACAACCAACATGTCGTCCACATAAAATAGTATAATGATAAAATCATTACCATCTAGACCCTTGAAATATGCACAAGGATTTGAATTAAGTCTTTTGTATCCAAGGATCATGATATAGGAATCAAATATCTTGTACCCACACCTTGGTGCCTATTTGAGACCGTATAGAGATTTTTTCAACCTGTAAACCATGTTCTCTTTACCTTCTTCAGCAAAACCTTCTAGTTGGATCATATAGATTTCTTCATTAAGATCACTATGGATAAAATATTTTGTCACATCTAGCTTCTCTAGATGTAGAGTGTGTGCAGCATACATCGCCAGAACTACCTGAATAGTTGTCGGTCTAAAAATAGGAGAAAATATTTCATTGAAATCGATACCTTATTTCCAAGCATATACTTTGACCACCAGTCTCACGTGATATCTTTCCACCTGTTCTATTTCATACCTATTGATCTTGTAAACCCATTTTTTTCAAATGTCCTTCCTTCTGTGAGGTAATAGAACAAGATCTAAAGTCTCATTCTTGTGTAGGTATTCAAGTTCCTCTTGCATCACCACCATCCATAAAGATACATTCAGACTCTAGGTTACCTTAAAAAGAGATTATGACTCTCCATACTATGTCAATAAGAAGTATTAAACATTGCTCTCAGTGACATAATATGATTTCTATATTGATTCTATTTTCTCTTTATTTGACCTCCATTGTCAAGGATCATTTTTTACATGATCATCATGCTCTTCTAATGCCTTAGAGGAAATTGGTTCTTCCTTTATTTCATCCTTGACCTTGATTGTTTTAATTTTTGTATTCTCTTTCTCTGTGTCTTTATCAATCATCATTTTCACTTATTCTTTGACAAAGATGATATCTCTACTGATGATAATTTTTTGGGAAGTGGGATCCCACAAATAGTACCCCTTCACACCATCAGTGTATCCCAAGAAGATACATTCACTGGATCTTGATTCTAACTTTTATCTTTCTTGGTTATGAAATAGTGAATATACAGGACTTCCAAAAGTATAAAAATTATAATAATCAGTGGGATTACCAGTCCATATATTCATCTGAATATTTAGATCAATTACCACTAAAGGGGATTGATTTATCACATAGCAGGTGGTATTTACTGCTTCTTCCCAGAACGTCTTGGTAACTCCTGCAGTCTTTAGCATCACCCTTGTTCTATCCAATAGGGTTCTATTCATCCTCTTTGACACTCCATTATGTTGAGGAGTTTATGACACCATGAACTTCCTCTTGATTCTTTCCTATTGACAAAAAAAATCAAAATCCTAACTTGTATATTCTCCACTATTTTCAGTCCTCAATCACTTTATCTTATTTTCGAATTCAATCTCCTGTTGTGCTTTAAATGTTTTGAAGACTTAAAAGACATCTAATTTCCTCTTGATTAGAAACACCTAACATCTCCTGGAATAGTCATCAATAAAATATAAAAAATACCTTGATCCTCCCAGGGAAACAATCAGTGCTTTCCAAACATCAGAATGGTTCAATTCCAAGATCTCCCTGGTCCTCACTGTTGATGTTCCAAACTTCAACCTATATTTATTACTCAAAACAAAATGCTTGAAAAATGGTAAGGATACCATTGTAATCCCAAGCAATAAATTTTGATGTGCAAGAATCTTTGGGCCTCTTTCGAACATATGGCCAAGCTTCTGATGCCATAACATCATAAACTCTTCCATTGAGGTAGTTGATGCGACAACTATCTTCACTTCCTTGTACGTTTCACCCATAATCATATATAGGTTCTTTGAGATATTTTATTTCTTAATCACCACAAGCACTCCATTAAAAATATTCATCATCCCTTTCTTGGTGAGAGTCTTGTATCCGATATCATAAAATTGTCCCAAAGACAAAATTTTCTTATTGAAGCCCTCCACATGGCGTACAACTTGAATGGTTTGGACTATGTTATCATGAATCTTTAGTTTGATGGTTCTAACTCCAATGATCTTCAATATATGATCTCTCCCCATGTACACAAGTCCTTCTAGGATAGTTTTATATTGGTAAAACCATTCCCATAGATATTTCATGTTCTGTGTTTCTTCTAATTCAATAATCCATGCGTCGTTGAGATGTTTTCTACCTTTAGTAGTCATCACCATTTCACTTACTAGTACGTCTCCATTTCCAGATGTACTTGCCACATTTACTTGATTGTTATTCTCACCACCCTTCTTATTCCAACAGTATTTGCTAACATTCCCTCTATTACCTCAATTGAAACATTTGAAATTTTTTCTTTCTTATTGATTTAGACCTACCATGATTCTAGATCCCACTGGAAACACACTCCATCATTATTTCTCTTTCCATTGACAGAGCTTCCACTTGGTGTGAAATTGTTTGTCTGTCTTCCTTGTTCTTACATTGACTTTCTTCTTCAAGAACCGTAGCTGTAACAACATTTAAGGGAAACATATCCATTAGGATATTATTGGTGAGGTTAATTATAAGTTGATCATACGAATCTAGAAAACTTTGGAGCATAATATCCGCACATTCAGTATCCACAATTTTATAACCCAATGTCGTAAGCTGATAAAAAAGGGTATTGAGGGAGTTGATGTGGTCAATAACTGATGATGAATCCTCCATTCAGAGAGTGTATAATTGTATCTTCAATAAAAAAATTATGTGGAGTGAATTTTCCTTGTATATCTTGTCAGAGTTTCCTAAATTTATTTTTGTCGTGCTCATCTCTACAATTCTTGATAGGACCCCATCTTCCAAATCCAAATGGATGTTGGAAATATAATTATCATCCATGTTGTTCCATTTCTCCTCCGTCACACCCGCCAATTTTTCTCCAATCACTTGTAGGAAATTATCTTTCTGTATCACTACTTTTATATTCATTTTATACAATGAAAAATTATTTCCATTGAATTTTTTGATCTCAAATTTTTCTGCCATTTAGACACGTCGTCTGTCTAGAATTTACTCAAGCAAGAACCTTTTCCCTTTGATACCACTTTTTAGGATCATAAATAATTGGCCCTTCGATATGACGATAATGTCAAGATAAAAATAAAGTACAAAATTGTGTAATTAAAATGAACATTGAATGTAATGTGGAGAAACACCCAAATAAAAGGGGTAAAAAACCATGCGCAAATAGAAGGATTTCACTATGGTAAAATGTGGGTACAAAATCTCTATTAATTACAAGGATAAAACACTCAAGAAATTATCTCTTGAAAATATAGAGAAACACCTCACAAAATACTAAACTCAAGGATGAAGATGAGTTTCTTCTGAATCTAATGATAAAAACTGGTAGAGGAGATCCCCTTTTATAGCCTACCTTCACCCTCCTTTGGTCTCCCCTCAATTAAATTTCTGTTACCAAATTAAATGGGTGAATAATGGTAGGGTGTCAACCTATTTGAATGAAATTAACGTGGTTACCATCATTATTAATTTTCTATATCCATAACGTCTTCCAAAATATGCAACATAAAAATAATACATGTCATATCAAAAACGATAGAGCACACCAAGATCAAAATCAGAAGCCACACATAATCACATGGCCATAATCAAGTAATCACATGACCACTCACACACCCACATACAAATCATCTCAAGTATCAGTTAGTCCATCATAAACATCATATATACATGGCCCATAATGGTACAGAACCTCCTCCCACAAACTCATCAACATCGACATCAAGTCCATTGAAGGTTTCATACCCGAATTTTATTCTCAAACCAACTAGAATACGATCACATGACAAGAACTCCTAGAACCAGAACCACCTATTTTATTTCCAAAAGAAATAAAATATTTCATGTGATGATAATTTCTCTCCTGTATAATTTCTGAATTATCATTTTAGTCAAACGCATGTGTTATGAATTTTCCCCTCAAGAATAATTATATTTTTGTACTTATATTCTGATAGTTTATTATAAATTATATTTTTATAATTATATTTTGATAATTTATTTTAAATTTTCCTTTAAAATGAGGAAAAAATGGATTAAAAATATATTGATTCCTTCAAAAAATTAGGATTTATGTTTTTCTCATCGAGATGAACCCAACAACACCAAAAACTAATTCATCTGATCAGTATTGAAGAAGTTATCAAAGAGATAAGTTAGAAGGATAATAAAATAAAATAAAATAATAATATAAATAGAGGGAGAGAGATAGGCATGAGAGAGGAAGACAGACATTAGATGGGAAAAATGATCCTCAGTAAATGATGGTAGCGTAGCCCCCTTCAAAAACATGTTTTATAATTTTTTTAATCATTTCCTTTATATACTTTTTTTCAAATACATTATTTATTAATTATCTCTCCTATTCCCTTATGAATGAACCTTAAATTTTTCCATGCATTCTCTATGTAGTTATCCCATGTCCCCATAACACTTTACGAGTTTTTTTAAAAACCTCTATAAAAAACATTTAATCTATTCATTAAATATATATATATATATATTAAAAGTCACACACACACACATATATATTAACCCAAATATGTACATACACACATAAATATATATATATATTTATCTCATAGACACACACACACACACATTATATATATATACACCTACACACACACATATATATATACATGTATATATTTATTTAACCTATATATATACATATTTTAATTTATCACACAATATTATTTCCCCAAATTTAATAATAATAATAATAATAATATATTATTATTATTATTATTATTAAATATTCATCATCATTACGACCATACACAGGTCAAAAAAACTTTCATTAAATGTCGATAATATTATTAACTACACAATTGCATTTATGTGGAAAAAGTAATAATGTCACTATTATTACCCAAACTCCCAATACAAATTCACACATGGAAAAACATCACTCATCAATTAACAGAATCCAAAATTATTTAATTATACATGTATATTTTTATTTTTATTTCTTCGGTACAAAAAATAATAATTATATAATTATTATTACCATTAGATTTAACCAAACTTCCGACGTGCATAAATGTTATGTCACATGTAGGGTAAAAATCATATTCTAAACCTGAAGGCATTGTAAAATTTATCATACGATATATCATTCAGAATATACTTCAATTTTTTTGCTAAAAATTTATAAATAAATTATTAAATAAATTATCTTCACGTGCGATGTTACCAAACACTCAACACGCACAAATTTTATTTCGCACCTAGGGTAAACCCCACATCTCAGACCCAATGGTGGTCTCAGACTTCCCATATGAGACATCATTTGGGTGATATTCTATTATTTTAGAAAAATATCATGCGTGCAATAAATATATTTAATATTTTTATTCTATCTCCATCATAGCTCAATGGGTCTCAGAATCCCTCACTAAATCAGTGCCTAACTCCAAAAATATTTCATAGAATATTTCAAAGCTTTAACAAGGTTTTTACCCTTATGTAAAACCTTTAAATCATCTATTAAATGATTTTTATTGAAAAATTACATTTTCACATAAAAATACAGATAAATTATAAACATAGGGTTTTTATTATCATTAAAAATTGAGGATATTACACTATGAGTGTAACTCATAGACCAGGAGCGGAGTCTAGAAACTCATCAAGACCCTTAGGGAGATAAAAAACACTACTATAGTTTTGGGTTTATTTAGTGCTAGGTTTTATTAGTGCTAGTGAAAATCACTCATAAACATTGTCTTTATCACCATTAAAAAAAATGATAAAGGGTACCATTTATCTCTGCTAAAAAGGCACTAATAAAATACACCTTTATCAGGACTTTTTTAGTGCTAATAAAGGGTTTTTTATTAGCTCTTTTTCTAGAACTGATAAAGGTCGTATTTATTAGTGCTAGTTAAAGCACTGATAAAACTAATGTGTGATTCCCACATCGAAATATGGCCATCCACTTGTTTTCATATCATTCTGCATCATCATGACATCATAAGTCTACTGTGGGGATTAGCTATCGCATACACTCTCCACACACACCTATATGGGAATGTGCCTACACGTATAGGCTCGTGCAGGCCTTGGACCACCCTATGCTCACCATAGGCTTTGGCCCACCCTCTGCTCTATCAGACTTCCCTGTTGGGCTGCCTAAATGGTTGGACCTGCTGGTTGAGGACTGATTGACTTAATAATTTTTTTATAATTAAATTCTTATTTCATATATAAAAATATATATTGATATATATGAATATATTAATTATTAATATATATATATATATTAATATTTCATTTTTTAATATTTCTTTTTTTAATATTTTTTAAATTTTATTCATTTTTAATATTTATTTATATTTAATCATTTTTTTATAATTAAATTATTATTTCATATATAAAAATATATATTGATATACATATAAATATATTGATATATATTAAATATTGATACATATTAATATATATTGGAATATATTAATAAATAGTATATTAATTATTTAATTAAAAATTAATAAATTACAAAAAATATTATATATATAATTAAATAAATAATACATTTTTTATAATTAATAAAATTAAAAAAAATATTAAATACTTAATAAATTAATTAAATAATTGATATAATATTTATTTTATATATATATATATTCATTTTATTCATTTTTATTAATAACCATTTCATTAATAAATTTTTTAATAATTTTTTTTAGCATTTGTAATTTACATAATTAGTATATATTCCTTTTTTTAAACATATATTAAATTTAATATCTATAATAATAAATTTTATTTTAATTATATATATAATTAAATAATCAATATATTATTTATAATCAATAAAAATGAATAAAATTGCTAAATACTTAATATACTCATTAAATAATTAATATAATTTTTATTGTTATATACTAATTACAAACTTAATATACTAATTAGATACTTAATATATTAATTAAATAATTAATATACTATTTATTGCTATATATATATCAAATTGTCAGCGAGCCTATACCCAAGTAGTAAAGGCTCTTGCTTGGCATCTAGGAGATCCTGGGATCAAGCTCTATTGGGGGAAAGTACTATTACAGTACTATGTAGGTGGTGACACCGGCAGTCGGTGACGCAGGAATGATGTAGGAAGGTAGTGATGCATGCATGATATAGGCAGGATGATGTAGGCATGAGGCTGCACTAGACTGTTGGGTCATGTAATGGGCATCATGTCCACTGGGTCTATGGGTCATGTACTAAATAAATAAGGATTTATGGGTGGGCTATCCCTTTGGGGGGCTATGACCTGTCTTTCCAGCATGTGTGTGCTTTACTGTAATTGTACCCCTAAGCACCTAATATATATATAATCATATATATACTAACATATATATATATATTAAATTTATTCTTTTTTTATAATTTTATTCATTTTTATTAATTATAAATAATATATTAATTATTTAATTATATATATATAATTAAATTTCACTCATTTTTAACATTTATTCATTTAATATAATTTATTCATTGATAATATTAAGTGTGTGCTTACTTTTTTATAATTTAAAGATTTTAAATATTTATTCTTTAAATATTTTTGTAATGTATTTATTTTTAATGTTTTTATACATAATTATTCATTAATATATTTAATATTTTTGTAATTTATTCATTTTTATTTTTTCATTATTCAGTATTTTTTAATTTTATCCATTTTCAAATATTTATTTATACATGTTTATCAGTTAAAATTTAATTTTTTTAATATGATTGTAATTTATATAATTAATATGTATTCATTTCCATTTTAACATATATAAATATTCATTTTTATTTTTTTGCAATTATCTATATAATTAATAATAGTTATTCATTTTTAAATTTATTTATTCTTATTATTATTTATTTCATTAATAGATTCTACATATTATATAATGTCATTTTTCAATTTAACATATATCAAACTTGTACACATACACACACATTAATTTCACACATATAAATATTTATGTAATTAGTGAAATTTTATACATAAACACATACACCTAATATTTATGTAATTTATTCAAATTTTAATATTCATTTTAGAATTTTATTTAGTAATATAATATATATAATATATTATTTTTTTAATTGGTAAATTTTATTTATTTATTTTTAATATTATTCTAGTTAGTATTATTTATTCATTTTTAATATTTTTTTATTATAATCATTTTCTAATATTTATTTATACATTTTTATTTACTATGTTTTAATATTTTCAATATGTACTCATCTTCATTTCAATATATATATATATATACATATTTTATTTTATTTTAATAGTTTGTATAATTAATAAAACATATCCATTTTTTAAATATTTTTAATATTTTCTTATTTAAAATTATTCAATTTCACTCATCTTTAATATTTATACATTTAAGATTATATAATCATTAATAATGTTAAAAATATATTTGTAAATAAATATTTATAAATGTATATTTACTATATTTATAAAATTAGATATTTATAATTATAAATAAATATAATTTTTTAAAAAAGTATTTATATAAATATAAATAAATAATTATAAAATTATAATAAATATATTTAAATAATGAATATATTTACTGTATTTATAATTATATTTATATATATTTATTATATATATATAATTATATAAATATATATAATGATATAAATATATTTATAATTATATATAAATATTTATAAATATATTTACAAATATATTTATTTATAAATATATTTACAAATATATTTACAAATATATTTATTTATAATTATAATTATAAATATATATCTATAATTATATTTATAAATACATATTTATAATTCTTTTAATATATTTCTAATTATATACATTTATATTTATTTATTTATAATTATATACATTTATTTTTTTAAACAGGTTGAGGGTCAAGCCCCCTTTATTAAATAGAAAAATAAGAGAACCACTTTTGACAAATGGGATAAGAGGGAACCCATTATAAACACAAAGGCAAGATGCTATAAGGAAGCCAGACCCGAAGGAAAGAGAATGGTCCCAAGTATCCAACGAGAATCAAACGTCAAGAAAAGTAAGGGAAAAAGTTTCATCGCCCCCTTCCCCAACAGAAAATGTAGCAGTACAATCAGTCAATGATAATGTGTCGTCCCCCAACCAAGAAGTTGCACTGTGTTGGAAACACAACGAGACAGAGCACCCCTCCTACACACATTGATATGTGAAGCAAGGACCGAATGATAGGTTCCAACACACTTATCTCTCTTTTAAGCCGCCCACCCGACAAAGCTTGTGAGTAACTCAAAGAAATTCAGCCTGATGAAATGAAAATCAAGACCAAAAGCACTATGCAAAATTGATTTAGGGTTACCATTTGTCCAACAAGAAGGAGAACATATGGCTGAATGATGGGTGTGATCACACTCATCCATCTTTCAAGGCCACCCACCCAGCAGTATATGAAAGAATTTATACCACCATCCAAATGTGATGAATAAAGATCCAAATAAAATTGATATATCTACAATCTCATCAAACTACCAGTCCCAAAAAATAAATCCATGATAGAAAACATCACTACCACTGTCCCCCTGAACACAACCTTTGAAAATGCCCAACAAAATATCTCAAAAAAATCCATTACCTACCCAATTCATCCTCAAACTATGCCTTTGTCTGAAAACCTTAACTGTCACTGCTTTTTGGAAACAGTGATTCCATACAACTTGGTCGAGTTGCACTGTCCCATGCCAGAGGCATCCGATGATCCTCCGAGCACCCAGAATCGCACTTGCTAGACCTCTGAACACCACCACTTGATAGAAGCCAAGCTTCCACCTAAATTCTGAACTCACCACCTAGGAGAGACACCGAATAAACACCGCTTGATGGGAAAGCCACCATCTGATCATGGAACAACCTCCACTTGAAAATCTAGGGACCATTGCACGAATGTTGATCCATGTTAGGGGATCCCAGATCTGAATCCAAATCTAAGTATGAAGGGGCCCAGCATGACCATCATTCAAAATCTTAGCTACCTCCTGCAAGACCTTATGAGGATACCACACCCTCCCACAACCTTCAATATCCACTGAGAAATCCATATCTAGACAGATATGAGATAAAGGATAATGAACGCACCAAACCACCACACCTGCTATCAAAACCGGGAGTGGGGAAGAGGCATGAGGTCGATAGGAAATAGTGGAAAGGATAATGCAAGAAAGAACCAATGCATAATAATTTGAATCGATTGAATGTATTGAAACACATTAAAGGGAGAATCTGAGGAAGAAGAAGCACTCTCAGGAGAGTTTTCCTAGAGATAATGGTTCCATCCACATGATATACATTTAAATTTTTTAATTATATTAATTATATTATTAAAATTAATTATATAGGTATTTATCATCACTTGTTTAGCACTGATAAAGATATATATTTATCAACACTTATTATTTTAGCGCTGATAAAACCACTCCTTATCAACGCTTTTTTGGAAGGACTGATAAAACCCTCTTCAATTTTTTAAATAGAACCCTAACCAAACCGATTTACATCATGCCATTCAAGCTCTCACAGAAGTTCAGATCTTCCTCTACTCCCCCTTGATCTTCTCTTAGACGAATCAACTCTCAAATATAAGGTATGTTATTTTTCTCCTCTTCTCTTGTTTACCAATGTTGTTGATCATATCTATTCATACTGTAAACTCAATCACGGTGTGAACTGAACTCTGCGAGTATCAAGGATATCTCTTTCTCTCTCTATCATGACAACACTAGGGTGGATGAGCACTACTAGTTCCTCACCACATCATTCATCATGGCCAGTACCTTCACCCATCAGGCGGTCCTCTTGCTTCTTAATGCTTTTTCCTAAATCTGACCCATGATAGAATCACTTTTACAATGTTGGATCCTTGTATGCCTTTGGATGAATGTTAATGACCTATTTTTCTCCTCCTTAAAAACATTTTTTCCTTTGATAAATTTATGTTGAAATGAATGGATTTTTTTTTCACATGATGAAAATATTTTTTATGGTAGGGAGGAAAAAATGGGGTTTAAAATTGAATAAATTTAAACTGACCATATTTAATTCATTTATTTTATTATTTTAATATGTGTGTAATATTTAATATATTTGAATTATTTTATTCATATGGTGTTTTGTTTTAAATGATTGTATGTGAGGTTTCATGGTTGGTAGTTTTTATTATTTTTGAGGTGCGTTTATTTTATTAATTTTTTTTCCCAATCATTCAGATACCATAAAATAGGTCAAAAAAATTTAAAATACATTGAAAAATAAACAACATAGGTTAAATAATTAGATATGGTGGTGACCTAATTAGTGAAAGTTTTTCAGTTAATTTTATGGTTAGTGTACTTTTTTTAGGTAATCATCTTTAATTTATTTGATTTTAATGAACTATGTTATGAGTAATGGATAAATAATTTGAATATTTATTTCATATTTATTCCATTATGGTATAAGGGTATTCATGTTTAAAACTTATTAAGTGGTATTAAAATATTTGTATTTTCCATTAAAATGACCATTTTTGAAATGGAATAGTCAAGAAACTGATATTTGATTTGAGTTGAATTATGGAAACCAATGGATTTAAATTATATTTTAGATTTATGAATTATTTATTGAATGAGGGATGGTATTATTTTTATTATCTTGGAATTATCTTAAATTTTTATTCATGTGTGAGAATAGTTTTAAGAAAGTTGAATATATGCATTTTTAACTAACTATTATGGAAATATTTGAGTGATTTTTTGTTGATTGCTCTCTTTTTGATTTTTTAAGTGGATTGGTAAGTTTGTCATTATAAATTTTGTTTTTAAAATTAATTTTATTTATTTATTTATAATTTTTTATAAAAAATTATTTCCAAGTGTATTTAATCTTTAAATTTTCTTAATGAATTTGTGCAGATAGTATTGTGACATGAGTTTGGTTTTAGATTGGTTTATAAAGTAAAATAAAATAATTTTCAATCCAAAATATAGGGATTTTAGTGGAGATTAGTTTTAGTTTAAAGATGAAAAATAATATAAAATAATGTGTTTTTAAATAATAAGGATTTATTAGGTTGTGTTTTAAATATATTTATATAATTAATTTGGATTATTTTGGAAATAATGAATTTAAATGAATTTATATTCATTTTGACTAATTTTGGTTGGGTTTTGTATCAATAGGATGTGGTTTTGATTATATTTTTTTGATTTTTAATGTGGTTTTGATTTTCATTTATTATTATAATTCCAAACGTTTTCTAAAAATTGGTTATGTTTATTGATTTTAGGTTGGGTGGTTATAGTGGAGAATATTTCAATTTTTTGTAAAAAAAATTTTAGTGAGAGATTGGGATGTGTTTTTAAAACTAATGTATTTTAATTATTTTAAAATGGTTATATGGTTTATCTTGAACTTGTTAGAGTTTTTATTCCTTGTTTGGTTTTGTGTCTATTTTTTAAACTTTGTTTTTTCTAATGGTTTAGGTTTAAATCCTCCTTTTGTTTAGTTGATATTGTTTTTTTATTTTTACTCATAAATTTAAATGGGTTTTAATAATGATTTAATTCATTTTGGAAGTTTTTATTTGATTATTTATTTCCATTTTTTGTGTATTTAAATTTAGAGTTTGGATGTTTTTTCATTGAGTATAATAACGTGAAATTATTTATTTTAATCTTTTTATATGATTCTTGACTATTCTGGATTGGTTTAGGGATCATATAGATTTAAAACATTATTTAGAGGTATGGAGAAAATGTAATATTAATAAATAGGAAAAATTTTTGTTGGATTGATTGATTTTTAATGATATTTGTGAAAATGGAATCTTGAGTGGTTGAATACTCATGAGATTTATAACATTTTTTAAATAAATGAGCATTGAAATGAGTAAAATTCTTTAAAAACTAATTTTTGAAAGTTACAACCCATATATAAAAGGTATTTTTTATTTTTTAAAATGTATCAAGATATTTTAATTTTAGAATAATAAAAAACAGGCACCAACTAGGCATTTAAAACCGAAGGTGTTGTGAATTTTCCTTGGCTAATATAGGTATTGATAAAATGATTTTTCAGATTCATTTTCTTATCTAGTTACCTTAAATATGAGGGATAGAAAAGGGAAAAATTATTCATGGTTTGAGTTATGTGGGTATGTATAAGTTTAATATTATTATTTATAACATTATTTATTTTGATTAATCTATGTACATAATATTATTATTATTTTGATCTATTCTGTCTCAATAGGAATGGTTTGAGTTTCACCCATAAAAAGTTCTAATTTAAAACGCATTTATCTCATACATATATAGGATTAGAAGATAGTGGAATAATTTTATAACTTTTATTATAATCTCCCCTAACTATACATGTAGTATGGGTTTTATTAATAATGAGTATAATCTTTTGGATATACCTATAAATGTTTTGACTACTAGATATGGGAGATAGCTTATAGTGATCAGTGTCATTGTTAGAGGTGGAATTAGAATGTTTTTTGGATCTCAATGATGTTAAAT
Source organism: Viscum album (assembly GCA_963277665.1). Lineage (NCBI taxonomy): Eukaryota > Viridiplantae > Streptophyta > Magnoliopsida > Santalales > Viscaceae > Viscum > Viscum album. Next base: position 1,999,966,579 of record OY728151.1, read on the forward strand.
CCATGATAACTTAATTTTTTATAATGTTTATTAATGGAAATTATTTGTGGTGTTTTTAAGGAAATTGGATAGTGGTTTTGGATATTGTAGGATATGTGAAATAAACCTAATATTGACAAATATACTATTTTTTAAATAGGGGTTTGTAAGTGGGTTATAGTATAAATATATTTTTTGGTATTATTATAATACATGGTCTTGAATAATATATAAAAAAAAAGAAAGTAACATGGAATTCAACATCACTTCTTTCATCAATAACAGTTTCATCCATTTGTTTCATGAAATTCCAATATCTTTGACCCTATGTCAAAATTCATTGATTACATGACCTTATACGTTCTTAGTAAAGATACTTTTATACAAATTTATAAATCCATGCCAAAATTAAATAAAAAACAAGAAAAATAATTTCCAAGGGAACTTCCATCCAATAATAAATAAATTTTGTTTACCAATGTATTTATTAACACATTTTTGTCCCACACAACATCAAATCAAGAACCTGGACCAACCACCGCATTTTTACCTCAGGTTGTTTCTTTTTATGTTACCCTTGTGTAAAATGATAACTTTTCAGGAATCATAACTGATAACATTAAAATGTTGGTTTCCCCTTATTAGAATCATCTATAACTTTCTCCTTTGATTATGAATATCTTGTGTGTATTTATTTATTTTTTATACAAAATGAATTTTTTATGAAACTAATGGGATGAATATGAATCGAAAATGGATGCACACTAATCATATAAAAAAGAGTATGAAGATGGACTTAAAGAGTTCATCAAGTTTTCAATATATAATGAATACGAACCTTATTAAATTCTTTTTCCATGTTTACATTGTTGTTATTCAAGAAAAATTAGTCTGGAAGAGTTGGAAGAAAATTTTATTTTTCATAAAATAGATTATAACTATAAATGTTGGACTAAACATAGAGAAAAATTGAATGTTCACACTGATTGGGATAATACTTTGGTTTATGGATCATTTGATATAAATAACAGTAAAAATGATGATGGAGATCATATAGAATAAATGAAAATGGAAACTGAAGATTACCTTCATGATTTTCCAAAGTTGTTTGAGAAGTTAAATAGTTTTGATAAGAACCATTGTATACCATTTTTACTAAATAAATAACATTTTTAGCTGTATTGAAGTAATATAATTTGGAAACTGGAAATGGATAGAGCAACACCAACTTTACAGAACTACTTAGTCTCATGAATGATATTCTACTAGAAGAAAATGAACTCCCTTGTCAAAAATATGATGCTAAAAGAATGTTATTTGTAATGGGAATGATATATAAAAAATACATGCTTGTTCAAATGATTCCATATTTTTTCACAAGTAGTATGAATCACTCATAAAATATTCTAAGTGTGGCATGAATTGATACAAGAAATATGAATCAATTCCTTTTAAAGTCATATAGTACTTTCCTATAATTCCATGATTTAGATGACTATATGGATATCAAGAAACTTAGATATAATTTTCATGGCATGTAGATACAAGAATTAAAGATGGGAAACTATGTCATCCGGTAGACTCTCCTTAATAAAAGAAAATTGATTATGAGTATCATGAATTTGGAAATGAGTTGATAAAATTACATCTTGTGTTATCTGTATGTGGAATAAATCCTTTTTGTGTACAGAGTAATACTCACAATACATGGCCAGTTATGTTTTTAAATTATAACTTGCCTCCATGGTTATGTATGAATCCCAAATACATTATTTTGAATCTATTTATAATCATACCAAAACAACCTGGTAATAATATTGATGTATATTTTTCTCCATTGATTAAATATTTGAAATTTATGTGGGATAAAAGTGTTACAATGTATGGCGCTCACTGAAGTGAATAATTCACAATGAAGGCCATATTGTAAGGGGTGATAAATGACTTTCCTACTTTCTGGAAATTTTTTAGGCTATAGAATTAAAGGAGTGTTGTAGTGTCCCATTTATGAAGAATTCACACACTCAGTTCGGTTGAAATATTCCTTAGATACTTTTTTAGGACATAATAAATTTTTACCTTAAAGAAATAAATATTAATCTTGGATGACAACATTCAATGGGAATACCAAACAAGGTACAACACTGTCTCCACTGACGAGTTATCATCTGTTTGATAAAGTAAAAGATATTAACACTATTTTTGGTAAAAAAAATTTGGAAAAACCTTATGAAATAATTTTGGAAAAAGAGATAAATTTTATTTGAATTACCATACTCAAATTATTTGTACATCAAAAAATTTATTGATGTCATTCATGTAGAAAAAAAAATATATTTGATAGGTTTATTGGAACATTACTAAATTTTCTTTGAAAAAAATATAGAATCAAGGATAGGTTGGACATGATTGACCTAGGGACATGGGAAGAGTTGGCATCGGGGAAGGGTAAAAGGCGGACATTTCTTCCTCTAACAACTTACACTCTATCCATACAAGAAAAATTAAAAAATTTCATTTTCCTTAATGGTGTAAAAGTTCCATATGAGTATTTATAAAATATCAAGAATGTCATTTCAATAGATAATTTGAATTTACAAGGACTAAAATCACATGACTTACATGTTTTGATATAAGATTTTATGCTTGTCTCTTTATGTTGCATTATTTCTAAAAATATATGACATACATTAACTAGATTTTTCTTATTTTTCAAAGTCATATATGGTAAAGTTATAGACCCGACGAAGTTTCCAATCATAAATAAGGATATTGAAGTCATATTATGTTAATTATATATGTTCTTCCCACCATAATTATTTAATATAATGGTCCACCTAATGGTTCACTTGGTTAGAGAGGTTCAACCATGTGGACCTATTCATTATAGATGGATAATTGAATGGCATATGAATATTTTTAAAGGGTACGTCATGAATCAAAGTCAACCAAAAGTTTTTATTGTAGAATGATATATTTTTGAAGAAGTTATTGAATTTTGTATGGATTTCCTATCATATGTTGATTGAATCAGTATCCCAAAGTCTCATCATAGAATATTCCTTATGGGTGAAGGGATTTTCGGAATATATGTTTTTATAATTACCATCACAAAGTGAGATAAATAACACCTTTAAATTTTACATAATAGTGAAGATGTTGATATATATGTTGAAGCCCACCAAGAAATTCTTAGAAATTTGAATCCATAAAGTACTAAAGTATGGATATCAAATACACATAATCAATAGTTTTTAGGATGGTTTAACGATCATATTTATAAGAATTTATCTAAAAATCCAAATTCAATTGTCGAATGACTTCGATGGATAGCTAGGGGACCAAATGAAAATTTTATATCTTAAACTAGTTTTGTAATTAATGGTTATAAATTCTATACAAAAGAACAAAATGAACATATTATGATGAAAAGTAGTTGAGTTACACTTGTGGTGGAAGCAATGAACATATTTGGTTCCAAGGATAAAAATTCAATTTATGTCAATATGTCATATTTCAGCATCATCAAACAAATATATGAGTTGGATTATACAACATTTCATGTTCTAATTTTCTATTAGAAATGGGTTAACAACAGAAGTATAGTTAAAGTTATTGGAATGGGATTTGTGAAGGTGAATTTCAGTGTGGAAGGGTATAAGGATGACCTGTTCATAATGGAATCACAAGAAGTTCAATTATATTTATGTCTCATATATATAAGACAAGGATTGTTCAATTGTCCCACTAGTGAATAAAATAACTGTAGGGTCAAATTAAAATTCATTTAAGGATGACCCTTTCATTGGGAGATCACAATCATTTCATAGTGATCCTAATGTAGACAATGTCTTATACATTAGAGGAGACCACAAAGAGGGGATTTGGATTCTTGATTGAAACTTTAATGAAAATAAATAAAATTCAATGAGCAGGTTAAAGTTTTTTTTAATATACTATGTTTTTTATCATAATATTATGTGTTCTCTACTGTATTAACATGATCTAAATTAAATGTTTGACTAATCATGAATACAATGACTTATTCACATGATGATGTTACTAATATCGGTGAAGAATAGGCAGTTGATGCTAAATCTATAGAATTATTATGGTATCAAGAACATATTGATGAAAAAAACAAGAATGGTGAAGAATCACTATGATAACTAAAATTATCAAGGTAATAATCAAGGGTATAAAATTTGAGGTTGTTTGGAATCAATATGGACAACCTGTTGACTCTAGTAAGTCAATGTACATTAGTTATGTTGGGGTCACAATGAGAATGAATATGCCAATTGAAATAGATTTATGGCACCATGTCCATCCTGTAATGAAGGAAACCCTTTGGGAAGATATTAAGGTAATGTTACAATATACCTTCTCTATTTTACAAAAAAAATATAATGAAACATTGATTTACTTTTCATTATTCCTTGTAGAGTTCATTTTTTTTGGATGGTTTACATATAAAATATGTCTTAATGGCCACTGGAAAATACCATAGAGGCTTCTAAAAATTTCTTACTAAGTTTTATTTTAGGCATGCTAAGGGGAAAGTAAATTCCCACCTGTTAGTTACTTATACACACATTATAAAGTATGACACATAGAATGCATTCATCAGTAATCACAATGAGAAATCATTTCAGGTTCATTGTAGTCAAAAATATATTATATGAAATTATTTATTTTATCTAATTTAATTTAAAAATTTTAATTTATGAAATAGAAAATGAGTTTTGAAAATAAACATCATGCATAAAAATTAATGTACCCCATCCACAAAGCAAGGACGGGGTACGCTTCACAAGAGAATAAAATGGTATGTATTTTAAATCTACAATAACAGTTTTATGTGATGTGAAACAAAATATATTATTTTATTTATATGAATATTGAAAAATAAAAATATGAATCCAATTTCATCTCATGTCATGTGCTATAGAAGGAGTCTTGTATAAATAAATAGGGTAAATTAGTTGATGAAAACAGAAAATCATTATGGGAAACATGTGTTTGTATGACATAATAGTAATTTTTTATGCTTTATAATAGCATTATATAAAAATATTTATTTATTTTTATATTATTTTTATACGGTTTAGTCACAAGAATCTATTGTGACCGCATACCTTACCCAAGTTAATCAATTTTTTCATTACTATTTATCATAAATGTGAATTAAACAACTTTTGATAACTTTATATTACTAAAATTATATAGGGTAAAGTTGTATATTATTTTTATCTATCAACACCCATGCACTACCTTGTTATGAGGGGTACAATGTATAATATATTAGTATACATGCTACACAATAAATTACTCCCAAAAGATCACATAGGAGTGGGGATTAAAGTAACTAGAGATCCAAGCACTGAGTTTCTTATTCCACTTAATGATTCAAATATTACAATGATTAATGATGTTATTGGAACTTTTATAGCATGGTCATATAATCTTATAAAGATACATGAGATATGAAATTAATAAAAAAAATCAAATGAAAAAACTTATAATAGTTGATGAAAAAGGTATGAAGTGAGGTATGGTATTATAGACAGATAAAAAAATGGGGAAGCAGAAGGTCAGATCAAGACAATCCAGTGAATCGACCAAGAAAACAAAAGGACCTTTTGGGAGTACCTTCTCCCCACCAGTTACACTACAACATATATTAACATTATAAGTTTATACAAACATCACATTCAAAGATGGAGATGTGTCCTACATTCATTATGAAGAATAAATATTTAGATATGTTATTATAGACATGGTTAGTCTTTATAGTATAAATGAGGTTCTAAAGTTTGAATGGTTGTGAGTCTCAGTTGTGAATACATAAATCATGAATATTTTAATAATCTATTTGTCCAAAAAATGATATACTATGTTCATTAAAGTTAATAACTATTCATATTTTCTACATAAATTTATATTACTACTATATAAATGGATAACCCTGAAAATCATTATTTGGATTCATTAATACCTATATCATTTTTATGGAAAAAAATTCTTTGGGTTTGGAAAAAATTGATAATAAAAAAGATGATATAACCATAGTGTTTGACAAGAAAATAAAAAATGAAGAATGCTTATTGATTATTACAATTCATGGGTAAAACTCTACAATCTAATTATATAAAATATATTTTTCTTTTTTTCATTACTTATTTTAATTTTTTAGGAAGCAGTGGGTGCTGATCGAAATCAAATTGGATGCTCCAAATATTTATTTTTTAGATCCAATGCATGGATTTCCATCAAACTGACCACACATGATGTGTATTGTGAATTTGTAATGCAATACAATCAATATTTTACAAAAAAAATTGAAATTATATGTTTTATTTTGTGTTTTAACAAGAATTTTGTTATGATAGGTAAATATATGAATATAGGATAAATCATGGTATGAGTTTGGTCACTGAATATAAGAAGCCTATGGATTTCTTAAAATAAAAACATATTAAGGTATATATATAAATATTAACTATCAAAACATATTTTAAAACAATTTATTTATTTTTTTCAATGTTTTTGTAGTGTCTGAAGCAAGATAACAATAAGGATTTAGGATATTATGTTTGAAATTTTATGAAAGATATCATATACCATCAAAATATTAGAATCTATGAACATGTAATTTTTTAAGGTAATTTCAATTTCATTAAAAATATTTATTAATAATTTTTTTCTATATTTTATCAGTACTACCAAGATTTCCAACAATATACATACTCAAAAGAAGAAGTAAATTTGTTTAGAGAGGATTGAGCGGAGTACATGGTGTCTGAATGTTTTCCGACATCAAATTTAGGTGATTTCCTATTATGTTTGTGATCTATTATAGTCTATAAACTTAGAAATATACTTGGGATGTGAATAATTATTATAAAAATGATTATATATTATTTTTGATCTATTTCATAAGGAGAAGTATAATGGAGGAAATCATTTTTTTAGAAACGAATAGGCAGAATACAAGGTGTTAGAATGTATACAGACATCATAAAGAGATAAATTCATACCAGTTATTTAGTTAATTTTCTCATCATTTTATCTACTTTTTTTAGTTAATTTTCTTATCTTTTTTATCTAATAATTATTTTTTAAAATTTAAACATTATTTCAAAACACACATCACATGATCAGAACCAATAAAATAAATTCAGATTGTTTTGATACTTTAGGATAAAAATCCACAAGTCATTTTTGATTTATAGTAATTGACTACACATCAATATAACACATGATGTGGTCGTTATGACTTGAAATTTTTGTTTTCAATGTAAAAGTGTCATTTTAGTTTGAAACACATATTAAATATCCAAAACTGAGTAAACAAGCTCATATTGTTTTCAAAATTTAGGAAAATAATCCATAATTCGTTTTTGACATGTTGAAATTGATCACATGTCAATTTGGTACCTGATGTGGTCGGTATGACTCAAAGTGCGTGTTTTTAATAAAAGTGTCATTTTAGTTTAAAACACACATCAAATAGCCAAAACTGATAAAAAATCTCATATTGTTTTAAAAATTTAGGAAAATGATCCATAATTCTTTTTTCACGTGTAGGAATTGACCGTATGTAAATATGAAAAATGATGTGGTCGGTATGACTTTAAGTACATGTTTTCAATATAAAAGTGTCATTTTAGTTTAAAACACACATCAAATAGCCAAAACTGATCAAATGAGATTAGCTTATTTTGAAACTTTGGGGAAATGGTCCATGGTTCATTTTTTACGTGTAAAAATCAACCACACATCAATATGACACATGATGTGACCAATATGACTTGAAGTGTGTGTTTTCAATATAAAGGTCTCATTTTGGTTTAAAATTCATGTCACTAGACAAAACCATTAAAATGAGATTGAATTAGTTTCAAACTTTATAAAACAATCGATAATTCATTTTTTATGTGTAGGAATTGACCGTACATCAATCTGACACATGATGTGGTTGGTATGACTCAAAGTGAATGTTTTCAATAAAGAAGTTCTATTTTAGTTTAAAACGTGTGTCACATCTCCAGAACCGATCAAACGAGTTCATATTGTTTTAAAACTTTGAAAAAATATCCATAATTCATTTTTCACATGTAAGAATTGATTTCATACCAATATGATAGATGATGTGGTCGGTATGATTTGAAGTATGTGTTCTCAATATAAGTGTAATTTTAGTTTAAAACACACATCAAATATCCAAAACCAATCAAATGAGAACATATTGTTTTAAAACTTCATGAAAATGGTCCATAAATCATTTTTCGCCTGTAAGAATTAACCACGCATCAATTTGAAAAATTATGTGACTGATATGACTCAAAGTGTGTGTCATTTTAGTTTAAAACACGCATCACTAGCCAAAACTGATCAAACATGATCATATTATTTTCATACTTTAGGAAAATGATCCATAATTCATTTTTTTACATGTAGAAATTAATTTCATGTCAATATAACACACGATGTGGTCGGTATGACTCGAACTATGTGTTTTCAACATATAATTTCTATTTTAGTTTAAAACATGCATCACATAGGAAAAAATGAACATAACAAGATTAGATTGTTTTTAAACTTTAGTAAAATGATACACCATTCATTTTTCATGTGTATGAATTGACCACATGGAAATCTGATACACTATGTGGTCAATATGAATAAAAGTATGTTTTTTTAATATAAAAGTGACATTTTAGTTTAAAAAACACATAAAATATCCAAAACTAAGAAAATGAGCTAAAATTATTTTCAAAATTTAGGAAAATATCCATAATTCATTTTTTACAAATAGGAATTAACTACACATCAATATGACACCTGATGTGGTTGGTATGACTCAAAGTGAGTGTTTTTAATACAAAAGTGTCGTTTTAGTTTAAAACATACATCAAATAGAAAAAACTGAGTAAACATGCTCAGATTATTTTCAAACATTAAGAAAACAATCAATAATTCATTTGTGATGTATAATAATCAACCACATATCAATCTGACACCTGATGTGGTCAGTAAGACTCAAAGTGCATGTTTTCAATAAAGAAGTATCGTTTTAGTTTAAAATACACATCAAATATCCAAAACCAAGAAAATAAGCTCAATTTTTTTCAAAATTTAGGAAAATGATCCATAATTCGTTTTTCATGTGTAGGAATCAACCACACACCAATATGACACATGATGTGGTCGATATGACTCAAATTATTTTTTTTCAATATAAAAGTGTCATTTTAGTTTAAAACACACATCATTTATCCAAAACCAAGAAAATGATCTCAGATTGTTTTCAAACTTTAGAAAAAAGTTCCATAATTAATTTGTGATGCGTACGAATTGGCTTTTAATGTCCCCTAATATGGAACTCTCTCATGTGATCAAAAAGGGTTGGTTACGAGACCTCAAGCATGCTTCCCCATATTTCAGAGGCTGCCAAATAGCAGTGGGGGTGTGAAGTGTATAGTGGAGAGACTATACCCCCTTGTATGAAGTGTCATAGAAGTATAAAATAAACCATAAAAATGAAAAAAAATCAAAGTATAAACATAGTGGAAAACAATAATAAGATCCAACTGAATAATGCAATCAATAATAAAGGAATAATGTAATGATTTTCTGGAATGTAATTAAATTTCATGATAGAAAAAATATAATTAAAATACTAGGAGACTCAAATAAAGACTAAAAATTCCCTGGTCATGATCCCCACATCAGTCCCACCTCAAAACTACATCCCATCCAGCAAGAAAACAACCAACAATAAGGACTTTTTTGCTTGTCCAAACCTAAATCCATGTAATATGCTCAGGTACCAAATGGTAACTGAAATAGGGTATGAGTATAACTTAGTAGGTCAACACCACTATGTCTAAACTAACATGTATGATAAGAAGTGTATGTAATAAAGAGATAAAAAATTGTATTAATTAATTCAATAATTAATAAAATACAACAACAACCTACTTCGACTCCATTCTGAAATATCTCAGATCATGTCTTATGACCATGCCAACCACAAACATATAACCAAGGTAAAATAACATGTTTTGGCACCATGCTAGAATATCTCGAAGCATGTTTTACGACCATGCCAACCACCACTATATAACCATGGTATAGTCACAACAATCCAGGTCAAATACCTATGAACATTTTAGTATCTAGGTAAAATACCTATAAGCATTACATCATGGGACTAGGAAGATCCCACTCTTTATAAGAATTATAGCATGGTATTGGTCTAAGCCTACTCAATATCAGTATTACAACATATAAGTGTTCATGTTCTAGGGACAAGCCCGATATATAAGCATTTCAGCATGGAACACAATTCATTTCATACAACATGGATATCACGATATCACATCATAAATATCAATGGTTAATTATGGAAATTACCATTTATCTTTCATACCCATGGTTTGGTAAAACTATGGGTATAGGTCATTTATTAAAAAAAAATCCTCCACTGGGATTTGATCCCAACACCTTCCATCTACAGTCTAGCGACCTTACCACTATCCTATAACACATTTTATGTTCTTATATCCAAATATATATATATATATATTAAATTATTTTTTATTATTTTTTATTATTATTAAAAAATAATGGGCCAAACTATACCCACAGTTTGGTCAAACTGTGGGTATAGGTCCTTTATTAAAAAAAACCTCCTCTGGGATTCGAACCCAGCACCTTCAGCTTAAACTACAATGACATTACCACTATCCTATAAGAAATTTTTTTTTCTTATCATAATATATGTGTGTGTGTGTTTGTGTGTGTGTGTGTAAATTTATTTATATAAATTATTTATTTTTATTTTTATTAATATGGAAAAAATGGACCAACTTATACCCACGGTTTGGTCAAATCATGGGTATTGGTTCTTCCTACGAATTTTTTCCTCCTGCAAAACCTATTTCTACTATTTAGAAAAAATTTGGGTGTAGGGGTGACTTATACCCATGGTTTTTAGAGAAACATGGGTATAGGTCCTTCCTGTGAAAATCCCCCCCCCATAAAACCTATAACCACTATTATTCAAAAATCATGGGTATAGGGTTGACCTATACCCATGGTTTTTGGAGAACCATGGGTATAGGTCCTTCCTATAAAATATTTTTTTCCCAAAAAACCTATACCCATAGTTTTTGGAAAATTGTGGGTATAGACTTTGTTTCTAGTAGTGAAGCCATTAGCCAAATTAATTTTATTCATGGTTATCTCACCTCATGGGAAAACATAAGTCAGTTCAAAATCCAATTGAAACCAAAGAATTTTAAAGAATAATATCATTAATTATTTAATTTATGTTGGCACATGTTACATTGGAACAATCATAATATTTCATAAACATGGAAATTATCAAACAATAGGGTTAAGATTTATACCCCCTACCTTTAATTTATGATCCAACATTGATTCCAATAGTAACTCCCATGAGTAAGAAGGTTCGGATGATGGTAAATAGAATCCTAGATCAAAACTAATTAAGATAAAAACCAACAACACACAAGGTCTAAGGATTTCACTATAATAATTGGAGAAGCTCCACAGTGAATTAGAATGAAATTCAACCGCACAACATACCTTAAAATAGTAGGTCGAGGAATTACATGACGTTTAATATAGTTATACATCATGTAAATATTTTTAATGGAATACGTCGAAAAATCCATTGCCTCATATTTATTTTATTAAAGTACCCAAACAATTACATGACGTGTAATACATTTACACAGTGTGTAAATGTTATACAGATGGGTTTTCATCCCATTTTACCTTTAAACAACCCGAACCTCCTTTAAAGATTCTAAAATTACCAAGAACCCATGAAATACTTAACTCATTTATACCTAGACTCCAATAATTCAAACATGCATACATCCCTGAACTTCATGTCATTTTCCCCAACAAAGGATATCTATCTCCGAACAAGACTCATCCACCAAGTCTTAAATAAAAAACTCAAAGAGTGACGTACCTGGAAAAAGATGAGATCTTACAACCATCCCACCATATAACATATCATCCCCAAGCTACTCCAAGCATCACTATTAGGTCTCTGTGAACAAGTCTAGCCACTATGTTTTCATATCAGACTCCCTCTCCCAGGTTTCCTCTCAAACTCTCCCATGCTTCCACTACACTCAAACCAATGGTATAATACCACCCTAAATATATTTCTCACTACAATCCACAACCCATATTGGATTCTCCTCAAAGGATTCATTAGTAAAAAGCTCGACGTCTGCTAAGTCTATCACATGGGAAGTGTCTGGATAATGTCTTTATAGTTGAGACACATAGAACATGTCATGCATGGAACTATAGCATTGTGGAAGGGATAAACAGTATTCCACTGGACCGACCCTTTCCACTATCTCAAATGGCCTAAAAAACCTAGGTGCAAGCTTTCCCTATTTCCTGATATAGCATTTCCCCAACCTAGGTGACACTAAAAGGAAAATATAATGACCAACCTTGAATTCCAGAGGTCATATATGATGGTCACATATGATTTATACCTACTCTTAATGATCACCAATCATTGTATGATCAATTAAACATGTTCAAATGTCTCCTACATGTGACTAGGCCCAACAAGTGTTGGCTCACCTACCTCCAGACAACAAAGAGGTGACTTGTACAGCCTGCCATAAAAATCCCTAAAAAGTACCATTTGTATTTATTCATGGAATATATTATTATATGAAAACTTCATTAGTTCCATATGTTTCTCCCATGAACCACAAAAATCCAAAACACAGTCTTGCATATCCTCTAGAACTTGAATATTCTACTTAGATTGACCATCAGTCTGTGAATGATAGGTTGTGCTTAAAAGAACTCATGATCCCAAATACTTCTTAATACCCTTCCATAAATTCAATGTGAAATGATGATATATTTATAAAATAATACTCCTCAAAACATCATGAAACTGAAACACCTCATGCACATAAATACTACCTAGATCATTAATAGTAAAGGTTTCCCCAATAGGTAAGAAGTGGGATACCTTAGTAAGTTGATCCAAAATAAACCATACAATATCATTCTTATGAGTTGTCCTAGGTAATCCTATCACAAAATCCATTATTTTTTCATCCCATTTATACCCAAGGAATGGTAAAAGGTTGCAAAATCCTAGCTATGCTCTAATGCTCAACTTTCACCTACTGACAAGTGAATCATCTATCCATGAATCTTTCCACCTCCTTCTTCATTCTTGACCACTAGTATTGTCTATGGATATCATGATATATCTTTGTTAAACCAGGATTCACCACCCATCTAGAAGCATGAAACCCCCTCATCAACTCCTCATGTAAGCCTATAGTAACCCATATTCAGCCACATAAAATAAGAGAATTTCAACTGCCGAGATACCATCATGATGGTGTCTCCCCACCATATAATCTATCTCTCATAACTGATCCCTTTAGATTAGAAAACTACTCAGTCTTAATCCAATCTAAAATCACGGGTATAACAGATGTTTAAGTTAGATATACCCATCCATGAGACTCTTAAACATCCATGTGAATGTATGTAAAGAGGGCCATTATCCACTAATCATCACAAGACTTTCGTACTGCCTCTTTATGTATTTCATCTCAAAGTGTTACAAATGAAATTTCCCTTTCCTATTCTATAATCCAATTCAAAGTTGAAAGACTACAAATAATCGACCCATCTTCTCTACTGAAGGTTCATGTATCACTAAGAAAATATGTACATGAGGCTCTTGTAGTCTGTGTATACCAAAAACCTATCACCTATGAGATAATGTCTCCAATATATAAAAGTATGTACCACTTATTCTAACTCCATATCATGAGTAGGTTAATTCCTCTCATGCGATCTCAACTACCTAGATCCATAAGAAACCACACGATCCTCCTACATTAGAGCTGCTCTGAATCTAACTCCATGTGAATCACAATACATGATATATGATTTACCCAGCACAAGTAAAGTGAGTATAGATGATGAGGTCATCCATCCTTTCATATCTTGAAAATATTTCTTGAAAGTATCATACCAAACAAACTTCACCCCTTTTTTGGTCAACCCATATATTGGTGTTTCCAAATGGTCAAAATCTTGGATAAAGCACTGATAATAACCTATTAAACCCGTAAATATTTGAATCTCAAAGATGTTCTTCGGTTTTTTCCAAGATACCATGGTTGTGAATTTCTCTAGGTCCACTGAAACTCCTACCTCTGAAATGACATGGCCCAAGAAGTGCACTTTATTAATCCAAAAATAGAATTTTGTTAGTTTGGTATAAATCAGATGCTCTCTTAGTGTACTTAGGATGATTTCAACATGTTTTTCATGATTTTATGATGAATGAGAGTACACTAATATATCATTAACAAAAACCACCACAAACTGGTCCATAAAAGGATGAAATATCTTATTCATCAAGTCCATGAATATCACTAGTGTGTTAGTCAACCCAAACAAAATCACTATGAATTCATACAAGCCATACCTACTCCTAAAACTAGTCTGAGGTATGTATGATGGTCTCACACTTAACTGATCATAACCTAATCTCAAATCAATCTTAGAGAACATCTTATAAACTATCAACTGATCAAAAATATCATCAATGTGTAGAAGAGGATACTATTTCTTGAACATCATTTGGTTCAACCTCTGATAATCCACACATAAGTATAGTGATCCATGAGCCTTCTTAGTGAAGAGAACTAGAGAAATCCAAGGAGATATACTAGGATGTATTAAGACTTTATATTCTAGATCTTCCGAATTAACTTTCAACTCCCAAAGCTCTTATGGTTCCATTTTTTAAGGTGGGATAGAAATTAGATCTACTCACATCACCAACTCAATCGTTAAATCGATCTCTTTCTTGGGCGGAAAGCTGTAAAACTCATCAGGGAAAACATCCTTAAAATAGTATACCACTGGAGGAAAAAAATATTGATCCATTCCACCATTTTCTAGAGCATGACTGACTATCTGAGTAGTGATACAATCCAATCTATACTGAATTGGTTCTGCATGACCAGCATGAAGATCCCACTCACCTTAGTGAAAATAGAGGCCTCCTTATGGAAATAAAAAAGGTAACTCTCCTCCTGTAATATTAAATATGAGCCTAATATGGAACTAACTAATCCATACCAAGAATTAGATCTAATAATAACATTTACAGCATGAATGGTTCTCAAAAGAAATGGTATTCACGAATTTCTAGAGAACACGACTTATAATGTTTAATATTCTTTGACCGCACTCCCAATGGTGTTTCGATGGTCAAAGAACCATCCAAGATTTTTGCATCTAATCCCAACATATTTTAAAATAAATATTAGATAGAAAATAATTTTATGCTTCTATATCAAACAAAACACAAGGTAAGGCAGATGATATAAGAATCATACCTCTGATAGTAGATGGTCATGAATCCACGATAGTTACAGTAGTCTACATAACATGCAGTTGACTTTTCCCTCTTCCCTAAAATTTAGTTTGACTACCCTAAGTTATTTACCCTATCTAGTACTATTTATCATGCACTGGGGTACCACGTCCCCTACCTCGGACTGAAAGGATAGTGTAAATCTAGCTACCAACATGTTGGGGGTAGCTGAGCCCATTCCCGACTCAGGTGCCTATCATGATCCCCTACCACTGGTCTGCTGTTGAAAGTTTGTATATAACCTATGAAGATGACCCAGTGTTCCATATATATGACACTCAGATGTAGTTTAAGGACACTATGGGCACTTGTGACCAAACTTTCCACACTGATAGCATTGGAAAAAAACATGGTCTTAAGATGGCTATCCACAACCCTGACTGCTCTTCCAACTACTACCTTGGAGAAAACTATCATAGTGGTGCTTATTACTACTTGAAGAAGAGCTACCATATCACCTTGATAAAATATCCTAGACACTACTCAGGGCCTCTCTCAAATCCCCTTCCATGATGAGTTCCTACTTCATCAAATCCTCAAATCCAATCAAGTGAAAAAAATTTACCTGTAACCCAGTCTCATAGTGAAGACCATCCTAAAAATGTCTCACCCTGGAGATCTCATCAACTTACAAAGATGGCACAAAGTGATGCAGGTTAGTGAAATTTCTATCATATTCCATCATTGAAATTTCCTCCTTCATATGTATAAAATCACGACATTTTTCATCCCTTAAAGTTTTAGGATAGAAATGGATCAGGAACTCCGTCTCAAAGTTTTTTCAAGATATATAATCCTACTGACCCAACATGCTCCAGAATATTCCACCAATGCTTGTCAGGTCCATGAAGCATATATGTAGTAAGATTCACCCTTCTATTTGTGTGTGTCTTGAGGTTCTTGAATATTGTTTGGACTAACTCGATCCAGAATTTGGTTGTCTGGGGTCCTCCTTCCCCAGTAAAAATTAGTGAATGTTACATATAAAACTCTATTTTCATCTCAAACATTAAAGGAATGGTATGAACAGTATCCCTTTCCATGGATCACATGACCCTTAAGAATTTTTCGTGAAGCCAAACATCTATATGATCCTTAGGAACTACTGGATGCTCCGGTTCAACTACATTAGAAGTGTGCTTATTTCTACTCTCCTAATGCTAAAGTCCAAGAAGAGGAGGCATTTTCTCTACAAGAAAAATGCACACCTTAGAGAACTGGCTATCAGAAAATTCAACCTCAACAAGTGACTACAATAGAGAACCACTAACTCTTGGTCTCTATAAACATGTATTAAAAGTTTTTTAGCATGAAATGTCAATTCATTTCATTTATCTAGTGAAATAGATATCTCATATCATAGTTCAACAGTAAATTATATATCACATGAAAAATAGATATGTCCCTATCATGAAAAATTCATGTAGATATATCCCTATGTGCCTATTATGATGCATGTATTCTCAATAAACAATAAAATCATAAAAAATAACCTCATACAATATGTAAATCACCCAAGATGAAATGACATTAATTGTAACAATCACACAGCAAAAAACAACAATCCCATCCCAAGTCACTCATATTTTCCACATACATGGGTTAACTACTCCCATGCACAAGCTCATTACCAAGTCCTAACACATCCTAGTCTCCTTTATACATTTCTCAAATAGTAAATCAGGATAAAAGAAAACCTAATACATTGATACCACTTTGTAACATCCCCTAATCTGGCACTCTCTCGTGTGGCTAAAAAGGGTTGGTTACGAGACCTCAAGTGTGCCTCCCCATATGTTGTAGGTTGCCAACTAGTAGCAGGGGTGTGAAGTGTATAGTGGGGAGACTATACTCCTAGGTATTAAGTGTTATAGAAGTATAAAATAAATCATAAAAATGAAAGAAATAAAATTATAGACATAGCAGAAAACAATAATAATATCCAACTGAATAATCCAATAAATAATAAATGAATAATGTAATGATATACTGGAATGTAACTAATTTCATGATAGAAAGAATACAATTAAAAGATTATAAGAATAAAATAAAGACTCAAAAATCCCCAATCTTGATCTCCATGTTGGTCCCACCTCCAAACTCCAGCACATCCATCAAGAAAATAATCAAAAAAAAGGTATGATGCCCTTGTCCAAACCTGCATCCACATAATCTGCTCAAGTACCAAATGGTGGCCTAAATAGGATGCGAGTATAACTCAGTAGGTTGACACCAACATGTATAAACTAACCAGTTTGATAATAAGTGTATGAAATAAATAGATAAACATGTGTATAAATTAATTCAACGATTAATAAAATATAACAACAACCTACTTAGGCTTTGTGCCAGAATATCTTAGAGCATGTCTTATGACCATGCCAACCACCACCATATAACCAAGGTAAAATAACTTACTTTGTAACCATTCTATAATATCATAGATCATGTCTTATTACCATGCCAACCACCATTATATAATCATGGTATAGTCATAACAATCCGGGTCAAATCCTTATAAGCATTTCAATATCTAGGTCAAAGCCTTATAAGTATTACAACATGGGACTAGGCAGATCATGCTCTCTATAAGAATTAAAACATAGGAATGGGCTTACATCTCTCAATATCAGTATTATAGAATATAAGTGTGCATGTTCCAGGCCGAGCCCGATATATAATCATTTCAGCATGGAACAAAAGTCTTGTCATACAGCATGGATATCACAATATGACATTATAAATATCAATGGTTAATTATGTGAATTACCATTTATCTATCATATACCACTTTTATTTAAATAAAAATTTATTAATATTCATATCAATAAGAAATAATACACAACTTAGGTATTCCATATCAAGTAATAACCCAAGGTCTAATGTCATGCTAAATGCACTTTAAGACATTATCCAAATTAATTCTATTCATGGTCTTCTCACCCCACGGGAAAACATAATCTAGGCCAGAATAAAATTGAAACCAAAGGACTTCAATGAATAATACAATTCATTATTTAATTTATTTGGGAACATGCTACATTGGTGTAATCACAATATTTCATAAACATGGAAATTACCTAACCATAGGGTTAAGATTTAGATCCCCTACCTTTAACAGATGATCCAACAATGCTTCTAACAAAAACTCCCATGAGGAAGAAGGTGTGTATGATCGCCAATATAATCCTAGATCAAAACTAATCAAGATAAAAACCAATAATGCACAAGGTCCAACTATTTCATTGAAACTGTTGGAGAACCAAAGGAGAGAAGGAAACCAGGACCAAACCCACTTAAAAGGGATCAAAGGCGTTATCGAGATGTCCAAAAGGGAGGTTGGCACTCCAAAATTTCCTAGAGGGTTACCCTAGGTTGAGAGGAGAAGAGTTGTAGTGAATTAGAATGAAATTCATAAGCACAACATACCTTGAAATAGTATATTGGGGAATTAAACAGTGTGTAATGTAGTTACACATTGTGTAAATATTTTTTAATGGAATACCCTGAAAAAACCATCACCTAGGATTTATTTTCTTAAAACGCTCAAAAAATTACATGACGTGTAATACATTTACATGGCGTGTAAATATTATACAGTTGGTTTTTCAGCCCATTTTCCCTTTAAAAAACACAAACCTCCTTTAAAGCTTCTCAACTTACCAAGAACTCATGAAACACTAAACCCATTTATACTCAGACTCCATTAATTCAAACAAGCATACATCCCTGAACCTTAGGTCATTTTCACCAACAAAGGCACTCCGTCTTCGAACAAGACTCAACCACCAAGGCTCAAATAAAAAACTCAAAGAGGGTAATACCTATAAAAATATGGGATCTTATATGGACACACATAAATCTGACACATGATGTGACCAATATGACTCAAATTGTATGTTTTCAACATAAAGGCTTCATTTTAGTTTAAAATGCATGTCATTATCAAAAACCGATAAAATGAGTTTGGATTGTTTTCAAACTTTAGGAAAATTGTTGATAATTCATTTTTGATGTATAGGAATTGATAACACATCAATATGAAACATGATGTATTCGGTATGACATGAAGTGTGTCTTTTAAATAAATAAGTTTCATTTTAGTTTAAAACATGTGTCACATTTCCAAAACTAAGAAAACGAGCTCACATTATTTTCAAATGTTATGAAAATAATCTATAATTAATTTTTCATGTGTAGGAATTGACTGCACACCAATCTGACACATGATGTGGTCAGTATGACTAGAATTATTTGTTTTCACTATAAAAGTGTCATTTTAGTTTAAAACATACATCAAATAGCCAAAACTAAGAAAAAAGCTGGGATTATTTTTAAACTTTAGGACAAAGGTCCATAATTCATTTTTGATGTGTAATAATAGGTCACACGTCAATCTCACACATGATGTGACTGATATGACTCAAAGTTTTTGTTATCAATATAAAGGTATAATTTTAATTTAAAACGTATGTCACTAGAAAAAAACTGATAAAATGAGATCGGGTTGTTTTCGAACATTAGGAAAACTGTCTATAATTCATTTATTATGTGTATAAATTAACCTCATGTCAATTTAATGAATGATTTGATCAGTATTACTTGAAGTGTGTGTTTTCAATATATAATTGTCATTTTAGTTTAAAATGTGCATCTCATTGGAAAAACTGAGCATAAAAATATTTAATTGTTTTCAAAATTTTATAAAAATGATCCATATTTCATTTTTCACATGTATGAATTAACCAAACTCCAATATGATCATGATGCGTTTAGTTTGACCCAAAGTATGTTTTTTCAATATAAAAGTGTTCTTTTAGATTAAAACACACATAAAATATCCAAAATCAATAAAATGATCTCAGATTGTTTTTAAAATTTAGGAAAAAAATACATAAATCATTTATGATAGATAGGAATCAAATGCACATCAATTTGAGACATGATGTGTTCAGTATGACTCAAAGTGTGTGTTTTCAATGAAAAAGTTCCACTTTAGATTAAAACATGCATCAAATATCCAAAACTGATAAATTGAGCTCATATTGTTTTTAAACTTTAGTAAAATGATCCATAATTCATCTTTCATGTTTATGAATTGAATACATGCCAATCTAACACATCATGTGGTTGGTGTGACTCAAATTACATGTTTTCAATATAAAATCTTCCTTTTAGTTTAAAACACACATTAAATACCCAAAACTGAGCAAACAAGCTTGTATTTTTTTCAAAATTTGGACAATGGTTCATAATTCATTATTGATGTTCAATAATAGACCACACATCAATCTAACACATGATTTGATCGGTATGGCTCAAAATGTGTATTTTCAATATAAATGTTTCATTTTAGTTTAAAATGAACATTGCTATCCAAAACTGAGAAAATGAGCTCAAATTGTTTTCAAAATTTATAAAAATGATTGATAATTCATTTGTAATGTGTAGGAATTGACCAAACGTAAATCTAACACCCAATGTGGTCAGTATGACTCAAAGTGAACTTTTTCAATAAAGAAGTGTCATTTTAGTTTAAAATGCATGTCACATCGCCAAAACTGAGAAAATTAGCTTTGGTTATTTTCAAACTTTAGTAAAATGATCTATAATTCATTTTTCATGTGTATAAATTGACCTCATACCTATCTGACACACAATGTATTCGATATTATTTGAAGTATGTGTTTTCAATATAAAAGTGTAATTTTAGTTTAAAACACGCATCCAATAGCCAAAACCACGAAAATGATATCAAATTATTTTCAAACTTTAGTAACACGATCCATAATTTATTTGTGACATGTAAGAATTCTCCACACATTAATTTGAGACATGATGTGATATATATGACTCAAAGTGTGTGTTTTCAATATAAAGGTGTTGTTTTAGTTTAAAATGTACATCACTAGACAAAAATGAGCAAACAAGATAGGATTGATTTTAAAATTTAGTAAAATGATCCATAATTCATTTGTGATGTGTATAAATTGATCGCACATAAATCTAACACATGATGTGGTCAGTATGACTCAAAGTGTGTTTTTTCAATATATAAGTGTCATTTTAGTTTAAAACACACATCACATAGGCAAAGTTAAGCATAACAAGCTTGAATTATTTTCAAACTTTAGGAAAATTATCCATAATTCATTTTTCATGTGTATGAATTGACCGCACACCTATACAACACATGATGTGGTCGGTATGAATCTAAGTACATGTTTTAAATATAAAAGTATCATTTTAGTTTAAAACACACATCAAATAGACAAAACCAAGAAAACAATATCATATTATTTTCAAACTTTAGGACAATAATCCCTAAATCATTTTTGACGTGTAGAAATTGATCGCAGGTCAATCTGACACAAGATGTGGTCGGTATGACTTGAAATACGTGATTTCAATACAAAAGTGTCATTTTAGTTTAAAATACGCATCACATATCCAAAAACAATAAAAAAGTTTTAATTGTTTTCAAACTTTATAAAAACAATTGAGAATTTATTTGTGATGTGTTAGAATCGACAGCATATAAATTTGACACCTGATGTGGTTGGTATGACTCGAAGTGCATGTTTTCAAAAAATAAGTGTCATTTTAGTTTAAAACATGCATCATGTAGCACCCCCGGTTTGAGTTATGTATCATTTATTTATGCCTTTTTATGTGTTTAAAGTGCATGGGATGAGTTGAGAAGATGTTGGGAGAGTTCGGAATGGTTTTGGATAAGTTTGGAGGCTTTTCTAAGGGAGCACGGTTTGAGCATGGTTAGGGGAAACCGTGCGGGTTCTCCAGGAAACCGTGCAGGGGGAGACAGTAGCCTTTGCATGGCCTGCGCACGGTTTTCCAAACCGTGCGAGGCAATCATGCGGACCCCTACTCTCAAGGCAGTAGGGTGCACACGGTTAGCGCACGTTTTGTCAAACCTTGTGGGCTAACCGTTCGGCCACATAAAAATAGGGTTTTAAAACCCAGGTCCACTCGGGCTTGCCTCATTTCTCTCTAAATCCTCTCCCACTCGATCCTCACTCGGGATTTTGGGTTCTTAGGGGTTGAGGGTGCTCTCCCACTCATTTTGGAAACGTTTTGAAGAGGTTTCTTGGTGGATTAAAAGTGGTTTCTCCTGGGTAAGTCTCTCCTCTTGGTTTCTTTGTGTTTTCCTCTAGATCTACATCTCCCTATCTCTCGGTTTTCTAGATCTACACTCATTGTGTGTAGATATAGGGTTTTGGTTGCCTTGGATGTTAAGGAAGGAGATCTAGAGAGGTTTCGGTGGTGCATTCACTGGTTTTGAAGAGTAATGTCTTGTGGGTCGATTTCGCTGGAACCCTAAAGGTAGGTGGCTTCTCTCTCGACTCCACTTGGTTAGAGCTAATGGTTTTAGCTACAATTAATTTAGTTTTCTTGAAATTAATTGTGTTTTGATGTGTGAAAATGGTTAGAAATCCCTTGGGTGATGTTTTGGGGATTTTTGGGAAAAGTGGGTTTTGTGGTGAAATTCTCTTGATGTTATTTTAAAATGGGATTTTAAAATGAGTTGTTTCATTGGTTGATTAAGATGAACTGAGAAAATGGTTTTCAATAAAAAGGGTTGTTTTATTGAAATGGGGTTTGGCATGGAAAATGGTTAAAGGGTGTTTTCAATAAATTTTTGATTTATTGAAGTGGATTGGCATGTAATGGAAATGGTTGATTGCATGTTGTTGTGTCCTTGATGGGTTATATGCTCGATTGTGTTGGATTGTTTGAATGTTGTGTGAAATTGGTTGGGAAGTACCACTGTAAAAAAGGGGATGGATAGTGGATAGAAAGGCCACCATCAATAGAAAGTGGGTGGGAAGTACCACTATAAAAAAGGGGATGGATAGTGGATGGAAGGGCCACCATCAATAGAAAGTGGGAGGGAAGTACCACTTGAGTGGATTGGTAATGAATGGGTTGGACAGGAAGTGCCACCATGATATGTTGTGTGCTTGGTTGGTAATGTTTGTAGATGGGGCTTGTGAGTGAAATATGAAAAGGTAATCGGCTTGTGGCATGGTTGATTTGTCTTCCTTGTGTGGCATGTGTGGATTACGGCATGATTGCTTGGCTTTACCCGGGTTTACTTGGTTTGGGTGAAATGGATTGGTAAGGGTGTGTTTGGCTTATCGTAATGGATACACTTGTGATTATTTTATATAAACTGTTTTATATAAATATGCTAACGGTTTTATCCTAGTGTCATGTGTAGGGAAGTCATTTGGGGAAATCCTACTGAGTAGTTGTACTCACCCCCTACTTTGGCACTTTGGTGTCTTTGTAGATGTCGTGTACTGGGATACAAGTAAAGGTAAGGCATCTCATTGTTAGTGGTTCGTGGTGATGCTTGATATGTGTTAGTGGATCTTGGAGCTTGGAGCTTGGTGTGGATTTTTGGTGGTGTCATGGCTCGTGGTGTTCTGCTGTTTAGTTTCCACTTTGTACTCTGATGTTTTGTGGGCATGTCTAGTTAAACGGTTTGGGGTATATGATGGCATGGTTAGTATCATATGGTTGGGTTTGATGGTGCATGCATCTTTCATTGTTGGTTGGTTGAGTTAGGTGATCTCCTTAAGGGAAAATAGTTCCCCACTGTTCCTTGAAGCCCTTGGCATTTATCGCCAGCCTTTGGCGCCTTGGGAACATCACTTAAAGCCAAGTGACCCTCACCGACTCCTAAAGCCAATGAGGTAGGGGCGGGGTGTTACACATCAAATAGCCAAAACTGAGAAAATGGGCTTAGATTGTTTTTAAACTTTAGGAAAATGATCCATAATTCATTTTTCATGTGTAGAAATTGACTGCATGCCAATATTATACATGATGTGGTTGGTATGACTCAAAGTATGTGTTTTCAATATAAAAGAGTCATTTTATTTTAAAACACACATCAAATATCCAAAACCAAGAAAATGATCTTGTATTGTTTTCAAACTTTAGTAAAATGGTCCATAATTCATTTATGATGTGTATGAATTGACCACACATCAATTTTACACATGTTTTGACCGATATGACTGAAGTGTACATTTTCAATATAAAGGTTTCATTTTAATTTAAAACGCACATCACTAGAAAAAACCAATAAAACAAGACTGTATTGTTTTCAAACTTTAGTAAAATGATTGATAACTCATTTATGACATGTAGGAATTGACTGCACATCAATATGATACCCTATGTAGTCGATATGACTCTAAGTGTTTGTTTTCAATAAAGAAGTGTCATTTTAGTTTAAAATGCATGTCACATCACCAAAACCAATAAAACGAGCTCGTATTGTTTTCAAACTTCAAGAAAATGATATATAATTCATTTTTCATGTGTAGGAATTGACCTCATGCCAACCTGACACACGATGTGATCGGTATGACTCTAAGTATGTGTTTTCACTATAAAAGTGTCATTTTAGTTTCAAACACACATCAAATAGCCAAAACCAAGAAAACGAGATCAGATTATTTTCAAACTTTAATAAAATAGTCTATAGTTTATTTGTGACATGTAAGAATTTAACACATATCAATCTGACATATGATGTGATTGATATGACTCAAAGTGTGTGTTTTCAATATAAAGGTGTCATTTTAGTTTAAAACTCATGCCACTAGACAAAATTGAAAAAAAAATCTATAATTGTTTTTAAAATTTAGTAAAACAATCCATAATTCATTTGTGTTGTGTAGAAATTTACCACACATCAATCTAACACCCGATGTGGATGGAATGACTTGAAGTGCATGTTTTCAATATATAAGTGTCATTTTAGTTTAAAACGTGCATCACATAGGAAAAACTGAGCAAAAAAATCTCATATTATTTTCAATATTTATAAAGATTGTCCATAATTCATTTTTCACATATAGTAATTGAACGCACTCCAATCTGACAGACGATGTGGTTAGTATGACTCAAGGTACATTATTTCAATATAAAAGTGTCATTTTGGTTTAAAACACACATCAAATACCCAAAACTAAGAAAATGAGATTGTATTGTTTTCAAACTTTAGGAAAATGGTTCATACTTAATTTGTGATGTGTAAGAATCAACCTCACATAAATCTGACACACGATGTGACCTATATGACTCAAAGTAAATGTTTTCAATATAAAGGTATCATTTTAGTTTAAAATGCACGACATATAGACAAAACCAAGAAAAAAAGATCAGATTATTTTCAAACTTTAGGATAAAGATCCATGATTAATTTGTGACATGTAGAAATTGAACACACAAAAATCTAACACATGATGTGGTTGGTATGACTCAAAGTGTGTATTTTCAATATATAAGTGTCATTTTAGTTTAAAACACACATCACATAGTAAAAACTGAGCATAATAAGATTAGATTATTTTATCATCATTTTATCTATTATTACTTAATTAAATTCCTTAATATTTTTAGTTGATACTTATTTAGTTAATTTCACATAGATAATGATTTAAGACGAATAAGAAATGGTGTGAAAATTAAAGGCTTATTATTGAAAAAAAAAGTTCTCTTGAATTAGCTCACATCTGTAGTGTTTTTTTTATCACCAAATATGTGATCCAATTAAATAGCACCTAATTTTGAGAACAATAAGAAATATTGTGATGTGTAAGAATCAACCACAACTCAATCTGATACATGGTGTTCCTAGTATGACTCAAAGTATATGTTTTTAGTTTAAAATTGACACTTTGTGTTTAATTAATTTATTTATAGTATTAATAACATAATAATTATTTTCTTATATAGGTTCATTATTTTTATTCAGTTGGGGTGGTTTGTTCAGCAACTAATAGCATGATAGAGGGATGAGGGCCAAAGAAAAAGGAACTTTGGTATGTTTGAATGTTTGTGATAAATTTTACTTACTCATGTAATTCTAAAAACCAATGTTTGAAATACCTATAATATTGTGTTTTTTATTTTATTTTTTTTGTAAATTTTATTTCAATTAAATTCTATATTTTCACTCCCTATATTTTCTCTTTTCTCACTATTCTTGCTACTGGATTGTGTTGTAATTTTAACAACACACTACAAAAGTATGCCCCTTTATAAATACTAAAAAAATCACTAATAAAAGTATTATTTATCAATGCTAGGAAATTCACTTATAAAGGGACCCTTTATCAGTGCTAAAAAGTGATAATAAAGTGCCCCCTTTATCTATGCTTCTTTAAGCACTGATAAAGGCCTAGGGATTTTAAGGGAACTATGATTTTCAGTGCTTGTTACGCTGTCAAAGCCCTATTTTAGCACTATTAAAGGCCTTATGTGTAGTAGTGGAATGTAATAGCTATGAAAACCTCCTACAAACACATGTCATGTAATATAATTTCTTTGTCTCATGATATCTCATAAAGTAGGATGAACACTATTTTTCATCATCATTTATTGCATTATTTATTTGTTGACCATAATAGATGGACTTAACTTCAATCACCATGGGCATGGATTTAATAAAGGTATTACCATTCTGTTCAACTGGGCTCAAGATATCTCTTCCTCAACTCGAAAGTGAAAAATCCTATCTTGATCATTCAATCAATGTCATTCCACCAATGACACACCTAGTGAAAGAAACCTCGCCACAACTTCAATGCTATCATTTTCATTTTGAATCAAAGTATGTTGTCAAATACTACACATAGATAATTATCTCAGGTCAATATACCAATACATATTCTAATAGATAGGAACAACCAATGAAATTTGAAACATGTGGTGCTCCTATTAGAGGTTCAATCATCATGATCTAATTTACTCGAGATCACCAAGTGTGAACATTTTGAGAAGAAGTCTCAATGCTTATGAACCCCCAACACCCAATAGTCAGACATCATCTCTATCCTATCAGTATGATTTATCTAGACCATAGTACATGTGTTTAAGATTATTTTCATTGTATCTCAAAGCTCTCATTATAGCTACGAACTGCTATAACCTTTTTATACAACATGTAATCTAAGTACATTACCATATACATAGTGGAATCAGAAGTATTAATACTATTATGGTAATAAAAACACATGTATATATTTCAAATTGTATACATTTAATGTCAATAAAAGTATATACAGGATTTGGGTCCAGGGAACCCACTCACAACACAAAAGATATCTTCTAGAACCTCACTTGCGTAACAATGTCCAAACACATACTGTAATGTAATGATTCACAAAATCGATGTATCTAGAACTAAGAAGACTAAACACCCCATCCACACACCAAATATCCACACTCGAATGAAAAAAAAAATTGAAACCTAAACAAACAAATGAAAAAACACTCACATGGAATGAAAACTCAAGTGATTATGTAGTTCAAACTTAGTACTACCCCATGGGAGAAACATTGCTTCTCTTATTATAAATTGAAGAAGAAGATAATAATGACACCATATCAAGTATAAGTGACCCCAATAATCTATATATAGACAATAATATACAGTTAGGTTGGTTAAACTACCTTCTAATTTTTTTAGACTACCCCCAATTGACCAAGGCCATTGACCAGTGTCAAGAAAATGCATTGCCTCAACTAAAAACTTCTGGTGAATAGTTTACTGGATTTATAAACTTGTCTTTTATCCTAAAACTTTATAATACTTTCCATATACCATTGAATAATATTTTTTTTCAAAACCCAGTACTATTGTACTTGTTTTTAGTTCTGAATCAGAACTTTCAAAAATTTCCATTTTGAACACTTACAAAAATTAGTTGAGCTAACCTAATAATCTCTAAATTGAATACTATTTTAAAGGTTTCACTGCCAATTAATTATTATCACTTAAATTCTTATACATAAATAAAAAATGAATCTCCCTCAATTTCTTTCTTATAATCCAAACCCCACTGGGGCACAAATCTACCGCATACTTTCCTTGACTATAATCTTTGTAATAATATCTATCAGATTCTAACTTCCATAAATCATTCATAGTTCCAACACTCTATCTTGTAGTAGATTTTGAATGAATTTATAATTTAACTAAAGGTGTTTCATCCATGATTGAAACATGGGATTCTTCACAATATTTATTGCACTCTAACAATCACAAAACAACATTTTTCTTTCCTACTTCCTTTCGAGTTCCTCCAACAAACACTTCAGCCAAACCTTCTCCTTCCATGCTTCTAAAATGGATATATTCATAGATTTCATAGTATAAATTGAAACTACCATTTACATATTCAACATCTAGGTTATGGTTGTTCCTCCAAAGGTAAACAAAAATCTAGAAGCACTTTTCCATGTACCCATATCTCCACTAAAGTTCGCATCAACATAACCTTATAACAAATCATATGTTCCAAAACAAAAGGATAAATCTTCCATTACTTTTAGATATAGGAGAAACCAAATTATCATTTCCCAGTGATATTTTCCCTAATTCAACATAAACCTACTGATAAATCCCATTGCATGATAAATTCCCAGCCTCATAAAAAACCATGATATGTATCAAGCTTCCAACTACTGATGAAAACAACACCATTACCATGTACATAACCTTATATTCTATTTTAGGTGATTCATATTTATAAAACTTGAAATTTTTAACAAATGGGGTATCCATAGGTTCACACTTAGTTATTCTGATTCTTTCTAAGACCTCCTAATGTACTAATTCTGAGATATAACCAAGGTTCTAGTCTTTTAGTCCCTTTTGATCCACACAAACAAAAAAAATTGGTTTCAACAAGATCCTTCATCTTGTTCCTTATAGATATATCATCTTTTAACTTTGTTATTTTTTCATATTTGGATTTTTCATGAGCATATCATCCATATACAAGAGAAGTGTAATGAAACTTTTATCATCAAACACCTTCTGTGGTAGCAATGATCTGCATTGCTCCGTACAAACCCCTTATCTTCCATGAAGGTATAGAACTTCCAGATCTACCACCTAGTTTTGTGCTTATACCCATAAAATCTTTGTTTGATCTTGCACACCAGTACTTCATTCCATTTTTTCATGAAACCTTTGGGTTTATTCATAAATATTTCCTCCTCTAACTCACCATGAAGGAAATTCATTTTCACATCTAATTGTTCAAGATGTAAACCTTTCGAAGCAACTAAACTAAGAATCATCTAGTGTTTTGTGTTCTTAATAAATGGAGAAAATATTTCCCTAAAATCCACACATTATGTTTATTGAAATCCTTTCACGACCCACCTGTTCTTGTACCATTTTCCGCCATCCTCCTTCAACTAGAAGACCCATTTATTCTACAACGCCTTCTTTCCCAATGGAAATTTTGTAAGATCACATGTTCTGTTGACATTCAAGGAGTACATATCCTACTCAATTGATATCTCTAGTTGTTACAAATAATTGAGACTTTACACCTCTTCTAGAATCTCAGGTTATCCACCATCTATAAGAAACAAGTAGTGAATACCAATTTTGAACCTTTTTATCAGTCATCTGATCCTGGTAGACCTTCATAATTTTTCCTAAGGTTATGCTACTTATGGAACTCTTCCTTGGGTTTTCCTGATTCTAAAACATTTTGGTACCTCTAGCCTTGATAAATTTTCCATAACTTTAATACCACTTAAACATTGTATAACATTATGTCTTTTATTCAAATCAACTTCAACATGTTCAGTTGATTCTTTGATGTCAATTGTATCTTCTTCCATGTTTTGATCCTTTAATAAAAATTTATCACTGAAGAGAACATTTCCTCCTTTGGAAACCTTTCATAAGTCATTATAGTAGAGAAAAAATCCAAATTTTTAATTATCATACCCTACAAAGAAACATTCTTAGGATTTTGATTCATGGTTATCTCTTTCGTTGGAAACAACATGACTGTATGTGATGCTTAAAAAATATAAAGGTGAGAAAAATTAATCAGTCATCAGGTCCACAGCTCTTCTAGAAGATCCTACCCCAATAGTGTAGATAGAGCCTAATTTACAAGATAAAAGGAACAATTGATACTTTCTGATCAAAACTCTTTTGAGAAACTGGAATGAAACCACATTCTACAATCTCTCTCATTCAGTGTCTAATTCAACTTTTAGGAAACACTATTTTGTTCTGGTGTTCTAGGTAAAACCTTTTCAAATAGAATTACTTTCTTCCAACAAACCTCTATAAATATCTATATTTATACTCACCTATATTATCAAACCTTAATCACTTCAAATTCATTTTGGTCTCCATTTCCACCATGGATCTCCATTTAATGAATGTTATGAAAACCTCATATTTGTGTTTAAAGAAAAATATTTACACTTTCCATGTTACATCATCAATTAAAGTAACATATAAAAATGACCATCCATGAGAGAAAACTAAAGTTTTCTCCCAAACATCCATGTGAACAATTCTAGCTTTGGAGTCTTAATTATTCTTCCATTTATAACAAATGACGACTTCTTATGATTCTCAAGAATATAAATTTTACATGTTCTATACTCCATGTGAATGATCATTAGTATGCCTTTATCTTCCAATACTCTCATGTTCTTCTCAATCATATTCCCAAGGTGATAATGGCACAACTTTGAAATTTTATAAATTGATGTTCTAACAATCATTTCTCCATCCAAATTCTCTATAAAATATAATGTTTCATATTTAACACCATTGGAAACTAATATGGATCCGTGTGTGATCTTCTACACTCAATTCACAATGTATGTATAGAAAACAACTTTATCTAGTTGTACTACTGAGATTAATTTCTTCCATAAACTATATATGTGTTGAACTCCTTACAAATACAACAAGATTCCATTCAAGATTAAAACTTTCACGTCACCCTTGACCATGATCTATAAATATTCATCATCCACAAATTTAATCTTATCAAACATTCCAAAAACATTGTTTTTCATGATTCTCTCTCAAATATAGAGTGTAACGATGTCCTAGAATCAATGATCCATGATTTTAACAGAACATTGACACTTATCAGTAAACTTCTTTCCACCATAGATACAATAGTTGTGGAATATTTAAAAACACTTCTTTTGGAATTGTCCCACCGGTATCTATAATATTTATTCATATTCTCTTTATCCCTATAATGTATGTATATGGGTATATGGCCAACCAATTTTATTCAACTTCTTTCCCCCTTCTCTTTATCATTGTTATGGCTTTTCCATTAAACAGAATTTCATCCACCTTCCACATATAATTTGGTTCCAACATGTGTCTAGAATTACTTTCTCCCAATATCCTTACTCATAATGAGATCATGAATGTCCTTAAATACTAATTCAGTCTTACTACTAGAGTTACAAATAGCGGTAACCATCATATCTAAAGATCCTGATTGTGATGAAAGTAGAAGTAGTTCCCATACTAACCCTCTAAACATCAATCCTAATGATTCCAAATAACTACAGATCATGTTCAAGTCATCGACATAATCAACCATTTACCTTCCTTCCATTATATTCATATTGAATAGTCACTATATTATAAACACTTTGTTCATAGAATATTTCTTTTCATAAATATCATCTAGATATTTCATCGGTTCTCCAATAATCTTCACCTCTTGAATGCTAAAGGAAAAATTCCATTCCAATATTATTTGAATCACTCCCAGTGTCTTCCTATTGAGTATTTCATATTTCTCTTTCTCTATTTATTTTAGTTTTACCCATTTAAATGGAGGCTCAGGATCCTTTGAGTATAAGTAAACCTAAAACTTCATCCTCTGGAATCCAAAATCCAATTCATCAAATTTGTCAATTTGAACATTTCCTTCTTCCAATGTCATTTCTCTCGAATAAAACTTATATTAAATGGATAGTGTAAAGACAAGGGTTGTTACTTGAAAATTACACTACTAAAAAACCATGTTCTTTGACAATTGTTAAACCAAAATCTTTGATACCACTTATTATGCCAAAATAAATATCCACGGTCAGGATGATTCCTTCCAAAACTTCGACTGAATGACCCGAAGGCCAATAATTTTATTGATTTTGGATAAGACCCTTTTAAGGGTAAAGGGGGAAAACCAAGACTTCAGAGACATCAGGACATAAACAAGATCTGAAAAATAAAAGGGTTGTAACCCAGAGCAAGACTACACGGAAGTGCCTCTACCCAGCATCAATATCAATAAGTCCTATCTCTACCAAAGTATGTCTGATCAGCAAGCTGCCCCGTGCAAGGATGCATGGGCCCGGTACCGATGGCTACGCCATACCCTCTCAATCGTCCAAATCTGAAGAGCCATACATGATGAAGATAACTAGATCTATCCTACTCTGAAGCAAATCCTTGTAGAACGTATGGATTCCCCAACAAAACATCCATTCCTCCATCAACAATTAGGAGGCAGGAAACCAGTAGATTCACAACCAACCGCGTCAAAAGCACCACCACCAATATCACATCCAATTAAACAACATCTCACCTTAACCAAATCAAAACCTGGAAAAAAATTAATAGGAGCTCCAAATTGCAAGACCCCCCCCCCCCCCTCCGAAGCATAGGATCCGACCCCAAGAACACCAACGCATACCAGAGCCGACGTCGAGCAGGGATGAGGCCGCGCTGAGATCGCGAAGCTGGAAGGCATGCCAAGGCCGATTGAGCACACCGTAGACCCCACGCTGATCACATCACAGCCGCAACGGAATCCTGAGCAGTCGGTGGAAAGGACAGCGGAGTTGACGACAAGCAGACCGAAACTACGACAAGATCTCGAAACATTGAGGTCGTCACCAAGCACACCGGAGTCGACACCCAACACCCGGATTCGCTAGGATCCAGAAGGAACATCGCCACTACAAGAACCCGAATCCATACCACTCGGCATCAACGCACGCCGAGGCCGAGAAGATCTGAAGCCAGGAACGACAAAGCCTTCACAGAGGGTACCGGAGCCGGCGCCGAGCACATATACGAGACGAGATCCCGAAGCCTAAGGTTGCAACGAAGCCACCGCCGAGCCTTGAATGAAGCCAAAAAACACGGGACCGCCACCCATCGACGACGATCCGGGACGAGAAAGCTGTCACCGAGGCCGAACCAAGACGGAGGAGGGGAAGAAATGGCTTGGAAGAGAAACCCTAGGAGCGTGCGGCATGGGGGAGAATCCTCCGCTCAGAGGCTTCCTTCCTCTTTAACTTCAAAATCCTTACAAAACTTCATTTGTAGAAAAAATTATGAAAACTTTATGAAATGTACAAACACCCAAAATTGATGTATCCATAACTAAGAAGACTAATAACCTCATACACACATTGAATTTATACACTCAAAAATAGGGAAAAAAATGGAACATAAAAAAGACAAGTAGAAAAAACATATATGGTACTATCAATGACATCACCTTCCAATCCTTTCAAATGACCCCACTTGATCATGGCCACCAATAGCTATCAATAAAATGCACCACCTCAATAGAAAAATTATGGTGATTAGGGAATCAGCTTCAAAAACTCAAAATTTATCTTCTAAATTTCCTAAACATGGCATCTACCACATACTATGTCTAGTTCTAGAACATTCTATCACTATCCTGACATTTAGTTTCAAATCAAAACTTCTAAAAATTTCCATTTTCAAAGCTTTGAACACTTTGTCAAAAAAAGAATTTTTCATTGACACTCTAAAAACAATGATATGCTAAGCCAAATAAAACCCAAATTCAATGTATCGTTGAGTTTAAACCTTGACTCCTAAATTTTTTTTTGTTCCATTGAATATGATACAATAGATTTTTTTCATACACCTAGGTGTAACTCTATATCAAACTCAATCTCACATAGCAGGAATAATATTTTAAATTTCTCTAAAAAACAACAACAAATTCATGTATTACTCTATGTGACTCCCTCATATTCTTCTATAATTCATAGAGAACCAAATTTTTCAATTTAGAAATGATTCTTTAATACTAAATATAATGAAGACCCATGTGGATATTTTTTCATCTATAGAATTCACACATTTACCTTAAAAAGTAGAAAATATAACCCTTTAAAATAACAATCCATACTATCCTACCCATAATATGGTTAATCCATTTCATGTATAGAAACACATAATTACATTAGAAGAAATAAGGGATCCCATTATAATTGTTATTTTCCTAAAACTAACTCATAGTCACAACAAACCTTTGTCAACCTCGATCCACCACCAACCAGAGCAGATAATTTAAAAGGTCTATGAATTATTTCTACTCAAAGTTATAATACATAGAGTAAAATTTTTTTAATGAATTAATAAGAATAATTATGCCCATAAATACAAAATCAAGAGTAGAAAAGATAAAAATTATACCTCAAACAACCTCTATCCATTCCACTTCAATAATTTACACTATCTGATGTTGTACAGATTCAACTTCAACTACTAAGAGATCATGTTGCCTACCACCCCTTCTCCTTTATTCATACCACAACCCCTGAGGACACTGATCTCCACCTAGATGTCCTCTTCTATGAGATCCTTGCATTAGTAGTTCAAACAACAATTAACCATGATGTTTCTGAAATCATGGTTATTGTTAAGGAATTTGTTGCATAATATAAAAATAAAATGGATGGAGTGACCCCTAAAATTTAATTGTTATAATGGAGGATATTGAACCCAATACTCAATATGTCTCTCTAAAGGAGGCATTGGTGTTTATTTATAATGAATAATAAAGATGACATAATACCTCATCTTCGGTGTGGGACACACATCCTCTAACACTCCTTCTCAATCTAGTTTTAAGTAGCTTGGATACATAATAAAACAAAAAGAAACATTATCACACTTCTAATACCCCCCCAAGATGGACATCATGAGATTTATACAATGGCGTCCATATTTACAAACACAAATTGTTGAGGTGAAATGACATCTAACTTTGCAGACCCAAAAGGTCGGGTTATACGGTATTCTCTTTGCAGACCCAAAACATCGGGTGAAATAGCATCTGACTTTGCATACCCAAAAGATCAGGTGATACGGTATCCAATTTATGGACCCTAAATTGATTTCAGTTGACAGAAAAGGGATTAGGAATGGAAGGGAGTAGCGAAGAACCTGATATAGGTAAAGAATCCATTTTTAGTAGGTTTCACGTGATTAAGGATAATATTTGGAGAATCTGATCAGGAAAGGGTGACACATGGGTCGTGTATGCCTAGATCAGGACTCGGGTGAGTGGTTAGGAGGCAAGTTTTTATGCAGGGAAGGTCAGACATGTGCGGGGGGGTCTATCATCGATCTAGGTTGAGGGTCAGTGCGCTATCTAGGGTTTCCACGTGGGAGGGGAGCTGCATCTGGAGGTGCCACTTGGTGGATGTAGGGATTATGGAGGAAGGTGGGGTTTCATAGGGATACATTGTAAGTGTGGGGCGATGATGTTAGGAGGGGGTCATTGGGGGGTGTCACATCCGCTGGGAATGTGGAAAGATAGGGGGCATTGGGGGCTGTTGTGGCTACTGGGAAGGTGGAAATATAGGGGGAGCCAATGTTGAAGAGGGAATGGATGAATAAAATGATCCCATTGAATGGTAGTCATATCCCCTAGGTAAAAATATCATAAGGTTTATATAAGAGAGAGAGGGAGGGCTAGGGCTTTAAAACCACCTTTAATAGCATGTTAGAATGGAGGAGAGTGGACCTAATACTCAAGATGTATCTCTAAAGGAGGACTTGGTGTTTATTTATAATGAATAATAAATATGACATAATACCTCAACTTTGATGTGGTACTCACATCCTCTAACAGTAATGTTTTAGTTCAATCTTCTCTATCAACTATGGTGAAAAGGAAACAGATACTAATATAACTCATACAACCACATAAGAAACATCTGATAAAGTGGCCTGCAATAGATGGTTATGAACTATAGGCTCCATCGAATCAAAATTGCATTGTAATAAATTGTTCAAGATAAATGATCAACTTCTCATCGATCAATAAATCTATATATTAACATGGTTAATTCCTTGAATCTCATGTTCGACTCACTTGTGGTGGAACTTCCCTATTGTACAAGTAATAAATCTTGTTGTTTCTCCACCCTAAGAGTCTCTGATATAAACCCCTACCTGAATTGATCCCAGAATTGAGCCTATTGGATAATGAAAACATTTCAATATCCTATTAATATGTGTAGACCTGGATAGATTCAGTGCTGAATATTTATCCCTTGTATGAGTTTTAATTCATAGAATGGATAAAATTTTAATTGTTATAGACATGATAGGTGTTTTTTTGGAACATTACCTGAAGTTTTAGGGTGTTTGTTCTGAGTTAAGGTTGGCTTGGTAATTCAAGAAATCCTTGGAAAAGTCCTCAAATAAGACTTTGCATCCCCAGTTTATCTCTTATCACTAATTTTTTGGTAATCATTTTTAAATATTTATCATTCAGATTTTCTAAAAGGGATATCAGTGGTGACTAGATGGTGTGCCATTTCTAAAATGGGAAGGACCCTTTACCCATAGTTGATTGTCACTTATCTACTATATATTCCTCACTCATCTCTCCTTTGAATTACTCTACTGTGGATCCCACATCTTCTAAGCCTTCACAAATCAAATCCCTTCCAAATGATTTCTCCCAATTCATCTCCTATGAATACCTAGATCATCCTTACATCCATTTTCTCACTGACTGAGGGAGCTATAGAAAGAATGGATCTGGAATGAGAACTGGGAGTGAGAAAAATAAAAGTTCATCTTCTCACTCATATGGTTCATGGTCAAATCCCCCATCTCCTTCTGCTGATTAGAGATATTTCTCATCAAATGCACACCCAAATAATGAACACAAATCTATGTATTCCTGGATGCAATAGATTTTTTGGGTGAATAGTATGTTGCATATTTTAGTTTAAAATTATCCATATGATGTTCATCACATCCAGGAGCTGATGAATGTGAAGGAAATTTTAGAGTAATAACTCTAATCCCCTAGAATAAATCCAAATGAAGGTTAGAATTATCTTATCCAATATTGGGAAATATCTAAATATTATATCTCTCGTAATAAATAATCTAATGAAAGGCATCATAGTGATCGATACCATAAAATTGATGATGAGAAGGGGAAATGAGTTCATCCCAGATTTTTTTTAAGAAAGATGCAATACTAGGAATCCCATGATTTAACATCCAAGAGATCCAAAAAGATTAATATTTTCCATCCGATGGATTTTTAAGAGCATGAATTCAATAGAGGAAATTATATTTACTCTTGGAAGATAAACACGTCGACAACATTCCAAGTTTATAGGATGACTCGTCCCCTCACACCAGCTAAAGCCACACTAAACTAGAAATCTAAGAATGATCTAACACAGAACAAGATCTTACAAGAAATTGTAGATAGTAAGGTTAAACTCCTCAAAGGTATGATATCTATCTCAACTAACTCTAGCCTCCTTAAAGACAAATTACAGTGTAGAATAGATTCCTTACATTGTGGGCTCATCAAACTCCCTCGATCAATGAGCTTCAATGATCCCATCCTTGCTAAGATAGAAATAGAACTCAAGTATCTTAAAACCCAACTGCACTATCCAAAATCAACCTCAAAAAAACCATTATCCAAACCTCCAACCATTATAGAAAACAATTCTTTCTATCTATTCACAGCCATTACCTACCTCTACCTCAAATGAACTAAATCCCTTCAACAATGCATCCTTATTACAAAAACCAAAGTCTTACACAAACCCTAATCCTATAAATGACCCTTATAAGGGGAAAAATACCAAGTATGAGAGGTCTCACTCACCTAAACTAAGTGATTATATGAGGAATCCATCACTTCCACCATTTAAAACTACTTATCTGACCCAATATATGGTGATGAACCATATTTGTGAGTTCCCTCTTCAGCATTCCCAAAAAATCCTAAAAATAATACTTCTCATCTAAATATGGATACATCCTTATGGGTCTAAATTTATAATTTAGAATATGAGGATATATCTATTCATGGACTCGTGATAGAAGAAGATAAAGAAAATGGAGATGGTGCATCCCTCGTGGATGACTCGACCGATGATCCTGAGATAGTTGAGTCTAGTGAAATTACTCCAATGTAATGTGTTCCCAATAAGACAATAAGTGACTCCCATATTACATTTTCTATTTATCACATTCCTTCATCATAATAGAGGATAAAATCTTTGACATGAGTTCCTAGTGTGCTACTGAGTTACTCCAACTTGAGGAAACTATAACCTCTTCCATCACCAAGTTTCTTATAAGATTCCATGGTTGATTGTGATTATGGTGTATCTCCCTTGAAGATTACCAAAACCTCCAGGTTATGGATCTACCTTCAATTAGTGTACTTATCATGGTGATTCATAAGGATATTCTTAGTATCTTGGATCGTCACACTGCCAGATCTGTGAAGAATATCTTACCATGAAATGCTTCTATTTCAAGAAAAAATATCTTCAGTAGAACTATAACTAGATATCCAAAAGGTACTATGCTTTTAGGGACATTGAAGATATTAATATAAATCAACCATATGTCAACTCTCTACCAGATCCATTAGGTACAAAGACAACCAGGTGTTGCAGTTTCATCTAGAAGGGAAATTTTTCCAAATATTTTCCAAACCATAAAGAAAGTATTAAGATCATCAACCAACACTCTAAAATTAAATATCTTGAGGAAAATGATGTTGATATTATTTCATCTCTTGATGATGAACTAAATGAATAAAATGTGTTAGCATTTTCCAATGATGAACAAATAGAGGAAGAGATTACAATGGTGGATCCTCCTTTTCTAGAAATAATTGTGCTTACTAATCCACCGTAGACAAAATATGTAATGGAAAGGATCAATAATCTCTCTTTAGAGATAGAGAAAAATGTTATTGAAGAACATATGTCAGCCTTATCTTTGAGAATTTTTAAATCCAAATCATGATTATATTAATAATTATGGTATTAATCATGGACCAATACAGGTGTTACAAGTTCATCCTTTTTATCCCCATATTTAGATTCTGCGGCTTGTAGAGAAATTATATAAATGTCTTCCAGAAGAATCATTTGGTTTCCTCACTATTCTCACCACATGGAATCCCATTGGAATTATTGTTGAATTATGACTCCTTTTTTAAGAATTATATACATAATTTCATCATAAAGATCATTCATCCCTATTCTGATGGTTTTCTATGTTTGAGGATGAGAAATTTTGGTCTAAAACCCTCTAGAGTGAAAAAGGTTGTGCAGTAATCCCCTCTGGTCATTGAGTGGGTTTTTATCCTCTTTCAGATTGATACTCAGGTCACTACCTCGAGAGATACCCTCGCCTTAGTCAACAACAATATAGTGAAGTTCATGAGCATTAATTATAATCTCTATCTAGAAACATATTTCCTTCACAATGTCCTCAAGCTTTATGATGAATCCAAAACGGATACTTGTTCCATTCTATACAAGATTTAAAAATTAAGGATTATCTTATTTGGAAGATATAGGATTCAAATAATCATTCCTAGAAATAATATTTAGATCTACTTCAAAGAGCTCTCCATTATTTCCTTGACCAGTATCAATGGGACCTGAATCATCCCACTCATCGAATCATCCCATTTGGTTATCTCTACACCTTTCCATGTTACAACCATGGATTTGATTATGGTTTTGATGGTTAGAAAGATAACCTTTTTTTATCAGGGGGATTTTTGGGATAGGAAAAGCACTGATGGCATAATATGTGTGTACCCTCTGATAAGACAAAGTGTGCCCCAACATGTTAGAGTTATGATATTTATGCCATAATATAAATAAATAATATTCTTATTGAGGAATCTACACATGTTTTGGTTATCCAAAGATACTTATCCAAGAAGCTTCCCATGAGCTATATAGCGGCCAACTTGCAGAGCATCATGTCTGAGTCAATAATGTTTG
Source organism: Viscum album (assembly GCA_963277665.1). Lineage (NCBI taxonomy): Eukaryota > Viridiplantae > Streptophyta > Magnoliopsida > Santalales > Viscaceae > Viscum > Viscum album. The sequence continues at coordinate 2,000,006,969 of OY728151.1, forward strand.
TGGAACAACTGGCTGAAAATCAAGGACAACATGGTGGTAATCCAATAAATTTAAATGGAAACCATCTTGTGGAGATAAGTGGTGACCATACAGAAAAGAAACATCGTGTGGAAAAAGAAGCGGTGGAGAAACATGTTTCGGAATCGTCGGGAGACACAACGACAGAAATGAGAAAAAATGAAAGAAATAAAACAACAAGAACACAGTGATTTACATGGTTCGGGAATAATCCCTACATCCAAGGGAGAGGCATAATTTCACTAATTCGGGAGCACAAATTACAGAGATTTTTTCAGTAGTAACCTTAGCCCGAAAATGGGATATAAAATTAAGAAGATAATCATTATTCCGAAAAGGTAAGTCTGCATCGCTACAGTGAACGGAGGCCGACTTTGTCAAAAGCACTACAGTGGATGCCAGCTGGAAGTCAAAAGTGATACAGTGAAGTTGACTCCGAAGTCCGCACTGCTACAGTGTCTGTCGGTGTCGGTCGGTCAGCTCCGCTACAGTAGTCAGTGAAGTTGACCCGCGACAGTTGTGGGCCACAATCATTCGGCCCAACCGGATTGGACAACACCAATCCAACAAAACATCGGAAAATGGGATACACAAAGGAGTGTTGTCATATCTTTCATTATAAGATTTGATAAATTGATGTTACTAAAGTAACATTACTAAAGTAGTTGTCTTAGTCGTATCTATAAAATTATGAATCACTACCTAGATATGTGTGTGGTAGTGTGTCATATAAGCTTTGATAAAGAATACTTTGATAAATCTCACTTACCAAAAGCAGTGGCCAATGTTAGACACATGGTTCCAAAGAAAAGTAGATAAGGTCCACATTAAAAAATAATGTTAGGACACATGGCACTCTTCCATTGACCCTTTTGATTTTATCACTATCACCTCATTTGTAAGTGTCGGCCCTTCATGGATATAAATATTGTAACTTGAGTAGAGGAAGGACTCAAGATTTCAGAGATGAATCCTCCTCCCCCATTGTGATAATAATACTCTATTTTCATACAACAAGTTTTTTTAGCGTTCTTTATCCCATATTACTACAATTTCCTTGCTTTTGTTCATATAATCTCATTCATGGTTTTACTTATTATATGATTATAATCTTAAAGAGGGTATATGTGAAACATTTATGCAACACCTTTTTTGTCAGGGGAGGAGCACATTTATGTGCTACACCTTTTTAATCAGGGAGCAGAGCACATACACAGGAGCTATGCATTTTTTACCAGAATAAGATGTGTATATAATGTGTGGACCCTATGATAAAACAAGTGTTCCCATAGTGTCAGAGTCATAATATTAATGGTGTGATATAAATAAAGATGATTCTTATTAAAGAAGCTACATGCAGAACATGTGGCATCTATCTAGATATGCTTATCCAGGAAGCTACACATGTGGAGGCCATCCATAGATGGTTATCCAGGAAGCTTCACATAAGTTATGTGGTAGCCAACTTGCGGAGAATCATTTCTGAGTCAATAAAGCATGGACCAACTAGTGGGAAAGCATCATGACAACAACAGTGCATGAACCACTCAAGGAATATACTTTATGTAAAGTGTGTTATTGCATCTTTCCTTATAATATTTGATAAAATGACTTTAATAATGTTTCTTTATTGGAGTAGTGGTCTTCATCCTCTTTATAAAAGTAGGAATAGTTGTCTGGATCGGTGTGTGGGGGTATGTCATGTAACCTTTGATAAAGTAGATTTTGGTAAAGATGATTTACCAAAATCAATGGACGCAATTGAATGATTGGTACCGAAGCAAAGTAGATAAAGTCTGCATCAAGGGATAAGGTAGAGACACGTGTCACTTTTCCATTGGACTTGAGGATTGCATCCTTATCGCCTGCGTCTGTAAGAATCAGCCTTGCATGGCTATAAATATTGTAACCTAGGCAGAGGAAGGACTCGATCTTTGGGAGAGGAATCATTCTACCACATAGTGATAATGCTGCTTTGTTTTCTCTACATCTGAGTGTTATGAGAGTTTTTTATTCCATATTCCATGTGATATCCTTCTATTTGTGCACATAACCTCCTTCATGGTTGTAACTCCTATGTGGTTGTAATCTTGGTATTAGTTCAATGGTTATAGCATAAACTACATGCTTTCTCACTAGAGGAAAGACTACCTTATGGCCCTCTGATAACTCTTCACTTGGTTAATGGAGAGTACACTTTGTGGTTTCAACCTTGTGAGGAACCTCTACATCAAGAATATTGAGACTATAAGTCCTTATGGTTGGGTTTCAATTGTGGTCTTTCTATGAGTAGTGCCTAGAGTGAATCTAGAGTGTATGTTAGGGGTTAGTGCTATCATCTCAAACTGTGAGGTGACTCGGAGATCCACAGTACTAAAGATGTATCCCTTATCCAAGTTCGAGTTCCTATAGTGGATATAGTTTTTTTTTGTATTTTTTGTAAGAGTTTTTTTAAGAAATTATCTAAAGCTGCATAGAGGTTGTTTCGAGTCATGGTTAGCCTAGTTTGAGTTTTTTCTTTGCGGTCAAATTTCTTCACCTACCAGTATGTTCCTGCTAATACTTTATAAATCTATATCATTCCTATTTTATTAAAAGTTATATCAGTGGTGTCCAGTGTAGGTTCTGGGCGCAGCGGAAGCACGTTGGTGGGTTTGCCCAACTTTAAATTTAGCCTTAAACAACGTTCAATCCGAGATCCGTCACGATATAAAACGCCGGATCTTCAGAATGGAACGAAGAAAAAAAAGAAAAGATGAGTCTTGGAACCATTGAGATGGGATCATCATATGTTGGTTATAATTAATTTAATTAATTCACAAGAATTACCTCGGTGGAATACTTTCTTCATCGATGTCTCCGGTCACGATCATGTGATCCGTTGTTGCGTCGTAGGATCCAATTATAGGATTCCTCTAGTGGTGATCCACACGTGCTCCACGTATCTCTGGACGTCGCCGAAGGGATCTCCAAGTGCTAGCGTGGAAGAACCTTTGTTTGCAATGTCCACCTTCGACCGCCTTGATCCGGTGGAGGATCTCGCTCTCGTAACTTGAGGGCATTCTTGGTGGAAAGGGAATTCTCTCTTGGCTTGAGAGTATTTCCAAACCCGTTGTGCACAACAATGGATTCTTGAAAAGTGTTGGGGTTGTGTGGATATTTATAATCGTATTTGAGGTTAATAGAGTTATGACAATAAATAAACGCGTTACACGTTTTATTTATTTCATTAACTCTTATTGAAACCTCATTTCGAATTATTAATTCCTTGAAATGCACCCACGCTGATTATAATTAATATCATTTAATAAAACAATATTATATCCTCAAAAACCCGACTGGAAAACTACACGGTGTGTACTTGTTTTCCATAAAACTACATGGCGTGTATATTTAATATACACGGCGTGTACTTTTATTTTCCATTTTTCTCCACCACATTTATTAGACCTTGAGTAATGGATATTTATTTCTTAAATAAATGTAACTGCATTACTCGCTAATAAATATATTATTTCGCCCACAATATATTCTCTCGAATAACTAGTATCGAAATAAATGCGATCAGGCATCCTTAAATAATTATTAAACCACAGTCGGGAATAATATTTATTTAACTTGTTAAATTAATATTTAACTGAGATACATGGACACACTTAGTGTGTGACCCTCTAGTCCTCTTTCTCGATGTCATTAGGCGGAGCCTGCCTAAAGTCCAAGGTTAGCATCTAGAAACACGCCAAGGCACCCATAGAGAAAGAAGTTAACGCTGCAATGACGTGTCACCTCCTACGAATGCTTACCGTGTAATATAATCTCTTTGTCTCGATATCTCTAATAAAGTGGGTTGCATGCTAGTGTCATCAACCCATGTGCTCGATTATTCTTTCTTTGACTTCCCGGAATTGAACTCGCCCATACCTTACCATGGCCATGGATTTATTTAGGCTATATCATTTCCATCAAATGGCTTGAGATATCTACTTCCGTTATGGAACAGAAGGGAAAAATCCTTTATCGCATTATCTATTAATGCAGTATTACTCGTGACGCACCCAACGTATCCTACCTCATTGCGAACAGTTTGTCATCACAGTTTTCGTCAATACATCTAAGTGTGCGGGTTGTAATACTCATTAATAATAATCTTAAAGTCTAAGGACCAATACACACATCCACAGATAGGAACATCCAATGACACTATGAAATGTGGATTTCCTACTGGCGGGTCTCGTTCTCATAATATCCTCCTGGATATTATCAAGGGCGCACACCATGAGAAGGTGCATCAAAGTTTTATGAGTCATCACCCCTAATGACCTGTATTATTTGTGTCCCTCAAATAATATCATCCATCCATAGAACATATATTCAAGAACAGTGTTATGGCACTTCTAGGTTCTCATCATAGCAGGGATCTGCTATGACCCTTTAATGAAACAGTTTTCCTTAGGACATTATCACATGCATTGTCACGCAGAAGAACAATTAATATGTGATAAGGCTTTTATTAATGAATAAAGTACAAAGTAGTTGGTTCTAGACCACCAACTCCAACAGAATCCCACTTGGACTAGAGACAACTGTTAACAACCTTTAACCCGCTAGCTATCACATGATATTCATGCTTCTGCTGAGATAGAACTTTAGTCATGGGGTCCACCACGTTCTCTTCAGTGGACACTCTGCTCACAGAAACTTCACCCCTCTGATAGAAATCCCTCAAGAGGTGATACTTCTGGAGTATGTGCTTTGTCTGTTGATGTGACCTTGGTTCTTTTGCAAGATTCACCGCTGCAGTATTATCACAATACAATGTAATGGGATCTTTACTGCTAGGCACCACATCAAGCTCCTGGAAAAAGTTCTAAATCCAGATGACTTTCTTGGCTGCATCAGAAGCCACTATATATTTGGAATCCGCTGTAGAATCGGTGACAACTGGCTGCTTTGAACTCTTCCAGCTCATAGCCCCTCCATTGAGACAAAAAACATATCCAGATTGTGACTTCAAATCATTCTGATCTGTCTGAAAGCCAGCATCAGCATACCCTCTGATGACAAGCTCCTCATCTCCTCCACACATCAGGAACATATCTTTAGTTCTTCTCAGATACTTAAGTATAGTCTTAACAGCAGTCCAATGATATTCTCCTGGATCTGCTTGATATCTGTCTACCATGCTCAGTGCATAGGAAACATCAAGTCTGGTACATAACATGGAATACATGATGGATCCTATAGCCGAAGCATATGGGATCTTACTCATTCTATCTTTCTCTTGTTGTGTCTGAGGACACATTTTCTTAGAAAGATGTAGGCCATGTGACACTGGAACCAATCCCCTCTTGGATTGTTCCATACTAAATCTCTTTAGTATCTGGTCAATGTATGTACCCTGACTTAGTCCAAGCAGCCTCTTAGATCTATCACGAATGATCTTGATCCCTAGAATGTAGGTTGCTTCTCCTATGTCCTTCATGGAGAAACACTTGTTCAACCAGTCCTTAACTGACTGTAAGACTGGTATATCGTTTCCAATAAGTAATATGTCGTCAACATATACTACTAGGATAACGATCGTATTCCCATTAAACTGCTTATAAACACGTGGCTCACATTCGTTCTTAATAAAACCAAATTCTGTTATGGCTTCATCAAATCGAATGTTCCATGACCTGGATGCTTGCTTCAATACATAAATGGATTTACACAACTTGCAAACCCGTTTGGCTTCACCTGGTGTCACAAACCCTACTGGTTGTGTCATATAGACATCTTCCTGAAGGTTCCCATTAAGGAATGTTGTTTTGACATTCATTTTCCAAATCTCATAGTCATGGTAAGCTGTTATGGAAAGTATGATTCTTATGGATTTAAACATGGAAAATGGAGAGAAGGTTTCATCATAGTCAATTCCTTGACACTGTCTGAATCCTTTAGTCACTAGCCTTGATTTATAGGTGCTAACTTGACCTTCCATGTCCAGTTTTCTCTTGAATACCCATTTGCATCCAACAGGATTTACATCAACTGGCTCATCGACCAGAACCCAAACTTGGTTCTGATACATGGAATTCATCTTAGAATTCATAGCTTCTAGCCATCTTGTAGCTTCTAAGCTTTCTACTGCTTCCTTGTAGGAGAGAGGCTCATCATTGTCCAATAATAATGATTCACCATCCTCAGTGACTAGGAAACCAAATCTTTCTGGTTCCCTTACCTCTCTTGAGCTCCTACACAGTACTTGTGTTTCTGGAACCTCTTTCATAGAGACCTGTGGAACTTGTTCCTATACCAACTCTTGTGTATCTTGAGCATCAACTTTGTCAAAGTCAATATTTCTCCCACTATCCTTTTTGAGGATGTGCTCCCTCTCAAGAAAGATGGCTTGTCTGGCGACAGTCATTTTCTTGTCCTGAGGGTTATATAGGTAATATCCTTTTGTTTCCTTAGGATATCCTATAAAGATACACTTCGTGCCCCGGGGTGCTAGTTTGTTTCCTGAGAATGCTTTAACAAACGTCTTGCATCCCCATACATGTGTATGAGACAAAATGGGTTTTTTTCCATTCTATAACTCAGAGGGAATTCCATTTGCCACCTTAGTTGGTACTCAGTTTAATGTGTATACTGTAGTTTGTAATGCATGTCCCCAAAAGGATAATGGAAGATCCGCATGACTCATCATCGACCTCACCATGTCCAACAAGGTGTGGTTCCTCCTTTCACTAACACCGTTCCACTGTGGTGTATAAGGAGGAGTGAGCTGAGATGGAATCCCAAACTCCCATAGAAGATCGATGAACTCTTGGTTCAGATATTCTCCACCTCGATCCAATCGAAGTTTCTTTATCTTCTTACCAAGCTGATTCTCTACTTCATTCTTGAATTCCTTAAATTTCTCTAAGGCTTCTAACTTATACCTCATTAAGTAGAAAAATCTGTATCTACTCAAATCATCAGTAAAAGTAATGAAGTAAGAATATCCACCTCTAGCTTCTATTGGAAATGGTCCACATACATCCATGTGTACCAATCCGGGAATCTCTCTGGCCTTTTCACCCTGTCCATTGAAAGACGGCTTGGTCATTTTACCTTGTAAACAAGCGTGACATCTATCAAGTGGTTTTAGCTCAATAGAGTCTAAATATCCATCTTGGCAGAGCTTTATCAAGCGCTTCTCGTTTACATGACCGAGACAGTGATGCCACAACTGGGTGATGTATGAGTCATGTGAGTTTGTTTCGTTATCGATTTCCAACACTTGGTTTTCGTAATTTAATACATACAAGCCATTATTTAAATGTGTCATACCATAACATACGTTGTTCTTATAAAAGAGACAACCCTTATTTCCAAACTTGAAAATAAATTCATCCATATCCAAAAAAGATACAGAAATTATGTTCTTGGTAACACTAGGCACATAATAACAGTTATGTAAAACCAAAATCATGTCAATCGGTAATGAGAGGTGGTAGTCACCAATAGCCAACGCAGCCAGCCTTGCGTCATTAGCAGCTCGAAGATCCACCTCTCCTCTGGAAATCTTTCTAAATCTACTTGGTTCCTGCATTTGAATACAGATGTGAGCCCCACAAGCTGTATCTAATACCCAATGTGTTGAAATAGAAAGATTACACTCGATAATGAACGCACCATTAACGTCCCGATGCTTCTGGGTGCAGTTCCTCTTCCAGTGGCCTTTCTTGCCACATGCAAAACACATTGCCTCTTGTTCCATGTCATTCCTCTGGATCTTCCCCTTCTTGGAGGGACGGTGCTTGGGGGCTTCAGACCGTTTATAAGTCTTTGTCCCCTTTGCCTTGTCCTTCCTTTTCTTATTCACCATAAGGACTGTAGGTTTGTCACGCCCCATGTCCTTATCTACCTGGTGAGTTAAGGGTAGAAGTTCCGATCTAGGCGCAACTGAAACAGGCTCTTCCAGCACATACAATTTCCTCTCGTGGCGAAGGATGACGCGTAAACGCCTCTACCACTCTTGGAAATCGGTGCCGGTGAGAAGGTTTTCCTTCTCAAGTATGGTTCGCAATGATATGTTTAAAGTCATTTTCTTGTCGTTTCTATAAATTAAGATGAGCAAAGTTTTAGTAATTTATTACAAAACTAAGACAAATAAATTAATACTTATTAGTCTCCCACTATTTTATCGAAATCCAATAGCCCTCACCATTGATTTTGGAATATTCGGTTGTCTGTATATTCTAGTGGAAAGGATCCATATTGACCTTTGCATTACCCCAACTAGGGTTGGTCAAACAACTTGAAGGGTTTTAGGTAGGCATTCCAAATGCCAACTGCATTAACTCGCAGCTCCTTGATCCACTGAGTGGACTCTCCAATCCTGAAATCCTTTTATTTTGGATTTCCTCAACCTTTGCATCTTGGTCACACCAAGTCCTATTGTGGCAGTCAACCCTTGATGTGAACCAAGTCAATTCAACTCAAACCCTTAAATTAGAATTCCCCGATAATTGAAAGCACCCCAACTAGGGTTGGTCAAGCACTTTGAACTATGGTTCGATTCTAACCAAGATTATGGAAGTATATACCGACTTAATATTTCTTTTGAGGGATTTTATCCTTATAAGTAAATTGTCATTTTATTATCTTTGATTACATGCTTGTTAATATTAAGTGGGATATACTTAAGTGATTAACCATGTCTAAGATAATATTTACGTATAAGCCGGTTTTATTTTAGTTCCATCTTGCATGCTCGTTTAATTCATTAATTGTGTGATCGTGACAACACACCCACAATAAATAAACCATGCAACTGACAGAAATAAAATAAATGGTATGATCATGATCTTTTTCTATTGTTTAGTTTATCTAGAGGTTGATAAACTAACCCAAGACCTAGGGGAGAAACACCTTGAACCTTTCGGGTTCGTGTTTACAGCTTTCCACCTGTCCACCTTTGTATCTCCTTGAATTGGTTTCACCTTGGCTCCTAACTTGAGCCACCTCCACTAGCTTGGGATCTCCATCCATTACATATGCATTTATCTCACACACAGGTGAGGGGTAAAAGGGGTTTTTACATAAAAGAATCTTTGGGCGCGCAGACCCTACATATTAATGAGGAGATGGCTCGCATGCCAACATATTTAATTTAAATAAATAAATTAAAGGAAACCATTCACATATAAAGGTCTCGGTCTAGCTCATGATCATCCATACATGCAATGATATTTACGCATAAATAAAACTAGCATTCAATTCTTTAATCGTTCTTGTTTAAGATAAATCACGCTCGAATTAATTAATTATCTTTAATTAATCAATCCTTTTATCTTAAACCCTTTTTTGAACTTCCTTGAGATTCTCATCCATCATAATTTTAAACAAATAAATTCATTTAAAATTATCCTTGTACGTAACTTGTACCTTGGAGGCAACCCGGTGAATTCTCGTTCATTACGAAGATGTTAAATTAAACACATATATATATAACACCTATCACATGTTGTGTATCAGCTTTACACCTACACCATGGTACACATCTCAATGGTTTGTATAATATAATAATAAATTTTAATAAATCTGCGTAATTTGGGTGAGTACACGGCGTGTAGTTCCGACTACACGGCGTGTACTTTTCTTCACCATCCATCCGAAGTACACGCCTGGGGACAGGGCGTGTTAATGTACTTCGGAAATTTTCGGAGTACACGGCGTGTTTTGTGGGACACACGCCGTGTAGTTTCCGCGTTACACGGTTTCCAGCCAGGCAAGCCGTGTACAGGGTACACGGCCCAACCCTAACCCGAAGGGACTACACGTCGTGTTCATTGGACCACACGGCGTGTGATCCAGAAACCGTGTGCCACCTGTTTCTGGTCAACACACGGTGTCTTAAATTCTTAGAAAGAATCCAATACACGGACTGATTTGGTGGATCAGTCAATGCATTGAACCTAGACTACACAGCGTGTACTTCCGAATACACGCCGTGTATTCTGGTGTTGTACGGCCAGAAACATTTGGCTCCTCCGGATGAGTTGCTCTATTTTATTTTAATCAAAATAAAAAGAAAAATTTGTTTCTGTGAGGTGAACGAGAAACGAGGGAGGAACAGATCTCGAGATTCAGATTTCCAGAACAATTAAACATGAATTGAAATAAATAAATTATTAAATGCGTAAATTACCAACGAAAAACTAAATAATCATAATCAACAATAGGACAGCTCTGATACTACTTGTAGGTTCCGGGCGCAGCAGAAGCGCGTTGGTGGGTTTGCCCAACTTTAATTTTAGCGTTAAACAACATTCAATCCGAGATCTATCTCGATATAAAACGCCGAATCTTCAGAATGGAATGAAGAACGAAAAAGAAAATAAGAGTCCCAGAACCATTGAGATAGGATCATCATATGTTGGTTATAATTAATTTAATTAATTCACAAGAATTACCTCGGTGGAATTCTTTCTTCGTCGATGTCTCCGATCACGATCCTGTGATCCATTGTTGCATCATAGAATCCAAGTATAGGATTCCTCTAGCGGTGATCCACACGTGCTCCACGTATCTCTGGACGTCGCCGAAAGGATCTTCGGGTGCTAGCGCGGAAGAACCTTCGCTTGCGATGTCCGCCATCGACCGCCTTGATCTGGTGGAGGATCTCTGTAACACCCTGAGATTTTATGACAAATATTTTTTTTGATGTCTTATGTTATACGCAACACCAAAGGAATCTTTCACAGCACACAATACTGACTTGGCTTGCATTACACGCAATCGCGACCTTCCTCGATAGCGTGTGTAGTACGCAATACCGGGTTTCACTAAACAACGATATATTATTATGGACTAGACGTTATGAATAGTATTAACTACATTTTGAATTTTATAACATTATTATTCATCTTACACATTTTCTAAAATATGGTAAGAGAACAAAATAAATTTTTCAGGTAAAATAAGTATTTTTCAAAAAATACAGTTTTGTCGCCTTTTGATGGCGCACCCACATTAAATCTAGTTTTTGACACGTTTATAAGTTCAATTTGACAAAATAAAATTCTTCTTTTGAATCAGGATATAAAAATTTACTTTGGATAATTTTTTGATATTTTTCTGATAACTTTCATATTTTGATGAATAGTAAAAATACGCTAATTTTTAATTAAAAACAACTTTTTCCATTGAGATAATTTATATGGTTAAATTATAATATTGAATGGTTTTAAAGTATAAATAGAATATATTTTTACCATTTAATATAATGTATGTAATTAGCATTAATTTCACATTGAATTCATAGGTAAAAACATTTCAATCTTTGACAATATTTTAACTTCTAAAACCCGTTTTCTTAACAACGGAATTTATTTTAAATTAATTACTGCAACTTATGTGTTTTGAATTTTGAAAAATGGATTCCATATTTGGAATCAGTGGGTCCAAATTATGTTAATAGGCTATTTTTTATTTTTTGGGCATTATGAATAGTAACTACGGTAAATTTTATTTACCATAGTTAAAGGTAAATCGGGTAATTAAGCGTAAATATAAGATTATAAAATTATCCTAACACCTTCCAAAATCCTATTTGATGACTAAAAGTTGACCCATATCACCTAAGGGTCGGATTAGATTCATTTAAAGGACTTTTGTCGATGAAAATAATTTAATTATTATTAAAACCAAAGAATGTGACAACATGTCACTTTCTTAAATCTTATAAGTATAATAATTTTAATTTAATGATAAACTTAATAAAACTTCGAACATGAATAGTCTCCAGAAAGCTAATACAATTATCTACATCATAGAAATTTATTTATAATTTTTAGGGATTAAATAATTATCATTAATTATGACACAATAGTGATGTTGAAATTATTTTATTAATTAAAATATCAAATAAATGGTTTTAAAAATATTAAAATAAATATTATATGAACTATTTAATGTGCTCCACTAATTTTATAGAGACATATGACATTTTATGGATCTATTAAAGCTTTTAGTGTGAACATATCTTCTGTATATATTTTATTTAAATTCAAATAAATGAATAGTGTCAAAATTGACACTATTGTTATTTTATAAAAATAACATATTATAAAATTGTTTAAAAATCACAAAAATATTTAAAATTTATAAATTAAAATTTATATGGTCGAAAATGTCATAAAGTGTCAAATTATGAAAAATTCACAACACATATGTAATTATTTATAATAATTTAAAATTTAGAATATTATTACCACAAATAAAATAAAATTGATAAATAAGGATAAATAAAGTTGATAATGTTTAAAATAAATTCCTAACATGTCTAAATTTTATTGGTTGATGATATTACAACCCTATATCATCTAATCTTCGGATATGAGTCATTTTGGAAGTTTTTAAGTGGGGTTGGGATTTAATATAAACTAATATTTCTTATATTTCCAAAGGTGTCTCTCTCCTCCCTTATAAAAGGGCACCTCCTCCCTCTCCTCTTCACACCAATTTGAGCCTTCAAGCTCGGCCAATCCTTGCTCATTTAACTTCCCCACTTCCCTAGAAACATCCTAGAGGTCTTAGTCTTCTTCAAAGACCAATTGTAGTGCCCTAAGAGGAGGTCTCAAAGAGGCGCTTCAAAGAAGAGGTAATGTCCATTACCGATTCTTTCAACTTTATTTCTTCTTCCACTTCTTCTTCTTTAGTTGTTTCATTATGAATTAATAACATCAGTATCACTCATATACTGATATGTTATTATAAGTATGAAACAACTCTATTTCACCATCTATCCATCCTACGGAAAATGAAATCACTGCGCGTGCGTACGTACGGAATATCGTCTCCACGCCGTGGTGTAATCTATTTTCCATCACCACCTTACTTGGATGGGTATAATGGTGCAAATAAATAACTATATGTGATTATTGTAAAGTGGTATTGATTCTGAAATAGTATACATACACTCCAATACAATTCCACGATCATGGGAACGATATCATCGCTCGTACGTACGTACGGAATACCGTCTCCACGATGTGATGTGATTCGTTCTACATGATCTTCATTGCATAATGAAGATATAAATGAATTGAATGAATGAATATGATATATAGTACACTAATACCATTATGGAAATGAGATATCTATAACCTAAAGAGAATAATAAGAATTTATTCGACAAAACACGCATAAGAACAAAAAGTAATAAACACCTGAATAACAAGTATTAATGAAATATTACTAATAAGATGCTAAGAATATGACCATATATGATATCATAACAATAAGTATGATTCTGGAATAAGTCAATAACATTATTTAAATCAATATACAGGAGGTTCGGACACTTACGAAGCAAATCGGACCTAAGGTAAGGGAAAATCTCACAATCTCATTTTTATCCGAGATTGTTTATACTTCAGAATTTACTGGGGAGTATTTTATCATCCACATCCATGTTTCTTCAATATGTAATATTATTTCCATCCACCTAAAATTTTTTAAATCCAATTTTACCCTTCGGTGAGTTTTTTGTAAAAGATATGAAAGGAATCTTTTGTCGTTTTTCGTACGAGTTACTTTTTTGAATTTTCTGGCCAAAGTACGGGAAGAATGTTTTTTTTAACTTATACGGCATGAATGGATTTTTAGAACATTATTTCCATGAAGCTTCCTTTACAAGTTTTCAAATTTATTTTTAATCAACTTCTTTTAGTTCAAAATTATATGACATGTTAAGAAAGGAAAATGTTTTTGAAGTAGAAAGGATATTTTCCTCAAGAATGGAGTTCAAGTGTTTTATCAAAATTATTTTCCATCTTAGATAATATAGGGTTCTGTTTCTATCCCTATTATTACATTGATTTGATTATGTTGTGATGGAAATATTTTTATGAATTCCTTTATTTTATATGAATTGTTTTATGATGTCACGATGTTTAAGATTCCCATTTTTATTACATGGGTTATGCTATGATGTATGGTTTATGATTTTGTGGCACACATAAGAATGGTATCGTTATGAGATGGGTGGGACCTATATCTCCCTCCAATTCATTGGTTAAAGATTTTATATCTCATGAGATAAACATGGCTGGAACGGCAGATTAAACTGGTTTAGTGAAACAGGACTGAAACGAGGAGTGAACTCGGTTCAGAAATGGACTTTGTCCACTAAGATAGTCTTGGAAATGAGTCTTGACTAATAAGAAATGATTCTCTATGATTATGTGTGCATGCCACAAACTTTCATGTTTTAAGTTATGATTATTGGGATTACATTTCACTACCATGATTTATCCCATGTTATGAAATTATGATCTCTTTTGCAGGGTAAGATTTCCAAAATGTTATGTTCTTATGAATTTGATGTGATTGATATTTCTTTTGTTTACCCTTACTGAGCATTTGAGCTCACCCTTTTGTATGTTTTCTTTCCTCAGGTCAGGAAGAAGGTTATTAAGTAAGATGTGCCAAAAAGGGACTATAGATATGATGAAATAAATGGGAGATAGTGTAGATTCTTTTTGAACCAGTTGTTTATGTTTCCCAGTTTCTAAAGACACTATACTTATACGGTCCTTTCATGGTTTTGTTATATGTTGTAATAAGTATGCTTCAATTTTGAAGTATTAACCATGTATGTAAAGTATGGGTCACTATAGTTGGTATCAGAGGAAATGTATAGTCAACCTTTGGAAACTAGGATGTGAAAGCCTTAGTAAGAAACCTAAGGATATGTCTAAGTATAGAACCCAATCTTAGTGTTTTAGAAATGGCCATGAACAACCTATGATAAGACCTTAAGTGTGAAATTTTATTCTTGATTATGTGGTTTTCCTATTATAATTAGTGTTGCTCGCACTATTCTTCTTGGTTTTAGTCAATGGTTGGAACCCGAAGGAACCATGTTAATGCAGAATGCGACGGGAAATGCAATGATTGTCCCTCTGAGAAACTAAACATTATGGGAGCTGGAATGAAAAATCTTGTAGCCATGCTCACACAACTTTCTCAAGCTATGAATCATGCAGGAATTCCAAATGAGAAAAGGAAGGAGCAACATTCTGTTGAATCCTTCATGAGGCAGCGTCCACCTTCATTCAGCGGGTCTTCTGATCCATTAGTGGCTGAACAATGGATCAGTACCACTGAAAAGATATTTTCAGTTCTTCAATGTTCTGAACATGATAAAGTAATCTTAGCAGTGTATCGTTTGAAAGGTGATGTTGATCAATGGTGGAATCTTATTAAGAATACGAGGCAAAGGGATGAAATTGAGTCCATAGAATGGGACGAGTTCAAGAACTTATTTTTCAATAAGTATTTCCCTCGTATTCTTCGAACAAAGATGGAGAAGGAGTTTCTTGAACTGAAGCAAAAGGATGATGAATCCATTGGTACCTACGGAGCAAATTTTACAAGACTTGAAAGGTACACTTCTGGTATTATTATCCAACCTGAGAGTAAGATCGATCGATTATTTAGTGGCTTAAAACCAAGTCTTCGAAGGGCGTTAGCCATAAGGGATTTCAATAGCTACGAGGAAATTGTTCTATGTGCTCTCAAGGTTGAGATGGGGATTGGTGTAACTCATTAGTCACATGGGTTTGATAAGAAGAGGAAAATGTAATTCAAAGGAAAATCTAAAGACCACACTGAAAAGAAGATGAGTTTTCCATTATTCTCAAAGTGTGGAAAGAAACATGAAGGAAATTGTCTTAAGGGGAAAAGCAAATGTTATAAGTGTGGAAAAGAAGGTCATCGGGCAATTGAATGTCAAAATAATGGGAAGAATATGTCTAATGATGCAAAAAAAGTAAGGGATGCACAGAATGAATCTACTACACTTCAATGTTTCAAGTGCAAGGAGATGGGGCATTATGCCAATCAATGCCCAAATCCAAGGGTTGATGATGATGATCGACGTCAAAAAACTCTTAAGGACAAAGACAAAGGAAAGTCACATGCAATTACTATCGACGATGTGGAGTACGACAACGAAGTGGTGAGAGGTACACTTACCATCCACTCTAAAGTAGCAAATGTTTTATTTGATTCTGGATCCACCCACTCTTTTATTTCTGAAGAATTTTCTACGGGTATCACCGTATTACCTCAACAATTAGATGTTGAGTTAGCTGTGACAACCCCTAATGACACAACAGTCGCATCAAAAGTTTATAATTCTTCTCTGATTGAAGTTTGTGGGAAAGTGCTTCCTGCAAATCTTGTGGTCCTTCCTATAGTGGAATTTGATGTGATTCTTGGCATGGATTGGATTTCTTTATATGGAGCTCATATCAATTGCCAAAGGAGGGAAGTCACATTTCATATTCCAGATCAATCTATAATCGTCTATCGATGCAAGGATGAACATAACCTTCCAGTGGAAATTTCTTCCATCTTATGGGTCTTGATTCCACTAAATGAAGGTTATTTATCTCAAATGGTTGGTGAGAAACTCACGATTAAGAATATGCCCATTGTACGGGAGTTTGACGATGTCTTTCTGGAGGAATTGTCAGGTCTTCCACCAAATCGTGAAGTTGAGTTTTCAATAGAAATCGTACCGGGTGCTTTTCCTATTTCAAAGACACCTTATAGAATGGCCCTAATTGAGTTGCAGGAATTGAAGAAGAAACTCCAAGAGAATCTTGATAAAGGATTCATACGCCCTAGTGCGTCACCTTGGGGAGCACCTGTTCTGTTTGTTAAGAAGAAAGATGGATCAATGAGACTCTACATTGATTATTGATAACTTAACAAGATCACTATCAATAACAAATATCATCTCCCACGCATTGATGACTTATTTGACCAACTTCGTGAAGCTCAATACTTTTCCAAGATTGATCTTCGTTCAGGGTATCATCAATTAAGGGTCAAAAGGGAGGATATACCAAAGACGGCTTTCCGTATAAGGTATGGACACTATGAATTTATAGTGATGCCATTTGGTCTTACTAATGTCTCTGCTATCTTCATGGATCTGATGAATAGAGTCTTTAGAGACTATCTTGATCAGTTTGTGGTAGTCTTTATAGACGATATTCTTGTCTATTCAAAGAGCAAGGAAGAATATGAAGATCACTTGAGAATTATATTGAAGACCCTGAGAAAGGAGAATCTTTATGCCAAATTTACCAAGTGTGAATTTTGGCTTCAAAAAGTTGCATTTTTGGGTCACATAATCTCAAAAGAGGGGATATCTGTGGATCCAGCAAAAACAGAGGTTATCAAAAGATGGTCGAGACCAACAACAGTAACTGAGATTCGAAGTTTTCTTGGTTTGGATGGATATTATCGACGTTTTGTGAAATATTTTTCATTATTATCTAATCCACTCACCAAGTTGACTCGGAAAGGAGTTAAGTTTGTTTGGACGGAGGAATGTGAAGATAATTTTAAGGAGTTGAAAAGAAGGTTATCCAGTGCACCTGTACTCACACTTCCTTGTAGTGGAGAAAGGTTTGTGATCTATAGTGATGCATCCAAGAAGGGGTTGAGGTGTGTTCTTATGAAAAATGATATGGTGATAGCTTATGCCTCACGACAGTTGAAAATCCATGAGCAAAATTACCCAACTCATGATTTGGAGTTAGCTGCGGTAATCTTTGCATTAAAGATTTGGAGGCATTATCTTTATAGAGAAAGGTGTGATATTTATACTGATCATAAAAGTTTAAAGTATATTTTCACACAAAAGGAGATGAATATGCGCCAAAGAAGATGGTTGGAGCTGATTAAGGATTACGACTGCTCAATTCATTACCACCCTGGGAAAGCAAACAAGGTGAAAGATGCATTAAGTCGACAAGACCATGCTAGTTTATCCATGATGAGGATCACAAAAGATCCAATATTTATGGATTTACAAAGGATGGATCTTGGAATTATAATGGAAGGGGAAAATTGTATCTTTTTCAAATGAATGTTCAACCATCTATACATGTGAAGATTAAAGAGGCACAGAAAGAAGATTTAGAGTTACAAAAGAAGGTGAGAAATGTTCCTGAATTCAACCTTGATTGTGATGGGATAATAAAGTTCAGGAATCGGGTTTGTGTTCCTCCCATCCCAAAATTAAAGAAGGAGTTGCTGGATGAGGCTCATAGTTCTTCATTCTCTATTCATCTGGGAAGCACGAAGATGTATAGGGACCTGAAAGAGTACTTCTGGTGGGATGGCATGAAAAGAGATGTTGCTGAATATGTCTCTCGATGCTTGGTTTGTCAGCAAGTTAAAGATGAGAGACAGAAGTCTAAGGGGATGTTACAACCATTACTCATACCAGAATGGAAATGGGAAAACATCACTATGGACTTTGTCATTGGACTTCCTAAAACATCCAAAGGCAATAATGCTATCTGGATCATAGTTGATCGTCTTACAAAGTCTGCACACTTCATTGCTATTAGAGAGGATTTCTATCTAGATCAGCTTTCCAGGATATACGTAAAGGAAGTGGTAAGATTGCATGGAGTACCACTTTCCATTATATCTGATCGGGATCCGAGGTTTACCTCGAAGTTCTGGCGAAGTCTTCATCATACTCTGGATACAGAGTTGAGTTTCAGCACTGCTTATCATCCTCAGACAGACGGTCAGTCTGAGAGGACAATTCAAACTCTAGAAGATATGTTGAGAGTTTGCTCTATAGATTTCAAAGATGGTTGGGATCAACACCTACCTTTGGTGGAATTTTCTTATAATAATAGCTTTCACTCCAGTATTCAGATGGCTCCTTATGAAGCTCTCTATGGAAATAAATGCAGGACTCCAACTTGCTGGGTTGAAGTTGGGGAAAGAAAGCTATTAGGATCTGATCTTGTTGATGAAATGGAAGAAAAGGTCAGATCTATTCAACAACACATAAGAGCATCTCAGAGTCGACAAAAAAGTTATGCCGACAACCGAAGAAAAGACCTAGAGTTTGAAGTGTGTGATAAAGTGTTCTTACAAATATCTCCCTGGAAGAGGGTCATGAGATTTGGAAAGAAGAGAAAGTTGAGCCCAAGATATATCGGTCCTTTTGAAATTCTGGATCGTGTTGGGAAGGTAGCTTACTGATTGGCGCTTCCACCAAATCTCTCTCAAGTTCATGATGTGTTCCATGTATCTCTCCTGAGAAAGTACATACATGATCCTTCACATGTACTCATCTCAGAAGTTGTACCGCTGGAGCAAGATCTTTCTTATGAAGAACAGCCGATAAAGATTCTGGATCGTAGCGAAAAAGTCCTACGGAACAAGACCACTCGCTTGGTGAAAGTTTTATGGAGGAACCACCAATTAGAAGAAGCTACATGGGAACTTGAGGATATGATGAGGGAAAGGTATCCTCATCTGTTTGTAATGAAGTGACGAATTTCGAGGGCGAAATTCATTTTAAGAGGGGTAGAATGTAACACCCTGAGATTTTATGAGAAATTTTTTTTATGTCTTATGTTATACGCAATACCAAAGGAATCTTTCACAGCACACAATATGGATTTGGCTTGCATTACACGCAATCGCGACCTTCCTCGATAGCGTGTGTAGTACGCAATACCGGGTTTCACTAAACAACGATATATTATTATGGACAAGTCGTTATGAATAGTATTAACTACATTTTGAATTTTATAACATTATTATTCATTTTACACATTTTCTAGAATATGGTAAGAGAACAAAATAAATTTTTCAGGTAAAATAAGTATTTTTCAAAAAATGCAGTTTTGCTGCCTTTTGATGGCGCACCCACATTAAATCTAGTTTTTGACACGTTTATAAGTTCAATTTGATAAAATAAAATTCTTCTTTTGAATCAGGATATAAAAATTTACTTTGGATAAATTTTTGATATTTTTCTGATAACTTTCATATTTTGATGAATAGTAAAAATACGCTAATTTTTAATTAAAAACAAATTTTTCCATTGAGATAATTTATATGGTTAAATTATAATATTGAATGGTTTTAAAGTATAAATAGAATATATTTTTACCATTTAATATAATGTATGTCATTAGCATTAATTTCACATTGAATTCATAGGTAAAAACATTTCAATCTTTGACAATGTTTTAACTTCTAAAACCCATTTTCTTAACAACGGGATTTATTTTAAATTAATTACTGCAACTTATGTGTTTTGAATTTTGAAAAATGTATTCCATATTTGGAATCAGTGGGTCCAAATTATGTTAATAGGCTAATTTTTATTTTTTGGACATTATAAATAGTAACTACGGTAAATTTTATTTACCATAGTTAAAGGTAAATCGGGTAATTAAGGGTAAATATAAGATTATAAAATTACCCTAACACCTGTCAAAATCCTATTGGATGACTAAAAGTCGATCCATATCACCTGAGGGTCGGATTAGATTCATTTAATGGACTTTTGTCCATGAAAATAATTTAATTATTATTAAAACCAAAGAATGTGACAACATGTCACTTTCTTAAATCTTATAAGTATAATAATTTTAATTTAGTGATAAACTTAATAAAACTTCGAACATGAATAGTCTCCAGAAAGCTAATACAATTATCTACATCATAGAAATTTATTTAGAAATTTTAGGGATTAAATAATTATCATTAATTATGACACAATAGTGATGTTGAAATTATTTTATTAATTAAAATATCAAATAAATGGTTTTAAAAATATTAAAATAAATATTATATGAACTATTTAATGTGCTTTACTAATTTTATAGATACATATGACATTTTATGGATCTATTAAAGCTTTTAGTTCGAACATATCTTCTGTATATATTTTATTTAAATTCAAATAAATGAATAGTGTCAAAATTGACACTATTGTTATTTTATAAAAATAACATATTATAAAATTGTTTAAAAATCACAAAAATATTTAAAAATTATAAATTAAAATTTATGTGGTCGACAATGTCATAAAGTGTCAAATTATGGAAAATTCACAACACATATGTAATTATTTATAATAATTTAAAATTTAGAATATTATTACCACAAATAAAATTAAATTGATAAATAAGGATAAATCAAGTTGATAATGTTTAAAATAAATTCCTAACATGTCTAAATTTTATTGGTTGATGAGATTACAACCCTATCTCATCTAATCTTCGGATATGAGTCATTTTGGAAGTTTTTAAGTGGGGTTGGGATTTAATATAAACTAATATTTCTTATATTTCCAAAGGTGTTCATCTCCTCTCTTATAAAAGGGCACCTCCTCCCTCTCCTCCTCACACCAATTTGAGCCTTCAAGCTCGGCCAATCCATGCTCATTTCACTTCCCCACTTCCCTAGAAACATCCTAGAGGTCCTGGTCTTCTTCAAAGACCAATTGTAGTGCCCTAAGAGGAGGTCTCAAAGAGGCGCTTCAAAGAAGAGGTAATGTCTGTTACCGATTCTTTCAACTTTATTTCTTCTTCCACTTCTTCTTTAGTTGTTTCATTATGAATTAATAACATCAGTATCACTCATATACTGATATGTTATTATAAGTATGAAACAATCATATTTCACCATCTATCCATCCTACGGAAAACAAAATCATCGCACGTGCGTACGTACGGAATACCGTCTCCACGCCGTGGTGTAATCTATTTTCCATCACCACCTTACTTGGATGGGTATAATGGTGCAAATAAATAACTATATGTGATTATTGTAAAGTGATATTGATTCTGAAATAGTATACATACACTCCAATACAATTCCACGATCATGGGAACGATATCATCGCTCGTGCGTACGTACGGAATACCGTCTCCATGATGTGATGCGATTCGTTCTACATGATCTTCATTTCATAATGATTATATAAATGAATTGAATGAATAAATATGATATATAGTACACTAATACCATTCTGGAAATGAGGTATCTATAACCTAAAGAGAAGAATAAGAATTTATTCGACAAAACACGCATAAGAACAAAAAGTAATAAACACCCGAATAACAAGTAGTAATGAAATATTACTAATAAGAAGCTAAGAATATGACCATATATGATATCATAACAATAAGTATGATTCTGTAATAAGTCAATAACATTATTTAAATTATTATACAGGAGGTTCGGACACTTACGAAGCAAATCGGATCTAAGGTAAGGGAAAATCTCACAATCTCATTTTTATCCGAGATTGTTTATACTTCAGAATTTACTGGGGGAGTATTTTATCATCCACATCCATGTTTCCTCAATATGTAATATTATTTCCATCCACCTAAAATTGTTTAAATCCAATTTTACCCTTCGGTGAGTTTTTGGTAAAAGATATGAAAAGAATCTTTTGTCGTTTTTTGTACGAGGTACTTTTTTGACTTTTCTGGCCAAAGTACAGGAAGAATGTTTTTTTTAACTTATACGGCATGAATGGATTTTTAGAAAATTATTTCCATGAAGCTTCCTTTACAAGTTTTCAAGTTTATTTTTAATCAACTTCTTTTAGTTCAAAATTATATGACATGTTAAGAAAGGAAAATGTTTTTGAAGTAGAAAGTATATTTTCCTCAAGAATGGAGTTCAAGTGTTTTATCAAAATTATTTTCCATCTAAGATAATATAGGGTTCTGTTTCTATCCCTATTATTACATTGATTTGATTATGTTGTGATGGAAATATTTTTATGAATTCATTTATCTTATATGAATTGTTTTATGATGTCATGATGTTTAAGATTCTCATTTTTATTACATGGGTTATGCTATGATGTATGGTTTATGATTTTGTGGCACACATAATAATGGTATCGTTATGAGATGGGTGGGACCTATATCTCCCTCCAATGCATTGGGTAAAGATTTTATATCTCATGAGATAGACATGGCTGTAACGGCAGGTTAAACCGGTTCAGTGAAACAGGACTGAAACGAGGAGTGAACTCGGTTCAGAAATGGACTTTGTCCACTAAGATAGTCTTGGCAATGAGTCTTGACTAATAAGAAATGATTATCTATGATTGTGTGTGTATTCCACAAAGTTTCATGTTTTAAGTTATGATTATTGGGATTACATTTCACTACCATGATTTATCCCATGTTATGAAATTATGATCTCTTTTGCAGGGTAAGATTTCCAAAATGTTATGTTCTTATGAATTTGATGTGATTGATATTTCTTTTGTTTACCCTTACTGAGCATTTGAGCTCACACTTTTGTATGTTTTCTTTCCCCAGGTCAGGAAGAAGGTTATTAAGTAAGATATGCCAAAAAGGGACTATAGATATAATGAAATAAATGGGAGACAGTGTAGATGCTTTTTGAACCAGTTGTTTATGTTTCCCAGTTTCTAAAGACATTATACATATACGGTCCTTTCATGGTTTTGTTATATGTTGTAATAAGTATGCTTCAATTTTGAAGTATTAACCATGTATGTAAAGTATGGGTCTCTATAATCTCGCTCTCGTAACTTGAGGGCGTTCTTGGTGGAAAGGGAATTCTCTCTTGGCTTGAGAGTATTTTTAAATCCGTTGTGCACAACAATGGCTTCTTGAAAAGTGTTGGGGTTGTGAGGATATTTATAATCGGGTTTGAGGTTAATAGAGTTATGACAATAAATAAACGCGTTACGCGTTTTATTTATTTCATTAACTCTTATTGAAACCTCATGTCGAATTATTAATTCCTTGACATGCGCCCACGCTGATTATAATTAATATCATTTAATAAAACAATATTATATCCTCAAAAACCCGACTAGAAAACTACACGACGTGTACTTGTTTTCCATAAAACTACACGGCGTGTATATTTAATATACATGGCGTGTACTTTTATTTTCCATTTTTCACCACCACATTTATTAGACCTTGAGTAATGGCTATTTATTTCTTAAATAAATGTAACTGCATTACTTGCTAATAAATATATTATTTCGCCCACAATATATTCTCTCGAATAACTAGTGTCGAAATAAATGCGATCAGACATCTTTAAATAATTATTAAACCACGGTCGGGAATAATATTTATTTAACTTGTTAAATTAATATTTAACAGAGATACATGGACACACTTAGTGTGTGACCCTCTAGGCCTCTTTCTCAGTGGCATTAGGCGGAGCCTGCCTAAAGTCCAAGGTTAGCGTCTAGCAATACGCCAAGGCACCCATAGAGAAAGAAGTTAACGCCGCAATGATGTGTCACCTCCTACGAACGCTTACCGTGTAATATAATCCCTTTGTCTCGATATCTCTAATCAAGTGGGTCGCATGCTAGTGTCATCAACCCATGTACTCGATTATTCTTTCTTTGACTTCCCGGAATTGAACTCGCTCATACCTTATCATGGCCATGGATTTATTTATGCTATATCAATTCTATCAAAGGGCCTGAGATATCTACTTCCGTTATGGAACAGAAGGAAAAAATCCTTTCTCGCATTATCTATTAATGCAGTATTACTCGTGACGCACCCAACGTATCCTACCTCGCTGCGAACAGTGTGTCGTCACAGTTTTCGTCAATACATCTAAGTGCACGAGTTGTAATACCCATTAATAATAATCTTAAAGTCTAAGGACCAATACACACGTCCGCAGATAGGAACATCCAATGACACTATGAAATGTGGATTTCCTACTGGCGGGTCTCGTTCTCATAATATCCTCTTGTATATTACCAAGGGCGCACACCATGAGAAGGTGCCTCAAAGTTTTATGAGTCATCACCCCTAATGACCTGTATTATTTGTGTCCCTCAAATAATATCATCCGGACATAAAACATATATTCAAGAACAGTGTTATGGCACTTCTGGGTTCTCATCATAGCAGGGATCCGCTATGACCCTTTAATGCAACAGCTATCCTTAGGACATTATCACATGCATTGTCACGCAGAAGAACAATCATTATGTGATAAGGCTTCTATTAATGAATAAAGTACAAAGTAGTTGGTTCTAGACCACCAACTCCAACATCCAGATGGTGTGTTGTTTGACAAGGTTGGAGGGGCTTTATTTACCTATGGAAAACAAATTTCTTAAACCTTGTTCTAGTTTCAGAAATTCCTCTTCAAAAAACCCATCTTTAAAGATGCTAAATCTTTATAAGGTTGACTATCTCCAAGATAATAAAATTCATGTCACAATAATTCCTCTATTAAATCTATACCATAGCTTTGATAGACCCTATGGTCGTCCTGCATTGTACAAGATCAAATAGACCCTCTATTCTGCTAGAGGTCCAAAAGTGCATATTGCAGTTACTACTTTAAAATAGTGCCCGGACCCCTTGAGAATCTATTAATATCCCAACATCTCTTTCTAGGATTAATCGTATTGAATAACATCTACAGCCAATATATCATTTTGATCCTAATATTCTTATAAAAGTCCTTCCAATAAGATGGTAAACCTATTTTACCATTTCAAGAATGGATATCACAAGTTCTTTGATCTCTACGACAACACTGATGGTTCCAAATTTGAAAGTGATGAGGAAAAACCAAAGGAAGAATAAGAATATCTCAGAAATCTCCAAGGGAATAATATGAAGTTGAAGATCCTACTATTGGCCTTTTAGGAGAAACCTCGGGTAAAAATTTTGATTATTATGTTTGTAAACCTGTAAAACCTATGGATAATATTCCAGAGATAAACATGATCCAATTGGGTAGTCTTCATAAGGGTTTCCTTGATCGGCAATTTTGAAAGGAAAAGTCTCATTTGCCTCTAAGGGGCTCTACTAAGACACCATCACCATTTGGTGGTCTTCATAAGGGTTTCCTCAACTGGGATTACAAAAGGGAAAAGTATCCCTCACCTCCACCTGAGGATGATGTTACTACTTCTTCAAACAAACATGAGAGGATGAATCCTATCAGTGAGTTCCTTCTTCTATGAGAAAAACAGATGTATGAAAAGGTGGATTCACCTCCGAAGCCTGGCAGATCCAGATTGGGTTCAAGTCTTCGATTCAGAAGATGAAGACATGTCTATTCTTGGACTCATGATAGAAGAAGAGGAAACTAACAAAGCCCTTATAGATAATTCCACTAGTAGTTATGAGGAAACTCCTCCCATGGAATCTATTTCTCAAATATTGACATCTTTTCCGCAACAACATTCAGAGTCAAATATAATCAGTGTTGTTACTATAACATGCCTAGCAGGCTTCTAAAGACAAAAGACCTCCAAAAGAAGATACATCTTTATGGCTTCATGACACTGAGGATATGTCAATAACAGATCTCATAAATGAACAAGATGGTGACATACTCATAACTTCTCATATTGAAGAACCTGATAATGTTTTGCAATAACAATTTTTCATTAACAAAGTGTTTGATCCACTTGTGGAACCATTAAAAGTTGACCAGGTAAAACATAAAGATACTTCTTTTGGAGAATTACTTGTTGGTCTGGGGAAACTTTGTAAACATATTGAGAAGAATAACAAGTTCCTATGATGTAAATTGAATGTCAATTCTGAAGAAATCCTTGTGTAACAGCAACAGAAGACTGCCCTCTGATAGAGTACTAAAAAAGAAGAAATGAAAAGTGTCAATGAGAAAAGTTCTATGGAGAAGCGATGCATGGAGGACCAAAAGATGCTATAAGGATATTTTCCAATGGAATGTCCAAACCAAGATACAAGTATTAAAATCATCATCCAGTGTTCCCAGCCTGAAGATGGAGGAAAAAAGGGGAGTTTTGTCTTTGACTGTGGAGAAAGTTCAAGATGATCCATCTTTGGTATGTTCTCTCTTATATGAAGTCAATATATTTAGATCGTCCAACAAGCCTAGAAGCCATGAGGAGAGAATTCTAGAAAGGACAATCCAAGATGATTTCAAATATCAAAAATTGGCCTACATAACAAGATATGGGATCTATAACTGTCCAATTCAAGGTATTCCAATACATCCTTCAAGAGTAGATTCTACCAATGTCTTCCTAGTGAAGATCTTGAGTTTTTCAACACGATGGATATTTGACATTTCATAGGAATGGTTTTTGATAGAAAACCTTTGTGTCGATAATTATTTGTTGATGAAGAGACGAGTCTATCCAAATGGTTTTCGATGTTTGGTGATAGAAACTTTTGGGCTAAAGTTAATGATGGAAGACTCTCACCCACAATTGAAGAGGTTATCATTTCATTTTTTTTTATTAATTTTTGATAATCCACCTTTCAAGGGGTGAGATGGAACTCTTACAAGGCTCGTAGGCGTAAGTATTACATAGCTCGTAGGCCTTAGAGGAATTCATTGCTCATAGGCTTCAAACATTACATACAACCCAGACTAACTACTTGGAACTACTCCTTCCCAGCATCTTCATCGTGAAATCAGCTATCCACCTTCGCATGGCTGTTCGGCTAGGCATTTCTGTGCATGCACAGGCTTGTCCCGATGGCAGGTGTCATACCCTCTCATTCTTGCAATCCGTTTAGCTTCTGTTGTGGTGAAAGCTCCTTGATCATCCTCCTTGTAGATTTTGTTCCTTGTAGGTTGTCTGGTTTGCATCTACACTTAAGAAAATGACTTATACAGCATCAGATTTGAGGGATTTATGGATGATGCGAAACAGGTGAGGGTGCAGCTTCAACGGCATTGGTGGAGGTCTAAGGGCGCAGACAGACCAATGATGTCAGTAGCGGGCCAAGATAGTGGCACTGGTATAGGGATCACGCAACGCAAGGGGTGTGGACAGCAGATGTTATCAAACAGGGCAAGGGGGTGTCAGTGGGCCAAGTGGCAGACGACTGGCAGCAGCAAGACATGCGTGCCGGCGGCAACAGGCGATCGAGTGGTTCGATCGGGACATGCAACGGCATGCGCAGTGGACCAACTAGACGTGGACCGTTAACCTAGAGTTATCAGCGTGGACCTATGAGTTTGGGCTTTCAGATCATGTTGTCTACTGGGCCTACAAGCCTACGAGTCCTGGGATACTTCTGCCAAATATAATGAGGGATTTCATTTAATAAAAAGAGAGGATTCCCGCTACCTTTTTTTTACAAAAAAAATAACCTAAATTAAATTATTGATTATGATCACAGAAATTCTCGGAGACGTCAATAATATCACGCTAGATTGGCGGTAGTAAGTCGAGAATAAAAAAAGGAACAGCGGTACAAAATGAAGTGAAGATAATAAATATCAAATTTAATTTCAAAGCTTCACAACAATTACGGGGTAAGGCAGAAAATCAAAGACGCTCCCAAATCCTTACCACCCCACCACCAATGATAGTTTTTCCAATCAGAGCCTTTAATGAAAGAAATTTTCATCCCCGAGGAACGTTCTTTACAAATCCTTGGAAGGCCTTCCCTATCCCAGCGCCAACGGTTTCTGCCACATACCTGGCCTGCACAACAGAGGGCCCCACTAAGCATTTTCAAATTTTTTCCCCAGAAAAAAATTATTACTTTTTAACATGTACCTCCTGGAAGCTGTTCTTCAAATCGACAGCATCTTTGATCCGGCCATCCAAGAACTCCCAGGTATCACGAAAATCTAAAGAAACAAAGAAAACATGTCATTTTCCCATGCACAGAACATAAACAACCAGAAAAGGCAGACAAACCTGGGGAACTATCAGACAGCATGTACACTTCGGTTGCCGAGTATATTCCTCCGAGCACAGTACGATTCAAATACCAATCTATATCAGAGGCATCGTCCCCCACCACATGCCAAATCTCATCAACCACCTTCCCTCGCTGCTTTAAGCTCACAGGAAAATTTGCCGGCTTTGCTTGGATGCTGAGAGCTTGAGGCCACTTTGAGATGTAGGGGCCCTGCATTTCCAAACGAATTCTCACCAGCTTTGACATGCAATCACTGCCCATCATCTGCCTTATCTCTTCGTCCCGCTCCATTCTATCAATAAATTTTTGCAAGCACTCATCCATGAAAAACTATAAAACACAAAAACAAAACGAGGAACAAACATTACCCAGTATGACTTGATGGTCAGATAAAAAAACTCAAGGGAAGGAGGGTGTCTCATTTAAGATGAATGTGATTATTGGAGCAAAATGAAATTATGACAGCCTAACATTATGTAGGTGACTGATGATGCACAAAAAGAAAAGCACTGCTACTAAAGATAAGTCAATTGTGGAAACTGAAACCTTAAGTTATGATAAGACCGGTTCTTTAATCTTTCTGTACAGGCACTCAAATACATACAGTTTTTGTTAGTGGATTCAATTCTGAGGGCCAATAAATGTGATGAAAAGTGAGCTTTGCGCTTTTACATGCTCTAGTCAATGTCAATAGTTCTAGCTAACAACTCAAGTTCCAACAACAGAACTCTTTAATCATCCAACACTTGAAACTCACATTAAGTTTCCCTAAAATAGGAAAGAATGACGAGAAAGGTGAATTTATTTTCTTATTTAAGATCTATACCTGACTGGATGTCAAATTCTGAGTTTGGGATTTTATTTCCCAATCAATGGAGATTTGTGATTAATAAGAGCTTATGATAGGGACTGAACATTGAATTATTTTGCAACATCTATTGCTGCTTGCATTCTCTGTTTACTTCATAAATAAGTGATTCAAGACTGCAGACCCCCCAGAGAGTGGCACATATTCTCTTGTTTATTTGAATATGGTTTACTCAATGTAGCACACACAGTTGTGGAGCCATGCAGCAGGTATTGTCACAGAGCTGTTACAAAAACTGTAGCTGATGGGCTTGCACAACGGGTCCCCTTCAGAAAATTCAGTCGCATTGAGCCAATCTTTGGGTCATCCTCAACTGGGGCCCTTCAAGTCAATCTTTGGATCAAGGGGGCCTTCAGACCACCCCTAGAATGTAAAGGTCATGGGACCAACCTTGAATGCAAGAACTTCGGGCCACCCCTCAAATGTAAAGGTCTTCAGAACACCTTTGAATACAAGATTTTTGGGCCACCCTCATATGACTAAGGCCTTCAGGCCACCCTAAAATGCCAAGGTTTTCTGACTCCTCAAAGGCCTTCAACAAGCCTTTGTTCCAAAAAAAAAAAGTGGTGCTTTGAAACTTGAACATGTCAAGGCCTCGGGAGAGTGGTCTTCTCCAGAGTGGGGGGAGGCTCTTCCTCATCTATCTCTTCTTCCTCTACTTTTCTACTACTGTAATTCCTTCTGAGGATGTCTTATACAGTCAGTTTCTATACAGTGTTACAGTTTGTTCTTTCTTCTCCCTTAATTCTGATGTGTGAACCATTGTTAGGTTAGAGTCCTAACAAATCGGTGCTTTCATTGAAAGGTCCCACCGCTGCAGGATTCGCGTTCGTTGAGAGGGAGAAATCGCAGCTTGTGGAGTCAAGACTGTTGGAGTGTGATCGTTGGAGTGTGCCAACCAAGATGAAAATGGGAGTTGCTACAGGAGCATCGGAACAGGAACAGTTTAGGCAAGCGCAAGTGGCTGAGTTGCAGAAGCTTCAAACATCTATGGAAGTCCTAGCTAGGTAGCAGGCGGAGGATGGGAGGCTGCGCCAAGAGGAGACGAGGCTGCGCCTTGAGGACCTGCAGTACATGCGGGCACGGTTATGTGAATTGGCTAGGCTGTCTGTATAACAACGAATCTCTGGCTCTTGGGAACTTCTAGCTGCGGAAGAATCGAGTGAGAGCGAACTACCAGCTGCACAACAGTGGCAAGAACAAGAGTTTCTGTACACTCGTCGGAGCAACTCCACAGAGCTGTTGCACACCCGTCGGAGTCCGAACAAGTGTGGCAAGGCACACAGAACATCACTTCATCTCCTGCTCTCAGCAACAAAGTAATTGGTTTCACCTTCCCTAGCACGAGTCGAGAAGAGCGAAGCATGGCTGAAGACAATGTAGCTCCTGTAGCTCATTTACCGGGAGACCGTAGGGAAGCGTATGGGGGGGGGGGGGGCATTATGACAGTGTTTCTGTATGTTCAGTGGAGTTGGACGAGGTGGCAGGGCAACCAACTGTCACGGGCTGAGCGTCTCAGCATAGCAGTTCGCCCGTGCGGCACCCCAACCCCCTCCAAGGCGGGCGGGGTTCAGCCGTCCAGCTCTTCATATGTGAGGTTCATTGGTTTCGTCCTGCCATGGACTCATCAGGAGAGCGGCCCCAACTCCCAACCAGTGGTGTCAAAATTGACACACACCATCCTCCTCTTTGTCGGGGCGACTCTCATCTCTTATATAGAGACAAATCAGATGAATCGCAGCTTTGATGTTCTTGTTGGTGTGGGACAGAACCCCCATGATTGGGTCGTGACAGTCTCCCACCACCATTCCATGCACGCCCTCGTGCATGCAGGATCGTGGTCTTCTGTGTGTCTGTGAAATGGTGCTTCCAATTAACCGGCTACCAAGCATGGCCTCAGGGGACGCTCCATTCTTGTCGTTGGCATCAATGGCCCACCCACTCTCCGACCGTGGTCCACCCTCTCTCAGGGTCGAAAACCATCTCCACGAGACCCACCCTTCATAGTGGCGTCTCTGCCTCAGACTTCTCTCGAGCGCGACCTTCTCTGTCGTGTCACCTCCGCAGGACACCCCGAGACTCCGCTCCCACCACCAAGGTCCGTCCGGCAGCATTCTGCAACACCACGAGGCACATTCCCTCTGATACCACTTGTCACGGGCTGAGCGTCTCAGCACAGCAGTTCGTCCGTGCAGCACCCCAACCCCCTCCAAGGCGGGCTGGGTTCAGCCGTCCAGTTCTTCATATGTGAGGTTCACTGGTTTCGTCCTACCATGGACTCATCGGGAGAGTGGTCTCAACTCCCAACTAGTGGTGTCAAGATTGACACACACCATCCTCCTCTTTGTCGGGGCGACTCTCATCTCTTAGATAGGGACAAACCAGATGAACCGCAACTTTGATGTTCTTGTTGGTGTGGGACAGGACCCCCATGATTGGGTCGTGGCACAACCCCTGCACAAGCGATGCATGGGTTTCTGCCACAGGCACTGCAAACGCAGCCATTGGGGACGAAACCTCTTAAGCTTGAGGAGGTTAGGCCGACTGCTCTGGGCAGTGTGGACAGGTTTAATTTGGGTTCGAAACTTGAACAGAATGAAGTAGTGGAACACATTGCGATGGAAGGGATAGCAGTAAGTTTGAGGAGTTTCCATACTGGTCGGGAGAAGTTTAGCAGCGGTGCGCTTGAGGGGCGGAAGGGCTCTAGTAGTTTACGGCCAGAAGTGGGGGCAATATTAGAAGTTGTTGAATCTGTAATGAGTGCACACAAGCTGTCCGGAGGAAGGTCACATGTAGCAAAGGGAAATGTTCTGAATCCGCTGCCATGGGCTTGTCCTGTGCTGAGTCATCAGGGTGTTCTACCCTCTAGCTGAGACAGGGTGACAAATTTTGAACAGGTGATACCTTCCACAGGACGGGGGACTTCGTTATCATTGGTCTATTATTCTGGTTTTACTCCACAGTGTTTCCATTGGAGATTGGACAGGAAAAATCAGATAATAGTTGCTTTGACAAGAATACAGTTTGGTAATATGGATCTTGAAAGTGTAAAGTTTATGGCAAGGGAAATTCTTATCTTGCGCCGTCTTGACCATCCGGCTGTTATCAAGCTAAAAAGCCTAATCACGGCCAAGGTATCATGCAATCTGTGCCTTGTTTTTTAGTGTCTGGAACATGATCTTACAGAACTTGCAGCATGTCCTTGCAACAAGTTCATATTTCTGCGGGTAAAGTGTTACATGCGACAACTCCTTTGTGGGCTCGAGTATTGTCATAGTCACAGTGTTCTGCATCGTATCATAAAGGGGTTTAGTCTCTAATTAACAACAGTGGCATCTTGAAAATTGCTGATTTTGGTTTAAGTAGGCATTTCCAATCGGGATCACAGTTTTTTTTTTTTTTGTACAAAAACTCTAGCCGAACTATACAATTAATGCTCTTCCCAGCATAGCCCGTTCATCTGCGAGTGTACCAGGCCCAGGTATCGAATGCTAACCACAACCCGACTAGGTAAAACCGGTCTCCCCACGCTGCCCTGCACTGTCGAAGCGTTAAATCGCACAGTGGTGAAATTACCTCGGCCGAAACCTTCAACCAGCGGGAATCGAACACTGATCCTGACAGTCACAGCCCTCAACCCTAACCATTGGGCCACCCCCGTGGGGGCATCCGGATCACAGCTTTCCTATGACAAGTTTGGTTGTCACGTTTTGGTATCATCCACCAGAATTTTTACTCAGAGCCTCTTACGATGGAGTTGGGCGAGGTGGCAGGGCAACAAACGCCTGCACAAGCGATGCATGGGTTTCTGCCACAGGCACTGCGAACACAGCCATTGGTGACGAAACCTCTTAAGCTTGAGGAGGTTAGGCCGACTGCTCTGGGCAGTGTGGACAGGTTTAATTTGGGTTCGAAAGTTGAACAGAATGAAGTAGTGGAACACATTGCGATGGAAGGGATAGCGGTAAGTTTTAGGAGTTTCCAGACTGGTCAGGAGAAGTTTAGCAGCGGTGCGCTTGAAGGGCGGAAGGGCTCTAGTTGTTTACGGCCAGAAGTGGTGGAAATATTAGAAGTTGTTGAATCTGTAATGAGTGCACACAAGCTGTCCGGAGGAAGGTCACATGTAGCAAAGGGAAATGTTCTGAGTCCGCTGCCATGGGCTTGTCCTGTGCTGAGTCATCAGGGTGTTCTACCCTCTAGCTGAGACAGGGTGACAAATTTTGAACAGGTGATACCTTCCACAGGACGGGGGACTTCGTTACCATTGGTCTATTATTCTGGTTTTACTCTACAGTGTTTTCATTGGAGATTGGACAGGGAAAATCAGATAATAGTTGCTTTGACAAGAATACAGTTTGGTAATATGGATCTTGAAAGTGTAAAGTTTATGGCAAGAGAAATTCTTATTTTGCGCCGTATTGACCATCCGGCTGTTATCAAGCTAAAAGGCCTAATCACGGCCAAGGTATCATGCAATCTGTGCCTTGTTTTTTAGTGTCTGGAACATGATCTTACAGAACTTGCAGCATGTCCTTGCAACAAGTTCATATTTCCGCGGGTAAAGTGTTACATGCGACAACTCCTTTGTGGGCTCGAGTATTGTCATAGTCACAGTGTTCTGCATCGTGTCATAAAGGGGTTTAGTCTTCTAATTGACAACAGTGGCATCTTGAAAATTGCTGATTTTGGTTTAAGTGGGCATTTCCAATTGGGATCACAGTTTTTTTTTTTTTTTGTACAAAAACTCTCACCGAACTATACAATTAATGCTCTTCCAAGCATAGCCCGTTCCTCTGCGAGTGTACCAGGCCCCAGGTCTCAAATGCTAACCACAACCCGACTAGGTAAAACTGGTCTCCCCACGCTGCCCTGCACTGTCGAGGCGTTAAATCGCACGGTGGTGAAATTACCTCGGCCGAAACCTACAACCAGCGGGAATCGAACACTGGACCTGACGGTCACAGCCCTCAAGCCTAATCACTGGGCCACCCCCGTGGGGGCATCCGGATCACAGCTTTCCTATAACAAGTTTGGTTGTCGCGTTTTGGTATCATCCACCAGAATTTTTACTCAGAGCCTCTTACGATGGAGCTGCTGTGGCTCTATGGAGCGCTGGTGGCATTTTGGGTGAATTTTGCGCTGGTGGCATTTTGGGTGAATTGTGTTCTGGCAAGCCTATTGTTATGAAAAAGTAACAATGCAACAACAGCAGTGAGGGAAAATCAATGTATTCATTCAAATTGAGCAAAATCTATTTGAACTTACAACCACTGTTTTCTGTGGGGAGGGAAAAAGAGGAACGAATTTACAAACGCAGAAAGAAACGTATCTCAGTCGCTGGAGCTCAGAGAGACCACCTCCTGTACTCTTCCCGATTCCAAGTAGAACTTCTAGAGAGAGACCACCTCCCTAGAGCTCTGCAACCAGCAGGACCGCTGAAGAATGTTTTCACATAATGCCACCCAGACCAAGCAGTGACTTATTTATAGGCAGTAACTCCCAGCCCCAAACAGCTTGCCGCATCACCTTATAACAAATGACTCACCTCCTATCCCTCCGTTACCGATAGGTGTGAATAATAGGTGGTTTAGCACTGGCATTGAAATTAACTAAACCAGGTAGGCTCCTCCGGCGGCAATCCTGTCCACCGAATAAGCCGCTCGCCATGAGACCAGCCTGGAACTGCACGGGTCTCCAACAACTCTGCTGGGTGAACCACTGTCCCAAAGCTCCGGGAGAGTAGCCTGCACTGGGAAGTCACCAACATCGCATTTTAATTGCAAAACATGGAACACTGGATGCAAACGTGAAGACTCTGGAAGCAGTAATTTATAGGCAGTTGCCCCCAACCGGGAGAGGACTTTAAACGGTCCATAATATCGAGGAGCAGGCTTGGGACGCAACTTCATTGTCGTGGAAGTTTGCACATTGGGATGGAGTTTAACAAAGATGAACTGTCCGACATTAAAACTCCCACCCCACGAGTACTGATTAGTGAATTTCAACGTCAACTGCTGAGCACAGTGCAAGTTTTGCCAGAGCTGAACTAACATTTCATCACGTTTGACTAATGCTCGAGATACTGCGTCCACCTGAGTCCCCCCCTGTACATAACGAACAGTGGGTGGTTTGCGACAATAGAAAACCTCAAATGGGGACATTTTAGGCGAAGTATAGGTGGCAGTATTGTAACAGTACTCAGCCCATGGTATCCACCAAGCCCGGGTTTGAGCATAGTACCCTCCATCCGGAAGAGCCCTTTCCAAAAATTAATGACAAATAATGGATCACGATCACTGAGGATCAAGTGTGGAATAACATGTTGTCAAACTACCTCCTTGACAAAAAGCTCAGCTACCACCTTGGCCATATATTATGGATGTCTAAGTAACAAAAAGTGAGAATACATTGACAGTCTGTCCACGGCCACCAGAATCACATCGAACCCATGAGACTTTGGTAATCCGGAAATAAAATCCATAGACAATTCATCCCAAACTAACTCCGGAATAGGTAAAGGCTTTAGTGATCCTGCCAGTGACAAAGCTAGGTACTTTTTCCGTTGGCACACCGCACAGGTCCTAACAAAATGCAATATGCTTTGTGCCATTCCCAGCCAATACAGCCCAGAAGCTAACCTTTACAAGTATTGTGATATCCTGCGTGTCCACCTGGAGCTGAAGAATGATAATAGTCTAAAAATTTCGGAATTAGTGACGAATTCTTTGACAATGCTAATAGGCCTTTAAAAAACAGGAGTCCCGCCTGGTAACTGTAACCTGGTAGTGAGTCTGGTTGATGCTGGAGTTAAGTAACAAGTTTGTGTATGTCTCCATCCCGCTGCAATTTGGCCCATAAAACCTCTAAGTCCAGCCAAAGGGGTTCTGAAACCGCTGAACAAAGCAGAGTGGCCTCAGTAGTAACCGAACTATCCCCCCAACATCCTGGATAGAGGATCCGATGCTTGATTTACCATTCCCGGCTTATATATGACCTCAAAATCTAATCCCAACAATTTAGCCTGCCAACTCTGCTGATTGACAGTAGGTGTACACAGGTTTAACAGATGTTTAAGAGCTTCGTGGTCAGTGTAAACCACAAAATGTTTCCCCAACAAATACTGCCACCAATGACTGACCGCTAAAACCAGAGCCATTATTTCTTTCACCAGGAATGATTGGCTTCTGCCAAGGCCTTACTAAAGTATGCTATGGGATGACCCCTCTGCATCAACACAGCCCCAACCCCTGTCCCAAAAGCATCACATTCTATAACAAAAGTCAGCTGGAAATCTGGGAGAGCTAACAAAGGAGCTGTAGTCATGCAACTCTTCAACTCTGCAAATACTAGGACAGCCCTTTCAGTCCAAATGAACCCATTTTTTTAGTCAATTTGGTCAATGGCTGAGCAATCTTCCCGTAGCCTTCAATAAATTTCCTGTAGTAGCCGGTGAGCCCCAAAAAACCCCGGACCCCTTTCACATTCTGCGGAGTAGGCCAACTCACAATACAGTCAATTTTTTTGGGATCCATGGAGACACCAACCCTGGAAATTATATGGCTTAGATATTCAATCGTGGTCTGGGTGAAAAAACACTTCTTATTGGCTCTCAACTGTTCTGCTCGTAGCATCTGGAATACCGTGCTTAAGTGCTCAAGATGCTCTCGCCATGTCCTGCTATAAACTAGGATATCATCAAAAAACACCAACACAAACTTCCTGATGAGCCTTTGATAAATACCGTATCTGCTCACTGTTGGACAGCCTGGAAGCAGGGGACAGCCTGGGAGCAGTTTCTAGAGGGGTATAAATGTCACATTGGGGGGAGGGGGGTAGGCCAGTTGTGCCCACGTGGGGGGGAAGGGAGGCAGTTAAATAGGGAGGGCTGGAGAGAGAATAAGGCAGGATATAGTTTGTTTTGATTCTCGGATGGAACGCTTGGGCGGGTGAGGAGTGGGGCCTTCCAAGTACCCTTTTTCTTCTTCTTCTTCTCTATATTTCTGTTGTTTCTTCTTCTGTTTCCTTTCACCTGTAATTCTGCTACAGTTTACCCTCCTTTTATATACTAAGTAGCCCTCGAGAAAGGGGGCTGTTAAAGCAAAGGTCCTATTATTTGGTCTGACCTGCCGGATATCCTGTTGAGAGGGAAGAGCGCTGCTAGAGGCGATGGCAACACGACTAGATGGAGTGGACCAGCAACTCGGGAGTATCAATGCTATGATTGCATCGATCCGGCTGGAAAGGGAGCAAGCTGAAGTCTGGGAAGCTCTCGTGGCGCAGGTGTTACCTGCACACTGTATTCAACAGGAAGGTGATCGGCCGATGCAGGATACAGCGGAGACAGGCCTGTGTTCGGTTAGAGGCAAGGAAAAGGCGACACACGAGCGGCATGAGAATTGGTCGTTGAGCGCGACAGGACTGGACGTGCTTTTGGCAGCAAATAAGTCTGAAAGCACGAAAGAGCAGACAGCAGTGTGGGGGGGGTCATGACAGCCTAATTTCGGACTGCGGGCACAACAAGCAGAAAATAGCATAGAAGTGACCTCGTTTTCTCCGTCAACCATACTGCCTGAGGAGCTGATGGTTCAAGCAAAATCTTGGAAATCTAAATTCAGATTGAGGCGACGAATGGAAAAAATACAGCTACAGGATGACGCACGCCCATTAGAGGAGGAGACCCCTGTGCACGACAAAGTTGTAATTGGGATGACGATTGTGACTAGCGGCACTACAGATTCCATGCTAGTTGTTCAACGAGTTGTGTTGCCGGTGTTTGTTGGACATGTTCCAACACTCGAACTGAGGACTCAGAGCCGAGGGGGTAGATAGCCTCCATGCCAAGTCAGAAGATCACGATGGGGAAGGACAAGTGGGACCATAAAATGGGGAGGAAAGCCTGGGAGGTGGCATGGGGTGTATATAAAGTGTCACTTGCATTAACAAATAGTATTGTTTCTGAGGCACTTCATGGCAATATATCTCAACATCAAAAGGAGAGAACCTTGAATGGTTTCCGACAAGGAAATTTCCTTGTGCTCCTGCCTCACATGTTGCATCTTGTGGGTTGGATATCCCCAAGGTTGATCTAATTATTCACTATGAGCTGCCCAATGATCCAGTGACATTTGGCCATCACTTTGGCTGTGCGGTCATGCAGGAAAAGTAGGCACTGTAATGCTAATGTTCTCTCAGAGCCAAAGGAAGACTGTTAAATCTCTGGAATATGATGTTTGTTACGAGAGTTCATCAGTGCTCCAGGCATTCAAGATGTTCTGGACTCATCTGCAAAGCAAGTCATTGTGCCTCTTAATGCAGTTCATCTTGATGAATCCTTTCACCCCGACTGTGCAAAATTTGATTGAAGAACATGGAGTCCATTCTCTTGCTGCAAAGCTGGCACAGTTGAGTGGTTTCTCCCAGCCACCTTTAACCCGTTCCCTTAGTAGCCATGAGCAAGGATGGGAGCGACTGGCATGTGATTTGGCTGCTCGTTTTCAGCCTCGAAGTTCTACTGGTGCAGCTGATGAATGTTGGCTGGCATTTATGGATTGGTTGTTGACTTTGGGAGATGTTTTGTGCGGGGGCGAAGGAATGTCCAGGTAGAAAAATGCTGCAACTGACTGGCCTCAGCAATTGTGCTCTAGATACACCTGCATATGGCGTGCAGAATAAAGTAACCCGTTTTAAGAGGGACATGACAACGTCTAAAGATTTGGGAGATATCCGCTCCCTTACCTTGGTGTCCAAGTTTCTGCAGGATATTTGGACATATGGAAGAGGAATTACTCCCAGTATAGACGCAACATTGTGGAACCCCTTAAACATGTTGAAGAGAACAAAAACAAGTCGGCAGAAACAGAGCTATAAGGACCTGATCTTAAACATTACATATTCTAGTGACTTTATACTAAAATTCACTTTCTTTTTCAAAAAATCTTTTAGGTTTAAAGTTTTAGAGAATTAGATCATAACTTTTACATAAAAAACCTATAAAATACAAGGCTGACATTTCTACTCAGTATCCATTTTTCCCATAAAATAAAACATGTTTGCTTTTCATGAAAAATATTCATGACTTTCAACTTGACTTCTTTTCCCTTACTCATCTTAAACCCTGTGGAAAAACATTTTAAAACGTGGGATAAACACAAAAAAACTCAGTAGGGGACATAAAAAGAAAAAAATATGTTAGTCGAGTGAAAAGCATGAAAACACATAAAATACTTACATTTATCACATTATTCTTTGAGCGTATGAAATAAATCATTTCCACATGAAAAACACACATTTTTTGCCCAAAGGAAACTTTTAAAACTCATAGCAAGCATAGATAAAACATGTAGGAAACTGAGGGTATCATTTTCATATCACACTTCAATATGAAATAACCCTCACAATTACACATGGAATAACCATCACGATTATACTTAGAATAACCATCGCAGTATATTCTTATAATCTCTTAAGATAAACCTAATCAGTTAACTATGTCCCATATTGGAATAATCATCGCAATATATTCCTATAATCTCTTAGGATAAATCTAATCAAGCAACACTATCCCTTTACCTAATGCATTGCAGAGCTATAATGGGCTCACCCGCCCTCGGTTTACAACAGAACAACCCGTAAATACAATTAACCGGGTCTAACACTCCCCCTCAAGCTAGAACGGGTATAACTTGGGAGAAGAGTCCCACAAAAAAGAACACACCAAAGAAAAAACAAGACTCTGCACACTCCCCCTCAAACTAGGTCGCTGATGTCGTGGATGCTCAGCTTGGTGCAAAGAGAGTCCAGTCGATCTCCTAGTAGGCCTTTGGTGAAGATGTCGGCAAGCTGATCTGTCGTTGGGATGTAGTTGAAACCGACATGGTGTTGCTCAAGGTGATGACGAAAAAAGTGATAGTCCACCTCGATATACTTCGTGCGTTCATGAAAGATTGGATTGCAAGCAATCTCTGTGGCTGTCTGATTATCACACCAAACATGAGCAGATGTCTGTGGTAGGAAACCAATCTCCTGAAAAAGATGACGAAGCCAAAGAATCTCAATAGTGACGATGGTTATCACTTGATATTCATATTCAGCACTAGATCTAGAGACGACAGTCTGTTTCTTGTTTCACCATGAGATAAGGTTATCTACCAGGAACACGGCAAACCCTGAAGT
The DNA here is from genome assembly GCA_963277665.1 of Viscum album. Classification (NCBI taxonomy): domain Eukaryota; kingdom Viridiplantae; phylum Streptophyta; class Magnoliopsida; order Santalales; family Viscaceae; genus Viscum; species Viscum album. The sequence goes on from OY728151.1 coordinate 2,000,047,553, forward strand.
AGACTTCCGGGTAAGCAATCAGCGTAGTCAGCATCACAGAAGGTCTCAATATTTAGATGATTGTGATCTAAATACTGAAGACCACGGGCAGAGTCTTTCTTGATGTACTCGACAATCCGAATGACAACATCACATTGAGACTTCATCGGATGTTCCATGAATTGGCTAACTTTGCTGACAGTGTATGCAATATTCGGACGAGTCATAATAAGATAATTGAGTTTCCCCACAGGACGATGATACCTCTCTGGGTGAGAATATGGGCCTGTGATATCATATAGAGATTGTTCCCTAGATTCAAGTGGAATATCAACGGTAGTTGCCTGAGACAAGCCAGCATCCTGCAAGATATCCAAAGCATACTTCCGTTGGGAAAGAAAGATGGTGTTCGGAAAACAGGAAACTTCGATGTCAAGGAAGTATGTCAGATGCCCGAGATCTTTGGTCTGAAATTGTTGTTGATGATGCATCTTTAGATGGGCAATGTCATGTGAGTCGCTCTCAGTGATAATGATATCATCAACATAGACAGTCATCAGGATGCAGTCGGAGGACGTCGTGCGGTAAAAAACAGTGTGGTCCTTCATACTCTGAGACAGGCCAAATGTAGTGATAACTGTGCAGAATCTTCCAAACCATGCACGAGAAGACTGCTTGAGTCCATAAAGAGAACGACGAAGCCAGCACACATGAGAATCGGCTCCGGAGGTAAGGAAGTTAGAAGGTTGTTGCAGATATACCTCTTTTTCAAGAAAACCATGTAGAAAGACATTCTTGACATCAAGTTGATGAGAAGGCCAATAATGAACAGCGGCAAGAGAGATGGATAATCAAACATATGTCATCTTCGCAACCGGAGAGAATGTATCAAAATAATCAACACCATAAGTTTGGGCAAAGCCTTTTGCCACAAGTCTGGCTTTCAGGTGACGAAAAGTGTCGTCTGCATTTAGGCGTACCGTATAAATAAATTTGTTGTCGACCGCCTGTTTACCTACCGGAAGGAGGACTAGATCCCAGGTATGATTGTCGTCCAGAGCCTGCAATTCATCTCGCATTGCTTGAAGCCACCTAGGGTGAGATTTGGCTTCGCCAACCGTGCGAGGAATAGATATCGTCTCCAGAGCAAAAAGGCCTATATATGAAAATGTGAAAAGAGGAGTATTCTAACAAGAACGAGTACCTTTCCGCAATGCAATGCACAAATCGTCTGTTGTCGGAGCAGGAGCGTCGGATGAAGATGGGGAGTTGGTGTCATCGGCCTGGACGGGGGACACATTCGATGGGCGACGAGAGTAGACGGTGCCAAAACGATGATCAGCTGTTGGACAGTCATCGATAGTGGTGTCTGGGTGGGAAGAGGGAGGAGAGAATGGAGAGTTATCACCAACGATACATCAGCAAAGATGATATAACGTCGTAAGTCTGGAGAGAAACATTGATATTCGCGCTGAGTGCGGGAATATCCGAGAAAGATGCAACGAAGAGATTTTGGAGAAAATTTTGAAAGGTTGGGACGAGTGTCACATACATAAGAAAGACACTCAAACACACGGAGGGGAAGCGGGTGATGAGAGAGAGAGGAGAATAGAGTCTGAAAAAGAGTCTCCCCCTAAAGGATAGAAGAATGAAGGCGATTTATGAGGTATGTAGCTGTAAAGATAGCATCCCCAAAAATGAAGAGGCACCTGCATCCCCAAAAATGAAGAGGCACCTGCATGTGGAATAAGAGGGCACGAGCAGTCTCCAAAATATGACGATATTCACGCTCGGCCACTCCATTCTACTGAGGTGTATCGGGGTAAAATGTCTAATGAATGATTCTTTTATCCTTGAGAAACTGCTAAAAGGAAGTGGATAAATATTCTCGTCCATTGTCCGCGCGGAGACATTTCATGGAGGTGGAGAACTGAGTATGAATTTCATGATGAAAGGTCTGAAAAGTAGTCCACGCCTCAGAACGATCACGAAGGTAAAATCATGTCATGCGAGAAAAGTCATTAATAAAGGATACATAATATTGATACCCTAACTGACTCGAGACCGTGCAGGGACCCCATAGATTTGAATAGATTAAATCAAAGGGTTTGGAGGCCCTTGTTACCAAACAAGGAATATAAGATATGCGATGTGCATTATCCGAAATTCACTTAAATCACCTGTTTCGGAAGACCGTTGTGTTATTTCAGACATTTGCGCAATCTAATGACTGACATCCTCTAAGCAGGAGGCCTACTCGATATTTTCAGACGCTTGATGCAAAAGTATCTCAATAGCTTTCTCTCTTTGGGTCTGACTTTGGTGGAAGCTGATGCTTCACAAACTTACAGGACTCGCAATGAAAAGAAAATTGCGGACTAAACTGAGGATAAAGCTGATGAAGGGTGGAAACGGGTGGATGTCCCAACCGAGAATGAAGATACAGAGCACGAGCAGAATGTGTCGAGCGGGCTACGGATGTTGGGCCATCGAACATGTACAACCCGTCACGAAGATGACCTCTACCAAATTCCCGATTCGTCGACCGCTCCTGAAACACAACATCAGATGGTGAGAGAATAGCATTGCAGTTGAAATCCTTTGTGATCTTACTGGTGGAGAGAAGATTGAAAGGACTTCGAGGAACATGTGCCATAGAAGGCAAGTGAATACAGGAATTAAAGGAGCGGGTGTCAAATCCCGCAATAGGGGTGGTGGATCCGTCAGCAACGGTAATGGTTGTGGGGCCAATATACTAACGGTGCATAGATAAAATACCTGCATCACCAGTGAGATAATCGAAAGCACCTGAATCAAGCATCCAGGCAAGTGGGCCACTGGTATGAGCAACAAAAGCCGAAGAACCAGATAGCGAAGCAGCCCGATGAGTATGTATAAGTTGAAGCTCATCCATGGAGAGGTCCAAGGTGTGAGGGAGATCAGGAATTGACAAGGAAGCATCGGTGACAACAGTACAAACTTGCCAAGGTGGCTTATTCGGGTGTCCATGAAGAACCCAACACTGATCGATGTGATGGCCGAGCTTGCCACAGTACTGGCATAACAGACGAGTACGGACCTCGCCACGGCCACATCCACGAGTACCTAAAAAACGCCCACTGCCACGACCCAGGAGGGCAGTGGGATCTGTAGTGTGAGTAGGTTGGGAAATTACCCGATGAGCTTTGCCAGGATGGTGATAAACTAATGGAATCTCAAGAGAGGGGTTGGCCACCATCTTTGTGGCAGTTGTTGCATATTCGAGATCAAGACCATGGAGAAGGCTGAATAGACAAAACTAGTCTTATTAGGCCGATGTTGCCTCAGGTGTTTGAGGAAGGGGCATGGAGGGCTTTCCACTCGATGAAATAGGTCGAAAACAGACGATGTTGTTAGCGGATAATGGAAGGGCGATGAAAAACATCCGACACCCGAGTCAGATTATTTGTTTCGGAATACATGAAGGTTAAGGAATCCCAAAGTTCTTTAACCGTGCTTTTGTCGTCCGAGTGACATCTTTAACGGATCGATCTATTGAATTGACAAGCAAAGCGAAAATTTTGCTGTCGGCAAGCTTCCACACCCTATACTTCGGATCTGACTTAGGTGGGGGAAGAGTATCTAGGTGTGAGTCGAGGTTCATGTCAGTGAGAGACATAAGGATCGTCTTCCGCCAGACAGATAAGTTCGTTGAATCAAGGCGCTCATCAGCAAAGTGAGTCGAGGTGGTGATCAACTAAGGAAGGATAGAGGATTCTCCCATTAGGAGAAGAATAGAGAGAGCCTTGCGGGGATAAGAACAACAAGTCATCTAGGAGGCGTAAGCGAATCGCACAGACGAGGTCAGTCGACGGAGCACCGGGAAAGCAGGAGAAGCGGGACCGGACGATGGTCCGTCGGGAGAGCCGCAGAGGAGTCGCGCGGGATGACGACGAGGCGCAGCGGAGGACCCGTCGAAGAGGAGCACGGGACAGCCGCAGGAGAAGTCAGCGTAGAGGCGGGGCTTCTGCATAAGGAGGTCGGCGTATAGGCGGGGCTGTCGCAGGTGCCGTTGCGCTCAGAAAGGGGGTCGCCCGGTACCGTCGTGCACAGGGAGGGGACCGCCTGGTGTTGTCGTGCATAGGGAGGGGGTTGTCGGGTGTCGTCACGCGCAGGAAGGGGGGCCGCCCAGAGTCATCGCGCGCAGGGAGGGGCTTCCGTCAGCTGGAGGCAGACCGTCCGCAAAAGAGGCGTCGAAGACAAAAAGGGCTGACATGGAGGACCGTCTCACCTTATGGGTGAGGGGGGCTGCTTCGCGGGAGGGTCGGCGAGGGCGCAGGGCTAGCAGGGTTGATCGATGGGAGTCACCGGGAAAACCGCAAAGGAGTCAGAGGGTTGCGGGCGGGAGGAGCCGCGGAAGTGAGGAGTCGCAGGCAGGCGGGCCGACATCAGAGAGGAACCGAGCTGGAGGGCCGCAGAGAGAGCAACAGGCACCGTCGGGCGCGCCTGGGCGGAGCGCAATGGATGGGAGGGAGGAAAAAACAAATATTATCGAGAGTCTCCCTTTGATACCATGTAGTTTTGTACAAGTACATACCTCAATGAGAGGTGGAGAGATTCTTTTATAGATAGATGAGACTAATTACAAGTCGGAAGAATCCGATGCGGGACTCAAAAAGACACTTAACCGGTTAAATACAAATAACCGGGTCAAACAATAACATCCAAAAATAAAATGAACCTATTTATTAAATTTGAACCCTCTGATTCCAAATTTGGAATCCATTTCTCAAAATTCAAAACACAAAGTGATGAAATTTAATTTAAAATTAAATCGGCAAAATGCGAGGAAAAACGGTTTTTCAGAATAATGTCTTTTTTAAGTATAAAATGTTTTTGAACTAATTTAAGTATAAAACTCATTTCAAAAACAATAATTGGATTATTTTAAATCAAAAGGAACTAATTATATTTAAAAACGAATACAAAGACTTCTGTAAACACTGAGGAAAATACAATTTTCATTAAAAATCAATATTTTTCATTATTTAGAAAAATTTAAAAATTTCAGACTAATTTTGATACGTTCGTTTCAAAAATGCAGTTTATTTTATCAAATATATTTTCTAAAAGTTCCAGAAATTAATTATATTATGTTTTCACAAAAATCAATGAAAAATCATTTTTGAAGAAAATGTATTTTTGATGAATAAAATGACTACTAAAAATTAAATGCTTATTTCTTAAGCATTATCAATACATTTGTATTTATTAGAACCTTTATATATATTTCATAAAGTACTTAGTCTTATTCATACATGCCAATTTAACGGTTAAAGGTTATAACGTTCATATTTATATAATAATATTTCATAGTTCATTTAAGCTTAATGTTGCGTATCTTGTACGCTATTAAACATAGTCTTTCTTTTTAAAAACGCAGGATATTACATTCTCCCCCCTTTAAGAAATCGCGTCCTAGCAATTTGAACTCGAGCTCGATAACCAGGGGTTTGACTATTTAAAATAGCTTTGTTGAAAACTCACATCGTAAAAAGGTTAATAAAATCTCCTCTTGAAAAGAGAGAAAGGAGAAGAAGAATATTAATGTCCAAATGATGATATAGAGTGATAGAGACCATTGATCACAAAAAAATGAATGGTCTTGAGAAAGTTAACTACCACAAAACTATAACTCGTGTGGAAATGACCATCCATTCATCGGAAAAGAAGGGAATAGAATAACATTTTTGTTTCAAAATCTTTTTCCTAAGTTTGAGGAATTCTTTTACTGTCTAGACTAAGAACATAAGGAAATATACTTGTCAAGAAGAATTTCATCTTTTAATCAATTTCCACCATAAAATCATCTTTCGCTTCGAAAGATGAGTATTCAAGATGAATTTTTCATGTATGAAGCACTAAAATCAACTTTTAACGAATGACATAACTCATTAGAGTAACAATCTATTTCTCCTATATTTATACATTAATCAAAACCAAAATGGTTAGCACAACGTAATATAATTTCCAAAAATGAATAAACCTTCAAACGAAAAAAAAATTACTTTAATCTCAAAAATTCAACAGTAATACTCAAAGTTCAATTTAGATCATTCAATAAATAACTATCTTTAAAATTCCACAAAATATTTAAAGACTAAGATTGAAACCCAAAAATCAGAAGGATTTGATCACGCAATCTTCCAAGATTAATTTAACAATTATCTCCGAATAACATGAATCAGTTTCAATGTCTCATTCCAAAAAGTATATGCCATAATCATATGATCTCCAAGATATGTTAATCATTTCCATAAATAACTTGAATCACCATAAAGCGGCAATAAAATCATATATGATCTCCAAGATATGTTAATCATTTTCATAAATAACCTGAATCACCATAAACCCACAATAAAATCATATATGCTTCTAAAAGAAGATTCAACCTTCATTCCTCAAATAAAATCTCATAGTATTTTATTTACCTTAATCCTATATTACTCTCCAAAATTATAGTGATATTATTCCAAAATAACATTAATCACTTAATCACCAAATCAATTTCCAATCTCATGATTATCTAAACAATAAAACATATGTTCCCAAATTGTAATAACTCATAATTACCTCAAAATCATAGATCATATAAATCTTAAAGGCTATCAATACCTTTAAACTTATGTCCACCAAAAGTAATGACATTCTTCCTCAAATAACCTTTTTCGTATGTTAAACTTAAGGGTCACATGTACCTCAAACATTTATCAAAACTCAATAAATGTATCTCAAAAATTGTCACCTTACCACGCCATTTTTCAAAGATATCAATTTCATCTACCATGTGTTTCCAAATTTTAAAAACAAAACCTACTATAGAAATATTTCATATGATTTGACAGTATAAACTCAATCATGTTTCATACTTGGAACACAAGAAAATTATTCATACCTTAAATCCACACATCAAGGTCTTACTTTATGTTGTTGATACCCCTTTTTATCCTCCAGCATGAAGTTCATATCTCCAAAAAAGAAATAGTAAAGTCCTTGGTTGTATTTCCCATGTCGAATGAGATGCAAAAATTGAGATTTTGAAATCAGATAAGAGACCATGATCCATAGAAATTTTGAAGAAATGAAAAGGTATTGGATAGATCAAATAGTTTCTTGCAGGTGATTTGGATGTTCAAAAAGCTTTCAACTGAACTAGTTTCTTCTGGAGTTAACTCTCCACTCACTACAATCTTTCTTCATATGGCCTTCCGCCCACAATGCCAGCATATGGGACGAACTTCAACTGAACTACTTCGACTTCTACTTCTTCCCTTCCATTTTATGCGACTTTTTTGTGCAATTGAACGCCCTCTACCTTCCACTGTAAGCATTCCCAATAGAAGCCTGGATCTCCTTCCTCAGGATTTCGTTTAGGAGTAGATCTCAAACGTCCAAAGCACAAAGTCACCCTTACCGCTAGAGTTGCCCATTGCGGTAACCATGGCATCCCACGATTCCAGAAGTGATGAAAGCAAATAAAATGTCTGTTGGGTCGGAGAGTGATGGCAAGAGGGGGGGTGAATTGCCTTTTAAAAAAGTTTAACAATTTAAGAAAAAGTTAAAGCGCAGCGGAAATAAAAGAGGCAAGACACAAAATTGATAACGGAGTTCGGCCTAAATCCTAAGCCTACGTCTCCGCTCCCAACTCAACCGTTGAGAGATTTATACGACAGCTTGCTTTTTAATGGTTGTAGCAAGAAACCCACTAGACTTTAAGGCAGCCTAGAAACCTATTACAGCTTGCTTTTTATTGGTTGTAGCAAGAAACCCACTAGCCTTCTTACAGGTGAAGGCTAGCTCACCTATGACTCAAGTCTTTTACAGGGAAGACTTGACTAACCTCTTCACACCTTGAAGGTGGTGTGAAAACCCAAACAAAGGGATGATGAGAGAAAGAAGGGTTTGTATGCACAAACTCAAAATAATGCTCAAAATGATAAAACAATAAAAACCGTAAAGAGGAGAAGTCTTGGGCGCCAATGGATTGATTGGTGATGATGAAGGGCGCTCTCAAGCTTCTATGGTGGTACTCCTTGGTTGTGAAAGTGAGTTGGAGCAGGTGGGGATCCTTGAAGGAATGCGCCGGAGGTTCGCCAAATGATCGAAAAATGTTCCCGTGGGCTACAATATTTTTCCAGGGCTTCCTAGTCCTCTATTTATAGGAGAGGAACACCCAAATGGCCGTTGGGGGTCTTCGGAGCCGTTGGAGAGGCCTTCGGAGCCGTTGGGAGTCAAAAGTACAAGTCTGGTCAAAGCCCAACAGCTAGTTTGACTGGGCACACCGGCTGGTCGGTGGTGTCTCACCAGCTGGCCGGTGGTCCACCGGCTGGCCGGTCCTGAGCCACCGGCTGGCTGGTGACAATACCGGCTGGCCGGAGAGCTCACATCGGCTGACCGGTGGCTCTGGACAGAAACCATTGCTACTGCCAGAGACCACCGGTTGGCCGGTGGGAATCCACCGGTTGGCCGGTAGACGCAGAGAGTCTACTTTCAGTCCTTCTTGGCCCAACTCCTTGGCAACCTTTTGTCTATCAACAAAAACACTTGAAAACAAGTTAGAACAAAATAAGAGTGATTGTGATCATTAAAATCCAAGAGAGAGGGGTACAACAATGTCCACTCTGGATCCGCGAACTTTACATTTACCAATTCCAACTATGAATCATGTTGAAGTAGTTGACATGATCAGTCACCGACTTTCCCTCCCACATTCTCAATTCAAATAGCCTTCACAATAGAAAAAATGTGTTCGTCACAATTAGTTTCTCATACAAATCAGGAAGAGTCTTAATAAGTTCCACAATCGTCTTCATTTCACGGATGATATACGCCACATTCTAGGCCTGTGACATCCGGATCAATCCCAATGCTTTTTTGTTCAGCCTTCCCCATTCTTCCTTTTTCATCGCTTTCGGTTTGACACCCGCCAACAGAAGATCTGAATCCTTCTGCAGTAAACAATCCTCTATCTACATCTTACAGAATTTGAAATTCATCCCATCAAACTTCTCAATCCAAACTTTACACTCATCCAATGTCATCCTTCCGAAAACAATGAAGCTCCTATTGAATCCGAAAAAACGTAAGAGGGGTCGAGAACTACTTAATAGAATTCTCCTTAAAGGTTGAGGGTAGAATGATGCTACTAAACTGAGCTCTAAAACACATTGGTTGAGGTCTAGTTGTACCGAACTCTACAACTGAGCTTTGATATTCGGAACCACCCAAAACGGAAGCACTCTCTGGAGCTTCAAATAAGGAACAAATTTTCAAAACTCCCGATTCGGAACGAACCTGCGTATACAATGTATCCGGAGCTGAAAATGTATCCGGAGCTGAAAAGACAACACACTCCAAGCCACACACCCGAACGCCACCATACACCAAACAAGAACTTCTAAAAGACGACAAAAGAACAAAGCAAAGAACATAAAGGATTAACGTGGTTCGAACTTAGTCCTACTCCGCAAGGGGAACGCTGCAAACTTTTATTGAGAAATGAAATATGATTACAATAACAAACAATATCTCACAAAATGACCAACGCCCATGTATTTATAGACAAAGCTCACAACAACCATCTAGTCAACCGATTTCCACCACCTTCCAATCTTCACGGAGAGCATGCCCATTGGATCTGATCTTCATGGGCATCTCTTCCCTTGGTCAAAGGCAGCCACCGATGCAACTCCATATGAGAGTAACGCTGCAAACTTTTATTGAGAAACGGAAGATGATTACAACAACGAACAATATCTCACAAAATGACCAACGCCCATGTATTTATAGACGAAGCTCACAACAACCATCTAGTCAATCGATTTCCACCACCTTCCAATCTTCACGGAGCGCATGCCCACTGGATCCGATCTTCACGGGCATCTCTTCACTTCGTCAAAGGCATCCACCAATGTAACTCTTTCAGATGAATAGTGCGAGCTCTAAATTCTCAACTCCAGAATAATTTTGTGTGGCTCGTTGGATTAATCTTACGCATCTTTTGAATCTTCTCAGTTACTCTTACACGGGAGTCGGATTACTCTTACGTAGCCCCCACCTTCCGGAGTTTCGTACCCATGTTGTCGTTCTATCTGGTTCAAGACTTTCGTACCGTCGCATCACCAACTCCATCTGGTTTCATTCTGGACTTTCGGAATCACTCCTTCAAGATTTAGCTGAAAAATGGTTCGCACGCCCCAACCAAACCTAACAATAATCATGTCTCAAACTAATATTAATTCTCTGACCCACTTCCAACAACTCCACCAATTACACCTAACCCAACAAACCCCCCCTCAGAGAATTCCAGTATTAAACCCTTGGTCATTTCCCTTACACAGCCCCCACGAATACCTATCACTGCCACCCCTTAAAAATCATTTTGTCCTCAGTCTTCATGAGACAAAATACAGCATCATATTTTTTATTCATTGGCAAAGCAACAACAATTATATTAGCATCAATTCCTCGATGCACTTGAAAATATCCCTCATGATCTATTTGATACAATGATCTCTTGCAAGTACCAGTTATTCCAAATCATTATTCTCCTCGAGCAGCCACATGTACTGTCTCGCTACATCAGTGATACCCCCGCTAGTCATGATCCAATCAAACCACCCCACAAAGCCTGAGAAACGAAGCAGCAGTCATCGTTTCTTCTATAGCAATGACATTAGGAATATGATGAGACTCTTTATGCGAAGGGTCCAGATAAGGACCAACCACTGGCTACTTTATATTTATATAATAAGGGAGCAAAAATACAGAGAAACGGTGGGAGGAGGAAGAGAACCTCAGGTAGGGGACTCGCCCCCAACCTGCCCAAGCCAAAGGCCGATCTGCACTAAGCAGCCCACTAAACTGATAAACTCCTGGATGCTCTCACCTTCACCATCCACCTTTATTTATAACCTCCCTCCATAACCAGCTAAGAATATTCCTCATAATATTCCCTTGGGGCCCACAGCATATTTCATATAATATATAATATTTCTCAGAATATTCCCCCCAACTAACCTCACTTCAAGTGGCATTAGAGACCATGTATGTCACCTGAAGAGAGGTTAGTTAGGAGGAATATTCTGAGGAATATTATATGGAATATGTTGTGGGCCCCAAGGGAATATTCTTAGTTGGTTAGGGAGGAAGGTTATAAATAAAGGTAGATGGTGAAGGTGAGGGCATCCGAGAGTTTATCAGTTTAGTGGGCTGCTTAATACAGATCAGCCTTTGGCTTGGGCAGGTTGAGGGCGAGTCCCCTACCCGAGGTTCTCTTCCTCCACCGTTTCTCTATTCTTCCCCTGTGGCTGCTGTAATTTCTTCCTATCTGTTGTATTTCTGCTCCCTTATTATATAAATATAAAGTAGTCAGTGCTTGGTCCTTATCAATTGGTCCGGCCTGCCGTTGCTCCCTGCTGCCGGAGCTCTCCGTTGTTTCTTCCTTTGCCGCGTCCAGTTTCACAGCCACGTATCCATTACCGTCCAGCAGTGGCGTGCACACCCGAAGGACACTCAGCCCTTCACGATTGACAACAACTCGCTGCTACTGGGATTTCTGCAACCAGTGTGTTTGAATCCCCTTCCGCTGCATCTCCCACCTACAGCGCGGCGCACGATTGTGCCGCTGCGGTTCGTCGACTCCCTCAGACGCGCGACCAGTCACATCTCGTCGTCCACCATAGACGAACCCTGGGGGCGCAGGAGCATCGACTTAGCACAACGTGCGACTCATTTTTCCAACGGCGCTCGACCTTCCGCTCGCGCAAGAGGTGAGCGTACCTGGATATCTCGCTCGACCTTCCACTCGCGCAAGAGGTGAGCATTCCTGGATATCTCGCTCGTGCGGGAAGGGAACGCACTGGTACAGTCGGGCGCACACAAGGTTGACGTTCTGATTCTCTTCCGACTCGCGTCCGAGGAAGGGTGCACCATCGGTATCCGTTCCGGTGTCGCCGCCTCCCGTCGAACCCGAAGGAGACGCGTCCGAGGAGAATGTACACTACCGAATACGCCCCATCATTCCGAAGAGTGCGCTCATCCGCAGCACGTCAGCCCACTGGAGGAAGGCGCGCAGTACCTAGAGTGCGATCGGCCACCGCGCGCAGTCGGTTCTTTCGCTCCAGTTCAAAGGGGTGACCCGCTCTCCGGTTCTTTGGAAAAAGAAAAAATAAATAAATAAATAAAAAGGGGTGGCCTGCTTTTCTGCCTTGGGAGGGGCATGCGGGAACAAAAAAATTGAAAAATAAGGGGCGCCCGACTTTCTGTCAGACAAAAAAAGGAGAAAAAAAGAAAAAGAAACTCTCACTACTGTAGAGGGAGTAAGTCTGTTTTTTTTCTTACCTATGGAAAATCCTAAGTAGGAGATGCAGGAACTCTGGGCTTCACTGGCCTGGGTGACCCACAATCAGGAAAAAAACTTACAGGAGGAGTTTTTAGCGGAATTTTCGACCACACATCCGACGTGAATCTCAAGGGCTGAGGAATATTTCTCGCACAATCAAACGCTGAATCAGATGAAGGTGTCAATGGCACGCCTCTGCATGTCAAATATGTCTGCACTCTGGTTTTTAGTGGCCAAAGGACCTGCTACTACGTTCACTTGGGTGCATCTTAAAGAAGCAATCCTTGAGGATTTTGGAAGCTCCATCACCGAACCCCCTGCAACTACATCCGAGTTCCCGCCGCCGATAACGCAGGTGTGCGCGTCGCACTCCGAGGGGCCTACCGAACATGAGACACACAACCAAAGCAAAGGGTTGGCCGAAAATCCTGACGACTCTCTCCAGCCAATCAGTGATAGACCTCCCGAATATTGAGCTGGACACTTCGAAGTTTGTAATGCTGAAGCACGAGTCGCAGCAGATTGAGTCGGCTCATACATGGACTCTTGTTATTTTACCACTAGTTGTACAGGCCTCGCCCGCAGTGTCGAAATGGGGTCTCCAAGTTCATGAAGGAGGTTCTTCCGTTTTTTTTTACCCCCGCAGTCGGGTGGTACCAGCTGCACTTGCGGCCCCGCTCACGACAAGATCTTCCCACTGGATGGAGGTCAGACATTACGACGAAAGACACTCTCACCTTCGTCTCTCCATCCCTGATCTATGACGGCGGACGATGTGTTTGGGAGATTGTGTGACGAACACCTATCGCACAGGCGCTTTATACAAGACCGCAGCAGTGGATATGGAAGATTGCCTAGCATCACTGTCTACCTACCCTTATCCTCCATTCCTTACAGCACGGATGATTTGAGAGATCGCTTGGCATGCCTACACGATCCACCAACTTGAGGACAAGGTGCTTTTTGGGGACGGTGGCAGTAATAGAGACCATGTATGCCACTTAGAGAGAGTTTAGTTAGGGGGAACATTCCCTTGGGGCCCACGGCATATTCTATATAATATTCCTCATGATATTTCCCCTAACTAGCCTCTCTCCAGGTGGCATACATGGTCTCTATTACTTCCTGATTTCTCAAGTCGTCCTCTCAGTTCAACGTCTGCTAGCAACCACTTGTAGCTCTCTTTCGTTGCCTTTAGAATTGTTCGTCCAGAACTGGTATCATCAAGCATCGGTAGAAAAGAAGACCGGTGTGAGCACCTGAGCAAAAGGAGATGTGGCCAATTGTGTCGCAGCTGCAACAGCTCTCTTACATTCAGCTTCATTCTGGGCGTGTTTCAACTCCTCCTGTATTGCCTCAAGCTTAGGTGTCAAAATACAAAGAGTAAATTTTCAAATCAAGATTCTAGGATTGGTCTCATCAGATTTATGCAAGTCCGAAGACATTTTTGCTACTTCCACAGTCAGTGATTTAAAAGAATTAGACATATCACGTCGAATGAAAAGCCCTTCAGAAGCTCGTGTTTATGCAGCTTCATTCGTTTACTTTTGCTCGTGAAGTCGTTCTGGTTGGCTACCACGCTGCTCTTTTTTTCTCGTCCTGACCAGACCGGTAAACACTCAAACTCTCAAGAGCAGCCTTCCTTCTCATCATTAACTCCATAGTTGAACTTCCAAAACTCTAAAATAACTCTACTTTGAGTTGTGACCAAGTGTGCTCAGGCTTAGTTGCTTTCAACGATAAAAAACAATTTTCAAACGTACCTGACACACAGTCGTGCCCTCGGTAACTTCATCACTTCTGGAGTTTGATGTATCGAAAAATATTTCTCGACTTGGGTGATTCAAGACTCAAGACCTTTTCCAGAAAATACCAGCATCATCATCACCTGCCTGGTCGCCTGCCACTCCTCGCACCAGGACAATCTAGCCAAAATCCCCTAGAGCACCTGCATTTGATTTTCCATGCATTAGGGATTCAAATTGTTGCGCTACGAGTCAGTTGCCACAGCGGCGAGACGTTTTCCACTACCGCATGGACAGAAGCTGATATCCGACAGTGCACCTCTTCCCCTCGAAAGTAATCCGCCATGTTAGACCAATTGATAAAAACCTTGAGCCAACAATCCACCTAAAGTGGACGGCTTGATTTATATTGAAGGGAAAACACTCCAGAATTACAGAGGGGAAGGAGGAGAATCGAGAAGGAAAGTGATGAAACACTCGAGAGTCCCCAGGATCCTCCCGCCCAAGCCCCAACCGAACAAGCCTCACGTTATTCCTTCTTATCCCGTCTCACCAGCCCTACCCCTTATTTAAGGGTCTGGGCCCCTCCCCTAACAAACCCACCCAGTCGTGGGCTTGGGCGGGAGGATCCTAGGAAGAAGGTTATCATAGCCCATTATGTGATGAATGGCTTGGTGATTAGTCTTGACATGTGTTATAGTTTTTATGCTTATGTTTATGCCACACTCTTATGCCGCATCCCGATACCTATGTTATGATTCATGTTTACACCAAAAGCTTTATGCCATGATTTGATGATTTATGATTCATGGATTAATGGGTATGATTCCCCTATGATATGTCATTTCTCTTTGATTATGTTCTCATACTCACATGCTCATCTTATGCTTATAATCTTCAATCGATATCTCGCATGTTTACTCATACTGGACATTTGAACTCACTTTTTTTTTATGTTTCCATTCCCCATGTTATAAAGATGGATATTAAGTATGATATTTTCAAAAAGGGTGTCGCGTGTGAAGATTACTTATGGGAAATGTTGAAGACGTTGAAAAAAAAAGATGGTTATGTGCCTAGTCATCAAAGACGCTAAACTTTAAGTTTTGAGGTACGAATTATTGTGAGATATATTGAATATTCATCTAAAATGATGTAATATACATATATGTTATGTTTGGGTAGCCACAATTGGTATCAAAGCCAATTTGTAAAGTGGTATGAATTGGATAAAGTGGTCATATCCTGATTCCCCTCCCGCTCTCAAGGACTCTCGTATTAGGCTTGTGGTCCTAACACATTTAAACTCCAAAGCATTTCATATCGCCCTCGCAGGCTTCATCTATTGAAAATAATCATGGAGATGATTTGACAATGTGTTGAGTATATGGTCATGGTAAAGGTCTCTATCATAATCTCGTAACTTCTGCATGGCTTGGATTTGTTTCATCACTACCACGTTAATAGGGGTGTCATCTTGATTTGAATTGGGCTCGTTTGGCATAGGTGGCAAATTAGACTCCGGAATGTAAGAGATGGATTAAGTAAGGCTTTGAAGCGTGGACGAGTCGTTATCCCCCCCCCCAAAAGCATTGTTATTGAGTCTTAGGAGAAGTACCCATTGAGGATATGTCAAAGCAATGGAGAACTGCGAATAGCAATTTCGGAGTTCCCCCTTAGTATACTGTGTTCATAGATTTTTAAAGTTGGAAAGAAGGGAGATCACTTCACTTGCTCAAACTGAATAGGAGGAGCCAACATATCGAGCTTGGCCATGTCCTGATCCATCACTTCAGGGGATTCAAATCCATCCTCAAAGTTCAGTGTGTAAAGCCTTTCGGTTGTTAAGAGATAATTGCCGAAAAAGAGGACCGGAAAGATATGGATTAAGTAGTGCGTTGAAGCGTGAACAAGTCACCATTCGAGAGAGTTTAATTCGCCCCCCACAACATTGCGATTGAGTCTTGGCAAAAGCACCCATTGAAGAGTGGGGAACAAATAGCAATTTCAGAGTTCCCCCCTTGAGTATACTGCGTTCCAAGTTTTTCTAAGACAGAAATAAGGGAGATAGCTTCGCTTGTTCAAACTGAATTAGAGGAGCCAGTATTTAAAAACAATTAGCCATCAGTAATTTCAGAGTACCCCCTTTGAATATATTACATTCTAAGTTTTTCAAATATTGGAATAAAGGAAATAACTTCACTTGCTCGAACTGAATCAGATGAGAAAACATTTAAAAATAATGAGGTGTCAATTAATCCCAACTGAACAAAGACAGCGGTTTTTAAAATTTTAAAAATCAAAACCAGGTCGAGACGGCTAATCAATGTATTGGCCATTTTTTAAAATTTATTTTATTTGATTTGCTTTATGCATGTGTGTGTAACTTTTACTAGATGCATTTTTAATACTAGATTAAATATTATTTCTATATATATATATATACACACACATTTAAAAACACCAACCAAGGCCCGCTTTTATAAGGGGGAGCGTTCCTCTTTTATAAAGTTAGGTCCAGTTGCCTCCTTCCGCTTTTTCAAATGTGGAACTCCGCATTGCCCACTTAGAAGAACAAATTATCCAACATGGGCAGGGATTGAAAAATCGTACCTCTACCAATGCGGCTTCTTTCCGAGGAAAAGATCCAACGATAGAAGGCGACACACCCGCGTCTTTTGCACCAGCAATCATAGCTGATTCACTCCATCCTAAGAGCGGCTGGCAAAAAAGGATCGAAATTATTCAAATGTCATTAATGTTGGACCAGTACTCTTTGCACCGCGAAAGATTCAAACTATACCATTTCCGTTTCCTGAATTAATTGATTACAGGTTTTGATATTTTTTCTCAAAAAAAAATCAGAAAAACTGCAATGTCTTGGAATTACAAATCCAAGCAAAAATCCCCAAATAATAACCGAACAGCACTCAAAATATAGACAGATGAGCTTTTCTTACAAAACTCTTCTCCGTATGAGACGGGATACCAAACAAGACGGGCATTTTCATTGATCGATGATTATTTTCTTTCATCTCATTTTCCACTCGAACCAACAAGGAGGGGCGAGGGAACAAATTGTGCGCACAGATCAGAATAAATGATCAAACCACGTGGTGAAGGGAGGCCTGGAGAACCCGTGCCGCCTCGTCTTGATTATTTGTTTTTCTTTCGCCGCTTCCTCTCTCCCCCGATTTCTGACTCCAACTGGGGCGAGAGTCCCCATCCGGCGAAAGTGGCGAGGAAGACGTACACGATGAAGACGATGATGATGTGGAGGATGAACGATTTGAAATAATTTGAGTGCGCTGAAGCAGTCTAGGGCTTGTATTGTCTGAGGGGAGTATGGAACTCGATCGAGTAAAGGAGCGAGGGCCGTCGATGATGTAGGGGAGACAAGTGAGTCGTGGATCTAATACTTTAGTGCACCGGCACTCGACGACCCAAAGCCGCTGAGCCGCCCATCGGAACATCAGGCTCACCCGCCTCTTCTCAGGGTTCCTGGTCGACTGATCGACTAAGTAGCCGAAGGCCGATTAATACGAGGGATGACGGTGAAAATATTTTGTTTAAATATTTGTATGAGCGGTGTTGTATAAATTTACCCGCATATCTCCTGTTTTATAACAGTGTTTTTTTAAAACTTTTTTTTATTAAAAAAAATTGGATGGGGTTTTACATATTTTGAAAAATGGAATGCATGAACTCGTTCGAGCTTCCCTCATTCGGCAAGAAGCGTCAACGAGATTCACACTTCCATGTGGGGATGGCGAGAAACGTGAACCTCGTTTATTCTTTTATGGGGGCGTGGTAGGTAGTGTGAACGTCATTTACGCTTCTTTTGTAAGTAATACAGAGGTTGCTTTAACAGGGTTCACACTTCCCATCACAAAAAAAAACTATAAATGAAGGTCCCCTCTTCATTTACCCTATCTCGATATGATATTTTGCAGTGAAGCTATGTCATCTCTTTCTTAACATGTTAATTTCCAGCTTTCGAGAAGACAAAATTTCTATTTAAGAATTTTAGTTGTCCAATTGTTTTATTTATTTTAGTTGTGTGATTGATTTATTTAAATTGTACCATTGTATGAATGTATGAATCTGTATCGACCCGGACCCGAATAGTCACCCGAATAGTGTTAAACGGGTCGGGTGCTACTACCTTAGGCGCACCTTCCCGAACGTCAAAGACTGTCGACTAGCAGCGAGGGCATAATAGGTATAGTGAGGAAGTTATACCCTCTCAGAGGATAATAATAACGGTACTGATCCTAGCATAACAAGAAAGATGCAACGGAATAAAAGACTCAGCAGACTCGAACCAGACCCGCAGAGCGGAATCACATTCAATCTCAATAAATAGCGGAAACAATAAATATAACAACAGCATGCTGATCACATGTAACTACTACTGAACAATAAAGCATGCATCCAAAGCAGGTCATACATATCTAAATATAACAAGGCGTCAATGGTTAACCAGCTGTAGTTACAACTAGTAAGCAATCTGATACAGAAAAAAAAACAAATAAGAGTAACTCCAGCTAGGTAAGACCTCAAGGTCCATACCATCTCCATGCAACAACTAATACAACCCAGCTCATGAAGTTGACCTCTTTCCTGCACACAAATCCACAAAGTCTGCACGTGTCCCGAAGGCCCGTGCATGGTGTGAGACGAAGCTCAGTAGGATACCACCCAACAGTATGTACCTAATATACGTGTTTAAACAGACATGCATTTATAAGGAAAGCATCAAACAAAACAATGCACAGATAAACACTAACTTCATTGGTGCTTAGCGGACACCATGGAGTGTCACCTGCTTCGGCCAACACCGGAATCCCTGTCATGTAACACGGCACCATGTGCCCCCCTGACACCGTGTGTCTCAAGTATCGACGTCCCGAAGGCACACCCAACAGCAATAACCCGGAGGAACAACGATGTCTGTCCTCAAATAAGTACCGGATGGACAACGATATCTGCCCTCAAACAACGTAACCGGAGGGACAGCGATGTCTGCCCTCAAATAAAAAGTATCCGGAGGGACAACGATATCTGCCATCAAATAATGGCGAGCCTTTGCCCCCAACCTGATAGCCTCAATGCTATCCCCTGAAGGCTCCTCACCTCCCACGTGGCTTCTTACGACAAACACCCCCAACCAATAGTACCTAAACCACAACTAACGGGGGCCTCTACCCACACGAGTGGTCAAAATCACCTCATCACGGAGTATCTCTACGTGCACACTACTCAAAGTCTGGGTGAGCGGTAATCACCAAAATAGTACCCAAGCCACAACGTCTTTGACACCTCGTGTCCCTGCGACCATGTCGCTCAAGTTTGATGGCATCGTCATCCCAGTAACTCAGGTCATGCCCAACCTGACAGTCATCCTACTTCAAACCGACGTCCATGATGCCCAATCTCATGGTCAGAACCACCCAACGTAACATCGGGCCAAGCCCAACCCGTGATCAACATCACTCAAGAATATCTGAGCAATGCCCGACACAACCCAAAGGTCCAGCATATGCAATTTAGCAATTGCATATATAACATATTTAAACAGGCAAAACAAACTAAACAATTGAATTGCACTATGCAAGGTGTTGTCTCATACCGGCACTAAGGTCTTGAATGCCTCTAACAATTTATATCAAGTTCAAAATACTAAACTCAACAGCTTATAACAATATAATTCGAATTAAACCATTTTGGCATCCCCCGACCAAAATGCCCCGATGAGCAACGACCCCTCACCCGGCCTCGCTCAAGCAAAACTGGTAACAGGGCATACCCAAAGGTATCCCATAGGTCAATGATCAATATAATATGCAATATCAGATAAAAATGGGTCCCGCTCAAAATACCTGAAAACGCGCCGAAGGCCGCGTCACCCAAATGACCACAAAAACACAAAAAGAGGTATGCACCACCTACTCGAGACTCGTACGATGCTACTCCTCCGGTAACAACCTCCAATTAGGTCTAAAACGCGGTAGATCTAAAAAAGAATCAAAACCGCTCAAACCCCTATAACTCGTTCTAGAACAGAAATCAAGAAAAACGACTCAGGAGGAATCGAGGCCTTACCAAGGGGGTTCCAATGGATCAATCGGTGTTCGAAACCGACATCGAACGAAGAATCAGGAGAGGAATCAAGGTCTGGCTGGCTTGGTTCGTGAAACCCAGCCAAAATGTGTGTTATGCCTCTAAACGAGGCTAATGCCCGTTTTAACGCAAAAAAAACTACATGACATGTACTTTAGGACTATACACCGTGTATATCATTTAACTGTTCATTTGGCGGCTGGAATTCTGTCGACTTACTTTCCAGAACCCGCCAACACGAGTACACGGCGTGTACCTAGGGGTACACGGTGTGTACTTTGTTTTTCTTCCCTTCCTCGCCGACTTACCCACACACCATGTATTCCTCTCATACATAGCCAGACCACATTACGTGTCCAGGAGGAACCCAGCGTGTACATGGTTAAACGAATCTACCCAGCCAATAGGCCTACATGCCATGTATATCCCTCATACACGACCAGCCTATACGGCGTGTCCAAGGGGGACACGGCGTGTACTTGGTTTCGACAATTCTACCCGGCCAACAGACCTACACGCCATGTACGACCTCCACACGGTCACGGGTACACGACGTGTCTCAAAACTACACACCGTGTAGTAAGAAATTTCTACATGGTCATCACACGACATGTACTCGGCGAGCACACGACCAATCACTCACCTAACATATACACGGTGTGTACTTTAAGTACATGACATGTAGTCTAGAAATTTCCAGAAACTACCCAATTCTCCAGTTTTCTCACGGACAAGTCAAAAATTCAATCAGGGTCAGGATTTTGACCCGTTCTAAAAACCCGGGTTCTTACAATCTCCCCACCTTAATATAGTTCATCCTCAAGCTATCAAACGAAACCCAGAGATGACACCAAACATACCACCCTGATCAAAGTAACCCGGATTTCCCCGGTCTCAAAGGTCCCGACTAAATTCCTCAAGGGGGCTCCCCACCTTAGGAATCGCCTAACCCAGTCTCAACCCAACAAAACTCAAAGCAAACAAGGTTTACTAACCTGTTTCCCGGATGTATAGTCCTTCCGTGACGCATCGTCACTCTTGCACCTCATTGGTGCTCCTGTGTTATTCCCGACACCCAATGTATCCTGCACCGCATCGGTGTCCGCATCCATGAGGTCCTGGTGCCTAACACCTCAAGTAACCCGCATCCTCGATGCCCCGATGCCCAAAGCACCTCAAGTAACCTGCATCCTCGATGCCTTGATGCCCACGACACCTCAATTAACCCACATCCTCGATGCCCCGATGCCCACGACACCTCAAGTAACCCACATCCTCGATACTCCTGATGCTACGCATCTCATACATACATACATACATACATACATACATACATACATACATACATACATACATACATACATACATACATACATATATATATATATATATATATATATCACGCACCAGATATGGTGCCAATCCCACTAACTAGCATCTAGTCAGCCCACATAAATCTTATGCACCACGTGCACTCAAAACAGACATGCCTCTACAGGTCATGCCAAAAAGGAAACATGGAATCACAGCCACACCCGTGGTGTACCTCTAACCGTCGTCGACTCACCAGTCTGCTTAGCCTCTGGAAGCTTCACAACGTGCACCTGGCCTGAAGTACGGTTGTCTGATGTCTGACCTCCCTATGGTGCTTCTCCAGCCACCGGCCACTGGCCCCTCAGCTGGATCCCGCTGTCTCTGTCACGTCCTCCGCGTGCAGCTGAACCTCAGCTACCTTCTCCCGGTACTGAACCTGAACCAACTCCAGATGCCACCATCTGTCCTGGTCCCCGTCTTCCGGCTATCTGAGAAGGCTGCCTGCAAAACCTCTCCAGATGCCCGACCTATCCACATGCCCAAAACTCCTTTGGAGGCCTATCGCACTGAGTCCGAACATGCCATGGTTGTCCACACTGAAAGAAAACCACTAAAGAACTGCTACGAGGTGGTCTAGCTGAGTCCTTGGCCTGACTGCCCTGTTGGAACTCGTCCCGTCCTCACTTCCTGTTGTCTGAACCGTCACTTGAAGCTGTCACCTGACCAACCTGAGGCCTATCCCGCTGTCTGCCCTCTACAATGAGCACCTAATTCACTGCCCCCCAAAAAGAACTCAGCCTGAAGATATTCACCTGGATCTGAATGGCGTGTCGTAAGCCATCCTCGAAGCATCTCACCCTAGTCGCATCATCGCTTACCATACCAAGTGAAAAGCGTGACAGCTCAGTGAAAGTAGCTTCATAGTCTATGACAGACATGTCTCCCTGTTGAAGACCCAAGAACTCCCGAGATCTCTCTACTCTCAGCGTCTCTGGGTAACAGTGCTCAAAGAACCTGTTCTCGAAGTCCTTCCATGCCAGTCCCTCGTGCCTACGAGCCTGAACCTATACATCCCACCAATGCTTCGCCGATCCTCGCAGCATGTACGTTGCCAGCTTGACCCTCCGCCATGGAGGCGTCTCGAGCTGCTCGAAGATCATCTGCATACTCTCTATCCAGTTCTCAGCTGCCTACGGACCACCCTTACCCTGAAAAAGTGGCAGGTGCTGCGATTGGAACTCCCACGTCAGATATGCCATAGATGGCTCTGTACCCTACGCGCCTCTGTCGATCCCCTGCAAGACATGCACTAGGCTAGCTCGAAGATGCTTGTTGAGCCATGGTTCGAAGGCTGCCAAACCTGGTAGTTTTCCTGCCTACATTGGATCCTAAACCCGATCCTGTCCCTGAGCCTGTACCTGCGGCTCCTGCTCTGCCTGCACCGGATTCTGAACCTGATCTTGCACCTACGGCACTGTACCATCTCCCGTCTGACGCTCCATCTGAGTCACCCAAATAGGAACCCGCTGAATACCATAAATGGTCAGATAGCCCATATAATATATATATTCAATGAAAATAAGGAATCAGTAAAAGGCAGTGCATAACTACTACCCTTACTCTCCCCCACTGCAACCCATGTCCCATGGTATCTCGGGATCATGGCCTCCTTACCCGCCCCTATCAGGGCCAAGTATCAAAAGTACCTCGAGCCATGCTCGTCCTGACAACTAGAGTTGTCTCAAACCAACGACCGAGTCTCCCAATCCTGGTGATCAAAATCACCTCAACTAAGTACCTTCCTACTCTCATAAGAGCCAGACCCAAATATCCTGCCACATGAAATTCTACAAATATATATAGCATGACATACACATTGAAACAACAAACAATTCTATCAGGAATTTCACCTATTATCATTTAATGAATACAAAGCATGGAATTTGATTTTATTCACATTGAATTATCACTTCACAAAGCATACGTGCAATTATGAAATTGAAATACCCTAAAAAATGTGCTTATCAAAAGCCAAGAAAACAAGCCTTGTCATACCAGGCCAAGGTTCAATTCTCCCTTACCTCACCGGGTCAAGGGTTACATATTAAAATCAATAACATCACACACCAAGTGAGACACCGAAGTGTAAATCATATAAAATGTAATCTGAGCAAAAACAAACAACAATTCCCACCCATGACAACTTGGTCCATCCCTCGTATCTGGGGCTGCAGGCACCCAAGCACAAGCTAGAAACCTAGTTCCAGTAACAACCTATCTCCAGTCTACCATATCCCAAATAGTAAAACCAGTAGAAATAAAAGATAAGTCTCAATATCATTAGTAGCCAGTAAAATGCTTCCACTAAATCACTGTCAAGAAATCCTCTGATATCACTTTGTAACGACCCGGACCCGAACAACCACCCGAACAATGCTAAATGGGTCGGGTGCTACTACCTTAGGCGCACCTCCCCAAACGCGAAAGGCTGCTGACTAGCAGCGATGGTCTAATAGGTATAGTGGGGAGGCTATACCCTCTCAAAGGATAATAATAACGGTACTGGTCCAAGTATAACAAGAAAGATGCAGCGAAATAAAAGACTCGGCAGACTCGAACAAGACCCGTAGAGCGGAAGCACATTCAATCTCAATAAACAAAAGAAGCAATAAATATAACAACATCAGCGAAAATAAACACAATAGCATGCTGATCACATGTAAGTACTATTGAACAATAAAACATACATCCAAAGTAGGTCATACATATTTGGATATAACAAGGCGCCAATGGCTAACCAACTGTAGTTACAACTAGTAACCATGCTGATACAAAAAATAAAACAAATCAGAGTAACTCCAGCTAGGTAAGACCTCAAGGTCCATACCATATCCATGCAACAACTAATACAACCCAGCTCCTGAAGCTGGCCTCTTTCCTGCACGCAAATCCATAAAGTCTGCACGTGTCCCGAAGGGCCCGTGCAGGGTGTGAGACGAAGCTCAGTAGGATACCACCCAACGGTGTGTACCTAATATATATGTTTAAGTAGACATGCATTTATAAGGAAAGTAGTAAACAGAACAATGCACAAATAAACAATAACTCCACTGGTGCTTAGCGGGCACCATTGAGTGTCACCTACTTCGGCCAACGCCGGAATCTCTGTCATGTAACTCGGCACCATGTGCCCCCCTGACACTGCGTGTCTCAAGTACCAATGTCCTGAAGTCACGCCCAACAGCAGTAACCTGGAGGAACAACAATGTCTATCCTCAAATAAGTACCGGAGGGACAATGATGTCTGTCCTCAAACAACGCAACCGGAGGGACAACGATGTCTGCCCTCAAATAAAAAGTATCCAGAGGGACAACGATATCTGCCCTCAAATAACGGCGAGCCTCTTCCCCCAACCCGATAGACTCAATGTTATCCCCTGAAGGCTCCTCACCTCCCACATGGCTTCCTACGACAAGCACCCCCAACCAATAGTACCTAAACCGAAACTAACGGGGGCCTCTACCCATACGAGTGGTCAAAACCACCTCATCACAGAGTATCTCTGTGTGCACACTAATCAAAGTCCGGATGAGCGGTAATCACCAAAATAGTACCCAAGACACAACGTCTTTGACACCTCGTGTCCCTATGACCATGTCACTCAAGCCTGATGGCATTGCCATCCCAATAACCCGAGTCATGCCCAACCTGACAGTCATCCTACCTTAAACCGACGTCCATGACGCCTAATCCCATGGTCAGAACCACCCAACGTAACACTAGGCCAAGCCCAACCTGTGATCAACATCACCCAAGAATATCTGGGCAATGACTGACACAACCCAAAGGTCCAGTATATGCAATTCAGCAATTGCATATATAACATATTTAAACAGAACACATAAACAGGAAAAACAAACTAAACAGTTGAATTGCACTATGCAAGGTGTTGTCCCATACCAGCACTAAGGTCTTGAATGTCTCTAAAAATTTATATCAAGTTCAAAATACTAAACTCAACAGCTTATAACAATATAATTCAAATTAAACCATTTTGGAATCCCCCAGCCAAAATTCCCCGATGAGCAACGACCCCTCACCCGGCCCCGCTCAAGAAAAACTGGTAACAGGGCATACCCAAAGGTATCCCATAGGTCAATGAAAAATATAATATACAATATCAGATAAAAATGGGTCCCGCTCAAAATACCTGAAAACGTGCTGAAGGCTGCATCACCCAAATGACCACGAAAACAAAAAAAGAGGTATGCACCACCTACCTGAGACTTGTACGATGCTACTTCTCCGGTAACAGCCTCCAATTATGTCTAAAACTCAGTATATCTACAAAAGAATCAAAACCCCTCAAACCCTTATAACTTTTTCTAGAACAGAAATCAAGCAAAATGGCTCAAGAGGAATTGAGGCCTTACCGAGGGGGTTCTAACAGATCAATCGGTGTTTGAAACCGACATCGGATGAAGAATCGGGAGAGG
This sequence comes from Viscum album, assembly GCA_963277665.1. Lineage (NCBI taxonomy): Eukaryota > Viridiplantae > Streptophyta > Magnoliopsida > Santalales > Viscaceae > Viscum > Viscum album. The sequence goes on from OY728151.1 coordinate 2,000,073,593, forward strand.
AATCAAGGTCTAGTCGGCTTGGTTTGTGAAACCCGACCAAAATGTGTGTTCTGCCTCTAAACGAGGCTACTGCCCGTTTTAACACAAAAAAAACTACACGGCGTGTACTTTAGGACTACACGCCGTGTATATCATTTAACTATTCATTTGGCGGCTGGAATTCTACCGACTTACTTTCCAGAACCTTTCGACATGAGTACACGGCGTGTACCTAGGGGTACACAGCGTGTACTTCATTTTTATTTCCTTCCTCGCCGACTTACCCACACGCCATGTATTCCTCTCATACACAACCAGACTACACGACGTGTCCAGGAGTAACATGGCGTTTACATGGTTAAATGAATCTACCTGACCAACAGGCCTACAAGCCATGTATATCCCTCATACACGGTCAACCTACATGGCGTGTCCAAGGGGGACACGATGTGTACTTGGTTTCAATAATTCTACCCGGCCAAGAGGCCTACACGCCATGTATGGCCTCCACACGGTCACGAGTACACGACGTGTCTCAAAACTAAACGCCGTGTAATAAGAAATTTCTACACGATCATCACATGGCATGTACTCGGCGAGCACACGACTAGTCACTCGCCTAACATATACATGGCATGTACTTTAAGTACATGGCGTGTAGTCTGGAAATTTCCAGAAACTGCCCAATTCTCTAGTTTTCTCAGGGACAAGTCAAAAATTCAAACAGGGTCAAGATTTTGACCCGTTCTAAAAAACCAGGTTCATACAGAATCAATCTTATTTATGTGATTTAATTTATTTATGAATTATTGTTTTTTGTATGATTTAATTTATATTAAATGGTTTAGAAAATTTAAATATGGTGTTTGTATAATTTAAATTTTATGTATAAAATAATATAATTTATATTTAGGGAAATATTATTGTTTAGAAAAATGCATATTTTGTAATTTAAATTGTAAATAATTAGATTTGAATATATTTATATGTATATATTGTATTATATAATATATTTACAGTAAAATAAATTTAAAATATAATATTCAATACATAAATAAAGTGAATCGACCTAAATATTTTATAAATTTTTTATTACCAATAATTATTTATTAAAAATATTATTAACTTTGTTAGGATATAATTATATATGTGTGTGTTATATTATTTATCATATTTAAATTTATTTAATGTCATGCATGTCAACACAGCCCGAAGGACTTCGAGGTTTTTATTTATTTTTTGGATAATACCTTTTTTTAACTAGGTTTAAGAAAGAACAATCACATGACCCATAGGCCTATTGGCACAAGTCTCAATACATGACCCAAAACTACTACATAAATTCCATTTAACAACGTCCAAAAAATCTTTTAATGTAATGACCCAAACTTTTTAATAATTTTTGTTTCCTAATTTTTGTGTGTTATTTTATTTTATACTCAACAAAACTATTTCATTTAATGAAATGAATGAGACCGTTGGGTTTCGACGGTTATATGACCATTGATCAATATGATCGTTGGAAACTAAACATTGCGACTGTTGTCTCTAAATACATGTGATCTTGGTTAATTAATACAGAAAGGAGATACGATGGCCTCATCTAGTAGTCTCGGGCCAATCGAAGCCCATCTGACGGAACTTGGGAAGGAGGTAGCACCAATGGGCTTTAGTCTGGACCAAACTCAAGCCGAACTTCACCGTGTGAAGCTGGAACAGAATTGCATTTGGGAGAAGTTCAAGCTTATAGAAATCACTACTTGGGCAATGTTGGCCGAGCCTCCCTCAGATTCTCTCACCTTAGCACACCTTACACTTAGGTCATATGCTGGTGTTATAAGGGGATATGTAATAAGACTGTAGCTACTTTGTGTAATCCTTTGAGATAAATAAAATTGTGATTTCTTCCTATGGTGAAGTTTGTGATTTTTTCAGATGTCCGGATAAAAATAGGATGCATCTTATGGATGAATTTTGAAAAAAAATGATATTTTAAAATATTTATGTAAACTTTAAATAATTAATGATGTGTAAGGATTTTCAAAAAATGGTCTTCTGCAAATGTGTTCAGTAAGAAATTTAGAGTCTAATAAGATCAACTTAATTTTAGGTGAATAGTAAATTATGAATAGTGATTTTATGCTTAGGATTAGTAATGTGACCAAATGGATTAGTAATCTCACTTAAAGAAAGTATTAATATAATTTAGGTACCTTGATTAAGTAACGTGATTCAATAAAATAGGTAAATAACTGTTTCAGAAATTATTAGTTAAGTATTAGTTTTTTTGGGTGAATAATGTTTTTTATATAAAAATTAAATTAAAAATATTTAGAAAATTATTTTTATAAAATTGAGTTCATTTTTGAATTCAGAGCATTGATATTATGTTAAGGTGAATTTTTGGGATTTTTCTGAAAAATTTGAATTTTCGGTGAATAGTGAATTTTCAGTTTAGAGTTTCAGGTGTTTAATGACATCATTAAGGATGTAATAATTATGTAATAATTCTGGTCGACTTATGAATAGTAAGATAAGGTATGAGGTGTCCTAAGTGGCCAATACCATGGGAAAATACCATGGGCAAGCCCATGGTTTTGCCAATACCACTGATGAGGTGTCCCTTGGCCATTAATGCCTTGTCCCCTCACTTCCCCTATAAATACCAAGCCACTCTCTCATCCTTTCCATTCCAAAATCCTCCTCAACGAATTTATGGTCTCCTTACCTCCCAAAGAGTCCTTCCAAGGTTCCCTCAATCCTCCCAAGGTCCCAAACTTCAAGATTTTGAAGTTACTCTTCAAGGTAAGGGATCCTACCTCTCTCTTTCTTTTCAAGTACTCTCTTTTATGTCATTTCTTTTATGCTCCATGTTCTTATGTTGGAGGATGTTATTTTATATTAAACTTACTATAATTTGTATTTTTATATGATGAGAGACCCCCTCTTACTCTCATCAATTAATTTTAAGAATTTTTAAGTGGCGCCGTTAGGCTGCCGAATTTTTATAAGGGATTCTTTCACCCTTCTCATTTTCAAAGTTCTATTTTCATGTCAAGTATTTCAAGTTCATTTTTCTTATATTGGGTTATTATATCTATATAAATCATACCATCCTTTTATTTTCATATTATGATAGATCCTATTTGATCTCATCAATTCATTTTTAGAAGTTTTAAGTGACGCCGTTAGGCTGCCAAATTTTTATAAGAGAAATCTTATTTTTGTATTCCTTTCAAGTTTTTCATTTCATATGGTATGTATTTAAAATTTCATTACCATGTTCTTATATCCTTTATATTCTGTCACTCTACTATTTTATGGATCATTTATGAGTGGGTGACCCATGTCCCCTCTCTTTTCAATGTTTTCTAAAACCCTGTAACATAGCCGTTATGCTGCAGAATTTTCGTCTCAAAATGTCTCTCTCCTTTTCTCAAATTCTTTTATTTTATTAAGTGAATACTCAAAGATCTTTCTTATACAGGGGTATTCACATATATATCAAAATGTTATATTTTAATTCTGGGATTTACATACATGAAACCCGCTTTCCCTTTTCCGTGGGTTTAAAATGACATAAAGACCATGTCTTAGAAGTAGTTTTTGAAACGTTATTATTATGAAATGAAACCCATTTATTTTATGATATACGAGTTATTTATGAAATTTTTGATGATGATATATGTGGCTCACATGATAATAAAGAAAAATTTAAGGGTGCGTCCTGATAGCGCTCCAATGCATTGGGTAAAGACTTAATCTCTAGAGATGACCATTTTTAACGATACCTTGGTGAATAACCTTGGTAATTTTTTAATGACACCTTGGAGATGGACCTTGGTGATACGGAAATGATTTTATAAGTTAAATGTTGTAGACACATCTTCAAGTTATGAAACATGTTATTTTTATTATGAAATTCCTAATGATATCTTTCTCATGCCTTAAAGTTATTTATCATGACTTTATTGATGTATCTCAAGTTCACATGTAAAATGTTTCTCTTGTTTCCCTTACTGGGCCTTCTGCTCACCCTTTCCTTTGATGTATGCTCCCTAGTTATAAGATGCTGTACTGAACTTAGGATGAACAATGAAGAAGCCTTTAAAGTGTTTAAGAAGAATTTTTATGTCATTTTCATGTTTTATGTCCCTGATTTCCAAGACACTAGACTTTAAAGATCCTCTGTTTGTAAAATGTAATGAAAAGTTATGTTATAAAAAGGCAGGAAGTCATAGTTGGTATCAAAGTATCGTTTAGTTATTTATGGAAATTAGGCTATGAAAACTTTAGGAAGAACCCTATAGGAAAGTTTAAATATAGGAAAAAACTTCCTGGTATTTTGGTGAGTATTGAGTAAGTGATTACCAAACAAATAAATCCATGTCTGGATACGAGCAGGTAGAGGAGGCTCTGACACAAATTTACATAGGGGTAAAACCCCAAAACACCATTTTGAGCTAGACTCGAACAGGAACTGGTTCACGACAACGGGCATTGCTGCACTCTTGGTTACAACACTCTTGGGGGATATGTTTGGTTAATCGAAAGCTTTTTATGAATCATTATGAAGGAATTATAGAGAAATATAATTGTTTAAGCATGAAGTTGTAAGACGTAGAATCCTTTATAGTTAAAAGATTCATAAATGAAACAATTTTCTCACTAAGATTTTATTTTTTTAGAAAATGGCGGCCAATAGGAGGAACCATGCAAATGGTGACCGCAATGGACCATGCGCTGACGGCCCTCCGATGGAAGCCGGAATGGAAACATTCGTTCGAATGATGAACCAACTGACTCAAGTTATGAGTAATAACTTGAATCAAGCTGAGAGGCCGATCTCACCATGAAGGGAACAACATTATTTTGAGTCCTTTATATGCCAACGACCACCAACCTTCAGTGGATCTACTGACCCATTGGTTGTGGAACAATGGATAAGCTCCATTGAAAAGATCTTTTCTGTACTTCATTGTTCGGAACAATAAAAATTCACCCTTTTTGTTTACCGCCTAGAGGGAGAAGCTGATCAGTGGTGGTCACTGATCAAAAAAACGAAGCCAAGAGAAGAGATGGAAGCTATGGAGTGGGAAGAGTTCAGGGGAATATTCTTCAATAAGTATTTCCCTTATTCAATGAGAATGAGAATGGAGAAAGAATTTCTCAAGCTGAAGCATAAGGAGAATGAATCTTTTGGAATCTACGAGATGAACTTCACAAGTCTTTCCCGTTATACCTCAATCTTTGTCATGGACCTTAATGGGAAGGTTGATAGATTCTTTGGTAGACTACGACCTCATCTGTGGAAGAATCTAGCCAACAGGGACTCTGATAGCTATGAAGAAATAGTTTGAAGTTCTATGAAAGTCGAACTGGAGTTTGGTGAGACACAGTGGTCTCAAAAATCTAATGAGAAGAAGAGGGATCTAGAACCAAGCCTGGGAAGAAGCTTTGGTCAGGAAAGAGGTGGAAAGAAAATGCAACTTGCCACATGCAATAAATGTGGGAAGAAGCATTCAGGGCACTGCTTGATTAGAAGTGTAAAGTGCTACAAGTGTGGAAGAGAAGGCCATATTACTCATAATTATCATAGTGAGGTGAAGCCTCAACTCCCCAACACTAACTACAAAGGAAATATGGTTCTGAACCTACCTGAAGTCCAATGCTTCAAGTGTGGACAGCTTGGGAACTTTGCTAATCACTGTCCAAATCCGAGGGCAGTGGAGGGGAATCACCATCAACCTCAACAAAGGCCAAGGGAGCAAGGTTGTGCTTTTTCTATCACAAAAACTGAAGTTGAAGCTCCGAATGGTGTGGTAGCAGGTACTCTTTTTGTCCTCTCTAAACTAGCAAGTACTTTTTTTGATTCTGGTTCTACCCATTCCTTTATTTCCTCTAAGTTTGCAAAGAATATAGAATCAATCCCTGAACTACTAGAGGTAGAGTTGTCAGTCAAGACTCCAAGTGGGATTATCCATGCATCAATAGTGTTTAGAGACTCTAGTGTTTACTTTAGTGAGAACAATCTTATCGCAAATCTATTAGTCATTCCCATGATGGAATTCGATGTTATACTAGGGATGGACTGACTCTCAAAGTATAATGCTAAGATCAAATGCAGAAGTAAGGAAATATCAGTAGTCTTGAATGAACGACCTATAATTATCTTCTAAGGAGAGATATCCAGACCTAATCTTTGTCTAGAGGCACCTCATATAGCCTTCTTTATGGAGTTAATCAGTGAGGATGAAGAAGTAAAAGGGAGTATACAAATAGAAGATGTCTTGATTGTTCAGGAATACATTGATGTATTTCCGGAGGAGTTGCCTGGACCTCCCCTAGAAATAGAGGTAGATTTCTCCATCGAACTCGTACCTGGATCTCATTCGATATCAAAGACCTCGTATAGGATGGCAAATGTGGAGCTGGAGGAATTAAAGAAACAAATCCAAGATCTTTTGGAGAAAGGGTTTATCCGACCAAGTGTGTCTCCTTGGGGATCACCAGTTCTCTTTGTGAAGAAGAAGGATGGATTGATGCGGCTATGCATTGATTATAGAGAACTGAATGGGATCACAGTGAAGAACAAATACCCTCTTCCAAGAATTGATGACTTATTTGACCAACTTCGTGGGGCTCAATTCTTCTCTAAGACTGATCTTCGATCTGGTTATCATCAATTGAGGGTGAAGAAAGAAGATATTCCAAAAACTACCTTCCGATCAAGATATGAGAATTATGAGTTTACTGTTATGCCCTTCGTCTTGACTAATTCTCCTGATATTTTCATGGATTTGATTAATAGAGTCTTTAAGGACTACCTTGATAACTTTGTGGTAGTTTTTATTGATGATATTTTGATATATTAAAAAAATTCTTGAGGAGCATGAAGATCATCTGAGGGTTGTTTTGCAAACTCTGTGGAAGGAGAGGCTCTTTGGAAAGTTCATCAAGTGTGAGTTTTTGTTACAACAAGTGGCTTTCTCGGGGCACATCGTAACCAATGAAGGAATCCCGTTTGACCCTGCAAATACAATGGTTGTGGAGGAGTGGCCTCAACCCACAACAGTAACTGAGATTCATAGTTTCCTTGGTTTAGAAGGATATTATAGGAGGTTTGTGAAAAACTGTTCACGACTTTCTAATCTACTAACCAAGTTGACTCGAAAAGGGGTTAAGTTCATCCAGACAAAGGAATGCGAGGAAAGTTTCCAAGAGCTGAAGAATAGATTGGTTACTGCACCTGTGTTAACACTAACCTCTATCAGAGAAGGATTAATTATTTTTAGCGATGCATCTCTAAAAGGGATTGGGTGTGTCCTCATGCAAAATGAAAAGGTCATTGATTATGCATCTTGACAGTTGAAGATTCATGAGCAGAATTATCCTACGCATGATCTAGAGTTGGCGGCAGTTGTTTTTTCTCTAAAGATATGGAGGCACTATCTTTATGGGGAGAAATGTGATATATACACCGACCACCAAAGTTTAAAGTATATTTTCACACAGAAAGAATTGAACATGAGACAAAGGAGATGGCTGTAGCTTATTAAAGATTATGATTGTTCAATTCATTATCACCCTAGAAGAGAAAACAAAGTCGCGAATGCATTAAGCAGAAAAGACCCTATTGTTCTGGCAATAATGAGGATCCTAGGAGATCCCTTGATTAAGGATCTAGTAAAACTGGACATGGGAATTGTAAGGGAAGGGACATCATCAACCCTATCTCAAATGATTTCTCAACCTTCATTACTAGAGAAGATCAAGAAGGATAAAAAAGAAGATCTTTTGTTACAGGATAAGTTTGAGGCTGTGAAGTATGGGAAGTTTCCTGATTTCAATATTGATCAAGAAGGTGTATTGAAATTTTGTACAAGAATATGTGTTTCATCTATTCCGGAGATAAAGAAAGAACTGATGGATGAAGCTCATAGATCTACTTTCTCTATACATCCGGGAAGCACTAAAATGTATAGAGACCTTCGTGATCATTATTGGTGGGATAACATGAAGAGGGAGATTTCTGATTACACTACAAGGTGTCTGGTGTGTCAACACGTAAAGGAAGAACGACAACTTCTTGAGGGGGTATTACAATCGCTACCCATACCAGCATGGAAGTGGGATAATATCACTATGGACTTTGTCACTGGTCTCCTGAAAACATCCAAAGGGAACAATGTGATATGGGTTATAGTGGACCATCTCACCAAGACTGCCCATTTTATCTCTATTAGGGAAGATTTATCTCTTGATCAACTTACCGGGATTTACGTGAAGGAAGTGGTAAGGCTGCATGGAGTTCCACTTTCTATCGTATCTGATCATGATCCAAGGTTCACATCAAAATTCTGGAGAAGTCTTCAACATGCTCTGAGCACTGAATTGAATTTCAGTACGGCCTATCACCCCCAAACTGATGACCAATCTGAAAGGACTATTCAAACACTCGAGGACATGTTGAGAACGTGCTCAATGGAATTTAAAGGTGGATGTGATTAACATCTCCCTTTAGTTGAGTTCTCTTACAACAACAACTTCCACTCGAGCATTCAAATGGAACCCTATGAAGCTCTATATGGGAAGCGATGTAGAACTCCTACTTGTTGGGATGAAGCTGGTGAGAGAAAGATTCTTGGGAATGATCTTGTGCAAGAGATGACAGAAAATGTTCATGCCATCCAACAACACATAAAGGCTGCTCAGAGTCAGCAGAAGAGCTATGCTGACAACTATCAAAGGGACTTGGAGTTTGGTGTTGGCGACAAATTCTTCCTTTGAATTTCTCCATGGAAGAGAGTCATGCAGTTTGGGAAGAAAGGGAAGCTCATCCCTAGTTACATTGTCCCCCTATGAAATCCTTGATCGCATAGGAGCAGTGGCCTATCATCTAGCACTTCCACCGAACCTAGATCAAGTTCATGATGTCTTCCACGTATCCCTTTTGAGGAAGTACATACCTGACCCTTCACATGTACTAAAACCAGAGGTGGTACAACTAGAACAAGGCATCTCTTATGAGGAGCAGCCGGTGAAGATATTGGATCGTAGAGACAAGGTTCTATGAAAAAAGACTACCCACCTTGTTAAGGTGTTACGGAGGAACCACAAATATGAAGAAGCCATGTGGGAACCAGAGGAGTCTATGAGGTAGAAGTACCCACACTTGTTCTCCTCTGAGGGTACGAGTTTAAATTTCGGGGAAAAAATTTCTTAAGGGAGGAAGAATGTAACGACCCAAACTTTTTAATAATTTTAGTTTCCTAATTTTTGTGTGTTATTTTATTTTATACTCAACAAAACTATTTCATTTAATTAAATGAATGAGACCGTTGGGTTTCGACGGTTATATGACCGTTGGTCAATATGACCGTTGGCCAATATGACCATTGGAAACTAAACGTTGTGACTGTTGTCTCTAAATACAAGTGATCTTGGTTAATTAATACATAAAGGAGATACGATGGCCTCATCCAGTAGTCTCGGGCCGATCGAAGCCCATCTGACAGAATTTGGGAAGGAGGTAGCACCAATGAGATTTTCTCTGGACCAAACCCAAGATGAACTTCACCGTGTAAAGCTGGAATGGAATCGCCTTCAGAAGAAGTTCAAGCTTATAGAAATCACTACTCGGGAAATGTTAGTTGAGCCTCCCTCAAATTCTCTCACCTTAGCACACATTACACTTAGGTCATATGCTGGTGTTATAAGGGTCTATGTAACAAGACCGTAGCTACTTTGTGTAATCCTTTGAGATAAATAAAATTTTGATTTCTTCCTATGGTGAAGTTTGTGATTTTTTCAGATGTCCGGATAAAAATAGGATGTATCTTATGGATGAATTTTGAAAAAAAGGATATTTTAAAATATTTATGTAAACCTTAAATAATTAATGATGTGTAAGGATTTTCAAAAAATGGTCTTCTGAAAATGTGTTCAGTAATAAATTTAGAGTCTAATAAGATTAACTTAATTTTTGGTGAATAGTAAATTATGAATAGTGATTTTACACTTAGGATTAGTAATGTGAAAAAATGGATTAGTAATCTCACTTAAAGAAAGTATTAATATAATTTAGGCACCTTGATTAAGTAATGTGATTCAATAAAATAGGTAAATAACTGTTTCAGAAATTATTAGTTGAGTATTAGTTTTTTTGGGTGAATAGTGTTTTTTTAATATAAAAATTAAATTAAAAATATTTAAAAAAATATTTTTATAAAATGGTGTTCATTTTTGAATTCAGAACATCTATATTATGTTAAGGTGAATTTTTGAGATTTTTCTGAAAAAGTTGAATTTTCGGTGAATAGTGAATTTTCAGTTTAGAGTTTTGGGTGTTTAATGACATCATTAAGGATGTAATAATTATGTAATAATTCTGGTCGACTTATGAATATTAATATAAGGTATGAGGTGTCCCAGGTGGCCAATACCATGGGAAAATACCATGGTCAAGCCCATGGTTTTTCCAATACCATCGATGAGGTGTCCCTTGGCCATTAATGCCTTATCCCCTCACTTCCCCTATAAATACCAAGACACTCTCTCATCTTTTCCATTAAAAAATACTCCTCAACGAATTTATAGTCTCCTTACCTCCCAAGGAGTCCTCCCAAGGTGCCCTCAAGCCTCCCAAGGTCCCAAACTTTAAGATTTTGAAGTTACTCTTCAAGGTAAGGGATCCTACCTCTCTCTTTCTTTTCAAGTACTCTCTTTTATGTCATTTATTTTATGCTCCATGTTCTTATATTGGAGGATGTTATTTTATATTAAAATTACTGTAATTTTTATTTTCATATTATGAGATACCCCCTCTTACTCTCGTCAATTAATTTTAAGAATTTTTAAGCGGCGTCGTTAGGCTGCCAAATTTTTATAAGGGATTCTTTCACCCTTCTCATTTTCAAAGTTCTATTTTCATGTCAAGTATTTCAAGTTACTTTTTCTTATTTTGGGTTATGATATATATATATATCCATCATACTTTCCTTTTATGTTCATATGATGAGATACCCTATTTGATCTCATCAATTCATTTTTAGAAGTTTTAAGTGACGCCGTCAGGCTGTCGACTTTTTATAAGAGAAATCTTATTTTTGTCTTCCTTTCAAGTTTTTAATTTCATATGGTATGTCTTTAAAATTTCATTACCATGTTTTTATATCCTTTATATTCTGTCACTATACTATTTTATGGATCATTTATGAGTGGGTGACCCATGTACCCTCTCTTTTCAATGTTTTCTAAAACCCTGTAACATAGCCGTTATGCTGCAGAATTTTCATCTCAAAATGTCTCTCTCTTTTTCTCAAATTCTTTTATTTTATTAAGTGAATACTCAAAGATCTTTCTTCTACAGAGGTATTCACATTTATATAAAAATTTTCTATTTTAATTCTGGTATTTACATACATGAAACCCGCTTTCCCTTTTCTGTGGGTTTAAAATGACATAAAGATCATGTCTTAGAAGCAGTTTTTGAAACATTATTATTATGAAATGAAACCCATTTATTTTATGATATATGAGTTATTTATGAAATGTTTGATGATTATATATGTTTCTCACATGATAATAAAGAAAAATTTAAGGGTGCGCCCTGATAGCGCTCCAATGCATTGGGTAAAGACTTAATCTCTAGAGATGACCATTTTTAACGATACCTTAGTGAATAACCTTGGTAATTTTTTAATGACACATTGGAGATGGACCTTGGTGATACGGAAATTATTGTCTAAGTTAAATGTTGTAGACACATCTTCAAGTTATGAAACATGTTATTTTTATTATGAAATTCCTAATGATCTCTTTCTCATGCCTTAAAGTTATTTATCATGACTTTATTGATGTATCTCAAGTTCACATGTAAAATGTTTCTCTTGTTTCCCTTACTGGGCCTTCTGATCACCCTTTACTTTGATGTATGCTCCCAGGTTATGAGATGTTGTAATGAACTTAGGATGAACATTTAAGAATCCTTTCAAGTGTTTAAGAAGAATGTTTTATATCATTTTCATGTTTTATGTCCCTGGTTTCCAAGACACTAGACTTTAAAGATCCTATGTTTGTAAAATGTAATGAAAAGTTATGTTATAAAAAGGCGGGATTCCATATTTAACAATGCTAATTTTTTTTTCACTACGATAAATTTAAGCTATAGCCATGAACATATAGCCACAGTTTTATAGGTCTGTGGCTATAGCTTGTTTATAGCCACGATTGAATTATATGGGCATGGATAAAACGTTCCCTCTCTTTTTTTCCAAAACTCGTCTAGGTTCTCCTCCATCACCCCTGATACTCTATGTGTGAAACCCTCTAAACCCTCGACCTTCACTGCGGTGCCCTCCTCCCTGATACCCTCTAACCTTCACGGTGGCACCCTCCTCCCCGACACCCTCTGCGTGCGACCCTCCTTCCCCGACGGTGCCCATCGCAACCTCTCCTCTCCCTGATCCTCCTCCACCGACAGTGCCCCTCGTGACAGTGCCCCTTCCGATGGTGACTCTTGCAATGGTGCCCCTCGCTACCACCGAACGAGGCAACCCCGCCACGAGCTCTCATCTCAGATCCTCCTCCCCCGACGCTGCCACCAAATGCGGGACACCCCCCCCCCCGCCGACGTTGCTCCTAGGTGGCCTCCCCACCTCCTCCGATGCGGCCAAACCCCTCCCGGTGATCCTCCTCCTCCTTTTTATGAACAATTATGTGTTCATTATTTTGTTATCAGTTATTCATATCTATGTTGCATCAAATCCATACAATTTTTTTGACATTTCATGAAATTCCACCTTTAATATCTCTTTCACAACCAGTTATTCTTTGATTGAGGTAGGTATTTTTGTGTGTTTACTTTAATTAGCATGTAATTTTGTGCTTGGTGTTTTCTAAAACCCTTTTTATTAATGTAAATAAATATTTAATAGATATAGTGGGTTTAAAAAGTGTTATAAATGTTTTTCTCTCTTGGAATAAAGGTTTTACAATGGTTTTCTAATTTTTAATTAATTGGTTTAAATGAAAAGCGTTTGTGGGAATGCCTCTATGACTTGTTTTAAAATAACTTATACAACAAAAACTATTTGAACCCATTTGGGTATTGGTATGATTTTCAAGGATTTTTTGAATGGTTTAATGGATTTTAAAATGACTTGAATGAAAAGGTAGTTGGTTTTACAAATGATTTTAAGTGTGGTTTCACATATAATAGTTATAAAGAAGGTGATAAAGTCAGTTTTTAAATGGTTTAAATGAATTGGCATTCCTAGTTGGTTTCTGAAAAGGCATATTTTCACTTTATATAAGATATATTTATAATGAGTATAAGACCATAGATTTTTCCCCTTGTTTTGATTATGTTTAATTTGAATTGTATCCCTAGAGGAGGGATGTTGTATTCTATTTTTGATATGGATGAAGTGAAAGGGGTTATTTCTTATAATGGAGTTAGAGTTGGAGGTGAGATGAGATTTATTTAAAATAATTTTTTTTATCAATTCCTGTGATTATTTTGATTTTCCACCTCTACTAGATTGATTTATCATGGGAACTTAGGTATATAATGGAAGGTCTAGCGACATGTGGTGCTAGCTTAGTGTATGTTAGCTGGATAGTGCCCTAGGAGATTAACACCCTACCAGGGGTCTATTTTATACGTGGAGAGACTTGAAAGGGGAAGATGAATGGGATGATCTGATTTCACATAGGGTCCCAATGAGTAATATGATGAACTAGGTCTAGTATCACCCATTATAGAGCCTAATGAGTTTCCCATGATGTATATAATTCATTTAATATTGATTAGAGGATATCACCCCATTCCTTATTTGTATCCCCACTATTACTTCAGTTATTTCTTATTATCAATTTCCCATTGATATCTTGGTGCATGTTATGTTTCTATATTCCATTTCAGTTATGGTTTTGGTTTATATTAAAACTAAATTAAAAAATAGTTTTGAAAGTATATTATTAAAGAAAAGACTGATGTTTGATTTAAAGGTGTGGTTTCGAGATATGGATTTGGAAAAAAAGGGAAAAATTATTACTTCTCTTTTAATGTATTTGAAACTCCTTTTTTCCTTAGTTTGAAAGCATTTCCTTTTAAAATGAAAATGGAAGTTGTTTTATAAAAGAAGTTATGACATGTTACACTTTTTATTTACACCCTCTTGTGAAAAACCTATTCACTACTTATATTTTAAACTATCATTAATACAATGTCTTTTCAAAGGAATTATACAAACTCCTTAGTGAAATCCTACTAGGAACAGTTTGGTTCACACCGTGCATACACCAATGGGTGTATGAAAATTTCATGTTTAATTTAAAGATCCCATATTATGTTCTTTTACCTTGGTTAATGTTCGATTTGGTCTGATGATAGATGATATAGGATGGTATGGGGGATTGTGGGTCATAAGGAGGTAGTTATTAGTGATCCATGTTTGGTCATATTTTTGGATGTTTATATATAATCATTATTGGCCCAAATATTTATTTTAGTTTATTATATAATTTTTATTCTTCTTATTACTTTATTATGTGATGATGTGATAATGTGATTTATTACCTTTTATTATTTCTAAAATATTATACTATGTTTGATTGTTTCATTTATATTGAAACTATTTACTTTGTGCATGAGTGACTGATGTATAGACGAGTCATGTTAGATTTATGGGTGGAGTCCTTGATGTGGTTATTCATATTCTGAGGGTGAAACCATTACCAATGGTTATACATTGATACCCTGACACTTATCACTATCCAACAACAATCAGAGACATTCTTTGGGCCATGTGGGGATCCAGGTTGGGTGACATGTCAGGTCGATCTGGGCCAGTTCGTTACAAAATGGTATTAGAGGATCCTATTATTATTTGGAGTGCATATTAGTATAAAGAAGATATGATCATCATTGGGACTCAATAGGTAGGTACCAAGTAGTTTATTTATCACCACTTTTCATAACAAAACTTGAGTTTCCATGGGTAGTTGTTATTTCAATCTTTGATTTGGATTCCAGTTTTAATTATTTTGATAATGATGATTACATCCCCATTGAGTTATATTAGATACTTTGGGGAATTTCTTTAAGATTTGGGATTAAAGTAGGAAGGAACCAAAGTATCACCATCATCTCACATGGTCTGAAAAAATATATGGAACCTATGCATGTGGTCTTAGAAAATTTTCAGATGCTATTGTATGATTGGTGTATGGTCAACTAAACCATGTGATCAAGTCATGCACAACTTTGAATCAATTTTGGATTTATTTTGTAAACCTATTTTGATTTCCAATGGATCCTAAGGAAATTTACACCCTGGGAGATGGATCAAAGGAGGTTTTAGTGTTTTTTTGGTGTTATTGTAATGGATTTTTTATGTTGTGCCACATTATGGTTTTCTTATGTTTGGTGCTTCAATTTTTTTTGTACAGAAGTACATTTATTGAAATTTTTTGATTCCAAAACCAGTTTTGGGGGATTATTTGTAAAGTATTTTGAATATCATGTAAAATGTTTTCAAGATTAGTAAGGTTTAAAAATAAACTGGGAAATGATTTAAAATGAAAATACATTTCATGAACTGTTTTAATTTAAAACCTTTTCCATGATTAATTTGAAAATGGGAATCATGGATGTTTTAGATTAAAAAAACAGGTTTTATGATTTGTTTTGACTTTCACACGATTCTTTGAAAGTGTTTGATTACATTATATAATTTGGGAAATGATTTAAAATGAAATGGGATTTCAGGATTTTTTTTGGCCTTATGATGAAATTCATGAGATGTTTTGAAAATAGAGGAGAACTTTATGAAGTTTGAGTGAGATTTTATTTTAAATAAGTTCATGGTTATCAAATTTAGTGTTAATATTTTTTAAAACTATATACTTGGGAAGTTGTAATTTTACCCCATGAAATGGATTTTGTATTTTTTTAAGGAAGTGAGATTCTCTTCAATGTTCTTTTCATTTTGAAATGAGTTTTCATACTTCTTTTTAAAATGTGGGTATTTTTAAGAAAGATATTTTTATAGGGGGTGTGCAGGGGAGGGGGGAGGGGGTGTGCAGTGGGGGGGGGGGTGCAATGGGCAGGCAGATGGTGTAACGTCCCAGTTCCAGAAGCCACCCAGAGGCGCCCCATACCCGGTTGGTCACATGGCCTCAAGCGCATTTCCCTGAACGCCAGAGGCTGCCGACTAGTAGTGAGGTCCTTGGGTGTTAATGGGGAAAATATACCCTCATTGGCAGAGTAACACAACAGAAGAGAAACAAATATTCAATAGCAGAAGCAGTAAATATCCAACAACAGTAAACAACATAAGACTGAGATAAAGAAACAACTGGAGCATACATATATATATTTTTGGTCGAATTATACATATAAAATAGAATTATGATATGTTTTAGGGTAATAATAATATCATTTTTACCCTTAATTACAAAAGGAAAATAGATAAACAACTCATCAGCATTGCAAGCCTCATCTTGGTCCCCTGCTCTCCAACTCCAATGCAATCAAGAACCTAAAGTAGAAGGGTGCCCTTATCTATATCTGCAACAATATAATATGTTTGGGCCCAAAAGCATGGCCCAAATAGGGTATGAGACTAAATCCCAGTAGGCAACCACCACGATATTTGTTCCTAATAGTCTGTGAATACATGGAAGGTTAAAGTATATAAAGCAGTAAACAGAAAAGTACTCAATAGTAAACAATCCACAGTTTCTAGCATTTAATTTACAAACAATTAAGCAGACACTCAAGAAAGTAGAACAAACAAGTAACCCTATGGGTAGTACTCACAGCCTAACCCCTATGGTTCAACCTACAAGTACTAGAAACCCTCTGGGAGTCACACACAGTCCCACCTCTCTGGTTCATCTAAAGAATAGACTCTCTGGGGAAGCACTCACCATCAATTCCCCCTATAGTCTCGTATCATACTAAAGGCACTCTGGGGAAGTACTCAACCTCTCATTCCCCCTGTGGCCCACGTCAAGGAACTAAAAACACTCTAAGGAAGCACTCAACGTCAATTCCCCCTGTGTCCCACGTCAAGGAACTACAGATACTCTGAGTAAGCACTCAACGTCAATTCCCCCTGTAGCCTCGCTTCGCATTATAAAGACACTCTGGAGAAGCCCTTGCATCCATTCTCCCTATGGTCTACTACACTAGGTTCTCACAACCCTGTGTAAAGTCAGCAAGTATCGCATCGTGTAACGGCCAAAGTATCCTCAAGAACTACTTGGCTAGAATTCTTCAACATCTCAGCATGGAAGAACAACAGTCACACCATCCTACAATACTAGGCATGGGAAAACAACAGCAGTCAAAAGGTAAACTAGACCCAACGGTCTAGACAAGAAATAACATGCATAGAAACACTTCCAAATCCTAACAAATAGCCCAAAACACAATCAAAATCCTCTACTCTAGCATACAAGCAAAGAAGATAATCAAAGGGGTTATACGCAATACCCCGTTCAAGGGTATTGGTGGAATTTTCAAAAAATATTCAAAGACTTTAATCAGGAAGGAATAAACCACCTACCTTGATTTTAGGAGATTGATATACTTGAACTACATGGCTTGAATCGCCTTAAAACGTCAGAGATCTACAAAAATGTATAAAATGTTCAACCCACGATAACTTGGAAAAGATAAGTAATTGGGAAACGATGCTCCAGAAGAAGAGAGAACTCACCGCTGCGATTCCAACGCACTAACTGGTGTTCGAATCGGAGGACAGATGGAGGTTTGAGGGCTCATTGAAGATCTGAGGCTGCTCGGCGCTCTCGGATGAAGACGACCTAAAAGAAGTTGATTCTGACAATTAGACATGACCCCAGTGTGTTTAATGAAAAAAAAGAAAGTACACGACGTGTAATTTTGGAGTACATGGAGTGTACTTGACTCTTCTGTACTCAACTTTAGGTGGACTCCATGTCACCCCTACATGGCTATGTGTGTGTCCATGACACGGCCAGCACACAACCTCTAGCAGCATCGCAATACATGGCGTGTACTCATTAAGTACTCAGCATGTACTTCGAAAATTTCCAAATTTTCCTCTTTTCCTCAAAAAAGACCAGAAAAGGAAAACATAACCGAAAAGAAGATTTGGGTTCTTACAAACTTCCCCCCTTAAATAAATTCATCCCTGAATTTCCCTAGCGTAGTATAGAAGAAGAAACCCCGAAAAGCTCCGACCACTATGCTTGTACATCGGCCTCCCTCTCCCAAGTCTTGTCCTGTACCCGCCCGTGCTTCCATAGCACTCGTACCATAGGAACAAAACGACCACAGAGAACCTTTGTACTGTGATCAACAATCCAGATAGGATGCTCCTCGAAAGACGCATCCACCTCCAACTCAACTTCCTCGAGTTGGAAAGCATGAGACGGGTCTGAAAAGTAACATCGAAGCTGAGAAACATGAAAAACATCGTGCATAGCCTGATACCTCTGAGGTAACTGCAACTGATAGGCAACTGACCCAACTCTCTCCAACACCTCAAACGGTCCAACATAGCTCATTGAAAGCTTACCCTGTCTCCTAATCCTCATGTGCCCCAACCTTGGTGTGACACGCAGGAAAACTTGATCCCCGAACTCGAACTCCAAAGGTCATCTCCGCTGATCAGCATAATACTTCTGACGAGACTGTGCAGTAGTCATCCTCTTCTGAATCAACTCTATCTGCTCTAAGGTCTCCTAAACAAGACGAGGTCCCAACAAATCTGCCTCTCCTGCCTCTAGCCAACATAAGGGCGATCGACATGGCCTACTGTACAAAGCCTCATAAGGTGCCATATGAATAGTTTCTTGAAAACTATTATTGTAGGAAAACTCCACAAGAGGTATATGTTTCTCCCAAGAACCTCCAAAATCTAGGATGCATGCTTAGATCATGTCCTCAAGAACCTGAATTGTACGCTCGGACTAGCCATCTGTCTGGGGATGTTATGCTGTACTCAAAAGTACCTGTGTACCCAAATCCTTATAAAGCCCCTACCAGACCCGAGAAGTAAAACACGCATCCCTATCTGAAACAATAGAGTGTGTAACTCCATAAAGACGCACAATCTCATGGATGTACAACCGTCCCGGCTCGTCAACACTGAATCCAGGATGCATGCTCGGAGTATGTCCTCAAGCACCTGAATCGTACGCTCGGACTGGCCATCTGCCTGGGGATGGTATATTGTAATCAAAAGTACATGTGTACCCAAAGCCTTCTAAAGCCCCTGCCAGACCCGAGAAGTAAAATGTGCATACCTGTCTGAAACAATGGAGTGTGTAACTCCATGCAGACGCACAATCTTATGAATGTACAACCGTCCCAGCTCGTCAACACTGAAGGT
This sequence comes from Viscum album, assembly GCA_963277665.1. Classification (NCBI taxonomy): domain Eukaryota; kingdom Viridiplantae; phylum Streptophyta; class Magnoliopsida; order Santalales; family Viscaceae; genus Viscum; species Viscum album. The sequence continues at coordinate 2,000,092,963 of OY728151.1, forward strand.
CTCCTTGATCGGCAAGAAGTGAGCGACCTTCGTAAGTCTGTCAATGATGACCCATACAAAATCATTCCCACGAGGTGATATCGGTAACCCTGTCACGAAGTCCATCGCGATGTCATTCCACTTCCACTCAGGAATGGGTAACTACTGTAAAAGACCTGCTGGTCGCTGATGTTCCGCCTTCACCTGCTGACAAGTAGAACATCTTATGAAAAAACCAGCAACAACTCTCTTCATACTTGGCCACCAATACTGGCGGTGAATATCACGATACATCTTGGTGACACCAGGATGAACTGCCCAAACTGAGGAATGAAAATACCACATCAGCTCCTCGCGTATGTCTGATGGCACCCATACGCATCCCTGGAATCGCAGGATCTCATCCTCGCCTATGGTTAACCCAGGAATAGGGTCCTATCCTGACATACTTTCCCATAGAACTAGGCCTTCAGAATCTGATAGCTGCCTCATTTGTAATCGATCAAGAAGGGTAGAGGTAACAACTATAGAAGATAGAAAAGTCTTCCCCTATCTGTCGTGCACCTCCAAATGCATCTCGGAGAATAGATCTATAAGCTGCTACTCACTGCTGGCCTCTTGAACTGCCTGTAACTAAGTCCTCCTTCTCAACGCATCAGCCACATCATTGCCTTTCCCAGACGTATAGGCAAGATCAAAGTCGAAGGACTATAGGTACTCAACCCACCTCCGCTATCTCAAATTAAAATCACGCTGAGTGAAAATGTACTTGAGACTTTTTTGGTCAGTGAAAACCACAAAATTCTCTCCCAGAAGATAATGTCTCCAACAACGTAGGGCATGATCAACAACTACCAACTCTAGATCGTGCGTTGGGTAGTTCCTCTCATGTGGCCTCAACTGCCGAGACCCGTACGCAACGACTCCATCTCCCTACATAAGCACAACTCCTAGCCCGATACCTGAAGTGTCAAAGTAGACAATATAGATCTTTCTTGGCTCTGGAAAGACTAGTATCAGTGCTGAAGTCAACCTCCCTTTCAGCTCCTGAAAGGCTAACTCATAAGAATCCGACTATAAGAACTTCACACCCTTTTTGGTTAGACCCGTCAGCAGTGATGCTAAGCGTGAAAAGTCCTGTATGAAGCATTTGTAGTATCCAAACAGCCCTAGAAAACTCCCCACCTTAAATACATTCTTCGACTGCTCCCAGGAAACTACTACTCTCACTTTCTCTAGGTCTAATGATACTCCTGTCTCTGAGATAACATGACCCATGAAGTGAATCTGATCCATCCAAAAGTGGCATTTTGAGAGCTTAGCATATAACTGATGCTCTCTCAGTGTACTCAAAACGATCTCAAGATGGGTAGCATGGTCGTGTCGAGTGTGAGAGTACACCAAGATATCATCCACGAAGACCACCACAAAAGAATCCAAGTATGGATGGAACACTCAGTTCATCAGTTCCATGAAAATTTCAGGCGCTTTCGTGAGACCGAATGACATAACCAAGTATTCGTATAGACCATACCTACTCCTGAAGGCTGTAAGAGGTATATCTGATGGTCTAAAGTGCAACTGATGATAACCGAATCTCAGGTTGATCTTTAATAACACTCGGTCTCCTTGAAGCTGATCAAATAGATCATCAATCCTGGGTAAGGGATATCAGTTCTTGACCATCAACTAGTTCAAATTCCGATAATCCACACAAAGCTTGAGGGTACCGTCTGGCTTCTTCGCAAACAGGACAGGCGAACCCCAAGGAGAAGTACTGGGTCAGATGAAACCCTTTGTCTGCAACTCCTACAACTGTTTCTTGAGCCCATGAAACTCAGGTGTAACTATCATATAAGGAGGAATGGACACTAGTGCCACTCCTGGAACAAGCTCAATCGAGAAGTCTAACTCATGTTTTAGAGTAAAATCTGAAAAGTCCTTTGGAAAGACATCTCTGAAACGATCCACCAATAGAGGAAAGTATGACTGTGAAGCCCCGGGTCATCCAGATAAAGACTAGCAATCTGGGCTGTAACTCCTCCCAGCCCATGATGCTCTGGACCCACTATGCTTGCCTGGACATCCCACTCGCCTCGATGAAGAAAAGATCCACCCTCTAGTGATACAAAACTCACCATGTGATGATAAAAGTCAACGATTGACTGGAATGGAACTAACCAGTCCATCCTGAGAATGACATCATAACCTGTCATCTCTAGGACATAGAGGTCCCACAGAAAGTGACATACACCAACCTATAGAGGGATCTCTTTGCACTGACGTACACTAGCCATTCTAGTCCCCAACAGAGTGTATAGAGTCAAAGTATTAGTAGAGGAAAAGATACAGAGCCCAAGGCTCTCCAAAAAAGAAACAGAGATAAATCTATGGGAATCCCCTGTATCAAAAAGAGCAGAAGATAAAACTAAGGCTACTAAGATCGTACCTCGAATGGTAGAAGGTCCGGGATCCTGCTCCTACTGGGTCTGCTCCACTGCAAAAGTCTGGCCTGTACCACATCCCTGTGACCCTTCCTGACCACTCTGAGATGATCCACACCGATGTCGCTGAAAATCGGGTGACTGGCTACCACGACCACAACCTCCACCTCGGCCCAAACGGCTAGAAGAACTCCAGTTCCCAAACTGGTGAGAAACTGGTGGCATTGCTCCTGAACGAGGATTCATAGAAGAAACCCTTTCAATAGTTACTGGTGAGAAGAACTGAAAAAAGCGCTGAAGGTGACCCATATTGCCACAAGATCGGCACTCCACTGGGTCCCTCGGGAAACGTGGCCTTGTATACCCGCTTCTCCCACACTGGTATCACACCACCTGGCTACCAGATGATGCATACCACCTACTCTGATCTCCTCGGAAGGTCTTCATGAACCTTATAAAACTCTCTCAGAACTGTGAATCAACACCTGTATCCGGAACGACGGCTAGTGCCAAGACTGGCACAACAGGATGACGTCTTGATGGCATGAATCTCCAAGGTTAAACACACAACTTAGATCAAGATTATCAAATACTGAAAACAGAAACAACAAGAAAGGAATAGAAGAAAGAAATCATTCAAGTTTCATAAAACATGACTACACGACATGTAATTTTACTACACGACGTGTTTCCTTAAGGCGTTCACATGGGCGTGTACTTCAATTTAAACTGGTCTTGTAACACCCCAAACACACGGTGTGTACACGGATCCTCTTTCCCTACCCGAGTCCTTCTACACGGTCAATCCACATGACTCTCCTAAGACAAAACTACACGGAGTGTTCCTGGTAGACACGACGTGTACTAGAAAATCTTCACTTAGCCCGTGTTGTTAGTGACATGGTCAGACACACGACTCGAACCACACGATGTGTTCCTGACAGACACGATGTGTACGCGAATGAATAACACTAGCCCGTGTTGTTCGCAACACGTCCGAGTACCTGGGTCAGACTACATGGTGTGTTCAAGGCGGATACAATGTGTATAAGAGGAGACTCCACTGACCATGTTGTTAACCACACGACCGAACTCCTAGGATTACACTACACAACGTGCACGACCGGTACACGGCGTGTTCCCAAGATATTTTCCCTATCTCGTGTCTCTGCCCACATGACCTATGAAACGGTTAGAGGATACATAACGTGTACATAAAGTACACGGCGTGTACTTAAGAAAAACTATTTCTTCCCGAACAGAAGAACACATGGCGTGTAATCAAAGCTACATGGCATGTATTCTAGGTTTTTCTAGATAGTAAGTCTCAAAAACTACTTTGGATCCTAGAAAACACTGAAACGAACACTGAAAGTGCCAAATTCCAATTCGTGAGGGCCCATACTCCCCAAAAATCAAAGTTTGTCATCTTTAACAAGTTACAAACAAGGTAAACAAGTCAATGATCTACCAAATTCTGGTCCATGAGGGCCCATAACACCTCAAGAACCAAAATTTGGCATTCATTCAGGTAAAAACTTACACAATCAATGCTCTAACAAGAAGAATATATTTTTATCAAGGAATCTGTCACAACAACATGAATATTCTACATAACATCTATCACAACAACATGAAATCGCTAATGCATCCTAGATAACATGGAAAGAATGCATGACATGAGATTTCTATCAAGTGCCTATATAATGCATGAGATGGCATACCCTCATCTCATCGGGTTGTGACAGAAATAGAACCTCAATAACATCAACGGTAACAACACAAAACATGTGAATCACTCAAGGTGAAATCAAATCAACTGTAAAATTGCAAACCAGAAAAATTGCAATAAACGAGGTAGATTGGCTTTTCCATATACACAGGTTAGCTACTCTCGGACACATATTACTACCAATTACCTATTCTCTCCTATACCTAACTAAAGGCTCTAAACATTAATTCAAGAGAAAAGAACCTCCTTTGATACCACTTTGTAACATCCCAGTTCCAGAAGCCACCCAGAGGCGCCCCATACCCAGTTGGTCACATGGCCTCAAGCACATTTACCTGAACGCCAGAGGATGATGACTAGCAGCGAGGACCTTGAGTGTTAATGGGGAAACTATACCCTCATTAGCAGAGTAACACAGTGGAAGAGAAACAAATATTAAATAGCGGAAGCAGTAGATATCCAACAACAGTAAACAATGGAAGACTAAGATAAAGAAACAATTGGAGCATACATATATATAAATGATGCATGATACATATGTGTCTAGGAAAGCATCCAAACAAGTAACAATGCTGAATACAGTACTAAACCCAAGTACAAAAGGAAAACAGATAAACAACTCCTCAGCATCGCAAGCCTCATCTTGGTCCCCTACTCTCCAGCTCTAATGCAATCAAGAACCTGAAGTAGAAGGTCATTTTCCCTTATCTATACCTGAAAAAATATAATCTATTTAGGACCAAAATCATGGCCCAAAAAGGGTGTGAGACTAAATCCAAATAGGTAACCACCACGAGATCTGTGCCTAATAGTCAGTGAATACATGACAAGTTAAAGTAAAGAAAGCAATAAACAGGAAAGTACCCAATAGTAAACAGTCCATAGTTTCTAGCATTTAATTTAAAAACAAGTAATCATCCACTCAAGAAAGTAGAACAAACATTTAACCCTCTGGGTAGTACTCACATCCTAACCCCTATGGTTCAACCTACAAGTACTAGCAACCCTCTGGGAGGCACACAGAGTCTCACCCCTCTGGTTCAGCTAAAGAATAGACTCTCTGGGGAAGCACTCACCGTCAATTCCCCCTATAGTCTCATATCGTACTAAAGGAACTCTGGGGAAGCACTCAACTTCTCATTCCCCCCGTGTCCCACATTGAGGAACTATAGACACTCTGAGGAATCACTCAATGTCAATTCCCCCTGTGGTCTCGCTTCGTATTATAAAGACACTCTGGAGAAGTCCTTGCATCCATTCTTCATATGGTCTACTACACTAGGTTCTCACAGCCCCGTGTAAAGTCAGTAAGTATCGCATCATGTAACGGCCAAAGTATCCTCAAGAACTACTTGGCTAGTATTCTACAACATCTCAACATAGAAGAACAACAGTCACACCATCCTACAATACTAGGCATGGGAAAACAACAGCAGTCAAAAGGTAAACTAGACCCAATGGTCCAGGCAGACAAGAACATGCATGGAAACACTTCCAAAGCCTAAAAAATATCCCAAAACACAATCAAAATCCTATACTCTAGCAAAAAAGCAAATCAGGCAATAAAAGGGGCTAAAATGGTAAACACGCAATACCCCGTTCAAGGGTATTGGTGGAATTTTCACAAAATATTCAAAGAATTTCAACAGGAAGGCACAAACCACCTAACTTGATGTTAGGAGATCGATATACTTGAACCACAGGGTTTAAATCTCTTTAGAACGTTGAATATGTACAAAAAATTCTAAATCGTTCAACCCATGATAACTTGTAAAAGAGAAGGAATTGAGAAATGATGCTCCAAAAGAAGAGAGAAATCACCGCTGCGATTCCAACACACTAACCAATGTTCGAATCAGAGGACGGACGGAGGTTCAGGGGCTCGTCGAAGATCCAAAACTTCTTGGCGCTCTCGGACAAAGACGACCTAAAAGAAGTCGATTCTGGCGATTAGACGCGACCCCTGTACGTTTAATGAAAAAAAAGAAAGTACACGACGTGTAATTTTGGAGTACACGACGTGTAATCACCTCTTCCGTACTCCACTTTAGGCATCCTTCATGTCACCCTTATATGGCCGTGTGTGTGGACATGACACGACCAGCACACAGCCTCCAGCGGCATCGCAGTACATGGCGTGTACTCATTAAGTACATGACGTGTACTTCGAAAATTTCCAGATTTTCCTCTTTTCCTCAAATACGACCAGAAAAGAAAAACATACCTGAAAAGAAGACCTGGGTTCTTGCAAAGGGGTTCAAAGTGGGTAGGGGTGTGTTAGGGGAAGGTGGGGGTGAAATGGGGGTGGGGGTGGGGCAAGGGGTGGTGCTGGGGAAGGGGGTGGGGGTGTGTGTAGGGGAGGGGGGACTGGGTGTGTGTGTGTGTGGGGGGGGGGTGATGGGGAAGGGGGCGGGGGGGGGGGGGGGGTGTGGAGGGGGGAGGGGGAACAAGGGGGTGTGCAAGGGAGAGGGGACAGGGGGTGCAAGGGGGTGTGCCGGGGGGAGGGGGCATGGGGGTACAAGGGGGGAGGGGGGTGCAAGGGCAAGGGGAGGGTGCAGGTGGGATGCAAGGGGTGGGAGGGGGTGGGGGTAGGAGGGAGGGGGTGTCCAGGTGGGGGGAGTTATATAGGGTTGAAACCTTTTGATGAACTCAAACTAGCTTAATACAACACTTTATAATACTGGGCACAAATGGAATACACTGATCCATTTGATCAAACTAACATCATTTTATCTATCTAATTATTATAGAGGAATAATAATCATGTGTTTGCGATCCCAGTTCAATTATCCGGATATTGTTACCATGCATTATAAGCCACGCCATGTAAACTATTCATTGAGCTGTTAGTGGGATCTAACATCCATAATATTTCATCCATGACCTCACCTTCCATGCAACACCATTGTGCGGAACACATAGAAACTACATGCACACACAATGCATTCCCACAATGGATTCTATAATTCACCACACCTACCACTTGGCTTGCTGACTATGATGGCCTCCTAACACAATTTATCATTACTTTTTATTGTTCAAGGAAAAAATTAGTGTCTTTAATTGTATTACATAACAAAATGATGTTTAATTGCTTCAATGTTCTATCTCACACCTGATTGCTGCTATTGGATAAGAATCACTAAGAGGCATGACCAATTATCATCACATTTCACCATATCTCACCTATAAAAATGATTGCCTCCATTATGTTATGCATGGTAAACTACCGAGGACAAGCTACTCAAAGGCCTAAATCTGAGTATTAGATAAATAGATTCATAGGTTGTATGTATCATAGAAATTTAAATGATGTTTACATAGTTTCACATGATGAATGACCATGCCTGGAAACCTAGGAATGTCCTCATCTAGAACTGTCATGGTAATCCTTGTGAAATTACATGGCGTTTACACGTGTAACACAAAGTATCTTATCTTCCTAGGGGCATGATTGTGTACTCCAATCAATGATTGTGTATTCTCGCATATGCTTGTGCACTCTATGTACAAAGATTTTCTAGCAATGTACAAATTCATGACATATCCCCTATGGTACAATTAATGTCTATCCACATGGTGTAATTAGTAAACATTCATCCTGTCTTAAATTGATTCTTACATTTGGTGATATTTTTTTTCCATGAATTAAAATTTAATTTTTTTGTAACTTACGCTGCTTACTCGCATTTAATACACTTTTATTGCAATAGGATGTACCACAAATGTATGTTTTCAATATATTAAGTATAATCAATATTCATGTAGGGTTTCAATCTTGAATACAAGGTGACAAGGTGAACTAACACTCGATTTTGGAGAAATAAATCGTCATGAAAGATTGGAGCAATAATATATTTTCAAGCAGTGGGTCATTTTATTTTGTTTCAGTTAATATTTTATTTTACTTGTATTAAATATGAGTTGTGCTTAATTTTTTACATTGCATGACTCTTATTGAGCAGTGGATGATTTATTTAATTTGAGTAGTGGATAGTTTTTTAGACCATTAGAACATTTTTTTTGAGTACTCGTGTTTTTTTATTGAGTAGTGGGTCATTTATTAGATCATTGGATTATCACCGTGTGAATTCATGTGCGAGAACCACTACAGGGGGGTGTCTGTGCGGGGGGGGGGGGTCTGTCTAGGGGGAGTGGATGGGGGGGATTTGCATGGGGGGTCCTCTATAGGGGGGAGGCTGTCCACTGGTGTTGGTGTACTCAACATTAGGATTGAATATTCCTTCCTCATCCTTAACAATAGTACCACACTCATTAGAGGCACCTTTATAGGCTGATTGAATGAGTCTAGAATTTCTTCCCCTAGTAGTATCGAGCTTGCCAGTGGATTTTCACTCAACCTTTTGTGTATTAGTGATCTTGCTAAGAGTGTTGATATTAGGATCTAAAATCTCATCTAAAGATTTTGGATCAACTATTCCCTCAATTATCCTCTCCTTAGCCTTCCAATATTGAACATATAAAGAAGAGTCCCCATCCTTCTGCCCATATTCACCTATATTAACCACCGTTAAAGAATCCTTCCCAACCTTCCTAGATTCAACTAAGCTATTAGTATTACTACTAGCAGTACCACCATCCAATTACATACTTTTATCATCCTCATTCCTTGTATCATCCTTATTAAATCCATAAAAATCACTTTTAAAAAAGGAATTATCTCTAGAGATAACCTTGGATTTTACCTTAATAGAGTGTTTATTTTTAACTTCCTCCGATATTGAAATAAAGGTATACTTCACATATTTATCCCTCTTGTCATCCCTAATAGAGGGAGTTTGAATAGGTGAATAAACATTCATAATTCTAATGGAATTCTTCCACTTATTGGTATCATAACTCATAAAAAGTTTCTGCTGTAAGTCAACAAGGTCATATCCTACACCTGATTAGAACTAAGACTAGGTTGAGAGGGTGACTCTTAGTGATGTTTATGATTGATGTCTGGAAGTCATTTCCAGGGTGTGTGATTTGGTTTTTATATTCATATAACCCCATGTTTTTGGAAATACAACCATAAAGGAAGTGGAATGGGCAGCACACATAGAAGAGAGCCTTATGCTGGCTGATAGAGGTAATGAATTGTATAGCTTCACATGCATTGGGACTACTAGGATTTTTCCCTACCTCATCTCTAGCATCTCTTCCATGATAAGGTCACCCAGCCACACCCGCATGTGTGCATCCCAAATCGATATCATCCACCTACAAATCATAATAGTAATACATGCAGCTTACCTAACCATGGGATCCTTGAGCTTTATGTTTTATCCCCCAAACTACCATCTGTTCTCCTATAGTATTTTATAAAATGAGTTATCCTTGCCTTGTTAAATATCCTTTGGATAATGACACAACTTCACTGTATGTATGTCCATCGATTCATTCTGAAAATACCCAAAACATTGGCATCTTATCCTTATCATCGCAAATGTCCTTATCCAGTTGGAGCTCATCATAAATCTCTCCCTAGATATAGATTCTCATGAAGTGGTAGAGGTCCCATATACCATTGTTGACCTCCCAATTATGTAGTAGAAATTTGTTGGTCCCTAGTATCCAATTTCTTAGCAGCTCTGGAATGATGTCCTGATTATTGTAGATGTGAAAATTTGATCACCATGTTGGCTCATAGATCCCAACACACTATATATCCAACTAAAATTCAAACATACCCAGTATAACCTATCCCCTCTCTTCAAGAAATTTCTATAATGAAGCAGGTCCTAGTAATATGTCAACAATCCTTGAATTTAAAAGTGGAAATAGATTAGTTTAGAAATGAGGGGTGGGGGGTCTTTCCAGGAAGGAGGGGAGGGGGTGCAAGGGGGGTCTGTCTAGGAAGGGGGGATGTCCAGGAGGGGGGATTGTCTAGGGGGGATGGGGGCTGTCCAGGGGGGTGTCCATGAGGGATGGGGTGGCTATCCAGGGGGTCTTCCAGGGCGGGGGGGGGGGGGGGGGGTCTGTCTAGGAAGGAGGGGGTGTTCAGGAGGGATGAGGGGTGTCCAAGAGGGGGGGGGGGGTCCAGGGGGAGATGGGGGCTATCTAGGGGGTGTTCAAAAGGGATGTGGTATGTCTATAGGGGGAGGGGAAGGGGGTCTATTAGGGGGGTCTGTCCAGGGTGTGGGATCTGTTTGGGGGTGTGTGCGGGGGGGGGGGGGTGTCCAGGGAGGGGGTGGGTGGGGGGGGGTCTGTCCAGGAAGAAGGGGGGTGTGGAGGGGGGGGGGGGGGGTTATTCTTGAATATTTCCTTTGAAACTCAGTAATTTAAAATACAATTTATGATTATTTAATGTTATATAATGAGAAATAGAGTTATGGGAATCTGATGTTGATTTTGTTTCTTTTAGGTACTTCAATGAGAATATCCAGCTTGAGTGAAAAATATAAGAGGATTTTTGGCTCATTAAAAAGAAGAAAACTGCATCATATCATTATAGGAGAGTAATTAATTTGGTTTTTACTTGTTTAAAACAATTCATTAATGCTTCCAATTATTGAAACTCTTTTGAAATTCTTGATTTTAGGATGTTATGCTTGTTGAGTGTTTGTGCTTAAACTGTTGAATACTTTTCATACTGATGTTATTGAACTGAATCTGTTTATGATGGTTATTTAAAATATTCTTCCTTATGGTAAAACATGTTGAGTGTTGGGTGAGGGGGGTGTTGTACAAGGGGGGAGGGGGCTGTCCAGGAGGGGGGGTGCTGTCTATGGGGGTCTGTAGAGGGGAGAAGGGCTGTCCAGGAGGGGGGGTGCTGTCCAGGAGGGGGGTGTCCAGGAGGGAGGGGGTGTCTAGGAGGGATGGAGGGTTGCCCAGGGGGTGTAAGGGGGGTCTTCATGGGGGTGTCCAAGGGGGAGGGGGGGGGGAGGGGCTGTCCAGGGGGTGTCCAGGAGGGAGGGGGTGTCCAGGGGGGTTCAGGGGGGGGGGGGGGGTCTGTAGGGGGAGGGCTATCCAGGGGGGTGTCTAGGAGGGGGGGGGGGTTGTCTAGGGGGTGTCCGGAAGGGAGGGGGGATGTCTAGGGGGGGGTGCAAGGGGGGTCTGCAGGGGGGAGGGGGGGTGTCCAAGGGGGTGAAAGGGGGATCTGTAGGGGATAGAGGGGTGTCCGGGGGGGGGGTGAAAGGGGGTCTGTAGGGGGAGGGGGGCTATCCAGGGGGTGTCCAAGAAGGAGGGGGGTTTTCCAGGGGGAGGGGGTGTCCAAGAGGGGGGGATGCTATCCAGGGGGTCTGTAGGGGGGGTGCAAGGGGGGTTTACAGGGGGGATATGTAGGAGGGAGGGGGGCTGTCTAGGGGGTGTCTAGGAGGGAGGGGGGATGTCCAGGGGGGTGTCTAGGAAGGGGGGGTTGCTGTTCAGGGGGTGCAGTGTGATTTTTAAGGGGGATGGGGTGTCCAGGATGGGGGAGGGGGGCTATCCAGGAGGGAGGGGGGTTGTCCAGGGGGGTTGTCCAGGGGTGTTGTCCAGGAGGGAGGGGGGTGTCTAGGAGTGGGGGGGTGCTGTCCAGGGGGTGTCCAGGAGGGATTGGGGGGGTACTGTCCAGGGGGGTGTCCAGGAGGGATTGGGGGTTACTATCCAGGGGGTGTCCAGGAGGGATGAGGGCTATCCAGGGGGGTGAAAGGGGGGTCTGGGGGGTCTGTTTGGGGTTTTTTATGAAATGGGAAGGGATATAGCCACGGTTTGAATTGTGGCTATAGGGATTTAGACACAATTTGAAACCATGTCTAGGTTTTGCCATATATCCTCACCAATACCATACAAGATTCATTAAATTGTGGTTATAACCTATATCCATGATTTTTGATCTTATAACCACAGTTCAAAACCGTGGCTATAACCTAAATTTATAATAGTGTGTTAATTTCAGCATTGTTAGCGCTGACAAAGGCTTAACTTGCTGAAATGTGCTATTTATATAATAACACACCCATTAAAGAAAAAACCAAACCTTTAACCTATAAAAAATAAGGTACAATAACAACATAACTAACTTTTATAACAAAAATAACATAAATATTGTTGCAAATAACATCACGTAGCCCTGGAAATCATAAAGTCGTTATAAATTTCAGTTCTAATTTCATTCCAAAAGGTATCCCATGTTTATGATGTATCAATGGTACTGATTGGTTGGATATCAATGTATTGGTAGTGTACAAAAATTCCTAATGTATAATGTTTTCTTGTTGTCTGCATATAGCCATCATCTCCTTGTGGTGTGTCTCCACCCCAAAACATATAGCCATTGTCTGTATATATCCATCATCTCCCTATAACCTATAAATGAAAAACATATAATTTAATTGAAATAAATTTTACACAATGAATACAAAAAAAAAACACTACTATATAAATTTCTAATAATGTTTTATATAATTACATTTACAATTATCTAATTTTAAACATGTAACTTGTTCTTTTTACTAAAATTAATGTCAATTTTAAATAAATACACACACTTTTAGTTATATCGGTCACTTAATGCATCATATTGAGGCGTGTTTGATTCTTATATGTCACAAATGAATTATAGATCGTTGATCTAAACTATCAAAACAATCTGAATGCGTTTTCTTGGTTTTCAGTATGTCACTTGTTCTTTTTACTAAAATTAATGACAATTTGAAATAAAAAGACACACTTGAAATTATACCAGTAACACTATGCATAATATTGAGGCGGGGTTGATTCCTACACGTCATAAATGACTTATTCACCATTTCCCTAAAATATCAAAACAATCCGAATGTGTTTTCTCAGTTTTCATTATGTCACGTTTTCTTTTCACTAAAATTAATGTCAATTTTAAATAAAAAGAAACACTTAGAGTTATAATGGTCACATTGTGTATCAGATTGGGTTTAGGTTGATTCCTACATATTAGAAATTAATTATGAATCTTTTTCTTAAAGTATCAAAACAATAAAAATATGTTTTCTTAGTTTTCAATATGACACTTGTTCTTTTTACTAAAATTAATGCCAATTTTAAATAGAAAACACACTTAGAGTTATAGAGGTCATACCATGAATCATATTGAGGTGATGTTGATTCCTACACATTATAAATGAATTATTAATCATTTTTATGAAGTATCAAAATAATTTGAATGCATTTTCTCAATTTTCAATATGCCACATGTTCTTTTTCTAGGTTCTAGGAGAAACAGAAGCATATAATAGGCGTGTATCCAACTTTGAAAATTTCCATAATCGATGATTAATCTAGAATAAATACAATGATAAATTACAGTATCCACAGAATTTAATCAAATATAAAAGATAAAGGAGAGAACCCAGGAATTAGAAGAGAGGATCAACATATTTTGTTTCTAATTAATTTAATTAAATTATAGAATTGACTCCATGGTGATTCTTTATTCGTTGATGCATCTGACCATGGGTTTGAGGTGTGGCTTCGTTGTGATGTAGAATCCAATGATATGAATCCTCTAGTGGTGATCCACATGTGCTCCACGTATCTCCAGATGTCACTGAAGGAGTCTCCAGCTACTAGTGCGAAAGATCCTTGCACTTGCGATGTCCACCTTCGATCTCCTTGAGAATAACTTCCAAAGCATTCTCCTTAATCTAGTGGAGGAGGATCTCTATTGTTATTGAGATTGTTCTTGAAGAGATAAGAGTTCTCTAGGCATGAGAGCTTTTCTCCAAGGATGTTGTGCACACAACGATTGGTTAGCTAGTGGAATGACCCCTTAGCTTATATAGAGAATAATAATATAACGGGGAATTTAATTCACTAGGTAATAATAAATAATTATCACAAGTGTAGAATCCCATGTTTTTTAATCAGAAAAAAAGTACGAAGGTTTTTGAACTTTTTCATTTACTAAACCGATCATTTTTAAAACTGATCTTCAGAACTTAATTATGAGAGTGTGATCACCCCTGCGTGTTGTTTTTGGACTTGGGTGAAGGCCCGAAAAGTCTCCCAAGTGGCTCAAGAAGTTTCGAGAGTGTCGAACCTGAAAAACTTCATGTTTTTAAAGACAAAAGAGGGAACACAATTTGTGCACGACCTGATAAACCGTGCAACCCACTGTAGGTAACTGTGTGACTTGATTTAAGAGGGGAAAAGATGTTTCACATGGGCTATGCATGGTTTCCTAAACCGTGCACCTAGACCGTGCGAGGGGAGTTCCTTAAGCATAGGGGTACCGCACGGTTGGCGTACGGTTTTCCAAACTATGCAACTTAACCGCGTGCGACACCCTATTTTGGGATTTTAATTATTTTAAAATTTAATTAAAATTAAAACCTAAACTAAACACTCTCCTCACCCCTCCTTGGCTCGACCCACAATGTGCAACACCCCCAAAGGGGTTCTCCCTTCGACACACCTCCCCGCCTCCTCTCCTCTTCGACCTCCATCCATTTTCCTTCAATTTTTCTTGGATGATCCATCATGGTGAGTCCTCTTATCCATTATCTTTCCTTCTACTGACTTTGCTTTGACCTAATCGGCACCTGGTGAGGTTTGATCAAAGCCTATGGATTTGGGGGTGATCCAATTTTTGGTTTTCTCTTGTTCTAGGTACATGAAAATGGTCTCTCGGGCATTGTTCTTGCGTGTTCCGGCAACCACCACTAAAGGCGAGGCGGTTTGGGTGGTTTTGATCTGCTAATAATGTTTTAGGGTAAGTTTTATACCTTCTTCCTTATTTCTCACCTCTTTAATTAAGATATTTATGTGTCTTTGATTCCATTTTATTAAATTTGTAGGGCGTTGAGTTATTCCGGGTGGTTTCACTTCATTTTGGATCATCGTCGAAGTGGACAGCTTGGTTACACCCTGAGGTAGGGTCCCTTTCCAAGTCCTCTAATTCTATGAATGCATTAATTAATTACTTACTACACTTTAGTTAGAATTTAAATTCATGCATTGAATTTTCTATATTAAATGATCTTAAATATGGTTTAACATGTTTCATATTTAAAATGCTAAAGACGATAAATGATTTGTGTGATAAGTAATATCATGATTTTATAATAAAACCCCACCAATAGAGATGCACTGCCTTCAAGATAAAAATTAGTGGTTAGACCTTATTTTATTAACTTGTTGTGTTTATAATTCTTATGCCTTGATATTATGTTGAAATATGGCATGTTTAGGACATGTCCCTAATGGAATTAGAAAAACAGAGTTAACTTTTTGAAATAATTAAAATCGGCCAAGCCACCGACTAAGTTCTTGGCCTAGTTTTGAATTGGATTTAACCATGTGTGATGTTTTCCATAATTTGTTGTTTAGTGTTTTGAAACATTCGAGCCACTATTCAGGTGTGCCTTGGCTTGACCTTTAGAAAGGTAAGACCTTATATATCAAATGGTTGAGTTATCCTATGAATTTCATCATGGAAAGTACCATGTATGCTCATCACTTTACCCGCTTAAGGTAAGTTCTTTGTTTTGACAATTAAATGAGAAATGTAAATTGGAAAGTATACTAAGTATATCACTTGGTCTTATTAAGAGTAATTAAATAAAGTTTTCATGTTCATATCTCCCCTTTCCATGTTTAGGGAAGGTAGTGGAGTAAACCTTAATTAATGAATATGCCTTAATGAATTTTACTAAAGGTTTCAATGCTACTTGACCTTTCCATAGTAATGGAAGTCAAGGATTGAACCAATAAATAAATGATTGCAATGCTACTTGAATTTTACACACTAATGGATAAAAAGGCTTGGACCAAAATGGATCATTACATGAATTATTTATTAAATAGGAATGGTTAGACTCGAGATTGTCTTGATTTCTGATTAGAGAATACCTTGAGCCCTCATATACCCCATTCCAAATTCAAGGATGGGTTGCTAAGGTTAAGACCTGCCTAGACCTCGTTCCTTGTATTATATTTGGATTCCTGGTATAATATCATTGGGTCCCCATGTAGTACTATAGTATGCCTTGGATACACTCCTTAGATCCAGCATTGACAAGTAGGTTCCCTGGATACACTCCTTGGACCCAGTCCTTGCTTAGCCCCATTTTACCTTGGATTCAATCCTTGGACTCAGTAGGCACATTATTGTAGAATGAATTGGATTAAGCTCCTTGTATTAAAATCTTACTGCTTAGATAGACTAAGATACTACTGAGTTAGCATTCCTTGAGATTTACGTTACCTTGGTTTTTACCCTGGAACTCCCTAACCAGATATCTTTGCCAGGTTGCCTTGTTACGTCTTGGAACCTTCACTACTTATACTATCAAGAGGTTGTTTCCTTGGTTATTAAATTGGGACTTTATTACTAAATATCATCATTGGATTCATCATATACAATCCTTGGGTCCATCTTTGACAATTAGGTTCCATGGTTGAAGCCTATCGGGCCTGGTCATTTCTTAGACTTGTTTTACCTTGGAGGAAACTCCTTGGACTCGATAGGTGACTTTCTCACATGTGAATTATGAATTGATTAGACACTAAATGAGGCTAATATTCATTGTTAATATATATAATATTAATGTTATTTATTAGTCATAAACATCATTTTAGTGAATTTTACACTTTGAACATCATTTCACATTATGATTGTAATACCTTCTTAAAATGCACTATTATGTGGTACATTTTTGAACATCATTTGAAGTACCCAATGATTCATCTGATTTTAAGGAATGTAATTATCCATATTTTAATTTTATATTTTTTTAAATTTATCTACACTTCAATATGAATATGTTTGATTCAGGGATCAATGGAGAATTCATGGAAGAAGATGGGGATATTTTGTGATGAAAGGAAACAATTCTGGAGAAGTCAGATTGGACACCAACCCACTGCTGAGACTGTCGGGCCAAAAATTCAGGCCCAATGAATCCCAAATTTCTTGGTATTCTATAATACATGTATAGGAACAAATAACTCTTCATGATATAATGCTAATTCGGCTTCCATGGTGTCCATTTAGGCGGCCCAAGTTAGAGATAAAATTCTGGGCCAAATTCTACGGTCCAGAAAAACATTCCACTAATCTAATCATATCTCCTAATACACAACTCAAAATGGACCCAACTTTTACAGGAGGGTAGGTGACATCCTGGGATCCATTTTATTCTTCTATGGTCCACTCTGATTAGTCCATCTAGAAGGACTTACAATCATGTCTATTCTGTGGAAGCAAGTTGGCTGCCACCTCGGGTCAAGGGTGGAAAAGTCTCCTCTCCCTCAACTTTCCACCCACCTATGGCCTACCAAAATTAATTGAGGAGACTTGGACCATTGAAGTCTCGACCCAAGGCTTCAAAAATGCCTATTTAAGGCTGTGGTGTTAGAGGAGTGGAGGATATTTGGTGCTTGGTTTCATTGTAGTGTTATGCTGCCTCTTTGTGTTTGTAATCACATTTCTTTCTCATATAAGTTGTTTAATTCACCTTAGTTTCTTAATAAAAGTTCTTCCTTTACTCTTATTATATTCTTATACTTATCACGTTGATACCATTGGTTCAAGGTGTGAATTTATTCACACCATACTTTGTGATATTTATCACACAACGGTGGAGTGATTGATTTTTGTTGTTGTTGTTTTTTATTTCTTCAATTCCACCCTCGTAAGTCTACTTCCCTCTTTCGTTGAAGACATGTAATAAATGGAGGGCTAAAACACTTATGGGTTGATCCAAGGGAGTAGAAATTGGCTGTATTGGATGTTATTTATCACCCCATTAATGTATAATCACTTCTTTAATTGAGATTTTTATTTGATGATTTGTAAACTCCATCGTCCTTGTTGAATTTAAGATCACACATTTCAAGTGCTAATACAAACCTTTACCTTAGAGTTCTCAATGCTTTGATCCTTCAAGTTCATAGGTGATTAGTATTAGGGTATGTAGGCATTAAACCAGGAAGTGATGATTATGTTTGATCTTCTTAAATGAACCCATCTCAATTATAAGAAATTGAAATCATTAAAAAAGGAATTCATCCAATCCACCCCAAGCGATAACCTAGGATAAACTCATTACCTTAATTTTAATTAACTTAAAACTATTAGTGATACCTTAAACCCATCTAAAATCAACCCAATTTGGCCACTTCATAGCCAAAAACAATCCATATAATGTACGTGTCTATAGGTACTTCTTAGGTCTCTGAGGATTCGATAACCCAAGCTAAAAGGACCATTCTACCTTCATCTCTTGGGTAAATTTGAGAGAGAATAATGAATAAATTCATAATACTCAATTAATTATCTGATTACATGTCCAGACACTAGCAGGGGGTTGAATCAGGTACTTGGGTATTTAGTTACGTTGTACTAATTACCTTATTTATGCCTACCTGCACCCTATTTAATTTATATTACACTATCGGGATTGGGTTAGACACCGGTAGTGACAACCTACTGAGATTTATATCTCACACCCTACTTAGGTTTTCATTGCACTTGGGTACCTGAGTAGACCTTTCTTGTTCACATGGCCTTGGACCTTGCTTATTGTTGTTTCTTTTACCCAAGAGTTAAGAGCAAAGGACTGAGCTAGAGCTCAAGATGCTCGTAGAGATCGCCTTTCGGATTTTAGTTCTTTTATTTACTTGATTCCTACATTGTATTGTATTGAAAATCTTGTTGTACTATTTATTGCTTTCCTTAATGTATTAATACCATGTCATACATTCATCTATTGTATAAACTGGTGTTGGCCACTTTTGTTTATTTATATGAAATCTGTCTTCCAATGCTTTGTCAATTACATATTACTACTTCCACTATTGATTGTTATTTAATTTTCTATACCCTTGCACACTCTAATAGGAGGGTATAGTCTCCCCACTGACTATCCTTACACCCTTGCTGCTGGTCGGCAGCCTCTAGCATATGGGGAGGCGCGCTTGAGGTCATGTGGCGACTGGTTTGGCCACCGTCTTAATGGTGAGTCGGGTCGGGACATTACAAATTGGTATCAAAGGTGGATTTTTTCCTTTTGTATTATTGTTTTGGGTTGGTATAAAGGAGACTAAGAAAGTTTCAGCACTTGGTTAATAGCCGTGTTTGGGACTGATCACCCCACGTACGGGGAATGACCAAGTGGCCAGGGTTGGGATTGTTATTTATGTTGTTCGCTGTTACAATTGATATGATTTCACCTAGAGTGATTGGTGTAAATTTCGCTGCTTATGATTTATAGAATTATGAATATTACCCTTGTCCTATTATGTCAAAGAGGAAACATACATGTATCATATTAGGCACTTAGAAATTCATATTCCATGCATATATGCCATGCCATGTAGTTTCATTAGTAGGTTTCCTACTAAGTATGACTCGGTGCCTTATTGACATGCCATGATTATATTTATACCTATTTAGGTAATACATTAGCATGCCTTCTATGCTTACTTCTTGTTGTAGCATATTTCTGTGATTAAAATTCCATGCTTTAGTGATTCAGCTTGTTGCTTTATGTTAGCTGCTTGTAGTGACATGACATGCTAGCTTACTTTGATGTATGTAAATGGTTTCATGGGAAAAATTATTGGTTACAGTTATAACGGGAGATAGTTTTCAGTTTTAAGGTGTATTGGTGCCTTATATCTTGTAAAAGGTAACCCTTGTAATTGAACCATTGTGAAAGGGTTTCTAAATTCAATTGTTAAGTGAAGTTGGTTTAGACTAAATGGAGACAAATGCCAAACTGTTAAGTGTATGGGCACTTTATAGGTTGGTAGGTGGACACCCATATAATTTGGACTGATATTTTGAACATGTTAAATTTTTAATTGACATTGGTACCGATTAATGGGAGCCAATTTTCAATCCATGGAGTGTATGGGTGCTTCATGAATTGGGAAATGGAAACCCATATTAAATGGAATGGAACAATGCCTTTTAAAATGATTATAAGTGTTAAAGATGTTTAATGTTGATCTAAAATAAAATGTATAGATTTCAAAATGCAATTGGACCCAAGTAGGTCAGTTGGGGAAGGTTTTTATGAGATGAACTGTTTGGGTGTTTATAATTTTAATAATTGTGAATTTGCTATTGGGTTGCTTTATAGAGAACCTAAGTTGGTTAAAATGGGGCCCTCGTAGGTTTCCTTAATTTATTAAAAGGAATTTATTTTTATAAGTTTCAAAAATTATGGGATATCAACTAACGTAAAATGTTTTAAAAGGAAGTTTTATAAAACTTGCATGTTTTTCCCTTGGGGCATTGGTTAAAATCAAGTACCTTGTTTTGGTTTAAAAATAGTACTTTGATATTTTGATTAAACCTGTTGATGATTAAAGATTAAATGTGATTAAATGTAAGAGTCTTGGAAATTGAACCTATAGTGTTGTACACTATTTAAAACCCTCGTGTAAAGGGTAGTTCCGACTTCTCTTGAGATGCCTTGGAATGGAAGCATGAGTACTTTCCGTAGGTGTTCTTTTTTAGTAGCAATGGATTTACGATCGGCTTTTGAGCCTAGTGACTTTTGTTTGACATGAACCGATGTCAGGGTTGAAACTTTTTCTTCATAAGGGGCTAACCCTTGGTAGGTATCACCCTAAGAACTTAAATTCCTTTCTAGTGCTGTGGCTTTTCTCACTCTTTTGGTGATGTTAGGTGCCGTTGTCCCAGGTATGACTTTCAATTTCTAATGAAGCCCTTGTTCGGACAGGTGGTCTTGTGTTTCTTGACCTTTTTATGGGCTCGAGCATTGAGTAATTCTCTTTTTTAGATGGTTATACATGCCTTGTTCATGTTCAACCACTTCTTAGTTTTTTTACCCTTTCTTATTCTTAGTAATGGATGACTGGTTATGGCGTCGTCCAAGAAAATGGTCGTATGAGGCAATGTGACTCTAAAATAAATCTTCTTGTAATGTTGAGTACGGTCTTGGATCATCTCCAAGTAGAGTGACTTGAGCATTAAAGAATCAGTTTCATTCTAATACTTGGGATGGTTTTTGAAAGACTCGATTGTTTTGACACACCAACCTCATAGTTATAATCTATTACACTTATGAACGGTTAGTTTTTCTTTCTTTTGTGGATAGGACACTACTAAGGTGGGTAGTGCTGTGATGAACCTAGTAAATGTGCCTTTCCAGGTAGAGAACCATCAGTAAATGGTTGGTTATTTCTTGTTTTCCCTAGAAGTTTGAAAGTCTTAAATAATGTCAGTGCTTGATTGGCAGCATGAATTTGATCCGCTCTGACTGTTTTACCTTCTAGTTTATGGGTGCGTAGCTGGAAACCTCATCTTAAATCCTCTTAGTGTACTCTTCTTAAGAGGCGAGCATGTCCCCTATCTTGACATCATCCTCGATACACTAAGAGAGTGTCAGTCTTATGCCACACTAAATCTTTAAAAGTTGTTGAGATTGTTGGATGACCCTTACCAGTGTCACACGCTAAAGCATGGTTCTTATCGAGGCTTGGTAAGTCCTGAGTGATTCCTGGGTTCCCAAGTAGGAATGCCTTGTTCAGACTCATGGACCCCAACTTTTCCTTTTTTTTTTCACTGGCCGCCAAGGCCAGGCTTCTTCGAGATATGTCATCCAAGTGGATTGACTCATTCTCTCTCTTTTCAGTTTTATTTTTATGATTTTAAGGAGCCATTTTAAATCATGTTTCCAGGTGAAGGCATGTGTGGTTTCAAGGTTAGCAGTGTCTTCTGAGAGAGATTTCATGACTAGTTCTGTTAGGTCGATCAGAATTTGACCATTTCATTTTTTCAAAATCATGCCATGAGTGTCTTAAGAACACTTAAAGTTGTGTCTTGTACAACAAATTTGACGATGGAGGTACAATGGCTTGGAATTACTCCCTTAAGTTAAGACTTATGGTGGGAAGAACCATCAGTTTAGTGTTATCAAGACTTTGACCTGGTCATGTCTCTATCTAAATGGGATTAAGAAAGATCAATTTCTATTTTTAAGTAAAACTTTGAGTGTTGGCTCGAGTTGTAAAGGGTGATGTGTAGAATGCATAGGAAATGCTTATGGTGCATCCGACATTGGGAGTGCAATGTAACCGTTTGAAAAAAACTTCATGACCCTTGAAGGTTGGATGATTTTTACATTGTTATTAAAGGCTTATCGAGGATGAGAAGTTTTTAAGGTGGGTAGATTGTAGAATTACATGTTTTTGAACCAGACAAAAGTACGACGGTTTTTGAACTTTTTCGTTTACTAAACCGGTCATTTTTAAAAATGAGCTTCGAAACTTAATTCTGAGAGTGTTATAACCCCTACGTGTTGTTTTTGGACTTGGGTGAAGGACTGAGAAGTATCCTGAGTGGATCGAGAAGTTTCGGGAGCGTCAGACCTGAAAAACTTCATGTTTTTAAAGACAACAGAGGGTGCACAGTTTGTGCACGACCTACTAAACCGTGTGGCCCACTACAGGTAACCGTGAAGCTTGGTTTAAGAGGGGAAAAGATGCTTCGCACGGGCTACACATGGTTTCCTAAAACATGCACCTAGCCCGTGTGAGGGGAGTTCCTTAAGCAGAGGGTACCACACGATTGGCGCACAGTTTTCCAAACAGTGCAGCTTAATTGTGTGCGACACCCTGTTTTGGGATTTTAATTATTTTAAAATTTAATTAAACTTAAAAACTAAACTAAATACTCTCATCTCCCCCTCCTTGTATTGACTCGCAGTGTGTATCACCCCCAAATTGGTTTTCCCTTCGACGCACCTCCCAGCCTCCTCTCCTCTTCAATCTCCATCCATTTTCCTTCAATTTTTCTTGGTCGATCCATCACGATGAGTCCTCTTCTACCTTATCTTTCCTTCTACTAGATTTTCTTTGACCTAATCAACACTTGGTGAGGTTCGACTAAACCCTAGGTGATGTGAGACATATGGGGTGACCCGATCTTCATAGTGTAGGGCGACGAATGTAGGATGCAGTTTAGGGATAAGTGGCGGATGATAGGTATGGATAGCGGATGCAAGTAGTCAATCAATGCTATAAGGAGTGCAACCTAATACTTAGACAACACACTAAAGGGAAAGATGTGATATCCAATCTATACAACAACGCACTTGGGTTGAGGCACAGAATTGGGGGCTTTGTGATCTTGGATCACTAATCTAACTTGTAGATTTACAAGGAAATAATTCACAAGAGCAAGGGGGAAATTCAAAACAATTCTCACACAACGAAGAGAAACAAATCATAATATCTCAATTAAATCTTAAATTCTATACAAGTGCCATGGGGGTGGCTATTTATAGCCAAGGGGGTGGTACAATAGTCAAGGGTCTAATACCCTAAAGTAATAAAGGATAAACTACTTTGTTCCCTTAAATTAAAAAAGATAAAGTCTACCAAAGACTTTTGGAAAAGTGGCACACAAATTCTCAACTATAACCCATCATATTTTACTTTGAGTGCATATCACATCATTTTGACTTTGGTATCCAAAGATTCCATTTCTAGAATCCTCCATGTGGTCAAGGCTTCCAAATTCATGCAACCATGTGGGACAAGCTTTAAGCATAATGTTTGGGATTGAATAAGTGAGATAATAGGCCCATTTTCTCCATCCATGCAAGGCAAGATCCATTGGTCCTTTAATGAGGAAAAATGGGCACCCATTGTAGCATTGATCCTCTTTAATCTCCCTCACGTCATTGGGAATTGCAAATATAGCTCCTCCTCCCGTGCAATCGACTTGGTGCCTTTAACACGGTTTTCCTCATCCCCCCCTCTTGAAAAGGAGTCTTCCTCGACTCTTCATCCTATGCACCCAAAAAAGGAGAAAGATCAGAAACATTGAAAGTGGAACTTACACCATACACACTTGGAAAATCTATCTTGTAAGTATTGTTGTTAATCTTCTTGAGCACTCGAAAAGGTCTATCTCCTCATGGAATGAGTTTTGATTTCCTCTTGTCAGGAAATCTCTCCTTTCTCATATGAATCCAGACCAAGTCCCCAGGCTTGAACAACACTTTTTTGTGACCCTTGTTTGCACGATCAACATATTTCTGGGTCATTCGCTCGATATTTTTCCTTGCCTTTTCATGGATTTGTTTGATGAATTCAGCACGCCCTTTCGCATCCATATTAGTTTCTTCCTGCAAAGGAAAAGGAACTAGATCAATAGGGGCAAGAGGGTTAAAACCGTAAAAAATTTCGAATGGAGAATATTGAGTAGTGGAGTGCTTGGCCCTGTTATATGTGAATTCCACATGTGGCAGACACTCCTCCCAATTCTTGAGATTCTTCTTGACAATTTTTTACAAAAGGGATGATAGTGTATAATTCACCACCTCCATTTTCCTATCATTTTTCAGATGAAAATTAGTGGAAAATAGTAACTTTGTACCCAATTTTCTCCACAATGTCTTCCAAAAGTAACTAAGGAATTTTGTGTCTCGATCCGACACAATTTTTCTTGGAATTCCATGGAGTTTGACTACTTCTTAAAAGAAAAGTGTTGCAATGTTAGTGGTATCATCTATTTTGTGACAAGGAATAAAATGTGCCATTTTAGAAAATTGATCCATCGCAAAAAAATGGAATCTCTCCCCCTCTTGTTCCTTGGTAACCCCACAATAAAGTCTATTTACATTTCCTCCCAAGGGTTTTGGGGGATTGGGAGAGGAAGATATAATCCACGTGGGTTCAGTTTCGATTTGAATTTATGGAAAACAATGCACTTTCCCACAAAATTTTCAACATCTTTAGATATACCAGGCCAATAAAAATTCTCACTAAGAATTATTAAAGTTTTTGCAACACCAAAATGTCCCATTAACCCACCATAATGTGACTCCTTTAGTAAAAGTAAACGGATAGAGAAATTGGTAATACAAATCTTATCAATCCGGAATAAGAATACATCATGTAAATAAAACTTTTACCAACTAACTCTAGGTTTACAATGTCCATATGGTTTACTAAAATCACTATATGAATCATATAAATCCTTAATTCATTCAAAACCAAGGATTTTTGAATCCAAAAAGGATAAAATATAATATCTACATGAAATTTCACCTGCCAAAATATTTTCTTTACCCTTTTTATCTTGATGACATATGTAAATGATTCAATGAATTAAATCCATCTAGGATGTATCCTATTTATTTTATTTTGGCTCCTAAGGTACTTAAGAGACTTGTGATCAGAATGGATCACAAATTATTTAGGTCAAATATAGTGATTCCATGCCTCCAGTACTCTAAACAATGCATACAACTCTTTATCATATGTATCATAGTTTAGAGTTGGTCCATTTAACTTCTCACTAAAATAAGAAATAGGCTTATCTTCGTACATGAGTACTCCACCAATACCAATTTAACTTGCATCACATTCAATCTCAAAGGTATTACCAAAATCTGGGAGTGCAAGTAGAGTGGCGTGGGTGAGTCGATCCTTGAGAGCATGAAAATCCTTCTCTTGAGTTATCCCCCATTTGAAAGGAACATTATTCTTTGTCAACTCATTCAATGGTGCTGCTAATGTGCTGAATTCCTTTACAAATCTCCTGTAAAAACTATCAAGCCCATGAAAACTTCTTACCTATACAACAGAGGTTGGAGTGGGACATTCTTGTATTGCTTTGATATTCTTAGTGTCGAATTCAACTCCATTACTACTCACAACGAATCCAAGGAAAACAATCTTACCGAGACAAAATTCACACTTATTTATGTTTCCAAATAGGTTTTCATCCCTTAACACTTATAGGACTTTTCTTAAGTGATCTACATGTTAAAGAAACGTCCTACTATAAACTAAAATGTCATCAAAGTAAACTACCACGAACTTTACAATATATGTACGTAAGACATGACTCATTAATCTCATAAATGTGCTAGGTGCATTGATGAGACCAAAGGGAATTACTAACCATTCATAAAGTCCATGTTTTATCTTAAATGAAGTTTTCCACTCATCTACTTCTTTCATCCTAATTTGATGGTAGCAACTTCTTAAATCAATTTTTGAGAAAATAGTTGAACCATTTAATTCATCCAGTATATCATCTAACCTAGGGATAAGATGATGATACCTGACTGTGATGTTATTGAAGGCTTTACAGTCAATTCACATTCTCCATGTTTCATCCTTCTTTAGTACTAGAAGTACCAGTATAACACAAGGACTAAGGCTCTCTCTAACATATCCAACATCCAAAAGCTCTTGAACTTGCCTTTGAATCTCTTTTGTATCTTCCGGGTCGGTGCGATATGTAGGGGGGTTCAATAGTGATGCTCCAGGTATGAGGTCAATTTGATTCTCAATACCTATAATGGATGGCAAACCAGGTGGTACCACTTTGGAAAACACATCTTCAAATTCCTGCAACAAAGACTCAACAACATATGGAAAAGGAGATGTTAAGTTTTTAGTATTAAACATCACCACTTTATACATAAGTACTAAAAGGTTTTACTAAGAAATCAAAGCTTCCTTAACCTCACTCTTTTTTTCCAACATCACAATTTTCTCTCCTCTCAAATCTTTTTACCCTCTTGATTTTTCTTTTCTCTCCATTTATTTTCTTATATCATTTTCTATTTTTCCCTTATTCTCTCCTTTTTCTGTTTCTCTCTTTTTTTCCTAATCACTTTTTTTTATTTTCTCTCAAAATGTGATCTTCCAAAATTTTCTTGGGGGACATGGGGTTGAGGGTTATAGGTTCCCCTCAGAGTACAAAAGAGTGACGATTCAATAAAACTTCATGAGTGATGTGCCAATTGTACTTCCAAGATCGCCCCAACAACAAATAATGAGACTTTATAGGAACAACATTGCACAAAACCTCATCTTTGTACTTACCAATGGTGAATGATACCTTCACTTTCTTTGAAACATTCAACTCACAACAATCATTCAACCACTGAAGCTGGTACATATTTTGATGCCTCAAAGTTGGGAGTCCCAACTTCTCCACCAACTCAGTGCTCACCACGTTGCTACAACTTCCCCCATAAATAATAATGCTATATACCTTCCCATTGATATTGCATCATGTATAGAAAAGGTTCCCTCACTGATTTTTATCTCCAATGGTTATTTGTGCACTTAAAACTCTTCTAGTGACAAGAATCTCACCATCTTCTGTGAATTCTCCACTATCAATTTTTGGAGATTCTTCCTCCTCCTCTTCCGAGCTCTCTCCATTGGTCTCCCATTCTCCATACTTGTTGATGGTCATGGTGTACCAGTTTGGGCACTCACTAGCAATGTGACCCCTTACTTTATATTTGTAACAATGAATATCCCTATTCCTTGTTTGGTTAGTTTCAAAAGTAGGTTTCTTAGGTTGGAGAATTACCTTGTCACTTTTGAGATCAACCACATCTTTTGGATTTGATGATTATATAATATCCTTCCTCGGATTTCTCCATGGCATGAAAGGGGTAGTGGGTTTCCTCATGTTTCTCCTCCTTTTGATTTGTTACTCGATCTTGGTGGCTTAGTGGATCATATCTTGTATCTCAACATGGTGGTATATATCTACTTGATCAGAAATCTCCCAATTGATACCATTTAAGAAGCGTTCCATAGTTTCCTATGGATCTTCTTCAATGTTTGCTCAAATCATGGCAATTTGCATCTCTTTATAGTAATATTCAACACTCTTACTCACTTGCATGAGGCGTTGGAGCTTGTTGTGGAGATCTCTATGGTAGTGTGAGGGGAAAAACTATTTCCACATGGAAAACTTCATGTAATCCCAAGTGTTGATGGGACGTACACCATATCTAGCCCTCTCCTTTTGCATTTTATCCCACCAAACTAAAGCATAATAAGAAAATTAAAGGGAATAAAGTTTGACCTTTTTCTTCTTAGAATACAAATGGCATGAAAATACTTTCTCAATTCGCATCTCCCACTCCAAGTATGCTTCCAGGTCGCTTTTTCCTTGAAAAGAGGGGACCTTCACCTTGATCCCTCCAAGTAGGTCATCATCATGTGGTCTCCTTTGGCCTCCTTTAGGTTGTTGGTACAACCTCATATTTTGTAGGACATACTAAAAATCACCATCAAGGTTTTCCATCTCCTCCTCCATGATTTGGGGGTGACGTGGTGCAGGAGCTCGCTGCAGGTTATCATGAACCATCCTTGGGCTTGGTTGATTCTCCAATTCATCAATCCTATAATTTAGCACCTACAAATTCCGATCAAGATTCTTCTCGAAGTGGATCACCAAATATTGCATTTGGAGTTGTGTAGCTTTGGGTGCGGGGGATCTAATTCAACTTCCTTCATTGCTAACATGAACAATTTTCTTCCCACGATCTTCTACCATGATAAGTTATGCAAACACAAACACACACCAGGGGGGAACACACACAATGATACACACTCACTCACACACACGAGATGCACACACACACACATGCAATATGTACACACTCTCACACACACAATGATACACACTCACGCATGAAATATATACACACTCACACACACAATATGTACACACACACAAACAATAAGATGCACACACTTATACACACAAGATATATATTTTTTTCTTATTTTTATCCACTCTAAACACTGCCTGAATGGCCCTAAGGCCTTCTTTGAGATGATCACATGCCACCAATCCTTCTCCAATCAAGATTGTGTCGGGGGATGTTTTAACACAACCCACTTGAGTGGTAAAGAGTAAAGGGTGAAAAGAGGGTAGAAAATATGGGTAAAGGGTGGAAAATGATAGAAAGTTGTGGTATGGGGGTTTTTCCCGATTGTGAAAGATAAGAAAAATTAATAACAATATGATCCAAATATAATACGGGGATGAAATAAAATGATTGAGAAAGTGATGTACAAAAATGGAAAGTGCTAATAATGTAAAGCACAAAGAAGAAGTAATTTTATCCACTTTTTTTCTCTTCATCAAATCTCCACAAAAATTGTTGTGTTTGGAGTATTAAAGAATAAGATGATGAATGAAGAGTAAGATTTGTTTTTGAAATCTATTAAATAAAGGATGTGCTTAATTTGAAAATGCACAAAATGATGAGTTGAGAGATTTTTTTTTTATTTTTTTTGTAGGATACAAATCACATATAGAGAATTAAATACAAAAAGAAGATGTATGAATAATTGGATCAATGAAACAATATTTCAATCTTGCACAACATAGGCCAAATATGGAGGTTTTAAAAGAAAAATGTTTTTTTAATGGGTGAATAATAAGAATGGATAGGAAGGGTAATAAATATATGGGATAAAATAGGGTGATATATTACTACCGTGTCAACCAGAGATCTAATACCAACTGATGTGAGATACAAAGGGTGACCCAATCTTCACGGCGTAGGGCGGTAGATGTAGGTTGCGGTTTAGGGATAAGTGGCAGATGATGGGTATGGATAGCAGATGCAAGTAGTCAATTGACGCTATAAGGAGTGCAACCTACTACTTAGAAAACACACTCAAGGGAGGGATGTGATAGCCAATACACACAACAATGCACTTGGGTTGAGGCACAAAATTGGGAGCTTTGTGATATTGGATCACCAATCTAACTTTTAGATTGATAAGGCAAGAATGCATAAGAGAAAGGGGGAAATTCGGAACAATTCTCACACAAAGAGAGAAACAAAGTATAAGATCCCAATTAAATCTTCAATGATATACAAGTGCCATGGGGGTGGCTATTTATAGCCAAGGGGGTGGTATAATAGTTAAGGGTATAATACCCTAAAGTTATAAAGTCTAAACTACTTTGTTCCCTTAAATTCAAAATGATAAAGACTACCAAAGACTTTTGGAAAAGTGGCACACAACTTTTCAACTATAGCCCACTAGATTTGATTTTGAGTGTATAGCCCACCAGATTTAACTTTGGTGTCTAAAGATGTCATTTCTAGAATCCTAAATGTGGGAAAGGATTCCAAATTCATGAAACCATGTGGGACAAGCTTTAAGCATAATTTTTGGGCTTGAATAAATGAGATAATAGGCCCATTTTCTCCATCCATGAAAGGAAAGATCCATTAAGCCTTTAATAAGGCAAGATGGGCACCCATTGTAGCATTGATCCTCTTTAATCTCCCTCACGTCATTGGGCCTTGCAAATCCAGCTCCTCCCACGCAATTGACTTTGTGACTTTAACACAGTTCTCATCACTAAGGCTTTGGGGGTGATCCGATTTTTGGTTTCCTCTTGTTCTAGGTACGTGAAAATGGTCTCTCAGGCGTTGTTCTTGCATGTTCCAGCAACCGCTGCCAAAGGCGAGGCAGTTTGGGTGGTTTCAGTCTGCCGAAAATGTTTCAAGGTAAGGTTTATACCTTATTACTTATTTATAACCTCTTGAATTAAGATCTTTATGTGTATTTGACTCCCTTTTATTAAATCAGTAGGGCGTTGAGTTGTTCAGGGTGGTTTCACTTTGTTTTGGTTCATTGCCGAAGTGGACAGCTTGGTTCCACCCTGAGGTAGGGTCTTTTTCCAAGTCCTCTAATTATATGAATGCATTAAATAACTACTTACTGCACTTTAGTCAGAATTTAAATTCATGCAGTGAAGTATCTATATTTAATGATCTTAAATGCGGTTTAGCATGTTTCATATTTAAAATACTAAAGATGATAAATGATTTGTGTGATAAGTAATATCATGATTTTATAATAAAACCCATCTAATGGAGGTTCACTACCTTCAAGATAAAAATTTGTGTTTAGACCTTACTTTATTGACCTTTTGTGTTTATAATTCTTATGCCTTGATGTTATGTTAAAATATGGCATGTTTAGGACATGGTCTTAATGGAATTAGAAAAACAGAGTTACCTTTTTGAAATAATTAAAAATGGCCAAGGCACCGACTAAGTGCTTGGCCCAGTTTTGAATTGGATTTATCCATGTGTGATGTTTTCCATAATTTTTCATTTAGTGTTTTGACACATTCAATCCATCGTTCGGGTGTGCCTTGGCTTGACCTTTAGAAAGGTAAGACCTTCTATATCAAATGGTTGAGTTATCCTATGAATTGCATCATGGAAAGTACCGTGTATGCTCATAACTTTACCCACATAAGGTAAGTTCTTTGTTTTGACAATTAAATGAGAAATGTAAATTGGAAATTATACCAAGTATATCACTTGGCCTTATTAAGAGTAATTTAATAAAGGTTTCATGTCTGTAGCACCCCTTTCCATGTTGATGGAAGGTAGCAGAGTGAACCTTAATTAATGAATATGCCTTAATGGATTTTAGTAAATGGTTTCAATGATACTTTACCTTTAAAAAATAATGGAAGGTAGTGTTTGAACCAATAAATAAATGGTTGCTATGGCATCCCGCCTTTTTAATACATAACTTTTCATTATATTTTACAAAAAAAAGATCGTTAAAGTCTAGTGTCTTGGAAATCAGGAACAATATACATGAAAAAAACATAAAAAATTATTATAATACACTTGTAAGGCTTAATAATAAGTTCATCCTAAGTACAATTACTGCATCTCATAACCTGGAGACATACATCAAAGGAAAGGGTGAGCAGAAGGCCCGGTAAGGAAAGCAAGAGAATCAGTTTACTTGTGATATCAATAAGAACTTGATGAAGAACATAAAGAAATGAGAAATGGAAGAAGAGGAATATCATAATAAAAATAACATGAATCATAAATTGAATATGTGTCTACACCATTTAATTTATACATTCATGAAAATATCACCAAGGTTCATCCCTAAGGTGTCATAAAATTACCAAGGTTATTCGCCAAGGTATTGTGAAACTTTTCATCTCTAGAGATAAAATTATTTACCCAATGAATTGTAGATCTATTAGGGAACACCCTTAATATGTATTTATTTTCATCTGATCCACATAGATCATAATCATACATTTCATAAATAACCCAAAGAGAGTAAAAGAAATGGTGTTTACTTCAAAATCCTGACATTTTAAAAGTGCTTAAAAATAAGATCATTATGTCATTTATAACCCAAGGAAAGGGAGTTAGGGTTATATGTATGTCAATTATAAAATAAAATAGATAAATTTTATTTATTTATGAATACCCATTTAAATGAAAATATATTTGGGTATTCACATAAATAAAAAAAGATAATATCTTGAGAAAAGAGAGGGATTTTGAGATGAAAATTCTACAGCATAACGACTACATAACATGTTTTTAGAAAACATTAAAAAGAGAGGGGACAAAGGTAAACCACTCATAAATAACTCATAATATAGTATGGGTACATAATAAAAAATAAATAATATCATGGTATGGATATTTTAATGATATACCACATGAAAAGGAAACTTGAAAGAAAAGAGAAGATGCAATTTCTTTTACAAAAAAAATCGGCAGCCTAACAACGTCGCTTAAAATTAATAAAAATAAGTTGATGAGAGTGTAAATGGTATATCATAATTTGTACATAAAATGGACATAAATAATGACAAAAAAGAACATACCCAACATAATAATGTGGAAACTAGAAGGCATAACAGAAAGGAAGTCATGACTTAAAAGAGGAGGGTGAAAGGTTCCCTTACCTTGAAGAGTAACTTCAAAAGCTCAAAGGTTGGGACTTTGGGGGGCTTGGGGGAACCTTGAGAGGACTCCTTGGGAGGTAAAAAGACCATATATTTGTTTAGGAGTAATTTTAATGAAATTAATGAAGTAATGAGTTGGTATTTATAGCAAAAGCGAGGGAATATTTAATTAATTTCCAAGGGACACCTCATCGGTGGTATTTGAAAAACCATGGGCTTTCCCATGGTATTTTCCCATGGTATTGGCCACTTGGGACACCTCATAACATATATTACTATTCAAAAGTCGACAAAAATTATTACATCATGATTACATCACTAATGATGTCATTAAACGTACCGAAACTTAAAACTGTATTTTTACTATTCACTGAAAAACAAAACATTTTATAAAAATATCATAAATTCACCCTAACCTAATATCAATGCTCTTAATTCAAAAATAAACTCCATTTCATGAAAATAATTTTCTAATTATTATATATTTAATTTATAAGTAAAAACACTATTTACCCAAAAAATACTAATACTTAACTAATAATTTCCAAAACAGTTATTTACTAATGCTATAATATCACATTACCAAACAAGATGTCTAAATTATTTTTAAACCTTCTTAAACGAGGTTAATATTCCTTAGGTCACATTAATATTCATAAGGGTAATATTACTATTCATAATTTACTATTCACCAAAAATTATTTTGATCTTATTAAACCACATTTTTCACCCTAATTACAACCATGTATGTCCGTTTTTTGAAAATCATTTCACCGAAAAAGTTATTTAATAATAAAATGTTTTTATACTATTCATAAAAAAACACTATTCATCAAACACTATTCATCAAAAAAACACTATTCATAAAACATTATTCATCAAATTGAAACTTCTTATTTTTTTTAAAATTCAGCCTAGGTTAATTTTGACATTTGAAATTCAAAAATGAAGTTTATTTTACCATAATAATTCTATATGTATGAGAAATCTTTGAGAAGTACAAATTTTAATTCTAAAATAAATTTATCAAATTTATCTTAATTAAACATATAATTTATTAAGGAAAGCTATTCCAAAAATAGGAATGATGAAATAACAATTTTATTTATACCAAGGGATTACACAAAGTATCTTAGGCCTTGTTACATATCCCCTTGATAAAACACTATTTTGTTGAATATTTTATTGATAATAAATGATATAATTTCCCCAAATTGTGCTAAATATGTTTATTTATAAAATATTTGGGATTTGATCATTCATTTGAAAATTTGGTGAAAATTCCAGTTTTACCCTTTATAGTGCACTGTATTATTTTAAAGATAAATATTTTTATATTTATTATTGTAATTTGAAATTTTGTAACCGTGTTCCTAACTTAATTTTCTACAACTTTCATTCAGGACACTAGAGCTAAAAAGGGAATTTGGATGGAGTAAATGAGACATTAATCCAATGGAGGGCTGGACTCGGCAGAATGAACATGAGTTCTGTATTTGGGCCATATCTTCTTCATCAGGTCTTGGATTAAGCCCATATTTTTAGAGGAGCTCGGGGATTTATTTTCCCACAAATCATCCTTCTGTAAGGAGAGCTGGTTCACGCGTTTTCGAGGTCAAATAGGCAATGAAATTTGTATTAAAATATTTGTCCGAGATTTCCCATTCACACTTGAAACCTCTTTAAACCTAGCCTCCCCTCCACTCTATAAATTAGAGTTTTTCTCATTTTGAGGGGTTGGGACATGAATTAGGAGATTGGAGGAAGAAGAGAATTTGTTTCACCCAAATTCTCCAACCATTGTAAGAGGGGTAGCTCTTGAAGCAAGGATCCCCTCATCGAAGCCTCCTTCTCTTCTTCATTTTGTAATGTTTTCATTTGTGTAATAAAATTCTTTGTTCTTATTTTATTTCTTCTCTTTTCTTATGTTTTGTTTAAATTTATTCTTCTATTAATCTTCCTAATTGGTTTGTAATTCTTGAGTAGAAGCGTTATTGGGTTATGCCCATTATAAACCTTTGCACATGCAAAACGCTTCTACGATGATTACGCCACCCATGGAAGAGTAGTTTTTTAGTAATCGATGTACTTCTCACCTTCTTCATTAATTTATTTTGAATCAATGATATACTGTAATTAACTAAATATGATCTATTAATTGAGTTTTCAATTTAAATTAAACTAATCAAGCAATTGAACAATAAACACAAAATGCGCGAGGTCGGGATTTGTGTGAATTGTGAGAGCGTAATCTTAATCGGTAATACAAGACCACACGGGATCAATTTGTAGAGTTAAAATACAATCTCTAAACTAAATTAATCCTCATTTACAGAGTGGTTATGTGCCTTAATTTATCACTGACCATACACTAATCTTAGAACATCAATCAAAGCAGGGTGTTGCGATTGCATGTTCCGAAGTTAGCCTAGGGTTAAATTCACTTCATCTTCGTGGTAAAGTTAATTCTCGTAGGGTTCGGGATTTAAAAAATTAAGGTATTATAATTAAGTGAATATTAATTTAAATGATAATTATTAATAAATTATTGAATAGGTAGAGTTAGATCGATTACGACTTTTAAAATATTTTCTAAAAAAAACATCTTCTTGTTGTGTCTTTTTAATCAAACATCATTTCAAAATTAAAAACAAAAAAATGCAATATTCTTCCAGCAAACTTCTTCTAGATCTATAAACTATAAAAAACCCCCATCTATTCAATTAGTGTTTTTATTATCTTTTATTTTATTTTTATAATACCTCTAAGAAGTTGTTTTAATTCACTTCCTCCTTTGAGAGACGACCTTGGTCAGCCACTCTGCTGCACCTAAGTACCCCAAAATCACACTAATCATTTGAGGGCACCCACGATAGTGCTATTTCAAATTAGCTCTGTTGTCGGGGAGGCAAGTAATTTATTCAACCATTTAGAGGTATTTATTTTATTTTTCATTTTATTATTTTCTTCACCTCTCTCTTTCATCTTTCCCCTTTCTCAAGTTTTCATTTTTTTTTCATCCTCATCTTTTCCTTTTGGACCATCAAAACAACTTATAATTTTTATTTTACTATGGTCCACTCACTTTCTTTTCATTTTTATTTGATTTATGAAACGAACTAATCCCTAAGATCTCTTAGATCTTGACCCTGAGATTGAACGTAGCCTTAGGGCACGAATCAGACACTCTCAGTCTACGAAAAGTTTCAATATTCAACCAGTTGGTGAATTCCTCTCTTCTGGAAATATTGGAATTGGAAGTTATTCAAATTCAAACATAAAAGAAGAACCAATGGCTGAAAACAATGGAAATGAACTTAATAGAACCATTTGAGAATTGGATGCACCTGATATTAACTATCAACCAAATTGTGTTGCATACCCAAATCTCGAATCGGACTTTAAACTGAAATCTGGGTTAATTCACTTACTTCCAAAGTTTCATGGCCTCTCTGGTGAGGATCCCAATAAACATTTGGAAGAATTTAATGTGGTTTGTTCAACCCTTAAACCAAGAAATGTTTCTGAAGATCAAATCAAATTAAGAGCATTCCCATTCTCATTTGATGGAGTTGCAAAAGACTGGATGTATTATTTACAACCCGAATATGTAACTTGTTGGAACGATTTGAAACGTCTTTTCTTGCAGATATTTTTTCCAGCATCAAGGACCACTTCCATTCGAAAGGAGATATCGGGGATCAAGCAAGCACAAGGGGAGTCAATGTATGAGTACTGGGAGCGATTCAAGAAGTTGTGTGCAAGCTGTCCGCATCACCAAATCCGTGAGAAACTCCTCATTCAGTACTTCTATGAAGGACTCACACCCATGGAGAGGAGCATGGTGGATGCTGCATCTGGAGGAGCATTGGTGGACAAGACACCAGTAGCCGCACGTGCATTGATCGACAAGATGGCCCAAAACTCCCAACAATTTGGTGATCGAGGTACACCACATATCAGGGGAGTACATCAGGTAAGTCCTTCTTCTCTTGAGAGTCATTTGATTGATACCAAGTTAGAAGAATTGACCACTATGGTGAGGAAAATTTCTTTGGCACAAAAGACATCTCTACCCCCTCCTTCAAGGTCTTGTGGCATTTGCACTGAGACAAGCCACCCAACTGATTGTTGCCCACAACTACAAGAGACAGAGGATTGTGCAGCAGTATTCCCAGAGAGACCATTTCAGTAGAAACAATAACCATATCCCCAAAAGAAGTTTGATTCATTTTCTCCAACATACAACCAAGGGTGGAAAGATCAACCAGACATGAGGTATGGCTCTGGACAACAACAAAGGCCCCCTTTTCAACCAAACTTCCAGCAGCCTCCGCCTTACCAGCAGGGTTTCCAACAACCCCAAAGGAGATTTGAAGCTCAAACATCAACAAGTCAGAAACAAGGGAATCCTCCACCAAAGGTAGACTCTAACACTAATGATCTTTTGAAACAAATTGTTCTTAATCAACAGAATGAGCTAAAGAGTCAAGGTTCAGAGCTGAGGGAGTTAAAGACTCAAATGAGCCAGATTACCACCGCCCTCCATGAACTTGTAAGTGAGAATTCTGGAAATCTACCTTCCCAACCCACTCCAAATCCAAAGTGGAATGTCAGTTCCATCACATTGAGAAGTGGGAAGAAAATGAACGATACATATGTAACTACCATTCCACCAGGATTCACCTCAACTCCAGAGCAGCCGCATTTCAAACCAACTGATGAGAAATCAAAGGAGAAAGATAAAGGTAAGAAAAAGATTGATGATGTTCCTTCTAAACCCCTTCCTTTTCCCAACAGGGTTGTTCAAACCATGAAGATGACTGAAGAAGCAATGAAAAAGGAGGTTTTGGACACATTCAAGCGTGTGGAGATCAACATTCCTCTACTTGAAGACATTAAGAAAATCCCAAGGTATGCCAAATTCTTAAAAGAACTCTGCACCAATCGAAGAGGGATCGAGGGAAATGAGAGGATCAACCTTGGAAGGAATTTCTCGGCACTCATTACACCAACTCTAGCAATTCCAACAAAGTGAAAGGATCCCGAGACATTCACCATCCCATGTACCATAGGGGAGTTGCACTTCTTTGATTCTCTTTGTGATTTAGGAGCTTCAATAAATGTGATGCCTCACTCTGTATTCTCTTCCTTGCAGGTTGGTGAGTTGAAGCCAACAAGAGTAGTGGTGCAATTGGCGAATAGAGCTACGACATATCCAGCGGGAGTCCTTGAGTATGTACTTGTTCGGGTAAGAGACATGATCTTTCCAGCGGATTTCTATGTTCTTAACATGGAGGATGATCAGGTAAGTTCTCATGCCCCCATTATCTTAGGTAGGCCCTTCCTCAAAACTGCAAAAACTATCATAAATGTCAATGAGGGTACACTTTCCATGGAATTTGGAGATGAAGTTGTGATATTTAATGTTATGGATTCCATGAAGTACCCCTATGAGGACCATTCTGCTTTTGTTATCTCCCATTTTGAACCACCAAGTAAAAACCCCATGGAATTGGATTGTCCTATTCTTAGGGAGATTATGAGTATTGGTTCTAGTTTGATGTCTAAGAGTACTTCTACACCCATTTTTAAGGAACAATACTCTCTAAGATTTGATTTTGAAATGGAATCATATTCTGATTTTGATCATGTGAACTCTGATTATGAAATGGCTATTGAGTATGCTGATGGATTTGGTGCTTTATTCTCTGATTGTGATGATTTATATTCTGATACTAATGTTCATTGTGTAGATATGTCTGTTGCATCAATTTCTCCATCCATACATCACCCTCCTTCATTAGAACTCAAGCCATTACCACCAAATCTGAAATAATCATACTTGTTGAGTGGTGAGAGATTACCTGTTATCGTTGCTAACAATCTCCCTTTTGAACATGAAGAAAAGCTTTTGAATATTTTGAGGGAGAACATCAGGGTGATTGGGTGGACCTTGGCTGACATATCAGGTATTAGCCCCTCCATTTTCATGCATAGGATTCTCTTGGAGGATGGGGCTAAACCGGTGAGACAGACACAAAGGAGACTCAATCCCACCCTCCTAGAAGTTGTTAAAAAAGAAGTTAAGAAATTGCTCGAGGCAGGTATAATCTTTCCCATTTCAGATTCTCAGTGGGTAAGTCCAATTCAGGTTGTGCCTAAGAAAACTGGTTTTACTGTTGTTAAAAATGAGAAAGATGAGTTAGTTCCAATGAGGGTGCAAAACAGTTGGCGTGTGTGTATTGATTATAGGAAACTAAATCAGACCACTCACAAGGACCGTTTCCCCCTCCCATTTATTGATCAAATGCTCGAGAGACTATCTGGGAAAACAAACTATTGTTTCTTGGATGGATTTTCTAGATATTTTCAGGTTACTATAGCTCCAGAGGATCAGGATAAGACTACATTCACCTGTCCCTTTGGCACATTTGCCTATCGGAGGATTCCATTTGGACTTTGCAATGCCCCGAGTACCTTCCAGAGATGCATGGTGAGTATTTTTTCTGATTTTATTGAGACCTGCATGGAGGTATTTATGGATGATTTTACAGTGTATGGGTCTTCATTTGATTATTGTATAATTAGTTTGGGAAAGGTGTTGAATCATTGTATTGAGAATAATCTGGCCCTGAACTTTGAAAAGTATCATTTCATGGTAGATCATGGCATTGTCTTAGGGAATGTAGTGTCAAAACATGAGATAAAGGTTGATAGATCAAAGGTAGATATTATTTCATCCTTACCATATCCTACATGTGTGCGTGATGTTAGATCTTTCCTAGCGCATGCCGGGTTTTATCGGCGCTTCATCAAAGATTTTAGTAAGATTGCTCTTCCTATGTCAAGATTACTTCAAAAGGATTCTGATTTTGTGTTTGATGTTTCTTGTAGGAATTCATTTGATGAGCTAAAACAACGTCTGACCACTCCACCTATCATACAACCCCCATGGTGGGACCTTCCATTTGAGCTTATGTTTGACGCCTCCAACTTCGCGGTTGGAGCTGTCTTATCTCAGAGGGTGGAAAGACGTTCACATGTGATTTATTATGCATCAAGGACATTGGATTCAGCCCAATCAAACTACACAACCACGGAAAAGGAGTTTCTTTCTGTCATGTTTTCTTTAGATAAATTCCGTTCATATTTATTGGGCTATAAAGTAGTTGTTTTTTCTGACCATGCAGCTTTGAGGTACCTCATGAAGAAGCCAGATGCAAAGCCATGACTTATCTGTTGGATGCTCCTTCTTCAAGAGTTTGACCTTGAGATAAAGGACAAGAAGGGGTCAGAGAATTTGGTGGCGGACCACATGAGTAGGCTTACTCACACACTAGAGGATGACACCTTGGACCAAGTACCACTTCAGGACACTTTTCCTGATGAGCATCTTTATTCCATCTTAGGTACACATCCTTGGTATGCTGATTTAGTTAACTACATTGTTGCCTCTGAAATCCATGTAAATTTAAAGAAATATCAAGCCCAAAAGTTAAAAAGTGAGTCTAGGTATTATGTGTGGGATGATCCTTACCTCTGGCGTATGTGTAGTGACCAAGTCATTAGGAGGTGTGTTCCCGATCATGAGTTTGAGTCTGTTTTTCATTTCTGTCATACACTTGCTTGTGGTGGACACTTTGGACCCCAAAGGACAGTTAGGAAGGTTTTGGACTCTGGATTATATTGGCCTAGCTTGTTCCATGATGTGCATGTGTTTTGTAATTCATGCTCTCGTTTCCAACACACTGGGAATATTTCTAGGAGACATGTGATGCCCCAACAATCCATACTATTCTGTGAGATTTTTGATGTATAGGGCATTGATTTTATGGCTCCTTTTCCTAGTTCATTTGGATTTTTGTATATTTTGGTTGTTGTTGATTATGTGAGTAAATGGGTGGAGGCCAAGGCCACCAGGACTGACGATTCTCATGTTGTTGTGGACTTTGTCAAAGCACAGATTTTTTGCAGGTTTGGAGTACCAAAGGCCATCATCAGTGACCAAGGGACACACTTTTTCAATAGGAATTTTTCTTCCCTCCTTAGAAAGTATGGGGTGACACACAAAACATCAACACCATACCACCCCCAAAAAAATGGCCAGGCTGAGGTTTCAAATCGTGAGTTGAAACAAATATTGGAGAAAACCGTGCAACCAAATAGGAAGGATTGGAGCAAGTGCTTGGATGATGCATTGTGGGATTATAGGACAATATACAAGACACCCATTGGTATGTCCCCATTTAGGATTTTTTTTGGGAAATCATGTCATCTCCCAGTGGAAGTCGAGCATCGGGCATATTGGGCTATAAAGAAATGCAACATGGATTTGGCCCAAGCTGGAATTCAAAGAAAGTTGCAAATTCAAGATCTTGAGGAGATTCGACTGTCATCATATGAGAACTCAAGGCTCTACAGGGAAAGATCAAAAATAGCTCATGACAAAATGATCCAACAAAGGGAGTTTCATGTTGGAGAGAAAGTCCTTCTCTACAGTTCACGACTGAAGCTGATGCCTGGTAAGTTGCATTCCAGATGGTTAGGTCCTTATATTGTATCTAATGTTTTTCCTTATGGTGTAGTGGAGATCACACAATAGGACACTGGAAGGAGATTTAAAGTCAATGGGCAACATTTGAAGAGATACATTGAGGGACTTCCTACTGATGCAGTGGATTTTATCACACTGCATGACCCCATCATCGCTTGATCACATCAGGCTGTTCCTAACCCTTTCACTTTTATATTATTTTTCCTATTTAAAAATTATGCATTTCATGTGCATATATCATCTCATGGGTTCACATTGAGGACAATGCAATATTTTAAGTGTGGGGGGAGGGAACCTTTTAGTTTAGTAATTTCAATTGTTTTCCTGATTAAAAAAAAACAATTTTTTTTTTGTGTTTTTTCAAATTTTGTGTGTTTATTTTTCAATTTTCTTTGTGTTTTTGAAATTTTTGAGCTGAAATGATTCTCATCACAATTTTGAAATGCATATCAATGAGTGAAACAATTTATCCCTTAAAACTAAGCTTAAATGAATGCTGAAATAACTTTGTTTCAAGTTCAAATATTTAGTAATTTCATGAAAAGTACACTGAATTTTGAATCCCATGCCACATATCACTGTCTTTATTTTTGAAATCACTTTCCTGTGAGGCTTCTAAACCATTATTTTCATATTATTTACATTCACCTCACTTCTTGAGAAAACCAAACCATGCTTGATTTAACCAGAATTTGATTTATTTCTGTCAAAACTTGAGGGTTTGAGGTACTTATGTTTAAATGATTGAGGCATTTGTTTGGTATTAAATCCCCTATTTCAAAGAATCCTTTTTTATAATGACCTACCTTGAATATCTAATCCTTGTAGCCCTTAGAATCCATGCACAGCCTGTTAGGTTAGCCACATTACAACCCAATTTTCCCTATCCAACCAACTCTTGAAGTGAAATTGCATAATCTAGTTGAGCTTAAGTGTGGGGAAATCTATCTTGTGTTGTGCCACCACATTCTGTGATACTTTGGGTGGAAAATTAAATTCTGAAGAGATGTGTTTTCTACTGAAGAAAGACATTATATTGAAAGCTATGCCTTTTCTGGAGCTTTCATGACAAGTGGAGCTGTGCCTTTTCTGGAGCTTCTAATTGAGGTGGAAAGCTGTGCCCATCTAGAGCTTTCAAAAAAATCATGTTTGAGAAGATTGACATTTTTATGCTGAAATAATGAATGGTGTAAACTTTTCATGAATTTTCATGATGATGGAGCTGAATTGATACTATGGGGATTTAGGAGAAGACCATATTTAAGTGAAAATTAGATTAATGAAATTTTGCTTCAAAAGAGTCAAGCCCTCCTCATTCAGCCTCAGAGTTTTTCACATCTTAATCCTACCAACCGAAAGACATAGAACAACCCTGAAAAGTAATCATGATAAACATA
The DNA here is from genome assembly GCA_963277665.1 of Viscum album. Classification (NCBI taxonomy): domain Eukaryota; kingdom Viridiplantae; phylum Streptophyta; class Magnoliopsida; order Santalales; family Viscaceae; genus Viscum; species Viscum album. The sequence continues at coordinate 2,000,135,552 of OY728151.1, forward strand.
TGTCCTTGACTCACATCGGGTAGCGATGTAGGAATCTATCAAGCCTATGGTGACCCTTGTATGAGTTTGGATGATAAAGACATTGCAAAAAAATTGATATTTGAGTGATGAGAGAAAATTCAAGCGAGGTAAGTGTTTTGTGCATGGGATAATAAATGAAGTGGAAATATATTGAATGATATAAATGGAGAACTTGAAATAAGGTTTTTTATGAGGCATGATATCTTTTGATTCTTGGTGGGAAATTGATTTATCTCAAGGATATGTGTTTTAAAATTGGTTTTGATTTGATATTGATGTTTACTTAATATGAGATTTTGCTTAGGAGTGAAAAAGGGTAAGTGTGGGGGAGTTGATAAAACACTATTTTGTTGAATATTTTATTGATAATAAATGATATAATTTCCCCACATTATGCTAAATATGTTTATTTATAAAATATTTGGGATTTGATCATTCATTTGAAAATTTGCTGAAAATTCCAGTTTTACCCTTTATAGTGCACTGTAGTATTTCGAAGATAAATATTTTTATATTTATTATTGTAATTTTAAATTTTGTAACCGTGTTCCTAACTTAATTTTATACAACTTTAATTCAGGACACTAGAGCTAAAAAGGACATTTGGATGGAGTAAATGAGACATTAATCCAATGGTGGGCTGGACTCGGAAGAATGGACATGAGTTCTGTATTTGGGCCATATCTTCTTCATACAGTCTTGGATTAAGCCCATATTTTGAGAGGAGCTCGGGGATTAATTTTCCCACAAATCATCCTTCTGGAAGGAGAGCTGTTTCACGCGTTTTCAAGGTCAAATGGGAGGTGAAAGTTGTATTAAAATATTTGTCCGAGATTTCCCATTCACACTTGAAACCTCTTTAAACCTAGCCTCCCATCCACTCTATAAATTGGAGTTTTTCTCATTTGGAGGGGTTTAGACGTGAATTAGGAGATTGGAGGCAGATGAGAATTTGTTTCACCCAAATTCTCCAACCATTGTAAGAGGGGTAGCTCTTGAAGCAAGGATCCCCTCATCGAAGCCTCCTTCTCTTCTTCATTTTGTAATGTTTTCATTTGTGTAATAAACTTCTTTGTTCATATTTTATTTCTTCTATTTTCTTATGTTTTGTTTAAATTTATTCTTCTATTAATCTTCCTAATTGGTTTGGAATTCTTGAGTAGAAGCGTTATTGGGTTATGTCCATTATAAACCTTTGCACATGCAAAACGCTTCTACGATGATTACACCACCCATGGAAGAGTAGTCTTTTAGTAATAGATCTACCTATCACCTTATTCATTAATTTATTTTGAATCAATGATATACTGTAATTCACTAAATATGATCTATTAATTGAGTTTTCAATTTAAATGAAACTAAGCAAGCAATTGAACAATAAACACAAAACGCGTGAGGTCGGGATTTGTGTGAATTGTGAGAGCGTAATCTTAATCGGTAATACAAGACCACACATGATCAATTTGTAGAGTTCAAATACAATCCCTAAACTCAATTAATCCTCATTTCCATAGTGGTTATGTGCCTTAATTTATCACTAACCATACGCTAATCTTAGAACATCAATCAAAGCAGGGTGTTGCGATTGCATGTTCCGAAGTTAGCCTAGGGTTAAATTCACTTCATCTTCGTGGTAAAGTTAATTCTCGTAGGGTTCGGGATTTAACAAATTAAGGGATCATAATCAAGTGAATATTAATTTAAATGATAATGATTAATAAATTATTGAATAGGTAGAGTTAGATCGATTACGCCTTTTAAAATATTTTCTAAAAAAACATCTTCTTGTTGTGTCTTTTTAATCAAACATCATTTCAAAATTAAAAACAAAAAAATGAAATATTCTTCCAGCAAACTTATTCTAGATATATAAAATATAAACAAACCCCATATATTCAATTAGTGTTTTTATTCTCTTTTATTTTATTTTTAGAATACCTCTAAGAAGTTGTTTTAATTCACTTCCTCCTTTGAGAGACTACCTTGGTCAGCCACTCTGCTGCACCTAAGTACCCCAAAATCACACTAATCATTTGAGGGCACCCACAATAGTGCTCTTTCACCCCTTATAACACCTGCATAGGAATTAAGTGTAAAGTGTGCTATGGTGATAGAATCTTGGGGCAGTTCAGACAACATTGCTCGAGTGGTGATTTATATCAACTTGAACTTATCCCGTAGGAGATTCTGTTCCAGCTTTACATGTTGAAGTTCGGCTTGGGCTTGGTCCAGAGAAAAGCCCAGTGATGCTAGCTCCTTCCCAAGCTCCAAAAGATGGGATTCGTACGGTCCGAGTCTACTATATGAGGCCATAGACTCTTTTTTCTGTATTAACCATGGTCACTTGTATTTATACACAATAATCATAACGTTAAGAGTTTAGTTTCCAATGGTCATATTAACCAATAGTCATATAACAGTCGAAAACCAATGGTCTTATTTAATTATACTCACTTAATTAATTAAATGACATAGTTTTGTTGAGTATAAAATGAAATAACACACAAATTTAGGAAACACAAATTATTCAAAAGTTCAGGTTGTTACAGTTTCAATGATACTTGACCTTTCCACGCTAATGTATGGAAAGTCTTGGACCAAAATGGATCATTGCATGACTTCTTTATTAAATAGGAATGGTTAGACTCGAGCTTGTCTTGGTTTCTGATCAGAGAATACCTTGAGCACTCGTGTACCCCATTCCAAATTCAAGGACAGGTTGCTAAGGTTAAGACCCGCCTAGACCTAATTCCTTGTCTTATATTTGGATGTTCAATATACTACCATTGGTTCCCCATGTAGTACTACAGGATGCCTTAGATACACTCATTGGATCCAGCATTGACAAGTAGGTTCCTTGGATACACTCCTTGGACCCAGTCCTTGCTTATCCCTATTTTACCTTGGATGCAATCCTTGGACTCAGTAGGCACCTTATTGTGGAGTGCCTTATATTATTCTCCTTGAATTACAATCTTACCCCTTAGATATACTCAGATACTACTAATTTAGTGTTACGTGATATTTATGTTACCTTGGTTTTTACCATGGAACTCCCTCACTGGATATCTTTGCCAGGTTGCCTTGTTACATCTTGGAAACTTCACTAATTATACTATCAAGAGGTTGTTACCTTGGGACTTTATTACTAAATATCATCACCAGATGCCTCAGATATACTCCTTGGGTCCAGCTTTGACAAGTAGGTGCCATGGTTGAAGCCCATTGGGCCCTGTCATTGCTTAACCCCGTTTTACCTTGGAGAAGAATCCTTGGACTCAGTATGAGATTTTCTCACATGTGACTTATGAATAAATTGATAATACACAATTAATGAACTTATTACATGTCCAGACACCAGCTGAGGGATGAAGCAAGTACTTGGGTATTTAGTTAAATTGTACTGATTACCTTACTTATGTATGCCTACACCCTGTTTAATTTATATTACACTGTCAATATTGGGTTAGACACCAGTGGTGCCGGCCTAATGAGATTTATATCTCACACCCTACTCGGTCTGCCATTGCACTGAGGTACCTGAGTAGACCTTTCTTTTTCTCAAGGCCTTGGACCTTGCTTTTTGTTGTTGCTTGTACTTGAGAGTTAGGAGCAAAGGACTGAGCTGGAACTCAGGATGCTCGTGGAGATCACCTTTGGGATTTCAGTTCTTTTCTTTACTTGAGTCCTACATTGTATTGTATTTAAAATCATGTTATATTTTTGACTTATTTTCGTAATGTATCAATACCATGTCATGCATTCATCCATTGTATAAACTGTCTTTAGACACTTTTGTTCATTTATATGAAATCTATCTTCCGTTGCTTTGTCAATTACATATTACTGCTTCAGCTATTGATTGTTATTTACTTTTTTATATCGCTTCACACTCTGATAAAAGGGTATAGTCTCCCCACTGAATATCCTTACACCCTCGTTGTTGGTCGGCAGCCTCTGGAATACGGGGAAGTGTTCTTGAGGTCATGTGGTGACCGGTCCGACCACCGTCTTAGTGGTGATCTGGGTCAGGATGTTACAATAGGTGTTGTTACTTAATTTATTATTCCATGTGAAAACCCCATTCCAAATAATAATAGAAATGCTATTATTTCCATGACATGTTCCTAATGAATTTAATTTACCAGGTAATAATAAATAATTAGCATAAGTGTCGTTACTTAATTTATTATTCCATGTGAAAACCTCATGTAAAATAATAATATCAATGCTATTATTTCTATGACACGTTATTAACTTGCATGTTATATTTAAATATTATTTAACCAAATAATATTTAATATTATTTCTCACCAAAACCATAACTTGGTCTTCCAATCCTCCACAATATTTTTTAGGCCTTGAATAATGAATATTTATTTATTAAATAAACACAATTGCATTATTCGCCGATAAATAAATATTCCATCCGCAATATATTCTCTCAAATAACTAGCTAAAAATAAATTCTATCAGACATATTTGATTAATTATTAAACCACAACCGGGAATAATATTTATTCAACTTGTTAAATAAATAAATTATTTAACTGAAATACTGGCTACACTTAGTGTGTGACCCTCTAGATCTTTTTCTCGTTGGCATTAGGCAGGTTTGCCTAAAGTCCAAGATTACTGTCTAGAAACGGGTAGTTAAGAGAAAGAAGTTGATGTCACAATGACATGTCACCTCATATGAACGCTTACTGTGTAATATAATACCTTTTTCCCAATATCTATAATTAAGCGGGTTGCATGCAAGTTCCATTAACCCATGTGCTCAATTTCTCATTATTTGACTTCCTGAAATTGAACTTTCCTAGAGAATACCATGGCCATGGATTTATTTAGGCTATATCATTTCTATCAAAGATCATGGGATATCTTCTTTCGTAGAAGTGAAAAATCCTTTCTCGCATTATTCATTAATGAAATATTACTCATGATGCACCCAACATATCCTACCTCACCATGAACATCTATCATCACAGTTTTTTTCAATAAATCTAAGTGCGCAAGTCATAATACCCATTAATAATAATCTTAAAGTCTAAGGACCAACACATATGTCTGTAGATAGGAACATCCAATGACACTTATGAATGTGGATTTCCTACTGGTGGGTCTTGTTCTCATAATATCCTCCTGGATATTACCAAGGGCACACACCATGAGAAGGTGCCTCAAAGTTTCATGAGTCCCAACCCCTGATATCCTGTATTATTTTTCTTTTAAAATGATATCATATGGCTATAGAACATATATTCAAGAATAGTGTCATGGCAGTTCTGGGTTCTCATCATAGCATGGATTCGCTATGAACTTTTATTGTGACAGCTATTCTTAGGACATTATCACATACTATGTCATGCATAAAAACAATCATGATATGATAAGGAGTTTATTAATATTCATCCAATGAATATAGGTTTATTATAAATTACAAAGAAGTTGGTTTCTAGGGCACTAACTCCAACAGACTCCCACTTTCACTAGAGCCAACTGCTAACAACCTTCAGTCCGCTAGATCTCACATGGTATTTATGATTTTTCTAAGATAGGCCTTTAGTCAAGGGGTATTCCATGTTTTCTTCCATGAACACTCTTCTCACTAAAACTTCACACTTTTGATAGAAATACCTCAAGAGGTGATACTTTTAGAGCATGTGATTTGTTTATTGATGTGACCTTGGCTCTTTTGCTAGAGCCACAACTGCAGTATTATCACAATACAATGTTGTAAGAACCTGGGTTTTTGTACAAGGTAAAAATCTTTTTATTTTCGATTTAAATGTCTTTTTATGACCTTATGTGAATTCTTAACTTGATCACGAGTGTTTTGGAGGTGTATAAGGCTTGTTCAGAGGCCGAAACCAGGTTTTGGGTTGGAAATGGCCTAGCGAAAAGTTTGCGCACGGCCTGCGCACGGTTAGTCTAAATCGTGCGAGAGGTCTGAAAAACTATAGGTTTTGGACAGATCGGTTCTGCATGGTTAGTAAAACTATGTAGGGGTAAACGTGTGAAACACCCTTCTTAGGAAAAGAGGCGCGCATGGTTTCCGCACAGTTTGGGAAACCGTGTGGGTAAACCGTGTGACCCATGCTGTGTGTTTTTAAAAAAAAATTTAAAATTAAAATCTAACTTTCATTTTAAACCCAAATCGGGGTTTTCTTTCTCCCATGAATAGGAGGCCTCTTGTAGCTCTCCTTTGAGGCACCTAAAGTGGGTTTTGAGCCCTACTCTTCATCCAACTTCCATTTTGATCACCGATCGTCTCTACGGATCTGCACCTGTAAGGCCTAAATTCCTTTTTAGTTGTTCTTGATTCTTCAGAACAATGACTGTTCTATTTGGATTTAGGCTTATATTCCCTAATATTCATTTCTTTATCTATTCTTCATATTTCTTCAAAACCGAGACAAATCAGGACACGATATTGGAAGAGCTGTCTACTACCGAGGTGAGTTAGGTGGTCTATACTTTCTTTTGTCTTTTCTTGGTGTTTTTTGGGCGTTCAGATGAAATGATTTCCGTCGGACTTTCCAAAAAGTTCTCATTTTTGAGCGATTAGTTTTTTTCAGCTATAGTTGGACCTAGTGAGGTTTATCATGGGTTCCGTTTAGGTGCATTAGCACCCATTGATCATTTCGAGGTCACCCGAGGGGTTTGTCTTTTGGGTTTAGCTTGTTTATGCCTGTTTAAACCACCCAAGGGGTGTGTGTTGTGCATGCCTAGTTAGAGGGAACCCTTAGATTCCTTGATAGCTTGAGTAGCATGGTTATGAGATGTACTTACTCCTTGCATTTTGATATCTTGTAACACCATACCTATTTTGATAGATTGGATTAAATGAAATGTGTTTATATGGGTGGGTATACCTATATGTAAATGACTAATGGCATGTTAAATAGATTATATAGGAGGGTAGGCCCATTTTCTTGTTAAATGATAAATGAATTTCATGAGTGGGTATACTCATGGATTGTGCATGTTAATGTGAGTGGGTATACTCACATGTTTATAAATGTTTAATTTGAATGCTTGAATGCTTGATTGAATGGTTTGATAGATGCCATGGACTGCTCTCTATGGATCTGGAACACGGTAGTGGATTCCTTGGGTTGAATCTTCCCCTTGGGTCTTGATTACATGGGATGCCTCGGGCCTTGCTACCCCGTGGATCTGGCTTGCTTGGGCTCGTGTAGGACTTTCTATTTTCATGCTCCTAGGACCCCAACCGGTGCCTAACCAAATTTCCACCAAGGATGCCCATGGGACTCGATGGGATACCTTGGACATGCTCCTTGGATATGGCCCTCCGTGGTCTAGATATTATTACTTGGATTCCTTGGTCAACTAAAACCTTGGATCTAGCCCTTACGGTCTACACTTCACTATACGGTGTGATCATGGGATACTTGAATACTCTATACAGCGTGGTTGTGGTTACAGGATACAGATGGATGTATGGTGTGGCCGTGTGACTTTCTTGTTTACTTGGTTATAGTTTCCTTGTTAGGAGATGACTCTCTTTTGCAGGTATTCTTGAGGGCTATTCAGTTTTACTTTGCAGTAGACTTATGCCATGGGAATATGCACTTACTCACTAGTTGTTTACACTTGCTAGAACTTTTGTAGAATTTTTGTTAGAACTATATAGATCTGGGTGGTTTCCTACTGGAATGTTTATCTCACACCCTGTTTGGGCCTCCTTGGGGACCCAAATAGACTATATAGTTGCTGGTGATGATAGGGACAAGTTCCCTAGTATAGCTTGTTGATTATGGTTTTGGAGCAGGGGAGCATAGGACCAAGTTGAGGCTTGTGATGATGGGATACCATTTTGTTCTTTTGTTCTTTTTGGGATACTTGTATTGTATTGCCATGTATTGTTCTAGCTGTTTTCTAGATACATGCACCATCTGAATCATTTTTTATATGAGATAATTCTTCCTATTGATATGAATTCTTGTATGCTTGTCTTACTTTTAGTTGTTTGCTATTTATTTCGTTTCCACTATTGTATATATATATTTGACTTCTACTATGATACTATGGTAATGAAGACATCGTTTCCCCACTGACTCACCCAGGACCTCACTGCTAGTCGGTAGCCTATAGCATTTGGGGAGATGCACTTAAGGCCATGTGACCAACCAGACTCAGGGTACCGTTTCGGGTGGAATTCGGGTCCGAGGCATTATAAAGTGGTATCAAAGGGGTTTTTCTTTTCTGGTTTGACTTACTATTTGATGAAAATAGACATGGATAAGAAGGAAATGGAATTTGGTAATAAATTATGCCCGTGAGTAGCTACCTTGTGTATAGGGAAAAGCCAAATTACCTCAAATTGAGTTCTGATTTCCTGGATTTTGATATTATAGTTGATTTGATTTCACCGTTGGGTGACACACTTGATTTTTGTTATTAATATTGATTTAATTGTGGGTTCTATTTCAGTTGAAACCCAATGAGATGATGGTGTACCATCTCATGCATCATATAGACACTTGTTAGAATCACATTCCATGCATTATGCCATTCCATCTAGGATGCATTAGGTATTTAATGTTGTTGTGATAGTTTATGTGATAGTTGTGCCTAATTTTTTTTTAGTTGGGTGCAGTATATAAAGGTGTGATGTCATATTTCAATCCATAAGGAGTATGGGACCTTATGAATTGGGAAATAACGCACCGGTGAAATGTAAACTTTAAATTAACCTATTATATGTATGGTTTGAATGGGAGCTAAGTTTTGGGTTCATGAGGTGTTATGGGCCCTCATGGATTTAGAAATTGATAAACCCATGGTAAAATTTCTTGGATAACTGAATGTGAAATGAAAATGAAAACTTGAATGGTGAATAGAGACTTGACCTAGACCCAAATTTTGAGTGGGTGAGAGCCATAGTCCTAGTGCTTCGTTGGCTATTCTTTATACAGTCCTGGCTTTAGGAGCATGTTGCGGGTTTGACTTGGTTTCTAGGAGGTTTTTGACCTATCATATGCTTTGATCTTTGTGCTTTGATATTGTTCTTTCCCGAGGCATGTGTTTGTCATTGTAGAGACATGCCAGCACGACGACCTCCAGTGGTACACCGCGATGGAGTCGATGACCATAATTTAGAGATGGTGGTCCACATTCTACCACTTGATCCTCCTATAGTGCCAAATGCAGCACTTGAGGCTGTTCCGGAAAGAGGTGCTAAGGCACAGTTTCACGAGGGTTTCTTTTTATATATGAAGAATTTCTAGGGAGCACTGCAACTAGACTTGACTTTGGCTGATCTGACACGGGTGTTCCAGCAACAACATCCTCCTACGTTTTCAGGGGATGGCGGACCATAGGTTGCAGAGATATGGATAGAGACCACGTTAGCAATTTTTTAGCATATGGATATGCCTTTATAGTGGAGTTTCAAACTCGCAACTTACATGCTACGTGGAGCAGTAAAGTGCTGGTGCGATGTTGTGAACTAGGCTGATGGGATGCATGATATGAGTTAGGTTGAATTCCAAACTTGCTTCTACGACTACTTTTACCTTGCGACTCTACTAGTAGAGTGGGATAGTGAGTGTATGCATCTAGAGCAGGGCGTGATGACAGTTATGGAATACTTGACATGCTTTATAGAGCTACAAGGTTTTGTGCTGATGTATCTTACTGATGAGCTGTCGAGGTCGAGGTGCTTTGAGGAAGGTCTCAGATATGCTATCAAATCTTAGGTCAACATTTTCAAGTTTCCTTCTATCTCTGAGATTGTGAATCAGGTGATGATTACAGAGTGAAACCCAAGGGAAGTTGGGGGTACAGAACATGGGAGTTCTGTTTCTTGTCTTAGTGGATCTACATCTTCAGGCATGAAGCACCGTTTCAAGGCTTCCTGCGACGTGAGTTCTAGTCAGGCTGTGGGTGAAGACAACTTGGTGTTTTTCCATCAGTGTGGTAGGTGAGGCCATGTGAAAAATTAGTGCGATCATGACCTAGTTGAGTGCTGAGCTTGCAATAGGATATGGCACATGCAACAGTTTTTCAGGACCTTCCCTCCAGCTATGAGTGGTAGGGGGTCAGCTCTGACATCAGATTCAGGAGCAGGTTCTTTAGATCCACACCAGGCTGGGAGTTAGAGTAGTGCAGGCCGGTCAGGCTAGGGCAGTGGTGGTCATGGTTGGGGTATCCATACATCTGGTTCTTAGAGACAACATGGTGGATCAACATAGGGTAGCCTGACAAGGTCACAGGTCCGCGGTGCAGGCCAAATTTATGTAGTGCAACAAACTCAGCAGGAGAAGGATCCCAGACCATCTATGATGAGAGGTACGATATTAGTAGATTCTACTATTGCATCTACTCCTTTTGATATAGGTGCCTCTCACAGATTTATATCTTCATGAGTAGTAAAGAGTCTTGGGTTTTTGGTTTTGCTTTATGAGGGCATTTTGATGCTAGACACATCGTCGGGTGTTAGAACATGTGATGTGTGCTAGTGTATGGAGTGTCCCCTCGATGTTTGTGGGTGACACTTCCTCTGGAGTTTATATGACCTTGAGATGACAGGTTTTGACGTCATTCTCGAAATAGATTGGCTCATTTCTTATCGAGTGTACGTTGACTGCTATCACTGGAGGGTGATTTTCACATCACCAGAGGGTGTGGTGTTTATTCACAAGGGTGAATGGGATGTTTAGGTGAGCAGAGCTGGACCCAAGCATCGTGGGCTTGGCGGGACGACAACCTAGATTTCTAGTTTGTTTCTGGATGATCAGAGAGTGGGTCAAGATGACTTTCCTCTAGTGGTTGAGAACTTCAGAGATGTATTTCCTAATGAATTTTCTGGTTTACCTCCTGAGAGAGAGGTGGAGTTCTCCATTGAGATAGTTCTAGGAGCTTCACCGGTATCCATTCCTCCTTATAAGATGGATATGATGGAGTTGCATGAGCTCAAGAGGAAACTATAGGACTTGGAGGTAAAGGGGTTTATTAGACCCATTACTTCTCCATGGGGTTCGTCGGTCCTTCTTACAAAAAAGGAAAATGAAACTCTTAGGATATGTGTGGATTACCGGAAACTGAACCAGTTGATAGTTAAAAACCGATATCCTTTACCATGGATAGATGAATAGTTTGATCTGCTTCGATGAGATCAAGTGTTCTCAAAGATCAAATTGAGGCCAGGATATCACCAGGTGCGTGTTCTACCTGTATACATACCTTGTACAACCTTTCGTAGTAGGTATGGGTTATACGAGTATTTGGTTATGCCATTCAGTCTCACGAACACACTAACAGTTTTCATGGATTTGATGAACCGAGTGTTCCATCCTTACCTGGATTATTTTGTGGTGGTTTTCATGGAAAATATCTTAGTGTATTCTCACAATCAACACGACAATTCCAATCGTCTTGAGATCATTCTGAATACACTAATAGAGAATCAGTTTTATTCTAAGCTCAAAAAGTTCCACTTTTGGATGGACCCGATTCACTTCCTAGGTCACATCATCTTAGAGACAGGAGTATCAGTGGACCTAGAGAAGGTGAGAGCTGTAGTTTCCTAGGAACAACCCAAGAAATTTTTTGACATATGGAGTTTCTTGGGGCTATCTGGTTACTATATGAATTTTATATAGGACTTCTCATGCTTAGTAGTGCCGTTGATGGGTTTGACTAAGAAGGGTGTGAAGTTTGTGCGGTCAGAATCTTGTGAGACAGCCTTTCAGGAGCTGAAAGGGAGGTTGACATCAACACCAATCCTAATACTCCCAGAGAAGGGCTAGAGTTACACAGTGTACTATGACGCATCAGGTATTGGGCTAGGGTAAGTGCTGATATAGGGAGATCGAGTCATGGTATACGAGTCTTGGCAGCTGAGGCCTCATGACAAGAATTACCCTACGCACGATCTTGAGTTGGCTGCAGTTGTTCATGCTTTGTGCTATTAGAGGAACTATTTACTAGGAGAGAATTTTATGCTGTACATGGACCACAAAATCCTCAAGTATATCTTTACGCAGCATGATCTGAATTTGAGGTAGTGAAGGTGGGTGGAGTACCTACAGTCCTTTGACTTTGAGCTTGCCTAAATGACTGGTAAGGGCAATGTAGTAGCCGATGCACTGAGCATAAGGACTCAGATATAGGTAGTGCAATGGGCTAGTAGTGAGTGGAAGCTTATGGTGTTGCTTTCTGAGATGCATCTGGAGGTGCACGACAGATAGGGGAAAACTTTTCTTTAATCCTTAGCTATTACCTCTACCCTGCTGGATAGAGTTAGGATGAGGCAGTTATTAGATTCATAAGGCCTAGTTCTATGGGAAGGTGTGGCAGGCGAGGGCCCTCCTCCTGGTTGGACATAGGTGATGATGATATCCTACATATCCATGGATGTGTCTGGGTTCCAATGGACATATGTGAGGATTTGATGCAGGAGTTTCATGCTTCAGCTTAGGTAGTGCATCCCGGGGTCACCAAGATGTACCGCAACTTGCGACGATAGTACTAGTGGCCGGGAATGAAGAGAGAGGTAGCTAATTTTCTTACTAGGTGTTTCACCTATCAGCAGGTGAAGGAGGAACATCAGCAACAACTATACTTTTACAACAATTACCCATTCTGAAGTGGAAATGGGATGATGTCACGATGGATTTTGTGACTGGTTTTTCAAGGTCACCTTGAGGCAATGATGTTTTGTGGGTTATTATTGACAGGATTACGAAGGTTGCACATTTCTTATCAATCAAGGAGACCTTCAGTGTTGATGATTTTGGAAATTTGTACATCTGAGAGGTGGTATGACTTCATGGGGTCCCACACACTATCATTTTCAGATAGGGACACCCACTTTACGCCTTTTTTATGGAAGATTTTTCAGAGGGTGCTGGGTACATAGGTGCTTCTGAGCACAACATACCACCCTCAAATTGATGGCCAGTCAGAGCATATGATACAGGTGTTAGAGGACATGCTGCGAGCATACATCCTAGATTTTGGGGGATATTGGGAGAGGCACATTCCAATAGTTGAGTTCTCCTAAAATAATAGTTATCAGGAGGTGATATAGATTTCACCTTATGAGGATTTATATGGTAGGCCATTCCATTCTCCCATGTACTGTTTAGAGGTAGGAGAGCATCTTTACTAGAACTACGTCTCATGTAAGAGACTTCTGAGTAGGTTTAGTTGATTTAGAAGTGGATGGCTACCACACAGTCTCATCAAAAATCATACGCTGATCATCATAGATGACCTCTAGAGTTTGAGGTTGGGGATCCAGTTTTCTTACATGTTTCACCGAGGTTGGGATAGAGGCGAATCAAGAGACAAGGTAAAATTTCACTGAGATATGTTGGGATATTTGGGATTCTAGAGAGAATAGGGTCGGTTTCCTATCAGTTGTAGTTACCTCAGAGGTACCAAGCCATGCATGAATTATTCCACATATCTCAGCTATGCCACTATCACTCTGACTCGTCTCACATTTTTCAGCTATAGGAGGCTGAGTTGTAGGTTGATGCGTCCTTTGAGGAACGTCTAATTCGTATCGTTGATAGGAGCACAAAGGTTCTTCAAGGCCGGTCATTTCCTTTAGTATGGGTGATATGGAAGCATGACCATTTACAGGACAAGACTTGGGAGAGGGAGGCTGATGTACGTGCTCAGTGTCCAGAGTTGTTCTCAAATGAATCTTGACCACCCTTCATAGATAAATTTGGGGACGAATTATAATAAGGGGGAATATTATAAGAACTTGAGTTTTTGTACAAGGTAAAAATATTTTATTTTTTTTGATTTAAATGCCTTTCTATGACCTTATTTGAATGATAAAATTGATCATGGGTGTTTTGGAAGTGTTCGGGGCTTGTTCGGAGGCCGAAACCAGGTTTTGGGATGAAAATGGCCTGGTGCACGGTTTGTGCACGACCTGCACACGATTAGTCTAAACCATGAAAGAGGTCTGAAAAACTGCAGGTTTTGGACAGAGCGGTTCCACATGGTTACCACATGGTTAGTCAAACTGTGTGGGGTAACCATGTGAAGATCCATTCTTAGGCAGAGAGGTGCACATGGTTTCTGAACAGTTTCCACACGGTTTGGGAAACCGTACGGGTAAACCGTGCGACCCATGCTGTGTGTTTTTTAAAAAAAATTTAAATTTAAAATATAGTTTTATTTTAAAGCCTAAATTGGGTTTTTCTTTCTCCCACACATAGGAGGCCTCCTGTAGTTATCCTTTAAGGTGCCTAAAGTGGGATTTGAACCCTACTCTTTGTCTGAATTTTGTTTTGATCACTGATTATCTCTATGAATCTGCACTGGTAAGGCCTACATTCATTTTTAGTCATTCTTAATTCTTCAGAACAATGAATGCACTATTTGGATTTAGGTTCATATACCCTAATATTCTGTTCTTCATCCATTATTCAGATTTCTTCCAAAATGGGATGAATCAGGACACGATAATGGATGATCTGTCTACTACCGAGGTGAGGAAGGTGGTCTATACTTTATTTTGGATTTTCTTGGTGTTTTTTGGGCATTTGACTAAAAATTTTTCCGTCAGAATTTCCAGCAAATTCTAATTTTTGAGCGAGTAGCTTTTAGAAGCTGTAGTTAGACCTAGTGAGGTTGACCATGGGTTCTGTTTAGGTGTATTGGCACCTATTGCTCATTTATAGGTCACCTGAGGGGTATTCCTTTTGGCTTTATCTTGTTTGTGCCTGTTTAAACCACCCAAGGGGTGTGTGCTTATGCTTTCCTAGTTAGATTAAGCCCTTAGATGCCTTGATTTCTTGAGTATCTTGGTTAGGAGATGTATTGTCTCCTTGCATTTTGATATCTTGTGATGCCATACCCATTTTGATAGCTTGTCTTAAATGAAATGTGTTTATATGGGTGGGTATACCTATATTTAAATGACTAATGGCATGTTAAATGGATTATATGGGAGGGTAGGACCATATTCTTGGTAAATGATAAATGGATTGCATGAGTGGGTATACTCATGGATTGTACATGTTAATGTGAGTGGGTATACTCACATGTTTATGAATGTTTAATTTGAATGCTTTAATGCTTGATTGAATGGTTTGATAGATTCCATGGACTACTCTCTATGGATCTAGAACGCGATAGTGGACGCCTTCAGTTAACTCTGCCCCTTGGGTCTTGATTCTGTGGGATGCCTCAGGCCTTGCTACCCTGTGGATCTGACTTGCTTGGGATCACGTAGGACTTGCTATTGCCATGCTCCTAGGAACCCAACCAGTGCCTAACCGAGTTTCCACCAGGGATGCCCATGGGACTCGATGGGATGCCTTAGACATGCTCCTTGTATCTGGCCCTCCATGGTCTAGATATTATTACTTAGATGCCTTGGTATGCTAACACCTTGGATCCGGCCCTTGCGGTCTACAATTCACTATATGACATGGTTGTGGGATACTTTATTACTCTATACAACATGGATGTGGTTACAGGATATAGATGGATGAATGGCGTGGCCCTGTGACTTGCTTATTTACTTGGTTATAGATGCCTTGTTAGGAGATGACTCTCTTTTGAAGGTATCCTTGAGGGATATTTAGTTTTACTTTGCAGTAGACTTATTCCATGGGCATATGCACTTACTTACTAGTTGTTTACACTAGCTAGAACTTTTGTATAATTACTGTTAGAACTATATATACCTGGGTGGTTGCCTACTAGTATGTTTATCTCACACCCTATTTGGGCCTCCTTGGGGACCCAAATAGATTATATGGTTTCAGGTGATGATACGGGAAAGTTCCCTAGTACAGGTTGTTTATTGTGGCTTTAGAATAGGGGAGCATAGGACCAAGCTGAGGCTTGCGATGTTGGGATACCTTTTTGGTCTTTTTCTATTTTTGGGATACTTGTATTGCATTTCCATGTACTTTTTTGGATGTTTTCTAGATACATGTACCATATGCATCATTTTTTTATATGAGATACTTCTTGCTATTGATATGTATTCCTGACTGCTTGTCTTACTTTCAATCATTTGCTGTTTATTTTTCTTCCGCTATTTTATATATATATATATATATATTTGACTTCTACTTTGATACTTTGGTAATAAGGTCATAGTCTCCTCATTGAATCACCTAGGCCCTCGCTGATAGTCGGTAGCCTCTGGAATTTGGGGAGATGCAATTGAGGACATGTGACCAATCGGGCTCGGGGTACCGTTTTAGGCGGAATTCGGGTCTGGGATGTTACAAATTTAATGGGATCATTAATTCTAGGCACCACATCAATCTCCTAGAAAATGTTTTGAATATAGATGACTTCATTAACTACATAAAAAGCCTCTATATATTTGTACTCCACTATAAAATCAATGAAAACTGGATACTTTTAACTCTTCCAGCTCGCAACTCCTCTGTTGAGACAGAAAACATATCCCGATTACAACTTCAGATCATTCTGATTTGTTTGAAAACCAGCATCAGCACACCCTCTGATGACAAGATCCTTGTCTCCTCCATACACCAGGAACATATCCTTAGTTATTATCAGATACTTAAGGATATTCTTGATAGTAGTCCAATGTTTCTCTCCTAGATCTTCTTGATATCTACCTACCATGCTCATTTTATAGGCAACATCAAGTCTTGTACATAACATGACATACATGATAGATCCTATCGCTGAATTTTATGGAATCTTACTCATTATATATTTCTCCTATTGTTTCTAGGGACACATTTTCTTAGAAATATGTAATCCATGTGATACTATAACCAATCCCCTCTTGGATTATTCCATAATAAATCTCTTTAGTATCTGGTCAATGTATGTACTTTGACTTAGTCCAAGTAGTCTCTTGTATCTATCATGAATGATATTGATTCCTAGAATGTAGGCTGATTTTCTTAATTCCTTTATGGAGAATAACTTATTCAACCGATCCTTGACCGACTACAATACTGGTATGTCATTTCCAATAAGCAGTATATCGTCAACATACACTACTAGGATAACAACCGCATTCCCATTAAACTGCTTGTAAACACACGGCTCACATTCATTATTAATGAAACCAAATTCTCTTATGGATTCATCGAATCGAATTTTCCATGATCTGGATGCTTTATTTAATCCATAAATAGATCTATGAAACTTTCATACCCTTTTAGAATCACCTAGTGTCACAAACCCTTCTGGTTGTGTCATATAGACATCTTCCTGAAGGTTCCTATTATGGAATGCAGTTTTGACATCAATTTGCCAAATATCATAGTCATGGAAAGCTAATATGGAAAGTATTATTCTTATGGATTTAAACATGGAAAGTGGTGAAAAGGTTTCATCATAGTCATTTCCTTAATGCTGTTTAAAACCTTTATCCACAAGCCTTGCTTTATAGGTACTAACTTGACCTTCCATGCCCAGTTTCTTTTTGAATACCCATTTACACCCAACAAGCTTTACATCATCTGGTGCATCGACCAGAACCCATACTTGGTTCTGATATATGGAATTCATCTTAGAATTCATAACTTCTAGCCATCTTGTAGCTTCTGAGCTCTCTATTTCTTCCTTGTAGGAGAGAGTTTCATCATTTTCCAACAATAATGAGTCACCATCCTCGGTGATAAGGAAACCATATCTCTCTGGTTCCCTTACCTCTCTTATGCTCCTATGAAGTACTTGTGTTTCAGGAACTACCTCTTCCATGGGGACCTATGGAACTTGTTCCTGTACCAACTCATGTGTATCTTGAGAATAACTTCATTTAATTCAATCTTGTTCCCACTATCCTTTTTGAGGATGTGCTCCCTCTCAATAAAGACTGCCTATCTGGAAACAATCACTTTCTTATATGAGGGTTTGTATAGGTAGTATCCCTTTGTTTACTTGGGGGTTACCCTATAAAGATATACTTCATGCCTCGAGGTGCTAGTTTTTTTCCTAATAAAGGCTTAACAAAAACCTCATATCCCCATACACATGTATGTGAAAAAGTGGGTTTCTTTCCACTCCATAGCTCGAAGGTAATCCCATTTTCCACCTTAGTTGGTACTTGGTTTAATGTGTATGTCATAGTTTGCAATGCATATCCCCAAAAGGATAATAGAAGATCTGCATGACTCATCATCGACCTTACCATATCCAACAAGGTACGATTCCTCCTTTCACTAACACCATTCCACTATGGTGTATAAGTTGGAGTGAGTTGAGATAGAATCCCAGACTCTCATAAAAGGTCGATGAACTCTTGGTTAAGATATTTTCCACCTAGATCCGATCAAAGCTTCTTTATCTTCTTACCAAGATGATTCTATACTTCATTCTTTAACTCCTTGAATTTATCAAAGGACTCAAACTTATACCTCATTAAGTAGATATATCCATATCTAACAAAGTCATCAATAAATGTAATGGAGTAAGAATATCCACCTCAAGCTTCTACTAAAAATGGTCCACACAAATCAGTGTGTACCAATCCTAGAAGCTATATGGCCCTTTTACCTTGTCTACCAAATGGTGGTTTGGTCATTTTCCCTTTTAAACAAGCATGACATCTATTAAGTGGTTTTAGCTCATAAGAGTCTAAATAACCATCTTTATAGATATTTTTCAGGCACTTCTCATTTACATGACCAAGATGGAGATTCCACAACTCGGTGCTGTATGAGTCATGTGAACTTGGTTCATTATCAATTTTCAACACTTGGTTCTCATAATTAAATACATACATACCATTATTTAAATGCACCATACTATAACATATGTTTTCCTTATAAAAGTAACAAAATTTATTTATGAACTTGAAAATAAATACATTTGTATCTAAACTCGATACATAAATTATGTTCTTGGTAACAATATATACATAATAATAACCATGTAAAACCAAAACCATTACCGTCGATAATGTGAGGTGGTAGTCACCAATGGAAAGAGCATCCAACCTCACATCATTGGAAGCTTGCAGATCTGCCTCTCCTTTGGCAATTTTCCAAAATCTACTTGGTTCCTATATTTGAATACAGATGTGAGCTCTAAAAGATATATCTAATACCCAATGTGTAGAAATGGAAAGATATCATTCAATAAAGAATGAACCTTTGGCTTCCCCTTGCCTCTAGTTTCAGTTCCTCTTTCAGTGGCCTGACTTGCCACATGCAAAGCATACTGCCTCTTTTCCCTTTCCCTACCTTTGTGTCTTCTTCTTCTTAGTCAGACAGTGCTCAGAGGATTTAGATTGTCTATAAATTTTATTTCCCTTTGCCTTGTCCTTCCTCTTACTATTTATCATATGGATTGTAGGTTTTTCACACCCTATGTCCTTATCAACTTGGTGAATTAGGGTAAGAATCTCTGATAGACTCTTCTCATTATTTCTCATATTATAATTCACAATAAAACTTGAGAAGGTCTTAGGAATCTATGATAGTATGAGATCTGTATGCAACTCATCTGGGAATTTAATTCCTAAGATATCCAAATTCTTAATGTAGCAAATAAGCTTGACTACATGTGGTCCAGCTGGCACAGACTCTCTAAGCTTAGTAGTGAGAAAAGCGTTGGAGATATCATACCTCTCATATCTCACCTTCTCTTGATAAAGATACTGAAGGTGAGACATCATGCTATAAGAATCCATTTACTCATGTTGCTTCAAGAGATCATTGGTCATGGATGATAACATGAGGCACTGAACATCTGTAGCACCATTCAGATTTTTCTCCTACACAGATAATTCCTCATCACTCACCTCATTTCCAGGTGCAACTGGTAAAGGCTCTTCCTGCACATAAAGTTTCCTCTCATGGAAAAGGATAACCTAAAGGCGTCTTTGAAACTCTTGAAAATTAGTGATGGTGAGAAGGTTTTCCTTCTCAAGTATGGATTGAAATGATATTTTTGATGTCATTTTGATTTTTTCTTATACAAATTAAGATGGACAAAGTTTTAATACTTTATTTTGATAAATATAGACAAATAAATAAATTAATATCTATTAGTCTCCAAATATTTTTTCGAAACCCAATATCCCTCACCATTGGCTTCAAAATATCCTGTTGCTTGAACCGACTCCACTAGATTTGGAGCTCTATCCATTACATATTCTTTTAACTCACACACAAGTGAGGGGTAAAAGGGGGGTTACACAAAAAAATCACGGGTACACAGGCCCTGCATATTAATGAGGAGAAGGCACACAAGCTAATAATTTTAATTTAATAAATAAATTAAAGGAGAACCAATCACATACAAAGGTTTGGTCTAGATCATGATCATCCACATACAGGCAACAAATTACACATTTAATAAAACTAGCATTCAATTATTTAATTATTCTTATTAAGATAAATTACCCTCGAATCAATTAATCATTATCTTTAATTAATCAATCCTTTTTATCTTAATCATTTTTTAAATTTCCTTGAGATTATCCTCCATAAACTTGTACATAACTTGTACTTTGGAAGCAACCTGGTGAATACCTATCCAAAACTACCCATCATGTATTTATATTTGTATACACATTATTCTTTGTGACATGTAGCATGCACACAAAATTATAATTGTTATACAACTCATACATGATGTGAAGATCCTTGAACAATACAAAAATGTTAATAAAACACACATATATATATATATCAAACACTTATCGCATGTTGTGTCCCAAATTTACGCCCACACGAAGGTAAATGTCTCAAGAGTTACATAATATAATAATAAATTTTTAAATCTGTGTAATCTGAAAATAGTACACAACATGTAGATTCAACTACACAACGTGTACCCTCCTCACTGTCCATATGAAGTACACACCCAAGGAAACAACATGTGAGGTTTACTTCATAAATCTTTAGAGTACACGACATGTCCAGTAGTCCACATGCTATGTAGACTCCGCATTACACGATCACCAGCCGGGAAAGACATGTATGGGATACACTACTTGACCCTGACCTGAAGGGACTACATGCCGTGTCTAGTGGGCCACACAGCGTGTAGTTAGGCTGACCGTGAGCCAGTCTATCCTAGTCAACATGCGATGTAAGAATTAACTACATCGCGTGTCATTAATGCACATGGATAGAGTCATTTATGAATTAATCTTGATGCATTGATCATAAATACATGACGTGTAGATCCAAATACATGGTGCATACTATAGTGTTATCTGAATAAAACCATAGGTGCCTCCTAATGAGATCCTTGATTTGATTTTAATCATAAAATTATTTATTTTTGTTAGATATGTGAGAAATGATAAGGGAGGAACAAATCTCAAAATTCAGATTATAAAAATTATTAAACATGAATTGACTAACTAAATTATTAAAGAGTGAATCATAAAAAAATTATTTAAATAATAATAAATGAAAATATGACCACTCTGATACCACTTGTAGGTTTTGGGTGCAATAGAAGCACATGATGGGTGTGTACCCAACATTTCAAATTTCCATAATCAATGATTAATTCGGGGTCAATACGACGATGAATTCCAGTATCCACAGAATTGAATTAAAGATAAAAGAAAAAGGAGAGAACCTCGAACCGAGAAGAGAAGATCGACATATTTTGTTTATAATTAATTTAATTAAATTATAGAATTACCTCTAAGGTGATTATTTCTTCGTTGATTCATTCGACCATGGTTCTGAGGTGTGGCTTTGTTGTGATATGGAATCCAAGGGTAGGAATCTTCTAGAGGTGATCCACATGTTCTCCATGTATCTACAAACATCTCTGAAGAAGTATCTAGGTGCTAGCGTAGAATATCCTTATGCTTGAGATGTCCGCCTTCGATCACCTTGAGAATCACTTACAAAACATTCTCCTTGATCTGGTGGAGGAAGATCTCTCTCATTCTTGAGAGAATTATTAGAGAGGGAAGAGTTATCTAGGATCGAGAGCTTTTCTACAAGGATTTTGTGCACACAACGATTGGTTATCTGGTGGAATGACCCCTTGTCTTATATAGAGAATAATAACATAACAGGGAATTTAATTCACTAGGTAATAATAAATAATTATCACAAGTTTTGTTACTTAATTTGTTATTCCATGTGAAAAACCTCATGTAAAATAATAATATAAATGATATTATTTTCATGAAATGTTCTTAAAAAACTTAATTCACCAGGTAATAATAAATAACTAGCACAGATTCCATTACTTAATTTATTATTCCATGTGAAAACCCCATGTCAAATAATAATAGCAATGTTATTATTTCCATGACATGTGCTTAACTTGAACGTTATATTTAAATATTATTTAACCAAATAATATTTAATATTATTTCTCACTAGACTCATAACTTGGTTTGCCAATCCTCCTCAATATTTATCGGGCCTTGAATAATGACTATTTATTTATTAAATAAATATAACTGCATTATTCACCGATAAATAAATATTCTATTCATAATATATTCTATCGAATAACTAGCGACGAAATAAATGCGATCATGCATACTTGAATAATTATTAAACTACAACTTTGAATAATATTTATTCAAATTTTTAAATAAATAAATTATTTAACTGAGATACTGGCTACACTTAGTATGTGACCCTTTAGGCCTCTTTCTCACTGACATTAGGCAGACTTGCCTAAAGTCCAAGATTACTGTCTAGCAATGGGTTAAGGCACCCAAGAGAATGAATTTGATTTTGAAACAACATGTCACCTCATAGGAACACTTACCATGTAATACAATCATTTTTTTCTTATGTCTCCAATCAAGTGGGTTGCATGCAAGTTCCATCAACCCATGTGCTCGATTTCTCATTCTTTGACTTCCTAGAATTGAACTTTCTTAGAGAACACCATGTCCATGGATTTAGTTAGGATATATAATTTCTATCAAAGTGAATGAGATATATACTTATATAGAAGTGACAAATCCTTTCTCGCATTATTCATTAATTCAATATTACTCATGATGCACACAAAATATCCTACCTCACCGCGAATATCTATTGTCACAGTTTTCGTCAATAAATCTAAGTACACGAGTCATAATAACCATTAATAATAATCTTGAAGTTTAAGGACCAATACACATGTATGCAGATAGAAACATCCAATGACACTTATAAATGTGGATTTCCTACTGGCGGGTCTTGTTATCATAATATTCTCCTGGATATTACCAAGGGAACACACCATGAGAAGGTGCCTCAGAGTTTCATGAGTCCCCACCCCTGATACCCCGTATCATTTTTGCCCCTTCAAATGATATCATCCAGCTATAGAACATATATTAAAGAATAGTGTCATGGCACTTCTGGGTTCTCATCATAGTAGGGATCCACTATGAACTTTTAGTACAACAACTATTCTTAATACATTATCACATACTATGTCACACATAAGAACAATCATGATGTGATAAGGGGTTTATTAATATTCATCCAATGAATACTGGTTTATCATAAAGTACAAAAAAGTTGGTTTCTAGGGCACCAACTCCAACAATTTTTACTAAAATTAATGTCAATTTTAAATAAATGGACACACTATTAGTCATAACAGTCACACTATGCATCATATTGAGATGTAGTTGATTCATACACGTCAAAAATAACTTATGGATCGTTTTCCTAAAGTATCAAAAAAATGTGAATGTGTTTGCTCAGTTTTTAGTATGTCACTTGTTCTTTTTACTAAAATTATTGTCAATTTTAAATAAATAAACACACTTAGAGTTATACCAGTTACACCGTGCATCAGATTGAGGTGTGTTTAATTCCTACATGTCAAAAATGACTTATGGATCATTTTCCTAAAGTATCAAAATAATCCAAATGTGTTTTCTCAGTTTTCAGTATGTCACTTGTACTTTTTACAAAAATTAATGTCAATTTTAAATAAATAGATTTACTATTAGTTATACCGGTCACACCATGTATCATATTGAGGTGTTTTTGATTTGTACACACCACATATGAATTATAAATCATGGTTCTAAAGTATCAAAATAATAACTACTTGAAAGTTGGTCCATACCAATGCCCCTATACCAATAATTTAAAATAACTGTTGGTATAGGCCTTTTAATATCAATCTACCCCAATGATTTAAAATAACCATTGGAAAATATCAGTCTATTCAAATGGTTTAAAATAACCATTGGGATAGTTTTTCCTCAAATACAGTAGTGATCGCTCCCTCCCCATTCTAGATTCAATTCATTTTTTCCCTACCTGAGCGCTTCTCTCTTCCCAACTGGTGACCACTCCTCTTCCAACAGGCGATCCATCCTAGTTTAAATATTTTGGTTTCCTCCACTTAAAATTGGTGATTTTGAGTTATATCTTCTGCCTACATTTATTTTGGATTTTTATGTAATACATTTAGTTTATTTACCCATCCCATTCCAAATTTGATTCATTTTTTCCCTACCCGAGCACTTCTTTCTTCCCAGTCAGTGACCACTCCTCTTCCAATAGGCGATCCATCCTAGTTTAAATCATTCAGTTTATTTCACTTCAAATTGGTGAGTTCGAGTTATATCTTATGGCTACATTTATTTTGGATTTTTATGCACCATGTTTATTTTATTTCCCCATCTGCAACAATCTCTCACAATTTAAGGTTTTCATTTGATTATTCTTGAATATGAAATTGGCATGTTCCAAATACTTCAACCTACACAGATAGAATTTATGTCATTCCTGAACTGATACCACCATCTCTAATTTTTCTAGGCATGTTACACAATATTAGTGTTTTAAGGGAACTATATTTTCCCCCATTGATCATGTTCACAGTCATATTTTGAGGTATTTTACCTTGGAAACTAATTCCTTTCTTCAAAAAGGGAGTTCAAACAATTAATTTTTGAAATTTTTCTGTAATGGTTTGATTTTTAAGAGATTAATAGAACATACATTATTTACTAATACCATTATCTTTATTCCTATATAATGAGGCATGTATGACATAAAAATGTGTAAACTGTTCTTAAAAGAAAATAATTATTAATGTATTAATACCACTTGACCTTTTGGGACTGTCTTGACACACATTTCTCATTTACATTTTCATTGGTCACCGTACATTCACAAATATCATTAGTTCCCTTGATTTGGTTTAATATTACCAATATTAATTCTCCTGTATGTATTTTTCAATTTTTTTATTTTGATGGTTATCAATGTATGTTTGACACATGGGTCACTAACATGTCTATAAACTGTGATTTCTACCTAATGGTCCCCAGCTATAGTTGTACTATTTTGCAAGATTTGGGTGAAGTAAATCCACTATTCTCATAACTCTTCAATAAATACTTTATATATGAATTCAAATGATTGATTACATAATGGGAAGTGAGTTCCAAAAGGAATTTGGGTGAAGTGATATGTGTGAGTCACATGGGCTAAGTGACCTGTGTGAGGCCTATTGGTGAAGTGACCTGTGGGATGCACTTCAGAGAAGCAACCTATGTGAGGTACTTGGTAATAATTCACGACTTTTCCAAATTCATGACCAAGGATACACAACCCACTTGAGATGGAATTAACCCAACTTTGACCCATGATATCCTTTACTCAATGATACATTAAAATAATTACATTGGTACTAATAAAATCTTATATGCCTAATTCCATACTTCCAATGGATTATAAAACTATTTATATTTTAGATGAAGAAGTCGATGCATGAATCTATGAGATATTGGATATTTTTTGTACCATGATATTTCCTATTATATAACCCCACACTTCTGAACCTTGTGAAGCATATGAAGAAGTACCATTTTTTTATCCTAAGGGAGAACAGTTACTATTATATGACCATAGAGTTATAATAAAGTTCTCATTATAAAGTGGGGCGTCCCTTGAAAATATTGGCATGTATTGGAGTAAGGTAAATACAACACATTGAGTTATACCATGAAGTTTATCAACCCTTCAACAACTCATATTTCTAGATTTATATCATTTTTGTTGAGCACCTACATGTTTCTAGTTCATGACACCAATATTGATACCTTTTAAATAAAACTCCCCATAAAAAATATAATTGATCACCAATACTACAATTACACCATTGATTGGAAATATATCATTAATTATGAAATACAATTATCTCTATAGATTTATACTCAATGACAACTATTTTCTCATAATTATACTAGAGAGATCATTATTTATACAATTATTTTCCACCACATACACAATGTTTTACATAATACCCCATTTTATTCCTTATTATGATGAAACAATAAAATAACTTAAATTGAAATGAATTAACCATACCCTAAGAAGATTAAATTGTACTAAACTGATCAAACTAGCCTTGGAAATAAATGAACTGAACTTATCAAACCTTTACACACTAAAACCTAACCAAAATAACAAATTATATCTATATCATAAATAAACTGACTTGACCAAACCAACTGAATTGGATTTAAATGACTTGATTTGACCCAAGTAGACTTGAATAGACTCAAACTACACTAAACTGCATCAAACTGAACTAAAATAAAAATAAATGAAATAAATTGAACCTAACTAAAATAAATTATATAGTAATGATAAAAAATTAACCAACTTGAACAATATTTAATAAAACCCTAATATGCATGCATCGACCTAATCCAAAGTAAAATAACCAAACCCAACCAAACTAAATTAATGAGGACTAAACTAATCATAAACAAATAGAACTGACTAAAAATGATCCGAATCAAATAGAAGATGGTTACCTAGAATTAGTAATATTTTATACATGAATTTATTAAGTAAGTATAACATTTGTTAAATAATTAATAGAATAAGAGAAAAAATAAAAAATATAAATTATAAACACAAATTTATATAGTATTATGATTAGTTATTACTCATTGATTTAATTGAATTCAATATCATGGTTTTATATTTATAGTATTTTGTTATATATATAGTACTTTGTTGTCTTTTATATTATGATTCTCATATAGAGTAGTGTGTTAGTTATAGTTTCATATAAAGTGAAAAATTCTCATTTCTTTAAATATATTTTTGATTAAATTTCAATCTTATTGAATTTCTTTTATGAAATAACATATACCAATTTTTTTATATAATGAATAGAAATTGGATGTATGAAACTGATCGGATCTCAAGTGATTTTCAAAAGAAGTTGGAGAGTTTTTTAGATTTTTCATTTGAAAATGATTTAAATAGTGGACACATACACTAACCATGTTATAATTATGTTGTAAGACCTTGGTTAAGCTGTGAAGAAGTTAGATACCATATAAAAAAAATATGTTTTTCAAACAAACTACTATGTGTGGGGAGAAAATGGAATCTCAAAATGCTGATGATCCAAATGAGAGGACTGGATTGGAGAATTTTTTATATGACCGGTTTCCATTTATTTATCATCATTAGAAATAAAGTATGATGACCCAAGAAGAATTTGATATGAGAACATATGATGCATCTAATGAAAATGATAATATTAATAGGGTGAAAAAATTGAATGATGTTTCCATGACTCCAGTATATTAGCAATGTGTTAAAATAAAAAAAACTAGAATTTTTAATCCAATTATTTCATGGGAAAACCATGTATGGTATTTCTAATACTTCCATTGATTAAATTCTTACCTTATTGAAGTACATAATTCTAGATGATTTAGATATTATATCAATCCACTATATAGCATGGAAGTTAGTTGAGGAAATTGTATTTTCAAAAAAAAAATTCATGATTTCCTGAAAGATTACACCTTATTCTGGGAGGAAAATGATGAACGGAATGATTGTATAAAATGTAAAACATCCTGATGGAAGCCAATGGCTAATGGAACACCATCCCGTGTGCCACAGAAAGTAATGTGGAACTTTAAATTGATCCCCATACTTCATAATATTTTCATATCTGATGAAATATCAATAAAAATGTGATGAAGTGATAGTGAGAGAAAAAATAATAATGATGAGTTTGTTCACCCTACATATGGATTTACATGGTAGAGATTTGATGCTCGATATCCTGATTTCACAGTTGACATGCACAATGTGATATTGGTTCTTTCATGTGATGGTTTTAATCTATTTGGGAATATGATTACTTTGCACAACACATGACTAGTTTTCATACACATTTACAACCTTCTCCCACTGTTGTGTATAAAAAACATTTTACTTTCATGAGTATAATCATATTTAAACCTTCTAATCCTAAAAATGATATATATGTATAGATTAAACCTTTAATAAAAGAGTTGAAACTTCTTTGGGATGTGGGTGTGCACACATACAATGCATGTTCTAAAGGCATATTTCAGATGCGTGTTGTGATTATGTGGATGATCAATGATTTTCCTGCTTATGCAATGATTTTTGGATGGATCATAAAGGGAAAACTATCATGTCCTATTTGTATAAATAATACATGATCCAAAAGACTAAAATATCACCGTAGTTTCAGTTTTATGGGACATCGACGATTCTTGCCAATGGACCATCCATATAGAAATAATTATTGAAGATTTAACAATACCATAGAGACTAATGATCCACCTCAGCGTGTGTCTAGAACTGATGTGCTTAATGAATTGTTAGATTTCAGTTTTTCATTTGGGAAGGGTCAAATGAAATCTAGAAAGAGGAAGAACATTTTCATTAAAACCTGTTATAATTGGAAGAAGAGGAGTATCTTCTTTTAGTTTCCTTATTGGTCAACCAATTTATTACGTCATTTCTTAGATGTAATTCACATTGAAAAAATATATGTGAAATTTTTCTTTTGATTCTTCTAAATGTCAAGGAAAAGACAAAAGATGATTTACGATCTTGGTGTCACTTGGTGGATTGGGGAATCAGACCATAATTACATCATGTGTGTATCAGTGAAAATAAATAGAAAGTTCCATGTGATTCTTATGTGATGAAGCCTATAAAAAAATCAATTTTTGGAAGTAATAGAGACTATTAAAGTTCCTGATGGATATTCAAGAAACATATCAAAATGGGTCAACATAAGAGAGTTGAAGTTGAAATCTTTGAAGACTCATGATTATCATGTTCTTTTTCATGAGTTGATTCCAATATCAATTCATCATATTTTATCCCATAATGTAAGGGTGTTGGTTATTCAGTTGTACCATTTTTTTAGAGATCTTCATGCTAAGAAGTTTTTCAAGTCTTTATTGCAAAAAATTTTGGTAGATGAACCATTAATTTTGTGTGAGTTAGAGAAAATATTTCCTTCATAATTTTTTACATGCATGTTGCATCTAACTATCCATCTTCCAACCAAAATACTTCTCATAAGACATTTAGAATTTCTTTGGATGTATCCAGCTAAAATAAATATGTACACATTGAATTCTTATGTATGAAATAGGAATTATCCTAAAGGTTCTATCATGAATGGTTACTTGGATCAAGAATGTATGGATTTATGCTCAATATATTTGTATGATCTTACTACAATAATGAACATACCAATAAGAAATGAAGAAGAATAATATGATAAAATTGAACCAAGTTTTCCATCACTTCCTCAAATAGGAGGAATTCTCAGATCATATACATCGATGACATTAAGCCTTGAAGAGCAGGAGATGGAATATCACACAGTTTTGTTCAACTATGATTTTTTCTATGACTACATCAAGTAAGTAAATTTAACATGTATATCTTATCTCATATCATGTAATTTTACATATATGTTAAACTATTTATATTTTTATCTACAGGGAACATAAATAAATTATAAATAGAAATCATCATTCTTTATATTTGATAAGGAGAGAAACTTTTCATAGAAAAAAGTTTTCTTCTTAGTTGAAATTGAAGGTAGAAATAATACTGTAATAAATTCATAAAATAAATTTTTAATTAAGTTTAATATTAATTTATATTTTAGGTATTGATTTTTCCTGCTAACTTTGTCTTTGAAGAAATAAGATCTTTGGATTTTGGTAATAATAATGTGGTTCATGATTGTAAATCAATTGTGATCAATGGGTACATATTTATTATCATTGAATGATCAAAGAATATGAGAACACAACATGATGGTGTTATTCTAACTGCCACAATATACTATTATTATAAAGGCCTCAACCTCTTTGGTCCCTTTTCTGAAATTTAGTGTTTGAGGTGTTTTGGGAGGTCAAGGCGACTTATCCCCAACACCTTGCCAAATTTCCAAATTATTTCATGAAACTGTGTCATGAAACAGTGTCACTTAATTTGAAAAATTTCCAAAGCATTTCATGAAACTGTGTCATGAATCAGTGTCACTTCCTTTTACAAATTTTCAAACTATTTTATGAAACTGTATCACAAAATGGTGTCACTTCCTTTGCCAAATTTATAAACTATTTTAGGAAAATGTGTCATGAAACGGTGGAAAAAATAGCGGTATAGAAATAGTAGCACAGAAACGATAACACAGGAATGGTGGCACAAAAATGGTAGCACAGAAATGGTGGCAAAAAAACAGTAGTATAGAAACAGTGGCACAAAAATGGCAGCACAAAAATGGTGGCATAAAAATGATATTATAGAAACAGTGGCACAGAAATGGTAGCATGGAAATGGTGGCACAAAAACGGTGGCATATAAAAGGTATCATAGAAATGGTGGAACATCAATGGTGGCACAAAAATGGCGTCACAGAAATGGTGGCACATAAATGGTATCACAAAAATAGGGGCACAAAAACGGTGGCATAGAAACAGTGGAATATAAATGGTTGCAAAGAAATAGTTGCACAGAAATGGTAGCACAGAAATGGTGGTACAAAAATGGTGGCACAGAAACAGTAGCACAAAAATGGTAGCACAGAAACAGTATCACATAAACAATATCACCAAAACATTAGCACCAAAATTGTGTCATGAATAATGTTTCTAGAACTATTTCATTTCCTTTGTCAAATTTCCAGATTTTTCCAGATTTCCCACAATTTCTCCCATTTGACATTTCCTTTGAAATAAAATGTAGTAAAAGCCTTGTTTTAAGGGATTTAAGACCAATTCATAGATCATGACTCCTATCTTAATTTTACCAATAGTCAGGAAGCTTTTACTCGGTCAAAACGCGTGATCTTTGATAGATTCGATCTTAATGGAAAATCCAGCGTATCTTAAACCGTTGCTCCGTTAAATATTCTAAAGGGATGAGATATCTTCCTCCATTATTCTTCCTTGTTGTTCCCTAGTGTGATATGCTCAAACCTTTCCTTTCTTCCCATAGGAGTTATGCATAGTGTTGTAGCCTTGGATCGTGTATTCCTGCTACATGCGCACCCCCTGTTTTGGTGAAACCAGGAAGTGTCGATCCATCTTCGATATAAGGTATGCTATATAGTTATTATTTTGGGATATTATCCTTTAATTCCCCCTTTACATGTTATTTAATGTGATATCCATGTTTCTAATGGAGTTTTATTTGGTATTGGTTGGTGTGGTGGTGTATCTACATCCTCGGGTGGATGTAGTCCTTCAGGAGAGGAGATCGTGATCCATTTTGTTGGACTATTCTCGTGCAAAGAACATGATAAACCTTTTGAGGTAGGGTATTTGTGGCTTCACTACTCTTTTACATGAAACTATAGAGTTATCATATTTTATCCCATTGGATCACAATGAAATTTACATAATAAATATTTGAACCTCATAAATAAATTTGTATTGATCATATGTTATTGCCTCTTGTTTTTCTAGATAGTGTGATATCTATGATTTCCTTGTTTAGCATGTCATTCTTGATAAAAATTGGTAAAGAACATAAAGTGGTATTAATTGTAATTATTTTTCAAAGATAAAGAGGCATGTAAATGAATCTGGTTGTTGTTGTAGTAAACATGTTTAATTGAACTAATTGATGAGACAGAAGCAGGTTTATTCTTGTTGATAATGAATTAAAGGCATGTCAATTAACTATTTAGTTAATTTTTGATAGATTAATATTTAGGTTGTCCATAGTTAGAACCTATGAATAATAAATTGGTTAAATCCATATGTATTAAATAATTGACTATTTGATAAAAGATAATGCCCGATAGGGTTCTGAGTTACCCTCTTGCTTATAAGGCTGAGTGACTTGTGATTTGGATCCATGAGTGCTCATTATGTATGAAGACTGGATGCCTTGTTTAAGGTCCAAGAGCCCAATTGGTATGATGTTTGTTTTCCTACTTCTTGTGTTGTGATGTGAGCCTGGATGGCTGTTGTGATGTGTGGGGGGTAGGGAGGCCCATTTGTTGTGGTAGCAGTTGATGCCTAGAGTGGCTAGATGCATCAATTTATGAATTTGAGTGTCGGGGAGGACACCGAAGATGATGAAATGGGTTGGTTATTGAATGATTGGATGCTTGCTAAATCTTGTTGGTTGTTTATCTGATTTAATTTCCCCACTACTCAAGGCAGTTGGTCTTTCTTACCCTCCTTCCAAAAGGGATGAACATGCACGAGGTATGACACATGCTTTCCGTGTTTAGCTTCTAGAGGGAGGATGGGTCTATGCTCTTACTATAGGTGGAAAAGACTTGACAGGTAGCTCATCTACTCACTATGTTGAGCCCCCTTGTGTTTAGTAGATAAGAATATTTTTCTAGAA
Organism: Viscum album; assembly: GCA_963277665.1. Lineage (NCBI taxonomy): Eukaryota > Viridiplantae > Streptophyta > Magnoliopsida > Santalales > Viscaceae > Viscum > Viscum album. Next base: position 2,000,168,152 of record OY728151.1, read on the forward strand.
TGCCTGGGAATATGGGAAAGTAATAATGCTGTTAATAAATGATTGAATAAATGATGTTAACCCATGGTGTTAGATCTTTCTAGGACGAAATGCTGAGGTAATATTTCTGAGAAGTTGTGGACTTGGTTTGGTTATTCCTATAGGGCATGAAACTTTGGTTTTATGCTAATGAAATGTAATGTGGAATTAATAACAGTTAATTAATGGTTAAAGAATTAATTAACGTAAAGTGAAACTAATAAAAAAGGATAAAATAATCTAGTTTAGATCTTTAAATGGTTGTGTGCTTATAAGATACCTAGTCTTAGCAGTGGCAGCTGGGAGTCCAAGAGACATTAGCTGCAGTTGAGTCTAAGACTAGGTTATGCCCATAGTGTGGTTGTGAGATATAGTATATTATGTAATTTTTGTGTTTCTATACGCTACTCCACCCCATCGGTTAGGAAAAATGACACCTCGGGGATTATGAGCCGTGGGGGTGTTTTCCCCAATATTCCGATGAGAGGATAGATGGATGACTACCCCCTTTGGCCCCACTCTCTTATCTTGGTATTTACTTGTGTTGGTAGGAAAAACTATTAGTTTTCCCCATATATGTGTGTAGAGGGATGTAATGGCTTCTGGATATTCACACACACATATTCTAGATATAGTTTCCTTTGGACTACTATAAGTGTAACATGTATAGGCTGTGATGTCTTGGGGATCCTTCCTCGGTGTATGGGTTGTAATGGCTTGAGGTATAATTCCTGACATATGATACACATTATACGAGTTGTGGTGGATCCCAAAAACTAACTGGTTATTTTGGTTATGTGGATGTAGTGGCTGTGTTGTGTATATTGTGGTGCTTCCCCCAGGTGTCTGTGGGAAAGCCTTTTTGGAGAGAGATGCTTAGGACGTGCGATGTTGGGGCAAAGTGACAAACCAGTGGGGAAGTGGTAGTGGGTTACCCTTGATATTATTTATTATATTATATACTCTTGTATGCGATACTTGGTGAGAGTAGTCATGGTGAGGCTGAGAACATAGGATACCTATTTTGATAACGGGTTAGTTTCACTTGTTATTCACTATGATTTAGCATGATTTTGTTACTTTTTCACGAGAGGCTTATGGAGGATCCTACTGAGTATACTATTACACTAACCATATGTATATAAAATGTTTTTCAGGTCACTTGGAGCAGTTTTGAGATCAGGCCAGTTACTACTATCTTGGGGTTGCAGGAGTTGTTCGGGCTTCATGGTCACTACTATTTTTACTTTTCTTTGGTACTTACAGTTTTCCCTTTCAGTTGTAGTAGTATTGTATGAAATTACATATGTGTACTTGGGATTTATTTTATATTATAGTTTTACTTAGAGTTTGTTGGTGTATGTATTATCTCTCTATTCCACATGTGTTCTCTTATAGGGTAATGCCTCCCATTTGTATGTTTACTATACCCTCAGTGCTAGTCACCAACCCGGGGCCTAATGGAGGTGGGAATCGGAGGTCACTATCTCCCTTCTCACATTTCCAGCCTAGGAGGGGTACACTTTGTGGGGAGGGGGTCTTGAAAAAGTTGTATCAAAGTTATGGTTGAGGGATAAGATGGAATTTGGAGTTAAAAATAAGTGAGATTGCATGGGATGGTAGGGAAACAATGTCATCTAAGTTTATCAAGAGTTTTAAACACTAGAGACCAGTTGAGACATAGGTATTTAAAGCCCCATGTGATCTGATGCACGAACCTTTAAGTTTATAGTGGCTACTAAATGAGGTGATACTGGTTTCATGGTAGAGACCTATGAAAGGATCATGAATCATTCTTATTTGCGCCAGTGTTTGAATGGGTAGACCTTGGGATAGGTTAACCTAAAATGAATAAAAGAAAACAATTAATTTATGTTTATTCTTCTATATTATAGGATTAGGAGTTTTAAAATTTTGTTCTTATTATAGGCACGACTCCAGGTCGACGTCCTCATCAGGTTCACGCAAAAGATATCTAGCAGGCTATGCAAGTAGATCAACGTAGAGTGGAGGTCAATGAAGATGACACTTGGAGTAGGACACTCTAAGAGTTTCAGCATCAGAGTCTATAGAAGTATGAGATATTTGTTTTAGATTCAGTCACAGAAGACTAGTTGGAGGAGGTTGAGATATCTTTCAGCTCAATTCATGCTCTGAAGGAGCACCGGGTATCTTTGGTTATGATGATTCTATGTGGGGCAATGAGGTAGTGTTGGTTCTTGTTCCTCAGAGATTGCAAGGAGTCAGAAATCTCATGGGAGGAGTTCCGAGACAATTCCATAGTTGAGTTTCTTTCTTCAACTGTGAAGGTATCCAGTCGCTAGGAGCTGCTTACCATTCGACAGGGGAGCTCCAGTGTGCGATAGTTTGGAATATGTTTCAGGAACCTTTTACGATATGCTTCGAACCTATTTCTAGATGAGGAGTCTAAAGTGAGGCATTTTAAGGAGGCTTTTCATCCATAGATCCAGTTCCAGGTCACCCCATTTATGTTGAAGACATATCTTGAGGTGATAGCATGGGTAGAGGTCATTAAGAAGAAATTACCTAGAACGAGATCATCATAAGAGGGGAGTCATCATGATTCCTCATGTAGCAGATCTATGGTCTGGGGTTCCTGGTTTTCAGGGTAGAAGAGTTTTTGTTCGGTCGGGGGTAGGTCCCAGCCCTCAGTATTTCATTTATCTGAAGGCGGTGTATCTCAGGAATATGGAAAGGTATTATGCACTTTTTTTCTTGTGGATTCCGAGGTCATCAGTAGTGAGAGTTCCTGGCCTTTCAGAGTAGTTAACGTGCATCAAGTGTTCCACTATAGGTACCTCCATTGAGGCAATTCCAGCTGAGGTAGCAGCAGCTGGTTGCACCAGATTTGGATAAGCATAGAGCATATGGGGCGGGAATAGGATATCCCTGGGATTCTCCCCATACTCAGAGAGTAGAGAACAAATGTGTTGGTGGTCTTCATCAGGGTTAGAGAGGCTATAGAGTAGGTCATGGTCAACTTCATGATTTAGCATTTCCAGTTCCAAGCAAGTTAGACGTCATTCGAGGTACCATTTTCTGGTTTTCTACTTGGGTGTATGCCTTTTTTGATTCAGGAGTGATGTAGTCCTTCATATCACCTTCCATTGTCCATTCTTTGGGACTTGAGGTAGAGAGGCTTCCAGTTCCCCTAGCATTGACTATGCTAGTTGGAGGTCGAGCTGACTTGTTTGAAGTATGTAAAGACGGTGAGCTAGTGCTGGGGAAGCACTGCTCTTAGAAAAATTTCCTATGTTTACGGATACAACCATATGATTTCATCCTTTTCATTGAGTGGTCTTATTCATTTTAGGCTATCATGGATTGGTACAGGAGGTTGGTGGTGTTCTTCAATGCTGATGGAGTGCCAACGGTGTTTGTTGGCGAGTGCTTTGTGGTTTTCAATGATCATAAGAGCTTGAGGTATGTTTTCTCCTGGCACGACTTGAACTTGTGGTAGCATCAGTGGATGGAGTTCTTATAGAAATACGAATTCAAAATCTCATATACACCTGGAAAGGGGAATGTTGTAGTTGATGTACTAAGAAGGAATTCGCGTAGTGATACAGTGTGCGAATCTGGTGATTCTTAGAGAGTAATGTAAGAACTTTCAAAATTGCATTTGGATATGTGAGAAGTTAGGGGTAGAGGTTATCTTTTCTGGATGACAGTGAAATCATCTCTGGTGCAATAGGTAGAAGATTCCCAGTTGGGGGATCTTGAGGTGGAGGTATGAAGAGACTAAGTTGTTTGTGGCAATGCCTCTGATGGTTGGTATGAGGATGAAAAACACCAGGTGTTGTATCAGGGAAGGATTTTTTTTCCTTTAGAAATGAATGGGATGGTTCTCATATAGTTCTATAGTTTTCCTTTAGAGGTGCATCCTATCATGAAAAATATGTACCGAGCCTTAAGGAGTCAGTTTTGGTGGCCTGGGATGAAGCGTGCAGTTGCAGAGTTTGTGTCTCGATGTTTGGTCTGTTAGAAGGTGAAGGTCAAGAACCGTGTTCCTGATGGGTTTCTCCAACCATTATATGTTCTTCAATGTAAGTGTGAGTACATATAGATGGAATTTATTACTGATTTACCTCGAGCTCATAGAGTCACTTACCCTTGGAAGAGTTTTCTTATAAAAATAGTTTTCACTCCACCATCAATATGATGCCATTTAAATCCTTGTATATACAACCTTTCCATTATTTATTGTGTTGGAATGGGGTTGTAAAGTCAACAATTCTCAGACTAAAACTAGTACAGAATATGACAGATATGGTTCAGGTGATTCACGAGTGGATGAAGGCTGCGTAGGATCATCATAGATCATATTTCGATCATAGGAGGAGACCTTTGGAGTTTGATATTGGGGATCACATGTTTCTAAAGGTGACTCCCCATCATGGGTAGAAAAGGTTTGGTTGTGGGAGTAATCTTTCTCCCCAGTTTTTTTGGGAATTTTGAGGTGTTATCTCATATTGGATTCATGGTGTATTGAGTAGAACTTTCCCTACAGATGATCCAGATACATGATGTTTTTCATGTGTCACAGCTCCATTGTTATCTTCATGATGACTCTCACATCATCGATTGGGTAGAGATAGACATTGACGATAATGTGACCTTCGAGGAGTGGCCTGTAGAGATCCAGTACTAAAAGGATAAGGTGTTGTGTGGGCATGCTATCCCCTTGGTCTGTGTCTTATGGTGACATGGTGGCATAAAGGAGAGTACATGGGAATGTGAGTCGTAGATACATGCTCAGTACCCCGATTTGTTTAATGTTTAGTTTTTTTAATGATGTTTGGTTTTTGGTTGTATACCTTTATTGGTTATGATATGTCTTTATCTTGTTGCTTGTGGATTTATCTCTTTTGAGAGGTATCTCCCCTGAGATAGTGTTTAGGAGCTGGTTATGGTTATCGTGTGGTTTCACGTGTTCCTTTTGAAGTGGTTGAGCCCCTTTGGTGGTGAGAACCTTGATAAGTATCTCGAAGGGTGGCTGTTCAGAACCCTTTTTCTATTTTTTATCTGGGTTAGTTTTGGATTCTCAAGGATGAGAATGTTTTGAGAGGTATCTGATGTAAAGCCCCAGACCTCTCTGGTCCCTTACTTTGCTGAAATATGGTGTTTGAGGTGTTTTGGGAGGTCAAGTTGACTTATCCCCAAATTTTTTCCAAATTTCCAAACTATTTCATGAAACTGTGTCACGAAATGGTGTCACTTCCTTTTCAAAATTTCTAAAATGTTTCATGAAACTATGTCATGAAACGGTGTCACTTCCCTCTTCAAATTTCCAAACTATTTTAGGAAAATGTGTTATGAAACGGTGGCATAAAAATGGTGGCATAGAAACGGTAGAACATAAACAATAACACAAAAATTGTGGCACAAAAATGGTAGCATAGAAATGGTGGAATAAAAATGGTAGTACAGAAACAGTGGCATAGAAAAGGTAGCACAAAAATTGTGGCGCATAAACGGTAGCACATAAACAGTGGCACAAAAACGGAAGCATAGAAACAGTGGCACAGAAACAGCAGCAAAAAAATGGTGGTAGAGAAACGGTAGCATAAAAATGATGGCACAGAAACAGTCACACAAAAATGGTGGCACAGAAACAGTCGCACAAAAATGGTGGTACAAAAATAGTAGCACAAAAATGATGACACAAAAATGGTAGTACATAAATGGTAGTACAAAAATGGTAGAACCGAAATGGTGACATATAAATAGTAGTACAGAAATGGTAGCACAGAAACGGTAGCATAGAAATGGTGGCACCGAAATGGTGGCACTAAAATCGTGTCATGAATAGTGTTTCCAGAACTGTTTCATTTCCTTTTTCAAATTTCTATATTTTTTCATATTTCCTACAGTTCTCCCATTTGACGTTTCCTTTGACATAAAATGAATTAAAATCCTTGTTTTAAGGGATTTAAGACCGATTCAAATCCCATGACTCCTATATTAATTTTCTTAATAGTCAAGAAGCCTTTACTCAGTCAAAATGTGTGATCTTTGACATATCTGATCTTAATGGAAAATCCATCATATCTTAAATTGTTGATCCGTTAAATATTCTAAAGGGATGAGATATATTTCTCCCTTGTTCTTCCTTATTGTTCCCTGGTGTAAGATGCTCGAACCTTTCCTTCATTCCCGTAGGATTTTTGCATAGTTCTATAGCCTTGGATCATGTCTTCCCTGGAGTTTCTTCCAACTGCATACACACCCCCTATTTTGGTGCAACCAGGAAGTATCAATCCATCTTCGATATAAAGTATGTTCAATATTCGTTCTTCTGGGATCCTCTCCTTTCGTTCCTCCTTTCCATGTTATATCATGTGATCTCCATGTTTCTAATAGATTTTTCTTGGGTATTGGTTGGTGTGGTGGTGTCTCTACGTCCTTAGGTGGATGTAGTCCTTCAGAAGAGGTGATCATGATCCGTTTTTTTGGATTGTTCTTGTGCAAAGAACATGAGAAACCTTTTGAGGTAGGGGATTTGTGGCTTCACTATTATTTTATGTGAAACTGCAGAGTTAACATATTTTAGACCACTGGATCACAATGAAATTAACATAATAAATATTTTAACCTGATAAATAAATTAGTATCGATCTTATGTTATTGTCTTTTGTTTTTCTAGATAGTGTGATATCTATGCTTGCCTTGTTTAGCATGTCTCTATTGATGGAAATTGGTAAAGAATGTAAAGTGGGATTAATTATAATTATTTGTCAAAGATAAAGAGGCATGTAAATGAATCTGGTTGTTGTTGCAGTAAGCATGTTTAATTAAACTAATTGATGAGCTAGAGGCATGTTGATGCTTGTTGATAATGAATTAAAGGCATGCCAATTAACTATTTAGTTAATTTATGATAACTTGCTATTTAGGTTACCCGTAGTTGGAACCTATGAATAATAAATCAGTTAAATCCAGATGGATTAAAGAACTGATTGTTTGATAAAAGATAATTCCTGGTAGGGTTCTGAGTTACCCTCTTGCTTGTAAGGCCAAATGCCTTGTACTTTGGATCCATGAGTTCTCATTATGTATGAAGGATGGATTCCTTGTTTAAGGTCCAAGAGCCTAGTGGTATGATGTTTGTTTTCCTACTACTTGTGTTGTAATGTGATCCTGGATGGATTTTGTGATGTGTGGGGGCAGAGAGGCCCATTGATTGTGGTAGCAGTTGACGCCTAGAGTGGAAAGATGCATCAATTTATGCATGTGGGTGTCAAGGAGGACACTGGAGATGATGAAACAGGTCAGTTATTGAATTATTGGATGCTTGATGAATCTTTTTGTTCGTTTATTTTCTTTAATTCCCCTAGTGCTCAAGGCAGATGGTCTTACTTACCCTCCTTCCAAAAAGGGGTGAAGATGCACAGGGTATGCCACATGCTTTATGTGTTTAACTTATCGAGGGAGGATGGGTCTACGCTCCTGTTATAGGTGGAAAAGACTTGACAGGTAGTTCATCTACTCACCATGTTGACCCCCTTGTGTTTAGTAGCTTAGAATGTTTTTTTAGAATGCCTTGGAATATGGGAAAGTAATAATGATGTTAATAAATGATTGAATAAATTATGTTAACCCATGAGGTTGGATCTTTCTGGGATGCAATGATGAGGTAATATTTCTAAGAAGCTGTGGACTTGGTTTCGTTATTCCTAGAGGGAACAAAACTTTAGTGTGATGCTAATGAAATGTAATGCGGAATTAATAACAGTTAATTAATGGTTAAATAATTAATTAACATAAATTGAAATTGATAAAAAGGGATAAATTAATCTAATGCAACTCTTTAAATGTTTGTGTGATTTTAGGATACCTAGTCTTAACAATGACAGCCAGGAGTCCGAGAGATGTTAGCTGCAATTTAATCTAAGACTATGTTATTCCCATAGCGTGGTTGTGATATATAGTATATTTTGTACCTTTTGTGTTTCTATATGATACTCCACCCCGTTAGTTAGTGCAACTAACACCCTGGGTATTCTGAGACCTGGGGGGTGTTTGATTGTACCACAATTTACTGTTTCATTTTCACCCTTACACCATTGTATTAAACTGAATTTGTATTGTAAATTCAAAATATAATAACAAAACGAACTCCATGTTTGATTCAATTATTTTGTTTTTATCACTTTTAAAAAAGGAAATGTTACTTGTTTTGATAATTTCATTGAAGATGGAGGTGATTTGGAGGGCCCATGATGATGTCCAAGAAAAATGGGCCAAACTGTGCAAGATCCATGCACACCAGTGGACTCATCCATTAACTTCTCCTGAAACGTGCATCCAAATGGGATGAAATTTTGTGGTCTGGTCCAAAATTCATTGGGATACATTTCATATGAATAAACCCAAGACTCATTCGGCCATTTTTTTTTCAACCAACCTGATATGTACAACACACCGCATCTGCATGAAGTCAAAAGTGGTGTGCTGTGATCTATCCATATCTCGGGCTATAGGTGTCCAAATTTTTCCAAAATTTCGATGGAGACATCCAATAGGTGGGTCTAAAACTTTATTATTTTCTATAAATCTATATAAGGCTGTATGGAGGTCTAAACTCATGTGACAAGTGGTTTTACGAAATCTGTGTTCTCAAAACCACCTTCCCATTTTCCTATAAAATGGAACCTTGGGATCCCCATTTAGAAGTTCATCCAGGAGGCAAAGATCTGGTATTTTGGAGACCCAAATAATTCCTCTCATCATACAAGGATTTCTGGAGGCCCCTATCCTCATAGGGGAATCAAGGATGAAGGTGAAGTTCCACCCGAGCTTCCTCCTCCTCCTGATGTCGAGCTAAACAGTGGATGGTCATTTCAAGGGAGCTACACACACTTGGGAGGGAGTTCCATCACTTTTTATTCTACTTATTTTGTGTAATTTGTGTGCTAAATATTTTACTTATTTCTTATCTTGACATGTTTCTTCTCTGATTTCATTTATATTGTTAAAATTAAGTGAAACACTTTTTTATTTCAACACTGATTGGGTTGAGATTTCAAGTGGGAATCTTGGGTTGTTTCGATTAGACAAGACAAGATTCCTATTTATCTCACACATAAAAAAGATTTCAGTATGAATTTGTAGCCTTTATTCTCTATGCTTGGTACCCAAACCTTGATAACACGATTGTTGTGTCAAGGGGTGGTTCTTTGAGCATCGTTTAAGAGGTAAGAGGGAAGTTGAGATATTGACAACCCTCAACCAAAGGATTCCATTAAACCATGTGTATTTTTCAGAATGACGAACTCACAAATATGTGTAGTGAACTTGAAATGATATCCTTATCTCATAATTCTAAAACACCACTTTTATTTATCAACTATTAAACTCCTTAAATTAAGTAATTTACTTAAATCTGTTTTCAAAACCACTCCCCTATTTTAGTAAGTCTTATTAAAAATACATACTCAAAACCTATCAATTCTCATTGAGAGATGACCTAGGGTCTTCCATATACTATAAATAAATCTTAAAATCATAATTAATTTTATGTGTCATGACAGCGTGGTTAAATTTTGGCGTCGTTTTCAGGGAGCGCTTTGGTTTTAGTGCGTGTTTTTGATAATTTTTTTTGTAAATTTTGTGAATGTTTGTTTGTTTTATCTTCTACCTTTAGATTTATTCTTGTGTTCCAATTAATTTCTTTTGTAGGTTCTGTGTATGACGTGTTCTACTCTGGGATATTTACAACCTTTCGAACCCGAACTCAAGAGGATCCTACATCAACGACCCTGAGATACACAAGAGAAACCTTTGAAGGAGGACACACAAAACATCAACACTCATCTTGATCCTTATTATTATTCTTCTTTGGGAACCCACATTAAAACTAAAATTAACGTGAATAACATGTATGAAAACAATCGAACACTAAAATAACTAACCTCGCCTGATGTTGATATCCAACCCATCTATATTTAATTACAAGGCGAGGCACTCAATTTTGAAATAAAATATGGTTTAATTCATCTATTACCAAGATTCCATGGACTTCCTGGAGAGGATCCACACAAGCATTTAAAAGAATTTCATACTATGTGTTCTACATTAAAACCTGAAAATGTGTATGAAGAACAAGTAAATATTATAGAATTCCTATTTTCTTTAGAAGATACAACAAAAGATTGGTTATATTATATTAATTCCCCAATAAGAGGTTGGGCAGACATGGAACGTCTTTTCCTTGAAAAATATTTCCCAGCCTCTCGAACTGAAACAATAAGGAAAGAAATCTATGGGATAAGACAATATCAAGGGGAAACATTACATGAATATTGAGAATTCTTTAAAAGGTTATGTTCAAGTTTCCAACACCACCAAATAAGTGATCAACTTTTAATTCAATATTTTTATGAAGGATTAATCCCTATTGATCGAAATATGATTGATGCTGCTGCAGGTGGTGCACTAGTTGATAAGACCCCAATTGCTGCAAGAACCCTAATTGAGAACATGTGAAAAAACACACAATAATTTGGTTCAAGGTCTAATGTACCGATTCGAGGTGTCCATGAGGTGAAAAGCACTGAATTTGAGAAGAAGGTGGACACAAAGTTCAAAGAGGTAAGTACCCTTCTTCAACAACTTTCTCTTTCCTAAGGGAAATCCCAATCTCCCCCTCCCATCCATTGTGGTATATGTTCTTCTGACACCCACTACTCTGACCAATGTCCTCAATTGAGGGAAACATCTGAGAGTTGTGAGGCAATATTTCTAGGATGCCCCTATAACCAACCCTTTAGGCAAGAACCTTACTATCCATCCAACCCCGGGTGGAAGGAGAACCAAGACTATAGGAAAGGGGGTATTCAAACCAACCTCAACAATAATGGAACCAATTGGGGCAGAGTAGTCATCCACCACCACCACCCAGAAATCCCCAACCACCCAAAGGCCTTTCCAACAAACCTATCCAAAACCCAATCCTAGACTAGAAGATATGATGAAACAAATGGCTTCCAACAATATCTAATTCCAACAAACCACTCAGGCATCCATACAAGACCTCAAAACCCAATTAGGTTAACTAGATAACTCAATGGGTGAAATTCAAAGTCATGGTCCAGGTAAACTTACCTATCAACAAGGAGTTAACCCTAGAAATAAAGGAAATGTTAGTTCCATCACCCTTAGGAGTGGAAATCAACTAGAAAGTAAAATTAATCCTCCATTAGAGTAATCCCCTCCTGAGGAAACCTCCATCCCAACCATTAAAAATGTTCCAAATGTTGAAGAACCTTGTGCTGAGAGAATCCCTTCTAAAGGAAAGAGTGTGTATATTGATGAGTCACCTAACCCAACCATTCCTCTTCCATTTCCTTAAAGGGCCACCCAACCAAGAAAACAAAAGGAAACTGAACTTGATAAGGAAATATTGGAAATTTTCAAGAAAGTGCAGGTTAACATCCCATTGATTGATGTTGTGAAGAAAATTCTACGGTATGCCAAGTTTCTAAAGGAGATGTGTACACACCGAAGGTGACTTCAAGGTGATGAGAAAGTGAGATTAGGGAGGAATGTTTCAGCATTGATAGAGGCATAACTTCCCACCAAGTGTAATGATCCTGGAACATTCTCAATTTCGTGCACCATAGGGGAGTATTATTTTTCTAACGCTATGCTTGATTTAGGTGCTTCTATAAATGTGATGCATCACTCTATTTACTCTATATTGTAGGTCAGGGAACTGAAGACCACTAGAATTATTGTTCAACTAGCTAATCGGAGTACCACACACCCCTCTGGTGTGTTAGAGGATGTTCTTGTGAGGTCCAAAATTTAATTTTTCCTGCTGACTTTTATGTGCTTAAAATGGAGGATGATAGGATGAATGGACATTCCCCAATTATATTAGGTATACCCTTATTGAAAACCACCAAAACCATAATTAATGTCCATAATGGTACATTATCTATGGATTTTGGTGGTGACATTTTCCACTTCAACATCCTTGATGCCATGAAGCACCCCTAAGAAGAACATTCCTCTCTCTCTGTTAATTCAACTGATGTACTCCCTACCCTTGAAAAAACAACTTTTCTTTCCCTTGATCCCCTTTATGAGTTTTCTTCATTGATAGAAATTCTAGGAAATGATTCATGCATTGATTGTTGTAGTGGTCTAGAAAAGTGTCATGTATGTTTATTAATTGAAAATTTCTTGAACACCGAGGATCTAATGACCATCAATGATACTGATAAGCTTGTAAAAGCTCATTCCTCATATAAGGATGATACCATTGATCAGTTATATGAGATCAATGACCTCTCACTTTCACATACATTCCCATCAATCCAAAATCCACCTGAATTGGAACTGAAACAACTGCCTCAAGATTTAAAATATTCATATCTTGAGAATGGAAACAAGTTTCCCGTCATCATTGCTAGTTCACTCCCTCCTGATCATGAATTGCAACTTATTGAACTATTTAGGGAGTATAAACAAGCTTTGGGATGGATGATTTATGAAATTCCTGATATTATCCCATCAATTTTTATACATCATAATTTGTTAAATGATGATGCTAAACCAGTGAGGCAGGCACAACATCGACTAAACCCAAACCTCTTAGAATTTGTGAAAAAGGAGGTAACAAAATTATTAGCTGATGGAATCATTTACCCCATCTATGACAGCCAATGGGTCAGTCCCGTTCAAGTAGTTCCTAAAAAAACTGGCCTTACAGTAATCAAAAATGAAAACAATGAATTGCTTCCATCTCGTGTGTAGAATAACTGGCGTGTCTGTATAGACTATCATCGACTAAACCAACACACTAGGAAGGACAATTTCCCTCTGCCATTCATTGACCAAATTCTAGAGAGGCTAGCAGGTAAGTACCACTACTGTTTCCTTTATGGGTATTCTGGATACTTTCATATCCATATTTCCCCTGAGGATTAGTAAAATACAACCTTCACTTGCCCCTTTGGCACATTTGCCTATAGAAGGGTGCCATTTGGTCTGTGCAATGCTCCGAGTACTTCCCAATGATACATGGTTAGTATTTTTTCGGATTACTTAGAGAATTGAATGGAAGTATTCATGGATTATTTCACTATTTATGGATCCTCTTTTGATGAATGTTTGAGTAGTCTTGGTCTAGTCCTACGTCGTTGTATTGAAAAGAATCTTGTATTAAATTATGAGAAATTCCATTTCATGGTACGATAAGGTATAGTTTTATGGAATGTCATTTCTAGGGATGGTATCCAAGTAGATAAATCAAAAGTGGATGTCATTTATTCTTTACCATTCCCCAAAAATGTATGGGATGTGTGGTCTTTTCTAGGTAATGCTGGATTTTACCGTCGTTTCATTCGTGACTTTAGTAAAATTGCACTCCCCCTATCCCAATTACTCCAAAAAGAAAAGGAATTTGTTTTTGATAAAGAATGTGTGGGAGATTTTAATAAGTTAAAATGGAGTCTCACGTCACCCCCGGTAATCCAACCACCTCAGTGGGATTTACCGTTTGAGCTCATGTGTGATGACTCTAACTATGAATTTGGGGAAGTCTTGTCCCAAAGGGTTGATCAAGCTACACATGCCATTGCCTATGCCTCACGTACTTTGGACCCTACCCAAGCAAACTACACCAAAACTGAAAATGAATTTCTTTCTATTGTGTTTGCCTTGGATAAATTCAGGTCGTATCTTTTAGGGTCCAAAGTCATTATGTTCTCAGACCATGCATCCCTCTGGTATCTCCTTAAGAAACCGGAATCCAAACCATGTCTTATTCACTAGATGCTCCTCCTTCAGGAATTTAATCTAGAAATTAGAGATAAAAAGGGATCAGGGAATGTGGTGGCTGACCATATTAGTAGGATTCTACCATCCTCAGAAATTGACTCATCCCCATGTATTCCCATTAATGATATGTTTCCTGATGAGAAATTGTACCAAGTGTAAGATGTTATTCCTTGGTATGCTGAAATTGTAAATTATTTGGTAGCATCTTTCATTCCTACTGATTTCAACAAAAACCAAGCTAGTCGTCTAAAACACGAGTCTCGTTGGTACATTTGGGATGACCCCTACCTATGGCACACATGTAGTGATCAAATCCTTAGGCTTTGTGTTCCTGATAGTGAGTTTCAGTCTGTCCTTATATTTTTCCACACTCTTTCTTGTGGGGGGAACTTTGGTCCCCAACAGACTGCTCGTAAGGTCCTTGATTCTGGTCTCTTTTGGCCAACACTTTTTTAGGATGCCCATGAATTTTGAAAATCTTGTCCTCATTGTCAAAGAATAGGGAATGTATCTAAAAGAAATGAAATTCCATAACAAACATTTCTATTTCATGACATTTTTTATGTTTGGGGCATTGACTTTATGGGTCCATTTCTCAATTCCTTTGGTAACTTGTACATTCTTATGGCAGTTGATTACGTGTCAAAATGGGTAGAGGCACGAGATACAAGGATTGATGATTCTAAGGTAGTTGTAGAATTTTTGAGAACCCGAATCTTCTGTGGGTTTGGCTTACCTAGGTTCATCATCAGTGAGCAGGGTTCTCATTTCTACAACCGAACAATGCAATCAATTTTACGTCGGTATGGGGTCAGTCATAGAGTGTCTACTGCATATCACCCACAGACCAATGGTCAAGTTGAGGTGTCAAATAGAGAGGTAAAACAGATTCTTAAAAAAACATTTTAACCCAATAGAAAATATTGAATTATTCGACTTGATGATTCATTATGGGCCTACCATACTACTTTCAAAACTCCCATTGTAATGTCACCCTATCGTCTTGTGTTTGGAAAGAGTTGTCACCTCCATATTGAGATTGAGCATCGGGACTACTAGGCCATCAACCAATGAATTCTAATCATTCTGGTTCAGGTGCTCAAAGGAATTTGCAGATTCAGGAGCAAGAATAAATGAGAAGAGATGCATATGAGAACTCTAGGATTTATAATGAGCACACCAAGGCTTCCCATGTCCGTCTCATCCTTCATCATCAGTTTCACATTGGGCATAAGGTCCTCCTTTATAATGCAAGGCTTAAGTTGGATCCAGATAAGCTTCGTTCCCACTGGTTTGGCCCATACACTATTATTAATGTATATCCATTTGGTGTTGTTCAGGATCAAAATGAAGAAACCAAGAAAACCTTCACTATCAATGGGCAGCGGCTGAAGTACTTCCACAAAGCCCTTCCAGAGTTCCAGATGGAGGAAATCCATGTTCAATAAGCAATATACCAGTGAAACACACCAGGTTTTATCAATCCTTCTCACATTATCAATTATTACAGTGGGGACACTGCATATTCTAGGTGTGGGGGGATGGGTACATTCCTAGGTTAGTTAGGAATTTTCATCGTTTTCTATCTCTTTCTTTCTTCTCTTTTCACCTTCTTTATAGTATTTTCATTTTTCCCCTTCAAAAATTTCAAAGTTCCATGATTCGGTGACCATAAAGGGGGGAAAGTAAAAATACCATAACTAAGGTGGAAAATAATATTTTTATGAAGTTAACATCAGGGAGTTATTTTTAATGAATTGGTTTTCTGTCAATAATATAAATGGTTGTATCACTGTGAAACATTTGAGATGATTGATGCCCCTTGTGTGAGTAGTTTTTGGGAAAACTGTGTCACTAACATCTCCATACATTTTTTCACCAAACCATGAAGTGTGAATATTTATTACTTAATATAATGTAAATATATGTTAGGTTAATATTTTTCATCTTTAAATGATATTTCCATACGTTTATTCCTTATCTGATCTATTTCATTATTATACCAGATTGACCTATGCGCGTATACCTAATGTCTGACTATTGTACACCCTAAAAAAGGTTGTGTCTTGGGTAGGTCAAAAACCACTCCTCCTCAACCTTTTATCTTATTATAACTATTGCAATTAGTGTCGTGAGGAGATCAAACCAGGGTTGAGAGATGAGTGTGAGATTTGTTCCAAATGAAACTTCTAAAAAAACAAAAATAATAAATGAGGGGAGTGATGAAATGTACAACATATGGGGATATCTAGGTCAGGAGATTATGGTTTGACTTCTGGTAATGCTTAAGTGAGTGGGTCTTGAAATATAATTGTAAAGGATATAGGGAAGGTTTGGTAAAAATTCATTTAAATCTGAATAATTTTAAAATAACCTATATTTATTGGATAGAAAGTGGAAAGAATAGTATGGAATGGTTTTCAATCAAACAAATGGAGAGTTAGTGGAATGGTTGACTTTTGAATTCTTTTCTCAAATTGGTGTCATGAATCTCTTTAAATTTCATTATGATATGATTTATGAGACATTGTTTTCCATTTTCACTAGGAATAACTCCTTGGTGTGGTTTGTAAAATGATCACATTACTTTAATGAATTAAAATTTCCACAAATGTTAAATCTTAATGATGTTGGGAATATATAAATGCATAATTTTTTTGGCTATGTGAATTTACCCAAGAGTGAAAATGTTTAGGTGTGGGGGTGTGATCATACCATGATTCACTGTGTCATTTTCACCCTTACACCATTGTATTAAACTGAATTTGTATTGTAAATTCAAAATATAATAAAAAAATTCAATCCATATTTGATTCAATTATTTTGTTTTTATCACTTTTAAAAAGGTAAATGTTACTTGTTTTGATAATTTCATTGAAGATGAAGGTGATTTGGAGGGCCCATGATGATGTTCAAGAAAAATGGGCCAAACTGCGCAAGATCCATGCAAACTAGTGGACTCATCCATGAAATTATCCTAAAACGTTCATCTAAATGGGATTAAATTTTTCGAGATGGTCCAAAATTAATTGGTATACATTTCATATGAATAAACCTAAGAATAATTAGGCCATCTAGTTTCCCAACCGACCTAATCTGTCTAGCACACCGCATCTGCATGAAGTCAAAAGTGGTGTGCTGTGATCTATCCATATCTCAATATATAGGTGTCCAAATTGTTCCAAAATTTTGTTAGAGATTTACAAGAGATGGGTATACAAATTTTTTATTTTCTCCAAATATATATAAGGCTTTATGGATGTCGAAACTCATGTGACAAGTAGTTTTAAGAAATCTGTGTGCTCAAAACCACCTTCCCATTTTCCTATAAAATGGAACCTTGGGCTCCCCATTTGGAAGTTCGTCAAGGAGGAAAAGATATGGTATTTTGGAGACCCAAATAATTCCTCTCATCATCCAAGTAGTTATGGATGCCCCTAGCCTCATAGGGGAATCAAGGATCAAGGCGAAGTTCCACCCGAGCTTCCTCCTCCTCCCGATGTCGAGCTAAACGGTGGACGATCATTTCGAGGGAGCTACACACACTTGGGAGGGAGTTCCAAAACTTTTTATTCTACTGGTTTTGTGTAATTTTTGTGATAAATATTTCAATTATTTCTTATATTGACTTGATTATTCTCTGATTTCATTTATATTGTTAAAATTAAGTGAAACACTTTTTATTTCAACACCGATTGGGTTGAGATTTCAAGTGGAAATATTGGGTTGTTCCAATCAGACAAGACAAGATTCCTATTTATCTCACACATACAAAAGATTTCAGTATTCTTTGTTAGCCTTTATTCTCTATACTTGATACCCAAACCTTGACAACATGATTGTTGTGTCAAGGGGTGGTTCTTTGAGCATCATTTAAGAGGCAAGAGGGAAGTTGAGATCTTAACAACCCTCAACCAAAGGATTCCATTAAACCATGTGTATTTTTCAGAATGATGAACTCAAAAATATGCATAGTTAACTTTAAATGATCTTTTTATCTCATAATTCTAAAATACCACTTTTATTTATCAACTATTAAACTCCTTAAATTAAGTAATTTTCTTAAATCTGTTTTCAAAACCAATCCCCTCTTTTAGTAAGTCTTATTAAAAATACATACTCAAAACCTATCAAAAATCCTTAAGAGATGACCTAGGGTCTTCCCTAGACTATAAATAAATCTTAAAATCATAATAAATTTGACGTGTCATGACAACGTGGTCAGTGTTTTCCCCAATATTCTGGTGGGAGGATGGATGATTGACTACCCCCTTTGACCCCACTCTCTTCTCTTGGTAGTTACTTGTGTTGGTAGTCAAATTAGTTAGTTTTCCCCATATATGTGTGTAGAGGTATATAATTTATTATGTATATTCACACACATATGTTCTGAATATAGTTTCCTATGGACTACTATAGGTGTAACATGTATAGGTTGTGATGTCTTGAGGATCCTTACTTGGTGTATGGGCTGTAATGGATTGAGGTATAATGCCCAACGTATGATACATGTTACACGAGATGTGGTGGATCCCGTAAACTACCTGATTACTTTGGTTATTTGGATGTAGTGGTTGTGTTTCATGAGGTTCATGTTGCGGTGCTTCACCCAGGTCTCTGCGGGCAAGCCTTTTTGGAGTGAGATGCTTAGGACATGTGACGTTAGGGAAAAGCAGAAAACTAATATGGAAGAGGTAGCAGGGTACCCTTGATATTCTTTATTATATTATATACTCTTGTATGAAATACTTGGTGAGAGTATCCATGGTGAGGCTAAGAACATAATATACTTGTTTAGGTTACGAGTTAGTTTCACTTATTGTTCATTGTGCTTTAACATGATTTTGTTACTTTTGCATGAGAGACTCTAGGGATGATCCTACCGAGCATACTATTATACTCAACCTACATATATAAACTATTTTTCAGGTCAATTGGAGTAGGTTTTAGATCAGGTTGGTTACTGCTAGCTTTGGGTTGCAGGATCTGTTCGAGATTCGCGGTCGCTATTGTTTTTACTTTCCTTTGGTACTTGCAGTTTTCCCTTTTAGTTGTAGTAGTATTGCATGACATTGAATATGTGTACTTGGGATTTATTTTATATTTTATTTTTACTTGGATTTGTTTAGTGTTTTTATTATCTCTCTCTTCCGCATGTGTTCTCTTAGAGGGTAATGCCTCCCATTTGTGTGCTCACTATACCCTCGGTCCTAGTCGCTAACCCGAGGCCTACTGGAGGTGGGACTTGGGGGGTCACTATCTCCCTTCTCACATTGCTGGCCCAGGAGGGGTATACCTTGTGGGGAGGGGGTCGTGATAGTTATGTCAGTACATCAGATAATGGAACTCGATTTTAAAATGTAGATTATTATGGAGTCGTTGAAAAAATAATAATATTGGATTATTACTCTCATGGTCAAGTCACTATGATGAAATGTCAATGGTTTGATTTGATGACAAGGAAAGACACATTTATTGATGATTATGGATTTTTAGTTATTGAAATGACTCCCACTCTTGCTACCAATGAACCGTATGTATTGGAATCAATGGAGAAACAAGTTTTTTGTGTCAAAGATCATATTTGATCTAAATTTGGTGTCATTATTAAAGTAATTCCAATACATATTTTTGATGATGGTGATGATGGAACTGATACCATCCCTACTACCATTGGACTTGATCCATTTATTACTTACGATGAATCCAATATCTCAACTGTCAAAGTTAATTATGAACCTAAAGTTTTAGTGGGAAATATATAGAATCATTAATCTGTGTTCTTAGTTCTTTTGGTTTAGCTTGACATGGGTTGTTAAGTTTGGAACTATTAAAATTGATTTACTATTGATTACAAATATTTTGTATCTGACTAGACCTTCATGTGATTTTTCAATATTTGTTAGTTGTAGTTTTCTTTGAGTTTCATTTTATAATATTTAATTGAACTGTATTCAAACCTACAAAACAAAAAACAAATGAACCAATTAAATTAGAACAAAAAACAAGATGAATTGAATTGAAGATATTAAAATTATTGATATAAAATTAAAAATAATTGAAAATAATGATCTAATAAAAAATAGAAAAATTAACTAACCAAAAATATGAACTAAATGACCTAAGACAAATAAAAATGAACAAATGACCTAATAAATTAAAAAAATTTAACCAAATGACCAAAGAGAAATAAAAACAAAAAAAATTACCTAATCAATTGAAAAAAATGAACTAGATGATGTAAAAATAAAAATGTACAAATAAACAAACCAAAATTAAATTGGATCTAATTGAAAATAGAAGAAAAATATATCATACCTATGCTAAAAATGTGAATTTGAACACATTTTTTATTTTATGACATGTCATTTATTTTTATATTCTTCCTACTAAATTTAAAATTGTTTTTGTTATATCACTATGTATCTTATATTTGGTTTGACAAGTGGTATTTCTTAATTAATTCATATCTTATCTTTTTTTGGGTTACACATTAGTTATTAATTTATAATTAATTCAATATTTGTTTTCAAATGTAGAAAATGAAACCTATTGAGGAGATGTGAAGAAAAAGGATGACATACAACAATCATTGAATGATTGATATGGGCATTCCTCCATTAGTTCCTGTTGTGAGTATTTTATTTCAAATATATATATATATATAATATAATTTCATGTGAATAATTTTGTTTTACACTTTTATGAAGGATCCACCACTTAGGCACCAATTATTTGATGAACAACCTAGTGGCCCCTATACTCAGGCCGACGGTGCGAGGGGGGTCATACTGGAGACATGTGCTCTAGTTGGAATACCCAATTAGACCATATCCATCCCATTGACGTACCATCTACCACACATTATGATCCCAGAGTGTTATTAGGGACACCCATGATATTTAGGCCACTTGTGTTTTCAATAGCATTTATATCTAAGCCTTCTCGCCCATCTTTCCTGTATCCGATGGTGATTCCTAATCCTCATCCATATCATGAATTTAGCCAGTCATCCATATCATCTTATTTTCCTTCTACTTCCTTATCTTTGAGATTATACATTCCTTCTTCTTTAACTTCTGATTCGTCACATTTTGTGCCTATAGAGCATACACTAGGACCCACTCCATCTGTATAGGGTGATGTTCCTTTAGTGACTATGGATCCAATGGTGCCCATTAATCATACTGCCATAGGTATATTTATAGAACCCTAATAATTTTTTACCATATTTTATTTTCATTATAAGATGTATTGATATAATATTTATTTTTCTTTTATAACAACTAGATATACTAATAGGCGGCGTGGGTGTACATGCATGCGTAAGGTGTGAAAGCACCACACACAGTTGATGGTGGAATACAAAGAAGGCAACAAAATGATCGAAAAAACAGGGTGAGAATGTAGGATTTTTTTGGAAAAGATTTCCAAATACTTTGACATCATTCCCATCAGTCCACTCTCTTAGAGACACCTGCCAAATGAAGTCAAGGATAATTCTTGGGTACAAATATGGGTAAAAAATATATATAGTATTTAATGTTATATTATTATTGTATTTATATGAATTAATATTTTGGTTCTAGATTCGTTTTAATTTTCTCGACGGTGAGGGTGTGAGGCCAAAATAACTAATGGAATTAGGTGAGATGTGGAGAACCTATAAGCATGAGTTTTATATTGGTTATCATGATTAAGTTATCATGGATTTAGAATCCATACCTATCATGGATGATTATCTAATAGAATATTATTAGAAAATGATTACTCATTGGATGAGTACCACATTCAAGGTATTAATAAAATTTGAAGTTTTTAAATGAAAATATTAATGTTTTCATTAATAATTTATTTTGTATTATTGATTTTTAGTATATTATATAAAAAATAAAAAAACATTGATGATAGGAAATCCCTCACACTTTGGGGCATACTATGATGTTGGTCTATGAGAGGAAACTAGTGTGATAGTCTTATAATTATTCTTTAGGACTTTCACTTTCTATTTTTTCCTCTCAATAACTTGGGACATTTTAACTATTTTTTTAACCATGATATGTTCAATTCAATTATTTAATATTTATATCAAACCAATATTAAAGTAATCAATTATAATCAATAGGCACCCCCATGACTATTTATGATAGTCAAGTTATAGAAGCTACATTATAAAGCTAGATCTCTAATTGTTCTTTATTTTTATTGAAAACTTTTTTATTCTTCACTCACATGACATAATGCTAATCCATTTCAAGGGAATCTAGTTTGGATCCTAATTTCTCACACTACACCAATTCAAATGATTTATCTTATTGTTATTTAGGGCATTCCATTGAAGTGTTTCTCATGTTTAGGAAAAATAAATAACACAAATTAAAGTTCATAAATCCAATTTAAATAAATTAAATTTTGATGAATCAAAGTCCCATCCTATTAACCCTAAATGCTAAAGTGATTCAAATAAGAGTTAAAATATTTAAAAATTGATTTTTCACTTTGAGTACTAATGGATAAATTTTTTCTCTAGTTTTTTAAATCTCAAATACACAACACACCACACCTTTTTCCCTTCCACATACTTGATTTTGAATGCATGATCAATGAATTCACAAGAATGGTAATGTATCTATGATATTACAAGTTATTAGAGAATTGTAGAAATAAAATTAAGGGATAGTGGAATAATCCCCTTTAATTGTAGTTAATTTTTTGTATAGTGTGTATAGCCTTTTCTTCCAAATATTTATTCCCTTATTATTAATTTTAGTTCCAAAAAAATGTAAATAAATAACTCAGTGTAGCGGATTCAGATTAATTCAAAAATAAACAACAACAAAAATAAATGAAAGAAAAGAAAAATCATATGACTAGGTTGTCTTCCAAGGAGTGCCTGTTTTATAGTCTCAACCCAACTTTTTCTTTTCCAAATCAACCATAGTCCCAAGTTAGTTGGTTTTATCATGTGGTAAATGAGGTGGATCCTCAATAATTAATTTCACTTGAATTTCCAATGTTTCCAGAACTTCATCTACCTTATGGAATCTGTTTTCAGGTGATTCCACTTCAAGGTTGAATCTTCATACCTCATTTTACCCATTATGACTTTCCATAGCTTCAAATGATTGAAAATTAGTTAATAATTCTATATTTTCCCCCTAGTATGGTTGGTCTTTTCACCCTTGAAATAGTATTTAGTCAACCTTTGATTTTTTTTACTTCATGAGAGATTACTTTATCCTCTTTATCTTCCTTCTCTCTAGGTTTCATTTCCTTCACATATGTTTATGATTTCCTTGAATATGTAATTAAGTATTTAAGGTTTAATGGAACTTATTAAGTCACTTCCAAGTATCTTTTAAATGTTTGAAATAGGGATTTACACTTCTAGAGTTTAAATGGAATCTTCACTATTGGAAACCCATTTTGAACTTATTATGGGATAATTTCTGAAATTATACCTCCAGTAATAGCTTTATTTAATGGTAGAATTTCAGTATGTTTTTCTTCCCTAAACATCCCGTATACTCATTCTAGTGAGTTTATCTCTTCCAAATTCTTTCCATTACTTGAATTAATGTCCATAAAAAATTCAATTGGATGGATTTGATATTGTATTGGAATAAATTATTTCTATGTTTAATTGTTCCTTCTTATAAGCATCTCAACTTTTTCTCTAAAACTATTGGTTCATTCTTGAATTTTTTAGATATTTTCACAATCCTTATGTCTATCCTAGATATTTTTTTTGAGTGTACCTAATGTGATCCTTGGTAGTTTAGATAATATTCAAAACTCTCTCTTCATTACTTGATAGATTTTTTAAAATTCCTTGAAGTTTATCCATAATTATTTCCATTCCTTGGTCCTTATCAGTTGAATTTGGCTATCACTTATCATGTATCCTATGAAAATTAGGTTATAAATTCACCTTAAATTCAGAATTTTAATATTTAATAAATATAATTTCATTCCACTAAGATAATTAGATTAGGTTCCTCTATTTTGGTTTGTATGGATATGAGAAAAAAAAATTATGAATTATATCCCCTTGACATCCCTCCAATTTTCCATTGAATAAATATATTTCTATCTCCCTTTATGTCTTCTTGACTCCTCTATCACGTGTTCATATTTTTCCTCCAACCTAGGTGATATTCATTTGAAAATGTATCATTTTCACACTATTTCAGCATTTCCATATTTCAGGAAGTGGATTTTATTCCTCAAATTAAATTATAAACTATTTCTCCAACCTTAGTTATACTCAATTTAGAATATATCTTAATTTAATATCCAATTTCTATCACTTCCCATGTTCTTTTACTCAGTTTCGAAGGGAAAATATGTTGCTATAATTCTAAATTTTTTGCACTAAATTTATATATTTAATTCCAAGAATTAAACTTTAATAACACTCATAATTATTCCCATAGGTCTTTAAAATCAATACTTATAATTTATCTTGAATCTTAATTTTCTAAAATTACACATCATGGTGAGCATTGGATTTATTTGTGATAACTCCACTTGTTTTTTGTTCCTTCTATTGAGAATTCATAGCCACTTCTTATAAATAAGCTTTAATTTCATGAAATTATTACTTAAATAATATATTTTAGTATAAATTTTAACTAATACTTGTCATCAAGTATGATTCCATCATAAAAGAGATGATGGGTTGGGCGTTTTTGGTAATATCCCTTGAACCTCTCACATGCTCCATGTAATTTCTTATTTTCTCCTTGAGAGAAATTTATGATATCCTCACCTATTCCTTTGTTTTATCAATTTTAAGTACCTTTTAAACTAAAATAAATTAAATAATAGTAAATAAAACCAATCATAAGAAAAAAAATTGGATTGGACCAACATGAATTCATCTACCATATGTTTTTCTTTTCAGATTCATTTAAAATTAATATCAATTTGATTTTAGTTATGAAATTAATTATTAGTAACCTATATTTAATTTTGGTTTCCTACATTCAATGTAATTTAAGATGGAGGTATTTAATATTTAAGGACTCATGCCACGAGAAATACTATTTTGCTCGAGTAGAAAGAAAAAAGATGGAAGTACGGTTAACAAATCAACACAACAATAGATTGTAAGATTTACTTTGTTGATTTAAGATTTTAATATCTATTTTGTAACTTAATAATATATTTATATTTGTAATATTATTCTTTGGAGGTACTTGATTCTTAGGAACTTGACAATTTTGGGCCAAATGATCACTTATATCAGGTTTTGGGAGATGAGAACCATGGAAGAGTACACTGCCGACCTGGGAAGAGTATAGTCCCGATGAGGTATTAGACCACTTTAGGTGTCACGACCCCCTCCCCACAATGTGTACCCCTAATGAGCCAGAAATGTAATAAGGGAGATAATGACCCCCGAGTCCCGCCTCCAGTAGGCCCCGGGTTGGCGACTAGCACCGAGGGTATAGTAAACACACAAATGGGAGGCATTACCCTCTAAGAGAACACATGCAGAAGAGAGAGATAGAATTGACACCAACCAACTCCAACTAAAAACTGAAATATAAAAGAAAACCCAAGTTCACATATTTAATGTCATGAAAAAGTACAAAAACTGAAAGGGGAAACTACAAGTACCCAAAACAAAGGAAAAGACAGCAGCAACCACAAGCCCAAACAGCTCCTGCAACCACAAGCTAGTAGTAACCAGCCTGATCTCCAACCTAATCCAAGTGACCTGAAAAACAGTTTATATATACATAGGGTGAGTATAACAGTATACTCAGCAGGATCCTCCCCGAAGCCTCTCGTGAAAAAGTAAAGAAAGCATTCTAAAGCACAGTGAACAACAAGTGAAACTAACTCATCACCTAAACAGGGATACTAAGTTCCCAACCTCACCATGGATACTCTCAACAAGTAACGCATACAAGAATATATCATATAATAAAGAATATCAAGGGTACCCCTCTAGTACTTCCCCACTAGTTTTCCGCTTTTCCCCAATGATATACGTCCTGTGCATCTCTCTCCAAAGGCTTGCCCGTATAAACTTGGGCTAAGCTCCACAATCTGCACCACGTGCACCACAAAGGCTTTCCCACAGACACCTGGGCTAAGCACCACACTATCCTCACAACCAAAAGTAACTAGGTAGTTTCCGGGAGCCACCAAAACTCGCATAACGTGTATCATACGTCGGGTATTATACCCCAAGCCATCACAGCCCATACGTCGAGTAAGGATCCTCAAACCATCACAACCTATACATGTTACACCTATAGTAGTCCATAGGATACTATATCCAGAATATATGTGTTTGAAATAACCACAAGCCATCATAACCCTCTACACACATATATGGGGAAAACTAACTGTTGTTCCAAAGGCACAAGTATCTACCAAGTGAAGAGAGCGGGGCTAAAGGGGGTAGTCAGCCATTCAACCTCCCATCAGAATGTTGGGGAAAACACCCCCCCAGGGCTCAGAATCCCCGGGGTGTCAGTTTCCCTTATCGATAGGGTGGAGAAGTGTATAGAAACACAAAAATTACAGAATATATATAACTCACAACCACACTATGGGCATAACCTAGTCTTAGCCTCCACTGCAGCTAACGTCTCTCGGACTCCAGGATGCTATTTCTAAGACTAGGCATCCTATAAGCACACAACCAGTTAAAGAACTTCATTAGGTTACTTCATTTACCTTTTTCATCAATTCCACTTTAAGTTAATTAATTCTTTGCATGTTAATTAACCATGAACAACCCACATTAAACATCATTTGCATCACACCCAAAGTCCACTCTCCCTTTTTCAAATTACCACCACTTCATTAAGTTCCAGCGAATTCCAACCCCATGGGTTAATATCATTTATTCATAATTTCAATATAGAATTACTTTCCCCTATTCTCAGGAATTCTAGATAAGCATTCTATGCTACTAAACACAAGGGGGCTCAACACGGTGAGTATATATACTACCCATCGAGTCTTTGCCGCTTATAGCAAGTGCGTAGGCCCATTCTCCCTCAAGAGGCCAAACACGGAAAGCACGTGACATACCCTGCGCGTCTTCGCCCCTTTCGGAAGAAGGGTAAGAAAAACCATCTTCCTTGAGCAGTGGGGAAAGTAAAGCAGATAAAAACCAAACAAAACCACCAACATACAACCATCAAATCTATCCCATACCATTATCCTTGGTGTCCTCCCCGACACCCACATGTATAAACTGATGCATCTCGCCACTCTAGGCGTCATCTGCTACCACAACCACAAGGACTCTCTACCTCCACATATCACAACACCCCTCTAGGGACACATCACAACACAAGAACCAGGAAATCAATCATCGCATCAAATGGGCTCTTGGCCCTTTAACAAGGCATCCAACCTTCATACAAAATGATCACTCCTGGCTCTAAAGCACAAGACACTCAGCCTTACGAACAAGAGGGTAAATAAGAACCCTAACAGGCGTTATATTTTATCATACAACCAGTTCTTTAATCCCTCTTGAATTAACAGATTCAATTCGTAAGCTCCAATTCTAGGAATCCTATTCAGTAAGCTGACACAAAATATTTAACATGCTTACTATGCCAATTTGATTAACATAAAAAAAATTAGAACAACTACAACAACGAAAACAACCAGATTCGTTTACATGCCTCTTTAGACAATTAATTATCAATTATTTCCAGCTTTACGTTATTTACCAATTTCTATCAAAAACAAACAACTAATCAAAGCAAGCATAGATATCACACTATCTAGCAAAACATGAGGCAGTAACATATGAGTGATAACAATTTATTTATCCGGTTTAAATATTTAATTAGGTCAATTTCATTGTGATCTAAAGGGATATATCATGCTAAATCTATGATTGCACATAAAATTAGAGAATCCATGAATCCTCTACCTTGAACAGTTCCTCATGTTCTTTATCAACACAATGGGTCACAATCCTCCTCTCGTGACAACTGTATCCACCCGATGATGCCACGATAAGTCCCAACCAACCAAACCCCAAGAAAACCCCATTAAAATCATGGATATTACATGATAATATTGAAAGGATAACAAGAGAAGGTGATCCCCTAAGGAACGATGATAAAACATACCTTATATCGAAGAATGATCGACACAGCTTGGTTGCATCAAAACAGAGCAGAACTGATCCGAGGAGTAAAGTTTGATTGTGAAACTCCTATAGGAAGGATTGAAAGGTTCTAACATCTCATAGCCGAGAACAAATATTAAGAACAAGGGAGAATGATATCTTGTCCCTTTTTGAAGATTTAATGGGGCGACGGTTTAAGATGCGCTTAATTCTCCATTAAAAGCAGATCGCATTAACCCAAACGGTTTGACCAAGTAAAAACATCCCGTCCATATGAATAATTAATATAGGATTTATGGCCTTTGAAAAGGCCTTAAGAGCCCTTAAAATAATGTTTTAAATGTATTTTACGTCAAAGGAAACATCAAAAGGGGAAAACTGTAGGAATCTGGAAACACTGTTCACCCACCATTACTGTACATGAAACCGATCTGTGAGACCAATCTATGAGACCGATCTGTCAGACTGATATGTGAGACCGATCTGTGAGACCGATCTCTGAGACCGATCTGTGAGACCGATCTGTGAGACCGATCTGTGAGACTGATCTGTGAGACTGATCTGTCAGACCGATTTGTGTGACCGATCTGTCAGACCGATCTGTGAGACCTATCTGTCAGACCGATCTGTAAGACCGATCTGTGAGACCGATTTGTCAGACCGATCTGTCAGACCGATCTGTGAGACAGATCTGTGAGACCGATCTGTCAGACCGATCTATGAGACCGATCTGTCAGACCAATCTGTGAGACCAATCTGTTAGACCAATTTGTGAGACCGATCCGTCAGACCGATCTCTCAGATCGATCTGTTACTATTCATAAAACTGGAAACACTGTTCACAGAACTGAAAAATTGGAAAAGTGTTGGGGATAAGTCCCCTTGACCTCCCGGAACACCTCTAACACCAAAATTTCACAAAGTAATGGACCATAGAGGTCCATGCCATTACATTAGGCACTAGTTGTAGCACCATCGTGTTGGAAAAGGTTAATGCATGGGTAAAACATGCCTAAAAAATGGTTACACAGGTGGAAGAATGGGATGAAAGGTAAAATACTGAATTTATGAAATTGTTGAAAGTTTTATGTTCATCGCTTCCACCAGAGACCATCGTAGCTTGTGATGAATATATGTCATCAATTAATTCATTATATAGTGAACTGGGTTGTAGTATTAGTGGTGTTCGAGACGATGTTATTACTAGCGATGGTGATGGAGATGGTAAAGATGATGGCAAGGAAGAGGCTGAGGTCAAGGCAGAGGACGAGGACAGGGATGAGATCGAGGATGGGGACATGTATGAGGATGGGGATGAGAATGAGGATGGGGATAAGGCTGATGATGATGGTGATGATAGTGATGGTGATGAGGGATAGATTGATCTGTTACATTTTTGAATTATATTTATGACATTTGATGTTTGATGATTTTCTGTGACTAAATATATGTGTGATATTTTGTATGTTTGTTATCATTGGTTAAATTTATCAATTTATTTGTTCTATTATTGTTTTTTTATTGATTTTTTGGTATTTTAGGATGTTCTATTGGTTTAATTATAGGTTTTTTGAGGATGTTTTGTTGGTTTCATTGCAGGTTGAGTATGTTATGTTGGTGTTTTGATTGCAGTGGGTAGTTAGTTTCATTATTTACTATATTCTATTTTGATTGCTGGTAGTTTTTATTGTAGGTGAATTATGTTTTGATGTTTTTATTGCAGTTTCATTGCATTGTAGGTAGTTTTGTTTTGTAGGTGGTGAATTATGTTCTGATTGTAGGTAGTTTTGAGGTGTATTACAGGTACTGGGGCACTGAGGTGCATTTCATTGAAGGTAGTTCTTTATCACTCAGTGTATGATGGAATTTTAATTTGAAAACATTAGGTAAGAAAGTTCACCCAGGATGTATGAAATGATATGGTGTGAGTGTTGGTATTAGATATGTTTTTGAACATCATAGCATACCATTGAGTTAGGAAAAATAAAATGAATAATAACATCCTTTTTGTTTTTGCACAAAGGATTGATTAATTAATTAATAGATGAGAAAATTAAATCAAATACATTGTATAGGTTTTATAAAATGGTGATATTGTATAAACTTGGGAAGAAGTGACTTCAAATACACCGTATAGGTTTTCCCCACATCTGTACATAATTAATATTAATTATTCAAATACATGTGTCACCAAAATTGTTAAAACTGTTAACTGACCATAGTGAATGGATATAGAGGAATATTATATTATTTCCATTGAGTTTAGATCATACTATTTATATTTATGTTGAGTTTTATTATTTTTCCATGATTTTATTATTATAATCAAAAGATAATTTTTTTAAACAAATTAATATATATCCCACAGGTGAATAATCAAATATGAAAAAATGTATAGCGTAATTGAAATCCAGAAACTATATATGTGTCCAGAATTTTGGAATTTCCATGGATAGGTATAAAATTTGAGCTCAAGTGGCATGTTGTGATTTCGAGTGTGGTGTTTTTTCATAATTATAGCATGAATAATTGGTTATGAATAACTTCTAAACATATGGATTCATCATAAATTATTCAGTATATTGTCTGCATTAGTTTTTTTGAATTATGTACATTGTATTTTAGTGTATTTTCAGGTGTTGTATTAGTTTTTTAAATTTTGTACATGGTGTTATAGTGTGTTTTCAGATGTTTTTTCTTTTTGCAAAGGAGGGGAGGCTGTTGTATGGGTCAAGGTAAGGGCTTCATTGTTAGCTATGGTTGATTACCACATTAGCTTGCATAGTGAAATCTTTATCTCAGCTTACCTAGGAAACATGCACAATGCATTGATTGGTCATTAAGAATACAAGAATTTGAAGTTAATAAACCCAAAAATGGCACTTTTAGGGAAACATTTCCTAAACAAAATAATTGGGTGGCTGGAATTCCAACAGGAAGTGGTGGAGGGGCACCAGAATAGGGAAGGGCAGATGGGGCTTAAAAAAGCTGACCAGTCTATATATACTTATCCTGCTCCTAATTCCATGTGTTTACTTAATATCTATATAACTTTATCTAAAATTTTTTGACTATGGAGTTTGGTACTTGAAACAATCAGTTCCTTGTTATTTGTTTCTTGTTTGGAAATAATTCAACAACTTTTTTTCATCTGGGTTGTTGTCTTGTAAAGAGAAGGGTTATCCATGTATTTTGTGATTTCAGTGTAAACCATAGATTTAGTGCTTTGGGATTGAGTTCCCATATTTTTTTAGGGGAGGATAGTGTATGAAATGTTGGAGGTCTTATGGGTCTAATATTTGAAATTGTGGATACCTCTATACCAACAGTTTATAAACCTTTGGTATTGTTTTAACAAACTGTATATATACCAACGATTATCAATAAACCGTTGGTATAACTCTATACCAAGAGTTCATAAACTATTGGTATTGTTCTCTGGATCATGATATATACCAAGGGTTTACAATATGTTGGCAGATATATATACCAAAGGTTACCAAAAAACCATTGGTATAGTGTAATTTACAGTGGCTTATACCAACGGTTGATGAATAACCGTTGGTATAGGCCTATCCCCATACTATAACACCCAATGTTTTGGACAACCATTAATATAGGATATACCAAAGGTTTTATATCCTATAAAAATGGTTTGAAACCATTGGTATAACCTTAGTTTCCAATAGTGAATCCAAATGTGTTTTCTCAGTTTTCAGTATGTCGCTTGTTCTTTTTACAAAAAATTAATGTCAATTTTAAATAAATACACACTTGGAATTATACTGGTCACACTGTGCATCATATTGAGGTGGGGTTGATTCCTATATATCATAAATGACTTATGGATAATTTTCTTAAAGTATAAAAATAATCCGAATGCGTTTACTCACTTTTCAGTATGTCACTTGTTTTTTTTACTAAAATTAATGTCAATTTTAAATAAATAGACACACTTAGAGTTATAGCGGTCACACCATGCATCAGATTGAGGTGAGGTTGATTCCTATACATCAAAAATGACTTATAGATCATTTTCCTAAAGTATCAAAATAATATGAATACATTTTATCAGTTTTTTAGTATATCACTTGTTATTTTTACTAAAATTAATGTAAATTTTAAATAAATAGACACACTTTTAGTCATACCAGTCACATCATGCATCATATTTAGGTTCAATTGATTCCTACATATCATAAATGACTTATAGATCATTGTTCTCAAGTATCAATAAAATCTGAATACATTTGATCAATTTTTAGTATATCACTTGTTCTTTTTACTAAAATTAATGTTGATTTGAAATAAAAAGACACACTTGGAATTATACCAGTCACACTGTGCATCATATTGAGGTGGGGTTGATTACTACATGTCATAAATGATTTATGGATCATTGTCCTAAGGTATCAAAACAATCCGAATTCATTTGCTCAGTTTTCAATATTTCACTTGTTCTTTTTACTAAAATTAATATTAATTTTAAATAAATAGAAATAATTAGAGTTATAGAGGTCACACCATGCATAATATTTATGTGAGGTTGGTTTCTACACATCAAAAATGACTTAAAGATCACTTTCCTAAAGTATCAAAACAATATGAATGCATTTTCTCAGTTTTCAGTATGTTAATTGTTCTTTTTACTAAAATAAATGTCAATTTTAAATAAATAGTTACACTTAGAGTTATCACAGTCACACTTTTCATCATATTGAGGTGAGTTTGATTCCTACACATCAAAAATGACATATAGATAATTTTAATAAAGTATAAAAATAATCTGAATAAGTTTTCTCAGTTTTCAGTATGTCACTTGTCCTTTTTATTAAAATTAAGGTCAATTTGAAATAAATAGACACACTTTTAGTCATACTGATCACACTATGCATCATATTGAGATGATGTTTATTCATACACATCACAAATGACTTATGGATCATTTTCCTAAAGTATAAAAATAATCTTAATGATTTTGCTCGATTTTCAGTATGCCACTTATAATTTTTACTAAAATGAATTACAATTTTAAATAAATTGACACACTTAAAGTTATAGTGGTCACACCGTGTGTTATATTGAGGTGTGGTTGATTCTTACTCAGTTTTCAGTATGTCACTTACTATTTTTACTAAAATTGATGTCAATTTTAAATAAATACACAAAATTTTCGTCATATTAGTCACATTATGCATCATATTGAGGTAAAGTTGATTCCTACACGTCACAAATGACTTATGGATCGTTGTAATAAAGTATTAAAATAATCTGAATGGGTTTTCTCAGTTTTCAGCATGCCACATTTTCCTTTTAGTAAAATGAATGTCAATTTTAAATAAATCAAAACACGTAGAGTTATAGCAATCACACAGTGTGTCGGATTGAGGTGAAGTTGATTCCTATACATCACAAATGACTTATAGATCACTGTTCTAAAGTATCAGAATAATCCAAATGCATTTTCTCATTTTTTACAATTTCACTTTTTCTTTTTACTAAAATTAATGTTAATTTTAAACAAATACACACAATTTTAGTCATATCAATCACACCATCCATCATATTGATGTGTGGTTGATTCCTACACATCAAAAATAACTTATGAATCTTTGTTTTAAAGTATCAAAACAATCCGAATGCGTTTTCTTAGTTTTTAGTATGTCACTTGTTCTTTTTACTGAAATTAATGTCAATTTTAAATAAATACACACAATTGGAATTATACAGGTCACACCATGCATCATATTGGCATAGGGTTGATTCCTACACATCATAAATGATTTATGGATCATTTTCCTAAAGTACAAAAAAAATCAGAATGTGTTTTATCAGTTTCTAGTATGTAACTTGTTCTTTTTACTAAAATCAATGTCAATTTTAAATAAATCAACACACTTAGAGTTATAACGATCACATTATGAATTGGATTGAGGTGAGGTTGATTCACACACATCAAAAATGACTTATAGATCAATTTCCTAAAGTACCAAAATAATATGAAGGTGTTTTCTCAGTTTTTAGTATGTCACTTATTCTTTTTACTAAAATTAATGTCAATTTTAAATAAATAGACACACTTTTAGTTATACCAGTCCCACCGTGCATCATATTGAGGTGCAGTTGATTCCTATACATAAAAATAACTTATGGACCATTGTATTAAAGTTTTAAAATAATGTGAATAGGTTTTCTCAATTTTGAGTATGTGATTTTTCTTTTTTACTAAAATTTATGTCAATTTTAAATAGAAAGAGGCACTTGGAGTCATACTGGTCACACCGTGTGTCAGATTGAGGTGAAAATAATTCATATATGTTCTGAAGTCTTAATAAAAACCTTAATTTCCAATGTTATCATGATTTTCATTGCCTTTATTTGTCTAACTATCAACACTACATATTGACTCAATTTTCTTAGCTGAAAAAAATTTCTTGTTGTTGAAAGTCAGGAGAGTAAAGGAAGATCATGTGACCATCATATCACAAGAATCCACTGTAATGAGAACATGAACTTCCTCTACTCTTTTGGATTTCAATGATAAAGGTTTTCTTCTAAGAAAATCAACTCTATGAAGTGTTGAAA
Organism: Viscum album; assembly: GCA_963277665.1. Taxonomy (NCBI): domain Eukaryota; kingdom Viridiplantae; phylum Streptophyta; class Magnoliopsida; order Santalales; family Viscaceae; genus Viscum; species Viscum album. The sequence goes on from OY728151.1 coordinate 2,000,202,680, forward strand.
TATTAATAAAAAAGAAATGAAAAGCATAAAGATCTGTGAAAAAAACTAAATAAGTATTAGATAAAAAAGATAAGAAGATTAACATAAAAATAGTAAATAAAATGATGAAAAGATTAATTAAATAAGTAATAGGAATTCACCTTTTCATGACCGTTGTATACATTTTTGATATATTTCCTTATTTTCATTATCTTAGTTGCAACCTCTAAGTACAACCTCTCACGAGCATGAGCAGCTTCGAACAAACCACCCCAACTCGAGTAAAGGAATCCAACTATATAAGAAAACAATTATTATGTGAGAAATAATAAAAATAATTAAATTAAACATAAATATAAAATAATACAATACTTCTATAGAAGTCACATTTTCACGTTATTTGTGTACATTATTACATTGGGTATTCTAACCATTAATTTTTAAACAAATATATATCATCTTGTGAATATAAGTCTTTTCAAAATTCATAAAAGTACCAAAAAAATATAGATACACAAAGGATTAATAAATATTTTAAATTAAATAGTAATTATATTTGAAAATACCTCTTTGTGGATGCTAGTTTGTTGATGGAATACAATCTATCTAAAAAATTTACATACATAATAGCCATAATCTTTTCCATCTGTTTATTTCAGACACTTCAAAACATTGATAAAAATAAGTAATTTTATTTGATATGTGTTTGGTTAGTGAAATATTATTATATATACCCTTATACTTGTCCAGTTATAGAACTTTTCAAGATCCTTGTGCTTAGCCCCTGTCCTCATTCCTTATTTTTCAAGATATTGATGCATTTCCCTATCATAACAGAATCCTCATTAAAACACAATCTAAATTATATAACTTGAAGTTTAGTTCTAAAATGTTTGATGTAGTGTATTACTTATTCACAATTGTCATCATGTGTGGTCGGTTTATTGGGTATCCATGCATTGAATCCAGGAAATAAATATTTGAAGTATCCAAATTGAACACAATGATCATTCAATGTTTCCTAAAACACAAAAAGGAATACGTAATGAAGTTGTTGATTACCATTGATTTTAAAATCAAAGGAATTATCTAAACCTCACATTTAATTTTAAAGAAATCTTTAAATATTTTATCAATGATTGGAATTTCAAGTATTGATTGAAATAAAAATTAAAAATATTGTGCCTATTGAGAATTAATTTTGATGTCCAAAACACATTATAAAATCTTAGAATTTATTTATTAATATAATTTGTACAATTTCTCAAACACATAGTGTGCATGGTTTATTAAAAAATATTTTTAACAAGTTCCACAATTAAGAAGTCCTTGAAATTGAAATGAAAATCAAATAAAACTTGATTTACCTTTTCAATAACACATAAAAACATTTAATGTTATTACTTGACATACAAAACATGGAGTTAAACATGAAAATAATCATGGTTCTCAAATTCAATAACAAACACATGGGCTAACCTATCACAAATCAATGGTTAATGGTCCATAAATTCAAATATAGGATGAACGAAGCTCAAAAAATTATTCAAATTCCCTAGACACAATGAAATCACAAGAAAAAGGGTTGACCTTTATCTTTGGGTTCAGCCACGAAGGCGAAATGATGGCAGAGTGGTGATGGTACAATAGGGATCGACGGTGGGGAGAGTGGTGACAACGAGAGCACCGACAAGATATTCGACGGTGAGAGGGGCGACAACAAGAGAGGTGGGTAAAGAGAGGTGGTTAGAGAGGCAACAATGAGAAGAGGGGGGTAGAGCGGCGACGATGAGTAGGGCGGCTAGAGTGGCAGTGGCGAGCATGGTGGTGAGAACGACGACGTGACAGATGACGGCTTTCGCGAAAGCTTGAAGGTGTGTGAGAGAGAAGTTGACTGTTAGGGTTCATTTTTGAAATTGGGTAACACTTTTATTAGCGCTACTTAAAAAGTGCTGATAAAGCTCAATTTTATCAGAGCTAAAATAGAAAACGCTGATAAATGATATATTTATCAGTGCTAAAATTATAGCGCTAATAAAGACACAATTTATCAGTTCTTTTTTAGCACTGACAAAGATATAATGTTAATAATTTATTTATATTATTATATATATTTATAAAATTATATATACAATAAATAAATTTATATTTATTTATAATTATAATTATAATTAAATATAAATTTATTTATATTTATATATATAATAAATAAATATTTATATTTATATATATAATAAATATATTTATTATATTTATAATTATATATAATAAATATATATAATTAATATATTTCTTATATATAATTATAAATATATAATATAGATATTTATTATAATTTTATAATTATTTAAATAATAAATATTTATTTATATTTATAAATATAAATTTACATATATTTATTTAAATAATTATAAAATTATAATAATTGTATATATTATATTTATAGTTTTATAAATAAATATAATTAAAATATTTATTATACATATTTATAAAATTATAAATATAATAAATATACTTATTATAATTTTATAATTATTTAAATATATCTATATTTATTTATAATTATATCTATAAATAAATTAATAAATATTTATAATTAAAAATTTCTAATAAATATTTATTTATTTATAGCTACAATTATAAATAAATAAATATATATATATTTAAATAATTATAAAATTATAATAAATATATTTATTATATTTATAATTTTATAAATATCTATGATTAATATATTTATTATAATTTTATAATTATTAAAATATTTCTATATTTATTATAATTTTATAATTATTAAAATATATCTATATTTATTTATAATTATAATTATAAATATTTTTATATGTTTATAAATATTTGTATATATTTATAAATATATTTATTTAATTATATATATATTTATAAAATTATAAGTATAATAAATATATTTATTATAATTTTATAATTACTTAAATATATATATTTATTTATAATTATAAGTATAAATAAATATATTTATAAATATTTGCATATAATTATATATATATATAAAATTATAATAGATTTATCTATTTTTTTTAAAAGGTTGGTGCCGAAGCCTCATTTTTATTATTGAAACAAAGCAAAGACCTCTTTAACTGGGTAGAGGGAGACCCATTACATAGCCCGAAGACCCAGTGGGCATTTAGCCCATTACATAGCCCGTAGGCCCAATTTTTTGGCCCAAAGCCCATTCTGTGAATAGTACTGCTATAGTACCCGCACTGCTACAGTACCTGCCACTGCTACAGTGCCCCTGCCGCCACTACAGTGCTGCCGTTGCAACAGTATCTCGGCTGCTACAGTGCTGCTCCAGTACCTGCGCCCAATGGGTTTTGAACCCCCATTTTCCATGTAGAATTATGGGGTGCTTACCACTAAGCCAAACCCCAACTACAGTAGCGCTACAGTGCTGCTACAGTACCTGCGCCCAATGGGTTTTGAACCCCCATTTATTTATAATTATAATTATAAATAAATATATTTAAAAAATATTTTTATATAATTAAAAATCTATAATTATAAATATAATAAATATATTTATTATGTAAATATATTTATTTTAATTTTATAAGTATTTATGAGAACAAAATAGATTAATGGGTATAACATGAATGAATCATATACTTAGAAAAGTATAGATCGTGGTCATCACATATATGGACAACATGAATGTGTAATGTATAATTGAACATTTATGATGAATACATAACATATGTATGCGTCAATTATACTCACTCATCAATAAATTTATTGATCAAATTCATTGGTGACATATATTTATTTAAATATAAATATAAATATAAATATATTTATTTATAATTATAATTATAAATATATATATATATAAATCATTTATATATAATTATAAATATAATAAATATATTTATTATTTAATAAAATTTATTATAATTTTATAATTTTTTAAATATATATTTATTTAATTATAATCTTATAAATACTTTTTTTAAAACATTGTATATATATTTGAATTATTAAAAAAATATATTAATTATAAACATTCATTTTTTATTTAATATATATAAATAAACAATATTTTTGAGTATAAATATAATGATTTTATATAAATTAATATTATTTTTTATTAAAAACCTCTATCAACACTAAGAATAACGTCGATAAATTTGTCTTTTATCAGCGTTAGAAAAAATGCTGATAAAAGTTACCTTTATCAACGCTGATAAAGGTAGACTTTTATCAGCACTTTTTTCTTAGAACTGATAAAATTCAGTGCTTCCCTTATGCCGATCTATGGTTGTGCGAAGGCCCACATACCCAACTACACTAGAATTGCCCCTCCTTATCATCCGTTTCATTGATTTCAAGCTCCCCATATCACATAACTGATCGACTAACATTTCCCCATGGAGAGTTGCACAATGCTTGGTACTGATGACAGATGTCATACTCTCTCGTCCTTCCAATCCGGTTAGCTATACTTTGGTGGTTTCTACTACACCGATCCTCTTATGGGGTCTTCTTCTATGTGGTCTAATCTGGTTGTTACGTGGCTCGAAAGCCCGCGGCCTGAAGGTCTGAGGTGGCCCGAAGGCCCTAAGACCCGTAGGCCCAAACCGATGACCTAAAGGCTCAAATCACATGAATAGTTATAGTTCCACAGTACTATATAGTACCCGCTATAGTACTGCTACAATACCCTGAAAATTTACCACCACCCGGATTTGATCCTGGGTCTTTCAGATGCCAAGAAGAAGCCTCTACCATCTGAGTACAAGCTCATTGGCTATTTAAATTTATTTAAATATACAATATATTATTTGATATATATATAATATTATTTTTGTTAATGAAATTAAAAAAAATCTATTAATAATAATTTTTAAATTATATTAATCATAAATAATTATTATTTTGAGTAATTGTGTAATAAATATAATTATTTCAATTTTGAAAAGTTTAATTACTTCAGAAAATGTATATATACTTACCTAATTTTATTATATTAAAAGTAACATAAGTTTACAATATTTTATTGGTTATTTAAGTGTAAATTATATTACTTTTGTTAATTAAATTTAACAAAATTTATGATTAATGATATTTTGAGTAATTATGTATAAAATAATAATATTTTATTTAGGAAACTATAGTTGCTTACAAAAATATATATAATTATATTTTAAAATATTAATAAACACAATTGAATATATTTAAATGAATATATATAATATTATATAGTAGATTGAAAATTAAATAAACGTACAATATATTATTGGATGCATAGATAAATAAAAGTATTATAGTGGATTGTTTTTAAAAAATATATTAGCAATAATCATTACATACAAACATGTATATTGTAAATTAAATGAAAAAATTCATATAATTACTTAGATAATATATGTTATATTAATTGAATATAACATTTGAAAAATAATATTAGACATATTTAAAAGACATCATTAAATACAAAAATGTATATATACATATACTGATATTTAAAACATGTAACATAAACATATGTGTATATATATAAATATTTATTATTTATTATATATACTTATAGGTAAATTTACAATATATAGAACATAATAAGTATTCTAATTTTTTTTTAAGAGTATTGTGTTATAAATGACCTTGAGATGATTGATCGATGTATTATTGGAATTACATGTTGTATTTTTTTATATGTGGTTATATAATTTATAATAATTGCATTTTATTTTCCTCAGTGATGAACTGTGTAAAAAACCAAACCGATCCGTCTCTCTGTTGAACGCTCGAACTGGTCCTCAGTAAGACCACTGATCCCCATGGGCTGTACAAGTTCCTGAGCATCAATGAATCATCACATGGGAATGATTTTTCCCATAAACAATAAAATAAGTAGCAGAAAAAAATAAAATTATGGCATAACCCGTTTGTACATCGGACATCCATGCCAGAGAAAAATAAACAAGAATCAACCTAATATAAAAACTATGAAATTAATGAAATAACAACAAGCACCAAAAACCTCCCTCACCCTTTGAACACCCTCTCCTACAAGCAGGGCCAACCCTGAAGACGTAGTTTTCCAAGACTAATATTGAAAATGTTTCCCTTTTACATGATATTAAAAAGAAAAAACTAATTTGGTACTAGTGATTTGGGTGACATGAGGCTGGTTGGAGGCATTGAGGGTGAGGACAAGGCAGGACATGTAATGTGGAAAGGCGGTAGATGAGGGAAATGCATCGAAGAGTGTGTGAAGGGAAAATTTATATATAATAAGAAGAAAGGGAACCCAATCAACATTTTTTAACAACAGAAAACATTACTAAAAATTCCCCAGTCACATCGCATGACTTCATCAAATTCCAATCCAGTGTTTTCATGAGCCAAAAAAACAAATGAAGGGTCAAAAAATTGAGATTGAAGTCAAAAAAGAAAACAAAAATAGATGATTTACCATTCTAGAATAGCAGGAGGATGGCGGGATTTTTCAGACCATCAAAATCATAGAATCCCCCACCCCATTGTTGAAGTTGGTGTAGAGGTCTGCATTGTTGGAAAAGGATGGAGTTGTGGAGGAGGCAAGGAGGCAAGATTAGGATGACATTGGGTAGGAGGAGGTGAGGTGGGTGGGCAGAGAGGTGCAGTGGTGGAGGTACGCAGGGAATTAGCCACCACGAGTATGGTGGGATTGAGATCCGAAGAGGGCAGAGGGGCGATAGTTTCCCCTTTCTAATTAGTTACCCTAGCCTAGGGACTCGTTGGGCTCGCCCTCCGACTGGGCTTGCCTGTAAGGAAAAGACACTCACCTCCAATGGATTTGATTCACCCATCATTAGATATTTCTACCATTTATCCATACAAAGTAGTAATAGGATAAGTGGCCAAAGTGATAGAAGAAACTAAAATAAGAACTAAAATACAAACATACATGTCTCCTCATAAATATAAAAGTCACTTCCCAACACATAAGAACCACGATTCCCCATGGGAAAGAGTCAATAAACTAAAACCTTCCACTGAAGAAGGGATAAAGATATAGTCGCGAGCATAAAAATTCACAATAGGAATGACAATAGAGAAACCACACCCTATACCTTACCTTTAAATAGAAAACCATTTAATTATAGTTTGAAAATATAAATATTTAAAAGTAGGGTTTTCCATTTCCTTTCAAAACAAGTAACAATTCATTACTTCAGAAAACCATTTCCCTTTTTATTTTCAAAAAAAATCACAAAGAATAAGAGAATTTCTAATAAATCATGTATAAAAAAGAATGGGCTGATAAAGTAAGAGTTTCAGTGAGAATAAAAGATAGTAAAAAAACATATCTTCGGGTGCTAGAAAATAGAGGAAATAAAAACATATTTGTTTTTCATTTTAAACATGAAAATGAAATTAAGAAAAGGAGTATTTTAAAATAATACATTGGAAATAGGAGTAAAGGAGAGAAATAACCATAAGCAATTCCTAATTATATAGGTTAGTTGGATTCCTAGTATCCTCATACCCTTAGTGATCGAACCATAAGAATAACAACCCTCATGCATGGGCCATTATAGAGGATGAATCCAAAGTTCTAATGGTACCCATAGTGTCATCATGTAGTTTAGTTAGTGTTGTAGTGTAATCCTGCCAGGGAGACCAGGTTGAATCCCCATCGACTCACCCAACATACTAGTCCTTAGTCCACTCACCTAGGTACCTAGGATTATTGTGTGCCATGATCATAACTGAAATACATAAGGTAGGTGTAGTAGTAAAACAAAGTTTCAAACACACACCAATGAAAATAAAACATTCCACAAAACATCACCTCCTTGTATTACCAATGTGAAGCCCCTTTCCCTTAAAATCATACCAGCATGACAAACATATCAAACTTGAGTCCATAAAATGCATAAAAGTATGGGCTTCAATTTAAGTGCATCTCACTTTTCCAAATGATTTAGAAAGTTCCAACTAGACCTTAACTTTTTATAAATAAACATTGATTATTTGGAAAACCACTTTATACCATAAATTCCAAGTTCCAGAATCATTCTTCACACTTAAACATATATACAACATGATATATATATGTATGCACCCATTGACCTAATGTACATGTTCCCATCACCATGAGTGAAGATGTACAAAGGAGGTTCCTATATATTTATCCACATGTGTATATATGAATAAGTCACATTTAGTACATCAAAGTATTATAAATCACCTAGTGAATCTTTATGAAACCCAAATATGTCCTTGGGATTTTATGGAAAATTGATGAAAAGACAAAAACATCCTTATGTACTTCCAATTTATATGATAAACATCATCCGAAAACCAAATCAAACATATATGAGATTTAAAACTCCAAAACTAGCTTGAAAATGTGCTTTTATAAGAAAATCCCAAAGCCCAAATATGAGGCAAGTGAATAAAACATGAAATAAACCAACTCCTTTCACCGCATGACTTTTCCATAAATTACATACTAAATAATCTAATAAAAACACATATTTTAAAAAACAAGAAATCATGGATTTCAATTTGAAAGCTTGGATATAGGTTAACCAACCTCAAACTGAAGAGAAAATCATTACCATGATGTACGATACCCAAACCCATCTCAATCAGGTTTGAGGAATCCCACAAGATGAGATAAACCCCTATACACAAAAGAATTCACAAAAATTGGACCATGAATTACCCTAGGGTTATGCTAACCATACACTGTAATAAGGAAAGGGAGGAGGGAAAAAAGGTGTTGGAGGAGAGTAGAGACTCACCTAAGATGATTGCAAAAGAAATTAGGTAAGAAATATATAACAACCCAAGATTCCATGGTATGATTCTCTTTTATTAATATAATAGCTTGCGCTGTATGCAACTTTGAGTTCTAGCACACCACGACTAATCAAACTAGCCGTTTAAAAAAACAATTATGAATAGTAATACCCACTTTTTGAAAATTTATAAACTTTATTTTTCAAAATTTACTTCATTTTTAGATTTGGAATATCAAAATTAGATTAGGGTGAATTTTTGGTATTTTTTTGAAAATTTTCAATTTTTGATGAATAGTGAAAAACACTGCGTTATTGTTTAAAACTGACTTTTTATTTAAATAATTATTTTTAATTTAAATTTATTTTAAATTAAAAATAGATACATAATACCTATATTATTCCAATATAATTCATTGGAATAATTTTATAATAAGATTAGATATATAAAATTTTATTGAACTTTTTAACATCTTTTACCCACATTCTAGGCACATTTGCAAATTTGCATAAAACGTAATTTTACCACTTCTATGAATTGAATTTCAAAAATCTGAAAGACACAGTTTTCATTAGTAAGTAAAATTTTGTTTATTAGGTTGAAAATAATTTTTTTGAATAGTAAATTTTGAATTTTATTTACCATGGTTAACAGTAAATAGGGTAATTAAAAGTAAAAATAATATTATAATAATATAAAATTACCACAACACATATCCTAATTCTATTAGATAAGTGTATTTCTACCAAAATCAACTTTAGGACAAAAAATTATCCTTTTTGATCCACTTGAATTAGATTAATACATTTATTATATTTTATTTAAAGAAGAGTTAAAAGTGTTAAATTCAAATTTTAATAACTAAACCATTTTTAATATAGGGGTATACATAAGATAAATTCAACTATAAATATTCATTAGAAATATAAAATTATTTCATACATTATAGTATTTTATTTATAATTTTTAGAAATTAAATAATTAAATTTATTTATGACACAATGATGATGCAATAATTACCTTATTAATGAAAGATTAAAATAATTAATATTATAAATATTAAAATATATTTAAATTAAAACTTTTGATTCCATACACAAATTTTATAGGTGAATATGACATGTTATAGTTTATTCAATGTATTTTTTTCGAAGGAATCAAATTGTTATGACTTTAACAAAAACCAAATACTAAATAGTGTTAAAATTGACATAAATGAGTTTTTAAAACAAATACCATTTTATTAAATTATATAATAGTTCTAAAAATATAAGATTTGAAAAAATGACTTATATAATGTTACATATGTTATTAATAAACCACTTGAGGTTCTTTTGTCATTTTATAGTAACTATATTAACCATGTAGTATAAAAATACAAGAAGACATGGTAAAAGTTAAACTATTTAACTAAGGGTTAAATCTAAAATATAAGGTTAATATGGTGACCTAAACATGTATAAAATATATTTTTTGATATTATTTATACCCATACCCATCTTATACATAAAATAAATCCATTTTGAGCTATTAGAAACCGAAAATAAGTTTATAATAAATTAATATTTCAAGCTTTTCCTAAAGTGCCCCTTACCTCTCTTATAAAATGGTACTTCCCCTTATCTTAAATTCAAACCTCCAAATCCATTTGAATTGGAAAAAACATACTCAAATCTCCTCCCAACTACCCTAAATTAAACCTAGAGGCATTAATTTTATCATAAAGACAACCTAAGAAGCCTTTTTGTTCAAATCAAAAGGAAGCACCTGAAGGAGAGGTAATTATTTTATCACCTCTTTCAACGCTCTTTTATTATTCTACTTCCTCTTTATTTTTTGTTTCCATACTAAAATAATAAATCCAGTAACTTATACATACTGAGATGTTATTATAAATATGGTACAACCATATTCATTATTCTATCCATCCTATGAATGACAAAGTCACCATATTTGAGTATGTACGGATTACCGTCTCCATGTCATGGTGTAGTTTGTTATTCAACACTTTATTATTTGGATGGGTATAATAATGAGTTTAATTTATTTAAATAATAAATTTAATATGTTAATTATTATTTTTATATAATATACCATCCAATTACATATTATTTCACCATCAATAGAATGATATTGTCGCTCATGCGTACATACGACTTACCGTCTCCAAGACACGATGAGATTTCATTACCTATCGTAACCATTAAAGAATAATTTTCATTTTATGATTAAAAAATATTGTTTAAGAACTTAATATAATTCTATATATGAATCAAATACATCCTATCCATAACAAACATGACTTACGTAATAAAACATATAAAGGAAAATGAATCAGTTAACACCCAAAACAATGATACTACTGAAATATTATTAACAAATTAATATTAGAGGATCATATATGATATTATATTTATGTATGGGGTTCTTTTATAATTTAATAACAATTATTTAACCATTATACAGGAGGTTAATATTCCCTTGACTAAGGAAAAGTACAAGGTAAGAGTTAATTTTACAATCTCTTTATTATCTAAGGTTGTTTATACGTAAGTATCTACTGGGACTTCTTTATCATCCACATCCATGTTTCTTAAAAATGTATTTAAAAACATTTTAACTATTTCCTAGACTATGGGTTAAAGTCATTTATACCATTTTTTTACTTTTTATAAAATGTTTTGAAAGGAATATTTCCATCATTTTCAAACAAGGTCCTTTATAACCTTTTCGACAAATTAAGGAAATAATGTTTTTTTAACTTATATAGTGGGTGCAGATATTTTCCGCTGTTATAACACCTTCAAATCTTACCTTAAAATCTTATAAGAATATTTTCAAAATAAATGTTTTCTTTTATAATTATGCGACTTTTAAATGATTTCAAAGTAGAAAGAGATATTTCTCTCAAATAGTTTTTGGATTGATTTCATTTGTGTCAACATCTATTGTTGGATTTTATGTTTAATTGAAGTTGATTTATTATGATATAGTATTCCATATTGTATTGATAGTTTTATGATATTTTTATGTCATTCACAGTTTATGGTTAAATTATGAACATTTCGTATGCTAGTTTAATATGAATGTTTATGTTATGTTTCACCCTTTTCATATGAGGAATGCATTGAATGTAGTAAGTGATTGTTGGGGCCCGCTATATCCCTTCGATGCATCGATAGGTCTCATGAGAAAAACTATTGTCCTGGCATAAGGCCTTGAATTTTTTTTATTTATATTCTTGGAACGAGGCCTTGACTATGTGGTTATGATGTCCGGCATTATACATTCCATCATTATGAGATTAGCTATTGATATTACATGTGATTATTTGACTAGTAGAATATCCATGTGAATAAGTAAATGAAAATATTTGATTTATCTTTTCCATATTATACTAAAGTTTAAGTTTAAAAGGCTTGTGTTTTATTCTTATACATTTCCTTAAAATTTTATGCTTATTTATGATAGTTTCTGTTATATTGTTATCCTTACTAAGCATCTGAGATCACCTATTTCTTATGTTTTATTTTTCCTAGGATACAAAGAAGTATATTATGACTAACCTATAGGGATAGGGTAAGGTATATAAGTGTGTTCAAAGGAGACACAATGTTGTTTTTTCTTTTCATAATGTAATGTAAAACTTATGTATATATCTAGTATTTCCAAGGCTACTAAATTGATCAGTCTTTTGAGAATTGATATCTTGTGATCATGCCAATGTTATGTAATAATGCACCGAATCTAGGTAACTGGGGTCGGGGTGTTACAGTTGGTATCAGAAGAAGTTTACTACAAAATTTGGAAACTAGATTTAGAAAAACTCTGATTAGAGAACATTACTCTAATATTGACTTTGAGGATTAATATAGAAGAACATCCAATTTTTTTGGTAATGTAGATATTATGTGGATTTTCCAAGAAATACATCCCTGTATAGATACTATAAGTGGACGTGGTTATGGCACAGATGTACCTAGGAGTAAAAACTCTGACAAGGAGTTTTGGGCTTGACCCGGGTATCCTGGTACATGACAATGGGCCTTAATGTGCATCTGGTTTGAAACTCCCAAGGGATATGCTTAGGAAAATTCACATTTTATTTACAAACCATTATGATGTATTTATGAGTAAATACTTCCCCAAAGAAAACATTTTTATGATTATGGATTATATGCATAAACTATTCAATTTATGTTAAGTATTTTACATGTTTGTAATTATGCAACGTGATTCATAAACTAATCTAGTGTATGCCATTATTTAGAAATGGTGCATAGTGGAAGGAATGGAAACCGTATCAACGCACATAGTACATTTAGGGATTTCTCTCCTATTAAAGATAATTATAGTGGATATGGTGATGCAACCGATGCTGAATAACTTATAACCATACTGGGACAACTAACTCAAGTTATGAATAATAACCTTACCCGTATGGAGCAACCTGATCCACAATGTGGAGGATCAATGTTAGACCGATTCATGAGCCAACAACCACCAACATTCAATGGGACTATAAATCCATTTGTAGATGAGCAATGGATAAGTTCCTTAGAGAAAATATTTCATGCTTTGGTGAGTAGCGAAAGGGAAAAAATTGTCATGGTGGTTTATCGCCTCTCAGGAGATGTAGATCAATGGTGGTCATTGATTCAAAACACAAAGGTGGATGAAGAAGTATCAAATATGGAATGAAGGTATTTTAAAGATATTTTTCTTAGAAAAATAATTTCCTCATGAACATTGAGAAGATATGGAAAAGAAATTTCTGAGTCTGAGGCAAAAGGAGGATAATAATATCGCAAAGTATGAGGCTAACTTTACAAGGTTAGTAAGGCATGCTGTAGATTATATAAATAAGCCAATAAGTAAGATTGATCAATTCTTTGATGGGTTAAAACCATTTCTCTGATGATCATTAGTCTCACAATCCTTCTCGTCGTATGAAGATATAGTCTCATGTGCTATCAAGGTAGAAAAGGAATTCTCCAAGTCTTATGAATTTAAAGAGAAACAAGAGAAGAATATATCTGATGAACACTCTAGAAAAGTAAATAAGGGTAAGAAGGGAAAATTTGAATTTACACCCTGTAGTAAATGTGGGAAGAAACACCCTGGTAATTTCCTGAAGGGAATGGGAGTTTGTTTCAAGTGTGGAGAAAAAGACCACCAAGATCATTAATGCAATGGGAAGAAAGAAGCTACCAATTTTCAATGGTATAATTGTAAAGATATGGGACATTATGCAAATTATTTTCCTAAGCATCAAAAAAATTTTCCCCCAAAAAAGAAAAGGGAGCAAGACCAAGCTTATCCGATCACTACTACTGAGGTTGAAGTTCCTAATGACATGGTGGTAGGTAATTTAATAGTTTCCTAAACATTATCCAATACTTTATTTGATTCTAGATCATTGAATTCTTTCATATCTTTCCATTTTTCCAAAAAAACTATATATTTACAATTTGACTTAATAAGGGATTTATCAATCAAAACTCCTAAGGGAAGTATCATTGCAACAAACTTTTGTCAAGTAGTTACCATTATAGAATATAAACACGATTTATCTACTGATTTTATTTTCATACCCATGACTGAATTTGATATAATCCTCTCTATGGATTGACTTTCAGACCATGATGTGAAAATTTATTTCAAGGAGGTTATAATTTTTTATGATGATAAAGAATCCATTATCTTTAGAGTAGAAACGTCACCATCTGATTCTCATCTAGATCCACCCCTAGTAGCTCTATTAAATTAAATTATTGAGGAATAAGGGAGTGAAATAACTATGGGTGAGTAAAGGAATTTTCAAATAGATGATGTACCTATTGTGTAAGAATATGTTGATGTGTTTCTAGAGGATTTACCTGGACATCCTCTAGAATAGAAAATTGAGTTTTCCATTGACTTAATTCCTAGTTAAAGGCCCATATCGAAGACCCCTTATAGAATGGAAACTGTGGAATTAGTGGAACTAAAGAAACAACTAGAGGAATTGAGTAATAAATGATTTATTCACCCTAGTGTTTCTCCATGGGGATCCCCAATTCTTTTTGTTAAGAAGAAAGATGGATCTATGAGGTTATGCATTGACTATAGGGAGATAAATGTTATAATAATAATGAAAAAGTATCCCCTACCTCATATTGATGATTTATTCAATCAAATTCACGGAGATCAATATTTTTCAAAGATTGGCCTTTGATATGAATATTATCAGTTGTGCGTCAGGAAGGAATAAATTCTATAGAAAGAATTTTGAACCAGGTATGGGCATTACGAGTTTATAGTAATGCCTTTTGGACTAACAAATGCACCCTCTATTTTCATGTATCTAATGAATAGATTTCCAAGGAATATATTGATGAATTTGTAATGGTATTTATTTATGATATCTTGTTATACTCCAAAAGCTACGAAGATCATGAAAATAACTTGAGTATTATTCTAAAAACTCTTAGAAGAAATGAATTATATGGGAGGTTTAGCAAGTTTGAATTATGGATTCAGGAAATTTCTTTTCTTGGCTATGTTTTCTCTAAGGATAGAATCTATGTTGATCCTTAAAAGATAAGGGAAATCCAAGAATTTCCAGCACCGATGAGTATAACTGAGGCATGCAGTTTTATTGGTTTAGCAGATTACTATCGGTGTTTCATCCAGAATTTTGCCCAATTGGATAACCCATTAACCAAGATCACATGTAAAGGGGTTACATTTGTTTGGAAAAAATATTGTGAAGAATTTTTTGAAGAATTGAAGAGAATATTAGTAAATTCTCCTATATTGACTCTAATATCGGGGAATGATGGGTTTACTATTTATAGTGATGTTTCAAAGAAAGGACTTGGTTGTGTCCTTATGCATAATGATAGAGTTATTGCCTATGCATCAAGACAACTAAAAATTCATGAAAAAAACTAGCCCACTCATGATCTTGAGTTAGAAACTGTAATCTTTTCTCTGAAGATATGGAGACACTATCTCTATGGTAAAAAATGTGAGATATATACTGATCACAAGAGCTTGAAGTATATTTTCTCAGAAAAATAACTCAACATGAGGCAAAGGAGATGACTTGAACTAATCAAAGATTATGATTCCACAATACACTACCACCCAGGGAAGGGAAATAATGTGGAATATGCTTTGATAAGAAAGGATCATGGAGGTCTGAACAAGACGAGAGTTTAAAGAGATCCTATGTTTATGGATATAGTAAAGATGGATATGGGAATAATCATGGAAGGTGAAACATCAATACTTTTTCAAATGGTTTCAAAACTATCTTTACTAAAAAGGATAAAATGTTCTCAAAATGATGATGATGAGTTTCAAAAGAAAATTAAAGCTGTGAATGATAGGAGATTGGTTGACTTCATATATGAAGATAGAATTTTGAAATTTGGGAAGAGGCTTTGTGCTCCCGATATACCTGATCTAAAAAGGTAATTGTTGGATGATGCTCACAGCTCCAATTTCTCTATACACCCTGGTAGCACTAAGATGTATAGATATTTGAAGGAACATTTTTGGTGGGACAACATGAAGAGGGAGATTGGTGATTATGTGTTAATATGTATGGTTTGTCAACAAGTGAATGTTGTAAGACAAAATCCTAGAGGAGTCATGCAACCTCTTCCTATACCCGAGTGTAAATGGGATGATATTATGATGGACTTTATCATGGGGATACCAAAGACTCCTAGAATTAATGATGAAATATGGGTCATTATTGATCATCTTACCAAGTCATCACATTTTCTTGATATAAGAGAAGATTTACCACTTGAACATTTATCAAGACTATATATTAATGAAGTTTTAAGACTTCATGGTGTACCCCTATCGATTATTTTTGACAATGATACTAATTTTACATCAAGATTCTAGAAAAGTCTTAAAAAATCCCTAGATACTGAACTTCGTTTGAGCACTGCCTACTACCCTCAAACTGATGGAAAATCAGAATGGACTATTCAAACCTTAGAAGACAAGTTGAGATCTTTCTCACTTGACTTTCAAGGTATGTGGGATCATTATTTACCTATTTTAGAATTTTCCTATAACAATATATTACATTCAAGTATTCAGATGACACCATATGAAGCGTTATATGGAAAGATATTTCACACACTAACTTGTTGGGATGATGTTGGTGAAAAAAAATTGTAGGCCCAGAACTTGTTGAGGAAACAATGGAAAAGGTGAAGATTATCCAAACCCACATCAAAGTAGCTCAAAGTATGAAAAAGAGCTATGCCGATAACCAAAGAAAGGATTTGTAATTTCAAGTAGGAGATCATATTTTCTTGAAGGTATCTCCATGGAAGGGTGTTATACGATTCGATAAGAAGGGTAAATTAAGTTCGAGGTATATCAAAAATTTAGAAATTCTATAATGAATTGGAGTTGTAGCTTACCTTTTTAAAATGCCACCAAGTCTCACCAAAGTTCATGATGTGTTCCACATATCACTGTTGATAAAATACATGCCAGACCCAATGCATGTACTCACCTATGAAGAAATAAAACTGGAACCCAATATGACTTATTTTGAAGATCCTATCAAGATTCTTGATACTAGAGAACAAGTGTTGAGAAACTGGATGATTCGTCTGGTAAAAGTTCTTTGGAGAAACCATAAAATGGAAGAGGCAACGTGGGAACCTAAGGAACTTATGAAGAAGAACCACTCAAATATTTTTATGCAGTAATATTCTAGAAATTTTGAGAATGAAATTATTTGAAGGAAAGAATAATGTAACACCCCAAGATTCCACAGTACGCTTCTCTTTGATTAATACAATAGCTTGCGCTATATGTAGCTCCGAGTTCTAGCACACCACAACCAATCAAACTAGCCATTTAAAAAAGCAGTTATGAATAGTAATACCCACTTTTTGAAATTTTATAAATTTTATTTATTAAAATTGGATTCATTTTTGGATTCGGAATAACAAAATTATCTTAGGGGGTGAATTTTTGGTATTTTTCTGAAAACATTCAATTTTTGATGAATAGTGAAAAACATTGCGTTATTGTTTAAAACTGAATTTTTATTTAAATAATTATTTTTAATTTAAATTTATTTTAAATTAAAAATAGATACATAATACCTATATTAGTCTAATTTAATTCATTGAAGTCATTTTATAATAATATTAGATATATATAATTTTATTGAACTTTTTAATGTCTTTTACCCACCTTCTAGGCACATTTGAAAATTTGCATAAAACGTAATTTTATCACTTTTGTGAATTGAATTTAAAAAATCAGAAAGACATTATTTTCATTAATAAGTAAAATTTTGTTTAGTAGGATGAAAATAATTTTTTTGAATAGTAACTTTTGAATTTTATTTACCACTGTTAAAAGTAAATAGGGTAATTAAAGGTAAAAATAATATTATAATAATATAAAATTACCCGAAAACACATCCTAATTATATTTGATAAGTTTATTTAGACAAAAATAAACCTTAGGACAAAAAAAGTATCCTTTTTTATCCACTTGGATTAGATTAAGACATTTATTATATTTTATTTAAAGAAGAGTTAAAGGTGTTTAATTCAAATTTTAATAACTAAACCATTTTTAATATAGGTTTATACATAAGATAAATTAGAATATAAATATTAATTAGAAAGATAAAAATATTTCCTAGATCATAGTATTTTATTTATATTTTTTATACATTAAATAATTAATTTTATTTATGATAAAATGATAATGCAGTAATTACCTTATTAATGACAAATTAAATTATTTGATATTATAAATATTAAAATAAATGTAAATTGAAACTTTTTATGTCATAAACTAATTTTATAGGTGAATATTACATGTTATAGTTGATTAAATGTATTTTTTCTAAGTAATAAAGTTGTTATGACTTTAACAAAAACCAAATACTAAATAGTGTCAAAATTGACATAAATGAGTTTTTAAAATAAATACTATTTTATTAAATTATATAATAGTCCTAAAAATATAATATTCAGAAAAATGAATTATATAATGTTAAAAATGTCATTAATGAACCACTTCAGGTTCTCTTGTCATTTTATATTAACTATATTAACCATGTAGTATAAAAATATAAGAAGACATGGTAAAAGTTAAAATATTTAACTAAGGGTTAAATCTAAAATATAAGGTTAATATGGTGACCTAAACATGTCTAACACCAATTTTTTGAGATTATTTAGACCCATAAGCATATTATATTTGAAATAAATCCATTTTGAGCTATTGGAAACAGAAAATAATTTTATAATAAATTAATATTTCAAGATTTTCCTAAAGTGCCCGCCACCTCTCTTATAAAAGGGTACTTCCCATTCTCTTAAATTCACACCTCCAAAGCCATTTTTCTCAGCCAAAAACTACTCAAATATACTCCCAAATACCATAAATTAAACATAGAGTCATTAATTTGATCATAAATTCAACCTAAGGAGCCCTTTTGTTCAAATCAAAAGGAAGCACTCGAAGAAGAGGTAATTATTTTATCACCTCTTTCAAAGTTCTTTTATTCTTCTACTTCATGTTTCTTTGTTGTTTCCATAATAAAATAATAACCCCAGTACCTTATACATAATGATATTTTATTATAAATATGTTACAACCATATTCATTATTCTCTCCATCCTATGAATGAAAAAGTCATCATACGTGTGTACGTATTGCTTACCGTCTCCACGCCGTGGGATAGTTTGTTATTCAACACTTCATTATTTGGATGGGTATAATAATGAGTATAATTGATTTAAATAATAAATAAAACATGTTAATTATTATTTATATATAATATACCATCCAATTACATACAATTTCACAATTAATAGAATGATATTGTCACTCATGCGTACGTACAGCTTACCGTCTCCACGATGCGATGGGATTTCATTCCCCATCGTAACCATTTAAGAATAATTCTCATTTTATGATTAAAAAATAATGTTTTAGAACTTAATATTATTATGGATATGAATCAAATACATCATATTCATAACAAACATGACTTATGTAACAAAACATATAAAGGAAAACGAATCAATTAACACCCGAAATAATGATACTACTGAAATATTATTAAAAAAGAAATATTAGAGGATCATAGATGATATCATATTTATGTATGTGGTTCTTGTATAATTTAATAAAAATGATTTAACCATTATACAGGAGGTTAACATACCCTCTACTAAGGAAAAGTACAAGGTAAGGGTTAATTTTACAATCTCTTTTTTATATGAGGTTGTTTATACGTAAGTATCTACCAAGACTTATTTATCATCCACATACATGTTTCTTAAAAATGTATTTCAAAACATTTTAAATATTTCCTAGACTATGGGTTAAAGTCATTTATACCTTTTTTTACTTTTTATAAAATGTTTTGAAAGGAATATTTCCATCATTTTCCAAACAAGGACCATTTCAAAAAATTAAGGAAAGAATATTTTTTTAACTTATATGGTAGGTGCAGACATTTTCTTCCATTATAACACCTTCAAAGATTCCCTTACAATTTTATAATAATATTTTCAAAATAAATGTTTTCTTTTATAATTATGCGACTTTTAAATGATTTCAAATTAGAAAGATATATTTCTCTCAAATTGTTTTTTGGATTGATTTTATGTGTGTCAACATCTATTGTTGGATTTTATGTTTAATTGCAGTTGATTTATTATGATAAAATATTCCATATTGTAATTGTTTATGGGTCCTCTAAGCGGAGTCTACCCCCTATCCCATATAGGCTAGGGTTTCGCCACTTCTTACCTACCCCCTTCCCCCTCCGACCCGGATTTGCGCGACTTCTTCCGGTCTTGTTTCAGCGTGGGAGTGATCTGGCTTCGATGTGGAGCATCTGGAATTCAGGTTTTCTCTTTGGCTCCTGTTCCTGGTGTCGATTGATTGGATTTTTCCCAGTGAGCGGCTCGGCATCTCTCCTTGACGGCTTCGGTAACATCATCTCTTCATGCGTCAGCATTTGGCCCATCACCCCTTCCATCAGCAACATCTTGGTGCGATTCTGATGGCTCGATCTACTTAGTGCTGTGGATGGTTCCAGATTGGGGATCCTGGTGTAATCTGGTGTCTCCTCACGCGGTTCTGGCTAGTTTCCATAGGACGCTGCGTTGATCTGCGGTTCTTCGGAGGGGGAGGATCTGTGTTTCTACTGATTTGTTTTTTTGTAGGGTTTTGGTTTTATTGATTTGGTTATGTTCGATTGGCTGTGATTTTGGTTTTTTTGTGTTCCTGGTTTGACATCGCTGGTTCTTCTCTGCATTTTCACACTGGTTTCTTGCCATCATGTCTGGCCTACTTCGGATCATATGAGGGTTATTTCATGTTCTAAATGAAGGTAACCATGCCCTGAGCGGTCCTTGGCATGTACGGAGGAAGTGGTGAGGTGTCTTGTGAAGTGTGACGAGATTCGACCAGGATAGTCATTGATGGTGGTGACATGGTCTCGTGATTGGTGGTGTTGCGTTGGATTGACCACATGGATTTGTCCCAAAGGAGGGTTTAGAGAAGGTTTTCATCTTCACAGGGCTTTTCGGATTTGGTTATTTGAGAGGGTATGGCGTCATCCATCGGATCGGGCCCGTGCTTTGACATAGGACACCTGCTTGCTAAACTGACATGCAAATGTGGAGTGTTTTTTCATGATTATATGATGGGGTGGGGCTGATCCATGTTGTTGTCTGGTTTTTTCTCTCTTTGACCCTCAGGTCATGTGATTTCCTATGTCCATGAAGTCTAGGTTCTCCCCCTTATTCCCTTAAAATGGGGCTTATCTTATCTTATCTTATAATAAAAAATTGAAGGCCTCCAGGCCGTTGGATATTCCATGTTGTATTGATAGTTTTATGATACGTTTGACTATATATGTGCTATTTTTATGTCATTCATGGTTTATGGTTAACGTATCAACATTTTATATGCTAGTTTAATATGAATTTTTATGTTATGTTTCACCGTTTTCATATGAAGAATTCATTGGACGTAGTAAGTGACGGGCATATCCTATTATATCCCCTTAATGCATCGATAGGTGTCATGAGATAAAATAGTGTCTTGACATAAGGCCTTGATAATATTTTTATTTATAGACTTGGCATGAGGCTTTTAATATGTGGTTATGATGTCCAACATTATGCATTCCATCATTATGAGATTAGCTATTGATATTACATGTGATTATTCGACTAGTAGAATATCCATGTGAATAAGTAAATGGAATTATTTGACTTATTTTTCCATATTATGCTGAAGTTTAAGTATAAAATTATTATGTTTTAGTCTTATACATTGCCTTAAATTTTTATGCTTATTTATGATAGTATCCACTATATTGTTATCCTTACTGAGCATCTGAGCTCACTCATTTCTTATGTTTTATTTTTCCCAAGATGTGAAGAAGTATATTATGAATGACCTATAGGGATAGGCTAAGGGATATGAGTGTGTTCAAATGAGACACAAAATTTCTTTTTTATTTCATAATGTAATGTAAAACTTATGTATGTATCTAGTACTTTCAAGGATACTAAACTGATCGGTCTTTTGGGACTTGATGTCTTTTGATCATTCCAATGTTATGTAATAATGCACCGACTCTAGGTAATTGGGGTTGGGGTGTTATAGAATTGACTGAAAATGAAGGGAGGGAGAGGAGGTGGAGCATGTGGCTAAGAGAGGGTATAGGGGGCTGGTTCACAACATGGAAATGGGAGGGGGAGACCCTGTAAGTGTTTTAAATAATTTTAAGTGAAAAAGGAATTTTGAAATTTTTGGACACTTGGGCACTGCAAACGGTTTGTCCACACAATTTTCCAAATCATGCACCTCCCCTAGAAGTCCTGAACATCTCACATAGGCAGGGTGCATGGTTAATAAAACCATGTGTCAGCCGTGCGGTCGACTCTATAAAAGTCACAAACACCCCACAAGGTCTGAACTTGATTTCTAATAATCATGTGTCAACCATGTTCTTATGCTAAAAACTACCAAATTTAAAATTTAAAATCAGTTTTGTGATGTCCCGCCAATTATCATTGGCTTGAGAGTACAACGAGTCATTACTAGGCCTTAAGTGACATCCCCAAGAGGCCAAAGGCTGGAAATAAATGCCGAGGGGTTTCAAATATAAGTTGGGGCACGATTTACCCTTTAATAAATAACCCATAAACCAACCCAGCATAACCAAACATTCACTATATGATGCATGAAAAAAGTAAGACCACTAAACAACTTCATTATTTCAAACCACATCAAGTACACAACAACATAAGACCAAACTAAGCATCAAGGTACATAGCAGATGAACAACTCAAGACCCTCAAAAGACACCATGACTCCGTGCTCCACAATCTCCAAGCTCCACAACATCTCCCAAGAATCACCTCGATCCACTATCAATAAGATTCTTTACCTTTACTTGTGTACCAGAATACGACATCTGCAAAAGCACCAACGTGCCAAAGCATCGGTGAGTATAAAACTCAGTAGGTTTTCCCCAATGATTTCCCTACTCACGCCACTAGGATAGAAGAGTTAGACACATTTATATAAAAACAGTTTATATAAAACTTTCTCTCAAAAGTAGTTTATAACTAAATATAAACAAGTTTCCAAAACCATTCATAACCAAAGGCATTCAAAGATAAATTTAAACCAATTTTCCAGCAAGTTATTTTTCCAAAAAAATAACCAAACAAGCTTAAGAACCATTTCACAAACATTCACTTTTTGGCATACCCAACCATTTCACAAACTCATGCAACCAACCATGCATGATGCCTGGAAGAGGAGAGAATATCTAACCCTTATCCATCCCAACCATGATGGGGGAGACTTCTTACCCTTATCCAACCCAAATTCACATGAATGCTTGATGGGGGAGAGACCTAACCCTTATCCATCCCAAAACTGATGGGGGAGACTCCTAACCCTTATCCGTCCCAAATGCAATATGAATGTTTGACAGGGGAGATCCCTAAACCTTATCTATACCAACACCGATGGGGGATAATCCTAACCCTTTTCCGTCCCGAATACAATATTAACACACACCACATCTACCCATCAATCATGCCAAAACACCCTTTCAATAAAAACACCTTTTTATTGAAAACCATTTCCATCAAAACCATTTCGATCTCAAACCATTTCAATAAAAAACCCTTTTTTATTGAAAACCCATTTTTCATCAAACCATTTAAAATTTCATCAAATCCATAATTTAAAATCAAAATTTTAAATTCAAGAAGCCAAATCACTTTGCACAACAATTCACCAAGATTTCACAATTTCACTAAAACCATAAATCATCACTAAAGAAGATTTATTATATACTTTTCACAATCATTTCCACACCACACACTCAATTTGAAATAATGATAATCAGTTCTTCTAATTGGAGTCTAGAAAGAAGCCCCCTACCATTAGGGTTTTGACGGAAACTACAACGAAGGAAGAACGCTCAAGAAAACCAGGTTGATTCTTCAAAAACCCGCCTTAGATCTCTTCTCCTAGCACGATCAAGACAAAATATCATCATATTTGGAATCCACACACTTATATATACCCATAAAGGGCGTAGATATAAGAAACCGAGAAAAGAGGAGAAGTATATCTAAGTAGATCTAATAAGCTGATCAAGAACGAAGAATAACGATCACATACCTCAAGAATCCGGCTTCGATTCACCAAGATAAGCCTTTGGATCGCCTCCGGAACAATGGGAGAACCTTATCTGACCTTAGGAGAAGAAAAATCCTAAGTTAGGTCCACTTAGGAGAAAAAAAAGCCACTTAGAGGCAAAAACATGTGAGATTTACTTTTATAGGATCTCATTTAAGTGGTCGCATAGTTTGCTCGCACGGTTAGAAAAACCGTGCACTAACCGTGTGTTAGCCGCTACCTCGGAAGAAAATCCATGCATGGTTTTGCCACACGGTTAGAAAAATTTTCCGCCACTTGTGCGGAAGCTAATTCCTCAAGGTCCCACTACATATGGTTTGGATGCACAGTTTAGACAACCCGTGTGCCGCCCGTGCAACTTCCCCTTTGCCTCAAACATCATTTAAAGTTCTCTCGAATCTCCTATTCATCACCCTTAACTTTAAAACCATTAAAAGCATCAAGAAAGAGTTAAATAACAGAAACCGGGGTACTAAATTCTCCACACCATTGGTCTTTTCATCCTCGGAAAGTAGAAAAACTTTACCCAACTGAAAGAGTTCTGGCCACTGCTCTTTCATTTCCTTTTCACGTTCCGAAGTCTCTTCCTGAATCTAACCATGCTTCCATAAAACCTTCACTAGACCGATGATTTTTCCCCACAAGACTTTCTATTTCCTATCCACAATCCGTACCGGGATATGTATCAATGAAACATCCGACTCTAGGTCAACGTGATCCCATCTGATCACATAGTCAGGATCAGGCTGATACTTTTTCAACTGAGATACATGGAAGATATTATGCACCAAAATGAACCATGGTGGTAATGCCAACTGATATTCTACCTCTCCAACCCATTCAAGTATATCAAAATGGAAAATGTATCTAGGAGATAACTTTACCTGCTTCTCGAAACGACGATGTCCAAGCCTTGGGGAGATCCTCAAGAAGACATGATCACCCACAACGAATGACAACAGTCTTCGACGGTGATCTGCATAAGATTTCTGATGACTCTGAGCTGTCTCCATCCTCTTTATAATCAACTGAATCTTCTCTGTTGTTTCCTGGACAAGGCTTGGCCCGACTATTGAAGTTTCACCCATTTCTACCCAGTATAGTGGAGAACGACAAGGACGCTCATACAATGCTTCAAATGGAGCCATGCGTATCGAGGCTTGATAGATGTTATTGTATGAGAACTCCACTAAGGGTATATGATCCTTCCATGAGCCACCAAAATCCATTACAAAATCCTGCAACATTTCTTCCATCATTTGTATCGTCTGCTCATATTTCCCATCCGTCTGAGGATGATACTCCATGCTCATAGTCAATTGAGTTCCGAGGGATTGCTGTAATGATTTCCAGAAACAAGATGTGAACCTCAGATCTCTATCTGAGACTATAAAAACTAGTACACCATGCCTCTTTACCACTTCTCAGATATATATTTTTAAAATATCTTACACCGTATGGGTTTCACGAATAGGGATGAAATGGGCTGACTTGGTTAGACAATCCACTATCACCCAAATGGCATCATGTTTTTGGACCATTCTTGGAAGACCTGTAAGAAAATCCATTTTTATTTGATCCCATTTCCACATTGGGATATGTAAATATTGTAACATACCATATGGTATCTGATTCTCTACTTTAACCTGCAGAAAAGTTAAGCACCGTGAGACGAACTTAGCCACCTTCCTTTTCATGCCGCTCCACCAAAACTACGCCTTCAATGCCTTATAAATTTTCTGTGTACCTGGATGTACAACCCATCTTGAATGGTGGTAAGCATGAAGGAGTTGTTCCTGAAAAACCATAAGTACAATCATCCAATCTCTAAAACACAAAACTGAACCCCCATCAAGTTTCCATCCATCAATGGTCTCCCCACCATTGAGTTTTGAACTTACAACCAGACATTCTGCATCAGATGTTTGTGCTTCTTTGATCATCTTTAATAAATCAGGAACTAGTGTAGCTAAAAAGAAAACAGTAACATTACCTCGGTCTTCACATTACACATGCATGTCAGCTAATACCGACATCAAATTCCATTCATTTGAAGATTCTTTTGCTAACTGAGCATATGAATTTCTACTCAATGCATCCACCACCAAATTTCCTTTTCCCGGGGTGTACATCAAGTCAAATTCAAACAACTGGAGATACTCCATCCATGTCCTTTGACTCAGATTCAAATCTCGCTGTGAGAAAATGCATTTCAAGCTTTTGTGATCCGTAAACACAGTAAATTTCTCACCAAAGAGATAATTTCTCCATGTTTTCAAAGCATGGGCGACTGCAGCTAACTCCAAATCATGTGTTGGGTATTTCTTCTCATGCACCCTCAACTGCCTTGAACCATAAGCAACCACATGATCTCTTTGCATGATAACATAACCCAAAACTGATCCTGAAGCATCACAATACACCACATACCCCTGTCCTGATTCAGGAAAGATCAAGATGGGTGCCGATGTAAGTCGAACTTTCAGTTCCTGAAAAGATTTATGACATTCTTCCGTCCATTGGAAGAGGGAATTCTTCTTATTCAGAGCTATCATTGGTGAAGCTAGTCGTGAGAAAGCACGCACAAAGCGTCGTTAGTAACCATCTAGACCAAGAAAAATGCGTATCTCGAACACATTCTTTGGTGGTTTCCAAGAGATAACGGCTTCTATCTTTTCAGGATCAACAGAAATGCCTTTCTCAGAAATGACATGGACAAGGAAACGTACTTCCCGTATCCAAAAATCACATTTTGATAATTTGGCATACAAACAATTATCTCTCAATATTTGTAACACTATTTCTAGGTGCACCTCATGATCAACCCTTGTCTTTGAATAGACCGAAATGTTTTCCACAAATACCACAAAAAAAGAATCCAGATAT
Organism: Viscum album; assembly: GCA_963277665.1. NCBI lineage: Eukaryota > Viridiplantae > Streptophyta > Magnoliopsida > Santalales > Viscaceae > Viscum > Viscum album. The sequence goes on from OY728151.1 coordinate 2,000,230,052, forward strand.
TGTTGAAATATTTGATTCATCAATTCCATGAAGACTGCTAGTGCATTTGTTAGACCGAAAGGCATAACTAAATATTTTTAATGGCTATATCTACTTATGAAAGCTGTCTTTGGAATATCCTCCTTCCGAACTCTCAATTGGTGATATCCTGATCGCAAGTAAATCTTGGAGAACCACTGAGCTCCCCTTAATTGATTGAACAGATCATCAATGCGTGGAAGTGGATATCTGTTCTTTATCATAACTTGGTTAAGCTTATGATAATCAACACACAACCGAAGAGTTCCATATGCCTTCTTCACAAACAACATCAGTGCTTCCCATGGAGAAGTACTTGGTTGAATTAAACCCTTGATTTCCAGCTCCTCTAACTGCACTTTCAATTCCCGTAACTCTATTGGTTCCATCCTATAAGACAGAAGGGAAATAGGACTGGTCCTCAAAAGGAGATCAATCGTAAACTCTACTTCTCTTATAAGTGGTAAGCCTAAGAAGTTATTGGGAAAGACATTTGGAAATTGATCCACAACAGCTGGAAAATTATTTTCCTCAATCTCTTCCATTGATGCCAAAGTCAATGCTGCCAGTTGGTAAGAGATCATTCCCACCATTGGTTCCAACAAGCTCTTTGCACCTTTATTTACCATCCTCTCTCCTCTTAAGAGATGGTTGATGTCGTCCTGAGTCGCGAAACTAACCATTCTCCTATAACAGTTGATTTGAGCCTTGAACGTTGTAATCCAATCCATACCCAAGATTAAATCATAGACATCCATGTCCAACATCTAGAAGTCCGATTTTAACTCAGCTCCATCAATAGTTATAGAACAATCTCTACACACAAAGGCTTGATATTCTCTTTCACCCAGAGGAGTTTGCAGTTTCAAAACAGAAGGCGTCATTTCCAGTTTTAAACATAGCAAGTCAACAGTATGAGAAGCAATGAAGGAATGTGATGCACCAATATTAAAGAGCACTTGCACAAGGGTAGAATTCAAAAGAATCGTACCTCTCATCGTAGATTCTCTAGCCTGATCATCGACCATCATCTGCTCAGCTCCATACAATTGCTTCGTCGCTGCACTTTTCTCCTTTTTGCCTTGATGAGATTTCCCTAGTTGAGGAGTCATGGTGTTTCGAGAATCACCATGGATAGATCTGTTATGATGACGAGACTGATTCTGCTATCCACGTCCTATCGAAGCATATGCTGCTTGTGACGCCTGAGGAGTGTCACTCACACCCAACCTCGGTGCATTCCTACAATAGTGCTGTAGATGACCCATTTTATTACAATTGTGACATGATCGAGGTTGTTCCAGAAAGTCCCACTTTATGCGGTCTTGCGAACCACATTGAAAACAACCTACTTTGCTCTGGGGTTGTAGAGGAAGGTTCACTGATCCCGCCGTCTGGTTCTGATTTCCACTTGCACCGTGGAAATAGGTGTCCCTTTTCCTCTTGTTCCCAGTGGTAGAGTTCCACCCATTTCCTATAAGTATCATCATTCCTCCTCCTATCGATCCCGAGATATCACGTTCAGCAATAGTCTCTCTATTCACCATCTCTGTATAATCCATAATACATAGCACTGCAATCTTCGATTGAATCTCCTACCTTAGCCCCGATTCGAAGATGTGTGATTTCAATGACACACTTGCCACAACCTCTGGTGCAAAACTGACTAAATTCATGAACTTAGCCGTATACTCTGTTACAGAGAGGCTCTCCTATTTCAAGATGAAGAAGTATGTCATTTTCTGGATCTTGAACGTGTGAGGATAGAATTGTTTATTGAACAATTCTTCAAAATCTTCCCATGTAAGGCCTTCATCTGACTTAGCCTGCACCTCTAAATCCCACCACTGACGTGCAAGATCCTCAAGCATATACATCGCCAACTTTACCTTGGGCTCTGATGGCATGCCAATGAAATTGAAGATACGATTCATCCTACTTAGCCACACCTTTTCCTTTTTAGGTTCAGTATCACCTCGAAAGTTTGGTGGATTCTGCTTCATGAACTGGATGGTATGATCCACATTCCTTGGTTCATCCCTCCAGTTCCCCGTATCCACAACATGAAAAGCCTAGACAATACTCTAAACTAGATCTTGGTTCAAATGTGGTTCTGGTGCAACCACATTCTCTTCAGCCTCTTCAGGTTGGTTCCGATGATGCCTACCAGGTGCCATTTTCTAAACCAAAAACAAACTCCATCAATCTCACTCTCTAGAAACTGATGGATTAGCATTTCAAATTCTATCACATCATCTATCACAACATTATTTTCAAAACAACCTTTTTACCATGTTCAAACATTTTTTAAAACATTCCTCATGCCTTTTGAAAATCAACCCATTTTCAAAATACACCAAATACCCTATTTTCAAAATCTTCTACTTGAAAACAATTTTTGTTTTTTTCAGAAATTCACACCTTGCACAAAATCCTTACTCATTCCTCAAAATGTGATATTAAATCCTAGTGGGAAATCATTCCTCTATAATTCATGTCATGCTCATCTCATTGGCTAAACCCATGACAATGAGATTTCCCAACATTCTAGAAGTGTATCCAAAACACTTACGTACCCAACACCCTGGTAACTTGAAGTTCAGTATAAACGGGTTAGCTACGTCCTTTTATGCTATACATTTCAAGTTCCGAAAATCCTAATCCTGTTTAAGATTTTGACCTAAGGAATAGACAAGAATGAATTTCAACTCCAAGACTAGGAACATCGATGACTACTTGTTAAGCAGGGACTGAACAAGATGATACCATTTGTAATGAACCACCAATTCTAATTGTCTTGAGAGTACAACGAGTCATTAATAGGCCTTAAGAGACATCCCCAAGATTCCAACGGCTGGCAACAAATGCCGAAGGGTTTAAAATATAAGTTGGGGGATGATTTACCCTTTAATAAATAACCCATAAACCAACCCAGCATAACCAAACATTCACTATATGATGCATGAACAAAATAAAGACCACTAAACAACTTCATTATGTCAAACCACATTAAGTACACAATAGAGGAAGACCAAACTAAGCATCAAGGTACATAGCATATGAACAACTCAAGACTCTCAAAAGACACCACGACTCTGTGCTCCACAAGCTCCAAGATCCACAACATCTCCCAAGCATCACCACGAGCCACTAGTAATAAGATGCTTTACCTTTACCTGTGTCCCGGAATACGACATCTGCAAAAGCAACAATGTTCCAAAGCAGGGGTGAGTATAAAACTCAGTATGTTTTCCCCCAATGACTTCCCTACTCATGCCACTAGGATAGAAGAGTTAGCCACATTTATATAAAAGAATTTTATATAAAACTTTTTCTCAAAATCAGTTTATAACTAAATATAAACAAGTTTCCAAAACCATTCATAACCAAAGGAATTACAAGAGCAATTGAAACCAATTTTACAGCAAATTATTTTTCCAGAAAAATAACCAAACAATCTTAAGAACCATTTCACAAACATTCCCTTTTTGGCATACCCAACCATTTCACAAAATCATGCAACCAACTATGCATGCTACCTGGAAGAGGGGAGAATCCCTAACCCTTATGCATCCCAACCATGATGGGGGAGGCTTATTACCCTTATCCAACCCAAATTCACATGAATGCTTGAAGGGGGGGAGCCCTAACCCTTATCCATCCCGACACTGATGGGGGAGACTTCTAACCCTTATTCGTCCCAAATCCAATATTAATGTTTGATGGGGGAGATCCCTAACCCTTATCCATCCCAAAACTGATGGGGGAGACTTCTAACCCTTGTCCATCCCGAATTCAATATGAACACACACCACATCTTCCCATCAATCATGCCAAAACACCCTTTCAATAAAAACACCTTTTTATTGAAAACCATTTCCATCAAAACCATTTCCATCAAAACCATTTCAATATCAAACCATTTCAATAAAACAACATTTTTATTGAAAACCCATTTTTCATAAAACCATTTAAAATTTCAGCAATTCCATAATTTAAAATTAACATTTTAAATTCAAGAAGCCAAATCACTTTGCACAACAATTCACCAAGATTTCATAATTTCACTAAAACCATAAATCATCACTAAATAAGATTTATTCTATGATTTTTAAAATCAATTCCACACCACACACTCAATTTTAAATCATTCCAATCAGTTATACTAAGTGGATTCGAGAAAGAAGCCCCCTACCTTTAGGGTTTTGACGAAAACCACAACGAAGGAAGAACGCTCAAGAAAACCAGGTTGATTCTTCAAAAACCTGCCTTAGATCTCTTCTCCTAGAATGATCAAGACCAAATCTCATCATATTTGGCATCCACACACTTAGATCTACCCATAATGGGTGTATATCTAAGAAACCGAGAAAATAGGAGAAGTAGATCTAAGTAGATCTAAGAATCCGATCAAGAACGAAGAAGAACGATCACATACCTCAAGAATCCGGATTCGATTCACTAAGAGAATCCTTTGGATCGACTTCAGAATGATGGGAGAACCTTCTCTGACCTTAGGAGAAGAAAAATCCCAAGTTAGGGCCGCTTAGGAGAAAAAACGAGCCACTTAGAGGCAAAAACGTGTGAGATCCACCTTTATAGGATCTTGTTTAAGTGGCTGCATGGTTTGCTCGCATGGTTATACAAACCGTGTGATAACTGTTCATTAGACACTACCATGGAAGACACTCCATGCACAGTTTTTCTGCATGGTTAGACAAACAGTGTGCCGCCCGTGCGGAAGCTACTACCTCAAGGCCCACTACGCACGGTTTGGCCGCATGGTTTAGACAACTCGTGCACCACCCGTGCGACTTCCCCTTTGACTCAAACATCATTTAAAGTTCTCCCAACTCTCCCATTCATCACCCTTAACTTTAAAACCATTAAAATCATCAAGAAAGGGTTACATACCAGAAACCAGGGGTACTACAAGTTTGGCCCAAAATTCAAAAATGAGGCTATATATAATTAAATAATTAAAAAAATTAATAAGTCAAGGTTGGGGTGTGAAAATTCTCCCCATCACAACACTTTATCCCCCCATGAAGTCCCAAGAGTCTCCTTTGATCATGATAAAAGTAATGAAAAACTATTAATTAGGATGAGACCTTTAAACTCAAAGATCTAAGAAATAACACTAACTTTCCCTTTAAAACCCAGAACCTCAAAATCCCCAAAAGAGGCTAAGTTATCATCCTAAAAAACCAAACCATGGTCTAAAGAAACATCTAGAGAGACCAAGAAACCTAAACCATCCAAAAAAATATTCAACAAAAGCGACTCAAACCTCCAACCATAACCTCAAAATGAGTAACACCTCAACCCCTAACATAGGAATCACTCAAGAGATTTGTCTTGGTATGTTTGGGATTTACACAAGAATCCATCACAAGAACCATAGGTTTAGCCTACCAAACTACTATTATTGGGGTCAGGTGGGATGGGGATAAAGAATTACCCCATCAAGGAAGCTTGTAAATCAGATTCACCATAATCTCCTTCTATGGTGGCCTCCCCACCATATTAGGACTTTGGTCAAACATTTATTTACCTTGATAGAACAAAATCATGAGTCCTAACGTGATCCAAAATCCATGAGAAGCGATGTATGAAATGATGAGCACCACCACTTCACACAATAAGATTTAGAATTTTTGAAAAGGATACTTCTACTGAAACCCAAACTCATATAAGAATGTAATGAAAGTGTGAGTCCACCGAATCAAGAATCGATGTTACCAAAAAGGAAACCATAAAAAAAGAAATTCCATAACCTCACCCAGAGAGAAAATTATATAGAGGACCTAGAAATACCCAAAGGAGCAAGAAACGGGAAAAAGAACAGAAGTATCCTAAGAGAACCCACCAAAACTTGACAACTCCTCCTATGCATGAAAATATTCACTCCAAGGAATATGGATGGAGCTATGATATATTGAAGTATATTATACCCCAAATTCAGGAGATGATAATCCCCATATAAAACATCCTCTTTTTATATTGTAACTTAAAGAACTTACATACCCACTCCAAATGAAACATAAAAACAAGAATACAACTGAAAATTCCCCAAACAAAGAATTCCTAAAAAACATGCCTTAACAAGATCAATATGGGATCCGGTTCGGGGTCAAGGGAGGAAAACCTGGGACCATCTCTCGGAACTCCAACCCTTGGTGAACCCAACTGATCATAAAAATAAAACACCCTTCCCAGTCATCCCAACCACTCACTCAAGACTCTCCCATCTAAAGAAGCAACACCAAAACCAAGGCATACACCTCATCAAAATAGATTGTCATTGAAAATATCAATACTCCATAAGGAGTTATCAAGGGGAATACCTAGAGAAACACTTATTCAAAATTTCCTCAAATACCCCAGTTACCTAAAACTCACCAAGACCAAACCTCAAAACAATATCCAACACTAATTCCCAAAACTAATATTTACCTATACATAGAAAAAGACATCCTAATTACAAACCATCCACTCCTTACCAAGAACTTTTTGGGGCATATAGAAATAATAAAAAACATGAATCCATCAAATCATGCTTCCCAATCCAAATCAAATGGTCCCAACATGAATTATAACACGAAACAAAAACAAAAACTCACTAAAACTAAAACATATTTACAAAACCGACTCTTTCACCTTTAAAATTCCTCACTTTGAATTTGAAAATACAAGAATAATTTTTCAAAACATACCCTGAAAACGTCCACCCCCTTTGTAAGAACACATTTTAAATCACCCATTATTTCCAAAACCGATTTTTACATACCTCAAAAGTGAGGTTTTCGATACTAAGACCATGAAAATGTTTTTTTAAAACATTGAACAACTAGATTATTGATCTACGACCATAGTTTTATTTCCAAAGTTTGAAAAACTATGGAAATAGGGTATCCTATTTTCATAGTTGGAGTTAAACCATGGCTTCTAATTCTCACGATTCCACATACAACCACAGTTTCAATAAATCATGGCTATATGACATACTACATCTATGTTTATTTGAAACTGTGATGGTAGGTAGAGGTGAGAAACACCAAATTTGGTGGGAAATTTGGCTGAAATGGACACAACCACTTTTTTCCAAAAAACACAACCATAGACTAGACAAACAGGGATACAACCATAGTTTTTAGAAAACCATGGTGCTAGAGAGGGACTATTTCCATGGTTTTAGAAATTCATGGCAATAACCTATAAAAATAACACCAACGACCAGGGTTTTTGGAAATTATGGTGGTAGAGAGGGCCTATTACCATAGTTTTGGAAAATCATGACAATAAGCCAAACATAGAACACTTATGGCTGTGGTTTTTATAAAACCATGGATTTAGGTAGGACCTATTTCCATAGTGTTGAAATACCATGGAAATAGGAAATACACTGAACACCCACTACAAAATAATTGGGTTTTTATAACATGGGTATATCTGTTGGTAAAAGTGTGTTTTTTTTGGTAATGCGTTTTACCAACAAAAATTGTCATGTCACTAAATTGTTGGTAAAAACTCTATCACTAAATGTTATTATGATGGATAAAATAGTTCTATTTCAATTATTATAATACCAATAGATAATATATATATTGGTCAAAATGTTTAGTAATAAATTAATATGAAAAATTTAGCTGTTGCTGGTATTATTACCAACAATTATCATCTCATTAGAAATATTATTAACAATATTATTTTATCTATTATTATATGTAATACCAATAATTAATATCGATTTTTAAATTATATTTTAAATAAAATATTATGTGAGGGTATTAAAATATTTTTCACTAAAATATTAAATCATATTTATTAATCTAGTAATATATAATATATTTATTATATAATAATTATAAAATTATCTTATATGAAACTCCAAAAAACAAATTCTTTATTTGAAAAAATATTTTTAAACATAATTTAAAAACATGTTCAAACATAATTTAAAAACATGTTCAAACTCCAGGAAAGGACAATACAAACATGTTTAAACATTTTTAAACTCCAAGAGACTACATGAAACTCCATCAAACTTCATCCACAATTTGTTTCTCACACATCAACTATCGTTGTCGTAGATGACACTAGAGGCAAGGTCCATGCATGTTGTTCACCCACTCAGTCATGAAATTGGCACAATGTCATCAATCATCTATAGTAGGCTCACATTGGTAGATTGAAGTGGGTCATCCCCAATTTTAGATGCAAGTGGATGGAAGCAATGCATAGTTCATGAATGTTTCATAAAATCTAATTCAAAACTATAAACTAATCAAATATAACTCTCCTTGCGAGCATTCAATACTTGGAAATTGATGAGTCTACCTGTGAAATATGTGAAGACTCCATTACCTCCAACATTTCTTATCCAGTAATTGAATTTTTGTGTATGGGTATTGAAGGAAGTCAAAGGATAAGAACGATCACCTATTCCTATAATTATAATGGTGCACCTACATCACAGTTAAATAACCAAATTTCATACTTATAAGCTATAAAATTTTATTAAAAAAATGTAATATAAACAATTAAAGGAATAAAATTTACCAACCTGAAGGTTGTGTGCATGTGATTTGGAGAAAATATTGGTTGGTGTTTGAGAAATTTATTTTTCATAGGAAAAATGATCTCCTTACAAGGTCCAATAATACCAATCACATAATCTTAAATTTATTCTAAGAAAACATCAGAAATGATATGCTATAAGTTGATCATCCCCATTCGTGAAAGTAGGGTCATTTCACTTGTGGATGGAAGTAGTTCATCCCCAATATCACTATGAAAACAAAAAGAAGATTCATATAAAATAAAATAACAAGAGTATATGAGTATAAAATAAAATTGTAAAAAACATTAACAAAAATGTTTTTTTTTTCGATTATTGAATTTTGAAAATGTGATAACTGTTTTTGAGAACAACAACAAACACAACCAATAAAAGAATACTAAAACTAATACATAAAGAACACACACACACACACAAGCATTGATATGAAATACTTGATAGCAGTTAATCACATGAAAAACTACAATTACCTTGAACAACAATGGCCTCATTTCTTATATGTTCATTTTTCCTCTGAGTATATGTCTTACCTGAAATGTAATCTTGAAACTGTAAAAAAATCCTTATAGGTATACATGGATTCACTGAAGCATTATGAATTTTGTAATTATAGGATTTTATAGAATGAATGATAGCTATATACATACTACTGGAGGACAATAGTATAACATGTATGTATGTATTATTTGTTTATATACAGTTTCAATTCCAAAGTGGCATAAGAGATATGTAAGGGTATACTTTATACAGTAGTGTGAACAATTGTTTGTAATTTGAATTCACAAATGCATACTTTATGCATATATCTGTAAGTAGTTTGAAACATTATATTCATACTACATGTGTTTTGTGTATATAGTGGATATGACTTTACACATATAGTAGAAATAGTAAAAATAATGATTGAAAAAATAATAATTCCGGGACATTCATGTGAGGTGTGGGAGTATGCAATTGTACACCGCATACAATTTATTGTATGTGATCTGATTTATGTAATTTAAATTAATATATGCATACTAAATAAATATATATTTATATATTACAAAATTTATATACATACCATCTCCGTAATATTTTCAAAATGAAGAATTTAGTTGTCTGGTTTATGGTGGCACCCAGTGGAATGCGGCAGCGACCGTGTGCAGGTGCAGTGGAGGACGACAGTCACCCTAGTGATGACCGTGAAATCAGCGTCAACCGTACTGTGCAGATAGTGCAGTAGGATAGTGTAGGGATTGCAGGGGCGGAAGCCACCAGTGGCAACTGAAGGGTCATGGTAAGAGGTTTCAGTGGAGTAGGGATGCAGATCGAAGCCGCGTTAGAGGAGGGACTCGAGGTGGATCCACAAGTGCATGCAGGGAAGGTGGGAAGGTCATGTGAAATGCGGTCCGATGCCATGTTGACCAAACAGAAATGGATAGGGAGGACCATGTCTGGTACACACACATCGTCCTGCACGCAGCGAGATAGACTGAGGAAGATGGGCCACTCCGGTGGACCATCGGGCTGAGATGGTTTGGGATAGGTCAAACTAGGTTAGTCTAGGTCGGGTTTGGTGGGTCGGATCAGGCCCAGATAGGACCGGGACAAACTTTTTTAGGAAAATGGCCATTACTTTCAAACTGTGTGTCTGTTTGATGAGCCGTCTACGACATTGGGACCATTGAGATGAGGAGGTAATTTTGGGATAATCTAAGTTTGCTTTTCTAGAATCTATAATGAGACATAGTGTCTTGAGGAGTAGGTCCTACCAGAAGAGCGCCATGAATGGAATTCCTGTAGCTGGTTGTGACTTACTGACTACGTGACTTGGGGGATGCATGACCCATCGATGCTCTGTGCTCCAAAATTGACACTTAGTGCACTGAAACTAATGCTCTATATCCCATCAATGCTCCATGCACTGACATCAACACTTCATGCACCGACACTGACACTTTGTGTGCCATCGATGCTTCGTGCACTGACATTGACGATTCGTGTGCTGACACTGACACTTCGTATTCCATCGACGATCAATGCACTGACATCGACACTTCATGAGATGACAATGATTCTATATACACCAACATCGATGCTTCATGCAACGACATCGATGCTTTGTGCACGAACACTGATGCTCTATGCGCCATCGATGCTCCATGTGCCAACATCAACACTCTGTGTGCTGAAACTGACTCTCCATGCACCATCGACACTCCATGCACCAACATTGAAATTGGGAGTTCTATGGAATACAACTAATAATACCTCTCTTTGTACTTTAGACTTATACCTGTGTGAGCTGGCCGTATGGACTGTACTTCATGCGTTTTCCTTTGTGGTATAATTGGTTTATTCCTTATTGCTATCCCTTATAGAATATACTTGGCGTATTCCTTAGCAGTTTCCTTTGTGGTTTTGGCATGCCCTACTAAGTATTGTTTTACTCACACCTGCACGTGCTATACCCACACATATCATGTCTTTTGTAGATGATCAACGCTTTGACGAAGTCCTTGGTAGACCAGGGTCGGGTGGTTCTTAGAGAGAGGCCTGACAGACAAGGTTTGTTTTAGCGACTTTAGATAGCTGTTTCTATACCTACCCTTTAGGTAGGGTTTTATGTGGATGAACTTTAGGATCTTTTACTTTCACTTTTGGTTGGTCTCGTATTCTGGCCCCGTTTACTTTCTAGTTTTGTACTATTACTTTATGGGTATTTTAGTGGTTTGCATGAATTTTTACCAAGTGTTTTTAACTCATCACTTTTTCTTGGAGATGTGTGCATGTGTATAGGTACTTAGGAAAATTCCTCCCATTTGTGGGATATTCCTACTCAGTGTTAGTCGCCAGCCCCTGGGCTATTGGAGGCAGACTTGGGATAGTCACGACATGGGCCCCGAGGGATGGGCCATGATAGAGTAGTGTCAAAGGGAGGTTTTACCTAAATAACCAAGAGTCTATGAGGTTGGTTTGGAGAAACAATTTTAAGAATTTTGAGTTTGGATTTCAAACCATGGTTTCTAGTGTTGGTGCGAAGGCTGATGTATCCATACACTTGGACTCTGAATTATACTTTTCGACTCGATACATTTTTTAAGAAGAATGGTGACATGAATTGGTCACCAAATTCATGCCCCCAAAGGAATTTATTAAAATTAATAGAAATAGTACAAGAACAAGGTGTAAAAAACTTACACCAATAGGGGATTGAGGGGTAAGCAGTCATTGATGTCAAATAGTAAAAAATCAAAATAAAAAATTACAAGAGATAGAACCGAGTCACCCTGACATTGATAAATCCTCCATGAGAAACTGGTGTGGTGCAACCTAAAAATAACCAATAAATCAAGTACCCATGCAAGATAGAAATTCTAAATCCAATCAGAAGAAAACATCCATGAAAAAACCTGTGTCATATCTCCCTACAACCATTAGAAAAATACCCAATGCATCAAACTCCCAACAAAAAGTACTTTGATAATAACCAACACAAAATCACCAAGTGACACACATTGAAGTAACCCAATCAGATAGCAACCATAAACCTATTCACCATTCTCCAACAACATCTAATCAAGATCATCCAATCATCAACCGTGAATCCAATCATAGACAACTCACATCCAAATTATCCACATATAAGAACCACCATTACCCCAGAAAACAGAATCTCACAGAACAAAAATAGGCACCAGCAAGCAAACCAAACAAAGAAATCAAGTAACAGAAAAAATCATTCCCTGGGAATTTCCCTAAAATTGAAATCGGGATTTCTCTTGTATTCTTCCACTATTCTCATGAACATTCGACTCGGTACATGAAAATACTAGTTTCAGAGAAAAATAAATGGTATATGCATCATATAGGATTAAGTGTGTTCTAATGCCCTTCTTGAGTTAGTGTCAGCTCACTAGGTATACTATATTGATTATGGTACATATTGATCTATTTCATGATGCCTCCATATAGATTTCCAACTAGGATTCTGATACATGATCATGAGGATGATCTACCTAGTGATGAGGCATAAATACTGGAGATAGAACCCCTAGGTGGTGTACTAGTGATACCACCACCTAGAGAGCAGTAGTTACTACAAGCGCTGCCAGTAGAGGATGCATGTAGGTCGAGTGAATTGCATGAGTTCCAGAGGTAGGGACCTTCTAGGTTCAAGGATGATCCATACCCCCAGGTGGCTGAGGATTTGATGGAGGCAGTTACACATGTCTTCCACCTAGTGAGGATGCCTCTTGACCATATGGTAGTCCTAGATGTGAGTCTACTACATGGACCAGTAGGAATATGGTGGATATTAGTGATTCATATTCGTGAGGAGATGAATCTATCTTGGGTAGAATTTGAGCACCTCTTCAGGGAGGAGTTATTTTTAGTGATGTTAAGATCAGTGCACATACAGTAGCTCCTGCATCAGCAGTAGGGAAGTACAATAGTAGTGGAGTACTCAGTGAGATTTATGAATCTTTTTCTCTACTCCAGAGATATGGTGAAAGACCCATTCTTGAGGGTTAGGAACTTTAATCAGGGACTATTCCGGGATATTAGGGCATCCATGATATCCCTTAGCATTCTGACACATGCTAGGGACTGGAGAAAGATCTTCTAGTAGAGAGATTTCTAGCGGAGCAGACATCAGTAGTAGGAGATACCACAGGGCGTCAGGTAGTTGAATCTTTGGAATCAGGTAGCCGATAGCTGAATCAAGGATCCAAGCAGATTAGATAGTTCAGGGACAACCCTAGGGAATGGGGTTAGTGGTGCGAGACTCCCAGGGAAGAACGAGTCAGCGGAAGGACAAGATGTGTTACTCATGCGGCGGTTGGGGACATCTGGCTAGAGATTGTCTGACCCATCGTACGAATTATTAAAAGATGGTTGAGGGACCACCGAGATAGAGAAGAAGGTAGGAACATGGAAGTATTCTAGAAAACATATGTGGAAGAGGATCTGGATGAGCATCATGAGGTGGGTAGAGGTTCGAAGTACTACCACCATCACCCCCAGGTGGTCCATCATGGGCTCGGGGAGATGGTGGACAGGGATGAGGCCAACTTCAGGCAATGGAGGCTTACATCCCCAATGCTCCAGAGATTATTAAAGGTATTATTTGTTTCTTTTCCACCCTAGCTGCAGTTTTGATAGACATAGGTTTCAGTTACTCTTTTCTCACCACGACCCTTGTCCGAGACACAGAGATTCCAGTGGAACCGTTGACTTGATCCATATGCTTAAAAATTACTAAGGGAGGAGATTAAACGATCACAAACTGGTGATGATAGTTTAACCTTACTCTTGGGGATGATATTTTCAGTTGGGATCTCTTGGTGGTAGCATCGAAGCCTTATGATGTCATCCTTGGTATGGACTAGTTATCCACAATCCATATCGAGATTGATTGTTTTAGGCACACAGTGCGGTGTGTCTGTGAATATGGGAATAGGTTTTCCTTTTTCAATGAAAAAGAAACCCAAGCAGTATAGGATGGACTTTCACATAGTAGGGTGAAACCGATCACACACCAGTTGACTAGCATGACCCTCGGTGTAGTGGACGAGACAAGTCCTCAGTTTCCTTCAGTGGGGAATGAGTACGAGGATTTCTTTCCTGAGGATGTCCCTGGATCACCTCCCCATAGAGAGTTTGACTTCTACATTAATCTATACCCTGGGAAAACACTGATATCTACACATGAAAATCGGATGACGCCCATGTAGCTTTGTGAGTTGAGGGTACAACTGGAGGAATTATAGAGGAAGGGCTTCATGAGACCCAATGTTTCACCTTGGGAGGCCCTAGTTTTGATTTCCAAGAAGGAATACGGGATCTTGAGATTATGTGTGGACTTATGGTACCTAAACCAGGTTATAGTGAAGAATAAGTATCCACTTTAGAGTATTTATGACCTATTCGATCAGTTGAAGGGAGCGAGGTGGTTCTCTAAGATAAACCTTAGATTTGGCTATCACCAGCTTTGTATAAGGGATGATGACATCCCAAAGATAGCCTTCTGATGTTAGTACAACCACTATGAGTACTTAGTGATGCTGTTTGACATGATGAATTCCTTGATAGTGTTCATGGGACTCATGAATATGATCTTCTAGCCTCAGTTAGACCGGTTCATCATGGTTTTCATTCATGAAATCCTAGTGTACTCAATGTCCAAGGAGGAGCATGCGATGCACTTGAGGATGGTCCTAGACACACTCAAAGAGCACCCAATTTATGGGAATATCTCGAAGTTTTAGTTTTGGATTTAGGAGGTCCACTTTCTAGGGCACGTCATTTCAGAGGCTAGAGTGTCAGTAGATCTGGAGAAGATAGAGGCAGTGCTTGCTTGGGAGACACCCAAGAATGTAACTGAGGTTTGGAGTTTCCTTGGGTTGGCTGGGTACTATCAAAGGTTTGTACCTAAATTTTCCAGAGTATCAACATCCTTGACTTCTATGATATGAAAGGGAAAACCTTTCATGTGGATGAAGAAGTTCCATGAGAGTTTTCAGCAGCCGAGGGAAATATTGATGAGCACTCCCATCCTAAGATTACCAGAGGAGGGTGTTGAGTATATGGTGTTTTGTGATGCATCAAGTACTAGGCTTGGTTATTTCCTAATGCATCGGAAAGTAGTGATTGCCTATAGTTCATGACAGTTGAGGAAGCATGAGAAAAACTACACGAACCATGATCTGGAGTTGGTAGAGGTAGTCTTCACATTGAAAATGTGGTGAAACCACCTGATGGGTGAGTAGTTTACCATCTACTATGACTAAAAGAGTCTCAAGTATATCTTCTCTCAAAAGGATTTGAACTTGATATTGAGGAGTTGTCTTGAGTTCCTCCAGGGATATGACTTCAAGATAGTCTATACTTCTGGGAAGGGAAATGTGATGGCAGATGCTCTCAACCAGAGATCAATTTCACATTTACTGAATGAGGCATCAGATCAGTTAGAACCATTATAGATATCCTTTGTGGATAGATATGAAGCAACTTATCTCCAGTCAATGGTAGTTACCCATCCAATCTTACAGTGAGTTAGGGAGGCACAACTCAGAGATACCAACTGTGAGACTTTGCATGCTCATATTTCCATAGGGTATGCCCCTGATAGATATTCGAAAGGTGGGGAGAATGTAATTATATTAAGAGGACACATAGTAGTTCTAGTGATGTTGTGGGAGGAGGTCTTGAGGAAGTTCCATAATTCCCCTTTGGAACTACATACAGGAGTGGAAAAGATGTATCAGAACCTCTGACGTCAGTTCTGGTGGCTAGGTATGAAGAAGGCAGTGGTAAAGTTCTTTTCTAGATTCCTCTCTTGCCAACAAGTGAAGACTGAGCACCAGGTTCTAGTGGTATTTACCCGACCAATTGAGGGTCTATAGTGGAGGTGTAATGGGATATCGATGGACTTTGTGACAGGTTTACCACACACATACAGGAAAAATGATACCATTTGGGTGATCATTGACCAACTCACCAAATTAGACCACTTCCTACCAATCAGTGAGTAGAGTTCTGGAGAGATCTTGAGATTCCTCTACATGCAGGAGATAGTTCGTCTTCACAGAGTTCCATCAATGATCATCTAAGATCATGGTGCTCATTTAATATCCTAATTGTGTAAGGTATTGCATGATGTTTTTGGGAGTCATTTGTGCTTGATCATGGTGTTTCATATCTAGAAGGATGTTCAGATAGAGAGGACCATCCAGGTTCTAGAGTACATGTTATGTGCTTTCATCCTAGAATTTGGCTGCAGTTGAGAGGACCACCTAACTATGGTGGAGTTTGCGTATAACAATAGCTACCACTCCACCATTAGTATGGAACTGTTTGAGGCCTTGTACGGATGACCATGCAGGTCACCACTGTGCTGGAAAGACCTAGGAGAGTCAACACTCATGGGTCTAGAGTTGGTATAGGTTACCACTGAGAAGGTGTATATCATCCAGGAGCAGATGAGGAATGAAAAAATCTAACATACGTCATATGTGGATAGGAGGTGGAGGCCTATAGAGTTCGAGGAGGGAGATCATGTGTTCCATCGAGTCTCACCTCGACGGGGATTGCAAATATTTGGATGGGGTGACAAGTTATCTCTAAGATAGATCAGCCCTTTTCAGACTCTGAGTAGATTTTTCAAGGTGGTATACCACCTAGCTTTACCCCCGTAGTTGCACCAGGTGCATGATGTCTTCCATGTGTTGCAGCTGAGGAGGTACATGCATGATCCATCGCACGTTATTGACTAGGGGAGATAGAAATTGATGATGGGGTGAATTTTTCAGAGTACCTAGTAGAGATCTAGGATCTACAGGAGTAAATCCTTCGTGGGAAGTTGATTCCTCTAGTGTGCATTCGATGGAAGCATGAGAATCTCTAGAAGAGAACTTGGGAGAAGGAGGCTCAAATTTGTACCCAGTACCCCAATCTTTTTGAGTAGCCTTTGTTTTGGATTTTAGGGATGTAAAGACATAACATGGGGAGAATGAAATGACTCATATTTTATTCAATTTTATTTTCATAAATTAATTGGGAAAATTCTGAGACCATGTGCTAAGACGGCGTGAAATTATGAGGCCCAGTGTGCCCAGAATGATACGGTGAAAAATGTTAATTTTTTTAATAAAGTGCATGGGAGTATTCTTCTTTAAATGGGAATAAATTCTAAATGGGTTCTCATATCAGAAATCTTAGGGCACCATTGCATTCATAGAATCAAATTTATCTTAAGCGGTACCTAACATTGACCGGTGCAGGTCGATTGTGAAAGTTGGAAATTGGATGTAACTTTCATTAAAATATTTTATTTGACTCTGCATTGGTTTCTTTTAAATTAAGGCCTATTTTATAGAATCTAGGGTTATCACCATAACCCTATAAATCCTTCTAATTCAAGCAGATGAAATCCTCTCTGATGAATGATGAAGAATGCTGACAGATTAAGGATCGATGGCGACACAGAACCCCATTCTTTGTCAATGACTGACCCAACCTCAAGGTAGGGTGTCAATATCTTCATGATTTCTTTTCCCATTCTTATAATAAAATAAAAAATGTGGAATAACCCATGAACAGGTTGATCCATGGTTTGATCGTTCTTGAGGGAAGGATAATTATTATGGGATTAAAGGGAATAGATCTTGGTGATTATTCTACTATTTGTTTCTTTGGGATTATGCTAATAAGAACGGATCAAGGCCAACATGAACAAGGCCAAGATCTATTATTCGGGTTTTCTATGTGATCCTTCTATCCCCGTTCTTGGAGTTTCTCACTGTTGGGCCCTCATGGTCACAATGAAATTTTACGAGAGGCTCCGAATGAGATCAAACCCCCATAGTGATTTAAAGGAGGATCAAGGACTAGGGAAGTGAAGGTTACGATATGAGGATTGTGAAAGTGGCTCCCTTTTGAAAAAAAGATCCCCAAAGTAGTGGAGACAACCTACAGAACCTGGGACACCGGTGGATGGTGCCGTAGCGGCGCATGGCGGTGCCTGGTGGTACGCGGAGGCCACCATGTGTGGGTGCGGAGGAGGATGGAAGTCACCCTGGTGGCTACCACATAGGGCCCATGATGGAGGAAGCCATGGGCGGAAATTAGAGGGTCACGACAGGAGGCCATGGTGGAGTAGGAAGGTGGCTCAAAGCTGCATCAGAGGAGGGACCCACAACAGATATGTGGGTGCAAGAGGGGAAGGTGGTCCAACCACATGAAATGCATTCTAGTGCCAAGTTGACCGGATAGATGTGGCCAGGGAGGGCTGCGTCTAATGTGTACACACCAGCCTGCATGCAACTGGATGAACTGAGGAAGCTAGGATTCTCCAGAAGCCCAACGGGATGATATAGTTCAGGTCAGGTGGAACCGAGTCAAGCCGGGTCAGGTTGTCCAGACCGGGTCGGGTCGGGTCAGGTCCGACGGGTCGGATCATACCCGGACTACACCCGGGTCAAATTTTTTCAGAAATATGGCCGTAACTTTCAAACTGTGTATCTTTTTGACAAGTTATCTACGATATTGGGACCCTTGAGATGATGTGGGACTTTTGGGATACTCTAGATTAGTTTTTGTGGAATTTTTCCTGTGGCATATTAGCTTGAAGAGTAGGTCCTCCCAGAACAAATGTACTACGAATGGAATTCCTGTGGCTGACTGTGACTTACTGACTACATGACTTGGGGGCTGTATAACCCATTGATGGTTTGTGAATTGACATTGATTCTCTTTGCGACAACATTGATTCTCCATGCTCCATAAACACTTTGTGTTCTGACATCAATGCTCCATGCACTGACACTGATTCTTTGTGTTCCATCGACACTCCTTGCACTGACATCAATGATCCATACACCGACACTGATGCTCCTTATGCTATTGACACTCCATGCACTGACATCGACACTCCATGTGACAATATTTATGATCTGTGCACCATCAATGCTCTGTGTGCTGAAATCGATGCTTCATGTGCCAACACTGACACTTCATGCACCATCAACGCTCTGTGCACTGATATCAACACTCCATGCACTGAAACCGATGCTCTGTGCACCATCGACGCTTCGTGTGCTGGCATTGAAATTGGGAGTTTTGTGGACTAAAACTAATAATCCCTATCTCTGTGATTTTTTACTTATACCTATGTGAGATGACTATATTGACTGTACTTCACGTGTTTTCCTTTATGGTATACTTGGTGCACTTCTTAGTTCTTTCCATTGTGGTATATACTTGGTGTATTTCTTAGTGGTTTCCTTTGTAGTTTCAAGATGTCCTACTGAGTATTATTTTACTCACCCCTGCACGGGATATGCCTGCACGTGTCATGTCTTGTGAAGATGATCGATGCTTTGATGGAGTCCTTGGTGGACCAGGGCTAGGTGGTGCTTAGAGAGAGGCCTAATAGATGAGGTGTGCTTCAACAACTTCTGATAGCTGTTTTTGTACCTACCCTTTAGGTATGATTTTCTGAAGACAAATTTCAGGAGCTTGTACTTTACCTTTTGGTTGGGATTTTATTCGGGCCCCTTTTACCTTCTAGTTTTTTATTGTTACTATGTTTGGGTATTTTAGTGGTTTGAATTCATTTTTACTAAGTGTTTTTTGTTCATCATATTTTCTTGTAGATGTGTGCGTGTGTATAGGTACTTAGGAAAATGCCTCCCATTTGTGGGATATTCCTACTCAGTGCTAGTCACCAGCCCCTCCCTATGGGATGCGGGCTTGGGGTAGTCATGAAATAGGCCCCAGGCGCACGAGTTGTGACAATATTTGAGAAATTTTAACCAAGGAGTGGTACAAGAGAAATTATCTGTGAATATGAGCAAGACATACATACCCTATCCCACTATTTATAGACTAGGGTTTTTAAGTATTCTTAAAGGAAAAAAGGCACTTGGTTTGGATGTAATATAATATGGAAATATAGGGTGATATTTAAACCATAGATACATTGATTCAAACATAATTCAAGTTATAGTTACAATTGAGACACTCGATCATCGCTGTCATCATGCCAAATTCTTCACCACTAGATAAGTTAACGCTTTGGAAGATAAAATATGGGATTATAGTATTGATTTTGGTGACCATGATCACCATATCAAGGCATTTCAATGTAATTTTGTAAGCACATTTTTTTCTTGAAAATAAGGTTAGGGGCCTCTACATAAGTCCTAGGAAAGGAATCTAGAATGAAAAAATGATGACGCATTGGTTAGTTTTTTGTTTAGATGTATAATAATTCATGTTCATGACTTGTCTGGTGGGATGGTTTGATCTGTTAAAACTTGGATCATTAGTAAATTGGTTTATTTTTAAATGAAATAAATTCCAAGTAATTTATGTCATATGTATTGGATGAATTTTCCCATATTTAATATAATTTTTTGTCCACTTAGTTATTTTCTTCAAGAATTTAAGTGTGAGAGTTTTCCATAAAAAAAACATTGCTCGTTTTTTCAAATTTCTTATTATAGGCTATAAGTGTTGCAAATAACTCTTTCAAAATAATGTATCTCAAATTCTATTTAGTAATATGGTATAATTGATAAAAATAAATATAAACATTCAACTTCAACTGCTCCAATTTCTCAGGCATTTAATTTCACTTGCCACTAATATGAAAATCAATTGGAAAACAAGTTCAATTTTTTGAAAAAATTACATGTAACTCTGCACATTAACAATTATTAGAATAATAAGGTCCAAGGATATCATGGAAACAAACATTTAAATTATTTTAAAAGAAAAAATGTAAATACTTACACATTATAGTTTGACTGCATATTCCTTCTTATAGTGAGCTTTTGAGTTCCAAAATAAAAAAACATGAGCCTTAAAAATTCAGAAATAAAACCATGTTAATGCTATAAAAATACAAGTAATAACATTTAATTTTTTTTAATACACATAAAATCAGAAAAAAAATATAACTTTATATGGTTCTTTCTAAGAAATAATTTTATATTTTCATAAGTTTTTAAAAGAATGCTCTCTATGGATGAAACATCCAAAAGCATAACCAAATCACCTGCAATATAGTATATTAATTTATATTTGTTATCCTACAAACACATGACTCGTATTGACCAATATATAGTGTGGATATGGAAATAGTAATGAAAATGGTGAAATAAAGTATGATAGTAGGTCATCTATAAAATTATCTATCCATCTGGCTATATTTTTAGCACCATTTGGATAATATAAATGAAAAAGGGTTAATAAACTAAAAAAGTAGAACATCCTGATATAAAATTAGATGAAGTAGAGTGTGTGATAAACCCAATGACATTGCTTCTTTCATCCTTTGGTTCAACACTATATTTTTGTGACAAGTGAATAAAATGGAAAAGTATACAAATAGAATTAGTGCTTAAAAGTATGGAGGTCCAACTCAAATAACCTAAGTGGATCTGGAGAATCATGAAATTAAAATAAAAAATCACTAGGAAAAAGAAAATTCATTTGAATTTCAATGAAACCCTGACTTCTTTTCAATTCAAACACCAGAATCCCATGATTTCAAAGGACTAAAACTTAAAGTAAAAAAATTGAATACCTGATAAGTGGCTCAATCACTAACTGATGTAATGAAAAATGGGTTTATATCTGGTTAATCTCGATACCTAATGTTTTTAGTTTAAAGTGTAAAAAATAAATTGATCATCGATAGACATGGGGTGTAGGAGATCTTGAAGAATTGATGGGGGTGTTGTTATGGGTGTGAGCAATAACGATAAACCGTTTCTTTCAGTGCAGGCATAGATCATCGGTCTAGGGGTGGTGATGGAAGGAGAAAATGATAGGGGAGAGGGGAGGTGTAGGTTAAGTTCAAGGGTTAAGGGAATGTGTTCATTTCTTTATTGGATCTATTATTGAATTTTATTTATTTATTTAATTCCATTATTTTGAAATGTATTTAAAATATAATTTTAATCATATTTCAAATATAATATATGTTGGATCAAATTTGAAATTTATTCAAAATATTGATAATATTTCCTTTTTAATAACAAAATAATTTTATGCGATTAAGTTAGAATTTAGTCTTATAATAATTTTTATTTTTGTTAATAACAATATACTTTTTTTTAACAAATGGTTAAATAATAGTTTATTTTTTTTCAAATTATTATTTTTATTGAATAAATAATGGCTACAAATTTGTATGTTGAAGAAAATCATTAGTAACAATGATTAATAATTACAAATTTATTTGTTGGTAAATTTTTTTTGGTATTAATATGATAAAGTAACAAATTTAATTATTGGTAAAGTTTTTGTTGGTATTAAACAATTAATACCAACATGTATTTGTTTTGGTAAAAATAAATGTTGGTATTTAAATTTAATATCAACAAAACTTAATATATGTTGGAATTACTCATTTTTACCAACATATATAATATCTTTCACTGAATTTATATTGGTAAAATTCATTTTTATTATAGTGACCTACAACCATAGTTTTGTAAAATTGTGGTTGTATAAAGAACCTATGGCCATCATTACCCAAAACTACGACTATAGGTCCTGAGCCACGTTGGCTTTCCCACCTTTTTAATGTTTAATAATTAAATTTGTAAATATTTATATATAAATATATAAATACATATACATGCATATATATATATAGAGAGAGTCACATGTTAGTTGTAAAGTCATATGTAGGATTCACAAGAGGTCTTGGGTTATTTTTATTTTTCCAAAGCTATTGCCATGGTTTGAAAATTGTGGCAATAGCCTTTGTCCAAACACCATAGTTTTAAAATGTGGTCATAGACTGGACACCTATTACAATAACCTATATATCCAAAGTTTCAAAAATTGTGTTCATAGACTAGGACCACAGTTTTGTCTCCTATTACCACCGTTTTTAACTATGGCAATAGGCTAAATTCCAAGTTTTGTTTACCCATCACAAAAGTCCATTTTTAAAATTTAATTCTGATTTTAAACAATTAAGACCATTTATAAAAATGCTCTTAAAATTTCAAAATCTTAAACCTTTTCTTGAAAACCACATTAAAATCCAAAATCCTTTGTTAAAATTTGGTCAAAAATCAATTGACCAACAACACACAACATAAATCCAACCAAGAAGGGGCTAGTGACCATGAATGAATTAACTACATGGCTCGGTGGACTATTTTTCAACTGAACAAACATTTATGAGAGTAACACAAAACCATATATGCAGGCTCCACATGGGTTACCAATCTATTTGAGCTTATTATACACCACCAGATCAACTCCCATTTTATCCCCAAAATAGAAGCTCAATATAAAAATCCAAACATTCCCTAGTGACTCAAGGATCCAAATGGAAAAGTGTTCATGATTCTCTTCCCACATGTACCTTCTGAGTCCTGATAATCCTATCTCCAATCCACCTGACATACCAAATAACAAGGGTTACTTACGAGATATCCTAGGTTCCTATAGGGAAAATAACATGACTCCTCCTTTGATACCATTTTCTTATGAACCAACCCGAGTCATCCCTCTCTTGGATGATGAAATTGGTCCTCGATAAATATTGAAGGGTGTTATCAATCCCACAGAATGGAACAAGTACCTGGGCATCAAATAATTTCTCCTTGGGAATTATTTTCCCATAAAAATTAATAAAATAAATAACATAAAATAAATAAATTCCTGTATGACCTGTCTATACATTGAATGTACACACTTGAGAAAAATAAACAAGTACAAACCTAATATCAAAAACTAAGAAAGTAGAAAAACAACAAAGAGAACCAAAAACCACCCTCTCCCTTCAAACATCCTCTCCTATAGAGAAAATATTCCCACCTCCAATATATTTTCTTCATCCACTAGCAAATATTTCTACCCTCAGTCTATAAATAGCAGTAAAAGCCTAAGTACACAAAGAAATAGAAAAAAATGAAATAATAACAAAAATATAAACATACATATCTCCACATGATTATAAAAGTCACCACCTAACACAAATAACTATGACACCCCATGGGAAGAGTATATAAGATAAAAAACTTCAATGAAAAATAGATAAAGATATAGGAATGAGCATAAAAATAGCTAGTAGGACTTCCAAAATAGAAACCAATCCCTATGCCTTAACTTTAAAGATAAAACTATTTTATTCTTGTTTGAAAATATAAATATATAAAATTAGGATTTTCTATTTCCTTTAAAAACAATTAACATGCTATTTCTTTAGAAAACCATTTCCTATTTCATTTTCAAAATAGTTCCCAAAGAATGAGAGACTTTCCGATAAACCATGTATAAAAAAGAATGAGCTAATAAAGTTAGAGTTTCAGTGAGAAATCATGATAATAAAAAAACATATCATCAAATTATACAATAAAAATGAAATTAAAACATTCTTTTCATCATTTGAAAAATTAAAAGGAAACTAAGAAAAATAGTATTTTAAAATAATACCTTGGAAATAGGAGTAAAGGAGAGCAAGAACCGTGGGAAATTCCTAAGTATCTTGGTTAGTTGGTGTTCTAGGACTATCATACCCTTAGTGATAAAACTATAATATTAAATACCCCCATGAATGATCCAATAGAGAGGATGAATCCAAATTTCTAATGGTTCCCACAGTGTCATCATGTTGTTTAGTTAGTGTTTTAGTGTAATACTACTAGGGAGACCAGGTCGAAGCCCTACCGATTCGCCCAATGTACTAGTCCTTAGTCCACCCACCTAGGTACCCAATATTCTCATGAAAAAAATAAATAATGTAGGTTTAGTATAAAAACAAAGTTTCAATCACACAATAATTCAAAACAATCATTCAACAACACATCATCTCCCCACACTACCAATGTGAATCCCCTTTCCCTTAAAATCATACCAGTATGCCAAACATATCATAATTGAGTCCAAAAAATAAATAAAAGTTTGGGATACCATTAGAGTGCATCTCACTTTTCCAAATTCTTTATAAATTTACAACTATGCATTATATTTTTAGAAATAAACATTTATTATTTGGAAAACCACTTTTTATTCCATAACTTCCAAGTTACAGAATCATTCTTCACAAATAAACATATATACACCTTAATATATATATATAACAACCCCTTGATCTGATGTACATGTTACCATCACCATGAGTTAATATGTACAAATGAGGTGCCTATATATGTATATAAATGTGTAAATATGAATAAGCCACATTTAATACATCAAAGGATTATAAATCACCTAGAGAGTCTTTAGGAAACCAAAACATATCCATGGGATTTTATGGAAAACTGGTGAAATGACCAAAACATACTTAGGAACTTCCAATTTATATGATAAACAACATTTATAAACCAAATCAAACATCTAGGAGATATCATATTCCAAAACAAGATTGAAAACATGTTTTTATAAGAAAAGTTCAAAGTGAAAATACGAGGCAAGTGTATAAAACATGAAATAAACCAACTAATTTCACCAAAAAACTTTTAAAAAAATTAATTATTAAATAAAATAATAAAAACATCTATTTAAATAATCATTAAATTGTGAATTTTAATTTAAAGTCTTGGATATAGGGAAACCTACCTCAAACCAAAGAGAAACACATTACCTTGATGTGTGTGACCCGACATCATCTCAATTAGGTTTGAGGAAGCCCACAAGATGAGAGAAAACCCTAGGTGAAAAATAATATACAAAAATAAGATCATTAAAATACCCTAGGGTTAGGACAACCTCACACCACAATAAGGAAAGGGAGAAAGAGGAAGAAGTAGGCGTTAGAGGAGAGGAGAGACTCACCTGAGATGACCGCACAAGTAATCAAGGAAAGGATTGGATGAAAATGGAGAAAGGGAGAGGAGGTGGTGCACACAACCAAGATATAGGGATGATGGGATGGTTTATGATTCAAAAAATGGAAGGGGAGGAGTCCCTTTTGGGGTTTTAAAAAAAATTAATGAAAAAATTGGATTTTTGAAATTTTTTGACACCTACACACTGTACACTATTTGGGTGCACAATTGGCCAAACGTGTGCCAACCATAAACCTCCTTAGAAAGCCTAGAAACCTTACATGAGTAGGGTGTACAATTAAAGAAACCATGCACTAACCATGAAGTCAGATCTATAAAAGTTACAAACACCCTCACACGGTCTGCACACAGTTTCTACTAATCGTGCGCCCACTGTGCGACTATGTTGAAAACCCCCAAATTTAAAATTTAAAATTGGTTTGGATTAAAATTAAAAAATTAGGATACATATAATTAAATTATTAAAAATAATTAATAAGTAAAGGTTAGGGTGTGAAAACTTGCGTAACATCCCTCTCTCTAATAATGTAAGGACCTGTGTGTCCACATAAAAATGTTATGTATCTCAAACCCCTAAACCCCCTCACCTGCATGTGAGTAACATTGTAATAAAAGGGCATTTGAAAATTGGTGTTTTTGTTTGATTCTCATTTTTACACCATTATTGAAAGAAGACTGGTGGTTTCTGAAATCTGTGATAGTAGTCTCTAGAAGCCCCATAGGTTTTAGTTGGTTTATAAAATATTGATAAAAGCAATCTTTAGAAAAATTCACAAGATCAAGTAACATTTATTTAATCATAAATAATTAAAATATGTTAAACATTTGATGATGTAATATAAATATATATAATGATTTATTAAATTCCCTTTCTTGGTAATCATGTATACATCAATATACTTTAGTAGTGAGGTAATTTGTATTGATCGGGGTTTTAACTATAGTTTTTCTCCTACAAGAGTAGTAAATCTTCATGAATTTATGATTATAAAAAGATATATATATATATATTTATTATTTATTATATATAGTTATAGTCAAAGTTAAAATATATATAACATAATAGGTATCCAAAAAAACTTGTTGATAGTATTGTGTGATGATTGATATTGAGATGATCAGCTAATGTATGATTGAAATTGTATGTTGTATTTTTTTGTATGTGGTTATATAATTTGTAATGATTGTATTTTTTTTCTTGTAGGTGACCTGTGTTTAATCTCTCTTTATAAGAATGTAAGTATTGTCATATCCATGTAAAAATTCTATGTATCCCAAACCCTAGTCCCTCTCACTCGCATGTGAGTAACATTGTAATAAAAAGGCATTCAACAAGAGGTGGTGTTTTTCGATGCTATATTTTTACACCATGACTAAAATAAGACTAGTGGTTGTTGAAATAAGAGATAATAGAGGCTCCAAAATCTCCCCCAATTTTTTTTGTTGGTTTATCAAATAATGATAAACCAATCCATAGAAAAAGTCTCAAGATAAAGTTACAATTATTTAATCACAATGAATTAAAACATGTTAAACATTTAATGATGTAATATAAATATATATAACATTTTATTAAATTTTCTTTCTAGGTAATCTTGTTTGTGTAAATATACTATAATGGTGAGGTGATTTATACCAATATAAGTTTTAGCTACAGCTTTCCACCTGAAAGAGTGGAAAATCTTCATGAATGCATGACAATGGATGAAGTTTGTAGGAAGATTCGTGGTCACTTCAAATTGAGGAATGATAAATTAATTTACTTCAATTAAATATTGAAATCTACAAAATTTTGATCATATATGGAACATTGTGTATCCTATACTCAATGATAAGGATTGGGTAGATGCATTGTTATTGTTTAGGAAAAAATGAAGCACTGTTTTAATGGAATTATATGTGGCTATATCTATTATTGATGAGGTACGACCTAATAATACTACAAAACCATATTATGGGTAATCTTTTGAAGTCAGTCCTTCTCAAAATTCTCATTCATTATCTTCTCATATGACTCTATTAATAGAAAAAATTATGAAGATGATGATAATAATATGGAAAGAACTGTAGGGGACATCCCCATAAATACTAAAAATTTAATGAATGGGTATTTATCTGATGAGTAAATATATTATAATTCAATATGAGATGATGTAGGTGAGGATTATGTGAGAAATTAACCTTTTTAGGTTCCTTTGATAGATATGAAATAACCAGTGGGTGGTAATAATCATACATTATCAATTTCCTTAGTTGAGGGAATGTCGCATGCACAAAATTTTGATTGGGGTGTTATTACACCAACCACTGAATTCCATCACATTATAGGTAACACATGAAAAACTGATAACACCATATATGTTGTATGGGAGTTTGAAACTAAAAGTGTATTGAAAAATGTGGTAGCAATACCACACAGAGTGACAATTTTCATTTGTAGTTGATGAGTCCAAAAAGGAAAAATACCTTATTTAGTGTAAAAAATACGAGCTAGAATGTATATTTTGAATACGAGAAATATATGATACTTTTTTTCATGTTGGACGATAAATAAGTTGGAAGTCCCACATACTTGTGTACATTAAATCCTATCATAGGATCACTCTTCGCTTGATGTAGAGTTTATATCAACTATTATTATTGATATGATATGAATGTGCTAGGATATTCTCATGTACCTTATCTAGGAATGAATACAACAGTTATTCAAATATAAGATATCCTATGGAAAATCTTGGAATGTGAAATAAAAGGTGATTGTGAAAGTCTATGGGTGATTGGGATAAATCCTATGAAATTTTTTCTTAGCTAATGGGATTTTTTTCTCTCAAAAAACAGGTTAATTATTATCTAGACACCATTGGTTATGTCTCCCTAGATCATTGAGTTGATCAAACAAAGTTGATGTTCCATAGGATATTTTGGGAATCCTAGCCATGCATCACTGCTTTTCCTTATTTTATATAATTCATTCAAGTCTCTAAAAATTTTATTTATGGTAAGTATAAAGGGGTTATAATTATTAATTCCACACATGATTCTAATCATGATTCTATCCCACTTTCATTTTCTATTGTTGGAAATAATAATTTTGAATCATGGAGTTGGTTTTTGTCTTGTATACACATTCATGTTACAAAAATACAAGGAGTGTGTCTAATATTCGATCACCATTGATAGATTATAAACATTGTTACCAGTGATAGAGTTTTATGGAAAGAACTAAATTCTTATCATAGATATTTAATTACAAATATTTTTATTAATGTTCATAAGCATTTAAAATATGAATTAATAAAGAATGTGATCATCAAGTTGGGTATGTTTTCTTAAACTTATATTTTTTGGAAAAAAATTAACATCCTTTTAAATACATTATTTTCTTATAGTTTTCGCATATAATCCCCAACAAGGAAAGTTTTATTAGTGACTTAAATAAATTAAAAGGGATAATCAATATGTATATTATTATATGATGTAGATTTCGAATAAGAAATGGTCATTAGCATATGATAGTGGCAGAAGATATGTCCACATGACCACTAATATTGTGGAGTGCGCATAAATGGGGTCTTAAAGGGTGTTTATAAACTACCAATCATAGGGTAAGTATATGTTATATTTTATAAATGTGTGGAGTAATTTATTGAATAGTCCTAGTAGGCCTATCAGAGGATGCAATATGGAATGTGGGTTGGTTAAAACTTCCAAGGAGAAATTGATAAGATACTGTAGGATGCATCATCATTTTGTGTTTGAAGATTTGACCAGGTAGGGAGATGCTTTTAGGTAATAGAGTGTCACAACCCACCCACAGGAAAAAATGGTTGAGTTCTAGTGGTCTTACTAGAAATAAGGTACTATGATTTCAGTACTTTCCAGGCATTTAGATATCTCTATTCACTTGTCTTTGTAGCTTGTGAATCAGTGAATTTATCATGGGAACCCTATGTTGACTTGGTATATCATGTGAGCACCATAGTTGACTCTTATAGTGCACCTTGGATGCCTATTGGAGATTTTCATACATTTACCTTACCTGCTAATCAACTGAATGTGGTCCCTAATATTACTAGGTTTTTCCCTCAGGGATGACCAAAGTCTACTCATATCATAAATGGAATAGATTTTCCTCAATAATGAGGAGTGGTAATATGATGAAACATTTTTCACATAAAATGGAATACTCATAAAAAATGTCCCAAAGTGGTAGAAAGGGGATCCACTTTAAAACATCATTAATCGAGTTTATATATTTTATCATTATTGTATAATTTTTTTTCATATACAGACCCTTTAATTTATGGGTTATTTCATTTCTA
The DNA here is from genome assembly GCA_963277665.1 of Viscum album. NCBI lineage: Eukaryota > Viridiplantae > Streptophyta > Magnoliopsida > Santalales > Viscaceae > Viscum > Viscum album. Next base: position 2,000,260,279 of record OY728151.1, read on the forward strand.
TCTTGTTTTATTTCTATATTGTTTCATTTCTTTTTTGAATCATAGATATTTTTATGATATTTCAACTATTAAGAAATTAAATACATAGATTTTATTCATGTCGTTATAGCTTGTGCATTAGTGAACTTATTATGGGAACCCTATATTGACCTGCTATATTATGTGAGCACTCTAGTTGACCATTACAGTGCACCTTGGACGTTTTTAGTGATTTTCATACTTTTACCTTGCCTATTGATTATCCAAATATGGTCCCTAATATTACCAGGTTTCACCCTCAGGGATGACCAAAGTATATTCATATAAAAAATGAGATGGATTAGCCTCTAGAATGGGGAGTGGAACTATGATGTATCACTTTAACATATAAGGTAACACTAATAAAAAATATCCCAAATTTCCAGGAAGGAGCTCTACTCCACAACATCGTTGATCGAGTTTATGTATTTTATCATTATAGTGTATTTTTTTTGATATTCATACTTTTAATTTATGGATTATTTCATTTATAGCTTATTTAATTTATGGTTTGAATAAAAAATAATTTTATGATATTTCAACTATTAAGAAATTTAACACACAATGGAAATGAATAAAAAGAGCTTCATACTCTAAAAAAATTGACTTATAATTTTTACTTGAAATAACATGAAGAAACCACACAAAGATTTTCTAAAAGGTTTATTTTTTTTGAGAAAATAGAGTATCATGGATTCTTTAAAACAAAGTGTTATCATAGATAATATCTACTTCTCTTCTGACATGGTTGGTTGAATATATCATATATTCACTTATACTATGCCTGATTTTCTTCATGGTCAATATATCAGTCATACAATCACTTCAATACTTAGAACATTTTTCATAATTCTCTAGAAAATAACTCACTTTCATATATACACAAAATTATTTATAAATAAATTAAACATGATTGGAGATCATTAAAATAATAAATTTTTTGACTAAGCCAACAACATCAATCACATCTATTTTTTGCCTCATTTTTCATCATAATGCTAAATTATGAATGATAATTGTCTACCTCAATTTTATTATCATATTTGGTATAATTTTTTTTAATTTTTTTTATTAAATTAACCATAAAGTAATGATGATATCAAATGTAGATATAGTGGACCATCAATTTTTCACATTCTAGGACAAACAAGTTTCACATCTAGTCATAGAGGGATGTTAGGTTCCTACTGTGAACATACAAATTTCACATCATTTCCATAATGTTTCACTACCTCCTTATATTTTCCCTCATATTCTCTATGTAAGGTTCTATAATGTAGCGATGTGTGAATTCAACTTTATTGATCATCAACTCATTATTGACCTAGTAGAGATATAGAGGCGAGGGACACATACATTTCATTTTACAAATGGAGAGATAATTATTACTCTTGAGGATGTGTCCATTATACTGGGACTCCCCATAGAGGGTGTTTCCATGATAGGTAGAGTTGGTGTGAATTAGTTTTATTTAGTTCATAGACTACTAGGCATTGTGGTCTGAGATGATTGAAGGTCCATCGTCAGGATTCGATTACACATGACATGGATAGAAAACCACTTCACTCATCTAGTCAAATATACTAATGAGATCACCATGAATAGATTTTCACATGAATAAATTCTAAGAATTATTGGATACGCAATCTCAATAGTTTATTCCACTAAATTTTCACACTTTATGTATTTACTATTACTTGAGGACTTGGTCCAAACATGAAAGTATAGTTTGGGTTCTTCATGTATTTATTATACATACAGATCTATGAAACACATGTTTCATTGATAATATGATGATTATAGGATGTGTTATTCTTATTTAGATGTGGATATGGGAGTGCATCTCTCGCTTAGCTCCACATGCCCACATTCTATTGCCTGTAGATATTTTATGGGAGTCCTCATGTGGATGATGATATGTTTTTACTTCCTTGTTATATGAAAATGAAATTTATAAATTTATATTATGAAATCATAAGTATAAAAATGTCATCTACAGGTGGAGTTAGGCCCATCAATATTCAGATACCATTAGACATGATGTTCATGCTTACAGTCTTATGATGGGAAGTCTTTGACTGAATGACTTATACGATTATTAATTATATAGTTAAATTATTATTGTTCATTATACATTACTTAATTTATTCATCACTAATTCATTATTTTTACATTTCAGGTTTCATGGATGTAATATATTAATCCTCTCATCTAGAGTCTCCTACCTTACTGTACGATGATTCTTGTTGTCAGATCATGCACAATACCTATGATTTATTTTCATGTTATTGAGTGGCATCATGTTGATAGAGTTATGAGTTAGTTTGGATTCTATCAGCCTATAACATTCTTGACCCAGGATCCACTAAATCGATGCCCCAATATGGGTTGCCACATGATCTCAAGCGCACCTCCCAATAAACCAGAGGTTTCTGACCATCAGCGAGGGTCCAATAAATCACATGGGGAGACTATACCCTCTTTTCCAGAGTAATAATTTAACAACTGGGCCCTGGTGACAGCACAAACACCCCGCCATTACATGGCCGTCGGGTCCTGGCCCGCCAGGTACCACTATTTGCCGCACAGACACGTGGTCCCCACCCATGGGTCCACCCACATACCTGAATGGGTCATCTGACTAATGAAATTTCTCACAGGCCAACACATGTCCTTTCTGGTGTGCTTTTGACCTCACTCACACACACCCTGAGAAACTTCCCAGAAGGTCACCCATCCTGATCACTACTCCAATCCAAGCACACTTAACTTTAGAGTTCTAATTAGGAAGGCTCCCAAAAAGAAAGGTGCACTTTGTTGACATGAGTCATATCATTTAGCCATTTAACCCTTTATCATTCAGGGGTGTTACAATCACCCCCCCTTTAGAGCACAACGTCCTCATTGTGGGCCCTACATCTCTACCCAGGTAGTGCACTAAACTTAAGGCTGGGTACCACCTCTGATACCAAATGTAACAACTGGGCCCCGATGATAGCACAGACACTCCGCCTTAACATGGTCATCAGGTCCTGGCCCACCAGGTACCACCAATTGCCCCGTAGACACGTGGTCCCCACCCGAGGGTCCACCCACATGCCTGAACGGGTCATCTGACTAATGATTGTCCCCACAAGCCAACACATGTCCCTTTTAGGTTGCTTTGTCCTCACACACACACACCCTGAGAAACTTCCCAGAAGGTCACCCATCCTGATCACTACTTCAGGCCAAGCACGCTTAACTATGAAGTTCTAATGAGGCATGTTCCTGAAAAGGAAGGTGCACCTTGTTGACACGAGTCATATCATTTAGCCATTTAACCCTTTATCATTCGTGGGTGTTACAAATAAACAGTAGATATCATATGAAATGAAGGAAACAATAAATAATAATCTAGAACATGCATTACCAATCGTCTCCGAAATGGGGTACAAACCACAACTAAATAATAAATATGCCATGTCATGCTAATAGAGCCAAAAGTTAAGGAAACCCAAAATAAAGACTAATAGAAGAATCCCAAAACGGGTCCTTACTCCATGTCTAGATCCATCATCCACTCACACACTATACCCAACTCAACCCTCTAGTATAATGCTTTTCCCCTTATCTAGACCTGCAAAAAATAAAATCTACTTGGGTACCCAATGGTGGACCGAGCAGGCTGTGAGTACAACTCATTAGGTCCCCACCAACGATGTCTACAAAATATATTCAGTCTAAACAAAAAGTGGATACAAGTACCAAATAAATGACAAGGTGAACAAAAGACAACTCGAGTTCCATTAGTTGAAAATATTCACTTTATCCATTTTCATCATTTGTTCCATGGGTTAATCATTTGCATCATTTACACTATGACCTAAGCTAATCAATTATCATGCATAAGGGAATAAATCAAGTTCCATATCTCACTAGGGGTAAACATTTCATAAAAAAATACATCACACTTGCCTTAGAGACTTGGTCCAAGTAGTCTCATCAAATGCATCCGTTAGAGTTATAAATCCTCAATCCCCTTCCCTAACCCATGTATTATAGGGGTGGGGTTTAGAGCTCCAGTCTAACCCGACCCATAGATATAGATCCTCAAGTACAATAATCCAAAACTACCAAGCCATGCGAAAATTATTATTTATACATTAACCTCATATACCATATCATAAACCATTCTTAAACAATACACATAACATTTACAATTTACATTTAATTCAACACATGAATCATCATCAAGCCTTAACCCATTATCACATTTACCATTTACTTAGAATATCCCATTTAACCAATTTCCATTTTTATACCGCAACCCATTTATCATATTCAAAAATTTCCAAACATTAAACCATTTCATATGGTTCATCAATTCACATGCATTATCCCATTTATGCAATTCCATTATAAACTCATAAGACATTTGACACATTCACTTTATTATATTTAACCTTTTTTCAAAATTTTCCAAAAAACCCCTTATGTCATTTCCAATAACTAGACAAAAATACCATTAGTGACTATTTATATTTTGAACAAACATGTCAATACATTTATAATGGGTTCTATTTCGATGAAAGTGAACTTTAGGCTTAAAATTACAATTTTCCATGTTCAGTAATATTGGAACACCCCATGGGTGGTCCTAAACAGTCTAATAAATCTCAATGCATACTATAGGGATCATGAGGGGTATAAATCATCATTTAGTTAAACATTTACCAAATATTACTAAAGGCATAAAATTAACATAAAGAGGGATGAAATATCACAAACACACATGCACAAATCCACAATAAAACTATGGGATATAACTTGTAGACCACCTACCTAGAATTCATAGAAAAATAATCACATAACCTTAACCGTAGATATGGATTCAATCACCCTTTAAAGACCCAAAATAAGATCCATTGGAAAGGAGGGTTTTAGGGATTTAGAAGAAGAAAAAATCCACAAGCCCTAATCTAGAAAAGAGAAGAAATAGGAGCATTAGACTTACCTAGATCTTTAATCTATAACCAACAACACTCCAAATAGCCTAGAGTTGAAGGAGATCAACCCTTGGGAAGATTTGGGGGTTTAGGTTTGTCACTAGGGATGGAGGAGGAAGAAATGGGAAGAAAATGGGGTGAGTCGCTTAAAATCCCAAGGGGTAAAAAGGATAAATTTTTAATTTTTAATGGGTTGCACATTTTGGCCACATGGTATGAAAAATCATGCACCAAACATGCACCAACCTCTATCAAAGAGGGGTGAAGTCACATAGTTACCTTGGGATTCCACACAGTTTATAAAACCATGCGCAAACCATGCAGAATTCCTTTATCCAAGTCTGCATGATTTGGATTTACCTCTTTCATAGTTTTGTTTAATCATGCACCCCTCCTCCTAGCTAGAACGGTTTGGGTGCACGTTTCCCCCTAACCATGCACCAACCATGAAACTTGCATTGGAAAATCATTTTACCCTCTATTTCATGTATTAAACCCCCAGAACACCCTCAAGCCTCCTTATACACCTGATAAACATTCCATTAACCACATTTAAGATATTTAAACCAAAAATTTAAACAAGGGAAAACATCCATGAAGTCTAGGATCTTACAACCTACCCACCTTATAACAAATCATCCTAGATCTATACTTCCAAGCATCACTGAGCTTCTGAAGAGGATAGATCGGACCACTAGGCCCACATATCTAACTCCCTTTCCCAGGTTTCTTCCTAAAAATTACCATGCTGCCACAAAACTCGAACTAATGGAATATTCTCTCCCTATAATACTTTCTCACTATGATCCAAAAAAATGAACCATATTATCCTCAAGGATGTATAAAACTCATGCCAAGCATAAACTACATAGACTACATAGGGAAGCCTTAGAAACTTGTACCTAAATTGAAACATAAGGAAACATCTCACACGACATTATACCAGCATGGAAGATCCAATGGTCACCCCATCAACCTAGTCCTCTTCATAAATCTTGGTCCAAATCACTTGGAACCATTCTTTCCCTACTTTCAAAAACTCTGATGGTGACTAAAACTCAACACCACCCGAAGAAACACATAGTTTTACCAACCACATTTCATAACCTATGTCAATCCAAAACTCAAGGCCCAATGGTCCCATTCCAAAACCTAACATCCAAAACACAACAAAAATACTTAGGGAAATCAACCAATCCATATCCAAGACAAAACTCATTATCAAGTCCAAAACACTAGAATGGTACTCACTTGATTCCATCCAACCTAAAACATCATCCATGTCATCAACCGACCCCTTTCCCAATATGGTGCTCCCCACCATACACTTTAGCATCACCACCATATTCTAGTGGTTGACACCCCCACTATTGAAAAAGGACACCAGAACATCAAATCAGCTTTCACAACATACTTGATGTGTTTCCCAACTCACCGCACCCAGACATCCATGAGGACTCTACCCAACATTGGCATCCAACCTTGATATCAAAACTACCTGAAATGGACATGTATCCACCATCCATTGTATACCAGGAAAAACTTGACCACTTTCAAGTTTTACTTTATTTACAAAATTCACTTACCATAAAACATCAAACTGATGGTGGCTTATAACTTACCACGTTTGTTCCCTTTGCTTATCGTGTCAAACCATTCCTGAAGGTTTGTCTCAAAACACCCATTTTTCTACTGTTGACATGTTATTCCCTACACCTTCCCATGGAGCCTCCTCACTTAAGTCATACCACCATCATTCTATGCACCTATTAGGGTCATTCCCTGATATTTGGTAAACTCTACCATCAAGACACCCACTACCTCCCAAAACATTATCGTGCTTCCCCACAACCCTTAATATTCCTATAAAAAACACCTTAATCATCTCTACATAGACTTAAGTCAACTAAGTTCTTCCTCAAAATATCTTTCCATTATATAAATGCAGTTTTCATTCCAAAACTTCCATCAAAGATGGTTTCCAAATCACCACTTTTGTATCACTTTCTAACTGAGTCGGGCCATCCCTGGTCAGCCCATCCTGGAACACCCAACTTCATTGCTGGTATGAAACTAAATCACATGGAAAAGGTTCATTCACAATTCAAGAAATTAAAATGTCACTAAATGAAACCTAATTGAGTCCATTCTCTATTTTTAGTGAATTTTTAGAACCCAAACTGAATTTCCACAAACCGTTGTCATGCCTCACCATGCCCTTAAACTAATTTTACACAGGCCTCTTGAACTTTATTTGGAACCACCCTGAGACTAAAGCCAATGATTGGATAATCCAACCACCATAATAAAGGCTCACCTGGACTCTCTGAGAAACCCAACGTTCACATCACGGGTTTCTCATTAGCATCCTGATGCCACCACATCAAATCCATAATCCACTCCACACACCCAGAACTAACTTATCACTCCCAACCTTTGGAGCATCATTACCCCCACTTTTCTCAAGAAACTTCAACCACAAAATATCACGTTTTTATCATGAGATAAACCCTAAAACTTGGATGTGGTCATCTAGTTTTTCCCTGAACAACAAAACCAACATCATCTGATACTTGTTCCCAGCTTTTGAGAATAGGACATATGACATTCATCGATTCCTAGTCCATTCTGAGAACCTCACCTATAAATGGTCGATGGTACTTTCCAACATTCAGCTCCACATAAACTACTCCATGAGTGTAAACTCCAAGAGGACCCACATCTAACCAAAATACATCCAAGTAACTGGGTGTAAATATAGATATCTCTCAGGATACTTGGGATGATGTCAAGATATTTGGCATGATCATCACTAGCTACAAGCATAATGAGATGTCATCAATGAATACCACCACAACTATCCATCACTGATAACACCTCACACAGATAGGAAACCTTGACTTATTGAAAGTATATGATTACTTGACCGCACATACCTCATCAACACCCAACCACCACAACTCAAGTGGGGTTTCCAACCGAACTCACCACAACTTCCTGACTCTCTACAAAATAGCCATGAACCAATGATTCCTATGGTACTATTACCACCACACCTATTTAGTTCTTATGGAACAACCCTAGAAATTAACAACCAAAACACAAAGGTCCACCACATCCATAAAAACCAATTATCTCTTACATAGTCATGATTCCCACTTTTGTTTTAAATAGAATGATAAGTACTTATATTGGGATAACTTTCCACCCATCCCAAATGACATCAGGCCTTACCAGAATGTGCACACATATAGACCTCATCTGAGCCCTCAAGGTTCTACACCTTCCTATGATCACACACTAATCTAAACTCTAGAATTTATGATCCACACATCACCAGACCCAAACATCTTACTATACAACTAGCCATGCCCCTAGGTCCACCAATCTCATCAGAGTAGATTCATTCCCAACATTCTCATCCAACAACCCAACACTTCACACAACAAGCCCAACTACATGACCACCCCTCACCCCGGGTGTCACTATCATATCAAAAGGGTCCATCCATTCCTTGGTTATCCTTGTCTCATCCACTGAATTCAACCTGCTACTCACATCAAATGTTATAAACTATCATTTCAGGCACTGTAATGATCCTTCCCCTTGAGACCAACCTAAAAACCAAACTCTAATTCTCAAGTGTTTTCTTAAGAGAGAAATTGAGGCATAATAATGCTATTTTTATTGAAACTTGATGACACCCACCGAGCATCGATTCCTCCTATGAAGCACCAACTGTAACACCCCAAGGTTTTTAAAATAAATGAATTTTATAATCTAGACATTAAACACAACTTTTTCTCATATATGTATTGAATTTCAAAAAAATAGTAATCTAGAGTTGTGATCAGTAAGTCATTTGGAGTCTGATAGAACAAACTTGATTTTTGGTGAATAGTAACATACCCTTATCAATAGTAATATGACCCTTATGAATAGTAAATAATGATAATATTTTATTTTATTAAGGTAATAAGATAATGAGATCTTAATTAATTTTTCAATGTGATATAAAACTAATTATACCTTTAAAATTGTTATTTTTTGAATTAACTATGAATTTATTTAAAAATTAAATTAATAATATTTTTAAAATTATTTTTAAAAAACAGAGTTCATTTTTTAATTCTACACATCGAAAAATGTTAGGGGTGATTTTTTGGGATTTTTCTGAAATTCTTGACTTTTTGATGAATAGTGAAATACGGTAAAATACTGTATGTAAAAATTATCAATTAAATACACTATTTATGACATCATAAGTGATGTAAGGCCACTTGGTTCTAAATAACATTCACTTATTACTATTATGGGTCACATGAAACAATACTATTTATTGTATTAATGGAAATTATAAAATAATGAATAAAATATTCAAAATTTACCCCTCTCCTCCACTGTAAAAACACCCCACCACTCCCTCTTCTCTTCAATCCTATATGCCTTGAAGCTCCTAAAAGTTCTGCCCAAATGGCCTTACCTAGTAACTCCCCACGTCTAGGAAGCTCTTGTTCTTTCCAAAAGACCCAAACCCCTTCCCTTAAGGAGGTTCCCAAGGTGGTTATATCAAGAGGTAAAGCACCTTTCTTTTTCATTTAGTTTCATTTCAAGTTCCTTTATTTTATAATCCTATCATTAAATCCACTGTCCAAATGACCATGATAGATCCATTATAATATATATACTTTAACTATATCATGTTAATGGAAGAACAATCATCAATATCCTCTCTCTCTCTTTTATTTTATAATCGAAATCAACATCCATGAGGTTCCAATTTATAACCTTTGTGGACGACGAAATTTCATTCTTCACATTATCCTTCATTAATGATCATGAAACCATTTTTATGGTTTAACCAGAATTTAATATATGTATTATAACCTAATTAAGATCCAGGAACCAGTATACGCACATATTATTAAATCTTATGTCCAAACTAGTTCTTAATAATCAAAATACCGCTAAATAATCTAAGTGAATGTCATAAATATTTCATCTAATGATTCATCCTATTTACATGTAAAAGAATGATATAAATTACCATTAAAAATTCTATATGTTCATAAATAATATGTAATTTTAATTCCAGATATTTACATCCATTCCATTCCATTACTTAAGAACAAGTGAACCGATTATGAAAATAAAGAAAACTAACACTTCAGAATGATGAAATTCAATATAATAACTTATCACTAAGGGAGTAAATGAACTAAAAATAATTATGATAAACTAAATAAATTTCTAATATTTTATGAAATAAGTTATTAATAAGTATAATTTCATATTCCAGGAGTGTAAGTTCAAGAGCAGAACACGTTCTGACTTAAGGTATGGGTTTTTTCACCTGAACTTCCATTTTCATTCGGGTTACTTTTATTGTCTAATTACCTCAATGAAACTCTTGAGTATTATTATGTAATACTAAAAAATTATGTTTTTGGGTTATATATATGTTTAACAACCAGAATATTTCCTTATTTTATGGATGGTTACATGTTTTAAAAGGAACATTTGAAATTGTTTCCAAAATACAAGCCTGATCCAAGGGAATTTCTATAATTCTTACCTATTTTTAAGGGCACTCTATAATCTGTTTTTGGAAACAATTATCCTTATAAAATCAATCATTTTATTATGAAAATACAATCTTACTTACCTTATGGTTTTATACAAATATTTTTCCAAAAGAACTCTTCTTTTCAAAGTAAGAGTATTTATCTCAAGATTTACTCGAAGATTTTATAAGAGTATATTCATCTATTACAACACTCTTGTTGGTTATTATGTATTATTATGATTAGTATTAAATTTTATCATCTATCGTATTTAATTTAATGTTTTATTATTATTTTGTCTGTGGATGTGCTATCTTAAAACTATTCACCAATTTACTCTGAATGGTTAGTGTTTATGGTTAATGTTCGGGGAAAGTTATTTTCATTTCATATATTAATTTAAATATGAATGTATATGTTGTTTATTTTTATACCCATTCATATGATTAATGCATTGGACATAGTAAGTGTCAGGTGGGGCCCACTATATCCCCTTGGTGCATCAGTAGGTCTCATGAGACAAACTACGGTCTTGGCACTAGGCCTTGACAAAAATGATTATTTATGGTCTTGGCATGAGACCTTGACAGTATGGTTATTTTTTACCACATTATGCATTCCATCATTATTAAAATAGTATTTATGGTTCATGTTGTTATTCTACTAGAATAATACCCATGATTATGTTATATTTTGGAAATATTTACTCAGCTCATATTTCTGCCATATTATGTTCAAGTTTTTTAAGACATGTGTTTTCAATTATTCACCATGTCTAATGTTTATGTTTTCTTTCGTCATATTGATTACTCTTAATGAGCGTTTGAGCTCAACCCTTTCTTATGTTTCATTTTATCAGGACATGAATAATTTTATTATGAATTACATGATGAAATAACCTAGGAGTTATGGAAGTTGTCTAAGGAGTTTCTATGTTGTTTTTCATTTCATGTTGTAATGTTGAACTTATATATGTATCTTGTTTCCAATATTACTAAACTAATCGGTCCATCGGGATGATTATTCCTTGTTTATATTTAAATATAATCAAATAAGGCACTAGATCCGGGAAACTGGGGTCGAGTCCTTACATCAACCCGTGCTTCTTATTCCAAGGCACCTAAAACACTAGGCTAACCTCCCTCAAGGTCACCCTTGATTTTTCCAAGACTTTCAACTCATTATCATAACTCAAGTAACGTCTCCCAAAACCATTGAACTTCCCAATCATTCCTCTAGGAAAAACAACACCTTTCCAAATCCAAAAACATCCACATGTGCCTCATGCACCCAAGAGTACTTAAAAAACAGCCAACTACTCTCATGGGTCACTCTCAAGGTTCGAATGATACCAAATTCCCAAACTAGGGTTAGGGGTAACAAGTCACTAGGACCTCTATCTAGGTCATATACATAAAAATTATAACAAGCCACCACTCACGGGTGGCTCACTTACCCCATCCTAGAACACGAAATCCAATTCACCAAAGAAAGCATTTACTCTAGGTTCTAAGACCATAATAACATGGCCACCACTAAAGGTAACACGAGCCAAGATGTCCATTTAAAAACCCAATGCAACCTACCCGATCACAAACCATAAGGATTACCACATCCATGCTACCAAATGATACCCCTCAACCTTAGAGTCACAACTTAAACAAAATTACATCAAGGACCACCCCTAAACTCATCAAATTATACTCACCAAGGTCTTCAAACCAAGGCACTCTCACTGCCCAAACCACCCATACACAAGGTATATTTACAACACTAGGGATACCCACTTCTCGTGTCCCTTCATGTTCCAACCACACTCAGCACTCAAGTCCATACTCTCTAGAAAACATCCAAGGGTGTTACAACTGAAACTCTCTAGTCAGATCAAACATACTTAGAATGACCCTCCATGAGACCTATTCTATTATCTAAATAAAATGATAAATGTTCTCATGGAACTGATCCTCTCCTTGGTCACCCTGGACCAATGAGGTTTCTTGCTCCACCACAGGTGGAGAATTCTCGATGATACTCTCATGCTGCCCAACCAGTAAATGTCATCATGTTGGCAGTTATCTACAATTCCAAACATGAGTCTTATAACACATAACATCAATCTTCCACAATTTACACAAAAGAAGTCTCTCCACTATCCATAAACAACCCAATTCGTAAACACAATCCCAACGAACACCGTCACACCCAGAACACTACCCTCAACCATCCCTACCAAAATTCATAGTCAATTGGGACAAAAAAACTGACACATCCATAAGAAAATTTTATTAGACATCCTATTTTAACCATTCCCACTTTCACACTGTTAATATTTCTCTCTTAGGCACATTTATCATTTCAAAACTTGTTACAACCAATATTTTAACTCATTTAAAACCTTTAATTTAAGCACAAACCTTTAAAAATACTTCACATTATTTCTATTTAACCATTAACATAATCTTTATTATATGCTATTTTATTTAAATTTTTAAGGAATATGAAATGAATTCTACCCTTCATGTCTCACACATCTTCCCTGTGTGTGCCTACCATGATGCATGTCACATATATATCTAGGTTCATATAATGATACACGAATTCACAACCTCATGTTGTTACAACCACAAAAAAATATCATAAAATAGTCATGTCACACAACAATTGCATCACCCAATGGTGAAATATCATTCAACTGTAACAACACACATCAAGAACAACAATTCCCACCCTGGGTACTTGGGTTTTACCCCATACATGGGTTAACTACTCCTATTCATGATCTCATTACAAAGGCCCAACACTTCCTAATCTCTTGTATACCATTACCAAATATTAAGTCATAGAAAATAATGTTCTCTGATACCAATTTGTAATGTCCTTGACCTAGGAGACACTAAACCGGTGCCCCGAGCTGGGTCGCCACATGACCTCAAGCGCACCTCCTTGTATGCTAGAGATTTCTGACCAGTAGTGAGGGTCTAATAGATCACATGAAGATACTATAACCTCTTTACTAGAGTAAGATAAATTAGATTTCATATGAAATTATGTAAATAATAAACAATAAACCATAACATGCATTACCAATCGGCTCCAAAATGGGGTGCAAACCACAACCAAACAATAAATATACCATGTCATGCTAATAGTGTCAAAAGTGAAGGAAATGTAAAATAAATAATAACAAAATCATCCCTAAAACAGGTCCTGACTCCAAGTCTAGATCTCTCATCCATTCACATCTCATGCTGAACTCAACCCTCTATTATAGGGACTTTTCCCTTTTCCAGACCTACAATAATGAAATCTACTCGTGTACCCAATAGTGGCCCAAGTAGGGTATGAGTACAACTCAATAGACCACCATCAATAGTGTCTAAAAAATATCCAATATAAACAAAAATTTTATGCAAGTACCAAATAAATGAAAAGGTGAGAAAAAAAAACTTGGGTTCCATTAGTTGAAAATATTCACTTTATCCATTTTCATCATTTGTTCCATGGGTTAATAATTTTCATCATTTACACTATGACTAAACCGATAAATTATAATTAATAAGTAAATAATTCAAGTTCCCTATCTCACTAGGGGTAAACATTTCATAAACAAATACATCACACTTACCTTGGATCCTCGGTCCATGTAGTCTCATCAAATGCAACCGTTAGAGTTATAGAGCCACAATCCCCTTCCCTAACCCATGAATTATAGGGGTGGGGTTTAGATCCTCAGTCTAACCTAAACCATGGGCATAGATCCTCAAGTACAATACCCCAAAACTACCAAGACATGTTCACATTATTATTTATCCACTAACCACATATACCATATCACAAACCATGATCATACAATACACATAACATTTACAATTCACATTTAATTAAACACATGAATCATCATCAAGACTTAAACCATTAGCACATTTACCATTTATTTATCATAACCCATTTCCCTTTTTATACCTTAACCCATTTATCATATTCAATAATTTCCACACATTAAACCATTTTACATGGTTAATCAATTCACATGAATTATCCCATTTATTCAATTCCATTACAAACTCATAAGTCATTTGAAACATTCACTATATTAGATTCAAACCTTTTTCACATTTTTCCAAACAATCCCTTATGTCATTTATAACAACTAGACACAACTACCATTAATGCCTCTTTATAATTTGAACCAACAAGTCAAGGAATTTATCATGGTATCTATTTCAATGTAAGTGCACTTTAGGCTTGATATTATAATTTTCCATGTTTGAGAATATTGGCACACCCATGGGTGGCCTTAAATAGACTAATAAATATCAATGCATCCCATGGGGATTATGAGGGGTTTAAATCATCATTTAGCTAACCATTTTACCAAATATTACTAAATTCACCAAATCCAAATCAAGAGGGAAGAAATATCACAACCACACATGCAAAAATATATAATAAAACTATGGGATATAACTTATAGAACACCTAACTCAAATCCATAGATGAACGCTCACTTAAACTTAGCCTTAGATCCAAATTCAAGCACCCTTTGAGGCCCCAACCTAAGATCCACTGAAAAATGATAGTTTTAGGGCTTCATAAGAAGAAGAAAAAATCCAAAATCCCTAATTCGGAAAAGAAAAAAAATAGGAGAATTAGAATTAATTGGATCTTTGATCTAAAACCATCGGAACTCCAAATGGTTTAGAATAGAAGGATATCGAACCTTAGGAATATTTGGGGTTTAGGTTCGTCACTATGGGTGGAGGAGGAAGAAATGGGAAGAAAACTGGGTGAGACACTTAAAATCCCAAGGGGGAAAATAATAAATTCTCACTTTTTAATGGGGGTTCACAATTTGGCCACACAGTTTTCCAAACTGTATTCCAACCATGAACCACCCTCTGTATGAGAGGGTTGAAGTCACATGATTACCTGGGGATTATGCAAGGTTTAGAAAACCATTCACTAACTGTGCGTAATTCCTCTATCCAAGTCTGCACGGTTTAGATTTCCCCTTGCATAGTTTTTTTTAACCTTACAACCCTTATCCCATATAGCATGGTTTGGGCACATGGTTTCCCCCTAACCATGTACCAATTGTGAAACATGCACTGGATGGCCATATTTCCCTCTCTTTCATGTCCCAAACTCCCAAAACACTCTCAAGACTCCTCATACACCTGGTAAACATTCCATTAACCACATTTAATAGATTTAAACAAAAAGTTTAAACATTTACACACATCCAAAAAGTCTGGGATCTTACATAGCCCATTCCCACACCACCCGGTTAGTTTCATCCACATCATTCCTTGAAGATTTCAGGGAAGTAAGACTTCAATTGAAGGCAATATCATACACACTATACTGAGATGTGAGACATACATCATTAGTTATGATTATGAAGGTAATTTACAATATGCATACATTTATTAGATTAGTAGGATAATGGGATATGATACCACATGATCTCATTGATATATATTATGTGACACAGATGATTCTATCATTAGTTGTTAATAATTCTTCCTTCCACTTTTGAACAAATTTTTTATGAAATTTAGTTGACTACATAATTTTTTTTGTAGGATGATCGTATCACACACCTCATTCACATATATAATCCTATAAAGTGAGGAACATTTGACCAGGACTATTTTCATGGAGCAGTGACAGAGCTCCTTATTCCCATGTATGAGATTTACCATGAGATTTTATTTGATGTGTTAGGCAATACTGAGGGTGATAAACCTGATATAGATGTGTCAGAGGGTGATGAGCCTGTTATAGATGTGAAACATGATAACGTGGTATAGGAGGAGGATGTTCATCATGATCAACTAAATTCTCCTCCACTTATTATTGTAGATGAGCCACAACTAGAGGCACCGACACAATCATAGGAACAACTAGATCCGTAACCAAAACCACATGTTACTCTTCCATAGGGCCCTAATGAATCTAATACCGATTATGATACATAGTCTATTTGTGTGTCATAATGTATTACAGTGATAGTGTATAACTAGTCTATATTAAAATATTTATTTTATTATGATCTTTAGATACCCACTACACAGAAACCATAATCTTCACATGTTAGAGAGAGTTCCAATTAGAATCCATTTTCCTTACAGGTAGGATGGGGTAAATGTGAGGAGGTTTTAGATCCATTATCTTTCACATAGGATGATGCGAAGTTAGGTTCTAGAGATACTACACATGAGGTACGTGCACCAGACATTAGGTATCGATAGAAACAACATGAAATTATTATCTGTACATCAGGTTATGGCATAGAGAAGCATCTGAGACAGTGATGCAGAATGGACTAATACATGTTATATGTTTTTGAAATCATTAGTTGTATATTATTTTAAAACCTACTAAGATATTACATTTTTTACATAATACAAAGATATTAATATACTTATAAATTAATCCAAATGTTTATGAACAGTCAGGAAACATTAATATTAGTAACCACATCGATAATAATAATAATTAATATTTGTTAATTATACTAATATTTCTTATTATAATTACCCATATTATGTTTAATTAATAATCATTTTAAAGATATTATTAAATATTAAGAACATTAATAATTATGAATTATATAATTATTAATAATATTAATAAATAATATTATATTATTAATGATATAAGTAATCATATAATTAACAATACATACCATAATATATTATAAATAATATAATTATTATCTAATACCGAAAAGATCAAGCTAGAAGCAAATCTCTTGACCATTTATTGAAATGGAGAAAAAGAAAACAAGGGAAGATGATGTGGTCAAATAAAGCGACATGCCCTAATCTAGAAAGATAGGTTAGTAACCATAATAATAATGATCATTCCCATATTCATAATCAGATTCATTAGTGGTTTCCCACTCCGATTGTGAGTTACCTTGGTTGAGAATCATAAGGATTCCCGCCTTGGACCTTTCCTAATTAGAGGTGATCTTGACCTTTAAAGACTTAGAAGATGACCTGGTAGACATATTCCTTGGTTTATTGGAGTAATCCTTCCATGGAATTCTTTTTGGAGGATCACTCTTTCCTCCAATAACAACATCCTTAAAGAATTCACCACTGCCTGAAGGCCTTAATTGAGAAGTGTCCAATAAAACTATCAACTTCCCTTTATCACTTATATCCTCCAAAACATTACCCCAATTCCCAATTCCTGAGGAGCATAATACATTTTGAATTTCCTGATGAAAATTCATATCTTTCTAATTATCATATTTCTTAGACCCATCAATATGTCCTGTGAAATCCATTTCCAATGGATGCACCATGAAGCCTTTCCATTCAGGTTGTGAAGGATAACTCTCTAATGAGGCACACTACACAAAGGCCTTATTTACCAACTCTTTTAGCTCCAAACCTTGTTGAGTGTCATACCTTGCATGTAACTCTTGTAAATCCATTCTAGTGGAGGGACCAACTTTGTCATAGGTTGAACAAAACTATAAATCAAAACCTTGTGTTTTCTGTTTATCTTACCTTCTAGTCACACCCATAACATTACTCCTTTAAAGATATGAGAGATCAGCCTCAATAAGAGTATCTCTTACCATATCAGCATAGTACCAGGAAACTTACCACAATCATCGACAAAGCCTTTCATGGAAGTAATACCTACGGCTGATCCATACTTTCCCTGCTTCAGCTGCCTTGAGGAACCGAGTTATAGCTATTGTGTACCCTTGTTATCATGTTTTCCATATCCTATTTGAGTCTTCTTACCTTTTCCATTCCTTAAAAAAGATGCATCATTCCCATTAATGGACCAATTTGAGAAAATAATGTATCTCATATAAGTGTCCAATGAATGTCCACTTGTATTGAAATCATAAAAATAGTAATAAAGCTTTTAATATTCAACCTAAATATTCAGTTCATCATTCTCGATGGATAAAATAACCTTTTTTTCAAATTTAAGATCAAATAAACTTCCATAAGTACCCTTGAAAAATATTCAAACTTATCTTGATCGGTTTTCTTGTCTATCTTAATAGGGACACCAATTGTAGAAGCAATATCAAAAAATATTTTTGGATGACATAAAATCCAATTTAAGCCAATAATTTTAACCCAAAATTATATGAAAGAGTTTCTATGCTCATAAGGGTTAAGGCCAAATTTCCACTCCTAAATCCCAATCAATCCTAGATTCAGAGAAACCTAGCCGAAGACCCATGCCATTTTGTTTAATTCAGCATTTAGAAACAGAATGTGAGATAATCCAAACCCCACTAGAATACATTTCCAGTATAAAAATCCCCAAATAGAGGACAATATATTTATCATATCCTCTAATATACACGTTTTCACACCCTTCAACAGCACAACATAGCCAATGATGGAATGATGAAACATGTCAAGCCTCTCAGAGACTGCTTCCTGTCTCGCCATCATCCGAGTAGTATCACCATTTTTGAAAACCCTACCAGAATCACAATTTCTTAAGGAATAGAAAAATAATCAATTCAAGGATTCCAAATATTTACCTTCATCTAGATTTCTCAAGGAACCCTCCTTGAATGAAACTTTAAAACAATACAGGGATGCGTGACGTAGCTCGCCTGTAGATCTTACTTCCCAAACCCTTACAAATCATCCTTAGACCTAGCTGCCAAACACGCATTTGAAGTTGGATGATTCATGGCCATAGATCCTATGATATTTTATACAACCTTTGAGAGTGTTTCATCGGTGGGAGACCAAGAAACCTCATAAACCATTGATGAAAAAAAAACCCAGGATCCATGAATCATGTTCATTCCTCTTTCCAGTCCCTTAGGGAGCATGAATGACATTCAAAATTCTCCCAAACCCTTTTTAAAAATATATAAAACCTTATACCCATTTTATATTTTATATTTTTTAAAACCCCAAAAAAAGTACTCTTTATAATAGGATGGGTGAAGGGTTTTATGGGTTTTAAAAACAATTGAAAAGGGAATGATATTAAAAATATTTCACAAAATGGGATCCTAGGATGCATGAATAGTTCATTCTTGTTCTTTGGCATGTTCTTCTTCCTCCACCTAAGAAAGAGTTGTGAATCACATTAACACCTCCTATGAAACCTACATATAAGAGGCTCTATTAGATTGGAATATATTTATCAAATTATCATTTACGGTATTTGAGAAGGTAAAACTTAAAAATAATAATTTTTAGTTAGTTTATTTATATTGTTTATATTATTGTTTAGTTTAATTAAGAAATATATAGATTTTATGATTTAAATAATGTGTTTTTTGGATGATTTGAAACATGATGAATTATTTACGAAATTTAAATATGAAGTTTGAATGATTTAAATATTATTTAATGATTTAATATATTTATATTGATTGGTATACGAAAAAAATTTATTTAAAATAAGTGATGAATTATAAAATACAATTTATCATCAATTTGATAAATTTATAATGATAATGAGTTAGACCAGTCAATGCATATTTTTTTATTTAAATTTATAATTTTTTATAATTGATTATAATTTTAATTTTTATTATCCATGTATCATACCTTTCTCTTGTACATAATACACGCATGCCTCTGATAAATTTAATATATCACAATCCTTTGATATATCTCACATGCATATGAGTTTTCATAACCCCCCCACCCCAAAGGTACCCATCCTGGCTCAACAATGAGTGAAGGGAGATAGTGATCACCTAAATCCCACCTCCAATAGGGAATGAGTTAGCAACAAGCACCGTGGGTATAACATACATACAAATGGGATACATTACCCTCTAAAAGAAAATGAGGAATGAGATATATGATAAGAAAAACAACAAATTTATGCTCATAAAGGTAAAAGAAACCCCAAGTACATACATTCAATTACATACAAAAATAATAAAACTAAAAAGAAACTAAAATTACCAAAAGATAAACTTGATGACATCTAAAAATCCCAAACAGCTCTCGAACAACCACAAGCTAGTAATATCCAGCCCGATCTCTAACCTGGTCCTACTAACCTAAAAAATAGTCTATAAATGTGTGGTGATCATAATAGGTATACTTAGTAGGATCCTCCCCATATCCTCTTGTGAAAAAGATAAAGAAAGTATGCTAACGACCAATGAAAAACAACAGAAACTAAGTCTTCACCTAAACATGTATATTAAGTCTCCAACCTCACCATGACTATCCCTCAAAAAGTAACACATATAAGAGATATTATAATATAATAATAAAACATGGGTATCCTTCTATCACTTCCCCAATGGTTTTTCACTCAATGCCATATATCCTAAGCCATCCATCTCTAAAAGAAACCAGTCTGAAGACACCTAGGTTAAAGTATTCATGACCTGCATCTAGTACATCACATCATATCATCATCCCATGTCACATCACCATATAGTAACCAAGTAGTTTTTGGTAGCCACCATAGCTCATATGTTGTGTATCATACATAAGATATTATACCTCAATCCATAATATCCCATACACCGAGTAATATACCTTGATCCATCATAGCCCATACACATCATACCTATAATAATCCTTATGATACTATATACGAGGATACATGTGTGTGAAATAACCACAAGCAATTAAATCCCTATACACACATATATGGGGGAAATAAACACCATGTATACCATTACATAATACTACTGGGAGGAGAGAGTGGGTCCAGAGGGGGTATTTAGCCATTCGTACCTCATCAACCTAGATGTTGGGGAAAACACCCTCCCAGAGTCCACTGGGTTTCAACTTCCCTACCAACATGGGCGGGGTAGCATATGAAATCATAGAATATACAAGATATAATATATCTTACAACCACACTATGGAAATTAACCTAGTCCTAGGCTTGAATGTAGCTATCATCACTCAGACACCCAACCACCACTACTAAGGACTGGATATACTATAAGCGCATAAGCATTTAAGAAGACTTTATTAAAATACTTATTTCTTTTTAAAAATTAAACTTACATAAATTAATTCATTAACCATCAATTAACATTAATCCAAACTAAATTTCATTAACCATTGAATCCATTCCCTCCAAGCATAATTTAAGAGAGTCCATGGTTTCTTAGAATTAACAAATTTATCATTCCAAAAATAACTAACCCCATGGGTTAAAACATGATTAAACATTATTATCATTCCATAATTATAAGTACTCTGGAAAAAATACTAAGATACCATAATGATGAATAACAAAGCACAACCATATGTATCAAGTAGTGGAGAAAATAATGCTAATAAACAAGCAATGCAGTTATCCGACCCTTAAACAGATTTAACAAGTAATAATTATAGCTTCAATATCAACAACGAGTAATCCCAACTTAACTCAATCCATCAATCCAGTGTCATCCCCAACACCATCATGCATATCACCATGAATCTCACCATCACAGGCGTCAACTGCTACCAAAAACTCGGGCATCCATGCCCTTATCTCATTAAACCAATAACCATCCAAGGATCACATCACATTTCATAACAAGTCTCACATAAAAAGCAACATAGAAAACAAAAAACAACTAATAGAGTTAATAGGGAAACTAGTCCCTAAAAAGAATTACATTCAACCTTTAAAAGAAAATAATCACACTCAGCCCCAAATATTAATATTTAACAAACAAATATTTTTTATTTCATCTTGAATTAACTAATTCATTTATTACAGGTTATGACTATGGGTAACCTAAGGTATCAACTATAATAAGGTATCATTTATTTAAATATTCTTTTAACAATAACTTCAAATTTCAAAAAACTATGAAAAGAACAATTATCATTTAACATAAATTTTATTATTATCCACAGAAAGAATTACAACTTCAGGTTCTTATACATTTTCATTAACATATTAAAGAATAACTTCAATTAAACATACATCATGCATAAATTTTATTACTATAAAATTAAAAGAAAGAACATATTTATTAAATATGAATCTTTAATTCTTTAGGCAACCAAAAATTTACTGGATTTACATTCTTTAACCAATTTCATAAAATTATCATGATAAGTCAAGAATAAAACATTCTAAATAATAATATCACAGATAACACATTATCTAGTAAATAAAGATTCAAGATGTTACCATAGTGAAGGAACACAAGCGATCACTAACCATAAACCATTATTTCATTGACTCAGTTATCCTTTATTATATTTAATTCCACAACCATCCAAATAAGATAAAGCATGATATATATAATATTTCATGTAAATAAAAGGAGAAGAAAAATATCCCCTACCTTAAGGATTTCAATGTTCTTTGATGAGAATTAAACAATAATGCGGATATCCGATCACCACTCCCGCAAAGAAAGCTACATCCCTCCAAGAATTTCATGCCACAACCACACTATCAAAAAAATGAAACATCATTAGAATAATTAAGATCAAAAATTATAATAAGAAAAGATATCATAAGATTAAATGAGACCAAATGGAGAAAAAACCACAAGAAAATAGAAATAAATCACATCAAATCACCATAAATTAAACTCAAGATTCTGGGTATTGAATCCGATCAAAAGGGACTTCAAAGGAATTAAAAAAGAACTATTGGGAACCTAAGTTTAAATATTTAAAGATAGGAAAAGGTTAGTTTAGATGGGTTTGGGGTATTTATAGGAAAACTGAAAATTAGAAGACCATGATACATCCTCCTAGACCATGCCACAAAATGATATAACATAAGAAGGACTATAGTTCAGTGTAAGAGACCATGCCGAAACCTGCCTGATCAAACCCTCATATGAGGAATACAACTTAGGCCATTCCATTGATCCTATATGTAAGAACCTGGACCTTCTTTTCAGGTACATTTTTCCTTTTTTTGGTGTTTTTGAGAAAAGAGGAGATTCTAGAAATTCTTGAAGTACACGCCGTGTACTTTATGAGTACACACCATGTACTTCGTTGTCGCTTGAGGTCGTGTGCTGGCTATTTCATGGCCACACACATGGCCATGTAGGGGTGATGTGGAGTCCACCTAAATCGGAGTATAGAAAAGCCTAGTACACACCGTGTACTCCAAAATTACACGCCGTGTACTTTCTTTCTTTTCATTAAACACAACAAGGTCACATCTTAACCCCAGAACTGTCTTCTTCTCTAGATTCTTTGACCAATAGCATCCCATATGGCCGAAGATCTCCTCCAAGACCCCGAACCTCCATCCGTTCTCCGAATAGACCACCATCGATTTCGTTGGAACCGCAGCGGTAAGCTCTTCCTACTCCTAGAACTTTGTTTTCCAATTCCTCCTCTTTCTCAAGTTATCATGGGTTGAACGTATTATGTGTTTTCCTAGATCTAAAACTTCCTAAGGAGATTCAAGCCCCGTGTCTCAAGTATATCGATCTCCTAATGTCGAGGTAGGTGGTTTGTTCCTTTCTGTAGAAAGTCTTTTAGTATTTTGTGCAAATTCCACCAATACACTTGAACGGGGTATTGTGTGTTTTATATTTTCCCTTGTTGTTTTCCTTCTTTGCTTATATGCCTAAGTAGAGGATATTGTTTGTGAATAGGGTAATTTACTGTGCTTTGGATGTTTTTCCCATGCATGTTTTTCCTGTTTAGGACCGTTTGTTCTAGTTTTGCCTGTTAGGCTTTTTCCAGTTCCATGCCTAGTTGTAGGATGGTGTGACTGTTGTTCTTCTATACTGAGATGTTTTAGAATTCTAGCGAAGTACTTCTTGAGGTTCACTTTGGACATTACGTGATGTGATACTTACTGACTTTACACAGGGCTGTGAGAACCTAGTGTAGTAGACCATAGGGAGAATGGATGTTAGGGCTTCTCAAGAGTGACTTTATAATACGATACGATACCATAGGGGAATTGACGTTGATTGATTCCTTATAGAGTCTATAGTTCCTCGAAGCGGGCCACAGGGGGAGTGAGATGTTGAGTGCTTCCCCAGAGCACCTTTAATATGATACGAGACTATAGGGGGAATTTACGGTGAGTGCTTCCCCAGAGAGTCTATTCTTTAGCTGAACCAGAGGGGTGAGACTGTGTGTGCCTCCCAGAGGGTTTCTAGTACTTGTAGGTTTAAACTTAAGGGTTACATTGTGAGAACTACCTAGAGGGTTACATGTTTTTTCTACTTGCTTGTGTGGTTGCTTTCTTGTTTGTACATTATATGCTAGAGACTATGGATTGTTTGTTGTTGAGTACTTTCCTGTTTACTTTTTTTTGTACTTTTACTTGCCATATATTCACCGACTGTTAGGCACCAATCTTTGGGTGGTTTCCTACTAGTATTTTTATCTCACACCCTGTTTGGCTCATGCTTTTGGGCCCAAACAGATTATATTGTTGTAGGTATAGATAAGGGAAAGCGCCCTTCTACTTCAGGTTCTTGATTGCACTGGAGCTAGAGAGAATGAGACCAAGCTATGGCTTGCGATGCTGAGGAGTTTATCTAATTTCTTTTATACTTGAGTTTAGTACTATATTTCATCATTGTGACTTGTTTGTCTGTTTTCCTGGACATATATTTATTATGCATCATTTACACATATTTCTGCTCCAGTTGTTTATTTATAAATCTTCCGTTGTTATTGTTGTTGGATATTTAATGCTTCTGCTGTTGTATGTGTTGTTACTTCCCCTGTGTACTCTTCCAATGAGGGCTTAGCTTCCCCACTATCACACCCAAGTCTCTCACTACTAGTCGGCAGCCTCTGGCATTCGGGGAAATGCACTTGAGATGAGGGTATTCCATCTCATGCATCATATAGGCACTTGCTAGAAATCACATTTCATGCATTTTTTCCATGCCATCTAGGATGAATTAGTGATTTTATGTTGTTTTGATAGATGATGTGTAAAATATGCATGTTGTTGTGATAGTTTCCTTGATAGAAATACCTGTTGTTTGATAGAAAATTGTTTGTGTAGAGATTTACTGGAATGAACTCCAAATTTTGATTCTTGAGGTGTTATGGGACCTCATGAATCGTAACTTGGTGGATCATTTACTTGTTTCCATTTTATATGATATGTAGGATATTCCAAGATTTGATTCGCGGGGAGTATGGGCCCTCACATATCGGAATTTGGCACCTTCATGCTTGTTTTCTGTGTTTTCTAGGCTTCAGAGCAGTTTCTGAACTACTGTCCGGAAAAACCCAGAATACATGGCGTGTAATTTAGGAATACACGTCGTGTAGTTTTTAAACCATGTCACTGACTGTGTGGGAAGAAACACGGGGTTGTGGAAAATCTTCAGGAACACACCGTGTACGGTAAGTACACGCTGTGTTGTAGTGACCATGTGTCTACCTGTGTGACTAATGACACGGTTGGATAAACTTTGACTTTACACGCTGTGTACTGTTTTCACATGTCGTGCCATAAGTAAACGGACGTGTCACTAACAACATGGGCCGGAGAAATCCTTTAAGTACACGCTGTGTTCCCATGGAGCATGCCGTGTAGAGTGAGTCGTGTAACCGACTGTGTAACTAACAACACGAGTCATTGAAACATTATCTAGTACATGCCGTGTCCTTAGTGAACACACTGTGTAGTCTAGGATTAATAGGACCATGTGGGTTATCCATGTAAGGAGAATCAGATAGGGGAATAGAGTTCAAGTACATGCTATGTGTAGGGACAACACGCCATGTGGGTTGGGCATTACACGACCAATTGTGGCAGAAGTACACGCCCATGTGAATGACTTAAAAGAACACACCGTGTAGTTTTTATACACACCCTATAGTCATGTTTTTTAAATTTTGAATGCTTTCCTTCCCCTGTTACCTTTTTACATTCCTATTTTCAGTCCCTGATAATGTGATCTAAAGTGTGCATTGAACTTGTAGAGTCATGGCACCGAGATGTCCTCCGGTTTTCTACCAGTTGCAGGGTAGTGATCAGACACCAGATATGGCTGATCAGGGACTTCCCACAGATCCTCCTATTGTTCCAGCCTTGGCACCAACAGTGATACCGGTTACAGCCTCCGATGAACAGTTTATTGAAGGATTTCTGAGGATGATGCAGACCTTCTAGGGAGCACCGCCTCCTGCCTCAACTATGACAGACTTGACACAGGTTTTCCAACAACCACATCCTCTCACCTTCTTAGGGGAAGGAGGAACTCAGGCTGTAGATTCATGTCTAGAGGCCATGATGATGATCATTGAGCATCTCGAGATTCCTCCAAAAAGGTGGGTCAAGATCTCTACCTACATGCTACGAGACTCCTCCAAGAGGTGGTGGGACATGATCTCACAGGCGGGTCATCAGAAAGTTATGGAATGGGAGGAGTTTTAACACGTCTTTTTCGACTACTTCTATTTGGAGACCCTGAGGGCTGACCGAGCCTGGGAGTTCATGAGCCTAGAGCAAGGTACTCTTTCTGTCATGGAGTATTCCTCTCTTTTCACCAAGCTCTAGTGTTTCACACCCCTCCAGGGCATAGATGGGTTGTTCTTGGCAAGGAAGTTTGAGGATGTTCTCAGATGGGAGATCTACTCACAGGTGAATATCTTTAGGCTAACTTCCATCGCTTCCATCGTCAACCATGTACTGATTGCAGAGCACAATATGAGAGATTCTGGAGATGAGAGCCAGGGTGGCTCTGCTTCCAGAGTTAGTGCTTCACCATCTGACAGCAGGAAGCGCCATAGGGAGTCTACGCTATGATCTGAGGCGGCGAGACACATCTTCAAGTAGCCAGGTGGTATGCTACCAGTGTGGAAGGGTTGGGAATACGAGGCCGCAATGCTAGAGAGACCCATTGGTGTGCCGATATTGTGGAAATATGGGTCACCTTCAGTGCTTCTGTCAAGTTTTCTCACCAGCAGCTGGTGATGGGGGTTCTTCCATGACTCCTCGTTCAGGAGCAGCACCACCAGTTTATCACCAGTCTGTGAACTGGAGTTCTTCTGGCCGTTTGGGCCGAGGTGGAGGTCGAGGTCATGGTGGACAGTCACCAGTATTTCAGTGAAAGCAGGGTGGATCATCTCAGAGCGGTCAGGCAGGGTCACAGGGCCGTGGTGTAGGCCATACTTTTTTAGTGGAGCAGACCCTTTAGGAGAAGGATCCTGGACCTTCCACCATTCTAGGTACAATCTTAGTAGCCCTAGTTTTATCTTCTGATCTTTTTGACATAGGGGCTTACCATAGCTTTATCTCTATTGCTGTTGTGGAGAACCTTGGGATCTGTGTCTTTTCCTCTACTGATACCATGACTCTAGACACACCGTTGGGGACTAGGAAGGCTAGTGTACGTCAGTGCAAGAAGTTCCCTCTAGAGGTGTCTGGGTATCACTTCTTATGGGATCTCTATGTCCTAGAGATGATGAGATATGATTTCATTCTTGGAATGGACTGGCTAGTTCCCTTATAGGCAGTTGTCGACTATTATCGCCGTAGAGTGAGTTTCGTATCACCAGAGGGTGTATCCTTTCTTCATAGAGACGAGTGGGATGTCTAGGCGAGCAGAGCGGGTCCAGAGCATCATGGGTTGGGAGAAGTTACAGCCCAGATTTCTAGTCTTTATCTGGATGACCAAGGGACTTCACAGTTAGACTTTCCTCCAGTGGTGGATCGTTTCAGGGATGTCTTTACAGAGGAATTTTCAGGTTTTCCTTCGGAGCATGAGGTAGACTTTTCTATTGAGATCATTCCAGGAGTGGCACCAGTGTCCATCCCTCCTTATAGGATGGCTACACCTGAGTTGCAGGAGATCAAGAAGTAGTTGGAGGAGTTGCAGGTGAAGGGTTTTATCTGACCCAATACTTCTCCTTGGGGTTCGCCTGTTTTGTTTGTGAAGAAGGAAGACAATACCCTTAGGATTTGTGTGGACTATCATAAGTTGAACCAGTTGACGGTCAAGAACCGATATCCCTTGATGAGGATTGATGACCTCTTTGATCATCTTCGAGGAGCCTGGGTATTCTCGAAGATTTATTTGAGGTCTGGTTATCATCAGTTGCGCGTTAGACCATCTGATATACCTCTTACAGCTTTCCAAAGAAGGTATATTCTATACGAGTATATGGTTATGCCATTCGGTCTTACGAACGCACCTGCAATTTTCATGGCACTGATGAACCGAGTGTTCCATACATACTTAGACTCTTTCGTGGTGGTCTTCATGGACGATATCTTGGTGTACTCTCACACTCAACACAACCATGCTACCCATCTTGAGATCATTTTGAGTACACTGAGGGAGCATCAGTTATATGCTAAGCTATTGAAGTGCCATTTTTGGATAGATTAGATTCACTTCTTAGGTCATGTTATCTCAGAGACAGGAGTATCAGTAGACCCAGAGAAAGTGAGAGCAGTAGTTTCCTGGTAGAATCCAAAGAACTTCTTTGAGGTGCGGAGTTTTCTAGGGCTGGCTGGATACTACAGGTGCTTCATAAAGGAATTTTCAAAGCATCACCGCTGACAGTTCTGACCAAGAAGGGTGCGAAATTCTTATGGTCAGATTCTTGTGAGTCAATAGGTTGACTTCAGCACCAATACTAGTCTTTCCAGAGCTAGGCAAGAGCTACACTATCTACTGTGGCGCTTCTGGTATCGGGCTAGGATATGTACTTATGCAGGGGGATGGAGTCGTTGCATATGGGTCTTGGCAGTTGAGGCCACATGAGAGGAATTACCCGACGCACAATCTGGAGCTAGCAACTGTTGTTCATGCCTTGCGCTATTAGAGACATTATCTTCTGGGAGAGCACTTTGTGGTGTTTACCGACCACAAGAGTCTCAAGTACATCTTCACTCAGTGTGATCTGAATCTGAGATAGTTCATGTGGGTCGAGTACCTTCAGTCATTTGACTTTGAGCCTCATACACACCTGAGAATGGAAATGTTGCGGCTGACGCACTGAGTAGGAGGACTCATCTATAGGCAGTTCAGGAGGCCATCAGTGAGTGGAAGCTTATGGCTCTGTTCCTTGAGATGCATTTGGAGGTGCGTGACAGTCAGGGGAAGAAGTTTCTTTCTTCTGTGGTTGTTACCTCTACTCTTCTTGATCGGGTGCGAATGGGGCAGCTATCAGATTATGAAGGCCTTGTCATATAGGAAAGAGTGTCAGGAGAGGACCTTATTCCTGGGTAAACCATAGGTGAGGATGAGATCCTGCATTTCCAGGGATGCGTGTGGGTGCCATCGAACATACATGAGGAGCTGATGCGGGGTTTTCATTCCGCAGTTTGGGCAGTTCATCCTAGCGTCACCAAGATGTATCGTGATCTACACTGTTAGTATTGGTGGCCAAGTATGAAAAGGGATGTTGCTGGGTTCTTCATGAGGTGTTCTACTTGTCAGCAGGTGAAGGCTGAGCACCAGCAATTGGAAGGGCTTCTACAGTAGTTACCCATTCCTGAGTGGAAGTGGAATGATGTTGCGATGGACTTCGTGACCGGGTTTCCAAGGTCACTGTGAGGGAATGATGCAGTATGGGTTGTCATAGACAGACTCACGAAGGTTTCTCATTTCTTTCCGATCAAGGAGACCTTTAGTATTGATGAGCTGGGGCGGTTGTACATCCGAGAGATTATAATTTTTCATGGAGTTCCACACTTCATTGTTTCAGATAGGGATACACATTTTACTTCTTGGTTATGGCAGGGACTTCAGAAGACTTTGGTTACACATGTACTTTTGAGTACAGCATACCATCCCCAGAAATATGGGAAGTCCTAACGTACATTTTAGGTGCTTGAGTATATGCTCTGATCTTTCATTCTGGACTTTGGAGGTTCTTGGGAGAAGAATATACCTCTTATAGAGTTTTCCTACAATAATAGTTTACAAGAAACTATTCAGATGGCACCTTACAAGGATTTGTAAGGCAGGCCATGCCAATCACCTTTATACTGGCTGGAGGCAGGAGAGGCAACTTTGCTGGGACCTCGTCTTGTTCAGGAGACCTCAGAGCAGATAGAGTTGATTTAGAAGAGTATGGCTATGGAACAATTTTGACAGAAGTCTTATGGTGATCAGCGGAGACGACCTCTGGAGTTCGAGGCCGGGGATCAGGTTTTCCTGCATGTCGCACCGAGTTTGGGACACAAGAGGATTCAGAGACAGGGTAAGCTTTCACCACGGTACGTCGGTCCGTTTGAGGTGTTGGAGAGAGTTGGGCCGGTTGCCTATCGGTTGCAGTTACCTCAGAGGTACCAGGATATGCACGACGTCTTCCGCATTTCTCAGCTCCGATGTTACTTTTTAGACCCATATCACGTCTTTCAACATGAGGAGGTTGAGATCGAAGCGGATGCATCATTTGAGGAGCATCCTATCTGGATTGTCGAACATAGTACAAAGGTTCTCTGTGGCCGGTCTTTTCCTATGGTACGGGTTCTATGGCGGCATGGGCGAGTACATGACGAGACTTGGGAGAGGGAGGTCGATGTACGATCACAGTGGTCAGAGCTGTTCGGTATTTCTTCCTCTACGCCTATCTAGGGAAATTCGGGGATGAATTTTCTTTAAGGGGGAAAGTTTGTAAGAACTCGGACCTTATTTTTAGGTATGTTTTTACTTTTTTTTGGTGTTTTTGAGAAAAGAGGAGTTTCTGGATATTCTTGAAGTACACGCCGTGTACTTTGTTGCCGCTCGAGGTCGTGTGCTGGCCGTGTCATGGCCACACACACGACCATGTAGGGGTGATGTGGAGGCTGCCTAAAGCAGAGTACAGAAAATCCTAGTACACATCGTGTACTCCAAAAGTAAACACCATGTACTTTTGTTTTCATTAAATGCATCGGGGTCGCGTCTTAACCCCAGAACCGTCTTCTTCTCCAGCTTCTTCGACCGAGAGCATCCCGTACAGCCGCAGATCTCCTTCGAGCCCCCGAGCCTTCGTCCGTTCTCCGAATTGACCGCTTTCAATTGCGTTGGAACCACACCGGTAAGCTCTTCCTTCTAATAGAGATTTTTTTCCAATTCATACTCTTTCTCAAGTTATCGTGGGTTGAACATCCTATGAGTTTTCATAGATATACGACGTTCTAAGGAGACTCACGCCCCGTGGCTCAAGTATATTGATATCCTAATGTCAAGGTAGGTGGTTTGTGCCTTTCTGTAGAAATTATTTGAGTATTTTGTGAAAATTCTACCAATACCCTTGAATGAGGTATTGTGTGTTTCCTGTTTTTCCCTTGTTGTTTGCCTACTTTGCTTATATGCCTGAGTAGAGGATATTGTTTGTGAATATGGTAATTTATTGTGCTTTGAATGTTTTCCCATGCATGTTTTGCCTATTTAGGAACGTTTGGTCTAGTTTTTCCTGTTAGGATTTTTCCAGTTCCATGCCTAGTTGTAGGATGTTGTGACTGTTGTTCTTCCATGCTGAGATGTTGTAGACTTCTAGCCAAGTATTTCTTGAGGTTCACTTTGGCCGTTATGCGATGCAATACTTGCTGACTTTACATAGGGTTGTGAGAACCTAGGGTATTAGACCATAGGGAGAATGGACGTAAGGTCTTCTCCAGAGTGTCTTTATAATACGATGTGAGACCACAAGGGGAATCGACGTTGAGTGCTTCCTCAGAGTTTCTATAGTTCCTCGACATGGGCCACATGGGGAATGAGACGTTGAGTGCTTCCCCAGAGTGCCTTTAGTATGATACGAGACTATATGGGGAATTGATAGTGAGTGCTTCCCCAGAGAGTCTATTCTTTAGGTGAACCAGAGGTGTAATATCCCCAACCCAGAAGCCACTAAACCGGCGCTTCGAGCCGGGTGGTTACATAACCTTAAGTATGCCTCCTCGTACGCCAAAGGCTTCCAACTAGCAGTGGGGGTCTATGTGGTCAAGTGGGGAGACTATACCCCCTTTTTATCAGAGTAAGCCACAACAGAAATAAACCAATAGAGTAAACAATAATCAATAAGCAAGGAACATGTATAACAACCATTTCCAACAATAAATATACCATGTCATACTAAAAGTGAAAAAGTGAACAAAACCGCAAATAAAGACAACGGCCAAAATCCCCAAAATGGTCCCGACTCCAAGTCCAGATCCTCCACCAAGTGTTTCCCATGTCCACTCACTATCTAGCAAGGAACATTTCCCTTCTCCTGACCTGCAAACATGAAGTCTGCTCGGGTACCCAACGACAGCCCGATCAGGGTGTGAGTACAACTCAGTAGGCCACCACCAACAGTGTCAAAAAAATATCTAGTATAACAAGTAGTGAATGAAAAAGGAATATTAATGATAATTTCCAAGTAATTATTTAAGGTTCCATTAACCAGTTCATAGCCAAATCCATTGCCACTTCCATTACCATTCATTTCACACCAATTATCATCACTTACCATTTCATCACATTTCCATGGGTTAATCACATACATTATGTTACATGGGTCTAAGACCAATAATCACATTCAAGAGGGTAACACATCGTTATACTATATCACTAGGACTAACCCCCTCATAGCAACCATATCCTCACCTCAAAGCCTCAGTTTGGGTGGATACCACATAGCAACCAGATTCTCACCTCGAAGCCTCAGTCCGGGTGGATACCTCATAGCAACCACATTCTAACCTCAAATCCTCAGTCCGGGTGGATGCAACCGTTAGGAGAATAGATCATCAATCCTCATTCCTAACCCGTGCATTTAGGGTTGAGTTCAGAGCATCAGTCTTTACTTGACCCGTGGGTGTATATCCTCAATTCATACCCCACACTACCAAGCCATGTGCACATGCTTATATATAAGTAACCATCAACCCGCCATACTATTGCCCTTAGGAAAACACCATTCACAAAAAAACACGTGGGAATTCACATTATGCCTTAACCCTTTAACACATCATTTAACCATTCACCCAATTCCCATGTGTTATGATTATCTCACTAATCATTCAACACTAGACTCATAATCCATCCCATTATGGTCTTTAATTGATTTACACATTAACCCATTTAACCTATTCATCATTTCCATGAATCAACCATTCAACCCATTCCAAATAACCCTTAGGTTATTTCCAAGTCTAGGTGCATCACCTAACTTCTATTCCAAGTTCAACCAATCACATCAACATATTCATCAAGGGATCTACCATTTATTACAACAAGGTCACTTGTTTAATAACAAACCCTAAGCCCGGGAAAAACTGGTACAACCCATGGATGGCCCCAATTAGGTTAAGTCAATCCCAACACATCCCATGTGGATCATGAGGGTTTCCATTTTCCATTTTAAACACCATTTTTACCAAACATTCCAAGGTTATTCAAAACACAACCAAGGGGAAACAAGAACATAACTAAACATGCAAAAATACCGAAATAACCATGGGATATAACTTGTAGACCACCTACATAGAAAACGTGGTTGAAATCACTCTAAATTGAGTCCTTAGACCTCGATCCGACCAACCTTTAGAGCTTTAACCTATAACTCACCCAAAATTTAGGGTTTTAGAGCTTCAGAGAAAGAGGGAGAGAAGATACAAACCCTAAACCAAAAAGAGAAGAAAGGATGAGATTTGCCTTACCCAGAGCTTCGATCCACATCCAACGGCACCAAAAACTCCTTATAAATGAGGGAGATCGACCTATTGGAGATCTTGGGCGATTTGGTTCATTCCAAGGGAGAAGAAGGAGGAATGGAGAGGAAATCCCGAGTGGGATCTTAAAATCCCGGAGTGGCAACTTTGCAATTTTTCCAAAATTTAAGAGGCCGCACGGTTTCGCCGCACGGTTTGACAAATCGTGTGAAAACTGTGTTCATGATACTGTCCAGAGAAGGAGGGGTCGCATGGTTTACCTAGGTAGGCCGCACAGTTTTCCCTGGTCATGCACAGGCCGTGCACCCTGGCTTGTCTTGCCCAGCTTTCTTGTTTTTTTCATGCCTCGAGCCCCCGAAACACCCCCAAGACCTCTCATACTTTCAGAAGACATCCCTTGAAGCCTGAAACACGGGATTAAACCTAAACATAACGAAAACACACCCTTCAAAAAACTGGGATCTTACAACTTCCCCACCTTATAACAGCTCATCCTCGAGCCGAGTTCCCAAGCCTCATTGATCCACTAAAGAGAAGAGTTTGGGCCACTGAGCCTGCATATCCAATTCCCGCTCCCAAGTTTCTTCCTGAAATTTCCCATGCTACCATAGTACTCACACTAATGGCACAACCTTTCCTCGCAAGACCTTTTCACTATGATCCACCACACAAACCGGATGCTCCTCAAAGGACGCATCAGCCTCTAGCTCCACATCCTCCACATCAACCACGTGAGATGGGTTAGGTTGATACTGTCGAAGCTGAAACACATGAAACACATCATGCATCCCACCATACTGTTGTGGAAGATCCAATCGGTAAGCCACTGGTCCGATCCTCTCCACAGTCTCAAAAGGTCCCATATACCTGGGCGCCAACTTACCTTGCTTTCGAATCCAACGGTGACCCAACCTTGGCGACACCTAAAGGAACACTTTATCACCCATCGCAAACTCAAGAGGTCTACGCCTCTAATCTGCATACGACTTCTGCCTACTCTGAGCTGTATCTATCCACTTACTGATCAACTTAACTCTCTCCACAGTCTCTTACATGATACTTGGCCCCAACAACTCAAATTTACTGGCCTCTATCCAACACAATGGAGATCTACATGGCCTCCCATAGAGTGCCTCAAATGGTGCCATCTGAATTGTATCCTGAAAACTTTTGTTGTAGGAAAACTCAACTAACGATAGGTGCCTCTCCCAAGAACCACCAAAGTACAAGACACAAGCTCTTAAAATGTCTTCCAACACTTGGATCGTATGCTCCAACTACCCGTCCGTCTGCGGGTGGAAATCTGTACTCAAAAACACATGCGTACTAAGCGCCTTCTGCAACCCTTTCAAGAAACGTGATGTGAAATGTGGATCTCGGTCCGAAACTATGGTCCGTGGGACACCATGCAACCACACTATTTCCCGAACATACAGCTCACCCAACTGGTCGACTGTAAAGGTCTCCTGAATCGGTAAGAAATGAGCCACTTTTGTTAACCGATCCACAACCACCCAGATTGCATCATTCTTCTACGGCATCCTCAGAAGACCCATGAAAAAATCCATTGTTACATCATCCCACTTCCATTACGAAATGGGAAATGGATTCAACAAACCACCTAGGCATTGATGCTCGTCCTTCACCTGCTGACAGGTAAGGCATCGTGCCACAAAGCCCGCAAATTCTTTCTTCATTCCAGGCCAACAAAACTACCTTCAGAGATCACGGTAAATCTTGGTCAAACTAGGATGCACTTCCCACTTTGATGCATGGAACTCATGCATTAACTCTTCCCACATACACTCTGGCACAACCACATGATCGCAAACACGAACAACACCTTCCACGCCGACGACCCAACTAGAAGGTAGCTCCCTACCTTTAAGCTTTTCCTTCATAATCAAACACTCAGTATCATAAAGCTGACATTCCTTAACTCAACTCAAAAGCATCGACTCCATCGTTAAGGAAGTAAGACTGACATGACCACTCTCCTCCTGCACCTCCAGGTGCATATCTACAAACAAAGCAATCACCTTCCACTCGGTGTTGGACTCCTGAACCACATGATTCTGAACCTTCCTGCTCAGAGCATCAGAAACACTATTTCCCTTTCCCAGAATGTAAACAAAATCAAAGTCAAAAGACTGTAGATATTCAACCCATCTTAGCTACTAAAGGTTCATATCCCATTGTGAGAAGATGGACTTTAAACTCTTATGGTCGGTAAACACAGTAAACCGTTCTCCCAACAGATAGTGCCTCCAGCACTTCAAGGCGTACACCACTGCAGCCAACTCAAGGTCATGAGTGGGATATTTCTACTCATGGGGTCTCAACTGCCTTGACCCATAAGCCACAACCCGCTCATCTTGCATCAACACAACCCCAATTCTGACTCTGGATGCATCACAAAACATGATGTACTTCTTACCCGGCTCAGGTAAGATCAAAATAGGTGCGGTCGTCAACCGCTTCTTCAACTCTCGGAAGGTGTTCTCACAAGCCTCAGACCACTCAAACCTAATTCCCTTCTTGGTAAAGCCCTAGAGTGGTGCTGCCAAGCGAGAGAAATCCTGAATGAACCTTCGGTAATACCCGGCCAAACCCAGAAAACTCCGAACATCATAAACACTCTTGGGCTACTCCCAAGATACAATTGACTGCACCTTCTCTGGATTCACTGACACACCTGCCTCCAAGATGATGTGACCCAGAAAATTCACCTTACCTATCCAGAATTGACACTTTGATAGCATGGCGTATAGCCGATGCTCTCTTAGCGTACCCAAGACGATGTCAAGATGTTGGGCATGATCTTCATGAGTTTTCGAGTGCACTAAGATATTGTCAACAAAGATGAGCACAAAACGATCTAGATAGGGATGAAAGATCTAGTTCATCAAAGCCATAAACACTGCCAGTGCATTAGTCAAGCCGAAAGGTATTACCACGAACTTAAACAACCTGTACCGACTCCGGAAAGTTGTTTATGGTACGTCAAAAGACCTCACCCTCAACTGGTGATAACCCAACCTCAGATCAATCTTAGAAAACACTGATGAACCCCTTAACTGATTGACCAAGTCATCAATTCTAGGAAGAGGGTACCGATTTTTCACCGTCATCTGATTTAACTTTCGGTAGTCAACACACTGCCTCAACGACCCATCGACCTTCTTTGAAAAAATCATGGGAGATCCCCAAGGAGACGTACTAGGATGGATAAACCCCTTACGCTCCAACTCATCAAGATGAAACTTTAGTTCTTGGAGTTCTGTCGACGCCATTTGGTATGGTGGAATAGAAATTGGCTCCGTTCCCAGCAGCAACTTAATCGTGAACTCAACATCCCTCTCAGGTGGTAAACCAGAGAAATCCTCAGGAAACACGTCCTGAAACCGATCCACCATAGGAGGGAAAACATACTGTTCATGTCCTTAATTATCATCAAGCATGATACATGCCACTCGAGCCATGATTCCACTCAACCGCTGACCAAACGGTCCTGCACACCCTGCTCGAACATCCCATTCGCCATGGTGGACATAAGCATCACCCTCAAGTGAACTGAACGATACTCTACGGTGATAAAAATCTATGTTCACCTGATACAACACCAACCAATCCATCCCCAAGATTATGTCAAACCCTGACATCTCGATAATGAACAAGTCCCACAGAAAATGATACCCACCAACTTCCAAGGCACATCCCTTGCACTACTTGATATCCTCAACCCGCACTCCCAATGGGGTGTCAATTGACATAACTCCACACACCCTCTCCACAGGTAAACCGAGTTCTACCACAAGTTGAGAAGAGATAAAAGAGTGTTTGGCACCTGTGTCAAACAACACACTAGAAAACCTAGAAGCTACAAGGATCGTACCTTGAACAGTTGACGGTCTGGCCTTGCCGTCACTAGGCACGAACTAAACTGCCTGAAGCTGACTTACCCCTCTACCCTGGGCTCCAACCTGAACACCTTGCACCGCACTTCCCTACTGGCATGAGTGATCTTTCCCTAGAGTTCCACGTCCACCGCACCTTCCAGTACGGCCTGTGGAGCTCTAAATGCCTGCCTTATACGGGGAAACTGATCCCCTTCCTGTACCCGGTACCAGATTTTCACCATCATACTCACCCACCTGCCGAGGTTTCCTGCAGAACCTCTACACATGTCCCATCCTGCCGCATGAACGACACTCAACTGGAGGTTGAGGACACTGTCCACGCAAATGCCCCGGCCTAGTGCACTGATAACAGAACACCTAGTTCCCACTATGAGAGGATGACACTCTCTTCTGACCACCTTGCTGGAAACTTTCCAAACGGTGCTTCTGACCTTTGGAAGATGCACCACTTGTCCGCCCAACTGGCATGACAATCCCACCACCCGAAGCTTCGTTCAGGTTCCCTTCAGAGATGAGTGCATGATCCATCACCTCTGCAAACCTCTTCAAGCGGAAGATATTTACTTGAGACCTGATCTCATGTCTCAACCCATCCTGGAAACGCCTTTCTACCGCTGCCTCATCCCCTGCTAACACTGGGACAAAGTGCCCCAAATCAGTGAAGAGACTCGCATAGTCCATCACTGATAGCAATCCCTGAGTCAGGCTTATAAACTCTGCAGCCCGCTCCTACCTCAAATTCTCTAGGTAGAAATGCTCCAGAAACTTCTCTTGGAAGACCTTCCACGACATCCCCTCACCCTGCTCGGTCTGAACCTGAATGTCCCACCAGCGCCTTTCCTGGCCCCGCAACATATAAACGGACAGCTTTAATCTCTTTTCAACAGGGGTCTCTAGATGATCTAGTATCGTTTCGATAGACTCTAACCAGAACTCTGCTGCCTCTGGCCCACCCTCTTCGGTGAAAGTCAGAGGGTGCTGCAGCTGGAACTCCCTGACCAGCTCAAACATACTCGGTGCAACCCGCCCTGGGTCCCGATCCATCATCTGCATAAGGCGAACCAAGTTATCCTGGAACTGGTCTTCTCTACCTTCATTGATCACCACATTTTCATGATCTTCTACTGGAGGAGTGTTCTCAGCGACATCCTCCCATTTCCCAACTGGAAACCGACATCGTGGTGGCATCTCTCTACATTGCCAAGAATGATATTTAGCACACATACCATAAAACTTTCATGACTTAAACAAAATCTCTTTACTAGCTACATCAAACCATTTTCATATACTAATTCAATGACATTAACACCTCAGATTCACCACCCCGACCATCCCTACCATGGGCCATGGTCCTCATGGGGTAAACAACCATGCACTACCATCAAGCTCACACAACATTTTACAAAAACATTTTCCACTTCGTTTCAAACCCCTATGTCTCATTAAACATCATTTACCCACTTGTTTTATTTAATTCTTCTCATTATTTCTTGGTTTCATGAAATGTATGATGCACCCTACTTTCCTGCCTCACACACCCACCCCGTGTGTGTGCATAACACAATGCATGTCACCTATCTCCCTAGGTGCCTACAATGATGCATGAAAGAAAATCCTCATTTTGTTAAGTCCATGAGACAAATAGCATAAACAATCAC
The DNA here is from genome assembly GCA_963277665.1 of Viscum album. Taxonomy (NCBI): domain Eukaryota; kingdom Viridiplantae; phylum Streptophyta; class Magnoliopsida; order Santalales; family Viscaceae; genus Viscum; species Viscum album. The sequence goes on from OY728151.1 coordinate 2,000,299,971, forward strand.
ATCAAACCACATGTGCATCACCCAATGGTGAAATATCATCAACTGTAACAACACACAACCAAGAACAACATTTCCCACCCAGGGTGACTTGGGTTTTCCCTCGTACATGGGTTAGATACTCCCAAGAACGGGCTCATTTACCAAGGCCTGACACATCTTAACACTTGGAAACCTATCCCAAATAACAAGACCTTAGGAAAGTAGAATAAATACATCCTCTTATACCACTTTGTAACAGCCCAGTCCAACCCATGATCATGATATTGTCCGCTTTGGGCCTAGCCCGCACGATTTTTTTCCCCTGGGCTCTGGCCCTCAAGCATCCCCTAGGAAAGGGCCTCATGATGGGAGAGGTATCCACAACACCTTATAAAGGGGTGCTTCGTGTGCCTCCTCCTTCGATGTAGGATTCTCATACCCACCCCCTAGAAGGGCCCAACGTCCTTTCTGGAACATCGAATGGACACTGCCTCTGATACCACTTTGTAACATCCCTAACCCGGAAGCCACTAAACCGGTGCTCCGAGCCGTGTGGTTACATAACCTTAAGCGCACCTCCCCGTATGCCAAAGGCTTCTGACTAGCAGTGGGGGTCTATGTGGTCAAGTGGGGAGACTATACCCCCTTTTTATCAGAGTAAGCCACAACAGAAATAAACCAATAGGGGAAACAATAATCAATAATCAAGGAACATGTATGACAACCATTTCCAAAAATAAATATTCCATGTCATACTACAAGTGAAAAAGTGAACAAAACCCCAAATAAAGACAACGTCCAAAATCCCCAAAATGGTCCCGACTCCAAGTCTGGATCCTCCACCAAGTGCTACCCATGTCCACTCACTATCTAGCAAGGACCCTTGCCCTTCTCCTAACCTGCAAACATGAAGTCTTCTCGAGTACCCAACGATGGCCCGATCAGGGTGTGAGTACAACTTAGTTGGCCACCACCAATGGTGTCTACAAAATATCCAGTATAACAAGTAGTGCATGAAAAAGGAATATGGATGATAATTTCCAAGTAATTATTTAAGGTGCCATTAACCAGTTCATAGCCAAATTCATTTCCACTTCCATTACCATTCATTTCACACCAATTATCATCACTTACCATTTCATCACATTTCCATGGGTTAATCACATACATTATGTTACATGGGTCTAAGGCCAACAATCACATGAAAAAGGGTAACACATTGTTATCCTATATCACTAGAACTAACCCCATAATAGCAACCATATCCTCTCCTCGAAGCCTCAGTCTGAGTGGATACCTCATAGCAACCATATTCTCACCTTGAAGCCTCGGTTCGAGTGGATACCTCATAGCAACGACATTCTCACCTCGAAGCCTCAGTCCGGGTGGATGCAACCATTAGGAGAATAGACCATCAGTCCTCATTCCTAACCCATGCATTTAGGGTGGAGTTCAGAGCATCAGTGTTTACTCAACCCGTGGGTGTAGATCCTCAAGTCATACCCCACACTACCAAGCCATGCGCACATGCTTATATATAAGTAACCATCAACCCTCCATACTATTTCCCTTAGGAAAACACCATTCACAACAAACCACACGGGAATTTACATTATGCCTTAACCCATTAACACATCATTTAACCATTCACCCAATTCCCATGTGTTATTCTTATCTCACTAAGAATTCAACACTAGACTCATAATCCATCCTATTATGGTCTTTAATCGGTTTACACATTAACCCATTTAACCCATTCATCATTTACATGAATCAACCATTCAACCCATTCCAAATAACCCTTAGGTTATTGCCAAGTCTAGGTGCATCACCTAACTTGTATTCCAAGTTCAACCAATCACGTCAACATATTAATCAAGGGATCTACCATTTATTACAACAAGGTCACTTGTTTAATAACAAACCCTAAGCCTGGGAAAACCCGGCACATCCCATGGATGGCCCCAATTAGGTCAAGTCAATCCCAACACATCCCATGGGGATCACGAGGGTTCCCATTTTCCATTTTAAACACCATTTTTACCAAACATTCCAAAGTTATTTAAAACACAACCAAGGGGAAACAAGAACACAACTAAACATGCACAAATACCCAAATAACCATGGGATATAACTTGTAGACCACCTACCTCGAAACCGCGATTGAACGCACTCTCAATCGAGTCCTTAGACCTCGATCCGACCAACCTTTGGAGCTTAAACCTAGAACTCATCCAAAAGTTAGGGTTTTAGAGCTTCAGAACAAGATGGAGAGAAGATACAAACCCTAAACCAAAATGAGAAGCAATGATGGGATTAGCCTTACCCGGAGCTTCGATTCTCATCCAACAGCACCAAAAACGCCTTAGAAATGAGGTAGATAAACCTCTTGGAGCTCTTGGGCGATTTGGTTCGTTCCAAGGGAGAAGAAGGAGGAATTGAGAGGAAATCTTGAGTGGGATCTTAAAATCCCGAAGTGGAAACTTTGTAATTTTTCCAAAATTTAAGAGGCCGCATGGTTTAGATGCACGGTTTGACAAAATGTGCACAAACCGTGTGCATGATACTATCCAGAGGAGGAGGGGTCACATGGTTTACCTGGGTAGGCCGCACGGTTTGCCCTGGCCGTGCGCAGGCCGTGCGCCCGGGCTTGTCTTGCCCAACTTTCCTTTCTTTCGTGCCCCGATCCCCCGAAACACCCCAAGACCTATCATAATTTCAAAAGACATCCCTTGAAGCCCGAAACAAGTGATTCAACCAAAACATAAAAAAAACACACCCTTCCAAAAACCAGGATATTACATGAGGGGTGAGACCGTGTGTGCCTCCCAGAGGGCTGCTAGTACTTGTAGGTTGAACCATAAGGGTTAGGTTGTGAGAACTACCCAGAGGGTTACCTGTTTGTTCTACTTGCTTGTGTGGCTACTTTATTTTTTGTACATTATATTCTAGAGAATGTGGATTGTTCGCTGCTGAGTACTTTCTTGTTTACTATTTTCTATACATTTACCTGCCATATATTCACTGACTGTTAGGCACCGATCTTCGGGTGGTTTCCTACTGTGATTTTTATCTCACACCCTGTTTGGGTCATGCTTTTGGTCCCAAACAGATTATATTGTTGCAGTTATAGATAAGGTAAATTTCCCTTCTACTTTAGGTTCTTGATTTCACTGGAGCTGGAGAGCATGAGACCGAGCTATGTCTTGCGATGCTGAGGAGTTTATCTGCTTTCTTTTGTACTTGGGTTTAGTACTATATTTCAGCATTGTGACTTGTTTGGATGTTTTCCTGGACATATATGTATCATGCATCATTTACACATATTTCTTCTCTAGTTTTTTATTTATCAATCTTCTGTTGTTGTTGTTGTTGGATATTTACTACTTCCGCTGTTGTATGTGTTGTTACTTCTGTTGTGTACTCTGCCAATGAGGGCATAGTTTTCCCACTATCACACCCAAGGCCCTCACTTCTAGTCGGCAGCCTCTAGCATTTGGGGAAATACGCTTGAGGCCATGTGACCAACCAGGTACGGGGCGCCTCTGGGTGGCTTCTAGAACTGGGATGTTACACTATAAAAGGGTTAAAGGGACTATAACATATTGAAACGGACCATGTCATAGCCATTCTGTTTCCAAGGTAGAATCCATGATGCAACCTACCTCCAAACTGTAGGGGTACAAAAAAAGGAAGAACACACTCAAACCCCTACATCGTAATCATGATTCTCCACACCATATAATTAAAGGGACCATGACACAACCCTATTACATGGAACGGCTATTCCAAAAATGGAAGTGACACCCTTCTGAGCCCCTATCTTCTCCCCAATCCTCCTCTGGGAACCCCCAACACCCAAAACTCACCAAGGAAATGGATAAAAGGATATGATCCCTTAAATTAAATACCTATAAAACTATTATAATCCTAAAAAATTTAAAACCTAACCCATAGAGAAAATAAGGAAAAGGGTTGTGTAAATAACCACCATGTGAGATACCTCTCAAGAGTTTGTCCACTACAATAGATTAACCACATCACTCAGAGGAACCAAAAAAAGACCATGAAATAATAACAAACAAATATTAATCAATCTCCTAGGTGAGATACCTCTCAAACAAGAGCAGGGTATCCTACATAACATCAAAGAAGAGGAAACCATATCATAATGCAGATAAAGGTTAACTTCTACAAACGAGCATCACTATAAAAGATGGATAATCAACAAACAAATTAGGATTCTAATTTTATATATGAAACACATGTTCCTAGGTGATCTACTCTACTCTATCATGTCTCAAAAAGAAACAAACTAAGATAATATCACATTGGCACAATAGCTTCTTTTGGCGCTCTCAGATCTCTACATTCCACTCCACGAAGGTCACATCTTTGAAAATGTTGATATCTCCCCAATTAATTAAATTGGAATTATCATTAATATAATGGTGGATATGTGACACTTGGAATACATGATGCATCTAGATCATATATGGGACAAGTGATATCTGATACACCATGACTCCAATATGATCCAACACTTCAAAAGGACCAACAAATCAGGGAGAAAAATTACTCCCACAAATGAAACTTCACTGATCATGATGAGGATTCACCTTTAGGAAAACATTATCACTAACATAGAACTCCATGGGTATCCTCCTATAGCTGACATAGGACTTATGATGATCCTATACTTCTTTAATCGTCTTGTGAATCACTTGAACCATATCTAGTGTGTTTTACACTTGTTGTAGCTCAAGAATTACCGAATCTCCAACCCCAATACAACATAATGGAGAATGAAAAGGTTGTTCATACAAAGCTTCAAATGGTTTCATTAAAATTGTGGAGTGAAAACTATTTTTGTAATAAAACTTGACCAAAGGTAGTACCCCTCATCCAAAAAAATACAAAATCCAAGACACATAAACCCAACATGTCTTCAAGAGTCTAGATAGTCTACTTTTTCTGACCATATTTATATGGATGAAAAGTAGTGATAAGAAATATATAATACTCAAAATCATGTTGAAGACTTTTCCAAACCCTGGAGGTAAAATTAGGATCACAATTAGAGATGATCATCCTCAGTACTCCATGGAGTCTCACCACCACCTCTAGATATTGGCTCGAAAAAACCTCCACCGAGCTCGACTCCTTAACTGCTATAAAGTGGGTTGATTAGTCAAATGGTCCAATATCACCCATATAGCACCGAAGCCTCCCCAATATTAAGATAAACTAGTAATTAATACCATCGATATGTCCTCCTACTTCCATTGAGTAATATCTAATGGATAGAGAAAACCACTAGGAACACAGTGCTCAGCCTCCACCTTTTAGTAGACCAAACATAGAGGCACAAACTCTGAAACTATACACTTCAACCTAGGCCACTAAAATTCACCTTAAACAACTTGGTATATCTTTGTAATGATAGGATTTACCACTAAGGGTTCACTTTAGAGATCACAGAGAACCATATCACACATATTCAAAGGGGTGAAAAGCCTTACCTAGAATAAAACTTGGTGTTGTTCATCCTTAGAATAACCATAAGAGGAATCAACAAAGATAACTTGATCTATCCAGACCTACACCTCATAGTCCCCCAGTTGGGACTCCTCCACCTACTACACCCGAGATGATTGAACTGACATATAGAAAAGACAACCTCATCCACAAACCTCTCCCGTATTAAAATTCATCACCAATATATCTTCCATCACTCTATAGGAATCTCCAGATACACACACGACATGATTTCATGACTTTCTGCTCAGTGCATCAACCACACTCTTACCCTTTTATAGTGTTTATGAAATCTCAAAGTCATAATCTTGTAAAAATTCCATCTACCATCATTACTACAAGTTTATGTCACAATGGGAGAAGACATACCTTAGGCTCTTATGATTAGTATAAACCACAAAATAGTCACCGATAAGATAATTCCACCACAACTTCAAGGAAAAAGAAACTACCACCAACTCAAGATCATGGGTGGCATAATTAAGATCATTGGGAAGTAATTTATGATACCCATAAGAAAAAACTGCTCTCTACTACATCATAAAACAACCCCAACCAAGATGTGAAACATCACAAAAAATCTCAAACTGATCTTCTTCTAGAATATGAAGAACTGGAGGCCTGACCAACTTCTCCTTTAGGTACTAAAAAACTATTTGACACTGGTCAATATATAAGAACACCTAATCATTTTTTTCAAAGCTATCAGATGAGTCACAACCTAATAGAAGTCAGCTACATACCTTCTATAATAGCCTATAAGACTAAGGAAACTCCCCACATCTTCAACTATCTTAAGGGATACCCAAGAAATGACTACCTCAATATTTAAAGGATCTACTACTACTCCTCATTAGTACACGACATGCCCCAAGAAACTAACTTCATGAGCCCAAAGGGTAAGAATATCCTGGTGTATCCTTATTTAAGCAATGATAATCAATACAAAGACATCATGAGAGGGGGGTCATCAAGATTTCTCATGAATTATAGGTGTTGTCTAGGGTTCCCAATTTACTAGATAAAATATTTTTTAGATATTTTAGGGTAGGTCTCAAATCACATCATCTCATTTATATGGGGGTGGTGGCCCTTAAGACTTTATCAAGGTATTGGATGTATGTTTTTTGTATGGAGGTTGAGGTCATTAGTAGTGAGAGTTATCAACCTTTCTAGGTAGGAATCATGCACTAAGTATTCCACATCAAGTTCTTCTATTAAGGAAATTTCAACTGAGTCAAGGATGTTATAGCTTGGGATCAATAAAGAGGAGATGGGGTAGTCAAAGGATAGCCCCAAGATGTTCCTCATCTTTATAGATTATAGCAAGTTCATTGAGGTTGCTGTATTTAGAGAAGATAGGTTGTGGAGTGGGTTGTAGTCAGATTCATTCTCTAGAATTTCTATTGTTAGGTGATTCAAACATCATTTGAGGTACCTTTTTCTTGTTTTTTTATTAGGTGTATGCCTTGTTTTATTTAGGAGATACACTCTCCTTAAAATCACTTTCCCTAGTCTATGTTTTGGGACTTTAGGTGGAGATAATTCTAGTACCCTTGGAATTGACTAATCTATTTTGAGGTTGAGATTACCTATATGAAGTATGTAGAGACTGTGAGATAGTGTTGGGGAAGCACCGCTCTTGGGGAGACTTCCTATGTTTATGGATATAACCATATTACATCATCCTTAGTATGGACTAGTTGTATTAGGTGCAGGCTATTGTGGATTACTTCAGGAGGAAAGTTGTGTTCTATGATTTTGATAGAGAGTATGTCATGTTCGTTAGTGAGTGATACCCTCAGATGGGTCGGAGGTGTGTTCCATCCGTGTCTTACTTATTGATTGATTTGATGTTGATTTCGTTGGAGGTTCAGTTGATGGTATTTCTCAGTGTTATGGAAGTGTACCTTAATATCTTTCCTAAGGAGGTTGTGGTGTTACCCTATAAATGTGATATTTAGTTTGGTATAGATCTATAGTCATTAATTTCTCTGATCTTGATGTCTTCATATAGGATGGTGCCTTCCAAGTTGAAAGAGGTGCAAGTATAGGTCAATGATCTATTGTAGTGAGGTTTTGTTAAGCCGAGTGTGTCACCTTAGGGTGCACCAGTTTTGTTCATAAACAAGGATAATTTCATTTTGTGTCTTTGTATTGATTATCATTGCTTGAATAAGGTTACAATGAAGAAATGTTATCCACTTCCATGGATAGATGATTTATTCGATCGGATGAAAGGAGTAAGTTGGTTCTCAAAGATTGATCTATAGTTAAGATATCATGAGCCCAAAGGGTAATATATCACTATGAGATACATATAAAACATAAATAGGGTGACCTATAACTAGATATCTAGATGAAAAGTCTCCTCAAAATGATTCACTTTAGCTTCTTCATCCGGAAATAGTTCTGAAGCATATTAGGGAAGGGTCATGAAACAGATCCTGAACTCTCACATGCTGAAACTCCCCTATAAAAGGGTAAGAATCTCCTGGTGATTGGCCGCCTTTGTATTAAAATAAATAAAATCTACTCAGAACTATTCTAGGAAATTCTCCCATGAGACATCCAATTCCTCATGATACCCAAGGAACAAGATCCACCATTTCCTAACTACTCCACACAGTATCGTAACAACCAATGAAACCTATTATTCCTTATAATAATGGATCAAACTTAAAGATATATCAACCTCATATAACCAGTATTTTTTTAGTGAGTTTGAAATAGACCCCTCATACTTTTGTAGGCTTTGGTGCTGAAACTCTCAAAGTTTCCTCCAAGTGTCATCTTCATTGACCTCTACTCTATGACAATCTGCAAGCATATCCTTCTAATTTTCCTCTGTGTGAACCTGATGGGGATGTTTAACTGGATTCATAATTGTAATATAAAAAATGGTTAGAGACTATTAAACATGGAATATGGAATATTTTACATTATTTATCTATTTATTTACTCAAGGTTAAACTAATCCCAATGTATACCCATTTCAAACATAGGAGCAAAGAGGAATGATTCATGATCCTTTCCTAGGTCTCTACCTCACAACCAGTATTAATTAACTTAGAAGACTCAGTAAACTTAAAGGTCCATGCATTAGATCATAGGGCGGACTAAATACCTATGTCTCATCCTGTATCATTTTTCTACATTTCTTACTAATCTTAGATGACACAATTTCCTTAACAACCCATGTTGTCTCACCTATGACTAACTTCAAACATCATTATATCCGTCAACTTGAACCTATGATACAAATCTGTCATGAACTCCCCCCAAAGGTACCCATCCTAGTTCGGCAATGAGAGAAGGGATATAGTGACTACCCGAAGCTTGGATCTAATGGGGAATGGGTTGGAGACAAGAACTGAGGGTATAACATACATATAAATGGGTGGAATTGAATTAAAAAAGAAAATGGCGAATGGGATAAAATATAATCACACCAATCAATTCCTACTCATAAAGGTAAAAGAAACCCTAAGTACATGCATATAATGGAATACAAAACTAAAAAAAACTAGAAAGGAACTGTAAGTTCCAAAGGATAAACTCAACAACATCCACAAATCCCAAATAGATATCGAACAACCATGAGCTGGTAATATCCATACTTATCTCAAACCTACACTTGTTAACCTAAAAATGATTTATAAAAATGTGGGGTGATAATAATAGGAATACTCAGTAGGATCCTCCTCGAAGCCTCTTGTGTAAAATATAAATTAATCATGCTAAATTTCAATGAATAAAAAGAGGAACTATCTCATCACCTAAAAAAGTATATTAAGTTCCCAACCTCACCATAACTATATCTCACCAAGTAAAACATATAATAGATCTTATAATATAATAATTAAACATGGGTGCCCCGAGACCGCTTTCCCATTGGTTTTTCACTTTAACCCAACATTGCACATCCTGATCCATCTCTCTCTAAAAGAAACCAACTCGAAGACACTTAGGATAAAGTATAAAAACACCCATATCATGCATCAAATCATCACATAATGACATTTCACATCTCTATAGAGTAACCAAGTAGCTTTAGGGATCCACCACAACCCGTATGTTGTGTATCATACATCAGGTATTATACCTCAAAGCATCAAAACCATACATCGATTAATGTACCTCAAGCCATCAAAACCCATACACATCATACATATAATAATCCTTAGGATACTATATCCAGGGATACATGTTTTTGAAATCATCGCATGATATTATATCCCTCTACACACATAAATGAGGGAAAATAACCACCATGCACATTGACACATAATACTACTAGGAGAAAAGAGCGGGCCATAGGGGGAGTCTGACATCTGTATCTCACCAAAATAGATGTTAGGGAAAACACCATCCCAAAGTCCACTAGATGTCAATATACCTACCAAAATGGGTGGGGTAGCGTATGAAATCATATGATATACAAGATATAATATAGCTCATAACCACACTATGGTCATTAACCTAGTCCTAGGATTGACAATAACCATTATCACTCGGACACCCAGATGCAACTGCTAAGGACTAGATATACTATGAGCACACAAGAATTTAATAAGACTTTATTAAACTAATTATTTATTTTTAACAATTAACCTTATGTTAGTTGATTTATTAACCATTAGTTAACATTAATCTAAAATAAATTTTACTAACCATCAGAGTGAAGTCCATGACCTCTAGGCATAATCCAATAGAGTCCACAGTTACTCAAGATTAACATCTTTTACATCCAAACAAGAACCAAATACATGTGTTAAAACATTATTACAAATTATTATCATTCCATAATTCCAGGTACTCTAGGAAACATCCTAATCTGCTATAAATATTCATAACTAAGCACAACTAGCTTCCCCAAGAAGTGGGGAAAGGAATTTATATAAACAAGAAACTTAACCATCAACCTTTAAACAAATTTAACAAGAAATAAATATATATTTTAGCTCAATAATGGGTAAGCATAGATTTAACCCTTTCCATAAACCCAGTGTCATCCCTAAAACCATCATGCATATCACTATGCATCTATTCATCATAGGAATCAACTGCTTCTAAAAACTCATGCTTCCCCACCCATATCTCATCAAACTAATAACCATCCCAAGATCACAACACATCATATAGAAAGAATCACATCCATAGAAACATAGAAGGAAATGACCTACCAATAAGGTTAATAAGAAACTAGGTCCTAAAAATAAAGGCATTCAACCTTTCAAAGAAAATGATATCACTCATCCCCAAACATTTATTATTAACAAACAATCTATTTTTATTCCATATTGAAATAACCAATTCATTTATTACAGGTTATGACTATGGGTAACCTAATGCATCATATATAATAAGCTATCATTTATTTAAACATGATTTTAATAATAACTTCTAGTTTCAGCAAACTATGAAAAGAAAAATTATCATTTAACATGCCTTTTATTATTATACACAACAAGAATTACGACTTTAAGTTCTTATCCATTTCCATTAACATATGGAATAATAACTTCAATTAAACATGCATCATGAATAAATTTGATTACCATCAAATTAAAATAAATAATTAATTTATTAAACATTCATCTTTAATTATTCAGCTAACTAACAATTTACTGGATTTATGTTCTTTAACCAATTTCATTAAATCAACATGATAACCCAATAAAAACACATTATAAACAAGCATATAATAGATAGCACACCATCTAGTAAATCAAGAGTCAAATTATTACCATGGTGAAGGAACACATGTGATCGCTAACCATAAAAAATTATTACATCAATCCAGTTATCCTTTATTAGGGTTAATTCCACCACTATAATGACTTGGGTTTTGACCCGAAGGACTTCATAATATTTTGGAAAATATTTTATGAGCTGGGTGTTGAGTTGTCATAGGAATCTGAGTCCTGGGGATCCTCAGTGCGTTGATATTAAAAAATATTAAATATCTTTTTTCACATGCATGTAGTTTTGCTTTAAATGTAAATAAATCCTATTCAGAGTCTCAGATCATATTTATAAGACCAAATTTGAGTCCAAAATTTTGTGTTTACCTTATGTTCAACCTAAGGTAATCTGCAAATGGATTTTTGTTCGGGGGTTGTTTTGGTGACATGGTGTTGAGAGAGAAATTAATTGATTTTAATTTATTAAAACCAATTATTTTATCCCCCAACCCTTATATGTGCATGACCCAACCAATGAGAGCCTCGACTCTCCTCCCTTTGGAGATGATGAAACCCACACCGAATCCACTCAACGAGGTGTCTTTGATCTACATTTCTGAATTAGATCATAATCAAATTGAGAACCCAAACAATATGGGCATCGTTCTTGATCCAAAGCTTTGGTGTTTCACCAATGAGGTAGGTAGATTTGAGTTTTAGTCCCGATACCTTTCTTTTTTTTCATTCTTGTAAGGTTTTATTACCCTATTACAATTTTTTTATCCCTAATAGGTATATCTATGGGTTTTGGGTTGAATCGAGGTGAATTAGATGATTTTGAAGGTGATTACCGACTAGAATCACCATCTCATGACATGCAGTTTAGTGAAACATTTCATATAAATCTTACTATTTATGGAAGATGAACATTTGGGACTACATGCCATGTATAGGGGTTACATACCATGTAGTTACCTAAATTGTGTAATATTGGGTCATGGATTGGGATATCTGTGTGAAAACACATAGCTGTATACTAACACATGGCCAAGATACATGGACATAGGGTCTAGTACACAGACATGGGAAACATACATGGGCAGGTGGCCGTTTATCCGAATATGCCATTTACTATGGGATACACTGTGTGTAAGGGAAACGGTTGGTTGGTCCTTGTAGAAGAGGAACATGGTCAGGGGCCAATATATGAGGGACACAGAGTGTACCTCCTCTACATGATATGTACCCCTACATGGGTTAGAATACATGTGGACAAGATACATGAGAAAGTGCTCGGGTGGGCTCACACACCATGTGTATCCTGGTTAATGCCGTATACTACTAAGAGATCCTATAGGGATATTCTGAATTCTATATCTCCTTTTATGGGAATCAAATCCAGGCTTTTGAGTAGTCTATATTGAGTGGTTTTTCACATTTGAAATTATGGTGGCCTCTATTATGGATTACGAGATATGAGGTGGTGTAAATCGATCAAGATACTTGTGGAGTGGTACTGAGACGATGTTGGAGATCAATGTGGTTCGTATAGAAATGCTAGGATTATTACTCACCTATTGTCCTAGGGAATGGGTTTTACTTAAATATATTCTTAGGTGGAGATGAGACTCCCCACATTGTGGGTGCAAGTTCGTTACCTTTGTGTAGTTTCCTATGGGGGTGTTACTCCCCTGATGAACTAGGGTGTGGGTTTCTCCGCGATGTTTGTGAAGGTAGAGTATGTACTCCCTTGTTGGACCAGGGAGTGGGTCCTCTATCCATGGAGTTAGTACTACCTTGTTGGACCAGGGTGTGGGTCCTTTATATATGACATATAGATAGATTGGGTACTCCCATGTTGCGCAAGAGTGCGGGTCCTCTATTCTAGGAGTTGGTACTCCCCTGTCGTTCTAGGGCATAGGTCCTCCATACATATCATTCCAAAAGAGATGGTTCTCCCCTGTTGTGTCAGGTACTAGGTCCTAAAGCCTGGGGTCAGTACTCCCCTACTATGTTAGGGTGCAGGTCCCCTATAGTAAATGAGCTAGAAGAGTTGGTACTCCCCTATCCTACCAGGGTGTGGGTCCTCTAGTCACTTAGTGGAACTCTCCTACTTGGATAGGGTGTGGGTAATAAATTTACAAAGTGTTACTTACCTATCATATAAGGGTGTGGGTTCTTCATGAGTAGTACTCACCCATTGGACCAGGGCACAACTCCTCACTTATAGAATAGTACTCCCCCATCTCCGAGTAGCAGTGGGGAGTGGATCCTCCATTGGTATTGGAGCTCCCCCAGCTATGGGATATAGTTATGAGGATCATTCCCATACACTAGATTTGAATTATACCTAGATATGTGTTATTTCTCCCTTGATGGATTGAGGTGAGGGCCACTCCTTATAGGAATGATAGATGTTTTGCGGGTTAGTTAGGAGAAGTACTCCCTTGACTATGGGGTAGCGATGAGGCATGAGTCCCCCTATTCTATATTGTTAGAGAGGATTCACTCAATGTATAGTCTGGAGTAGTGATCCATCAATTGTGTGCAGTGGTGAGGGGTGGGCCTCTTCACTTGGGTTTATTTAGCTTGCATTGGGAATGTGGTAATGATGAAAAGATCTATGTTGTTGGGCACTAGAGTCGGTCCTAGTAAGATATTACCGATGTAGTGCATCTCTTGGATGGGTGTCATCTAGGATGACTGATCTTGTGGAGTGTGTTATCCTATTTTTATGTTAGGGTTAGATCCAATAAAGATAATCTTGTTTTTGTCTATGAGGATAGAACCTCATGAGACTTGGAGTATGAAATTAGTATATCTGGGTTATTTCTAAGAGTCCTTGTGGTGTTGTCACGTGTTGGGGTTGACAGCCTTGTAAACTGAAATGACTTGTAATGTATGGATGAGGATGGTTTGATATGTATTTTCTCTATCGATTGGGTTTACCTCTAGCTAGGTTGAGAAAACTACTACCTTTCAGTTTTTCCCTTTTTCTTTTAGGGATTTTGGGGATCCTACAGAGTATTCTCATACTCACCCCATATGGGATTTTCCCGCACATGTTTTGTGTCTTATGAAGACCAAAATCATTTCTAAAGAGTCCATAGAGGACCTGAGGTAGGTAGATCTAGTGATCTAGAGAGACCGAGGTGTTTGTTAGAGCTTGGTCGGGGCACCTTCCGACAGTTGTAGTTGACAGTGATCCCCTCCTTCTGTGCAGGTTGGATTCTTTTACAATTTTCTTTGGTGGGTGTTTTTTCCCTTATTTTTATTTTAGTACTTCTGTTATACTCTGGTTGTGGGATATATATGTATTCATGCATTAGTTTCTTTTGGTTTTTTACATTTCAGCATTTTTTTGAGCTTGGAGATGTGTGTGTGTACATATACATAGGAAATGCCTCCCATGTTAGTGATATGCCTTCTCAGGGCTTATTTCTAGCCCCTAGCCTATTGGGGGTGGGCTTGAGGAGTTTCAACCTGAGACCTATCATGTCAGGTCGTGATAGAGTGGTATTAGAGCTGGTCAATTCCATGTTGGGACCATAGTGTTGTGAGCTTGGTTTGGGTTGCATAGTGATAGTATTAGGATGTTTTGAGTTCTGATCTCAAGCTAGAGGTTCTAGTGTTGGTGTGGAGGCTGAAATATCCATTAACCAGGACTTTGATAACTTGATTTTCAACTCGATACATTAGGATACTGGTCTCTGGGAAATAAATGGTGCATGCATCATATAAGACTGAGTTTTGGTTTTTCCTATCCTTCTCAAGTCCTCTCCCCAGATATACTCTTTGATTGTGGTAATTCTTGATTCAATTTTAAGATTCCTCCATGAAGACAACCAAACATGATTCTATGGTGTGATCATGATGACGATCCCCCCCCCCCCCCCGTTATGAGGCTTCAGTGCATGGAACTAATTTTGAGGCATTACCTCTGGGTGGTTTGCCGGTGGTTCCAACACCTGTTGAGCAACAAGTTTTACCAGAAATTCAAGTTGAGGATGCATGTAGGATGAGTGCACTACATGAGTTCTAGAGGCAACTAACTCTGAGGTACCGGGGTGGTCCAGACCCCCAAGCGGAAGATGACTGTCTTGAGGTAGTCACATGAGTTTTCTGCTTAGTGAGGAAACCTACTGATCAGATGGTGGTCCTAGAAGAAATATTTCTATAGGGTTCAGACGGGTGACGGTGGAGTTTAGTGATATAGACTCATGATGAGGCGATGTTCACTTGGGAGGATTTCGAGAAACTCTTCAGGGAAGAGTTTTACCCAACCATATTGAGGTCAATGTGTATCCAGGAGCTTTTGAAGCTTCAGTAGGGTAGCATGACAATGGCAGAGTTTTCAGAGAGGTTCATAGAATTGTTTCAATACTCATTGGATATGGTTTGGGATACATTATTTAGAGAAAAAATATTTGATCAAGGCTTACATCGGGAGATTAGGGTGTCTGTGATTCTAATGTGCATTCCCACCTACGCTGGAGTACTGGGGCGAGATCTGGTGGTGGAAATTTTCCTGGCTGTGTAACAGGTGGATGTGACCCACATTAGTGGTCATGAGGATGAGGTGTCTACATGAGATGGAAGATGATAGGTAATAGGTTCACATCAAAGGAGGCATACCCATTCCCAGAAACAGACATGTGAGTCTATAGTGTAGGAGCATCATTGAGGATTAGATCAATCATAGGAGAGGTGATTTTATGCTTGTGATGGATAGTGGAATCTCTATATAGATTTTCCAAACTGTCGTGCTATTAAGAGGGAGTTGGATGATGAGATTCCTTGGCTGATACAATGCTTAGAGCAAGGAGTTCTGTGAGGTGGTGGATGAGCCAGAGGATATGGAAGAGCGGTAGGGGGTGGTAGGCAGTTCGAGGTATTGCCACCACCACCCCCAGGTGGTCCATGCTAGGCTCAGGGAGCTAGAGGACATGGGTGAGGACAACTACAGTCCGTGGAGGCCTTTGATCCGGAATCTTTAGGGATGAATAGAGGCACACCTTGTATCCTTTCTACTTTCTACTGTACTAATTATTAGACACTATTGTGGGTACTCCTTTCTTTCTTCTCATACTTGAGGTTTAACCAAGGTGATGTGGGGTGTTGGTAGAACCATGTGTTGTTAGTTGCAACAGAGGTCCCAGTAATACCCAATGTGTGTTTGGGAAGCCCTTTGTTTTTCATTAGTAACCTTATGTGTTTGGTGCAAGCTTTGTACGTGACATTCTCGAGGAGTATGTGGTGCATTTTGACATAGATTTGAACTCATGAGGAAGGGGGACACTTTCTCCACCGAGACACGTTTTTGAGACATGATCAGAACCATGCGGGTGATTCAGTACTGCCCAAAGAAGATAGTATCGAGGTGCAGTGGATGATTTCCTTAGACTTGTGTTTTCAGGTTAAGGTTATGCGATGAAGTGTCAGAGCAGGTCATAGCCCTACTAGCAGAGTTTTTCCTGCTCAACCCCCTTTAGCTTGGCAGTCTTAGAAGAGGGAGAGCCTTGCTTAGAATCATTTTGTATTAGTGGAGTTATAACCTATGATGTTTCCACAGTAATTATTTGTTACCTACCATCCATACTCAGCTGGTATTCCACTAGTGGGTGTGGCAGTGGTTTTATTTTAGTGAGTTGTGTTACAACTGGAGGTTTGTAGACAAAGGGCCTGGTAAGACCTAATGTTTACTCTTGGGACGCCTTGTTTTGTTCATGAATACCCTTGTATGATTATCATGGAACACAAAAATTCTTGATGATGTTGTTTTATAGTTCATCTAGGGGTGGATGTGAATAGTAGGGTTCCTTCAGTATCTTCATCAAGTTAGCGAGGTGGTGTACCGCTAGACCCCAAGGCTGAATATGTACTATTGTGCTTGGTGTTTTCCCACCTATCGTAGCTAAGGATACATGTGCCCATTTTTTCATGATGTTGGCCTAATAGAAGCTAGAAATAATAGTGGTTAGATATTGGTGGTTCCTCTATGTGCATTCTTGTAAGCAGCACATGAACCCTTACTGAGATCGCTTGTGTGGGAGTCTAGTGTGGATCTTAGTTTTTTCCATTGTACTCAGGTTTTCACTTTTCTGAGATGAAAAGACCTAAGGTGGGGAGAATTTAATGACTCAGGTTTTGACCCAAAGGACTTCAGAATATTTTGTAAAATATTTCTGGAGCTGGATACTGAGTCGGTGTGGGAAGCTAGGGCCCAGGGAGCCTCATTGTGGCGATATTAAAAAATATTAAATATATTTTTTCAAGTGTGTGTAGTCTCTCTTGAAACATAAATAAATTATGTTTGGAGTCTTAGATCGGATTTTTGAGACCATAGTTGAGTCCATAATGTCATTTTTACCCTAGGCATGACCTAAGGTTGTATGCGCCATGATTTTTGTTCGGGGGCCATTTTGGTGATGTGGCATTGAGAGAGAAATTAATTAGTTTTAATTTATTAAAACCAATTCTTCCCCTCAACCCTCATATTCACACAACCCAACCAAGGAGATTTGCACCTATCCTCTATTTGGCGATGAAAAAACTGATGCTGAATCCATGAAACATGGTGTCGCTGATCTCTATTTTTGAAGCAGGTCGTCATCAAATTGAGAACCAGAAAGATCCGGGCATCTTTCTCAATCAAAATCTTTGACGTTTCACCAACGAGGTATGCATATTTGAGTTTTGGTCCCAATATTTTTTTTCATTTTTCTAAGCTTCTATAGCACTATTATAATTTTTGTTGATCCCTTCTATGTAGATCTATGGGTTTTGTGTTGAATTGGGGTGAATTAGGTGATTTTTCAGGTGATTCCTGACTGGAATAACCATCTACACAACATGTAGTTTAGTGAAACACACTGTGTAGCTCTTCCTATTCAGGGAAGATGAACATTTGGGACTACACGCCCTATATAGGGGTTACACACCATGTAGTGCCCTAAATCATGTAATCTTGGGACATTTATTAGGATAAATATGTGAAAACACGTGGCCATGTACTAACACATGGTCAAGATACATAGACACGAGGTCCGGTATATGGACACGGGTAAACTACATGGGTAGGTGTCCGTTTATCTAAACAAGCCATGTAATATGGGATACATGGTGTGTGAGGGACACAGTCAGCTAGTCTTTGTAGAAGTGGAACACGGATAGGGGTCGGGAGATGAGGTACATAATGTGTACCTCCTCTACATGTCATATACCCCTACATAGGTTTGAACCCATGTTTTCAAGATACATGGGTAGGTTCTTAGGTGAGCTCACATGCCGTGTGTGTCCCAATGCACATTGTGTACTACTAGGAGATCCTTTGGGGATCTTCCACCTTCCATATCTCCTTTTCTAGGAATTGGATTCAAGCTTGTGAGTAGTCTATCATGATCTGTTTTCCACTTAGGATGCGATGGGGGCCTCCATTACAGATTATGTGATACGAGGTGTTGCAAATAGGTCAAGAAACCTATGGAGTGGTACTGAGATGATATTGGAGATTGGTGTGGTTCGTATAGAGAGACGCTAGGACTATTACTCCCCTATTGGTCTAGGGTGCAGATTTTTCTTACCTCTATGATTAGGTGGATATAGGACTCCCCACGTCGTGAGTGCGATTTCATTACCTTTGGGTAGTTTTCTCTTGGGGTGTTACTCCCATGATGGACTAGGATGTGGGTTTCCCCATAAAATTCGTGAAGGTAGAGTAGGTACTCCCCTATTGGACTAGAGATAGGGTCCTCTATCCATGGAGTCAGTACTCTTCTATTGGACTAGGGTGAAAGACCTCTATATATGACATATATATAGAGAGGGTACTCCCCTATAGCACCAAGGTGCAGGTCCTCTATTCTAGGAGTCAGCACTCCCCTGTCGTTCCAGGGTACAGGTCCTCCATACATGTCATTCTGGCAGAGTCTACAATCCCCTACAATGTCAGAGAGTAGGTCCTCAAACCTAAGTTTATTACTCCCCTACCATGTCAAGGTGAAGGTCCCCCATAGTAAACAAGCTGGTAGAGTTGGTACTCCGCTATCCTACCAGGGTGTGGGTCCTCTATTCAATGAGTGGTACTACCATACCGGGTTAGGGTGTAGGTAGTCAATTTATAAAGTGGTACTCCCCTTTAATATCAAGGTGTGGGTCCTTTATGACTAGTAATCCCCTATTTGATCAAAGTGTGAGTCCTCACTTACAAAGTAGTAATCCCCTATATCTGAGTAGTAGTGGGGAGAAGGTCCTCCATTGGGATTGGATCTCCCATGGTTGTGGGATACAATTAAGAGGAGTAGGACCATCCACTAGACGTGAACGATACCTGGATTGGGGTTAGTGATCCATCTATGGACTGAGGTGTAAGACGCTCCTTAAAGGAGATACATAGGTTTTTCAAGTTAGTTAGGATTAGTACTCCCTCGACTACAGGGCAGTGGCGAGGCGTGAGTCCCTCTATTCTCTCTTATTAGAGAGGATACACACAATACATAATCTGGAGTAGTGTTACCTCAACTGTGTGCAGTGGTGAGGGGTGTGCCTCTTTTCTTGGGTTTCTTTAGCTTTTTCTATGCATGGGGAAATGATGATAGGACCTCTGGTACTAGGCACTAGAGTTGGTCCTCGTAAGATGTTACTGATGGATTGAATCTCTCATACAGCTGCCATCTGGGATTGTTGAGATTGTGGAGTTTGTTCTCCTGGTTTTTTGTTAAGGTTAGAACCTAAAAAATAATCATGTTGCTGGTTATAAGGTTGGAACCTTGTGAGACTTAGAGACTAAAACAAGTATATCTAGGTGATTTTCGGGAGTCCTTGTGGTGTTGCCACATGTCAAGGTTGACACCCCTTGTAGACCGAGATGACTTGTCATATACGTTTGAGGATGGTTTGAGATGGAGTTTATCTCTCAATTGTATTTCCCTCTTGCTAGGTTGAGCATATTATTTACTTTTAGTTAATCCCTTTTTCTTTTGGGGTTTTTGGTATTCCTACTGAGTATTTTTACACTCACCCCTGCATAGGATTTTCCCACACATGTTTTTTATCTTGTGCAGACCACAAGCCTTTTGAAGGAGTCTATGGAGGACCCAAGGCATGCGGAGCTTATTGATCTCGACAGACTAATGTGTTTTCTAGATCTTGGCTGAGGATATTTTTGGAAGTTACAATTAACAGTGATCCCCTCCTTCAGAGCAGGTTGGACGCTTTTACAGTTTTCTTTGGTGGGCATTATTTTTTCCTTCTTCCACTTTTAGTACTTCTATTGTACTATGGTTGTGGGATATAGATGTATGAAAGCATTGGTTTCTTTTGGTTTTCAAATTTCAGAATTTTGTGATATTGGAGTTGTGTGTGTGAATATAGATACATAGGAAATTCCTTCCATGTTAGTGATATACCTTCTCAGCACTAGTCGCCAACACCTGGCCTATTGGAGGTGGGCTTGGGGAGTTGGGGCTTGGGCCTCGTCGGGGCGGGCCGTGACAACCACCACCCAAAGAATCTAAAACATGATAACTTTATGATTGAAAATAAATAAAAAGAGAATAATTGAATCCCATAACTTAATGTTTTCAACGTTATTTGATGAGAATAGAACAACAACGTTGATCTCTGATCACCTATCCTGCAAAAAAATCTATATCCCTCCAATAAATATGTGCCACAACCATGCCATCAAACTACAAAAGGAAAGTCCATTATAATGACTAAGATCAAACTCCATAACATAGAAATATAACAAAGGAGGAAATGAGATCGAATGGAAGAGAAACCATAATAATAGAGAAAGAACTCATCTTGAATCACCATAGATCAAACTTGAGAAGTCAGGGATTGAATACGATCAAAAGGGGCTTCAAAGGCCTTAAAAATCACTCTTGGGAACCTAGGTTTCAAGAGAGAAAAAGGGAGAAAAGGTAGGCTTAGAGGGTTTTAGGTTATTTATAGGCCAATTGAAAATTATAATTCCACAACACAAACTCTTAGACCATTTCATAGAATGGTATAACACATGAAGGATTATGACGTAACACAAAGGACTATGTCGTAGTCTGCCTGGTTAAACCCACATCTGAGGAACATGGTGTAGGCCATACTATAGATCTTATAAAATGGGAAAAGGGACTATGGTGTATATAAACCCACCATGTTGAAACCATTTTTTTCCAAGGTAGAATCTATGTCATATCCTACCTCCATGTCAAATGGGAACCGAAAAGGGAAGAACACCCTCAAACCCCTACACCATAGTTATGCTTCACCACACCGCAGAATTCAAGGGCCTACACCACAACCCTGCTCCATGGTGCAGTCATGCCAGAAATGGAAATGACACCTATCTAGGCCCCTATATCCTATTCAAGCCTCCTCTAGGAACTTACAGCACCCAAAACTCACAAAGAAAATGGATAATAGGATCCATCCCCTTACATGATCATTGTTATGAAAAATGAAAGTTCTAAATAAGTTTATGAGGTTTGATGTCACATATGTGTTGGACGGTTAAAGTAGAATGAATTATTTTTTTATTCAAGTTGATAAAACTATATGAATATTTCCCTATAATATTTGGTTGGTTTATCATTTTTTTAAGAACCAAACTCACATCATATAGCCTGTGATCATTTTAATTTTTTTAATGATAATGTGTAATTAGTTATTAATTTGAACATATAAAGCTAAATTGATAATAAATACAAGAATAATGAAATTAAATTTTCATTTAAAATATTTTTATTAATTCTAGATCATTAAAAAACATGGTATTAAAGTAAATCTTTGAAAAAAAACTATGAATACATATATATTTTCAAAATAATTAGAAGATTAATTTAAATGTTTTTTAAAAAATATTTTTAAAATGAAATTTATCGTATATATAAATTTAGAATATAAATAATGGGTTTATTTTTTCAAGTTATATAAATAAAATATTCTAATTTTTTTATTTAATTATAAAATGTGTTATGAATTTGAGAACAAAAAAATCGAAATAAATTAAATAGATTAAAATATCACCACATTTTTTATAAATTTTTTATCAAAATAAATTTCCATAATATAAAAAAAATGTTTTATTTCAAGAATAATAAAATAACTCATGATAATTTTATTTCCAAAGGTTTTTTATCGACTACCAAGCACTTTTGTGACTGTAAAATAGTTTCATGATTTTCTAAGGTGTTCACGACTACCAAAAAATTCCATGACTATCAAAAGTATTATTGACATTCAAAGACTTTTTTGACTACCAAATACTTTGCTGAATATTAAATATTTTTGTGACTAATAAAGAATTTCATGATTTAAAACAACTTTCTCAACCACTAAATACTTTCTTGACTGCCAAAGGATTTCACGATTACTAAATATTTTCAATGTAAATGACTTTTTTGACTACTAGATGTTGGGACCAAGTTGGATGGATAAAGAAGTAAGAAGAGTTTGTTGTTACAGAGTGTTGTTTTTTGTTGTCAAAGAAGATAAATCAATTCACTTTGTAAAGGACTTGTAAACCAGATGATGCTTTGATGATATGTAATTCAAAAATATCATAATTTAGGAGAACTTGTGCTGCAAGCCTTATGAAGGAAAGGGGGAGAAATGATGATGCTGTTCATATACAGTTTTGATCAGAAGGAATGGTGCTGCTAGAAGATAGAG
Organism: Viscum album; assembly: GCA_963277665.1. NCBI lineage: Eukaryota > Viridiplantae > Streptophyta > Magnoliopsida > Santalales > Viscaceae > Viscum > Viscum album. The sequence continues at coordinate 2,000,322,848 of OY728151.1, forward strand.
AAGTTTTAGTACTTTCCATTGTAACTCTTACGATGCTAAATATGGTCTATAAAAGGATATATATCACGATAGTGGTGTTCGTGATGAAAGTTGAAGAATGGTTATGGGAAGTAGTGAAGAGAGAAATGAAAAAGGAATGGAAAATCTGGATGCGGAACAAAAGAATAGTTTAAGGTGGTGTCGTTTTCCAATGTTTTCAAAATTTTAGGGCCTGAAAATCGGGAGATGAAGAAATGTGTGTTTGGAAATGGATGTTGCATGCAAGATTGAGTATGGTTTAGATTTTTGTGTGCAAGGCATGATTCAAGGACATAACATCGAAAAATGGAAAAGGCATGCAGTGTATGAAAAATTGGGTAGAGTGCACGAAAAAAATGAAGCTTGCATGAAAGAGTAGTAGGATGCGCGAAATATCAGCGGTATGCACGAAAAATAAAAAAAGTTGCACGAAATATATGCAGGATGCGTGATATAGTAGCAGGATGCGTGAAAAATCATCAGGATGTGCTAAATATATGCGGGATGTGCGGAATATTAGTGGGATGCGTGAAAAATAAAGGTGTGCATGAAATATCAGTGGGATTCACGAAAAATAAAGTTGGGCGTGAAATATGAGCGGGATGCGCGAGAAATGAAGCGGTGCCTGAAACATCAACGGTCTACGTGAAAAATGAAGGTTACGTGAAATATTGGCGTGGTGCGCCAAATAGAGGAATGGAGTTTTTCATGCAAAAGGTGTTTCGAGATCAAAAGCTTGAAAATTGGCTAAGGCATGAGGTGTGCGAAATATTGGAGCATTGTGTGAAATATGAAGTTGCATGATAGAGTTTTTATGCACACAAAAGGGGTTTTTAGGTGCGGATTAGTGTTTTTTGCGCGGAGTTAAAAAGGCCTATAAATACGAGGTGACCCTCTCTCATTGTTTGTGGTTCGACACTTAGATAAATCCCGATCTCTGAAGTGCATAAAATTATACACTAAGTGAGTTACGCGAAAAGAAAGAGGTTTGTGCGAAAAGAGGAAAGGTGCGCGAAAAATTGGAAAGTTTCACGAAAAGTGGAAAGTTGCGCAAAAAAGTGAGGTTGCGTGAAAAAGGTTTTTCGTGCCAAAAGGGAATTTTTACGTGCAAGACATTTTAATTGCGTGAAAGTTACCCTAAATGCTATGCGAAAAAATTGTGGTCTTTGAACGTATTCAGTTGTGCGTTAGATAGTTCTTACCAGCTTCTGGGTAAGAAAGTGAAGATTTGTACTTCAGAGAATATATCTGGTCAATTATAAAGAAGCACTGAAATAATGTAATTCCCTATTTGTGCTAAGAGGGTGCACACACACTTGCGGATTGTTTTACAAGTGCTACATGAGTGTAAGGGTATATCCTAATCATTGTATTCCACATCAAAGGATTGTTCTCTAGTGGATTGTGTGGTACTGGATTATTTCCATACCATACCAAGGACGTAGCTACTCTTGTTGAGTAGTGAACCTTGTAAATCTTGTGTTCTTGTGGTTGTGTATGTTTAGCAGAGAAAAAACTCTTTAATAGGAGGCGAAGTTTGTTTCAAAAAGAAGGAAACATAAAAAGAAAAAGACATCACTGATTCACCCCTCCCCCTCTCAGTGATACTTAGATCCTGATTGGAAACTTCACCAGAGGCTCTCTCAACCACTAAAGGATTTCAAAATTTTCATATGTTCCTCTCACCATCACTTGTTGTATATGCACTAAAATATTTTTATGAATGAATTAAATATTGGTTCATGTATTTTCCAATATGGTTACATCAGTTATAATCCATTATGAATGGATTAAATTACTTGAATTCATTAAAATAATTTAATAAATAAGTCCAAAAATAATAAATTCATTCTAATATGTTGAATATGGTTGACACGTTTCATTAAAAGAAACACGTCAATGTTTTCTACATAAAGGGATAAGATCCATCCTATTGAGTGTGACTGATTTTATGAAATCCTCTCAATTATTTATTCCTCCCAAAACACAGTTTATCGCTAGGTGAAAATATTGGAACCCCTTATAAGTTTATGAATCCTAAATAAATGTTATAGGATCATTTGGTTGGTGTAATCCCCTTATAGGTAAGAGTATTTTATTTACTTCTCATGTGATCTTCATTAAGAACACTCTATCGAAGATTGGTGATGAAACTCATTTTCATCTAGGTATATAAATTTATATTCTTTGTTTATAATGAATGTTTATTCTATTGAGGGTAGATCTTACAAAACATGTTTACTTCCACTTCTAAGATTGTTTGACGATCCCCTAAAACTCATTAGTGGTATCAAAGTGCCAAATTCTTTAACAAATCAACTTGTTTCTTACACTGTTAAATGAAGAACACATTTCTTGAAATTATATTTGGTTTTACACCTCAACATTATATTAAATTGTTAATGTAATATGGATTTAAAGGCATGGTTTATGTTAAACAGTCAACATAATCTGTGTTAATGTTGTGGGAAAATAGAGTATGAAAGTTTTAGGCTATTTATAAACTGTTTATAAATATTGGAATTAGATATTTTGGAATATTCATAAAATATATAAAAGTTTTTTATAAATTAATTAACTATAAAATGTTTGTGGTTAATTGTTTTAATGTTTTTGAAACAATTATTATAAATATTCCATTAATATCAAGAAGTTAATATAAATATTTTTTTTAAAAAATTATATGGTTTATAAAATGTTTATAAATCATAGTAAAAGGTATCTTAGGAATATTTTAATTTTAAAAGATTTTATAAATTAATTAATTATAAATGATTTATAATTAATTATATAAATGTTTTTTAAAAAATTATTAATAAAATATTTCAAATATCAAATTATAGCATTTATTATACCTTTTACCAAATTATATGGCATGCCTTATGATTTTGAAATAAAGTGTTTATTTATAAATTATGACAGTAATTTATAAAGATGTTATAAATTACATAAATAAGGACAAACTCTAAAGTTTTTTATATTTAAAATTATGAATTATTCATAATTAATTTGTTAGAAATGTTCTAACTAAAAGGGACCTTATTTATGATATTTTTTAGACCACATCAAAAGTGTTTTGATTTTAGATTTGTTCCTGGTTTAAATAATGTTTAAATATGTGGTATTTCAATTATATAAATAGTTTATATAATATAAATTTGATTGTGAAATTTTTAAAATTCATAATAATATCCTATATTTAAAGTGAAATTATATATAATTAATAACATGAAAGATTTCATATTAAAAGTGGATATAAAGTGTTTATATCCACTATATTGAAATACACACACACAAATACACAAAGTGTTTATTTATATGAAATATATATTTGTAATATATATATATAAACAAAGTGTTTGTTTATATAAAATACATATATTTAAGGATTATAAGTTTATAATTTAGTTATAAAATTATAACTGATAGGATTTATAAAATTTGTTTTAAAATATTATGTTAAATATGAAATTGTTCATATTTTCTTTACATAATAAATGAAACATTTATTTATTACTTAATAAAATTCAATTAAGAGTTGAATTATATTATTTATAAATAGTTTATAAATAACGAAAAATTAATTTTAGAATTAATTAACTATAAAATGTTTAAAGTAAATTGCTTGAATGTTTTTGAAACATTTATTACAAAAATTACCTTAATATTAATGGGTTAATCTTTTTCAAATTAACATAGTTTATAAAGTTTTTAAAAATCATAATAAAAAGGCATTAAACGTTTTATCAAAGTTATATGGCATATTTATAATATTTAAATAAAATTTTTATTTAGAAATTATAATGATAATTTATAAAAAGTTTACCTATTACATAAATAAAGCTTAAATATAGAGTTTATATTTAAATTATAATTTGTTCATAATTAATTAAATTGAAATGTTAAAGTTAAAAGGAATGCATTATTTGAAGATATTATTTAGACTACATAAAAAATTTTGATGATTAATTTATCAAATGTTTAAATATTTTAAAGTATTTGATATTTATACTATTTAAAATGTTTACATAATATAAATTGAATTATAAAATGTATAATTCATAAAATATAATATATTTAAATTAAAATTCCATATAACATAAAATATTAAAGGGTTCATGTTGAAATTGTATATAAAAGTGTTTATGTCTATGATTATAGAATATACATAATGTTAAGCTTAATTATAAAAGGTTTATAGTAAGTTTTTATTTATGAAAAGTTCATAAATTGTTCTCATATTTAAATTTATGAAATGATAATTTATTTGATAGTTATTACCTAATATATTCATGTATATAATTTTTTTTATATTATGAATATTTTACATACAATATTTATGTGATAAATTTATTTTAGGAGATATAGCCCTATATCATGGTGGGGGTTGGCTATCCATTTCTTTGGGATTACTCATGCGGATTTTGTTAGTTTCACATACCTCTAAACCTTTACATGGATAGTTTAAATAACTTATTCATATTAAGTATATAGATATGTATGAATATGTTTAGATTCTATATTTGGGTGAGAAATACAAATAGTGGGTTTTGTAAATAGTTTCATGCTAATTTGGTGGATGAAATATGGATTTCAAAACTAAAACGTTAAAATATTTCATACACTAAGGAATAAAAAACATGATATGATAATTATTTCATGTGATTAAATAGTTATGAATTTAATATGCATGTGAAATATATTAAATTGTAGATACTTTTAAAATATTTAAAAAACATTCAAATACTAAGTGTGATATTCCTTCCAAAGTGACACTTGCCAAGACCTCAATCATCTGACCTGAGTAGATCATTCCATAGCTAGGTTCCCATGGATTATCTTGTGTAAGGAAATAAAGTAATTAGTATGTATGAATTATCACATTGGGTTGGTTATTACATAGATAGGTTCCCCTTTATTTCCCTTTTTTAGCTTATTCTTGGCGTTTTCTTTAGGTTACACTAACTGGGAGACCCTAATAGGATCATTTTACCAAAGGAATATAGTTGAGTATTATCCATAAGATGGATATGAACAAAGTGTTTTCTACTCAATTATCCAGCAGTCACAAACATTGTGGTTGGGATGATTCCAAACCTAAATAGCTAATTTGTGAGTTAAAATCCATAACAAACTCATTTCTTAGTGAAATATGGATCTTGGTTTACTAAATGGGTATGATGTATGGGACCATCAATTTTAGTGGGAGAACTTTAAATAAAAGTCCTTGATGAAAATATATGACATGATATTCATATAATAAAATAAACTTCATATGTATACAATAACATCACCATCATCAAACTTTTTTAATCAATACCTAAAAAGGATAAGCTTAAAGTAAGCAACTCATAATATTGGTAACTTAAGAAAAGTTTGTTTATAAATGAAATTCAATGTGTTAGATCAAAACCTTCCTGAGTAACAAAATGTCAAAATTGTTCAAAATATGAATCTAGATTCTTTATAGAATAATATGTGCATTAAATTCAAAATAACATAAGGAACTTTAGTTTATACTCATATACTCAATATGATTTAGTATTCTAATGACTTTGTGAAACTAGAGTTTTCCTTATAGATTTTTCTGGTTAAGGAATTTGTTATGGAAATGATTCAAAAATATGGATAAATTCAAAAAAAGTAAACCTAATATTCTTAATGTTTTGAGAATAAATAAATTATGAATATAATGTTTAGATTCTTGTATTGTGTTGAAAATAAAATGGGTAAAATTTCAAACTAAAAGACAAAATTTAGTTTAAAAGTATAACAATGTTTCTTCAAGCATCCAACTAAGTTCATTAAAACCTAGAGTTATTTGTAATAGGGAGTAATAATACTATATTATGGGATTATCCAAGATACCTAAAGGGGTTTGTGAAATTCAATGTAATTACCATGTAAGACATAAATGTTATAAAAAACAATTCTTCATTTTTGAAGGGTATATGATACCAAATGTATATTTTAAAAGTAGTGTAAATATACAAGAATTTAATATTAAGGGAAAGATTAATATGACTAATAATTTAAATTCAAGTGATGAAGAAAATGGTTGCAACATAAGATATTTGAATGTATGACAAGATCAAATGAATCTATGTAAAGGGTGTGTATCTTCGTCTTATTTATTTTACATGATAAGGGATGTTGTATCTTAAAAAAATTTGTTATGAATAACATGAGATGATTAATTTCATACACATGGTTTATGATTCATCAGATTCTATAACATGTTTAAAAAAAGATACAAGGATAGAATTGTTTATCTAATTATTTTTTAAAATATGAGGAAAGTTGTTCCCATCACTCATTAATGACTTATTTTAAAGAATGATTTTATTTTCAATGAAAATTCACTAAACACATAGAATACCATATAATACATGGAAACAATATTTTATCAATTAATTATTCCTACTAAAACGAATTAAGTGTTATTTCCTAACATAAATATGTTTGTGTTAAATCTTAGTAAAATATTTCGAGAAGGAATTTAATGTCTATGAGACTAGTGGGAGTATGTTTGAACTTTGAAAAGTTAAAAGTTAAAAAATAAAATATTATTCTAGTATAATATTAAATTATTCTTCACTTAATATCCCAAAGAGTTAGGATATGTGATAGTAATGAAAAATATAAATAGTTACATTTAGAAAATGTGATAAAATGAATAAAATTTTTATGCCAACCCATTTACAAAGTGAAATTCACTTGATATCGTAAAAGAGTTTGAAGTATAATGGTAAAGAGAAGTTTAAATGGTTATATGTGTTTACTATAATGAATTGAATGTCACTTTATCCTAAAAGAGTTTAGGATATGCTGGATAAAAAAAATTTAAAGGGTTACATTAACCTCAAGGTGAAAGTTAGATGGTGTAGGTTCCATATATGGTGATGATGTTAATTTTCAAAATTGTTACAAGTTTACAACAAAAGATAACATTGTAACATTCAATTTTATGAAGTTAAGGATTTTTAATATGTTGAACTTTATTAATATAATTCCTAAGTATCACCATTATTAATAATATATTAATCAATATATGTTACTCACTAAGAGTTTAGTGGGATATTTTTATCATATGGTCACATATAGATGTATCAAGAATTATATACTAATGTCATGAGTGAAAAAAACCTATAAAACACAAAAAATATAAGGCTAAAACCAATAGTTTATCACATGTGATGTGTTAAAAAATAATTTATGTGTGGTTTTATTAAATATTTTTAAATTAGTTTAATAATATATAATGTATCATGATTTTATGATAAAGTAAATCTCTATTTATCATATATTAAAATGTGATGTAATTTTATTTTACATGAATGGATGAATAATAATATCCCCTCAAAGTACAATTTTTATTTATCCCTAATCAATTATCATCAAAGAGTATTATGGTTTGTTATGATGTATTAATATTAACATGAATATAATATTATACTCATTATAAAGTGTTTTATATGAGATATGAAGAATATATTCATTAGGTAATAAGTAGAGTCTTATTACTTGGAATGACCTTCCAAATTATATCTCATGTAATTCCATATAATCATTGATAAACATAGGGTTTTATGTTTATTATTAACCCCTATTACATGAGGTTGGAAAGATATCTAGAATGATAACCTCCATACATTGATACCTTATTTACACAACTCTACATATCAACTTAGAAAATACGAGGGTGGTTGGGTATGTTGTTGATAATGTCATCGGTTGGAGTGTAACCAATATGAGATTTTAAACTTGTATGACAAGTTAATACATCTGAATCTTGATTTAATTGGACTAATTAAATACATGGCCATGATTAGTTAAATCACATATGACATGCTTAGTTATTTAGATGAGGGTCATGTGATTCACACGTCTATTAAATGAATGACATGGGATGTATTCATCTACTTGGTTATTCTTTTATAGATAATCAAGAAAATATGAGATAACCTATACTAGATTGAAATTGTTCCATGTACAGTGGTCTCTTGATGTGTGGTGACCCACATCATCATGATTTGGTAAAATCAATGGAATTTTTTTTAGTGGTTTTAAGGGGAAATGGTAATTTCTCCTATTATAATATCTTAAAAAAATTATAACCACTCCATTGGTCCCATAATATGGTTTTTCCCCTGGGCATGATTTTGGTGGAATTCCGAGCCATTCCTATTTTCATAGAATATTTAATATTTATTTAATTAAATATTAATTATTTATGAAATTTGGTTGAGTCTGGAAAATGGGGTTTTTCCTAGGAGAGATATAACCTCACATTGGGTGTTAGGTCCCCTTTTTATTTTATTTTTATTTTTATTATTTCTTTCCATTTTACTTTTTCATTTTACATCCACCCATTTAGATTCACACATATACAGTATCCCCCTAGGTGTTGTGAAATCAAGAGATAAGAAGGAGTGGTAAATGGAGAAGGAATCACGGGGGAGTTTGATTAGACTTGGAGTGAGATTCAATGATTGTGGGCTGTATATCTAAACCTAGGATTCAATATTTTATGCCACAAGTTAGGTTATTTTTTATGATTTATTTTTTTAGTTTAGTATTTTTTTAGTTTTTAATTATGTTTATTTGTTGTTCAGGGTTCCATGAGAGCCCTTGTGGGGTGTTTTTGGGTGAATCGGTGGTTTCAAGTTGATCATAAGAGATTTCCATTTGGAAAACCAGACTATATGGAATGTGGTTCAAAGAAAAAATGATGTGTGTTCTTCATTTTGGAAATGGGGTTGAAGAAGGGGAATATGAAATTTGTGTGTTTGGAACACACCATGTAGGGGTGACTCAGGGTGTGGATGTGTACTCAACTCGAAACCCCATGTTGGGGGCACATGGCTATGTAGGATACACAAGTGGATCTCGTGTGTAGTAAACATCAAAAGGTTATATGGCATAGTTGGATGGACCCCATGTGGGGTACATGGATAGACACCTCACGTGGGTGACACATCATGTAGGGAGAGTTCATTCCATGCACTATGGAATAGTACATGCTAAGTGGGCTATGATACACGATCATGGAGTATCTTTGAGGTTAATTGTTGTGTACTCAAGGTTAACACTGTGTACTTACCCCCCTTGGGGGTTTTTACCTATTTTTCATTATGAAATCATAATGGGACTTATGAGTTGTCTATTTTGAGCATTTTTTCACATAGGACATGATGGTGGAATCCTCTCAGTGTGTAGAGGATACTTGGAGTGTGTTTTGGATTGGGAAATATTTTGTGGGAGGATTTATGAAAGCACGTCCAATTTTTACCTATCGACCATTCAAGGTTCTGGTGATCTATTAATGTTTACAGCAGCAATCAGGTCGAATCCTCAACGATGATACTTTTTAATAGTCATTTTTTAGTTGATTGTATTTTGATTGGGGGGTTTGTTTGGAGAGATTAATTAAAATGATTGATTGATAAATATTGATTTAATAATTTGATATATATTGGGGTGATATCATCCTTAGGTAGTTAAGCTGGTGATATCCTTGAGCCTTACTTTATATTACATTAAATTAACACCCATGTCACAAGTTGACGTTGATTGGAATTCCCAAGTGTTAAGGCTTTAATCCAAGCCTTAACTTAAATTAGGGTTCTAATATTAATCATATATTGTTTATGGTAGTGTATTTATCATTCCAATAATCCATGGAAACCACTCGTTAAACAAAACAAGTCATTAATCCATGACATGTTAAATCCAACATCCACAATGTTAATTCAAAAATATTCATCGAGAAAAAGCTCTCAATCACTTAACATACCTAAATTATAACTCAACCCAATGATATATTTACTCATCCATTGAAATTATTAGTAATCTGGTTTTTTTTATGATGATGAATTAATAAGATAAGAAAAATAGAGGGATAAGAAAAGAGTGGTGCACAGAACACACACACGAGCAACAAAGAGAAATAAAGCACAGACTTTAAATTGAATGAGAAAGAAAAATAGAAAATGTATTTTAACGGGATTTAAACTATTTTAAAACCATTTATATTTAATAATATAGTTTTCATGATTCAAAGAGAATATGAATAATAAAATTTCATTAAAATATAATTACAAAAACAAACACTTACACGATTATAAACGAAGAACACCACAAAAGTAAATGAAAGAAAGAAATGAGGAATGATTTATCAAGTGAAAAATTGAGTATTAAAGATACTCCCAAGACTTTGGAAGAGACTTTTTCATTAAAAACTATCCCCCTTTTCTTTGAAATTCCAACCTTTTTCAAGGAGAGGAGGGGGAGTATTTATAGCCTAAGGAACTGGATTGTTTTCATTCCAAAACTACCCCTCCACTTGCATCGCCAATTTAATATTTCAAACAGATGAATATAGATAAATATTCTTCTTCAAAGTTATATATATTAAATTTTTAATTATACTCTCAAAATTTGGAGGCATTTGGACTTATCTATCCAATGTTATGGTGGTTTTCATAAACAATGTTAAATTATCCATTTCTATCCATGCTTTTTCAATGGCTGAAAGGTGAATGGATTTTTGAATAGTAATATTCCTTCAAATACAAAAAATTCATTCGCCTATATATCTTATTTCACACTGAAAAATATCAGCTCAAATTGATTTTTAGATCATGAGAAAAGTAAATTTTGGTGTGCTGATTTCATTTCCCGGACAGAATGGTGGGCTGGAATTCATAGAATCATTTGGGCCCCTTGTTATTGGAGTTTGGACATGGAATTTTTATCCATGACTACTTGAAATTACAACCAATATTTTGACGATAATAAAGAAATTTGGACTTCTATATTGATCCAATTAATTCAATCTTTATAGCTGGTCCAGTTTCATCACAAATTATTTGGGCCTTCTTATGTGGTCTATATGACCCGTAAAATGGTAGAATTGGCCCAAGATCCCTTCTAATTAACTGTTGTATATTGAATTAGGATTCCTACAAAACATAAACCATCCTATTTTTATAAGTAGGGTGATATTTATAATTAAAATGGTAAACTGTCTCAATTGAACTACTTCAAATAATGATAAAAATTTATATTTAATATTAAAACATGAGTATCTCACACCAATTATGCAATTTTACATGAAATTTACTAAAGGGAGTATAAAAAAAGTTATGAAAATATTAATAACATAAACTCCCCCATACTTAGTCTTGTGCATGTCCTCATGTACAACAAATATAAAAACATAAAAAAATCATTCTCACTCACCAATAAATATTAAAATTTTGTTTTCCCCAATTAGGGGAGGTTTAGATCATTTCAATATTCAATATTGAATTCCACCACAAACTGTTATAGAAACAATGTTAAAAAAACAATTCATTTTTCATGCTCAAATTTAGAAATGGAAAATGTGGACACTCAAAATGCACACCTCTCAAGATGATAAAATTCATTTATGGAGGTTCACTCTTTCACCAACCAAAAGTGAAAATATTAGATTTTGAAAGAGATCACATCTTCAATTCCCTATTCTAAAGTTCACAAGAATAAATAGGTATTTTTAGGGTTTTTTTGTGGATATGGGATGGTAGAAAAATGATATCCAAAAGATAGGAAAAAGGGGTAAAACACCAACATGGAAAAAGCAATGCATAATTTTTTTATTTTGAAATGAGGCATGAAAGGAAATGGAAACACATATTTACATGGACATGATTTTTTGAATCAAGACACAAAATAGGTAGGAAATTTTAAGGGGATGAGAAGATGAAATATTTACAAAACACAAAACTTCTCCAAATAAAATAAGTGTTTTTTCTTTCTTTTTTTTCCTCTTTTTTTCAAAAGTTGAACCTGAAACAGATCTCACACTCATCTCCCAACCCATGTTTGATCTCTTCATGACACTAATTTTAATAGTTATAATAATATCACAGGCTGAGAAAGAGTTATTTTTGACCTGCCCAAGACACAACCCTTTTTTTTATTTTCGTCATTTTTTGAACACTTTTTAATAACATTTAAACAACATAAAAATATATACATTCCCAAAACCCACTGAATGAAGACCTCTCCTCCACACTAAAATGAATGATTTCCCTCAAGCATATGATAACATAGTGAGATCAAAAAATGGTACCCAAAATAAAATCTATTCCCCCCACACTTAAATTTCAAAAAATTATGCAATGAAAATCCATGTATATATTGGGTGGGATAATGTATTGGGCTTGTAATGTGGCTATCAAATAAAAGGTTTTCATAGGATTGAAAGGGATTTCAAAATGAGGATTAATATAAGGTTAAAGGGAGGCTATTTGGATAATGTGATGCTCATGAGGTTCAGAAAATGACTATATCATATTAATGTACACTAAAGTAGAAAATTCAACTCAAAGGTCCAAAAACTCAAGACTCAAAAATGGGAGTAAAAAAACAAACATTTTGAAAATATGGTCATAGGTGGCCTTGGCATGAAAGCTAATGTTGTTACTCATGGTTGGAAAAAATAATTTTCTAAATAAAAAATTGAACATTAATTTTTTTTTGTTTTGAAACAATATTATTTATCCAAATATATGATGAAAACAAAAAAAATTGAGATTAAACCATGCCTTTTGACTCCCCAAAATGTTTAGACAAAATTTCAAAAGTTTAAGGTGAGTAATTATAACTCTTTCTTTTCCATATTTTTTAAGTGATTTTTATTATTGTTTTTCATTTTTTTAGTTTTTTTTAGTTTTTTTTATATGGAAACACCCACACAATAGAGAAAGAGTAAATAAAAATTGTGATGAGTAAAGTGGTAAAAATTAAATAGAGGGGAAGAATAAGAAATAGGGAGAGAGAGAGGAATAGAAAGAGAGATAATTAAAGGGAAAGAGGTTCCCCCTGTTTGGATTTGGTTGGTCTTCACCCCCATTTGGTGGTGGGTCGTTAGAAGTTGTGGATCTGATGGAAGTTGAGGTGGTTCCCAGGATGTGTGTCCACTCATGGTGATGCTTTAACCGGTGTCCATTAACCATGAATGTCCTTTTGGAATAGGGTTCTTGGACTTGAACTGCACCAAATGGGTAAACATGAGAAACAATAAAAGGACCTTCCCAACAAGAATTAAGCTTACCTGGGTGAAGTTGAAATCGAGAGTTGAAGAGAAATACCTTTTCACCTTCATAGAATACCTTTCTTGGGATGTGTTTTTCATGGAGAACCTTATCCTTTTCTTTGTACATATTTTAATTCTTATAGTAATGAAGTCGGAGCTCCTCCAATTCAGTCAACTACAACAATCTTTCTTCACCTGATTTTTCACAATCAAAATTACAAGTGTTCACAGTCCAAAATGACTTATGTTGGATTTCAACTGGTATGTGACACGCTTTACCAAAAACTATCCTAAAAGGATAAATCCCAATGAGTGTTTTATAGGTAGATTGATAAGCACAAAGTGCTTCACCATGTCTTTTAGGTCAGTCTTTTCTGGTGAGTTTTACAATTCTCTTAAGCACTCTTTTCACTTATCTATTAGAAAGTTTAGCCATGACATTTGTTTGTGGGTGATATGTAGTTTAAGTTTTATGTACAACCCCATTCTTTTCCAAAAGATATTCCATGTTTCTATTACAAAAATGGGTTCCTAAGTCACTTATCAAGGCATGTGGTGTGCCAAATCGGTGGAAGATGTGTGTCTTTAGGAACTCACTAACAGTATGTGAATCATCCTTTCTAGTGGGTTTGGCCTCGACCCACCTAGAAACATAATCAACCGCAAGAATAATGTATTATAATCCATTGGAAGGGGGGAATGGTCTAGTGAAATCGATGCCCCAAACATCGAAGATCCCACAGAAAATTAATGGTTTTTGGGGAATTTCATTTCTCTTTGAAATTGTGAAAAACTTTTGGAATATGGGACATGATTGACAAAACTCATGTGAGTCCTTGAGGAGTAAAGGCCAGAAGAATATAGAGTCTAGAACCTTTTGGGAGGTCCTTTGTGGTCCAAAGTGTCCACCTCCAGGAAGTGAGTGACAGAATTCTAAGATGAAGGTATGTTCATCTTCATCAACACATATCCTAATTACCATGCCATCCCCAGTTTTCCAAATTTTATTATCTTCCCAAAAATAGAATTTTGAACCACTTTTGAACTTAATTTTTCTTATTTTGAAAACCTTTCAGGAAAAACACTAGAAACCAAGTAATTTAAAATTGGGGAATAGCATGGTATTTTTGGAGTGAGATATGAAAGGTGATCAGTGGGAAATTCAGGATCAATGTTTTCTGAATGAGAATAATTAGAAATTCTACTCAAGTGATCAGCCACAAGTTTTTATTTTCCTAGTCTATCTTTGATTTCATGGTAAAACTATTGGAGCATTAGGATCCATCTTATTATCCTCGGTTTGGAATCAATTTTCTTGAGTAATAACTTTATAGTAGAATGGTATGTGAATATGATGATTTTGGCACCTAAGTGATAGGGAACAAATTTATCTAAGGCAAAAACCACTTCTAAAAGTTACTTTTCTATGACAGTGTAGTGAGATTGAGTTTCATCCAATTTTTTTGAGTCATAATAGATTACATGTGGAATATTTTCTCTTCTTTGACCAAGAACATCCCCAATGGTTCTATTAGAATCATCACACATAAACTCAAAGGGTAAGGACCAATTTGGGGGTTGTATTATCAGGGTAAATGTAAGAGAAGTTTTGAGTGCAATGAAGGCTCTCTTGAAAGCCTCATTAAAATGGAAAGTGAGATAATTTTGGAGAAACCGAGTGAGTGGGAGGAAAATCATACTGAATTTATGGATGAATCGATGATATAAACTGGCATGACTGAGAAATGAATGGATGTATCGAACAAAAGTGTGTTTAGTAAGTGATTGGATCACTTCAATTTTGTTAGGATCAAATTCAATACCCTATTTTAAAACTATGCACCCTAGAACAATCCCATTTTCAACCATGAAGTGACATTTTTCAAAATTTGACACAATGTTACACTTGAAACACTTTTGAAGGAATAGAGAGAGTGAATTCAAGAAATATTTAAATGACTCACCATAAATGGTAAAGTCATCCATGAATACTTTCCTGCAGTGTTCAATGAATTCAGAAAAGATACTCATCATACACCTTTGGAATTTTTCAGGAGCATTACAAAGACCAAAATGAATTCTCTTATATGCATATGTTCCAAAGGGGAAAGTGAAAGTAGTTTTTATTGGTTCTGAGGTGTTATTGGGATTTGGAAGTAGCCAGTGTATCCATTAAGAAAGTAATAGTGTGAATTTCTAGAAAATTGTTCTAGCATCTGATCAAGGAATGGAAGAGGGTAGTTATCTTTTCTTGTTTCAACATTCAATTTCCTATAGTCGATGCACACATGCCATTTTTTCTTCACTCGAGTTGTGACTACCTCCCCATGTTAATTTGTGACAATTTTTATCCCACCCTTCTTAGGTATAACTTTAATTGGACTAACCCATTCACTATCAGAAATTGGGTAGATAATAAAAACTTGAATAAGCTTAGTGATCTCTTCCCTAACTACCTAAAGTATGAGTTTATTGAGTCTTATTTGTGGTTGTCTAATTGGTTTGGATGATTCTTCAAGATGTATGTGATGCATGAAAAGGGCAGGGTTGATTCCTGGTATTTCATCTAAGGTCTAACCTAAGGCCTTTTTTGTTTTCCTCTAACACTTGAATAAGTTTGGACTCCTTAGTTTCAGTAATTGAAGCAGAGACAATGATAGGATATGAGTGATCATGGAAAAGGAATGCATATTTTAGGTGCTCAGGAAGAGGTTTCAAATCAGTATCATCTCTCATTTGTGGGTTAGACAACTCAATAATGGAGGAAGGTCTTTCAGTTGCTTCAGATTCATTTTACTTAATATTTTCCATGGTGGAGCAGTATAAATTAGAGTTGATGTGGGATTCAAGAGAGTTTTCAAGATCCTCTAGATGGATATATTATATAAATGAGAGTTCCACATCAACTTCACCATTTACAACTTTGTTAATCATGGTGAATATTTCATAAGATACTTTATCATTATAACATGAATAACATGATGGATTTGGGTTTAATTGACTCTCAAAAGTGTCCTCAGAAGCATGGATTGAGAATGTAGAGTGATCCTCAGATGGGTATAACATGGATTGTAAAATGTTGAACTTGACCAGTTGGTCACCAAATTCCATGGATAAGATGCCTGAATGGACATCAATCTTGGTTCTCACTATCATTAGGAATGGTCATACTAGAATTAGGGTATACCGAGAAGAGGTCATCTCACCTTCCATGTCAAGGACATAGAAATCAGCTAGGAAGATAAGATCATTAACCCGGATAAGTACAACCTCAATTATTCCCTCAGGACTAGCAGTGCTTCGATTGGCCAATTTAATGACAACACCTGTTGTATGTAAGGGACCAAGACTAGGGTTTGAGAATATTGATTTGGGCATGACATTAATTGAGGCTCCTAGGTCTATGAGTGCATCATTGAAGTTGGAACTTCCTATTTGTCATGGAACTATAAAGGTCCCAAGATCTTTGCACTTAATTGGTATGGACTCTTGGGTAGAAACATTCTTGATAGTCCTAAGTTATCTCTTATGGGTGAAAAATTCCTTAAGAAACTTGGCATACTTAGAGATTTATTTTATGTAATATAATAGGGTAATGTTAACTTCAACACATCTAAACATGTCGAGCATTTCAAAATCAGGTTCAAAGGACTTCTTTGTCTTAGAAATGGATTAAGGAAAAGGAATTGGGTTCCTAAGTGGAATGGAAGGAGGTGAGGGAATGCATTTAAATTCCTTTTCAAGTTTCTTTTTCTTTTCATTTTCTAGGTCAACATTTAAAGGGGAGTTAGAGGACTCATCATGAGGCATAGAAATTTGATTTCCCGATCTAAGTGAAATTGCACTTACATTACCCTTGGGGTTGGGTAATAGTTGAGCTGGGATTTAGGAAGAATTTAATTGTTGTTTCTAGCTCAGGTGGGATTAAAGTTGACCAATTTGAGTTTCAATGTTTTTGAGGCTAGAACTGGTGGAGGCAAGATCTTCCACTGCACTTTACCATGGTTTCTTAGAAGAAGAGGCTTGTCCTGGATTGGTATTGCCTTGATTTTGATTCTTGGGAAAGAGATTGTATTGGTTTGGGAATTGGTAAGGCTCACTAGGATAGTGGAATCCAGGAGGAGGAAGAGGAGTATTGATCCTTTGAGGTTAAGGAACAAAAGGGTAAGGTTGTTGAAAGTTACCAACACTTTGACCATATTAGAATAGGTTTGGGTTTTGAGGAGGGAATTGAAGGGGATGAGAAATGGTATTACCATACCTCAAGCCTTGGTTGAAGGTATAAGAGAAGGGCTTAGAGTGGGGTTGGTTGAAGTTTCTAATGAACTGGCCTAATTGTTGAGGGTTGGTGTTCCTATAAGAATATGTTGCATTGAGATCCATTGCTCTGAATGAATCAGTGGGAACCTCTTGAATTTGTGGAAATATGTCAGTTGGATGAGATGTAGAGCTATAGATTCCATAGTTCTTGATAGGTCCAGAGAATAGAGATTGTGGAGAAGATGAGGTTGGGGCTTTGGATGCCAAAACTAGTTGTTTCACAAGATCTTTAAGTTCACTCATTCACTATGTCATCTTGTTCGGATCTATCAATTGATTATCATGGGATTGTTTGACTTGAGCATGTGATCTAGTATGGAATTGTTATGTGTTTATAGTCATGTTGCTTATGAGATCTCTTGTAGCTGCAGGAGTTTTATCAACAAGAGAACTACCACTTGCGACATCAATGAGAGTTCTCTCCATAGCCAATAACCCCTAATAGAAGTATTATATCAATATTTGGTTTGATATTTGGTGGTGTGGGAAAGTTTCCAAAAACTTTTTGAACCTATCCCAATACTCATTGAGTTATTTATTGGGGAATTGATGGATACCACTAATTTTATTTCAGATGGAAGTAGTACGAGAAGCAGTAAAGAATTTCTCTAAGAAAAGTCACTTCATGTCAATCCATGAGTTTATGGAACCAGGAGGGAGAGAGTATATCCATGACTTGGTAGATTCAACTAAGTAAAAATGGAATTCTCGAAGTTTGATTTGTTCCTTATAAACCCCTTGAGAATTCATGGTAGAGCACACCACTTGGAACTCTTTAAGGTGGAGATGTGGATACTCACCAGCTAGCCTGTGGAAATGAGGTAGAAGATGAATCAAACCCGCTTTGAGTTCAAAGTCAGCCTCAAAGTTTGGATATTTAATACTAAGGGGATGATAATTCATATCAGGGGTAGCAAGTTCTTTAAGGTTTTGTTCCCTAGGATTAGCCATATCTAATTCAATTGGTTGGACAAGGTTTTGATTATCCCTAATGGTCCTCCTAAGTTGGAAAAGTGTTCGCTCAATTTCAAGGTCAAAAAAATCTGAGGGATTGTTTGAGAGGCTAAGACGAATTTAGAGACATTTTTTAAGAAAGAGGAAGATAGGTTTTTTTCATTTATGATTTTTATGAGAATGTGGTTTTTTCTTTGTGTTTTTTTTCAAATTTTTTAATTTTGTTTTTTTGTTTATTTTAAAATAAAAAACGAATGACTACTTAATGAACCATCCCCGGAAATAGAGCCATTTGAAACTGTGGTCGATTTTCGTCTATCAACCATTCAAGGTTTCAGTGCTCTGATAATGTGTATATAAGCACTCAGGTTGAATCCTTGGCGATGATACATTTTAATAGTCTATTTTTTTAGTTGATTGTATTTTGATTGGGGGGTTTGTTTGTAGAGCATAATTTAAATGATTTATTGATCAAGATTGATTTAAAAAATTTATAAATATTTGGGTGAGTTCATCATTAGTTAGTTAAACTTGTGATATCCTTGAGCCTTTCTTTATATTGCATTAAATTAACACCCATGTCATAAGTTGACATTGGTTGGAATTCCCAAGTGTTAAGGCATTAATCTAATCCTTAACTTAACTTAGGGCTCTAATATTAATAATATCTTGTTTATGGTAGTGTATTTATGGTTCCGATAATCCATGAAAACCACTCATTAAACAAACAAGTCATTAATCCATGACATGTTAAGTCCAACATACACAATGTTAATTCAAAGAATATTCATCGAGCAAAAGCTCTCAATCACTTAACATCCAAAAATTATAACTCACCCTAATGAGAGATTTACTCAATAATTGAAATTATTATTAGTCTGGTTTATTATGTTTATGATGATTAATTAATAAGAGAAGAAAAATAAAGGGATAAGAAAGGAGTGGTGCACCGAATACACATACGAGCGACAAAGAGAAATAAACACAGACTTTCAATTGAATGAGAAAGAAAAATAGAAAATGGATTTTAACTGGATTTAAACTATTTTAAAACCGTTTCTATTTAATAATAGAGTTTTGATGATTCAAAGAGAATATGAAGAAGAAACTTTCATTAAAATAGAATTACAAAAACAAACACTTACACAATTATAAACGAAGAACAACACAAAAGTAAATGAAAGGAAGCAAGGAGGAATGGTTTCTCAAGTAAAAGATTGAGTTTTACAGATCCTCCCAAGACTTTGGAAGATACTTGGTCATTCTAATCTATCCTAATTTTCTCTGAAATTCCAACCTTTTTCAAGTAGATGAGGGGAGAATATTTATAGCCTAAGGAAGTGAACTGTTTTCATTCCAAAACTACCCCTCCACTTGCATCACCAATTTGATATTTTAGAAAGCCGAATATGGAGATATATTCTTCTTAAAAGTTGTAGATATTAAAGTTTTCAGTTGATGCTCAAAATTTAGTGGAATTTGGAATTTTTGAGCCAAAATTATGGTTGTTTTCATAAACAATGTTAAACTGTACATTTCTATCCATGATTTTTCGATGGACTAAAGGTGAATGGATTTTTGAATAGTAATATGCCTTAAAATCATAATTATTTCTTAAAAAAAGTTTTCTGCATATATCTCTTCTTTCACACTGAAAAATATCAGCTCGAATTGATTTGTAGGTCAGTAGAAAAGTCAATTTTGCTGTGCTGGTTTCATTTCCCAGACAGAATAGTGGGCTGGACTTCATATAATCATTTTGGACCCTTTTTTTGGATTTGGGAAATTAAATTTTTATACATGACTCTTTGAATTACACCCTGAAATTTGGTGGATAATAAATTAATTTTGACTTTTTGATTGATCCCATTAATTCAATCTTCATTGCTAGTCCAGTTTCATCACAAATTCTTTGGGCCTTCTTGTGTGGTCCATATGACCCTTCAAATGGAATAATTGGCCCAATATCCCTTCTAATGAACTGTTATATATTGAATTATGAATCCTAAAAAACAAAAACCATGAAATTTGGATAAGTAGGGTGAGATTTATAATTAAAATATTAAACTAACTCAATTGGACTACTTCAAATAATGCTCAAAAATTATATTTAATATTAAAACATGAGTATCTCACACCAATTATGCACTTTTACATAAAATTTACTAAATGGAGTATACAAAAAGTTATGAAAATATTAATAAACTCAATTTCCTTGAGGTTTTGATTTAGAATCCTCATGAGGGTTGGGTTATGAAATGAGAACCATGTGAGGTTCATAATCTCATTGGATGACTTAGATTTGTAGAATCAGGGGGTTTAGTTAGTGGTTCCTTCATATAGTTCCTAGAATATAGGGTCATGTTATTTCTTGTATGATACCATTATTTCAGTTACTTGAGGATTATATCCAATTTCTTAAGGTTTATCTCATTTAGATCCCTTGGATTGGGGTGGTGTTTTGGGGTTCTCAGTATGACTAAGTTCTATTAATAAGATGTTTATATGGTTCTAAGGGACCCTAGAGTATTCTCTTGTGGGTGAGGTGTTCCTCGGTGTTGGGTTGTGTACTAAAGAGGCCGGTTTAGGTTTATTATAATGGGATTTTCCAAATATTTTAAATCTAATTCAAGGAACCATGGTGGGTGACATGTGCTTTGTTAGACTTAGTAATAATTCCTTCCTTCTTTTTGACCTGGATAGGTTTGGTGTTTTGGTTTAGCATTGATTTTTATGGATGTGGACATTTATTGTCCCGTGTTTGGTGCTCGAGAGATTTAATGTTGGAGGTGGTTCATTGTTGAGGTTTTGGAGGAGAAATCGGTCTTATGGTTGTTACATGGCAATGCATTGGACCAGAGTTATGTGGATTACCTCCTTTGTTGGTTTTTGTTAGGTGGGTATAGAGAGATAATGGATGATTTTGATGAGTTAAAACCCCCTAATTTTAGTATTATCTCTGTCTAGGGGATTCAGACTTGTGAGGATATGAGGCACTCACAAAGTGGGTTATGTTTTCTTGGGATGCCAAGGATCCTGGGAGGATTAGTCAAGTAGTGTACATTGATGGGCTGGATGATTTTTCCAGTTAGTTCTAAAGGACTTAGGACCAGATAGGTTCTTTAGTTCCAACTTAGAGTTTCCGTCACTAGTTTAGATTATGATATTAGAGTCCTAAATCTCGATACCGCATGTTGTTGTCTTGGATTCATAAAATTATATCCTAGTGTTTGTAATTTATAATCTTTAATTTGTTATATATAAGGAAATTATTTTTTATTTGGTGGACACAACTGGTGTTAAGTGGTCAGGTGAGATACATGCTATAAGTCCTCCAATGGGGACTGAAGTGAGGGTATATTAACCTTGGGTGTTATAATAGATCCTAGTGTTGAATTCCTTATTTTTTATTTATGTAGTTGTTTATTTTATTCTAGAAATATTTATAGGTTGATCATATCACATGCTTCATGTACATGTTATGAAAATTGATGTTAGGTTCACCATTAGGGGTAACCTACTAAGATTTATTTATCACCCCATATATGTGAAATTTAGTGTCCATTTAGACCTTATGTCAGCTTTTATATAGAGAATAGGTTGCATAATGGATTGGGTAAAGGCCCAATGTTACGTGATCGAATGAGATTACTCATGTGGTTTTTGAAGATCGAGTTGTAGAAATTCTATTATTGTGGAGACCAGGTATGTGGTTCATCTTAGGGATGGTAGTGGAGTCTTGTGTATTTTATTTTCAGTTTTATTCATTCTATATATGTGGTTTTCCTAGTGGGATACTAATCATTGATATGTATAGCATGACTCTGAGCCTGTATACTACATTCCATTTGATATAGCATACTGCTATTTTGTTTATTTATTATGCATACCCTAATGTATATTTATGGATGTGTGTATGTTTGGTTATTTTACACTATTTATTTACTCTTCTTTAATGATATAGTCACCCCATTGTATAAATTAGGCCATCACCACTAGTGGGAATCCTTTGATGCATGGGAAGGCATGCTTGAAACCTTATCATGAGCCATACCAGGTGATGGGTCTGGTTGACCTAGGGTGGTTCATGAAAAAATGGTATTATATCCTATATTCTCTCTTGATTTGGGGAGTTGGTAGATGTGTGGATTAGGAATGTGCCAAAGATTGTGATGGATATTAGACTAGTGCGTTATGAACACATTTAACAATAAGAAGTCCAAATTTCTAGGGTATGAGATTTTTGTTCTTGGTTTCCATTTTTATGCTTGTATAATTGTATATTAGGTGTTAAACTTGTGTTTTGGATTTATATTTTATTTTTTTTGTCTCTTATCCCATTGGAGAGAGGCTTATGTACATGCTTCATACTAGGCATGTAGGATTCACATGATATGTGTCTGTTTTTGTGTGATTTTATTGATGATGGAGGTTCAGATGTTTAAAGTGTATGAAATGACCTGTATGGGGTTGTTCCATATAAATCCTTTGTGTTATTATACTTAAATGAACCACATATATTCTCCTCTAATGATAGGACATGTAGATCCTTCAATGAGGTGTTCACTGGAGTTGAAATGAAACCCCTTCATCGAGGGATGTGTGGAGACCCTTGTGGGTCGGTATGGGATTTGGATATCATGGTGGTGTTGATGGATTGATTAGAGAAAGGATTCTTGGGAGGTTTTTTGGATCGGTATTGAGTTTCCCTGAGGATGTGGTTTCCATGAGAAGTTTTGTGGTTAGGCATGAGGTTACCTTGGGCATGAGAAGTGGAGTGATGGGAATTCTCATGGTTCCATGATTGGTTCAAGTGGTAAGGTTTGGTTTGATGATAGGATTTATGGTTTTTGGTTTCACTTTTTAGTGGCATGATGGGATCATGATTAGGAAATTGTGGTTCTAGATTGATTCTCAGGTGGTAGGTGGTCATGTGGTTGATCTTATCATGAGGGAGATGCCTCATTTTTTAAGAGGAGCATTGAGGGTGCTCAAAATTTTTTGAAATATCCTACATGAGGATAATGGTTAGTGGTTTAAGTGTATTATCCTAGGTTTATTAAGGTGTGATTCATGTGAGCATGAGTTTGATTTTTCAATCAGGTTGCACAGGAGTGCACAACCATTATGTTTTTGTAAGAGTTTATAAGAGTTTATTAAAGAATAACTCTTCCTAGAGAAGGATAGTGGTGGTTTTTAGTGACTTTTTTTCAAGGGAGAATTTGAAATGTTTTTATGAATATTTCCAAATCTAGGTGTTGAGTTGGTGTGAGATTCTAGGGCCCAAATAGCCTCGGTGCGGTGATATTAAAAATATTAAATATATTTATCATGCGTGCATAGTTTTTTAGTAAAAATGAAATAAATCCTTATTAAAGTCTTATCACTAAAATTCTAAGACTGTGGTTAAGTTAATAATGTTGTATTTACTCTAGGCATGACATAAATTTTGTTTGTGTCAGGTGCTCATCAAGGGTGAGTTGACGGGGTATAAAATAGAGAGTTATTAATTTAATAAAATTAAACTAATAACCCCTCTACCTTTTGGTTCATGTGAAGTAGAGGAGTGGATCCCCCCCCCCCTCACTATGAATGAACCACGGCTGAACTGAGGAGAGGAGGTACTATTGATCCCCATTTTTATCATCGATCATCACGGGATCGAGCTACAACAGCTTCCAAACATCATTTTGGTCCTAGAGATATGGAATTTTGAAAATAGGTAGTCAAATTTATGAGTTTTACAACCTAATCCCCTTTGATGTGTTGTTTTAAGGTTTTAAAGCCCTATTAAGACTGCTAGTGATCCTCTAGGGGTAGATCTATAGGTTTCAGTGGAAACCAGTGAGTTTTGGGATGCTCAAAAGGAATTCCTATTTAGAATTCCTGATCACATTACATATAGTGTAAGAGAACATGTTGTGTTTTGTTCCCATTCGGTGAAGATGAACTTTGGGTACTACACATCATGTACTGGGGGTATATTCCATGTAGCGAGCCTAGGTCATGTGGCCGAGGGATATGGACGGTGTAGCTGTGTCAAGGGACATGGTCATGTTGATGTACATATCTAGGTACACAGACACAGGGTGCAAGACATAGGAATGGGATGAGGACATGTCCAAGTGTATGTGTATCCAAGTAACACCATATACCGAGGGTACATGTCATGTGGGGTGACATGGAAAACTAATCATGTATGGGAGATGACATGCCTAGGAGATCAGATAGGGTCACGCGCCATGTGACTGGGTACACATCGTGTATATTCCCAAATACATGTTGAGTACCGTGAGGGGAAATGTAACAACCCGAGACAACCATGTTTTGTTTTGAAAAGTTTGTTTTCCAACATCACTCGTTAAGTAAACCAACAAACAGCTAATAATAATAATAATATGCACCAAATGGATGAAAATTTCTTTTATTCAAATAAGCAACCCTTCGGCTACAACATCCACTAATATAAATTAACCGAAAATTCCAACCAAGAATCCGATTAAAATGATGGGAAGACTGCTTAGAACTACTAGGAGCCCGAGAATGCGGTAGGGATTTCGAGAATCCATCATAAGGAACATAAGGATTGCTGAAGCCACCGCGACCATACTCAGCACCAAGGGGATCACACGAACCATCTTTCCTCTTCTCCTTCGATCACTTTGAGTAAGGACACCTCGAGACTAGACCCTTTTTATAAGCATCCCGATATGACCGTTAAACACCAATGGATAAAAATGTAGCCGTTGGATCTCTCCTAACTTGTTATATTTTAAAGTTTTAATTCTCAAAACAATGGTATTTGACACTAAGTTTTCCACTATTTGTTAAATATATATACATTTAACTTGAGAAAGTAATTATTTGTTTAATTTATTTTCTTGACTATACTGAATTTGGTGAGGTTTTACTTCTTTTACAAATATATATGTGCAAAATCTCAGTTTGTAGATGTACATGTATATAAATTTATGTTGTGACAAACTGTATGTTAAATGAATTATACCTATTTTCTAAATTATATATAAGTAATAATAATACAAATGTTTATATCTTGCTTTTATAATTAATATTTTGAAATTATGTCGATGTTTCGGTTTCCTTGATTTTCAAATTTTTTGGTGTAATGTTGAAATTTACATTAATGCACATTTAATGGTGTAGTCTATTTAATGTTTTGTGTTGAATGTTTAATGGTGTAAACAATGTTAATGTAAAATAAGATGGGTAGAGAATAATTAACGCATAAACATATTAAATGAATCTTGACCTTTGTTAAAATAATAAAAGCTACAAATAATTTATGGATAAAATAATAATAAAGTTTATAATAAGTATAATAATAAATTAAAAATAATTACAAAAAACAAAAAAAAACGAATCGCGAGTAGGGGGGGAAGAAGCCCGTGTTTCTCCCTTCTTTTGCACCGCATCGCACCCCAGCCACCAGATCGTTCCCCTTCAATCACAGCCGTCCACTGTTTTTTTTTAAAATCCATGTCAACCTCAGCCGTCGATCGGGCCGTTTCTAATCTCAGCCGCCGATTTTTTTTCCCACGTCGCGCGTCTCTTCTTCCTCGCGTCGAACCAGCAGTACACAGCTGCTGCGTTTTTTTTTCTTCTCCTCATGTCTTCTTCCCTTAGTCCAACGAGTGGACCTGGCGGCGCCCTCTTTTTCCACGCGGCAGGTGCACCTCGGCCTCGGGATGCCTCGACCGACGAATCCTCCCCCCAAATTCCTCTTCTTTGTCTCCTTTTGTTTTAAAACCCTTGTTGCACCAAAGGCCGAAGGACCGGATTCCCCTTATCTCTTCGGCTCCTGGACTTTGGTTGCTGCCTCTCCTCTCCTCCTCCTCGTCGAACAAGTAAGGGTGATGTTTTGAAGTTTGGTTGTGGTTCATGTTTGAGTTTCATTTTTTTTATATTCATATATATATATATATGTTATGTATATATATATATATACATCCTATGGTTATGCACCTGTTTTCACTTGTTGTATCGTCTTCTCTTCTCCACCTCTCCGTTTTGTAAGGATCGAACTCTGTTTCTAAAAGTTTGGTTTTAAACTTCGGTTTTCTTATAAACATGTGTATATTCGGGTTATATATATATATATATGTCTACAAATTCTATATTTATACCCCTGGTTCCCCTTGCCTCATCTTTTCCTCCTCTCTAAGCAAGGTGAGAATCATGTTTTAACATTGGTTGGGTTTTGACCAGATTCAGTTTTATATAAGTATGTATATATTTTTGTATATACATAATATATGTACGTTCCTGGCATGTTTGAACCTGGTGCGAACCTAGAATTTGAGATCTCTTTCTCGGCTTGAAGAACCGAATAGTGGGTAAAGGGGAAGATCCCTCCTTTGGTTTTGTTTTCTCCAGTTTTGGTATACTATATTTTATATACACCTTACATAAATGTATATGTGTATAAAAATTTACATCAAGTCATTATGAACCGGTTACAACTGTTTTCTTCATCCAGAAATCGATCAGGTTAAGGGCAGTTTTCTTTTGGGGTTTATTTTAACTCGGATTTAATGTTATACACATTGTGCATATATATGTATATATATATATATAAATTTATATACACATAAGTATAAGATGATATATGCAATTATACCATTTTTTCCCTTAATGTTTATACCCCTAATTCTACCTTCCTTCTAAAATGGAGATTCTGAGTAAATAGATGAATAGGTAAAATTGTTCAAGTGAATGATGTATATTGTTGTTGTATATACACACACGTATGTGTATATACATCAATATGAACTTAGTGACTATATTTACAATTTTTATAAAGCATGACGAAGTTTATGGGTTATTTGGACTTCAAATTCATTCTTGAAACTGAGAATTTTAACTTATCGCTGTTCTGGATAAATCAGGATCTTTGTTTTGTGAAAATGGTTAGTATGGACTCCTTGAACTTTTATAAATGCATAATTGTATTCATTTTACACAATGATATACATGTTTTCCCCAAGATGGACTTGATTTTTCACTTTGTAACCTCAACTACCTGTTTTAAATGCCTATCCATGTGTAAGTTATGAATGGCCATGCTTTAATTGGGTATTATGATGTTATGTAATTTTAAGTGTTATGTTTATTTTCTTGCAAACCCAAGTTTTTCAAATGTTAAGATAACTGGTTATATGCTCGGAGTTTTAGCATGCATGTCATCATGTTTTTCATAATAGAACTGTTTTCATGTTATGAGTGCGTATGTGAAAAATGGGGTTCAATTAAGAATGCATGAAACCCTATGAATATTGACCATGTCAAGATATGTGAGGGATGTATAGGACTTACATGTGACGGGTGCGCCCAGAATTATATAGTGCAACAAGAATGATGTGACAGGTGCGCCCGGAATTATACAGCGCTCCAATGCATTGGGTAAAGCAGGAGTCTCATGAGACGAACATGTGCGACGGTCTTGGAAAGTTAGCCTTGGCTTGAGCAAAGGAAACGGGGTGGGCAGTGAGCCTTGACCCGTTAAGTATGTTATACGGTCATGATGAAAAGTCTTGACAAAGTCCAGGATTATACATTCCCTCTGCATGTAATGATAAAGGTTAACCAGGGGTTAGTTCAACTAACAGGAAAACCCCTAGTTGAAGGCTCCCATGATCATGAAAATGCACTTTATGTGACGAAAACTGTTTTCATATGGTAAACTGTTAGATGATCTGCATTTTACTCCTGAACCATGATATGCATGTTTCCCTGCTTAGCCATAGAATCCTTTTAGAATTAA
Organism: Viscum album; assembly: GCA_963277665.1. Classification (NCBI taxonomy): domain Eukaryota; kingdom Viridiplantae; phylum Streptophyta; class Magnoliopsida; order Santalales; family Viscaceae; genus Viscum; species Viscum album. Next base: position 2,000,351,005 of record OY728151.1, read on the forward strand.
AGTAACCTTGTTTTAACATTATGCATTGTTTATTCTTTTTATATTGCGCACTCTGATCATGTTTATATTAAAGATCATTTCAAGTACGTGCTTCTTTGTGCAAGTGGTTTTCAAACAAAGATGGATTTCATGTTTTTAAGAAATGACAATGTTTTGTTTTAGCAAAGTATTTTTATTCTTTTCAAAAGGACTTAAGAAAAGACTTTCTTAAAAAATTTTAAAACCCCTTACTGGGCATTTTTTGCTCACCCTACGTTTTGTTTAAAAAATTTCAGGCACGGTTGATACTAATGAAGCTAATCAGAAGCAGCTGGTTTCCCAGAATCCTGAGCCTCGCGATCTTCTATAGAAATGGGACATGATATTTAACTTGTAATGATGTAATGGAAAGTGTATCATGTCTCATTAAGCACCCTGATTTTGGGGGTCACTACAGGAAACAACTATGAAATGGTTTTGAGAGACCTTTTTTGTATTGAGGGTACACATTGTGTATTCCCCTTGGAGACTTATCCCACACACATCTCTATCTCTAGAACTCAGGTGGAGGCCCATGAGTAGCCTATCCTAAGTAGTTTTTCATATTGTACATGATGGTGGCCATGGTCCTGGAATGAAATATTCAATTCCAGTGAGGTTAGAAAGTTTGTTGATATTGACATATAACTAGTATCAGTTGAGTGGGTTCCCATGGTCTATCCCTATGAGGGTACAACATGTCATTACATCCTCAAAAAAGGATTTCGATACCCTCAAAAGGATGAGTTTAGATAGAGTTTATGTATCCCTCTAGGTGGATGGGGAAATATCCTCTATCATATTGTCTTCCTTGGGTATGGTTCATGGTATCATTGTGTCCTTCATATATAGGGCGATGATCCCCTATCTAGAAGGATATCCCATTAGGGTTTTAGGAATTTTTTGATATAAAATCACCTACTTAGAGGGAAATTTTAGTAGGGTTTGTGTCCTAATCATGAGAACAATCCCACACTCGGTGGTTGGTTTTAGTGGGGTTCATGGTATCGTCAAGAGTACAATACCCTACTTTTTGATTGAATTTGAATTTAGGTTTGAAGTATCTCCTAACAATTTTGGGCATGATCCCCTATCTACTTATCATGTATTTGAAACTTATTAGGGTTTGTGGCATCCCCTAGTGGTCCTGGGTGTGATATTCTATCTGAGAGATGTGATCTTCGGAGTCTCCAGGTTGGGTTCGGGGTGTCCCCCAAAATTCCAGGGTGTGATCCCCTATCTGTGATATGCAATCTTCAGTGTTTGCAGTTGGGTTCAAGGATTTCCCCATCTAGGATGGGTGTGATACCCTATCTGAGTATTGAGATATGCTGAGTGAAAATGTGACTTTCTTCATGGAAATACCTAAGGAGCATGTTCTATTAGGTGTATTCCACCTGGGATGGCAAGGAAGTTCCATCGATTTAGTGATACCCGATGGAGTGATATCTCTTGTATGGGTTCCATCAGGGATAGAAGAATTGTTTGTGATGAGGTGATATCTCTTGGATTTTCCATTGGGTATGGTAAGGTTGTTATCTATTAGTGGTATCTATTTTATGAGTTCCATCTATGATTAAAGGGATCATGGATTACTTTCTCCTGGATGAGTGTTACCTTTGAGTATCGAGTAGAATATTTTGGTTGGAAGTGAGATTGGGACCTCATGATACTTTCAGTATGAGATGAGTTTATTTAGGTGATTCTAGGAGTCCTTTTAGTGATGTCACATATCTTGTTCAACACACCATGTGGATTGAACTAACTAGTCATGTATAATTAAGGAGTGGTCGAGATGGAGTTTCTTGTTCTCTCTTGCATGGGTTCCATCTAGCTTGGGTTAAGAAAAATATATCCTTTAAGTTTCTCCCTTTTATTTTAGATTTTTTGGGTGCATACTAGGTATTGTTATACTCACCCATTCATGATCTTTTCCCATACATGTCATTTCATGTACAGATGATAGGCCTTTTGAGGGAGTTCTAGGAGGTCCCTAAGCAAGCAGAGCTTAGAGTGCTTGACAGACCATGGTGTTTACTAGTTCTTGAATGAGGTGTGTTATAAAGGTTAAATTTTATAGCATTACCCTACTTCTAAGAAGGTTGGACTCTTTTATAGTTTTTGGTGGGGTTTTATTTTTCCTTTTTTTGGTTTTCAGTACTTTTTTTGTAATCTGATTGTGGGATAGATATATGCATGCATTTTTTGTTTTAGTTATTATTATCTCTCCACTACTGCATGGAGATGGATGTGTGTGCATGTGTACATGTACCATAGTCTAAGGCCTCATATGTATCTAATATTTCTACTTGATTTTATTCACTAACCCCTAGACAATTGGACATGATCTCAGGATAGTCGCGGCTCAGGCCCCATTGGGATGGGTCATGACAGAGTGGTATCAGAGCAGGTCCTTACTTTGGACCAGAGTAGTTGTCTAGTTGTGAGTTTGTTTTGGGATTTTTGGTGACAATGTTAAAGTGTCTTGAGTCTGTTTTTTTAGTCATGGATTCTAGTGATGGTGTGGAAGTCAATGTATCCATTCACTGGGACTCTGATAAACTTCTTGTTGACTTAGTACATTTAGGCACTGGTTATAGGGAAATTTTGGTACATTCATCATATAGGACTGGGTTGTGGGTTTCGTGTACTTCTTAAGTTAGCTCCTTAGATATACTCATTGACCATGGAACATCTTGATTATATTTTATTATTCCACCATGATGATATCCAGATAGGGTTCCACGATGGGATTGTAATGATAATCCTTCGAGTGATGAGGCTTCAGTACAGGGTGCTACGCAGGATGTGGTACCTCTAGGTGGTCTTCAAGTAAATCCACCAACCATTAAGTAGAAGGTTATGTTAGTATTTAAAGATGAGGATGTGCACAGGTTGAGTCTGATTCATGAGTTCCAGAGGTAGTGACCTCTATGCTATCAAGGTTATCCAGACCCCCAGGCATCTGATGAATGGCTTGAGGAAATCACATGCATTTTTTACCATATGAGGACACCTTTTGATCGTATGGTGGTCCTAGTGGTGAGTCTTATGTAGTTATTGTATGTAAGATGGTATATTCTAGTTTTTTATACCAATGATGAGATGATACTCACTTGTATGGAGTTTTAGCGGATCTTATAGGAATATTTTTATCCATCCATGTTTCAATCGATGCATATCCAGGAGCTTTGACTAGTTGAAATTATATATACATATTAGACACATTTATTTAATGTTTATTAGTGAAATATTTGATAATTTCAATGGGTTTTGGTTTTTTTATAAGGAATTGTGAATTTTGGACTTAAATAAATAAATGCTAAAAAAGTTCCAAAAAAAGCTTTATAGATTGTGTATCACATACATGACATGTAGGATTCATTCACAAAATGACTACAGAGCTACTGACCAGCCTATTAAGCTTCTTCATGACATGAAGACAATACATAGTGTGTGAATATATTACATTACATGCATATTTAAAAGATCATAATTCTACCAAAAGTGAAATGAATACACAACATGCATAGATTGCATGATACAATGGAGTATGATTTTTCAACCCATGAGTTCCAAATATTATTTGGGTTGAAGAATTTGAGGGTCTAGAGATTCAAGTTACAAATCATCAATGTGTGAATTCTAGATATTATGGAACTAGAATTTATTATACAAGACCAATTTTTAAAAACAACAAACCTAAGTTTCAAACATTGATTTACTTGAAGAATTTGAGGGTATAAAAATTAAGAAACAAGAAGATAGTGATTCTAACCTATATGTTCCAAAGTGTCTACTGATTTGAGGAAGTTCATTTTGTTGATTCATAAGTAACATATTATAAATATTCCTTAATCCTTGGAAGATGAAAACTTGAAGAAACTTATATAATAACTATCCAGGCATCAAGGAATCACTACTCTAGAATGATTTCTCCAACAAAAATTAATTAAAATAGTAACAGAAAATAAATAAAATTTCAGCATGACTCATTAGTATGTCGAACATACACACTGAAGGAAAATAAAATAAATATAAACAAAATATTACAAAGGTAGAAAAAAAGAAACACACTAATTAATTCCTCCACTACCTCGATCTCCCTCCCCTCCAAAGAAAACCACGTAGCCTCCTCCAATGCCCTTCTGCCCCCTTCATAGAATATAACTACCCTCCATCCATAGAAAGTAGTAAATGGTCTAAGTGTCTAATGTGATAAATAAAATAAAATAAAAACTAAACTAGAGAATACATGTCTCTTGTGACTATACAACTCACTACCCCAATATAAGAACCATAACACCCCATGGGTAAAAACATGTTCCTACATGCATGGAGGAAATATATTATGTTAGTTCAAGAGGATGTGGCCTCTCCCATTCCCATATAGTGTTCCAACTCGAGTGATATAAATATTATAAAAAATATTATCCATAATTCTAGTATAAATAACATTGAGATAAAATACTATTTTATCTAGGAGAAGGTGAATCAAAAAGTTATGAAGTTAGTGGATGTGTTGACACAAGCTTAGGTGGATGATATTATGACTAAGGAACTACCCAAGGTATATTTTTGAATGCATAAATTGGCACTTAGAGTCTAACCCAATCCCTCCAAATACATGAGTTAGATAAGGAACTCCTACTCCCCCATGGAAATTGATTTTTTTAAAGTATGCTTTCTCTCATAACTTCAATTATTGAATTTCTAACTCCATTTTATGAAATTTCATAGAAGTTATCTTTAGTTTCATTGACAAGGGGGAGAATGTGTTCATATTTTAAGGGGATAAAGTTTTCATGGAGTGTTATTCCTATTGAGTAAGGGGGATAAATGTTGTGTTGGAAGGGGGGTTCTTTTATAATCAATTAGGGGGAGTAAGAGTATGAACACTCAATGTGGTGTTTGAATGCATATCTTTTCATTTAACTCTTGTTTATCACATATATATTAACTCAAGTTTCCTTAAAGTTGATGTTAAGTGAATAATTGATACACTAATTAAAGTTAAGTGGCTCAATATGTGTTTATTCTCAGATATGGTAGGTTCTAAAGTTTCTCAAATGTTAAATTGATTAATATTCTTGAGGTTATCAATGAACCCAAAGGGGGATATTACTAAAAAATCCCCTTATAGTGTAATTTGAGTTGTGATTTTTTTAATGAAGTAGAATAAATCATCAATGAAATATTGATCAGTGATTTCTATTCATATTTGGAAGGCTAAAAGATATTTAAAGGGGTTCTGGACAATTTATGGGAAAATTAGTTTAGAGAAGCAGTTATGAAATTTGGTTAAATCTAGGTTGCATAAGGACCATCCTATCTAGAATAAACATTATTTTTTATTTTCATAGACATAATTGATAGGTTGTGTAAACATCATATCAGGATACATAACCATGAGTTTTCTCTATATAAACCTCATTCACCTTTGTGTTTCCATCTTCTCAGGGCACCGTAGAATCAATGGGAGCTATGTAATCATCATCTAGTGCTGAATAAAAAAGATTTTGGATTTCTATTAGGATTAAGGAACAATATAAACATCATAAAGTAACATGTAAACATTATGGTATCTATGTAAACATGTTCTTGTTTACATGTAAGGATATTCCCTTTGTGTTTTTTTTGAAAGTGTTGAATAAGAAGACATTTTTTTGGAATTTATTAATCATTAAATATGATTAATATTTATAAAAAATTGAAATGAGAAAATATATCCCAAAATTAGAGGGTCATGAAAAAATGTTTTGATTATATTAAGAATATTTAAGTATAGTTTTTTTTGTGATGAATCTAACCACACATACTAACTCATGAAAAATGAAACAAGTGACACGGAGCGTGAAACATCCATGAGATGCCTGTATATTTAATACATTAGTTGGATAAAAGTTAGTGGATCCAGTTGTGGGAAAAATATATATTCATGGAAGGAGTATGCTTCCTCATATGGAAGGTGGATTTTTCTTACAGAAAAAAAAGAAAGATAAAAAGAGATAAAAAAGGAGGATTCAATTTTTAGAGCTAAATGAGGAATATTTCTAGGTCGATGATAGAAAAGTTGAAAGGGGGTTTCCTGGATATTAATTAACACCCTTTTGTGATTTCAAAGTGGAAGTTTTGGGTTTTTTGTTCTTTATGATTGGAAATAAAATAATAGGAAGAAAAATTGATAGTTCCAAGCTTTTCATTCTAGATGGTTTATGGTGACTATATGGTTGTTCAAGGAGCAGTTCTCATTGGAAGTTTGTTAATACTATGCTAAAGTATTGCACCAGCCTGGTGTGATCTTATCATCTATAGTTCCTGGAGAAGAATTATTTCATATAAGGATAAATTTATTACACTTTGAAGAAGAGTAATAAATTCTTCATTTCTTATGAGAGTTTTTATAATGACCCACATATTTACAGATTGTTAAATTCATAGAAGATTCAAAATTTTGATCTAAATCAAGGTTCGTTCCTTGAATTAATATTAATATCAAGAATCCAAGTGTTGAAAAATCTCAAGGATATGTTTATATAGGTTTAACAATGCCTATTTTTAGTTTTTGTGTGTGGGATGGAATTTGAGTTGTAAGAGTTGGTTTCCTAGAACCAACTGGTTTTACTTTGATTACATGTTTATTTAATGTATTTAAATACTAAACATCTTATTACATATTGTTCATTGTTTTTCATGACTGTGATGTAATAATTTCCTAGAGTATTTTTTTCATTGATAAGGTCATGGATGTTCCCCACTATTATGAGAACCTTGAAATTATATAACAATATTCTTAAAAATAGTTCCATGGTTAGATGAAATACCATGATGAGACACATAACATGCAGACTGTCATGTGTGAGTACTCATAAGCATATGATACTTCCTCTCATGAAGTTCACACTTGGTAATCTCCAAGATATGAGATTATGAGAATAGACCCACTAGTAGGAATTTTTCATGTTCTGGTGTCATCAGATATTTCTATCTATGAGCATGTGTAATGATCCTTATACTTTAATATTATCATTAATACGTGTCACGACTCGCACACTTTTTTTTACTTATGAAAACTGTCATGCAAATAGTTGGCAGGAAGTAGGGTACGTTGGGTGCGTCACGAGTGGCATGTTATTAATGGATAAGTCGAGTAAGGATTTGTCCCTTCCATTTATGGAAGTTGATATCTCAAACCTTTGATTGAAATAGAACCATCATCCGAAATTACATGGCCATGGTGCAATGAAGAGTTTATTTTATGTAGTCAAATAATGACATATCAAGCATAAAAGTTGATGGCATTATCATGAAACCTTCTTGATGAGATATTGTGATAAAGGGATTATATTACACAGTGAGCATTCGTATGTGGATGTTTTTGTTGCAAATTTAAGTTCTTTCTCTTGGGTTCCTTGACTCGTTTCTAGAAAGTACTCTTGGACTTTAGGAAATCCCACTTAATGAAAATGAGAAATAATCCTGGAGGGTTACACACTAAGTGTTTCTGGTGGTCTCAATTAAATTCTATTTGAATTTAATTAATAAATATTTTTATCAAGACATAGGAATAATTCTATTCAAGTTAAAATGATTGCATAAATTAAATAAATATTTATTCACCAGATTCTGGTTAAAATATATTTATTTATTTTAATGAACATTTAATAAATATTTATTTACTAGTTTGTAAATAAAATATATATTTAAGAGAATAAATTATTTATTTCTTTATTTGGGTGTTCAATAAATGGAAGTGGAGTTCGAGTGGACCAAGGCCGGTCTGATAGTAAAATAATTATTTTCAAGATGATAAATAATTATTTAACTAGTTGGCACAAATTAAAATAAAGCTGCTATTATTTTGTAACGTGGAATTTTATTTATAATTCTGTTTTGCACAAGCTGACGCACCATAAATAATGACTTAGTATTATTATTAACAACATGGGTTTTCTCTAAAGCTATGAATGCATTTAATTTTTTTTACACAATTAAATATTGTAACTCAATCCCCATGTAAATAAATAGACACATATGTCTATTGTACCATGTACCAAACCACACACCCAAAGAATTGAAAATTATTGAGGTAAACAATTTCTCTCTCGAATCCTCTTTTTTTACCTCTCAAGAATGAGATATTTTCTTCAAAGTAGAAGAACAAGAGATCAAGAACCACTGACACAAGACACTCACTTAGCTGCGCTAGCACCTGGAGAATGAGTAGTGTCGATTGGAGGCCATTGGAGCATGTGTGGATCACCACTAAAGGGATTCTAGTTTGGATCCTTGCAAGTGAAACAAGATAATCTAGAAGGGTCATTACAGATGATCAACATCATCAACGAAGAAAATTACAGATTATCAACATTCTATTAAGGTCCATAGGACTTGCTGAAATGATACTGCTATAGTAGGTTGTACCGCAGCCCATAGACAACACCGTGACAAAATGTAGTGGGGGAATTTCACTGGAAAGGTGTGACAAACCTGTCTCATGGTGGTACAAAATCTATTTTTTATTTTCTTGGTGAATTATCAAAAAGAAACCAGGGATACCCTTGAATTGATAACCTAATCCTCCCTCTGATAAGGTCAAAAGGTCATTCTTGATACACATAGGCTAACAACCAGTTCATGAGAAGAAAAAAAATTCCTTTAGAAATGGTTTTTATTAATAATATCATCAAACATGTCTATACCATGAACTCAAAAATTCCTTGACATAACATGGAAAGTCATACTCCAAAATATAGGCAGTCATGGTCAATATAAATCATGATCAGAAATATAAATAATACTCTAAATTACATGAAAATAGCATAAAAATCAACCCAAAATGAGAGTAAAAAAGGGATAATCTGATACATAGGAGTATAAAAGAAATATGGGATGAATCTTGAGTAAGAGATACATTATACATCAACATCCTAGACCAAAATAGAAAAAATGGCCACCCATCTCCATGTGTCACAAGGGTCAAGTACTCACTATGTCACCACCAAAAACCATAGATCCACTAATAAGATTACCTACCACCTTCATGTAGTGCCTTAACTAAGAAATACGATATAGTGGAGTGAGAATAAGTTTCATTAAAGGTTATAAATTAGTAAAGAATTCTACATCTCATTTAGTGGGTATCTTTAAATGTTTTTATAAATGAATCAGGAGATAGTGAAACCACCACCAGTATAGCCTTTTTCTCCTTATATATAATTACATTAAATGTAAAAAAAATTATTTTAGTAGTGACAGAACCCACCTTCCCTTGATTAGTTCCTTATAGACAATCATGGAAATAAAATCTATGATATGATCATATTAAATAATAGTACAAGATGAAAAAGTGACCCACATTCAATAAAAATTGATAAGGGATCAAATAGGATATAATTAATCTATACCAAGAATAACATCAAAATAAATCCTATAAAGGGTAATGAAATCCAAGAGATCCCACAAGTTCATACCACAATGTCACAATATGGAAACATCCTACTTCTTTCCACACTATTATCTAGATGAGTATCAAGGCTCATAGGATTTGAGGAAATATATACTTTCATACCTAAAATAGAGATCAATTTATCAGATATAAAATATTGATAGAACCATGTATCAAATAAAGCTGAAGAATTTATAGAAGAAACTTAAAAAGTACCTCTCACTATCACCGATCATCATGAACAAACTTGTAGACTTCTTGACAAACCTGGATTTGAGTAACATCAAATGCTAGTCACCTTTTGGAACCCTGGATTAGAGCTAATCTTATCCTTATGTTATATCGATGGAAATTGGTGATATGATCTCCATTTTGGAACCCCAGGCTGCGGACCGGGTGGGGACATCGTCAGAGGAGAGGGAGACGAGAGGGGCTGGGGGCAGGGAGGCAGTGGTCAGGATATTGAGGCAGAGGCTGGGAGGTTGAGGTTGGGGATGGGAGGAGAAGGCCAGGAGGTGGAGGTTAGGGAGGGGAGGATAGGGTTCATGCAGGGGGAGCCTGATGGGAATGAGAAATTGGGAGGGGAAGACTGATGAAATTGTGAAATTGGGGCATTGTATACCCATAGTTTTAACAAAACAGTGGGTATAGACCACAATATATCACCTAAACCCATGGTTTAAAAAAACATGGGTATAGATGTGTGTGGTTAGACCTATTTTTTAGTAGTTTTATATATAAAAACACACATATATTTTAAATTTAGTCATGTTTTTAATAAAACACATCTATTTTAGTGACAATTTTACTAATGTTTTAAAATGTGGCTAATTATATATATATATATATAATTATATATATGTATGTATATATATATATATATTTACACACATACACACACATGTATATAAACATATATATATATATATATCAATATAAATATATAAAATATATAAAATATAAACATACATATATAAACATGTATATATATAAAATATAAACATAAAATATAAACACAGACACATATATAATATAAACATATAAAAAATATATACATAAAATATAAAATATAAAATATAAACATATATATATATATACTTATTGAATAATGTAGGTGTGGTAATGATTTACAGGGAATGAATCGAGAGCTTCTCTCTCATCGCCTATCTAGGGTTCCATGGTGCTCAATCCTTCTTTGATTGATGTCTACCTTCCCTGGGTTCAATTTGATAGTCGCAAGAATGCTATCGGCATAGCCCGCAAGAAGCCCTTAGGTAGATGGTAAAAGGACCCTTTGATCTCCAATGGTTCTTTCTCCCTCTACAAAAATGAAGTGGTCAGAAATCCTCAGTGCAAAGACAACATAGCCTATGTCAAAGCAGATCTGACGGTGATCTCAAAGTGATTCGAGATCAGGAATCACTCTATCATTGGTCATATTGTTTTTACCAAAGGGTTCTACTCCATGGAGGATAACCGATATTGAATCCCATATTTCTGACTCATGGGGCTCTCTCGACTAGAAATGCATCTCCATTGGACATGGTTACTTCCATTTCCTATTCCCTTTCAAGGATCTAAAAGGAAAATACTAGGAATTATGATCTCTCTTCTTCAAACTGGGGACACTGCATATACAGGAATGGGATCGCAGCTTCAACCCATTTGAGGTATGTCACTCCTCCATCCAAACATGGGTTAAGATTCATGGCTTGAATTGGATTTTATGGCACCCTCGTATTCTCTATGACATTTACCTATCCATCAGTGTTCCAATTAAAATGGATAGGGAAACAGAGGATCCCAAATTCGGTCACTTTACTCATATACTCATTGAAGTCGACCTGAATACCACTTTAGTTGATAAATTCATGTTGGAAACTGATGAAGATGAAATAGAGCTAAGAATTGAGTACAAAAAATCCCTGAATTTTTTCAGAACTGTAAAATTACTGGTCATGAAATTCTAAGTTGCAAGAGATTGGCCTTCTTCTCTTTTTGTGCTGGTAAAGGGAATGAGGAAAACCAATGTCTCAAAAAACTAAAAACTTTGAAACCATCGAGACCTGCTTAAATCCCTAATAAAGCTTCTATGCACCCACATACTGATAAGAAAAAAGTGTTTTTTTCTTCTTCTCATGTTGTAGATTGACTTCTGGTTCCAGAGGTTTCTTCAACCATCCATTCTCATGAAGCTGCGGATTCTTCTAGGAATGGGAAGGAAAATTCCTCTCTATCTGGTGGTAATGGAGTGACTCCCACTGGCTCTAGGAAGACAAGCTGGGCTGAAATAGTTGTTGTGGAAGAAGTAGCATACAAGGATGATTATGTCAGTGCTTTAGACACCATTAGAAGAGTTGGAGATGGTATAACCCCTCTTCCAGAGGTGGTTTCTAATACTCAAGCTGTGGAGGATGTGATAAATTCCAGCGATGAGCTGGACAACATGAAAGATTCTATTCAGCAGTTAACCAACAAATTCAGCAGGAACAACTTATGTTGAAAGACTGAAAAGGTAAATAGGAGATATATGATGATCCTATTGTGGAATTAAAATTTAGGAAAGATTCGTTTTCTTCCCTTACTGATCCTAGACAACCTATGAAGACTGTCTAGGTTTATGATGATGCAAAGGATTCATCTACCCTTGACTTGGATGGACATGCATCCTCTGTAGACCAGGTTCAGTACTCTATTCCAGATGTTAAAGAGTATGATGCTCTTGGTATTGAAGATGATTCCACATCCAATACTTCTCCAGGAGTCCTAGTGGATGAGGATGGTTTCCAAAGGTTTGCTTAAAGAAATACTGGATACATTCTTGATAAGAAGGATGAGGATGCAGTGACAACATCAAACATCATTAAAGTGATTATTGCAAAGATTTATGGTGAATTTCAACAGTAGAAAATAAGTGAGGTGGAAGTCAGGGCCTCGGAGGATTCCAAAGAACATCACCAGGAGATGATGACATCTTGTCAAACTTCTTCAGAATTAACTCAAGAACAGCTGACTTTATTGAAATATGACAAATCTGAAATTGAGGTGTAAGATTTGGAAGAAACTTGGTAGTAAACCAAGTCATGGAAATGAGGAAGACACCCTAAAAACCGAGTGAGAGGTCCCAATCGTGCTGAATGGGATGCCAGAAAGGAGGAAGATTGTCCATAGGATAACTCTGATGGCTCTGACAATGAAAGTTTACTCCAACAAGCGGAAAGAGTCAAAGATAATTACACCAGGGGTCGAGGATGAGGGTGTGGTCAAGGCATATATTGGAATGCCATGAGAGAAGAAGAACGCATGATTATAGCTAAAATTAGGAGAAAAAAAACTTGGTATGTGATTGACCTTGATGAGGGCATGTTTTCCTTGTCTGACCCCATCTTTCCTTTCCTGTTGTTCTCTCTCTTTTTAAAAATTCTAATAAAGGGGACTTTGTCCCTTAATATATATATATATATATATGATATAAACATATATATATATATATATATATATTAATATATGTATATTAATATAAATATATATATATACATATATATAATATAGTATATTTTTAGATACTGAAATCTATTTATATATATATGAATATAAAATAAAATAATTTTATAATTATAACTCACTATAAAAAATAAAAGATTGGGGGCGGTTATTTAGAGGGGGTTATGTACAAGCCCCTCTAAATTAATTTTTAGAATAAATTAGTGGGGGTTATGCACTACCCCCACTAATCATCGTATTTATAGGGGGTTCACAACCCCCTCTAAAAGTTTTATCATTATTTTGTTAATATTTGGTTGGATTTTAGAGGCAGTTATGCCAAATATAACACTAATTTAATAATTATTGGTGGTATATATTCAGTTAAAGGCACTATATATATATTTGGTTGGATTTTAGAGGTGCTATATATATATGTGTGTGGAATTTGTTTTTTTAAGAAAATAGTGGGGGTTCACAACCCCCTCTTATCTCTTAAATTAGAGAGGGTTTTGAATACCCTCTAATATGTTGAATTATAGGGGGTTTTGAACCCCCACTATTTTCTTAAAAAAATCATATAGTATATATATATAATTATAACATAATATATAAATGTATTTTAATAGATTCTGGCTAGACCTTTTTCATTTAAATATATTTTAATATATTATAACATATTATATAAATATATTTGTAAAAATAATTTATATGATTGTATTTAATCGTATTTATACGTATACATAAATATAATTGTATAATGTGTATATACATTAATATATATTTTTTGTATAAAATTGTATTTCATATAATATTAATTATAATATAAAAACTTAAATATATACTAAAATATAATTTATTTAAAAATCATATAAAAACCTTTGTAGTTTTTATAATAATAATAATAATAATAATATATTATTATAAAGATATATACTTACACACACATGCATATAATTAGAGGGGGTTTTTAACCCCCTCTAATTTAAGAAATTAGGGTAGGTTTATAACTGCCAAATAGAGGGAGTTTTAATTCTAATATTTTTTATTCTTTTTAAAATATATCAAATTATAGAATGTGTATGTATGTGTATTATAAAGACATTATATAAATGTATTTAAATACATTATAAAAATATTATATAAATACATTAAATACATACAAATATATATAAAAACATAAATGTAGCTATATACAAATAATTATATAAATATATATATTATATTATATTACATATATATTATATATATACTATTATTAAATATATAAATACATTATACATATAAATAAATATTTACAAATAAATAAATTTATATTAATATACAAATAAGTATTCAGATTGATATATTAAATATATATGTGTATACATGATATAACTATATAAATATATGTATAGATGTATAAATATTCATAAAATTTTATCTATAAATAAATATTATATTATATTATATTATATATATAATACATATATTATATATATAATGTATATATTTGTATACATATAAATGTATTTATAAAATATATAATATATTATATTCATATAAATACGTAATATATATATATATTAATATTTTTTTAATTGTGTACATATAAATATAATAAAATATATATATATATTTGTATAATATATTTGGGTAATATATAAATATATATACATGTAATATATATGTGTATGAGAATAAGTATAGATATTTACAAATAAATATATAAATACACATTTTATGTTTGTGTGTGTGTTTGATATAAATTTATTTATAAATACATACATAAATTTTTTTATTTAAATATATATACATATATAATTTGTAAAGGCATGAAGAAAATATATATTTACATATATATTACATATATATATATATTAATATACATATATGTATTAATACAAATGTACACATATAATTTATATAAATCAATATATAAGTTATATATTTAATGTATTTAAATATATTATGAAAATAATATTTATTTTAATAAACTTATCAATATATATAAATAAAATAATATTCATAAGATAAATTAATATAGTAAATATATAATATATTATTAAATTATATTATATATTTCCAATTATATGAATTTATTTAATTTTGTGTGTGTATATATTAGTATACATGATATAATATAAATGTATATAATTAGATACGTAAATATATAATATAAATATATTTAATATAATATATTTATGATATAAATCATAAAATAAATGCATAGTATTCATAAAACCAACATACAATTTTTATATTTTAAAAATTATTTGTAATAATAATAATAAATAAATAAATAAATAAATAATAATAAATAAAATTATTGTTATCACACACACGCACGCATATAGGTATATAAATATGATTAGATATATATATATATATATATATATATATATTATATTTATATTATATTTATAAATATTATATAAATACATAAATATATAAGCACACACACCCAAATATAAATGTATTTATAAATATATGTATAATATATATTTATATACGTAAATATAATTATTTATATATATTATATAAATGATAGCCCGTCGATCGTCGTTAATTCTCACAGGGTTACCAAATTAGAAATTTATAAACCCGAAACAAACAAAACACTAAAATACAGGGCAATATAGGAATTGGAAGTCTGAGGTTGAACCCACAAAGACAGGGTTAGAGAAAATATTAATTAAATAAAATAAACCTAAACTAATTTTGATTTTCAAAAATTAAATATAGGCTACTGAGCATTTGATTGGTGAAGAATGTGGGAGAATAAAATAGAAAAATAGTGTCAGATAGCAATAAATCCAGGTTCATGGGATAACAAGGTATAAAATAGTTAATTAAATATCATACAATCATCAGAATTAATTCACAACGAGTTCAATGGTCATGGTAAACAATCTCCATCAAAAACTCTCCTTTTATCGTGGTCAGGTACTTCGGATTGCAAAGGATGGGTAACCCAAAATCTTATTTAAACATAGGACAGAGACAAAACCAATGGTCATGGAGGAAACCTAAAACCTATAGCTCGCATTGAACAATGGTATTCAATCAACTTAGGTAATGGTCATGCTCAAATAAATAAAGAAATTAAACCCAATTCTTAACACTACTCACAATTTTCATGCAATAAGAATCAAGAAAGATATAGAAATGATAAAAAAATGCGAAATTCCAACATAAATTGAAATAAAAAATAAAATAACTCATACAATAAATCCCCATTCATCACACACGTCACAACACAAATAAATCACCCCCTCATGCTATCCACAATAAGGGGCAGAAAAAGAATCAAGAAAAATCCTATAGAATGGTGGCGAAGTAGGGCTCTGCAGTGGTACGCATCTCTGATAGGCATCTGTGCAGGATTCCACAGTTCTGGACCAGCTGGTAGTAGTGGACAAAGGGATTATTTTATAAACAGGAACATCAAATACTTTGTAAATGCATATCTATTTTTCAAATTCCTAATGGTGTCACGATGTGTAAATCTTACACATTGTGTAATGTTTTAATTTTCTCTGTAGTAGAAGGTGTCACGAATTTCAGTGTTACTCATCCAAAATAACTTTGCCCAAAAAACTCACATCGTGTAATGTATTACATGATTTGTAAATAATATTCTCTATTTTCACAGCACCACTGCATCCTCAAAATTCCAGTGTCGCACCTCTTTTCAATCCTTTTTAAAATATTTATTGTTCCAACCATAAATCAAAAAATACATCAAATTGTCCAACATTTGGAAAGAATAACCAATTAAATATAGAAATCAATATTTCAGAACACTATAAAATAAATTCATGAAAAACACATATTAATAAACAAACATGTATATAATATATAAATATGTATTATTTAAATAATTTACATAAATATATTTATAAATATATAAATAAATAAATATGTGTGTATATACATAACATAAATAGAATTATAAATATATGTGAAAATATATTTGCTCAAATTTAAATATAAATAATATCATGTGTATATAATAAACAGATTATGAAATTTCTTTAGTGGTATAGGTTCTACTATGTTGGTGGAGGAAATGCGGGATTGATACCCGATGGCATAGTTTTTCCATTGGGATATTCTGTAAATGACTAGATTTTTCAGGAGGGAGGTATAGGAAACAGAAGGGAAGTTCACATGGGTAACTAGTGTGGGTGACCAACATGGAAACCAAAGAGGGTAACGAGATCACTGGGGAGTTAATTGGGATCACTGGCGAACCAAGGAGGTAACTAGAAGGGATCACTGGGGGAACCATAGGGGGTATCGTGGGGTGGGGGAGTAGAGGGATGGTGGAATGGCATGGTGGGATTTGAAAAAAAAATGAAAAATTAAATTTATGGGTGGTTGGAAAGAACTGCCCCTAAATTGTGAAAATTTTGCTCATTTAGAGGTGGTTCAGAACCTCATATAAATGTGTTATTTATGTAATTTTAAATGAAATTAGAAGGGGTTTAAACCCCCTCTAAAATGGTGCAAATATTATAGGAAGTTTAAAACAGACTCTAAATGAGCTATATCTAGAAATTTTACATGAAATTAGAGGGGGTTTAAACCCCCTCTAAAATAACCTCCACTAATATTAAACATACCTTAATATAGGTTCCTTAAAACTGCCTATAACAACATGTTTCAGCCATATTAGCAACGGTTAATGATAACCACCACTAATGTGTTTTGATATGGTTATAACCCCCTCTAAAGACAAAAATAACCCATTCTAATCTGAAATTTTTTTTGTAGTGACTTTCGTAGGTGATTTGTTAGGGGATTTTATTGCTAGGTAGGAGGTACATTATTCGATTACCATTAAAGGTGATTTTCATCTTGGGGTGCTCGTGCATAGTCATTTTCTCCAGGGATTGTAGCATATAGGGGTGTGGGGTGTGGGGGTGCGGAGAGGGTAGTCTTGCAAACTATGCATGGGTGGATGTGGAGTACACATGCAGGGTGAGGCATGGGAGTGTGACATTGAAAAATAAATAAATTTATTTATCGTAAAAAAACATGGACAAAAATTAATTTCAAAAAAAATACTGACATTTTTAAACAATGTTGGTAAATGAATTGACTATATTTTAAAATGTTGTTAATGAAAAAAACATCACTAATGTACATTTTTTTGGTACTGTTTGATGGTTTTTGTGTTTTTTTAGGGTGAAGATTTGGTGAATAGGATATGATTGAGTATGTTGGATTTTTTTTTCAATACATAAATCATATTATAAGTTTAATTAGATGATGCTAAGTGAAATGTTCTTAGTGTTTATATCATTAATGGAGTTCATGATGCTATCATAATTGAAGGAGAAGTGGTGATGATTCATAAGGAATGAAGTGGTGACCATGCCATATTGTAAGAGGTTCCACACTATAGAGCTTATTACTATGGAATAATAGGTCAGACCACACCATAATACAAGTTTCTATGCAGAAGATGAGACTCCAGTTGAATTTCTCCACACCACAGTAAATGTTCTGTCTTAGATATTTTCTAGATGCAATTCACTGGTTTTGGAAATTTTGGGACCTCCATGCCGCAACTGTATGACCACATCATATTCTAGTGAATACATAAATGACTATGCCATAATGATCAGTCCATGCTATAGGGTTGTTTTGGATAGATTTTGTCGTTTTGGAGATTTGGTGACCTCTAAGTTGTATCCCCTTGAACACATCATAGTGAAGCTAGAAGTTATTTGAAAGCTGCTAAAAAACAAAAGTTTGTTCTATAATCCCCTACTCCACACTGTAGAAGGTCATTTATAAGAAAATTCAAGGGTTCATGCCAACTTGGATTTATCTGATGAATTTTGTAGTTATTTTAGTACAATAACTTACAATTTCAAATAATATGGATAAGATATTTTAGAAAAAAATATATAAAGGCTAAGTTTGAAGAATAAGTTGGTGGTTTTAATTTGAATTTGAAATTAAAATTTAAAATAGTGGAGAAAATGGTACGGTTATAGATTCAGTAGGATAAAAATTGTACAGAGAAATTGTGAGTGAAGAAGAGTACAGGAATAAGTGTAAAAGATGAATAAGTGGTTGTTCATATTGGCACAGAGTGAATATATCCTTCCTGTATTCCCATAGGTTAAATAACAAGAGGATAATCATTGTATCAATAATTAAAGTCTATGATTGGAAGGATTTTTTATTGTTGACATCAAATTCTATTTTTATTATTTCAATGTGGGATTCACTATCAAAGTTAAGAGACTAAATTTAATATGATTTCAATGATAAAACCTTCTCATTGTACCTACATACTGAAACTAGTAGGTTGTATTATCTTGATAAATCTAGATCATACCAAGGAATATCCATCTCATTTTGATAGGTGAACCTTGTAAATCTATTGTTCCCTTCTTGTGTGTATGTGTGTTGAAAAATGATCAAGATTCACATTAACCGGTGATGAGGTTTGTTTCTCCAAGAAAATATAAAATAATTGGAATCACTAATTCACACCCCTCCCTATCTTAGAAATTCCTCACTAATCAAGGAGGTTCCTTTTCAAGTGGTATCAAAGTGTAGGTCCCCCTTGTTGGTGATTTAATGTTTGAAGTTTGAGAAGAAGTTTTTATTCATGTTTGAAGTGGTTGTCACCGATTTTTCAATGTATGTCATGGAAAAAAATAATCTAGTGAATAACAAGGGTATTCCCACCTTTTTTAGAAAAAAAATTCATATCTGGAAGGACATGATGTTGCCTTATCTTTTATCAATTGGTTTGGAAGTTCTTGAGAATTAAACTGATGGGTTTCCACCCTATTTTGGGAATTTTGTTTTGATAGAAACATATAGAAGGAATATTGATAATGATGGTCATTATAGGAATGATTTACTATCATAATTATCTAAGAAGTAATTTCTCAAAGTGAGAGGTACCGAGTCATAAAAAGGCATTTTGGAAAAACTTGTAAATATTTATAAAAAAATAAGAAGGTGAATCAGGCTAAGATACATATCTAGAGATTGAAATGTGAAGATCTGAAAATTAAAGAATATGAAACTTTTGATGACTTATTTATAATATTTAATAAGATTGTGAGTATAATAATAAGTTTTTGTGATAAATTATAAGATTCTATAGTGGTTGAGAATATAATTCACATCTTAATAGACATATTTGATGCTAAATTCATGGATCTTGAATACAGGGATCCATAATCACTTCCTATAGATTATTTTAATAGTATTCTCATTGAATATTATATGAGTAAAGAATGTGTTCTAAAGAATAAGTTTCAGTATAAAAAATAAATCTCTTTTAAGGCCTTAAAGAAAGATAATTATAATAAGAAGTTTGGCAAAGAATATGTTGATTATTCTGATTCTGATTCTAATTTGAGTAAAAAGTTTGATAAGATGGTGTATCTAATATATAGAAATGTGATAAGAGGTGAGGAAAGGTTTAAAGGTAAACTTCCACTAAAATTATTGAAGTGTGGATCAGTTTTAAATTTTTCTGCAAACTATCCAAAGCTAAAAGAATATGGAGTAGTTATAAAGAAGAAGAAGGAGATTATTTAAGAAGGGATCAAAAAAGTTTGAAAACCTGGGGATTTATTTTAAAGGTAATAGGAAAAATTTCTCAAAAATTATAAATGGTAATTTCTTATCTAAATGTGAAGTCATTGACAACAGTGATGAGGAATTGGAAATGGAGATGTTGATGAAAAACTTCTTATTAAAAAGGAGAATGAAGAAGAATTCACTAGTGAAATTTATAGTGAATTTAAAGAAAATTAATAATATAAGATAGAATTAATACTAAAAAGATAACTCATGGAGTTTCTCTAAAAAATCTCTTATCTGAAAAAAGAGATAAAAAATATAAAGAAGGGAAATTAGTCTTCTAGAATAAACAAATCAGTTTTTATTAAAGAGAAGTTAAATTTTTAGAAAGAAGTTGATGAATTGAATAATATTATTGATGAAATATATAATTAAATATTCAATATAGAAGGAGTGAAATAAAAAGAAATATATTTTGAGATTTTATAATAAAAATTATTTAATGTGGAAAAAGAGTATAAAAAATTTAAGTTAAATTTTCAGAACTCTATTCATGAAGTTGGGGAAAGATTAAGTAAATACAAGACTCATGAACATCAAAAAATATCAGTCACAAATGAATAGAATAACACTGATATAACTTATGTTGTGTTTGATAATAATATCAAATCAAGAAGACCAAGTTTATATCAAATGTAAGTGATTCTCTGGATTATGGAAACATTGAGTACATCTACTTTAATGAAAAAACTACTACAAATGGTGAAGGAAAAATATATAAAAATAAATTGAATATGAAGAAGGAAGAGTGAAGATTCCACTAAAATTTTGGTTTATATAAATAATCCAAAATTAATGGTGGGAAGAAGTTTGAAAGACAAGATCATAGTTCTGTACAACATGATGCTTATTATGGAAAATATTCTTTTTTATGGTTATTGTCGGCACTATGGTGGTTTTGGGTATATAGAAAGAATGTGTTGATTTAATTACCAATAAAATGATGGGTTTATGTGGTTTAAAATAAAAAAATTGAGGTGGACTCATATTTATCAAAATATAGTAATCAAGAGACCACCCGTGAAATTTGAATTGAGAAATGAAAATAGATTTCAGCTATTGGAGGATGTTTGTGAACAATGTGAGAAACCTAGTCATCTTTCAAAAGGTTTTATAGTTATGATACAAGCTCAAATGTACTCAATATAAAGTTATTATAAGTATAATAATAAGAAAGATAAATTCGTAGAAAAATATCTAGTTTCTGAAATTTCCTACAAAGCATTAAAATAATAATGTCCATGGATTTTGGATAGTGGTTGTTCTTCACACATGATAGGAGATCTTAATATTTTCATGGATGTTGAGAAGAGAAAAAAAGGTTCAGTGAAATTTTTAAATGATTGATCACTCAAAATCAAAGGTGTTGGATCATCATTGATTGGTAAAGATAAATTGAAATACAAAAAAACATTACATGTTAAAGGAATAAAACATAATCTTCTTAGTGTGACTTAGTTATGTGATGAAGGAAATGAAGTGATATTTCAAAAAGATGGGTTTTTTTAAAGAGTTTAAAATATGGATGTATCTTTACACGAGTACATTGAACATGAGTCAATTTGTTTAAGATTAGTGATTATGTAAATTCTTGTTATTTAAGCCAGAAAGAATAAAATCAATAGTGCCATCAAAGATTTGGTCATCTAGGAAAAAAGAGTATGTGTAAGATCATTTATGTAAATAATTTTCATGATGTTACTAAGTTAAAGCAGTAAAGGAATTGGATACGTTCCACTTTTCAAAAGGAAAATATTGTAAATTCTCCACACAGGAAGGTTAAAATACAAACTACTCATCTTTTGGAGTTGGTTCACTTTGACATTTGTGGACCTATGAGGAAGAAATAAACAAATAGAGATAAGTATTTTATTCCATTTATTGGTGAATTTAATCACATTAAATGTATTATGTTAATAAAACATAAATAAGAGGCATTAAAAATGTTTAAAAGTTTCATGAGAAGTAAAGAAAAAGAGTGTTATTACTCTTTGAAGAATAATTGAATGGATAATAGGGCTGAGTATACTAGTGTAAGATTTAAATACAATATTGAAAAACATTTCATTAATTAAGAACTCATAGTTCCATACACATCATAAAAAAATTGTGTGACTGAACGAAAAAACATAAGTCTTATGGATAAGGCTCTAACTATGTTGTTAGAGCATGAAACATCTTATTTTTTTCTGGAGATAAGCCATTGGAGCGGTGGTTCATATTCAAAAATAATTGTCTTTGTAGGCCAAATTTTTATATGTCATCATATGATATGTATTAAAATAAATCTCAAATATTTAAGTGTCTAAGAGTGATTGGAAGCTCTTCCATTATCAATGTTAAAGGTGAAAATCTAAGCAAATTTGAAAGAAGAGGTGTTGATGGAATCTTCCTTAGTTATCCACAAAATTGAAGATGATATCATTATTACAAAAAATAGACAAGAAATATTATTGATGATGTTGATGTGAAAGTGATGGAACATATAAATAAAGTGAACTCATATGAAGAATAAAGTTCCATAAATAATAATTATGAATCTATTTTTGTAAAATGGCAAGGTAAAGATTTATAAAATAGTGAGAATATTGAAGAAATTTTAGTTGAAGAAGTTGATTTATAAAATTCGAGTGATGAATGAAAAACTTGTTCACATGATCTAAGGTTGATAAATTAGTTTCAAGTCCAAAATATCATCAGATATTATGGTTAATAGATTCAAACTAAAATAACTTTAAGGATGGACTCTCATATCTCATTGTTCACTCAAGTTGAACCAAAATATGTACAATAAGCAATGAAACATCAAGAGTGGATTGATGAAATGAATGAAGAGATGGATAAAATTAAAAAGAACTCGATTGGTATTTGGTACCCAAGCCCAAAGAAAATAAAATTATAGGTACAAATTGGGTTTTTTGAAACAAGATGAATGAAAAAGGTAAATTAGTGAGAAATAAAGAAAGATTGGTGTGTAAAGGATATTCATAATTTTAAGGAGTTGAATTTTATTAAACCATTTCACTGGTTGTAATAATTTAAACCATAAATGTTTTTCTTTCCATTACAACATAAAGGCACTGCAAGATATTTCAAATGGATGTTAGGTCATCCTTCCTCAACAGTGAATTGAAAGAGAAAGTATATATTGAACATCCATGTGGTTTCTTGCTTGATGAATATGAAAATTGTTTTTTCAAGTTAAATAAGGCTATATATAGGATAAAAAATACTTGTGATCTTGGTATTCTAATCTTGAGACCATACTAAAGAAGTATAATTTTAGAAAAGGGAGAATTGAAAACAATATCTACCTCTTAGATGATACTTAGGTATTTATAATTATCATTATTTATGTAGATGACATTATTTTTTCTATAAATTATGAAGAAGTTTTTGAAGAATTTGAAAAATAAATGAAGAAGGTTTTTTTGAAATTTCCATGATTTGTGAGATAAGATACTTTCTTGGATTAAAAATTTCTCAAGAGAAATATTATATTTTCCTCTCTCAAATGAAATGTTTAAGAAGTTTGGAATGGAGGATTAAAAGCCTATTTATATGATAATTTTAGTTGGAATAAAGTTACCAAATATGAATAGGTAAAGGAAGTTGATCCCAAGGAATTCCAAAAATTAATTGGAAGTTTACTTTACTTGATAGCTTCATGACTGGATTAGAGTATCAAATTTCACCAAAAGAGTATCATTTTTTGGTTGGGAAGAGAATACTTAGATGCATCAAAGGCACAATATATTTCAGGTTGAAATATAATATTAAAGGGAATCTTGATATGTTTAATTATTCATATGCATATTAGGTAGGATCTATTGATGATAGGAGGCCTACATCTAGTGGAAATTTATTTCTAGGAAAAAGTTGTATTTTTTGGTATTAAAGAAAACAAAATTTATTAACCTTGATCACTTATAAGGATGAATATGTGGCTACCATTAATGCCTCAATACAACTTATGTCAATGAAGACTCAACTATAAGATCTGAAAGTTTAAGTGAAGTTGTTGTTATTTTCAAATGTGAAAATCAAAGTGTAATTAACCTTTCAAAAAATCCAGTTAATCATTCATGGTCCAAGCATATTGATATAAAATATCACTTCATCAAATATATAGTGGAGAAGAATGAGTTAAAGTAGGAATTTTTTTCTTTAAAGGATCAAATTTAAAATGTGTTCACCAATCCACTATCAAAAGAAATATTATAGAATCTGAGGTTAGAGTTAAGTGTCCAACATCACTCTTTACAGGGGTAAGGTATGGAGTTATTGTCCCTTATCTCATCTTGTATTCAGATATTTTTTTCAAATGTGGAGATTAATTGACAAAATAAATCTTTCCTTTATGTTTATCTACCAATTGTTTGTCAAAGGAGGAGTATACAATGTATGAGGAGCATCCATTGATATGTGTTTCCTTCAGGGGAAGAATATATTTAGAGAGAGTTATTAAAAGAGTCAATTTGTGATTTTAGCATGTTTGAATTGTTTTAACATTTTATTTTAAGTGGTTTTAGGAATATTCTAGATTTGAAAGAATTGTTGATGTGATGATGAATTTTGTGTTAAGTAAGCTACATATAGATCACTATTTTTTGGAAAACATGATATTATTTTTTCAATGTTCTTATTTCCTACAACAAGTTCACTCACACAGAATTATAATTTTTCAATGGTGTTCCGCTCCTATATTTTAAGAGTTTAATAATGATTTATGTTCCTTGGTTTCCAAAAAAATCCAAAGAGTGGGGCTGTTGATCCCAAGAGGTGCTTTGATGGTTTTTGTGTTTTTTTGAGGGTAAATATTTGGTGAAGAGGATATGATTTATTATACTATATTTTGTTTTCAATACATAAATCATATTCTAATTTTAATCATATGATTCTAAGTGAAATTTTATTAGTGTTTATATCATGACTGAAGTTTGTGATACAAGATGAATTAAAGGAGAAGTGGAGATGTTTCATAAGGCATGAAGTAGTGACTACATTTTAGTGTAAGAGGTTACACACCATATACATTGTTACTATATCATAATAGGTATAAATACACTGAAACATAAGTTTCCACATTGTAGAGGATACTCCAACTGAAGTTCTTCACACCATAGTGAAGGTCCATGTCATAGAGCACTACTAGATGGAATTTAGTGGTTCTAGAAATTTTGGGACCTCCACACCACAACTCTAAGACCAATTAATAGTGAAGTGAATACATAAAGTACTATGTAATAGTGATTAGTCTGTGTCACAAGTTTTTTTTGGCTAGATTTTTTTGGTTCAAGATATTTTGTGATCTATAGCCCCTTGAACACACTATAGTAAAGTTTGAAAGTTATGTGAAAACTATTAAAAACTGAAAGGCTATACCATAATCCCCTAGTACACTTCATAAAAGGGTGTTTCTGGGTAAATTTTAGGGCTCGTGATGACTTGGATTCATCTAATGAATTTGGTGGTTATTTTAGTGTATAATAACTACCAGTTACAAATTTCATGATTGGGATCTTTTGGGGGAAAGATCCAAAGGATTAATTTGAAGAAGAATTTGGTGGTTTGAATTTGAATTTTAAATTAAACTTTAAGCAAGAGAAAAAAAAGTTGATGCTATAGATTCAGTTGTTAAACAATTGTATATAGAAATTTTGAGTAAAGAAGAGTAGAGGAATAAGTGTAAAATAAGAATAAGTATTCGTATATATTGGAACAGAGTGAAGAGATCCTTCATGTATTTCCATAGGTTAAAGAAGAATAGAAGAATCACTACATCAAAAATTCATGGTTCTTATTTATATCAAACTTTTTTTATTATTTCAGTTTGGGGTGCACTATCATAGTTAGGAGACTTGATATAATATTAGTTCAAGGATAAACCCTACTCATTGTACCCACATGTTGAAAATAGTGGGTTGTATGATCTCAAAAAAATATGGATCATACCAAGGACTAGCCTTCTCATTTTGAGAGGTAAACCTTGTAAATATGTTGTTCCCCTATTATGTGTGTGTTTGTGTGTTGAACAATGATCAAGATTCACTTTAACTGATGGTGAGGGTTGTTTCACCAAACAAACATAAAAGAAGTAGAATCATTGATTCACCCCCATTGATTCCTCTTTGATTCAAGCAGTTCCTTTTTAAATCTACTCCTATGTTGGCTAGTGTTGGGTGGTTCTAGGGCACTAATAGATAACCTGGATAAGTGAAACCCCCTAAGTTTAGTATTAGATTTGTCTAGGATTTTTAGGATCATGATGTTTGGAGGTACTCACATGGTGGGTTATATTTTCTTGGGTTGTCAAGGCTCCTTGGAGGCCTAGTCAGGCAGTGTGTGCTAACCGGTTGGATGATTTTCCTAGTTAGTTATATATGACTTTTGAGACCATACATGTTATTTAATATCATATTGGAGTTCCCGTCACCAGTTAAGATCGTTTTTTTGGATTCCTAGAGCCCGATAGCACGTGTTTTTGTCTTGGACACCTAGAATGTGATCCTTGGGTTTAACATCCAGGCCTGTTGAAATGTTAGATTTATAGAGCTCCATTTTTATCTATCAAACATGCCTAATGTTGAGTGGTTGGGTGACCCACATGTTATAAGTCTTCTAGCAGGGTTTGGAGTGAGGGTTGGCTTACCTCAAGTGTTATACTTGATCTTAGTTTTGGTTGTTTTCCTTTTTTATTTATGTAGTTTATTTTACAGTATTGCTTATTTTATGATATTAGTATTTATGATTTGACTAGTATGATCATATCACATGTTATATATACATGTTATGACAACATATATTAGGTTCACCATTGGGGATGGCCTATTGGGATTTATTTCTCACCCCCCTATACATGAACTTTGATGTGCATGTAGACCTTATATATGTTTTTAGATGAATCAAAAGTTGCATGATGGATCACGTAGAGACCCAATGTTGCATGATCAAGTGGGATTTCTTTTTTTGAGTCTGAGGATCCAGCTAGAGTAGTTCGACCATTGTGGAGACCAGGTATGTGGCTCATATTATGGATAATAGTAGAGAATTGTGTATTTTATTTTCAATTTTATTTGTTTTTTATATGTGGTTGACTTAGTGGAAGACTAGACATTAATGTGTATAACATGATCATAAGTTTGTATATTGCATTAAATTTGATATAGTATCCTTTTGTTTTGTTTATTTATTATGAATACTCTTATTTCTATGTATGGATGTGTGTATATTTGGTTATTTTATCCTATTTATTTACTCTGATATGATTGCATAGTCTCCCCATTATAAGGATTGTGCCATCGCCACTAGTCAGTAGCCTCTGGTACATATGGAGGTGCACTTGAGGCCATATTGTGATCCATGTTTGGTGATGGGTCAAGTTGACCAAAGCTGGTTCATGATACAATTTCAGGGTCAAAGGGATTATATAAGTGTACATACAATGTATATGATACATTTTGTTTTGGAAATGTTCATATAGAGATATGAGTATGTTTTATGGAGATCAAACTGACCCATTAGTTTCTTAAGTAGAATTGATGCTTTTCTAGAGGCCACTCTTTGATTACATCTATGAAATATGGATTTCATATTTTTTTCAATGCTACTAAGTTCTGAAGAGTTACAAAATTAAGCCTATATATAAGGATTAAGTTTTGGAAAAAAGTTTTTATTCCAAAATTAAGAGCGTATGATAAAACTGTATCCAAAAGGAGTTTTGGATAGATTCACTAAGAGTTGTGAAGTTTTCCATAAAGTCCTTATGATATTTTAGTACAGGTGGGAGATTTTTAGATGTGCAAAATAATATGTATGTGAATGAATTAAATATATGTTCATTTATATTTCCACATAGTTTCATCTGTTATAATTCATTATGAATAGATTAAATATCTTGCATTACTTAAATGAATTAAATGAATATTTGGACTCACCCAAATTTACACAAGTTTTTAGGGTTAAGAGGTCGCCTGTAGTGTATCTTGGGTTGTTGAATCCCTAGTGACCTAAGAAGAAACCTATAGACATGTGCATTATTTGGATTGTTTTAGCTATGAAGTGGCCAACTTGGGTTTGATTTGAGATTGTTTAAATTAACATTAAGATAACTAAGTGAATTTAATTTATGAAAAAGGTTTTATCATGGGTTATTAAAAGGGATGGATTGGATGAAACTCCTTTTTAATGATTTTAATTTCTTATAATTAAGATAGATTCATTTAAGGATATCAAAAAAAATCATCAATTATTGGTTCAATAACAACACAGACCTAATTCTAATCACCTATACACCTCTAGGATAATTTTAATGATCACTCCAAGGTAAATGTTCGTATTATCACTTGAAGTGTGTGGACTTAAAATTCAACAAGGACGAATAAGTTTTAAGATCATCAAATGAAATTATAAATTAAAATAAGTGATTATACATTAATAGAGTGAGAAATAACATGAAATCCAAGACCTTTTTACTCCCTTGGATCAACCCATAATAGGGTTATCCCTCCATCGATGCTATGCTCTAAATGGAAGTTGAAAGTAGACTCGTGAGGGTAGAATTGAATAAGTGAAAAATAATAAAATAACAAAAAAATCCACTATTTTATAAAGGATTTATCTCTTCAATATGTGAATAAATTCACACCTTGATGAAAAAAAATCATCATGTTAACAATAAGAACATAAAATGTGAAGAATAATAAGTTTAATTAATAATCCAAGTCAATTAAAGAAACTTACAATTGAATAAATGTGATTGCAACATCAAATTGACAACATAAAATTAAAATGAAAACATACACAACCTCCATAAACTAATTTACAAAAACTACCTTAAATAGTAATTTTGGAAGACTTGGGTTGATCCCCCAATAGTAAAAGTCTTCCCACTTGATTATGGTAGGTCTAGGGTGGTGGAAAGTTTGTGTAATGAAGACCTTTCCACTCTTGAAAAAAATTTGATCCAAATTTCATACACCAAATAGATTTGTAGAAATGTACTTATATAAGGAATAATTGGGGAGGTCCATATAAGAAGAAAATTAATCCCCATATCTCTTCTAAAAAATGTAAAATTTAATCCCAATTGGATATTCGGTTTTTGAGATATGATTGAAATAGTGGGATGTTTTTATGGGTCATAGAATCTAGATTAGAATTTTATCTTCAAATTGGGATGCCTAGAAATCCCTTAAAACATTAGAATTATCTATGGACAATATTTAATGAAAGGTTACCTATAATTTTCTATAACTCCATCTCAAATTTTAGCATCATTGGTCTTGGATATTGGATGATATAGTCATTTTATTCAGCTGTTATCCAGTTCACTTCGCCCAGAATTTTTTGTCATGAAAGCCCTCATTGATCATCTTCCAATGTGATTCTTCATGTTCTCCACAATAATTAAATATTACCAATGTAATGGGAAACCTGAAAATTAAATGTTAAAATAAAATGAATATCATTGGGTGTTTGAGGAGGTGTTTGAAAATGTATCGTGAAATAGTGCATTTTAAGAAGGAATTACAATCATAATGTGAAATAATGTTTAATATGTAAAATGAACTAAAAATGTTGTTTATGAATAATTAAGCACATGAAAATTATATATATTAGCAATGAATATTATCTGATTTCAGTGGATAATAACACCCCCAACTTGAGTTTTTCTAGTCCTGAGCAAAATGTATCTCAAAAATATGAAATTTTAATTCCCTTTTCCAAAAACATTTTAATATAAAATTCACCCCAAAATACCTCATAACAAAAAATTATGAAATGCATAAAAATAAATTAACACAAGATAGGTTCATAAGTATATACCAAGACCAATCCCATTCTTTTTTTAAAATTCATTTCCACATTTCATCCAATTTCAATTAAGCATGATGATGTGTTGTGCATCACAATAGACATAGGGGTTCATTTTTATTCAAGGGAAAAAATATGTAATCACTATTTGGGATCACATTTTAATATTAAGATGAGTATTCATTTCATTTTTTTTTGTTTTTTTTAATTTTTGATTTTTTTTGTTTTTTTATTTTACTTTTATTTTCAATTTTACCATGGTAATTGAAATTACACTCAATAAAGTCAACCCATGTAGTGAGAATTTTCGGATGACTCCTAGACTCAAAGACCTTAGGTCACCAAGTGAAGCTCAAGTACTCGGGCATCATCTTGAGTTAACTTAATAAATAGAAAATTAAAATTTAAAAAAACAGAGATAAAATACACAAATATGGGCTAGAAAACTATATATTCATGATAACCAAGTGCCAAAATCCATGAATTAGGTTAATCCACTTCTCTATGCTCAATTTTATTTTTTTGAGTTTTTTTTTGTTTTTTTAAATACTCATGTTAAAAATAAAAGGATCACCAAAACTATGCCATTTATTATGGGACCCCAATAATTCAAATTAATACCCCACAATCCAAAGTATGTGCATTGTGATTTTTTTATTAAATAGATGAAAATATATGCAATGAAAAATCACATTAGACAGCCACACTTTTCAAAATCTATTCTCATGAACTTATATGTGGATTAAAATCATAATCAAAGCGTTCAAAATTATTTGATATTTATTTTAAAAGTTTTCAATGTTTATTTTCACGTTCAAGTTTAAAGAAAATTTTCCTTCCATTAACATGATTTTTTTCATTTCAAATCTTTTTTTGTTTTGTTTTTTTATGATCACAAAAATAATTTTTTTATTTCACCTCCCTCCAACTTAGAATAACACTATCCCCATGTTTAAAGAAAAGAAAATTTAGAAGGGGTAGATTTATAAGAGAGGAGTTCCAAAGTTAAGTTTGAAAATTTGAATCATAGAATGAAGTCACATGGTGGTTTAAGTTAAAGTGAATGATTCTCCCGATTACTCATTCGATCTCCATAAGACTCAAATACACCACAACAATGATGGAATATTGTGTTTTAACTCTTGAAAAAAATATGAACTAAAAATAAATGAAACTCAAAATCCCATGAATCATAAAAACCAATACTATTATAATACAATATAAACCCCTTGATGTTCCCTTAACTAAAACCAAATACAAAAGGCAAGGGAAAAATGTACCTTATTATTTTTGAACACAAAAGACCGATGCTAGGAACATGTAAAAAATAAAATAAAATAATTATATATATATATATATATATTAAAATATAAGTATATATATAAATAAAATAGAAGATAAAAGCACTATAGATCGTAGCTTAGTGGAAGGTGTACTCCAATTTCTCCCTTCGGTCACGAGTTCGAGACTCGCAGCTTCGTCGGTCATGACGTGGTTTCCCCCACGACCTACGATGTGCCCTTTTGAAAAAAATATATTATTTTTTAATTTTTATTTTATTTTTTTCTCTTTTTTTTTGAAAACCTATAAACACACAAAAATAAAATAAAATAAAATAAAATCAACATGGAAGCTAGGTTTCCTCCCAAAAATTGATTAGTTTAATGTCGTTTGCTCGACATGAACCACCCAAATTATCCAACACCAAATTTTAACATTTTAAAGAACAGATTTTTATACACTTCTATGTGATTGAGATTGATTATTTTTTATAATTTGTTTCATGTATAATACTATGTTCTATAATGACTGGTAAAATCCAAGGAATATCAGAAATGGTTGATCTAGTTTCTTCTGTAGTCTTTCCTAAGACATCATGGATCATTATTACTATATTTCTTTCAATAGAATAATTAATGACTACTGAAAGGTCTTGTTTATCACATATGAAGGGATACTTGATTAGGGAAGGAATGATAATAATTTTTGAGTTTGGTTTGATTGAAATTTCTTAAATAAAATTGGAAATGTGGATAAAAATAAATTTCTTTTCCAAAAACACTAGAAATAATTATTTCCATTAAAAAATATGTTTCAACCCAAAAATTTTCAATATCAATGTTAGGAATGGGTATGGACTCAATGTTTGTGATTTATACCAATGGTTCAGTGATCTTTAGTCCTAAAAAATCATCAATGGATCTATATTCTGGACACTCAATCCGTGATGTTGAATTATTTTATTGTGAATACATAAAATCAATTTCCTATTTATTTAAAGACCCTTCAATAATTCCATGATCCTCTTAAGATACCCCAAATCCAAAGGTTGGTTCTTTAGTAAATTCATGAGAGGTTTTTGGGAAACTAGACACTCTATATAAGGTTATGGAAGAGACATTTAGTGTAGGGATGGGTGCCTCACAAGTTTAATGATTTGTAGTTCTAATATCAAATATAAAACATCAAAATTCATTATCTCCATTTTTTTACAAAATTTCTCAAGTAATGTATGTGGATCAGGATGGAAAAGGGGTTGATCCAAATGGTCTATTCTAGGTGGATAATTAAGTTGTTGGAATTGCACAGGAGGATGTTCAGATTTTCCCTGTTGGGAATAGAATTCATTATAGGTTGGAATGTTTTATAGAGAATATGAGTTCCAAAATTGTGGTTTATTGGGTTTCTGATTATCCCACAAATATAATCTAGGATAATCATTATACATCACACTTGTTGTGGGGTGGTAAAAGTAGGGAAAGGTTCCCCGTGATTGAATTTGTTCAAAATGGACTTCTATAAGAGTGAAAAAAAGGACGAGAACATAGAATTGGGGTGAGAATAATATGTTAGTGTCTAGAATAACTTACTTAGGTCCCCAAAAATGTCACAAAAATTTGTTATCTTAGAAATTTACCCAAGTTTTTAGGGTTAATTGATCACTTGTAGTGTAGCTTGGGTTATCAAATCACTAGAGACCTAAGAAGAAACCTACAGACTTGTGCATTCTATGGATTATTTTGGATATGAAGTGGCCAACTTGGGTTTTATTTGAGATGGTTTAAATTAACACTAAGAGACCTAAGTAAATTCAATTTATGAAAAAGGGTTGATCCTAGATTATTACAAGGGATGGATTAGATGAAACTCTTTTTTAACGATTTCAATTTCTTAGACTCAAGAGTGATTCATTTAAGGAGATCAAAACAAATTCATCACTTATTGGTTTAATAACAACACAAAACTAATTCTAATCACCTATGAACTTGGAGGATCATTTTTATGATCAATCCAAGGTAAAGGTTCTTATTAGAAATTGAAGTATGTGGCCCTAAAATTCAATAAGGAAAAAGAAGTTTTAAGATAATCAAATGAAATTATCAATTAAAAGATGTGATTAGACACTAATAGAGTGAGAAATAACATCTAATATAAACCATTTATACTACCTTGGATAAAACCATAAGTGTTTTATCCCTCCATTTATTATATTCTCTCAATGTAAGTGGGAAGTAGACTCATTATTATAGAATTAAAGAATTGAAAAATAATAAAATTATGAAAACTCCACCGTTTTGTGAAGTATTTATCTCTTCTATATGTGAATAAATTCAAAACTTGATAAAATAGTATCAAAGTGTTAATAAGAAGAATATAAAATGATAAAGATAATAAGTTTAATTAATAAGATAAGGTGATTAGAGAAACTTACAATTGAAGAAATGAAATTACAATATAAAATTTATAACATAACATTAAAATGAAAACATACAAAAACTCCCTCCAATACTTCACAAAAACTACCTTAAATAGTAATTGTGGAATCCTTGTGTCGATCCCCCAATATTCCAAGTCTTCCCACTTGATTATGGTAGGCCTATAGTGGTGGAAAGTATGTGGAATGAGGACTTTTCCACTTGATAAAAATCTGAGACAACTTTCATCCACCAAATAGAGGTACCTAAATCAACTTTTATATGGATGAATTGTGGTTTTACATAGTATAAGAAAATGAATCATAGGATTTACCCTAAAAAACTATAAAATTTTATCCCAATTGAATTTTTTTCGAGATATGATTTAAATTGTGGGATGTTTTCCTGGGCCACATAATCTGGCCTAGAATTTTATCTTCAACTTGGGCTGCCAGGAACTCCCTTAAAACATTATAATTATCTCTGTAAATTGTTTATTGAAATGTTTCCCATTATTTTATATAACTATAGATAAAATTTTAGTATCATTGGGCTTATATCTTGGTTGATATAGTCATTTTATTGGGATGATGTCTAGTTCACTTGTCTCAAAACATGTTATCATGAAAACCCACTTTAGTCATATTCCAATGTGATTATTCAAGTTCTATAGAATAATGAAATATTACCAATGTAATGGGAACCCTTAAAATTAAATATGAAAATAAAATTAATACCATTGGGTGTTTTAGTAGGTGTTCAAAAATGTATCATGAAATAGTGAATTTTAAGAAGGAATTACAATAATTATGTGAAATAATGTTTAATTTGTAAAATTCACTAAAAACATTGTTTATGAATAATGAATCACATGAAAATTATATATATTAACAATTAATATTAGCCGCTTTCAGTGGATTATAAATAGGTCCAACAAGAATAAATGTATGTTTATAATTTGAATATGGATGACATGTTTCATTAAATGAAACATATAAAGGATGTCTATATAAAGGGATGACATCCCTCCTATTAGGTAAAAACGATTACATACAAGCCTATTGATTCCCTATTCCTCCCCAAAAAATATTTTATCACTAGGTGAAGGTGCTATCACCCCTTTTTCATTTATGGATCCTGAATAAATGTTTTGGTATCCTTTGGTCATTGTAATCCCCTTAGAGGTAGGAAACTTTCATCTATTACTCTTGTGATCTTTATCAAGAATAATACATCAAATATTGAATATAGAGTTTCTTTTCATCCAATTACACACATTTATGTTCTTATTTTATATTTCAGTTTGATTCTATCGAGGATAGATCACACAAAATGGATTTTCTTCTACTGCCAATATCATTTGATAATCCCATGAAACCCATCATCACTCACATCAGTCATCGTAATTCACATCATTGATAACTCACCATTTCCCACTCATTGTTCCCCACACCCACATGTCTTGTTCACCATACCCCATGTCACAAATGTTTTAAAAATTTATGACATATATTTATTTTAAAATTTTTAAAATAACAGTTATCCATAAAAATTTTGTTAAATGAATTTTATCCCTAGTAATTGGTTGGTTTATCATACAATGATATATAATACCATAGAAAAAATATCAAAATTAAGTCTATTTATTTAACCTAAACTAATTAAAATTGGGTAGGCATTTGATAATCATCTCTATGTTTATATATTGAAACAAACAAGTATTTTATAATGATTAGTCTCTTAACTATAGTTTACCATTGAAAATAGATGTCAATCTTCTTGATTGAATGAATTTGGAAGAAGTTCATACGAGGATTTATAGTTATGAAAAATTGAGGGCCAATCAAATAATTATAGGTTCTAAAGTGTATCAGAAGTGGTTGGGCCTCTACCTAGCAAATTTTTTTCATTATTTTCCTCATATTTATCCAAGGAACTAAATTAATAGAAACCCTTAAATCCTAGAGACAATATATTTCACATAAAATTTATAATTGATTTATAAATAAGAATTACCTGTTATACTAGAATTATTTCTCCATTTTGAATCGGTTTCCAATATCGTTATACCATTGTTGTGATAAAGGATTCAATGGTAAAATCCCTTTAGTGGTATCCACATATATTCCATAAGCCTTAGAAAATCACAGATGGATCCTTACATGATAGCATTGAATATTGATCTCCTTGCATCATTACCATTGATCGCAACTAAAATTCCTTTTAGACCAAAAGGAACCAATATAGTTCTTCTAAGGCTTTATAGGGTAGAGGAGGATCGATTCTCTCCATTATTGAGACTATTATGGAAATTTTATATCTATTTATCATAACCCATACCATAGGGGACCATTTCATGACTACCCAAAGTCTACCTCCAATAGGATAAGGTATGGTGGCTAGCACCGAGTAGGAATAACACACAAATGGAAGGCATTTTCCTAAGTACCTGCACACACACACACATCTCCAAGCCCAAAATGTTGAAAAGTAAAAACACTATGTAAACAGATGCATGCATACCACTATATCCCAACCAAAAGAGTATGATAAGAAAGTATAGTGTAGTAAAGTACAACTGAGCCATAATACAAACCCACCAAAAAGAAAGAGTCTATAGCACAAGGTTTGGAAGCTCATTTGTAGAAAAACCTACATGAAGGGTAGGTATAGGAATAATTTTTTGAAGCTTCAGGAGAAAACATCAACTATATGGTCTCTCTCTAAGCACCACCTAGTCCTATTCCACCCTGTAATTCATTAAAGTTTCAATAGTCTACACAAGACATGACACATGTGGGAAAATCACATGTAAAGGTGAATAAAAAATACTCAGTAGGACACCCCGAAACACAAAGTAAAAGACCACAGAGAAAACATAACTAAGAAGATAAAGTTAGATCAACATAGGTATATGTCTACAATATATATAACAAGAACTTCTAGGTGTACTCATAAGGGATTACAATAATCAAGGTCCCATCCACTGCTAGCTATGCAGTTCTTCTCGTAGTATTCTCATCCTAGGAGATCTCACTCCTTGAGTTATTTGATAGAAGCACGTAGAACAGGTCTACCAAAAGTACCCAAGAGAACACTAGGGTCTCAAAAAGCTACGTAGTTTCCCTGAGACATCTAGTTTCTCTAAGACATAGAGTTTCGATAACACACAGAGTGTTAGTAACACATGGAGTTTCAGTAACACATGGAGTGTTAGCAACACATGGAGTGTCAGTAATACAGAGAGTGTAGATAAGTCATGAATCCACCAAGTCACATAGTCACCAAGTCATATCCAAACATCAACCACTAAAAATTTCCCAAAGTACACTCATCAGGTCTAGTCACATAGAATGGAAATAATCTAATCTTGATACATAGATAGGGGGTCCTTCATGCCCAAGGCTCACTAGGGGGACTCCTCGCCCTACTGGAAACATCATCCTAGATAGGGGATAGGTTCCCATGTAAATATTGGTCACACCTTGTCCAAAAACCTTATCTAAGGTACCATGAAGAGAATTGAGGACCAACCAAGCCTCTTGATGCAATGCATGCTTCAACCCGCCAAGTCAACTATCAAAGTTGGTAAGAGACAACTCACTTCAGAATACGGGTCATCCTTTATGATGGGAATGGGATCCTACATCAAACCATCATAGGAAAAGACCAAGGGTACAATATCAAATTATTTTTATCCAACTAAAAACCTTCCTAGCCATCTCAAAATTACTTTCATGTCACAAGGGTACCAATTCTGCAAACGGCTCATCAATCAGACGCTCCATTTGAAAGATATGGCCATTTTAGTGAAAAAGGTCTGATCTGAGTCCAACCCAACCTACCAGACCCAGACCAATCTAGTTCGGCCGACCCGACCTAGACCAGTTTGGCTGAACTGGCCCATTATAGTCCAGTATAAACCGACCTGTCTTAATGGGCCTACCCCAAACCAGCCCACGCTGCGGGCTGACCTGTGTGCCTGATGCGGCCCGCCTCGGCCATGTCCCCTACCTGTCCACATGGTCCACCCCAACCATGTGGCCTGGTCCACACGGTCTTTCCTGACCACATGTTCTATGTGTTTGTGCCCCATCTTCCCACAACAAGATGCCACCGTGAGCCTTCAATGTGGATGAGAAAGTGTTCACGTGGTTCTCACCACCATAGTGTGTTGCCTCCCGCACGCGGACACCACCACTGGTCCTAGTTGTCAATGTCGTCATGCCGAAGACCCCTTCCATGGGCCACTGATTCTCCTTCAATGCTCTGTTTTTTGAAATAGAGACACATTTGCGATCTTTGGGTTGTTTTCTTCATCGCCTCGGGCTTTGATCGACGTCACAATCCATTCTAATGAAAATTCACTCAAATAGTGATATCTCTTGAACCACTTAGATATTTCCATCACTATTGTTGTCACATATTCATTGTTCCATGCCGATCCTAGATTTATGATATCAGATCTTTGCACCAAGTATCAAGTGTGAAACAATCAATTGATTGCAACACGTTGAGTCACCTGCCAAACGAAGAATGCCTATGATGAAAAAAGAATAGGGGAAGAAAAGCATAAATCAAACAAGAGGAAATGACCTTAATTTATGTTTATGTCAATCATGGTTCGTTGTTGTTAGATAAATAATTGAAATCCAACAAATAATCACAAGATCATTCTCCCATCAAACCCCAAAAAGGTAAATCTCATCCCTAAAAAATGATCGATCTGTGGGCCAATCTATATGCTGATTGGTCCATGTTCATCATGGAATTCATGAATTGAGAAAATAAATCAAATCAAAAATGCCCTACCTTGATTTTGTTTGATCACTTTCAAAGAATAGTCATCGTGTCATTTTCGTGGGTGAGAATCCTTCAAATCTGAGGTTCGTTGTTGATCGCTGATCCACAATCCACCACCGTTCGTTGAGAGAGCTTTGTCTCCTTACCTCAGAGGAATTACAAGTTTATGGTGATAACCCTAAATCATCTTATAGACATGTATTAAAAGAAAATGCATTATTGTGTCAAGAATAAAATATTTTTATTAAAATATTTTAATGACGTTTATGTCCAAAAACTATCTTTAATAGTCGGCTCATGACGGTCAATGTTAGGCCTTGCCTAAGGAAAACACCCCCTTATGAAATCAACGGTGGTCTCATATTTTCAATATAAGTTACCATTTATGAGTTATTAGGATTTTAAAAATAAAATAATTTTATTTAATTATTTTATTTATGATTACGCCCTTTTGGGTTTTTCCACTGAAAACTTGTATCGACTAAAGTTAAGTTGTGCCTAGGGTAAAACCGCTACTCTAAGATCAATGGTGCCCTCATATTTCTAATCTGAGCACCCATTTAAAAGTTATTTCACCTTTTTTATAAAATCACAAGTGCGTTCTATTAAAAAATTAACATTTTTCTGCAAATCGTTCCGAGCACACCGGGCCTCAGAATTGAAGGCCGTCTAAGCATCTAGTCTCATAATTTTCCCAAATAATTTCTAAAAATAAATTATAAAAAATCAGAGTCATTACATTCTTCCCACCTTAGGTATTTACATCCCTAAAATTCAAAACAAATGTCTACTCAACAAATTGAGGGTACTTAGCATGAATCTGAGCCTTCCTTTCCCATGTGCTCCCCTAGAGATTCCTATGACACCATCAAACATGCACCAAAGGAATCAACCACCCACAAAAGACCCCCTTTTATCGATCCTTGACCTCCTATGGGTTCTCAAAAAAAAATTCCTCAATCAATGATGTGTGATGAATCATGCACGTATCTCCTCGGCTGAGACATGTGGAAGACATCATGTACCCGGTCCAACTACATGGGTAGAGCTAAGTGGTATGCCACCTCTCCAACTCTATGTGGTATTAGGAAAGGGCCAATGAAACTTAGAGATATCTTTTTATATTGGTCAAATATATGTATCCCGCATCGAGGAGAGACCCAAAATAACACATGGTCTACCTCCTCAAACTCCAAAGGCCTCCATCGCCTATCAGCATAAGATTTCTGATGGCTATGTGAAGTCTTCATCTGCTCCTAGATGACCCAAACCTTCTATAGTCATCTACACCAACTCTGGGCCCATTAGTGCCAACTCTCTTGGGTCAATCCAACAAGGTGGTGTCCTGAAGGGTCACCCGTATAGAGCCTCAAATGGTTCAATACTTATGGTGGAGGGGTAGTTGTTGTTGTATGCAAACTCCACCAGAGGTAGGCGATCCTCTCAAATGTGGCCAAAACTTTGTATTCAATCCTAAAGTATGTCCTACAAAACTTGAATGGTCCTCTCCATCTGGCCATCCATCAGGGGATGAAACGTCATGCTCAAGCATAACTGAGTCCCACATGCCTCCTACAATTCCTTCCATAACAGGTATGTGAAGCAAGGATAATGATATGAAACAATTGTTGATGGAAATCCATGAATCCAAACTATCTCCTACACATAGAGGTGGACCAAGATCTCTACTGAACTCTATTCCGGGATAGGTAGGAAGTGGGCCAACTTAGTGAGTCGTTCAATGATCACCCAGATGTTATTGTGCCCCTGTACATACGTGGTAAACCCATCACGAATTTCATTGTTATTACATCACATTTCCATTCCAACACCTCAAGGGGTTGAATAAAACCTACTGGAACCCGATGGTCGACCTTCATTTATCGACAAGTAAGGCTTTGAGACACAAACTCTACAACTTCCTTCTTCATACATATCCACCAAACTGACGTTAGAGGTTCTGGTACATCATTGTCACACCTGGATGTACTATTAAAGGGGATGAATGAAACTCCCTATGAACTTCCTCTCACAACACCACTGGTATCATCATCCATAATTTTAAAATAACAATGTGATCACCACATTTTGAATATCCATTAGGGGTATTACCTATGGAAATTTGAGTATGTAGAGCCTCTTAGTCAGTATCCCTAAGTTGTGTCTCCCTGAATCGCTGATAGAGTAAAGGGGTGACAACCATTGACTAGAGATAATTTGTTCCATCACTATCCACAAAGGATATCTATAATGAGGACAACTAATCTAATGCCTCATTCATCAATTGTGAGAAAGATCTCCTAATGAGAGTGTCTACTACTATGTTCCCCTTCCTATGAGTATAGACAATCTCCAAGTCATAGTTCTGGAGGAACTCTATCCAATGCCTCTATCTCAAGTTCCAATCCTTATGAGAGAAGATATAATTGATACTATTATGGTTTAAGTAGACGATAAACCGCTCACCCATCAGGTAGTTCCACCACATCTTCAATGAAAAGACTACTACTACTAACTCAAGATCATGGGTTACGTAGTTATGCTCATGTGATTTCAATAGGAATGAACTATAGGCAATAAATTATTGCCTATGCATTAGCAAACAACCAATCTCAGTTCATGATATATCATAGAACACTACATACTTGACACCCTCCTCTAGAAACCTCGATAGGGGAGTGCTCATAAAACTCTACCTCAACCTTCACTAGATCCATTGCAACTCCAGCCTCTGAGATGGTATGTCTGAGATCAAAAAAGACCACCTAGGGTTGTACATGCTGAAACATTGGGTCTCACAAAGTGTTTACTCTACAAGTCCTCCAACTTCACCCTTTTCTTATGAAGCTTTGTAGGAACCATATGATATGTTGGTGTAGATATCAGTATTGTCTCAGGGTGTAGATCAACGCAAAAGTCTATCTATCAGTGGGGAGGTAAACCTGAAACATCTTCAGGGAATACATCGTTATACTCTACCACCATTATAGGAAACTGAGGAATCAAAAAATCCACTACACTGAGTGTCAGGCTATCCAACTGAAGAGTAATTGGATGCACCCTCCTATACGTGAGTCCATCTTGAACTACAATGATTTCCATTTCACTGATAAAAAGAGAAATCTGGTACTATTATCATGGATAAACTTCACCCTTTTCCTAAAACAGTCAATTTGAGCATGAACTATTTCTACTAGTCCATACTGATAATGACATGGTAAGGCCTCGACGCTATTACCAAGAGATCCCAACTGAAAATCTCACCTTTAAGAGTTAGGTCACAATTTCAGCACTAGTGTGTGATCATTGATTATCCTTTAGTAGGAGTCTCTAAATGTGAGGTTCAAGTAAACGGTTTAACCAGAATCTCTAAATATCAAATAAGAGAATTGGTGGGAAAGGAAAACACTAAAACATGTGTTTATGTAATGCAGCTAAAGTATAAAGACATAGATCATACCTTAAACCATTCCTATATTCCTGTGGTTATAAGCCTCAACCGCCTATAGCTATCTCATCCCCTTTTCTCCAACTCACTGAACCTGGTATGGACCACTTGGGGGTGGTGGTGGTAACATGTCAAAACATCAACCACCTCCTACTGCTTCCCCAGTTCCTTTTCCATGTCTGCATCCTGAAGAATATATCTACTCATGTCACTGCCTCTTCCTCGGTGGTTCATCAACTGCCTCTATGAATGAATCCTGAATAGTGGTAAAATCTCGCATGGAATGTCCCTTCCCACGACAAGCATAACAACACCTCTTCCTCCAGGAACTAGCACACCCTTGTAACTTTTGACTAAACCTCTC
Source organism: Viscum album (assembly GCA_963277665.1). Taxonomy (NCBI): domain Eukaryota; kingdom Viridiplantae; phylum Streptophyta; class Magnoliopsida; order Santalales; family Viscaceae; genus Viscum; species Viscum album. The sequence goes on from OY728151.1 coordinate 2,000,393,685, forward strand.
GTTCTACATATTAAATCACACACCTACTATTGATAGGTCCTGTTGACCCTACATCCTATGTGATCACTTCCTCATAGGCCTATGATACGTGCTCGGACCCTGCGTATCATCATCCTGTGCTAAAAGATCCATCCATGACTCAGTTTGGAAAGCTGCATCCACCTGAACCACTATAGGTGGGTATAAAAACTGATCAATAAGAGAAAGCTCCACCTGCTGACCATCCTAAATAAAAACTAATCTGTGACTTGCTCCCCTCAAGGAGGACTCGTCAAACATCAGGTCAAACTACCGATCCTACTATAGAAACCTCACTAGATGTAATCGTGAATACATCCTATAAGAAAACAAGAAGTATCACAGTTAAAAGAGTATATCTAGTGAGTTGATTCAATAAGGACATGGAAAACACAACCCATTACTATATGATTCATGTACATTTATTTTTCCCTGCAACTAGTGTTTTCATGTGCTGATTCAAAAAGTAGGTGTCCAGAGTCCTAGTGTATGGACACGTCGACCGTTGTACTAACACTAGAGTCCCTATCCTGAGATATGAACTCGAAACACTTAACAATGTTGACCAAAACCAATCTCACAGAATCTCGGTACTAAAGTAGAACTTACCCCCTTTGATACCACTCGGTTATGACCCCTCCCAGAGGGGCCCATGCCATGACTACCACAAGCCTGCCTCCAATAGTTCAGAGGCTAGTGACTATCACCAAGTAGGCATATCCCACAAATGGGAGTCATTTTCTAAGTACTTGTACACACACACACACATCTCCAAGCCCAAAATGATCAAAAGTAAAAACACTAAGTAAAAAAATGTACACATACCACTATATCCCAACCAAAAGAGTACGACAGGAAAGTAAAGTGTAGTAAAGTACAACTAGGCCAGAATAAAATCCCACCAAAAAGAAAGAGTATGTAGTACAAGGTCCTGAAGCTCATCTACAGAAAACCCTACCTAAAGGGTAGGTACATGAACAGTTGTCTGAAGCCGTAGAAGCACACCTCAACTATTTGGTCTCTCTCTAAGCACCACTTAGTCCTAGTCCACCTCAGAATTCTTCAAAGTGTTGATGGTCTGCACAAGACACAACACATGTGGGTGCACAAGACATGACACATGTGGGAAAATCCCATGTAGGGTGATTAAAACAATACTTAGTAGGACAACCTGAAACACAAAGTAAAATACCACAGAAGAAACATCACTAATAAGATATGATCATATCGACATAGGTATATGTCTACAAAACATATAACAAGAACATATAGGTATAATCATAAAGGATTCCAAGACTCAAGGTCCCATCCACTGCTATCTATGCAGTTCCGATCATAGCATGCTTTTCCCAGGAGATCTCACTCCTCAAGCTATCTGATAGAAGCATGTAGAATAGGTCTACCAAAAGTACCCAAGAGAACATTAGGGTCCTGAAAAGTTATGTAGTTTCCCTGAGACATATAATCACCCTAGGACCTAGAGTTTGGATAACACATGGAGTGTTGGTAACACATTGAGTATTGGTAACACATAGAGTGTCGGTAGCACATGGAATGTTGATAAGTCATACAACCCCCAAGTCACGTAGTCACCAAGTCACAACCAAACATTAACCACTAAAAACTTCCCAAAGCACACTCATCAGGTCTAGTTATGTAGAATGGAAAGAATATGATCTCGATACATAGATAGTGGGTCCTCTATGTCCAGGGATCACTAGGGGGACTCCTTTCCCTATTGGAAACAGCATTCTAGATAGGGGATAGGTTCCTGTGTAAATATTGGTTACAACTTTTCCACAAAACCTATATAAGGTACCATGAAGAGAAGTGAGAACCGACCAAGACTCTCAGTGTGATACATACTCCAACTCGCTGATTCAACTGTCAAAGCCAGGCTGAGACAACTCACTTCAGAATAAGGGTCATCCTCTATGATGGGAACAAGATCATGTATTAAACCCTCATAGGAAAAGACCAAGGGTATGCTCTAAATCTCTTCTTATCCAATTAAAACCCCCAAAATCCATTTCAAAAGGACCTTCCTATCATAAGTGTCCCAACTCCATAGATAGATCATGAATTGAATGCTTTATTTGAAAGATATGTCCATTTTAGTGAAAAAGGCATGATCTGGGTCCGGTCCGACCCACCGTCCGACCCAAACTGGTCCGTCCGACCTGACTCGACTTGGTTTGGATGAATCGATCTGGTCCAGTCTAGTGTGAACCGGCCCGGCCTAATGGGTCTGGCCTGAACTGGCTCGACCCGATGGGTCCGTCCTACTGGGCTGCTAGAGAAACCTGAATCACTTGATCCAGCACATGCCGCAGATTGTCCTGTACAACCGATGTGGCCTTCCCCAGCCGCATCCCCTATTGGTCCACACGGTCTGCCCCAACCATGTGGCCTCCAAGTCCATGCCTTGTCTGCTCCTAGCATACCGCCTCTAGGGGCCTTCAATGCGGCTGAGTTGCGTTCATGCAAATGTCACCGCTAACACTGACTTACTGGTGGAACCTTCTACGAGCCATCAGTTCTCTTATGGGGATTCATTTTTCAAAATGGAGGCACGTCAGTGATCATTGGGTCACGTTCTTCATCACCCTAGGCTTTGATCGACGTCACGATCCATTCTGATGAAAAGTCACTCAAACTTCGATATCTCTCGAACCGCTTCGATCTGCCTATCATTGTCGCTATCGCACCTCTTTCATGCCATGTCGATCCTAGATCTGCAATATTAGATCATTTCACCAAGGATAAAGTGTGAAAAGATCAATCAATCACAACATGTTGAGTCACTGGCCAAACAAAGAATGCCCATGATGAATGAAAAACTGGGGAAGAAAAGTATAAATCAACCAAGAGGAATGAACCTTGACTGATGTTCATATTGACTGTGGTTCATTTCTATTAGAATGATAATTAAAATCCAACAAATAACCATAAGATCATTCTCCCATCAAAACCCCAAAAAGGTAAATCCCATCCCGTAACAATGATTGATCCGTAGGAAAATCTGTTTGTTGATTGGTCCATGTTCATTGTGGAATTCATGAATGAGGAAAAGAAATAAAATCACAAATTCCCTACCTCGATTCAGTTCGATCACTATTATAGAACAGTCATCACGTCATTGTTATGGGTGAAGATCCTTCGAATCTAAGGTTTTTCATTAATCATCGATCCATGATCCGCTGTCGTTCATAGAGAGAGCTCAGTCTCCCTACCTCAAAGGACTTCTAGGGTTATGGTGATAACCCTGAATCCTCTAAAAAATTCTTATTAAAATAAAACATGTTGTTGCGTCAAGAATAAAATATTTTAATGACGTTTACGTCCAAAAACTATCTTTCACAGTCAGTCCGCGTCAACCAATGTTAGGAATCACCTAAGGAAAACACCCCCTTATGAACTCAATGGTGGTATTATATTTCCAATCCAAGTTACCATTTATGAGTTATTAGGATTTTAAAAATAAAATAATTTTATTTATGGTTACACCCTTTTAGGGTTTTTCCATTAAAGACCTGTGCTGACTAAAGTTAAGTCACGCTTATGGTAAAGCCACTACTCTGAGATCAATGGGTCCATCGAATTTTTGATCCCGCCACCCATTTAAAATTTAATTAATTTTTTTTAGAAAAGTCATGTACTTGTTCTATTAAAAACTTAACATTTTTTAGTGAATCATTTCAGGCACACTGGGTTTTGAAATCGCATGTTGTCTTAGTACCTGGTCTCGTAATTTTCCCAAATAATTTCTAAAAAAAAATTCATTAAATCTGAGTCATTAAAATAGTCTTGAGAGAAATGTCTAGTGAGAGAAGTTTTTCACAACCAAATCAATCACCTAAGAAATGATATAATGGGACTTATATACTTAAGTCATAGTATTAGTTATTGCATAAAATATCTTAACAAATATCTTAATTCTAAGTAAAACCCCACATCAAACAACAACAACAACAACAATGATATTATTATTATTATTATTATTATTATTTTCATTATTATTTCTTTTATGTAAAAAAACTCATGGATATTTAAATATCATTTATTTAAATGAACATTATTAAGTATATCATTTATAATGGAACCTTTAACTCAACCTATCAATTTTCCTAAGAAATTATCAAACCTTTAATAATAACCATTTTTTTAAATAAATAAATATAACCATACTATTTATTCAATAATTATTTATTTATGTGATCAACATGGCCAAAATAAATATTATTCCTCTAAATTAGAGAATTATATTTATTATAATATTAAATTCCAATAAAAATTAATTGAGGTTTTAGGTACACTCAGTGTGTGACCCTCTAGAACTCTTTCTCAGTGACATTGGACTAACTGGACTAAAATATAAGATCATCGTCTATAAATATGTCAATACACCCATAGATAAATACATTAATGTCAAAACAATAACCTCCTATGAATGCTAATTGTGTAATATAATCTCTTTTTCTTGATATCTCATCAAATAGGTTGCATATTTGTGTCATAGACCAATATTCTTGAATATATTTCTTTGACTTTATTAAAATGAACTTTTTGATAAAACCACCATGACCATGAAATTAATTAGATACTTTCATTACAATCAAAGAGGGTTTGAGATATTGATTTTCATTAATTATAATGATACAAATTATTTATTGACTTATTCATTAATGGAATATCAATAGTGACAATCCCATCAAACCCTACCTTACCGTGAGTATATGTCATCGTGATTTTAATACATAAAAGTACATAACTCATGAAATACATTAATAATAATCTCAATTATAAGGATCAATACACACATCTTTGGATTGGAATATTCAATGACATATATAACATGTGGAAATCCTATGGGAGAGTGTGTACTCATAACCTTTAATCTTGGAGATTACTGATATCCCATCATTGAGACTATTAAAATATCAATTTATAAACATAGTCTCACTAGATAGTGGTGAGTAGGGTTAATCCACAGGGAAGGTGGGCGAGTAATAAAAGAGGTTTATTTGATCCTAATTTGATGAAATCAGGGAACTGGGATGATGAAAAAGTGTGTGGATCTGAGAGAATGAAGAAGAAAAAATAATGATGAGTGTGAGATGGGTGTGGGAAGTTGGAAATTTAGAACATAAATAAAAGTTTTATGGGAAAAGGATATTCTAAATAATGATTTAGGGGGAAGTAAAAAATAAAGAATCCTATGGAAATATGATGTTACTAAATAAATGTTTCAAACATGAAGTATTTCACATATTTAACTATTGGTTCGGAAGAGGATCGAATCTAGAATAAAAACTCAGTTCCAAAAAAATAGTGTGATAATTGATAATGAAAAAAAGTGAAAAAATAATAGCATAAAAATAAATGGGTACACAAATATTAAACATGAAAACCCTTCAATGCAAAGGATAAAAAACTATAGGGAAACTATGATAGAATACACTATAAATCAGAGAGTACACAGAATCCAAGTAGAATCCCAATCTGGAATCGCAAAAATAGTATAGAAAAATCTATGTAAAAATTCACACCCTGATATTCATGTCTTCTCTTTGAAAATTTTTTGTGATAAAATATCACCCCTCAGATATCAAAACCACACACATGACATCATTTCAGCACCTCAAATAAGTCATTGTGCAACCCATGATTGTCGCTACTCATTGTTTCCCAGTAAGATCCTAAACTTTATAGATATGTATCATGATTTACTTCAGGTAATATTTTACCCTTTTTTAGTATACTTTGATTGAGGTTTGTCTTAGAAGTGTTCAAGTGAATTTTTGAATTTTTGGAGGGTGTTTGGGTAGTGCACGTTTGGCGCACGGGTTTCCCAAACCGTGCACCCAGCCTAGAAAACTGTGTACCTTTGATATAGCAGGGTTTGCATGGTTAGTTCACAGTTTTTAAAACTATGTTCCTTCATAGTAGTAACCGTTCAACCCCTAAGCTAGGTGCACAGTTAGGGTGCATGGTTTGGAAAACCATGTTCCCCTACCTAGGAAACCGTGCATGAGATTATTTTCTCTGAAAATTTATTTTAAAGTTCCTGAACCCCCTAGTATTATCCCTGATTCTCCCTAACTCAACCCTAACATTTTTCCTTCATTTTTTGGATAGCCAAGGAATATTATTAGGCTCTATGAACTCCATTCTTGATGAATCAAAGATCTTATTAACGAATCTGCACCTCTCCCAGTATGCAATCTCTTCTCGTTTGGATCTCCATCTCTACCATCTATATTTATGGATAAATAGAAATATTTTATTCTCTATTAGTGATGGTTTTAGATATAGGTTTCGATAGATCTTAATTTGTTTGATCTTGATCTAGGTTTTGGTTCTAAATCTCATTCTTCATTGTTCAATTGATTGTTCCATTTCATTTTGGGGAATTCTAATTTGGCAAACATTCGTCAACGATATTGAGGTAGGTGGTCTATTTATCAATTCCAAAAGTCTTGATTTCAATTATGTGTATGAAATTATGAAATTTCTATTTCACGGTTAGAAATTACATCTTGAATTTTATTAATTAATTGGTTAATTAATTAATTGATGGATTTTGGAATTGTTTGATTAATGGGGTTATGAAATTGGTTAATTGATGGAATTTTGAATTGGTTGATTAATGGGACATTGAAGTTATTAATTAATGGGAATTATGGGATGGTTGTATTAACCTAAAAGGGTTAATGGATTTATGATTAAATGTTTATAAATGGTTTAATGATGAATTTTTTATGTTATTTCATGTGATTAAAGTGAAGAACCATGATTAAATTGATAATTGAAATGGGAAAATTTGATGAGAATGTTTGATAATAAGTTTGATGATGCTTAACCTTGATGCATATGAAATTGTGATATATGTGATATTGTGATGTATGTGATATTGTGATAAATGTTACAATGTGTGTGGGACATGGACCGATGCTTCAAAATCCCAATGTGATTGAATGATATACATGTGTGGTACATGGAATTTTGCTTCTAAATACCATATGTGATAACAATGGGTTCTGGGACAGGGAATCATATTTCAAATACCCACATGGTTCTATACATGGAATTCTAGGCCTAAAATGTTGGCATTGGACTATGGTTCTAAGCATCCATGATAGGGAATTGAAATTAAATGGATAATGGAATCCCATGTTATAATGAATTGTGATTCCCTATGTGATATGGTTCAAACTTCAGCATGAGTCAAAGCAGTTATTGATGGTTCAGGTGACATCATGAACCTAGGTAATTTATGTGGTTAATTAAAGAATAATGAAATTTGGTAACTATTTACATTATTGTGATATATTATTTGTAAAATTGCATACACTGTTATAGACTGGATATTTTTTTAGATGCTATTAGTGGTGGCCTACTGAGTTGTACTCACACCCTACTCATGATTCTTTATTGGTACCTGAATATACTTCATGTTTGTAGGATATGATAAGGTAAATAGACCTATGTTAAAAGGATGATTTGGTTTAGAGCATGGATGTGGGAACCAAACATGATATTGGGACCTTATTGGGGAGTTTTCAATGTGTATTTATTTTTGGGTTTATTTAGAAACTTGAAACATATGTATCATGACATACCTATTATTTTGATTTAGATATTGTGTTCCTATTTTGGTCTTCTTGTGATATCAGTATTGTTTTGGTTATGTTTATTATCATTTAGTTATTTTTTATTTATTTTATCTTGTGATGCTTTGATAAAGAGGGTATAGTCTTCCCATGTTATATATTTGACCCTTACTACTAATCAGCATCCTTTGGCATATAGGGAGGCACACCTGAGGTCATATAGTGAACTAGCTCAGGGCACTAGCATGTGGTACCCCGGTTGGGATGTTATAAAGTGGTATCAAAGAAGTTTTATTTTATTTTATTTTGTATTAATATTTGGTAAATGTAGATAAGATATTGGGATGGTTAGGACCTTGTTCAAGAGCTTGTTCATGGGATTATTTAACCCATGTATGGGAGTAAAACCAATTACCTAGACTGGGATTTCTATTTTTGATGTTTTTTTATAGTTGGATGTTATTTCACCTCAAGTGATGAACTTTTTGTGTGATGTTATTGATTTTTTCTGAGATTTTTCTTCATGAACCAGTATGACATGAGATTTGTGTAAGAATGAATCATACTAGGCACTCATTATTTATTGTGACATGAATTATTTTAGGCACACATAGAAAAAAAGATTTGGGTATGTTTTTTAAATTAAAATGCATTTCTTTCTTTTGTAATTTAAATGGAAAAGGTTCCTAATATGAAATGGTAAAATTTAAATGATGATAAATATGGTAAATGAAGTGGATAAATGAGTTTCTAATTAGAAACTTGATTTTTTAAAGTGTTTTATCCTATGTGATCCATGACCTAGATGAGCGATGGTTTAGGGTAGTGATAGTGCCTCAGTGTTGACTATGTGGCAGGGTATAGGGATTAATTTTTATGACTTTATTTGAATCCCTCTTTAAAAAATGTATTAATGTTGTGTTATTTGTCCTAATATGTGTGATTTAATTATAGATATATGCCTCAATGGTGATTATTGTTGATAGGAAGGAAGGAGGATGTGGCTTGAAATGATCCTCCACTAGTGGAACGAGAGTCTTCGATAGTTCTGGGTGAGGAAGCTGGAGAGTAGTTCCATGAGATTTTTTCTCGCTTTATGAAGTTCATGGAAAAAGACTCAGGATGGGTTGTGAAAAGTATATCTAACTTGACATGAGAGTTTTAGCTATAAAACCCTCTTAATTTTACTAGAGAGGGTTTCCCTAAGGTACGTGAGTTTTTTATTGAGTATATCCTGATGATTCTTGACCACTTGGAGACTCCAACTAAGAAGAGATTCAAAATGGTTTCTTATATGTTATATGGTCAAGAAAAATGTTAGTGGGACATCCAAACTTGGGATGGGTAGCTGAAGAATATGGAATGGAAGTAATTTCAAGAGAAGTTCTTGGATCACTTTTATCCTGATACACTCAGGCATGGGAGGGCGGTGGAGTTCATGTGGATGACCCAGGGGAGTATATCCATGATGGACTATGTTGTTTGCTTTACTGATTTATAGAAATTTTTTATAATTGTAGTAGGAGATGAGGAGACTGTGGAAAATAGTTTTAGGATGGGTTTAAGTGTGAGATAAATTCCCAGGATAACATATTTAGGCTGAATAAGTTTTTATAAGCGGTAAATCTACCTCTCATATCTGAGGGGAACCTAAAGGAGGCTTCCAGTGGAATGAAGGTGGTATATTCTAGATGACTAGGAGGTATGTCTTCTGAGAGTAGTAAGATTCACTTTGAGAATTGTAACTAGGGAGATAACAAGTATAGTAGCGAAGGGGAAGGATCATTCAATCAGGACATTACCTGAGTGACCTTCCAATAGTGTGGTAGGCTGGGACACATTGATAGATAGTGTCCCCGACCATCGGTAAAGTTATGAGCTTACGAAAATATGGGAAATCTAAAATGGTTCTACAGGAACCCATGAAATATGGGTATTGACAGAGGAACTAGGAAAAATTAGAGTGATGGAAGGGGGTCTTCTACCCCATATTAGTCTAGTATCTAGTGTTCTACTGATCGTGACGGTCGAGGTAGTGGATGTGGTACTTCTAGGAAAGAGAACCTATATCGACAGAGTGGTGTAACTTAGGGGACTTAGACTATATCACAGAGAAGAGGGGAAGTAAAGTTTCATGTTTTTAATCCTACACTTATGTATAGAAAGGCTAAACCATCGACAGTTAGAGGTACTATTATTATAGATTATATACTTTCAATTGCCTTGTTTTATACTAGTGCCTCTCATTCCATTATATATGCACTTGTGAATGGTTTGAGTATGGTATTATAGTTTGTGAGTGAGGTTATGAAGATCGATACACCTTTGGGAGTATAGTTGAGAGAAATATGTTTATGCAAGGGGTTTTCTCTTAAGGTTGTGGAGTATCATTTTCTATGGGATCTTTACATCCTTTTTATGTTAGGCTTTGACTTGATTTTGGGTATGGACTAGTTGGTAGAATATCGAGACCACATAGATTGTTACTATAGGAGAGTGACCTTTACGTATCTTGAGGATGACAGATATGTACATCATGGATAGTGGTATATCTAGGTAGGTTGTACATGGCTAGTTCATCAGAAACTATGGGAGCTCACTGCCCAAGTTGTAAGTCTATTGCTGGATGATGGGGGTGTGAAGCATGATGTTTTTTTCACCCACAGTGGACAAGTTTCAAGATGTGTTTCATGAGGACTTCTCAGAGATTCCACTTGAGAGAGATGTGGAATTTACAATTTATCTTATTCCAGGGGATGAGCTAGTTTCCATTCCACCATACAGAGTGTCACCAACAGAGCTTCAAGAGCTTAAGACTCAATTGGGGGAGATTATGGATAAGGGATTTATCCATCCAAGTACATTGCCTTGGGGTTCTCTAGTATTTTTTGGTAATAAGGATGATAGAACCTCATGGTTATGTATTTATTTCTAGAAGTTTAACTATATGACTGTGAAGAACTGATATCCTCTTCCATTGATGATCTCTTTGACCAGTTTAGAGGATCTTATGTGTTCTCCAAGATTGACGTAAGATCAGGGTATCATGAGTTGAGAGTTTAGACTTATAATATACCAAAGACTGCTTTCATAAGAAGGTGTAGCCTTTATGATATTTTCATGATGTCATTCGGGATGATGAATGCACCACTTGTATTTATGGACTTGATAAACTAAATATTCCACTCGTACTTAGATCAATTTGTGGTTGTTTTTTTGGATGACATCTTGGTGTACTCTAAGACTCATGACGATCATGCCCAGCATCTTGACATAATCTTGAGTACTCTAAGAGAGCACTTTCTATATTCCAATCTATCTAATTATCAATTCTACATTGACCAGGTACATTTATTAGGTCACATAATCTCAAAGGAAGGTGTGTTAGTGGACCTAGAGAAAGTTCAAGTAGTGGTTTATTAGGATCGTCCTAATAATGTTTTTGATATATGAAGCTTTCTAGGCCTAGTGGGTAATTATCATAGGTTCATCTAAGACATTTCCCACTTGGAATCTTCACCTTTGGGCTTGACCAAGAAGGGAGTTAAGTTTTAATTGTCTAGATCATGTGATAATGCTTTCTAGGAGTTGAAGAATTGATTGATCACCACACTGATATTGGTCGTACCCAGGCTAGGGGAGGAGTATACAATATTTTTTGATGAATTTAAAATTGAGCTCAGAGTATTTTTTATGTAGGGGGTCGTGTTTCAGTGTATGGGTCGTGGAAGTTGAGTCCACATGAATGGAACCACCCTGCACATGACCTCGAGTTAGTGGTAGTTGTTTATGCCTTGAATTGTTGGCAACATTATATGTTGGGTAGAAATTCTACTGTATATATTGATTACAAGAGATTAAAGTATATCTTTTCACAATGAGATTTTAATCTTAAGTAATGGAGATGGGTTGAGTAAATTAGACATTTTATTTTGAGCTAGCATATACACCCAAAAAAGGAAACCGTGTTGGTGATGATTTGACCAGGAAAACTCAGACTTAAGAAATTCAGGATTCTAGTTATGAGTAGAAGATGATGACCTTGCTGGAAGATATGCATATTGTGGTTTGAGAGGGCCATGAGAAGATGAACCTCATATAAGTATCAATTGAATCCATACTTTTTAATCAGATATAGGAGAGGAATTATGAGGATCTGGAGTGACTATCCTTGAGGGAAATCCTTGAAGGTGGGGAGTCAACTTCTGATTGGACTATATATGAGGATGATATCATCTATGTCTAGGGTTGTTTTGTTGAACCTATGTGGATGCGAGAAGAGATTTTGTATGAATTTCATACCTTGAAGTGGGCGATGCATCTGGGTTTGACCAAAATTTACAGTGATCTATGTCGATAGTATTGGTGTACAAACATAAAAAGGAGATTATAGGGTTTATGACACGATGCTACACCTTTTAATAGGTGAATGTTGAGAATCAATGACCTGGTGGTTTATTACATTAATTTCACATTATAAAATGGAAGTGGGAGGATGTTACCATGGACTTCATGATGGGTCTCCCGAGGACACATCAAAAGAATGACACTATTTGGGTGGTTATGGGTTGATTGAATAAAGTATCACACTTCTTACCTATACGGGATACTTTCTCAGTGGGTTAGTTGGGAGACTTGTACGTTCATGAGATATTCCATCTGCACATAGTTTCGTGGAGTATAGTTTCAGACTGTGAATCATGTTTCACTCTATTCTTATATAAATGTTTATATAATGAACTTGGTATATAGATGTTATTGAGTATGAATTTCCACCCATAGACAGATGGGAAGTCAGAACGTATTATCCAGTTACTTGAGGATATGCTATGGGCGTGCGTCCTAGACTTTGGTGGGTTTTGGGAGAGGTACCTAGAACTTTTGGAGTTCTCCAATAACAAAAGTTATCAAGAAACTATTCAGATGGAACCATATGAGGATCTTTATGGTAGGCCATGAAAATCACCTCTATACTGGAAGGTGGTAGGTGAGTTAGAGCTGTTGGGACTGATTCTCATACAGGAGATGTCGGAATAGGTTTGGATGATTTGGAAACATATGTATGTGGCTCAAAGTAGGAAAAAAAATTATATTTATCGACTTCAATGGCCTCAATGGGTGATTATGTGTTCTATTGGGTGTTTCCTAGATTATGTCACCATAGGATTCAGAGGTAGGTAAAGTTGGTGCCCAAGTTTGTTGGACCTTTTGAGGTTGTGGAGAAATTATACTGGTGGTGTACTGATTGGATCTTCCATAGAGGTAAAATTATATGCATTACATTTTTCATGTGTCACACCTTTGATGATATCACCCCGACCCTTCTCATGTGATTGATGTTGATGATGTTGAGCTTGAGACTGATGCTTCCTTTGGGGAGCATCTAATACATGTTGCGGATCATAGTGAGAAAGTTTTTCAGGGAAATACCATGCTGATATTTTGAGTATTGTGGAAATATGGTCGTGTTTAAGAGGAAACTTGGGAGAGAGAAGTGGATATATAGGCTCAGTGGCCTGATCTTTTTACCTTGGAATCTTAGAGATGCTTGGGAGTACATCTCAAAGGTGAGATATTTTAAGGTGGGGATATTGAAAGATATAAAAATTTCTAGAGATGTATCAAGATCATTTTTAGGTACTCTTTTACCCTTATTTTTAGTATAATTTGTTTGAGGTTTTCCTTGGAAGTGTTCAGGTGAATTTTGGAAATTTTTGGAGTGTGTTTGTCTAGTGCACGATTGGCGCATGGTTTTCCCAAACGATGTGCCCAGCCTATAAAATCATGAACCTCTAAGACAATGGGGTTTTCATGGTTGGCTCATGGTTTTTCAAACCGTGAAACCTCCTAGTAGTAACCATGTATCCTCTAAGTGAGGCACACAGTTAGGGCACATATTCTGACAAACTGTGCACCTCTACCTAGGAAACTGTGTGTGCAGGATTATTTTCTCCGAAAAAATATTTTAAAATTATATAACCCCATGGTATTAACCCTAATTCTCCTTGAATTGGGCCTAATATTTTTCCTTCATTTTTTAGAGCTCTCGGATGGATTCCTAGGCTTCACGAACTCCGTTCTTGATGAATCGAAGATCCGATTAATGAATCTCCACCTCACCCAGTATGTAATATCTTCCTTTTTGGATCTCCCTTTCTCTCATATATCCTTTTGGATAAATATGAATGTTTTATTATCAATTGGTGATGAGTTTATATCTATGTTTTGATATATCTTAATCATTTTTATCTTGATCCAGATTTTGGTTCTAAATATCATTCTTCATTGTGTAATTGATCATTCCATTTAATTTTTGGGAATTTTGATTTAGTGAACATCCATCAACAATCTTGAGGTTGGTATAATATTTATCAATTCTCAAAGTATTGATTTAAATTATGAATATGTAATTGTGAAATTTCTATTTCACATTTGGAAATTGAATATTGAATTGGATTAATTAATTGGTTAATTAATTAATTAATGGATTGTGGAATTGTTTGATTAATGGGGTTATAAAATTGCTCAATTAATAGAATTTGGAATTGGGTGATTAATGGGATATTGAATTGATTTATTAATGGGAATTATGAGATGGTTGAATTAACCTTAATAGTTTAATGGATTTATGATTAAATGTTGATAAATGTTTTAATGGTGAATTGTTCCTATTATTTCATGTGATTAAAGTGAAGAAATGTGATTAAATTGATAATTGAAATGAGACACTTTAATGAGAATGTTTTATAATAAGGTTAATGATTCTTAACCTTGATGCATATGAAATTGTGATATATGTGATATTGTGATGTGTGTGATATTTTGATAAATGTTATGACATGTGTGGGAGATGGACTGATGCTTCAAAAGCCCATATGTGATAACAACGGGTTGTGGGATAGGGACTGATGCTTCAAATACCCATGAGGTGCTAGGCATGGAATTCTAGGCCTAAAATGTTTATATTGGATTATTGTTACAAGTATCCATGATATGAAATTAAAATTAAATGGTTAATGGAATCCCATTTTATAGTGAATTGGGATTCCTTAAGTGATATGGTTCAGACTCCGGAACAGACCAAAGCTGATATTAATGGTTTGGGTGTCATCATGAACTTGGATAATTTATGTGGTTAACTAAAGAATAATGAAATGTGATAACTATTTACTTTTTTGTACTTTATTATTTATACAATTACATACACTGTTATAGACTAGATATTGTTTTAGACATCATTGGTGGTGGTCTACTGAGTTATACTCACACCCTACTTGGGCTTCCTGATCGGTACCTGAATAGGCTTCATGTTTGGAGGAGAGGATAAGGGAATGATCCCTATGTTAGATGGATGAGTTGGGTTGGGGAATGAAATAGGTAACCAAATTTGATTTCATGACCTTGAGGAGTTGTCAGTGTATCTTTATTTTTGGGTTTTTAGACACTTGACACATATATGACATGACATATATACTATTTTGGTTTGGATATTATGTTCTAATTTAGGTATTCTTATGATATTGGCATTGTTCTAGTTATGTTTATTATCATTTAGTTATTGTTTATTTATTTTTGTTGTTGTGCTGCTTTGATAAAGTGGGTATAGTATCCTCATGTTATATATTTTACCCTCACTGCTAATCTAAATCCTCTGGAGCATCAGAAGGTGCACCTGAGGTCATGTATAAAATCAACTTGGGGCACCGACATGTGGCACCTGGGTCAGGATGTTACATGCCCACTACACATTGCCACGACTTTTTCATAGGACTTGATTTTCTCTATCAACATCACTTCTTCTTCCCTCTGCACCCATTAAAGCAACACCTCTTTAATTTTTATAGTCTCCCATGTGTAACCCACCCATCTCCCCCATGTATCATCCAAAAAGGTATATAAATTTATTATATCTCACATGCCCAAAAAACTAAATTTGAAATATCAAAATATTAAAAAAAACAAAAAAAAACATGAGATGCGTGGGTTGAACACATGTCATGACCCTTCCCAATGGGGTCCATGTTGTGACTCCCCAAGCCTTCCTTCAATAGGCTAGGGGATAAAGACTGGAACCGAGTATCCATATCACTAAAATGGGAGGCCTTAGCCTAAGTACTTGTACACACACACACACACAACTCCATGACCATACAATGTTGAAATGTAAAAAAAACTAAACAACTATTCATGCATACATCTAAATCCCACAACTAGAGTATGAAAAAAAGTAATGGAAAGTAAAAAAGTCCAAATACCAGCCCACCACAAAGAGTTTGAAAAAAATCCAACATGGAAGTAAAGATAGGGACTATTATCAAGATACCATAGGAACACGCCTAGATCTGTTCGACTCACTAAGCACTGTCCAGTCCTAGTCCCTCTAGGACTATGTCAACAGGTCGATCATTTTCACATGAAACAACACGTGTGGGAAAATCCCCTATAGGGGCAAGTATAACAATACCCAGTAGGACACCCCAAAACATAAAGCATATAACAAAGGAATAATGTTTAGATCTACATAGGTATATTTCTATAGTACATATAAAAATAATATCTAGATATACTCAACAAATACACACGGTCTAAAGGTAATTTCATAATGGTAATGCCAGCCTATAATTCTAGCTCGAAGGTTCCACATAGAACTCATCTAGGAGAACACACTACATGAGTCAGATAGTATTGATAATTTTTGTATGAGAGGTAGTTCTTATTAGATCTCTCTATTAGAAGTATACACTGAGAGTCTAAAGAGATACGATATGTAGAAGATAATAACTCCCAAAGAAATGTGGTATACCAAAAAATTAATCTAGATTAACCCGCTAAGTAGAGGATCGTCTCCCACATAGTGTTGGTCATGATGATATCAAGAACTTTTCCTAGGGTAACAAGATGGTATAGGATCTCACTCTAGGTCTTACGGAAGTATTATAACAACTCTATCCAAGAAGTACCGCTAAATGGATCACCATCCTATGTGTAGGATGCGATTCCATATTAACCCTCAAGTAAAATGATATGGGGAACTTACCCTAATGAAACTTGTCCAAGATACAGAGGAAAAGGGCTCCAATCCAGCTTTGAAAGAGTACATGGTGTGTACTAGGAGTACACGGTGTGTCCCTTAGGCACCAGGTCCTGCCAGTGTAAACAACCCATGACCATGTACGTGTATAGTTAAACAGCATGCCCATGCCCATTTACTTCTTCCCATTTCCAAGTACACAGCTAATACCATGTACATCCAGGCCGGCCATATCCATGTGGGAGTATACAACATGCCCTTGGTTGTGTACTCTTTCCCATGTCTGTGTACCCTTTGAAGTTCAATCTGGTCCATATGGGGAGGGTTACACACTTTGTAACAAGGGTCACACACTGTGTGATTCTTAACTTCATCCTGAAACCCTAGACACCACTAAGAGGGCCCCACATGACGTGTTCCTCCAGAACACATGCCGTGTAACATGAAAATATCTAGAATTTTAGATTTGGAATTGTGTGTCTTATCTACTTCTCCATCCAGCAATCTAGAAACATACCTCATTGGAAAATTGAGAACCACATCCTGATGAGACATTCCATCATTAATCAACAAGTTCCATCCCTTAAATTCCATCCAGGAATAATTCACATGCATTATTATCCATTGCATGCTAAGAACAAGAATTGGGTATCTTGAAACCGTTTGATCTGCTTCTACTTCTATTGTCACACAATCATCATGACATGCTGATCCCAGATCTATGATTTTGAACCATTTCACCAAGAAACGAGTGCACAATGTTTGATTTGTCAGTTTTGATCAAACCATGGACCAAAGGATCACCCATGATGAACAAATAAATGGGTAAGAAAAGAATAATCACAAACACAAGGAACAAAACTTTACCAATGTTCATGTTGGCCTCCATCCATTTCTGTTAGAATGAAAAACAAAGAGATAATAACTCACAAAGAAACTTCCGAAAAAGAATCCCTGCATATAACATATCCTATGAAATGACCAATCTGTGAATCAATTTGTTGGTAGATTGATTCTCATTCATCATAGGAATAAAAAATAGGGAAATAATATAATAAAAAAATGCCCTTCATCAAGATGGATTAATCATTGATAAAGAACGATCCTATGTTGTTTTCATTGGTGAGATCCCTAAATTTTGTTGTACACCAATCACCAATCTACGATCTAGTTGATGTTCGTCTGAGAGAGATCCTCCAATGCTCTCTCCAATGGTTATACAATGGATCTAGGATTATGTGAGTAACCCTAAGGATTTTACATAACTATATAATTATACACGAAAATTAGGTTGTTGCTTTAATGAATGAAATAAAATAATTTATTCAATTTATTTATTTATTTTGCATCCTCGAAGGATTTTCCACAAACTTCATGCACCGAAAAAGGTTATGTCACACCTAAGGTAAAACCCATATTCTAAACTCAATGGTTCCCTCGAATTTCTAATCCAGGTCTCCATTTATATTTATTCCACTTTTTCAGGAAAAATATGTGTGCATACTATTTAATATATTTCAAACATTTATTCTGGGAACACTGGGACTCATAATTTCACGTCGTCTTAGCGCTTGGTCTAAAAAATAATCCATACAGTATCCAAAAATAATACATGGAAAATATGAGTCATTAATTTATCCCCACCTTGTGAATTTATGTTTTGAAAAGACAAAACAAGTGGCTACACAAAGAGATATGGGCAATGAGCATGGATCTGAGCCTCCCTCTCATCGGTAATCTACTTAAGATTCTCTTGCTACCACTAGACACACACTAAAGGAATTTCTCACCCATTAAGGATCCTCTCTTTCCAATCCTCGATCTCTACTGGGTACTCAGCAAAGGTATCTCCATCCTCAATGTTTATCTCACCTAAGTTGATAACGTGCAATGAATCATGCACGTACCTTCTCAACTACAACACGTGGAAGACATCATGTAACTGTTCCAACTTTGGTGGTAGATCTAAGAGATATGCCACCTTTCCAACTCTATTTAGTATCTAGAAAAGGAAAATTAATCTTGAAGATAGCTTGTCTCTCTGGCCAAATCTATGTAATCTACATCTAGATAAAACTCATAGGAACACATGGTCTCTCTCCTTGAATTCCAAAGGACTTCATCATCTATCTTCATAAGACTTCTGACGACTCTATGCAGTCCTTAGCCACTCCTGTATGATTTTTACCTTCTTAGTAGTGGATCACACCAACTTTGGACCCATGAGTGTTGACTCTCCTAGGTCAGTCCAATAAAGTTTTGACCTTCAGAGTCTCCTATACAAGGCCTTGAATGGTACCATACCAATGGTGTGATGGTAGTTATTATTGAATGCAAACTCTACCAGTGGTAGGTGATACTACCAAATATGTCCAAAGTCCAACATTAAATCTCATATCATGTCCTCTATAACTCTAATGGTTTGTTGATTCTAGCCATCAGTTTGGAGATGAAACGCTATGCTCAAGCACAACTTATTCCAAAATGCCTCCTATAATCCTTTTCATAACTGAGATGTCAAGTGAGAATCACGGTCATAAATGATCATCGATGGAACTCCATAGAGTCAGACTATCTACTTCATGTAGAGGTGTCTCAAGATCTCTAATGAACTCTTCTCATGAATAGCTAGGAAGTGGGCTGACTTGGTGAGTCGGTTTACGATCACCCAGATAGCATTGTGTCCCCTAGACGTACATGGTAATCCCATCACAAATTACATGGATATATCATCCCACTTCCACTCTAGAACCTCAAGGGGTTGAGTTAAATATTCTAGAACTTGGTACTTAGCATTTACCTATTGACGAGTAAGTTATCAAGATACAAACTCTACAACTCCCTTCTTTAAACTTGGCCACCAAAACTAACATCAAAGGTCCTGGTACATCTTTTCAACATGTGAATGCACCACCAAAGGAGATGTATGAAACACTATCAGAACCTTCTCCCACAAAGTCACTATTACCATTATTCATCATTTGAAAACAATGACATGCTACCCACCTTCAAAAAATCCATTAGGATCATGTTTAGTGGATATCTAAGTACGTACGGTCTCATAGTTGGTATCCCCAAGATGAGTTTACTCAACTCATTGTAAAAGTAGAGGGGTAAAAACCATTGAATGGAGGTAAGCTTCTCTATATACATCTACAGAGGATGACTACAATGGGTCCAACTATTCTGACACTTCATTCAGAAACTGCGAATAAGATCTCCTACTGAGAGAATTTTCTACCACGTTCCCCTTTATAGGAGTATAAACAATCTCAAAGTCATAATCCTATAGGAACTCTATCCATCACTTACATATCAAGTTGAGATCTTTCTGAGTGAAGATATATTTGAGAATCTTGTGGTCGGAATAAATAATAAACCGCTCACCCGTTAGGTAGTGTCTCCACATCTTTCGTACGAAGACCACCACTGTTAACTCAAGATCATGGGTTGCGTAGTTCATATCATGTGGTATCAAATGACAAGAACCATAGGAAATCATCGCCTTCACCTACATCAGAAAACAAATAATCCTGGTTCCTAATGCATCACAGAACACTATATACTTGTAAAAATCATTTGGAAATATCAAGATGGGAACACTCATCAATATCTACCTCAACTCATGAAAAGCATACTAGAACCTCTCTATCTACATGAAAAACTACCCCTTTTGAGTCAAATATGTCATGGGTGCTAATATATTGGAGAATTCAAGTATTAATATCCTATAATATCCTACCAACCCAAGGAATATCCACACCCCATTATGATTTTGGGTGGATCCCAAGATAACAAAACCTCAACCTTCACCGAGTCTACTAACATGCCATCCACTAAGATAAAATGTCCTAATAATTGGACCTCCTGTATCCAGAACTGGAACTTCGAGAGCTTCCTGTACTGCTGTTTCTCTCAGAGTATTTCCAGAACCATCCTAAAGTGTCTTGTGTGCTCCTCCTAGGATGTTGAGTACATAAGGATATCATCGATGAAGACTACCATGAACCGATCTAAGAAGGGATGAAAGATCCGGTTCATGAGTCTCATGAACATTGCTAGGGAATTCTTCATACCAAATGGAATCACCAAGTACTCATAGTGACCGTAGATACTTTTAAATTTTGTATTTGGTATATCTTCATCCCATACTTGAAACTGGTGATAACCTGATCTGAGGTCAACCTTTGAGAACCATCATGCCCCTCTCAACTGATCAAAGAGGTCATCAATCCCCAGCAGTGGATACTTGTTCTTAGAGGTCACCTAATTCAAGTGTCGGTAGTCCACACATAACTTCAATCTCCCCTACACCTTCTTGGAAAACAAAACTAGGGCTGACTAGGGTGAAACATTAGGTCTAATAAATCTCTTCCTCTGTAGGTTCTCCAACTACACCCTCAACTCATGAAGCTCTATGGGATCCATCCGATATGTTTTTGTAGATATCAGGGTTTTCTCAGGGTGTAGAATAATGTAGAAGTCTATCTCTTAGTGAGGAGGTAATCTTAAAACTTCTTCAGGAAAGACATAATCATTCCCTTCCACCACTGTAGGTATCTGGAAACTCATAACATCCGATGAACTAAGGGTTATGATAGCTAACTAATGAGTAATTGTCTTCACCCTCATATGCATGAGTTCATCCTATGCTACTTGGGTTTTCTTTTCACCCACAAAGGAAAACCTAGTCCCATCACTATAGACACACCACGTCCTATTTCTTCTTGGCATGAACTGTAGATAACTAGTCCATACCTAAGATAACGTCATAAGGCCTCATTGCTGCTGCAAAAAAATCATAACAGAAACTATCACCTCCAAGATCTAGGTCACATTATTGGTACAAGTGATTGATCACCGAGTCATCTCAAGTAGAAGTATCTAATCACAAGGGTTGAGTTAAGAGCTCAACCATAATCTCTAAGTCTCAAACTAGATAGGTGGAAATAATGAAATGACTAGAACCTATTTATATAAGTACTAAAAATAAGATAGAAAAGACACATATCATACCTCGAATCATCATCAGATCCTATGGTTCATAAGTCTCAATCACCTATAGCTACCCTCACCCCTGTCCTATAGCTCCCTAAGCCTAGTGTGGACCACTTGGGGTAGTTGTGGTAATAAGTCGAAGCACCCACCACCTACAAATGAAATATAAGATCCTATGCAACATCTGATGCCCTACATACCTGTCTTATATTGTCTTTGTCTCTACCATAGTGATCCATATACTATCTACCTGTCAACCATATAATGGGTCAGACAATCCCTTTTGAGATGTCCCCTTTTGTCACATGAGTAGCACCGCCTCTCCATGGGATGACTGGACCCAACCTGTGAACCCTAAACCATAGACCCTCTATCCTAGGACCTCCTCCTAAAATATATCACACATCCAGGTCTCTAAGACCGATGTCGATTCCCTGCTACTAAATTCCCTTCTCCTACTTTCCCACTACTGACAACCACCGCCTGTGTCTGCTCATTTAAGAAACTCTCAACCACCAAAGCTTGCTCTAGCACGCCAACATAAGTAGGAATGAAAAAGGTATAATTATAGATCAAATGTATCTAAGTTTTCCTCAATAAAAGGTATGATTACAAAATAACTGATCTTGAACCATATCCATCGAGTACCTGGAAAGTTTTTTGAATCTTGATGGATACTCAGTTGTTGTCATGCTGACCTACTGAAGCTACAGAAGATCATGTATATATACATCCCTCAAAATTGTTCGAGATAAATCCTTTATGAAAAGGTGATCAAACTCTGATCATGAAATAATCACCTAATCATAAGACTCAGTCACTAAACCCCACCATCATCCCACTGATCCATAGAGAAGGCTCGCCACCAAGACCACAATCTGATCTGCTAGTGTCCTGACCAGTCAGAAAACTCATGTCACTGCCTCAAGCCAGTCCTCAATAGCCTATGGGTTAGGCTCGGATCGAAACCTGAGGGGTCTATGTCATTGAAACTTGTGAAGTGCGCTCATATATCGCACCTCATCCACTGGTACTGTGGGTTCCATCTACTGCTCAACAGGTAGTGGTACAATTGGTGCACCACCTTGAGGTAACACATTTGGAAATGGTACATGTATCAATGCCTCATCACTAATAGGATCATCCTAGTGATCCTAATGTTGAATCCAAGCTAACATATGTCAGAGAGGAATTCTAAAATATACAATTTTTACCACGATCAATGAGTATATATGGAGAGATTACTCAAGAAGGACATAGAAACCATAAAACATTTTTTTATGATGCATGTGCCATTGTTTTCCCTAAAATTAGTATTCTCATGTACTAAGTAAAAAAGGCAGGTGATCAATGTCTTGGTATATGAATATGTTGGCCGCTACACCAATATTAGGATCCTTGGTCTGAAATCCTAACTCGAAACACTTAACACTATTGCCCCCAAAAAATCTCACACACTCTAGTTCTAATGTAGAACTGAATCCTTTGATACCATTCTGTCAAGACCCATCCCAATGGGGTCCGTTCCACAAATCTACAAGACCACCTTCAATAGGACAGGGGCTGGAAACTAATTTTGAGTAGGTATATCATTAACATGAGAGGCCTTATCCTAAGTACCTGTACACACACACACACACACACACACACACAGACACACACACACACACACACACACCTCCAATCCCATACAACGATGAAATGTAAAAGCAATTGAATAACCATTCAGTCATACATCTAAATCCCACAACCAAAGTACAAAAAGAAGTAATGGAAAGTAAATAGGGCCAAATACAATCCCACCACAAAGATTCTAAAAACAAGTCTAACCTAAAAGTAAAGATGGGAACTACTGTCATGATACCACATGAGCACACCTCAGTTTGTCCGGCTCACTAAGCACTACCTGGTCATGATCCCTCTGGGATTATGATTATCCACTGAATGAGTATAATATTCATTGTTAATATATATAATATTCATCTGATTCATTATTCATAAACACCATTTTAGTGCATTTTACACATTGAACATCATTTCACACTATGATTGTCAGTCCTTCTTAAAATGCACTATTACATGGTACATTTTTTAACACCATATAAAATACTAAATGATATTGATTTTATTTTAATATTTAATTTTCCAGTTTCTCATTACATTGGGAATAATTCATACTTTTTTAGTACTTTAAGATTCACATTGGAAGACCACCAAAGTAGGCCTTGAACTAACAGCATTATGGTCGAAGTGATCTGGACAACAACCCAATAAAACTACTGTATAGACCATGATCCAAGACCAATAATTATGAAAATTGAACTGGTGATAGAGGAAATCAAGGGGAAAAGTTAATACAATAGTTATAAGAGATAATTATGATGTTTTAATGGAGTTATAGGTGGCCCAAGTTGAATATAAAATTCTGGTCCAGATTTTGCGGCCCAGAAAAACATTCCACCCTTTCAATCATATCACGAAAACCAAAATTTAATTTGAGCTAAAATCTTACAGTATGTTAGGAGACATATAGGAATCCATTTTATTATTCAATGGACCACTACAATTCATCCATATGGAAGGTAATTTTTGTGCCTTTTTTCGGTGGATGCAAGCTGGCTGCCACTTCAGGTCAAGGATGAAGAACTCCACTCTCCCTTACTTTTATCCACCCTAGGCCTACCATACTCAAGTGGGATGCTTTTTAATATTGGGAGTTCGACCAAAGGATTCAAAAAATCCTATTTATGTTAGTTTTAGTGAATTATTTGAGCATTCATTTTTCTATTTTCAAGTGTAATGTTATGCTGCCATTTTGTATTGTCATGTTTGTGCTTTCACATGTAAGTTGTTCTAATTCACCTTAGTTTCTTTATAAAAAATCTTATTATTCTCATTTTATGGTATTTTTCATGTCATTTTGATACCGTTGTCTCATGGTGTGAACTTGTTCACACCAAAACCTATGAAATTCTTCACACAACGATGGAGTGATCTTTATTTCACTTTGTTTATTCCTTCTTTAATTCTTCCCTCATGAGTATACTACCCACTTCCATTGATAGAATAGAATTGATGGAGGGATAACCCACTTATGGGTTGATCCAAGTGAGTATAAAGGGGATGGATTGGATTTTATTTCTAAATTGATTAATGTATAATCACTTATTTAATTGATAATTTTGTTTGGTGATCTTTAAACTCCTTCATCTGTATTTAATATAAGGTCACACACTTCAAGTGATAATATGAACCTTTACCTTGGAGTGCTCAAAACATTGATCCTCCAAGTGTATAAGTGACTAGTATTAGGGTGTGTAGGTATTAAACCAATAAGTGATGATGTTGTTTGATATTCTTAAATGAACCCATCTCAAATATAAGAAATTGAAATAGTTGAAAAAATAATGCATCCAATCCACCCCAAGTAATAACCTAAGATCAAATCATTATTTTAAATTGAATTCACTTAAGTATATTAATTTTCACTTAAACCATCTTAAAATAAACCCAAGTTTTCCACTTCATAGCCAAAAATCAATCTCTTTAGATTTTGTGTCTATAGTTTCTTCTTAGGTCTCTGAGGATTTGACAACCCAAGATACACTACAGGTGACCGCTTAACCCTTAGAACTTGGGTAAATTTGGGAGAGACCAAATTTTGGCACTGTTTCCAGGGACCAAGTAAGTTCCTTATACAAAAAACCCTCTTTCATCACCCCCATTCTTCTATTCTCACCCAAATTATCTTATCTTTTCCCTTTCTCACTTTTTTCTTTTGGTGCATGTCCACCTACACCCACGATAACTCGAAAAGATTTAGTTAGGGTGGAAATTCCTAGGATAAGGGAGTTAAGTACACCAAAGGAATTTTTTCCTTTAGATCCTAATATCCCAAATACTCCAGAGTCAAAAATCGAGTTCATTTCAATGAAAGGTCTTCATAGAAACCAACTCATAAACCCATGTGGGAACTAAAATGGAAACCCAAACCAAGAAGCTCCAAACATAGGGAATGTAGTCAATCAAACCATGAATGAATACCTCACTCCAGCTTAGACTAATGACCACTCATGCATTAGACACAATTCCCTATAATATTACAACTACATCTTTAAACCCCATGTCCTAAACTACCTTCCCACATTCCATGGAATGGAGTCCAAGATGCCCTACCTTTATGTTAAGGATTTCAATGACATTATAGAAACCATGTGTCCCCCACATCAACTAGAATCAGCTAAGATTAGGCTCTATACTATTTATTTAAAGTATCAAGCTAAAAAATGGATAAACAATTTGAGACCATCATCCATCAACTCTTGGGACCAATTATAAAGATAATTCTACAAAAAATACTTTCCCCACAATAAAACAATTGCACTTAAAAGAGCATCCAAAACTTTTTTTGAAAAAGAGGGAGAGCTATTCTATGAAACATGGGAGAGTTTCAAAGAAACCCTAAACATGGGTCCACACCATGGTTTTTCTATTCCTGAATAGCTGAGAATTTTCTATAAAGGTTTGGGCTCGGGGAATAAACAATTCATTGACATGATGTGTAATGAGACCTTTAAAACAAAATCCCCAAATAATGATTACAAGTATCTAGAAATCCTTTCTGAACAAACACAAACATGGGGAATATCACATTATTATGAAAAGCCACAAAGAACTACATGAATGCATACTGTAAGAACTCGGAGCTTCGGTTTCATGTACGGATCTCTTTTACGGTCTTTTTAAGGAAAAATGGAGAATCTGGAAATTTTCAGAGTACACGCCATGTACTCCTCATCCACTCGAAGTCGTGTGTTGGCCGAGACCGGGCCACACACACGGTGTGTTGGGGTGACGTGGAGGCCGATTTTGGCGGAGTACGGAAAAACCCACTACACGTCGTGTACTTTAAGAGTACACACTGTGTACTTTTTTTTATTTCATTAATCAACCCGGGGTCGCACCTAATGACGAGAAACATCTTATTCTCCACCTAATTCCGTCCAGAATGTACGAGGAGTCCGTTTCTTCTCCGAGCCACTGATCCTTCACCGGTTGTCCGAATCAAACTCCGTCGGTTGCAGAAGAATTGCAGCGATGAGTTCTTGGTTCTTCTTTATCCTCATTTCCTGATTCTTCCTCTCGTGTAAGTTATCTGAGGTTGAACATTTTAGATGTTTTTGAAAATCTAATCCATTCTAGGACGATTCATGGGCTGAGGTTCAATTATATAGATCTATGAGGATCGAGGTAGGTGGTTTGTTTCCCTACGTTGAAGTTCTTTGAGTTTTGGTTGCAAAAGTGTCGGATACCCATGTATTGGTTATCCTGGGTTTAGGATTTTGATCCTATTGTTTATCTACCTAGATTTCTTGTTATCTTATTAAGAATTTCTGATAATTTATGCTTGGTTTCATGTTTTAGGATCACCCCATGGGTATTTTCCTCCCCTGTTTGGTTGTTTATCACTTTTTGGCACCATTGCCTGTGAGGCAACCCCATTGAAATTGTTAGTTTACTTGTTATCACTGATTTCATGTGTTTCCTACTGTTGGAATGCTTTTTAAGTATGGTAGCTATTATCCAAGTAGTTGTTTAACTTACTTAGGACTGCTAACAGTCAATTACGCACTACTGTACTGCTCAGGGCTGTGAGAACCTGGTGCGGGAGATCAAAGAGGGAATAGATGATTAAGTGCTTCCCTAGAGGGTTTGTTGGTTTTAGTTTCGTACGTAGGACCTATAGGAATATGACTTTGTGCTTCCCAAGAGTGTTCTTAGTTTATCCACGCATCAAGACCACAAGAGGAATTAGACGTAAGTGCTTCCTCAGAGAGTTTGTAGCTATCGTTGCAAGACCATAGGGGAATTGATGTAAGAGCTTCCCAGAGTGTCTATGCCTTGTTTGATTACTGGACTATAGGGGTCTTCTAGTTTAAGCCACCCATAGAGTCAGTGCAAATTTTGATGGTTGGTTGTGACGAGTCCACCAAGCCAAAGAAAAAGCTTGGGTTTTGTACTGCTTATGTTAGGTAGTCTTTTTAGATACCTGTTGTGTTACTTGCTTAACTTGGAATAGAAAACTTTGATGGTTTTCCCTGGTTGTACAATTAAATGAATGTGAATGGTAATTGGTAGAATTGTTTACTGCATTTATTTACCTTTACTTTTTCTATATCACTCACTAACAGTAGGGAACAAATCTTGTGGTGGTTGCCTACTGGGATTAGTCTCACACCCTGTTTGGGTCCTGCTTCTCAGACCAAACAGATTATATGGTTGCAAGTATAGGTAGGGATTGTGGCCCTTCCACCTCAGGTACTTGATTGCTGGTCGGAGCTGGAGAGCATGGGACCGGGCCTTGGCCCGTGATACTGCTGGAGTTGCTGTTTACATTTAGTACTTTGGTTTCATTTGTATTTCAGCACGTTGTTTTGCTTACGACTTTCCATAGATACATGTACCATTCTGCATCATTATTATATCAGACATTTCTTTTACTTTCAGTTCAGTTGTTTCATGGTATTTACTGCTTCCGCTATTTTTTATGCTTATTCTTCCGCTGCATACTTTACCAAATGAGGGCATAGTTTCTCCACTGACTCACCAAGGCCCTCGCTGCTAGTAGGAAGCCTCTGGAGTTTGGGAAAACGCGCTTGAGTTCATGTGGAGAACCGAGTACGGGGCACTAGTTATGCGGCTCCGAACTCAAGTCATTACAAAGTGGTATCAGAGGAGTTTTCTTTCTTTATTATTGCTTACTGTTTTGTGACAATAGCCAGGTATAAGAAGAAATGGGTAGTTAGTACTTAACTATGCCCAGGAGTAATTAACCTGTGTACAGGGAAAAACTATATTACCTCATAATTGCAATTTTCAGTTTTTGCAAGTGTTACAGTTTATTATATTTCACCGTTGGGTGATGAACATATTTTGTGTTGTTACAGTTTATATGATTACGGTTCTATTTGGTTTCAAACTGATGAGATGAGGGTGTACCATATCATGCATCATATAGGAACTAGGTTGAAAATCACTTGTCATGCATTTTACCATGCCATCTAGGGTGCATTAGAATTACATGTTGTTGTGATAGATGTCGTGATAGATTATGCATGCCGTTGTGGTAGTTGCTGTGATATAAATACTTGTTGCGCTAATAGAGTATTACTTCTTTTACAGCCTGTTTAGCATGGACGCCAAGCTCTGGTCTTAGAGGTGTTATGGGCCCTCGAGGATCAGAATTTGGCGGATCATTGTTTGTTATGCTGTTTACTTGTTGTATGCATTATTATGATGCCAAGCTTTGATTCGCGGGGAGTATGGGCCCCCGTGGATCAGAATTTGGCACATAGATGTTGTTTCTTTCAGTGTTTCTGGTGTTCAGAGCAGTTTCTGAGATACTTCCCGGAAAAACCCAGAATACACGGCATGTACTTTATTCATAAACACCGTGTAGTTTTTAAACCGTGTTACTATCTATGTAAACAAAAACACGGGGTGTCAGAAAATCTTCGGGGACACACCGTGTACCATAAGTACACGCCATGTAGTAGTCAACCGTGTACCCGGCCGTTTCACTAACAACACGGGTTGGGGAAACTCAGGTAGTACACGTCGTGTGTTATAAGAACACACTGTGTAGGTTTCTTCTGGGTACCCGGTCTTGTCACGAACAACACGGGTTAGTGTTATCCATCCTTATACATGCCGTGGTTGTTTGGAACACGCCGTGTAGGGGTCATCCGTGTAGTCGGCCGTGTAACCTGCTACACGGTCCGCTGAAGCCTGGCTTGTACACGCCGTGTCCTTAGTGCACACGCCGTGTAGTTTAGAATTTGGAGGACTGTGTAGGTTAGCCGTGCAAAGAGACTCAGGCAGGGGAGTGGAGTCCAAGTACATGCCGTGTTTTTGAACAACACGCTGTGTAGTCTGGAATGTTACATGACCAATGGTGGGAGAATTGCACGCCATGTAAATGGCTTGAACAAACACGCCGTGCAGTTTAAATACACACCGTGTAGTTCAGTTTTTCAAATTTAAGTGTTTCTCTCTCCTGTTCCCGTTTTGTACTCTTGTGTTTTCTGTTCTTGTTAATCCTAAATCTGGAGTGTGATTTTGACCTTTTAGGGTTATTCCACCAAGACGTCCTTCCGTTGCATGCCAGGAACCAGGCAGTGACCGTACGCCTGATACGGCAGAACAGGGACTACCAGTAGTTCAGCCGATTGTTCCGGATATGGCACATACAGTGATTCTAGGTACTGGTGCAGATGCTCAATTCAGAGAGGATTTCATGAGGTTCATTCATACCTTCCAAGGAGCTCATCATCCTGCCCTGTCTATGGAAGAGCTGACGCGAGTCTTCCAACAGTAGCATCCTCCCACTTTCACAGGGGATGGAGGACCTCAGGTTACAGATTCATGGCTAGAAACCATGCTTTCCATCTTCGAGCATCTAGAGACACCCCAGACAGACGGGTGAAGCTCGCGACTTACATACTGTGAGATTCTTCCAAGAGATGGTGGGATTTAGTCTCACAGGTAGGGCGCCAACGGACTATGGCTTGGGACGAATTCCAGCGTACGTTCTACGACTACTTCTATCCAGCGATGCTGAGGGCCGACAGGTCCAGAGAGTTCATGAACCTACAGCAGGTTACTCTTTCGGTTATGGAGTATTCCTCCCGCTTCACTGAGTTACAGTGTTTCGCTCCCGTTCTGGGAAATGACGATCTGTTTTTTGCGAGGAAGTTTGAGGAAGGCCTCAAACCAGAGATCAGATCACAAGTGAACGTTTTCCAGTTGACTTCTATTACTATGATAGTCAACCAGGCGTTGATCACTGAAAGAAATCTAAGGGAGACTGGAGCTATTGACCAGGGCGGTTCAGCATCCAAGGCTGATTCATTTCATACTGACAGCAGGAAGCGCCACCGAGAGTCTACTCGAGGTGACTCGAGGAAGCGAGGTATATCTTCTGGTAGATGAGATCTTCCTTATAGAAACCAGGTGGTGTGATATAAGTGCGTAAAGAGAGGTCATAAGAATCCCCAGTGCCTGAGAGATCCAGTGGTGTGTCGAGCTTGTAGCAAGATGGGTCATATGCATCGTTTTTGCAGGGTTCTTCTTCCAGCGGCTAGTGAAGGAGGATCTATTTCTACCCCTCGTTCAGGAGCAGGATTACCAGTCCCGCAGAAGACTGGGGGATGGATTTCTTTAGGTCGTTCAGGCCAGGGTAGAGGTCGCGGATGCGGTGGTCTGGCTCAAGGGGGGTCAGCTCAGGGATATCAGGCTACTACACAGGGCCGCGGTACTAGCCAGACGTTTGCAGTAGAGCAGATTCATCGGGAGCAGGATCCTGGACCTTCTACAGTTCGAGGTATGATCCTAGTAGCCTTAGTTTTATCTTCTGCACTTTTTGATACCATAGATTCTCATAGATTTATTTCTGTGCACACTGTAGAGAGCCTTAGACTCACTGTCTTTACTTCTGAGGAAACCTTGGCACTAGACACTCCTTTGGGACATAGAACTTCTAATGTGCGTCAGTACAAGGAGTGCCCCCTTGAGGTTGGTGGGTGTCACTTCATGTGGGATCTTTATGTCCTAGAGATAACAGGTTATGATTTCATTATCGGAATAGACTGGCTAGTTACTTTTCAGGCCTTTGTCGACTGTTATCGCCGCAGGGTGAGTTTCACGTCACCGGAGGGTGGGTCTTTTTTTCACAAGGGCGAATGGGATGTCCAGGAAAGCAGATCTGGACCAGAGAATCATGGGTTGGGAAGAGTTACGGTCCAGATTTCTAGGTTATATCTGGATGATCAGGGGACCTCTCAGATGGATTTTCCTCCAGTGGTTGATCGCTTTCCAGATGTCTTTCCAGAAGACTTTTCAGGTTTGCCTTTGGAGTGTGAGGTAGATTTCTCGATTGAGCTTGTGTCAGGAGCCGCACCGGTATCCATACCTCCTTATAGGATGGCTAAGCCTCAGTTGCAAGAGCTCAAGAAGAAGTTGGAGGAGTTGCAGTCTAAGGGTTTCATTCGACCCAGTACTTCCCCTTGGGATTCACTTGTGTTGTTTGCGAAGAAGGCGGATGGTACCTTATGGCTTTGCATGGATTATCGGAAGTTGAACCAGTTGATGGTCAAGAACCGATATCCCTTGTCAAGTATTGATGATATTTTTTATCAGCTTTGAGGAGCCAGGGTGTTCTCGAAGATCAACTTGAGATCTGGCTATCATCAGCTACGCGTTAGGCCTTCAGATATACCTCTGATAGCCTTCAGGAGAAGGTATGGCCTCTACGAGTATACGGTTATGCCGTTCGGCCTTACGAACGTGCCGGAATTTTTCATGGAACAGATGAACCGAGTGTTCCATCCTTATTTGGATTCCTTCGTCATGGTCTTCGTGGACGATATCTTGGTGTACTCTCACACTCGACACGACCATGCAACCCATCTTGAGATCGTTTTGAGTACACTGAGGGAGAATAGGCTTTATGTTAAACTCTCAAAGTGCCACTTTTGGATGGATGAGATTCACTTCCTGGGCCATGTCATCTTAGAGACAGGAGTATCAGTAGACCCAGAGAAGGTGAGAGCAGTAGTTACCTGGGAGCAGCCGAAGAACGTCTTC
Organism: Viscum album; assembly: GCA_963277665.1. Classification (NCBI taxonomy): domain Eukaryota; kingdom Viridiplantae; phylum Streptophyta; class Magnoliopsida; order Santalales; family Viscaceae; genus Viscum; species Viscum album. The sequence goes on from OY728151.1 coordinate 2,000,425,989, forward strand.
GAGGTACGGAGCTTCTTGGGGCTGGCTGGTTACTACAGGTGTTTTATACAGGACTTATCACGCTTATCAGCGTCATTGATGGGCTTGACTAAGAAGGGTGTGAATTACGTTTGGACAGAAGCTTGCGACTCAGCCTTCTAGGAGATGAAGGGGAGATTGACTTCAGCACTGATTCTAGTTCTGCCAGAGCTGGGCAAGAGTTATACAGTTTTCTATGAAGCATCTGGCATCGGGCTTGGAGCAGTGATTATGCAGGAAGATCGTGTTGTCGCGTACGGATCTCAGCAGTTGAGGCCACATGAGAAGAACTATCCTACGTACGACCTGTAGTTGGCTGCTGTTGTTTATGCTTTGCGTTGTTGGAGGCACTATCTCATGGGATATCATTTCGTGGTATATACTGACCATAAGAGCCTCAAATATATCTTTACACAGCGTGACTTGAATATGATATAGCGGAGGTGGGTCGAGTACCTTCAGTATTTCGACTTCGAGCTTGCTTATACACTTGGGAAAGGCAATATTGTGGCAGACGCACTCAGTAGGAGGACTCAATTGTAGGCAGTTTAGGAGGCCAGCAATGAGTGGAAGCTCATGGCTCTATTCTCTGAGATGCATCTAGAGGTGCACGACAGACAGGGTCAGACGGTTCTTTCTTCTGTAGCTGTTACCTCTACCCTTTTTGATCGAGTTCGAATGAGGCAGCTATCAGACCCTGAAGGCCTAGTCCTATGGGAGGGTGTGTCAGATGGAGACCCTACTCCAGGGTGGATAGTGGTAGATGATGAGGTGCTACATTTTCATGGTCGCGTATGGGTTTCAGCAGACATATGTGAGGAGCTGATGCGGGAGTTTCATGCTTCATCTTGGGCAGTTCATCATGGTGTCACCAAAATGTACCGAGACTTGCACCGTTAGTATTGGTGTCTAGGTATAAAGAAGGATGTGGATGGTTTTGTCATGCGGTGTTCCACCTGTCAGCAGGTGAAGACAGAGCATTAGAGATCAGAAGGGCTTTTGCAGCAGTTATCCATTCTTGAGTTGAAATGGAATGATGTCGCGATAGACTTCGTGATAGGTTTACCGAGATCGCCTCGAGGAAATGATACGGTTTGGGTTGTGGTGGACAGGCTCACAAAGGTTTCACGCTTCTTGCCGATCAAGGAGACCTTCAGTGTTGATGAGCTGGGACGGTTGTACATCTGAGAGATTGTACATCTGCATGGAGTTCCACGCTCCATTGTTTCAGATAGGGATGCACGCTTTACTTAGCACTTCTGGTAGGGACTATAGAGGGAGTTGGGTACAAAGGTACTTTTGAGTACAACATAGCATCCCCAGACTGATGGTCAGTCCGATCGTACGATTCGGGTGCTTGAGGATATGCTCCAATATTGCATTCTAGACTTTGGCAGTTCTTGGGAGAAGCATATTCCTCTGGTGGAGTTCGCCTACAACAATAGTTTTCAGGTGACTATTCAGATGGCACCTTATGAGGCTTTGTATGGTAGGCCATGCTGATCACCTTTATGCTGGCTAGAGGCAGGAGAGGCAGCTTTGTTGGGACCTCGTCTTGTTCAGGAGACCTCAGAATAGATAGAGTTGATTCGGAAGAGGATGACAACAGCACAGTCTTGACAGAAGTCTTATGCGGATCAGCAGAGACGACCTATGGAGTTTGAGGTCGGGGATCAGGTTTTCCTTCATGTCGCACCGAGGTTGTGACACAAGAGGATTCAGAGACAGGGTAATATTTCACCGAGATACGTCGGGCCGTTTGAGGTTCTGGAGAGAGTCGGGCTGGTTTCTTACAGGTTGCAGTTACCTCAGAGATACCAGGTTATGCACGACGTCTTTCATGTTTCTCAGCTTCGACGGTATTTCTTAGACCCATCTCATGTTTTTCAACCCGAGGAGGTTGAGTTAGAGCAGGATGCATCTTTCGAGGAGCATCCTATCAGGATTGTTGATCGTAGTGCAAAAGTACTTCGTGGCCAGTTTGTTCCTCTGGTACGGGTGCTATGGCATCACGGCCGTATACAGGACGAGACTTGGGAGAGGGAGCCTGATATACGATCACAGTAGCCAGAGTTGTTCGATGTTTCTTCCTCTATTCCTTGCTAGGGAAATTCGGGGACGAATTTCTTTAAGCGGGGAAGTTTTTAAGAACCCGGAGCTTCGGTTTCAGGTACAGATCTCTTTTACGGGCTTTTAAAAGAAAAATGGAGAATCTGGAAATTTTCAGAGTACACGCCGTGTACTTTATGAGTACACGTTGTGTACTTTATGAGTACATGCCGTGTACTCCTCGGCCACTCGAAGTCGTGTGTTGGCTGAGACCGGGCCACACACACGGTGTTTAGGGGTGACGTGGAGGCTGATTTTGGTGGAGTACGGAAAAACCCACTACACGCCGTGTACTTTAAGAGTACATGCCGTGTAATTTTTTTTTATTTCATTAATCGACCCAGGGTCGCACCTAATGACGGGAAACATCTTCTTCTCCACCTAATTCCATCCAGAACATACGAGGAGTCCATTTCTTCTCTGAGCCACTGATCTTTCACCGTTTGTCTGAATCAAACTCCGTCGGTTGCAGAAGAATCACAGCGGTGAGTTCTTGGTTCTTCTTTAGCCTCGTTTCTTGATTCTTCCTCTCGTGTAAGTTATCTGAGGTTGAACGTTTTAGATGTTTTTGCAGATCTACTCCATTCTAGGATGATTCACGGGCCGAGGTTCAAGTATATCGATCTCCGAGGATCGAGGTAGGTGGTTTGTTTCCCTACGTTGAAGTTCTTTTATTTTTTGTTTCAAAAGTGTCGGATACCCATGTATCGGGTATCCCGAGTTTAGGATTTTGATCCTATTGTTTATCTACCTAGATTTATTGTTAGATTATGATGAATTTCTGCTAATTTATTCTTGGTTTCATGTTTGAGGATCACCCCATGGGTGTTTTCCTCCCCTGTTTGGCTGTTTATCGCCGTTTGGCACCGTTGCCTATGAGGCAACCCCATTGCAATTGTTAGTTTACTTGTTATCACTTATTGCATGTGTTGTCTACTGTTGTAATGCTTTTGAATTATGGTAGCTATTATCCAAGTAGTTGTTTAACTTACTTAGGACTACTAACAGTCGATTACGCACGACTGGACTGCTCAGGGCTGTGAGAACCTGGTGTGGGAGATCAAAGAGGGAATAGACGATTAAGTGCTTCCCTATAGGGTCTGTTGGTTTTAGTTTCGTATGCATGACCTATGGGAATAGAACTTTGTGCTTCCCAAGAGTGTTCTTAGTTTACCCACACATCGAGACCATAGGAGGAATTAGACGTAAGTGCTTCCTCATAGAGTCTGTAGCTATCGTTGCAAGACCATAGGGGAATTGACGTAAGAGATTCCCAGAGTGTCTGTGCCTTGTTTGATTACTGGACTATAGGGGTCTGCTAGTTTAAGCCACCCAGAGAGTCAGTGCGAATTTTGATGGTTGGTTGTGACGAGTCCACCAAGCCAAAGAACAAGCTTGGGTTTTTTACTGCTTGTGTTAGGTAATCTTTTTAGATACCTGTTGTGTTACTTGCTTATCTTGGAATAGAAAACTTTGCTGGTTTTCCCTGGTTGTGAAATTAAATGAATGTGAATGGTAATTGGTATAATTGTTTACTGCATTTATTTACCTTTACTTTTTCTATATCACTCACTGACAGTAGGGCACAAATCTTGTGGTGGTTGCCTACTGGGATTAGTATCACACCCTGTTTGGGTCCTGCTTTTTGGCGCAAATAGATTATATGGTTGTAGGTATAGGTAGGGATTGTGGCCCTTCCACCTCAGGTACTTGATTGCTGGTCGGAGCTGGAGAGCATGGGACCGGGCCTTGGCCCGCGATGCTGCTGGAGTTTCTATTTACATTTAGTACTTTGGTTTCAGTTGTATTTCAGCACGTTTTTTTGCTTACTGCTTTCCATAGATACATGTACCATTCTGCATCATTATTATATCAGACATTTCTTTTACTTTCAGTTTAGTTGTTTCATGATATTTACTGCTTCTTCTATTGTTTTTTCTTATTCTTCCGCTGCATACTTTACCAAATGAGGGAATAGTTTCCCCACTGACTCACCAAGGCCCTCGCTTCTAGTCGGAAGCCTCTGGTGTTTGGGGAAATTCTCTTGAGGTCATGTGAAGAACCGGGTATGGGGCACCAGTTATGCAGCTCCAGACTCAGGTCGTTACACATACACTTAGAGAATTGGAAAGCCTTAGGGCTAAACTCACAACACTCACTATGAAGGTTGAAGATATAGACCTTAGGAAAATCCATGAAATCCAAACTATAGACCTTGTTTTCATAATTTATGACAAACATGACCACAAAAAAGACAGTTGCCCAACCATTCCATCCATCAAGGATGTTATTCTAGTAGGACCACCTGCTGAAGTCAATTCCCTAAACTTCCAAAATCCCCAATACTAAAACACATTCAACCTAAGGTATAATGACCACCCAAGATTCCACTGTAAAGATAACCAACAACCTAGCCAACCATAAGGACCAAAACCCTACCCTACACAAAATTTTCAAAACCATTACCAATTCCAACCAAAACCTGTCCAATACCAACATACTCATATCCAATACCAACAACCCATCTAGAAACCCATCCAGCAACCAAAGTATCATCTTAGGATAATCCAACCAAGACAAGCCCCCTCTTAATCTGTCCCTCTCCCAATCCTTGAACTGTTGTGTAAACAAATAGAGAAAATAAACTCAGAAGTCTCTTTACTTAAACAATAACTTCAAACCATCAAAACTGGAAAGGTACCCATGCCTACACTATCCATTCCACAACAAACATCAAGGGGAGAGTCAAGTTTCACTCAAACAACTCATGAACAAATAAAGGTTGTGACCGTTTTAAGAAGTTAGAAATCAATTGAGAAACCTAAAAAAATAATTCAAAAACCATATGAAGCTTCAAACTCTGATGAAAATTAAAATGAACCACATCATCATTCTGAAAAACTGATGAGAATGTGAAAGAAACAACTCTTCAACAAACAGTCCCACAACCTGCACCATTTCCTCAATACATGATGGGGAAAACCAAGCCTGAATTGAGTAAAACATTGAGGGAAATATTCTCACAAGTCAAGTTGAACATTCCACTCCTCTGTGATATTCAAACCATTCCTGCATACTCAAAATAAATAAATGAACTCTTTACATTTAAAAGGAAATTCTCACATAAGAACCAAGTCCTTATGGCAGAAAATGTTAGCACAACAATCCAAGGAACCCTTCCACCAAAGATGAAAGACCCAGGATTCCCTTAAATCAATGTTGAACTAGGATAGAACAAAGTTGTAAAAGCCTTTTGTGACCTAGGTGCTAGTGTCAATCTCATTCCCTATATTGTGTAATTCCAGTTAGGCCTGGAAGATCTCCAACCCACATCTATCACACTTTAACTTAATGATCATAGAATTAGGGTTCCAAAGGGTGTTTTAAAGTATGTTCCGATAAAAGTAGAAAAATTTATCTACCCTGCTGACTTCATTGTCCTTGGAAACAATCCAAACTTAAGAAATAAGGAACAAACCCCAATCATCCTTGGTCGTCCCTTCATTGCAACAATCAACTCTGTTATCTCAGTCCAAAATGGGAACGTGACCATCACCTTTGTAAACATGAGTCTATACTTTAACATCTATAATGTAAGCTCACAAATAGGGGATGATGAGGATATTCATGAAGTAAACATGATAGGAAGAGTTGATAATGAATCCATATAACATCAAGGAATATTTGAGGAATGTTTAAGTTAGGACAAGATTAATTTCCTTTTTTCACATGAAGGAAGTTTATATCCTTGGCTAGAATCACTTTCAGATTGATCCTATGATGAAATATTAAGACCAATAATCATTGAAATATTTCAGGAAACCACATTCATGTAGACCACTCCAACTTCCTTCCCTAAAACTGATAAAAACAATATAGTAGATGAAACTTCTATACATGGGGAATCAATCCTATCTAAAAATCTAAAAAAATAAATTGATCTTGGGATAATGTCCCAATATTCTACTGAAATTTTGAACCAACCAGATCTTGAATTGAAAGAACTTCCTACTTCACTTAAGTATGCCTTCCTAGGAGAAAATGGAACACATCCTATTGTCATTTCTTCTTATCTTCAAGCCGATCATGATAGGTGATTCTATATATCCTTAGGAGACACAAGAAAGTCATTGGATGGACCATATCTGATATTCATGGGATTATTCGACTTATTGGGACTTATAGGATTATTCTAGAATTTGATTCAAATCCATGTCATCAACCTCAGCGGTGACTCAATCCTAATCTCATGGAAGTAGTGAGAAAAGAACTTCTGAAATTGTTAAAATCTAGTATCATCTATCCCATAACTGGGAGTGAGTGGGTCAGCCCAACCCATGTATTTCCAAAGAAGTATGGAATCATAGTGATAACCAAAGGATGGAGATATTCTTTCAACTAGGGTGAGTAGTGGGTGGAGAGTCTGCATTGACTATAGGAAGCTAAACTCATTTACCAAGGATGACCATTTCCCCTTACCATTCATTGACCAAGTCCTTGAGAGAGTGGACGGTCATGCCTTATATTATTTCTTAGATGGGTACTTGGGGTACAATCAGATTGAGGTCTCCCTAGAGGATCAATGGAAGACTACATTCACCTATCCATTCGGTACCTTTTCCTTCAAACACATTCCCTTTCGGTTATGAAATTCCCCTAGATCCTTTCAGAGGTGCATGATGATAATCTTTTTTAGCATGGTAGTATATTTTCTATAGGTCTTAATGGATGACTTATACATGTTTGGGGATACATTCTAGGGATGTATGAGGAATGTGGAGAGAGTTTTTTCAAGATGTAAAGAAAAGAATCTGGTCCTAAACTGGGAAAAATGTCATTTCATGGTTAAAGAGGTACTATTCCTTGTACATCTAGTCTCAGCTAGGGGTATTGAAGTCAATAAATCCAAGGTTTAAATCATTCTTCACCCTCCATCACCCAAAATAATCAAGGAAGTGAGGTATTTTTTAGGACATAATGGTTTCTATAGAAGATTCATTAGGAACTTCAGTTCAATCGCTCATCCCCTTTGTGGTCTTCTAGTAAAGGATGATCCATTTGGTTGGACAGAAAGTTGTGAGGGTTCATTCTCAACCCTCAAACCATCTCTCACCTCTCCTCCCATAATGAAATCTCCAAATTGGAACCTTCCTTTCAAACTTATGTGTGATGCCAGTGACTTTTCTTTATAAGATATGTTAGGACAACGTTATGATAAAACTACTTATGTAATTTATTATGAAAGAAAATCCTTAAATGATTCCCAAATAAACTACAACACCACTGAGAAGGAGTTTCTTGATTTTGTGTTTTCCTTAGAAAATTTTAGGTCCTACCTCTTAGGATCCCCCATCACTGTGTTCACTGACCATTATTCACTGAAATACATCTTCCAGAAACAAGATGCTGAGGCTATATTGATTAGGTGGGTCCTTCTCTTACAAGATCTTGAACTCACAATCAAGGAAAAAATGGTGTTGAAAATGTTGTAGCTGATCATATCTATAGGGTATAATTTAATGAAAATTTATCTCACCTTTATGTGTCTGATTCATTCCCTGATGAACACCTATACTTTGTGAGTGATTTCCCTTGGTATGCAGACATATCCAACTTCTTAGTTGCAGGAGTCATTCCAAAATTCATTGGACTCAATATAGAAGGAAATTCCTTTATAATGTCAGGAACTTTGTGTTTTATGATTTATACCTCTATAAGTTCTGTCATGACCAAGTCATTAGGAGGTGTGTCCTAGAATCTGAATAAGTGTCCATCCTTAAATTCTGTCATAGTGGGGCATGTGGAGGTCACTTTTCATCAAATAAAACTTCTTATAGGGTTCTTCAGTGTGGTATCTTATGGAGAAACCTCTCAAGGTACTCCTATACATTTTTTCAAAGATTTCCTAGGTTTCAACAAGTAGGATCCATCACAAAAAGGAATCAAATTCCACTCACTCCCATATTAGTGATTGAAATCATTGAATGACAGGGAATCGATTTCATGGGCCCCTTACCAAACTCTAAGGTATATCTGTACATTATTTTTGTTGTAGATTATGTATCAAAATGGGTTTATTCCATTCCTAAAAATCCAATGATCATCAAACTATGATTAGATTTATCAAGGAAAACATCCTCTCTAGATTTGGAATTCCTAGGGATATCATTAGTGATCATGGAACACATTTTTTCAATTGTACATTCTTATAACTCATGGAAAAGTATGGAATTTCTCACAAATTGTTCACTTATTACCACCCACGGACCAATGGTCAAACTAAGTTAGCCAATCGTGAAATCAAACAAATTCTTGAGAAAACTGTCAATCCATCTAGGAAAGAGTGGTTGATCAAACTCTTAGATACTCTTTGGGCCTGTTGAACTGAATTTAAAACCATTTTAGGAATGTCCCCATATAGGTTGGTTTATGGTAAAGCATTCCATTTTCCAATGGAGATTGAACATAAGGTCTTTTGGGAAATTAATAAAATGAATTATGACCTCTCATTGGCTGAAACAAAAAAGGAAATTAGATCTCAATGAACTTGAGGAACTTAGGATGGAGGCTTATGAAAATTCAAGGATCAATAAATATAAAGTACAATCCTAACAATCTCAAAATATTAAAACCAAAAACATTATACCAGATAAACCTATTATTTTTTATAGTTATAAACTTCATTTAAACCCGAGAAAGTTGAGATCCATATGGTTAGGTCCATACATAGTGCATAAGGTGTACCCCCATGGGGCTGTAGAAATTCAAGATCCCACCAATGGTCAAACCTTTAAATTTAATGGTCATAGAGTCAAACAATTCATTGAACCATTCCAAAAACATGAAGTTGATGCTCGAGTATTCAGGCTTCACTTGGTTCCCTAAGGTCTTTGAGCCTGAGAGTCATTAGCAAAGTCTCTCTACATGGGTTGACTCTATTGAGTGCAATTTATATTACCATGAAAAAATTGCAAAAAACAAAAACAAAAACTAAATATATATATATATATAAATTAATAGTAATCTTAATATTGAAATGTGATTCCATCTAGCGCTTTCATCATTTCCCCCTAAATAAAGATGAACCCTCATGTCTATTGTGATACACAACACATTAACATTCTTAATTGATATTGGATGAAATATAGAGATGAATTTGAAAAAAGGAATGGGATTAGTATTGGGATATAACTATGAAACTATCTTGTATTAAAATATTTTAATGGGTTTCATAATTTTTTGGTATAAGGGTTTTTGGTGATCATTTTTTATTAAAATGTTTTTGGAAAATGGAATTCAAATTTCATGTTTTTGAGATATATTTTTCTCAGGACTAGAAAAACTCAAGTTGTTGGGGGGTGATTATCCACTTAATTATTCTAATATTCATTGTTAATATATATAATATTCATGTTCTTCATTATTTATAAACACCATTTTAGTTCATTTTACACTTTGAACATCATTTCACATTATGATTGTAAGTCCTTCTTAAAATGAACTATTACATGGTACATTTTTGAACACCACATAAAATACCCAATGATCTTGATTTTATTTTCATATTTAATTTTCAGGTTACTCATTACATTGGTAAAAATTCTTACTTTTGGAGTACTTGAAGATTCAAATTGGAAGACCACCAAAGTGGGCCTTGAACTAACAACATTCTAGGTGAAGTGAACTGGACAAAATCCCAATAAAACTATTTCAACAACCAATATCCAAGCCCAATAATTTTAAAAATTGAACTTAAGATTCATAAAATAAAGGGGAACATTTTATCCAATAGTTACAAGAGATAATTAGGATATTTTAATGGAGTTCTAGGCGGCCCAAGTTGGAGATAAAATTCTAAGCCATATTCTGCAGCCCAGAAAAACATTTCACCATTTTGATCATATCATGAAAATAAAAATTTAATTTGGGCTAAAATTTTACATACTGTTAGAAGAAATCTAGGGATCCATTTTATTCTTATATGTCCCACTCCAATTCTTCCATCTAGAAGGTCATTTTTGTGCCTCTGTTCGGTGGATGCAAGCTGGATGCCACTTCGGGTCAAGGATAAAGAAGTACACTCTCCCTTAATTTACACCACCCTAGGCCCACCATACTCAAGTGGGATGCTTTTTACTATTGGGAGTTCTACCCAAGACTTCAAAAATTCTTATTTAAGGCAGTGGTGCTGAAGGAGTTGATCATTACTTGTTCTATTTTCAAGTGTAATGTTATACTGCCATTTGGTATTTCCATGTTTATGCTTTCACGTGTAAGTTATTCTAATTCACCTTAATTTATTTATAAAACTTCTTATTCTTCTCATTTTTTGGTATTTTTCATGTCACTTTTATACCATTGTCTCATGGTGTGAACTTTTTCACACCAAAACCAGTTGGGAGTTTTACCCAAGACTTCAAAAATTCTTATTTAAGGTAGTGGTGGTGAAGGAGTTGATCATTACTTGTTATATTTTCAAGTGTAATGTTATGCTGCCATTTGGTATTTCCATGTTTGTGCTTTCACATGTAATTTGTTCTAATTCACCTTAATTTCTTTATAAAACTTCTTATTCTTCTCATTTTTTGGTATTTTTCATGTCACGTTGATACTATTGTCTCATGGTGTGAACTTTTTCACACCAAAACCTGTTAAATTCTTCACACAACGGTGGAGTGATTGTTATTTCACTTTTGTTTATTCCTTCTTCAATTCCACCGTCATGATTCTACTACCCACTTACATTGATATAATAGCATCAATGGAGGGCTAACCCACTTATGGGTTGATCCAAGGGAGTATCAAGGGGATGGATTGGATGTTATTTCTCACTCTATTAATTTATAATCACTTCTTTTAATTTATAATTTTGTTTTAAGATCTTTAAACTTCTTCGTCCTTATTGAATTTAAGGCCACACACTTCAAGTTCTAATATTAACCTTTATCTTGGAGTTCTCTAAATATTGATCATCCAAGTGTATAGGTGACTAGTATTAGGGTGTGTAGGTATTAAACCAATAAGTGATGATGTTGTTTTATATTCTTAAATGAACCCATCTCAAATATAAGAAATTGAAATATTTGAAAAGGGAATGCATTTAATCCACCCCAAGTGATAACTTAGGATCAACTCATTCTTTTAAATTGAATTCACTTAAGTATCTTAGTGTTCACTTAAACCATCTTAAAACAAACCCAAGTTGGCTACTTCATAGCCAAAAACCCATCTCTTTAGATTGTGTGTCTATAGGTTCTTCTTAGGTCTCTGAGGATTAGACAACCCAAGCCACATTGCAAGTGACTGCTTAACCCTTAGAACTTGGGTAAATTTGGGCGAGACCAGACTCTGTCAAAAGGTTGATCATCTACACAAGACATGACACATGAGGGAAAAGCCTGTGTAGGGGTGATTATATCAATACCCAGAAGGACACCCCGAAACCACAAAACATATAAAAAAATAATAACATTAATCTATACACAGATATATATATATCTATAGTAAATATAATAAGAATATACAGATATACTCAACAAAGACACACAATCTCAAGGTAAAGTCACAGCCATAATTTTGGCCTAGGATTCAACTCAAAGGTTCCACATAACACTCGTGTAGGAGAACACACTCCATGAGTCATATATCACTGATGACATTCTTCCGAGAGGTAGTGCTCGTTGGGTATCGCCATTAGAAATATACACTAGGATTCTGAAGAGATATGATACACATATGAGGATCACTCCCAAGTCCATGGGGTATACCAACAACTCAATCTGAATTAACCCTCTAAGTAGAGTATTGTCACTCACGTAGTGTTGGTCAGGATGATACCAAGAACTCCACCTAGGGTAAGAAGATGATAAAGGATCTCACTCTGGGCCTCATAGAAGGATTCCATCAACTCTATCCAAGAGTCCTGTTGAAGGGATCACCATGTAGGATGTGATTCCATACTAACCCATAAATAAAAGTATTTTTGGAACACACCCTAATGAAAATTGTCCAAGATACAGAGGACAAGGGCTCCAAGCCAACTTTGAAGGAGTACACGGTGTATACTAGGAGTACACAGTGTGTCCCTTCAACACTGGGTCATGCCTTTATAAACAACCCATGCTCATGTCTGTGTAGAAGTACACGGCGTGCCCACTCCCATGTACTTATTCCCGTGTCCAAGTACACGACTAAGACCATGTATATATAGGTTGGTCATGTATGTGTGGGAGTAAATAGCATGTCCTTGTCTGTGTACTATACATGCCGATCCATCTCGGGAGGGTCATGCGTTGTGTGATAGTGGTCACATGCCATGTGTTCCGTAACTTTATCCCAAAACCCTAGCCGCCATTGAGAGGGATCCACACAATGTGTTCCTCCAGAACACACGTCGTGTAATACAAAAAACTCCAAAATTCCAGATCTGGAATCGCGCATATTCTCTACTTCTCCAGCCATTGATCTAGAAACACACCTCATTGGAAAATCAAGAACCACATTCCGTCAAGTCATGCCATCATTGATCAACAAGTTCTGGTCCTTCGATTCTGTTCAGGAATCGTTCACATGCATTGTCTGTCATTACATGCCAAGAACACGAATCAAGTATCCCAAAACTATATGATCTGTTGTCACTTCATTCATCGTACAATCATCATGTCGTTCTGAGCCTAGATCTATGATTTTGAACCATTGCGCAAAGAAATGGGTATGGAATGTTTGATTTATTGGTGTTCGTCAAACGACAGACCAAAGGATCACCCACGATGAATGAAGAAATGAGGAAGAAAAGAAAAATCACAAACATGAGGAACAAACCTCTGCCAATGTTCATGTTGGACTTGATCCATTTTCGTTAGAATGATGATGAAGAGATAAACAATTAATCACAAAGAAATTCCCCAAAAAGAATCCCTGGAGATAACCAGTCCCACAAAATAACCAATTCAAAAATCAACCTATTGGTAGGTTTATTTGTGTTTGTTATAGGAATAGAAAATGGGGAAAGAATCCAATAAAAAAACTCTCTACCTCAAGATGGATCGATCGTTGATGAAGAATGATCTTGCATCATTGTCATTGGCGAGATCCTCAAATCTCATTGCACACTGATCGTTGATCTACGATCTGATTGATGTTCGTCTGAGAGAGATCCTCCAACGCTCTCTCCAATGGTTCTCTAAAAAATCCAAGGTTATGTGGATAACCTTGAGGATTTGGTATAACTATATACTTATAGACAAAAATTAGGTCACTGCTTCAATGAATGAAATAAAATTATTTATTTTGTGTCTGTAATGACTTTTCCACAAATTCTCCGCACTGACAAAGGTTATGTCACCCCTAAGGTAAAACCTACATTATGAACTCAATGATGCCCTTATATTTCTGATAAAGACCTCTAGTTATAAGTTATTCCATTTTTTTTATAAAAACTGCACGCACGTTCAATTTAATATATTTAATATATTTCAAACATTTATTCCGGGAACACCAGGCCTCGTAATCACATGTCATCTTAGCGCCTAGTCTCAAAAATAATCCTTACAATATCCAAAAATAATATATGAAAATATGATTCCTTACAACACATCAATCCCCCCTTCAAACCATCAAAGAAGGAGATGAAATCCAACAAACTCAGTTGGATCGTAATCTGGTTGGTACGCAACAATCGTTATCCTCTGCAGAAAATATGGAATCCCTCTTTTTCATCTCTGACGGAAACCTAAAATCCCCCCTACAAAAGAAACCCAAATGCCGAATTCTTCATCATACATGTGTCTACACTGCCAATATTAGAATCAACAATATTTGGCTCCCCCGCAATTATGATTGCCACATAATCTGGAGCACCTACAAGAATTAATTACTCTCTCTACTCAACATTATTAGAGCAGTATGAAACTCTTATCACGTCACCTCAATCTTTGATTTTAATTCCTTATTCACTAGTGATGCTCTATGAAGAAAAAGAATTAGGTGTAAGACCTGAAACACTTGACCTGATCTGCTTCGGCTATCAAACCTTCTTCATTTTTGTTGATTGTCTTTGACTCGTGTGTGATGATCGTCTGTGCCGCAAATCTAACAAAGTCCTCTTCACAATTGAATTCGTCACATCACCGCACGCCTTTACATCTTTCATGTAAAGTGTGTCATTCATTATGTCTTGTGCATAAAACATCAATCCCATGGACAAGGTTCATCTTCCATCGCCAAACAAACTCTTGAATCCATCGGTATCAAGAGAAAAATAAATAACAAATTATGGAGAATACCTAGCACATGTCGTACATTCCTCAACATCAGCGTACAACCTGCATTCATAGTGATACAAACATCACCAACACCAATGACATCAGCAGAATCTCTATTAACTATCTTCAACATACCAAAGTCGGCGTCTTCGTCTGAAGAAAACAATTCCCTCTTCAGTGTAATATGGTACGACGTTGTTGAATCAACCACTCATTCGATGTACAGATCTGACCTGCGACAATCAATGCCAATTGAAAGTAAATCACCCTCACCCTGAATAAAACTTACACCGGTATCATCAGAATTGGTTTCGTGCACATTCTTTTCTTTCTTAAGCTTTTTCAAAGTATAGCAGTTTCTCTGCACATGACCCTCTTTGTCGCAAAAGAAGCACTTGGCCTTTTTTCTTGTTTTCGACCGATCTCTCTGATTACCGTGTCCATCTACCACAGTCGAAATACCACTATTACCTAAAGATTCACCATCATTGGTCTTTCGTCGAGTCTCGTTCATCAACAACGATGAAATCATATCATCCAACTCCAGTGTGTCTTTATCGAACAACAATGTGGTGATGAGGTTATCATATGAATCAAGCAACAAACTCAAAAGAAGCAAAGTTTTATCTTCTTCTTCCATTTCAATAGGTATCACATTACCTTTATCCTTGATCTTGACCACCATTGAAGACAGCTCTGTCAGAAGTTTGGTGAACTCGTTCATATGGTTACCTAAATCTCCATTATCTAGTATTCACAAATGATACAATCATTTTTTTAGATATAAACGATTTGTAAGGGATTTCAATTTATACTTACTTTCGAGTTTCGCTCATATCTCCTCTGAGCCTATCAGATTCATCACTCCCCGAAAATGTATTATCACCCAAATACTTCTGAATCATACTTTTCACCAACTCTCTCATATCCTTCCAATCACCAACACTTATTGTCTCTGGTTTAATTGATTTTTTATTCAATGCATCCACTGTCTTCTCATGGACTAAAATATTTTAACTCGTTGTTTCCATAAAATAAAATCATTTTCCCATTAAACAGTTCAATGTGGGAAAAAATCTCACGGGGTGAATCACCCATATCTAATCATCAAGAAATGTAGATGACCTCCCTTTGATACCAGTTGTTGGGTCGGAAGAAAATCAACTCTAGAATAAAAACTCAGTCACGACAAAATATTGTGTGACAATCGACAATGAAAATAGAGTGCAGAAATAAGGGCAAAAAATAAATAAATGGAAATAGAGATATTTAACGTGAAAAAAACCTCCAATGAAGATGATTAAAAAACCATGGGGCAACTCTGAGAAAATCCACTATGAATCAGAGATTACAAAGAATTCAAGTAGAAGCCCAAACTTGAATTACAAAAATAGTGTAGAAAAACCTGTGTGAACAGTCACACCATGATTTTCTTGTCTTCTCTTTGAAAATCGTTTGTGACAAAATGTCACCCCTCGGAGATCAAAACCACACATGCGGTATCGTTGCATTGCCTCTAATAAGCTGTTGTGCAACCCACGCTTTCCGCTGCTCACTACATGTTGTCATGCCTTTTTCACATGACTTGATTTTCTCTCTCATCATCACTACTTCTTTCCTCCGCACCTGCTGAAGCAATGCCTCTTGTCTTTTTATAGGATCCTGTGTGCAGCCCACCTATCTCCCCCACACCTCATCCAAAAAAGATATAGAAATCTCTTGAATCTTAGGTGCCTCAAAAAATGAAATTTGAAATAAGATACAAAAGCTGAACCCATCATTAGCTATCATTAAACTATGACTGTTCTTTATTGAATTCCCAAACTCAATCTGTTGATAAAAGCAATGGGTAGAATGGATTCAAGGCAATCTTAATTCTGATTTTTATCCATCGATTCATCAATCAAAGTCATGAACTGGATCTAAGTAAAGTGTCGAAGATGGATGAATTACACTTTAGAGGAAAGAAAGCAAGAATAAGAATGAAGAAAACACACAACATTAATTGAATTTCCCCTCAAAGAACTTAGTTACAGTGCATATTTAAAAGGAAATAGATCATACAAGAAATGAGAGTAGAAATGAAGCAGAAACAAAATAGGGAAGGGAAAGTTTCTTCTCTGTTGATGTGAGATCTCCACTCCCATCTATGTCCAACTCCATTTTTTCTTGAAGCCCAGCTCACAAAAGCTCCTGCCCCGCTCTAGAGCGGTCCTGATCCTAGAATATGTCAGTCGACAGTGGTCCGAGAGTTAGTGGTGGATGTGCTGAGATTCATCACATTTATTGATGAGAGAAAAAAAGTATTAATGAGGAGATTTATATCACTATTAATTGAGGATTTTCTTCCAACATTAATGGATATTTAATTTTCAATATTAATGGATGAAATAATGGATGTTGATTGCATTAATTGGTGATTATGGAATTGGTGTCTATATAAAGAGGATGCAACAACATATTTCAGGGGTGTGCCGGCAAGATGTAGCCGGCAAGGGAAACCTGGGAAGGGGTTGTCGTGTTTACAGCGGCCCGTGTGACATGACGACGATGACACAATTATCATGTACGTGTGGCGATGTTTCTTGGCAAGGTGTTCAAGATGCAGTCCATCAGGAGCAAGAAGGGGGTTGTCGCGTCAGCGGTAGCATGTGCGGCGCATCGACGTTTGACAGGTGTGGAGCGACAGTGACGTAATTGATGATTGGGGCCACGTATCGAAAGTCTTCCCGATAATGGTGACGTGTCCCGATTGAAGATCGGTGGTACATCGTGATGGTGAGATCATTTGGGTGTCGTAAGCTGGTGCGAGGATGGCGCAGTCCAGGTGAAAATCTCTGAGGTAGTGACGTTTTGTCGACAGAAGAGTGACGTTTTATCACAGATTGATCTTCCGATACATGGCATTGGCGAAATGTTTATCAAAGAGAAGACAAAGGCGTATCGGGGTGTGGTTTTCACACAGGTTTTCTACGCTCTCATTTGTAATTCAAGTTCGGGCATTATTTGGATTCTTTGTATTCTCTGATTCATAGTGGATATTTGAGAATTGCCCCGTAGTTTTTAATCTTTCGCATGGGAGGGTTTTCCCACGTTAAAAATCATGTGTGCTGATTTCTTTATTCTACATATATCGCTTCCATATTTCAACACGTTTCTCACGATATTTTTTGACAATCAATTTTCGACCCGAAATCAAGATTCTCCCCAACAGGATCCCTTGATTGTTGTTGCACCCCCCTTCTAAAGAAATATTCCAGACTTATTTTCAATTTTCACCGCCCCAATTTTCATCTTAAGAATTTCTACCTTTTCCCTCAAT
This sequence comes from Viscum album, assembly GCA_963277665.1. NCBI lineage: Eukaryota > Viridiplantae > Streptophyta > Magnoliopsida > Santalales > Viscaceae > Viscum > Viscum album. Next base: position 2,000,443,701 of record OY728151.1, read on the forward strand.
TTTAGGTGTCATCCTGCACAAGCTATTAAAATATCTAGCAATCATTGACACCACCATGACATCTTGATTCTCAGACAGCCTACTCCATGGATGGCCAGCTCAAACTCCTCTCCGGTGTTTCAAAGATGTGCCCTTGACAAGTCACAGCAATAGGGGTTCAAATGTTTTCAGTGTCTTCTTCCTCAGCGAACCCACATAGTCAGTCCAGGCTTTATATGCAGTGACGAGGCTCGCCCGAGGCTCTCGGCTTCATCAGCGCAACACTCGAATCAATCCTATCGCGCGACACGGGTCTTCAAATCGAGTCGTCTGTTCCACGATTACATTGAGGCATTTCTTCGAGCACGTGGTGTGCGCTCATCCACATACCCGCAACCGTAGTAGTTGGAAGCGTTGAGGTCCCCATCTTTAACGGTTGGAACCTGCACGGGAACAAATAAGCCAGCAGCAGCTTCAGTCCGCATCATCTGCTCCCATCTCATACTCGCTTCGATCGGCCTCAGCTCAGGGCAGCGTTGAGATTGCCTCAGCATCTTCCTTCGATTTATCACGCCCTAGAATTCATTAGGCTCGAGCAATTCTTCTTCCCCTTTGTCGATTGGAACATACTGTTTTTTGAAATGCTTGTCTTCTTCATTAGGCTTTCGGACTCGGGTAACCCAGCTTCGGTCTTTGGTTGTTCATATTCGGTCGTCGTCCAACTTTGAAAAATGTTCTTCAGTCGAGCTTGGAATCGGTGTTCTTCAATCGGCTGGGACAGTCCCAGCCGCCTTCTTCCCATGTTCGGTTCTTTGAACCCATCTCCTTTCTTCAATCCATATACGCCCAACTTCAAGGGTTGCTTCAACCTCTCTTGACAATTAGCACCAAAAGACACATGTTTTCATTCAAAATTAGGAAGGAATTGCTTTTTTCACTCAAAATGAACCGAAATCAAATATTTAATATTCAAAGCACATTTGGTGCAACGAACCGACCCGGGTTGTCCTCAAACCCGACACCTGATTCGATCTGTCACATACTCGAAGGGAAACCCAATCCCCACGAGCTGACGACAAGCACCTGGACATCGAACGACAAAGCAGGGAGGACGATTTCGCTCAACCTAAACAACCACATGGCATATATATATATATATATATATAGCAAGAAAGAAACAATCGAAGTCTAACAAATATATATCCCATAACAGTGAAAAGATAACAGAAACAAACAACTGGAAAGTAGCCAACAACTCCAAAGGACAAGTCCAACTGCAAAGAACTAAAACCAACAGCTACTCCAAGTGATAGCGTGGACGCACTCCCACCATCTCACCACCAGCTACCCAACTCAGCTAACACAAAACCTCACTGTCTTACTGTGACACCTTACCTTTCCCTGCACTGGAAGACATACAAAGGTCTACGCACCATCGAAGAGATGCACATGGTGCGAGCTAACTGGCTCAGTAGGATCCCACCCAGGTGTTCCACATCAAGTCTCTATATAACAATTCCTGTATATTTATTTTAAATAAAACATGGCATGATAAGCAATAATACAGTTTTATAGAAAACATGGTAAACATTTCCCTTTCTTCACAGTTCTGAACAAAAGCATGTATAACATGCATATCAATGCTAACTCAGAATGCCAAACAGTACAAAATAGAAACAACAACACATACGTCAATACCAATGATCACTATAGGTCAAACTAGCAGACTACTCGTACTACAATAAATCAAGTGTACAATCCAGTTCCTAGAACACAGGCCTAGGAAGCAAAGGAATACCCCATGAGTAAACCCCCCAATAATGTCAATATTTATTCCCTAGAACAACAGGCCTAGGAAACATAGGAAAGTTGCATGAGCAAACCACTTGATAATCACAAAACATGGACGACGACCTCAAGCTAAACCTTCCAGCTAAGTACCCAAGGTAACCCATGTGCTTTTTTTACAAATCAATTTCAATGTTTCAAAAGTACCCATTTCCTTTTCATTTATGAAAACCCATGGAAAACCCATTTCTCTTCAAAACCCCTTTTTCAACACACACAACCAGTCATGCCAATTTGATAAATAAGTTTATAAAGTAAGAGTAATCATGCTAATTATCATAGGCTAGGGACGGAACCATCTACCTCAAAACTCGGGTCGCACACACTCGCAACGGGATCCACCAACACTGAAACCCAACGACGACAACAAAGACCCTAGAATCCAATCCAAATTACATGATTGATCCAAATATGAACATAAGGGATCACCAGAAAGGAATAAACCTACATACCTCAAGAACGAACACCCACTGCACCATGACCAACAAAGGAAAAGGCCATCGGAGCAAGATCATACAACTGGTCTAGAAGAAACCAAGAAGAAACACCATCTTAACCTAAACGGATCCGAACACGCCACCTAATGATGATATCGCGATCAAAGGAAATGAAGAAACAGAAAGATAACTTACACAGAGAGACACCCCACAACCGTAACAAAGATCTAACGTCGAACGAACCGATCTAAATGGAGCGAAGTCTCTCAAAAACGTCTGGGGAGAGCTCTAGGTCGAGGGTGAAGAAGCCTGGAGAAAAGATTCGAAACAAAACTTTTGTGCACATGTTTTAAAACTAGACGCGGTCCATTTCATGAAGTGTAATATAGTTACACGCCGTGAAATCCATAATGTACAAGTACGCCAAAAAATCTGTCGCCTCAGATTAAAAATCCATTATTTAAAGAATTCACGATGTGAAACCACCCTTCACGACGTGTAAAATTTCACAGCGTGAATCCCCTTTCGCGGCTTGTACCCAACAATAGTTGTTGGAACCAAGGTTGTTCTTTGCTGGAAATGGAGTATGGTTTGTGTTTGTTGTCAATCCTCATTGGGTTAATCAAGGAGTTTACAAGGATTGTGGTCTTACGATTAAAGCTGAAAACAGTATTCAAGGTGGCGCAGTTTCCCAGTGTTTGCCAAATTTTTGGGCCTCAAAATCATGAGTTTGTTTTTGGAAAATGATTTTTTTCTGTATAGAAGTGAACGAGATGCGGAATGGTGAAGGAAATCGGTAAAGGAAGGGAACCGCGTACCATGGGACACGAACCACATACCATGTTCTGAGAACAGTTCACAGATAACAAAATGTGGTACATGTAATAGCGAACCACAAATCACAAAGCGAGAATGGTATGTGGCCCACATAAGAGGAACATTTCACGAAGCGAAGGCAGTTCGCAGGAAGGCTTGCAGTATGTGAAAGATGTGACGGTTCTCAAAATGGCGTGTCATTCGTGAAATCGATGCAGAGTTTTGAGAACCGCGAAGGGTTTCGTTTGTAGAAATGAGGCGGTGATTTGTGCCATCACATAGGGAGAATGGAAGTACGCGGACCATGTAGAGGATAATATTCATGGGAGATACATGGTACATGGTGAAGGCAGTGCCACGATAAAGATGTGGTAAATCTCTGATTAGAAAATTTTTCGGATCTATTTTGCCTATATAAGGAGCACTAATCCCTTCATTAGAATACGAATTTTAGATTAAAAAAAACTATGAGGAATTTGGTGAAATCCAGAAGTGGTTTGTGGGAAGATAACCCCATAATAACATTAATTAAAAATATGAAAGGAATTTGGTGAAGTCTAGAATGGTTCGTAGAAAGATAATCATGCAAGGAAGAAGAGGTTCGCGAGGAGGATTCTGTGAGAGAAAAAACAGTTCGATGAAGGGGGTAGTATGTGGAGAAAGGCATTACAAAAAGGAAGGCATTACGTGAAAGAAAGTTTGTAGAGGAGAAGTTGATCTTCGGTGAAGAAGCGATACGTGAGAGCAGAATCAAAGGCAGTTCGCAAAGATGATACATGGTCACGGTTTGCAGAGGCGGTACATGGAGGTGGTATGCAAAGGTGGTACACAGAGCACTCTAGTATGCGGAGGAAGAATCCTAGTACGTGAAGGAAAAGTTCAGGAATGAACAGTATGTAGAAAAGTAGACTACATCTATAAGGGAAAACATGACTTTAATATAACATCTATCTACAGTTAAGGATGCGTGATTTAATGCCAACCCATTGAAGTGACCTTCAATTCGATAAACTAAGTTCAGATTATTCCCAATGTAGTGAGCAAGGGGGAGTCAACGAAAGTGATCTGAGGGACGCAGTGTGCTATCCCTGAAAACTTGTAAAGGAAGTGCACCTAACACATAGTGACTGTGCTAAACTTTTGTACTCTACAAATAGTGAAGATTAGTGGAATTTGGTATGAAAAAAAACCTATCAGTGTATGATCCTTGGACATATCCCTTAGTGGTGAACCAAGTAAAATTGTTGTGTCTTTGCTTTGCATGTGATTGTTTTTTTTCACACTTTCTCATCTGACAGGTTTAACAGGTTTCTACCAACGTGGGAATAAGATCCATCATTTTAAAATAAAAAATTGACATCTTGATTCACCCCTCCCATCTCAGGGTGTTATGGGGTCCTTCAATAGTTACACGACGTGAAATCCTTCTGCATCCTGTAGAAAAATATGGTTAAAGTTGAAAGTACAACAAATATCTAACTTCACCATTATAGGTATCCTCCCAATATCAAAGGAGGGGAAAACCATGATAAGGTTAAGGGAATACCTGATAAAATTGTAACGGGATGTTACAAACTCCCCACCATAAAGACTTTCCATCTTTGAGAAGTCATGTGGAAGATGAAATCCCTAGAAAGAGATGAGGACACTGCTCCCTCATCAATGAGTCACATTCCCAAGTCTCGTGAGAATCCGATCCTTATTTCTATAGAAATATGACCAATGGAATATACTTCCCATGAAATACTTTCACTTGAGAGTCAACAATCTCAACTAGTTTCTCCAAAGCAGAAACATCTATCTCTAACCCAATTTCTTCCCAACTTAGAACATGAGTGAGATCAGGATGGTATTTACTAAGCTAAGACATATGGAAAACATCATGAATACTTGTTAACTGAACCAGAAATGCTAACCGATAAGAAAATTGTCTGAGCCACTCAGTGACCTCAAATGGTCCAACATATCTCATATCCAATTTTCCCTGTTTCCCAAGTCTACAGTGACCCAACTGAGAAGAAACTTTCAAGAAAACCCAATCACCTACAGAAAACTCCAAAGGTCAACGCCGCCAATCCGCATACAATTTCTTTTGACTCTGGCCTATAAACAGACATTGATGTACATCCTAAATCTTCGTGGATGTTTCCTAAACCAAACTTGGTCCAACTAAAGATACTTCTCCCACCTCAGTCCAATAAAGAGGTGATCTACATGAGAGACCATACAATTCCTCAGAGGGATCCATTCTAATTAACGACTGATGACTATTGTTATAAACAAACTCAACCAATCCCAAATGTCTATCCCACGATCCTATAAAATCCAAGACACAGGTGTGGAGCATATCCTCCAGGATCTGAATCACATGCTCTATCTGACCATCTGTCTGTGGATGATAGGTTATGCTCAACTTGACTTGAGTTCTCATTGCCTCTCGAAGACTCCTCCAGAACCTCTAGTTAAACCTAGGATCCCCATCCAAAATAACAAAAGATGAAATCCCATATAACCTCACAATATCTTGCACATAAAACTTACCCAGATCTTTAACTTTAGTGGTGTCTTTGATCAGAATGAAATGATAATACTTTTTCAACCGATCAAAAACCACCCATATAGCATCCGTGATGTCACGCTTCATACCCAACCACCAAAATCACCACCTCATGTCATAATACATCTTCATAGTGCCTAGATGAACAAACCACAAAGTGATATGATGATCAAACAAGACTAAACTTCTCGTAGATATTGGGAAAACAATCCTTTTACCAAAGTGAAGCATACCATCTGAAGAGAGAGACCAACCAAGAACAGTCTCCCCACCATAAAGGCTTTCTTGAGTCTTCTAAAACTCATCATACTACTACTAACTCTACAAAATAGACTCCATGGGAGATGATGATAAATGAACACTTGTCAGAACCATGCTTGAAACATCCTCGTGATAATCCAAGTATAACTGAGCAAAAATCCCCATAAGGTTCCACTCCTCTTTTGATTTGAGAATAGCCTGTGATGGTACATTCCTACTAAGAAAATCTGCAACAACATTTCCCTTCCCTAGGGTGTAGGCGATATCGAATTCAAATGTATGAAGGTATTCTAGGCATCTTATCTAACTGAGATTCAAGTCCTTATGAGAAAAGATATAACTCAGACTCTTATGATCAGAGAAGACTGTGAACTTCTCCCCAAAAAGATAGTGTTTCCAACATTTAAGTGCATGAATAACTGCTGTAATCTCTAAATCATGAGTGGGGTAATTATTATCATGCGGTCAAAGCTGATGAGAGCCGTAAGCTACCACATGGTCATCCTGCATAAGAAAGCATCCAAAACCAGCACCTAAAGCATCACAAAACACCACGTATCCATTACCGGGATTAGGTAAGATCAACATAGGATCTGATATCAGAAGTCATTTCAATTCATCAAAATAGAATTGACACTTTTCATCCTATGTGTATTTCACTGCTTTCCTAGTAAGAGAAGTCAAAGGTGATGTCGGCTTAGATACATCCTTGAAAAATCGCCGATAGTATCTAGTGAGACCAAGGAAACTTCATATCTCAAAGACATTCCATGGACCCTTCCATGAAAAAACAACCTTTACCATATCTGGATCAACTGATAATCCATGATCAGAAATTATGTGCCCCAAGAACTTTATTTATTGAATCTAGAAACTACATTTCGAAAGCTTTCCATACAAATGGTGACTTCTCAAAATTCCCAAAACCAAAATCAGATGGTTCTTGTGTTCACACTCGAATTTCGAATAAATAAAAATATCATCCACAAACACTACCACAAAAGTTTTAAGATATTGATGGAATATCTTATTCATCAAGGCTATAGAAATTACAGGAGAGTTAATTAGACCAAAAGGCATCATAAGATATTCATAATGGACATACCTACTCCTGAAAGCTATTTTCAGTATATCAACTCTAAGATGATGATAACCTGACTAAAGATAAACTCTTGAAAACCACTTTGTCCCCTTCAACTGATCAAACAAATCATCTACATGAGTTGAAGAATATTTGTTCTTAACCATCACCTGGTTCAACTTCTGATAGTCTAAACATAACCGAAGTGAACCATTTGATTTCTTGGCAAAGAGCATCGGGGCTTCCTAAGGTGAAATTCTAGAAAAAAAAACCTTTTTCCAATAGGTCGTCCAACTAAATCTTGAGTTATTTCAGCTCCACTGGTTCCATAAGATAAGAAGGTATCGATATCGGCTACATACCTGGCACTAGGCCAGTCGTAAACTCTACTTATCTCTCTGGAGAAATACCAGAGAAGTCAACTGGGAAAATATCAGGAACGTCTTGAACAATAATAAGAAGATCAACAATAGAAGAGATGTCATCAGGCACAAACGAAACAACAACCAACAAACTCTTGAGCTCTGGGTAGGAAGGTCTTGCATGACTATACATTGGGTCCCACTCTCCTTGAAACACATGAGATCTAACATCGGTAGCAAGAAATGAAACACACCAATGATAACAATAAACCTTAGCTCAATGAGAAAAAATCCCATCCATACCGATAATGACGTTGAATAGATCCAGATCAAGAACAAGAAAATCCCAGATCAAATCCCAATCAGATATTGTTAATGAACAAGAAGGACACCAAAACCCCTGTTCTCTACTCTTACCAAGAGGTGTTTCTAACTCCATTGTAAAGGACATAAGATCCATTGTAAGTTTAAGAACATCAACTAAAAATGCAGATATAAAAGAGTGGGAGGAACCAATATCGAATAAAGCAATTTATACTAAAGATGCAATAAGGATATAACCTCTCACTGTTGATGGACCTGCATAAAATTTCACTGGACACTCATCTACTACGTAAAAATGATTCACTCCTGGGGCTTGTCGATGGAGCCATGTAGTCCTTGAAGCTTTTGACTAAAATACAATAACCTTTGGAGCCGACAAACCCAAACCATAACGAGGCGTATTCATGGAATAACATAAGCATTGTAAGTGTAACGACCCAAAAATTCATTAATGGAAATCCCTATTGATCTAATTAAATGTATCTTTATGTAACATGTTTAGATAAAATTTCAACTTAATTAGTTTTATGTTATGAATTGTGACCATTTCTAATATAGTCGTTGAACAGTGATCACATGATTAGTATAAATATAGGGCTTTAACGAATCCAATTTACTCAGACAAAGGAAGCGATGACCTCATCCAGTAGACATGCCCCATACAAATCCCATTTGTTGGAACTAGGAAAAGAGGTGGTGTCATTAGGATTCGATCTTGACCAATTCTACGCTGAGCTTCAATAGGTTAAGCTTGATCGGGACCGCCTACGAGAGAAGTGGAAGTTGATAGAGATTACCACCCGAGCAATGTTATCCGAGCCACCCCAAGAGTCTGTCACCATCGCACACCTTTCTACTTGGTCTTAAGTCGGTGTTATAAGGGGTTATTTAACAATACCTTATCACTATGGTTATGTACATTATTTCTGTATATAATAATGAATATATTTTCATGTTATTTTTGTTACCTTGTATATAGTTTTTAAAGCTCAAATAATGTTTTTAGTTAATATTCAACTAAGAAGTCTATTTTGACGAATTAATGGATTTTCATATTAAATAATATTTTAATAAAATATTATTATTATTATTAAATTAATTTTTATTAAATATAAATGATCATATAATTTTATGAATGCAATTGTAATTTTTATTAAGGTTTTGAAAGCCATTTTTTGTCAAAACCCATAAATTTTCGATAAATGTCAGTTTTTATTTTAAAAGTGAAAATTAATACATTTATAAAATTATTTAGATAAAATGAATATTATTTCTGGAATCAGGTTGTCGAAATTATCAAATGGTGAATTTTTCATAATTTTCTGAGACAGTCAAATTTTTGGGTAAAAATTAAATATCGTTTAAATATATAATGTGTTTTATGACATCATAATGACCCAATAGTGATGTAATAAAATACTATAAGCCTTATTTTAGGCCAATATATGTTTTACAATTAAAATAATGTGATTTTGGGTTTGTTTGACTTATTTTACAAAGCATTAATGGACCCTTCAAGGCTTATTAAACATCTTGTCTTTTTAAATTATTTTCCTTGGGAGTGTGACTCACCTCCACATAAGCAACCCCATTATATTAAGAAGTTCAGACATTGGCCTTATAAAATATTTTTTTCCATTCCCCTTTGGAAAAAACCATGGGATGGTTTTTGTTTTGGATTAGTTTAATCTGAGGTGTCCCAAACCTAAATAATAAAGAATTCCCTCACATTTCCTATATAAACCCACCCAAGATCCCACTTTACCCTCACTAAAATACATTGGAGTTCTTCCAACCTCTTCCCTAATCTCTCTATAATCCTCCCAATGTTTCCCAATATCCCAAGAATCCTCTCTCAAGCCTCTATCAAGACTTTGGAAGCACACTTCCAAGTAAGGGTTTTTCTTCCTTTCTCATTTTTGTCCAATTTTCTTAATGTTGTTATGCCATTTTAATTTCAATTATAAATGTTGGGGTATGGTTTTTCACCTCCCCAATACTTCTATATTTATTTTTGAATTATGGGATACCCCTTTATCTCTCATTAAATTCCTCCCATGTACACACGTTACTATGCCGAAATTCCGAAAGAAATTTCTCTCTCTTCTTTTACATTCAAGAAATTCTTTTGTATCATGACTCTAAATTCCATTTCAATTGTTGGGACATGTATCTAAATGAAACCCTTACTGTCCATTTCATGTACATATGATGAGACTCCACTTTATCTATCATCAACCATTTTTATGAATTCTTACGTCACGCCGTTACGCTACCGAAATTGTATCGATTTTCTAAGCTAATGTCATTGTGTAGTGAATACCATGACCATTTCTCTATCAAGGGTATTCAACTTTATGAAAAAAATTTCTTTGATTATAAAGTTCCATGTATGAATTCCACATTACTTTATTGTGGAATAAATTATTATGTTTTATGAATCCATGTTATATGATCTATGTGGCACACTTATGCATGAAATGAAATGTTTAAGAAGGGTGCACCCTTATAGCGCTCCAATAAATTGGGTAAAGTACAATATCATGATATGTCATGTGAAATGGGTGTTTAATCATGATAATTCAATTGTAACAAGGTTTTACTCATGATTTATGTGCAATGAGTATTTACTCATGCTCCATGTGCAATGAGCCTTGGCTCATGCTAATTCCATGTTAAGTGTTATTGCTAGATTTTCATGTTACGATTATCATGCTTTATCATGCCTTTATGTTTATGATTCTATTTTTATCTATTTATATTCCTATTTTCTAACATGTATTTTATTCCTCATGTTATTATATTATTATTCCCTTACTGGGCTTTATAGCTCACCCTTTTCTTATGCATGTCCTCAGGTTATCCCATGCAATGCTAAGTGCGAGGGAATGTAGTGGTCATGTAAAGGAAGTTTTCAATAAAGATGTTATATTTCATGTTTTAAGTTGTTATGTAATGTTCCTAAGCCCCAAAGAAACTAGAACTATCGATCTTCCATGTTGTATCAAGTGAATGTTTTATGTAATAAATCAAGTTTATGTTTGAAATAAAAAGCAGGGTTATCATAGTTGGTATCAGAGGATAGGTTTAGTTATTTTTGGGATTAGGATTAGAAAACCATAGTAAAGCCTTAGATACAAGAATAAGTATAATAAAAACATCCCTAAGTTTGGGTGGGTATTTAGTAAGTGGTTTATCAAGAAAATACATCCCTGTCTGGATACGAGCAGGTAGAGGCGGCTCTGACACAGATGTATCCTAGGGGTAAAACCCAAAAACACTGCTTTGAGCTGGACTCGAACGGGAACTGGTGTATGAAAACGGGCCTTGTTTCACTCTTGGTTATGACACTCCTAGGGGATATGCTTTGGTAAATTCACAAGCTTAGTATGAACCATTATTAAGGGACAAATCAATTCCCAAAGAATATATGTTAGAAAGTATATCATGGATAACATAGAATGAAGACAATAGATTCATATGTTAAGGAAATAAGAGTTATTTATAATTCGTCAGTTTTGTCCTTGTACTAACCTTTATGTGTTACCCTTAAATTTACTTTTATTCCAGCCAATGGTCGATAATAGGAGGACTTGAGCTAACAACCGATGTGAAGATCAATGTGATGATTGTACTAATGAGATGCCCAATCCAATGGGAGCAAGAATCGAAAACTTTGTCACGCTTCTATCTCAGCTAACTCAAGATTTGAATAGAAACATTGGTTAAGAGGAATGTTCAACCCCCCCTAAGAAAGAACAAGTCACTATTGAGAGATTCATGAGACAAAGGCCCCCTACTTTTAATGGATCATCTGATCCCTCAATCGGTGAACAATCGATCAAATCCATTGAAAATATCTTCTCCATCCATCAATGTTCTGAACAAGAGAAGGTTCTCCCATCTACTTTTCATATGGAGGGTGAAGCTGATCAATGGTGGAAATTGATCAAAAATACGAATCCTGAGGAGAAGATCGAGGCGTTAGAATGGAAGGATTTCTGGAAGATGTTTTTTGATAAATATTTTCCTCGCACCCTCCGGATTAAGATGGAAAGGGACTTCCTTGACCTCAAGCAAAAAGATGACGAATCTGTCGGAGCGTATGAGGAAAACTTCACACGGCTTGCACGATATACTTCCGACTTTTTCATTACCCCTGAACGCAAGGTTGACCGCTTATTTGGTGGGATGAAACCTAGCTTGCAGAAAGCACTGACAATCCGTGACTTCGACAGCTATGAAGAAATTTTCTGATGTGCCCTCAAGGTCAAAATAGAGATCGTAGAATCTCAGGGGTATCATGGGGATAAGAAGAGTAAGGTGGGCTTCAATGATGGTGGTCTGATGGATAAATCCAATGGCGCTAAGAAGATCCAGCACCCCACTTGCTAACGGTGCGGAAAGAAGCACCCCAAAAATTTCTTGAAGGGTACAAGAAAATGATTTAGGTGTGGAAGAGAAGGGCGTCTGGCTATTAACTGTCGGCAAGAAACACCCATGAATGCGACAGAGGAGAGGAATAATCTATTCTAACCTCAACATGTGATTAATTGCTACAACTGCAAAGAACCAGGGCATCTTGAAAATCAGTGCCCTAAGCCAAGGGTTTTTGGAGGCAACCAACAACCTCCAAGGCTGCAAGGGCGAGCTTTTTCCATCACTACTACCGAAGTGAACCCCAAAAATGAAGTGGTGACAGGTACGCTAGTTATTCATTCAAGAATAGTGAACATAATTATTCATTCCAGTTCTAAGAATTCTTTTATATCTCGAAAGTTTAGTAGAACAATACCATCACCACCACAAATCATGGAAGTGAAGATGTCGATGAGTACGGAAAATGGGGCGATTATTGCTTCCCATGAACATAACTCCTCCCCTATCATAATCTATGGATTTAACTTCCCAGTGAACCTCATCATACTCCCTCTAGTAATATTTGATGAAATTCTTGGCATGGATTTACTTTCCTTATATAGAGCCAACATAAATTTCTGTGAGAGGGAAATCACTCTCCATGTGGAGAATCGACCCATGATTATTTACAAGTGCAAGGAGGAAAATGAATCTTCTTTAGCTCCATCATCTCAAGAATTTATATTACTACCCTATGAGCACACGTATCTGGAACAGATGATTGAGTCCAAGGAAGCAACCATCCTTGAAGACATGCCTATTGTGAGGGAATTCGCTGAAGTGTTTCCCAAGGAATTGCTTGGTCTCCCTCCTAGAAGAGATGTTGAATTCTCAATTGAACTTATATCGGGGGTGTTTCCAATATCCAAAACTCCATATAGAATGGGTGTTGTGGAGCTTGAAGAGCTAAAGAAACAACTACAGGAGAATTTGGATAAAGGGTTTATATGCCCAAGTGCTTCACCATGGGTTTCACCAATCCTCTTCGTCAAGAAGAAGGATGGATCAATGCACCTTTGCATCAATTATCGTGAGCTCAAAAAAATCACGATAAAGAACAAGTATCCTCTCCCACGAATTGATGACTTGTTTGATCAGTTGCGTGGAGCACAATACTTCTCCAAGGTGTATTTGCAGTCAGGATATTATCAAGTAAGGGTGAAGAAGGAAGATATCCCCAAGACTGCTTTTCGTACAAGATATGGGCACTATGAATCCATATTAATGCCTTTTGGACTCACTAATGCTCCATAAATCTTCATGGACTTGATGAATAGAGTCTTTAGAGTTTACCTCGACAAATTTGTGGTAGTCATTATAGATGATATTCTAATATACTACAAAACCAAGGAGGATCATGAGGAGCATCTAAGAATTGTACTAGAGACCTTGCAGAAGGAGAAACTCTATGCTAAGTATAGGAAGTGTGAGTTATGGTTAAAGGAGGTATAATTCTTGGGCCATATCATCAAAATAAATGGTATATCTGTGGATCCCTCCAAAACAAATGTAATTGAGGGAAGTATGAGCCCAACATCGGTAACAGATATCCGTAGCTTCTTGGGGTTAGCTGGATATTATCAACGATTTGCGAGAAATTTATCACGATTGTCCAAACCTCTTACCAAGATAACTTGGAAGGGAGTAATGTTTTATTGGAGTGATGAATGCAAAGAAAGATTCAAGGAGTTGAAAATGAGGCTTATCACTGCGCCCGTTCTCACTTTACCCACAAGTGGAGAACTTTTTGTGGTATTCAGTGATGATTCGATGAAGGGACAGGGATTTGTGTTGATGCAAAACGACAAAGTCATTGCCTATGATTCAAGGAAATTGAAAGTTCATAAACAGAACTACCCAACACATGACCTCGAGTTTGAGGTAGTGATCTTTGCTTTGAAAATTTGGATACATTATCTCTTTGGGGAGAAGTGTGAAATATATACGGACCACAAAAGTCTCAATTATATATTCACAAAGAAAGAGTTAAACATGCGCCGATGAAGATGGATATAGCTGATCAAAGACTATGACTACTCAATTCATTACCACCCTGGGAAAGCGAACAAGGTGGCAGATGCTCTAAGTAGAAAGGACCCAACAATTCTATCATTGATGAGAATTGAAAAGGATCCAATCTTATTATATTTGATGAGGATGGACATGAGAATCATAAAGAAGGGAACATCATCAATCCTTTCGCAAATGATTACTCAACCATCACTTTTAGAAATGTAAAAGGATGCTAAAAAGGATGATGTGGTAATTCACGAAAAAGTGGAAGCTATTGGAAAAGGTAAATCCTCAGAGTTTAATGTTAATGAAGAAGAAATTGTGAGATTTGGGAAAATATTATGTGTTCCATCAAGTCTGGAGCTGAAGAAATAACTTTTGGATGATGCACATAGTTCAAATTTCTCTATTCTCCCAGGAAACACAAATATGTATCGATATCTCCGAGATAATTATTGGTGGGATAATATGAAGAAGGAGATCGCTAAATATACATCAAAGTGCCTGGTGTTTCAGCAAGTGAAGGAAGAGAGGTATAAGTCTAAGGGGATGATGCAACCATTGCCCATAGCAGAATGGAAATGGGAGAACATCACCATGAACTTTGTCACCGGACTTCCGAAGACATCCAAAGGCAAAAATGCAATCTGGGTTGTTGTGGATCGTCTTACAAAGTCTGCACACTTCATTTCTATTTGAGAGGATTTCTCATTGGATCAACTGGCACAGATATATATCAGGGAAGTGGTAAGGATGCATGGAGTACCACTATCCGTTGTGTCTGATCGAGATCCAAGATTCACCTCTAAGTTTCAGAAGAGTCTTCAACATGCTCTGAATACTGAACTGAACTTCAGTACGGCTTATCATCCTCAAACCGATGGCTAATTCGAGCGGACTATCCAAACACTTGAGGACATGTTGACAACATGCTCAATGGACTTTAAAGGAGTATGGGATCAACATATTCCTATGGTTGAGTTCTCTTATAATAACAGTTTACACTCGAGCATCCAAATGGCACCATATGAATCCATTTATGGGAAAAGGTGTAGAACACCAACGTGTTGGGATGAGGTCGGTGAGCGTAAGATTCTTGGACCATAAATGGTCGAAGAAATGGTGGAGAAGGTGAAAACCATTTAGCAGCATATCAAGGCAGCCCAGAATTGACAGAAGAGTTATGCAGATAACCGTCGATGATACCATGAGTTTAAAGTTGGAGACATGGTTTTTCTACGCATATATCTGTGGAAGAAGGTCATGAGGTTTGTAAATAAATGGAAGTTAAGTCCAAGGTACATCAGCCCCTTCGATATTCTTGATCGTGTTGGGGCTGTGGCCTATCGACTAGCACTTCCACCTACCATGGAAAAAGTAAATGATGTCTTTCATGTATCCATCTTAAGGAATTAGATACCAAACCCTTCACATGTACTCTCTTCAGAGGTGGTACAGTTAGAGGATGACCTTTATTATGAGGATAAACCAGTGAAGATCTTAGACTGTAGAGAAAAAGTTCTATGAAATAAGACAATACCTCTCATCAAGGTGTTGTGGTGAAACCACAAGTTTGAATAAGCGATGTGGGAATTGGAGGAAGTGATGAAGCAGAGTTACCTGCATTTGTTTTAGTGTGGGAAAAGGAAATTTCGAGGGTGAAATTTCTTAAGGGGGGAAGATTGTAACGACCCAAACATTCATTAATGGAAATCCCTCTTGATCTAATTAAATGTCTCTTTATGTAAAATGTTTATATAAAATGTCAACTTCATTGGTTTTATGTTAAGAATTGTGACCATAGATAATATAGCCATTGAACAATGGTCACATGATTAGTATAAATATAGGGCTTTAAAGAATCCAATTTACTCAGACAAAGGAAGCGATGACCTCATCCAGTAGACGTGCCCCATACGAAGCCCATTTTTCAGAACTCAGAAAAAAGGTGGCGTCATTGGGCTTCACTCTTGACCAATCCCAAGTCGAGCTTCAACAGGTTAAGCTCGAGCGTGACTGCCTACGAGAGAAGTGAAAGTTGATAGAGATTACCACCCGAACAATGTTATCTGAGCCACCCAAGAGTCTGTCACCATCGCACACCTTACTCTTTGGTCTTATGCGGGCGTTATAAGTGGTTATGTAACAAGACCTTAGCAATATGGTTATGTACATTATTTTTTTATTAATAATTAATATATTTTCATGTTATTTTTGTTACCTTGTAAATAGTTTTTAAAGCTCAAATGGTGTTTTTAGTTAATATTCAACTAAGAAATCTATTTTGATAAATTAATGGATTTTTGAATTAAATAATATTTTAATAAAATATTATTATTATTATTAAATAAATTTTTATTAAATATAAATGATCGTATAATTTTATGAATACAATTGTAATTTTTATTAAGGGTTGAAAGCCATTTTTTGTCAAAACCCATGAATTTTCGATAAATGTCGGTTTTTATTTTAAAAGTGAAAATTAACATATTTATAAAATTATTTATATAAAATGAATATTATTTCTGGAATTAGGACGTCGAAATTATCAAATGGTTAATTTTTCATAATTTTCCGCGACAGTTAAATTTTTGGGTAAAAATTAAATACCGTTTAAATATATACTGTGTTTTATGACATCATAATGACCCAATAGTGATGTAATAAAATACTATAAGCCTTATTTTCGACAAATATATTCTTTAACATTAAAATAATGTGATTTTGGTTTTGTTTGACTTATTTTACAAAGCATTAATGGACCCTTCAAGGCTTATTAAACATCTTGTATTTTTAAATTGTTTTCCCTGGGAGTGTGACTCACCTCCACATAAGCAACCCCATTATTTTAAGAATTTCCTACTTTTACCTTATAAAATATTTTTTTCCACTCCTCTTTGGCAAAAACCATGGGCTGGTTTGTGGTCTGGATTAGTTTAATGTGAGTTGTCCCAAACCTAAATAATAAAGAATTCCCTCACATTTCCTATATAAACCCACCCAAGCTCCAACTTTCTCCTCACTCAAAGCCATTTGAGTTCGTCCAAACTCTGTCCTACTCTCTCTAGAATCCTCCCAAGGTGCCCCAAGCTCCCAATAAGCCTCTCTCAAGCCTCTATCAATCCTTTGGAAGCACACTTCCAAGTAAGGGTTTTTCTTCCTTTCTCATTTTTGTCCAATTTTCTTAATGTTGTTATGACCTTTTAATTTAAATTATAAATGTTGGGGTATGGTTTCTCACCTCCCCCATACTTCCCTATTTATTTTTTAATGATTATAGACCCATTTATCTATCAATAAATTCCTCCCATGTACGCCCATTACTATGCCGAAATTCCGAAAGAAATTTCTCTCTCTTCTTTTACATTCAAGAAATTATTTTGTATCATGACTCTAAATTCCATTTAAATTGTTGGGAAATGTATCTAAATTACCCCCTTACTTTCAATTTCATGTACATATTATGAGACTCCCCTTTCTCTCTCATAAACCAATTTATGAATTCTTACGTCACACTGTTAAGTTTCCGAAATTGTACCGATTTTCTAAGAAAATGTCATTGTGTAGTGAATACCATGCCCATTTCTCTATCCAGGGTATTCACCTTTATGCACACTTACATATTGATTATAAAGTTCCATGTATGAATTCCACATTCCTTTATCATGGAATAAATGATTATTTTTTATGAATCCATGTTATATGATCCATGTGGCACACTTATGCATGAAATGAAATGTTTAAGAAGGGTGCACCCTTATAGCGCTCCAATGCATTGGGTAAAGTATAGTATCATGATAAATCATGTGCAATGGGTGTTGAATCATTATAATTCAAGTGAAATGAGGTTTTACTCTTGCTTCATGTGTAATGAGGATTTACTCATGCTCCATATGCAATGAGCCTTGGCTCATGCTAATTCCATGTTAAGTGTTATTTCCACATTTCCATGTTATGATTATCATGATTTATCATGCCTTTATGTTTATTCTTCTCTTGTTCTCTATTGATATGCCTATTTTCTAACATGTATTTTATTCCTCATGTTATTCTATGATTATTCCCTTACCGGGCTTTATAGATCACCCTTTTCTTATGCATGTCCTCAGGTTATCCCATGCAATGCTAAGTATGAGGGAATGTAGTGGTCATGTAAAGGAAGTTTTCAATAAAGATCTTGTATTTCATGTTTTAAGTTGTTATGTAATGTTCCTAAGCCCTAAAGACACTAGACCTCTCAATCTTCCATGTTGTGTCAAGTGAAGGTTTTATGTAATAAATCAAGTTTAAGTTTGAAATAAAAAGCAGGGTTGTCATAGCTGGTATCAGAGGATAGGTTTAGTTATTTTTGGGATTAGGATTAGAAAACCCTAGTAAAGACTTAGAGACAAGACTAAGTATAATAAAAAAACCCTAAGTTTTTGTGGGTATTGAGTAAGTGGTTATCAAGCAAATACATCCCTGTCTGGATACGAGCAGGTAGAGGCGGCTTTGGCACAAATGTATCCTAGGGGTAAAACCCGAAACACCTCTTTGAGCTAGACTCGAACGGGAACTGGTGCATGAAAATGGGCCTTGTTACACTCTTGGTTCTGACATTCCCAGGGGATATGATTTGGTAAATTCACAAGCTTAGTATGAAACCTTATTAAGGGACAAAAAAATTCCCTAAAAATATATGTTAGAAAGTAGATCATGGATAACATAGAATGAAGCTAGTAGATTCATATGTTAAGGAAATAAGAGTTATTTATAAGTCATAAGTTTTGTCCTTGTACTACCCTTTATGTGTTACCCCTAACTTTCCTTTTATTCCATCCAATGGCTTGTAATAGGAGGACTCAGGCTAACAACCGATGTGAAGATCAATGTGATGAATGTACTAATGAGATTCCCAATACAATGGGAGTGGGAATCACAAACTTTGTCACGCTTCTATCTTTGCTAACTCAGGATTTGAATATAAACATGGGTTAAGAGGAACGTTAAACCTCCCCTAAGAAAGAACAAGTCACTATCGAGAGCTTCATGAGACAAAGGCCCCTACTTTTAATGGATCATCTGATCCCTCAATCCCTGAACAATGGATCAAATCCATTGAAAATATCTTCTACATCCTTCAATGTTATGAACAAGAGAAGGTTCTCCTAGCTTCTTATCGTATGAAGGGTGAAGCTGATCAATGGTGGACATTGATAAAAAATACGAAGCCTGAGGAGGAGATCGAGGCATTGGAATGGAAGGATTTCCGGAAGATGTTTTTTGATAAATATTTTTCGCGCACCCTCCGACTTAAGATGGAAAGGGACTTCCTTACCCTTAAGCAAAAAGACAACGAATCTGTTGGAGCGTACGAGGAAAACTTTACACGGCTTTCATGATATGCTTCCGGCTTTGTCGTTACCCCCAAATGAAAGGTTGACTGCCTCTTTGGTGGGCTGAAACCTAGCTTGCGGAAAGCACTGACAATCCATGACTTCGACAACTATGAGAAAATTGTCCGATGTGACCTCAAGGTCAAAATGGAGATCATAGAATATTAGGGGTATCATGGGGATAAGAAGCGTAAGGTGGAATTCAATGCTGGTGGTCCGATGGATAAATCCAATGGTTCTAAGAAGATCCAGCACCCCACTTGCCAAAGGTGCAGAAAGAAGCACCCCAGAAATTTCCTGAAGGGTGCAAGAAAACGCTTTAGGTGTGGAAGAGAAGGGAATCTAGATCTTAACTATCGGCAAGAAAGACCCACGGCTGCAACAGAGGAGAGGAATGCTCCGTTCGAACCTCAATGCGTGATTCATTGCAATAATTGCAAAGAACCAGGGCATCTTGAAAATCAGTGCCCTAAGCCATGGGTTTTTGGAGGCAACCAACAACCTCCGAGGAAGAAAGGGAGAGATTTTTCCATCACTACTGCCGAAGTGAACCCCAACAACGATGTGGTGAGAAGTACACTAGTTATTCATTCAAGAATATTGAACATACTTTTTGATTTTGGTTCTACACATTCTTATATATCTCAAAAGTTTAGTAGAACAATACCATAACCACCACAAATAATGGAAGTGAAGATATCGATGAGTACGACAAATTGGGAGATTATTGCATCCCATGAATATAACTCATCCCCTGTCATAATCTGTGGATTTAACTTCTCCAAGAACCTCGTCATACTCTCTCTGGTGGAATTTGATGCAATTCTTGTCATGTATTGAATTTCCTTATATAGAGCCAACATAAATTTCCGTGAGAGGGAAATCACTCTCCATGTGGAGAATCGACCCCGATTCTTTACAAGTGCAAGGAGGAAGATGAATCTTATTTATCTCCATCATCTCAAGCGTAGATATTAATGCCCTATGAGCATGCGTATCTGGCTCAGATGATTGAGTCCAAGGAAGCAAACATCCTTGAAGACATGCCTATTGTGAGGGAATTCGCTGAAGTGTTTCACGAGGAATTGCCTGGTCTCCCTCCTCGAAGAGATTTTGAATTATCAATTGAACTTATACCAGGGTTGTTTCCAATATCCAAAAATCCATATAGAATGGCTATTATGGAGCTTAAAGAAATGAAGAAAAAACTATAGGAGAATATGGATAAATGGTTTATACGCCCAAGTGCTTCACCATGGGGTGCACCAGTCCTCTTCATCAAGAAGAAGGATGGATCAATGCGCCTTTGCATCAATTATCGTGAGCTCAACAAAATCATGATAAAGAACAAGTATCCTCTCCAATGAATTGATGAATTATTTGATCAGCTGCGCGAAGCACAATACTTCTCTAAGGTGGATTTACGGTCAGGATATTATCAATTAAGGGTGAAGAAGGAAGATATCCCCAAGATTGCTTTTCATACAAGATACGGGCGCTACAAATTCATAATAATTCCTTTCAGACTCACTAATGCTCCAAAAATCTTCATGGACTTTATGAATAGATTCTTTAGAGATTACTTCAACAAATTTTTGGTAGTATTTATAGATGATGTTATGATATACTCCAAAACCAAGGAGGATCATGGGGACCATCTAAGAACTGTACCAGAGAACTTGCATAAGGAGAATCTCTATGCCAAGTACAACAAGTGTGAGTTTTGGTTTAAGGAGGTATAATTCATGGGCCATATCATCCCAAGCAATGGTATATCTATGGATCCCTCCAAAATAGATGCAATTGAGGGATGGATGAGGACAACATCAGTAACAGATATCCATAGCTTCTTGGGGTTAGCTGGATATTATCGACGATTTGTGAGAAATTTCTCATGATTGTCCAACCCTCTTACCAAGATAACTTGGAAGGGAGTAAAGTTTTCTTGGAGTAATTAATTCAAAAAAAGCTTCAAGGAGTTGAAAAGGAGGCTTATCACTGTACCCGTACTCACTTTACCCACAAGTGGAGAACTTTTTGTGGTATTCAGTGATGCTTTGAAGAAGGGCCTGGGATGCGTGTTGATGAAAAATTAAAAAGTCATTGCCTATGCTTCAAGGAAATTGAAAGTTCATGAATATAACTATCCAAAACATGACCTCGAGTTGGATATAGTGATCTTCGCTTTGAAAATTTGGTGACATTATCTCTTTGGGGAGAAGTGTGAAATATATACGGACCACAAAAGCCTCAAGTATATATTCACACAGAAAGAGTTGAACATGTGCCAAAAAATATAGTTAGAGCTGATCAAAGACTATGACTGCTCAATTCATTACCTCCATAGTAAAGAGAACAAGGTGGCAGATACTCTAAGTAGAAAGGACCCATCAATTCTATCATTAATGAGAATTTAAAAGGATCCAATCTTCTTAGATTTTATGAGGATGGACATGGGAATCATAAAGAAGGGAACATCATCAATCCTTTCACAAATGATTGCTCAACCATCACTTTTGGAAAGGTTAAAGGATGCTCAAAAGGATGATGTGGGAATTCAGAAAAAAGTGGAAGCTATCGGAAAATGGAAATCCTCAGAGTTTAATGTTAATGAAGAAGGAATTGTGAGATTTGGGAAAAGACTATGTGTTCCATCATGTTCGGAGATGAAGAAGGAACTTTTGGATGATGCACACAGTTCAAATTTCTCTATTCACCCAGGAAACACAAATATGTATCAAGATATCTGAGAGAATTATTGGTGGGATAATATGAAGAAGGAGATCGCTGAATATACATCAAAGTGCCTGGTGTTTCAAAAAGTGAAGGAAGAGAGGCAGAAGTCTAAGGGGATGATGCAACCATTTCCCATACCAGAATGGAAATGGGATAACATCACCATGAACTTTGTCACCAGACTTCCGAAGACATCCAAAGGAAACAATGAAATATGGGTTGTTGTGGATCGTCTTATAAAGTCTGCACACTTCATTGCTATTTGGGATGATTTCTCATTGGATCAACTGGAACAGATATATATCAGGGAAGTGGTAAGGCTGCATGGAGTACCACTATCCATTGTGTCTGATGGAGATCCAATATTCACCTCTAAGTTTGGGAAGAATCTTCAACATGCTCTGAATACTGAACAGAACTTCAGTACGGATTATCATCCTCAAACTGATGGACAATCCGAGGGGACTATACAAAAACTTGAGGACATGTTGAGAGCATGTTCAATGGAATTTAAAGAAGGATGGGATCAACATATTCCTCTAGTTGAGTTCTCTTATAATAAAAATTTCTACTCGAGCATCCAAATGGCACCATATGAAGCTCTTTATGGGAAAAGGTGTAGAACATCAGCGTGTTGGGATGAGGTCAGTGAGCGTAAGATGCTTGGACCAGAAATGGTCGAAGAAATGGTGGATAAGGTGACAACCATTCAACAACATATAAAGGCATCCTAGAGTTTACATAAGAGTTATTCAGATAACCGTCAAAGAGACCTTGAGTTTAAAGTTGGAGAAATGGTTTTTTTATGCATATCTCTATGGAAGAAGGTCATGAGGTTTGGAAAGAAAGGGAAGTTAAGTCCAAGGTACATCACCCCCTTCGAGATTCTTGATCGTATTGGGAATGTGGCCTATCGACTATCACTTCCACCTACCATACACAAAGTACATGATGTCTTTCATGTATTCCTGTTAAGGAAGTACATACCAGACCCTTCACATGTATTCTCTTCAGAGGTGGTACAGTTAGAGGATGATCTTTCTTATGAGGAGAAACCAGTGAAGATCTTAGACTGTAGAGAAAAAGTTCTATGAAATAATACAATGCCCCTCATCAAGGTGTTGTGGAGAAACCACAAGTTTGAATAAGAGACATGGTAATTGGAGGAAGTGATGAAGCAGAGTTACCCGCATTTGTTTTAGTGTGGGAAAAGGATATTTCGAGGGTGAAATTTCTTAAGGGGGAAGACTGTAACGAACAAAAAGTTAATTAATGGAAATCCCTCTTGATCTAATTAAATGTCTCTTTATATAAAATGTTTATATAAAATGTCAAATTCATTGGTTTTATGTTAAGAATTGTGACCATTGATAATATAGCCATTGAACAAGGATCACATGATTAGTATAAATATAAGGCTTTAACGAATCCAATTTACTCAGACAAAGGAAGCGATGGCCTCATCCAGCAGGGTGCCCCATACGAATCCCATTTGTTGGAACTCGGAAAAGAGGTGGAGTCATTGGGCTTCACTCTTGACCAAGCCAAATCCGAGCTTCAACAGGTTAGGCTCAAGCAGGACTGCCTACGAGAGAAGTGGAAGTTGATAGAGATTACCACACGAGCAATGTTATCCGAGCCACCCCAAGAGTCTATCACCATTGCACACCTTAATCTTCGGTATTATGCGAGTTTTATAAGGGGGTATGTAATAAGACCTTAACACTATGGTTGTGTACATTATTTTTTTATATAATAATGAATATATTTTCATGTTATTTTTGTTACCTTGTAAATAGTTTTTAAAACTCAAATAGTGTTTTTAGTTAATATTCAACTAAGAAATCTATTTTGATGAATTAATGGATTTTTGTATTAAATAATATTTTAATAAAATATTATTATTATTATTAAATTATTTTTTATTAAATATAAATGATCTTATAATTTTATGAATGCAATTGTAATTTTTATTAAGGTTTGAAAGCCATTTTTTGTCAAAACCCATGAATTTTCGATAAATGTCAGTTTTTATTTTAAAAGTAAAAATTAACATATTTAGAAAATTATTTAGATAAAATTAATATTATTTCTATAATCAGGATGTTGAAATTAT
Source organism: Viscum album (assembly GCA_963277665.1). Lineage (NCBI taxonomy): Eukaryota > Viridiplantae > Streptophyta > Magnoliopsida > Santalales > Viscaceae > Viscum > Viscum album. The sequence goes on from OY728151.1 coordinate 2,000,468,025, forward strand.
AAAATGGTGAATTTTTCATAATTTTCTGAGACAGTCAAATTTTTGGGTAAAAATTAAATACCATTTAAATATATAATGTGTTTTATGACATAATAATGACCCAATAGTGATGTAATAAAATACTATATAACTTATGTTTGGCCAATATATGTTTTATCATTAAAATAATGTGATTTTGGGTTTTTTTGACTTATTTTAAAAATCATTAATGGACCCTTCAAGGCTTATTAAACATCTTGTCTTTTTAAATTGTTTTCCTTGGGAGTGTGACTCACCTCCACACAAGAAACCCCATTATTTTAAGAAGTTTAGACTTTGGATTTATAAAATATTGTTTTCCACTCCCCTTTGGAAAAAACCATGGGCAAAAACCATGGAATTCTTTTTGGTTTGGATTAGTTTAATGTGAGGTGTCCCAAACCTAAATAATAAATAATTCCCTCACCTTTGCTATATAAACACACCCAAGCTCCCAATTTCTCATCACTCAAAGCCATTGGAGTTCATCCAACCTCTGCCCTACTCTCTATAGAATCCTCCCAAGGTGCCCTAAGCTCCCAAGATGTGAAGAACTGAATCCAGAAAACCAAGAGCTGGTGCCTTCTGAACATGATGTGTCATTTTGAAATAAAAACATGCACTGATAAACACACATCACATACCATACAGAGGATCGAGTTCAGTTCGGGCTCTAGGAAACTGAAAACTTCAGGGATGTTTCATCTGATAAAAGCTCTTACCTGAAAATTTTAAATCAAAATGTAGGGTGAGCATAATAATTCCCAGTAAGGGGTTTTAAAATAAACCAATGTAACTTTTGAAAGCATTCTTTAAAACTATCCATAGAACATTCTCTTAAGGAAAACTATAATACATGTAACATAACATAAAAGTGATCAATCAAGATTTTCAAGGAATACATGAATCAATTATGACATTTTTAAAAGAAGTAATAAAGGTCATCATAAACAAGTATGACATGTAATTATTTAAGCACAAATTAAATAGTTAAGAGTAATACATAATCAGAGTTGTGCGTGAAAGAAACAACTTCAATTTCATAAGTTGGTTACTATCTTACACAAATCATTCCCTAAACCTTTACTTGTGACATCAATATGAACTTGATAAAAAACATAAGGACAAGAGTAGTGAAAGAATATGCATATCATTTTGAAAATAACTTGTAACATAACTTGAATATGTGGATTCAACATTTAACTTATACAATAATTTCCGTATCACCAAGGTCCATCCCCAAGGTGTCATTAAAAAAATTACCAAGGTTATTCACCAAGGTATCGTTAAAATGGTCATCTCTAGAGATTAAGTCTTTACCCAATGCATTGAAGTGCTATCAGGGTGCACCCTTAATTTGTCTTTATTATCATGTGATCCACATAGATCATACTTTACTTCAACGGAGTTGTATATTCAAGATTTCCCATACCACCTTGAATAATTCATTTTCATATTACCCAAGGTGTCTCATACCACTTTGGGTAACTTGATTCTTGGTTCATTATTATGATGTGTCATATGCATGCAGGATGATCAATGATATGGAAAAGGAAAAATCATTATACAATTGGTCTATAAACACATGAAATGATAGATAAAATTACAAACATGGAATAATTAATCAAAAGAAGGCGTGGTTTAGTAAACATTCTATGTACAAAGGACAATTACTAAACCACATCAAATGGTAGATGAAAAGGGGTTGTCACATGAAATGATAAAGTGATACTCTTTAAAATTCTTGCTTCATGGAAATGAAATACAGAGATACTTGTCATTAAATATGCTACTAAACATGGTACTGAACATGCAAATAGGCTAAATCATAAATGTGATTAACCTACAGTAAACATTATAGCAAATTCATTATGTGTTAAAATTTCATGCGAGCATAACATGATTTACAAATCCATTTATTTTCTAATACATTTGGGTCAATTCAGAGTATATCCCTTTGACATTCAACGTGGTTAATAATATTTAAATTACTTTAATCAAGGCCATTAGTGTACACTTAGATATAAAAATACAAAATAGCATAGAAAACACTAAGATCCTACATGTATTAAAATATTAACAACCATTACTTGAAATTAGGGTTTCAAATATTAATCTTAAAAATACATATATACATAACGATATATACACTAAGTGTATATATGGGTTTTCTCATAAATTAATCATGATCCACTAAATCTCTTAAAATCTGAAAACCTCTAACCCTTAATCATTTATTTGGAAGGAACCAAAACATATAGGTTTTATTATATATATACGAAACCATATTTACATAAATTTATGAAAACTAAAATTTTAAACTCTAATGTAACTATACTTAAACCAGAAGCCTAATTCGCACCTAGAATATTATTTTAGGGTTAGTATTCAAGTCTTAAAAATCATAAATGATTGTATTGGAAAACATATATGTATAAATAATTATACATATAACAATAAAAAGTTTATAAAAAGATTTTTTCACATGTAAAATAGATTTGAAACAAACTTTATAAGTATATAAATCTCAGTATATCATGATGATTATTTGGAACCCTTAAGAAAATAGTTTGGATTGGGATTATATATATATGTAAATACACCCGAGAATATATATACAAGATATATAGTGGTTCTGTTTAAAAGAAAACCTTTCTCAACTAATCTTATATAAATACTTGAGTACAAAAATCATAAATAACCTCTTTAGAAACCCTTAAACAGGGAGAGTTTTAAGGTGCATATATAAATATATATAAAATTATATATACACATATAGTATCATACTGGTTATAAAATAAAAACTCAAAAGAAAAAAAACCCTTAAATCATTTAGAAAATACTATTCCAAATCCATACACCCAGTTTTAAAAAAAGAGAAACGATCCCTATACTGAAAATATATATTTATATATACATATCATATAACCGACTATACACAGTGTGTGTATATTGGGTTTTTCATCACAAAAAGGTGGAGGTATCCCCTTATATTTGCAGTTATGAAGTCAAGCACCCTTGAAACTCTCTGTTTAAATCGAAGGGTTTTCATGGTATGTATATACATGTAAAAATAAACTGTATATATATATATACTAATGTGTAAGGATGGGTTTTGAAAAAACATGAAAACAGAGCACCCTTACCCAGCTTGAGGAGGAAGCTCGAACCAGGGGTAAGCTTGCTGGATTTGCTAGGAGATCGAGAGGAGTTAAGGAGTAAGAGGAAGTCCGTGAGGGGGAGGGGTTTAAGTAGAGGCTTTAGTGAACTTAATGAGACTCGACCCAAGAGGTAGTCTGGTATGAGGGGGACGATACTAAAATTCACTATGAGGTGGGATGTGCAAGAGTCAAGGGGAATAGTGGAAATGGAGGTGATCGTGGCTTCCTCGGGTGAACCAGTACACTGGTAGCGGGACCATGGTGTGAGGGAGGAGACAAAAGAGATCATGGGATTTAAAATAATCGACGGCCGGGATCTGATCGTGGGAGGATTGGATGGTTGTGGTGAGACGCGGGCATCCTCATGGCTTTTGATCGCGTGGACAGTCAGGATTAAACACAATATGTGATGAACGACCTGGATTTCACATCATCGAATGGTTTCATTTAAAAAAAGAAATACTAATAGTAATTTTTTTTTGAATTTGTATAAACTTTTATAAGTTTTAAGAACTTATAACTTTTAAAATCTAAAATTAAATTTATAACATACTCTACCATTTGATTTAAAAGACAAATAGTTTTTCCTAATTCAAAATACATAGTTTTAAAGATCTAACAAAATATATTTTTCAATAATAATTAAAGGTATATGATTATAAGATACTATTTAAACATGACTTTAAAAATATTTAGAAGGTGTTAAAATAGTAGGTTTTCAACCATTTGGATTTTGTAAAATCAATTAGGTTCCTTTATAAGAGTAATCTTTTATTTTAAAATTATGATATTTGAAAATATAATTCAAATCATTTAAACATTTTAACATACTTGAAATACCATAAGGTTATAGAAACCAAGTTTTTATAAAAAGATAAACTTTAAAAACCCAACAGTCATATATATATATATAATAGTCATAATTTCTAAAGGACCCCTATAAAAACAGCGGGGTAGGGTGTTTCAAACTCAAGGTAACTAAAGAAGATGGTGCTCCCAATCCCACTGATGATTAGCATGGTATTCATTATTACAATGGTGATGTTTTTTGATTTAGTTAACTTGAAGGATCTCCTTTACTTACTGGGCCTCATTGTGGTGATTGGGGGTCTTCCAGTGGCTTTGATAGGGTTTTTAATAGGTATTTTTGGTTAGCGTGTTTACTCTTTTCATCTTAGTGTATTGTAAACACCACAATGTTCTTAATTAAATAAAGTGCCTTATGTTTGTCCTTTAAATTTTTGTTTGGTTAAAAGGACTTCAAAAAAAGTGAAAGCATAGTATCATTATAATAAGATACCCAAAAATTCAGGTTGTTACATTATTCCCCCCTTCAGAGAATTGTGTCCTCGAAATTCCTTTCATACAAACTCACTAAGAGGAAGCTCCCAATTGTTCCTAACATATCCCCCATTGTGGGTAATCATCAGGTGTGCTCAACAGAAGACCCACATTGATGCTCAACTACTCTAGTTCTCTGATCCAGATACACTTACGGTAGGAGGGGTTGAACTCATGCACCGAACACTCGGGATTCCAGAGGGAGGCTCGAACGGTATAGAGTTTGGAAATGTCCATATGGACCAACGTACATATAACTTTCCGAATTATGTCTCGCTCAAGAACATATAAGTTATAGACATTGTCATACAGGCTAATGCTGAGGAGTTGGTACATGTAGGTCACACAAATGTTTCCCTCTAAGGCACCCTCTTGAAATTTTACTCTGGCCGTGTAGTTCTGACCTAGTGTGAAACACAGAAAGATCCCTTCATGGTATTTCCCCATCCACTTACGCTCAACCAATTATGCCGAGCCTATGCGGTAGAAGATGGAAGCATTCCCTTGACAGGTGCGGAGAATCTCCAGACCATTTGTCACCTCATACAATTTTTTGCATGTTCCTCACAGGTTTGCGAAGGGGAGATACTCATCTTCACAGGTTTTGATTGTGATAATCTCCAATATCTCAGTAGGAAGAGATAACATGTGGGTTTGTCCTTTCATCTGAAAGTTTAAGATGAGAGTTGAATCACTTGAAATTTATCCAAAGGTATAAACAAAGTAAAGACAGGTATGGAAAAGAAAATATTTCAATAAACATAAGTTTATTACTAAACATCAGTGCTTGAGTTTACCCTAATGACCTACTACATGAACTCCACACAGAGAAGAAAAAATCCCTATCTCATCAAACCAAACACAGGCTGAGCATTCAGGGTTAAACTCATGGGGGCACCTGTGACATCTCCTGAGTATAAAATGAGGGGTATGGAGTTGGGAGACATCAAAATACACTTTTTGTCTGAAAGACAGTCGGTTGGAACCATATTATAACATTCTAAAGTCCAATAACTGGCCCTAGAAGCCTTAGTTCAAGATTTGACAAAGATAAGCTTCTTGGAGGTCACCGACAACAACTGCTTCTTGAAAAGTGTCGGGGGGCATAAAGCTAAAGTCCTCACCTGACTTGAACACCCAGAAAATTCCATCATGGTACCTTCCCCGACATACATAGGAGGGGAATTGGGATATCATCATAAGGAGGTAATCCAATCCTAACCCCCGGTGTAGCCAAAGCACCCGTGGTGAGTTTGACACATCGTATAGGTGTTTTCATGTCATGCAGATATAGGCATAGTTTAGAAAATTCTCTCAGCTAGCTAAAGACAAAATGGTCTCTAGGGACTTAGTGGGGAGAGACAAAAGATTAGTACCTTTGTTTTCCACATGGAAATTAAGAAAACTCATTTTTTAGTAATGATGAATTATATTTTTCTTTATTTCAGTTCTGGTTTTCCAGAGTTATCCAAATCGAACCCTCTGATACCAACTGTGAAGACCCGACTCCAGAAAACCAGGAACCAGTGCCTTCTGAACATGATGTGTTGTTTTGAAATAAAAACATGCACTGATAAACACACATCACGTCCCATACAGAGGATTGAGTTCGGTTCGGGCTCTGGGAAACCAGAAACTTTTGGGATGTTTCATCTGATAAAAGCTGTTACTTGAAAATTTTAAATCAAAACATAGGGTGAGCATAAGAATGCCCAGTAAGGGGTTTTAAAATAAACCAATGTAACTTTTGAAAGTATTCTTTAAAAATATCCATATAAAATTATCTTATGGAAAACTGTAATACATGTAACCTAACATAAAAGTGCTCAATCAAGATTTTCAAGGAATACATGAATCAATTATGACATTTTTCAAAGGAGTAATAAAGTTCATCATAAACAAGTATGACATGTGATTATTTAAGCACAAATTAAATAGTTAAGAGTAATACATAATTAGAGTTGCGAGTGAAGGAAACAACTTCAATTTCATAAGTTGGTTACTATCTAACACAAATCATGCCCTAAACCTTTACTTGTGACATAAATATGAACTTGATAAAAAAACATAAGGACAAGAGTAGTGAAAGAATAGGAATATCATTTTGAAAATAACTTGTAACATAACTTGAATTTGTGGTTTCAACATTTAACTTAGACAATCATTTCCGTATCACCAAGGTCCATCCCCAAGGCGTCATTAAAAAAATTACCAAGGTTATTCACCAAGGTATCGTTAAAATGGTCATCTCTAGAGATTAAGTCTTTACCCAATTCATTGGAGTGCTATCAGGGCGCACCCTTAATTTTTCTTTATTATCATGTGAGCCACATAGATCATACTTTACTTCAACAGGGTTGTATATTCAAGATGTCCCATACCACCTTGAATAATTCATTTTCATATTACCCAAGGTGTCCCATACCACTTTGGGTAACTTCATTCTTGGTTCATTATTATGATGTGTCATATGCATGTAAGATGATCAATGATATGGACAAGTAAAAACCATTATACAATTGGTCTACAAATACATGACATGACAGATAACATTACAAACATGGAATAATTAATCAAAAGAAGGCATAGTTTAGTAAACATTCTATGTACAAAGGACAATTACTAAACCACATCAAATGGTAGATGAAAAGGGGTTTTCACATGAAATGATAAAGTGACACTCTTTAAAATTCTTTCTTCATGGAAACAAAATACATAGATACTTGTCATTAAATATGCTTCTAAACATGGAACTGAACATGAAAATAGGCTAAATCATAAACGTGATTAACCTACAATAAACATTATAGAAAATTCATTATGTGTTAAAATTTCATGCAAGCATAACATGATTTAAAAACCCATTTATTTTCTAATACATTTAGGTCAAGTTAGAGTATATCCATTTGACATTGAACACGGTTAATAATATTGAAATTAATTTAAATCAAGCCCATTAGTGTACACTTAGATACAAAAATACAAAATATCATAGACAAACACTAAGATCCTATATGTATTAAAATATTAACAACCATTACATGAAATTAGGGTTTCAAATATTAATATTAAAAATACATACATACATAATGATATATAAACCAAGTGTATATATGGGTTTTATCATAAATTAATCATGGTCCACTAAATCTCTTAAAATATGAAAACCTCTAACCCGCGATCATTTATTTGGCAGGAACTAAACCATATAGGGTTTGTTATATATATACGAAACCATATTTACATAAATTTATGAAAACTGAGATTTTAAACTATAACGTAACTATACTTAAACCAGAAGCCTAATTCACACCTAGAATATTATTTAAGGGTTAGTATTAAAGTCTTAAAAATCATAAATGATTGTATTGGAAAAGATATATGTATAAAAAATTATACACATAATAATAAAGAGTTTATAAAAAGATTTTTGCACATATAAAATAGATTCTAAACAATCTTTATAAGTATAAAAATCTCAGTATATCATGCTGATTATTTGGAACCCTTAAGAAAATAGTTTGGATTGAGATTATATATATATATGTAAATACACCCGAGAATATATATACAAGATATATAATGGTTCTGTATAAAAGAAAACCTTTCTCAACTAATCTTAAATAAATACTTGAGTAAAAAAATCATAAACAACCTCTTTGGTAACCCTTAAACAGGGAGAGTTTTAAGGTGCATATATAAATATATATAAAATTATATATACACATATAGTATCATAGGGGTTATGAAATAAAAACTCAAAAGAAACAAAACCCTTAAATCATTTAGAAAATACTATTCCAAATTCATGCACCCAGTTTAAAAAGAGAAACGATCCCTGTATTGAAAATATATATTTATATATACATATCATATAACCGACTATACACAGTGTGTGTATATTGGGGTTTTAATCACAAAAAGGTGGAGGTATCCCCTTATATTTTCAGTTACGGAGTCAAGCACCCTTGAAACCCTCTATTTAAACTGAAGGGTTTGCATGGTATGTGTATACATGTAAACATAAACCGTATATATATATATATACCGAGGTGTAAGTATGGGATTTGAAAAAACATGAAAACAGAGAACCCTTACCTAGATTGAGGAGGAAGCTCGAACTAGGGGTAAGCTTGCTGGACTTGCTGGGAGATCAAGAGGAGTTCGGGAGCAAGAGGAAGTCCGTGAGGGGGAGGGGTTTAAGTAGAGGCTTCGTTGCACTTAATGAGAATTTAACCAAGAGGTAGGCCAGTATGATGGGGATGAGACTACAGTGCCCTAGGAGGGTGGGTGTGCAAGAATCCAGGGGAGCAGTGGAAATGGAGGTGATCGTGGTGTCCTCAGGTGAACCAGTGCACTAGTAGCGGGACCAGGGCGTGAGGAAGGAGATGAAAGAGATTGTGGGATTTAAAAGAATCGACAGCCGGGATCTGATCGTGGGAGGATCAGATAGTTGTGGTGAGACGCAGGCGTCCTCGCGGCTTTTGATCGCGCGGACGGTCGAGATTAAACGCGAGATGTGATGAACGACCTGGATTGCGCATCACTGAATGGTTTCATTTAAAGAAAGAAATAATAATAGTAATTTTTTTTTGAATTTGTATAAACTTTTATAAGTTTTAAGAACTTATAACTTTTAAAATCTAAAATTAAATTTATAACATACTCTACCATTTGATTTAAAAGACAAATAGTTTTTTTTAATTCAAAATACATAGTTTTAAAGATCTTACAAAATATATTTTTAAATAATCATTAAAGGTATATGATTATAAGATACTATTTAAACATGAATTTCAAAACATTTATAAGGTTTTAAAATAATAGGTTTTCAACCATTTGGATTTTGTAAAATCAATTAGGTTCCTTTATAAGAGTAATCTTTTATTTTAAAATTATGATATTTGAAAATATAATTCAAATCATTTGAACATTTTAACATACTTGAAATACCATAAGGTTATAGAAACCAAGTTTTTATAAAAAGAGAAACTTTAAAAACCCAACGGTCATATATATATAACGTTCATAATTTCTAAAGGACCACTATAAAAACAGTGGGGTGGGGTGTTTCAAACTCAAGGTAACCGAAGAAGATGGTGCTCCCAATCCCACTGATGATTAGCACAATATTCATGATTACGGTGGTGATGTTTTTTTTGATTTAGTTGACTTGAAGGATCACATTTACTTACTGGGACTCGCTGTGGTGATTGGGGGTCTTCTAGTGGCTTTGATAGGGTTTTTAATAGGTATTTTTGGTTAGTGTGTTTACTCTTTTCATCTTAGTGTATTGTAAACACCACAGTGTTCTTAATTAAATAAAGAGCCTTATGTTTGTCCTTTAAATTTTTGTTTGGTTAAAAGGAATTAAAAAAAGTGAAATCATAGTATCATTATTATAAGATACCAAAAAATTTGGGTTGTTACACAAGAATCCTCTCTCAAGCCTCTCTCAAGCCTTTGGAAGCACACTTCCAAGTAAGGGTTTTTCTTCCTTTCTCATTTTTGTCCAATTTTCTTAATGTTGTTATTCCCTTTTAATTTCAATTATAAATGTTGGGGTATGGTTTCAAACCTCCCCCATACTTCCCTCTTTATTTTTTAATGATGGGAGTCCCCTTTATCTCTCATTAAATGCCTCCCATGTACACCCGTTACTATGCCAAAATTCCGAAAGAAATTTCTCTCTCTTCTTTTACATTCAAGAAATTCTTTTGTATCATGACTCTAAATTCAATTTCAATTGTTGGTAAATGTATCTAAATGACCCCCTTACTTTCCATTTCATGAAAATATGATGAGACTCCCCTTTCTCTCTCATCAACCATTTTTATGAATTCATACGTCACACTGTTATGCTGCCGAAATTATACCAATTTTCTAAGATAATGTCATCGTGTAGTGAATACCATGCCCATTTCTCTATCAAGGGTATTAAACTTTATGCACACTTACTTATTGATTATAAAGTTCCAAGTATGAATTCCACAGTCCTTTATCGTGGAATAAATGATTATGTTTTATGAATCCATGTTATATGATCCATGTGGCACACTTATGCATGAAATGAAATGTTTAAGAAGGGTGCGCCCTTATAATGTTCCAATGCATTGGGTAATATATATTATCATGATACGTCATGTGCAATGGGTGTTGACTCATGCTAATTCAAGTGCAACGAGGTTTTACTCGTGCTTCATATGCAATTAGTATTTACTCATGCTCCATGTGCAATGAGCCTTGGCTCATGCTAATTCCATGTTAAGTGTTATTGCCACGTTTCCATGTTATGATTATAATAATTTATTATTCCTTTATGTTTATAATTCTCTTGTGAACTATTGATATGCCTATTATCTAACATGTATTGTATTACTCATGTTATTCTATGATTATTCCCTTACTAGGCTTTATAGCTCACCCTTTTCTTATGCATGTCCTCAAGTTATCCCATGAAATGCTAAGTATGAGGGAATGTAGTGGTCATGTAAAGAAAGTTTTCAATAAAGATGTTGTATTTAATGTTTTAAGTTGTTATGTAATGTTCATAATCCCCAATAACACTAGACCTCTCGATCTTCCATGTTGTATCAAGTGAAGGTTTTATGTAATAAATCAAGTTTAAGTTTGAAATAAAAAGAAGGTTTGTCATAGTAAGTGACTAATGAATCCACAATTATTACATGTCTTCACAAGTATAGGACACGAACATCTTGTATGTCCTCCCTTGCTTCACTTATAGCAAGTAAGAGGCACATTTCTAGCTACAACAGATGGTGTTGAGGAGGCTCACTACTGAGACCCGCCTCCACCACTTCTGCGATGATCCTATCATTTTATTTTCTTCCCATGCACGCCACCAAAGCTGTCATTGGATAGAAGAGAATAGGTGGTAAATCCGACCTTACCTACCATATTCATCTATTCCATCATATCTCTATCCATCATCTCTACATAGGTAGAGAGTTTCAACACAAACACCTGCGATCTAATATCCATTCAAAAACCCTGTAGGTACTTTTGTGCCTTTAGCTAGTCATTCCTTACCACATCCAGAGAAAAATAGACAAGATCAACAAATTGGTTGGTGGATGATGACACCAAATTCTCTCCTTGTTGTAAAGATAGGAACTCCAAAGGTTTTTCCATCATCAATTACTTTGGGAAAAACTACTGTAAGAACAAGGTTTTGATCCCATTTTAATCCAAGCCCACATGTTTGTCTTCTTGGACTATAGAATCCCACCATCACTTACCAGAACCCTTAATCTTGAACACTACACAATTCACCTTGATATTCTCAAGTGTTTCCAGAAATTCAAAGATCTGATCGATTCTGTCCATCCAGTCCTATGCCTCTTGAGGTTCAGTCATTCCTTTAAAGGATGGTGGCTTCTCATGCAAGAATTTTTGTGACCTCTCTCTCTATCCTCTAGTTCTTAGTTGTACCTCAAAAATAGAATTATGAACTCATGGTACATCTTAATTGATAAAACGGATTAAAAGTACAATATTATTGATGATATTCTGATATATAGGTGAATTCCCTTGAGGAGCATCATCTACACCCTCCTGAGGAACTTGTGGAAGACGTATCTAAGACATACTATTGCACACTGAAACATGATAATGATCAGAAAAAAAAAATATCAATTAAAACTAGAAAACCCATAAGAATAATTAAATATTTAAAACCTAACTCAATAATAGGGATAGAAATCCCAACCTCCCATGGAAACTTGAGTCTTGTTACGACAAGAGCTGTCTAGACACTTATCGCAACATACCTCCCATGTCTCGACAAACCTATCTGCAGTCTAATAGATGTTCCAAGATAAGGGCTCTTGAGGAAATAACTCCTTATGATACCAAATTATAATTAACTGACCTAGGTTTCCCTCAAACCTGACACCCTACCCGATCCATCACATACCTGAAGGACATTCCCGATCCCCACAGGCTGACGATAAGAACCCGTGCATCAAACGAAAAAGCACGGGGAATGATTTCTCCCAACCTAAATAACCACATGGAATATATATATATATATATATTTATCAAGAAATAAATAGTGAAAGGATAATGAATATATATACCATAAAAGTGAAAATACAATAGAAACAAACAACTGGAAATTAGCTAAAAACTCCAAAGGACAAGTACAACTACAAAGGAATAAAAGAAATAGCTACTCCAAGTGATGGAGTAGACGCACTCCCACCATATCACCACCAGATATCGAACTTAGATGACATGAAACCTTGTTGCCTCACTGAGGTGCCTTTCCTTTCCCCACATTGGAATACATACAAAGGTCTACGCACCATTGAAGAGGTGTGCAGGGTGGGAGCTAACAAGATTGGTGGGATCCCACCCAGGTGTTCCACATCAAGTCTCTTTATACAAATTATTGTATGATTATTTTAAATAAAACATGGCATGATAATAAGTAAAGTAATTTTATAGAAAACATGGTAAACATTTCCCTTTTTTCACATTTCTAAACAAAAGTAGGTATAACATGCATATCAGGTCTAACTCAGAATGCCAAGTAGTACAAAATAGAAACAGAAGCACATACATCAGTATCAAGGATCACTATAGGTAAGACTATTAGACTACTCATACCATAATAAATCAAGTGTACAATCCAGTTCCTAGAACACATGCCTAAGAAGCAGAGGAATACCCCATGAGTAAAACCCCCAACAATGTCAATATTTGTTCCTTAGAACAACGGGCCTAGGAAATAGAGGAAATAACCATGAGAAAACCTCCTGATAATCACAAAACATGAATGATTTACTCAATCTAAACCTTCCACCTAATTACCCAAGGTAACCCATGTGCTCGTTTTCACAAATCAATTTCAATGCTTCAAAAGTACCCATTTCCTTTTCATTTATGAAAAACCAGGGAAAAACCATTTCTCTTCAGAAACCCTTTTTCAACACACACAAAAATTCATCCCAATTTCACAATTAAATTTATAAAGAAAAATCATGCTAATTATCATAGGCTAGAGATGGAACCACCTACCTCAAAACTTGGGTCACACACGCCCACAATGGGATCCACCAACAACGAAACCCAATGAAGACAATAAAGACCCTATAATCCAATCCACATTACACGATTGATCCAAATATGAACACAAGGGGTTGATAGAAAGTAAGAAACCTACATGACTCAAGAATGAATGCTCGCCTCATCAGGAATGACAAAGGAAAAGGTCTCCAAAGAGAGATCACACAATGGGTCTAGAAGAAACCAAGAAGAAACACCATATTAACCCAAACTGATCTAAAGACACCACCCAATGGTGATATCATGATCAAAGGAAATAAATAAATTGAAAGATAACTTACTTGGAGAGATTCCCTGTAACCATAATGAATATCTAACGTTGAACAGATCAATCTATAAGGAGAAAAGTCTCTAAAAAACACCTGGGGAGAGCTCTAGGTTGAGGGTGAAGAAGCCTGGAGAAAAGAACCAAGGAAAAACTACTGTGCATGTGTTTTAAAACTAGACATGATCCATTTCATGATATGTAATATAGTTACACATAGTGAAATCCACGGTGTAAAAGTATGTCAAAAAATCCATGACCTCGGATTAAAAATTCATTATTTAAAGAATTCAAGATGTGAAACCACCCTTCACGACATGTAAAATTTCACAGCATGAATCCCCTTTTATGGATTATACCTAGAAACAATTACACAACATGTAATCCAGTTACACGACATTAAATCCTTCTGCATCCTACAGAAAAATCTCATTAAATTTGAAAGTCCAAAAAATCCCTAACTTCACCATTATAGGTATCCTACCAATATCAAAGGAGGGGAAAACCACGATGAGGTTAAGGGAGTACCTGATAAAACAGTGATGAGATGTTACATTTTGGATTTAAAATCATCAAAAAATCCTCAGAACGATGTATAAAACATGTATTAAATTAAGGTCACATAAAATTCTCTCGCATTTAGAGCATTGATTATCTTCAAAAAATCAATTAATTGATTTCATTGAAAGTAAATTAGTCTCAAAATTTAATGAAATGTAATTCCTAAAATGTGTTTCATGAGTGTTTTCCCCCATTAATTCTTTCAGGTATAAAATGATGATTTCTCTCTGAAAAGAAAAATTGGTTGGTGAAAAGTTGATTTCTTATTTTACAAATAATATTGAATTGAAAATTTTGAAATTACTAAAACAATATCATTTTTCATTAAATTACCCTTTAAATTTCTATTTTTATAAATATACTCACATAATTAATATAGAATAATTAGATGAAACTAGTGGAAGAGTGATCTCAAAAATCAACAATAATGACTTATTGACTCAACCACTGGTTTCAACTTAATAATATAAAAATTCCACATGGATTAGGATTTCATTTTCAAAGTATTTAAATGAAAATATTATTAGTTTAATATGATAAAAAATTTAAATTAAATTTAAATTGTAAAACTTATAAAATTTAACCATTTTTTTGAAATAAAGCTATGCGATTGATGTTACATGATTAAATCAATGGGAGAATAGAATATCTTAACCATTTATTTTAAAAATATTGAGGGTCAATCCCCCTTTATTGAAATATAGAAAAGATAGAACCTCTTTAGAACTAGGAAAGAGGAAAACCATTACAAAGAAGGGAAATATTCCTTAAAGAAAAAAAAGGTCAAAATGACTATGCAAGTCCAAAGGAAGAAAACATTAAAGCAAGCACCAAAAAAGCCTCGTCGCCCCCTCTTCAGATAGTGAAACAGTGAGATCAGTACAAAAATGATGTGTCACCCCCTCTACCAAGAAGTTGTACCATGAATATCTTAACCATTACAAGTATAAAAACAGTCCTCAAATCCAAGAAAAATTTACAACCATTGAAAATAAAATTGAAGCATGAAAAATAGTCATTTAAAAAAAATTAGGGTTATTTTTCATGAGTGTATAATTGAAGTACAATTCAACACATTTAAAGAAACCCTCATACTTAAAACCCAACATTATCCTCAATATTGAATCTCGAGATAAGAAAATAGTTTAAGAAATGGAGTTAAAATAGATTTTTGATTTAGTATTCCAAGATATTGTTTAAAGAGATCACAATAAAGCCCAAAAACATATTTTCCACTATTTAAAAGATTTCGAAACAAATTTTGAAATGCACATGCTTCTTCTTAAAATGAAAACAAACAAATTTTAAATTAAGTTTAAGTAAAACTGTATGTTGATTGGTGATTAAAGTAGTAGAAACATATTGAAGTAGGTTCAAACACTCTCAAAACAATCCAAAAAAAGTCAATGTGCCAGGCAAGGTTTTTATATTTATTTCAAAGTGATTTCCAAAAGACAAGATTTCAACAAGCATGACACCCAATAATTCATAAAAATTATATTCAATTTAATTTAACATTCAAGAAATTTACCCCCACCCCACAATTAATTTTATGCAGTAATCATATTTTAAATCAAGATTAACAAAAACAATTTAAGACAGGTTATCAGGGGAGTATGCAACAATTAAAAACCAAATGAAAGGATTATAAATTTAACCCCCTAATAAATGAATATTTTCTTCTTTATTGTAGCTAAAAGATATCTCTCCTTTAAACTTTAAGTTCCAATCAGTCACTTCATTGAGGTACCTTCAAAAATAAAACAAATGAAAATTAGATGAAAATATTAAAATTATATAAAATGAGACCAAGTGATGGTGATAGGATTATTAGATATGCACTAATATATATATAAAGTTTATATTTAATTACATTCATTAAATGAATGTATTAAATACATGAGATAATATATATATAAACACACACACACACACACATTTCATATATATTTATTTCTCCCAAATGGGTTTTTTATTAGTTATAATCAGTTATGTACAAATTAAATTGCTTGAATATTTATTGATTAGGATTCAATGAATTAATGTTAATGAGAATAAATGTATATGGATACATGAATATGGACGATGGGTTTTGTTTAATAAAATAAATCATGGATGGATATATAAAGGGATGTGATCCCTCCTATTGAATATAATGAATTGTCTGCAATCCTCTCAATTCTCTCTTCATCCCATACTATTATTCATCATCTAAGATGAAGGAATTGAAACCCCTTCAGCATTTGGGTATCCTCAAAATAAGATCATAGATCCATTGACTAGTGTACCCCCCCTCAGAGGTAGGTTGATTTTGTTCATTGCTTCATAATATTCCTCAATCATTCTCCTTCACCGAGGAAGTAGAAGACTACCACCATTTGCTATTTCTAAGTACACTATTTATAGAGTTTTATTTACATGTTTATTCTTGAAGATATATTTTCTTGTGTTATGAGTTATCTTTTGCTGCATATGATCACATGATGACCATATAAAACCCATAAGTGGTATCAAAGTGTTGTCTTCTTTTATGAATCAACACGTTTATTAATTTATGAAAAATATGTTTGAATAGTAAAACAAGATTTTTTAAGTAACTATAAATGTTTATGGTTAATTGATAAATATAATTTAAAAAAAATACCTTTTGAAAAATTAAATTACATTTTTTATGATATAGAAATAAATGGTTTATTTAGAAATCATAAAATGAAATTTATAAAGAGTTTATATATTAAAAAATATATGATATTTAGATTATATAAAAATGTCTATATAATAGATATTGAATTATAAAATGTTTATAGTTCATTAAATATCATATAAATGTTATTTAATATAAAATGTGAAGGGGTTCATATTAAAAAGAATATAAAATGCTTATATTCTTTCTAATTTATAAAATGTTTATAATTAACATTTATTTGTGAATACTTCATAAATGTCTCATGTTTTTGAAAATAAATAAATTGTTTATTTATTAAATTTCCTTAATATTTTTGTTTAGTTCATTATTAATTAATTTGAAACTGTTCAAATTAATTGGAATTTATTTGTATATTATTTAAGACACATCAAAAAGGTGTTTTGATAATTGATATGATCAAGGTTTAAATAATAATTTATTATATGATATTTAGATTATGTAAAAGGTTTACATAATATAAATTGAAATATAAACAGTTTATAATTCATATAATATTATATATTTAAAATGGAGATTCCATATTATGATAAATATGAAAAAATTCATATCGAAAATCATATAAAAAGTTTATATTCAAAATTGTAGAATGTCTATAAAGTTAAAGTTAAAATTATAAAATAGTTTATAATTAGATTTTATTTATGAAATTTTTCATAAATATTAATCTCATGTTTAAATATTTGAACTGTTCATTTATTTAAAGGTTATTCCTTGTTTTATTCATAATTATAAATTTTTTATATTATAAACGCCCATATTACAATGTTCATATGATGAATTTATTCTAGGATAGATACTTTCATATCATGCTCGATTTGATATCATAAAAATTAGTTTTCATCTACGTTGACCTTGGTTTGTAATTTTAGTTATGAGCTTGAGAGGAGTTGTTGGGAATATTTTGTGCATATTTGGTGTTGGAGATATCATGAATTGAATTGTCTCTTGAGTAAATTACCCCTGAGTAGAGGGGCTTGGGGTAAGATCACTTACTTTTCTGGAGGCTTGCATTGAGTAGGAAAGTGAATGGAGTTGACTATCTGTTGCTCCGGGCTTACTCGTGTGGAGTTTTTCAATCTCATATAACTCAATTCCTTTACATGAAGTGTTCATATAACTTATGCATATGATGCATTTAGATATGTATGAATATACTCAAATTATATTTTTGTGTGATTAACACAGACTTGTGGGTTTTGTAAAGAGTTACACATTAATGTGGTGTGAACACATTAATTTCGTGGTTAGAATAGGGATTCCAAAAATTAATCACTAGAAGCAGGCATACACAGAAAGGGAATAAGACATAATAATATAATTATTACATAGGACGTAATAACTATTAATTTAATATGAATATGCTATATATTAATTTGGTGATACCTTAAAAAAATCACAAATACTAAGTGTGATATTCCTTCAAAAGAGGCACTTGTCAAGACCTCAATCATCCAACAAGGTTGGTCATGATAAAGTTAGGTTCCTATGGGTTATCTTGTGTAAGGAAAGAAAGTAACGAGTGACTTTGGATTATTCTATGGGTGGGTCATGCTAAATATAGGTTCCCATGGATCATCCTTTGTTAGCTTGTTTTTAGTGTTTTCTTTGGGTTACACTAGTTAGGATACCCTAATTGGATTAGGTTACTATAGGAATAAAGTTGAGTGAATACATGTGATGGATTTTGATAAAGGGTTATCTAATAAACTATCCAAGAATCACAACTGTTGTGATTGGGATGATGCCTCACCTAAATAGATAAGAAATGGGAGAAATGTTAACACTACAACAAAATCGACTAATATTGGTAGTTTTTTTTGATTTGGAGATGGTTTAAATTACCTACATATGGTTTTGTGATGATTTACAAAAAACCACCACTAAAGTTGGCATCAGAAACCAACTCATTTTGATTCCATCCATTTAGCGGTGGTTTAAAGCACCTCCATCCCCTCATTATTTTTTGGGAGGGGAAACTGCCACTAAAAACAAAAAAGCACTACTAAACATTTTTTAGTCTTATATAGTGACAATTTTAACTATCTCTAAACAATAATTTGGAATATAATACAGTAGTTTAAACCACTAATATATATCACTTTTCAAAAAAAAATACAACTATAGAAAATGAAGTCCCAGAACAAAAAAAAGATATTTCATTATAAAAATAGCAAACAAACTATTCTAGTATAATAAAAACATGATCAGAACATGTCAAGTTAAATTTATACAAAACCATAATACAACAAATCCTAAATATAAAAAGGATAATAACAAAAAATTAATTAATATGAATTATGTTATTTGATGTACCTTTTGAGTTTATTTTTATGGATAGGTCATATATTACCATTCATTTGACCCTCATATATAAAAGAACCAAAGTGGGGTGTTTTCAAGAATGTCCTGGGCTAGTGAACTAAGTTATAAACCTTGTAACCCTCCATGATAAATTATATAATGTTAAGGTAAGGAAAAAGTGGTGGTATCATTATGAATTAGTGGAAATTTGAAAGAGGTAAGGTGTGTGACTGTAGCTACCCTAGCTTGTGTCGTATTTAGTGTTGGGTGTTTTTCTAACCCGTGATAACCCTTGGCCTTTTATGTTTGTTCTTAGTATGTTTAATATTATAATTTTGAATAGTTATTTATTAATTGTGTCTTAATATTATCTAGGATTGGATTTTATATGGGAACCTTATGACATGATTTGGGTGATCATGCCAACCATTGGAATGTGATTTTATAAAATGATTATGTGGATTGGGTTGGTTGATGATGCCAACAATGTTTGGAGTTGTGATGGAAATGTGGGTTGGGTGTTCTTGTCAACCATGGACACGTGAGATGTTATCAAACATATTATGTGGTTTGGTTATTGTATTCATTCCAACCATGGATAGGAACATTATAATGGATTGGATTATATGATGAGAGAAGGGAAATCATGCCAACCATGGATGTGAGTTATATATCATGTCATATAACCATGCACATTTATATTGAATGTGAATTCATATGATGTGATTTTATTATAATAACATTGTTATATAAGTATAATGATTTTATTTAGATGTTATAGAAGAGCTAAATTAGATCCAAGATGAAATAGTATGTGAAGATAAAATAAAAATAAGGAAAATGATTTATTACTTATAAATAAGAACTTTGAGTTCCCACTTCCAAGCCTTCCTTATTTGGAGGAATTACAATTTCATCTTAAAATAAGGAGATTAAAAACATGAGATTTAATTTTTAGGGATTGAATATGGATCATTCACTTCTAAAAAACTCAACTTCACATGTGTCTTTCAATAGGTATAAGAAGGACCCTTTTATGTATTAGAATGGCTGGAATTTCCAAAAATACCCATTCCTTAATCTATAAGGATCAGAATTTTATAAGGAAAGTGACAAAAAAAGAGACAAAGGATAAAGAAAGGACATGAATTCCTTCACCCAAAAACTTATGTGACAAGGTTCTAATATATTTCAAATATCATAAATCACATTAAAATTTACATATTTATAACATCTTAAAGTGTACTTGAAAACCCCCAAAATACCTTCACATAAGCTCTAAGGGTGGGATAACAAATTTTCATAGTTGAGGGTGGTGATTCATCTAGTATAAATATTGACCTCACTTGGTTTTTATTTTATTTTTCATCCATAAAGATGAAGGTAATATGTATGAACTCAATATGAATTGTGAAGTACATATGTGAAGTAGTGTGGAGTTCCCAAGAATATTGATGAAAATAGAGTTGTATATTCTCTCACGATTTATCCATACTAAATAACAATTAATATGATAGAAGAAGTTGTTTCCATTAATAATACTACATGAAGAATAATAATTTGGAAAATAAGGTTAAAGATTATGTAGATGTTTCATTATATATAAATAAGATATTCAGGATACTCATTATGTAGAATTATTGTGGTATATTATTGCATTAACTAAGTTTTAAGGTAATATTATAATTAGAGAAGAGTTTTTAGGAGTGTATAGACTAATTAACATTTTTTCTCTATGAATAAACTAGTTTACGGTCCACTATCTAAGAGGAGAGTGAATCTAACAATATATATGTTGGACATATAAGGAAAACACTAGTGTGATGTCTAGATGAAAGCTAACTAGAATGTTTAGTTATCCAGGAAGTACTTGGTGAATTACCAAGTGGAATTCAGAACTAAATAAAGTTCATAAATGTTTGAAAGAGACTATAGATTTTTAAAAGAACAATAATAGGTGTAATTTCAAGGAGTAATAAAACAAAACAAAACCTAAAGAGTTTAAGAATGATTAGTATAAGGTAAACTTCATAATAAAACATAGTAAATGAACCTAGCATATATATTTTCATGTAATGTAAGGGAAATACAAATATCCCTACCAGAAACCACAACATGTTTTCTGAATCACCATTTTAGCGTTAGTCTATCATAATTTTATTTACACATCATCACTAAATCCAAAGTGAACCCTAATCACAAAATGATGAACTTTGATTGACACCATCTCTATCTCCGTATCCACTCCCTAATACCATAATCTATATAAAAATTTTCTTGAAAATTAAACAGTGTTGTATATTTAAATTTAAACTTAAAACCAATTAAATTTTTTTGTACTAAATTATTATTAAGTTTTGTGATTTACCATATCACTACCATCCATTGATGAAATATCACTAGGGACAAATCCAGTCATCTTATGATATAATTTAATCAATGATTTCTATAGAGAAATGAACTTTGCATCTTGAATCTTATATGAGACCCCTATTCATGAATTGTGATTTGCATTGCAACAAACTCCCTATAAGAATATCAAGTTAGGGAGTACCTACAACCAGGAGTAGATGTTGCTGCAATACCCGGTGGCCTACCAAAGGCCTCAGATGGAAATGATCCCAAAACCATCCTATACATGTGAACAAGATGATCTTTCCCAAGGACTAGACCAACTGGATAATCCTATGAGATAGAGAATAACTAAACAGGATTCGAATCCCATAGTTCCTTTATTTTTACCTATAAATAAAATATCATCCATATTTGAAGCAATAAGTTTTATCGTAGTGACAAATGACAATAAGTTATTATAATGAAAATGGAATTCATGCCCCAACTTATTTGGTAGGATAATTCACATAACTCCCATTAGATTGTTTATGAACATCCAAACAAAGTTCTATTCATGAGACTTGGTGGCCTAAATTATTTTACTACATTAAACAAAGATGAATAAAAAATTTAATATATTAAATTGATAATGTTATCTTATAAATATTTAAAATAATGAAAATATTACTAGAGTCATTCTGTTTCTATAAAAACTCTTTGACCTAGAAGTTTGAGGGATGATTTATTTAGTTCAAATTGATATATTTTCCTTGAAAAATCCAAAAATAAATAACAAATTATTTAATATTAATGTATACAATGTCATATCTTTATCATATTCATTTATATATGTAAAATTATATTAATATAATAATATATATTTCAATACCATATGCTTCTCATGATTATGACTATCAACAAACACTTTCCACTACTCTCTTGGTACCCCTTTAAGTACCTAATCATACTACTGTTAAGCAGTCAATGATGTATCATTGAATTCATTTCATAATCTCCATTTAAAATCTTTCCATTTCTTACCCAAATTTTTCAATGTCCACTTTCGTGTAATAAGATCAACAACAGTAAAGTGTAATAACATCAGTTCAAAGAGATTAATTTTTAAAATATTAGAATTTAATAACATAATGACATTCAATTACACTATAATGTATTAAAATTACCTTTATATGGTAATCAAAAACTTTATTTTTGCAATATTGAGGCATATACCTCCAATTAGAATATGTAATTGGAAGGGTAACCATATCTGCCATCATATGACCTAGAATCTAGCCAAATAATCCTATGGTATCATCTGTGGGGACCCCATAACAATCAAATGGGACAACTATCTTCAATCCGTTTAGATTCTAGACATCTGAACTATTCATATTTCTATTTTTAGTAATATTTTTTGCATCTTTTATGAAGAAATAGTTAGTAGTATAAAAAAAGTGCAATAGCTTTATTCACATTAAAATTTTTACCTATAACTTTAAACCTCTAATATACTCATTAAGAATTAGGATTGATGACCTATACTCTCACTGCTAAACCTACTGAATGGGGAGGCAATGCCCCATATATTGATGGGATAAAGAAGGAGGGTGTGCTAGACACTGAAGGAATGGTGGAGGGTGTGAGAGATGCTAATAGGGGTAGACGAAGGGTGTCTCAGATGCTATAGGGAGGGAGACCAATGGATCATCATCTGTCTATGTGTTCGAGAGAATATCAACTAAGAGTTGTCTGGGATTAGTGAAATGCTTATTCCTTGGTATTCCTATCATTTAATAAAATAAAATTAACTTCAGAACATATATTTCAAAAAAATCATGTAAAAAAAATAGAAATGATAATAGATGCATAGTACTGACAAAAAAATATACATAGATATGATAATGAATGACTACACATATAACATAAGTGGTTGATAAATTAATGGATGAATGCACATAAAATCATTTTATCCTTCAGTCATGTAATTTTTCTTCTCCATCATTACTTAATCCACCCTTAAAAAGACTAATATTTTCAATATCATGATGGATAAATAATTTCATTTCATGATTTTGATGGGATTCAATGTCATAGTTAAAATCTCCCACTTTATCACCCATATCATACAAGTCTCTTTGTTTTGTATGAATAACTACACTCCACCCTTCATCCATGACATCTTCCACATAATATACCATTTTTTCTTGTGATGAGAATATATACAGATCATGTAATTCATGGTCACCAACATCCATCAAGAAAGAGAAGTTTACAAAAGTAAATTGCAAGGAATCTCTTTTAATACCCCTAGTAATATTGACCCACTTGAATTTGAATTATACAACTAAAAAAATTCTTATGGTAGTTTAATTAGATAATACCAGTCTAATTTACATAGTATTCCAATTCAAAAACTATAAATATACCACTATTATGTGTTTTCAAATCCTCTCCCCGATTGACTATATGAAATTTAAAGCTATTCACATTATAAGCATCAAATTTTCTTGTCTGTTTTAGAGGAACTCAATTAGAAAACTTCAAATCTTCTAAAAACTCAGCCTGAGTATCAATATTCACGATCTAAAAAAATTAATATAAATTATTATATTTTTAAAACATATTTCAACCTAATATTCATATTTATTGCAATATTTATGAACTTACATGATGTGAAAACCATTCTACAAGCTCTGTATTAACATATTTTGTTATATCTTTCTCATTTCATGTCCATATTCTCATTAATATCTTTGTTTATATCCCGAAATCTTTAATAAATGGATATGAAATTTCACTATTCATCATCACATATTTATGTGCCTGTAATAATTCTATTTTTTTCAGTGTAACATTTGAGATCCTCTAAACTGATTGTCAAAGAGTAAGAGATATTTTTGATTTCCCATGTAGTTGAGATTGAGTCTACGTGTCTTCAACATGTACAACTCAATTGAATGTTGTCTCAATATCATCCAAGTATCTAGAAAAAAAGGTAAAACACTCATTTTCTTAATCACCTTCAGAAATAAAGACTTCAGGTTGAGATTTATTTTTCATGTATGGTTTCAAATGACCAAGATATTTATTAAATAAAACAAATAAAACAAATAAAACATAATTATGTATTTAATGAAGTTAAAATAATTGTTTACTTAATATGAAAAACATATAAATAAAGTACCTCTCAATTGGATACATCCATCGATAATATATGGGGCTTCCTAATTTAGTTTCTTAGACCAAATTCATAGTTAAATGCATCATGGTAGTAAAAAATGATGGAGGAAATATCATCTCTATTTCACCAAGTGTCAATAAAAATATATCCTGAAAGTTTTCAAGCTCATATGGTTGTATAATTTTCTCACATAGTTGACTAAATAATGTGAAAAATTGGATTAAAACTTTAGTAACCATTTTAGGTAATAATGTGAGCAATTCCAATGATAGTAACTACTGTAAAAAATATATGAATAATGACTTTTCAATCCATGTAACCTATGATTATTTAAGTCAATATACCTTGAGATGTTACTTAAATACACATCAAATTCATTCACATTTTTTAGAATTTGAAATAATATATCTTTATCCCTATTTTTATTGAAAAATTTATCAAATTATACTTTCCATTCTCATCTAGCTAGATATCAATCTTTTTGTTCATTGTTTGTAATTCATTATGAGCATTGAGATGGCCCTTTTATTTTCCATGTTTATTAATAAATGTGAAGATAAAATTTTCATAAAAATTCCTCTCAATATATATAACATCAATATTATTCCACAAAAAATTAAATTCCCAATACATAATTTTGAAGAATATACTTTTTTTCTTCCATTTTTTCATTCTAATTTCACTTTATGATTCACTTGGAACTTGTTTCCCAATATCATTAAAATTATGAACCTTACCAAATTCTATTTTAACATTTCTAAGCTATGCCAATATTTTAGAACCCATCAAAAACTTTGGATATGGTCTACGATCAATAGAACCATTGAATTTTGACTTGTTCAACCAAAATCTTTGAGATGCATCAAGAAATATTTGATGACACAAGAAGCACCATTTTTTACTATAAGGTAGTAATTAATGCTCAAAATCAAAGTTACAAATAGGAAAATACAAACCTATGTAAGTGTTCCAACCAGATAAGTTACCAAGTCTAGGAAAGTCACTAATGGTTCACATTAGAACAATGTGAATTTTGAATATTATTCTAGACGATGCATCATATGTCTCAACACCGTTGCTCTATAACTCCTGTAATTATTCAATCAGAAGCTAAAAGTATACATCAATATCATTTATATACATTTTTTTTCTAGGAATAATAGTCAAAATGATAAAATATGTTTTTTTATACACATCTATGGAGGTAGATTGTAAGGGATCAAAACAACCGGCCAAATGTTATAACTGGTGATCAAAGTCCCAAATGGGTTGAATCCATCTGAAGACAATCCAAATCACACATTCCTAGGATCAGATGAGAATTATGAATGTAATGAATCAAATGTCTTCCAAGATTTTGAATCTTTTGGATGTCGCATTAACCCATCATTGTTATTATCTGTAGAATTCCCCTTCATGTGCTCGGTGGTTTTTGATGGCATGAATAATCTTTACAATTGAGGTTTTAAAGGGAAGTAACAAAAAACCACTATAGGTGTGTTCCTTTTCTTCTTATTCATAATATTATGTTGATTTAAACTTCCAATACCACCCATTGGCTACCATCTAGAAGAAGAACATTTTTTCAATCTTGTTTGCTTTAATTATCTCCCCAAAATAGCATACAATCATTGGGATAAGCATATGTATTTGTATAATTCATACCAAGCTGGATAACAACTTTTTTTATAAAATAAAAAGTATCATAGATCATAGCTTCATGAAATGCATCATGCAAAAATTCAAATATCATAGACATCTCCATATTTGAAATTCTATATAGGAATTTGATATGGTATAAATTTAGCATAAAAGAAAGTTTTGAATATTTTAGACATCCACCATAAAAATCTCGATTTTGATCATCAACTAAATCATGAAATTAATTTTTCTTGTCAATGAAGTTCTCTCTTACATTAGTCTCTATAGAATCAATATAAGGATCCAATGATATTTTAAATATTA
This sequence comes from Viscum album, assembly GCA_963277665.1. NCBI lineage: Eukaryota > Viridiplantae > Streptophyta > Magnoliopsida > Santalales > Viscaceae > Viscum > Viscum album. The sequence goes on from OY728151.1 coordinate 2,000,494,952, forward strand.
ATATGGTTTTCCTATAGTCCCAAAAACATCACTTGTCAAGTTTCTATTTATAGAACCACAAATGGTTGATTTGAAATGTTTTTATGTTGATGATACTATTTTGAAAATTTGAAATCATTATTTATAAGGTTTTTCATTTCATTTTCCATTGTCAATGTAGTTGGGAGCTCATTCTATTGATTAACATCTGTGCTCAAAATTTATGTAACATTCAATTCTTCATTCCAAATCCAAAAAAATATTAATAAGGGAATTGATCAATATAAAGTGTTTATAGACTTCTTATATCTTCAAACATATTTAAAATTTATATTTAGGTCATGGAAATTTTATTTTTTCATCAAAAAATCGATTGGAAATTTAAAAATCTAAAAATTCCTCCAAACCCTTAGCATACTGAGGTGTGTTCCTTGGTAATGTGATCCAACTTTTATCCATATATATCACAATGTGCCTACAATTTGTTGAAAAAATTAAAACACATAAGTATTACTAAGTTGGAAAAGAGATAAATGGAAGTGAAAAAAACACAACTCAAGTAGTTATAAGAAGATTCATATAAGTACTAAAAAGGTCAAAGTAAAAAGGAAACCAATCATAATTGTATTATGTAAAATAGATTTAAGAGGAAACCCATCAAATCTTTAATAAACAAGAAAAGATTCATCAATATTAATCATCGCATCATGGGATAAAAATAATCATTGTGAATAAATATAGTAACATGAGGCTCAATAGGGTCTCACACATTTATAAAAACACTTTTCTTGAAGCGTCAATCTGGATTTTATAAAGAGCTTAGGAATCCAACCCATTTTTATACCATTTTAAAACTATAATTAAAATTTTATTTGAAAATAATTTATCAAATATCACATTGAAAACCAATTAATAAATCTAACTATTTCTATAAAATCACTTTTGAAGGTAATAAACCCCTCTTTAGAGGAAGTCAACTGGTGTTAAGCTCCCATTTTCAAGACCAAAATTTAACCTTTTTAAAACATTTAAAGACACCATGAGACTTATGGTCTCAAAAAAACTTAAAAAATATTAAAGTTCAACTACCATTAATTCCTAAAACATGAATTTTAAAAAACACACACATTTTAAAGGCAAAACTGGCGCCGAACACCCCTTTAAATATTTAATTACCATTAAAAAAGACATTGATAATTTTAACAACCACTTGGCATGTGAACTAGTTCTATGCCATGCCTTTAAACCATTTGAAACCCTTTAAAGGAAAAAATGGGTTTATTGTATAAAAAAAATTCCATGAGAAACCATTTTCAAGAGGGCTACTCGACTATTTTCACAAGATCTAAGCATGCAACACGTCTATGACAGGTGAAAAATCCTTTTTTAAATCCTTTATATCATACAACGGTCTTATAAAATTCTTCTAAAATAATAATAAATCATTTAAAATCATCCAAGAAATATAAAACATGCATTAAAATGGAATTACATAGAAATTAATTAAAATGTAATTAACATGGAAATCGAGAAGATAACCTCTTTACATTTTTAGGGTCTATATGAAAAACATATGAAAATTTTAATTTAAAATGAAATTTAAATTCTTATATAAAATCCATAAAAAACTATATGACATATTAAAAAGAAAACTACATTAATTTTTAAAAAAAATAATATATAGAGAAAATATGACTTTGATGAGAAAATTAGGAGTTTCCATGAAACATTGTAGTTAATTAAAAGATAATATATAAATTGAATAAATATAATAGAATAAAAGTAAAATTAATTGGATGTATCTATAGTAAATAATACAACACATAAAATAATATTTTGGAATATAGGTAAATAAATTCACAAAATAGAGGCAATCGAGAGAGATTCCCCTTACCATAAGTCCAGGGTACTTCAATACACTTCAACCACCTATATGTTATAATATTATTTTTAAAAAATTAAAATAGAAATATTTTACATTTATTTATATTATTTTTGATAATTTTTATAATTAATTATTATATTTTCATTAAAAATAGAATACATAAAGAGATGACAGTTCAATGAATTCCGCGATTTTTCAAAAATAATAGTATTGATTATTATTTTTATTTGTATATGGGTTATATCATCTAAAAAAGGATAAAAATAAATAAATAAATATTTATTAAGTATATATACTAAAGTAACAATCAATTATGGTAGTGAATTAAAAAATAATGATCATCCCTTTAGGTGGTAAACATTACATGAATGACAATGATGAATGAGGTGATAAATAAGATATATATTCTATTTATTTTTTATATTAATTTTATAAAGACATTATATCATTTATATTAGGTTTATATAAATATAATTTATACTGGTAAAGATATAGAGTCAGAAATGAATTAATAATGAAAGAGAAATGTAAGAGTTTCTACATCATATATGAAAATAACTCTTAACCAGTGACCTTACTAAGTATGGATGGGTAACACCATAGCCCAAGTGCCCCGAATAGTACTCAAGTGAGGATCTTAAAATCACCTCATATGTAACCCCTTGTATTATAGAGGTTTCCAACTATGAATTAGGGACTCAAAAAGTATTTTAGAGACTATTACCTCAATATAAGAGATAAAGGGACATGAATGATTCTATAGAAAATTTGGTTTGAACCATCTACATGAGGGATAAACCGAATATCTATAGACATAAAATAGTGATCTAAGAGACCCCCTATTATGTATAATATAAAAATCAAGAACTACATACATGAATCATTAATTATAAATAGTAAAACAATAATAAAAAATAAATATTAACATATTAAATTCATAAAAAAACATGCTTCACACTAAAAAAATATATTAATCACAATTGAAAATAATGATATAGAATTGAATCTAGCCTAACTCACAATGTATATTTAATCAATTATCATCCACTAAAAACCAATTAAACATGAACCACATGACCTGTTCAACAAAATACATGAACCTAAAGTTAAACATGAAGATTAAACTTATACTTTGAGACCTAGGTGATGTATACAAGTGGCAGAATGCACAATCAATCTAATAAACAACCTCATATACCTATACAACCAAAATTAAAATCATTATAAGTTATAAAATTGATTTATGGGGAAAGGAAATAAAGTAGGAGAAGAAAATAGGAATAAATGAGGGATTATAACTATTTGAAATCAAAGGGAGAAGGGGGAGTTTGGGGATAGGGGGGGGGGAGGCAGGCTGGCAGGGATGGTTCATGGAAGAATATGTCACAGGCAGAGAGGTCTTAGGCTTGAGCTCAAGGGGATCAAGAGAAACCAGATCACTGGTGAGGGAGAGGGTGAGAGTGAAAGATTAGGAGGATCATGGGTGACTATAGCATCGACTCAGGATCAGGATTGGGGGGCTCGAGGGAAATCAGAGCACTAGCGAGGGCTCAGTGGATACCAGAGCACCATTAAGGGGGAAAACACAGTGGTGATGAGGGATAAGGGTCAGGGGGGTGGGTGGGATTAGGGGATAATGGTGGGGATCAGGGATAAGTGTGTTTATTTTAATAAATGGATAACATTTAGAAGAATTTTTTTAAAAATCACTGTTAAATTATTTAATTTTTTTTAGTGGTGGTTTAATAAACCAATGCTAAAAAACCACTGCTAAAAAAAATTTGGTGTAGTGTAAAGTGAACAATAACTTAGTGAAATATGGATATTTTCTCACTAAATAGATATGATATATGAGGTCCTCAATTTTAGTGGGATCACTTTCACTAAAAGGCCTTGATGAAAATATTTAAGACATGATATTCATCTAATAGAAATTTCTATTGTAGATAAATACACATCATCATCAAACTAAATTTTATATTAATAATTGAAATGATAATATTAAATTAATAAACTCCTGATATTGGTAGCTTAAGAAATGTTTTTGATCAAGAGAAATATTTTATGTGTTATAACAATTCCTTCTTGAGTAATCAAGTGTTGAAGTTGTTCAATAAGAAAATAAAGATGATTATGGAATCATGAAATGATTCATTTAATGTTTTAAAGGAATTTAATGAATATTTTACCTAATTAATTATAGTATCATATAATCAATATGATTTGGTATGTCCATGATATTCAATATGATTGAATATATTTGGAATGACTAGAGAATTCATATAAGGATTGTTCTGGTTAGGGAATTTATCCTATATTCATCTATGGAAATGTTCTAGAAAGATGGATGAATTCAAGATAAGTTTACCCAATAATCTAAAATTGTTGAGATTAGATCAACTAGGCATAAAATTTATGGATTTTGGTACTATAAATGCTATATAAGTGGGTAAAAATTAAAACTGTAAGGAGAAAAGTTTGTTGAAAAAGTTTGATATTGTTTCTTTAAAAAACCGATCAAGGTCATTAAAACCTAGGGATATCAAGAAGGAATACTAATAATTAAATATGATTAGAATATCCAATAGATACCTGAAGGGGTTTTGAAACTTCATTGAATGTCCTTATTAGGTATGAATGTTATTGAAATTAATTATTTAATTTTTGATGGGTATGTGATAACGAATATATATTTTAAAAAGTGCTATAAATATACATGATTTCAAAATAAAATGAATAATTTACTGAGCTTGTATTTTATATTCATGAGGTGAACTAAATAGTCACTACATCGAGAATTTTAATGTAAAGGAATGTGTCAAGATTGGATAAATATAAGTAAAATATGTGTATCTTCATTTTACTTATATTATATAATAAGACATGATGTTCAATAACCAAGGGTCGTTATGATATGATTAAATGTATACACATGGTTTATGATTCACTGGATTTCTATAAAATATTTTGAGAATAATTTTTGGATTAAAGTGTTTATCCAAATATTTGTTAAAATATGTGGTAAAGTGTTATTTCCACCCATCAGAGGTATATTTTAATAAATACTTTCTTTCAAATATGAAAAAAATTAAACACATAGAATACCATATATGATATGGTAAAAATATATTAGTTGTTTAATATTCCCACTAAAAAGGAAATAAATGTTATTTCCTAAAACACAAAGTAGTTTTTTAGACTTAGAAAGATATTCCAAATAGAATATGATATATAAGAGGATAGTGGGAGTATTTTTAGAGTTAGAGAAGTTCAAAGTTAACAAATAAAATATTGTACCATATTTAGTTTAAGTGATTATTTACTTTATATCCCAATGAGTTTAGATATATGACAGTAAATAAAAATTTAAACAGTTACATTTAGTTACTATGAGAAAATGAATATCACTATTAACTGAAGAATTATACCAGTCTAAGATTATAATTATTCTTTACTTAATATTCTAAAGAGGTTTAGGATATGTGATGGTAAAGATAAATGTAAATAGTTACCTTTTGTTATCATAACAAGTGAATATCACTATTTTATAAAATATTATACCAGTTAATACTGAAAGTATTACACTATATATTCTAAAAGGTTTTAGGGTATATCAGTAAAGAAAAATGTAAATAGTTACATTAGGCATCATAAAAAACTATTATCAATTGACCCTGAATAAGTTTAGGGTATGGTGGTAAAGAAAAATTTAAACAATTACATTATTTACTTTAACAAATTTGATTTCACTTTATCCTATGGGAGTTTAGGATGTACTGGTAAAGTAATAATGTAAATAGTTAAAATATTTAAAAAAGGATTTAAAGGAAAAAGTTTGAAGTAAAAGGTTAAAAATATGATGATGTTTCACTTAAAAGAGTTAAAAGTAGAAAACAAAATTTAAAGTTAAAACATTTGATGATATGAAGTTAAGGAGTTTGAATATAAGTTCAAATAATTAAACTTAAGGAATATGATCCTATATATCACCATCATTCAAGATGAATTGCTTTGTAAATGTTACTCACTAAGAGGTTAGTGGGAGTATTTTATCATTTAGTCACATAGGGATGTGACAAAAAATACATTTGGATGTAATGTTCAAAATCCATTATTGCAACCTCCATATAAGTGTCATGTAGAATCTATTAAAATATTGGTTGTAATGGTTGTAAATGTATCATGTCATTATAATAAAGGAAATATCCATTTATTATTCATTCATGTGTGTTGAAATATATTTTTCATGAATGATCAAATGATAAATATCCCCTGAAAGTAAAAAAAATGAGTTTTCCTTAACTGATGATCATTATAGAGTACGTTTCAAATCATGTCATCAGTTGGAGTGAAACCAAGATGGGATTTTTCTAATTATATGAAAAAAAAGACATATGACCCTTGATTGAATTAGACTGAGAAAATACATGGACATTCTTAGTTGTTTCACATATGATGTGTTCAACTACTAGGATAACTGACATGTGATGTGCTTATTAGATAGATGAATTACAATTGATGTATTCATCCACGAAGTCATTCTTTTTTCAAAGAATCAAGAAAATAATGAGAGGCCTATACTAGATTGACATGTTCCATGTCTAGTGGTCACTCGATATCATGGAAAAAAGGATTATATAAGGTACATATGATGTATATGATACATCTTGTGGTGGAAATGTTTATATAAATATATGAGTATCTTTGATGGAGATCACACCAGACCCATTTATAACTTGAGTAGCACTGATGTTTTTCTAAAGGTCTCTCTTTTCTTATATCTATGAAATAGATATTTTATAGTTTTTTTCAAGGCTACTAAGGCCTACAGGGTCACACAATTAGGCCCTTGGATAAGGATGAAATTTTGGAAAAAAAATTGTTAAAAAATAAGAGAGTTTGATGAAAAACCATATTCAAAAGAGTTTGGATGGATTCACAAAGAGTTATAGAGTTATTCATAAATTCCTTATGGGATTTTAGTGCAAGTGTGAGATTGTTAAATATACACTAATATGTATATATAATATGATAATATATATATAAAGTGTATATTTAATTTCAAGCATTCTATGCATGTATTATTATTCATATATTAAATACACATGATAATACACACACACACACACACACACACATATATATATATTTCTCCTGAATGGGTTTTGTTATCAGTTACAATCTACTACGAACAAATAAAATGGATTGAATAGGATTTAATGAATTAATTTCAATGGGAATAAATTTATATAGATACATGAATATGGACGACATGATTCATTTAATGAAATATGTCATGGATGACTATATAAAGGGATATGAACCCTCCTATTGAATAAAATTAATTGTCTGCAATCCTTTGAATTATCTCTTCATCCTATACTACTATTCATCATCTAAGACGAAGGTGATAGCTCCCCTTCAACATTCAAGTATCCTTGTGATATGATCACGAATCCATTGACCAGTGTACCCCCCTTAGAGTTGGGTGATTTTGTTCACCACTTCATAATATTCATCAAGTCTTCAGCTTCATAGAGGAAAAACAAGACTGCCGTCATTGGAGATTTCAAGTTACGCTATTTATATATTTTAATTTACACATTGATTCTTGGAGATATATTGACCTTTGTTATGGGATGTCTTCCAATGCATATGATCACATTATGATAATAAAAAACCCATAAGTGGTATCAAAGGGCAAGATTATTAGATGAATCAACTCATTTATTAATTTATGAAAAATATGTTTTAATAGTAAAACTAGACTTTTCAATCCTGGAAATAAATATGAAATGTTTATATATATTACTCTTGTTTATGAAAATAAATAGAGTATTTATTTTGATCAAGATAATTTAATTTTGAATTGAATCATATAATTTATAAATTGTTTATAAATAATGAAAATGGTATTTTGAAATATTTATATAAATTTATAAAAGTGTTTTTTAAATTAACTATAATTTTTTTATGATTAATCAATAAAAATAATTTTTAAAAATACCTTTTAAAAAATTAAATGGAATATTTTATGATATAGACATAAATGGTTTATTTATAAATCATAAAATATGATTTATAAAGAGTTTATAAATTCCAACATATATGATATTTAGATTATATAAAAATGTTTATATATTAGATATTGAATTATAAAATGTTTATATTTCATGAAATATCATATAAATGTCATTTAATATAAAACGTGAAGGGGTTAATATTGAAAATAATATAAAATGTTTACATTCTTGCTAATTTATAAAATTTTTATAATTAACATTTATTTATGAATAGTTCTTAGATGTCTCATGTTTTGAAAAATAAATAATTTTATTTATTTATTAAATTTCCTTAATATTCATGTTTAGTTCATAATTAATTAATTTTAAAATTTTCAAATTAATTGGCCTTTATTTGTATATTATTTAAGCCACATCAAAAGGTGTTTTGATAATTGATACAATCAAGGTTTAAATAATAATTAAGTATATGATATTTAGATAATGTAAAAGGTAAAAATAATATAAATTGAATTATAAATAGTTTATAATTCATATAATACTATTTATTTAAAAAGGAAATGCCATATTATGATAAATATGAAAGAATTAATATTAAAAATAATATAAATAATTTATATTCAAAATTATGGAATGTCCAAAAAGTTAAATAAGAAGTTATAAAAGAGTTTATAATTAGATTTTATTTATTAAATTGTTCATAAATATTAATCTCATGTTTAAATATTTGAATTATTCATTTATTTAACAGTTATTCCCTATTTTATTAATAGTTATAAACTCTTTATATTATGAATGACTGTATTCCAATATTCATATGTTGAATTACTTCTAGGATATAGTCTTTCATATCATTCTAGGTTTGATATCAAAAAATTTAGTTTTTATATACCTTGACCTTGGTTTGTAATTTTAATTATGAGCTTGAGAGTAGTTATTAGTCATAGTTTGTGCAATATTAGGTTTTAGAGATATCATGAATTTAATTATCTCTTGAGTTAAGTATCCCTGCATAGAGGGGCTTGGGGTTTGACCACCTACTTTCCCGGAGTCTTTCTTTGATGAGGAGAGTGAACAAGGTTGGATATATATTATTCTGAGCTTACTCTTATGGAGTTTTTCAATCTCATATAGCTCCATGACTTTACATGAAGTGTTCGTGTATCTTAAGAATATTATTCATTTGGATATGTATGAATATACTTGACTTCTGTTTATGGGTGATTAACACAGGATTGTGGGTTGTGTAAAGAGTTACACATTAATGTGGTGTGAACACATTAATGTGGTGGTCAAAATAGGGATTCAAAAAAATAAATCACTAGAAGCATGCATAAGTAGAAATGGAATAAGAAATGTGAATATAATTATTACATTGGATATAATAGTTATAAATTTAATATGAATATGATATATATTAAATTAGAGAGACCTTAAAAAACCCCACAATTACTAAGTGTGAGATTCCTTCCAAAGTGACACTTGTTAAGAACTCAATCATCTAACCGGGTAGGTCATGAAAAATTTGGGTGCCTCTAGGTTATCTTGTGAAAGTAAACAAAGTAATGAGTGACTTTATATTATTATATGGGCGGGTCATGCTAAATATGGGTTCCCTTGGATCATCCTATATTATCTTTTTTTGGCGTTTTATTTGGGTTACACTAGCTAGGAGACCCTAAAAAGATTATAATACTAGAGGAATAGAGTTGGGTGAATCCATGTGATGGATTTGGATAAAGGATTATCTTCTCAAATATCTAAGATTCACAACTATTGTGATTGGGATGATGTCCAACCTAAATAGCTAAGTAATAGGAGAAATTATAAATCAACCCAAAACTTAGTGAAATATAGATATCATCTTACTTAATTTATATGATGTATGGGTTCATCAATTTTAGTGGGAGAACTTTCCTTAAAAGGCCTTTATGAAAAGATTTAAGACATGATATTCATCTAATAAAAAGTTCTATTGTAGATAAAAACACCATCATAATGAAACTAAATTTTATATTAATATTTGAAATGAGAAGCTTAAAGTAAGAAACTCTTGAGATTGGTAGCTTAAGAAAAATTATTGAGTAAAATAAATATTCTCTATGTTATAACAATTCATGAGTAATTAAGGGTTAAATTTGTTCAATAGGAAAATAAAGATGCTTATGGAAGCTTGGAATGATTCATTTAAGGTTTCAATGGAAATTAATTCATAATTTACCTAAGTAATTATAGTATCATATACTAGACATGATTGGGTATGTCCATGATATTCAATATAATTGAATATTCTTGGAAATACCTAAGAATTCCTATAAGGATTGTTCCAGTTAGGGAATTTATCCAATTTTAATATGTATAAATGTACCCAAAATATGGAAGAATTCAATAGAAGTTTTCTTGACACTCTAGAAGTGTTTAGAATAGATCAACCAGGAATTAGATGTCTGGATTCTAGTATTGTGAAGATAGTACAAGTGGGTAAAAATTAAAACTTGAAGAAGAAAAGGTTGTTGAAAAAGTTTGAAAAATTTTCTTTAAAAAGATGATAAAGGTCATTGAAATATAGGGTTATCAAGAAGGAATAGTAATAATTAAATATGATTGGATCCAATAAATACCTAAGGGGGTTTTGAAAATCCATGGAATATCCATATTAGGTATGGATGTTATAGAAATCAGTTCTTTGATTTTTGAAGGGAATGTGATATCAAATATATATTTTAAAAAGTTTTGTAAATATAAATGAGTTTAAAATCAAATAAATAATTTATTGCGCTAGTATTTTATATTTATGATATGAATTAAATAGTTATGAAACTGAGAATCTTAATGTAAAGGAATCTTTCAAGCATGGATGAATATAATTAAAATATGTTTATCTTTATTTCACTTCTTTTATATGATAAGATAGTATGTTTGATAACAAAGGGTTGTTAGGTGATGATTAAATTTATACACATGGTTTATGATTCATTGGATTTCTATAACCTATTTTTAGAATAGTATTTGGATGCAAGAATTTATCCATGATAAAAGTTTTTATCCAAATATTTTTTAAAATATGTGGGAAAGTATTCCCGCCACCCATTAGTGGTATATTTTAATAAAGTATTATTTTCAAATATGAAAAAATTTAAAAACATATCATACCATATATGATATGGGAAAATATATTATTTATTTAATATTCTTACTAAAAAGGAAATATTTTTTTTCTTCATAAAACACAAAGTAGTTTGGGTTGAGACTTAGAAAGATATTACAACGATAATATGATATATAAGAGGCTAGTGTGAGGTTTTTTGGACTTAGAGAAGTTAAAAGTTAACAAATAAAATATTGTACCAGATTTAGTTTATGTGATTATTTACTTTATATCGTAAAGAGTTAGGATATATGATAGTAAAGAAAAATGTAAATAGTAACATTTAGTTACTGTGAGAAAATGAATTTCACTGTTGACTAAATTATTATACTATTGTAAGATTGTAGTGATTTTTAACTTAATATCCTAAATATATTTAGGATATGTGATGGTAAAGAGAAATGTAAAGAGTTAAATTTATTTATCATAACAAGTGAACATCACTATTCCATAAAATATTATACCAGTTAATACTCAAAGTATTACACTATATATCCTAAATTTTTTTAGGGTATAATGATAAAGAAAAATTTAAAGAGTTATATTATTTATATTAAACGAATTTTATCAAATAATACTAAAATATTTTAGTGTACAATGGTAAAGAAATATATAAATAGTTACATTAGTTATTATAACAAAGTTGATAACGCTTTATGCTAAAATATTTTAAGATGTACTGGTAAAGTAATAATGTAAATAGTTAGATTATTTAAAAAAGGATTTAAATGAAAAATTTTAAAGGAAAAGATTACAAGGATGATGATGATATACTTAGAAAGAGTTAAAAGTTGACAATAAAATCTAAAATTATAACATTTAATGTTATAAAGTTAAGGAGTTTGAATATAAGTTCAAAGATTTTAACTTAAGGAATATGTTTCCTATGTCTCCCCATCATTCAAAATAACTTTTTTTATAAATGTTACTCACTAATATGTCAATGGGATAATTTTATTAGATGGTCACATAAGGATGTGATAGAAATTACATTTTGATGTAATATTAAAAATCCATTATTGTAGAAACTACATGAGTTTCATATACAATCTCTTAATAGATTGATTTTAATGATTGTAAATGTATCATGTAATTATAATAATGACAATTTCCATTTAATATTCCTTAATGTGTTCTGTAATATATTTTAAATGAACGATTAAATGATAATTATCCCCTAAAATTACAAACTTTGAGTTATCCCTAACCAATGATCATCATTAAGTATAATGGGTTGTAATTACATGTATAAGTTATATTGAATAGATTCTTATATCCATTAAAATGGGTTGTATATAAGATATTTAAGAATAGATTATTAAGGCAATAAGTAGAGACATATTACTTGGACCGGTCTACTAAAGTATATATCATGGAAGGTCATACAATTATAGATATAATTAGGGGTGTATACTTATTATCAATCCTTATTACATGAGGTTGGTGAGATACCTAGAATGATAAAATTCATAATTTTATACCCTAATTATGCAATTAAAAATTTTCACTTAGCTAATATGGGGGTGGTTGGGTATGTTTCTGATCATGTTGTTGGTTGAAGTGAAACTAAGATGATAATTTTCCACTTATATGACAAGAAAAGACACATGGACCTTGATTGAATTAGGCTGAGAAAATGCATGACCATGCTTTATTTTTTTAACATATGACATGTTCAACTACTTGGATAAGTGAAATGTGATGTGATTATTAGATAGAAAAATGATATGTGATGTATTCATCCACTTAGTCAGTCCTTTTCAGAGAATTAAGAAAATGACGAGAGTCCTATACTAGATTGACATGTTCCATGTCTAGTGGTCGCTCTATGTCATGGATAAAAGGATTAGATAAAGTAAATATTATGTATATGATACATCTTATGGTAAAAATGTTCATATACAGATATGATTATGTTTGATGGAGATCACACCATACCCCTTAGTAGCTTGAGTAGAACTGATGTTTTTCTAGAGGCTGCTCATTACTTACATCTATGAAATAGAGATTTCATAGTTATTGTTAATGCTATTAAGGCTCTTAGGGTCACACTATTAGGCCCTTATATAAGGATAAAATTTTGGATAAAGTGTTTGTTCAAAATGAAGAGAGTTTGATGAAAAACTATATTTAAAAGAGTTTAGATAGATTCATAAAGAGTTGTGGAGTTATGCATAAAGTCCTTATGGGGTTTTAGTGAAAGCAGGAGATTTCTAGATATGAACTAATATATATATATATAAATATATATAATAAGTGAACATTTAATTACATTTATTCAATTTATGTATTATTATGAATTTATTTAATATATTTAGTAATAAATAAATTCTATCTTCATACCATATTATTGTTCATTTTCTAAGATTTAGGCACTAGCACCCATTCAAAATTCGGGTATCCCTATGATACGATTGTGGATATGTTGTCTAGTTTACCCCCTCAAAGGCAGGGTGTTTTTGTTCACTGATTTGTGATCTTCATCAAGTATTCTCCTTCATCGAGGAAGAAGAAGACTCCCGCCATTGGCAATTTCCAGGTACACTATTTATACAATTTTATTTACACATTGATTTTTGAAGATAGATATTACCATGTTATGGGATGTATTCTGTTGCATATGAACACATGATGGTCATGAAAAACCCATTAGTGGTATCAAAGAGTTGGATTATTTGATGAATCAACACATTTTTTAATTTATAAAAAATAATTTTTAATATTAAAACTAGATTTTTCAAGCTTGTAAATAAATATGAAATGTTTATATATATTACTCATGTTTAGGAAAATATGTAAAATATTTATTTTAATTAGGAGAATTAAATTTTGATTTGAATCATATTATTTATTAATTGTTTATAAATTATGAAAAAGGTATTTTTAAATATTTATATAAATTTATAAAAGTGTTTTATAAATTAATTAACTATAAAATATTTATGGTTAATTGATAAATATAATTTTTAAAAATACATTTTGACAAATTAAATGACATGTTTTATTATATAGAAATAAATGGTTAATTTATAAATCATAAAATGTGATTTATAAAGAGTTTATAAATCACAACACATATGATATGTAGATTATATAAAAATGTTTATATAATAGATATTGAATTTTAAAATGTTTATAATTCATGAAATATCATATAAATTTCATTTAATATTAAATATGAAGGGGTTCATATTGAAAAGAATATAAAATTTATATATTCTTGCTAATTTATAAAATCTTTATAATTATCTTTTATTTATGAATAGTTCATAAATATCTTTTTTCTTGGAAAATAAATAAATTTTTTATTTATTAAAGTTCCTTAATATTCACATTTAGTTCATAATTAATAAATTTGAAAATTTTCAAATTAATTAGACTTTATTTGTATATTATTTAAGCCACATCAAAAGGTGATTCTATAATTGATATGAAAAAGGTTTAAATAATAATTAAATATATGATATTTAGATTATATAAAAGGTTTACATAATAGAAATTGAATTATAAATAGTTTATAATTCATATAATATTATATATTTAAAAAGAAAATTCCATATTATGATAAATATGAAAGAATTAATATCGAAAATAATATAAAGAGTTTATATTCAAAATTATGGAATGTCCATAATGTTAAAGATGAAATTATAAAATATTTTATAATTATATTTTATTTATGAAATTGTTCATAAATATTAATATCATTTTTAAATATAGGAATTGTTCATTTATTTAAATGTTATTCCCCATTTTATTCAGAGTTGTAAATTGTTTATATTATGAATGACTGTATTCCAATGTTCATATGATGAATTTCTTATAGGATAGATCCATAGATATAATGTTGGGTTTGATATCATAAAATTTAGTTTTCATCTACCTCAACTTTGGTTTTTAATTTTATTTATGAACTTGATAGAAGTTGTTGGGCATAGTTTGTATCATGGATTGAATTATCTCTTGAGTAAAGTATCACTCGGTAGAGGGGCTTGGGGTTAGACCACCTACTTTCCTAGAGGCTTTCCTTGACTAGGAAAGTGAATAGGGTTAGATATGTGTCACTTCAGGCTTACTCATGTGGAGTTTTCAATATCATATAACTCTATTCCTTTACATGAAGTATTCATGTACCTTATACATATTATTTATTTGGATATGTATGAATATACTTGAATTCTATTTTTTGGTTCATTAACACAAACTTGTGGTATGTGTAAAGAGTTACATTAATGTGATGTGAGCACATTAATTTTTTGGTCAGAATAGGGATTCCAAGAACTAAATCACTATAAGCATACATGCACAGAAAGGGAATAAGACATGAGAAGATAATTATTACATAGGATATAATAGTTATGAATTTTATATGAATATGATATATATTAAATTAGTGAGACCTTAAAAAACTAATAAATACTAAATGTGAGATTCCTTCCAAAGAGACACTTGTGAAGACCTCAATCATCCAACTAAGTTGGTCTTTCTAAAGCTGGGTTCTTGTGGGTTATCTTGTTTAAGGAAAACAAGTAATGAGTGACTATGTATTATTATATGGGTGGGTCATGATAAAGATGGGTTACCATGAAATTTCATTTGTTAGATTGTTTTTTGGACTTTTCTCTGGGTTACACTAGTTGAGAGACCCTAATAGGATTAGGGTATGAGAGGAATATAGTTGAGTGAATCTATGTGGTGGATTTGGATAAATGGTTATCCGTTCAACTACCAAGAGTCAGAACTATTTTGATTGGGATGATATCCTACATAAATATCTAAGTAATGTGAGAAATTATAAAGCGACCCAGAACTTAGTGAAATATGGATATTGGCTCACTAAATAGATTTGATGTACAAGGTCATCAATTTTAGTTGGAGCACTTCCATTAAAATGTCTTGATGAAAATATTTAAGAAATGATATTCATCTGATAAAAAGTTCCTTTGTAGATAAATTCATCCTCATAATCAAGTTAAATTTTATATTAATCCTTGAAATGATAATTTTAAAGTAATATAATCCTTAGAGTGGTAGCTTAATAATAGTTATCAATAAAGAGAAATATTCTATGTGTTATAACAGTTCCTTCCCAAGTAATCAACTGTTGAAGTTATTCAAAGAGAAAATCAAGATGCTTATGGAAGCATGAAATGATTCATTTATGGTTTCAAAGGTATTTAATGCATAATTTATCTAATGAATTCTTGTCACATATACTCAATATGATTGTGTATGTCTATGATATTAAATATGATTGAATATTTTTGGAAAGACTGAATAATTCCTATAATTATTGTTCTGGTTAGGGAATTTATCCTATTGTCATATATGGAAATGTTTCAGAAATATAGACGAATTCAAGAGAATTTTACTCGATACTCTCAAAGTTCTAAGAATAGATCAACTAGGAATAATATTTATGGATTCTAGTACTATCATGATAGTACAAGTGGGTGAAAATTCAAATATAAATAATAACAGTTTTTTGAAAATTTTTGAAACCATTTCTTTAAAAATACAATAAAGGTAATTGAAAGATAGGGATATCAAGAATGAATAGTAATAATTCAATATGATTGGATTATCCAATAAATACCTGAAGGGGTTTTGAAACTCCATAGAATATTTCTATCTGGTAAGGATGTTATAGAAATCAATTCTTTGATTTTTAAAGGGTATGTGATATTGAATATATATTTTAAAAAGTGTTGTAAATATACAAAAGTTCAAAATAAAAGGAAGAATTGAACAAGCTTGTAGTTTATATTCACGAGATGAAGTAAAAAATTAATACATTGAGAATTTGAATGTAAAGGAATGTGTCAAGAATATATGAATATAATTAAAAGATTTCTATCTTCATTTCAATTATTTTATATGATAATAGATTATGTTCAATAAAAAAGGGTTTTTATGAGATGATTAAATGTATACACATGGTTTATGATTCATTGGATTTCTATAACATATTTTGAGAATAAGATTTGGATAAAAGTGTTTATCCAAATATTTGTTAAAATACATGGGAAAGTATTCCTGCCACCCATAAGTGGTATATTTTAATAAATTATTATTTTTAAATATTAATTAACTTAAAAACATAGAATACCATATATTATATAGAAATAATAGATTATTTTTTAATGTTTCTACTAAAAATGAAATAAATGTTATTTTCTAAAAGACAAATTAGTTTGTGTTAAGTATTAGAAATATAATTTGAAGCGAATGTGATATCTAAGAGGCTAGTGGGAGTATGTTTGGACTTATATAATTTCAAAAATAAAAAATAAAATACCGTACTAGATTTAGTTTTAACGATTATTTACTTTTTATCCCAATGAGTTGGGATATATGATAGTAAAGAAAAATGTAAATAGTTACATTTAGTTATTGTGAGAAAATGAATATCACTATTAACTAATGCATTATACCAGTATAATATTATATTTATTTTTCACTTAATATCCTATAGAGGTTTATGATATGTGATGTTAAAGAGAAATGTAAAGAGTTACATTTAATTATCATAACAAGTGAACATAACTATTCCATTAAATATTATACCAATTATTACTCAAAGTATTTCAATGTATATCCTAAATAGTTTTAGGGTATATAGGTAAATAAAAATGTAAAGAGTTACATTAGTTACTGTAACCAAGTGTTATCAATTGATCCTAAAAGAGTTTAGTGTATGACGAAAAAGAAAAATTTAAACTATTACATTAGTTACCGTAATGAAGTTGATATCACTTTATCCTAAAAGAGTTTAGGATATGATGGTAAATTAATAATGTAAATATTTACATTATTTAAAAAAGTATTTCAAGGTAAAAGTTTTAATTAAAAGGTTCCAAAGATGATGATGATGTACTTAGAAAGAGTTTAAAGTAGACAAAAAAATTTAACATTATAACATTTGATGTTATGAAGTTAAGGAGTTTGAATATAAGTTAAAAGAGTTTAAATTAAGGGATATGGATCCTATGTATCACCACCATTCAAACTAACATTATTTGTAAATTTTACACACTAAGAGGTTAGTGGGAGTATTTCATCAGATGATCACATAGGGATGTGATAGAAATTACATTTGGATTCAATGTTCAAAATCCATTATTGCAGCAACCACATGAGTGTCATGTAGAATATCTTAAGAGATTTATTATAATGGTTGTAAATGTATCATGTCATTATAATAAAGGAAATATCTATTTATTATTCATTCATGTGTGCGCCAATATATTTTACATGAACAGTCGAATGATAAATATCCCCTCAAAGTACAAACTTTGAGTTGTCCCTAACTGATAACCATGATAGAGTATAATGGGTTGTGATGATATGTAAATGTTAGATTTAATAGATTATTATATAAATTACAATGATTTATTTAAGAATATATTCTTTTGGTTATAATTATAGAGTTATAACTTATATTGATATGAAAATGTATATCTCATGGAATTTCATATGGCCATAGATACACTTAGGGGCATATGCTTATTATCAATCCTTATTACCTGAGGTTGGTGAGATACCTAGAATGATAAACTTTATAATTTGATACCATACTTACACAATTCAACATATTAACTTAGATAATATAGGTGTGGTTGGGTATGTTGCATATCATGTCTTTGGTTGGAGTTCAACTGAGATGATATTTTTCCACTTGTATGAAAAGAAAAGACATCTGGTCCTTGATTGAATTAGACTGAGGAAATGTATGGAAATGCTTAGTTGGTTCACATATGATGTGTTAATCTACTTGGATAACTGAAATGTTATGTGATAATCAGATAGATTAATGAAATTTGATGTATTCATCCACTTAGTCAATCTTTTTTGAAGAATCAAGAAAACGATGAGAGGCCTATACTATATTGACATGTTCCATTTCTAGTTGCCACTCAATGTCATGAAAAAATGATTATATATGGTAAATATGATGCATATGATACATATTGTGGTGGAAATGTTCATATAGTGATATGATTATATTTGATAGAGATCACACCAGACCCCTTTGTATCTTGAGCAGCACTGATGTTTTTCTAGAGGCTTATTTTTGCTTACATCTATGAAATAGAGATTTAATAGTTATTTTCAAGGATAATAAGGCCAAAAGTTTCACACAATTAGGCCCTTAGATAAGGATAAAATTTTGGACAAAGTGTTTTTTCAAAATGAAGAGAGTTTGATGAAAAACCGTATTCAAAAGAGTTTGGATGGATTTACAAAGATTTGTGGAGTTATGCATAAAGTTCTTATGGGATTTTAGTGAAAGTGGGAGATTGTTAGATATGAACTAATATATATATATATGTAATATATGATATTATATATATACTGTGTATATTTAATTACATGTATTCAATGCATGTATTAAATACATGTGATAATAAATATATATATTTGATATATATTAATTTATCCTAAATGATTTTTATTTTCAGTTACAATCTATTATGAATGGATTAAATGGATTGAATATTTATTGAATAGGATTCAATGAAATATTGTCAATAGGAATAAATGTATATGGATACATGAATATGATTTATGTTTTTAATTTAATGAAACACATCATGGATGGATATACAAAGGGATGTGATCCCACCTGTTGAATACAACAAGTTTTATTCAAGCCTCTCAATTATCTCTTCATCCCATACTTTTGTTCATCGTCCAAGAAGAAGACACTATCACCCCTTCAACATTCAGTTATCCTCATGATATGACCACTGATACATTGACCCGTGTACCCCCCTTAGAGGTAGGGTACTTTTGTTCACTACTTTGTGATCTACATCAAGCATTATCCTTCCCCAAGGAAGTAGAAGACTAAAACCACTATCGATTTATAGGTAAAATGTTTATACATTTTTATTTACATGTTTATTCTAAAAGATAGATCAACTGGTGTTATGGGTTTTCTTCCACTGCATATGATCACATGATGATCATACAAAACCCATCAATGGTATCAAAGGGTAGGGTTCTTTGAAAAATCAGCACAATTATTAATTTATGAAAAATACGTTTGAATAGTAAAACTAGATTTTTCAAACCTAGAAATAAATATGAAATGTTCATATATATTACTATTTTTTATGAAAATAAATAATTTATTTATTTTAATCAAGATAATTAAATTTTTAATTGAATTATATTATTTATAA
Organism: Viscum album; assembly: GCA_963277665.1. NCBI lineage: Eukaryota > Viridiplantae > Streptophyta > Magnoliopsida > Santalales > Viscaceae > Viscum > Viscum album. The sequence goes on from OY728151.1 coordinate 2,000,515,175, forward strand.
ATTGATTTTAAATAATGAAAAATATATTTTTAAATATTTATATAAATTTATAAAATTGTTTTATAAATTAATTAACTATAAATTTTTTATGGTTAATTGATAAATATAATTTTTAAAAATTCCATTTGAAAAATTAAATGGCATGTTTTATGATATATAAATGAATGATTTATTTAGAAATCATAAAATGTGATTTATAGAGTTTATAAATTCCAATATATATGATATTTATATTATATAAAAATGTTTATATAATAGATATTGAATTATAAAATATTCACAATTCATGAAATATCATATAAATTTCATTTAATATAAAATTTTAAGGGGTTCATATTGAAAATAATATAATTTTTTTATATTCATGATAATTTATAAAATTTTTATAATTATAATTTATTTATGAATAGTTCAAAAATGTCTCAAGTTTTGGAAAATAAATAAAATTTTTATTTATTAAATTTCCTTAGTATTCAAGTTTAGTTTATAAATAATTAATTTTCAATTGTTTATATTAATTTGAATTTATTTTTATATTATTTAATCCAAATAAAAATGTGTTTTCATATTTGATATGATCAAGTTTTAAATAATAATTAAGTATATGATATTTAGATTATTTAAAAGGCTTAAATAATAGAAATTAAATTATAAATAGTTTATAATTATTATAATACTATATATTTAAAAAGAAAATTTCATATTATGATAAATATGAAATAATTCATATCAAAAAGAATATAATGATTTTATATTCAAAATTATGGAATATCCATAAAGTTAAAGTTGAAGTTATAAAAGAGTTTATAATTATCTTTTATTTATTAAATTGTTCATAAATATTAATCTCATGTTTAAATATTTGAATTGTTCATTTATTTAAAGGTTATTCACAAATTTATTTATAATTATAAATTATTTATATTATGAATGATGGTATGATGATATTCATATGATGAATTTATTTTATGATAGAGATTTTCATATCATGATAGGTTTGATATGATAAATATTAGTTTTCATCTTCTATAACCTTGGTTTGTAATTTTAGTTATGAGATTGATAGATGTTGTTGGTCATATTTTTCCCTATTAGGTGTTAGAGATATCATGAATTTAATTCTATCTTGGGTAAGGTATCCCTGGGTATAGGGGATTAAGGTTATACCACCTACTTTCCTAAAGTATTTCCTTGAATAGTAAAGTGAATGGGGTTGGGTATATGTCACTCCAAGGTTACTCATTTGGAAAATTTCAATCTCATATAATTCCATGGTTTTACATGAAGTGTTCATGTACCTTATGATTATGATGCATTTGGATATGTATGAATATACTTGACTTTTGTTTTTGGGTTTTTAAGATATACTTGTAGGCTTTTTAAAGAGTTACACATTGATATGGTGTGAACACATTAATTTAGTGGTTGGAATAGGGATTCCAAAAACTAAATCACTAGAAGCATGCATACAAAAAAAGTGAATAAGAAAAGAGAAGATAATTATTTTAGATGTTGTAATAGTTATGAATTTAATATTAATATGATATATATTAAATTGGTGAGACCTTAAAAAACCCAAAAATACTATGTGTGATATTTCTTTCAAATAGATACTTTTCAATACAACAAGTATCCAACTTGGTAGGTCATGCTGATGTTGGGTGCCTCTAGGTTATCTTGTGTATGTAAAGAAATTAATGAGTGACTATGGATTATTCTATAGGTGGGTCATGCTAAAGATGGGTGCCCCTGGACCATCCTTTTTTAGCTTTTTTTTGGAATTTTCTTTATGTTACACTAGTTGGGAGAACCTAATAGGATTAGGTTACCAGAGGAATAGAGTTGAGTGAATATATGTGATGGATTTGGATAAAGGTTTACCTGCTCAACTATCCAAGAGTCACAACTGTTGTGATTGGTATAATGTCTTACCTAAATATATAAGTAATGTGATAAATGATAAAGATACCCAAAACTTAGTGAAATATGGATATTGGATAACTAAATGGATATGATGTGCGAGGTCATCAATTTTAGTGGGAGCACTTGAATTAAATGGTCTTGATGAAAAGATTTAAGACATGATATTAATCTGATAAAAAATTATGTTATATATAAATGCATCATCATTATTTTTTTTATATTGATTCTTGAAATGATAAGGTTAATGTAATAAAATCATGAGACTGGTAGCTTAATAAAAGATCTTGAGCAGGAAAAATATTCTATGTGTTATAACAATTCCTTCCTGAGTAATGATGAGTTGAAGTTGTTCAATAAGAAAATAAATATGCTTATAGATCCATGGAATGATTCATTTAAGGTTTCAAAGGAATTTAATGCATAAATTTCCTACAGAATTATACTCTCATATAATCAATATGATTGGGTATGTTCATGATATTCATTATGATTGAATATTTTTGGAAATAATGAAGAATTCCTATAAGTATTTTTCTTGTTAGGAAATTTATACTATTATAATATATATAAATGTTATGGAAATATGGGTGAATTGAAGATAAGTTTACTCAATACTCTCAAAATTTTGAGAATAGATCAAATAGGCAGAATATGTCTAGATTCAGGTACTATGAAGATAGTACAAGTGGGTAAAAATTGAAACCAGAAGAAGAAATGTTTGATGAAAAAGTCAAAAAACGATTCTTTAAAAAGCTGATAAAAGACATTGAAACCCAGTATTACCAAGAAGCAATAATGATCATTCATTATGATTGGATTATCTAATAAATACCTAAAGGGGTTTTAATACTCCATGGAATGGCCACATTGGGTAAGGATTTTATAGAAATTAATTCTTCAATTTTTTAAGGGAATGTGACACCGAATATATATTTTTAAAAGTGTTTTTAATATACATGAGTTCAAAATCAAAGGAAGAATTGACTGAGATTATAGTTTATATTCATGAGATGAAGTAAACATTTACTACATTGAGAATTTTAATGTAAAGGAATGCGTCAATCTTGAATGAATATAATTTAAGGACATGTATATTCATTTCACTTATCTTATATGATAATACAGGATGTTCAATAACATAAGGTTATTATGGGATGATTAAATGTATACACATGGTTTACAATTCATTAGATTTCTATAACATATTTTGAGAATAAGATTTGGATAAAAGTTTTTGTCTAGGATAAAATTTTTTATCCAAATATTTGTTAAAATATGTTGGAAAGTATCCCTACCACCCATCAGAGGTATATTTTAATAAAGTATTATATTAAAATATAAAAAAATTTAAACATGTAGAATACCATATATGATATGGAAACAATATATTATTTGTTTAATATTCCTACTAAAAAGGAAATAAATATAATTTACTAAAACAAAAAGTAGTTTTTATTAAGACTTAGGAAGATATTCTATAGAGAATATGATATTTAAGAGTCTAGTGGGAGTATGTTTGGACTTAGAGAAGTTCAAATTTAACAAAAAAAAGATTTTAATATATTTAATTTAAGTTATTATTTACTTTATATCCTAAAGAGTAAGGATATATGACAGTACAAAAATATGTAAATATTTATATTTAGTTACTATGAGAAAATTAATTTTACTGTTAACTAAAGGATTATACTAGTCTAATATTATATTGATTTTTCACTTAATATCCTAAATAGGTTTTGGATATGTAATGGTAAAGATAAATGTAAAGAGTTACATTTAGTTATCATAATATGTGAACATCACTATTCCATAAAATATTATACCAGTTAATAATCAATGTATTACATTATATATACTAAAATGTTCTAGGGTATAGTGGTAAAGAATTATATAAAGAGTTACATCATTTATCATAACCAAGTGTTATCAATAGATCCTAAAAGAGTTTAGGGTATGGAGATAAAGAAAAATGCAAAAATTTACCTTATTTACCCTAAAAAGTTGATATCAATTTATCCTAAAAGTGTTTAGGATGTGCTCATAAAGTAATAATGTGAATACTTAAATTATTTAAAAAAGTATTTCAGGGAAATTTTTTGAAGTAAAATGTTTCAAGGATGATGATGATTTATAAGTAGATAACAAAATTTAACATTATAACATTTACTATTATAAAGTTAAGGAGTTTGAATATAAGTTCAAAGATTTGAAATTAAGGAATATGATTCCTATGTCTCAATATCCTTAAAAATAAATTTATTTGTAAATTATACTCACTAATAGGTTATTGAGAGTATTTTTTCAGATGGTTACATAGGTATGTGACATAAATTACATTTGGATGTAATGTTCAAAATCCATTATTATGGAAACCTCATGAGTTTCTTGTAGAATCGCTTAATAGATTGGTTTTAATGGTTTTAAATGTATCATGTCATTATAATAAAGGAAATATCCATTTATTATTCATTCATTCATGCTAAAATAATTTTACATGAATGGTTGAATAATAAATGTCCCCTAAAAGTAAAAACTTTGAGTTATCCCAAACCGATGATCATTATAGAGTATAAAGGTTATGATGATATGTAAAGGTTATCTTGAATATATTATTATATATATTAAAATGAGATATTTAAGATTGAGGAAATAAGTAGAGACTTATAGCTTGGATTGATCCACTAAAGTATATATCATGGAATTCCATTCAGTCATAGATACACTTAAGGGAATATTCTTATTATCAATCCTTCTTACCTGAGGTTGGAGAGATACTTAAAATTAGAACCTTTATACTTTGATACCCTAATTACGTAAGTCAACACATGGAATTAAATAATATAGGGGTGGTTGGGTATGTTCCTGATCATGTCATCGGTTGGAGTGCAACCAAGATGAGATTTTTCCACTTGTATGATAAGAAAATACATATGGACCTTGATTGTATTAGACTGAGGAAATGTGTGGCCATGATCATTTTTTTACATATTATGTGTTCAAATACTTGGATAAGTTACATGTGATGTACTTATCAGATAGATGAATGACATGTGATGTATTCATCCATTTAGTCATTATTTTTTAAAGAATCAAGAAAATGATGAGAGGCCTATACTGGATTAACATGTTCCATGTCTATTTGTCACTCGATGTCATGAAAAAAGGATTATATAAGGTACATATAATGTATGTGATTCATCATGTGGTGTAAATGTTTGTATAGAGATATGATTATGTTTAATGGAGATCACACCAAATACCTTAGTAGCTTGAGCCACACTGATGTTTTTCTAGAGGCTTCTCTTTACTTACATCTATGAAATAAAGATTTTTTAGTTTTTGTCAATGCTACTAAGGCTCACATAATAAAAAAATTAGTCCCTTGGATAAGGATAAAATTTTAGACAAAGTGTTTATTAAAAATGAAGAGATTTTTATGATAAACAGTATTCAAAAGAGTTTGGATGGATTCACAGAGTTATGGAGTTATTCATAAAGTCTTTATGGAATTTTAGTAGAAGTGGGAGATTATTATATATGCACTAATATATATATATATATATATAATATGATATTATATATATAATGTGTATATTTAATTACATGCATTATATGCATGTATTAAATAATGAAATAATATATATGTATATATTTGATATATATTTGTTTCTAAAAAATGGTTTTTATTATCAGTTACAATCCATTATGAATGGATTAAATGAATTTAAAATTTATTTAATAGGATTTAATGAATTAATTTCAATGGGAATAAAAGTTTTTTGATACATGAGTATGGTTAACAAATTTCATTTAATGAAACACATTATGGATGGATATATAAAGGGATGTGATCCATCCTATTAAATACAATGAATTTTTTGAAAGAATATAATTATCTCTTCATCCCATACTATTTTTCATCATATGAGATGAAGGCTTTATAACCCCTTCAAAATTTGGGCATCCTCGTGATACGATTGCAGATCCATTGGTTGATGTACCCCCTTAGTGTCATGGTGATTTTGTTCACACTAGTGTAGAAAACGTTATTTATGTTGGTTATTTTTCATTTTTTACGTCGGTTTTTAGCCGACGTTAATACGGATGATGTTATAAATAATGTTTTTTACGTCGGTTATTTAAAAACCGACGTAACAAACATAACATCGTGGTGTTTATCACATCAGTTAATTAATAACCGACGTGAAAAAACTCGGGGGGGGGGGGGGTTATAACGTCGGTTATTATATAACCGCCGTGATAAACTGGGGGGGGGGGGGCTTTATCACGTCGGTTATACAATAACCGACGTTATAAACACGTGCGGGGGTTTTTATCACGTCTATTATTTAATAACCGATGTGATAAAATCCTGGGTGATGGTTTATCACGTCAGTTATATAATAACCGACGTGCTAAACCAGTCCGGGGGGTGGGGGGGGGGGTGATCACGTCGGTTAATCAATAACTGACGTGATGAATCATTTCCCAGGTCCTTTACCACGTCGGTTATTACATAACTGACATGATAAACCATGCCAAAAATGTTTATCACGTCGGTTAGGAAAAAAACAAACGTGATAAACCCTTCTCGATTTCTTTATCACGTCGGTTATAAAATAACCGACGTAGAAGACAATTTTTTTTTAAAAATCGACTGCAGTCTTCTGCTCTCCCCCAGAATCAACCAGAAACCAAATCAATAATTCGTACCACAAAAACAGAGGGAGATCAAAACATGAACTAAATCAAATTTAAGCATTTACATTGATAACATATAAAACTTACCCCACTTGATAGCCCCCACCCTCATGTATACCCCCTTTACAGCCCTCCCCCACCCTATCGGAGCCCCCACCACACCCCTAGACTGCCCCTCGAACCCCTGGACAGCCCCAAACACACCTCGACAACCCCCACCCTTTTGATCAGCACCCCTCACCCCCTCACCCCACTTGACAGCCCCCACCACACCCCTGGACCGCCCCGACCCCTTGGACAGCCCTAAACACCCCTCGACAACCCCCACCCTCCTGAACAGCACCCCCTCACCCCCTCACCCCACTTGACAGCCCCCACCACACCCCTGGACTGCCCCCTGACCCCCTGGACAGCTCCAAACACCCCGTGACAACCCCCCCACCCTCATGTATACCCCACACCCTGGACATCCCTCCCCCACCCCATTGGAGCCACCCACCACACCCCCGGACTGCCCCACCCTCCTGAACAACACCCCCTCACCCCCTCACCCCACTTGACAACCCCCACCCCATTGGAGCCCCCACCACACCCCTGGACTGCCCCCGACCCCCTGGATAGCCCCAAACACCCCTCTACAACCCCCACCCTCCTGAACAACACCCCCTCACCCCTCACCCCACTTGACAGCCCCCACCACACCCCTGGACTGCCCCCCGACCCCTGGACAGCTCCAAACACCCCGAGACAACCCCCCCACCTCATGTATACCCCCCCACACCCTGGACAGCCCTCCCCACCCCATTGGATCCCCCACCACACCCCTGGACTGCCCCCCAACCCCCTGGACAACCCCAACCACCCCTCGACAACCCCCCACCCTCATGTATACCCCCACCCCCTGGACATCCCTCCCACACCCCTAGACAGCCCTCCCACCCCCCTGGACTGCCCCCACCCCACCGGACAACCCTCCCAGACCCCTGGACACCTCCCAACCCCACTGAACACCCCCACACCCTTGGAATCCCTCCCCCTAGACCAGAATCCATACCAGAAAAACCATCATAAGTAGACCAAAACAAGAAGTAGAGAAAAATTAAACATTCACATATATAACATTCAAAACTTACAATGTCAACTTCAAAAAAAACTAAATCCAACCTAAACGACTACCAAATACACAATTACAACAACAATATTCAAAATTACATTTTACAATACAAACAAATAAAATTTAATCAAACCTGTAAAATAATTTGACCACTCCACTTGTAAGTGTTTGATGTCTTCAGTAGTATAGGGTTGAGGGTCATCAAAAAGCTACAAATGAAAAGGATAGTAGTTAATGTGTATAATTAATAAATCAAATTGAAATATTATGGAAAAGTTTAAGAGGAAATCTTACCAGGTCAAAATTCACAACTATCCTAGTTGTTATTATTTCATACATAAATCTTAACATATAATATCCGCATTCGATGATGCCTTGTTGTTCATGAAAATTCTGTTTGAATGAGTGTAAATTCAATATATTATTTTTATGTAATAAATAAAAAATAAAAAATAAAAAATGGATATTTACCTTCGCATTTACATATTTGATCTTTGCATTCCTTTTCTTTGTGTTTTTTCGAAAGTAGGACCATGCCCTATTAGAAAATAATACTAATGGGGTAAATTTAAAATTCATTATAATATATAAAACTATTGAGAAATTGAAACTTACTTTTCCAATATATTCTTAAAACTTTCCCGCACATCATCATGGACAGAGAATATCCAATAAAGTGCTTTCTCCCTTGGGAAAAAACCCCTAACATCTAATGATCACTGATAAAAGGAAATTTAACGTAAGTGGGTTTTTATGTTAAAAGATAATTAACTCTTTGAGATAGATTTGTTTCATACCTCTCACAAAAAGGCATCATACAACATTGTGTGACTATATTCTTTTCAAGTCTTTCAGCAATATAAAGCATTCTTTGTTCCTCATCCAATGCACATGATTCAGGGGAAATCAATTGTAGGTCCATAAATCCATATACATCTGTCATCTCATTCCTCTCACAAATTTTATAAAGATACCTAATACAAAATAGACATAAGTATACATTTTTAATAAATATAACACAGGGAAAAGGTGTTAAGACTTACATGGAAAAAATTTGCACCACGTTGATGCCCAACTTATCTCTAGTAACAAGCTCCATGATATCAGTTTTCATAATCCCCACATTTATTTCACGTCCACAAACATGAGCTTCCATTGGAAACTCATAATGACCCGCCAACAAATTTGAATATCTTGACAATCTGTCAAGACTACTAGAATATATTTCTGATGTCATAGCCATTTATCTTTGTTGTTGTCTATACAATATTTCTTTACCTTTGAAGTATTCATGTAAAAATAAATTGAAAAATATATTAGTTTTCAAATGATAAAACAAATTTAATAAAAAAAATAAAATAAAAGATATAACATTCATACCTCTATGGTAATGAGTCGAAGAAGTCTAGATGGCCAAATTAAAAAATGGCCGATACTATGTCCAACTATCACCAACTCATCTGTAGGTAATGGTACCTGAGCTGATCTATCTATAATATCTTGTATAGTGACCCTCTGATTCTATACCTCTAATTGTTGATGATGAACTGTACCTCCTATAGAATATACCAACCCATATGCTACTATATGATGTTGAGAATCATCAACATACAACTCGCAATAAGTAGGAAGCTGTAGCGGAGGAGTAGGATAAAAAATGGGGTCTGCAGGCTGAGGTGGGGGAGTGGGAGCTACTGGCAGAGGTGGAGGATAAATAATGGGGTTTGCAGGGGGAGGTGGAGGAGTGGGAGCTGCAGTCTGAAATTTTCTTTGCATGTCTGCAAACATAGACTGCACCGACTCTCTAATCTTGTCCTCCATCTTCGCATTAATATTATGAAATTCAGCCTCCAAGGATTCTATTTTTTTATAAACCCTCTCAACGTTTGAATTTGAAGAATGTGGAAACACTTTTCTTACCGATACACCTGCCAGATATCCTCTTACACGACCAAGATGTTTGGGCCTTCCCAATGCTACAGATAAAATATCTTCCCTCCTAGTAGCTGTAAATGTCCCCTGTGAACTCTGCTCCTCAAGAGAGTCCTGTATTAATTAATTGAACATTTCTGTAATGATTGAAATTATATGAAGAAAATGGTTAACTTAAATAAATAAAATAGATATCTTAAAATCCTCTCAGCTACGATTCTCGATTCTTCCGAAAGATATTTCCCTTTCTTCCCTTCCGAGCTCTCTTCCATTTTTCATGTCTAGATGGAGGGGATGGAGGGGCCACCTCTCCAGAGCTTGAAGAATCAGCTCTTAGTTGTTGAAATTTTTCCGCCATCATTTGTTCTTCCAAAATTGCATACCCTCTCTAAGATAAACTATGAGGGTATACATTTTTAGATTGGATCTCCTGATGAGATTTCCTTGTTTACTGTAAATTAAGAATAAGAAATCATTAAAAAACGTTAATAAGATCATTTATATAAGAAAGCTTATAAAATTTTACACTGCCCTTACCAAAAATGACTCTTTTCTTCTACTTTCAAAAAACTATCTCCATGTGTCTTCATCTATAAAAGGATATATACGACATGGATTGTCATGACTTCTATGACCATAAATTAAATCAAATGAGAGGGTTGATTTGAAATCCCTCCATCTCCTGGAATCCAACGATAAGCATTTCTTCCTGACTCCTCTAGTGTCAGGAATATCAAATGTTATCTGATAAAGAAGAGGTTAAACATATTATATATACTAGAAACATTTAAAGAATATTCAAACAATATCAAAAGATCTTACCAAAATTGTCTCCCACAACTGAGAGATTATCGCTTTATCCACACTTCTCCAGTCATCATACAAAATGCTTACTTTTCTCTTAGCCTGAGTTGCTACGAAACTCTTAAAATCTTTTGCATTTGGACCTCTAGGAATATCATCATCATTAAACTCAACGACTATCCTCTGATCCTGCGTACGGGCAAGTGATAATTTTGGTAAACATGTGCACCCATGTTTACCAACCTTTGAAATCTTTGTCATAATAGGAGCATGTGAATGTTCCTCCCCAGGGGTATGACCACTATACTCATCTCCAGAATCATGTGGTTGATCAACTGAATGATCTGTCATTATCCTTCAAATCAAAAAAACAAATGTTAGTTCAAAAATATACAAATTCAAATATTTTAATACTACTGTAATCAGAAAATAGAAAAGTGTACTAAGTTACGTAATAGTAAACATTGGTAATATGGTAAGCATGTTAAACAATGGTAAAGATGGTAAAGATGGTCAAGATGGTAAACATGGTAAACATGGTAAACCTGGTAAACATGGTAAAGTAATTGTCACTGAAAAAAATAATAGATATATAATTCATGTAATGGTAAACATGATAAAGTAAAATAAACAAACTTAAAACAAACAAAAACTTATACTTATTTTGTTTTAAATCATGTTTTAATAAATAAAAAACTTACAATATCTGACATTTATGAAAAAAATAAATGTAAACAATAAATAAACATATGTTACCTGTAATTTTAGGAATGTACAAATAGATTGTTTTCCCAAATTCCTTCATCGTGATCGTTCCTTATGGCACAAACCATGTCTTCAACATGCTCATCATTATGTTCTGTTAATATTTCCATGGAAGTAGGGATCTCACATAAATCAGTATCTTCATCAACTTCATCCTCACCAACATATTGTTTTTTCCCTTGTAAAACAACAGCCCACTGCATATCTGATTGATCTACTACATAGAAAATTTGTTTTTCATGTGTTTCCATTATAAAAGAATCAGCTGTGTCTTCCAATCTATTCAGATTAACAAGTGTCATTCCAAATTCATCGTGTCTGACACTGTTGTTACCGATAACACATTTACAGTTAAAAATAGGAACTTTAATTTTAAAGTAATCAACCTCCCATATGTCTTCAATCACTCCATAATATGCACTTGATGCAGAAATTGGGTTTTTGTCCTTAGCACTCGAAAAATGCATTGCTTCTGCAAACACCAATACACCACTATTCTGAACTGCACTTCTGTTGTCCTGAGATTTTGTATGAAATGTATAGCCATTAATGTCATAACCGGACCATGTTATCACATTTAAACATGGACCACCCACTATCCATTTTAATGTCTCTGATACATCTTATCTATCAAGCAAAGTCTTTTTAATCCATGACAAAAAAGTTTTATTGTGCTCTTTCAAAATCCACATTTCTTTCTTCTTTGGATGACATTGTTTCAACTCATTAATATGCAATGTGATATACGATTGAGCATCAGCTATGTTATTCAAGATGTATGATTCTAACTTTTTCATCTGTTCAGCTGACAATGATTTGACTTTCAAGCCACGAATCCCCTTTCCCTCATTATTAACTCATTCATGGTGAGATGGAGGCAAACCTATGTGTTGCGCCGTAGCTAAGTAGCTCATACAAAACTCTGCTACCTCCTCAGAAATATACTTTTCAATAATGGAGGCTTCAGGTCGATATGGATTTTTAACATACCACTTTAATATTTTCATATACCTTTCAAAAGGATACATCCAACGAAGATATACAGGTCCACAAAGCTTTATTTCTTGAACCAGATGAATCATTAAATGCACCATTATATCAAAAAAAGTTGTAGGAAAATACATTTCCAATTGAAAAAGTATAAAAATTTCATCCTTTTCCAAAATTTTCAAAGCATTCACATCAATCTCCTTGTTACAAATTGAATTGAAAAATAACACAACTTCATCATAGTATTTCTGACATGAATGGGAAATATTCCACGCAATGCAACTGGTAGAATTTGTTGCATCATGACGTGACAATCATGTGATTTCATACCTATCAACTTCAAGTCCTTCAATGAGAATTTTTTTTTACATTTGAAGAATAACCTTGAGGCACTTTTATATCATGAAGACACTAAAAAAATCTAATTTTCTCCCTCTTAGATAATGTACGAAAAGCCGGGGGAAGAAATGTTCGTCTTCCTTTTGGAGTGGGAGCTAACTCCAAACGTATTCCCATTGATAGTAAGTCTAATCTTGCATTCAACCCATCTTTAGTCATTCCTTTAATATCTAAAAATGTTCCAATCAAACAATCACATATATTCTTCTCCATATGCATGACATAAATATTATGTTTAACTTCATGATACCTCCAATATGGTAGCTCAAAAAATATTGACATTTTCTTCCAAATATGTCTATCATTACCAGATTTCTATGTCTTTCCCAATGTCACATCAAGGTTTTTCACCCTCTCAAAATACAGATCCGAGGATAAAGGTTTTAGAGCAGTATCAAATTCTTGTGAGCCATTGAATGCCTTTTTTAGTCTTCTATAAGGGTGATCCATAGGCAAAAACTTTCGATGACCCATGTACATTGTTTTCCTTCCATGATGCAATTGACAATATGACGTCTGTTGTTCGCAAATTGGACATGCTTTATGCCCTTTAAAATTTCAATACACTGGGAAGTCATTTATAGTGAACAGAAGCACTGCATGCAGTTGAAAATATTCCATTTTATAAGAATCATACACCCTAATACCATCATCCCATAACAGTTTCAAATCATCAATCAACGGTGACAAGTAAACATCAATATCATTGCCGGGTTGCTTTGGACCAGAGATCATTATACTCAACATGAAATATTTGTGCTTTATACAAACTTCAAGAGAGAGGTTTTAAATTACCAATAAAACAGGCCATGAACTATGTGTGCTACTGAGGGTTCGGTATGGATTCATTCCATCTGCGCACAACCCTAGTATGGGATTTCTAATTTCATTTAAAAATGTAGAATACTGCGCATCAATTTTCTTCCATTGTGGACAATCATCTGGATGATGTATTTTTCCATCATATACCTGCTCATCAGAATACCATCTTAACCTTTTTTCATCATGTGAATTAGAAAATAAATGTTTGAAACGATGAATTATAGGAAGATTCCAAAATACCTTTGAAGGGAGCTTTGTAATCTCTACATCAGCCTATGATTTTTATTTCACCTTATACCATGATGTCCCACATTTAGGACACTCTGACAGAAATTCATATTCCTTCCTATATATAATGCAGTCATTCGGATAGGAATGTATTTTCTTGTATCCCAATCCCATCGGGCATAATATTTTCTTGGCCTTGTAATGTGAATCTAGAAGATCGTTATCTTTTGGAATAATGTCTTTCATCAATTGTAGCAGCTCTGTAAAACTTCTGTCACTCCATCCATGTTTCACCTTTAGGTTAATCAATCTTAACACCGCCAAAAAAACCGTAAAATCTCTACAACTAGGATATAATGGTTTTTCAGCATCACCATATAGACGCGCAACTGTCGGTTCTATATCAATTTGTTCTACTACAATATCGCTAATCATTTCTTCAATTCCATCGGAGTTACCATCTTGTGAATCATCATCATCAGTGATATTTAGTCCAGTTTCACCATGCCAAATCCAAGGGCTGTAACTCAGATTAAAACAATGACATATCAGATGATCTTTTATCTCTCTACTTTTCAAATTCTTCATATTCAAACATTTCAGGCATGGACAGAAAAAAATTTCACTACTTGGAACATTTCGTTTAGCAAATTCCAAAAAGGCATCAACACCTTACTCATATTCATTGCTCATTAGATGTTCCGTAATCCAACTTCGACTCATTATTACCTATAACAAATATCAAAAATATATATATTTTTAAGATAAGACAAATATAAGTTTATATGAAAAAAATCATAATTTGAATGTAATTTTTTTTGAAATATAAAACAAATCTATGCGTATTTAAGAAAATATGATTGAATATTATTATTAAAACAAAATATAGTTAGATATAACAGTTTTAAATTCCATTGAATAAAATAAAACCATGGCGCTTACATGGTTGATAGAAAATTGGAGAAAATGGAGTAAACCTGAGAATCAAATCATATTTAAAATAAAAATTTAGATGGAGAAAATCACAATGTAAATCTAATCATCACGGCACAATAATCATGTCATAATCTTAGAAACCAAGATGCAGTAGTCAATCCCCCTAGACACCCCCAACCCTCTGGACAACCCCCACCCCCCGGACAACCCCCAAAACCCTATGGACAGGCCCCCACCCCCATGGACAACCACCCACACCCACCCACCCCCTTGGACACCCCCCCGGACACCCCCAACCCTCTGGATAGCCCCCCCACCCATGGACATCCCCCACCCCTCTAGATAGCACCCCCACCCCTCCTGGACACCACCCCCACCCCCTACCCCCTTGGACACCCCCCTGGACACCCCCAACCCTCTGGACAGCCCCCACCCCCGGACAACCCCCAAAACCTTCTGGACAGGCCCCCACCCCCTTGGACAGCCCCCCCCCACACCCACCCCCTTGGACACCCCCTGGACACCCCCCAACCCTCTGGACATCCCCCCACCCCCCGACCAACCCCCAAAACCCTCTGGACAGGCCCCCACCCCCTTGGACAACCTCCCACACCCACCCACCCCCTTGGACACCCCCCTGGACACCCCCAACCCTCTGGACAGCCCCCCCACCCCCTAGACAGCCCCCACCCCTCTAGACAGCACCCCACCCCTCCTGGACACCACCCCCACCCCCTACCCCCTTGGACACCCCGCTGGACACCCCCAACCCTTTGGACAACCCCCCACCCCCTGGACAACACCCCACCTCTCCAGACAGCACCCCCACCCCTCCTGGACACCACCCCCCACCCCGACCCCCTTGGACACCCCCCTGGACACCCCCCAACCCTCTGGACAACCCCCCACCCCCAGACAACCCCCAAAACCCTCTAGACAGGCCTCCACCCCCTTGGACAGCCCCCCACACCCACCCACCCCCTTGGACACCCCCTGGACACCCCCAAACCTCTGGACAACCCCCCACCCCCCGGATAACCCCCCAAACAATGGTTTACATATAAAAACTAGGCATGGTGAACAACTAAAAATGCATGAATTTAATATATACTTCAGCATGAAATAGATGGAATTAAATATTATTAAATATGGCTACTTAAATGATCGTATGATAATTAAAAATAACCATTGATATTCAACTAGTCAAATGATCACAAGTTTTCTCGATAACTAATATCATAATGAGGTAATTGATAATTCTAGAAATCTTAAACATATTTTCGAGGCCTTGTCCAAGGCCTCAAAAAATACTAGGGTAAGCCCTCAGTAGAACCCATTTTTATTTGGAATCATGAGACATAGCGATGCATCAAAGGGCCATAGAGGTCAACAACCATTACATTATATGTCTAATAGATTCTCATATAAAAGAGGATAAACATAAGCAGAAAAAACACATGAAATATCATTTCCGAATTCATACATTTAATCAATAGCCATTATATGCAGTAATATAGGTGAATGAGATCATTAGTTGTCAATGACAACAAAAATTACCATCAATGTCGGGCATTCGCGAAACAAAAACAAACTAAATAGAAGTAGTTAAGGCTTACATGAATATTGCAAGTCTATCTAATAGATCTAGGGATGGTAAATAAGGTGATGATGGAAAAAAGAGGTAAGAGGGTTCGAAATTGAAGAATCTTACCTAGTTTAAACACAAAAATCGCAAAACATAAATATAGACTATCCGAAAAAAAACCAACAAAATAAATTCATGGAAGGCTTACTTGAGTGATGCGAGTTGAGATGATAGATCCGAGGAGAGTAAATATGATAAACGATGAAGGAAAAACTAGTTTAACGCAGCGATATAGACGAGTTTATTAGGGTTTACCGAACGAGAGAGACGAGCCACCGGACTGTCGATCGAAAAATCGTAAATGACAATCCACGAGGCTTGTTAATTTTTTAAATGTTTTATAATGTCGGTTATTTAATAACCAACATTATAAACTATTTTTTTACATTAATAATGCCAGTTATTATAATAACCGATGTTATAAATGTATCATATACGACTTTTTTTACGTCGGTTATTTTATAACCGATGTAAAAAAATCCGCGTGTTGGTTTTTTACGTCGGTTATTCTATAACCGACGTAAAAAAGACATCAAAAATCACAGTTTTTTACATAAGTTATTGTATAACCGACGTAAAAAACTTCTGTGGGTTGTTTTGTTACATCGGTTATAAAATAACCGACCTCAAAAAGGCCTCAAAAGCCGCGTTTTTTACGTCGGTTATTTTATAAGCGACGTAAAAAACAAGATATCTACGAGTTTTTTACGTAGGTTATCAAATAACCGACGTAAAAAACGAACACGCGTGATTTGTAACGTCGGATATTAAAATAATCGACGTTAAAAATCTACTCATCGCATTTTTTACGCCGATTATAAAATAACCGCCGTAAAAAACCATGTTTCACAGATTATCACGTCGGTTATATATAACTGACGTAAAAAATGGTGACATAAATAACGTTTTCTATACTAGTGTCACTACTTTATGATCTACATCAAGCATCCTCCTTCATCTAGAAATAAGAAGACTACTGCCATTAGTGATTTCCAGGTACACTGTTTATATAGTTTTATTTTTATGTTGATTATTGTGGATAGATCTTCCTATGTTATGGGTTATCTTCCATTTCATATAATCACATGGTGATCATATAAAACCCATTAAGGATATGGTAGAGAAAATATAAATTCAACCCAAGGGAAAAATTATCAAGGGGGTCAAGTGAGGTTGAATAAGAAAGGAATGAGGGATTTTTTTTTTCAAAATTAAAAAAAAAAAATTAGAAACCTTGGGTTGCCTCCCACGTAGTATAATTTTTAAGTCCCCAATCATAATTTCCTATAAATATAACTATAGTTACTTATGGGGTGTGATTTCTTAATCAGGAACCATCACATGTGTTTTTACCATTTGTTTTTAAGAGAAAAGAAAAATTACAGGGTTCCTAGACTTCTAAAAAATAACTTACTCCCCTAACAACTAAACCCCCCTTATAAACAATGCTTGGTAGTAAGGGACTCTCAAAGAAGTATCCTAGTAGAGTAGAAGGAACATCACCAAATACCACCAACTTCATGTCTTAAAAAATTTCAAGATTAGGTGAAAAATAAAGGACTCAATCAAGATATTCCAAGAATCACTTATGATCTTGAATAGAAAATATATCATTATAATTAATATAGGTAGTAAAAAAGGAGTTACATCCACTTATTTTAATTTAGATTTGAAAAAATTGGAGTTTTCTTGAAAGGAAAGTAGTGTGTAAGGTTTTCTGAGGGTATTAACAAGATTCTCACAACTCTCTAACTCATTCACAACCTCTAATATCTCCAAAAACAGGTACAAGTGGTTGATTTTTGACAAAAAAAAATTATTAAGGGATTATTCAAAAGCGAATTGAGAATATTGTGAATTATTAACACTAAAAAATGACTATTCTAAAATACCCTCATCTTAAAAGTAAATTTTATAACCTAATTTAGTTGAGAAATTCATTGAAAAATAGGTAAGTATTAATTTTTGTTCATCAATAGATTCATCTTTCACTAAAGTATGATTATCTTCCAAAGTTTCCTCATCTGAAAACAGACCATCATTAATCTCTACTTTTGAAAATAAATTTCTGATTAGATCATCTAGTATGTTCTTGAACCTAGTTCTAGATTCGAATTTTAACAATTCAATCTATAGTGAAAGATATTTTAAGTGTCCCAATTCAGTTTTAAGGGATATTAATTCTAGTTCAGTACTCAAAAAGTTAGATTCAAGTGATTCCAGATTGAAAATATTTTCCCCTAAAATATCTACAATTATTTCCATTTATTTGTATAAGGGTTTAGATAAATCATTAGTGAGGGGATAGATAGGAGAGTTTTCATAAATTCATATTTCATAAATTTTTATTATTAAAAATTTTCATAGAAAACCAATTAAAAAATTATTGGGTTCTAAATTTTATAATAGAGAAGATAAAATTGAAATTAAATTTCAAAATTATTAAAAATAGCGATCCTAAGTTTTTTGTTTTCTTCTAAAATTTCCCTCACATCCAGCTCAATTTCATTTTTCAAGATTTTAGAAAAAAATGTTTGAATAATTTTTATCATTTAAATTATTATTCTGAAGATTCTCCTCAATCCAAGATGTAATTTCATAAAAAATTTCAAAATTTAATATTTTTTGGTGGAAATTTTAGCAACTTGTTTTTATTCTTCTTTTTAGACCTTTGAAAGATATTTAAGATATTATTTAAATCTTTGTTTGAAAATTTCTTTATTCTAAAATTGTTTTCCCATCATTTTTTTGCCTTATTAACTTTTCCAAGCAAGTTTATTCTCAAATTTCACTAATTGAATTTTTTGATTACTAATTTTAATTTAATTTTTTCATTGATTACTTCCTCACATTTTACTTCTTATTCATCATCAAATTCTACCAAATCATTTTGTTCACTTCTCAACTACAATTGATCTTGATTTTTCATTTGTTCTTGAAATTAACATGTTTGAGTTTGTTATTTTTGAATTCTAACTTCTTCATCAAATTGGTCAAATCTAGAAATCAATGTCAAAAACAAATTTTTTACTTTTGATTGATCTTCAGTATGGGTTCATAATAGTTTTGGTTTTATTCAAATTGGTAAGTCTATTTTGGAAGATTATAGACACCTTACTAAGAAGTGTTCCCATAATAGCCACAATATACACAAAATATTTCATTTTTTTGATCCCAAACATGATATTGGATCATTTATAAAACAATATAAATAAAGAAGAAATTCATTCAATAATAAAATTAAAACAAAAAAAAAAACAATAAAAAGCTCAAATTCTAAACACTAAAAGTTGTAAAATATTTTCAGAAATATCACAAGAATTAGTCAAGAAAATTTCATCACAAGTACACACAAAGAAGTAATAGATTTTACATTTTTATCCCTTACTAGTAGATTAAATAACCATATTTTTTTTATTTTTTATTTGGTTTTTTGTTTGGTTTTTTAACCCTAGATGCTTAATGTGCACCTTCCTCGACAACAATGCCAAATTTTGATAACCCATAATTGAGACTATAAAAATACCAATTTATAAATTTATTATCACTAGATAGTGGTGAGAAGGGTCAATACATAGGTAAGGTGAGTGTGCAATTAAAGGAATTTATTTGATCCCAATATAATTAAATCATGGAACTAAGATGATGAAAATGTGTGTGAACAACATGGTAGAATGAATAATAAGAAATAATGACAAGTGTAATATGGGTTTGTGAATTTAAAAAGTTAGAAATTAATTCTAAGGGTTATGAGAAATAGATATACCCAATTATGATGGAGGATGAAGTAAAAATGAAACATCCTATGGAAATATTATGTTCTTTAAGAATGGTTTAAAATAGGGAATCCATTCATAGATTTAACTATCATTAAACTATGTCATTCATCAAATTCCCAAAATAAATTCATCAATAAAATAAATGGGTGGGATGGATTCAAGGATACCTCAATTATAATTTTTATTCATCAATTCATTAATCAAATTCAAGAACTAGATCAAAGTTAAGTGACTAAGATGGATGAATTGCAATTTAGATGAAATAAATAAAGAACTAGAATGAAGAAAACACACAAAATCAGTTGGATTTCCCATCAAAGAACAAAATTTTAGTGAATATTTAAAATGGAATGGACAATATAAGAAATGTGAGTAAAAATTAAGTATAAACATAATAAGAAAGGTAAAGTTTAATTTATATCAAGTTGAGATATTAACTCCCATTTATCTTTAGATTCATTTATTATTGAATCCCAGCTCACATCTCTTGAAAAGATCAAACCCTTTCTCTCAAGAGGTCTCAATATTAGAATGTGTTAGTCCATGGTGGTTCAAGAGTTAGTGGTATATGATCCCATATTTTTTTCACTCCCCCATTTAAATAAATAGAATAAATGATGATCTAGGATCAAGACATACAATTAATTCTAGTTTGGGACCAAAAACATGAGAAAATACCAATTAAGGATAAAAAAGAATATTAATGTTTTTAAAAAACAAGATTCCACATTAGTTAAAAATGTGGGAGGTCCTTAACTGGAATTAAGGTTATGTTTTTTTATTTGTTTATCATTGTCCCAAATAAATATTCCACTAATATAATTTCAATTTTCACCACCTCAATTTACATCTTTAAAATTTAAACCTTTTCTATCAATTTTATGTGTCTTCCTACATAGGCTATTAAAATTTCAAACTATCATCGACATCACTAGATATATTTATTCTTAGGAAACCTACTCCATGGATGGTCATCCAAGTCACTACTCATCTTTGGAATTTAAAAATTCTCTTCAATGTTTCAAAGTTTTGGCCTTGAAAACTCCCAGTAATAGGACTTTGAATGTTTTCATCATTTTCTTCCTTAGAAAACCCACATAGTTGGTCTATAATTCATATAATGTGATTAGGTTTGCTTGTGGCTCTCAAATTAATCAACTATACACTTGAATTTATAGTCTTGAATCATTCGTTCACTTGAGATCATCTTGTGCAACATGGGTATTCAAATTGATTTTTCTATTCTATGATTACACAAAGGCATTTCTTCAGTCACATGGTGTGCACACCTCAAAATTCCAACAACCATAATAGTTTTAAGTGTCAATCCCCAATATTATTTAGTTAAAACCTACAAAAGGAATAAATCTACATGTATCAGCTTTAGTATGAATCATCTACTTCCATATCATACTTGATTCGGTCATCCTCAACTCATGGTAGTATTGAGATTGCCTCAACATTTTCCTTTAATTTTTCACACCCAAGAATTCATTTGGATCAAGTGATTATTTTCCCATTTTTAATCAAAACATACAAGTTCTTCAAAATTATTATCTTTTTAATTCAAATTTTGGGCTTGGGTAACCCAACTTTGGTCTTTGGTTTTTCTTATTCATGCTTCATCCAAATTTGATAAATGTTCTTCATTCAAGCTTAGCATTGGTGTTCTTCAATCAGACTAGGAAAATCTTAGTTTTCTTCTCCCTATGTTTGGTTCTTTGAACCCATATCCTTCATTTAATCCATCTACATATGAAGTTTAGATCATCATAATCTTAAGATAGAATCCCTAGTTCACCCTACCTCAACATCTCCATAGCGAAAACCTCTAGGATTACTTCATCCTCGGATGGAGAAGTTTAAATTTCATAAAAATTAAATCACCTTTGATTTTAGATCCCTATTTTGGTTGATGAAGTTTGGTCAGTTTCCTGTGAGAAATTATCTTATGAGATGTCTGTAGAATTCTCTTACGATGGTCAATTATCCTTTGGGTTCCACTCAAATTACCAAGTGTGAAATTTATGATAAGAAGCCTCAATGTCTATGATCCATATACACCTGATATCCTACATTATCCATGTCCATTATATATATGTCATCCAATCATAAAACATATATTTAAGAATGTTTTCATAGAACTTAAAGGTTCTCATCATAGAAGAGATCTGTTATGACATTTCTATGTGAAAAATATTCTAGGGACATTATCACATTAATGTTATACAGAAAAAACACTCATCATGTGATAATATATTTATTAATATTAAATATTTTCAATATATACTAAATCAAAAGAACAACACAGTTGGTTATAGGGATCCAACTCTAACATACTCACACTTGGACTAGAGACAATCACTAATGAATTTTAGTTCACTGAATTTCACATGATATTCATGATTATTCTAAGATAATAATTTATTTAATGGGTCTTCCATGTTCTTCTATTTGGAAATTATGCTTATGATGATACCACCCATTTAGGAAAATACATCAAGAGGTGAAAATTTTTAAGTATATACTTTATCCAATGATGTGAACTTAGCTCCTTGATGATGTTCACCACTATAATATTATCAAAATACAATGTGATAACATCTTTACCACTAGTAACCACATAAATATCCTAGAAAAATTTGTGTATCCACACTATTTTTTAAATATATGTGAATTTTCAATATACTTGGAATTTTTTATATAATAAATGACCACTTGTTGCATTTAGATCTTCTATCTCATAGATATTTCATTAAGGGTGAATATATACCATGATTATGATTTTAGATCACCCTAAACTGTCTAGAAACTAGAATCTGTATATCTTATAATGTATATTTATTAATCTCCTCTATAAACTAAGAATATATCCTTAGTATGACTTAGATACTTTAAGATATTTTTAACTTCCATCCAATGGTGGTCTTATGGATCTTCTTGATATCTTACCACCATACTCAAGGCGTAGGAAATATCAATCATGATACATATCATGACATGCATGATAGATCTTATCACTGATTCATAAGGTATGCTGATCATACTTTATCTCCCTTATTGTATCTGAGCACACATTTTCTTAGAGAGATTTATGAAATGTGACACTAGAAATAGTCTCCTATTGGACTATTCCATACTAAAACTTTTTTAGTAATTTTTCCACATATGTACCCTAACTTAGTCTAGAAAGCCTCTTAGATCTATAATGAATTATTCTGATCCCTGGAATATAGGGTTTTCATATAATTTATTCATAGAGAAGAACTTGTTCAACCACGTCTTGACGGACTGTAAGACTAGCAATATCATTTAATATTAATAATATACCATCAACATACACTAATAAGAAAATTATTTCATTCCCATTAAACCTTTTATAGACACAGGTCTCACATTCTCTCTTTATGAAACCAAATTCCCTTATGGATTCATCAATCAAAATATTTTACGATAATGATGTTTACTTAAAACCATAAATAGATCTCTAAAACTCACATACCTTAATTAAATCTCTTAGATTCACAAGACCATTGGGTTATTCCATATAAAAATATTCAATAAGGTTTCCATTAAGGAAAGCGGTTTTGAAATATATTTTAAAAATCTCATAATCATGGTAAGTCACTATGGAAAGAATAATTCTAATGGATTTTGGTATAAAAACTATAGAAAAAGTTTCATCATAGTATATGTGTTAATGTGGATTAAACCCTTTAAAAACCAACCATTCTTTATAGGTACTAAATTTACCTTATATTTATAGTTTTTATTAAATAATAATTTGAAACTAATAAGATTCACATAAATTGGATAATCTAATAAAAACCAAAATCATGGAATCTATCTCAGAATTCATGGATTCTCACCATCTTGCAAATTTTGAGATACTTAATTCTTCCTTATAGAACAAAGATTCATAATTATCAACTAATAACGATTCACCATCCTCAATGACTATAAAACCATATCTCTATGGCTTTTTAATCTCTCTAGAGCTCCTACACAATATTTGTGTCTTTGGAACATCATCTTCTATGGGGCCTTGTGGAATCTGTTCTTATTCCAAATCCAGGGTATGTTGACCCTTGACTTCATTAAAGTATATCTTTCTCCCACTATCTATTATCTTGATGCACTACCTCTCAAAGAATATGGATTTTCTAGAAAGTATTATATTTTAGTATGACAGGGCATACAAATAATATCCACTTATTTCCTTAAGATATCATATAAAGATAAATTTCATGCTTGGGGGTTATAGTTTGTTTCTAGATATATCCTTAACAGATTCTCCATAACCCTATACACAATAATGTGACAAAAAAGTTTCTTTCCACTCTAAAACTCAAATGTAATCCCATTTTATTCTTTATTTGGCACAAGGTATAGTGTGTACACCACATTTTGTAATGAATATCCCCAAAATTATAATGAAATATCAACATGAATCATCATTGAAATCACAATGTTAACAAGGTGTGGTGCCTCCCTTCACTGATACCATTCCACTATGTTGTATAAGGAGTGAGTTGAGATAAATTCTCAAACTCCTCTAGATAATCATTGAATTATTGGTTAAGATATTTTAAACCTCCATGCAATATAATTTTATTTATATTCTTAACAAAATAACTCTATAATTAATTCTTGAATTACTTAAATTTATCAAAGGATTCATACTTATACCCCATCAAGTAAACATATCCATATCTACTCAAGTCACTAGAAAAAGTAATAAAGTAAGATATCTATATCTAGATTCAATTGGAAAAGGTCCACACAAATCTGTATAAAATAATTCAAGAAGATCTATGACCCTTTAACCCTTTCCAATAAATGGAGGTTTAGTCATTTTAACTTAAAGAAAACCATGACACATACCAAGTGGTTTTAGTTCAAAAGAATATAAATAAAAATCATGATATAAATTTTTCATAAACTTATCATTTACATGAACAAGTTAGTTATGACACAAATAGGTATGATATGAGTCATGTTAAATTGATTATTTATTAATTTCCAACACTTAGTTTTCAAATTCTAGTACATAAATTCAATTATTAAGATGTTCCATACTATAACAAATTCTATCTTTATACAACTGGTACATTTTATTCCCAAAAAATGAATACAAATCCATCAATTTCTAAACTGTATGCATATATAATGTTATTGGTAATAATAGGAATGAAATAACAGTTCTTTAAAACTAGAATCAATCCCATCAGTAAAGTAATCTGGTAGTATCCAATAGCCAAGGAAACTAGTCTTGCTCCATTGGTAACTCACAGATCCACTTCACCTATGAAAACCTTCTTGGATCTACTTATTCCCTATATTTGGATAAAAACATGACACCAAAATCCATATATAATACCAAAATAGAAAAAATGTAAATTTTACATTCTATAACAAATTAATATAAATATTACTTGTGTTTCTTCACTATGGTGTAGTTTTTCTTCTGGTTCCACTTCTTTCCACATATAATTTTTTTTTCATCTTTTTTCTTATCTTGCTTTTGGATCCCCCTTCTCTTAGTTAGGTAGTGGGTAGGATCCTTATACTTGAAATTATTCTTTGAGCCATTTTCCTTGACCTTCCTCTTTTTTATCATTAGTTTTTCAAGTTTTTCATGCCTCATATCCTTATCCACTTGGAGAATCAAAGTGAAAAGTTCTGGGAGAGACTTATTAATGTTGTTCATATTAAAATTCACTGAAAAATTGGAGAAGTTTCAAGGAGTGAAACAAGTATGATATTAGTGCATAGTTCATCAGGTAGATTAAACCCTAGGATCATAATTTTCTCAATGTATCTAATCATCATGAATAAAAGAGTCCCAATTGTCTCACCTTTTCCAATATTTCATGTAAAGAGTGATATATAGATCACAAATCACTCCCACTTAGCTTTATCCCAATAAAGATCACAAAGGTGAGACACCATAATATAAGAATCCATGTTTTTATACAACTTTTAGAGCTCACCAGACATGAATGATAACATTAATCACTGAACATTATGCACATCATCTAGGTGTCTTAGGTAAACAATGAATTCTTCCTCACTTGCATCCTTAGAAGGCTCATCCGGAACAAGTGACTCTATTTTGCAAGACTTCTTCTCTTAGCATGGTATAATGTGAAAGAATGTATACCACTCCTAAAAGTTAATGCTAGTTAAGAGATTCGATTTATAAAATCTAGATCACAATGATATATTTTAGGTCATGTTATTTTCCATTTTTCTAAAAGAAATTAAAAGTAGTATTTAATAATTTTATTTGATTACCAAAATATATGTGATGTAATAATTTTATTATATTATTATTCTCTCACTACTTTATTAAGTCCCAATATCCCTCACCATTGGAATTGAAATACCCTATTTCATGGAAATTCTAGTAACAAGGATCCACACTTTCCTTATCATAATCCAAAATTGGGTTTGAAAAATTATTCAAAGATATTTAGGTGAGCAGTTTTGACAACTGCATTAAATCAAAGCTCCTTAGTTCATTGAGTGTCCCTAATCCTGAAATCATGGTCTTAGATTTACTCAACACATACCTATAAGTTACACCATGGACTACTTAGGCTATCAACCCTTGATGCTAACTTGGTTAAGTCAACCCAAAACTTTAGTTATAACTCCTTGATAATTGGAAGCACCATGACTTGGTCCAGACAAACACTTTGAACCATAGTTACATTCATAACTCAAGTAATGAAATGTTTTTCCGACTTCATATTTTCTTAGATAGATTTTATCTTGTGCATAAATATTCTTTATTATATCCTTTTACATGCATGTTAATATTATATATATTTTACATAATTTATTACCCATGTCTTTATAAAATAATTTATGCATAATCTAATTATTTTATTTCATATTGGATTCTTGTTAATTTATTTATTTTAAGTTATCATGTTTAGAAATAAAATAAACATAAATAATTAACCATGAATTTGATATAAATAAAATAAATATATGGCATGATCATGAGATTTTATATTGGACACTTTATTGAGTGGATGAAAAATTAACCCTTGAACCCAGGAGAATAACTCACAGAACCAAGCTTGGTTCAAGTTACAAAATTATCTCCTAGATTTAACATGCCTCATTGGTAAGATTCATCTCATCTTGGGTTCTGAACCACCTCCTCTCCTTGAAGATTTAGTTTTTACATGTATTTACTCACATACAGGTGAGGGGAACCAGAGTACAAGGTTACATAAAATAATTCATGTACATGTAGGTCCTATGTAATAAAGGTGGGATAAATAAATCACAAACCATCATATTTAATTTAATAAAACTTTTATCACATTCAAATCCCATGTAATAAAATTAAATTAAACATAAACCCAACACATGCATTGGTCTATCATTCTCATGATCGTCCACATATGTAATGAGTATACATTTAATAAATTTTCTAACATTTATTTCTATTTGTTTTTTATTAAGATAAATAAACCAACTTTAAAAATTAATTATTTTATTAATTAATTAATTAATTCATTTATCTCAATATGTCAATCCGAACAGTCTTAGAGATTCCATCCACTATAATTTTAAATAAATTAATTTTAATTTAAAATTAATTCATACATGGCATGTACTGATAGGGAACACAAAAAACACCCATTTGGTTGGTTTTAAATTATGTCTTGAATTTAACAGGATGTGCACTAGAGGCAACATGGCATGTACACTTTTACTCTATATGACATGTACCATCACTGTAAAGTCATATAAATACACCCTGTATGGTACTTTCCATGTATAGTATACTTATATGACATTTAGTCTACAAAATATTTCACGATATTACACGATGTGTAGTTCCATGATTTAATTCATATAGTTTGTGCAAAATTTATAAATACACAACATGAGTTGACTATATTTAGTTTGTACCATAGGCAAAACTCATAAAGTAAAAGACATATATGATGACCATATATGTCATGTAGTTTTAAAATCATGTGAAGATTAATTAATTTTAAAAATTTAATGATATTATTAATAACAAAATTAATTTCTATTCCATGTAATTAATTCACTTAGTGTACAACTTGGATCAGCGTGTACTTTGTGTAAAAGGGTTTGAGTTACATAACATGTAAAAATTTCTACACGCCAAGTACTTCATTATTTGGCCTCCTATAAAACATTCCTAAGGAATCAACATATAATATTTATGAGAATTAATTTGTTACATGATGTTTATGCTAGATACATTCCATGTTGACACAATTAGACTATGTTTCTTGTCTACCATTTAATACGAGTCCTGTAATAAATACACATCATGTAGTTTAACCACATAGTTTCCATGATTCCCATGGGAAAAAACCATGTGGTGTTACACAATATATATGCCAACTATATTAAGTGTATCCTTACAATCTATGTTCCATATGGCTAGTCAATACGTGGTGTGTAATGACATTGTGTATTGTTCTCCCACATGACGATCCATGATTTATGCGAACATATCTTAGTGTGGTTGTTCGAATTACAAGATGTATACATTTAGTTACATGAAGTATAACCATGTCCTTCAACTGGAATCTATGACATTTTCTAACGGTATCTCTAATTGTTCTTCATCTATTATTTTCTTATTCTTGGTCATATGAAGTGACCAAACATATTATATAGAATTTTGAATTTAAGAATGAATTAAACTATAAATGAAAAACTAACATATGATGTGTAAATAAATAAATGACTAGTAAATAATTTTAAATTATTAAGTGAATTCTATGATCCACTTATAGGTTTCAAGGTGTAAAAGAAGCAGTTGGGCCCATTTCTAATAAATGTTTTTCATTAATTTCATTGAATTTATCCTCAAAACAGAATGAATAACAACACTAAAATCCTCAATACATGATATTTCACATATAATTTATAATTAATTTATAAATAAAAATTACCACTTATTTTAGAATTCTTTATTTATTGTTGAATTTTTTTGACCACACTCATTATATCATCATTGTGATGAAGGATTCAAGGGTATAATCTTTCTATAGGCATCTACACAAGTTCCATAAACCTCATAATGTTGCAAATAGATCTTTTCATACTAGGACTGAAGATCGATTTCCTTACACCATTCCTATTGATTGAAACTATAGTTCCTTCTAGACTAGAAGGAATAGATCTTGTTCTCTTAGGGATTGAGAGGGTATCTGAGGACCTATTCCTTCCATTCTTGAGAGTTTTATGGAGATAGTCCTCTAATTTCTTGAGATAATTAGAGAGAAATATTAAGGGAGAGTAGTTTTTCACAACCAAATAAATCACCTAAGAAATGATATACCCTGATTTATATACTTAGGTCAGAGTATTAGTTATTTTAAAAAAAATCCCTTAACTAATCCCTGAAGTCTAAGTAAAACCCCATGTCAAATAATAATAACTATAATAATAATAATATTTCCTTGATGTGAAAAAAACCCACACATATTTGAATATCATTTCTACCATACCCTTTGAATTGACCTATCAATCCTCTTTATAATTTATCAAACCTTGATAATAACAATTTTTTAAATAAATAAATATGATTGTATTTTTCGATTAATAATTATTTATTCATGTGTTCAATATAACCTGAATAAATATTATTACTCTAAACTAGAGAATAATATTTAATCTAATATTAAATTCAAATAGAATTTAACCGAGGTTCCAGATACACTTAGGGTATGTCCCTCTAGGCGTCTTTCTCAATGGAATTAGCCTAACTGGCCTAAAGTCCAAGATCAAAATCTAAAACCATGTTAAGGAAACCATATAGTAATATGTTAATGTCACAATGAAAACAACCTCCTAAGAACACCCACCATGTAATATAATACATTTGTTTTAATATATGTCATGAAGAAACTAGGGTTACCCAAACCATCCATAACCCAAACTGGTCCTGACACACCTTGAAGGGAATTTCTAATCCCCATGGGCTGACAAAAAGCACTTGGGAATCAAGAAATACCTTTGGGAATGATTTTGACACAAAGAACCTAAGAAAAGGCATAAAATAAATAAAATATGAAAGTATTACAAAAATAAGATGATAATAGATTGGCATAGTGAATATAAAAACAAGTTCCAAGATACATCAAAATAACAGAGGTGCTCAAAAACTAAAAAACCAAAATTTGTGAAACATAATGTCACCTCTATAATCTCACACCCTTCTAACGAACAAACCTGCTACCTCCCTATGGAGCCTTTACTTTACTATCCTTAGATATAACAAGATCTATATATACCTAAAGGTGTATACAAGGTATGAGAAAAAGAGCCTAGTAGGATCCCACAAAGTGTTTCATAATCATACTTTATAAAATAACCAATTATGATCATATAATATAAAATAGGGCATGAGTTACAATTTAAAAAAAAACATGGATAAATAAACCCTTTCAAAATTTAACAAAGCATTCTAATAAATAGGTTTTTAAAGCATTTCTATAGACACTCTAATAAATCATTTCAAATATAACCAATAGAAAAACACAAGCCTATGTGTGCAGACAGTTTTAGGTCATTGTGGATCCTCATTCTATTATAATGACCAATAATCCACCTGGTGTGAACATTACCCTAGAAGAAAATGTATATGGGGTGAGACTATGCTCCAAATAAGGGATCCTTTATATAAATTATGAAACCTGATGCACACATTACCCTAGCAGAACAGGTCTAGGGGGAAATAGTTTATCCCTAAGTATGGATCTCTAGCTCATCATCGATCATATTCAGGCTTATCACAACAATATCATTCAAGGGTATTTAATATTTGAAACCACACAAAACACACTTTAAAAAATTTTCCATTAAAAACACCAAGGGGAGATTTTATTTTCAAAATCATGTTCAAAACCACCATTTTTCATCAAAACCATTTCCATTCCTTTTAATCAACTTCAGAAATCAATTTGAAAGAGAAAGTAAGCAAGGTACACAAGATAAGTCCATGTTATGAAACCACCTACCTTGAAACACTTGGAATGTAAATTTCCAAGGTTAAAAAATAAGAAAATATGAGACGAGGGCCTTAATAATTGATAATAGATCCTATAACACAAATTCCCAATCATAAATATCTAAATTGACATGATCTAGATTGAATAAAACCAAAGATAATACATACCACCACAATTCCCAATCAACACTACAAAATGTTGAAGATATGATCAAAACCCATAAATTACATAAAGTATATATGAACAACAATATTAGAATCCTAAACCCAACAATTATCATCATTGATGAATCCAAATTGTAGAGAGAAATAAGAGTAATTGGAAGAATAAGGAGATCTAAGATTAAAACAAAGGTCAAATTACCAAGAGATGAACATGGGTTTAATTAACCCTTTTATTCACAAAGGGAATTGAGTTAAGAGAGAAAATAATACCCCAAGAGAGTATCTAAGTCTAATGGAATGAATTAGGGTTGAATAGGATTGATTTATAATTAAAATAGGCATCTCGGGTAGTATAAATATGAAAATACCCCTCACTTTCTTGACCTTGAATGCCTCCACCGGCTAGCCAGTAGATTTTTATGGTTTTTGTAGATTTGAAGAAGCTACTTTACAACCTATTGAATAACTGGTGGGCTCCCACCAGCTGGAGGGTGGGATTCCTATAGGGAATCCCTTTTTATAGCCTTCAATTTCTAGAAAATGGATTTCCAATAGCTATTCTAGCTATAGGTTTAAGTCTACACCCATACCAACAATTCAAAATACCTATAGGACTCTTGAACAAGAATCCATACCTCACCCTTGACCCTTATTTCTAACAAAAACCAATTGAAACATAAGGAACAAGTCATAAATCACTAAAGATAAAAATAAAATTTCAAGGACTAGTTTTGTACCTAAAAACATCAGTGATATATTCAAATTCTCCCCACCATAATTCTTTATATCCCAAAAAATATAAGTCAAAGAAGGTTGGAATTGCAAGAGTCAATGTCACTACTCTCTTAAAAAATATTCTCACTCCCAAGTCTCATAATAATTAGAAAAATTATTCCACAACACTCAAACTAATGATATATAATTACTACATAGAACCTTCACTTGAGAATCAAAAACTCAAAGAAGTTGTCCAATAACAAAAAAATCAGGTTCCACATCAAGGTCTTCCCAATTTAAAACATGAAATGGGTTTTTTTGATACTTTTTGAGTTTTGGAACATGGAAAAAATCTTGGATAAATGACATCTAAGGTGGTAAATCTAAGTGATAATCCACCTTTACAAGTTGATCCATGATCTCAAATGGTCCCACATACAAGGGAGTAAGTTTCCCTTGATTTTTGAGCCATCATGACCTAATTGGGGAGATACTTTCAAGAACACTCAGTCACCAAATGAAACATCCAAATATAAATGATGATGGTATGAATATGAATTATACCATCTTTGATCCATCACTAAACACTAACAAACCAACTGTATCTTCATCAATTTCTCCTAAACCAGACTCAGTCAAACCAAGGAAGCTTCTCTAAACTTAGACCAACAAAATGGAGAACTGTAAGGATAACTACCCAAATACTAAAAATCTGACATTTTGGTGGATGACATGTAACTTTTTTTATAATAAAACTCAATTTTACCTATATAGATATCCTAAACAACTTTTAAGTCCAAGAAACATGTGAAAATAATATATTCTAGAACCTGATTAGCCCATTTTATCTACCCATCTATTTGATGATGATATGTTGTTCTTAACCTCTCCTAAGTTCCCATTGCCTCCTAGAGGCTATTCTAAAACTGTGTGGTAAAACAAGAGTCCATATATGATATAATATCCATAAAGACTCCATGAAACCTTAAAATCTCCTAAACATATAACTTTACAAGGTCCTCTACTTCAGTGTTTTCATAGACTAGAATGAAATGAGAAAATTTAATCAATTGATTGATCATCACCCAAATGGAATTATTACCTTAGAGATTTTGAGGTAAAAAATCAACGAAATCCATAAAAATTTAATTAAAATCCCTTGTTGAAATGGGAAGAGGCCGAGGAAACCTGGAAGGCTTCTAATTCTCAACCTTAATCTATTGTAATTTATATCAACAAGATACAAATTCAGTTGTTTATTGTTTTATACCAGGCCACCAAAAACGTTGTTTCATGTCATAGAACATATTTGAGGTGTTAGGGTGGAAAACCTATAAATAATAGTGAAAATAACCTAGAATAACATTTCTTTTAGATGAAGGGACACCATACCAGATCCTGAAGCAAAGGATACCCTTTCAGGAAAGAGACCACTCACCGATAGTCTCCCTACCATATAAATAATCCATAATACTCTAGGACTTGTCAACTTGATGCTACTCCTAAAGAATCATCTCAAGGAGAGAGGATGTCACATGAAAACTTTCTATAATAGTATGAGACTCCTCCTCCCTAAATCCTAAGTGCATATAAGAAAAAATCCTCCTCAAGTTCTACTCATACTTGATTTCTTCATAACCTATAAAGGTATATTACTGCTAAGAGTATTGGCCACAATGTTACCTTTTCCCAATGTATAGGAAATATCAATGTTAAATGACTATAATTACTCCACACATCATCTATGCTAGAGGTTAAAATATTTTCAAGAAAATATATAACTCATACTTTTTTGTCATAGTAAATAATAAACTTTTTCCAAAAAATATAGTGATGCCAAATTTTGAGGCAATTCACACCCACTGAAAGTTCTAATTCATGAGTGGGATAATTCCTCTTATGATTCCAAAGTTAATGTGGTCTATAATCCAACACAAGATCCCCTTGTATAAGGAAAAAT
Source organism: Viscum album (assembly GCA_963277665.1). NCBI lineage: Eukaryota > Viridiplantae > Streptophyta > Magnoliopsida > Santalales > Viscaceae > Viscum > Viscum album. The sequence goes on from OY728151.1 coordinate 2,000,549,075, forward strand.
CTCAATCTAGAACCTAAAGTATCATAGTAAACCACATAGCCCTATCCAACCTATGGTAAAATCAGAATTAATGTCAAGGTCAAATGCCGATTTAACTCATCGAAGGATTCCAGACACTTAAAATCCCTAAAAAATTTATCCCCTTTTGGGTGATAATAATAAAATGAGTTGAAAGATTCGATAAGTCCTTTATGAACCGCTGATAATATCTTATCCAACCCAAGAAGTTATATATCTCAAAAACATTCTATGTTTGTTCCCATGATATGAAAACCATTACCTTTTTAGGATCAACTGAGATTCCATATTTAGAGATCACAAGTCCCAATAACTCGAATTCATGAATCCATAATTAGAAATTTGACAACTTTATATAAAGACAATGATACCTTAGAATTCCCAAAACATACCTCAAGTGGACTAGATGATCTTCTTAGGTATTAGAGTACACTATGATGTCATCCAAGAACAGTATGATAAAAGTGTTAAGATACTCATATAAGATTAATTTTATCAACACTATAAATACTTCTAGAGAATTATTTAGGACAAAAAACATTATAAGGTACTCTAAATGGATATACCTACTCTTGAAGAAGTAATAGGAATGTCATACTCCTTGATTCTGAGTTGGTGGTAACCATAATGAATATAAATTTTAGAAAATCACTTTAACCATTTAAACTGGTTGAATAAATCATTAATACAAGGAAAGTGATATTTTTTATTAATTGTTACTTGATTGAGCTTCTGATAATTGATTCATTGGTGAAGAGTCCCAATGGACTTCTTGGAAAAAAGGACAAGGGTTTCTTAAGGTGAAACACTTAGTCATAGAAATCCATTGTCCATTAAATCGTCCAATTGAATTTTTATATCCTTTAATTCAGATGGATACATGCAGTAAGATGGAATTGAGATCTATTGAGTTCTGGGCACTAAGTATATTGAGAACTCTAGCTCCCACTCTAGGGGAAAACCCAAAAAGTAATCTAAAAAAACATTAGAAAAATCATTGACCATTGGAGAGAGGCTACCAATACTTGAATATTGTTTTTAACGAACTAAAATTGGTTACCCAAAACATATATAACCCATTCTGATCCTGACATGTCATGAAGGGAATTCCTAATCCCCACAAGATGGTGATAAACGTATAGGAATGAAGAACTATATTTGGGAATTATTTTCCACAAAGAACCCAATAAAAGGCATTAAATAAATATAATATGATATTATACCAAAAAAATACAACAATAGATAGGAATAAAAACTTACTAAGCACTGGGAGATATGTCCCTGCCCAACTGGACCTTGGGTCCCATTCTACCTAAAATACATGGGAGCTCCCATCAGAAGTGGTGAAGGAAACCTGAAATTTGTAACTATCAACATGATAATTTTGAGAAATCAACCAACACATCCTGATAATCAAATAAAAATAGGTTCATGTCAAGATCCAATAAATCCCATACCATCTCTATATTGTACTTAAAGAAAGATCACGAGGGACATCGAGGAGCCTGCTCCTTATTTCCTAAAGGCATCACTAATTCTATAATGAATGGCATCAGTCCCATTAGAATTTTAATAATATAAAATATATGATTCTATAAAAATTATTGGGAGAAATTTTTATTAAATAAAGCAGTTACTAAGTTAGAAGCAATAGAAATGGTACCTCTCACGGTCACAGGACCTTCATCAACTTCTGCTAGAAACTCCTCAATCATGTGTAACTGCTTTGTTTTGAAGGCCTATGGTTAGAACCCTATAGTATTTAAAAATCATAATTCCCCAAAAATCCTCTAGGTATTGATAAGAATATACTAGATAAATTAAGAGATAGAGTCCTACAAATTTTTTACAAGTGGCCTCAATGCCCACATTAATTGAAAACCTTAGGAGGCATGAGGAAAAAGAGTTTCATGTGTCCCATCAAGCCACACTTGTAATATGTCAAGCCAAATACTGTTGATTATGGTGTAAGAAGTGACCTATAAGGAGAACCTCCATTGTTTTCCCTATGAAACTCATTTTTATTCCTATTACTATTTAAAGGACCATTGTAGCTACCACTAGAGGGAAGAAAAAATCTAGTCAATTCTATCTTACCTACCAGGTCAAGATCTTAAATCAAGGACCTATTAACCACTTCAATATAGGTGGTAATATTAATAATAAAAATATATTATTGTAAATTAGCTCTAATTCCCATTTAAAACATTTGAGCCTTCATATTATCATTATACACCACCTCAGATGAAAACATATAGAGCTCAATGAAGCAATTAACATACTCCATCATAGGTCGGTCTCCTTTCTTAAGCTTGATAAACTCCATGGATTTCTCCATGGTCATAGATTATAGTTAAAAATAATCATTTTAAAATGTCCTTGAAGTCATTCCACTCCAAGCCCTCATGATTTTTAGCCAGTAAAACTGAGCCCCACCTCCTTTTACTCAGACCATCCATCTTGAAGATGACAAACTTAACCTTTACTATGTTGAGAGTCTCTAGGAATTTAAAAATCCTATTAATATTTCCCAACCAATCCTCCACCTCACAAGGATCATTAATACCCTATAAAGATGGTGTATTTTGGTGAATAAATTTCCAAGCCTAAGTCCTTTCCTCATCCCTTCATGGTTCTGCCTCTCTATCTTGAACAAGGGTAAGTGCTACACCTTGGTCCATATCTCAGACTATTCACACCACCGATTCAATTAGATTATGATCAACTGGAGGGTTTTACAATCATGGTTCATTGAAAATAACCTCCAAAGGAATCACTAGAAGTATTCTAGGGGGTACGACACTATACATCAATAGAAAAAGAGGTACCAGAACATGAGTTTTAAGAATAAATTATAGTTTAGAATAACATAAAACACTCAAATTACCAAGAAAAAATCCACATAAAAACTAGGATTAAGAATCTAAAAATCAAAAAATACAAAACTCCAAATATCCCATGGTAACTTAAGGCTCATCATGATGATATCTGGTCAGAAAATCGCTTGTAAAATGCCCCTTAATCCCCACATTCCTATCCACTATCTACAAAGAAATCCATAAAATGCATAAAAATGAAGAAAATTATAAAAATTACTTTTATACTAATTTTTCATGAACCAAACTAGGTTACCCAAACCATCCAAAACCTGAACCAGTCTTAACATGAACCAAAGAGTGTTCCTGATCCCCATAGGATGGAAATAAGTGCATGAGAATTAAGAACTATCTTTGGGAATGGTTTTTCCACAAAGAACCCAAGACAAGGCATTAAATAAATAAAATAATTCTTATTCAAAAAATAATACAATAACATATAGGTATATTCAATAGTAAAAACAAGTGTCAAGATACATCAAAACAACCAAAGTGATCAAATACTATAGAACCAAATCCCGTGTGACACGATGTAACCTCCATACTCTCAAACCCAACAAACGAACAAACCTATTACCACAATATGGTTCCTTTACCTTAACTTCATTAGATATAACAAAATATATATACACTAAAGGTGTATGCAGGGCATGATAAAAAGATCTCAGTAGGATACCACTAAGTGTTTCATAAAAAGAATTTATAAAATTACCAATTATGCTTAACTAATATAAAATAAGTCATGATTTAAAATTTAATAAAAATAATGGATAAATTACCCATTTAATTACTTAACAAATCATGAAATAAATAGGGTTCCAAAGCATTTCAGTAGACACTCCAATAAATAATTTCAAAGATAACATATAAAGAATAAAATCCCATGTGTATAAAAAGTTTTAGGTCAATGAGGATCATTATTCCATTTTAGGGATCTGTAGGTCACATGGTGTCCACATTACCCTAGAATAATAGGTCTAATGGTTATGAATACACTCTTAAGAATGGATCATTTCCATAACTTAGGTAAATTAACCTAGAAAAATAGCTCTTGGGGGAAAGAGTTCATCCTCGAGGATGGATCCCTGCCTCATTATTGATCACATTTTGGTTAATAACAATAATATCATTCAAGGGTATTTCATCTTAAAAACAACAAAAATCACTATTTAAAACCTTTTCCATTAAAAAGACCAAGTGAAGATTACATTTTCAAAACCATGTTCAAAACCACCATTTTTAATGAAAACCATGTTCATGCCTTTATACATTAATTTTAAGGAGAAAGCAATAAAGGTCCACAAGATAAAGCAAAATTATAACACCACCTACCTTTAAACACTTGGAATGTTAATGCCCATGGTTAAACAAAAATCCAAGATGAGTTGAGGGCCTTAGGAACTAAGAAGAGATCCTAGTATATGAATTACCAATCCAACATCTCAAAATTGATATGATCTAGAATTAATAAGACCAAAGATAGAATATACCACTACAATTCTTGATCAATGATCCAAAAAGGTTGAAGATCTGATAAAGACCCCTTAATTCTATAATAGATCTATAAATAACAATATTAGAATCCTGAACCCAAAAATTCCCATCATTGATTAATCCAAACCATAAATAGAAACAAAAATAAGTAGAAAATAAGGATATTCAAGATCAAACTAAATATCAACTTAGCAAGACATGAACATGGGTTTGATTGGTGCTTCGATTCACTAATTGTAATGACCCAAAATTTTATTAATGAAAATTCCTCTTGATCTAATTAAATGTATTATTATGTAAAATTTTTATATAAAACATATTCACTTCTTTAGATTTATGTTTTTTTATTTTAAAATACCATTAAGAATTGTTACCATTTCTAATATATCCATTGAACAATGATCACATGATTAATTTAAATATATGGCTTTAAAAAATCCAATTTACTCAGAAAAAGGAAGCGATGGCCCCATCCAGTAGAATTTCTCCATACTAAGACCATTTTTTAGAGATTGGAAAGGAGGTAGCATCACTGGGATTTTCTCTAGACCAATCCCAAGCCGAGATTCAACACATTAAGCTTTAATATAATTGTCTATAGGAGAAGTGAAGGTTAATAGTGATTACCACTTGAGCGATGTTATCTGGGCCGCCCCAAGAGTCTGTCACTATCACAAACCTCACCCTTATGTATTATGTGGGTTTTATAAGGAGTTATGTAACAAGACCCTAGAACTATGATTATGTGAATTATTTTTGTATAAATAATATACATTCATTTTATTATTGTTACTTTGTAAATGGGTTTTAAAGCACAAATAGTATTTTTAGTTAATATTTAAATTCAATTAAGAAATATATTTTGATGAATTAATGAATTTTTAATTAAATAATATTTTAATAAAATATTATTACTTAATTAATTTTTATTAAATATAAATGATCATATAATTTTTATGAATACAATTGTAATTTTTATTAAGGTTTGAAAGCTCTTTTTGTCAAAACCCATGAATTTTCGGTAAATGTCAGTTTTTTATTTTAAAAGTAAAAATTAAAATATTTAGAAAATCATTTAGATAAAATTAATATTATTTTTGGATTCGGGATGTAGAAATTATCAAGTGGTGATTTTTTTTATAATTTTATTAGACAATCGAATTTTTGGGTAAAAAATTAAATACTGTTTAAATATATAATGTGTTTTATGACATCATAATGGCCCAGTAGTGGTGTAATAAAATAATATAAAAGATATATTCGTCCAATATATATTTTTCCTTTAAAATACTGTGATTTTATATTTTTTTTGATTAATTTTATGGTGCCTTAGTCGACCCTCCAAGACTTATAAAATATTTTAACTTTTTAAAATGATTTCCTTGAGAGTGTGACTCACCTCCACATAAGCAAGCCTAATATTTTAATAAGTTCGGACATTTTACTTATAAAATAATGTTTTAAAACCCCCTTTGTGAAAAAACATGGGCAAAAACCATGGTTTTATTTGTCGTTTTGAATATTTAATTATATAGATTCCAAAACTTAAGTTTGTGAAATATTAAAGAATTCCCTTCCTTTTCCTATATAAACTCACCCAAGATCCCACTTATCTTCACTAAAACCCCTTGTATCACGTCCCTACTCCTCCAAAATCTCTCTATAATCCTCCCAAGGTACCCCAAGCTCTCAATAATCCCCTAATCAAGCTCTTGAAGTCACACGCTTCCAAGTAAGGGATCCTCACTTTCCTTCCTTCTTTATTTATGTCCAAGTTTCCTTATATTGTTATTCCCTTTTATTTTTAATTAAAAATATTTGGGTATGATTTTTAACCACCAATATACTTCCCTAATTATTTTTTAATGATTATAGACCCCTTTATCCCTCATTAATGCCTCCCATGTACACCCATTACCATGCCAAAATTCTGTAAGGGATTTCTTCCTTTCTTATTTTTGTCTAAGTTTATTTATGTTGTTATACCCTTTTATTTTTAATTACAAATGTTGAGGTATGATTTATCACCTCCCCCATACTTAAATCCTTATTTTTAATTATGATATACCTCTTTATCTCTCATTAATCCCTCCCATGTACACCCATTACCATACTGAAATTTCGTAAGATTTATTCCATTTATCCTCTTTCTTCAAGTTTATTTATTATGTTACACCTTTTATTTCCAAATTACATGTGATGATACATGTATATATATTAAATCTTACTTTACATTTCATGTAAATAGTATTAGATACCCCTTTCTCTCTCATCAACCATTTTTATGAATTTCTATGTCACGCCGTTATGCTGCCAAAATTGCACCACGACTTTCCAAGCCAAAATCATTGTGTAATGAATACGATACCCATTTATCTATCAAGGTTATTAAGATTTATTCACATATAATTATTTAATTGTACTTACATGTATTTATTCCACATTCTTTAATCTTGGAATAACTTATAATGTTGGATGATTCCATGTTATATGATCCACATGCCACACTTATGTATGAAATGAAATTATTGAGAAGGGTGTGCCCTGATAGCGCTCTAATGAATTGGGTAAATAATAGTATCATGATAAGCCATGTGTAATGAGGGTTTAATCATGATAATTCAAGTTCAATGAGGTTTTACTCATGCTAATTCAAGTGCAATGAGGGTTTACTCATGCTCCATGTGAAATGAGCCTTGAATCATGTTAATATCATGTTAAATGTTGTTTCCACATATCCAAATTATGATAATAATGCTATATCATGACTTTATGTTCATATTTATCTTATGCTCCATTGATATGCCTATTTCCTAACATATATTGTATTATTCATGTTATGCCTTGTTTACTCCCTTACTGGGCTTTATAGATCACCTCTTTCTTATGTATGTCCTCAGGTTATCCCATGCAATGCTAAGTATGAAGGAATTTTGTGGTCATGTAAAAGAAGTTTTCAATAAAGATGTTATATTTTATGTCTTAAGTTGTCATGTAATTTTCCTAATTTACCAAGACACTAGACCTCTTTATCCTCAGAGTTGTCTTAAGTTTAATTTTATGTAATAAATCATGTTTAAGTGTGTAATAAAGAGAAGGGTTGTTATACTAATGTAATTGAGTTGAGAGAGACAAGAACAGACTAAGAGAGTCTCCAAGTCATATGGAATGAATTATAGTTGAAGGGGATTAATTTATAATTAAAATGGGTGGCTCAGGTGGAAGAAATATTAAATTACCCCTCACATTATCGACTTAGAATGACGCCATCAACAATTTAATAGAGGCTGGTGGCCTTTTCAGATTTATAGAAGCTATGTTCTAGCCTATCGGCTAGCCAATAGTGAAGGTAGAATGCCTACACCTATGGAAACCCCACCGGCTAGCCAGTGGGATTACTAGAGGGAATCCCTTTTTCTAGACTTACATTGGCTAGCCGGTGGCTATCCCCACTGAGTCGGTGGATAGCCTATATCCCTTCTAGATATATGTTCAAGTCCACAACAATACCAAACATCCGAAACACCTCTAGATATCTCAAAAAATAATAAATACCTCAACACCGACCCTTATTTACAACTAAAATCAACTAAAACACAAGGAACAAGTTAAAAATAACCAAAGATAAAAATAAAATTCCAAGGAGTAGCATAGTGCCAGAAAACATTGGTGGGATGTTATAATATTTCATTAAACAAGTTACATACTTATTTTATTAACTTATATTCTTGAATTTATTTATTAAACTTTCCTGAAATGAATTTGTTGATAAATCCATCATGGATATGGAATTAATCAGATAGTTCCATTCCAATCAAAGGGCCTGAGATATCTACTTCCATTAACTTGGAAGGTATAAATCCTTTATTTTCTTACTCATTAATGTTATATTAGTTTTTACATACCCAACATATCCCACCTCACCATGAGAATATATCAACACAATTTTCATCAATACATTAAAGTACATGAGTCATGATATACATTAATAATAATATCAAGTCTAAGGACCAATACACATGTCCACATATAGGAATTTACAGTGACACATATACCATGTGTAATTCCTATGGGAAGGTCTATTATCACATTATTCTCTCTTAAATATTACCAAGTGTGAACTTTATAAGAAGAATTATATATGTCTTATAATTACCTAAACCTAATAATATATATCATTTATGTCTTTTAGATAGACTTAATCCATCTATAGAATATATATTTAAGAATATTATCATATCACTTCAAGTTTCTCATCATAGCGAGGAACTTATATGACATTTTGATGTGAAAATTACCACTTGACTAGTTTATGTAGCTGATTGTAGTGTGGTGTATAGACTACCAAGGATAATTATATTAAAATACTTATATAATTATCCTTAGTAGGCCATATGCAACACTGCAATTAGCCACATCAACCGGCTAAGTGCTAGCCAAACACCTCTCCACTTTCAACGTGAAAGGTACTCTCCCTTTATATCTAGGGATTTTATTCCGCCTCCCCATTAATGTTATATATAATTACATTCCTCATATGATAAGATATTTATTAATATTCAAGACTTTAAATATACAAGTAATCAAAAGTAAAAATTAGTCGGTTCTAGGGCACAAAATCCAATAGTAATAACACTAATCACATATCAATATTTTTAATATGATGAACGCCTATGTCATATTTTTTGTACTTTATTAAATGATGATGATTGGGTAGAAGAATCATGTTTCTTTATAAAACATTGAAATCATGGTTTAAAGGAATTGTATGTAGACAATTATTTTATTTATGAGTTGTAACCTTTCACTATATAACCCTATTTCAAGAGATCTATTTAAATCGGTCAATAAAAATAATATGATTCAATGTATTTTCATATGTATCTAGTAACAAAGAATGTAGAGTGAAATTTAGGATACATACCTATTGATACTCCATATTTAATGAATGAGGCTTTCTCTGATGAGGAAGTATCTAATGATGCGACATGAGATAGTGTAAGTCAGGAATATGTTGTTAATAAACCTTTATAGGTTCCTTTTTTAAGTAGCTAAGATCCTTTAATTATTAACCACCCTCCATTATTGAATTCCTTGGTAGATGAAATGTCATGTGTACACCAATTTGATTGGGATGCCATTACACAAAGTAGGGAATTCCTAGGAATTGAAGGTAACAAATATACCTCAATTGATAACACATTACATATTGGAACACAGATTTAATGAAAAAAATGCATTGAAAATGTGGTTAATAAACACAACATTGAGTGAAAATTTTCATTCATGGTTGATGAGTCAATAAAGGGTAAATAAATCATTTGGTGTGGAAAATATGGGTTAGAATGTAAATTTCACATGTGAGAAATATATGATAAAACTTTTAAATTTTGGAATATATCTAAGTTGGAAGGGACAAATACTTTTGTGAACTCAATCTTATCACACGATCATTATACACTAGATGCGGAACTCATATATACTATTATTGTTAAGTTTATACAAACATTTTAAGACATTCTTGTGTCTCTTGTCTAGGAATGAATACAATCACTGTTAAAATATAGGACATCCTATGACAATGATTGGATGGAAAATAAAAAAGTAATTGTAAAATTTTATGGTGATTGGGACAAATCATATAAGTTTTTAAATAGATAATGGGATTTTTGTATCTCAAAAATCAATTCATTTATCATATTAACACTATTGAGTATGTCTCCTTGGGTAATTAGGTTGATCAAATGAAGGTAAAGTTCCATAGACCATTCTAGGAATTCATGCCTACATTACCACATTTACTTATTAAAAATAGTTCAATAAAGTAGATGAAACTTTTATTTATGGGAATTATATAGGTTTGCTACTCGTTACAACCTCACAGGATGGTAATAATTCTCTTTTCCTACTTAAATTCATCATTATTGATAAATATAAGTTTAGACCATGGAGTTGGTTCTTGGTCTATATACGAACTCATATTATGAAAACCAAGGAATATAATTGATATATGATCTTCATTTAGCGATTATAGAGGATGATAATTGTGACGTACTTTTATGGTGAGAACCTAATTCGTATCATCAATATTGTAAAAAATATGTTGCTAGTAATTCCTATAATAATTTTAAAGATAAAGAAATAAATAATGATATCATTAAGTTGAGTATGTTTTCTTAGAATTATATCTATTTGAATGTTTTTTTCTATTATTTTAAATATATTAATGTCACCTTATTTCATCATGTGAGCCGAAATATGAAAAATTCAATTGGTGGATATAATGAATTTGAAGGGATTATCAGGACATGTTTGATTACATGATGCATATTTTTAAGGAGAAATGTTCATTTTTATATGATGACAACCGTATATATGTCCATATGACCACCAATACTATAGAGTGAATAAGTAGGATATTTAAGGGTGTTTGTAAACTATTGATCATAAATTTTTTATATGATACATTTTATTGATGTGTGAATTACTTTGTTGAATGCTCCAAATATGATTATCAGGGGATAAAACAATGGATACACTTTGGTCTAAACATCTAAAGGGATATTGATAAGATTTTATAAGATTGATTATCATTTTGTGTTTAAAGCATTGAATGTGAAGGTAGGTACTTTGAGGTAATAGAGTGTCATGACCCACTCATATAAAATAGAGGTTGAGTGCTAATGGTATTACTAGAACACAACTACAGTGATTACAATTATTTCTAGGCACTGAGGAATCCTTATGCACATGTCATTACAACTTTTTAATTGATTAAATTTTCATAGGAACCCTATGTTAGTATATTTCTTGAGCACTTGGTTAACTTCTAAAATACATCTTGGAATCTTGTTGGTGATTTTCATTATTTTACCATGCCTAATGATCAACCGATTATAGTCTACAATATTACTATGTTTTTTCCCCAGGGAAGGAAAAATTCTACTCATATTATAAATAATAAGGACTAGCCTCAAGAATAGTGGTGAGAACTATAAAGCACCATATATTTCACAAATGTTAATAATCATAAAATAGTACCTATGCGGCATTAAGGAGCTCGAGTTATCATCAGTGTTGGTATTTTTATGTATTTTATTACTATTGTGTAAACATTTTATTATATTCTGGATTGTTTCGTATTTTATTATAAATACTAACTGCACACCTCATTTTTCTACTTATATTTTATAAAAAAATGTTTTAGAAAATGTATTAAATTAAATATAAATAGTAATGATTATATAATATATGGATATTAAAGATGTTCCTTTTCTCACCTTCTTGGAAAATCACGTTTCTAATGATGTCTTAAAGGGTCATCATGTTCCACCTCTGATCATTTAATGGTCACACCACTTCCATCACATTTCACCCCTCTAGTGATTGTCCCCCATCTATGACATGCAGGGTTCTATGATGTTGTGATGTGTGACTTCATATTCATTGATCACCAGCTCGTCATAACACTTGTAGAGAGATAAAGAACATAGATGCATACTTTCCATCTACTAAAGGGATAAATGGACATTACTCCCAAGGATGTATCTATTATTTTAGGCCTCCCTATTGAGGGTGAAATAGCGGCAGACCAAGTTGTTGGAGATTGGTTTGATTTGGAACCTAGACTAATAAGAATAGAGGTTCAAGATGATAGTAGTTCCATTTCCAGTATATTTCTATTCATTCCATGGATAGATGATAACTTCACCCATCTAGAAGATTAATATAATGAAATCATTTCCTTGATATTTTCATGTGAATATATTTTATGAATTATTGGTGGAATGATCTTTATTGATGATTATATGATATTCATCTATTTGATGTATTTAACTTTACTTATGGACTAAAATTAGACATGGAGATAGAACTAGGGTCACCATGTCTTTCATATACAGATAGATAGATCTACAGTTTATGTTGCATCGATAAGATTATTATTATAGGATATGTTATTTTTATTCAGATGTGGGTGTGGGAATGCATCCCTCAATTTTCTCCACATGTTCACATGGCATTTCTTATGGATATTATGCAGTACTACCCTTGTGGATGAAGGTATGTTTATCCATCCTTCTTATGTGAAAGTAAAATCTATAAATTTATAGAATGAAACTATAAACAAAATAATGTTATATTTATGAGAAACCAACCCCATAAACATTCAAATAGTTTCAAACATTATGTCCACACATATAGACTTATACTGGACAGTTTTCATCTGGATGTTGTACTTGATTATTAATTATATACTTAAATTATTATTGTTTGTCATCAATGATTTATTTTATTAATTATATATTCATTTTTTGTTATTTCAAGTTTCATGTTCTCCATATGTTGAGCCTGTTCTCAAGAGTCTCCCACCTCACTGCATGATGATTCTTTCTGCCAACACATGCTTGATCCCCCTAATTCATTTTCATATGGTTTAATGGATCTACGTCAACCGAGTTATGAGAAAGTTTGGGTTCTTTTACCCCATTCCTGCACTACACAATTAGTTGTCTTCACTTCATTCACTAAATATGTAAAATAAGTGATAATTTTACCAGAGGTGATATCATGTGCAATATATTGAGATGTTGGAAATATTTCATAAGTCCTGATTACATGGGGTAGGAAAGGTGCACATGTATCTATCAAAATAGTTGAATTATGAGCCTTGGTACTAGATGATCTCATTGTTATATCTTACATGAAATGGTAGAGATTATCTTGTCTTAGTAATAACCCTTCCCAATTTTGAATAACTATTTTATTAACTATAATTAACTACATAATTTTTTGTATAGGATGCTCATATCACACCCCCTATATATATTTGACCAGATCACACACCCCCATTTTGTGATTATATTGGATCACACACCCCCATTTTGACCAGATATATATTCATAGAGCAGTGTTAAAGCCATGTTGTCCCGTGGATGAAATTTATAATGGAATTTTATTTGACGTGGCATACAATTCTGATCCTCATGTCAATTTGATAGAGGGTGAAAAGATTCATCTAGAAATACCACACGATGATTTGGAACATAAGGAAAATGTCTAACATGATCGTCCAGATGATCTTCCACTTGATACTATAGATGATCCACTGCCACACTATGGTCCTCCTAATACATCTCTCACTCAACATATAAAGATTCCACTTTCTTCAGCTATGCCATTGACCATTCTTGTATATTTTCATGATGCTTTTGATAGTAATTCTATTGCTTATTCCCTTTATCAAATTATGCTACCAAGATAAATGGGGAATAAAATATATGTGATTCTCCATTTTCCCCTAGTAATATGATGCTCATGGTATAATAACTATATTTTTTACCAAATGGGAGAAGGTTGTGTCCAGAAAACTTCTTCCTCCCACATGGGAAAGAGTTCTAGCCAACAACCTCTTCCTTTCGGACATGATAGGGTACAAACAAGGGGACTTTAGATCCATTGGCTTTCACATAGGATGATATGGAGGTAGTTATAATATAAACTACATAGGATGGGAATACATTAGAGCACAAACATTGAAAAAAATGGTGTGAGCGCACTATCTACAAATTAGGTTGTGGCATGGAGGGGTGCCTGAGACATCAACACATACATCAATGATCCTTTTTTCGTTGTTCATAAATTTTGATATGAATTTCATGTTATATGTTTGTTTCATTTTATACTTTCATGTTATTTAAAAAATTAAATATTATATTTAATTAATATAAGTAAAAATTAATAATAATAATAATTGATTAAATAATAAAATAATTAATTAATAAAATAATTAATATCATATTATCTAATTAATTAAGATAATTAATAATTAATAATATAGTACATTTATTAACAATTAATAAAGAAATTTATATAATTAATAATTAATTAATATAATTAAGAGAAATCAAGAATAATTAATACTTAATAATAATAACTTCCAAGATCATTAACAGTTAATAATTATAATCTATCATGTACTTTATAATGTAATTATTAATAAAATTATTGATTATAGAAAACAATATAATTAATAATGGAAGTGCTTATATAATTATTAATTAATTAATTTGATAATTATTACTATTGATAGTATTATTATGTTTTATTTAAAGGATATATTCCCACAAACATTTTTATATATGATATATATAAGATATATCATATGGTATGATATAATCGATCATTGAATACAATTTACATGTAACAAAATGGTTTTTCTCATGAATTTATTTTATATTGTAATTTATGATAAGGGTATATCAAATGGCATGGAATGAGATTACATGTCACTACCTTTTAGTCATATTATATGATTGGTTGATGTCATATGAACTAATTCATAAGGTTAGATATACATCCAATGATTTGTGTAGTTAAATGATAACAATTATCATTCGAGTGAATCATTCCCACGTTGGATATCATTAATAGTCATTTTATAAGATGAAATAGACATGGAGTGCAATAAATTCATGAAAGGGTTTCATGAATTGGCCAGAACAATTAATCATGAATTATAATACATGAGTCAAAGCATGAGTTCTTTAGCATCATCCTTGAGGGATCTATATAAAGAGGTAGTACCCATTCAATGTGTATTTGTGTACATGAAATCTTGACTGAGCCTTAGTTGAAACTCCACTTTCCTGAACCTCTTTTCATCCTCCATATTTATCTTTTCGAGGTAATAGTATATCACAGATTAAAGGATGATCCCACTCATGTAATGAGTTATTGAATTCCATCCTTGGGATACCACTAAAGGAGAGAGGTCTTTTGTATTTCATTACTGTGATCTTCATTAGGTCATATGAAGATGGAACAATAGTAGAAATAGTGTAAGGTACACATTTACTATTTCTTAATTTGTAGTTTATGTATATTTTCATTTATCTATCATGGTGTATTGGGTTTGAGTTTCTTTAATCGCCCCCACTTTATCTAACAAGTGTTGTTAGACCTCTTTAAAACTCAGTAGTGGTATCAGAGATTAACATGCATTTAAATTCATGAAATCATATAAGAAATGAATATTTTCATAATCGTATTTCATATTGAATTTATAATTATACAATAAAATTCATTATATTTTTCTGGTCAATTTAATCATGACTTATAATATAGATATATCATAGCCAACGATTTAGTACAAATCTACAGGTTTGAACTAATCCCAACGTATGATTACAACCCGTCGTATTTTATGATTAGATTTTACCATGTTTTTTTAAAAATATAGTGCTATATCATAATTGAGATATCATTGTGAATTATAAAATAAAATCAAAAATCATATATGATGATTTCATTATCGGTTGTAAAATACGACTAATAGTGCATAATATTTTATGTGTTGCTGCCCTATCAGTCATATTCATTGACTCCCACTAGAACATAAAACATGACTAATGAAGAAAAATTTATTTTTCTTAATATTAAATCATGAATTTATTATTATTATTTATAATTTTTTTATAAATAATGATAAAAAATATATTTTGGGGTATATTTATCAAATTATAAAGTATTTAAAAATTAATTAATTATAAAGAGTTTATAATTAATTAAATAATTATTATGAACATTTATTATCAAATATTCCCTAATATTAAGTTTTAATATTAAAAATACCTTTCACAAAATTATATGGAATTACTTATGACTTGGAAATAAATTGTTTATTTATAAATCATATGGGTAATTTATATTGTTTATAAATTGAAAAATACCACCAAAATATAAAGTGTTTATATTTTATGATTATGAAATGTTCATAACACTAAATTTGAATTATTCAAATTAAGGTCCTTGTAAAATACATTAGACCAAATCAAAAGACTTTTGATAATTGATTTGATAAGAGTTTAAATATTGTTAAGTATATGATATTTATATTATATAAAATGTTTACATAATAGAAATTGGATTATAAAATATTTATAATTAATACAATATCATGCATTTAAAGGGAAATTCTATATAATGAATAATATAAAGGAGTATATATTATGAAATTATTATATTCAATAATATGTAGTTTCCATAATGAATAACTAATATTATAATGTGTTTATGATTAAATATTAGTTGCGAACTATTCATAAATATTTATCTCAGGGTTAAATATTTGAAATATTCATTTATTTAAAAGTTATTAATTTTTTTATTATTTATAGTTATAAATTTTTTATATTATTAATATGTGTATATTTTGTTTTAATTATTAAAATACTTCTAGAGATTATCATACATGCATCTAAGGAGTAAAATGATAGGTATGATAATGGATTTATTTTCCATATACCTTGAATTTAGTTTTAAATTAAAGTTATTGGCTTAAATTTAGTTATCGAATATAGTCTATACATATTATGTATTATAGTTATGATGAATTGAAATATATTTTTAGTAAAGTATAATTCATTAACCCCTACCTCCAATGGTATCATTCCTGGGACGATAATGAAGTAACAGAGATAACGACCCCTGAGTCCCACCTCCAATAGGCCCCGAGTTGGTGACTAGCACTGAGAGTATAAAGAAAGTCACAAATATGGGAGACATTATATGAAAACCCATATTTTATTATAGCTTAATTCATGATTTATTAAATAAAGGTACACATAATACAATACAAAAATATCATGATTCATAGTGACTTTGGGTAATTAGGTATATAGCATAACAAATTTCAAAATAAATACAATGAAATAAACTAAAACTCCATAACATGATCTTAAAAATCCATTTCTATTTGAAAACTGCATGGGATAATATGGGGACATACATAAGAAAGGGGTGTGCTATAAATCCTAGTAAGGGAATAAAAAAATATCATAAGGTAAATCAATATATGCGAGCTAAGAGGTATATCAAGGTAACTTAAGAGGGTTTAGAATCATAATCATGAATAATTAGGCATGATATAACATGATAGCATAAAATTAACATGAAAATGTGGAAACAACATAAAATACGACATAATAAAAATAAGTCAAGACTAAAAACCAAGAAAAAATAACATAGTGTGATTAAGATAACCTCTCGTGAACCATACATTGATTCTCATAAGATAAAAACAGTACCCAATGCATTAGAGGACTATATAAATATGGGCCCACCCACCACTTTCATGTTATTTATATGCATATGTGTGCCACATAGATCATAAAATATAAGGATGTATTTCATAAATTTTAACACCATTATTAAGGATTGAAGATTAAATATATGTAAATCCTCAATAAATGAAGTATAGGTACAACTAGGTGGATACCCTTGAGTGTAAATGGAGATGGATATTCACTACACAAATGTTTATCATGGAAAATAATAGGATAATTTCGACAACAGAATGAGTGTACATAATGGATTATAGAAGGGGTGAATGAGAGAAAAAGGGGTATATAATTAATTGGAAATCATAAGTAAATTATTAGGTATGTATAAAAACATATCCCAACTTGTAAAATTGGAAATAAAAATACATGACATAAAGAAGGTGCTTGAATAAAGAGGATAAAGCGAGGATCTCTTACATTGTGAGGGTGATTATAAAAGCATGGTAGGAGCTTCTCAGGAGTTTTGGGGAACCTTGGGAGGGATATACAGAGGGAAGGGAATATTAAATTTGTGATAAAATGTCTTTGAATGAAGAGGAATGAGAGTTTAGGTGGGTTTTATAGCAAAAGAGAGGATAATTCTTTATTAATTTCCAAACTTAGATTTTGGACTCTATATGATAAAGTATTCAAAACCATAAAACTTACCATGGGTTTTCCCATTTTTTCTTCCAAATAGGATTTTTTTTAATTATTTTATAAATCCAAGAACAAAAATCATTAAGATAATACACTTGGTGAAGTAGAAGCAAGTCATGTTTATAAACAATTGATTTTAAAACCTTAAAATATAATATAGGTTTTGTAGGATTCATTAAGGGTTTATAAAATTAATAAAAAACCCAAAAATAAATTATTTTAAAGGTAAAACATAATTTCTATTGTGGATACTCTTAATAGTATTTATTATATAACTTTGGGGCTATTATAATGTCATAATACACACTATATATTTATACCATTTTAATTTTCAACAAAAAATTTGATTATATCTGAAAATTATGAAAAAATCACCATTGGATAATTTCAATGTGATGATTTTAAAAATAATATTTATTTTATCCAAATAATTCTATAATTATGAGAATTTACACTTTTAAATAAAAAATTCCCATTTATTGAAAAATTATAGTTTTTTTTGACAATAACAGTTTTCTGGCCATTATAAAATTTATTTTTGAATTCATAAAATCATATTATTATTTATATTTAAATAATAATAATATTTTATTAAAATATAATTTATTTAAAAAATTATTTAATTCATTAAAAAGAGTGTTTCATTTTAAACTATAAATTTCCCAAAAATATAATTCTAGTTTTGTAGTATTAAAATCTATTTTTTTTTATCAAACTCAATATTCAATAATTTATAAAGTAATAATAAAAAGGGATAAATATAATAATATTTTATTAAGAATAAAATATAAAAATTCATACTATTAGGGTCTAGATACATATCACTTTATTACACCAACGAATTATTTAAGGGTAAGTTGTGCGACAATGAGATTTTTATGGGGTAGTTTGACAAATATGGTTTGAGCCTTGATATCGATGATCTTGATCTTATCTCATCAATGATTTCTATCATGCTTTAGTTGTTGAATATTTTCTTAGGATTGTCCAGGGGAAAAGCCTAGTATTTCTATCTCCCTCTAAAGCTTTGAAAAATGGGCTTTATAGGGTACTATCCTACTGGTCGAGGCTATTGATCCTTCCGTCTATGTCAATTTGAACTTATCATAACCCATAATATACTAATATTAATGATCACTATATAAAAACTATATTATCAATGGTTATGATTCTTAATAGTATTTTAAAATTTATAGACCATATAATGGTCAAAATTACCAAAGTAGTGCATACATTTTCTATTACTACATTACTTAATAAAGAATTTATTCATTCAAAAATGGAATTTAATTTATAAAATTTTAGGTTGTTACATTCTACCCCCTTTAGAAATTTCTCCCTTGAAATTTTCATTTCACACACTAAAACAGATGAGGGTACTTTTGTTTTATTACTTTTTCTAGTTCCCAAGTCATTTTCTCAAACTTGTGGATCTACCAAAATACTTTGAAAAGGTAAGTTTTATTGTTTCATAGAACCTTGTATCTATGATATAAGATATTTAGCGACAACTCCTCATATGAAATATCATTCTCCAATGGTAACACCTCCAGATCTAGTACATGTGAGTGGTCTAGTAGATAATTCCTCAAGATGGATACATGGAATACATCATGTACTTGATATAGTTTTGGTGGAAGTGCTAGTTGATTGGCCACTACTCTGATGTGACTAAGGATCTCAAAGGGGTTGATGTATCCAGGACTAATATTTCCCTTCTTCCCAAACCTCATGACTTTCTTCCATGGTGATATATGAAATAATTGTTTATCTACGGTCTCAAAATCTAGGTCTCATCGACGATTTTATAAAAATATTTTCTATAGAATTTTTGTATATTTCATATGAAATTGAATGATTTGAGACTTATCCATCATTTATTAGATAAGATTAGGTCCCATATTCATCTCCTCTCTAGCTTCATCCCAACACGTTGGATTCTGACACCTCTTCCCATACAATGCCTCATATTGTGTCATTTGAATGATAAAAGGGAAACTATTTTTATATGAGAAATTCACTAGGGGAAGGTGTAGATCCTAATATCCTTAGAAATTCATTGAATAATATCTTAGAATATCCTATAGTGTTTGAATGGTTCTTTCAGACTGACCATATGTTTGAGGGTGATAAGTAGTACTAAAGCTTATTTCTCTATCCAATGATTACTAAAGGCTTCTCCAAAACCTCAAGGTAAACCTTGGATCTCGATTAGATACAATAGAGAGTGGAACTCAATGCAGTCTTTCTACTTACCTTATATATATCTTGTCAAGCTGGCCAAGAGATAAATATTCCTTGATAGTAATCAAATGATCCGACTTTATAAGGTGATTGACTATCTCCTAGATAGAGTTATTTCTTTTAGGTGTCTTGGATAGTCCTACAAAAAAAATACATGGTTATGTTTTCCCATTTCCATACTAGTATTGGAAATGGTTGCATCATACCCTTAGAAATTTTTTGTTCCACCATGAATTTTTGGCATATCAAGCATCAAGATACAAACTCTACAATCTCCCACTTTATGTTATCCCACCAGAAGTTTTGATTCAAATATCTATATATCTTAGTTCTTATAGGATGTATAGAGAAGGATGATCTATGTACATCATCCAAAATTTACCTCTTTATTTTGATTTTGATGAGACACAAATCTGGGTTCCAGAATTTATAACTCCATATTTAGTAAAGTTAAACACCAAAATATTCAATACCTTTTTATGGATCACCTCATCATCTTTCTATTATTCCTTGATCCTCTTAAAAATTGTTGGTTTATCATTTATTTTAGAAATACAATATGAATATACTTTTATTATTCCCATGTCCATCCTTTTCATGTTTAATAAGATTGGATCAATTTCAATCCTAGATAGAGTTATAGGATCCTTTCTACTCAAAACATTTTCCAATTATTTTTATTTCCTAGGATGTTAATGGATTGAAAAATCATAATACTTGATCAACTATAACCACCTTCATTGGAACATATTGAGCTTCCTTTTTATGAATATATACTTGTGGATTTTATGATCTATATATATATCACACCTTTATTTGTAGAGATAATGTCTCCAAATTTTCAACATAAAGATCAATATCACAAATTATAGATTATGGGTTGGGTAGTTCTACTCATGGATCCTTAACTGGAAGGAGGAATAGACTATCACTTTTTCATATTACATGAGTACACAACCCAATCCCTATTTGGACACGTAATTGCAGATCACAAATACTTCCCCACTGGTGGGTAATTTGAGTATAGGTACAATGATGAGCCTTGTCTAAAACTATTTAAATATCTCTTATTATTAATCATTCCTGAAAAATGTGACCCCCTTAAAAGTTATATTGATTATTGGGCTTGAAAATCATGATAATTTTCAAACAAATCATCGATAGTACCCAACTAATATAAGAAAAAATCATATTTACATCACATATATTGGTCTTGTACATCCCCCGATTGCCTCTATTTTTTATATATCTATATATACCCATTTATTGGTGACAAAATGCCCCCTGGAAAGTTACTTGATCTAACCAAAACACATATTTACTATACTTTGAATATAACTTTTCCTTCTGTAAGGTATTCTGTATAATTTTTTAATACTCCTTATGTTCCTCCTTACGTTTTTTGTAGATAAAAATATCATATATAAATACAACCAAAAATTATTAAAGGTAAACTCTAAAGAATCTATTCCTTAATTCCATGAATATTTCTAGATCATTAAGGATTCCAAATGGAATCACTATGAACTTGTAGTGTTCATAACTTGTATGAAAAGTATTCTTGGTGATATCCTCTTTATTCAACTTTACTTTATAATATCCTAACATAATATCCACATTAGAGAATACTGGTCTCTACATAGCTAATCAAATAAGTCATCAATTCTTGGAAGAGGATACTTTTTATTTATTTTGATCTTATTGATCTCATGATAATAAATACAGTGGTGCATTGAACCATCCTTCTTCTTGACAAATAGGATTGGTTCACCCTATGGTGAAGCACTTGGGAATATAAAACATTTATCCATATTCTCCTATAATTGCTTATTAAACTCTTTAAGTTCAACAATGAACATTCTATATGGTGTCTTGGATCTTGGAAAATCTCCTAATATGGGATCAATTGAGAATTCAACCACATGACTAGGAGGAAGACCAAAAAATTATTTGAAAAATGAATCAATAAAATCCATTACAATGGGAATTTCATCAAGGATGATATTTTATTTTGTCTCAATAATTTGAGATAGATATTATTTCTCATAGGGAAATAATATCCATGCTTGAGATGATGATATCAAACGAGATTCATCCTACTACTTTCACTTGTATAGAATTAGAGGACGATTTGTGATATAGAGGGTAATTTACTTCTCTTGGAAATTTATGTTGGATCTATATAAATAAATCCAATATATAACCAAAATTGCATCAAATTACACTAAAGAGAGTATCACAAGGTTTCCTAGGAAATCCGACCCAAAAATATAGACAAAGGAGGAGTTATATGCTTGGGATAAAATAATTGACCTATTTTCCATATTCACCGATAACTCGAATTCCATGTTTTGAGGTTGTTTTTGAATAGGTCTACTAGAATTTCATGATATGAAAGAATGGGCATAACCGTATTCACATGGGAAATTTGAAGTTCATGATTAGATGATAATACTGTCTTCCACTATTTGATTCTATTTCTAATAATTTAGTTCCTCCAAAATAAACTCAGGGATGAAATTTTTTAAAATATTAAAGATATAAATAGTAAACTTGGAAAATTAAAGGTATAACTCATAAATGACATATATTACTTAACCTATTAATTTCTAGGTTTCAATATAAGTTATACATGATCTATTTCCTAATATAAAATCCTATGGGAATTTTGTTCACTTCATAATGGTTCATAAAGGATTTTTGAATTTATGAAATAATACCCCCCAAGAGTTTCAAACCAGGTGTATAGAAATCCCTATTGTTGTGCATCAGGTGATGATCGAGTTCATCTAAATGTGACCTTTTTAGGGTTATTACCCCTAGGTACAACTATACTAGAGACACATCCACTTTTAGTTTCTAGACATGAATGTGTTTTCTTAGAAACCACTTAATCTATACTTACCAAAATTTAGGGATGTTTTCCCATGTTTAGTATTATAACTAAATCTTTAACCAGTGTTTTGTAATCCAAATCCCCAAAAATAACTAGATTTTCCTATAATACCAACTATGAAAACCCATTTTTTATTACACCTTAATTCATGATCAATTATATAAAGTTACACATAATACAATCCTATAAGATTGTGAGGCCTAGTGTATTTGGATAATTAGGAAAATAACATAAAAAATTTCAAAATAAATACAATTATATAAACTAAAACTCCATAAAATACTCTTAAAAATCCATTGCTCTTCTAAAACTTCCTGATATAACCTGAGGACAGACATAAGAAATGGGTGATCTATAAAGCCAAGAAAGGGAATAAAAATTCATAGAATAAGGTAAATAATTACATGTGATCCAAGAGTTTTATCAAGGTAACCTAATCAGGGTGATAATGATAATCTTGAACAATGAGGAATGATATAACATGATAGCATAAAATCAACATGATAATCTGGAAACAACATAAAACATAACATCATAAAAATAAGTTAAGGAAAATTACCAATAAGGCATAACATAGTGTTCTTAGGATAAACTCCCATAAAACATAAATGGAATATCATTAGATAAAAATATTACCCACTTCATTGGAGGAATATATAGTTTCAGTCCCACCCGTCACTTTCATATCATGTACATGTATATGTGTGCCACATAGATCATACAACATAAGGATATATTTCATAAATTGTAACCACAAAATTAAGGATTTAGGGTTACATAAATGTAAATAAATTGTCAATTAAGGATAGTTACAACTAGTTGAATAACATTTAGTGGAAATGGAGATGATTATTCACTACAAAAATTTTTTTCATGGAAAATCATAGGATAATTTTGACAACATAATGAGTGTACATAAAGGATTATTGGAGTTAATGAGAGAAAAAAGGGTCTATAATTACTTGGTAATAATAATTAAATTAATTGGGATGTGTAAAAACATATCCCAACTTGAAAAATTTGAAATCAAAAGGCATGACATAATGAAGGTTCTTGAATTAAGAAGGTTTTTGAATACAGAGGGTAAGGCAGGTATCCCTTGCCTTGAGAGGGTGCTTCTAAAATCTTGAGAGGAGTTTATTATGAGTTTGGGGGAACCTTGGGATGTATATAGTGAGGTTAGGTAAGAGTAAATTTGTGATAAAATGATATTTAGTGAAGATTAATGGGATTTGGGAGAGTTTTTATATCAAAAGAGAGGATAATTCTTTATTAATTTCTAAACTTAGGTTTTCAACTCTATATGATAAATTAATTAAAACCACAAACCTTACCAAGGTTTTCCTATGATTTTTTTTCCAAATAGGAGTGTTTTTAATAATTTTATAAGTTTAAGAACCAAAATCATTAAGATAATACACCTGGTGATGTATAAGTGATTCAAGTTTGTAAATAATTGATTTTAAAACCTTAAAATATAATATAGGTTTTGGAGGATTCATTAATCATTTATAAAATTTATCAAATAAACTCAAAAATATTTTTTTAAAGGTAAAACATAATTTTGGTTGTGGATACTCTTTATAGTATTTATTACATCACTTTGGGGATATTATGATGTCATAATATACATGGTATATTTATAATGTATTTAATTTTGACCAAAAAATTCAATTATCTCTGAAAATTATGAAAAAATCACCATTGGATAATTTCAATGTGATTATTTTTAAAATAATATTTATTTTATCTAAATAATTCTCTAATTATGAGAATTTACACTTTTAAATAAAAAATCCCATTTAAAAAAAAAATAATAGTTTTTTGACAATAATAGCTTTCTGACCGTTATGAAAATTATTTTTGACTTCATAAAATTATATTATAATTTATATTTAATAAATAATTATATTTTATTAAAAAAATAATTTATTTCAAAAATTATTAAATTCATTAAAATGAGTGTTTTAATTGAAACTATATATTTTTAAAAAATACAAATATTGTTTTTTTGTATTTAATTATAATTTTTATCAAACTCAGAATTCAATAATATATAAAGTAATAATAAAAAGGGATAAATATAATCATTTTTTATTAATAATAAAATATAAAAATTCACACTATTAGGGTTTAGATATATATCCCTTTATTACACTAGCGAATTCCCTAATGGTAAGGTGTGTGACCATAAGATTTTCATGGGATTGTTCAAAATATATGGTTTGGGCTATGATCTCGATGAGTTTGAGATTATCTTGTAAAAAGTTTCTCTCATGATTTAGTTTTTGAATATTGACTTGGGCTTGGTTAGGGAAAAATCCTAGTATTTCTATCTCCCTCAGAAGCTCTGATAAATGGGCTTTATAGGGTATGATCCTAATGGTCGAGGTTATCACTCCTTCCTTCCATGTCAATTGGAATTTATCATGATCCTTAATATACTAATATTAATGGTAATTATATAAAAACTATATTATCAATGGTTATGATTATTAATATTATTTTAAATTTTACAGACCATATAATGTTCAAAATTACCAAATTAGTGAACATGTTTTCTATAACTACATTACTTAATAATTCATTTATTCATTAAAAAAGGGAATTTCATTTATAAATTTTTAAGTCATTACATTATTCCCCCATTCAGAAATTTCCCCCTTGAAATTTTCATTTCATATACTAAAACAGATTAGGGTACTTTTGTTTTATTACTTCTTATGGTTCCCATGTTGTTTCCTCAAACTTGTGGTTCCACCACAACACTTTGACTATGAAAGTTGTCTTGTTTCATATAACCTTGTCTCTATGATTTAATATCTTCATCAAAAACTCCTCGTATGAAATATCATTCTCTAATGGTACCGCTTCTTGATTTAGTACATGTGAGGGTTCTGGTATGTACTTCCTCAAGAGGGATACATGGAACATATCATGTACTAGAGATAGGTTAGGTGGATATACTAATTTATTTACCGCTACTTTGATGCGATCAAGGATATAAAAGGGGATGATGTATCCATGAATAATATTTATCTTCTTCACAAACCTCATGACTTTATTCCATAGTGATATATGAAAGAAAAATTTATCCATGACCTCAAACTGTAGGTTTCCTCGAAAATTATCTACACATATTTTCTGTTTATTTTTTTGGATTTTATATGACATTGAATGGTTTGAATCTTGTTTTGGGATTGGTTAAGGGTAAATCCTAATGATTCTATCTCACTTAGAAGCTCAAATAAATGGAATTCATTGGGTACAATCATACTGGGTGAGGCCATCACTCCTTCCTTCTTTGTCAGTTAGAATTTATAATAACCCTTAATATACTAATATTAATGGTCACTATAAAATGAATATATTATCAATGATTATGATTCTTAATGGTATTTTAAATTCGACAAACTATATAATAGTCAAAATTACCAAAGTAGTGCATGCATTTTCTATAACTACATCACTTAATAACACATTTATTCATTCAAAAAGAGAATTTCATTTATAAAAATTTGGATCATTACACATTAGACTAAATAGAAAAATTATGATAAGGAGATAGTATATCAACCAAAAAGTAAATCGATAACATAATGAAATGGGAAAACCCACAATATCCCACAATTCATGTAATGTCATATGAATAAAAATGAAAGTATCCAAGTAAAGTACCAAAAGACAATCGTATAATAGCAACTCAACAACAGCTCCAGTGAAAAATCTAGTAGTGTCAATATTGGTTCTCAAAATCCTCTTGAAAACCTAAAAAATATTTTATATAATCATAGGGTGATCATTGTAATTCCTTGTGTCCATACGGGTGAGAGAGTTTCAAGATGAATCTTGAGTTTTCACATTTGTGGCCAGGTTGTTTTGAAAAATAGGATTCTGAATCACGTTTTGAGAGGTGGAAATCCTTCAAAGAGGTGTTTTAGACATGTTTTTAGTTTTAAGATATATCCCATAGTTTAGAAGGAGCCTTGGGAGAGGCTGAGTGGTTGCTATATGAAAATATGTAGCATATGCACCAGCTCACCGGTGGGCCTTTAATGAGGTAGAATGATGGTTCTCCCCCCTTTGGATTATAAGGGGAACCCCCCTCCTCATTATTTGGATGAAATAGTTAATGGTTGGTTCCCATTATTATTACCTTATACCCCTTGGATTGTGGTGCCCTTTTATGGTGTTTTCTTGGTGATTTGAGGTATGTGTCCTCCTATGCTAACACCTATTGTTCTTCTCTTCCCTCCCAC
Source organism: Viscum album (assembly GCA_963277665.1). Classification (NCBI taxonomy): domain Eukaryota; kingdom Viridiplantae; phylum Streptophyta; class Magnoliopsida; order Santalales; family Viscaceae; genus Viscum; species Viscum album. Next base: position 2,000,576,622 of record OY728151.1, read on the forward strand.
TCAAATTTTCCTTTCTTTGATTAGGGATTTGGTTTTGATTCCACTGGGTCATAGTTTAATAGATTGAACACGGTGGGGATTTCAATCAGCCTAGGAATAGGGTGGCTCTTAATTCTGTATGCACATGATGGGTCATTGTTTTGGTTAAGGTATGTTGCGCCATCATTTTGTTTTTGGTTTTTTGATTAAAAATTAAGTTGGAATTCCTATTTATTTAGCATTTTTATTGGGTATTTCACTCGGTATAGGGTTGGGAATGTGAAACTGAACCTTGGGGTTCTATTTGAAGTGGTTCTGGCATAAAAATAATGTTTGGTGAGAAATTGGTTATTATTACCTTTTGGTTGAATTGATACAATTAATTATAAGTAGTTATAATTAATTAGGTTCGGTGGATTGGTGTGACACATGTGATAGGAGTGTGGGAAGTGATTGATTGAGTTGAGATAATCCTAGGTGATACTAGGTAGGACTTTTCAAGTTGGAAATTAAATGCAAAGGTTTATAAAATGGTAGTTGGTATCATATACTAGCCCTATAGATTATGTTACTTACTTTTGTTGTATGTAGATGATCGAGTATTCCATTTAGGGTGATGAACCTAGAAAATAAAATCAAATAAAATTGTTTAATTAAATTAAAATGTCTAATTTAAATCAAAATGGATTCAAATATAAAACACTTTAGATGAGAAGACCAAAGTGCCTAGGCCACATTGGTCCCAGTGCGCCTGCTTGATGCTATGGATACTGAAGACCGAGGCCTAGAATATGGTATGTATTGTGACCTCTCAATCTCTTGGGGGGTGAATGGGATTAAGGATACTTAGTGTCCCTAGTGTAGCAGTTCATAACCACCTCCCGAGGTAGGCGATATGTTCCTTGAGATGACCATCCCAAGAGGTCCATAAGAGGCTTTTGAGATACCTGGTGGCCTCTAGACCTTTTGAGAGGTGATTTTGAACTTAAAGGGACATGTTATCCATGCACTAGGTATTGAGACACCTCCATGTTAGAGGTGATTATGGACTTAGAGGAAATTTACCAAGTAGACCTTGGAAGGAATTGGGTGATTTTGATATGTTGAGTTTGTTGATATGAGTGTAGGGTGGGTGATCCTTCTCTATCTGTTATGACCAGGCCTAGGAAAGATAACCCAAGGTAAGTTGGGAAGTCGAGTGATCATACTGAACTAGGATGACCATGGACATTAATATGGGATGTGAGGCATCACTTAAAACCTTTCTAGTCTGTACCATTCCTTATGAGGCCTTGGGTTCCATGATATGATTACATATATCTAACCCTTGTTTTTTACTTAATTTTCTATAAAACTTGGATTATGACTTATGATAGGTTGTAATGATATGGTTACGGTACATGATTGCAGATTTGTATTGATACTATAACTATATTAGGAAGGTTTGGTTGATTTGTATATTACCCTTAGTTAGCTAATCCCAGGTGCCATGGGGATGGGTATATTACCCCTGGTGGGACTATTCTCTTAGATAATCTTGGGATGGTTATATTTCCATTATATGGTATTGTTATTTATTTGGTTGATTGGTTCCAAGGGTATGGGTATATTACCCCCATTTAGCTGAGACCATGTACTATGGGGATGGTTATATTACCCCTGATAGGCCTATGCTCTTGGAGTGATCCAAGGATGGGTATGTTTCCCCCAGATACACATGATTCTAAGGATCACCCAAGAATACCTAGGGATTGTATGGAGGTCCCAATTGGTAGTAAATGTCATTAAAACATGCTCATAGACACCTCAATACTAGTTTAATCTAGTATGGTTGATCGAGGTATCAGACCAAAGAACTAACACTAGCTACTACATTGGTGTGGTGATCATGACGTGATCAGAGAAATTATGGCATCGGGCCTAAGTAGGTAGTTTTTATTTATGGTTTCATAGTTATTATATTTTTTATATTCAATAGATACTATCACATGCACATATCACTATATATGAAGGTTAGTATGAGACTACCCTGGTTCTTCCCTACTAAGTTTTCCACTCACACCCTTCTTAGGATTTTGGTACACATGGGCACCCAAGTATATGTTCACTTAGTTGCAGTCATAGGTTGGTATGATTCCAATAGTTTAGATGTTGGATGTCCAACTTAAAAAATTATATTACATTAATAGAATGGGATATTGTTTTACTCATATTTATCGTAGGTCCAATGTCTTTATTTTTCTTTTATTCTGTTCTGTATATGTAACCGACCCAATGGGTGGCCAGTTTTATGTATGGAATGGTTGTGTGATCCATTATTTCATATCATTTATTATCAATATTATTTATATTCTCATCTTCTGCTTTTAGTTTATTAGTGATGTATGATAATTGGTTATTTTATCCATTACTATCCACTATAATACAGAGGGTATAACCTCCCTGTGGTACCTGTATAGACCCTACTGCTAGTTGGTAGGCTCTGGAATTTTGGGAGGTGCACTTGCGACCACTTAGTGAACCTTTTTGTTTACTGTTCATAGAGTGATCCAGGATGGGATGTTACAAAGTGGTATCTATGAAAACCCTGCTTTTTATTACACACTAAAACATGATTTATTACATAAAATATTCACTTGATACAACATATAATATCAAGAGGTCTAGTGTGTTTGGGGCTTAGGAACATTACATAACATCTTATAACATAAAACACACAAAATATTTATTGAAAACTTCCTTTACATGACCACTACATTCCCTCATACCTAGCATTGCATGGGATAACCTGAGGACATTCATAAGAAAAGGGTGAGCTATAAAACCTAGTAAGGGAATAAACATAGAATAACATGAGTAATACAATACATGTTAGACAATAGTCATATCAATGGAGCACAAGAGAAACATGAACATAAAGGCATGATAAAGCATGATAATCATAATATGGAAATGTGGCAACAACACTTAACATGGAATTATCATGATCCAAGGCTCATTGCAAATGGAGAATGAATAAACCCTCATTGCACATGAAGCACCAGTAAAAACTTGTTTCACTTGAATTATCATGAGTTAACACCCATTTTACATGACGTATCATGATACTATACTTTACCTAATGCAATGGAGCGCTATCAGGGCACACCCTTCTTAAACATTTCATTTCATGCATAAGTGTGCCACATGGATCATATAACATGGAATCAATCAAAATAATAAGTTATTACATGATTAAGTAATGTAGAATAAATACATGAAAGTAACATTAAATATGTATATGTTTATAAAGGTGAATACCCTTGATAGAAACATGGGTATGGAATTCACTACACAATGATTTTGGCTAGGAAAAACGCGGTGCAATTTCGGCATCATAACGACGCTACATAAGGATTCCTGAAAATAGTTGATGAAAGAGAAAAGGGTGTATCATCATATGTACATGAAATGGAAAGTAATGGGGTCATATAGATACATGTCCCAAAAAATTTAATGTAATTTAGATGCATAATACAAAATAATTACTTGGATGTAAAAGAGGAGAGAGAAATCCCTCACGGAATTTCAGCATGGTAATAGGTGTACATGGGAGACATTAATGAGAGAGAAAGGGGTATAAAATCATCCAAAAATAAAGAGGAAAGTATGGGGTAGGTGGAAAATCATACCCCAACATTTTTAATTGAAAAAAAATGGCATAAAGACTTAAATAAAATTGGACAAAAATGAGAAAGGAAGAAATCCCTTACATGGAAGTGCGATCCCAAAAGATTGGGAGAGGCTTGAGAGTGGATTCTTAGGAGATTGGGGAACCTTGGGAGGATTATAGAGAGATGATATCAGGGGTTGGTATAACTATAAAGGCTTTTAGTGAAGTGGAAGTGGGAGATTGGGTGGGTTTATATAGGAAAGGAGAGGGAATTATTTATTATTTAGGTTTGGGACACCTCACATTAAACTAATCAAAACCACAAACCAAACCATGGTTTTTGCCCATGGTTTTTTTCTAAAGGGGAGTGGGAAAAAATATTTTATATGTAAAATGGCCTAACTTCTTAAAATAATAGGGTTGCTTATGTGGAGGTGAGTCACACTCTCAAGGAAAACAATTTAAAAAGACAAAATGTTTTATAAGCCTTGAAGGGTCCACTAAAGCTTTTTAAAATAAATAAATAAAACTCAAAATAACATTATTTTAATGATAAAAAATATATTGGTCGAACGTAATGTTTATATTATTTTATTACATCACTATTGGGTCATTATTATGTCATAAAACACATTATATATTTAAACGGTATTTAATTTTTACCCAAAAATTCGACTGTCTCATAAAATTATGAAAATTTCACTGTTGGATAATTTAGACATCCTGATTCCAAAAATAATATTCATTTTATATAAATAATTTTATATATATGTGAATTTTTACTTTTAAAATAAAAACTGACATTTATACAAAATTCAAAGGTTAAAAAAAACAGCTTTCAAACCTTAATAAACATTACAATTGCATTCATAAAATTATACGATAATTTATATTTAATAAAAATTAATTTAATAATAAGAAAAATATTTTATTAAAATAATATTTAATTAAAAAATCCATTAATTCATCAAAATAGATTTCTTAGTTGAATATTGACTAAAAATACTATCTGTGCTTTAAAAACTATTTACAGAGTAATAATAATAAAATGAGTGCACATTATTTATAAAAAAATAATTTACATTGTCATAGTTCTAGGGTCTTGTTACATAATCCCTCATAAAATCCGCATAAGACCTAAGGGTATGGTGTGCGATGATGACAAACTTTTGGGGTGGCTCGGATAACATTGCTCAGGTGGTAATGTTTATTAACTTCTACTTCTCCTATAGTCGGTTCAGCTCAAGCTTAATGTGTTCAAGCTCGGATTGGGCTTGGTCAAGAGAGAAGCCCAATGATGCCACCTCCTTTCTGAGCTCCAAAAAATGGTCTTCGTACGAGGCAAGTCTACTGGATGAGGCCATCACTTCCTTTATCTGAGTAAATTGGATTTGTTAAAGACCTATATTTATACTAATCATGTGATCACTATTCAACGACTATATTAGCAATAGTCACAATTAATAACGGTATTTTAAAATACAGAAACATAAAACCAATTAAGTTCACATTTTATATAACCATAATAAGACATTTAATTAGATCAAGAGGAATTTTCATTAATGAAAGTTTGGGTCGTTACAATCTTCCCCCCTTAAGAAATTTCACCCTTAAAATTTCCTTTTCACACACTAAAATAGATGTGGGTAACTTTTCTTCATCACCTCCTCCGATTCCCATGTTGTTTCTTCAAACTTTTGGTTTCTCCACAACACCTTGACGAGGGGCATTGTCTTATTTTGTAGAAATTTTTCTTTACAATCTAAGATCTTCACTGGTTTCTCCTTATAAGAAAGACCATCCTCTAGCTATACTACCTCTAAAGAGAGTACATGTGAAGGGTCTGCTATGTACTTACTTAAGAGAGATACATGAAAGACATCATGTACTTTGGCCATGGTATGTGGAATTTCTAGTCGATAGGCCACAACCCCAACACGATCAAGAATCTTGAAGGGGACAATGTACTCAGGAATTAACTTCCCTTTATTTCCAAACCTCATGAACTTAGTCCATAGAGATATGCGTAGAAATAACATGTCTCCAACTTTAAACTCAATGTCTCATTGACATTTATCTTCATAACTCTTTTTTCGACTCTGGGTTGCCTTGATATGCTGCTGAATGGTTTTCACCTTCTCCACAATTTCTTTGACCATTTCTGGTCCTAGTAGCTTACGCTCACTGACTTTATCCCAACATGCCAGTGTTCTGAACCTCTTCCCATACATGGCTTCATAAGGTTCCATTCATATTCTCAAGTGGAAACTATTATTATAGGAGTATTCAACTAGTGAAAGATGTTGGTCCCACCCTCCTTTGAAGTTCATAGAACACACTCTCAACATGTCCTCAAGTGTTTGGATAGTCCGCTCGGATTGGCCATCAGTTTGAGGATGATAATCCATAATGAATTTCAGATCAGTATATAGATCATGTTTAAGAATCTTCCAAAACATAGAGGTGAATCTTGGATCTTGATTAGATACAATAGATAGTGGTACTCCATGCAGCCATACCACTTCCCTGATATATATCCATGCTAGCCGATCCAATGAAAAATCCTCCTAAATTGCAATGAAGTGTGCATACTTTATAAGATGATCCACAATAACCCAGATTGCATTGTTGCTTTTGGATGTCTTCAGAAGTCCGGTGACAAAGTCCATGGTGATGTTCTCCCATTTCCATGCAGATATGGGCAATGATTGCATCATCCCCTTAGACCTATGCCTCTTTGCCTTCACTTGCTGACACACCTGGAAATTTGATGAATACTCAACGATATTATTCTTTATATTATCCCACCAATAATTATCTCAGAGATATTGATACATCTTTGTGTTTCCTTGGTGAATAAAGAAATTTGAACCATTCACATCATCCAAAAGTTCATTCTTCAACTCCGGACTTGATGGAACACATAGTCTTTTCCTAAATCTCACAATTCCTTCTTCATTAACATTAAACTCCGAGTATTTCCCTTTTATGATAGCTTCCACTCTCTTCTGAATTCCCACATCATCCTTTTTATCATCCTTTAACCTTTCCAAAAGATACGATTGAGCAATCATTTGTGAAAGGATTGATGATGTTCCCTTCTTAATGATTCCCATGTCTATATTCATTAAATCTAAGAAGATTGGGTCATTCTAAATTCTCATCAATGATAGAATTACTGGGTCCTTTCTACTTAGAGCATCTTCCACCTTTTTCAATTTACCTGGGTGGTAATGTATTGAGCAGTCATAGTCTTTGATCAGATCTAACCATCTTCGTTGGTGCAAGTTCAACTCTTTCTGTGTGAATATATACTTGAGGCTTTTGTGGTCCATATATATTTCACACTTCTCCCCAAAGAAATAATTCCACCAAATTTTTAAATTTAAGATCACCGCAGCTAACTCCAAATCATGTGGTGGATAATTTTTCTCATGAACTTTCAATTTACTTGATGTATAGGCAATGAATTTGTCATTTTGCATCAACACACAGCCCATGCCCTTCTTTGAAGCATCACTGAATACCAAAAAAAGTTCTCCACTTGTGGGTAAAGTGAGCATGAGCACAGTGATAAGCCTCCTTTTTAACTCCTTGATGCTTTATTTTCATTCATCACTCCAAGAAAACTTTACTCCCTTCTGAGTTATCTTGGTAAGAGGGTTGGGCAATCGTGAGAAATTTCTCACAAATCGTCAATAATATCCAGCTAACCCCAAGAAGCTACAGATATCCGTTATTGATGTTGGCCTTGGCCATCCCTCAATTACATATATTTTGGAGGGATCCACAGATATCCCATTGCTTGTGATGATATAGACCAAGAATGATACCTCCTTCAACCAGAACTCACACTTGTTGTACTTTTCATAGAGATTCTGCTTCAACAAGGTCTATAGTATAGTTCTTAGATGCTACTCATGACCCTCCTTGGTTTTGGAGTATATCATAATATCATCACTAAAGAATACCACAAATTTTTCAAGGTAATACCTAAAGACGCTATTCATCATGTTCATGAAGATTGTTGGATCATTAGTGAGTCCGAAAGGCATTACTATGAATTCATACTGCCCATATCTTGTACGAAAAGCAGTCTTGGGGATATCTTCCTTCTCCACCCTTACTTGATAATATCCTGACCGCAAATCCACCTTGGAGAAGTATTGTGCTCTACGCAGCTGATCGAACAAGTCATCAATTCATGAGAGAGGATACTTGTTCTTTATCGTGATTTTGTTAAGCTCATGATAATCGATGCAAAGGTGCATTGACCCATCCTTCTTCTTGACGAAGAGGACTGGTGCACCCCATGGTGAAGCACTTGGGCATGTAAACCCTTTATCCAGATTATCCTATAGTTGTTTCCTCAGCTCCTCAATCTCCATAAGAACCATTCTATATAGAGTCTTGGATATTGGAAATGCCCTGGGTATAAGATCAATTGAGAATTCAACATCTCTTCTAGGAGGAAGACCAGGAAATTCATCGGGAAACACTTCAGTGAATTCCCTCACAATTGGTATGTCTTAAAGGATGGTTGCCTCCTTAGACTCAATTATCTGAGCTATATAGTAGTAATATCTATGATTGAGATGATGGAGATAATGAAGATTCATCTTCATCCTTGCAATTTTACAGATTTGGGGGTCGATTCTCCGCATGGAGAGTGATTTCCCTCTCTTGGAAATTTATGTTGTCTCTATAGAGGGAAAGCCAATCCATGACAAGAATTTCATCAAATTCCACCAGAGGGAGTATGATGAGTTTCACCGAGAAGTTCAATCCACAAATTATGATAGTGGAGGAGCCAAATTCATGGGTTGAAATGATTTCCCCATTTTTTGTACTCACCAACATCTTCAATTACATGATTTTTGGTGGTGTTGGGATTGTTCTACTAAACTTTTGGGATATAAAAGAATGCGTAGAACAATGGACGATAACCCTAACTTTCACTTTTTGATTCTGGTTCTACTCATTTACTTTATCCATAACAAACTTAGGGAAGATAACTATTAAACACATAAAGGGGAATCCAAAAACAAAAAGGGATGACTTATAAATTACATTTATTTCCTTAAATTATGAATCTATAAGCTTAAATATATATTATCCATGATCTAATTTCTAACATGTATTCTTAGGGGATTTTTTTTTAAATTCCCTTAATAATGGTTCATACTAAGCTTGTTAATTTACCAAAGAATATCCCCTGGGAGTATCGTAACCAAGAGTGCAGCAAGGCCCGTTGTTGTGTACCAGGAAAGCCCAGGTTAAGCCCGAAACTCCTTGTCGGGGTGTTCACCCCTAGGTACATCTGTGCTAGAGCCACCTCTACCCGCTCGTATCCAGATAGGGATGTATTTTCTTGATAAACCACTTACTCAATACCCACCAAAACATAGGGATTTTTTTATTATACTTAATCTTGTCTCTAAGGATTCTCTAGGGTTTTCTAATCCTAATCCCCAAAACAACTAAACCTATTCTTTGATACCAGCTATGACAACCCTGTTTTTATTACACACTTAAACCTGATTTATTACATAAAATCTTCACTTGATACAACATAGAAGATTGAAAGGTCTAGTGTATTTGGTGATCAATAATATTATACAACAACTTAGAATATAAAACACACAACATATTTATTGAAAACTTCCTTTACATGACCACTACATTCCCTCACACTTAGCATTGCATGAGATAACCTGAGGACATGCATAAGAAAAGGGTGAGCTATAAATCCCAATAAGGGAATAAACATGGAATAAAATGAGGAATACAATACATGTTAGAAAATAGGCATGTCAATGGAGTACAAGAGAAACATAAACATAAAGGCATGATAAATCATGATAATGATAACATGAAAATGTAGCAACAACACTTAACATGGAATTAGCATGAGCCAAGGCTCATTGCACATGGAGAATGAGTAAACCCTAATTGCACATGAAGCATGAGTAAAACCTCATATCACTTGAATTATAATGAGTCAACACCCATTTAACATGATGTATCATGATATTATACTTTACCTAATATATTGGAGCGCTATCAGGGCACACCCTTCTTAAACATTTCATTTCATGCATAAGTGTGCCACACGGATCATATAACATGGAATCAATCAACATAATAAGTTATTACACAATTAAGTAATTTGGAATAAATACATGAATGTAAAATTCAATATATATATGTTTATAAAGGTGAATACCCTTGATATATACATGGGCATGGTATTCACTATACAATGATCTTGGCTTGGAAAAATACGGTGCAATTTCAGCAGCATAACGACGCGACATACGGATTCATGAAAATGGTTGATGAGAGAGAAAATGGTGTCTAATTATATGTACATGAAATGGAAATTAAGGGGTTCATATATATACATGTCCCAACAAATGTAATGTAATTTAGATGTATAATACAAAATAATTACATAGATGTAAAATAGGAGAGAGAAATCCCACACGGAATTTCTGCATGGTAACAGGTGTATATGGGAGGAATTAATGAGATATAATGGGGTATCCCATAATAAAAAAATAAATAGGACAGTATGGGGGAGGTGTGAAATCATACCACAACATTTGTAATTGAAAAAGGGCATAACGACTTAAATAAAATTAGACAAAAATAAGAAAGGAAGAAATACCTTACATGGAAGTGTAATCCCAAAATCTTGGGAGAGGCTTGAGAGAGGATTCTTGGGAGATTGGGGAACCTTGGGAGGATTATATAGAGATGATAACAGGGGTTTGTTGAACTAAAATGGATTTTAGTGAAGTGGAAGTTGTATCTTGGGTGGGTTTATATAGGAAAAGAGAGGAAATTCTTTATTATTTAGGTTTGAGACACCTCACATTAAACTAATCAAAACCACAAAACAGACCATGGTTTTTGCCCATGGTTTTTGAAAAATGGGATTGGAAAAAATATTTTATAAGTCAAATGGTATAACTTATTAAAATAATAGGTTTTATTATGTGGAGGTGAGTCACACTCTCAAGGAAAACAATTTAAAAAGACAAAATGTTTTATAAGCCTTGAAGGGTCCACTAAAGCTTTGTAAAATAAATAAAAAAACTCAAAATCACATTATTTTAATGGTAAAACATATATTAGTCTAAAATAATGTTTATATTATTTTATTACATCACCATTTGGTCATTATTATGTCATAAAACACATCTTATATTTAAACAGTATTTAATTTTTACCCAAAAATTTGACTGTCTCAGAAAATTATGAAAAATTCACCATTGGATAATTTTAACATCCTGATTCCAAAAATAATATTCATTTTATCTAAATAATTTTATAAATATGTGAATTTTTACTTTTAAAATAAAAACGGACATTTTTCCAAAATTCACGGGTTTTGACAAAAACAGCTTTAAAACCTTAATAAAAATTACAATTGCATTCATAAAATTATTCGATAATTTATATTTAATAAAAATTAATTTAATAATAAAAATAATATTTTATTAAAATAATATTTAATTCAAAAATCCATTAATTCATCAAAATATATTTCTCAGTTGAATATTAACTAAAAATACTATTTGTGCTTTAAAAACTATTTACAGAGTAAAAATAATAAAATGAATGCACATTATTTATACAAAAATAATGTACATAGTCATAGTGATAGGTTCTTGTTACATAACCCCTTATAACACCCGCATAAAACTGAAGGGTAAGGTGTGCGATGGTGAAAGACTCTTAGGGTGGCTCAGATAACATCACTTGGGTGGTAATATCTATTAACTTCCACTTCTCCCATAGTCAGTTCCACTCAAGCTTAACATGTTCAAGCTCGGCTTGGGCTTGTTCAAGAGAAAATCCTAATGACACCACCTCCTTTTTGAGTTCCAACAAATGGGCTTCATATGGGAAAAATCTACTAGATGAGGCCATCACTTCCTTTGTTTGAGTAAATTGGATTTGTTAAAGACCTATATTTATACTAATCATGTGATCACTGTTCAACGACTATATTAGAGACTTTCAAAATTCATAATAGTATTTTAAAATTCAAAAACATAAAACCAATGAATTTCACATTTTATATAACCATAATAAGACATTTAATTAGATCAAGAGGAATTTTCATTAATGAAAGTTTGGGTCGTTACAGTATCATAGTGTTGTTTTTTTATTTTTCTTACTATTTTGGAAAATTAATTTTTGAGACATATTAATGTGTCAAATATTGTAATGGATATTAGATTATCATGTCAATAACACTTCTGGTAATAATTCTAGGTTTTTAGGGATGATATTGATGTTCTTGGTATTTGATGTTATGATTGTATATGATTTTCACCTTGAGTGACACACATGATGTTTGGATTAATTATTACTTATAGATTTTGGATCTTGTACTATAGAGGTAATAGGTGTCTCATGTATCCTATCATACATGTAGGGTTAACATGATATATAGGCCTTCTAGTGTGTGATTTCAATGATGGCTAAGTCATAGTTATTTAAAGTGTCAACAATTTCTCATATAATGTTTTCTCATATAATTACTTGGCCAAATTAGACTCATATGGGATGAATTGTATTTATATTACCTTCTAATGGTAGGTTATTTGAATCTATTATGAAATGATCAATGATGATGATAATGATTTAGTCCATGTGTATAGGAGGTGTAGTGAACCTAGTGGTTCAATATTGATAATTTTCCTTAGAAATGGAATCCCTATGGGTTTCTATTCTTTAAGTTTAGTTATTTAAAGTGTGAGTAATAACCTATATGGTTTTTTCCTATATATATTAGAATGAAATTATACTTAAATGAACTCTCTGGTTATAGTTATTTATTATGGGTCATCTAGGATTATTCTGTTATATGTATATATATATATAACCTTGAACGATGATATGAAAATTCTTTATGGTGTAGACTATGTGAGAATTATCATGAGAATTGGTGCCCCTGTGGGTGGATAAGTTGGAGTATGATGCCTTCCATAAGTTTTGGCCCTAGAGATGGGTGTTTTAGGAATGCCGATTCTAATGGATTCTGATATGGGGGTGTATATGACGTTCTGTGAGATGTGGACTTAGTTATAGGTCTTTAACTATAATCTAGGTGTTCAAACATAGTGACCTTTATGTGAGACCTGATTGGTTGGGTTAGGTGGGAGACCTAGAGACCCTTAGTTTTGGACAGGGATTGTAGTGAGTCCAATTTTAGTACTAGTTAAGGGAAACAATTATGAGGGGTTAGCCTGGACTTATGGTTCCTTTAAAGTCCATGATCATGGTTTTACAATCATATTGAGACTATGAATTTGGATAAAACTGACACGCCTTGGATTATGGGTAGACACTTGTGGTATTTGGATAACACTTGTTATCGGGTAGTGTGAGATGGATCATGAAATGGTCAATATGGCCATGTTTGAAGAGGATCTCCATGGGATTATGGATTTATGAGTTTGAAATGTAGTGGGACTATGGTCATCCTGGTTTAGTGATGTGAAACCATTGGGATGACATGACCTTAGTGGAAATGGTGTGCTATGAAGGCACAATGGGTTCAGTGGTATGAGAGAATACATTATTTATGTTCTAAGGGAGACTAAATTAGTGTATTTTATTTTCATATGGAATCTATTGGAGTTGGAATCATCGATGGTCTTGAGTGGACTAAGGATCGATGAGATTTTTTTAAGTTTCTTATAGTCCAAGTAAGCTAATAACCTGATGAATATGGACCAGGAGGAGTGAATCAAATGGTCAACAATGGAACTTGCTGAGAATATACTTGAGGAGAAGGGTGATATAATCAATGTGGTGGGAAGAAAACTAGTATATGGAGGGTGGTGAAACTTTTTATGTCTTGAGTTTGAATAAAAGTAATGAATAATATTCCCTTGATACAGAAACAAGTGATGAATTGGTGTTGTGGATTGGAACTCAGGAATGAGTAGGTTTTTCCACTCTATTTTTTATGTATAATAATGGATGGGGAATAGGACATAGTGATCATGAATTTGTTTTAGTGGTGTAATGATAAGGATGCTCCTATGATGGGGAGATATATATTATTTTCAAGTGCCTGACCCTTTCATGAGAAGGGTCTTGGGTGTATGGCATTGGTCGTTGGATGATCTTTTTGAAATTCTATTTTCGGTGAATGAATGGACCTGAGTACTACTAAATTACTTAGTGAATTCTAGGTATAAATTCAGACATGATAATGGGTGGAGCTTGAGTATGGACGTTGGTCTCAAGGTGGTTTGTGATGATATAAATGTGTTGGGTCAGAAATGTATCAGTGCTTGCATCTAACATGACATTGGTTTAGTCGATTGATGGTCTATTTGTGGAGATCACACTAGGTTTTAGGTATGGATACTATACTTACATGACCAAAGGATTCCTCTAATATTGAATTCATTATGGTCAGGTATGTGGTGATGCATTAGTGGATGGAGTTGAGCTTTTTTGGGATGGTTCAACCAAAGTAAGTTTGACATGTGTTCTAATATGGAGTGAGATGTGGTGAGTTGAAAACCTCACTAGGAATGTAATTTTGGGTACTATGGGTTCATTTCAATGATTAGTTTATGATTTTCAATGAAAATTGGTGCCACCAGGTTTTGAGTTGGGTCTATTTGAATTCAATCGATTTAGATCAGAATCAAGAACTGGTAGTGGTTTTCATGTGTGTGAATGGGTGTGTGAGTTGGGTACCATTCTAGGAACATCACTGTAACATTTTTTTTGAGTTTTGTAGGAAATTATAAGGGTATAAATTCCATATAATAAGAATTGGTTGTTATAAGATTGGTCATATGGTGTGGAGAACCTTATGCCAAGTGACTAATGGAATGAGGACATGTGAGTTTCTTGTGTTTAAAGGGTTCCATGGAATTTCATCATGATGATTCAGGATGATGCATGCATTTTGAAATCCAACAACTTATGTTTAAGGTAGTTATATGGGAGAGATTTAGGAATTCAAGGAAAGAATGTGTCTGTTGGAATGGGAATTGAAGATTGATGTAGGTTGAGTTTTATGTATTTAAGTCCATCAAGACTTATTGTGGATGATAAGTGTCTTGGTGGTGAGTTTTTACTACCTAATGTCTGTATAGGTGTGAGAATTTAAAGATGAATTTCTATTTTTCAAATTAGTGGTTGGGTATTTTTAATAACTAGGATTAAAAATCGAGTTTTGAGAGGTGTAATTCCTTTAAATAGGTGTTTTAGACATGGTTTGTGTCTCATGAGACATTCTGGGGGATCAAAGGAGCCTCAAGAAAGGTCAGGTGTCTATTGTATCCAAAGCTGTAGCAGAGCCACCGAATAGCTGATAAGAACCACCATCTCACTTGAAGGCCTTTAATGGGTAAGTATGAAGATTCTTTACCCTTATACTTAATAGGGGAAACTACTTCTTCTCCTACGTATTTGGTTCACACATCTAGGGGACAATCCCCCTTCTTCTTCCTTTTCCCCTTGGATTAAAGTGCCCTTCTATAATGTTTTCTTGGATATTTGAGGTAATTTTACTCCTCCACTAACCTTAGTTGATCCTCTCCGCACTCCTACTATAATTTTCCCTTCTTTAATTAGGTATTTAGTTTTGGTTCCAATGGATCATGGTGGAATCATTCGAATATGATGGGGATTTCATTCTTCCTAGGAATAGGGTGGCCTATAACGCCGTCTGTGCACAATGAATCATCACTTTGGTTAAGGTATGTTGTTCCATAATTTAATTTTAGGTTTTTGTTTAAAAATATATTTTTAATAATAATTTATTTGGATTTTATTTTTTTAGTATTTTACTCTACATAAGTCTAGGGATGTGATACAAACCCTTGGGGTACTGTTGGAAGTGGTTCTGGCATGAAAAAAATATTCGGTGATAAATTGAGTGTTATGACCTTTTGGCTGGATTGATATAATTAATTATAATTTTTTATAATTAATTATGTTTGTTACCATGGTGTGAAGTAGGTTCTAAGAGTTTGGGTGGTGACCAGTTCATCCTAGACGATCTTATGAGAACCTAGAAAGGAGTTTTTGGGTTATAAATTAAATGGAAAAGGCTTCTAAAATGTTAGGTGGTCTCACATACTCGACCTATGACTTATGATCCTTATTTGTGTTTCATGTGGATGATCAGTCTCACCATTGAGAGATAATACCCAAGTTAATTAAATTAAATTAAATGGTTTAATGAAATTAAAATGTATAATTTAAATCAAAATATTTTAGACCATATAATTTCTTAGAAGAGAAGAACAAGGTTCTTAGGCAATGTTGGTCCTAGTGCGCTAGCTTAATGCCTTGGCCTAGACTATGGTATTACTTCTAACCTCCAAACCCTTGGGGTGGGGAGTGATTGATATTTAGGAGACTTATCAGCCCTAGTGTAGTTCCCATAACTTCCTCTTGAGAGAGGATAATTATTACTTGAGACAACTAGACCAAGAGATCCATAGGAGACCCTTGAGATACCTAGTGGCCTAAAAAACTCTTAAGATGTGAGGTCAGACCAAGATGGACATGTTATCCATACACCATGGATTGAGACTTCTCCATTTTGGTGGTGAGGGTGTAATTATAGGACCTTGACTAGGTGGACATTGGAGGGACTCATGTGCCTTTTATTTGTTGAGTTTTTGAGATGAGTGTGGGGCATGTGATCCTTATCCACCCATTGTGACTATGACAAAGTAAGATGATCCCATGCAAGTTGGTATTATCAAGTGATAATAATGTCCTTGTTTAACCACATACATCAATATGGGATGTGTTCCATCTCTTCATACCTTGATAGTATGGAAAATCCTTTGTGAGGACTTGGGGATCATGATGTGCTTAAGTGAGACTTACCATTTTTTATTTACTATTCCATGTAGCTTGGATTATACCCTAGGGGTGGTTATGATGCTATGGTTATGGTACAAAATTTTGGAGAGGTCTTCATACCAACACTATATGAGGTATGTTTGATTTATAGTTTCTATAAGGATGGGTACATTACCCTGGTTGGCTGAGACTGCATGCCACAAGGATTAGTATATTAACCATAGTACACATGTTCTCTTGGATGATTTGAGGATGGGTATATTTCCCCTAGATGGTATTATTCCCGAGGTGGTTGATCAATTCCCTAGGTATGGGTATATTACCCCTAATTAGTTGAGCCTTCATGCCATAAGGATGAGTATATTATCCCTAGTAGGCCTGTGATCTTTGAGTGATCCAAGGATGCATATGTTTCTCCTAGATGCACATGATTCTATGTATCTCCCAAGGATAACTATTAATAAACCATATATTATAGTTAGTAGTAATAGTCATCATGATGTGTGACTGTTTGGGAGGGGTCGTTAATTCCCTTTGGGTCTATGAAAAAACAAAATTTATAAAACTCAAACTATGTTACTAGATTAATTAAAACATTGCATTAGGCAAGTTCAAGGTCTATCCATAGAGATGAACTATTAGTTTGATTAGATTTTAAAAATATTTAATTTTATTAATTTTAAGAAAGAGGTGATAAAATATGGGTTTTGATTTTATTTTGAGAAAATGAAAGACGAAGGGAAAGCACTTTGATTGGTTTGTAAATAGATTTTAAAATCATTCTAGGGTTTTGGTAATTTTGGGATTTTGGTGAAACTGGATTTGATAAAATAGATTTATTAATTCATGATTGGAATCATAGTTGATATGAGAAATATCCAATGGTCTTGGTATCCCCTCCTTGATGCAGAAATCTCATATTTCCTTTGGTCTAATAATTTAGGATTTTGTCGAAACAAGTTTGTCCCGATACCATTTTGAAACCAAATTTCCCCTAAATTTGAAAATTCTCACGACTTCTTTAGGGTGTTCAGTTGTATAATTTTAATGTTCCTTTTAGATTCAAATATCAATGGTCTTGATAAAATAAAAATAAAGGGATTGGAAGTTAAATATCAAATTACGGAAAACCAAATTCATAAATAAATAAAATGAATTAAATCCAATGAAACTTCCCCTTCTATTACATTACCCTAGCACAAGGTTGGTTTACCCCCACCCCAGTGATGAGAGAATAATAGGTAAGTATAAAATAAAGCATAAAGAAAAGAAATATGAACTCAGGGAGGGCCCTGCACAATGAAATTTCTCGCTCCAATCTTTGGTCTCCGACGGATATGGATCTCCCAATTGCAGTAGCCTAGACCTCATTTTATTGGCTCTATATGGGATTTGATATTAATGAATATCATAAATATTTTGTCCATAGGTGGTCTGGGGTGGGTCAGATGTCACAAATTTTATCAAAAATCAAATATACGATGAATATGGATCTTAAAATCTCTTCCTGTGAATTTACATGACGTGTAAAGTGTTTACACAATGGGTAATATTTTAATTTCTAGGCGACTTGAATTTCAGTGTATCTATTCTCAAAAACATATCCTGAAAAAAAATCATGTCTTGAAATGTGTTTACGTAATGTGTAATTGTTCTTCACAGTGTGTGATCTCATCATGACTTTTCCTGAGTGGTTGCTTCTTCAGATGAATTCACGACATGTAATCGTTCTGCTCCAGTTTCCAGCTTCGTTGTATCCTAAAAAATCTAGTGTTGCTCCATGAGTGAAGCAAAATGGCGTGAAGTGTCTTTTAGATAAATTATTAACCTATTTTCACTCTTTTTTCAAATATCTAATGTTTCTTGCCAAAAATCATAAAACAAGTCAAATTATACAAATATTTGTTGGATTAATCAATTAAATACCAAATCAATAAATTAAAATACCATAAAATAGACGCATAAAATACCGATATCAATGTTCTTAGAGACAACCTAGAAATTTTTGAAGCAGGTATGGTTAATTAAGTTGTCAAAACCAAGGATTGACACTAGATAATGTATTGGAAAGGTCATTATGATGTTCTCAAAGACATTCCAGCATCAACTCAAAGTAGGTAGATTTTATTTACAATTTTCATAGTTATTGTATTATTCTTATCTAGTAGATCCTATTATGTGAACTTATCAATGTATATATTCATTGGTAAGGGAATGTGTCGGTGGTTCCATATTGAGTTTTGTACTCAAACCATTATCAAGCCTCTGCTTAACATGTGTACCAGAGCAGAGGTTCACTTGGTTGCAATCACAGGTTGGGATGAGGCCCGTGGATCAGATGTTAGAAGTTCAGATGGATAGCTTGGATGACATCTGAGGAATGGGATGTGGTATGGCTTATATTTTTTGGGTATAATGTCTTTATTTTTCTTTTTTTTTATAGTTTAGATATGTAATTGAACCAATAGGTGTTCATTTTTATATATGACATGGGTGGGTGGGCCTTTAATGAATTTCATTTATTATCAGTTTTGTTCATATACTTTTCTTACAATTTTAGTTTATTTTTGGTGTATGATACTTGGTTATTTTATCCATTACTATGAACTCTAATAAAGGGGATATAACCTCCAGATGGTACGTCCTTAAAACCCCACTGCTAGTTGCCATCCTCTAGAGTTTAGGGAGGCATTCCCGAGATCATGCAGAAAATTGGTCTAGTTACCATTCATAGAGTGATCCATACTATGTTGTTACAATCATAACATGTATACTCAATAGGATCGTACTCAAAGTCTATAGTAAAAATGTGGAAATATCATGCTAATTCCCTAGTGAATAAAAAATATAATCAATAATCACCTATCAATTCAACTATTTCTTGGCCTCAAAAAGGCTCACTCACCAAATAACAAATCTAGGTATAATAATATAAGAAGAATCATATCAAGAAAAAGGTACCCCACACTACTTCCCCACCAATTTTCAACTCTCACACCTGAATGTTGTACGTTCTAGAACTTCCATCTATTCCACATCTATTAGCCTTATACCATCATAAGCCCCGTGAAAATGAGAAATCCCTATATCTCAACCTGTGACACAACCATTACATCCTCATCATACCAAAACCACTCACATAAACCATAATGATAGGGTATCATGAACATGAAGGGCTCAAACCTAATGCCCTCCTATTACCATGCATGACTCTTCACCATGAACCACCTTATCCTCTCTTTAATCATAACCTCAAGTTCAATATATATGAAATAAATCACAACCTATGTATAATAACCTCACCTAGAAGATAGAGAAGAGAATAGGGGGTAGCTAGACATCCATATTTTCCAACCTATATGTTTGGGGAAAACACCCAAAACCTAAAACCTCTAGGCATCGATTTAAAAATATGACTCAGATGGGGTGTATATATAAATCATAAAGAAAATACAAAGTATAATAAATACACACAAGACCAACCTTTGGGGTCACACAACCAAAACTACTAAAAAATAATAACCTCTACATTAACACTTTCACATGTCAACATCACTACCATATCACTATCCACCCATACAGTTCCACTTATTAAGCACAAAACCATATACAATTTCATCATTCCCATTTAACTACATCAATTACCAACCATTTAAATATTTATTTATTATCTTTCTATATTAAAATAAAAAATAATTATCTCATTTAGCATTCCATCATTCATTTATTTCTATTCCAAAACCATTTAGTTTAACCCAAGTTAATTTAATCAAAACTTACCACTTTTCAAGTATTTAATGACCATCAGGACTACCAAGACAAAACACAACACCATCAACCATTCCCATATAAAATCCATTCCTCCACATCACACATCCTCACTATATCCCTAATAACCACACAACCACATCAAACCTCATCACCAAAACTCCACAAATCAAACCCAATAAGAAACCCACAATTCTCACACACCACACAAAAAATTACATCAAAACATCTTCATAAGAAAAAAAGGAAACCCAAAAATTCATCATTTACACACAAATAGTTCAATTACCATTCTTAATGGATTTACCATTTCATGTGATGTGATTTCAAAAATTATATGTCAACAAAAAATAACATATTGATAGTAATAAGAACATTTCATAACCTATGACATTTGGTATGCAATCATGGAAAAGAAATATCCTGAAAACATGAAAATCACATGCAATATCTCCCCTTCCCCTTAAAATTTTATTTTGTTTGATTAATTATATTCATTGGGAAAAATATTACTATCCATAAAAAGAAAACAAAAAATGTTAATATCACATATGCACAAAATAAAGAGAGATATTGAATACCCTATCTCGATTATCACTTCAAAGAGAACCACACTCACAATAGAAGAATTAGGGGATTAAACTCCACCAAGATCAAAGGGAAAACCACAAAAATCTACCAACAATAATCCATGATAAATCACACTTATAACTCAGCCAAAAATTGATGGGTTCACCAAAATTAAGGTCTGAATAAAAAAAGGGGAGAAAAAAAGAGATAAAGGGGAGAAGAGGGCACCATGATTCAAGGGAACTTGATTCTCTATAATCAAAGATGTTAGAATCCTCAATAGAGATGATAAAAGGGTTCTAAGGTGGTATGAAGTTAGCCAAATATTAGAGTAAAAAGAATGTAATTAATATGAGGGAGGTTCATCCCTCTATTTATAGAGGAATCCAGAATGGCCTCACTACAACAACAAGAAATCCTACTATATCATGGACTTACATAGTCAAAGATGATTTGAATCTCTGGAAATCATTTCCACATTTCTCTCATGTTTTAAAAGATTTATTTGATTATCACCCTGATCTATTAAATTTCATGGTCCAAGCCATGTTTGATCTTATGACATTCACCATAACCAAACACTATGGTGTAGCATAAAAGGCTTTCCCATTTTATCCTCACAATGCCCAAGACCCTGACATAGTGAGCTTCATCTCCTTAGTTTACATAATTGGTATCCCAAAACACCATAATTAGTGCCACACCCTTTACTAGGAATTTATATGATACCCATTTCACATAGGGTGACCACTTAAGTTCCACGCCCAACACCATGACCAACCAGGCCATTTAACTCATCGTAGTGCATCCTAGTATCCCAAGGTCAATCCCACATCCAACCTCTAGTCATCCAATTCCTAAATGGACAATACCAAACCCTACACCATGTCATGGTGACCCTATGAATGGATATAACTCTCCCCTATCCTCCAAAATACCTCAAACCTCCATCTCGGTACTAAAAATACCTAAAAAATGTAAAGGGATGATTTTAGAAATCTATACCCTCACATCAGATACTTCTCAAAAAATTCTCATCCTTGAGAATAAAAAAAATCTGGAAAGAGAGAGGAGAAAAGTGAAGTTCATAATAACAATCCCATGAGATAACTCTTAGGGATCTCATTATGGACCAAACACAACCATCAACTAAGAAATATCAACAAGTGGAAAAAGGCACATTCCATAAACTAGAAATAATCCAAACATTACATCACTCAAGGAAAAAAATACTAAAAAAAAGATAATAATAACACATAAATGTATCACATTCCTAGGTACTCTCCTCCAGACCACCATTCTTCTATATTACACAAACCAAAGGGATAACTCACCCATATATCACCTTCTCTCGATAGTCCTAGATTTCAACTGGTCATTTTATGAATATCATGAAATCTTTGATATACAATTCTCCCTAGTAAATTATATGGGAGTAACCAATAAAATATCAAAAAACATATGATAAATGGAAGATTTTAGGGATATTTTCCATCTTCAGAGGAAGATCCAATCGATAAGCAACCTCACCAACCCAATCTAGTACCTCTAATGTTATGATAAACTAGGGTGACAATTTTCTTCCCCAACAAAAACTCCACTGCCCAAGAAGAGAGGAAAACTTCATGAACACTTGGTATATAACCTATAAACTCAGTATATTCCTACTATGATTTACATAATACTTTTGATAATGTTATACCACCTTCATCCTCTCAAAAACCATCTGGACCTTCTCGGTCATACTTTACACCACCTTGGGACTGAGAATAGATGACTCTCTAACTTTGATCCAACACAACGAGGATCCAAAAAACTTACCATACAATTAATAAAATAGATCCATTCTGATTAATGAGTGGTAGTTGTTGTTATAATGGAACCCAACCAATGGAAAGTGATTCACATAGGATCTATTAAAATATAAAATGAATTCTTGCAATATATCCTCTAACATCTAGATGGTCTACTCCATTTTTCTACCTGTATGAGGTTGGAAGGCAGTGATAAAGAATAAACGAGTGAAGAAAAGTTATTAAATCCTCTCCAGACTTATTAGGTATGATTAATGTACCAATATGAGATGATGGACCTTAGAACTCCATGTTGTTTTGTAACCTCATCCACATATTTCTTTTCTAGAACATCCCTAAAGTTTAACTCCCAGATTTCTAAGAAGTGAGATAACTTCATCATTTGATCCACAATTACCCAAATAACATCATATACTCCTTGAAAATGGGGTAATATTATGATTAAATCTATTGATATGTCTTCTCGCATCTATTCTGGAATATCCAAAGGATGCAACAACCCACCATGAATATGATATTCTGCCTTCACCTTCTAGAAAACTAGACACTATTCCATGAAATATTCCACTTCCCATTTCTTCCAAGGACACTAGAACTACATCCTCAAACTATGTTTCATTATGGATACTCTTAAGTTCACCAATAAAGGTAAGCTATAAAACTCAAAAAGTACTCCCTCTTACATCACCAACAAGAAAAACAACCACCTCTAGAACATCAATAAATGTTGGTCATCCTCTAACCTCACTTTAGTGGAATTTACCTAAACCACTTGATACCACATCGGTTTTACATTTGGGTCACCCCACTAAGACTCCTCTACCTAATACATCCAAGAAGACTGAACCGTCATCTGAAACAAAATACCACTATAATCAACCATCCCTACATCAAGGTGAATGACTAAAAAATCCTATATCACCCTACATGCATCCCTAGATTCCTAAAAACATCCTTTCATGACTTCCTACTCAGTGAATCATCCATATCATTCCCTTCCTTTGAGGTGTACGAGATCTCAAAGTCATAGTCCCATAGAAACTCCATCCACCTTTATTTTTATAGATTTGAGCTACACTGAGAGAAAACATACCTCAAACTCTTCTAATTAGGGAAGACTATAAAGCATTATCTTATGTGTAAATTTTGCCACAAATTTAGGGAAAATACTATTTCTACCAATTCCAAATCATGAGTGGAATAGTTACACTCATGGGGGTATAATTTTTTAGACCTATAGGTGATTACCTTTGCCGCTATATTAAGAAATAACCTAGAACCAAATGATAAGTGTCACAAAAAACCTCCATTATCATCTCCTCCTCAGGAAACTAGAGAAATAGGGAACTGACTAACTACCCATTCAGGTAGTTTAAAGTTTCCTAACATTGATTAGTCTAAAAAATCCTAGTCCTTCATATTCAGAGCTATTAATAGAGCCTCAATCCATGAAAAGTCAAACAAAAACCTCTAATAATAACCTGTATAGCCAATAAATCTATAAAAGTATACCACATTCTTAGGTTC
The DNA here is from genome assembly GCA_963277665.1 of Viscum album. Lineage (NCBI taxonomy): Eukaryota > Viridiplantae > Streptophyta > Magnoliopsida > Santalales > Viscaceae > Viscum > Viscum album. The sequence goes on from OY728151.1 coordinate 2,000,600,796, forward strand.
CACCCAATAAAAAACCACCTCATCCTTAAAGGAATCCACCATTACTCCTTTTTGAGACACAAAATGTCCAAGGAAATGAACCTCCCATGTACAGAGTATGCATTGGGAAAATTTACCATAGATTTGGTGGTATTAAATAGTCTGTAAAAGGATTCTCAGATGCCTAACATGCTCTTCCTCAAACTCCGATTTTATAAGAATTCCATTGATGAACATGACAATGAACTAATCCAAAAAATCATGAAATATTGAGTTCATGAGTCCCATGACACTGTCGACACATTAATGACACCAAATTTCATAACTATAAACTTTAAGTGTCTATATCTACATCGAAAGATAGTCTTTAGGACATCTTCCTATTTTACCCTAAAAAAATGATACCTAGACCTTGATGAATCATAGAAAACTAGATAACTCCTCTAAAATAGTTATAAATATTGTTGATATTCAGAAGAGGGTAATGATTCTTGATCATCACCTGATTCAGACTTCAGTAGTCTATATACAACCCCACATTACCATCCTCCTTCTTGGAGAATAACACTGGGGCACCCCACGACTACACAATAGGCCGGATGAAACCATTATACATAAGATCACCTATCAGAATCCTCAACTCCTTGAACTCAAAAGGTATCATACGAGAATGATCCCTTGAAATTAGGGAGACAAACAGTTGTAACTCTATCTCAAATTAGATTTAAAGTTAAGGGGGTAGTGTTAAAACTCCTAGAAAAAACATCTATAAATTCCTTAAAAACTATGGGAGCCTCCATCTTCTTGATGACCACTAAATTCAATGAAAATTATACCAAATAGGAAAGAAGGGGTTCTATACGCCTACTACCAATCCAATAACCATGTTCACTAATGAAAACTTCACACTAACCATCCACATAAGAGAACAAGACTCTCCTTTGAAGTCATACAATAATTTTAGATACAAAATACAAAAAATATATAATGAGGATGAAATCATATGGTTCTATCCATAGTAAAAAGAAACCCCCACATAACTAATGCTTCCCCATCATTATTCTACACCCCCAAAACACATCAAAGAAGTAGATATTGCCTCCAAATAGTGTAGTCAACACCAGGGGAATGTGAATCCTCTTTATATCCAATCACAAAGAACATAAAAAGGTAGGTTCAATAAAGGAGTGTAAGGATTATAAATCAAACAAATCATACATACGAGTAGATGATATGTCAATCGTACCTATCATGATCTCTATCCCCTATTATGCTATTATGTCCATGGAATTAAACTATCTATTTATAAATCCTATACCTTATTGTTATCAACCATATATATGTACACAATTATGTTAGAATCCCTAATGATGGGGAATATCCTGAGTCTATCTTATGCCTGCCACATCTCCTCCCAATAGAGTGTAAGCCTACTGTCCCTACTATTGAGGCTGATGCTGAACCTGAGAACCACCACCATGATAAGACCCAAAGAATATCACTAACTAATAACGATGATGACCAAAACCCACACAAACAAATCACACTAGTCCAAAGCCCCTACGAAAGGCATAGGAACCAAAAAACCCAGAAAACTGAAAGGAAAGCTGCTGAGTCTTTATCCCTTATAGTTGAAACCTTTACATCCTTGACACAGGAGAATGACCACCAACAACCCTTATCCTTGAGTAACCCTATTGAATACCCTCTCATGACAACCCTCTTTTTTAGTGTATTCACTTGAGCACCTCATCCTTATTATGTACATCATAATATATTTAAAATCCAAATAGAGTAACCACATACTGGATAAATGGGTGGAGTGCCTCTTAAATACGTTGTACATGAGATACCTCATCAGGAAAAATATTAGGGGTTAAATGAAAAATGTCTTTAAACCTAATACCAATATCTCACACCATTATTCTACCCTAATGAAGATAGAATAGCTCCTACCTATATGTTTCCTTCATCATTGGAAACATGAATTCCTCATAGATCTATGTGAAATATATCTACAAAACATCTATATCCTTTTGATCCCTGAGATACAAATTACACCACTAACATGTTGCACCCCTCATATGACTAACTACTAGTGAAACTTAGTACTCTGCCTGAGCCTGAATCAAATCAAAGGTGATCTCAAGATCCTATGACTAGTGTTCCATATCTATATCATAGATACTACCCTCATAATTTTCTAGATATTTTTGTTGAAATTCATAGAAAGTACTCTACCACTGCACATCCTCCTCAGCTGATTGGACCCTTAAGCGGTGAAGTGGGGTATCTTTTTGAACCACACTAGCCTAAACCACAGTCAGATGGTGTCCAAGAGCCAAAAATGAAAGGAAAAAAAGAATTCCAAAGACCGTTAGTATTAAATATTAAGTTAAGTTAATTAAATTAAATTTAAATTCCCAAATTCACCCTATTTTATTAGAAAAAATAATAATTATGATGCATGTACTACACTCAGGCCTCTACCCTGAAAGTGACACCACTTCAATTGGTCATTCAATGAGCTCATAGACCTTACAAAAGATCACATAGGACCCTAAAATACCATTTACTAGTAGGTATACCCATTCTATATTGAACACCAAGCTCTACTGATACCATTACCCACCAACCTATACAATCCTGACAAGTGATTAACCCCGAGATCCATTTTATCTCCCAAACTAACCCTTTGATACCATTATATCATGATCCCCTACCTCCAAAGGAACCCCTCCTAGGTCGGCAATGGATTACGAGAGATAATGACCCCTGAGCCCCATCTTTAGTAGGCCTCAGGTTGGAAACTAGCACTAATTGTATAAATAAATTCATGCATATAGGAGAAATTACCTTGAAAAGAAAAATTAGGATCAAGAGATAAGATATAAAATACAAATAAACTCCATAACATAAGGAAAAGGAAAAACCCACATATCTCACAATGCATGAAATTTCATATGAATATGAATTAAAGTATATAAGTAAATTAATAAAAGATAATCCTATGAAAAAATCTCTACAAAATCTCCAACAACCAAGCTAATAGTGTCCATCTCGGTTCCCAAAGTACTCTTATAAACCTAAAAAATAGTTTATATATTTATGTTGGGTGAGAATAACATGTATACTAAGTAGGATCATACTCGAGGAATCACATGAAAATGTGGGAAGAGTATGCTAAGGCCCATTTAACAAAAAAAATCAACAAGCACCTATTAGGTCAACAAGTTTCGGGCCTCACTAAGCCTCACTCACCAAATAGAAAATCCAAGTATAATAATATAATAAGAAGTATATTGAGAAAAAGTTAACCCAAACTTCTTCCTACTAATTTTCCACTATCACACCCCAACGTTTTACATCCTAGTTCTCCCATACCTTCTATAAAAATCATCCTCATACCATGAATATCCTCATCACAGTGGGAAATAACCATCTCACAAACCGTGACAAAATTATCATATCCACATCATCCCATAACCACTTCCATAAACCAGAATAGCAGGGTATTGTGAAAATGAAGGACATCAAACTCATGCCATACTCCTATGATGAATGACCACCACCATGAATTACCTCATCCTCTCATCAATAATCTTATCAAGTGAACTATATTCACAAACCATCACAACCCATGCATAAAAACATAACTTGGAAGATAAAGTGGGGAAGAGGGGGTAGCTATCCATATTTCCTTGTCAACTTGGATGTTTGGGGAAAATAATTGGAACCCAAAACCTTTGGTTATTGGTGTAAATATATGAATAGTGTGGGATGCGTATAGAAATCACAAGGAAAATATAAAGTATAATAGTTACAAATAAGACTAACCTATGGGTTCAAACAACCAAAACCACCCAACCAATGCAACCACAAAATCACCACTATCACATGACAACATATTTTCTATAACACTATCCACACATCCGGTCTCACTTACCAATCCCACAACCACACATCAATTTCGAAGCTCCCATTTAACCACATAAATTACCAGTTATTCACATATTCATTTATCATATATCTATTTTAAAATTAAACATACTTATACCATTTACCATTCCACCATTCATTTATTTCAATCCCCAAACTATTTAGTCAAACAAAAGTTCATTTAATTATAAATTACCATGTTTAAATCATTTCATGACTATCAGGTGACTACCAAGAAAAATCATGACACCTTCAACCATTACCATATCAAATATATAATTATGAATCACACATCATCACCATATACCCAATAACTACACAACCACATCACACATCATCACCATAACCCCATAAGTCAAACCCAAAATAAACCCATAATCCCCATCCATCACAAAACCCATTACATCAAATCAGATTCAAAAGAATATGGTAAACACACCAATTTTTCATTTAAACATAGCTAGTTCAATTACCATCCTTAAGGTATTTAATATTTCAAGTGAGGTGATTTACACAATTATATTTTAGAAAACAACAACATATTCATAATAGAAAACACATTTCATAACCCGCAACATCTTTAATGAAATCATAGAAAAAAAATATCATGAAAAAAGTAAAGAACATGTGATATCTACACTTCCCATTTGAATTTAATTATGTCTGATTAATTATCTTCATTAGTCAAACTCTTATAATACACCCAAAAGGGAAAAAATCATGCTAATATTACATATACAAAAAATAAAAATATAACTCAATTATACTACCTTGATTTTCACTTCAAAGTGAACCATGCTCATAACTGAATAATTGGGGGATCAAACTCCCCTAAGAACTAAGGGAAAACCACTAGAATCTATCCACAATAAGCCATAAAAAACCATGATCAGAGCTCAAAAAATAGAGGGGTTCTCCATAATGAAGTTCTGGACAAAAAAGGGGGAGAATGAATGAGATAAAAGGGAGAAGAAGGCACCTTGATTCAAGGGCACTTGATTCTCCATGAACCAAGAGGTTTGAATCATCAAAAGAGATGATAAAATGTTTCCAAAGGGGTATCGAGTTGGTCAAAGATTAGAGGATAAATAATTGAATCAAGAGTTAGGAGGTTGGGAACTCTATTTATAGAGGAATCTTGAATGGCCTCACCTTGACATAGAGACAACCTGCTATGTCATTGACTTACTTAGTCAAAGGATATCCAAATCTCTGATGGCTATTTCCCACTTTTTCACATGTTTTAAAACTCCAATTTGACCATTACTATATCCTAGTAAATGAAATGTTCTAATCCATGCCGACTCCTCTAAGGCTCTCCATGACCATCCCTTATGGCATAACACAAAAGACTTGGTCGTTTTCTCCTCACCATACCTAGGGCCATGGCATGGTGAGCTCAAACTCCATGTTTTACAAAATTAATCTCCCAAAACACCACACCAAGTTCTATACCATTCACTAAGAATTTCCAATTTATCCATTTCACACAAGACAACCACTGAAGAACTACTCCCAACACCATGACCAGCCATGATTTTTCACTTGTCATGACACATCATAACACCACATGAATAGCCTCATGGATAACCTCCAAGTATCCAATACTAAAATGACCAACACTGCACCATACACCATATTATAGTAACCTTATGAATGGAAACCTCCCTTAGCCTTCATAATACCTCAAAAATACATATAGACACCAAAAATACCAAAAATAACATAAATGGAGGGTTTTTAGGAATTTGGTCCCTCATAGTATACCTAGGTAGAGGAAATTTAGATCAGTCTTCCCACTAGCCTGATGGATTATGATTTATTCTAGAAATGGGGGGGGGGGGTTAGCTATCTCTGTCTCCAGGATTACTCATGAGGTCATTGTCACTTTCATATAATTCTAATCCTTTAAATGATAAATTAATGTAATTTATCCATGAGATATATTTGGATATGTGTAAATATTTTTGGATTCTATTTTTGGGTGAGTAACACAAACCATGAGTTTTTTAAACTATTACACATAAATATGGTTTGATCATATTGATTTGTTGTAAGGAATAATATTCCAAAATAAATCACTAGATTCATATATACATAATTGGAATAACATGAGATAAGATGGCGAGATTAAATATAATTCAAAATATTAAGTGTTAGATTCCTTCCAAAGAGGCACTTATCAAGATCTTGATCATTCATAATGGGTGAACTTGATGGTTGGGTGCCCATGAATTATCTTGTGTATGGAAATAAAGTAATAAGGTGATCCTAATGATTAAGTGCCTTATTTTTGGTGTTTTATTTGAGTTTTACTTAGTCGAGAAACCCTAATGGTTAGGATACCAGAAGAAAAATGTTGAGTTAATACAAATGATATATTTGGATAAATAGTTATCCACTCAACTATCCAATAATAATATTTGATATGATTGAATATAGTTTTTTATCAATTATATTCAAGGATACTTTATGATATTAACCAATGTTGGCCATAAAGAAATAAAGATACTAGTATACTAATGGATATAATGTTTTTAAAGCAGATCATTATTTTAATGGGATACCATTTAATAAAATTCCTTATTAAATGGTAATAAAATATGATACTTATATAATAAAATCCTATACTATAGATAAATAACATCTTAATCATCAAATTTACCTTTCAAACCAATCCTAGAAAGGATAATCTTAATGTAGCTACATCTAAGAATGGTAACTTAAGATTTTTTTTGTAAAGGTGAAATTTTATGTGTTATAATAACCCATTATCAAGTAACATAGTGTTGAAGTTATTTAATAGGTGAATCAAGATTCAATTAGGGTATCAAAGGCATTCGATGAAGAATGACCTAAGGAATTTTTGTGTGATATACTAAATATGACTCGGTATGTCAAATGATACTCAATATGATTGATTATGTTAATGAATTGGTGAGATTAGAAGTTTCCTTAAGTGTTTTGTGGGTTAATTAATTAATTATATTATCATTAATGGACATGTTTTGATAATGTGAATGAGTTCAATAAAATTTTACTCAATATTATCAAAGATTTGAGAATAGATAAACATGGAATATGTGTCTAGGTATCAATGTTGTATAAACAACATAAGTAGTTAAAATTTCAAAATAATAAGAAGAAAATTTAGTTATAAAGTAAAATAATTTTTATTTGAGTAGATAGTCAAGGTCATTGAAACCTGAAGGTGTTATCAGGAAGGAGTTATGATTCCTTAGGATAGAATTATTCAGAATAATTGAAGGGGTTTTTGAAACTTAATATAATTTCCATATTAGGTATTAGTATTATAAAAAGTAAATTCTTTGTTTCTAAGTGTATGTGATGCCAAATTTATACCGAAAGTGTTGTAAATATATGAGAGTTTAAAATCAAGGTATGAATTGATAAATCTCACAGTTTACATTTCAACAATCAATAAAAAATTTGATACATCAATAATTTTAAATGTAAAGAATTTTATCAATATTATATGGATTTAAGTGAAAATCGTGTCTATTTATTACATTTATCTTATATGATAAATGGATTTTTTTATTAAAAAATATGATTTTTTTCTTAACATTGAATTGTTATGAAAAATTTTTAATTATAAATTCAATACTGATGGTTTATGATTCTTCATATTCTATAACATGTTTTTAAAAGGCGACAAGGATAAAAATATTTTATCCATGATAAAATTTTTATCTATATGTTTACTAAAATAAAAGGGAAGGTGATCCCACCACTCATAAATGGTATATTTCAATGAATAAAGTCTTCTTTTCAGAGATAAAATTCTACAAACACATAGAATATAATATATTATTTAAGAACAATGTTTTGTTTTATAATTATCATACTAATATAAAATAAATGTTATTTACAAATCATAAAATAGTTTTTTATATTAACATGATATTATGAAGAGAATATATTATCTCTGTGGCTAGTGGATTATTATTTTTACATAGATAAGTTCAAAGCTAACAAATAAAATATTATACCAATCTAAAATTTAGTGATTTTATACTTAATATCCTAATGATTTTTGGATATGTGATGATAAAGAGAAATGTAAAGTGTTACATTAAGTTACCATAAGAAATAAAATATCACTATTTTCCAAAGAATTACACCAATATAAATAAAAATTTAATTTTACTTAATATCATAAAATAGTTTTAGGGTATGGAGGTAAAGAGAAATGTAAAATTTACATATATTTACCATGATAAAGTGAGTTTCACTTTATCCTAAATAATTTTGGGATATGATGGTAAGTAATAATGTAAATGGTCACATTATTAACCAATATATTTTAATGGATTTTTTATGGAAATGGATCGGAGGATGATTACGTTAACCTTAAAAAGAGTTCTAAGTAGAAAACAAATGTTGAAATCATAAAATTTGATGTTATGGAGTTGAGAATTTTTAATATGTTCAAGGAGTTTAACATTAGGAATATGAATCCTAAATATCACCATTATTAAAATTGAAGTACCCTTGTAGTTGTTTTTATTATTGTTTTTGGTTTAAATTTGTTTTTAACATTGATTGATTATCAGTGGAAGTGTTTGATATGTTTTTAAGATATTTGGAAAGGTGTGGGGGTGGATTAGAGAAGTCTTTAAGTCATTCTATAAATATAGAAAAACTGAGAAAACTAATAAATTACCAAGTTTAAATATTCATTGTTGAGCATAATACTTTTATATTTGAGTTTAAGTATTTGATAGATGAAACTAATACTTTTCCATTGATCTTAATACTTTATATCTTTGTGTGTAAGCTGTTGGAACTAATTTTAAGGATTCATATATTTAAGTGTAAACCTTTTAAGTGTTGAATATAATCCTTTGATCCAGCATATTTACTTCATCATAATACTTTTATGGACATAATATCTTGATTTACCAACTTAATTACATAAGAATTGGATTTTTTTTGAATTTCTACTAGGTGAAAACACGAGTTTCTATAAATAAAATTTTCTGATGAAATAAGTATAATGATGTAAGAACTGAAATTCAATAGAAAAAACACCAAATTTAAAATGTGATTCAAGATGATTCAAGTGATAATTATAAAATGATATTTATTATTCATATATTTTTAGAGGTCCAATCTGGAATATCTAAAAATTTACTGTGTTACTCAAAGTTGAAGCTATTAGGGAAGAATCTATAGATATTTCATCTAGAATGTTATTATGATGATGTTGTATGGTCCTAAGATCATAAATAATATTTTGATCAATAATCAAAACAAGATGATTTATTGAGATGAGTTTTAAAATAAAAGATAATTAATTTTTTATGCAATAACCTATTTAAAAGAAAATGAAATATTGAGACTAATATAGTTGAGAAAAGATGTGACAACTGAAGTAGATGAGTATTTTAGATAGTTTTGTTGTATCTCAATAAGGAATAAGAATATACTACATTGGATATTTTTAAGAAAATGAATTTTGTTCATCTAAGTTAAAGCGATGGGAAAAGTAACTTCAAATAGTTCACTTTATTGGTTAGTGCAAAGAATGTATCGAGAAACAAAAAATAAGAATTCTGAAATGGTGCTTTTTGCTGGAAACCTTAAATTTTTCTTAGTTTTCCTTTTATGAATATTGAATTTGATGGGATAAATTTAATGATCTTAAATGGAATTAATTTTTGATAAGATTAATGCAGAGAACATTATAAGATAGTGGAATAAGAAAATAGGTTGTGTGATACATGAGAAAAAAGAATTGGGATAGAGTGAGAAATATTTTGAGAAGAAGAAGTGAGCTTGGTGTGTGAAGTTTACATTTTTATAATCTACATTTTATTTAACTCAAGAATATAATTAATGGGATTTGATATTGATTTTCAATAAGTAGTTATAAATTAGATACTGAATCAAATTTTCATGTTTTCTCGAATATTATGAAGGATCATAGAGATGATATTTATCAGTTTCTAAATAAACCTAGAGCTCTATATTATCTTTATCATTTTTCATTATTTATTATAACCATTGGGATTTTTAGTATGACTAATAGGATGTTGTATATGACATCAGTGGGATGATAATGAACAAATCTACTAGATTCTACCTGGCCTATTCACTTGTATTTGATCATAATAATTTATTAGAGAATATATGGCTTGGTGGGAGTTAAACTCGGTAAGGAAATTAGAAAATAAAAATACCACTGATTCATTCTCCACTTCTTTGTGGTGCATCAGTTCTTGGGTAATTTCAAGTGGTATCAGAGCCTTGAGTCCCCTATATTAGATTCTTGATTTTTTTATGATGGATAATATTAATTTAACAAAAAATATAGGTGTGAAAAACTTCAATGGAAAGAACTACCATGAATTTAATAATATAATGATTATATTTATTCCATCACTTAGCCTTGAAGTTGATGTAGTTATAGATTGTTTCCCCTGATTTACATAATATCTCAAATGAAATTTATTGATAAAAGAAACTTGTAAACTGATAGTAAGAATATAAATGAAATCATTATGTATCTATTTGATAAAGTCCACACTAAGGTTATGGGATTGTAAACTATTAAATAAATATGGGATAATCTTGAGAGTGTCTTTGATAGAAATGTAAAAGTTAAAGAATCTAAGCTATAAATCTAGAGGATTAAATTTGAAGTTATCAAAATGACTGAAAATGGAAATATTAATAACTTCTTCATAAGGGTGAATGGGATATGAGTAACATCAAAGGATTTGGTGTGATTTTAGAGGACTCCACTATTATCAAGAATTTTATGAGAAATTTTATAGATTGGTCTAATCCTAATATTTCATCTCTAGAAGATAGATATGATCTTTTCCTTGATTACCTATACAACATTCTCATTTAATATGAAATGAGAAAGGATCCAACGTTTAAAAATAATGCCATATATGAAATGGGATTCAACGTTACGAGAAAGATGATGCTCAAAAATTAAGTTGTGGAAGAACCAGGTGACTTTGACAACAATGATAAGAATTATAATAAACATAAGAGAATAATGTCACTTATTACAAGGAACTATAGGAAAGAAAAGGGAAAATAAAAAGGTAATATTCCTATTAAATTCTCTATTTTTGTTGATATTGAGAATTTTTTTTAATTCTATAAAGAGTAAAGGTGGAGAATGTAATTATGAGGATGAGAATCCTGAAAAAAAAGAGATGGGTAAAGTACACAAAAGAATCCTAAAAATATAGTGAGAATAAGAAGAAGTTTCCAAGAATAAAATGAAGGAACATTCTAAGTAATGAGGAAGAGTAATATGTCTTATCTAGCTTCCAATAAGATGATAAGGCTAAAAATGAGTTCAAAAATTTCATGGAGTAGTGAAATATGAGGAATCTTCTAGTAGTGAAGATTAATAATATGAAATATCCTACATGGAACATATTTTGAAATTTTAACTAAAGGCATGCATTGAGAAAAAATACTTCGCTTAAGAAAAAATTAAGCTCTAAAAAAGGAGTATGAAAGAGATATAAATCTCATGATGAGTTTACCAAAAAGTAATTTACTCATATTGTGAAAATTAAAAACATTAAGCTGAAGCTTATTAAATATGATAATATTTGGAAATATCATGAGGATAAACTCATGTCGAGACAAGAAGAGCTCAAAAAGGATTAATCAAAATATCTAGAAGTTGAAAAGGAATTTAATAAGCTAGGAGGTGATTATAATATATCCATGGATCCAAATAAATCATTCTTTTAAGTACTTCAAAGTGTTTGGATTTACATGCTATATAAATATTAAAGCTATAAATCTTGGAAAATTTGTAGAAAAAGTAGATGAAGACATTTTATGGGTTACATTTCAAATGGTAGTGGATAAAAGTACTAGAAAAAAAAGGATTCATAAACCTTAGAAGCTATTTTTATGTTAGAATAATTTAAAATAAGACCAAAATAAGAGGTTTATTTGGTGAAATAGATAGTTTTAAGAAGCTATCAATGTGCATAATTTTGAGAAATGGTTAATGTAACAAACCAAAAAATGAAATGAATATTGAATTTATTGATTTAGAACCGACTTATAATTAATATTAGGTTTCCTGTAATCATATAATGATACATCCAAGGTTGAATAAATATATTAAAATTAAAAATATTATCAATAATTAGAAGGCACCAGTTTATATTATAAGAAATATGAGAATTGATAACCAAATTTCTCTCATCTCACAAATGAAACCAAAATCAATTTTATAGGTAGTGGAACATGAATATTGGATTTTTTATATGAATTAGGAGATGGATAAAATTGATAATAATTCAAATTAGTATCTTTTACCAAATATAGAAAACAATAATGTTATTGGCACCAAGTTGGTTTTTACAAACAAACTCAATGGGAAATGATACATGTCAAGGAATAAATCTCAACTTGTTTTTAAGAGATACTCAAAAATAGAGGGAAAAACTTTTAAAGAAATTTTTTCTAAAATTACAAGGTTGTAATACATTAGGATGTTTTTATTAGTGGTTTCTTACATTAAATAAAGAGTTTACAAAATGGATGTGAAGACTAATTTTCTCAATAAGGATCTTATATAGGAAGTTTTCATTGATAATATCTAAGTGTTTATCCTTGATAAAGATAGAAGAATGGTTTAAACATTGAATAAAGTGTTATATGGTCATAAATAGGATCTAAGGGATTGGTAGTCCTAGTTATATGGATTCTTGAAGAATCTGAAATTTTCAAAATAAAAGGGAAACAAAAACTTATATGTAAAATAAGATACCACCAGTACTCTCATTGTCATGATATATATTGATGAAAAAATATTTGAAAGTGATTAGGTGTATATCTATAAATAATTATCAAATCAAATGAATTATAATTTTAACGTATCTATTTTAGGAGAGATGAGTTACTTTTTGGGATTACAAAATTTACAAAGAGATAATTGTATATTTTTTTACCAAGATAAATATTCCAAAGTGATATTGAAAATGTTTGGGATGAAAGAATACAAGGAGGTTTCCACTCCTATTTTTATTAGAACTATGTTAACTAAATATGATAATGGGAAAATTTTCAATCAAAAGAATTTATGATGAGTTTTTGGCATCCTTCTCTATCTCACTACATCACATCTAGAAATTGTATTTTCAGTGACTCTATGTTATTGATTATTGAGTGATCCAAAATAATCCTATTTGATGGTTGCTAATAGAATTTTGATATATATTAAGTGAACATTCATAAGTGGATTGGTGGACAAAATTAGATCAAATATATAGCTACATGGGTATACTGATGCAAATTGGGTAGGATATTGCACTGATAAGAAGTCCCTATCCGGTGGAGCATTCCTTTTTAGTGAGAGTTTTATATGATATCACAATAATAAGTAGTAGTTAGTGTCTCTTGATGGTTCCAGGAATAGCCAAAGAACCTATTAGGCCAATAGACAACTTTAATTATGTTAGATGCGATGGATTATTAACATATTGTACAATATGTAAATGTCATGACCAACAATTTTTTTCTAAAGAATATTGAGAAAGAAGGTTACTAGAACCAAGATAATATATTCCCATGTAAAATTTATAATTAATTTAAATAGATCAAAATAAATAATACATTGTTCTTGAGATCATTCCTTGATAAAGATATTTATTTTCTGAAACCCTTTTTGATCAAATGTTGTTTCTCTTATCAGATCTAAGTGTAGAATCCCTCTAGTGATGACCCACACATGATCCTTTGATCTCAGAACAACATTGATGGATTTCCAGGTTCTAGCCTGAAAAACCAATCATCTTGTAGTGTTCATATTGATCGATACAACAATTACTTGAGGATTGAATAACTATCCTTGGAATATCATTCTTAACATGATGGAGGAATAAGTAGAACCTATAGAATGTTCCTTGGTCTTGAGAGAGATCTAGATATTGATGTTCACAAAAATTATCAATTTTGATCAATATGTGAACAACAGACATAGTCATCTATTTATAGAGATAGGGATAGGGTTAAAATATTTTTTAATTACATAACAACCCTTAAATAATATATTAAACCTTATATGACCCTATTCCATGTAATAATAATAATAATAATAATATTTTCTCATGGTATGCACTAACTGGAATAATGATAAATATTATTTTACCAACCTGTAAATTAATATTTATCATCAAACACATCCTTGGTCTACTATTACTCCTGGACATTTATCAAATAATCAAAGAAATATTTATTCATTCAATAAATAAATATTATATATCCACATAATTAAATATTTTCCTTTCAAATAAATATTTATTTAATTTATGTGATAAAAAACCAAAATAAAATCATTCTTCATTCTTAAGAATAATAATTATTATAATAATTAAATTCAAATAGAATTTAATTAAGATCAACAGAAAAACTTATCATGTGACCTTCTAGATATCTTTCTCATTAATGTCAGGAGATCTTCCCTAAAGTCCAAGAGTACTATCTAGTAGTGGGTCTAGGAACCTAATAGAAAGAAGTTAATTTCACAACATTGAAAACCACGCATGAGTGATCATTGTGTAATATAATCCCTTTTCCATGAAATATTATCAAGTAGGTTTCACACCCATGTGATCAACCTATATGTTTGATACATATTTATTTAACTATATGAAATGAACTCATCATTAAACCATTACCATGTAATTTTAATGAGAAAGTTCTATTTCAATTAAAGGGCCAAGATACTAACTTATATAATTTTGTAAGGGGGAATACTTCCTTGACTTATTCATTATGAGCATGTTATTCACAACGCACCCAACATACCTAACTTCACCATGAACTAGTTTCTTTAGGGTTAAGGAAATTCATCTAAGTGTTTTAATCATGACATAAATTAATAATAATATTAAAGTCTAAAGACCATTATACATTCTTATATAATGGAATATCTAATGAAATATAAACACGTGTAATTCCTACAAGTGGGTTTGTTCTCATAATCTTCCATATCAGAGACTACCAAGTGTTAACTTAATGAGATAAAGTATCATCTTATTATGAGTAACCACACCTGATGGTCAACATATTATGTGACCCATAATAGAATGTTGTCTAACTATAAAAAAATATTTAAGAATATCATCATAGAATTTTATGGTTCCCATCATAGAAGAGAACTGATATGAACTTTTCAATGTGAAAAATACTCTAGGACATTATTACATTAAAGTTATACATAAATATGACTGATAAATCATATGATATTTTAATTAATATTCACTTATTTGAATATTCATGTTATCCAAAGTATACAAAATTGGTTTTATAACACCAAATCCAATATATTTAAGTACAACTAAGGCCGAGTACATCACAACTTCACATTCTTGCACACAAGTGTAGTGGATGAAAATGCAACTGACCGAATTAAAAGTGATCATTATGAAACCATTATAAATTAATTATGATGATATGAGTGATATAAATATATAAAATAATCATGTAAAACACTCATGGTCCAAAAATATCTATATCAGATACCCTTTCATCAAAGAAATATTGGAAAGTGGTGATTTAAAGAATTATTATATTTTCACCAATAATCATACTATATGAATTTTTACAAAGGCACTACCGAGGAAAATATTTGAAGAGATAAGTTTGCAGCATAATGTTTAGACTTCCCCTCTATCTTGAGGTTGTGTAAAAAGAAACACCCCCACTATGCCATGGATTGTTTAACAAAGGGATAGAAATGGTTTCACAACTCTTTTATAAAGGGGAGAGATTTTTTATTAGGAGTATGAAAAGTATTTCAATTTAATCCACTAATATTGAAATATGGGGGATATGTTTAATTATGAGAAATAGATGCATAGATTTTGGAGGGAGTATAATTAATCCACTTATGCACACTTTCTTATCACTGAGGGATGAAATTATCTTAAAAACATTACCTTATCTAGTAGTGTGGTGCAATACATTTCTCATAAGAGAAAGGATGCAATTTGAATATTCCTTAATAATTAATTAGTTTTAAAATAGATAAATGTTTCTTATAAATAGATGAGATAATTTTACTACAAATCTGAAAGAGGTATATTGAATAACCCTTTGAGTTGTTGATATTGTTACTACTGGTTTTCATTTGTTTTCAACCCTGACAAAGTATCATGGGAATTGATTGAGATTTTTTTTGAGATGGTTAGAAAGAGATAGAGGCAGCTTCTAGAATTATTTAAGTTATTTTTGGAAATCTTGAATACTGATAAAATTGAAAAAATTCACAACATAATGATTTTACACTAATAATAATTATTTTATATCTAATAATAATTTTTTGATAGTTGAGTGTTAGTATTTGGTGCTGATCATAAGTCTTTAAGTCTTTGAGTGTAATTCTTTGGCACTGATAATAAAGATTTAAGTATATGAGTTTAATAATTTAGAGAAACAAATTTAATTCCTTGAGCCAACATATATAATTTGTCATAAGACATTATTGGTCATTAGAATTTGATTATCAATAGTAAAACTTTAATACTTAGATAAATTATGATTTTCTATTGGGTGAAAACTCGAGCTTCTAGAAATCAAAGTTTTTGATGTAATAAATTCAATGATTCAAGAACTGATATTCAATGGAAAAAATCAAATTTAAAATATAATTCAAGATGATTCATGTGATATTTCAAATTTTTTAATTATTTTTAATATATATTTGAATATATAAGTGATAATATTTGGAAAGTTACTATTGTTTCTCTAAGTTTAAGCAGTTCAAGAAGAAGCTCTAGATATTGCATATGGATTGTTATTGTGATGATGTTTTGGTGGTCTTAAGATCATAAATCACCTGATAATTAAGAAGTGATGCAACTTGAGTATTTAAGATGAGTTTTAAAATAAAATCCAATTAATCCTATTTATAACACAAGTTGTTTAAAATAAAATGGAATATTATGACCGATCCAGTTGAGTCAAGGACTGATAACCGAAGTATACGAGTTTTTCAGTCAGTTCTGTTGTATCTAGAGTTGGAAGAAGAATTTGATGCAATATATATATACATGAAAGGGAATTTTGGTCATCTAAGTTAAAGTAATGTGAAAAATAACTTCACTTACTTTACTTTATCAGGAATTGTAGATAAAGTAGTATGAAACCAAAAAAGGTAATTCTATAATGGTTATTTTTACTGGAACCTTAATGTATTCTTTGTTTTCCTTTTATGGACAATAAGTTTGATGGGATCCATTTAATACTCTTAAATGGAATTGCTTTTTTTAATATCTATACTGATAAGATTTTAATATGGTGGAATAATAAAATAATTTGTGTGATACAGTTGAAAAAAAATAATTGAGATAGAGTGAGAAAGTTTTTGAGAAGAATAATTAATCTAGGTGTTTGAATTTTAGATTTTATGATCTACATCTACTTGACATCGATCATCCAAAAAATGAGATTTGAGATTGATATTTTAGAAGAAGATCTGCATTAGATACTATATTAAGTGAGTATATTGTCTTGAATATTCTTAAGACCCATGGAGAAGAACTTCATCAGTTACTGAAGTAACCTTGAGCTTTATATGAACTTTCTCATTTGTTATGATTTATTGTAACTAGTTGGATATTGAGTATGTATAGTGGAATGATTTTTATAAAATAAATGAGAAAATTATGAACCAGGATACAAGATGATAACTAGATTATCCACTTTTATTTGATCATAATATTTTATTGGAGAATCCATGGTTCGGTGGGAGTCAAACACAACAAGGAGAAGAAACCCACACAAGTTATCAACCTTGTAAAAATTTCCATTGCCTTATCTTGTGTAATTTTTTATTATATATGGGTAAGGATAAGTAAAATACTTGATTAAATTGTGTCTTAACTAGTTTCATGGTTTTATTTCCAATTAGAATAAATTCTAAAAGACAACCACCACCGATTTTTCCCCCCTTCTCAATGGTGTATTAGTTCTTCGGGCATTTCCCAAACATTTTTTCATCATAGATGTTATTCTCTAAAAGTTTTAATGGGAGGGTTTTATCATATGGTCACATAGTGATGTGATAAACATTACATATAGATGTAATAATTCAACCAAACCCTATAAAGCACAAAAAACATAAGGTTAATTGGGCAGCCTATCATATGTGTTATGATAAACAAGTGATTATGTATAGTTTTGTTAAATATTCTTAAAAGAGGTTAAAGAATATAAAATGTATCATATAAAAGGAAATATTAATTTTATAATCTTTCACATTGGCTATATATATATGTATATATTTATATAAATTTCATGAAATGAAATGATAACTGGCCTCTCATAGTATGACTTAGATTTATCCTTAACCAATGTTTTTCATGGAGTATTATAGGTTATAATGAAAATTTAATGTTATAGTGAGTATTATTCTTGTATCAAGATTTTAAATATGTTCACGAGGAACAAAAATTGTTTTTTTTGTATTTGATGACCCACTAAATATATCACATGGAGTGTCATATACTACGTCTTTTGTATAATAGGGGTGAAATGATCATATTTTTATCCCCTTTTACTAAAGTTTTATGAGACACCTAGCATGAGAACCTTCATAATTTGATACCTTTGTTATTAAAGCATTGATACTTAGATAATCAGAGAGTGGTTGGGTATGTTGTTCATCATGTTGTCAATTGGAGCTCAACCAAGATGCGATTTATCCACTTTTGCGAAAAGTATGATATCTTAGCCCTTTATTGAGATAGAACAAGGAGTGTGAGAACACACCTAGATAGTACATATGATGATATTATCTATTTATATGAGGGGAATGTATTTTTCCCATTCATATAGATGAATAACATGTGATGTATTCATAAACCTATTTAGTCTATACTTAGAGAGACAAGAACACATGAGTTGACTATATGGGATTAATATACTCCATGTCCCATGTTCACTCATTATATTAGACAAAGGGGATGTATAAGAATTTATGCTAGTGTATGATACAACTATTGGACACAAGTACATAGAAACATATATTTGATGGAGATCATGAAATTACCTTTATAGATTGAGTATAATTAATGCTTTTCCAAAGGATATTTTTTACCTACATTTATGGATCTATATATTCATATTTGTTTTCAATGTTATAAAGAATTATGGGGTTACACTTAATGATTAACAAAATGGGGATTGAGTTTAACTCAGAGAGATTCTATAAAAGTATTATAGAGTTAAACCAAAATAATTTTTTAGGGTTATTCACAAGGTATTGCATATGTTGAGATACAATATGAAGTTGATGATAAATTTCCAAAAATTACTTTAAATATATCCAAAAGTAGTTTTGGATATGCTTTCATAAAGTTATTTTATATTATATAACACAAGGTGAAATTAAAGAATGTTTTTAAGGCTTTAGTAAAAGTGGGATATTGAAGGAGATATATCCTAAATCCTATATATATATACATATGATATATATAATTTCTCGTTTATGCATATTTTCATTCATTTTCCATGGTGATATTAGGTTTGGGTTTCTTTAATTGCTTCCACTTCATCTAATTGGTGTTTTTAGATCTCTTTTAAACCAAGTATTATATTAATTAAAAATTATTATAATTATAATTATAGGGTATTAGAAGCAACCAAACAACACACACAGACAATAACCCTAGTGGATTAAGCCCCATACCTCTTCATAAGGGATGAACAAAACCCAATGGAACTATTTTATTACAATACATGGACCAAAGGCCTCATGGGATCAAAATCCCATTACATGGCCCTAAGGACCTATACTGCGTCATCATGGGACTGTGTTGGAACCCATTGCTTGCATCAGTCTTCCTGAATCACTGTTCCTGGGTCACCCTGCATCAATGTGGGACTAGGTCTTTGTTTATTCCGAAATATGTTTTTCACAGGATATGTTGAGGAATTCAAGTCTATTTCGAAGAAAATATGAGCCAAAACAGCCCAATGGTCATGCATATCATGAGGTGGTAACCTCTGAACAACACACATCTATTCATGGAAGCCCTCATCCATGTAGAGCTTGAGGCAGTAACCTTTGTGCAACATATGTATTTTTGCAGAATTCCCCTCCCATAATAAAAGTCATAATCATCCTTCAAGACCACTATATTTCACAAAACCAATTACCTCACCTCTATTGTGCCTGTAAATACCTCCCCACATATGAAATTCATGGGGATGTAACCTTTTGAGCTTCCAAAAAACGATCTGATTTTTCAAAACTCTAACATTCACAAGAAAGAGACAAGATTGAATCCTATAGGTAGCCATATTTTTTGAAACCACCTACCTTGAATTATTGAGAACCTCAACCCATGGTGTAGATTCCTTTCACAAAGGTCCATGGATTTTTGATAAGAATAAACACCTTTACAGATCTTAGGGTTTCCCAAGATAATTATCTTTCATGAAACCAACCCCATGGGAAACAATAATTTTTTCCAAGGTAAGGACAACCTGTTTTGTGAAAGATACATCTTCATAAGACCCCTATCCTTCGCAAAACCTCCAACCTCTATGAGACACCTATACTTCATGAAGAATCCATCCTTCACAAAACCCCAACCTTTTTGAAACCCATCCACCAAGCCTCTCCATGGTGCCTCATTTTAGTCATCACCCCTTCGTGAAATTTGAATGCCCAAAGACACTATACCCATCCAAAAACTAGTTTATCTTCACCTTAAATTCCCGTGTGACTGGTATTGTTATCCCTTATTTCCACTCCATTTTCTTCAAGAATGAAATGAACCATCACCTTTACTTTTTCTCCAAAGTATAGGTACCCTAATTCCTATTTCTCCTAAGTATAAGAAATTTAACATTGGGACCCATGATTTCTAATCCTCTAGGGTAGTGTTTATGCCATACCCCACCTAGAGGTTCTTGAGAAGTAGAAACGTAATACCTAAATGTGGAATCATTAATAGAAATTTCCCACCTTTCCTAGTAGAGAGGCCTTATACCAGATCCTTATTTCTTATCTACAAATGGTCTCGATGGGTATAGGTATTTACAACATCCTAGTTGTATGACATAATTATACCTATCCCAATATACAATTAATATGATGTTAAACTACAAAAATAATCCATCATCACATGATTTAAAACTATAGCCTTACCCTATGTGGTGAACATAGGATTCCCCTTGTATAACTGACATGGTATGACCCCACACCTTCTACCTTGGGTGAAGAATGAAGGATGCCCCATGTATGATCATCATGGGATAACACCACCCTTCCCCACCATGGTATTATCCACCTCCTTCGAGTATCTCACATGCGTAATCCCCACACCATCCTTCCCCACTATGGGATAATACTCATGCTTTTGAAAGATCAAATGCATAAGCCCCTCACCATCTCTCATTGATGATACTTCCATGACACAATCATCCTTACCACACAAAATTAAACTACAAGGACTTATCTCATCACACAACCCTAAATAATGGAATCGAACTACATGGGGTTTGGTCTTTTTCTACCAAAAGGGTATATAGGACACCTCTATAAGATTCAATATTAAAATATTGTTATTACCATGAAAGTTTCATGTCTTCCCCCTAGAAAGTAAAAACTCTATTGTGTGAATATATTCCCCATGGAAACACACTAAATCCCACCTACCTCTCCATAGTGTTAACATATTTCATATAGGAACACACTGAAACCCACCCAATTGTCTGTAGTGTGATCATATTCCCCAAGGGAACACACTAAAATTCACCTACCTATATTCAAAAGACTTAAAACTTGTGTTCCACCCAAAATATATACCCCATGAAATAAACATGAGATGCTTAGGGTAAAAAGTCTTAGATCCCTTATTCCCCTGGTGTCGACTACCCCTTGGCCAACATAGGATGCCTTAGGTTCCATTCCTAAGAAGCCTCACCCATAAGATCCCCTCAACCTTAAAAGGGGAGGAATTTAAAAAAATCACAACATGATCAAAATCCATAAATGCTCAGATATACCCTACATTACCATCTTCTTTAACCATAGGTTACCGTTCTATTGAGATATAAGAAGCATAATTAACTGGATTTCACCTCAAGATGTCATTTGGAATGAATTTCAAAAACATGAATTAAATATTTGAGGGGGACTCGAACTAGGTGACAATATCTAAGGAGGAATCCATGGAGGGAAGAACCAAAATCCCATCATCTCAGTTCAATCGATGAGCTAACATAACCAACCATGTTGGAAGAGGCCACCCACCTTTGAAAAGCAGGAATGTGGGGAAAGAACAAAACAATGCACAACCCCGATGAGAAAGCATCAGAAACAAAAATAGTGAACCCAATGTGAAATTATCCTTTAATAGTGAGTAGTTCAGTAATGATGGGAACTATTAGATTTAAAAATAACCTGATCTAGATATCCAACACCATGACCCCACCAAATAGATAGTGGGTTTGGGGTGAAACTCCACTCCTACAATTAGGGGAAAATGAAGGTCGCTGGGAATCCCCTATAAGAGGCATCATTAATGTGGACCTTACCTAGAACTTGGAGAAGGATTATTGGTGTTGGGAACATTGGGAATCACCTTCATGATGTGTTTACTAATGGATTACTCCATATACTTCCACATGACCCCAACCATAATAAACATATGACAACCCTCTACCAACATGCATGGGGATAACAGACTAATAGTGTGGAAATCTCACACCATAATGCTACCACTGTGAGGGCCACCTCCTTCAAGGTTACAAGGAACCCAAACCTCATATCATCCTCCAAGTTCATCCAGAGGAGGGTAATAAAATCCCTTGTTCACCGATATGAACAAGAAGGGGTAATCCCTACCAGGGATATGGAATTCCAGAATCTCAAAGCATAAACACCTTATAACTGCCCCAACCCACTCTTCCAGACTAAGTGCTAGAAAATTCTATGTAATTTTTTTTATAAACAATAAATGAATAATTACACAACATATTACAAAAATGAAGACCTTTTACCAGTCTAGGTTTTGAAGTATTAAAAAATACCTTACATTTATAAGAGTTTAATAGAAATTAAACAGATTCCTAATACACTTCCACACGCTAACTCCAAAAACGAAGCAGTCTGAAATTAAAATTCTAAGATACCTATGAAAAATTATTTTAAAACAAAGGGTGAGCATTTAACTTCCCAGTAAAGAGTTTTTAAATTATTGAGATACTTATTAAAATATATTTCTTTGAAAATAATATTTGAGAAATTCTTTCAAAATTTATTTAGATAATATCATAAAAGTATATTTCAATGTACCTTTTGAAAACTTAATTGAAATTACTTAGGCTTTAAAATAATATACCACATTTGAAATTACTTACATAAAAAAAATTAATTTAAAATTAATCCAATGATTTTTCTAAAAAAACTACACAATATTTTGAACACAAAAACATTGTGTCCACGTGAAACATTGAATGATATCTTGGGACTACCCACTTATCGAGGGATTGGGTTCAATCCC
The DNA here is from genome assembly GCA_963277665.1 of Viscum album. Classification (NCBI taxonomy): domain Eukaryota; kingdom Viridiplantae; phylum Streptophyta; class Magnoliopsida; order Santalales; family Viscaceae; genus Viscum; species Viscum album. The sequence continues at coordinate 2,000,624,249 of OY728151.1, forward strand.
CAATTACTTACCATATTTACAATGTTCAGGTGCCAGATTTTATGAAAATCATTTTTTTGTTTGCTTTACGTACATATATATTTTTTTCATCGGGTTTTTTACATTATAAATTTGAAAAATAAATTAATATACATACATACATACATATATATGTATATATACATATACTTTAACAGGAACACATCTTCTAGATTTGAAACAATCAAATCTCATGTCGACTTTTCTTTGCATGATATGAGTAATTTTCATCCATGTTTTCCATTAATGTAAACACTCTTTAATAATAATTTCCGTAGTAGTACATTTTATTCATAAAGAATTCATACATATTAATAATAAATACCAGTGCATGATTAACATGTCATGAATTAAGATGATGTACATATCTTATAATCAAAATTCATGAATGAAAATTTAACATAATGTATTTTATTGTATAAAACTCACTTTAAATCATAAAACATAATTTTAGACCCATATTAATGTTCATAACTTATATTTTGAAAATAAAATAACAAAATTAATACCATAATATAATTTGAATCATCAAGACCCAATATATTTTTTGTTACAAATTTTAAAATCAATACCATAATATAATTTTTCAAACAATAAATGTTTGAAACTGATACGTTTCTCTTAAAATATACTCAAATCTATTTACGATAATGAAAACATAAAATAAATATATACTAAATCAAATAAAAAATTTGAAATCAAAACTAATTTCCGTTAAATATTTATAATTTGGGAAAAAATAAATTGAAAAAATAAATATAAAGATCCCTTAATAATTTTTAATCAAAGAATCATTCACTTTCTGCACAGTAAAAATGTAGTGCCTTGAACTAGATACGTAACACCTCAAATAGGCGTACGGTATTTCAAAAGTAGGAAAAGGTGGTGTGTTAAATTTTATGATAGAATCCCTCTATATTTATAATCATAAATGAAAAATATAGATATAATATTTATATATATAATGTTTTCAAGTTGGGCTGTTAATACTGTCAGATGTTGACATGAAGAAAATGATGCAATTAGATAAATAATTTGCAGAATCATTATGGATAAATGAAACAGATAGGTGAAGGATTTTATTTCTTCATATTTTTTGGTTCTATAGTGATGCTTGTTAAGAAAGATAATACAAGATGTTAGATTAGAAGCAAATTGGTTTTGATTTGAATTAATTTTAAAAATTTGTCATGACGATTTTAGATTTAAATCCGAAATTGTTAACAAAAGGATATATATATACATTGAACATACTATCGGCCCATAGATAATAGAAAATAGATGAAATCAAAGAGTAGATGTATATATAACTAATTTGAAAATGAATGAAGATAAGTTCTAGAGACAAGAAAAACTAGTAGACTTGATAGAATATGCAAGTTGAAGAAATCGACAATTCATAGAGTTAATACACTGAGAAAAAAATAACTGACAAGATCTGGGATAAGATTTGAAACCTAGAAATTAAATGTGTGAAAGCTACTTGTAAACCGAGATAGTGTGAGGTTATATACTAGCGTGAAGTTCATTTTCCCAAAAATTTCGTTCGGATCCTCTACACATCGTAGATCTGGACTCGGCCCCCTTATTTGTCTTTGACCTTTCATCCAAAGAAAACAACCCTAAACCATGATATAGATCAGGTGTAATTGGACCCTAACCGTGATTTAAACATGGTGCTCGAAAACCTTCCTCAATATCGATTCTAGATCTAGACTCCCTCGATCAGCTTCAACCAAGATCTGCGCTCGACATCCCTTCCTCGCTCAGCCTGACATCTTCCTTGTACTGGAAATATATCAGGTAGTCAAATCCTCCCACTCGTGCTTGACTTCTTTGGCTCTTGGCCATCACTCGATGAAACCCTCGTGACACCTTTCATCCTCACGAAACTCTAAAAACTGAAAATCAATTCAGTTTTCATTTTCATTTTTTTAATTTCTCATGTTTTAATATATATATATATATATATCGTTTCATTTTATTTTAAAATATTAATAATATGATAATTAGAACTTTTAAAATATCATAATAAAATTAATTACATTGATTATATAATTTAAAAGAATACTCATAATACTCATATATTTATAATTATATTATGTTTCATAATGTTGAATTTATTTCAAATTATAAATTATTTATTTTAGTTTTTTTAAAAGAAAAATATTATGATAAAATTTTAGTAATAATTCATTAAAATATGATTATTTTATTTAATACACATAATACATAATTTTAATAATTTAGTATCATATAATTATAAAATTCTTTATTGATATGAAATATATCTCTTTTAAAATATAGAAATTTTATAAATTTTTTCATTGAAAATAAATTTTATAATTAAAATTATTTTATCAAATAAATGAATACTAAAATATTCTTTCAAACTATAACGCCCTGAACCCAGTTACCCAGAGTCGGTGCATTATTTTAATACATTGGCATGATTACAAGGAATCAAAACAAAATGATACATAGGTATATTATTATTCTCGTATCATATAATATCTTATATATGTTACTTAAGTTCATTAACACCATCTTTTATACGTTCCATGTATGGTATGAACGAGTCATATCACTTTGAGGGGGTGGTAGTCTGCACTTCCTCAAATGAAATTATCGTATATATACACAACATAAAAAAATGGTATGATATAAAATGGAATTACAGAAGATTATATATATAATAAATATCATTAATATCTTATTTAATTACATTTCCATAATAATGGCCTCCATGAGAGGTGGTAAGAGATAATTGAACAATCATCATTTCGTGAGGCATTTGGTTTCCATCCACAGAAACATTATGTTCTTCACCCATTAGATGGAGGTGTGTGCAAGTGTAGTTCGAATATTTCTCATAAAAATATCCTAGTATATTTAGGATACTATTGTTTTTACAAAAGAAAATAATAAGAAGAGTTTTGGGTTTGGAGAGGTAAAATAAAAGAAAGGAATCTAAGAGAAATCGTTACCTTTAATTTGGGTAACTCCCTTTGGTTTGAAACAAAAAAGGACTCTTGGAGTTCCTTATCCATAAGTTAAGGCTTCTAGGAGGAGGATAGGGATTAGTGGATCTTAATTGGGTAGAGTTTGGATGATCCAAAAGGCTTGAGAGGTGTGAGGAATTGGTTAGAAGTGGTGTCCTTTTATAAGGGGGAGGAGGGGCTCTTTAGGAAAAACTTAAAGTATTAATTTATAATAAATTCATATTCGATTTATAATGGCTCCAAAGTGGATTATTAAAAGTATAAGGTGGGGATGGGTCTAAATCCTTTCATCCAATAGATTTTAGACAGGTTTGTGTCTCTATATTAACCTTATTATTTATATTTAACTCTTAGTTAAATAGTTTGACATTTACCATGTCACTTTGTATTTTTATATTATATAGTTAATAAACTTACTATATAATTACAAGATACCCCCAAGTGTTCCATTAATGATAAAACTATCATGATATAATTCCTTTTTCCGAACCTTAGATTTTTAGGAATATAATATCAATTAAAAATATAATTTTTTTAAAAAACTCATTTATGTCAATTTTGAAACTATTTAATAATTGATTTTTGTTAAAGTCTTAAAAACTTTATTAATTAGAAAAAAATTCATTTAAGCACTCCTAACATGTCATATAAACTAATAAAATTCGTTTAATTCATTAAAAGTCTCAAATTATATTTATTTTGGTATTTATAATATCAATTAGTTTAATATTTCATTAATAACGTAATTACTACATCATCATTATGTCATAAATAACTTAAATTATTTTATGTCTAAAAATTATAAAAAAATACCATGATGTATTAAATCTTTTTATATTTCCAATGAATATTTATAGTAGAAAATATAACTTATATAATCCCATGTAAAGAGTAATTTACTAAAAGATATTTGTTTGTGTCATTTTTGTCTTTACTTTAAATTAATTAATCTAAAGAGTCATTATCATTATCAAGTGGCTCCATGGGGTCCCAAAATCTACCCAAGGATGCCCATGGTCGGAAATGACTCATACAATAAGATTAAGACAAGTGTTAAGGTAATTTTGTATTATTATAATATACTTTTTATCTTGAATAACCCTATTTACCTTTAACCGTAGTAAATAAAAGTCAAAAGTTACTATTCACCAAAAATTATTTTTATCTTATTGAACCACATTTTACTCCTTGATATTAACCGTGTCTCTCGGATTTTCTAAATTCCACTCACATAAATGGTAAAATTATGTTTTATGTGAATTTGCAAATTCTCCTAGGAGGTGGGTAAAAGACGGCGAAAAGTTCAATAAAATTTTTATATATCTAAAATTATTTTAAACTGACTCCGATGAATTACATTAAACTTATATAGGCAGTATATATATATTTTGACATAAAATAAATTTAAATAAAATAAATAATTATTTAAATAAAAATTTGGTTTTAAACTATAACTTAGTGTTTTTCACTATTCATCAAAAATTAAAAGTATTCCGAAAAATACCAAAAATTTACCCGAAGCAAATTTTGATATTCTGAATTCAATAATGAAGTCTATTTTACCAAATTCAAAACATATAAGTATCATTTATTAATTTAAAATTAATTCCCGCTATTAAAACCAAAAGGAGTATTTTTAAGAAATAATAACTATCAAAAGTTTGACACTTGTTTAAGTCCAATTTCAAAGTGAAATTACTTACAATGAACATAATTTGATTAAATGGTAAAAATATAATCTATTTATACTTTCATACCATTAAAATGTATAATTTATCAATATTAATTATTTTAATTAAAAAAGTTGTTTTAAGTTAAAATATAGTATTTTCACTATGCACCCAAATATGAAAGTTATCAGAAAAACCTCAAAACTTTATTAAAACTAAATTATTATATCCCTATTATAAATAAGAAGTTTATTTTGTCAAATTGAATATATAAAAGTTTCAAATATTGGATTTAAAAAGGCTTTTCCATTAAAAGGCGGTAAAATTGCAGTTTTTGAAAAATACTTCTTTTATCTGAAAAAATGTATTTGTTCTTACATTATGTATAAGAAACTCCTAATATGGATTCTAAAATTATAAGGATTATATAAAGTTCAAAATTCAGTTAATAATATTCATAATAGCTTTTGAACGACTTGTTTGGTAATTCATGGTGCACTAGAACTTGATGTTGCGTGTAGTGAAAGTTATTGAATTACTTTGAAGAAATAACGTACTATGAAATCTTGGGGTGTTACATTATTCCCTCTTTCAATAAATTGCGTCCTCACAATTTGAAATTATTTTTCGAAAATAAAAGTTTGAAAATAGAAAATACCTTTGGGAAAACCCACATCGGAAATTAAGTTAATAAAATTTAGTCTTAATAAGAGGAAAAGGGAAATGAAAGGGTCGCCACCAAATTATGATCTAGATTAGGAGAACATTGGTGGAAATTAGAGACATATAATTGGAGGAAAAACGTAAATATTTATAGGTAGTGATTGAGGTCATCAATCCCAAACAAGTGTAAAATTGAGGGCCTTAAATTCATCAATATATGATGATTCAAAATACCATCGGTTCAACAAAACATATGGTATTAGGATAACACATTTTTTGTTTTAAGATCCCTTCCCAAAAGTATTATAATTAATTTCTTCATTGAATAATAGAAGAAGAAAAATATATACTTGACAAGTAGAGTCCCATCCTTTAACTAAGTTCTACCACAAACTCATATTTCACTCTAAAAGATAATAGAACTTAAAAATAATATTCTATTTATCCTATTCGTATAGGGTTAAAAAAATGAATTTATAATTCATCTAGAAGAACCATTAAAAAAATTACATTATTCAATCCAGGACATCACGTGGGTCAGTGGTAGGTGATACACCCTTTCCGCCCTTTGGTTGTGGTTTCAAGTCTCGCGACCTTGCCGGACGAGACGGGTTACTGCCCAACCTCCGGGTTGTCCTTTTTATGGAAATCAAAAAATAATCTTAAACTAGACTTATCCAAAATACTTCTGTCCAAACTCACAGTCCAAAATTTATAAGGTAGGTAAACACAATGAAGATCTTTTTTTTCCACGTAATAGCATGTTAACACCTTCATCATGTATTCTTTTAAAACACCGCAACATCCTAAAATACCATAAACCATTATTGATTACATTCATGATTCCTTCTTACTTATAGAATACTGGATATACTCCTTCTATCCAAAAATGTAGTAAACTCCAACAATGATGGAATATAAAAATCATTAATCAGTTTTAAGGTAGTCAAGAATATCCAATATAATTTATCCAAATCAATCTTTTATTATTCCAAAATCACTACCTCAGTATCAGAACCATATTATGGTTTATCTTTCTTTCAACCATATATTTTCCAAAAATTTAACCTGCTATTGAGTCACCTTTCTTTTTTCCACACAATCTCAAGTCCTTAATGAAATAGTACTGTAGTACAATCCTTATATACTACATAATTATTATAACCAGTATATTGTTGATACAACACTCAAATGACATAATTCTCTAATAACAACATAAGAACTCTAATAATTCCTCCTCATCTGTGGTAGTATCATAACTTGATTATTATCCAATATCATCATTTGGGGCATACTCTGATGATTTGGACACTGGTTCGCACAATATCCCAACTCCTTGCAGATGAAGCATTGTACATTTGAAACCTTTTTCTTACCCGTGCAGTTACGTACATGGTGTCCTTTTTCTCTACACTTATAACAAACTCCCATTCCTTTTATGAAAGTTCTAGGGTGTTTCTTCCCACAGTTATCACATATGGGAAAATTATTCTTTTCCCTCTTCCCTTTATCCATCTTTCTCTCTTCCATCATTTTCTTCTCTTTCTTCCCTTCAAAGCCATAGGACTCGGAGAATTCTTTACTTATCTTATTAACACATGATAATATTTCTTCATATGTTGAGAATACATGGGAGACTATTTCCCTTCTAAATGTTGGCTTAATACCGTTAAAGATATGATCCTTCTTACTCTTTGGATCATACGTATTCCTGGAGTTCACATTCCTTCTACTGAGCGCCATTTCTATAAAATAGCATAAACTAGGTCAGTTTATGAATTGCAATGAATAATTCCAAACATGTAAAATACCTAATGTAAATTGAACAGTTTATGGATATAATCCATAATCATAAAAATGTTTTCTTTGAGTAAGTATATACTCATAATCCCTTCATAATGGTTTGTAAAGAAAATGAGAATTATCCTAAGCATATACCCCGGGAGTGTCATAACCAAGAGTGCAGTAAGGCCCATTTTCGTGCACCAGTTCCCATTTGATTCTATCTCAAAGCGGTGTTTTTGGGTTTTACCCCTAGGTACATTTGTGCCAAAGCCGCCTTTATTTGCTCGTATCCAGATAGGGATGTATTGCTCAGAAAACTCACAAAATCTATACAATACCAAAATTCTAGGAAGTTATTTTATACTAATCCTCAATGACTAACTTAGGGCTATGTTCTCTAATCAGAGTTTATCTAAATCTAGTTTCCAAGGTTTGTACTAAACTTCCTCTGATACCAACTATAACGCCCCGGCCCCAGTTACCCAGAGTCGGTGTATTATTTTAATACATTGGCATGATTACAAGGAATCAAAACCAAATGATAAATAGGTATAATATTATTCCAGTATAATATAATATCTTATATATGTTACTTAAGTTCATTAACACCATCCTTTTTACGTTCCATGTATGGTATGAACGAGTCATATCACTTTGAGGGGGCGGTAGTCCACACTTCCTCAAATGAAATTATTGTATATATATACAACATGAAACGAATAATGGTATGATATAAAATGGAATTACAGAAGATTATATATATAATAAATATCATTAATATCATATTTAATTACAGTGCCATCCTAATGGCCTCCATTAGAGGTGGTAGGAGATAATTGAACAATCATCGTTTTGTGAGGTGTTTGGTTTCCATCCACAGAAACATTATGTTCTTCACCCATTAGATGGAGGTGTGTGTAAGTGTAGTTTGAATATTTCTCCTAAAAATATCCTACTATATTTAGGAAACTGTTTTTGTTACAAAATAAAAGAATAAGAAGAGTTTAGGGGTTGGAGAAGTAAAATAAAAGAAAAGAAGCTAAGAGAAATCATTACCTTTAATTTGGGTAACTCCCTTTGGTTTGAACCAAAAAGGACTATTGAAGTTCCTTATGACTAAGTTAAGGCTTCTAGGAGGAGGAGAGGGATGCAGAGATCTTAATTAGGCAGAGTTTGGATGATCCAAAAGGCTTGATAGGTATGAGGAATTGGTTAGAAGTGGTGTCCTTTTATAAGGGGGAGGATGGGATCTTCAGGAAAAACTTAAAGTATTAATTTATAATAAATTCATATTAGGTTTATAATGGCTCAAAAGTGGATTATTAAAAGTCTAAGGTGGGTATGGGTCAGAATCCTTTCATCCAATAGATTTTATACAGGTTTGTGTCTCTATATTAACCTTATCATTTATATTTAACTCTTAGTTAAATAGTTTGACATTTACCATGTCACTTTGTATTTTTATATTATATGGTTAATAAAATTACTATATACTTCCAAGATACCCCCAAGTGGTCCATTAATGATACACCTATCATGATATAAGTCCTTTGGCAGATCCTTATATTTTTAGGAATATAATATCAATTAATAATATAATATTTGTTTTAAAAACTCATTTATGTCAATTTTGACACTATTTAATAATTGATTTTTGTTAAAGTCTTAGAAACTTTATTAATTCGAAAAAAAATCATTTAAGAAATAATAACATGTCATATTAACTAATAAAATTCTTTTAATTCATTAAAAGTGTAAAATTATATTTATTTGGGTATTTATAATATCAATTATTTTAATATTTCATTAATAAGGTAATTACTTCATCATCATTATGTCATAAATAACTTAATTTATTTGATGTCTAAAAATTATAAAAAAATACCATGATGTAGGAAATATTTTTATCTTTCCAATTAATATTTATAGTAAAAAATATAACTTATATAATCCCATGTAAAGAGTAATTTACTAAAAGATATTTGTTTGTGTCATTTTTGTATTTACTTTAAATTAATTAATCTAAAGAGTCATTATCACTCTCAAGTGGCTCCATGAGGTCTAAAAATCTACCCAAGGATTCCCATGGTCGGCCATGACTCATACAAAAAGTTTAGAACAAGTGTTAAGGTAATTTATATTTGTTATAATATACTTTTTATCTTGAATTACCCTATTTACCTTTAACCGCGGTAAATAAAAGTCAAAAGTTACCATTCACCAGAAATTATTTTTATCTTATTGAACCAAATTTTACTCCTTGATATTAACCATGTATCTCAGATTTTCTAAATTCCACTCACAAAAGCGGTAAAATTAAGTTTTATGTGAATTTACAAATTCTCCTAGGAGGTGGGTAAAAGGCGGTGAAAAGTTCAATAAAATTTTTATATATCTAAAATTATTATAAACTGACTCAAATGAATTACATTGAACTTATATAGGTAGTACGTATCTATTTTTACATAAAATAAATTTAAATAAAATAAATAATTATTTAAATAAAAATTCGGTTTTAAACTATAACTTAGTGTTTTTCACTATTCATCAAGAATTAAATGTTTTTAGAAAAATAAAAAAAATTTACCCTAAGATAATTTTGATATTAAGAATTAAATAATGAAGTATATTTTACCAAATTCAAAACATAGAAGTTGCATTTATTAATTTGTAATTAATTCCCGCTATTAAAACCAAAAGACATATTTTTAAGAAATAATAACTATCAAAAGTTTGACACTTGTTTATGTCCAATTTCAAAGTGAAATTACTTACAATGACCATCATTGGATTAAATGGTAAAAATATAATCTATTTATACTGCCATACCATTAAAATGTATAATTTAACAATATAAATTATTTTGATTAAAAAAGTTGTGCTTAGTTAAAATATAGTATTTTTCACTATTCACCCAAATATGAAAGTTATCAGAAAAACTCCAAAACTTTATTGAAACTAAATTCTTATGTCCTGATTATAAAGAAGAAGTTTATTTTATCAAATTGAATATATAAAAGTTTCAAATGTTGGATTTTAAAAGGATTCTCCATTAAAAGGCAGTAAAATAGCATTTTTTGAAAAATACTTCTTTTATCTGAAAAAATGTATTTGTTCTTACATTATGTCTAAGAAACTGAAAATATGGACTCTAAAATTATAAGGATTATATAAAGTTCAAAATTCAGTTAATACTATTCATAATAGCTTTTGAACGGCTTGTTTGGTAATTCATGGTGCGCTAGAACTCGGTGTTGCGTGCAGTGAAAGTTATTGAATTTCTTTGAAGAAATAACGTACTATGAAATATTGGGGTGTTACACAAACAAACCAATATAATATTTTTTTTGTAGAATATTAATTTAATATTAGATTGAAAACTATACAGTTTTCATAATATTTATTTACAAATTTGACTTTATTATAATTACTAACATTGAATTAATAAAAATAATAAATAAATAAATAAATAAATCTTTTATTTCAAACTCAGGATGTTGCATTCCCCCCCTAAATGAATTGTGCCCTCTTAATTCTTTCTTCAGACTTAAGAAAATTATGAATTTCCATCTTCAGAATTAAGGAATTTCTATAGGGATTTAACTAGCTAAAGAAAAATGTAATGTGTAGATTTTGTTTTCCTCAAAAGACAACATCTAATCTATAAAGTTGTCTAAACCATTCCTCTGATACCAATTATAACAGGACAAACTCACTCTTCCAAACTGAGTGCTTGAAAATAGTGCGTAATTTTTTTATAAACTGTAAATGAATAATTACACAACATATTACACAAATGAGGACCTTTTACTGGTCTGGGTTCTGAAGGATTAGACAACACGTTACATTTACCAGAGTTGAGCAAGATGACTACTATATTTCCATGCACTAACTCCAAAATCGAATTAGTCTAAAATTGAACTTCTAAGATACCAATTAAAAATCATTTTAAAATAAAGGGTGGGCATTCAATTTCCCTGTAAGTAGTTTTGAAATTGTTGAGATACTTTTTAAAATATCTTTCATTGAAAATAATATCTAAGAAATTATTTCGAAATTTCTTTAGATAATATCATAAAAAAATTTTGAAGTACCTTTTGAAAAATTAATTAAAATTACTTAGGCTTTAAAATAATATACCAGATTTGAAATTACTTATGTACAAAAATCGTTTTAAAAGTAATCCATTGATGTTTCTGAAAAAACTATGCAAGATTTTAAAAACAAAAACATTATGGCCAATTGAAAAATTTAAAGATATATTCGGCCTACCCACTTATTGAGGGATTGAGTTCACTCCCCAATTCCCTACCATATTTACAACGTTAAGGTGCCATATTTTCTAAAAACAATTTTTAAGCCTGCTTTACATACATATACATTTTTTTCACCGGGTTTTGTACATTAAAAATTTGAAACAATTTTAATATATATATATATATACACACATATATACATTCACAGGAAAACATTTTCTAGATTCGTAATAATCAAATACCACATTGAATTGTCTTTGCATGATATTAGTAATTTTCATTCATATTTTCCATTAATGTAAATGTTCGTTAATAATCCTTTATACAATAGTACGTTTTATTCATACATCATTCATATATATTAATAATAAATACTAGTTCATGCTTGACATGTCACGAATTAAGATGATGGTCATATCTTATAATCGACATTCCTGAATGAAAATTTAACACGATGGATTTTATTGTTTGAAACTCACTATAAATCATAAAACATAACTTTAGACCCATATTAATGTTCATAACATATATTTTGAAAATAAAATTTCAAAATTAGAATCATGAAATACAAATGAATTTATTAGTAAAATTAATACTTGAAAATAGGAACTGAAAATACAATTTCAAATGAAATATTTTAAAATAAAATAAATAATCACTATTAAATTTGTCGAAATTATTAACTTATAATTATTTCCTTCATTATTATCCATTACGATAATAAAATTCTAGAGAAATATTTGCAAATAAAACATGAAATACAAATCATCAAGACCCAATATAAGTTTTGTTATAAAGTTTAAAATCAATACCATAATACAAATTTTCAAACAATAAATGTTTGAAACTGAGATGTTTCTCTTAAAATATACTCAAATCTATTTATGATAATGAAAACATAAAATAAATAAATACTAAATAAAATTAAATGTTTGAAATAAAAACTAATTTCCCTTACACAATTATAATTTTGGAAAAAATAAATAGGAAAAATAAATATAAATATCCCTTACTAATTTTTAATGGAAGAATCATTCACTCTCTATGCAGAAAACATGCAGTTCCTTGAACTAGACATGCAGCAAATCAAATAGGTGTGTGGTATTTCAAAAATAGGAGATAGAGGTGTGTTCATTTTTAGGATAGAATCCCTATCTATTTATAATCATAAATGAATTTTATAGATATAATATTTATATATACAATGTTTTCTAGTTGGATTGTTAATAGTATCAGATGTTGATATGAAGAAAATGATGCAATTAGATAAATAATTTTTAGAATCATTATGGACTGATGAAACAGACAGATGAAGGTTTTAATTTCTTCCAATTTATGGTTATGTGGTGATTCTTACTAAGAAAGATAATATAAGAAGTCAGATTTGGTTCGAGTTAGTTTTTATTTGAATTAATTTTAACGTTTTTCATGAAGATTTCAAATTTAAAGATGAAATTGTGGACAAAAGGATGTATATATACAATGAACATACTACTGACCTGTAGATGATAACAGATAGATGAAATCAAAGAACAAATGTGTACATCACTGATTTGAAAATGACTGAAGATAAGATCTAGAAACAAGTAAAACCAGTAGAATTGATAGAACACACAAGTTTAATAAATTAACAATTCATAGAGTTAATACACTAAGAAAAAAATAATCGACAAGATCTAGGATAATATTTGAAACCTAGAAATTAAAGGTGTGAAACTTTCTTGTAAATCAAGACAATGTGAGGAGATATCCATGCCTGAAGGTCATTTTCCCAAAATTTCATTCAGATCTTCTATGTATCATATATCTAGAGTCGGTATCCTTATTTGGCTTCGAACTCACGTTTGAATATGGAAACCCTAAATCGTGAAATAGATCGGGTGTAATCAGACCATAATCATGCTTCAAACACAGTGCTCAAAACCCTTCCTCGATCTCAATTTTAGATCTGGACTCCCTCGATCAGCTTTGACCAAGATCTGTGCTCGACATACCTTCCTCACTAAGCCTGATGTCTTCCTTGCACTAGAAATCCACCTAGTAGTCAAAGCCTCCCACCCATGCTTGACTTCTTTGGCTTTCTAACTTCACTCTATGAAACCCTCACGACGCCTTTCATCCTCACAAAACTCTAAAACCTAAAAACTCAATTCAATTTTCATTTTTTTAATTTATCATGTTTTAATATATATACATATATATACATATATATATACATATATATATACATATATATATATATATATAATTTCATTTTATTTTATAATATTAATAATATGAAAATCAATACTTTTAAAATATCATAATAAAACATACTACGTTGATTTTATAATTTAAAAGAATACTCATAATACTCATATATTTATAATTATATTATGTTTCATAATGTTGAATTGAAGTTAAATTATAAATTATTTCTTTTTGTTATTTTAATATAAAAATATTATTATAAAATTTTAGTAATAATTCATTAAAATATGTTTATTGAATTTAATACACATAATCCATAATTAGCATAATTTATTATCAAATAATTATAAAATTAATTATTGATATGAAATATATCTCTTTTAAAATATATAAATTTTTAGAAATTTATTCATTTAAAATATTTTTTTTAAAATTATTTTATAAAATAAATGAATACTAAAATATTCTTTCAACCAAATAAATACAATATTTTTTGTAGAATATTAATTTAAGATTAGATTGAAAACTAATCAATTTTCATAATATTTATTTACGAATTTGACTTTATTATAATTACTAACATTGAATTAATAAAAATACTAATAAAATAAATAAATAAATCTTTTATTTTAAACTTGGGATGTTACACACCTCGCCGAAACTGCTGCCCCAAGGTCTGTGCAAAGGGAAACCAACCCCATTTCTACTAAAAACCACTTTGGGAGTCTCTCTCTAGAGAATTCTGATATCTCAATCCCTTATTCTAGGGAGTTAGAGGATAATCTATTCTTACCCATTGTGGCCACTACTCAGGAGCTACCTAAGACGGCTCCCACCTAGCCGTGTTAGCACCAGCACTGCCCGGTTTCATAGGTCAATGAATGAGTTGATCTCATTCTTACTCTACTAGCCTTAGTTCATAACAACTAACATCAATGCCTAGGGAAGGCCCAAAATACTACCCAGTAGGAGGCCTCTTCTATGACTCCAGTGTCCCCTACCACTGCCAGTGTATCCCATAACATTACCACAAGTACTGATCTAGGATTCATCATTTTCTGTTTAGGATTGATACCTCAACCACCTCTTAGAATGTTTGGGTTTAACCTCCTAGTTGTTGGAACCACTAGAAACCATTATGTTCCATACCATGATGAATAATTTCACTGAATATGTCCTCCCGGTAGCACCACCAATAGGAACATAGGTCTTTTCTATTCCGAAGATATACCCTGCTCTAAAGTCCCACCATGAAATATGTCACAATGAAAATGGAAGAAACCTAAGTAACTACCAACAAATGGAACTTAGAGAAATATCATGCCATCAGAGGTAGAACCAAGAGAAACTACATGTTGCTATCAATCTCTCAAACACATAGACGATGGATGACTTAATGAAGGAGCCTTCACCCCTACCACCAGAGTTGGGGTAGAAGCCCATCAACTATGATTACAAATACCTAAATATGAGGTTTATAAAATTCACAAATTCCTTCCCAGGTACCTGCTGGTAGTAGATGTTTTGGCCTCTTTCCAAGGACTCACAGTGAAACCATCTCTACTATCATCAACTTACCTCCCCTTCACCCATATTGATGCCTTCAGAAAATGATGAACACCCCACTGAGACCCAAAGGAATATTTCTACTCTCGATTATGAGGAAGTTGTGATCACTTCATATTATATGGATATGATCTTGAAGTTGGACCCATATTCAAAAGAAATTACAAGGTTCAGGGGATGATTATCCAGCATGATGCCACACATACTAGAAAATTAGCAGCAAATCAGGTCTACACAAGTGCCACCACCAGTTTACTAGCTATTACTATTTGAGGTTTGGGACAATCAGAAGTAGGATTATCCTTTAATTAATTTTCAAGAGGAATTTTGGGTAATCCTAGCCATTGGTCAGCTATCTCACATGTTGGCCACCTGAAACCCTAATCTTTATCATCCAAAAGTCCATCACTAAAGTCTAGGTGGCGTGCCTTCACCAGAATATCTAGGTGATTCTCAACCACTATAATGATCATCAATTAAACTACTCAAGAAACCATGAACATCTTGATTCCATCCACAAACAATGTAATAGGGTTGGCATCGTAACACTCTCAGTAGATCAGCACCCAAGTACAAATGGATATCACTAAAATTTCTAGCAAACTTATATCAGGATCCTCACTACGATTCAACGAGTCATGGAAGAGGATTCTCAGCATTTCTAGATAAGAGGCTAGGGGTAGTACAAAAACCTATATTTCATCCCTATACCATGATAATATCAAGATCTCCAGTATGACACACCGAATGAAAACAATGGTTTTTCTATAACCACTACCATAGTTAATGTCATTACTATTGACCCTACCAAGGATGAGAGAAACAAGGATGTATACATAGGGCATGATAGGGGTAACCCATCTCAAGGAGAAACATAGTACCAGGAGAATCCCCAGATAAATGCCCATAATTTTTAGAAGACTGGTGTTGGGCCTTGGGAGTACCCCTAATGAGACATTACTGCCTTCCAATTGATATATCAAAAAAGGAAAGGGGCCTACTGACCACATTAGTCTATCTAATATCACTTTAGAAACTGATTTAGACTCAAGGATACCCTCTTTTCTCAAGGAGATTGAAGGCTATAAGAGGTTTAAGATTGAGCTTATCTCTGACCAAGGCTTAGGCTGTGAAAATGTAAAAAGGGACCCTATCTATCCTTCAGTTGGGAATCTATTACTTCTTGGTTAGGAACCTAGGTTTGAGCTAGGTGGTCCCACACATCCAATTTTGGCATAGGTCAATTGATACAGAAATTGACCAAGATATGATTTGCTTACTCTATCCGAGCAGTGCACCTATCTACCTTGAGATCAAGGCTATCCCACCTCATGGATCGAAGAGCCCTTTAGAGAAATGATGAGTACAAATACTCCCCAGGATGACATGATAATTGATATCACCACCCACCTTGAGGCTCTAGAAACAAGATAGGTGCTAGATCCTCCTGAAGGAAATCCGTATCCAGCATGGGTAGACTCGATGTGCCCACCACCAAAATTCCAAAATCCAAGCATCATACCATTCAATGAGATAGGTGATCCGCTGAAACATCTGGCCCTCTTTGCCTCATGGTGTGGCCCAATGTTAGGGACTCAAGAATATAATGAAGCTACTAAGATCCATTATTTCATGTTGTCTTTGGAAGGGCCCACATTTTTTTGGTAAAATAAGCCTCAATTGGACCTGTTTCTAGTTTGGATGATCTCCATAGACAGTTCCTCTACCTATTCATCTCCACTATGTGAAATACTAGCATCTATAACCTCTCCAAATGAAATCATAGGTTTGATGATTCATTTATTGATTTTATTTTCTGATGGGAGGGGCTCATGTTCTCCATTGATATGCCACTTTCTTAGGAACAAATACAAAAGATGTGTCTGGATAATTTCAAAGATGATTTGATCCTCACCCTCATCCCCATGAATTATCTAGATGGATTTTGAGAGTTCTCCAAAATGATCAATTTTAGGAAGAATCCTTTTTTTGGTCTAAGAAACACTCATCTCCATTACCCCTTACATCTCTCGTGCGATGGTATGAAAAAGCATAAACACTTACTATCATGCATGTAGAGGCTCGCAAGTAGGTTCACCTATATGCTCCTTTGCCAGATGAGCCTCACTAGGTGTAGCCTCACCAAGAACATTCTCTTCAATTGGAACCTCACCAAATGTAGCCTCACTGAGAAAACATTTCCCTGACCACTCATTAGGGTCAGACACCTAGGGTTACTTTAATCGAAATAAATATCATGACCTAATCCTTCAAGTATGACCAAGTCCCAGGATACTTCATCTATTCCCTAGAAAAGGCTATTTCAAAATTTTCTGAATGCAAGAGACCCCAAGGGGAAAACACACCAACCATTCCAATCACTTACCATACCAAAAAAAATATTTGGAAATACCATTAAAGAATTTTTTTTCTTAAAATATTTTCTCTAAGATAAAGTATACTGTGGTTTAGTTAAATTGGAAGATGCCCTGAAACATGTAGCACATGTCTCCATTGACCCTAATAGTGACAAGGAAGACTTTAGTGAGCGGAAAAGGGCACCCATCCATGGAACACAAAATTAAAATGACTTAATGGATCACAAAATATTTTATCATGCACATGGTATCATCCATAATTTCTTGAGAAGACCAGAACCTCCTATAGTTATTACATCTCCTCCAAATTCCACATCTGTATCTATATCATAGCTTTCCAAGTCTTAGAAGAGACAACATTGACAATTCAAGAGAAATTAGAGTCCCCCATCAGTGATGAAGCCAAACTTCACTCTTGGTGACATCATGTCTCCTGAATTATGAGATGCACCCAAAGTTCATATGATCCTAAAATATTCCACTGATGGAGAGTAGGAATACAACTCTGTGGAGGCCAACTATTAGGTGTTTCAACCTAAAAAAATGTGAAGGCAAGAACTTTAAACTAGGTGGTTCATGCTATTGAAACTAGGTAGCAAGTTTCAAATAGTGATCAACAAGTCCATCCCTCCCAATCTTCTTCACTGGGCATGATTATACAACCGACTATATTATTTAACTATGAGACTCAGTCATAACCACGCCGTGATAAGCCACATCTAGCCAGTGCCTGACCTTAGATTTCCAGTGGCCAAATATTAGGTGTTCATAACAATCTAGTTAACCAATTGTAGAGTATAGCTAGCACCAACTAGGCCCTAAAACCTCATACTATGATTCTTTCTATGATCCCTTCTAAAGAAAGACCCTCTTTAGGGAAAAAATTCCCCTCACATGAAAGTATGATGGGTTGAAGCACCTTGTTGGCATACTAAAGAGGCTCTCGATCCTTGAGGTGCTTTTCCTATCAAAGGAGTTGCGTGAGAACCTTATAAAAGACTTGAAAATACCCATTCAGTTCAAAACCAAGGTAGCTTCCATTAAGTCCTATTGCATAGAAAAGTCCAAATGAGAGGAGTGTTGGTCCATCATTTATTTTTTTGAAGAAGATGAGGGTACTACCATTCAAGGGTACATATGCCTACTGTATATCACTAGTCAGTTCAACAGTGTGGAAATATACCACTAACTAGTGGATATTGGCTCTAGGATCACTATTATCCCAACCTAACCACTCCACAAGTTGGGGCTCACGGAAGAGGATTTGATCTCCTATAACCAGAAAATTTAAGGATATATTAAGAATGAGCAGAAACCACATATAAATATTCATCTAAAGACCCAATTTTTTGGCCTGATAACTTGCACTAAATTTATATTTGTCTCATAGGATAAAAATTAAAATGACCTACTGGGATGGATTTGGCTCTATTTTCATGCATTGGTACCCTATTTGTATCACTAATGCCTAAAATACTCCCTCAATGACCAAGTTGGGGTTCTTGAGGGTGATGATTCTCCCTTTAAATCTTTTGAGTCCCATTATTTGAATGCCTGGTACTATAAAAGGGAAGGAAAACAGAACCAGATTGACGGGGTTGAGCATGTCATTACCCCCGATAATATGATATCTGCTGCAACTAATCCTTAGTCAGACTTGAAAGACATCTTCATTCTCTTTATCCATCAATTGTAACTCACCACATCAGATTTGGGAAGTTGTTTCATAATCCCCAAGAGGAAGGAGTGATCATAGATTACCTCGCACTCCTACAACGGGTAGGCCCGACCAGTGATGGGAGATCTTACCCCTATAAAATACTAATATGTTTTCCCTATGGACACTGATCTGTAGTATTTTTGCATGTTCCACAAATAATAACTAAATTTACAGAAGTCAACCCATAATCATTTATTTGAAATCAAGAATGAATCTCATGGTTGGGAATAGAGTGGGATTGTCCTTTCAGCCTTTATCACTAAAATCACCATAGAGAAAGAGTCCCATGTGGAAGACTCTTCCTCCATCACATAAAGATCCGATTATAGTGAACTAAACTTTTTACACATATATTTACTTGGTTTTAAGCATATTTATCCATGAAATACAAACCAAGGATCGAAAATTCTAATGTATTTAGAAGACTAGGTACATTGTTAGAAAACATGAAACTAGAATAAAACATATTTGTATTAATTTAGATAATGATCTATTAACTACCTTTGAGATCCTATAACCACATAGGATAACCTGGGGTAAACATAGACAAAAGGGATGAGCTAAAAAATCCAGTAAGGGAATAAACATGGGATTGAAGCATAACACATGAGTGAGAAAGCATAACACGATAACATAAATGGCATGACTCCTGAATATACATATGGAAGCATAAAATATATAACATGGAATCATATGATCATGGAAATGTAGAAAAGTGGTAAAAACATATATCATGACATAGACAAGATTCAAGGCTAACTTCCAAGACTATATCACATGGTGAACAAAGTACCATAATGTATTAAGTTTACTCTCTAATACCATACATAACAACTAATGAGACTAAAAAATTATCCAATTAATTGGATAAATATCAAGTAACACCCATTATAACATGTTAATGCATATGTGTTCCATATAAATAATCAAGCATAAGGAATAAATATAAGGGTTACCCATGGAATGAAATGGGTATTGTAATCATGTCACAAGGCATAACCAAAGGGTGTATAACAATGGTATCCATGAAAGAATGGATTTCAATAAATATTGTATATTAATAAATGAAATATAATAATATATAACTAATAATAAAGTCCAATATAATTGAAAACATTAAAAATAGTGGTTAGGTAACTTTAGAAATGTGTTACTTAAGCACGATTTTAAGGAAAAGAATAAAGAGTTTTTAAAGAGGATAAAAGCATAATTATTTCCATAAAACTAGAAATGAATTAAAATAGTTTTTAATGATAAATTTAGTGATTTTATAAAAATATTTAAGTATTAAAATATTATATAAAGTGTACTTTAAAATGGGTTATAAAAATTGAAGTTCCCTTTAATCAGGTTTTCTTATCGGGAAGAATTGAGAAGGGAACCTTAAAAAACATGTAATTCCCCATCAAATAAAGATGAATAGATTTATATAAATATGTGTGGTACATATAAACATAAAATAGGATAATTATATAATAATAAATAAGGAATAAATTTATGCCAATATAGATAAATTGTAACCCAAAAGAAATATGGAGGTTTGGAGAGATCCCTTACCTTATGGCTGAATGTGTTATGCACTTGCACTTAAATTACTGGATAAAAAATGAGATTAATTAATTAATCATAACCTTTTATATCTATATTTTATTTATTATAATTTTATTAAGTTCATTTATGACCATTTTTATGAGTTATATAGATCAGTTTTCTCATTCTGGGAGCATTTATTTCATAGTTTCATGATCGATTCATATGTGTATAATTATGGATATTCTTTTAAAATGGAAATAAAACTCTAGAATTGAAATTAAATGGTATTAATTCACTTAAATAAGTTTAAATGTTCCCATATATCATTTTTTTATAACATTAGGATGATTCATTTGATAAAATGCTAGTGATAAATGTTTAGTTTATTTTGGTGGTTTTTCCAACCATCACAGACAAGATTTTTTTATTTAATATTATGTTTATATATTAGTTAAATGACTTTAAATAAGTTATAAAATACCTATTAAAATATTATTTAACCAGAATAATAGTTTTATGACTATACTAAAATGTGGTAATGAAAAAAAAACTCTTTATCCACAGAGACGATTAGCTTCCATAATTTAGGAAATGGTTTCGTTTCTTTGAATATGAGGAGATAATAAAAGGGATGGATATAAGATATTACATTAGAAATATAAAATTACAGTATATACATGATAATTTATTTATTATTAATTTATTTATGAAGTATTTTATGAGAATTTAGAATAAGAAAAGAAATTAAGAGAGGTGGTTTTAGAAGGTTACCTCTTGAGCATCACCTCCATGAAGGAACGCTTAACGAACTTGGAATTGGTCTTTGGGTTATACCAGAAGAAATTGTATGTGGGTAGATTTTAGAGGATAGGGTTTATTATATATTTTAAAATCTTCAAATATTTTTAGGATAAATGGGGTGGTGAGGAGTGGTCTTTATACATGAGGAGGGGTGGCTTTAAGTGATTAAATAATGATTATTTTATATTTAAAGCCTGCCACATTTGTGTGTCATTAATATCAAAGAATTATATTGATAATTAATTTTTTTAAAGGATTGATAAGGTTTATAAACACATCAAACACCCATATAATGTATTAGTTTTTAGGTATTTTATGTCTTTACCTTTTAACTTTAACTCGCTACACTATTTAACATATACTGTGGTAACCTTTTTTATCACGATAATTTTTTTGATGTCCAAAAAATGAAATTAACCTTATTAAATAATTTTTAACTTCTGAATCCAAATATTCAAACCAATTTTCTTGATTCAATTTATATAATTTTTAAAAATCAATTCTTATTTGATACCCATATAGCTCATAAAAATAGTTTTTTAAAAAGGTTAAAATCAGGGTTTTCAAAAATATTAAGCATGAGTTTCTAAATGTAACATATTATGTATTATGTAATTAAATAAATAATTTCTTATAAATAATAAGGTTTAATAAAATTGAAAACATGATCATATAATAATTATTTCATAAGAGTTATGTAAAAATAGTATTTTCACTTTTTAACCCCAAAATCAACTTTTTTAGAAAATTCCCCAATAATTACTCAAAGCTAATTATGACATGATAGGTCCAAAAATGAATTTTATTTAATAAAAATAATTCTATAAATATGATAATTTATTCTTTTAAATAAATATTCTTATTTATTGAAATTTATAAATTTCATAGAAAAATAAACATTCTAATCGTTATAAAAATTAATTAGGACATAGTTAAAATATATTATCATGTAAAAAGTGTGTTGTTGGTTTCTATATGTGATATATGTGATTTATAATACCTTAAATAATTATAATAAGAGAAATTAAATTTATAAAATTACGGGTCATTATATTATTCCCCCCTTATGAAATTTCACCCCTGAAATATCATTTTACACACTAAAGTGAAAGTAGGTGACAATACATCTCATTTATCACTTAATCTAGTTCCCATGTCACCTCTTCATATTTTTGGTTCATTCATAGTACATTAACTAGGTGAGTGGTCTTATTGTGTATAAATTTATATATATGGTCTAAGATCTTCACTTGCTGCTCCTCATAAGAAAAATCATTATCTACCTGTACCAACTCTAAATTTATTAAATGTGGTGGATTTATTATATACTTACTCAGGAGGGATATATGGAATACATCATGAACTTGAGACATGGTTGGTGGATGTTCTATTTGATACACCACAACTCCAATGTGATAAAAAATCTCAAAGGGTCCGATGTACTTTGGGACTTAGCTTTCCATTCATCCCAAATCTCATGACTCTCTTTCATGGAGATATGTAGAGGAATACCTTATATCTAACCTCAAACTCTATTTCCTATAAATGATTATATACATTACTCTTCTATCAAATTTTGGAAGCCCTGATGTGATACTAAATGATCTTCACCTTTTCTACAGTTTCCTCAACCATTTCAGGTCCGATCAGCTTGCATTCATGAACTTCATCCTAGAATGTAGGTGTTCTACATATTTTCCCATAAAGGTATTTATATAGATCCATTTTTATACTTTATTGGAAAATATTATTTTTAGATAACTCGACAAAAGGTAGATGTTTTCCCCATCCTCCTTTGAAGTCCATCAAGCAGGCTCTCAACATATCTTCCAATGTATGAATAGTCTACTCAAACTGGACATCATTCTAGGGGTGATAAGTCATACTAAATTTCAGCTTAGTGTTTTGGGAATATTGGATAATTTTCCAAAAAATAGAGGTAAATCACAGATCCTAATCAAATACAATCAATAATGGTTCTCTATGAATCCTCACCACTTCCCCGATGTATATCTTTGAAATTTTATCAAGTGAGAAGTATTTGTAATATGATCTAAAAAAACCCATATATCATTATTTCCACTAGATGTATTCTAAATTACTATAAAAAATTCCATGGTGATATTTTTCAATTTCAATGCAAGTATGGGTAATGGTTGCATCATCTCCTTAGACTTTTTCATTTTAGCTTTCACTTAATAACATACCAGGAGCTTTGATGTATATTCTATGATCTCCTTGTTCATATTTCCCCAAAAATAGTGCTCCAGAAGATCTTAATAAATCTTTTTGATCACTGGGTATATGGAGAAGGTAGATCTATATTCATCATTTAAAATCTATATATTTATCTTAGTATTTTATGGTACATATAGTAATAACCCAAATATTATGACTCCTTCCTCATAGATTTTGAACTCTAAGTATTTTACATTTCTGATAGCTTCCAACTTCTTTTTAATCTCCACATCATATTTTTGTGCATTCTTTATCTTCTCTAAAATTGATGGTTTTGAAATCATTTGATAAAGGAATTATGATGTTCTTATGATGCACATGTCTATAATTTATAAGTATAGGAAGTTTTTATCCTTTTCAATTCTAATCACTGATAAAGTTACATAATCTTTTCTAATTAGAGAATTTTCCACTTTATTTACTTTACCAGGATGGTAGTGGATTGAGTAGTCATAATCCTTGATGATATATAACCATATTCTCTAGCATATATTAAGCTCCTTCTATGTGAATATATATTTGAGGTTCTTGTGATTAGTATATATCCCACACTTCTCCTTATAAATACAATGCCTCTATATTTTTAACACAAAAATCACATCCTCCAACTCTAGATCATGTGTGGGATTTTTTTCTCAATTACTTTTAGCTACCTTGATTCATAGGATATTACTTTATAATTTTTAATTATTACACATCCTAATCCTTTATTTGATGCACCACTGTATACCACAAAGGGTTCTCCACTTATGGGTAGTGTGAGTACTAGTATAGTGATAAGTCTCTTTTCAAATATTTAAAGTAGTATTATAATTTAGTAGAGCTTTACTCCCTTTTGATTTAGCTTTGTTAGTGGGTTTTACAATCATTTTAATTTCTTAAAAAATTACCAATAATGCCCAG
Organism: Viscum album; assembly: GCA_963277665.1. Taxonomy (NCBI): domain Eukaryota; kingdom Viridiplantae; phylum Streptophyta; class Magnoliopsida; order Santalales; family Viscaceae; genus Viscum; species Viscum album. The sequence goes on from OY728151.1 coordinate 2,000,648,972, forward strand.
TTAGACTAAGGAAACTAAAAATCTTCATTACAGATGCTATTCTAGGACAATCCTCAATTTCTTTTCTCTTATAAGGGTATATAGATATCCTATGATTGGTGATCACATGTCCTGAGAATGATACTTCCGCCATTCAGAACACACATTTACTATTTTTTTCATATAGTTTCTCCCTAAACAAAGTCTTTAGAATAGTATTAAAATGATTCTTATACTCCATTTTTCTCCTGGAGTATATCAGAATATCATATATAATGACTACCAAATTTTTTTTGTGGTGATCTATAAAGAATCTATTCATTAAGTCTATGAATATTGTTGGAGCATTAGTGAGTTCAAAGGGAATAACTATGAACTCATAGTATCCATACCTCATTAAAAAGATAGTATTGGAAATATATTCCTTCTTTACCTTTAATTTGTGATATCCATACCCAAATTTCCACCTTATATAGATACTTATCCCCATATAGTTGATTGAAAAATTCATCTATCCATTGAAGGGTATAATTTTTATTTATTGAGATTTTTTTGATCTCACGATAATCAATTCTTAGGAAAATTTATCCATACTTCTTCTTCAAACTCAATGTTTTCCATTCTATAATGTGTCTTTGATATAGGTAGAGATCTAGGTATAAGTTCAATTGAGAACATAACCTCTCAGTTATGGGGAAGATCAGACAATTATTTAGGGAAAACATTAGTGTAGTCCCTCACAATGGGAATTTCTTCAGGAATGATCCTATTATTTGTCTCAATAATTAAAGCTTGATATTCTTGATCATAAGACAATAATATCCACACTTGAGTTTATGATTATGAAAGATATTCATCCTCCACCTTACAATTTTAAATAATTATAGAATGCATCAGGATGTGAAGATTGATCTCCCTCTGCTGACAGTTGATGTTGTCTTTGTATAAAGATAACAAATCCATTCCCAATATAGCATAAAACTCCACCAAATGAAGTAAGAGGAGAGTTTATGGGATGTTTAGTCCACAAAAATAAACTGGAAAGGTTTTAAATACTTTAGATTCAATAATTTTCCCATTTTTCATTATCACAGATAATTAAACTTCCATATTTTGTGGTGGCATTTTAATAGTTCTACTAAACTTAAAAGATATAAAAGAATGTATAGAACCAGAATCAAATAGTACATTCCCTATTTTTAAATTAATAACTATAATACCTATTACCACATAATTTTCAGGATCCACTTTAATATTAGTGACAATATATTCCCTTACTTACTGCTTTAGGGGCTGTTGGCATAGATTGTCTTTGAAAAACCTTGGCTTAGGGAACTGACTTGCATAGTTCCCATGTTCCTTGCAGTTAAAGCACTACACAACAGGCATAGTGTTCATCTTAACCTTATTTTCCACTTCCTCATTAGTGGATTTATTCAGTTCACTTCCGTATTGATTAGCTTGGTTCCCCACTTTTCAACAATTGAAGCACCCTATGGTCCCATTATGTAATTTTATAAGATGATTCTTACCACACTTTTTTACAACTAGGATGCTGGGTTTTATTTCCTCCATGATATTTTTTTATTTTCCTTTTTGAAGAGAATTAAATCATACATTTCTTATCTTCAGTCCCATAAGACCACTGTGAATCACTGATATCTATATCAACATCAAGGGAAAAACTAAAAATATATTTATAATTATAAATCTTCTTAATTTCTAAGGATTTTAGTAGACTTGGTTTCATACCACTAAATAATCAGTCCACCTTAATTTAAATGTTGATAAAAATCCAAAATCATATTATGAAAGTCTTATAAAGTTTTCATCATATGCTCTGATAGACTTATATTCCTTTTGATTCAGACTAAGGAGCTCCCTCTCCATATTAAGATGAATAGTTTGGGGAAAATATTTATTGAAAAATATTTTCTTGTATTCTTCCCATTCCATGGAATCAATTTACTCCTTAGACTTTGTGATTTTGAACTGTTTCCACCACTGATCAACTTCCCTATCAAAACAATAGACCTCTATTACAAATTTCTCTTCTTATGAGCATTGAAGGACATAACATATTTTATTAATGGAGTTAATACATGGTTCTGCAATGTAGGGATAATAATATCCAATAAAGATAATAGGACTTTTTCATATAAATGATTTGACAACAACTTTCCCTTTATTAGTATAAGGAGGGTGTTCCACATGGTTCAAGTTATTATTAATAACTTGAGATATTTGAGTTAGTACTATCATGAAGTTCTAAGCTCCCATTCCCATCAGGTTTGGCATCTCATTAGGGAAACAATCGCATTGACTATCACCTTGATTATTGTCATGAGTTCTTCTATTTTCCACTATTAAATTCAAAAATAAAAGATAAAATTAGGGGGATTGAATACTTATCTAATGGGTATATACAAATTCAATTATTAACATATAAGGATAATCTTATAAATGAAAGTATATCCTAACTTATGATTTCATAAGTTTCAATCTAGGTTATCCTTTATGATAGAATTATCCATAGGGTTATTACTAATGTTTTTTAGTAATAATCCCCCAAAATAACTAGACCGACCTATGATACCAACAATAGTGACCCAAGATTTTTACACAAATTATTATATGGGTTTAGAAATATTTATCCATGAAATACAAACTAAGGATTGAAAAGTCTAGTGTCTTTGTGAGAATAGATAAATTATTAGAAAAAATGAAACTAGAATAAATATTCTTTTTATTAATCTCTAAAATGAGCTCATAACTCCCTTTGAGTTACTACAACTACATAGGATAACCTAGGGAAACCATAAATAAAATGGATGAGCTAAAAATCCCATTAAGGGAATAAACATGGGATTGAAGCATAACACATGAGTTAGAAGGCATAACATGATAAATTAAAAGTCATGAATCATGAATAAACATATGGAAGTATAGAATATAGAACATGGAATCATATGGTCATGGAATCATAGGAAAGTGGTAGTAACATAAAACATGACATAAACATGAGTTAGGGCTAACTTCCAAGACTATATCACATGATGGACAAACTACCATAATGGATTAGGTTTATTCCTTAATCACATACATAACATATAATGAGACTAAAACATTATCCAATGAATTAGATTGATATTTGGTTGCACCCATAATAACATGTTCATCCATATTTTTTCCATATAAAGAATCAAGTATAAGGAATAAACATAAGGGTTACCCATGGAATGAAATTGGTGTAGTACTCATGTTATAAGGAATAACCAAAGGGCGTATAATAATGGTATAAATGAAATAATGGATTTAAATAACTCTTGGATATTAATAAAAAAAATATAGGAATATATCATTAATAATTAAGTCCAAATTAAGTGAAAACATTGAAAAGAGTGGTTAGGTAACTTTAGAAATATTCCACTTAAGCGTAGTTTTAAGGAAAATAATAAAGTGTTTTAATGAGGATAAAGGCATAATTTTTTACATAAAACTAGAAATTAATTAAAATAGTTTTTCATGATAAATTGAGTGATTTTAGTAAAATATTATATGATTAAAATATTTTATGTAGTGTACATAAAAATGGGTAAGATAAAGAGAAGTTCCATTTAATTGGGTTTGCTTATCGATAGGAATTGAGAAGGGAACTTTATAAATCATGTAATTACCCATAAAATAAAGATGAATTGAGATACAAAAAATTGTTCTATATATACACACATAAAATAGGATAAGTATATAAGAATAATAACAGAATAAATTTTAGTAAGGAGAGAGAAAGTGTAAACCAATGGAAATATAGAGGGTTGGGGAGATCCCTTACCTTATGTCTAAATGTATTCTACACTTGAACTTAATATCCTAGATAATCAAATTATATTAATTAATTAATTAATTAAGAAAATTTTCCATATATATTTAATTTATTATAAATTTATTAATTTATTTATGATCATTTCTATGGGTTATAAAGATTAATTTTTTCATTTCGAACGCATTCATTTCATGGTTTCATGATCAGTTTATTTTTGTATAGTTATGGATGTTATTTTCAAATGGAAATAAAACTATAGAAGTTAAAATAAATGGTATTAGTGCACTTAAATAAGTATAAATGTCCCCAAACATCATTTTTTTATGATATGAGTTTGATTCATTTGATAAAACGTTACTGATAAATGTTTAGTTTATTTTGGCAGTTTTCCAACCACCATGAAAAAGTTTAATTTTATTTATAATTATGTCTATATATTAGTTAAAGAAAATTAAATAAGTAATAATACACCTATTAAAATATTATTTAACCATAATAATATTTTTATGGATATCCTTGAAGGTAGTAAATGAAAACAAACACTCATTATTCACGGAGATAGTTAACCACCATAATTTGGACAATGGTTTCATTTATTTGAATAAGAGGAGGTAATAAAAGGGATGGATATAGGATATTAATTTATAAACATAAAATTATAATATTACATGATATTGGATTTATTATTAATTTATTTATTAAGTAGGTGAGGAGAAGGTTGAAGAAGAAAAGAAATTAAGATAGGGGGTTTGAGAAAGTTACCTCTTGAATATCACCTCCTTGAAGGACCCCTTAAGGAAAATGGAATTGATTTTTGGGTGAGGAAAAAAGCACTTAAATATGTAGAGAGTGGGTATGATATGTTTTAGTAGAGAGTTTAATATATTAATGACATTTGAGGAGAAATCGGGTGGTGATGAGTGGTATTTATACTTGAGGAGGGGTGGATTTAAGTGATTAAATAATGATTATTTTATATTTAAAACCAACCACAATTGAGTGGAATTAATTAAAATGAATTATATTGATAAATAATATTTTAAAAGATGTTTAATTTCAATAAACACATCAAACACCATTTTAATGTTTTATTTTTTAGTTATTTTAATCCTTTACCTTTTAACTTTAACCCACAATAGTATTTAACTTATATTGCGGTAATGTTTTTACCACGATAATTATTTTATGACCAAAAAATTAAACTGAAATTATTAACTAATTTAGACCTTATGAATAAAAATATTCAATCCATTTTTCTTGACTCAATTTATAAAAGTGTTAAAAATCAATTCTAATGTGATACCCATATAACTCATAAAAACAATCTTGTAAAGGTTAAAATCATGTTTTTCAAAAATGTTAAGCATGTGTTTCTAAATGTAAAACCTTATGTATTATTTCATTAAATAAATAAATTTTTATCAATAATAATGGTTAATAAACTTGAAATCAGGATCATATAATAAGTATTTCATAATAATTATGTAAAAAAAGTATTTTATCTTTTTTACAAAAAATGATTTTATTAGAAAATTCTGAAAAAATACCCTAAGATAATTTTGACATGATGGGTGAAGAAATGAATTTTATTTCATAAAAATAATCATCTATATATTATAATTTAAACTATTAAATAAATATACTTATTTATTGAAATTTAGTAATTTTATAAAAAAATAAACATTCTGACATTTATAAAAATTAATTTTTACTTTTCTAAAATATATTATAGTGTAAAAAGTATTTTGTTGGTTTATCTAAGTGATATATATTATTTATAATACCTAAAATTATAATAAGAAGATAAATTCCATTGATAAAATTTAGGTTTGTTACACCAATGCTATCACCGGATCTACAGGCTCAGCGGTATTACTTCCTCCCATTGAACCTCATATATAAGATGATGAATAGAATTTGGAAGATTAACCTATTTAATTTGAAGAGGATATACCTACCACTATTGATGAGTTGACTCAGGTAATCCTTATAATTGAGGAAAATATGAGGTCAATATTGATAAACACAACCATGTTGCCATAGGAACAACAATAATGTGTGTCATTCCTAATGCAGCACCACAATGTGTTCTCCTGTAACTATGAAGAGATGTCAGGGCTCGATACCTAGGTTACCATTTCTCAATTTTTCCCCCATTGAGTCACCATAGGTTTAAACAAACTACCATAAAAATGAACCCCTCCCACGATACCATGGTCAAGGCTAAAGTTGACAAGATTATTAAGGCCAACTTCCTAATAGAGGTCCAATACCCTAGATAGATATCCAAAATTGTCCTAGTGTGGAAGAAGAACAAATATATTGAATTCTTTATAGACTTATGAGACCTCATCCTCCATTGTATGAAGGATGAATTTCCCCTTCCAATGAAAAAGATACTGATTGATTCTAAGTCTTGATTCTAGGACCTCTCCTTCATGGACATATACTTTGGGTATAATTAGATCTAGATGGCCCCAAAGGATGAGAAATAAACTACCTTTAGGGAACCATATGTAAATTTTTTCACCAGTTGATGCCTTTTGGTTTGAAGAATGTTGGATCTACTTACTAGTGGGAGATTCACCGTATCTTCAAACTGCTCCCAGGGACATTGGTGGAGTGCTATGTAAATGAATTGGTTAAATATCTCATGGTATAGGACCATATCAAAGATATTGAGAAAGTGTTCTGATTTCTCTATTCCCACCAATTTAAAATGAACCCTTTGACATGTGAATTAGGGGTTACCTCTAGAAAGTTTCTCAGATTTATTATCAAATATATAGGCATCGAGATCAATCCCGATAAAATCAAGTATATCAAAAAAATTAATCCTCTATAAAACCTTTGATACTTGAGAGGACTCAAAGTCCCATTATTATATATTCATTGGTTTGTTGCAAATATAGTTGGAAAGTTTAATCCCTTCTTGAAGATCATAAAGAAAGGTGATGCATTCCAGTGGTATGAGTACTGTTAGACCGCCTTTGAGGATATTAAGCAGTATCTGGTACAACCTCCAGTTCTGATACCACCCATCTCAGAAAATCCTATAGTCCTGTATGTGACTGCCCAATAATAGTCCCTCAACACCCTTCTAGATCGTAATATCAATAAGTTCAGTGAAAGAAACCTACATTATCTCTACCACATGATCCTCAACATGGATACCCAATACTCCCCCATCGAGAAGAGTTGTCTTGTATTGATATTCTCATTACAGAAGTTATAGAATTACCTGAAATAGAACAAGATATAGTTGGTGTCTCATGTTGACCTACTGAAGTACATCCTAAACAACCAATGCTAAAAGAGAAATTGGTGTGATGAGTGGTAATAATCCAGTAGTTTTAAATTAGGTTTTTCCTATAGAAAGTTATCAAGGGATAGGATCTGGAAAATTTCTTGGGTATGCATCCAAACCCTAAGGAATTTCCTTTAGATGTTGATTTCCCAGATGAATCCATTATCTTGGTAGATTAGGATTTACTATATTGGTAAATTCATTTAGTTGGTGCCTCCCGATGTCCAACCAGTATAAGGATCAATGGCCCCAAACTTAATAGGGTAGGCCTAGGAATCATCTTCATCACTATAGTATAGGCTATTATTCCATACTCATCCCTATTGTCAGAATTCTATACTAACAACGAGGTAGAGTATCAGTTTCTTTTTATTGGTCTTGAGATGGACCTCAAGATTTATGTCCCCTATTTACATGTGAAGGGAGAATTTTATTTGGTCGTTAAGAAAATAAAGGGTGACTACATCGTTATAAATAAGAACTTGTGTTCCCTCACTCAAACGAACTTGTTAGTGAATGGCCCAGTTCCCTTCCTAGTAAAAGGTGAACCATGTTCCTTGATCACAAAATGGATAATATGATGATTTGGAAGCATAGCTGCATCCCTTGTAGAACCCGAACAGGATGATTTGGTCATTCATGTGACACACCATAGGGTCATCACCACTGCCACTTTAGTTGATGGAAACCAGTAGGTATATACAGACACCACTGGTAATACTACACTAGAGCCTTCAAATTTCTCTATGGTCGAGGAAATTATGGATTGGATGACCCCATCATTGAGTATCTCTATCAGGATATTATCTCACTAGGTTGAGATGAGCATGAATGATCCCCCAACATGAAACACAGTTCTCACTTTAGAGTGTACCTAAACTTGAAAATACTCTCTATAAACATATATTTAATGAAATACTCCTCCACTGCATCCAATTTAGGAATATACCTCATGTCAAGAAATAGGATTATGCCAGATCATGTACATCCTATCAAGTATAATTGAATCCATCCTACCAAATTTGGAGGTTGGGTTACTTTAGGCCCACCATGGTCCAAGACTATATCGAGTTCACCAAGAGGGTCCATGCATTCCAGATTCATGTCAAATTTTTTAATTGACCATCAGATATTATCCACACTACCAAATACTCTTGGAACTTTTCAGTTTGGAGACTCAACATTCTGGGTCCCTACCAACCAGTGAATACTCGACAGAACAAGTTCGTTCTGACTGTAACAGACTACTTTTCAACGTGATTAGAAGTAGTTATCCTAAAAGATATTAAAACTCTAAATATGATTGAGTATGTGATTTCCTATATCATTCATTAGTTTAGGGTTCCTCACACTATTCTAACGAACAATGGAACTAACATCCAGGATTTTGAGATGAAGAAACTATATAAAAAATACAACATCCAGTTCAACCACACTTCTCACTATCATGCATGGGAAAATAAAGATACCGTGGAATTCAAAAAAACTATCTCTAACATTATGTAGAATATAGAGAGGAAAAACAAAAAGAGTTTGCCCAATAAACTCCCTAATTCCCTCTAGGACAATCGGGAAATGACTCAAAGTTCTACATAGGAAACCCCAAACTCACTAGTGTATGTAATGAAGGTAGTTTTACCAATAGTGGTTCAGTTTTCCATCACTTTGAATGGACTTTTATGACCATAAAAAGATATATAAATTAGAGGAAGTATATCAAGTTGAGTTGTAATCCCTCAAGTAAAACATGATCTAGGAATTACAAAACTTTAAGAGGAACCAAAAATAGATTTTAGAAGAATTCAATGAGAAGGATTGCCTCTGATCATTTCTTCAGGGTGACATAGTTTTGGATCTCAGAACACTGATGATGCCTGATAAAAAAACCACTAAATCTAGAACCCAAGTGTTAAGGATCTTAATTTATTCATATGGTATATTCCAGTGGTTCATACTCATTAATCACCATGGGTGGGGGGCACATCACACATCATAATAATTATAATTTCCTTAAGTAGTATTATGAATAAACCCCTTGGTCCAAACATTATAACCTTAAACTATTTGCAACCCCATGGTCTAAGCATTATGACCTTAAACGATATGAAACTCCCTAGTCCAAGCATTATAAAATTAAACTTTGTGTAACACTTTGGTCCAATCATTATGAACTTAAACTATTTATAACCCTTTGGTACAATAATTATGAACTTAAACTATTTGAAACCGTTTTGTCTAAGCATTAATACCTTAAAATATTTATAACCCCTTATTCTAATCTCCATGACCTTAAACTGCTAGTAGTCTTAGTCTGATCTGTATGACTATAAACTAAAAATCCTAATGTCCTCAACACATGATGTTAAACTATAGCCTTACCCTATGTGATGAAAATAGGATTCCTCAAATGATAAATGTGAGATGACCAAAACCAATGACTTCATCACATGAAGTTAAACCGTAGCCTTACCCTTTATGATGAACATAATATGCCTCACATGATAAATATGAGATGACCAAAACCAATTCCCTCAAAGCATTATATTAAATTGTATTCTTACCATATGTAAAAAAACATGGGATGCCTCATATAGTAAATATGATTTGATTCAATGTCCTCTCTAGAGAGGATTCCACTCTTTCGATATTGGTTTTGCACTGCTCCATGTCCTAGAACTAAGTATGGCTTGATTACCATGCATGAATGGAAACATAGGTATTCTTGGATCCAATATCTTGGTCCCAACCTTAACACTAACCTTTTTTGGTTTCTCCCCTAACCCAAGACCCATAACCTTTAACTACATCTAAATGGTTTTAATATTTATTTATCTGATGAAAAAAAATCCTTTCATCCTTCTTTACATCATGTTTTAAATCTTTTTCACCACCCAAACATCCTCGAGTCATCCACACCCATTCATCTCCAAGCATTATAACCTTAAAATATGTTCATATAGCCCCGATGGCTCCTTATTCACATAGTTTGATTCATCCCTAGAGTTTCAAAAAACCAATTCCCCCTTGTCTTTTTCATCACATCCTTACTTGAGAGGACTTCCCCTACCAGTATCAGTCTCCCACTACACTATATTCCACAATGACGTGTAATTTGATTCCCATTCTTATGGGATATATATTAATTCCTGGATTTCATATCCTGGTTCTATCCCCCATCATCAACTCATTGTAAGGATTATCCACCCTCAGCATTACCCATGAATTTTTTTCTTCGAATATTACATGATGATGGGTATCCTTTCCCCTCCTTCACGCCAGTTCATCACTCTTTCATGAAACAAAAACCTATTTAATAAATTAACCCCTATTTGGTCCAAGATCCATGACCTTAAACCAGTATCAACCATAGTCTGATCTGTATGAGTTTAAACTAAAAAGCCTAACATCCATGGAACATGATGTTAAACTATAGAAATACCCTATGTGATAAACATATGATGCCTCATATGGTAAATATGGGATGAAATATAAATCCTAACATCCTTAGTACACGACATTAAACTATAGCCTTACCCTATGTGATAAACATAGGATACCCCATATGGTAAATTTGGGACGAAAAAAAATCCAACTTACTCAGAAAAAAATGTAAAACTATAACCTTACACTATGTGATGAATATAAGATTCCTCAAATGATAAATTTGAGATGAAAAAACTAATTTCATCGACACATGGAGTTAACTATAGACCTACCTTATGTGATGAATATAGGATGCCTCATATGATAATTGGAAAATGACCAAAACTAATGTCCTTAGCACATGATGTTAAACTACAGCCTTACCCTACTATTTCATATATGTAGGATGCCTCATATGATAACTATGAGATGATATACCATCCTCACTAGAGAGGACGCCACCCTTTCGAAATTGGTCACCTACCAAGGCGTGTTCTAGAACTATATGTGACTTGATTCCCATTCCCATGGGATATATAGTGACACTTAGATCTTATATCTTAAGTCCATCCCCAATTCAACTTCTTCACATCGTACTCCTTATGATTCAGATCCTCATCATTATTACTAACTTGAATATCCCCCCTTAACGATAATAGTGTATGTCCACACTAAATCACCTGACATCTTGGGAATATTCCCTAAAGGATCCCTGGTGACAAATGATGGTTCCCATGTTTTAAATATGGTCAACGATGGATCCCATATTTGTTTTCCCCGCCCCCGACTAGTGTGGATGTGAAGTTTGTGTTTCTAACATAGTTAAAAAATAATCCCTTCCCATCGATCACCCCTTCCCCCATCTAGATATTAAAAGTCATGATTTACCTTCATTTCACCTTCACTTGTTCAAGTTATAAGTCAGGAACCCTGTGCACACATGTATGGTGACTATATAAGGTTTATACATGCATGAGTCCCATAAATAGAGCATCACATTTTTGGTCCAAACTCTATGACCTTAAAATATGAGTCAGGTCCAAGCATCATGACCTTATACTGTGTACAAGTTTTCTTAGAGATATTTTGTATAGAATTGAGTCGCCTTGGCTCTCAATTCACATCATGTTATCTCTCTTTTATTCCATGAACACTCCTTCGAGGCACATCCCCATGGTCTAAGAATTATGTCTTTAACTCTTTGAAACTCATGGTTCAAGTTATATGAATTTAAACTAACAACCTTGGTTTGGATTTCATGACCTCAAACGAACCTAGGCAAGAGGAACATATGTCTATTGGGTTGAAAAACCATAGGGAAAACATAATAAAAAGGTAGTCTCCCACCCACCAGGCCGCTCTCGCAACTTGAGAAAAATGAGGGTGTAAATAAAAAGCTAAAAAACTAGTGGGACCCACCATGGGACTAAAAAATAGTATATTATTGATAGACCCACCAATTCAATCAAAAATTATATTCAAATCATAGATCCCTTTTCTTCATGAGATCCCTTATGTGGTGCCACCCATTATGTTTCCTTCTCATGCATCCCACTACCTTGACTTGATGGGATTTATTTACATCAGTTCACATGTTTTAATCACATAATGATAAATTTTCTGACACATCATCATCACCACAAGATGAAAAATGATGTGTTTAACATCCTGTACACTAGAAATTAAATTTCACACCTTTTATCCTCATAACATGACAAAAAACTACAAAACATCTTAGGCTCTTGAGAATCCATTTTGTCCCTTTGGTTCCAGTAACCTACCACAATATTTGATTTATTTTATTTTTTATTGACATACAAGATGTTGCTTCCCCTTGAAGATGATTCTAGACTTCTATCAGAACGATATTCCCACTCGATGTGCTCATAACCACAATGGCGTAATCCTAAGAGTGTTAAACTCTGTTTGAAAATTATATAAGTTAATCCACAAGCTTTACACCTTACTTGGTTTGGATCCCCATCATATCCCATGTCTGAACATGACCCCCTAATGGAAATGGTGCCTGAAAAAACTATCCCACCTACCGTCCTGGACACATGATTCAGAAGAATTATGATGAAATTTGGACATGTCTCATGTTTCAAACATGGTTAGTGGTCAACCTTCATTTGTTTTTCCTCATTCTTGACAGATTGATAGTGGGACCCATATTTCAAACATGATCAGTAGTCATTATCTATTATATTGTTAATATTTTTTTTTAAATCCTAGTCTTATCGATTAATTTTCTTTGTCTCCATTTTTTAGGTAGAATTAAATACCCCTGGAATTAATCCATTTTTAAACTTATGCACAATGAGAAAGAAAGTAGGCTATGTAGAGAGTCCCTATCCAACCAAAGATTTCACAATCAGGATACTCCTAGTGGTTAATAAATAATTTTGACCCTAAGTGTTCAGACCCTATCCATCACTCTCATATAAATGATAAATCCTTTATATTTCTCTTTTTTCCCACACTGATCATGAATCATGTGGTCCTAGGGATTTATTGTTGGTTATATTATTAATATGACAATATATGTAGTAAAAATAAAAAATTAAATCATACATTAAGTTCAAACAAAAAAACTTCAAAAGTTTAGGGAAGGTCATCCATACACCATATCCTTCCTTCATTTCAAACTGAGATAAATTTACCTAAGACTCAACCCTAATTATTGAGCACTTTAGCTCATCCAGTCTCTATTGAGTAGCCTCCAAGGTTTGATCTCACTCAACCAGCATAACTACTTCCCCCTTGGTAGCAAGGAAAACCTCATAGTCAGTAATTTATTCTCAGTCATTCCCAGCTTGTCACTCAACTACTAGAGATTCCACCTCAGTGGCCCTAGCCTCAGCTACTACCAAATGATCCTGAAATTCACCAATTATCTCTTATTGAGAATTGACGAAGAATTCATATTCTAACACATGATCTTTTAGCTAATAAATATCCTCTTTATCCACCTAGAGTGCCTGAGTTCCCTTCATATTTATTATTATATCAGAAAACATCAAACTCCTACCACTCAACATATTCCCATTTGATGAGAAAATCTCGATTTGGTGCTTGGTGGTTGCTAGAGTCCACACCCCCAGTCCCATAATGACTAAACAATGATGAAGAGATCCTACTTGGTTTGGAAGATCATCCAGTGGAGTGAAAGTGATTAACTTTTGAACACTCCTTCACACCCTTTATTGGAATACCTAGTTTGCCTTGGCAACATTAGAGCTAAAATATTTAAATTCCTTGGGTGGTGTAGGATCATACTGAGGGAAGAAAGCTAAAACATCAGTGGAAGGATCATATGTAGGTATGTTCTCAGGTGTAATAAAACTTAAGTATAGGGGAATCTCATCGACATTTGATCCTTCACCCACAGTAAGATCCCCAACCACCTCCTATGGCACTTCAGAGGTATGCTGAAACATCACAACCTTCTCAACCATCTATGTTGGTGGCATGATCTTGACCACAAACATTGAGGCCTCGACTTCAGTAGCTACCTCCTACAGTACCTCTCTAGTTATACCAACTATCATATCCTTCTATACCACTTCTATTAAAGGAAAAACATCCTTAACCATATCTAATAGGATTTTAGCATCCCCCATCGCTACCTTGGATATAATATCCCTTGAATCAAGCATAAAAACTGGTGGATAACCCATAAACATGGTATAAACTGTCATTCAATGTATGGGTTTATCCAAGGATAACTTTTGAAATAAAAAAACAAAGAAAAATTTGAAAATGGGAGAATGATTATAATATTAGTGAGAATCAAACAAAAACTCAAAAAGGTTCACCAAGAGTCCCCCTAGTGACAAATTCCACTCGGTATCAGATATCCCAGCCATTGGGAGCTGCCCCACAGTTGTAAGTGATGTATCTATCCAAAAGAAAATAAAAGAGTCAATAGAGCTTCAAACATTTATCCTAAAACCTAAATTAAGAAAAAAGGGATTACTAGAAAATTATTGGGACTGTTGAGCCACCACCTCAGCCACATGTGCCACTTCAATAACAAATGGTTGGTTTCCTTTGACCACAATTTCAGAGAAGGCGACATTCCTACACCTTTTTGGGTTGGAGCTACTTTCTCATCCTCTCTTCAAGGTTTATCTTGAACCTCCCCATCCTCCTTGCTCACTGATCCCTAAACAAGTAAAAAAGGAGTTCAGTAGCAATGTAATAATTTTGGTAGTGGTCAATACATAAGGCAAAAAAACTCACCCGATTAATGATAGGACATCACTCCATATGGGATTATAGGTAGGTGTAACTTCCATAGGACTCCACCTCAACTGATCCTTCACCATATTTCATTCCAAAAGCTAATTGATGCATGGGAAGATTCATAAGATAAGGCATACCCAGTATCACCTTCACTTGATGAGTAAGTAGATGTGTGATGCCTTAAGAGTAGAATAAGTCTTCCATATACATAATGTATTGGACCACCTCAACCTGGGGAATATTGAATCCTACCCTTATATGGAATAGATCAGAAAGGTTTATCCACTCACTATTTAGAAACTACCATATCCCATGAAGAGAGGTGAGTTATCTATGGATACCCTAACTCTATTAAGAGTCAGGGAAGAAAACATCACTGGGGACATCTGTGTGGAATAATTGCTTCCTCGAGGCCTAGCCTTATGCACATAGAACTACTCTAGAAGGCTGACCTTCCTCCCAAGGCTGATTTCCCGATATTTGTGGGCCCATTTTTACTCTTCTCAATGTAACATCATCTTGTGAAAGACCAAGAATTTCTGAAGTTGTATCCATTTATATACTTGATGGTCCTCCTATACCTTCATGGAATACCCTACCCAATACTTTTCCCTGACCCCATAGTTGTGATACCCCTTCTTCCTCATATGACTGAGTCACTAGTCTCTGCAGCATGTCCCTGGGATATGTGCCCTCCTAGCTCGGTGTGTATTCATGGATGATACCATAAGTTGTAGTAGATGGAGGTAGTTAATTTCTCCCCTTTACATCTTCATTAATGAACATGTTCCATATCTTTTAAATAATATAGGGGTGGTTCTCATTCCATACCTCCATATACACCTTCAAGTTGATCCACTTGAGGCTTTAGAACTGTCATGAAAAATGTTGTGGGGTGTATTACTTGAAAATCACTTAGCAATCTACCATAGACATCAATACCCTAAAACAAAAGAGAAATAGGTATGATTACTTCTTGATAGTACCCATGAAATTATCAGTCATTGTTCCTGTGAGGAGGTGAAATGAATGGAAGATGATGTAGTCCACTAGACCGATCCTAGGATGAGATGCCGACTCCCGACAATGTTGAGGATCAATGGCTGGAAATTTTTATTTGGAGGAGAAATTGGGTTTGGGTATTAATATCCCCTAAGTGTGTGGATAAAAAAATGTACATGAAGTAGAAAGGACCAAACATGTGAAAGGGAGTCTTCCACTGGCTGATGTGGTGCAACACTTTGTACAACTACACTAGCACTAGGACTAAAAAGTTAATGTGCTATCCCATTTTCAGCATCACCTCCATGATAAGGGTGATCAACCTCACTATAGTAAACCTGGATTTTCATACATAGATATTACATATTTTTATTTTAATATTCTTTAAATTATGAAAAAACATTCCCGAGGACCATAATAGTTTAGTATCTTTGGAAACATGGAATATAATCTTCATAATTTGTGAAAGATATTCAATGTATCCCATAAATATTTTCCCCTTTAGTAATACTTCTTAAAAAACATTCTTCATAACCTGAGAAAATTAAACAGAATAAAGGGTGATCTCAAATACTCATTAAGGGTAAATAATGGAGATATGTAATCATAACCTGATCATAAGTGTATGATAACATTAACATAACATTTGAAAGCCATACCCTACATATCAAATATCATAATACCAAGTCATGACATAAATATTGGAAGTTAATAAGACACAAATCATAAGGGAATCAAAGAATATGATCCATGAGAGCATAAAATTGTCATAAGACATTGAATTGTGACATACACACAATCATATAAAATCATTTCCTTAGTAGTCAATGCTTATTTAAAAAACTTATAAGGTCACTCAATGGGTGGTTATTCCTCTAGGGTGGGACACACCATCATCCCCAGTGGAATCCATTTCCTTATATTGGAATAGGTTCACTACTTAAACCATCATAGTAGTCAAGGTTCACTCCCAAGACCATCATAGCAGACAAAGTACCTTACTGAACCGAGTTCACCCCCATTCCAGTCATTTCTATCTCATGATATATATATCTTTACCCAATTCATTGGGGGGAGTATAGGTCCCACCAATATTTGGTTATAATGTACCCACTTTCCTTGATTATAAAGTAACCACTATCACATAATGAAAATCATAAATATATGTTCCACAAGATCATAAAACATTCATAATATCATAAAACATGAAATTAAAAGTGTTTTATAAATATTTTATCATATCATAACTTGGGTAAAATAGATAGGTTTTATATTTATTTCATTATTTCATCATAATATAACCCGTGGAAAATAAATGAGTTTCATTAGAATTTTATCATAGTATAACCCGTGTAAGAGAGATAGGTTACATAAACATATTTTCATGTTAAAAAATTTCAAGTAATAATAAGAATGATATCATAGGTTCATATACCCAACAAAGAAAAATTTATATCTAATGATAACATATTAGATAGAGAATGATTTTGAAATATCACTTGGAACATTTCTTAAGGTAAATAAAATTTCCTTTAAAATAACTTTGTAAAACATAAAAATTTTTAAAAATAATTTTCTTTGAAAATAACATTCAAAACTTATAAAGAAAGATTTAAAAATAATTTAAAACATTTATTGATGAAAATATCATTTTTTCTTTAAAAAACACTTTTAAAAAAGATAAAAAAATTAAAATCATTTCCTTTAAAAGTCATTTATTTAAAATATAAAAGTTTCCAAAATATTAAGGAAAAAATTTTCTTTGAAAATAAATTTGAAAACTTTTAATGTAAGCTTTAAATCATTGAAAATTCATGATATTGGGAAATAATATTCAAACCTTGTATCTTAAAAAAATATTCTTTTCACATTTTTAATAAAAGAAAAACATGAATTGTTTGGAAAACATCATGAAGATTCATTTAATTTTTTTAATAGTAAAACATGGGAAAATGTTTTTAATAAATAATTTTTTTAATGTTAAAAATTGTATTTAAAACACTTTTAGAAAAAATAGTTTTGGAAGAAAATAGATTTCTGATTAAAGAGAGAAATAAAGTCATATTTTCTTAAAAACATTTTATCAATTATTTTAAGTACCAAAGAGTGTAAAAAATGGTATTATTACTTTAAAACATAATTAATAACCATATGATAATAAAATTCATGATTTTATGGAGATATGGATCATAATATTTCATCATTAGAAACATAATCATGAAGAATCCTAATAAACGATGAGACTATAACATGAAATCTTTACCACTTTGGTAACTTTGAATCATAAGAACCATGAAGTAATACCATAAAATTGAAATTAAAATATCAAGTTTATAAATAAATTTAGGATATTACATGAAAAAGGTGTAATATATACACCTCATGAAAGAGTATATGTGTATAACATAATGTATATCTCAAAGACAACAAATTGAGAGAAAAATCCCTTATCGATTTGGTAACTTTTAAATTGTAAACCCCATGAAAGAGAGATCCTAAAATGAATATGTAAATCAAAATAAATTTTATTATAAGTATCATAAAATAAATTCACGGGTAGTGTATACACAACATAAAGTAAATAGTTTGTGAATATAGATTATGTCTCACAGAAGTAAAAGTGAGACGAAAATACCCTGACGTAAGTCTTAAATTCCTTAGTAAAAATTAAAACCTATTGTATAATAAATATAAGTTTTTTATAAATATATTAAATAATCATAGATATGTATATAATACCCTATATTATTTACTTATGAAATTTTTATTTTTGGCTTATTTATAATTCCATGTTAATGTTATGTTTCAGTTAATCACCGCTTGGTTTTTCATATATGTTTTGATTTTTGATTTTTTATATTCTCAATTTTATAATGGTTTAATCATATATATAATTGAAACCATGATATAAATATCATATATATTCATTATATATGTATTTATTATAAAATATAGAGATATAAAATGAAGTACATCATTCATGGAGATGGTAAGTTGTATGTACGCATGAATGTTTTTTTTATTTTCTAGATGTATTAAAATAAAGAAAATTAAATGATATATTATAATTATATAATAATTTTTATGTTATATATATTAAATATGTTCATTAGACTCATCCTTATTACCTTATATGTAAATCACAGATGAATCACATCACTTTATGAGGCAATAGTCTGCCGTACCCATGAGTGGTGTTATCGTATTCCCAAAAAATTGAAAGCATGAAGGTATATGTGATATAATAATTTAATAAGCATAATAATATAATAAATAAAATATATAAATAATAAATCCATTATTATAACCATACTTGAGAGGTGTTAGTGGAAAAAAATGACGTTGGTTTGTGAGGCGGTAGTCTGCCGTACACATGAACGACGATTTTGTAACCCATTTTATGGAAGAGGAGATGATTTTAGGTAATTTACTTAACACAAATTTTTTTTAGTATATATAATATACTAATTTTTTTATATAACCATAGTATAATAATAATTTAATGAGGTGGAGGAATAAATAAAACAAAAATGATCATTGATGAACTTTACCTGTTCTTTAGGTATCCACATTCGGTTTTCACTAGAATCCTTAGTTGACTTTATATACAAAATAAGGATTCTAGGATGATCTTATGGAAGTTTGAAAGTGATTTGGATATTTATTGGATAAAAAAATGGTTTGAAGGTGTGAAGAAGGAGAAGTGGTGTCCTTTTATAAGTGGGGGAGAGATACACTTGGTATTTTTAAAATAATTGAGTGATCCCATTTTTTTCATATGTCACAAGGGTCCAAAATGGGACATTAAAAAATATTATAGGTGTAATGATCTAAATATGTACAGAAAATAGTTTCTATACAAGTTTATTGGTCATTTTATCCCTTATCATTTTAGTTGAATCCCTAGAAAATACTTTTTTATCTTAACTATGATAATTAATTTTTACTGCATTCACTATTCATTTTGGTCAAAAACTAATTTGACCATATTAGATAATAAAAATTATTCTTATTCCAAATATATAATCCATTTTTACAAATTCAAATTACATAAGTGAAAATTTTTTATTTAAAATTAATCCTTCAGACGTGATGAGAAAGCGAGTTTTTAAAGAGAAAATGTTCAAAAGTTTACAAAGTTTTTATATCTAAATTCAAAATGGAATTGATTAAAATGTCCTAAATTGGATTAATGGATTTATAATTGAAATAATTTTACTTTAAAACCAATTTTAAATATAATTCAAATTTATAAATAAATTAAACAAAAAGCAAGTTTTCAATTAAAATTCAGTTTTTGTTACTATTCATCACAAAATAAAAGTTTTTAGAAAAATTCCAAAAATTCACTATCAGATAATTTTGATATTAAAATTTTAAAAATTAAATTTATTATTTTAAATATATTTTATGAAATTGGTGAAAAATAATTTTAAAATAAGTGCATCAAAGGTGACAAAATTATTTTTTTATAAAGTACAGTTTTAAGCGTAAAATTGGATTTATTCTTATCTATTATCTAGAAAAAAAATAAGATGAATTATAAACATTTGATTGAATATATAATATATAAATTTCATTTAAATCATTAAAAAACTTTATTCCTTTAATTTATTGAGGTACAATGAGTGAATTTGAAAAAAAAAACAGTTTTTCAGAAAATGATTTCCTTTATTTTTAAAAAGGTTTTTATTTTCATTTCTAACTAATTTGTAACCCAATATTTTATCATATATATAGGTTTAAATCATATATTTTCATAATTTTTTTAATCCTACTCATAACTACCATCCCAATGGAAAGGTGATAACTATCATATAACAATATCTTAACAGCATGTCATGTTTTATTTAAAATCGACATTGCAGGTAATGAAAGATAAAATCAGTATTGTGTGTAACATATGAAAAAATTAGTGTTGAATTTAATGAAATATAAACTATATTTTAATTGAAATGAACTCCAAAATAATTGTTTGGTTTTACACAAAATATATTAAAGATCAAATCTATATAAAAATAAGCATTTTACAACATCTTGAGGTATTACATTATACCCCCATTAAAATGAATTTCACCCTGAAAATTCATCTCAATCATCAAAGTTTTAACATTTGAAAATTCCTTTATAGAAACCCACATTTTCTAAATGAATAATAAAAATTACTTTAAAAAGGTAAATTTTTAAACATAAAGGTTACCTAAAGTAATTCATAACTAGGATTCCATATAGAAGAACATAGGTCGGAAGTAAATATTTGGAAAAGGAATAAAAGAATAAATAATTATAGAGAGTGATAAAGATTAATGATCATAAGAAAGTGGGAGATCTAGATAATGTTAATGAACATGAATCTATAAAACAAATAGGTGTGAATAATTTCATTGATATCATCAAAAATGATGATAACATGAAAAAATTTCATTTCAAGATCCTTTTCCAAAAGTTGAAGAATTTTCATAATAAGATACACTTACTTAATTTAATTATATTTCATAAGCACAATCTTTCCATTTGATTGTGCCTTTATCAATTCCCACTTCATATATTAATCCATGAAATAAAGGTGAATTTTTTATGCCTGAAGTACTAACATATCATAATATCTATAGATATAATGATAAGTAATTCTATCAATATTTAATTATCATCACAAAAAAGGTTAGAACATGTTATCAAATATGCATAAATATTCATATGAAAAAAATATTAAATTAATCTATAAAACCTCATTAAAAGTTCAACATAAACCATTTCATAAATTATTAACAAAATGACACTTTAGAAATATTAAAATTGAAAAATTTAAAAATAAGGTCACTAAAATTACAAAATTAACTTATCATTAATCCCCAAAAAAACATGAAATATTTTTTAATTGTTACATAACGAACATGTTAATACCTTAATCATATATTATCTTAAAACTAGAATAACGATAGAACCTCAATGAAAACATTAATTATTTCTCATTCCTTGAATAACCACATATTATTTAATATATTTTATAGATCCAATAATGTTGTAAACTCCCTAAATGATAATATAAACCACTTTTTCAAAAAATAATTTATCAGTTCCAAGGTCATCAATTCTATCCAATTTACTTTATCCATATCAATCATCTCTTTATCCAAAATGAACACCATTTTCTCAAAATTAGGAACATATAAAGGGTTACCTTCCCATAATCAAAATATTACCTTTACACTAAATCACTCTTCTAGTCCATCAATATCATTAAACATATTATTTCAAATCCTTAATGAAAAACTTATACTAAATAGTAATTATATATTTCATGATACATATAATATAATCTTTTAATTCCAATGGATAAATACTTCATTCATCCCACTTCCTTCTCAAATCTTCAACTATGATTCATCATCTCATTGATTAATACCTCTTTCCTTTCATATGTCACTTTTAGGATCTTCCTTATAAGAAATATAATCATCACTCATACAACCTTGTTGATTCTCTTCAAGAGATTTCCCATTAGGAAATTAATTTCCATAATTCCCATACCTTCCATATTTAAATCATTCAACAGTTGATGATATCTTAGGGAGACCATTATTATCTTCCATTGTGTTAACCAAACTTTTCATTTTACTTTTGAAGTTACTTTCTTTGTGTCCCCTGTTTCCATAGTCAAAACATCTTCCCATTCCTCTAATAAATCCACTTGGTTGTTTCTTCAGACATTATCATCACATAGTAAACTTAATCTTCTTTCCTCCATGGTCTCCACTACCCGAACTCTCACTAAAATATTTCCTTATCTTCTTTGGTGAGTCTAAGAGTTGGTTAAGGTACATTTTTAATCATGTTTCATAAAAACTAATTAGGAATAGTCACAACAGCCTTCACTCAAGTCATCATACCATTTAGAAGCTCATTTTTCAAATTCAATTTTAACCCAATTCCTCTCAGTTCCCTCCATTGACTAAAACCAAAAATAATAGTGTGAGAAACAATAATAATTGTAGAAATCCACATAATCATGAAAAAAATTACTTAAAGGATGTATAAATCATGTCACCTTATTTTTAACTTATGACACCATAGGTTTATCCTAGGCCATTCATAGTCATAATATATTTAAATAATTCATGAGGGTTCATAAATAGTTTGTTAATTTCCAAAGAATATACCATAGGAGTGTTAAACTAGGTGTGTAACAAGTCCCACTTTCATGCACCAGGTGACCAATAAAGTCTAGATCAATGCACCATTTTCACTGTTATTACCCCTAGAAATCTATGTTCTAGAGCCACATCCACTTGTAGTATCCATACATGGATGTAATTGTTTGGAAACCACTTTCTCTACACTTTAACAAAAATATAGGACATTTTCCTATACTTTTAATCATCCTTAGACTTATCCTTAGATACATCCCTAGAAATATCCTTATAAATATCTATAGGGATCTTACTAAATTTGCACATCTGAGTTTCCAAAGGTTAACCAAAACTTTTATTTGACACCAAATATATAATACCAAGATTTTCATACATGGATATTACATATTTTTATATGAATATTCATTACATTATACAAACACACACCTAAGTACCATAATTTTTTACTGCCTTTGGAAATTTGGAACAAAATCTTCTTAATTTGTGAAAGATCTTAAATGTCTCCCATAAGGATCTTCCCCTTTTTTAATCCTACACAAAAACCATTCTTCATGACATGGTGAAATGAATAATAAAAAAGGGGGTTATTTCAAATTCTTAGTAAGGGAAAACAAGGGAGAAAAATAAGCCTAACATGAGTATAAGGGCTTGAGAATATGAACATAATATTTTAAAACAATACCCTGTATATCAAAGACCATAATTCTAAGTCATGGAATAAATATTGGTAGTTAATAAGACATGAATCATAAGGTAATAAAATAATATAAGCCATGAGAGTTTAACATTGGTATAAGACATAGAAATTTTACATAAAAATAAAAATATAAAATCATTTCCTTAGTAGTCAAGGCTCATTTCCAAAACTTATAAGGGAACTCTATGGGTGGCTATACATCTTGGGTGGGACACATAACCATCCCTAGTGGAATACCTTTCCTTATAGTGGAATTATATCACTCCCCAAACCATCATAGTGGTCAAGGTTCACTCCCAACACCATCATATCAGACAAAGTCCCTTACTGAAAAACGTTCACTCCCCATTTGAGTATTTTATTTCTCATTAGATATGAATATTTACCCAATGAACTGGAGAGACCTATAGGTCCCACCCATTTTTGGTTATAATTTAAATATCATACTTGGTTACAATGTAACCACCATCCTTGGTTATAATGTAACCACCATCCTTGGTTATAATGTAAACACTATCACATAATGAAATTCATACATAGGTGTGCCACAAGATCATAAAATATTCATAATATCTTAATCCATTCAATAAAATGGTTTTCATAAACATCTCATCATATCATAACCTTTGTAAAAGAGTAAGTATTCATAATCATTTAATTATTTCATCATAACAAAACCCATGGAAAAGAAACATGTTTCAAAAAAAATTTATAATGGTATGACCCATGGAATAGATATTGGATACATAAACCTATTTTCATGATAAAACATTCTAAGAAAGAATAAGAATGGTATCTTTGGTTAATATCCTCGTCAAAGAATAAGTTTCATCAAAGGGTATAATCTTAAATGGAAAATAGCTTTGAAAGATCACTTGTAACTTTTATCAAGGAAAATAACCATTATTTGAAAATCACTTTTTAAAATATAAAACATTTTCAAAATAATTTTCTTTGAAAATAACATTGAAAACTTATAAATTAATACTTAAAAATAATTGAAAATATTTATTGAGAAAAACATCCTTTCCACTTTGAAAAATAACTTTTATAAACATAAAACATTTTCAAAATCATTTCTATTAGAAATAATTTATTTAAAGTATAAAATTTCCCAAATATTAAGGGAAAAAATTTATTTGAAATGGAATTTAAAAAATTTTAAGGGAATATTGAAATAATTGATTTTTCATGATAGTGAGAAATAGTATTCATGTTGTGCATGTTAAAAACAAAGATTGTTTTCACATTTTCTGTAAAATCAAAACGAGAATTTTTTGGAAAATGAAATGAAGATTCCTTTTAATTTTTTTTGTAAAAAATCATACATGAGTAAAAATATATTTAAAAAATAATTTTTTTAATTTTAAAAACATTTTTAGAAACACTTTTTGAAAATTTGGTTTTGTAAGAAAACAGATTTCTCACTGAAGAAAGAAATAATGTTGAATTTTCTTAAAAAAAATTTCTAAATTATTTTAAGTACCAATGAATAATTTTTTTTAATATTTCTTGAAAATATTTTGAATAAAATTAGTATAAGAAAATTAATTATTGTATTGAGAGATGTTTCATAATATTTTATTATCAGAAACATAATCATAAACAATCCTGATAAATGATGAGATTGCAACATAATTTTTTTACCACTTTGGTAACTTTGAATCGTAAGCCCCATGAAGTAATAATATAAAATTAACTTAAAATATAATGAGTATAAATTAATTTATGATAATAAATTTCAAATGGTATTTATATACACATCATGAAATAGTATATGTGCATAATATAATGTACGTCTCAATGAAGGAAAATTGAGACTAAAATCCCTTACCGCTTTGGTAACTTTTGTACTATAAACCCCATGAAAGAGTGATCCTAAAATGGATATGTAAATCCAAATAATTTTTAGGATAATAATAATAAAATACATTAATGGGTAGTATATACACCACATAAGGATAATAGGTTTTGAATATGACATGTGTCTCATAGAAGTAAAAAGTGAGACAAAAATCCCTTATCTTAAGATTTAACTTCCTTCTCACACATTCAAACCTCCTATATAATAAATATAAGTTTATTATAAATCTATTAAATAAACACACACACACAAAGAGATATATATATATATATATCATATATGATTTACTTATCAACTTTTATTATCAGTTTATTAACAATTCCATATTAATGTTACTTTTCGGGTAATAACCACTTTTTTTTCATATATGTTTTTATTTTTTATTTTTGGTCTTATTAATTTGATCATGGTTTAGTCTTATCAAGAATGGTAACCATTATATAAATATCATATATATTCCTTATATATGTATTTATCATAATATATAAAATATAGATATAGAAAATGAGATACATTATTCATGGAGATGCTAGGCCGTACGAATGCATGAATGTTGTTTCCATTTTCTCAACATATTAAAATAAAGAAATATAAATGATATATTATCATTAAATATTAATTTTGATGTCATATATACCAAATATTTTCATTAAAAACATCCATAGTACCTTCTATGTAAATCGTGAATGAATCACATCGTTCCGTGAGGCGGTAGTCCACCGTACACATGAGCAATGTTATTGTATTAACAAAAAATGGAAATCATGAAGGTATGTGTGAAATAATTATTCAAAAATCATAATAATATCATAAATAAAATATATAAATAATAAATACATCATTATATCCAACCTTGATAGGTGGTAATAGGAAAAATAATGACATCGGTTCGTGAGGTGGTAGTCCTCCGTACACACGAACGATGATTTCATAACCCATTTGATGAAAGTGAAGATTGTTTTAGGTAATGAAATTAACATAAAAACATATAAGTATTTGGATGATATTTAATTTATTATGTCTTCATTTTATAATAATAATTAAAGGGTTTGGAAGAATAAATAAAAAAATAGTCATTGATGAAAGTTACCTCTTCTTTGGGTATCCTCCTTAGGTTTTCACTAAAAGCCTTCCTTGGTGTATTTATGTAAAAAATAAGGCTTATCGGATAATATTAAGAAATACAGAAAGTTATTTGTGTAGGTATTGAATGAAACAAATGGGTTTTAATGTGTGAATGAGAGATGAGAGGGGGTGGCTTTTATAAGTAGGGGAGATGACACACTTGACATTTTTGAAAAGAACTGAGTGCTACCACATTTTTCATATGCCACAAGGGTAAAAAATGGGCTAATATCAAACATTATAGGTTTAATGGTCTAAATATGTCCATAAAATAGTTTTTATATAAGTTTATATGTCATTTTAACCCTTTTCTTTTTAATTTAACCTCTAGTAAATCCATTTTTTCCCTTACTGCATAAATTACCTTTTTACTTCATTCACTATTCATTTTGGTCAAAAAATTAAGTTGAATTCATTAGATAATATAAATTATTATTATTATAAATATGGAATTAATTTTTCTAAATTAAAATCACAAAAGGGAATACTTTTAATTTAAAATTAATCTCACAGACATGATGAGAAAGCGATGTTTTAAAGAGAAAATGTTCAAACATTTACAAAGTTTATATATCTAAATTCAATATTAAATTAATTATAATGACCTAAATTAGATTAATGGATTTATAATTCAAATAATTTTACATTAAAACCAATTTAAAATATAATTTAAATTTATGAATAAATTAAATGGAAATATAGTATTGAATTAAAATTCAGTATTTTTTAATATTCATCAAAAAAATAAACTTTTCAAAAAAATTGAGAAAATTAATACTGATATAATTTTATATTATGATTTGAAAAATTAAGTTTATTTTTTCAAATTAATTTTATAAAATTTAGAAAAAATAATTTTAAAATAAGTGCACCGAAGGTTACAAAACTATTTTAGAAGATACAACATAAAATTGGATTTATTATTATATATTGTCTAATAATAAAATAAGATGAATTTTAAATATTTTATTAAATATATAATATATATATTTAATTTAAATAATTAAACAAATGTGATTTATTTAATTTTTTGTTGTAAAATGTGTTTATCAGCATAAAAATAGTTTTTTCAAAAAATGATTTCCTTTATTTAAAAAAGGTTTTTATTTTCATTTATAACTAATTAATCACTAAATAATTCATTATATATACATTTTTAAACCATATATTTTCATAATTTAGTTAATATTACTCATAAACTCTATCCCAATGGCTAGGTGGTAACTATCATATCATAATATTTCAAAAGTATGTCATGTTTCATTTAAGCTCAGTGTTACGTGTAACACATGATAAACTCAGTATTGTGTGTAACACAATACAAACATAGTATTACATGCAACGAATGATATAATCCATGTTACTTATAACACAATCCAAAATTAGTGTTGTGTGTCACACAAAAATATATATAAAATAAAATTTATTTGAAAAAATAATTTCATTAAATCTAGGGGGTGTTATATGCACCCCATGTGACCATCTGGAATTGGGAGCATCCCTCCACATATCAATGCAACAATAAATCCCTCTAACCTAACTATGGGAGACTTAGTCTTCATACTGTATCCCCACAATTTCTATTGGATTACCTATATAGTTCTCAAGTGTGAGTGATCTTTACCTCATGTTGAATCCTTAAGAAATTGGTGTGACCTCCCTAGAATCCTATCCATGGGCTCGTTCATGAAATAATTAAACCACTACTTGAAAGGGATGTCCTTCATCACTGGCTTGTCTCTTTTCTCTCTCAAAAATGAGTATAGTAGAACACTTTCTACCTCTGGAATCTAATTTGTGCCATCCCAAAAATCCTCAGCTAGAGGAAACTCATCATACATCTCCCCTTGGATTGGGATCCCCCCGATGTGGTAGAGGTCCCATAAACTGATGCCGACTTCCCCATAGTGTAAGTGAAACTTATTAGTCCCCAGTGATCTCATAATAAACAACTCTGGCATGATTTCCTGGTGATGGAAGACATGTAACTGTGAGGGATATGCTACCTAATAAATCTTGACCCACTTTTTCTACACCTAAAATTCATGAAAGGACTAGAATACCTAGTACACTCAAGTCCATTCATATATAATTTTTTCCCTAGTTCAAACCATATTCCTCACTCCATACCTACATATTTCCATCAAAACAACCTTGAGAATGCTCTCATATTATGGTGGGGGGACACATCTTATTTCAATTCCTCCCTATTGATATTGTTCACATGGTTCCATGGGGTGTGAGTAGTGAGTGATGAATGGTCATTTATAATGTGACCCCCAATAAATTTGTTCTATTGGTACTTCTCAAGCATGATCTTGAACAAATAAGTGGGTTTGTCTTAATTGAAATTAGGGATGAACACATTATCCCTTTGTACAATGCCATATAATGGAAGCCTCTTGTAGAGGGGATAGTCTTGATATTCCTCCATCAGTAATTTAGTGAGCGTTTCATAATCCAATGAATTCTGTACACTCTCTCCAATCATAATGTTTCTGAATATCTCTATTCGTTGAGTCCCAGCAACAAATGTACCTTCAAAAACCATTTTTTCTTTGGGAATTAGAAAGTTTTTGGAAATTGGTATGCAAAGGCTGGTTCACAAAGGTTGAGTTCACGAAAGTTCATAAGCTTCTCAAAAGTCTGGTCATGAAAGGACTGTTCACATTAGAGTAAAGATTCATGAGTGGTAAGAATCAAAATAAAAAAATTAGTGTGAAAGACTTGAGTTTTGTGAAAATAGAGCTTTGACCTATATTTTGAGAAAAACTCATGGTCCCCTTAGGGGACCCACCTATATTTCTAGGCACAGGTCAGACCAAGTTTCATAAATAAGGCTTCTAGATAGCCAATATTTTTGTAAACTTCCCTCATAATTTGAACCTCCTATCCCTTGTAGGATCCAATTATGGGGGAGGGAATTTGTTGACACTAAAATATGAATGTCATAAGAGAGGTCGAGTAAGGGATGGATGATTCAAATAAAATATGATCCAAAACATCCCATAAATCAACTTAAGGGTCCTCATTCCTGAAGGTCAAGACTTTAATGAATGTCGAAACCTCATGAATATCACTGAACACATAATGATTGAGGCAGTAACCTCTACGCAACATATTTCTATTCATATAATCCCTCAACTATGCATAGATTGAATAGATAACCTCCACATAATGTATGTATCTTCACAGAATGTCCATCCCATAATGAAATTTATAATCATCTATGAAGACCACTATCTTTTGTGAAATTAATTCTCTTGCCTCTGTTGATCCTATAAATACCTACCCACATCCAACATTCACGTGGAATCAGCCATTCAGCTTCTAAAAAAGCCAATTAATATGTGAAACTCTAACCTTTGTGATCAATATACAAGATATATTCCCCATTGTATCCATCATTAATGAAACCGAATCCCATGAGTTCTTAAGAATCTCAAACCATGGTGAATATTCCTTTTGTGATGGTACATGGCCTCCAGATAAGAAGAAATACCTTTACGATTATAGAGGTTTCATAAGATAATTATCCTTTATGAAGCCAAACCCATGTGAACCAATACATTTCTCTAAGGTAGGTACACACTATTTTGTGAAATATACATCTTTTCAAGACCCCTTTTCCTTCACAAAGCCTCCAAACTTTGTGATACCCATATCCTTTGCAAAGCCTTCAACTTTATAAGAACCCTGACCATCATGAAACCCATCCATCTAGCCTCTCTATGGTGTCACCTTTCAGTCCACACCCCTTTTTTAATGTTGAGTGCACAAGGACCATGTACCCATCCTAAACTGGTTTATCTACACCTAAAATTGACGTTTGACCAGTATCATCAACCCTTGTGTCCACCCTCTTTCCTTCAATCATGGACTAAACCATTTCATTGCCTTTTGATCCTAAGAATAGGTACCCCAATGCCTATTTCACCTAAGTATAGCAACCTTAACATTGGGACCCTGATTTCTACTCCTCCATAGAAGTGTTTACACCATTCCTCACCCATAGGTTCATGAAAATGAGATATGTAAGTCCCAATGGTGGTATCATCAAGGGAAGTCTCCAAAATTTCCTGGTAGAGATGCCTTATTCTAGATCTTTCTATCCTATCTAAAAATTCCCACTAGGTTGTAGATACCTCCAACATCTGAGCTACATGACATAAAACTGCATAGCCCAACATTTTAGTCATACGATGTTAAAATGCATGAGAAAATCCTCAACACATGTTGTAAAAATATCACCTTACCCTATCTAGTGAGGACAATATTCCACAACTATGACTGACATGGGATGAACCCACACCTCCTACCTTGTGTGGAGAACATAGGATTCCCCAAGTATGATCGGCATAGGATTATACCATCATTCCCCACTATGGAATGATACTACTCCTTTCGATAGCTCACGTAAGTAAGTCCCACACCATCCTTTCCCACCATGGGATGATCCTACTACTTTGGGAAACTCACATGCGTAATCCCCACACCATCCATCATCAATGATACTTTCACTAAACTAGTGTTCTTACCACATGATGTTAAACTGCATGGATTGGTCTCATCACACGACCCTAAAATGTGGCACCAAACAATGTGGGTTTTGATCCCTGCATTCTAATATGGTATGTAGGACACCTCTATGAGGTTAAATATGGACATATCGACATTACCATAAAATTTTTATGTCTACCTATTATAAAATGAAAAATCCATAATGTGAACATCTTCCCTATAGGAACACACAAAAACCCACCTACATCTACATAATTTGAACATCTTCACCACAGAAACACCCTAAAACCCACCTACCTCTCCATAGTGTGAACATATTCCCCATGGGAACACACTAAAACCAAACCACATCTCCATAGTGTGATCATATTCCCCAATATAATGAACTAAAATTCACCCACCTATCTTCACAATACTTAAAACTTGTGTCCCACTCAAAATCACTATCCCATATAATAAACATGATATTCCTGGGGTAAAAATATTTAGATGCCTTATTCCCCTGGTGTCAACTACCCCATAGGCGACATAGGATTCCTTGGTGTTCACACCTAATAATATTCACAGATTATATTCCCTCAAATATAAAAGGAGAAGAATTTATAAATGCCCAATGTGATCAACACCTAGAAATGCATAGATATTCCCAACGTTACCATCTACTCTGACTGCAGGTAGCTGTTATGTCAAGAAATAAGTAGCATAATTAACTATAATCCACTTCGATATGGTGTCAGGAATGAATTTTAAGAACAAAAATTAAATATTTTTTGGAGACCTAGACTAGGATATTATCTCCAAGGAGGAATCCATGGAATGAGGAATCGACATCCCCTCCTCCAATTTTGATCAAGGAGCCAACATCACCAACCACGATGGTGGAGATCACCTGCCTTTGGAAAGCGAGAATATAGGGAAATAAAAACGTGGAACACGGCCTTGGTGAGAAAGCTTCAGAAACAATAATTTATTAATAAATTTATTGTTATTATTATTTATACAATCATTTAATAAGTATATTATAAATTACTAATTATTTAAATTATCTATGATGAGCCCGTAAGGGGCTCTGTCTCTCTAGGTTACTCCCCTGTCGCCGTCTCTCTTCCAGTTTGGGGGCAGCGGTGGCTTCTTCCTCAGCGCCATTGCGGTCACGTTCGTCATGTACAGTTAATCAATCATGCCATGTGGGCTTGCTCCTCGACGTATCCTATTGCTGGATTATTCTTCGCCCTAGCCGTCGAACTGGCTAGGGTTTCTCTTGGCAGCGATGCGGTCGAGGTCGTGTTTCTTACCATAGCAGACAGAGGGGTTGTGCCTCGTTTTAGTGTCAGCTATGGGTATGGTGGGAGGTTTTTTGAGGTCTCCATGTGTGGATTTGAAGGCGGCGATGAGATTGTGGCTTGCGGTGAGGTCTACTGTGGGTGTGGTCTAGCTACAGTGATGGTCTGGGTTTTTTTTTTGATTTTGTTTTCCCCAATCTGGATGTGTTTTAGATGTGGTTCATTTGTGGTGGTGACTTCTTCAGGTGGGTTACTTCAGCATGATTCTGGCTCAGTGATTGGATTCTGTGATGGTCTATGCTTTGGGTGGATCCAATTTATTTGCGTTGGTGGTGTGGACAGTTGCTTCTAGATTATCCTTTTTCAGTGGTATTTATGCGTGTTTTAGCTTTCGTATGGGATGCATTTGTTTTTTCTATGTTCGTGAGATGAGTTTCTGTTTTCGAGAACTGGTTGATCGACTGTGTGGTTGGTTCTTCATGTTTTGATGCACTAATTTGCTGTTTTGGATGGAAAAGAGGTCAGTGCTGATTTTCACCTCTTTGGATTTGCTGATTCACACCCCTTTGGAAATGATGGAAGAGGATTGATAGGTCTCTTTGAAATGCTATAAAGGAGGATGGATTTTCCCTTGGTGGATTGTGGCTCAAGGGATTCTTCAACATTTTATCTAGAAGAAGCTGCTCCAGATGAGGTTTTGGGTAAGAGTTTCTCACTGTTGCATGGATTTTTGGAATCATATGTTTGAGAGGGTATAACTTTCACCATCAGGACCAAGCCTGTTCTCTTTAGCATGGGATAGTTTTTCATTTTGTGATGAGACAATGGAAACTGGTTTTAATGTTTTTATTGCTGGGAGGAGCTGATTTCTTGTAGTGAGAGTTGTTTTTGATCTTGAGTTTTGGTCTGTTGAGGTCTGGTTTGTTGTTTAAGCCTTGATGTCATGGGTTTTCCCCCTTCTTCTCTTAAAAGGGGGATTTATCATAATAAAAATTTTAAGTCCTTCGGGCCATTGGATAGAACTAATTATTTAAATCATTTTATTAATTAATTGATTTTAATTTTCAGATTTCATTTATTTTAATTATTAATCATTTTAGTTAATTAAATATGTATCATTTCTAATTATATGTTTAATTATGTAATATAATAATTATATTATTAACTTATATATATATATAACAATAGAAAAATAAAAAATAAAAAATAAAAAAAAAACAATAACAAAACAGGAGGCATGAATGTGGCTCGCACTTCCTGCCAGGCAGATGAGGGAGCATTAAATCAATTCAAATTTCGTAGTAAAATAAGAAGTATGAATGAGGTTCATTATTACTAAGACCCATTTTGGGAAATATTTTATAGCCTAACACATTTTCCATTTTTTTTTCTAAAAACAAAAAAAATACGTTGGCTGAATTATCCCCCATATATATATATATTAAATGAGTTGCATAAATAACTCAACGTAATGTTATAATATAATTTTTTTAAAAACATACTAAAAACATACCTAAATTATGAAATATCTATATATGTTTTTAAATTATCCCTTATAAACACCCAGAAATAAGTTCGATAATTTCAAGAAAATGATATTTTCATCTCAAATGGGAGTTATTATCCTCTATAAGAAAATTACATTATCTAGTTCAAAAGTCAAAATTGTTCTAACATGTGGGTTTTTAAGAATAACTCACTAGGAATTAGTGAAATTGGTGAAATAATTCACATCCTTATATCAAGGTGTGGATTATAAAAATATTAGAGAGGATAACAGTCCCACTAATTGAGGTTTTCACCAATTCTATTGATGTTAGGGTTGGATGGTGTCATCCAAAGTTTCAATATCCCCATTTAGAACCTAATTGAAATTTTGAAGGAGGTTTCTCCATATGAATTATATGGGCATTATATATGTTCTTTCTAATATATATTTTTAGGAATATAGATGAGAATCAATTATTTTTCCCACACCATTATATAAATTTATTTTCACATTCTACACCAACTAAAATTTATGTGTTAGTTTTTATGTACTAAAATTAGTTTAACCATGAATGCATGAGAAACATTTCTCAATCCAACACATTATGAATATAGTGAAAAAAGTACATAAAACTAAAAAACATGCATTATAGGATACATCATGTGATTGTAATATAGGTTTAAATTGTTAGAGTTTGTTCCCTAGAACCAATTAATTTGTACTTTATATTACCTTTATATCCAAAGTTTTTAATATTAATAAATATATTATCACATATTGATTGATCATTTATACACCATTAATGTGATAATATCCAAGAGTATCTATCACTTTTAAAGGTCATTATAGTTCCCTACTATGGTGATAACTATGAATTGTAATGAATATATTCTTAAACTTATATCCTATATTTGGGATAAAATTCTGTGACATGATACATGGTATGTTTGATTGTTAATTTCTTGATACTAATAAGTGGATGACACTACATCTTATAAAGTTTACACTTAATAATCTCTAGAACATAAGATTATGAGGATATTCCCACCATTAGGAATTTTACAAGTTTACCTGTCATTGGATATCCTATCTATGAACATGTGTAATGATCCTTAGACTTAATGTCACAAAACAACCTGGGTTACCCTTGACCCGACAATTAGACCGGTCTGTGAAATGGTTTGTAGGGCGTTCTCGATACCCACAGGCTGGAAACTGGTTCCTAGGCATTGGGGACTCCTTTGGGAATTATTTTCCCAAAACATTGATCAAGACTACTATAAAGACTTCACAATAAACATCCATAAATAAATTAATAATAATAGAGAATACATGGGCATACATAGATACATCTATAACCAAGTACCAAAATAAACAAAAAAAGGGAAAAAAAGAGACACCTATCTCCTTATGAAATAAGGGCTGACCACACACCATGTAACCACCACCACCTAACCCAAAATCCACTAGAAATAGTACTTTTTTCTTTTTTGTATTCCTTGATTCTATCTGCATTGGACAAAACAAAGTCTGCATACAACCACTGGGTGTATATAGGGTGTGATATCAAATTTCCCAAAAGGTTCCCACAAAATTTGTTACACCTAAATATTATTATAAAAATATAATAATTTTAGCTTTTAAATATAATTTTATTTTAAAATATGATTTTGAATTTTATGAAAAATAATGAAAAGTATTAAATCTAATAAACAAGTAAAAAAATAAGCACAAACACCATGGGTATCCCTAGGTAGCTAAGTAAGGGTCTCATCTAAGGATCCTAATACTCTTGGTGGTTGATCCATGCATAATTGTTCCCGTTAATGAGCCATTAGGGAGGTTGTATCCAAAGTCCCAATGGTAAACAACTATATCACACCATTTTTTGGTTTAGTTAGTGTTGTAGGGAAATCCTTGGCAAAGTAGGGAATGCCAATGCCTAGAGTACTCATCCTAGTCTACCCACCTAGGTACTTAGGGTTCCCAAGTACCTTTTTATCTTCATTCCCAAGTTATAAAATCTATTTCCACCCCATTTTACACAAAAACATGAAAAATACATTAATTTCAAGCCATTTCAAAAAGGAGAAACCAATTAAAAACAATAACACACACCAATCAGACTTGGAAATACATTTTAAACAAATAAAAACATTTTAAAAAATTATTAAAAATATAAGAAAGCATAATAAATTCATCAAACAATGGTACAACATGAAGACACCCACCTTTACCCTTGAAATCACAAATAACTGATTAGAAACTGAAATCCTAGAGTAGAGGGAACCCTAAGGGAATAATAAAAACCATAAACATAAATAATCACACAATATGATTCATATTATAAAATCTCTAGGTTATATAAACTATTTAGTGAGAATAAAATTAATAAGGAAGAGAGAAAATATCAAAGGAATGGTAGAGGAGACACTTACTTGAGGGTTTCTTGAAGAATATAGGTGAAATCAACCCAAAAATTGATGCCAATAAGGAATGGGTAAGGATAAATAGCATGAATTGGGTTGGAAAGTTTAAGAATGGGGAAAAATATGAGAAAGGGGTTAAATTGATCTAGAGGTAGTTTATGAATTTCAAAAAAATTAAGTTATGGGAAGACCACATGGTTTATCCATACAATTTTCCAAACTATGTGAAAACCATACAAGTTTATCTATCGTGTCATACACAATTTTTTTTGAAAAACCATGTGGAAATTGTGTAAAACCCCACTACCTCAGGTTCTTCAACTATTTCACAGTTTCCATGAAATTTTATGTAATCATGTGCCAACCTTGTTCCATACTCAGTCCTCCCAAAAATATCATGTTTTGTGAAAAAATCTCTAAAAAGGCCATTGAGTTTGGAATTTTTGTGAGACCAGTTGGACTTGGAAGTGGGGAAGAGTCTTGGGAAGATAATTGGGTAGAAATTAAAAAATCTATAAGGATTTGATGTTTGAGGAGAAGAGGTGGTGACAGGTGGTATTTATAGTGGAGGAGAGGAGTTTTTCTTGATTATTTTATTCATTAGTTTATTATTTTGGATCAATACTATGAATTGTTTTAGAATTATCACTAAATATATTAAAATAGTTAAGGAGAGTTCATGATTATGTTTCTTACATAATGCATGGTGTTTTTGATTCATGTATTTGTATTATTTAAATACCGTAAATTACCGTATTACACTATTCACAAAAATTCAACTATTTTATAAAAATCTCAAGAATTCACCCTATCCTTTTTTATGTTTAGAATTCAAAAATGAACTCTATTTCATGAAAATAATTTTCTAAATATGATAAATTTAATTTTTAATTAAAATCATAATTTATTTTGAAAATACTAATTTTAAAAGTATAATTGATTTTATAACACATTGAGAAATTAATTAAGGTATCATAAAATTATATTATAATCATAAGAAAATAAAATATTAATTTATGAATATATTATATGAAAATAAATATTCTTTTAAATCATTAAATTAATTATAAAATTATAAATAAACATTTATGTTTCACAAAAAATAACAACACTTAATTTATCAATTTTGAAAAATTTATTTACTTATTCCATGATATAAATATATCATATTTTCAATTTTAAGATACAAGAATTTTATTTATACTTGCATAGGTGAGGTTAATATTTTTTTATTATAGATTCCGTATTTTTATAAATCACTTATTTCATTATACATTTATAATGAAATTACTATTTGATTTCATAATGAAAACAAATTATTTTATAAGTACCTGTTACATTATCCTACCCCCTTCTAGAAATTGTGTCCTCAAAATTTTTATTCACTTATTAAAAAGGTTATGATACCTTTACCTCATTGCATTTTCAGATTCTCATGTTACTTCTTCAACCATGTGGTTTCTCCACAAAACTTTAACCAGGTGAATTACCATATCCCGAAATACTTTATCTCTATGATCTAGAATCCAAGAATGTTTCTGTTCATAAGAGAGGTTCTATTCTAGCTGAACTACTCATATTCTCAAAACATGATATGAATCTGACACATAATTTCTCAACATTGAAGCATGAAAAACATTATGTACTTGAGATAAACATAGATTAAAAGATACTCGGTAGGAAACCGGTCTAGATTTATCCAAGATTTCGAAAGGTCCAATGAAGTGTGGACATATCTTTCCTTTCTTACCAAAACATATGACACTTTTACAGAGATATTTTTAAGGAAAACATGATCACCTAACTTGAAATAAAGGTCTTTCCTCTTATTATCTACACAACATTTCCTCCTGCTCTGAGCTGTCCACATGTTCTTCTGGATTATCTTCAATTTCTCATCCACCTCCACTACTAATTTGGGTCCCATCAACTTCCGTTCCCCAACTTCATCCCAAAATGTTGAATTTTTACACCACTTACCATATAATTCTTCAAAAGGTACCATCTGTATACTAGAATGAAAAATCTTATTATAAGAAAACTCAACTAAAGAAAGATGATAATCCCAAATTCCCTAATAATACATTGAATAAGCTCAAATAATATCCTCTAATTTATAAATTGTTTTCTCTGACTATCCACCTAATTTATGATGAAAGGATGTGATGAAATTTAATTCTATTTCCAATGACATCTGAAGGCCTTTAAAAAATTTATAAGTGAACCTGATATCACAGTCAGATACAATGGAGAGAGGAACTCTAAATAAGATAACAATCACTTTGAGGTACAATCAAGAAATCTGATCTAAAGAAAGAGTATCTTGAACAGGAAGAAAATGGGAAGATTTAATCAGTCGGTAAAAAATAACCCAAATTTCATTGTTACCTCAAGAAGTCTTCGGTAGTCCAACCATAAATTCCATGGATATATTGTACCATTTCCACTCTAGAACTATAAAAGTATGAAACATCCCCATTGTTAGTTGTTGCTTTTCTTTAACCAATTAAAAGGTCAAACATTTCATGGTAAAATCAAAAATATCTCATTTCATTCCATACCACCAGTAATACTAACCAAGGTCTTTGTACTTCTTAGTGATGTTAGGATGAACTGGAAATGGAGAACTATGAGCTTTAATTAACAATTCTTTCTTTAGCTGGGAATCACAAGGCACACATAATATCTTTCTAAATCCCAAGACACTATTTTTATCAACATTAAATTTAGAAAATTTACATTTATAAACAAATTATACCTTTTTCTATAACTCATGGTCTTCCTTCTATGCTTGCTTAATTCTATCTAAGAGAGAATATTGCACTGACACCTAACGAAAAATAAATTAATTTCCTACACCAACAACTTCAAAGACAAAATTTATCAAATCATTAATGAATGGGTCATGTTTCTGACATAACATAGTTAATGTATCATGATGTTTTTGACTCAAGGCATCCAACACTTTGTTTTCTTTTCCAGGATGGTAATTGATTATGCAATCATAATCCTTTATTAGTTACAACCATATTCTCTGCCTCATGTTTGATTACTTTTGAGTAAATATATACTTCAAAATTTAATGGTCAGTATATATTTCACATTTATCTCCATATAAAATATGCCTCTAAATTTTTAAAGAAAAAAACATATCTTCTAATTAAAAAACATGTGTGGGATAATTCAACACCTGATTTTTCAATTGTCTTGAAGAATAAACAATTACCTGATCATTATACATCATAAAAAAACCAAGTCCCTTCAATTAAGTACAACTGTAGATGAAATTTTTTTTCATTTCAAGAAGGCAAAGCCAAAACTGGAGAATTCACCAATATTATTTTCAGTTCCTAAAAACAAACTTTACGGTCTTCTATCCAAATAAATTTAATCCCTTTTCATGTTAACTTAGTTAGTATACTAGATAACCATTCAATGTTTTTAACAAACCATTGATAATATCCTGCTAATCCAAGAAAAATACGAATCTCAGTAACATATGTAGGTCTTAGAAATTCACCAACCACATTTTTTTGGAGGGATCAACAATAACACCATCCTTATTTACAATGTTCTTAAGAAAAGAAATCCGTTTTGACCAAAATAAAATTTTTATAAATTTAAGATATAACTTCTTTTCTTTGAGAGTGTGCTAGAAAATCCTTAAATATTTTTCATGATATTCATAACTTTTTGAAAAAACCATAATATCATCAATAAAAATAATAAAAAACTTATCCAAGTATTCATGGAATATTCTATTTATAAGATCCATAAATACAGTAGTGGTATTTGTCAAACTAAATGACATAAAAACAAACTCATACTTCCCATATCTAGTTTGGAATGTTGTTTTCAAAATGTCATCCTATTTCACCTTTAACTGATGATACTTGGATCTCAATTCAATATTGAAAAAATACTAATCTCCCTAGAGATGATCAAACAAGTCATCGATATGAGGAAAGGGATACTTATTCTTAATAGAATTTTTATTTAAAGCTCTATAATCAATAAAAAGTCTCATGGAACTATCTTTATTTTTAACTAACAAAATAAGAGCACCCCATGTTGAAGTTATAGGTCAAATGAAACTTTTGTGAAGAAAATACTATAACTTCTTTTTCAATTCTAGAAGTTCCACTTGAGACATTAGATAAGGGGGTTTTGAAATTGGATTCACATCAGGAACTAATTCAACAGTAAATTCAACTTCTCGATCCGGTATAACACCAGGAAACTCACCAGGAAAATCATTCAAGAATTCATTTACCAGTATTACATCATTAATCTGAACAGTTCCATTACTTTCAACAATATTTTCTAGATAAATTTCATTTCCATCTTTTAATAGTTTCTCATCTACCTAATATGTTATCAATATTATGGGTTCATTCTTGTATACAAACTGAAACCATTTTTGAAGAACAGATTATTTATCTCTATAATCAATATTATCATGATAATAATAAATCCATTCCATAACTAGAATAAAATCAAACTCTACTAAGGTAAAAACAAAAAGTTTTTTAGGTAATTTATTTCCACATACAACAAAAAAAAGATTATTATAATTCTATTTTTACTTAATATCCCATAGTGTTTTAATCATAATCTCTTGTTTCATTTCTTGAGGTGAAATTTCAAATTTACCAAAAAATTTCTCAGAAATAAAGGAATGTGGAGATCCTGTATCAAACAAGAAATTAGAAAAATCCAAGTAAAAAATTTACCTTATAACACTTCATTGGATGGCCCAACATCTACCAAATTTGTCACAAAGGATTTCACTACACCTTTCTTCTTAAAATCTAGATACTTCCCACCATCCAGATATTTCTTTGGGTAGGTATTTTCTTAATGAATCATCTCACCACATTTAAAACACTTTAAAATTTTCTTATTAGAATTAAACATACCATCAGTAAGATATTTTTCATTTCAATCTTAGGCCATATTTTTAAACATACCATATCAAAAAAACTTCCCAAATTTTTTAATACATTCCCCAAGATTCATTTTACCATACTTCCCACAAATTAGAAACTAAATTTTCTTACCATTAGATTTATTTGATTAAATGTTACCCATTGATTTTTGTTTAGAACTCTTCTTATACTTTTTTCACATTACACATGATCATTGGAAAACTCCATTTATACCCTTTGATTACACCAAACAAGTTTCCCATAACTTTGGAATTCATGGGAGGCCAAATCCCTTCGGTATCTTGTATTAAATATTGAGTAAAGATGATTGATTTTTGTATCAATATACTGAATAATATTTAGAGAATACCTTTGAAATTGGGTGAAGTTTTCTTCATAAAAAGTCATTGAATATTCCTCCTTTTTTTAATTCAAGGAATTTATTTTCCATCCTACGTCAAACCACCTAAGGAAAATATTTTTCAAGGAAAAAAGTCTTAAATTCATCCAATTCCAAGGCATTGATCTCCTCGTTATCTCTAATATTCTTAACCATTGGACAACACTAGTTGTTTTCACATTGAAAATGGTAAATAACAAGACTAACCTTTTAATTATCTGAACATCCCATGAAATAAAATATATTTTCAAAGGATTTATTCCCCCTTCAGCTGCTACTGGGTCAGAATATCCACTGAAAGAAGGTGGGTGTTTCCGAATAAAATGTCCCACTATAGTCATGTTGGTTTGTGGTAGATATGGATTGTAACATCCCAAGTAAGTAATGAATAATATATATTCTTATCTATGTCTATTTATGAATTAAATAGTGTTTTAGAGGCTTAAAATGAGAATAAATCAAATCTTAAGCATTGAATACACTAATATTTTTAAAAGATTGTTTTACTGCCTTTTGATGGAAAACCATTTTTAAATAAAACTTTTGAAAATTTTATAAGATCTATTTGTAAAAATAAACTTATTATTTATTATTGGGACATTGAAATTTACTTTGGATAAATTTTTTGTCTTTTTCTGACAATGTTCATTTTTTAATGGATTGTGAAAAATACTGCATTTTACATCAAAACTGATTTTTCATCTAATTTAATTATAAGGATAGATTATCGTTTTAATTGGTTTTAAATTTTAAATAGAATATATTTTTACCATGTAATCCAATGGTGGTCATTGGGATTAATTTCACTTTGGAATTGGGCATAAACAAGTGCCAAACTTTTCATAGATATTCTTTCAAAAAAACCCGCTATTTGTTTTGACAACGAGAATTATTTTTAAATTAACTATTGCAGTTTCTATGTTTGGAATTTGGTAAAATGTATTCTATATTTGGAATCATAAGGTCCAAATTATGTAATTAATAATCTTTTGTTTTTGGACATTATGAATAGTAACGACCGTAATTATCTTTAATTATTGTGATTAATTAGTAATCGTGTAGTTAAGGATAATAAAATAATATCATAATAATAACAAATGACCCCAAAATTTGTCCTAATGCTACTTTTTGTGTCATTTCTGACAATGGTATGTCTTGTTCCAAACTTAGGGACCCCATGGAATCACTTTTGTGTGATAATGACTTTTTATCTTTTTATTTTTATAGAAAGTTAAATATAACAAAGTATGTAACACCTAAGTAAAACAATTTTAATTTTGTATAAATAAATGATCTATTGAACTATAAATATTAATTTTAAAGATAAAAATATTTCCTATATCATAGTATTTTTTTATAATTTTTAGACCTTAAATAAATTAAATTATTTATGACATCATGATGATGCAGCGATTACCTCATTAATGAACGATTTAAATAAAATGAAAAGATAATGTAAAATATAAGAATTACACTTGTCAAAAACCTATTGGATGAGTATATTTCGAACCCTTATGACCTTGTCCTTGAAATATATATATGTGGGACCTTTTAAATCCGAAACACATTTCAATATAAAGTAACATTTTATAACATTCCAAGAGTGCCCCTCCTCTCCTCTTATAAAAGGACCCCACCTCTACCTCCTTACCCACACTTCTCAAGCCATTGGCTCAGCCAAGATTTGCTCATTTTATCTCTCCAAATCCCTATCTTCATTCTAGAATCCTTACCTTATTCATAAATCTCTTCAAGAAACCCTTTTGGTTCAAACCAAGAGGAGTTACCCGATTTAGAGGTAAAGACTTCTCTAATGTTCTTTTGTTTTATTTTGCTTCTCCAACCCCCTAAACTGTTTTTATTAATTTATTTTGTAACTACACCAGTATCTTAAATATAATAGTATCTTGTTATAATAAGTATTCTAGCTACACTTACACACACCTACATCTAATAGTTAAAGAGCATACTGTTTCCGTGGATGGTGAATTTCTGCCTCACGAAACAATGATTGTTCAAAATTATTCTAACACCTTCAAAGGTGGACATTAAGATGTCAATATATTTATATATGATATATAATATGTTTATGTTTTCCTTAATCTTATGTATTTTTCATTTATGGTTTCCATTATGGGTAATTGCGATATCTTCATTTTTGGAAGTGCAGACTACCGCCCCCTCAAAGTGATTTGATTCGTTAATACCATATGTGGGACATATAAAGGATGGAGTTAATGATATTATATATGATATTATACTATAATTATAATATACCTTTATATCATTATTATTCCATTTCATTAAATATGAAATAGAAATTAAAGTAGCGTTCATGCGTACGTACGACTTACCGTCTCCATGAACGGTGCATTTCATTTATTACCTCTAAATGTTATGTAATAATATAAATGCATGTATATAATGGATATATATGATATATATTATATCTACATGATGAATATAATTCTGGATATAATGCATACATGAACAACTTGTAATTATAAAGAGTTTATTTTTTACTCAAGTACCAATGATCGACAAAACAACCATTATTAACTTAAATAATTACATAGTGTTCATAACATGGTAATAAGTGATATAAAAGGAATAATGAAATTGAAAAAGGTTCTTAATAAAGTAGAAATTAACTCAAGTTTATTATTCAGGAGGTTAAA
The DNA here is from genome assembly GCA_963277665.1 of Viscum album. NCBI lineage: Eukaryota > Viridiplantae > Streptophyta > Magnoliopsida > Santalales > Viscaceae > Viscum > Viscum album. Next base: position 2,000,693,319 of record OY728151.1, read on the forward strand.
GAACGATCGAGTCAAGTCGGATATGAGGTAAGGGACTTCGTCTCAATCTCCTTTCATTGAGGCATATTTTGTGTTATAAACAACCTTCTTTTATACGGTGTATAAACCCCTTTGACTTTTACATTTATTCAAAAAGAATATTTTCTATACGAATCATTTTACTAAACGAAAAAGGGAATGTTTTTGTCATACGTATGTGGTGACAGTGACTTCTCCGCCGTCGTGACCATTATTTGAGTTTCACCTTCCTCTACAAGCCATAACATTTTTTAAATGAAAAATAAATACCATGTTTTACTTTTATTTTATTTTGGTATTGAAAATGGTTTTGATAATATTTTTATTAAATCAATGTGTTATTGATATCTTGTGATTGAAATTTGGAAATGTTGTGTTTCCTTTATGCATGTTTTATGTGATACGATTATGTTATGGTTCTTGGGAATTGTTTATGAAGACGGGTGGTTCTATGATAAAATATGGGCAGGTGAGCCCGATATAGATCTCAAATGCATTGGGTAATACGAAGGGGTTAAACTCTAAGGTTTCTCCAAAGAGATTTAGGGAATATACTATGATGGGTATTCCAAACGTAACCATCAGGGTTACTCCCTATGTAAGAATGTTATGAATGCCTCAAGTTACCTTTATGTCTTATGATTTCTATGATTTATTCATGATTTGATGAGGTATGTTAAAGTGCTTATGTTTTATGAGTAAAGTATGATTTCATTAATTCTTATGTATACATGGACTAATGTTTTCATTTCATACTTTCATATCCCTTACTGAGCTTTTTATGCTCATCCTAAGTTTTTGAAATGTTTTTCATAGGCCAAGGGAAAAGTACATGATGTGTTGATAGTGTCGAGGAAGTGTCACAAAAGAATCCATGTTTTTTTTAAATATGTCTCCTTTGATGGGAAAAAAGAATATTCTATTTTATGTAACCTCCTTGTTTAACTATGGAATGTAATGCATGATTTATGATCTAATTATCTAAAACTTTAAACCTGAAAAGATCCTCAATGTGTAATCTTGTAATAACTCAAGATTAAGTAATGTTTAAGGCTAGGGCCTTATATTTGGTATCAGAGGTCGGTTTAGATAACTTTAGGATTTAGAATTATAGTAAATGATTATCCAAAAATATTTTTTTGAATGGTCAAATTGAAATGATATAGCACTTGAAGATTCCCATGTTGATTCATCTAAGACATGTTTGTTCAGAATGGTTTTCCGCAGAGGAAACAGGGAAGCAGTGCTAGGAAGGCATACAAAAGGAAATGACCTTCTGAATCAGCATCATGAGATGGTCGGAATTGGAACTGAATAGTTTGTTGCAGTAATGGCACAGTTGACTCAAGCGATAAATGGTGGTGGTATCCATTCATGAGATCAGCCAGATCAACCGTAGAGGAACATGTCAGTGGTAGAACATTTCATGAGGCAACATCCCCCATAATTCAGAGGATCATCTGACCCTGTACTAGATGAAGGGTGGATTAAAGCAATGGAGAATATTTTCAATGTCATGGGGTGTTCAGACAATCAGAAGGTTAGTCTTTCAATTTACCGTTTGGAGGGTGAAGCATATCAGTGGTGGTCGATGGTTAAAAATATCAGGGACGCTGATGAGATTGATGCTCTCGACTGGGATGAATTCAAAGGTATGTTTCTTGAGAAATATTTTCCTATGGCTGTTCAACTTAGGATGGAAAAACAATTCTTGGAATTGAGGCAAGAGGAATACTCAGTGGCTGCTTATGAAGAAAGTTTTGCTCCAAATTTTATCTGAGACCTTGATAGTAAAATCAATCATTTTTACTCAGGATTAAAGCCAAAATATCGAAGGGAATTATCTTCTCGTGAGTTCAAGAGTTATGAAAATCTTGTTCGATGTGCTAAGAAGGTGGAGATGGAGTTTGCTGATGATCAAGTGTTCTATAACAACCAACAGAAGAAGAGACCAAGGTGGCAGGATAAAGGGAAGAATTCTTCAAAAAGGTCTGATGGTAAGAAAACTAAGTTTCCAGTTTGTGATAAATGTGGTAAAAGGCATGCTGGGGAATGTCTTCTAAATTCTGGAAAGTGCTACCGATTTGGTAAGATGGGACATAAGGCTCGCGATTGCAATGAAAAAGATCAAGGTGATGGTAAGACCAAATTTGATTTACAGTTAGTGAAATGTTTTAAGTGCAATGAGATGGGTCACTATGAAAATGAATGTCCGACAAAGAGCTCGAGTGATGAGAAGTAGTTAGACTACAAGCAGAAAGGGGTGGTGAAATCCTTTGTAACTACTTCAGCAGATGTCGGTCCATCAAATGAAGTGGTATCAGGTAATTTGTTTGTTTTTTCAGATTATTCCAGTGTGTTGTTTGATTCGGGGTCTACACATTCCTTCATCTCTGAAAACTTTTCTAGTAAAATGGGAATACCATCTCAAGAAATGACTCCAGGACTTGTGCTAAAAACACCTGGGGGAAATGTTGAGGCAAAAAAAATTTATAAGAATCTTCTTATCCTTATCTGTGGAAAGAACCTACTTGCAAACCTTATTGTTTTACCTCTAGTAGAGTTTTATGTTATCCTGGGTATGGATTGGCTCTATGTTTACCATACTAATATTGATTGTAGAGCTAAAGAAGTTTCTTTTCATAAAGTCTTTCAGTTTGTGTACAAGAATGAACCCTTACTATTGATAACATATCAAGAGGCTGAGAAACTTGTAAAATATGGAAATGAATGTTACCTTGCACATATTGTTGAAAACAAAGGAACTGTTCAGATTAATGATGTGCCAGTGGTAAATGAGTATCCTGATGTTTTTTCCTGATGAGTTTCCAGGAATAATACCAGACCGAGAAGTTGAATTTACTATTGACTTAGTTTCCGATGCTAAGACAATTTCAAAACCCCCTTATTGAATGACTCAAATTGAACTTTTAGAGTTGAAGGAGAAATTGCAAGATTTATTAGAGAAAGGTTTCATTCGACCTAGCACATCACTATGGGGTGCTCCTGTTTTATTTGTTAAAAAGAAAGATGGTTCAATGAGACTTTGTGTTGATTATAGAGCCTTGAATAACATCACTGTTAAGAACAAATATCCTTTGCCTCATATCGATGATTTGATTGATCAACTCTAGGGAGCTCTGTATTTTTCCAAGATTCACCTGATATCGGGGTACCATCAGTTGAAGGTAAAGGAAGCAGATATTCTTAAGACCTTGTTTTATACAATATATGACCATTATGAATTTGTAGTAATTCCTTTTGAGCTAACCAATGCTCCTGTTGTATTCATGGACCTTATGAATAAAATTTTCCATGAGTTCTTGGATAAGTTTGTGGTTGTTTTCATTGATTATATTTTGGTGTTTTCTAAAAGTAAAGAGGAGAATGAAAGACATTTAAGGGTTATTTTGCAAACTTTAAAAGAAAAGAAATTGTATGGGAAATTTAGCAAGTGTGATTTTTGTTTGCAACAAATTTCTTTCCTTGGTCACATTGTTTCTAAATATGGGATAACTGTTGATCCTGCAAAAACAAAGGTTGTTGAAGAATAAACAAGACCCACAAATGTAACTGAGATCCGTAGCTTCCTTGGTTTGGCAGGATATTACCGAAGGTTTGTTAGAAATTTTTCCCGGTTATCTAGTCCAATGACTAAGCTAACTCGAAAGGGTGTTAAGTTTATCTGGAAAAAAGAATGTGATGATTGTTTTCAGGAACTGAAAAGAATATTGGTGAATGCTTCTGTTTTGGAACTACCTTCCAGGAATGGGGATTTTGTTATCTACAGTGATGCTTCATTAAAAGAACTTGGTTGCGTCCTAATGCAGAATGATTAGGTAATTTCTTATGCTTCACGTCAGTTAAAAACGCATGAGGTAAATTACCCTACACATGATTTGGAATTAGCTGCTGTTGTTTTCGCTTTAAAAATTTGGAGGCATCATTTGTATGGTGTAAAGTGTGAAATATATACTGATCAAAAAATTTTAAAGTATATATTCACTCAGAAATAATTGAACATGAGACAGAGGAGATGACTAGAATTAATCAAAGATTATGATTGTACAATTCATTACCATCCGGGAAAAGCAAATAATGTGGCTGATGCTTTGAGTCGAAAAAGTAATGCATCATTAACAATATTGCATTTGGAACGTGATCTTTTGGTTAAGGATTTGATGAACTATGGAATAAAAGTTGTTGGTGCAGGATTTCCTTCTGTTTTGTTTCAGGTATCAGTGAAATATTCTCTATCAGAAAGAATTAAGCAAGCACAGAAGCAAGACAGTGAGTTGAAGAAAAAGGTAGAGCTGGTTTAGAAAGTTAAGTTGCCTGAATTTAACATTGATAATGATTGTGTTTTGAAATTTGGGAAGAGATTGTGTGTGCCTTGTGATTCATAGTTGAAGAGAGAGTTGTTATGTGAAGCTCATAGTTCTCCGTTTTCAGTTCATCCAGGCAGTACTAAGATGTATAGAGATCTTCAGGATTATTACTGGTGGGACAGAATGAAAAGGGATATTGCTGATTTTATTGTGAAGTGTTTGAATTGTCAACAGGTAAAATCAGAGTGGTAGTTACCGAAAGGGATGCTTCAACCTTTACCAGTGCCAGAGTGGAAATGAGGGAATATATCCATGGACTTCGATGTGGGATTGCCGAAGACACCTCGAGGTAATAATGCAATCTGGGTTATTGTTGATCTCTTGACTAAATCTGCTAATTTCCTTGCTATACAAGATACTTTTTTCCAATATCAACTTTCCCATTTGTATCTTAAAGAGATAATAAGGTTACATGGAGTTCCCCTCTCCATTGTATCTGATCATGATCCCAGGTTCATTTCTAACTTTTGGAAAGGCCTTCAGAAGTCGTTGGGCACTGAATTAAATTTTAGTACAACTTTTCATCCTTAATCAGATGGACAGTCAGAACGAACGATTTAGACTTTGGAGGATATTCTACGTGCTTGCTCGATGGATTATCAGGGAAGTTGGGACCAACATATTTATTTGGTTGAGTTTTCTTATAATAACAGTTTTCATTCCAGTATACAGATGACACCATTTGAGGCATTATATGGGAAGCGGTGTCGAACTCCAGCTTTCTGGGATGAAGTGGGTGAAAGGAAGTTGATGGGACCGGAATTGGTAGTAGAGTTGGCAGAAAAAGTTCAGCTGATATAGAGACACATGAGAATAGCTCAGAGCAGGAAGAAGAGTTAAGCGGACAACAGGAGGAAGGATCTCTCTTTTGAGGTAGGTGATCATGTTTTTCTCAAAGTATCACCATGGAAAAGTGTGATGTGATTTGGAAGAAAGGAAAGCTGAGTCCAAGGTTCATTGGACCATATGAAATTCTGGAGAGAGTTTGATCAGTTTCATACCGAGTGGCTTTACCTCCTAGTTTATCCTAGGTACACAATGTTTTTCATGTTTTAGTGTTAAGGAAGTACATGCCAGATCCATCTCATGTTTTGAGTCCAGAGGTAGTTCAGCTGGAAGAGAATCTATCTTATGAGGAAGAACCTGTCCAGATTCTTTACCATAGGGAGAAAGTGTTACAGAATAAGGTGATTCATTAAGTAATGGTTTTTTGAAAAAACCACATGATTGAAGAGGCAACATGAGAATCTGAAAATGCAATGAGGGATAAATACCCCCACATATTCGATAAGTAAATAAATTACGGGGACGCAATTTTCTAAAGGGGGAAGGATGTAACATCCCAAGTAAGTAATGAATAATATATATTCTTATCTATGTCTATTTATGAATTAGATAGTGTTTTAGAGGCTTAAAATGAGAATAAATCAAATCTTAAGCATGGAATACACTAATATTTTTAAAAGATTATTTTACTGCCTTTTGATGGAAAACCATTTTTAAATAAAAATTTTGAAAATTTTATAAGATCTATTTGTAAAAATAAACTTATTCTTTATTATTGGGACATTGAAATTTACTTTGGATAATTTTTTTGTATTTTTCTGACAATGTTCATTTTTAATGAATAGTAAAAAATACTGCATTTTACATCAAAAATACTTTTTCATCTAATTTAATTATATGGTTATATTATCTTTTTAATTAGTTTTAAAGTTTAAATTGAATATATTTTTACCATGTAATCCAATGGTGGTCATTGGGATTAATTTCACTTTGGAATTGGGCATAAACAAGTGCTAAACTTTTTATAGATATTGTTTCAAAAAAACCCGCTATTTGTTTTGACAACGAGAATTATTTTTAAATTAACTATTGAAATTTATATTTTTAGAATTTGGTAAAATGGATTTCATATTTGGAATCATAGGTCCCAAATTATGTAATTAAGACTCTTTTGTTTTTGGACATTATGAATAGTAACAATGGTAATTATCTTTAATTATTGTGATTAATTAGTAATCAGGTAGTTAAGGATAATAAAATAATATCATAATAATAACAAATGACCCCAAAATGTGTCCTAATTATACTGTTTGTGTTATGGACGACCATGAGATTCCTTGTTCCAAACTTAGGGACCCCATGGAATCATTTTTGTGTGATAATGACTTTTTATCTTTTTATTTTTAAAGAAAGTTAAATATAACAAAGTATATAACACCTAAGTAAAACAATTCTAATTTTGTCTAAATAAATTATATCTTAGACTATAAATATTAATTGGAAAGATAAAAATATTTCCTACATCATAGTATTTGTTTTATAATTTTTAGACATTAAATAAATAAAATTATTTATGACATCATGATGATGCAACAATTACCTCATTAATGAACGATTTAAATAAAATAAAAAGATAATGTAAAATATAAGACTTACACTTTTCAAACACATATTTTATGAGTATAATTATAACCCTTATCACCTTATCCTCGAAATATATCAATGTTGGACCTTTTAAATCCGAAACACATTTCAATATAAAGTAACATTTTATAACATTCCAAGAGTACCCGTCCTCTCCTCTTATAAAAGGCCCCCACCTCTACCTCCTTACCCACACTTCTCAAGCCATTGGCTCGGCCAAGATCTAATAATTTTATCTCTCCACATCCCTCTCTTAATCCTAGAAGCCTTACATTAGGCAGAAAGCTCTTTAATAAACCCTTTTGGTTCAAACCAAGAGGAGTTACCTGATTTAGAGGTAAAGACTTCTCTAATGTTCTTTTGTTTTATTTTGCTTCTCCAACCCCCTGAACTCTTTTTATTAATTTATTTTGTAACAAAAACAGTATCTTAAATATACTAGGATGTTTTTATAAGAATTATTTGATCTAAAATTACACACACCTACATGTAATGGTTAAAGAGCATACTGCTTCCGTGGATGGCGAATTTCTGCCTCACGAAACAATGATTGTTCAATATTCTTCTAACACCTTAAAAGGTGGCCATTAAGATGTAAATATATTTATATATGATATATAATATGTTTATGTTCTCCTTAATCTTATGTATTTTTCATTTATGTCATACCTTTATGGTTTCCATTATGAGTAAACACGATATCTTCATTTTTGGAAGTGCGGACTACCGCCCCCTCAAAGTGATTTGATTCGTTAATGCCATATGTGGGACATATAAAGGATGGAGTTAATGATATTATATATTATATTATACTGGAATTATAATATACCTTTATATCATTATGATTACATTCCATTAAATAGGAAATAGAAATGAAAGTAGCATTCATGCGTACGTACGGCTTACCGTCTCCATGAATGGTGTATTTCATTTATTACCTCTAAATGTTATGTAATATTGTAAATTCATGTATATACTGGATATATATGATATATATGATATCTAAATCATGAATATAATTCTGTATATAATGGATACATGAAAAATTGTAATTATAAAGAGTTTATTTTTTACTCAAGTACCAATGATCGACAAAACGACCATTATTAACTTAAATAATTACATAGTTTTCATAACATGGTAATAAGTGATATAAAAGGAATAATGAAATTTAAAACGGTTCTTAAGAAAGTAGAAATTAACTCAAGTTTATTATTCAGGAGGTTAAAGAACGATCGAGTCAAGTCGGATACGAGGTAAGGGACTTCGTCTCAATTTCCTTTCATTGAGGCATATTTTGTTTTATACACAACCTTCTTTTATATGGTGTATAAACCCCTTTGACTTTTACATTTATTCAAAAGGAATCTTTTTTATATGAATAATTTTATTAAATGACAAAATGGGATGTTTTTGTCGTACGTATGCGGTGACAACGACTTCTCCGCTGCCGTGACCATTATTTGAGTTTCACTTTCCTCTACAAGCCATAACATTTTTTTAAATAAAAAATAAATACCATGTTTTACTTTTCTTTTATTTTGGTATTGAAAATATTTTTGATAATGTTTTTATTATATCAATGTGTTATTGATATCTTGTGATTGAAATTTGGAAATGTTATGTTTCATTTATGCATGTTTTATGTGATACGATTATGTTATGGTTCTTGTGAATTGTTTATGAAGACGAGTGGTTACGTGATAAAATAAGGGAGGGTGGGACCGATATAGCTCTCCAATGCATTGGGTAATGTGAAGGTGTTAAACGCTAAGGTTTCTCCGAAGATATTTATGGAATATACTGTGATGGGTATTCCAAACGTAACCATGAGGGTTACTCCCTACGTAAAAATGTTATGAATTCCTCAAGTTACCTTTATGTCTTATGATTTCTATGATTTATTCATGATTTGATGAGGTATGTTAAAGTGCTTATGTTTTATGAGTAAAGTATGATTTCATTAATTCTTATGTATACATGGACTAATGTTTTCATTTCATACTTTCATATCCCTTACTGAGCTTTTTATGCTCATCCCAAGTTTTTTAAATGTTTTTCACAGGCCAAGGGAAAAGTACATGATGTGTTGATAGTGTCGAGGAAGTGTCAGGAAAGAATCCATGTTTTGTTTTAAATATGTATCCTTTTATGGGAAAAAATAATACTATCTTTTATGTAACTTCCTTGTTTAACTATGGAATGTAATGCATGATTTATGATCTAATTCTCTAAAACTCTAAACCTGAAAAGATCCTCAATGTGTAATCTTGTAATAACTCAAGATTAAGTAATGTTTAAGTCTTAGGCCTTATATGGATATTATATTTCATGGATGTCACTGCTATATATAGCCCATGTCAACTGATCCATCACTATCATAAAATTCTCAGTTCCAATTCCCACTTGTTTAGGTTACGGATTCAGAAATATAACATCCTCTTGGTGTCTTCCTACTTCAGCTTCCCTATTTCATCCACAAAAAACCTTTCTAAATAGAAATATCTTAGATTTAGCGACATTTTAATATTCAAATTAAATATAATTTCAAATTTACAATTGAGTAAAAATAATATATTATATTCTCTTAACATCATCCTAACCCCTAATGTTATCTAAATTCTGCTCCGATACCAACTAAAAGGACCCAACCTTATACATTACATAATATAGTTAATTCAACTAGAATTCAAATTTGTACAATCACAAATATATTTTTAGTTTAGGTTTTTAGATAATTAGGTCATAAAACATACATGAAAACTAGTAAGTGAAAAAACTGGATACTACTAAAATAGTATCCATTTCTTCCATAATTTTTTTAATAATATATGAATTCATTTCATGAAAAGCTTCACAATATTCAACATGGATTCTTATTTTCTCTTAACCATCCTTAAAACCCTATGAAAAACATTTTAAAACATTGGATGAGAAAAAAAATCTCATTAAGGGACATAAAAGATAAAGGAACTATTATTCCATGAATGCTTTTAAACATATGAAATCATTTTTATAAGATATATTTATCACCCTTAAAGTATCATATACTCCGTGAAAACATGATATTTCCATAAAACATAGAAAAAATAAATAAAAACATATAGGTAACTTTGGTAATTACTTACTTAATATTATAACCATCATTTCTACCATATTATTTTCAACCTTCATGGCTACCTTACAATGTAACCCTCACGAATACCTTATGATTTCACCATTTTTGTTACCCATGGAATAACCCTTATGATCAAATTACAATATAAACATACCAAATAAATTAAAGAGAGATATAGGTCCCACCCATAGTCATAAAAAATTACCAAAAACTAAAAGATAATCATAAAATAATTATACTTTTATCATGAAAACATTCCTTTTTAATTTTGTAAAAATAGAAATTTAAAAGAGGATTTTTAAAGAAAAGTACCTTAACTCAGGTTATCCTTACTTAAAAAATGTCAAAACCTCTTATATAATGGTTTAAAGAGTGTTATTAATTTATTAAATAATTATAATCATTTTTATACTACCTTATATGACCATATTATAACAACTTCCCTCCCATTTATTAATAGTATTTTGATATTTCCATCATTTCAGGCACATTCTTTTCATGGTTTCCATGGTTGGTTCAGTATGGATTTTCTTATTGAATGGAAGAAAAAATATAGAAGTGGAAAGAAATGGAATTATTATGTTTCCAAATTTTAAATTATACCATATATCATTTTTTCTTATGTGAGGATGAATAATTAGATAAAACATTAATGAAAATGATTTAATTTATTTTGGCAGTTTTTACGACCATTATGAACTTATATCAATTTATTTAATATAATGAATATATATTGGTTATATAACATTATATTACTTATAATGTGTATAATAAAATATTAATTAACTATAATAATGGTTTTATGACCAGCCTTGAAGGCGGTAATAGAAAATGAAAGTGTATTGTCCATGATGGTTGTAAATCAACACGTCCTGGATGATGTTCTCATTTTTTGAATAAAAGGGAGAGGAGAAAGAGCTTGAGGATGAAATTTTTCATAAGCATTATATAATTACAGTATATATAATATAATAGAGTTTTCATTACACATGGATAAGGGTAGGTGAATATCGAATAATAAAAGAAAATAAATTAAAAGGAAAATAAAATAAAATAAAATAGGATTTTAACTCTTGAATTCTTCTCTTTGAGAACTTCCTTAAGACCCTTGGTTTTAGACTTTTGGTGAGAAAATTATGACATGGATGTGGGGAAGAGCCTTGGGAATTGAATTGGGTATAAATTAAAAATTATACAAGGATTTGAGGTGTGAGGAGAAGAGGTGGTGAGGGGTGATATTTATAGTGGAGGAGAGGATTGTTTTTTGATTATTTTATTCATTAGTTTATTATTTTGGCTCAAGAATATGAATAGTTTGTGAATTATCACTAAATATATTAAAATAATTAACGATATTTTTATATTATGGTTCTTAAATCATTCATTTTTTTTTTGATTCATGTATTTGGATTATTATTTAAATACTGTAAGTTACCGTACTTCACTAATCACCAAAAAATTCAACTATTTTAGAAAAATCCAAAAAATTCACCCAAACCAATTTTTGACTTTTAGAATTAAAAAATAAACTAATTTTAAAGAAAATAATTTTATAAATATGATAAATTTAATTTTAATTAAAATCAAAATGTATTCAAAAAATACAAATTTTAAAACTATTATTGATTTTACAACACTTAAAAAAATTAATTAAGATCCTAGAAAATTATCTTATAATCATAATAAAATAAAATTTTATTTTATAAATCTATTTCAGGAAACTACATTTTATTTTAAATCATTAAATTAATTATAAAATTATAAATATATATTTATGTTTCACAAAAACACCAACACATAATTCATCACTTTCCAAAAATTTATTTACTTATTATATGATATAAATATATCATATTTTAACTTTTAATATGCATGAATTTTATTTATAACTTCATAGGTGAGGTTAATATTATAATAGTATACATTCTTTAATTTCTATAAATACCACTTATTTCATTTTATATTTATAATGAATTTTACTATTTAATTTAAAAATGAAAAAAATTATATTTTATAAGTACCTAGGTTGTTAAATGGTATCCTTGGATCATATCCTTAGTAAATTATAAGTAACATAAATTGATGTTATCATAAAAATTCCTTTAAAAGATCACTCAAAATATTTCTTGAGAAAAATACACATTTTAATTTTAAATAAATTCTCTAAAATATAAAAATCAGAAAAAAATTTGGAAAACATTTTCGTTGAAAATAAATTTGGGAAAATGTAATGTATTCATAAAATATTTTAGAATTCACGATGAAAAGTAATTTCATTCTAATCATATACATTAAAATATATATTCCATTCACTTGTTCGGTAAAAAGTCAAGTGTACCTCATTAATAAAATTAAATGAATATTCTATTTAATCCATTTTGTAAAAAAGTCAATAATGGGGAAAATTAATTTAATAAATCATAGGATATTTTTTAAAAAAGTATTGAAAACTATTTTAGAAAATAATGATATGAAATACAAATGATTTTTGATCGAAGTGATAAATAATTTTAGTTTTCCTTAAAATCATTTATTCTATCTCTTTATTCCTTAATTGGAGTAAAGTTAATGAAAAAAAAATAAAATCTTGAAATAACTAGAGGATAATAAAATTAGTGGTATTATTAGGAGATTGATCATTAAATTCATCATCAGAAACATGGCCATATAAAATCTTGATAAATAATGATATTGTAACATAAATCCCTTCACTCAAGTCCCAATTTTTTGAAAATGATCTAATAGCCATTATAATAAATTGAAATTTATTATAATTCTATACCATAATCATAAACATGATTATTATATAATATATTATCCACATATAATATTTCAACACCCATTTATTAATAATTAATTATTAAAATAATCATTTTATGTGTTAACTGTTTTGTTTCTCTCTAGAATTATGGTTCTATTGTTTGGGTCATTGTACTTTAATAATGGTTCTATAATATATAGAATATAAATAATGATATAAATACTATATAAAATAATTATATTTATATTTAGATACATCAGTAAAATTAATAGATAAAAAAATGAATTACAACATTCATGGAGATAGTCGGTAGTACGTACGCATGACCGATGTTTTCACCTATTGATAAATGAAACAAAAGAATTATAAATTATAATTAACCTTATATATTATTTATTACATCATATATATAATATATATTCATTAAATATATCTTTATTACCATATATTTAAATCATAAATGAAAAATTATTCACATCGTCTAGTGGATGCGGTAGTTCACACGTACGCACCATCGACATTATAATTTTCTAAAGGATTGGAAGGTAAATAGGTAGATATTATATTATAATTATAGAATCAATTTTTTTTCATAAATATAATATTTAAAGTTTAAACCCATAATAACAAAAATCCATGAAAGATAGTGATGGAAATTGAATTGTATTACTGTGTGAAGGAGGTAGAGCACACATACGCATGAGTGAAACTTTCACTTCACATTTGATTGAATAAAAGGTGTATACTAGCGGTTCCATAATCATAATAATATTTTAGTAAAGTTAAAATATTTAGTTTTTATTTTATGATTAATAATAATGATTTAGAGGAGTTTTTATTATAAATAAATTGAAAGAAGCCAAGTATGATGATTACCTCTTCTTTGGGAGGCCTCCTTTAGATTCTTCTTTCAAAACCTTGGAATGGACATTTAAGAAGAAAAGAACCTCCAAATCTTGATAATGGAAGCTTTCAATAGAATTTACCAGGGTTTTTCAAGATATGTGGATCAATTTTCTTTGAATAAGAGAAAGAAGATGTTTCCTTTTATAAGTATGGGAAAAGAAAAACATGGAATTTCTAAAAATAATAAAATATAATAAAGTTATATTCAATAAAAATTCATAAAAATTGATATAGATTAAAATTTGGGATATTATAAGGTCAAAATATTTCCCTAAAATATGATTTATACATGTTTAAATTGTAATCTTACCCTTATCACTTAGTTTAACCCCATGGTAAAATAATTATAAACTTAATCACGGTAAAAAAGATTTATCTTTTTTTTATAACTCATTATAACCACAAATTAAGTTTACCTTATTAATAATAAAAATTATAATTTTTGAGAATATTTAATCCATTTTTGAAAAATAAATTCATATAATTGGTATAATTTAATTTAAAATTAAACCCATCAAACGTAATTAAAAGGTGGGCGTCCAAAAAAAAGTTTCTTTAAGTATAGAATGTTTTTATATAAAATTTCAATATAAAATTGATTATTATATTATAAATTGGATTATTAATAATATAATTTAACTAATTATTTTTTTAAAACAATTTTAATTTACTATTTAACTTTATTAATTCTTTAAATAAAAGGATGTTTTCAATAAAAAATATCTTTTTTCACTATTCATAAAAAAATAAATATTTTTTTCTGAAAATTATCAAAAAATCACTCTAATATAATTTTGGAAAGATTATTTATAAAATTAATTTCAATTTTTTAAATAAATTTTATAAATTTAGAAAAAATATTTTTATTATTTTTCCACAAAGAGAAATAAAAATTATTTATGTGGAAAAATGTATTTTTGAATCATATAACGAATTTTATAAAAATTGAGTACTTATTTATCAATATATTTATTTTATTTAAATCCTTTATACATAATTTTTAAAATGTGATCATTTATATTAGTCATTCAAATTTAAGAGCTAAGTTATAATAGTATACTATAATATGGTTCATTTATACTTTTTTTTGTGTGTATCACAAGCTATAAAAAAATAAATTTATAAAAAAATATCATAAATTATTATGGTATTTCTACCACCATTAATATTAATTTAAACTATCAAATTGTAATAGTGAAATTCAAGAATATGAGGATATATTTGTTTCATCACACCCTTTGGTTCCCATTTAGATTCTTCAAATTTCTGATTCCTCTAGAGAACTTTAACCAGGTGAGTAATATTGTTTCATTACACTTTATCCATTCGATACAAGATTTATATTGGTTGTTATTGGTAAGAAATATCATTCTCTAGGGATATGAATTCTGATTGAAGTGAATGTGAAGAATCATGTATGTATTTACTCATTAAAGATACTTGTAATACATTATGAACTTGAGAGATGATCAATGGAAATTCCAAACAATATTATGACATACCAAATTGATCAAGAATCTCAATGAGGATAATATACTCAGGGCTCAGATTTTCCTTATTTCCAAATCACATAAGCTTTTTTCCTGAAGAATTTAATCAGAATATCTTTTTACCAACTTAAAATTCAATATTTCACCAATGATTGTCAGTATATATATTTTTGGTCTACTCTGAGCTGCATAAATCCGCTGCAGAATGGGTCAAAATTTCTTTTCCATTTCTACAAATTCTTAGTTCCCAATAGCTTTCTTTCTCTAACTTCATCCTAGATGTTGGAGTTCTACACTTATTTCCCTTGAGGGATTAATAATTATCCATATGATTTCTCAAGAAAAAGTTATTTTTATATGAAAACACAACAAGAGAAAGGTGTTTATCCCTACAACTGTAGATATTCATAGAATGATAGTTTTATATTTCCTTGATGGTTTTAATGGTTCTCTCAAATTGTCCATCTTTCTAAGGCTGAAATTAAGTACTCAAACAAAAATTTAAATAAATATCATGTTTAATACTTCTCTATGAAATTTATGTTGAAATAAAATCCTAATAAAATACAATAGAATATGGTTATCTATGAAATATACCACATATTTAATGTATATTTGAGAAACTGATCAAGAGATAAATATTATATGATTTCTGAAAATCATGTTGAATTCATATGATGATAGATTACAACCCAAATAGAATTATGTCCCTTAGATGTTTTGGGGAGTATGATGAGAAAATCCTTAGTTATTTTTTTCCATTTCTACTCTGGTGTGGTTAATGGTTGTAAAATACCCTTAGATATATATCTCTTATCCGAAACATGCTAAGATACCAAGAATTGAGATATATACTCTACTATATCTCTCTTCAGGTTTTCCCAAAAGAATTTTTATTTTTAATCTATATACATATTCACACTTCTAGGATTAATAGAGAATTATGAACTTTGAACTTTAATCAATAAATCCTTCTTAAAGTATGGTATTGATGTGATACATATACAATTCCTGATCGTTATCATTTCATCACAACAACGGTTGAACTCATGATCATTTCTCACATTCTTTTCCACTTCTGTATCTTCTTTTTATGCCACTTTAATCTTTACCATGATATATGGTTAAATTTTAACAACCAATGTACTAATAGAATAAATAATTTTTCATATTTACTAGTATGTTGTAATTAAGTAGTTATATTCATTATAAATATGTTAATTAATTGTTAATATAAAAAACAAGAAATAATTTTATTAAACTAAATTTATAAAAGGTTATATTTAAAAGATTAATTTTAAAATTATAGAATTTAAATCTAATAAAATTAAATTTATATTTGAGTCCATCTTGTCAAAATAATCTTATAATTATTTTTTTATAATTTTCAAAAAATGTTGAATTTTCAATTTATAATGAAAAGTACTTTTTTTATTGAAAACGGTATTTTATTTACAAGGTAAAATTTTTATTTTGATTAATTTTAAATTTTCATTAGTTAATATGATTTAAATAATCCAATTATGTTTTTTGAAATGGATTTTATACTTGAATTTATTATTAAAACACATTATATTTTAAAATGCCTTTTTTTTCTAAAAAACTGATTTTCGTTAGCTTTTTCATTTTTTTAATATATAATAAAATTCTAAAACTTCTATGAATTTAATTTTAAAAAATGGATTTTATATTTATAATTATTGGGCCCAAATTTATTAAATAAATTTATTTTATTTTTGGATAGTATGAATGGTAAAAATAGTAATTTTTGTTACCATAGTAAAAGGTAAATTTGGTAATTAATGGTAAAAATAAAATGATAAAGACTATAAAATGATCCTAAAACTTACCATAGTTTAATTGGATGAGTAATTTTCATTTATAATAATTTTTGGTTTAGTTATATGACCATATTATAACATTTGGATATGATTATAAGCTTTATAATATTTATTTTAAAGAAAATTCAAATATGTCACACTCTTGTTTTTAATAAGTGTTATATTTTTAATATTGTGTTTTCAAGAGGATATGTTCTAATATAAATATTATTTTTAAAGGTAAAATATTTATATTCATCCTGATAATTTATTTTTAATTTTTAGGGAATAAATAATTACCTTAAATTCTTGCACAACACTGATGTAATAATTATTTAATTAGTTGAGAAATAAAATAAATGATATTAAAAAAAATTAAAATAAATATGATTTGGTATAATTAATGTGATTCAAAAATTTTATATATCACCTTGATTTTTTTAGGATGTAAGAAACTTATTGGTATGAATTTTAATTTACGTCTTACTATTTTTAAATTCAATGTAATGAATAGTATCAAATTTGACAATAATGATATTTTGAGGAATTAATTTTTTATCAAATTATTTAAAAATAATAAAAATATTAAATAAGCATAATGAGGATAATATATGACTATAAAGTTCATCTTATTTTAATTTATCGGCTATTTTTAAGTATTTGGATCAATACTAGTCTTATTATATTTTAATATTTTGAAAAAAATTCCAAGAGTGCCCCTCCCCTCTCTTATAAAAGGTAACCTATTATTCACAATCATACACACATCAAAAACATTTTGTTTGAGACAATACCTACTCAAATTCTTTCTTAAAATCCCTCCCAATATTCTATAGGTCTTGGTTTAGGCATAATACCAACCTTTTTAGTCTTAAGGTGTCAATGAATGGAATATTTCGAAAGAAGTGGAAGACAAAGAACATACATAACTTGTCAGACTTAGGGTAAGGGAATAATTAACTCAATTTACATTAATTTTATTACAATTATACTTCATTTATTATGAAAATATTATGTGTGAAATGAAATTTTTTTATATTATTTTTATTTCCACTTGTTTTCTGTGGATTTACAGCTAATACACATAATCGATTAATTTGATTATTTATTAATTCAATGATATGATATTTATAAGAAACATTTTAAAAAAAATAATATTTCAAAGTTTTTATTTCATTTTACGAAAAATTTAAAATGGAATGTTGTTTAACATATATGGAATGAGTGGATTTTCCCACCGCCATGAATCTTGAATGCGTTAATGTATACTTTTACAATATTACATGGTTATTTTCAAAGAAATTTTTTTCCTTTTTATGTTCATGGTTTTCTATTAAAATAAGTGATTTTAACCAAGAATTATTCATATTATGTAAGCATTAATATTTTGTGATTATTTTTTGGTTCTTGTGAATTGTTTATGAGGATGGGTTCTTCCATTATAAACTAAATAGGGTTGGGTCTCTTATATCCCCCCAATGCACTGGGTATGTTAGAAGTTGATCATGATGGTTATTATAAGTGTACCTGTGATGGTTATATCAAGTATAATCTTGACGGTTATGTTAAGTATAACAATGAGAGTTATTTCATAGTATTTGTGAGGGTTACAACATAAGTATGTATGATAAGAAAATGATACCCCAAGTTACCTATATGAATTATTTATGCCTGCTATGTTTTCACTAAATTCTCATGTTTATAAAAAGTAAGTTATTGAGTGTATAATCAAAGGAAAGTATATGTAACCTTTAAATGTGAAAATAATAACATTGTGAAAACAAATTCACGAGTTTATCATATTTTCAATGAAACCTTTATGATTTTTATTTGTTCCTTTAATATTTGTTATGAAATATATCATTTAATTCTTTTAAAAAAAAATGCAATTTCTTAGGTAGTAAATGTTTATTTTGATCCCATAGTTTATTTTAAAAATCAATTTTTTTTAAGTTTCATGGATTAATGGTTTATTTCTTTGTTTTTATGTCCCTTACTTATATTTTTGTGCTTATACCATGTTTTTGAGATGTTATTCATAGGATATAATGTTTAATAAGGGAAAGGAAGTTGTCCAGTTGAAATTCATTGAGATTTTTAGTGAAAATAAATCATGTTTTGTTTTAAAGGTTTTATTTGGTGAAAAAATGGATACTAATCAGAGGTTTAGAACTTATATTATATGGTTTTGTTATGTTTTGAGTTACGACATAATTATCTAAAACTCTAAACCTGAAAAATCCTCAAATTTAGTAGAAGAGAATCTTTATTTGAAAATAAAAATTATATAATGTTTATATCCAAGTTCTAACATTTGGTTTCATAGGGTAGTTTATATTACTTTATAGTTCAAGATCATCTTAATATAATACCATAATAAGGTTTTAATTTAGGTTTAAGTTGAAATTTTATTTCAATTTAATATTAAATTGTTTCTTCATCTAAACTATGTATATTCATAATAGTTTTCCACAAATGAATCATGAAAACCTGTGGTGGGAGGGAATTGATAGGAAAAAAACCATCCAAATGAAAATCTTGAGATTATTGGAATTAGAATAGAGTAGTTTTTCACAATAATGGATCAGTTGACACAAACCAAAAATTTTGTTTGTATCAATGTTAGAGATCATCTAGATCTACCCTAGAGAAACATGATGAGAGTGGAACTTTTTTGTGGAAACACCCTCTTTTGTTTAGTGGATCTTCTGACCTAATGGAATCTGAGGGGTGGATTAAATCACTAGAAAAGATATTAAATGTCATGGGATATTCATATCATTAAAAGGTTAATCTTTAACTTTATCAGTTTTAAGGTGAATCCGACCAATGGTGGTCAATTGTCAATAATATCAGGGAAAAAGAACAAATTGATTAAATGGAATGAGATGAATTTAAGAATATATTCCTTGAAAAATATTTTTATAAGGAAGTTAAACTCAGAATGTAAAATAAATTCCTAGAATTTAATCAAAGAGATAAATATTTAGTGGATGTGTATGAAGAAAACTTCACTCAATAATAATGTTACACCTTAAATTTTATCTGGGATCCTGATAGTAAAATGAATCATTTCTACTTAGCAATAAATCCAATATATATAAAGGAATTATATTTCCATGAATTTGAAATTTATGAGAATTTTTTTATGTGATGAGAAGGTACAAATGGAGTTTTATGATGATCATATATTTCATGAAAACAAGAAGAAGAAAAGGTATAGATGGCCAGAAATGGGTAAGTACATTTCAAATAAATCTAAAGGTAAGAAAATGAATATTCTATTTTGTTGGAAGTGTGGTAAAAATAAAACTAAGCAATTACTTATCAAATCCTTGAAGTTGTTTCAATGTGGTAAGTCTAGGAATATGGCCCATGATTGTAATGAAAAAGATCTCAGTTGTCGTAAGTTTAATTCTAATTACCAGGTTTTAAAGTGTTTTAAAAGTGGTGATATAGGGAATTATCAACATATTTTCCCAAAAAAGTACCTAGATAGTGGGAAGACATAAAACTATAAGAAAAAATTTGTGGTGAAATCCTTTTAAACTAATTTAAGATATGATGGTCTATCAAATAAAGTGGTATTAGGTATATTGTTTTTTATTTATATTATGTTAATTTATTATTTTATTTGGAGTCTAAAAAATATTTCATATCTAAGTAATTTGTTTGTGAATCCGAAATTCCTCGTTAAGAAATGAAACTATAAATTATTATAAAAACGTAAGGGGGGAGTATTAAGGAAAAAAAATATTATAAAAATCTTCATGTTGTTGTTTTTGTAAGGGGTTTACCTGCCAACCTTGTTGTCTTTTCCTTAGTAGAGTTTAATGTTATTATGGGTGTGGATTGGGTTTTTGTTTACTATACTAAGAAATATTATAGAAATAAAGATGTTGTTTTCTATAAAGTGAATTAGTTTGTATACAAGGTTGAAACCATACCATTTATAACATATTAGGAACCTAAGAAAATGTTAAAAGATGGAAATGAAAGTTATCTTGCACATATTTTTGAAAAAGGGAACTTTTTAGATTAATGATGTACCAATGCTAAATTAGTACCTTAATGTCTTTCTATATGTGTTTCCCAGTGTTATACCTGATTGAAAAGTTGAATTTACTATTGTCTTAGTTCTATATTCTAAGACAATTTAAAAAACCCTTATTGAATGGATAAAATAGAACTTCTTGAATTGAAAAAGTAGTTATAAGAGTTTCCAAATGGAGGTTTCATTCTTCCTATTACTTCACCATGGGGTGATCCCATTTTATTTTTTAAAAAATAAATATAGTTCTAGGAGGATTTTAATTTATTATAGATATTTGAAAAACATTACTATTAATAATAAGTATATATTTCCCCATAATGATGAATCATTTAATCAACTCTAGGGAGCTCAATATTTTTTGATGGTTGAATTGAGATCTGATTATAATAAAATGAAGGTGAAGGAGGATGCAATTACCTAAAAATATCTATAACAGATATAGTAATTATGAGTTAGTAGCTATGCCCTTAGGTTTTACAAATTCCCATGCTATATTTTTGGGTGTTATTAATAGTGTCTTCTATGAATATTTGGACAAGTTTTTGTTTTTTTGTTGATGCTATTTTAGTTTAATAAAAAATTTATTATAATTATGAAAAAATATAAGGATTGTTCTATAAACCCTTAAATAAAATAATTAATATATAAAATTTATAAAATATGAGTTTTGGTTATAATATATTTCTTTCCTTGGGAAAATTTTATGTAAATTTTGAATTATAGTTGATCCAGTTAAAGGAAAGTTATTGATTAATAGCCTAGACATACAAATTTTATTTAGATTTAAAGTTTTATTGGATTAGAAAGATATTACCAGTGATTTTTTAAAACTTTTCATGTTTATCTATCCCACTAACTAAGTTGACATGAAAATGAGTTAAATTTATTTGGGAAATAGAATGTGATGATTTATTTCAAGAATAAAAAAAATATTGTGAATGCTGCAGTTTTGGCCCTACCCTCAATAAATGAGGATTTTTTATATATAGTGATGCTTCCTTGAATGTACTTGGTTGTGTTTTGATGTAGAATTATTAGGTAATTGATTGTGCTTCAAGTCAACTTAAACCTCATGAATTAAATTATCCAACCCCTGATTTTGAATTAGTTGATGTGGTTTTTTAGTATAAAAATATGGTGGAATAATTTATATGGAGACATTTGTGAAATATATACTGATCATAAAATTTTTAAGTGTATATTAACTCATAAAGAGTTGAACAAGATGAAGATAATAAAGATAGAACTGAATAAGGATTATGATTAGATGATTCATTACTATTCTAGAAAATAAAATAAAGTGGATAATAATTTGAGTCAGAAAGATAATGCTACATTAACTATGTTACATTTGTAAATGACCCTTTCGTTAATGATTTGATGAATTTTTTCATGGAAGTTGTGGGTTCAGGAAATTCCTTGGATTTATTCCAGGTTTCATTGTAATAATCTCTTTCAAGTAGAAATAAGCAAGCTTAGAGGGAATATAATGAGTTACAGAAAATGGTATAATTTTTTTGGAAGGATAAGTTTCTTAAATTTATTGTTTGTCAATTTTTTTTTGATATTTGGAAAGATTTTATGTGTGTCATATTATTTCTAGTTAAAGAGGGTGTTTTTAAATGAAGCTCTTAGTTCCCCATTTTCCATTCATCATGGGAACATTAAGATGTAGGGAGATCTTCAGGATTATTATTGGTGGGATTGAATGAAAAAATATATTGCTAACTTTTCCATGAAATGTTTGACTTATCAGTAGTTTAAAGTGGAATAAAAATTTCCAAAGGGGATGCGTTATTCTTTTTCAGTTCCATAGTAAAAATGAGAAAATATATCCATGGATTTCATGGTGGGACTACCAAATACTTCTTGAGGTAATAATTCAATTTGGGTTATTATTGATAAACTAACTAAATCTATACATTTCCTTCCCATTCGAGATACTCAATCATTAGATAAAATTTATTAACTATATATTTAGGAGATTGAAATTTATATGAAGTTACTCTCTGCATTGTATCTGATCATAATCCCATGTTCACTTTTAATTTTTTTGAAAGGCCTTTAGAATTCATTGGGAAATTAATTAAATTTCATCACAAACTTTCATCCTCAATTTTATGGACAATAAAAATAATAATTTAGTCCTTGGAAGACACGATTCATTCTTATTCAATGGATTACCATGTAATTTGGGATCATTATCTTCCTTTAGGTGAGTTTTCTTATAATAACAGTTTTCATTATAGTATACAGATGATAACTTTTGAATAATTATATGGAAATTTGTGTCAAAATCTAGAATTTTGGGATGAAGTAGGTGAAAGGATATTAATAGGAATAGAACTAGTAGAGGATGTGGATGAGAAGGTGAATATGATTCAGAAACATATGGGGATAGTTTAGAGTATGTAGAAAAGTTATGCAGATATTAGGAGTAAAGGCCTTTTATTTGAGCTATTTGATCATGTTTTTCATAAACTTTCTCCATGGAAAAGTCTTATGTGTTTTGGTAAGAAAGAAAAGTTTATTCCAAGGTTCATTGATATATATGAAATCTTGGATAAAGTGGTAATAGTGTCCTATGAAGTGTCCTTGACTCTGAGTTTATACTAGGAACACAATTTTTTTATGATTCAATATTGATGAAATATGTTATAGATTCATCTCATGTTATGATCGAGGAGGTTATTTAGTTAGAAGATAAAATTCCTTAATAGGGAAATCATATTTAGATTATAGACCATAGATGGAAAGTATTGTGGAACAAGTAAATTCATGAAGTTAATATTTTTATAGAAACCATATGGTTAAAAAAGAAATATGGGAATCTTAAAATGATATGAAGGAAAGATATCCCCACTTATTTAATAACTGGAGAAAATTGTGAGGACATAGTTTCTAAAATGGGGAGAATGTAATAACCCACATACTGATAAAATAATATTTTTTATATCTATTAGTATTCTAGATTTAAATAGTAATATTAATTATAAATATGATAAAAAATTATTAATAAAAAAAATTGTTTTATTAAACTCATTTCTTATAAGGTTATATTTAGAATATTAATTTTCAAATTATAGAATTTTAATATGAAAATTCTTCTTGGAAGACATCCTGAGTGGGAATCGGCTACAAGGGGAAGAAGAATCCTGCTTGGGAGTCGGGTAAGACTATGGGTACTATGATATGTGACTTCTTGTTTTTTCTCTTGTTGTTTCTACTTGACTGTCTTTTTGAAGTGTTGAAGTGTTTGTGATTTGGTCTCGGGTATGCGGATTTCATGACTGCCGTTGATGATATTGTGAGTTGGTCTCTAGTATGTAGGTTCTTTGACCACCGTTGATGATGTTGGATCTTGTTTGTATGGTTACCGGTAACCCATAAACCGGCTTTTTAGAAAATGAAAAAAATGGATTTCAGGATAATTTTCAGAAAATGTTGATTTTTCAATGAATAGTGAAAATATGTGTTTTTGTTGAAAAGTATATTTAATTTACAAGGTAAAATTATTCATTGAATTAGTTTTAAATTTTCCTTTGTTCATTTTTATTTAGATAATCCAAATATATTTTTTAAATATATTTCATACTTGAGTTAATTTTAAAAACATTTTATATTTTAAAATGGCATTTTCCCAAAAAACAATTGTTGGTCGGAGTAGAGTACTCAATAGGGGGGGTGTGAATTGAGTATCTATAATTTTTTTTTTCTAAAATGTTTACTTAAAAATAATCCTCAATAAGAAAATAAAAATTCCAGTTAATCAAGATAATACAGTTATAAAGGTTTGAAAATCCAAATAACATCTCAGAAGATTGATTAAATCTCAGTGATATCAATGTGAGTTATCGATACAACCTTTGAAGCTATTCTAATAAGGAAAATAATTATAACTTCTATCCAAGACTAAATATCAAAGTAAAATCTAGTTTTTCTAAAATATACAGTAAATAAGAGAAAAAACAAATTAAAAGACACAACAGATAAAACAAGTGGTTCAGTCTCAAGTTGAGACTTAATCTACTCCACTTTGTGATCACCTGCCACAAAACAGTCTACATAGATAATATATTGATCAAAATCTTGGATCAGGGTAAAACAATAGTACATAAGACTCTCTAGGTCACATGATCTCTTCCACTTTTCTTCGTGGGAATAAGCTACCTGGTCACACAAGGACCTATTCCACACTTATCTGTGGGAGTAAATAGATGTAACAAGATATGAGAGGAATGATATCTTGTATCCTTCAGTATAATATAGGATATGGTGTGTATTTTTAATACAGACACACACACACTACTCTAAAGTCAAAAATAGTACATAATAAAGAAAATATGATGAGAAAGGATTATAAGTGCTCTGAGTGTTATTCTATGCAGCTCTGGACTTGTAGGATGAAGAAGATGAAAGTATAGAGTCCTCTTGTGAAAAATAGAGTATCTCAAGTCTGGTGATCTGGTATCTAGTTAGAAGATGTGAGCTATGTATCTCGTGTTCTTTTAGTTGGTACTGCGAAGATGTTTGAATCTCTGATATATGGTAGTTTAGCCTTTAGGAATCAATAATGCGTCATGTGTTCATCAGTAGTATGTTTCCTGAATGAGTTCTCTTTTTCAAAAATTCTCACACGTCACTCTGTAAGTTTCAGCAATGGATTATTTTCCTTTTAATTAACGGTGTACATGTTAGAAATGAAAGGATCCATGTATTCTACACCCCGTACCTTATACTATCTAGTGACATGTCTATAAAGAATCTTTAATGATGTCAGTTCCATTTAATAACTTGAATATGACCGTTAGAAATTAAATAAAAAATAACAAAAAAATATTAGAGGACGGTGTCACAGTTTGGGTTGAAACAATGTCACTTGAAAACAGTGTCATAGGGAAACATTGTCATAGGGAAACAATTTCACAGGGAAACAATGTCTTCTCATTTGCCTTTGAGCGACGAGACATTCATAGTTCCATTTCTGTGTTGAAATTTGGAACTGGTAACACAGATGCGATGTTAGGATCACGGTGTCTCTAGTAGCGGTGTCTAGTCCTTTGTTAAAACTTTGACTAGTGCTTGAGTCACAGCATCAGGAGCACAATATCAGGTCATGGTATTAGGTCACAGTGACTGGGTGACAGTGTCTGGTCATGGTATCAGGGTCACGGTGTCTAGGTCATGTTATCGGGGTCACAATGTCAAGGTTATGGTGTTAGGGTTATGGTGTCTAGGTCATGATATCAAGGTCATGGTATTAGAGACTTTGCTGAAATCTAGGATCAGTGTCAGAATTATGGTTTCTCAGACTTAGGAAAATATCTATAAATAGCCTTAAGTAGTAGCCTTTATAGAATGAATTAAACTTAATTTTTGGTAAAACATAATAGACAAATATTAATCATAACTTGTGAGATTTTGAATTTAAACTAGTAAACATGGAATCATAAGAAGAATAACATGATTTAAACATGATTAGCATGATTTTCATGATTTGCATGATTTTTGAGAATTAAAACATGATCAAACAGGAGGAGTTCAATAATATCCCCTTTTTGATGATCAGAAATCATGGAATGTATGAACTATCTAAAAAATGAATAAGTTTGTTCTTATTTATCCCCTTTTAGGTATTTTCAAAAAGTAAATAAGAAGCACAAAAAAAGAAGAGAGTAAATTTAAATACTAAACTTGAAGAGAAATAAGGCACATTTCATTGAAAAAAAAGATATAATCCAGTACAAACAAAGGACAATAGAAACAAAAATAGAGAACATTCCCATCAATTAAACATTCTTCACTTCCCTTGAGAAGTATTAGACTTCTCTTTTCCCTTGGAAGAATCAACAGGAGGAGCAACAAGAGTAGAAGAGGAGGTGGTAGCTGAGAGTGATCCAATGGCGAGAGAAGGAAGTGGAACACCATCAAAAATAGAAGGGGAAAGAGTTGGTTTGGTATGAGATTGAGGCATAGATTGTTCAAGAATAAGATGCCAGATTTGGGTCAGAGCCTAAGATATAGACATGGTAGTATGTGAAAAGATAGATGATGAAGGGGTGGAACCAGGTCTCAAGGGAGCAGTTTTAGGAGCAACTATAGTAGTGGTTTGCATGTGGAGATATGGATTCATCAAGTTGAATAAATAAATGATGACCTCACCACTATACTGCATTGCCTTTTCAAAGCCATCTTTATTTTCAATAGACTTCTCCAAAGTACATGTGAAATCTTTATATTTTCTGCACTTGGTCCTTAAATTCTTGAGTCACATGAGGCATTTTCAAATTTTCCACAAGATACTTGAAATGACTTGTTAATTGATTATTTGTATAAATACTTTTGAAGTTTAAATTTACCTTATTTTTAATATCATCATAGGATGTAGAATATTACTTAGAGTATAGTCGAACCATGTCATGGACATGTTCACTATTTTGAACAATTTTTGAGAGGATTTATTGAACAGATGGACTTTTCAACGATTTAAGCTCTTCTTGAATAACCTTTATCAGAACTTCACTGTATGACCGAGATGATTGAGCAGGCTTGGATGAGAAAGAAGGAGTTGTGATGGCTGCAGATGGTTCAGGAAGGCTCTTGACAATAGTTTTAATAGTTTCCTTGAAAATACTAGGGAAAGAATAAATTGAGGATGCTAATTTTTGAACTTCTTCTACTAGCTTGTCATTGTTTGCTGATGTTTTATCGACAACAGCTATCAGATTTGGTCGAATCAGTTTTGTAAATTTTCCAGATATCTTTTCTACATCTTCGATACTGAATTGAGAAATAATAGGATCAATAGTTTCAAATTCTTTCTTCAGTTCCCCAACCAAAGACCTTAAAGATATTACTTCTTCTCTTAGCTACTGATTTTCAATTCATGTTTCTTGAATTTCATGAAACATATGAGGTTTAATTTTCCATATAAGTTTATCTAGAATAATACTAGTATCCTGTTCGCTTGGATGAGTTATAGGAAGAGTTTGATATTTCAAAATATTCTAAAATCCAGCAAACATATTTTCTCCAAACACCTTTAAATACGCATGGCTTACAGAGCTTGGGGATTCTTGAAAACTATTGGGTTTAGAGACCTCAATAGCTTTAGGCTCCTTAATAGGTATTAATCCTAGAAGAGAAAAATATTTCAATTGAAAAGTTATTGTAAGATCAATTCTTCTCATTGAGTCCACTAGAGAGTCTGAGACATCAAAATAGATAGGGAATTTATACACATTACTCCTAGGTCTTGTCTCAACCGAGCTTTGTTCTTGAGTAGTTTCCAGAATAGGGTTTTTATCCCCCTCAATTTGTGCATTATCTCTAAGAGTGAGAGATCTATTCTCTTTCTCTATTTCTATATTTTCAACAATGTCAGGCTCACCCATATTTGTTCTAGCTTTCTGAAAAGCTT
Organism: Viscum album; assembly: GCA_963277665.1. Lineage (NCBI taxonomy): Eukaryota > Viridiplantae > Streptophyta > Magnoliopsida > Santalales > Viscaceae > Viscum > Viscum album. The sequence goes on from OY728151.1 coordinate 2,000,721,724, forward strand.
GGTCCATTCTTTCTTTACTGGACATGACTAACTCTAGATCATCTTGTTCTCTAGACCTTTCCACATCTGCAGGACCTTCCCCAATAATAGGTTCTTCTATATGTTACTCAAAAACATATTGATATTCTAGACCAGTAGCATTCCTTTTTTATCAACAAAGCCTTCGTCAACTATTTCTTCACCAATTTTTTGTTAATAAACTTGTTGTTCAAGTAAGCCACTATATTCTTCTAAGACAGTTCTGTTCATAGATTCAAATTTGGAATCCTCTACTTCTTGACTTGAGTATTCCCCTAACTCATTATATTCTATGCTTGGGTCATGCTTTTATTTAGGCCTTGAGGGACTTTTAATGGGATTGTACTTTTCATATATCCTTTTATTGTCCTCTACCTAGGACTTTTTCCGAGGATTACAGCTTATCTTCATCCTTATGAGTGTATCCTTTGATATAAATAACTCATAACCTTCAATGAATTCTTCATTTAGTACAACTAATCCTTTAGCAGAAAACATTTCCAAGATTACTCTTGAATAGAACAAAGAGGTAGAATTTAAAGTAGTCTTGATCAATTCACACTATTTAAGTACAATATACTTACACAGATTAATCTTGTACTCATTATTCATAAGATGTATCAAGAATATATCTTGATACTTAAGAGTAGAAAAATCCCCCTTTCAAGGACTAATAAGATTCTAGACAAACTTAAACAGCAGTTTTGTATCACCACCCAACTCACCAGCAATTTCCCTTCTTTTCTTCTTATTTCCTATTAAAATTTCCAAATCATCTTCCAAGACAAAAAGATAACTTAGAGGAGTAGGTTCTCACTAATTATCCTCACATATTCCTTCATGAGTTATCCCTAGGCATACATCCCAAAACCTCAAGGAAAAAGTACACCTTTTACCATTAATCCAGCTTCTTACTACAAATTCATATTCAGTATTGAATGAAAAATGGACATGCTGATAAAAATGATAAACAAGTTTCAGATAAATGGGTTGTTTTTCCTTAGTAAACTAGTCTAACTAGCCTTTTTCAGTCAGAAATTTCAAGAGAAGCGACTTACTTAACAGTATCCGCTTCGAACATACTTCCTTTTCAGGCATGACTACTCTATTTACAAGACCAGGATTTAGTTTTCCTTTTGGTGTTATTCATGGGACCTTTTTTTCTTTCTTGAGATACCTTCACTTCTCAGGAGTCGACGAAGAGGGTCACTTAATTCTTCGCATAAAACATCGGGTTCAATAAGGATAAAGAGTTGAATGAGATCATGATATTTGGAAGGAAAGGTATTCAGTTTTGAGAGAGGAAATTTCTAGTGAAGAGAGAAGTGAAAAATATCAGGTTTTTATCATTTAGGAAGTCCAAAAATCGTAAGAAAAAAGACACTGCAAAAGAAAAATAAAATAATCAACAAAGATACGGGAAATAAAATTAAAGAAAAATAGAAAAATGAGTCTTTGTAGTGAGATAGGAACAGTTTTCCATGGTTTCATCCTTACAGTGTGACTCCAAATGGTGCGTCTGTATCATTTGAGACAGTAAGTGTAGGATAGTAACTGGGAGACAGTAATTGTGTGATCATAAACATTAAACAGTAACTTCAAGATAATAATCTTGTGAAACTGTAAAGCATGTAATCGTAAAATATTAAATAGTAATTTCAAGACTGCAATCCTTTCATTTAAAACTTATCATCCCTAATTCATGTATGATGTAATTTATTCTTTCAGAATTTAATGGTTTAGTGAATATATCTGTAAGATAATATTCAGTTCAAATGAATTCCAAAGTGATATCACCTTTTTTTATAATAGTCTCTCAAAAAGTGATGTCTTGCATCAATATGTTTTGTCCTAGAGTGTGAAACAGGATTCTTTGAGATGTTAATAGCACTTTTATTGTCACAATTTATAGATACATGTCTAAATTGAGATCCATAGTCTAGTAATGTGTGTTTCATCCAAAATATTTTTGTACAATAACCACCGACAACTCTGTATTTATCTTCGGCAGTATATAATGAAATAGATTTTTCTTTCTTACTACATCATTACACTAGATACTTTCCTAAAATGGGACATGTTCTATAGGTTATTTTTTTTATCTAACCTACAGCCACCAAAATCAGCATCAGAATAGCTAACTAACTCAAATGATTGTATTCTAGGATAGAACAATCCTAGATTGGGTGTATGTTTGAGGTATTTAAAAATTATTTTAACATAATTTAAATGATATTACTTAGGGTTTTATTGAAATTGATCACACATACATACACTAAACATAATATCAGGTTGGCCAGCATTTAGGTAGAGTAAGCTTCCAATCATTCCACTATAAGTGGTTTGATCAATAGATTTTCCATCTTCATCAAGATCCAACTTACAAGTATTACTCATTGGAGTATCACTACTTTTAGTTCTATCTAAGGCAAAATGTTTTATAAGATATTTAGTATATTTTCTTTGATTTAAAATAATACCATCTCTATTTTAAAGGATTTGAAATCCAAGAAAGAATTTTAGTTCACCCATTAAACTCATTTCAAATTCATTTTTCATCATTTTGAAAAACTCAATACATAAATAATTTTTTTAAGATCCAAAAATAATAACATTTACATAAATTTAAATTACTAGAACATCATCGGAAATTAGTTTTATAAAAAGAGTAGTATTAGCTATACCTTTTGTAAAACCTTTGGAAATAAGAAAAGTTCTTAATCTATCATACCAAGATCTTGGGGATTGCTTTAAACCATACAAATCTTTTGTTAATTTAAAAACATTATTTGGAATGTGAATATTTGTGAAACTAGGGGGTTGTTTAACAAAAACAACCTTAGCTATATACCCATTTTGGAATGCACTCTTAAAATCCATTTGACATAGTTTGAAATTAAGATGTGCTACATATGAAAACAAGATTATAATGGCTTAAAGTCTAGATACTGGTGCAAAGGTCTCCTCATAGTCAATTATTTCTTCTTGACTACAGCCTTGTTCAACCAATCTAGCTTTGTTTCTAACTATGTTACCGGATTTATCTACTTTATTTATAAACACCCACTTAGTGCATATGATAAAATATCTTTGGGTCTATCAACAAGTTTCCAAACATTGTTCCCATAAAATTGATTATGTTCTTATTTCATATAAATAACCCAAAATTCATCATTGATAACAACATTTATTTTTTTATGTTCAAGTTGTGATAAGAAATTTTGATGTTCAACTTGATTTCTAAGAGAAGCTCTAATTTGTGTTCCTCCATCAAGATCTCCAACTACAACATCTATGGTATGGTTATTAAAGGTTATAGTTGGTCTAAAAGAGGTTGGGAGAGTTATTTCAGGTTCATCACTTGGTTCTGGTTCATTATGGATTGAATCTGGAGAGTTTCCAGAACTAGAAGTTTTCACAGATTCTGTTACAGGGTGGTTAGAGGATTTATCATTAATGTCTAGATTTGACATATCATCCTCAAGATTCTCTAGAGAGGTCTGACTGAGATCATATTTTCATATTTTTACATATGTTTTTAAATAATTTAATCATTTTTCATTAACCAATTTGATCTTATTTGCATCATTTTATGACTTTTGATGAGTTTTGAGCTTAAATGTGAAAAGTGGTTAATTCTGGACATTAAACAAATTTATGTTTCCTATTTATTTCGAGCATAAATCCTATATTTTTCATCTAATTCACCTGATTAATTTTTTTAGGATTAAATAATTTGTGGTCTACATATAAGTCTTCTGGACCCTGAGCCAATTCGAAATCCAACAGACCAGATAAAATCGGTCAATGTGAAAATTTATTCTGGCCGGCAGAATGGACCATGACTCATTCAATTAGACATATCTATGTCTACTGACAACCAAATTGGATGTTTCAATATGTGTTCTAAATCTAACTCGACGAGGAAGCGTCAAATAAAATTTCATCGAGAAATGAGTTGATTAAGGCCGCCCTTCAACTGGTCAAAGTATGGTTGGTGGAATAGTGATTGCCCGCCAGGAAAAGTCATGTATAATAATTCGGCCATAACTAATTCCACATGGCTCAAAATTCTTTAAAACGTTGTGGGTAGATGGAAAAATCTATTATTAACCTTCTATAATAAGTGAACTCGGCCTGTTTCAAAGAAATGGTGGACGAACCGAAGCAGAGCTTCTGGTGGACAGATTCTGGAGGAAATGTTCGTGTTCTTCTTTTTCCCTCTTTTATTTATTTTAGTTTTGTAATGTATTCTTCTTCCCCCTTATTCTCAATTACCCTTAACATGGTGAGGTTAATATTATTTGTGCTTGGGGAAGGTTAGTTTTTCCATTTTTTAATGTTTGAGTTCATGTTCTTAAAGTTATAAAATGTTTTCTTTATTATAAAGTTGGTTTCAATTGTAAAAACTGCTTATATTATCTTGTGTGATTGTATTTGATTTTATATTATGTTGTTATTATTACTTTTTTTAATGACAATTATATCCCTCACTAGGTTATGGTATATATACAATGGAATAGATCAGAACATAGTGGTGAAGTATTTGGTGATCGTCAGTACGTGTGATATTTGTACTGAGTATTCAAGATTGTTTGGGATAAACAAGACCCGATTGGGAATTGCCTTAATAAATTGAGGGTATTCGCTACAAGTCTTTCACAAAAAGAAGGAGACTATACCAAACTAAGATCTTGATAAGGTTTAATCTCACCAACATTATTAAACAAAGAAGTGAGAGGAAGCGATTATGAAATCTCATTTTAATCGATTTAATAAAAGAGAAATGAATAAATTAGAACTATGATAACATTGAAATTGGAAAAACAACCCTAACCTGATCACTCAATTCATATCACTATTTTCTAACAATTTATATACCAATTTCTTCTAATATTTTTACTTTATTTCTTTATTTTGTTTCAACACTTTGTTTTCAAAACCAAACCAATTCAAAAACAACCCCGCTTATTTCTTATATTTAAGGTTTCAAACTTGATTGTTGTGTGCTCCTCTCTAAACACAACCTAGGTTAAACTATATAATATATTTTTACTTAGTAAATAATTTTTTTTCCACACCCCATGACAGGCCCGTGTCAAAACTTGGTGCCGTTGTTGGGGAGGTAGTGCCAGAATCTCATTATAAATATTTAACACTTTTCAAAAAAACATAAAAAAATATTTTTACATGATGTTTTAAAATAATTCATGTAACAAATACCCACATTTAGAACAAGTAGATGATTTTGGGTATAATATAGTTCAGATTCAAGAACTTAGAAGTTACATAAAACAACTACAGAGAAAAGTAGAACTTGCATTTGAATATGTCCATGCATTTATGGAGAAACTAGAACCTAAGCACTAACTTGAGGAGGCCAAGATGGAAGAATTGAATATTGAGATACATGTGGATGATCAACAATATATGGATGGATTCTACACTGAGTGTGAAGAACTACTTGATCCACATATTCCTTATAAAGTTGAAGATCCAGAACCATTGAAGGAAGACACCACCAAAGCGGTAGAATTTGGCAAAAAGATAGAGGAGCCTGTCTATCTACCTCTATCTTGTGAAATTCAACTACAATAGAAACCTCATACTGAAGTTTCAATTTAATTCAATACAAAAAATAGAGATAATATTTTTCTTAACTCTTTTCATTCTAATTATATAGAATCTAAATTGAGTATCACCTTCCTTTGCTTGAAATTTTCAGATTTGGGAAAAAAATGTATTTCCTTGGTGGATGAGGAAAAAGAAGAAGATACACCTGAAGAAGAACATATGGAGCTCCCTGAACTAGATGAATTCTTATTAGAGGAATTTCAAGTGGATAAAAAAGTGGATTTCCATGAGGAAAAAGAGACCCAATATACATAATTTGAAAGGGAAGAATTTGATTTTGATTCTTCATGCTTTAATTTTGTTCAAATTGAATTACTTACTGATTCCCCCATTGATTATTGTTTTGATACAACATACCTCGAGGAACCGATGGAGAATGAAAAAGAAGTTGTGAAAGTGGAAACCAATAAAGAAGAGGACTCATTCTTTATCCTAACCCCACCATAAAAGATGCATATCATTTTCATTAGAGTGTAATTGGTGTACCGTATCCATATAGTCCTCAACAAAAAGGAAGAAGTTCTAACTGGAAGGAAAATGTGTTGGTGGTTCATATCAAATAAACTCAACCCACCATCGGATTGGGGATAACCAACTGAAATTGCCCATCTAGAGGTAGTCAAAACCCAGGTCCCACTTTGGGAATAAAACCAAGATCTATCCCTCTATTCTCATTCTATTTAAATTTTCTTTACTTTCAAAAAATTTATTATGCTTTTATTATCTACCTTTGTTTTTAGGTTTTTATGTGTGTAACACTTACGAGATTAACTCAACATTGCACTACCAATAAGTCAGGTTGTAACTTTATTTTACACTTTATTGATTGCTATGATTCAATTAAAAATATTCTTACAAGTTAAATCAATTTTAATGCATTGTGGACACTGCATCATTTAAGTGTAGGGGACAGAACCTTTGTAGTTTAGGAATTTCAATTGTTTGTTTTTTTTTCTATTTTTCAAAAAAAAAATGTGTGTTTTTCAAATATTTGTGTGTTTTTAAAACTTTTGAGATAAAATGAATGCTGAAAATGACTTTGTTTCAAGTTTAAATATTTTGAAATTTCATGAAAATAATCTAAATTTTTTAATCCCATGCCACAATTCACTGTTATTATATTTGAAAACACTTTCCTATGAGGCTTCTAAACCTATTTTTCATACTCTTTTCATTCACCTCACTTCTTGAGAGAACCATACCATGCCTAATTTAACCAGAATTTGATTTATTCCTATCAAAAATTGAGGGATTCAGGTACATGTGTTTTAAATAATTACAGTGTTTCTTTGGTATTAAAGCCCCCTTTTCAAAATAATCCTTTTTATAATGGTCCGCTTTGTACATTTATTCCTTTTAGACTATAGAATCCATGAAAAACCTATTATGTTAGCCACATTACAAGACAATTTTCCCTATCTAACCTGCTCTTGAAGTGAAATTGCATAATCTAGTTGAACTTAAGTGTGGGGGAAGCTGTCTTGTACTGTACTGACTCATTTGGTGATACTTTGGGTGGAAAATAAAATGTTGAAGAGAAGAATATACTGTTGAAAAAAATTATGTTGGAAGCTGTGCCTTTTCTGGAGCTTTCATACATGAGAAGTTGTGCATTTCTGGAGCTTCCAATGAAAAGAAAGTTGTGCCTATTTGGAGCTTTCAAGAAAAATCATGTTTGAGATGAATGATACTTTTGTTGCTAAAATGTTGAATGGTGTGAAATTTCACTGATTTTTCATGTTCATGGAGCATATTTTCAGATAAGGAGAGTGAGGAGGAGACCGTACTTGAGTAAAAATTAGAATAATGCAATTTTGCTTCAAAAAGAACCAAGACCTCCTCATTTAGCCTCAGAATTTTTCACATCTAAATCCTACCAACCTAAATCCACAGAACAACCCTAAAAAATTCTTCATGATATACATATGTCCTTGAATCACATCAGGTAGATATGTAGGAATTTATCAAGCCTATGGTGACCCTTGTATGAGTATTGGATGAGAAAGACATTGTTGAAAATTGATATTTGTGTGATGAGAGAAAATGCGTGTTAGGTAAGTGTTTTGTGTGTGTGGTAGAATAAATGAAGAGGAAATATATTTAATGAACTAAATTGAGAAATTAAAATAATGGTTGTTGATGAGGCATGATATCTTTTGTTTCTTGGTGCTAAATTGTTGGATATCATGGATATGTGTTTTAAATTTGCTTTGATTTAATATCGATGTTAACTTGTCCAGGAGTCCAAGTGATAAGTGTGGGGGAATTGACCGAGATCATATTTTCATATTTTTAAATATGTTTTTAAATGATTTAATCCTTTTTCATTAACCAATTTTATCTTATTTTCACCATTTTATGACTTTTGATGAGTTTTGAGATTAAATGTGAAAAGTGGTTAATTCTGGACATTAAACAAATTTATGTTGCCTCTGTATTTTGAGCATAAATCCTATATTTTTCATCCAATTCACCTAGTTCGTTTTTTAGGATTAAATAATTTATGGGCTACATATAAGTCTTCTGGACCCCGAGCCAATTTGAATTTCAGCAGGACAAATAAAATCGGTCAATGTGAAAATTTATTCTGGCCGACAGAATGGACCATGACTCATTAAATGAGACATATCTCTGGATAACTACAACAAAATTGGATGATTCAATCTTTTTTCGAAATACAAATTTACATGGAAGCTTAAAATAAAATTTCATGGAGAAATTAGTTGATTAAGGCCACCCTTCAACTGGTCAAATAATGGTTGGTGGAATAGTGATTGGCGGCTAGGAAAAGTCATGTCTAATAATTCGGCCATAACTCATTCCAAACAGCTAAAAATGCTTTCAAACTTCGCGGGTAGATGACCAACTCCATTATTCACATTCTATAATAAGGGACCTTGTCCTGTTTTGAAGAAATGGTGGACGCACCGAAGCAGAAATTCTGGTGGACAGATTCTGGAGGAAATGTTCATGTTCTTCTTTTTCCCTCTTTTATTTCATTTCGTTTTGTAATGTATTATTCTCCCCCCTTCTCCTCAATTACCCTTAACATGGTGGAGTAAATATTATGAGTTATTGGCGAAGGTTAGTTTTTCCATTTTTTAATGTTTGAGTTCATGGTCTTAAAGTTATAAAATGTTTTCTCTATTATGAAGTTGGTTTCAATTGTAAAAAAAGCTTATATTATCTTGTGTGATTGTATTTGATTTTAAATTCTGTTGTTATTATTGATTTTTTTAATGAAAATTAGATACCTCACTAGTTTATGGTCTATATATGATGGAATAGATCAGAAAATAGTGGTGAAGTACTTGGCGATCATCAGTATGTGTGAGATTTGTACGAAGTATTCAAGATTGTTTGGGATAAAAAAGACCTGATTGGGAATTGCCTTAATCAATTGAGGGTATTCGCTACAAATATTTCACAAAAGGAAGAATATTAAACCAAACTAAGATCTTGGAAGGGTTTAATCTCACCAACATCATTAAAAAAATACGTGAGAATAAGTGATTATGAAATCTCATTTTAATCGTTTTAATAAAAGAGGAATGAATAAATTAGAACTATGATAACATTGCAATTGGAAAACCAACCATAACCTGATCAATCAATTAATATCACTATTTTCTATCAATTTATTTACCAATTTCTTCCAATATTTTTACATTATTTATTTCTTTTGTTTCAACACTTTGTTTTCAAAACCAAACCAATTCAAAAACAACCCCACTTATTTCTCATATTTAAAGTGAAAAACTTGATTGTTGTGTTCTACTCTCTGGAGAAAACCTAGGTTAACCTCTATACTATATTTTAAATTAGTAAATAATTTTTTTCCAAACCCCATGATAGGCCCGTGTCAAGGTCTTAGGAACATGTGGATCTATATCATCAAATGTGACATCGACAGATTCTTCCACATATTTAGTTGTTTTTGTTAAAGACTCTATAGGATTTACTAGAGATTGAATATCCTAGAGAAATTCATTCATCAATCTTGGATGAAATTTTTTCAATATTGTTCTTAGTATTAAGGATATAAACTTTGAAACCAAATACTTTTAAGTAGTTCAATTTGGGTTTTCTATTGTTCCACAATTCATATGGAGTTCTTTTAAAAATAGTTCTAATCAACAATCTATTAATAATATAGCATGTTGTATTTAAAACTTCATCCCAAAAATAAATATGTAAGTCATATTCACTAAGCATGGTTCTAGAAATTTCTTTCAAGGTCCTATTTCTTCTTTCTTCTACTCCATTTTTTTTGAGGTGTTTTAGGAGAAGAGAAATTATGATTATAGAAATTTTGTGAGCAAAAGTATTCAAAATATGGATTTTCAAACTCACAGCCATGATCACTTATTAGAGATTTAATTTTAAGTACACTAAGGTTTTCTACAGTTTTAGCATACTTAGTTAAGTGAGAGAAGGCTTCACTTTTGTGATCCAAGAATAAGTTCCAAGTATTCCTAGAAAAGTCATCTACAAGAACATAAACATAGTGCTTCCCATTTAAACTATAAATTATAAATGGTCTAAAAAAATCCATGTGAACCAACTTGAGAGGTTTAGAATTTGAATCTTCTTTATTTGTTTTGAAGGAAATTTTGTGTTGCTTTCCCTTTTGAGAAGTATTACACACTTTATCATTTGGAAACTCTAGTTTGGGTAGATATTTGACTAAACTTTTTCTAGTTATATTTATAAGGGAGTGAATATAAAAATGTGATAGTCTTCTATACTAGAGCCAAGAATCTTTGTGAAATACACTTAAACATGAATCATTTTGAGAAACTAAAGAATCCAAGTTAACACAATATACATTTTCATTTTTTAATGCATAAAATACAAATTTTTTTAGAATAAAAAACATTACAAGCCTCATTTTCAAATTTAATATTAATTCCATCATCACATAGTTGTGAAATACTAAGAAGATTATATTTTAGTCCACTAAAAAAAAGTACTTTTGAAATTAAAACTGAGTTAGAGTTACCAATTTGGCTGAGGCCAATAATTTTTCCACTAGAATTTTCACCAAAAGTGGCATGCCCACCATAAATCTTTATTAGGTTCTTAAATCAAGAATATTCTCCTTTTATGTGTCTTGAACACCCACTATACAAGTACCAGAAGATTTTATAGGATCTCTTCAAACAATTTTCCAAAAAATAGTCAAATAAAGATAGAATTTGGTACCCATATTTGTTTGGGTCCATTGATATTAGTAACTAGTGATTTAGGAACCCACATCTGCCTCATACGTTTCCTATAAGAATTATATAAAGTATTTGAGAAATAATCATTATTTGGTCTATAAAAACTCGAAACAGTAGAGGATGTATCATAGTTTGAACCAACATAATGTTTTTCTAAACTGAGAATAAAGCTGTATGTTCTAGATTTAGAAACAAATTTTTTTTTCCAAAATTTCTTTCACCAAGTTGATAGCCAATACCAGTAGTGTATTTTGGTTCAATGTTTTTACCTAGAATTTGTACCAAAACATATTTACCATTAATAAACCTTTCAAGGCCCTTTCTAAATTTCCCATTAGATTGCTTTAATTCATTATTTTCTTTGAGTAATTGAAATTTTCTCTCTCTTTCTACATCATGTTCAGATTTAACAATCAAGGAATGAATATAATGTCTCTTTAAATACGTGTATTTATCTTTTAGTTCATTACACATCTCTTAAATCATATTTAAATACTCAAACATCTCTTCTTTAGACATATTTTTATAATCAATTTCATCTTTAGAATAATAAAAATTCTGTACAGGAGATTTTGGGGTTACCTCAAATGTGTTTATCATGAAACACATATTAGCTTTGTTAGACCATTTGTCATGTGAAGACCTTGAGTCACTTGAAAAATCATCAGAAGCACTCCAAGTTGCTTTCATTTCCTTTTTATACTTTCTATCTTTGTCTTCATATTTATTTTTATACTTGAGCTTGGGATAGTCAACCTTTACATGCCACCTTCGCTTACATTCATAACATAATATCTCATCAAACTTGTCATTTATTTTCCAATACTTCTTCCAGAATCCTTTTTGATAATATATTCCTTTGAAGTTGGGCCTTCTGAAGAATTTATTACTTTTGTAAAATTTCCTAAACCTTATGGATAATTGATCCATCTCCTCATCACTGTCAGGTGAAGACTATTCACTACTGTAACTTTCTAAAGAGACTTGAAGTTTCTCATTTTCTTTATGCTTAGTGGTAGTGGTCTTAAATTCCATAGATTTTCTTTTGGGTTCATCCTCCTCTTCCTTGTTGACTTTGAGCTCTTCTTCATATAGAATTAGTTTCCCAATGAGTTCTTTGACAGGTAATTTTCTTATGTCACATGATTCTTTAATAGAGACAGAATTTCCTCTCCATCTATTAGGTAAGCATCTGATAATCCTCAAGATTTGTTCTTTGGTTGTAATTTCTCTTCCTAGAGAGATCATTATGTTGAAAATTTCATTGAACCTGAGATACCTGTCAGAAATAGGCTCGTCATGCTTCATTTTAAAGTTATCATATTTAATAGTATAAGTATTATGTCTAATTTCCTTCACATTAGTGGTTCCCTCATGTGAAATAGACAAAGTATCCTAAATTTCATGGGCTGTTCTACATGAAGATATTTGATTAAATTCCTCATCTCCTAAAGAGAATTATAATTCATTCATGTATTTTTAGTTATTTTTAAAAGCAATCTTATTTGGGTCAACCCAAGTAGTTCTATTAGTAGCAGGAATCTTATACTCATCTACATTTGAAGACTAAATTTCAAAACCCATACTTTCTAAATGCATTTTCATTTTAATCTTCCATTGGGAATAATTAGTTCCGTTAAATAATGGAGGTATATTTTTTGCAGCACCTTATTGTCTATTTTCCATAGTAAAGAAATACTTTTAAACAGATATAAATTTAGAACTAACAGAAATTTACATATCTTTAAAGTACAACTAAAATCACAGTTGAAATGATTTTAAAATAGAGCCTTAATAATAAAAATCTCCTCTAATATCAAATGTTGGTCAGAGTAGAGTACTAAATAGGGGGGGGGGGGGTGAATTTAGTATCTATAAAAATTTCTCTTAAAAAGTTTACTTAAAAAGATTCCCCAATAAGAAAATACACAGGACAATTAATCAAGGTAATACAATTATAAAGGTTTGAATGTTTGAAAAAATTATTAGAAGATTGGTTAATTATCAGTGATACCAAAGTGAGTTATTGATACAAATTTTTACGCTATTCTAATAAGGAAAAATAGTTACAACTTCTATCCAAGACAAACTATCAAAGAAAAATATAATTTTTTTATGAAATATATAGTAAAGCAAAGAAAAACTAAATTAAAAGACACAACAGATAAAAGAAGTGGTTCATTATCAAGATGAGACTTAATCCACTCCACTTGGTGATCACCTTCCAACAAGAAGTTTATATAGATAAGAGATTGATCTACACCCTAGATTGGGGTAAAACAATAGTACACAAGACTGTATAGGTCACACGACCTCTTCCACTGTTCTTCATGAGAATAAGCTACCAGGTCATACAAGGACCTATTCTACACTTATCCATGGGTGTAAACAGAATTAAGATGATATGAGAGGAAGGATATCTTGTATCCTTCAGTTTAATACATGGGACAATGGGTGTTTTTAATATAGACACTCACACACTGCTCGAAATATAAAAACATTACACAACATAGTAAAGATTATGATAATGGATTATAAGTTCTCTAAGTGTTATTCTATGCATCTCTGGACTTGAAGAATGAAGAAGATGTATGTATCGAGTCCTATTGTGAAAAAAAAGTATCATAAGTCTGGTGCTTGGGTCTCCAGTTTGAAGATGTGAGCTATGTAGCTCATATTCTTCTAGTTGGTATTGCAAAGATGTTTTGAAGCTCTGATCTATGGTAGTTCATCCCTCATAAATTGATAGTGATTTGTGTGTTATTTAGTATTATGTTTCATGCATTAGTTCACTTTTTCAAAAATTATTGAACATATCTATATATGTTTCAGTAGTGGCTTATGTTCATTTTAATTGAGGGTGAACATGTTTGAGCCGAAATGATTTAGGTATTCTTCACCTCATACATTGTACTATTAGGTTACATGTCTACAAAGAAACTTTAATAATTTCAGTTCCATTTAATAACTTTAATATGGCTGTTAGAAATTAAATTGAAAATGACAAAAAAATATTAGAGGATGGTGTCACAATTTGTCTTGAAACAATGTCACTTGAAAATGGTGTCATAGGGGAATGATGTCACAGAGAAACAATGTCTTATCCTTTGCCTTTGAACGATGAGATAGTCACGGTGCCATAGTTGTATTGACATCTGGAACCGGTGGAACAAATGCGGTGTTAGGATCATGGGGTCTTTGGTAGCGCTGTCTAGTCCTATATTAAAACTTTGAATGGTGCTTGAAACATAGCATCAGGATAATGGTATCAGGTCATGGTGTCTGGGTCACTATGTCTAGTCACAGTATCAGGGTTATGATGTCTATATCATGATATCTGGGTCACAGTGTCAAGGTTACGATGTCAGGGTTACAATTTCTCGGTCACGGTATCAGGGTTACAGTATCAGGTACTTTTCCAAAATCTAGGACTGATGTCAAACTTACAGTTTCTTAGACTTAGCCAAATATCTATAAATAGTCTTAAGTAGTAACCTTCACAGAATTAATTAAACTTAATTTTTGGTAAAACATAATAGAAAAAGATTAATCATAACTTGTGAGATTTGGAATTTAAACCAGTAAACCTGGAATCATAATAAGACCAACATGATTATCATGTTTTTCATGATTTTCATGATTTGTGAGCATTAAAACATAATAAAAAAGGAGGAGTCCAACAACTATTTTCATTGTGTTTTTCTGATTCAGATTTTAATTAAAATTTGAAAATTATTTATTTTATGTTTTGAAAAATGGATTTAATATTTTTAATTAGTAGGTACAAATTTATTAAATAAGTCCCATTTATTTTTATACATAATGAATAATAAACTTAGTAATTTTTATCGCTAAAGTAAAAGATAAATTAGTTAATTAAGGATAAAAATAAAACAATAAAGACTAGAAAATTACCCTAAAACTTACCCCAATTTAATTTGATGAGTAATTTTCATCTATAATCATTAAATGTTTGGTTATATGACCATTTTATTCCATTTTTATATGATTATATCCTTTATAATATTTTATTTAAAGAAAATCCAAAGTCCTCACACTCTTGAGTGTTGTATTTTTAATATGGTTTTATCTAGAGGATTTGTTAACCTATAAATATTATTTTTAAAGATAAAATATTTATCTTCCTCATGGTAACTTATTTTCAATTTTTAGGTAAAAAATAATTACCTTAAATTATTTCACAGTGCTGATGAAGTAATTATTTAATTAATAAAAAAATGATATTAAAAATATTAAAATAAATATAATTTGAAATAATTAATGTGATATAATAATTCCATATATTAGATTCACGTGTTTATA
This sequence comes from Viscum album, assembly GCA_963277665.1. Lineage (NCBI taxonomy): Eukaryota > Viridiplantae > Streptophyta > Magnoliopsida > Santalales > Viscaceae > Viscum > Viscum album. Next base: position 2,000,736,924 of record OY728151.1, read on the forward strand.
ATATAACAAAATATTGGGTTTGAATTTGACTTGTTTTCTTGATGTTAGTGTCAAAGTAACAAATAGTAAAAAAAATACAATAATGATATTTTATGGAATTAATTTTTTATTAAATTATTTAAAATCATAAAAATGTTAAATAAGGATGAGGGAATAAAATATGGTAAAACTTTCACCCCTTATGCATTTATAGTCCATTTAGAATCATTTTTATCTAGAATAGTCTTATTATTTAGCACTATTTTTAGAAATTCCAAGAGTGTCAATACCCTCTCTTATAAATGAGCACATATTCTTCTCTATCCTACACATTTCAAAACCTTTTGGTTTTTCTAATTCCTACATAAATACTTTCCTAGAATCCCTCCCCATATTCTATAGTTCTTTTCTAAGAATAATACCAGCCTTATTAGTCTTAAGGTCTTAAGTAAAGGAATATTTCCACAGAAGAGGAAGATAAAGAACATAGGTGATGTGTCAGACTCAAGGTAATGGAATTCTTAACTCAATTTAAATTCTTTGGTATAAACTTATAATTCCTTTATTATGATAATATTATGTGTGGAATGACTTTTTTTATTTTTTTTATTTTTAACTTACACTTGTTTTATGTGGATTTACAACTGATACACAGAATCAATTAATTTGCTTAATGTGCACTTCAATGATATGATATTTGTAAGGGACTTTATTTTTTAAAATATTCTTTTAAAGTTCCTTTTCATTTTTTTAAAAAAGTAAAAAATTAATTATTTTTAAATTATATTAAATTAATATATTTTCCCTTATTCATGATGCCTTAAATTTTTAAGGTATTCTTTATAAGATACCATATTTATTTTCAAATAAAATGCTTTCCTTTGTATATGCATGGTTTTATTTTTAAATAATAGATTTTCATCAAAAAATAAATTTATAAATCAACCATTAATGTTTTTTGATTATGTTATAGTTAATGGGAATTGTTTATAAGGATGAATGGTTATGTTATAAACCAAATAAAGGTGGGTCTGTTATAGCTCTTTAATGCATTTGGTAAGATGGAAGTGGATCAGGATGGTTATTCCTAGCATAGATTTGATGGTTACATCCAAGTATAACCGTGTGGTTCATTTCATGTATAACCATGAGGGTTATCTCATGGTAGCCATGAGGGTTACAACAAAAATACGTATGATGAGAAAATGTTTCCTTGAGTTTCTATATGATTGATTTATGTTTTCAACATTTTTATTGAAATATCATGTTTTCAAAAATTAAGTTATTGAGTTTATAATCAAAGGAAATTATATGTTACTTTAAAAAGTATATATTTTTGAAAAAAATTCACGATTTTATCATATTTTCAATGAAACCTTTATGGGTATTATTTTTTCATTAATATTTCTTATGAATTGTTTTATAGAAATATTTTGGTAGAAAAGGTGATTTCTTGGGTAAGAAAATGTTTATTTTGAGCTGAAATTTTATTTTGAAAAAAGAAAACTTTTAATAAGTATCATGGAACAACAATTTATATCTTTATTTTTCTATCCCTTACTGATATTTTTTTTAAAATACCACAATTAAAAAAATTTCATGGGATATAATGATGGTTAAAGTAAAGGAATATTTCAAGTTGAATTCCATAAATATTTTTTATGAAAATAAATCATGTTTTGTTATACAATATTTATTTGGTTGAAAAAAATTGATACTAATCAGAGGTTTCCACCTTCTATTATATGGTTTGGTTATGTATTCACTTATGACCTAATTCTGTAAAACTCAGAACCTAAAAAGATCTTCAAATTTAATTAAATGGATTATTGACTTAAAACTCAATATTATGTAATGTTTATGGCCAGATTCTTACATTAACACTCATTCAAACAAGATAATTTTTTCCCTTCTATTAATATTTCCATATCTATCATTTTGAAAATCTATAAAAATGGTTCTTTTTTATCCTCATCATTTATAATATAGCTTAATCCTTTTGACTCAAAGCATTAGGAACCTTGTTTTCATTCGAAGGTATATAATGTATTGATTATCAATAAAATTCAATCAACTCCAACCATATTATCTAGAACATATCCAACTCTTTCTGAATGAATATATACATAAAAGTTTTTTTTATTAGTATATATTTCACAACATTCTCCATAAATATATTGACTCTATATCTTTAATGAGAAAACTACCACCATTAACTCCAAATCATGAGTTAGTTAATTTTTAACATGAATATTCAAATATCGTGAGGAGATGGTTATCAACATATCATTCAGCATGAGGATCCATACTAGTCCCTTCTTCAATGAATCATTGTATATCACAAACCCTTATCCAATTTAGGGTACTGTAAGAATAGGTGCATTGAATAACATTATCTTCATTTCATTTAAATTTTTCTCACATTAAACCATCCAATGGATCTTGGATCTATTACAAGTTAACTTGGAGATTGGATTAGAGATATGTGAGAAGTTTTCCAAAAATCATCAATATTATTCAGTAGCACCAAGAAAACTAAAAATATCAGTCCCCATGGTTTATATGGACCATCGCTCAGTTACATATTTTTTTTATAGTTCCATATATATTCCCTCTCTTGAGATTATATGATCAAAAAATGAAACTTTTTATATCCAAAAATCATACTAGTCATATTTTTCATAAAACTTATCCTTCCATTTGATCTTTAGTAAAATCATCAATTTATCTTAATGATCTTCCTTTATCATTGAATATATAAGAATATCATCAATTAATACTACCAAAAACTGATCATGGTAATCTCTATATAATCTATTCACTAAATTCATTAAGATAGATTGGAAATTAGTAAGACCAAATAGAATCACTATATATTCATAGTTCCCATACACTATATATAATTCTATATGGGGTATACCCTATTTCTTGACCCTCAATTGATGATATCTAGAATAAATTTAAATCATGGAAAAGTATTGATATATATGTAGTTGACTAAGAAATTCATCAATATGGGGTAGAGGATACTTGTTCTTGATAGCGATTATGTTATGTTCTTGATAATAAATACAGAGTCGCATTGATCTATGCTTCTTCATAACAAAAATAAATGGTTCACCCCAAGGAGATACACTTGGAAAAATGAATACCTTTTCAATATTCTTCTTTATTTTCTTCTTCAATTATTATAACACAATCGATGATATTCTATATAAAGACTTTGAAATAGGTGTTTCACCAGGTATGAGTTCTATTGAGAACTCAACTTCATGATTTGGTGGAAGACTAGGAAACTCCATAAAAAATAAATAAATAAACTCCCACATAATAGGCATACTTTTAATTTTGAGTCTCTCCCCAAACATCTAATATAAAAAAACCTTTTTAATAGGAATTAAGACTCATGTACTAGATATAATTTAAATCATAAGTTCATATTGACTATAGAATTGATAGATGATTGTAGGTTTTTTAGATTATCAAATGTGACTACCCTTCATCAAAAATTTATTTGTTCTTTATGTAATGAAATCCAATCATTTATTAAGATAACATAAAATTAAACAAGAGGGGGAATAATTAGATTTTAAGGAAGCACATTCCCATATAGTTCAATAGGAGAATAATCATAGACATGATATATGATCATTATACTATTTGGTTTTTTTATTGATAATTCAATATATAATTATTGAGGTGGTATTATGATATACTTAGAAAATTATTTAGATATAAAAGAGTGTTTATATTTGGAATAAAATAAGATATTAGTCATTCTAGAGTGAATAATAAGTGTACCTTTCAACATGTTTTCATTATAACTCACATTAAGAATAGTGATAAAATGATATTTACCTTTTTTTGTGGGATTAATAGGTTTTTGGAATATATTATATTCACTAACCTTTTATCTGGTCACTTGTTTTCATAATTCCCATACTCCCTTCCTTTCTAACACTGGTGTGTGAGTGGTTTATTTAGTGGTAGATTTTCTCTATAATTAGCTGACTAATTCTTCCCATGAATTTGGTAATTTATTACCCATTTACAATCCTTTAAAAACATAAAACATTTACTATTACCCTTAAGAAAATATCCTCCATGTTTCTTTAGAAACATTTAGCATGAAATAAATATCATCTTATTCTCTTTATGGTTTTAATAATTTCATTTGAATTCCATATTTCTTCTCTTATAAAAACCATTATATTGATGGGTAACTAAAATCACCATATATATATTTATAGCACATATTGTTTTTCAAAACTACTAAATTCCCATATGTATAATTACCTAAAAATACATAGTTTTATGCCACTGAAGAATTTTTAAACCTTATATTCCGGTTTAATGATAATACATGAAACATACCTCCCTATTTTTTTTAAAATTTTCTCATAGGTATCAACATATTTATCATCCTTATACCTAATATCATGGAATTACTTCTCTATTTTCATAAAACTATTATGAAGAAAGTACTTACATAAAAACAATCTTGTAAACTCATCCCACTTAATGCAGTTAATTTCATCCCATTGCTCTATATTCTTGATAAGATTCCTTTATTGATTTGATTTTCCTTCCAAATGATAATATTCTAAAATAGGTTTTTCATGATATCAACACCATTTAATTGAAAAAATATTTTCAATGGTATTGGTTAATTTATCATCATTTACAATATTAGCAGGCTGATTAAATAAGGTTGATGTTTCCTTATAATGGACTCGAAATAATTTTTTCCCTCGTTTTCTCATTTAGTAGCTCAATATGTATCATAGCATTATAAATTTTCATAAGCATAATTTTTTTTTAATTCCATATAAAAAAAAATAGTTTCTAATGATGGAAATCATTTCATTATCAATTAAATTTATTTTTAACATGATTCTAATGAGTTTTAACCATTGACTAAAACCAAAAGGCATAGTTTGAGAGACAATAATCATTATGAGAAACCACTTAATAATTTAAAATCATTTCTATGATGTCTAAATAATGAAACCTTATTTTAAATATATGAAATCATAGGTTTAAACTTGGTAATTCATGGCCATAATCTTTTCAAATCATTTAAAATGGTTTGTAATTGAATTTTGAATTAACCCATGTATATCCCCCATGAGTGTCAAACTAGGTATACAGTAAGGCCATACTCACAATGGACTAGTGTGAGGGTAGATATATACCTGAAAAAATCTTTTTGGGGTTATTACCCCTTGATTTATCTATTCCAAAATCACATCCACTTATAATATCAAATAGTAATAATTTTATAGGAAAACTACCCAGCTTTATTTACCATAACATAGGGAATTCTCTGATACATAGGATTATCATAGGGTTCTCAATAAATTTTTATCATTCGAGTTTCCAAAGGTAACTAAGCCTTTATTTGATATAAACTATAATTATAAATACTTTTCATACATAAATATCACATCATATTAGATGATTATTCAATACATAGAATTATATTTCATGCCAGAATCATATACATCTAGTATATTTTGAAACATAAATACTAAAACAAACTATTCATAAGTGATAACATTCTCACTCACTAATATCCTCATAACTATAACCATTCATAGACATATAATACTTAAAACCATTCTTTATAACATATGGATAGGGAACATAATAAATAGTCATCTTAAATGCTTAGTTACGGTAAAAAGGTGAGATAACATTGATCACTTAAAAAACTAACATGAGAATTAGGGTATGAGAACATGATATTAACATTTGAAAAACATATCCTTAATTTTAAATGATCATAATATTGAATAATATCATAAATCATGGAAATTAAAAAGATATGAATCATAAACAAATCAAATAACAAGATCCATGAGAGAATAACATTGATATAAAATATAATTTTGTGATGTGTAAAAAATTATGGAAAATAATTTTCTTATTCATAGATCAATTCCAAGAATATCATATTATATTTGGTTGAATCAACATTATTTCATATCAATGGTCACAGTTAACTCCTAGGACAACCCTAGCAGACATAGTCCCTTACTAAACAATGTTAACTCCACATTCTTATCCTTATTATATCATGAGATATACCAATTTACTAATGAATTTTAGGGATTTATAATTCATATACCACCCATAACATAGTAATAATACATTAATATGTATTCAAAACCATCATAAATAATCTGTCATATATCGTAAATTAAGGAAAGGAAATGAGTTTTGTGAACATTTCAATATTCAATCATAGTAGAATCCATGGAAAGTAAATAGGTTTCATCGATATATCAACCCCATAATCCTAAACCATATAGAGAAAGAATAAGGATAGTACCCTTAGATAATATTCCCAATAAATCATAAGTAACATCAAAGGATGTTATCATAAATGAAAATTAAATTAAAAAGTTACATGGAATATTTCATGAGGGAAATACCCTTTTTTACTTTGAAAATGATTCTTAAAAATATAAAAAAATCCGTAATATTATCTAAAACATTTTCATTGAAATTTTCCTTTTAAATTTTAATTTAGGATTCAAATAATTTATTTTTCATGGTGGTGGGAAATTATATTCATGCCATATACATTAATAAATAGGTTCCTTTCACATTTTTAGTAAAAAGTTGAAAGTAACTCATTTGGAAATTGAAAAGAAGATTAATTTTAAAAAAAATTAAAAATTAAACCATGGTTAAAAATTAATTTAAATAATAATAGGATAATATTAAACACATTTTCAAAAAAAATTTAGAAAACATTGATTTAGAAGAAAAAATATTTTCAACTTATGATATAAATAAAGTCGGTTTTCCTTAAAAACATTTTTTGCTATATTATGTTCATAAAGAGATGAAAATAAAAAGAAAACATATAATATTAAGAAATAACCAATATAGAAGAAAATTAATGGGATTATTGAATGATTGGTCTTAAATTTTCATCATCATAATCTTGATCATAAACAATTCAGATAATCAATGAAATTGTAACATAAATCCATTACCTCAAGTTACAGTTGCATAAAAATCACTCCAACCAATTTTAAAAATAATTAAAATTATTATAAATAAATTAAATAATCATTTAAAAACTTATTATATCATATATTATCCAATTATAATATTTTATCATAGATTTATTAAAAATTCTACATCAAAATCATTATTTTCTAGTGTTAAATGTTTAATTTTTCAAGAGAATTTTGGTTCAGTAGTTATGGTCCTTGTACATTGATCATGGTAAAATAATATATAGAATGTTAATAATGATATAATAATCTCATATATTAATTATATTAATATTTAGAGTCATCCATCAAAGATAGAGATAGAAAAATAAATTACACCATTTTGGAGATAGTAGGTCGTACATACGCATGATCTCCTTTTCACTTTTAAACAGTTGGAATAAAAGAAAGTTAAATAATGATTAAACATTAAATAATTATTATTATATAATATATATAATATATATTCATTAAATATAACTTTATTACCATCCATGTAATGATAAGGAAGTCTATATATTTATCAAGAATCATAATTTCTTTCTTGAAATATTTTTTTTGTATCATATTTTGAAATCCAGTCCATGACAAGGATTGTATCAAAGTTAACCATTGGTATGATAATAAGGTCAAAAAATAAACATTGTTTTGGGGTTTTAATGAGGACTACCTTACACATACCTACTGTAATGATACTTTTATTGGGATTTGTGACTGATAACTCCCTTCTTAAAGTTCTAGGAAAAATATAATTTTCTTATAAAATTTGGAAGATATAAAAGAGTGTGAGGATTCATAGTCAAATAGATAATTAGTTAAATTTGAAGAATCAATAATATTACCTTACAACACATCATTTAGTACCTCCACCTAAACTATATTGATCACATAAGTTTGGTCTTCTCCCCTTGGCCTCTTATGTGGTAGATTCCCTTGATGCTTGGGGCATTCGTTTACATAGTTACCCATATTTTAAATTTAAAACACTGAATAAAAGTGTTTAATTTATTCCCTTTGTATTCATTATCCAAATTAACCTTATCTTCACACTTATAATAATATCCCATTACCTTCAATAATTTCCTATTATGATTCCTTCCACATTTATCCCAAGACTAAAATTGATTTGTTCTATTATTCTTCGTTAATGAATTTATTTTTTATTGGTTCTAATTTGAACCCTAATTTTCATTATTTCCATTAAATATTTAGGTTCTAGGGAATTCCTTATCCATTTCTACAGAACATAAAACTATTTCAATATATGATGAAAAGGTTTTAAAGAACAGGTCCCTTTAGAGAATTTCATAATCCATTCAAAGAAATGGTTAATATTTTACTCCATGTTGCATATGTAATCATTAAAAGACTTGTATAACCAAGTAAATGTAGTCTCATACTCATCAAAACTTTAATATTAATTTTTATTTGAGTTGAGTATATTTTTATTCAATTAATTTTGTTTCTCAAAAGGGAAATTTTTTCATATAATTTCTACTTAAAATCATTCCATTACGTGAGTTCAATTTACTCTTCCACCCTATTATTCTGGATCAACAACCACCACTGATCATCATCAACTTTTAGAAAATACACTACAAGTGTAACCTTTTCATTTTCATTATATCCCAAAGCTATAAATATCTTCTCAAGAGACTTATTCCATTTCTCATATAGCGACCCAAGATTCTCAAACATAGTTATTATATCTTTCAAAATGAATTTTAAATAAATTACATAAAAAAACTCCTATAGAAAATAATAGTTTAGTTCCATTGAGACTAAGTTAAAAATAATCTAATATTGTAAAATTTATTCAATGTGTCCAACAAATATCTTCCCATTTAGTGCTCTTAATACACATACAATACTAAAAACCATTCTTCATAACATGGTTAGAGGAAACATAAGAAAGGGTGAAATTATATTATATGTGAGGATAAAAAATGGGTATATCCATATAACATGAGCATATGGGTATGAGAACATGATAATATAATTTTAAAACCACACTCTATATATCATAGATCATAAAAATGAGTAATGAAATAAATTATGTCAGTTCATAACACATGAATAATAATGGAATCAAAGAACATGACCCATGAGAACATAAATTTGGAATAATAAATTGATTGGTGTTATACACATCATCTTGTAACATTTTAAACATATATAAATAGTGAAAATTTCACTCATTATGTTAAGTTCATTAAATTAGGGCCTCACATAAAATTATACACATTAAAATAGGTCCATACGTAAGATTATGGACATGAAAGATATGTTCACAAAAAACACACTAAATTTATAGTCAAGTTCATGCATACAATTTTGAAAAAGTAATAAAGTTCACACATAAAATTGTGAACAATTATTCATGTTCACACATAACATATTTACTCATGAGTTATCCATATTCACCAAATGAATTAGTGGGAAATATAGGTCCCACCCATTAAATAATTAAAATCATATGTATGTGTGGCATAAAATCATAAAAAATTCATCATATAATATCCTATGAAATTAAATGGGTTTCCTAAACATTTCATCCTACCATAACCGATCTAAAAGATACACGTATCATAATCATTTCATCATTTCATCATAGGATAAACCATGGAAAAAGAAGTGGGTTTCAAGAGAATTTTATCATGGTATAACCTGTAGAAGAGAAATGGGTTTCATAAAAATCTTTTCATGATATACGATTCCAAGAAAGAATAATAATGGTATCTTTGGTTCATATCCTCAATAAATAATAAGTTACATCAATGGATGTCATCTTAAATGGATAATTATTTTTAAATATCACTTGGAACATTTCTTGAGGAAAATAACTTTTCTTTGGAAATATATTTTCAAATATAAAAATTCACAAAAAAATTTAAAAATATTTTTATTTAAAAATATCCTTGATGAATTATAAAATAATCTTCCAATAAAATAATGTTTATGAAGGTGGAAAATTCTATTCATAACATACATGTTAAAACAAATTTTCCTTTCACATTTTTGATAAAATAAAAATAGGCATTGTTTGAAAAATTACCTAAATGTTTTTTTTGAAAATATTTTTTAAAAACTAAAACAGGGTTCAAAAATTATTTAAAAAATAATATGATAATATTAAAACATTTTTGAAAACATTTTTACAAATAGGGTTTTGGAAGGAAATGGATTTCTGATTGAAGTGTGAAATAAATTCAGAATTTTTTATAATCATTTTTCTAAAATACTCCAAGTAAAAAAGATTGGTAAAATGGTTATATTACTTTAAAACACCCTAAATTACCAGATAATAATAAAATTAACGAGAATTATTGAGAGGTAGATAATATAATTTCAACATTGGAGACTTAATCATAAACAATCCCAAAAAACAATGAGATTATAACCTAAAACCCTTAATAATTTAGTATCATTTAAATCTTTAGCACCATTAAATATATATCCTAAAATTGTTATATAATACACATCTTTTTAGTATAATAATCATAAAATACATTAATAAACAGTATATAAACCACATAAAAGATATATATGGTGAATATGGCTTATGTCTCACAGAAAATTAAAGTAAGACAGAAATCTCTTACCGCTTTAGTAATCTATTGAATTGTAATCCAAAAATAAATAATAACATAAAATAAAACATTAAATATCCTTAAAATAATTATATTAATGATATAAAATGTAAAATTAGTAGTATATACACCACAATAATAAAATAATGAGGAATTTTCATATGTCTTCTAGAAATAAAATAGAGAATAGAAATCCCTTACCTTAAGTGTGAACTTCCATAATATATGTCTAAACCTAGTATATAATAAATATATTTTTTATAAATATATTATATAACCATTAATATATATATTTTACCCTAAAATATTTACTGATGACCATCTATTACCCATTTATTACTTATTCCTTGTTAAAATCATATTTTTAGTAATTACCACTTTGTTTTTCATATATGTTTTGATTTGTTAATTTCAGTACTCTTAATTTGATCATTGTCATATCATGTATAGAAAAATAATCCTGAAATAATTATCATATTTATTAATTAATTATACTTTTAATACCAATAATGAAATATGGTTTTGAGAAATGAAGTTCTTTACAATCATGGAGATGGTAAGTCGTATATATGCATGAGTAATGTTTCCATTAGTCAATGATCATTATGAAAATGAGGTAAGTGATATTTTTATTATTAAGAAATGATCATAATAAAATGAATAAAATATTAATTATTTAAATATAATTATACATATCATCAATGTGGTGTGGTGATGAAAAGATAGAGTCTCATCGCTTTATGAAGGCGGTAGCCCACATGTATAAGAACGATGTTATAATCTTTTAGTGACTAAAAAGGTAAGAAATAAAATGATATATTATATTTTTATAATGATAAATATTTCATTAATATAATAATTTATTCATGTATATCACCTATATTCATTAACTTTATCCTTATTATCATTTGAGTAAATCGTTACTGAAAAAATCACATCACTTCACGAGGTGGTATTATGCTGCACATATGAACGACATTATTTTATTCCATACAAAATAGAATTTAATTAATATATATGATATAATGAATATATTTTTATAATTATGTTATAAATATAAAATATATATTTATATTCATTATCATGTACAACTATGATATGTGGTAAGGAAAAAATTAATGATATCGGTTTGTGAGGTTGTAGTGTGCCGTATACAAAAATGATGATTCTGTAACCCATTTTATGAAAGTGAAGATGTTTTTAGTTAATTAAATTAACATAAAAACATATAATTATATGTAATATTATTATTTTATTATATCATAATGGTGTTATTTATAATTTATGGAGGTGGAGGATGGAAAAAAATAAAAACACTCGTTGAAGAACGTTACCTCTTCTTTTGGTAACCTCCTTAGGTTTGCAACAAAAGAGTTACTAATTTGAATTTATAACAAAAAAAGGATTCTAGGATTATATTAGGGAATTTTTTAATTTATTTCCTTAAGTATTAGTTGAATCAAAAGGTTTTGAATATGTGAATTGGAAAAAAGAGGGGTGGCCTTTTATAAGTGACGTGAGTGGCATACTTCTAATTTTTTAGAAGAGATAGGTGTACCCACTATTTTCACATAACAAAAGTGTCCAAAAATTGATTATTATATATAATTATAAATTATATGGTCTATATATATATATAAATAAAATACATTTTTTTCAATTTTTAGGTCATTTTAACCCTTATCTTTTTTGTTTAACCCTCAGTAAACCCATTTTTACGTTAACCGTGGTGAATAATTTTTATTGTAAATACTATTCATTATGGTAAGAATTTACATTTACATTATTATATAATATAAATAATTTTTATTTAAAATATGAAATCAATTTTTTCAAATTAAATTCATATAAGTGGAAGATTTTAATTGAAAATTAATCCCATAGACGCAAAGAGAAAGTTGGTTTTCAAAGAGAAAATGTTCAAAAGTTTACATGGTTTTTACATAAAAATTAATATAAAATGATAAAAATGACATAAATTTTATTAATAGACATATAATTTAACTAATTTTAATTTAAAACCATTTTAAAATATTATATTACTTTATAAACAATTCAAATGTAACGATAGATTTCAATTAAAATTCATTATTTTTCACTATTCATCAAAAAATTAATATTTTCTAAAAATTACCAAAAATTACCGTAAAATAATGCTCAAAATATTATTTAAAAAATAATATTTATTTTTCTAATAACTTTTCTAAAATTGGAAAAATTAGTATTAGGATAAGTTCAGAAAAGGATGACAGAATTTTTTTTTAGAAAAAATAGTTTGTAAGCATAAAATTGGATTTATTATTATCTCATGTCTAGAAAACACTTAAAATAAATTTTAAATAGATGATTGAATATATAATATATATATTTAATTAATATAATTAACCAAACGTTATTTTATTAATTAATTGAGGTTAAATATCTTTGTTTCCATAAAAATAGTTTTTTTAGAAAAAGATTTCTTTTATTTTAAAATAGTTTTCATTTTCATATTTAATTAATTGGTCACCAAAGAATTAATTTTATATTCATTTATAAACCATATTTTTTCATAACTTAGTTAATATTATTCATAACCACTATTCTAATTTCTTGGAGATAACTATCATTTTAAATAATAATATTTTAATAGTATGTCATGTTTCGTTTATAATCAGTGCTGCATGAAACAAAAGATAAGTTCAATGTTTCATGTAATGAAATATAAAATCTGTGTTTAATGTAATGAATAATTTTGAAAATATATTTTTTTAAAATATATTCCACAGTTTCTTAGGGTGTTACATTCTACCCACTTAAATTGATTTTTCCATTGAAGTTCATCACTTTGGTACCAACAAATGATGATAATTATTCCTAATTACATCCTTAGGTTCTCACACATCTTCCTTAAGCTATTGGTTTCACCAAAAAAATATTTACCAAGTGAGTGGTCTTGTTTAATAGTATTTTCTCTATTCGATCCTAAATCATAAATAATTTTTCTATATAAGAAAGATCATGATCTAGTAGTATGAATTCTGAGTTCAATTCATGTTATAGATTAGGTATATACTTCCTCAAAAGTGATACATGGAACATATCATGGACCTCAGATATTTTTAAAGGAGTATATATTTAATAATATATGATCCCAATAGGATCAATAATTTCAAACTGATAAATATTCCTAGGTCTTTGTTTTCCCTTCTTTCTTCTATAAATAATTTTTTTGAAAGACCTTCAAACCAAATTCAAATTATAGATCATGTCAACAACTATCTTCATAACATTTTTTCAACCATTCCCATACATATTGTTTAATTTGTATAACCTTATCTTTAATTTCATTAGCTATCTATGGACCCATTAGCTTTGGTTTTATAAATTCATTCCAATATATTAGAGTTCTAAAATTCCTTCCGTAAAAGGATTTATAATGATCGTATGAATGTTCAAATGAAAGTTATTATTTAAAGAAAAATCAACTTGAGAAAGGTTTTCATCCAAAACACTATTTAAATCCATATAATAAGATCTTATATTATGATATAGGGTTTTAATTTTTCTCTCAAACTGACCATCTTCTTAAGGATGATACGCAACACTAAAACCCAACTCTGTATCATGTTATTTCTTAATACTTAACCAAAACATTGAGGTAAATCTTGTATCCAAATTAGATAAAATTGAATGTTATAATCCATGAGGCCTTACCATTTTTTTAATTTATATTTTGGTAAGCTGATCTAGAGTGAAATATTATTTGATAGAAATGAATTATGATGACTTCATAAAGTGATCGACTAAAACCCATAATTACCTCCAATAAATTTTTCACTAAGAAATATACAAAACCAAATGGATGTATTTCCATAAATATCTCTTTAAATATCCTTAATCTTGATCAAATCCTATCACATAAAACCTCAAAAGGAATGTTAAATACTTTGAAATTATAATGAACCTAAAACCCATGATGGTATCTATAACACTTGTGTTAATCCTATTTAGATACATATATTCTCCAAAAATTAACAAAATCCATAGGTGTTTTATGATTCTTAAAACATAAATACCATTGAAAAAATACATCTCCAACAAAATCCTTGAATCCCAATACATAAATACTTGGAAATGTACAATTCAATGATTAACATTAGATATGTCCTTCCTTTTTCTAGAAGTTAATTCTTGGGTCAGGTCATTGAGTTAGATAATTCCCATGTTTCCCATACTTAATATATTAAACTCCTTGATAACATATCACTCCACAAACTTATTTTCCACATAAATGACATCTTCCACTCCATTTGATATATTCTTTTAGTTTCTTCTTCTCGCCTTATTGATAAGTAGGAAGCTAAATATTATTTTTTCTATATTCATTACCACATGAACTTTCATTAATCTTCTTCTAATTTTAAAATTTATGAATCTCACTGAAGTTCATGGAGTTAATCATGTATTGTGGTAGTTGATTAGAAATATTCACAATATCTTTCTCTCCAATCCTCATCCAATTTGGTTGTTTATAGTAACTATGTTTTCCACCAGATTCAATGTTAACAAGATTCACTCTGGTTTTATCTGTTGACTAAAACCAAAAATCATAGTATAAGAAACAATAATAATAGTGGGGAACCAAATATTCATGATAAATAACTTATAGGGTCTCTAAATCAGGAAACATAATTTTGAATCTATGAAACATTATATTTTTACTTTTTCATATATAATAATCATATATTTAAATCCTTCTTGATGATTTGTAAATAATTTCTAAATTTCCAAAAAAATACCCCTTGGAGGGTCAAACAAGGTGTACAGTAAGGCCCAATATCATGCACATGGTGATGATTGAATCCAACTCAATTCAAACTTTTCAAAGTTATTACCCCTAGATACATCTGTTATAGACCCACATCCACATGCAGTATCCATATAACATGAGTATATGGGTATGAGAAAATGATAATAATATTTGAAAACCATACCTTTCATTTCATAGATCCTAAACATGACTCATGTCATAAATCCTTGAGGATCATAAGATATGAATCATAATTGAATCAAATAACACGAGACATGAGAACATAACATTAGAATAAGAAATTTATTTGTTTAATACAATTATGCTTATAATATTATCAACCTATATAAATAGATATAGGTTCACTATTTATGTTAATGACATGTAATCCGGACCTCACATAAACTTACAAGCATAAAACTAGGTCCACTCATAACATTATGAACATGAAAGATAGTTCCACACATAACAATATAAACATGTAATGAGGATTACATGTAACATTGTGAACATGTAATGAGGATCACACAAAACATTGTGAACTTATAATTATATTCTTGAATAATATATTTACTAATGCGTTATCAATCTTTACCCAATTCATTACTGTGAGATATAGGTCCCACACATCACATAATGAAAATCATATATATGTATGCCACAAGATCATAAATCATTCATCATTTCATAACCCATGAAATTAAATGGGTTTTATAAACATTTCATCATATCATAACCTATATAAAATAGATATTTTTCATAATCATTTAATCATTTCATTATAGCATAACCCATGGAGAAAGATGTGGGATTCATAAGAATTTTATCATGGTACAACCCATGAAAGAGAAATGGGTTTTATAAAATTTTTTCCATGATAAACCATTTTTTGAAATAATAATAATTGTATCCTTTTTTATATCACAAGAAAATTATAAGTTAAATAAAAGGATTCTATCTTATATGGGGAATGATTTTGAAATATCAATTTGAAAATTTCTTGAGAAAAATAACTTTTATTTGAAAATCTATTTAAAATATATATATATTAAAACTTTTGAGAATATATTTCTTTGAAAATAACCTTTAGAATAAAAAAATTAATGTTAAAAGAAAATAAAAATCATGATGGAAAAAAATTTAGTTCATGTCGTACATGTTAAAACAAATATTCCTTTCATATTTTCGGTAAAATCCAAACATGAATTGTTTGCAAAATGAAATAAATATTCCTTTTAAAAATATTTTTTAAAATTAAAACATGGGAACAAATGTATTTTAAAAATCATATTATTATAGTAAAACATTTTTAAAACATTTTTAGATGAAACGATATTAGAAGAAAATGGATTTCCAACTGAGGAGTGAAATAATGTAATATTTTCTTAAAAAATTATCAATTATTTTAATTCAAAAAGAGTGGGAAATGGCACTAATACTTGAAAATATATGGAATAATCAGGGGATAATAAAATTCATTTGAATTACTATGTGTTATGTCATAGTATTTCAGCATTAGAGACCTGATCACAAATAATCCCAAAAAACGATGAAATTGTAACATAAAACCATTACTAATTTGGTAACATTTGTATCGTAAGACCCATTAAAGAGAGATACTAAACTTTATATGTAATACCAATAATATTTATAGGAAGTATCATAAAAATAAATTAATGGGTAGTATATAAACCAAATAAAAGAAATAGGTTGTGAATATGGAATGTATCTCACAAAAAAAAGTGAGACGAAAATACATTACCACATTAGTAATCTTATGAATCATAAGCCCCAGTAAATAATAAAATGAAATGAAAATTTAAATATAATGAAAATAAGGAGATTCATGATATAAAATTAAAATGGGGAAGTATATAATACACAAAAATGAAAAGAGTGGTGAATTTTCATATGTCTCCTAGAAATAAAATAGAGACTACACTAGTACAAGAATAACCTTTAGCGGTCACCAAAAGTCGTCGCTAAAGGCCTATAGCGGCCGCCTAGCGTCCGCCAAACGGTGGCCGCTTTTTCCCCATCACTATTACTATCAGCGACCGCCATTTGGCGGATGCTGTAGGCAAGCCGGGATGGGCTTTAGCGGCCGCCAAATGGCGGCCCCTATAGGTCTCATTGAAAAACCTATAACGACTTCCAAATGGCAGCCGCTAAAGGTGTCAGCGGCCGCCATTTGGCGGCCGCTATTAAATTTTAATTTTTAAAAAAAAAAAATCAATTATACATTAATATACCCAAATAAATCCCGGCTGTCATCTTCCAAGCTCCACATCCATCATCACAAGTAATTGCATAACAAAATTTAATAACAAACTTAGTACCGAATAAAACCTAGAAAACAAATATTTAACTTCAAACTTACTGTAACAGATCTAAAATATTTGATTTTCAAAATAATATTCATAATTTTGATTACCATTTTAAAATTTTAAAATCATTAATTCTATTGTTCTAATTAGATTGTTGTCCTATGATTTCAGGTCAATTCGATGTCGTCCGCTATGAGTTTGACCGTTAGATGCCTGTTTTGGCCGTTTATGACACCAGAACGGAGTTTCCAGTCACCGCGGGCACATGGCATGTGCGATTGACATGCCGTCTTCTCGACCACATCAAAATTCACTCACCCTTTGATGTCGTCCGATTTCAGGCCATTCAGACATCGTTCGGCCCGTTTGGACCCCCCATGTGCTTTTATCAAGCGCGCGCAACACTTAAAGAACGCATAATGAGCCCTACCGCGCAGACTGCATGTCCGATTGACATGTCGTCTGCGCGTTCACGTCACAAATAATAATTGGATTGTTTTCCTATGATTTCAAGTCAATCCGATGTCGTCTCCTATGAGTTTGACCGTTAGACGCCCGTTTTGGCCGTTTATGACACCAGAACGGCATTCCCGATCACCACGGGCACATGAAACGTCCGATTGAAATGCTGTCTACTCGACCACATCACAATTCACTCACCCTTTGATGTCATCCGATTTCAGGCCATTCAGACTTAGTTCGGCCCATTTGGACCCCCACGCGCGTTTATCAAGCGCGCCCAACACTTAAAGAACGCATAATGAGCCCTACAGCGTAGACCACATGTATGATTGACGTTCCGTCTACGCGTGCACGTCACAAATAATAATTTGATTGTTGTCCTGTGATTTCAGGTGAATCCGATGTCGTCCTCTATGAGTTTGACTGTTAGACGCCCGTTTTGGCCGTTTATGACAGCAGAACGGCGTTCCTGGTCACCGCAGGCACACGGCACGTCCGATTGACGATCCGTCTGCTCGAACACATCACAATTCACTCACCTTTTGATGTCATCCGATTTCAGGCCATTCGGACTTCATTCAGCCCATTTGGACCCCCCACGCGTGTTTATCAAGCACGCGCAACACTTAAAGAATGCATAATGAGCCCTACGGCGCAGACCGCACGTCCGATTGACATGCCGTCTATGCCTGCACATCGCGAATAATAATTGGATTGTTGTCCTATGATTTCAGGTCAATCCGATGTCGTCCGCTATGAGTTTGACCGTTAGACGCCCGTTTTGGCCGTTTATGATACCAGAACAGTGTTACCGGACACCGCGGGCACACGGCATGTCCGATTGACATTCCGTCTACTCGACCACATCACAATTCACTCACCCTTTGATGTCGTCCGATTTCAGGCCATTCAGACATCGTTCGACCCATTTGGACCCCCCCACGTTCGTTTATCAAGCGCGCACAACACTTAAAGAACGCATAATGAGCCCTACCGCACAGACCACACATCCGATTGACGTTCCGTCTGCGCGTGCACGTTGTAAATAATAATTGGATTGTTGTACTGTGATTTCAGGTCAATACGATGTCATCCACTATGAGTTTGACCATTAGACACCCGTTTTGGCCGTTTATGACACCAGAACGGCGTTCCCGGTCACCGTGGGCACAGGGCACGTCCGATTGACGTGCCGTCTACTCGACCACATCAAAATTCACTCACCCTTTGATGTCGTCTGATTTCAGGCCATTCGGACTTCATTCGGCCCGTTTGGACCCCCCACGCACGTTTATCTAGAACGCGCAACACTTAAAGAATGCATAATGAGCCCTACCGCGCAGAACGCACGTCCGATTGATTTTTCATATGCGCGTGCACGTCGTGAATAATAATTGGATTGTTTTCCTGTGATTTCAGGTCAATCTGATGTCGTCCGTTATGAGTTTGACCGTTAGACGTCCGTTTCGGCCGTTTATGACACCAGAACGGCGTTCCCGGTCACCGCGGGCACACGACACGTCCGATTGTTGTGCCGTCTGCTTGACCACATCAAAATTCACTCACCCTTTGATGTTATCCGATTTCCGGCCATTCGGACTTCGTTCGTCCCATTTGGACCCCCCCCCCACGCATGTTTATTAAGCACGCACAACACTTAAAGAACGCATAATGAGCCCTACCGCGCAGATCGCACGTCCGATTGACGTGCCATCTGCACGTGCACGTCGCGAATAGTAATTGGATTGTTTTCCTGTGATTTCAGGTCAATCCAATGTTGTCCGCTATGAGTTTGACCGTTAGACGCCCGTTTTGGCCGTTTATGATACCAGAACGGCGTTCCCGGTCACTGCGGGCACACGGGACGTCTGATTGACGTGTTGTCTACTCGACCACATCACAATTCACTCACCCTTTGATGTCGCCCGATTTCAGGCCATTCGGACTTCGTTCGGCCCGTTTGGACCCCCCCCCCACGCGCGTTTATCAGGCACGCGCAACACTTAAAGAACACATAATGAGCCCTACGGCGCAGACCGCACGTCCGATTGACGTGTCGTCTACGCGTGCACGTCGCGAATAATAATTGGATTGTTGTCATGTGATTTCAGGTCAATCCGATGTCGTCCGCTATGAGTTTGACCGTTAGATGCCCGTTTTGGCCGTTTATGACACCGGAACGGCGTTCCCGGTCACCGCGGGCACATGACACGTCCCATTGATGTGCCGTCTGCTCGACCACATCAAAATTCACTCACCCTTTGATGTCGTCCAATTTCAGTCCATTCGAACATCGTTCGGCCCATTTGGACCCCCCACGCGCGTTTATCAAGCGCGCTCAACACTTAAAGAACGCATAATGAGCCCTACCGCGCATACCACACGTCCGATTGACGTTTCGTCTACGCGTGCATGTCTCGAATAATAATTGTATTTTTGTCCTGTGATTTCAGGTTAATCCGATGTCGTCTGCTATGAGTTTGACCGTTAGACGCCCGTTTTGGCCGTTTGTGACACCAAAACGGCGTTACCGGTCACTGCGGGCACACGACACGTCCGATTGACGTGCCTTCTGCTCGAACACATCAAAATTCACTCACTCTTTGATGAAATCTGATTTCAGGCCATTCGGACTTCGTTCGGCCTATTTGGACCCCCCCCACGCGCGTTTATCAAGCGCGCGCAACACTAAAAGAACGCATAATGAGTCCTACCGCGCAGACCGCACATCCGATTGACGTGCCATCTGGGCGTTCACGTCGCGAATAATAATTGGATTGTTTTCCTGTGATTTAAGGTCAATCCTATGTCGTCCGCTATGAGTTTGACCGTTAGACGCCCGTTTTGGCCGTTTGTGACACCAGAACGGCATTCCCGGTCACCACGTGCAAACGGCACGTCCAATTGACGTGCTGTCTACTCGACCACATCACAATTCACTCAACCTTTGATGTCGTCCGATTTAAGGCCATTCAGACTTCGTTCGGCCTGTTTGGACCCCCCCACACGCATTTATCAAGCGCACGCAACACTAAAAGAACACATAATGAGCCCTACCGCGCAGACCGCATGTCTGATTGACGTTCCGTCTACGCGTACACGTCAGGAATAATAATCGGATCGTTGTCCTGTGATTTCAGGTCAATCCGATGTCGTTCGGTATGAGTTTGACCGTTAGACGCCCGTTTTGGCCGTTTATGACACCAGAACGGCGTTCCCGGTCACCGAGGGCACACGACACGTCCGATTGACATGCCGTCTACTCAACCACATCACAATTCACTCACCATTTGATGTCGTCCGATTTCAGGCCATTCAGACATGGTTCAGCCCATTTGGACCCCCGCACATGTTTATCAAGCGCACACAACACTTAAAGAACACATAATGAGCCTTACGGCACAGACCGCATGCCCGATTGATGTTCCATCTGCGCGTGCACATCATGAATAATAATTGGATTGTTGTCCTATGATTTCAGGTCAATCTGATGTCGTCCGCTATGAGTTTGACCGTTAGATGCCCATTTTGGCTGTTTATGACACCCGAACGGCGTTCCCGGTCACCGCGGGCACACGACACATCCGTTGACGTGCCGTCTGCTCGACCACATCATAATTCACTCACCCTTTGATTTCGTCTAATTTCAGTCCATTCGGACTTCCTTCGGCCCGTTTAGACCCCCCCACGCGCGTTTATCAAGTGTGCGTAACACTTAAAGAATGCATAATGATCCCTAAGGCGCAGACCGCACGTCCGATTGACGTGGCGTCTGCGCGTGCACATCTCGAATAATAATTGTATTGTTTTCCTGTGATTTCAGGTCAATCTGATGTCGTTCTCTATGATTTTGACCATTAGACGCCCGTTTTGGCCGTTTATGACACCACAACGGCGTTCACGGTCACCGCGGTCACACTGCACGTCCGATTGACGTGCCGTCTACTCAAACACATCACAATTCACTCACCCTTTGATTTCGTCCAATTTCAGGCCATTCAGACATCGTTCGGCCCGTTTGGACCCCCCCACACGCGTTTATTAAGCGCACACAACACTTAAAGAACGCATAATGATCCCTACCACGCAAACCGCATATCTGATTGATGTGTCGTCTGCGCGTGAACATCGCGAATAATAATTGTATTGTTTTCCTGTGATTTCAGGTCAATCCGATGTCGTCCGCTTTGAGTTTGACCGCTAGACGCCCGTTTTGGCCTTTTATGACACCAGATCGGCGTTCCCGGTCACCGCGGGCACAAGGCACGCCCAATTGACATGCCGTCTGCTCGACCACATCACAATTCACTCACCCTTTGATGTCGTCTGATTTCAGGCCATTTGGACTTCATTCGTGCCGTTTGGACCCCCCCACGGGCGTTTATCAAGCACACGCAACACTTAAAGAACGCATAATAAGCCCTACCACGCAGACCGCACGTCCGATTGATGTGCCGTCTACGCGTGCAAGTCACGAATAATAACTGGATTGTTTTCATGTGATTTAAGGTCAACCCGATGTCGTCCGCTATGAGTTTGACCATTAGACGCCCGTTTTGGCCGTTTATGACACCAGAACGGCGTTCCCGGTCACTGTGGGCACACGACACATCTGATTGATGTGTCGTCTACTCGAACACATCACAATTCACTCACCCTTTGATGTCGTCTGATTTCAGGCCATTCAGACTTCATTCGACCCGTTTGGACCCCCCACGCGGGTTTATCAAGCGCGCGCAACACTTAAAAAATGCATAATGAGCCCTACGACGCAGACCGAACGTCCGATTGACGTGCCGTCTATGCGTGCACGTTGCAAATAATAATTGGATTGTTGTCCTCTGATTTCAGGTCAATCCGATGTCGTCCGCTATGAGTTTGACCGTTAGACGCCCGTTTTGGCCGTTTATGACACCAGAACGGCGTTCCCGGTCACCGCGGGCACACGACACCAACGATTGACATGCCCTCTACTCGACCACATCAAAATTCACTCACCCTTTGATGTTGTCCGATTTCAGGCCATTCGGACTTCGTTCGGCCCGTTTGGACCCCCCCACACGCGTTTATCAAGCTCACGCAACACTTAAAGAACGCATAATGAGCCCTACCGCGCAGACCTTACATCCGATTGATGTTCCGTCTGTGCGTGCACGTTGCGAATAATAATTGGATTGTTTTCCTGTGATTTCACGTCAATCTGATGTCGTCCGCTATGAGTTTGACCGTTAGACGCCCGTTTTGGTCGTTTATGACACCAGAACGGCGTTCCCGATCACCGCAGGCACACGACACGTTCGATTGACGTTCCGTCTACTCGACCACATCACAATTCACTCACCCTTTGATGTCGTCCGATTTCAGGCCATTCAGACATCGTTCGGACCGTTTGGACCCCCCACACGCTTTTATCAAGCGCGCGCAACACTTAAAGAACGCATAATGAGCCCTACCGCGCAGACCGCACGTCCGATTGACGTGCCGTCTACGTGTGCACATCTCGAATAATAATTGTATTTTTGTTCTGTGATTTCAGGTCAATCCGATGTCGTCCGCTATGAGTTTGACCGTTAGACGCCCGTTTTGGCCGTTTATGACACCAGAACGACATTCCCGGTCACCGCGGGCACACGGAACGTCCGATTGATGTGGCGTATGCTCGACCACATCACAATTCACTCACCCTTTGATGTTGTCCTATTTTAGGCCATTCAGACTTCGTTTGGCCAGTTTGGACCCCCCCACACGCGTTTATCAAGGGCGCACAACACTTAAAGAACACATAATGAGTCCTACCGCGCAGACCGCATGTACGATTAACGTGACATCTGTGCGTGCACGTTGAGAATAATAATTGGATTGTTGTCCTGTGATTTCAGGTCAATCTGATGTCGTCCACTATGAGTTTGACCGTTAGACGCCCGTTTTGGCCGTTTATGACACCAGAACGGCATTCCCAGTCACCGCGGGCACACGGCACGTCCGATTGATGTGCCTTATGCTCGACCACATCACAATTCACTCACCCTTTGATGTCGTCTGATTTCAGGCCATTCGGACTTCGTTCGGCCCATTTGGACCCCGCCCCATGCGCATTTATCAAGCGCGTGCAACACTTAAAGAATGCATAATGAGCCCTACGACGAAGACCACACGTCCGATTGATGTGACGTCTACGCGTGAACGTCGTGAATAATAACTGGATTGTTGTCATGTGATTTCAGGTCAATCCGATGTCATTCGCTATGAGTTTGACCGTTAGACGCCCGTTTTGGCCGTTTATGACACCAGAACGGCGTTCCCGGTCACCGTGGGCACATGACACGTCCGATTGACGTTCCGTCTACTCGAACACATCACAATTCACTCACCCTTTGATGTCGTTCGATTTCAGGCCATTTGGACTTCATTCGGCCCATTTGGACCCCCCACGCGCGTTTATCAAGCGCACACAACACTTAAAGAACGCATAATGAGCCCTACTGCGCAGACCGCATGTCTGATTGATGTGCCATCTATGCGTGCACGTCGCGAATAATAATTGGATTGTTGTCCTGTGATTTCAGGTCAATCCGATGTCGTCTGCAATGAGTTTGACCGTTAGACGCCCGTTTTGGCCGTTTATGACACCAGAACGGCGTTCCCGGTCACCGCAGGCACACGACACGTCCGATTGATGGGACGTCTTCTCGACCACATCAAAATTCACCCACCCTTTGATTTCGTCTGATTTCAGACCATTCGGACTTCGTTCGGCCCGTTTGGACCCCCCCACGCGCGTTTATCAAGCGCGCATAACTCTTAAAGAACGTATAATGAGCCCTACCACGCAGACCGCACGTCCGATTGATGTGCCGTCTACGCGTTCACGTCACGAGTAATAATTAGATTGCTGTCCTATGATTTCAGGTCTATCCGATGTCATGCGCTATGAGTTTGACCGTTAGACACCCGTTTTGGCCGTTTATGACACCAGAACGGCGTTCCTAGTCACCGCGGGCACATGGAACATCCGATTGACGTTTCGTCTACTCAAACACATCAAAATTCACTCACCCTTTGATTTCATCTGATTTCAGGCCATTCGGACTTCGTTCGGCCCGTTTGGACCCCCCCCCCCACATGCGTTTATCAAGCGCGCGCAACACTTAAAGAATGCATAATGAGCCCTACCGCGCAGACCACACGTCCGATTGACGTTCCGTCTACGCGTTCACTTCACGAATAATAATTGGATTTTTTTCCTGTGATTTCAGGCTAATCTGATATCGTCCGCTATGAGTTTGACCGTTTGACGCCCGTTTTGGCCGTTTATGACACCAGAACGGCGTTCCCGGTCACCGCGGGCACACGACACTTCCGATTGACGTTCCGTCTACTCGACCACATCAAAAGCCACTCACCCTTTGATGTCGTCTGATTTCAAGACATTCAGACTTCTTTCGGCCCATTTGGACCCCCCCCCCACGCGCGTTTATCAAGCGCGCACAACACTTAAAGAACACATAATGAGCCCTACCGCGCAGACCGCATGTCCGATTGACGTGCCATCTACACGTGCACATTGCGAATAATAATTGGATTGTTTTCGTGTGATTTCAGGTCAATACGATGTTTTCCGCTATGAGTTTGACCATTAGACGCCCGTTTTGGCCGTTTATGACACCAGAACGGCGTTCCCGGTCACCGCGGGCACACGGCACGTCTGATTGACATGTCGTATGCTCGACCACATCACAATTCACTCACCCTTTGATGTCGTCCGATTTCAGGCCATTCAGACTTCATTCGGCTCGTTTGGACCCCCCACGCGCGTTTATCAAGCGCGCACAACACTTAAAGAACGCATAATGAGCCCTACCGCGCAGACCGCACGTCCGATTGACGTGCCGTATGCGCGTGCACGTCACAATTCACTCACCCTAGAAGATACAAATATTGAAAGAGTTCTTGGGCTTCTCCCAAGCAACAACTGTCTGGAGTTTCTCTCCATCCACTGACACACCTTCCTCTGAAATTATTTGACCCAATAACTATACATATATAATCAATACAAAACTAACATATATATAGCTTGACGTATAGTCAATAAGTGTAATCTGTATGATGTCAAGATGTTGGGTATGATCATAATCACTCTTGGAGTGCACGAAGATGTCATCCACAAATATTAAAACAAACTAATCTAGGTAAAAAAGGAAAATTATATTCATCAAGGATATAAAAAATTCTAAAGAATTCATCAAGACAAATGAAATTACCACATGCATGGGGTTCATTCTCATCTGGATCACCAATATCACTGTGATGTCCACCAGATGTATTCGGAGCCTACAATATATATCAATATTATGTATCTTAAACATATCAATAAAATTCAATCCGAGTATTGTTTGTTTTATTGTTTACCTGTGGCGCCACTTGTTGCGTCGTCATTTCATCGATACGTGATGACATCTATGAGAACCTCTCCTCGTACTCTGCACGTAACTACTGAAACTGTGAATCAAAATTGCGCTCCATATCCTGTATGGAAGCATCTATCTCAGCCTGTGTGCGCATCCCTGACTCTCTGCATTCACCCATCACATCTGCTCTAACAACTGAACATCGTGGGACACCGCCGCTATAAGTCAAAGAATAACCATGACCGTCACGCCCCACGATATGGTGAAATATTTCATATCTACGCACAATACTATGACGTTGATCCTCTGGAAACTCTGCTAACTGAGCGTCAAACTGAGCCTGTAGCATATAATGAATCAATGAACAAATATGAATAATTTATATAAAATAAAAAATACATTTATTAATTAGAAAATAATTTTCTTACTATAACACCGGCAACTTCGGGATCACCCACCCTACGATTCCTCATCCATATGGACATCCGATCGATTGGCTCGCCGCGTTGGTGTAACTATAATAAAGGGGTTCACCATGTTATACTACAATATTTTTAAAATATGAATGAAATAGTGAATTCTGAACTTACATCATGTCTGAGCAGTGACACTTGTCGAGTGCCAAGTCTGGAAGGCATGGCTTGCATCGCCTGATTATGTGAATGACGAGCAGACTTGGTCTAAATTCAACGTATTTACTTAATAAACATTTTAAAAATTAGTCATTTATAGATTAAAAGTAATAAATCTTACCATCGCTGCCTCACTCGACCAAAACGCAACCAAATCCCGCCACTACGCAGGAAGAATTCCTGGAGGGACTCGCTGTAGAATGTCTGGAACACCTGCAAATGGTGTCCAGTGATCTCTCTTCACACTTGACTTGTAATCCTTCCATAATTTTCGGAATTTGGACATACAAACAGCCCGAAACACATCTGGACAGGATGTCAAATTATCCTGTTAAAAAAATTGTCAGTAAATGGGACAATAATAATAACAATATCATGAAAAATTAGACATTGAATTTACCTGAACCTCCCTCCATAATCTGTCCATCGTATCCTGAGGGAAAGAACTCCAGTCACGAGTTGTCAGAGGGAATCTATGTGAGTCTCGTATCATATTCCCAAACTAACGACTCAATGCAGTAGCACCATCTCCAACTGGATGAAGTGTGTCGTCAAATAACACATCCAATCGGGCTCCAGAGTTCCAGGATCGAACCCCTCTACCAGGACCCCTGCGTTTGCTGGAAGAAGTAGTAGATCCTGATAAACATAAATTCATAATTCAATTACAATATAAATTAATGATTAGAAACATTTAGGGAAATATAAACAGAAAATTACAATCAATTAATTTAGAAAAATGAAAACATACATACCAACAACATCAGGTGAACCACTGTGACCACCCTGTTACATACCTACATTAAAAGAAATTATAGTTAAATCAAGAAATTTTTATACATATATAACTCATAAATATTTTTACAAATAATAACTAGGAATATAATTACAATTTCCACTAATCATGCAAGTCTATCGTATCTCCTTCAACTGTCTCTCTGGTCTATTGTATATCTTTATCTCGTACAACTACTGTTGTTTGGTCAAGTGTTTGATCCAGAAATGCGAAAACTTCAGGTTCCTCTTGGTCAATCAGAAAAACCCCTCTTCTAGACATTTTCACCACAACTCTCCAATCAGAATCAATGCCGACAAAGTAAACTTGTTCTTCCTGCGATGTCAGTATGAAGGGCTCATTGCTAACCCGATCATCTTTATATAGCATATTGTTAAAGTTTACTAATGTAAATTGGAAGTTATCAACTTTCGTTCCACGAACTGGATCGACCCAATCACACCTTAACAATATGTGTTTTAAGCCACGATCATAAATAACCTCAATAATATCTATCAATAATCCATAATGATAACCCGCACCAACAAAAGAACAACCAACACCACTATTTTGTGTGGCTTGGTTCATGTCAACATCGCTAATACGAAATCGGAATCCGTTAGCATCAAAATACTTTTAGCGATGAGCTGTAATAAATGGACCATCAGATAGTTGGTTGAGTTCTTCGCTCACATGCTGGGTTAAATCACGTAACTTTTGAATCTGAAAATTTCACATATATAGTTTAATGGATAAAGGATTGTGAAAATACAACTTAGTTGCACTATAAAAATATTAAATCAATTATACGTACATGAGTCTTGAACCACTCATGAAATGTGTTGAAATGATGTTTTTGGATTTGATACTCAGTTGCACGGGGCCTTTCATGTTTCAACTCAGCGAAACGAATCCTAAATCACAACACAATATAAGGTAAGCAATAAAATAAATATAGAAACAAAATACACATCATCTATGAAACTTACTGTATCAATGGAATAACTGATGGAGTTTTGAACAACACATATCGATGAGCTTGAACCCACTTGTCGTTCCGCATATCAAATGTTATTACTTCTCCAATTGGACCCACATTAGTCTAGGATGGTTTATCTATCTTTGTTTCAACCTCATCAATATATGAATCACAGAAATTAGTACACTCATCCATTAAATATCCCTTGGCAATTGATGCTTCTGGACGAGCTTTGTTGCGCACATAGCGTTTCAATGTATTTAAGTATCGCTCTATTGGATACATCCACCTGAATTGCACGGGCCCGCCAGCAATGACTTCACCAGTTAAATGCATGGTCAAGTGAACCATGACATCAAAAAAAGATAGCGGAAAGAGTTTTTATAGGTGACATAGTGCAAGTACAATCTTATCCTATAGCTTTTTCAAATCACTCATGCGATGATTCCTAGAACAGAGCTGTCTGAAAAAATTAGAAACTCCAATCAACGGCTCAACAACCTAGAAAGGTAAGCAGTCACGAATTGCTATAGGAATTAACTATTGAAGCAGAATATGATTATCGTGACTTTTAAAACCCTGTAATGTCATGCTCTTCATATTCACATGCTTCGAAATATTAGAGCAATAACAATCTGGCACCTTAACAGTCTTCAAAATTGATAGAAATGTTTGTTTCTCTTTTTTACTCATTGCGTACTGTGCAGCAGGCATGTATGCCCGATTACCTTCACCCAGCTATAAATGTAAAGGTTTTCTCAATCCCATTTCTTGAAAATCACGTCGAGCATTAGCACTATCCTTTGATTTCCCCTTGACGCCTAAAATGGTGCACAAAATATTATCACATACATTTTTTTCAATGTGCATCACATCTAAATTATGCCTTAAAATATTATATTTCCAATAAGGCAATTCAAAAAAAATACTTCGTTTCTTCCAATTATGACTTCGCTGTCTATTTGCAGTAGGAATAGAAGGCAATGCAAAAACCAATAAATCTTGAAAATCATACATTGGACGAATGTTTTATTCCTCAAGTTATGCACAAATTTCAACCCCAGACAGTATTTGTGGTGATGGGTCAAACTCTCTATTCCCATCAAATGATACACGGTCTTTTCTGAACCTGTGCAATGGAGGAAGAAAGCGTCTGTGACAAAGATATGCCCACTTTCTACAGTGATTAAGCCATATAGATTTCTTACTCTTATTACAACAAGGGCAAGAAAATTCTGATTTTGTACTCCAACCTGATAAGTTAACATATGCTGGGAAATCATTAATTGTCCATAAAAAAGCGGCCCGAAGTCTAAACATTTCATTTGCTGTTGTGTCAAAAGTCATTACACCATCGGACCAAAATTCTTGCAGATCATCAATCAAAGGATGCATATAAACATCGATTTTATCACCAGGTCCTCTAGGTCAATCAATTAGAATTTACAGTAACAAAAAAGGTTACTTCATACATACCCATGGGGGAATGTTGTATGGAACCAACACCACTGTCCGTGTACTATGTGTCGCACCAACCATGGACCTAAATGGGTTAAAACCATCTGCTGCCAAACCCAGTCGAATATTACGATCATCTCGGGAAAAGTATGGGTGTCTCTGATCAAACTCTTTCCATGCCAAAGAATCTTCTGGGTGAGTTAATTTATCAACCTCTTTCTTTCTCTTTGAATGAAAACTCATCAATTTAGCAATTTTAGTGGACAAGAAGAATCTCTTCAGTCTCAGTTTCAGTTGGAAATAACGCATCTGTTTAGTGGCAACTTGTTTCACTTGATTCAAGACTCTCCCAGGAAGAATCTGACTACCTTGATTAATCTCATTGGTCTTCCACCTAGATGTATAGCAAACAGTACAATTATTTAATTGCGCATTATCTTTTCTGAACAACATACAATTATTGTGACATGCATCAATTGTATCATATGTAAAACCAAGATCATCGATTAACTTGCGAGCTTGATAGAATGACTCCGGAATCTTTGCTCCAGCAGGGAGTACCTTCTTCAATAATACCAACAACATGTTGAATAAGGTGTCTGACCACTGTTTCAAGGCCTTCAGGTGTAACAATTCAACGATGAATGACAGTTTACTAAATTTAGTGCATCCAGGATATAATTCAGTATGCGCATCATCAAGAATTTCAAAGAATTTCAATGCTTCTGCATCTGCAGAAGAATGAGTATTACTCAATCCAACGTTGTCATTTACGACATTACTGTCTTCAGATTGAAACTGACGCATCATATCATTCCACATTTTGTACATCAGATCAACTATTCTCGAATCAACATTCATATAAATATTTTCTGAGTGATGACATGAAAAAAAAATCTTCTCTATGATGCGTCCATGTATTATAGTTTTTCAAAAACCCATTCAAAAACAAATGTTCTCTAAAACTATCTCGTTTGAAAAGATATTATTTGCACATTTTCTGCATGGACAACTAATCATATCACTTGGAAATTTGTTGGTGAAATCCATAAATCGCTTAATCCCCTCATTAATATTCAGCTAAAAATCTATCTTTCATATCAATCCAACTCTTATCCATATCTGTATTTAATAGAAATGAAAAGTGAAATATCTTATTTAAATTCTAAAAAACACATATCATTAAAATTTAAAAATCAAATTTGGATAAAAAAAATTACCTGCGGAGGACTCGACCGTGGGTAACGGGGTCTGACTCGATTGCAGATCCATGATGGCGCAGTGACTTGACAACAGAGGTTCGACAACCGGACTCGAAAGGAGTGGAACCGTTGGACGATGCGTGGAGGGTTCTATACGGCGGGGCACAATGGACCGGAAGGGTCCAACGGAGATAGGAGGACTTGCCGGAGGGATGCAATGGGGCTGCGAGGGGATGGTAGCGATGGGGCTCTCCAAAGGTGCAGCGCGGGCAAGGGTGGGGGTTGCCGGGTCACGGGGGTGTCGGGGTCACAGGGGCGCAGCACGGAGGCAAGGCGGTGGGTGCCACCGGGGTGCAGCGCGGGCAGGGGGTGTCGGGGTCACGGGGGTGCAACATGGAGGCAAGGCAGTGGGGGTTTCCGGGGTTGCTGGTGGCGTAGCATGGAGGCAAGGGGGTGGGGATCGCCGGGGGTCGGGGTCGCCGGGGGTCGGGTCGCCAGGGGTCGGGTTGTCGGGAGGTCGGGGGTCGGGGTCGACGGGGGTAGGGGTCGCCGGCAGGGTCGGGGTCACCGGGGGTCGGGGAGGGGTCGCCGGGGGTTGGGGAGGGTCGCCGGGGGTCGGGGTCGGGGTCGTGGGGTCGGGGAAGGGGGGTCGCGGGGTCGGGGAGGGGAGGGAGGGGAGGGAGGGGAAAATAGGGGTTTTTTGAGGAAAATTTGCAGAGGCCGCCATTTGGTGGCCGCTGTTGATAGTATTAGCGGCTTCCAAATGGCGACCGCTATAGGTGCCCCGCCTCCAAAACCAGATTTTCTAGTAGTTCTAGAAATCCTCTACCTTAAGTCTTGACTTCCTTTATACACGTTCAAACATCCCATATAATAAATATATGTTTATTATAAATTTATTATAAAATAAATATTATTTATATTATACTATACATGACTTACTTATGACCATTTATTACCCATTTACTTCTAATTCCTTGTTTAAATCATGTTTCAATTAATAACAACTTTGTATTCTGTATAGGTTTTGATCTATTATTTTGGGTCCTCTTACTTTGATCATGGATCCATCATATAAATAAAAATAACAATTATATAATTATAATTTTTTTAAATTAATTATACTTTTAATACCAACCATGAAATATGATTTTTAGAAATTAAGTATTTTACGGTCATGGAGACAGTAGGCCCTACGTACATATGACTAACATTTCCATTTTTCAATTATCATTATGGAAATGAGGTAATTAATATTTTTATATTAATAAAATGATAATAATATTATAAATAATATATTATTCCTTTAAATATACTTATATATATCATCTATGTGGTGTGGTTATGATAATAGAGTTTCACATCGCTTCATGAAGGTGGTAGTCCACAGCTACATGAATGATGTTATCATCTTTTAGTGAGTGAAAAGGTAAGAAATAAAATTATATGTTATATTTTTAGAAATATAAATACTTAATTAATATCATAATTATTTCATTAATATAATACATATTTATTAACTTTATCCTTATTATCTTCTATGTAAATCATTAATGAAAAATGAATCACATCGCTGCGTGAGGCTGTAGTCCGCCACACACATGAGAGACATTATCTTATTCCCTATAGAATGGAAAGTAATAGTATTAAATAAAATATAATGAATATAGAGCTATAATTATATTACAAATATCATATGTATAATTTATATCCATAATCATCTCCCACCATGTGAGGTGGTAATGGACAAACGAATGACATCGGTTCACGAGACGATAGTCCCACGTACACAAGAATGGTGACTTCATGACCCATTTGATGGAAGATGATATGGTTTTAGGTAATTAAATTAACATAAAAACATATAAGTATATTCAATATACTGATTTTATTATATCATCATGGTTTAATAATAATTTAAATAGGTAGAGGTAGAAATAATGTAAAAATGCTCATTGCAAAATGTTACCATTTCTTTGGGTAACCTACTTAGGTTTTCACCCAAAGCCTTACTAGGTTGAATTTATATCAAAATAAGTCTTCAAAGATGATATTATGAATGTTTGGAACCATTTTTTTAGTAATTTTCTGATGAAAAAATGGTTTTTAATTTGTGAAGAGAGGAGAGGGGGTGAAATTTTATAATTGAGGTGAGTGCCACACTTGTAATTTTTTAAAAGAAAAAGGTGTAATCACGTTTTTCACAAGACAAAAGGGTAAAAAATGAATCATTATTGATTATTAGAAATCATATGGGAGAATTATGGATATAAAATATATTTTAGATAGGCTTTTAAGTAATTTTAAGCCTTATCATTTTAGTTTAACCATCAATAAACCTTTTTTTACCTTAACGGTGATAAATAAATTTTTATATTTATACTATTCATTATGGTAAAAAATTAATTTGAAATTATTATATAATATAAATTATAATTATTATAAATATTTTATCCAATTTTTTAAATTCCATTCACATAATTGGAAAAAATAAATTTAAAATTAATTCTGCAGACGTGATGAGGAAGTGGGGTTTCAAAGAGAAAATGTTCAAAAGTTTACAAGGTTTTTATATAAAAATTTAATATGATAATGATTCCAATGAACTATATTATGCTATTAGATATATAATTGAACTAATTTTATAATAGAAAAAATTTAATATATAATTTAACTTTATAAATTCTTTAAATGAAAAGGCAGTTATTAATTAAAATTAAGTAATTTTCAGTATTCAGGAAAAAATTAATCATTTTAGAAAATTAAAAAAAATTCACACCAAGATAATTTTGAAATTATGATTTCAAAATTGAAATTTATTTTTTCAAATAAATTTTATAAAAGTTTCAAAAATTAGTTTTAATATATGTTCACAAAAATAAGACAAAACTTCTTTTTAGAAAAAAACTATTTTTAAGTGTAAAATTTGATTTATTCATAACTCTTACCTAGAAAACACATAAGATGAATGTTAAATAGTTGATTGAAAATATAATATATAAGGTTCATTAAAATCATTAATCAAAAGTTTTTTTTAAATTTATTGGGATAAAATATGTTTATTTTCATAAAAATAGTTTTTTAAAAAAAGATTTCCTTTATTTTAGTTTTTTAATTTTAAATTATAATTAATTACTCCCTAAGGAATTAATTGTATATATATTTGTAAACTATATATTGTATTACTTTAGCTAATTATATTTATACTCACCATTAAAATGGCATTGAGTTATATATTATTTTAAATAATAATATTTATTGGTATGTCGCATTTTGTTTAAACTCAGTGTTGCATGTAACTCAAGTTAAACTCAGGGTTGTGTGTAACATAGGATATAATAAATGTTGTGTGTATTGAAAAATATAAAAAATATTAATTTTTTTTTAATTTTTTTTTTCACAAAATCCGGGTGTTTTAAAGCTCAGCTACCATTAGATTAGTTGTCCCACCAAATGATGGAGACTTATCTCACATGAAGAAACCCAAAATAGAAGAATCACACTATGGATTAGGTTTCTCCATCTAGGAAAGGTTATTTGTCATAAACCATTAAATCAACCCTAATATATCACTAATTAGCTCAGTTCTAATACTAGTTGTACTGGCTTGCATAACTGGTAAATCTCTACATTGTCTATTAGTATTAATACCCTTCTTCCTTCCAGGAACCATTTATAAACAATAGAATATATTGGATTAGATAATAAAATTATGAATTTTAAATCATAATGTATAATTCTAAATATGGTGTAACACTTAATATAAATTTAAAAAATTTATGCAATATTAATCTCAGAATTATAAACTAGGTTTTTTGGGGATATATTTATTTTCTAATACTTTATAATCGTTTATAAAGAAAGTGTGAATTATCCTAAGAATATACACTGAGTGTTTCAAAATAGGTTCACATTAAGGCTATTTTTTCACCAGTTGACCATTGGTTCAATGAAAATATTCCCTTTTTATCATTATTACCCCTACATACAACTATTCTAGGAGAATTTCCACTTGTAGTATCTAGACAGGGATGTATTTATATGAAAATCTACATAATATATTCCTTGACAAAATATTAGGATATTATTATATACATATCCTAAAAGTATATCATAGGGTTATATTACCTAATATATGCTTTCCTTAAACTAGTTCCCATGGTTTCTACTAAAATTCCTTTAATACAAACAATAAAAACGCTAAATTTAGTAACCCTAGAGTTGATTCCTACTTTATTAAATTAGAAAGGATACAAGGGGTCAAATCCCAAAGGACTGATTAGTTTAGCAGTTTTAGAGAACTTGATATATCCATGATATCCATTTCATATAGGGAAAAAATGAAAATCATAGTAATGGAAAACATATGGAATCCTTGAACTCACAATAATAATTATTATTCATATCATGGGGAAGGTTAACAAAATAAGGTTGAGAACAAATAATCATAAAGTGTTACATATATAAGAAACTATCAATAACTTATAATCAATATATAACGGAAAATAACTGAACAAACTTTCTATTAAATCAATAACTTACTATCATAATCATATAAGGCATAATCAATGTGACAATGTAAATAACTGAAAACACATTGTATTTATTCAATACATTGAGAATAAAATGAATCGAGAGATAATATCATTTCAGAAATTTCATGGATAAAAAATAACATAATTCTAAATGAATTAAATTCTTAATTATTAGACATCATGATCTCAGTCATCGTTATACTTATGCTATCATGACCTTTAAAAATATAGTTTAATAATACAGGTAAAAACCCATCTAATTTGGGTAACATATTTGTCTCATGAGACCTATCGATTCATAGAGGGGATATGTCATATTAGAACCCACCCATAACTAAATTTCTAAACCATTAATTATATATTTAATAATATATTTAATTCATGAAATAATATTCCTTATCATCAAATATCTATATTAATAAAATGGTATAGATTTATCAATATTTCCCCAATTAATAAAATAAAATTAAAAGTAACCACTTCATGTAAATATGGTATACGGTTTATGAAATTATAATATCCATAATAAGATTATATATATATTTAATTGAAATGTTTTTTCAATGAAAAATGATCGCAATAATGTAATTTTTTCAATAGTAAGTAAACAACCACAAAATAAAGTGAGATTGTACAATAATTTTTTTACCTCTTTGGTAACTTTTAAATTATAAATGCATGAATAATAAACATGAATCTAAACATTATTCATTAAAAATAAATAGGAACTCATTTTAAATATATCAAAGGAGAAGTATATACACCACATAAAATTAAATTGGTGCATATTAACAAATATGTATCAATGAAATGTAAATTAAGACAAAATCCATCACCTCACATTTCTTATTCATTGGACATGATTTAAACTCAGGTATAATAGTTTTAATAATTTTATTAATTCATATCATAACTATATTAATATTTATAATATCATATATGATCATATTATAACATTTTACCACCATTTTGTTAATAATATTTCATTAATTTCATTTTTTTAGTGTTAATTTCCTTTTTTTTCTTATGCGTGTATTGTCATGAAAGTTATTTTTATTGTGGATAGGATATAGATCCATCATATATATAATTATATCAATGTTAAATATATAATATTTTCTCATTATATAAATTTTTTCAATTATTATTTAAGGGTGTAAATGGAAAATTAATCTCATCACTTTGTGGAGACGGTAGGCTGCACGTATGTACGAGCGATGATATCATTTCTTTAATGAGTGAAAGGGTAAGGAAATTGGGGATATATTTTTTTAAAGGAAAAATATCATTTAACAAATATCAATTATAATAATTAATTTTTTTCTTATTACCTTCCATGTAAATCATAAGTGGAAAATGAATAACATCGCTTCTTGAGGTATTAGTCTTCCATACAAACGAGTGACATCATCACAATTTAATCGACATAAAAATTAAGAAGAAATATGTGATATTATAATTCCAAAAATATAATAATATCATAAATATCATATAAATGTTTTTTATATGAAATTATATCTATCCATGAAAAGAGGTAATGGAAAATTAATTACATCGGTTCACGAGGCGGTAGTCCACCATACTCATGATCGACGGTTTCATTCCAAATTTGATGGAAGGGGAGATCAATATTGGTCATGGACTTAAATAAATAAAATTTAAATATATGTAATATAATTAATATATTATATAATAATTCTCAATAATAATTTATGATGGTGGAATAAGAAACAACATAAAAATTCTCTTTTATGAATGTTACCTATTCTTCAGAAAACTTCTTTAGGTTTTCACCAAATTCCTTCCTAGAATGGATTTTTTATCAAACCAAGATATCTAGGATGTTTTTGGGGGTATTAAGGAACTTATTTGATTAGTTATTTTGAAAAAAATATCTTTCGTTTTGTGGATATGGGAGGAGAGTGGGTGGCCTTTTATAATTGGGGGAGAGGACATACATGGAATTTTTTAAAACAATAACTGACACCAACATTTTTATCGTGTCTCAATATTAAAAAATTAGTTATTATCAACTATTATATGTTATAAGGTAAAAATATTTCCATAAAAATTATTTTTAACAGGTTTCTAGGTTTTTATATCCTTATATATTAAGTTTAATCCCCTAGTAAATCAGTTTTTACCTCAACCTAGACAATTAATTTTTACTTCTTAAACTATTCATAATGATCAAAAACTAAGTTGAAACTATTTGGAAATTTAAATTTTTATGATTCCAAATATTTAATACATTTTTAAAATTAAATTTACATAAGTGTAATAATACAATTTAAAATTATTCCCACGGAAACGATGAAAAATTAGGTTTCCCTGGAGAAAATTCTCATAAATATAGAATGCTTTAATTTAAAAATTAAAAATGAAATTGATTCCAATAATATAAATTTTATTTATTATAATATTATTTAATTAATCTTACTCTTAAAAAATTAAAAATATAATATAAAATTTTAAATATTTTAAAATAAAAAGGTAATTTTCAATAATAATATGTATTTTTCACTATTAGTCGAAAAATGAAACTTTTTAGAAAAATATCATAAATTGACCTTAAGATAATTTTTATATTATGATTTAAAAAATTATGTTCATTTAATCAAATATATTTTCTAAATATGTCATAAATTAATTTTATTATACGTTTTCAAGGAGCAACAAAACCGTTTTCTTTGGAAAAAACACAGTTTTTATAAGACTTTTATTTTACTTTAAAATGATACCTATTTTTAATTATAATCAATAGATATCCCATAAAAATGTATAAAATGTATATTTTTAATAATTTAATGTGTTCTATTAAAAATCCCCAATTTAATGTCTAGGTTTTAATGGTCATGTTAAAATAATATTTTAATAGATTATCACATTTCATTTAAACCCGATGTTGCATGCATCACAAGATATCGATGGGATTGAATTTAATTAAAATGAAATGAATTTCAAACTCTCAAGGTGATAAAAAATTATTTAGTTATAAATTTATAGGTATATCCTTAATAAAATAAGACATTATCATTTCTAGAGTGGATGGTAGGTGTACCTTTAACCACATCATTTTCATACCCCTCACCAGCAATAGTGATTGCATGAGTTTTCAATTTATCTATAGGATTAAGAGGTTTATAATTTAAATCATCATCATTAAAATTTTTATTTTAGAACTGGATAGAATAATTCCCAAACTCCATGTTTTTGAAACATGAGAATGTGGGTGGTGCGTTCTGATTTTCTTTTTCTCCATCATTAGGTAAATTTTTCTTCTTATTAATTTGGAATTTTATTACTCGATAACCTTCCTCCAAACACATAATATAATTACCAGTCCACTAAATAAAAATTAATCCACGTTTCCTTCCACACTTTGATCATGAATAAATTATATTCTTATTCTCTCTAGGGTTTTTATAATTTCATTTAAATACCATATTTATTTTCTTAGAAAACCCATGATATTAATGGGTAACTGTTATCTCTATCCCTGACTTGAAAGAACATAAAATGATTTATTAATATCTAGTAAATAACTTAGGTATAACTACCTATGGAGAATTGGTTTTAAGCCAGTGAACAATTGATCAGTATTACTTTCTATTTGAAGGATAACATAAAAAGTGTACCTCACAATTCTTGTAAACTTTGCTTCATTCTTACTAACAAATTCATCATTATTATTCATAGGCTCATTGAATTCCTTATATATTTTCATATAAAGAATATGATTATTTTACTTATTTAAAAAATGGATTATAATCTAATACCACTCCATGGATTCAATTTCATCATGTTACCTCATGTTCTTGATAAGAGTCCTCTATTGATCTACTTATCCATATAAAACAACTAAAATAAAATTTTCATGTTCTAAACATTGGATAATGAAAAGTATCTTTTTCGTGGTACCGATATATTTCTTAGAAAATGGTGGATCAATAGACCCACTAAAATATTGGTTGTGTTTCCTCATGAAGGACTCAATATAACCTTTTTCACTCCTTTTTTTGTTTGTAAACTCTACACGATTCAATGCTTGAGAAAGTTTTATAAGAAATGAAACATTCCTTTTCATTTAATCTCACATAAAATTTGTTTTCTCAAGATTAAGATAATTTCATTATCCATCACATTCAACATTAACATGATTCCTTCTATATCCATCCATTTCCTAAAGAAAAAAAATCATTGTTTGAGAAATAATAATCAACGTGGGAAACCACTTAATAATGGAAAATATTTTACAGTATGTATAAATAATAATTCTTCCATTTCAATATATAAAACCATAGGATTAATGTAATTCATCTAGGTTCATTATCTATTCAAATCCTTAATAGCGGTTTGTAAAGAAAATTTAAATTAACCAATGAATATCCCTAGGGTGTGTCGAACTAGGTGCATGGTAAAAGAACACTCACCATGAAATATAATGATACCCAAGATAAACTCAACCAACTAATTTTGGGGTTATTATCCATAAATAAATCTATTAAAAAATCTAATAAACTTATAGTATCATGATAGAGATGTTTTCTAAGGAAAAACACACACAATTAATTACCAAAACACAAGTTATTCTTTAATACATAGGATTACCCTAAGGGTTCTCACCACAATTTTCTCATTCTAGTTTCAAAAGGTAACTAAAACTTTCTCTGATACCAACTATAGTTACTCATAATTTTCATACATAAATATCACATATTATTTGATTATAATTAAATACAAAACATTATGATTGATTCTAGAATCATATAGGTTTAGTGTATTTGGAAACCTAGATACATAAACAACTTGTTCATAATAGATCAACATCATATCCCACTGTGTTATTAATAAATATATCATTTCTTATTCATATCATACTTAAAACTTTTCTTCATAACTAGGGGTATGAAACATTAAAAAGTGTTAGCTCAAATGTTCAGTACAGGTAAACATGTGAGCTATCACTGATCACTTAAACTTGACATGATCATAAGGGTATGGAAAAAATATTCTTAATATTTGAAAACCATACCCCATATTTAAAATATCATATTCTTTAGTCATGAAATAAAATTTAGTATTTTTTTTAAAGGTTGGGGCCGAAGCCTCAATTTATTATTCACGAAAATACCTCTTTAGACTGGGTAGAGAGAGACCCATTACATATCCCGAAGTCCCAAGGCCAAGTGCCCTGAATACAAGGCTTGAAAGACCATTTGTTTGGCCCAAAGAACCACTCGGGGAACAATTCTGCTATAGTACCGCACTTTTATAGTACAACCTCCACTACAATAATCATGGAAAATAATTTTCTTAGTCAAGGATCACTGACAAGACTATCATAGTTTATTAGGTTTACTAAAAATTCTATTATATCCAGAGTCATGGTTAACTATCAAGACTATTTTTGGGGACAATGTCTGTTACTAAAATAAGATTACTCCCCATTCCAATCATTATTATCTCAAGAGATATTCATATTTTCTCAATTCATTAGAGGGATATAAAATCTTGGTCTCACTCATCACTTATTCATAATCCTTTAATATTTGTGCCACAAGATCATTATCCATTCCTCATATATTATAAACCTTGAAACGGAAATGATTTTCATAATCATTTAAATATTTCATCATATAAATACCTATATAAATTAAATAGGTTTCATAAATATCTCATAATAAAAATAATAAAATATCTAAATAAATAATAGGGATGGAATCATATGATAATATCTCTAGTAAATCATAATTTGCATCAATTTTTTTTATCACAATTTAAAATTCTTTTAAAAGATCACTCATAACATTTTTTGATAAAAATACACACTTCAATTTTAAATCACCTCTATAAAATATAAATTATTCCAAAATATTATGGAAAACATTTTCATTTAAAATAACCTTATAAAACTATAATATATGCCTCAAATATTTGAAAATTCATGATAACAAGAATTTTTTTCTTGTCATGTACATTAAAATAAATATTTCATTCACATGTTCTGTAAAAAGAAAAAATTACCTCATTAAGATAATGATAAGAAGATTATTATTAACTAATTATGTAAAAAATTAAATATAGGGTAATAATGAATTAAAAAAATTATATTATAATAGTAAAAAAATTCTTGAAAACTATTTTAGAAAACATGGATATGGAAGAAAATTAAATTTTGACTGAAGAGATAAATAATGTCATTTTTCCTTAAAATCATTTTTTCTATATCTTGAGATATTATAGATAGTAAAATGAATGGAATACATGTAATATATTGAAATAAATAAAATATAATAAAATTAATTTTATTATTGAGAGGATGGTCAAAAAATTCATTATTGAATACATGATCATATAAAATCTTGCTAAATAATGATATTGTAACATAAATCACTTACCTCAAGTACCAATTTATTTAAAAATGTTCTAAAATCCTTTAAAATAAATTTAAATTTATTATAATTCTATAATATAATAATAAACATTATTATTAAATCATATATGATCCATTTATAACATTGCAACACCCATTTATTAATAATTCCTTATTAAAATCAATATTTTCATGTGTTAACTATTTTGTTCCACTTGAGAATTTTAGTTCTAAAGTTTGGGTCTCTATATATTGATCATGGATTCATCATATATATAATTTTAATCATGATATAAATTTCATATAAAATAATTATATTTATATTTAGAGACATCCATAAAATGTAGAGATATATAAATGAATTTCAACCAACATGGCGATAGTTGGTTGTACATACTCATGAATGATGTTTTTACTTATTGAAAAATCAATAAAAAAAATGATAAATTATAATTAACAATTAAATATATTTTATTTTATCATATATATCATATATATTCATTAAATATGTCCTTATTACCATCCATGTAAACTTAAATGAAAAAAATCCACATCACCGTGTGGTGGTGGTAGTTTACATGTACGCACAAGCAACATTATCATTTTTCAAAGAATTGGTTGGTAATATGGTAGATATGATATTATAATTATAGAATGATAATTATTCCTTAAATATAATATATAAATGTTAAACCCATTATAATGAAAATCTATCAATGATGGTGATGTAAAATTAATTTTATCACTACGTTGAGGCAGTAAACCACACGTACACATGAGCAGTCATTCACTTCCCATTTGATTGAATAGAGGGTTTATATTAGTGGTTCCACAATAATAATAAAATTTCAATAGAATTAGAAATTTTAAATTGATATTTTATGATGAATACCAAATATTTATATAAGGTATAATAATAAATAAATTAAAATAATTCAAGTATGATGATTACCTCTTCTTTAGTAGGCCTACTTTAGATCCTTCTTAAGGAAGCTTGGAATGGTATTTTAAGAATAATTTAACCTCCAATTAGTGTCTAGGGAATTTTATAATAGAATTTATCAATTTTTTAGATAGATTTATCAATTTGGGTTGAATAATTGAAATAACATTTTTTCTTTTATTTGTGGGGGAGAGGTTACTATTAGAATTTCTAAAACGAATAAAATATAATAAATTCATAATCAATAAAAATGATTTAAAATGGGAAAAGATTGAAATTTTGAATAGGATAAGGTTAAAATATGGCCATAAAATAATATTTAGACAATTTTAATTGCTAATCATACCATTATCCCCCAGTTTAACCCCCCTGGGTAAACCCATTTTAACCATAACTGGGGTAACGAATTGTAACTATTTTTACTACTCATTTTGACATAAATTATGTGAAAATTATTAAATAATATAAATAATGATGATTTTAAATATGGAATCCATGTTTTAAAATTAAATTTAAAGGTTTAATATAATTTAATTTAAAATTAAACCCACAAAACATGATGAAATGGCGGTCTTCCAAAAAAATGTTTCTTTAAGTATAAATAAGTTTTTTTATCATAATTAAATATAAAATTGATCCAATGAACTAAATTGGATTATTCATAATATAATTAAACTAATTATACTTTTAAAAAAAATTAATACAAAATATAACTTTATAAATTCTTTAAAGAGAAGGATGTTTTCAATAAAAATTAGTATTTTTCACTATTCATTGAAAAATCAATATTTTCATAAAACTATAAAAAATTCACTATAATTTAATTTTGGAAAGATTATATATAAATTTAATTTTTTTTTGAAAATAAATTTTATAAATATATAAATAAATATTTTCTATTATTTTTACACAAAGGGAGATAAAAATCATTTTTTGTGGAAAAATGTATTTTTGAAACATATAAAGACTTTAATAAA
Source organism: Viscum album (assembly GCA_963277665.1). Lineage (NCBI taxonomy): Eukaryota > Viridiplantae > Streptophyta > Magnoliopsida > Santalales > Viscaceae > Viscum > Viscum album. The sequence continues at coordinate 2,000,781,369 of OY728151.1, forward strand.
CATTGAGTACTTATTTAATAACATATTTATTTTATTTATAATATTTATACATAATTTTAAAAATTATATCATTTTAATTAATTATACCAATTTAATGGCTATGTTATAATAGTATACTATGTCATGGTTTATTTAGACTTGGGTTTGCATGTATCACAAACTATAAAAAAAATTAAATATTGAGAAAAAATATCATAAAATATTAGGGTGTTACATTCTAACCCCAATAATATGAATTTCACCCTTGAAATTATGTCACTATAACACAAAAAGAGAGAGGATATATGTGTTTCATCACACCCTCAAATTTCCATATTTTTTTTTGAATTTTTGATTCCTCCAAAGAATGCAAACAAGGTGAGTAGTCTTTTTTTGTTTCATTTTATCTCTATGATCCTATATTTTTATTGTTTTATATTCATAGAAAATATCATGAAATAAGGGTATTACATTAGATTTTAGTACTTGTGAAGGATCATGTATGTACTTCATTTAGAGAAATTCTTGTAACACATCATGAACTTGAGAGAGGATCCATGGAAGTGCCAAATGATAAGCTATCATCCCTACTCAATCAAGAATATCAATGAGAATAATATACCTAGGGATCACTTTCCATTATTTCCAAATATCATGACTTTGTTCCTTGAATAAATTTACCATAATATCTTATCACCAAGTTCAAATTCCATATTTCACTGATGATTGTAAGTATATCTTTTTAGTCTACTCTAGGCTGCCTCAATGTGCTGTAGGATGGCTAAGGCATTTTTTACAATTTCCTTAGCTTTCTCAATTCCCAATAGATTTTTTTCCTCTAACTTCATTATAGAATTATTTAGTTATACACTTATTCCCATATAAGGATTCATAAGTTTCCATCTGAATTCTCAAGTGAAAGATATTTTTATATGAAAAAATTATTAGAGGATGGCATTTATCCCAACCACCATTTATATGAAGAATAATACATTGATATTTCCTTCAAGGTTTTAATGTTTCTACCAAACTAAACATATTTTTTAATATGTAAATCATTACTGAAACACATCTATGAATCAAGATCAAGTTTAAGACTTCTCTATAACATTTATTTAAGCATTGAACCCTGATCAGATACAAAAAAATGTGGCACTCTATGCAACATTACAAATTTCTTAATATATATTCTGTAAATCCAATTAAGATAAAAATATTCTCTAATTATAATTAATTATATTGGATTCATAAGTTGATAGAATACAACCTAGATAGAATTATTCCTTTTAGATATTTTGGTCGGTTTGATGACAAAATATTTGGTTTTGTTTTACCATTTCCATTTTGGCATGGGTAGTGGTTTTAGAATAACCTTAGAATTTTGTATCTTAGGCCAAACACACTAACAATACAATAATTAAGATACATAATCTACTGTATCTCTCTCCATGTTGTCCCACTAGAAATACTCAATCTGATCTACATACATCTTTATACATCTAGGATGAATGTATAATGATGAATTGTGAAATTTAACCAATAGATCCTTCTTCGAGTATGGTATTTATGGGAGTACATGGTTCCAGATCCTTGTCATTAAATCATGATCAAGATTAAACATAGGAACATTTATCACATTCTTTTATATTTCTATACATTCCTTTTATTCCTCTTTAATATTTTCCTGAATAGATGGTTGAACACCTATTGAATTATTATAATATTTTTCCCTTCCTTCAATATTTCCACATCCATCATTTTTAAAATCCGAAAATAATGGAACTTCTATGACCCAAATTATATATAGTATAGCTTTATCCTTTAAAATCAAAGCATCATCCACCTTGTTCACATTCCCAGGTATGTAATTTATTAATTAGTCATAATATTTAATCATCTCCAACCCTATTATATGGAACATATTCATCTATTTTGAGTGAATATATAATTAAAATTTTTATTATTAGTGTAAGACAACATATTTTTCTAGGTATGTATCTCTTTGAGTTTTTTTGTTAGATCCTTATGTCCAAGTCATGTTCGGAGATAGAGATAATTTGTTGGGGAAAATTCCTTAATGTGTGGGGATGTATGTTTGTTTTAATTAATGGAGCCCAAGTATAAATGTGTCAAATTGTTTAATGAGGGTTTTCCATGATTGGGAAGGTTTTGGAGCTGTTCGGGTCCTTATGAAAAAAAGTTTTCTTAAAGTCGTCTACAGGAGAATTACACACAGTGTAAACCTAGAAGACACATGTCATGAAACAAATATAGGGAGTGAACTAGTTACACTTCATGTAAGAAACTCATGTCATTTAATGCTCAAAAAATTATATATTAAGATGAGGTGATGTGTTTTTCTATGTATACCTCTAAAAATAAACACAATACATGTAAAGGATTTACACATAGGTTAATTTTTGGAGTATCAATTTTAAAGGTGTCATGTGGATAAATTGTTTATCATTCCTTCATGAAGTTTCCTCATATAGACACTAGGGAATATTCTAGACAATTTTTGACTCCCTCTCTAGATTCTGGATTTCTTGATCATGCATCTAATCTCAAGAATGTAGTTTTGGTTAGGTTTTCCCTTATCTCCCTTTGTTCTATAGTTATTGTAGTGTAATATCTTGATTGTGAGAATTTTTTGTTTTGATATTGATTAGTTATGATCTAGTAACCTTATTGTGATCATCTACCCCTTTTTTCTTGTTGGTGAAATCTGATACATGCATTGGCTGATCATCATTTAAAGGTAGGTGTCTAAACCTAAACCCTATGGATTGATATTTTTCATGTATGTGCAATATTGAAATTTCATCGACATAACTTCTGGCTGAATAAATTAAATGATGAATTGGATCATTCCTTGGAATCCCTTAAGATCCAATTAGTTATTAACCTAGATTGTGGATACCATTTGGGTGAGATAACCCTTGATTATGAATGAATTGTTTAATGAAAAAATATTTGTTTAGAATGACATGGGATTTTCGGTTTTTTTCTTGATATAAATTCACCTTGTTTTGGCCTGATTATTCATATGAATGGATTTTTGTTGGTTTATGATAAAATGATAAATTAAATGTTTAATTTAAAGATAAATGGTATTTTTTATAATTAACCATTGAGTATAATAATATGATATTGTGATATCCTTGTTGCTATAACATGTGTTGTGATTTATGTAACATCATAGGTAAATAAAGAATATGAATTTTTCATATTTATTAATTTTTGAATTAAATATTAATTTTACTTTAAAAGGGTTTCTATGTTCGATAGTGTACCCAATACGCAACAACGGGTTTCTTTGAAATCTTACGTTGCACACTAATAATATATTATTATTTTAAGCGGTAGTTTACTCAAAACCGTTTTAGTGGAGGGAATGAACAAAACTAACTAAAATATGATTGTACATGTTTGTTAAATTTATTTGAATTTATCCAATAAAATTTAGAGGCGTAAAATGTGAATGAATCTAATTTTAAACATAATTTACATTAAAAGGCCGATTTATGGCCTTTTAATGGTGAACCATTTTTAAATATAGTTTTGGTCACTTTAGTCTATTATATAAGACCAAATAAAATCCTTCCTTAGAATGGGAACATCAAAATTTACTTTGTGTAAACTTTTGGCATTTTTCCGATAAAGTTCATTTTTTTAATGAATAGTGAAAAATAATGTATTTTAATTCAAAAGTGCCTTTTAATCTAATTTATTTATATGGTTAGATTACTTTTTTAATTGGTTTTAAAGTAAAATTAAAATATATTTTTACCATTTAATCCAATGTTGGTCATTGGAATTAATTTCACTTTAAAATTGGACATAAACAAGTATCAATCTTTTGATAGTTATTGTTTCTTAAAAACACGCTATTTGTTTTGATAACGGGAATTAATTTTAAAATTAATTAATGCCACTTCTATGTTTTGAATTTGGCAAAATAGACATCATTTTTGAATTCGAAATATCAAATATATCTTAGGATTATTTTTTGGTATTTTTCTGAAAAACTTCAATTTTGATGAATAGTGAAACCACTTAGTGGTAGTTAAAAAAACTGAATTTTTCATTTAAATGAAATTTTACCACTTATGTGAATTGAATTTCAAAAATACAACATACATGGTTGTCATAAATAAGTAAAATGTGGTTCATTAAGATGAAAATAATTTTTGGTGAATAGTAACTTTTGACTTTTATTTACCGCGGTTAAAGGTAAATAGGGTAATTCAAGGTTAAAATAATATTATAATAATTAACAATTACCTTAACACCTGTAAAATATTTATTGGTTGAGTCATTAACGACCATGGGCATCTTTGTGTCGATTTTGAGATCCCATTGAGCCACCTGAGAGTGATAATGACAATTTAGATTAATTAATATAATGTAAAGACAAAATTGACATTAACAAAAATATTTTAGTAATTAATATTTATATGGTGTTATATAAGTAATATTTTAAACTATAAATTTCCATTAGAAAGATAAAATTTTTTCTTACATCATGGTATTTTTTTTATAATTTTTAGACATGAAATAAATTAAATTATTTATGACACAATAATGATGCAGTATTTACCTCATTAAAAAATGATTTAAATAAATAAGATTATAATGATTAAAATATTATCCAAAACATGTTCAATTCTAATTGGATGATTTGTATTCAACCATGAGTCATCTTATCTTCATCTTTAATTATTTTTGGACCTTTTAAAACTGAATATCATAATATAATAAAATAATATTTTCACACTTTCCTAAAGTGCCCCTCCTCTCCCTTATAAAAGAAGACCAGTTCTATCCAATTACTCACACCTATCAAGCCATTTGGCTCGTCCAATATCTACCCAATTAATCTCCCTATATCCCTCTACTCCCCTTAGAATCCTTACATTAGGTATAAGGCACTTCAAGAAGTCCTTTGGTTCAAACCAAATGGAGTTACTCAAATTAAAGGTAACAGTTTCTCTTAAATGGTTTTCTTTTATTTTACTTATCCAACCCCTAAACTCTTTTTATTACTTTCTTTTGTAACAAAAACAATATCCTGAATATACTTGGATGTTTTTATGAGAAGTATTAGAACTAAACTTACACACACCTCCATCTAATGGATGAAGAACATAATGTTTCTGTGGATGGAAAACTAACACCTCACGAAACGATGATTGTTCAAATATTTCCAACCACCTATCATGGTGGATATTATGATGGAACTATATTTATATATGATATATATTATGTTTATGTTTTATTTATGCTTCTGTATTTTCCATTTATAGCATGCCTTTATGGTTTCCATAGTGGGTAAATACGATAATCTCATTTGAGGAAGCGCGGACCACCGCCCCCTCAAAGTAACGTGACTCACTAATGACTTATGTGGGATTTATAAAGGATAGAGTTAATGATATTATATATGATATTATACTGGAATTATAATATACCTATGTATCATTATGTTTTAATTCCATTAAAATAAGAAATAGAAATGAAAGTAGCGTTCATACGTACGTACGACTTACCGTCTCCATGAACGGTGCATTTCATTTCCTACCTCTAAATGTTATGTACTATTATAAAAAGATTTATATACTAGATATATATGATATATATGATATCTAATTCATGAATATAATTCTGTATATAATGAACCATTGGCCACATGAACAACATGTAATTATAAGAAGTCCATTTTTGACTCAAGTACCAAATATCGACAAAACGAACATTATTAACTTAAATGATTACATAATGTTTATAACATGATAATAAGTGATATAAAAGGAATAATAAACTTGAAAAAGGTTCTTAATCAAGTATAAATTAACTTTAGTTTATTATTCAGGAGATTAAATAATGACCAAGTCAAGTCGGATGCGAGGTAAGGGATCCAACCTCTCTCTTTCTTTTTCAAGTACTCTCTTTTATGTCATTTATTTTATGCTCCATGTTCTTATATTGGAGGATGTTGTTTTATATTCACCATACTATAATTTTTATTTTCATATGACGAGAGACCCCCTCTTACTCTCATCAATTCATTTTAATAATTTTTAAGTGGCGCCGTTAGACTGTCGAATTTTTGTAAGGGATTTTCTTATCTCACTTTTAATTCTGTGAGATTTCCATTGTTCGCCACTTATTCCTTGCATGTGGTGTATTGTGTACTTCCATTTGATACATATTATCAGGATTCTCATTATATTCATGGTATTCTGTGATTCATTTGGTGGTTATTAACTTTTGGTCATAAGACTCAATTGATTACAACGTGGTAAAGGGTTTCATCTCACTTTTTATTCCCGTGATATTCATGCTATATTTGCCATTGTTTCCTTTTGTGTGGTGTATGTATTGCCCATGATTTTACGCTTTATGTAATATAAATTCATTTATTAGTATTTAGATCTTCACACTATAAGAAATCAGCATATTTTCGACGGGTTATTTGTGACAGGATCCCGTCGCAAATAACCTGTCGTAGAAAACGGCATCGCAATTAAAACTATTAGCGATGAGACCATCGCTAATAGCATTAATAGCGATGTGAAAGATTACCGTCACGAATACTTCTCGGGTTATTGTTAGAAAACCTATTTGCGATGGGCCCGTCGCAAAGAACTTTTGTGACGGGTATCTTTGCCCGCCGCAAATAGTAATTTCGAAATAACTATTGGCGACGGGCCCGTTGCAAATACCTTTTGCGAAGGGCTTCTTTTCCCGCCGCAAATAGTTATTTTGAAATAACTATCTGTGACGGGATCGACGCAAATACCTTTTGTGACGGGTCCTTATTCCCGTCACAAAGAAGTATAAAAAAATAAAAAAATGAAATAATAATATAATAAAAAAATTAATATTTTTATAATAATAATAAAATTATAATTCAATCAAATATTAAAATAAAAAATAATTGTAATATTTAAAACAATATAATTAATTATAATTTTAAATATATTTAAAATTCTTAATATAATAAAATTTGAATAATATTAAAAAATATTAACAATCATATTAATACTATAATATAAAAAATATAATATTATATAATATAATAATGTTATTATTACTATTAATATTTAAGAAAATATATTATTAATATTATTAAAATAATTAAAATATGAAAATTATCAATATTTGCAAAAAAATATAAAAAAAAAATTAAAAAAATAATACTAATAATAAATAATAATTTCTTTAAATAATAAATCATAATTTTTTATCAATATTTGCAACAACAAAAAATAATAATAAAATAGTAAGAGTAATAATATTATTAATAAAATAAAAAATCATTAAAAAAATAATACTAATAATAAATAATAAACTATTAAAAATAAATATGAATTAAATAATGCAACATTCACACCAATATAAAAAATATAGAAACTATAAATAGAAAATAAGTCATATTTTGAATTCAAAAAACTATATAACATCAAAATAAATCACTGGTCCGAAGGAGGGGGGAGCTGGTCACTGGTCCGAAGGAGGGGGGAGCTGGAGGATCTGGAGGAGCTGGTGGAGGAAAATCTGTCCCTAATGCATAAATCAGACGGCGCATGTACTCCATCTGCTCCTGATGCTGCTGTTGCCATCGACTCATCTGCTCCTCGTGCTCCTGCTGCTATCATCGGCGCTCCTCCTCATGCTGCTGCTGCTGCGGACACATCTCCTCCTACTCCTTACGGAGACTCTCTATGAGCTCAGTATGTGATCACAACTGATCCTCATACTGTGATGCAGAAGATGATGCACGAGCTCCTCTCGAGCTGGACGCTGACATCGCAACACTACCATAATAAGCCGCAGGAGTCAACTGAGAGATGATACCAACTACTCGGCTCTTCTTGAAGCCATACTGGGTAGCCTGCATCAATGCGGCCTCATCAAAATGATGGCCACTGGTTTGATCAGATGTCTCGGCCTGACCCTCATCCTGGGTCTATGACGTCACGACCTCATATGACTCCTTCAGTTGCAATTTGAAATTAAAATTGTGAATATATTATATGCAGTTAATTTTCAAACTGAAAAACAAATAATACTGACCACAATCTGATGTTGGAAATCACCTCTAATCTCCCCAGTAACTGGATCACTATACATCCTCCGATATACGTCAAACTCCGTAATATCGGGCTGCTCGAAAGCCTATAAGAATATAAAATAAACTGTTAATATTTAAAGTTATATAAAATATTTTAAAAAAATGTACATACCAGATGCTATCTATGCGTACTGAATGTATGACTCCCATCTCAATGAGTCACCTCCTGTCTCTACCGATTCTTCCTTCCCAATGATGATCTCCTCCGAAAGAAACCACTCAACCAGTGTGAACATAATCCATCCCATATGTGGGATGAAATGTAATCTGATCGGTGGGCTCTACAGGACTCATCAAACACGGTCACTCCAGATTTTTTTCATGGTCATTTTTCTTAAATTATGTAAAAAATGACGTAATCGCTGATGCATCACCACCTCCCATGCCTCGTGGATGGTGTCACGCATGGTATCATCGATCAGATACCATAAACCCTACAAATAATTTACAATATCAAGTTATAAATGAAATAAATTTCAAAATAAAAACTATTTATTTATGTACCAACCAATGGCCGAACATGGCTTGCTGCACATCAACTGGAATCTGTTTCCACGTGGTCCATGACTGAGAAAAATAGTTGCGAAAAATAGTGCTGCCCTGTCCGACTTCTATATGCGAAAAAATGTAAAAAAATTAATCGAACATTTATATGTAAATAAATTAATGAAATCTTAATAAAATGAACAGGTTATCATACCTCCACGTGCGTGGATCGAACCCAAGACGCGGACGTCGCTCGGGGATGGGGTCAGGGATCATCAGTCATGCAAGACCACGACCCCTCTGCGTATTCCCTGAAGTGCCAGTAGGCTGAGGGTCAGATGACCTAAAATAATTCTCATCCAAAGGTAGGTCAGCCTCTGACAACTGACGAAATAACTCACCGTTCATCTGAAACAGAAAATGAATGTTGTTAGAAAATAATTAAAAATTACTAGTATATATACATATATATAAGTTATGATTATATATAAGTAGCATTGAATTGTATTAATGTCCACCATTATCATCATCTTCATATTTGACGATGTCATCTTTATAATCCTCCTCAATATCATCGATATCCATTTGAGTTTCAGTTCCATCATCTCTTACCATTTCAAATTCATTTGTGACATCATTAACATCATCATCACCATCGAATCTTAATTGTGGGATGTCATCATCGATACTCATGTTTCTTTGTGAAAAAGATGGATTTTGAGTTGTCTCTTTAAAAACATCAATTCCTTGCACTTCAGTGAAACAAGCTTCACTTTGAGAAAATTGATTGTCTCGAATTTTGATTTTTATTATGCTCCACCAATCACTCAGGTCTCTTTACATAGCACAATACTTTGCATAATAAACTTGATGTGCCTGTTGAGCCAGTAAAAATGGTTCATTTACTGTAAGAAGAATTTTATATTTAATATCGGTGATTCCATGAGTAGGATGAACACGAACTCCTCTATCAGTATCCAACCACCGACATTTGAAAATTGTTATGCAATGCTCTCCTAGATAACAGAGTTCAATAATTTAATCAAGCATGGCATAAAAGTCAACTTCATTTTCTCTATGACGAGATCCTCTCAAGAAAATTCCACTACTCATTGTTTTTTTTGATTCCCCATATGCACGTGTATGAAATCAAAATCCATTCACCACATATGCATTATAAGATTTAACCATTTTGGATGGTGGGTTCCTCAATATAAACAGACATTTTTCAATTTTATCAGCATGTTAAGACACCTAAAAATTTGTAAAATAGTTATCAATATAATAAACAATAAACTGAATGAGATGTTAAAACATGAAGAATTTATGTTACCAGTTTTTGAAACCACAGAGAAATTTTTTTCTGCTGGCGTTCTTCGAGAGCAGCAGCTGTAATTTGTGGAAGTTATTTCTGAATATGATTATCATATAACCTAAAAAAATAAAGTTACTTATTGTAACATAAATGATAGAATAAGTGATATAATCACTTACAGTACAAATGATGTCATCTCTTCATAGTTGATCAGAACATACGTATGAGATCTGTGATGTTCATCATCTGAAATACATCGTTTATGAACTCCACTAAAACCAAGATCTGACTAATTAAAAACTGATAATTGATTGTCCATTCTATCATCAACATTTCCCTCATTCCGTCCCATGTGGTTGTGTTTTGAGGGATACTCAGATTCAAAATAGTGAGAGCATAAAAAAATATTTCTTCTTGAAAATAATCTTCAGCAATTGATCCTTCAACAGATGCTTTGTTATGTACTTTTTTTGCAACTTCTGTATTCATCTTTCGAATGGGTACATCCATCGAAATTGTACTAGACCTCCACAGTTTGCTTTATGTGGGAAATGTAATATCAAATGTTCCATTGAGTCAAATAAAGATGGTGGAAATATTTTTTCTAGTTTACATATAATTACAACAACATCTTCTTCAAGTTTTCTTAGAACATCGTAATCTGTTGTCACTGCACAAATGTCTCGAAAAAAATATGACATGTCTGTTATCGAATCCCAAATCATGGAATTCAACTGACCTCTTAATCCAATTGGCATAATTCTTTCCATTATAACATGACAATCATGACTTTTTAATCCGCTAATATAACCATTCTTTACACATCTACCCAAATTGGAAGCACAACCATCTGGAAGTATCAAATCTGCAATCCACTGACAAAATAATAAGCGACTTTCTCTGGACAGTGTATAAGATGATTTTGGCTTCATTAACCTTTGTGTTCTGACATTATCAAATAGTTTGAGTTCTGGGTGCCTGCAAATTTGGGCAAGATCTAATCGTGCCTTTACATTATATTTTCTCTTACTAGGTGTATCCAAAACTGTATGAAATAAATTATCAAAACATTTCTTCTCAATATGCATAACATCCAGCATGTGGAGGACCAACAAATCAGACCAATATGGAAAATCCAAAAAAATGCTCCGTTTTATCCAATTGTGTTCTTTCCCAAAGACAGAAATTTTCTGTTGGTTTATTGTGGGTCCAAATGTGATGGGAGGTATTGAAAATAAAACTAATTTTAACTCCGTACCTGATAGCATTTTAGGAGGTCCATCACTTTCAATTGTACCTTTTCTAAAATCATATTTGTTCCTCCGAAAATGATGATCAATTGGAACAAATCTACAATGATAGTCAAAATAACAAGTTTCTTTTCAATGGAAAAGCATAAATGATTTGTTCTCTCCCATACAGTTAAGACATGATTTCGGTCTATGTGTACTCCATCCAGATAACATGCCATATGTCGAGAAGCCACTAATTGTCCACATCAATGCTTCTCTTAGTATGAAATTCTGTTTCATAGAAACATCATATGTATTGACACTAGTACTCCACAATAAATTTAATTCATCAATCAATGGTTTCATATATAAATCAATATTCTTTTTCGGATGTCCTGGGATTAATAAGGACAAAAAGATATAGGTCTCCTTCATCAGCATCCATGGAGGTAAATTGTATGGAGTTACAAAGACAAGCCAACATGAATATTAACTACCATACGATCCAAACGGACAGAAACCATCAGTGGAAAGACCCAATTGCACGTTTCGAGCTTCTAAAAAAAATGACGGATACACTCTATCAAAATGTTTCCATGAATCACCATCGGCTGGATGATTCATGCTTTTACTAGTTGAAATATTCATTTTGTGCCATGATATCATTGTCGTTGTATTCTTAGACATGAATAAATGTTGCAGTCTGGATGTAAGCGGAAAATATCTCAAATATTTTACAAGAATCAAGCCAGACTTCCCATGTTGAGCTTCTTTATACCTCAGTTTTCCACATGTGGGATAACTATATAACAACTCATTTTCACCAGAATATAAAATGAAATCATTTGAACATGCATGAATCTTCTGACAACTAAGTCCCAAATTCCGAACCAGCCTCTTACTCTCATAGTAATTTGCAGGAAAAACATTTCCTTCGGGTAACAGTGTTTTAACCAAAGAAAATATCTGATCAAAACAGTTGTTTGACATTCAATCATCTGATTTGATAGCCATAAATTTTTAAACTGCTTATAAATTGCTTATCTTGAAACCAGGATGTAGTGCATCCTCAGCAAACCTCAGTAACTCATAAAATTCAGATGGTGCAAACTTAGGAGTTGAATCAATATCATCCTGATTTTTGGTATGTTGAACAGATGGGCCTGCAACATCATGTACTAAATTTTGAAACCGCGATGGATCCAGAATCAAGTTAGTATCACATTCTTTGGAACTGCGTTCACCGTGTTGATACCAAAAAACATAATCCGGTTGAAAACCAAAACGCAAGAGATGTCCCTCAACTATATCAAATATGTCAAACGTTTACAGTGCACATTTTTTACAAGGATATTTTGTTGTGCCTTCTGAAACAAATTCTGGATTTGATGATGCAAATGATAAGAAAGTCTCTACACCCTCAATATATATAGGATTTAAAATAGAACTGTTTGGATTTCTACATTGATTTATCTATACGCGGTCTTCTAATAATGACTGTTGCCGACTTCTTTGTTCCATATTTTTCTACAAAACATTAAAACATTACTGGTTTTGAATAATTTTATATTAGAAAAATTTCCAAAAATAGAAGATATTAGAACTACTTTTTAATAATTACCACTATTTACAAGAAACACAATTTTCAGTGAAATTACTGCTAATTAATGCTAATTATTGGTAATTATCAGTAATTATTACTAATCATTGGTAATTATCGGTAATTATTACTAATTATTGGTAATTAGTGATAATTATTCACAATATGATTTGATCTATTCTAAACATGTTAAAATCTTAAAGGGGTTTTAATATTTAGGTCATACTCAATAAAAAGTTTGCATCAGCTATGTACAATGTTAACTTAGAAAAATCCCCAAAAAGGGAAGATATTAGAACTACTTCTTAATAATTACCACTACTTACGAGTGACACAATTTTTAGTGAAATTACTGCTAATTAATTCTAATTATTAGTAATTATCGGTGATTATTACTAATTATTGGTAATTACTGATAATTATTCGAAACATGATTTGATCTATTCTTAACATGTTTATATCTTAAAGGGTCATTAATATTTAGGTCATGCTCAATAAAAGTTTGTGTCAGCCATGTATAATGTAAACTCTATAATTGTCCTTTCTTGGTTGATCACCTCGAAAGTAGCATTGCAATAAGACGACCCAAGTCATGTCGTTCACATCTCTAAGAATCATCTCACATTACCATTTACATAGATCATTTTCCTTAAAAATTTAATCCCATAAATTTTCAAAGAACAATGGTATGTAAAGGGTCATGGGATATGATTCTTATAGATGTGAAAGACATGACTTGGATCGTCTTATTGCAACACTACTTACGAGGTGACCAACCAAGCAAGGACAATTATAGAGTTTACATTAGACACGGCTGAGACAATTTTTTTATTGAACATGACCTAAATATTAATATTATTTATTTATAAATATTAATCATATAATAATAACACATGTTACTAATTATATACTAATTATATACTAATTATGTTACTAATTAGTAATGGGAAAATATGCAGAGACCAGGTGATTAACCACTCGTTCAATGGAAAAGCAAACATGATTGACCACTCATCCACCTCAATTCTCTTTTCATCTATGTGTTGACGCTTGACAGGAAACTTATATCTCCACATGTAATATTCACATTCACTGGCATGTTAATTTTGACAGTGAATGCAAATATTACATGTGGAGACAGAAGTTTCTTGTCAAGCGTCAACACATAGATGAAAAGAGAATTGAGGTGGATGAGTGGTCAATCACGTTTTATTTGAATCACTTGCTAATTATTTGAATCACTTGCTAATTATTTGAATCACTTGCTAATTATTTGAATCACTTGCTAATTATTTGAATCACTTGCTAATTATTTGAATCACTTGCTAATTATTTTAATCACTTGTTAATTATTTTAATCACTTGCTAATTATTTTAATCACTTGCTAATTATTTTAATCACTTGCTAATTATTTGAATCACTTGCTAATTATTTGAATCACTTTAATTATTTTAATCATTTTAATTATTTTAATCACTTTAATTATTTTAATCACTTTAATTATTTTAATCAATTTAATTATTTTAATCACTTTAATTATTTTAATCAATTTAATTATTTTAATCACTTTCTAATTATTTTAATCACTTGATAAATATTTTAATCACTTGCAAATTATTTTAATCACTTGCTAATTATTTTAATCACTTTCTAATTATTTTAATCACTTTCTAATTATTTTAATCACTTGATAAATATTTTAATCACTTTCTAATTATTTTAATCACTTGCTAATTATTTTAATCACTAGATAATTATTTTAATCACTTGCTTATTATTTTAATCACTTGAATTAAATCTCTATTTATTTTAATTCCTAATTATTTGAATTAAATCACTATTTATTTTATTTGATAATTATTTTAATTATTTGCTACAATTTATTTTAATTCCTAATTATTTGTATTAAATTTCTATTTATTTTATTTGATAATTATTTTAATTATTTTATAATTATTTTAATAAATTATTATAATTAAATCGCTATTTATTTTAATTATTTTCTAATTATTTGAATAAATCTAATTAAATCGCTATTTATTTTAATTGCTAATTATTTTAAATTATTTTAATCACTTGCTAATTATTTTAATAACTTGATAATTATTTTAATCACTTGCTAATTATTTTAATCATTTGAATTAAATCTCTATTTATTTTAATTCCTAATTATTTGAATTAAATCACTATTTATTTTATTTGATAATTATTTTAATTATTTGCCACTATTTATTTTAATTCCTAATTATTTGAATTAAATCGCTATTTATTTTATTTGATAATTATTTTAATTATTTGCTAATTATTTGAATTAAATTTCTATTTATTTTAATTATTTAAATAAATCTAATTAATTCTCTATTTATTTTAATTGATAATTATTTTAATTATTTGAATTAAATCGTTATTTATTTTAATTATTTGCTAATTATTTGAATAAATCTAATTATTTTAATTATTTACAAATTATTTTAATTATTTGCAAATTATTTTAATTATTTTCAAATTATTTTAATTATTTGAAAATTTCTAATTAAATATAATTATTATCAAATAAATATCCCCCGGGAGTGTCAAACCAAGAGTGCAGCAAGACTCGTTATCATGTACCAGGATACCCCGGGTCAAGCCCGAAACTCCTTGTCAGATTTTTCACTCCTAGGTACATCTGTGCCAGAGCCGCCTCTACTTGTTCGTATCCAGACAAGGATTTATTTGATTGATAAACCAAAAACTATACTTAACTACTAATTATATCGAATTAATTATGACTAATTATTACTAATTATTTATAATTATTTATAACAATATCATTTTATTACTAAAACTAAATATAAATAATAAATTAATTTAAATCTAATTTAAATAGAACAACAATTAAAATTAATATAAAAAAATTAAATAAATATAAAATTAAATAAAATGTAAATAACTTTGAAATCTTGAAGCTATGGACCCCTTTGATTGCCTTCCGACAGTCTCGCAAAAAGAATCTAATTTTTTTTGCTTAAAACTAAAGCTTCAAGGAGAAGAGAGGATAAGAGAGGAGTACAAGATGATTTGAATGTTTTCAAAACTGAAACCGTTGGGGGTATATATAGGTTAACTTATTTGTGATGGTATTATTTGCGACAGGTCCCGTCGCAAATTCCTGCCGCCCTCATTAATTATGGTCGGCGTTTAAAAAGGCTTTTGCGATGGGAGCCGTCGGAAATACTTACCTACCGACATAACTTTAGTGACGGGAGGAGTTTCCCATCGCAAATACCCTGACGCGGTAAATACTATTTGCGATCGGTAAATCCGCCGTCGCTACTGTTTACTTATTTATGATGGTCCCGTCGCAATTACTATTTGCGACGGGTAAATCCGCCCGCCGCAAATGTTATGTCTGTCGATAAGTATTTGCGACTGACCGTCGCAAATACCCTCGTCCATGAAAAGGTTATTGCGACGGGCCCATCGCAAATACCTATAGACCTACATAACATTAGCGGCGTGCGTCTTTACCCGTTGAAAATACTTTTCCCGTGTTTTGGCACAAAATCCGCGCCAAAACTATTGCGACGGGGACATTGTCCCCGTCGCAAATGATCAGTTATTGGTGACGGGAATATATGCCCGTTGCAAATAAGCTTTTCGTCGGACCTATTGCGATGAAAATATGTCCCGTCACTAATAACCCGTCGCAATAAACCCTTTTACCCATAGTGTCATTGTATGATCCTTATTTCATGTGGCGTATGTTTTATAAGTTACCAAATCGGTAAGGGAACTATTCACCATCCTCTTCATAAAAAACTTCTTTTTGTTATGTCTTTTAATTTACATGTTATTATGTTGGGATATTTTCTTCTATATCCTTATTGATGTAAAAATTATATCCAAGTGATGATAGTCCCTTTTTTTATCTCATCAACTCATTTTCTGAATTTTAAAGTGACGCCGTTAGGCTGTCGAATTTTTACAAGGGAACCTCTTAACCCAATTTCAATTCTTTGGGTTCAACTTGTACTTCTTGAATATGTCATCCTATGAATATGTGTGAATGAAATTTGATTGTTTTACACTTAATATACACTTATATTGGGTGTATTTATATTTTTCACACATAATTATGTGATTGATTGATCCTTAATTTAAGGATACCAACTTTATAAGGGATTTCATCTCAATTTACATTTCCATTGAGACTTTATTATTGTTATGCACCAATTCACTCTTATATAGTGTATATACTATCCTTTGAAATATTATATCATTAATCCCTTTATTCTCATGATATTATAAAGTTCTATTTAAATGTTATTCCTCTTTAATTTGTATTCAAGCATCACCCTTTTTGTTAAAAACCTCTTTAACTAAAGTATCATTTTAAATGTTTAAAAGATTTATTCTTCAAAATATTTCTTATTAATGTCCATGTTTTCAAAATGGTTTTTAGGATTTATTTATTTGGACATTAATGTTTTCAAATGATAAATTTATTTGAAAGCCTCAAAATGATATGGGACACTTTGATTCAAAAATCTCTTTTTAAATGGTTTTGAAAATGATTTGATAAAACATTGTTTATTTCAATATGTTGATTTGATATATTGGAATGTGGAAATGTTATCTTTACATTATACATGTGTTATATGTTATGATTATGTTATGGTTATTGGGCATTTTTTTTACTTATACGGGTGGTTCCATGATAAACCTAGGGCAGGTGAGCCTAAGATAGCTCTCCAATGCATTAGGTAATGTGACAGAGGTAAACTTGATGTTTCTCCTAATAGATTTAGGGAATATACCGTGATGGGTATTCCAAGTGTAACTCCCTATGTAGTTGTGATAGCTACAATTTAAGTTTGATACGGATACCATAATTAACCTTTATAAATTATGATTTGTGTGTGTTATTCATAAATCTCATGATTTCATAGGGTGTGTTATGATTGAAAAGTATGGTTTCATTGATTTGTATTTATTGATGGCCTAATGTTTTCCTTCCTTATTTTATAACCCTTACTGATCTTTTTATGATCATCCCAAGTTTTTTAAATGTTTTCCACAGGACTTAAAGATGAATAGGGTCAAGGATGAGATCAAGGAAAAGTCATGCTATCTAAAACATGGAACTAGACATGTTTCTTTTTAACAGTTTTTATTTTATGAAAAAAAATGGATACTGAGTAGTAGTGTCTACTTGTAATATTCAAGTTATAATGTAATAGTTATGGCCTTATTCTGTAAAACTCTAAACCTGAAAAGATCCTCAATGTGAATTATTCATTTAATTCAATATTATGTAATGTTTAAGGCCGGGACCTTATAGTTGGTATCAGAGGTTGGTTTAGATAACTTTAGAGGTTAGGGTATAATTTAAGCATAACTGAAATTTCCATAATGGTTAGGATTTTAGAAAGAGTCATAGTTATTTTTATAAAGATAATGAGTTTAAGATAACATGAATAAGTATATCTTAGTGTTTACCCTCCTCATAAGATATTATATGACGATTTTACTGATATACTCACACTGACCTTTTTGGTTATAGTAAATGGCTAGATCTAGAAGGCACCAAAGTAACAGTGGATGTGAAGAAAACTATGACAGTTTTATGAAGGAGCATCTGAATGATATGGGAGCTGCATTGAGAACTCTTGTGGTTATTCTGAACCAACTATCTAGAATCATGATTGACCACCTGAACCTTAGTGATTTTTATAAGACATCATATATGCGAGAAACAAATCCCTACAGATGTTCATGTAATAATCATAAAGGTCAGTATGTTCAAAAACCTATGTATTAGATATGTGGAAATAAACACATAGGAAAATGTTTCAAAGGTACATAAAGATGCTATATATTTGTAAATTAAGGTCATAAATCAAGAACCTGCCATGGAAAAAGGAAGAATCTAGTTGACTCTAGGAAAGGGAAAGAAGTTCTTTTTGAAGGATAAATTGAATGTTTTAAATGTGGTTAGCATGGTCATTATGAAAACACATGTCCTATGAAGATGTTTTGGGAATGGGATCACCATGATCGTACAAATATTCGTTTACCAATACCTAATGCCATTCCGATTGAGGATGAAGAAAATTACAATGACTAATGAAAGGTATGTATTATTTCTTAACATATGTTTTCCTATTGTTGAGATCTTAGGATATGATTCATGATTTTGTTTGTAGGAAAAATTTATTTCAGAATAAGTTGGTAAAGAATGGTTATTGGATCATGAAGAACATTGAATGAGTAAGAGGTCAAAATATAAGGGATTCAAGAGTTATGGTAGATTTCAGGATGGTGAAATGCTTAATAGTATTAAGGCTCTTTTGATGATGGGATTACATTAGAAGACTATTGATAGTATGTGTAACCCTGAAATTTGATATATGAAAATTTTATTCAAGGAATAATTATCTTTTTTTGTGTTTATAGTTATAAAGAACCATTTGGGTTTATATGATCCTTGAATTTGAGGCAATTATCGGTTAATACATTTTGGGATGCAAAACGAAAGTTATTAGATAACCTTTGTGGTTAAAATATGTTATGGTTATTTTTGATGAATTTATCTCTTTTGGGAATGTTATAAAATTATATAGTTTTAAAAAGGGACAACACACAAACTGTGTGACAACCTGTCACGTTGGACGAAGCTATGGGAATCGAACCCACCACCAAAGTGCGACTGGTATTTATCGCCTACCACTGGACTACGTGAAGTACTTGGTTAGTATGACTAATTATTTTTAGTTAGATGATATTATGAATCATGAATAATTTGATTTTGGGTTATCTATGGAAATGATTAACCTATCATGGAGGATATGTGATTAGGTTAATTACTTTTCAGTATGAGACTTTAAGAGTAACTGATGTTATTTGGAGATAAAAGTTAAGATTTACCTTGGAAGACTATGTGATTAAATCCTTCAGAGATTTGGGTTTCAATATTAGTTTGGATTACTTTGAATAATTTTAAGGATAACTGTTTATTTAATGGTCTTTCTTGAACCATGGGTTCTTTTTGTTTAATTTTGGAGATTAAGAGTAGTATTTATTTTTTTAAAGGATTTTGCTTTTGGTGATTATCTGATCTTATACTAAAAATTTTGTTTTTAGTTCATATCTAAAGACATGGGGAATATATAGTTCATCTTTTGTGTATTATGTGATTCTCTCGAAGTTGATTATAGAGCTCTTAATGTTGAAAAAAGTCATCCTGAATATTCCTTGTTTGGAGAAAAAATGATTTTGTGTTAGAAATCTAGTAAAAGATGAATGTATACATGAAAAGTAAGTATATTTCCTTATGTTTTTGGTTAATCTCATAAATAAATTTCTCCACGAAAAGTAACTTTAAACAAACACCTTGTCCGTTAACTTTTCCAACTGGGGAATCAAAGACTGTTTAACCCATCACAAGTTCGTGATTTTTTGGTGGTTAACTTTCTTCTAAACATGTTTCCTATCAATTTCCATCAGAACTTGACACTTTGTTTTCTCCTCAATATCAATGTTTTCATGGAATCTTAGTATGGGTTAGCTTGGGTTACCATTTTACTTCTCTTTCTTTCTTTTAAATTGATAGTTTTACTGACTCTTTTTTCCGATATGGGAATTTAATAAAGTTTCCGAGCCCAAATTTTAAAATTGCGAGGATGAAATTCCCAAAAGGGGGGAAGGATGTAACATCCCAGGTAAATAAAGAATATTACATTTTAATAATTATTAATTTTTGAATTAAATATTAATTTACTTTAAAAGGGTTTCTATGTTCGATTGCGTACCCGATACACAACAACAGGTTTCTTTGAAATCTTACGTTGCACACTAATAATATATTATTATTTTAAACGGTAGTTAAATCCTAGCTGTTGTATTGGAGGGAATGAACTAAAGTAACTACAATATGATTTTAAATGTTTGTTAAATGTATTTGAATTTATCCAATAAAAGTTAGAGGCGTAAAATGTGAATGAATCTAATTTTAAGCATAATTTACATTAAAAGGCTGATTTATGACCTTTTAATGGAGAACCATTTTTAAATCTAGTTTTGGTCACTATAATCCATTCTATATGACCAAACAAAATCCTTCCTAAGAATGGGAACATCAAAATTTACTTTGTGTAAATTTTTGGAATTTTTCCGATAAAGTTCATTTTTTAATGAATAGTGAAAAATATTGAATTTTAATTCAAAAGTGCCTTTTAATCTAATTTTTTATATGGTTAGATTATCTTTTTAATTGGTTTTGAAGTAAAATTAAAACATATTTTTACCATTTAATTCAATGTTGGTCATTGGAATTAATTTTACTTTAAAATTGGACATAAACAAATATCAATCTTTTGATAGTTATTGTTTCTTAAAAACACGCTATTTGTTTTGATAACGGGAATTAATTTTAAAATTAATTAATGCCTCTCATATGTTTTTAATTTGAAAAAATAGAAATCATTTTTTAATTCGGAATATCAAATATATCTTAGGATGATTTTTTGGTATTTTTCGGAAAAACTTCAATTTTGGATGAATAGTAACTCTTGAATTTTATTTACCGCAGTTAAAGGTAAATAGGGTAATTCAATGTTAAAAGAATATTATAATAATTCAAAATTACCTTAACACTTGTACAATCCTTATTGGTTGAGTCATTAACGACCATGGGCATCTTTGGGTTGATTTTGGGACCCCATTGAGCCACTTGGGTGTGATAATGACAATTTAGATTAATTAATATAATGTAAAGACAAAATTGACATTAACAAAAATATTTTAGTAATTAATTTTTATATGGTGTTATATAAGTCATATATTCAACTATAAATTTTCATTGGAAAGATAAAAATATTTCTTACATCATGGTATTTTTTTTATAATTTACAGACATCAAATAAATTAA
This sequence comes from Viscum album, assembly GCA_963277665.1. Classification (NCBI taxonomy): domain Eukaryota; kingdom Viridiplantae; phylum Streptophyta; class Magnoliopsida; order Santalales; family Viscaceae; genus Viscum; species Viscum album. Next base: position 2,000,803,030 of record OY728151.1, read on the forward strand.
ATTATTTATGACACAATAATGATGCAGTATTTACCTCATTAATAAATGATATAAATAAATAAGATAATAATGATTAAAATATTATTCAAAAAATGTTCAATTCTAATTGGATGATTTTATTTCGACCATGAGTCATCTTATCTTCATCTTTAATTATTTTTGGACCTTTTAAAACTGAATATCATAATATAATAAAATAATATTTTCACACTTTCCTAAAGAGCCCCTCCACTCCCTTACAAAAGGAGAAAATTTCTATCCAATTACTCACACCTATAAACCTATTTGTCTCGTCCAATATCTTCCCAAATGAGCTCCCTATATCCCTCTCCTCCCCTTAGAATCCTTACCTTAGGTAGAAGGCACTTCAAGAAGTCCTTTGGTTCAAACCAAAGGGAGTTACCAGAATTAAAGGCAACAATTTCTCTTAAATTGTTTTCTTTTATTTTAATTCTCCAACCCCTAAAGTCTTGTTATTCCTTTATTTTGTTACAACAACAGTATCCTAAATATACTTGGATGGTGTTATGAGAAGGATTTGAACTACACTTACACACACCTCCATTTAATGGATGAAGAATATAATGTTTCTGTGGATGGAAAACTAACGCCTCACGAAATGATGATTGTTCAAATATCTCCAACAACCTCTCATTGTGGCTATTATGATGGAACTTTATTTATATATAATATATATTATGTTTATGTTTTCTTTATGCTTCTTTATTTTACATTTATATCACGCCTTTATGGTTTCCATAGTGGGTAAATACTATAATCTCATTTGAGGAAGGGCGGACTACCGCCCCCTCAAAGTGATGTGACTCATTAATGCCTTATGTGGGATGTATAAAGGATAGAGTTAATGATATTATATATGATTTTATACTGGAATTATAATATACCTTTGTATCATTATGTTTTAATTCCATTAAAATAAGAAATAGAAATGAAAGTAGCGTTCATGCGTACGTACGGCTTACCGTCTCCATGAACAGTGCATTTCATTTCTTACCTCTAAATGTTATGTACTATTATAAATACATGTATATACTATATATATATATATGATATATATGATATCTAAATCATGAATATAATTCTGGATATAATGAACCATTTACCACATGAACAACATGTAATTATAAGAAGTCCATTTTTGACTCAAGTACCAAATATCGACAAAACGAACATTATTAACTTACATGGTTACATAATGTTTATAACATGGTAATAAGTGATATAAAAGGAATAATAAACTTGAAAAATGTTCGTAATAAATTATAAATTAATTTTATTTTATTATTCATGAGATTAAATAACGACCAAGTCAAGTCGGATGCGAGGTAAGGGATCCAACCTCTCTTTCTTTTTTCAAGTACTCTCTTTTTTTTTCATTTATTTTATGCTCCATGTTATTATGTTGGAGGATGTTATTTTATATTCAAAATACTGTAATTTTTATTTTCATATGATTAGAGACCCCCTATTACTCTCATCAATTCATTTTAAGAATTTTTAAGTGTCGCGGTTAGGCTGCCGAATTTTTGTAAGGGATTTTCTTATTTCACTTTTAATTCCGTGAGATTTCCATTGTTTGACACTTTTTCATTACATGTGGTGTATTGTGTACTTACATTTGATATATATTATCATGATTCTCATTATATTAATGATATTCTGTGATTAATTTTGTGGTTATTAACTTTTGGTCATACGACTCAATTGATTACAATGTGGTAAAGGGTTTCGTCTCACTTTTTATTCCTGTGAGATTCATGCTATATTTTACACTGTTTCCTTTTATGTGGTGTATGTACTGCCCATGATTGTACTCTTTATGTAATATAATTTCATTTATTAGTATTTAAATCTTCATTGTATGATCCTCATTTAATGTGGTTTATGTTTTGTAAGTTACCAAATCGGTAAGGGAACTGTTGACCATCCTCTTTATAAAAGACTTCTTTTTGTTATGTCTTTTAATTTACATATTATTATGTTGGGATATGTTATTATATATCCTTATTGATTTAATAATTATATCTAAGTGATGAGATTCCCTTTTTTATCTCATAAACTCATTTTATGAATTTTAAAGTGACGTCGTTAGGTTGTCGATTTTTTACAAGGGAACCTCTTAACCCAATTTAAATTTTTTGGGTTCAACTTGTACTTCTTGAATATGTCATCCTATGAATATGTGTGAATGAAATATGATTGATTTAAAATTAATATCCAATTATATTGGGTGTATTTATATTTTTCACACATAATTATGTGATTTATTTATCCTTAACTTAAGGATACCATCTTTATAAGGGATTTCATCTCAATTTACATTTCCATTGAGACTTCATTGTTGTTATGCACCAATTCACTCTTATATGGTATATATACTATATTTTGAAATATTATATCATGAATCCCTTTATTCTCATGATATTACAAAGTTATTATTAAATGTTATTCCTCATTAATTTGTATTCAAGCATCACTCTTTTTGTTAAAAACCTCTTTAACTAAAGTATTGTTTTAAATGTTTAAAAGATTTATTCTTCCAAATATTTCTCATTAATGTACATGTTTTAAAAATGGGTTGTAGGATTTATTTATATGGACATTAATGTTTACAAATGATAAATTTATTTAAAAGCCTCAAAGTGGTATGGGACACTTTGATTCAAAAACCTCTTTTTAAATTGTTTTGAAAATGATTTGATAAAACATTGTTTATTTCAATATCTTGATTTGATATATTGGAATGTGGAAATGTTATATTTAATTTATACATGTGTTATATGTTATGATTATGTTATGGTTATTGGGCATTTTATTACGTATACAGGTGGTGCCGTGATAAACCTAGGGCGGGTGAGCCCGAGATAGCTCTCCAATGCACTGGGTAACATGACGGAGGTAAACTTGATGTTTATCCTAAGAGATTTTGGGAATATATCATGATGGGTATTCCAAGTGTAACTCCCTACGTAGATGTGATAGCTATAATTTAAGTTTGATATGGATTCTATAAGTAACCTTTATGAATTATGATTTGTGTGTGTTATTCATAAATCTCATGATTTTATAGGGTATGTTATGATTGAAAAGTTTGGTTTCATTGATTTGTATTTATTTATGGGATAATGTTTTCCTTCCTTATTTTATAACCCTTACTGATCTTTTTATTCTCATTCCTAGTTTTTTAAATGTTTTCCACAGGACTTAAAGATGAATATGGTCAAGAATGGGATCAAGGAAAAGTCATGCTATCTAAAACATGGAACTATACATGTTTCTTTTTAAGAGTTTTTATTTTATGAAAAAAATTGATACTGAGTAGTAGTTTCTACTTGTAATATTCAAGTTGTAATGTAATAGTTATGGCCTAATTCTCTAAAACTCTAAACCTGAAAAGATCCTCAATGTGAATTATTCATTTAATTAAATATTATGTAATGATTAAGGCCGGGTCCTTATAATTTCTATGATATAATATTTTTATGGGGAGTTGACACAGTTTGAATATTGTAATGATTATATGGGGTGTTTGACTAGTTTACATGTTGGAATTCTTATTAACCAGGATATTCCCTGAGACATACTGAAATGATTATATAGAGGGATATTACGAGATACACATATTGAAATGCTTATATACCAAGATTTTCTCTAACACATGCTAAAGTTATTATATACCGGTATTGGATCTAAAAAATTCTAAAATGTTTATACACCAATTTTAGCCCATATTAAATGATCAAATTCTTATATAGAGGGTTTTGAACCAAATGTTTTGTGAATTACACCTTAGTTATATGGTTATGGTTTTCATGGTTTTGAGATATGATCAGAGACATTAAGGAATGAGGGATAAGTAAGTTATGTTTTACCATGGTTATCTAGTTTTGGTTGGAATGGTTGTGAGACATGCTTATAGACACTCCATCTTGGTTCTGAAGTAGGTTGATGTGGTATTAATTTAATGGTTTAATTAATTAATACACCTATATATTTCATTATTTATTTCACTTATTATCAGACTAGTTTTCTTAGACATGTATGTGTGAACTTATCGAGTTATAATCACATCCTATTCAGGCCACAATTTTTTTACCCAAGATGATTACATGGATTTAGGATTAGATAATGACAAGGGACCTTACTGTGGATTGTTTTCTTACTAAATGGGCTGTAGTTTGGAGATGGGATGAGATGGGGTTTGGGACTGGAAAAATTTGAGTCTTTATAGATTATTCTAATAATTTAATTTTTATTACATATATCATTTCATTTATTTACATTACCTCATAGATTTAGATTATTCCCTTAATATTTTACTGGGTTTGTGTTAGCTTTTATTGTTTGGTTTTCTATAATATTGTATTGTTTCCATGATTTACGCACTTTGATATTTATTTATTATTGTTATATTATTATTCCTCTTTATTATAACTATATAATCATATGGTATAGTCCCATCACTATATATATCATACCACTATTTCTAGATGGAAGCGTCTAGAATATGGGGGACATGATTACGATCTCATAACCAAACCGTTTCGTCCATGTGAGGGAGTTTCTGATCAGGGGATGTTACAAAGTGGTATATAAGCTTTAGTTTTCTATTATATTTATTTACTATTTGGGAATGTTTTAATGAATACTAGGATGTGTTAGGTCTTGGTAATGTACTTGTGCATGGGAGTATCCAACCCATGTGTGGGGGAAAATCTGAGTTCCTAGGGGTGTATTTATATTTATACCTTTTTCTTATTACACTTGATGTTATTTCACCTAGAGGGATTCACATGTTCTATGAGGTAATTATTTCATGATGTTATTGGTTCTTGAGACTTATAATCAAGGCTCAGTATGGTGTAGAATGGGCATGCATGCATCATGATGGGAACATACAGAAATATATTAGCATGAATTATTCATGATAGGGGCATATATTTTTCATGCGATATATATTTTTATATTTGAACTATTATTTAAGATAATTTTTATATCTGTTAAATGAAATGAAATAAATAAAAATCTACATCATGTTAAATAACTTGTAATCCATGTATAGAGAGACTAGTAGGAAGTGGTTCTATGTTGTTGTCACATGTGAGGATGAATTTTTTTATAGCCAGTGTTCTAAGGAGTGTGTTTATCTTGTAGAGAAAATGCCTCCTTGTCATCTTTGAGTTGAGTGTTAAAAGAGTGGAATTTATCATGATCTTAATGAAACTCAACCAGACCATCTTGTAGCACTTGAGTATCAAATGAATGTTCAGCTTCATGATAGCTTCCTGAGGGTCAAGAGATCTATGGATAGGTAAAGTGTTCACACCATACCTTCGATGTCTTATTTGAAAAGAGAGTTTCATCTGTAGAATATTCCTCCATTCATTGGGGTGATAGGCCCATAGGAAACCTAGTTCAGGATTGATTCATTCTAGATAATCTTTAAGCATCTTTTGAAACCCACTGATAAGAGGGTGAAGCTCGTTGGATATATGGTTCATGGACTACCAAATCATTGGTGGGATATTCTAGAGCAGGTGGGGTAGTAGGAGGAGATATATTGTAAGGACTTCAAGACAATTTTTTCATGTCATTTCTACCTCAAGATGTTTTGGTATGATAATGCCCATGATTTCATACACCTGACACATAAGGGAATGTTCATGCTGGACTATGATAAATGTTTCACCAACTTATAGCACCTTTTGTCATCTTTTGTAGCTGATGAGATCTCCAGGGTGAGACATTTTATGGATGGACTTAACTATGATATCAGGTTTCAAGTGAAAGTGTTATTTCAGAGTATTTTTCAATACATGATGAATAAAGAGATCATTACATAAGGGATTTTGAGAGAGGCCCCGAGTAGTGGCCAAGATGTTTTAGTAGGGGAAACTATAAATTATTCTTCTAGTTGAAAGAATCATCACTGTGACATTTTTCACTAGGGAAGCAACAGTCAGAGTAGTCAGGGAATTGGACATCCATCTCAAGATTGTAATTTTTTTAGTGATGTTAGTGTGGAAATATGGGGTGAAACCATCCTTAGTTTCCATACCCTTATTTAGAGTGTCATTCTTATGGAATATTAGACTATCTATAGAGGTTTTTATGGGAATACCACAGAAAAGAAGTGGTAGGGGAACATGACAAGTACTAGAGTCTATGAAGGACTTAGATACTCCTCAGTAGACTAGTATTTGGAGTTCCATATGATGGTCTGGTTAAGGTGGGGACAAAGTACCTCAATTTAGGAATGAAATTTCCAAGAATATGGTATAGATCAAGGGAGTCGGGATATATTTTAGGATAGAGGGTTTGGTCAGATACATGTTATAAGGAATACAATTACTATTTTGGATGCATGAACATCCAATATTAGAAGTATGATTCTTGTATCATCTACCCTTGATTGTGCTTTGTTTGATATAAGTAAATCACATTACTTTTTATCTTCTCTTTTTAAGCATTTAGGTCTTGTATTTCTAAATCTTTGATGGTGTTTTTACCATCAACAACCCATTGGGAGTGTGGTCAGAGAATATCAAATGTTTTAAGGCATGTTCTCTAGATATTTTTGGTTACCATTTCTTTTAAGAACCGTTCATGAGGGAAATTAAAATCTTTGATTTGATTCTTGGTATGTATTTTTTAGTTCTATACTAGACCCATATCGACTATTACTTAAGGATAATTTCCTTTTTATCTCTAGTAGGAGGTGTTTATTCTCTCCAAGGTGAGTGAGATCTTTATGCTAGTTATGCGAGACCAATTCAGTGTAGATTGGATTGTCTCATGGATCAGATATCCAATATTTCTCTAGATAATGGTGTAATCCAATAATATTATTTTCCTCTTGTGGTATATGGGTTTTATAATTATTTTCTTGATGAGTTATATGGATTACCACTTGAGCAAGAGATTGAGTATATAATCGAGTTGGTTCTAAGAGTTGATCCAATTTATATTCCTCATTAGATAATGTCACCAGTAGAGATTCAGGATTTGAAAGTTTAGCTACAAGGTCTAGAAACTAAAGGTTTTTTATAGACTAGTACATCTCCTTAGGGTTCTCCACTTTTCCTTACCCAAAAGGTAGATGAGACATTGCACTTATTTGGGGATTATCATAGATTGAACTAGATGATGGTTAGGAACTAGTACCCTCTTCCATGAATTGATGATCTCTTCCATTAGTTGAGAGGTGATACTATCTTACCCAAGATCTAACTAAGATATAGATACCATCATTTTAGGTTGATACTATCAGACAAACCTCTAACTTCTTTTAGTAGTGGGTATGGCATGCATGAGTTCGTAGTGATTCCATTTGGTTAAACTAATGAACCAATGGTATTAATATCCTTGATTAATATGATCTTTAATCCTTTTTTCTATGGGTTTGTGGTGGTTTTTGTAAAAGAAATATTATTTTACTCACAATCAATAGAAGATCATGGAAAACATCTTGACATCACCATCAGTACATTGAGAGGGCATAATCTTTATGCTAAGCTAACCAAATGCAGTTTCTAGTTTAATAAAGTGAACTTATCAGGCCATGTTATCTCAAGGGAAAGAATGTTATTAGACCCATAGAAATTGGAACTCATGGTATCATGGGATCAGCCCAATAATGTCTTTGAGATTTGGAGATTTCTAGGTTTAACGGGTTATTGTAGGCACTTTATCTAGGACTTCTCCCATTTGGAAACACCTATGTTAGGGCAGACCAAGAAAGGGATAATGTCTGTGAGTCAGATGCTTATGAGAGATATTCGTAGGAGTTGAATAAAAATCCCACCTCAGCACCTATCATTACATTACCTATGATGGGTAAATTGTGTACTGTGAGGCATCTTGAGTTGGACTCAGAGAAGTTCTGATTTAGTATGATCTAGTGGTTTCTTATGGATCAATACTATTCAGTCCACATGAGGAGAATTATCCTACTCACAATTTGGATTTTGAAGCTGTGGTACATGTCATGAGATATTGGATACATTATCTCATGGGTGATAGTTTGGAGGTATACATGGACTAAAATATCCTTTGGTATATCTTTTCTCAGTGGGAACTAAACCTTCAGTAGAGAAGGCGGGCTGAATATTTTTCATATTTTGACTTTTAGTTGTATTATACACCAGGAAAGATAAATTTATTTGCTAATGCATTGTGAAAAAAATATCCAAAAAGTGGTAGTAAGGGAGTATTGTGATAAGTGGTAGGTGGTGTACCTGTTTGCAGACACACATCTAGATGTTCAGGAGTCTCAGCAATGAGTATCTTTGACATTGAAATCTGTTATACCTATGCTTTTAGACTAGAACAAGATTGAGAAGTTATCTAATCAGGAGGGATTATTCATAAGATATAACTTATATTTTGGTGAAACACCATTGGGATTGTCTCTTGTTTTTAGAAATTCTATTATTTTATATAGTCGTGTATGGGTTAATATGGGTTTGTGCATGGAGTTGATGAAAGAGTTTCATGCTTCTATATGGTAAGTACACCATGATTTGACAAATATGTATCATGATATCCATATATAGTAATGTTGGATAGGAATGAATTAAGAATTAGTAGGCTTTGTTGAGAGATGTTTCACTTTTTGGCAGGTGAAATCATAGCATGGGATTTTTCATCCTTTTCCAATTTCATATTTGAAATGGGTTGATGTCACTATGAATTTTATAATAGATTAAATATGACAACCCATAAGAAAGATGCTTTATGGGTGAATGTGGATCGAATGATGAAGGTAGAAATCTTTTTCCTACCAAGGAGACCTTCATAGTTGATGATCTAGGCCGTCTTTACATGAGCGAGGTAGTTCAACTGCATAGTGTTCCATGGATTATGGTTTTAGAAAGAGACTCTCATTTCACATCATAGTTCTAGAAGTATATTTAGAATTATCTTGGATCATAGGTTCTTTTGAATATGACATATCATCCTTAGACTACTTCTTAATCTGATCAAACTATTCAGGTTCTATAAGATATGTTATGGTCTTGTGTTCTGGATTTTGATGGTTCAGGGGAGAAAAATATTGCACTTGTGTTGTTTTCATATAATAACACAATCCAAGAATCCATTCATATGTCACCTTTTTAGGTCTTGTATGGAAGAATGTTCTATTTGACTCGTTGTTGGTAGGATATAGGTGAATTAACTCTTGTTTTTCCTAGTATTGGACATGATACATCTGATCTGGTTCAGTTGATCATGCAACAGTTGGTGACAACAAAGAGCAGGAAAAAATAATACACTGATCATCATATATGACCTATGGAGATAATGTTTTGTCATTTTGTTTACCTTTAGAAGTTTCCTAGATTGGGGAAATAAAATATCAAGAATAATAGAAAGATAAATCTTATGTTTTTTGGGACATTTGATATTATGGATAGGTTCGGTCCAATGGCATTCCAATTATACCTTCCACAATGAAACAGTGAAATGCACGACATGTTTCATGTTTCACAGATTCATAGATTTTATTCAGAACCTTATCATTTGATAGGTTCAACAAAAATCAATCTTAGTGTGGATGTGTCCTTTGAAGATGATCTAATACAGATTATAGACCATAGTGAGAAGTATATCCAGGGAAGGGTGATTAATTTAGATTGAGTGTAGTGGCATCAGGGGCGAGTTCAGAAGGAGACCTAGGAGAGGGAATTTGAAATGAGATAATAATGGTGAGACTTGTTCATTGAGATCCCACAATGATGCTTGTAGTAGCTCAGGGATGAGTTGCTATATGGTGGTGGGGTTATAAGGTGTCATCTTTTTTTAGGTACGTCACTCTATGATTTATTCATTTGATCCATGCGGGGGAGTATTATTTGGAGAAAGAGAACATTTGTTGGGTAAAATGACTTAATGTCTGGGGATGTATGTTTTTTTGAATTAAAGGAGTCTGTTTATAAACATTTTAAACGGTTTTATGAGGATTTTCCATGATTGGGAAGTCTTTGGAGTTGTTTAAATATTTAAATAGGAAAAGGGGGGTAAATGTTGTCTGTTGGAGAATTACACACCTTATAAAGGTATTTCATGCTTTTAAAACTCTACCATAAACATGTCGATAAAAAAATTCAATGTGTTAACTAGTAACACATTGTGTGAGAAATACACATCATGTAATGTTCAGGAAAATTAAATATTAAGCCGATGTGATGGGTTTTTTAGTGTATGCTTCTAAAAATAAATACATGATTTGTAAAGGACTTACATGATGTTTAATTTCCCTAGAAGAAAATTTAAAGGTGGTTTGTGGATGAAGCATTTCTAATTCCTTAATATAGCTTCCACCTATCACACCTAAGGGCACTTACAATCAATTTTGGAGTGCCTCTCTTGATCTTGGACATCCTAATCACGTATCTGATCCCTTGTAAGTGGGTTTGGTTAGGTTTTGCCTTCTCTCCCTTCATTCTCCATCCATTACAGTGTAATATATTGATTGTGAGAATTTTTGGCTTTGGTCTTGTTTGGTTATGATCTTGTAACCTTCTTGCGATCATATGAGCCTTTTTTCCTTGTTAGATAATCCTACCAAAAGTGTTGATTGATCATCAGTTAAGGGTCGGGGTCTAAACCTTATCCATTTGGTTTGATATTTTTTAAGTATGTAGAATATTCTAATTGCTCCAACATAAATTGCGATTGAATAAATAATATGAATAATTTGATTATTCCATGGAATCTATTTATATCCAATTTGTTATTTACCTAGATTTTGGATACCATTCACATGAGCATACCCGTGATTATAATTTAATTTTTTGATGTTTTAAAGTTTTTTAGCATGTCATGTAATTTTTAGGTGTTTTCTTGATATAGATTTTCCTTGGTTTGGCTTGATTATTGATTTGATTATCTTGTTATTAGTTTATGAAAAAAAGGATAAATGATGTGTAATTGAAAGATAGATGTTAATATTCATAATTAACCATTGATCCTTCTAATGTGATATTGTGATATGCATATTTCTATGACATGTGTTGTGATTTCTATGTTGCAATACTTATATGGAACACTGGCCAGTTTGATTGTTTTAATGATTATATGGGAAATTAGACTAGTTTTCATGTTTACATTCTTATATACAAGGATATGCCCTGAGACATGATGAAATGCTTATATAGCGGGCTATTCCCAAAGACAAATGCTGGAATTCTTATATACCAGGCTTGACCCTAAGACATACTAAAATGATTATATACCCAGCCTATCCTTGACAAATGATGAAATGATAATATGCTAGTCTCAGTCCTGATAAAATGTTTAAATCATTATATAGAGGGGTTTGACCTCGATTTTTGTGATTTAATCCTTAGTTATAAAGTTATGGATGACATGGTTGTGAGACTTTCTCAGAGACATTCCAGCATTGCACCAAGGTAGGTTCTATTTTACCATGGTTATATGGTATTGGTTGGCATGGTTATCGTAAATGCTCAGATAAATTCCATAATGGTGCCAAAGTAAGTTGACATTGTATTAATTTAATTGTTTAATTAATTAATACACCTATCTATTTCATTATTGCATGCACTTATTATCAGACTGGTTGTGTTTAGACATGGTGGTGTCAGCCTACTAACATATTCTCACACTCTATTCAGGTATTTTTTTGGTACCCAATAATATTAAATGGATGTAGGATTGAAAAAGGGAATGGGAACTTACTATTGATTATTTTTTTTCTAGATGGGTTGGAGTTTGGAGACGGACCGACATGGGTTTCAGTATCGGGGAATTTTGAGTTATTATTGAGTCTTATAGTCTTTTATTTTTTTATTAATTCTTGCATTATATTTAGTTACATTCCATTATGGAATTAAATTATTATCTTATTATATTATTTTGTATTTTAGTTGGTATTTATTGTTTGGTTTTCTTTTATTTTGTATTGTTTCCATTATTTATGCACTATGATATTTATTTATTATTATTATATGATTAATTGTTTTATGATGTAACTTTGTAAATAGGGGTTATAGTCTCTCTACTATACATATCACACCACACTACTAGTAATCTTCCGTTGGAATATAGGGAGGCACGCTTGTGGTCACATAACCAACCCATTTCTGCCTTGTGATAGAGTGCCAGATCATGGGATGTTATAACTAGTTTATATATCACAAATTTCTCCATAAATATATTTACTCCATATATTTAATGATTAAATTACTACAAATAACCCCACATCATGATTTGGGTAATTTGCATCATGAAAATTTAATTATCGTGAGTCATAGGCTATCATCATATCATTCTACGTGAGGATACATCCTAGTACCTTGTTTGATGAATCATTGTAGATGATAAACCCTTCTTCACTTCAGGGTAGTATAAGAACTATTTTTATGACTATAATTATCTTCAGTTCATTAAAATTTTACTCACATTCATATGTCAAATAAATCTTGGATCTTGTCCAAGTTAACTTTGTGACTGGATTATAGAGCTATGCTAAATTTTCCACAACGCATCAATATTATTTAGCCACACCAAGAAAGAAACAAATCTTAGTCCCCATGGTTGCTCTAAACCCATGTTCAATAACATCTATTTTTGATGGATCCATAAATATTCCCTCTCTACATATTATTGAACCAAATATTAAAATTTTTATATCCAAAATTCACACTACATAAAATTTTCATTAAACATCACCTTATATACAATCTTCAATAAAATCCTCAAGTGATATTTATGCTCATCCTTTATCATTGAATATATAATAATATCATCCATAAATTCTAAAATATACTAATCAAGATAATATATAAAGACTCTATTCATTAAATCCTTGAATATTACTAGGGAATTAGTGATAAAAAATAGATTCACTATAAAGTCATAGTGTCCATACCCTGTATGGAATGCTATGTTGGATTTATCCTCTTTCTTGAACCTCAATTGATGATATCTAGAATATATTTTTACCATTTAAAAGTATTTAGTTCCATATATTTGACCTATAAATTCATCAATATGGGGTAGAGGATACATTTTCTTGATTGAGATATTGTTATATTCTTAATAATCAATGAAATGTTTCACCGATCCATCCCTCTTCTTAACAAATTGAACTCGTTGTCCCCAAGGTGACACAATTATCCAAATGAATCCCTTATCAATATTCTCCTAGAGTTTCTTCTTCAATTCCTATAAATCAATCAAGGATACTCTATATAGAGTTTCTAAAATAGGTGTAACACCATGTATGATTTCTACTGAAAACTCAACTTTATGATTTAGAGGAAAACTTGGAAACTCTATCAAAAATACATCAATAAACTCCCACACAATAGAAATAGCTTCAATTTTGAGTTTCTCTCTAACCATATAATATAAAACCAATTTTTAATAGTAATCATGACTTGTGTAATAGATGAAATTTCTTTTATATGTTTATATTTATCATTTCATAGATAGACGATCATATGTTTTTTTAGATTATCAAACATGAATTCCCTTCCTTAGTAATTGATGTGATATTTATGTATTGAAATCCAATAATATTTTTAGATAACATAAAATTCAAAAAGATGGGTAATAAGGAGATTTTTTGTAGGAAAATTCCAAAAAAAATCAACAGGAGAAGAATCATAGACATGATATGTGATGATCAAACCATTAGGGGTATTCACATATAATTTAATATCTGATTATTGAGGTGGTATTATGATACTTTTAGAAAATTATTTAGATATAAAAGTTTGTTTAGTTTGGAATCAAATAAGAGATTAATTGTTATATATTATATGGTAATTGTACCTTTCAACATGTTTTAATCATAACCTTCATCAGTAATAGTGATCACATGGGATTTCCCTTTTTCTCTGGGCTTAAGAGGGTTTTGACATCGATAATCTTCATTATCTTTTTTATTTGGGGATAAGTTTTGTAATTCCCATATTCCTTAACTTTGAAACACTAGAGTGAAGTTGGTGTATTTTTTATTGTATTTTCTCAATAAATATATGAATTATTCTTCCCATCACTTTGGTATTCAATTTTACAATAACCATCCTTTCGACAGTCAAAAAATTTATCAGTTCTCTTAAGAGAATATCCTACATGTTTCATTCCACAAAATGAGCATGAAATAAATATCAACTTCATATATATAAGGTTTTTATAATTTCCTTTGAATTCCACTTTTTTTTCTTATAAAAGACAAGAGATTTATGGGTAACTCCTATATCCATATCTATAGTCACAACACATCAAACAATTTTTCCATAACAACTAATGTCCCATATAGATAATTATATTTGGATACATATTTTTAATCCACTAACGAATCGTTAAACCTTAATTTCATGTTGGATGATAATAAATGAAGCATAACTCGCTTGTTTTTTAAAAGGTTTCTCATAGGTACTAATATATTCATCATCCTTCTGCTTAATTTCAAGGAATTCCTTCTCCATTTTAATTCAAAAAATACAAAGAAATTACTTACTTAAAAACGATCTCTAAAAACCAACCCTCTAAATGGAGTTAATTTCATCCCATTATTCTATGTTATTGATAAGAGTATACTATTAATCTACTTTTACTTTAAAATGATAAAATTATAAAATAAATCTTTTTATGTTCTCAACACTATTGAATGAAAAAAATCATTTCGGTGTTATTGGTTCATTTCTTAGCGTATACTATATCAGTGTACCCACTAAAAGTAGGTGGATGTTTCATCATGAAGGACTCAATAGAACATTTTCCATCCTTTTAATTTGAAAGATCAACATGATTCATATCTTAAGAAATTTTCATAATCATTACAAGGATATTTTTAATTCCATCTCCCAAAACATTTGGTTTCATAGGAGGGAAATCACTTCATTAACAATTACATCTATCATTAACATGATTTCATCAAGTTTTAGAAATTGACTAAAACCAAATTTCCTAGTTTGTGAAAAAATAATCATAGTGGAAAGACACATAATAATGAAGAATCATTTATATGATTTATAAATCATGGAAAATTATTTTCAATATATTAAATCATATAATTAACCTAGGTAATCTATGATCATAAATGATTAAAATAATTTAAAATTGTTTGTAATAAAAATGGGAATTAACCCTATAATATACCTCATGAGTGTCAAATTATGTATACAGTAAGGGAATACTCATTGTGGACCAGAATAAGGGTTGAAATATACAAGACTAACTCATTTTGTGTTATTAACCCTAGATGTATCTATTCAAAAAATGCATCCACTTGGAGTATCAAGCCGTGATGTTTTTATAAGAAAACCACACTTATTTATTTAATATAACTTAGGAAATTATCCAATACATAGGATTATCATAGGTTTCTCACTAAAATTTTCTCATTCTATTTTACAAATGTAACTAAAAATTTCTCTCATACAACCTATAGTGACCAATACTTTGCATATATAAATACCACATCTTATTAAATGATTATTTAAAAAATAACATTTTGATCCATGGTAGAATCATATAGGTATTGTATCTTTAGAAACATAGATACAAAAAAACTTGTCCATAAGTGATCACAACCTCACCCATATAGATCCTCACAACTAGAAAACTGCAAAGACATATCATACTTAAGACCATTTTTCATAACACGAGGAATGGAAACATAAGAAAGGGTGAGCTCAGATGCTCATTAAGCGTAAATAAGGGAGATATCAATGATCACTTAAAAATAACATGGGAATAAGGGTATGAGAACATTTGATTAATATTTCAAAAATATCATAATATTGAATTATGGAATAAATCATGGAAGTTCATAATATATGAATCATAAATAAATCAATGAACACACAACATGAGAGAATAACTTTGGCGTAAAACATAAGTTTTTATCTTGCACATAATTATGGAAAATCATATACTTAGTCATGGATCACTTTAAATAATATCACAATGAATTATATTCACTTAACTTTCCTTTATATCTATAGTCACAGTTCACGCCCAATTTAATCATAGGAGATGGATCCCCTTTCTAAATTGGATTCACTCCCCATTATAGTCCTTATTATCTCATGAGATATCCATATTTACCAAAGAATTGGAGGGATTTATAATTCATGTTCCACCCATAAGATAATAAAAATACATTCATGTGTCCCAAAATATCATAAATTGATCATCATATATAATAAACCATGGAAAGTAAATGAGTTTTTTAAATATTTAAATATATCATTATAGAAGGGTTCGTGGAAAATAAGTAGGTTTCATGAATATCTCAAGAACATAATACTAATACATATAGAGAAATAATAAGGATAGTATACCTCGATCATATACCTAGCAAATCAAAGGTAAAATAAAATTATATTATCATAAATAGAAATTCTATTAAATTTTTACATGGAAAATTTATTTAGGAAAATACCCTTTTCACTTTGAAATAACATCTTAAAAATCTAAAAAATTAAAAAAGTATTATGTAAATATATTTTTTTGAAATTTTCTATGAAAACATTTAATTTAAGATTCAAATAATCAATTGTTCATTATAGTGGTAAATTACATTCATTCCATGTACATTAACGTAGATATTCCATTTATATTTTCAATAAATAGTTAAAAATCCTCATTTAGAAAATGAAAAGAAGATTCCTTTTAAATAATTTCAAAAATATTAAATCATGGGTAAAAATTAATTTAAATAATAATAATATGACAATATTAAAAACATTCTTGGAAACATTTTTAGAAAACATTGATTTGGAAGAAAGGGGATTTTCAACTAAAGAGAGAAATAAAGTCATTTTTCCTTAAAAACATTCTATTGGAATATTAAGTTCATAAAGAGATGAAAATTAAAATAAAACATGTAATCTCTAGAAATAACCATCTGATAATAAAATTAATTTTATTATTTATATATAGGTCTTAAATTTTCAACATCATCATGATCATAAATAATTTAGAAAAATAATTAAATTGTAACATAAATTTGTTCCCTCGAGTTCAAATTTCTTCAAAATCACTCTAACATATTGTATAATAAATTTAAATTAACTATAAATCAATAAAATAATAATTTACATACTTATAATATCATATATTATCCAATTAAAATATTTCAAAATCGATTTTTAATAATTTAACATTAAAATCATCATTTTCTAGTTTTAACTGTTTCATTTTTCAAGAGAATTTTGGTTCGGTAGTTATGGTCCTTGTACATTGATCATGATTAAATAATCTATATATTGTTAATAATGATATAAATATACCATATATTAATTATATTAATATATGGATTCATCTACGAAAGGTAGATATATAAAAATAAATTACATTATTTATGGGTATGGTCGGTCGTACGTACCCATGTTCACTTTTTTCACTTTTCAAAGTATAAAATGAAAGAAGGGTAAATATTAATTAAACATTAAATAATTATTAATATATAATATATGTAAAATATATTCATTAAATATATTCATAATACTATCCATGAAAGTAAAAATTGAAAAACAAATCTCATCACCTCGTGGAGGCGGAAATCCTCATGTTTTCACGAGTGATGTTATCATTTTCTATTGGACTGGAAGGGAAGATAATAGATATGATACTATAATTATAGAATAATAATTGTTTCATATATATCATATATAAACATTAAACCCATTTTTATATCTATCCATTAATGATGGTAATGGAAAAGTAATTTTATCCCTATGTAGAGGTGATTGTCCACATGTACGCACAAGCGATACATTCACCTACCATTTTATGGAATAGGGGGTAGAAAATGATTGTTCCATAATAATAATAAAAACAACAACTAAAATAATAATAATGAAAATGATAATAATAATAATAATTTCGAATATTTAGGATTATAAAGTTATTATTTTATATTTTATACCACATATTTTGAGTACGTAAAATAAAAAATAAATTTAAGGAGGTCGGGTAAGACGATTACCTATTATTTGTTTGGCCCTCTTTAAATACTTGCTTATAGACCCTTTTAATGGTGTTTATAGAAGACTAGATCATAAAATTAGTGGATAGTGAAGTTTAGAAAAGAAATTGGAATTCATTTTTCAATATAAATGGCTCAACATCATGTGTATAAGAGAAAGTATGGGTGTTTTTTTATAAGTTGTGGAGACGATACAATTGAAATATCTTAAATGGATAAAGTATAATAAATAAATATTAATTTAAAATTCTTCCAAATAGAAAAATTATTATAACTTGGGATATAATAAGGATTAATATGAAATGAAAATAGGATTTAGACTAATTTAATTAGAAATATTACCCTTATCTCTCGGTTTAACCCCCAATAAACCCATTTTAACCTTAACCGTGATAACAAAATTTGACAATTTTTACTGTTCATTATGATAAAAAAATTAAGTTAATATCATTACATAATAATATTTTTTAGGATTAAAAATATTGAATCCATTTTTTAAATTTAAATCTATAGATTCATCATAATTTAATTTAACATTAAACCTACAAAATGTTTGGAAAAAGCAGTTTTCCAAAAAAATACCTTAAGCATAAAAAAGTTTTTATAATATAATTTAACATAAAATTGATTATAATGTAAAAAATTTGATTATTAATAATGTTTTTATCTATATATACTTTTAAAATAATTTTGATATAAAATTTATCATTTTAAATGATTAAAAAAAATGACATTTTTAATAAAAATCATAATTTTTCACTATTCAATTTAAAATCAATATTTTTAGAAAATTATTAAATAATCACTCTAAAATAATTTTTACATGATTATTTCAAAAATTAAGTTTAATTTTTCAAATAAAATTTCTAAATGTGGATGTAATTAATTTTATTATGTGTTCTCAAAGGGAAATAAAGACCATTTTTTTGGAATTTTTTTTGAAGAATACAAAGTATTTTCTAAAAATTGAGTATTAATTTATAAATATATTTAAATTATATATATATATATATATATATATATTTCATATATATAATTTTTTTAAATATATATTCTTGGTAATTCTTCTATTTTAATGGCTAGGTTATAATGGTATACTATATTATGGTTCCTTTAGACTGAGGTTTGCATGTATCCTAAGTTATAATAGAAATAAGATTTAAAGAGAGAGAAATCATAAAATATCAAGGTGTTAATGTGATTTTTTTAAAAAATAATAACAATTTCATGGAAAATAATATAATGGAGTGACATGGAAAAAACTACTTCTTTCAAGAGAAAACAAGTCATAACACATCACCTTGTGTGATAAATTCTTAACCAAGTAAGTAAAAAAAATTATACAAATCCTAAACACCCAAATCCTTATCTTTAGACCCATCCTAAACTCTATACCCAAACCACATAATAATTAGGGTTCCTAAGAGATAGAAAATCGAGGGGGGAGGGTGAGAAGGGACGAGAGATAGAGTAAATGAGGAGATTACCTAATGAAATATGTTTTAAAATGTTGAATGATGTATTTTAATCAATATGAAAGGGAGTGTAAGATATCCCCTAAAAAACCCTAAGCATAGGATGCATGAGGAATGTGATATTACTTAACTCTAATTTAGGGAAAACCTAAAATTCACATTTTTGTGAATTTGTAAATTCTTATAATAAGGCTTCATTAATTGGAAAACCATGTACCTACCATGAATGATCCACTCAATGGAACCCATAGATATATTTTTTTTTCAAAATAGTTTCCACTAATCATGATCCAACCATGTGGGTCACCCTCACACACAAATTGATCTACATAGTTTCTCCTTTCACTCTGAATGTTTTGGGAAACCATGCAAAAACTATGAAAATATCCACTATAAAATTCTTCACCACTACATATGGCTAACCATCACAGTTCAGCATACCCATTCCCAAACCACGAGGTATAGGAAAAACATTAAACTTAAAAAAATTCAAGACTAAACATTTAAAAAAATTAAATTAATAAAAAATCGTGTAGAATAATATAAAATAACACAATATAGTTACATATATTTTAGATACCTCCAAATCAATTTTTCATTTTCAATAAACCACTTTGTAGAGAAGTGGGAACCTCATAATCAAATTTAGACATATCAAAATTAGTGAAAAGCCAGATTTCAAAGTTAACAGTAGATTACAAAGGTAACAGAAATGAAAATAAAGGGAACAAGCAGTGTGCTGTCTCCTCGAGCCCAAACATTTAGGATACACTATTTTTTTTATTTTTTCAAAAAAATATATAGAAATAATATATGGAGAATTTAAATTAGAATTAAATCAAATTCATAATTTATAAATCGCAATACCACATCTCCCTTTTTTTAATTGTCCCCTGGTAGTTCCATGTATCACTAATATCTCCCATGAAATTAAATATAATTATCATTAAATAACAATAATGTTTTTCTGGTTGGAATTTTAAATAATATTTTAATGTGGCTTCCTATCAGGGTATTTCATGGATAATATAAGATTAAAAGGTATTAGAAGTAGGGTAGACCCTAAGGTATAATATGTGCAAAAAAATAAACTCAATAATATTAATATGGTTTGAAAAATATTCATGCATTGGTTATATTAATATATAAATTCCATGATAATTTAATATCTTGATCATCACTCAATAAAGAGGGTATTATAATGAATATGAAAAAATATCACATATAACACCCCAAATCTAGTAACCTAGAGACAATTATTACTTTATTACTTTGGAACAAGATAAATGGGATCTCACCATAAAGGTTTGATAAGTTTATTAGTCTTGGAAAACTAGACACATAAATGAATCTTATATTACAATTGAAATATAAAAAAAATATTAAGAAATATTATTGAATCTATGAAATTCATTTATAATATCTTTATTTAAATATAGGGGAAAGGAAAAAAATAAAGGGTTGTATCTGGTGCTCAGTAAGGGTTATGTATAGTGAAATATATTATTAGTAAATAAAGCATAATTAATCTGGGATAAGGGTTAATCAAAACCCAAGACATTCATTGAACAACTATAGTTAAATTAACATCCATGTATAATATCAACATAGAAATCACATGGATAATGTATAATAAATTCAAACTAATGAAAATTAATAATTCAATAACATTTATATAAATTATCTCAAGGCCTCAACCATGTTACCATTAATCTCACCATTCTTAATAGATGTGTAGGTTTAAACCAAATACCCATCAAATGTGGTCACCTATACTTAACCATGATACATGTTGATTCATCAAGTGGCTGTCTATAAATGGGCCCCACCCATCACTTTTTTATCCAATGCATTTGTCATATATTAAATGATCAATAGAATTCATTCTCATAATTCATTATAAATCAAATTAATCTATACTAAATCATGAATAAGAAATACTTCCCGTGTCAATGAAATTAAAAAAAATGATCATATGCCATCCAAATAAATATAGTGTATGGTGTCATTAGATTAAATCCCCATTAAATCAAAATAATCATCAATTTATTTTGATATAAAAGAAAATACCATTAATATAATATGCAAGGGTTTCACTTAAATCATGAGAAAAATATATTTTTATTGGTAAAAATTTAAAATAAAAATTTCCATAGTATTGATAAAATTATTTTGTTGAAAATAAAAATGGAAACTTGTAATGGATGATTGAAATCAAATAAAGACCATGATAGCATGAAATATCATTCACGAGGTAAAAATTAAAATAATGATTCCATTTACAAATTTGGTAAAAAATTAAAAAAATACATCATTTGGAAAATTATTTGAAGATTAATTTGTAAAATATTATAAATAAAGTCCAATATATTTGAAAATAAGTTTAAATAATCATATAATTTTTATAATAATATTCTTAAAAACATTTAAAAGAACATGGATATGGAAGAAAATTTTCATCAACCAAAGATAAAATAAAGTCAACTTTTATTAAAAACATTTTCCCAAATTTGATTATATACCAATGAAATGAGAGGAAATGGTAAACATGATAAACATATAAATAAATTATGGAGGCTAAAATTTAAATGGTTTAAATGATAAGTAATATATAATTTCCCTCAGTGGAAATTTAACAAAGGCAACCTTGAAATGAAACAAGATTGAAATATAAACCCTTATTACTATATTAGTTTTTGAATGATAAAAACATAATGATAAAACCTGAATAAAAAAATTTTAATACCATAAAGAAAGATGGATTTATGACATAAATTGCAAAATTTGTATTATATACACCATTTAAAATAAATTACGAGCATAATGTAAATCATGTCTCATTAAAGGGGAAATAAGACGGTGTTACCTTTACCATAAGTCTACCATGATTTGTATGCATTATTAAACTCATGTATAATAAGCATAGATTTATTATACACATTAAAAAACTGTATTTATATTTATCATACCATATATTATTCACTTAACATTCCAATACCCATTTATTAATAATTATTTATTTACATCATCATCCTGGGTTTTAACTGTTCCATTTTTCATATATGATTGAGCTTGTACTTCCCATTCTAGATCCTTGTTCAAGGTTTAATCATATATAGAATATATTTCATGAAATATTTATCATTTTTATTCATTAAATTTTATAATAATTAATTAAAGGAAAATATGAGAAACTAATTATATTGCCTCATGGAGGTGGTAGTCCACACATAAATTTGAAAGATGTTATCATTTTCCAACGGATGGATGGGTAAGAAGGTCGATAATATATTATATTAATAGAAAAATAATTATTTTGTAAATATCATATATATTCATTAATTTCACATTAATATCCATCCAAGTAAGTTAGATATCAAAATATAATTACACCACCATGTAGAGATGGAAGGTCGTACTTATGCACAAGTGATGTTTTCATTTTACATAGGACGAAAATAGAGCGGAAAAAGGTTTTACCATTATCATAGTTATATCTCCGTGTATTTTTTATAAATTTTAATTATTTTAGGATTGATATAAAATATTTATAGTAATTATAAGAAAAAATTAACATTTAAAGAGTCTTATTTGATGATTACCACTTTTTTGAGAGACCTCTGTTGGCTTAAACATTAAGCCTTAATAAGAATCACTTAGTGTAATACTAGGATATCATGAAACAAGGGAATGAATCCATAAAGATATTAATGTATTTATAATATAAAATATTTGACCACAAATTATACATTATTATTAACCAATTTTTTTTGGAAATCTATAATTCATCCAATAATATTTCTTTTAATGTTTTTAAAATCATTTATTAGATTTTACCTAATATTTTTGCAAGCAATAAGTCAAAATTTTGTAATAATTTAAGTTAATTATACTATAAAAATAATTTAAAATAAATTATCATCATAAAAATAATTTATTTATGTTCAAAATAAGTTTTTTTCATTCATAACTTATTTTTATTCCTATGAAAATACTTAATAGAAATCAATGTTATGAGAGGGACATTAGTATTTATCCTTTTCTTAAAATAATATAAATGTTTAATCAAAGTAATGTTATAAGAAATTTTGATATTTTTACATATATTATGGATTTTTTTTATAAAAACTCATAAAATAGTATAAAATAAATTTTAAGTGATATTTTAAATCCTTAACCTATATTTTTAGCCGAGTTATACCTGTTTCACCTATTCTGAGTTGAAAAATATTTACTATGGTCACTATTATAATTACCATAAATAAAATGGACCTATTTGAAATATTTTAACTAAAATATTCTAAATATTGAATCCATTTTTCAATAATAAAATTCTATAAGGGGAAAAATATTTTAATATAAATGTATAAAATGAAACAACAAACAATTTTCTCAAAATTTCATTCTTAATCATAAAAATGATCATATGAAAAAATTAAACATAGAGTTGATTTAAATGTAAGTATTTAGATTATTTATAATTAAAAGAGACTAATTTAACTTTTTATCAAAATAAAAAATTAATTTGGATTTTAAATTACATGATTTAAAGAGAAAAAATACAATTTTACAAATTTTTTAATTTTACACTATTCACTAAAAAACAAACTTTTTCAAAAAAATATAAAAAATTCATACTAATACTTTTATTATATTATGATTTAGAAAATGATATTAAAATTTCAGGTAATATTTATAAATTTGGATAAATTAAATATAATATATGTACTGAAAATGTAATAAAACCCATTTTTGAAGAAATGAAAATTTAAAGCATAAAATGAATTTATTATTAATCTTTTAAAAGTAAAAATAATTAGATAATGATTAAATATAATGATTTTATTCATTATTTTTATCATGGAAATATTTTTTTCATGTATTTCATAATTCAGTTATTCATGTTCATAACCCCCAACCAATGACTAATTTATAACATTTATATTTAAAAAATATAATTTCAATATTCTTATATGATTGGGGATGCATGTGGTGTGTGATATAAAACATTGTGTTATTTTAAAAGGTAAATATAAACTAAAATATAAAGGTATTATAATCTATTATCTTTATAGAAATTATATGCTCACAATTTTAATTTATCTTTTATAATCTTAATATATCCTTACATATTAATGGATTAATATATTGATTGTCAAGAACCGAATCTGTTCACTGCCAAAAAACGGCACCAAAACCAACCCGTGACAAGGCCCAAAGGGCGTTCTCTATCCCCACAAACTGGCAAAAGTTCCCGGGTATCATTTATCTTGGTTTGGGAATGATTTATCCGAATATAAAAGCATAAAACCTTAAAAACAATCCATAAAATAAATTCTGAAATTTTTAGCCAAACAAGTCATAATAAAAAAAAAGAACTGAATACATTGGATTAAATACAATAAAAGAGGTCCAAATACAAAGAAAATGACAACATAAAGACATCCCCAAGGACTCCACACGACAAGGGGGTCATCACCCGTAAGTCGTCTCCACAACTCTGCCCCAGCGATGGGGACTAACACCCAGAACCACCATCACCCTTGGTCTTTCCTTTACCTGAGTCAAAAATAATAAATTCTACTTACACCCAAGGGTTGTAAGTAGTGTGTGATCCTATTCCCTATAGTATACCACCCAATTATTCCAAGGTGCATGCAATACAAGGTGAAAAAGCAAGCAGTTTTAATATGCAATGAAAAGCAGCGACAAATTCCAAGAAATAAAACTTTAAATTGAAAACAATTTTCAAGATAAAACTTTCATAATGTTAAGACATTTAAATAGGAATGTTAGATACATCAATATAATTACAAATACACCCAAATACAATGGAAAATACCACAAATCCAATGAGCAACAAAATCAGGAACACCCCTAGGCACTAGATAGTCTCGGGCCCCATGTACCTCGTATCTCGGTGTAATGTAACCATAGTAAAATCCATTCTCATGCACGATCCACTATTAGGGAACATACCCATAACTTAGTGGTACCAAATAATCATCCACATAGTTTAGTTATAGTTTTCTTTATCCAAATGCTAGGTGAAACAGGGACAAAACCCATCCAGTCCACTAGCCATACTAGTACACATCCGCCCCACCTAGGTACCCGGGCTTCCCCCATTGTGCTCAAACAATTTCAGCATTTAACACATATCCATTTTAATTTAAAACACCACTACTGGTCACATACACCAAATACAGTAGCTATCACATTTTATACCACTTAAAACACACTACAAACACTTTGAATTTGAATAAAACAATTTCTCAAAATCCCGTGTTGTTTTGCACACAAAACCCCTTAAGAAACCCACTTGTACACTATGTTCACACTTTTAAGTTACCAAAATAGTAAAGTCAGCCTAATAAATTTCAATTAAAACAAAAAATCAATTTTTGGGTATCCCCATGTTAAAAAATAAGTGGTAACTTTGTAAAACCTTCATTTTCACACAAAAGTGGAACCAAAACTTCACTTTCTTTACAAACACAATTAAAACCCATTTTTTCAGAAATAACCCAAGGTGATAAAAATTATAAAAAGTATTTTATGCCTTATTAAAGGTAAATAAAAACAACTAAGTATTTATAGGGATTCCTCAAATAAACAAATAAAACATTTCTTTGGAAAACCCCCAATTTCACACCAAATTGGGATTTTAAATTCAATTTCAATAGAAACATCATTAGAAACAGTTTTTTTCAGTAATAATAAAATGATATAAACCAAAAAATATGATATATAAAACATGATAATACACAAATATTGCATCAACATTGTAATCACCTACCAAATCAAATGAAACCCTTGAATCCTTTGTGCGGAAACACAAACGCACCACTGCCACACCTCAAGAAGGGTAGATCAAACCTAAAAATAGAAAATTGGACCAATAAAACACAAGGGTAAAACTTAGGTTTTAAACCTTACCCTATTTTAATTTAGGACTTCATGTATAAGGGAATAAACCCTAAGCACATTGAATGAAACCCTAAGAAAAATGAAAGAAGAAAAAAATAGACTAACTTACTTGAGAAATATTGAATGAATCTCCCCAAAACACCAGTATCTAAAATTGAAAACTTCCACAATTCACGGTTTGTTAGAACAAGATTTAGTAGGTATTTAGGAATTGTAATGGAGGTAAAAGAGTAAGAATTGAAAAAGTTATAAAAGAATGAACTTACCTCCTCAAATCTGACCGATTTTAGAAATCCTAAGTAGTTCGTCCCTAAATCGTGATTTCTAAGAGATCCAAAGAGGGGGGTAAAGAGGCTGGGGGCTCGTCTGGGTGTAATGGTATAGTGTGATACTAGGAATCACCAAAAAATACATAATATTGAATAAGTTATTAAATAAATAATATTAATTTTTAAAAATGGATATGGGATTTCGGGCAGGCCCAATCCCTTAAATAAAAACCAAAATAAACCTTGGTTATGGATTTCTAAAGGCTCAAAATTTTAATTTTGGTGTTAATATATTAGGGGAGGATATTTAGGATTTGGAATGAGTGAAAAATATTTAGAAATTTAAAAGTTATAAAAGAAACAAAATTTATTTTTAAATCTGGAATTGGGCGCACGGTTTGGCCCAATTCATGAAAACTCACATATTCTCCATAAAACCATTGGAAACCCTGAAAGGAAAGAATTAATGGTAATTAAAATAAATATACATTTAAAATAAGCTATGTATGTGACAATTATACCCACCATGAAAACTTTCATCCTCGGAAAGTCACAGCAAGGCCAAAGCAACAACCAAACCCAACCGAGAAACCAAGAAGTACTCCCTTGCCAGGTTTCTCCCCCAAAGGCCAAAAAAACTCTAGTTATCAATGAAGGAAGGAATACTCTCATAAACCAAACTTAAAC
Source organism: Viscum album (assembly GCA_963277665.1). Classification (NCBI taxonomy): domain Eukaryota; kingdom Viridiplantae; phylum Streptophyta; class Magnoliopsida; order Santalales; family Viscaceae; genus Viscum; species Viscum album. The sequence goes on from OY728151.1 coordinate 2,000,830,383, forward strand.
CACTTTCCTGAAACCATCAAGCCCATTCAGGCTTTATCCCAAATGATAACTCCTCAAACACAATCTGAACAATACTCAAGTAATTCACCCAAATGAACAACAACTTTGAACAAGGTTACACTTACCTTACTTTAACAAAACCATTGGGCACTCTCTAGTCCCAATGTTTACTCAAGGAAGGTGTTGTTAGCTATATAGCTTCTAATGAGACTATCTACACCAAGATAAGACCATGGATAAATATAAGTTACCGGTATGGGGGGCACAAATACTCTCCCCACCATAAGAGACAACCAATATTTTTTTTTCCGAGACAGAATCAGGGAACTAATAGGGGGAGAAATGAATGGACTCCACAGTACGATGGGTATTATTCCATCAGAACTTTATGAAAGAACTTATATAAGACTCATAGTGGGTCTCCCCACCATAAGAACCAACCATCTTAACCGACCATCATGGGCCAGTATAGAAAGACCCCAAAATTTGAAGAGTTGGTAAGGTCACATGGTTAGTCCGCACGATTTGGGAAATCATGCGCTAACAGTGTGGATCCTTCAATCAACATGGTTTTCTGGGGCATGGTCACTATTAACCAAGTGAAAACCATGTTCTCAACCAGTCTATCCAAACTTCCAACCATTCTCCAAAGACTCAATGGAAACCAAAGGGGGAGGGAATGACATTGGGTGATGACATGGGTATAAGGCCCTCCACCTATTTCCACCAAACGTGAACAACAGAAGAAGGATGATGATACCAGAGGTTTAAACTCTTCTTATCTTCCATATTTAGGATAGGACTTTGTACAAGGGTTCAAATGACCCTGTGATTTCCCCTGACTATGAGCCCGCTTCTCTCTGAGACCTATGGCTTGAGCTCAAATGATTGAAGCATCTTTGTCCTCGCAGTTAGTATTTGGAAACCCACTGATTGATAATTATTCTTTAGGTTCCACCAATAACTACACCGAAATCCTAGATAAGTTTTTTAGACATAACACATTCCAAACTCACTTTACCCGATCCCGATATTTTACTGAAGTAAGGGCTAAGAAAATGCACACACATCACACCTTGTTTCTTCAGGTGAGAAACAATAGAAGTAAATAACACCTACACTCACCTTCCTCTAAAATGAAAGATTTTGAAGTTTTTTCCAAGGGAGACATTCGCCCAACATTACAGGGACTCTCATAGGATTTCATGACATTGACCTAAATGGTCAATCGAGCACATGACATCATAAGGCATCACCGAACATGACCATTGCGACTGATATAAACAATGCCTGGAGAGGGACCTTATAAAACATCCCCAAACAACACACAATTCTAGAAAGTGTCCACAATATCCTATCGTGACCATATATCCCACACTGGTGTTTTAACATTAATTCATGCATCAAAGAAACTTCAAAGAACCCAAAGGTCCACTTAGACACCATCGAGACACTCATCCACACTAACAACCCTAGAACACATCCACCTTCGACATATCAGGAAACTTAAGAAACTAAGGTCTCTTTCAACCTTCCATGAGCACTATCCCGTTAGAAGAGGATCTAAAAATCAAATAAAGGAAAGGGTGTAAACTCAATCTAAAAATCTCAAGAAAAATATTCCTTATATTGATAAATTGGAGGGTCTTTAAAAGGCAAAACAATTCGGGTTGCACTTCAGTTGTGCACTAACCCTTAATGGGGCGTACCTTATCCAAAGATTGAACCAAAGGACCCAACCAAGATGGTCCATTGGTCATGATATACCACAATCTAGATCCAAACACATTAAGGGAACCACCGCAAAGGCATCCCAATTTTTTTTTCAATAGAGACCACTAACCGTCCATACAACACAACTTACCGACCAAACACTAACCCAAAACATAGTTCATATAGAAGGGGTTCTTGGACACAAAACATCCCACAAAATCCACATTATCAAAAACCCATAATAAAAACTATTCCAAACTATTCATTAAGACATCATGTTTTTCTTTAAAACCATTTTTTTGAAAACAAACTGTTTAGCAGTAAGCATATCCACCAATGGTGCCCCATGGGCCTCACACATGCTTGTTTTTGTTCCACACCATGCACCCTCCTCATATCCGTCCCTACAATCATCAAGTCATTCCATCACCATCCATCGTCTCATATAACCCCATGCATGTGGTTACTCACGAAAATACCAAAGGTTAAAACAAAGATTATTTCCACTTTTCAAAACCAAAACGGTCAACCAAAACATCCTTTTTTTAAAAACTAATAAGAAGGAGATCTAAATCCCAATTAAAATATTACTAAATTTTACGAAAGACACAACCATCTATACAAGAACTCAATTTCAAGATATTCACATCAATTTCAAAACATCTCAACCCATTAAAACACCCTTTGATTGTTTATAAAACTCTATTGGAAACACTTTCCAAAACCAACATCAATATAGTTCATGCTTTCAAAAGAGGTGTAAGCACACAATTTTCCATTTCAAAAAAAACTATGAAAATTCTGTTCCATGATTTCATTAACAAAACCATTCCCTCATTATTTGAAAATCATTTCAAAAAAACTTTACGCTTCTTAAAACCAAGTCACTTTAAAACCAAAGTTCCAAGATTTCAAAACTAAAGAACACAAGACAATGCGAGAGGAAACTAGTTTCAGTGGGTGACATGGAAATATGGTTGGTGACCATATTACAATCACTTCACTATCACAGATAGTGTTCTAGGGACGGTCCTTGGATCCACATGGCTTTCCAGGCCCTGCGAGCTCACTGAGACCATTAACCCAACTCTCTTTTCATTTCCCGTAACCATCATCAAACCAGGAAAACCAAAGGACTAAGATAAATCCTGACTTCCCCTAGAAACTTGAATCCTATCATGAGGTTTGGTGATAAGTCACACTACCCATAACTATAATACCAATTCCCTATAATCCTAACTCCATACTATCCTAACTCTTCCCCAAATAACATGACCCAAAGAGTTAACCTGAACCTGCATCTGATACCATTTTGTCAGGAACCGAATCTCTTCGCTACCAAAAATGGCACCAAACCCAGCCCGTGATAAGGCCCTAAGGGAGTTACCTATCCCCACAGGCTGGAACAAGTGCCCGACTATCATTTATCTTGGTTTGGGAACGATTTACCCAAATATAAAAGCATAAAACCATAAAAACAATCTATAATATAAATTCTGAAATTTATAGCCAAACAAGTCATAATAAAAAAACCCGAACTGAATAAATTGGATTAAATACAATAAAAGAGGTCCGAATAAAAAAAACTAAAACATAAGGACATCCCCAAGGACTCCACATGACAAGGGGGTCATCACCCACAAGTCATCTCTACAACTCTACCCCAGCGATGGGGACTAACACCCTGAACCGCCATCACCCTTGGCATTTTCTTTACCTGAGTCAAAAATAATAAATTATACTTACAACCAAGGGGTTTAAGTAGGGTGTGATACTATTCCCAATAGGATACCACCCAATTATTCCAAGGTGCATGCAATACAAGGTGAAAAAGCAAGCAGTTTTAATATGAAATGAAAAGCGGCGACAAATTCCAAGAAATGCAACATTAAATTGAAAAAAAATTTCAAGATAAAACTTTGAGAATGTTAACACACTTAAATATGAATGTTAGATACTTCAATATTATTCCAAAGACACCCAAATACAAGGGAAAATACCACAAATCCAATGAGAAACAAAATCAGGAACACCCCTAGGCACTAGATAGTCTCGGGCCCCATGTACCTCGTACCTCGGTGTAATGTAACGATAGTGAAATCTGTTATTATGCATGAGCCACTAGTAGTGAACATACCCATAACTTAGTGGTCTCAAATCATCATCCACATAGTTTAGTTAGAGTTTTCTTTATCCAAATGCTAGGTAAAACAGGGACAAAACCCATCCAGTCCACTAGCCGTACTAGTACACATCCTCCCCACCTAGGTACCTGGGATTCCCCCTCTGTGCTCAAACAATTTCAGCATTTAACACATATAAATTTTAATTTAAAACAACACTACTGGTCACATACACCAAATATAGTATCGATCGCATTTTATACCACTTAAAACACACAACAAACACTTTGAATTTGAATAAAACAATTTCTCAAAATCCCGTGTTGTTTTGCACACAAAACCCATTATGAAACCCACTTGTACACTATGTTCACACTTGTAAGTTACCAAAACAGTAAAGTCAGCATAATAAATTTCAATTAAAACAAAAAATCAATTTTTGGGCATCCCCATGTTAAACAACAAGTGGTAACTTTTTAAAACCTTCATTTTCACAAAAAAGTGGCACCAAAACATCACTTTCTTTACAAACACAATTAAAACCCATTTTTGCAGCAATAAACAAAGGGGATAGAAATTATAAAAAATATTTTAAGCCTTATTATATGTGAATAAAAACAACTAATTATTTATATGGAATCTCCAAATAAACAAATAAAACATTTCTTTTAAAAACACCCAATTTCACACCAAATTGGCATTTTAAATTCAATTGCAATAGAAACATCATTAGAACCAATTTTTGCAGTAATAATAAAATTATATAAACCTTAAAATATGATAAATACAGCATGATAATACTCAAATATTTCATCAACATTGGAATCACCTACCAAATCAAATGAAAACCTAGAATCCTTTGTGCGAAAACACAAACGCACCACCGTCGCACATCAAGAAGGGTATATCAAACCTAAAATAGAAAATTGGACCAAGAAAACCCAAGGGTAAACCTTAGGTTTGAAATATTACCCTCTCAAAATTTTGGACTTCATGTATAAGGGAAGAAACCCTAAGCACATTGAATGAAACCCTAAGAAAAATGAAAGAAGAAAGAAATGGACTAACTTACTTGAGAAATATTAAATGAATCTCCCCAAAACACCAGTATCTAAAATTGAAAACGGCCAAAAGTATGGGGATTTTTGAAAACGATTTAGGAGGTCATTTAGGAACTGTAATGGAGGGAAAATAGTAATAATTGAGAGAGTTATAAAATAATAAACTTACCTCATCAAATCTGGCCGATTTTAGAAACCCTAAGTAGTTCGTCCCTAAATCTCGATTTCTAAGAGCTCCCAAAAGGGGGGAAAGATACTGGGGGCGCGGATGGGTGGAATGGTCTCGTGTGAGACTTGGAAGCACTGAAAAATACATAATATTGAATAAGTTATTAAATAAATAAACTTAATTTTTAAAACTGGATATGAGATTCCGGGCATGCTTAATCCCTTAAATAAAAACCAAAATAAACCTTGGTTATGGATTTATAAAGGCTCAAAATTTTAATTTTGGTGTTAATATATTAGGGGAGGACATTTAAGAGTTGGAATTATTGAAAAATATTAATTAATTAATAAGTTATAAAAGAAACAATATTTATTTTTAAATTTGGAATTGGGCTCACGGTTTGGCCCAATTCATGAAAACTCACCTATTCTCCATAAAACCAATGGAAACCCCCAAAATAAAGAATTAATGGAAATTAAAATAAATATAAATTTAAAATAAGCTATGTATGTGACATTGATTTTATCATGAAAATTAATTTATAGGCAATGAACTGGGAACATATTATTCATGTACCTCTATAAGTCAAAAAATTATAAATGAGTATAGAAAATATACCTTGGTATTTGAGTGTTACTTACCATATAATACTAAATATATTTATCTAAAATTTGCTTAATTTTAGAAAATTTCAATACCATGGGGATAGAAAGGATGATAAAATTTAATTATTCAACTTATTCCCATTATATAAGAATGACTTGATCCATTAAATTTCATTATCATGATCATGATGAATTTTTCATTCATGACTAACTTAAATAAACATTTAATCAATTATAAGATCCACAAAATGATGAAAGGTTATTCCACCTATCTAAAACCAAAGTGGTTATAACAAGATAATTCAATAACCAATTTGAGTAAACCTTCATAAAAATTAATTTCCAAAATCATTATAGTAACCAATGATCAATTTAAAACTCCATAAATATTCTTGATTAAATTTGAACAAAAAAACTAGAAATGTTTTATCACTTGATCTCTTAAGATCATCTTATTTTGTATCCCCAAAAAACATTTATCCCTCATATATATATATATATATATATTCCCTATTAAATATTCCCAAATAAACTACAAAAAATATAGTAAACATTACTATGGATCACATTTTTATATCACATAATATCTTTTAAAGCAAATTTATACAGTATTTAAAAAATATATCTAAATATATTACATAAGATATCATGGTGATTAATACCATTCAACATATGTTTTCAAAATTTATATTTTCATAATTTTTTATTCAACTTAATATTATGGGAATTATCCCGGGATATTTTTCCATAATCCTTATATGAAAATAACATTTCATAATACCACTACATCATAATCATATATTCTCCAAATTAACCATAATTACCCTGAATAAAAATTCTTAAAGGTTTTATTAATCCATGAGGGATATTATTTTATTACATTTATCCATAGAATGATCGACATGTATTTCATCCATAGAGACAATTTTGTGATGAAAAGAAACTTCATAAAATCAACATTCAAACTTACTATATTTCTAATATAAATAAATTTCCTCTAAATTATTCAAGAATTATTCTTAATTGATTCTCATTCTCTTCATTTTTTAGAGAATTTTCAAGATATTATCAACAAAAAAATTATTAGGGTCATCCTTGATGCTTGGGGAACTAGTTTTATAATTCACTATCACCTTACTATCAGATAACATTACATCAAATGACTCTTTCATGCATTTTAAATTATGATAATGATAGAATTTTTCTCCACACTAGTAAAAAACTCTCATTACCTTTAATTATTTACCAAAGCACTTCCTCTCAAATTATTAACTAGTTGATATTGAATATTTTTCCTTACATAATATTTATCACTTGAATATTCATGAAACTCCACTTTTTTTTAAGAAATTGAGTTGTGTTGAAATTTTCTATCATAACATGATATAGTTGTATATAGATAATCATTATATCATTTATTCTAGAGTATCTCATGTTTTGTTGATTCATATAATAAAAGATATCAATCATAACCCAAGACAGTTTCCTAATATTTTCATGATCTACTTAGTTCCAACACTCACTGTATTGACTCACTAAGTAAGGTAATACCTACTCTGACCATGGGTTTTTTAATAATTCTTCCAGTAGGTACCATCCAAAACAATATCACTAATTTAGTTATCCCATGTTCATTATGAATATTGATTCACAAAATAATAATACATAAAATTTTATCAAATAATTTATGATATTATCATAATTATCTTGTTTCCTTTGTTAATATAAAATATATTACCCTATTTTCTTATTAAGGCACATTGTATTCCAATTATAACACCCAAACTCTAGTAAAATAGATCTGATGGTTAATTTATTACATTGTTACAAGATATAAGGGATCACAATACTATAAACGAATAAGTTTAGATGTTTTGGAAACTAGATACATACATTATTTCTATATTTAATTGGGAATAAGAAACATATAATGTGAAATATTTATCCATCCTAGAAATTATTTTGTAATATCAATAGTTATATCCTAGGAAAATAAAAAATAATAAAGGATGGCCTTGGATTCTTATTAATCATTACGTATAATTTAATATCTTATTAGTAAATAATTTATAATTAGTATGGAAGAGTGGATAATCAAATCACATTCTAATAAATCAATAAATAGAGTTTAATTAAAATCCACATTTTATTTCAACACAAAAATCACATAGATATTGTAAAATTAATTATCAATAAAGGAAATGCATAAATTCATACATTAATGATTTTTTAATGCATTATCCATGTTACCATGAATCTTATAGTAATAACCACTCATCCAAGACATCATTTATAATAAATAGGTAGCCATAAACCAAATACCCATCTAATTTTCTCTCTATTTTAAACCATGATACATGTCGAAGTATTGAGGAAATATCTATAAATGTGCCCCACCATAACTTTCTTGTCCTATGAATTCCTAATATATTTAATGATCAAAACAATTAATTCTCAAAATGATGTATAAATAAACAATTATATATATTGAATCAAGAAGATGGAGAATTTCCACATTCAGTGAAATAAAAAAACATGATCATAATCCATCCAGAGAAATAAGGTTGATGGTATCATTATAGAATATCCTCAGTAAAGCATAAGAATTTAAAAAGGGTGTTAATATAGAAGAGAAAAGATTTAATGGAATATTCAAATATTTATTTGAAAATATGGTAAAAATAACCTTTAATTTTGATAAAATATTAAATAAAAATTTCTAATATATTGAGAAAATTCATTTATTTTTATAATAACCACAAAAAAAAATAATATAAGCTCTGAATAAAATTATGATCATGACAGTAATAAATACTGTTCATGCGTTAAAAATTAAAACAATCATTCCCTTTACACTTTTAATAATAATTTGAAAATTACCTTATTTAGAAGATAAAAAATAAGATTCCATTTAAAAATATATAAAGAATTTCAAAAATGGTTTCATATGATTTTAAAAATTTATTTGATTATAATGAAGCATATTGTAAACATCATTTAAAACTACATGGAAATGGAAGAAAAATTTTATATACCAAAGAGGAAATAAAGTTAACTTTTATTAAAAATATTTTATCTATATTTTTATTTAATAAAAAAAGAGAATGAAAGGTAAACATAAAAGAAATAGGAATAACCAAATAATAAGAAAATATAAGGGGTTTAAATTATAAGGATCTTATAATTTCCCTCTAGGGAAATTTATCATATAAAATCACAAAATGAAATGATATTGTAACATAAAACCCTAAAGATTTGTTATCATTTGAATCATAAAACCTAAGAGATAAAACTTTAATATAAACATTTAATTTCTATAATAAATAGGTATTAATTATACAAATTTAAAAAATGGTAGTATGTACTTCATTTAATAGAAATGAGTTGGATAATGTAAAACATGACTCATTAATGTAGGAATGAGACAAGATTACCCTTATATTAAGTCCAGATTTCTATGTATTCACTTTTAAACTCTTGTAAAAAATTCATATTTATTATAAGACTATAAAATAACCATATTTTTAATTATAATACAATATATGATTCACTTATAACCTGATATCACTAAATTTGTTTTAACAATTCTTGATTAACATCATCATATTGGGTGTTAACTCTTTGATTTTAAAAAATGATTCAGTTTGTTAGTCCATGTCTCCAAATATTGTTCATGTTTTAATACTATATAGAATATTATTCAGGATAAAATCCAATTTTTTATTCATTAAATTAAAATTTAGAATCAAACATGAAATTCAAACATTAAAATCAAATCACATATCTTCATGGAGGTGGTAATCCACATGTACGTATGAACAACATTGTCATTTTCCAATGGATTGAAGGATGAGGTGGAATATGATTTATTATATTTCAAGAATTATAATTATTTCATTAATATAATATATATTCACTAATTCTACCATTATAACTATCCATGTAATGTAGTGGTGAAAAAATAATTACACCACTGTGTGGAGATAGTAGGTCGTACGTACTCATGAGCAATGTTTTTATTTTTCATATGATGGAAAGAAGATGAAAAATGGTTATAAGATATTTATAATAAAATATAAATATATTTATGATATTTTAATTATAATTTTAAGCTGAACAAAATATATTTAGAGTATGTAGAAGAATAAAAAAACTTTTAAACTGTGAGGTAATATGATTACATCTTCTTTCAAAGACCTCATTATCTTGCACCTTAATCCTTAAACAAATTTTTATAGGTGAAGAACATGATATAAAAAATTAATAGAAGGAAGCTGGTGTAGTATTACAATAGGTATTTTTAGAGCTATAAGGCTCAAACATTTTGAATAAAGAAGGATGGGTGGGTCCCTTTAATGAAGAGAGGACTCACTTGGAATTACTTATAATATTTAAATATAATTAATGAATTTATCAAGTAAAATGGTTAGAAACGTCTATGTATTCAAATTAAAATAGGATAAGGTCTAAAAAAATAATAAAATAAAAAAAATATATTTTTTGGTATCCTTTTAAAAACATATCTTTTGGTTTAACCACTTAATTAACGCTTTTTATCCTTAACTGTGGTAACATATTTTTTAGCCTTTAAGGGTTAGAAAATTACATAAATTTTTATAAGTGGCTAATAAATATTCCTTAGATTCCATTTTTTACCATTACCATCCCTCTTTTCCTCTTTAATGTTTTTTATTATTATTAAATTATTTAATAAAACATTATTTAATATAAAATATATTTAATGTCATTTTTGTGGCTATTATTTTAATTTGACTTTAAGTCCATCAATATAATAATTTCTTTGGAATATAAAATATTTTACCACCATTAAAATTTTATTATTAACCATAAATTTTTTATAACACCATAATTAATAGAAAACACTTTTCATTTAATGTCATTAAAATCATTTAATATATTTTTCATACATTTTTCATATGCATTGAGTCTACATTGTGTAAGCATTTTAGGTAATCATAACATCATAAAAATTTATAACAAAATCTACATCATAAAAATAATTTCAAAATTAAATTTTATATTCATTTGTAACTTATTTTTATCCTTTAAAAATCATATATGATAAAATAATGTCAAGAGAGTGGCATTTTGTATTTATCATTTTCTTAAAATAATATGAATGTTATAATAAAAGGAATGTTTCCATAAATTGAAATATTTTTTTATATATGATATATTTAGTTGAAAAAAAATCATAAAATAGGAAAATATAAAGTTTTAGAGAGATTTAAAATCCTTAACCAGAAGTTTTGTCTCATTTTTACTAGTTTTACCCTTTTGAAGGCGAGAAATCATTACTATGGTTACTATACATAATGAAAAAATAATAGGGCCCTATTTTCCAATTTTTAAACATCATAATTCCAAATATGAAATATATTTTTATTAATTAATTTTTTCATAGTGCGAGATATCAATTTTAAAATAAATTCATAAAATACAATGAAAAAACTTTTAGAAAATTGTGTGTTTAAGAAAAAAATGAACCTATACCAAAATAAATTATAATGTTGATTAATATGAAATTATTTGTATTATTTAACATTAAATTAGACTCATATTTAATTATTATCAAATTAAAAATATAATTTTACTTTTAAATAACTTTATTTAATGAAAATAAATGGCATTTTTACAAAATCCCTTTTCACTATTCACACAAACATCAACATTTTCAGAAAAATATCAAAAAAGATACTAACCCTATTATGTAACGATTATTTCAAAAATGATAACCATTTTTATAATAAAATTTATAAATTTATTGAATCATTAATTATAATATTAATGAAAAAAATTCAATAAAAACCATTTTTTGTAGAAAATTAAATTTAAAGCATAAATTAAATTTATCTTTATTCATTTCCTAGTAACAAAAATTATATTAATGTTAAATTTCTTGTTTTAATTAATTATTTATAACAAGGATATCCTTTAAAAATATATTTCATAATTTGGATATTCTTATTCATAGTTGCCAGCCCAATGACTAAGTTAAAAAAATTATATTTAAATATTATTATTTTTTAATTATTCTAGGCTAGAGGTCATGTGTGGTGTATTCTATCAAGCATAATGTTCCTATAAAAGGAAAATCTAAAATAAAACCTTTGGGTACTAAATCAAAACACCTCTCAGTAATGAAATTTCAAAACATTTGAATCTCTTATGAATATAATGTTATGTAATCAGTAAACTGAAAATAACTTCAGAAAATTAAAAAAAAATAAGAATTCAATTTAATAATAATTTATGATTTAATCCTAAAAATAATAAAAAATTGATTTCTTATGGATTCCACACATACCTTCACATTTAAATCCATAGTTTTTCAAAATTTAGAAAAAATAAATTATTCAATTAAAAATGTCTCTCAAGCATATGATTTCAAGAAAAAATTAAACTGTTCTCAATAATCCCTTCCACACAAATTATATTAGGTTGTGTCCATATTATTTGAAGTCTAGGTGAGAGATATGGGAACCCAAATCATTAATAAACTTAATTTCATAATTTATTACATAAAGATACACTAAACATAACCCTAGAATACCATGAGTCCTAGAGTAATTGGATAATTTGTTACATATCATAAAAAATGAAAATGAAATAAAACTTCCTAACTAAAATGTCATAACATGACCTTAATTTCTCTTGATCTTCTAAAACTGTTTTGGATGTCTTGGGGACACACATAAGAAAGTGGTGAGCTATAAAGACTAGTTAGGTAATATTCAAATAATAACATGATGAGAGTAATACATGCGAGTCTATATAAATATCAACAAGACATAAAAGGGATGTGAATCATAAACATGAAAAATAAATATATGAGATATTTTGATATCAGGAAGTTGATATAGGAATGTGGAAAAAACATAAAACATGACATTAGAAAAATCCAAGGATCACTACCCAAAAAACATGACATGGTGGATATATTCCCATCATGGCTTAGTTAACTCCCTAATCCCATACATAACTTATCAAGAGACAAAAACATTACCTAATTCATTGTAGGTCTATATATTTCTTATCCCACTTGTCACATTCATAACATGTACATGCATTGTGAATCAAATAGATCATAAAACATTAGACTTAATCGCATAAAACTTAGTTTAATGATTAAGGGGTGTAGTTTACGTACTTAGAAGTCCCCAATAAATTAATTATATGTACATCTAGGTGAAAAACCTTGAGTGGAAATGGGGATGGGTATTTACTTTAAAAATGTTCTTCATGGAAAATAACATGATAATTTAGGCAACATAATAGGGGTACATAAAAATTCATGGAAGGGTTTAATGAGAGTTAAAAGAGTTTATATTCAATTAGAAAACATAATATAAATAAGTGTTATGTGAAGTGGAGGGTGGTATTGCTAAAAAAAGACTGCTCAAAGGAAAGCGGGAAGTGGAACTAATGTAGGCCGTGAGGATGATGTGCTGAATGGGTTAAATTTTAATCATGAGTTTGTGGATCACATACATTGTCCTGCAGTGATTGACAATAACAGTGGACCTCAGAAGGAATGGGAGGAGAAGGAGGGTTATCATGCTGTGAAAATCTCTAGACAGTGGGGGGACTGCATTGACAGTGATAAAGAAAATGTTGGCGGCATGTCTCGGACTTCGTACAGTGATGTTGTGCAAGGTGAAAGAAAGAAGGTGTCTGAACAGGAAGAAGTGATGACTACACCACCACGAAGATAAACGAGGAAAGACTATTCTTACTTTCCAAAACTAATGTCCACTAGGTCTTCTGTTGGGAAGGAGAGCTTGGTAGAAAATTCTTCTAAGGAGTTTCTTGCCTTGGAGAAGTTGAATCTGAGAAGGAAGTATGCCAAGATTTTGAAGCAGCATGATGTCTCAGAATGGGAAACAACTAGGGCGGAGGAAGAGAACTATTATTGATGTGGTGATGGGTCTGACTTTTTTGACATGTAGTTGTTTCTTTTACCTTTTTGTAACTATTTGCTGCACTTTTCTTTTACTTTAATAAATGGTCAGGGGCTTACCTCTGGCTGAGCTTTTCTGGTTATAAATAAGTGTTATGTGTAAGAACAAATCCCAAAATTAAAAATTGGAATTAAATAGATTAATATAAATAAGTTACATTAATAAATATGTAATTCTATATTACCTTTCTATTATGTATGTTCAAATTTTTTTGGTTTCTATTTTCATTGGGTGAGTTTTCAAACCATAAATTGGGAGGATACCTTTAATGGTGAAGTCACTTATTTTTTTTTAATTTTCATCAAAAATTTGATAATTTTTTCTGTTAGCTGAGAACTTACACGCCGTGTAAGTGGAGTTAATGTCATGCAATGACTACTAGGAATAATCCATGAAGTGGGTACCAGGCATGAATGGTTTACACGGTGTGTCATAGTTACACACCATGTATGAATAAAATATGTTTTTAATTAAAAATGTGATGTGTTTTTTGGCATATATGGACCCTAAGGATTACATGATGTGTAAATTAGTTACCCCCATATAAATGTTATAGTTTTGGTTTTTAGGGTGTCATATTAATGATATGTTTAATTATTTCTCGGTAAAACTGTCCTCTCTCAATATAGAATCCTCCCTAGGAAATTTTTGGTGATTCCATTCATCTAGATTGATTCGTTTAGCAATTGATCTGCAAGGATAGGCACTTAATTTATTCAAGTAAGCCTTTCCTCATGGGTTCTCTCTCATTGTGGTCAAAGAAACGTTTTCGATAAGTATGATTAGACAAATTGTGTTTTTTATCAATATTTTTCAGTCACTAGTAGTTTCTTTTCTTCCAAAGGTAGATCCTGTGGTTTCCATTCCCTTTTGTCAAAGGTATATAGGTCTTCTACGTCATTGAGGTACATGGATCTGTCCAAGTTTTCTAATTTCTTTAATTTCTTAATGTTTTTATTATTTCCTTGATATTTGAAATGTAATTGAACGTGTTGAAATTGAAAAGGGTTTGGGATCATTTTTTAAAGGTGTTTTCCCCTTGAAAATGGAATTTCTTTAATTCCAATTAGAAAATGTATTTTAATCCCCAAATAATATCTATTTGGCATTGAAATGGTTTTATAAAAACGTGATCATGGTTTTAATAACATAAAATGACAAACATTTCCTAGTGGGAACCTTGGGTACATGAAGATAAATACACTGGTGGCCTTAGTGTGCGTGACACCAATATGAGGTAACCTATTGTATATCGATAGAAAATGGTATGCCTCAATGTTGGTGGTGTACAACCATATGACTTGTTAGGATCATGAATTTCTAATACGTATTTTCTCATTGGCTAGAGCCTAACTGGTAGGTGAATTTTTGTTTCTGGTTGTTTATTGCATGATATTTTATTTCAATGGTGTTGTCTCACATGTATATTTATATTCAATATCTTTACCTACTTTGATTTTGGATTTGTAAAATATGACATTGAATTTGGGAATATTGAGGGATCATTTAAAAAAGGATTAAATTTTTTTTATTTATGTAAATTCTTGTAAAAATGTTTTATTTTAAAGACTGAACAAAAAAATTATTCTAATTAGAACTTGTATAGATTATTTGGTGGTATCCTACTAGGATATATTTTTCACACCCTACAACTACCCTTAGGGAGGATGTAGAGGTAAGATAATTCTATAGCATGTTGGATTCTCTTTACTCCACTGTTCTGGTTTGGGGATGTTTTGGAGATAAGTATTGGTCATGAGGAGACTAGTTTTTCTACTTATGTGGTACTTTTGGGTTTATCCTATTGGGATCATTATTATCTCACTTTTCCACTTTTTAACTCTAATTTTATGTGTTTTTATCCTTATATATGAGACTTGTTTTTTTTAATTTGTTTTCCTTACCCCATAATGGGATGACCCGGGTGACTAGTTTGGTTGACCTAACATGGTCTATTATAGTTTGGTATCAAAGTTGTTACTCAACTTGAAGTGTGTTAGTACAACCTGAGTTGGATCTATGTCTTGGGTAGACAAGAGTAGTATTTTTGAAATTCAGACAGTATGTACAAAAAATGGGCATGGCCGGCTCACTCATGTGACTGAATTTGATTTTCCATGTGTGGTAGGAAATTTTTTTACTAAGTCTTAGACCTAGTATTTAGGTTCATTTGAAAAAATTTTTATAGGAAATTTATTTAAATGAACCTATCTATAAAGTTTGGGGAGTTGGTGCGTGAATGATCATTTGATTAAAATAAGGGGTTAGTTTATTTAGATGGACCTGTTTCTTTCTAAAGGTTCTTTTCTTTCATTATAGAATTAATAAATTATTTAAATTATTATTTTTATAAATAATTTTTTTGTATTATTGTTTTTGGTTCAATGGTTTTCTAATTTTCTCATGACTGATTGGTAATTGTCTTATGTTTAATAGAAAATTCCTCCCATAAGATCTCTTCCAAATATAATAGGGGAATCCATGAGGTAGGTTCTACCAATGGATCCTCTAGTTGACCCTTATCTAGTTGATGTAGTGGTATGTACTATTTAGAATCTGTGGTCAATGGGCGTAGTGAACCTAGGACAAGTTGTGGATCATGGATCATAATTTACCAAGTAGCATCCACATGTCTTCTATGATAAAGGAGTACCACAAGAGACAGATGAATTTTTTGAACAGATTGATAAGATCTTCAATTTTTGAAGACTCATGGATATTCTTAGGTGGGTTCTTTCATTTATATTCTCGAGGTGCTAAGAATAATATGGTAGTACTTAATAGTTCAATATAGGTTGCATGAAGGTATTACTTAGTTTTCCTTCAAGAATATATTTAATTAGCATTTTTATCCCGATATTTTGGGTGTAGAAAAGATTTGGGACTTTTAGATGTTGGATCATGGGGAGTATACCATCACGGAGTACTCCACTCATTTTTCAGAGTTGGGGCATCTAGAACCAGAGCTTGTGACCAAAGATTTCATTAAGTCTCAGAGATTTGATATGGGGATGAGATATGATATTAAATCAATGATAGTACTTTTTTTCCTTATACACTTTATAGATGTAGTTGATATGTTTTCTTTAGATGAGGTGGATATATCTGAAAGAACATGTTTGGTAAGATCTTCATTGGGTGCAGTGGTTAGCCAGAGTGCTTCTTCTAATCAGAAAAGAAAACACATGAGTGGTTAGTTTTCTATAAGACTAGTTTCACGGGCTTCACCAAGGAAGAAATAGGTTATTTTCTACCAGTGTGGGATGTTTTGTTATTCTAGGAATAATTTTATAAAGTCACATAAGACTTTTCATCTTCTTGGGTAATCTGTCTATCTAAAAAAATTTATTATAAGATATCCCAAGGCAGTAAGGTAGGATCCACTTTAATCAAGGGTTCGTAGTATAATATAGACGATTCCAAGGGTATTGGATCTTATTCTTAGGCCAAATTGGATGTCTAGGTGGCTAATTTAGGATAGATTTATTTGGAAGATTTTTTTACAATGAAATATGAAGTAGGGACAACTACTGTTAGAGGTATGATATTTATTTATTTTTTCTATAGTGCTAGCTTTATTTGATATAGGTTCCACCCACTATTTTATATCATTGAAGTTGGTTTATGTGTTGGGATTGTGTTTGGAGCTTATTTCATTCTTATTGGATCTTTCCATGCCATTCAGAAAGAGTCCTGCATGTAGTTTCTTGTTCACCACATGTAGTGTGGTGATAGCTAACATTGAGCTGGTTTGGAATTTCACAGTGCTTGATCTTGATAGCTTTGAATTAATTATTATAATTGATTAAATGTCTAGTGTCAAGGACCAGATATTATGTTATCATCATCAATTAAAGTTCTTAAATGCCGATGGTGTCACTCATGTTTTCCAGGGTGAGTGGGCCTCTAATTGGGAAGGTCATGGCACGTTGTTTCTTATGCTAGTATACTATCTTCCCATTTGTTAGAAATATTTCTTAATATAGTTGAACCTTTCTTCGGTAGTCAACTACCTTCTTTTGTGTGTGCATACCATAAGTTATTTCTGGATTACTTTTCTGGTTTATCACCACAAAGAGATGTCGAGTTTACTATTGAGACACTACCTGGAACGATACCTATTTCTATGCCATCCTATCGAACTAAAGATTCTTAGTTGGTGGAGATTAATATCTATCTTGAAGACATAGAGGTGAATGGATTTATTCATCCAAGAATTTCACAATGGGATTCACCTGTACTCTTTTTTAAGAAGGAATATGAGAGCCTTAGACTTTTTATTAACTATCTAATGTTGAATTGGGTGACCCTTAAGAACAAATATTCTTTACTCGGAATTGATGATCTCTTTGATCATCATTTAGGGTCTTGTTTATTTTCTAAGACTGAACCATGGCCAGGGAAACACCAGGTGAGGGTATGAGAAGAGGATATATCTAATACAATGTTTTAGAGTTGATATGGGCATTTCGAGTTTTTGGTTATGCCATTTGGTATCACTAATGCTCTGAAAGTGTTTATGGATTTGATAAACCGAACCGCTCATCAGTTTTTGGACTCTTTTGTTGTTGTGATCAAATATGATATCTTGGTGAACTCCAGGTCAAGGAAGGAGCACAAGTACCATTTGTATATCATTCTTTGAACCTTGAGGGAAAATAAACTGTATGGTAATATTTTCAAGTGTGAGTTTTGGATTTGGTAAGTAATGTTTATCATGCATGTGATATCTGAGAGGTCTATATCAGTTGAACCTGAAATGGTATAGGTAGTTATGACTTTGGAGAAACCCAGAAATATGTTTGAGATCGAGATCTTTGTTAGGTCCACTAGGCTAAGTACCCTGAGAGGGGGGTGGATCATGGTATGACAAATTAAAACAACTACCCCTTTTGATCTTTTTTTGTTGTTATACAAAACTACCTTCTCTCTATTCTTCTCATTGTATAGTATGAATGAATATTGAACCATGATCATGAAAAAATAATTTTACTTAGTTCACCCTCCCTGGGATACGTTCAAGGAGCATACAGTAATAGTCTGTCGACGTACCAAATCCACTATAAGCGCACTACTATTTACAAGTTTGAAGAGGACTCACTGTCCCTCCTGGTTTACAACCACTCACAATTTGAGAACTCACTGCTCTATTAACTGAAGTGAGCTAGCTACTTCTTTAGAAGATCCACTCATAGTTTATAGACCTCCAGGTCTCTTCATTATCACTAATGAATGTATCCTCCACTGTATATAGATGATCTATTGATGTCCAATTTTCATCCACTGATGAATACCCCTTTTATACTGATCTCTAGGAAACACCCTTTGGAAATACCTTAGTAAAACAATCTACTTTGTGAAGCTCCCAATTTCACGAAGCTCAAACAAGCCTTCACGAAGTCCTTGCCTCTTCACGAAGCACACACCTTTGTAGAGCTCACTACCTTGCAGTGCACACTACTTCATAGATCTCAAACCTTAACAAATCTCAATCCTTCTCAAAGCCTAGGCCGTCACATAGCTCAAGATGTCACAAAGTGACTTCCTTCATGAAGCTCACTGAGCCAACATGGAACAAACCACTTTCATAGATCTAGACTAGGCGCCGTGAAGCTCAGGTCTTTCGTAAAGCACACTACCTCTGTGAACATCTTTTGCGAATTGAGGGCAACAGATTTTTCTTGGAAAACTCTCTACTTCTCACAAGAGGGATGAGGACTATTTATAGGCGATTCCACCGACTCGAGAACCTTCCGCGGGAAGTCAGCGCCACATTCTCTCAAATCGTGAAGCTCCAAAGTCCCCGTCAGAATTCTATCTATATCACAAAGCACCATGGAAATTTTCGTATCGTGGAGATCATCATAATCATGGAACATTACATCAATTATTTCACGCTACCACCTCCATGATTTGCCGCAATGCTATTCACCTCCACTATTCGCGAAGCTCGTTTTAATCCCGAAGAACACCGTAAACATTCTTAATGTCTTCGCTAAATCCACATAAATAATCCCATCTTTATGAAACTCATGCCTTTTCCATATTTTGATGAGATATTCAATAAAATCTATATTTTGTGATGCTCACCAAATCCCAAATTTTGGACCCCAATAATTTGGCAAACACTAAAAAAAACGCCACCTTGTATCTGCTCTTTTTGTACCATCTCCAGATCATCCATTAATTTTTCATGGTTCTTTGTCAACATGTATTACCAAAAACATCTCTGGAACTCAACAATTCACCAAGGAAACCTACATTTCCAACAAAAAAACCAACCAAAAAATCCTGCAATGTTACCTTCAGGGATTTTTTTCCCAATAATATCCCCATTTCGGTTTGTTGAAAACTCATCTCAAAATGATTTTCTATAATTTTATACCTCACTGAGTCTCCTTCCATCATCTATCATCCTTTTCCTCTTGCAATTCAGATATCAACCAAAGATTCACTCACCATATAATTTAATCCCACATGAGCAATGCTCAGTGAGATAAATAAGAGTAGTATCAAAAGTTAATCAATGAATCACTTCATTGCTGACACAAATTGTTGATCCCATACTGATACCAATTTCTGATCATTGGAAACCATCTAACACCATTCCAATGCCACTCTTCTACTTTTATCACGATCCTTAACTGTCCTGATATATATTCTTTGACTGATCACTTCCATCATCTTAATATTTAATACTCTCTCCTAATCTCATTGATCTCCCCCAATCTTGATACTACACCAGTAAGCTTCTCCCCATGTCTTTGACTAAGAAATTTTCTCCCTTATTTAGCCACATTTTCTCCCCCTTAAGGAACTATTTCTCCCACTTTGTCAACAAACCCAAATCTCACTCCTTTGTGGCCTGAAATAGAATAGACAACACATATCTACACATTAGGAAAAAACACACCATTCCTTAGGGATAGGGGGTCCCACATCCACACTTTTTCAAGTGCGAGGAGTTGACTGAACTTCTAGAGCCAGTCGATGCATCTTAAAAGCTTCCTTGGGTAAGGCCTTTGTGAGAATGTCTAAAACCTGTAGTTCTATAGGCACATACTCCAATTTCACGATTCCCTACTCAACCTATTCATTGATAAAATGATACTTTATCTCAATTTACTTCATCCTTGAGTGATGAATGAGATTTTTGCTGATATTTATATCACTTTAATTATCACACTGGATTCTGATCAGAGACTTCACTTCAACTACCATATCATCAAGTTTTTGCTTCTTCCACATTAATTGTGGGAAATCCTGAGTGGTCTCTATATAATCAGCTTATGTGGTGGTCAATGAAATGAAATATTACTTGTTTCATTGCCAAGAAATACATAATCTACCAAAAATAGAAATTACCTCCTGATGTTGTTTTTTTGTCATCCGCTGAACCGGCCCAATCTACATCTGTATATCCCAAAAGCTCTTCTTGAGATTTGTTGTAATACATCAAACTGAGATCCAAAATTCCTTTGATATAATGAAGTATTATTTTTACTGCAATCATGTGGATTCCTTGGGTTTTCATTGATATTGTGCTTCTTGGCATGTGGAGAAAACAGTATCAGGTATTTTCACTATCAGGTACAATAAACTCCCAATGATTTTCCTATATTCTGTGATATTAACTTCCTTTCCATTATCATATTTCAATAACTTCATCTGGTTATCAACCAAAGTCTTCATCTCCATGGAATTTTCCATTCCAAATATTCTCAGAACCTCCTTGTAATATTTGGATTGAGAAATTAAAGTTTCATTCCTTCCTTATGACACTTGTAAACTAAGGAAAATGTCTTATCCCTAATCATTGACATTTTGAACTCACTTTTCAAGAATTCAGAAAATTGTCAACACTGAGCTTTGTCTGATCCAACAAATATTATGTCATTGGCATAAACTAACACCATCATCTTTTGATTTTTGTCATTGTTTAAATAGAGATTTTAATCAACTCCACCACACTGGAAATCAAGCTTTTTCAAGTACTGATCAAGCCTCGAGTACCATGCTCTTGGTGTTTGTTTCAAACCATATAATGCCTTGTTTAGCTGAAAAACATTGTTCTCATCCTCATGAATGAGAAAACCATCTAAAAGCTCAATATACACTTCTTATAGAACCCCATTCAAAAATGCAGATTTGACATCCATCTGGAAAACTTTAAACTTTTGTTGCACTGCAATGGCTAGGAATAATCTGATTTTCTCTAGCCTGGAAACTAGTGATAATGTCTCATCAACATATATTCCCTCTATCTGGGAGTATCCTTTGAACACTAGTTGTGATTTGTTTCGAATCACTATTTTATATTCATTTATCTTGTTGTGATAGACCCATTTAGTCCCGATGAAATTATTATCTGTTGGAGATGAAATAATCTCCCACATCTTGTTCTTCTCAGTCTGATCTAGCTCTTCCTTCATAGCCTAAACCCACATTTAATCTTTAGCTATATCAGCGAAGCATTTATGATCTAACCAAGATATGAAAGATGTTTGTTATAGTGATTTCATTCTTCTTTTTTGAACTGGAGTTGACAGATCACTAATGATATTCTACTTGTCAATTTCAGCTTGATTCCTTAGATTCTGTGTAGACACATATTTTACTTTCTCATGATCATCATCAATATCTTCTTTTAAATCAGCATCAACCACTTCTGCTCCCCCTGTGTTTCTTTCCTCCTCATCCCTTTCATCAAATAATTGTTCACAGTGATATTGACTGCTCTCTTCATTATCCACTACAGTGAAATCATTGCTCACAACTACTTTTCCTAGCCTTTTGTTAAAGAATTTGTGTGCTTTAATTTTTCCTGAGTATCCAAGGAATATCCCTTCATCTCCACGTGACTCAAATTTCCTATGTTTTTCCTTATTGAGAATGAAGAACTTACTCCAAAAGATTTGAAAGTATTTCACGATTGGATTATTTCCATACCACATCTCATATGGAGTCTTTCCTTCCTTCAGACACAATAGAGCTCTGTTAGAAATATAGACCGATGTTAACACTACATCCTTCCAGAACCTCTCTGGTAGGTCTTTTTCTATAGCATCATTCTAGCCATGTTGCTGATGATCTGATTTATCTTTTCAACCACTCCATTCTGTTGGGGAGTTCTCACTGAGGAAACTTTATTCCTTATCCCGTGTTTCTCGAGATAGTATTCAACCGAAATTTTTGTATAAGGCCCTAGCCTTAAACCTTACTTAATCTTGAGTTATTACAAGATTACACATTGAGGATCATTTCAGGTTTAGAGTTTTAGAGAATTAGATCATGAAGCTTTCATTACATTCCACATTTAAACAAAGTGGTTACATAAAAGACAGTATTCATTCTTCCCATCAACGGAAACATATTGAAAATAAAACATGGATTCTTTCTTGACACATCCTTGACATTATCATCACATCATGTACCATTCCCTTGACCTGTGAAAAACATTTCAAAAACTTGGGATGAGCATAAAAAGCTTAGTAAGGGTTATAAAAATATGGAAAGGAAACACGATTTCATATGAAATCATACGTTACCCATAAAACATAGGCACTTTAACATACCTCATCAAATCATGAATAAATCATAGAAATCATAAGACATAAAAGGTAACTTGAGGCATTCATAACATTCTTACGTAGGGAGTAACCCTCTTGGTTACGTTTGGAATACCCATCACAGTATATTCCCTAAATCTCTTCGGAGAAACCTTAACGTTTCACTCCTTCACGTTACCCAATGCATTGGAGAGCTATATCGGGCTCACCCGCCCTTAGTTTATCACGGAACCGCCCGTTTTCATAACAATTCCCAAGAACCATAACATAATTGTATCACATAAAACATGCATAAAGGAAACATAACATTTCCATATTTCAATATCAATAAAACACATTGATATGATAAAAACATTATGAAAACCATTTTCGATACCAAAATAAAACAAATTTAAAACATGGTATTTATTTTTCTTTTAAAAAGAAGGTATGTCTTGTAGAGGAAACCGAAACTCAAATATTGGTCACGGAGGCGGAGAAGTCGTTGTCGCCGCATACGTACGACAAAAACATTCCCTTTTGTCATTTAGTAAAACGCTTCGTATAAAAAATATTCCTTTTTGGATAAACGTAAAAGTCAAATGGGTTTATACACCGTATAAAAGAAGGTTGTGTATAAATCAAAATATGCCTCAATGAAAGGAGATTGAGATGAAGTCCCATACAAATATGGTATCCTTGGTTTAAGGATAAATCAATTACAAAATTATGTGTGACAAACGAATACACCAAATGTAAGTGGATATAAAGTGTAAAATAATCAAAGGTCATTCACATATATTTATATATACATGTAATTATAATAGTACATTACATTTGGGGATAAGAAATGAAATGCACCGTTCATGGAGACGGTAAGCCGTACGTACGCATGAACGCTACTTTCATTTCTATCTCATAATTTAATGGAAAGAAATAATAATGATATATTGGTATATTATAATTCCATTATAACATCATATATAATAACATTAAATCCATCCTTTATACGTCCCACGTATGGCATTAACGAATCACATCACTTTGAGGGGGCGGTAGTCCGCACTTCCTAAAATGAAGATATCGTGTATACCCATAATGGAAACAATAATGGTATGCCATAAATGAAAAATACAGAAGATTAAGGAAAGAATAAACATATTATATATCATATATAAAAATAGTGACATCATAATGGACACCTTTGAAGGTGTTAAATGAGTATTGAACAATAATCGTTTTGGGAGTCAGAATTTCGCCATCCACGGAAACCGTATGTTCTTTAACCATTTTATGTAGTTGTGTGAGAGTGTAGCTCGAATAAATCTTATAAAAACATCATAGTATATTTAAGATACTGGTGTTATTACAAAATAAGTAAAAAAAAAAGAGTTTAGGGGGTTGGAGAAGCAAAATAAAACAAATGAACATGAGAGAATGAATTACCTTTAAAAGTGTAACTCCTTTTGATTTGAGCCTAAAGGCTTCCTTTGAAAGGATTCTGCCCAAAGGAAATCCTCTAGGATGAGGAGAGGGATGTGTAGAGAGTAAATGGTCAGGGGATGGCCGAGCCAAAGGCTTGAGGAGTGTGTGAAATGAGGTAGAGGTGGGGGCCTTTTATAAGAGGAGAAGAGGGGCACTTTTGGAAATCATGAAACTATTATTTTATTTTCAAAAGTGTTTCGAATTTCTAAGGTCCCAAATTGATATATTTCGAAGATAATATGATAAGGCTTCTAAATATTCTCATCCAATAGTTTTTTGACAAGTGTAGGTCTTAGATTTTATATTATCGTTTCATTTTATTTAAACTGTTCATTAATGAGGTCATCATTGCATCATCATGATGTCATAATTAAATTAATTTATGTAATGTCTAAAAATTATAAAAAAAAAATCCTGATGTAGGAAATATTTTTATCTTTCCAATGAATATTTATAGTCAAAAATCTTATTTGTATAACCCCTTGTAAAAATTGTTTTAGTAAAACATTTCATGTTTGTCTCATTTTTACTTTAACTTTAAATAAAAAGATATTAATGTCATTTTTCAACCAAAGTGGCTTCATGGGGTCCCCAAGTTGACCCATGGGTTGTCTTGGTCGGACATGACACATCAAATGAGGTTAGGACATGTGTCAAGTTCATTTCATATTATTAAAACATTATTTTTACCATAAACTACACTAATTACCTCTAATCGCGATTAAAAACTTAATAAGTTACTATTCACCAAAAAATTATTTTTATCCCATTGAACCACATTTTACTTCTTAATGACAACCATGTATGTTGGATTTTTTAAATTCAAAACACAAATATGGCAAAATTTCATTTAAACGGAAAAATCAGTTTTTATAAGTACCACTTAGTGGTTTCACTATTCATCAAAAATTGAAGTTTTTCAGAAAAATCCCAAAAATTCACCCTAAGATATATTTGATATTCCAAATTAAAAAATGAAGTCTATTTTAAAAAATTCAAAACATATATGTCACATTAATTAATTTAATAATTAATTCCCGCCGTCAGATCAAATAGCGTGTTTTTATGAAACAATAAGTATCAAAAGATTGACACTAGTTTAGGTCTGATTTCAAAGTGAAATTAATTCCAATGACCACTATTGGATTTAATGGTAAAAATATATTCTAATTTCACTTTAAAACAAATTAAAAATATAATCTAATCATATAAATAAATTAGATTAAAAATAGGTTTTGAATTAAACTACAACATTTTAAACTATTCATTAAAAAAATGAACTTTATCGGAAAGATACCAAAAATTTACACAAAGTAAATTTTGATGTCCCAATACTTAAGAAGAGTTTTATTTGGTCCAATTGAATGTATAAGAGTGAACAAAACTATATTTAATGACGGTTCGCCATCAAAAGGCGATAAGTGACCCTTTAGTGAAAACCAGGGCATATACGCCTAAAATTGAATTCTTTCCGTATTTTTAGCCTTTATCTTTTATTGGATAAATGTAAAAACATTTAAAAACATATATAATCATATTTTAGTTATTTCTATTCATTCCCGCCAATACAACAGCTACATGTAAACTACCATTTAAAACAATATTATTTTATTATTAGAGTGCAACGTAAGATTTTCAAGAAACTCGTTGTTGCGTGTTGGGTAGGCCATCGAGCATAGCGTCCCCTTTAAATTCATATTAATATTTTATTCACAAATATGGATAAATATGAAAATGTCATATTCTTTATTTACCTGGGGTGTTACATCCTTCCCCCCTATTTGGGAATTGCGTCCTCGCAGTTTTTAAAATTGAGCTTGGAAACATCCTTGAAAGTCCCACATCGGAACAAGAGTCGGTAAAATAATCACTTTAAAATAAAGGAAGATAAGTACAGATGTCACCCGAGTTAAACCATATGTAGAAAAACATGGAAATGGAAGAAAAAGAAAAGGGTCATGTTCTTGTGGGAGAGTGATAGTAAACATGTCTAGGAGAAAGTTAACCATTAGAAAATCACAAACTTGTGATGGGTTAAACGGTATTCGATTCCACAGTAGGAAAAGTTAATAGACAACATTTTTGTTTTAAGTTACTTTTTATTGAGTAATTTATTCATAGGGAAACATAATCACTTATCATGTTGACTTTCAACTTTTACTAGATTTCTTACACAAACTCATATTTTCTCCAAAAATGAGTATTTAGGAAGACTTGTTCACATTAAGAGTACTATAATCAACTTCTAGAGAGTAACCTAATCCAAAAAATAGAACTATATACTTCCCATGTCTTTAGACTTTAACCAAAACCAAAACCAAAAAGGTTATTACAAGATCAGATAATCCAGAAAAGGATAACCCTTTATAAAAATAAAATCTATTCTTAATCTCCAAAATTTGTCCAAAAAAACCCAAAGTTCAACGAGGACCATCCGATAAACAACTTGTCCATAAAATTCTTCAAAGTAAACCAATCTAAGATTGAAACCCATATATTTGAAGGATTTAGTCACATAGTCTTCCAAGTTAAATCGTAACATTTATCTCCAAACAACATCAGTAGCTCCTAAAGTCTCGTATTGAAAAGTAGTTAACCTAATCACATATCCTCCATGATAGGTTAATCATTTTCATAAATAACCCAAAATCAACTTAATATTAATTCATAAAATCATATAACTAAAAATAATCAGTCAAACTAACCAGGGACTTCACATAGTCCAGTGGTAGGCGATAAATACCAGTCACACTTTGGTTGTGGGTTCGATTCCCGCAACATTGTCTGACGCGACGGGTTGTAACACGGTCTGCATGTTGTCCTTTTTCCAAAACTATATAATTCTTAAATCATTCCCCAAAAAGAGATAAAATCATCAAAAATGATCATAACATATTTTAACCTCAAGTTTATCTCATGCCTTTCATTTTCCAGCATATCATATAATAACCCATAATTACCTCAAAAGTAAGGATCATATAAACTCTAATGGTTACCTTTATAATTATTACCTGAACTTCCACATTGATTGGTCATCTCATACATGATGCATTACAGAACATACCAAGGTTCAAGTGGTTGATCATGACTCCTTAATAGTTGGTTTAGAACAACCACGAGTTTCCTCATTGAATCCCCCATTTTATCTAGTATCTTAATCATAGAACCACCACAGTTTCCTTCAAACCTGTTGTCTCTTTGGTGCCTGCTAGATCCATCCATTCACTAAAAACAGAAATGTCAGTGTGAGTATATCAAAAAAACCATCATGTACTAATGAAGAAAGTAAACACTAAGATACACTTACTCATTCACTTTATCTAAAACTAGGACTCTTTCTGAAATCCTAACCATTATGGTAATGTCACTTATGCTTAGATAATACCCTAACCTATAAAGTTATCTAAACCGACCTTTGATACCAACTATAAGGCCCCAGCCTTAAACCTTACTTAATCTTGAGTTATTACAATATTACACATTGAGGATCTTTTCAGGTTTAGAGTTTTAGAGAATTAGATCATGAAGCTTGCATTACATTCCACATTTAAACAAAGCGGTTACATAAAAGACAGTATTCATTCTTCCCATCAACGAAAACATATTGAAAATAAAACATGGATTCTTTCTTGACACATCCTTGACACTATCATCACATCATGTACCATTCCCTTGACCTGTGAAAAACATTTCAAAAACTTGGGATGAGCATAAAAAGCTCAGTAAGGGTTATAAAAATATGGAAAGGAAACATGGTTTCATATGAAATCATACGTTACCCATAAAACATAGGCACTTTAACATACCTCATCAAATCATGAATAAATCATAGAAATCATAAGACATAAAAGGTAACTTGAGGCATTCATAACATTCTTACGTAGGGAGTAACCCTCTTGGTTACGTTTGGAATACCCATCATAGTATATTCCCTAAATCTCTTCGGAGAAACCTTAACGTTTCACTCCTTCGCGTTACCCAATGCATTGGAGAGCTATATCGGGCTCACCCACCCTTAGTTTATCACGGAACCACCCGTTTTCATAACAATTCCCAAGAACCATAACATAATTGTATCACATAAAACATGTATAAAGGAAACATAACATTTCCATATTTCAATATCAATAAAACACATTGATATGATAAAAACATTATGAAAACCATTTTCGATACCAAAATAAAACAAATGTAAAACATGGTATTTATTTTTCTTTTAAAAAGATGTTATGGATTGTAGAGGAAGCCGAAACTCAAATAATGGTCACGGAGGCAGAGAAGTCGTTGTCGCCGCATACGTACGACAAAAACATTCCCTTTTGTCGTTTAGTAAAAAGCTTCGTATAAAAAAGATTCCTTTTTGGATAAATGTAAAAGTCAAAGGGGTTTATACACCATATAAAATAAGGTTGTGTATAAATCAAAATATGCCTCAATGAAAGGAGATTGAGACGAAGTCCCATACAAAGATGATATCCTTGGTTTAAGGATAAATCAATTACAAAATTATGTGTGACAAACGAATACACCAAATATAAGTGGATATCAAGTGTAAAATAATCAAAGGTCATTCACACATATTCAAAGGATGAAATATTCAATAACTACATGTTGAACCCAAAGAAATCGAAATTGGGTTAAAAAGTTCCCTTGACAGCCTAACGACGTCACATCAAAATGAGTTGATGAGAGATAAAAAAAGGGTATCTCAATAACTTGGACATAAAATTTAAATCAATAAGGATATATGAAAACATATTCCAACATAACAATATGTAAATTAAAAGACCCAACAATAGAAGTCTTTTAAAAAGAGGAGGGTGAAAGGTTCCCTTACCGACATGGGTATCTTTCGAAACATACACCTCGTGAAAGAAGGACAATAAAACAATGATGTAAATACTCATAAAAGAAAGTATATTACACAATGAGTAAAATAATGGGCAGTACATACACCACTCAAAGGAAATTGTGGCAAGTGTAGCATAAATCTCATGGGAATAAAAGTGAGATGAAAAATCCCTTACAAAAACTCAGCAGCCTAACGGCGCAACATAAAACTTAAAAAAATGGATTAATGAGATCAAATAGGGTATCTCATCATATTAACTTAAAGTTTATAGAAATAAGAATATAAAAGAACATCCCCCAACATAACGAATAGGAGCTTAAAAGAAGTGACATAAAGGAGAGTACTTAAAAAGAAAGAGAGAGGTTAGATCTCTTACGAAAATTCGGTAGCCTAACGGTGCCACTCAAAACTTTCAAAATGGATTGATGAGAGAGAATAGGGTCTATCATCACATGAAAATAAAAATTACAGTAAGTTTAATATAAAATAACATCCCAATAAAAAGATGAGCTTTAGAGGGAATGCCATAAAAGAGTGTACTTAAAAAGAAAGAGAGGAGTAAGATCCCTTACCTCGGGTCTGACTTTACTCGATCATTCTTTAACGTCCTGAATAATAAACTTGAGTTAATTTTAACTTTATTAAGAACCTTTTTCTAGTTCATTATTCCTTTTAGATCACTTATTGTCATGTTATAAACATTATGTAATCATTTAAGTTAATAATGTTTGTATTGTCGATATTTCGTTCTTAAGTCGAAAGTGGACTTCTTACAATTACATGTTGTTCGTGTGGTCAAAGGTTCTTTATATCCAGAATGACATTCCTGATTTGTATAGAATATATATCATATATATCCAGAATATACATGTATTTATAAAATTACATAATCATTTAGAGGTAAGAAATGAAATGCACCGTTCATGGAGACGGTAAGCCGTACGTACGCATGAACGCTACTTTCATTTCTTTGTCATATTAATGGAATTAAAACTAAATGAGAGGTATGTATATTTTCATTCCAGAATTATATTCATCATTTAGATGTATCATTCATCATATATATCCATTATATACATGTACTTATAATAGTACATTACATTTGGGGATAAGAAATGAAATGCACCGTTCATGGAGACGATAAGCCGTACGTACGCATGAACGCTCCTTTCATTTCTATCTCATACTTTAATGGAAATAAATAATAATTATATATAGGTATATTATAATTACAGTATAACATCATATATAATAACATTAAATCCATCCTTTATGTAGTTGTGTGAGAGTTTAGTTCGAATAAATCTTATAAAAACATCCTAGTATATTGGAGATACTGGTGTTATTACAAAAGAAGTAAATAAAAAGATTTTAGGGGGTTGGAGAAGCAAAATAATACAAATGAACATGAGAGAATGAATTACCTTTAAAAGTGTAACTCCTTTTGATTTGAGCCTAAATGCTTCCTTTGAAAGGATTCTTCCCAAAGGGAATCCTCTAGGATGAGTATAGGGATGTGGAGAGAGTAAATGGTCAGGGGATGGATGGGACAAAGGCTTGAGGAGTGTGTGAAATGAGGTAGAGGTGGGGGCCTTTTATAAGAGGAGAGGAGGGGCACTTTTGGAAATCATGAAACTATTATTTTATTTTCAAAAGTGTTTCAAATTTATAAGGTCCCAAATTGATATATTTCTAAGATAAGATGATAAGGCTTATAAATATTCCCATCCAATATTTTTTGGACAAGTTTAGGTCCTAGATTTTATATTATCGTTTCATTTTATTTAAACTGTTCATTAATGAGGTCATCGTTGCATCATCATGATGTCATAATTAAAATAATTTAGTTAATGTCTAAAAATTATAACAAAAATATCCTGATGTAGGAAATCTTTTTATCTTTCCAATGAATATTTATAGTCAAAAATATTATTTTTATAACCCCTTGTAAAAATTGTTTTAGTAAAACATTTCATGTTTGTCTCATTTTTACTTTAACTTTAAATAAAAAGATATTAATGTCATTTTCCAACCAAAGTGGATTCATGGGGTCCCCAAGTTGACCCATGGGTTGTATTTTTCGGCCATGACACATAAAATGAGGTTAGTACATGTGTCATGTTCATTTCATATTATTAAAGCATTATTTTTACCTTAAACTACACTAATTACCTCTAATCGCGATTAAAAACTTAATAAGTTACTATTCACCAAAAAATTATTTTTATCCCATTGAACCACATTTTACTTCTTAATGACAACCATGTATGTTGGATTTTTGAAATTCAAAACACAAAGATGGAAAAATTTCATTTAAATAGAAAAATCAGTTTTTATAAGTACCACTTAGTGGTTTCACTATTCATCAAAAATTGAAGTTTTTCAGAAAAATCTCAAAAATTCACCCTAAGCTATATATGATATTACAGATTCAAAAATGAAGTCTATTTTACAAAATTCAAAACATATATGTCACATTAATTAATTTAATAATTAATTCCCACCGTCAGATCAAATAGCGTGTTTTTATGAAACAATAAGTATCAAAAGATTGACACTAGTTTAAGTCTGATTTCAAAGTGAAATCAATTCCAATGACCACTATTGGATTTAATGGTAAAAATATATTCTAATTTCACTTTAAAACGAATTCAAAAGATAATCTAATCATATAAATAAATTATATTAAAAAGAGGTTTTGAATTAAAATACAACATTTTACACTATTCATTTAAAAAAAATGAACTTTATCGGAAAGATACCAAAAATTTACACAAAGTAAATTTTGATGTCCCAATACTTAAGAAGAGTTTTATTTGGTCCAATTGACTATATAAGAGTGAACAAAACTATATTTAATGACGGTTCGCCATCAAAAGGCAATAAGTGACCCTTTAGTGAAAACTAGGGCATATACGCCTAAAATTGAATTCTTTCCGTATTTTTAGCCTTTATCTTTTATTGGATAAATGTAAAAACATTTAAAAACATATATAATCATATTTTAGTTATTTCTATCCATTCCCGCCAATACAACGGCTACATGTTAACTACCATTTAAAATAATATTATTTTATTATTAGAGTGCAACGTAAGATTCTCAAGAAACTCGTTGTTGCATGTTGGGTACGCCATCGAGCATAGCCTCCCCTTTAAAGTCATATTAATATTTTATTCACAAATATGGATAAATATGAAAATGTAATATTCTTTATTTACCTGGGGTGTTACAGTTTGTGAATTTCATACCATTGTCAGTACGAAACATCATAATCTTCTATCCAAGCATCCTTTCACACTCCCTCTAGTACTGTTTTAAGCTGTTGAAGACATCAAAATTATGAGAAATAATAAATACCCATTAAGTTATGCTATATTCATCAATGAATAAAATATAATACCTCTTTCTGTCAATTTTTCTTAGTCTGATAGGCCCAAAAACATCAGCATGCACCAATTCGAGCACTCTTGTAGACTTATTTTCCTTTGTTTTATATGTATTTTTGATGAGATTACCTTTTTTGAATGCAAAATACATGTGAGAATGATCACATGATAGATTAGGGATGTCTCTAGCTACATCACACTTTACCAAATCTTTTGGAATGGCTGGCAGAGATGACCAAGTCGTTTATGCCACAACTTTTTTTCTTGCTCTCTAGATAAAAAGAATATATCTTCTAATCCACTTACCAAGTAGATATTCCCCTTTTCCATTTTTCCTTGTAGGATCATTGTACCATATCTTCCCTTGAAGACACATGTATTCTTGGTAAACTATATATAATTCCCTGAGTCACACAGTTGACTGATGCTGAGAAAATTGTGACTAAGACCTTCTACTACCAAAACATCAGCACATCTTATTTCTTTTTCGCCAAACCTAGCCTTTCCCGATCCAACTATCTTCAAGAATTTATCATTTAAAAACTTCAAAACTCATTCTTTTTCATATTTTATTCCTGTAACTAGATCCCTTTTTCCTGTCATGTGATACGTACACCCACTGTCAAAGATCCACACACCAGAACAGTCTAATGCTTTAAAGGAAATTTCAGCAACCACTTCCTTCTCTGCTCTATTATTCTTGGTCCATATTTTTTCCTCCACATTCGTCATATATTGAGAATTATAATCATTCTCATAGTATAATGGATTAGATTCATCTAGCAAAGATTCAAATCTATTTTGCATTTTCAACTCACCTATTAGTTCATTGATCTACTGGTTGTGAACATTTTGATTCTGGTTTGGAACATTCCTCTGTATGGTCTATGTACAATATCTAGCCATGTCACCAAATCCTCTACACCAAAAACACTATCCTTAAAAATATATTTTAGATAACTGTTATCTGTTTGGATACCAACTCTATTCTTCTTCGCTTTGGTATCTTCTGGCTATATAACACACATTTTGTGAGTGTCCCATATTTCCACAGTGATAACACATGATGAATGGTGCATTCCTGTATGTCACTTATATAATTCTAGTAGTACCTTGGGTTATTTCACTTTTCTAATTCTTCTTTGTACCCACATCAATTTTCATTCTCGTAACTAGTGATTTCAGTCTACTTCAACCATGACTGCTTTTTGTTTCTGATTGAGCCTAAAATCAGCCTTAAAATCTGAGCTCGATTTCTGCTTCTTTCCTACTGAACTACTAGGATCATCTTTCATCTTTTTAGTCTTATAAATTATTTTTTTCCCAATAAAGTACTATGAATCAGAATATTTTCTTGGTCCTTAACTTTTTTTTCACAACACAACAAATTCTCCTTCAAGTTCATCGATACACTTGATTGTATCTTTCATTGTATCATTCAAGCCATCAATCTACCTTTTCTATTCTTCAATCTTAATTTTATACTCACTAACTGATTCTGAGTGCTCTTATGTTTATGACTTGAGTTTTTCAATTTCTTCAATCAACTCGGAATTCTCTTCTTTTTTGCTGCTGCATATAGAGTTTGGCGTCATGAATAACTTTTTTTGATTTCTTTGTTTTATCTCTCCAAACATCTATCTCTTCAAGAGAATCCTCTAACTCAGCTTTCATATCAACTCTTCCTTCAACTTCTTCTTCTTCATAAATTTCGGTTTCTTCATTTTTCTGAGTACTACTGACAACAATGACCAAAACATCTTCTCCATGATCTTTGTAGTTCTCTATCTCTTCAAGCTCCTCAACCTCAGACTCATCTGAACTGTCACATTTTTTTGAAAGGAGATTATTCTTCTTAAAGAAATTTATCTTGAACTAGTTCTTGCCTTTCACATAGGCTGAATACTTTTTCTTGTGAATATCAACTTCATCTTAATCATATTCTTGTAACTTCTTGGGGTACCTTGCCGTAATATTTCCAATCATTCCACAATGGAAGCATGCTAGTGGATGCTTCTCTTTAAACATTCCTTTTCCTCTTTGATGATGTGTGGAAAGGAATGAAATTACCTCATCTGTCTCTTATTCTTCCTGAGAATCTTCAATAGTGAGTTTCTTCATGGATTTGAATGCCACCTCTTTGGATTTCCCCTTTTCCATAGCCTCTTTATCATCACTCCTCATTTCATATGAAACCAAGGTACTGTGGAAATTGTCCAGTGTCAGCTCCTTCAGATCTTTATCTTCTTACACTAAAACTTTGGGATTGAACCAAGGTGGAAGTTTCCACAATATGCACTTTACGATCTTTATGTCTTCAATGACTTCACCAAGACCTCTCATATCTTCCACAAAAAATATTTACACTATCAAATAATGCATCAACAGACTCATTTGGGTTCATTCTATGATCCTCATACTTGTTCCACAATACTAGAAACTTTTCTTCTCTGGCCTTTGTATCTTCTTCATATATGTTCAAAAGTTTTTCCCACATGGAATGTGATGTTCTTCATGAAATCACCTTTGTATATATATCATTATATATGTAAACCCCTAAATCATTTACTCTCTTGGCATCATCATCCAATTCTCTTCACTCGGCTTCCAATAATGCACCACTATTAATATCGGCTTTTATACCATGCATTGTAGATGTAAACACATCCATTCCCAATGATAGGAAGTAGTGTAGCATCCGATTCAGCTAGAGATGAAAATTTTACCCGTCAAAGATTATAATACCTTTATGATTGGTGACCTCCATTTGAGAGAGAAACACAAATATCAACCTTTCCCTATGATACCAATTCTTAGGTCCACTAGGCTAGGTACCATGAGAGGGGGTTGAATCAGGGTATGAAAAACTAAAACAACAACTCCTTTTGATTTTGTTTTGTTTTTAGACAAAACTACCTTCTCCCACTCCTTCCCATTGAAGAGTATGAATGAATATTGAATCATTCATAGGACACATCAATTTTACTTAGTTCACCCTCACTGGGCTACATCCAAGGAGTATACACCAACAGTGTGCCGATGTATCAAATCCACTATAAGCGCACTGTAGCTTACATGTTTGAAGAGGAATCACTGACCCTCCTAGTTTACAACCACTCACAATTTGATATTTCACTAATCTCTCAACTAAAGTAAGCTCACTGCTTCTTCAGAAGATCCACTCACAGTTTATAGACCTATAAGTCTCTTCATTATCACTAATAAATGCATCCTCCAGTATATGTAGATTCTCTATTGAAGTCCAAATTTCATCCACTATTGAATACCCCTTTTCCACTGATCACTGGGAAACACCCTTTAGAAATACCTTCACAAAGTACCCTACTTCGTGAAACACCCAATTTCACGAAGCTCAAACATGTGTTTGCAAAGTCCCTGCCTCTTCATGAAGCACACACCTTCACAGAGCTCACTGCCATGTTGTACACACTACTTCACAGAGCTCAGAACTTCGTAAAGATCAAGCCTTCTCACATATTAGGCCATGGTAGAGATCAATACATCTCATAGAGACTTCCTTCATGATGTTCACTAAGACAACACAGAACACACCACTTTTACGGAGCTAGACTATCTGTTGTGAGGTTCCTATATTTCGTGAAGCACAATACCTCCGTGAACCTCCTTCGCGATTTGAGAGAAACGAATTTTTACTCATCTAATAAAGATGATAAATAATAGAATATTTAATCTTCTATATGTAAAAAATGTGGAAAATTACACTAGGTGAAATTCCAAAAAGGAACTTGAAGGTGTTTTATGTGTGAAAAATAGGGCATAAAGTAGCTAGTTTCCATAAAAAATGAATAGTATTACGGAAGAGAATAAATTACATCCTTCAAAACAATTTATTGTTCAATGTATCATGTTTTTTGAATGTGGGAACTATTATAGTAAATTCCCTAATACAAGGGGTAAATTCTATACTAATGAAGGACCTATTCTATGGAAATCAATAAACTATAAGGATTAAAGTGTTTATGTATTTTTATTTTAGAATTATGCTGTATAAATAGTATATGAATGAAATTCTGGATATAATATTCCTAAAACATCTCAGTATTGTTCCATAGTAGTTTTTCTTTTTATATTTGAAATATATGTTGAATGGTACTGATAACCTATAAAAGTGATTTATTGATAAGGAGATATAATGGAAAACAAATTATTAAGGGATTGATATCCCTTAATTTGTGTTTGTGTTTGGATTATCCTATAGACTGTTGCGATTATATGTATAAGTGTAATATTATTTTTAAAAGTATTTATACCACTTTTGGATATTTATGTGATGTAATTTTAGAATGATTAAGTATATCTTGGGAAACATATCAGAGGGTAAAATATTTTTATTTTTATTTTTATGGGTTTAAGGATATTTATGGAGATGTTTTATTGGGTTAAGTTATATATACCCTTATGGTTTAATGTAAATGATTGATTGAGAATATTTCTATTATGTTTTTTTGTGGTAAGATAATGGGTAAGATATTACCTTTGATGTTAAAAAATTCTTTAATGTTGAGGTTATTGTTGTTATTTGGGATATAGGATTATTTATTTAAGGAATGATCTATCGTAATCATTTTGATATTTTTTTGTATAATTTTGATGACTAATGTATTGAGGTTTATTTATTTTCAGTATTATCTTACTTTATACTAACCATTTTGGATTTAGTAATGATAGAAGGAATATCTTGTTATTCTTGGGTGGATTATGTGATCTGTTAGAAGCTTACTCTAGTGGTTCAGGGATTAAAAAATCATCTTGAGTACCCATCGTTCGGAGAAAAAATTGAGAATGAAGGGGAAATTTATTAAAGGGTTAAATTATAATTTTCAAGAATTTAAATTTCCTTATGTTTCTTGTCTATATGTTAAATTAATACCTTAACTATAGGAATAGAATCATGAAACCAAAAAGTTATCATATTATGAATTGATGATCTTTTCACCCAACACATATTTATAATTTTTTTTCTTTGAATTTCCCCTATCCATTTTCTCTATCACTCTATATTAGTTTTTGGGAATTATTATTTTTCATCCATGTCTATATTTTCACATACCACTAATGTTATCCTACATAAAAACCTAGATATTTGATGATTGTCTTACTTCAATTTATCTCTTTTCAAGTGGATGTTTTGTTAACCCTTTTTACAGTGTGGGTTTTCAATAGAGATATTTTAAATAGTCAAAAACATTCTTACCAAGATGAAATTAAAAGTTTGAGTAATAAATTTATTAAATGGTTAGTAATTTAATGCCCTTTGTTTTTAAAGGAGAGAATAATGTTCGATATCATATGGGATATGCAACATTAAACCCAAACAAACAGTGATTATTTAAATATGATTATTTTAACCTAGCCATTAAATTTTTGGAATCTAATAAGATTAAATACATCATGAAATATATATAAAAATTTACTACTCAACATAAATATATTCATAAATTCTTAGTAAATAATCACTCAATTTTTAGTAATGACATTTTATTCTTCAAAAATACATTTTCATCAAAAGTAATTTTTATTTAAAATTTTACAAAATAAATTATAATTAAATTAGATGAAATTTATAAAATTTATTTTATAAATTTAACAAAAAAATTTAAAACCATCACATCAAAAATAACTTAGGTTGAAATATAATGTTTTTCAAAAAATATTTATTTTTCATTGGATCCTGAAAACTATCGATTTTTTATGAAATTCTCATGTCATTTGATAAATTATTTAATTTAAAATTATGATTATTATTTAAATTTTATTTCAAATTAAAATAAGTATTATTTATTTAATATTAATCCAAATAATTATATTTAAAACATATTTATACTAGATTTTAGTATATGTCTAATTGTAGACATGAAAACACATTTCTCTGAAAACTTATTCAAAATAGATAATGTTTCTTGTTTTTAATTAATTAAAAATAACCCATGATGGAAAATGTTTTCAATTAAATTTATGGATAATATATTTATCATTGTGAATTTAAATTAAAATATTGAATATTAATAGTTCTATAGTTAATTTAAAATCATCTTTTCCTTGAAAAATACATTTTTCAGAAACATCTCTTTCCATCGCGCTTGTGGGTTTTATTTAAAATTAAATTATTCCACCTCAATGATTTTATTTTTATAAAATATATTAATTTTTTTTAATAATAATAATTAATGTTAGGTAATAAATTTAACTTAATTTTTTGATAATATAAATAGTAATTTTTGTAAATATTTATTACCGCGATAAAAGAAAAAAAGATTAGTTAAGGGTAAGAATAATTTAACAAGGACTAGAAACAAAGTAATGCAAATAGTTTGAACATTTTTATTTTCATTTTTATTTTCATTTCTATTTAAAAAGATATTCTAGATATAGCTAATACATTATTTAGTAATCAATGGGTCAGTATATCCACTGAAGGATGGTGTTCATTGATGCATAAGGGAATCAATAGAATGTTGTTCCCTTTATGGGGAGATCATTATCTCAGATTGATTCAAGTTATTTCCCATAACTCGAGTTAGTTGGTTCATCATTCTCATGAAAGTTTCCATTTCGGCTTCCATCAGAGGTTCGTCAGTGCATGGTCCATTGCGGTCACAATTTGAATGGTTACTCCAATTTCCTGCCATTTTCTAGTAGAATAGAACCTAAGTTAGAATCTTATTTCAATTAAAAATATTTTAACAATAAAGGATTTTATGTCGTAAAACTTCATGCGTAAACATAGTATTCTTTAAGAACAATTAAATTTCTCTATAAATCCTCCATAATGATTCATAAAAAGCTTCTGATTAACCAAACTTATCCCTTAGGAGTGTCAAAATAGGAGTTCATTGAATCCTTTTGTCGTGTACCCAGATACCCCAGGTCAAGCCCAAAACTTCTTGTCTAAGTTTTCACTCCTAGGTACATCTGTGCCAGAGCCACAACCACTTCTTCATATCCAGACCGAGATTTATTTATTCGGAAACCACTGACTTAATATTTTACCAAAATACCAGGAAGTTTTCAATTATTTAA
Organism: Viscum album; assembly: GCA_963277665.1. NCBI lineage: Eukaryota > Viridiplantae > Streptophyta > Magnoliopsida > Santalales > Viscaceae > Viscum > Viscum album. The sequence continues at coordinate 2,000,870,370 of OY728151.1, forward strand.
AATTTTATATGGGGTTCATCCTAATTTTCTCATACCCTAATTTCCACAAATAACTAAACTATCGATACTAACTATACCATCCTGCCATTTTATTATATAAAATTTCATTACATTTTACAAATATAGGATATTTAATTTCTAGTGTCTTGGAAATGATGAAAAAAATACATGAAAAAAATAAAAAATTATTCTAATAAACTTTTAAGGATTTATCATAATTTCATCCTATGTAGAATTACTGCATCTCAAAACCTGGAGACACACATCAATGGAAAGGGTGAGTAGAAGGCCCAGAAGGGAAAACAAGTGTAATAGTTTACATGGGATCTTGAGCGATATCAATAATAACATGAGGGATATCATGAAGGAATTATAAATAGGAATATCAATGAAATAAAAACATAAATACAAACTTGAAAATGTGGCTAAAACATTTAATTTAGTCATTCATGAACATATCTCTAAGGTCCATCCCCAAGGTGTCATAAAAATTTCCAAGGTTATTCACAAAGGTATCGTAAAACTTGTTATCTCTAGAGATTAAATTATTTACCAAATTCATTAGAGTACTATCAAGGCACACCATTAATATGTATTTTTTTTCATTTGATACACATAGATCACAATAATACATATCATAAATAACAAAAAGAGAATAAAAAAATGGGTTTCATGTCAAAATCGTGATGTGTTTTTAAAAAGTTATTAAAAACAATATCATTATATCATATATAACCCATGGAAAGGGAATGGGGGTTTTATGTATGTAAATTAAATAATAAAATATATCATTTTTTATTTCTTGATGAATACACCTATAAATGAAATAGGTTTTGGTATTCACATAAATAAAATAAAATATTTTCTTGAGAGAGATTTTGAGATGAAAATTCTGCAGCATAATGACTATATAACATGATTTCAAGGATAGTTTAAAAAAGGTTTTCAAATTGTTTTATTTATGTAAATTCTTGTAAAACAATTTTTTTAATGCTAGACCTAGGTCACTCTTGTAATTAGAACTTGTGTATATTATTTGGTGGTATCCAACTTTTATCTATTCGTAACACCCTAAATATTCATTTGGGGTAGTTGTAGACATTTTTTTTTAAAATATTCAGGTAATGGGAAGAGCATTATGTTACATGGTAGCTTCTCTTTACATCATTGTTCTAGTTTGGGGATGGTTTGGAGGTGACGATTGGTCATGAGAAGACTAGTTTGTCTACTTTTTTGGTACTTCTGGTTTATCTTATTTGGCTCAGTTGTATCTCCCTTTTTTCCACTTTTACTCTAATTTTATGTATTGTTGAACTTATATACGAGACTTGTTTTACTTCCTTTTTTTTACTTCACCCCATAATGGGTAGACTTAGGTGACTAGTTTGGTTATCCTGGGTTGGTCTGTTACAAAAGAGCAGTAGGAGAAGATCCCTTACCTTTAGTGGGTGCTTCTAAAAGTTTGTTAGGATCTTATTAATATCTTGGAAACACCTTAAGAGGGATATATAAATGGATAAGTAGAGTACTATCATGATATAGTGGTTTATAGTGAATATGGATGGAAGGTTGGGTGGTTTAATATTGAAAAATATTGGGAAATTATTTATTAAATTTTAATCTTAGGTTTTGGATACTATATGATAAAATAATCAAAATAAAAAAGAATCCCATGGTTTTACCATGTTTTCTAGAAAATTGGAGTGATATAAAATAATTTACAAGGAAAAGAACTGAATTTAAAAAAAATTATTCCATTGGTGATGTGAAAGCGAGTCATGTTTATAAATAGTTGATTTTAAAACCTTAAAATATAATATTTGTTTTGGGGGATTTATTAAGTGTTTTTAAAAGTAATCATATAAATTAAGAAATATTTAAATGGTAAACATAATTTTGATCATGGATACTCTTTATATTATTTATTACATCCCTTTTGGGATTTTATGATTTCATAATACATATCATATATTTATATTGTATTTAATTTTTAGCCACAATTTTGGGTATCTTAGAAAATTATGAAAAATTCACAACTAGATAATTTTGATGTGATAAATTAAAAAATAATATTTATTTAATAAAAAACTATAAAAATATGAGAATTTTTACTTTTAAATACAAAATCCCCATTTATTGAAAAATAATTGTTTTTTACAATAACAGTTTTCTTACCCTTATAAAAATTAAATTTTAAATAATAAAAATATAGTATCATTAATATATAATATATAATATATAATTATAATATTTTATTAATATATCATTTATTTTCAAAAATCATTTAATTAATAAAAAGGAGCATCTTAATTGATACTATATATTTCCCAAAAATACAATTTGTGTTTCATTATATCAAAATATAATTTTTATCAAACATACAATTTAATCATATATAGTAATAATGAATGATAAATATAACAATTAATTTATAAAAAAATATATAGATTCAATATATTAGTATCAAAATACATGTATGTTTACTACACTAATGAATTCCCTATGTGTAAGGTGTGTGATGGAGATATTTTCTTCAGGTGGTTTAGAAAACATGTTTTGGGATGTTATCTCGATGAGTTTGAAGTTCTTCCATAAATGGTTTCACCCCTGATTTAGCTATTGAGTCTCATTCTGGGCTTGTTCAAGGGGAAATCCCACTGATTTTATCTCCCTTAGAAGCTCTATTTAATGGGATTCATATGGTATTATCCTAATAATCAAGTCCATATCTTCCTTTTTCTATGATAATTTGATTTATCATAACCCTATATAAATTTATACTAATAATACGATCACTATATAATGACTATACTATCGTTGGTTATGATTCATAATGTTATTTTAAATCAGGCATGATATAACTTACAATTGTCCAATACAAAAAAATTAGTGCAAGTGTTTTCTTTAATTTCATTTATTAATAAGTACTTTACTCATTTTAAAAGGGAATTTAATTTATAAATGTTTGAGCCATTACATTATCCCCCCTTCAAAAATTTCACCCTCAAAATTTCATTCATACACTAAAACAGATGTGGGTAAATATTTTTCATTGCTTCTTTTCAGTTTCCAAGTTGATTCCTCAAACTTTTGGTTTCACCATAGCACTTTGACCAGGTGAGTTGTCTTGTTTTCTAGAACATTTCCTCTATAATCTATAATTTTCACTATTTTATCCTCATATGAAATATATTTCTCTAATGATACAACCACTGGATTTAGTAAATGTGAGGGGACTCGTATGTACTTACTCAGGAGAGAAACATAGACCACATAATGTACTCAATATAGGTTAGGTGGGTGTTCTAGATAATAGTTTACTGTTTCTATGGGATCAAGGATCTCAAAGGGTCTAATATATCTAGGAATAAGCTTTATATTCTTACCAAACCTCATGGTATTATTCCATGATTATATATGAAGGATCACTTCATCTCTGATTTCATACTCCAGGTCTCATCGATGATTGTTTTCATATATTTTTTATTGAAATTGTGTGTATTTCATATGATGATAAATGGTTTTAATATTTTAAACTATCTCTTGAATAAAATAAGTCCCATCAACATATTCTGTCCACCTTTATCCTAGAATGTTAGTGTCTGAAACATTTTTCCATATAGAGCTTCATAAGGTGCCCTTTGAATGTTGGAATGGAAACTATTATTATATGAAAACTACACTAGGGGAAGGTGTTGATCCCAACATATTTGTAAATCCATTTAACATAATATCAGAATATCCTCTAGAGTTTTAATAGTTATTTTAGACTAACCATCTATACGAGGGTGATAATCAGTATTGAAGCTTAGTTCTGTATCCAACACTCATGGAAGGCTTCTCCAAAATCTTGAGGTAAACCTCATATATTAATCATATATAATGGAGAGTGAAACTCTATGTGGTCTTACCAATTCACTTATGTATATCATATAGATTTTTTAAAGAGATAAATATTATTTTATAGAAATTAAATGTGCTAACTTTGAAAGATTATTGACCACCACCAAGATGTCATTTTTGAGTTTAGGTGTCCTGGAGAGTCATCTGATCAAATCTATGGTTATATTTTTCAATTTACTTAAAATTATGGTTAATGTTTACATAAATACCTTATATTTCTATCATTATTCCATTAATTTTTGGAATACCAAGCATTAAGATAAAAATTCTACAATATACCACTTCATATTCTCTAACCATAAGTTTTTCTTCAAATATCCATACATCTTATATCATAATTGTTGAATAAAAAGGAGGAGTTATGCATATAATATATAAATTCTTTCTTTGGATCTAGTTTTTATTAGACACATATCTAGGTTCCAAACCATATAACTCTATCTTTAGCAAAGTTGATCTCTGTAATATTCATTACCTTTTTTCTGCAGCACCTCATCATCTTTCTAGGCCTCATTGATCCTCTCACAAATGGATTATTGGGTGGTTATTTGAGAAATGTAAGATAAAGATCAATTTTTTAATTCCATAATCATGATTTTCATGTCCAATAATATAGGATAATTTTTATTCCTACACATGGATAGGGTTACATGATCTTTTTTTCTCAGAGCATCTTCCAATTTTTCCACCTTTATAAGATTGTATTGGATTTAAGAATCATAATCCTTGATCAGATCCAACCATCTTTGTTGATGCATATTAATATCATTTTGTGTACATATATACATAAGGATTTTTTTATCCGTATATATATATAAAACTTTTCTCTGTAGATAATATGTCACCAAATAATTGATGTGATGATCTCCATAGTTAATTATGGATCAAGATTTGGGTAGTTCTTCTTAAGGATATTTAATTGGAATGATAATAAGCTATCACATTTTCATCTTTAATGAGTAAAAAAACCATGAATTTATTTGACACATCCCTATATATCATAAATAATTCCAAATTAGTGGTTAATGGGAGCATGTTATTGGCCTCTTTAAAAACACTTTAAATTTCACTTTACATTCATTATCCTAGAAAAACTTGACTCCCTTTTGATTCGTCTTGGTTTTTGGGATTGATAATCATGAGAAGTTTCATATAAATTGATGAAAATACAGATATAATATATGGTTTCTAAGGATTTTGTTAATAGATATTTTTTTGGTTAATCCTTACATTTCTTTTTTTTGGAAATATCCACATATATCCCTTTACTTTTGATAACATTCCCTTGGAAAGTTTCTTTCTCTAGGTATAAGTTTGATTGAGAACTCAATAACTCAACTATGTGGAAGACTAGGAAATTAATTTGTAATCAAATCATAATATTCCCTCACAATGGGAATGTATTAAAGGATGATATTTCCTTAGTATAGATCATTTGATCTTGATATGATTACTAAAAAGGCAATAATATTCATTCTTGAGATGATGAATCCAAAAGAGATTCATCCTCTTACGTATACTTTTATTGAATCAGAGGTTTATTCATGATATATAAGGTTATTTCCTTCTTCTAGAAACATATATTTACTCTATAAATGTAAATTCATCCCATACCCACAATTGGACCAAATCCAACTAAAGGGAGTATCATAAAGCTCATTAATAAGTACATCCCAAAAACTAAGGATATGGGAGGATTTATATAATTTTGATGCAATAATTTCCCCATTTTCATTTTAAATGATAGATTCACTTCCATGTTTACATGTGGTGGTTAAATAGTTATACAAATCTTGTTTTATATAAAATAATGAGTAAAAACATAGTCATATAGGATATTCTTTGACCATGAGTAGATGATAAGCCAACCTCTCACTATTTGATTCTAATTCTAATCTTATACTTCATCAAAAATTGAATTAGGGATTAGAATATTAAAAATATTAAAAAAATAATATGGAAACTATGAACACTAATTGGATAAATCATAAACAACATATATTCCTTAACCTATGAATTTATAGGTTTCAATCTAAGTTATCCATGATCTATTTCATGACTAGATATTTTAACTGTTTTTTCCCTTAATTACTGTTCGTGAGGAGATGGTGAATTTAACAAAGCATATAACATAGAATTATCAAACTAGGTGTACATAAAGGACTCTTTTTCATGCACCATATTATGGTTAAGTCAAGCATGCACTTATTTAGGGATTATTACCCCTAGGTACAACTGTGTCAGAGCCATATCCACTTGTACTATTTATACAGGGATCCATTTTCTTAGAAATCACATACACTATACCACAATAATTTTGGGATGTTTTATATGTTTATCCTTATACATTAGGCTTTAAATAAGGTTTTCTAATCCTAATCCCCAAAAATAACTAAACTTCCCTCTAAGACCAACTAAAAAAACCATATCCATAACGCGTTTTGTTCCTTGATTTATTACATGAAGGTACACTCAAAACAACCTTAGAATATTTTGAGGAATATTATATTTTTGTAATTAAGTATATAACATAAAGATTGAACCATAATTACAATGACATAAAATAAAGCTCCATAACATTCCCTTAGTTTTTCATGATCCTATAAAACATCATTGGATATTCTAGAGACTTACGTAGGAAATGGTTGATCTATAATTCCCATTAAGGGAATAATAAAAGAATAACTTGATGAAAGAAATAAATGTGACTCGATAGGAATATAAATAAAACAAAAAAATGTTTGATAACCATAAATTTGAACATCAAAGTAAGATATACAATGATATCATGAAGGAAACATAGGATTGTGGAAATAACAAAATAAGATGACATAAGCATAAGTAAATGATAATTACCAAGAAAACATCACATAGTTGATAGAGTCCCATAATGGATTATGTTCAATCCATAATAAAATAAATAATGTCTCATTACACAATAACATTACATAATGCATTAGAGGTTTATATAATTCTAGGGCCATTTTCACATTCATAACATGTATATGCATAGGTGTTCCACATATATCATTAAACATAAGGATGTACTTCATCAATTTTAATCCAAATATTAGGGATTTTGGATTAAATAAAAATAATTACCCAATTAATTATGTATATTTACCATTAGGTGAATAACCTTGAGTAGAAATGGGTATGGGTATTTAATATAAATTTTTTTTGAATGGAAAATCATAATATAATTTTGGCAGCATAACAGGGGCACATAAAAATTCATGGAAGGTATTAATTATAGTGAAAGTAGACTCTTATAACATTTAAATCATAAGTACTATTATAGGGATTTTTAATAACATATCCCTAGAGGAAAAAATGTAAATAAAGAGGCATTATATAAAGAAGGTTCTTGAATAAAGAGTCTAACAAGAAGATCCCTTACATTGAGACAATGATTATAAAATCTTGGGATGAGCTTCTTAAGATCTTGATAACACCATAAGAATAATATAGATAGGTATAAGTGGATTAGTTTCATTATAAAAGGATTTATTGTTAAGAGTAATGGGATGTTGGGTGGGTTTATATAGAAAAATAGAGGGAAATAATGTTTTAAATTCTAAACTATGGTTTTGGAATATAAATGATAAAATAATAAAAAAATATTCCAACAGTTTTCCACTATAGTTTATACAAAATTGGTTTGGTTTTAAATAATTTAAAATTATAAGACTACAAATAAAAAAAATATTTTTGGTGATATGTAAGTGGGTTATGCTTATAAAAATTTGATTTAAAAACCATTAAATAAAAATATAGGTTTTTTAGGGTTCATTTAGGGTTTATAAAATTTACCAAATAACTTAAAAACAAATATTTTAAAGGGGAAACATAATTTTGTTCATGGATAATCATTATAAAATTTATTATATAGTTTTGTTTGGTTTTTATGATTTCATAATACATATAATATGTTCTACTGAAATTAGTGTTTACAAAACGATTCGACTATATAAGGAAATTATGAAACAATTAACCATTAAATAATTTTGAAATTTTTATTTAAAAAATAATATTTATTTTATCAAAATAATTCTCCAAAAATTATAATTTACAATTTTAAATAAAAAATCCCTATTTATTGAAAATAATGGTTCTTTGACAATAATAGTTTTTTGACCCTATTAAAAATTATATTTGTCTTGCTAAAATTATGTTATAATTTATATTTAATATATATTATTTTATTAAAATATAATTTTTTTCAAAAAATATTGAATTCATAAAAATGAGTCTTTATTGAAAATATATATTTCCCAAAAATACAATTTGTATTTCATCTGATCAAAATATATTTTTTATCAAAATTATTATTTAATTAGTATAAAGTAATAATAAAAGATAAATATAATAATTAATTTATAAAAATATATATAAATTCATACTATTAGGTTCTAGATATATAACCCTTTATTACACTAGGTAATTCTCTAAGAGTAACATGTGCGATAGTGAGATTTTAATGGAGTGGTTTGGAAAACATTGTTTGGGTCATGATATTGATAAACTTTAAATTTTACCATAAATTGTTTCTCTCATTATTTATTTATTGAATATTTTCTTGGAATTAGTCAAGGGTGAATCCCATTGATGCCATCACCCTCTAAATCTCTAGTAAATGTGATTTATAGGGTATGATTCTACTATTTGTGGTCAATGCTTCTTTTTATGCATTAATTTGATTTATCATAACCCTATATATATACACCAATAATATGAAAAATATATAATAGCTATACTATCAATGATTATGATTCTTAATGGACTTTTAAATATTATAGGATATATCTTATAACGGTCCAAAATAACCAAACTATTGCATGTGTTTTCTATAATTTCATTTCTTAATAAGTAATTTACTCATTTAAAAATGGAAATTACTTTAAAAAATTTAGGTCATTGAAAAAGAGATAAAAATAAATAAGTAAAAATATTAATATAATATAGTAAAGGATAAAAAATAATAATTAAATAAAAAATCCCTAAATGAAATAATATCCCATCCTCGATACTTGGTTAGGGTTGAATGCTTTAAATTTTTTGTGCAATGGTTGAATTCTTGATTTTGGGCCCAAAAAGTGGAATGATGCATATGAAAATATTTTTTTAAAGAATGTAACAATGTAATATTATTAATTGGTTTTTCTAAAAATAAATTTAAAATTATTATTTTAAAATATTATATTATTGAAAAACATGAAGCAAAACAATGATAAGAATATATATAAGGCACTAAAAATATGGCCCAAAGAGAGATAAATAATAAAAAATAAGTAAAAGAGAAAAATCATAAGACTCTATGGAAGTATCCCCCTTATCCATAAAATTGTCATCTTCAAATTTGGTATCTTGGATATTTAATGAAACATACACTGCCTCTATATTGCTTAAAAATTCTAAAAAAGTATCCATTGAGATATCCAGCAATAGCTCAGTAGTCTTATTAACCAATGAAATATCAATGGGTGACAAGACTATATGTAGTATCTATATATAGGGTGAGGAATAGCTCTTTATTATGGATGGTAAAATTATTACACCATATCCCATGATAGGAATAGAAGTATAAGATTCTACCATAGTGGTCTAAATGTTATCATTAATTGAAATTGTATTAGTAATTGGGTCGATTGTGACTTCAATGGGATCAGTAGAAGGTGGGTTCTACTCAGAATCATGTTTTTCATATATCTTCTAGATCGAGAATAAGACTATATGGTGGGAATCTAAATCTATAAGTGGAATCTCATTTTGATTCATAGTGGTCAATCACTATCCCTTTTTATGGTATTCTAGCTCAAATTAATGATGATACATTAGATTTGTAAGATATCATGTGATCTCATAGGGTATAATCTGGAAGGGATTATTACCTCTTCTATAAGTTCACCCATGAATGGGTGAAGTAATATAGAATCAAGAATTATATAGATTATCATGCTCATGTTGACTAGTAGGAATGGTAAGATATGGTTCATCTTAGGATGGATATTGTGGATGAGATGTTAGCGGTTTCATGGAATGTGGTTTTACCAGTAGTATGAAGAATGGAAACCTTGGGAATTTTAATAATTGTATATTTTTTCCAATGATATATTATATATAATCAACAAAATACTTATTCCGAGAATACTAAGAAATATACGGTGATGATGCCAAATTTTTTACAGTGGTTTTCGATCCTTATTGTGTAATTATTGATTTGAATGAAGAGGTTTCTCAGGAGTAGACCTCATTGGCATCATCATCATTTATAAAATAACCATACTCCTCTATCCATTACATCTCTTAATATTATTCAAATATTTTTTAATTAATGGAGATCTATATGATACAACAACCCCAATAATGATAGGTTTAATGATGAGTCAAAAACATCTGGATACATTTATAGGTTTATAATAAAATCGCCACCCATGATAGTGCTTTAAGGATTTTTCCAATGGACCACAAAATAAATATAGGATTTTCATTCCATGTTTATGGTCTTCCCAAATATATAATAATTTAGATTATGTGAACATCTAAGTAGCTCATGATTCTCTATAACACCCATTTAGACAACAATTCATGAGTGATGGAAAAATAATGAATCCTCAAGAGGGAACTATTTAGTTCAATGATCTTTTTCTTTAAGGGACAATACTTACTCTATAGGCAACCATGAATGGCTACCCATCAATTATGGGCCATATTTATATTATATTAAAAAAAGGGTTCAACATACTCTAAGGTCTCCATGAATATCTGGTTATAAATAACCAAGTTGACACTAAAGTATACCAATATATAACACTAACATTTCTAGCCTAAAAAACATTACATGATCCTGATTTTTCTCTATAGTGGAAAACAAATTCAAAAATCAGATCCATTTGATAATTATCTCTAATATAAATATTTTAATTCATATTTATGTCTCTAATGTACTTTAAAACTGGATTAGGAATATACATCTCATCCTTGATGCACAAGTCATGTGTCTTTTTAGTATGAATAACACTTATCTATAGATTTCTTATCCTATCCATTTATTTATGATCATAAAACTGGAGGAATCAATGAAGGTTTTTCTGGGTGTAATCCTAACTCAAATATTATTTTGGGGATGGTTTATCAAAATGGATCAATATTGATATCATTGATAAAGAAAAATATGGTGTATGTGAGCAGATTGGGGAATGATCAGGTGATGGTTCAAGGGGCTTAGTTTTCTAATTCATTATTTGTAATGTATATTATCATCTTTCACCATTGTGTTAGTATATGTTAACATTATATTTTCATTTTATGGTCTTTTTTGGGGTTTTTTAGAATTAATGTAGGGTAATGAAAAAGTTAATAAGGGGTTTTTAAATGGTTTTAATAAATGTTTTCAAACATGTATATTAGTTTTAACAGGGATGAGGTTAGTTGGGGAAATTGACATGAAATGGGGTAATGGAAAGGTCAGTTGGGTATGGGGGTGGTACAAAATTAATATATAAAATGATTTAAAAGAGTCACCATTCACTTAGAAAATTATTGGTTCTTTATTTATTCAATAGGATGATCAATTAAGATAGCTTCAGTAGAGTGGATATCAAACGGTTATTGTGTAGTTAGGGTTTAAAGCCAAAATATTTATAAGGATCCAACGTATTATGTAGTATCCCATTTCTTAAAAACATGGCAATTTATTTCAAACCCTGTAGAATTCTATAGAATGAGACCTTATTTATATATGTTCCATAGAAATATCCACTGTGGTCTATCCATATAGGTTTTAGAATAGGTAATATGTCACTGGGTGAGCTCATAGTGTCAATACTACCCTATGAAACTTATGATTTTCATTTTTCTACACACATGACACATTACAACTTGTCTTATTACTATCACGTCATGACCTAAGATGTTCAATCCAAAATTAATTTCTTGGGTTTGGATTTTGGTGTGGTTCACACCCTATAAAACATATATTTCCATTATTTTGGACATGTGCCTTTATTGAATAATCATATGTACATTTACACCATTACAATTATTAGAAAACTATGTATCAGAGTATGTGGTTTATGGATATACCATGATCTATTTTCATTGATAAAAATTCCTTTAATCCTTATGTTGTACCTTTTTAGATTCAGTAGTGTAGTATAGGAGACAACCCTAGAATCTCTTATATTCTAAAATTACCAAATTAACCAAAATGAAATGATTAATATAAATGGGATTCATAGCCATTTTCCATCCATATAGTACGCAATTTAATGTTAAGGGATAGAAATAAATTTTCATTATAAATCAAATATAATCGATAAAACTAATCACTCTTGAATGCTTTCCATATCAAGATTTCATCATTTTCCATTCACCTTGAATGATAGTTCATTCTCTCAGTTGATCTCAATTGCACAATGTTGAATTTTTTTGATTACAATGAATTGTTATGAAAAGGTTACTTTATTTTACATGGAAATAAACAAAAAATAAGTTAAATAAAAGTTTATTATCTATAATTTTATATTTTTATAGACTGATGCATCGGTCATGCCACATTTTAGTATTTTATTTATTGATATTGGAACTCTCATAGGCATGTATTTGAATTATTTCTAACTCATTAAGCTAGAGAAACCTATTATTCTTAACTTGTTAAAAATCTATGTGTACATTCTTTAAAACCCAATTTTAGTATTTCTCGATCTCTATTGCTGAATATCATGGATTACCATAGATTCACATGAATGGATTCATACCAATTAGTGTATTAAAATTTCTGGAGAACGCCCATAAATCATCATCTAGTTTCTTACTTCCATCTCTCTATATAGATCTCATTATTTTCATTATACATTTATTCATATCAATGTTAGATAATTCTACTTGTGTAATAGTTTTTAGGTAATAATGTGTGATGGTTTGGAATCAAAATATTATTTTTTTGTACATTACCATAAATAATTTAATCATTACTTACGTCTCTTAATAACTAATTATAAATAGAATAATTATAAACTAAGAAATTATATTTTCCCTCAAGATCTTTATCACCACATTATCTATGTTTCATGAAGTTACCCCAATTTCTATGCATTTTTAAATATTATATACAAAAAATATTATATATATTCTTCCATAATATCCTATTAAAGGTCCTATGAAAATGATTCCGCACACATCAAATACTTTGAATTTTAGAATTTTGTGTTGTGGAATCTCTATCTTCCTTATGATATTTCTTTTTATTTTTCATTGATCATATAATTGTATAAAATCCCATGTGTCCTTCCAGAGAGATAGAATAAAGATTTATATTGGAGTATTTTTCCAACGAGCCCGTACTCGAGTGGTAAGGGCTCCTGCTTGGCATCCAAGAGACCCAGGTTCAAAACCGGGTGGAGGAAAATTTCCAGGGGTACTGTAGCAGTACTTTAGTAGGCATTATAGTAGGAACTGTAGCAGTACTGTAGCAGGAACTATTTTGTACTGTAGCAACTGGACTATTCACCCGATTTGGGCTTTTGGGCCACCGGTTTGGGCCTACGGGTCTCAAGGCCTTCGGGCCATCAAAGGACTTCGGGCCACATGGCCTTCGGGCCATTGCAGACCATGAAGTAGCCTAGTTCACACAGAGCAGACCCCATATGAGGATCAAAGCACCAATAGAAGTCACAAGAAGCAGAGCTAACATGATTGGAAGAATGAGAGGGTATTGTAATCACCATCGGGACCAGGCACCGTGCAGCTTTGTACGGGGAAATGCTAGCCGATCAACAATACAGGTGGGGAGCTAAAAGGCAATCAATGATGTAGAAGATGGGGAGGGGCAGTTCTAGTGGGATGGGCCTACGAGTCATGTATTGGGCATGGTATGCCACTAGGCCTTTGGGTCATGTCTTACAGGTCATGTCGGGCCTTGTGCCTTGGGCCTACAGGTCATGTACGAGTTCTCCTTAAACCCTGAATAGGGGGATTATCTATAATAAAATAAAAAGAAGGCCTTCAGGCCATTCGGGGGATATTGAAGTATTTTGACCACTATTTGATTCTATCCATGATATTGAAATCTTACAAAATTCTCTTCACCTCAGATTCTGGTATGTATCATTCAATTAATCCTTTTACTCATATTTTTAATAACAGACTACTCTCCCAAAAATATTGTGCAACGTTATATACAAACCATTTCCATTGATGACATGTAAATTGTGGATAGAGTGTCTCATGTTTCAAATAGTTTAAAATATCAGCACAACATGGATGATCTTGTAAGTTAGAATCGAATAGATTCTCATTAGTGAACTTGTCATTGATATCAATTTTATCCTCTTCTTCAAAATTATTTGGTTATAACCATGAAAAATCATATTACACTAAGTTATATAAGACCATTTACATTTGATCATTATATCAATTTCTCAGAGTAAAATTACCCACCCTATTAGTTGTGGTATGACATACATTTTATTCAAATAACTACCTCAAAGTAGCATGGCCAGTGTATAAAATTACCCTAAAGAGTACCAAATATGGTATAAACTTATCCAATGTAAATAAAAAAATTATAATTTCACTATAAATGGTAATTTAATTGATTTATAATTTTTTTAGTGTATCTTGTACAATATATAGGTTTGAAAATATGGTCAACTCACTATCTCATAGCAACTCCTATAATTAAATCACTTACATCTAAAAAGATTTCAAAAGTGTTATTATAGTTCAGGGAGATATTTATTAGGTAGAAAAAATAATTTTCTCTAGATTCACGGGTTCATTACACATCTATAATGATATATGGAAATTTAAAAAAGATCAATATGGAAGAGTAAAAGTTTTATTTTCTCAATAAACCAATTCCTTTTGTGTTTTATTATAACAAAAATATCCATTTATAAAATAATAAAACCATGGACATCTATCCTCTAAATAATTTAACCCATATATGGAAGTTGAAAGTGTTCCTTTATTATTTTTAAATTTGGCTTCCAGTAATGCATACATACTCTGCATCCCATGAAAATTAATTTAGGAATGATATTTTTGTATACATTATTGATGAAAAATTTTCATTCCTTCTTTGGAAGGACATTAAATGGACTCACTCATTGACTATTTGAATTTGAGAAGACAATTATCATGTAATGGATTTTACAAACATCATTTTTGATCTCCTCATTCATTAGAGATATAAGTCTCTTTTTTAGTTGATAAAATACCTTTATTATATCATATAGAAATAAATTGTGTGTCCAAATAGCAGGCTTTATTTCCTTTGATGTTCACAATTATCTAATGAATTACTTGATTTATCTTATTTAACACGTGAAATAATCATTCCTCTAATTTAATCTGAATTAATGGTACCTATTAAGGTATCATTACCACTCTAAAATGATTACCTTAATTCACTATGAAATGACATTATCTAAACATTTTGTGGATTAGTGATTTAATGGAATAAGTTTGGGTAGGAATTCCTTGATAAATTATCAATACACTATATTTCTTATATTTTTATACATATTTAGAATTAATTTCTTCTTTATTTTTGTCTGCCAAATAAATACATATTTGCATTATGTTAACTTTTTCTTTTGGATATAATCACATTATGGATTGGTGTTCTTAAAAAGAGACGATCAAATTGTAGTTATTTTAATTATATTCCATGTTTTATAGATTTTATTGTATATAATGTGACTTTTTAATCACTTAATCATAACATAATTATTCCTTAGTTGACATATATCTATTTTTTTAAATTACTAAGAAGGGTCTCATGAGAATGATGGGAAAATCCACATCTTCTTCCATGTTGAGGATCAATAATTTAACAAATAATATATTTTTTTACACCCTGAGAAGAATATTGTGGGATTTTTCCAGAACCTCCTAATTTTAATGATTTAAAATCAATTTTTTATAATTTTATTTATGAATATCATGTTTTATTTTAATAAATTAGTTTTTGGCCAAACCTAAACAAATGGATAATTCTGGAATAAATCATGACAAACTATCACATGTGTAATGTGCTTAGAATGTAGATGATTTGAACTAACCATGAAGTTCTAGTTACCATCCGGAACCTGCCATACATTATACTTCAACTGATTTCATGTATTCACTACCAACCATGTGTCATATGGACAAATTTTATCAAAGTCATGAACTAACCACACATTGATGTTGAGCTTTCCCCACATGGAGAATCACCTTACCACATGTACAATCAACCAACCATGAAACAAAGACTTTCCTAACATGAGTAAAAATGATCTAACCATGTGAATTAGTTAACTGACCACATAAAAGAAACAACCTATTACTTCAAGAAATGATGTTACCACACCATGGTATATAAAATTTTCATTAAAGAATATAATAACTATGTCGGGTTTTTTAGTAACTTAACGAAGAGGAATTAATTCCAGATAATCAATTGAAATAACTACATGAAGGAATGAAACAACTGAGATAAGTTTCCATGCCAACTAACCATTCCAACCGACCATGTCATGTTGTTGTGCCAACTAACCATACTTTAAGAAAATATATATTGTCATTCCTAACATAGTAGTGATGCATTTTAAATCTTAAAAGGAAATTTTCTTGATAATTAATTGATTTATTGGTGTATTTAAGAATATATTTATTGTTATCTAGTAGATACTTCTGATGAATATATTTTTAAGAAAAAAACTATTGTTTGAAATGTGTAGTAAAAAAATTATCCTACAGAGAATAATAGAAAATCCTAATAGTGAAACTTTTCCATAAAGAAGAAAAATTTAAAAATATCCATGATACATTATTTTCCAAACCTTCTATGAAATTTGTCCAAGATCCTTCTATATGAAAATTAAAATGACTCTTGTACATCTGAATCTATTTGGATTGAGCCACAAAAACATTCCTTATCTCCAAACTCTTACTCTTTCTATTATTGATTTACATTCAAGATGTGTTTTTTATTACACTATTTACAAGTTTAAAACTGTCTCCTAAGATAAAATTTAGAGAACAGGGTACTCTATTAAATATTTTCATTTTTATTCCCATGAAAAATTTTAGAATACATCATGTGTGACTTATATTGGTTTGTTTATCCCATTTATAACTATAGAAGGGGCTCTATGCCTGATTTTCCTCGTGTGAATTTTTTTATAAAACCCAATCTAGGTTTTGGTTCAGTTTAATTAATAATATACTCCCTAGAAATAGGCGATTTTCAAGTGGAGGGTATTATGTATCGTGTTGATACTAAACCCATTTTTTAAACTCTACTATGATTTATCTATTTTTTTCAATTATATTCAAATAAAATTAGTTTCTATTTGTATTTTATTAAAAACAATTACACAAACAGTTAACTTAAAATTAGTTTTTTATATATTAGTTTCATACAAGTAGATTAGTTTCAAAAAGATAAAGTATTTTCAATGGATCTGTGATTGACCTTTTGAAAACCATTTCAAAAGGCCAAATTATAAATTTCTATTTTTTTCAGTTGGGAATTGTTATTAAATTTGGGGATTTAAGTTTTTAATTTTTTTGTAAAAAATAATTTTTATTGGAAACCCAATTCAACTCCAACCATTGAGTTTTCTAGTGGGTCCAACATTTGGTATCAGATCAACTTCAAAAATATATTTTTACTTCGATCTAGTTTTATATAAATTTATTAAGTTTCTATTTGATTTAAATTTAATTATATATGGATAATCATAGATAAGAAGTAATTTATACTAAATGGACACATTATTTTAATAAAAAAATTATTATCAATGGATAATTAAGATGAAAATTCATTTATAAAGTATGTGCTTTGATATCTAAACTGTTATTGAGGGTAAATATGAAAAACCTCAAACTGATGGAGCTAAATGGAGTGATGCTACTATGGTAGTACATGATTCTAACTATAATTCTATGAATTCTTTTTTATTATGAATTATGAGAATATGAATTTAAAAGAATATATTCCTATGATACTTCTTTTGAGATAAGGGGCATGTAGGTTGTTTCTCATAAAGTAACTTAAAATGTTAAATAAATGTGATTGAAAAATTATACTATTAAATATGATACTTTTAATATGAATCCAAATGAATCTATCACTGACATGTATCTTAGGATATATGACATTTTTAGTAATATGAATTCACTAGGTAAATATATTTCTGAAATGGATTATTTCACGGGACTTCTCATATTTTTACCATACATATAGAGAGGAATATATGTGTCCATTAAATAATCTTGTGACATTAATACACAACCAATAAAATAACTTATTGTAAAGCTCACAATGTGTGAAGAAAAAAATACAAGTCAACAAATAAGAATGTGGATGCACCCAAAAAGAAGTCAATAAGCTTTACAAATTATTGATCAAATATAAAAGATAAAATCAATGATGAAAGTTCAAGTGATGAGGAATAAACTTAATAGAGTGATGAATAAATGGGTCATCTAGCCAATCATTTCAAAAAATTCTAAAATAAGCTGATGTTCTTCAAAAAAATACAATTATTTTTATAAAGTATGACAGTTCAAGGAATTGAAGAAATAAATGTATAATGACTGATTCTACCAATTAAGTGACCTGCTAAAAGTGTAAAATAAAAGGACAGATCAAAAAAGACATCACCAAGCTCAAATATAAGAATAATTATGAGAAAAAAGAAAAAATGTGTACAAAGGATATGAAAAAAATTAGAGTTACTATGAGGATAGATCATGTGATTTAGACTTGAGGAGAGAAGAGTTATGTGATAAAGCTAATATGTGTTTTATGAAAAACACCTCAGAGGCACTAATTGTTTTTCCTGAATCTCCTTTTCACATTTCAAACCATTCTGAAAAAGATAATGATGTTCAATATAAGTCTATGATGAATTATTTGAATATTGTAACATTATATAAGACACATTTAATTAATTAAAATTAAAATTTAAAACTTTTAAAAATAGCATTCAAAGTATTCTCACTTTAAAACCGATCATACATTTTAAATGGATAAAAATTATCAACTTTTAAAAGAAGGAAATGAGATAAATTATCAAATTATAATCTAAATATTTATTTGGAGAGATTCACAAGTGGATGAAAAAAACTAACCCAGATTCTTGGTAAATAAACAATACCTACTGAAATTGGATGTAAATCCAAACAGAGGAAAATATATAAGAATAGAATCATTCAAAGTACCAGTTCTACTAGTTTTGTCAAAATTATTATATACTAGACCAAATAATGCTTTTATTTATACAATTATTATGCGTTCTTATAAGAAACTAGTAAAACAATTATGTATTCCTAAATCATTTATTACTAACATATTTGGACCGAAGAAAATATGGTTACCAAAATCATTTCTGGTTTGAATCACTTTTCAAGGAATCCTTCATGAAATGTTACAATAAGAAATTATGTTACATATATAGTGGATGTTTTAAAAATATGACTGGGGAATATTCAATCTTTAAGAACCTAATTAAATTGGATGGTGGACATGTCACTTTTGGTGAAAATGCCAAAGGAAAAATCATAGGTCTCATCAAAATTTGTAACTCTACTATAGTTTTAATTTCTAATGTTTTATATGATGATGGGTTAATATATAATCTGATTATTATTTGACAATTTCGTGATAATGGTTATAATTTCTTGTTTGAAGAAAATTCTTTCAATTTTTTTGATGCAAATCACGATTTAGTTTTTACTGCCATGATAAATGATTATGTTTATGTAGTAGATTTACATTCTTTGTTTTATCATAATGTTTCATGTTTGAGTTCTTTTCATAATGAATATTGTATTTGTAATAGGAGACTATTCTATTTCAATATACACACTCTTATGAATATTACTAGTAATGTTTTGGTCAAGGATCTACCCAAACTAGAATTGACAATAGAAAAAGTCTGTAATCCATCTTAAAATACAAAGCAGAACCAAATATCTTTAAAACTAAATAAAGAAGTATCAATTTCCCAACATTTAGAGTTAGTTCACATGGATATGTTTGGACCTTCTATAGTTTCTTGTTTGGTAGGAAAACATGATGCCTATATTACAGTGGATGACTATTCAATGTATACATAAGAGTTTTATCTTGCTCATAAGAGTGAATATCTCTCTTATTTTTCTAAACATATAAGATCTACAAAAAATATTAGTAAACTTATAATAAAGAACTTAAGAAGTGATCATGTCTATTAGTTTGAACACCAAGAGTTTCAATAATTATTATCATAAAATGGATATAATCATAAATTTTATTCTCCTAGAATCCCATAGTATAATGGTGTAGTGTAGAGAAGAAATATAAACCTCTAAAAAATTTTATGTACCATGCTCAATGAGTATGATTTAATTATTTATTTTTTGGTAGAATAAGTAAATAAATTTTTTTATAAAATTATAGAATTTTAATTATACTGATTCTAAAGAATACACCTTATGAATTATATAATGGTAGAAAATAAATAGTTAATTACTTTATATTTTTTGTGTGTAATGTCTTTATATTAAACAAAAAGGATAATTCAGACATGTTTTCTTCCAAAAGTGATGAAGGAATTTTAATTGGATATTAAAAAACTTGTAAATAATATAGGGTATTTAATAAAAGGAATATGATTGTGGAAGAATTTTTACATGTCATGTTTCATGAGATAGATCCAAATGAGCATCATACCCATTTAGAAGAATTAGAGAATGATATTTCCAATCTAGAAATCAATTCTTCTAGACCTCTTGTAAAGAAATATCATAGTTCTAAATAACATCTTGAGACCAAACTTGTTGATAAAAATGGGATTTCAAACACTTCTATTTGTAAATCTATTAGCACTCATGGATATCAACCATTAGATATAGTTTTTAGAGACCAAGATAAAGTAAATCAGACTAGAAATTCTCTTAGAAACCAAGTTAGACATCAAGTTTTCAAGTCAAATCTTGAGCATAAGAACATTAATGAATTAATTGATGATGAATTATGGTTAATGGATATGAAAGAAGAGTTAAATCAGTTTCAGAGAAATAATTTCTAGGAAAAAGTAAAGACCCAAAGACTACCAAACTATTATCACTAAATGAGTGTTTAGAAACAAAGTTTATGAGTCATGTATTATAATTAGAAACAAATCTTGATTGGTTTCATAGAGATATATTCAAGAATAGGGTATTGAATATGAGGAAACATTTTCACCAGTAGTTATATATAAAACCATCATAATGTTACTCTCCTATACAACACTTTTAGAGTTCAAACTATATTAAATTGATGTTAATAGTGAATTTTTAAATTGTTATATTGTTGATGATATTTTTTTGAACAACCCCTATATTTGAAAATCGTCAGTTTCTAAATCATTTTCTTAAATTAAAAAAATCTTTATATAAATTAAAATATGGATTATAATGCTTGGTATAATTGGCTCATCTCATTTTTTATTTGTAAAGATTTTACCAAAGGAATAGATTAACATAATTTATTTATTAAAACAATTTCAAGATATTTATTAGTTAAAAAATAAATATTGATGATATTATTTTTTGATATTAAAGAAATTATTTTTTACTATGTTTTCAAAAATGATGAAAAATAAATTTGAAATGAGTTTAATTGGTAAACATAAATTATTTCTTGGTTTTCAGAATTTTCAAAATAAAGGAGTTATTTGAAATAAAATCATGTGCACTAAATAGAGTTTAAAATGTTTTGTGATGAATATTACTAAAGGTAGTGATAGTCCAATGAGTATAAGCTGTGAAAAATATCTTGATGAAATTGGGAAATCAATTAACCAATTCACTTATAGAGGTCTAATTGGAATCTTACTAAAGTTAATTAATATCTGACCTGATAGAATTTTTAATTTCTGTATGTGTGATCCTTTTCCAGAAAATCAAAAAGAGTCACATTTAATTTCTTTGAAAATAATTTTCAATTACTTAAAAAATACAACCAACATAGGATTGTTTTATTCAAGAGGACAATAATTTGATTTAATTAGTTATTTAGATACTAATTTTTGAGGTTAAAACTTAGATAGAAAAATAACTTATCAAATATGTCGCTTTTTAGGAAAGTATCTATTTTCATGGTGTAGTATGAAATAGAACATAGTTTCATTATTCACTGTTGAACCCGAGTATTTATCTATATGTATTTGTTATAAATAGATTCTATGGAGTAAACACACATTACTAGACTGTGGATATCAATTCTGAATGGTCCTTATAAATTAGGATAATACAGTTGAAATTAATATTTCTAAGAATCCTATGTCACATTTTAGAAAAAACACATTGATATAAGACATCACTTTTTGAGATATTATTTTCAAAAAAGTGATATAATTATTGAATTCATTGGAATTGAACATCAGTATACTGATATATTTATAAATCCCTTGAATTTTGAGAGAATAAATTATATCAGACATGAATTGGGCATGGAATATTATGTCTAATTATTTCAATTTTATTTGAGCCTAATTTGTAATTCAATTTCAATTCTAAATTGTTTAACATTTGTTTTCTATGATTTTCTAGAAGTAACTCTATAATTGGTTCACAAGGTCGATATTATTAACTTGAATATTTTCTCACATGGTTAATACATACCATTAAACATTTTATTCATTGAATTAACATAACTATCATGAGATTGCAGTCAACATGTATACCATGCTCTTGTTTTCATGGATCCTTGTTTTTTATTCCAACCATGTCTATTTCCATACATATATTATTTCATGAAAATATTTTTATTGTATGTCACATAAGTATTTTATTATTTCACTCTATAAATGATTAAACTTGATTTATATTCTTAATATGAATACACATATATCATTTCCCAAAAATATCCTTATTTATTATGAGTCATATCCTTCAATTGAAATCTTTTTTTTTTGGAATTCAATATCTCTATCTTCATCCTGAACCATCCAATTTTTGAATCGCTCTACTAAAATTGAATATTTTGATCTAAAAATGTTGAATATGAAGTGTTTCTTGGAAACATCATTTCTTGTTCAGTATCATTCATTTTAGAAGTTGAATAAATTGAAAGACAACTTGATTGTGGAAGTGAAGCTGAAGAATCATCACTTGGTTGGTCATATTGTTTATATAGAAAAGGAAGTTGACCCACAGTTGTTGCAATCTATGAAATAACTAGTTTGGGAAGATATTCTGTACTAGGGTTTCAATAGTTGGTTTAAATATAATGGTATGTTATTCTATCCAAATATTGTAAAGGAATTTTAAACACATAGATAATTTTTTCCTGGAATGAAAATGGATTTTCTTAAGACAACGTTTAGTCATGATGTTCTAGAGTTCTCCTAGAATATATCAGCAATGTTCATAGGTGTTCCACAAAAAGGATAATATGAGGACTACTAGAGATCATATCCAATTAATCATAGTTTATTTGAGTTTCAAAGTAATTTAGAATCAAAAAAATGGAAATATAACTCTCCGAAGACCATTGTCTATTGATTATAGTGGAAAATGAAGGATGTTGGTCAAGTTCATCTAGCACCTAATTTTTCCATGTAAAGGGGGTTTTACTATCCTTGGGAATAAATATATGTTTCTATTATTTCATATAAATAATTTGTTTTATATTAATATTTTTATATATGTCATAACACATTTGTTTGAGTTTCATAAGCCTTCCAAAAAGTATAGTTCTCTTCCCTACCCTATGATTATTTTATTCTTGTTGGAGTGTGAAGGCATAGTTGCTATGGGGGAGAAAATAATTACATTATCATATGGTTTTTCCATATATAAAATATTATTAAGAAGATGAAAGTTAATTGGAACCCTTGGAAAATTGAATGGGTAGCTGACCTATAAAATATTTATAAAAAGTATGATCTAGTGAAGTACTTGGTTAGATATAAGGATCTTATGGATCAAGGTATTGAACTTGATGATATTGTTCAATATTCAGATGACAAGGTGTGTATTGGTGAGAAATATGAAGAGGATTAGGATGAAATGGTATATTTGGATGGAGAATAAATATTTTCTCACAAGGATGGTAGGGAATCCTATCCCACCATACCATCTAGACATCCAAAATCTCCCTTACCCTTTCCATTATATAAAGAAGATATTCATTCTGAGGATTTGGTTGAAACATATGCATTTTTCTATGGATATAATCTAGGGTGGGATGAGTATATTTATGTTCATGAAAGTAGTTCTTGTGGATCACCTATGATTGGAAGTATACCTAGGAAGCCTATACTAGAAGCACCTTATAAGGGGGAGAAGTCCCCAAGATGTTTTTTTGGGGAAAAATTTTCTAGATTCTAATGATGATGATTATGAGAGAAATTAACCAATACATGGTGAAACTTCCATCCCATATTCTCATAGAGTTTTTGAGGAATCTCCTAATACTACAATATATTCCCAAGAGGGGATTGAGGCATCTCATGTGAGACCCTTAATTTATGAGACTATTTAGGATATCTTTGGTTATACTGCAACCAAATAAGGGGAAGAATCTAAGAAAGGAAATTCTCATTGTGATGATGTTGAGGATAGATCTCCTGATATTCATGTGGAATAAGTGTATGATGACACTAGAATTTTAGATCATCTAAATAGATCTAAATTAGTCGATGGTGTCTCGGAGTTAGACATTATGAAGAAGGATTATGATCCATCTACCTTTATCCCTTTTACATCATATATAACTAAGGATAATTCGAATGAATTAAAATATTATCTTATTGGTGTTTTAAAAGAATATTTTTTTGGAAGGTCTATGGGGCATGATAGAGAGGAACACATCATAAGGACTATGATGCTAGATATTTCTGATCTTCATACAAAATTTTATCTTGAGATGAATCTTTTGAAAAATCAGATTTTTGATCTTAAAGCATAGTTGGGTTATCTATGAGTAGACCTATTTGATATGATAGTTTAACAAGACCAAAGTTTTCTAAGTTCAGTCTTTCCTCCTCTTTCTCAAGATCATCATGTTTAGTTTTTCTTTGATGAAAACAATATTAAGAAACTCATTAGGGATGGGTTGGAGATTATGATTGATGAGTTCATAAAGTCTTGAGAAGCTGTGTTTGATGAATTTCAATCCCATGATTCCAAGACCTTGTAACTTGTTAGGGAAGATATAATGCAAGATAATAAATATAGAGAAATAATAAAGAAATATATTGATTAATATTTTTTTATAATATTTAATATGTATGATTTAATGTTTAGAACCCTTTCCTTGTATCTAAAGATTCCAACATCGAATTAAGATTTTATATTACAACTTTAGAAGATTAAGGCTCTGAATCTTGTTTTGGAAGAATTTATGCATAATAAAGTTTATTTAGTTTAGGTTTTGGTGAAAATTTCTAGAGGAGTCAATTATTTTACCATGTTTATAGAACCTTACACCTAAACTTATCGCACAAATTTTTTATCCCCTTCAAAGATTCCTATGTCCCTACCTAATACCACTAAATCCTCTACCATCAATCCTTTCAGCCTGTCTCTTAGACAAACCTTTGAGAAACTGAGACATATTTCTAGATGTGTAGTCATTGGTGACCCTTCTTCAACCTCTACACATCAAACTACCACTTCTTATATTTTTATTTTAGGGTAAATGATCTTAACCTAACTTTAGATATAAGGGATACACCAGACATGGAATCTTACTAGAATCTCTAAAATTGAATTTTCATAACTATTCTTGTAACTCTATTTTGATATATTAATGGATTCTATTTTTTTTCTTATTTCCCTTATAACATATTGGTTATACTTTAAATTTTTTTCTAACTTTTTTATAACAAAAATAGGAGGAGTGAGTGATAATTTAAAATTAATTTAAATCATTGAAAAGAATTCATAATTTAAGGGAATTTCTAAATAAATAATTCAATCCTATTTAAATACAGTTCTAATACATTCAATTAACTAAAATTTAAATATTGGTATTTTTTATCATAAAAGGGTGAGATTGTTGGTTTATTCTAATAACTCTTTATTATAATGATCCCAAATCATGTTTATAATTTTATTAATGAATTTCATGTTTTCTATTTTTAAATGATTTTTTGGCCAAACCTAGAAATATTGATAAGTCTAGAACTTATCGTGGAAACATAACACCTCTGTAATGTGATTACTATATGGATTATTTAAATTAAACATGAAGGTAAAGTGACTATATGAAACCTATCATATGATATAATTCACTTGACCACATATACACACTACCTATGGTGTGTCATATGAAATGTTTTTGTCAAAGTCATGAATTGACCACGCATTGATGTTGAGCTTACCGTGCATTGATAATCACCTTACTGCATGTAAAATCAACTCACCATGATATAGATATGTACCGAATTTGTGTAAAAAAAATCTGACCATGTGAACTATTGAATTGACTACATAAAGGCAACTAAATTATGTATGAAGAGATCAATTTACCAAGATAAGGTATCTAAAATTTTTAGTAAATAACTTACTAAATGTGTCTGTTATTATAGTAACCATATGAAGAATAATTACAACCACATTATAAAATAAACTGACCACCAAAAGTAATGAACCAATCGTTACATGTTTTTGGGCCAAATGATCATTCCAAATGACTTTTTCAATTTATTGTTTCATATAACCATGCTTAAGTAAATACAAATTTCCATTTCTAACATAGAAGTAGAGCATTTTAAATATGCAATAACTAGTTTTTTGAGAATTAATTGAAGTGACAATGTATTTAAGAATGAATTGAATAATATCTAATGACTAATTTTGATGAAGATATATTTGAGATGAAAAAATGATCGTGTGAAATGTGAAATGAACACATAATCATATAGAGAATAACATTGGAACCTATTGGTGCACCTGTGATAAAAAGAAGACTCATCCAGAAATCACTATGGCACTTTGTTTTCAAAAACCTACTATGAAACTCAGCCACACTACATCAATAGAAATATTCAAAGTAATCTTAAAAAAAAGATACTAGGATAGAGATACACCACATTATTCTTATATCACATCTATTTCTCTTTCTATGTTTTCTTTACATTAGAGATGTATTTTATATTGCACTATTTATCTATATAACAAAGTCTCCTAAGCTAAAGTAGAGAGTACTTAATACTTTCTCAAATATTTTCATTTGTATCCCCATGAAAAATTATGGAAAAGTCCATGTGTGACCAATACTTATTTTTTTATCCAATATAAAATGGTTTAAGAGGCTCTAGGCCTAGAATTCTCTGTGTGGTATTATTAATAAAACTTGATCCATGTTGTAGATCATTTAATTTAATAATAAACAGCTTGGAAATAAGTGATTTACAAGGAGAGGGGAATATGTATTAGATTAAGACCAAACCTATAACATAATATACCATTATTCTATATATGTTTTTCCCTTCATATTCAAATCGATTTAGTTTTTTTATAGTTTGTTAAAAACAATTAGTCTGATAGTTAACTTAAAAATAGTGTTTTATATAGTATTTTTTACGACTTTATTAGTTTCAAAATTTAATTTATTTTAAAAAGTATTTTTATCTAATCAATAATAATGGTTTTGAGAATATCTTCAAAAGGTAATGTTATATATATTTATACTGTTTTCATTAACATATAATTATTATTAAATTGTGGGATTTATGTTTTAAAATTGTTTTTAAATAGAAATTTTATTTGAAACTCAATTACCCCCCCCCCATTTAGTTTTCTATTGGGACCAAAAAATATCTACTACAATTACATAAGGTTATTTTAATAAATAATAAATAATTTAGAGTCATACTCTTTTTGGTT
This sequence comes from Viscum album, assembly GCA_963277665.1. Lineage (NCBI taxonomy): Eukaryota > Viridiplantae > Streptophyta > Magnoliopsida > Santalales > Viscaceae > Viscum > Viscum album. The sequence continues at coordinate 2,000,898,135 of OY728151.1, forward strand.
TAGTCTTATCAAATCCCATCTTCTAAAACACACTTATGGTAATCAAATTTATATTTACTCCCATGTTACCATGTTCCTTCCCAATTTTGTACTAACAAATTATTCATAGGATTATAAATATTCCCAAATTCCTCATTATTGGTTGTATATTTCTTTAAATCAATGCTAAGCATTCATCACTAAGAGATATATCACTAATATCATGTATCTTCCTTTTGTCAGATAACATCTTCCTAAGGAATTTATCATTAACCCACATTTTATAGATTTCTTCTATAATATTTATTTTAAAAATAAATTATTTCAAAATACATATATATAGTTCATATATAATATTTTAACTCCTCTATACCTCATCCTCTTTGGTAATAGAAAAATGGTCTACATGGTTTCAACTTATTATACTCCTCTTATTATCTGTTTGTGATTCTTTTTCATGTTTTTTCCTGCTAAATTTCATTGACCCTTTTATTGTTCTGTTTTTTTCCATAATTTTACAAATATTTATTTTCTTATAATAAATTTTTATTTTCCACTTATATCACTCACACAATCCAAAATATCACAACATTCACCTCTTCCCTTGAGGATTTCTCATTGTTACATAGAATTATACTCGTTAATCTATATGGTAATTTTTGGGTGATATTCCCCACTTGGGTCTCAGGGTTTTGAACAGTGTATTGTGTATTCATCAATAAATATTAATAAGTTATCATCCGCTAATCAAACTTCTGGATATAAGCTTTAAGCATATCATTAAGGGATTGTGTTGTGGGGTCAGAGGATGTTTGTTACTAAAATTATTATAGATTATAATTCAATTGTGGTTGGGAGTTTAAAGTGTTAGAATAGATTTTGTTTTTATATATATAGTGCATAGATACATAATTCATGGATATAGTTTATGTTCTCACCACTTTACTGAACTTTCCACCTTATTGTATTTGAGTTTTGGTATTGTTGTGGGGTATTATTATAGCAATAATATTTGTGATCAAGGGGGTTACTATCCTCCAAACTACCTTTTAATTCATAAAATGCATGAATTCTTCCCCAATATTAAATTATTAAGATTAGGGGGTGGGTCATTATTTTTTTGGTTGTTTAGTATGTGATTTGAAAAATTGTAAATATTCCAAGTTCTCAATTAATGACTCCAATTGAGTGAAAAAATATGTAGGTTCCTCTACTTGATGAATTAATCTACTTAGTGTGCTTACTTATTTTATCCAATGAGTATACTTGCGTGTGATATCATTGATATGGTCTCACATGACATTAGAGTTTTCTTTTGGATGCCTCCATTAATTGAATCATAACTCACAATTTATTACCTAGGTTATAAACCAAAGTATAAAGTTTCCCAATATATTTAAACATTGAGTCTATGATGTGTGAACATCCACAACATCTCTGTGAAAATATTATATTCCTTGGATGAAAATTCTATACTGAATTGGAAGAAAACTTATAATCAATTTCATAACTTCCAGGTTCATGTTGAAGAAATTTTTTATCTAATAACCACTTCATATCTCATCCCATGTTGTGATTGATCATACTATTTGGATTTTCAAATACCATTTTCCATATTTATAAATTGAGAATTGGAATACAATCAACTATATATCAAATTAAGACATTGTATTATGTGTTAATGTATCATTATTTTAATAAAATTGAACAAGTGTGTTTGATAATCTTATCCTTATTATTTTTTGAACCATTCCATGTTTTGGATCATTAGGATATGATTCAATAGGATTTCAATGTTATTCTCCTTGATTGGAGGATGAAAAATACTCATGTCAACCCCATATTTGGATGTTAAAACATAGTCCATGATTGTTATAACATGATGTATATGTTCTAAGGATTCCCATTAGTGAGTTAACCATTTTTCTTAGTTAGATGTGAATGTACGATAATATTAGATCATCAGTTTGAGAAAATGAACTAATTTATCTTAGGGATGTTCTCTAAAGGTTATTATAAATCAATATTCCCTGAAAAAGAAGTTAGTTTCCTATTCATACAAGAAACTTCCAATAACTAAAAAAACAAAACAACCTAATAAAGTAAAAAAATATAAAAAGTTTTTGAACATAGTGGATTAAACAATTAATTGATTCTTTCCTCTGAAGCCAACCATCACCCTTGGTGATAATTCAGATAATTTTGACAATCACATTGATATTGTTACTTATAATAAGATTTCATGTTAATAATTATTAATTTAATCCCTCCAAATACTCACTAAAATGGTGAAATAAGTGTCTAGTACATGGTCGGTCCAATAAAGAGTATGAGTGATACAAAACAATCATGGATTTCAAAATTTGAAAACGTAATGATTTTAATTAAAATTAGGTTTCACAGTATTCAAATGAAGATTTAATTAATTACTAAAAATAGTACTGATGGATCAAATTAAAATGATGATTAATAAAATGTGGGTATCACTCTAATTCATGAATGGGTTGAATTAATTGGATAAATTATCATTCTATAATTACCAACTTCCAATGGTCATGTCCATTGGTTCTACCAAAGTAAATCCAGATATCTTATTCAAAGAAATAAACTAACACATGTGTATTAATCTTGATCTTATAACCAAATGTCCAATCCAAAATATATGTGGTAGTATTATTTTATCAATCACATTGGACTTCAACCACTAAAAAATATTATTATTGAAGAAAAGTTCATAAATGAGATGAAATTTTCTTTCAAGAAAATTCCTAATTAAAATAACTAATCATGAATGAAACTGATTTTCTTTTACTAATTATCCTTCTACTCTTAATAATTACACAATAAGAGACTAGCCACACATTTGTTTGGAGAAATTACCCATTCATGACTTCATCATATTATGAATTATGTGGGGAAAGATGAAAAAAATAACAAAGAACTTAAATGAATTAAGAATACTAAGAGAATCTAGAACTAAAACCAAAGTGTCTAAAATATCTAAATGTTAAATGATTTATAAAATTGAACTAACATATCTGATTTATTCATCATTTATTAATAAATTAAATATAATATAAATGAATTAATGAAAAAATAAAAACTATTTATTGAATTTGTATTTATTCTACAAGACTGGATTCATCGTAGTGTGTGAGGTGCCACTATGATGTGATTACATTTATTATCTTCTTTAGAATCCAAAATTAATGGATATCATAACAAAATACCCATAACATGTCATCTAGGATACTATCTCCTTTTAGTGTCATTGATTTTTCACAATGTGAAAATGGCACTAGGTTTAACAAGATTCTTAAGGATTTACCTATCTCCCTTATCCTCAATAGCTCGTGGTATAAGGGTTATCGACTACATCTTGATATTGTGTGTCTCCTTATAAGAATATTTTTACAAGTGAATTAATTATGGTGTGACACCTATATCATTTTTAATATCTTTTTTAATCCATTAAGTTATTTTCACATATCTCCACTACTATTTTATTCTATATGATCCTCTATTATCATGAACAAACCCAAATTTCACATCCCTCTTTTGTTTTTAGGCACTTCCATCAACATTAATTTTTTTCACTAATTCACTATTGATAACTATTTTTTTATCATTTTTAAAATATTTAGAGTTAGGGGATCATGCCAAAGAATTAGTGTACGTTTGGACCTGATCCTATAGAGGGAAAACTTAAATGAGGTCCACCAGTTCATTGGTGAGGGCCATTGGCCAGCCGGTGGACTAACCTAGGATAACACATGATATAATAATAGCACTAGTTAGCTGGAGACTAGAAAATTTCCATATGGTAGATGTTCTTGGATTGTATACATTATTTTATCAACCATAGAGTATCCAATTAGTCACTATCAACTAGCTAGTGAAGCCACCATCTAGCTTGTGGAATCCACTGGGTAGCTGGTGATGCTGATCTAGCCAAGAAAACTAAGGATCTTATAATATGTTTTCCCCAAAACCTCCTTTCTATTTCTTATTATTTCACCCTTAGGCTTGTATCAATCCATATGAATATAATGTCTCTATTTATTAATCTTCATCTAACCTAACATAAATTCTTGGTATATTGAACTGTCTATTGAAGTTGTGATATTCTTTTACTATGTCCAACTAAAATTTTGTCTTAGATCCCATTATTCAATTATTCCTCTTGATTAATTATATAGATCAACCATGAAAAAATAGAAATTCAATGGATTTGGTCTTATAATTAGGAATTTTGGTTCTAGGATTATTCATTCTGCTTCATTGATTCTTCAATATCTCTGGCTTTTGGATCACTTTCTTTAGTTGAGATTTCAAGTGTTTCAAGGTGGGTGGTTTCATGAAAATCCCATATTATCTAGAACTTTAATTATTTATATTTTAAATTGGTTTATGAAATTTTTGTAAATCATAGGTTATTGTTTTATCTTGAAAATGGATTTGAAATTGGTTTCTAAAATGGTTAGAAAAAATGATTATGGATTTATCTTGAAAAATAATTGAAATGGTTTTAAATTCACTATTTTTGAAATATGGTTGTTTTGCGAAATTAGTAGGTGAAAAATAAGTCATTGAATATGTGTAAATTTAATAATTTATAACAACTACTTACTATAGTATATTATTTCGTATAGTGTTGAACCTATAGGGAAGGGGAATTGTGATCGCACATACCAAATGTCTGAAAAATCCAAAATCAAGGAAGCAATGGATGAATAAGAATTATATTATTTTTTAATATATTGAAAAATATTAATGATTGAAGAAATGATTTTTAACATATTATACAAGAAGTATAAAATAAAAGGATGAATAAGTGAAAATGATAAGTGAGAACAATAATTGATATAGATTCAAGGGGAATTATAACATCTAGATTTAAATTGATTTCTTATATCATAAAAATATTATTAAAATACCATCCTAGAAAATTGATTTGATTAAACTACTTCACAAATAGTTTAATCTCACTTAAATATGATTCTTCAAATTTTCTACATCCAAGATTCATATGAAAATGATGAAAAATTTAGAATTTTCATCAGAATAAATCTCGCTGATTAATTTTGAGTTTTGAAATTAGGATTTGAGAGGTGAAATGAAATTTTTTGAGAAAGATATAGTGAAGAAGTGGAATATAAAAAGAGAAATTATATTCCCCAAGAAAAAATTTTATCCACAAAGAATCTTCAATTCAAGAACACACAAAAATATTCAATTTAGATTGCATATTATATGAATGAATGAAGAGGAGAGAGGAAATATCCCATAATAGATTGATTATGACTAGCACTGCAATTATTATTCTATTGCTCACTATCATTCAAGAACACTGGTGTGGAAAATCTTTGATGGTCATGTGTATTCAAGAATCCAAAAAATGATGGTCTCTAATAAAATGTCTCCCATTATGTGTCTTATTCTAGATTTTACTTAAGTTCTTTTAAGGTATGTCATTGATGTTTTTCACTAACATAGTTGGGTCGGATCAAATTCACTGAACAATTATTGCCAGCGAATGATTTTTTTAACTAAATATGAATTTAGAAGAACCCTTTTAACAACTCTTAAATTCCCATGTACTGTCTGTCTAAAATACATACCCCTATCATGTTTTTTAATTAGGGTATAATACTTTGGTCATCACATCCTCCACCAACATGGTAATTTTGTAAAGTTATGTGCTAATGTCATCTTTAAATTCATATAATTTCTTCAAACCCAATATAAAACCCGCATGTATCAAAAAACCTTTGACCGACCTTATTCATTATAAATGGAAATTGAAAAATATTGTTTTGTTCTCAAAATTCTATGTACAACTCTTAGGTATATCATTGAGTTGACACATAGTATGTGAAGTGGTTTATATTCTTCCAAGAATATATGGTGAAAATTGGGGTGTAGTGATATATACTCCACATAGAACAAAAAAAACTTGTTTATCATTTCCAGAAAATCTCAGATCCGAGTATCGCCTCTTCAATATGAAAAATCCCCAAATATATTCCTTGGATTATATTAATGTTTGATAAAAATCATAATAAAACTAATAGTAGAACTCCAATCGATGAAACCATTCATCTTCAGAAATCATCAGGTGCAACTTGGCTTTGATTTTGAATGATCAATTGATTTCTAAAACTCCGCTATGATTTCTAATTATGAAAATCTCTAGCCTAGCGATGTTCAGATCCAGTATCATCGAATGGTGACAGAACAAAAGGCATCAACATCATCATCGGGAAGCATGGGAATAATTATCTTGAACAATGGATGGTGGATCATAATGTGTCAGTGCCAAAAGGCAAAGGATCAGATGGTACGAGTGTCATCAAATACCTATAGTGGATCAAGCAGTCATAGGAATCACTTCTTCAGGAAGCTTTCACACATATCGACTTCAAAGGAATGTACAAGCTCAGTCATCATCCTCGTGGAGGCCTTATTTTTCTTCAAAATGGGGTGGAATCAAAGGGTTCAAATGTTAACATGTTATGACAGAAGATTTTCATTCACTTTGAAATGTGGAAGTGCATACGAAGCCACTACCACAAAATGGGTACAGGGAAGCATCTCGTTTTATCAGCGCTAACCAGAAAGCACTGATAAAGAGGGGATTTTATTAGTGATTTTTAGCGCTGATAAAAGTTTTTGATAATTATTTATAAAAAATTATTATATTTATATTAAAAAATAACGTTTATTTGTATACATTAAATAAAAAATGCATATTTATAATTAATATATAATTTTTAATAATTCAAATATATATATATATATATATAATGTTATTAAAAAATTATTTATAAGATTATAATAAAATATACATATATATTTAAATTATCATAACAATATAATAAATTTCATTAAATAATAAATATATTTATTAGATTTATTATATTCATTAGATTTATTAGAATTATTATAGATTTATTAGATTTATATTTATTTGTTGTATTAGATTAATTAATTATATTAATTAGATTTATTAGATTCGTTATATTTATTATATCTGTTATATTTATTTTATTTATAATTAATATATATAAATACTTTTTAAATATATATATTTATATTATAATAATTAAATATATATGTGTTTCCAATGGATTTGGTCAATAAATATTTTGATCATGCATGCATATATGTTTTGTATCGTTATGAATGTTCATTTATACATTACACCCCTCCTATTATTCATGTTGTCTATTACACGACAAATCATTTTTTCCATTTTCAAAAGCCAGTTTATGGGTTCCCGGTACCCGTACAAACAATCCCCAAAAATCCAAAATTCAAAATTCAAATTAAAAAAAACCACATTCATCAAACGCCACTCACCACACCTCGAGTCTTATACCCATCATCACACGTCGCCATCACTGCATCGCCATCACTGCAGGTCGAACGCCATCACTGCATCGCCATCAAAGATCATCATGCACATCCATCACTGCTGGTCGCCGGTGAGACCTTCAGAAGTGTCATCACCGGAACCTCCTCCGCAGATCACCACCATTCATTATCACCGCCACAAATCCAACAGCGCCGGTGAGAACCAACATTGCCTCAGCAAGCTCAAACACCATTACATAAGTGACATCACCAGAACAATGAACAAAATTAGAACTATATCCGCAGTTCCAAACCACTAACTAATCATCATCACCACCGCACAACAAAATAATAAACCGCATATCATCGGGGAGAAACAAATCTGCCCGAAGAGAACCCAGTCTGTCGCCAGACACACTAATGCGACAAGCAACACCCAAACAAAACCTCATACCTGAATGAAATCACCTCCCCAGAGAACAAAACCTTCAGGATCCAAGCAGGCCCCATCGCCACCTAAACAACATCAACACCAAAGCCAGCACAAAACAACAAATGGTAGAAGCAAAACCCGCCGCCGCCTTCAGAATCGCACCCTATGGCCAGATCTACCCAAAGCACCAACACCCGACATGGAACACGATGCCAAACCCATAACGCATCACATATCCTGCATCCGAGGGCATCATCACGCCTCCTTAAGTGAAGAGGTCGAGAAAAGATGCGAACAACCGAGGATGATGATGAGACTGCGCGAGCTAAGAGCAGCCACACCGTGAGCGCACCGAGCTAAGAGCCATGGAAAGAGCAGCCAATAGGGAAGGAAGACGGCAGTGGATGGGAAGCCTAGTCACCGCAGATCCCCTTACGGGCGCATCCGTTTCACATCATGTTGTCCATTGATGACTCATTTTTTATTATGTATATTTTATTAGGCATATGATTAATTCATATTACCCATATATACTATTATGTTCTCAAAAATACTTATAAAATTACATTAAATATATTTAAATAGTACCTATATTTATTATATTTATAATTATTAAATTTTAATTATATATAGATACTTTTAAAATATATTTATTTTTTATTATAATTATAACTATATATATATTTAAATAATTATAAAATTACAATAAATACATATATTATAATTTCATAAATAAATAAATAAATAAATCTATTTATAATTATATAAAAAAATTTATTTATACTTATAATCATAACTATAAATAAATAAATATATGTAAATAATTATAAAATTATAATGAATATTTTTATTATTCTACTTATTAAGTTATAAATATATAATTAAATAAATATATTTATAAATATGTACAAATATTTATAAATAAATACAAATATATATAATTATAATTCCTAAATAAATATAGATATATTTAAATAATTAAATAATTATAATGAATATATTAATTATATATATTTAAATACAAATATTTATAAATAAATAAAACTAGTTATAAATATAACTCTAAATAAATAACGATATATTTAAATAATTGAAAAAAATATAATTTATATATTAATTATATATATTTATAAAATTATAAATATATCTTTTTATAATTTTTTAATTATTTTAATATATATAAATATATATTTATAATTACAACTATAAATAAATAAATATTTATTATAATTTTTAATTACAAATAAATAAATAAATATATTTATTAGTTATAAATATAAATAAATTTTTATTTATTTAAATAATTAATAATTTATAAAAAATATATTTATTATTTTTATATATAATGTTATATAAAATTAAATAAATATATTATCAATATATATAAATATTTATAAATAAATAAAAATAAACATATTTATAGTTATAAATAAATATGAATACGTTTAAATAATTATAAAATAATTATAAATATTTGAAATATAAATATGTTATAATGTTATAATTAATTAATTAAATAAATATATATTCATTTATAATTATAATTATAAATATATATATATATATATATTCATATAAATAATTATAAAATTAGAAGAAATATAGCTATTTATATCTATAATCTTATAAATATATATAATTAATATATTTATTATATATATTTCTAAAATTATAAATATAATAAGTATATTTCTTATAATTTTTTAAATATAAATAAATATATTTATTTATAGTTATAAGTATAAATAAATATGTATATATTTACCATATATATAATTTTATAAATATATATAATTATATAAATAAATTATTAACGTTATATCGTTATCAACACTTTTTTAGCACTAATAAAATGTGTCTTTATCAATAGTATATTTTTAGAATTGATAAAAACATGTTTTATCAGTGATTTCTATTTTATCACTGATAAAACGCACCTTTACCAGCACTTTTTATCTAGCGCTGATAAAATTTTCACCGGGATTTATAAAAAACCCTAACTTTATCCTCCTTCCTCGCAACCCTCAAGCTCTCGTGAAATCCGATCCATGTCGTCACCACCACCACCACCTCCTCCTCCTCTTTTGCCAAATCTTTCGCTGCTGCGAATCCCTCCGCCGCGAACCCACCTTCACCGCGTGCCTCTCCATCGCCGCACACCTCTCCTCCACCGCATGCCTCTCCTCCGCCATGAACGCACCTTCTCCACGCGCTAAACCACACCTCTGTGGTGAGTTTTCTACTCTTTCTCACCCTTTTCCTCCTGTTCTTTCCCCATAATTCGCTGTAGCATTGTGGTTTCTCTGGAGTTACATGTTTAGGAAGTGTTTTGATAGTATTTTGGTGAAGAATAGGTTGATCCACATTTCAAGTGGTGTAGTTCTCTCGTTCAGGCATCCTACTTTGTCCGAAGGTACACAGATGAGTTGAAAAAGTTCTTTGAGGTAGGGATGCTCCTTAGTTTCTGTATCATGTGGGAGGGATATATTCTTGCTTTCCTATGGTTTATAGTTGTTTCACACTAATCAACGATAAGAACTGGATAATTAAATAGAAAGGGGAAATGGGGTGTGTTCGTATGTTATTACAATTTGATATTGATGGTGATGTTTTAAATTGTACGGGCTAAACACCCCACTAAAAATCAAGGTTGTTAGTGGTCCTTATTTGCACACTAAATGAACGGTATGTTGGTTGGTTCCTGTTGAACATTTGAATATGGAAATTGGTAATTTACGTATACTTGGATAATTAATGAAGGACCCAACACTACTGGAAATTTGGGCTATAGCCTCGGTTTCATGAACCGTGGCTGGTATTGGCATGGCTATAGGTCTGACTTTATAGCCATGGTTTGGAACCATGGCTATAGCCCTATAGCCACGATTTCAACTGTGGCTAAAGCCCTGTAGCCATGGTTCGAACCGTGGCTATAGGCCTATAACCACGGTTTTAAACCATTGCTATACGCCCAGACTGATAGATGTAGTAAAATCCACGGTCACCATGGCTATAGGGCTTGCCACTGCATAAAAAAAGACAGCATGGTGAACCGTGCTAGCTGTTAAGAGGACTACCCCAGCACCCCCACCCCCTGCTCCTGCACACCTCCATGCCCCCTCCCCTGCCCTCCCACCTGCACACCCCCTCCCCCTACCCCCCACCTTCCCCCCCACCTGCACACACCCCTCCCCCTTCCCCAGCACACCCCCTGCCCCCCCCCCCCACCTGCACACCCCCTGCCCCATCTCCCTGCCCCCTGCCCCACACCTGCACACCCCTCCCCCTGCCCCAGCACACCCCATGCCCCCTCTCCCTACCCCCTTCCCCCACCTGCACACCCCTCCCCCTTCCCCAGCACACCCCCCTTCCCCCTCTCGCTTCTTCCTTCCCCCCACCTGCACACCCCTTCCCCCTACCCCAGCACACCCCCTGCCCCCTCTCCCTGCCCCTGCCCCCCACCTGCACACCCCTCCCCCTGCCCCCTCTCCCTGCCCCCTGCCCCCCACCTGCACACCCCTCCCCCTTCCCCCTCTCCTTTCCCCCTACCCCCCACCTGCACACCCCTCCCCCTGCCCCAAAACACCCCCTAGTACATCTATAAAAAAACATTTAGATGAGGTTAATAAATTCATGTTAGATTTAGACAATATTAATGTTTATGTAGATGACGAGGATCCATAAATGATCATATTAATCACTCTTGAAAATAGATATAGAACACTTGTTACGACCATGATGTATGGTTGAGTCTATTTAACATTAGAAGATATCAAATCAGCCCATCTGTCTATGGAATTGCATTCTAGACCAAAAATAAAAGGCGAGGATAAGATTTTTTCACAAGGGGGAGACCTTAAACTAAAGGTAAGAAAAAACAATTCAGTAGGGACAAAAATAAGATTAATAAATAACCCAAATCTAGGACAAGCTCTATGGATAGAAAAGTAATATGTTTTCACTATGGTAAACCTGGGAACATTAAGCCCGAGCGTAGGAAACTCATGCGTGAGTTGGAATCCAAACATCCCACTAACCTGTATTTTCTGGTTGATTCAAGCTATGACATTTGTTTAAATATTTAATGTGTCCATTTATACACTCAATCAAGAGTGGGTCCTAGACTCTAGTTGTTCTTTTCATATTTTCCAACAGAGAGAGTCATTTTTAGAGTTGGTCAAAAAGAGAGAAGTAGATGTATTCTTAGGAAATAATAATAGGTGCACGGTTGAGGGAATATGATCCATTATTATAGAGTTAGATAATCAATCCATCATCACATTACATAATGTATGGTGGGTCCCAATCCTTTAATGAAACATAATCTCCTTAGCGGTCCCCACACCCATTGCAGCCCCCTCCCCCCTACAACCCCACCCCTGTAAATCCCCCCTGGACAGCCCCCCCACACCCCTTGTAGTAGAAAACCCCCCTGCAAAGCCCCCCCCCCTGGACAGCCCCTACCCCCTGTAAAGCCCTTCCTGGACAGCCCCCCTTCCTGGACATCCCCCCTTCCTAGACAACCCCCCTCCCCCCAAAAAAATAGCCCCCACCCTCTCCCCTACACAGCCCCCCCTATAGCCCTCTCCCCCTGCAAAGCCTCCCCTGGACAGCACCCCTCCCCCCTATTGGGTTGAGAGGGAACTAGATGTTTGTTTTTGGGATTTAGGTGAGGGTTTTGGTTGTTGGACTTGAGGGTTTTGTTGAGGTGATGTTGTATGGGGTTGGGATACTCTTGTTAGTGTAGGGTTTGGATGTGTGTACACGGAGTGTCTTGGATCTGGTGAAGTCTGATGTTGTGCCTTCCATTTTTATGTCTTTGGTTTCTGGACTCGTGAGGTCGTTGGCTATTGTTTTATGTGGTTGGAGTTGGTTGCGGGTGGCTTTGTGGTACTTGCAGTTGTGTTTTCATGTGTTGTGGGACTCTCTTCTTATCAGGACTTCAGCCAGTTATAGGTAGCCATGATTTTGTGGTGTTGGGGTCTCTGAATGGAGCTACTGGTGCTGCTTGCAATGGGACTTCTGCATGGTAGAGGGGATGTATTGGCGGTGCAGCTATTGTGATGCTTGGGCTGGTTGCTGGCTTCCGTTGTTACTGATTGTCTTTCCTTCCACTGGTTTCTCGCCGAGGTGTGGAGCATGCTAGTTTTGTAGCATCTTGAAGTTGATTTGATGGTTTTTTGTGGGGTTTTGTGTTTTTTTTTCTAGTGTTGGTCTCAGATATCTTTGGTTGGGTTCTCATTATAGGCTGTGTCTGGTGCATCTTAGTGTGGCCAACCCATAGAGGTGTGTTCTTCTAGTTTAGCAGGGGCTATTGCAGATGAATGCTTCCTCCTTGGTTGTTGTTTTCTTCTTCCAGGTCTTATGGCTTCCCTTGTGCTGGATTCAGGCTCGGTTGGAGTGGGATTCCCATGAATGGTATTTGGTTTAGGTAGCTTGTTGTGAGGCTTGGTCATTTTTCATGGTTGTTCATTGGGTAGGCTATAGTATTTTGCAATGTTTCTTGTCTGGATATTTTTTTGATGGTTTCTGAGTTGATGGTTTGGATGGGTTTCTTGGTGCAGGTGGTTTCTTGATGGGGCATGTGGATGGTGTGTGTCTCTTGGTTAGTGAGGTTGCATGTTGTCTTTTTTAGAGCAGGTTTCTAGGAGAATTTTGGTTGTGGCTTGCTTCTAGTGTGCTAGTGGATTGGTGGGGTGAAGGGAATAGCATGCCTACTCTCCTAGGTTTTCTATAGGTTCTTGGGGATTCCTTGACCATTTATTGGTGGACGTGCTAGGGCTGGTGTGGGATAAGGTTTCCAGTGGTGCTTGGGTGTTGATGGATAGAGGAGTGGAGTTTGCTGGTTTTGAGGTGTAGATTAGGACGATTTGGGAGTAGTTTGGTTAGAAGTCTATTGGGTGGGCATCAGCTGGTTTGCAGATTGCTTTGCATGGGGTTGGTCTTTGCTGGGTTCGGTGGTCAGGTGTCATGAGTGTGCTAGAGTTGTTCTTTTTTGTCACATGGTGAAAGTTTTTGTCGGTTATTTTTTTGTTTGGTGCGGTGGAGGCTCGTATGGACTGGTGTGTGGGAGTGGTTTCTTATAGGTGGTTAGGGGCTGGTCGTTCATTGGGGGGATTCCAGTTTCTTTTCTTGTTTCTACATTATTGGGATTCAAGTGGAGCTTTCTTGGGTGGTGTTTCATGAGTGAGTGTGTGCGTCTGTGTGTGTGTGAGTTAGTGGATTGGGTAGTGTCAGTGGTTGGTGGTGTGTTAGAGTGTGAGTTTATCGGTTTGGTTGATATAGATTCTGAGTTTGGCTTGCAGTTTGGTTGGCTTGTTCCTTTTGGGAATCTTCTTTTCACTTTTAGGTCTTTCTTGCTGGGTTCATGGGTTTTTCTGTCGCTACTTTCTATGAGTTCATAGGTGATGTCTCTACAGTGCTCGAGTGCCACTAGATGGGAGGGGGATCCACCCAGTCTCCTGTTAGTTTTGTGTGTGCCCATATCCTACTGGATGTGATTAATGGTGATGCTAGTTTCCTCTCTTGGAGTATGGAAGGGCTTGGGGTGGCTCTTATATGTTCCCTTATTCCCTAGTTTCTATTACTAGTGCTTGTAGTCTATGAATTCTTGGTTATTTCTTCATGATGTCATGGTTTTGTTACTATTTTTTTTCCTGCTTTCGTGGATATTGCTTTTCCAGTTTGGAAGCGAACCTCACCATCCGGTTTCTGTTTGGTTGGACATCGTAGGGTCTTGTGTTTGCTTATTTTCTTGGTTTCTTGGTGTTTAATGGGAACTTTTCTTGGTTCCCATGTCTTGATATGGTTGAGCTATGAATTTGGGTTCTTGGGTCAACTGTTGTTTCACCTTTTATTGATCTGTTGCAATTCATCTTTTCATTGATATTTATAGTACTATTTTTGCCTTGCAAAAAAACAAAAAAAACTTAAAACTTCTAAAAACCCTAAAAAAAATCTAAAAACCATAAAACACCTTAAAATTGAAGGTGGAAGGGGGATGGTATGGGATGGATGTGGCTGGAGCAGGGCCAAATCACGGCATTATCGCGGTGTGACCGCGGTGTGACCACGGCGTGACTGTGGAGTGACTGCGGCGTGACCGCGGCATGACCGCGGCGTGACCGCGGTGTGACCGCAGTGTGACCGAGGCGTGAGCGCGGCGTGAGCGCGGTTTGACCGCGGCATCACCACGACGTGTTGGCCTAGTCTAGCGACATCTGCGGGGCAGAATCTTTGGAATATGAGCAAAGGTAGTGGGAGGAGGCTGGAATGCTGGTGGAAGGGGGCTGGTTGCAGGTGCTTCGGGGATGGTGCAGGCTGATTCGAAGGTGGTAGGGGGGCTGTTGCGGGCTGGAATATTGGTGGCAGAGGGATGAAATGAATGTGTAAGGGGGGTGGTGTGGGATGGATGTGGCTGGAGCAGGGCCAAATCACGACATTACGGTGGAGTGACAGCGGCGTGACCGCGGCGTGACCGCGGCGTGACTGCGGCGTGACCGCGGCGTGACCGCGGCGTGACCGCGGCGTGACCGCGACGTGTTGGCCCAGTCTAGCGACATCCGGAGGGCAGCATCTTCTGGCCAGGAGTGAAGGGAGCGGGAGGAGGCGGGGTAATTGAATTGCGAAAACCAAAAACATGCTAATATATGGTATTATACAAAAAATTCCAGTCAAATTAACTACACTAATAAAAAACATACTAATATGACTATAACTAAATCAAACATCATCAAGCCAATTTGAGTAAAGTGGAACCAAACCAAATGGTTTTGAAAAAGAAAAACTGAACCAAACTGAAAACAATGTAACCAAAATGACTCAAACAAATCAAAACTGACTTCAATAAAGCATAATTGAGCATGACAAAAATGAAACTAATGAAACATACCTGATTGGATCTAAAATTAATTTTATTGAACCGAATAGCCCCAAATCGAACAAAATGAACCTGTTAAAATTGACATAAACCAAAAAAAATGAACCCAATAAAAAATAACTTAGAAAATCTAACCTAGCCCAAACTGAACCAAGGAGCCGGGCCTTGTGATGAAATTTTAGAAGGCCTCATGCCCGCAGGTTGAGAGGATAACCCAGTCATGTGGTGCTTCACTGTCCTCAACAATATCCAAAATGCACTACAAAAAGACAGGGAACCCAAAAATAAATAAAAACCAAATTAAAATTGAGCCAAAGAATAAAAATGGAAGAATCCTTACCTAAATATGATGTTGAACTCACTGCCTTCTATGATGGTGGGTAGAATCGACCTCATCAGAAGTAACCACCTGTAAGTAAATAATAGGAAAAAGAGTGAGATATAACAACTTCATATTGATATGTGATCACTGTGTCAACTTTACATGATAAATGATACATAACTCCATAATCAAAAATGAACCAAGAATATTCAGATTGATATGTAAATCCCAATACTGAATAATGAAAATCAAGACAATACACAAGCCCCCCTGCACACACCCCTCCCCCTGCCCCCTGCCCCCCACCTGTACACCCCCTGCCCCCTCCCCTACCCTCCCACCTACACACCCCCTCCCCCTGCCCCCCACCTACCGCCACCTACACACACCCCTTCCTCTGCCTTCGCACACCCCCCTGCCCCCACCTGCACACCCCCTGCCCCTATCCCTACCCCTGCCCCCCCCCACTTTCCTCCCCCCACCTACACACACCCCTCCCCCTGCACCAGTACACCCCCCTGCCCCCCACCTGCACACCCCCCTGCCCCCTCTCCCTACCCCCTGCCCCCCACCTGCACACAGTCCTATAGAATCACACAACATAAAACTGTAGCCCAAAGGTTCACCAAACAATGCTCATACGATATCAAATTACCCATAGCATCCCATTACAATGCAATTTAAACCAATATGCCACAACAATGAAAATCAAGAAAATACACAAGGAACAATCATAATGAAAAGCAACCAATGGATCAAGTTATCACTTAAGAAGGATTACAGTTAGTACGCAATGTATTGGATATATTATAAACATCAATAGAACACTAGTGGCATTGTAACATGGTACTACACCACTAACTGAGCACTATATGTGAGGTCTTCCAATAAAGTAAGCTTGAAATGATGTAAACGATAAGACCCTATAGCTAAGGTAAGCTTGAAAGGATACAAGTTAGCATGGATAATTAGCTAAATCAATTGGATCCAGTAAAGCAACAACATTTCAAAAACACAAAGAAGTAGAAAAACATACAGTTATAATGAAATGGAGATAGTAGAATCTGTTCAAGGATTTAGAAGACATAGACGGTGCTCTGACCGTCAATTACAATTAGAAAAATAGTCATTCTCTAACACTCCACATCACTACTCATAACTAGTACGAAACATAATACTGAGAAACACAAAAATAAACAAAGGGTACACCATGCATTTCCTCTCTCCCAATGGCTACTCCTCTTCCTCCTACAAAACAGAGATTCAAATAAATGCAAGACACCATGAAACACACATAGCTCAGGATATCACAAACCTCTTCGCTGCCCTCTTCTTCATATTCATATTCATCATGTACCTTTGATTTTTACTTGTCTGAATCTTCATCCTCGCCATTTCTTGCTCCCTGTCCCTTGCTTGCTCAGGTTAATGTGTTTACTGAATTTAGAGGTTTCATTTATAGAATTGAAATATGTAATCTATTCTTGCACTTTCAGCTACTAAATTTTAATGCATGGATTTAACTGATGTAGTTAAAGAAACTTATCGATTGATAAGTCATGACGGTAGGGCTATATCTAATACTAGACATAGTTAGCTTAAGGTAGATCTACAGGTTAGTAGTCGTTCTCATTCCTAATAAGATATGATAAATATTAATGATATTGATCAAAAAATCAGTGTAATCAAATGCATGGAACTCGTCATACATTGCCAATCCAAAAATACAATTCACATAAAAAGTGAGTCTCAATATCAGTATCATCAGAATCATGATAACCCTCATCCACACCTCCTACAGAAACACCATCACCACCTCTCACACCACCAACATCATCATCAACATCTGCATCCGAACGGACACCAGCACCGGGTCTAGTACTAGGTCCAGCTCCGGCTCCGACAGAAGAATCTAAATTAGCAGAATGAATCGACATAAAAAAGGCATCAACCGTTGCAGCTGATTCTGGTGGAAGGGTAGAAGAAAGGGCAGACATAAATTTCATCATATTTGCAGTTATCGCCTGTTCTAATTTGTGACTTGCTTCTTTGATTACAGAATTCATTTGTTCCACTGTGACAAAACCAGAACCAGTACTCGAAGAAACGTTAGTAGACTAGTATCGAGATGGTACGATATTCTTCTCAGGTCAACAACGTACTCTACCCTGATTCTCATCTCCTAATAACTGATGTAGATGATCGTTTGGGCCCAAATTGTTAGGTTCTTTTTCTACGAATGCCTCTAAAGCATTCTGTTGATTGATATATAACATAAATTAAAATGATAAAATAATATAAGGAATTAAATTCAGTAAAAATCAAATAAATTGAAATATACTTACAATCGCCTTCTCGGTGTTGGGATTTGGCACAATACCATCTTTCTTTTTCTGGCTTGTACAAAACAAAGTTGAGTGAGGAACACGACCCTCGATATTCGATGCCTTTTTCTGGAAAAAAACAAAGAAATAAATCAAAATTGGAAGTTAAAAAAATTACACTAAACAAAGATAAATATTTTAAATGTTAAATTACCTGCGTCTACTCATGATCTGGTAATGAAGTGTGTCCGCGAGTATAAATGTGTTTCATTGCACTCTTGTTTGTTTTATTTCTGTTTGATTTCTCCTATAAACAAATTATTATATAAATTCATTAACATAAATAAAACAAGTAATTTAAAATAGTTTTCAAATAAATAAATGAATATATATATATACATTTAAGAAACACCTTAAACGCTGGAATCTTCCAATAGCTGATCATCTCTTTATATTGTGATATTGGGCAATCTTGAATCACCGGTACTTCTTCAAGTTCTGTACCAACTCTCTTTTTCCAACCAAGATATAAATCATACTTGTAGGCTCCCCACATTTCACCTAAATCCATTATCCTTGTAGCCTTTTCAGTTTGTCCATCAGAAAAATTATATCGAAGATGCAATGGACATAATATTTGTTAAGAAAATATTATAAATTTATATATATAAAAAAGGTGATTAACATTACTTACCCAAATCTCTTCCCATGATTTGTACTTTATTTGTTGTCCAACTACCTTCCAACTTATCGGTTGAACCGGAATGATATTGTTGTGTCTAGAATGTGTTCCCATAAAACTTTTACATTCCGTGCCATTTTTATTAATTATAGCATTGTCCTCATTGTAATCAACTATGATTTGCGTGTTCTGATTCCAAACCTCATGCATTTTGGTGCGACCTCATCATCTAGTAGAGGCTGGAGATAATCATGAAACCAAAAATAAAAGAAAATAATATATATTAATTTATCATTAATCAGTAACAGTAATGTTTAAACAAATACCAATAGATGGGGGATCAGCTGACCCCTGAAGTGCTACGTCTGGAGGGGGGGTAGCCTCCATGGTAGGTGAGATATCTATAGGAGTACTATGTATAGTAGATTCAAAGTGTACTGATGGAGGCAGAAAACCCGATGGATAACCCTGTACAGATGAGGGTGGATATAGATATGGATATGGCGGTGGGATATATGGGGGCACAATACCCTGTAGAGTGGATGGTGGGAATGGAAAATGAGGGATGGGAGTCTGAGAACTACCATCTGATGTGGGTGCGGGCAAAAAGGGATACGAAAAAGGTGGGTATGGATACTATGGAGGTGGAATAATGGGAGGATGGCCTCCTGGTGTCTCAAGCGGCGTAGTAGTAGGCTGACCTATAGAATCAGTACCCCCCGCCACAATATCATCCTCAGTGGAATAATCCAAGCGCCTCCTTGACGATGCAGCCTAAAATAACATAGATGATAAAATAAAATGAACGATAACAAGATAAATAATATGAAAGACCATAATATTCAAACATAATTTGTACTTAAATTGTTTCTAGGAGGAGACCTACGTTGTTCATTTCTCGGTATTCTTCTACTCCTTCTAGTATCATCATAATCAGACATTTTGACCTAGAAATTTAAAATAATATTCTCAAATAAATATAAATAATGAAAAATGTTAAATAATAAAATTGTATGATAAAACAATGAGATACATTTTCATGTGTGATATTTATATTGATAAAATATCAAGACTTTTCTATGTTCAAGATTTACTAGAGAAGTGGTTAAACATAAATTGGTGAGGCTATTAATAGTTTTATATTCGATAATGGTATAAAATATACTAGTTATTTTGATATCATGTATGGAAGTTTAAAAAACACATACAATATTGCGATAATATCAGGTAAATACTTACAAATGTGTCAATGCTATGTGGGGTCTATGAAAATCTATGATTCACAATCTGTTCTAACAATTACATCATCTGTATCATCAAATGAAACATTCAAATAAAAACCTATAGGTTCATCCACAACATCATTTTCATCCATGCCTTCATCAAAAATATGTCTAGTAATAACATCAACAATAACACCAAATTGTGGTTGTAACAGGTCACTTACATAAAACACCTGTTTAGCTTGTGACGCAAGAATATGAGGTTCATCGGTACGAAGCTGGAGGTTCATATCAATCACTCTAAATCCACAGTTATCAATATGCATTCCTTGTCATTTCATTGAATCAAACCACTTGCATTTCATCATTGCGACATGACCATGTGCATAGTAATCTAATAAAATGATTCTTTCAACAACACCGTAGTATGATATACTTTCTGATCGAGGCTGCCTATCCGATGCACTCGCATAACAATCTGTTGTGGCACTTATCATGACACCGTCATGCTGTGTTGCCATTTTTTTTCACAACTACTTATAAAAAATTTAAATCCATTGACAACCATTGACTTAAAATCACGTACCACATCGTTTGGATGAAAGGACAATGCTTTTATTTCATTTGATACTTCAATCATTGGTAGAGTTAAAACCTAAAAGCTACCAACATAGAATATTAAACAGAGACATGTGATTATGTTATGATAAGAATAAAAAGAAATCTATTACCTTTGACTTTAACCAGGTAACAAATTCTTTGCTGTGTAATAGTTCCTTCCTCTTAATAGATAGAGAGCGATGTCTCTTTTTTATAATTTCTAAATGTTCTCTAAAGATATGAAAGCATTAAAATTTCAGAAGATATAAAGAAATCACACAATGAAAAAAACACATATTTATTAGTTTACTTACTTGATATAATCATCAAGCACACCACAGTTGCATAATATTGTGTGATGTGCCATTTCCCACTCTTCCCTGCTTAAAGTACACAACGAGTACGATCCAGATATCCCCCCTATTTGGTGCAGTGAAGGAAATGCAGGCTCAATGGGATCATACTACTCATCTTCAGTTCTCATTAGTCAATTAGACCTTGTAGTGACGTTATCCAAGTACGATGAACAGAAATCCATGCATTCATATGCTAAATAGCATTTCGCAATAGAACCTTCAGGATGATATTTATTTCTCACATAATATTTCAATGTAAACATCATTCTTTCGGTAGGATACATCCACCGACTCGAAACAGGACCACCAAAGAGAACTTTCGTGAGAAGATGCACATTAAAATGTAACATACATGTGAAAAAAGACGGTGGGAAAATTTTCTCCAAGTTGCAAAGAATAATCGGTGCATCTCTCTGCAATTTATGAACAACACTTCTGCTCAATCTTTTGGCCCAAAGATCTCGATAAAATTGACATAACTTAATCACCACAACTCTAACATTATGTGAAAGTAAATGGAGAATGGAAATGGGAATCAACTCATGTAACAAGACATGGTAATCATGGGTTTTAAGAGATTTGAGTTTCACATATTGTGTATTCACCCTTTATGAAATATTACTTGAATAACCATCCAAAACTTTCAAACATTCCAAGACCTAAAGAAATTGTTTTTTCTCCACATTTGTCATAGAATAATAGGAAACATGGACTTTCCAATTATTTTGACCAATTAACTTAGGATGAAGTCTATCTCTTATACCCCAATCCATCAAATCACGACGACACCGAAAATCGTCTTTTGTTTTGCCTTTGACATTTAAAAAATGTACCAAGTAACATCTCACAAATGTTTTTCTTGATATGAATTACATCCAAACAATGACGTAACAAATTCAATGACCAAAACGGAAACTCTAAGAATATGCTTTTCTTTCTCCAATTGCTATTGGAATTCGAATCAGCATGCTTTCACTTTCTGATATTTGATTGACTTTTGCCAAGAACATAATTCAAATCATCAAGTTCTTTAACAATATCAGTCCCTGACATTCGTTGAGGTGTCTCATCTCTCTCGATGGCATTATCAAACTATCTCTGAATTTTCCTGTATGGATGATCCATTGGTAGAAAATGTCGATTCCCTATGAAGTTGAAAGTTCGTCGAAACTTTAATCTTCGGAAACATTTATTTTTCATAAAAATAGGACAGGATAATTTCCCTTTAGTACTCTAACCAGACATCATTCCATAGGTAGGGAAATCATTTATCGTCGATAATAAAGCTGCACGAAACATAAATTACTCCTTTCTGAATGCATCACACGCTTGTGCACCAACAATCCAAAGCTCTTTTAACTCCTCTATTAATGGCTGCAAGTATATATCAATAAAATTTCCAGGATCACTGGGTCTAGATATTAATATACATAGGATAGTGAACAGATTCTTCATACACATCCATGAAGGAAAGTTATAAATGTGAATGAAAACAGGCAACGTGCTGTGTGTAGTATGCATTTGGAGAAATGGGTTGAAACCATCACATGATAATCCCAATATAACATTTCGTGGGTCGGCTACAAAATCAGGATATAACCTATCAAATTTCTTCCAAGCCAACCCATCTGCAGGATGTACTATTTCATAGTTATCCTTATTTCTTTCATCTGCATGTTATCTCATGTTCTTTTCCATTTGTTCTGACATAAAATTTTTTGAAGCCTGGGAATTAAAGGTAAGTTCCACATCACTTTCTATGGTATGCAAGATTGAGATCCGTCTTTATTAGTCTTCCACCTTGATGTGACACACTGTTTTCACTGACCCAAGTCTGCATTCTCCTTCCAGAACAAACAACAGTCTTTGAGACAAGAATGAATCTTACTAGATGAAAATCCAAATTTTTAACCAACTTTGATGCCATGTAATCATTTTCTAGAATACATGCATCATTAGGAAGTAAATACTTAATAAATGTAAGGAGATAGTCGACCACAGTATTACTAAATCCATACATTTTTTTCCCATGATATAATCACATTAAAAACTCAAGTTTGCTCATTTTTCCACATGCTTGATATACTGGGGTATTTTCATCATCCATCAGCTTTCTAAAACTCTCAACATCATCATCCTGATTAATAGATGAGAACTGTGTTTCAGTATTCATTTCCTCTTGCACTGGTCTACATGAGGAGCTAGCTTTAGAAACAAAAGGAAACTGATCAGAAATCAGATTTGTCATACCAATATTTTCCGCTGAATCAATGTCATTCAACACTTGATATTTTTCTCCATTGTGATACCACACATGATAATTTTTTTGGAAACCACTTTTAGTGATATGGTAACTCACTTCCTCACGAGATAACCAAGGTCTTCCAACACAATCAAAACATGGGCATCGAATCAATCCATCATCTGAATCATTAGTGAATGCAAAGTCCAAATAAGATTGTAACTCCTTCTGAAATTCATCAGTGATCCGATCAACGTTGTACATCAAAGATCTATCCATTCTAAAATAGATAAACATACATTAAATAATTAATCTAGAAAATAACTTAACATTATATTTATTGTTTCATAAGATATTAAGTAATCATCAATAACAAGTTAATAAAAAAATCATAACAAATATATTAAAATTATGGTTTAGGGAATTCATAAATGTTTTAAATTTTAAAAATTCACGAATAGTCATACATAAGTTCCAAGAATGAGGATTGATTATAGTAAAAAGAGTTTATATTAAATATAAGAGATAATAATAATCAATTCCCAAAAGTGTTTGGGTTAATTCATAATAAGTTGTGATGTTTTGTATTAAATCTACAAAGATTTATTGAAATTTAGAGACATTTTGAAAATATAAACCATATCATATACCAAGCATTAATATTAAAGAATTGGATGATAATTATAGTGTTAAGAAGATGATAATAATAACTAATGTCTGAATCTGTACTTTAATAAAGGTGGTCACCTTAGAAAAGGGATATCCCATCAACTTGGTTGTTCCCAACCTTACTCGTATCTATGAACTGTTGGGTCAAATATAGGAATGAAGATCCCCACATCACCTCAGTGGTCCATATCATTTATTATATGGATGGGTGGTGAAGTGCTACCAATCTTATGAGTACCGGTATACTGCAATAGTCCCCCACTCTAACTTTCATCCTACCCTACTCTATATTGTTGTCATTCTACTAAAATCCTTGGGAATTTCTAGTGTGGTTGAGTTGTTTAGTGATTTTTCTCATTTTTCTTTTATGTATTCCCCCTGTACCCCCATGGATGGATTCTCATTATTTAATCACACCCATATTTGTACAGAATTTGTTTTTAAACCATGGATAATATATAAATATGCATGAGTAACAACAGATTTAAGATCGCTATTGTATTTTAATTGAGTGTGGTCACTAGAATGGGGCATGCTCATTTAAGAATGTGTTAAAAAAATGGATAATGAAGACCACCAATGATGAAAAATGGAAGAATACTTCCTTTTGAAAATTTTAAAAAATGATGTTAGAAACACTATTCCCAAGAAGTTTTTAAAGAAGGAAGATCATACATCCTTGGGTAACAAACCTAAGAAGTCTAAGCCAAGTGCTAAATATAAAAGGATCAGTTCTTCTATCATGGAAGAAGGAGAAAAACATAGATTCATGCTAAAATCATTGCTTGTATGTGAAAATAGAGGCATGAAATAGAATAATGGAAGATTTGTCCAAGTAGAATAAAAATGTAGGTGGAAGGGGGCTGGTGTGGGATGGATGTGGCTGGAGCAGGGCCAAATCGTGGCGTGACCGCGGCGTGACCATGGCGTGACCGCGGCGTGACCACGGCGTGACTACCGCGTGACCTCAAAGTGACCGTGGCTTGACTGTGGCGTGACCGCGGCGTGACCGTGGTGTGTTGGCCCGGTCCAGCGACATCCGCGGGGCAGCATCTTCTGGCCAGGAGCAAAGGGAGCGGGAGGAGGCTGGAATGCTGGTGGAAGGGGGCTGGTTGCAAGTGTTGGGGGGATGGTGCGGGCTGATTTGAAGGCGGCAGGGGGGCTGTTACGGGATGGAATGCTGGTGTAAGCGGGATAAAATGAAGGTGGAAGGGGGCTGGTGTGGGCTTGATGTGGCCGGAGCAGGGCCAAATCATGGCATTACCGCGGCGTGATAGCGGCGTGACCGCGACATGACCGCGGTGTGACCGCGACATGTTGGAGTTTTACCAATGGGGGGACGGTCATGATAAGTTGATATAAAAAGATTAGATAGAGGGAAGAGATATAGATTAGAGGTAGGTGCTGTTGAGGACAATAAGTTATGGGAATATTGTTAGATGAGCCATGTACCAAACGTAACTAAGGGATTTCAGATTTAACACATGTATTTAGGGGCCCCAATGATCCAATGAAAACACATTCATGTATAATTGGACAACTAAGTGAAGTGATACTAGTTGCAGAGTATAAATATGAGAGAGGATACATAATCATTATTCAATTCATACGCATTTTAAAACGGGTAGGCCATGAGATTATGTGTAACTGTAATATTATAGTAATAATAATAATAAACCACGAATATTCTAAATTATAGGTTTATGAGTCTATATTCCTTTAATATTTTTTAGTTATATACCCAGTATGATATCAAAATTAGAATCATGGTGTAGATGATATCTTTTTTGAGTCATAATACCAGCATAGAGTTGATTCAAATGATGGTTATAATTAGAAGACAATGTTAAAAAAAATAACACCGGAGTACCAATGTATGGGTGCTTGATTTTATATGCATTTAAAAATGAATTTTCAGAGGAGGTTAACATATCATTCAGTTTCACTTCTGATAAAAAGGGGAACTAGGATTCATTTGTGGTGAAAATTTTGTTTGGAAAATATTGGCAACAATTGTTCTTGTTCTTTAGATATTGTGCGGATTGGATTGTTTCGTTGTAGAAATATTGGGATAGTTTGGTGAAATTTTTTTTTCTTCAACCCTGATGGCAGGTAGTTTCTAAAAGTTTCTTACCATTAAATAGTTAACCATCATTAAGTGAGATTTTTAGATATATTTCATGACCCAACATCAAAATTACTCAAATCTAGATTCTTGATGAGGAGGCTCTGGAGGGTAATTTACAGGGTGTATTTTTTTTAGATCGAGGAACATGTCACACTATTTATGTTTCTACTGTATGTCGACCAGATAGAAAAAACATAGGTCATGGGAGGTCATAACTTATGACCAGATTATCATGATTTTGTACTCATCATGATTTTCTACATTAAAGATCTACTATCATTAGTTCCCAACTATTTGAAAAAAATTGTAGTCAATAATTATGGAGTATGTCTCATCCATTGCTATCTATTTAATCTAGTGGGGTTTTCTCATTGGATCCTACTAAAGAAATTTTTATCTTTTCTTGTATAATATATATTCATCAATAGTTTACATTTACAAATATTTTTTAATTATGGAGTTTGTGGTCAGTTTTATGCTCTAGGATCCACTATTTTAGATGATTCAGTTGATGTAGTAGAATCATGATGTCTTTCTATTATATTTTTTGTGTCACCTACTTAATGTGACATTTTTTAGAAAAATACTACTTGTTGAATTAACGAACTCTATGACTTCATATTAGATGATTCCTTTTAATTTTATGCAAATTCAGGTATAAATTGATGGTCTATTGAAGTTTGGTTTTTTTCTTCCAAGTGTGTCCCCTTGGAAAGCATCAGTTCAATTTATAATATAGTGTAAATGATGTATGTGTTTGTCGATAAATTATCCTCACCTGAATCATGGGATTATAAATAATCACTTCCCTCTATTATATATTGATGAATTATTTAATTAACCTATCCACAGCTGCACCCCTACACCCTCCCCCCTTCCCCCTCACCCCCTCCAACCTACCCCCGTGCCCCCCTGCACCCCTCCACCCTGCCCACTGCCCCCTACCCCTGCCCCCTGCCCCCTACCCCTACCCATTCCCCATGCCCCCTACCCCCCACCCTGCCCCCCGGCACCCCTCCACCCTGCACCCTACCCCATGCCCCATGCCCCCCTCCACCCAGCCCCTTAGCCTGCATAGCCCACCCTGCACCCCCCACCCCTGCCCCCCTCCCCCCTGCCCCATGCCCCCTTCCACCCTGCCCCCCTGCCCCCTGCCTCCCTCCACCCTGCCCCCTGTCCCCTGCCCCCCTCCACCCAGCCCCCTAGCCTACACAGCCCCCCCTGCCCCCCTCTATCCATTCCCAGTTGCTAAATAATGTTTTTGTATTATGTACAAGTGTTTTATGAACCTAATTTTCTTGTGATACTAAACATTTAGATCCTTGAATGTATTATTATTTCAAAAGACCCTTGGTATCCAGTGACTCACTAGCTAGAGAAGCATAAAACACATGTTCCCCATCAAGATGATTGCTATATTAATCCTTGAATATACCTTTGGACTAAGACTCTAGCAGTTCACTAAGGAATTGCCTCTATTTCCTAGACAATGTGTTGTTTAACATTGAACAGTTTTTCAGTAGAGAACCAAATAAACTCTAACGAGACTATGGAATTTACTCTATTTCCTAGACAATGTGTTGTTTAAATATCACATCCCATGTGACATAGTCACACAACATGGGACCCATATTAAAAGTATAACGGTACTTAAAGAGTGTATTGGTTCAAACAACCGTTTTAATAAAAAGAGGGAAACCCCCTACAGGGATATAAAAAGGGTAAAGTATGATGTGTCACTCAAACTTCATAAAGTTCTCCTCTATTTTCAAAACACCTCATGAATTTTATCATAAGACCAAAAAATTTCCTAAAATCCAATTTCGTTTTAAATCATTTCCCAAATTATATAATGAAGTCCCCCTTCCCCCCTGCACAGAACCCCGGACAACCCCCCGTGTACCCCCAGACAGCCCCCCAACACCCCCAGACAGACCCCCGTGCACCCCCGGACAACCCCCACGTGCACCCCTGGGCAGAACCCATTCTATGAAACTTCATAGGGGTATCTATCAATTCCCTAATTATTCATTTGTTCAATTTCTATTTCATTTTTATGAGATTTATTTTCCCACAACACTCCCCATCACCCTCTTCACACCCCCTCATACTCTTTGAGTCTCTGTCAAATTGTGGTCAATGAGTGGGATCAGAAAGGCTAAGTGAAATTGAACTAAACATGTAAATCCAAAATACATGGGTGGTGCAATGGTAATATTTCGGCATGAATCATCCGTACGTCAGATGTCCACGCCGAAGGAAAAGAAAACAAAAACAAAACAAAAACAACATAGTATAAAGAAAAAAAAATGAAACACACAAATTAATCTCTCCACTACCCTGATCTCCCTCCCCTGCAAAGAAAACCGCGTAGCCGCCTCCAGTTCCCTTCTGGCCCCCTTCGCAGAATATAACTACCCTCCATCCGTAGAAAGCAGTAAAAACCTAAGTGGCCAATGCAATAAAGAAAATAAAATAAAAATTAAACAACAACATACCTGTTTCCAGTGAATAATTATATCTCTAGTTTATTGCATTTTTCTATAGAAACTTAATGCTCTTGTGGTAACCCACTTTGATTGCTGCAAGTTAGGATAATGATTGAAAACAATTAATACCTTTCAAAGTAAAATCACATGTAATTGGCCAGGGACAGATGACTATCACTGAGTAGGCATATTAAATATATGGGAGAACTTAAACTAACGAACCTATATATTTGCACACATATTTCCAAGCACAGTAGAGTAATTTGGAAGAGTAAAAAACTGAAACTTTTAAATGCATGAAAAACCTATAACATCACACAACAAAGTATAAAGCACTTAATAAATGTAAAGAGGAAAAAATATAGGCCCAATAACTAGTAGGTAGGTCTAATCTAACCAAAATAGATAATACAGTCTAATCATGAGGCCTCCATTCTAAAAACAATATAAACACCACATCCACCAAGTACTAATACACACCATCTACACTATGTCTGCCTAAATCTCCATAAAAAACAACCATTTTCATAATACATTATATGTTCAAGATGAACCCACATAAGGATGAGTATAAATATAACCAGTAGCACACCCCAAAATCAAGAATTAAAGCACCAATAAGTAGTTATATTGAAACAAAATAATAGAGGGTAAAGAATGGTGGATGAGGATGAAGACATGGGATTACCACTGGTTGTGGGGGAGAACTGTCAGGAATGGAGGAGGATTGGAGGCAGCTCGGATCAGCTTTGCTGGAGGAGGGTCGGGGTTAGGAAGGTCACAGCGAGGAGGGGTCAAGGGTTTTCAGGGTTGCTGGGGGTGTCGACCTCAGCGTCAGAAGAGAGGCGTCAGGGAGGAGGCGTTGGGGAGGAGGGTCACAACGAGGAGGAGGGTCACGACAAGGAGGCTTCAGGGAGGAGGGTCGCGGCAAGGAGGCGTCAGAATAGTTACGTCGATAAAGAGGGTCGCGTTGAGGAGGCGTTAGGGAGGAGGGTCGCGGCGATGAGGAGGGCGCGACGAGGAGGCTTTGGGGAGGAGGGTCACGGCGAGGAGGAGGGCACGGTGAGGAGGAGATCGTGGGTGAGAGAAATGTTTAGGACAGGAGGGTCGAGGAGGAGCCTGACGGATTTTGGGGGAAAAAGGGCACGACTGATTTTAGGCACGGTTTCTTAATTAAACTATGGCTATAAATTGGCTATAGCCACGGACCTATATAACCGTGGCTATAGGTCCGTGGAAATAGCCTTATTTTGTAGTAGTGAAAGATGATATAGCTTCTATGATAACCCCTGAATTAACAAGCAGAATTGAATAAGGGATGCATTGTAAAATCTGAAATTGTGTTCGTTTGGTTTGTATGGTGTTTCGGTTGTGGGAACGGTTGTGTGCCGTGGCATTTAGGTTGATGCATCCATCAAAGGTAACTTACCTAGATTTTCATTATTAAATTTTCTTTAAAAGGATCCAGACAATTTTGGGAATTGATTTTTTTAACTTCATGAATGAGTTTTGGAGAGGTAATAATTCTCTTAAGACTTATAATGATACTCTCATCACTTTGATTCTAGAGGTTACTGATATGATTTTAGTTAAGGATTTTAGAATGACTAGTATTTTCAATGTCATTTATAAAGTATTTTTGATGATTTTAGAAAATTGACTATGGAGAATAATACCATCTATTAGTCTATTACCATAGTTCTTTTCTTGTGTTAAAGAGTTATATGATACTGTTGTCTCTATGTAGTAGTCTTCAAGAAAGAAAAATATTTGGAATGTGAATCCTTATTCATTTTTTTGATTAATTCAACCCAAAGGAGAGCCTCCAGAACATATCCTTATTTTTTTATATAGAAATTAGATTTTGAAATATTCTATAGATGTAGTAATTTTGAAATATATTATTTTTAGAAGTGGATGGTGTAATGGTAAGTAGGCCAGAAGTTATGAATATAAGTTGTGGATTTTTAAATATGGGGTTTTTAATGGTAGTATGTTAAGGTATTCTCCTCATTGTATTAAGAAATTTATTTTGAAATGTAATAATCATTAATTGAAAAGTAATTGTGACATTAACTATTCCTCAAAAGTGAAAGGTTTTAGCTGGACATGATATAGGTGTAAGAAATTCCACATGTTCAATGGGGATATTTCCATGAAATTTTAGAAGTTGATGAAACTGGATGAAAATATGATAATTACTATAAGAAAGTGGGACAACATGCACAAGAAACTTGTGATAGAGGTGTTTTTGGAATACACATTGAGAAGAAAAATCATTGCACAAGAATATTTGGAATATGAAATGAGAATTTTATTGTGGGGATTTTGTTAGGGGTTCACTTTTTTTACCAGAGGGTTAACTGGGATTCTTCTAAATTGGAAGCACTAATAAGGCCTTAACCAAGAATGTGGTATGGTTCCTTTTCTTCGATGTTCATGAGAGATCATTCTAAGATCTTATTGGGAGATTGATGAAAACACCAATTATAACCACAAATGAGCTAGGTAATGAGTATGACATATATTGTGATGTACCAAGAGTAAGGATTTGAATAGTTCCAATCTATGATGTTCATGTGGTTTCTTAAAGGTAAATATAGTTTAGAAAACAAAAGAGAAACTTCCCAAATCCTTTGTTAGACTTGGAAATAGTGGTGATTTCCATGAGGTGTTATTGGAATACACTAATAAAAGTGTTTGAAATATATTTAATCACATAGTGAAATGAACCATTGATAGAGGAGAATGTATGAGTACCAGTAGTCCTTTACCTTTGACTTAATGTATACCCTCAATAAGTGGAACATTTTTTCTAGTGTACTATATTGTAAGGATCAAGCTTAGGTATTACATGATTCAAGCATCATGTGGAATATGGTTACCCACACTAAAGAGATATGTATTTATGTTCAAAAGTATCATTGTCAAGTGACACTTATGTTTTTATCTATAACTTATTCACTCCTCAGTAGTATTAAGGGAGTAAACTATAGGATTCATACTATTTATTCCTGAATGACATGATAAACCTTTTATATCATTATATTTTATAAAATGTTGGTTATTTTTTATTCACGTATCCTTTGTAAAGTTCCTCTGTTGGGATTTATGTCTTTGTAAAAATTCCGGAGTGGCTCTTTTAGAATGACTCAAGTGTTTTGAAATGTTTCTTAAAAAATTATATGTGTTCAACATGCCTTTTTTGGTTTTAAATTCCTTTAAAATGATTTAAACACTTGGCTTGGCATAAGTTGCATGCCAAGTGTTTTCCAACTCATTTGATTGGATTTAAGAAATGGATGTGAATGTTTTAAAAGCATTTGTAATTCTAGTTTCATTTTAACAAGGGGTGTGAGAAGTTTTAAATGAAAATCAGTAAAATATTGATGGTTTTTGTTCATTTTAAATGATTATTATTATTGGGTCATGATGTTTCCTGGACTTCTTAAAAAATGAATTGGGGTTTTAAGAAAGAGTGTTTGATACTTATTGGATTATTTTAAGAAGGGAGTGTTATTTTAAAGATGAATTTGTGTAAATGGTTGGTTTTTTAATGGGATTTAAATTGTGTTTTCATAAATAGTTTACAAAGGAGACTTAAGGTCTATATTTTTTTCCTTGGTTAATTTTTATATCAATGTTTTTTTTATTAATTTTGTTAAATAATAATATCACTGATTCAGATAGGATGGATATGAATAAATAATGGATGAATGTCAATTGTTTGGCAAAAGAGTATGAATATGGAGTGAAAGAGTTCATCATGTTTCCAAAAGATCATGCATATGACCCTTCTCAAATCCTTTGTTTGTGTTTACATTATTGTTATTCAAGACAAGTCAGTCTATAGGAGTTAGAAGAACACTTGATCTATCATGGAATAGATCAAAATTATACATGTTGGAATAAAAATGGTGAAAAGAAAATATAGCTAGTGGGTAGGATAACACTGTATTTTATGGATAATATGATATGATTACAAGTGTATAAAATAAAGAAGATTATATCAATGAAGTGATTATATATGTGAATGCTGATGAAGATCGTATTGATTAAATAACAAGGACCATTGAAGTGGAACTTTGTGATTGCCAAAAATTGTTTGAGTAGTTAAAAAGTTGTGCAAAGACGTCATTGTACGGTGGTTTAACTAAATATACAACATTGTCTATCATACTGAATCTCTATAATTTAAAAGAAGTAAATGGATGGAGTGATGCCATTTTTATATAATTACTTTCTCTCTTGAATGAAATGTTCCACGAAGATAATAATCTCTCATGCTGAACATACAATGTAAAATAAATGCTACTCGCAATGGGTATGATATCAGAAAGAATACACATATGCCTGAATGACTTTATACTATTTCTCAAGGACCAAAAATAACTTAGAGAATGCCCAAAGTGTAGTGATTTTTGATACGAGGAAGATGAATCTGGTCCTATGAAAGTTGTATGGTACTTTAAAATCATTCCAAGGTTTAGGATCCTATATGGAAGTGAGGAGAATATAAGATAATTGACGTACCATTCATAAAGAAGAAATAAATATGGGAAACTAAGCCACATGAAAGATTCTCCTCAGTGGAAGAAAATTGATCATGTGTATCCTAACTTTGGAAATGATTCAAGAAACCTTCTTCTTGCATTATTTACCGAGAGAGTGAATCCTTTTGGTTTTCAAAGGGGCACTCATAGTACATGGATAGTTATGTGGGTAAATTATAACTTGCCACCGTGGTTATACATGAAACAAAAAACAACATGTTGTCTATTCTTATATCAGGAACAAAACAACCAGGTAATGATATTTATGTTTATTTGGCTCCATTGATTAAGGATTTGAAATTATTGTGGGATTCAGGTTTTACGTTGTATGATTCTTATAGAAATGAGGGATTCACATTGAGAGCCATGTTGTACAGGATGATAAATGACTTTCTTACTTATTGAAATTTTTCAGGATATAGCATTAAAGGAACTCATGAGTGTCCCATTTGTGAACAAGGTACACAATAAATTAGGTTGAAACATTCATTTAAAACTTTGTTTCTAGGAAATAAAATATTTCTACCCCAATGACATAAGTACCAACCTTGGAAAACATCATTTGATGGAAGTTCAGAAGAACATACAACACCTTCTCCACTAAAAGGTGATCAACTATTTGAGAAATTAAAAGATATGGAAACTACTTTTGGTAAACCATTTTCGAAAAACCTTACGAAAACCTGTTAGAAAAAGATATCAGATTTTTTGAATTAAAATTCTGGAATTGTCTGTGTGTCATACACTTTCATTATGTTATTCATGTTGAAAAAAAAATATATGATAGTTTCATCAGAACGTTTCTAAATGCACATGAAAAAACAAAGGATGGAATTAAGGATATATTGGACGTGGCTGACCTAGGAATATGAGAATATTTGTCACCAATGAAGGGTGAAAAACAAACTTTTCTTCCTCTAGCTACTTACACTCTTTCCCGGACGGAGAGATATATGTTTTGAAACTTCATGAAAGACGTAAAGGTTCCAGTGGGGTATTCATTTAATATCTAGAACATCGTTTCAATGACCAATTTAAATTTAAAGGGTCTAAAATCATATAAATTCCATGTTTTGATGAAATATTTAATGCATGTAGCTTTACGTTTCATTTTCCCCATGAATTTCCATCATACATTAACCAAACTCTATTTCTTCTTCAAAGTTATATTCAAAAATGTTATAGAACTGGTGAAATTTCCATGTATGGAAAGAGAAATTGCTATCATATTATGTGATTTTGAAATGTTATTCATGAAAAAATTCTTTGATATGATGGTTCATTTGATGGTTCACTTAGTGAGAGAGATTTGAATATGTGGTTATGTATACTATAGATGTATGTACCCCATTGAATGGTATATGATGATTTTGAAAGGGTGTGTCAAAAATTGAATTCGGCCCGGGGGTTGTATTGTGGAGTGATATATTGTTAAGGAATTCATTGAATTATTTATCAAATACCTATCGAGTGCGGAAATCATTGGTTTACCAAAATCATTTTACATTGGGTGGCTTGCTGGTGAAGAAATTTATGGAAGAGATGTTGTCACAATCAATATTACAGATCAAGAGTAGTACCACCTTTAAATTTTGTAGAACAGTTTGGAGGCATCCCTATACGTCGAAACCCATAAATAAATTCTTAGAAATTTGAATCTATCAAGGGCTAAAATATGGATATCAAATACATACAATCAATAGTTTATAGGATGTTTTTAGGACCATATTTTAAATGATGCAGATGAAAATCCAAATTGAATTTCTGAACGACTTCGATGGATAGCTATAGGATCAAGTGTGTATGTATTATCTTAAACAATTTATGTAATTAATGGTAATACATTCTATAAAAATGTGCGCGATGAAGATAGTACCATGAAAAATCACGGAATTACACTCGTGGATGAAGAAATCCTTGTTTTTAGTACTAAGGACATTAATCCAATTTACACAAATATTTAATACTTTGGAATCATAAAACAAATATTGGTGTTGGATTATATAACATTCCAAGTTATGAATTTTCAATGCAAGTGGGTTGATAATAGGAGTGCCATTAAAATAGATGAATTGGGATTCATGAAAGTGTATAACATGAGTGCTGATTATGTTCCCTTGTTTATATTTAGATTGCTGAATCATAAATCCAAATCCAAATTCAACCCACACCATGTTCTATAGAAGGAGGCATGTCTAAATAAATATGGGATACTAATAGATTAGAACACATAAAAATTGTGGGAATCATGTTTAAGTTTTAAATAATAAAATGTGTTTCTCATTACATCACTATTACACAATAATGATCACTTATTTTCCTATATTTTCTATCTGACATATTCATAGGATTCTAAAAAACCTATTTTGGATGAACAAAAAATATCAATGTCCTTGAAGCAACCAAAACAGCATGTCCATGTCAGAGGTGCGGGTTTTGGGGTGACACCCCGAACATATTTTGAGAAAAAAAGAGGATGATAAAAGTGAATTAATAAAACATATTAGAGAAAAAATAGCTAACTTTGAAGAAAAATTCCAATGGAATAGGGAGATGACATAGATTTTAATAAGGGATAGAAAAATAGAAGAAGAAACTCAAGAACACCCACTGCGTGAAGATCCCACCCCACCCCACCAGCTATGGAGCTATCCATTCGCCTCAAAGAGATTCCTTAGTAGAGGTAATAAATGTTATAGTAAATGTATTTGTGAAATGTGAATTAGATAGACATTTATACCTTTCCTATATTTCTATTCTACATGGTGATAATGACTATTATTTTTATCTAGAACAACTTCCCATCACCTTGTGGTGAGGGCTATGGTGTTCAATATTCAAAAGGAAACAGTACACAATAGACCACTTCCAATAGGTATTGTGTGAGTTTTGATTAATGTATCCAATGAGCTAAGAACATATCTACTTGTTCCAATTAAAGAGGATGATATTAATATGGTTGAAAAAGTTTTTGGAACATTCATCGCATAACCATCACATCTTGTAAACAATCATGCTGACACGGTGGTATTCATTTCCAATTTACTTTTAAAACTAATCCTTCAATAGTTAATGAAAAAGGTCTAAATTGATGAATGTTTTTATAGACAGACAAAGAGAACATGATGAAACAAAATACTATCTCAAAACCATCTAAATATCGACCAACTGATCAAAAATATCTACCAAAATTACAATTTCCCCACCCATTCTATATCCACATTTACTATCATTAAAGGCTGTTGTGGATATAAAGTTAAAAGATGGTGGAAACAACATAGTTAAATTTGAAGCAAATATGTATAGAGAGAAATATCAAGACTTCATTAGTCTTTATAGTGTAACTAAAATCCTCAACTATGACTAGCTAGGAGGATCAATTGTAAATGTATAAAAGAGGTATGTTCTCATAATTTAATTCTCCAAAATCTGATATACTGTGTTAATTATGACTAAATACATTTCATATTTTTGGAAGGTGTATATATGGAAAATAATTGAAGGGATTTTCCCATGAGAAAAAGTTTAGAAACATTAGTCATCATGTCACCTCAACAAAAAAAAGCTAAAATAGAACCCAACAAAAATGATGAAATTGTGGCAGGTCTGATATAATCCTTTGAAAGAAAAATTTCAGATGACAGACTCTATTTAATACCAATGATGCATGGATAAGACTATACAATTTAATAATATCAAATTTATTTTTATTTCTTTCATTACTTATTCCTTTTTGTGTTTTTAGGCAGTATTGGATGCTCATTTTAGTAAATTTGGATAATCCAAAAATTTATTTCCTGGATTCATTGCATGGATATCCAAGAAACCATCCACACATGATAGAGTTTTTCAATTTGTAATACACTACATGCAACATTTTAGAACTAAACATTATGTTAAATAATTTATATTATCTTTTAATGAGGATTCTGTTATGATAGGGTGGTGCATCATTGTTGTATGAAAAAGGGAATAAGTCTAGGGGCTAAGGATAAGGAAAAACACAAGTACTACAACCAGATATGTATTAGTGTATATATAATAAGATTTCACTATCCAAACACATATCAAAACAAATTACTTATTCTCCTCAATGTTTTTGTAGTTTCCAAAACAAACCAATGAAAAATATTGTGGTTATTATGTTTGTAAATTTATGAGAGAGATTGTATTCAATGAACAAACCGGTATCCCTGAAGTGGTATTTTTAAATATAATTACTATTTCATTTAAAATATCTATTAATACATTGTGTATTTATATTTTTCCAGTATTACTATAACTGTCGAAAAGACTCATATTCACAAGATGATATAGATTCTCTCATAAATGAAATGGAAACATACCTTATTAAAGAATGTTCACAAATTTCATGATGATGTGACTTCCAAATGTAGGTTATGAATTTCTAATGTTAATATCACCTTCTAAAATCTTTATTCTAATGTTATCCTAATATGATCATTGGTATCTCTATTTTTTACACTAATTAAACATCTATTATCTTCATTTATTATGTTTCATATCCTTAGGTTATTAATAATGGTTTTAGAAATGATGTCTAAGAAGGCCTCTACAACTCAAAGTGTTTCTTTTAATTTAAAAATGACATTAATTTAAGTAAAAACAATAAGTGACATAATGAAAATTGAGTAAACACATTCGTATTGTTTGGATATTTTAGTAAGATGATATATTAGTCACTTAAAACATGTAGGGATTAGCTGTACCTCAATATGACACATGGCGTGGATGGTAAAACTCAAAGTTTCTTTTTTTATTTAAAATTGACATTAATTTAAGTAAAAAGAACAAGTGACATATTGAAAACCGAAAAAAACATTCAGATTGTTTTTATACTTTAAGAAAATGATACATGAGTCATATTTTAAGTGTAGGAGCCAACCAAACATCAATAAAACTCATAGTGTGGCCATTACAACTCAAAGTGTCTCTTTTTATTTAAAATTGACATTAATTTAAGTAAAAACAAGTGACATACTAAAAACTAAGAAAACAAATTATAATTGTTTTGATATTTTAATACAAAGATATATTAATAATTTGTGATGTGTATGGATTATCCAAACCTCAATAGAACACACGGTGTGTCTAGGACCACTCAAAGTGTCTCTTTTTATTTAAAATTGACATTAATTTAAGTAAAAACAACAAGTGACGTTATTAAAACTGAGAAAACATATTCGGGTTGTTTTGATATTTTAGGAAAATGATCCATGAGTCATATTTGACATGTAAGATTCAACCTTACCTCAATAATATTCATTGAGTGTCCATTATAGCTCAAAGTTTCACTTTTTATTTAAAATTGACATTAATTTAAATAAAAACAACTAGTGGCATACTAAAAACTGAGAAAAAACATTTGGATTGTTTTTATATTTTATGGAAATGATCTATTAGAAATTTGTGATGTGTAGGGTTCATCTGCACCTCTATAAAATGCATGATGTGGCCAGTATAACTCAAAGTGTCTTTTAATTTAAAATTGACATTAATTTAAGTAAAAACAACAAGTGACATACTGAAAACTAGGAAAAAGAATTTGGATTATTTTTATATTTTAGGAAAATGATATATTAGTCATTTTTGATCTATATGGATCATCCGCACCTCAATATGATGCATGGTGTGGCAGGTAGAAATCAAAGTGTCTCTTTTTATTTAAAATTGACATTAATTTATGTTAAAACAACAAGGGGCATACTAAAAACCAAGCAAACACATTCATATTTTTTTAACACTTTAGGAAAATGATCCATGAGTCATTTGGGATGTGTAGAAGTCACTCACACATTAATTTGATGCATGGTGTGACCATTATGACTAAAAGTGTCCGTTATCTAGTTAAAATTGATATTTTAGTTCAAAACATGTCACTCACTAAAAACCAAACAAACACATTCCAATTGTCTTGATTATTTAGGACAATGATTCATAAGTAATTTGTGATATGTATGAAGTAGTATCACATCAAAATGAATCATGATGCGACCAATATGTCTCAAAATACATGTTTTCAGTTTGAAATGAAAATTTAGTAAAAAAACACAACTGACATAATAAAAACTGAGCAAATTCATTTTGATTGTCTTGATACTTTAAGAAAAAAATCCATCAGTAATTTTGTGACATGTAGGAATTAGCTACAACTCAATATGAGGCATGATGTGGGTGGTATAACTCCAAGTGTGTTATTATTTAAAATTGACATTAATTTTTGTAAATGAAAAAGTGCCATATTGAAAACCGCGAAAACACATACATATTGTTTTGATATTTTAGGAAAGTGATCAAAAACCCATTTTTAACATATAGTAATCAAACCCACCTTAGTAGGATGCATGGTGTGACCGGTATAACTCCAAATGTGTCATTTTTATTAAATATTGACCTTTTATTAATGTGTTCTTTCATATTAATGTTTAATTTATTTATTTATAGTATTACTAACATAATATTTTTTTTCTTATATAGGTAGAATATTTTGCTCGGGTTGAGATTATTTGTTTGGAAAATGATACCATGAGAGGATATTTTTGAGAGGAAATCACATGCATCAAAAGATGAAATATTAATGTTTTAGAATGTTTGTTGGACAATTATAAATGTAATTATATAATTTTTTTTGTTTTAAATGTAAATAATAGTGTTTATTTTTGTATAAAACCATGGGTGGATAGTTTTGTATTCTTGATGTAAAATAAATGTATATAATAGGTTTTCTTCTGGTGTACTGTTTAAATTATAGTTTACTTCTAGGTGTGATGTGTTTAAATTACTGATTGGGTGCGCTATTATATAAACATCACACTACAGGAGGGTAGCCCTTTATGAGTTCTATTTTTAGTATTGATAAAGGGATCCTTTATCAATTCTTTTTTAGCAAGTATAAAAGTCCCATTTTATCAGCACTACAATTAACAATGCTTTTTTAGTTCTTTTAAAGGCCATTTTGTGTGGCGTTAAAGACTATATTTATAGTAGTGAGGGTTTTGTCTTATGCATGAAGGATTTTATCCTATGGTCGAAGGGTGAAGTGATGGGTTCTCAATCTTAATGTCATAGTCGATTAAATTTAACATGCATGGTCATATTTTTACTTTAGAAAAAGTCCAAAAATCATGGATGGGTTCTTATGGTCACTAAAATCATGGCCACTTGCTTTTATTCGTTTCCAAATTTATTATTCCCTCATGAAAAATTAATTTTACTCAAGCTTTCAATATAATATTGGCTACATGGTCCGTTGAATTTTTATTTTCCATAATTTGTGTGCATCCACACCTCATAAGCCTTGTGGTAGTTTGGCTTCAAGTGCGGTCGACATGGAAATGTCACACTATCAATAAATAAATGATGTGAATTCGCACATAGACTAAAAAAATTACCATGCGGTTGCTGTCATAAAAATATAATTATAAAAATTAATTTCAAATAAAAATTCTAAAAATTAAATCATTAAAAATTAAAATATTTAAAACTAAATAAAAATTATTAATTTAACCTAACATAATAAATCTAAAATTATAAAAATAAAAATATAATTATACTAAATATTAAAAATTCTAATTCAATTACATAAAGTAAATGAATAATTATTTAATTAATAAAAACAAATATATAATAAATAAAACATAATAATAAAAACCAAATTACATTATAATTAATTGATTTTTTTTAAAATATTATATTTTAAATTAAATTAAAGAACTATTAAATAATTAATAGATTAATAGTAAAATAATAAAAAATTGATTATTTAATTAATATAACATTAAAAAATTATTCTATAATACTAAAAATTAAAATTTTAAAAAGAAAATACATAAATAAAATAAGTAAATAATTAATAAAATTTTAAAAAATAATTTTTAATAATTAAAAATTTTACTATAAATTAACCACTTAATTATAAATCAACATTAAAAGACTAAAATAAACTTGAAACCTAGGAAATAAACTATAAATGATGTGACAAAAAAATGAAATTAGAGTCCACTTCAAATTCCCCCACACTTAAGAATTTCTGGTCCTCAATCAATAATTTTTAGATATTCACTTCCAGGTTGGAAAATTGGATTTCTAATAAGAATTAGTTTTCAAAATTGTTTTTCCTCATGGTCCCTTTCAATTAAGAAAATTGATTTTTTCTTTTAAAAATAAGAGTTTTGGTGAAAATTAATTTATAGTTTTACAAAAATTATTGAGATTGAAAATTTTGAAAAAGATTAAAAAATCATCTCTTTCTATTTATATCAGATTTCCAAACTTCTATTTTCCTCTAGGATAATATACACACAAAGATAAGGCATAATAATTAAAATGTCTATTTGAATGAGTATGATTAATAATTACAAACATTATAAATAAATCCTCATATAGATTTAATAATAAAGGAATAAAATAATTAAAGAATATAGGCTCAACCTATAATAGGATTTTCATTTTATAGCTCATGTAAATGATAATATTAAAAGATTAAAACCCAATAAAAACTTTCTAAATCAATCATGATTATAAATGATACTCCCAAAAGTTGATCAAAAAAAATTTCAAGAGCGAAAAAATTTGATGAAACATCTTAAATACATGGGAATTCAAATAATTTTAACCTCATCAAAGTGGTAATTCAAATATCAAACTTCATAAAAAATTTAATCCACTTAATAAGAAAGTTGCGTCATGAAAACCCACAATTTTAAAAAATTTATCAGGTTTTGAGGGGCTATGATTAAAGAAAAATTAATCCAATAAAGAAGACCCTGAACCCACACTTAAAGCCAAACTTTTTCCTCAAATTTGAGTTCAAAGGTGAATGAAAATAATTAGACTTTTTGGTTGAAAAAGAGATTTTCAATTCAACAGTTCAATGACATGTTCATGGGTCCCTAGACTGTTCAAAAATTATATTTTCTTTAATAAATATTTTTTAAATAAATTAAAAAGGTTCATGAAATATAATTAAGTCTTAGTACAAATAATTTCAATAATTTTCAAAATAGTAGGATTTTAATCATTGAGTACTCTGTAAAGAGGATGTAATATTATGTTAATTTTTTTCAATTGGATTTTAAACTTAATAGAAAATATTATGCTAATAAACCAAAAAAGTAAAGAACATTTATTTAGACACACATACATGGAATCACTACTCCACACATAATTTCACACTATGAATATATTTGAAAACATTTAGCTCAATTTTAAGCTAACAATAAACATTCAGAAGCACTAAATACAAGAATAATGGAGAAGTATAAATTAAAATAAACACTCCCATGATCAAAGAATCATTTTCATTTAATTTTTTTTAAAAAATATTTCTTCCTTATTAAAATTGAGTTAAATAATCTAGTTATTCAACTATTAGTTCATAATAATAAAATATATAATCATTAGATAACATTAATGAATTTTAAAACATGACTAAACTAGAGTTAGACTTTAAGGAATTTGATCCAATATGTTTTCAGTATGTATCTTCTTGTTGTCTCCAGAATAAATGGGGTATCTAATATACGTTTGACAAATCAATAGAATAATTGTTTAAGAAAGGGTTCAAGGAAGACAAAGAATTAAATCTAGTAGATATATATAGTAACATACATATCACAACAACACAATATTCTTATGAAAATAGAAGTAAACACACTAAAAGACCATGGGTTAACAACCATGAAAAACATAATATAATTCTTCAGTTTGACTTCAACAAAAAAATATTTTTCAATAACTAGATAGAATCCAATCCCTTTATAATCCCTTAAAAATAATGTTTTATTATATGAATATTTTCTAGCATTGTTCTAGTTTCTTTTCCAATGATTTCAATAGATTCATTTTTCAGTACTCTATGAATGGTGAATGGTCCAAAACACATAGATTTTAATTTTCCTAGAAAGATCTTAAGTCTCAAAATAAAGAGAAGATCCCATTTTCTATCTTCGAATTATTTATTTCAAATAAAAAAATCATTAAAAAATTATCCCTCTATTTATAAATCCTAGCATTTTCATATGACTCTCTCCTAATTTCATATAGCTTAGTAAAATCAAGCGATCTTCTCTCTCCAGATCACTCTAAATTGATATTCAAATAAATTAAAGCCCAATATGACCTATGTTTCAACTAAACAGGTAAATGAAATGATTTTTCAAATAAAAACCTGTATAGTGACATAAGGTTTTGGGTTATAAATGCAACTCATTGGCCCATATCACTTCTTCCAGCTTCAAGTACCAATCCTTCCTAATATTAGAGACAAATTTCTCTAAAATCTATTTAAGCGCCCTATTTGAAATTTCAACTAATCTACAAGATTGTGGTTGGTAAAAAGTTCATATCTTATATAAATAACCATACTCAAACATCAATTATATTAATTTTATTTCTTAAATTGAGTGTTGTTTTCAGAAATGAAGGATTTTGGCACCCCAAACCTTGAAAAATTGATCTTTAATGAATTTGATAAAAAAATTGGATTTATATTTGGAAAGTTCCAATACCTCATCCCACTTTGAAACATAGTTAATAGAAACAAAAATGTACTCATTCTCATATGATGTTGGAAACGTTTCAACAAAATCCAAGCCACAAACATAAAAAAATTATACTTCTAAAATAAATTTTTTATGGCTGATCCTACTTCCTTTTCTC
Organism: Viscum album; assembly: GCA_963277665.1. NCBI lineage: Eukaryota > Viridiplantae > Streptophyta > Magnoliopsida > Santalales > Viscaceae > Viscum > Viscum album. The sequence goes on from OY728151.1 coordinate 2,000,942,050, forward strand.
ATTTACTAATCTATGACACCTATCAAATTCTACAACAAAACTCATAGAATCCATAAACAATATAGGCCATTAAAATCTATATTTAAGGACTTTTTAGGTTGTTATTTCTCCACCATGATGACCAACCTAGGGTAAAGAGTGACAAATCTTTAGAATATGTATCATTTATTCACCCCATTAATATCTCCCCAAGACCTCATCATCAAAACTCCTAAATAGTTTAGGATCATCCGATATATATAACTTAATATTATAAATGAAATTATTCCTTTGATTATTTTAAAAATAATTAAAAATGTCACTTTCTACTATGAAATTAGAAAAATAAACAAACCAAGAAGACTACTTGATAGATACAGTGAGTAAAACTACTAAAAATTCAACCTTTAACAGCACTAAAAATAGGCTATATCAGAAAAAGTGATTTCTTTCAGATTGAGGTTAAAATCCAACCTTTATTACTGGTATAAAAAGAGCCGATAAAGGATGCCTTTATTAGTAATTTTTTACCACTGATAAAGGGTGCCTTTATCAATTATTTTTTATCAATAATATTGGATGACTTTAATAGTGCTAAAAAAGATGATAATGGGGTCTTTATCTGCAATTTTTAGTGCTATTAAAAAATTTGAAAAAAATATGTTTTTTCACACACCAAAACACCCCCTTTATCTACTCTCATGTCCCCCTTTCTCAGAACGTTGTACTTACCATACCACTAACACATACCCCAAACCCCTACTAGGCACTCATGAACATCCCACACATCCTCAGTACTTGAATGGCTCTCCTAAATACTGATGGAACTCGAAATTGATCATGTGACCTCCCTTATGTACTCTAATTCCCTTTACCACTCTTCTTATCTTGTTTTGTTTTTATATTTTCCAATAGTTCTATTTATTTGTATATTTTTAGAAACGTTTGACATACACACACTCACACTATTATTTATTTAAATATATTATATGTTAATATTCATTTTCGAATATAAATATAATTATATATATGTGTGTGTGTGTTTATTAATAAACACACACACATATATATATATATATATTATATACTTTTTAGAAGTATACACATATTTATATATGTTTATAATGTCTAAAAATGGTAAGATATTGTATTAAATTAAATGGATGGTAATTAATTTCATATGACTGATATGATTATTTATAAAATAATTTTTAAAACATTTCAATATATTGAGATATAAATTCTATAAATGACCTATATATTTATATTTCTATATATTTACATATATATTTTTACATATTTACATGTAATTATGTATTTAGATATAACTTTTTTATAATGTTGTTATAAATATGTTCTGTAAATACATTTACATACTTTATATAATGATAATATATATATTTATATATGAATGTAATCATTGGGAATAGATTCTGTCTCCACAAAAAAAATTAACCCTTTAAATGAGGATGAAATTCCATCAAACGATAAAAAATTTGGATACCCTAACTAAAAACATAGTTTTGGAAGTCTTTTGGTCATTTTTTGGTCTAAAAAAACTGATCGAACTTCACCCAATTCATGAAGACACAGATCTCTTTATAGGCTTTGATTTGATATGTGGTAGATCCAAAAAGGATACCCATATAAAATTTATGACCGTATGAAGTTAAAGTCATGTTTTCAACTTATCTTAGACCATTAATTAATGCATTTAATTTTTATATCATCCAATTGTTATTAAATGACTACTGGTCAATAATAATTGTAAAATTATTAATTTATATTATTTTTTAATTATTTTATAATATATTTTCACTAAATATTTTATATGTTATGTGTAACTGCATATTTAGCCTCATCTAAATCATATTCAAAAAATATATTAGATTTATATCAATATAAATATATTTATATATTAATATATATTTTTAATGAAAAATATGTTATTTTATTAAATATACCATTTATCACTACTGATTAAGGGCCCCCTTTATAAATTATTTGTTATTAATTCTAATAATTAGTTCCCATTATTAGTGTTTTTTTAGTAGAGCCGATAAAGGGACCCGTTTATCAATTCCTTTTTATTAGTGCTGATAACAGGGGACTTTGTTAGTTCTTTTAGCTAGAGCTGATAAAGCCTAGTACTGGATAAATTGAGATTTGTAGTAGTGTAACTCCTCATCTTAAAAACTATAATTAATCTCTCTAGGATATTTTTACAGTGTATTAGACAATCTTAATTAATGATCCACCCCAACATTCTCAACCCACTCTTTATCTCTAATATATAAATAAAATTACTTTGACAATAATATCCAACTAATTATCCTCGGTTTCACCTCATTCTTTGGTAGAAAATACATCATGGAATAATGATCTCTATGTACTATGACGTCGGAACCTAAAAGATACTACCTAAACTTCCAAGAGGGAACACAACATCCAATAACTCTTTCCCTGTAGTGGTGTTGTTCCTTTAGGGATCATTTAGTTGTCTAATAGAAAAATACACCAAATATAGTCACTTATCTATAATTTATCATAAAATAGGAATGTTATCTATATCACTAGCATCACACATAATTTAAAAAGGTATATTCTAATCTGGAGTGCTTATAAAGACTGATTAAGTGTGTTTTCCCATAAGAAAATTAAAATATTCCAGAAATGTTTTATCAAATATAAAGGGTGAATATTTATAAGATAATATAATTGATTTACATTATGTGAAAATTCATTAATAAACCTATGGTAAAAACCGGATTACCCTAAAAAAATATTTAACACAATTGAAATTTTCAGGAGGGAAAAAATTTGAATTACATCAACCTTGGATTTTTCATCCTCAATTCCCCTCCTAGATACTTTATGGTCAAGAAATATCACTTTAGTGGACATAAATTGGAATTTATCCCAATTTAGAACTAATTTGGACTCTAAGAATCTATATAAAAACCATTCTTGATTTTATAAATAGATCTCTAATGTGATCCCAATAATGGAGAAATCATCCATAAACACTTCAATGATCCTCTATATCAGGTAGGAAAATATTACCATCATATATATTTGAATGCTAGTTGGTTGAACACATAATCAAAAATGAATTTTCTTGTAGGGTAATGTACCAAAGTGTTTATTGAAAGTAGTTTTATTTTAGTCTTTTGGGGGTATAGTAATTAAGTTTTACCTAGAATATCCATATAGAATAAAAAAGAACTCATTATATGAAAGACTCTCATGAATTTGATATAGTAGTGGAATTAGAAAATTATACTCTTTAGAAGTTGAGTTGGTCTTCCTATAATCTATGAACATTGTCTATTTTATTTCCTTTATAACCTCAGTTTGTTCATATTTTTCATTTTAACAAAAGTGAAACTTATCTTCTTTTGGACTACCTAGATAGGATTGACCCACAAATAATAAAAAATGGGGTATATAATTCATGAATCCATAGACATAATTACCACTTCTGTCACAACTTATTTCATGTTTGGGTTTAATATTCTTTGACACTCTAAACTTGGTTTGTATTATGGATCCATAAGAATATTATACATTAAAAATGAAGGTCTAATCCATTTGATATTATCTATAAACCAATATATTGAAACATTAAATTTATTTAGAACACCCAAAATTTTTTCCTATTGAATTAATTTTAGTTCGACAGAAATAATAACATTTAGTGTTGTGTTCTCACAAGAAAATGAACATTTGATCCATGTTGGGAGAAAATTTATTCCCAAAGTGGGTAATTATTTAATATATTGTAGACTATTTGGCATTGGAGGTACAATATCTTCAATATATTTCCTAAAAAGAGTTTTAAAAGTGGAATGATTTTAAATTTCAAAACCAGTTCTAAATTTTCCTTCCCTACTGTCCAAAGTTGAAATCTCACTATCATGAGTTTCCATATCATATTTCAAAAATTTTATCAAAGAAAAATCATTATTTTTTTTAAAAGTCCCCCTAAACCGTATCAAAATTTTCTACATTTTTTGATGAAATAGATTCAATCATAATTTCTCTAGAAAATTTTCATGTTTTGACACAGAATATTCATCTTCAATAACACACATGAGAGTAGGAACATAATTTTTATCCGTATATGGAATGCATTCTAGATTCTTACTCTAAACAGAATTAATAGTGTGTGAAATTTCATTTTTATATACATAATAATTTTTTCCAATGAATGATAGTTTTTAGAATAATCTAAATGATCATATGAGTTTTATTATTTGAACAACTTAACCCTAGAGGAGTTTTCCCTAAAATTTATTTCATTAAAATTTTTAATCATAATGAACACCTCCTATTTCTCACCCAACATAATGATTATTTTTCCCTTATTCACATTTGTAAAAGCTCTATAAGTGGCCAAGAAAGGCCTACCTAAAATGATAGGAACCTCTTGGTCACACTCCATGTCTAATAAAAGAAACTCAGCTGACATAATCATATTTACAACTCCTACTATCAAATAATATACTCTTCCTATGGGATGTGTGAAAAAATGGTTGAAAAACTATTGAATGATAGTGGTGGGTTGTAATTCACCCAATATCAACTATTGAAATAGTGATAATTAGAGCTGTTTTATACTAACAACAATATCACACAGACATTTGAGTTGGAAATTATTCCCTATTAGGCAGGTAATGAAAAAAATTCCTAGATATTTATATTTTAGAGGGATTATATTTCAAAGGATAACTCTATACACTTCATTGAGACTGTATGTAGAAAATTATTCCAAAGTATTTTTATTTGAAATAATTTTTGAGTGACTTCAAATTTGATGAAATCTGAATAAAATCTTGTATGAAAGGAATATTTACTTAGATCTTGGTTAAAAGCCCAAAGAATTTTATCAGTTAATCCTCGTTATTACAATTGGGTATGAATTTTTATTGAAAAGGGATGTTTAGGGCATACTTATTTAAACTAGAAGCCATATCTCAAAGTTATTGAAATTTTTTATCGTTTTCATCTATTTTTCTTATTTTTAGAAATAAATCAACTCTATTTTAAGTTTAAACAGTAGGATTTAATCTATTTTCAAAAACAAATCTCATTTATAGATTGTTTTTATCCATTTTTTACTTCAAGTTTCTTATAGATTATTAGTTTAGGGACTCATATTTTATTTTCTATATTATTTTTGAATTTTTAAAACACTTGTTATAACCATATCCATAACATTTTCAATAGTGTTGAATTATGTTATTATAGGATGATTCCCTTTATCTATAGATGTCATGTCACTTTCCAATTGACCCATTTATAGTTCTAGATTATGAATTATAGCTTTATCTTCAGATTTATTAAAATTATATTGTTCCTTTTGAGATTTTAATTTAGACTCTTTGGATTCAAATATTTTTAGAATCTGACCCATCCTAGTAAGAAACTATCCATAAAAATTCAATTAGGAATTGGATGGATCATCCCTTTTTTATTTTGAAAATTTTATCTATAATTATTGTGGAAACTAGAAATGATAGTTTTTTAACATTGCTTGTCCATTCCAAGAACTATTTTGATGGTTATTATGGAAATAATTTTAATTGATTGAAAAGGGATCATATATATTTGGAATCCTAGGACCATATATTAAAAAATACACATTTTATTATTATTGAGATGACATATCAAAATTTTGGAAGAGGTTTTCAATTTGTAAAAACATCCCACACTGATCACACTACTCTTATGGAGATTGAATTTTATTTTTATATCTCAATTAATTTACACTTGGGTTTTCATTTGGTTCATTATAGATTGTAGTTGATATTTTATTTCATCCCCTAGAGCATGTTTGTCAATATTAGATATAGTGTTATTTATACCTCTATTCACTCTTTTCCTCCTATAGTTTTTGTTTTTGATAATTCAAATCATGATTATAGAAAATATATCTCAACTCTTCATTAGTTTCATTATTTTAATTTCCTCCAACAGTCTTATCTAACAAATTCTATCTTGAGGATGAAAATCCTTCATAGAAGGTATCTATGAGGATATGATATAGAAGCTGGTAATAAGTAAACTACCTAAATAAGTCCATAAATATATCCCAATCCTCATGAAATACTTCTCCATCCACTTGATAAAAACTTGTGATTTTGGTTCTAAGATCTCCCTTAAGTCATTAATGCTAAAATTTCATTACAATTTTTTTAAACATGATCCCAATTATCAAGAAAGAGTTCACCAGGACTCAAAAACAAATTCATTGAACTAAAATTAAGAAAAAATAAAAAAAATACCATCCATAGTTTATTTTTAGTGACCCGATTTATTATTAACTGATGCATTGTGTTATAAAAATATCAAATAAAGACCAGTGAGTCTTCATTAAAAAACCATTAATTGTAAGAAATGAGACAAATGTGATGGTTTTATATCATAATTTTACACACAAGGTGAATTTATGATGGATAATGGATTTATAGGGAGAGGAGGGATTTGAAACTCCATCATCATAGGCCTTTCATTTCCATCTATAATTAGTTTTGGTTAAAAATTATCTCATTATTAATATAAAATATCTCTAATAAATTTTCAATTTCAATTTTGTTTTTCCTTTTTAAATAACTCAAATGATTATTTATTTGTTGAATTAAAGATTTTATCCTATCATTGGATGTTCTTATTAAAATAAAATAATAATAAAATATCATCACAAAAAACTCATAGAAAAAATTGGTACAATAAGACTCAATGAACATTTTTTAAAAAAGTTTTCTGGTTTTTTTGAAATTCACTTTTTTATGAATTTAATTTAATTTTTATGTTTTTAAATTTAGCGGCATGAATACCTTACCTTGAAATAGAACCAGTAAAATAACAATAAATTCATTTAATACATAAAAATATAATTATTTATAACTCATACTTACGACTGTGCAATGGTGTGTAAGGTGTCTAACCTATATGAAAGGAAAATTATGATCATATAGACAAAAGGTATAAAAATTAAAAAATAAATAAGAAATGAATGAAATTTATTTTATAGTATTTCCAAATTTATGGAAGAGTATTAATAAATGAAAACGTTATTTTCAAATATATTTGAAATGAAGGTGGTTATAATACGATCCAGAAGTGAGAACTACAATTGAGATAAATGCAAGGGGAATAATAACTGCTAGGTTTAAATTTATTTCTTATATCATATAAATTTTATTGAAATCACATCCTAAAAAATTTATTTTATTAAACTCCCCCTACAAGTGATTAATATAGCATCCTATCTTTTTATTACATAATTTTTCATTACATTTTACAAACAGAGGATCTTTATAGTCCAATGTATTTAAAATCAGGAACAAAATACATGAAAAAAAAATAAAATATTATTCTAATCCACCTGTAAAGCTTCATAATAAGTTCATCCTAAGTAAAATTACTGCATCTCATAACCTGGATACATACATCAAAGGAAAGTGTGAGCAGAAGACCTTATAAGGAAAACAAGTGAAATAGTTTACATGTGATCTTGAGCGATATCAATAAGAACATGAGGGATATCATAAAGGAATGAAAAATAGGCATATAATATACATAAAAACATTAATAATAAATTGAAAATATGGCTACAACATTTAATTTATACATTCATGAACATATCACCTAGGTCCATCCCCAAGGTGTCATAAAAAATACCAAGTTTATTCACCAAGGTATCGTAAAAATTATCATCTCAAGAGATTAAATTATTTACCAAATTAATTGGAGAACTATTAGGGAACACACTTTATATGTATTTATTTTCATGTGATACACATATATAATAATCATAAATATCAAAAATAACAAAAATTTAATAGAAGAAATGGGTTTCATGTCAAAATCGTGACGTTTTTTAAAAAGTGCTTAAAAATAGGATCGTTATATCATATATAACCCATGGAAAGGGAATGTGAGTTTTATGTATGTAAATTAAAGATTAAAATATATAATTTTTATGTATTTATTAATTCTTATATAAATGAAATAGGGTTGGTTATTCACAGAAATAAAATAAGATATTTTCTTGAGAGAGATTTTAAGACGAAAATTCTACAGCATAACAGCTATACAACATGGTTTTAGATAAAATTAAAAAAAGAGGGGACAAGGGTTTAGCATCCATAAATTATTCCTTTTATAGAATAGGGACATAATAAAATATAAATAAGATCATGTTGTGGATATTTGAATTACATACCACATGAAAAGGAATCTTGAATGAAAAGAGAAGATGCAATTTCTTTTACGAAAAATTCGGCAGCCTAATTGCGTCGCATAAAATTTCAGAAAAAATAAGTTGATGAGAGTGGAAAGGGTCACTCATAAATTTTACATAAAATTTAAAATTATAAGGACATATAATAACGTACCCCAAAATAATAATATGGAAACTAGAAGACATAACATAAAGGAAGTAATGACTTAATAGAGGAGGGGGAAAGGTTCCCTTACGTTAAAGAGTAACTTCAAAAGCTCAAAGGTTGGGACCTTGGGGGGGTTGAGGGAAACTTGGAAGGAATAATTAGGAGGTAAAAATACCAAATATTATTTGAGGAGGAATTTTTAATGAAAGGAACGAAGTAATGAGTTTCTATTTATAGCAAAATTGAGGGAATATTTTATTAATTTCTAAGGGACACCTCTTTAGTGGTATTTGAAAAATTATGGGCTTGACCATGGTATTTTCCCATGGTATTGGCCACTTGGGACACCTAATAAAATATCTTACTATTCAAAAGTCTACTAGAATTATTACATCATTGTTACATCAATAATGATGTCATTAAACACACCGAAACATAAAACTGTATTTTCATTATTCTCTGAAAAACAAAACATTTTATAAAAATATCATAAATTCACCATAACCTAATATCGATACTATGAATTAGAAAATGAGCTCCATTTTAGGAAAATAATATTCTAATTATGATATATTTAATTTTCAATTAAAAATACTATTTCACCAAAAAATACTTAAATAATAATTTCTGAAACTGTTATTTACTTATGCTATTATATCACATTACAATTCAGGATCTATAAATTATATTTATACTTTCTTAAGTGAGGTTACTGTTCCATTGGTCACATTACCATTCATAATGGTAATATTAATATTCATTGTTTACTATTCACTAAAAAATAAGTTGATCTTATTAGAATCTAAATTCATTAGTGATCACAACTATATAAGACTGTTTTTTGAAAATAATTTCTAATTATTATTTATTTAAAGTATACAAAAATATTTTAAAATAACCTTTTTCCAAAATTCACCAATAATAAATAACTTCTATAAATTAATCCTATGTTTATTTTAACATTTAAAGTTCACAAATTTTACCACAATAATAAATAACAATTTTATTTATACAAAAGGATTAAAAAAATTAACTAAGGCCTCGTTACATAGTCCCTTATAACACCTACATAGGACTTAAGAGTAAGGTGTGAAATGGTGATATAATCTTGGGGTGGCTCAGACAACATTGTCTGAGTGGTGATTTATATCATATTGAACTTCACCCGTAGGCGATTCCGTTCAAGCTTCATATTTTGAAGCCCATCTTGTGATTTGTCCAAAGCAAAGCCTAGTGATGAAACCTCCTTTCCAAGCTCTGATAGATGGGATTCATATGTCCCAATTCTACTGGATGAGGCCATCAACTCCTCTTTCCGTATTAATTAACCATAATAACTTGTATTTATAAACAATAATCATAATGTTAAGAGTTTAGTTTCCAATTTTCATATTAACCAACGAACATATAACAGTCAAAACCCAATGGTCTCATTTTAATTATATCACTTAATTAATTAAAGGATAGAGTTTTGTTGAGTATAAAATAAAATAATACACAAAATCCAGAAACAAAAATGTAACATCCCACGTAAGTAAAGAATTATTTATTTTCATATCTATGTCTATTTATGAATTATATAGTGTTTTAAGAGTCTTAAAATGAGAATAAATCTAATCTTAAGCATAGAATTCTCTAATATTTTTAAAAAGATTGTTTTACCACATTTTCATGGAGAACCATTTTTAAATATATATTTTGACAATTTTATAAGATCTATTTTTCAAAATAAACTTATTATTTAGTATTGGGACATTGAAATTTACTTGGATAAATTTTTGGTATTTTTCTAACAATGTCCATTTTTTAATGAATAGTGAAAAATACTGCATTTTACTTCAAAACTGATTTTTCATCTAATTTAATTATATGGATATATTATCTTTTTAATTGGTTTTAAAGTTTAAATAGAATTTATTTTTACCATTTAATACAATGGTGGTAATTGGGATTAATTTCACTTTGAAATTGGACATAAACAATTGTCAAACTTTTAATATAAATTGTTTCTAAAAAACCCGCTATTTGTTTTGACAACGGGAATTATTTTTAAATTAATTATTGTAATTTTTGGGTTTGAAATTTGGTAAAATGGATTCCATATTTGGAATAATAAGGTCCAAATTATGTAATTAAGACTCTTCTGTTTTTGGACATTATAAATAGTAACGACGATAATTATCTTTAATTATCGTGATTAATTAGTAATCAGGTAGTTAAGGGTAATAAAATAATATTATAATAATAAAAAAATGACCCCAACATGTGTCCTAATGCTACTGGTTGTGTTATGGACGATCATGAGATGCCTTGTTCCAAACTTAGGGACCCCATGGAATCACTTGTGGGTGATAGTGACACTTTATCATTTTATTTTTAAAGAAAGGAGAATATCACAAAAGTATGTAACACCTAAGTAAAACAATTTTAATTTTGTACACATAAATGATCTCTTGGAATATAAATAGTGATTGGAAATATAAAATTATTTCCTATATCATAGTATTTTTTTTTTAATTTTTTGACATTAAATAAATTAAATTTTTTATGACACCATGATGATGAAGCGATTACCTCATTAATGAACGATTTAAATAAAATGAAAAGATAATGTAATATCTAAGACTTACACTTGTCAAAAACATATTTTATGAGTATATTTAGAACCCTTATTACCTTACCCTCAAAATATATCAATGTGGGACCTTTAAAATCTGAAACTCATTTTAATATAATGTAACATTTCTTGATTTTCCAAGAGTGCCCCTCCTCCCTCTTATAAAAGGCCCCCACCAATACCTCCATACCCACACCTCTCAAGCCATTGGATCGTCCAACCTCAGATAATTATATCTCTCCACATTCCTCTATTCATCCTATAAGCCTTACCTTAGACAGAAATCTTTTCAAGAAACCCTTTTGGTTCAAACCAAGAGGAGTTACCTGATTTAAAGGTAATGTCTTCACTTCTGTTCTTTTGTTTTATTTTGCTTTTCCAACACCCTAAACTCTTTTTATTCCTTTATTTTGTAACAAAACAAGTATATTAAATATAGTAGGATGTTTTTATAAGAATTATTTGAGCTACACTTACATACACCTCCGTCTAATGGTTAAAGAACATACTGTTTCTGTGGTTGGTAAATTTCTGCCTCACGAAACGATGATTGTTCAATATTCTTTTAACACCTTTCATTGTGGCCATTAAGATATCACTATATTTATATATGATATATATTATGTTTATTTTTTCCCTATGATTCTTTATTTTTCATTTATGGCATACCTTTATGGTTTCCATTATAGGTAAATGTGATATCTTCATTTTAGGAAGTGCGGACTACCACCCCCTGAAAGTGATTTGATTCATTAATTCCATATGTGAGATGTATAAAAGATAGAGTTAATGATATTATATATGATATTATACTGGAATTATAATATACCTTTATATCATTATTATTTCATTCCATTAAATATGAAATAGAAATGAAAGTAGAGTTCATGCATACGTACGGCTTACCGTCTCTATGAATGGTGAATTTCATTTCTTACCTCTAAATGTTATGTAATATTATAAATGCATGTATATATTGGATATATATAATATATATGATATCTACATCATGAATATAATTCTGGATATAATGGATATTTTACCACATGAACAACTTGTAATTATAAGGAGTTTATTTTTGACTCAAGTACCAATGATTGAAAAAATGACCGTTATTAACTTAAATAATTACATAGTGTTCATAACATGGTAATAAGTGATATAAAAGTAATAATGAACTTGAAAAAGGTTCATAAGAATGTAGAAATTAACTGAAGTTTATTATTCAAGAGATTAAAGAACGATCAAGTCAAGTCGGATACGAGGTAAGGGGATTCGTCTCAATCTCCTTTCATTGAGGCATATTTTGTTTTATACACAACTTTCTTTTATATGGTGAATAAAACCCTTTGAATTTTAATTTTGTTCAAATTGAATCTTTTTTATATGAAGTGTTTTACTAAATGACAAAAGGGAATGTTTTTGTCGTACGTATGCGGCGACAACTACTTCTCCGCCGCCGTGACCATTATTTGAGTTTCGGCTTCCTCTACAAGACATAATTTTTTTTAAATGAAAAATAAATACCATGTTTTAATTTTCTTATATTATGGTAATGAAAATGGTTTTGATAATTATTTAATTATATCAATGTGTTTTTGATATCTTGGGATTGAAATGTGGAAATATTATGTCTCTTTTATGCATGTTTTATGTGATATGATTATGTTATGGTTCTTGGGAATTGTTTATGAAGACGGGTGGTTCCGTGATAAACTAAGGGCGGGTGATCCCGGTATATCTCTTCAATGCATTGGGTAATGCGAAGGGGTTAAACACTAAGGTTTCTCCGAAGAGATTTAGGGAATATACTATGATGGGTATTCCAAATGTAACCATGAGGGTTACTCCCTACGTAAGAATGTTATGAATACCTCAAGTTACCTTTATGTCTTATGATTTCTATGATTTATTCATGATTTGATGAGGTATGTCAAAGTTCTTATGTTTTATGAGTAAAGTATGATTTCATTAATTCTTATGTATGCACGGTATAATGTTTTCATTTCATAATTTTATATCCCTTACTGAACTTTTTATGCTCATCCCAAGTTTTTGAAATTTTTTTCACAGGTGAAGGGAAAAGTACATGATGTGCTGATAGTGTCAGGGAAGTGTCACAAAAGAATCTATGTTTTATTTTAAATATGTCTCCTTTGATGGGAAAAAATAATACTGTCTTTTATGTAACCTCCTTGTTTAAATGTGGAATGTAATTCATGATTTATGATATAATTCTCTAATACTCTAAACCTGAAAATATCCTCAATATGTATTCTTGAAATAACTCAAGATTAAGTAATGTTTAAGGTTGGGGCCTTATAGTTGGTATCAGAGGTCGGTTTAGATAACTTTAGGAGTTAAAATTCAATTAAATGATTATCCAAAATTTTTTTATGGTCAAATTGAAATGATATATCATTTGAAGATTACCATGTTGCTTCATCTAAGACATGTTTGTTCAGAATGGTTTTCCACAGATGAAACATGGAAGTAGTGCTAGGAAGGAATACAAAAGGAAATGACCTTCCGAATCAGCATCTTGAGATGGTCGGAATTGGAACTGAACAGTTTGTTGCAGTAATGGCGCAATTGACTCAAGTGATAAATGGTGGTGGTATCCATGCACGAGATCAGCTAGATCAACCGCATAGGAACATGTCTGTGGTGGAACATTTGATGAGGCAACATCCCCCATCATTCAGAGGATCATCTGAACCTGTGCTAGCTGAAGGGTGGTTTAAAGCACTGGAGAAGATTTTTGATGTCATGGGGTGTTCAGGCAATCAAAAGGTTAGTTTTGCAATTTATCGTTTGGAGGGTGAAGGAGATCAGTGGTGGTTTATGGTTAAAAATATCATGGATGCTGATGAGATTGATGCTCTCGACTGGGATGAATTCAAAGGTATGTTTCTTGAGAAGTATTTTCCTAGGTATGTTCAACTTAGGATGGAAAAACAATTCTTGGAATTGAGGCAAGAGGACAACTCAGTGGCTGCTTATGAAGAAAGGTTCACTCGATTGGAAAGGTATGCTCCAAATTTTATCTGAGACCTTGATAGTAAAATCAATCGTTTTTACTCAGGACTAAAGAAAAAATATCGAAGGGATTTAGCTTCTCACGAGTTCAAGAGTTATGAAAAGATTTTTCAATGTGCTGAGAAGGTGGAAATGGAGTTTTCGAAGATCAAGTGTTCTATAACAACCAATAGAAGAAGAGACTGAGGTGGTATGAGAAAAGGAATAATTCTTCAAAAAGGTCTGATGGTAAGAAAACTAAGTTTCCAGTTTGTGATAAATGTGGTAAAAGGCATGCTGGGGAATGTCTTCTGAATTCTGGAAAGTGCTACGGATGTGGTAAGATGGGACATAAGGCTCATGATTGCACTGGAAAAGATCAGGGCAATGGTAAGACCAAATTTGATTTACAGTTAGTGAAATGTTTCAAGTGCAATGAGATGGGTCATTATGAAAATGAGTGTCAAACAAAGAGCTTGAGTGATGGGAAGCAGTCAGACTACAAGCAAAAAGGAGTGGTGAAATCATTTTCATCTACTTCATCAGATGTTGGGCCAAAAAATGAAGTGGTATCAGGTAATTTCTTTGTTTTCTCATATTATGCCAATGTGTTGTTTGATTCAGGGTCTACACATTCTTTCATCTCTGAAAAATTTTCTAGTAAATTGGGAATTCCATCTCAATAAATGACTCCTGAACTTGTGGTAAAAACACCTGGGGGAAATGTTGAGGCAAAAAGAATTTGTAAGAATCTCTCTATCCTTATCTGTGGAAAGAACCTACTTGAAAACCTTATTATTTTACCTCTAGTAGAGTTTGATGTTATCCTGGGTATGGATTGGCTCTCTATTTACCATGCTAATATTTATTGTAGAGATAAAGAAGTTTCTTTTTAGAAATACTTTCAGTTTTCTTACAAGAATGAACCCTTACTGTTGATAACATATCAAGAGGCTGAGAAACTTTTAAAAGATGGGAATGAATTTTACCTTGCATATATTGTTGAAAACAAAGGAACCATTCAGATTAATGATGTGACAATGGTAAATGAGTATCCTGATGTTTTCCTAATGATTTTCCTAGAATAATACTAGATCGGGAAGTTGAATTTACTATTGACTTAGTTTCTGATGCTAAGCCAATTTCAAAACCCCCTTATCGAATGGCTCAAATTGAACTTTTATAGTTGAAGGAGAAATTACAAGATTTATTAAAGAAACGTTTCATTCGACCTAGCACATCACCATGGGGTGCTCCTATCTTATTTATTAAAAAGAAATATGGTTCAATGATACTTTTCATTGATTATAGAGCCTTGAATAACATCACTGTTAAGAAAAAATATCCTTTTCCTCATATCGATGATTTTTTTGATCTGCTCTAGGGAGCTCAGTATTTTTCAAAGATTGACCTTAGATCGGGGTACCATCAGTTGAAGGTAAAGGAACCAGATGTTATGAAGACCGCGTTTCGTACAAGATATGGCCATTATGAATTTGTAGTTATGCCTTTTGGGATAACCAATGCACCTGCTGTATTCATGGACCTTATGAATATAATTTTCCATGAATTCTTGGATAAGTTTGTGGTTGTTTTCATTGATGATATTTTGGTGTTTTCTAAAAGTAAAGAGGAGCATGAAAGAAATTTAAGGGTTATTTTGAAAACCTTAAAAGAAAAGAAATTTTATGGGAAATTCAGCAAGTGTGAGTTTTGGTTGCAACAAATTTCTTTTCTTGGTCACATTGTTTCTAAAGATGGGATAACTGTTCATCCTGCAAAAACAAAGGTTATTGAAGAATGGCCAAGAACCACAAATGTAACTAAGATTCATAGCTTCCTTGGTTTGGAAGGCTATTATTGAAGGTTTTTTAGAAATTTTTCCCAGTTATCTAGTCCAATGACTAAGCTAACTCGGAAGGGTGTTAAGTTTATATGGACAAAAGAATGTGATGATTGTTTTCAGGAATTGAAAAGAAGATTAGTGAATGCTCATGTTTTGGCACTAACTTCTAGGAATGGTGAGTTTGTTATCTATAGTGATGCTTCATTGAATGGACTTGGTTGCATCCTAATGCATAATGATCAGGTAATTGCTTATGCTTCATGTCAATTGAAAAATCATGTGGTAAATTACCCTACACATGATTTAGAATCAACTGCTGTTGTTTTCGCTTTAAAAATTTAGAGGCATCATGTGTATAGTGTAATGTGTGAAATATATACTGATCAAAAAAGTTTAAATTATATATTCACTCATAATGAATAGAACATGAGACAGAATAGATGGATAGAATTAATCAAGGATTAAGATTGTACAATTCATTACCATCCGGGAAAAGAAAATAAAGTGGATGATTCTTTGAGTAAAAAAAGTAATGATTCATTAACAATGTTGAGTTTGGAACATGATCCTTTGGTTAAGGATTTGTTGAATATTGGCATAGAAGTAGTTGGTGAAGGTTGTTCTTCTGTTTTGTTTCAGGTATCAGTGAAATCTTCTCTATCAGACAGAATTATGCAAGCACAGAAGCAAGATAGTGAGTTGCATAAAAAGGTAGAGCTGGTTCAGAAGGGTAAGTTGCCTGAATTCAACATTGATAACGATTGTGTTTTTAGATTTGGTAAGATATTGTGTGTGTCGTGTGATTCATAGTTGAAGAGAGAGTTATTATGTGAAGCTCATAGTTCTCCGTTTTCATTTCATCCAGGAAATACTAAGATGTATAGAGATCTTCAAAAGTACTACTGGTGGGATGGAATGAAAAGAGATATTGCTGATTTTACTGTGAAGTGTTTGACTTGTCAAGAGGTTAAAGCAGAGCGGCAGTCACTGAAACGGATGATTCAACCTTTACCAGTACCAGAGTGGATATGGGAGAATATATCCATGGACTTCGTTGTGGGATTGCCGAAGACACCACGAGGTAATAATGCAATCTATGTTATTGTTGATCGCTTGACTAAATCTACTTATTTCCTTACTATACGAGATAATTTTTCTCTAGATTAACTTTATCATTTGTATATTAAAGAGATAGTCACGTTACATGGAGTTCCCCTCTCCATTGTATCTGATCATGATCCCAGGTTTACTTTTAACTTTTGGAAAGGCCTTCATAAGTCGTTGGGTACTGAATTAAATTTTAGTACAGATTTTCATCCTCAATAAGATGGGTAGTTAGAATGAACAATTAAGACTTTGGAGGATATTCTACAAGCTTGTTCGATGGATTATCAGGGAAGTTGGGACCAACATATTCCTTTGGTTGAGTTATCTTATAATAACAGTTTTCATTCCAGTATACAGATGTCACCATTTGAGGCATTATATGCGAAGCAGTGTCGAACTCTAGATTTTTGGGATGAAGTGGGTGAAAGAAAGTTTATGGGACCATAATTGGTAGAATAGTTAGCAGAAAAAGTTCAGCTGATACAGAAATTCATTAGAACAGCTTAGAGCACGCAGAAAAGTTATGCGTACAATAGGAGGAAGGATCTCTCTTTTGAGGTAGGTGATCATGTCTTCCTAAAAGTTTCACCATGGAAAGTGTGATGCGATGTGGTAAGAAAGGAATGATGAGTCCAAGGTTTATTGGACCATATGAAATTTTGGAGAGAGTTGGATCAGTTGCATACCGATTGGATTTACCTCCGAGTTTATCTCAGGTACACAATGTTTTTCATGTTTCAATGTTAAGGAAGTACATGCCAAATCCATCTCATGTTTTGAGTCGAGAGGTAGTTTAGTTGGAAGAGAACCTATCTTATGAGGAACAACCTATATAGATTCTTGACCACATAGAGCTAGTGTTACAGAATAAGTTGATTCATCAAGTAAACCTTTTGTGGAAAAACCACATGATTGAAGAGGCAACATGGGAATCTGAAAATTCAATGAGGGATAAATACCCCCACTTATTCGATAAGTAAATAAATTACGGGGACACAATTTTCTAAAGGGGGGAAGGATGTAACATCCCAAGTAATTAAATAATTATGTATTTTCATATCTATGTCTATTTATGAATTATATAGTTTTTTAAGAGGAATAAAAAGAGAATAAATCCAATCTTAAGCATATAATTCTCTAATATTTTTAAAAATACTGTTTTACCACCTTTTGATGGCGAACCATTTTTAAATATATCTTTTGACAATTTTATAAGCTCAATTTGTCAAAATAAACTTATTCTTTAGGATTGGGACATTTAAATTTACTTTGGATAAATTTTTGGTATTTTTCTATCAATGTTCAATTTTTAATGAATATTGAAAAATACTGCATTTTACTTCAAAAATGCTTTTTCATATAATTTAATTATTTGGATAGATAATATTTTTAATTGGTTTTAAAGCGTAAATAGAATATATTTTTACCATTTAATAAAATTGTAGTCATTGGTATTAATTTCACTTTGAAATTGGACATAAACAATTGTCAGACATTTGATAGAAATTGTTTCTAAAAAACCCGCTATTTGTTTTGACAAGAGGAATTATTTTCAAATTAATTATTGTAATTTTTGTGTTTGTAATTTGGTAAAATGGATTCCATATTTTTAATCATAAGGTATAAATTATTTAATTAAGACTCTTTTATTTTTGGACATTATGAAAAGTAACAACGGTAATTATATTTAAATTATCATGATTAATTAGTAATCGGGTAGTTAAGGGTAACAAAATAATATCATAATAATAACAAATGACCCCAAAATTTGTCCTAATGCTACTTTTTGTGTCATGGAAGACCATGGGATGCATTTTTCTTACCTTAGGGACCCCATGGAACCACTTTTGGTTGATAGTGACACTTTATCATTTTATTTCTAAAGAATGGAGAATATCACAAAAGTATATAACACCTAAGTAAAAAAAATTTACTTTTGTCTACATAAATTATATCTTGGACTATAAATAGTGATTGGAAATATAAAAATATTTCCTAGATCATAGTATTTTTTCTATAATTTTTAGACATTAAATAAATTATATTTTTTATGACACCATGATGACGCTGTGATTACCTCATTAATGAACGATTTAAATAAAATGAAAAGATAATGTAATATATAAGACATAAACTTGTCAAAAACCTATTGGATGAGTATATTTAGAACCCTTATCACCTTATCCTAGAAATATATCAATGTGGGACCTTTAAAATCTGAAACTCATTTTAATATAAAGTAACATTTCTTGACATTCGAAGAGTGCCCCTCCTACCTCTTATAAAAGGCCCCCACCTCTACCTCCTTACCCACACCTCTCAAGCCATTGGCTCGGAAAATATCTGATCATTTTATCTCTTCACATCCTTCTATTCATCCAAGAATACTTACATTAGGCAGAAAGCTCTTCAAGAAACCCTTTTGGTTCAAACCAAGAGGAGTTACCCAATTTAAAGGTAAGGTCTTCACTTGTGTTCTTTTGTTTTATTTTGCTTCTCCAACCTCCTAAACTCTTTTTATTACTTTCTTTTGTAACAACAAAAGTATCTTAAATATAATAAGATTTTTTTATGAGAAGGATTCGAGATACACTTACACACACCTCCATCTAATCGTTAAAGAACATACTATTTCTGTGGTTGGCGAATTTCTGCCTCACGAAACGATGGTTGTTCAATATTATTTTAACACCTTTAATGGTGGCCATTAAGATGTAACTATATTTATATATGATATATATTATGTTTATTTTTTCATTATGCTTCTGTATTTTTCATTTATGGCATACCTTTATGGTTTCCATTATGGGTAAACGTGATATCTTCATTTTAGGAAGTGCCGACTACCGCCCCTTCAATGTGATTTGATTCATTAATGCCATATGCGGGACATATAAAGGAAGGAGTTAATGATATTATATATTATATTATACTGGAATTATAATATAACTTTATATAATTATGATTTAATCCCATTAAATATGAAATATAAATGAAAGTAGCATTCATTCGTACGTACGGCTTACCGTCTCCATGAACGGTGCATTTCATTTCTTACCTCTAAATGTTATGTAATATTATAAATGAATTTATATACTGGATATATATGATATATATTATATCTACATCATGAATATAATTCTGGATATAATGGATATTTTACCACCTGAATAAAATTCTTAAATATTCATCACAACTGGATGATTCTTGGGATTTTTGAACTTAAATAATCATCCTTCTATGATATTAATTGTAACAACCCTAACTTTTGAATACTTTTAGTATCCTGATTTTGTGTATTATTTTATTTTATACTCAACAAAACTATATCATTTAATTAAGGAAGTGAGTATAATTAAAATGATACTGATGGGTTTCGACTATTATATGACCATTGTAAACTAAACACTTAATGTTAGGATTATTGGTTATAAATAAAATTGTTCATGGTTAATTAATATAGAAAGAGGAGTCGATGGCCTCATCCAATAGAATTGGGTTGTACGAATCCCATCTATTGAAGCTTGGGAAGGAGGTTGTGTCACTAGTATTTTCTCTAGACCAAGCCCAAGCTGAGCTTCAATATGTGAAGCTTGAATAGAATCGCTTATGAGAGAAGTTGAAGCTGATAGAAATCACCACTTGGGAAATCTTCTCTGAGTCACCCCAAGATTATATCAACATTTCAAAACTTACACTTATGTCCTATGTAGGTGTTATAAGGGGCTATGTAACATGGCCTTAGTTAATTTGTGTAATCATTTTGTATAAATAAATTTTTTATTTCTTATTATTGTAAAATTTGGGAATTTTAAATGTTAAAATAAATATAGGATGAATTTATAGAAGATTCTTATTATTGGTGAATTAAAAAAACGATATTTTAAAATATTTTTGTTTAAATAATTGATAATGTGAAATTATTTTAAAAAAACAGTCTTCTAAAGTTGTGATTAGTAAAGAATTTAGAGTCTAACATAAGAACATATTTCATCAAATTTAATACCACTATTAATCATTTTGGGTTACATACATGGAATTCAAAAATAAATTAACTATAGGTATACCTAGGTGAAAACCCATGAGTGTAAATGGGTAGGGGTATACACCTCACAAATATTCAGCATGTAAAATCATAATGAAATTTCGACAACATAATGAGAGTACATAAGAATTAATAGAAAGGTTAAAAGAGAAAAAATGGGGTGTATCATTACATGGAATTAAAAAGTAATATATGAATGATATTTAATAAAATAATAAAACATGAAAATTTTGTAATTAATAGGCGTAAGACAATGAGGGTTCTTGAATAAAAACTTGGCATGGAATAATTATAGGATAATTTTATCAACATAATGGGGGTACCAATTGAATCAGGGGAGAGATTAATGAGAGTGAAATGGGTCACTAATCACTTTTAAATAATATTTCAAGTAATATGGAGGTGTAAAATCATATCCCATCAATAGTAATTGGAAGAAAAGTTGTTTTAAATAAATAAGGTTCTTGAATAAAGAGGAGAAAAGGAGGAACTCTTACTCAATTTCAGTGTAGTAATGTCTTAGGTAAATTCTATAATGATAGGGGATGAATGATCTATAACTATTTGAAAATAAATTTGATATTATATTTATATTTATAATTTCATGAAAAAATAACCAATTTAGATTCAAAAGACTAAATACAAAGAAGGTACTTGAATTAAGAAAAGAGGGAGAGGTCCCTTACCCTGAGAGGGTGATTCCAAATGCTTGGGAGAATCTGATTGCGAGTTTGTGGGAATATTAGGAGGACTATTGAGAGGATAGTTACTATTAAGTGTGTTATAAAAGGATTTTTACTGATGGTGAATTAGTTCTTGTCTGGGTTTATATAGGAAAAAAGAGGTGATTTCTTTATTATTTCACAAAGATGGGTTTTGGACTCTATATAATAAAATAATAAAAAATAAAAACTTCCCCTTGGTTTTTCCCATGGTTTCTAAAAAATTAGTAGTGGTTTTAATTATTTTATGAGTAAAAGGTTTGAAACTATTAAAATATTACCCATGTAGATATGGAATTGATTCAAATGATTTTAAAACCTTAAAATATAATACATGTTTTGGAGGATTCATAATGGATTTATAAAATAAATTAAAAACTAAAAATGGATTATTTAAAATAGGAAACATATATTTCATCATTTATAACCATTATATAAATTATTACATAACTTTTGGTTCATTATGATGTCATAATACACACCTTATATTTGTAGCGTATTTAATTTTTACCTGAAAAATCGACTGTCTCAAAAAATTATGAAAAAATAAATATTGGATGATTTATACTTGATGATTACAAAAATAATATTTATTTTATAAAAATAATTTTCTAGATATGTGAATTTCCACTTTTAAAAAAGTAATTAACATTTATTGAGGAATCTTGGGTTTTTTGACAATAACATTTTTTCGAACCCTTAGAAAAATTAAATTTGACTTCATAAAAATTACATTATCATTTATATTTTTTAAAAAAATTATTTATTTTTATTATTTTATTAAATTATAATTTATTTATAAATTTCATGAATTCATCAACAAGGAAAGTCTTAATTTAAATTTTATATTACACAAAAATACAATTTGTGTTTTATCTTATCCAAATGTATTTTATATCAAAATAATTTATTAATTATTAATAAATAAATACAAAATATAATCATAATTATTTTTAAATGAAAATATAAATATTTATATAATTATGGTTACTTTTTTTATAGTCCTTGTTATATTATTTTTACCCATAATTAAGAGATTTTCCTTTTACTGTGGTAATAAATATTTACTATAGTTATTATTCATATTGTCCAAAAATTAAGATGAAATTATTAAAAAATATTAATTATGATTATTGGAAATATTAAATAAATTTTATCAATATAAATTCACATATTTTGAATATTTTAATTTAAAATAGAATGTGCCAGCGTTCCGAAAAGGGGTTTTTCCGAAAAATGATCTTTTTAATGAAAAACAATTTTACTTTAACTCTTTAACTATTAAATTTCACTCTATGAATTTAAATTCCTAACAATAAATATATTATCTATAAATTTAATTTAAATAATTCTCCATTAGATTTTATTTTTAATTAATTAAATTTGAATAAAATTATGCATTTTAAAACAATATGAAGAAAAATGTTTTTTCAAGACTAAAAATTAACTTATTCTAAAATATGGTATGGAGATGTTTTAAATTTAATTAGTTGGATCAAATATAAATAAAAAATATTTATATTAATTTAGAATAAAATTAAAATAATAATTATAATTTTAAATTAATTATTTTACAAAAGA
The DNA here is from genome assembly GCA_963277665.1 of Viscum album. Lineage (NCBI taxonomy): Eukaryota > Viridiplantae > Streptophyta > Magnoliopsida > Santalales > Viscaceae > Viscum > Viscum album. Next base: position 2,000,965,361 of record OY728151.1, read on the forward strand.
AAAGAATGTTTTACAAAAAATAAGTCTTTTATTCTATTTTCAGAAAATAAATATTTTCCAAAAAATAAAAAATTAACCCTAATTTAATTTTAATATTATGATTTAAAAAATTATTTTAATTTTATTGAATATATTTGATAAATGTTAAATAAATTAATTATAATATTTTTTATAAAGATAAATAAAAATTATTTTTGAAGAAACCATATTTTTAAAGAATAAAATTTCACTATAAAAAATTCAGTGATTATTTACTCGTAATTTATAAATATATTTATGTTGATTAGGAAATTTATATATATATATATATATATTTCATTTTATAATTAATCCTATTCATATCCATAAATATAAGGGCTATTTTAAAATGGTCATATTTAAATAATCATTGTTTGTTTGGGATAAATGTTCATATCACATATGCTATCGAACATAATTTTATCCTTTTACATCCCGAGGTATTACATAGTCAAACTCTAATAAAATTTTACACTTAATCTTTTGAAATCATCTTGTGAGGCTTTTCTTTGATCTTAGATGATCTCTCAGTTTCTGAAACCTAGCTACGACTTATTCTTCTCCAAATCTTCATCACGATGAGATTCATATATGGAGGAATTGAGAGGTGGTAGATTAATAGGTGTTAGTATTAACTTTTTGAGGATTTTACTTTACAATGTTATCTTGAACAAAGGATGGAATACTATAATGCGTTGTTGTCAAATAGGGGTGGATTGGATGGCATGGTCATCATTGGATACATGTGGTGGCTCAAGTTGCAACATTTATTGTTTCTTCAGAAAGCTTTCATGCAGATCGTCTATAAAGGCACGTATAGGACCCTCCAGTATCCTCATTCTGGCCTTTTGGTCTCTTAGAAATAGGGAATGGTCGATGAAGGGTTTTCTCCCATAGTGGAGGTGTTTTCTCCAGATTTGAATGCGATATGTGACGTACTGTCAATCTTTAAGTCATGACCAATGCATTTTAACTCATGTGGTCAATATTTTACTTTAGTATAATTCTTTAAAATAATTGAATAATTAATTAATTAATAAAAAATATATAAAAAATAATAATAAAATGTAAACTAAAAATATAATTAATTAAATTATTTAGAATAGGATATTTGCAATTGCATTGAAATTTAAAAAATTAATTAATAAATTAATAGTAAAATCACAAAATGTGATTATTTAATTTTGAAAATAGTAAACACAATTAACCTATATTTCTAATATATAATGTTTTAGAAATAAAATAAATAAGTAAAATAAGTCAATAATTCATAGTATTGGAAAATAATAATTTAAACATAAAAATAAACAAAACAAACAGTTTTTAAATAATTACTAGTTTCACTATAAATTAATCACTTAATTATAATTCACCATTAAATGCTAAATTAAACATAAAAAAATAATAAATACACTATAAATGTGGTTGAAAAACAACGGAAATATAGGAAATGTCCTTAGGAAATGGATCTCCCCTTAAAATGATTTGATGAAAAGTGACTTCAAAGAAATTTTCATTCTATTTAAAAGGTTTATTATTTATGTATATAAAAAATTACCTTTGAATTTTATTAGTTGTGAACATCCTAAGAAAAGTGTGGTCATTGTTGAGGCTGGGTTTGATTCCATGGAATCGATGGTTACCCCATAAGTCCATTTTTTAAGGGTAATGTTCACACAAGGTAGCTTGAGGTTTTTTATAGGGATATTTCCTTGGGAGTTTTCTCCTACCTTAAAGGATATTCATTCTCACATAATGTATGCACTACGTTACATTTAATTGTAAAAAATTGGAGAGGGATCTCACTAACCCGAAACTACATGCCTTTTTCCTTTGAATGTTTATTTGGGAATATTTGGAACTATTCATTATTGGATTGTTTTAATAAACTAATTATTATGGAAATGATTTGAAAATTAGATTATTTGGCACTAGTTTATATGTTATTAAAAAGGTTGAATTTTTAGGTTTTCATATAAATAGTATAAATGGTGTTTCATGTATTGTATTTATTTATTTTACAATAAGTGGATAAACTTAGAAAAGAATATTATGACACAATTAGTGGGATCATACTGGATATTTTTTCCACACCCTATATATAAACATGGATGTATGTAGATATATTTTTATCAAATGTAAGAAAAGTTAGGGCACTGTAGTGTGGTGGTGGGTTTATTTATTCATAGGGTGTGGGAGATTGGTGGTGACTACCTGTCTTGAGAATATAGGTATTTACTGTAATTATGTTTCTGGGTTTTAGTTTAAGGTGCTACCACCTATATTTTCCTTATTATAGTGTCTATTATAATGTTGAATTATATTGTAATACTAAAAATATATATTTTTTATGAAATATTTTTTATGTTTTTTAAGTAAAAGATCACTCCTAAAGGTATCTATTTCTTCCTAGGTGTTTTCACTTGCCTGTGGGGATCAAAAACACACTTTAGGCCTTGTTAAGAAAGGAATAGGTTCTAAGTAGTTGGGTGATCTAGGTTGGTTTTTAAAAAATTCAAATGGAAGGTGGTTCTACATATTCTCACTATCAGTATATATCTTAGGATATCTTAGTAGACAAGAGACCAAATTGTTAGGGCTTAAAGGGTAGGTTGTGGGTGTGTTCTTGTCCATATCCCATCATTACGAGCATTAAGTTACTATGGGGGATTTTGAAATGAGTCTGTTGGGATAAGATACATTTATTATTAGTCCCCTTATTCCTTGTCTCTCTCTGATTCTAGTTGACATTTGATATTTCAAGTAGTAATTGATCCTTTGGTCTCATGTTCTTGTGTCTTTTTTCTTGATGTTGTGTATTACCATGCCCCTAAGAAGAATTCCAAGAAATCCATAGGTGAGTGAGAACATCCTAGTAGATCATAATATCATCAATGTTGTTATTCAGTCAATCTAATCTATGTATGAAGGTGAGACACCTACCCTATATCAGGCTCGATAGGCGGAACCTAAATGGGATAATGATTGGAATCAAGCTTGGTAATTCTTTAATAAAAACCCATCATATTTTTAGTGGAAAAATGATCCTTAAATGGTATAATAGTAGTTTGAAATGATTAATAAAATCATTGAATACCTGGAGAACCCATAATTCATTTAGGTGAGGTGTGATCCCTACAAGCATAATGGTATGAGTAGAAGGTACCAGGATTTATAAATTTTAGAAAATATTAAACAGGGATTAGAGTGGAAATACATCATGACCATCATCACCACAAAATTCAACCAAAACTAAAAAACCTTATAAAAGTCTATTGATTTTCTCTCCCTTTAGCCAGAGAATCATAAAAATATGTAATACAATATTCTATTAGTCATGATCTCTATGTTTTCACCTGAGGTTGTGTTTATTGAGAAGATAAATCCTCATAGACATCCAATGGGTATTCTATATGATATATGATCTCATGTTTTCATGATAAATCTTTTTACCTATACTGATGTAGTGGATAGGGTGTTGATGTTGGAGATTTGTTGGAGTTGGTGCCCTAGAACCAACATTTTGTAAATTATGATAAACTCAAATTCATTTTTTTGAATATAATGAACTACTTATCACATCATGAATGTTCTTTTACATGACATTGTATGTGATAATTCCCTAAGTGTAGCTATCACACTAAAAGTTCATAGCAGTTTCCCACTATGATGAGAAACCAGAAGTACTACAACACTATTCCTGAATATATGTTCTATAGCAGGATAATATCATTTGAGGGACACAAATGATATAGGATATATTTGGTAGAGACTCATAGGACTTTGAGGTACCTTCTCCTGGTATACTCCCTTAGTAATATCCAGTATGGATATTATCAGAATGATACCTGCTAGTAGAAAATCCACATTTCTACATGTCATTGGATGTTTCTATCTACATGCGTGTGTATTGGTCCTTAGACTTTAAGATTATTATTAATGAGTATTATGAGTCTCACAATTAGATGTATTGATGAAAATAATAGTGAAAGATGTTCGTGGGGAGGTATGATACGATGGGTGCATCATGGGTAATATTGCATTAATGAATAATGCGAGAAAGGATTTATCCCTTCCATTATTTAATTATAGTTAATATATCGTGACCTTTGATGAAAATGATATATCCTAAATAAATCCATGTCCATGGTGTTATATAGTCATGTTATATTTCTAGAAATTCATATAAAGAGACACATATCACATAGGTTGATGGCACCAGCACAAAACCTGCTTGATTTGAGATATCATGATAAAGGGATTATATTACATAATAAGAATCTGTATGAGGTGACATGTCATTGAGACATTATGTTCCTTCTCTATGGGTTACATGGTGTGTTTATAGACACTAACCTTGAAATTTAGGCTTCTTCATCTAATTCCACTGGGAAATAGGCATAGAGGGTCACACACTAATTGTATCCAGAATCTCACTTAAATAAAATTTTATTTTTTTATTATTTAATAAGTTGAATAAATATTATTCCCATATGTTGTTTAATAATTATTTATGTATTCTTGATCACATTTATTCCATTACTAGTTATTTGAGAGAGTATATTATGAGTGGAATATTTAATAAATATTTATTTTCTATTTAGTGAATATAATATTTATTTATTTAATGGAAAATAATGTAGTGATATTTATTTAATAAATAAATATACATTATTCAAGGCCCCGTAAATATTGTGGAGGACTGGAGGACCGAATTTAATGGTTCATTGAGAAATGATAATATTGAATATTATTTAATTAAATAATATTTAATTATAATTCACATGTTCAGCATATGTTGAGAAATAATAATATTACTATTATTATTTGACATGGGGTTTTTCTTGAATTAAATAAATAATAAGGGCACTTGTTCAATTGTTTTATTTTAACCCTGGAAATATAAATACCTATTTTTTTTATTTTCTCAAGACTTAATTCAGCTATGTAAAATGAATCTTGGAGGATTCTGTCAAGCCTCGAGAGCTCCCTTCTCCAAGAACACTCCCAAGAATGGTGAGAAATCCTCCTCCACTAGATTGAGGATAATGATTTGGAAGCGATTCTCGAGGTGATCACGGCAGATGACACAAGCGCATGGAGCTTCTATTCTAGCACCTGAAGACTCCTTCGGTGACATATAGATATTCCTGGAACACGTGTGGATCACCTTTAGAGGAAATCTACACTTGGTCTCTAAAACGTAATGACAGTTCACCACAGATCTGTCAATGGATTCATCAATGAAGAAATAATTCCTTAGAGGTAATTCTTTATCTAATTAAATTAACTATAAACAATATGTGTTGATCTCCTCTATCTCAATTATGGAGTTATTAATGTTGTCTATATTTGATTAAATTCCATTTATCATGGTGATTAATCATCGTATAGATCTTGGATTGATCATTGATCATCACAAAAAGAAATGTTGGTCACCACTCATCGCACGATTCTGTTGCGCTCAGAACCTACAAGTTGTATCAGAGAGGAAACATAATTTTTTATAATTATTTAAATTTTTTTTGGTGATTTACGAATTTTTAATTTAGTTTTTCAATTCAAGTTTGATCGTTTTTTAATCTGAATTGCAAGATCTGTTCTTCCTCCATTGTTTCCTGTAAATCTAATCAGAACGTTTAGTTTTATGATTAATATAAAATCAAGTAACTCATCCGTAGGTGCCAAGAATTATGGATGGACAACACAGAAGTATATGCCATGTAATCTGAATTACATGTTGTGTACTCATGGTCAATGAACCAAGAGTTAATTTAGCAATTACTCAAACTGTGTGCATTGATGACATGCGGTGTAGTTAATTCTTACACCATGTGTTAACCGAGATAGACTGGAACATGGTCAGTCGGAGTACACGCCATGTAACCCACATACACGGCATATATTCCCTTTGGGTCAGAGATGATCTGTATATTCCATACAAGGTCTACCTTACTGGTGACCGTGTAGCATGGAGTCAACATAGCATGTGGACCATTAGACACACCGTGCACTCCAAATTTTATGAGGTATGTTTTACACGACAAGTCCCAAGGTGTGTACCTCAGAAAGACTGTGAAGGGTGTACAAGCTGTGTAGATCGGATCTACACACAATATACTTTTAATAAATTATATAGATTCAAAAAATTTATTTATTTTACTATATAAACCTTGAGACATGTAATTTTTTGTGGTCATGAAGATAGGATACTCCATGTGATAGGTTTTAATATACATAAAAGTTAAAATGTAAAATTAATATATGTGTAATGTTCAGATAAAGATATCATGTATGAGTTATATTAAAAGTTGTTAACTACACACTACACACATTTGAGCATAACACGTGACCGAAATATCATGTAATTTATGTAATCATCCATGAAGTATGCACTGTGAAAGTACATGATAAGTCATATATGCCATATGTCACAAGAGTAAAATATTGTATGAGTATAATACATGTTAGGTAGAATCAGACGATTTTTCACCATGTTACATCCATGGTACAAGTTATGTACAGAATTAATTTTAAATGAATTTATTTCATTTTTTTCAAATTATAATGGATGAGAATCTCAAGGAAATACAGAAAATAATTAAGATAAGTGAATTGATTATTTAAAAATAATAATTAATTGATTCAAGTGTGATTTATGTTAATTAAATAATGATTAATAATGAAATGATAGTTTTATTAAATGGTTAATTCATTGCATGCATGTGAATGATCATGAGCTAGAACATACTTTTTTATGTGATTTGTTTCATTTAATATATTATAAATTTAGATTGTCAGCCTATGTTCCTTCTCTCTTTATTATTATAAAGGGCCTACATGCCCATGGTTTATTTTATGTAAACCCCTTTTCCCCCTCACTTACATGTGTGTAAAATTCATATGTAATGGATGAAGCTCCCAAGATAGTGGATGAGGTTCATGTATGGATCTGAGGAGAAACCAGTCCAAGGAGATACATAGGTGGACAGGTAGAAATATGTAAACATGAATGTCAATTGGTTGAATGTTTTTCTCCTATAGGTCATTGGTTAGTTCATGAACCACTAGAAAAAATAACAATTAGTATAATCTTATGATCATACCCTTTATTTTATTTATTCCGGTTTCATGGTTATTTCATTATGAATTTATTGTCGTGATCACATAATAAATGAATTAACAAACATCATTGATTGAACTAAAATAAACTAGCTATGCATAAATATTATATAAGACAAAGATAATCACTTATTTAATCCCACTTAATATTAACAAGAATGTGATAAAGATAAATATTTCAAATTTACTCATAAAAGGATAAAATAACACAAGAAAATACTATGTCGGTATAACCTTCCATTACTTAGATAATAATCGAACCATAGTTCGATGTTCTTGACTATCCAATGTTGGGGTGCTTTCAATTATCAAGGAATTCTAACATGGGGTTTTGGGGTGACTTAACTTGGTTCACATCAAGGGTTGACAGCCAAAGTAGGACTTGGTGTAATTGAGAGGAAAAGGTCGAGGAAATATAAATTAATGATTTCATGATTTGGGAGTCAACTCAAAAGGTCAAGGAACAGTGAGTTAATGAAGATGGCATTTAAAATGCCTATCTAAAACAATTCTAGTTTCTTGACCAACCAAATATGGGGTAATTATTGGGGGAATATGTTTCCTTTCCACTAAAATATCAAAGAAACATGATATTTCTATGCAAATGGTGAGGGATATAGGGTTTTGATAAAATAGTGGGATACTACTAAATATATTATTTGTTTATTTGTCTAAAATTTAATTAGATAATTTACTAAAATCCTTCTTAACTTATTTTGTAGAAACAATACTAAAATGAAAGTAAACATATCATTATGATCTATACTTGAGAATTAAAACCTTATCACTGACACAAATTTCCAAGAGTGGAAAAGGTGCATATTTTTCACCCTTCTCCAGGAAAAGAAATTGCATGTACCGGAAGAACCTTTACTAGTTGTGCTTGGAAATTAGGCAAGTGATGAAGAACTATCTCTCTATGAGAAACATCTGAATGATGCTAAAAATGTTCAATGATTTATGCTATCATCCTTGTCCAATTATATTTTAAAGAAACATGTGGATTTGGATGCCTATATCATGATGTCTTACCTTCAGGATCTATATCAAGAGAAAGAAAGACAGGAGAGGTATGAGATCTCCAATGATTTATTCAAAAATAATCTTGGAGATTCTACGCCAGTTAGGACTTATGTAGTCAATCTTATCAGCTACATTGAATGCCTAGACATCTTAGGGATTAAATTCCTAGATGATTTTCATATAGATCTCATAATTTCATCACTACCTAAGTCCATCTCTTGTTTTATTGTGAATTATAATATGTGCAATAATGAGATGATTATTTCATAATTTTTGACCTTGATTTAACAAGTGGATAAGGACATAGGGCATGATAAACCCACAGTACTTAGGGTGAATAAGAAAAGGAAGAACAAGGAAAAGGGGCCCAAGACTTATAAATAGTCTAATTCTTCCAAGAGCCATCCTTATAAGAAGAATAATATTCATAGGCGGTGTAAGGAAAAATATGCAGTATATTTTTCATGTGTCATGTCAGGCCACTAGAAGAGAAAATGCATCCAAAAGAAAGGGGAAGCTAAATATTCATTTGTTATCAAGTTAAATATTTCCATTTCTACACATTGGGTATTAAATATATCTTGTGTTTATCACATATATTCCAAATGTGGGAACCAAGTATATTTCGAAAGATTTCTAGAGGAGAGGTGGATCTGAGAGATTCTGATAGAGTAAGGCTGGCTTCCCTAGCCATTAGTGACTACTACCTTTCATTTTGAACATGAATGATTTTGGTTTTAAGATATTGATATTATGTACCTATATTTACCAAGAACATGATTTATGTACCATGTTTAGATATAGATGGTTTTATTTTCAAATTTTGAAATTAAAGTTGTTTCTTTTAATAGGACACCATATGTTATGGTATGACACATTTAAATTATAGTCTTTATGTATTAAATTATGAAAACCAAGTGTTGGAAATCGATAACGAATCATGTTCACATGACTCATATAACACCCAGTTGTGAAACCACTATATAGGTCATGTAAATGAGAAGTGTTTGAAAAAGAGCTATCAATATGGTTATTTAGACTCTTTTGAGCTAAAACCACTTGATAGATTTCATACTTGTTTACAAGAAAAAATAACCAAACCACCATTCAGTGGATAGGGTGGAAGGGCCACAAAAATTATATGATTATTACACACCAATGTGTGTGGACTGTTTCCAGTAGAATCTAGAAGTGGATATTCTTACTTCATTACTTTTACTGATGACTTCAATAGATATGACTATATCTACTTGATGAGGTATACGTCTGAGTCCTTTGATAAATTCAAGGAATTCAAGAATGAAGTGGAGAATCATCTTGGTAAGAAGATAAAGAACCTTAGATCAGATTGAGGTGGTAAATAAATTAATCAAGATTTCATCGAATTGTTATTGGAGTTTGAGATTCTATCTCAACTCCCTCCACCTTATACACTATAGTGGAATAGTGTGAGTGAAAAGAGGAACCATACCTTCTTAGACATGGTAATTTTTATGATGAGTCATGTAGATCTTGCATTATCCTTTTGGGGATATGTATTATAAATTATGACATACACATTAAACTAAGTACCCAATAAAGAGTAAAATGGAATTCCCTTCATGCAATGGAGTGAAAAGAAACCAATTTTATCACATAAACATGTATGGGGTTGAGAGGAATTCATTAAGGCCTTCCCGAGCAACAAGATATCAACACTAGAGAATGAGGTGTATATTTATAGGTTATCCAAAGGAAACAAAGGGATACTTTCTATAAAAGTACTTGAAAAATAATGTGACTACCGCCAGACGAGCCATCTTTCTTTAGCTAGAGGATATCCTCAAAAAGAATAGTGGGATCAAGATTGAATTCGATGAATTTGATGCTCAAGATACACAAGAGTTGATGTAGTAATAGATTCCATAGATGCCTATGAAATAAGTAGTTCCTAAAACACAAGTACTATGTATGAGTGTAAGAGATGTAAGAGATTCAGAGAGATATGGTTTCCTAGTCACCAAATATGGTGATTCATTATTTGTTAACAATAATGAACCTATATCCTACAATGAGGCAGTAGGGAGCTCAGTAGCTACCATATGGATATAATATATGAATTTTGAGATGGATTCTATGTATTAGAACCACGTTTGGGTTCTCATCAATACACAAGTTAATGTAGAGACAATAAATAACAAAGGGGTATTCAAGAGGAAAATAGAAATGGAAGGTAAAGTACGTACCTATAAATTAAGGATAGTGGCTAAAAAGTTTAATCAACATCAAAGAATTGACTATGATGAAACCTTTTCACCATTTTCCATGTTTAAATCCATCAAAATCATAGTTTCTATAGTATCTTACCATGACTATGAGATTTGGAAGATGGATGTCAAAACTACATTCCTTAAAGGGAACCTTCAGGAAGATGTCTATATGACAAAACTAGAAGGTTTTATGAATCTAGATGATGTCAAAAGAATTTTCAAGTTGCCTAAATCCATTTATGGATTGAATCAAGCATCCATGTCATGAAACAATTGATTTGATGAAGCCATAAAAGAATTTGGTTTCATTAAGAATGAATTTGATCCATATGTCTACAAGAGGTTCTATGGGAATGAAGTTGTTATCTTAGTAGTATATATTTATGTCATGTTACTTATTGAAAACAACATACCAGTCGTAAAATCTATTAAGGATTAGTTAAACATGTATTTTTCCATGAAGGAATTAGGAAGCACATCCTATATTCTAGGCATCAAGATCATTCATGATAGATCCAAGAGGCTACCTATACTAAGTCAAAGTACATATATTGATCAAATACTAAAGATATTTATTATGGAACAATCTAGGAGGGGATTGGTTCGAGTGTCACATGGTTTACATATTTCTAAGAAAATGTGTCCTCAGAAACAACAAAAGAAACGAATAATAAGTAAATACCATACGCTTAAGTGATATGATCAATCATGTATTCCTTATTATGTACTAGACTTGTTGTTTCCTATTAATTGAGCACGGGTAGAAGATATCTAACAAATCTAGAAGAACAACATTGGACTGCTGTTAAGGCTATCCTTATGTATTTGACAAGAACATAGGATACGTTCCTGGTGTATTGAGGAGATGAGGAGCTAGTCATCAAGGGTTATACTAATGCTTGTTTTCTGACAGACTAGAATGATCTGTAGTCATAGTCAATATATGTTTTCTATCTAAATAGAGGATCTGTGAGATGAAAGAGTTCAAAGCATCTAGTTTCCACTGATTCTACAGTGGAGTATGAGTATATAATCACTTATGATGCATCCAAGGAATCTATTTGTGTTCAAAAATTTTTCTAGGAACTTGATGTTATACCTAGTAGTAAATACCCTATCACGTTTTATTATGATGATACTACAATAATGGCTGTTGAAAAATTACCAGGTCACACCAATAGAAAAAGCATATAATCCATAAGTATCACCTCTTGGGGGATTTCTATCAGAGAGGTGATGTTTTAGTAAGAAGAGTACCCACAAGAGAGAATGTGGAATAACCCTTCAATAAAGGCCTACATCAAAAGAAGAATGAGTATCATGTAATAGATATGAGACTAAAGGTTGTTAGCATTTGAATCAAGTGCAAGTGAGAGTTATTTGGGGTTGGTTCCCTAGAACCGACTTCTCTGTACTTTAAGATAAACTTGTATTCATTATCTTGAATATTAATAAACTACTTATCACATCATGATTTTTCTTATGCGTGACATTGTATATAATAATGTTCTAGGAGAAGCTGTCGCACTAAAAGGTCATAGCAGTTCCCTACTATGATGAGAACCTGGAAGTGCTATGACACTATTCATGAATATATGTTCTATAGGCAGATGATATCATTTTAGGGACACAAATATATAGACTATCATGGGTGGAGACTAATAGGACTTTAAGTCTCATTCTCATGGTGTATTCCCTTGGTAATATTGAGTATGGATATTATGAGAACGAGACCCACTAGTAGGGAATCCACATTTCTATGTTTCATCATATTTTCATGTCAATGTATCCGTGTATTGGTCTTTAGAATTTAAGAGTATTATTAATGAGTATTCTGATTCACACACTTAAATGTATTGATGGAAACCATAACAATAAATATTTGTAGAGGGGTAGGATATGTTGGGTGTGTCATGAGTAATATAGAATTAATGAATAATGTGATAAAGGATTTATCCATTCTATTCTTTAATAGAAGTTAATATCTCAGTACCTGGGATGGAAATGATATAGGATAAATAAATCCATGGACCTCGTTTTTTATAGGCATGTTATATTTCTGTAAACTGAAATAAAGAGACATAGAGGACGTAGGTTGATGGCACCGACATGCAAACTGCTTGATTTGAGATATCGTGATAAAGGGATTATATTACATAGTAAGAATCCGTATGAGGTGAAATGTTGTTGTGGCATTAAATTCTTTCCTACAGGTGCCTTGCTGTGTTGCTGTATTATACCCTTAGATTTTGGGTTGCTTCGGCTAATGCCACTAAGAAAGAGGCCTAGAGGGTCACACACTAAGTGCATCTAGAATCTCAGTTAAAAAATATATTATTATTTTTTATTTAATATGTTAAATAAATACTATTACCATATGTGGTTTAATAATTATTCATGTATGATTGATCACATTTATTCCACCACTATTTATTTGAGATAATATATTTTTAGTGGAATATTTAATAAATTTTTATTTTATATTTAGTGAGTACAATATTTATTTATTTATTGAAGAATAATGTAGCGATATTTATTTAATAAATAAATATAAATTCTTAAAGTCCCAATAAATATTGTGGAGGAATGGGGGACTGAGTTTAATGGTCTGGTTAGAAATTATAATATTGAATATTATTTAAAAAAATAGTATTTAATTATAATTCACAAGATCAGTGCACGTAGAGAATTAATAATATTAAAATTATTATTTGAAATGAGGTTTTTCTAGGATTAAATAAATAATAAGGACACTTGTGAAATTATTTTATTTTAACCCTTGCAATACAAATACCGTATTATGTTATTTTCTGAAGACGTAATTTAGTTGTGCACAATGAAGCTTGGAAGATCCTATGAATTCTAGGGAGCTCCCTTCTCCGAGAATTATCCCATGAAAGATGAGTAATCCTCATCCAACGGATTGAGGAGAACGCTGTGTAAGTGATTCTCGAGGCGATCAAGGTGGATAACACATGCATAAGGATCTTTCGTGCTTGCACCTAGAGACTCCTTTAGAGATGTTTGGAGATTCCTTGAACATGTGTGGATCCCCACAGGAGGAAATCTACACTTTGTCCCTATAATGGAACGATGATTCACCATATATCTATCATCAGATTCATAAATGAAGAAATAATTCTTTATAGGAAATTGTTTATATAATTAAATTAATTATAAACAATATGTGTTGATCCCCCCTCTCTCAGTTCTGTCGTTATTAACGTCATCTATCTAGGATTCAATTCCATTGATCATGGTAATTAAACATCATATAGATATTGGATTTATCATTGATAATGAAATAAAGCAATGTTGGATATTTCCCATCTCACGCTTCCACTACGTTTGGAACCTATAAGATTGACCTGGATAGAATGTCACGGATGGCCAGAGTTCCTCTAACATCTAGTGGTAGTTTTAATCGTTAATTTAAGGGGAAGTAGAATAGGATATAGTTTCCTAAGGTAAAAAATGGTGGTGTCTCATATAAGTATTGTTCTACATCATTTGCATCATTTGGTAGTCTGACTTGTTACTAGTGTGGTAAAAAGGGGCACACAAAATGTTCTTACTCCATACATCTAAAAATGTACAACTTGTGTAGACTTCATGGTAAGTTTCATAAGATCTATAATATTTTCTTTTCCACACTCTAGGTAAGGCCTATCAAAACCTATATGATCTATAGTGTATTCATATGCTTCATGAACAGTAGGTTTCCATCCACGGGCAACCAGAATAATGAAGTTTCACATAATAGAAGAGTGTTCAATGCAAGTGGATATGATTCTTCTAACTATTATATGCACACTTTCTATTTATTCAATGACAGTGATTAACTTATTTGAGACATAGTCCTCACAATATATTATGTCAACATGTATTGTAGATATTTTAAATCATCCAACATAACTTATATCATTCATTATGATGTTGCAGACACATATAGGAAAGAATATAGAGTACAGTTTTCGATGCCCATGGTGCACTTTCATTTTGTCTTACAATGATATTGTATGAAATTTCAATGAACTTTATTTGACCCTACTTAATGTCATTATTGGGATGGATTAGTTGATTTCTCAAAAATATTAAATCTATTTTTATCATTGGTGTGTGTCCTTTACTACCCCCAATGTGAGATCAAACATATTTCAAGGAGAATGTGACCCAAGGTATTGTCAAGTGGGGCCTCATCTTCCATATCATGATAATTTTATATAAATTTTTTATAGTTGAACTATAATGAGAATCTTTCACTAGTGAGCTTCCATTGGTAGTTAATGAATTCCATAAAGAGTTTCCCGGTGACTTTTCTAGTATTTTTACACTAGTGATCTTTTCCCAGAAGGAAGAGGAAATCTATGCATAATTATTGATTATTGGAATCCCAATTGGGAAAAGGTCAAGAACATGCACCCTTTACCTTGAAATAATTATTTGTTTGATTTTTTGAAAGGAAAAAACAAGTTCTCCAAAAACTTTCATCGGTCTGATTAGATCCATCTCAAAATAAAATATTTAGATATTTCTAAGACTATATTCTAGATTAGGTCAGTATATTTATAATACCATGTGATATCATTTGGGTAGAAAAACCTCCTATAGTATTAATTGATCTGATAAACTATATATTCCAGAAGTATCTTGAAACATTTTTATGGTATTTTTTATGACATTCTGGTGTACTTTATAACCAAATTGATTATGTGAATTACCTAAGATATGTTTTGGGAATCCTATGTGATCATCAGTATGAATAATTATCAAAATTTAATTTTTGGATATGAGAAGTTATTTTCATGGGAAACGTGATTGCAGAACATGATATCTCAATCGTTCATGAAAAGGTGATTTACCTCATTTCATTTAGAGAACCACAAAATGTCTTTGATATTCGAAGGTCATAGTTTTATCATGATACAACCAATTGTTCATGAAGGATTTATATAAATTTTCATCACCTATTACTACTCTCCCATGTAAGGGGTTGAAGTTATTATTGGATTTTATGTTTCATGTATCCTTCAATAAATAACAATGGATTTTTACCATAGCATTGATTTTGACACTACAAGAGTATTAACAAGGATATGTGGTTTATTGTGATGCTTTGGGTGTAGGTTTGGGATACATCCTTATACAAATAGATCGTATGGTGTTTTATGTCTCACCTAAACATCAAATTCTTGAGAGAAATTATCCAGTTCATTATTTTGAACTCACATCTTTTGTGCATGCCATTATGAGTTTCTGACCAGATATTTTTAGGTAGAAGTTCATCGTTTACTTGAATATAAGAATTTGGGTTATATTTTTCCCAAAAATATTAGAATCATTTTTAGAGATGACTGGTTGAATACCTATAGTAATTTGAATTTGATGGTTCCTATACTCTAGGAAAGGGTAATGTGTTTATGTATTCTCTTAGAAGAAAGTTTCCCCTTCATGATTTAATAGAAAAAGATAATAAATTCAACTTTATGGGAATATTTTCATGGATGAACGTGGTAGTCAGGTAGGAAGAGTCTCGTGATGTTTTGGAAATCATTCAATTGACACCTTCTTTTACGGAGATGAACCTCCAAGATAAGAATTACAATAACTTTTTTTGAAATATCTAAGATTATTTATATGGTGTGGATACAATAAGTTAATGGTGTCTCTCATTAGAAGCTATTATTTTCTTTAGGAATTGGTATGTCCTCCCTTTAAACATGTGGAAGGTGGTAGTGGAATATTATCATCATTATTTGGGGTTTTCCACACCATAACAATAAAAACAATTTATGACATGAAGTGCCTATTTTGGTGTCCCAGTACGAAATAGGGCATGGATGACTTATTATATTGATGATACACATTCCAATAGATTGAGGTTGAGTACCAAATGCCATCTAGTTTGAATCATCCTATCACTATGCTAACATTGGACTGAAATGTGATATAAATGGATTTCTTTTTTGGATTACCTTAGGCTCCCCGAGGTAAGAATGACATTTTTTGGGTGATTGATTGGTTGAATAAGCCCCCTAATTTCATTCCACTATGTGATTCAACTAAATTAGAGGACATTGTAAAGTTGTATGACAATGAAATCATAATGTTGTATAAGACTGAATGTTCATTATCTTTGATAGATACCATCATCATACCTCTTAGTTTTTGTATGGACTTCAAGAGGTGATACTATCTTAGGTTAAGTTGAGAACATTATATCAATATCTTGATAATGGGTAGATAGAACAGGAAATTAAAAATCTAGATGACATACATTGTGCCTGTGTCTTAAACATTATAGGTGGTGGGATGACTATATATGGTAGGTTGAATTATACTATAATAATAACTATAATTATTCTATAATGATCGCACCTTTTGATTATTTATATAGTTAAACCTGTAACTCACTATAGTATTGGTTTAATGTGGGTGAAGATTCCTTGGTTGGACCAAGTATGGTACATTATAAAAAGTACAAATAATTCGTTATCATTTGGTGATGGATTAATTCTTATAAAATATTATATATATCATATTCATTATCCATTTTATTCTTTTGGTTAGTGACCTACTGTTTTAAAATTATCACCTAAGTTGGGTCAACAATTGATTATAAAGGAAGAGAAGTTGAATCTAATATATGGAGGAATATTTCATAATATTTAATGGATTATAGTTATGGCATATTTATTTATATTTCCACCTGAGATTGCTTATATACACAATATATTACATTTCTCTCAAATCAATAATTACCAATATTTCCCATCTCATATTTTGGATTTAGAAGTGCCTAATATAGAAATTGATAGGTCGGTGGATGGCCAACTGTCTCGAATTTTAGATTATCAAGTAAAGTTTTTACCTGAGAAGCATATTGCTTTGGTCCAACATTTTTGGTTTCATGGATAAGATAATCATGAGATATTGGAGTGTGGGTATTTGATGATGACATAATGGCCTCATCTCTATGTGCGTCAACCATCTTCGACATAGCTTTTTGGGGGATAAATGTAATAAGGTTTGGATAAATATCACGTACTGCTATTATTTTTTTGGTACTACCGCATCATTTATTTTTTATCCTCATTTACTATTTATATTTAATTATTCCTCATATTATTCATTTTTTGAGGGGTAGGAAGGTGTGTGATTGAGAGTCAGAGTAATAGTCATCCTAAGATTGTAGTTTAAAAAGTTATAATAGTTCCATCATCTCTCTAGGGAGGGACACTTTCAAGTTGGTGGCCAGACCTAGGATAGACTAGGATATCAGAAGTCCATTGTTTATCTAGTGCAAATCCACCGTATATATGTTGAAAATTCAATGTTGTAGTAACACTTAATAGAACCACTAACTAGCTGTATATTCAACATTGGATAGCTAGTGTAGCCACTAGCTAGATCTTGGGTCCATCAGGTTTCTTGGAATGATAATCTAGCTTAGAAAACTAAAGGGTTTATGATAATTTTTCCCTAATGACTCTATTGTATTTCTGATTCCATATCCATCAAAATTTTCTAGACCCACAAAAACCAATTTCTTCTATTTAAACATATTTTTCTCTCCCAACTTGAGTCCCTGGTAGATCGAAGTGTGAACCGAAGTCGTGATCCACTTTTGGTAAGTCTTACTCTAATAGGGTCTCGGATCCTGTTCCTCCTTATGTTAATTTTATTTATTTCCATGGATACATGATAAAAAAATGTTGGAATTCATTATATATGGGATTATAATAATGAATTTTGGTTATAGGTATCTTCACACAACATCTTTAAGTCATCTCTCTCTTTTTAATCTTGATTAATTCTAGTAGTTGAAATTCCAAGTGTTTTGAGGTGGGTAGATTTATGAAAAACATTAATTTTCTTGTGCATGCTCGATTTATTTTATATATTGGTGTATATAACGGATATAAAGTATGTTTAATGAATTTATATTGAAAATGGACTTAAAATTGGTTTCTAAAATGGTTGTAAATCACAAATATGGATTTATCCTAAAAATGGATTTGAAATTCTTTTAAAGGAGTGATTTTTGAAATATAGTAGTTTTGTGAACTTATTAGGAAATGAATTTTCCATTTTTATGTATTTATTATAAGTGATTTCAAATTATGTTATATTATGTATCAAGGGTTAATTTTTTATGTATATGTGAAATTCCATTTCAATAGTTTTAACTGTGAACATTGTAAGCCATGTGTGATCATTGTTAATGTAGGGATCCATTATTGGGAATTAACTCACAACCCCTATCTCCAATATTGTTTGGTAATGTGTGCACCAAGTGGCTAGAGATTGTTTTTATAGGGAAAATCCATTAGGATTTTGATCCTACAGCCTAGGATCATTGTTCTTAGGTAATGTGCACAATATGTGGACTTTGATTATGGAAAACTTGAAAGGGTAATCACTAACCCAAACCTATATGTTATTTTCCATGGAATTTTTATTTTGAGGTAATTGGTAACTATTATATGATGGAGTGTTTTGATAATATTATTATAATATAAATTATTTTAAAATATGATTATATTGATATGGTTTATATCTTATTAAAAAGGGTGATTTTATATATTTTAATACAAATTTTAGAAATAATGTTTCATTCTTTATATGTATTTATTAGATAATAATTTATTTATATTGTAATGAATTCGTATGAAAAAATTTGTGGGATCCTACTGGTATTTTTTTTCTCACAACCGACATACACACTTATGTGTATGTAGATATTGTTTTATTTGAAACTGGTAAGGAAAGGCACTGGAGGTTAGTGGTGAGTTTGTTTATTAGTTACGTGTGGGAGTCTTGTATTGAATACTTGTCACATGGATATTTTTTTTACTTAATTGTGTAAATTGGCTTATTTTTTAGTTTTTTGCACCTATATTTTACTTACTAATGTCTCATTGCCATTATCGACTTATATTGGCATATCAACATTATCTTTATTTATATTCATTTGTTGAAAAATCATTCCTAAAGATATTTATCAATTCTCATTCAATTGTTTCTAGTCTCTGTAGATTGGGAATTATCTTAAGACTATGTAAATATAAGAACAAGTTTTGAATTATTGGGTGATCTGAGTTGGTTCATGAAAATTGTGGTTTAATGCAATGTAGATTAATTAAATTAATCTTATAAATCTTCATTGTGGCATATCACCCCTTTCATAAAAAATATACTCCTCTTCAACATCTTGAAAAAGTGTTTTTTATTATATAAAAATAGATTCATTCATATTTTACCATTTTTACGTAGCATAAATTCCAAATTAATATTTCATACCCACAAAAAATTTAATTTATTCACATGTAAAGGCATTATAAAGTTTTAACAACACTATTTTCTATATAATGCCAATAATTTTTTTAAAATTTTTTTCGGTGTTCATTAATTTTTTATTTAATTTCAGAATTATGAAAGTAATTAATATATAAAATATATTGTTTTTTTCCATGCACTTGTGAACATTTAGTAAATATTTAATGGGGTCCCATATCAAAATTCTTAAAATACAGTTATTTCTAAAATAATTGTGCTGTGTAGGATTTGTATAATTTTTATGGAAATTCATCAAACCCTAAGACATGTAACATGATAGAATTAATCCAAATAAAAATAACTTTTTTTATTTCTATTTATTTTATATAAATATAAGGCGATGTTGTATTACAAGGATGTGGTGACCACATTGAACAGTGGTGACACTGTGACATGGAGAATTACAGAACCATATATTTTTCACATTTCATGACATTTATGGGTGGTTTTAAATAATTATTTAAATGTGAGGTTTTTAATGTCATTATGATTAATATTTAATGTAATAAATTTATTCTTAAAAAATAAAACATTCCTCTAATATTGTTTTTTCTAATTTGATTCCCCCAAACCCATTTTTCACGAGTCGAACATCTTGTATGAATTTGAAACTCTTATTATCCCTATATCTTGTATAATGGAGAATAATTCCTTCACATTGTTAATATTCTTGGTGTTCTTTATAGAGATGGTGAAAATTTTATCCGAGGTCCATGATGTGATCATCCACCTTGTGAAATCTTCAATTAGTCCAAAATTTTATTGTTTATGTGTTCTACTCAATATCTTCCATAAAAAACTCAATTCTTCTAAAAAAATATTACCTAATGAAGAACATAATTATGTGTGAGAATTAGTAATAAGAAATTAAAAAATTAATAATATTGAAATAAAATATTTTTACTCTCAAAGGATGGACAATAAAAATTTATATTATGTTCCAAACATTTTCATTAAATAAAATTGATTATTTAAGATTTTTTATAGCATGGAATGATTTTTCATCAAAGGAAATTAGTTTAAATGATTGAGTTATTATATTTTATTAACCAAAAAATAGTATAATACTATAGTTATTTTATTTTTCCTTATTTGATCATATTAGTTTAATTAATTAATATTTTATTTCCTAATAAGGGATGAACATGGGGATGAAATGTCAATGTTCCCCAATAATTTTATATCTGCCATTATTCTTGCTTATTTCCATAAAAATCATTTTTGTGGTGTTGAATTTAAATATAATTTTTTTCATCTATTAAATTAATTCATTGATACATTATTTCTTTATTAAATTTAAAATTAATCAAATATTTATTTTTCATTGAGGTAATTTCCATGTTGGAAAATTATTTTTTTCTTATTTCATAATCAATATCATTGATGAACTAAATCATGAACCCATATTTCATTGGATTCATATTCCTCTGACATCCATATACCAAAAAACTTTTATATCATTCTTCTAAGTTGAGTTTTATTGTGGTTCAAGGATTCCATAATAGAGGAAAACCAGAGGATTCAATGATTTGAGAACATGGAGGCTATGATGTGATGAGTTATGTTCATGGTTCGATGAAAAGTTCATGAATATGGGGAAGTTGAAAATGGATGGTTTAAAATCATCCCAACAAGTTTAAATATAGGCCCCATTGATTTTAGAGACAAGTGGAACCTATTGGGTGGCTAGAGGAAAAGGAACAAATGTGTTTCATGATATTTCAGGCACAAAATGCTTGAATTTACAAACTACATGCCATATGATCCTCTGGGATACACATTTTTA
Organism: Viscum album; assembly: GCA_963277665.1. Lineage (NCBI taxonomy): Eukaryota > Viridiplantae > Streptophyta > Magnoliopsida > Santalales > Viscaceae > Viscum > Viscum album. The sequence continues at coordinate 2,000,986,898 of OY728151.1, forward strand.
TTTCAATGATCTATGAAACTAGGGTTTCATAATATTATAAATATCACATGTCGTGTGACTCTGAGTCATATGTTTTGTATGTCAAAATTTCATTGTTCATCAGGTAACCGCATAAATGAATAGACATCAAGTTGCACCCACACGACACACATATCCATTATACATTTTGTGTATATTTGGGTAAGAATAATTTAATTTACATTATGTAAATCCCAAAATCCCACATGTACATACACAGTAAGTATTATGTAATTTTTTTTTGAGAAAACTAACTTCTACACATCATGTACAGACGGGTACAACACACCATGTATATTTTAGGGATTCCATGTTTAGTTAGTGAGGTTAATTGATGTGTATCCAAAGTAAATGTTGACAAGATTTAGTAATCTATTTTTTGTGTACCCCATAATAGAAAATGTGTAAATGGATTTCCCCTGATTGGCCATCAACATTACATCACCATCCTGCATTAGTATTCCTATATGTTTTGTACCCTATTAGACATATCTTGTACTAGGAAGTATATAATATTCTTCTTATCTTTCTACATGAATGATAGTTTTATAAACATTAATTGTTTATTCTATTTTATTTCCACATATAATGTGATGGTACATATATATTCATCATCTAATGTTTATATATATAAAATTTGGTGCTTTATAGATTTATAAAGGTGATGACATGTGTGGGTAGAAAAATAGTATAACCACTCGGTAAATGACCTTCTTGGAGTACATATATCACACAAATATAGTTAATCCATGTATATAGTGGTTTAGGAATCCCTTTAGTAGGGATTATTTATGATACCCCCACTCATGGATTGGGTAACCCTCTTAGATGAGGCACACTACAGTTGCTGAAGTTTTTTGTCCTCTAAAGAAGTTGATTACCCTATCAAGTTAAGTGTCTTCCAGTACTCAATATGTACTACTTCATAGATGCTTCTTAGGGATATTTTTGAGAATATAGGTTTCATATAGTTCATATTATTTAATTTTTATAGTGTTCTAGTAATTTTAGGATCATTTTAGGATAGAATTTAGTGGAGATGAGATATGGTGAGTAAGAAATTTCCACTTGTTTTCTTACATGTGTATCTCAGTATATTTATTATATTGATTTAACATTATATTATACTTTTTTTAATTATTTGGTGGCATCCTAATAGGTATATTTATATTCACACCTACTCTGGATTCATGCTTACACATATTGTGTCTATTCAAATAATGCATAGTTTGGTTGATGTGAAACTAATGGAGTTGGTGGTGTTAGTATTCTAGAGAGATTAGTTTTGTCCATTATTGGTTGTTCCCATGTGTTTTATGATGTGATTTTGTATTTTACCTTGAATTTTTTTCATTATCGTAGGAATTTTTTATTTATAATTTCACTTAATTATATATTTAATTTTTATTACATTTTAGGGATATATTTTTGGGTCACATGCATGATGTAATTCAGTTGTTTTAGTTATATTTCTAGGCTTTCGTTGTTATATATTTTTTACAGTGACATGTCTCCATTACAAGGTATAGGACATGGTTTATCATATGATTGATATGAATTAATTGATATTTTCATAAGACCCAAACTTATTGGATGAATTATTTGAGTTTAATAATCAACTCACTTCTCTCCTAGGTAGGCTCAAAGTGGACCAGGAAATGTTAGAGTGATATTAATGTGGTTTGAGTCTTACAAATATTTCTTAGTGTTAATGGTATTTTGATGGGTTTATTGGGATACTTATGGAAATGGTGTTAAGTTGTATTGAGTTTAGTTATAATACTATGTGATCCAAATATTTTTTTGAGAAATTGTAATAACCATTCACTAGGACTCTGATAATTTTTTAGTGAACTCATAACTGTAAGTCATCATTTATGACATTTAGTGGAAATTTACATGCATAATATGATATTTTAGTTACATACTCATTAATTTTTTAGATCCATATATTCATGATATGCTTCAATAAAAATGGGATAATCTTATTAAATATAGGATACTACCGTCTAGGATGTTATATCAACTTCAATGGTAGGGACGTGTTGAGCCCATTTTAAGAATTCATAACCAAGGATGACATAACATTGAGTGGTGAGGATTCAAAATAATTACCTTTTAGATAGGGGCCATACTAACCAATGGGGTAGAGGGACATTACCCCAACATATTATCAGAGATCAGAAAAATATAAAATATAGTTAGAAGTCCCCATAGTTCTAGATCGAACATCTCATAGGAAGAGGTAACTTCATTTGTTTAAGAAATAGAGACCTATTAGGCTTCATGGTGGGTTAGACCCACAGGAAGCATATGATTTTATAAGTTTTATTTCACATATATTCAACTTTTTCATGATTGGAGATCAATGGTTAGTTATTTATATAATACTCTTCTATAGAACAACAATTCATTAGTGTTCATTGATCAAATTGACTCAGGATGAGGCCACCCTATCTTGGAAATAGATCAAGAATTTTTTATAAGAGTATTATCCATTGAAATTGGGGTGGGTATGGATTTATAGATCCCACAGAGGGCCCAACCATCAAAGATAAATGATATTATGTAGTTTTAACAGTTTTGAATATAAGGCTGGATATTTCCAGATTGTAAAAGAGCAGTAGATATCAATATTTTGGATAAGACTACCCAACAGAGGATGCATGGTAACTAGGTAACTCTCCAAGGTGGTTTAGATGGCCTTCCAACTGTTATCTGATACAGATGATAATATTAGTGTGTGTAATGTTTTAATCCCCTCCTCCCACCACCACCTCCTAATGTAACATGTCCATTCAGGGGTGGATAATTTGGCCATGGATAGATACAGGTGACAGATGGCTTCGAGTATCCAGTTCCCTATAGGGTTTGATATGTGATCTATTTTTTCTATACCTTATCACTCAATGTCATCTATATTAATTTGAGTGATTAATTATTTTGTTATATATTATATTAATCGACTAGTTATCTTTTTATAATTCTTATACTAACCATTTTTAAGACTCTTACTTGAAATGATTATCCACTATCTCTTATCGATCATCATTGTGAGAATATTCTCTATAGGGAGATTTCATCCTGGGACAATAAAAAATAAGTTATGACATCATAAGATGTCATGTAATACATGAGACCCTACTTTAGTAGGTAAACAATATATCCCAAACTATCACACAATGCACTCTAAAGAGACTTTATTCAATAATTTATATTAAAGTTAAATGTTCAAATTAAAAAAATGATTAAATAGACTTTATTTTTGAATTCATTATATCCAAATTCACTTAGTATGAATTTTTTATCTTGGAATGTTTGGTTTGTAATAAATAATATATTTTTCAAGAAACATGAAATTTGTATGAATTTATCATATTATAAGAATGACCTATCAGGTTTTAAAACCTCTTATGTAATCAAATATGAATTTAATAAAAAATATTATTCATTTTAAAATATTCTTTGAACTTATAAAACCTTTTGAAAAACATTAATAAAACTAATTAATATGTTTCATTAATAATAGAAACTGTTTTTGGGATTTTCTTTGAATCAAATATTTTAAAGATGATATTTAGTTTTTTATTTCCATAAAATCCTCCAAAAAATAATTTATTTTTATAATTTATCAATTTATGACATTAAATTTAGTTTCAAATATAATTTTATATTGTATATAAATTAAATTCATAAAAATTTTATTTTTCTAAAAATCTGTTTTACTTGATTAATTTTATTTATTATAAAATTATATTATTAATTTTTTTTGACAAAGTGATTTTAAAATTTGAAATTGGATTTAGAAAATTAGTTAAAAAGTTCAATCATAAATAGTGTTATCAAAATTAATTAATATGGTTCGAAATTATTTAATAAGATACATTTAATTTAGGGAAAGGAAAAAAGTTAAAAAAAAATCATTAAACACTCAATGTTGACTAGGGATGGAGTTTTTGAGGGGAGTTTGTACCCAAAATCATTTTTCTCCCCTCTATTATTCCATTTTCTGGCCTTTCACACATGAATGGTAAACTTAAATTTTTGAAAATGTAAGTGTTATTCCCTAAACTACCCTTCACCAAACTTATAAAAGGGTGACATATCCAACACATCATGACTCACCAATAAATTGAATTTTTTCTTGAAAATATTCCAAATTCATCATCCTAAAACTCTTTTAAACCATTAAAATCTTCTTAAAATCACTATTTTTCAAAATGCCTTCATTTTAATGGATATTTCCAAGTAAAACCTAAGTCCCTGACGTGGGTATTATCAACTACATTATTTGAATTTTTATTTTCCTTATTTAAATTTTATTCTAAATACTTTAATATAATGATATTATTAAAATTTATCTACTATAATGTTAATATATTAAGGTTATTATCAATTTTTATTCATATACCCCATTCATTAAGGGAAAAAAGGTTGTTCAAGCAATGTGTGTACTACCGAATCCATGACACAATGTGATTCATTTTCCCTCAATTCCTTACAAAGATGGGTCTAGAGATTGTATTAGTGGATAAATATGATATTCATGATATTTTTAATGTTATGTTATAAAAAATTTTAGAACCTGTTAATGATTTGGTCAACAAATGATTATCATTAATTTAATCATTTAAAATAAGTGTACTAATAGGATAATATTTTATTAAAATTATCTTATATTTTCATATCTATTGCTTGTTATTATAATTACATTAAATCATAATTTATCACCCCCATAAACACTAAATATGATTATTATTCTTTTTTTATAATGATTTTATAACAAAACTCCCTCTTAGTAATTCATTAAATAAGGGTATGTTCGTGTTTTGGTTAGTTTAACCACCTGATTTAACTGTACTATGAATTTATAACATCATTGAAAATGGGAACATATTTACTAGTATAATATGATATAAATGAGAAAACAATATTTTTTTTCTTTCTAGAGATTTTATATTTATAGTTAATTCATTATTTAAGAAAACATACATTGATCGTCAAGAATCACAAAAACATACTTGTTGTCGATTTCATCATCATGGATAAAGACTAAGAAACTATTGAAGGGGATTTTAATCATAATAAATAATTATTAATCATACGTAATAGTATATTCAATGATATATTAATGATTATATTTTTAATAAGAATGAATATGTGCACCACTATTATGAAACAAGTACAAACTTTCAAAACTATAAGAACACGATATGGAAAATCGTAAGATTTAATATAAAGAATTACCATTTAAAAGGATTATAAGTGAAAATTAATATGGATAATTTTTTAAATTAAGTTATTAATTTTGTCATGTATTTATAAGGTTAATATAAATCCACAAATTTCAGTACAATATGTATGGATTTTCTGTCTCAAATTCCTCTATTTGACACATATTTTGTATTATCCACTTAATTTGAGGAATATGGTTTATATATTTATCATATTTGAGATTTTATATAATGAAATTACATTATTCATAGTATTTTGAGATCAATTTTAGTTTCTATAATTCAATATGTAGTTATTTAATTTCGAACTAATCCATATATGGGGGTTTCCCATCTCAATTTTCATTCTTTCAAACTCATGTTAGAATAACTATCTATTTTATTTAATGGTGTCCATATATTAACTTGGAATAATTTTTCCCATCTTAATCATGATATTTAATGGATTTAAGAGTCTATATTTTTATTTTAATCTTATATTCATTCGTATAAAGGGTAACTAAATCCGTTTTAAAGCACAAACATTTCAATGGTGAAAAACCCAACTTAATTTTTGGTAAATTAAAATTGTGTATAATTTTCTTGAAAATACAAACCTATATAGATACTATATCATGAATGAGGTTGTGGAACATGTTCACCAAGGGTTAATCAACAAAAAAAATGTTTTTTTTATAATTTATTGAATTATTACCCAAATATATGATGAGTGTGCCTAAGACAACACACCTAGAGAGACATCTAGGGGATAAGATTTGGCATATTCACATTCTCTTAATGAAACATTATGAAATTTTTTTACAACTATTGACTTAGTCTCCTAGATATGAAAACTATTAAACCCAATTATTGTCTTCAATTTATAACATATAACATTATAAGTACCCTCACCACGATTTTTTTGATAATAGTAATTCATGTTACTTTGACAATACTCCATGGATTTATAGTTGATTAAGCCATGTTCTCCTGAACATCCTTCTTTTTATATTCAACATGGAAGTATCTGATTTATGTATTTCTCATAATATGTATAATCATGTTTTAATAATTTAGAGGTTACTCAAGGAATGGAATTAAAGGTGTTGATGAGTCTTTCAGTAAATTCATTGGACATAATCTAATGGTGGATGAGGGACAAAATTATATAGCCTCACAAATCATCAACATGTATCCTAAGACAAAAACATTAGTTTTTTATGTATACATCTTCCCATAAGAAGATAATTTTCATGAAAAAAGGCATTCATAGTATGTTTTTATGTTTGGAATTATTAATTACCTTATTATTAGATTAATGATTATTATTATCCATTACTTAATTTATTTTTATGGATATAACATGCCTCCATTTTCAGTTGATTATGGATTCATATTTTTATTTTATTCTTACTGTATAACTTATTCTATTTCTATTTTATGGATTCTTCTAATGTATGATACTCTTGATTAAGAATCTGATCTCACCATTATTTCTTTTCCTATCCCCAAGAAACCTAGAAGAGAACTCTGTGCAAACTTCAAGGATATTATGGATGGGATAATAAAGTTCTCACAATTGTTTCATGTTGTATCATATATTTTAAATGTAATATATTTATTTATCTAGTATTTCAAAAATAATAATTTGTTTCATCCTATATGAGCTCTTGTATTATGGACCAATAATTTAATATAACTACTGGCTCCATATTTTTAGAGTATGTGATGTTACATTTGGTATCAGAACGACTTTAGTAGTAACCATGGGGACTAGATTTATATTAAACAAGCCACATAGCTCAAGTACTATGATAAACAATAAATAGTTATAGTGAGAACACTATAAACCATAATATTAATTTATTTATCAATTTAATATTGTGAAATAATTTGTTATATTACATTTTTTAAATATGGTCACTAGGAAAAGTAGATTACTATCTTTAAAGTTTACATATAATCCTTTATTTTAAATGGAGAGACTTTATCTCCAATGTCTTTTCTAAACCCACTCCTAGAACCTCTAATTAATGAAATTATGGGCATAGAGGAAGATCAATCATGATATATTGATAAGTAAGATATCCCAATAATAGAGGATGTACCTGTGGTACAAAAACTCATTTATTGTTTCTAGAAGAATTATTCGGTCACCCACCAAAGTGTAAAGTTGAGTTTGACACTGAACTCATTCATGGTGAAAGCACTATATCTAAAAATAATTATAAAATTCAACTAGTGGAGTTAGAATAGTTGAATAAACAACTTAAAGGGTTGAGATATAATGAATATATATCCCCAAATATTTCACCAAGGGGAGATCATGTTTTATTAATGAAAAATTAGGATGTGTCTATGAGAATATTAATTGATTTTAGGAAGAGAAATAATATTAATAAAATGAATAAGTATACCTTACCACAAATTTATGACTTATTTTATCAACTCCAAGGATAAATATTCTTTTCTATGGTCGATGTTCTCCCTGGTTATCATTATTTAAGGGTGAATAAGGATGATATATCGAAGATGAACTTTTAAACCAGGTATGAACATTATTAGTTTAGGGTTAATTCATTTTGAATTAACTAATGAACCTTATTTCTTTATGGATCTGATGAATAGAGTGTTAATTGATGATCTTGATAATTTTTGGTGGTATTCATTGATGATATCTTTATATAATCTATAATCTATGAAGAAAATGAGATTCATATGAAATAATTCAAGATACAAACAGGTAAAAAGAATTATATGGGAAATATATTAAGTGTGAATATTTCTAAATAGTTATTTTTTTCATAGATATATTATCTATAAGGATAAGATATTAATTGATCCTTTATATAAAATGGTAGTCAAATAATTACCTACACATAAGAACATAATGGAAATATCAAGTCTCTTAGTCTTAGTAGTTTACTATCTACAATTTGTTCAAGATTTTGCATGACTTGGCCAACCCATAAACGAAGTGAATAGGTTAAGTGGATAAATTCACATAGCCGATGGAATGTGAGAAAAAATTGAAGATCTAAATAGGATAATAATTAATTCATTGATATTAAATCTACCATCAGGTGAGGAAGTATTTGTAATATATATTTATTAATTGAAGAAATAATATAGGTTTGTCCCCATATATAATTTTAGATTGATCGTGTATGCATCCTGGAAATAAAAAATTCATGAATAGTACTATCCAAATCATGTCCTTGAGCTATAATCCATAATATTTTATTTGAAAATATGAAGACACGACCTTTATGGTGAAATATAAAATTTAAATATATACTAACTAAAAGAGTTTTAGGAATATCTTCTCTCAGGTGGAGCTCAGAATTGGGAAAGAAATGTGGTTTGAAAAATTCAGGGATTATAATTTCTCGATACAATACCACTCTTGGAAGGAAAAAATATGTTTAGGCCTTGAGTAGTAGGAACCACTGAGTTTTGATCATGATGAGGATTACCAAGGATCTTATATACAATGATCTAGTATAGGTGGTTTTAGTTATTTTCTAGGAAAGGGGATCCATCATTCATTTTTTAAGAAATTTTTAAACCATAATTATGAGAAAATAAAGAGAAATTCCAATGGGATGATGAGAATACACAAAGAAAGATAAAAATAGTTAATTATTAAAAATTGATTTATTTTTTAACATCTCAAACCTGAATGCCACAGAAAGGTGCCCAGAGCCTGGTTGGCCACATGGCCTCAAGCACATCTCCCCAAATGAAAGAGGCCACTAACTAGTAGTGAGAAACTTGGTGTGTTTATAGGGAGACTATTCCCCCATCACCAGAGTGTAGAAAACTATATATATAATAATAGATAATTAGAGAAATTAGTATATCAATCAGAAAATAGAAAAATGACAAGAATAGAAAAATAAAACTAGAAGAAATATCATATACAGAAGATGATGATATATGTCATGTGTTAAAATAATCAGAAAAAATAGGTAAACAATTATATAATACAACACATGTATCAAAAGTAAAAAAATTGAAAAAACAATCCGGCCAACATCACAAGCATTGACTTAGTCCCATGATCCCTTTCTCTAAAGAAGTAATCAAGAATCTGTATCAATGCATAATACCTTGTCCATACCTATAATCATATAATCTGTTCGGGTACCCAAGGAAGCCCGAACAAGGAGTGTGATATAATCCCAATATGAAACCATCAATGTTCTTGTTCCATTCAGTCAGTGTATATATAATAATAACATTGTGTAGGAAGTAATAGAATATGAAAGGAAGTAATAAAAGTAAACATCTTATAAATTCCATCTTTTAATTTTATAATCAAATCCATTTAATTAAACAATATTCTTTAAATAACAAGTATCTAGACCTAGAACATATCCCAGCACCCCCCGTATAGGTATGTGATCAGAGGATTCCTTAATAGGTCATCTATAATGTCTATTTCCTTGATCAAATCCATGTTTGTGCTCTATATTAGAAGACATTTTTATGGATCATTTCATTTATTAATCAATTAATAAACTAATACTATCCTTAGAATCCCTAATTTGGAATTCAAGAGTCACTCCATGTATAATATAGGCAAACACCCTACATGATCATCCACATAGATACTCACAAGAACCCATATATCACTCTAGTCATGGTATAACATCATTTCCGCTCGATTCCAACCTTTTCAGTCCACTAAGGGAGCCCAAGTATCACCAATGACATATATGATAAACTTCCCTCTGAGGTTGTACTTGGTAGTCCATAATGATTCCAAGTATTACTCATACATATAACATTAATCCCCCATGAGTCAGTCCTTGTATATCCATAAGTTTTCCAAGTATCACTTGGGCATAATCAAGGTAGAATCCAAATGAGTCCATCCATGGAAGTTTTATATGAATTCATGTGTCACCCAATGAATACAAGAATTTAATAAATTTAATAATAATTAATCAATATCACTTAATCATGTAAATACCATCACCTTATTCATTTCAATTAAACCTAACCTTAAAAATAAATCTCAAGGAATTGGCTAAGCTTATATGGCTTAGACATTAAATTAACTCCCTTGGGAATTTCATTATAACACACATATCATGCTAAACAAACCAATACATGGAAAGGGTCTAGAAAAATGGATTAAATTCCCTTTTCTCTATTAATTAAAATTACAACTTATATTACAATTCAACATACATATCAATTTATAGTTCAAATCAACAATTCAATTCAAAGTTAAATTCACATTTGACATCCCAAGCAAGGGGTAAAGGGAAAACCTCAAAGGTATCCAAATTTAATAACCACCCATGGTGGTGCAATTAACTAAAAAAATCAACCAAATGGGTGGTAGAAGTTCAAGGTTCTTAACCAATAACATGTATAAATGGGAATCATTAATTACATAGGCTATACATAAGAATTCAAATCATGGATTAAATTCCATTTCAAGGGTGACGCTTTGAGAATTAGGGGTATGAAACAAAAACATATATATAAAAACTTCAATAATAAAAAAGCACAAGACCACCTAACATAGGTTCATAGTGGATAACTCATCTAGAATCATCTCATTATTGGACTCAGATCGGGAGAAAATCAAAGAACATACGAAGAACCTATAAATAGAAAATATTATCTAGTACCTAAATAGTGTATCTGATACCAAAAATGAAGGAATGGATAAAAAGGATTTGATATCTTACCAATATGGACCCTATGGACAATGAGTTCTTGATTGTGAGATAGGATGAAGTTGATCTATCACATCCTAGGTTAGTCTCTAATGTGGGGTCTCAAAAGGTGGATTTGTTGTACAGTAGAGGAAGTGAAAGATTAGTTTTGATATAGGATTTAATTAAGGGTGATTTATTAAATTTACCCAAAATATAGGGCCATATATTTTGGATAATGGTTGTCCAAACTGTGCACCAATAGTGTTCATTTTTCTATAGGAAAGGGGAAACCCACACGGTTTACGCACACATTTTAACTAACTATACACAAACTGTGAAAAAATCCTCTATCAAAATTGTAGACATTTTCACATGACCATACAACCCTAGTAGGATGGTTTTTTTGACTGTGTGGCCTGTAGGACTTTACTATTTGTCCCCATATAGTTAGAAGTAACCATTCGACCTTCCCCATATGATTTCTAATAACTGTACGACATGTCTTTTTCACCCAAATGATGGGTTCCGGGCTTTAAAAAAGCCCTAGCCAAACCATATAACTCTATTAACTCTAAAGACATTCATATTTGGCTGTAAATAATCATTTAAACTAAGAATTTACAAAAAGAAAATGATTTTATACCTCAAGAATGTGTTCATTTCATACAAACATACCCCTTAAAGCAATTCATCCCCAAAGTTCCCTCTCATGGGTGGTGAAGAATTTATAGTAGTAAATCCATCCACTATGCTCATACATCGCTCTCTCACTCCTTGGACTCATCTTATACTCGACCAAGCTACCATAAAACTCATACTAATGGAACTGATATTCCTTGTAAGAACATCATGCTATGATCCATAGTACATATCAGATACTCCCAAAAAGATGAATCTTCCAGTAAAACAACCACCTCAAGCTGAAAATCATGATATATGTATAAATAATAATGGTGTAGCTACGATATATAGAAGATTTCATGTATGGATCGGTACCTATTAGGTAATTGAAACTAACAGGATACTGGCCCGAATCTCTCCAGAATATCTAACAGCCTGACATATCATGGTAAAATCTTAACTTGTCCCATGATCCTCCATTGTCCAAGCCTTAGTGAGACATGTAAAAAGACCTGATCGAGGATCATGAACTATAAAGGCCATCTTCAATGATCAACATATGATTTCTATCGAGACTGTGTAGTATCCATTAGCTTCTGAATCATCTGAACCTATTATGTGGTCTCCTGAATAAGACAAGGTCCAAGCATAGAAGCCTCTCCTGCCTATTACCAAAATAAGGGTGATCATCAAGGCTGACCATACAAAGAATCATAAGGAACCATGTTAATAGTATCATGAAATCTATTTTTATAGGAGAATTCAACCAGGGGTATATTCCCCTCCCAAGAGCCCCCAAAATCTAGGACGCATGCTCATAGAATGTCCTTAAGAACCTAAATAATTCACTTCAACTGGCCATCTATCTAGGGGTGGTATTATTTTCATAGAAGCACCTATTTTCCCAACACCCTTTACAACCCTTTCTAGTACTGTGAAGTAAATCAGGAATCCTTATCTAAACTGATAGTGCATGAAACCTCGTGAAGAAGTGTTGTTGACCTTATAATTTTAATTATAAATGAGTCATGATTATAACGATCATAATGAATTTCATGTTTTCTATAAGAATATCATATTTTGAGATAGGTGATGAAATTAACACAAAGGAAGAAAAATCGTTGATACTAACTCTTCCAACTTGAGATGTTGTTGTCGTTGAATCACAACCATCATGAAAATATCGCTAAGTCTGAGATGTCGTCAGACGACACACCATCAAATGAGATACCATCAGCAGACACAACATCATCACGACACTGCCAAATTTTTTTGGGCTATGTATGACATACCACAAAATGAGATATCATGAGATAAATCACCTCCAATGTCAAAACATCAAACAAAAATTTTTGGAAAAGTATAACACACTGTCAGACCTGACATTTCCAGTTGAGACATCGATAGTGAAGTGAAATTTTGGATAAGTCTAAGACACTTCTATTTTCATACTTCCAGTGTCATTGCACAAGAACAACTTACCACTAGAATTTGAGACACCTCCATACTAAGCCACCACCACTATTTCATTATACTTATTTTTGAATAAATTTATTCCAATGACTACATTGTTGAATTTAATTTAATTTATTATTTTAATGATTGTATCTTACATTTCTGATAGAGTGCATTGATGTGTGTGTCATACATGCAGTATGAGGAAGTAGAGACCATATGAATATTATTACTATTACTAATAAAAAGAAAATAAAACTCCCTCGTGAAAAAAACTGATATCATGTGAATGCGATTTAATAGTGGATGAAGCTGATTGATAAAAAGAGAGAATGAACTTACTGAACACACATCAGAGCTAAACCTATTTTCAAACATGAATATCTAACCTACTAGAAAAACTTTATTGGGAATCCGAACTACACTTCCACATCAAATTATTTACTCTAATCAAGAATAAGAGTCTTCGACACTCTGTTCTTCTAAAGTTCTCAAGAGAACTCGACTCAATCATAACTGCATAACGAAATCAAGAGTCACAAGATGCATTACAACAAACCGGACATTTCTAAACTCTAAAATTTTAGATTTATCTTTTCTATTTATTTCTATTAGATTTTGAGTAGTGTCTTCTATACTCTATTTTATATACGCACACTATCTCCTATAATGGACTGGAAGATACCCGATATCTTATCATCTTTTCTTACTCCTGTACTCTCACAAATAACAGAGGTAGAGGTCCCTTTTTGCCTATTTATTTTCACTCACATGTATAACTACTGAAGAGGTCATGTTTGACTTTAAAATTTTGTAAACTATTGTAAAACATGATCCAAGTTGTAGATAAGAATTTTTATTTATTTAAACTGATTAGTGGTAGGTGATTACAATGTGGAGAGGACTATGTATCGACTTGAGACTAAACCTCTTGTATTCACTCTTTCCCCTAAGTGATTTAATTTTGTTTTACTTTATTTCCACTTTAAAACTGATTTTTTTACTCTAAACAAGATGTATATACTTTGATTGTTTTTCTTCATTTGTGTTTATATAGTATTTCGACCATATAAATTGATTTCAAAGTATTAAATAATATTATTTATCATTTATTTTAGACCTAATGAATATTTAGATAAATATTTGTAAATATAAATATATATATCATATTACAAATATTGATAAACTGGGATACATTTAAACATTTGGCTGATTTAAAAATAATTCATTTTTAACAGAAATTTTTGTTAGGTAATCAATTCACCCCTCTCTTGAGTTACTCATTATAACCAAAATTTGGCATCATAGGCATTTCTTTCTTTGGTATTAATGGGTTAAAATTCTTTAAAATGTTATTTTAGTTTAACTTTAAAGATATTAAATTGTTTTTCTTTCTAAAATTAGTTATTTAAATGGATAGTCATCAAGATGAATTTGGTACCAACATAACTCCTTTATTTAATTATAATAGCTAGGATCAATGGAAAAGTAAGATGAGAATGAATATAGAAATCATGAGTTTTGATATTTGGTCTTCTGTATAATATGAATATGTTATACCTAATACTGGTAGAAGCACTTAAGAGGATGCAACAAATTTATCTTAAAATGATAATTATAAATCCATGAATTCCCTTTATTGTGAACTAAGAGATGAAGAGGTTAATAGAATATCTTCAAGTAAAACTACATATGAAAATGGGATACCTTGTTTGTTTCCCATGAGGGAATAACTAATGTTAAAGGGATGAGGCTAAATAGTTATACTATTAAATATGAAAACATTATAATGAAGCCTAATGAACATATTTCTGACATGTACCTTTGGTTTAATGAAATTTATAACACAATGAGGTCACTTGGAAAACAAGTATCTGATAAGGAATATATTATGAGATTACTGGGAAACTTACCTAAAAGATGGACATGCGCATCTGTCACTATTAGAGAATCATGTGATATGAGCAAACTACTAGTCAAGGAGCTGATTGGAAATCTCATGATATATGAAGAGCAATTAAAGGTAAACCATGGAAAATATAAAGATCCTAATATAAATTAGATATCTCTCAAATCTACTACATCTATACAATAAAAATAAAAATAAAAATAGAAAGTACAAGTTGTATGTTCAAGTTATAGTGAATCCCTCCTAATAGTGATGAGGGGGTGGTTCATATAGACAAAAGATTTAAGATGTTTTATAGGAAGAATAATTTTTTTTAAAACAATAATACAACATAAAATATGAATCCAAGGGAACATGGAAGAAATATTGGATGAATAATTATGATTCAAAATTAGTTGTGTTCTATGAATGTAAAAATAAAGGACAGAAAAAATATGGCTAACCAAAGATTAAGTAAAAAAAGAAATACAAGGATAAGGAAATGAGATATAAAAAGCACATGAAGGAAACATGGAGTGCTTCTGAATATATATCCAGTGATTTATAATAATCACCTGAAGATAAGCTAGACAGGGAAAACATGTGTTTAATGACTAAATTCGGTGAGGTATCTTCTTTACCCAATGTTTCTAATATTCTGCATGTGCATAATTCTAAAAATTATGAAAATGAACATGATGATAATAATATGTGAAATGAATAATTATTTGAATACTGTAAAAAGTTATAGGACACCATTAATGAGCTAAAGTAAAAATAATGTTTTAAAAAGATATCATGCTCTGACTTCAAATTGTAAATATGAATTGTTTATAGAAAAAGGAAAAAATGCTTAATTTCTCAAAGAAAATACTAAACTTTAACTATATAATGAGAAATTAAATAAAAAACTAAAAATATTTATAGTTTTTTTAGAAAATATTACTCATATTTTAGGTTATTAAGTTTCACCAACATATGTTACTGGAATACGATATGAGTCTGGATAGTGAAGAACTGTAAAAAAACAAGTTTGTCCCTAAATCCAGACCTAAAAGTTCTTCTATAAGTTATCTATCTAAAGGTCTAAACAAAGTCTTTATCTCTAAAATTTACAATCTATTTATAGGAAACCTATTAGGAAATTATGGGTTCCCAAAGCCTTTATTACTGACATTTCCAGACCTAAACAGATTTGGGTACCAAAGTCATTTCTTGCATAATTTTTATTATTGGAAATCTATTTGAAGATCTCTAGTAGATGTCTATGGTACTTGGATTGTGGTTATTCAAGGAATATGATAGAATATTATTCTTTCTTCAAGATCCTTATCAAAGTTTATTATGTCTATGTCACCTTTGGTGATAATGTAAAAGGAAAGATCATCAGCCCAGTCCATATTGGTAACAAAAATTCAGTTTTAATTTCTAAAGTATTACATGTTGATGGTTTAAAATACAACATGATTAGTATTTATCAGTTATGTGATGATAGTGTTTATGTTATATTTCAAGATGAATATTATAATGTTTAGGATTCTAAAAATTATTTAATTTAAACTTCCTTGAGAAATGATAATTTTTATGCTGTGGATTTATATTCTTTAGCCTGAAAAAATGTTTCATGATAATGTTCCTTTCATAATAAATCCTCTATTTTCTATAAGAGACTAGTCCAGTGCAACACTTACTCACATAGGAAGATAACTAGGAAACAGTTAGTTAGGGATCTAAATAATCTTGAGTTCCCAACTGATAAAGTTTGTAACCCTAATCAAAAAGGGAAACAACATAATGTTTCTTTTAAGTTAATGAAAAAAGTGTCAACATATCAATCTCTCTAGTTGGTTCACATGAATTTATTTGGAACTTATAGAGTTTCGAGTATTAATAGGAAACACTATATTTATATTCTTGTAGATGATTTCTCTAGGTATACTTGGGTGTACATTCTATCTCCCAAAAGTGATGCTTGATCTGACTTTACCAAGTATTATATGTCTGTAGAAACTATTACTGGTCTTAGAATTAAGTCTTTAAGAAGTGACCATGGCTGTGAGTTTGAAAATCAAAATTTTGAATCTTCTTTATCACAAAATGGATAAACTCATAACTTATATTCTCCTAAGACCCCTAAACATAATTGAGTTGTATAAAGAATAAATATAACTTAACAAGAGAAATCCCATACCATGTTTAATGAGTTTTCCCTACCTATCAATTTTTTAGCAGAAGTTGTTAGTAATTATTGCAGCATTATCAATAGAGTCTTGATCAGACTTATTTGTAAGAAGACCCTTAAGATATTTGAAACAATATAATTCCTAAGGTTAATTAAATTTTAGTTTTTGGTTGCAATGTATATATTCTTAACACTAAGTATAATTTTGAAAAAATTTCTTATAAAAATGATGAAGGAATTTTCCATGGTTAATAAAACTCTAGAAAATCTTATAGAGTTTTTAATAAGAAGACCACAACTATAGATGAATCAGTTCATGTAAACTTTTCTAAAACTGATCCACATGAGCCTAAGTCCTCCCTAGAAGATATTAAGAATGATTTTTGTTCTTGGAACTTAATTTATAAACCTTAAGATTCTACTATCAAATAGTTATAAAAATCCTTCAATTCTGAGGAATTTTCAGAACATCCTAAACCTAAATCTGTAGAACCTGAAGAGACCACCACTTATTTTTCTTGAGATGTTAGAAGCAGTAATTATCACCATATAGATTGTTTTGTAGGATACTTAAATATAGGAACACAAACTAGAGCTTTCCTAATAAATTAGGTCGAACATCAAGCCTTCTTGTTTCAACTTGAACCTAAGAACATCAAAGAAGCAATTAATAATGAATTCTAGGTAACAGACATGAAAAAAGAATTAAATCAGTCTAATGGAAACAAAGTGTGGGAGTTTTTAGATAGACCCAAGGACACCTTGAATATTTTCACTAAATGGGTGTTTAGAAACAAAGTTTATGAGTCAGTCATGATAGTTAGAAACAAGTCTAGACTTGTTTCATAATGTTATATTTAGTAAGAAGGAACAAACTATAAAGAAAAATTTTCACCTATATATAGACTCGAGTCCATAATAATCTTTTACGCCTATGCAGATCATCTAGATTCAAGATTTATCAAATTGATGTCAAGAGTTCAATTTTAAATGGGTTTATCATTTACGATGTCTTTGTTGAACAATCCCCTAGTTTTCAAAATCCTCATTTTCCAAATCATGTTTTAAAATTATCTAAGGGTTTATATGGTTTAAATAAATCTACTTGATCTTTGTATGATTGGAACAAAACATTTATTACTTCAAAATGTTTTTCAAAATGTAAATTTTATCCTACCCTTTTAATAATTTTTTATTCAAAAGATGTATTAGTAGTATAAGTATATGTAGATGATATTTTTTTTCAAGATTAATGAAATTTTTTATGTATTGATTTTTTTATAATTATTGAAAATGAATTTTAAATGAGTTTAATGGGTGAAATCAAATTATTTATTAGATTTCAATTTTTTCAAAACAAAGAAGGAATTATTTTAAATCTGAGTAAATATAAAAAAAATATTTTATAAAGTTTTAACTTGGATAAAACTAAATGTAATGATACTCCTTTGAAAAACACCTTCAAATTGGATCTTGATGAAGTTTGAAAACCAGTGGATCAAACCAATTACAAAGGTATGATTAGTAGTCTTCTCTACTTGACTGCTATCCGAATAGATATTATGTTTATAGTGTGTGTGTGTTATTGTTTTCAAGAAAACCCTAAATAATAACATTTAAATTCCGTTAAAATAATTTTTGAAGACATAAAATATACAACAAAATTATGATTTTTTACCCTTGAGGGAAATAATTTGATTTATTGAGTTATTCTGATGTTAATTTTAGTGGATGAAAGTAGGATAGAAAAAGCACCTCTAAAACATATCACTTTTTGGGAAAGTCTCTAGTTTCATGGTGTAGTAGGATACAAAATTTTGTTTCTCTATCAAGTGTTAAACCAGAATACATAGATTCATGTACTTGTTGAGAACATATTTTATTGGTGAAACACACTTTACTAGAATATGGATATCAATTCTGAATTTCCCCATAAACTGTGACAACACAAGTGTAATAAATATCTCTAAGAATCCAGTTTCACATTCTAGGACAAAACACATTGATACAAGACATCCCTTTTTGAGATACCATTTTTAAAAATGAAATATAAATCTTGAATTTATTATAACAGAACATCAGTTAGCTGATATATTCACTAAACTGTTGAATTTTAAGAGAATGAACTATATAAAACATGAGTTTGAAATGATAAATTTTGGTTAAGTTTAATTTTCTAGGGCACACCATTATGTGTGAAATTCCATTGTGATGAAACACCATTGTGATTGAAATGCCATTGTGATGAAACATCATTGTTATTGACATTCCATTATGATGACACACCATTGGTATTGACATACCGTTGTGGTGACACACTATTGGGTTGTCACAACATTGTCTTTTCATACCATTACTCTTTTATGTCTTTGGATTTTTTTTTCTGTTTATTAAATTGAACAAACCATTTTATTTTTCTTCTTCTCACTTATGTCTTTTTCATAACTCAATGCATGTTTTCTCCAAAATTTTAAATTAAACTTTTTAGTATCATTTCTATTTCAATTTTAGAAAACCTAAAATCCCAAATGATATGAAAATGAAATTATGTCTATTTAAAACACACCTTGATCCCAGTGTGATACTCCCATATATTTCTTTCTCGATCCTAGTGCAACCCTTCACCTCTTTCTTTTAAAACCTTATCTTTACCCTCAATCGAGATTGTAGAAACAGTTTTCATGCATAGAATAAAGCACCCTTTGGAGTTTTCACCTTTTAAATCATGATCTTCTAAGAATCATAATAAATAACAGAGTGATCCTTCTCCAGATGATCTACTAAATCATAAGGTTTTCAATAAAGTCAATGTAGATGAAAGTGAAGTGGAATCTAAGTGGTTGTTGTCAAGAAAGTCTCTAGTACTCAATGTTCTCCATAACCAAGGGTGTTTAGAGTGGTTATTGTCATGAAAAATACCCTTCTACCCTAAGAAGATTTATGAATACTATCAGCATGTAGAGTTTTCCATTGATTAAGATGGGGAATATTGGATTAGAAGTCATCTCAAAAGACACATAATTGGTTTTTCATCAACAAAATGGGATAAATATTTGAATTTACCCCATGAAGGAATATATGATTATTATCAAGACACAATTCCTGATGATAGTGATCTTTTTGTGTATGAAGAGTCTTTTTCAGATCTGGAAGGAGATGGTATAACCAGAATTCTTTTTTCCTTATAGCTTAATGTGAATGTAGGCTACCCTTTATGTTTTTGCAGCACATCCCATTCCCAAGAAAGGGTGATTTTGAAACACTAAGGTACCAATATGTTTACCATCTATATGTTATTAAAGATGGTCATAAGATAAATCTGTGTAGATATCTCAAGGTGCACATGTGTGAGATGACCAATACATACTCTAGATCCAATTCCTTGATCTAACATAAGTTAATTTATTCCATTTTAAAGGACAAGGGCCTAGTAGTTGAGGATGAAGAGTCTATTACAGAGTTTGTTGGTTTCTGTCTTTCAAGATCTATCTGTTCAAGGATGAATATTAGATGGAACCCTTCTAAGAAATAAAAGGTTAAAGATATTCATAAGATATATGATTATTTTTATACAATTGATCATCCAACTAGGCTGAAGGATAATGACGATCCATGTCTTGAGCCTGATGAAGTAGTTGAATACTCTAATGTTGATGAAGAAGAAGTTGTTGTAGAAAAAGTTGAAAAGGAGCCATCTGTTGATGAAGGGAGTATATCCTGACCTTTCTCAAAAATATTCTCTCATTAAATATGGTTCTCTTAGTCCATATAAGAGACTACAAAAAAGATAAAAGCTTATTAAAAGTGATGAATGGGAAATAATGGTTTCTAGAGAAGATCAATTCAAAAGTAGTTTGAAAATAGATGATGAAGATGAGAATGGTGATGAAGAATAATAAGAAAAAAATAGTGAAATGGTGAATATGAAAGGGACGTAGATTATGGAAGTGATTATGATGATATATTTGACCATAATGGTGCAAGTGGTCAAATTAGAAGGAAATATTTTGAGATGCTTTCAGAGCTTCTTCCTTCACCTTGTATATATGATGAGAAACATATTCTATCTAAAGAAGTTGACCCAAATATAAAAGTCAAAGATGTTTTTATTAAGGGGTATAATTCCCCAACTGTAGACATCTTTCATTATGTACTATTAGTTAATAAAGCTAAGGGAATCTATATTTCTAGTGGTCATACAATTTTTGACTATGATGTGGTTGAGAAGATGGGTGTTATAGCTATTGTTGAGAAGTATGTGGTTGAGAAAGAGAAAAATGAGATGCCATATTCTGGGCAAGGTAGTGATTTTCAGTTAGTTGTTTTGGATACTGAAGATACTCTTGTTCACAGGATTATGGAAGTAGACTCCATTATTATTGGTCAAAAGTATGATACATAGATAACAATGGGACCTCATGTTGATAAACCAATGTAAGATAACATACCAGTGTTGAACACACCTCAACTGCACAGTTTTTAGATAGAAATAGAATTCTTGAAGTGTTAGTTTTACCCACTATTGTGGTACCTCATGACACTAAATCTATCTCAGTTACCTTTCTATATCAGGTTGATCATATGGAAGAATAATGGGGAAAGTACTCTAGTTTTTTAAAGATTCCACCAAAAAATGGTGAACCTGAGGATCAAAAAGTTTACTTCTATTAGAACTCCTGCCCTTGAACCTATACCTTCCATTCCAACTCCACCTACCTTACCAGTTGATGTAGTTACAAGGAGTGCCTTGCATGCCTTTATTGAAAAGTTAATTTAAATATTCAATGATATGTTGATAAGTAAATATTCTCTTCTAACCAAAATTACTTAAAATGATTCAAGATATATTTTTTAGTTGGTGATCCAACATATCCAACCTAATATGATGCATCACATACAAGAATTTGATATTAAAAATAAAAAATTAGAAGTGATTTGGAATCTATCAAGGCTATTATTTATGACCTATGTAAAACCTTTTATGCTTCCAGGGATGAGATCACAATAAGTCTTGAGGATAAATCTTCAGATACTTATACTACTTTTTCTCCAGTAGTGGATATTGATAGGTTAAGAACCATTGTTAGAGAAGAAGTTTCATCTTTGTTTAGTGGTCCTTCCTGTATTGCACTTGTGATACCTTTGGAGATTTTGAGGAATTTTTAGAACCATACAGACCATGATCACATGCTAATAATGTGTCATTCCAAGGACATGAGATTGTAAAGAGAGACTATCACAAAATCAATTAAATATTTTATCATGAGGATCTACATGAAGAATGTTATGGAAACAAACTTCATGTTTTTGGATGAGAATATTTGGATGCCACCTGTTACTGAGGACTTCAAGGATAAGGTATGAAAATTGAAAGAAATGAATCCAGTGTTGAGACAGTTTATGGAAGAGAAAGATAATTTCTTTAGTGTAGTGGAAATTGGTGACCTTCTTATAATGGATTTTATAAATATAATGAATCCATTTATTCATGTTCATGCCCAAGAAGTTGTTTCTAAGTAATTCATTTCTATTACTCCTCAGTTATCTCTTCCAAAACAAGTTTCTCAAGATTCTCTATCCCCTCTACCTTCCAATTTACAACCTTTTCCTATGTCTCATGCTCAATCTTTGAGACATAACCAGCCAGTTGTTGTTTTATAAGACCATCCTTGGGCTATAGCTGTATTATCCTCTTGTGTTCCATCTCTTCTTCCTCAAGCACCATCAGCAATGGCTAACCATTTTGTCCTGGATAAGTAGAAATCCAAGGATAAAGGTAAAGCACTAATGGAACCCTCTGCCACTTCTTGACCATTTTTTGTTGTTGTATTAGATTTTATATCTTTGATGAGACTTGGTGTATAATATCTATTTGATAATATTTTTTACTACTTTTTCTATCTTTTAGTCTATTTATCTTTCCCTCATTTACTTTGGTTATCTTTAGCTCTTTTATAATCCCCAAAGGTGGAGAATTCTTATGGGATATTTGTTTTGGTTTATTTTGGAGAACTATGTAATCTTTGGTACTATATTTTTTTAATCTTTCCATGTTTAATACATGATACTTATCTTTGATAGTTACTATTTCCTTATTTATTAATTTGACACCATATTCACATACTGTGTATTCTTTGTTATGATTTATATTACCCTTGATGACCTGTTTTTATATCTACACTATTCCTTGATGCCAGTATTTGTGATCATCAAAAGGGGGGAGATTGTTGACCACCATGTTTTAATGATAAAAAAAATTATGATTATAATTATTTTAATGAATATCATTTTTTCTATAAGGATGTCACATTCTAAGATAGGTAGTGAAATTTTGAAATAAGGATATACCATTGAGACTGACTCTTCCAACTCGATACACCTTTTTCCTTGACTCACCGCTAGCAAGAAAATATCACTATGTCTGTGACACCATTAGATGGCACACCATTAGATGAGATACCTTCAATAGACACACCCTCATCCAGACACTGCCTAAATGTAAATTTGGATAAGTATGACATACCACCATATGGGATGCCTCTAGATGAAGCACCTCCAGTGTCATACCACCTAACACAAAATTTTGGATAAGTATAACACATCGTTAGACCTGAAAGTTCTAGTGAAGTGAAATTTTGGCTAAGTATATGACACTGCTAGTGTCATGCTGCTAGTTTCATGCCACCAGAACAACGTACCACCAGACTTAGAGACACAACTAAACAAAACCTAGGCCACTATTTCATTAAAATTAGTTTTGAATAAATTTATTCTAATAGATACATAATCGAATTTAATGCCATTTATTATTTTAATGATTTTATATTACATGTTAGATAGATTAAATTTATTTATGTTTCAGATGCGAGGTATGAGGAAGAAGAGTCCATCGGGGTATTCTTAATGATGGTGATAAAAATAAAATATGAATCACTCATGAAAAAAATTGATAGCGTGTGAAAGAGATACAAGAGTGGATGAAGCCGACTGATATAAAGAGATCTCGAACTTACTGAATACACATCAGAGATGAACCTCATTGAAAAAAATAAGATCTCACCTACAATAAACACTTGACTAGGAAGCCAATCTACACTTCGACATCAATTGATTTTCTCTAGTCAAGAACTAGATTCTTCAACACTATTCTTCAAAAGTTATAAACAGAGATTGATTAAATATTCAATATAGAATCAAATCAAGATTCACAAGCTGCGTTGCAACAAATTAAGAAATTATAAACTTTACACTTTTTTTATTTATCCATTCTATTTATTTATATTACATTTTGAGTAGTGTGTTCTATACTCTATTTTATATACACACACTGTCTCTTATATTGAACTGGAAGATATCAATATATCTTCTCATATATTTTTACTCATGTACTCCAATTAATAACAGTGGTAGAGGTCCCTATGTGTCCTGTTTATTTTCATTCCCATGTATAACTATGGAAGATGAAATGTGTGACCTGGATAGTTTTTAATATATTGCAATACCCTATCCAGGTTGTAGATCAGCATGATTATTTATTTAAACTTATTGGTGGTGGTTGATCACCAATTAGAGAGGAATAAGTCTCTACTTGAGATTGAACTTCATGTATTCATTATTTACACAGTGTGCTTTATTTTATTTTATTTTATTTCCCCTCTAAAATTGAAAGTCATTTTCACTTTAAAAAATATAAATTGATAGTTTATATTAATTTCTGTTCATACAATATTTTGATCAAGTAAATTGATCTCAAAGGATTAAAAAATATTATATATTATTCTTCCAAGACCTAATCAGTATTTAGACAAATCTTTATAAATATTAAGATATATATCATACTATATATTTTGATAAAATGGGTTGTATATTAACATTTTTGGGGTTTCAAAATAAACCATTTTTAACAAAAAAATATTATTGGGTACTAAATTCACCCCTTCTTGAGTTACTCACTATGATTAACATGTACCATCTCATTGATATACAACATCCCTAGATCATCATTTAAAAAGGTATCCTTGATAGGTAGGAATTGTGAAAATTTTTGTGAGAATGTTGACAACTAACCATACAAAATCATTACCTCTAGAAGAACTTAGTTAAACTATCATGACATCCATAGTAACATCAACCAACTTCCACTCAAGGATGGGTAACTACTGTAAAAGTTTGGCTGGTTTCTAATGTTTCACCTTCCCCTGCTGACTGGTGGAACATCTCTTGAAAAAACTAGATACATATCTTTGCTTAACCAACCACCAGTATTGGTGATGTAAATCTCGATACATCTTAGTGCCCTTAGGATGAACTTCCCCATATAAAGAATTAAAATATCACTTCAGTCCTCATGAATTTATACTGAAATTTATAAATGACCATCTACATATATAATTTCACCATCACCTGTGGTCCAACCAGGAGGAGGGTCCTTACCTTTCACACTCTCCCGTAGGACTAGGACCTTGGAATCTTATAGCCACATCATCCTAACTCTATCCAAAAGGGTATATGTAACAACTAATGATGATATATAAGTATGGCACTAACTATTTTACACCTCTAAGTGTATCTCATAGAATAAAGAATGGGTGGTAACTTTCTACTAGCCAACTAAACTGCCTATATCTGAGTCCTCCTACTCAGTGCATTGACCACACAATTTCCTTTTCCAAGTATGTAGGTAAGCTTGAAGTCGAAAGAATGTAGGTACTTAAACCACCAACACTGACTCAGATTCATATCACACTGTGTAAATATATAATGGAGGATTTTTTAGTTTGTGTATACCACAAAACACTCTCCATGTAGGAAATGTCTCCAATAGTGAAATTTATGAACAACTCCAGCTAAATCAAGATCGTTCATTGGGTAATTTATCTAATGTGGTCTCAACTTATGAGACCCATCTTACATGACTCTATCACCCAGCATAAGGACTACACGTAGCCCGATACCTGATGAATTGCAGTAAATAGCGTATCTCCATCCTATCTCTAATAAAATTAGTATTGACACCAAACTTAATCTCCAATTTAGCTCTTGAAAGGTTGTCTCATAGGTATATGACCATAAAAACTTCACAACCTTCTTATTCAAGCCTGTAAGAATTTCTAAACAATGTGAGAGGTCCTATACGAAACACCTATACTAACTAGATATCCCTAAGATACTATATACCTCAAATATGTTTTTGGGATATTCCTAGGAAATTATAGCTCTCACCTTCTCTCGGTCAACTGATACTCTTGTCCCTAAGATAATGTGACCTAGTATGTTATATTATCTATCGAGAAGTGGCACTTTGTGATTTTAGAATAAAAAAGGATCTTTTAGTGTATCCAATATGATATCAATATGTTTGATATAGTCATGTCGATTTTATGAATACACCAAAATATCATCCATGGAAACCACTACAAATGGATCCATATAAGGATGGAAAACTCAGTTCATCATTTCCATGAATATTTATGGTGCATTCATGAGACCAAACAAGATAGCCAAATTCCCATACAAACTATACTTGCCAAGAAAGGCTCTATAAAGAATGTATGATGGTCTAATATGCACCTGATGATACCCAAATCCCAAATCGATTTTTGAGAAAACAAGTTATTATTTAAGTGGATCAAAAAGTTCATTTATCTATGGTATAAGATACCAGTTCTTAAACCTCTTTGCCCTTAAATCCTCTAGCTTCCTCTTCATCTCCTATATCTTAGTAGTAGACATCCTATAAGGAGGAATGGATACTAGTGGAGCTCCTGACAATATCTCAATAGAGAACTTTACCTCTCTCACTGGAGGTACTCATTAAAAGTTATTCTGGAAAACATACCTGAAATGATCAACCACTGGAGGGAAATATGCTGGACATGTTCCCAGATCAGCTGGATATAAACTTTCATTCTGAGCTTTCATTCCACCTAGCCCATGATGCTTGGGTCCAACTCATCATTCTTGGGCATCCCATTCCCCATTTTGAATAAAATAGACACCCTTAGATGATGTGAATGTCTCCCTTCAATGATAGAAATCAACAAAATCATGAAAAGGAACCAACCGGTCCATCCTGAGAATGATTTTAAAACCTTTCATCTTGAGGAAAAAAGGTCCCATACAATGTGACACCCACCAATCTCAAGGGGGAACTCCATTCACATCATAAATATTCTGTTAGAATACCCAACAGAGTATCAAAAATAATAACATCATCATAATTCTGAACATAGAGCCCAAGGTACTCCACAAATGGCACATATATAGGGCTATAAGAAGAACCTATATCGAAAAGAGAAGATACAAAAGTAAAGTCTACTAGAATAGTACCTCTCATAGTAGAAGGTCCGAGATTATTCTCCTCACGTTTCGATTGCACAAAATATTTCTGGCCTGATCCATGACCTTGTGATACTGCCTGGCTACCCTGAGATGATCTTCACTACTACCACTTTAAAACTGGGGTTTGACTACCATGAGCACTACCTCAACCGAATTGGCCAACTATTCTCCATCTCCCCACTAGATGAGAACATCCTAACCCCATTTCTGAATGTGGATTCAGTGAATATCCTATCTCAATGGATGTTGGAGGAAATGTTTTTCATATGTTCTATAAATGGCCCATCTTTCTATAGGATCAAAACTTGACTGGGCCTCTCATATAATAAAGTCTAATATGTCCCATCCTACCACTATGGTAGCACCTCACATGGCTACCTGAGTGTTTTTATGGCTATTAATGTCACTGCATGGAAGTTCCAAATGAAACTTCCTACTACCAGTCGATATAGTACAAGATCTAGATTTCAAAATACATTAGATCTCACCTCCATTTTCTCTTAAGTTATGTTCTGTGATAAATGATTAATTCACTATTCAAGGAATATTATTTAGCTGAAATATATTAAACTAAAATAATATGTCATACCTAATACCATCCTCAAATCGCATGGATTTATATTACTCGTCAGACTTCAGAATAGGTTTGAAATGTTGGATCTCAGTGCAACATTCCAAATAAACGATAATTGATAACGCACCCAACTCCATCCCATGAAAAATGGGCAGATTCTATGCCTTAGGACCTGGGTTTGGTACAACTAGTTGTTCCACAACTGGAACTAAAGGATGATTCATCAGTATACAATGGCATACCACCTTTGGATTGTTTCTATCACCGTCGTCCTGGTGTATTAATAGATTTCATCATGGTGCAATGCATCAATAATTCCAAAAAAAATCCTCAGAAAAGTTCATTATCAATATTCATGGATCAAAAACCTAGATATTGAAATAGGATAGGTACAAGAATTATTATATATGAACAAACCCTTATTCCTTCTCCTAGCTTCATGTCTGGGTGATGTAAAGATCATATATTTTCAATAAATAATACCTACCTCCCACTACTATGGTCCGTTGTGGGTTAAGTTCTATTCTACAAACAATTTCAGTTTCCATTCCATTCCGACTTTCATTTCCCATTTCATTTATTTCATAATTATATTACATTTATGTTTAAAAGATTGAACCAAATGGTTCACAAAATTCCAATCCATAAGGTTCCATACATCACATAAACCAAAATATGATGTGCACCTTGTCCAAACCACAACACATTCTAGAATACCTATCACATAAGAAGATATACCTATCACGACACCTATCACAACAACATGGAACAAGTAATGAATTCTAAATGGAATGTCATAATGCATGGTATGTGACTTCTATAAAGTTCCTAAGATGATGACTGAGATGGAATACCATAATATCATCAATTTCAACAACATAGAACCGAAAATAATATCAATTATTATAACCTAAATCAAGGTCATCACCCAATGGTGGAATTAAATAAACAGTAATAGTCAAAATATAAAAAATAGTAATTCAATTTGAGATAATTTTTCTTTTCCTATACAAGGGTTAGCTATGCACAGAAATAACTCATTACCAAATTCATATTATATGATATCCCTATTTATTTTTTCAAAATATTAAAGAAAACTAGGAAAGAGGATTAGATACCAATTTTTAATGTCTCAAACCCAAATTCAAGTGAAAGGTGCCTCGAGCTCGGTTGGCCACACATCCCCAAGAAC
Organism: Viscum album; assembly: GCA_963277665.1. Lineage (NCBI taxonomy): Eukaryota > Viridiplantae > Streptophyta > Magnoliopsida > Santalales > Viscaceae > Viscum > Viscum album. Next base: position 2,001,016,060 of record OY728151.1, read on the forward strand.
ATCTCCCAAAATTCTATACAATGATTTATAGCAGTGAGGGCCTATGTGTGACTATGGGGAGACTATTTTCTCATCACCATAGCATAGAACAATGGATATAAAATAGTAGATAAGTACTAGAAGTATTATTACAATTAGAAAATAGAGAAATAGTAGGAATAGGTAAAAAAATAGAAGAAATATTATATAAATAAGATGATGATACATGTCATGTGTCGAAATAAGTGGTCAAAATATGTACAAAATAGTAAATTAGAATATATGTATGTAAATTTAAAAAATGAAAAAAAAACTTTCTATCTAGCATCATGATCTTCATCTAGGTCCCAAGCTCCCCTTCTTTTAAGAAGTAATCAAGAAACCGTATCAGGGTTCTTTCCCAAGTCTATACCTACAATTATATAACCTGCTTGGGTAACCAAGGAGGCCTGAACTAGGTGTGAGATATAATCATAGTAGGAAACCACCCATGGTCTAGTTCCATCTAGTCAGTGGATATATAATAATATCAATGTGCATGAATCAATAGAATATGCAAGGAAGTACTAAAATTAGACATCCTATAAAATCCGTTTTATCATTTTCTAATCAAATCCATTTAAGTTAAAAATCTCATTTAAATAATAGGACTCGAGACTTGGAATATAGCCCAACATCCCAAATATAGGTATTTTATTAGAAGTTTCATAAATTGGACATCTATAAAGTCTAATTCTCTAACTGAATCCAAGATTTTACTTTATCTTGGAAGACAGTTCATATGAAAAATTCCATTTATTAATCAGTTAGAACATGATCCCTTTCTTATCATCCCTAATTTGGAATCTAGGTATCGCTCCATGTATAATATAAACCAACACTTTACATTCCCATCTATGGAGATCCTCACAAGAACCTATGTATTTCTTTGGGGGTGGTATAACATCATTACAACTTGAGTATTTCCTTGGAGATAGAGGGATTCAAAGTTTCACCCATGGAATATATGATTTAATATCATCTGATTCCATCCTTGGAAGTCTATAAGGATTCCATGTATCACTTGGGAATATAACGTTAAGCCCTCTTGAGTCTTTCCTTGGATGTTTATAATGAGTCTAAGTGTCACTCGGTCATAAGCAAGGTATAATCCAAATGAGTCCATCCATGGAATTAGTATATGAATCCACATGTCACCCAAGGAATATATTCATTTAATCAATTCAAAAATGTTTAATAAATATCACTTAATCATGTCAAGTTTATCACATTATTCATTTCAATTAAACCTCACCTCATTAAGTAGCTCATGGCATTAACTAATCTTAGAAAGATTAACTTTTAATTTAACTCACATGGGAATTTCATTATAAAAATAATGTATTTATAAACAAACAAATACATGGAAAGGGTCCAGAAAAATGGATTCCATTCTATTCTCTCTATCATTTCAAATTTCAATTGATATCACAATTCAACTTACATATCAATTTACAATTCAAATCATCAATTTGGAATATAATTCAATTCACATTTGATATCCCAAACAAGGGTTAAAGGGAACACCTCAATGGTATCCAAATTCAATAACCACCCATGGTGGATGAATTAACTAAACAACTCACCCAAAGGGGTGGTAACAATTCAAGTTTCTTATCTATTAACATTTATCAATGGGTCTCTTGAATTTCATAGGTTATACCTATGAATTCAATTCATGGGTTAAATTCTATTTCAGGGTTGATTCTCCTAGAGTTGGGTGTTCAACACAATGACATATACATATAAACACTTTGACTTTAAATGAAAAACATTAGACCACATGACTTAGGTTCTTAATGGATAACTTATACAGTATCATCTCATTCTTCATCTCAGATTGGGAGAAAATCAAAGAACAGACAAAGAACATATAAATAGGGTATATTTATTTACACATAAATATCATAGATGATACAACACCAAATGAGTAATGACTAAAAATGAATGAAATATTATCGATATAGATATGACGATATAGATGGTTATTGATTCCATGATCAAATGAAGAAGATATCCCACTTCCTAGGTTAGTTTCCAAAGAGGGCTCTCAAAGGGTGGATTTGTTGTGCATGAGGAGAAGTTTGAAATTAGGTTTGATATAAGATTTAATTAAGGTATATTTTATAAATTCACCCAAAATATAGGGTCATGTGGTCTTGGCCTCATGGTTGGCCAAACTGTTCACCAATAGTGCACCCTTTGTTGTAGGAAAGGGGAACCCCTCACAGTTTTCACACACAATTTGACTAACTAAGTTCTAACCATGAAAAAAATCTGGTCTCAAAATTTTAGACATTTTATCCTAACAATGTGCTTGGATTATAAGGGTTTTACTAACCATGTATCCTTTAGGACTTCAATATACAACCTCACTTATTTAGAAGTAATCATGCGACCTACCTGTATGCTTTCTACGAACCGCGATCTAGGACCTTTTCAACCAAAATATGGGTTCTAGGATCCAAACCAACCTCGAACACCCCTGCTACAACCATTCACTCAATGGAAATTCATATTATGGTAAAAATAAGCATTTAAAATGAGAATTGAGGTAAAGATAAAGAATTTGTACCTCTAGAAAGAATAAGGTTCTTACAGATTTCATCTATAGTGAAATAGTGTTGATTTTTGGGAAGAGGTTATTCATTCCATCTAGAGTAGAATTGAAGAGGGAACTTCTAGATTAAGTACTTACTTCAAATTTCACTATACACCATGGAATTAAAAAAGATGAATTGGAATTTAATAAAACATTTTTTATGGGATGGTATAAATTGGGAAACTGTGGACTATGTGTCCAAAGGCATTGTATTCTAGCTGGTAAAAGTGCAATGAAAAAAACATAAGGGATTATTGAATCCACTACCTATACTTATACGTATGTTGGATAATGTTACAATAAACTCTAACAGATGACTCTTATATACATAAAGGAAGAATGATTCTATATTGTTTATCGTTGATCATGCTATTAAGTCTTCTCATTTCACAGTGATAAGAGAAGAAATAACACTTATACTTCTTTACCACCACTATATCAATGAAATCATAAGGCATAATGGGTAACATTGAAGCATGAAATTTTATCGCCTATCAATCGTTCAAGGGTCTGGTTCTCTGGCGATGTGTATAACAACACTGGTGTCGAATCCTTAGTGATGATAATTTTTAATAGTCAATTGTTTTTAATTGATTGTAATTTGATTTGGGGGGGTGGGGTCAAATCTAAAACGAAATGATTGATATATATTGATTTGAAAATTTGATAAATATTGGGGTGAGTTTATTATTATAGATTTAAGATTATTATATTGTTGGGATTTTCTTTATATTTCATTAAATTAACACTCACATCACAAGGTGACTTTGATCGGAATTCCAAAGTGTTAAGTATTTATTTTAAGACTTAACATAACTTAGGGTTATAATCTAAATCAGAAAATTTTTATGGTATTGTATTTGTGAGGTTCCAATAATTCATGGAATCCACACATTAAAAAAATCATGTCACTAATCCATGACATTTAAAGTTCAACATACACAATGTTAATTTAAATAATATTCATCGTGCAAAGGCTCTCAATCACTTAATATCCACAAATTATGACTCACCCCAATGGGATATTTACCCAACCATTTAAGTGGTTAATAATCTGGTTCTAATTTTTATAGTGATGGGTTAAAAATAAAATAAAAAGGACGATATAAGAAAAGAGAGTTACACCGAACAAACACACACAAAATATGAAGAGAGGTAAAAAAACTTTTGATTTAATGAGAAAGAGAAAGAAGATAATGGTGATTTAAAATATTTGAATAACATTAACATTAAACTAAAAAGTCTGATGAGAATAAGTGATTATGAAAAACTTTCAATAATGTTGAAACAAAATTACCACAAAATACTTACACAATCACAAAGGAAAATGAACAAAAGAGAACATGAAAAAAAGAGTGGAGTAAGGGTCTCCCAAGTTAGAACTTGAGTTTGGAAAGTCCTACCAGGAACTTGGGAAGGCTTTGGTCATGAAAACGTATCTTCCTCTCTTATTAAATTCCAAATCCATGCAAGGAGAGGAGGGAGATGCATTTATATCCCAAGTAGATCGACTGATTGCATTCCAATTCTTCCCCTCCACTTGGATCTCCAATTTGACCTTCCATAAAGCTGAATCACGAGATATGTTATTCTTACAAGTTATTGAAAATGACGTTTAATATCATCTCCCTAAATTTGGAGTCCATTGAACTTTTGGAGCCAAAGATATGGCGATTTTACTAAATAATGTTCAATTGTCCATTTGTATCCCTACTTTCTCAAAGGCCATAATGTGAATGGGTTTTTGAATAGGAAGATTTTCTCAAATTCAAAAAATTTCTTCAAAAAATTTGGATTCCTAAGTATTAGATTTCACATTGAAAAAGATTAGATCGAATGGATTTCTATATCAGAAGAATAGTCTATAATTGCGCGTTAGTTATAATTTGCGGATAGAATGGTGGGATGTAATTCATAGAACTATTTGGAATTTTTTGGGGGGATTTAGGCCTTGAAATTTTTATCCATTAATCCTTTGGATATTAAAGAACATAGAAAGGAATTTCATCAAATTTTGTTTTCTTGATTGAGCCGATAAAGTCAGTCTTCATGGCTAGTCCAATTTCATCACAGATTCTTTGGTCCTTCTTCTGTGGACTATATGACCCTTGAAATGAATGAATTGTCCTAATAATACTTATAATTATATATTGTAAAGTCAACTATAAATTCTATAAAATAAGAGTCACACAATTTGAATCAGTATGAAAAAATTTATTATTAAAACAATAAACTGTCTTGAATCTGGATTAATCCGAATAATGATCAAAATTATATTTAATATTAAAACATGAATATTTCACACAAATTATTCACTTTTCATAAAAAATCAGTAAAGATAGTATATAAAATGTTATGAATATATTAATAACATCAAATCCACCACACTTAGTCTTTTTTCATATTCTCATGTGCAACAAAAATAAAAACATAACAAAATCATTCTCCCTCACAAAAAAAATATTATTTTTTTTCACCAATCAGGGGAGGTTTATACCACTTCACTCATCCATATTGAATTCCACAAAATTGTTTTACAAAAAAATGTTCCAAAAATAATTCATCTTTCATGCTAAAATTTAAAAATTGAAAGTGCGGGAACTCAAAAACCACTCCTCTCAAGATGATAAAAATTTATTTCAATAGGTCCACTCATTCACCAGCCAAAAGTGAAAATCTTAGAGTTTGAAAGATATATCAACTTTAATTACCTATCTTAAAGTTCAAAATAATAAAAAAAAAGTGAAGGGGATTTTTTTTGTGGCTATGGGATGGTTGGAATTTAATGTCCAAGAGGGAAGAGAAGTGGGGTAAAACATCAGTATGGGTAAAACAATGAACAATTTTTTAGAAATAAAACATGGGATGAAATGGAAACACATATTTACAATGGAATGTTTGTGGGAATAATGGAGAAAATGATGAAATATTTTTGAAGGGGATGAGTAGATGAATTATTTACAAAACACAAAACTTCTCCTAATGACATAAGTTTTCTTTTTTTTCATTTTTTTTGAAATTTGAACTTGAAAAATATATCACACTCATATCCCAACCCAGGTTTAATCTCCTCATGAATCTAATTGTAATAGTTATAACAATGTCAAAGGTTTAGGAAGAGTGATTTTTAACCTTCCCAAGACACAACCCATATTTTTTTGTTCTTTTTTTGTTCATTTTTTATTTTTTTGAACACTTGTCAATAAAATTTACAAAATAATATAAATGAAATTTCATTCCCCAAAACTGACTAAATGACATCCTCTCCCCCACACTAAAATGGATGCGGGTCATCAAGCATATGATAAAACATTGAAAATCAAGGAAATGGAACCTAAAATGAAATACATGCCCCCACATGTAAATTTCAATAAATTATGCAATATAATTCTATATAGATGTTGGATGGGACAAGGTATTAGGGTTGTAATGTGGATATTAAAGAAATGTTTTTTCATAGGCTTTAAGGGAATTTCAAAATGTGGATTAATGTAAGAGAGGATATTTTCCTATTATGATTTCAATGTGGATGAAAAAATGCCTTTATCATATTCAGGCACAACAATGTAGAAAATTCAACTCGACTGTCCACAAACTCAAGGCTCATAATCAGGGGGACACACAAAATGAAAATATGGTCATATGGGACCTTGAAATAAAAGATAATGTTTTTCCTTATAGTTTTGGAATAATAATTTTCCAAATATAAAACTGAGCATTCAAATTTTTTTGGTTTGTACAAAAGATTATTTATCCAAATTCATGAAGAAAACAAAAAAAAATTATATTATAACTTGTCTTTTGGACTCCCCAAAATGGTTGGACAAAATTTCAAAATTGGATGGAGACTAAGTATGATTCTTTTTGTTTTTTTAATTTTTATTCATTATTTAGTGTTTTTAAAATACACAACCCCACAAAAGAGAAATATAAAAAGAAATTATTTGATGAAGAAAGTGGTAAAGACATGAAATAGAGTGGGAGAAGAAGAAATAGGGACACAAAGGAAGAGAGGGAGAGTTAAAGGGAAAGAGGTTCCCGCTGATTCGGATTTTTTGGGTCATCATGCCCATCCAGTGGTGGTATAAAAACCTAGATTTTACATGTATTTTTGTTATTAAATGGAATTATTATGAGTCTATGAAAATTGATAGCGTGTGATTCTGAAGCATGGTGTGCCTAAAAATAATTTCGGAATTTTTTTGTGGTACGTTCAGTAAATACACTAACGGCATTTTCTAACTATTGAACCAGTGCTCGGATAAAAAATCTGAGGGTACCGTTGAATCTGCAGCACCAGGATTCGCTTAAGGGAGACTTACTTTGACTGCAACAGGTTTGGAGAAAAATTTATGTTTTGTGACATTTTAAAAGAAAAGAAATAAAATTATTTAATTATATCATTTTCATTCTTATCCTCCAACGGACAAGTAGAGGTGGGACCAACAATGTGTCAAGCCATTAAATGGACTGACCTCCATTCCTATATAACAGTGTCATTGAAGAATTGGGAAGCTTAATAATAAATGAGACCCCATTAATTCCCAACACCATTAGACACCCTCCCCCTATCCTATTTATATAGATCTTGGGGAGATGTGTTGGAACAACTTCACCAAGAAATGAAGTTCTGAAGGAGTACCGAGACGCCAAGACCTTGGTGGATGGAGCCAGTTTCGGCGATCGGTGACGAGCAGAACTGAAACCCTGAACCAAAGGACGACGTGAAAGTAGCATTGTTGGACGCCTGTGGCAGGAATGAATATAATCAATCCACCTTTAAGCATGGAAGTTCTACAATGGGTTTAAGAGGTATGGGTTTGATTCTTGTTTTAAAGTATGGTGAATTTATTGAACCCCTTTATATCCCTTAGGATTACAAGATAACGCAGAGGGCATGGGCATAACAAACCATAACCGGACCCCACACAACCTATTTTACCCCATGCATTCTTTGTGGAAGACCTCTGGCGTGGCGGTACCGGCGACTGGCACCAGTGGGGTCCTAGGCGGAGGACGACACATAGGTCATCCATGAGGGAGTAGGTGGCGCACCCGTACTGCCAGAGGAACCAGTCATGGCTCATCAGCCGCGATGATTGGAAGAGGTGGCTAGCATGCTGGCGACCATGGAGGAGGAGGGCGGTGTGACTAGTGCACTACTAGAGGTCGCGGGCCATGGATCGTAAGCCGCAGAAGATTGAGAGGTGGTCATCACACTGACCGACCATGGGTGGCAGAGCAGCGTGCCGCTGTAGATGGCAGCCGACACACCGGTCGACCGCGACCAAAGGGACGACCCACTCTAGCGGGTCCTGCGAGTCACCTGGAGGTGCCACGTGGCGCCGTCATAGCTGAAGAAACTGAACAACCCTCATGGCCATTCAGAAAAACCAGTGGACACACCCCCAGGTAACGGCTAGGGAAGGCCCCACCACATTGGTGTGCCCCACCCAGCCGCGGGTTGTGCTTAATGAGGCTGAGCCACCTGCCACTGAGCCACCTACCACCGGGCCGCCTGCCCAGTAGGTTAGGGTGCATCCCATCGTAGACCAGACCTATGGGCTGCCCCTTGCGGGCCAGGCCCGCCGCGGACCCACCCAGCTGCGTCGGTTCTACCGGGTCGGACCGGACCCATGCCCCACCGGACCCAGAAACACTTAAAGAGCCATATCTTGAGAACCAGGCATATTTTTGATGAAACATATATGGATATAGGATCCTTGGATTGAGAAAGTCCTTTTGGTATAATCCACTGGAGTTTTGGAGACATTTTGTGTATGGTCAGGTTTGATCAAACCCGAATCCAACCGGCCCCACGAAACTAAAATACTTATAACTCACTGACTGAGCATCCGATTGACACACTGTCTGTCATGTTGGAACCATTAAGACATGACAGTCCTTTGGGTTACTCTTTTCTGGAGCTTAGTGGTAATCTACGTATGACCGATATCTCGAGGGGCAGAATCTATAGAACTCGAGCACACCGGGTGTGAGGAATCATGTGGAAGGAAATAATGTTATGAATGAACATCAGATCCTATGTGGTCCAGTGCTTAGAGATCATATGTGGTTCAGCACATACCGATCCTGTGTGGGTCAGATCCTATGTGGGTCAGCACTCAGCGATCCTATGTGGGTCAGCACATACTGATTCTGTGTGGGTCAGATCCTATGTTTGTCAGTGCTCAGTGATCCTGTGTAGGTCAGCGCATACTGATCCTATGTGGGTCAAGTCCTATGTAGGTCAATGGGGGTTAGTTATCTATCGATCTTGTGTGGTCCAGATCCTGTGTGGGTCAATGGGGGTTAGTTAGCTATCGATACCATGTGGGTCAGATTCTATGTCGGTCCATGGTGGTTAGTTGCTTATCGATCCTATGTGGGTTAGACGAAGTTCTACTTAAGAGAGTATGATGATCTAGCCTTACGACTAATCATATGTACTTATGTACTTAAGTTATACCTGATTGTGAGATGAGTCTTCTATCGTTGTGTTGTTACCTTTGTGGTACTTCTATCTTCGAGTAGTTACCTTTGTGGTACTTCTATATTCGTGGTATAACCTTTGTGGTACATATATCTTCGTGGTGTTAACTATGTGGGACTTCAACCTACGTGGTGTTACCTGTGTGGAACTTCTAACTTCATGGTGTTACTTGTGTGATGCTTCTACCTTCGTGGTGTTGTGTTCGTGGTGTAACCTGTGTGGTGTTACATTTGTGGTATTTTTCCATCATGTAAGAGATGAATATATCTTGATAACTTAAATATATATATGGGCATATACCTAAGTGGAGCTGAAGTCTTGATTTGTGGTATTTCCTTTTTGGAACTCTAGGAGACCTACGGGGTCTTCGAGTCCCTACTCTGTATTGTTATACTCCCCCCTGTACAGGATACACGCACACCTTGTTGTGTCTTGTGCAGATGATGAAAAACATTGATCAAGGATGAGGGAGCCAGGACTGGACGATACTCGGAGGCGGACCATTTGGCATGATGTTATGTAGAGACTACTGTTCGTGAGCTGTACCTACCCATCATATTGGATCCTTGGTGGATGATCCCAGAGTTTTGGGTACTTTTCAATTGTATTTGTACTTTTCAGTTTTACTCGTACTTTCAGTTGGGTTTGTATTCTGAAACTTTACTTTCATCACACATTTACTAGAGTAGTTTAATTTCTAGTTGCTTCTTTTTTTGTTCTTGGACGGTGTATATATACAGGTTAAAATAAAATTCCTTCTAATTATAGGGATACACATTTCCAGTGCTAATCAACAGCCCCTGGCCTATGGAAGGCGGGCTTGCGGTAGTCATGGCATCAGCCCTGAGTGACGGGTCGTGACATAGTGGTATCAAATGAGTCGGTTCTACTGATGAACTAGGACTCTGATACTTTCTATGTGGTAATAGTGTTAAGTTTTATGAGTGTGGTTTTTAGTTTGGGGAATCCAGTGTTGGTGCAATGGCCGATGAATCCATACACCAGGACCCCGAATTCTGATTTCCAACTCAGTGCTCGAAAAAACTGATTGCATGTGTTGTTGAAAAGTCTTTCTTGTTATCTCTTGATTTTTCTCACCAGGTACAACTTATTGAATGCGGCACACCTATTTTCATTCAATATGCTGGCAGGTAGACAACTAGCTAGGATTCCTAGGAGAGTACACAACGACGACCCATCGAGTGATGATGCCTTAGTGTAGGGCCCTCTTACGATGTTAGCACCATTGGGTGGTGTACCAACAACACCACTACTTGTTGGGAAGCCATTTCTAATAGCCCCACCAGCAGAGGATGTATGCCGACTGAGCGCCTTGCATGAGTTCCAGCAGAAGAGGCCTTCGAGGTTCTGAGGCCAGATGGACCCACAGGCGGGTAAGGATTGGCTAGAGGTTGTAGTTAGAGTTTTCGACCGGTTTGGAACACTAGCTGATCTTATGGTGATCCTAGAAGCCAGTATTTTCTATGAAGAAGAAGGGAAATGGTTTAGCTTGATGCTCTAGATACATGATGAGGTGACCCTTATCTGGGCGGACCTCGAGATATTTTTTTCGGGAAAAGTTCTTCCCAAGGATTTTACGTTCAGTGCATATACAGAAGTTGTTTCACCTACAGTAGGGCAGCATGACTGTGGCCTAGTACTCGGTTAGGTTCACTGATCTATCCCACTAATCCACTGACATGGTACGAGACCCTTTTTCAGGGCCTAGAACATCGATAAGGGTCTATTATGAGAGATCAGAGCATTGATTATATCACTCAACATATCGATGCAGGCTCGGGTGCTAGAGCGAGCACTTTTGGTGGGGAGCTTCCTAGTTGAGCAGACACCAACAACGAGAGACACCACCGGACGTCTGGTAGAAGATTCATATGCAGCAGGCAGTAGTAGGATGATGTAGGGGGCTAAGAAGGCCAGACCTTTTGGTGGAAAACCTCAAGATACAGGGTTAGTGGAGTGGGGCACATGGGATAGAGGAGGGCAACTTAGGAGTATAAAGTATTACACATGCGGCGGGCATGGTCACATGGCTCGCGACTGCCCGACCTTCCGTACGGACGACCAGTAGAAAGTCGAGGGACCGCCAAGGTAGAGGCAGAGATTCGATCGAGGAGGTCCGCAGGCAACATGAAGACATTTAAGAGGAGTTGTCCATGTAGTAGGCAGTGGGTTATGATTCAAGGTTCTACTGCCACCACCTCCTGGTGGTCCACCCCGACCACTATGAGTGGGTGGTTAGGGATGATCTCAGCTCTAGGTAGCTAAGGATTGTGACTACGTTTCACTGGAGATGATTAGAGATACGATCTATTTCTACTCCACCTTAACTGCAATACTTATAAAAAGAGGTTCCAATTACTCTTTTATTCCCAGGACCCTCATTCAGAGGTCGGAGATTTCGGTGGAGTTATTGGCTTGATCCTTATGGCTAGATACTCATACTGGAGTGGATTCGATGATTAAAAACTGGTGATGGCAGTATGATCTTACTCTAGGAGGTGAGAGATTCAGTTGGGATCTTCTAGTAGTGGCTTTGAGGCCTTACGACATCATATTTGGTTTAGATCGGTTATCCACAGTCCATGATCATATTGACTGTATAAGGCACAATGTGCGGTGTGTCTACAAGGATGGGACCAGGTTTTCCTTCATCGGTGAGAAGGGAACCTTTGCATCACATGATGGGCTTACCTAGAGGAGGGTTAATCTGATCACACAATAGCCGAATATCCTTACCCTCAGGGTAGTTGATGTTGAGAGTCTGAGCTATCCTGTAGTGGGGGACCAGTATGTTGATTTCTTTCCTGATGATGTTACGTGGCTACCAACATGCAAAGATGAAGACTTTTACATTAACATGTACCCCCCACTATGGCACCTACATCTACACTAGCATATCAGATGGCTCCTGCGATGCTTCGTGAGTTATGGGTACAGTTGGAGGACTTGTAGAGAAAAGGGTTCATAATTCCCAATGTTTCTCCATGGGGAACCCCGATTTTGTTTTCCAAAAAGGAAGATTTAAGTTTGAGAATATATGTAGACAACTGGGGCATGAACCAGGTGACTGTGAAGAACAAGTATCCACTTCCAAAGATTGATAATATTTTCGATCAGCTGAAGGGAGCTTATTTTTTTTGAAGATAGACCTCATATCAGGCTATCATCAACTCAAAATACATTATGAGGATGTGAAAAAGATGACCTTCAGATGTCGGTATGGCCACTATGAGTTCTTGTTTATGCCATTCGGTGTGACCAACACCCCTATAGTGTTCATGGGAATCATGAAAAGGATATTTCAACCATACCTCGATTTCTTTGTTGTGGTCTTCATCGAAGACATCTTGATATACTCTATGAAGAAGTAGGATCATACCAATCATCTGCAAATAATTCTAGATACACTCCGAGATCACCAGCTTTATGGTTATCTCTCAAAGTGCCAGATCTGGATATGAGAGGTCCACTATCTGGAACACGTTATCTCAGAGGCTGGAGTTGCAGCGGATCCAGTGAAGATAGAGGCTGTACATTCTTGGGATACACCTAGGAGTGTGAAAGAGGTGAGGAGTTTCCTTGGATTGGCTGGATACTACCAGAGATTCATGCATGACTTTCCCAAAGTTGAATAACCCTTTTCAGCATTGACGAAGAAGGGACATCCCTTCATATGGATGGAGAGATTCCAGTAGAGTTTTCAGGAGCTAAGGTAGAGACTAATGAGTGACCCCATCTTGAGGATACTAGAAGAGGATGTTGGGTATGTTATCCACTGCGACGCATCAAGAAGTAGAAATGAGTTTTTCCTGATGCCGGAGTGAGCAGTGATCACTAATAGATCATGACAGTTGAGACAAAATGAGCAAAACTACACTACCAACAACTTGGAGTTAGCAGTAGTGGTATTTTCCTTGAAGATGAGGAGATATTACTTGATGGGAGAACATTTTACAGTCTAATATGATCACAGGAGTCTTTGGTATATCTTCTCTCAAAAGGTCATGAACCTGAGACAACAATGATGGCTGGAGTTCCTCTAGGACTATGACTTTGAGATAGTCTATACTCCTAGGAAGGGGAACGTGGTAGAAGATGCACTCAGCAGGAGGTCTGGTCTACATTTGTTGAGTGTGGTGATAGAGCAGCTAGATGTGTTTCAGAAATCCTTCATGGATAGAGATGGAGCGGCATACCTCCAGTCTAAGACAGTCACTCTCCCACTCCTTCAGCGAGTCAGGGAGTCACAGCTTGGGTACATTGACTGTGAGGCTTGACGGACTCAGATATCCTTAGGACAGGCACCGAATGGATTTTCTGAAGGTGGGGAGCACTCCATCCTTTTTAGAGGATGTACCATGGTACTGGTGTCTCTACGGGAGGTGGTGTTGAGGAAGTAACATAAATCCCCTCTAGCGGTACATCCAGGTGTGGCGAAGATGTACCAGGACCTCCGACATCACTACTGGTGGCTAGGTATGAAGAAAGTCATGGCATAGTTTGTTTCCTGATGCCTCAATTGTTAGCAAGTGAAGGTTGAGCATCAGGTACCAGTAGGCTTAGACCAGCCACTAGAGGTGCCGAAGTGGAAGGGGGATGGTATCTCCATGGACTCTGTGACAGGGCTTGCACGTACATCTAGGGGACATGATTCTATTTTGGTGATTGTTTACCAACTCACCAAGTCAGCCCACTTCCTACATATCCAAGAGTAGGGATTAGTAGAGGTATTGAGATGCTTCTACATTTATGAGATTGTGAGACTTCATGGGGTTCCATTGATGATTTTCTCTGACCGTGACACATGTTTTACTTCCCAGCTGTGGAAGGGGTTGCGGGAGGTGTTTAGGACTCGGTTACATTTGAGCACCGCCTATCATCCTCAAACAGATGGTCATACGAAGCAGACCATACCGACATTGGAGAACATGTTTCGTGCATGCATCCTAGATTTTGGCCACAGCTGGGAGGATCACTTTCCATTGGTGGAGTTCTTATATAACAACAGTTATCACTCTTCCATCAGTATGGCACCATTCATGGCCCTATACGGTCGACCTTGTAGATCACCTCTATGTTGTACAGACCCAGGGGAATCAGCACTAATGGGACTAGAGTTGGTACGAGCTACCCCTGAGAAGGTGAAGATCATCTAGGAGCGGATGAATATTGCACAAAGTAGGTATAATTCTTATGTTGACAGGAGAAGGATACCTTTAGAGTTCAATGAGGGGGGCCACATATTATTTTGAGTATCTCCTTGGCATGGACTACATAGATTTTTCCAAGGTGGTAAGTTATCCGTGAGGTTTATCGGACATTTTCTGATACATTGGAGGATAGGCGAGGTGACATACCGCTTGTCACTACCACCACAGTTGGAAAAGGTGCATGATGTCTTCCACGTATCCCAGTTGAGGAGATACGTGCACGACCCATCACACATCATCGATCATGGAAAGATGAAATTCAATGATGGGGAGACGTTTATGGAGGTTCCACTGGAGATTGAGGATCGTCAGGAATGATTCTTTCGTGGGCTATCGATACCTCTAGCGTGCATTCTTTGGAAACATGGGAACCTCCATGAGATCACTTGGGAGAGGGAGGCTTAGATTCATGCTCAGTATCCCCATTTGTTTTCCTAGTCTATGTTGTGACTTTTGGGGATGAAAATACCTAAGTTGGGGAGAATGTAAAGACCCGTATTTTCCATTTAATTTTTTTAATTATATGGAATTTTTATGAGTCAGTGAAAGGTGATAGTGCATGATTCTGAGGACCGGTGTGGCCGGAATTAATTTCTGAACTTTTTTAAGGTACGTTCACTAAACACACATGGAACATTTTCTAACTTTTAATCCAGTGCTCGGATTAAAAATCCACAGGCACTGTTAAATCTATAGCGGTGGGATTCTCTTAAGGGAGACTTTACTTTGACCATAGCAATTCTAGAAAAAAGGTTAAGATTTGTGACTTTTTAAAAGAAATAAAATAAAATATTTTTAATTTTTAATTTTTTTTCTTATCCTCTAATGGACACGTTGAGGTGGGACCAGTGATTTGTCAAGCCATTAAATGAATTTACCTCCATTCTTATGTAACAGTTTCGTTGGAGAATTGTGAAGCTTACAAATTAATGAGCCCCCATTAATTCCAAAAACTGTTAGACACCCTCTCCTATCCTATATATATGGATCTTGGGGAGAGTTTTTGGCACAACTTCTCCAAGAAACGAAGTGTTGAAACAATACCGAGATGCCAAGCCCTTGTAGGATGGAGCCGGTTTCAGTGAGCATTGACAAGCGACACCAAAACCCCAAACCGAAGGATGACTTGAAAGCGGTGTCATTGGAAGCCAGTGGGGGGAATGAAGATCACGGATCCACCTTTAAGTGTGAACGTTCTCCAATGGGGTTCTGAGGTAGGGGTTTGATTTTTGTTTTAAATTAAAGTGAATTTATTGATCCCCCTTTATCTCCCTCGTGATTACAAGCTAACGCGGAGGGCTCCGACCTAACAAACCCGGGTCGGACCCCCCAAAACCTTGTTTACTGCATGAGTTCTCTGTTGAAGACCATTGGCGTGGAGGTACCAACAACCAGCGCCGGCAGGGACCTAGGTGGTGGCCAGCACACCATCCGACCACGAAGGAGGAGGAGGCGCACCTACGTCATCGGAGGAACCGAGAATGACTCGTCAGCAGCGGTGATCAGAAGAGGCGGCCGACACACCGGTCGGCTGCATAGGAAGAGGGTGGTGCAACCAGTGCACCAATAGAGGTCGCGGGCCACAGATCATCAGTTGTGGTGGATTGGGAGGTAGAAGGCACACCGGCCGGCCATGAGTAGAGGCAAGACCCATTCCATCGGGTCCCATGAGTCACCTGGCGGCGCCACGTGGCGTCGCCGTAGTGGTAGAAACCGAATGGCCCTCACGGACATTCGGGGAAACCGGGGGACACAAACCTACGTACCAGCTAGGGTAGGCCCCACCATATTGGGCCACCTGACCCTGCCGCGCCCCACCGTGGGCCGAGCCGGACCGGACCCAGGCCCAACCAGACCCAAAAATCACTTAAAGGGCCATATCTTGAGAACCATACATCCGTTTGACGAATCGTATGCGGCACTGAGATCCTTGGATCGAGATTTTCCTTTTGGTATACTCAACTAGAGTTTTGGAGATAGTTGGAGTACAACCAGGTTGGATCAAACCCAAATCTAACCGGGCCCCCAAAACTAAAACACTTATTACTCACAGACCGTGTGTCCAAATGACGCACCGTCTGTAGCGTTGGAAACCTTATGACATGATGGTCCTTTAGGTTACTCATTTGTGGAGCTTAGTGGAGGGTGAGGTACGACTGATATCTCTAGGGGAAGAATCTATAGAACAAGAGCACACCAGGTGTGAGGAATCCTATGGAAGGATGTAACGTGAAGAAAGAACAATAGATCCTGTGTGGGTTAGTGCTCATCAATCCTGTATGGGTTAGTGAATACATGTCCTGTGTGGGTCAGCGCATACCAATACTATGTGGGTTAGATCCTTTGTGAGTCAGTGCTAAACGATCCTCTGTGGGTCAGCGCATAACCATCCTGTGTGGGTTAGATCCTATGTGGGTCAGCGCTCTACAATCCTATGTGGGTCGGTGCATACTGATCCTTTGTGGGTAAAATCCTGTGTTTGTCAATGGGGGATGGGTACCTATCGATCCTGTGTGGGTTAGATCTTTTATGGGTTAGTAGGGGTTAGTTACCTATCGATCCAATGTGGTTAGGAAGCAGTGCTACTTAACAGAATATAATGATCTAGCCTTATGTCTAATCATCTGTACTTATATACTTAAGTTATACCTGATTGTGAGCTGATTATTCTATCATCATTGTGTTACCTGTGTGGTACTTCTATCTTTGTGGTGTAACCTATGTGGTACTTCTATCTTCGTGGTTTTACCTGTGTGCTACATCAATATTCATGGTGTTACCTATGTGTCACTTCTACGTTCATGGTGTTACCCGTGTGGATCTTCTTTTTTCTTGGTGTTACCTGTGTGGTGCTTCTATCTTCCTGGTGTTGTCTTCATGGTGTTACCTATGTGGTAATTCTACCTTTGTGGTGTTTCCTTTGTGGTATTTTTCCCTCATGTAAGAGATGAGTATATCTTGATAACTTAGGTGTATTAATGGGCATATACCTAAGTGGAGTTGAATTATTTCTTAGTGGTATTTCCTTTGTGGAACTATAGGGGACCTATGGGGTCTCGGGGTCCCTACTGAGTATTACTATACTCACCCCTGCAAGGGCTACACCCACACCTTGTTGTGTGTTGTGAAGACGATGGACAAAATTGATCAAGGATATGAGATTTAGGACTGGAAGGTACCTGGAGGTGGACCATTTGTCGTGATGTGATGCAGAGACTACTGTTCAGGAGCTATACCTTCCCTTCAGGTAGGATCCTCGGTGGATGATCTAGGAGTTGTGTGTACTTTTAAATTGTATTTGTATGTTTCAGTTGTAGTTGTACTTTCAATTGGGCTTGTATTATGGACCCTTTAATTTCAACACACTTTTACTGCATCATTTTACATTATGGTAGATTCTTTTTGTGTTCTTGGAATGTGTGTCTGTACAGGTTAAAAGGCAATGCCTTCCCATTAAATGGATATTCCTTTCTGGTGCTAGTCTCCAGCCCCTGGCCTATGGAAGGTGGCTTAGAGTAGTCACAACACGGGCCCTAAGGGATGGGTCGTGATAGGTGGGTCCACTATAAAAGTTGTGGATCTAATGGAAGTCAATGTAGTTTTGTGGATGTGTGTCCTCTCATGGTGATGATTTAATCGATGTATGTTAACCATGATTTTTTTTGAATATGGGTCTTGGAAATTCACTGCACCAATTGGGTAAACATTTGTAATAATAAAAGGACCTTCCTAACAACAATTATGCTTACTTGGTTGAAGTAAAAATTGAGGATTGAAGAGCATTACCATTTCACCTTCATGAAATACATTTTTAGGATGTTTTTTCATGAAGTACCTTGGTATTTTCTTTATAGAGATTGGAATTTTCATAGGAATCAAGTCCAAGATCTTCCAATTCATTTAACTACAACAATCTGTCTTCAACATATTTTTCACTATAAAAATTACAAGTTTTTACTACCCAATATGACTTATATTGGATTTCAACAGGTAAATGACATGCTTTACCAAAAACTAGCCTAAAATGAGACACCCAAATATGTGTTTTATAGGCATTTCGATAATCCCAAAGTTCTTCACTAAGTCTGTCTGGCTAGTTTTTTCTAGTGGGATTTACAATTCTCTCAAGTACTATTTTCACTCCTCTTAGAAATTCCATCCATGCAATTTATTTGGGGGTGATATGAAGTTGATGTTTTATGCACAACCCCATTTTTTTAAAAGGGGATTCCATGGTCTGAATAAAAAAATTAGTTCTTAAGTCACTTATCAAGGAACATGGTGTGAAAAACCAGTGGAAAATGTGGGTTTTTAGGAACTCACTAACAGTATGTGAAGCATCATTTATATTGGGTTTTCTCTTGACCCACCTAGAAACATAATCAACATCCAGTAGAATATATGATAATCCATTAGAAGGGGGAAATGGTCTCATGATATTTATGCCCCATACATCAAATATATCACTTACAATTAAAGGATTTTGGGGAATTTAATTTCTTTTTGAAATTGTGAAAAAACTTTGGTAAGTGGGACATGATTTAAATAACTCTTGTGAGTCGTTGAACAGTAAAGGCCAAAAGAATCTCAGGTCTATGACCTTTTTGAAGGTTCTTTTTGGTCTAAAGTGGCCACCACCATTCATTAAGTGACAAAATTACAAGATAGAGGAATGTTCATCTTCATCGATACATCTCCTAATTACCATGTTAGCCCCATTTTTCCAAAGATTAGTATCTTTCAAAAAAATAGAATTTTAAATAAATTTTAAGCTTCAGTTTTTGTCCTTTTGAAAAAAATTTAAGAAAAATACAGGAAACCAAGAAGTTTACAATTAGGGAATTCCATGGTAACATTAGAGTGATAGATTAGAGGTTCTCAGTTGAAAATTCAGGATCAATTTTTTTTTCAAAATGAGAAGAATTAGAAATTGTACTCAGGTAATCAGCCACTGGGTTTTCTTTTCCAGACCTATCTTCAATGACAATTTCAAACTCATAGAGCCTCAAGATCCATCTTCTTAGCCTTGGTTTAGAATCAATTTTCTTGAGTAAGAACTTATAGAAGAATGGTCTGTGAAGATGATTATTTTTTTCACCTAAGAGATAGGGTTGGAATTTACCTAAGGAAAAAAATACTACTGAATGTTACATTTCAATCACAATGTAGTGAGATTGAGTTTCAATCAACGTTTTTTAGGCACAATAGATGACATGAGAAATGTTATATCTTCTTTGACCAATAACGGACCCAATGGTTCTATCAGAAGCATCACACATTAATTCAAATGGTAAAGACCGATATGGGGGTTGGATTATCAAGGAATATGTAAGAACATATTTGAGTTCAACAAAGGCCCTCTGGTAATATTTATCAAAAATAAAGGAGACATCAGTTTGGAGTAGCTGAGTGAGTGGGAGGGAAATTCTATAGAAGTTATGGATAAATTAATGACATAAACACGCATTACCACATAATGAACAGATGTGTCAAACTATTGTGGATTTTGGAAGATGTTGGACCACCTTAATTTTATTAATATCAACTTGAATGCCATCGTGTGAAATTATGTTCCCTAGAACAATCCCATTAGTAACCATGAAGTGACATTTTTTATAATTCAGCACAAGGTTACATTTGACACATTTTTTTAAGACTTGAGAGTGTGATTAAAATCTTGATTCAAATGATTCACCATAAATGGTAATGTATTCCATGAATACCTCCATACAATTCTCAATGAATTCAGAAAAGATACTCATCATACACCTCTAGAATGCTGCAGGGGCATTGCAAAGTCTAAAAGGAATTCCCCTATATGCATATGTTCCAAAGGGGAAAGTGAATGTAGTTTTTTCATGGTCCTGAGGTGTGATTGGGATTTTTATGTAGACGGTGTATCCATAAAAAAATAAATAGTGTGACTTTATGACAAATCTTTCTTTAATTTTATCAAGGAATTGAAGAGGGAATAGATCTTTTCATGTTTCAACATTCAATTTCCGAAAATCGATGCACACACACTATTTTATTTCTTCAGTTGTTACTACCTACCCATGTTCATTTGTGGAAAAAGTTATTCCACCCTTTTTAGGTACAAATGGAATTAGACTAACCCATTCACTATCAAATATTGGGTAGATAATATCGGATTGAAGAATCTTGGTAATCTCTTTCCTAAAAACCTCATGTATTAGTAGATTGAGTCTTCTTTGTGGTTTTTTGGTTGGTTTCGATGACTCCTAAAGATGGATGTGATGCAAAAAAAGATCAAGGTTGATTCCTGGTATGTCATTTAGGTTCCAACCTAAGGCCTTTTGGTTTTCCTCTAACACATGAACAATTTTGGACTCCTCAGTTTTAGTAAGTGTTATAGAGACAATGAAAGGATAAGAGTGGTAATGGAAATGGAATTTATATTTCAGGTGTGTAGGAATAAGTTTTATATCAGTATAATCTTTTATTTGTGGTCTAGACAACTCAAGAATAGAGGAAGGTATTTCAGTTGGTTTTGATTCATTTTCTTTTATACTATTCAATGTGGAGCAGTAGAGATCATAGTTGAGATGATATTCAATAGAGTTTTCAATATCCTCTAGATTGATGGAGTTTATGAATGAAAGGTCAACATAAACATCCACATTAATAACTTGGTTAATCATGGATCAAATTTTACAAGTTCCACACTCATTAGAACATGATGAACATGATGGAATGGGGTTTAATTGACTCTCAGAATTTTCCTTAGAAGAATAGATTGAGAATGTTGAGTGATCCTCATATGGGTATTGCATAGCTTTAAAAACATTGAACTTGGCCAGTTGGTCACCAAATTCCAGGGATAAAATTATTGCATGGACATCAATATTAGTTCTTGTTTTCAAGAGGAACGGTATTTAGAAAATTAGGGTTGATCGAGAAGAGTTTGTCACACCTTTCATGGCAGGGACATAGAAATCAGCTGGGTAGATTAGATTATTAAATAAGACAAGGACATCCTAAATTATTCCGTTAGGAATGGCTATACTTTGATTGTCTAACTGGATGAAAACACCTATTGGGTGCAAGGGACATAGAAGAAGTTTTGATAATATGGATTTAGAAATGACATTTATTTAGGCTCCTTAGTCTATGAGTGCATCATTGAAGTTTGAACTTCCTATCTGGCATAGAACTGTAAATGTCTCTAGGTATTTGCACTTCACGGGTATGGACTGCTCGGTTGAAACATTCTAAATGGTCCTAAGTTGACTCTTATGAGTTCACAATTATATAAGAAACATGGCATAATTAGAAAATTGTTTGATGGAATCTAAGGGGGTAATTTTGACTTAAAAAAGTCTAAAAAGGTTGAGCATTTCGGGATCAGGATCGAAGGATTTCCTTGGCTTAGAAATGGATTGAGGAAAAGGAATTAGGTTCCGTAGAGGGATAGAAATAGGTGAGGTAGTTTCTTTAGGTTTATTTTCTAGATTTTTTTTCTTTTCATTTTTTAGGTCCACATTTAAAGGGGAGTTGGATGATTCAACATGAGAAATAATAATTTTCTTTCTTGATCTAAGTGAAATTTCACTAACATTACCCTTGGGGTTGGGAAACAGTTTATTTGGGAGTTGGGAAGAATTATATTGTTGCTTCTGGCTATGGTGGGATGCAAGTTGACCAATTTGGGTTTCAATATTTTTAAGGCATTAATGGCCGAAGGAGGTAAGATCTTCCACTTCACTTTCCCATGGTTTCTTGGAAGAAGAGTCCAATCCCAAATTAGGATCTCCTTGATTTTGGTTAGGAATTAGGAAGGCTCATTAGGATAGTGGAATAGAGGAGGATCAAGAAGAGGATTGATCCTTTGAGGTTGAGGAACAATAGGTTAAGGTTGTTGGAAGTTACCAAGACATTGACCATATTAGAATGGGTTTTGGGTTTTGAGGAAGGAATTAAGGGGGATGAGAAATGGGATTACCTAACCCCAATAATTGGTTAAAGGTATAAGAGAAGGGCTCAGAGTGGGGTTGGTTGACGTTTCAAATAACTGACCTGATTGTTGAGGGTTAGTGTTCCTTTGATCATATGCTGTAATGATCTCCATTGGGCTGAATGAATCAGATGGTTCCTCTTGAATTTGTGGACATGTTTCGGTTGTATGATCATGGGATCTATATATTTCACAATTCATGATAGGTTTGGGGAATATAGATTGTGGAGAATATGTGGTTGGGGCTTTGGAAGCCAGCACTAGTTGTCTCACAAGACCTGTAAGTTCACCCATCCACTCAGTCATTATATTGGGCTCCATGGATTGATTCTATTGGACTTGTTTTAATTGAGCATGTTCTCGAGTATTGAATTGAAGTGTGTTTGCATGTATACTTCTTATGAGATCTTGTGCAGCTAGAGAAGTTTTTTTATCAAGAGCACTTCCACTTGTGGCATCAATGAGTGTTTTGTCCATATCCAATAACCCCTCATAGAAGTATTGAATCAAGAGTTGGTTAGGGATTTGATTTTTTGGATAGGTTTGCAAAAGATTTTTGAACCTCTCACAGTACTCAGGGAGTGATTTATTATGGAATTGATTAATACTAGTTATTTCCTTTTGGATAGAAGTTGTACGAGAATCAGAAAATATTTTTTCTAAAAAGAGACATTTCAGGTCAGTCCACGAGTTTATAGAACCAAGAGGGTTGAAGTAGAGACATGACTTGGTAGAGTCATATAGAGAGAAAGGGAATTATATATGTTTTATTTGTTATTTATAAACCCCTTGAGGCTATATTGTAGAACACACCACTTAGAACTCTTTGAGGCAAAGATGTGGATCCTCACTAGCTAGCCTGTGGAAATGAGGTAGAAGATAAATCAAACTATATTTGAGTACAAAATCATCCCCAATATTTGGATATTGAATACCAAGGTGTTGGTAATTCATATCAGGGGTAGTGAGTTCAAAAAAGGGTGTGTTCCTTAGTATTGGCTATATCTAGTTAAATTGGTTAGACAATGAATGGATCTTGAATGATTTGATTATATCTAATGTTCCACCTTAGTTGACAAAATGTTCACTTGATTTTAGGGTCAAATAGATCCAATGGATTGTTTAGGAGGCTATGAAAAAATTAGAGATGTTTGTAAATAATGAAGATGGTAGGTTTTTCTTTGTGTTTTTTGTTTATGATTTTTTTGAGTAGGTGGGGTTTTCTTTGTGTTTTTTTCCATTTTTTTGGATTATTTTTTTAAGTTTTTTCTTTTGTTTTAGAAAAATACAAACCTATCGACTGTTTAATTCACTATAAATTGAAATAGTTCCATTTTAAGAGCAAATAATTGTCTCCTATTGACCGTTCAAGGGTCCGGGTCTCTGGTAATGTGTATAGCAGAACTTGGGTTGAATTCTTAGCGATGATAATTTTTAATAGTAAATTGTTTCTAATTATATTTTATTTGATTTGGGGGTGTCTGCAGAGCTAAAATTAAAATGATTGGTTGATTTATATTCATTTAAAAATTTGATAAATATGGGGGTGATTTCATTATTGGGGATTTAAGCTTATGATATCATTGATATTTTCATTATATTGCATTAAATTAATACCCACTTCACAAGACGATTTTGATCAAAATACCCAAGTGTTATGGATTTAATCCAAGATGTAACATAACTTAGGGTTATAATATAAATCCAAACATGTTTATAGTAGTGTATTTGTGTGGTTCCAATAATCTATGGAATCCACTTGTTAACCAAATCTTGTCATTAACCCTTCACATTTAATGTTCATCATAAACAATGTTAATTTAAAGAATATTCATTGATCAAAGGCTATCAATATCTTAAAATACCAAAATTATGACTAAAAACAATTGGATATTTACGCAAACATTTAGGTGGTTAATAATATGGTTATAATTTTTATGTTTGTGGGTAAAAAATAAAATAAAAATAACGGTATAAGAAATGAACGGTGCGCCGAACACACACACATGAAATATAAATTGAGGTAAAAACACACTTTTGATTGAATGAGAAAGAGAAAGAAGATAATGGTATTCAACTTTATTAAAAATATGTTAATAAAATTAACATTAAAATACACAAGTTTTATGAGGATAAAATACTATGATGAAACTTGCATTAATATTGAAACAAAAGTATAACAAAACACTTACAAAATCACAAAGGAAAACAAATGAAAGAGAACATGAAAAAAAGAGGATTAAGGGTCTCTGAAGTTAAAACATGAGTTTGGAAGGTCCTCCTAGGCATTTAGAATGTCTTTGGTCGTGCCAATTTATCTTTCTCTCTTCTGAAATGCCAACTCCTTTCAAGGAGAGGAGGGGGATGCATTTATATCCCAAGGAGTAGGATTGTTTGCATTCCAATTATTCCCATATACTTCCCTTTCCAATTTTTCCTTCCATACAGATGAATCATGAGATATTATCTTCTTCTATATTTTAGATATTTATCTTTAATGTCATACCTCATTAGTTTCTGGCCATTTTACTTTTGGAGCCAAAGATATGGCTATTTTACGAAATAATGTGCATCTTTCCATTTTAATCCCTACCTTTTGAAAGTGAATAATGTGAATGAGTTTTTGAATAGAAAGATGCCAAAAAATATGAAAAATTTATTCAAAAAAGTTTTAAACCTAATTCTTAGTTTTCATAATGAAAAATATCATCTCTAATGAATGTCTATATTAGGAGAACAATCCTTAATTGTGTTTAGGTTTTAATTTCTAGACAGAATGGTGGGATGTACTTCATAAAAACATTTGGGAAACTTTTTGGTTGAGTTGGGACTTGTTATTTTTATCCCTTCTTAATTTGGATAATTATCAATATATTCAGGAGTTTTATAAAATTTGGGTTTTTGGATTTAGCCCAAAAATTCTATCTTCATGGCTGGTCCAGTTTGTTGACAGATTCTTTGAGCCTTCTTGTGTGAACCATATGGACCTTTAAATGGAAGAATTGTCCAATGAATACTTCTAATGATATGTTGTAAATTCAATTTTTAATCCTAAAAAATAATAATCACATAATTTGGATCATTATAATGAAATTTATTATTAAACCATTAATCTAACTTGAATATGGATTAATCTGAATAGTGCTTAAATTTATATTTAATATTAAAACATGAATATTTCACAGAAATTATGCACCTTTCATAGAAAATAAGTAATGTGAGTATATAAAAAGTTATTAATATATTAGTAACATATAATAACTATCTATTTTATCTTACCATGAACATCGATTCACATTGAAATTCTGGAAGAGTCATTATGGGGCCCTCAATACTAATATTAATTTATGCACTGCATATCATCCATATAATGATGGTAAGTATAAATGTTTTATTTAAAAGTAGGAAGAAATTATATCATTATATCTTAACATAAAATATATTCGGGATTATTATCTACCATTGGTGTAATGTTCATACAATAATAACTTCCATTCAAGCATCTAAAAGGCACCATATGAAGAATTGCATTGAAAGAGGTGTCGATATCTAACATATATGGAAGAATTTTATGAATGAATGATATTGGTACAAAAAATTTTAGTGTAGAAGACTATTAATATATGAATTATTCATGATCATATTAAATTATCCCATATAATACAAAAGTTTAATGTTGTAAATTGATGGAAAGACTTAGAATTTCATGTTGGGGATCAAGTTCTCTTGAAGGATTCACCATGTAAGTGAGTTGTATGATTTTATTAATGGGGTAAGTTAATACATATGTATATAAGGACTTTTTAAATAATATAATTAATTGGTTTTTTTACTTTATGATTATAAATTCCACCCAAAAATTCTAATATACATGATGAATTTCTTGTTTAATTACTATGGAATAATTACTGGATCTAATGAATGTGATAAAAAATGAGGGAATAGGGTTGGAACATGAATTGTATTTTAATGAATAAATTTTCTAGATTCTTAAACTAGAGATGGAGTATTATAGAATTGGATAAATCAATTGGTGAAACTCCTTTGTAGAAATCAAAAACTAGAAACGACAACCTAAGAGCCTAAAAAATCTATAAGGAATGAGTATTTATACTTACTAAATAGATGATATATACCCCAATTTATTAGATGATATTATTTAGGGTGGGTGGATGTAATACCTGAGACTCTACTGTAGTAGGTAAGCATTCTATTCTAAATTATCACACAATGTGGACTCTAAAGTGCCTTTATTGAAGAATTTATTTATAAGTTATTTTTTTTAAATTTAATATTAACCAAATGAAATTTATTTTTGAATTCATCATACCAAAATTATCTTTGTGGGAATTTTTTAATCTTTTTCTGAAATGGTCAGTTTTTAAGGAAAAAGTACGGTTTTCATAAAACATGTAATTTCTATGATTTTATCATTATATAATAATGAACTATATGTTAACAAAACCTATTATGAAATCAAATATGAATTATATGATATATAATATTCCATTTAATTTTTTTGAACATAGAAAACTTATATAAAACATTTTTAGAACAAATTAAAAACTTTCATTTCTATAAAAAATGGTTTTCATCATTTTTGTTGAATATTGTATTTTCATGATGATATTTAGTTTTCAATTTCATTAAAACATCATACACTTTATTTTTTATAATTAATAAATTTTTTTCATTAAAATTATAAAGAAATATTATTTTAATATATATAGATTTGTATGATAAAAAAGTCTACTTCTCTAAAAAACTTTTATATGAGATTAAGTGTATTTATATAAAAAATTAACTTTTCACCCTTGGAAATTTTATTTGGTAAAAAAAATTAATTTAAAATTAAATGTATAAAATTAGGTAAAAAGGTCAATATTAATCATTTAAATTTATATTAACTAATATAGTTAGAAATTAATTACCAATGTAATGGTAAATTAGGGTCAAAGTTAAAAAGATAAAAAAATTCATAAAACACACATAGTTTTATAAAAAAAGAAAGATTGAGGTTACTTTATACTCGAATTAATTTTCCAATCCACTTTTTCATATTTTATTTTCATTTTAACTTTAAAAGTAACTATACATTAGTAAAAATTTAAAGGTTACTCCCAAAACTACACTTCATCTCACATATAAACAGGTAACATCTCCATAACGTCAAGAATCACCTCTCTGGTGAATTTTCTATTAAAAATATACAAAATTTTGATTTCTATAACCTATTTCAATATTTTAAAGCTTCTATTCACTTTTAGTTAGAATAATGTTTTCATTTATAAGGAGGCTTCCATGGTAAATTCATGTCTCTAACATGAATATTACGAACTACTTGGTTTTTAATTTTAATTATATTCATTAAAATTTATTCTAACCACACTAATAAAATTATATTTTAATAATTGATATAATTTAAGTATAATATATTATTTGTATTATCATTTTTCATTCATATAAACCATCCATTAAGAAAGAAAATTGTTGTCTTTGCGTTGCGCAGATTACTGCCGCCATAAAGAAACATGTTTTGTTTTACATCACCGCATTAGAAGGATTGACATAAGGATTTTATTAAATGATAAATATGATTTCTATAATATAATTCAGGTTATGATATATAAAATAGGAGAAACAATTAATAATATGATGTATAAATGGTAATTGTTAATTTATTCATTTAAAATAAGTGTACTGGAAGGATAATATATTATTCAAATTATGTAATATTTTAATATCCAGTAATTCTTATTATACACCCTTAAAATTCTAATATATCACAATTAATATACACTAAATACAATAATTATTATTATTTTTAATAATATTTCAAAAAAAACCTCATATTCATTCATTGAATCTAGGTATGTTCATGTTTGGTCTGTTTGAACACCTAATTGAACAATACTATGAATTTAGATCATGAATTAATATAGAAAAATAATTAATTATATAATATGATATAAATGATAAAATAATGACCTTTTTTCTTCTTGATTATATATATATATATATATAACTCATTAATTAATAAAATTCACCTCAATCATCATGAATCACTTAAACATGCTTGTTATCTATTTCATCTACAAGGATAAGGACTAAAACACCCACGAAAAATAATTTTAAACAAAATAAATAATTATAATTCATCCCAAATAGTAAATTTGTTGACCTATTTGTGATTAAATTTGGAATATTAATGAATACAAACCCCTCTATTACAAATCTAGAATAAATGATAAAAATTATAAACACCCAATGTGAGAAATTTGTAGAATTCATTTAGAGAATGTATATTTATGAAAATTATAATTGAAAATGGTTATATATAAGGTTTTAAATAAAATTATTCAGATATATATGTTTATTATATTGGATGTTAAAGTTTTTTCATGGATTTTAGAAAAAGAGGTGAGGGTCTTCCATCTCAAATCCTTTCTTTGAGAAAAGTTTTGTATTATCCACATAAATTCAATTATTTTTTTATATATGATTTTAATATGAGATATTATGTCATGATATTCCTCTATTCATGGTATTTGATGATAAATTTTATGTTATATTTTTCAATATTTTTTATTTTAATTTATTCCCATGCTATATGTGTGGTTTTCCCGTCTCAATTTTCATTATTTGAGACTCATGTTGTAATCAAAAACTTTTTTTGTGTGGTGAATACATTGGAAATGATTAATTTTTTAATATTACCCCATAAATATAATTTATTTAATATTATATATTTTTCTACCACTCTAAGATTATTTTTAATAAATATTTACTAAAACCATTGTGAAACTGAATCATTTTATCATGGTAAAACAATGCTATGTTTTTGTAGAAATACTATACGTAATTTAATTGAGATGCATTATTTTATGATTAATAGAAAGAGGACGAGGCTATACCCTAGATTGACCTAGGGTTAATCACAAAAGAAATGTTTTTCTAATAATTGACTCAATCATCGCCACGATGCATGATGTCAAGGTCTAAGGCAACACACGTGGAAAGAAACTCATTGGGGGTATGATTTAGAATACCCGAATGCTCTTAATAAATAAAGATGAATGTTTTTTCATTCTATTTCATTTCTATCCTAAAAATTAAAACAATTGAATACAATTACTATTATACATGGATAACCTTGAACATTGTAAGTACCCTCACCGGTATGCTTATTTGATAAGGGTACTTCTTGTTACATAGACGGTACCCCATAAATTCTATGTTGATTAAAGGTTGTTCTATTAGAAATATGAATTATTTTATTGAACGGGGAAGTGTTTTATTTCATTATTTATCATTATAAATATATTCATGTTTTATTTAGTAAGAGGAAATAAAGGGAATTGTATGAATGTTCTTGATAACTCTTATGGTGAATTCATTGGACTTAATCAAGTGATGGGTGGGCCCCCGAATTATATAGCCTTATGATGCACCAATATGTATGAAGGGAAAAAATATATTTGGTTTTGGTGTATACCAATTTTCATAACATGATAGGTATTTTAGAACATGGACTTGAAATAATTTTTTGTGGTTTGAAATTATTCATTCCACTATTTTGATATCAATGATTATTTTTAACCATACTTTAAATTATTATCATGGATATAAAAAACCCTTAGTTTTAGTTTATTATGGATTCAAATTTACCATTTCTTTATCACTTATGTCATCATTATGATATTTAATATTCTGTTGTATGTTACTCCTTACTTATTATCTAAGTGAACCCTTATTTATTTTCATTTCCATGAGAAACCTAGAGGAGGACTATGAAATTTTTAGGGATAATAATGTTCTAAAAAAATTAAAAATGTCATATCTTATGTTTTGAAATTTAATTTATGTATGTATCTAGTCTTAAAAGAATAATAATTTTTTCAATCCCATACTAACTCTTGTATTTTGTTCCAATAATGTAATATAACCACATGTTCTGGGTTTCCAGAGTCTGGGATGTTAGATTTCATGCATGGAATGAATTTTATATCCAAATACCATGCCTGAGTTTATTATTTTAGATGTATATTTTTATGTCATCATTATTATGGGTTGAGATTCACCTTTACCAATGAATGAGATCCACATATAGGATAAGACGTTCCAACCTTATATGTTTTATAACTAGTTACCCATTAGTTAGAGTTCTTGGAACTATGTTCCACTAATGATGTAGTGAGATGATTACATAGTAGTAAATAAGTTTATATATATTTTCCAAGAGTGAGGTCTAGGGTTACCACCTCATTATGAGGTTGATTTTGGTATCATCTTACCCGACGGTATTTTACTAATATCTATAGTAGCATATTTGATGGCCCCAATTATTAAAATGGAGGTAATTGTGAAGTTAGATGGCCTTCTAAAAAATTATTATGCATAGTGTTTTCTCTTTTATAGATCATATATTATTTTTTATGAATTTGGATGAGACCTAGAGGCTTTAATTGACTATCGCCACTTTAATAATGTGGCGATCAAAAAAAATAATTTTTCAAACAATAATGACCTATTCAATTTTGTAAAAGGTGGTAGAAGGTTTTTAATAATTAATATTAGGTTTTTATATCTGCATATTTGGGTATGAGATGATATATCCCAAATATGGAATTAAAATGTATGTAGAGTCACTCTATTGATAATTTTTATCAAGAACAATACCCCATCAATGTTCATGGGACTCCTTAACTCAATTTTCTAGCTATATTTGGACAATTTCATGATAGTTTTCATCGATGAAATAATCATTTAATATTTAATATAGGAGTGGAATACCATGAATATAAATATTATTATGGACTCTATTCATGAGAAATATCATTATTAAAATATCTCAAAGGTAAAATTATAGTTTTTGGATGTTTATTTCCTTAGGTTAGTAGGATACTACTAATGATTTATGATAAAATTATCCTATTTTGATGTCCATATGATGGTCCATACCCAAAATGGAAATACAATAATACTGATTGACTATTTTTAGGAATGTTTCATGGATAAAAATCATTGATTAACTATTACCCTAGTGTTATAGTTTTGATAGGATGGATTATATTACAATGTGTTTTGAGACACCTCCTTGATTTGGTCTAGGTTCCAATATAATGTAGAGGATATAAGTGATAGGTTATGGTCCAATTAAACTGACACCACATGATTATTACTACATGAATCATGATTCAGAGCCTGTATAAATTTCAGTTTCCCTAAATATATGGTGAAATTATCATATCTATGAATTATTTTTCCTCTACACAGAGAAAAACACCACATTATGTCTTTTTATATAGGTACTTAAATATTTGGTAGTGGACATGGATGGAGTTTCTATGCTAATATTATTTCATGGTATTCTATACTCCAGGAAAGGGATGTTTTTTAGTTGATTCCCTTATTAAGATCTATTATGATCATATGGTAGAAAAGTTTTACAAGTAGTTGGTTTCATTATGGTTGGATTTCATAGTGGATATATTAATTCCTTACCTTCCATTGATAGAATTTGTCCTTACTATTATTCATTGGGTGAAGAAGGGCCAACATGGGGAGATTTAATGACAATATTGGGTGAGACCAAATTCTCCCAGAAGATTCACCGAAGGGATTTTATAAAGGTGGAAAACAAGTTATCCTATTCTAAATGTTAATAATGCCTTCTATATTGACGTGGAAGGATGTTTTGTAGAAGTTCTCTACATCCATTTTGAAAATGCATTCCAAAATTAAAAACAAGTACTATAATCATAAAAATCTGTTCTGTTGTCTATGCATAAAGTAGAGTATTTATGATTTAAAATTAAGGTACCTCCCCTCTTAGTAGGTGAAGGTTGAGAACTAGGTTCCAAGAAGTTTTATTTAAATACTAGGGGTTCGAAATTGAATGTGGGATAGTATATTTGTCAATTTTGGACTATACCTCTATCATAAATTAAGGGTATTGGCATAATATGGATGATTTTTGATCACCTAACTAATTTATCATGGATAAATTCACTTCAAGAGTAAAATTTAATATATATAATTGGATATCTATGCATATATGAGATTTTATGATTTCATGGAGCATCATAAATTATTGTCTTTGACATGGATTCTTGTTTTATGTTCCAGTTTTAGAGGACTATGTAGGAGAATTTTGGGACCCAACTATATTTGAATACAGTATACCACCCCAAAATATGGACAAAATGAGAATAAAATCACTTTTATCGAGGATATTTTCATGATATATTTTTTTAGGAGTTGGGTTAGCCAGTTACATTTTTTAGTGTTTGGTTACAATAATAACTATCACTATACTATAGTAATTTTACATTCATGGGTTACATATAGAGATTAGGAAAGACAACCCTTCATATGATGGGGATAAGATATCCATCTCTTATTGGGATTGATTTGGTGAGATGGAAGACAGAGACTGTACAAGTGATCAAGGAGTGTAGGCTGATAGATTAAAGTCATAAAAAATCCTATATGAATAAGGGATGAAGGAACCTGTATTTTTAGGAGGTATATAATGATTTCCTGAAGGTTTGAAATCTATGTGGCTTAGAGAGGTTCAAATGGGGTATAATGTTATCCCAGAGGATTATTTGACTATTCCAAATTTTGATAATAGATAGACCTTGTACACAAAATTTTCAATATGTCATAGATGATGTATTATTTTAGCACTCCATCACATATTATTGACTGGGTTAGAGAGATATCAAGGAAGACACAACTTTCATAGATAACCTAACAAATATCAAGGATTTGAAATAAAATATCCTTTGTGGGAGAGTAATCTCATTGGTTCATTTCATATGGAATCAAGGAAACATCCAGTAGAAATTGTGAATGTGACATCCAGAGGTGAGAACAATACCCTTAGATCTTTATGTTGGTTGTTCTTTTATGGGATGAAAATCATTAAATGTGAGAAGGATATAGTGAGCATATTTATTAAGTAATGACTTTAAAAATTATTAATTTTTCTTAAGGTGTCTATGAAATTAACTTGTATAATTTTAAATTCTCAGAATTTAAAATGTAAATAATATACCTAACATATTATTTTTCATCCATGAGAATGTAATGATTTAATAACTCATAAATGTATTATCGTATAAAAATTATGATGTCATAGTTGTGTCTAAAATTATTATATTTTCCATGTAATGTAATATTTATTATATAAATTATCCAACCATATGAGTGAGAACATAAGAACATTAATCAAAATAAAAATGGAGTTTATTATATTTGTTTTTTATATCATGAGATAAGGTGGTGATGTTCAACAGTGACATGGAATATATATTCCACAGTAGTGATGACTTGTCATGGATAATTATAGAACATTGTTTTTTATTATATCATAGCCTTTATGGGAATCTGGACTAAATTATTTTAGGTTATTTTGTTTAATTTAATTATGAGGACATTCTAATAGGAAGAATTTTGAGTGATGAAATAATAATTTAATCTAATGAAATTTTTTTTATTGGATTATTTATATCCCCACTCAAATGTTTCATGTGTGGGAATTTTAGGAGGGATATACATCTCCCAGTATCTCTCTCCATGAATAATATCGAACAAATTCTTTAAATTTATTATTCTCTTGGTTTTCATTATGGTAATGGATACAATGACGTCCTAGCTCTTTGATAGAACCATTATGCTTAAAGAAATCACTAGAAAGGTAGGACTTTTGTTATTTATGTATTATCTTCACTATCAACCATTTGAAACTATCTTATATTAAAATAATATTTGAGTTCAAAAAATATTTTTATGTATTAAATATAATAAATAATAATTTTTAAAAAGAAATAATATTTAAATAAATTATTATTTTACTCTTAGGAGATACATGATGAACATTCTTATTTTGTCCCAAATATTTTTTTATGAAACCTTGTTTTTTAAAGAATTTTAAAAACAAGTAAATAATGTTGTTTTAATTAAAATTATATTCTATAAATGAATTGAAATATTTCTTAATACATTATGTAGATAATATTATACATCAGTTATGGTTCCTTCTATGATAATGCTTCTTTTTTATTTATTAATTTCTTGTATAACATGAGATGAAAGTGCAGATGATTCATACACATTCTACAATAATTTTATATTGATTTATTTAATTTTATTAATTTATTTATTTTTATTCTTGTGGTTGAATTTAGATATTAAAATTTACCAGTAATTAAATTAATTCATTGATAAATTATCTTGTTTTTAAATAAAAAAATTAATTATATATTCATTTTATATAATGTCACATATTTTTAATGTATTATTTTTAAGTATTATATGGATTAAATTTGAGACCAAAAACTAAGATGATGTGTGATTCCGAGACCCGGTGTGCCCAGAATTATTTTTTGAAAAATAATAAAATATCAAATAGCATGCATGTGCATTTTTCCTGATAAAGTGGAATGACATCTAAATGGGTGCCAGGGTCAGAAATCTGAGGATACAGTTGTGTTTAGAATAGTAGCTTTACCCAAGGCACAACCTAACATTGGTCGGCGTGGTTTGGCTGTGGAAAGTTTTCATGGGCGTTCTAAATGAATAAAATAAATTTATAAAATATATTGTATTTTTATTTCGTTGATGCTGCAATGCAGAGACATGTTTATTTTGAATTAACCTTTATCAAAGATCTAGGGTTTGTCTCATAACCATGGAATCCTCTAGAGGACCTGGAGATAGAGATCTAGAGAATCCTCTCAGCAGGTGATGATAGAACTTCAGATTAGAGAGTGACGAATGCTGTTCTTGGTAGATATCACCAACAACGATGACAAGATGACCAATTTTTTTTAGCGAGTGATCAAAAATCTAGGTAGTTTGTGTTATTTCAATTCTTATTTCCCGTTCTTGATTCTGAAAAAAATCACAGACTAATCTACAGACATATTAGTCCATAGATCAATCGTACTCACAGGATGGGCTGCTATTTGTGGGGTTTATCAGGATTTGGTTCTAGATATTTGTTTTTGATTCGTTCATTATGCTTATGGGAATAGATCGTTGCCAGAAAGAACAATTACCAAGGTTCATTTCTGTAGGTTGTTCCTTTTGTGTTTTCTCCCCTGATTTCATGCATTCTTGATGCACAATCTTCATTGTTCCCCTAACATTGAACAATAGATCATTGCAACTTTGATTCTTAGCACAACGATCCAAAATTAGAGAAATGGAATCATGAAAAATCTATGAAGGTGTGATGAAAGGTGAAGAGGAGGATTGAAATATGGTGGGTGTTGAATCTATGTTCTTCAGAAATGATTAATAATGCTTATAATCACATTCTCCAAGCCGTTTGAAGGCCAAAATCTCATCTATTAAGTGTTAGAGTAACAAGACGACCTTTGATCTAGAGTTTCAAGGTAAAATGAGCACCGAAGTAAGATCTTGGAGATAGATCAGTGCGAGCATAGGAAGAACATGAGTTTATATAAAACTCGATATACACAACATTTATTCCCGACTACACGGCGTGTGTTCATCGATGGATGACTCGGTGTGTACATGGGAAGTATATAGACATGGTGTGGAGTACGTGGATTTCCAACATGGAGTATACTCCCCCACACGACATGGACTAAACTAGTTACACAGACTACCCCATTTACTGGTACATGAGTAGGAATACATGGGATGACGTCGTGTATAGGAATACGGCCAGAGCACACGGTCATACCTTGGATGGACAAACACAACATGTGACTCCTATACACTATGAACCTATATTCTACACGACATGTTCTAAAGACATGAGTTTTTATAGATGGGTATTATCCAGGGGAAAGGGACACAAAATGTGACCCTACTACACACTGTGCACCCATTCCTATATGGCGTGATTCTCTTTTCCTCAGTATATTGGACAAATTTCATTAGGGTTCGTTCTATTTATCATTTCCCTAAATCTAGGCAAAAATCATTTCCTACTCATAGTAATTTGATCCATTCAATAGGAAATCCTAGATAGAGTAGTTGGTATCCACCGAGAGGCCTAGAGAAGAAACATATATTAATTCTTCGTGATCTAGGGGGAGTTCCAGGCATCGACGTGACCAACACTACACATGCGCTGATCCTTTTCATGGTGGGTTAATCAAGATTGAGTTGTCGGTATCACCCTATAGACCTGTATATGATCCTCATCTCTTGTATTTTATCTCACTTTAGATCTTTTAGCATATCTCTCTCATGGAGAGATCCGACAAGCAGTACCTCTCAGACGGACCTCAAGAGTGCTATCAGACTCAGGAGTTTGTTCTCTAAGATGAGTGCTCTTTGGAATCTTCGAGCTGAATTCTGAGGGTTGTTATGAAGTGGTTGGGACTTACCTCAAGACTATGTGTCTTGGTTATGTATATTTAGAGAGTATTATTATATACACTGTAGACATATAACTACGTATAGATGACTGTTCTTTAATTTTTTATATTTCTTTGTAGTTTCAGGGTGTCCTACTGAGTATTGTTATACTCACCCCTGCACGGTATTTCCCTACACTTTTCATGTATTTTGTAGAAAATTGACCCTTTGATGGAGTCCTAGGTGGGCCAGGACCAGACAATGCTTTGTGAGACCAGATAGACCAACGTGTGTTCCGGAAGCTTCAGAGAGAATTCCCAACATCGTTTTCTTACAGGTTAGACATGGGGTTACATAGTCTTTTTGGTGGGATTGTATTGTAGCCCTATTTACATTACATTGCTTTCTATTATACTATTTTTGTGGGATATAGTTGTATGTATGCAATGTTTAATTCACAGTTTTTACATTTCAGATTTTTTTGGGTTTGGAGTGTGTCTGTGTGTGTGTGTGTGTTTATAAGTTCATAGGCACTACCTCCCATGTTAGTGGTATTACCACTTGATGTTAATCACTATCCCCTAGCCTATTAGAGGCAGGCGTGGGGAGTCGAGGCATGGGCCCTACTGGGATGAGTCATGACAGAGTGATATTAGAGGTGGCTGGTTCAACCTTAGGACTGAGAGTCCGTAATATTGGATTGGGGAAACAATGTTATGTTTTTTGAGTTTTGATTTCAGGAAATGGATTCCAATGTTGGTGTGACACTCAACATATCCATACAACAGGACTCTGGTAACCTTATTTTCAACTCAATACATGAAAACACTAGTTTTAGGGAAAATAATGGTACATGCATCATATAGTAATGGGTTGTGGTTTCTATGTCCTTCTTAAGTCATCTCTCTAGATATAATGATTAACCATGATATGTATTTTCTTCTTACAGGATGACTTCATGATGTATACAATCTAGTATTGAGTATCTTGATCATGAGGATGACCTCTCAGTGACAAGGCTTCGATACAAAGACCATTTTCCCAAATATCACTTCCAGGTGGTGCACCATCCATACCGCCACCTACAGAGTAGCATGTGGTTCCCACATTACAAGAAAATGAGGAGTGAAGGATGATCATGCTATATGAGTTTTAGTGAAAAAGGACCCTCAGTTTTTGAGGAAATCCCAACCCATAGGTAGCTGAGGACTGGCTTGAGGTAGTTACCTGAGTTTTCCATCTAGTCAGGAAACTCTCAAATCAGATGGTGGTCCTAGTGGAAAGCCTTCTACACAGTTCAGTGTGGAGATAATGGAGTTTGTCTCTACCAAATCACGAAGAGGTGACTATTTTGTGGAAAGAGTTTGAGTGACTCTTCAAATAAGAGTTATCATATATTATACTGAGGGATATGCATATTCATGAGCATCATTAGCTTCAACAGGGCATCGTGACAGTGGATGATTATTCGTTGAGGTTCACCAACCTTTCTAGGTACTCGATGGATATGATTAGAGATCAATAATTCAGTGCTGTAAACATTGAGAGAGGTCTGTGTAGAGACATCAGATCTAGTGTAATCCTTCTATTCATTCATACATATGCTGGGGTGCTTGAGTGGGATTTGGTGGTTGAAATATTTTTAGATGAGAAGTTACAGCTAGTAACAATCATAAGTGGGAAAGCAGGAGTAGAGACCTTGGTAGTAGGGAGCCAACATCAGTCTTAAGGACCCAGATGTGGGAGACATTTCAGGAGGAGTTTCCAGGATAGAAGATCTTAAGTTAAAGGCTCATAGGGTGGGTCCAGTCAGCCTAGAGAGAGGTCGTGCTATTCTTGTGACGGTAGGGGACATCTCTCTTGATATTTCCTAACCTGTCATACTACTAACAGGGAGACTGTGGATCGAACACCAAGACAGATAAAGAAACATGAGTATTTAGATCTGTAGGGTGGTGAATGTGGCATAAGAGTTGGGAGACAAGAAGGAAGTGGTTGATGTTTTAACAAGGTACCACCACCACCCCCTGGTGGTCCATGCTAGACTCAAGGAGCTAGAGGATAGGGGAGTGGGAAACTACATGCAGTCGAGGAATATAACCCAGGGTCTCTATAAATGATTCATGATATGATATGTTTATTTTTAACTTCAACTGCAGTATTGATAGACACAGGTTCTAGTCATTCATTTCTCTCCACATATCATGGTATGGATTGGTTATCTTTAGTCCATGATCATATTAACTATTTTAGGTGTAGGGTGTGGTGTTCCCACAGTTATGGAACGAGGATTACATTTTTCAGTGAAATGGAAATGTAGGATGCAATGGATGGACTCATGCATAGGAGGGTGCAACCTATTACTCATCATTTGGATAGCCCGACCCTCAGTGTAGCAGATTTTATGAGCTTCCAATTTCCAATGGTCATGGTAGTGTACGAGGATGTATTTCCTGAAGATATTATAGGAT
Organism: Viscum album; assembly: GCA_963277665.1. Taxonomy (NCBI): domain Eukaryota; kingdom Viridiplantae; phylum Streptophyta; class Magnoliopsida; order Santalales; family Viscaceae; genus Viscum; species Viscum album. Next base: position 2,001,055,193 of record OY728151.1, read on the forward strand.
TAACTCCGCACAAGGAGTTATGATTTTTCATTTATTTACACCCTAGGATGACAATAATATTTCCACCAACATATCAGATGGCTCTCGCAAATCTTTATGAAATAAGGGTGTAGTTGGATGAGCTGTAGAAGAAGGTCTTCGTGAGACCCAATGTTTTACCCTAGGTAGCCCCAGTTTTGTTTTCCAAAAAAGCATACATGAGCTTGAGGTTGTGTGTGGACTACCGGTGATGGAACGAGGTGACCATGAAGAAAACTTATCCACCACTGAGGATTGATGACCTCTTTGATCAGTTGAAAGGGGCACCATGGTTCTCTAAGGTTTACCTTAGAGAAGGTTATCACCAGATACGAGTACATAATGAGGATATACCGAATACAACCTTGAGATGTCCTGGAAGTCAGTATGATTACTTGGTGATGCCCTTTGGAATGAAGAATTCCCCAAAAGTGTTCATGGGACTCATTAACTAGATCTTTTAGGCTTACTTAGACTGGTTCTTAGCAGTCTTCATCGGTGATATCCTTGTGTACTCTGCATATGAGGAGGATCACGCCAGATACTTAAGGATGGTTCTGGATGTATTCTGATAGCACTGTATTTATGGGAAACTCTTGAAGTTCCATTTATAGATTCATGTAGACCACATTCTAGGATAATTTATCTCAGTATATGGAGTTATAGTGGACCCAGCCAAGGTCAATGTAGTTTTAGCATGGGATCCAGCTAAGAATGTGACAGAGGTGCAGAGCTTCCTCGAAATATCATGCTATTATTTGAGATTCATACCTGATTTCTCTAGGATATCAACACCTATGATAAATTTGACTTGAAAGTGGTAGTCTTTCATGAGAAGAGAGAAGTTCCAGTAGACTTTTAAGCAATTGAGGTAGAGTTTTATGAGTGCTCTGATCTTGAGATTGTCATAGGAGGGTTTTGAGTATGTAGTGTTATCTGATGCATCTGAAACTAGGCATGGTTATTTCCTAGTGTAGATTAAAGTAGTGATTTCCTATTTTTCATTCTAGTTGATACCACATGAGAAAAAATATGTGACAAATGATCTTGAGTTATCAGTGGTAGTATTCGTGTTGATGATGTGTAAAGACTACATGATGGGTGAGTGGTTTATCGTCTACTCTGATCACAAGAGTTTCATGTATCTATTCTATCAAAAGGATATAAACATGAGATAGAGGTGATTTATATATTTACTTTAGGACTATAAATTTGAGATTCTCCATACTCCTAGAAAGGGAAGCATGGTGGTATATGATATATACCAGAGATCTAGTTCATAGTTGTGGAATTAGGCGTCAGAGCAGTTTTTCTCATTGTAGTTATCCTTTTTGGTTGGAGATGGAGAATATTACCTCCAAAAATGGTTGTTAACCCTCCACTCTTACAACTACTTAGGGAGTAACTTCTTGGGAATAACGACTATGAGACCCTACATGCTCAAATATCTACATGGAATGATCCTAATAGATATTCAATAGTCAGCGATAATGTTATTCTTTTTAGAGGATGTACATTAGCATGAGTAACATTGTGGAAGGATTTTATGAGGGAGTTTCATATGTCCCCTTTAGTGGTACATACATGTTTGGAGAAGCTATACCAGGACCTCCAACATCACTTTTGGTGGTTTAAGATGAAAAAGAGAGTGGTAGAGTTCCTTTCTTGATGCCTTATAAGTCAAAAAGCTAAGATCGAGCACCAGGTTCTGGAGGGTTTAGATCAACCCATTGAGGTACCACAATATAAGGGGGATAGTGTATCGATGTACTTTTTGTTGGGTTTACCACGTATATCTAGGGGAAAAGATTTCATTTGGGTGATCATTTCCCGACTCACCAAATGACCCCACATCCTTTTTATCTAAGAAGAGAGTTTAGTAGAGTTCTTGGGATGCCTTTATGTATAGGATATAGTTCTAGTCCATGGAGTTCCATCGATGATTGTTTTAGACCGTAATGATCATTTTACATCCCGATTATGGAAGGGATTAAAGGAGTCATTTGGGACCTAGTTACGATTGATATCAACGTTTCACTCACAAATGGATAACCAAATGGGGAAGACCATTCAAGTTATAAAGGACATGAAGTGAGATTTCATGTTACACTTTGACCATAGTTGGGCGGATTATATACAACAAGTGTTTTTTTCATACAAAAATAGATACCATTCCACCATTGGTATGGTACCGTTGAAGGCTTTCTATAGGTGACCTTGTAGGTCACCACCTTGCTAGACCGGCCTAGGGGAGTCAACACTCATGGGATTGGAGTTGGTACACGATACTATTGGGAAGGTGTAGATTATCCAAGAGTGGATGAGGGCTGAACAGAGCCATCATAAGTCTTATGCTTATAGGTGGTAGAGGCCTTTGGGGTTTGAGGAATGATACAATGTGTTCCTAAGAGTTTCACTAAGATGTAGATTATAGATATTTGAATGGGGAGGTAAGTTATCTATGTGGTTTATCAGAGCTTTAGATGTTACATAGAGTTGTCAAGGTGGAATACCTCCTGGATCTACTCCCATAGTTAGACAAGGTACATGATGTCTTTCATGTGTCACAGTTGAGGAAGTACATGTATGACCTATCACACGTCATCAACTAGGTTGAGAAGGACATTAAGGATGGAGTGAATTTTTCTGAGTGCCTATTGCAGATCTATAATTGTCATGAGAGTATCCATTGGGGGTGATAAATTCTTTTAGTAAATTTCTGGTCGTAGCACGAGAATCTCCAAGAGAGCACTATGGAGAAGGAGGACCATATTTTTTTTATCAAAACCCACATCTTTTTTACTATCCTTGTTTTGGATTTCTAGGGACGTAAATCCTTCGGGTTTGGAGAATTTAATTTCCTATATTGTCCACGTATTATTTTTTAAAAAAATTACATTAAATTCGATACGAGGAATTAAGACAACATATGGTTATGAGGCCAATTTTTCCAACAATAATTGTTTGAAAAATATTAAAATATTAAATAGAAAGTGTGTGTAGTTTTCCTAAAAAAGAGTAATAACTTCTAAATGGGTTACAAAATCAGAAATATGAGGACAAAGTTGCATTTAGAATAGTTACTTTACCCAGTTTGTGACCTAAAATTGGTCATCATGGGTCATTTGTGGAAATTTTCCTTGTAAATGAATAAAATAAATTAATTGTTTTTTATTTTTATTTCATAAACACAGCAACACAATGATAGGTTTATTTTAAATAAATCCTTTGGAAAAGATCCAAGGTTTTACTCAAAACCCTAGAATCCTCTGGTGGCCCTAGAGAGAGAGATTGATTGTACTTATTGGATGGGATGATATTTGAGGGGTTTATTGGGATTTGGTTCTAGAGATTTGTTTTTGATTGGTTCATCATTCTTATGGGAACAGGTCGAGTCTGGAATGAAAAACGACTATGGTTCATTCCTTGGGATTGTTCATTGCACCTTTTCCTCCCAATTTTGTGTGTTCTTAAGGCACGTTCTTCATTATTCTCCCAAATTTGAACAATTGATCATTGCACCTTTGATTCATAGAGCAACGTTCTGAAACTAGAGATCTAGCATCAGAACAACTTGGTAGAGGAGCGATGTCAGGCATAATGGATTATCGAATGATAGTGGGTGCCAAATACGTGTTTATATAAAATGAAAAATAATTCCAAAAATTGAATTTTCCAAGTCATTTAAAGTGCCTAATCCCATTGATTCGCTGTTATAGTGATTAGAAGACCTTCGATCTAGAGTTTCGAGGTGAACCGAGCACCAGAGAGAGATCCGGGAGATGGATCAGTGTGAGTGGAGGAAGAACACAAGTTTCTGGAAAACTTGATACACATGGTGTGTAGTCTGGGCCACACAATGTGTGTTCATCGGTGTACGAATCAACATGTACATGGAAAGTACATAGACATGGTTTGGAGTATATGGGTTGCCTACATGACATGTACTCCCCCACACAGAATGACATGAACCAGTTACTCAGACTACCTCATGTATTGGCACATGGGCATGCATATATAGGATGACGTTGTGTACTATCACTCAACCAGTACACATAGTTAGACCCCAAATGTACAAACACAATGTGTGACTCCTTCTACATGACATGTACCCATCTTATATATAACATGTTCTAAATACACATGTCATTGTACATGGGTTGTTCCCATGGTCAAGGGATATGACATGTGACCCAACTACAAATAATGTACCATTTACTACATAGATTCATTCTCTTTTACTCCTTATCTTGGAAGTTTTTCTTTAGGTTTCGTTCCCTTTATCATTTCCATGAAGGTAGGTCTGAATCATTTCCTACTCAAATGACTATGATCCCTTCAGCAAGATTTCCTGGATAGAGTGGCTGGAATCGCTTGAGAGGCCCAGAGCATGATCCTCTATTCATTATTTGTTCCCTAAGTGGAGTTTTTCATATCGATGAGACCAACACTACATGGGCACCAATCCTCTACTTGGAACGTTAATCAAGAATGATTTGTCAGTATCACCCAATGACCCTGGTTGTTATCCTCATATGTTGTATTGTATCTCTCTTCATATATATTAGGATATCTATATCTTGGAGAATTAGTGCCTCTCAGATAGATGCCCTCATTTATATTAGACTCACACTAATAGAAATAAGGGCTTTAGCGGCCTCCTGGAGCCGTCGCCAAAGCCCTTTAGTGTCTGCCAAACGGCAGATGCTTTTGGCTTGTCGCTAAAGCCTTTAGTGTCCGCATTTTGGAGGACAGTAAAGTTCAACCCCAAAATCCAGCAATTTTCTGTCCTGGATGCAGTGGGAAACTAGCGTGACATGATGATAACATGGGGGGTTTTATAAAATATTTCTTTGCCGACCATGGTAGATTCACGGGGGCGGGGGAGTGTCTGGGTAGGTTGGGGGTGGTCAGGGTATGTTGAGGTGATGTTGGGGTGTGAACGAAGAGATATAGGAAGTGTTATGGAAGTTTTCGGGTTGACCATGGGTGATAAGGGTGTGGGCGGGGGTGGCGGCGGGCGGTGGGGGGTGGCCGGTTGCAGCGGGGTGATGTTGCAGAGTAATGACAAAGAAGACAAGCAGAAGGCAGGAAAAATCCTGATGTTTTTTTGTATTAGAGTCCACCATTTGGCTGACCTTAATACACCCTTTAGCAACCACCAAATGGAGTTTTCTAATACTCACATGCTCCTACATGCACAAATTCTTATAATTATAGTATTGTCAGGAGTGTGTTCTCCCAGATGAGTGCTTCTTAGAATATTTGATCTGAATTCCAAGGGTTAGTATGCAATGGTTTTGACTTACCTATAGACTGTGTGACTTGGTTGAGTATATCTAGTGAGTCTTGTTATATGTGTTGTAGACATATAACTATGTATCAATTATTGTTCTTTCATTCTTTATATATTTTTTGGTTTTGGGGTGTCCTATGGAGTATTTTTATAATCACCCATGCACATGATTTTCCCGCACGTGTCATTTCTTGTGCAGATGATCAAAGGTTTGATAGAGTCTAAGGAGGACAAAGACCATAAGGTGATTTGTGTGACTAGAAAGACTGAGGTGTGTCCCTAAGACTTCAAAAACTAGTCCTAGTACCTTTTTATTTTAGGTTGGATGTGTGTTTATAAAATATTTTTGGTGGTCTTGTATTCTGGCCCTATTTACTTAACTTTACTTTCTGTCATACTCTGGTTGTGGGATATAGTGGTATGCATGCATTTTTTACATAGTGATTTATACATTTAAACATTTTTTGTCCTTGAATATGTGTGTATGCATATAGGTACATAGGTAATTCCTCCCATGATAGTTATATTTCTACTTGGTTCTAGTCCCCAACCCTTGGACTATTGGAGGCGGGCTCGGGGAGTCACGACATGGGCCTTACTATGATGGGTCATGACATTTTCTATAGAGGGAATTCGGACTATAAACAATGGTTTTATTTTTTTCTCATACACACATTCTACAAACCAACTTGAATGTAAACCAATCATTGAGTGGTTGGATATTTTTCTATCCACCCCTACCTTGAAATTTATTCTTCTATTATTTGTGCTTGATTATAATTATGGTTTCACAGTGCTATATTAGAGGAAAATTTATGGATTTGTGGGATTGACCACAAGGGGGAGGAAATGTGGTGAGATATAGGAATTATTAAAAGGAAAATAGATAGAAAATATCAAATTATGAAAGATGGATGAAAAAAATCCCGAAAAGTTGTGATGAAGGCCCCACGAGGGATGGAGTCAATCATCACCAGTAGTAAAAAAAGATGTGGAGAAAATGCTGCAATTTATTATTTTTTTACACTTTCGATTCTTATTTGTCAACTGCACACCATGAGAAACTATGGAATTAATTCAAAGTTGTCCTTGAGATGTGGTTCTAGGGTTTTCCTCTTTCATAAATAATATATGTTGTGTGAATCTATGTCACATGTCATATATCTCTAAATGATGTACTTTTGTGCATAACCAATTACCCAATGAGATAGTGATCTAAACCTACAAGGCATGTACATCAGTTATACAAGACATGTATATATTGTAGGTTGGGTCTTTCTGTATAGGTTTTACATGTAAAGAGTCTACATGTATTTATACATAGAGTATTTTAGGATGTATTCATGTACTTATAGGATTTATAAGACATGTAAAACTAGGTGTTTTACATCACATAATTTCCAAGGATTTTCTGTATAATTATAGAGGTAAATCAGCATATATCCAATGTATATGTTGATCATCATAACTCTCCAAAATTCCATATGACCCATATTAAATGCCATGTACTTGGTATTCCCATGGGTTTTGGGATAAAATTATATGAGTAACCTACCCAAGTGTACTTTCATGTCCTGTAACCTAATCCACATGATCTGTATTATGATGAAATAGTATTATTAATATCATTTCGTTTGGAAGCAAACTAAAGATTTACAAGTAGCCCATTTTAATTACTATTCATCAAAGATAAAGATTATAAATATATCATTATCTTATGAGGGTTATTTTCAATTCATATAGTGTATTATCTATTTTTAGATTATTTGTTGGTAGTTGACTACTGTAGCCATGGGGTCGATAGCCCTCTTGGATCATATCTATCAAAAGGGTATGGTTCCCCCATTTATATAGTGGTGTATGTAAACCTATGATAAGGATTAGGTACATGTCCTCCAATAATTGATTTTGTAACCCTATGAAATTATTATTACTAAACACACTATGGTATAGGTCCTCCAAAGGGGTTGGTAACCCCCTTGATAAAGGTACCATAATGTGGGATACATATCCTCCTTTACTGTTACTACTAATGGATGTTGTGGAGAATTTATCTTAGACCCCAACCCCAATTTTATTTTTTTAATATATTTATTGTTTTTTGGAATTTTGGTAGAGTTTTTAGTTGAATTACAAATGAAATTTTATTTGTTTTGGAGGTTTTGGTTGGTTTATCCCCTATTCATAGTTTTTCTACATGGTTTGGAGAAAATTTGTGTGTCTGGTGAATGTTAAGGGTATTTTTAGTTTATTTCCTTTTTGTATGGTTTTCCTTGCATGACCTAAGAATAGATTGGACAAAACCATGTGTGAAAATGGAGTAACCATGTGAAAATCATGTGAGAGCCTCTACAATTTTGATAGAGTCAATTTACATGGTTCGTGTAAAGTCTTCCAAATCAGGTGGCCAACCCATGTGGGTGTCCTTTCTCTATAGTAGGATGCACATGGTTGGTGTAGGGATTGGAAAACTGAGCAACCAAACCATGCAACTTACCCATAATGTTAAAATCATGGTTTTCCAATTCTATTAATTTTATGTTTTAACCCTAACATGGGATTTTCCTTCCATATTCAACCTAGGAGAACCATGGGGGTCCCAAGATCTCCTCCCATGCCTCTCCTTCCATGTTTTATGCTTCTTCAATTTTCTATAGTGATTTCTCCTTGGTTTGAAGTAAATTTTCTCTTCTTCTTCTCCTTCACTCTCGGTTTATTTGTCTTTCTTGGGTGGGTTCTATTATAGATGAAATCTATAGGTTAAGGTTGATGTTTTTATTGTGTTTTCTTTGATGTTCGGGTGTTCAGATTTTTCCTTAGTCCTTGATCTTCCTTATCCTTGGATTTCATCAAATGCACACACTATCGAGGTAGGTGTTTCCATCCATTTTCTTTATAAATAATTCCATTTGATGTTTTATTATCTTTAAATAAATTTTAACTGTGTTATTTATGTTTTTGATAAGATATTTTGATTTATTGTGGTGTTTTCATGCTATTAAATTGGTAAAAATGGGTTTTTAGGGAATTATATAGTTATGCATATTTGTATGTGCATGCATGATGATTGATAAAATGTAAATTGGCCTTTTTCAATGAAATTGGGTATATAGGGATTTTGTTTAGCCATGTTTTAGTTTCAGTATCTTTTTTGGTTGTGAATTGTGATTTTTATGTTGTTGGGATTCCTTTTTATTTTTTGGTGCTTATGTGTGGGCCCTTATGATTTTTAGAGAAACTTCTTGTAATTCTTCAATTAGAATATGGGTATTTTTATGGTCACCCACATATGTGTCAGTGAATAAAGGAATATCTATATATTCATGGGGGTGTAAATATAGAAAGGAACACACATGTAATGGTAGTCCATAAAAACCTCCATCTTGGTAACCCTGGTTTTCAAAAACACTCTTCACATTTCCCTCCCCTCTTTCTCTTCATTTCCCCAAATAGATTTTATCACTCCTAATTTTTATAAAGGGATTCTTGGATTCTAAGTGACATTAAATGTGGTTTCAAAATTTATTTACCAAACCATCAACCATTTTTAACATTTATTTGTAGTTTGTTAACTAATTAGCATAATGGCCCATTCTAACCTTCCATGCAAGACATATGTTTTCACCTGGGATTTGAAGAGATTTTTAGAAGAATGGTGTTTCCATTGTAAATGGATTTTTATTTGTAAATGTTAATGAATATTTGATAATTTGTGGTGTTTTAGAACTTAGTTCTAAATTAATGTAAAATTTAGGCCTAGTTGGCACTTGAAAAATGTTCTATGTATGACGGGAACCCCTATAGTCATCCTTTATATGAGAGGGTCATCACATAGTTAGTGTCAGGGATTGGGAAATCCATGCATGGTGAAATATATGATTTATGTTTAATTCCAAGTATGTGATGACCTCCTCATTCTCCTATATACTATTAACATGTGATTCTTGGATTTCATCTAGAGGGTTAAGTGATGGTTGCTTTCTAGTACAGATTTGAGGGATTAGAATGCATTGGATATAGGATATTCCATGTGGAATTTTCCATTAGTGATTCCAGTTTAGATTAGAAAAGCTGTTTAGTGACTATGGAGTTTCACCATACACTGGTATGTGGGTCTAAATTGGGTACATTTGGGGATTTATTCTAGGGATGTTTAGGAAATATCCATGATTATATATCTATATGTTCTTTAATTATTTTTATAGCACTTTGATTTCTTTTTCTAATAGTATTTTCATCTTGCACTTATATTGTTCCTTTATATATGGATTCCAAGGTTGTTCCCCACTATTTATACTCTTCGTCTAATACATTCTTTATCTTCACAGTTTATCAAAGTGGGGATTTTTACTTGTTTTTCAAATTGGGTTTTAAAATGGAAATGTGTGTATGTATTTTTAAATATGAAAAACATACTTTGTTCAATGTATTTCATACTATCATCTTTGGATTGTTTCAGGAAAAAAGTTGTATAGATTCTATGGTTCTTAATAGTTGATCTATTTTTTGGTCACACCTTACTTGTGCCACTCAGTTTTGGTAGGACCAATCTATTTGGAAGGTTTGGGTTTTGTTCGTGTTTTACAATGGAGAGGGATCATTCTTATTGATGGTGGTGATAACGATGTCACACTGAGATCTTGTTGATTCCAGTTCAGTCTCATTTTGGGGTTTGTTTCAATTTTCTTATTTAGTCCCACTATAGTTTTTCATTATTTTTTTATATATTTATCTGTGTTTAGTGGATTTATGTTTTGAGATCTATTCAATTTCATTTATATCTAGTTATATTGGGATAAATTATTCCCACATGTATTATCATTGATGATCGAAAATAGTTTTCATATAAGGAAGAATGGGAACACCTCTCAAGCCTTGTTTTAGTCTATCTTGGGTGATCAGTCCAGGGCTGACACAGGTTGGTTTGTGAGAAAATAGTATTAAATTATACCTTATTATTTGGGGGAATATGGTAGTCTAGAGATAGGATCATTGAGACTCATGAGGTAGGTATGGGATGATCTTCCTGAACTCTTACTCATCCTATGCCTCGAGTTACTAGGGGAAGTCCAAGATGCGTGTGTTTTATTTTAAATTTTGGGTTTATGGTGTTGGATTTTATTTGGTTTGTGTGGTTTTTTGAATGAAAATGGGAGTGAAACCGTGCAACACAGTGATCGTTCATGGAGTATAAACTCATGTAGAACCCATGTTCATAGTTCAAGGTACTTCTAGTGGTTGGTTCGTTCTCAATGCATAGTCTACTAAACCATCTGATCGGGTTATACATGGCCACTAGTTCACTTTTTTTGGATGTTTTGGTGTGATTTATGCTTTGGTGTGTGTTTATTTTCAAATGAAAAACTTGTTTTTTTAAACAGTTTTTCAAATGGAAAATGATTTTAGGGTTTGGTTTTATTGAAAATGTAGTCTTTGGTGCTAAAATTTTATTTTAAAGTGAGTTTTCCATTTGTAAATGTATACTTTGAGTAAAATGGGTTTTAATTTTGAATGGAAAATGGTTTTTGAAATAGTAATTTGGTTTTCTTTTGTGAATTTTTTATTTATGAGCATGGTGTTTCGATTTGGAAAGTCCTTTTGGGTTGAATTTTGAGATCTATTTTGATAATGAATCAGTTTTTCCGATTTTTTTGTATAGTGTATGACACCCAGAAATATCCCAAAGGTTTTCAGTGAGTCTCATCCACTTGTTGTCCCTCCCCAGACAGCTAGTGGGGTGGTAGAGTTGAGATCTCAATTTTTTCAGTCTTCCATGGTTATCAAGGTCTCTTAGAGGCCTTGGAATGGATTGAGAAAGTATAAAGTGTTTTCACGTATTTTTTAACTCTCAAAACAATGAGGGTATGACCTGTTTAATTTTTTTTTGAATGGTGGAAGGTGATCATCCCATCGTCATTGCAAGATGTGATGTCTTGGGATGTTTTTCAGAACACTTTCATCTGATGGTTCATACCTGATTAGATGATGGTGAAGTAAGTAAATAATCTATCGGGTGTTGAGAAAGTTCAATGGATAGTAAAGTCCAATGTTGACCACATTAAAAATATGGTTCAATTTTATCCCATGATAGACTCACATGATTAGCCGAAAGCCCCTCTCTTTTTCTAAGGACTTCATCAAGAGATTAAGGAGCGAGTTCTCTCATCCATGGATGTTTTTTGGGAAGATAGTGGATAATGATTTTTTAGCCGAGATGATTCTTGGAGTGCATCCTCTAGTAGTTGACATTCCATTTTCTCTTGGCGCCTATGAAGGTTCCCCATATGATGAGAAGTGTGGGCTAGATGAACATATTCTTGAGAATTATAATTTAATGGTTTATACTTATTTTTTATTATAATTTTCACTCATGTTATTCAAGTGTTATCGGTTTATGAATTTGAAGATGTCTTGTGGTAATCCTCTGAAGGCTTGACAAAAATGTGGTAGTTTGGGTCACCAGGATAAGTTCTATTTATAATGTTTCTAGAATTGGAAGTCTCATGTAGTTGTTTTCAACTCTTAACTGTGGGGAAGAAGATGCTTCAATGATCTATTGATCAATTTATAGTCTTCATAGTGAATATCTTCACATAATAATTAATTTTTGGGTGGTGGAGGGATATCCCATCATTGTTTCCAAAGTTTAAGTTGTGTTAGTTTTAATTTCCCTGTTATTGTTTTCCTTATTCTTGAAAATTCTTATGGTTTTAAGGGTTTTGGAAACAACATATTCTGGTAAATTCTACAGTGGTTCCTTATGGATGTGGATAATTGAAGGGTTAATATTACCTTATAAAAGTTTTGGTTTTGAGTTGTTCCTTCATGGATATGATCATATCTTGTGATGTGATGAATTGTAGTTTGGTTTGGTTTTCCTATTAGGTTTATCATTAGGTTGATATTTCGGGTGGTTGTGTCATTGTTCTTGTTTTTTTAAATGGTGTGGAGACCCACAATTAATATGGTATTATCTATTTTTCATTGGGTGTGACTTGTGGTGTTAAAATGTCACACTTATTGTCATTGTTTTATTTGGCCTCATTCAATTTCATGGTTTTTCTTTATTATTTGTTTGGCTTAGTGATGTTTTGGGGCCAAAATTTTTTTCTATTGGGGATAATTGTCACAATCCAACAACTACTTTATTTTATTTTATTTATTTATTTATTTATTGGTGTTCAATCTTTTGGTTGAGGTTTTCATTGAGTTACTAGTGATAATTTTTGAGTTTTTGATATTCCAGGTGGTTTTTATCCCTATACATGGTTTTTTTGAATGGTTTAGAGAAACAAAATATGGATGGTGTAGGATGAGGGTGGTTTCAATTCATTTAATTATTTAATAATTTTCCTTGCATGATTTGATCATGGTTTTGTCCAATCCATGAGAGCTAAATGAGTAATCATGTGGAAATCATGTGAGAGCCTATGAAAATTTGAGAGAGTTTATTTTCATGGATGGAGAATTATTTCCCAAACCATGTGGAAAAACCACGGGGGTGTCAATTCTCTCAAGTATGGTGTTCCTGTCGGCATATGTTTTGGAAAACCATGTGGCCAAACCGTGTGACTTACATAGAATTTTAAAATATTCAGTTTCTAATTATACACCTCTAATGTTTTAACCCCAACTCAGAATTTTACTCCCCCATGAGACCAAGGCACACCATGAAGGACACTAATATCTCATCCCTTTCTTCTCCTTATATGGTTGATTCTCCTTCAAGATTCTATGGTGAGTTCCACTATGATTTAGGTCAATTTTCACAACTTCTTCCCCTACACTCTCAATTTCTTAGTCCTTTAGGGGTGGGTTTTCACTTTTACAAACCCTAGGGGTTAGGGTTGATGTTTGGATTATGTTTTTCTTGATTTTGTGGTGTTTTTTTGTTCCTTGGATATTTATCTCCCTTATTTGAGGTTTTCGTTACATGTTCACACTGTTGAGGTAGGTGTTTCGATCCATTTTCTTTCTGAAAAATTTTATTTGATGCATGATCATCCTTAAATAAAATTTAAATGTGTTATTTATGTATGTGATGCGATATTTTGATTTATTGTGGTGTTTATATGCTAGTAAATTGATAAAAATTTGTTTTCTAGGTATTTGTGTAATATGACTATCTATATATGCATTCATGGTGTTTGAAAAATATTTTATTAGAATTTTTAAACAAAAATGATTATATTGGGATTTTTTAGCCTTGTTTGAGTTTTATTAATTTGGTTTTATTATGAAATGAGATTTTTACATGGGTTTGATTCCTTTTTATGGTTTATAGCTTATGTGTGGATCCTTGTGATTTGTAGTGAAACTTATTTTAATTCTTCAATTGGACTTTGGGTATTTTTATTTTCACCCATATATGTGATGGTGAATGTATACATATTTATATATGCATAGGGTGAATATATAGATAGGAAATGAATTTAATGTTAGTACATAAATATTTTCATCTTGGTAACCTTGGTTTTCAAAAACACTCTTCACATCCCCCCCTCTCTTTCTCTCCTTTTCCCCAAATGGTATTTATCTGTCATATTTTTTTTCTATAAGGATTCTTGGTTTATAAATGAAAATTAATGTTGTTTGAAAATGTGTTTACTAGAACATGGACCATTTTGGACTTTGAAATTTAGTTTAGTAACTAAATAGAATAAAATACCTGTTTGACACCTTTTTAGAATGACTAACATTTTCACCTAGGTTTTGAAATGATTTTGAGGTAAAAGGTTTTTTATTTGGAAATGATTTTGGTTTTTTAAATTTTAAATCCCCTTTTATAATTTTGGATTTTTTAGAAGTAGTTTTTAAATTCATGTGACGTGTAGGTCCGGTTGGAACTTCAAAAATTCTCTATGCATGATAGAAAACCTTATGGGTGTCCTTATGAGGATAATGCAGTTTCGTAGTTGGTGTTGTGGATTGGGAAAGGAATGCATGTGGGAATATGTGAGTTATGATTAATTCCATTCTTGTGATGACATCCTCATTCTCCATTATACTATTTTCAAGGGATTATTAGACATCATTTAGAGGACCGAGTGATTACTTCATTTTTCTCCTGATTAGATGGATTAGAACCCCCTGTATAGAGGATAGGTGAGTTGGAATTTTCTTCAGGTGAGGCCAGTTTACAGAAGCTAGGTTGGTTAGTGACTTTGGATTTGTAATATATGCCAGTTGGTGGGCCCGAATTGAGTACATCAAGGGGTTTATTCTAGGGATGTTTATAGAATTCCCATGATTACATTTCCATATGTTTATTTATTTTTATAGAACATTGATTAATTTTTCTGGTAGTATTATTTTATTGTGCTTGTATTGTTACTTTATATATGGCTTTGATGATTTGGCCCCACTATTTATACTCTCCTTATGTTTTCATTACCTTTATGATTTGTCAAAGTCGTGCATTGACTTTGTTTTCAAATTTGGTTTTAAAAAGGAAATAAAATTGTCTCTTTTTAAATATTAAAAAACTATTATTTATATGTATATCATACTATAATTTTGGGATTTTTTTATTTATGGACGTGTATGTATTCTTTGGTTCTTTCCAACTGTGCTATTTTATGATCACTCCCTACTTGTGGAACTCATCATTAGCACACCCAAGATCTATTGAAGGTTTAGGTTTTATAAGTTTTTCTATAGATTGTGAAGGTTATTATGGATGGTGATGACTAAGAGGTCACATAGATATCATGTCTATTCCGGTTTGGTCTCAATTTGTTGTTTTTTAGTTTTCCTATTTGGTGTCACTGTAGTTATTCCTAAGTTTGTTATGTATTTATTTGTTTTTAGTGGATTTATGAAACGATATTTATTTTATTTCTTTTATATCTACTTATATTGTGCTAAATCATTCCCAAGTGTATGATCATTAATTATAGACACTAGTTACTTTCCTAAGAGGATCAAGAACACCTCTTTGGCCCTGTCATAGGGTGGCTTGGGTAACTGATTAGGGGTCAACCGGAGTTGGTTTAGGATAATTTATGTGGGAGATGATTCAAAAACTCAACATTATATAGTGAATTTTATATTGTTGGTTCCTTATAATATAGTATTTAATGGATTATATATATAATAACTAAATAATTTGAAATTTATATATTAAATTAATATATGGATTTTTTTTCTTGATATGAAATTTTGTCCTATATTCATCATGTTAATTTCGAGAAAACTACTAAGAATATTTATACTAACCGCTTCAAAAGTTTCAAAACCACATTTTTTGTGTCTCTATAGACTTAACATATTTCTATAAATGTGGAGCTTGGGTAGATGGAAGTGATAGTGAATATTATATATTTATGTTGTATGTTATTGGTGGTTCTCATGTAAGTGTTGATAATATTTGGAGTTTTTCTCTATCCTTGATTGAGTATAGCCATTTACATAGGATGTTAGGTTATATATAATTCATTTCTTACACCTTTTGGTTGTATTGAATTGTTTTGATATTTTTTATGGTCAAATTAATTATGTGCTTTAGTTTATTTAGGAATATTTATAATTTTTTATTATTACATATGTTTTTTGATGGTGTTAAGTGTTTATTACATGATATGGGTAGAGCCACCCATATGAGTGATATGAATTATTAGTGTTAATCTATAACACCTATACTATTAGAGGAGGGATTGGGGTGGTACACCTAGTTTACCACCATCATGTTTGGCATGATATATGTTATCATCCCCCTAGTTTCTTATTTTCTATATATTTTTCTACATGTGTATCTATACCATGGAATAATGCTCTGAGATACACTATATATTTATTGGATCCACAAACACTTGTTTTGGGTTTAACCAATCCTGATGAAAATCTTCATAATGTAGAATGAAAACTATATAATTCATCTAATTTTTTCTATAATTTTTTTAATTTCTATTTCAATAACTAATATTCAATAAACATAAAAATACATAGAATTGTGCAGTATTAAATACATTAATCCATGAAAACCGTAATGAAATTTTTTTGATAATTAAATGGAATCACTAAATTATTGAATATTTATTCACTAATGTTATGATTTGATTTTTTACAATGGGTATGTTTTATAGGTTCTTTATTTAGTATAATCTTATATAACATAGTTTTTTATAATATAATGTGTGTAAGACCCTAATTATGTATTTGAACATGAATTTTTTTTCTAAAACATGTTAATGTATTGTATAGAATCCTTTATTAGGTTAGTACCATTATACATCAATTTATTATATGGGATCCTCCAATTATTCATAGGGAGTATTCAGTTATGTAGAAAATATATTTTGGATTTAATGTTCTTTTATTGGTCAATTATGATCTAGGGAATTATATGATATATAAAAAACATGTCGATTTAATCCTTATGGTTAACCATAGATGGGGGGTTTTGTTTATAATATAATATAAATTAATGAATGGTTATGAGATATTATTACGATATCTCTTGATTTTTTTCATAGGTGAAGGGTGGTGTTTCTAGATTTATGGTATGATCCAAGATCCACATTGGAGTTAGTTTGGTGTATGTATACCCTTAGTGGTTATAGATAAAAAATTGAATAATCTATATCACTACACTTATCATTGGTCTATGGATTGATTTCACCTTTCTATGGGAGTACTATTAGAATTTTTCTAGGGAATTGACACATGAGATGTGATAAGGTAGTATGTGGTTGAAGATGAATATTTGATATTTTTTCATAAGATTATAACTAACCATAGTTATGATCATTTAATTTATTTTATAGATCAATGTTTCAGGTTGTTATTAAGTGTGTTACATTCAATTTAGATGACACTCTTTATTAAGTAATTTGATATAGGATTTGATGGAATTTACCCAATGTCTTGTGATGAATAATGTTGTATTTTTTATCAATAGATAATAGAGCCAATATATATTGAGTACAGATGTCAAGTCTTCTAAAAGAGAGAAGACTTAATAAATATAAATCATAGGAATACATATTCTATTATTTATTGATTCACACATTATAATGTGTATATATATATATATATTGAGGAATTAATCACCAATTTAAAGAGTTGACATAATCCTAGAATATGAATGTTATATATTTTCAATATTTATATTGTATGGTATATATTCAGCTCATGAATATTGGTAAAGATTGTTGAATTTTCACTTTTTTAAAATTTATTGTATATTTATAATGGAATATATTGAATAGTTTATGGGTTAAGTTAATTTTAAGATAAGTTAAAATAAATATATATTGATTTTTATAATGGATTAAACATTTATCTGAGTTGATTGGGGAATTATGAATATTAAAGTTTACCTAAAAATAAAAAGAGTTTTATAGACTATATTATTTATCTCATAATATTGAAGAAAAATTTTAGAGGGTTTATATATGTTATGTGAAGTATGAAGATATTACTTAATGATATAACTATATATAGAATAAATAATGTGTAATATAAGAAAGGAGGTTTCTATGAAGTCTTATTAAAATTAATACATGTGATTTTGAAATAAAGGATACTTTATAATATAAAAGATTCACATAGATGATTACTATGTATGGGAGATAAATTTTTGTTGATATGGGAAATGTGATGAATTATTTCCAAACTATCCAAATCACTATAATTGAGGGAATTTAGATATGTAATTATTGAGGTAATTGAGATGTTAAATAAGTACTTAGTTTCTTATGGGATCAAAAAGAATAAAATGAACTCTGGATTCTTGTAAAATACCTGAGAATTAATTGAAGGATATTGAAATAATATTAAATATTTAATGATGTGATTTTAGATTATTTAATATATTTGAAGATATTTTATAAAATTTTAAGATATCCAGAGAAGATAAGCATGCGTACCTTTTAGGATAAACTATCGACATATGAAAAATCCATATTTCCCATATGAGTAAACTATATTTTGAGAAATAAATATAATCTTTTAGACAAGCTAGAAAAGATAAAGTTTCTTCACAAGAGTATGATGGATATTCGACTAGATATATACGAGTAACTCTAAAAGTGTTAAAATATATGTAATATTAAAATGGATTTCATGTATGATGAACCTAAGATTACAAATCTTTGATATTAGTAGACTAATATTTTATTAGATAATATATAATGTTATGTATGAACTCTCATAATCTGTATAATACTAATCCGATATTGTAAAATATACATTTATATGGAAAATTAGCAGTTTTTATTTGAATTAAACAATTAATATTGAAAGTATTTTATTAAAAAATATCAGTTTAAATTTTAGATGGTATTTAAATAATAATTTTGGATATTTAAATGAGTATTTTGTTTTCAAATCATGGAGGTCAAATAATATGTTTTCAACAAATAAATATTTAATGATCTATTAAGGAAGATCTCGATAACTAAATTCCATGAAATTTATTAAATTAAAATAATGTAACAAAACTTACAAGATCCTGAATGAATTTATATAAATAATATGATTCAAAGATAAAGTATAATATGAGATATTGATAGAATAATAGAGAAAAATGGGATATTTTGAGAATGATCGATGTGGGTCTACTGCTAAATATCAATGTGTTGATGTTTTTTAGGAAGAAAAATAAATATTATTCTTGTTTATCTAGAGGTTGAATGAGTGAGAAGACAAAAAAAATTCTTATGATATATGTGTGTTGGTTATTCTAAGAGAGGAAAAAATTACCTTTTTGGTGATCAGAAGGCTTGTGAGAAGATAATGGCTGAGATATAATTGTCTCTGTGATTCTTGAGCACCTAAATGGATTATTATAAAACTCTCTCTAAATCGAAAATAATATGATTTATATGATCTTGTGATATTATAAAGTTCAATAGTTATATTTATATAATCATATGATTTTAGAATATATTTATATTGAAATAAATTATATTTGTTGGATAGATTGTGTCTCACACAACACTAACATTAATTGAACCACAATACACTAATAAAATATTATTATTTAAACATGGAAATTATTACCCAGTTGTTAAAATTGGAGATATTAATGGAAATAATCATATTATGAAAAATATATCTAAAATTTTAATATAATATAAATGTATTTATTAATTCATTATAAATAAGTACTCAATTTTTTGTAAAGTCAATTTATGCTTCAAAAATACCTTCTCTTAAAAATTTATTTTTATTGATTTTTGCGTTTAGATAATATAATTAAATTATTACACATTTATTAATGGTATTTCACAAAAATGATAACTTTTTTTGGAAATAATCACATCAAAATTAGTTTTCGGTGAAATGTTTCAGTTTTTTTGTAAAAAACGTGTTTTTAGTGAATAGTGAAAAATACATTTTTTTGTAAAACTCTCATTTATTTTTATTAAGTAAAGTAATTTAAAGCCCAATTTATTTTTGATTTATTTTAAAATTGAATTATTTTACATTTAATTTACAATAATCTATAAATTTCATTTAGATCAGCAATTTTAATAATTTTTTACAAATATATATTTTATTCTTAAAAATTTATTTTTGTGAATTTTTTTTGAGTGAATAATGAATTTTAATTTAAATTAAATAAAATAATTACTAACATGGAATTTTTTAAATTAAATTTATATATTATATATCTATCAATATTAATTGAAATTTATGTAATGAATATTAGTAGTCATAAAGTTAATTGTAAAATCATATTTTACTTGAAAAATGAAATTTCCTAAAAACAACTTTTCATCACGCTTTATGTGTTTAATTTTAAATTAAATTATTCTACTTATGAAAATTAAATCTTGAAAAATTGATTCCATATTTTCAATCAGGTGGTAGAAATTGGGTAAATAGGCCCCTTTTATTTTTAGTCATTATGAATAGTAACTATAGTAAATAAGCATCACCATGGTAAGGGTAAATCATGTAAGTAAAGTTTAAAATAATATGATAAGGACTAAAAATTGAACTCAAAACATGAATTTATCCTATATTATGAGTGGATATTGTCCATTTAATTCCAATTATCAAATATATGGCCACCTAGTTCCATAATGTTTTTATATTTTGACCTTTATAATATTTGAGTAAAAGATAACGACAAAGTGTCACTTTATTGATTTCAAAAACAATAATATTTTTTGATAGGGATATAAAAAAATTATGTTTAGTTATAAATACTAATTTTAAGGTTAAATAATTTATTTATAATGATATTTTATTTGTAATTTTTAGTAATGAGGTAATTTCCTTAAATGCTTAGACAACACTAACGCAATATTTATTTAATATATATAAAAATAAAATAAATGAATTTTAAAATATTAAAATAATATAAATTTAATGAATTATTGTGTATCTATATTTTTAGATTAATATAACCTATTAGTTATGTGTGAAATATTTATATTGTAATTCCATTGCGACCATTTTTTTCAAAGTCAAATTAAATGAATAGTTCCCCAATGAAATTATTGATATTATTAATATATAACATTTTATTAAAAGGATTAAAATTCCAATAAATATTATATTTAGTGAATTTGTTATCATATGTTTTAAATTTTTAACCATCGTCCATTTATTTTCTAATTTTCTTTTTATGGTTAATGTATTAACCCATAAAGACTAGAAACATTGTTATCATGGTAATTATAAAAAAGGGTTAATGTGGGTTAAAAAAAGAGACAAGGTATAAAAATAATACATATATATATATAAAATTTATTGGATGATAATAATTTGATACATCCTCATACTATATTCAAATTAAATTTTCTTTTACCTTTTTTATTTAAATTGTTTTGTTATTAATTTAATATTTTTAGAAATCCAAAATTTCCCCTCTGCTAAATTATAAAAGTGAACCTCCTCTATTATTTTATTCACTCATTAAAAGACTTTGGGTTCAATAAATACCAGAGAAAATCAATTCTTTACATCTATTATCATTTATTAGAGGAATTTTTTTGATTAGTAAACCCTCACATGAAGGAATTTGGTGTAAACCTGAAGAAGTTGTTTGAAAGAAGAGGTATCATTCTTAACTGGTCAGTTTTGTTTTGTTTCATCTTCAACCTCCTTAAAATCATATTAAAAATGAATATATAATAAAACATTATATCACATATATGGATATGTTATTATGTTAATGAAATAACCTTTATCCATCTCCTCTTCCATCAAATGGGAAGCAAAACCATTATTTGTGTGTATGCTGGACTACCATCTCATGAATCGATGCAATTTGTTTTCCATCACTGCCTCTCATGATTTTTTTTATTATAATATATTTGATATTATTGAAATATATATCATTTTCCTAAATTAATATATCATATATTAACTTACCATTACATTCATTGAAAGATTATAATGTTGTTACTGTTTATGTGTGGAATACCAACTCCATAAAGCGATGTTCTTCATTTTTCATTTCCCAATAACATGGAGGGTACATATAAGTGTATTTTATGAAATAAAATGATATTAATGATATAATTATTATTATTTATATATGAAATAATACTTACATTAATTCAATATTGGTTATTGAAAAATGGAAATTTTACTCCTGCGTACACACGCCTTATCATCTCCATGATTGTAACATAGTTCATTTTTCATAACCATCCATACTTATCTGTTTTAAAATTATAATTGATATATAGAAAAGATAACTATGTCATGATTTAAATTTTGGATATTAAAGAATAATTCCCTCTTTTTCCATAGTCATCCAACCAAAATCATTTTTTATATATGAACCAAATATCAAGAAAATGAAAGACATTAACTTAATTGATTAACTAAATAAATATATTATGATAAAAAATAAAATAAAAGGAAAAATAGATTTGAAAATTTTTCTTAAGAAACTAAATAATTAACATATTTTAATTATTCAGGAAGATAATTAATTTATGTGTGATTCTTACTTGAGGAAATGGATTTAAACTCAATTTCCATTTTATTGAGACATATTTGATATAATGCACTTATTTACTTGTATGTAGTTTTTATATTGTATATTTAATATATATAAAATAAATAACTATTTATTCCAGATTACTAATGTTTCAATTAAATTTTATTCTTTCAAGGGTTTACGATTTAAAAGTTACCAAATAGGTAAGTATTTATTTATCAATCTCAGTTTTATGGGGTTGCATTAATTTTTATAGAAGGAATCTTATAATCCATCATTAAAATCCATCTATTTTCTTATAATATAGATATATAAGTAGTTTCCATATTTTATTCTAACTTTTACACTCTTTTACACATAAATCATGTGAGGAACCTTTTAAAATAAAAACTGATTTAATTTTTCTTTTAATCAGTTATATTTTTCTTCCATGTCCATATTTTTCAAAATAGTTATACAAAATTATTTTTTACTACTCAATTGATTTTTAAGTAAATTTTATGCAATCAATAACTTTTTAAAATGTTTTAAATGAATCATTACAATGTTTTTTAAAATGTTTATTTTCAATTCTAATTATAAAAGGTCAAAAAGAATTTTTTAATGTATACGGTGTTCATGAACATCCCCATCATTATACCCATTTTATGATATTTTGATTCTTCTTCATGTTTTCAATTTTTTTAAAAATAAAAAAAGTTATTGAAATAATATTTTAATATTTAACATCCATTTTATTTTTTTCAATGACATGATTTTAGTAAATGACCTATATTTCTAAGGAATCTATGGTTATATCCTAAATCTTATTAATTTTTTTAATTAACTTTCTCTTAAAACATCCACTTTATAGGGAAAATTCAACATTAACATTCTATTAAATATACATATTCCCTATATCAAATATATTATTATTTCATAAACCATATACCATTTTTATTTATGGTGTTTTACTATGAAATTTATTTTATTGAATAGGAGAAATCAAGATAAACATTTATTTCTTACTAAATATATATATTTATTTATAAGGAATATTGTTTATGAATTAAATTTATCCTTCAATATATGAGGAATAAATTGGTCATAAATGGATGGGTGGGACCCAGTTATAGATAGCCCCTAGATGCATTGACAGGTACCATCCAACAAATTAGTTATACACATTAAATGAATTTTCATATATATTGACCATTAAATTAAACAACATTGGCACAAAGTTTGGTGGTAAATATTTCATTATTTCTCGGATCATGACTTCCAATATTAGGAATTATCTTCATTGAAAATTCAGTTATTATTATCTAGGAGATTATTTGATTTGATATTATTAATGGATGCATTTTGAGCTCATGTTATGGATTAAATTTCAATTTTTTAGTTATTTATTTTTCCATATTGATTATACCTTATTTATTCATGACTCTTAATGATAATATGATCTCACCCTTTATTTTTTCTCTTTTCCCCATGATACTAAGAATGATATTATGAATCATATCAAGTATGTAATAGATTTTTTATACAATGTATTTTATATTTCTAAATGTAATATGGGAATCATGTATGTATTTGGTTCTTCAAGACTAATAAAGTGATCAATCCTTTAGGATGATATCATTTGTATCTTATACCAATGTTATAAAGAAACCACATACTCTTGTCAACTGAATTTCGGTTCATTATAGTTGGGATTAGAGGATGTTTAATAGAAAATGTGAGAACTATATTTAAGAAAATATAGATTAGGGAACATAACCCTACTATATTATTTTATTATATTTCTATTATTATGATAATATCATAAATATTTTGATAAGGTATAGATTATATTTTTTTTCCAAGGAATACATCCATTTATGGATATTAAAATTGAATTTGGTTTTGACTTAGATTAATCTAGGGTAAATTAACTAAAAAAGAGTTAGTCGAGTATATCATGGCCACCATTATGGTGCATGGGGACTGGCCCTTGCTGCACACCTAGTTTGGAACTCTAGGTGGATATTCTTGTGTTAATTCACATTTTAACTCTGAAACATTATGATAAATCATAGATTAAAACCTATATAAACCTAATACAATCCATAGTTTTATAGGTAAAAATCATGGGATGATAAGTCTAAGGATGATCATACATTTAATGTAAAATATACCCCTTTTGAGAATTTGCGTGATAGAAATGTATATTGATTAATAATATTTTGGGATACATTTTTTGGGATACATTTTTTGGGAATGCCACCCTTTGGTTTAGTATAAGTTTTATTTAAATTTTTATATAAGGAATAATGTTTTTTATTTCATAGATATAAGATTAAATTTATTGATAATATTGATAGTCTATATAATATTTACTGATGATGTAATTATGGGTTATTAAAATTAGGGAACATCTGTCTTATTGTATTAATAACCATGGGATTGGAAAGTGATTTCATGATTAATTTAATTTTTGAGTATGTTCATGATAATTTTAGGAATGTTATAAGAATTCTATTAAATTTGTTTTATAAAAAGGAAAAACCATGTGATGGGAGACAACATATAATATCTGGCAAGGTAATGGTGCTTGAACTCACAATTGAAGGGAAACAATGGTTCATCACCTACCACCGTCCTATGTGACGGCTGGTTAGTTTGATATTGTTATTACATAAACAGTTTGAAGGATAAATATTATTTTTATTTTTGGAAACATATTATAGGATCAATTATCTTTTATTTTTATCTGATCAATGATATTTTGGGATATTTTTTAATTTGATGATTTATAGATTACATTTAGTTTTATTTTAAATGATTATTTAGGAAGAATGCTATTACAATTTTCAAGGTGTAAGATGAAGGGTATGAGATAACATTTGAGGGTAAAACAATCCTTAAATTTGAGGTTATTGGGGTTATTTTGGATATAAGTATATTTATTTAAGGAATGATATATGTTAAACCATTGGTTTGATTGTTTAATTTTAGATATTAATGTATTATTTCTTCATAAGATGGATTATTCAATTTGTGAATTATCGTACTTTATACTAACCATTTTGGTTTTAGATAACATTTAAAGACCGGAGGAATAGAATGTTATACTTTATTGAACAAATATGACCCATTAGAATTTTATTTTAGTCATTTAAGAAAAAACATCTTCAATATTCATTATTTGTTGAAAAATAATAGATTTTTGGTCAAAATTTATTAAATGATGAAATTCTACTTTTTATGTAAGTCTATTTTTGTATGTTCTTAGTCTTGATGGTAAAGTAGTTACTAAACATTAAGAAAAGTATTATGAACCAAAACCCTACTAACTTCATTTTTTTATGAATCTATGGTTCTTTTCAGACATTATGGGTTTAAAGTTGTATAGTCGTTAAATGTATACTTACCATGTTCTCTATCATTCGTTATTAGTCTTTGGGCATTTTTTCTTTTTAGTTTCCTTATTTTCACATACCACTAATATTATCATATTGGGAAACCAAGTTTTTTTTATTTATAACCTTCATATTTCCATTTACATCTTTGTAATAGGATGTTTAATTAACCCTTTTTATGATATGGGCATTCAATAATGTTTTTTTAAAATTTAATACCCTTGATTACCGAGATCAAGTTCAAATTATAATGTAATAATTTATTTAATGGGTTATAATGCACACGACCATGATTTTATAATATATTTCCCTTGAAATCAATTTTATTTCCTAGATATCTATTGTTAGATATGACACTAGGTTTAAACAAACCGTGATACACTATTAAAATATTATTCTTTAATTGCGGCTATTATAACATAACTGTTAAAATTGGTGAAATGAATAGAAAACAAATATTATAAAAAATATATCTAAAGGTTTTATACAATATAAATGTATTTATTTTTTAAAATAAATAAGTACTCAATTTTCATTAATATTATTTTATTCTTCAAAAATACATTTTCTTTAAAAATGATTTTTATTTATTTTTTGTGCACGGATAATGAAATTAATTAATTATAATATCAATAATGTTATTTTATAAAAATAATTTCATTTTTTAAATGATAATATCAAAATTATGTTTGTATGAAATTTTCATATTTTTCTAAAAAGATTCTGTTTTTAGTGAATAGTGAAAAATATTGATTTTTGTAAAACAAATGTCATTTATTTTCATTAAATCATGTAATTTATAGTATGATTATATTTTTTATTTTATATTAAAGTTTAATATTATATATTTTATTTATAATAATCCTATTAATTTAATTTTAATCCCCAATTTTCATGATTTTAGTATAAATACATTTCTATGCTTAAAAACATATTTTATCTGGAAATTTTTTTAAGTGTTGAATGCCTTTGCATTTTAATTATTTAAAATAACCCCTATTGAGGAATGATTTAAAATAAATATAAATTATATATATATATATGAATTTAAATTCATATAAAGAATATTAATAGCCATATATTTAATGTAAAATCATCTTTTCCTTGAAAATGCATTTCCTGAAAAACTGTGTTTTCATCACGCTTTGTGAGTTTATATTAAATTAAATTATGTCAATTTTTAAAACTGAATAATGAAAAATGGATTCCATATTTGGAATCCGGAAGTGCATATTGAGTTAATATAGATCTTTTAGTTTTAGTCATTATTAATAGTAACAATAGGAAATAATGATCTCGATAATAAGGGTAAATTGTGTTATTAGGGTTAAAAATATTAATATAAGGGATAAAAAATGGCCATAAAATTTTATTTTATCATATTTTATGAGTTGATTTCAAAAAATTAATCCAAATATTTAATATATGGATACTTGGTGCCATATTTCTTTGTTTTTTACCTTTATAATATTTAATTAAAAGATTAAGACAAATATGTCACATTCGTGATTTTAATAATAATAATATTTCGTGACAGGGATAAAAAACAACTTCTATTTGGATATAAAAATTAATTTTAATGTTAAATCATTTTTTTCATTCTATTTTTTATAATTTTAGGTAATTTAATAATTTCCCTAAATTCTTATGCAACACTGACATAAAAATTCTTCAATTAATAGAAGAATAAAATAAAATATTTAGTTGACATTAACAGAAATAAAAATTGAATGAATTATAATGTACAAAAATTTTATAGATAAATTTAACACTTTAGTGTTGTATTAAATTTTTATTTTATAATTTCATTTCTGGAATGTTGTTTTCAATGTCAAATTAATTGAATAGTTTCAAAATTGAAATAATGATATTTTATAATAAATAGTTTTTTAATAAATGGATTCAAATTACTAAAAGACTATATTTTTACAATTAATTGTGATATGGTTTAAAGTATCATACATGGTCCACTTATTTTTCAATTTTCATTTAATAAAAACTTTCTTGATTTCAAAAGAGTAAGAAATTTATTATCACAATAATTTTCAGAAAGGGTTAACATAGGTTAAAAAAATAGATAAGGGGATACACCTAATATAAACTTCTCAAAAAAATTATATAATGTGATTTAAACCCATAATCCTCAAATTTTAGAATTTTATTAGTTTGGATCATTGTATCCATAAAATTTTATTCATACTAATTTAATATTTTATGATATTCTGAAAGTTCCCCTCCCCTCACTTATAAAAGGGTACCTAGTATCCTCTTTTCATCCAAATTTAAAAAAACTTGGTCAAGTAAATATCAAACTAAATCAATCACTTACATCCACTTAAATTTTATAGAGTCTTTTTTATTATAAAACACTCTTATGAATACTTTGGATGTAGACATAAATAGTTTATCTGAAGAAGAGGTATTGTAATTAACTAAGGATTTTGATTTTATTTCTTCTTGCACATCATTCATATCATAGTAAACCATGTTGATATAAAAAATCAGTACATACCATATGATGCGAAATTTATATGTTAATTTTATAATCTAAATCCATCTCCACATCCATAAAATGGGAAGAAACTATCGTTCATGTGTTCGTCGAACTACCACCTCGTAAACTAGTGTGATTTTTTCCATCATCATCTCTCAAGGTAATTTATAAAGACGGATTTAAAAAACATATATGATATTAATAAAATATTTATCATTATGGAAAATTAATATGTAATATATTTTCTTACATATCCAGTTATTTAAATATGGTAACATCATTTTTTCATACTTGCGGATTACTACCTCCGTGAATCGATATGATTCATTTTTCATTACCTAAACACATGGATGGTATATATACATGTAATTAAAAAAATAATTTGATATATATTATATAATTACCATTCTAAAATGATAAAATAATACATAAAAACTTTTCATATTTATCATAGAAAAATGAAAACATTACTCAATCATATGTATGACTTATCATATACATGATTGTAACAAAATTCATTTTTCATAACCATCATTCATTATTTGATGTGAAAGTATAATTAATTATAAAAAATTATAATTTTTTTTGATTATTATAAAATACATGATGGGAAAATGACCACTTTTACCATATTAAACCAACCTAATTCTATTGGACCTATGAACCGAATATTGTCAAAATGTATCATATGAACTTAATTGAATAAATAAATAAACATAACATGGTAATAAATAAAATAAGAAGTTTATTTTTTCCTAATAAAGAAAATAATTTACACAATTTTATTATTCTATAAGATAAATAATCTGCATGATGATTCGGAATTGAGGTAATAGATTTAATATCAATTTTCATTCCATTGAGACATATTTGATATTATGCACCTATTTAATTTTATGTGGTGTATAAATTTCCCATTTTAAATATTTCTAATGAATATCTACTAATTAATTATTATTAATGTTTCAGTTCTTTTTTATTCTTATAATGGGTTTCAATTTAAAAGGTAACAAAGATGTAAAGATTTATTTTAGACTCTCATTTTTTGGGATTGCCTTAACTTTTATTGAAGGAATCTTATAATAAGTCCTTTATAAAATGGATACATTTTCTTAACCACTAGATATTTAAGTATTTTCCATTTTTTACTTTCAATTTTTTTTATTTTTCACTAAAATCAAGAAAATAAATTTTAAAAATAAAATCCAATTTTACTTCTCTTTTAATCGGATATATTTTTCCTCCATGTCCATATTTTTCAAAATTGTTTTACAAAAGTCCTTTTTATTACTAAAATTATTTATTAAGTAAATTTTAAGTTATAACATACTTTATAATTAGTTTGAAATGAAACTTTATAATGTTTTCAAAATGGTAATTTTTTTACTTTCTCTATATAAAGTTAAAATAGATGTTTTTAACATATATGACTTTATTGTAATTCCCCTATACAGTAACCATTTTTGGATATTTAGATTCTTATATAAAATTTAAATTAATTTAAAAAGAAAAATAATTAACTAAATATTATTTTAAAATTTCACTTCCATTTTATTTATTTTTATATATTTTAATATTTTATTACAAAACATATATTTTCGATGAAACGATGATCATCTCTTATCCTCTATTAATTTTATGGTTATCAAATTCCCATTAATCATTCACTTTATTATGATCATTGGACATTAAATTTATCATAAATGTCCATATGAATTAAATTTTGGATATTATAATTTCCTAAAATGTATACCATTTTTATATATAGTGTTTTACTAGTAAATTTATATGATTAATAGGGGAAAATATTGTAAAATCCATATTATTTACTCTATATAGATATTTATTGATAAACAATATTGTTTTTGAATTAAATTGATAATTTACTATATTATGAATGCATTGGAAATGATATTATATGTGGATCCTAGTTATTGATATCCCCTCAATGTATTGATTGGTTTCATGTAGAAAATCAGTTAGAAAAATTAAATAATGTTTTGGTATATACCTACCTATTGATTAAACTGTCACAGTAAAAATCATGATGATAATGAAATCGTAATGTCTAAGATCATGAAGTACAACATTAATAATTTTATTCATTAAACATTCATTTATTATTATCCATGATATCATTTAATCTGATATCATCTATGTATGCATTTTATGCTCATGTTATTGATTAGATTACATGTATTTTAAGTTATTTTTCTATCCATATTGATTGTTTTTTATTCATTCATGATAGATTCTGTTATACGTAACTCTTACTAAGTATCTGAGAACACCCTTAAATTTTTTTCTTTTCCCGTGGATATGAATAAGAATATAATAAATAATATCATAGATATAAGAGTGTTTATATTATATTTATTTTATATTTCCCAAAGTAATATGGGAATATTTTATGTATCTTCTTCTTCAAGACAACTAAAATGATCGGTATTTTAGGCTGAGAAACGTTTTATATTATAAAAATATAATAAAGTAATCACCGGCTCTGTGAAACTAGATTTGAGGTCAATAAAATAATTTTTAAGGAGGCTTAAGAACAATTATATTATTGATAAACCTTCCCCTTACATCATTTTAAATTGGAGATATCTTTAATAAATGTGTTTTCAAGAGATATAAATTACTGGGAAATAGTTTAGGGAGTCAACGATTACCCCATACCTCCATATATTTTATAAAACAAATTTTTAATTAATATTTTATTGATAATAAGTGATGTAATTTTTGGTAAATGTGTCCAATTGTAAAATATTTGGGATTAGATCATTCATTTGAAAATTTGATGAAAATTCTATTTTTACCCTTTAAAGTGTACTATAGTAATTCAAACATTAATATTTTTATATGAATTATGTGAACTTAAAATTTTGTAAATGTGTTCATGAATTAATGATCTGAAACTTTCTTTCAGGAAAGGGCAGTTAAATCATGCATTGGATTGGTTTAAAAGGTCCATGAATTCAAAGATGGGATGGACTCGCCATATTGGACATCAGTAATATATTTGGGCTATAAATTATTCATTTATGCTTGGATTGGTCACAAATTTTGAGAAAATATTGAGGACCCATTTTCTCCTAAATATTAATTCAGGAAGAATAGATGGTTCACACGTTTAGTGGTCAAACATGTGCTGGAATTTGGAATAATTTGTTTGGAAAAATTTCTCCATTCACACTTGAAACCTATTAAATCCTAGCCTCCCCTCTACAATATAAATTTCTGTTTTATTATTTGGGGGGGTTGGAAAGTGAATTTTGAGATTTAAGGTAGAGTATAATTTGTTTCACTCCATTTATTCTGGAATTTCAAAAGGTAGATCTCATGAAGCTAGGATTCCTTTATCGAAGCCTTCTTCTTCTTCTTCACTTGTTAATGCTTTTGGTATAGCAGTAAAACTATTAGTTTCTCTTCCATAACTTCTGGTATTTAAAATTTTCTTTTACTCTTAATATTACTTTTTAGTCTGGAAATCAAGAGTAGAAATTTGATTAGGTTATACCCCTTCCATGACCTTTTCAAATGCAAAACGTCTCTACGATGACTACATCACCTATAGAAGAGTAATTATTTTTTGTAATCTATCCAGACCATAACTTCTTTTTTCATTTATTTTTAATAAATTCGATACTATAATTAAAATATTATTATGTATGAATTGTGTTTTTAAATTGAAAGAAACTAATAAATAAATTAAACAATTAACACAAAACTCGTAAGGTCGAGTGATGTGTGAATTGTGGGAGAAAAATATTAATCGGTGAAACAAAAGAAGACGAGATATATTTATCGAGTAAAAATACAATCCCTAAACATAAATCATATTCATTTTATAGAATATATATGCACCCAAATTTACCATTAACCATAAGCTATACTTATAATGTCAATCAAATCAGGGTGTTGCGATTGCATGTTCTGAGGCTTTCTGAGGGATTAATTCACTTCATCTTTGTGGTAATGTTATTTCTCATAGGGTTTATGGATTAACAAATTTGGGGAACATAATTACATGGATGTTAATTTAAATGATAATTATGAATAATTAAATGAAGAGGTAGAGTTATATCAATTACTCCTTTTAAAAAAAAATTCTATAAAAGTATCTTCTTGTTGTGTCTTATTAATCAAATTTCATTTTAAAAAAAATTCAGTCTTCTTACAACGTACTTATTATAGTCAAAATTTTGATAAAAAACTCCATCCTTTTAACTAGTGTTATTATTCCCTTTTATTTTACATTCAAAATACAATTAATATGTTTTTAAATTTACTTCCTCCTTTGAGAGACATCCTGAGTCAGCCATTTAGCTACACCTAAGTACCCAAAAATCACACTTCATTTGAGAGATACCATGATAGAACCATTCAAATTGGCACCATTTTGGGGGATCCAGGTCATTTTTTCAACTAATGAGAAGTATTTATTTTATTTTTCATTTTATTCTCTTATTCTCTTCTTTCTTCCTTCATTACCAAATATATATATTTTTTCTTTCTTATTCTTATTTTTTAGACCATCAACTCAAAATTTTCATTTTTATTTTATTATGGTCCACCTTCTATAATTTCATTTTTATTTGATTTATGAAATGAACTAATCCCAAAGTTATCTTAGAGATTGACCCTCGGATTGATTGCAACCTTAGGTCTTGAATCCAACATTCTCAGTCTACTAGATGTTTCAATATTCAACCAGTTGGAAAATTCCTCAATTTTGGTAACATTGAAATTGGAAGAAATTCCAAATAAAATATAAAACATGAACAAATGGATGAAAACAATAATAATGAACTTAACAAAACCATTCAAGAATTGGATGTACCAGATATTAACTATCAATTGAATTGTATTAAAAACCCAAACCTCGAATAAGACTTTGAATTGAAATATGGATTAATTCACCCTCTTCCAAATTTTCATAGATTATCTAATAAGGATCCAAAAAACATTTAAAAGAATTTAATGTGGTTTCTTCAACACTTAAACTAAAAAATGTATCTGAATATTAAATCAGACCTAAATCATTCCCATTTGTATCTGTTAGAGCTGCAAAAGACTGGATGTATCATTTATAACCTAAAGACGTAACATGTTGGAATTATTTGAAACCTATTTTATTGTAGAGATTTTTTCCCAGAATCAAGGAACACTTCCACTTGTAAAGAGATATCAGGGATCAAGAAATCAAAAGGGGGGTCAATGTATGTGTACCATGAGCGATTCAAGAAGTTTTACACAAGTTGTCTCTATCAAAAAATTAGCAAGAAACTTCACATACAATACTTATATGAAGGCCTCACAACTTTGGAGAGGATCATGGTGGATTCCACAGTTGGAGAAGTATTGGTGGAAAAACACCAATAGTCGCACGTGAATTGATCGACAACCTGACACAAAACTCCCAATAATTTGGCGATCAAGGTACACCACATGTTAGAGGAGTACATCTGATAAGTCTTTATTCTCGTGAAAATAATTTGATTGATAATAAGTTGAAATAATTGAACACTATGGTGATGTAGGTTACTTTGAATCAAAATACATCCCAACCCAATTCTATGTGGCCATGTGGCATTTTCATTGAAACATACCACCTAACTGATTGTTCCCTCAATACAAGAGTTAGTGGATTGTGAAATAGTATTCCCTACAAGACCATATCAGTGGAAACAATAGCCACAAATCCCTAGAATAAGTATGAACCTTTTCTAGAACATACAAACATGGGTGGAAGGATCAATTAGACATGAGTTATGGCTCTGGATCACAACAAAGGACCCCTTTTCAACAAAATTTCTAGAAGCATTCGCCTTACCAACAGGTTTTCCAACAACCTCCAGGATGATTTGAAGCTCAAGCATCAACAAGCCAATAACATGGTTTTTATCAACCAAAGGTAGATTCTAACCCTGATGATATTTTGAAACAAAGTTTTCTTAATCAACAAAATGAGTTGAAGATTCAAGGTTCTATTTTGAGGGAGTTGAAGACAAAAATGATCCAGATTGCTATTTCCCTCCATGAACTGGTAAATAAGAACTTAGGAAAAATTTCTTCCCAACCTACTCTAAATACTAAGGGTAATGTTAGTCCCATTACATATAGAAGTGGGAAGAAAAAACTGAGACATATTCACCTATCATTCTAGTAGGATTCACCTTAATTCGATAGAATCCCCATTCCATACCAATAGATGAGAAACCCATGGAGAAAAATAAAGGTAAGGAAAAGATTGATTATGTTCCTCCAAAACATGTTCATTTTCTAAGTATAGTTGTAAAAAAATGAATATGGATAAATAGGTGATAAAAAAAGGGGCTTTAGAAACATGAAGCATGTGGATATAAAGACCCCCTTTATTGAATTCATTAATAAAATACAAAGGTATGTCAAATTAATAAAAGAACTTTTTATCAATACAGAGGGTTCAAGGGAAATGAAAGGATAAATCTTAGAAAGAATTTTTCTGCACTCATTATACCAACTATAGAAATTCCAACAATGTGGAAGGATCTTTGGAAATTCACCATCCCATGCACCATAGGGGAGTTACACTATTATGATGCTCTTGGTGATTTTAGAAGATTCCATAAATGTAATGAATCACTCTATAATCTCTTATTTATAGGTTAGTGAGTTGAATCTAACTCGAGTATTGGTGAAGTTGGTGAGTAGAGATACAACATACCCATCGAGAGTCCTTGAGGATGTATTTTTTTGGGTAAGGGACATGATCTTTACAACACATTTCTATATGCTTAACATGGATGACAATTAGGTTAGTTATCATGATCCCATTATCTTAGGTAGAACCTTCCTCAAAACTATAAAAACTATCATAAATGTTTATGAGGGTACAATTTCCATGGATTTTTTAGATGAAGTATTGATATTTAATTTTATGGAATCCATAAAGTAAACCTCAAAAGAAAATAAAACCTTTTTATCTCCCATTTGAACCACCAAATAAAAACCCCATGAAATTTGATTATCCTATGATTATGGAGATTATGAGAATTGGTTCTTGTTTGATGTCATATAGAACTTCCACACTTGTTTCTAATGAAAAAAAACATATCTTAGATTTGATTTTGAATTGTATTCATATTATAATTTTTATCATTAGATCGCTGATTATGACATGGCTATTGAGTATGCTAATCGATTTGATGCTTTATTCTTTGATTTTGATGATGTATATTCTGATACTAATGTTCATTGAAAACATATTTCAGTTACATGAATTTATCCTTCCTTATATCACCCATACACTAGAACTCAATCAATTTCACCAAATCTAAAATCCTCGTACTTATTGAGTGGTGAGATATTGCACATTATAATTTCATATAATATCCCTTATGAATATGAAGAATATTTTTTTGAATATTTTTAGAGAGAACATTAGGGAAATCAAGTGGACCTTGGATGACATATCTAGTATTACCCCCTCCATTTTCATTCATAGGATTCTTTTAGAGGATGGGGATAAACTAGTGAGGCATCCACAAAGAAGTCTCAATACAACTCTTCCAGAAGTTTTTAAGATAGAAGATGGAAATTTTCTTAAGATAGGTATAATTTATCCCATTTCAGATTCTTAGGGGGGGAGTCCTATTCAGGTTGTTCCTAAGAAAAGTTGTGTTACTTTTGTTAAAAATGATATAGGATTTAGTTCCAATGAGGTTGAAAAATAGTTGGCATGTGTGTATCGATTATAGGAAACTGAATAAGTCCACTCACAAGGACCATTTCCCCTCCCATTTATTGATAAAATGATTGATAGAATAGCTAGGAAAATACACTATTCTTTCTTGGATGAATTTTCTAGATATTTCCAGGTTTCTATAGCCTCAAAGGATCAGGAGAAGACAATATTCACTTTTCCATTCGGTACATTTTCTTACCGAAAAATGCCATCTGGACTTTTCAATTCACCATGCACCTTCCAGAGATACATGATGAGTATTTATTTGGATTATATTAATACCTTCGTGGAGGTATTTATGGATGATTTTATAATGTATGGGTCATTATTTGATGATTGTATCTCTAGTTTGGGAAAGGTGTTGAATTTTTGTATTGAGAAGAATCTGGTCTTGAAATTTGAAAAGTTTCATTTCATGGAAGAGCA
Organism: Viscum album; assembly: GCA_963277665.1. Lineage (NCBI taxonomy): Eukaryota > Viridiplantae > Streptophyta > Magnoliopsida > Santalales > Viscaceae > Viscum > Viscum album. The sequence goes on from OY728151.1 coordinate 2,001,091,442, forward strand.
TGTGATTGTCTTAGAGAATGTAGTGTTGAAACATGGGATAGAGGGTGATAGATCTAAGGTAGGTATTATTTCATCCTTACCCTATCTTTCATGTGTGCATCATAAAGTTCCCAATCAAGATCCAAGTATCAATGAGAGGGGGAGGGGGTGAATCAGTGATATATTTTTCATTTTATGTTTCCATCGAATTGAAACAACCTTCGCCTCCTATTAAAGATTTTCATTTCTGCTGAACACACACAACCACAAGAACACAAGATTTACAAGGTTCACTACTCAACAAGTGTAGCTACATCCTTGGTATGGTACGGAAATAATCCAGTACCACACAATACACTAGAAAATATTCTTTTATGTGGAATACAATGAGTAGGATATACCCTTTCACTCGTGAAGAACTTGGAAAACAATCTGTAAGGTCGTGTGCACCCTCTTAGCACAAATAGGGAATTACAGTTTTTTTAGTGCTTCTTTTCAATAGAACAGTTGTATTCTCTAAAGTTCAGATCTTCACTTTCCTACCCTGAAGCTAGTAAGAACTTCCATACGTATAATTGAATATGTGCGTAGTCCCCAAATATTTCACACAACCTTTAGGATATCTCGCGCACAATTCCAATGCCTTGCGCATAAAAATTCACTTTTGGCGTGAATTTGTTTTGGCGAAACTCCATCTTTTCGCGCAGCCTTTTCTCTTTTCACACAATTTCTCTTTTTCACGCAACTTTTAATCTTTTCGTGCAACTGTCCTCTTTTCGCGAAAATACCTTTATTTTCGCGCAACTCTCTTAGAGTATTATTTTACGCGCACTAGAGCTCGGGATTTCTTCTAAGTGTAGAGCATTAACAAATGAGAGGGGTTCACCTAATATTTATTGGCATTTTTGGACCCGCTCAAAAAACACTAATCCGCACTTAAAACCTCCTTCATACACGTAAAAACTCTTTCACACAAATTCATATTTCGCACAATGCTCCAATATTTCTCGCACCTCATGCCTTTGCCAATTTTCGCTATTCTGACCTTAAATCATGCCTTGCACGCCAAATTCTAAACCATCTTCAACTGTGATTTTATGCCGCCCCCAGATTGTCCTTCGCTTTTTCATTTCTCTCTTCACTGCTTCCCATAACCATTATTCGGCTTTTATCAGGAATTACACTATCGTGATATATATACTTTGATAGAACATATCTAGCATCGTTAGAATTGCAATGGGAAGTACTGAAACATCCCATCTTCTAGGAGTATCATTCCTTCCAATCAAAACTGTATATTATTGGCATCATCATTTCTCCCCCTTTCCATCATAAGGCTTGCATCACAATTTCTCCTGACTTATTATATTTTTGAAATACATATCAACAAAGAATCATCTAATTTTAATTCCTTTACAAAGTTAATTGATTTATCTTCTTTGACAACAAAATACAACACTCTGTAAATTCTAACTCTTGAAACTTCTTTCTCCATCCAACTTGGTCCCAACACATGATGGTATATCATTCCTAGGGCATGCAAGATTTTATTAGCACTTCATCAAATATTTTAGTGATATTTCTCTTCCGATGTCCCAATTACATCAATATGATTCTGATTTTGTGTTTGATGATTCCTGCAGGACTTCCTTTTATGAGATAAAATAGTGTCTGAACACTCCACTGATCATACATCCCCCATGATGGGACATTACATTTGAGCTGATGTGTGATTCTTCAATATTCACAGTTGGAGTAGTCTTATCGCAATGGGTGGAGGCATGTTCACATGTTATTTCCTATTCTTTGAGGATATTTGATTTGACCAAATCAATCTACACAACCATGTAAAAGGAGTTTCTTTCCTTTATATTTTATTTATATAATTTCTATTAATGTTTATCAAGATATAAAGTTATGGTTTTTTCTAACCATATAGCTCGGTGGCACCTCTTGAAGAAGCCACACACAAATCCAAAACCTATCTGATAGATTCCCCTTCTTCATGAATTCAATATTGAGATAGAGGACACGGAGGGGTTAGAAAACTTGGTGGCGGACCACATGAGTAGTGTTACTCACACATTAGAGGCTGGCACCTTGTACTAGGTACCACTTTGGGACACTTCCCCGATGAGCATATTTATTCCATCTTAGGTACAAATCCATTGTATGTTTATTTAGTTAACTACCATGTAACCTCTAAAATTACTTTAAATTTAATAAAACGTCAAGTATAAAAGTTAAATAGTGAGCCAATATTTTGTGGTTTGGATGATCCATACCTCTTGATAATGTGTATTGATTATGTTACTAGAAGGTGTGTTCCTGATCATGAGTTTGAGTCTATTCTTCGTTGACTCCATTCACATTCATGTAGAGGAAACTTTAGAACCAACAGACATCTAGGAAAGTCTTAGACTCTAGATTATGTTGCCTTATCTTATTCCATGATGCTCATCTATTTTTTAAGTCATTCTCACATTTCCAACATACGGAAAACATTTCTAGAAGATATGAGATGCCTCAAATACCCATATTATTCTATTATATTTTTTATGTTTGAGGAATTGATTTTATGGGTACTTTTCCAAGTTCATTTTGTATTTTTTAAATTTTGGTTACTTTTGATAACATAAGTAAATGAGTGGAGGGAAAGGCCACCAGGAATGATGATTCTCATGTTCTAGTGGACTTTTTCAAGGTTCAAATTTTTTGTAGGTTTGGATTACCAAAATAAATCATCAGTGATTAAGGTACACACATTTTAAATCTAAACTTGGATTCCCTCATTCAAAAGTATGCAGTGACACACAAAAAATCAACACCATACCACCCCCAAAAATTGACCAGGCTAAGGTTTCAAATTGGAAGTTGAGAACCAAATTTGGGAGAAAATCGTGCAGTCAAATAGAAAGGATTGGAGTAAGTGCTTAGATGATGCGCTCTAGGATAATAATATAGAATACATGACCCCCATTGAAATGTCACCATTTATGATTGTTTTTGGGAAATCATATCATCTCCCAGTGGAAGTTGAGAATCAGGCTTATTGGGCTATAAAGAAATGCAACATGGATTTGGACCAAGATGGAATTCAACAGATGCTACAAATTCAAGAGCCTGAGGAGAATCAATTGTCATCATATGAGAATTCGAGGCTCTATAAGGAAAGATAAAAATAAACTCATTACAATATGATCCAATAAATGAATTTTAATGTAGGATAGAACATTCTACTATACAGTTCACGACTAAAGCTGATGCCTGGTATGTTTCATTCCAAATGGTTTTGTCCTTATGTTTTGTCTAATGTATTTTCTTATGATGTACTGGTTATCACACAATATGACACAAGATAGAGCATTATATTTAATGGTCAATGTTTGAAAAAAAATACATTGAGGGACTTCTTACCGATGAAGTTGATTTCAACATACTACATGACCCCATACTCACTAGAGAATATTAGGATCTTCTTAACCCATTCACTTTTATATTATTTTTATTATTTAAACTTATAAATTTTATGTGAACATATAATCTCATCATTTCACAGTGAGGACAATGGAATATTCTAAGTGTAGGGGAGGGGAAAAAATTTTAGGGTAGATATTTAGGTTTTTTATTTGTGTGTTTTTGAGTATTTTCTGTTAAGTTTTATGTCAAATTTTCAAAAAAAAAAACAAAACAAAAAACAAAAAAAAAGTATCATCTAACATGATTATCTAGATATGGAATATATGAAAAATGTATGTTTTCAAAATTCATTGGTTCCATGATAATAATGAAAAATATTTCAGCATCAATGGTTGATTTTTTATAAAAATTGAATTCATCAATGATATGATTGGTTGTGTCATTATAAAACCTTTTATATTTTGAAATCATTGTTGGAGATATCTGTTCATGGTAAATTGTGTCATTAATTTCTCCACACAACTTTTCACTCAACTATAACTTGTGAAATTTTTCCTAATCAGTTGAAGGTATAGTCAGGTTAGGTAAAAAAATTATTTGGATGATCCATACATTAGTTTCTCTTTTGATCGGTTTCATTATTGTTCCTAATTGACCTATGCACATGTACTTGTTATCCAATTTTTTTTACACCCTCAAAAACAAAAACAATAAAAATATCAAACAAGAAAACAAAAAAACATGGGTTGTGTCTTGGGAGGGAAAACCACTCTTCCTAGACTTATGATCTTATTATAACTATTATAGTTAGTGTTATGAGGAGATAAATTAAGGGTTGAGAGATGAGTGTGGGATTTTTTCCAAGTACAACAAAAAAAATAATAAATGAGGGGTGTGATGAAATGTAGATCACATGGGGATATATAGGTTGTGAGCTTAAGGATTGAATTTTAAGAATTATTAAGTGAGTGGTTCCTGAAGTCAAATTACAAAGGATTGTACAATAGGTTTAGTGAATTAAACCCGATAAGAAGAATTATTTTTACTTTATCTAAATATAATGAATAAATGGTGGAGATATGAGCTTGAAATTATTATCACACATACATGTGGAGAATTAATGGCTTTGTGGACCCATAACTTGTTTCGCTTTGATTAGTGTCATTAATCTTACTTGATTATATTTTGATACAATTTATGAGACAATGTATTTTAAATTTATTAACATTGACTCTTGATTGAATTATTAATTTTCTTAAATTTACATTGTGGATTAAGTAATATGAACATGCATATCTTGTCATAATTTTCTAGATAACATGATATGAGGTTTTTTCAAGGAGTGAAAACGAGTAATTTTGGGGGAGTTGATAAATTTTTTTTTGAATATTTTATTGATAATAAATGATATAATTTACTCACATTGTGGTAAATGTGCTCATTTTTACAATATTTGGGATTAGATCATTCATTTGAAAATTTGATGAAAATTCCAATTTTACCCTTTAAAGTACATTATAGTGATTTAGATATAAGTGTTTTTAAATTCATTATGTAAACATAAAACTTTATAAAAGTTTTTTTAAATAATGGGATACAACTTTTATTTAGGACATGGAAGCTAAATCATGAATTTAATTGGTGTAAAAGGTCAAAGAATTCAAAGATGGGATGGACTCGCCACATTGGGAATTAGTTCTATATTTGGGCCATTACTTCTGAATACATTATTTTATTAGGTCCAAATTTAGTGAGAATACAGAATAACCATTTTCAAACAAATAATAGTTTTGTAAGAATATATTTTCACGAATTTGTTGACCAAATTGGTAGTTCAAGTTGGCATAATATATTTGGACAAATTTCTACTTTCACACTTGAAACCTCTTAAAACCTAGCCTCCCATACACTATATAAAATTGTGTTTTTCTCATTTCTATGGATTTGGATATTCATTTTGAGATTTAATGAAGAGGATAATTCTTTTAACTCAATTTATCCTAGAACTTCAAGAGTGAGAGCTCTTGAATCTAAGATCCCTTCATTAAAGCCTTCTTCTTCTTCACTTGTTAAGGTTTTTGTTCTATAAATAAAAATCTCAGGTTATCTTCCATTTATTATTTTATTTTCTATTTTATTCTTATAATAATCTTCATATTTGGTTTTGAAATAAATATTAGCAATGTGATTGGGTTATACCATTTCCATGACCTTTTCAAATGCAAAACGTTTCTACAATGACTACACCGCCCATGTAAGAGTAGTTATTTTTTGTAATTGATCTTATTATTACTTTCTTCATTAATTTATTTTGAATAAATGGGAAACTTTAATTCACATATTATTATATATTAATTTTGTTTTTAAATTAAAAGAAACTAATATAGAAATTGAAAAATTTACACAAAACTCATAAGGTCGAGTGATGTATGAATTCTGAGAGATCAATCTTAATAGGTGAAACAATAGATAATTGGATAAATTTGTAGATTTAAAATATAATCCAAAAAAAAATCATCCTCATTTTCCAGAATAGATTTTTTCTAAATTGACCCCTTACCATAAGACACACATAAAATATCAATCAAACAATTGTGTTGTGATTGCATGTTTCAAAACTAGACTAGGGTTTAATTCACTTCATCTTTGTGGTAAAGTTATTTCTTGTAGTGTTCTTGGATTAAAAAATTAGGGGATGATAACTAAGTGGATGTTAATTTAAATTTTAATGATGAATAATTATATGAATTTGTATAGTTATATTTATTGTTCCTTTTAAAATATTTTCTAAAAAAACATCTCCTTATTGTGTGTTGTTAATCGAATTTCATATCAAAAATAAAAACAAAAAAAATTCCATCTAATTCCAACATACTTATTAAAGTCATATAAATGATAAAAAAACCCATCCTTTAAGTAGTTTTATTCTTCCATTTTATTTTATTTCCAAAATCCGTTTAATATATTGTTAAATTTACTTCCTCCTTTGAGAGATGACCTTGGTCTTCCACTCAGCTACACCTAAGTACCCAAAAATCAAACTTCATTTGAGAGTTACCATGAAAATGCCCTTTAGTATTAAATTTATAATATTATTTAAGAACATGTGTCATTGATATAACAATACACAAAAACTATGTATCCACATATATTGTGGGAAAACATTGTAAATATATCATATGTTTTAGACTCTTTAATATTTATATGTATCATTTATTGTGATTATAAAGATTTATATGAATAAGATTCCTTAATATTAATAGTTAAAGTGATTTAAATAAAAATAGATTCATTAAAAATATTCCTATAATGAATCACCCTCCCACACATATTTTTATTTGTACATTCCCTTGGGGAATCATAACTCGTACGTAATTTTATTTCTTACCTCTGATTGGACATATTGAGTTTGTGGATGGTTTTATCTATGTTGTAGGAAATAATTATTTTAAGATGGTTTTAACTTTCCATGAATGGATAATATAGAGGTTTTGATAGTTAAATACAATATAGGTATTACATCTACTAAAAAATTTATGAAATAGAATAATAAATATTCTCATATGTTGAGATATATCTAATTTTTTAAAAAATAATAAGGATATTAATCACTAAGTGAAGGTAATTAAATAGAATATATGTTTGTTAAATCTATATAAAACTATCCTATATTTGTATTGAGTTAAGACACAGATGTGTATTTTTCTAATAGAAGTTAGAATTTTCATATATGAGTTTATTAAGCTACCATAGGATAATAATAAATGACTGGTGATGGAGACAAGTGAACATGAGAATAAATTTTTTGAAAAGATTTTTTTGTGAAAAAATAATACCAAAGAACTTAAATTAATGCCTTAATATATGTTCCTCACTGAATGAAAATTCTCCCAGAATGACGGAAAATTGTAAAAACCAATTGATGAGGATTCTAGTACATAAAATTTCTTTTATATAAAGATCAATGAAATTGGAGAAACAAAAAATTCTAATATTGATGTTAAGAATACACAATTGAAGATAAAGGGAAAAATAATTTATCAAGATTGATTTTTTTGAGAAATGAGTAAGTATATAAATATCATGAAATGGAGGTTTAAATTATCAAAAGTGAGAGTAAATATGGAAATAAATCAATTGATTATGAGAATAAAAAATTAAATATAAATTTTATTGAGTTAGAAGTGAACTTTTTTAAATTTTATTATGTTTAAGAAAAATATTCACAATTTATTATGAAATTTTTTGATACCATTATGAAATTAAGAGACAGTATTATTTCAAATATACCTCATTTCATTGAAAAAATGGATTTAATTATATGAAAATAAATATACTATAGGCTCAAAGAAAAAAAGGAAGCATTTATTTTAGAAAAATTTATTTGTTTTAAAAATATTTTTATAAAATTTTTAGGTTTCAAAGAAAAGTATAAATAAATATATATGGAGGAAGATAATGAAAACCAACCTTTACCTCAGAGGATGTTGTGAGAAATAGTATAAAAACTAGTTTCAAAAAATAAGATAAAATAAATTGTTGTTTGTAATAAAATCAAAAAGGTGTTGATGATAAAAAATTTATATTTAAAAGGAAAAAATTACTATTTAATTGAAAGTTATGGTTTTGTGATAGTATATGGAATATAAATAACATAATTATTTTTATAATTGTTCAATTTATGGTAAAGAAAGGTCTATAGTAATGGGGAGTAATTCAATTTTCAAGTTAAATTCTCTACAATTGAGGCATAGTGCATAGAAAAATAATTGTTGGATTCTATACATCTATAGTAGATTTTAATTCTTTGTCATGTTATCTTGAAATTGAAATAAGTTTTTTCATTATTATAAAGAATATGGATTTAAAACTACTAAGAATGTTTTTATAAAATTTTTAAGAAAGGAGTCCATAATAAAAAAGAAATAACAAAAGAAAAATAAATATGAGTTAACCTTAGGGTATATATTAAATTATTTCTTGAACAATATATACAAAGGATGTCTAAATCTGACTATTTAATAATGCAAATAATTATATGCTTCTACAATTATATAAAAGTACATATCATGGATTTTTGTACAAATGAAAAAAATGGTTTAGGTACAAGATGTAAATATGATATGAAATGTGAATCAATACAAGAAAAATATAAAAACAATTGGTTTTTAGAATAAATATTTGTTGATATTTATATTTAATAAAAATAATCACAATGTATGTTTTAAAAATGTTGAGCCCCAGGTCTTATTTACCACTAATAGGGGAGGGGTGAATCCATGGGGTTTTTTATAAAATCATTTTCTTTTAAATTCACCCATTTAAACTTATTAAGGTTATCAATCTACTTAATATTATCACTCAATGTCACCTCATGTGAAATAGTAAAATAAGAGGGGGAAACACACTGAATTATGATGTTTATGAAATGAAAGGTATACTAATTTACATATTGGTTTGAAACCAAAAAATGAATTCATCACTATCAAACAAGTGGATATAGTTCCTTTTAGATCCAACTGAATGACTTATACATGGGATCCAACTGAGAGACTCTATTTTCTATGGGCTCTAACCAAAATAATTCATGCTCTGGCTCCAACCGAGAGACTCCTTCGGCTCCTTGATCCAACCAAAAGACTTTACCTTTGAAGGATTGATCTACTATGCGATTATTCTTTGATCATCCTCCATGAGATTGATGGATCACAATTTCTTGTGTACATCCTCTAGAACATTATAAATAATAGTTTTGTGACTCCTTCCAAATTTAGTGTAATTTAGATTCTCCATAATATTTTAATGATTATGCACTCTAGTTTATTATTCTTCAATGTCTCCCAACATCAAACTATTTATTTCTTTGATACAATAATGTATCGATATCTCGAAGGATATTGCAATTTAGTACATATTCTCTTCACTTGCATGCATATATTTATACAAAAAATATTGTGGTGCATGGGGTATCAATAATTACATGATTTAAATACTCCCATTTAAATCATCAATTAAATATGTTAAGAATTAATAACATTTAATTTTATTCTTAAAATAATAATACCTGAATTTGGGTACTATATTCATTTCCAAATTTTAAATACCCCAATGAACAAGGGTATTAATTTCTTATCTCTCTTCTTTGAATATCATAATGTGCTGTTGGGTATTTCTTTCAGGAATTACATCATATAAATAGAGGGATTGCTTTTCAAATACCTGGATGTTTCAGGTATTAACTTCTAATTCTCATGGAAAGTGAATGTCCAAGACTATTTTCATGAAAACATGCATTCTATCTCATTTTAATACCCATGAATGGTTAACATTGTCATTATATTAAAACTCTCTTCATACATGAATTAAATTCAAATACTAGAAGGATACAAGGAAACTTATCTTCATTTATAAAAGTAATCTTCCATGGATCCATATCATGCAAGCATGAGGAATACCAAATGGTATTGGTCCTTTATTATTTATTCTCATAGATCACCCCAACGTGTATCTCATACAAAAATATCCAAAGTGTTCAGGTATCATATTCTTCTTCATGATGATATGAAAGCACCTTAGATTCATACTATTAATTCATGCTATAAATTCTTGAAGACTTGGGTTGTTTATTATTCATATAGAAGAGTCCTCAGGAACTCATAGAATTTAGGTGATCTTCCATCTATTCACACCCATTCCACACCACCAATGTTTCTCTTCAAATAGTGTATTCATTTTTAGAATACCCAGGTAATATTATTTTAATTTATATTTCAATAAATTTTGATACATGAAATGAGGTGATGCATGCATGAACATTTCTAACCAAACCTATGCAATAATCTCAACATTTACATAATTCAGTAAATTGAATTCATTAGTTGACGATCACGGTTGAGGTAAAACTATTGATGCATGGTAGTGCATGGATGTCATGTGCGCGATGTTCTACAGACATGGCTAGATCTTAGGAGATATTCATGGATTTTCTTTTAATGTGGGAAAACCTTCTATTTTATTAGAAGATCATCAAACCTCATTAATTTTGGTAGAAACTATGATGTGTATATATTTTGAATGAGTGTGGAAGAAGAAGCTGATATTATCTTGATCAAATGTTGTACATCAAGCCCAATCATATGGTCATGGTTTTATACTTGTTTTTTAGAGGAGGAACATATCCCAACTCTACACTATTCTACATTGGTTTTGGCATACATTGATTCTAGGGTATATAGAAAACTGCTACCTTTCGATCATTAGAAAGGAGTAATGAGGTTTAATCCCAAACCCCTACTCACATTGACTTGGGCTAGCTGTCCCTACTATCGATCCACTGTGAACAGTGGTGTCGATGCTACTCCATGTGCTCCATGTGGGAACCCTTAAGTACTTATACATGTTCCCAAAACCAATGAAACCCAATGGCTAGCATGGGATGATTCTCTTGGGAGTTGTTGATATTTTTGTCCTATATGATCCCATGGTCAAGCAGGCAATATAAATCTGTTAGGCCAGACCACCTTTTTATGTGAGGCCATGAATAATACTTAGAAAAATTAAAAGTCTAGAATCTAATAATAGTCCATCCTTAAATATATGTCCTGAAAATACATTCGTTTTTTTCATGTAATTTTCTCCACACCATCATCAAATCAATATGCAACATGCCCCACATTAATTAAACATCCTCATGTAAAGATATTGCAGGGAATTCTTCTCTTCATTTTGTAGTAAACTAAGTTTCAATAATGAAACACATCTTGGAACATATGATCACTTCCACAATCATTATAATTACAACAAGGAGAATTTCCCAATAATGGAATATAATTTAATTGAATGAATTTACAATAATTCTCTAGGTATCACCACTTCATCCACCAACACATATTGAATTATTGATAAAAAATAAACCTATGATCAACCATATTCACCTTTATTTTTTTCTATATCAGAACATATCATTCAATTAAATATCTGATGAAAATATTCTCCCCTTATTAGAAATCAAATTAAAAGGATAAGTTGGTGGGGGTTTCTCATCCAACATTTTTCTCAAAAACATCATCTTCACCCTTGTATGATACTTTCTTCATCACTTATAAGAGAGGGATGATATCAAATGGTTCTCTTAGAAAATGGCGTTTAGTTATTCAACTTTAAGTATACATGGGATGAATATATATAAAAAATAAGAGATATATAAGAAAGGTTTTCCATGATATCCATAAATTACCAATCATGTGAAATCATGTTCGAAAATTCTCCATTATCATTAAAGGTATTGCAAATAATCATATTTATCAATGATATATTAAATCCTACACAGACTTTAACAAACACATCAGAATGTTTTGATGAACCAGAAACCCCCCCCCCCGTTATCTCATATTTTCATCATCCAAGAACTATACCATAATAAATACAGTTAAGAAATAGGGATGGGAGTGTGATCAGAATACCATAAAACTTATCTAAGCCCCCCAGTAAAGGGATGAACTCATTAATAATCATGGAAATTGATGTACTCTATGATGAAAATTACATGTACATAATTTCTGTTTATATTAGATCATAAAAAAAATAATAAGGAATAAGGAGTAACCTTATTGTTTCTTTTGAAGAATGATTATTGGTTATAATTTTCCCTCATACTTTCTTTCTTCTTATTTCCAATCTCATTATGGTATGTGATATATTTACTGTTGACATTATTCATGTAATTTACAATTATTTTCTTCCTATGAACTTATTATTTTTGTGGAATATATTTTTCCACCCCTTCACAACTAGAACAACCACTTTCCAATTTTTTGTTTCTTTTCCACCAAGAGAGTTTATGCCAATACTCAGATTTTGGTTCTTGATACACCCTTTTTGTGTCTCATTTTCATGTTCCAAAAGATTAATCCAATTTCTGAGCTTAATTGGACTTTTTATAAGATATGGTTTTCCCTATTAAGTCATAGGATTGGAGTGTCTACACATGGCCTCTTTACCCTTCCATTAATTCCCCCAAATGAAATTACATTCCATAGAACTAAGTTTAGAACCAATAAAACATTTACCAAACAAGTCATACCTTATTTGGTATCCCCTTGACTAAGATGTTGACATTGATGGAGTTATTCCAAAATATTTGTGATTATTCACTTTGACACATCTACTCAACGTGTGACCTAATATTCCACCATAAAAAAACGTTGGTGATTTCTTATTTTATGGGTCTACTGTTCCAATTTTTTTATAGGAAAAAACATTACTTCAAGAATTCAAATCTAGGTTTCTATTTTTATCTCCTCATGTAGATAAATATTTTGGATGGATCTTAATTTTCCCTATATATGTTTTCAACATCTCCTCAATTTCTCTTATTATTGTATCATTCTCTTTCAACTGAATAATCGTTACGTTCATATTTGAAACAACATTCATACTTGACTTTATCATTTCTTAAAGTTTGGTTTTAAGAGATATGATGACACCATTCACATCCTTCTCCATGGCCAGTTTTTTAAATTCAATGGAATTATCTTAAATTATATTACATTGATCCTCCATATTAGTTACCATTTTTGTTATTCTAAAATTTAAGGCCACTTCTTCTATTCTCAGTATTTTATTCTAATGAAATTGTTTTATCATTGAACAATAAACATCATGAATGATTCTATCTTGGCCTTCTTTGAAATTGAATGATTCTTCATTGGAAAAGAAATTTTATATTGTTTATTCTTCATTACTAGAATTACATTTCCTTTTCAAATTCATGTGATATTCTGAAAGAGTAAATTATTTCTCTAAAATACGATTATAATTAGAAATATCACTTGGTTCATATTTTATATTAACTGAATAACACATGTTTTGGAATGGATTTTTCATTGGAAATGTTTTTCCTTCCTTTTTTCACTTTATCCCTTTTCTAATATCTGGAGAGAAGGGTGACAATTTTATTGAAATATTTTTCAAATTACTTCTTCAAAAACTATTGGATCTTCAGGAATGACCTACCCTTAGATACCACTTATAGATCCGCTGATCGAATATACCACCTTGAGGGGAGGAGTGAATCAGTGGTTTCTTTTTATGAATTCATTTTCTTTAAAATTATAAATATCTAACTTATTAAGTATCTCAGTCTACTCAATATTGGCTATCAATCTCACCTTGTGTGAAATAGTAAAATTAGAGAGGTCAACACAGGGAATTTACAAGGTTTAGAAATTAAATGTTTACTCGTTGACATGTTAGTTATAAACCCCAACATGGATTCTTCACTATCAAACAAGTGAATAAGATTTCATTTATCTCCAAATGAAATACTGATTCTCCAGCTCCAACTAAGAGACTATGTTTTCTTTTGGATCCATACAAAATACATCTTTCTCCAGCTCTAATTGAGAGACTCCTTCTACTAATGGATCCAACTAGAAGACTTCACCTTTTAAGGATTGATCCACCATAGGATGATTCTATGATCTTCCTCCTCATTCTTTCTGGATCACAATTGACTATGTACCTCCTCAAGAACTCCATCAATGATGGTTTCAAGACTCCTTTTAGATTTGGTGCAATCAAGATTATCTTCAATCATTGAATGCTCAAGCACCATATTTGCTTCTTATTTTCAGAATCCCAAATTCAAAATCTTTTTTTTCGATAAAAAAATCTACTAGGATATCAAATTTATATTGAAATTTAGTATATATTATCATCTTTTTCACCCAAATATTTATACCAAAATAATGTGGTGCATGTAGTCTCAATAATTCCATGATTTAAATTCTCACATTAAAGTACTCAATTAAATGTGTTAAGAATTAAATAAATTTTATTTTCTTCTTAAAATAATAATTCCTAAATGTGATTATTATATTTATTTCCTCATTGTAAATAACCTAATAAACCAAGTTATTAATTTCTCTTCATTTTTATTTAAATACCCGAATGGGGAATTGGGAATTTTCTTCACGAAATTACCCATATACATGGAGGTAGTGTGTCTAAATACCCAAATGGTTTGAATATTAACTTATCATTCTAATGGAAAAGTTAACACCCACACCTATTTTCATGAAAACATGAAATGTGTCTCATTGGAATACCCATGAATAGGATACCTAATTATTCTATTCAAACCATCTTTATGAATTCATTCAATCCATATAAATAAAGAATATTAGAAAACAAACTTCATTTGGAAAAGTTATCAGTTTATGATCCATATCATGAAGGCAAGAGGAATACTTAAAGGCATTGGGTCTTCCTTATTTTTTCCCACAGTTGACCCCCAATATGTATCTCATACACAAATACCTAAAAGGTTCAGGCATCTTGTTATTCTTCATATAGATATGAAAGAACCCAAATATCATACTACTAATTCATGTTGTAATTATACAAATACTTGGGTTCTTTATTCTTCACGAAACTAAGTCTACAAGAACTTGAAGAATTATGGTGATATTTTTTTATTCACACTTACTACGTTCCACCCCTATTTCTCTTCATACACTATTTTCATTTTAAAAATACACATGGAATCCCATTATAATTTCTATTATATTTTATTTTTGTACAACAAATGATGAGTTGAATACATTACCATGTTCGATTATACCTTTTCAATAATATTGGCACTAACATCTTTCAGGTAGTCAACTTCATTATGAAATCATCATAGTTGAGATAAAAATGTTCATGCATAGAAGTTCATGAAAGTCATGAATGGATTGTTTTTAAGACCCACATGGATCTTAAGATATCATCATGGTTTTATTTTAATGTGGGTGAGGCCTACTATTTTATGGTAAGATCATCACAACTCATTAATGGTGATAAAAACCTTACTGTGTAGATCTCTCAAGAGAGGGGGGAAGAAGAAGTCAGTCTCAGCTTGATTGAATGACGATGATTAGCTCCATTGGATGGTTATGGTTTCATCCATTTTTATTAGTGGAGGAATAATACCCCGCCTCCCCACTATCCCACTTATGTTTTGGAAAACATATATGTTGTGATATATAAATCAACCACTACCTTCATCTTAACAAAAACATGTATAGGGGTATGTTCCAAAACCTCTACTAGCACCACCCCATTTGGGTTCTCCCTGCTATTGTTCTACCCCACACAATGGTATCACTATTGCTCCATGCACTCCATGTGGGTTCCCTATAGGCCTTATATGTGAGGCCACTTCCTCTACAACCCATAGGCTGGCTTGGGGTGGTTCTCTTTGGTGTGGTTGATCTTCATATCTTGCATGATCCCAAGGTTTAACTGGCCTTATAGGACCTTTAGGTTGGCCCACCATTTTATATAAGGCCACAAATAATACTTATCAAAATTTTATGTTATAATCTAATAAAAATCAATCCTTAAAACACCTTTATACAAATAGATTCATTTTTCATGGATTTTTCTTCAAACCATCTTTGAATCATTATGCACATAGATTTCATTAATTCAATATCCTCATGAAAAGATCATACACAGTCTTCTTCCCTTTATATTTTACAAAAAAAAATGTTACCAATGACACAATTCTTAGAACATAATATCACTTCTTCAATCATCATAATTACAAGATGGAGAATTTATCAAGTGTGACATCCAATACCATTGAATGAATCTATAACAACTATCCACGCATCACCACTTCATTGAACAACAGATATTGACATATTTAAAATAAAATCAACCTAGGGTTAAAGAAAATAGAGGTTCAATTAAAGTCTATAAGTAATTCATGCAGAAGATAAAATAAATATAGACACACTTATAAAAATTATATCATCATACATCCATAATAATTATAAATTTTTATAAGGATAAAGAAATTATAAGGGAATATACATTCATTTATAGTTTATGTGAAAAAGAAATTAAACGGAAGAGGAAATATGAAATAAGTAATTAGACCATTCTACCATATGAACCTTTTATCTAGTTACCTAAAAGAGAAATAATGCATGGTTCTCAAAATTTCAGAAAAAATAATGCTTTTTTTAAAACAACCATGAACCTTATTTCCCTCTCAATAGAGTCATGGATAATCTTCCCTTTTTAATTATATACATTTTTATGTAGGTAATTAAAAGCGATGTGTTTTTAGGTTTTGAGTGGATCCTTTACCATTTAACAATATGGTTTTAATAATTAAAAAATATATCTGTGTCTTTTTTTTATGAAATAACGGATTTATAATTTATTGTTTATTATATGATTCATGTCGATTATATCACGTGTTGGTTTTATAGATATAACCTAATAATTTATTTTTAGATTTCATATGAAATGTTCTATAAGGATCCATGATGGTTCCAAAATGTAAATCCTTCATTATTCCTCGTGAAAATAAAATATACATATTATAGGATATTCCTAACACTACCCCATATAATCCAATCATACTATAAATTCTAAACATATAGGGATGTGGGTTTTATAATACTTCCTTGGGTTGTAAATAACTGGTGATTCTCAAGTTCTCAACATTACATCTCTATAATTTCATATTTCAAAATCAACTCTATTTTCATCATATCGTGGGATAAATACCTCATAATTTTATCATTCTTATTGTGGGGGAAATATGAAAATATTATTGATAATTTATTAAATAAAATTAAGCATGAGATTATTTTTTCAGTGTTCAAAAACAAACTTGATGTTAATGAAACAAATTTTAAAAAATTTAATGCTTTCAAAATGAGTTTGATTCAACCTTTTAATGATAAATTGAGCTGTATACATATGATCGTGGTGATATTTAATTTTTAAAATACATAAGAGAATTATATTAATATAATTTAACCAAAATAAGGAAAAATCATTTATTTATTCAATATAAAAATATCCAAAATTATCTACACACTTATTTCCATAAAATTTCATCTTAAGAAATCACTGAATGAAATAGAATCTCACCTCATTGAGAATCAAAATAAATTTTTTTAATCATTTCTAATAAAATGCTTATAGTTATTTTCTTAATGATATTATTAGGTTATTGTTCATAAATAATTATATAACCATATTTAAATATAAAAGTGAAATAATTTTAGTTTTAAAGATAGTTATAAGAGTTATATCAAAATAAGAAATTTTTGATGAATATTGAACATAATAAATTAACAAATATAATGCAATATTTTCTATATGTTATGCCAATTTTGGATTATAATATGATATTATGAGTTTTCATGAAACAACATTAAGTGGGTTATATGATTTGTGAATGAAATGTAGGAATCATTGATGACGATATTGTATGAAACAATTATTTATTATTTGTTAATTTGTAGATGTAGTATTAGGAGGTGATATACACTATAATCTTTGGAAAATTTTATATTAATTAAATAAATTTTAAAAAATATTGAAAACTGAACCCATTATTTTAAAAGAATAAGAGACTGTATTGGAGTGAATTTGTTGGATTAAGGAAATATATAAGAAAGAAAAGATTAAATAATTAATTAATTCATTGAAATATTTATTATTAAACCATTTTAAATTACATATAATTGATAGATTATTAAAAAATTATTAATGGAGTGGAGTGTTGAAAATTAATCAGGTGAAACTTCTTAGGATGATATACTAAAATGATCTATTATAAAAATTTCTATATAGATTACCTATGTAAAATAATAGTAGGGGACTGGTGTGAAATAAAAAACAAGCCTATATAGTGACAAAATAATTATATTTACATTTTTCACTTTGTATCATTCAAATTTTTTAAGGAAAAATTTTAGGATTCTTGAGGAGAAATCATTCTACATATACATCAAGGGTCAAGGATGACATTAAAATTCCATAAACTATATAAATCTATTTCCATTGGTACATATTGTTTTATATTTTATTATACTATAATTTTTCATGTTTTTTAATTATCTTACTTGAGTAGTAATCATAACATAAACAAAATAAGGTCCTCTTTTAAAATAAAATATTTACAATTTCCTATGTGAAGAAAAATCACATACATAACATTATGCCTCTTTCTTTAAATAAAAAGGTTGGTTGTTCCTCTAATTCAAAATATTCAGATGGTTGTTCCATTATCATAAATGTATAAGGTGATAACTCGATAGTTTAAAAAAAATATATTCAAATTAGGTTGTCACTCCTTGAAAAAGTAAATTTTCTAGTCACTACAAGGAAAAGTAAAATAAAGTATATGTCCACATCTCTTTAAGAGTTAGAGAGTATGTGATGAGTTTTTTAGGTATTCACATGAATAAATTTAAATTTCTTGAACTCACTCAGTTTATGTTCTTCAAACACAATCACACCTACAAAACTAATCTAGTTATGCCAAATTTTAATATTTTATTTCCACCATATTTTAGTTTTAATTTTTTAGAAACTATAATTATTTTGAGGCCTGAAACTCACCAACATCTAATTTATTTCAATCATATAACTGTGATATATGGGTTATTATCATAGTTTACCCTTTTAATATCTTTTTTCCTCTATTATTACACTTTATATTTCCTATAATTGGAATCATATAATACTCCTCTTGGGATATAGTATTCTTATTAATAACATTTTTATGGTTATTATTTCATTTGGAGTAAATTTTTTCCCAATTCCATAAAAACAAGAAGGTAAGATGAATTTTTAATTATGGAATGTCTTGGGATAGTTGATATTTAAAATCCACTAATACCACCAAATTTTTGTGATATTGACAATATATAATTCAATTCATGTATGGTGGTATTTCTAAAAAACATTGGTATTGAATATTGGACTATTATGCTAAGAACTTTCTTATTTGCAAAATATTATTTATATAATTTTTTTGGTAATTATGCTTCTAAGTACACTCAAACTTAAATGTAATGAATTTTCATTATTCATTAGTCATTATGAATTTTTATAGTTTTATATCCTCCATTAAAAGTACTTTTGACATTTGAAGGATGAGAAATGTATCTCACCAAGGCACAAAAAAGTTATAAAAAACTAGTCTTGGTATATAAAAGTAACAGTTTTAACAGTTAAAAATTATAAATAAAGAATTTATTAATAATATGTATCTTAGATTCTAAATAATTTCAAACAACATGATTTATCTTATAGAAATATTGAAAAAAAATTATAGATTAATGTATCGTGAGATAATTTCTAAAAAATTGGAATTATATGAATGCGGTAGTTGAATAAAGATAGGATTTTACTCATTAAATATTTTTTTATCTTATAGGATAACTTTTAAATTAAAATATTGATTTGAAAATAATTGATCATGAGGATATTAAAAAAATAAGAGTGTTTTTTAAAAAATTCTTATTAAATCAACTAGTTCTTCTTATAATTATTTAGGATCTGTAAATGATGGTGATGTAAGAAAAGTAATAAAAAGTATTCATATTGATGTTAGGAAAAAGAGATATAACATTAAGGGGACAACATAGTATAATGATAAATTTATTTTCATTTAATATTTTATTAATAAAATTTTTTATTTATTCCACACATTAAGATTTATTTGAATATTTAATGGAATTTTTTAGGTTGAATTTTAAAATTCTAAAAAAATTATGTTTTTTTCTCATTTAATTTCACACGAGTAATTATATCATAACATTTTATTTGTTAATAATTTTGAATTAAAATTTTGTGGATTTATTTCTATCTAATTTTTATAGATTTTTTATTTTTAACATAATATATGAATCCAAATATTTTAGGGAAAATAGAATTTAATGAAGATCAGTGATAGATTCAATTGATTGGGAATTACTTCCTTATTTGAGACATAAAAATTTAATTCAAACATTTTTTAGGTTTTAACATTAGTAAATATTAATGAATTGTTTTTCATAATTTCATGCTACTATAGTGATATTTGGTCTGTATAGAAACTCAATAAAAAATATGGTGCAAGGTGGAGTAAATTTTAGAAGCTAAGTTGTGCATGTTCCCACTATGATATTTAAAACCTTAACTCTCCCCAAATATATTTAATTCTATTCAATATTTTTTTGGATTATTAATGGATTTTACAGGGTTTAGATAATGGGAGTGGAATCCTCTAACTTCTATATTCATTTGGAATACTGATGGATTTTAGAAAGGATATCTTCCAAGAAGGCACTCCACCTCATCTTAAACTTTTTGTTCCATCCATTTTATGCTTGTAATCTCACATTATCTTTAATAAAATTTCATTTTTTTCACATTTTATATTTTTATATTTATTCTTAGATTTATAATATATGATTGGGTATGATATTATTATATACCATTTCCATTCATTTCATATTCAAACCATCTCCACATTCATAATTTCATAAGTGGGAGAATAATTATTTATATGGCCAATCTTAGCTCGTTTATTACTATTTTATATACAATTAATCAATTTAATTAATAAATTTATGGTTAGTGAAATCAAATTTTTATGTTTAAATCACTCAAATGATTCACACTTAGCATGTAAGGTTAGTTTTATTGTTTTTTTGAGAGCATCAGGTTAATTGATAAATCTAATTAACATGGGATCGATTTTTAGGTTTTAAATCTAATTTAAAAAGTCCGAAAAAAACAATTTAAAAGTAGTGGTTCTATCCTAATTTTCCACTGATAAAAAGTTGACTTTAGGGATACAATCAATGTTTGTTACCATGAATTAAAATCCTAATGTTATCATAGGTTTCATTTCATCCAATATTTTTTGTTTCTTTTTTATGAGACAACATAATGTACGTGTTGTATCTATTTTAAATAGATTCTCTTTATTTTCAATGGTTTTTAATTAAATAGAATTATTTATTTGATGTGAATATATTGAATAATCTAAAAAGAACAAGTTGTTATATATTTATATGAATTATCCAAATATAAATAAATATGTTGATAAATCTTGGATAAAGTAAGAAAGTCTCTAACATGGATAAACTAAGGAAGTTTCTAAAAATTTAATAACTTACATATTTTCTTTTGAAAAATTTGAGTTTCACTTATAATAATTGGTGAGTTTTTAATCATGTATACAACATATCCTACGATTTTCAGGAAATAACATTTTTATCACTGCTATAATGTTTATGAATCTTCCATAAGGATTTTCCTTAGGTTGTTTGGAATGATGAAAAGACAATGTTTCTATAAGTAAATGTGGGAAGAAAAATTTTCTTTAAGATTTTTCATAAGTACGTTTGTGAAATAAAACAGACTAACATTTCCCTAATAATTTTTCTTAAAAAATATTCAAATAATAATGCTACATGATGGAGAAGGTTGTGACCAATTGACAAAGGAAATTAGAATTAGTTTTCTAATCTACAATATTATGTAATGGAATGTTAATATTTCAATTACCCCCAAAAGGATGATCATATGGATGTATAAGGGTAACTCACAAAATGGTATACTTGAATTCAAACTAATTTAGATAGCAGAGATCGTTGTTTCGTTCTCTATCAGATAAATATTTATTCATGATCCCATCAGATGGATTTTACATTGGAAAAACATTTATGAAGTCTCCATTACAGAGGAATGTATAATCATATGAACTGCTTTATAAATTCTATAGAGAGAAATTGTTTGAATTATTTTATTTATGACTATATCATAAAAAAATTGATTGTATAATCTATTATATCAGATGTTTCTTCATAATGTTTTATTCATTGATCAATCATCACAATACCTGGTGATTACAATCCAAGATGATGGTTAGTAGAATATAAAATTATCGAAAAATAGAGATCAATAATCTTAAGTTCAAAGATAAATTGTGGAGTTTTCATAAAATATTCATGTCACAAAGTTCCATCGGAACTCAGGTTCCCATTCATTATGAAGTGGTGATTAATGCTAAAGAAGATAAAAGATCTATACAAGTCCCATTACATAGACACATACAATGATAATGATATGAAGTGACGAAGTTTCAATGATCTCTATATTTTAATGGTTTATGATTTTTTCATTGATGAAAAGAGAGTACGATTTCTATAATACAAAATTAGTAGGAGATTTACTAGACTCTATCAGATAAAAATTATATAATTATCAAACACATGTTTCCCAATTATATAAATAATTAGAAAAATTGGATATATATCATTAAATTTAGAGGTTTTTGTGTAGTTTAATAAGATATAATCTTCTAAGATATGTAACCAATTCATCAGTTTGATTTTTACAAAGTCATATTATAGAGGTCTTCAAATCCCTCATATGGAAGATATATAAAATATTTTTATTGATTAAAATTGGATAAATATTCTCATTAGATGAATATTCCCATCAAATAGTGATTATCAATAGGAAAATATTTTCTAAAAAAAATTCTTGGAAAAAATTTACCAGATTTAGTATTTTGATGACGTTCTATTTCAAAATAATTTATAAAGTTTTCATAAATCTATAAAATGTATTGATGTTGAGAAGATTTTCCAACAATTAAATAATCATGAAATATTTTTGTGATTATAGAAAGGGTATAGAAGTTTATATAATTTCAATAAAACTATATTTATGGATGCTCATGGAGATGGGGTATTTTGAGAAACACTAAAAAGACTCAAGATTATTATATGGAGTTGAAAAGAGTTTTAGTGAAATAAAATTTCATAGGAATTTCCAAATTCATTTTTTATGAGGGTATGAAAATGTATTTTATTTCCCAAAAATTTCATTGGAAGCACACCTATATAATTTGGCGAAAAAGGATATAGAAATGTGTGTGTTGAACACTTATCATGTGTGAAAGAGATGAAGTTATGAATAATTTTTATCATAGAAATATAAGACCAACCATCTTGATATCCATTCTCACCAGGGTTGAGGTTTTTAAACCAGAAATATATGGGGGTATTAGAAGGAGAAAAACATTGAATTAAAAAAAAATGACCCAATGAAGAAAGAATGTGATGATAGAAAATTCCATTGAAAAAACATCCTTCGGATGACCTATTTTGAATGAATACGTTTGAAAATAAAATAAGAATTTAGTTGGAAATATATAGGATGTATTTTCCTTATCAAGTGGCGATCAATTGATAAATTTATAAAAAGAAAAAATATCTAATGAGTTGTCATCTGATGGGAATCACCCAATAGGCATCATTAGAAAAAAAAATTGTGCATAAAGAATAAAGATATATCATCTTTAAATTTTCTATTGATAAGGAGAAAGAGGTTCCACCAAACTGATAGTAAATGAATTACATCGAAAAGACATGATTAGATAAAGAAAATAGATGGATATAATCTAGATGGAGAAAGAAGAAGTAAATTTTGTAATAACCCAAACTTTTGTCAATAGAATTTCCCTTCTTATAATTTTTCTATAAAACACAAACATAGAATATATATCCCAATAAAAACTTTATTCATATATATGAAGAATGAAATAAGTGATATTTTAAGAAATCCAAGAACCTATATTGATTGAATAGTAACTTGGCCCTTTGAATTGTAACATGACCATTAGGAATAGTAATCTGGCCAATAGAATCGTAACCTCACCTATTAAAGTATAACTAAAATTTGGACATCTTATAAATGGAAATATGATATAATCATATCATATTTTAAGTAAATAAATTTTCTAAAAATAATAAATTATGTGTTGAATTTTTTGTAAAACATAAATTTTTATTTACAATTTTATATTTAATATAATGATTTAAAATAAAATTTATTTTTATTAAATAAATTTAAAAATTAATTTTTTTTTATGATATGATTTTAGTATACCTGTGATAATTTATCAAAGTGTCATAAAATCAATTATAATTTTAAAATTGGTATTTTTCTTATAAATGTTGATTTTATTTAAAAATTAAATTTCTCATATTTATAACTTTATTTTCCTAAAATGGATTTAATTTTTCTGTTTTACACTTTGAAAAAAATTTAGGGTGAAATTTAGGGGTTTTTTAAAATCGTTGAATTTTAGGTGAATAGAGGAATATAGTAATTTACGGTATATATACCATATAAGTTAAATACACTATTCCTTGAGTCATCTTTGATGTAAAAACCATAATCCCTTAATACCATTCATTATTTAATATATTTAGTGATAATTTTCAATCTATTCATAGTCTTGAGCCATAATAATAAACCAATCAATAAAATAATAAAAAACACCCATCTCCTCCCCTATAAATACCACCACTCACCACCTCTTCTACTCACAAATCCAAAGCCTTGAATCTTGTCCAATTTCTACCCAATCCTATTCCAAGTCCCCTTCCCCACATATAGTATTCTTTGTTCTCAAAAAAATACCAAAACCAATATTCTTAAGAAGGTTCTCAAGGAGAAGAATTCAAGAGGTAAAATATTATTTCTTTTCTTTTAATTTCTTTTTCTTTTTCTTTTATTTTATTATTCTCTCCACATATAACATTATCCAAGTGTAATTATTTCTCTATTATCTTATATATATATTATAATTTTATTATTTTAATGTAGAAATCCATCATTAATCCTCTTATCCTCTCATTTTTATTCTAAAAATGGAAACACCATCCGTGAGGTGTTAATTTATCGTCTTCAAGGACAAAAAGTTTTAATTTTCTTTTACCACCCTCAAGGATAGTTATAAACCCATTATAATGGTTGATAGATATTTTAAATTTTATATTATATCCTTTTTTATGTTTTTTAACTAACATATATACATATTATTAAATAAAAAAACAAAAAAAAAGTTTGTTGTGATTTAAAACATCCAAATTAATCTAAACATTTATCATTAACATTTTATCTAATGAATCATTCTCATATATGAAAAAAATATAAGAAAAATTAAACTTCATAATGTTAATTAATATCATATAATATTAATTCTAGATTTTTATCCCCATTTTATATGATCTTCCATACATATATACAAGTGAACTAATCATAAAAAACAAAAAAAACGAACACTCCCAAATGACGAAATGTAACCCTATATCTCATTAAAATGGATATAAAATAACTTAATAAAATAATAATGAATAAAATTAAAGTGTAAGAGGTTTATTATTTAATAATTAATGAATTTAATTTTAATAACTAGGATATTAAAGTGAATAAATCATTCGAACATAAGGTTAGGGGATTCTCGAACCCGATTTCCGTTCTTTGGGTTATTCCTTTTTCATACAAAATTTCTGTATGAGTGTTATTTTAATATTCCTCAAATATAATTTTATTATCCTTCCCTTTTATTTTTTGAGATATACATTTTTCCAATATTATTTCATGACAAATTCAATAATTTTTTCAAAAGAAATATTCCTTAAAAAACATGTTTTACCCATCTTGGGATTGTTTCTTCTTCACTATAGATTTATGATTCATATAATCATGCTCACTCATGAAAGTATGATTTATGAAATTATCAAGAATCCCATTTCCTTTACATGGGTCATTTTATTGAAAATGTTTTTATACATTCTATGTGGCATGAATGATTATGTAAATTTTAAGATGTGATAGGAGTGACCAGAATTATATAGCACTCTAATGCATTGGGAAACGTGGTGTTTCTCATGAGATAACATTAAAAATGTGTGAACATGATTCTACATTTATTCACAATTATTATGTTGTGACTATGAACATATGTTATGTGTGAACACGAATCTATCTTTGTTCATAACTATGTGTGGTATTTGACCACTGTGAATTGATGTTTAATTTCTATGCATTCCCATATTCCATGCCTTTATCTAATGCTTCATCTCATGATTATTATGATGATTCCTTGATTTTTTTTATGATGATGAAGATTATGATCACCCATGTTATATTGATTTAATCTCTTATCTATCCTCTCACATGTATTTTATCTCTCCCCATTCTTTGATGTATACCCTAAGGTGATTAATTATACTATGGAGAAAATAATTGTCACTAAGAGTCTAGGGAAGAAGGAATTAAATAATTTTTATGTTTTAATATGTGAATTCCATGTTTGATCCTAATTCTCCCAAGATAATAAACCTTTGGATCCTAGTTTTGTATCACTATTATGTTATTTATCTTTGTAATAGTGTAATAGTAATGTAAGAAAATCAGAGTCACTATAGTTGGTAATATAACACAATTTAGTTAATTTATGAATTAGTATTAGATATCCTTTGTGAAAACCACTGTTCCTGAGTCTAAGTATATGAAATTTCCCAAGAATCATTTTTTAGAAGAATTCTCAACATAGGGATCCCATAATATATTTTTGTAGAGTTAATTTATTAATGGAATAAATTATTTATTCATGAATTTTTTCACTTATGTTTTGTTAAAACATTTTATATTTTAAAAAATATTGGGAACAAGGAGGAACGGGTCTAATAACCCATGTGATGGACAATAAAGCAATTTCCCAAATGACATTACCAATGCCTTTGGAGGTGGAGTTCAAAATTTCATGGTGATGATTACCCAGCTATCTTAGGCTGTGGACAATAACTTGAATAATGTGGAACATCCTTTATACACTAAGGGGAAAAAATCGTTATTGAGTCTTTTATGATACAATGACCACTAATGTTTAGTAGATCTTCTGATCCACTAGTCGAGGGACAATCAATTAACTCAATGGAGAAGACTTTTTCTGTTCATTCTTATTCTAACATAGAGAAGGTGACTCTATCCATTTATCATTTATATAGAGAGGAAAAAAAAGTGGGTGTTGATTAAGAACACTAAGATGAAGGATGAAATTGAAAATATGGGGTGGGATGACTTTAAGAAAATATTTTTTAATAATTATTTCCCTCAAACTCTTTGAAAAAATAATTAGAGAGAATTAATATAGTAGAAGTAAAAGGAAGGTGAATCAATCAGGTCTTAAAAATAAAATTTCCTAATACTTGTAAGGTACACATTTAGTTTTGTTATCAATAATGATAGTAAAATAGATAGATTATTTAGTTCTTTAAAACCACAACTTTGAATGGATCTACAAATTAAAGACTCTAGGAGTTATGAATAAGTTTTTTGATGTGATATCAAAGTGGAGATGGAGTTTAAGGAATTTTCCCATTGCTATGGAAATAAGAAACAAGTGATGGAAAGAAGAATTATGGGAATTTCCTAAAAGGGATAGTGAAAAGGTATAGATGGAAAGAGGAAACAAAGTTGTAAAGAAAAATAAACCACTCACATGTCAGAAATGTGGGATGAAGAATCATGGGAATTTCTTAAAAGGGATGATAAAATGCTTCAAATGTGGGAGAGAAGGCCAACAAACTCATGAATATATAAGATATATGAGGACGATTCACAATGTGGTCGAGTAAAGGAGACTAACAAACATGTTTCAGTGATTCAACTATAGGGATAAAGAGAACTATACAAGCTAGTGCACTAAACACCAAGCCCTTGAGGGTAGTTAGCGTCAACAGCCACCAAATCCAAAGAAGAAATGGGAAGAGTATCTCATCACAATAGATCAGGAGGCACCTAATAATGGTGTATTGATAGGTATATTGGTTATTCATTAAAGAACATAGAACACACTATTTGATTCTACTTCTACACATTATTTCATTTCTTTTAAGTTTAGTATAACTATTCAAACACCACCTCAAAATACGAAGGTTATGTTATCTGTGAAAATATAAAATGGGGAAAATATTACATACAAAGTATATAACTCATCGCAAATTAATGTTTGTGGACTGAACCTCATAGCATGTTTTTTCCTACATCCTTTTTTGGGGTTTTATTCTATATTGGGCATGGATTTTCTATCTTTATAAAAAACAAACATCAACTTTTAGAAAAGGGAGATCACTCTTTACATCTCGAGGTATCATCCAATTCTGTAGAAGTGTAATTAGGGGGATGAATCTCCTTCAGAATAATCATCTCAATTTTGGATATTATTTCCATATGATCAAGAATATCTATCTCAAATTATTGAGACAAAGGAAAGAATAATGCTTGGGTACATACCTATTGTAAAGGAATATACTGATGTATTCCCTGAAGAACTTCCCGGTATCCCTCCTAACTAAGAGGTTGAGTTCTCAATTGAACGTATTCCTAGAACTCTACCAATATCAAAGAAACCTTATAGAATAAACACCATTGAGTTAAAGGAACTAAAGAAGTAGTTATAAGATAATCTAGTCAAGGGTTTTCTATACCTATGTGCTTCACCATGCGGTGAACCAGTCATCTTCACCAAGAAGAAGGATGGGTCTATGTTCCTATACATTGATTATCATGAGCATAAAAAAATCATGATAAAGAACATTTATCGACTTCCACGTATAGATGAATTGTTCAATCAGCTAGCTATGGCCATGTATTTCCCTAAGGTTGACCTTCAGTCAGGATAACATCGATTATAGGTGAGGAAGGAATATATTCCCATGAGAGACGTTCATACAAGGTATAGACACTGAGTTCATAGTGATGACTTTTTCACTCACTAATTCTCTAGAAATATTTATTGACTTAATGAATAGAGTCTATAGAGATTACCTCAAAAAATTTGTGGTAAACTTTTTTGATGATATTTTAATATACTCTAAGATCAAGGAGGAACATGGGGAGAATTTGAGTAATATGCTAAATATTTTTCATAGGGAGAAACTTTGGGAAAATAATAATAAATGTGTGTTCTAGATGAATGAAGTATCATTCTTAGGGAATGTTATCACTAGAAAAGGAATATCTATAGACCCTTCTATGACAAACTAAATCAATGAGTGGCCCATGACAACATCTGTAACAGAGATCTATGGTTTCCCTAGACCATCTAGGTATTACTGGTGATTTTTGAAGAAATTATAATGATTTTAAAACCCACTAACCAAGATTATTTGGAAGTAATAAAAGTTATTCTAAACCAGTGAATCTGAATAATGCTTAAAAGAGTTTAAAAATAGGTTCATCACTGTACCAGTACATAAATGTCTACCAATTGGGGAGCAATTTTTGGTATTCCATGATTCTTAAAAGAAGGTATTAGAATTTTTACTGGTACAAAATGATTATGTTACATCATTTGACTCAATAAAGTTGAAAATTCATTAGCAAAACTATCATGCACATGATCTAGATTTCGTAGTTTCGATATTCACATTGAAAATCTAGCATCATCATCTCTACTGGGATAAGTGTAAAATATATACTGATCATAAGAGACATAAATATATATTTTCACAGAAGGAGCGTAATATGTTCTAATGAAGATGGTTAGAGCTCATAAAGTATTATGACTAATTAATTCACTACCATATTGGAAAAGTAAATAAAGTAGTAGATTCTCTAAGTAGAAATGATCCTGCAACATTTTCAATGAAAATAATTGTAAAGGATCCAATCTTCATAGATTTAAAAAGGATGAAAATGGGAATCATTAAGGAAATATAATCATAAAAACTTTCTCAAATTATTCTCAACCATCCCTCATAAAGAAAATATATGATGGTCAAAGAAATGATGTCTAAATTCAGAAGAATATGGAAGCCATAAGAAAGGGGAAATCCTCAGAGTTAAAAACTAATGAGGAAGAAGTCATAATATTTGGGTCACTACTATGTGTACCATCCAATTTAGAGATAAATATAGATCTTCTAAATGATGCACATAACTAAACTTTCTCTATTAACTTAGGAAGCACAATGATGCACCAATATCTCTGAGAGGAATTTTGGTCGGACAATATAAAGAAGGTGATCGATTAATATACATAAAAGTGCATTGTATTCCATCGAGTGAAGTATTAAAGAAAAAGTCTAAGGAGATGATTCAACCATTACCCATACCGACATGGAAATAGAAAAATGTCACCATGTAATTTTTCACTGGAATTCTGAATAAATCTAGAGGAAACAATTCTATATGGGTTTTTTGTGGATCATCTTACAATGAAATCTCAATTTATCACATTTTGAGAAAACTTCTCTCTAGATCAAATTGCACAGATATACATTAGAAATGTGGTAATGATACATGGAGTAACCCTATCGATTGTATCAGATCGAGATCTGAGATTCACCTCTAAGTTCTAGAAATATCTCCAACATTCTCTAAACATTGATATGAACTTAATTATGACTTATTATCCTCATACTAATAGAAAATATGAGTGAACTATTCAGACACTGGAAGACATGTTGAGAGAATGCTCTATGGATTTCAAAATAGGATGAGACCAAAATCTACCTATGATTGATTTCACCTACTATAATAGTTTTATTAGAGCATAAAAATGGCTCCATATGCATCACTTTATATTAAAATACATAGAATACTATCATGCTGGGAGGAAGTCAATTAATTTAAGCTGCTAGGTCCGGAAATGGTTGATGAAATGGTAGATAAGGTGAAAACCATTCAACATCACATCAAGGAAGCCTAATGTTGACATAAGATCTATGCAGATAATTGTTTTTTAGACCTAGAGTTTATGTTTAGAGACATTATATTCCTCTTCATATCTCCACGGAATTGGATCATGAGATTTGGGAAGAAGGGAAAGCTAATTCCCAAGTAGATCATCCCCTTAGAGATTCTTGATCATGTTGGAGCTATGGACTATCAACTAAAAATTAAACAAACCATGTCTCAAGTACATTATTTTTTCCATGTATTTCTATTGGGGAAGTACATACTATATCCCTCACATGCATTGCATCCATAGGTGGTCCAATTTTTAACGTACTGAATTTTCTCTATGATTTTTTTTTAAATTATATGGAATTATTTAGAGGCCTGATTAGCCACTAAATGAGACTAATATTCATTGTTAATATATATAATATTCATGTTCTTTGTTATTCATAAATACAATTTTAGTGAATTTTAAACTTTGAACATCATTTCACATTATGATTGTAATACATTCTTAAAATGCACTATTATGTGGTACATTTTTTTACATCATTTAAAGTACCCAATGATTCATATGATTTTAAGGAATTTAATTATCCATATTTTAATTTGATATTTTGGGAACTGTATCTAAACTTAAATATGAACATTTATCATTCAGGGATCAATGGAGGATTCATAAGGGATGAGGGGTATATTTGGAGATGAATGGAAGCAATTCTAGAGAAGTCAGATTGGACACCATCCCACTGATGAGCAAGTGGGTCCCAAATTACAAACCCAATTAAGCCCACATTTTGTGGGAGGATAGAAAAAATTTATAGTAAAAAATAATTCTTCATAAGACAGTGCTAATTATGCCTTCAATGTGGTCATTTAGGTGGCACAAGTTAGAGATAAAATTCTGAGCCAGATTCTGCGGTCCCGAAAAAGAGCCCACTAATCTAATCATATCTCCTAATAAAAAACTCCAAATGGGCCCACATTTTACAGGATGTTAGGATACATCCACGGATCCATTTTATGATTCTATGTAACACTATAATTCGGCAATATAGAAGGTCTTCCAAGCGCTTCTGTTCGGTGGATGAAATCTGGATGCCACCTCGGGTCAAGGGTGGGCAAATCAACTCTCCCTCAACTTTTTACCCACCTCTGGCCAACCAAAATTAATTGAGGAGACTTGGAATATTTAAGGATCGACCCAAGGCTTGAAAAATTCCTATTTAATGCAGTGGTGGTGAAGGATTTGAGGATATTTGGTTCTTTTTTTAAATTGTAATGCTATTCTGCGATTTTGTTGTCTCAAGTTTTTCTTTCACATAGAAGTTGTTCAATTCACTTTAGTTTCTTAATAAAAGATCTTATTTTCCTCTTATTATGTTGTTATTAATATCACTTTGATACCTTTAGGTCAAGGTGAGAATTTATTCATGCCAAACCTTGTGAAATTATTCACACAATAGTGGAGTGATCATTTCCTTTTTATTGTTTTCTTTTCTTCTTCAATTCCTCCCTCGTGAGTCTACTTCCTGCTTCCAATGAAACCATAGAATCAATGGAGGGATAACCCACTTATGGGTTCATCCAAGGGAGTATAAAGGGTCTGTATTGGATGTTATTTATCACCCCATTAATGTCTAATCACTTCTTTAATTGAGATTTTTATTTGATGATTTTTAAACTCCATCGTCCTTGTTGAATTTAAGGCCACTCACTTCAAGTGATAATGCGAACCTTTACCTTGAAGTGATCAATGCTTTGATCCTTAAAGTGTATAGTTGATTAGTATTAAAGGGTTTAGGCATTAAACCAGTAAGTGATGATTTTGTTTTATCTTCTTAAATGAACCCATCTCAAATATAAGAAATTGAAATCCTTGAAAAGGAAATACGTTCAATCCACCCCACGTGATAACCTAGGATAAACTCATTCTTTTAAATTTAATTCACTTAATTCTCTTATAGTTCTTTTAAACCCATATAAAACCAACCCAAGTTGGCTACTTCATAGCCAAAAGTAGTCCATAGAATGTACATGTCTATATGTTTCTTCTTAGATCACTGAAGATTCGACAACCCAAGCTAAACTACAAGGACCGTCCTACCTTATTCTCTTGGGTAAATTTCAGCGTGAATCAAATTTTTGCGCCACTTCCAGGGACCCAACAAAGTCATCTAAACACCCATTCTATTCTCACCCATTTCTTGTTTTCTCATCCAAATTCTATTATCTTGTCCCTTTCTTTTTTTATTCTTTTGGCGCATGTCCGCCTACACCCGCGATCAATCAAACCGTCTAGTTAGGGTGGATAGTCCTGGGGTTGGGGAGTCAAGTACACAAAGGGAACTCTTTCCATTAGATCATAATCTTCCTAATACTCCAGAGTCAAAAATTGAGCCCATTTCAATGGAAGGTTTCAAATAAACCGACTCATAAACCCAGGTGGAAACCCAAATGGAAACCCAAATGAGGAAGCCCCAAACTTGGGGAATGCAGTTGATCAAACCATGAATGACTACCTCACACCTTCCTAAACCAATTCCCGCTCATTAATTAGACACAACTCCTTAGTATATGACAACAACATCTTTAAATCCCATGTCCTAAACCATCTTCTTACATTCCATGGAATGGAGTCCGAGATGCCCTACCTTCACATTAAAAAGTTGAATGACATTGTAGAAACCATGTGTCCCCCACATCAACTAGAATCAGCTAAGATGAGGCTATTTCCTTTTTTATTTAATGGATTGAGCTAAAAATTGGCTAAACAATTTGATACCATCATCCATAAACTATTGGGACCAACTACAAAGAGAATTCTACAAAAAATACTTTCCCCACCACAAAACAATTGAACTTAAAAAGAGTATCCAATACTTTTTTGAAAAAGAGGGTGAGTCATTCTATGAAAAATGGGAGAGGTTCAAAGACACTATAAACATGGTTCCACACCATGGTTTTTCTATTCCTGAACAAGTGAAAATTTTCTATGAATGGTTGGGTCCAGGAACAAACAATTCATTGATATGATGCGTAATGGAATCTTTAAAAACAAAGCCCCAAATGACGCTTACGAGTATCTAGAAAGCCTTTCTGAACAAAACCAAACATGGGGAAATTCACCTTATTCTGAAAAGACACAAAGAACTAATGGAATTCATAAAATTGAGGAAGAGGAAAGCCTTAGGGATAAACTCACAGCACTCTATAGGAAGGTTGAAGAAATAGACCTTAGGAAAGTCCATGAAATCCAAACTGTAGACCTTGTTTGCACAATTTGTGACAAACATGACTATAACACAGAAAACTGCCCAACCATTCTATCCATCAAGGATGTTATTTTAGGAGGACCCCCAGTGTAAGTAAATGCTTTGAACATTCAAAAGCCTCAATACCAAAACAACTTCAACCCAAGGTATAATGACTACCCAGGCTTCCATTGGAAAGATAACCAAAAACCTAGCCAACCATAGGGAAAAAATTCTAACCCCCATCAGAACTAAAAAACCCATAACCAGTTACAAATCCAACCTATCCAATACCAACAGCCACCAGTCCATAATCAACAAAGCATCCCACCTCCAAAATATCTCCTCGGGATAAACCAATCTTCTCAAGCACCAACCCAAACTGTTCCACAAATCTTACTAGAACAACTATGAAAACAAATGGAAAGGATGAACTCATAAGTCTCTTACCTTAAACAAGAACTTCATACCATCAGAACTGGAAAGGTACCCATGCCTACTCAGGCGGTTCTATCCTCAACTTCTTGGGGAGAGTCAAGTTGTACTCAAACAACTCATGAACAACTAAAGGCTGTGACTATTTTAAGAAGTGGGAAATCAATTGAGAAAACTGAATAACTAATTCAAAACCCACATGAAGATTCAAACATGGACGAAAATTCAAATGAACCAAATGATCAAACTAAAAAACACAATAACATTGTCAAAGAAACAACTATTCAACAAATAACCCCACAACCTGCACCATTTTTTCAGTGCATGAGGGGGAAAACCAAATCCTGAATTAAGTGAAACATTAAGAGAAATATTCTCACAAGTCAAGTTGAACATTCCCCTTCTCGATGCAATCCAAACCATACCTGCATACTCAAAGTACCTTAAGGACTTGTTCACTTTTAAAAGAATATTTTCACATAAAAACCAAGTCCTTTTGGCTGCTAATGTGTGTACCACCATTCAAGGGACCATTCCTCCTAAGTTGAAAGACTCGGGTTTCCCTTACATCAATGTTGAGCTAGGAGAGAGAAAAGTTGTCAAGGCCTTGTGTGACCTAGGTGCTAGTGTCAATCTCATTACCTATGATGTGTACTACTAGTTAGGCCTAGAATAACCCCAACCCACATTTTTCACACTTAAACTTGCTGATTGTAGCATTAGGGTTCCAAAGGGGATTTTAAAATACATTCTGGTAAAGGTTGAAAACTTCATCTACCCGGATGACTTCTTTATCCTTGGAAACCATCCGAAATTAGAAAATAAGGAACAGAACCCAATCATCCTTGGTCATCCTTTCCTTGCAACAATCAACTCTGTTATCCGAGTCCTAAATGGGAAAATGACCATAACCTTTAGAAACATGAGTCTAGACTTGAACATATATAATGCAAGCTCACAAATAGGGGATGATGAGGACATTCACGAAGTAAACATGATAGGAATAATTGATAATGAATCCATAGAACATCAAGGAATATTTGATGATTGTTTAAGTTAGGATGAGATTGATTTCCTTTGTTCACATGAAGGAAGTTTATCTCCTTGGATTGAATCATTTTCAAATTTCTCTTATGATGAAGTCTTAGGTCCAATAATCAGTGAAACCTTTCAGGAAACCACTTTCATAGAGACCACCCCAACTTCCTTCCCTAAATCTGATCAGGGAAATCTAGTAGTTGAAACATTTACATGTGGGGAATCAATCCTATCTAAAACATTAGGAAATAAAATTGATCTTGATACAATGTCCCAATATTCCGCTGAAATTATGAACTAACCTGATCTTGAATTAAAGGATCCTACTACTGCACTCATGTATTCCTTCCTAGGGGACAATCAAACACATCCTATTGTCATTTCTTCTTCTATTGAATCCAATCATGAGAGGATGCTAATATATGTCCTTAGGAAACATAAGAAAGCCATTGGTTGGACCCTTTCTGATATTCCTAATATTTTCCCACTTATCGGGACTCATAGGACTATTTTGGAATCTGATTCAAAGCCATGTCGTCAACCTCAACGGTAAATCAATCCTAATCTCATGGAAGTAGTGAGGAAGGAACTTCTAAAATTGTTAAAATCTAGTATCATATATCCCATAGCTGAGAGTGAATGGGTGATCCCAATCCAATTGGTTCCAAAAAAGGCTAGAATCATAGTGACAACCAATGAGGATGGAGAGATTCTTCCAATAAGGGTGAGTAATGGTTGGAGAGTCTGCATTGACTATAGGAAGGTAAACTCATTCACCAAGAAGGACCATTTACACTTACCATTCATTGACCAAGTCCTTGAGAGAGTGGAAGGTCATGCCTTCTACTATTTCTTAGATGGTTACATGGGGTACAATCAAATTGAGGTCTCCCTAGAGGATCAAGGGAAGACTACATTCACCTGTCCATTTGGCACCTTTTCCTTCAAACACATTCCCTTTGGTTTATGCAATGCTCCCGGAACCTTCCAGCCGTGCATGATGGGAATCTTCTCAGACATGGTAGGGGATTATCTAAAGGTCTCCATTGATGACTTCTCTGTGTTTGGGGATACATTTGAGGGCTGTCTACATAATGTGGAGAGAGTCTTCTCAAGATGTGAAGAAAAGAATCTGGTCCTAAACTGGGAAAAATCCCATTTCATGGTTAAAGAAGGACTAATTCTAGGCCATCTGGTCTCAGGTAGGGGGATTGAAGTTGATAAAGCCAAGGTTGACATCATTCTTCACCTTCCATCACCCAAAACTGTAAAGGAAGTGAGGTCTTTCTTAGGAAATGATGGTTTCTATAGAAGATTCATCAAGGACTTTAGTTTAATCTCCCATCCCCTTTGTGCTCTGGTAGTAAAGTATTCTCCATTTTTTTGGATAGAAAGTTGTGAGGGTTCATTCTACACCCTCAAATCCTCTCTCACCTCTCCTCCCACTATGAAATCTCCAAATTGGAAACTTCATTTCGAACTTACGTGTGAGGCCAGTGACTTTGCTATTGGAGTTATGTTAGGACAACGTTGTGATAAAACACTTTATGTCATTTCTTATGAAAGAAAATCCTTAAATGATGCCCAAGTCAACTAAAACACTACTGAAAAGAAGTTACTTGTTATTTTGTTTGATTTAGAGATGTTTAGGTCCTACCTCTTAGGATCCCCCATTACTATGTTCACTGACCATTCTGCACTAAAATAACTCTTCCAAAAAAAAGATGCCAAGGATAGACTAATTAGGTGGGTGATTCTCTTACAATAATTTGACCTCACAATCAAGGATAAAAAGGGTTTTGAAAATATTGTAGCTGATCACCTCTCTAGGATGGAATTCAAAGATAAATCCAATCACCTTTCTATGTCTGATTCATTTCCTGATGAACACCTATACTCTGTGAGTGACTGCCCATGGTATGCTGAAATAACCAATTTCTTAGTTACAGGAGTCATTCCAAAATTCTCAGGGACTCAAGATCAAAGGAAATTCCTTTCTGATGTTAGACACTATGTGTTTGATGATCCATACCTCTATAAGTTATACCCTGACCAAGTCATTAGGAGGTGTGTCCCAGAATCTGAACAAGAGTCTATCCTTAAATTCTGACATAGTGAGGCATGTGGAGGTCACTTTTCCTCTAAGGAAACATCTTCTAAGATTATTCAATGTGGTATTTTCTAGCCCACCCTCTTAAGGTACTCCTACACATTTTTTCAAATATATCCTAGGTGTCAGCAAGTAGGGTACATCACAAAAAGGAATCAAATGTCACTAACTCACATCTTAGTGGTTGAAATCTTTGACTGTTGGGGAATTGATTTCATTGGTCCCTTCCCAAACTCTAGGGGATATCTTTACATTCTCATAGCTATCGATTATGTCTCAAAAAGGTTTGAGGCCATTCCTACAAAATCCAATGATCATAAAACTGTGATTAGATTTCTCAAGGAAAACATCTTCTCTAGATTTGAAATTCTTAGGGCTATCCATAGTGATCGTAGAACTCATTTTTTCAATCGTCCATTTTCATCACTCATGGAAAAATATGGAGTTTATCAAAAAGTGTCCCCTTCTTACCACCCATAGACCAATGGTCAAGCTGAGTTAGAAAATAGGGAGATTAAGAATATTCTTGAAAAACTATCAATCCTTCTAGGAAATATTGGTCTAAGAAACTCTTGGATGCTCTTTGGGAATATCGTTTAAAATTCAAATTCAACCTAGGAATTTCACCATATAGGTTGGTTTATGAAAAAACATTCCATTTACCTATTGAAATTGAGCGTAAGGCCTTTTGGGAAATTAAGAAAATGGATTATGACCTCTCATTGGTCAGAAAAAAAGGAAATTAGATCTCAATGAACATGAGGAACTAAGGATGGAGGCTTATGAAAACTCAAGGATCAATAAAGCTAGAGTTCAAGCGTACCAATCTAGGAATATCAAGGTAAAACATTTTGAACTGGGTAAACTTGTTCACTTTTATAGTTCAAAACCTCATTACACCCGGGAAAGTTAAGGTCTAGATGGTCAGGTCCTTTCATAGTGCATCATGTGTACCCCCATGGGGCAGTAGATATTTGAGATCCCACAAGTGGTTACATTTTCAAGGTTAATGGTCAAAGGTTAAAACCATTCATTAAATCATTCAATAAAAAGGAAATAGAGGTTGAGTTAATTAAGCCAGTCTATGAACCAGAAAAAAATTGATATATTTAGGATCCATTTCAGGCTAACGACATTACACAAAGCACTGAATGGGAGGAAACCCATGGTTTTCATGTTTCCAATCATTTTTATTGTTTTAATCATATTTATATTTTAAATAGGATTAATGAGTCATTTTTATATTTAGAAATAAAAAAAATAAGTTGTTGACATGTTCTTCTATAATGAGTATGGATGGGTACGAAAGGGAAGCGCCATATTCATCCATGTCATGTGGTGTGATCCTTAGGTAATACCTTACACAAAAATTTAAAAAGAAGACAATGTATCATCAGTTTGATTTATTTTATTTTTATGAGTTTCTAGGTTAAAATAAAAATACAAAAAAATAAATAAGAATATAATAATAAAAAAGTTCCACATTGTAGGTCGTGGGGCAAACCCCGTCACAACCGGCGAAGCCGCAGGGACTCGATCCCGGGACCGAAGGGAGATTTGGGCACGCTCTTACCACTGACCTACGGCTTTTTGTGCTTCCTTATTTTATAATATTTATATATATACTTATATTTTACTTTAATTATTATATATATATATATATATTGTTTTGTTTGTTTTGTTTTGTTTTTTTCATTTTTCTACTAGGGAACTCTGCAAGTGACATGGATATCAAAGGATTAAAAGGGAGAAATAAGAATTTTGACTTCAACCACCAGGTGACTTCATTTCATGATCCTCATTTTCAATTTCCTTTTTGAACTTTCATTCTCTTCCTCTGCCCCCTTCTAAATTTTCTTTTCTTTAAACACTGGGGACATTGTTATTTTAAGTTGGCGGGGGGGGGGATAAAATAAAAAAAAATTATGTCAAAAAAAAAAAGAATGATTTGAAAAAAAATATTGTGTAAATGGAAGGAAAAATTCCTTTAACTTTGAACATGGTAATAAAAATTGCACACTTTGAAACTGAATATCAAATAATTTAGCTTGCCCTGATTCTGATTTTAATCATTGTATAATTTCATGATCATAGATTTTTGAAATTGTGGTTGTCCAATGTGATATTTAATCGTTTATATTTTCATCCAAATAAAAAAAGATCACAATGCACGTCCTTTGGATAGTGGGGTACTAGTTTGAGTTCATGGGGTCCCCAAAATAAATAGCATAGGTTTGGTGATCATTTTATATTTAATATGAGTATTCAATAAAATAAAAAATAAAAAAAAATAATAATAAATTTGTCTACAGAGCAATGAAATGACCTAATGCGTGGCATTCGGCACTTGGGAATCGTGACTCCATAGTTGTCTAGCCCAGAGTTAGTAATTTTATCTCTATTTTTGGTAATTTGTATTTTTATTTGATTGAGTTAACTCGATATGATGACCATGTTTGTGGGCTTCACTGGGTTCCCTAAGGTATTTGAGCCTGGGATTCATCGGCAAAGGCTCGCTACATGGTTGACTTTTTTGAGTGCAATTTCAATTACAATGGAAAATTTGCAAAAAAAAACAAAAACAAAAAATAAAACAAAAATAATAATACAATAAAAAAATTGAATACTCAAATTAATATTGAAATGTGATTCCACCTAGATCTTATATCATTTCCCCCTTGAATAAAGATGAACCCCCCGTGTCTATTTGGATGCACAACACATCCTCATACTTAATTGATATTGGATGAAATATGGAAATGAATTTGAAGAAAGGAATGGGCTTGGGATTGGGATATACTTATAAAATGATCATGAATTAAAATATTTTGATGGGTTTCATGATTTTTCGGTATAA
This sequence comes from Viscum album, assembly GCA_963277665.1. Lineage (NCBI taxonomy): Eukaryota > Viridiplantae > Streptophyta > Magnoliopsida > Santalales > Viscaceae > Viscum > Viscum album. Next base: position 2,001,131,871 of record OY728151.1, read on the forward strand.
AAGTTTTTGGTGATCATTTTATATTAATTTTTTTTTGTAAAAGGGAATTCGAATTTCATATTGTTGAGATATATTTTGCTCGGGACTAGAAAAACTTAAGTTGGGGGTGCGATCAGCCACTAAATGAGGATAATATTCATTGTTAATATATATAATATTCATGTTCCTTGTTATTAATAAACACCACTTTAGTGAATTTTTCACTTTGAACATCATTTCACATTATGATTGTTATACCTTCTTAAAACACACAATTGTGTGGTACATTTTTGAACATCATTTAAAGTACCCAATGATTCATCTGATTTTAAGGAATTTAATTTTCCATATTTTAATTTTATATTTTGGTAACGGTATCTACACTTAAATATGAACATTTTTCATTCAGGGATCAATGGAGGATTCATAAAGGATGATGGAGATATTTGGAGATGAATGGAAGACATTCTAGAGAAGGCAGATTGAACACCATCCCACTAATTAGAATGTGGGACCCACATTACAAACCCAATGAAGCCCAAATTTTGTTGGAGGATATAATACATATATAGGAACAAATAATTCTTCAGGAACTAGTGCTAAGTCGGCCTCCATTGTGGTCATTTAGGCTTCCCAAGTTAGAGATAAAAGTTTGGGCTAGATTCTGTAGTCCAGAAAAACAGCCCACTAATCTAATCATATTTCTGAATACACAACTCCAAATGGGTCCCAATTCTACAAGAGTTTAGGAGAAATAAAAGGATCCATTATCTTCTTCTATTTTCCACTATAAGTTTCCCATATATAAGGTCTTACAAGCGCGTTTGTTCGGTGGATGAAAGATGGAGGACACCTCAGGTCAAGGGTGGAAAAATCAACTCTCCCTCAACATTCCACCCACCTATGGCCGACCAAAATTAATTGAGGAGGGTTGGACTATTGAAGACTCAACCCAAGGCTAAGAAAATTCATATTTAAGGCAGTGGTGGAGGAGGAGTTGAGGTTCTTTGGTGCTTTGTTCAAATTTTAATGTTATGCTGTGATTTTGTTGTCTCAAGTTTGTCTTTCACATGTAAGTTGTTCAATTCACTTTAGCTTCTTAATAAAAGATCTTCTTTTCCTCTTATTCTGTAATTATTAATATCACTTTGATATCGTTGGTTCAATGTGTGAATTTATTCACCCCAAACCTTGTGAAATTATTCACACAACGGTGGAGTGATCATTTTATTTTTATTGTTTTCTTTACTTATTCAATTCCTCCCTCATTGTAAGAACTCGAATCTTCTTTTCTGGTACGCTTTTCCTCTTTCTGGAGTTTTTAATAAAAATGAATTTTCTAGAATTTTTTAAGTACATGCCATGTACTTTCTGAGTACACGCCATGTACTCTTCTCCAGCTTGGAGTCATGTGTTGGCCGTGCCCAGGCCACACACACGGTGTGTAGGGGTGACATGGAGGCCATTTTTAGCAGAGTACGGAAAAACCCACTACATGCCATGTACTTTAAAAATACACACCGTGTAATTTTATTTTTTATTAAAGGGATCGGGGTCACGCCTAACCCCCAATTTCATCTTCTTCTCTATATTCTGTCCACCCAAGAGCGGCCGTACGGTCGGATCTTCGATGAGCTCCCGCCTCTTCGTCCGTTCTCTGATTCAAGCGTGGTCGATTGCATTAGAATCGCACATGTGAGCTCTCCCTTCTTCTTGAGTCTTGTTTCATTATTCCTCCTGGTATTCAAGTTATCATAGGTTGAGCGTTTTGTGCATTTTCTCAGATATACATCATTATAAGGGGAATCTATCGTCGTCGTTAACATATAACTATCTCCTAGGATCTAGGTAGGTGGTTTATGCCTTTATGTAGAAATTTGATGAATATTTTGTACAAATTCCACCAATACCCTTAAACGGGGTATTACCTGTTCCTGTTTTGCCCTTATTGTTTTTCCTACTTTTCTTGATTGCTAGAGTAGATGTTTTTCCTGTTATTATGGTAGCTTTACTGTACCTTGGATGTTTGTTATGCTTGTTCTTCCTATTTGGCATTTTTCAAAGTTGCCATGCTTAGTCATAGGACAGTGTAACTACTACCTTGTTATGCTACTGAGCCTTAGTTGATAGCCAATTAGTTCTTGAGGTTTACATGGATGATGTACACGCGTGCTGAGCATGTTTTACCTTTCACTCAAGACTTTGAGAACCTATAGTAGTAGACCAAAGGGAGAATTGATGGAAGGGCTTCTCCAGAGTGTCTTTTAATTACAATGCGAGACCACATGGGGAATTGACGTTGAGTTCTTCCTCAGAGATTCTGCAGTTCCTCGACACGGGCCACAAGGGGAAAAAATATTGATTTCTTCCCCAGAGAGCCTTTATCATGATACGAGACTATAGGGGGAATTGACGGTGAGTGCTTCCCTAGAGAGTCTATTAATTTCATAACTGAACCAGAGGGGTGAGACTGTGTGTGCCTCATAGAGGGTTGCTAGTACTTATAGGTTGAACCATAGGGGTTAGGCTCTGGGAGCTACCCAGAGGGTTACCTATTTTTTTCTTGTTGCTGGCTGTTTACTTGTGTACTTTATTTGTTATAACTGTGGATTGTAGCTGCTTGTGCTTTCCTGTTTACTGCTTCTTGTTATATTACTGCCTTGTATTCATTGACTGTTAGGCACAAATATTTGGGTGGTTGCCTACTAGGATTGTATCTCACACCCTGTTTGGGCCTAATTAGACTATGTTGTTGCATGTATAGATAATGGCAAGCACCCTTCTACTTCAGGTTCTTGATTGCGATGGAGATGGGGAGCATGGGACTGAGCCGTGGCTCGCGATGCTGAGGATTTTATTTTGTTTTTCCTTTTCACTTTTTTTTTCAGTTCTATTCCATCACGTTTTTTTGTTTGCTGTTTTCCATAGATACTTGTACCTTCTGCATCATTGTCATCATTTATATATATATATATATTCATTGCTTCCGCTGTTTGGTTTCAGTTGTTGCGTTTTGTTTACTGATTCCCATTTTTATTGTTGTTTTTCTTACCTTGTATACCCTAACGAATGAGGGCATAGTTACCCCAATTACTTACCAAGTCCCTCGCTACTAGTTGGCAGCCTCTGGCATTTGGGGAAATTCCCTTGAGGTCATTTGGCGAATCAGGTACGGGGCACCAGTGGAGTGGTTCCAGATTCGGGTCGTTACAAAGTGGTATCAGAGGGGTTCTTTTCTCTTTCTTTCTATTTGGATACTTTAGCCAGGTATAGGATGGATTTGGTACTTGGAATTAATTTGTGCTCGGGACTAGCTAACCCATGTATAGGGAAAATCCATACTAGCTCGTTAATTGTAGTTTTTTCTGGTTTTGAGATTTTATGCTTGATCTGATTTCACCTTGAGTGATTCACTTGACTTGTGCTATTATTGTTTTGATACTTCAGTTCTATTTTTTTCGTAACCCGATGAGATGAGGGTATGCCATCTCATGCATCATATATGCACTTGTATAAATCACATGTCATGCATTCTTGCCATGCCATCTAGGGTGCATTAGCGATTGCATGCTGTTGTGATAGACTCTGTGTAGATTATGCATGCTGTTGTGATAGATGCTTGATAGATTCTCTACTGTCATGTCAGAAAACTGTTGTTTTTTTCCTTGCTTAAAATGAACGCCAAATTTTGGTTCTTGAGGCGTTATGGGCCCTCACGGATTGGAAATTGGCACCTCTCTGCCTTGTTTTTAGTGTTTTTGGGAGTCTTAGCAGTTTCTAAGCTACTGCCCAGAAAAACCCAGAATACACGGCGTGCGCTTTTTGGATACACGCAGTGTAGTTTTCAGGCCGTGTCACTGACCGTGTGAGCAGAACACGATGTCGTGAAAGTATCCCCGGGAACACGCCGTGTACAGTCGGTACACACCGTGTAATTTCAGAGCCGTGTACCCGGGCGTGTCACTAACAACACGGGTCGGGGAAGCTCGGGTAGAACACGTTGTGTCCATAGGGAACACGTCATGTAGTCCTGACCAAGTACCCGGCCGTGTCACTAACAAAATGGGATGACTTTACCTTCGTTTCCACACGCCGTGTTTGCTCTGAACATGCCGTGTAGTCTTGTCCAGGTACCCGGTCGTGCCACGAACAACACAGGACAATGTCACCTTCGCCTACACACGCCATGTTTGTTCGGAGAACGCTGTGTAAGGTTCAGCCGTGTAGATGAACATGTGCTTAACAACACAGGCCGCCGAAGCCTTTTCTAGTACACGCCGTGTTTGTTTCGAACACGTCGTGTTGTCTTAGGTTGAGTCGGACCGTGTGGGTTATCTGTGTAAAGAGACTCGATCAGGGGAATAGTTTCAAGTACACTTCGTGTGTTGGGATCAACACATCGTGTAGTTGATGTGTTAAATGACTTGTAGGGTAGGAGCACATGCCCATGTCAGTGGCTTAATAAGACACACCGTGTAGTTTTTATACACTCTGTTTAGTCATGTTTTTTAAACTTGTGTGTTTTCCTCACCCTATTTCTGTTTTGTACTCTCATGTTCTCTGTCCTTGTTTTCCTAATCTAAGGCGTGATTTTGATCTTTTAGAGCTATGCCTCTAAGACATCCTTCAGTCGTATGTTTGTCGTTAGGCAGTGATCAGACGCCAGACAGGGCTAATCAGGGACTTCCTGCCGATCCTCCAGTCAGGCCAGCCTTGGCACCGACTGTCATACCAGTTTCATGCGCTGATGCACAATTCAGGGAAGGTTTCATGAGGATGATGTAGAACATCCAAGGAACGCTGCCTCCTGCCACGTCTATGGAAGACTTGATGTGGGTTTTTCAGTAGCATCATCCTCCCACGTTCTCGGGGGAAGGAGGACCTCAGGTTGGAATGTCATGGCTGGAAGCCATGCTGACTATCATTGAGAATCTCGAGATGCCTATATAGAGGAGGGTCAATCTCACCACCTACATGTTCCGAGACTCCGCAAAGAGGTGGTGGGACGTGATCTCATAGGCGGGTCAGCAGAAGGCTATGGCTTGGGAGGCGTTCTAGCGTGTGTTCTATGACTACTTCTACCCGGAGTCCCTGAGGGCCGACCGAGCCCGGGAGTTCATGAGCTTATAGCAGGGTACCCATTCTGTCATGGAGTATTCTGCTTGTTTCACTGAGCTGCAGCGCTTCACACCCCTCTGGGATGGGATCATGGTGTTCTTAGCATGGAAGTTTGAGGATGGCCTCAGGTGGGAGATCCACTCACCAGTGAACATCTTTCAGTTGACTTCCATTACTTCCATCGTCAACTAGACACTGATTGCAGAGCGCAATCTGAGAGACTCTGGAGCTGCGAGCTTGGGTGATTCTACTTCCAGAGCCAGTTTTCCTCCAGATGATAGCAAGAAGTGTTGTACAGAGCCTACATGCAGTGATCCGAGGAAGCGAGATGCATCATCAGGCAGCCAGGTGTTATGCTACCAGTGTGTCCGGTTAGGGCACACGAGACCGCAGTGCCAAAGGGACCCCGTGGAGTGCCGATCTTGCGCTAATATGGGTCACCTTCAACATTTTTTCTGGTTTTCTCACCAGAAGCTGGTGACCGGGGTTCTTCCATGACTCCTCGTTCAGAAGAAGCATCGCGAGTTTCTCACCAGTCAGGGAACTGGAGTTCCTCCGGCCGTTCGGACTGAGGTGGAGGTCGAGGTCATGGCAGTCAACCACCAGTTCCTCAGTACCAGTAGGGAGGTTCTGCTCAGAGTGGTCAGCCAGGGACGTAGGGCTACGATGCAGGCCAGTCTTTCACCATGGAGCAGACTTATCAGGAGTAGGACCCCGACCCTTCTATTGTTCAAGGTACGATTTTATTAGCCTCGGTTTTATCTTCAGCCCTTTTCGATACTGGTGCTATGCATAGCTTTATCTCTGTTTCTATTTTGGAGATCCTTGGACTCTGCATCTTTTCTTCTGCCGACTCATTGACACTAGTCACACCCTTGGGGATGAGGACATCTAGTGTACGCTAGTGTAGTGAGTGCCCTCTCGAGGTTGCAGGGTATCGCTTTTTATGGGATCTCTATGTTCTAGAGATGACAGGCTATGATGTCATCCTTGGCATAGACTGGTTGATTCCCTTCCAGGAAATTGTCGACTTCTATCACTGTAGAGTGAGTTTCATCTCACCCGAGGGTGAATCTTTTCTTCATAGAGGAAAATGGTATGTTCAGGCGAGTCGAGTGGGACTCGAGCATCATGGGCTAGGAAGGGTGATGACCCATATTGCTGGTCTTTATCTGGATGACCAGGGGACTCCACAGTAGGACTTTCCTCCAGTGGTGGATTGCTTCAGGGATGTCTTTCCAGATGACTTTTCATGTTTTCCTCCAGAGCGTGAGGTAGACTTCTCTATTGATATAATTCTAGGAGCGGCACTGGTGTCCATTCCAACATATAGGATGGCCACACCTGAGTTGTAGGAGCTCAAGAATCAGTTGGAGGAGCTACAGGATAAGGGTTTCATCCGACCCAGTACTTCTCCTCGGGGTTAATCTGTCCTATTTGCGAAGAAGGTAGACGATACCCTTCGGCTTTGTGTGGATTATCGGAAGCTGGACCAGTTGACGGTCAAGAACCGATATCCATTGCCAAGGATCGATGAACTTTTCGATCAGCTTCGAGGAGCCCGAGTGTTCTTGAAGATCGACTTGAGGTCTGGTTACCATCAGTTTCACGTTAGACCATCAGATATACCTCTGACATCCTTCAGGAGAAGGTATGGTCTTTACGAGTATACAGTCATGCCGTTTGGTCTCATGAATGCACCTGTAATTTTCATGGCACTGATGAACCGGGTGTTCCATCCTTATTGGGACTCCTTCGTCGTGGTCTTCATGGATGATATCTTTGTGTACTCTAACACTCGATATGACCATGTCACACATCTTGAGATCGTTCTGATTACAATGAGAGATCATTATCTTTATGCTAAACTCTCGAAGTGCCACTTCTGGATGGATCCGATTTACTTCTTGGGTCACATCATCTCAGAGGTAGGAGTATCTATGGACCCAGATAAAGTGAGAGTTGTAGTTTTCTGGGAGCAGCTGAAGAACATATTTGAGATACAGAGCTTCTTAGGGCTGGCTGGATATTACAGATGCTTCAATCATGACTTTTCTCGTCTAGCAGCACCTTTGACAGGTTTGACCAAGAAGGGGGAGAATTTCTTATGGTCAGATTCTTGTGAGTCAGCCTTTCAGGAGCTGAAAGGGAGGATGACGTCAGCACCGATACTAGTCTTTACAGATCCAGGAAAGAACTACACTATTTACGGTGATGCTTCAGGTATCGGGTTGGGAGCTGTGCTTATGCAGGGGGATGGAGTCGTTGTGTACGGGTCTCGGAAGTTAAGGCCACATGAGAGGAACTACCTGACGCACGATCTGGAGTTGGCAGCTGTTGTTCATGCCTTCCACTGTTGGAGACACTATATGCTTGGGGAGCACTTTGTAGTCTTCACCAACCACAAGAGTCTCAAGTATATCTTCACTCAGCGTGATCTGAATCCGAGGCAGCACAGGTGGGTCAAGTATATTTAGTATTTCGATTTCGAGCTTGCATATACGCCGGGAAAGGGCAACACAGTGGTAGATGCGTTGAGCAGGAGAACTTAGGTTTAGGCAGTTCAGGAGGCCAGCGGTGAGTGGCAGCTAATGGCTCTGTTCTCTAAGATGCATCTGGAGGTGCACGACAGACAGGGACATACTTACCTTTCTTCTATAGCTGTTACCTCTACACTTCTTGATCGGGTACGAATGAGGCAGCTATTAGACTCAGAAGGCCTAGTCCTATAGGAGAGGGTATCAGGAGAGGACCCTCTTCCCGGATGGACAGTGGGCGAGGATGAGATATTTCATTTCCAGGGACGTGTATGGGTGCCAGTAGACATACGCGAGGAGCTGATGTGGGATTTTCATTCCTCTGTTTGGGCAGTTCATCCTGACATCACTAAGATGTATTAGGATCTTCATCGCCAGTACTGGTGGCCAGGTATGAAGAAGGATGTTTCTGGTTTTGTCATGGGATGTTCTACTTGTCAGTAGTTGAAGGCAGAGCATTAGCGACCAACGGTCCTTTTATAATATTTACCCATTCCGGAGTGGAAGTGGAACGACGTCGCGATGGACTTCGTGATTGGGTTGCCGAGGCTGCCTCGAGGGAATGATGTTGTTTGGTTTATCGTCGACAGGCTTATGAAGGTTGATCACTTATTGCTGATCAAGGAGACCTTCAGTGTTGATGATCTAGGATGGCATTACATCCGGGAGATCGTTTGTCTGCATGGAGTCCCACACTCCATCGTTCCAGACAGGGATGTGCGTTTTACCTCTCAGTTCTGGAAAGGACTTCAAAAGGCCTTGGGTACACAGGTAATTTTGAGTACAACATACCATCCCCAGACTGATGGCCAGTCCGAGCACGCGATCCAGGTGCTTGAGGATATGCTCCGAGCTTGCATCCTAGACTTTGGCGGTTCTTGGGAGAAGCATATCCCTCTGGTGGAGTTCTCCTACAACAACAGTTTCCAGGAGACCATTTATATGGAGCCATACGAGGATTTGTATGGTAGTCCTTGCCGATCACCCTTATGCTGACTGGAGGTAGGAGAGGCAGCTTTTCTGGGACCTCATCTTGTTCAGGAGACCTCAGAACAGATAGAGATGATTCAGAAGAAGATGGCTACAACACAGTCTCGACAGAAGTCTTATGCTGATCATCGGAGATGACCTCTAGAGTTCGAGGTCGGTGATCAGGTTTTCTTGCGTGTCGCACCGAGGTTGGGACACAAGAGGATTCGGAGATAGGGTAAGCTTTCACCGCGGTACGTCGGGCCATTTGACGTCTTGGAGAGAGTTAGGTCGGTCGCTTATCGGTTGCAGCTACCTCAGAGGTATCGGGCCATGCATGACGTCTTCCACGATGATCAACTCTGACATTTCTTTTCAGACCCTTCTCACGTCTTTCAGCTCGAGGAAGTCAAGATTGAAGAGGATGCATCGTTCGAGGAGCATCCTATCCAGATTGTTGATCGTAGTACGAAGGTCCTCCGTGGGCGGTCTGTTCCTCTGGTACGGGTGATATGGCAGCATGGGCGAGTACAAGACATGACCTGGGAGAGGGAGGCTGATGTAAGATCGCAATAGACGGAGCTGTTCAGGGTTTCTTTTTCTCCATCTTTTTAGGGAAATTTGGGGATTAATTTCTTTAAGGGGGGACATTTGTAAGAACCCAGATCTTCTTTTCAGGTACGATTTTCCTTTTTCTAGAGTTTTTATGAAAAATGAATTCTCTTGAAATTTTCAAAGTACACGCCAGGTACTTTCGGAGTACAGTCCATGTACTCTTCTCCGGCTCAATGCCGTGTGCTGTCTGTGCCTGGGCCACACACACAGTGTGTAGGGGTGACGTGGAGGCCGATTTTAGAAGAGTATGGGAAAACCCACTACACGCCATGTACTTTAAAAATACATGTCGTGTACTTTTATTTTTTTATTAAACGGACTGGGGTCGCTCTTAACCCCTGATTTCATCTTCTTCTCCAGATTCCGTCCGCCCGAGAGCGACCATACGGTCGAGTCTTCGATGAGCTCCCGCCTCTTCGTTCGTTCTCCGATTCGAGCATGGTCAATTGCGTTGGAATCATAGCGATGAGCTCTCCCTTCTTATTGAGTATTGTTTCTTGATTCCTCCTGGTTTTCATTTTACTGTAGGTTGATAATTCTGTGCGTTTTCTCAGATCTACGTCATTCTAAGGGGAATCTGTCATCGTCATTCACGTAGATCGATCTTCTAGGATCTAGGTACGTGGTTTGTGCCTTTCCATAGAAATGTTATGAATATTTTGTGCAAATTTCACCAATAACCTTGAACAGGGTACTGTATGTTCCTGTTTTGACCTTGTTGTGTTGCCTAATTTGATTGATTGCTAGAGTAGATGTTTTTCCTATGATTATGGAAGATTTACTGTACCTTGGATGTTTGTTATGCTTGTTCTACCTCTTTGGAGTTTTTCCAAGTTGTCATGCTTAGCCATAGGACAGTGGAACTGCTACCTTGTTATGTTGCTAAGCCTTAGTTGATAGCCAAGTAGTTCTTGAGATTTACATGGACGATGTACACGTGCGCTGAGCATGTTTTACCTTTCACTCAGGACTGTGAGAACCTAGAGTAGTAGACCAAAGGGAGAATTTATGGAAGGGCTTCTCCAGAGTGTCTTTTAATTACGATGCGAGACCATAGGGGGACTTGACGTTGAGTGATTTCTCAGAGAGTCTGTAGTTCCTCGACGCAGGCCATAGGGGGAATAGACGCTGAGTGCTTCCCCAGAGAGCCTTTAGCACGATACGAGACTATGGGGGGAATTGATGGTGAGTTCTTCCCCAGAGAGTCTATTAATTTCATAACTGAACCAGAGGGGTGAGACTGTGTGTGCCTCCTATAGGGTTTCTAGTACTTATAGGTTGAACCATAGGGGTTAGGTTGTGGGAGCTTCCCAGAGGGTTACCTGTTTTCTTCTTGTAGCTGCCTGTTTACTTGTGTACTTTATTTGTTAGAACTGTGGATTGTAGCTGCTTGTGTTTTCCTGTTTACTGCTTCTTGTTATATTACTGCCTTGTATTCATTGGCTGTTAGGCACAAATCATTGGGTGGTTGCCTACTGGGATTGTATCTCACACCCTGTTTGGGCCATGCTTTTGGGCCCAAGCAGACTATGTTGCTGCAGGTATAGATAAGGGCAAGTGCCCTTCTTCTTCAGGTTCTTGATTGTGCTGGAGCTGGGGAACATGGGACCGAGCCATGGCTCATGATGCTGTGGAGTTTATTTTGTTTTTCCTTTGCAGTTTGTTTTCACTTGTATTCTAGCACGCTATTGTGTTTTCTGTTTTCCATAGATAATTGTACCTGCTGCATCATTGTCATCATTGCTATATATATATTCCTTGCTTCCACTATTTGGTTTCAGTTTTTGTATATTGTTTACTACTTCCGCTGTTTATTGTTGTTTTTATTAACTTGTATACCTTACCAAATGAGGGCATAGTTTCCCCAATAACTTACCAAGGCCCTCGCAGCTAGTCGGCAGCCTCTGGCATTTGGGGAAATGCGCTTGAGGTCATGTGGCGAACCGGGTATGGGGAACCAATGGAGGGGCTCTGGATTCGGGTCGTTACACTCATGAGTCTACTTCCTGCTTCCATTGAAACCATAACATCAATGGAGGGATAACCCACTTATGGGTTGATCCAAGGGAGTTGCAAGGGGCTGGATTGGATGTTATTTATCACCACATTAATGTCTAATCACTTCTTTAATTGAGATTTTTATTTGATGAGTTTTAAACTCAATCGTCCTTGTTGAATTTAAGGCCACTCACTTCAACTGCTAATACGAACCTTTACCTTGAAGTGCTCAAAACATTGATCATTCAAGTGTATAGGTGATTAGTATTAAATGGTGTAGTCATTAAACCAGTAAGTGATGATGTTGTTTTATCTTCTTAAATGAACCCTTCTCAAATATAAGAAATTGAAATCATTGAAATGGAAATACGTCCAATCCACCCCAAGTGATAACCTAGGATTAACTCATTATTTTAAATTGAATTCACTTAATTCTCTTAGAGTTCCTTTAAACCCATCAAAAACCAACCCAATTTGGCCACTTCATTCCCAAAAATAGTCCATATAATGTACGTGTCTATAGGTTTCTTCTTAGTGGTGAAACATGACAGCATAATAGAAATTTTGTGACTTTTCCCCTTTTTATTTAGATCATGAGTTGGAGAGTGGGAATTATAACTGTGGGAAAATATCTAACAAACCTCTGGTGATATTCCTCTACAAAAAATAATGGAGAACGCCGTCAAAATTTCATCAACATCGATGTACCTTGAAGAACAAAGACGGGAAGTGATGAACGATGTTGACCTCTTAAACCCTCAAGGACAGAACACTATGGTAACCAACATCAACTGGGATATGGGTTTGAAATATTTAATGTTACCTATTTATTTTTTGTAAAGGACTAACACAGATCAACCCATGAATAGGTTGATCCTCAGATCATGAGGTCTTTTGGGAGGGTGAATTCCTTTGGGATTTCATTATTTGGGAATAAATTATCACTTGTTTTGAATAAAATACAATCCAAAGACCTCCACACGTATTTTTAAGCATCTAAATCAGAGGGTGCAGGCCAACATGAATAAGGCCTGAGTCCCTTTTCTTGTGCGTTCTTTGTGACCAATTTTTCGATGTGGCGGCAAGGTTCATATGAGGTCATCACAGTGATGAGGGAGTCCCTCAAAGGCGGTAAGCCTGAGTGGCACAATGAACCAACCACCATAGCATGTCTGGTGGTCCGCCGATGTTTGGACGATGGTAGCCGTACGTGGTGGCGCCGGTCGCGTGATGGACGGAGGGGAAACAGAACTGCCAGCTATTTTGGCGGCTGGCGGAGACAGTGTGCCCCAGCAGCATGCCAAGCAGTGTCAACTACGTCCACTGAGGCCGCGACACTGGAGACCCGTGGTGCCACACTTGCTCTGCGTTGACTGTTCAACCCACAGAATTGGTCTACAGATGATGTGGAAGGACATGGGTGCTCGACCGCATCAGAGGAAACATGCATCACAACAGGTAGTAGGTCGTGGTCACTCAACCACGGTAAAAGGGAGGCCCCATGGTAACCTGGGTGAGCAGCAAGGGGGGGGGGGGTGAGGCATCCGACCACATACCAACCAGGTAGACAAATGGTCCGCCCTTGGAAGACATGGGAGGGTCGGGCTACCCCCTCAGGCTGGACCCATCCCAGCGGGCTGAACATTCCATACCCATGTCAGACCTGATCTGGGTAGGCTTGGGCCAGTATGACTGGGTTGGACCAGACCTGGGTCCAACCAGCCCCTGTTTCATTGAAACGCTCGTAATTAATAGATCAGGTGTCTGATTGTCATGTCGTCTATGGCACAGGGAACCTTTCAATGAGATAGTCCATACGAAATACTCTACCTATGTTTTGGCATAGGTTGGCATACAACCAGGTTGGATTAGACTCGTATCCAACCAGACCCTTTTTACAAAAATTCCCTTATCATTTAGGCTAAGAATCTATTCGATGTTCCATCTATTGTGTTGAGACCAATAAGATGATACGGTCCTTTGGGTTATTCTATGTGGGACTTTTATGGATGTTGAAATATGAAAATTGGCCTCAGGAGTAGATTCTCCTAGAATCAGGTGCACTTTGTGTGGGAGTCCTATGTCTTGTTGAGAATCGAATACTTGTGACCCTATGTGGATCAACACCTAGCAACCATGTGTAGATCATCTCCTAGAGACTCTGGGTGGGTCAACACCTAGTGACCCTCGTGGGTCAGCACATAGCGACCCTATGTGGAACATCACCTAGCGACCACTATGTGGATCAACACCTAGAGACCCTATTTAGATCAACACCTAGAGACCCTATGTGGATTAGCTTCTAGAGACCCTATGTGGATCTGCTCCTAGATACCCTATGTGGATCAACACCTAGTGACCCTATGTGGATTATCTCCTAGGGACCTTGTGTGGATAAGCACCTAGAGACCTTATGTGGATCAGCTCCTAGAGACCCTGTATGGATTAACACCTCATGACACTGTGTGGATCATTAACTGATCCTCTCAATAGAATAAGATGATCTCGCATCACAAATAATCATCTTTACTTCTGTATTTAAGTTATACCTAGTGTGTGTTTTGTCTTTTGATTTTTTCTTTACATTTATATCTTGTTTTTTGTTAATTCCTTTCTGGATTTATCAGAGACCTTCAAGGGTCTTGAGGTCCCTACCGAGTATTGTTATGCTCACCACTGCATGGGCTTCGCCCACACCTATTGTGTCTTGTGTAGATGATAGATAGGTTTGACATGGACTTTGGGGATCCAGGGTAAGACGGTTCTTGAAGGTGGATCGATAGACGTGGTGTGCTGTAGTGAAATCCGAAAGTTAGTTGTACCTACCCTTCAGGTAAGATCCTTGATAGATGTCCTCAAGAGCTTGTATTTATTTTTCTATCCTTTCCATTCAGTTGGGATGGTATCTTGGCCCCTTTACCTTTAGTTTACGCCTTTTATTCTCAGTGGTGGTACTTCATGGTGGTTGTACTATTTTTCTTTACTTTATGGTTTTCTTTTTGTAGTATGACCTGTATGTGTGTGTACATGATTAAAGGGAATGCCTTACCCTTTTGTGATTTGTCTTTAGAGTGCTAGTCACAATCCTTTGGCCTATGTAAGTCATGTTTGGGGTAGTCACAGCACGGGCCCTGGGGGATGGGTCATGAAAAAGTGGTATCAGAGGGCAGTTGGTTATACCAGAATAACTAAGAGTCTATATTTTTCAATGGGGGTAACAGTGTAATGTTTCTTGCATTCGGCTTTTAGGTTAGGGAGTATAGTGTTGGTGTGGTAGTCAACGTATCCATACACTAGGACCTTGAATTATATTTTTTGACTTAGTACACGAAAACACTGGTTGCATGTGTTTTGAATTTTTTTTCTCTTCATCTCTTTTGAGTTAGCTCACTAGATATATGTTATTGACCATGGAACATATGTTTCGCTACATTATTCTTCCACAAAGATATCCAGAAAGGATTCTAGTGAGGGATCACGTTGATGGACCACTGAGTGATGGGGCATCATTGAAAGAACCACTTACACTGATATCACCTACAGGTGGTGCACCAGTATCACCACCAACTATAGAGTAGCAGTTGTTACCAGCCCCACCAGTAGAAAGTGCATGTCGACTGAGTGTGCTTCATAAGTTCTAGACACATAGGCCTCTGAGGTTTCGTGGAGAGATAGATCCTCAGGCAACTGAGGATTGTCTAGAGGTAGTGTTACGGGTTTTCACCTGGTAGTGACACCTACATACCAGATGGTGGTCCTAGCTGCTAGCCTTTTTTAGGGCATAATAGGTAGATGGTGGATCTTGACACTCCTGACACACAATAAGGTGACCCTTCCCTAGTTAGACTATTAGAGCCTCTTCATGGAAGAGTTATTATCAGTGAAACTACACTCAATGCGTATACAGGTGCTACTACACCTACAATAGGGAATCCTAACTGTGGCCTAGTAATGAACGAGGTTTACTAGCCTCTCCCACTACTCCACAGACATGGTATATTTCCCTTTCATCAGGGCCCATACCTTTGAGCAGGTACTCTGATGAATGTTCAGGGCGTCGGTGATTTCACACAGCATTTTGACACAGACTGGAGTGCTAGAGCGAGCTCAACTAGTCGAGAGCTTCCCAACTGAGAAGGAACCGATGGTGAGAGCCACCACCGTATGATGGGTGGTTAAGTCATCTATAGTAGGCTGTAGGCAGATGATATAGAGGCCCAAATGGGCAAGACCATCCAGAGGATTACCCCATGATTGAGGGTCAGAGGTGTGGAGCTTGGGATTCATAGGAGGTTAGCTGAGGGCCATAGTTTGTTACTCCTGTGGAGGATAGGTCCACATAGCACGCGACTATATGACTCCCTTCATGGATGATCCACATACAGTTGAGGGACCACCTAGGCTATGATAGAGGTTTGAACGAGGAGGTATGCAGGGCGGAGAACGTGAAAGGTGAGTAGTCCTAGTGGTAGGCAGTGGATGACAGTTTGAGGTACTACCACCACCACCCATAGGTGGTCCACCATGGGCTCAGGGAGCCTACAGAAAGGGGATAGGCCTGATTTAGGCGATGGAGGCCTACAACCACAGTGCTCCAAATATGATTAGAGGTATGATATGTGTCTTCTCCATCATAGATATAGTTCTTATAAAAATATATGTCATTCACTCTTTCCTTACCACGGACCTCATTTGAGGATCGAAGATTCTAGTGGAAATTTTGGCTCAATCCTTATCATTAGAGACTCCTATAAGAGGAAATTTAAAATTTACACACTGGTGTCGATAGTTTGAGATTAATCTAGGAGGTGAGAGATTCGGTTGGGATCTCTTAGTAGCATCGTCGAGGCCTTACGATGTCATCTTGGGTATGGAATGGTTATCTATAGTCCATGCTCAGATCGATAGTTTTAGGAACAGTGTGTGGTGTGTCCACAAGGATGGGACCAAGTTTTCCTTCCCTGGAAAGAAGGGAACCTTTGTAGCATAAGATGGAATTTCATGGAGGAGGGTACATATGATCACTCACCAGTTGTCAACCCTCACCCTTGGTGTGGTGGACAAGAGTAGTCCGTGATTTCTTATAGTGGTGGATTAGAATGAGGATGTCTTCCCAGAAGACGTCCCAAGACTACCCCATCATAGAGAAGTATACATTTTCATTGAATTGTACTGAGGGAAGGAACTAATATATACTCTGGAATATTGGATGGCTCCTCTGGAGCTTCGTGATTTGAGGGTAAAGCTAGAGGACATGGAGGAGAAAGGGTTCATAAGGCCCAGTGTTTCACCATGGGCAGCCCTACTGTTGTTTTCCAAGAAGGAAGACGAGAGATTGAGGCTAGGCATTGACTTTCAGCACTTGAACTATGTGACCGTGTTGAACAAATATATATTGTCGAGGATGGATGACCTCTTAGATTAGTTGAATGGAGTGAGGTGGTTCTCAAATATCGACCTCTGATCAGGATATCATCATATTTGGTTAAATGATGAAGTCATACCGAATACAACCTTTATATTCTGTTACGGCCACTACGAGTTCTTGGTGATGCTCGTTAGTGTGACCAATGCCCCAGCAGTGTTCATGAGACTCATGAAAAGGATATTTCAGCCTTACCTCGATTATTTCATGGTATTATTCATTAATGAAATCTTGGTGTACTCAGAGTTAGAGGAGGAGCGTGCTACACATCTACAGATAGTCCTAGATACACTCCAAGAGCACCAGATTTATGGTAACCTCTCAAATCTCTAGTTTTCAATTCAGGATGTCTACTTCCTGTGACATGTTATCTTAGAGGCTGGATTTTCGGTGGATCCATCAAAGATAGAGACAGCTCTTTCTTGGGATCCACCCAGGAGCATGAATAAGGATCAAAGATTCTTGGGGTTGGCTGGGTAGTACTAGAGGTTCATAGATGACTTTTCAAGAGTAGAATCACCCTTTTCATCTTTGATAAAGAATTGACAACCCTTCATGTGGAAAAAAGGTGCTAGCAGAGTTTCCAAAAGCTGATTCAGAGACTGATGAGTTCCCCCATCTTGAGACTACCAGAAGAGGGAATTGGTTATGTAGTCTACTATGATGCATCAGAGACAGGACTGGGTTGTTTCATGATGCAGGAGTAAGCAGTGATCACCTACGGTTCACGGTAGTTGATCCATAATGAGAATAACTACACGACCCATGACCTAGAGTAGAAGTGGTGGTCTTTGACTTGAAGATGTGGCAGTACTACATGATGGGTGAATAGATTATCACTTACTCTGACCAAAATATTCTTAGGTATATCTTCTCACAGAAGGAACTGAAATTGAGATAGTGGTAATGGCTAGAGTTCCTCCAGGACTATGAATTTGAGATAGTCTATACTACTGGGAAGGGGAACATGGTGGAAAAGACGCTCCACAGGAGGTTTGGTTTACAACTGCTGAGTGAGGTGATGGAGCATCTAGGTGTAATATAGGTATCCTTCTTGGATGATGATGGAGCAACTTAACTCCAATCATTGACTGTAACTCATCCACTCCTTCAACGAGTTATGGAGTCGTAACTTGTGGATTTTTACTACGGGCCCCGACATGCTTAGGTATCCTCAAGAGAGGTTCCTGATGGATTTTCAATAGGTGGAGAGCACATAACCCTTTTTAGGGGACACACCATGGTACCAGTGATGTTACAGGAGGTGGTGTTGATGGATTTACATACATCACCTTTTTTGGTACATCCTGGTGTGGAGAAATTGACCCGGACCTTTGACGCTAGTACAAATGGCCAGGGATGAAGAAAGCAGTGGAAGATTTTGTTTCATGATGCATCATTTGTCATCAAGTGAAGGTCGAACACCAGGTCCTTGTAGGCCTGACATAGCCACTTGAGGTACCATAGTATAAGTGGGATGTTATCCCCATGGACTCCATTATGGGGTTACCACACATGTCCAAGGGCCATAATTCTACTTAGGTGATCATTAAATGACTCACCAATTAGAATCACTTCCTCCCCATCTGGGAGTAGGGATCGGTAGAGGGCATGGGGAACCTCTTCATTTAGGAGATAATATAGCTTCATGGGGTGCCTTCGATGACCGTCTCAAACTATGATGAACAATTTACATCCTGATTGTGGAAGGGGTTAGAGGAGGCATTCGGGACTCAGCTATGGTTGAGTACAACTTTTCAACCCCAGATAGATAGTCAAACAGAGCGGTCCATAGAGACCTAGGATGACATGCTTCATGCTTATGTCTTGGATTTTGGTCATAATTGGGAGGACCACCAATCACCAGGGGAGTTTTCGAACAAAAATAGATATCACTCCACCATTGGAATCAAACTATTTGAGGCTTTGTATGGGCGGCCATGCAGATCGCCTCTATGCTGGACAGACCCTGGGGAGTCAGCACTCATGGGTCCAGAGTTGGTACGAGATACTACTAAGAAGGTATAGGTCATCTTGGAATAGATGTGAACTACACAGAGCGGGCAGAAACTGTATACCAACAAGAGATAGAGCCCCTTGGAGTTCGAGGTGGGAGACCATGTTTTCTTTTGGGTCTCACCTTGACATGGATCATAGAGATTTGGTTAGGGCGGTAAGTTATCTCTGAGGTTCATCAAACCTTTCCAGATTTTCAATAGAGTTGGTGATGTGGCATACCACGTAGCTATTCCCCCACATATGCACCAGGTTCATGATGTTTTTTATGTGTCACAACTGAGGAGGTACATGCATGATCCATCACATGTCATCGACTGGGGAGAGTTGGAAATTGATGATGGGGTGACGTTTGTAGAGTTCCCACACTACTACAAAAATGGCCTATATCAGCGCTAAAAAGGGCTTTAACAACACTAAAAAAGAACTGTAAAGCTCAGCGCTAATATAGGGGGTCCCTTTTAGCAGCGCTGCAAAAAGCGCTGGTAATGGTCAATTTTTTTTTAAAAAAATAATAATAATAATACAGGGGGAGTGATTTTATCAGCGCTTCACACCCCTTTTATCAGCGCTCGGAGGTCTCCCGCGTGCTGCCCTTCCCGCACATCCCCCATACGCACGCACCCCCTTCCCACGCATCCCCCATACGTGGGCACCCCCTTCGCTTCCACCCAAACTCGAACCCGGGACCTTCCCCCTTTCGTGGCCGCACCTTTACCACTATGCCATTTCATTTTGTTCTCTATTTAATGATATATCTATATATATATATAGTTATATTTATTCATATTTTGATATAGATTCATATTAATATAAATATATTTATTCATATATTAGTATATATATATTAATTCGTCTATTAATATATATATATATATATTTATTTATTTATAATTTATTATAAGTATATTTATTTGTATATTAATCTATACTTATAATATTAGTTTTAAATACATTTATGAAAAAATATATTTTTTATGTGTGTTTATAAATAAATAAATAAATACATACATACATAGATATAAACAACACACAGACATACACAGAGACACACACACACACACAAACACAGATATATTTATGAATAAACACATATATATGTGTATTTGAATAGCCATAGAATGTACTTATAAGATTAGTTATAAATACATTTAAGAAAAAATATGTTTTTGATGTGTGTTTATAAGTAAGTAAATAAATAAATACATACATATATATATATATAAAACACATAGACACACACATAGACACCCACACACACACATACAGATATATATTTATGAATAAATACATATATATGTGTATTTAAAAAGCCATAGAATGTTAAAGAGACCATAACATATAATCTAGAATTCCGTTTCAACGCCATAACCAGTCAAATCGAAGAAAATGAAACAATCTTTGATATGATATGTGGTATAGGCCTAACAGACATCTGGATCAGAAGCTATACTTGTTTGAATGTTAACAAATATGGGTATCCTCACTAAAAACTCAGTATTGGAGGCCTTATGGGCCTTTTTTGGGCTCAAAACAAGTGAAAGAGGATTTGCCTCTGTCACTAGCGCATAGAGCTCATCGCAGGCTTCGATTTGATATGTTGTAGTACTCAAACAGACACCCGGATCACAAGTTATGGCCGTTTGAAATTTGAGTTACATTTTCAACATATTTTAGATCTTTTATTAATTGTTTTTATTTTTTTGTGTCCTCAAATTGTTATTAAATGATTTTTAATCATTAATAATTAGAAAATTATTAATTAATAATATTTTTTGAAAATATTTTGAATCCATTTTCACTAAATTTCTTATATATTAAATGTAATAATCTATTTATACGTATCTATAACATATTTAAAATATATATATTGTATTTATATCAATATAAATATACTTATATAACAAGATATTATTTTTCATGAAAAATATTTTTTTTGAAACTCAACATTTATCAGCGCTCGGTAAAAGCACTGATGAATCCCCCCTTTATCAGCGCTACTTAAGGAAGCACTGATAAAGGGGTCCCCTTTATCAGCGCTTTTTTTGAGCACTGATAATGGGGTAGTGCTTTTCTTGCCAGTTTTTGGCGTAGTTCCAATAGAGATAGAGGATAGAAAAGTGTGGGTCCTTCTTAGATGGTTGAATCCTTTGGTGTGTGTTTGGTGGCAGCACAAGAATCTGTATGACTGCACAAGGGAATGTGAGGCTCAGATTTGTGCTCAATACCCCCATTTTTTTATTAGCCTTTGTTTTGCCTTTCGGGGACGTGAAGATTGAAGGTGGGGAGACATTAATGTCCCAAAATTTCTGTATAGTTTTTTTTTTAAAATTATATATAATTATTTCAAGACCACATGCCCTAAAAACATGTGATTCTGAGTCCCAGTAAGCCCAAAATGAAATTCTGAACATTTATAAAGTACGTTCAATAAATATGTGAGTAGGTTTTTCTAAGTTTGGAATTGGTGATCAGATCGATAATTTGAGGGCACTGCTGGACTTGGAATGCTGGGATTAACCTATAAAGGACATAACATCAACCAACAAGGGTCAGAAAAAAAAGTTAACTTATAGAATTTTCATAAAATTGATAAAATAACTTTAAAAGGTTATTTTATTTTCTTTCTCACCATTGAGTGGTGAATGACGACACTATGGTGCGGCAATGAGGCGACGATGAGTCATATTAAAGGAAGCCCCTTAATGGAATCATTAAGATGCAATGTAATGATGCAACGTAATAGTGTAATAGAAACGCTGCGACATGTTCCTTTTTTAATTAGATAATGCATGGGAGAGTGGGAATTAAAACTATGGGAAAATCACTGACGAAAATTAGGAAAGATTAATCTCCAAAAAAGAACAATGAACACCGGAAAAACGTCATCGACTTCCAAGTACCTCGATGAACCAATCCGGGAATTCAATAACGATGTTGACCACTTGAACCCTTGAGGATGGAACGCTATGACAATGAATTTCAAATGAGGTATGGGTATGACTATTTAATGTTTCCCCATTATTTTTTCTAAAAATGATGAATACAGATCAACCCATGAACTAGTTGATCCGCAGATCGTGCGTTCTTGCAGGAGGGTGATTTATTTTGGGATTTCTTTATCTAGGATTAAATTATCATTTTTTTATTGAACTAAAATCCCCTAACCTCCCCGTGTTTTTTATACTTATATCTCGAAGGCTGCGGGCCAAAACAAACAAGGTCAGAGTCCCTCTGCTTGTGCATTATTCATGACCAATTCTTCCAAGTGGCGTCAAAGCGAATATAAGGTCATAAAAGTGAAGAGGGAATCCCCTAGAGGATATAGGCATGAGATGTGTGATGAATGGACCATCAGAGCACATCTGGTGGTCTGGAGATGTTCCGCCAGTAGTGGCAGCAGCATAAGCGGCACCAAACAAGTACCGAATGACAAGGCAATATAGTCGTCAACCATGCCAACAGTTGGGGGGAGATAGCGTGTTGAGCGATAGAGACATTGACCCCATGGCAACAACATTGGATACCCATGGCACCATGATGGAACCACATTGACTGACCAACCCACTGACATGGTCCACGGGAGACGTGGAATGATGAGACTGCTCAGTCGTGTTAGAGGCCACATGCACCATGGCATGCGGCGGACCGAAGTCGCTCGACAATGGTGAAAGGGAAGACCTGTGGAGGCCTGCAGGGAAGTTGGGGAGTGGGGACGCAACATCCGACTACCTCATAGCCAGGTGGACAGGGTAGGGTACGGGCTGCCCCCCATGCCAGACCCACCCCAACGGGCTGGTGACCCAACCCATTCCACGAGACCTGTGTAGTGACACCACCAATCCCGCCTTCCATTGGCTAGGGGTTGGCGACTATTAACAGAAACACATATCCCTAAAATTGGAAGGCATTTCCATTAAACATGGAATCACACAGACTGGGTACACAATAAGAGAAATCCACATAGTATAACTACTAAAAGTAAATGTGTGAAATGAAGAAGAATGGGACAGTATACAAACCCAACTAATGTAAAGTACAACATAAGGTAAAAAATAGGTCCTAAGGTCATCCTCTAAGGATTTTAACAAAATAGTAGGTACATCTTGTCACTACAGCTCTCTACATCAACCAGTCACATCCGTACATAGTCTAGTCCTAGCTCCCTAATCTCAGTCAAAGATGTCCATCATCTACACATGAAACAACAAGGTGCAAGAAAAGCCTATGTAGGGGTGAGTATAATAATAACTACTAGGGACCCCAAGAACCTCGAAGGTCTACCAGAATTCCACAACGAAAAAACCACAAAGAATGATCTCAATCACAAAGAAAAAATTAAAAGATATCTCACACTGGGTATATAACTTAAAAATGGGTATAATGATGATTAGTCATAATGATAAATCATCTTCTTTTGTGGAGAAGTTCCACTGATGAACCACTAAGAAGTCATTATATTACCGATCCATACAGGGTATTAAGTCTCTGATCCACACAGGGTCATATTTCATCAATCCACACAGGGTTGGAGGTCATTGATCCATAATGGGCCACTCTAAGGATGGTCTCATTGGGTCACACTACTATTGATCCACACAGGGTATTAAGTTGTCAATCCACACAGGGTCGTATATCGTTGATCCACAGAGGGTCAGAAGTCATCAATCCACAAAAGGTCGTAAGCCATCAATCTACAAAAGGATGTAAGTCGTTAATCCATGACAGGCCTCTCTAAGGCTGGTCATCATCACGTCATGCTACTGCAGATCTACATAGGGTAATAAGTCATCAATCCACATAGGGTGGCTCTGATGCTGATCCAAAAAGGTTCACCCTTCACTTGACAACTAGACACAGGATTCCAGCACTCGGTGCACTTGTGTTCCAAATATTCTGCTCCTCAATCCACTAGTCATATTTCAACATCCATGAAGTCTCAAAAAGAATTAACCTAAAGGACCTCCATATCATGAGGGTTCCAATGCAACAGATGGTGCACCAATCAGACACCCGGTCTTCAAGTTATAAGAATTTTAGAACCGAGGGCCTGATTGAATTCAAGTACAATCCAACTCAGATGTACTCCAACTCTCTCCAAAACCTAGGTGAAGTATCTCAAAAGGACCACCTCATACTAAGCGTTCCGGTGTCATAAAAGATTCCTCAAACGAATGTTTGGTTTAGAAGTTATGGCCCTTTAAGGGAAACATGGTTAAATTGGGTCTGAGTTTGGGCCGACCCGGTTAGACCGACCCAACCTGATCCGACCCGCGGGGTCCGGCCCAAACTCCCTGGTCCCGGTTTGGCCCACTGGGTCACGGGCTCAACCTGCTGGGTCACAGGAATGACCTGCTGGGCACGGGCTCAGCCCAGACAACCCGGCTGGGCATGGCCCATCAACTGGGTGCGGGGTCTGCTCTCCTCTCGAACGGATGTGGTCCGTTCGGTTTCGCCAACTGGCGACACCAGGTTTGCACCGCCCCTCCAGCAGACCAGTCTAGTGGACCAGTATAGGGTGGTAACAGTGGACGTGGGTCTTCCACTACCATGGCTGGAGCTGCTACACCCCCTCCATGGCGCGCCACCACCCTCTCGTGGCCAATGAGATCTGGCTATGACAACCACCGTCAGTCTCCACTTCCACCGGTCTCCACAGCCGCTAGTCACCACCGCCGTCGGTTGCCTCTGCTGCCTCACCACTGGTGCCACGCTGATAGTGATTCTGTGGGCCACCGGTGAAACTTTGGTGGTCTGATTTTTTTCCATCTATGCCTACGAGCCTCCGAAGAAGTCATCTTCACTGTGTGGCCCTCATTTTTTCCTTGATGCCGTGTTTCTCAGTCGCACATAAAGAACAAATCAAAACCCAGATCGGCGGAGGCTCCAAGACTTGTTCATATCGGCTCATGTCCTCCGTGTTAGCATTATATCATTGGAATAAAATCAAATCAACACCAAGATAAAGTTTTAACCCAAATCAAAACCCCACAAGATCCTCCCACATATTCAATAGAATCGCGTATCAACCTGTTATTCGGTTGATATGCGTTCATCATATTGTTCATGAACGAGGTATGATGAATCTTTAAACACATAGAAAGATTAATTCACCTGCGTTGAACATGTTGGATTCACTGATGACGAAAGATAAGAAACTATTGTTCAGAGGTGTTCGTCGACATTCATTGATCGTAGATAAAATCCTCGTTCTTCATTGGAGAGAGTTTTCGGCAGTGCTTCGTCTAGAGTTCTATCGCGGATGTCCAATCCTTTGCGCCAATGGATCATTTAACATTAGAGTTAAAGAGTTTAACTCTCTTCTCAACAATGTGATTCATTAATGAATTAATTAATGAACCCATTGATTACTTGAAGGTGCAGTTACACAACCAAGTGTAATAGGTTTTTAAATGACCTATTAACTCTATGGTCCCACCACCGCCTCTCAATAGTTTAAAAAAAGTAAAAAAATAACTTTTAGTAATTATATTTTTTTTTTCTAAAAATTCAGAAAGATAACTTTTTCATCCAACCCTTGTGGGTTGAAGTTAATATTCTCTTAAGTGAATCCCAACACAATGAATTCAACTATGCTCTCAGATTTTCAATCCAAGCACGTTTCAAAAGTTAGAAAATCCAACCCACATGTTTACTAAATGTAACTTAAAAAATGTTCATAATTCTGTTTCGGGATCTCCTGGCCTCAGTATCACATGCCATCAATGTTTCAGTCCCACAATAATTCCATATAATTAATAAAAATTATTTGTAATTTCTGAGTCTTTACATTTTCCCCACCTTAGGGTTTTATATCCCCGAAATCCACAACAAAATCTAAGAAAACAAATGGGGATACCGAGCATGAATCTAAGCCTCCCACTCCCATGTGCTTTCCTAGTGGTTCCAATACTACCAAAAAACTCGCACTAGAGGAATCAACCACCCCCGTAGGAGCCTCTCTTGTCAATCCTCTGTCTCCACAGGAAACTCCATGAACATCTCCCCATCATCAATGTCTAGCTCACCCCAGTCGATGATTTATGATGGATAATGAATGTATCTCCTTAGATGTGACAGAAGGAAAACATCGTGCACCATATGCTTCTATGGGGGAATAGCTAGGTGGTATTCCACCTCGCCAAATCTGTTGAGAATATGAAAAGGTATGATGAATCTCGGAGATATCTTGCCACTATAGCCAAATATCTACAATTCTTGTCGAGGTGAGACCTAATGGAAAACATGAATGCCCTCCAAAAACTCCAAGGGTCGTCGTATCCTATCATCATAAGACTTATACCTTCTCTATGAAGTCTTCATCTACTCCTGGATGACCTGAACCTTCTCAGTGGTAGCCTGTACCAGCTCTGGACCCATGAGTGCTGACTCCCCTGGGTCTGTCCAGCAAAGAGTTAATCTAAATGGTCGCCCATAAAATGCCAAAAATGGTTCCATGCTTATGGTTGAGTGATATCTATTGTTGTATGTGAACTCCATAAAGGACAAGTTATCCTCCCAACTGCAGCCAAAATCAAGTATGCAAGAAAAAATAATGTCCTCAAGAATCTCTGTATAGTCCGCTCCGTGTGACCATCTGTCTGAGGATGAAAGGTGGTGCACAAACATAGCTAAGACCCAAATACCTCATGTAATACCTTCCACAACCAGGATGTAAAACGAGTGTCATGATCTGAAATGATCATCGATGGTACTCTGTGAAGCCGTACTATCTCCTAGATGTAGAGGTGTGACATGCCCTCTACTGATCCCTACTCTCAGATGGGTAGAAACTGGGATGACTTGGTGAGTCTGTCAACGATCACCTAGATAAAGTCATGACCCCTAGACGTATGAGGTAACCTCATCACAAAGACCATAATGATAGCATCCCGCTTCCATTCCAGTACTTCTAGTGGATAAATCAAGCCTACTGGGACTTGATGCTCAACATTCACTTGCTGACAAGTGAAGCATCATGAAATGAACTCAACCACTGCTTTCTTCATCCCTAGCCACCAATAATGACACCAAAGATCCTATTACATCTTAACCATGATGTACCACCAAAGGGATTGTGGAACTCCCTAAACACCTCCTCTCATAGGGTCACTTGTACCATAGTACATCCTTTGTAAATAATGACATTCTCCCCACCTTTAGAAAATCTTTCAAGATACTATGTTGAGGATATCTAAGCACGTCGGGTCTCGCAGTAAATGTCCCCAAGCTGAGCTTCCCATACTAGCTGAAGGAGTGGGGGAGTAACTATCATAAACATGAGGTAAGTTTCTCCATCACTATCCATGATGGATAATAGCAACACAAATAGCAGCTCTGTCGCCTCACTCAGAAACTGTAAACCATACCTCTTGCTGAGTACGTCTGCCACCACATTCCCATTCCCAATAGTATAGAATATCTCAAATTCATAGTCCTGGAGTAACTCCATCCATCACTGCTATCTCAGGTATAGGCCCTTCTGTGAGAAGATATACAAGAGACTTATGATCAAAGTAGACAGTGAACCATTCACCCATCATGTAGTGCCACCACATCTTCATGGAAAAGACCACTGCTGCTAACTCTAGGTCATGGGTAGCATAGTTTTACTCATGTTTCATTAGATATCATGATCTCTAAGAGATCACCGCTCAATCTTCCATCAGAAATCATCCAACTATGGTCCCTGATGCATTGTAGTAGACTACATACCCAATGTACTCTTATGGTAGCCTCAAGATGGGGGCACTCGTCAGTCTCCTCCTTATCTTCTAGGAGCTGTACTGGAATCTCTCCATCCATAAGAAGGGGTTTACCTTCATTTTCAAAGCTAAAAAGGGTGCTGCTACCCTAGAAAAGTCAGGTACAAATCTTCAGTAGTACCCAGCCAATCCTAGAAAACTCTACACCTTGATCACACTCCTGGGTGACTCTCAAGAAAGCACTGCCTTTATCTTCATCAGATTCACTGCAACACTAGCATCAGAGATAACGTGTCCCATGAAGTGGACCTCCTGTATCAATAACTGGAACTTCGAGAGCTTAATTTAAATATGGTTCACTTTTAGTGTATCCAGAACTATCTACTGATGAGTGGCATGCTCCTCTTTTGTCGTAGAGTACACCAAGATGTCATCAATGAAGACCACTATAAAGCAATTTAGGTAAGGCTAGAATATCCTATTCATGGGTCCCATGAACACTACTAGAGCATTGGTCATGCCAAAGGGAATCACCAAAAAAATCATAGTGGCCATACTGACATTTGAATAAACTTTTCATTAAATCCTCATCTCGTACCCTGAGCTGGTGATAGCCGGATCTGAGGCCTATCTTTGAAAACAACTCAGCTCCCTTCAGCTGATCTAAGAGATCTTCAATCCTCGGGAGTGGATACTTGTTCTTCACAGTCACCTAGTTATGGCACCGATAGTCCACATAATGCCTCAAACTCCTGTCTTCCTTTTTTGCAAAAAAACTCAGGGCTACCCATGGAGAAGTATAGGGCCTTATGAACCTCTTCCCCTATAATTCCTCCACCTGTACCCTCAACTCACGAAGCTTAGTGAGAGACATCTGATATGCTGGTGTATATATAGATGTCATCCTAGGGAATAGGTAAATGTAGATCTCTAACTCTATATGAGTAGGTAGTCCCAAAAAATCATCTGGAAAGACATCACCATACTATTCCACCATTACAGGATAGCTCAGTCTCCTCTTGTCACCTGCTCTGAGGGTAAGGCTAGCCAACTGATGAGTGATCGACTACCCCATCATCCGTGAAAGTCCATCCTGAGCTGTAAAGGTTCCCTTCTCACTGGTGAAGGAAAACCAAGTCCCATACTCACGGACACACCGTACATTTCACCTAAAATAGTTGATCTGAGCATGGACTATGGATAGCCAGTCCATACCCAATATGATGTCATATGGCCACGATGTTGCAACTAGAAGACCCCATCCAAAGTTCTCACCTCCTATAGTAAGATCACACTGCCAGCACTAGTGCGTAATCATTGAATCATATCCAATAGAAGTCTCTAAACATAAGGATCGAGCCAATGACTCCATCAGAATCTCCGAGCTCCGAACGAGAGTCGTGTCAATGAAAGAGTGAATGGCACTTATGCCTACAATAATAGCATCTAGGTTGGAGTAGATATATATTTTACCTCGTATCATATATAGAGCACCATGGTCATAGGACATAGATTCCTGAAACTGATATTGTGCATGTCCACCTTCTCCTTAAGGTCAGAGTGGACCACTTGGAGGTGGTGGCGGTAAAACCTCAAATCATCGCCCACTGCCTACTGCACAACTAGCTCCTTTTCCACATCAGCCGCCATGAATAACTCACTACTCAAATATATTACTCTTCCTTGGAAGTCCCTCAGTAGTCTACTGATCATCAGTGTGGAGGGTCAGGAATTCAAGATCCATGTGACCCTACCCACCGCACGAGTAACATAGTCTGTAACTCTTCTGACCTCCTATGACTTGTGAGCTCGACACCTCCATCCCTATATCGTGGGGTCCTCCACAAGATGATTGGACTGGCACGGGCCTCTGCGTCATCTACCACGTACTTGCTTCAGAAGACTCAGTTACGTTTTGTTCAGTGGTTGCTCTTGCTATCAGTGCATTCTTAGCTAGGAATCTCTCCATCAAAAGTGCTCACTCTAGAACTTCAGCCTACGTCAGTATATTGAGATATATCATAAATGATCTAATATCCCATTGGATACCCTTCTCAAAGGTCCAGGACCTGAATAAAGGGTCTCATAGCATGTCGGTGGAATAGCAGGATAGGTTAAGGAATATTGTCGAGTACTAGGCTACTGTCCGGATGCCCTAGTGTAAGTGCAGTAGCTCCTGAATACACAGAGAGAATAGTGTCACTGGTATGAACTCTACCCTAAAGAGTCTATCAAAGTCCAACTAGGTGAGATTCTCTTCATCAAGAAACTGGAGCGTCAGGCTCCACCATCTCCCTACTATTCCCTAAAAAAGTCTTGTAGGTAGGATCACTATATAGTTTGTTGGTGTCTCGACCGAACTAAAAACCCATGCCACAACCTCCATCAAGTCCTTAGCTTCCTATGGTTTAGTCTTTCCTTGAAACCTCTGAGTTATCTACCACTGGAACTGGTGCATCATGTTAAGTCAGCGTGCACTATCTACTGGTGGGGCTGGTGGAAACTACTGCCCTACATGTAGTGGTCTTGCTGGTACACCACCTAAAGGTACCATCACCATAAGAGGGCCCGACATTGAAGAATCATCACTCAGTGGGCCTCCATCATGATCTCTTGTTGGAATCCTGACTGACTGTGTATGAGTCGACATCCTGTAAAGAAAAAGATGCACCATGATCAATATGTTATACCTGGTGAGATGACTCAAAAGCGATCAAAATAAAAACATATTCAAAACACATGAAAACAGTGTTTTCATGTACTGAGTCAGAAATCAGAACT
This sequence comes from Viscum album, assembly GCA_963277665.1. Taxonomy (NCBI): domain Eukaryota; kingdom Viridiplantae; phylum Streptophyta; class Magnoliopsida; order Santalales; family Viscaceae; genus Viscum; species Viscum album. The sequence goes on from OY728151.1 coordinate 2,001,162,014, forward strand.
CCGTGTCCTAGTGTATGGATACATTAGTGACCACACCAACACTGGACTCCCCGAACTAAAATACGTACTCAAAACACTTAACACTATTTCCCCTTTGAAAGGATCAGAGTCTTATTTCTTTGGTAGAAACGACCCCTCCAATACCACTTTGTCATGAAAAATCCACCAGGGCATGTGCTGTGACTACCCCATGCTCTCCTTCAATAGGACAGGGTTTGGCGACTAGCACCATAAAGGCATATCCCTAAAATGGGAAGGCATTGCCTTTAAACTAGCACACACACAAACTAGGTACATAGTAAGAGAAAACCACGTAGTATAAATACTGAATTTAAATGTTTTAACTAAAGAAAAATGGGCCAAAATAAAAACCCAACTAAAATAATGTACATCAAAAAGGGGAAAATAGCTCCTGAGTTCATCCACTAAGAATTCTTCCTGAATGGTAGTTATATCTCCTCACTGCGGCTCCCCATGTCAACCGGTCACCATCATACATCATCTAGTCCTGGCTCCCAAATCATGGTCAAGATGTCCATCATCTGCACATGAAAAAACAAGGTGTGGGAGAATCACATGCATGGATGAGTATAACAATACCCATTAGGGACCCCAAGACTCTCGAAGGTCTCACAGAATTCCACAATGGAAAAACCACAAAGCATGATATCAATCACAAAGCCCAATGTAAAAGACATCTCACACCAGGTATATAACTAAATAATGAGAATAATGATGATTAGTCATAAAACTAAATCTTCTAATTCCATTGAGAATATCCACTGATGAACAATAAAGAAGCCAGTCTTTTGTAGATCCACATAGGGTCGTAAGGCACCAATCCACATAGGGTCGTATGTCTTTGATATATATAGTTTCATAAGTCATTGATCAACAATGGGCCATTTAAAGGTTTAACCTCATCAGGTCGAGCTACTATTGATCCACACAGGGTCATAAGTCGTCGATCCATATAGGGTCGTAAGTTTTTGATCCACACAGGGTCATAAGTCATCAATCCACATGGGGTTGTAAGTCGATGATCCACGATGGGACACTCTAAGGTTGGTCCTCGTCGGGTCATGCTACTACTGATCCACATAGAGTTGAAAGTCATTGATCCACACATGGTCACTCTAATGCCAATTCGAAAAGGGTCGCTCTTCACTTGACAACCATCCATAAGAATCCTGCACTTGGTGTGCCTGAGTTCCTTAGATTCTAATCTAGAAGACACTAGTCATATTTCAACCACCATGATGTCTCACAATGAAGTAACACGAAGGACTAACATGTATTAAGGGTTCCAATGCAACATACAACGAGTCAATTGGATGCCTGATCTTTAAGTTATAAGCATTTTAGTATCGAGGGTCCGATTAGATTTGAATGTGATCCAACTCGAAAGTACTCCAAAATTAACCAAAACTAAGGTGAAGTATCTCAAAAGAACCGTCTCATACTAAGTATTATGGAACTATAGACATTTCATCAAACGGGAGTCCAGTTTTGAAGTTATCACCCTTTAAGTGAAAATGGGTTAAATTGGCTATAGGTCGACCCGACCTGATCCGTTGGGCCTGGCCCGACCCGCTGGATCATGGGATCGACCTGCTGGGTCGTGGGCTCGGCTCGGCCCACCCAGCTTGGCATGACCCTCCAGTTATGTGTGGTGTCTGCTCCCCTCCCGAAAGGACGCGGTCCATTCGGGTTCTCCAATTAGAGGCACCAGGTTGGAACCACCCCTCTAGATGACTGGTCCAGTGGACCAGTATAGGGTGGGAACCGCAGATGAGGGTCTGCCACCTCCATGGATGGAGCTACGACACTTCCTCTTTGGTGTGCTGCCACAGTGTTCCGACCGCTTTCAACACGACCGATGATGGCCGACCACCCCCTATTCGTCATGGAGCCTGCAGGTGCCACGACCCTCTCACGGCCGACGAGAGCCGACGGCCGCCACCAGTCACTGACACCACCATGCTGGTGGTGCTTCCGTGGGCCATCGATGAAACTCAGAGGGACCTATTTCATTCCCTTATATGCATAAGATCCTCCTAGGATGCCATCTTCACTATGTGGCTCTCAGTTTCGCCTTGCTGTCATGTTGCTCGGTTGCCCATGAAGAACACATCAAAAGTGAGATCGGCGGAGGGTCTGATCATTGTTCAGATCAGCCCGTGCCCTCTGTGTTAGCGTTATATCATCGAAAGAAAATAAAAAAAACACCTAGATAAAATTTTAACTTGAATCAAAACCCCCTAAGAAACACCAATAGATTTAAGTGAATCACGGATCAACCTGTTATTCAGTTGATCCACATTCATCATATTGTTCAAGAACGAGGTATGATGAATCTTTAAACACTTATAAAGATGAATTACTCTACCTTGAACATGTTGGATTTACTGACGATGAAGGAGGATAATATTTTGTTCGAAGGTGTTCGTAGGCATTTGCTGATCCTGGATAAAATCCTTGTTCTTCATTGGAGATATTTTCTATCAGTGCTTCATCAAGAGTTCTATAGCGATTGTCCAATCCTTTGGGCCAATAGTTTGATTCACATTAGAGTTAATGAGTTTAACTCTATTCTCATCAATTTGATTCATTAATGAATTTACTAATGAAACCATTAATTACACGAACGTTTTGTTACACAACCAAGTGTAAATGGTTATTAAATGACCTGTTAACTCTATAATCCCACCACCGTTTCTCAATAGTTTCAAATAAAGAATAAAATAACTTTTAGTTATTTTATTATTATTTATATAAAGTAAAAAAATTATATTTTTCATCTGAACCATTCTGGTCGATGTTAAGCTTTGCCTAAGAGAATTATGTCACTGTGAATTCAACGCTTCTATAAGATTTTCAATTGGAGCACTGGTTCATAAGTTAGAAAATGTTGCCCACATGTTTACTAAACGTACCTTAAAAAGAGTTAAAAATTCCATTCTGGGCTCTCCAAGACTCGAAATCACATGCCTTCAATTTTCATAATCTCACAGTAATTCCATATAATTAAAAAATAAATACGGAACATTTGAGTCTTTACAACTGGAACCAGGCCTAACTGGATCCGGGTTGGGATGGTCTAACCGGGTGGGACAAGACCCTGGCCCAACTGGCCCCAATTTCACTAAAACACTCATAACTAACAGACCGATAATTTTATTGAATTTCCATCTATGGCATGGGAACCCTTTTGATGAGGAAATACTTCTAAAATACTCTATGTGAGTTTCAGTGGAGGTTGGAATATGGCTCAGTTGGATCGGACTCGAATCCAACTGGGCCCTTTTTACAAAAATGCTCATATCATAGAGAGGGGGCATCCATTCGATTAACAATCTCTTGAATTAGATCCCTTAAATTGAGATGGTTCTTTTGGTTATTCTGTGTGTGAATTTCATGAATGTTGAAAGATGAAAAATGGCTTGAGGATTAGATTCTCCTGGAATCAAGCACGCTTCATGCAGGAATCCTACGGCTAGTTGAGACCTGAAGACTAACGATCTTATGTGGATCATCACCTTGCGACCCTATGTAGATCAGCTGCTAGAGACCCGTTGTGGATCAGTACCTAGAGACCCTATGTGGATCATCACCTAGAGACCATATGAGGTTCAAAACCTAGTGACTATGTGTGGACCATCTCTTAGGGACCATGTGTTGATCATCTCCTAGTAACCCTGTGTGGATCAACACCTAGAGACCCTTGGTGGATCAGCTCCTAGAGACCCTCTATGGATCAACAACTAGAAACCATGTGTGGATCTATGAAATAGATTCTCAATAGAATAAGTTATTTATCTTTACGACTAATCATCTTTACTTCTGTACTGATGTTATACCTGGTGTCAGCTGTATCTTGTTCTTTGTGCTTTACATTGAGATCTTGATTTTTGGTATTTCCTTCATGGATTTTTGAGATACCTTCAGGGGTCTCAGGGTCCCTACTGAGTATTGTTATACTCACCCCACACAGGCTTTCCCACACCTGTTGTGTCTTGTGTAGACAACGAACAACTTTGACCGAGACTTTGGGGAGTCAGTGCTAGATGGTGTTCAGAGGAGGATTGATAGATCTGGGGTGCTGTAGTGACATTCGATAGTGAGATCTACCTACCATTCATGTAGTATCCCTGGAGGAGGATTTCCAAATCTTTTATTTCTTTTTTTGTACTTTCCATTTGGTTGGGATGGTATTCTGGCCCCTTTACTATTAGTTTACACCTTTTACTCTCAGTGGTGGTACTTTTTGGTGGTTGTATATTTTTATTTCCCTTGTGGTTTTCATTATAAAATATTACATCTCTCTGTGTGTAAATGTTTATAGGAAACGCGTTCACATTTTTGGATATTCTTTTTTTGTAGAAAGTCACCAGCCCCTGGCCTTTGGAAGGCGAGTTTGGGGTAGTCACGACAAGGGCCCTGGGGGACGGGTTGTGACACAATTGGAAAATGATCTCTCTTAGGAGGAGAAACTAGTGAAGATATTGGATCATAGAGATAATGTTTTATGAAACAATACTACTCACCTAGTGAATTTAATATGCAATAACCATATGTACAAAGAGGAAAAAAGGTAACGAGAGGAAGTGATGAAGGAGAAATACCCTCACTTGTTTTTGTAAAATGAAATTTCTATAGAAATATTTCAAAAGGGGGGAAGAATTTAACGACCAAAACTTTTATCAATAGAATTTAACTTATTATAATTATGTTATAAAACAAAAAAATATCATATAGATCATAATAAACACTTTTTTATTATAAATGAATAATGAAATTTCCAATATTTAAAGAAATTATGGAACCTATATAGATGAAATAATAACTTGACCCATGGAATAGTAACATGAACACATGGAATAATCATCTAGTCAATAGAATACTAAACTCACCTATGAAAGAATAAATACAATTTTTACATATTATAAATGATAATATGGTATAATCAAATCATAGTATATGTAAATAAATGTTTGAAAAATAAATCATTTAAGTATTGTTATTTTTGTAAAACATAAATGTTTATTTACAATTTTAAAATTAATATAATGATTTAAAAGAAAAATTGTTTTCATAAAATAGATTCACAAGTCAATATTTTATTTTCATAGGATTATAATAATATTTTATGAGACCTTACCTAATTTTCCAAAGTTTCATAAAATCGGTTATAATTTTAAAATCGTTATTTTTCTAATAAATGAAAATTTTAATTAAAAATTAAATTTATCAAATTTATAATTTTTTTTTATAAAATGTATTCCATTTTTGAATTCGACATGTCCAAAAATAATTAGGGTGATTTTTTTGTATTTTTATAAAATAGTTGATTTTTTTGGTTTATATTGGAATATGGTATTTTACGGTATATATATATATTATGTTAAATAAAATATTACTTGATTCATAACTGATGAAAAAAAATAATGTATAAAACCCCTTAATTATTTAAAATATATAATCCTAATGTTAAAACATTCATAGTATTGAGAAAAAATAATAAACTAATATAAAAAATAAAAAAAACACCCCCTCCTACCCAATAAATACCACCCTCACCACCTATTATCCCCATTACACCAAAGCCTTTAAGGTTGTAAAATTTACATAAAATCCTCTTCCCAATCTCCTTACCCACGTCTAGGATACATGTTAATGAGCCAAATACCCAAACCAATCTTTCTAAGGAGGTTCTCAAGGAGAATAATTTAATAGGTAAAATCCTCTTTCTTTTATTTTAATATATTTTCTATTTTTGTTTATTTTCTTATTATCTCATCTCCACTTATCCAAGTGTAATTATAAATTTATTATATTAAATATAATATAATTTTATTATTTTAATTTAACAATCCATCATCAATCATCACACCCACTCCCTTTTATTCTAAAAACAAAAACATCATCTGTGAGGTGTTAATTTATCACCTTAAATGATGATAAGTTTTTATTTTCATTTACCACCATCCATGCTGGTCATAAAACAATTATAATTGTTGAAAAAGATTTTAAAATTAATTTTATAACCTTTATATGTTTGGTAACTAATATATATACATAATATTAAATATTAAAACAAAATGAGTTTTTTGTGATCGAAAAACGCCAAATTAATCTAAATGATTATCATTAACATTTTATCTAATCAGTCATGCTCATACATGATAAAATATATAACACCAATTAAACTTATCTATGTTCATAAATAACATATAATATCAATTCTAGATAATTACTCCCATTTTACATGATATTATATATATGTATATCAGTGAACCGATCATGAAAGCCATGAAAATGAGCACTCAAGAATGATTAAATCGAACAATATAACTATTCATAATGGCCATATACAAACATAATAAAATTATAATGAATCAAATAAATGTATGAGAGATTTTTGATTTATTAATTAATGAATATTATTTGATTGTCTAGGATATTAATGTGATGAAAGCAATCAGAAATAAGGTGAGGGGATTATCGAACCCAATTTCTTATCTTTGGGTTATTCCTCTATCATGCTAAATTTTAGTATTGATATTATTTTTATATTCCTAAAATAAAATTTCATTTTCCACCCCTTTTAATTTATGACATATACATGCTTCCAATAATTTTTTTTTACAAATGAATAGATTTTTCCAAAAGAACCATTCCATCTAAAAACACATAATTTACTTCTCTTCGGATTGTTTCTTCTTCACTGAAGATTTATGATTCATATAGAAATGTTTATTAATGAAAGTATGATTTATGAAATTCACATGAAACCAATTTCCTTTCCATGGGTTATTTTATTGAAAATATTTTTATATGTTCAATATAGAATGCATGATTATGTAAATGTTATGATGTGACAGGTGATCTCGCAATTATATAGTGCTCTAATACATTGGGTAATGTGATGAATCTCATGAGATAATGTGAAATACTTGTGAACATGATTCTATATTTTTTCACAAAGATGATGTTATGAATACTTACAAATTTTATGTGTGAACATGATGCTAGATTTTTTAACAACTATGGGTTGTATTTTACCACTAAGACAAGATATTTCATTTTTATGCATTGCCACATTCCATAACTTTATCTAATGCTTCCTATAATGATTATCATGATGATACCATTCTTATGTTATGATGATAATGATTACGATCACCCATGTTATATTGATTGATTGTCTTATCTATTCTCTTACTGGGATTTTATATCACCCCGTTATTTGATGTATATCCTTAGGTGATTACTTATACTAGGTATAATTTGAGGCCTAATAAGAAACTAGAGAAAATGGAATTAAATAATTTTTATGTTTTATTAGGAAAATATTATGTTTGATCCTAATTTTACCATGACACTAATCCTTTTTATTATAGTATCTAACACTATTATACTGTTTATAATTAAAATTATGTAATAGTAATGTAAGAAAATAAGGGTAGAAATAATTTTATTCCTACTACTGTAAAGAATGTGATGAAGAAGTTTTTATAGAAGGGAAGGAGTGAATAAGAACAAAGAAACATTGTGGTATCCAACTGATTTATCAACAAGTGTAATACATTCATAGTAGTCACAAAGATGTTTAATAAGTTAAATACTATCTTCATAGGAAGTATAAATAAACAACAAGGATTTGTATAGTTGGAAAATGGTTTTTTCTACTCTAGGGTATATGATTGTTTTCACCCCCTTCCAATTTATATGGATTCACACATGGATTAGTATTTTTTTCCATCCAACCCACTATATCTTATTATCATCAATACATTGGAGAATCCATGAATTGGTAATCACCATACACAAAATGGGATAGTTACTCCAATTGAGTAATTAAACTTTTAAAAATGTTTTCTATCATCTTCACTTTCAGTCATATACATTCCTATGACAAGAAAAAGATATTAAGAGAATTGATAACCTAATTTGTCGAAGTGGGAACTGGGAAAAAAACTAAAAATGGATGAAAAGTTTCCAAAACATATTCACATACACCTCATCATATTTTTGTGTGTTTCCCAAAGAGGCCATCTTAAGTGGAATCAGATGATAGGTTCACATATTCTATATTCTCTATATTGAATCTCTTCTCCATTGAATATTTTTGTTTAGTTACTATATTAGTAGTGAAGTGCAGTTTTAGTGAATATTTAGTTATATGTGAGAAGAATTATATTTCTACCTAGACATTGATGAATAGAATAAAGGATGAGAAAAAAGAAGAAAAAATATTCCTCTTATCTGAATAATGGGAAGTATTAGTTTCTCCCTACCTTACCATAAATGAATATATAAAAGTCTTGAAAAGTGAAAAGTTAGTGGCTCAAGTTTCAACTAAGGAGAATGTAAACATTCCTACCTCAAGTAAAAATATAATGTTATGTGATAAATATTTTTATGAAAATACTTGTATGAATTTTCCTGAAGAAGAAGATTATAGTATTAGTTGTGATGATGGAAAATATATAACTTATCATGATATATTAGATGTTAGGTTTAGTGATATTCTATATTAAATTCCCAAAAAATAGTATATCTTGTTTTTTGAGTCATTTAATATGTGTATTAATTGACCATACATCCGAAATAAGAAGTATATTTTCATGACCCGTCCCTTGGGGCCTATGCCGTGACTACCCCAAGTCCTCCATCTATAGGCCAGGGGTTGGCGACTAGCACCGAAAAGGAATATCCCTAAAATGAGAAGTCATTTCCTTTAAACCTGTACAAACACACATCCCTAGAACACAACAAGATGAAACCACGAAGTAAAATTGTAGTAGTAAAAGTGTCTACTGAAAGTAAAGGGGCCAGAATACAAGCCCAACTAAAAGATACAACTTCTACAGAATATGGTAAACAACTCCTAGAATGGTCCACCAAGGTTCCTACCTAAAGGTTAGGTACAACTCATCTCTACATCTCTCCACATCAACTGTCACCACCATCCACCATCAGGTCCTAGCTCCCCGAGTCTCAGTCAAAGTTGCCCATCGTCTGCACAAGACATAACATGGTGCGGGCGAAGCCCATGTAGGGGTGAGTATAATAATACCCAGTAGGGACCCCGATACCTCCAAAATCCTATAATAATTCCAAAAAGGAAAACCAAAAATCATGATCTCAATCATATAGTTCAAAGAAAAATACTCAACTCAATCCAGCTAAACAAGTCAGAGTTAAGGAGTAAATATGATTAGCCCTAAGCTATATCATTTTACCTTGTTAGGAAGTTTCCACAACCCAACCACATGGGATTTGTTCCATTGTTGATCCACATAGGTTTGTATATAAATTATCCTAAATGGTTCACTCTAAGGATGGTCCTCATCGGGTCACATACTGTTGATCAACACAGGGTCGCTAGAATGTTGATCCACACAGGATCACTATGGTGCTGATCCACACAGGGTCACTAGATACCGATCCACATAGGGTCTCTAGATTCTGATCCACATAGGGTCTCTATGATGCTAATACACATAGGGACTCTATATTCTGATCTACACAGGTTTTCTATGATGCTGATCCACACATGGTCGCTACTCTGATGACAGCCGACCATAGGATTCCCCCAAACTCGGTGAACTAGAGTTACATAGTATCTAATTATATGGATATCAGTCATGCCTCAAATTATACTAAGATAAAAAAAGTTGAAACCCAAATTACCTCCACATCATAAGGGTTCTAACACAATAGATGGTGCATCAACCAGATGCCCGGTCTTTGAGTTATAGACATTTTAGTACCGAGGCCTCGGTTGGATTTGGGTACGATCCAACTCGACTGTACTCCAACATTCTCCAAAACCCATTTTGAGTATTTCAAAAGGAACATCTCACTCCATGAATCCCAGTACCATAGAATTTTTGTTAAATGAACATCTCGTTTGCAGGATACAACTTTTTAAGCAAAATTTGGTGGAAAGGGGATTGGGTTCGGTCTGACCTGGTTTGCGCCAACCCGACCTAGTTCGGGTCAACCCAACCTGGTCCGAGTTCGACCTAGCTTGGCCCGAACCGGAATGGGCCATCTTGGGTGGGCTGGGCCGCAGATCGGCCCATTCTGCCTTAGCCAGGGAGGGCAGCAGCAGGCTCAGCTTGCTGGGCCATGGACCGGCACGGCCCGCTTCGGTCAGGCATGTCACTTTGGGCACTATGCCCCGCTAGGTGGTGCGACACCTAGATGGTGGCCCATGAGGGGATTTGATCTGCTACCCCTCGTTCCCAAATAGCTCAAAGATCCCTTTGACTCAGTAATTGGTGGCGCCACATGGTGCCGCCCTGGCTGTCTGCAGGACCCACAGGGAGCGGGTCCCCTTACGTCATGGCTTTGAAGCCGCGACATGCTCACTGTAGCACGTGACATCCCACAACATCACCAACACCTTGGATGACTGACTCAACAATCCACCATGGCTTCGAGTGATGCAGCCTCCTTCTGTGGCCGGCGAGTGCCGGCAGAACTTCTGCGGGCCACCGGATGAGCTCCAGTGGTCTGTTTTCCCTTCATCTTGCACCCACGGGCCTCCTGGGATGCAACCATTGCTGTGCAGATTCTTGATTCAATGTTCTTCCCTATTGTAAGATCATAACCCAAAGAACGTGACAAGAAAAAAGTTGTAGAGAGTTCGTGCCTTATTCGTTTGGCCCTCTCCCTCCACGTTAACGTCATAACAGGAGATATGATTTTAATTCATCAAAGAAAAAATTTAATAAACCCCCTACCTAGAGATTCATTAGAGATTTCACGGTGGTGGATAAAGATTCTGTGTTTGAAGAAGCCGCCGACATTCTTTGATCCTTGTTCGTTGCCACCCAAGCCTCCATACTCTGTCAATGGAAAGTGTCACGGTACATTTCCATAGGTTCCTCACATTCATACCAAAAACCCACACCTAAGATTCAATTAAATAGATGGAGTGTGAGAGTTTAACACAACGTAGATTTAATGAGGTTCATTAAGAAGTCAATTAATTCACCTATCATCTCCCAGTGGAGTGGTTACGAAAACAAAGGGTTTATACATTAAATGGCTTGAAAACTCAGTAGTCCTTCCACCTCCACTGAACAATTGGAGAAAAATAAAACAATAATTTTATGTTATGTTATTATTCTTTAAAAAGTACGAAAAACTATCATTCTATTTCTAAATAATATGGTCAAGGTGAATCATCCCTTAAGTGAATCTCGGCACTGTAAATTTAACATTGTCCTCAGATTTAAATTCTTAGCACCGATTCAATGTTAAAAAACACCACCCGAACATTTGCTGAACGTACCATAAAAAAGTTCAAAATTACATTTTGGGCACATCGGGTTTCAGAATCACGTGCCATCAATTTTTGAAAACTCATAATAGTTCCAAATAATTTTTTAAAAATTATATTCTTAATTTATGAGTCTTTATATTCTCCCCAAATCAGGTCTTTTCAACCTTGAAATCTAAAAAAACTAGGGGAATAAATTGGGGGTACTGAGCACGTATATGAGCCTCTCGTACCCATGTGATCTCATGGAGGTTCCCGTGATGCCAATGAATTAATACCATAGGAATAAAATTCCCACAAAGGAACCACTCCTATCAATCCTTTATCTCCACTAATAACACTACAGATGTTTCCCCACCATCGATTTCTAGCTTACCCCAATCGATAATGTGTGAAGGATCATGCACTTACCTCCTCAGCTGTGACACATGGAAGAAATTATGCACCCGGTGCATCTATGGGGGAAGAGCAATATACTACGTGACCTCGCCTACTCTGTTGAGGATCTGGAAAGGTCTGATGAACCTCATAGATAGCTTTCCGCCCTAGAAAAACATCCATAATCATCATCAGGGTGAGACCCATAGGAATACATGGTGTCCTTCCTCAAAATCCAAGGGTCTCCTTCCCCTTTTAGCATACGACTTCTTACTGCTCTATGTAGTCTTCACCCACTCTTAGAATATCCGCGCCAAATCTGTGGTAGCATGTACCAACACTAGACCCATAAGTGTTGACTCCCCTCGGTTTGTCTAGCATAGTGGTGACCTGCAAGGTCACCCATACATGGCCTCAAACAGATCCACACCGATGGTGGAGTGATAACTATTTTTGTAATCGAACACCACCAATGATAGTTGGTCCTCCCAACTACTTAAAAAATCAAGGATACAGGCACAAAGCATTTCCTCGAGTGTTTAAATGGTTCGCTCCATCTGACCATATGTTTAAGGATGAAAGGCAGTCCTCAAGCATTGGTGAGTCCCAAATGCCTCCTGTAAACCCTTCCAAAAAATCGGATGTAAAACGAGATTCATGATCTAAGACGATCATCGATGGCACCTCATGAAGTTGTAAAATATCCTATACGTAGAGACGTACCAAGCTCTCTACTTACCCCTTCTCTCAGATGGGTAAGTTGTGGGATGACTTGGTGAGTCAGTCAACCATAACCCAGATGTAATCGTGGCCCATGGAAGTATTTGGTAGCCCTGTCATGAAGTCAGTAGAGATACCATCCCACTTCCACTCTGCTACCTCTAGTGGAAGCACTAATCCCGATGGTACCTGATGCTTGGCCTTCACTTTTTGACAAGTGAGGCATCGAGATACAAACTCTTCCACTGTTTTCTTCATCCTTGGACACCAGTACTGACATCAGAGATCTTGGTACATCTTCGCTACCCCAGGATGTACCGCAAAAGGGGATGTGTAAAACTCCCTCAACACCTGCTCTCGAAGCATCACAGGTACCATGGTGTGTCCTCTAAAGAATATGGTGTTCTCCCCACCTTCAAAAAATCTATCAAGAGCCTATCCTGAAGATATCTGATCACGCCGGGCTACAGAGTACCTATATCCAAGGTGTGCCTCCCCAACTCGCTGAAGAAGTGGGGGAGTGAAAGTCATAGACTAAAGGTATGTTGTTCCATCTCTATCCACAAAGGATATCTATAAGGAGGCTAGATTCTCTATTTCCTAAATCAACAATTGTAGACCAAACCTTTTGCTGAGTGTGTCAGTTACTATGTTGCCCTTCAGAAGAGTGTTGATTATCTCAATGTCATTGTCCTGGAGTAACTCCATCTATTACCGTTGTATTAGGATAAGGTCTTCTTTGAGAAGATATACCTAAGACTCTTGTTATCATAGTAAATAGTTAACCATTCACCTATCAAGTAGTCCCGGCATATCTTCTACCCAAAGACCATTGCTGCTAACTCTAGGTCATGGGTAGCGTAGTTATTCTCATACTATCTTAAATTCCATGAGCCGTAGGTGACCACTACTCATTCTTGTATCATGAAACAACCTAGTTTGGTCCCTAATGTGTCGCATTAGACTACATACCCAACACCCTCTTCTAGTATCCTCAAGATGGGGGCACTTGTCGACCTCTAACTCAGCTCCTGAAAACTCCACTAGTATATCTCCATCCACACGAAGGGATTTCCTTTCTTTGTCAAAGCTGACAAGGGTGCCGCTACCCTAGTGAAGTTAGGTTTGAACCTTCAGTAGTATCCAGCTAATCCCATGAAACACCACACCTCGATCACACTCCTGGGTGGCTCCCAAGAAAGCACTGGCTCTATCTTCTCCAGATCCACTACAACTCCAGCCTCCGAGATAACATACCCCAGGAAGTGGACTTCCAGTATCCAGAACTAGAACTTTGAGATCTTACCATAAATCGGGTTCTCTAGGAGTGTATCAAGAACAATCATTAGGTGCGTGGCGTGCTCCTCCTCTGACACTGATCATATCAAGATGTCATCAATGAATACAACTACGAAGTGATCGTGGTAAGGCTAGAAGATTCTGTTCATGAGCCCCGTGAACACTTCTGGAGCATTGGTCATGCCAAAGGGCATCACCAAGTACTCTTAATGGCCATACGGACATCTGAAGGCCATATTCGTTACATCCTCATCCCATACCCTGAGCTGAAGATAGCCTTATCTGGGGTCTATCTTTGAAAACCATCGTGCTCTCTTCAGCTAGTCAAAGAGATCATAAATCCTAGAGAGTGGATACATGTTCTTCATGATCACCTAGTTCAGGCACCAATAGTCCACACAAAGCCTCAGACTCCCATCTGCCTTCATGGAAAACTAAATTGGGGATGCCCATGGAGAAACATTGAGTCTTATGAACCCCTTACCTTGCAAGTCCTCCAACTATACCCACAACTCACAAAGATCTGAAGGAGCCATCTGATAAGCCGCTGTAGATATCGGTGTCATCCTAGGGTATAGATCGATGTAGAAGCCTACCTATCTATGAGTAGGTAGTCCCAGAACATCATCAAGAATGACAACAGCATAACAGTCCACCACTATAGGATAACTCAGACTCCTCACATCAACAGCTCCGAGGGTAATTCCAGAAAACTAATGAGTGATTAGTTTCACCCTATTAGGAGTAAGTCCATCCTATGCTGCAAAGGTTCCCTTCTATCCAGTGAATAAAAACATGGTCCTATCCATGTGAACACACCACACTTTATGCCAAAAACAGTCAATCTGAGCATGGAATTTGGATAACCAGTCCATTCCCAAGATGACATCATAAGGCTTCGATGCTGCTATAAAGAGATCTCAGCTGAAGCTTTCACCTCCTAGAGTAAGCTCACAATATCTGAACCAGTGTGTAATCATCGAATCTTCTATCTTAGGAGTTTCTAATCCTAATGATCGAGCCAATGGCTCCATCGAAATCTCTAAGCCCAAAACAAGTGGCATGGCAATAAAAGAGTGACTGTCACATGTGTCTATTTAAACTACATCTAGGGTGGAACAAACATAGATCATACCTTTAATCATCTCGGGAGAGTCATGGTCATAGGCCTCTAGCACTTTAAGCTAATATTTCCCCTGCCCACCTGCTCTCTATGGTCGGGACGGACCAGCTGGGGGTGGTGGAAGTAGAATCTCAAATCGTCGCCCACCGCCTATTGTATGGATTCTCCTCTACCACGTCTGCAGCCTTGCGGAACTCCTCACTCAAATATCTTCCTCTTCTTCGAAGGTACCTCGACCATCTTCTAATCATCAGTATGATGGGTCAGGTAGTCGAAAGCTATGTGGCCCTGCCCGCTGCACATGATGCACAGTATGCTGCTCTACTGGCATGCTCTACCTCGTGATCTCCATGCCTCCGACCCTGCGTCCTGGGGTCGTCCTCCAGAAGGTCTAGTCTACTTGGATCTCTGCATAATCTACCTACTACATGCTTCAGATGACTCAGCTACCTGTCTTCTGGTTTTGGCTCTCACCATTAGTGCCTACTTAGCTAAGAAGCTCTCCACCAATAATCCTCAATCAGGTAATCCAGCCTACATTTTTATATTGATTGATATGATCGATACTCCGATATCTTGTCGGAGACCCTACTCAAAGGTCTGAGTCCGGAATAAAGGGTCTCGTACCATGTCGGTGGAGTAGCACGAGAGGTCAGTGAATCTCGCCGAGTATTGGGCCACTGATAGGCTACCCTGTTGTAAGTGAAGTAGCTCCTAGATATGCACGGAGAATAAAGTCATTGGTACGAACTTCGCTCTGAAGAGGGTTTCAAAGTAAAAACATGAGAGTGTCGCCTATTCATGCGTCTAGAGTGTCAAACTCCACTATCTCCCTACTATTACTTGGAAAAGGCTAGAAGCTAGGATCACCATCTGCTCTACTGGCTTCTCAACTAAATAGAAAACCCATGCCACAACCTCTAGCCAGACCTCAGCTGCCTAGGGATCTATCTCACCTCAAAACCTCAGAGGCCATTATCTCTATAACTTGTGCAATACACTCAGTCGGCTTTTACGTTCTGAAAGAGGGGCCGGTGGAAACTGCTTCCCTACGAGTGATGGTGCTGCTGGTACACCACCCAAAGGTGCCAACATAGTAAGAGGGCATTGAAGCCTCATCGCTTGGTGGTCAATCATCACGAACTCTCTCAAGAATATTGGCTGGATGTCTACATGGAGGAATCTAAAAAAGAAACAAGTGTTCCACGATCAAAAATTAATACCTGTTGAACTGACTCAAAAGAGATAAAAAGTAAAAAATTTCTAAAACAAACACAATCAGTATTCTCATGCACCATGAAGGAAATCAGAATTCAGGGTCCTGGTGTGTAGATATGTCGGCCGCAACACCAACATTGGACTCCCCAAATAGAAATCCACACTCAAAACACTTAACACTATTTCTCTGTTGGAAGGATCATAGTCTTAGTTATTCGGTAGGACCAACTCCTCTAATACCACTTTGTCACGACCCATCCCCCGGGGCTAATGAAATTACTACACCAAGCCCACCTTCCATGGGCCAGGGGTTGGCGACTAGCACCGGAAATGTGTATCCCTAAAACGGGAAGGAATTTCCATTAAACCTGTACAAACACACAACCCAAGAACACAAAATGATATAACCACAATGTAAAATTGTAGTAGTAAAAGTGTGTACTGAATGTAAAGAGGCCGGAATACTAACCCAACTAAAAGATACAACGAAAAAATAAAAAAGTAAAAAAAATCATTGAATCATCCACCAAATTATTACCTGAAGGGTACATACAACTTCTCTCCATAACTCTCCATGTCAACCATCACCACCGTCCACCGCCAGGTCCTAGCTCCCCGAGTCTCAATCAAGGCTGCCCATCGTCTGCATAAGACACAACAAGGTGGGGGAAACCCCGTTCATGGGTGAGTATAACAACACCCAAATAGGGATTCTGAGACCCACGAAGGTCTCTTAGAATTCCAAAAAGGAAAACCAAAAAGCATGGTCTCAATCAAAAAGCACAAAAAAAAAGAATCACCTCAAACTAGGAAAACAACTCAGAGTTCATGAATAAAGATGATTAGACATAATCTATATCATTTTATTCCATTAGGAAGTTTCCACAACTAAACCATGTGGGAATTATTCCATTTTCAATTAACACAGGGTCATATATCACTGATCCATGATAGACCTCTCTATGGTTTGTCCTCATTGGGTCGTGCACTGATGATCCACACCGGTTCGCTAGAATGCTGATCTGCATAGGGTTGCTATGGTACTGATCCACACAGGGTCGCTAGATTCCAATCCACACAAGGTCACTAGATGCTAATCCGCATAGGGTCACTATGATTTTGATCCACATAGGGTCTCTAGATGTTGATCCACACAGGGTCGCTATGATTTTGATCCACACAAGGTTGCTACTCATATGAAAACCAACCACATGATTCCCCCGCACTCGGTGCGCTTGAGTTCCATAGTATCTTCTCATTTGGATATCGTTCATTCCTCAACTACAACAAAGATCCATGAAGGAGTAACCCAATGGACCTCCATATCATACGGGTTCCAACTTAATCGACGGATCATCAATTGGACGCCAAATATTTGAGTTATATGCATTTTAAGGCTGAGGGCTCGGTTGGATTCGGGTACGATCCAACCCGGATATACTCCATATTTCCCCAAAACCCTTGTGAATTATCTAAAAAAGACTGTATCACTCAAAGGATCCCAACACCATAGATATTTTGTCAAAATAATGTTTGGTTCGCATGATACGACTTTTTAAGTGAAACTAGGACGAAAGAGGTCTGGGTTCGGTCCGACCCGATTTAGGCTAACCCGACACGGTTTGGGCCAACCCGACCCGGTTAGGGTCCGACCCAGCCCGACTCGCTTCAGATGTGCATAGCTCATCATGTGTTCTTTCTTGACATATGGCATGACACCCAGCTGGTGGCCTACGCGGGGAGAGGAGATGCCCCCCTCCTTCTCGAACAGCTAAAAGAGCTGTTCAACTCTTTAATTGGCGGTGCTAGGTGGCGCCACCCTGGATATTCATGGGACCTGCAGAGACCGAGTCCCCTTATGCTACGGCTTCGAAGACACATACTGATCACCGCGGCATGTGACAGCCCACTGCCTCTCCACCACTGTGGTCAGCTATTGTCAGCCGCCCTGACCATTCGTCGTGGTGTCGAGCGACGTCGCCTGCTTCTACGGCCGGTAAGTGCCGACTCCCAGTCACCGGAGTTGCCGCGCCGGTGCCGTGCCAGTGAAACTTATTTGGGCCACCATGCGATCTCCGGTGGTCCGTTTTATCTTCCTCTCACACCTACTGGCCTCCTGAGATGCTGCCGTTACTGCGTGAATTCAAGATTCAAGGTTCTGCCATGTTTTAAGATTGTCCCCTGAAGAACGTGACATGAATGAAGAATAAGAGTGTGCAAACCTTGTTCATTTGGCCTGATCCCTCTGTGTTAAAATCATAACAGGTTTAGCAATTTAATTCATCAAAGAAAAACTCTAATAAAACCCCTACCTTGAGATTCGTTGGAGACATTACGGTGGTGGAAGAAGATTCCATGTTTGAAGAAGATGCCGACATTCTTCGATCCCGGTTCATTACCACCCAAGCATCCATCCTCCATTGAGGGAAGGTGTCGTGGTACTTCTCCAATGTTTTCTCACAGTTGTACCAAAATCCCATGCCTGATTTTCAGTTAAATATATGGAGGATGAGACTTTAACGCAACATAGCTTGAATGAGGTTCATTAAAAATTAAATTAATGCACCTCTCTTCTCCCAACAGAGTAGTTATGAAAAAAAAAATTCAAGCCATTAAATGGATTCAAAACTCAGTGGTCCCACCACCGCCGCTCAACCATTGGGGAAAAATAAAATAATAAATTTTATGTTATTTTATTATTCATTAAAAAGTCTGAAAAAATATGTTTTTCTTCAGACCTACTGAGGTTGAGGTGAATCCTCCCTTAAGCGAATACTAGTGCTACAGATTCAACGATGTCATTAGATTTCACTTCCAAGAACTGATTCAAATGTTAGAAAATGTCTCCCACACGTTTAGTAAACATACCTTACAAAAGTTCAAAATTCTGTTCCGGTTGCACCGGACTTCAGAATCACACACCATCAATTTTTACAAACTTGTAATAATCCCAAATAATTTAAAAAACATATATGGAATTTCTTGGTCTTTACATAGATAACATAGAGATGTATTTTCAAGAAAAAGATCTATCATGTATAAAGATATCTGGATAGGTTTGATTCATTGAAGAAAAATGGTGGATCTTGAAACAAGTTCCTCAGAATTTCAAAATAAATGGATCTTGAATTTTGAATTGAAGGATTGAGTCAAGAAGGATCTAGAATGAATGATCCAAGATCATGAAGAAAAATTCAAAAATATCCTTGATGTCATGGATTTATAGTTGTATGTGATATAAAAGAAAATAAAAAAACATGATTCTTTATTGAAAGACAATGTTATGTTTCATGAAGTGGAAGATAATGGAAAATATATTTTGTTAAGGGAAGGTGATTATGATTAAATATCAGAACAATACCCACAATATAAGATGTCTATTGGATGTTTTGTTGTCCATTTTTTGAGAATAATCATATTGAAACTTTACAGAGGAAGTATAAGGTTTCGACTACCACTCAATGTTTATTAGATATTTATAAGGTTTAAAGACATCGTACGTGTAAGAAGTAGATTATTCCATCTATTGATGATCTATCTTAAGTAGATCTAATGAAAGAGGTACTATTAAAAACATCATTTAATAATGTTACTAAATATATTTTTAGGAAATTTTTAGATTCGAGAATAATCCATGTACATGAATGGATGAAAAATATGAGAAGTCTGCTTCCATGAAAAGGGTGCATAATAAAAAATTTGTGGAAGATGGTTCTACAAAAAGATCCCAACATGCTATGATGAACACCCAAAAAATAAATACATAAAATATAATATAGTCATTGGTTGTGGTTCAATGTTGGTACTAAAATAGATTAATCAATTATGCATTAGATAGTCTGTTCAATCCTCTAACTAAAAAGTCACAATGGAATAAAATATCCGGATAGAGAAATCTAGAGATGAAGAAGAAATATACCCAGTTTAAAAAAAAATATAAAAACAGCCAATGGTTTTTGAAAGATTGAAAATTCATGCATTGATTGAAAATGTTGTAGTGAAAAAATTGGTATATTGTAATTTAAACATGTATAAAATCTCATAAGAAAATATGGACCCAAAATCTAGTGAGTATAGAAGAAGAAACACTGGGAAGAATAATATTTCATTAAATGAATATTCTCCCATTATGTTTTCGAGTATGAAAAATGGGAAATTCATGTAATAAAAATCCAAGATGATATAGAAAAAAACTACATATAAAAGCACAAATTAAAAGGATAGAAGTCAAAAGAAGCCATGTGGAAAGTACGAGATTTATACCAAATTTCCTAATGATATTTTACAGACATGGAAATAATATTTATAAATAATGAGAAAATTGAAAGAATCACATGAAGAGGATACTAGAAAAAGAATAGAAAAGTTTCCACATGATGAAGGAAATATACATGATTGGTTGTAAAAAAAGAAAATCTTTGTTGAAGAAGTTATGTGTGAGAAATGTAAAAAATATGGAAATTTAGGGGTAATAATGTGTTATCATTGAAGGATATTAAGAAACAAATATCTCCACACATAGCAGAATAGAATGTATGAAGATCCATTTTGATTCAAAACAAATCACAACAAAAGTTCATATGGGAAAGCATGAACACTGGATAAAATGGGGAATCATGGTTGAGAAAATATTCACAACCATGATATTAAATACGATTAATAAATGGA
This sequence comes from Viscum album, assembly GCA_963277665.1. NCBI lineage: Eukaryota > Viridiplantae > Streptophyta > Magnoliopsida > Santalales > Viscaceae > Viscum > Viscum album. The sequence continues at coordinate 2,001,182,719 of OY728151.1, forward strand.
GATTCACGTTATTTCCTTTATATTTTTTTTGGAATTTCTCTTTTAAAATAGGTTATTGTATTTGAATCATGATCTTAGGGGTAGAACCTTAGATAATGAATGGCGGTTAATCATGGTTTTTAAATATAAGGAATTTTACATCTTGTAATGTTTCACATATTGGTTCATTTTTTATTCTATAAAAGAATCATCATTGCTACTGATTTGGATTTTATCTAGGTCTTTAGATGTGAAAAGATTCAGTTTGGTATTTTCTCAATACAGAGTTCTCAAAACATATCAATTGAAAAATTTATTATTTTCAATATTTTATGGAAAGTATCCTTAAGGGAAATACATTATGTTAATGAGTTAAGAAGGTTCCAGAATCATAATATCATTGAAAAATGATTATTCTAGAAATTTCATATAGTTAATGTCATTTTCAAAGCTATATTTTTATTTTACTCTCATCCCTTATTAATCAATATAAAAATCATTACCTAAAAGGGAGAAATTGAATTAATAAATGGAATAATAAAAGTCAAAGTATGAAATTTTCCCTAATACTTTTTATCCTTCTTATTGAACCTTAATGATTTTAATCAATTTTTTGAACTTAGAGCTTGAGTTTTATGTTGAAATTTCAAAAAAAAAGTTTCTTTTCACCTTTATCGTAGAATAAAAGTCAAAATACCTTGAAAAAAATGAAGAGTTATCATTCCATGATGTATCATGATCCATTGAGAACAAACAAATTTTTTTCCTAAATTAAATCCTCTTATTTTCTACACTGAGAATAGATCACATAGGCTTAGAGTGGAATTATGGATGTGACATTAATTACGTATGATTTGATACCTTTTTCCCATGAACATTTTATTTATGTTCAATAAATGGGAGAGAAAGTTAGATGAATTTTTGGAACAAGAATAGAGGGAGATAAAACAATTTAAAAGTAAATGAGAGGGAAAGATCCATATTTTTACATAATCAATTAGAAATATCTTTTATGGTATTACAAATAAATACAAATGGGGGAATATTTAGACTAATTTTTTAATGAGTTTTATTTTTTATCAATGGATATCTATATTTTTAAATGTTTTTAAAAGAAATAGAAGGATTTATTTGATTTTAATATATTGATGATGTTATAAAGAATAAGTTACTGGAGATTTATTTGAATTGTAAAAGGAAAATTAAAACTTTTCATGAATCACGGATAACATAAGGAAGTTACTAGATTGGATAATATAAGGATTTTTCTAAATTTTTTATTATCTTAAAAAATTATTTTCGATACATTGAGTTTTAATTATGAAAATTTGTGAGATAATCATAATGAAAACAACATGTGTTATGATTGTTATAAAAGTAAATTTTCTTATAAACATTATAATGTTGATGAAGTTTCTCTCTGAATTTTTCTTAAGAATACATGAAGGTCGAATGGATAAATATTCATTATGTAAAAGTGATTGAATGAATTTTCCTTAAGAAAATTTAATCTGTCTATGAAACCAAATGAGTAATCATTTACTTAAAAACTTTTACTAAGAAGATTCAAATAATAATGTTACTATACAAAGAAATTGTGGAAAACTAGTTTTAGGAACCAAATTAAGATTTCTAGAAAACCATGCTATATAATTTAAAGTTAGTTCCATTACCCACATATGGGTAATCCTATGAATGTAGAAGGGTAAATCTCCTATGGGTAGTCCTAAAGTCGTGATAATAGATATAGTGAATATCATTGAACCATGATCCACCAGAAGGATTTGTCCATATGATCACATTGGAAGGAGTTTCCATCTGATAAACATATATGATGTTTTCATTATAGAGGAAAGCCGAATCCAACATGCCTATTTGTAAAGTCCATGGTTAGAAAATGTTTTACTAGTTTTATTTATGTGTTCATAAAAAAAACATTGATCAGAAAATTTATTATATCCGATGTTTCTAAGTGATGTTTCATTTTTTGATCAAACATTGAAATATTTGGAGATTGTGATCCATGATAAAGTTTTGGTTGAAAATAAAAGTATCTAAAAATAGATTTCAATCTTCTTTAGTTAAAAGAAAAATTATGGAGTTGTTGTGAAATATTGAAGTCAAAATGTTGTGGTAATAATCTGGTTCCCATTAAAGTGGTGATTAATGTTTAATATTATAGAGGATATGTATAAATTCTATCAGATGGACTTGTAAAAATATCATGAAACGATGTAAGGATGTTAAAATGAACAATTTATTTTAATGGTTTGTGAGGTTGTAGTTAATGAAAATTTAGTATGGGGTATTTTATTCAAACCCAGTGGTACATTAGACAAACCCCATTAGATATACATTCTCGAGTGATGAAACCCAATATTCCTATAGAAGTCAACAATTTAAAGAAATGTGTGAAAATCATCGAATGTACAGGTTTCTGAGATGTTAAATCTAAAATAAGTTTCTAAGTAATGTTAAAGATTCATCAATATGAGTTTTGAAAATTCATATGAAATTATTCCACAAAGCCATTAGATGGTAGAAAGAGACAAGATTTTAATATATTAAAATGAGATTAATATTCTCATTGGATGAAGATTCTCATAAGATGGAGATTCTCAATATATGGATGTTTTGATAAAAATATTTACTATAAAAAACATTTTCAAGAAAAACTATTATCAGATGACGTTTTATTATGATGTTCTAGTTCAAAAGTATCTATAATGTTTTTTAAAGCTATCAAATGTAGTGATGTTGAGAAGAACGTTAAAAATTTCAAGAATCACAAAATAATATTATGATTATATAAAGGGTAATTAAGTTATAATAATTTCCTTAATAATGAATTTAAGGAAGTTCAAGGAAAGTTGTAGTATTCAGTTAACCACAAGAAGTGTCAGGAAAATTACAGAAGTGTTGGTAAGACTTCAGGTGAAATGAAAATGAGTGGGAGGGTTGAAATTCAGGTTTAATCTGGGTGGTAAAATTTATTTCAGTTATTGGATAACTCTCTAGAAGGGAAACTATATAAATGAGTGTAATAGTATGTAGAAGAGTTTTCGTTGAAAATAATTCTTATATGAAGGATATTAAGTGTTAATGATTTTTCTTCTTAAGAGAGAAGCGACTAAGAATCTTTAGAGGAATTCTCATCAGGGTCAAGGTTTTGATACCAAACAGAGAAGGGTGTATTGGATGGAGCTAAAGTAGTAAATAAAAAAACCAAACAAAGAAAGTATGTGATTGAACAAAATACCGCCAAAAAATAATCAATGGTATGGACTCATTTGAATGAAAAGGTGTGAAAATAATATAAGAATAAAAATTGTCTAGATATTTTATATAGTTTCATTATCATGTGGAAATCAATGAGAGATGGGATAAAAAGAAGAAATATAGGATGAACTATCAATAGATGTAAATCACTAGAAGGTCATCAATAGAAGAAAAATTATAAAGGAAGAAGAAAAAACCAACACATTCATTCTTATTTTGATAAGAAGAAGAAGAAGTTCCCAACGAACTAAAATTGGAAAAAATACATTAGATAGATGTGATTAGATAGAGAAACCAAATAGATAGAATACAGATGGATAAAGAAGAATGAATGTTTTTACTAGTTATTGGTCCAAAATAGATATTTTATTTTACGAAGAAAAAGAGGATAGAAGAATAAAGGAGTATCGTGACATCATATAAAAGTCTCAATAGGTGGAAGACATTTATAGTGTCACATTTTTATTGAATAATGTAAAGATTTTTTCAAAGGTAATATAAAAAACTAGAAAGGATCATAAATTTTAGAAAAATGTTTTTACTAGTCTAGGTAATATGATTTTTCTTATCCCCCTATCCCTCCTAAGTGTACGGTCACACCCTTGGATAATGAATATTTTCTAGTCAACCCACGATATTATGTTATCTTCATTATAGTGGAAAATTCCCACAGTGTTCATCACTATACACATCAAGGACTAGCTACTCTTATTGAGAGAGTGTGTGAAATAAATTTAGAGTGTGTGTGGAAATTAAAATCAATTAACATATCTATTTATCTAGAATTTATATTGAAAAAAATGATTTAAAAAAATTATATGAAATTGTAGAAAATTTAAATGAATTAATCATAGAATGAAATTGATAATACTAATTTGAGTGACGATTCTCAAATATAAATTCAGTTTATAAATATATAATTAATAAGAAGTATAGATGAAGTTAGTGATATTTTCATGATTCTCATTATGTTTTTAATTATTAATATGATTTTGTTACTACTTTTATAGACGAGTTCAAAGATATGTGGTATAGTCTTGTAGAAGATATAGAAAATATTTCTTTCACATATAATAATTTAAATAGAAATCTCAAGAATGTGGTTATGAAAAATATGAAAAGAAAATTTAGGTAAACAATAAAAACTTTTAATTATAAATAATTTTCTAAGCTAAAGGAAATGTATGAGAAGTTAAAAAATACTCATTCTTCAATAAATGATACTGTATGTGATGATTTAGAATCTATAAAAAAATTAATGTTAAATTTGAAGCTAAAATTGAAATGTTGAATGAAATAATTCTATGTTCACAAAAGGAAGAGAGTGTTTTCATAAATTGAAAATACTATATATAAAGAAAAATAAGAGAAAAAATGTTTTTTATAGGGGAAAAGAGCATAATAATTACGATAATGACTTATTGATAGGTAAAACTACAGGTTATTCAAAAAGTAACTATTTTATATATGGATATTTTGTCCATTAATTATCTCATTGTAATTTTATATTTTAATGTAAACATTACCTAAAAAATTATTTTTATCACTATATTTAATGTCAAAATTTAAAACACTTCTATTTTAAATACACGAGTAATTTTAGAATAAATCATTGTTGAAACACCATGATCGAAACCACTGGGGTAGAGATGGAGGGTCACATGAACTCATGCATTGCACCCTATACCAAAGAGGTTTCTTAAACAACAATAAGGGTCTAAATTTTTTAGTGGGGAGACTATACCCTCAATATCATCTCATATAAAGAATAACAATAATACTATACAATGTAATAAAAAATGTAAAAAATAATCATATTATAATGTGAAAACTAAAAGTATGAAATAAATGTCAAACAAGTGACCAAAAGGGATCCTAATGTGGAAATGAACCAGTGAAAATAAATGAATTTAAATAAATAAGTAAACTATGAGTACACTAGAGTCCATCCTAGCCCACCTACATCTCTATTTTTCTATGATTAGATTTCGACCCTAGGAACCCTACCATTTATTGGATCTCTGATTATGAAATATACAAGAGCACTAAAATTATCCTATAGGGAGTGGGTACAAGAATCAATACAACACTACCAATACATCCTTAACTATGTATGATAATTTATATCAGGTTTACACCTAGAATATAATAATTTTGTTAAATTTCATTAACATAGAATCCAAAAATGAGTAGTTTTTCACAAACCAAGCCACCAAAAACACTAGGTTGTACCTTATTTAGCTCCATGATAGAATGGTGATCATGATTTATTAGAAAAAATTGTTTCCTAGACTCATGGTCGTTGGAATTCTACTCAAAAACCATAAGGTATCATGTGGGAATGCTAGCTATCCACAAGACTATCAGCATGCCACTTGTAATCCACAAGTAATTTAGTGGGAACTCTACTCAAATTCTAAAAATAATTATGTAAGTGGGAGACATGGAATCCAGAGGGGATTGAGTATCAGTATAATCCTCAAAATACACAAGGCATAAAGTTTTTTTCGGACTATAAGTCTATCATGTTCCACCATATTCATCATCGTACAACATGTGAACGCCCCTCAATTGGTAATAATTCCACAACGATCAGCTATCAAGTTCACCAAGTACCATATATCCAATGGAATACAATACACAACAAGTCATGGAATGATAATAACCATAGAACACATCATGAGAAATATTGCATCATTATATATCCAATGTGTGAATAAGAATCAAACATGGAATTTATTTATCCCAACAATTCTCATGGAAACAATATCATATGGTATTATAGGACACACACACACACACACGCCCAAATGTGATCACAAGTCAAGAATGAATTTAAAATATACCTACAAAAATAATCATACCCTGGAATATCTGAAATATGATCCCAAGAAGATAATGACCTTCCAAAATCATGGTTTTCAAAGTCAACATCAAGGATCCTCAAATGTTCATCCACCTATAAAACATTCACACACAATATATAACATGATCATCCACCAAAGACTCCATAGGGTAGGCCTCTAAATAACTCTAAGCTCTATTGAAAGAGCTTATAGAAAATAAAAAGTCTTCATGATTCAAGGTTGAAGGCTATGGCGTGGAGGTGTATTTGACCAACCATCATGGTTTATGTAAAAACTCTAGAGTGAAAGGGTATTATGACGTCCCATGGTGAATAGCTACGACACATTGGTGCATTGTTAATAGAATCCAAATTATAGTATGGGATAATACAACATGGGAAATCAATGGAGGTATACCACAACATTGCATAAGGGGGTGATATGGTGTAGAACCAGATTGGGGCATGAATTAATGTGGAATAATGGCGGGTAATATAGTGTGGTGTCTTTTGTGCAGTCCTTCAAAGATCAAGAACCATAAAACATGAGGGTAGAGATCAGGGTATTTGGAGGGCTCAACTCTATAGAATAACTTCCTTTAGGGCCTCTTAAATTCCATGAATCATTATTGAAACACCATCCCTGTATTAAGTTCATAATGAGCATTTAAAGCTAAAAAACCAAATATTAAAGACCAACTAGACTTTGGTAATTAGTATGAATATAGATCACGATGTGCTATAAGACACCATGGTGCCTCCTCCTTCCTCAATCCCTCCACGACCTAAGATATAGTAAAATCTCACCTAGACGTACCACCCTAAAACATAGTCCTTCATGTTGTGATGTGGCCTAAAATCCACACCACCCCTATGGTGTAGGTGTATTCACAATGTCATAATAGAGTCCTTATGTAATAGTTTTATGCGCTATAGAGAATTCATAGTTTTTTTTGGAAGAAAAATGCACAAAACACCACTTTAATCCTGTTTTATCTTCCCAAAGACCATTAGATTCCACCCAAACATGGTCTAACTCAATAAAAGAAAAACTGTTTCTATTAAATAACAATAATTTCATGGCTTTATAATTTTCCACCTCTAAATACAAATCTACCTCAAGATGCATCTCCAGTGTTATTTATAAAATACATCATACCAGTGAACATGAACATATTCCTCTAAATCCAATTCCCCAGTTGAATCTCCCATGCTACCATAGAATATGGAGAATTGGTACTATATTTCCTCAATGGGCTTTCTCACCCCACCCAATAATATGTACTAGAATCTATTTTTAAGATACATGAGGCTCCAAATCAACATCCTCAAGATCGATAAAATGTGTAGGATCAGCCATGTATCACCAGAACTATGATACATGAAACATTTCAAGCATACATCAATAGATAGTATGATGATAAAGATGGTAGTACACTACCCATTCCTAAATGGTGATAACAAATGTTTCCACAAAATCATGTGCTAGTGTTCCCTGCTTCCTTTGAGGTTGATTACCTAAATGAAAATTCACTCCCCTAAAAACCTAATTACCCACATGAAACTCCAAAGGTCTCCACCTATGGTCCACATAAGATCTATGCCGTCACTAATTTTTGATCAACCTATTTTGAATATGATGCACTCTCTCAATGGTCTCTTGAACCATACTATGGTCAACAACTCTTACGTCTCCCAACTCATGCCAGTAGAGTGGAGAACAAAATAACCTCTCATAAAGAGCCTCATACGGTTCCAGGTGTATATATTCCTGATAACAATTTTTTATGAGAACTCAACCAAGGATATGTTATCATCCCACACTCCACTGATGTTAGGAACACAATATCAAAGCATATCCTCCCATATTTTTATAAAATTCTCAGACTATCTGTCTATTTGAAGATGGAAAACTTTGATCAATCTCAGCAAAGTCCCTAGGGATTGATATGAGACCTTCCGAAATAGTTATGTAAACCATGTGAATCTATCCAAAAAAAATTCAAGGGAACTCCATGAAAGCATTTGATCTCATGGACATTGTGATTTCTCATATTCTCCACTAAGTGTGTCTCTCTGATCAGTAAAAAGTGGGAAACATTTTTTAGTTGATTGAAAACCACCCAGACTACATTATAAATCCTCATGGTCCTAGGTTAACCCAAAAAAACTCCCATTTTTATGTATTACAAATTCATATGGGTATATGACATGGATGTATTAAACCACCAGGTTGGAAGTTCTTGACCTTTACATATTGGAAGGTAAGGTTTCGAGAGATAAACCCATCATTGTCTCCAATAATCCATGTCCTCTAGGACTGATTCCTAATGTAATGATATATATTTTTCATACCATGATGTACCTCCCATGTATATGTATGGTGATATCTCATCATTTCCGCTCAAATGGATGTAGAGACTACTAATCTACCATATAATAATATCACATCATCATCATCCACTGGCCACCCAAGTATTAGACTACCACCAGTCAGTTGTTTCCTCATAAGAGCACACTCTTGGTCTAACACTTATTCATCCATTACCCAATACACAAGTGAGGATGTCATCAATATGGTAGTGCAATTAAAATATCTATGATCCTCAAAATAATCCATCCATCAGTCATCTCAAAATCTCATCAAGCACTACTGATCTTATAAGGGTCGACCACCCATCTCTTTCTCAACCTACATGTTATAGCTGTAAGAATCGTCAATTAAATTAATTTTACATTGTGAATTATACATCTTGAATTCAAAATTTTATAGGTACTAAAACAAATATATTTTTTTAGGTTTAGGTCCCACTGTATAATGATATAGATAACTATCTTGTGGTCTATGTCAACAAAAAATCTCTCACCAAATAAATAGTGTTCCCAAAATATCAGATCATAGATTGAAAATTCCATATTTAAGTAGTGGGTAAGGTAATTCCTCTAAAGTGTTAATATATGATGTGTCCCATAATCTTCTCCTTCTCACACTCCTTCAATACTTATACCAAACCAACACCTGATGCGTCATATCATACAACATATTCAATATTTTTTTGTTAATAACAACACTAGGGATATAGTCAATCTCATATTAACCTCAAAAAATAACTCTTCACACTATTTTATCCATTATAAATTTACACAATCCTTTATTAGCATAGTAATGGGTGTTGATAGTCAAGAGAATCCATAGATAAACTGCAAGTAATAACTAGCTAAAACCTGAAGTACTTGGATCTTGAGCACATTCCTGGGACAAGTCCTAGAAAATAATGCCTATACATTCCCTAGGTATAAAAATATAGTCATCTCAGACACCACATGTCCTATGAACATTACCTATCATATCAATAAATCACACTTCAACATCTAGGTGTAAATACAATGTGCTCGAAGTGTACTCAAAACTATCATGAGGTGTCTAGCATCTGGTTATAGTGTTTAAAAGTATATGGGGATTTTTTCAATGAATACCATAAACAAATATTCAATATATGGGTGAAAAAAACTTGTTAATGATGTCCATGATCACTTCTATCATGTTATTCATCTCAAACAACATCACCAAGTACTCATACAACCCATACTTTCCCTAAAATTCCATCTTCAAAATGTCTTCCTCTCTAACTTGAAGTTGGTGATAACCCAATTAAGATCAATCATGGAAAACCATCGGTCTGGATATAAATAAATGAAAGGAACATAAATAATGGGAAAAGTATAAATGTTCTTCCCCATCACCTATTTTAGCTTTTTGTATTAGATTTAGAGTCAAGTACAACCATATTTCTTATTATAAAACAATACAGGTGCACCCCATGGTGAATTACATGGCCTGATGAGGCTGTTTCGCTCTATGTCATCCAATTACACCTTGATATCCTTTTGATATGTCTGTTCCATACGATATTGGTGTATAAAAATGGTTTTCACACCCAAAATGATCTCTATCTCATCTTAACATTCCAATCATTGAAATTATCTACTAGGTCAAAGATTCCCCCAATGATTTCAACAAATTCTTCATCATCCCAAGTTCATTTGGTTACCTGGAAGGAAAAATTATACTGGAGTGAAGTCAAAGTATATCTGACCATAGTTTTGAAATCCTATGCCGAGAATATGCATGAAGGGAAATACTTGAAGTTGAATCATCTCTACTGCCTCAACCATAGAATAGGTGTAGAAGCATTCTCAACCACATTCTCTTACACTTATAGTGGTAATTCAAAAAAATCCTCCCTTATAGGACTAATAAATCCATCTTTACAAGTTTTTTGATAACACTATATCAAGGATACATCTTCTATATCATAAAGGAAACACTTCAAAAAAAATAAAAAAAAATATGCTAGGATAAACCCCAATCATTCTCTGGGATCACATAAGGTTCTCCATGGAACCTACCCTTAAACTAAGGTATACCCCTCCTAGAACTAACCTTTGTATTGTCTATACACATTAGTCATAATCATTATATATATACGAACAAAAAATCATTCTTAATTCAGCTAATCCACGGTGGTACTGTAGCAACGGCGGGCACTGTAGCGATGAAAGATCACTATAGCGGCATCAAGGTACTGTAGCGGCGGCAGGGTACTATAGCGGCGGCGGGTACCGTGCAGTACTATAGCAACGTGGGTACTATAGTAGTACTATTCACAGAATGGGCTTTGGGCCATAAATTTGGGCCTACGGGTCATGTAATGGGCTAAATGCCCACTGGGCCTTCGGGCTATGTAATGGGTCTCCCTCAACCCAGTTAAAAGAGGTATTTCCATTGATTTAATAATAAATGAGGCTTCAACCCCAAACTTTAAAAAAAAATTAATGTGAACCTTTGTGAATAGTCCTGATGAATGAATTCACTTGAAATATCGTAAATAATATATTAGCATCACATGAATCGCCGTAAGTGAATTTAGTAAACTATAATAGAAAAACATAATTTCCCTCCTTTATGGAAACTTGGAGGTCCACTATATAGTGCTAGAGAAGCACTTTGATTGTTACCCTACCCCACTCCCAATATTCTTATCACCTGTCTACCCAATCATAAAAAAAGACAAGATTAGAAATAGGTTAGCGAATTCTAGTCCTATGAATCCTTTTTTAACAACCAAAACTAGAACCACCTGGTCTAAGCCAAAGGTTTAAATGACTTGATGTGTGCCTCCCCATATGCAAGAGGTAGCCAACCAGTAGCGATGATCTGTGTTTGTTAGTTGGGAGTCTCTACCCTCAGTATCATTTTATATGGTGAATAATTTTAATAATAAACAATATAATAAATATTCTATGTAAAATGGGGAAACTAAAAGGATGACATACATGTCACACAAGTATAAAAATAGATCTCAAAGTGTCAAACCAACAAACATAAATAAATGTAGATAAATAAATAAATAAAATACAATTCCAGAAGATTCCATTATAGTCCACCAACAGCTCCATGATCCTCTTCTTATACATCCAACACATTTCTATTTCCATTTTCTGGATCTCAAGTCATTAAATATATTAGCGTGATAAAATTCCCAAGTAGGGTGTGAGTAAATGACTCAGTAGGACACCACCATTGTGTCTATAATCAAGTGTGAAAAATTATAAAATTTATATTCCAAGAACATAATAAAATTTTAAAATAATAACATACAATCCAAGATCGATTGGTCGTACACTAACCAAGTTTCCACATACCCTCGGACATACCTTATTTGGATCCATTCCAGAAATATGATGAAGATTTGTTAGAAAATGTCATATCTTAGTCTCAAGGATTTCAGTATTCCACTTAGAATCCACAAGTCATCTAGTGTAAATGATTTCTAGACACACATTTGTTAGCATGCCACATGGAATCTTTAAGGAATCAAGTTGGAACACTACTCAGAATCTATAAGGCATCGAGTAAGCGAGATACTTGAAATCCAAAAGTCATTGAGTATCCATACATTCATTATAATCCACAATTAATCAAGTTACATTTGGAATATAAGTCTATCATGATCCTCCTCCATCATCCTTTCACACCATGCACACACTCCTCAAGGGGTAATCAAACCACGACGATCACGTGTTATGTTCACGAATCACCATACCTAAAAATATTGACAATAAAAAACAAGGAATAACAAGATAATAACCATATCAAAAACAAAGAGAAATAAAGAATCATCAAATACAATCCATGTGATTCAATATGAAACATGGAATCTTTTTGTCTAAAAAATTCTCATGGAAACAATTTCATATGATCTCACAGGCTACACATACAGACACCGACATGTTATCAAAAGAAAATCATGGATATAAAATATGCGAAAAAAGTAATCATACCATGTTAATTTGTGTAATGATATCCCAAAAAGATAATGACCTTCATAGTTCACAATTTTCAATGTCAATGTTAAGCTTCCTCATAGGTGTCTTTACATGTATAGTGTTCACATGCCAACTAAAACACGATCAAATTATAATGAATCCCACGGTAGGCTACTAAAGAAATCCAATATCTCTTGTAATTTTTTCTAGAAAATAGAGAGGCTTAAAATGGGAAGGATGAAGGCTATGGAGTGGAGATGTAAGTGACCATACAATACGGTGCATGGAAAAAGGCTACGACACAAGGGTGTCACAAAAACATATGTAATGTAGATATAGTGTATAGGTGCATTGGGAATGACCTCCATGATGAATTGTGGGGGGATATGATGTGGGGATACAGTTGAGGTCTTCCTCTTTTGTGAACAAGGGGGTGTTGTGGTGTAGAACTGGACTGGGGTGTGAACTTTTGTGGCATAAGGGGGAGTACTATGTCATAGAGTTGTGTCGATAGTCTATAAAAGTTATGGAATCAGACAATGTGAAGGTAAATATCTATGTATATGTATGTATCATCCATGTAGAAGATATTTATTTAAGGAATAATGAATTCCTAGAATCATTACCAAAATTCAATCCCTATATAAAGATCATAACGACTATTTAAATCTAAAACTCTCAAAGACCAAAGGCCATCCATCCTTCTTTAACTAACACAGAGATAGATTTTGGCATGAGTTAAGACTCCAGGATGTAGCCCCCTTGATACATCCCTCCAAGGCTTAGGATACAATCAAATATCTCATGGAAAACCCACCCTATGACCAAATCCTTCTTATTTTGATGTGGCCTCAATGCCACAACACCCCTATGGTGTAATCATATCTTCCATATCACATAAAACTCATCTGTGGCATGTATTTGTGTTCTATAGTACATCAACCCTTATATTGATAAAATAGTCACCAAAACACCCCTTCAATCCACCTTTATCTTACCAAATTCCCCATGGTTCCACCCAAACATTGTCCAAATAAAGATAAAATAATAAATTCCTTCATTCCATCATGATCGTTGAAAAACTGAAACGTTACTCGAGCTTATATATGGCCTACCACCTCCATAATTGTAACATAGTTCATTTTTCATAACCATGATTCATGTTTTGTTGTAAAAGTATAATTGATGTATAAAAATCATAATTATATCATCATTATTTTTCTATAGATGCTGGAATAATTACTTCTTGAATATATTCTACCTAATGATGTCATTTTGGACATATCATCTGAATATTTTCAAAACGTCTGACATTACCTAAAATGATTAAGTAATTGAATATAAAAAGATAAAAAATAAATTAAAAGGAATAAAAAATCATGAAAAGGTTCATACAAAATTACTAAATTAATATAATTTTATTATTTAGTAAGATAAAGTACATATGTATCGAGTTGGTTTCAAGGTTAGAGACACATCTATTTTAAATGTTATGATGATTACTTTTCTATATCAATTTTTTCCATTTCCATATTCATAAAATTATATTATTGATGTATTTATATGATCATAAATGGATTAAAAATGAAATTCTATCTCTATTTTTTTACATTCATTCAATGGTTTTCAAAATTAGTCTTTTCATAGATTATTTTTACTTTATTAAAAATGGAATAAGAAATATTCAATTTTAAAATATAGGGCTTCAATAGATTTTCCTACAACCACAACCATTATTTTATTTTATATTTTAACTTACACAAAATCATATTTTCATCAATGAAAACAACTCTTTCCCTTGGTTCTAGGTATTTTAGTTTTAGAAACGTGTTCTTAATAGGAATGGGTATTTCATTACATGAATGTGATTTGGATGTGGGATTAAAAAATGTTTTAAGGGTTTTATGTTGAAAAATGATATCATGAAATGTTTTATTAATAATAGGTAATTGATAATTATATATTTTTATGGGAGAGCGCGATTGAACTTATATTATGGGTGATCCTGATACAACACATATAATGGGCGAGCTTGATATATCTCCCCAATGCATTGGGTAATGTTCCTAGTCTAAAATTGAAAGGAGGGAGTTAACTTGGGGGATTTCACTAATTGATTTAGATGATATAAAATAATTTCTAACATAAGTGAACAAAGGTTATGAATATGATTCTCTAATTTTTTATAAATCACTTATATTTTATTTTAAATAGTTTTAAAGGGTGTATTTGATAAAAAAGTTTGGGTTTTTTTCGATAAGATATATTTCAAATTATCAAAGAATATTTTGATAAAGATAAAAAATGTATGGGTTATTATTTTTTCACTTCACTAATGAATTTATTTCATTTATGAATATTATTTATATTTTTGTGATAATCCCATTTTTTTAAATATTGTTCAATGTTTTTATGGACGAGTAATAACAAAGAAGAGGTCAAGGTGAAAGTCAAGCAGATTTTTCTAGAAAAAAATGCATTTTATTTTAAATGTATTATGTTATGGAAAAATAGATACTGAGTAAAAGTTTCCACGTTTCAATATATGGGTTTTTATGTTAGAGTTATGACTTGATTCTCTAAAACTCTAAACAATAAATATCCTCAAAATGTATGAAAGTGATTTCGTGACTAAAAAATCATGATTGTGTTTTATTTTAAGACTAGTTCTTTATATCTATAATTTGGATTACTAAAAGATCTTACAAAAAATCAGTTGAACCGAAGCTAGTCTAAAATCCCAAAAAAGTATGTTTGGATAAAAAACAACATATAGATTTTCTTTTGTTCAGTAACTCGTAGACTAGAATGAGATAGTTTTTTCGATTGATATTATTTATTATTGATATATCATATAGATTTATGGAAAATTATAATATCACTCTACAAAAATCACCACTTAGTTGTGTGTGTGTGGGGGGGGGGGGTTTTCATTTAGGAAAAGTTTCTAAAGAGTTTCGTGAAAGTATGTGCCACTAATAATTTCAGAACAATTTTATAAAATGAAGTGAATCTGTTAACCATGGTTTGTAAAAACTGTGGGAATCATTTAGCGATGGTGTTTAAAAAAGGATTGGAATCCTTCTTAAAAGGTCTAAATTTTATAATTATTTATTATTTATTTATTTAATATTTTTTGTTACTTTTTCTTTATTATTTACTTCTTATAGAAAATATGCATTTGAATGTATGGGTTGAGATTTGAACCACTTACCTTTTGGTTATTCCACAATTACTTTACCACTTCAACAAGCTCTTCATTTGACCAATAAGAATACTTTAATATATATAATGATAAATATACATAAATACATACATATGCATTTATTTATTTTTTATTTATAAATAATAAAAAATATATTTAAAATTTAAATTTTTTATTAAATAATAAATATGTAAATAAATAAATAATAAATAAAAAACAAATAAATAAAAAATTAACAATAATAAATAAATAAATAAGTGTAAATAATAAATAATAAACAATGAATAAATAATGATTAATAAATTAATAAATTAATCGATTAATAGTAAATAAATGAAAAAAATAGTAATTACGAAATAAAATCATGTACTAAATATATAATAAATATGAAATATGATATAAGAAATGATTAATAAATTCATAATAGTTTATAAAATATAAAATATAAATAATAAATATATATGAATTATAAAAAATATATATAATAAATACATACTAATAATGAGTAAATAAATAATAAATAATTAAATAATATATATTAAAATAGTTTAAATCCTAAAAACTAATAAAAACATAATAAATAAATAAATAAAATACATAAAAAATATGTAATTATTAAATAAGAAAAAATAAGTAGACAAATAATTATAATAATAATACTAAAATGAATAATAATAAATAAATTATTAATTAATGATATTAATTAATTATTAATAAATAAATAATAAATAATTATTTATAAATAAATATATAAAATATAGTCAATAATAAATGATAATAAATATTAAATATTACAAAAAGTATAATCAATATAAAAACTTATAATATTTAAAAAATAATATATAATTGATAATTTTAAATAAATAAATTATTGGTGTCAAAAAAATGGTTAATAAATAATGAATATATAGAAAATAAATATAATATAATAAATATATAAATAATTAATTTATATAATGACAAATACAAATGAATATTTATAAATATGTTTAAATTTTGACAAATATACATAAATATAGAAAATCTAAATAAATATATTTATAAATTAATATAGTTATATATATAAATTATAAATAATTTTTTATAAATATATAGAAACACATGCACACGCACACACACATGCACACATATATATAATAAATATTAACTAAAAGAGAGAAGAACAATCCATTTAAAACACCATTATATTGATAGGAATGAAAAACCATGTAATAAAATCGTAGAAAACCAAACAAGAACCCTGTTGAAAATATGTGATATTCTATAAAATGTTCAAAAATTAGGGTATGTCAACTAAAATCTCTAATTTGGTGGTCTTATGGGCCTTTTTTGGCTGATAAGAGACAAAAACAATATCCCTTGGTTAACATGGTGTAGATCTCATGCATGTATTGATTTAACATCTTGTGGAGCCTAGATAGACACCTAGATCAAACGTTATGGTCATTTAAAGATGATTCTTGATTTTAAACTTATATTAAAATGGTAAGTAATGTTCTATTATTAATTATTATTAAATTATCATAAAATAACAATGTAGTTATTTTTATAAACATTGATTTGACAAGTCCTAGAGCATATACAGACACTGAGATAAAAAAGTATGGTCCTTTGGAGATCAAGTCTAATTTCCATATTCTCTTAGAATATTAGTTATGGAGGATATTTTAATCATGATATTAATATGTGTGTGTACTAATTATTAATTATTAATTAATAATAATAACTTTCTATTTTATAAAAATATTATTTATTAATTACTAATTATTATTTTTATGATTTTTTATTTATAACACACACATATAAATATTTTTATAAATAAATTAATATTATTAATGTTTATAATTACATTATTAATTTTTAATATATTTATAATATGTTTTAATAAAATAACTACAACTAAAATTAAATTTATTTGTTTTAGGAAATTTATCTTCATGGAGTTTAGAGGAATGTTTTTATCTATCCCCACCAAAATTTGATACCAAAAAAATTTAATTATTTAGTGGTGGTTTAAATTGATACGAAATGATGGCCACTTATATAAGAAAATCTATCACTAATTAGTGGTGGTTTTGAAAAACCACTACTAAATAAATAAACATGAACAACATTTAGCATCTATTTTCAAAAAATCTACTAAAGGATGATTTTTCTATAGTTTAGGATTAATACACTTTAATTATTGATATATCTTTTAAAAATTCCTTGAAATTTAAAAAATTTAATAGCTTTCTATATTTATTTATTTAATTCAGGGGGTGTTCACTTGATATATTATTATATTATTACAATAAGGGGTTTTGAAACTTATATCATAATTTTAATGTATATTATAAAATAATTTAACAATTACATTCTTTTTATAAATATATAGATTTTATGTTATGTGGGAGACATTCTAATACTTTTCAATCATTCTGGTTTTGGATCATTTATACTAGTTATGTAAAGCTATTTCATATAGCGGGAGATGCATTCACTATTCAATTAATTATCACTCTAATGTTTCTAGGTTCATGTTTTTATATACTTATAATTTTTATTTTTTTTATTAATTTTAAAAAATGAATAAAATTGTTTTTAGGTTTTCCAATTATCAAAAATGGGGATAATGTCGAGTGTCTCTTTTCCATGATGATGATATAATTTTAAAAATTATAGAAACATTATATTTAGTTGATCATTAATATATAACTATAGGAAATACTATTTAATGTATTATTGATATTAATTATATCATTTATTGGTTTTTTATAACTTGATAATTCATGATTAGATTTAATATGGAATTTCCAATATGTTCTAAAAAATTTCTTAAGTGTAAAATTTTCATTATGGACCTTGAATAAAAAAATTTATATGGTTTGAGCTATTCCAAATGTTTCTACATATTATCCAAATATAGTATTAATTCCCAACCAAGAGAGATTTATTTTTTTCAACACTTCCTTATTTTCTAACACATGGTGCATTTTCATCTTTGATAACTTAAGTTTGTGTAATTTAATATTATGAAATAAACATTATTTTGATCATATCATTTGATAAAAAACAATGAGATGAATGATTCAAGATACTTTTGAAATAATATAAGTTTAAATTCGTTTTCTTAAACTAGGATAAAAGATGAATTAATCATTTCAATATTAACAAATTGTTTGGAATACACTATAACATTTTTTTCATACTTCCAATTTTTTCATATTTAGTTTGAAACTATGTTTTATTGATATGTGAGATATAAATTTCATATTTATGAGGTATTTAATGATTTTGAAATGTTAGAGAATATTATAAATATAATTCAATAGGAAAAACATCTAACTCATTAGTTTAGTCACAAAATTTTTTCTCATAATTCATAAACACTTCATATTATAGAATTTTACCCTAAGGCGAAGTTGAAAGAAATAAAAGGTCAATGTATTTGGAATCATGGTATGTTTTTCATTAATTTCCATTAAAACCATTATAAAGGTTCATTATTTATATTTTATTGTCATCTTAGGTTTATTAATTTATCATTTAACCATATTTTAATGTTTATTAGAAATGGTTTTGATTTTGGTAAAAATTATTTGGGTTACAGTTGAATATAAAAGTGAGGATGAGTAGTGAACGGAAGAAATTATCAAATATTATACTACATGTGCCATAGGTTAAAAAATATTTGAAGATAACATGGTATTATGATATTTCCATACATGATATTGAGAGGAAAATGTTTTAGTTGGAAGAAATAATATAATAATATATTATAGTTCCATGACATATATTCAATGATGGATAAATTAAAAGCGGGCCTAGTATGAGCAGAATATGACAAATATGATTTAAGGACAATTCCATAGTAAGTAGATATGTTAGAGATTTTTTTATAAAATAACACATTATTAATAAGGAACACAACGATATGATGGAATGAGTTCATAGGATTTGGGAATGACATAAGAAATAATTGACTGGTTTATACACAAAGTTTAAATATTTAAAGTACACATTCCCAAATTGATTTATCTAAAAATTTATAATTATAAACCATTAAGATATTATGGAAACATTGATCTAAAGAGTGAAACATTGATAATTAATCGAAGTATATATAATAGAATAATTATTTTCATTGATAGATCATGGAATAATTTATATAAAGGATTGAAGTAGGTTGGAAGTAGAGATATGATGTGCATTACTAAACTAATATATGATGTAATAAAATGTTTAGAGTTACATTTTTCACTATATTTCATTTATATTTTATAAAAGATTAAATACTTATTTCCCATGGTTAAATCAATATATATTTTCCAAGAAGGGATGTGGATTACTATAACATTCTTGAAACATCATTAATTCACATTATCTTGTTTTTATTCTTTTATAATATAATGTACCATAATTATTTATGTCTTATAACTATTTTACATGAGTTCTAATCATGACTCACAAACATGTTGTACCTCCATGAAAGTGAAATATTGGGTTTTGATTACCTGAACACAAAATCACATACTCAAGATTATGCCTCTTATAAAAATAGGAATTGTTTTTTGTACCTCCTCTTAAAAAGGATGGGTGGGTTGATACATTAATGTAAAGGTAGTAATTATTTCATACTATTTGTAAAAATAAAATAATTTAATTATATTTTTACTCCCATAAAATGTTAATTGGGTTGTAAATCTAAGGAATAGTGAATTATAGGTCATACCCATATCTCTAATAAAGTTACAGGGTATGTCAAGAGTTGTTTAAGTATTTTACTAAACCCCTTTAAATCACTCATTCTCATTCTATTTATATTTTACATACACCATTACACCCAGAATAATAATTTTTTTATGTTGAAATATTATATTTTATTTTCACCATATTATAGGCATTCATTAATTAATTACTATTATTATTTAGAGATTAACAATTCATCCCCCTCTTTTCTATAGCTATCAACTGTGTGGATCCTAACTTGAGTGAGGATTGAAATGATGAATATGTTGTGGATATTTCGTTATAAAAATTATGAACTATCATGGAGTGATCTATCTCTAGTGGAATTATTTATTGAAATTTATTTAGGAAAATTATCATTTTTTATCTAAAAGATATATCAACTATAATGAATAATGGATGATGATTACCCATTTAGGGTGAAATAACTTAATAATATTCATTAATTTTTTTGAGGATAACATGAACCTAAAAAGTGGTAAAAATATCATATTTGAGGTATGATTGACATATTTTTCTCATTTACACATTATTATAATCAATTATTATTTAAATGGGGAGACATTTTTTGATTTAAGGACGTGGAATGTGAAAGGATATTATGGAATACAATACTATGAATGATAGATTTGGGAAAGTGATTTATCAATATTGTTTTCCAAATTTATCATTATTTAATAAACATAAAATTTATTAATTTATGATTTGTTGTTTATATCCTTTGATTTTATTCTAATTAAGGGGATTAAGATATATTTTAAAAATAATATTGACTATAAAATCCTTTTATAGTATTGAAAAAAATACAATGGAGGTGATTGAACTAACCAATGTAATTTTATGAAGAGTGTTTTTATTGTTATAAATAGAGAAAATAGTAAATATATGTTGAATAGATATGACGAGTCCTTTAAAGAGTAGAATGTTAATGAATATAATAGGATTAAGGAATAAAATAAAATACTTATTAGCCTACATATTATTATATATATATATATATATATCAATTAATGAATGAGAGATATGGTTAGTTGAGTTGACCATAAAATAGAAATACCAAATTCTATCAACAATTTTGTTGAAAAGAGTTTTTTGATAAATTGAATAATTAAAAAAGGTTTATTATTCACTATTTCTAGAATCAAAATTAATTTACGAATGAAAACCTTAATTATTTGATAATTTGTATGAATTTTAATGTATGGTGAGATGAAGAGATATTGGTTTTTAAAATTTTTTACACATTTATATGATATAATTTGAGAAATAAAAATATTGACAATTTTCTATAAATCAATGGAGTTTGATGGACTAGATAATTTTACTCTCGAAGAATAAAACACGATGATGAAGATTCTAGTGAGTTATTTAGAGTATTGGGATTTTACATAGTGATATTATTATCTATAAAATAATGATTTCAATTAAAAAAGAGGGGATATATATATTCATTTTATTGAGAATCCATCATTGTTCTTTTCATGAATATCATTGTATAATATAAATGATTCACTTAGATAATTAATATGTTTGAGATATAATTTTTTGTTAAAATTAGAGAAGTGATTCAATATTTTATTTATTGTTAATGCACTATAAATGATGATATATTAAATTCTATTACTATTTACAATATAAATTCAGACTTCTAATGTGTTTTTTGACCACAACACTTAGAGTAGGCACAAAAATTCATTCTGAAGGTGGGTGTTCATTGGAACTTTAATGCAAACCCATATTAATTCACATTGGATAAGATAATTAGAGGTTAGTCACATCCATACCTTTTAATACGGTATTATTTCCTATATTATGACTCTTTAATATGTAATTCATTTTCATAAATTATTCCCAAATCCAAATACATGATTGGTTAAATCATGCCAACAATCTAAAAAACCATGCATTTATGTGGAATTATTTATGTATTAATGGATATTTATGTTTTTAATTCACTAAATATTGACATTGTTTAGGATTTTTTTATAAGTTATATAGTTAGATATGTTGGAGTTTATAGTCATCTATAGAGGAAGTGAGTGTTCATGGTGTTGGGATTAAACTCATCAAAATGTATTTATATATATCATTGTGAAAGGAATTATAACTAAAATATTTTGTTCCCAATTATTGAGGAATATAATAACCTTTAAGTCCATGTGATAAGGACCACCTACAAGTAGTTTATAATCATATATAGTTTAATTATAGGTGATAGGTTCATTACAATGATTTCAGAGGGAATTATATTTTAGAGGCACCTTATATTTCATTTCAAAGGGAGTATGACCCAAAAAAGATGGGTTTGACAGTGCTCATTAGGATATAGAACACTAATTGGAGAATGAGCTCATTATGAATATGAGATAATGGGGATGGTCTCTAGGGAATATAGACCATATGAAAATTTTATAGTAATTATCTAGGGGGAATATGACCCTCTATGTTAGATGTGATTTTATTAGGAACATGTTCTAAAGAAATCATATATGTTTTTAATATTTTTTTGAACTCTATAATGTCATCTTATCTATCCTGGTTAATAGAAATAAAATCCTTCATAATTTGAGGTATACGGTATAAGATCATGTTTTAGAACTATACCATGCAGTTTTATATTAGATAGTAAGGATGTTAGTATTTGTGTCTCAATTATGCTAAATAAATGACCAAATAAAACCTCTAATCCCACATGATTCATGATGAGTTTTAGAAACAAGAGATAAAAGAAGGTATTTTTTATTTTATAAGGGTTGGTCTTCTGCATTGGGATTCCCTCAATTGGTTATCTATGGATCATTGAAGTCTCCTAGTGATGAAATCATTAATGGGAACTATCATGGGTCCTATATCTAGTAAAGAAAAATAGATGTGTTCATGTGCATCTATTATATTTTGGTAATAAGTTGCAAAGGTACAATTGGAATCATCATGGAGATTTCCACATGTTGAAATGTATGGAAATTATTAATGGGAGGCCTTTATGAGTAAAAATTTTCATTGTAATATAAACCTTTTAAATATTATAGATCACAGGAAATATATCGCTTTGAAGAGTATTTAATAGATGATAAGCCCTCCTGAAGTTGATTTGAAGAATACACATGGGAATCCCATATGTGTATCAGTAATAAAATATTGTGATGATATCATTAATTGATGCATGATTGGTTAGTCTAACACCTGAGGAGGAAATCTTGGATGTTATTCCGGATAACAAGGCATAGGGAAGTGGCCCATAGAGGAAGGATGTTAATTATTCCAATTTTTCAAAACATCTGAGTGCTTATCAGTAATAGGGAAAGGTATTGGATACCCCATAAAATCATCATTTTTAATGGATACCACATGAGGGAGGAAAGTTTATTACATGTTAGACCCTTCTCAATAAGGATAGTTTGTGAACTTTACCTCATGATATGGATTTGATGAATTTTTCATTACAAGGTGGAATTTTGAGGTTTCCTTCATGTGGTGTATATAAAGAGATGACCTAATGGGATCTCCCTTGTTAGGTAGCCTCATTAGATCACCCTCATGAGGTGGAATCATGGGATCACCCTCATAAGGTGTCCTCATGGGCTCTCCCTCATGAGGTTGGCTTGTGAGCTCACTATAATTAGGTTTCCTCATGGGATTTCACTAAAAATGTATCCTTGCAAGGCTACCTCACAGGATCACCCTCACGAGGTGTACTCATGAAGTATCTTGATTTCCTTTCTTTCCTTTCATGATTTCCATTTGGTAATATGTGGATTATTATGGTGAGATAATTAGTTAATGAATTAGAAAATCATGGAACTCTTTATGAATATCTCTTTATACCACTATTAGTTTATTCTTTTCCAATATGGTTTCTTGGTATTTATAGGTGAAGGAAGGTAAATGATTTATTGAAATGTATATACATGTAGAGAAAACACATGGTAATGAAGGGAGCATGCCTGGATACCACACAATGCTACCAAGATTACTATTATAACATTGTGAGGGACACCTAATTGACAGGATAGGTACTATACATGGTGAGCCCATAAAGAAAGTCAATAGCTAAATATAATCTCAAACTCACCATATAGTGTTAAAAAATGTATATATGGAATGGTGGGACATCACTATAGTTCCTTATGGTTAAGGTTATTCAATAGTTCAGATAGCTTTTAGGGATATTTCATTGAAATGTTGGGGTGTTTATAGTGAAAACTTATGGGTTTAGTTCCTTTTAAATTTTTAAGTATCGATAGTGCATCAAATGATCATCAAAAATCAATTTATATAGGGTTTCATAATCTAAATTAACTTCAATTATTCTTTTATAATTTATAGGATTAAGTCTGCTAGTCCCAGCCTTTATTTTCACTTTTCCATAGGTTCTGATCTTGCAGGATCTAATTTTCAAACATAATTCACCTCACAAAAAAACTCAAATCCCCTATGAAATTAGTAATTTTTTCTCTTGGAATTCACTAGTTTCACTGTCTACTCATGGTCTATATAATTACATCAATGATCACATAGTTATTCTCAAAGTTCACATGATGTTAGGAAATTTACATGGTCATCATCAAAGTTTTGATGAGGCTAATATATTCATGTGGACATCCTCATGGTCGTCATGATCACCTTGGACTTCTTATGGTCACCCATATAGGTCATGTGGTGAACTCGCTAAAAATTACATTTATCAAAGTAGAGTGTTATTTCTAGAAGATAAAGCCTTTATTTAACTAATGTTAATAAGGTTAAATCCATTCTTACTTTTCCTGTAGATGATAACTCAAAAACATGTTTCACACACCATAAAAAAAGATTAATGAGATGATTGACAATAATGATGTCACTCGACATCAACATATTATTTTGAGGCACAATCCATCTCAAATTTAATTGGAGATGTATTTGAAGCCAATCGAGCATTAGATAGGAAACCCATATATGGGTTTGGATTACTAAGTGATGTTCCAATTTTGACAACATGATCCCTGGAAATGCCAACCTATTCGCTCATTAACCATTGGGATCTAATTTGGGTGAATGTATATTCAAAATAATATTTTATTTTTGTTGTGAACTATTCTAGGAGATATGTTTTGGGGTACTCATCATGATTTTAAAGGGAAAATAAGCATGCTATAGGAAGAAACTATTAGATATGAGTATAATATAATGGATTTTGAAAACTAATCTTATGTTGGGTTGGGATTGTAAACTGGATTTCCAGTCCATCTGCACATTGAGCATTGACTAGGATTGGTTCATCTTTGAAAAATGGTGTAGTGTTTAATTTTTAAAAGAAACTAAAAGTTTTTTTGGTTATATGATGTCATTTTGATTTCACAGTCCTTATAACATTATAACTATCACATCATCTCATATTTTCTAGTCTATGGGGTGATAATAAGAACACATTCCATATAATTAGTGGATAGTTCGTGATAATCCTTTGAGATGTTAAACAATAAATGTAGCCCCAATTTTGGAAGATATGTTAGAAGAAATCTTCCCTCCTACCTTTTCATGGAGAAATATGGAAATTACCCCTCCACTAGAAATGGAGTTGATCAAAATGGTAGGGGAATTATATAGTAATAGATTCATATAAATAAGGGAATGCCATTTTTTATCCTAAGGTGAAAATATAAAGGACTTATACCTTAAATATTTCTCTCTCTCTCTCTCTCTTTAACAATAACTCATATTTTTTATTTATTTAATGAAAAAACAACGAGTACAAATAGCAGAGAACTGAACAGATAGACCAAAATAAATGAAAAGAAACAAGAATGTATAAAGTATTGCAGACCAAGGGAAACTACTCTAATGACGTGAACCCCTTCAGGTTTCAAGATATACACGTTATGAAAAACAAATTCTCCATACCAAGAATTTTAATCGATTCAAGATAGTCCGCAACCTTGTTTATCTCCCTGCATATTTCTGAAACTCTTATGTCATCATCCAAAATGATTTTGAACATTCTCAAAATATAATAAATATACCAAGGAGCAGTAAAAATAATCATGAAAAGCATTATATAAGAGTAAGGATTATATTTCATCAATGTTAATATCCAACTTACTTTTCATGGAAATGAACATACCCGATAACATGGCCATAACCTCATCATATAAAGAATTACCCTACTCCAGCCTGATAGAAAAATCCAATACAGAAAACCCACAACAATCTCACACAATACCTCCACCATGACATCGACCTTCAATATAAGAACCATAACTATTATTCTTTATACCCTTTAAAGAAGGTTGCCAATATACCCAGTTTCCTCGATGAAAAGGAGCAGGTCCAGCCATCCGAGTACAAGCAAGATTCTACAAAGAAGGATCCTCCCTCCACTTACCTAAAGCCCTGATGAAACCAAAAAGCATATTTCTAATTCTTCCAATAATGATCCAGCTATTTGAACTAATGTTTTCATATAGATACCTGTTCATGTCCTTCCACAAGCACCATAAAACTACCATTAGGATTACAGCATGAGTATATATTTCAATACTCCCCACACCCAAACCCTAAAACCAACAATCAAGAAAAGATATATTATCCATATATTAATATTAAAAGGCCGTGAAATCACCAAATAATCTCAAAAAATAAAAATTCCAATCCCTTTAAAAGAAAATATGAACAGAACTTTCATCATTATGATCTTTACAGCAAAAAAATCTAGAAAAAATGTGTATCTCACATCTTTTAACATTTTATTAGTTCAATTTTGGACATCAAACAACAGTCCCTTGTCAAACTTATTATTTTATAATCTAAATCTAATAAATGTGTTTTCAATCTTTCTTCCTCTCGATCTTCCTCAACGAGAGATTACCGTAGGATCCTTAATATTCAGAATCCTATGAATCCATGGAATAATATCCTTTTGGGTTAAGGCCATTACCTTAAAATAATATTTTTTTAGTGAGAAGTTATTCTAGGAACCAATAAACTGAACTATTCATAAAAATTTCTCATAATGTTTACCAATTGACATCTTCTCCCAATGAGGAATTATCTCATTGGGGTTAGAGTTGTAAATTTCATAATTGTATCCATTCTACCCAAAGAAAGTTTTATTAATTTATGTTTTCCAATATTTACAATGTTTTATCATCTTTTAAAACATTTTCATTATGGGGGAGTCCCTTTTCAATATCATAGATCAATTTCAAATTATATAGTGTTGGACTGCAACACATATGGGTGGCTATAAATTCATCAAGAATAAGAAAATCCAAAACACTCGATCCAGACCCTATCTCTGTTTTTTATGTGCAGTCATTATATCTAATATTAATTAATCGTATATAATGGTTATGTTGAATCAATATATAATGTTTTCTTTCACCCCAAATTTAACACAGGTAAATACTATTATGGACACATGATAAAATCAATGATTTGATATCTTAGAGGGATAGTGTTTTTATCGCTAGAATTGATTGTGATATAATATGTGATGTATATGAATATATATTTTTGTCTAGAAATTTCAATGTGTTAAAAATAGATGTTATGATCCCCCCTGTAGTGTTTTGGGTGAAAATTGTCTCATGGAATCTTATAATTTTTGGCTTATTATTACAATAGAGGAGACATGTGTTCAGGTTGTCCTACATCTTTTTGATGTCAACATTAGGCCCATGACTAACTATTGCCATAATTGGATACAATATTATTTAAATTTAATGCTATTTGGTCACATGAAATAGAAAAAGGTACCATTAATTAACAATAATAATGAATAATAGGAAGAACCAATAGCCCTATAAAGGTCTAGAGAAATATTTTCTATATGAAGACCTCCCACTACCTATATTCTCTAGAAAAAGTCTATGATCCTACACACTACCCTCTCAGCATGTATTGTAATTCCCTTATCCATGTGTGACTTTAATTCCATATGTATCCTATGAATTTAACCTTACCAAGAGATTGGATGGAATAAGACTCTTGGAGAGGTAACCTATCTTCTAGGGAATCATGTTCTTTTCATTAGAAGAGAGAGATAAATCTTATGGGGGTCAGGTTCATGTCTAAATCCACAAAAATATCTTGAGCCAATCATTTTGATGAATTGAATACTTATTTTAGGGATCTAAGGTCTATAATAAAATCTAAAAAACAAGGTTCTATTATTTTAATGGAGTGGTTGAGATGCTAAGGCCCCAGATAAATCAATCCCTTGAAGGAATTAAAAAGAGATAATGGGGAGTGGAATTTTAATTCCTTTTTTTTGGGGTGGATAAGAGAGTTTATTTATTATGTAATCACTAAAGTCACTCTTGTAGATTCATAATAACTCATTGAATTTTCCAAGGACTAGATGAAGTCACAATGGAATGAAGACATCACATTCCCAAATATGTTTAACCTCTATTACCTTTAGAGGTACAAATGTGCGTACATGGACAGTTGTGGCCCAAGGGAAATTAGAGCCAATCCCCCAACTAGATGCATTAGTTTTTGAAACAATGGAACAAAGTCCAATGGTTTATCTTATAGAATCTTCAATTTTTACTCCTATGGATTTGAGACTAGTGGGAAATAACACATGGATTTTAAACCCTAAGGTACTCATTCCTCAATATCATATGATATCTACACCCTCAATGGGGGTCCTTGTGGAAGTACTATCTATTGGAGAGAGATAATGCTAAGATGAGGATATTTCAATACCAATTTTCAATAAATATGAACTATCAATCATCTCTATGAAAAAAGTTTAGATTAAACACCAGTATATATTTATGTTATAGATATCTAATGTAAGGTGGAACTTATTGATTTTTAAACTTTATTATTAGAGGGTATATTACAAAAATATTAGAATATATACATTGGACATGCTTGGTGACATTCATAATGAATGAATAAATAGATTATCATATTGATTGTTAGTTCCATCAGAGGAAATGGTTCAAGAAGAAAACATTCCTACTAGCATTTTTTGAAAGGTATAACGGTTTATCATAAAACGATCCCCTCTTTATACTGTGAGGATCCATATAACTCAATTTTAATATACTATTTACATCATTGAATATAATGAAATTAAAATTTGATTTGGATTGATCTAATTATATTTAATGAGACCAATGATATAGTTGACCTAATGCATAATAAAATGGTGATTTTTGAATCCCAGGATAAATGGGACCTAGTATAATCAAGGAGTTTCGAAGCTAGTCCTTCATTGGTTGATCTAGTGCTAAAATAAATACCACCATGAAAGAGTGACTCTGAGTCTGGATAAGAGGATATTAAGGCCTGATGAATTACACCCATGTATATATGGAATAATATACACAATCTAATTTCCAAAACATCATTATATGACCTGCTAAAGAAGATACACCAACCCCATCACAAGTTCATTACACTAAGATACAAAAAAATTTATTATTGAGACATCCATTTTGTAGTGAAATAATACATCCTTATATATGATAATGAATGAGAATTTATGCTATGTATTTTTATGGAATAGAAAAAAAACACATGCTGTAAAAAGTAAAGTTGTTGTACTCCAATAAGTATCTCAACCAATGAAAAAAATGGTTATGTAGAAAAGTTGTATCATAGAAGGAAATATTTTGGTAGATAAAATTAACAAGGATTTGTCACATCTTAATTATGAAAATTTCATTTTTTAGAAGTCCAATTAGGAGTATCAATTGATTTTAGAGGTCTATGAAATGGAGGGAATATCTTCCAATAATATAAAAAAATATATTTCCCCATGAATGATCTAAGAAAATGAAGCTATCTAAATTTTTATGCTATATTACGAGGTCTCAATGATCAATTGATGATATGTATTTTACTATAGATCATAATCTATGATAAATAGACTTAATGTTTTTGATGATCCTCTCCTATCATATAAAATTAATGGAAACAAGCATTTTTGTTTTCAATTATGATCCTTCTCTCTATTATAATTATTATTTCAAAATAACCATTTTTATTGAAATATAATGATAACATGAAACATATTGAATATTTAATAGGAAATATAAAATTTATCCATGGTCCTCAAACACTTCATTTAGAATGTTTTACTTCTATGTATGCCTCACAAATGGTTATAGGCATTGGTACCATCACCAAGCACTAGATTTTGTCAATTAAGACGTGGAATACTTCCTCTTATATATGGATTATAAATTGGTATAGGAATAGAATTATTAAATTTGATCTATATTTGGTCCCTTCAAATGTTTATGATTTCCTCATAGGTATGGATCATTGAAAGGTATAAGAAAATAACTTGTCACGATGCACTAGAGTTGATTTGTTCAGATGTGGAATGAGATGAATCAACCAAACGAGGATCACAAGGGGGATTTAGAATGAAGATTCAAATGTATTGGAGATTTTTTTAACATTAAGTTTCATTATTACATATTTTTCATGAATCCTTAAAGGAAATATTCTATTATTTGTGGCATGTTTAAACTTTTACCTTGGATAAGGCCCTATCAAGAATAATATTACTTTTGTTAAGATAATAAGGCAAAGTTAAAAAGATTTCTTTTTCATTTATTTTATTATTTTCCTAAATTTCTTCTGAATATATATATGTGGTGAATCATAGATGGAATAAAATTGGAACTCACCCAAGATTCCCTTCACTGGTTTTTGACTAGATGGGTTTTATTCCTCTTTCCTTTTCTAATTGTCATTTTTGTTTAGGTCATGAAAGATACGTGCCTAGTGATATGAGATATGCCTTTTTCCCAAACCTCCCATTGTGGGTTTTCAACCTATAGAGTTCCATTTATATTTCTGTATATAGTTTAAAGGTCATGAATATAAGACCAATGTAACATATTTTCTTTGTTGAGTAGCTTTGAGGAAACGTTAATGCATTCCACAATGTGACATTTGTGGAACTGACCTGATGTGAATATAATTTCAAATTTCACCAATGTGGATAGCCACAACAAATAATGTATATATTTTAGTTTAATAGTTCTTAGACCATATGTTTTTTATATTTATGGATGAATACCTTTGACTAAAAGGGGGATTAATAGGTGTGTGAACCTAAATAAGGAAAAACTAATGTAAATGAGGGACCTAATCCATCACAGGTCTAGGTAGGTGTATATAGTTACAATATTTGTTCTTAGACCATATGTTATGCAGTTTTGGGTTACATAATGAGAAGAAATTTTTTTTTATGAATAACATACCTCATTTTTATTCTAACAAGAGGTACGATACACAAAGGAATAACATCAAGAATATCAAATTCGGATGAATTATTTGGTTATGGATTGTAGGAATCATTTGTAAAATATTCTAAAATAAGGATTTTGGAATGAGGCACGTATACCATAGATGACTATAGACTATATTCAGAATATGATTGTTTCTATAATTGTTTTAGGGAATACTATTTTTAAAGTAACTTATCCTAATAAAAAACAAACCTCTGATTGGAATAAAATATTAAGGCACATAAACAATGCCAAGTCAATGCATGGATTCATAGTAAAACAATGGTTTTCCATGGAGTTGACTAAACTCATTATGAATAACCTTGTTAGTTTATTGAAATCCAAAACACTGAAGAAGTAAATTGTAGATTATGGAAAAGGGATGATTAGAAAAAGTGTCCCTTGGAGTTGACTAAACCCACAACCATTAGCCATGGGAGTTATGTAGGAATTTAAACATTTGGGAAATGAAGTAGGTTTACGGATATGGGATATTCAATAATTTATTATGAACCAAAAATGTTACACCACCATGTACTTATCACATTATTGGGTAAATGGAACATCACATGCCATTGACGAAATTTTTTCTTAGACCAGTGAATTTAGAAAGGATAACTCATATTTTCATAGGGTAATATGTTAGGCCCCCCAATAATTTTTCCTTTTTTATTTGTGATTTAATTTTTCCAAAATATATGAAATATATAATATTATAAATTGGATAAAATAATTTCTCATAGTCTTCTATTTATTAGTTTCCATACTGATAAGTTTTATGTATCATTCACATTAGTTTAGGGACTTTCAAGTTAAACCACTTACAACTAGAGTTTATAGTTTTCCACTTTGACCCATAGGTTCTTTACATAGGGTCATATATCTATTACGCAATGAGTATTGAGATAGTATCTCTAGTGGTAAGGGCATATTTAAATATATGTTAATGAAGGCTTGGTATTTCTCAATGGAAGATGTGTACACACAATTATGGTCTTGATTCTTGGAACACTATTTGAAGAGTGGGATATAATAAAAATCTAAATGGGACTTAAATATTTAGAATTCCCCGATTCCTTCTGAACTGGTAATAATGGTTTCATCAATCATAACATAATGTTTTTGAATCATGAGTGATGAAAAGGGATAGGTACATAATGGATGATGGTTGAATATGTTTGAATGATGGGTTGAGTTTCAATATTGTGATTGTGGCCAATGATTATATACATTTATCTTTATAAAAAATATTCCCCAATTTAGTATGAAATATTGAGGCACATATGTAGATCCAAATGAAGGAATATAGATATATCCAACTTTTGGTGTCCCTTGGAGTCAACGTTACTTGTCATAGACATTTGTGAAAGGTTATGGAAATATAAGACACAAAATAAGTGAATTTTGGTTTATGAAAAATTTATACCTATAAAAGGTGATAAAATAATTATTTAATGGGGATTATACTACCTATGATATTATGGTTCTGTTTAAAAGAGTAAAATTGGTGTAGGTTTGTAGTTGAGTCCAAAATATTTAATCCAAATTTCATTATGTATCTTGAAAAAAATAAGAATGATGTGACACATAAATCTTATATAGGACCACCATTATTATATTACCATGTATGAGGAATTATATTCCAAGGGATCTTTTAAAAATCTATATTAGATGTAGGATAATGATAATTTTTTATAAGATTAACAATTGGGCATAGCTTCCGATATCATTGAATCACTGTGTATCTCTAAAAAACCTCAGTCAAAACACACATAGTTCTTGATAAGAAGTATGTTATCCCAATGTAAAGTAAAATGTGGAAAAAATGAAATGAATGAAAAGAAACACACTAGGAGGGGGAATCCAAAAAAAAAAATAAGAAGTTGTGGTTGGGATCAAAATAAAAAATCAGGACATCACTATATATCAAGTAAGGGAATAAATCAATCTATAGGTTTTTCAAATATGTGAAAATTTTATATGAAGGTAGAAAAATTAAAAAAATAGACTAACACAGATCTTACTCTCATATGGGTATCACTAATAAATTACATAAATAGTCTATGAAGTGGTGTATGATGTATTTTACATTATAAAGTTCAACCTCATAATATTGGGATTAACTTACACACCATTGAATACATAACATCTCAATTATGACAATATGAGTAACTTACCTAGAACTCAACGCTCATATGCATCTAGATAAATGTGAAAAAAGAGATAACTTGGAATTTATTCAGATCACATGAGATTTATTGATAGAAAATACATGGGGGAATTTAAATCTTCCAGAAACCGAGAAATTCAATATTTATTTAGATCTAATATTGGATGAAGAGGTTAAGAGTAATGAAAATTATTTTTTGGTCCTAGAAAAAATGATATAGGCATTAATACATACACTATAATAATATAAATTAAGACACATGTAGATATTATATATATATGGGGTAGTTTTTATATCAGGGTAGGATGTTTGGGGTATTAAACTTATCATATGGATTCTTTCATGGATATAAATATCATTTAAGGGAAGTGGGCCATATATGTTTGGTCATTCTTACTAGTTTAATTTATTTCAGTATAAGGTCTTATATCATGGAAGTTAATTTCACACAACTATAATATATGGGGTAAATTTTTTCCTTTATGTTTCTAGTAGATATCAAAGAACCATTCATCAAGTATCCCACATGGATTTTACACTCATATAGGGAAAATGTTAGGAATATGGGCTATTATGAGTATTTTAGGGTCATATAGGGTGCGCTAATCATTATTTAGTTTAATTTCATGTGATTAAGATAACATATTTTAGTTTTATATACTGTTATATGGACATTGGTGTTATGTAGTTTAAGGTCATAAAAATCATAAATGTACAATTTAGTTTAATATTATACGATAAGAATTTAAACGATGAAGTTTAATTTCTTAATATGAGGATGAAATATCATTTAGGTTAATTCCATGTGACTAGAGTTTTATGGAATGATATGAAATTAGAATAAGTATTTCTTATGAAATCGTACATTGTGGGGAGGAATGAAACACTCCTCATTCATTATGGCCAAGGATTATAATGCAATAAAGTAGGCTTTGTAAATAGTGTAAGGTCTCTCCTATTTTTGTTTGATATTCATAGATACCATCCTAGGGGTCACAGGGGTTCTGATTTTTCTCAATATCTCCAGGAAATGAATTATTAAAATCAACATCATTTATTTAATTCTTGTGTGACTCAATTATGGCAGAATTATGGGTTGTGCAGTTTGTGAAGCCCTTTCTTATATAGTCACTCCAACTTATCGTGCTACTTTTGTGACTTATCATCATCAAATATTTTGTTGTATATGTTAAATCAAAGTGATGGAATGTGGACATAAATGGATAAAACTTCCTCTATCCCCTAATCTAGTTAATATAGGGTCTCTTACTCAGCCATATGTTTTATTTGTTATACAGGCCCATAAGGATTGAATAAGTTTGTCTATCCATGACTTGTTATCCTTTTATACCATTTATAGAGAATTTTTTACAATTTATTATTGAATTCATCAATTCAAATTTTCTACTACATTATATTTGCAAGAGTGGATAGAAAAGATATTGTTCTCTTGATACAAAATTTTATACATAAAAGAAAAAAATTGGTGTTGTTGTATGTAAATATATTGTGAGAGACATCAAATGTGGGGATTATATTCAACTTCAAAATGATTAAAAAAGCTATTGTCTAAACCTCTTTTAGGGGTATAACCATTACCAATTTGAATAAGAAGTCATTATAAGTGATCAATTACTTAAATTATCTACCTATAGTCGGGGGACACGACCCCATGATATCCGTTCACTAGATGTAAAATAACCTAGAATTTTTTGTGCTATGAAATAGTTTTTAAGGTTTATCAATGAAGATAGTGTTTATTTTCTAAGCTTGGAACCTTTTTTTTAACTAAGTATAGTCCAACATAAATGATGATAAATAGTATCCAAGACTCCTAATTTTATAAGAATTATTAGTTTCTAACTGGTTGGAACCACAATATACACTATGGACATCATGTATAATAGTGATGGATTTTCCTATTTCAATGAATCTAAGGATAATTATTCCAAAATCCATATTTATATAAGGTTTTCTATGAATTTGGGTCATTATAAAAGATGAATTTTATTAATATTAATTGGATATTATCTATCTTATCTCAATCAAGTTAAATAATTTAATTCTGAATATAATCTATTATGGGATACATTCATCTAGTTATGGACTTTATAATCAAGGATATAAGCACACCTTGTACATGGGAAGCATTAATGTCACTGATGGTACTCATGTCCCAACTAAAAAATGGAGACACCAACCTATGATGTGAAATGAAGATGATTGTATTTTCCTTGTATGGATATGCCTCATTTATAGCTACATCAGATAATGCATCAAAATTATAATTTTTTGAAAGTAATATTTAAATTATTTTCTGTTTTGAGGAGAAAATACCCATCTAATCTTATAATTATTCAGAAAATGTGATCATTTCCATTAAAATTAAATATTAAACAATAATTTTTTTAATTAATAGTTTTAAATATCCATTAAAATTCAAACTACCCACTTGTATCTATAGAGGAAAAATCAAGAATTAAATGAGGTCCTAGTACTATACCTCATTATTAGTGTGATGCTATAATAGTAAGAAGGATTAAGGAGAAACTTCCTTCATCATGGAGATGATAGAAATTCCCATGATGGACCTATTTAACTTTAGGTTCTCCATCAGTTTCCCAATAAGTCTTTGAGAGGAACCATAAAAATACATATCTTATATATGGGGTGTGTTTCCGACATATAAAACTTCCTCATCAAGGAGATCCTAATTCACTGGTGCATTATTGGGGGAAGAGTTTGATTCTATAAAATTTGTTAATGATTGTTATCCTATTAATTTTTATTATATGAAATGGTTGATAAAATACTACAGAGTAACTAAACATTGTTAAAGGAACCCTATAAATATTGGAAAACTAAGGATATACTTATGCAGATCCATATGAACTATTATATATACATCATGGTGTTACAGATAATATATCATCTTTTGTACTACAAAATTAAATGTAAGGTAATTCATTTCAACATTATAATATTGGGTTTCTATATCCAATATAGGTGTAGTAAGATAATGAAAACTATTTTACCAACCAAAATCAGTTTTATATTTAAGAAGAGATATAAGTGATCTCTATAAGTTCTCTACATAATGAATAAGTTTCTTTCCATTGATTGATGACATCAAAACTAGTGGGTTTTGGAGGCAATTATTGATCTGATCAAATAATTTCTTCTAATATTCATCCAAATAATATGGTATCCTATTCTTCATCAATATTTCTAAGGGTAAACATTTTGTAGTGAGGTTTATAATGAACCTATAGATTTTGGTGATACATCCTTGAGGACCACTTAGATCATTTTGGTTTCCAGATGGAGAAATTTCAAGGATCCCCTTGGTAATTTATGGGATGAATTTTCTACCCCTTTAGCATGCCATGAAGGAAAGTAATTTCACTAATATCACCCCAAAATATCATTTCAATGGTTTCAACTTTAATCTATGTGGACACTATTTGTTGAAAACTATCTCATGATTGGAAAGGTGATCAAAAATTTTCTAATATTTTTCTAACAAATCATCTACATAACATTCCATAGTCTTCCCCATAAGGGTCTTGAATATTTGGTACATAGTTCATTGAGATAGGAAGTCCACATTTTTCAAATATAAGGACATGAATGAATATAAAAATACATCTTAAGGTTCTTTAAAATTCATGACTTCTTCATACTAAATTTCCATTTTGATTGGGTTATACCCTGAGGGACCATCCATAAAAGAGAGGACATGAAAGCCTTTGATTTCATTGATTAATAGTTTTTTAATTAAAAATATAAAATCAACCTTTTGGAAATATCTTTTAATATATTTCAAGTCAATGAAAACCTTGATATTGAAATTCATTTTCTTAATGAGGATTATTTTGGAAATACCAATATGGTACTGTTGATTATATTGTTGACTTCAACTTAAAACATCGAAGCATGAATTAGATACATTCTCCCTACCACATGTTTAAAACTCTAGTGGGAGTCAAATAGTCCAAGGTGGTGGTTGGATACCTCAAGGTATATTATTTGAATTTCTATGGTGTTTCAAGTGAAAAAATAAAAGTGTTTTTTAAATAAAATTATTTTCATGTTCTCCAGAAGACATAGAAGAACTGATCAATATAGGTTATAGGTCCTCTTCTATTCCAAGGTTCACTTATTTTAAGTCATCCATGGTAGTTGGGAAACCTTATTCAAATAATACTAAATCTTATCTAATCTATTCTTTCTCTCTGTAATCCTCCCTGCCTTACCCTATTATACATAATTAGGGATAAAATATTGAGTCATGGAATCATTATTGAGAATTTTATCATTTTCAGGGATAAAGAAAAAGTCTAACCTTTGATATTGATAAGATATTGGAGAATAATTCTAATAAAAATTATAAGATACATTTTCATATGGATATTGTAAATCATAAGTCGAATTAAAAAATTTGGAACATCTTCATTACCAATGAATATAGACAAACTTACACTATTAGAAATTGTATATTTCATAGGGGCATTATTAGCTAGAGTGATAACACTAAAAATACCATATTCAAGAGCATACAATTTATCAAGACTTTGAGATTCAATTTATAATAAATAGAAATTAATATTTGGGGAATTATAACCTCCTTGAAATTTAAATCCTTAATTATATGGACAATGTCCAACTGAGTGATATAATAGGACTCCTATTATGAGAATGGGAGGTAAATGATCTTGAGTTGTGTGGTACTCACACAGTTGGGTGATCTCCCAAATCTATAGTTATCATTTTAATATGGGTGATGGAAAGCATAACATTAATCACTGACTTTACTTCATGGATTTGTTTGAGTGGATTTCAAATAAGTTTAAGTCATCATTTAAGTATAATCATTTATCATTAGTTGTTTTAAATCACTTCCATATAAATATGCATCTATATTGTCGAATTAAATAATATGAAATAAATATTTTTCACCATCAAATACCATAAAATTACAATTAATATAAAACATGAGACCTTGATTATAGGATGATGGTGCAACTACACATACATGGGGACAACATCTTCCTAGAAACACATTGAATTATATGTCTTTTTTGGTGACCATAAACACAGATTGAGAGATAAGATATTTAAATTTGGATTTTATTTCTATATTCTTGAGGGTACTCTACTATATTTTATCATATCCTTGAATTGTTAGCTTAGATAGGGACAAATATGCCTCACTATAACCCAAGATCTAGGGAGTGTAGAAAAGAAAAAAATTGATCCCAAAACCATTTTCAATTAACATCTGACAAACCATAAAATGATTATTGATTTTCGGAGATGTATATAGTTCTAATATGAACCTTTATTAAAATTTCTCAGTACTTTTTAGTGAATTATATGAAAATATGGTATTCTATGGTGTTGGTTTCTACACAATATATTCCCCCCACTTCAACATCATCCTCAAAATCTTGAATTCTTAAAATGGACTCAATGAACACCCCTTGGAGATATCTAGGGAGATGAAGCATATACAAAAATAAAATAATGGTAAAAAAATATTTTATTAAAATTCCATACTTCTATATTATGTTCT
Organism: Viscum album; assembly: GCA_963277665.1. NCBI lineage: Eukaryota > Viridiplantae > Streptophyta > Magnoliopsida > Santalales > Viscaceae > Viscum > Viscum album. Next base: position 2,001,222,073 of record OY728151.1, read on the forward strand.
TATGCTTATTAACTTGGAATTTTTCCGTGGCTTGAATATTTGGTGTAGGTATTGTCATCATATAAAAATTCAACTCTTTATTGGAGTTGGTCATATTTTTTTCCATGTGGATTTTATTGAGATTTCATAACCATAGTATGATGTTTTCCAAATAATTATATAATTATTAACTAGTAATATAACATGATATTAGGAATAATCTCAATAAAATCGTTGGTCCTATAAAGGCTACTAATTAGCCTAACATTAATTTTCAATTTCATATATAGAATTAGTGAATAAAAGGCTTGAATATTAAGATTGGACATGATTGAATCTCCCCAAACCTACTCATCCTCTTACTATCCATCACAAATTTTGATAGGGGCTTCAGGTTCACATTGAATTTCATCATTACAGAATGGGTATTCAAATAGAAGACATTGACAGAGTCATATTATGACACCTCATCAGATGACGATTATTTTTATCAGGGTTGTTCCCATCAACCCAGTATTAAGGGTATAAAATATTTATGTTTCAAAATTGTATTATTAATTGGATTATATTCATATTTTCATGTCATAATATTCTTATATCTATTACGTTTGTCTTTAGAAGATGGTTCAGATTCAAGGGAGGAAAAAGGGGTGAAAACAATTCCATTTAATAGAGTTTTAAATTTTTCCATGTGATCAATCATCAATTTTTGGGGCCAACTAGTTCTCAAAGACATTCAGTCACCTTGTGGGGATCTTCATCCATTATACTTATTTATATATTGAAATCATGGAGATATACACTACATGTTCGGAGATTTTTTCATTTTATCCTCACTTGAATCATCCATATTTTTATTAAGTCATTGAAGAAAAAATAATAATGAATTTCATGTCTGAAAAATTAAAGATAAATATAGTCATCTGAGTATACATAAAATCTAATTTCGTTAGGTTTTCATGATTTTTGAAGTTTTAAAAGTTTATTATCCATTATAGTAACAAAATACCTCCATAACATATCCTTAATAAATGAATATTTTTTATTCATTCATTCCTTGAATCATAGGTGATATTGTTCCTTTCATATTCTATAATGATGACCATGCTAATAAATTGATTTCTCAAGAGTAGACACAATGTAATATTAAAAAAAATTAGAAACTAAAATTCATACCTGAGTTGACATGAGTATTTTAGTTTTTCATTTTCCTTGCCAGTTTTTTTACTTGAGTTTCTAGAATTGGTTAGGTTGTAGCCTCGTTTCACATAATGACATAAACCAACATTGCACCACAATAGATAACTCCCCAAGTATGTGAAGATAATTTAGTGTAATTAGAAGATTTTTCATATCATCTGGTATGTTTTTTATGGAAATCTCAAGAATATGATCTTATGAGATATGAATATTTAGAGAGTAGGTGAACCTTTACATCAAGTAATGAAATATGAGTTTCCCTCATTTAAAATTTTCATATAGTTTAAGAGGTTATAAATATATTTTTCCATAGTATGGAGCTAAATTAATAGAAAAATTTATGACACAAGTCTTATAGCATTACCATTGAGATGGTCAAAACAATTTTGTACCTAAAAACTGGTGGGCCTTCAAGATTATAATCCAAACATCAAAGCTTGGTCACATATTTTTTTCTCCATTTTTCCCATAATTGGTGTCATGAAATGGCCCATCAAGGACCACCTAAATGGAATAATGATGAGTGTGGCACCCCAATCCTATCTCCAATAGGGTAGGTGCTTGAAACCAACACCGAGTCGGCATATCAGACACATGAGACTATAGAGAAAATTACTTGTACACAAGAAAACATCTCTATAAACTAGTATAACCTAGAAAAGATAAAAAAATATAATATATGTTGACATGAAGACTAACCCAAATTATATTATAAAAAACAACTCATAAAATCAATTTTCCAAATACAATCCCATCATAATTATAAAAGGCCTCCAAGATGAAAAAAGTGGATTGTTGTCATTATACAACTCCTGAAACCATTTACAGTCCATATAGCACAACTAAAATCCTCTTGCCCCTGGCCCTCCTATGAATACATCAAAATTTATTTCATTTATACATGACATGAAACTTTTGGACAGAGCCCTTGCATGGTTATGTATAAACATACCCTAGAGAACGTTCTAAAATTGTCACGACCCGAACCAACCTGGTGCTCTCACCATAACTACCCCAAGACCCCCCCCCCCGAGTCCATGGGGTGGAGAAAATATTTTACGGAAAAAGTAATTTGGGGATTAATTTTCCTAAGTTCCTACACACACACATTCACATAGTCATCTCGATGAAAACGTTAAGAGGGAAAGAATAAATATAAGGCACTATTATAATGCAAACCATGCACGCATGAACCTCTAGACAGTACAAATGAATGGTAGTGTAAACTGAAAAGTAAATGGGAAAATACACACCCAACCAGAAATGTGTCCCAACCAGATAGAAAACTAGAAAATTAAATATCTAAAAGAGATCCTAGATTTTGAATCACAACTACAACCACTATATGTGGGCCAAGTACCCAAAATCTCTATGTTATTATATAGTCATGGTCGACCTGTCAATTGTCTGCATAAGACATGATATATGCCTGAAAATACCTTATAGGGATTTGTGTAAACGTACCTAGTAGGATACCCTGAAAGATGATAGGGTATAAGTAAGAGATACATTAGAAGAGAAAGATAATAGATAACGCAAGGTACAATGAAAGGGTTAATCTCAACCCAATAAGAGAGTGAAGGTAACCTCATCCAAAAGCATGGGGTTCAACACTATGAGTCGTCGAACTACTCATCGAGTATTGACGACCTATTATATTAAGTTAGAATCATCCAACCATGATAAGATAATCATGGAAATCATGCGGCATACCCTGCACGTCTTCACCTCCTATAGAGGAATAATGTCCAAATCCAAGGTAAGGATAAAAAATAAGGATGGATATATATGATCAGTAAAAGAATCCAAATATTTGAGAGTAAATGGATCTTCATATCATAAATCATCCAAAAATAAAGGTATCCAACAGTTCCAAAAGTCCATCTATGATGCTTAGTATCTCACATGTCTGCCTAGCATAAAACATCCAGGACAAACCAAGCCTTGTCACTATGCCACATATTATAGTGGTAAAAAATATAGGTAGAGGACACATTAAATGGTACAACATGAGGGTTATACTATAAGGATTGAGGACCCATTCCCATCCTAGCTAGAGGGTTCTACTCTAAGCCATTGAGGACCCATACCCTAACCTGCAAGAGGGTTCCACTCAGAAAGTCAAGGACCCATGCCCAGCCTATCTAGAGAGTTACACTCTAGGTCATTGAGGACCCATGACCTACTGTGAAGGAGGTTTCCACTTGGAAAGTCAAGGACCCATGCCCATCCCATCTAGATGGTTCCATTATAGGTCATTGAGGACCCATGCCCTGCCCCACAAGATGGATCAACTCAGATAATAACCTATAGTGATCTCACCTAATCACTATCTCCATCGAACATCTCCTCAAAAGGAACCATGACCAAAACATTTGACATTTTATCTCAAAATACATAACAGGGAGAACATTTGCGTTCTATGTGAAACAAAAATCCGGATATGAAACATGCGGGAAAAAATTCCAGTTCAAACAATGGAGATATGGTTTATCAAAGTTTTCTCAAAAGAGCTCAAGGGGAACAGACTTTTGAGGGGAACCAAAATACATGTGTTCCCTCTCCACCACCAGGACATATAACAGGATGACACAGGGGCCCATCCCATGTAGTATAACATGCTTTTTAGGTGGACTACATGAAGTTTCCTAGATAAAAAAGGACTCGGGACGTTTTCTGCTCATCGTGTCTGTATACCAGAGTGCACAACTATATACTGGACCCCATGTACCTCAACTTGGGCCCTCATCCATTTGACCAATTACATGGGTTGTGCAACTGGGGAAGGGTTACACAGAGTATAAAAGAGATTACATGGTGTGTCATCCTTAAAATTTCCAAAATACTTGTCGCCACTGAGGGGGGGGGGGGATACACATTGTGTGTTCATCCTAGAACACGACGTGTAGTTGGGATTTTTGATAACATACTAGATCCGATTTTCGCACCATTAATTAATATCTTCCACATCAAATACTGTTCTAATCTCATCCAAAAAAGATGGATCTTGACGTAGATCATTAATCTCTTCTATTGCTCATTGGAAAACAGCCATCAGAGGTCATAGGGGGTTTCTACATTCGTTATGCATGTTGTCGCACCTCCGTTCATCAAGTTACTGATTATCAATCCATTGTTATAATTACCTCACAATAATCCCAACTCTATTTTTAGATCATTAAACAATTTGTTATTCATGAATCCTCTATGAATCTAGGGGCCCGACATGGTTCCACCTGACAATGTTTAATCAGGACTTTGAGGGATCAAACCATTGAAGAATGTGAAGTATTGAGGGAGAACAACACCATAAACAAAAGTTTAAACATCTTTGGTCAAGAATTATTTTCCAAGGACCAATAATAAGGATTCTAGATTAGAAAAAAAAACGAAAAATAATTTAATTTATTTACATAGGAATATACAGAGTTTGCAAAGAGGTTCAAATCGATGAAAAAAATCAGTATACTATATATATTCAATAAATGGAGTAGAAATAAAAATTGAAGAGTCCTACCAAGATTAAGGATTGATCATTGATGGAGAACACAACTACCAAAAATCTAAGAGGAGTTTCTTTATTTATTCTATACTTATCTTATCTGATCTAGCAATCTGTCATCATCTGAGATGATCAACTAGGGGTAGGAGGAAGGATATCTTCGTTAGAGATTTCAGAATTATGAGGATAGACCTAGAAATTCCATCATATCAATATATTTATAATATATCATTTAGGTTAGAAAGGAATTAATTAATTAATTTAAGAATCAATTAATCCACTTAATGTACAACCTCAAAGAGAAGGGTTTGAATGACCTGTGCCAACTCATTTTATGTCACACTTATGGAAAACACCGCATTCTAGACTCAAGCCTGGTCTTGGATTTTTGATCCAATATTTTCATTAAGAGTTACCCCATTTTATTTAAGAAATCTCATGCACTCAATATAAAATATATTTAATATTTTTATAAAATTAATTATGGGCCAACCAGGCCTCAAAATATCACATCATCTCTGAACCTAGATCTGGATATATATATACATATCAATGTATTAAAATGAAAAATAGGGTCTTTCAATTATTCCAACCTTCAAGCTTTTCATCCCCAAAAATAAAAAATAGAAAAAAAAACTCGGGATACCGAGCCTACACTTGGCTCTCCTGCTTCTAGGAACTCTTCTACATGTTTATATACCCCGCCACACCGGAACCAAAGGGATGATCCATACACATAGGGTGCACTCCAACTAATCCTTGATGGGAATGGGGTGATCTACAATGGTGGATCCATCCTTGATGTGCAACTCTCCCCAATCAATGATATGCATGGGGTCATGCATGTACCACCTTAATTGCGACACATGGAAGACATTGGTAACCCGATCCAAATTTGGGGCTAGGAAAAGGTGGTAAGAAACCTTACCAACGCTCTACACAATATATAATGGTCTGATGAACCCCATGGCTAGATTTCCTACTTGGCCAAACCTCCCCAGTCTCTGTTATGGGGATACCCTCAGGAAAATATGGTCCTCCTGCATGAACTCTAAGGACCTACAATGTTGATCTATGTAAGATTTTTGTTTTCTCTAGGATATCCTAATCTAGTAATAGATGACCAAGAATTTCTCCATCATCACCTACACCAACTCTAGTCCCACAAGACTTGTCGCATCGATCTTTGTCCAATACGAGGGTGACTTAGAGGGTCTCCCATACAAGGCCTCAAAAGGTTCAATGCGTATTATAAGGTGGTAAATATTTTTATATTCAAAATTTACTAAAGGAAGGTGACACACCCATCTTCGGAAAAAAATAAAACACATAAGCCCTCATCATATCCTCTATCACCTGGATAATGTGCTCAGACTACCTATCGATCAAGGGGTGAAAGGATGTAATCATATGTATTTTGGGTCTTGAATGACTCATATAGGCATCTCCACAATCATGAAATAAAACTACTATCATGACTAGATACAATCGTCAAGGGAAACACATGAATGAGAATAATATCCCAAACATATAACTTCCCTAAAATCTCTAACTAACTATACTCCATGATAAAAAGAAATTGTGCCTACTTTGTGAGTCGGTAAACTATCACCAGGATTGAATCATTGTTCTTTTCTATGAGAGGAATACCTATGATGAAGTCCAAATATATGATTTCTGACTTCTACTCCATGATCTCAAGGGGATGAAGCAAACAATCCAGAACATGGTGTTGTAGCTTCACATGCTAACAAGTGGGGCCACAAAAGACAAACAGAGCTATGTTTCGTCTCATTCTCAAACACCAAAACTAACATTAGAGATATCTATACAAATTCCCCACAACAAGATGTACAAATATAGTAGAATTCTGGAATTCCCACATAACCTCCTTGCATAACATGACATGAACCATTGGAAAACCTTGGAACATGAAAATGTGATTCCCTCAATTATAATATCCACCATTGTGTTTATTTTGAATATATGGTCACATAAGGACTCTCAGACAATGTATCCTAGGTGGGACTCTTTCACAAACTTTAGAATAGAAGAATTAAACACCCTCGAATGAAGAAAAAATATACCCTCCTGATCCACTAGGGTCAGTTACAAGGAAGCTAACTACTCTGATGCTTCCCACACAATGTGATCCTAGGACTTCCTACTAAGGGAATCTTCTACAATTTTTTCCTTCCATCAAGTATAGACTATCTTAAATTTTTTGTCCTATAAGAACTCCAACATGTGTCATTGCATTAGGTTCACATTCCTATGCATGAAGACATAAATGAGACTCTGGTGGTCTAAGTAAACCACAAAGCACTCTCCCAGAAGTTAGTGTCTCCACATACTCATGGTGAATACTGCTACTATAAGTTATAGGTAGTGAGCCACATAGTTCTACTTTTAGGGTCTCAAATACCTCAACCTGTATACGATAACTTCATACTGATACTTAAACATGCATCCATCCCGGCTCCTAAGTCATTACAATACCCTATGAACTTTACAATCTCCTAAGGAAGTATCAACACTAGATAACTCTTTAGTTTGTGAAAAAAAATCCTCAAAGGCATTCTATCCCTACTTAGACTAGGTAAATGAATTCCCTTTCTTCATCAGTGTAGACATAGGGGATGAAATTCAAGATAATTATACTAAAAACCTCCTATAATACCCCATCAATCCAAGAAAGCACCATAACACTAACACATTCTTAGGTGGCTCCCTAGCAATCACTAAATCTTTATTCACTAAATCCATGGCTGAAACATTCTAAAAATTGACTTTCCCTAGAATCTAAACCTCCTGAATCCAAAACTGGAACATCGAAATCCATATATAAAGTTGGTGATCTCAAATAAAGTCTAGGACCATCCTCAAGTGCGCTCTGAATTATCCTCCTCTAATATAGAGTATATGAGTTTGTCATCTATGAATACAACCACAAAATGGTCGATGTATGACTAGAATACCTATTTCATCAAATCCATAATCATGGTAGGGTAATTCTTCACACCAAAGGGAATCACATGGATCTCATAGAGTCCAAAACAACATCAAAATTCCAATGTTGGAATATTAGCCTTAAAAACCCTCAAATAATGGTATCCAGACCTAAGATCAATCATTGAGAACCATACCGCACCTCAAAACTAGTCAAAGATTTCATAAATCCTTGGATAGGGGTACTGGTTCTTAATTTTTTCCTGGTTCTGTTGATGATAATCCATACAAAGCTGTAAGATCCCATCTTCCTTTTTGATGAACTTAATTGGAGCAACCCTAGGGGACAAACTGGGTCTTACTAAACCTTTCTCAAAAAGTTCCTCCAACTATAACCATATCTCTCATAAATTAGTATGTACTATTTGATATGTCGTAAAGGATATTAAAGTAGTCTTATGATGCAAGTCAATGAAAAACTCCATCTCCCACCTTGGAGGTAGTCTTGGAATGTCCTTAAGGTAGACGTCCATATAATCCTCTATAACTATAAAGACCCAAATTCCTTAAGAGCCTATTGAACTAAGGGATACACATTACAACTAATGGGTGATGGGATGTAACCCCCTACTCACAAAACCCAATTTTCCCAGCATGAGAACTCTCTTTCCAGAAAAGGATAATATTCTCCCATCAGTATATAGGCATGCGACTTATCTGTGATGGCAATCAATATGGGATCAAACCATGGAAATCCAATAAATTCCAAATATGATGTCATATGTTTCCATCATGATTACCAAATGGTTCCTTGTTAACCACTATCTATTGAGAGATAGATTTCACTTCCGGAAGATGAATGATATAGAAGAAGAATTCCCTATATGAACCTCAAGACGAAGATTATATTCTAATTCCTCAACTGGGAGCTCTATATCTCACACTTGGGGTATAGAGATAAGTTAATTACTAGAATATGTGTTTACTAATAGTTAATCAAGAGTAGAAAACACACAGATCATACCTATTATTATCTCATTCATTGAAGAATCATAAACCTCTAAAGAATGTAATTATCCGTAGCCCTGACCGCTATCTCTCTGAGCCTGAAGCGGGCCTCCAGGTGGTGGTGGTGTAAGGATATTTAAGTTAAATCCACCACTAATACATTCTCCTACTACTCTTATATATCCTCATCCCTAGGGACCACCTTTTCTACACCTGGGAGATCCCTAATCACAGTGTTGTCTCTTCCATGGCGGTCCATCAGCTATATGCTAGTGATGATGTGCACATAGAGTCAGGAATTCACATTCCATTTAACCTCAAAAATCACAAGTAAAACACATCACAACATTGAGCATCTCTACTACTTTGTGCTGCCTCCAACCACATGATTGATTTTGATCATGGAATGATCTGCTGCACTGAGATCCTGGTGCCTGGTGCCTACTAGTAGCTACAGCGGACATAGCCTTATGGCCCCCACTGCTATCTCCAGCTATCTGGTGTCCCTCTGATATAAATCTCTCTAACACCAATTCCCAGTCCAACACCCTTTAATAGTTGGGGATTCAAAAGGGTACAATGCTAGCTTATATCTCTCTACGGAGTCCCGACTCCAAAATCCATTCTCAAAAGTATCCATTACAGATCATGTCAAGAGAGTACCAATTAATGTCTATAAACCTCATTGTATAATCAAAAAAATGTAATTCCTCCCTACTGCATCTCCATAAGCTCCAGGATTTGGATTTTTAACAAGGAGGGGTAGTACTTTTCAAAGAATAACTGTTGGAAGTCGGTCCATGTAAGATTTGACACTTTGTGGATCTGTGTAACAAGGCTCCACCAATTACAAACTACTCTGTGGAAGAGGATATCTACCAGTGAGACCACATAATTTATTGGTGTCTTAAAATTCTTGAAGATATGGGACGCAAACTCCAGCCAATAATTTGATTCTTGAGGATATAGCTCTCCATAGAACCACAATGGTCTCTGATGTTGGAACTCGTGGAGCATACTAATCCTACACGCATCCTCATCCAACTCTACTAGGATGATTTGATTCCCAATAGGTGGTGGAACTACTACCTTCCCACATGGAGGAAGGGGATCATGGGATGAAACTATAATTGAGGCCTCGTCACTCATAGGATTGTCATCATGAACTAGAGTTGGTATCCAGACTGGCTGTCGTCACAGAGGCATCCTGAAATTTATCAATGAGTATCGTGATTAGATTATAATATATATATATATATACATATTAACAACAATTGGGAGCTAACTAAAGAAGGAAGGTAAAATTATCAATACTATATGATTCATGTACCATTAATCTCTGCAACAAATTTCCCGACATACTAAAATGACAAGTAGGCAGTCATAGTCTTGGTAAATTGGTACGTCGGCCGCCACACCATCACTAGATTCCATTGCCTAAGAGATAGACTCAAGACACATTGATAATGTTTCTCAATTCCCAACCAAATCCTCTTAAGGGGATATGTCTGAACAACTTCCCAAGAAATGAATTTTCTCTAATACAAATCTATCATGACCAAAACTAAGTCGGGGTATGATCTGAAACTACACCAAGCCTACCTATATAGGCAGTTGGGTGGGGACAGGCTTCAAAGGAAAAAATAACTCGAGGAGGATTTTTCCTAAGTACCTGTACACATACACACAACCATCTTGATGAAAACGTATAGATAGAAGGAATAAAATATGTAACAATGCTATAAAGTAATCCAAGCATGCATAAACCTCTAGAAATAAAAAAAAGTATGGTAGTGTAAAATAAAAAGTAATGGGGGAAAACTTCACCCAACTAGAAATGTGTCCAAACCTAACAGAAAACTAGAAAAGTAAATATAACACCCCAAGTTTTCATAGTGTGTTATTTCTTCAAAATAATTAATTAACTTGCACTACACGCAACACCGAGTTCAAGCGTACCCTGACTTTCCAAACAAGACGTTCAAAAGAGGTTTTGAATAGTATTAAATAAATTTTAAACTTTATATAATCCTTATAATTTTAGAATCCATATTATGGGATTTTAGACATAATGTAAGAGCAAATTCATTTTCAGTATTGCACTTTTACAAACTTTTAATAGTGAACCCTTTTTAAATCCAATATTTTAAACTTTTATATATTCAATTTGACTAAACAAATTTACTTTTTAGAATGGGGACATGAAAAAATTTACAATGAAACATCCCAAGCTTCCACGGTACGTTTCCCTTTGAATAATTCAATGGTTTGCATTGTACGCAACTTCGAGATTCTAACACACCACAACCAATCAAACTAGCCGTTATGAATAGTAATACCTACTTTTTGAAATTTTATAAATTTTATCTTTTGAAATGGACTTCATTTTTGGATTCGTAATATCGAAATTAGCTTAGGGTGAAATTTTGGTATTTTTCGGATAACTTTTACATTTTGATGAATAGTGAAAATTACTAAATTTTAATTAAAAACAAATTTTTTAATAGAAATAAATAATAGTGATAAATTATTAATTTGAGTGGTTTTAAATTATATTTAGAATATATTTTTACCATTTAATAAAATGTTGGTCATTGGATGTCATTTCACATTTAAACCAGACATAAACAAGAGTCAATCTTTTGATAGTTATTATCTCTTTAAAACACCCTATTTGTTTTGACGACAGGAATTAATTTTTAAATTAATTAATGCAACTGATATGTTCTAAATTTGGTAAAATAGAAATCATTTTTGAATTCATAATATCAAATATATCTTCGGCCTAATTTAAGGTATTTTTCTGGAAACTTTCATTTTTTGATGAATAGTGAAACCACTAAGTGGTAGTTAAAAAACTGAATTTTTCATAAAACATAATTTTACCTCTTCTGTGAGTGGAATTTCGAAAATCAGAGAAACATGGTTAATATAAAGGAGTAAAATGTGGTTCAATGAGTTGAAAATAATTTTTGGTGAATAGTAATTTTTTACTTTTATTTACCACGGTTAAAAGTAAATAGGGTAATTAAGGGTAAAAATGATATTAATATTACCCTAACACTTGTCCTAATTCTATTGGACAAGTGTATCTCGACCAAAAACAATATTAGGAGTAAAATATTATCTTTTAGGTCCACTTGTATTAGATTAGGACATTTATTATTATTTAATTCAAAGAAGAGTTAAAAAAGTTAAAATCAATGTTTTTTTACTAATACATTTTTAATATAGGGTTATACATACGATAAATTCGATTTGAAATATTAATTAGAAAGATAAAACTATTTCCTACATAATTATATTTTATTTATAATTTTTAGACATTAAATATTTTAATATATTTATGACACAATGGTGATGCAGTAATTATCTAATTAATGAAAAATTAGAATAATTGATATTAAAAATACCCAAATAAATGTAATTTGAGACTTTTTATAAATACCAATAATTTTATAGGTTAATATGACATGTTAAGATTTATGTAATTAAATTTTTTCAAAGTAATCATTCTGTTATGATTTTTACAAAATTCTATTATTGAATTGTGTCAAAATTGACATAAAAGAGTTTTTAAAACAAATATTATATTATTAATTGATACTAAATTCCTAAAAATCTAAGGTTCGACCAAGAGACTTATATCATGATAGATGTATCATTAATGGACCACTTGAGTGTCTATTAGATGTATATAGTAAGTTTATTAACCATATAATATAAAAATACAAAGACACATTGTAAAAGTGAAACTAATTAACTAAGAGTTAATACTTAAAGATAAGGTTAATATAATGACCCAAACCTATCTAAATTCTATTGGTTAAGTGGTTTTACACCCATCCCCACCTTAGAATTTAAATAATCCACTTCTAAGCCATTATAAACCGAATATAAATTTATTATAATATAATATTTTTTGCTTTTCCAAAGGTGCCCCTCACCCCTCTTATAAAAGGGCACTCCCCCTTCTCACTAATTCACACATTCAAAGCCTTTTACCTCGGCCAAACCCTACCAAGATACTCTCTAAACTTCCCTGACTACAACCTAAAGGCCTTAGTTTGATCAGAAAGCAAATCTAAGGATCCCTTTTGATCAAATCAAAAGGAAGAACCCGAAGAAGAGGTAATGTTTTCACCACACTCTTTCAAGTTCCTTTCTTCTTCAAATTATTCTTTCTTTGTTATTTCTATTCTAAAATAATAACTCCAGTATATTCTATATAATGTGATGTTATAATAAATATGGTACAACCATATTCAGTATTCTATCCATCCTTTGAATGGCATGTCACCATACGTGCGTAAGTATGGCTTACCGTCTCCACATCGTGGTGTAATTGTCATTCAATAAATTATTATTTGGATGGGTATAATAATGATGTGCAATTCATATAAATAATAAATAAAAAATGATAATGATTCTGTATATATGATATACCATCCAATTATATATTATTTAAATATCAAAAGAATGATATTGTCGCTCGTGCGTACGTATGGACTACCGTCTCCACGAACGCGATGAGATTCATTCTCCATCATATCAATTCATGTTTTATTCTCATTTGATGATTAATAATAGTATCTAAGGACTTGATATCATTTTGGATATGATTAAGATACAACCTATCCATGAAAAACACAACTTACGTAACAAAACATATAAAATAAAACGAGTAAGTTAACACCTGAAACAACGATAATACTAAGATATTATTAAGAAATCAATATTAAAAGATCATATCTGATATCATATTAATGTATACGATTATTGTATAATTTAATAACAATTATTTCACCATTATACATGAGGTTAACCTGTACCCAACCAAGGAAAATTACAAGGTAAGGGTTATTTCACATTCTCTTCATTATCCGAGGTTGTTTATACGTAATTATATACTGGGATCTCTTTATCATCCACATCCATGTTTCTTGAATGTGTATTTCAAAACATTCATACTATTTTACAGAATATGGGTTAAAGTCATTTATACCCTTGTTTTACTTTTTATAAGATGTTTATAAAGGAATCTTTCATTCGTTTTCCAAAAAAGGTCCTTTTTAACCTTTTTGATAGAATTAATGTAAGAATGTCTTTTTTTAAACTTATACGGTGGGTACGGATATTTTCTACCGTTATAAAATTTTTGAAGCTTCCCTTATATTCTTATAAGGATATTTTCGAAGTAAATGTTTTATTTTATAATTATGTGACTTTTAAATGATTTCGAAATGAATATCTTAAGATTTTCTGAAAGGTACTCTTTATCAAAATCAGAATTTTAAATGTTTTAAAGATTTATCTTTCTAAATATTTTTAATTAATGTCCATGTTTTTAAAATGATTTTAAGGATTTATTTATATTGACATGAATTTTTTGAAAAGATATTTCTTTTCAAACGTTTTGAAGTGGTATGGGACACTTTGATTCAAAAATCTCTTTTAAAGTACTTCTTTAATAAATATGTGACTTTTAAATGATTTCAAAAAAATATTTCTCTCAAATAGTTTTGATTTCATCAATGTCAACATCCTTTGATGGATTTTAAGTTTATTTAAAGTTGATTTATTATAATACAAAACTTCCATATTGTTTTGATGTTTTTGTGACGTGTTTGACTGTGGATGTGTTATTTTTATACCATTCGTGGTTTATGGATGTAGTATTTACATTTCGTATGTTAGTTTTAATACGAATGTTTATGTTATGTTTAAAAATTTTCATATGGGAATGCATTGGACTTAATTTGTGATGGGTGGAGCCCACTATAGCTCCTCGATGCATCGGTAGGTCTCATAAGACAAACTAGTGTCTTGGCACAAGGCCTTGAGAAAATCTTATTTGTAGACTTGGAAAGAGGCCTTGGCTATGTGGTTATGATAGTCTGGCATTATGCATTCCATCATTATGAAAGTGGTAATTGATGTTGCATGTGATTATTCTATTAGTAGAATATCCATGTGAATAAGTAAATGTCATTATTTCATTTTATTTTTTCCATACTATGTTGAAGTTCAAGTTTAAAAGGCTTTTGTTTTAGTTATTCATTGCCTTAAATGTTTATTCTTATTTATGAAAGTTTCCACTATATTGTTATCCTTACTGGGAATTTGAGATCACCCATTTTCTATGTTTTATTTTTCCCAGGATGTGAAGAAGTAATTTATGAATGACCTGCAGGGATAGTATAAGGGGATAAGAGTGTGGACTACGCAGAATATATTGTTCTAGTTTTCATTTTATGATGTAATGTAAAATTTATGAATATATCGAGTGTTTCCATGGCTACTAAACTAATCGGTCTTTCGAGACTTGATCTTTCTTGTGATCATGCCAATGTTAGGTAATAATGCACTGACTCTGGGTATCTGGGGTCGGGGCATTACAGTTGGTATCAGAGGAAGTTTAGTACAAAACTTGGAAGTTAGATTTAGATAAACTCTGATTAGAGCACGTAGACCTAAGATGAACTTTTAGGATTAGTATAGAAGAAATTCCTAGAATTTCTGTATTGTAGAGATTTTGTGAGTTTTCCGAGCAATACATCCCTGTCTGGATACGAGCAGGTAGAGGTAGATCTGGAAGAGATGTACCTAGGGGTAAAACCCGAAAACACCGCTTTGAGCTAGACTCAAACGGGAACTGGTGCACAACAACGGGCCTTGCTGCACTCTTGGTTACGACACTCCCAGGGGATATTCTTTGGATAATTTTCATTTTCTTTACAAACCATTATAAAGGGTTTATGAGTATATACTTCCTCAAAGGAGACATTTTTATGATTATGGATTATATCCATAAACTATTTAATTTATGTTATGTGTTTTACAAGTTTGGGATTAGGTATTGTCATTCATAATCTAATCTAGTGTATTTCATTGTTTAGAAATGGCGCCCAGTAGAAGGAATGAGAACTCCAGCAATGCAAATGATCCAAAGAGAAAGAATGATCATATCTTTCATGGTCTTAAGCCAGAATTTATAAGAGAAATAGTCTATCATATAATATCATCATATGAAGAAATAATACCATGTGTTGATAAGATAAGTAAAGAGTTTAATGAGTCATATGTCTTTGAAGGGAAGTAAGAGAAGAAAAAGGTGGAAGAGGGAAAGATGGATAAAGGGAAGAGGGAAAAAAAGAATTTTCCCATATGTGATAACTATGGGAAGAAACACCCTGGAACTTGCCTGAAAGGAATGAGAGTTTGTTATAAGTGTGGAGAAAAAGGGCACAAATTACGTGATTGAAAGGGTAAGAAAATGGTTTCAAATGTACAATTCTTCATTTTCAAGGAGTTTGGACACTACGTGAACCTATGTCCTAGTCATCAGACTATGCAGCAAATGATGCTATTGGATAATAATCAAGTTATGATACTACCACAGATAAAGAGGAATGATTAGATTTCTTATGTTGATTATGTCATTTCAGTGTTTTATCAACAATGTACTTGTTATAATAATTATGGAGTATATAAGGATTGTACTGTAGTACTATTTCATTAAGGACTTTAGATTTTGTGGAACAAAGAAAAGTGACTCAATAGCAGGTTAAATTTTTGGAAAATATATGGTTGAAAGAAAGATAAACCATAATATGGTTCTGATACCGAGGTAGTGATTTAATAATAATACATGATTGATTTGGATAAATTATATTGGATATTCTTGACTACCTTGAATCTAATTAATGATTTGTATATTCCATCATTGTTGAGGTTTACAACATTTTTTTGGATTGAAGGAGTATATCTATTATTCTTTAAGGAATAAGGGATCATTAATGTAATCAATAAGGTTTTATGGTAATTCTGGATGTTGCAGTGTTTTAAAAGAATACATGATGAAGGTGTTCACATGTTATTACACGGAAAAAAGGATCTTCATTGTATTTAACTTCCTTATAAATTTTGGACTGAAGTATTTTGGATAGTTCTAGTTTGGATTATTTTGGATTTCCATAAAAGGACAACCCGGAGGTCAGGCGGCAACCCGTCGCGTCTGGAAAGGCTGTGAGACTTGAACCCACAACCGAAGGGCGACAAGGGTGTATCACCTACTACAGACCCACGTGATGTCCTAGATTTAATAATTTCGTTTTTTAATGGTTCTGCTAAATGAATTATAAATTCATTTTTTAACCCTATACGAATAGGATAAATAGAGTATTATTTTTAAGTTCTATTATCTTTTAGAGTGAAAGACGAGTTTGTGGTAGAACTTAGTTAAAGGATGAGACTCTACTTTTCAAGTATATATTTTTCTACTTCTCTTATTCAATGAAGAAATTAATTCTTATAATGTTGTGAAGGGATCTTAAAACAAAAAATGTGTTATCCTAATACCATATGGTTTGCTGAACCGATGGTATTTTAAATCATCATAGATTGATGAATTTAAGGCCTCCAATTTTACACTTGTTTGTGATTGATGGCCTAAATCACTACCTATAAATATTTATGTTTTTCCTCCAATTATATGTCTCAAATTTCCACCAATGTTCTCCGAATAGAGATCATAATTTGGTGGTGACCCTTTCATTTCACTTTTCCTCTTATTAAGACTAAATTTTATCAACCCAATTTCCGATGTGGGTTTTACCACAAAGATATTTTCTTTATTTAAACTTTTATTTTCAATGAAAAATTTCAAATTGTGAGGACGCAATTTATTGAAGAATGGGATAATGTAACACCCCATGATTTCATAGTGTGTAATTTCTTCAAAATAATTCAATAACTTGCACTACACACAACACCGAGTTCAAACGCACCATGACTTACCAAACAATCCGTTCAAAAGAGATTATGAATAGTATTAACTAAATTTTAAACTTTATATAATCCTTATAATTTTAGAATCCATATTATGAGTTTCTTATACATAATGTAAGAACAAATTCATTTTCTGTATTTCACTTTTACAAACTTTTAATAGTGAACCATTTTTAAATCCAATATTTTAATCTTTTATATATTCAATTAGACTAAATAAATTTACTTTTTAGAATGGGGACATGAAAAAATTTACAATGAAATATCCCAAGCTTCCACAGAACATTTCCCTTTGAATAGTGCAATGACGTGCATTGTACGCAACTTCGAGATTCTACACACCACAACCAATCAAACTAGCCGTTATGAATAGTAATACCTTCTTTTTGAAAATTTATAAATTTTTTCTATCGAAATGGACTTCATTTTTGGATTCTTAATATCTAAATTATCTTAGGGTGAAATTTTGGTACTTTTCGGATAACTTTCATATTTTGATGAATAGTGAAAATTACTAAATTTTAATTAAAAACAACTTTTTTAATCGAAATAATTAATAGTGATAAATTATTAATTTGAGAGGTTTCAAAGTATATTTAGAATATATTTTTACAATTTAATACAATGTTGGTAATTGGATGTAATTTCACATTTAAACCAGACATAAACAAGTGTCAATCTTTTGATAGTTATTATCTCTTAAAAACGCGCTATTTGTTTTGACGACGGGAATTAATTTTTAAATTAATTAATGCAACTGATATGTTCTGAATTTGGTAAAATAGGAATCATTTTTGAATTCATAATATAAAATATAGCTTAGGCCTAATTTTTGATATTTTTCTGGAAACATTCATTTTTTGATGAATAGTTACACCACTAAGTGGTAGTTAAAAAACTGAATTTTTCATAAAACGTAATTTTACCGCTTCTGTGAGTGGAATTTTGAAAATCTTAGAGACACGGTTGACATCAAGGAGTAAAATGTGGTTCAATGAGATGAAAATATTTTTTAATAAATAGTAACTTTTTACTTTTATTTACAATGGTTAAAAGTAAATAGGATAATTAAGGGTAAAAATGATATTAATATTACCCTAACACATGTCATAATTCTATTGGACAAGTGTATCTCGACCAAATAAAATCTTAGGAGTAAAATATTATCTTTTAGGTCCACTTGTATTAGATTAGGACATTTATTATTATTTAATTCAAAGAAGAGTTAAAAGAGTTAAAATCAAAGTTTATTTAATAAAATATTTTTAATATTGGGTTATACATAAGATAAATTTGATTGTAAATATTCATTAGAAATATAAAACGATTTACTACATAATGATATTTTATTTATAATTTTTAGATATTAAATATTTTAATTTATTTATGACACAATGGTGATGCAGTAATTACCTAATTAATGAACAATTAGAATAATGGATATTAAAAATACCCAAATAAATGTAATCTGATACTTTTTATAAATTCCAATAGTTTTCTTGGTTAATATGACATTTTAAGATTGATTTAATTAACTTTTTTCAAAGTAATAATTCTGTTATAAGTTTTACAAAAATCAATTAATGAATAGTTTCAAAATTGACATAAAAGAGTTTTTGAAACAAATATTATATTATTAATTGATAATAAATTCCTAAAAATATAAGGTTCGTCCAAGAGACTTATATCATGAAATGTGTATCATTAATGGACCACTTGAGAGTCTATTGGATGTATATAGTATGTTTATTAACCATATAATATAAAAATACAAGGAGACATTGTAAAAGTGAAACTAATTAACTAAGAGTTAATACTTAAAGATAAGATTAATATAATGACCAAACCTGTTGAAATTCTTTTGGTTGAGTGGTTTTAGACCCACCCCCACCTTAAAATTTAAATAATCCACTTTTGATTCATTATAAACCGAATATAAATTAATTATAAAATAATATTTTTAGCTTTTCCAAAGGTGCCCCTCACCCCTCTTATAAAAGGGCACTCCACCTTCTCACTAATTCACACATTCAAAGCCTTTTAGCTCGGCCAAAACCTGCCCAGATACTCTCTCAAATTCCCTCACTATAACCTAGAGGCCATAGTTTGATCATAAAGCAAACCTAAGGAGCCCTTTTGATCAAATCAAAAGGAAGAACCCGAAGAAGAGGTAATGTTTTCACCACCCTCTTTCAAGTTCCTTTTTCTTCAACTTATTCTTTATTTGTTATTTATATTCTAAAATAATAACTCTAGTATATTCTATATAATGCAATGTTATAATAAATATGGTACAACCATATTCAGTATTCTATCCATCCTTTGAATGGCATGTCACCATACGTGCGTACGTACGGCTTACCGTCTCCACGTCGTGGTGTAATTGTCATTCAATAAATTATTATTTGGATGGGTATAATAATGATGTGTAATTCATATAAATAATAAATAAAAAATGATAATGATTCTGTATATATGATATACCATCCAATTATATATTATTTTAATATCAAAAGAATGATATTGTCGCTCGTGCGTACGTACGGACTACCGTCTCCACGAACGCGATGAGATTCATTCTCCATCATATCCATTCAAGTATAATTCTCATTTGATGATTAATAATAGTATCTAAGGACTTGATATAATTTTGGATATGATTAAGATACAACCTATCCATGAAAAACATGGCTTATGTAACAAAACATATAAAATAAAACGAGTAAGTTAACACCCGAAACAACGATAATACTAAGATATTATTAACAAATAAATGTTAAAAGATCATATCTGATATAATATTAATGTATATGATTATTGTATAATTTAATAACAATTATTTCACCATTATACATGAGTTTAACCTACCCCTAACCAAGGGAAAGTACAAGGTAATGGTTATTTCACATTCTCTTCATTATCCGAGGTTATTTATACGTAATTATCTACTGGGATGTCTTTATCATCCACATCCATGTTTCTTGAAAGTGTATTTCAAAAAATTTATACTATTTTACAGAATATGGGTTAAGGTCATTTATACCCTTGTTGGACTTTTTATAAGATGTTTATAAAGGAATCTTTCTATCGTTTTCCAAAAATGGTCCTTTTTAACCTTTTTGACAGAATTAAGGTAAGAATGTCTTTTTTTAAACATATACGGCGGGTGCGGATTTTTTCTTCCATTATAAAATTTTTGAAGCTTCCCTTACAAGATTTTAAGGATATTTTCAAAGTAAATGTTTTATTTTATAATTATGTTACTTTTAAATGATTTCGAAGTGAATATTTTAAGATTTTATGAAAGGTACTCTTTATCAAAATCAGAATTTTAAATGTTTTAAAGATTTATCTTTCTAAATATTTTTAATTAATGTCCATGTTTTCAAAATTATTTTAAGGATTTATTTATATGGACATGAATTTTTTGAAAAGATATTTCTTTTCAAACATTTTGAAGTGGTATGGGACACTTTGATTCAAAAATCTCTTTTAAAGTACTTCCTTAATAAATGTGTTACTTTTAAATGATTTCAAAAAAATATTTCTCTCAAATAGTTTTGATTTCATCTATGTCAACATCCTTTGATGTATTTTAAGTTTATTTGAAGTTGATTTATTATAATAAAAAACTTCCATATTGTTTTGAAGTTTTTGTGATGTGTTTGACTGTGGATGTGTTATTTTTATACCATTCGTGGTTTATGTATGTAGTATTTACATTTCGTATGTTAGTTTTAATATTAATGTTTATGTTATGTTTAAACCTTTTAATATGGGAATGAATTGGACTTAATATGTGACGGGTGGAGCCTGCTATAGCTCCTTGATGCATTGGTAGGTCTCATGAGACAAACAAGTGTCTTGGCACAAAGCCTTGACAAAATCTTATTTGTAGTCTTGGTATGAGGCCTTGGCTATGTGGTTATGATAGTCTGGCATTATGAATTCCATCATTATGAAAGTGGTTATTGATATTTCATGTGATTATTCAATTAGTAGAATATCCATGTGAATAATTAAATGGAATTATTTCATTTCATTTTTTCTATACTATGTTGAAGTTCAAGTTTAAAAGGCTTTTGTTTTAGTTATACATTGCCTTAAATGTTTATTCTTATTTATGAAAGTTTCCGCTATATTGTTATCCTTACTGGGCATTTGAGCTCACCCCTTTTCTATGTTTTATTTTTCCCAGGATGTGAAGAAGTAATTTATGAATGACCTGCAGGGATAGTATGAGGGGAAAAGAGTGTGGACTATGAATACTATATTGTTGAAGTTTTCATTTTATGATGTAATGTAAACTTTATGAATATATCTATTGTTTCCAAGGCTACTAAACTAATCGTCCTTTAGAGACTTGATCTTTCTTGTGATCATGCCAATGTTATGTAATAATGAACTGACTCTGGGTATCTGGGGTCGGGGCATTACAGTAAATATAGGAAAGAGATCCTAGATCTTATTTCCCAAGGTATGACCACTATATGTGGTCACCGAACTAAGTATCCCTAAGCTCCTATATATTCACAGTTGACCTATCCATCATCTGCATAGGTCCTGGAATGTGTGGGAAATGTTAATGAAGGGGTGAGTATAAACATACCTAGTTGGATGACTCAAATGCTGATGGGGAAGAAGTAAGAGATAAAATAGAATAGAAAGTCAGTAAAGATCATACGGTACAGTAAAAGAGTACAACTCAACCCAAAAAGAGTGTGAAGGTAACCTCATACAAACACAAGGGTATCAACATAGTGAGTATATGAACTAATCATCAAGTATTAGATTCCTATAGAAAGATATTAGACTAATGCAATAATGAGAAGATAAACACAAAAATCATGTGGCATACCCTAAACGTCTTTACCTCTCCTAGAAGGAGAGTATAAAAATCCAAGGTGTGGATATAGAAGAAGGATAGATATATTTTCTCAGTCAAAGAATCCAAAATAGGGAGAGTTAAGAGATCTCCATATCACAGCTCAAAACAAAAATAAAGGTGGTAAATAGTTCTAATAATCCATCAATGATGCTCAATATCTCATGAATCTTCCTAGTATAAAACACCCAGGTCAAACCAATCCTCATTGCTATACTGCATAGTCTAGGGGTACAAAATCATGATAGATGACCCTTGCCCCGGTATAAAAGGAGGGTTCCACTATGAGGATCGAGGAACCATGCCTAGAATAGATAGATGGTTCTATTCTAGGCTATTGATGACCCATGCCCTGCCCCGTAAGAGGGTTCCACTCAGAAAGATGAGGACCGATGCCAGCCTGGCTAGGGGGTTCCATTATAGGTTATCTAGGTCACATTCCCTACCTAGTAGGAGGGTTCCACTCAGAATATCAAGGATCCATTCCTAGACTAGATGGAGGATTCGACTCTAGGACATTGAGGACCCATGCCTAGACCTATATGAGAGTTCCAATCAAAAAGTATACTCTTGCGATCTTGCCTGATCACTGCCACCATCACACATCGCATAAAAATATTTTTTTCCTGGAACATTCCACTTCATGTCTATAAGTCCTCAACTATGGGAACCGTCGTGTTCTATGTAGAAAATAAACTCAGTAAAGGCTACTTGCTGGCCAAATTTTGAGTTCAAAAAAAGGAGATATGAGTGATCTAAGTTTTCTCAAAAGATATCAAGGGGTACACAACATGTGAGGGGACCCACATGGAATGTGGTCCCACTACACCATCGTGCCATGTCCTTGTATGACAAATGGATCTATCACATTTAGTTTTACACACCTTTTAGGTGGAATACATGGAATGTCCAAGCTAATCAGGATTGGGGTAGCGTGCCACTAGTTGTGTCTGTGTCCTGTAGTATATGACCATGTACTAGACCACGTGTTCCAACACATGGGCTCCGTTATGTGTGACCCATAACATGAGTTTTCTAACCATGTAAGGGGAAAATGATGTGTAAGATAGATTAAATTCCATTTCATCCTTAAAATTTCCAAATCCCTAGCCTCTTATGGGGGGGGGATACATGTCGTGTGTTCATCCTTGAACACAGTGTGTAGTCAGGATATTTTTAGAAATACCAGATCCATCTTCTGTTCATGAATCATGCTACTTTTCTTCATATATGGGGCCAATATCATTTGAAAAGGTGTATCTAGGCATATATCACTTATCTGGATTGTCACTTGCCAGAAAAAAGTCACCAGAGGTCGTTGGAAGTTTCAATGTTAATTCTTCATGCCGCCATACCTCCATTCATCCGGTTCTTGATGTTCAATAAATAGATCAATCATCCTCACCTAAAAATTATCCTATATCTTTTCTTATATAATCCAAATGTTCATTATTCAAAAATTCTATATGAATTTGAGGGTCTGATTAGGCTCGATACCGCCCGACAATGTTGAACCAAGACTGCGTGGATCCAATTGGTGAATAATGCGAAGCAGTGAAGGAGAAAATGACCAAACACCAAGGATTTGATCTTTTTGGCGAAGAGTTATTGGCCAATGACCAAGAACAAGTATTTCATATTATATTACAATAGAAAAAATTTAATTTCTTTACATGGGAATATGCATAGGCTGCAAAGGTGATCAGATCAAAAAACAACAATCAATCTACTTGATATATTTAATAAAATGTTAAAAAAACCAATTAACAATTCCTACATCGATTAGAGATTTATTGTAGATGGAGAATGTGCCTTCAAAAAATATGAGAGGAGATGTTTTGTTTATTTCATCCTGATCTGATTTGATATGACATTTCATCTTAATCTGAGATGACCCACCAGAGGAAGGAGGAAGGATAGATTTGATGGGGATTTAAGAACTATGAGTCCAAAATTAGAATTTATACCATAATGATATATTTATAATATATAATTTAGGTTAAAAAGGAATTAATTAAATAATTTAATAATCAATTAATACACTTAATGTACCTTCTCCTAAAAAAGGGTTTGAACACCCCACAACGACTAATTTTATGTCTCGCCTCGGGTAAACACCAAGTTCTGGACTCAAGTGTGGTCTCAAATTTCTTATCAAAGATTTTATTTTTTAGTTTTCCCATTTTATTTAAGATATTTCATGCATTAAATATAAAATACATTTATTTTTTTATTAAGTTAATTTTGGGTACACCGGGTTAAAAACCATTGGGTGCATGGTACTGTAGCAGTACTGCAGCAGACTATAGTAGTGGCGATACAATAGAAATGGTGAGTACTGTAGCGGTGGTAGGTCACTATAGTGGCAGCAATGTACTATAGTAGTGGCGGGTACTTTGTGGTATTGTAGCAGCGGGTACTATAACAGTACTATTCACAAAATGGGCATTGGGCCAAAAATTTGGGCCTACGGGCCATGTAATGTGCTAAATGCCCACTGGGCCTTTGGGTTGTGTAAGGGGTCTCCCTATACCCAGTTAAACGAGGTATATTCTTTGATATAATAATAAATGAGGATTCGGCCCCAACCGTAAAAAAACGGGCCTAAGAATCACATGAATTCTTAGCACCTAAGTCTAAAAAATACATATAGAGAAATATTTCGAAGTCTTAAAAGGAAAAAACAAGGTCTCTACATATATCACCAAACATAATGAAACAAGAAGAGTTAGATCAATATCAAAAAGTCGATTCAATTGTATGTAAATTCAATAACAACACATATATTCTCATATAAATACACAAGTCTTAAAGAAATGCCCCATCCTCACTTTCAACTAAGGATTATTCCATTGGATCATAGAAATCTTTCTTATGAGGGAACTCAATTCTTGAGTATCACAAAAATGGATGGAATTCATCCATGATTTTACAATTTTTTTATCCTTCTCATGTTGAAGAATGAACAAGAACTCATAATATAATCAACAGGTAGGTTGGGATCATACCCATGGCCTATGAGGGATACCTAACCATATATTGAATAACCCACTAGGAAGGGAATCCTATGGAATTCATGTCAGAAATAGGATACCTAACCCACCCCAGGGTTTAATGATTAAGGATCACACCCTAGGCCACATGGAAGAATAACTAACTCCATTTAAAACAAGCCTATGGATGGAATTTATCATATTATTCTTAGGAAGGGATGCCATAATGTACCCATTTAGAAATGTATGAAAGGAATGCACACATAATAATATTAAAACATTAATGAGTGGATCAAGGGAACATTTTATCCTAGTAAATGGTAAATAGTTTTTATATGGGATACACAACATGTCCTACTAAGATGGATCCAACCCATGTTTTTTTTTCATGTACTTCAACTTGTTCCCATGTACTTTGACCATCTCATGAACCCTGGTTGTTACCATGTACCCTAGTCATGTCCATTCCCATGTACCCATGGGAACATGAGGGTTTCCTACTTAAGGAAAACACATTTTATAAAAAATTAACATGGCCATATGATATTTATGTTCATGCATAAATCATATCTGTCATGGAAGGGGTTCCACACAATGTGTGTTATTACAAACTGAACATCATGTATATTATGATTTTAGATAATATCCTGGTGTTAAAAAATATCATCTAGTGTCTCCTCATCCTCCACACATGATTAGAAACAAACCTAAAATGTTTTTTTTTGGTGGTTGACCATGTTGGAGCTCTCACAAGAGGAAAAATTCTGTTCACACGTTTACTTGGAAAATCACCACTTATTGCACCATGTCAATCAAATGCCAAAAACTATGAAACAAACTATTTTAATACAAGATTGATATTCTTTCATCATGATCTTTCCTACATAATACCTTTAGTCTAAAATCTATATCTTTAGAAATGATTTACTTGGCCTAAGATTGATTCCATAATGATCAATTCATCAATATAGTTGAACAATCGATCAAATGAAATACTAATGATGTACTTTCAAAATACAAAATGTGAAAAAGAATAAAAAATTAATGTATAAAATGAACATCAGATTTTTTTTCTTTCATCCATTAATGGAGAGATCAATTAATGGTCAGATAATCAAGATCAAACAATAACTATCTTTTAATTAATGTAGTTCAACCATAAACAAACAATAACGATCAATGAATTAATTTATAAATACCTTAATTCACTTTTTCACAGAGAAATCAAGAATGGGGTTTAAACCCAAAAAATAAAGAAAACATCTTACCTTAAACAAGATTGATTATTTTTGAATGACTTCTTGCATGAGTGGTCATTAAGGAATCTAGTGTGTTCATTATCATCTTTATAAGTGTCCTCAATCACACAAAAGTTTCTCTCACTGTAGATCTCATATAGGTTATAGGGTTATACAAATAACCGTAGAGAATGTCATAGTGGGGATATAAAAAGAGAGTTTTCTAGGTTTATAAATTTTATTATAAAATAAATAATAAATTAATTTAATTCAATCATTTTGTAAAATATTTCATAGAAACTAATATTTAAATGAAACACTCAATGCACATATAATTTATTTCATTCCTAGGGTAAAAATCATGTTCTATATATAATAGAAGTCTTGGATTTTCAATTTAATACACCGTTTAGAAGATAAACTGTTATTTCTAAAAAAATACATGTGCATGGTATAATAAATTTTATATTTTCAATATACCAACACCAAGGATCCACAACCACCAGAATCCATTGTTGAAATAAAACCTAACATGTAAAATATTATTTAAAATTTTACAAATTGTTATATGAAATTAATTATCCTTTACAGTCATCCCACCTTTATAGATTTTATAGATATAAAAAACTACTTAAAAGATGAGGGTATTAATCTAACATCAGGTTCTCCCACTCCCACGTTTTTCCCTAAGGTTTCTCATACTTGAAACAACCACACAAAAAATGAATTATTCACATCTGAAGAATCTACTACTACTGATCCTTGATGTTCATTGGTTACTCTAGGATGGAAGACCCAACCTCAATGCACAACATACCCCATTAAATAACTTGTGATTTCTTGTGAAAATATATCCTCATTAGTGATAGAAAATATAAACTGTGCACCAGGTATAACTATAGTGGTATGTCTAAGATGTACGCCACGTCACCAACCCTATATACTATTTGGAAAGGGATAATGAATCATGCAAATAAATTTTTTCCTTAAAAAAATATTTTTACTCCTTCTTGAGGTGAGTCCTTTAGGAACACATGGTCTCCCCATTGAACTCCTATGGAATCTATTGTTGGTACATAAAGAGAATTTGATGAATCTAGGTAGTCTTTATCTTATAATGACTGATTTAAAACAACTCTGTCATTTCTAGCACCAACTCTAGGACCATGAGCATTTTATCCCCTAGATCTATGGTGACCTATAGGGTCTCCTATAGGAGGAATTGAATTACTCTATATCAATGGTGGAGTGGTGGCTGTTGTTATATAAAAACTCCACCAAAGGTAGATAATATTCACAAATATGACCAAAATGAAACACGTAATACCTAATCATGTCCTCTGGATCTTGAATGGTATGCTCGGTCTGTCTAGAAATCTGAGGGTGGAATGTCATGCTCAATGGTAACTGAGTTGAAATGGCCTCCTCTAATCCTCTACATAATCAATATTTGAAGTGATCATCATAGTTTTAAAATATCGTCATGGAAACTCCATGAAGTTGGATTATCTCCAAAATGCAAATGCATCCCAATCATTCCAATAAACCCAACTCCCAAATTGATAGGAAGTGGGATGACTTAGTGAGTTAGTATATGATTACCCAAAAACACTATACCAAACTTTATGTTTAGTGGTGGTTTAAATCACTGCTAAATCATTCTCTGTAGGTTTTGAAAATCCACCAAAAAATTATGTGCTGACAATCAATTAGCGGCGGTTTTTCCAAAACCATTAAACGACGTTTTAGGAGTGTTTTTTCAATGGCAGTTTAAACCTCTGCTG
Organism: Viscum album; assembly: GCA_963277665.1. Taxonomy (NCBI): domain Eukaryota; kingdom Viridiplantae; phylum Streptophyta; class Magnoliopsida; order Santalales; family Viscaceae; genus Viscum; species Viscum album. Next base: position 2,001,250,401 of record OY728151.1, read on the forward strand.
AATCATTTTCCGACTGTTTTTAATTTTTTTTAATTATTTTATTTTTTTTAATTTTTAATTATATAAAAATTTTGTTTATTTATTTTATTCTTTTATTTTTTTGAAATTTTAATATTTTATTTATTTGTTATTTATTATTCAATATTTACTATTCATTACCATGCACGTACACATGCACATGCATATGCACCTGTATATGCATGTGCCATATATAGAAATTCTACGTTGGATGCGATTTGAACCTTGTGCCTCTTGTATATTACCCAATGACTTTACCACTCCAATAAGTTCTTCATGTAGTGAATAAACAAAATTTAATATATTAAAATATATGAATAAAAAAATTAAATAATATATAACGATTATATACAAATAATAAATAATAAATAAAAAATAAATAATAGTACTAATAAATAAATATATAGTAAATACATATTAAATACATAATAAAAAATAAACAACATACAAATAATAATAAATAAATAATAAAATTTCAAAAATAAAAAAATAAAAAATTAAAACTTTTGAAGATAAAATAATAAAATAATTAATTAATAAATTAAAAGTTAAACATAAAAAATAAAAAATAAAAAATAAAAAATAAATAATAAAAAAAAATAAATAAAAATTAATAAAAATTGAATAATAAAAAAATAAAAAAAAATAAAAAAATAAAAAATAAATAAAAAATAAACAATAAATAATAATAACTAAATAACAATGAATAAATAATAAATAAATAAATAAATAATTTATGAATATAAAATAACAAAATCATAAAATTTCAAAAATAATACTATAAAATAATAAACAATAAATAAGAAATAAATGATAATAAATAAATAATAATAACAAATAATAAAAAATAAAAAAATAAAAAAATGATAATAATGGATAAATATTATTAATAAATAATAATAAATAAATGGTAACAAATAAATAAATAATAATTAAATAATTAATTAAATAAAAAATACATAATATATAAAAAAATTAATAAATAATTAATTAATGAATAACTAATAATAAATAAATAAATAATAAATAAACAAAAATAAATCAATAAATAATATATCAATAATAAATACAAAATTGGGGTACCCTTAAAACACATAGAAAATGTTAAAAAATTTTGAAAACCCTAAAAACCATAAAATCCTTGAAACGACCATTACGTCCAATCCGAGAGTTTATATAAACTCCAAAAACAATCAAATTGAATATCATGAAATGATATTCTATATAAAATGTTGTACATGCCGAAAGAATACACGAATTAGATGTTATAGCCGATTTAATCTTAATAAACTGGGGCTGACAACAAGAAAACTCATTTTAGAGGCCTTTTGGGAATTTTTGGGGATGAGAAACTGGATAAAACTCTTCAAACTCATTCTAAAACCATCTATGTCATAGATCTCACCATAATATCTGATTTAATATGTGGTTGAGCCCAAATGGACATCGGATCAAAAGTTACAGTCGTTTGAATTTTGAGTTTGATTTTTTTCTTTTTTGAAACTATAATATATTTTATTCCTTTGATTATCACAGGATTTAAATATCATGTGGGTTTATCTCATTTCGTAAGCTTTTATTTGACAGGTTGTGGAGATAAAATAGACTACTAGATCAAATATTATGGTCATTTGATACCAAAGTCTTCTTTTTTTTTTGGATGATTTTTTTATGTTTCATGTTATTATTTACTAATAACTATACATATTTATTAAATAAGAAATTATAATTAAATAAAAATCTAAATAATAAACTATATATGAGATTCAATAATAATTAATTATTTTTTTGATTTTTTTACTTCTATTTTGTGGCATTTTAAAAAAAAACCGCCAGTATTTCAAGGTAGTTTTTTTAAAAAACCATAGCTAAAAAATGATTTTTTTGAAAAAAATAAAATCAAAATAATTTTTTTTTTAAAACATTTATCATTGGTTTTCAAAACCACCACAAAAAAACCACTACTAAATTTTCATTTTCCTTCAGTGAAATCATCATGAAATCTGTCTGATCATGGAAGTACCATCCAAATATCCATAGAGATGTCATCCCACTTCCGCTCTGGAACCTCAAGGGGTTGGTCCAAACTGTCCACAACCTAGTACTCGGCCTTAGCTGACTAAAAAGTGTGGAATCAAGAGATAAACTCAGTAACTATATTCTTAATCCAGGGCCACCAAACTAATGTCGATGGTCTATCTACATCATTGCACTCCTACATGTACTACTCCGGGAGATGTTTCAAAAACTGTGGGTACCTCTAACGACCACATGAATGTTAGAAATTTCCATCTTCCGAACAAGATTACTTTCTCCCCATCTTCAATAAATTCATCAACAACATGTCCAATGGATATCTGGTTATGAAAGACATAATAATTGATGTTTATAAGTTGTTAATCCATAACACACTAATTAAGCGGAGGGGTAATATCCAACAAATGTAGGTATAATGTTCCATCCTCATATACAAGGAAATACTAAAATGAGGATATCTACTTTTTGGTCTTTCTCAACAACTACAAATGGGAATTATTGCTATAAAAGTATGCAAAAACTTTCAACTTCATGAGTGTATAGAATATCTCAAAGTTATAATTCTATAGAATCACCAACCATCACCTCTACATCAGGTTAAGATATTTCTTCAAAATGATATACCTAAGACTCTTTCGGTTTTAATTAATAATGAATCATTCTCTTGAAAGATAGTGTCACCAATTTATTTAGGGTGAATAGCACTACCGCTAGCTCCAAGTTATTGGTCATGTTGTTTTCTTATGCAGTATCATCTACCAGGAACAATAAGAAATCAAAATCCACCTCAGTATTAGAATCAATCCAAGACAACTATAGAGGTTTCACAGAACACTAAATACTCAACAAAATACAATGTAAGTCTCAAGAAGGGAGACCTCATCAACATCTTCTACAGATTCTGAAAATCCCATGGACACTTCATTGTCCAAAAGGCCACCCCTTTCAATACAATATAGGTAGAGGTGTTGTTATCCTGAATAAATCAATAATGAGTCTCTTACAATTATATTCCAACCTATAAAAGTTTTTCACCTTAAACATGTTATTGGGTGACTCTCAATCTACAACACCCTCAATCTTGGTTGGGTCCAATATTAATACCTCTTATGATATGACATACACCAAAATATAGACCCCTAAAATCTAAAATTAACACATCAAGAGAATCCCTAAAGTATAGTTCTCTCATATTATATTTAGAACCATCCCCAAATTCCATTCTTTCTCATCCTCTAATGTTGAGTACATGAGGATGTATAAAATGAATACTACCACAAAATGGTCCCACAAGGACTGAAAGATCTATTTCTTAAGACCCATGGAAACTAGTGTGGCGTTTTGGATGTTGAAGGGGATTACCAAGTAATCATAGTGACTGTAGCTTCACCAAAATTCTATCTTTGGTATCTCTTCATCAAAAACTCAGATCAGGTGATACCCCATCGTGATATAATTCATTAAGAACCAGATATCCCATTTAAACTAGGAAAATAGGTCATTGAGTCTTGAAATTGGATACTTATTCTTGATAGTCACCTGGTTCAGGTGATGATAATAAATGAATAAACTAGAGCTCCCATCTGCCTTCTAGGTAAACATTATTGGGGATGCTCAGGTGAACACATTGGGTCTATTCAATTCCTTCCTATCTAGATCCTCCAACTAGACCTTAAACTCACATATCTCTATGAGGGACATCAGACATGTTGGAACATATATCGAGGTGGTCTATGGGTGAATGTCTTTGCAGAATATGATCTCTTGATGGGGTGGTAAGCGTGACATATCCATAGGAAAAACATCATCACACTCAACCACCACTGTATGAAACTAAAATATCACAATTACTACTACTCCTAGGGATATAGTCTCCAACTAATGATAAATTTGTTTTATCCCCTACTGATTATCTCATCCAACTTTTCATAGGATTACTTCTCTTCAATGAAGGAAAACCTCATCTAATAAAATTGGATGCATAACATCCTCCCCCTAAAATAGTAAATCAATGAATGAACCATAGAGATCCATTCCTTACAAAAATGGAATCAAATGGCCTTATTATCATTATAAAGAGACCCCACAAGAAGATCTCTCCTCTAAGAGTCAGGTCACACCATCATCAAAAATCTCTGATTGTTGAAACACATTGTGTAGGAGTCTCCAATCATAAAGGTTGACCCAGATGTACCAAAAGAATATACTGGTCTCAAATTAGGGATACATCAATGAAATATTTGTTTGTTCTTATGTATATCAAAACTTATTCTTATGTATAGAAGACACATATTTTTCCTCAAATTATTCCTGGTGCCTCCAAGTCTTAAGACACCACTTCTTGCAGCTATCTACAGTCCTAACTATCCAATCCTTGAGCCTAGAAGGAACAAACTTAAGGTGGTATTGGTGGTAATTGATTATAACATCATCCACCACACACTACTCTCACAACTCCTCTACCATGTATACCACCATTCAGACATCCCTACTCAAGCTGCTTCTTCTGTATAGGTGTTCCATCAACTGTCTCCCAATCTTTTATTCAACAGGTTAGTGAATCCCACACAATATTATATCTCTCACCATATGTTAAACACAACCTATACCTCAGTTAAAGTTAACATCCATTCTATCCCAATGTAATTTAATTACTATCTTGAGACTGCCTCTAAAGTTTCCTCAAATGCTTGGATTAATGAGTCTCAAATCAGCTACCAGCTACTGAGGTCTATTCTCCATTATGCCCACCTTCATAACTAACATTCAAAAACTACTTGTCTTGGAATTAATCCACATATAAGGCACACTCTAGTACAATTTCATAGGAAGGGATACATAGAGATACCACTCCACATGAAGATCATGTCAAAATCCATTCTTAAAGGTCTATGTTTGATATAACATATCACAAACCATATCCATAGAGTACCTAATGAGGTTACTAAACCTTGATTCATACTCTATAACCAATATACTTCCTTGATAGAGATATAAGATACTCTTAGATACGTACATCCTAAAATGTTTCAAGATAAAATTCCTCTCTGAAGAGGTGCTCATAATCAGTCTAGGAAAGAGTCACCTTATCTAGTTTATGTGTCACCAAGACCCATCATCTCCCTACTAGGCCACAAATTATTATCATCACTAAGATCACTATATGACAAGTAGGTGTTTTAAAAATATTGAAACAACCCCAACTACCTCATGCCAATCCTCTACTGCCTAGCGAACTGGATCAACCTTAATATTGAGTAATCTAAATCTATGGAACTCATAATGTTAAATCATTAGGTGAACACCATGTATTGGTAATTCCAAAACAAATGGTTTCTAAACGAGTTGATTTAATATTAGAAAACCAACCAAAGGAACCACCTCCTATACAAGTCCCTAGAGTCAAGCCACTTCACAAATAATATCATCATCATGATAATGTTGTAGAATCCTAGCTGACTATCATCATGGAGGAAACCAAAATTAATCAAGACGTACAATGATCAAAGCGAATATCTAGGGAGATTACTCAAGAAGAATATGGAAACCATAACCAATTCTTATATGATGCATGTAATGATGATTTCCCTATAACCATTACCTACATATATAGATTCAACAAGCATGATATTAGATTATTGGTTAATTGATACATTAGTCACTACTCTATCACTGGATTTTATAATCTTAGATCCAAACTCAAGTTGTTTTATAATTGTTTTCCTTGTTCCCTAATCAATCAACATTTCTTGACTATCTAAAAAATATTGTTCTAATAAATCTTTCTATGATACCAATCCGTTATGAAAATTCCCACTTGGGCCTGTCTAGCTAGTAATGAGATGAGTTTAACACCCAAGCTTGATTCTAATAGTTTAGGGGCTAGTGACTAGAAATGAGTAGATATTTCACACACATGGTAGGATTATATTAAAGTATTTAAAGACATGGACACATCTACATACTCCTATATAATGTGAAAAATATAAACAAATGATAATTTATATACATGCATGAAAACTTACCCCACATCATAGTATAATAGTGAGTATAGAAAATAATTGGTCCAAAAAAATCCCACAATGCCTATAAAAAGAGTAAAACATTTACAAAAAAGGGGACTAATGTCAAGATGAACCTACTAGAACCTTATGTTGTCCATCTAGTGGAACTAAGATCCAATTTTTCCTAGTACTCTAAGGAAACCATAAAAAGTAATTTCATATGAATAAGGCATAATATGGTCTGGAAGACCCCTTGTAGGGTTGGGTATAAACTTACCCATTGATAAACCTTGAAATCACTAAACATAAATCATTAAGAATATTCAAATCAAAATATAAAATTATTTTCAATAAGAAGGAACAAAAAAAACATCCATATATTCTCAAAGATAGATACCAGGTCTCAAAATAAGGTCACACCTTCACTACCAGCTTATGATTCTACATAAGGCTCATATTTCATGTTTGTCCGAGTGAAATCACTTATTGAGTCTCTCTAACACTGATGGATCTCATTCGAGAAGTCACACCCACTAGGTCTTTCCTTGTTGAATTATGCACTATAAATAATAATATAATTGATAAATTGGAAGTGGAACGTACCTGGGGAAAATGGGGATACCTAACTTTATATGGGATATCCCACTAGGATGGGGACTGCACACCCTGAATTCCATAAATGGGATACCTGGCCCAACATAGGGAATAATGATAGAGAATCACATCCTATGCCACATGGATGGATATCAGATTCCATCCAGAACTAATCCATTGAGGAAATTACTCTTCCTATACTCTATGGGATACAACACTATAAAATCCTAGGTATGGACTAAGGGAACACACCCCTGATGATACCAAAATTGAAATAAGATAATTAATGCCTCCAACATACCCTATAAAGGATACATGGAATGTACAATACAAGTCATTTCCTACTAAGCTCTGTCCTGCCCATGTCCATGAACATATACTCTGGCTTATGCCTATGTAATCTATTTTTGCCTTAATATATTGGCCATGCTTGTTCCTGTATACACAAGGTTACACATTTGGTCAATGGATTAAGTATCACATTAAATTTAAAAAGGTAACATGATCATTTGATAATTAATTTCATGCATAAACGTTTGCCACCACAGAAGGGGGACTATACGAGTTATGTTTTTCAGGACTATAAATTGTGCATGTCCAGATTTTCTAAAAACTATATCTAGTCATTGGTATCCACCCACATAACCTCCTCATTCAATCAATCCATGAATTATTCTATAAAATTATGGATTTAAGGTTTACTAATCCCAATCCATCACTTTTTTTCATATTCTGGAAAACAATCTTCTCGAAAATCACCTCTCCTCACACCCCATAACCCAAATAGAACAACTAGTCAAATGAACTCCTTTTATCCACACCAATAATCCATCAATATCATTTAGCCTCATTTGTACCTTAAATCTCAAATACGAACCGAAACAAATGATATGTTGTGACAATGATTGACTCTAAAATGACGGACTCCCAGATATAGTCAAATCATCATCCAAACAAAATATTGAAGATGAATTCTTGAAGAATGAAGGTGAACAATGAAAAAAACTAAATTGAGAATTGAAGTTGGACATTTTTAGTTTTTCCATCATCCATTAAAGGAGGAATCATTGAATATGTGGATAATAATAAATCGATAATTCTTATTTGGTAATTAAATTAATTCAACCATAAACAAATAAAAATAATCCAAGAATTGATGTATAAATGAATTAATTCACATTATTCACTATGAAATAAATAATTGTAATTAAATCAAAAAAAATAAATCATCCTTCATAAAATTAGATGTATTGTTGATAAATAATTTCTCTCATAAGAGGTTATTGAAGAATACAGTGTGTTCATTTTTTCCTTCGCAATCCTCCTCCACCACACCCAAAGTTTATCCAATGGAAGCTCTCCATCTGTATCTATGTTATGAGGATAATACTATATATTTTCATATTGGGGCCATAAAAAGAGCTATTTCTAGTATTATATATTTAATTAGACAATAAATAAATCAATTCATTTATTTTATCAAATATATCTAATCTTTTTAGTGACTTTATTTTAAACAAAACACTTGATGATCACCTACGTTATTTCATGTATATATTAAAACCCATGTTCTATATTTAATGTTTCTCTTGTTTTTCCAATTTGATACACTATTCCATATATAAACCATTATTTCTAAAAAACAATACATGTATGATATAATTATTTTAATATTTTCAATATAATAACATCGACACTCCATAGGGCCTATAAATCATACAAAGACTTTGCACCTAAATATGAAAATATTACGTAAAATATTCTAAAGTGGTATAATGAAAAATAGAGTCTTTAAATAGGTTCACAATGGGATAAAAAATGCATCAAATTCATATCCAAGTACCCTATAACATTGAAGTAAATGATGGTGGATTTCCAAAATTAGAGGTGGAGGTAGTTTCTATTTTCCCAAAGCATCCTGATTCATTCAAAATCAAGACACTCGATCCAACCCTTGATAAGGCCAAAAGGTCTTTCATGATCCCCATGGGTTGGAGAGAAGAAAAAGCGAATCTAGGAATAAGGTTTCAAATGATTTCTTCCACAAGTAAACATAAAAAGAAGGATAATTCAAGGTTAATGGGAATAAAAAACATCCAAACAATTAATATAAATAAGATAAAATTTGATTTAGTACACAATGTATCAAGAAAAATCTAGAAATAAGGAATGAATTGACATAGGTTCCATGAAAACAATACAAGTATATTTCCATGGGTAAAAATAAACAAAAAATAAAATTATAACACATCTCTACATGAAATTTGAGTTAGTATCCCCCTATAACACCACCATAAAATGAAAACAAACTATATTGAATAACCATTTCCACCATGCAGTGCCTTTCATTTTCTTGTTTTATAGATGAAAAACTACACATACACCCATTAGATGTATGAAAAATATGAGATCAAAGGCCCTGTAGGTTCCCTAATTAAAATTTATTAAATAAATAAATTATTATTAATTTATATAAATAAAATAGTACCTAAAATTATTTCCATAATATTTTATAATATATAAATAAATTATTGTTTTCAAAACTTTTTAAAGAAAGTAACAAAAAATAACTTTTCATAGTTTTAAAGTAGGACATGGTAATCATATATTTCATAATAGTTTTGAAATCATATATGTATAATTTTTTTGAGAACATGACTCATTAAACAATGCTTAAAATAAAACTATTTAAAAAATTTCTTCCCTATGATAAGTTGTACTAAGGTAAATAAGGTCTGGGTTAGCTATGATCCTCACACCTCAAGTGACCAAGGAAAGTCACGAAATGTGTGTGTACCCACTTCCCTCACACCAGGGATGTAAAAATCAAGGTAAATTTAATATAAAATAAATTTAATTCCTTATTAATATTAACTAATTATATTTTATATATTAATATTCATTATAATAATATTAAGAATAATTTTCATTTGATAAAGAATTAGTTTTATTTTTATTAAATTCATTTTAATGTATTATAAGGATTTATTATAAATAAAAATTTATAAATTCTAGAATTTTAATTTGAAAAAATGAACTTCATTTTAAAATTACTATATAAAAGTTAACATAGAGAGAAATTATTGGTTTTTTTCTACAATGTTTTTTTCGTGAATAGTGAAATATTGATTGTTTTGTAAAACTGTATTTTATTTTCATTATATAAAGTAATTTCAATGCCTCATTTTATATTAAAGTAACTTAAGTATAATTTATTAATAAATAATATAATTAATTAAATATTAATCATCATTATTTTGGATTTTTTTATAAGTTTATCTCTTTTCTTCGAAGGCATTATTCTAAAAAAATTGTTTTGATTTTATTTTAATGTAAAATTAATTTAAAACAATTATAGTAATTAAATATTGAAAAATTTATTCAATAATATGAATTAAGAGGTTTAAATTTGGAAAATTGGCCCCCTTTATTTTTGGTAATTTTGAATAGTAACCGTAGAAAATATTCGTCCCCTCAGTAAGAGAAAATTGGATAATTATTGATAAAAAATCGGATTTTGGTAATTTTAAATAGTATATATAGAAAATATTAGTCACCTCATTAAGGAAAAATTGGATAATTATTGTTAAAAAAATACTATAAGGCCTAAAAATATTCCAAAATTTTTTATTCATTTTATTAGGTAGGTTTTTTTTACCATTACAATAAAAAACGTGGCTATTTCTTACCATATGCCTTTGATAATGACCTTAATATAATTTTAAATAAATATTAAAAACAAAATGTCACTCTCACTATTTTAATATCTATAAATTTTTCCATAGGGATTAAAAGAGGTTATATTTATTTATAATTATGTTTTTAATGGTAAATTAGTTCTTTCATGGTCATTTTTTAATATTAATTATAAAATAATTTCCTTAAATTACTATGAAATACCGACACAGTGCTTGTGCATGGAGATGAAAAATCATATAAATTATTTTAAACACTATAAAATAAAATTGTTTGGGTGAGTAATAGAGTCCAATTAATTTTATATAAAGATATAACAAATTATATATGTTTTAAATTTTTATATTGTAATTATGTTTTTATCTTCATGACTTTAATGTTAAATTAAATTTTATTTTAAAAAATTACTGGGAATATATTTTATAATAAAAAATATTTTATTAAATAATATAAAATTCATAAAAATGTTATCATTCGACAAGTGAATGGGATATGATAGAGAATATAAAACATGTTCCATTTATTGGTAAATTTTATGTTTAAATTAACAATCTTGAATCTTTCATTGTAAAAAATTGTAATACCTCGATAATCATCAAAAGTATCAACAAGGGGTGAAATCTAAGTGATGAGTGTGTGGAAATCACATAAATTATCCAAATTTTATTCTATGAGAGTATCTAGACTCATAAAAATACTATATTGAAAATTTGTAAATTTTATTTGATTTTTCTAGGAATATAAATTTATATTAATTTAAAACTTTAAATAACTCCATGATTTCCGCTCCCCTCACATATAAATGGGAACCACCTATCCTCTCTTCCTCATAGAAATTATGTACTATACTTTGACCAAGACTTACCAAGTATCTAATAAACATAACTCTAAAAAAAATATTAATTTACCTCACCCAAATAGCAATCATAGAAGTTCTAAGGTTAAAGATAAAGAAGTTGTCTAAGGAGAAGGTACACATCCTTACTGACACTATTTTGATTTTATATCTTTTTATATCTATATAAAGTCTATATTAACCATTATGAGATAATAAAATATTTATATTTTATATGATTAAATTATATTATGATTACTTTACAACCATTTCCCTCTCTTTTGCTACCCAATGGGAAATGAAAACATAGCTCGTGCGTATGTGTGGATTATCACCACCACGAAGTGATATGTTCCATTTTCCATCACCACCTTTGATGTATGTTTATAATGATCAATTTAATATATATATATATATATATTATATTAATTACATTATTATCATTCTATTTGGATGATATAACATCAATTTTATTAACCTTCTATTCATTGGAAAATGATAACATCGTCTATGCATACATGTGGATTACCATCTCCATGAAGAGATGTGATTAATTTATCCTATAATAATTTCATAGATGGTTATAAATGTTATTTATAATGTATAAAAATGATGATAATATTATGATTATTATTTTTGATATGCTGGAATAATGACATCTTTGACCACATTCATACTATCGATGCAATTTTGGGATTACGCGCCGAACATCCTCGAAACATGTAATATTAACTTAACTAATGAAGTAAATAAATAAAAAATGGTATAAAATGATATAAAAGGGATAATAAAAGGAGAATTAAAATAAAAAATTTCTTAACCAAGTAAACAATTAAAATAATATTATTACCCATGAAGATAAAGAACATACATGACGAGAAAGACACAAGGTAAGAAACATTCTTTTTAAAACTGTCTTTTAAAGATTCACTTCAAAATACTTTTATTCCACATCCATGTTATTTTAAATGTTTCAAGAAAATTATCATTTATGATTAAATGTTTTATATAGATCAATTTGGAACAAATTTTACTTTTTACAATGGTTCAAAATAGAATATATTTATCATTTTCCATATGGGTCACTTTTGACACTTTTTTCCAATGTGTAAAAGAATATTTTTATTTAACATATACAGATTTAATAAAATATATCATAATCATGAATTTTCAATTAATTGAAGAGTTATTTACAAGTTTCAATGATTATTATCAAATTAAATCATTTTAACAATTTTTTTTATTTTAACGAGTTTCCATGAAAATTGGCATGTATCCATATTATTAGTTGAAAATGGAAAATGTTTTTATTCTGGGTTAAACATATTTTTCAGGTTTTTATGATGCTAATATTTAAGTATTAAATTTATTATTCATAAAATGGTACTTGATCAATATAAATGATGACGAGTAAGCCTGATACAAGTTATATGAAAGGGTGAGCCTGTTACATCTTATACGAATCGGGCCGCATGATACAAAACAAATGGAGGGTGAGACCAATGTAGATATCTAATGAATTGGGAAATTATCCCTATATTTAGAAGAAAGGAAGGAGTTAACCAGAGTTGTTTCACTGATGGAATTATTGGGACCCGATTATTTCTTACACAAGTGAACATGAGTTATGAATATGATACTCTAGGATTCCTACATGTGTTTCTATTTATTTTCTATGGGTTTTAAATTTTTTAGTTGAATAAAATGTGTGATTATAATATTGGTATGTTTAATTTCATAGGATAAAATAATTTCATGATGGAGGAAAAAATTTTATGGGTTTTTAGTTTCTCACTCAACTAATGGATTTCAGAAATTTTCATCTCTTGCTGAGACTTTTGGATAATCTTATGTTTTTAAATATTTTCAATGGTTTTAAGGATTACTAAGAACAAATATGAAATCAATTTGAATGTAATGAAAATTTTTCATGAAAGGAAATCATTTTTAATTTTAATAGATTTATATTGAGTTATAACTAGATAATGAGTCGAAGTGTCCACATTGAAACATTAGGGTTTTATATATAAGAGTTATGTTCCAATTGTCCAAAACACTAAATCACAATGTTCATTGAAATGTAATAAAGTGACTTTTTAAATAAAATAGAAATATTATTTAATGTTTTAATGATATTTATTTATAGTTTGAATATGAGGAACAATTTATCAAAATTTATAGGTTTGGATAATGTTAATGGAACATTGTTAAAATATTATACTTATGGTTAAGTTTAAATGATATTTAATTTTCGGATTACCTAATTTATTCATATATTTCATGTTAATGTAGAATAATTTTCCATAGAAAAAATATGGAATCTGGATTATGAAGGTGTAAAAATGAAAATATCCATTCATGTCAACAATATGAAATGTTTATAATTGGAACATAGCAATTTGTTTGAGTGATGTATAAGTTAAAGAAGGATAAAAATAGTGTTGGCCTCCATGTTAATGAGAAAATAGATTAACCAAAACATAACATGTCGATAGTTGTTACTTGTATAAAATGAAACCCTTTGAATTTTTGAGAAACCCAATATATAGTGGTATTAGATGGATGGATAAATGTTATGGAAAAGATATTTGAAGTTGTGGGATGATCAGAACATTAAAAGTTAACTATTTACATTTACCACATTGATGGTGAAACTAAATTATGAGGGTCATTAGTTAAGTATACAAGATAGATATATGATATTAATCCATGGAATGAGATATATTTAAGATTATTTTTCTAGAGAAATATTTTCCTATATTTTTTGGTATATAGATGGAGAAATAATTCACAAAATTCAAGGAAAAAGATGATGATTTTGTAGCCAAGTATGGAGAATATTTTAAATTATTAACTAGGTATGAACCAAATTTTATTTGGGACCTTTATATTAAAATTAATAGTTTTTTAACAATATTGAAATAATGTTTACAAAGATAATTGTATTTATGAAATTTTAAAATTTTTTTGAAAATTTTTCATTATATTGTGAATGATGAGATGGATTTTTTGAAAATTTATGTTCCTTGAGATAAAAATATTTAAGAAATGGTCGATGTTGAAATAAATGGAGAAGAAACCAACTAATACATCTCAAGGTAAGACCCTCAAAATTTTCATGTATGGTAAGAAATATTTTAGGGATTGTTTGATAAGATTTGGAAGCTATTATCGGTGTGGAAAGATTTTTCATGTGGCTTATGAATGTAATTAAAAGGTTCATTTATAATATATGAATGGGTTAATATATAAAAAACTAATGGTGAGATTTTTTTAATTATAATTTTTTTTGGTATTTTTCTAACACTTGTTCCATTTTACCTAATTTTGGTGGAAATAATCAAGTTCAAAAGCATAAAATTGTGTAAAAATCAATCGTTACTATTAAAATTTATGTGGGGATGTATAATGAAGTGGTAATAGGTAAGTTACTTGTCTATATGAATTATGTTGATACCATATTTGACTATAGATCTTCACATTCCTTATTTTTAAAAATAAAATCATGTTAAATTAGAATATTACATCATTAAAAGAAGATATAACTTTTGGTTAAAAATATAGTATGAAGTATTGAAGAAACCAAAATTTATGGGAATATTTATATTTTTCTTTGTGGGTTATTTTTTTCTAAAAATATTATATTATATCATATAGTGATGTTTTATATAATTCTTTGTTTGTATTGTCTATTATTTTTTTATTCTATAATATATTACATGGCTGAAATAATTATATTAAATTAATTCAAAACATTGATATCATATTAATAATTAACATAATTGATTAATGATGGTAGTGAAGGTTACCTCGATCATTTAATTTAAAACAATGAAACTTTTTAAATTAGGTATGTCTCATTAGTGAATGAATATATGAAATAATTTCCTTAGGATTTTCCTGGTGTAATTCTTATTGGGGGTGGATTTTACTATTGAATTAGTTCTTAATGTTAATCTTATTTTAAGACCCCCTTATCAAATTGCTCAATTAGATATTTTGGAAATCGAAAATAATTTTTAAGATTTTCTTGAAAATAGATTCATTCAACAATGAACCTTAATATATGGTTCTATTCTCTAATTTTTTGTAAAAATAAATACTGTCCAATGAGACTATTCCTTGATTATAGATCCTTGAATAAAATCACTCTTATGAATAATTATCCTTTACACCACATTGACACTTTTTTTGATCATTTCGAAAGAGTACAATATTTTTCCAAGATTGATCTCATTTTAGGATACCATCATTTGAAGGTGAATGCGGAAGATATTGTGTATAATATAGTCCAATTTTTATTAAAAAATTCTCATTTATCTATCCTAATTAATTTGTTAACTAAAAAAGAGGTAAATTCATCTAGAAAAAAGTGTGTGATGATTATTTAAAGTAGCCAGAAATAATATTGGTGAATGCTATTATTTTCCCCCCTTCCATATAGAAATGGTCAATTTGGAATCTTCAATGATGATTATTTGAATAGAATTGGTTTTTTTATGATGGAGAATGATCAGGTAATTTATAAAGACTCATGTCAACTAAAACTTCATGATTAAATTATTTAACACATGGTTTGGAATTAATTATGCTAGTTTTATGATTTAATAATTTTTAGAAATCATCTATATTGATTTATACGTGAAGTATATAATGAATAAATTTTTTGAAGTATATATTCACTCATATTTATTTGAACATGAGGAAAAGAAGGTAGTTGGTACCAATAAAGGATTATTGTTTCATGATCTATTAATATATAATAAAAGAGAAAAACGTTTCTAATGTTATGAGTCAAACTGAAAATAAATCATTATCCACATTACATTTGGAACACGATCCTTTGTAAAATTATATAAGGAATTATTTCCTTGAAATTGTAAATGTCGGAAATTTATCTTTTATTTTTTGGTTTTATTGAAAATGAAAATTTAAAAAATAATTAAGAAAGATTATAAGGAAGAATCTATTTTTCAAGAAATGATGGAACTCATAATGAAAGGAAATTTAACTTATTTTATTACAAAAAAGGAAGGTTTTTTGAGATTTGAAAAAAATTGTGCCAAATATCTTTAAGCTGAAAAAGGAATTATGGAGTAAATATCATAGGTATACCTTTTTTGTTCATCCCGAAAGTAATGAAATGTATAGTGATATTAGAGAGTATTACTAGTTGGATGGACTGAAAAAAATTAGAATGTTTTCTATGAAATGATTCACCTTTCAATATGTTAAAGATGAATAAAAAGTATCGAAAGGGATTCTCTAGCCTTTTACAGTGATAGAGTGGAAATGAGAAAATATATCCATGTTTGTCATAGTGGGATATCAAAAGACATATTGAGGAAATATTGAAATTTAGGTAATTATTAATTGATTAACTAAATGTACATATTTCCTACCTATTCGAGATAGTAATCCATTTGATAATCATTACTAGAATTATGTTTAAGAGATAATTCTATTACATGGAGTCCCTATTTCCATTATATTTGATCATGATATTAGATTTACCACTAATTTTTGGAAAGGACATTATTAGTCTTTGGGTACTGAATTAATTTTCTATACAACCTTTTATCCTCTATCGAATGGAAAATCAGTGTGAAATATTTAGACTTTTGAAGACATTATTTGATCTTATTCAATGGTTTATCAAGGATGTTAGGATCATCATTTTAATTTTTTGTTTTTTATTATAATAATTGTTTTAATTTAAGTATAAATATTACACCATTTTTGACATTATATGGAAAGTAATATCAGAACCTAGATTATTTGGATGAATAAGGTAAAAGGAAGTTGTTGGGGGTAGTGCTGGTACTTGAAATGGTTAAAAAGGGGAATATGATTCAGGAACATATGGGGATGTTTTAGAGTTGGTAGAAATTTTTTGTAGATAACCGAAGGAAGGATATTTGTTTCGAGCTAAGTGATCATTATTTTCAAAAACTTTATCCATGGAATGGTTTTATACACTTTAGTAAGAAATGGAATATATATATATATATAGTCTATTGGGAAAAAAGAAATCATGTAGGAAGCTAGAATAGTTTTTTATCGAGTTGATTTTATAAATAGTTTATTTTAGGAACATAATTTATTTTATGTATTGTTGTTAAGAATGTATATTCTAGATGCATCTCATGTTTGGAGCCTTCAAGTAGTTCAGTTGGAAGAAAATATTTATTTTAAGGAAATACCAGTGTAGATTGTTGACCACAAATAGAAATTTTTATTTAATAACATATTCCATCAAGTTATGTTTTTTGGGAAAATCTATATTGTTTTCAAAGAAACATGGGAATCCAAAAATGATATGAAGGAAAAATAGCCCCAGTTTTCTATGTAAAGAATAAAATTATTACGATTTGATTTCAAAAAGGGGGGATGAATTTAAAAACATAGGTAAATTTAATAGAAAAAATTTCATGCCTTATTATTATTCGTTAATTTTATTTTATATACTTATATTATTTATAATAATATAACATAATTTTTTCAATCGAAATGAAAATAGTTTTATTCTTATTAAATTCATTTTTATGTATTATATGATTTTATTTAAAAGTTATATTTCTAAATTTCTGAATTTGAATTTTAAAAATGAAATTCATTTTATAAATCATCATATAAAAGTTATCTTATGGTTAAATTTTGGGTTTATTAAAAAAGTTTTATTTTTAGTAAATAGTAAAAAATACTGATTTTTTTTGTAAAGAATTATTTTATTTTCATTAAATAATTTTATTTAAAAGTTCCATTTTATCTTAAACTAACATAATTATCATTTAATTATATATATTCTAATTAATTATTTAGGAATAAACTGTATTCATACGATTGGTATAAGTGAATTTTTATGCTTAAGAACAAATTTATCAAAAAACTATTTTTCATTATGCTTTTAGTTTTACCATAAATAAATTTTTTAAAGTTTTAAAAATTGAATACATAGAAATTAATTCCAAATTAATAATCATGGAGAATATATTTGTAATGTAGGTTCCTTTTAGTTTAGTTTATTAGGAATAGTAACCATAGTAAACGTTTTTCACCTTAGTAAGAATGAATTAGGTAATTTTGGTTAACAATATTTTGATAAGGCCTAAAAATAACTTTTAAACTTATATTTATTTTATTTTATTGGTGTGATTCAACCATTACCATTTATGTCATGAAATTTTTGAATTTATTTCCAATTCCATTCAATAATAACCTTAATATAATTTTAAATAAATAATAAAGACACAATGTCACTATCATTATTGAAATATCTCTAATTTTTTCCATTGGCATAAAAAGAGACTATGTTATGTAAAAAATGTTATTTTAAAGATGAATTATTTTTTTATCTTGGTAATTTATTTTTAATTTTTATTGATGAAATAATTTCCTTAAATGTTTGTAAAATGCCATCACAGTCTTTGGGAATGTAGTAGAAAAACCATGTAAGTGACTTTAAAAATTCTAAAAGTAATATTTTTTGGGTGAGATATAATGTAATAATAAATTTATAGATATTTGTATTATTATAACCAAAAAACCAAACCTCTAATTATTAAGGTTTAAGCTAAAGAGGTTATCTAAAGATATGGTATAAGTTAAAATTGGCCTATTTCAAGTTTATTACTTCTCCCAATTCAAAAAAATATTTTTTAAGAATAGTGAAATAATAAAATATGTATATTACATATAATAGAATATTATTATTATTATATTAAAATCATTTTTAATATCTTTTTACATACTAAGTGAAATTAAATGATCGCTTGTGTATATGTGTGGACTACAATATCCATGAGTGATGTGTTCTCTTTTCTATCACCACCTCCTATGATTGTTTATAATGATAGATTTAATTTATATAAATGATATTAATGGAATAATTATCATTTTATAAATATTATATATCATATATTTTATTAACCTTATATCTAATGAAACATTATAATGTCATTATTTTAATATGTGTGGATTATCACCTCTATAGAGTGATGTGATTTGTTTCCCCTAAACTCCATTCATGTATGGTTATAAAAAATTCAATATATAAAAATTATTAATATTTTATTATTATAATTAATTAGATGATTTAATAATTACCACTTTTACCATGTTCATCCTATGAAAAATATTTTGTTATTATGAACCAAACATATTAAAAATGCCCGCTGTAAACCTAAATGATGAATTATATAAATAAAACATAGTCGAAAATGATAGAAAAGGGATAATTATTATGGAATGAACTTGAAAAAAAAATTTAAGTAAAAAAATAATTATTATCATTTTTTTATTCAGGAAGATGAGGAACATATGTGACAAGCGAGACTCAAGGTAAGGTACTTTCATTTAAAAATAATCTTTTAACATTTACCTTCCAAGCCTTTTTCAGCAATGTACTTATTATTTTAAATATTTCAAGAAAATTATTATTTATGCTTCGATGGTTCTAAAAATTATTTTATGTCCATAATCTAAATTCCATTCAATGGATTAAAAATGTTTTCCAAATGGGTCAATATTGACTCTATTTACCAAAGTGTAAAATAATATTTTTGTTTAACATATACTACAAGAAAAAAATTAATTCCTTTATGAAATTTTATTGTTTTTCAGCCTCCATTACATGTTTCAATGGTTATTTATGAATTTAAATCATTTCCACAATATTTAGGTATTTTTCTAATTGGAAATATTTTTTCGAAAAGGGGAATTTCTCACTACTTTAATGTAAAGAAGGAAAATGTTTTGATTATGGGTTGAAATGTTTTTTTGGGTTTTATGATGAAAATGTTAAATAATAAAAAGTTTTAATAATTATATAGTAATTTAGAATTAGATATTATGATGGGTGATCCAAATACAACTTATAAAAATAGGTGAGTCTAATATATGACATATGAATGAGTGATCTCAATATAGATTTTATGGTGGGTAAACCTGATACCGCTCTCTAATGAATTAGGTAAAGTTATTTCTTTTAATGTAATTAAGGATTCAATTAACTAGGGTGGGTTTTCCTTGTATTTAAATAGGATCCAATTATTTCTCACATGATTGAACACCAATTATAAATATTTTTTTCTATGTTGCCTACAAGGGTTTCTATTTGATTTCCATTTATTTGAATGATTATCTTGGAGAAACAAATGTGTTTTTCATATGGGTATGTTTTATTTCATAATCTGTTATAATATTTTGATAAAGGTAAGCATTTAATGGTATTTTTATGGTTTCCACTAGAATAATAGATTTTTTATTTTTTTATTTCTTATATTTTGGTTCATATCCCCTAGTTTTAAATGATTTTAAAGAGTTTAAGGATGAGTAAAGAAAGTGAAGAAGTAAATTTGAATTTAATGAAAAAATTTATTAAAATTAAAACATGTTTAATTTTATATGTTTTATATTGGGGAAAACATATACATTGTAAATGTGTCCACATTATAATATATTTTGTTTTTATGTATGAATTCGGACTTAATTATATAAAATATAAACCGGAAAGATACTCAAAATGAAAGAAACTTAATTCATATCTAAAAACTCAATATTATTTATTGTTCTAAGGATGGGTCCTTAGATGTATTCAAGGACTGGAGATCACTATCATGTATCCCCCTAACATACCAATATTGAGTTTGAATTATCATATATATCTAATTTTAGGGAGGCTAACCAAACCTAGTTGTGATTATCAAAGTATAACCACAAAATTCCCAGGATCCAAAGATTTTTCATCGTTTAAATAATTCAAATAATTATAAAGGCACATTTTTTACATCAGAATCAATATTTATGAAAGAAATTAAAAAAAAACCCAAATCCTGGTGTAAACATGCCTAAAAAATAAATTTCAACATCAATTTATTTTTCAATGTTCGAAAATATTTAAAGATAAAAAAATAACTCCTTTGAAAATTTAAAAAATCTTTCTTAAATAATAATTTTACCAAGTAACATATTAAATAGCCTTTTTATGATACCAACTACCTTAGTCACCTGGAATAACAAACAATCATATGAAACCCAAAATCTAATATAAGAGATCCCTATTAGAAGATAAAATAAGGTTTTAAACCCTGAAACCTCAATATTAAAGTATATATTAAACAAAACCTAGTCTCCCATAGAAATATAGAGATAAAAAACGCAATAGAGAATAAATAATATCACTAAAGATTAGAGAAACAATTTAATATGATGTCCAATGATAATATATGTCCAATAAACAATGCAACACACCATGGGTGATGGGATAATGGAGTCCATATGATAGATACACTGTATAGTTTGTATATATCCACAAGGATGTTAAAAAAATTATTAAATTGACTAGAGTAGAAATCAAGGAAGACATAACTTAATTTTCAAGTCGGACAGGTTCACGATGTGGAACAATGATTCATGTTGTGAATCATTGAGTCTCAATTGGTTCATGACCAAAAAAGTGGTTCATGGAATGAATAAAATTTACATAACCTTGGATATATGCATTAAAATATTATCAAAAGTGTATGATATGAATCAGTAATTAATATCATGAACTATTTCTATAGAAGTTTCACAACTCTTTCAATGATTTAGAACATGCCAAATACTTCCAAGACCAACCGAAAGATAAAAATTGAAACTAAAATAAATTTATTACCTTGAATAACAATTTGTAACTGAAAATAATTCCCACTATATTGGTTTATATAACTATAAATATAAGTATAAGAAGGTTGGTCTAAAAAATGTGAGTCCTCTACTCTCTCAAGAATAATTCTTTCTACCCTTTTTCCTAAAAATTTAATCATTGCATCCACAACACAAAAACTAATGGAACATATCTCCCATATAGGATATTTTACTGGGAGTTTACTATTTAAATTTTTTAAATGATAGAAATATACAACTCTATGTGAATCGCCTTCAAATTAAGATTGTGAGAAGGGTTAGTATGATTCTTCAGGGGATGTGGTTCATGAAACACATTGTGGATAAAAGTCAACTCTCATGGTAATTATGATAAATATTCCATATTTTTAATCCTCTTGATGATTTGAAAATGAACCTCATATCTTCAAGGAAACTTCCATTAATTTAGGATAATTTTTTGATCCAACTAAGGAGAATCTTTTTTGAATTCATGGTCACTAACCAAAAACTCCCAAAAATTGTACAAACAATCCAAATTTTTTTTGTATAATCTCTGATATTTTACAAATCATAATCAAATAGTTTATATTGTAGTCATAGTATCTAGAATAATTCCTAGTACAACCAAAGAATATTCATCAACCTCAAACCAACAGAGGGGTGATCTGTAAGGATGATTGTACTAGTATTCAAAGGGAGCCATTATGATGGATGACTGGAAATGTTTATTAATGAAAATTTTTACCAATCACAAATTGTAATGCCAATCAACATAAAAATCTATAACATAAATATTTATCATATAATCTATAATCTAAATCCCTCACTCATGTTAAACATACATATAATGATTATAGACTATACTCCACCTATCTTGAGTACATGTTGCCTACTAGAAGCCTTTATAAAATAAAGAGGTAAACCAACAGTCTCTTTCAGAAATGATAATTAATTACATCTCATCTAAACTCATAATTTCTTATAATTATTAAATTTATATGTCTTAATCCTTTATAGTAAACCAGATGAGAATAAAATTAGAATAAATTAATAATTGGTCAATAATCACCCATATTTAATTCATTCCTTAGGGAGTCTATGGTAGTCCATCTACGAAATCCAAAGACACCTCATCCCACTCCTATACCAGCATGGGGAGAAAATAAAGTAAAATTAAAGGACTTTTCAACTCATCCATAACATTATAGAATATATAAGAATAGAATATGAAATGAGATATGTTGTACTTCAGACCAGGACAAAAATATCGATGATTCATATTTTAATAAATATTAGAATTTCCAGGGAAAATAACCCAATAAAAGAAAAGAAATAGCTCCATTAAAACCTTAATAACATTGAGGAAAAAAATAACTAGTTGTAGAATCAAATATCACCCTATAAGTGAGAAACCACTAAGTGATGGTATCCCAACCATAAAAAGAATTCATGATACCTTTGAATTATTAATACCACAACTATTATAAGAAAAAAAACTCAGGAATAGGTAGTGATAACTATAAACTAACTAGATAAACATTATCAAATATATCCTTTACATCCAAGTGAATCCTTACAATATGTCCAGTGGGGATCCATTCATCCTTTGAATCCATCGCAACATTAGAAGGAAACTTTATAATGAGGGAATAAATTACTATATTCCCCTTTTTAAGGGTACAAACAATGTAAAAATCAAAAAACTATGGGTACTCCACCCACCACCTTTGTCTAAAGTTTATGACACTCTGAGAAAATTTATATCTTAGTATTTTATGATCAGAAAAGATATGGAACATTTCCCCAAAAATTTGATGTCTCCCATATTAAGGGTTTTTGTGATTTTAGAAATATATCAGTCATGGTTGTGTTATTTCTTCTCATACAGTCCAAGATAATGAGAACTATACACCACCACATGATCCCATTTCATAATGATACAATCCAAACATGTTACAAAAGCAATAATAAAACGTATCCATTTATATATTTTATAATTATGAGAAAAATAATTGAAGTGAAATTTCATTTAAATTCATCGAAGTATTTCTGATCTATCAAATCACATGATAATTTACAAATGGTGATATAAAATTCGAAAAATCATTTAAAAACCATCGTTAATACCCTGTTAGAACAAAAAAAACTCTAAATAACAAAAATAATTCTTATCTCTTCCCATGACATGAAAGATTTCATCTTTTCATAGCTAACAATGATTTTCTACTCTGAGACCGCATATCCTAGGAATAAAACTTTTATTATCTAGGATTGAAAAATTAGTAGATTATCATAAATGAAATGATCTCTCAAAGATCCCATAATTCTCCTTTATTTAATATCATTCTATTATTTGTTTCATGAATAAACAAAAACATAATCCTCAAATACCATGATATAGTGCCTCATGTCACAATCAACTCTTCATTACATGATTTATGAAAATGGATATACCTTCTTAATTTCACATGATATTCTAGGTTTTCAGTTTTTGATAATTATAATATTCCATTACATTAAATTGAAAAGAATGACTCATAGTTTCCATTTTTTCCAAAAAAATTATTATTAAGTATGGACTCCAGTTTCATTCATTACACACTTTATATTCATGGAAAATTTTATTTTATCCGAGTTAGACATAATAATAGTATCAAAACTTTTTTAGGATTTGTGTAAAACATTTATGAATTTAGGATGAGTAAAACAATTATTACTAAGGGATATGAAGATAACGTAATTATATTAGCCTAGTAAAAAATAAAAAACCATTAAAAATATTTACTTTTTTGAAAAAAAGCATTAAGCACATAAACAAAAAATATATAGATGAGAAAAATAAAAATTTTCTTAATAAAAAACATTAAACCCCATTATCAATATAGAAAAACCATGAAGGTGGTATGAGGGATATGATACCTCATGAAAATTAACTATTCACTGTCAAAAGTTTATAAACATTTATTTCCTAATAAAATCAAAATATTTCTATAAAAACATTTCTTAAGAATATATTATATATTGTGGAGCATAATATTCATAACCCGTGTTCACTCATATTCAACTCGTGTGGGAATAAGTAATTCCCATTTAATTCCATAGGAATAAGGTACAAGGAAATATCCCTCATTTTTTCACCTTATATGACTATTCAATACCTAATGAATTGTAGAGCTATATCAGGCTCATCGATAGTCATTTGTAATATCTGGATCCCCTATAATCATCTATAATTATTGGATTCTATATTATTAATTTTTTTTTGACATTATACCTTTTCATCATAAACCCATTGATAAACACATTTTAATCCATAACTAAATCACATTCCCTTTTCGCATAAAAATAGGGAGAAATATCCCATTATTTTGAAAACTATTTAAAATGAAATATTAACCAAAACAATATGTACTGAATTTAAATTGGAAAAATTCAAAAAAAAATATTATTTTTTTAATTAGAAAGGTAAATTATAGTGGTAAATTCTTCTAAATCAATTTACGTAAAAATAATTCATTCACAATTTTGTAATGGAAGTAAAATATATACCTTAACAGGTAAACGTTAAAAATATTTATTTTTAAAAAACAATTAATGAAAATAAAAAGTAGTTGAAAATTAAATTTAACCACCATATTGGTATAAATATCAACATTCTCGATTATTTTAAAAGTACATCGATATTTAGGAAAAATGTATTAAAACATTTTAAAAAAAAATTTCAATAAAAATGCGTCATAAATTAATTACATTAAAATAAATAAAATTGAATGATTTAACTAAAAAATTAGGTTTAAACAACATTATATTTTGATATTTAATGATAAAATACATCCATATGGTAGTATATATTAAAAAAACCAAAAAAAATGTGGTGAACATGGAATGAGTCTTAATGAAAGTTAATTTAGATAAGAAATCCCCTTAACTTAAATACCATCTAACATCATATGTTTTTTATATTTTAAACAAACAAAATTATATTATCTATTTATATTCATAAAATTAATATCTATTTTAATTCCAATATTATTATTTTTTTATTATAATATTTTATTTTGTTTCTAAATCGGTTAGGTTCTTGTCGATTGTCTAGAAGAAGTTTTCTTTATAACATGAAAATGACATTGATAAATTGAAAGTGGTGAAAGTGGTTATAGTTATATTTACTATTGTGAAATAAAACTATTATAATTATCATATTTATACATTAAATATACTTTTAATACCAACCAAATAAGAAGGGTATTAAAAATTAATAATGTCATTTCATGGAGATGATAGTTCATATGGGTGTATGGACAAAATTTTAATTTTTATAATGGTTGGAAAAGAACAAAAAAATTAATAGTTTTCTTTTATAGGATAATAAATATGTTATAAATGACATATTTATTCATTATTTTTCTAATTATAACCAATATTGTAATATGGAGATGAAAAATAAATCAAATATCTCTATAGAGGTGGTAGTCCACATATATGCATGAGAAATGTTATAATTTTCCAATGGATGGTAGGGTAAGAAGGAATGTTTTATATTATATTTAAATAAATATAATTATTAAATAATTATCTTAGATATTCTTTTTTCAATAATTTTAAATTTCCTTATAACCATTTGATGAAAATGAAACACATTGCTTCATTGAGATATCAGTTTGTACCTACACATGAGTGATTATTTAATTTTCCATTGGATAAAAAAGAAGATAAAAAAGGGGTTGAAACATATTAAAAATAACATTTAATTATATTTTATATGATTAAGATATTATTTCATCATGGTTAAGGATGATTTTATGGAAGTAGAAGAAGAAAAAATCATGAAAACACTCGATTAATATGTATGCATCTTCATTGGAATGCCTCTTTTTCCTTAAATATTAAGCCTCAAAGGTTTTTTATTTTTTTATTTAATGACATATATTATTTTGGGAGGGATGTTGTTGAATTATTTGGGTATTTATGTTCTAATATTCTGTTCTTATAAGGTATGAGAAAGATTGGAGAGGAGGTACCCTTTTATAAGTGTTGGGTGTGGTATACTTATAATTTTTCTAGAATTTTAAATAATATAAATGACATAAAAATGGGAAAGTGGATTAAAAAAATATTATTTTTAAGAAAGGTTTATAATAGTCTGAATTCAACATCCAATAATATTAAATATGAATGTTTTTTTTCATAATCATAGGGTATTAACATTATTTAACCAAATTTACCTTTTACCAAGATTAATTTTTTTACCACGGTTGAAAAATGAAATTGAAATCATTAATAAATTCTTGCCTCCCAATTCAAAGAGTGTAATAAGGTTTTTGAGTATTCAATTTATATAACTGGAAAAAATATATTTTAATATAAGTGCACAAAAGTAAATGAGAAACAGTTTTTAGAAAATTTAATTTTTGAATAAAAATGATCTAAGACATAAATAAATTATCGTTTTTATTCATGTAAAATTATATATATTATATTCAATAAAATGCATGTTATATTAAATTAAAAAATGTCCAAATTATAATGGTACATTTAAATTACAGGATTTAAATTAACGAAATGATTTTTTTTAAAAGTAAGCATTTTCATTATTCACTCAAAAATCAATATTTCCCAAAAAAGTACCAAAAAATCATCCTTATACTATAAAGAATTTATTATTTAAAAAATATTTTTAAATTTTGAAAATAATTTTTCTAAAATTTTAAAATATTAGTAAAAATATTACTTCAGTAAAATGTAATAAAATTATTTTTAAATGAAAATGTATTTTCAAGGTATAAAATTCCATTACTCTAATTCTTTGCCTATTATCCATAATTAAATGAATTTTAAATAAAAATATTTTACATATAATCAAATTATTTCATTATAATCAATTATAAATCTAGGTTAATTTAATTTATTATGATAAAATACACAGCACATATAAAAATAGTTTTAGAAAAATATATCATTTATCTTCAAAAGAAATTATATTCATTTCCAACCTAATGATAACCAATATTTTATTTATTTCTCATTTATTAAGGAAAATTTTTCTATATCTATATATTTCATAATATGGTTACTTATTTTCATACCTTCCAAACCAATTACTAGGTAATATAATTCATATTTAAATAATTATATATCACAGTTTGTATAATCTTGACGTTGTGTATACCACATACTATTAGATATATAATTTTTTAAAAATAAATTCTAAAATATTTGGATCATACATTCTACCCAATTAAAATAATTGTTCCACTTCAATTTTATCTCATGTAGGATAAAAAGGGTGTAAAATGTTTTTAAAAAAATTATTATGTGAAGTGGAAGATAAAACCTAAGATCTTAAGAGAAAAAAATATTTTATAAATTAAAAACAACTCTATTAGAAACCCACATAATAAAAGGATAAAAAAAATTCTTTTTTAAAATAGGAAAATGGAAATATGTTGGTCACTTAGAATAACAAAAAATCAAGTTTCTTGATAATGATAACAATAAAAGTGGTTAAAAATCATTTTCATAGAAATAATAGCCACTGTGGAGATAATGTTTTACTTTTATGATAATACAAGTAACCATAAATTCCTCATAAATGATCATAAAAAGGTTAAATTTTTATTTTCACGATTCTTTTATAGTGTTGACTAATCATTTTATCATCATAATTGAGAACAGATGAAAATATACTTACTCAAATTATTTCCATTCCATAATCACAAAATCATACATTGGTTTTAATTTGATTATTTCTTACTCTTCTATCTCATATCTTACTCCAATTAATGAATATTTCAGATGAATTTCTCATTCTTGAGGTAATGAAATCAAATTCTAATGGCCCATAATATCTATAAAGTGTAGAATGTTATTCCTCACATCTCGAGACATTAATAAAAACAAAATTGTTTGTACATGTTATGATAATATCCAATATGAAGAAATACTACATTAATCTAAATATCCTAAAAAATAAAACTCAATGATATACATCAAAAATTCAATAAATAATTAACATTAAATATATTAAAAATATTCTTAACCAAATTATAACCCCCCCAAAAAAACTATGTGATTAGATATTATTCCGAGATCAATTTACCATTTTTATCTAGACATCATTAATCACTCATAAATTTATATACCAAAAATGTACATATCCTAATCATATAATATCCAAAATATTATAGTCTTTTAGATAAATAACATGGATCATATATGATTCTAAATGATAACCAAACATTAATTATTCAAATAAAATCTAATATATACCAAAAAAATTCCATTTACCTTAATCATATAATGTTCCCAGTACAATGAAATTTTTATTAAAAATCATTTATCACTTATTAACCAAATCTATTTTAAATACTATTGATATTTATAAGATAAAAAATGTGTTTCCAAAATGTAAAAACACTTTTCCAAATTTACCCACCACTTTTTAAATGTTAAAAATCGTATTAATAATAATGATGATCAATTCCTTTTAACATAGGTTCATAAAATAAAAAATCATTCTTCCTATAATAACATTTTCAGTAAAACATAAGTCAATATTAAGGGTTATATATACCTCCAACATCTATTAAAACTCAATGAATGTATCCAAGGAACTCCCACCATATAAATCATCAAAATAGAATCAATACCATTAAACTTCTTATCAAGCTTAAATTTATCAATCCTTAAATAAGAAAGCATGATATCATAACACTTGAAAACTTATATTTAGACACATCAATCATTAAATGTTATTTATGATCCATTGCAAAAAAGTTTTTATTCTTATTACTTAATACTTATTTCTTAGAATCAAAATTAATAATAATATCTTATTATTCACCAATATCAAAATATATGCTAAAATATAATTCATATATTTTATATGTAATTCAAAATTTCCTCATCTTCATCTATAATGTAGTTAGAGATTTTTAAACCGTTATATCTATGGTCCTATTGATCCATTATTGATACTTCCCCTTAGGATATATATTTTCATAATTACCATAATCCGTAAATTTAATACACCTCCATGTTCCTTGAAGAATTTCCCTTGGTACTTCATCCAACATTCATGAAAACTAGGAAATTAAATCATTTTTTAGACATTGTATTTTCCAAATAACATTCCCTTAAATTATATTTTATATAATTTTGTGTGTTAGGAAACTAACCCATGTTCATGTTGTTAATAAAATACTAATATATTTTTTTAGGTATGGCCATAAGATTTTTAATTATATCTCTTATCTCATTTTTTTTCTTATATAAATAACCACCACATTGTCCTTCACACCCATTATTTACATGGTTCCATATAGTTCCATCCATTCAATTAAAAAAAATGGTCAGTGCAAGTACATAAAATAAATCTATAATAATCCATATTATATTTTGGATAAACAATATGATATCCTTTTCCATCATATTAGTTTCTAATTATTTCCCCTCAAATAGTATCCTAACTAATAATTTTTTCTAATCCTTTTATATAATAAAAACTATTTATCCATGTAAAATATTCAAACCATAATTACATTATTTAACATAGGGGTTGACTTCTACACTTTCTTATGATCATTTGGTTTAGAGCATTAGATAATTTTTACAAACCATTACATTACATAAGAAAGATAGACACATAATGTCTATATTTTCTATAAAAAATATTATTAAGTTAACACTCATGTTTCATTCATTAACCACGTCATTCTTTCAAGGATAATATACTTTATTCAATGATATAATTCATAATAGTTCCTAATAATCACTATCCTCTATTAAAAAAATTTTAAAATTCATGATGAAAAATGATCATTAAGGGATAAAAAAAGTAATTACATTATTCCAGTGAAAAATATAAATACCTTCTCTTTATTAAAAGTAATAAATTGAGATCACGAAAAATACATTTATATAATAAAAATATTTTTTTCAAAAAAAAAACATTTTAAAAAATTATCAATATAGAAAAGTCATGAAGTAATTAAATGGTATATGCGACTTCACAGAAAAAAACATTTCACCCTTAAAAGTTCATAAACTTTTCTTTCCTCATGAAGTCAAAAGGTTTCAACAAAAACCATTATCACTCATAGATTATGTGTCTTTGGGAATATTATTCATAAAATATGTTCACTACTATTTAACATAATCCAAAATAATAGAAGACAATTCAATTCCATGGGATGAACCTACCAAGTTATCCCCCTTATTTTTCACCTTTAAAGACTATTCATTCAACAATAAATTATATATCTATATTGGCCTCAATCATCGCTATGAGAAATATAATGATCCCCATGAAAATATATAATACTCACATACTTTATCATGAATCAAATTACTATTTTATTTTTTCACCATAAAACCATTGAAAAACTCACTTGAACCCATAAGAAAATAACATTCCCTTATTTGCATAAAAATACAAATAAATAACCCTTTTTTGAAAACTCTTTTTATCAAAAAAACACAAAAAATTAGAGAATTTAATTTCAAATGTAAAACCAATAAATCATTATGATTATTCTTCTTAAAGAATAAATTAAATGATAAATTGAAATTAATATCACGACTTGTACGTTTAAAAAATCAATCATTTCACACTTTTGTAAATAAAGAAAAAAAATACCATTATGGGGAATGTTTAAAATATTCCTTAATGGAACATTTTAAATAATGTAAAAAGTATTTGAAAAAAGAATTTAACATCCATTAATTTGTAAATATGAACATTCTTGAATCTTTTCAATGAACATGGATATAGATGGAAAATAGTTTAAAACATTTAAAAAGGTGTTTGAAAGAAAAATATCTTATTATATTATTAACATTTAAATAAAAAGAAAATTGAAGTTGGAAAATGGAAAAATATTTTTAAATAAATATAATTTTAGAAAATTAATGATAAAATGAATCGATATTGAAGTATATTAAAAAAAATGCGGTGAATATGGCTAGATTCTCAATGAAAAGAAAATTGAGATGAGAAATCCACTTACATTAAATATCACATAGTATTATAGGTTATGTAGATCCTGATTTAAAAAATAATATTATTAATTTACTTGATTATGAAACTTTTTCATTTTTATTCTATTATCAATATTCTTTTTATTTAATTTAATCCTAAATTTTACTTAGTAACAAAACCATTCATCTATAATTATACGTTTTGGGGACGTTCAGCTTATAACTTAAAAATAAAATCATTATATTAAACTTTTTCAAAGGGGATATAGAAAAATTAGTGCAATTATATTAAATTTTTTATAATTAATATATTTATATATTATATACAATTTTATAAAAAATATTTATGGTAGTCCTAAAAAATTAAGTATGTCGGTTCATAGAGATAGTTGCCTTCATGTACTAATGAATGGCATTTTCATTTTTCTAATCAGTGAAAAATAAATAAAGTTGAAAATATTTTAATTCCATAGTTTCATAAATATGATATGAATTTCATATTTATTCATTAAATCCATCCTCATGACCATTATTTTAATTTGGAGATGAAAAAAGAATCACATCACTTCAATGAGGTTACATTCTGCACATACACATGGGCATCATTATAATTTTCCAATAGATGGTAGGTTAAGAAGAATAATAATATATAATTTTTAAGAATCAAATTTATCACATAAATATCATATATATTAATTTTTTATCATTTTTTCTAACAATATGATTCATTTATGAAAAATGAAACACATTTCTTCATGTTGATGGTAGTCCGTATGTATGCACGAGCGATGATTTTGTTTCATTTTATGGAAAAAATTATGTATAATGGTCGCGACATAATAATTAAAGAATTTAAGTATATATAAGATAATGATTTTATTACTTAATTATGGTTAAATACTATTTTTTTTATATGTTTTAAAAGAAGTACTTTTGAAAATACTTAGTTAATAGTTATACCTCTTCGTTGGAGAACCTCTTCGACATTAAAAATTTATCCTTATAGGATTGCACTTTTAGTTAGAACAAGAAATCTAGAAAGTAGGGAGTGTTTTTTGGGAGATATTTTACCAAGTATTTTATGATCTAAATTGATCAAAAGTTATGAGGAATATAGTAGAGAATATTCCATTTTATAAGTGATGGGAGTGGGATACTTATAGTTTTTCAAAACTATTAAATATTAAAAATGCATTAATTAGGGTCTAGTGGACCAAAAACAGAAAAATTTATAATAAAATGTGATTTGGGAACAAATATGTCTACCATTATTATATAAGATGGAATTTTTTGGTCTTCTAATAATGTATTAACCTTAATTGACCTGATTTAACATTTACCATAGTGACATTTTTTGACCTTGGTAACTATTCATAATGAAAAAAATAAAATTGAATTCATTTATAAATATGAAATAAATAAATAAAAATAGGGAATCCATTTTTGAATATTCAATTAGTATAATTGGAGGAAATAAATTTTAATAAAATTGTATAAATCCATATGGAAAACAATTTTTAGAAAAAATTATTTTATGTTTAAAATGAATTTATTTCAAACTAAAATAAAATGTTGATTACTATAAAATTATTTATATTATGTTTAATAAAATTTAAATAACGTGATATTTGAATAAATTCCAAAACATAATGTGGATTTTAAATTACATTATTTAATTAATATAAATGGTAATTTTTTAAAATTTTTATTTTTTCAATATTTACTCAAAAACCAATATGTTTTAGAGAAATTCGCAAAAGATAATTATATGACTGTTATAAAATTCTATTTTAAAAACTATTTTCATTTTTAAAATTAAATTTTCTAATGGTAGTATAAATTAATTGAAATATCATCTCACAGAATGTAGTAGAAACCATTTTTGAAGAAAATGTATATTTAGGCCTAAAATGACTTCATTCTAATTCCTTTACAAATAATAATAATAATAATAATGTTAATTAGTTATGTTGGATATATAATATAATTATTTTATTCCAATCATTTATCAATAGAGATTAATTTAAACTATTATGATGAAAATATAATGCACACATAAAAATAATTTAATGAAAATTATCTCTTTTACCTTTATAATATTTTATCTTCATTTATAAAATATTGATAATAAAATTTTGATTGAATATTAATGTGTTAAGAAATATTTTGTAAATATATTTCATAATATAGTTACTCCAATTCATGCACTCCAAACCAAAAACAAAGTTATAAATGTCACATTTAAAAAAAATAGTAAATTTTAGTTTATTTAAGCTTAATGATATATATACCACATGCTATAAAATATATTATTTAAGGAAAAATAATTTTAAAAATATGGGCTGTCACACATGATGAATAAATCTTGGTACTGGTGATATATCTATTTTATCGGTAACTAAAAATCTATTGGATAACTAATGTGAAAATGGAATCATAAGATATTCAAAGTGACCAAAAATCCTTCTAAAGGTAGTATTTAGTTTTTCCGACTCCATAATTTTATGTTGGTGGTTCCAAACCAAATATTAATCAATAAGATCCACATTTACCCTTTTAACTAAAAGATAAAATCATTAAATTTGGTCAACATATAATTTTTCTTGATCATCACCCAATTGATCTTATGGTAATTGACGCATAAATGAAGGTCCCATTGACCTTCTAGGTAAGGAGAACTTGGGATTCCAATAATGATACAGTCAAACAGATGTATACCATGTATTTTAAATAATATTACTAATTTTTAGCTCATTTAATTACACTAGTTTGAAATAGTAAGAAGGTTTAGATAATCACTATGCCCTTAGTACTAAATTATCAATGGACTCTACTTCCCTAAACTATAAAAAAGGGTATGTACCAATAATTTTTTGATGAAATAGAGGATGTTTTTTCATCAACTAGAGGCGGTTTAAAAAACGTCCTAATAGTTTAGCAGTGATTATTAAAACCACTATGTATTACAGAGTTTCTTGTCATCTATCAAGGGTTTTTTATAATTGAGAAGTAGCTACTTTTTTATTTTGAGGCAATTTTTTTATTTTACAAAGTATTCTAGGAAAATATAAATAAAATAGAATAATGAATCACAGAACATATTAGCGGTGATAAAGAGTAACCACCACAATTTTTTTATATTTAATGTATTTTATGACGGTTACATAAAACCACCGCTATATCAGATTTAATTTAAAAAAAATTTATAAAAAACTATAAATATAAATGAACTAACCTAGGAAACTAAGACATAAATATATGAAAAACCATTCATACATATACCATACATCCACAGTCATAAGAAAATATCCAGTCATCATAACCTTAATCTATTTCACCACATAAATTTATCAATGTAAATATATAATATTTCTATCAACAACTAATGACCAATATACAAAAATGTCATGACCTCCAATACATCTGTCTACCTCTAACTCATGTCATCAATTGAAACTGACCAAATCATCTTACCAACCGTAACAAAAAAGTAAACAAAAATTAAAATAACTCATAATAAATTAGAATTACAGTAGAACAATTTATAATTTAAACATACGATAAATATTAAAACCATAAAAACTAAATTATAAATAATTTCATGGATCATAATAGCCAAACTTATTCTTACATCCTACATCTATCACCTACAATGAAAACCAAAACATTTAAGAAAATAAATGCGAAAGAAAAAAGACACAAAATATATTCATAATTCTATCCACAAAATTTGTTATTTTTTTAATTAAAAAGAAAACATAAATCAAATAACATGTATTAAAAAACACCTTAAAAACATAAAAATATCTATTTAAGAAAATATTCAATAGTTGAAACTAATAATAGAGGTGTATATATTCTAATTTACTTTTAAAGTGACTTACAGTATGCTTGAAATTTACTTAATAATTTTTTTAATGACTTTGATATCAGATCATTTTATATATTTCAAAAACAACTCATTTGTGGTTGTCCCATGATTTCACATTAATATGAGATTATTTTCTATGGTTTTGACTATTCCACACACGTTCTAGTGTTTTAAAACACTAAGAACATGTTCACGACCATAACAGGAAAAAATATTTTTGAATGACGTGACGTTATTTCTTACATATCGAAATTAAATTTATGGTTATTTTCCCCTAATTTCAAGGAAATCTGATATCTTTTCCCTAGTATGGGCCACCTGACACTTGTTTTTAAAGGCTTTTGTATCTTTTAGAAGTGTATACCAAGTAATTCCGACCACATTACACATCATATTGATGTTGTTTCTACTTTTAAAAATCCAAGCCAACTCATAAGTGGTTTTCTTATGATTTTGCAAAAATATAATGTTGTTTCCTAGGGTTTTGAACCTTGTACATATGTTTTAGTGTTTTAAGACACTAAAACCCCATTTTCATCCATAACGGGAAAATCATAATTTGGAATGAAGATATGTTAGTTCATATATTCCAAAATTAAATATATGGTCATTTACCCATGATTTCAAGGCAATCTGGCTTCATTTTCCTTGTTTTAACCCCCCCACCCCCAATTTTTAAAAGATTTTATATCATTTAAAAGTTTATACTGTGCATTTATGACCACGATGCATGTCATATTTATGTATTTTCTTCACATACATGTCTGAAAAAAAACTAAACTGTGGTTTTCCCTTACCTGCACATCAATTTGAGGAAATTTTCTATGGTTTAGACCATTCCACGTATGTTTTAGTGTTCTAAAACAAAAAAACTATGTTTACAAACATAACAAGAAAATATTAATTTGGAATGACATTCTATTGGTTCATAAATTTAGAAATAAAATATATGCTTGTTTTCCCATGGTTTTTGGGAAATACATCATTTTTTCTGGATTTTGACCCCCCTACACTTGTGTTTAACATCTTTTGTACCTTTCAGAAGTGTATAATGAGTAATTTCAACCACATAAGACATCATATTGATAGGTTTTATATGCCTAAATAATAATAACAACTCAAAAATGGCCTTTCGATGATTTCTCATCAATATTAGGTCATTTTAAATAGTTTTTACCATTCCATACACATTTTAGTGTTGTAAAAAACTAATATTTTTTACAACCATATGGGGAAAATCGTAATTTTAAATGATATTCCTTTAGCTCGTACATTTCAAAATTAAATATACAATCATTATCCCTTAATTACAGGGAAATCATATGTTGTGTTTTTTATTTTGACCCTTGAATCTTGTTTTTAAATTCTTTTGTACATTTCAAAAGTGAATACTTAGTAATTTTGATAACAACACATATTGGATTGATGTGTTTCCTACACGTACACGTAAAAGACTCAATGGTTTTTGCACCATGATTTCACATCAATTTTAGGTCGTTTTCTATGCTCTTGACCATTGCTTTCATGTTTTAGTGTTTTAAAACACTAAAAACATGTTTATACCCATAACATGAAAAATATAGTGTAGAATGATGTTTCATCGGTTCATAAATTTCCAAATTAAATCTATGGTTGTTTTCCATTTATTTCTGGGAAATCTGATATCCTTTTTCTTGGTTTTGACCCCCCAACACATGTTTCTAAAATATTTATATCTTTTAAAATTTTTAATTGATCCATTCATAGCACGCCACATGTTCAATTGCCATGTTTTTTTGAGTCATTCAAAGAACAACAAATATTTAATAGACATTTTTTTTCCTGTACATATTTCATATAATTCAATGGTGTGTTTTCCTTTATTTCACATCAATATGAGATCTTTTTTGATTATTTTTATTGTTAAATGTATATTTTAGAGTCATAAAACACTAAAAATTTATTTAAAGGCATAATAAGAAAATTTTAACTCGGATTTATGTGGTGTTGATTCTTAAAATTATAAAATCAATATGTGGTTGTTTTCCTATGATAAATTTTGTAATCATTGTATAGTTTTTTAAAATTATAATTGTATAATTAATATATTATTAATAAAATAAATGATGTAGAAATATTTATAATATCATTTTAATTACTTACTAAAATGTAGATTGGTTATCTTATATGTTTTGGTACTTGAATTTTATTTAAGAAAAATAATTTTACTTTCTAAACCTCCATGTATTTCTTGTTCAATAATCATTTAGGATCATTTTTTTATATTTGAGAAAAAAAATTTATATGTGTTGGTTTTTGGGTACTGAGAATTTTGGTTTTATTAAATTGGTGACATTTTTTCAACAAAAACAACAAAAAATAATATTTGAGAAGTTAATATAACACTTTTTAAATTATTTAGCAGTGATTACCAAGAACCATCACTGAATAGATAAAATATGTTTTTTTAGTAAAGGTTGTCAGAAATTATATCTAACAAGATTATGGATATTGTATGAGTTCTTTTCAAATGTGTGAAAGATCTATGGAATTTATAATTTACCACAGAAAAATGAGATATAAAATTAGAAATTTCATTAGGGATTGTGCTGTTCATCTGATGAAATATAGAAACTAAACCTTTTTCCATTATTGACCACCACTAATCCAATGTTTTCCGATAACAATCTTGTATTTGAACTATTTCATTCAATCTTAGAATTTATCTCTGTGATTCACAATTAATGACAATGCTTAAACCCCCATTGAATGTAGTAGTAATGGATGATGCCACCCTACCAAAGACAAATGATGGAGTAGGCCATGAACCTATCCATTATACATTTCCATGAATCTAATTTCCAAAATCTATTCCAACAACATTTTTCAAGGAAATTGATACTGATTCTGAAGGTTTTGTGTCCAAAAATTCTTGAATTTTAAATGGTTTATACAAAAATATTAACAATGTGTTTTTAAAATATCTATACTTTATAATATTATCTAACTAATAATTTTTTCAATTCAATTTATTATTATTTAAAATAAAAAAAATATAATATTGAAAATTATATTATAACGATAAATAGTCCTTAAACCACATTAATTGGGGTCAGCTAGATGTATCAAACAATTCCAAATTGGAATCATTTGACCCACGTAGATGGACCCATTTAATTGGGAATAAGCCTTGCTAGTTTTTATAATATATTTTCCATTATTATGTTTTTATGGTAAGGAAATAATATGAAATATTAATGAAATGTACTTACTCCGACATATTTGGTAGGGTCATTTACAAAACATCCCTCGGGATTCTTATACACTTTAAACCACATATATTTTCAACCAACAGAGTGACCTAATTCATTATCCATTGTAAAAATATGTAAAAAAGTTTAAAAGAACCTTGAGTTATAATAAAATGATATAAAATTTTCTAGAAAAACTTTGAATACCTACAATGTGATAAATGACTTAATTATCACAATTAACAATTTTTTTTAGATAATTCCAACAAAATAGCAACATTAATAAAAAATATATAATTTTATTATGTTTATTTTATTAAGATAATATAAAATATAAAATTATCATATGAGATAAATATCTTTTAATATCGATTAAAAGATTCCATTGCTCATGAGAAATGACTTCAGGCACATTCTCATACATTTTTCATAAGATCAGAGAATTGTCATTAAACTCCTGAAATAATATCCAATTAAACTCACTATTTCATGCCAAAAATTATAAAAGTTTGTTAGCATAGAATGGAGTCAGGGACATCAAAATGAAAAAATTATAGAAATAAAAAACATAACACTTTATGAGTATATTAAATTTTTTTACTCATGTAGTTTAAATTAGTTTTCAAATAATATTAAATTAATATTACCTTTACATGAATAACAAAGACCTTGTTTTTTCAAGATGTAGGAATATGCATCCAATCATTATAATTATTGGGAAATATCATCATCTCGAAAGAAATATGACAAAAAATCTACCCATAGATTCTGGAAGAGTCACCATGTAACACCCCAAGCTTCTACGGTACGCTTCTCTTTGAATAATGTGATAGCGTGTGTTGTACGCAACACCGAGTTCTAACACACCATAACCAATCAAACTAGCCGTTATGAATAGTAATACCTACTTTTTGAAATTATATATATTTTATATTTTAAAATGGACTTCATTTCTGGATTCGTAATATCGAATTTAGCCTAATGTGAAATTTTGGTACTTTTCAGATAACTTTCATATTTTGATGAATAGTGAAAATTACTAAATTTTAATTAAAAACAACTTTTTTAATCAAAATGATTAATAGTGATAAATTATGAATTTTAGTGGTTTTAAAGTATATTTATAATATATTTTTACCATTTAATATAATGTTGGTCATTGGACATTATTTTACAATTAAACCGAACATAAACAAGTGTCAATCTTTTGATAGTTATTATCTCTTAAAAACACGCTTTTTGTTTTGACAGCGGGAATTAATTTTAAATTAATTTCTGCCACTTCTGTGTTTTGAATTTAGAAAAATGGATTAGATATTTGGAATCAGGATGTCCAAAGTGTGTAAATAGGTAACTTTTATTTTTATACATTTTGAATAATTACTGCGGTAAATATTTTATTTACTATGGTTAAGGGTAAATCCGGTAAATAAGGGTTAAACAAATAATATTACAATAATACTAAATTACCCTAAAACTTGTCCTAGACATATTGGTTGATACATGTTCGATCATAGGCATCTTTGGGTCTATTTTGGGACCCCATGGTGCCACTTGTAGGTGATAGGGACACTTTTTTTAATTAAGTTAAAATGAATACAAAAATGACACAAGCATATATCTTTTAGAAAAACAATTTTTACATAGGGTTATATATGATGGATTTTAGATTATAAATATTCATTAGAAATATAATAAGATTTCCTACATAATGATATTTTATTTATAATTTTTAGACATTAAATAATTTAATTTATTTATGACACAATGATGATGACTTAATTACTTTAATAGTGAAAAATTAAAATAATTGATATTATAAATACCCAAATAAATATAATATGAAACTTTTAATGAATTAAAATAATTTTCTAGGATAATATGATATATTAGGATTTATTTAATTGACTTTTTTCGATGTAATCAATCTGTTATGAGTTTCACAAAAATAAACTATTGAATAGAGTCAAAATTGACATAAAAGAGTTCTTAAAACAAATATTATATTATTAATTGATATTAAATTCCTAAAAATATAAGGTTCGGCCAAGAGACTTATATCATGATAGGTTCATCATTAATGGACCACTTGGGGGTCTCCTGGATGTATATAGTAAGTTTATTAACCATATTATATAAAAATACAAATAGACATTGTAAAAGTGAAACTAATTAATTTAGAGTTAATACTTAAAGATAAGGTTAATATAAGAACCCAAACCTGTCTAAATTCTATTGGTTGAGTTGTTTTCAACCTATACCCACCTTAAAATTTAAATAATCAACTTTTTATCCATTAGAAACCGAATATGAATTTATTATAAATTAATATTTCTAGCTTTTCCAAAGGTGCCCCTCACCCCTCTTATAAAAGGGAACTGCTCCTTCCCATTTCTTCACACCTTCAAAGCCTTTTGGTTCGGCCAAAATCTGCCCAAATACTCTCCCAACTTCCCTCACTAAAACTTAGAGGCATTAGTTTGATCATAAATCCAACCTAAGGATCCCTTTTGATCAAATAAAAAGGAAGAACCTGAAGAAGAGGTAATGTTTTCACCACCCCTTTTCAAGTTCCTTTCTTCTTCCACTTCTTCTTTCTTTGTTATTACCATTCTAAAATAATAACTCCAATATCTTATATATACTGTGATGTTATTATAAATATTGTACAACCATATTCAGTATTCTATCCACACTTTGAATAACATGTCACCATACGCGCGTATGTACGGCTTACCGTCTCCACGTCGTGGTGTAATTGTTATTCAATATATTATTATTTGGATGGTTATAATAATGTTGTGTAACTCAAGTAAATAATAAATATAACATGTTAATGATTATGTATATATGATATACCATCCATTTATATGTTATTTTAATATCAAAAGAATGATATTGTCGCTCGTGCGTACGTACGGACTACCGTCTCCACGAACGCGATGAGATTCATTCTCCATCGTATCCATTAAAGTATAATTATCATTTTATTATTTAAAAATGATTTTTAAGGACTTGATAACATTATGGATATGAATAAGATACAACCTATCCGTAACAAACACGGCTTATGTAAGAAAACATATAAAATAAAATGAGTAAGTTAACACCCGAAACGACGATAATTAAAAGATATTATTAACAAATCAATGTTAAATGATCATATATGATATCATATTAATATATATGATTCTTGTATAATTTAATAACAATTATTTCACCATTATACACGAGGTTAAGCTAACCCAACCAAGGAAATGTACAAGGTAAGGGTTATTTCACAATCTCTTCATTATCCGAGGTTGTTTATATGTAATAATCTACTGGGATCTCTTTATCATCCACATCCATGTTTTCTTAAAAATGTATTTCAAAACATTTTTATTATTTAAAAGAATATGGGTTAAAGTCATTTATACCATTTTTTGACTTTTTATAAGAGGAATCTTTCTGTCGTTTTCAAAACAAGGTCCTTTTATCCTTTTCGACAGAATTAAGGTAAGAATGTTTTTCTAAACTTATACGGCGGGAGTGGTTATTTTCCGCCATTATAAAATCCTCAAAGCTTTCCTTACAAGCTTATAAGAATATTTTTAAAGAAAATGTTTTATTTTATATGGCTCTTAAATGATTTCAAAAATAGAAGGAGATATTTCTCTAAAAAGAGTTTTGATTTCATCTATGTCAACATCCTTTGATGGATTTTACGCTTATTTGAAGTTGATTTATTATGATACAAAAATTCTATATTGTATTGAAGGTTTTGTGATATGTTTGACTGTGGATCTGCTATTTTTATACCATTCATAGTTTATGGTGAAATTATTGACATTTCTTATGCTAGTTTTAATAGGAATGTTTATGTTATGTTTAAACCTTTTCATATGGGAATGCATTGGACTTAATATGTGACGGGTGGAGCCCGCTATAGCTCCTCGATGCATCGGTAGGTCTCATGAGACAAACTAGTGTCTTGGCACGAGGCCTTGGAAAAATCTTATTTGTAGTCTTGGCACGAGGCCTTGGCTATGTGGTTATGATAGTCTGGCATTATGCATTCCAACATTGGGAAAGTGGTTATTGATTTTGCATGTGATTATTCGATTAGTATAATATCCATGTGAATAAGTAAATGGCATTATTTCATTTTATTTATGCCATACCATGTTTAAAGTTCAAGTTTGAAAGGCTTTTGTTTTAGTTATACATTTCCTTAAATGTTTATTCTTATTTATGAAAGTTCCCGCTATATTGTTATCCTTACTGGGCATTTGAGCTCACCCCTTTTCTATGTTTTATTTTTCCCAGGAAGTGAAGAAGTAAATTATGAATGACCTGCAGGGATATTATGTGGGGATATGAGTGTGGATTATGGAGACAATATGTTGTTGTAGTAGTTTTTCATTTTATGATGTAATGTAAGACTTATGAATATATCTAGTGTTTCCAAGGCTACTAAACCAATCGGTCTTCCGAGATTTGATCTTTCTTGTGATCATGCCAATGTTATGTAATACTGCACCGACTCTGGGTAACTAGGGTCGGGGCGTTACAGTTGGTATCAGAGGAAGTTTAGTACAAACCTTGGAAGCTAGATTTAGATAAACTCTGATTAGAGCACGTAGACCTAAGATGAACTTTGAGGATTAGTATAGAAGAACTTCCTAGAATTTTGATATTGTAGAGATTTTGTGAGTTTTCTGAGCAATACATCCCTGTCTGGATACGAGCAGGTAGAGGCAGCTCTGGCACAGATGTACCTAGGGGTAAAACCCTAAAACACCGCTTTGAGCTAGACTCGAACGGGAACTGGTGCACGACAACGGGCCTTGCTGCACTCTTGGTTACGACACTCCCGGGGGATATGCTTATGATAAATCTCATTTTCATTAGAAATAATTATGAAGTTTTTATGAGTATATACGTTCTCAATGAAAATATTTTTATGATTATGGATTATATCCATAAATAGTTCAATTTATGTTAAGTGTTTTATAAGTATGGGATTATGTATTTTGATTCATAAACTGATCTAGTTTATTCCATTGTTTAGAAATGGTGCCTAGTGGAAGAAATGGAAACCGTATCAATGCACGCACTCCATGTAGGGATTTCCCTCCTGCTCATGATAATTATAGTGGAGCTAGTGATGCAACTGGTGCCGATCCGCTAATCACCATACTAGGACAACTTACTCAGGTTATGAATAATAACCTTACCCGTATGGAGCACCCTGATCCACAGCATAGAGGATCATTGTTAGATCGATTCATGAGGCAACAACCACCAATGTTCAATGGGAGTACAAATCCCTTAGTAGCTGAGCAATGGATAAATTCCCTAGAGAAAATATTTCAGGCTTTGGGGAGCAATGAAAGGGAAAAAGTTATCATGGAAATTTACCATCTGACTGGAGATGCTGATCAATGGTGGTCATTGATTCAAAACACGAATGGAGATGATGAATTATCAAATATGGAATGGAGGGAGTTCAAAGAT
Organism: Viscum album; assembly: GCA_963277665.1. Classification (NCBI taxonomy): domain Eukaryota; kingdom Viridiplantae; phylum Streptophyta; class Magnoliopsida; order Santalales; family Viscaceae; genus Viscum; species Viscum album. Next base: position 2,001,294,813 of record OY728151.1, read on the forward strand.
CTGTTTTTAGAAAAATACTTTCCTCGCGACCATCGAGCAGATATGGAAAGGCAATTTCTGAGTTTGAGACAGAAGGAGGATGCGAATGTCACAAAGTATGATGCTAACTTTACAAGGTTATCAAGGTATGCTGGAGATTATATACGTAATCCAAGAAGTAATATTGATCGTTTCTTTGATGGGTTAAAACCATTTTTCCATCGAGCATTAGTCTCACAATCCTTTTCGTCGTACGAAGACATTGTCTCATGTGCTATCAAGACCGAAAAGGAATTCTCTAAGTCTTATGACATTAAAGAAAAGCAAGAGAAGAAGAGACCTACTGATCAATCTGGGAATGGAAATAAGGGGAAGAAAGGAAAGTTTGAATATCCATCTTGTGGTAAATGCGGGAAGAAACATCATGGTACTTGCTTGAAGGGAATGGGAGTCTGTTACAAGTGTGGTGAAAAAGGCCACCAAGCTCGTGATTGCAAGGGGAAGAAAGAAGCTACCAACGTTCAGTGCTACAATTGTAGGGAGATAGGGAATTATGCAAATGAATGTCTTAAGAGTTATGAGAACATACCTCAGAAAAGGCCAAGGGATCAAGGCCATGCATATGCTATCACTACTGATGAGGTAGAAGCTTCGAAAGACGTGGTGGCAGGTAATTTAATGGTTTCCTCAAGTTTAGCAAATGCATTATTTGATTTGGATCATCGCATTGTTTCATATCTTCCCAGTTTTCTAAGAAAATTAGGTATTTCCAATTTGATTTAACAAGGGAGTTGTCAGTTAAAACTCCTAAGGGAAGTATCATTGCAACAAAGTTTTGTGAATCAGTCCCCATTAGAGCACATAAATGTTTGTTATCTGCTGATCTCATCATCATATCTATGATTGAATTTGACATAATCCTCAGTATGGAGTGGCTTTCAGACTATGATGCGAAGATTTATTGCAAGAAGAAAGAGGTTATGATTCTTGATGATAATGATAAGGAACACCTTATCTTTAGAGCAGAATCGTCACCACCTAATTCTTATTTAGATCCACCCTCAATAGCTCAACTAAATTAAATTATTGGGGAGGAAGAGAATGAAATAACTGTGGGTGAGGAAAGGAATGTTCAAATAGAGGATGTACCTATTGTGAATGAATTTGTAGATGTATTTCTGGAAGATTTACCTGGACATCCTCCAGACCGAGAAGTTGAGTTTTCCATTGATTTGATTCCTGGATCAAGGCCTATATCGAAGACCCCTTATATAATGGCCACTGTAGAATTAGTTTAGCTAAAGAAACAACTAGAGGAATTGAGTAACAAGGGATTTATTCTCCCTAGTGTTTCTCCATGGGGAGCCCCTGTTCTTTTTGTTAAAAAGAAAGGCGGATCTATGAGGTTATGTATCGACTACAGGGAGATAAATGCTATAACAATAAAGAACAAGTATCCCCTACCACGCATTGATGATTTATTTGACCAACTACATGGAGCTCAATACTTTTCAAATATTGACCTTCAATCTGGATACCATCAGTTGTGTGTAAAGAAGGAATACATTCCGAAGACAGCATTTCGAACCAGGTACGTGCATTACGAGTTTACTATAATGCCTTTTCGATTGACTAATGCACCCGCTGTATTCATGGATCTGATGAATAGTGTTTTCAAGGATTATCTCGATGAATTTGTGGTGGTATTTATTGATGATATCTTAGTATACTCTAAAAGCTATGAAGATCATGAAAATCACTTGCGCGTTATCTTGAAGTCTCTAAGAAGAAATGAATTATATGGGAAGTTTAGAAAGTGTGAATTCTGGCTTCATGAGATTTCTTTTCTTGGCCATATTGTCACTAAATATGGAATCTCTGTTGATCCTTCTAAGACCAAGGCAATCCAAGAATGGCCAGCACCTATGAGTATAACTGAGGTACGTAGTTTTATTGGTTTGGCAGGTTATTATCGACGTTTCTTCCAGAATTTTGCCCGATTGGCTAACCCATTAATGAAGCTCACACGTAAATGGGTTAAATTTGTTTGGACAAAAGAGTGTGAAGAATGTTTCGAAGAACTGAAGAGAAGATTAGTCAATGCTCCTATATTGACTCTACCATCGGGGAATGATGGGTTCGTTATTTATAGTGATGCATCAAAGAAAGGACTTGGTTGTGTCCTTATGCAGAATGATAGAGTTATTGCCTATGCATCACGATAGTTGAATATTCATGAACAAAACTATCCTACTCAGGATATTGAGTTAGCAGCTGTGATCTTTTCTTTGAAGATATGGAGGCACTACCTCTATGGTGAAAATGTGAGATTTATACTGATCATAAGAGTTTGAAGTAGATTTTCTCACAAAAAGAACTCAACATGAGGCAAAGGAGATGGATTGAATTACTCAAGGATTATGATTGCACGATACACTACCACCCGGGGAAAGCAAACAAGGTGGCAGATGCGTTGAGCAGAAAAGACCATGGAGTTTTGAACATGATGAGAATTTAAAGGGATCCAATTTTCATGGATCTAGTAAAGATAGACATGGGTATAACCAGGGAAGGTGAAAAATCAATGCTTTTTAAAATGATTGCCAAACCATCTTTACTAGGAAGGATTAAGAGTTCTCAGACCGATGATGAAGAATTCCAAAAGAAGATTAAAGCTGTGAATGATGGGAGATTGAGAGACTTTGTGTATGAAGATGTAATTTTGAAATTCGGGAAGAGACTTTGTGTTCCGGAAATACCTGATCTAAAAAGGGAATTGCTGGATGATGCTCATAGTTCCAATTTCTCTATACACCCTGGGAGCACCAAAATGTATAGAGATTTGAAGGAACATTTTTGGTGGGACAATATGAAGAGGGAGATTCCTGATTTTGTGTCAATATGTATGGTTTGTCAGCAAGTTAAAGCTGGAAGGCAGCAACCTGGAGGAGTCATGCAACCTCTTCCCATACCGGAGTGGATATGGGACAATATTAAGATGGACTTTGTCATGGGGCTACCAAAGACTCCTAGAAGGAACAATGCAATATGGGTTACTGTTGATCATCTTACCAAATCATCACAGTTTCTTTCTATAAGAGAAGATCTACCCCTGGAACGTCTAGCAAGACTATATATTAATGAAGTTGTGAGACTTCATGGATTACCCCTATCGATTGTCTCTAATCGTGATCCCCATTTTACTTCAAGATTTTGGAAAAGTCTTCAGAAATCACTGGATACTGAACTTCATTTGAGAACTGCTTACCACCCTCAGACAGATGGACAATCAGAACGGACTATTCAAACCTTAGAAGACATGTTGAGATCTTGCTCACTTGACTTTCAGGGTATGTGGGATCAATATTTACCTCTGGTAGAATTTTCCTATAACAATAGCTTCCATTCGAGTATTCAGATGGCACCATATGAAGCGTTATACAGGAAGAGATGTCATACACCAATCTGTTGGGATGACTTTGGTGAAAGAAAACTTGTAGGCCCAGAACTGGTGGAGGAAATGATGGAAAAGGTGAAGTTAATTCAAAATCACATAAAAGCAGCTCAAAGTAGGAAGAAGAGCTATGCCGATAATCGAAGGAAGGATTTTGAATTTCAAGTCGGTGATCAAGTTTTCCTGAAGGTATCTCTATGGAAGGGAGTCATACGTTTTTGTAAGAAAGGTAAATTGAGTCCCTGGTACATCAGACCTTTCAAAATTCTAGAACGAATTGGGGCTGTGGCTTACCGATTTGCAATGCCGCCAAGTCTCTCCAAAGTTCATGATGTGTTCCACATATCTCTGTTGAGGAAATACATGCCTAACCCAACGCATGTACTCACCTATGAAGAATTAGAACTGGAACCTGATCTGTCTTATTGCGAAGAGCCCATCAAGATTCTTGATACGAGAGAACAAGTGCTGAGAAACCGGACGACGCGTCTGGTAAAAGTTTTGTGGAGAAACCATAAGATGGAAGAGGCAACGTGGGAACCTGAGGAACTTATGATGAAGAACAACCTGAGTCTTTTCATGTGATAAGTATTCTAGAAATTTCGAGGACAAAATTATTTGAAGGAGGGGAGAATGTAACACCCCAAGCTTCTACGGTACGCTTCTCTTTGAATAATGTGATATCGTGTGTTGTACGCAACACCGAGTTCTAACACACCATAACCAATCAAACTAGCCGTTATGAATAGTAATACATACTTTTTGAAATTATATATATTTTATATTTTAAAATGGACTTCATTTCTGGATTCGGAATATCAAATTTAGCCTAAGGTGAAATTTTGGTACTTTTCGGATAACTTTCATATTTTGATGAATAGTGAAAATTACTAAATTTTAATTAAAAACAACTTTTTAAATCAAAATAATTAATAGTGATAAATTATGAATTTGAGTGGTTTTAAATTATATTTAGAATATATTTTTACCATTTAATATAATTTTGGTCATTGGACATAATTTTACAATTAAACCGAACATAAACAAGTGTCAATCTTTTGATAGTTATTATCTCTTAAAAACACGCTTTTTGTTTTGACAGTGGGAATTAATTTTAAATTAATTTATACCACTTCTGTGTTTTGAATTTAGAAAAATGGATTCCATATTTGGAATCAGGATTTCCAAATTGTTTAAATAGGTAACTTTTATTTTTAGACATTTTGAATAATTACTGCGGTAAATATTTTATGTACCATGGTTAAGGGTAAATCCGGTAAATAAGGGTTAAAAAAATAATATTATAATAATACTAAATTACCCTAAAACGTGTCCTAGCCTTATTGGTTGATACATGTTCGACCATAGGCATCTTTGGGTCGATTTTGGTACCCCATGGTGCCACTTGTAGGTGATAGGGACACTTTTTTTTAATTAAGTTAAAATGAATACAAAAATGACACAAGCATATATCTTTTAGAAACAAAATTTTTACATAGGGTTATATATGTTGTATTTTAGATTATAAATATTCATTATAAAGATAATAATATTTCCTACATAATTATATTTTATTTATAATTTTTAGACATTAAATAATTTAATTTATTTATGACACAATGATGATAAATTAATTACTTTAATTGTGAAAAATTAAAATAATTGATATTATAAATACCCAAATAAATATAATATGAAACTTTTAATGAATTAAAATAATTTTCTAGGATAATATGATATATTAGAATTGATTTAATTTACTTTTTTCGATGTAATCAATCTGTTATGAGTTTCAAAAAAATCAACTATTGAATAGTGTCAAAATTGACATAAAAGAGTTCTTAAAAAAATATTATATTATTAATTGATATTAAATTCATAAAAATATAAGGCTCAGCCAAGAGACTTATATCATGATAGTTTCATCATTAATGGACCACTTGGGGGTCTCTTGGATTTATATAGTAAGTTTATTAACCATATTATATAAAAATACAAAGAGACATTGTAAAAGTGAAACTAATTAATTTAGAGTTAACACTTAAAGATAAGGTTAATATAAGTACCAAAACCTGTCTAAATTATATTGGTTGAGTTTTTTTCGACCTATACCCACCTTAACATTTAAATAATCAACTTTGGAGGCATTATAAACTGAATATGAATTTATTATAAATTAATATTTCTAGCTTTTCCAAAGGTTCCCCTCACCCCTCTTATAAAAGGGAACTCCTCCTTCCCATTTCTTCACATCTTCAAAGCCATTTGGTTCGGCCAAACTCTGCCCAAATACTCTTCCAACTTCCCTCACTAAAACCTAGAGGCATTAGTTTGATCAGAAAGCCAACCTAAGGAGGCCTTTTGATCAATTCAAAAGGAAGAACCTGAAGAAGAGGTAATGTTTTCACCACCCCTTTTCAAGTTCCATTCTTCTTCCACTTCTTCTTTCTTTGTTATTACCATTCTAAAATAATAACTCCGGTATCTTATATATACTGTGATGTTATTATAAATATGGTACAACCATATTCAGTATTCTATCCACCCTTTGAATAACATGTCACCATACGTGCGTATGTACGGCTTACCGTCTCCACGTCATGGTGTAATTGTTATTCAATATATTATTATTTGGATGGGTATAATAATGATGTGTAACTCATGTAAATAATAAATATAACATGTTAATTATTCTGTATATATGATATACCATCCATTTATATATTATTTTAATATCAAAAGAATGATATTGTCGCTCGTGCGTACGTACGGACTACCGTCTCCACGAACGCGATGAGATTCATTATCCAACGTATCCATTAAAGTATAATTATCATTGGATGATTTAAAAATGATGTTTATGGACTTGATATCATTCTGGATATGAATAAGATACAACCTATCCATAACAATCATGACTTATGTAACAAAACATATAAAAGAAAATGAGTAAGTTAACACCCGAAACGACGATAATTAAAAGATATTATTAACAAATCAATGTTAAATGATCATATATGATATCATATTAATATATATTATTCTTGTATAATTTAATAAAAATTATTTCACCATTATACAGAAGGTTAACCTCCCCCAACCAAGGAAAAGTACAAGGTAAGGGTTATTTCACAATCTCTTCATTATCCGAGGTTGTTTATATGTAATAATCTACTGGGATCTCTTTATCATCCACATCCATGTTTTCTTAAAAATGTATTTCAAAACATTTTTATTATTTACAAGAATATGGGTTAAAGTCATTTATACCCTTGTTTGACTTTTTATAAGTGGAATCTTTCCGTCGTTTTCAAAACAAGGTCCTTTTAACCTTTTCGACAAAATTAAGGTAAGAATGTTTTTTTAACTTATATGGCGGGTGCGGTTATTTTTCGCCGTTATAAAATCTTCAAAGCTTTCCTTACAAGCTTATAAGAATATTTTGAAAGAAAATGTTTTTTTTATATGGCTCTTAAATGATTTCAAAAATAGAAAGAGATATTTCTCTAAAAATATTTTTGATTTCATCTATGTCAACATTCTTTGATGGATTTTAAGATTATTTGAAGTTGATTTATTATGATACAAAACTTCTATATTGTATTGAAGGTTTTGTGATATTTTTGACTGTGGATGTGCTATTTTTATACCATTCATAGTTTATGGTGAAATTATTGACATTTCTTATGCTAATTTTAATACGAATGTTTATGTAATGTTTAAACCTTTTCATATGGGAATGCATTAGACTTAATATGTGACGGGTGGAGCCCGCTATAGCTCCTCGATGCATCGGTAGGTCTCATGAGACAAACTAGTGTCTTGGCACAAGGCCTTGGAAAAATCTTATTTGTAGTCTTGGAACGAGGTCTTGGCTATGTGGTTATGATAGTCTGGCATTATGAATTCCAACATTATGAAAGTGGTTATTGATTTTGCATGTGATTATTCGATTAGTAGAATATCCATGTGAATAAGTAAATGGAATTATTTCATTTTATTTATGCCATACCATGTTGAAATTTCAAGTTTGAAAGGCGTTTTTTTAGTTATACATTTCCTTAAATGTTTATTCTTATTTATGAAAGTTTCCGCTACATTGTTATCCTTACTGGGCATTTGAGCTCACCCCTTTTCTATGTTTTATTTTTCCAAGGAAGTGAAGAAGTAAATTTTGAATGACCTGCATGGATATTATGTGGGGATATGAGTGTGGATTATGGAGACAATATGTTGTTGTAGTAGTTTTTAATTTTATGATGTAATGTAAGACTTATGAATATATCTAGTGTTTCCAAGGATACTAAACCAATCGGTCTTTTGAGATTTGATCTTTCTTGTGATCAGGCCAATTTTATGTAATAATGCACCGACTCTGGGTAACTAGGGTCGGGGCGTTACACACCACTAGGAACCCCAAACTCATCAAATGGAATGGAAATCTTTAATTCCTTCAGTTCCCATACATCTGTTATGTTCAAATTTTTATCCCTTCTATGATTTTATTTATCTTTTTGAAAAATTCATTAAACAATTATTAAAATATAATGTTTTTGTGAAAAAATTACATAGATATCAGTAATGGTTACTCAGTAATATACAATATACGGAGGGTTAATGAACTTCTCCTTTTCCAGAGGTGAATCAAGAAGTGGGAAACCAATGAAATCTCACGAAATGGTATGGTTTCTAGCAATTTTGGGTAAAATAGAATAACTGTGATCCATAGAAGATGATGGTAGTGGTGGTATGCTCTGAGATGCTGATACTCTAGGATCCAGAAACATTTTTTCTCAACATTTCTACATTTCAAAAGGTTATGCATCGTATTGATATAATGTATTGTTATATGAAATTTACTAAAATGATAGGAAATGTTTTTTTCATAAAATGAATATTTTTCCTGAACCTTTTTAATTGAGTTTTTATGGATTTACCTGGAATTGTGATATATAGAAAAAACTTTTTAAAGGACTGTATTTATTTTGTGAAAATGATAAATACTAAATAAAATTGGTGAATCATATAGTATGAATCACTGTTATATTTTAATATTTTATTTTAATATTATATATATATTAAAAACAAAATTTTAATTATAAATGAATACTAGGGTATTTATCAGAGGCCTATATCAGGTCATACAATAGTTATGTTATATAGTTCCTGTAATATAATGTTGCAATTAATATTTCAATATTGGTTATTATTCCAATATTGATCATTATAATTATCTATATAATCATTGATAATAAATATAAAATGATAATATTGTTCCTAAATTATTATATTAAAACATCCATTAATTATAGTAGCTATAAATAAGATGTATCTCTCAAGAAATGTTATTAAATGAAGTAACAAAAAATAATGAATGTGATCCATATGTGTTTTTGGTAGTGTTGAAGAACCAATACTTGATTATTATCACTTCATACCTCTTACTTATTAATATTCAATGATAGTTTTACGAAACAAATTTTTGTGATCTTTCAATCCTAAAATAGTATATGTATATTTTGGGGACTGATATACAAACATTAGAATAAAGGGAAGGAGAAATATTTCTTAGTGATCATCATCAAGTATACATAATAGATATAGACCACAGAGTACATGTGGTATACATAGTTAATTTAATTTATTTGTATTTGATTTTGATTTTTTCACGATCGATTCATATTTAAAGGGTTTACGCCCACAATTTATGAGAATATGATTATCTCAACAAACCCATTTTAAACCATTAATGTTATAATTAATAATAAAATTTATAAAACCATTTAATATGTATTATAAATAGATTTTTGTGTCTTAATTGACACTGAGTTGTGATCATAGTCTCTGTATGTAATTTATGTACCAAATAATTATGGTTATATGAATTTGTATGCAAGAACCCACAATAAACACACATATAAAGAGTACCATTGGTACTCTATATCATTATATTAATCTATATTTAGATATAAGATATTATTATTATTTATGAACCCAAGATCATCTATATTCACAATTTGAATTAAAATATTTTGATTAAAAATCTAACATTATTTTATGTAATTTAATAAAATAAAATTTTTTCATAATAAATGTATATATCCCTTCATAATAAACTTTACTAGTAAGTCCAATCTCAATATTTTACTTAATCAACATGAAATTCCCATTAGATTGTCTGTTCACTCTAATATGGTTAGGTTGAATATTTGTGATTCTTTTTTCATATCTCAACATTAATTTATTTTTTGGATATTTGAACTTCAATCATAGTTATGATGTATGTAAATTTTTATGCATTCTTAACAAAGATGAACACATTAAAAAAATATACCAGTAATAGTTTCTTGTAGTATTTTTTCAAGGATCAAGCATAATGTGGGAATATACACCATATAGTTTTTAGGATGAGTTTTATATAAATTTTTGTCTATAATAAATTATTTTTTACAAAAAATCTTGACATTTTGTGATATATAACACTATTATTAAAAATGTTTGGATGGGATCATACACTATAATGAAACTGAATAATAGATTTGTGCTAAGGATAATGAAACCTTTAATGGTGGTCTGTGTTGCTTCTGAGGAGAAGATCTGAGCTTTGGAGTGGGACATTGGAGGGGGGGGGGGTCCTCATCACCTTTAGGGATGGGAACAAATATAGGGTGATGGAGGTCAAAATAGGGGGCATTCACATTATGAGTGAGCCATCTAGAGAAGAGGTTGGGAGGGGGGGGGGGTCGCAGGGTTTAGGGCTCATAGAATTGGGGTCGTGAGACTGGGGTCGCCATTGAGGTGAAGAGATGAGGAGGGGTGGGGGAAAGGGGGTCGTAGGATCGGGGTCACCGTTGGGTAGAGGAGAAGAGGAGGTCGGGGGGGTGGGTGGGGGGGTGGAAGGGGTCGGTGTTGCAGAGTGGGTGTGGGAGAGGAAAGGAATAAAGGTTTTTTTAAAACATTTAACAGTTGTTTAATTGAAAAAAATACTACATGAAAAAATAAATAAAATCACAGAGGTTTTATGATACCACCCCTATATTATATTTTTTGACCATATCTATTTCATGGAGGTTTTAAAAAAACTGTAACTATTTCAGGGTAGTTTTTTTAAAAACCATAGCTAAAAATGATTTTTTTAAAATCTAAAATAAAAATTTAAAAACATTTAAAAACATTTAACAGTGGTTTTCAAATCCACTCCAAAAAAACTACTATTAAATTTTTGGTTTACTATATTGAAATCATCATGAAATCTATCTGATCATGGAAGTAAAATCCTGGTATCCATATAAATGTCATCCCACTTCCACTCTGGAACCTCAAGGGGTTGGTCCAAACCATCCACAACCAAGTACTCGACCTTCTCCGACTAGAAAGTGTGGAATCGAGAGATAAAATCAACAACTCCCTTCTTAATCCATGGCCCCCGAACTGATGTAGATGTTCTATCTACATCATTGCACTCCTAGATATAATACTAAGGGAGATGTTTCAAACTCCATGGGTACCTACAATGACAACATGAATGGTAGCAATGTCTATCTTCAAAACAAGGTTACTTTCTCCCCATCTTCAAAAAAATCATCAACAATATGTCCAATGGATATCTGATTATGAAATACATAACAATTGATGTTTCTAAGATGTTACTCCCTAACACACTAATGAAGATGAGAGGTAATATCCAATAAATGGAGGTATAATCTTCCATACTCATATACAAGGAAATACTAAAATGAGGATATTTACTTTGTGGACTTTCTCAACAACTACCAATGGGAATTATTTCTATAAAAATCAGCAAAAACATTCAACTTTAGGAGTGTATAAAATATCTCAAAGTTATAATTTTGTAGAATCACCATCCATCACCTCTACCTCAGGTTAAGATATTTATTCCAAATTATATACCTAAGACTCTTTGGGGTTTAATTAATAATGAATAATTCTCCAGAAATATAATGTCACCTATTTATTTAGGGTGAATATCACTACCGCTAGATCCATGTTATGGGTCATGTTGTTTTCTTATGCAGTATCATCTACCATGAACCATAAGAAATCAAAATCTACCTCGATATTAGAATCAATCCAATACAAATATAGAGGTATCACAGAGCACTACATACTCAACAAAATACAATGGATGTCTCAAGAAGGGGGCCCTGATCAAAACATTCTACAGATTCTGAAAATCCCATGGACACTTCACTTTCCAAAAAGGCCACCCCTTTTGATTCAATATAGTTTGAGGTGTTGTTATTCTGAATAAATCATGAATTATTCTCTTATAATTATCTGCCAACCTATAAAAATTTTCACCTTAAACATGCTCATGGGTGACTCCAAATATACAACACCCCCAATCTTGGTTGGGTCCAATATTAATATCTCTTATGATAAGAAATATACCAAACTATAGACTCCTAAAATCTAAAATTGACACTTCAAGAGAATCCCTAAAGAATAGTTCTCTCAGATTATATTTAAGACCATCCCCAAATTCCATTCATGATCATCCTCTGATGTTGAGTACATGAGGATAGTTAAAATGAATACTACCACAAAATGGTCCAATAAGTACTTAATGATCTATTTCATGAGAACCATGAAAACTAATGGGGCATTTTTGATGCTGATGGGACTTACCAAGTACTTATAGGGACTGTAGCTTCACCAAAACTCTATATTTGGTATATCTTCCTCAAAAACTCAGATATGGTGATACCCCATCGTGATATAATTCATTAAGAACCATCTATCCCATTTAAATAGGGAAAATAGGTCATTGAGTCTTGAAATTTGATACTTATTCTTGATAGCCACCTGGTTCGGGTGATAATAATACATGAATAACCTAGAGCTCCCATTTTCCTTCTTGGTAAACAATATTGGGGATACTCAAGCAATCAAATTAGGTCTAATTAATTCCTTCTTATCTAGATCCTCTAACTACACCTTCAACTCACATATCTCTATGACGGACATCTGGAAAATTTGAACATATATCAAGGTAGTCTCTGGGTGAATGTGTTTGCAGAACATGATCTCTTGATGTGGTGGTAAGCATGACATATCCATAGGAAAAACATCGTCACACTCAACCACCACTGTATGCAAATAAAAGATCACAATTACAACTTCCTCATGGGATATACTCTCCAACTAATGATAAATTGGTTGTATCCCCTACTGATTATCTCTTCCCACTCTTCCTAGGATTACTTCTCTTCAAGGAAGGAAAACCTCATCTGATAAACTTGGATGCATAACATCCTCCCCCTAAAAGATTCAATCAATGAAAGATCTGTGGAAATCCACTACTTACTCAAAATGGAATCATATAGTCTTATTATCATTATAAAGATACCCCATAAGAATCTCTCTCCTCTAAGAGTCAGGTCACACTATCATAAAAAATCTGTGATTGTTGAAACTAATTGTGTAGGAGTATCCAATCATAAAGGTTGATCCAAATGTACCACGCGAATCTGTTGATCTCAAATCTGGGATATAGTAAGGAAATATTTGTTTGGGCATATTTATATCAAAACGTAATCTTATGTAGAGAAGATACATATTTTTCCTCAAATTATTCATGGTGCCTCCAAGTCTTAAGACACCACTTCCTGCAGCTATCTACAATCCTAAATATCTAATACGTGAGCCTAGAAGTAACAACCTTAATGTGGTATTAGTGGTAATATATTATAACATCATACACCACACACTACTATCACAACTACTCTACCATGTATACCACCATTCAGACATCCCTACTCAAGATGCTTCTTCTACATAGTTGTTCCATCGACTGTCTCCCTATCTTTTATTCAACGGGTTAGTCAATCCCACAAAATATGATATCTATCACCATAGGTTAAACACCACCTATAACTTAGTTAAAGGGAACCTCCATGATATCCCTATGTAATTGAATCACTATCTTGGGATAGCCTCTGTTGTTTCCTCACATGTTTGGATTAATGAGTCTCAAATTAGCTACCAGTTGCCGAGGTCTATTCTCCATGATTCCCACCTTCATAACTAACTTTCAAAAACTACTCATCTTGGAATTAATCCAACTCTAAGGAAAACTATAGTACACTTTCAAAGGAAGGGATAAATTGAGATACCAATCCACATGAAGATCTTGTCAAAATCCATTCATAAAGGTCTATGTTTGATATAACATATCACAAACCATATCTATGGAGTACCTCATGAGGTTACTAAACATTGATTCATACTCTATAACTGATATAATTACTTGATAGAGCTATAGATTCTCTTAGATAGGTACATCCTAAAATGTTTCAAGACAAAATTCCTCTCAGAAGAGGTACTCATAATCTGTCTAGGAAAGAGTCAACTCATCTTGTTTTTATGTCACCAAGACCCATCATCTCCCTACTAGGCCACAAATAATTTTCATCACTAGGATCACTATATGACAAGGAGGTGTTTTAAAAATATTGAAACATCCCCAACTACCTCATGCCAGTCCTCTACTTCCTAGGGAACTGGATCACCTTTAATATTGAGTAATCTATATCTATGGAACTCATAATGTGAAATCAACATGTGAACACCATATATCGGTAATTCCAAAAGAAATGGTTTATAAATGAGTTGATTTAATATTAGAAAAACACCCAAAGGAACCACCTCCCTATACAAGACCCTAGAGTCAAGCCTCATCACAAACAAGATCATCATCGTCATCATGTTGTATAATCCTAGATGACTATCATCACAGAGGAAACAAAAAATAATCAAGATGCACAATGATCAAAGAGAATATCTAGGGATATTACTCAAGAAGGATATGGAAACTAAAACCTATTCTTATATGATACATGTACTGATGATTTTCGTACAACTATTACCTACATATACTGATTCAACAAGCATGATATTAAATTCTTGGTGAATTGATACATCATTCACCACTCTATCACTAGATTTTATAACCTTAGATCCAAACATAAGAGGTTTTATAATTGTTTTCCTATTTCCCTAATCAATCCAAATTTATAGACTATTTAAAAAATATTTTTCTAGGACATCTTTCTATGATACCAATCCATCATGAAAATTCCCACTTGGCCCTGTCTAGCTAGTAATGAGATGAGTATGACCCCCAAGCTAGCTTCTAATAGTTCAGGGTCTAGAGACTACAATTGAGTAGACATTTCACACACATGGGAGGATTATCTTAAAGTATTTATACACATGGAAACATCTGCATAGTCCAATATAATGTGGAAAATATAAAAAAATGATAATGTATATATATGCATGACAACTTACCCCACATCATAGTATGATAATGAGTATAGATCATAAATGGTCCAAATAAAATCCCATAATAACTATAAAAAGAGTAAAACATTTATAAAAAAGGGGACTAATGTCAAGATGAACCACCTAGAACCTTATTTTTTCTATCTAGTGGAACTAAGATCAGATTTATCATTGTACTCCATGGAATCCATTAATAGTAATGTCGTATGAATAAGAAATAATATGGTCTGGAAGACCCCATGTAGTGTTGGGTATTAACATACCCATTAAGTAACCTTGAAATCACTAAACATAAATCATTAAGAATAGTCAAATCAAAATAAAAAAGGATCTTCAATCAGAAGGAACAAAAAAACAATCCATATATTCTCATAGAGAGATACCAAGTCTCAAAGTAAGGTCACACCCTCACTGCTAGCTTATGATTCTACCTAAGTCTCATATGTCATGTTTGTCCGAGTGAAATCACTTATCGAGTCTCTCTAATACTGATCAATCTCATTCGAGAAGTCACACCCACTAGGGCTTTCCTTGTTGAATTATGCACTATATATAATAAGATAATTGATAAATTAGTAGGGGAATGTACCTAGGGACTGTGGGGAATACCTAACCTTATATGGGATATCCCACTAGGATAGGGACTGCACACCCTGGATTCCATAAATGGGATACCTGACCCAAAATAGGGAAGAATGATAGAGGATCACATCCTATCCCACATGGATGGATATCAGATTCCATCCATAACTAATCCATTGAAGGAATTACTCTTCCTATACTCTATGGGATACTACACTATACACTCTTAGGTATGGAATAAGGGAACACACCCATGATGATACCAAAATTGAACTGAGATAATTAATATCTCCAACATACCCTAGAAAGGATACATCGAATGTACAATACATGTTGTTTCCTACTAAGCTTTGTCCTGCCCATGTGCATGAACATATACACTCGCCCATGCCTATGTACTCTATTTGTGCCTTAATATATTGTCCATGCTTGTTCCCATATACACAAGGTTACACATTTGGTCAATGTATTATGTATCACATTAAATTTGAAAAGGTAACATGACCATGTGATAATTAATTTCATGCATAAACCTTTGCCACTGTAGAAGGGGTACTAGTCGAGTTATGATTTTTCGAACTATAAATTGTGTATGTCCTAATTTTCTAAAAACATTATCTATTCATTTGTATCCACCCACATCACCTCCTCATATAATCAATCAACTAGTTATTTTATAAAAGTATAGATTTAAAGTTTACTAATCCCAATCCATCACTTTTTTCATATTCTGGAAAACAATCTTCTTGAAAATAACCACTCCTCACATCCCATAACTCAAATAGAACAACTAGTAAAATGAAATCCTTCAATCCAAACAAATAATCCATCAATATCATTTAGCCTCCTTTGTACCTTATATCTCAAATATGAACCCAAACCAAAGATCTGTTGTGACAATGATTTAATCTAAAATGATGGACTTCAAGATATAGTCAAATCATTATCCAAACAATAGATTGAAGATGAATTCTCGAAGAATGAAGGTGAAAAATGAACAAAACACTAAATTGATAATTTTAGGTGGCCATTTTTAGGTTTTACATCATCCATGAAAGGAGGAATCGTTGAACAAGTGGATAATCATAAATCGATAATTCCTATTTGGGAATTAAATTAATTCAACCATAAACTAATAAAAACAATACATGAATTGATTTCTAAATGAATTAATTCACATTATTCACTGTGTCTATGTTATGAGGATAATACTATATATTTTTATATTGGGGCCATAAAAAGAGCTATTTCTAGTATTAGATATTCAATTAAACAATAAATAAATAAATTCATTTATTTTATCAAATATATCTAATCTTTTTTAGTGACTTTATTTTAAACAAAACACTTGATGATCACATAAGTTATGTCATTCTTATGTTAAAACCCATGTTATATATTTAAAGTTTCTCTGGTTTTTCAAATTTGATAAACTATTACATATATAAACCATTATTTCTACAAAACAATACATGTGTGATATAATTATTTCAATATTTTTGAATATAATAACATTGATGCTCCATGGGGCCTACAAATCTTACAAAGAATCTTCACCTAAATCTAAAAATATTACGTAAAATATTCAAAAGTGGTATATAGAAAAAATAGAGTCATTAAAGAGATTAAAAATTGGATACAAAATGCATCAAATTCATCTCAAAGTCCCCTATAATATTGAAGTAACTGATAGAGGATGTCCAAAATTAGAGGTGGAGGTGGTTTCTCTTTTCCCAAAGCATCCCGATTCATCCACAATCAAGACACTCGATCCAACCCATGACAAGGCCCAATGGTCATTGATGATCCCCATGGGTTGGAGAGAAGCAACATGGAATCTAGGAATAACATTTCAAATGATTACTTCCACAACTAAACATAAAAATAATGATAAGTCAAGGTTAAGGGGAATAAAAAACATCTAAAAAATAATATAAATAAAATAAACTTTGATTAAGTACACAATGTATCAAGAAAAATCAAGAAATAATGAATGAATTGACATAGGTTTCATAAAAACAATACAAGTATATGTCCATGGGTAAAAATAAAAAAAAAATAAAATTATAACACATCTATACATGAAATGTGAGTTAGTATCCCACTATGCCACCACCATAAAATGATAACAAACTATATTGAATAACCATTTCAACCATGTAGTGCCTTTCATTTTCCTGTTTTATAAATAAAAAAAATAAGCATACACCCATTAGATGTATTCAACATGTGAGATCAAAAACCCTGTATGTTCCCTAAAAGTGTTCCTAAATTAGAATTTATTAAGTAAATAAATTATTATTAATTTATATAAATAAAATAGTACAAGATCTTATTTCAGTAATATTTTATAAAATACCAATAATTGAATGTGTTCAAAACTTTTTAAATAAAGTAACAAAGAATAACTTTTCATAGTTTTAAAGTAGAACATGGAAATCATATATTTCATAAAAGTTTGAAAATCATATATGTATAATCTTTTTGAGTACATGATTCATTAATCGATGCTTAAAATAAAACAATTTAAAAAAGTTATTCACTATGATAAGGAGTACTAAGGTAAATAAGGTCTTGGTTAGCTATGATCCTCACACCTCAAGTGGCCAAGGAAATTCACGAAATGTGTGTGTACCCACTTCCCTCACACTAGGGATGTAAAAATCTAGGTAAATTTAATATAAAATAAATTTAATTCCTTATTAATATTCATTGATTATATTTCATATATTAATATTCATTATAATAATATTAAGAATAATTTTTATTTGATAAAGAATTAGTTTTATTTTTATTAAATTCACTTTAATGTATTATAATGATTTATTTTAAATAAAAATTTATAAATTTTAGATTTTTAATTTGAAAAAATGAACTTCATTTTAAAATTACAATATCAAAGTTAACCTAGGGAGAAATTATTGGTTTTTTTCTACAATTTTTTTTCATGAATAGTGAAATATTGATTGTTTTGAAAAACTATCTTTTATTTTCATTATATAAAGTAATATAAATGCCTCATTTTATATTAAAGTAACAAAAGTATAATTTATTAATAAATAATATAATTAATTACATATTAATCATCATTATTTTGGATTTTGTTATAAGTTTATCTTTTGGCTTCAAATGCATTATTCTAAAAAAAATAGTTTCATTTTA
This sequence comes from Viscum album, assembly GCA_963277665.1. NCBI lineage: Eukaryota > Viridiplantae > Streptophyta > Magnoliopsida > Santalales > Viscaceae > Viscum > Viscum album. The sequence goes on from OY728151.1 coordinate 2,001,313,297, forward strand.
GTTTTATGTAAAATTAGTTTCAAACAATTCTAGAAGTTAAATACTGAAAAATATATCCAATAATATTAATTAAGTGGTTTAAATTTGGAAAATTGGCCCTTTTTATTTTTGGTAATTTTGAATAGTAACTGTAGAAAATATTAGTCACCTGAGTAAGAGAAAATTGGGTAATTATGGTCAAAAAAAATCCAATAAGGCCTAAAAATATTCCAAACATTTTTATTCATTTTATTTAGTAATTTTTGTTTACTATTACGATAAAAAACATAAAAATGTGGACATTTCTTACCATATGCCTTTGATAATGACCTTAATATAGTTTTAAATAAATATAAAAACAAAATGTCACTCTCATTATTTTAATATCTATAAATTTTTCCATAGGGATTGAAAGAGGTTATATTTAGTTATAAATATGTTTTTAATGGTAAATTAGTTCTTTCATGGTCATAGTTTTATATTTTTTTTATAAAATAATTGCGTTAAATTACTTCGCAATACTGACACAGTGCTTGTGCAAGGAGATGAAAAATCATATAAATGGTTTGAAAAATTATAATGTAATATTGTTTGGGTGAGTAATAGAGTCCCATTAATTTTATATAAAGATATTCCATATTATATATGTTTAAAATTTTTATATTCTAATTATGTTTTTATCTTGATGAATTTAATGTTAAATTAAATTTTAGTTTAAAAAATTACCAAAAAGATATTTTATAATAAAAAATATTTTATTAAATAATATAAAATTCATAAAAATGTTATCATTCAACAAGTGAATGGGATATGGTGGAGAATATAAAACATGTTCCATTTATTGTTGACTTGTCTATTTAAAGCAACATTCTTTACCCCTTCATTGTAAAAAATTTTAATACCTCAGTAAATATCAAAAGTGTCAACAGGGGGTAAAAACTAACTGATGAGTGTGTGGAAATAACCTAAATTATCCAAATTTTATTCTATGAGAGTATCTAGACTCATAAAAATACTATATTGAAAATCAATAAATTTTCTTTTATTTTTCTAGGAATATAAATTTTTATTAATTTAATACTTTAAATAACTCCACGATTTTCCCTACCCTCACATATAAATTGGAACCACCTATCCTCTCTTCCTCACAAAAATTATGTGATATACATTTACCAAGACTTACCAGGTATCTAATAAATATAACTCTAAAAATTATAATTATTTATCTCACCCAAATACCAATCATAGAAGTTTTAAGGTGAAAACTAAAGAAGATGTCCAAGGAGAAGGTACACATCCTTACCGACCCTATTGTGATTTTATATCTTTTTATACCTATATAATGTCTAATTTAACCACTATGAGATAATAGAATAATTATATTTCATATATTTAAATTTTATTATGATTAAATTACAACCGTTTTCCTCTCTTTTTCTACACAATGGGAAATGAAAACATAGCTTGTGCGTGTGTGAGGATTATCACCACCACGAAGTGATATGTTTCATTTTCCATCACCACATTTGATGTATATTTATAATGAACAATTTAATGTATATATATATTATATTAATTACATTATTATCCTTATATTTGTATGATATAACATAAATTTTCTTAACCATCTATTTATCGGAAATGATAACATCGTCTATGCATACATGTGGATTACCATATCCATGAAGAGATGTGATTCATTTATCCAATAATAATTTCATGGATGGTTATAAATGTGATATATAATGTATAAAAATGCTGATAATTTTATGATTATTATTTTTGATACTCTAGAATAATGACCTCTTTGACAACGTTCATCCTATCGAAGCGATTTTGGGATTATGCACCAAATATCCCCGAAACATCTAATGTTAACTTAACTAATGAAGTAAATAAATAAAACATGGTATAAAAAGATATAAAATGGATAATAAAAGGGTAATTAAAATAATAAAAATTCTTAATCAAGTAAACAATTAAAATAATATTATTACCCATAAAGATAAAGAACATACATGACGGGAAAGACACAAGGTAAGAAACAATCTTTTTAAAACTATATTTTAAAGTTTCCCTTCAAAATAATTTTATTCCACATCCATGTTATTTTAAATGTTTCAAGAAAAATATTATTTATGATTCAAGGGTTTATAAATTTCAAGTTGGAAAAAATTTTACTTTTTATAATGGTTCAAAATGGAATATTTTTATCATTTTCCATATGGGTCACTTTGAAAACATTTTACCAATGTGTAAAAGAATATTTTTATTTAACATATAAAGATTTAATAAAATTTCTCATAATCATGAATTTTTATTTAATTGAAGCATTATTTATAAGTTTCAATGATTATTAGAAAATTAAATCATTTTAACAATATTTTATTTTATTTATTTTAATGAGTTTCCATGAAAATTGGTATGTATCCCTATTATTAGTTGAAAATGGAAAATGTTTTGACTGTGGGTTCAACATATTATTTGAGATTTTTATGACGAAAAGATGTATGTATAAAATTTCTTATTCATAATATGGTACTTGATCAATATAGATGATGATGAGTATGCCCGATACATGTTATATGAATGGGTGATCCCATTACATCTTATATGAATAGGGAAAAAATATTCAAAACACATGGAGGGTGAGACCAATATAGATCTCCAATGAATTGGGAAATAATCCCTATATTTAGAATAAAGGAGGGAGTTAACCATAGTGGTTTCTCTGATGGGCTTAATTGGGACCCTATTATTTCTTACACGAGTGAACATGATTTATGAATATGATACTATAAGATTCCTATATGGGTTTCTATTTATTTTATGTGGGTTTTAAATTTTCTGGTTGAATAAAATGTGTGATTATAATATTGGTATGTTTTATTTCATAGTATAAAATTATTTCATGATGGAAGAAAACATTTTATGGGTTTATAGTTTTTCACTTGAGTAATGGATTTCATAACTTTTCATCTCTTGCTGAGAATTTTGGATAATACTATGTTTTTAAATGTTTTAAATGGGTTTAAGGATTAATAAGAACAAATATGAAATCAATTTAAAATTCATGAAAAATTTTCATGAAAGGAAAACATTTTTAATTTTAATAGTTTTATATTGCATTAAAACTAGATAATGAGTCGAAGTGTCCAAATTGTAATATTTGGGTTTTATATGTAAGAGTTATGTTCTAATTGTCCAAAAAACTAAATCATAATGTTCATTGAAATGTAATAAAGTGATTTTTAAATAAAATAGAATGATTATTTAATGTTTTAATTCTATTTTTTAATATTTTTAATCTGAGGAACAATTTATCTAAATTTATAGGTTAGGATAATTTTAATAGAATATTGTTAAAATATTATACTTATTGTTAAGTTTAAATGATATTTAATTTTAGGATTACCAAATTTCTTCATATATTTTATGTTTATGTAGAATAATTTTCCATAAAGGAAATATGGAATCCGGATTATGAAGGTGTAGAAATGAAAATATCCCTTCATGTCAACATCATGAAATGTTCATAATTGGAACATAGAAATTTGTTTGAGTGATATAGAAGCTAAATAAGGATAAAAATGGTGTTGGCCTCCATGTTAGTGAGAAAAAAGATTAACTATAACAGAACATGTCTATATTTGTTACTTTTATAAAATTTCACCCTATGAATTCTGAAGAATCCTCATATATAGTGGTATTATATGAATGAATAAATGTTATGGAAAAGATATTTGAAGTTGTGGGATGATCATAAAAATGAAGGTTAACTATTTACTTTTACCACATTGATGGTGAAACTAAACGATGGGGGTCATTGGTTAAGTATACTAGATAGATATAAGATATTAATCCATGGAATGAGATATATTTAACATTCCTTTACGAGAGAAATATTTTCCTACATTTTTTGGAATCTAGATGGAGAAATAATTCATGGAATTCAAGGAAGAAGATGATGATTTTGTAGTAATGTATGGAGCATATTTTAAATTATTAACATGGTATGAACCCAATTTTATTTGGGACCTTTATATTAAAATTAATAGTTTTTTAACAATATTGAAACAATGTTTATAAAGATAATTAGATTAATGAGATTTTAAATTTTTTGAGAATTTTTTTCATTATATTGTGAATGATGAGATGGAGTTTTTAAAAATTTATGTTCCTTGATATGAAAATATTTAAAAATGGTAAATGTGGTAATAAATGGAGAAGAAACCATCTAATACATCTCGAGGTAAGACCCTAAAAAGTTTTATGTATGGTAAGAAATATTTTAGGGAATATTTGATAGTATTTGGAAGCTATTATCAGTGTGGAATGATTTTTCATGTTTCTTATGAATGTAATGAAAAGGTTCATGTATAATCTATGAATGGGTTAATAGATACAAAAATAATGGTGAGATATCTTAATTATCATTTTTTGTAGAATTTTTCTAACACTTGTTCCATTTTACCTACTTTTGGTTGAAATAATCAAGATCAAAAGAATAAATGTGTGTAAAAGTCATTTGTTACTATTACAGTTGATGTGGGGCCATATAATGAAGTGTTAAAAGGTAAGTTACTTATTTATATGAATTATGTTGATACCATATTTGACTATAGATCATCATATTCCTTATTTTTAAAAATAAAATCTTGTTAAATTTTAATATTACTTCATTAAAAGAAGATAGAACTTTTGGTTTAGAATCTATGAGGATGTATTGAAGAAACCAAGATTTATGGGAATCTTTATATTTTTCTTAGTGGGTTATTTTTTTCAAAAAATATTATATAATTTAATATAGTGAGATTTTATATAATTCTTTGTATATATTTTTTCTTATTTTATTATACTATAATATATTATAGGGATGAAATAATCATATTAAATTATTTCAAAAAATTGATATCATATCAAGAATTAACATAAATGATTAATTATTGTAGTGAAGGTTACCTCGATCATTTAATTTAAAATAATGACACTTTTTAAATTAGGTATGTCTCATTAGTGAACGGATATATGAAATAATTTCCTTAGGATTTTCCTGGTGTAATTTCTTATGGGTGGTGGATTTTACTGTTGAATTAGTTTGTAATGATAATCCTATTTTAAGACCCCCTTATCAGATTGCTCAATTAGATCTTTTAGAAGTCAAAAATAATTTTTAGGATTTTCTTGGAAAAATATTAATTCATCAATGAACCTAAATATATGGTTCTATTATCTTATTTTTTGTAAAAATAAATACGTCCTAATGAGACAATTAATTGATTATAGATTCTTGAATGACATCACTATTATGAATAATTATACTTTACACCACATCGACAATTTTTTTGATCATGTCAAAGGAGAAAAATATTTTTCCAAGATTTATCTCATGTTAGTATACCATCATTTGTAGGTGAAGGGGTAAGATATTATGTATAATATAGTCCAATTTTTTTAAAAACATTTCTCATTTATCTATCCTAGTTACCTTTTTAACTAAAAAGGAGGTAAATTAATCTGGAAAAAAATGTCTAATGATTATTTCAAGGAACTAGAAAGAATATTGGTGAATGCTATTATTTTCCCCCTTTCATATAAAAATTGGGAATTTAAAATCTTAAATGATTATTATTTGAAGGGAATTGGTTTTGTTATGATGGAGAATGACCATGTAATTTCTAAAAATTCATGTCAACTAAAACCTCTTGATTAAATTATTTAACACATGATTTGGAATTTACTATGCTAGTTTTTTGATTTAATAATTTTGAGGAATCCTTTATATTGAGTTAGATGTGAATTATATAATGAATAATTTTTTGAAGTATATATTCACTCATATTGATTTGAATATGAGGAAAAGAAGATGGCTGGTACCAATAAAAGATTATTGTTTCATGATATATTAATATATAATAAATGAGAAACAATTATCTAATGTTATGAGTCAAACTGAAAATAAATCATTAACCAAAATACATTTGGAACACGATCCTTTGTAAAATTATATAAGGAATGGTTTCCGTGAAATGGTAAATTTAGGAAATTTATCCTCTTCTTTTTAGGTTTTATTTCAAATGAAAATTCTGAAAATAATTAAGAAATATTGTAAGGAAGAATATGTTTTTCAAGAAATGGTGGAACTCATAATGAAAGGAAATTTACCTTATTTTATTATAGAAAATGAAGGTTTTTTGAGATTTGAAAAAAAAATTGTGCCAAATATCTTTAAGCTAAAAAAGGAATTGTGGTGTAAAACTCTTAAGTCTACATTTCTTGTTCATCCCAAAAGTAAAGAAATGTAGAGTGATATTCGAGAGTATTACTAGTTGTATGGATTACAAAAATATATTAGAATATTTTCCATTAAATGATTCACCTTTAAATATGTTAAAGATGAATAAAAACTATCGAAAGAGATTCTCTAGCCATTTACAGTGCTAAAGTGGAAATGATAAAATATATCCATGTTTGTCATAGTGGGATATCCAAATACATATTGAGGTAATAATGAAATTTTGGTAATTATTAATTGATTTACTAAATCTACATATTTCTTTACTATTAGAGATACAATGCCATTAGATAATCATTACTGTAATTATGTTTAAGAGATAATTATATTACATGGATCCCCTATTTCCATTATATTTGATCATGATCCTAGATTCACCACTAATATTTGTAAAGGACTTTATAATTCATTGGGTACTGAATTAATTTTCTATACAACCTTTTATCCAACATTGAATGGAAAATCAGAGTGAACTATTTAGACTTTGGAAGATATTATTTGATCCTATTCAATGGTTTATCAAGGATGTTTGGATCAAAATTTTACTTTTTTTAGTTTTCTTATAATAATTGTTTTAATTAATGTATAAATATAACTTTATTTTTGACATTACATGGAAATTAATATCAGACACTAGCTTGTTGGGATGAAGAAGTCGAAAGGAAGTTGATGGGGGTAGTGCTGGTACATGAAATGGTTAAAATGGTGAATATGATTCAGGAACATATGGGGATGTTTTAGAGTTGGTAGAAATGTTTTGTAGATAATTAGAGGAAGGATATTTGTTTCGAGGTAAGTGATCATTCTTTTCAAAAATATTTCTCCATGGAAAGGTTTTATACATTTTAATAAAAATGGAATCTCTCTATATAGCTTATTGGACAATAAGAAATCATGTAGGAAGTTAGATCAGTTTTTTATTGAGTTGATTTTATAAATAGTTTATTTTAGGAACATAATTTATTTTATGTATTTTTGTTAAGCATGTATATGTTGGATGCATCTCATGTTTGGAGCCTTAAAGTAGTTCAGTTGGAAGAAAATAATTATTATAAGGAAATACTAGTGTATATTCTTGACTACAAATAGAAATTTTTATTTAATAATATATTCTATCAAATTATGTTTTTTTGGAAAACCTATATTGTTTTAAAAGTAACATGGGAATCCGAAAATAAAATGAAGGAAAAATACCCCCACTTTTCTAGGTAAAGAATAAAATTATTAGGATGACATTTCCAAAAGGGGGGATGAATGTAACAATGTAAGTAAATTTAATACAAAAAAAATTTCATGCCTTATTATTATTCATTAATTTGATTTTATATAGTTATATTCCTTATGAAAATATAAAGTAAATTTTTCAATCGAAATAGAAATAGTTTTATTCTTATTAAATACATATTTATATATTATATGATTTTATTTAAAAGATATATTTTTAAATTTCAGAATTTGAATTTGAAAAAATATATTCATTTTTTAAATCCTCATATAAATGTTATCTTAGGGTGGAATTTTGGGTTTGTTAAAAAAGGTTTATTTTTTAGTAAATAGTAAAAAATTATGATTTTTTATGTAAAGAATTATTTTATTTTAATTAAATAAATTTATTTTAAAGTTCTTTTTTATCTTAAACTAACATAGTTATCATTTAATTATATATAATCTAATTAATTATAAAGGAATCAACAGTATTCCTACTACTGGTATAAGTGGTTTTTTTTGCTTAAGAACACATTTATCAAAAAAAACTATTTTTCATTATGCTTTTAGTTTTATCATAAATAAATTTTGTAGAATTTTAAAAATTAAATACAAATAAATTAATTCAAAATTATGAATCATGGAGAATATATTTGTAAATTATGTTCCTTTTAGTTTATTTCATTAGAAATAGTAACCATATTAAACATTTGTCACCTTATTAAGGATAAATTAGCTAATTTTGGTTAAAAATAATTTGATAAGGCCTAAATATAACTTAAAAAATTATATTTATTTTATTTTATTGGAGTTTTCAGCCATTAACATTTATTTCTTGAAATTTCATAATTTATTTCCACTTCTATTAAATAATAACCTTAATATAATTTTAAATAAATAATAAAAACACAATGTCACTATCATTATCAAAATATCTTCAATTTTTTCCATTAGCATAAAAAAATACTATGATAAGTTACAAAATGTTATTTTAAAGATGAATTATTTTTTTATCATGGTAATTTATTTTTAATTTTTAGTGATGAAATAATTACCTTAAATTTTTGTAAAATGTCAGCACAGTCCTTGGGAATGTAGTCGAAAAATCATGTAAGTTATTTTAAAGTTTTTAAAAGTAATATTTTTTGGGTAAGATAAAATGTAATTCAAAATTTATAGATATATGTATTATTATAACCAAAAAAACCTATAATTATTAAGGTGTAAGCTAGAGAGGTTATCCAATGATATGGTATAAGTCAAAATTGAACTATATCAAGTTTATTACTTCTTCCAATTGAAAGAAATAATTTTTAAGAATTAGAAAACAATAAAATATATATGTTACGTATACTAGAATAGTACTATTATATTACAACCATTTTTAATCTATTTTTACATTCTATGTGAAATGAAGTGATCACTTGTGCATATATGTGGATTACAATATCCACGAGTGATGTGTTCCGTTTTCCATCACCACCTCCTGTGATTGTTTATAATGATATATTTAATGTATTTATACGATATTAATGGAGTATTATAATTTTATAAATATTATATATCATATATTTTATTAACCTTCTAATGAAAAATTATAATGTCATTCTTTTAATATGTGTTGATTATTACCTCTACAGAGCGACGTGATTTGTTTCTCCTGAACTCCATTCATGTATGGTTATAAAAATTTTAATATATAAAAGTTATGATTATTTTAATATTAATATTAATTATATGATGGAATAATTACCACATTTTCCATGTTCATCCTATCAAATTTTTTTTGTTATTATGAACTAAACATACTATAAATGCCTTCTGTAAAATTAATTAATGAATTAAGTAAATAAAACATAGTTGTAAATGATAAAAAATGGATAATTATTATGGAAAGAACTTGAAAAAATCTCTTAAGTAAAAAAATAATTATTATAGGTTTGTTATTCAAGAAGATAAAGAACCTATGTGACAAGCCAGACTCAAGGTAAGGTACTTTCATTTAAAAATCCCCTTTTAAAGTTTCCCTTCCAAGACTTTTTTACCAATGTACTTGTTCTTCTAAATGTTTCAAGAAAATTATTATTTATTATTCGATGGTTCTAAAATTTTTTTCCCATATTATACATTCCATTCAATAGATGAAAAATGTTTTCCAAATTGGTCAATATTGACTCTATTTAACAAAGTTTAAAATAAGTTTTTTGTTTAACATATATGATATAAAAAAATTAATTTTTTTTTGAAATTTTATTTTTTTTCAGCCTGAATTACATGTTTCAACGATTATTTATGAATTTAAATAATTTCCACAATATTTTGGTATTTTTTAGTTGAAAATATATTTTCGAAAAAGGGGTATTTCTCACTACTTTAATGTAAAGAGGGAAAATGTTTTGATTATGGGTTGAAAAGTTTTTTTGGGTTTTTATGATGAAAATTTTAAATAATAAAATGTTTTAATAATTACATAGTACTTTAGAATTAGATATTATGATGGGTGGTCCAGATTCAACTTATACAAATAGGTGAGTCTAATATATCACATATAAATTAGTGATCTCAATATAGATTATATGGTGGGTGAACCCGATATCACTCTATAATGCATTAGGTAAAGTTATTTTCATTAATGGAATGAAGGATTCAATTAAATAGGGTTGTTTTTCCTTGTATTTAATTAGGATCCAATTATTTCTGACAAAAGTGAACAAGAGTTATAAATATTTTTTTTCTATGTTTCCTATAAGGGATTCTATTTTATTTCCATTTATTTGAATGATTCTCTTGGAAAAACAAATGTGTTTTTCATGTGGGTATGTTTTATTTCATAATCTCATATAATATTGTGATAAAGGCAAACATTTAATGTGATTTTATGGTTTCCACTAGACTAATAGATTTCTTATTTTTTTTATTTCTTATATTTTGGTTCATATCCCCTAGTTTTAAATGATTTTGAAAGAGTTTAAGGATGAGTAAAGAAAGCGAAGACGTAAATTTTAATGTAATAAAGAATCGTATTGAAATTAAAACATGTTTAATTTTAAATGTTTTATATTGGGGAAAACAGATAAATTGTAAATGTGTCAGCTTTATAATATATTGTGTTTTATGTATGAATTATGACTTAATTCTATAAAAATATAAATCGTAAAGATACTCATAATGAAAGAAACTGAATTCATAACTAAAAACTAAATATTATTTATTGTTTGAAGGTTGGGTCCTTAGATGGACCCAGAGACTAGAGATCAGTATCATGTATCACCCTGACTTACCAATATTTAGTTTGAATTATCATATGTATCTAATTTTAGGGAGGCTAACCAAACCTAGTTGTGGTTATCAAAGTATACCCACAAAATTTCAAAGGATCCCATGATTTTTCATCATTTAAATAATTCATATAATTCCAAAGGCACATTTTTTCCATCAGAATCAAGATTTATCAAATAAATTCAAATAACCCCAAATCCTAGTGTATACATGCCTAAAAAATCAATTTCAACATCAATTCATTTTCCAATGTTCGAAAATATTTATTAATAAAAAAATAACTCCTTTAAAAATTTAAAAACTTTTTCTTAAATAATAATTTTACCAAATGTCATATTAAATAGCCTTTTTATGATACCACCTACCTTAGTCCCTTGTAATAACAAATAATCAGATGAAACCCAAAATCTAATATAAGAGAGCTCTATTGGAAGAAAAAATAAGGTTTTAAACCCCAAAATCCCAATAGTAAATTTTATATTAAACAAAACCTAGTCTCCCATAGCAATATAGAGATAAAAACGCAATATAGAATAAAAAATATCATGAAATATTAGAGAAAAAACTTAATATTATGTCCAATGATAATATGAGTCAAATGAACAATGAAACACACCATGGGTAATGGGATAATGGAGTCCATATGATAGATACACTGTATAGTTTGGATATATCCACAAGGAGGTGAAAAAATTATTAAATTGACTAGAGGAGAAATCAAGGAAGACATAACTTAATTTTCAGGTCGGACGAGTTCACAATGTGGAACAATGATTCATGTTGTCAAACATTGAGGCTCAATTGGTCATGACTAGAAAATTGGTTCATGGAATGAATAAAAGTTACATAACATTGGATATATTCATTAAAATATTATCAAAAGTTCATGATGTGAATTAGTCATTAATATCATGAACTATTACTATAGAAGTGTCACAACTCTTTCAATGATCAAGAACACGCCAAATATTTCCAAGACCAACTGAAAGATAAAAATTGAAACTAATATAATTTTATTACCTTGAATTATCATTTTTATATGAAAATAATCCCTACTATATTGGTTTATATAACTATAAATATAAGTAGAATAAGGTTGGTCTAAAAAATGTGAGGCCTCTACTCTCTCAAGAATAATTTTTTCTCCCCCTTTTGCTAATAATTTAATCATTGCAACCACAAAACAAAAACTAATTGAACATATCTCCTATATAGGATATTTTACTGGGAGTTTATTATCTAAATTGTTTATACGATAGAAATATCCAACTTAAAGTGAATCTCCTTCCAATTCAGAATGTGAGAAGGGTTAGTATGATTCTTCATGGGATGAGGGTCATGAAACACATTGTGGATAAAAGTCAACACTCATGGTAATTATGATTAATATTCCATCTTTTTAATCCTCTAGATGATTTGAAAATGACCCTTATATCTTCAAGGAATCTTCCTTTAATTGAGGATCATTTTTTGATCCAATCGGGGGTAATCTTTTTTGAATTCATGGTTGCTGAACGAAAACTCCCAAAAATTGCACAAACAATCCAAATAATATGTGTATAATCTATGATATTTCACATATCATAATCAAATAGTTTATATTGTAGTCATAGTATCTTGAATAATTCCTAGTCCGACCAAATAATATTCATCAACCTCAAACCAACAGAGGTGTGATCTGCAATGATGATTGTATTAGCATTCAAAGGGTGCCATTATGATGGATGACTGGAAATGATTATTAAATAAAATTATTATCAATCCCAAATGGTAACCCTAATAAACATAAAATTCTATGACATAAATATTTATCAAATAATCTATAATCTAAATAGCTCACTCATGTTAAACATACATATAATTATTGTAGACTATACTATACCTATCTTGAATACACGTTGCCTCCTAGAAGCCTTTTTAAAAAAATGAGGTAAACCAAGGGTCTCTTTCAGAAATTATAATTAATGAAATATCATATAAACTCATAATTTCTTATACTTATTAAATTTACATGTATTAAACCTTTATAGTAAACCACATGAGAATAAAATTAGAATACATTAATTATCGGTCAATAATCACCCATATTTAATTCATTCACTAGGGAGACTATGGTAGTTCAACTAAGAAATCCAAAGACACCTTATCCCACTCCTATAACAGCATGGGGAGAAGATAAAGTAAAATGAAAAGACTTTTCAACTCATCCATAACATTATATAATATTTAATAATATGATATGAAATGAGATATGTCGTACTTCAGACCAGACCAAAAATATCGATGATTCATATTTTAATAAATATCAGAATTTCCAAGGAAAATAACCCACTAAAATAAACGAAACTACTCCATTAAAATCTTTATCCTTTTTGAGGGAACAAATAACCATTTCTAGAATCAAATATCACCCTATAGGGAAAAAACCATTAAGTTAGGGTCTCCCAACCATATATAGAATTCATTATACCTTTGAATTATTAATAACACAACTATTATAAGAAAATAAACTCAGGAATATGAAATGGAAACTATAAACTGACTAGATAAACATTATCAACAGTATCCTTAACATCCAAGTGAATCCTGACAATAAGTCCAGTGAGGATCTATTCATCCTTTGAATCCACCATAACATTAGAAGGAATCTTTATAATGAGGGAATAAATAACAATATTACCCTTTCTAAGGGTAGAAAAAATGTAAAAATCAAACAACTGTGGGTACTCCATCCACCACATATGTCTAATTTTTATGACTCTCTGAGAAAATTTATATCTCGGTATTTTAAGATAAGAAAAGAAAGTGAACATTTCCCAAAAAAGTTGATGTCTCCCATATTAATGGTTTTTGTGATTTTAGAAATATGGCAGTCATTGTTGTGTTATTTCTTCTCATGTAGTCAAAGATAATGAGAACCATACACCACCACATAATCCCCATTCATAAGGATACAATCCAAACAAGTTATAAAAACAATAAAAAAACAAAACATATCCATTTATATCTTTTATAATTTTGAGAAAAAGAATTGAAGTGAAATTTCATTTAAATTCATTGAAGTATTTATGATCTATCAAATCACAAGATAATTTACAAATGGTGATAAAAAATTCAAAAAATAATTTAAAAACCATCGTGAATACCCTGTTAGAATAAAAAAACTCTACATCATAGAAATATTTCTTAGCTCTTCCCATGACATGAAATATTTCACATTTTCATGGTTAACAAAGATTTCCTACTCTAAGACCACATTTCCTAAGAATAAAACTTTTCTAATACAGGAGTGAAACATAAGTAGCTTATCATAAATGAAATGATCTCTCAATGATTCCATAACTCTCTTTTAGTGAATCTCATTCTATTATTTGTTTCATGAATAAACCAATACATAATCCTCAAATACCGTGATATAATGCCTCATATCATAATCAACTCTTCATTACATGATTTGTGAATATAGTTATACTTTTTTAAATTCCCATGATATTATAGATTTTGAGTTTTTGAGAATTAGAATATTACATTACATTAATTTGAAAATAATGAGTCATAGTTTCCATTTTTTCCAAAAAAAATATTATTAATTTTGGACTGTAATATCATTCATTACACACTTTATATTCATGGAAAATTTTATTTATTCATATTTAGACATCATAATAGTCCCTAAAACTTTTTAGGCTTTGGGTAAAACATTTATGAATTTAGGATGAGTAAAACAATGATTAGTAAGGTATATGAAGAGAATGTAATTTTATTAGTATAGTAAAAAATAAAACGACATTAAAAATATTTACTTTTTAGTGATAAAACATTAAGCACATAAACCAAAAGTATGTAGATGAGAAAAATAAAATTTTTCATAATAAAATAAATTAAACCCCATTATCAATATAGAAAAAACATGAGGGTGTTATGAGGGATATGAGACCTAATGAAAATTAACTATTCACCATCAAAAGTTTATAAACATTTATTTCATAATAAAATCAAAATATTCATATAAAAACATTTCTCCAGAATAAATTAGGTATTATGGATCATAATATTCATAGCCCGTGTTCACTCATATTCAACTCGTGTGGGAATAAGTAATTCCTAGTTAATCCCATAGGACTAAGGTACATGGAAATATCCCTCATTTTTCACCTTATAGGACTATTCATTACACAATGAATTGTAGAGATGTATCAGGATCATCGATAACCATTTGATATATTTGAATCCCCTATAATAATCTATAATTATCAGCTTCTATATTATTAAAACATTTTTGAGATTATACCTTTTCATTATAAACCCATTGATAAACTCATTTTGACCCACAACTAAATCAAATTCCATTTTCACATAAAAATAAGGAGAAATATCCCATTATTTTGAAAACTTTTTAAAATGAAATATTCACCAAAACAATTTGTACTGAATTTAAATTGGAATATACAAAAAACATAAAGTGTATTCTTTTTAATGAAAAAAGGAAATGATAGTGGTAAATTCTTCTACTTCCATTCACATAAAAAAATAATTCACAATTTTGTAATGTAATTTAACAACCATCTATCAACATTATATAATCCTTTAAAAGTACATGGATACTGAGGAAAAATGTATTAAAACATTTTGAAAAATGTTTTCAATAAAAATGTCTCAGGAATTTAGTTGCATTAAAATAAAAAAAATTGAAGGATTTAACTAAAAAATTAGTTTTAAACAACATTATATTTATAAATTTAAATATAAAATCCATCTATATGGTAGTATATATTAAAAAAACCAAAACACATATGGTGAACATGGAATGAGTCTTAATGAAAGTTAATTTAGATAAGAAATCCCCTTAACTTAAATATTGTCTAACATCATATGTTTTTTATCTTCTAAACAACAAATTTATATTATCTATTTATATTAATAAAAATATTATCTATTTTCATTCCAATATCATTATTTCTTTTTATCATTTATTATAATATTTTAATTTGTTTCTAAATCGGTTCGGTTCTTGTAGATTTTATAGAAGAAGCTTTCTTTATAACCTGAAAATGACATTGATAAATTGAAAGTGGTGATAGTGGTTATAGTTATATTCACTCTTGAGAAATAAAACAATTATAATTATCAAATTTATACATTATATATACTTTTAATACAACCCATATAAGTAGGTTATTAAAAATTAACAATGTCATTTCATGGAGACGGTTGTTCATATGGGTGTATAGACAAAATTTTAATTTTTATAATTTTTGTAAAAGAAAAAAAGAAATTAATAGTTTATTTTTGTATAATAATAAATATGTTATAAATGAAATATTTATTAATTATTTTTCTCATTATGACCAATATTGTAATATGGAGATGGAAAATAAATCAATTATATCTGTTGAGGATGTAGTCCACATATACGCATGAGAAATGTTATGATTTTCCAATGGATGGTAGGGTAAGAAGGAAGGTTTTAAATTATATTTAAAAAATTATAATTATAAAATAATTATCTTAGATACTGTTTTTTTTCTATAATTTTAAATATCTTTATGATCATTTGATGAAAAATGAAACACACTGCTTCATTAATATATTAGTTTGCACTTACACATGAGTATAGATTTAATTTTCCATTGGATAAAAAATAAAATGAAAATGGGTTGAAACATATTAAAAAAAATTTAATTATATTTTATACGATGAACATATTATTTCATCATGGTTAATGAGGATTTTATGGAGGTAGAAGAAGAAACAATCATGAAAACACTCGATTAAGACGTATGAATCTTCATTGGAATGCCGCTTTTTCCTTAATTATTAAGCCTCATAGGTTTTTATATTAGTGATTTAATGACATATAGGATTTGGGGAGGGATGTTGGGGAATTATTTGGGTATTTATTTTCCAATATTTAGTTCATAGAAGGTATGAGGAGGATTTAAGAGGAGGTTCCCTTTTATAAGTGTGGGGTGTTGTACACTTCTAATTTTTCTCGAATTTTAAATAATATAAATGACATAACAATGGTAAAGTGGATTAAAAAAATATAATTTTTACAAAAGGTTTATAATATTCTAAATTCAACATCCAATAATATTAACTATGAATGTATTTTTGTCATAATCATAGAGTATTTACTTTATTTAACCAAATTTACCTTTTACCAAGATTAATTTTTTTACCATGGTTGAAAAATCAAATTGAAATCATTAATAAATTCTGGCCTCCCAACTCAAATAGTTTAATAATGTTTTTTAGGATTAAATTTATAGAACAGGAAAAAATATATTTTATTATAAGTGCACAAAATTCAATGAGAAACAGTTTTTAGAAAATTGTATTTAAGAATAAAAATGATCTAATACATAAATAAATTATCATTTTTATTTATGTAAAATTATATATAATATATTCAATAAAATTCATGTTTTATTATATTAAAAAAGTCCAAATTATAATGGTACCTTTAAATTACTTGATTTAAATTAACAAAATGATAGTTTTTATAAATAAGTATTTTCATTATTCACTAAAAAATCAATATTTCCGAATAAAGTACAAAACAATCATCCTTAGACTATAATGAATTGATTATTTAAAAAATATTTTTAAATTTTGACAATAATGTTTCTAAAATTTTAAAATATTAGTTAAAATATTCATTCATAAAAATGTAATAAAATTAATTTTAAATGAAAATGTATTTTTAATGTATAAAATTCTATTACTATAATTATTTTCCTATTATATGTAATTAAATGAATTTAATTAACCATATTTGACATATAATCAAATTATTTTATTACAATCAATTATAAATCTATGTTAATTTAATTTATTAAGATAAAATACACAACATATATAAAAATAGTTTTAGAAAAATATATAATTTATCTTCAGAATAATTTATATTCATTTCCAACCTAATGGTAACCAATATTTTATTTATTTTTCATTTATTAAGTAAAATTTTTCTATATATATATATAATAATATGGTTACTCTTTTTCATACCTTCAAAACCAATTACTAGGTAATATAATTCATATTTAAATAATTTTATATCACAGCTCGTTTAAGCTTGATGTTGTGTATACCACATACTATTAGATATATAATTTTTAAAAAATAAATTCTAAAGTATTTGGATGATAAATTATACCAAATTTAAATAATTGTTCCACCTCAATTTTATCTCATGTATGATAAAAAGGGTGTAAAATATTTTTAAAAAAATTATTATGTGAAGTGGAAGATAAAACCTAAGATCTTAAGAGGAAATAATATTTTATAAATTAAAAACAACTCTATTAAAAACCCACATAAAAAAAGGATCAAAATATCCTTTATAAAATTAGAAAATGAAAATATGTAGGACACTTAGAATAAGAAAAAATCATGTTTCTTGATAAGGAGAACACTGAAAGGGGTTAAAAATAACTAACATGGAAATTAGAGCCACTATGGAGATAATGTTGTTCTTTGATGAGAATATAAGAGACAATAAATTCATCATAAATGATCATAAAAAGATTAAATTTTTATATTGAAGATTCTTTTCTAGTGTTGATTAATTATTTTATCATCATAATTGAGAAAACAAGAAAATATACTTACTCAACTTATTTCCATTCCATAAGCACAACATCATCCATTAGTTGCAATTTGAGTATTTTTTAAACTTCTATCTCATATCTTACTCTAATTAATGAATATTTAATATTCATTTATCATTCTTGAGGTACTAAAATCAACATCTAATGGAAAACAATATCTATAAAGTGTATAAAGTTATTCCTCATATCTCGAGACATTAATAAAACCAAAATTGTTTGAAAATGTTATGATAATATCCAATATGAAGAAATACTACGTGAATCTACAAATCCTAAACAATAAAACTCAATGATATACATCAAAAATTAAATAAATAATTAACATTAAAGATATTAAAAATATTATTAACCAAATTATAACCCCCCCAAAAAAACTATTTGATTAGATACTCTTTCAAGAACAATTTACCATTTATATCCAAACAACATTAATCACTCATAAATTCATATACAAAAAATGTACATATCCTAATCATATAATATCCAAAATATTATAGTCTTTCAGATAAAGAACCCGAATCATATATGATTATAAATGATAACACAACATTAATTCTTAAAATAAAATCTAATATTTACCAAAAAAATCCGTTTTCCTTAATCATATAATGTTCCCAATATAATGAAATTTATTTTAAAAAACATTTATCACTTAATAAACGAATCTATTTTCAATAGTATCGATATTTATAAGATAAAAAATATGTTTCCAAAATGTAACAACTTTTTTTCCCAATTTACCCACCACTTTTAAAATTTTAAAAATCATATTAATAATAATGATTATCAATTACTTTCAACTTAGGTTCATAAAATATAAAATCATTCTTCCTATAATAACCTTTTCAATAAAACATAAGTTAATATTAAGGGTTATATATACCTCTAACATCTATTAAAACTCAATGAATGTATCCAAGGTACTCCCATCATAGAAATAATCAAAAGATAATAAATACCATTAAACTTATTATCAAGATTAAATTTATCAATCCTTAAATAAAAAACCATGATATCATAACACTTGATAACTTATATATAGACACATTAATCATTCAATGTTATTTATGATCCATTACACAAATTTTTTATTCTTATTACTTAATACTTATTTCTTATAATAAAAATTAAGAATAATATATTATTATTCAGCAATATCAAAACATATGCTAAAATATATTTCATACATTTTATATGTAATTCACAATTTCCTCATCTTCAACTATAATGTTGTTATACATTTTTAAACTTTTATATATATAGTCTTGTTGATCCAATATTGATAATTCTACTTAGGATATATATTTTCATAATTCCTATAATCCCTAAATCTATGACACCTTCATATTCCTTTGAAGAATTTCCCTAGGTACTCTAACCAAAATTCATGAAAACTAGGAAATTAAATACTTTTTTAGACATTGTATTTTCCAAATAAAATTCCGGGAAACTCTATTTTATTTAATTTTGTGTGTTAGGAAACTAACCTAGGTTCATGTTGTTAATAAAATACTAATATATTTTTTTAGGAATGACCATAATATTTTTAATTCTATCTCTTATCTCATTTTTTTTTATATAAATAACCACCACATTTTCCTTCACACCCATTATTTACATGGTTCCATATAGTTCCATCCATTCACTTAAACCAAAAATGGTCAGTGTAAGTATATAAAATAAATCCATAATAATCCATATTCTATTAGGGATAAACACTATGATATCCATTACCATCATATTAGTTTCTAATTATTTCCCTTCAAATAATATCATAACTCATAGTTTTTTCTAATACTTTTCTATAATAAAAAATATTTATCCCTGAAAAATATTCAAACCATAATTACAATATTTAACATTAGGGTTGAACTTATATGCTTTCCTATGATCATTTGTTTTAGATAATTAGATAATTTTTACAGGCCATTACAATACATAAGAAATACAGACACATAATGTATATATTTTCCATAAAAAAATATTCTTAAGTTTACACTCATGTTTCATTCATGAACCAGTTTAATCTTTCGAGGATAATTTAATTTATTCAATTATGTAATTCATAATATTTTTTAATAATCATTATCCTTAATTAAAAAAATTTTAAAATTTTTTGTGAAAAAATATCATTAACGGATAAAAAAATAAATTACATTAGTCCAGTGAAAAATATGAATACCTTTTCCTTATTTAAAGTAATACATTGAGAACGTGAAAAATATATCCATATAATAAAAATATTTTTTTCAAAAAAAACATTTTAAAAAATTATCAATATAGAAAAACCATGAAGTAATTAAATGGTATATGCAACTTCACAGAAAATAAATTGCCCCCTTAAAAGTTCATAAACTTTTATTTCCTCATGAAGTCAAAAGGTTTCAATAAAAACCATTATAACTCCTAGATTATGTGTCTTTGGGAATCCTATTCATAAAATATGTTCACTACTATTTAACATATTTCAAAATAATAGAAGAAAATTCAATTCCATAGGATGAACCTACCCAATTATCCCCCTTATTTTTCACCTCCAAAGACTATTCATTTCCCAATGAATTAGAGATCCATATCGGCCTCAATCATCGCTATGAGGAATATCATGATCACCAATGAAAATATATAATATTAATGTACTTTATCATGAAACAAATTAATGTTTTCATTTTTCACCATAAAACCATTGAAAAACACACTTGAACCGAGAAAAAAATAACATTCCCTTACTTTCATAAAAATACAAAGAAATATCCCTTTTTTTAATAACTCTTTTTATTAAAAAAATACATAAAATTATGATAATTTAATTTCAAATGTAAAACCAATAAATAATTATGATTATTCTTTTAAAATAATGAATTAAATGATAAAGTGAAATTAATTTCATGACATGTATATTTAAAAAATCAATCATTTCACACTTTTGTAAATAAAGAAAAAAAATACCATTATGGTGAATGTTTAAAATATTCCTAAATGTAACTTTTTAAAGAATGTAAAACGTATTTGAAAATGGAATTTAACATCCATTAATGTATAAATACTAACATTCTTGAAATTTTTAAAAGAACATCTATATGGATGGAAAATAGTTTAAAACATTTAAAATAGCTTTTGAAAGAAAAATATCTTATTATATTATTAACCTTAAAATAAAAAGAAAATTAAAGTGGTTTAATGGAAAAATATTTTTAAATAAATTTCATTTTATAAAATTAATGATAAAATGAATCCATATAGAAATATATTAAAAAAACATGTGGTCAATATGACTATATTTTCAATGAAAGGAAATTGAGATGATAAATCCACTTACATTAAATATCACATAGTATTATATGTTATCTAGATCCTAATTTAAAAAATAATATTATTAATTTACTTGATAAAGAAACTTTTTCATTTTTATTCCATTATCAATATTCTTTTTATTTAATTTAATATTAAATTTTACTTAGTTACAAAACCATTCTTCTAGAGTTAGATATTTTGGGGATGTTCAGCTTTAACTTAAAAATAAAATAATTGTGTTAAAATATTTCAAAGGGGATATAGACAAATTAGAGAAATTATATTAAATTTTTTATAATTAATATATTGATATATTATATACAATTTTAAAAAAACTATTTTTGGGTGTCCTAAAAAATGAACTATTTCGGTTCATAGAGATAGTTCTCTTCATGTACTAATGAACGACATTTTCATTTTTCTAATCGGTGAAAAATAAATAAAGTTGAAAATATTTTAATTCTATTGATATATAAATATGTTATAAATTTCATATTTTTTCATTACATCCATACCTGTGACCATTATTTTAGTTTAGAGATGAATAATGATTTGCATCACTTCGATGAGGTTACATTCTACACATACATATGAGCATCATTATAATTCTTCGAATAGATGGTAGGTTAAAAAGAATAATAATATATAATTTTTAAGAATCAAATTTATCACATAAATATCACATATATTCATTTTTATCATTTTTTCAAACTATATGATTCATCTATGAAATATTAAAAAAATTTCTTCATGAGGATGGTAGTTCGTACGTACGCACGAGCAATGATTTTGTTTTCATTTTATGGAAAAGATTAAGTAAAATGGTCGTGACATAATAATTAAAGAATTTAAGTATATATAAGATAATGATTTTATTATCTAATGATGGTTAAATACTATTTGATATATTTTTAAAAATAAATACATATGAAAAGACTTAGTTAAGAGTTATACCTCATTGTTGGAGAACCTCTTTGACATTAAAAGTTTATCCTTATATGATTGCACTTTTAGTTAGATCAAGAAATCTAAAAAGTAGGGAATGTTTTTTGGGAGATATTTTTCCAGGTATTTCACAGTTTACATTGATCAAACGTTATGAGGAATATATTAGAGAATGTTCCCTTTTATAAGTGATGGTAGTGGGACACTTATAGTTTTTCAAAACTATTAAATATTGAAAATGAATTAATCTGGGTCTAGTGGACCGAAAACATAAAAATTTATAGTAAAATGTTATTAGGTTATAAATATGTCTACAATTATTATATAAGATGGATTTTTTGGTATTATCACTATGTATTAACCTTAATTGATCTGATTTACCATTTACTGCAGTGACATTTTTTGACCTTGGTAACTATTCATAATGGAAAAAATTAAAATTGAATTCATTTAAAAATTTGAAATAAATAAATAAAAACACGGAATCCATTTTTGAATATTCAAATTGTATATTTAGAGGAAATAAATTTTAATAAAAATGTATAAATGTCTATGGAAAACAATTTTTAGAAAAAATCATTTTAAGCTTAAAATGAAATTATTTAATACTAAAATAAAATGTTGATTACTATGAAATTATTTATATTATGTTTAATAAAATTAAATTATGTGATATTAGAATAAAATCCAAAACATAGTATGGATTTTAAATTACATTATTTAATTTATATAAATCGAATTTTTTTTTAAATTTAGATTTTTTCACTATTTACTCAAAAACCAATATGTTTTAGAGAAATCCCCAAAAAATAATTCTAGGACAGTTATAAAATTATATTTTAAAAACAATTTTCATTTTTTAAAATAAATTTTCTAATGGTAGTATAAATTAATTGAAATATAATTTCATAGAATGTAGTAGATACCATTTTTGAAGAAAATGTATTTTTAGGCATAAAATGACTTCATTATAATTAATTTAGAAAAAATAATAATAAAAATAATGTTAATTCATTATGTTGGATATATAATATAATTATTTTATTCCAATCAATTATCTATAGATATTAATTTAAACTATTATGTTGAAAATATAATGCACACACAAAAACACATTAAAGAAAATTATCTCTTTTACATTCAAAATATTTTATCATCATTTATAACTAATTGATAATAAATTTTTTATTGAATATTAATTTATTAAGAAATATTTTGTAAATATATTTCATAATATAGTTATTCCAATTCATAAACTCCAAACCAAAAACTAGGTTATAACTTCCACATTTAAAAAAAATAGTATATTGTAGTTTATTTAAGCTTAATGATACATATACCACATGATATAAAATATTTTATTTAGAGAAAATTAATTTTAAAACTAAGGGATGTCACACATGATGAATAAATCTTGGTACTAGTGTTATATCTATTTTATGAGTAACTAAAAATCTATTGGATAACTATTGAGAAAATGGCATCATAAGATATTCAAATTGGCCAAACATCCTTCTGAATGGAGTATTTAGTTTATCTGACACCATAATTTTATGTTGGTGGTTACAAACCAAATAGCAATCAATAAGATCCACATTTTTCCTTTTAAATAAAAGATAAAATCATTAAATTTGGTAAAAATATACTTGTTATTTGTCATCGCCCAATTAATCTTATGGTAATTGACATGAAGGATCCCATTGACCTTATAGGTAAGGAAAACTAGGGATTCCAATAATGATACACTCAAACAGAAGTATACCATGTATTTTAAATAATATTACAAATTTTTAGATCATTAAATTACAATAGTTCGATATGGTAAGAAGGTTTAGATAATCACTATTCCCTTAGTAATAAATTAGCTAAGAACTTTACTTCCCTAAAATACAAAAAAGGGTATGTACTAACAAATTTTTGATGAACTAGAGGATGTTTTTTCATGAAATAGAGGCGGTTTAAACAACATCCTAATAGTTTAGCCGTGATTATTAAAACCACTATGTATTACACAGTTTCTAGTCATTTATCAGAGGTTTTTATAATTGAGAAGTAGCTACTTTTTTATTTAGAGGTAATTTTTTATTTTAAAAATTATTTTGTGAAAATATAAATAAAATAAAATAAAGCATCAAGACACATAGTAGTGGCGATTAAGAGTAACCACCACCAAAAATTATTTATACATTGTATTTTGTGACGGTTACTTAAAACCACTTCTAAATCAAATTTATTTTAAAAAATAAGTAATTAAAAACTATAAATATAAAAGAACTAACCTAATAAACTAAAACATAAATATATGAAAAACCAATCATACAAATACCATACATCCACAATCATAAGAAAACATCCTGTCATCATAACCTCAATCTATTTTAACCCATAAATTTATCAATATACATATATAATATTTTCAACAACAACCAATGACCAATATACAACCATATCATGACCTCCAATATATCTGTCTACCTCTAACTCATGTCATCAATTGAAACTGACCACATCATCATACCAACCGTAACAAAAAAGTAAACAAAAGTTAAAATAACTCCTAATAAATAAGAATTACAGTAGAATAATTAATAATTTAAACATACCATAACTATTATAACCATAAAAACTACCTTATAATGAATTTTGTGCACTGGAATGGCCAAATTTCTTACTTCTGACATCTATCACCTACAATGAAAATGAAAACATTTAAAAATTTAAATACGAAAGAAAAAAAGACACAGAATATATTCGTAATGCTATCCACAATATTTGTTATTCTTTTAATTAAAAAAAATAAATTTAACATAAAACAAATAATATGTATTGAAAAACACTTTGAAAACAAAAACATATATATTTAAGAAAAGATTCATTAGTTGAAACTGATAATAGAGGTGTAAATATTCTAATTTACTTTTAAAGTGACTTACGGTATGCTTGAAATTTACTTAATAATTGTTTTTAAAGATTTTGATATCAGATCATTTTATATATTTCAAAAACAACTCTATGGTGGTTGTCCCATGATTTCACATTAATATGAAGTTGTTTTCTATGGTTTTGACTATTCCACACACGTTTTAGTGTTTTAAAACACCAAGAACATGTTTACAACCATAACGGGAAAATAGTAATTTTGAATGATGTGTTGTTAGTTCCTACATATCAAAAATAAGTTTATTGTTATTTTCCCATGATTTTAAGGAAATCCGATATAATTTTCCTAATTTTGGCCACCTTACACTTGTTTTTAATGGATTTTGTACCTTTTAGAAGTGTATACCATGTAATTACGACCACACCACACATTAGATTGATGTGTTTTCTACGTTTAAAAATCAAAGACAACTTAGAAGTGGTTTTATTATGATTTCACATAAATATAATGTTGTTTCTTATGGTTTTGAACCTTATACATATGTTTTAGTTATTTAAGATACTAAAAACCCATTTGCAGCCATAACAGGAATATCATAATTTGGAATGATGATATGTCAGTTCCGACATTCCAAAATTAAATATATGGTCATGTTACCATGATTTTAGGGAAATCTGACTTCATTTCCTTTTTTGACTCTCCCCAAATGTTTTAAAATATTTTTACCATTTAAAAGTTTATACTGTGCAGTTCCAACCACAACTCATGTCATATTGATGTTTTTTCTTCACATACATGTCAAAAAAACTTAACTGTGGTTTTCAATTACCTGCACATCAATCTGAGGTAATTTTCTATGTTTTTGACCATTCCATGCATGTTTTAGTGTTTTAAAACACTAAAAATATGTTTACAAACATAACAGGAAAAGAGTAATTTGGAATGAAATTATGTTATTTACTACATTTGAAAATAAAATATACGATTGTTTTCCCATGGTTTTAGGGAAATCCAACATTTTGATTCCGGATTTTGACCCCCCTAAACTTGTTTTTAACATCTTTTGTACCTTTTAGAAGTGTATACTGAGTAATTATGACAACACCACGCATCATATTGACATGTTGGCTATGCATACATAACAATAAAAACTCAACAATGGGTTTTCGATGATTTCTCATCAATATTAGGTCTTTTTTAATAGTTTTTACCATTATACAAAAATTTTAGTGTTTTAAAACACTATTTTTTAAAACCATATGGGGAAAAGTGTAATTTGAAATGATATTTCTTTAGTTTCTACACTTCAAAATTAAATATACAATAATTTTCCCTTAATTATAGGGAAATCATATGTTGTGTTCCTAGTTTTGACCCCTTGAAACTTGTTTTTAAATTATTTTGTACCTTTCAAAAGGGAATAATTAGTAATTCTAATAAAAATGCATGTTGGATTGATGTGATGTCTACACATACACATAAAAAAACTCAATAGTTGTTGTTCCATGATTTCACATCAATTTTAGTTCGTTTTCTATGCTCTGGACCATTCCATTCATGTTTTAGTGTTTTAAAACACTAAAAAAATGTTTACACCCATAATAGCGAAACTATAGTGTAGAATGATGTTTCATCGGTTCTTACATTTCAAAATTAAATCTATGGCTATTTTCCAAGGATTTATGGGGAATCTGATATCATTTTCTTGGTTTAGACCCCCTGACACATGTTTCTAAAACATTTATATATTTTAAATTTTTTAATTATGTCATTCATAGCACACCACATGTTTAATGGACATGTTGTTTGAGTCATTCAGAGCACACCACATATTGAATAGACATTTTTTTCGTCTACATATTACATATAATTCAATCGTGGGTTTCCCTTGATTTCAATTCAATATGAGATCTTTTTTTATTGTTTTGATCGTTAAATTTACATTTTAGAGTCATAAAACACTAAAAACATTATAAAGGCGTCATAGGAAAATCGTAACTCAAATTGATATAGTGTTGATTCTTACATTTCTAAAATCAATATTTTTTTGTTTTCCTATAATAAATTTTGTAATCATTATATATTTTTTAAAATTATAATTGTATAATTAATATATTATCAATAAAATGAATGATGTAGCAATATTTATAATATCATTTTAATTACTTACTAAAATGTATATTGGTTATCTTATATGTTTTGGTACTTGAATTTCATTTAAGAAAAATAATTTTACTTTCTAAACCTCAATTTATTTCATTGTCAATAATCATTATCAGTATTTTTTATATTTGAGCGATAGTTTTTATTTGTGTTGTTTTTTGGGTATTGAGAAGTTGGATTTTATTCAAATGGTGATTTTTTTTCAACAAAAAACAACATAAAATAATATGTAAGAAATTAATATAACAATTTTTAAATTATTTAGTAGTTATTACCAAGAACAATCAGTAAATAGATAAAATAATATCTTTTAGTAAATGTTGTCATAAATTACAACTGAAGATATTATGGATGTTGTATGTGTTCTTTTCAAATGTGTGAACGATCTATGGAATTTATAATTTACCTCAGAAGGATGTGCTATAAGATTAGAAATTTCCTTAGGGATCGTGCTGGTCATCTGATGAAATATAGAAACTAAACCATCTTCCATTAGTGACCTCCACTAATCCTATGTTTTCCAATAACAATGTCTTTTTTGAACTTTTTTATTCAATATTTGAATTTATATATGTGATTCACAATTAATGACACTAATTAAACCCCCATTGAGTGTAGCAGTAATGAATGATGCCACCCTACCAAATACCACTGAAGGAGTAGGCCTAGAACCTATCCCTCATACATTTCCATGATTCTCTTTTCCTAAATCTATTCCAACAACATTTTTCTAGGAAACTCATACAGATTGTGAAGGGTTTGTGTCCAAATCATCATGAAATTTAACTGGTTTATGAAAAAATATTAACAATGTGTTTTCAAAATACCTATACTTCATAATATTATCTAACTAATAATTTTTGCAATACAATTTATTATTATTTAAAAATAATAAAAATTAAATATTGAAAATTATATTATAACAATAAATAGTCCTTAAACCCCATTAATTGGGGTAGGCTTGATGTATCGAACAATTTAAAATTGGAATCATTTGATCCATATAGATGGTCCCATTTAATTGGGATAAAGTCTTACTAGTTGTTATAATATATTATTATTATTATTATGTTTTTATGGTAAGGAAATAATATGGAATATTAATGAAATGTACTTACTCCAACATCTTTGGTAGGGTCACTTACAAAACATCCCTCGGGATTCTTATACAATTTAAACCACATAAATGTTCGACCAACAGAGTGACTTAATTCATTATACATTATAAAAATATGTAAAAAAATTTAAAATAACCTTGAGTTATAATAAAATGATATAAAATTTTCTAGAAAAACTTTGAGGACCTACAATGTGATGAATGACTTAATTCTGACAATTCACAAATTTTTTTAGATAATTCCAAAAAAATAGAAACATTAATAAAAAAATATAATTTTATTATCATTATTTTATTAAGATACTATAAAATATACAATTACCAAATGAGATAAATCTCTATTAATATCGATAAAAAGATTCCCTTTCTCATGAGAAATGACTTTAGGCACTTTCTCATACATTTTTCATGAGATCAGAGAAATTTCATTAAACTGCTAAAATAATATCTAATTAAAATCTCACTATTTCATGCCCAAAATTCTAAATGTCTATTGGCGTAAAATGGAGTCAGGGACATCAAAATGAAAAAAATTATAGAAATAAAAAACATAACACTTTATGTTTATATTACAAAATTTTTCTCATTTAGTTTAAATTATTTGTCAAATAATATTAAATAAATATTACCTTTATTTGAATATCAAAGACCTTGTTTTTTCAAGATGTAGGAATATGCATGCAATGATTATAATTATTGGGAAATATCATCATCTCGAAAGAAATATGCCAAAAAATATACCCATAGATTCTGAAAGTGTCACCATTAGGAACCACAAACTCTTCAAATGGAAAGGAAATATTGAAGTCCTTCAATTCCCATTAATCTGTTATGTTCATTTTTTTATCTCGTCTATGGTTTTCTGTATCTTTTTGACAAATTCATTAAAAAATTAATAAATTATAATGTTTTGTGAAAAAATTACATACATATCAGTAACAGTAACTCTGTAAAATACCCTAGATGGAGGGGTAATGAACTTCTCTATTGCCATAGGTGAATCAGGAAGTGGGAAACCAATAACATCTGAGGAAATGGTATGATTTCTATCAGTTTTTGGTAAAAAAGAATAACTGGGATCCATATAAGATGATGGTAATGATGGCATTCTCTGAGATACTGATACTCTAGGATCCAAAAACATTTTTTTCTCAACATTTTGACATTTCAAAAGTTTATGCATCATATTGATATAAATTATTATTATATAAAATTTACTAAAATGACTGGAATTTTTTTTCAAAAAATGAATACTTTTTCTAAACCTTTTTAATGGAGTTTTGATGGATTTCCATGGTATTTTGATGTATAAAAAAATATTTAAAGAACTGTATTGTTTGTGTGAAAATGATAAATATTAAATAAAATGGGCGAATCATATAGTATGAATCAATATTATATTTTAATATTTTATATGAAAATTATATATATATTAAAAACAAAATTATAATTATAACTGAATCCTAGGGTATTTATCAGAGGCCTATATCAGGTCATAAAATAGATCCGTTATATAGTTTCTGTAATATAATGTTGCAATTAATATTTCAATATTGGTTTTTATTCCAATATTGATCATTATAATTATTTATATAATCATTGATAATAAATATATAATCATAATAATGTTCCTAAATTATTATACGAAAACATACATTAATTCTAGTAGCTACAAATAAGATGTATCTCTTAGGAAATGTTATTAAATGAAGTAACAAAAAACAATGAATGTGATCCATATATGTTTTTGGCAGTGTTAAATAACCAATACTAGATTATTATCTCTTCATACCTCTTACTTATTAATATTCAATTATAGTTTTATGAAACAAATTTTTGTGATATTTCAATCCTGACATAGTATATATATATTTTGGGGACTGATATAAAAACATTAGAAAAAAGGGAAGGAGAAATATTTCTTAGTGATCATCATCAAGTTTACATAGTAGATATAGACCACAAAGTACATGTGGTATACATAGTTAATTTAATTTATTTGTATTTGATTTTGATTTTTTGATGATAGATTAATATTTAAAGGGTTTACACCCATAATTTAGGAGAATATGATCATCTCAAAAAACCCTATTTGAAACCATTCATGTTATAATTAATAATAAAATTTGGGAAACCATTTAATATGGATTATAAAAAGATGTTTGTGTCTTAATTGACACTGGGTTGTGATCATAGTCTCTATATGTAATTTATGTACAAAATAATTATGGTTATATGAATTTGTATGCAATAACCCACAATAAACATATGTAGAAAGAGTACCATTGGAACTCTATATCATTATATTTATCTATATTTAGATATAATATATTATTATTATTTATGAACCCAAGATCATCTATATTCACATATTGAATTCAAATATTTTGATTCAAAAAACAAACATTATTTTATATTATTTAATAAAATAATATGTATTCATAATACATGTATATATCCCTTCATAATAAACAATATTAGTAAGTCCACTCTCAAGATTTTATTTTATTAACTTGAAATTCCTATTAGATTGTGTGTTCACTCTAAGAGGGTTAGGATGAATATTTGTGATTCTTTTTTCGTATTTCAACATTAATTTATCTTTTTGATATTTGAACTTCTATCATTGTTATGATGTATGTAAATGTTGATGCATTCTTAACAAAGATGAACACATTAAATAAAATTTACTAGTAATAGCTTCGTGTAGTATTTTTTCAAGGATCAAGCCTAATGTGGGAATATATACCATATAGTTTTTAGGATGAGTTTTAAATAAATTTTGGTCTATAATAAATTATTTTTTACACAAAATCTTGAAATTTTGTGATATATAACACTATAATTAATAAGTTTGGTATGGAATGATACACTATAATGCAATTGAATAATATATTTATGGTGAGGATAATGAAACTTTTAACGGTGGTCTGTGTTGCTGCTAAGGAGGGGATATGAGCTTGGGAGAGGGACGCTTCGTGGGGGGTCCTCATCGCCTTCGGGGATCGGAACAAATCTAGGGTGAGGGAGGTCACAGGGGGCAGGGATCAAATTATCAGTGAGACATCCAGAGAGGAGGTCGGGTGGTGGGGGGGTTGCGGGGGTTAGGGATCATAGAATTGGGGTCATGGGACTGAGGTTTCCACTGAGTAGAGGAGATAAAGAGGGGTGGGGTAAAGGGGGTTGTAGGCTCGAGGTCGCCGTTGGTTAGAGGAGAAGAGGAGGTCAGGGGGTGGGTGGGGGGGGGGGTGGGGGCGGGGGTCGGGTTTGTAGAGTGGGAGTGGGAGATGGAAATGGATAAGGGTTTCTGTAAAACATTTAACAGTTATTTGATTGAAAAAATAAAAAAAATCACGGAGGTTTTATGATAGCACACATATATTATATTTTTAACAATATTTATTTCACCATTTTATGAGAACCACTGTGAATAAACTGCCACTCACCATGTCTTTTTATTATAGTGATATTTGGAGGTTGACTTATAATGTTAGTTTGAAACACCTCTAGAAAATATTGAGAAATTAGAGGAAGTTAAAATATAAATGTTTCCTTATCAAGATAAACTAAAAAAGGATATATATTTACCAAGATCCAACTAAAAAGTTCTACTTGATTGGACCTCAGATTTCATTCACCTTAAATCACCTAGGAGTTCCCATCGATGGTAGTGATGGACACCTAAGGATAAAAATAATTAATCCAAGCCATAGAAGAAACCATATAGTCTATTATAATTTAAACATAAAATAAATATACCTCATGAATAAATAATTCCCATGATTTCTCATCCATAAATATAGAGATAGTTAATGAGGGGATACATAAATTCATCTCCCTTTTCATTCAGAGAGGTATGACTGTCTCAATATCATATGGAATGAGTTCCATAGGGTGTTTCCAAAGATTTAAATAGTACTTTCATATAAAAGTGTTAGGGGAATGTATATAAAATAATGTTTTCACTTTATAAAATTCAATTAAATTTGTACCTCTCAGGGTTTTAGGGCCCTCATATACCTCCATTTGAAGCTCATCCACTATATGAAACTATTTTCCTAAATAAGAATATTATGTATTACCCTCATATTCCTATGTTGGAAAAAATAATTATTGCGAATCATATAACTACACCTTAATACCTCTCTGTGATTAATATCATATAACAATTCACAAGGAAGATAAATTCTAGAGGAAATGTTGTTGATTGCCCATTCATCCACATGAGAATCAAACCTTTGATGCTTGTAAAAAATAACATTTAACATTCCATGTATTTCCACACTAATTAAATATATGTGGGCCTCTATAAGATGTTTCAAGGGGTATATAATGATTATACTATTTTGGAACATTTTTTATTACCTAGAAGACATTATTCCACTTTCTCTTTCTTCCATAAGGGCCCTGATAACTACCACTGTACACCATAGGAACATCAACCAATTCCAAAATGAAAGCTTGGTCAATTTTTTCCATCAGTACCCTATCTAAAAACTATTTATAGGTGGAAAGTATAATCATGAATAACACAGAATTATCATCTGGTTATAATTATATCTATTTTTTTGAGACTTTATCTTTTCATTTGATACAATCTCTATCATGAAAAGGTATCATTTTGAAAAATGGTATGGAATACTTCAATAATGTTAGGTCACCATGATAAAGAGTATGAAAATCCAGGGAGATTTATAAAACCTTAATATCTTGGTAAAATTATAGGGAAAACATGTCTTTATATTGTAAAATCATATTATACTTTTCAGGTATTCCTAAACCCCACTTTTTACAATGCATTGGTTGGGTTTTGTTTGTGATTGATTCATCAGGCAATTTTGAAAAATTGATGGTTTCTAGTCTAGTTCATGGTAGGAACACACTTTTCCAAAATTGTGTTCCATCTCAGTGGAAACCATGTAAACCCAGAGAGTGAGGTTCAACATAGTTAACACATAGTTTTTAGTCCTTTCTCCCACTATGTAGAAACAGTGGACCTTGGAGAAAGGGGGCACACAATAAGGGTGCACAGTTTGATCTAACCTTAGTACCCTAGCCAGATAACCAAGTGCATGGATTTTTAATCTAAAAATTGTTTTAAAATTTTTGAAACCTACTTTTTAGGTCCCTGATAGACCTATATGACCCCAAATGTACTTCTAATTCCCTAGGAGTTCGCAATAGAAGTTTTATCCCCTTGGATCCCTCTTAGATGTGGATTAAAGCTAGGAGAATAATGTTAAATCATCTCCAGATTTGTTTCCTCTTGTCTTTCTATTTCTCCCAATCTCTCACTTTTACTCCACATAGTTTGGTGGGTTGTTGTGTTGTTTGAAGATCTAATGAACCTTATTTTGGATCTTAAACTAATGTTTGATTCCCATTTTATGTTGCTGATGTTCTTCATTGGAAAATCCCATTTATGGGTTTTTAATTGGATATCTTGTGATCCCGATGTTGGTGGTTCCATTTTTATTGGCCAATTTAATTAACAATAAATTTGTTGATCGTATTAAATTTCATTCAATTGAACATGTGGGATTGAATTATTATGAAATTGAATTTTTTAAAACCCAATTACATATAATTGAGGGATTTGGTTTTGGAAATTGGATTTTTGTATGAAATTGGGAAAACCCCCAATTCCATTGAGTTATTATGTAATTATAAAATTATTGGGATTTGGGGGAATTTAAATTATTGAATTTAAATTATAGAAATTAATGGATTTTTATTAAATTTAAATTGATGAATTTAAATTGGGAATGTGAATTGTGAAATTCAGTTGTGAGTAGATTTAAAATTATTAATTGTGAAAAATGGATTGAAATGGTTTTGATAGAAACATTTTGGTAGTATATTAGAAAAACAAATGTGTTTTATTAAAAAAAATACATTTGTTTTAAATTGGAAACTGGAATATTTATAATAGATAAGGGGATTAATTTTATTTTGAGAAGAGTTAAAATAAAATTTCCATCATTTTTTGTTATTAGAGCACATGCAGGCCTTAGGTAGTTAGTGAGTTATTTGGAAAACACTGTACGATTTAGAATGTTCCAATACATAAATGCTTCACATCAAATATCTGATAGGATGTTAATGAATCCCTCATGGGCAGTGCTGAATGTGGTATGTTTGTACACATATTTTAGGGTCTCCTTGAGTGTGTGGAATCCTATATCCAGGATCTTTCGTACCATTTTAGGCATATGGACATGTTTCTTGCTAGTTTTTATTCGAAATTAATATATTACATTGTTGTAAAATATTATAAATGACTTTTGAATTTATAGAAATTGTTTTATATAAATTGTTTTTTTAAGACATTTTTTTGAAATATCCCATCAATTTTAATGTGAAGCAGTGTTTAAAAGTATTTCCATCATTTTAAATGTAAAACATGATTTGTTTAAATATGATTTTGAAATGAAAAACTTGTTTATTTAAAATTATGTTCTCAATATTTGGTTAATTAAATATTGTAACATATTATGGAATCCCTAGTGAGACACTACTGGGCTTTTATCTCACGCACTACATGTGCCTTCCGTTATTTGTAGATTATCTTTTTCTATGATCGAGTAGGGAGAAAGCACCTCTAAGAGGTGGTTCTAGCTATTGATCTCTGGAATTGAAGAGTTGCATCTGTTGGGATTGGGGGGCAGTTTTATCCTATTCACTAGTACTTTTCTATAGTACATTGGGTTGCTTAAACATGTTTGACATACAATAAATTTCTCCCCATGGAGTTTTCTTGTATTCATAATAACAAGTTTATATTTACATCTATAATGTTTTCAAAATATTTTTTCCCACTTTTAGTTTAATGATGTCAAGATCCAGTTGCCAGCCCATGGGGATTTGGAATTTCCTTTGGGGAATGTAGGTGTTGGGTCAGTTATCAGGTTACTAGGGTACCCGAGATGGTTCATGAAAAAGTGGTATTAGTGCTCTAGGTTTATCTTCTTATATTGAATTCAATATGAATTTTTTAATATTTTATGGAATTTGTATGTATTTATGATTGACTGCATGTTCATATCTCACCAAAATGAGACATAATTCATTAGGTGTGGTTCAGAAAAAACCTATTGAGATTTTGTTCTATTAGTTTTTATTCATTTTATTTTTGTAGATTGAAATTAAAATCATATGTTATTATCTGTTAGGAATTTTTTTCCCTTATTTCACTTTTATAGTGTCAATCTATTTGATTCATTATTTTATGATGATGTTTTGTAGCATCATTCCTCTGAGAAGGAATACGAATCATATCCAGTAGGAAGCTGCTGCTGATAATCATCAAGCAATTCCTTTTATGAACCTGAGTGTTGTTGAGGTGATTTTTCATACTATCCAAGCTATAGGATATGCACCACCACCGAATTCCATTGAATATCTAGCTATGGAACCTCAATGGGATTATATATAGAATTCTTATCAAGATTTCTTTCACCAGAACCCTCTAGAGTTCAAAGGCTTCAACAAACCTCATGATGTGATGGAATGGTTGGACATGATTGAGTGTTTGTTCATTTTCATGGAGACACTTAAGGAAATAAATGTGAAGTACATCACCTTCATTCCACAAGGACCGAGAAGGAAATGGTGGGACACTATAGTAATTGTGAAGAATCACGAGGTATCATAGTGGAAACACTTCAAGTTTCTTTTCACTAAATAGATCTATCAGGAGTCAATGGTGTTTTCCAAGAATTGTGATTTTTCAAGTTTGAGTAAGATGACACAACCGTGAAAGAGTATAAAAACCATTTTGCAGAGCTTATAAAGTTTTTATATGAGATAGTATAAATTGAGATGAAGAGGAATCAACAGCTTGAGTTCGGACTTTGAGAAGATGTTCCCTTTCAAGTTTTCTTGGTCAAGATACCTTCTTTTGTTGAGGAACTGGATATAGTGCTTATGTTAAAAGTGGACCTGGATGGAAATTCCAGTTTGAAAGGAGTTTATTTTTCTTATTGTAAATGTGTTTTTCATCTAATGGAAAGAAGGAGACTGATGATTCTAATGGTGGTTCTCAGTAATAATTTTTTTCTAAACCTCCTAAAATTTATGGAAGAGGTACTTTAGTTTTATTCAAGTATATCAATCCAGGGTCTTCAAAGAGAGTTTTCAATAAGGATCCCAAGTTATATGGCTCCTTCAGATTCATAGGTCATCGAAAAAAGGTTTTCCATGTCTATTCCACTTTCTGTAGTAGAATAGAGTCATCATCACCTTTTAAAACTACAACACAAGAAGATGCTTCACGTATAAAAGGGTTCTAGCCATAGGCATCATGAATGATGATTCTTCATAGAGTGGAAGAGTCTTGAGAGAAAGCAGATATGGGTCTAGTTATTGTGAGAGGTACCATTACTAAAACTAAATCCTTAGTGAATGATTTATTTTATATTTGTGTCATTCATTTATTTCAACCCAGATTGTTTATATTCTAAATATTCCTATGAATAATTTATATTATATAATGGATATTACTAAACCCATTAGAATAAAGATATAAAAGGGTATCCATTATACCGATTGTGTTTTATCTCAAACATATGTTAAGATTTATTATAGTTTTCTAGTCCACAAAATGAAATATCTTAACGTCATTTTAGAGAGGGATTGACTAATTACAAATAAATCCTAGATTGATTGTTATCTTTAAAAGGTCTCCTTCACTACACCGTATGGGTTTTTTTGATTATTCCAAGGATAATGGGAACCAATGTAGATCCGAGCTGAAAATTTTTATCCATAGTCAGGGAAAATAATATATATGTTTTCTTTTTATCTAGAGAGATAATCTTTGATTGATGATGTCCTTCCAATTATCGTAATGTTTCTCGATGTGTTTTCATCTAAATTCAAAAGTTTTCCATCAGTAATAGAGGATTAGTTTTCTATCGAATTAGTGAATGGTACTCAACAATTGTCTATTACCTCTTATGACATGGAAATAGATTAAATGAAGTAGTTGAATTCTAAGTTGGATTATCTTCTATAAAATGTATTTATACACCCATGTTTATCACATTATGCAGTGCCAGTTATCTTTACTAAGAAATATGACGTTTCATTGCACCATTGTTTTCAATACCTAAAACTGAAAAGAGTCATGGTAAATAAAAAATATCCATTTCCACATATTGAAGATCTATTTGATCAGTTTAAAGTGGAAATGTGGTTCATGAAGATATACCATCGATCGGGTAACCATTGGTTGATGATAAAATGATCCAACGTTTAGAAAACTGACTATTAGAGTGGGTATTTCCATTATATGTAAATTTACATGAACTTTGATCTAGCAAATGTTCTTGTTGTTTATTTGGATTTAATGGAAAATATTTTCATTAAGTTTCTTGATACCTTTTTGGTATTATTTTTGGATAATATCCTGGTATACTCTATGTCCGGGGAGGATAATGTGTTTTATTTGATACCAGATCTATAATTATTGAGAAATAACCGTCTTTATTCCAAGATTTCAAAATTTGATTTGTAGATTTTTCAAGTGAATTTATTGAGATTTGTGGTGTCAGAACATGGAATATAATTTGATACGTAGAAGGTGAAGGTTGTTATGACACGGGATCAACCATGAAATGTCTTCCATATTTGGAGCTTCATGGGTTTAGCTTCATATTATTATTGGTTTGTTATGGACTTCTCAAAGTTGGATTCTACGATGAGTACTCTGACTCAGAAGGGATACAATTTTCATAGAATGGAAAATATCAAAGTACATTTTTTGAGTTGAAAATTATCTTGACTGTTACACCGATGTCGACTCTTCCATAGGCTGGGAAGGGCTATGTGGTATTTTATGATTCATAGGGTTTGGGTTTGTGATATGTTATAATGCAATGTGATCATGTCATTGGTTATGGATCTTGTTATCTTAGACCACACAGGAATAATTACCCAATCCATGATGTTTTACTTGATGATATGATGGGAATTCTTAAGATTTCATGGAATTACCTTTTTGGAGGAATGTTTACTATGTTTTTAAACCACGATATCATGATTTATATACTCTCTAAAAAATATTTGAATCTTAGTTAGAGGCGTTGGGTGGAATACTTGAAATATTTAAATTTTATGTAGTGTATATCCCAGAGAAAGGTAATGTCATCGTAGATGATTTGAACATGAAACCTCTAACCAAAGATGTGAATGAATCATTAGAAAAGTGGAAGTGGATGTATATTTTTGAATAGTTTCATATTTGAGTTCAGAAATTAGGGGAAAATATTTTTTGGACATTGTTCATTTAAAATACACTCTTCTCGAAATTATTATTCAAGAACAAATTCTTAATGATGAGTTCTGTAGAATTAGATACTGTCTTTATGGTGGGGAGATTGTTACTGAGTAGTTTTTTTCCAAAGAGGTCACTCTATGCTATCAGAATCCATTTGTTGTGACATTAGTGTTAAGGAATGATATTATGGGGTATTTCCATAATTATAAGTGGAAAGTGCTCCAAGGAATCACGAATATGTTCTATTATATGCGGATGAAATTCTTGTGGAAAGGTATGAGAGGAGGCATTGCTGATTTTTGCCTCTCAGTTTTATACATGCCAACAAGTTAAAGATGAGAACCAGAAACCTTCAGGTTTATTTCAGATAGTTCTAATATTAACATGGAATTGGAATGTTATCTCAATGGGATTTTTGGTTGGGTTTCCATGTACCCAGATAAAGAATAATTCAACATGGTTTTCAATCGGTCGACTAACTAAATCAACTCACTTTATACACATTCACAGTATAACTTAAGTTGAGGAGTTGTTAAATCACTATATGAAAGATATTGTTCGATTTCATAGATAATAATCTATTATCATCTCTGATAGGGATCCTTGGTTCACTTCACATTTTTGGAGAGGCCTTCATGAGGCACTCAGATCTCAGGTCCGTTGGAAAGTGACATAGCATCCACATTTGGATGGCAAGATAGAAAGAGATATATAGATTCTTGAGGATATACTATTCGCTTGTGTTCATGACATTGGTGGGGTATTGGATGATCATTTGGGGTTGGTTGAGTTTATGTATAAAAATATTTACTAGTTCATGTTCAGAACTGATCCTTTTTAGGCCTTGAATAGATGGCCTTGTAGATCTCTATTGTGTTGATCAGAGATTGGTTAATGTTCCTTGGTTGGACCAATCTTGGTTTAAGAGAGGCTGGAAAATATTCAGTTTATTAGTCAGAGAATGTTGATGAAACTGATCTAGTAAAAGTCTTATTCTTATTGTCATGATAGACCATTGTAATTCTCATTTGTTGAACATGTGTTCTTGAATGTTTCACCTTGGTTGGCTCATCGATGACTTTGGAGGTATGGGAGACTTTATCATTGTTTTTTGTGACCTTTTGAGGCTTTTTAGTAGGTGGGGAAAGTTTCTTAGTAGTTAAAACATCCACCATTTTTGACATCAATATATGACGTGTTCCATGTATCTTAACCCCAGATATATCTATCAGATCCATCCCATGTTCTGAACAGAAGATATCTTATGGTTGAACATGATTTATCTGTGATGGAACAACCAATCCAGATAGTTCATTATGAAATCAATGTACTTCATGGATGGAAGATTCCTTTGCTTTGATTGCTATCAAACAACAATTCTAATAATCATGGGATGTGGAAGAGGTAGGCACTGATGAGAGAGTAGTGGCTTCAAATTTTTATCATGGAAGCTTCTGATCAAGATTTCTTGGGATATAAAGTTTATATGGAAGGGAGGTTATAACATCATGTTACTATTTTCATGTATTCCTAAACCCATTTTTACCACGACTTTTTTGAGTTTTGTTTGGGGTGGTTTTGGAGATAATTAGAGAAATTTTGAAGTTTTATATGCCAGTGCACGGTTGGCACACAGTTTTCCCAAACCATGTTCCATCTTAGTGGAAATCAGAGAAGCCCGAACAATGAGATTTTCCATAAATAATGCATGGTTTTCAAACCATTCCCCTACCAAGCAGAACATGTGCACCTTGAAAAAAGGGGGTGCATGACTAGGGCACACATTTTGGTCTGACAGTGTGGCCCTATCCAGCTAAATGTTCACACAATTTTTTTAATCTGAAAATTATTTCAAAATTTCTAAACTCCACTTTATAGGTCCCCAATGGACCTATACAACCTCAAGTCGATTAATTCTTTCCTAGGACCTCCCAAGATCATTTTTTGGCCCCTCTATAACCTCTCATAAAAATATCTAATCTAGTAGAATGATGCTTGATCTTATCCTAGTGAGTTTCATGTTCCAGTTATCTTTCTCCCACTCTCTCTTTTCCTCCCAAGGGTTTTTTGGATCTCCATGTTATCGGTAGTTCTAATGAACCTTGTTTTTTATTATAATCTTTTTTTTTGATTCCCGATTTCCAATTTCGATGTTCTTCCGTGGTGAATCCCATTTAGGTTGTTGTGATTCAAGAACACAAGATCCTAAGGTAGGTGGTTCAATTTTGAATAGCCAATTTAATTAACCCTAAATTGTTGGATTTGATTAGATTTTATTCAATTGAACATGTGGGAATTGATTCTTATGAAATTTAATTTTTTAAAACATAATTTCATTGAGTTGTGGGATTTGGTTTTGGAAATAAGATTTTGGAATAAAATTTGGAATAAACCCCAAATGAAATGGGATGTAATGTTGAAATTGATGTAATTTGGTGGAATTTAAATTATCAAATTTACATATGTGAACTTGATGGAAATTACCTAAAATTTAAATTTATTAATTTAAATTTTGAATGTGAATTGCGAAATTTAACTGTGAATTGATTTGAAATTATTATTTTTGAAAAATTGCTTAAAATAGTTTTGATTCAAACATTTGAGTTTTATCATGGAAAAGGAAATTATTTGAATAAAAATTCATTTTGGTTTTTAAATGGAAAATTGGCATATTTGGAATTAATTATGGCATGAATTGTACTTTTAGTAGTCTTAAAATATATTTCTTATCTTTGTTTGTTATCAGATCACATGAAATCCTTAGGTTGTTCGTGAGTTATTTAGAAAAAAACACTACGATTTAAAACATTCCACAAAATAAATGCAACATTTCACATCCCTAAAAGGATGGTGATGAATTACTCTTTCTAGTTTTGAAGGGCATATGTTTATACACATATTTTCATGTCCCCTTGAGTGTGTAGAGTCCTATAGCCTATAACTATCGTAATTTTTATTCCTATAACCATGTTTCTCACATGCCTTTATTTGAAATGAATATATTATATTGTTGTAAACTATTATACATACATTGTGAATTTATATAACTATTTTATATAAAATGATTTGTTAAGACATTTTTTAGAAATATTCCACCTATTTAAATGTGAACAATTGTTTAAAAAAATTTACATCATTTGAAATGTAAAACGTGATTTCTTTAAATATGTTTTTGAAATTCCATTCCTATTTATTTAAATCTGAGATGTCTTTATTTGGTTATTAAAATGTTAGAATATGTTATGGAATACATAGTGGGACTCTACGGGGTTTCAGTTCAAACCCTACCCATGCCTTTAAATGTTTGTTGATTATCTCCTTCAATGTTGGACCAGGGGTAAAGAACCACATAGAGGTGTTTTGAGTACTTGACCTATGGACTTAGTGAGTTGTTTCCATTGGAATTAGGCAATATTATCATATTTTATAGTAATTTTTTGTAGTAATTTATGTTGTTTACACCTTTTTTAATTATGGTACACATCTCCCCATGAAATTTTCTTGTTTTTATATTATCTTGTTTATCATTATTTATGCAATGTTTGTGAAAAAATCATTCCCACTTTAATTTTCTATGATTCCAGGTTCTAGTATCAAACCCATGGGGATAGGGATCACCCTTTGGTCTATGTAAGTGCTAGCTCGATTATTAGGTTACCAGGGTACCCGATCTCGTTCATGATATATATCCCTTCTATTCAAAACATTCATGTTGTTTTCCCAACACCACTAAATCCCACTACCTTCAACTAGGGTGGTCAATATTAAAGACATCACACATTGAATTAATAGAACATAGAGTCTCTATGAAGTCAATGATATTTTAAATATTTCCCAACTAGTACTATACTTCTTCATGGTCATTAATTTCCTAGAATGATTGATGTTACTAGCTGAGAAACTATTGGGAGTGATTCAAATCCACATTATTCAATGAATTTTTATCTCTATCTTGAGTAGGAACTCTAGCTACACCTTCTACCATTTCATGGACCACACACACAATTTTTTTGATTATATATGAATCAATCAGGGCATTTTCCCATGAATCATTATCCACAAAAACCTTCTAAGGATTATCAAGTGGACTTCTTGGTGGAATGGTACTACAAAACACTAGATGAAGAGTCGAAACTGTCAAGTAAGGAAACATATTTACTATAATTACAAAATAAAAATAAAAATATTACTTAATTACACATATTATAAGACATACCAGGGAAAATTAAGGTTATCCATATTGTTAACTATCCAGGAACTCGTTCACAAATAACTGATTATGTCTCGATATCCCAAAACCCTATCTAATAAAGAACCCTATAAAAACCCCTCTCATTATTACATATTAATACATGATATATCACAAAAGTTTACACCTAATAAAAACCCAATGATCTATAATTATAGAGTATTTTGGAGTTAGGTAAAT
The DNA here is from genome assembly GCA_963277665.1 of Viscum album. NCBI lineage: Eukaryota > Viridiplantae > Streptophyta > Magnoliopsida > Santalales > Viscaceae > Viscum > Viscum album. The sequence goes on from OY728151.1 coordinate 2,001,356,780, forward strand.
TACATAACAATTTAAAATAGGAAATACATCATCTTTATTTAAAATGTTTTTAACATGCTCATACTTAATACCACATGGGATAACCTAGGAACAAACATAAGAAATAGGTGATCTATAAAGACCAGTAAGGGAATAAAAGTGGAATAAGGCGATACATGATAGAAAATGGGCATATAAATGGGTCATAAATTGAGTGGTAATCATAAACATTAACAATGATACATGATATAGCATGTTAATCATAACATGGGAAATGCGACAAAAAATTAAAGCACTGCATCATAAACATAAGTCAAGGATAAATGAAAAGAAATCATGACAGAAAAAATACCCATAAAAGAATAAGGTTTACTAACTTTACCAACATGACATATCATGATACTAAAAATTAACCAATGCATTGGAGTGCAATATAATTCCACGCACACTCGTCACATTCATTTCGTTATCATACTTAAGTATGTCACATAGATCATAAAAAATGGAATCATTTATCATCACATTTTATTCCACAAAAATTGAGTGTGGAATAAATACATGTATTTACCTTTTCATAAAGGTATACATGTATAAAGGTGAACTTCCTTGATAAAAAATGGGAATATTATTCACTACATAATTGTTTTGGCATGGGAAATCGCAGTGAGATTTTGTAAGCATAACAACATCACTTAAAAATTCATAAAATGGGATGATGAGAGAGAATGTGGTATCTAATAACTTGGAAATAAAATAGTCATTAATAGAGATATGTAAGGACATATCCCAAAATAAGTAATTTGAAATAGATTACATTAAGATAAAAAAGGAAACATAAATAAAGAATACAAGGTGGGGATCCCTTACATTAGTGTGTGATTCCAAATGCTTATGGGGGGGGGTTCTTGAGAACTTGGGGGACATTGGGAGGAATCTAAAAAGTAGAGGGAAGAGTATTTATGTGATCCATGGAGTTTGAGTGAAGAAAAATGGGAGATTGGGTGGGTTTATATTTGAAATGAGGGGTATTTCTTTATTATTAGGTTTTTCACTCTATATAATAAAATAACAAAAACCACACACCATATCATGTTTTTTCCCATGGGTTATACATATTGGGATTTGTTCCCAATATTTTATAAGAAAAAATTCCTAAATTAATAAATTAATTCCATTTATTTTGTGAAGGTGAGTCACTCTTTTAAAGAAATGACTTTAAAACCTTAAAATATATTAACAGGTGTGGAAGATTCGTAATTGATTTATAAAATTTATCAAATAAAAATAAAGCCAAATTATATAATAGTTTAAACATATATTTTCCCACGTATAACTTTCATAGTATTTATTACATCACCTTTTGGTCATTATGATGTCATAATACAAAAAGTATATTTATATCGTATTTATTTTTAACCTGAAAAATTGATTATCTCGGAAAATTATGAAAAACTAACTATTGGATTCTTTTTATGTTTTGATTGCAAAAAATAATATTAATTTTATATAAATAATTTTTTAAATACTTTAATTGTGACTTTTAATATAAAATTTTCATTTTCAAAGAAATAATGTCTTTTTTACAATAATAGTTTAAGAACCCTTTAAAAATAAAATTAGAATTTATAAAAATTGTACGTTCATTTACATTTAATAAAAATAATAATATTTTATTAAAATATTATTAATTTTAAAAAAAAATTAATTGATCTAATTATGTTCCTTAATTGAATTTGAATATTACCCAAAAATACACTTTGTGTATTATTGTATCAAAATAAAAATAATTTATAATGTAAAAATATCATAGTGAAAATATATTCATTATTCTATAAATTACATAATCTTGTTTCTACAGACTTAATAAGTATCAATTTAATACACCATAAAATACCCTAAGGGTAAGGTTCATGATGGTAAGTCTTTCATAGGGTGGTTCAATGTACATGGTTTAGACTGTGATCTTGATGAGCTGGAACCTCTCTGGTAAACAGTTTCTCTAATGATTAAGTTGTTTGATCTCATCTTGGACATGGATCAGGGAAAATATCAGTGATTCTATCTCCCTAAGAATCTCTGATAAATAGTCTTGACATGGTATTATCCTACTAGTTGAGGTCATCACTTCCTTTTCAATATCAATTGGTTTTGTTAAAATACTATATTTATATTATTCATGTGATCACTTTTCAATGAATATATTGTCAGTGATAATGATTCTTAATGGTAATTTAAATTCGATAGGATAAAAAAATAAGTAAATGTGTTTTCAATAACCATATTACATAATAATAAATTTAATTAAATCACAATGGAAATTTTATTTATAACACTTTAGGTCGTTACAATCATTCCCCTGTTATAAATTTTTTCCTCAATTTATTTTCCCACATTAAACCATATGAGGGTAACTCTATTTCATCATATCCTATGTTTCCCATGTTTCTTCTTCCAACTTTTGGTTTCACTACAACACTTTGACTATTTGAGTTATCTCATTCTATAGGACTTTGTCCTTATGATCTAAGATCTTCACTGGATGCTCCTCATAGGGATGTTCATTCTCCCAAAAAAAAATATTAGTATTGAGTACATTTTAGGGTTATATTATGTACTTCCTCAAAATGGTTACATAGAATACATTATGTTCTTGAGATAGATTAGGTGGAAGTGCTAGTTAGAAGGCCCCCACTCTGATATGAGGAAGGATCTCATAGGGGAATATGTATGTTAGAATAAGTTTTTCATTATTACCAAATATCATCACATTATTACATGGAGATATTCTTAGGAATACCATGTATCCATCATCAAACACCAGGTCTCATTGAAAATTGTCAGCATAGCCCTTCTGTCAACATTGAGTATCCTTGATGTTATTCTAAATGGTGTTGAATTTTTTCACCATTTACTATACCATTTCAGGACCTAGTAATTTTCATTCCCCAACTTCATCCCAACATGCAGGTGTTCTGCACCTCTTTCCATAAAGGGCTTCATAGGGATCCATTTGGATGATTGATTGGAAACTATTATTGTAAGAGAACTCAACCAGAGGTAGATGTTGGTACCGTTATCCTTTTATATCCATAAAACATGATAGAAATATGTATTCCATTTTCTGAATAGTATTCTTATATAGGCCACCTATTTTGGGGGGAAAATCCATGGTTATGTTTGAGATCAGTGTTTAGGGAATGTTGGATAATTTTCTAGAAGTTGAAGGTGACTCTCAGATCTCGATCAGATGCAATAGATAGTGGTATAAGATGTAGCCTCACCAATTATATGATGTATATCCAAGAAATTTAGTCCAATGAGAAATCCCATTGAATTGAAATGAAGTGTGCGGACTCGGTAAGATAATCCATGACAACCCATATAACATTGTTTCTTTTGGATGTTATCAGAAGTTGGGTGACAAAGTCCACAGTGATGTTTTCCCATTACCATATTGTTATAGGTAATTTTTGCATCATCCTTTAAGACTTGTATTTTTCAGCGTTAAATTAATGACATATAATGAAATTTGAGGTATATTTAGTGATCTTATTCTTTATTTTTTCCCACCAATTGTGCTCTCAGAGATCTCGATACATCTTTGTTCTTACTGGGTGACTGGAGAAAGTTGAACCATATAAATCATCCAATAATTGCTTTTTTAACATAGTATTTTATGGTACACATATTAGTGACCCAAATATCACATCAACATCCTGATTAACATTTAACACTAAGGAATTCCATTTTTTTATAGTTTCCACTTTCTTCATAATTCCCACATCATAATTTTGAGAATCCTTTTACCACTCCAAAACTGACGGTTGAGAAATAATTTGGGAAATGATTGATTATGTTCTTTCATTTATGATTCACATGTCCAACCTTTCATAATCTAAGAAGATCAGATCCCTCTCAATTCTCATTAATTATAGAACAACTGGATCCTTTCTATGAAGGGCATCTTCCACTTTATTGTCTTTACCAGGATGGTAGTGGATTGAGAAATCATAGTCCTTAATCAGCTCTAACCATCATCATTGGCTCAAGTTCAGATATTTATATGTGAATATATACTTGAGGCTTTTTGAATCCATATATATCTCACAATTCTCTCCAAATAGACAATTACAACATATTTTCATCAAAAATATTAGTACAACTAACTCGAGATCATGTTTTGGGTAGTTCTGTTTAGGATCTTTAAACATCCCTGAAGCATAGGTTGTGACATTGTCATTTTATATTAGTAAAAAATGAAATCCATTATTCAAAGAATTTCTGAATACCATGAATGTTACTCTACTTTTGTGTAGTGTGATCACATTGGCAGTGATGAGCCTCCTTTTCATCTCCTTGAATCTATCTTCACATTCATAATTCTAAGAAAACATTACTCCCTTCCAAGTTAGTTGGTTATAGTGTTTGAAAATCATGAGAAACTTCTCACAAATTATTGTGAATACACAACTAATCTATGTAAAATATGGATATCTATTATATATAATGGAATCGACCATTTTCAATTACTTATATCATAGAAGGGTCTATAGATATCCCATTTATTATGATGAGATGCACCAATAATGATAATTCCTTCAACCAGAACTCACATTTATTTTACTTTTCATTAATATACTCCTTTTAAAATTTCTTTAGAATAGTTCTCAGATGCTCCTAATGCTCTAGGTTGGTTTTGGATTATATTTTAATATCATCTATAAATACTGGAACTGAGGTTTCTAGTTAATCAATACAGAATCTATTCATTGAGTCCATGAATATTTCTAGATTATCAGTGAGTCTAAATGGAATTACTTTTAACTCGTAGTGCCCATACCATGTACGAAAAGAAGACTTGGGGATATACTCCTTATTCACCCTAACTTAGTAATATCCCATCTACAGATCCACTTTAGAGAAGTATTGTGCTTCGCATAGCTGATCAAAAAATTCATCACTCCAGGGTAGGAGTTACTTATTCTTTATCATGATCTTGTTGACCTCATGATAACCAATGAAAAGGAACATTGAACCATACTTTATCTTGATGAAGAGGACATGTGCACCCCATGGTGAAGCGCTTGGGTATATGAAACCTATGTCTATATTCTTCAATTGTCATTTCTTCCACTCCTCAAGTTCAAAAATATCCATTTTATGTGGAGTTTTTTATAATGGAAATTTACTAGGTAAAAGATCTATTGAAAATTCAACCTCTCAAATAGTAGGGAGACAAGAACATACCTCAGGATATATATCATCATATTCCCTCACAATGGTCATTTATTTGAGGATGATTATTTCCTTATAATCAATAATTGGATCTAGATACGCTTTCTCGTAGGGTAATAATATCCATGGTTGAGATGTTGGTGATAAAGAAGATTCATTCTCCTCCCTACACTTTTACTGAATTGTGGGTCAATTCTCAATACAAAGAGTGATTTCCTTATCATAGACATTTATGTTGGATCTATATTAGAAAAACCAATCCATACCCAAAATTGCATCAAATTACCCCAATGTCAGTATGAACATTTTTTCTGGGATATTCAGCCCAAAAAATTTGACAGGGGAGGATTTAAATACATAGGATGCAATAAATTCCCCATTTACTATTTTCACTGAAAACTATACACCCATAAATTATCATGGTGTTTTAATAGTTATACTAAACTTTAGTGATACAGAGGAATTCATATAGATATTATAAAAAATAAAATTTTTATTCTTGAATTAATAACTAGTACATTTTTACCAGTTTGTCCTCATGCTCCACCTTAGTTGTTATGTTGGAAAAATCTCACCATTGCTTCCTTGGAGGTTGTTGGTTATCTCTAAAAACACATGGCATAGTGAAATTATTATAAAATTTCCTTTATTAATTATAGTTTAATAAATTAATGATGCATTAAGGGTTGACAGAGAAATTCCTTTCCTCTACCACATTAGTGGGTTTATTTATCCTAAATAATTATCTAGGTGTCCTTCCTTCACCAACCTAAAGCATCTCCTTGTTCCATTTAGGTAGTTTTTGGGGTTCTTCTATCAACAATTTTGACAAGCAAGATTTTGAAATATCCTAGCACCATTATTTTTCTCCATATTACTAAAAAAATTAAACTCAACTTTCCACTACTTATCCCCATGATACCCTTCAGATTCCATGTTCTCTATTTCTACTTTGAGGGAAAATCAACCACTTTTCTTGTAGCTATCAAAGTCTAGTATTTCGATGGATTCTCGTAGAATAGGTTTTATCCAACAAAATATGTGGTCAAAGTTTCATTTTGTGGGTGGGGGGGGTAATGAAAAAGAAAATGACATATCATGAAATCCTTGTGATGTTCTACTCATACACTCTGATCGATTCATTTTCTTTTTTTGAGGGTAAGGAAATATATTTCCATTTTAAGATGGATAGTATGAGGAAAATATGTATTAAAAACCATTTTCTATATTTCCTTCCTCCCCATAGCTTCGATCTCTTCCTCAAGCTTCCTATTCATGATAAATTTCCAGCACTAATAAGTTTCTCCCTCCATATGGTAACCTGATAGTATAAACTTCTCTTGTTGGGAACATTGAATGATGGAGATGATTTTATCAATGGATTCGATCTATTTTTTATTCAATTAAAGGATCAAATGATCTATTGAAAGTCAAAGGCCGTTTTATCATAAATGTCTCAATAATACATTATTTTCAATTAGGGGAATTTTTTCACTTCCCCTGATCTAGTTTCCTATTCAAGACATGATTCATCTAAGATAATATCATCATGAAGTTCATTTTCCCTACTCCCATCAGGTTGGGCATATTTTTGGTACAAAAAAAAACATTTCCCTTCACATTGATTATTTGGTAAATTCATCTGATTTATCGTCATCATTTTAGATAAAAGGAAAATTACAGAATGTTATTTTTAAACTATTAAATATATGAGAATTATTTTAATGAAATTAAAGGAATAACTTATATATTACATCTATTTATTAACATGTTAATTTCTCGGATTCAATATATATTATCCATGATATATTTCCTAACATATACTATTATTGGAATTTTTGGTTGCCTAAATAGTGGTTTATAATGATCTTTTGAATTTACCAAATCACATCCCCTGGTATTATTAAACTAGGTGTGTGTTAATTCCCATTTTTGTGTACCAGGTTACCCTGATTCAAGCCTGACGCACCTTATCGGGGTTGTTACCCCTAAGTCATGTTGTTCTAGAACCACATACACTTGTAGTATCGAGACAGGTATATATTTTCCTGATAAAACAATTACTCCATACTTACCAAAATTTGGGATGTTTTATTATACTTATTCTTATCACTAAGGATTTATCTAGTGTTTTTCTAATCATAATCCCAAAAATAACTAAACAATTCCTTTTATATCGATGATAACAACCATACTCTTTATTACATATTAATATATGATTTATTATTAATTTTCACCCTTACAACAACCTAGAATATTGATAAATCTACTATATTTGGGAATTAGTTACATTACATAACAATTTAAAACATGAAATTAGTCATCTTTATTGAAAATTTATTTTACATGCTCTCACTTAAAATTGTATGGGATAAACTCGGGATATACATAAGAAAGGGCTGAGTAATAAAACCCAGTAAGGGAATAAAAATGGAAGAAAGTGATAAATGATAGAAAATATTCATATCAATGGGGCATGAAGTTATTAGGAATCACAAACATGAATTTTGAGACATGAGATAACACAATACTAATAACATGGGAAATCTGAAAACAACTTAAAACACTTCACCATAAGCATTGGTTATGCCTGAATTCCTAAACATCATGATGTAAAAATTACCATGAAGTAATCAGGTTCAATCCCTATCCTGTAATGACATATTGTGATAATAAACATTAACCAATGCATTTGATCTCTATAAAACTCTTGTCACACTCATCACTTTCATTTCATTCTCATGCTTAAGTGTTCTAGATATATCATAAAACATGAAATCATTTATCATCACATTTTATTCATTAAGCATGGAGTGTCGAATAAATACATGTAAGTCCTTATTCCAATATTTATAAGTATATAAAGGTGAACACACTTGATAATAAATGGGTATGGTATTCACTACACAATTGTTTTTGGCATTGAAAATCATGGTGAAATTTCAGCAATATAACGAAATCACATAAATATTCATAAAATGGGTTGATGTGATAGAAATTAAAATCTCACCATTTAGAAATAAAATATTAAGTAATAGGGATAAGGAAATATATATACCAATATAAGGAATTGGAAATATAATTCAGAACATAAAGAAGGATACGTGAATAAAGAAGATAAGGTGATGATCCCTTACTTGAGTGTGTAACTACAGATGCATGGGAGGAGAATCTAGAGAGCATGGGGGTGCCTTGGGAGGACTCTAGAGAGTTTAGTGAAGAGTGTGGAGGTGATACAAGGAGTTTAAGTGAAGCGAAATGACATATTTGGTTGTTTATATAGGAAATGAGAGGGATTTATTTATTATTTAGGGTTTGAACTCTACATAATAAAATAACCAAAACCACAAACCATCCTATGTTTTTCCCACTAAATATTTTTTTACTATATCCCATTACTTTATAAGGCCAAAGAACTAACTTATTAACATAACATCCTTCCATTGGTTGAGGTGGGACGCACTCTAAAAGAAATAATTTTAAAACATTAAAATATATTACTAGTTTTGGAGGACTCATAATGGAGTTATAAAATTAATAAAATAAACACAAATCAAATTATTTAAAAAAATATATATTTGGTCACTAATAACTATTATAGTATTTATTAAATCAACTTTGGGTCATTTTGATGTCATAATACATAATGAATATTTAGATGGTATTTACTTTTTACCTGAAAATTCGACATTCTCATAAAATTAAGAAAAAATAAACATTTGATAATTTTGATTTTTTGATTCAAAAAAATAACATTAATTATATCTAAATAAGTTTCAAAATTTTTTAATTTTCACTTTTAAAATAAAATCTACATTTATTAAGAAATTTTGGGTTTTTTGACAATTACAGTTTTCAAACCATTATAAAAATAACATTTGACTTCAAAAAATTATATGATTATTTATATTTAATAAAAAAATTAATATTTTATTAAAATATTATTTATTTCAAATGTCAATTCATTTATAAAAATAGATTCCATAATTTAATTTTAATATTACCCAAAAATATATTTTTGTTTTATTGTATCCAAATCAAAATCATTTATAAAGTAATAATAACTGGATGAAATTATATTCATTATTCTTTAATGTACATACTCATATTTTTATGTTCTTCAAAAATATCCCTTTAATAAACCATAAAATTCCCTAAGAGTAAGGTGTGTGATGGTGATACTTCCATGGGGTGGTTCCACATACATGGTTTTTATAACGACCCAAACCTTTATTAATGGAAATTCCTCATGATCTAACTAAATGTATTTTTATGTAAAATGGTTATATAACATATGCACTTATTTGGATTTATGTTTTTGTGTTTTAAAATATAGTTATGAATTGTGACCACCGCTAATATCATCGTTAAACAGTGATCACATGATTCGTATAAATATTGGGCCTAAACTAATCCAATTTACTCAGACAAAGGGAGAAATAGTCTCATCCAGTAGAATTTCACCAAACGAAGCCCATTTTTTAGATCATGGAATGGAGGTGGTATCATTGGGATTCTCTATTGTCTAAGCCCCAGCCTAGCTTCAACACGTTAAGCTCGAACGGAACAGACTATGGGAGAAGTGGAAGTTGATAATGATTACCACTCGAGCGATGTTATCCAAGAAACCCCAAGAGTCTGTCACCCTCACACACCCTACCCTTCGGTCTTATGTCGGTGTTATAAGAATTTATGTAAGGAGACCCTAGTACTATGATTATGTACATTATTTTTTTATATAAAATATAATTTCATTTTATTATCAATTTTGAAATAGTTTTTTAAAGAAAAATATCATTTTTAGTTAATTAAGACATCTATTTTGATGAATTAATTTATTTTTGAATTAACTAATATTTTAATTAAATATTATTACTAAATGACCATATAATTATTATGAATACGATTTTGATTTTTATTCAGGTTTGAAAGGTATTTTTTCCAAAACCCATGAATTCTTTATAAATGTCGGTTTTTATTTTCAAAGTAAAAAAATTCACATATTTAAAATATTATTTAGAATAAATGAATATAATTTTTTAAATTAGGATGTTGAAATTGTCCAATGGGGAATTTTTCATAATTTTCTGAGACAGTCAATTTTTTGGGTAAAAATAAAATACCATTAAAATATATAATGTGTTTTATGACATCATAATGACCCAATAGTGATGTAATATGTAACTTCTCAACCCTAGTTAACCAGAGTCGGTGAATTATTACATATCATTTTCATGATCACAAGAGATAAATTCCTCAAATACCTTTTAGTTTAGTATCCTTGGAAGTACTAGATACATACGTAAGTTATACATTACATCGTGAAATAAAGAAAACAACATTGTGTCCCCTTTCAACACCCTCATATCCCATAGCCTATTACTACAGGTTAATAATGATATACTTCTTCACATCCTAGGAATAAAAAACATAGAAAGGGGTGATCTCAGATTCTTGGTAAGGACAACAATATGGAGGAAACTTTCATAAATAAGCATAAACATTTAAGGGAGTGTATAAGACAAAAACAGAAGCCTTTTAAATGTAAATATCAGAATAATATGGAAAATATATATCAAATAATTCCATTTAATTATTCACATAGATATTATACTAGTTGAATAATCGAATGTAATATCAATATCTAATTTCATAATGATGGAATGAAAAATTCTGGACATCATAACCACATAGTCAAGGCCTCGTGCCAATACTACCAATAAAGATTTTGTCAAGGCCTTGTTCCAAAACAATAGTTTGACTCATGAGACCTACCGATGCATCGAGGAGCTATAGAAGTTTCCATCATTCAATTACTAAGTCCAATTCATTCCTCATATATAAAAGGGTGAAACATAATCTAAACATTCATATTAAAAATAGCATACGAAATTTCAATACTTTAACCACAAACCATGAATGGCATAAAAATAGCACATCCAATGTCAAAACTAAATCATTCAATACAATATGGAATATTTTTTTATAATAAATCAACCACAATCAAGAATAAAATACAATGAAGGATATTTTACAGAGATGAAAATAATCAGTAAAATTATTTGAGAGAAATATCCCCTTTTCTTGAAAGCATTTAAAAGTCACACTATTTATCAAAAAGTTGTTGAAAAGATATTTTTGAATAAAATATTCCCATACCACATTGAAAATTTTTAAAGGAATTTTAATTTCAAAACATTCATTTCTATATAAAAAAAATTCTTAAATCCATTTATCAAACAAGGACATTAATGAGAAAGACTTAGAATAATAAATCATTAAAACAATTAAAATGATATTTTAGTAGAGTCCTAAACAAATGAGAGATGATTGAATAAAAATAATTTAGGTAATAAAAACTCTATAATATAATTATAAATAAATGGATTCATGATATAAAATATCAAAGTACAATATATACACCATAGAAAAGTGAATTGTCACATAATGACGAAGAAGTCTCAATGGAATGTAAATTGAGATGCAATCCCTTATAAAGACCGTATCCTTAGTTTAAGGATAAATCAATGACCTAATTATGTGTGAAAAACATAAATACACTAAATATGATTGGATATTCAGTGTATATCAATCAGAGTGCATTCACACATATTCTTGTAAAAACAACACCAATTACTTGGATGTTTAACTCAATGAATGGAAATTGAGTTAAGATTACTGTTATCATGTTTACATTAATGACTTGATAATTTATCAATGAAGTGATTATGTGTATAAAAATTACATCCAAACAAAGGGGAGTGTAAATTACTTCATAATTAAATAAAAATTGATTTTACACATAATCTTAGAGTAAAATAATCAATGAAGTTTGCATAAAACCCAATCAGTGGAAATTTAAATTAGAAATTCCTTTACCGATTTGATAATTTATGAAACATACACCCCATGAATGAAGGATCATAAAATGAAGATGTTGGAACCCATAATTAAAGTATATTACACAATGAATACACTCATTGTTTGTACATACACCACACAAAAGGGAAGAGTGACAATATATCAAGAATCTCACAGAAATAAAAGTGAGATGAAAAACCCTTACCTGGTTGTAATCAATCGAGTCATATGAACAAAAGTTAATAACCACCAGATTAATCACATAATACCATGAATAAAAATAGAATCATGATAATATATATCAAATGGCATTACACAATACACCACATGCAATAAATAACTGGTGAACAATGGAAATATCACGGAATTAAAAGTGAGATAAGAAACCCATTACCTTGTACTTTTCCTTTGTTGAGGTTACGTAAACCTCATGTAAAATGGTGAATTAATTTTTACTAAATTATACCTAAACTATATAAATAAATATGATATCATATATGATCTTTTAATATTTATTTTTTAATAATATTTCAATAGTATCATTGTTTCGGGTGTTAACTGGTTCATTTTTCTTTAAAGGTTTTGTCACGTAAGTCATGTTTTTTATGGAAAGGATGTATTTGATTTTTATCCAGAATGATATTATGTTCTTAAACCTTATTTTTTATTCATAAAATGATATTTATTCATGAATGGTTATGATGGGGAATTAATCTCATCACGTTCATGGAGACGGTAATCTATACGTACGCACGAGCGACAATACCATTCTTTTGATGGTGAAATAATATATAATTGGATGGTATTTCATATATAAATAATCATTAAAATATTATATTTATTATTTATATAAATTATACTTATTACTAAACCTATCCAAATAATTAAGTGTTGAACAACAAACTACACCACGATGTGGAGACTATAAGGCGTACGTACGCACGTATGGTTACTTTTTCATTCATAGGATAGATAGAATAATGAATATGGTTGTACCATATTTGTAATAACATCACAGTATGTAGAAGGTACTGGAGTTATTATTTTTGTTAGGAAACAACAAAGAAAGAGGAAGTGGTAGAAGTAAAGAAAATTGAAAGAGGTGATGAAATAATTACCTCTTCTTCGGGTGCTTCCTTTTGATTTGATGAAAAGGGATCCTTAGGTAGGAGTTCTGATAAAATTAATGCCTATAGCTTTAATTTAGGGTATTTGGGAGGATATTTGGGTAGGGTTTGGCTAAGAAAAATGGATTTGGATGTGTGATATTTTGAGAAGGGGAAGTACCCTTTTATAAGAGAGGCGAGGGTTACTTTAGGAAACTCTTGAAATATTATTTTATTATACAATCATATTCAGTTTATAATGGATCCAAAAGGTTTTTTTCTTGATTATAAGGTGGGGATGGGTAGAAAAAATCTTAACCAATAGGTTTTAAATTGGTATAGGTCCCCATATTAACCTTATCTTTTAGATTTAACTCTTGGTTAAATAGTTTAACATTTACCATGTCTCCTTGTATTTCTATATTATATGGTTAATAAACATACTATAAAATTTCAAGAGAATCCCATGTGTTTCATTAATGACATATCTATTATTATATAAGTCCATTTGCCAAAAATTTGATTATTAGGACTATTATATCATTTAATAATATAATATATGTTTTAAAAACTCTTTAATGACAATTTTGACATTTTTTAGTGTTTGGTTTTTTTGAAAGTCATAACAATCATATTTATCCGAAAAAATAAATTGAATCCACCCTAACATGTAATATAAACCCATAAAATTAGTTTAATTCATCAAAAGTATCAAGTAATATTTATTTGGATTTTTATAATATCAATTATTCTAATCTTTCATTAATAAGGTAATTACTACGTCATCATTGTGTTATAAATAAATTTAATTATTTAATGTCTAAAAATTATAAATAATATTCCATGATGTAGGAAATATTTTTATATTTATAATTAATATTTATAGGTGAATTTATCTTATGTAAAACCTTATATAAAATATTGTCTATTTATTAAACATTGAATTTAACACTTTTAACTCTTCTTTAAATAAAATAATAATAAATGTCCTAATCAAATCCATGTGGACCAAAAGAATCACATTTTATTCCTAAAGTTGATTTTAGTAAAAATAAACTTATCCAATTGAATTAGGACATGTGTTAGGATAATTATAACCATTAATTACCCTATTTTATTTTACCAGAATGGCACGAAGGCCTTCGTTTTTATTGATTTTGATAACCCCCCTTTCAAACCCTATTTTCTTTTAACCGTGGTAAATAAAAGCAAAAAGTTACAATTCACCAGAAATTATTTTCATCATATTGAACCACATTTTACTTACTGATTTCAACCTTATCTCTCAGATTTTTTAAATTAAATTCACAGAAGTGGTAAAATTATGTTTTATGCAAATTTTCTAACAAGCCTAGAAGGTGGGTAAAAGATGTTAAAATATTCAATAAAATTTTATACATCTATTTTGATTATAAAATGACTCCAAAGAATTAAATTGAACTGATATAGGTATTACGTATCTATTTGGACTTAAAATAAATTTAAACTAAATAAAAAAAAATAAATAAGAAGTCAGATTTAAAGAATAACGTAGTGTTTTTCACTATGAATCAAAAATATAATGAGTTCAGAAAAATACAAAAAATTCACCCTATGAAAATTTTGATATTACTAATATAAAAATTATGTCTATTTTAACAAATTAAAAACATATAAGTTGCATTAAATAATTTAAAATTAATTCCCATTTTCAAAACCAGAAAGTGGTTTTTTGAAAGTAAAAACTATGAAAAGATTGATATGTGTTTATGTCCGGTTTAAAATTGAAATTATTTCTAATGAACAACATTGGATTAAATGATAAAAATATAATCTCATTATAAATAAAAACCATTCAAATGTATAATTTAATACTATAATTTTTTTATATAAAAAGTTGTTTTCAATTAAAATTTACTATCTTTCACTATTCATCAAAATATGAAAGTTACCAAAAAACACCAAAAATTTATCCAAAATAATTTTTTTTTCTCTAGATTATAAAGAAAAATTTAATTTCTTCAATTTGAACATATAAAAGTTTCAAGTATTGGATTTAAAAAGGGTTCTCCATTAAGAGGTGGAAAAACTGCATTTTTTGAAAAATACTTCTTTTATCTAAAAAATTGAATTTGTCCTTATATTATTTCTAAGAAAAAAAAAATATGAATCTAAAAATCATATAGGATATATATAAAACATAAAATTTGGTTATTAATATTCATAATGGCTTACTAAACGACTAGTTTGATAGGTCATGATACACTTGAACTTGGTGTTGCGTACATCATACGCTATTGTATTATTCAAGGGAAACGTACCGTGGATGCTTGGGGTGTTACATTATTCCCAACTTTAATAAATTGCATCATCGCAATTTGAAATTTTTATTCATTAATAAAAAGTTGAAAAAATATAAAATACCTTTATGGAAGAACCTCATCCGAAATAGGGTTAATAAATTTAGTCTTTATAAGAGGGAAAAGCAAATGAAAAATTCACCACCAAATTAGGATTTTGAATAGGAGAACATTGGTGGAAATTAGAATTGGAGAAAAAATTTAAATATTTATAGGGAGTGATTGAGGTCATCAGTACCAAACAAGTGAATGGAATATTGAGGGCCTCAAAGCCATAAATCTATGATGAATAATGTAAGGTACTTGGATAACACATTTTTGGATTTATGATCATTTCCCTAAGGTTTAAGAATTAATTTCTTTATAGAATGAGAGAGTAAAATAATACTTGATAAGTAGAGTTCCATATTTTAACCAATTTCTACCACAACCTCATATTTCACTCCAAATGATGAGCATTCAAGATGACATAGTCACACCTAAAGTGCTAGAATCAACTTATAGAGAATCACATAATCCACAAAGGATGAACTATATATTTCCCTTGTCTTTAGAGATTAACCAAAACCAAAATGGTTAGTATAAGATCATATGATTCCCAAAAAGGTCAATCCTTTAGAGAAAGAAATACTAGTTTTAATTTGTAAAATTAATCCAACAATACCCAAAGGTCAATAAATACCATTCAATAAACAATTTTCCTTAAAATCCTTCAACATAATCCAAACTAAGATTGAAACCCAAAACTCAAAATAATTTGATTACATAGTCTTACACATTAAATTGTATATCCAAATAATATCGACTACTCTAAAACCCACATTCTTAAAAATAATTAACCTAATCACATATTATCTATGATAGGTTAATCATTTCTATAAATAACCCAGATCTCTATAAATCCAAAATAAAAACATTGATAAAAATACCCCAGTACACCTCTAATGAAATCCCTTAGTATTATATTTTCCATGGACATATAGTGTTTCCAACAGAGCGAACATCTTCCATAGTAAAATTTATTAATTAATCACCAAATAATTTGACTACACTAAAGATATCCATTTGATAAAACATAATATCCCAAATAAACTTATTATTGATCAATAAATTCATTTAACTAAAAATAATTAGACACACTAACCAGGGACTTCACGTAGTCCAGTGGTAGGTGATAAATTCCAGTTACACTTTGGTTGTGGGTTCGATTCCCACAACTTTGTCTGACAAAATGGGTTTTCACACAATATGCATGTTGTCATTTTTCAAAAAATATGTTTTATAACATTACCAAAGTGAGATAAATTTCACAAAATAACTATTACATAAAATCCCAAATTTTTTCTCATACCTCCCATTTTCATCCCAAAAATTAATAATATGTAATTGGCTCAAATTCAATAATAATATAAACCCAAAAGTTTATTTATAACTATATACACAAAAGCAAAGATAATTCATCCTAGAATACCATTTTCACATAACAAAATACAGAGTTAAACATATGAGAGAAAAGTCTTCCAAAGTAATACCATCAACAAAGAGCAATAATACTTGTAAACATTTCACCATCCCTATATTTCAACATAGGTTCTTCCTTGACCAAGAGGTCATCCTATAGAATAGGGAATTGACCACGATAATGCCCATGTCCTCTATATTTATGGAAAATGACTGTAAATGGATTCTTGGGATAATTTTTATTTCCTTTCATAGTACTCTTCATTTTTCCTCAGAAATTGTTTACTTTATGTCCTTATTTCCCACACATAAAGCATTTATTTGTTACATTGAGACACTTTCTAGGGTGTGTCCTTCCACATTTCTTGCATGATGGAAATTGATCATTCTTTTATCCATGGTCTCCACTATTGGAGCTCTTATCATTCACCGCATTTATCTTATTTGTTGAGTCCAGGAGTTGGTTAATATATATGTTGTTGATCATATTTTTTGAAAATTGATTCACCATGAACATGATATCTTTTATTCCTATAAACATTCCATTTTGTTGCTCATTTCCACCACCGTTCCCACCTTGTAAATCATGTTCAATGTTACTATGACTTCCTTAGAATCCAACCATTAACTAAAACAAAAATGCATTAAGTGAGTAACAATAGTCATAAAATCATTTAGAGAATTTTGTGAAACCTTATTTTCAATCTAAAACAACTTAGGATTAACCAAGCTTATTTATTATCATCTTATATTAAAATCCTTTAAATTTTTTTGTAAAGAAAATGTGAAATATCCTAAGCATATCCCCTGGGAGTGCCGTAACCAATAGTGAAACAAAGCCTATTGTTGTGCACTGGTTTTCATTTGAGTCTAGCTCAAAGTGGTGTTTTCATGTTTTACCCCAAGGTACATCTGTTTCAGAGTTGCATCTACCTGCTTGTATCCAGGTAATGATTTATTTCTTTGAAAACCCACATAATATTTACATTACCAAAATTTTTGCATGTTCTTATATTCTAACCCACAAAGTCTATCTTAGGGTACTATTCTCTAATCAGAGTTTTTTCTAAATCTAGTTTCCAAGGTTTGTATTAAACTTCCTCTTATACCAACTGTAACACCCCAACCCTAGTTACCCAAAGTTGGTGAATTATTATATATCATTGGAATGATCACAATAGATCATGTCCTGAAATAAGGATAGGTTTAGTAGCCCTGTAAGTACTAGATATAAACATTAGTTTTAAATTACGTCATGAAATAAAGAAAACAACATTGTGTCCTATTTGAACATGCTCATATCCCTTATCCTATTTCTATAGGTCAATAATGATATAATTCATCACATCCTAGGAAAAATAAAACATATAAAGGGGATGATATTATATGCTTAGTAAGGATAAAAATATAGAAAAAACTTTCATAAATAAGCATAAACATTTATGGAAGTGTATAAGACTAAAACCCAAGCCTTTTAAACTTAAATTTCAGTATAATATGGAAAATCTAAATCAAAAAATGACATTTACTTATTCACAAGGATATTATACTAGTCAAATAATTTCATGTATTATCAATATCTAATTTCATAAATATGGAATGAATAATTCCGGACATCATAACCATATAGTCCAGGCCTCGTGCCAGGACTACAAATAAATATTTTTTCAAGACCTTGTGCTAAGACACTAGTTTGTCTCATGAGACCTAAAGATGCATCAAGGAGCTATAGGGGGCTCCACCCGTTACTTACAAAGTCTAATGCATTCCTCATATGAAAAGGGCGAAACATAATCTAAATATTTGTATTAAAACTATCATACGAAATGTCAATACTTTAACATCAAAAAATAAATTGTATAAAAATAGAACATCCACAGTCAAACATAACTCATTCAAAACAATATGGAAGATTTTATTATAATAAATCAACCTCAATCAGGAATAAAATACAATGAAGGATATTGATATAGATGAAAATAATCAGTAAAACTATTTGAGAGAAATATCCCCTTTTCTTGAAAAAATTTAAAAGTCACACTATTTGTCAAAGAAGTCGTTTAAAAGAGATTTTTTAATCCAAGTGTCCCATAACACTTTGAAACATTAGAAATTAATTTTAATTTCAAAAAATTCATGTCTATATAAATAAATCATTAAAACCATTTTTGAAACATGGACATTAATAAGAAAGATTTAGAAGAATAAATCTTTAAAAAATTTAAAATGATATTTTAGTTAGTGTTCCTAACCAAATGAGAGACTATTGAATACAAATAATTGAGTTTATAAAAACATTATAACATCATGAGAAATAATGTTATTCATGATATAAAATTTCAAAATATAGGATATACACCATATAAAAGTGAATTGGTGCATAACGATGAAGAAGTCTCAGGGGAATTTAAATTGAAATAAAATACCTTATAAAGACCATATCCTTAGGTTAAGGATAAATAAATGACATAGTTATGTGTGAAAAATATAAATACACTCAATATTATTGGAAATTAAGTATACATCAATCAGATTACATTCACATACAATCTTTTAAAAACAACACTAATGACTTGGATGTTTAACTCAATGAATGTAAATTGAGTTATGATTACTCTTATCAAGTTCATATTAATGACTTGAGAATTTATCAATGGATTTATTATGTGTATAAAAATTATATCCACACAGAGAGGAGTGTAAATTTCTATATAATTAAATAAATATTGATTTCATACATAATCTTCGAGGAAAGTAATAAATAATGTTTGTGTAAAACCCAGTGAGTGGAAATTGATATTTGATGTTCCTGTACCGATTTGGTAACTTATGAAAAATACACCCCATGAAAGAAGTATCATAAAATAAAGATGTAAATACCCATAAATTAATTTATATTACACAAATAATATAATCATGGTCAGTACATACACCACACAAAGGAAAATAGTGGCAATATAGCATGAATCTCACAAAAATAAAAGTGAGTTTAAAACCTCTTACCACGTTGTAATCAATCGAGTTGTATGACCAAAATTTAATAAACACCAAAACAATCATATAATACCAAGAATATAAATATAATAATGATAATATATATCAATTAGCGGTACAAAATACACCAGATGCAAGAAATATGTGGTGAATAATGGAAATCTCAAGGAATTAAAAGTGTGATAAGAAACCCCTTAACTTGTACTTTTCCTTAGTTGAGGGTAAATTAACCTCATGTATAATGGTTAAATAATTTTTGTTAAATTATAAATGAATCTTATACTTAAATATGATATTATATATGATCTCGTAAAATTTATTTGTTAAAAATATTTTAGTAGTATCATTGTTTCAGGTGTGAACTGATTCATTTTCCTTTATATGTTTTGTTAAATAAGTATGGGTTTTTTGGATAGTATATATTTTATTCTTATTCAGAATGATATTATGTTCTTAAACCTTATTTTTTTAATCATAAAATGATATTTATTCATGAATGGTTATGATGTGGAATGAATCTCATCGCGTTCGTGGAGATGGTAATCTGTACGTATGCATGAGCGACAATGTCGTTCTATTGATGGTGAAATCATATGTAATTGGATGGTATTTAATATATAAAGAATAATTAACATGTTATATTTATTATTTACATAAATTATACTCATTATTATACTTATCCAAATAATTAAGTGTTGAATAAAAAACTACATCGGTGTGTGGAGACGGTAAGCCATACGTACGCATGTATGGTGACTTTGTAATTCATATGATGGATAGAATAATGAATATGGTTGTACCATATTTATAATAACATCATAGTATGTAGAAGGTATTGGAGGTATTATTTTGGTATGGAAACAACAAGGAGAGAGGAAGTGGAAGAAGAAAAGAATATTGAAAGAGGTGATGAAATAATTACATCTTCTTCAGGTTGATCATTTTGATTTGATCAAGGGCTCCTTAGGTTAGCATTATGATAAAATTAAGGCCTGTAGGATGAATTGAGGGTATTTTTAAGGATATTATAGAAGGGTTTGTCACAGCCAAATGGCTTTGGAGATGTGATTTTGAGAGAAGGAGAAGTACACTTTTATAAGAGAGGCAAGGGTCACTTTAGGAATCCCTTGAACATTTATTTTACTATACAATCATATTAGGTTTATAATGGCTCCCAAATGATTTATTTTTAAACTATTGTGGGTCTGGGTTTAAATAAACTCAACCAATATGTTTTATACTAGTTTAGGTCACCATATCAACCTTATCTTTTAGATTTAACTCTTGGTTAAATAGTTTAACATTTACCAATTCTCCTTGTATTTTTACATTATATGGTTAATAAAATTACTATAAACTGAAAAGGTAACCCGAAGTGGTTCAGTAATGACATGTATATTATTATATATGTAATTTGGATTATCCTTATATTTTTTGGACTATTATATCTTTTAATAATATAGTATTTTTTTTAAAACTCATTTATGACAATTTGGACATTATTTTGTATTTATATTTTGTGAAAGTCATAAAAATATGATTTATTTAAAAAAAAAATAAATTGAATCAAGCCTAAAATGTAATAGTAACATATAAAATTAGTTTAATTCATTAAAAGTCACAATTTATATTTATTTGGATATTTATAATATCAATTATTTTAATCTTTCATTAATAAGGTAATAACTGCATCATTATTGTGTCATAAATAAATTTAATTAATTGAAGTCTAAAAATTATAAATAAAATACCATGATGTATGAAATATTATTATATTTATAATGAATATTTATAGTTGAATTTATCTTATGTATAACCCTATATTAAAACTAGTTTTTTATTAAACATTGAATTTAACACTTTTTATTCTTATTTAATGAAAATAATAATAAATGTTCTAATCTAATCTATGTGGACCAAAAGGAGAATTTTTTATTCTTAAAGATTATTTTTGTCTAAATACACTAATCCAATAGAATTAGTACATGTTTAGGGTAATTATAATATCATTTTTACCTTCAATTACTCTATTTACTTGTAACTGTGCTAAATTAAAGTTAAAAGTTACTATTCACTAAAAATTATTTTCATCTTATTGAACGAAATTTTACTTACTGATGTCAACCATGTCTCTCGGATTTTTGAAATTCAATTCATTGAAGAGGTAAAATTATTTTTTATGCAAATTTGCTGGAATGCCTAGAGGGTGGGCAAATGATATTAAAATATTCAATAAAATTTTACACATCTAATTTTATTATAAAATAACTCCAAAAAATACACTGAAATAATATAATTATTATGTATCTATTTTTACATAAAATAAATTTAAATAAAATAAATAATTATTTAAATAAAAAATAGTTTTTTAAACAATAACATAGTTTTTTTCATTATTCATAAAAAATTGATAGTTTTCACAAAAATACCCAAAATTCACCCTAAGATAATTTTGATACTATGAATCCAAAAGTGATTTCTATTTTGTCAAATTAAAAACATATAAGTTTCATTAATTAATTTAAAATTAATTCCCATTGCTAAAACCCAAAATTCGGTTTTTGAGAAGTAAAAACTATCAAAATATTGATATGTGTTTATGCCTGGTTTAAAAGTGAAATTACATCCAATGACCAACATTGGATTAAATTTTAAAAATATAATCAAATTATACTTGAAAATTATTCAAATTTATAATTTAAAACTATGGATTATTTTGATTAATAAAGTTGTTCTCAATTAAAATTTAGTATCTTTTACTATTCATCAAAATATGAAATTTATCGGAAAAACTCCAAAAATTTATCCAAGATAAATTTTTACATCCCGATTCTATAAAAGAATTTAATTTCATCCAATTTAAAATAAAAAGTGTCCAATATTTAATTTAGAAAGCGTTCTCCATTAAAAGGTGAAAAAGCTACATTTTTTTTTGAAAAATACCTCTTTTATCTGTAAATTGAATTTTTTCTTATATTATGTCTAAGAAACACAAAATATGAATGTTAATATTATATGGGATATATATAAAATTAAATATGTGGTTATTACTATTCATAACGGATTTCTAAACGGCTAGTTTGATAGGTCGTGGTATGCTAGAACTCAGTGTTGCGTACACCGCACGCTATTGTATTATTCAAAGAGAAGCGTATTGTGGATGTTTGGGGTATTACATATAAAAATAATATAAACATTATGTTTGGCCAATATATGGTTTACCATTAAAATAATGTGATTTTAGGTTTTTTTATTAATTTTACAATGCTTTAGTGGACCCTTTAAGACTTATAAAACATTGTAACTTTTTAAATTTATTTCCTTCAGAGTGTGACTCACCTCCACATAAGAAAAACAATTATTTTATGAAGGTCGGCCATTTTACTTATAAAATAATGTTTTTCATTCCCTTTGTGAAAAAAACACAGGCAAAAACCATTGGTTGGTTAGTGGTTTTGATTAGTTTAATGTGTGGTGTCCAAAACCTAAATAATAAAGAATTCTATCTCCTTTCCTATATATAACCACCCAAGACCCCACTTCCTATTCACTCAAAGCCTTTTTAGGTCATCCAAACTCTTCCCTCCTCTCTCTATAATCCTCTCAAGGTGCCCCCTGATCCCAATAAGCATCTCTCAAGCCTCTCCCAAGCCTTTGGGATCACACATCCAAGTAAGGGATTCCTTCCGTTCTCAATTTGTCCTAGTTTCTTAATATTGTTATACCCTTTTATTTTAAATAATAAATGATGGGTAAATATTTAGCACCTCCTCATACTTCACTCTTTATTTTTGAATTATTATAGAACCATTTTCCCTCTCATTAATGCCTCTCATGTACACCTGTTACCATGCAGAAATTCGGTAAGGAATTTCTCTATCCTCATTTAAATTAAAGCAATTCTTTTGTATTATGAATCCAAATTCCATTAATTATATTGGGAAATGTATATATATGACCCTATTACTTTCCTTTTCATGTACATATGATGAGACAACATTTTCTCTCCTATCATCCTTTTTTATGAAGTCTTAAGTCACGCTGTTATGCTGTTGAAATTATATCTCCATTTTCCAAGACAAAATCATTGTGTAGTGAATACCATCCCCATTTCTCTATAAAGGGTATTAAACTTTATGAATATTTAATTATTTATGGAAGAGCCTAATTTATGAATTCCACATTCCTTTACCATGGAATAAATTATAATGTTTAATGAAACTATGTTGTATGATCTTGTGACACACTTATGCATGAAATGAAATGTTTAGGAAGGGTGTGCCCGGACAGTGCTCCAATGAATTGGGTAATGATTAGTATCAGGATATGTCAATTGTAATGATGGTTTAATAATTCTAATTAAATTTCAATGAGTTTTTACTCATTCTCCATGTGAAATGATCCTTGGATCACACTAATACCATGATAAGTGTTGTTTCCCTATTTCCTTGTTATGATAATCAGGCTATATCACACCTTTATGTTAATGTTTCTCATATGATCCATTGATGTGCCTATTGGCTAACATGTATTTTATTCTTCATATTATGACTTTTTTACTCACTTACTGGGATTTATAGATCACCTTTTTCTGATGCATGCCCTCAGGTTATCCCATGTAGTGCTAAGTACGAGGGATTTTGGTGGTATTGTAAAAGAAGTTTTCAATAAAGATGTTTTATTTCATGTTTTAAGTCATTATGTAATGTTCCTAATCCCCAAATACACTATTCCAATCTATCTTATATGTTTTATCAAGTGAATATTTTTTGTAATGAATCATGATTAAGTGTGTAATAAAGATAATGGTTTTTATAATGGGTATCAGAGGATACGTTTAGTTATTTTGGGGATTAGGATTAGAAAACCCAAGTGAAAGCCTTTGGAATAAGTCAAAGTATAATAAGAACATCCCAAAATTTTGGTGAGTATTTAGTAAGGGGTTTATCATGAAAATAAATCCTTGTCTGGATACGAGCAGGTAGAGGTGACTCTGGTACATATGTACATAGGAGTGAAAACTCCGACAAGGAGTTTCATGCTTGACTTGAGGTATCTTGGTACACGACAACAGGATTTTCTGAAATCTTGGTTATGAAACCCTCATGGGATATGCTTTGGTAAATTCACAAGAATAGTATTAACCATTATTAAGGGAATTAAAAAAATTCCACTAAGAATATATGTCAAAATATAGATCATGAATAACATATATTGAAGCCTATAGATTCATAAGTTAAGGAAAAAAAAGTTTTTTATAATTCATCTGATTTTGTCCTTGGATTACCCATTATGTGTTACCCCTAACTTTCCTTTTATTCAATTAAATGGCTGTAATATAAGAATTTGGTCTATAAAATTATGTGAAGATCAATGTGATAACTTTTCTAATGAGATGCCCAATCCTATGGGAGTAGGAATCACAAACTTTGTCACCATATTCTCTCAGTTATGTAAATATTTGAATAGAAACATGGGTCAAGAGGAATATTCAACCCCCCCACGAACAAAGAAAAAATCTCAATTTAGTGATTCATGAGACAAAGGCCTGATACTTTTAATGGATCATCAGATCCCTCAATTTCTGAATAATGGATCAACTCCATTGAAACAATCTTCTCCATCCTTCAATGTTCCGAACTAGAGAAGGTTCTTCTGGCTTCTTATCATATGGATGGTGAAGATAATAAATATTGAACATTGATCAAAAAATATGAAGCATGAGGAGGATATCGAGGTGTTGTAATTGAAGGATTTCTAGAAAACAAATTTCGATAAATAATTTCCGCGCACCCTCCGACTTAAGATGGAAAAGGACTTCCTTACCTTCAAGACAAAATATAAAGAATCCATCAGAGCGTATGAAGAAAAATTAACAATGATTTCACAATATGCCTTCAGCATTGTCATTACACCCGAATATAAGGTTGACCACTTCTTTGGTGGGCTGAAACCTAGTATACGGAAGTCCTTGGAGATTTGTGACTTCGATATCTATGAAGAAACTGTCCAATGTTCCCTCAAAGTCGAAATAGAGATTATCTAATCTCGGGGGTATCATGGGGATATGAAGAGTAAGGTATACTTCAATTATGGGGGTCTGATGGATAAATCGAATGGTGATAAGAAGTTCCAGCACCCCACTTTCCAATGGTGTGGAAAGAAGCACCCCAGAAATTGCTTGAAGGGGGCGAGGAAATGCTTTAGGTGTGGAAGAGATGGGCACAAAGCCATTAACTACTGAGAAAAGAAACCTACAACTACAACAAATGAGAGGAACGCTTCGTTCAACCCTCAACTCATTGTTCATTTCTTCAACTGCAAATAACTAGGGAACTATGCAAATAAGTTCCCTAACCCAAGGGTTTTCGGAGGCAACCAACAACCTCCATGGCTACAAGGGAATTCTTTTTCCATCACTACCACCAAAGTGATCCCTGAAAACAAAGTGGTGATAGGTACAATAGTTATTCATTCAATAATAGAGAACTTAATTTTTTATTGTAGTTCTACCCATTATTTTTTATCCTTAAGTTTTAGTTGACCAATCTCAACACCACCAAAAATCATTGAAGTATAGATGTCGGTGAGTACAAAAAATGGAGAAATCATTTCATCACAGGAATATAACTCATTCCCTTTAATAATTTGTTGATTGAACTTCCTGTAAAACCTCATCATACTCCCTCTAGTGGAATTTGATGAAATTCTAGATATGGATTTTCTTTCCTTATATGGGGACAATATAAATTACTGTGGGAGAGAAATCACTCTCTGTATAGAGAATCGACCCCTGATTCTATAAAAGTATACGTATGAAGATGACTCTTATTTAGCACCATCATCTCAAGAGTGGATATTAATTTCCTATGAGAATGCATATTTGGATCAGATGATTGAGTCTAAGGAATCAACCATCCTTGAAGACATGCCTATTGTGTGAGAATTTGTAGAAGTGTTTCCCGATGAATTGTTTGGTCTTCCTCCTAGAAGATATGTTGAATTCTCAATTGACCTTATAACTAGGACATTTCTAATATCCAATACTCCATATATAATGGATGTTGTAGAGCTTGAGGATCTGAAAAAACAACTATAGGAGAATCTGGATAAAGTGTTTATATTCCCCTGTTCTTCACCATGGTGTGCTCCAGTCCTCTTTGTCAATAAGATGGATAGGTTAATGCACCTTTTCATTGATTATCGTGAGCTCAACAAAATCACCATAAAGAAAAATTATCCTCTTCCTCAAATTGATGACTTGTTCGATCAGCTACGTGGAGAAAAATAATTCTCCATGATGGATATGTGGTTAGGATATTACCAAGTAAGGGTATAGAAGGAGGATATCCCCAAGATTGGTTTTCATACAAGTTACGGGCAATATGAATTCATAGTAATGCCTTTAGGATTCACCAATGCTCCATAAATATTCATGGACTTGATGAATATAGTCTTTAGAGATTACCCTGATAAATTATTGGTAGTCTTTATAGATGATATTTTTATATACTTTAAAACCAAGGAGGAGCATGAGGAGTATCTAAGCACTCTACAAGAGACCTAGATAAAAGATTAGCTCTGTGATAAGTATAAAAAGTGTGAGTTCTTGTTGAAGTATTTCTCATTATTGGGCCATATCATCATAAGCAATGTGATATCTATGGATCCCTCAAAGACAAATGCAATTGAGGGATGCCCAAGGCCAATATCAATAACATATATCCATAGAATCATGACGATAGTAGGATATTATTGCTGATTTGTGAGGAATTTATCATGACTATCCAACCCTCTTACCAAGATAACTCAGAAGGGTGTAAAGTTTGCTTAGAGTGATGAATGCAAAGAGAGATTCAAGGGGTTGGAAAGGAGGCTTATCACTACACCAGTACCCACACAACGAATAAGTAAAGAACTCTTTATCGTGTACAGTGATGCTTCAATGAGGGGTTTAGGCTATGTGCTAATGAAAAATGATAAAGTGATAGCCTACACCTCCAGGCAGCTAAAAATCCATGAGAAAAACTATCCCACACATGATATAGAGTTGGCGGCTGTGATCTTTGTGTTGAAAATTTGGTGGAATTATCTATATGGGGAGAAGTGTGAGATATATAATTATCACAAGATCCTCTAATATATATTCACACAAAACGAGCTTACTATGCACCAACAAATATTTATAGAACTCACTAAGGATTATGACTGCTCAATCCACTACCATCAAGGTAACGAAAACAAGGTGGCAGATGCTCTAAGTAGAAAGGATCATGTACTTTTCTCAATAATGAGAACTGAAAATGATCCAATCTTCATAGATTTACAGAGGATGGACATGGGAATCATTAAGGGAGGAACATCATCAACCCCTTCTAAAATTATTGCTCAACCATCCCACGTGAAGAAAATAAAGGATGCTCAAGGAAAGGATGTGGAAATTATGAAAAGGGTGGAATCTATCAGAAATGGGAAATACTTATAGTTTGTTGTTGACAAGGATGGAATTGTGAGATTTGGGTTATTATTATATATACAATCCGATCTAGAGATAAAGAAGGAGTTTTTGAATTATGCATATAGCTCAACCTTCTCCATTCACCCAGGGAGCACAATGATTCATCGAGATCTCCAAGAAAACTTTTGGTTGGACAATATGAAAGGGATATTTCTAAATATACATCAAATTGCCTTGTATGTCAGTATGTGAAGGCTAAGAGGAAAAAGTATATGGGGATGATGAAACCACTACCCATACGAACATGGAAGTGGGAGAACATTAACATAGACTTTGTCATTAAAATTTCAATGATATCTAGTGAAAACAATGCTATGTGGGTCATTGTGGATTGTATTAAGAAGACAACTGTTTATTGTGATTCGAGAGGAGTTCTCATCTGATCAGCTTTCACAGATTTACATCAATGAAGTGGTAAGGCTGCATGGAGTACCACTATCTATTGTATCAGATCATGATATGAGATTTCTCTAGAAGTTCTGGAAAATACTCTAACATGTTCTAAGCAGTGAAATGAACTTCTGTATGGCCTATCATCCTCAAACTAATGGCCAATATGATAAAAGTATTTATAAATTGTATGTTATGTTAAGATCATATTATTTGGACATCAAAGGAGGGTGGGACCAACAAATTCTACTAGTTGAATTGTTCTACAATAACAGTTTTCTCTCGAGCATCCGAATGACACCATATAAAGCCCTTTATTGGAAAATGAGCATAAAAATAGCGTGTTGGGATGAAGTCAGTGAGAGTAAGCTGTTAGGACCTCAAATGGTCGATGAAATGGTGGAGAAGGTGAAACCAATTCCTCATCATATCAAGCTAGCACAAAGTCAATAGAAGAGTTATGCAGATAACCATCGACGAGACCTTGAGTTCAAAGTTGGAGACATGGTATTTATACACATATCTCCATGGAATAAGGTCATGAGTTTTGGAAATAAAGGGATGTTAAGTCCTAGCTACATCGGCCCTTTCGAGATTCTTGATCGTGTCGGGGCTATAGCCAATCGAGTATCACTTACACCTAACATAGACAAAGTATATGATGTATTTAATGTATCCCTCTTAAAGAAGTATATAACAAACCCTTCACATGCACTCTCTTTAGAGGTAGTATAGTTAGAGGATGGTCTTTCAATCGAGGAGCAGCCAGTGAAGATGTTAGATCGTATAGCTAAATTTCTACGTAACAAGACCACCCAAATGGTCAATGTAATAAGACGGAACCCTAAGTACAAAGAAGAAACATGGGAATTGGAGGAGGAAACGAAAGAAAAGTACCTGCACCTATTTGCAACTTAGAATGTAAAATGAAATTTAAGGGAGAAATTTCAAAAAGGGGGAAGATTGTAACGACCCTAGTTTTTAATAATGGAACTTATTCTTTTTCTAATTAAATGTATTATTATGTATAATGATTATATAACATATGAAAATGTTTGTATTTATGTTTTTGGATTTTAAAATACCATTAAAAATTGTGACCGTTGCTAATATGATCACTAAACAGTGATCACATGATTTGTATAAATATATGGCGTTAACAAATCAAATTTACTCAGACAAAGGAAGCGATGGCCTCATCCAATAGAATTGATCCATAAAAATCCCATTTCCTAGAGATAGAAACGGATGTCGTATCATTGGGCTTCACTCTTGACCAAGCCAAAGTCAAGCTTCAACACATTAAGCTCGAACGGAACCGCCTATAGGAGAAGTGGAAGTTGATAGAGATTACCACCCGAGCAATGTTATCCGAGCCACCCTAGGAGTCTTTTACCATCACACACATTACCCTTTGGTCTTATGTGGGTGTTATAAGGGGTTATGTAAAAAGACCCTAGTACTATGATTATGTACATTATTTTTTTATAGGGAATATACTTTCCTTTTATTATTACTTTGTATATAATTTTTTAAATAAAAAATTTCATTTTTAGTAAATTAAGAAATCTATTTTGATGAATTATTAGATTTTTGAATTAAATAAAATTTTAATTAAATATTATTAAAAAATATTTTTTATATAATATAAATGGTTGTATGACTATTATGAATATGATTGTGATTTTTATTATATTTTGAAATCTATTTTTTTTAAAACCCATGAATTATCAATAAATGTCAGTGTTTATTTTCAATGTAAAAAATCACATATTTAGAAAATTACATAGATAAAATAAAAATTATTTTTGTAATCAGGATGTTGAAATTATCCAACAATGAAGTTTTCATAATTTTCTAGAGATTGAAAAATGTTTGGGTAAAAATTAAATACCATTTAAATATATAATGTGTTTCATGAAATCATAAGGAACCAATTGTGATGTAATAAAATACTATAAACATTATGTTCTTCCAATATATGTTTTAACATTAAAATAATGTGATTTTAGGTTTTTTTTATTTACTTTAAAATTCTTTAGTGGACACTTCAAGACATATAAAACATTTTAACATTTTAAATTGAATTACATGAGAGTGTGACTCACCTCCCCATAAGAAAACATATTATTTTAAGAATTTCAGCCATTGGCATTATAAAATAATATTTTACAAGCTCCAACTTCATCTTCACTCAAAGACTTTGAATTTCATCCCAACTATGCCCTCTTCTCTCTAGAATCCACCCAAAGTACTCCATTATCCCAAGAAGCCTCTCTGAAGCCTCTCCTATTCATTTGGGATCACACTACCAAGTAAGGGATTCCTTCCATCCTCATTTTATCTAAGTGTCTAAATATTGTTATCCCCTTTTATTTTCAATTATAAATGTTGGGGTATGATTTATTACCTCCCCCATACTTCCCTATTTATGTTTTAATGATGAGATACCCATTTTCTCTGTCAGTAATTCCACCCATGTACACCCATTACCATGCGGAAATTCTATAAGGAATTTCTCTCTCCTCATTTACATTCAAGAAATTATTTTTTATTATGAATCCAAATTCTATTAATTATGTTGTGACATGTATCTATATTACCCCCTTTCTATGAATTCCATTTAAATATAATAAGACACCCTTTTACCTCTCATCAACCTTTTTTATGATGTCTTAAGTCAAGTCGTTATGCTGCCGAAATTGCACCACCATTTTTCAAGCCAAAATAATTGTGTAGTGAATACCAATCCCATTTCTCTATCAAGGGTATTAAACATTATGCACGTTTACATATTGATGGAAGAGTTTCATGTATTAATTCCAAATTATTTTACCACGTAATAAATTAAGATGTTTAATGAAACTATATTGTATGATATTGTGGAACACTTATTCATGAAATGAAATGTTTAAGAATGGTTCTCCCTGATAGCGCTCCAATGCATTGGGTAATGATTAGTATCATGATATGTTAAGTAAAATGAGGTTTTAATCATGATAATTCAAGTCTAATGAGGTTTTACTCATTATCCATGTGCAATGAGCCTTGGATCATGCTAATACCATGTTAAGTGTTGTTTCCACATTTCCATGTTATGATAATCATGCAATATCATGCATTTATGTTCATGTTTCTCTTATGATCCATTGATATGACTATTTCACAACATGTATTGTATTCTTCATT
Source organism: Viscum album (assembly GCA_963277665.1). Classification (NCBI taxonomy): domain Eukaryota; kingdom Viridiplantae; phylum Streptophyta; class Magnoliopsida; order Santalales; family Viscaceae; genus Viscum; species Viscum album. Next base: position 2,001,388,852 of record OY728151.1, read on the forward strand.
TTGTGCCTTAATTACTCCATTACTGGGCTAGATAGCTCACCCTTCTCTTATACATATCATCAGGTTATCCCCTGCAGTGCTAAGTACGAGGGAATGTAGTTGTCATATAAAGGATGTTTTCAATAAAGATTTTCTGTTTCATTTTTTAATTCATTATGTAATACTCCTAATCCCAAGGGAAATTAGACCTCTTGTTCTTCTATTTTGTATCATGTGAATATTCTAGGTAATAAATCATGTTTAATTGTGTAATAGAGAGAAAGGTTGTTATAGTTTGGGTCGTGATCTCGATGATCATGAACTTCTCGCATAAACGGTTCCGCTCATGCTTAAATTATTGGATCTAATATTTGTCTTGGTCAAGGGAAATGACCAGTGATTCTATATACCTTAGAATATATTTTAAATGGTCTCCATAGGGTACAATATTAATAGTTGATTTTATCACATCCTTTGTCCATGTCAATTGGATTTGTTAAAAATAAATATTTATAGTAATAATTCGATCACCATTCAATGGATATTTTATCAATAGTAATTATGCTTAATGTTCAGTTAAATATTATAAGATATAAAACCAAATAAGTTAATGTGTTTTCTATAACAATATTACATAATAATACATTTAATTAAATAACAAGTAGAGTTTTATTTACAACACTTTGGGTCGTTACACACCCAGAATCACATAGACCAAAAACCATATTCTTAAACACTTTTTTCAAAAACTAAACCATGTCATATGCAAAAAAGGAACCCAATAAAACTCTTGGAAGGGCTTGAAGAGTGTTCCCGATCACCACAAGACAAGGAAAAGTTTCAGGGAATCCAAGGATTACCTTTGGGAATGATTTCAACCATAAGGATATATAAATACTAGGAATTATAAAAATTTGGAGGATTAAAAAATATTCCAACATATAATATAAGTAAAATACACTTTCAGAAAGTACACAATGTAACAAGACATATCCCAATACAAAAATTAAAATTATAAAAGTTCCATAGTGGAAATTAAAATACATTAATGGCGGTAACACAAAATGAAACATAAGATAGTATCACATCTCTACATGAAAATACATGTTACTATCCCACTAAGCCACCAACATAGCAAAAGCATGACTTGGATCAAATATCCACCACTACTAAGTGGTTCATTAAAATTTCCTATATCATAAATTAAAATTTCAACATACTACAATTATATGTACATAGGGTTCAAGATCAATAGCCTAGTAGGGTCCAAAAAAGTGTTCAATTAGAATATTTTTAAAAATAAATAAATTATCTCAATTTTTATAGACAAAAAATTATGAGATATGTTTTTCATGAGAATTTATAAAACTAGAAGAATTTAACATTTACGATATTTTTATAAAATTATATGAATACTATATTTTCATTGTTTCAAAGTATAATATGATAGTCAAATATTTCGTTTAGGGTTTCAATTAATATATATATAAATTATTTCAAAAACAGGAATCAACAACCAATTCTAAAATGAAAACCAATTAAAATAATTTAGTACCATGATTAGGTCTCAAAAGGAAAATTAGGTGAGGGAAGTAAAGGATCCTAACATCTCAAGTGACCTAGGAAAATAAAGAAATGAGTGCGCACTCACATCCCTAGAACTCAATACCAATGACTAGAGATCACTTTCATGTGGCTCCCTTCCTTACTAAAAATTTGTTATAGTTTTCATATATATATATATATATATATCCATTTCTAAGGAGGATAACAAATACTATTCATGATTATCAAAGACTACCCACCTAATACCTAGGTTCCCATGGTGAGTCACAATTTACTAAATTTATTTCATTTCAAAGGGGGATTTTATCTATCAAAACCCAGCTTTATCAGAGAAATAAAACTTCCCCAAAACCTAGCATAAACATTCATGGAAAATAATTTTCATCATCAATGGTTTTGCACATTAAAAAATGATTTCATGAAATTAAAACCAGGAATTTAATAATTCTGAACTTATTTTATAACAAGAAATAAATCCATATTCATAAGGCATATCATTTTCATAAAATAACATACCTTAGATACTTAAAATTAATAGTAATCAGATGAAACCCACAAATAAATTTAATAGATCTCCCTATGAATATGAAAGGAACCCATAAACCGAAAAAAATTAATAAGTAAAGTATGGATACAAAAAACCAAGGCTTCAATATCCCTAATGTGATCAAAGAACACCATATATAGGGGAGAACTACACGAATAATCATAGAAGCCACTAATCTAGATATCCCAAGATGAAATTGGGAAAATAAAAACTAGAATCATCTCATGAGTGAAGGGAGAAATGATTATATATGATTCAGATTCATATAGTCTCAAGTATACCTAAAAAAGTTGAAAAAATAGTTTTTACTAGTGGAGGAGAAAACAAGGAATCCAAAACATAAACAACTCGGTTGACGGGTTTGTGGTGTGATGTAATGATTGACACCATGAATCATTTAAGATCAATTGGTTCATGGATAGACATGTGGTTTATGAAGTGGATCAAAGTTATGAAACTCAGGATCTCCACATTTATATATTTAATAATTTTCATAATGTGAATCACTCATTAACACCATAAAATACTACAGAAGTAGTGTTGTAGCACCTTCAAGGTGCTAAAACATATCGATGATCACCAAGAGTAGAAAAAAGATATAAAATGTAAATACAAGTCTCTTAGTATTAAAAATTGGTAATTGTATGTTACAACAAATCCCCCATACATATAAAGGAATTATATCTAGTTGCACAAGTTAATTACACACTTCTACTACATTATTTTGAGTGAAAATGGATTGGATAAAATCAAACATGTGGTGCCATAGACCCATTCTCTTAGATATAGTTATAAAAACTCTTTATTTAAATAGTAGATTTGATATAATTTGAGATAACCTAATATATAAATTTACATATTTTACATCATTTTCATAAGATCAACAATACATCTCACAAGTAAAAACACAATATCATTATAATTAAATGTTTTTTGACAAAGAGTATTTCCAATACAAACAAAACATTTTAATATACATGGAAAAATTTCACCATAATTGATCCTCACTATAATATCTTCTAAAATTTTTATAAGTTATACTCATATTTATAACTTGAGGAATAGAAATATATGGGGTGAACTCAGACACTCAATAAAGGAAAATTTTTCCTCATCTCATCAAGGATTTGGTCAAAATATTTGGAGAAAATATGATTTGGATATAAATATATTATTAAAAATAATATGTAACAATAAAAATTATCTATAATTCACGATATAATGATTTGTAATTTCAAATAAACAAATATATATCATGGAAAAAGTGTGTGTAATGAAGAGATAATAGATATTATCCATGTAGCATAATCAAAGGCATATGAAAGGGACATGTAACATTTACATAAAACATATAATAAAAATTATATTTTTCTAAAACATAAACACATGGTGTTATCATATATTGATCATATCTAAGAAGTACCACCCTTTAGGTTTTGATCATAATCATTGAAGGGCCACCCATTAACTTGTGTAAAAATATTAGAAGGCCCACCCTTTATGATGTGATCCCAATCCCCAAAGTATCACCATTTAATATTTTATAATATCGATGATGATCAATGATATGTTATCTAATGAGATATAAAACATTGACCCCTATATTAGGTGGTGATATAGGACTCCACCCATCATCATCAATACGGGTGTGTTCCATAATACACAAATCATTAATCATATCATGAAAAACTGATGAAAATTAAATAATTTTAATATAATTTTAAAATATAAAAACAAAAATAAATCATTTATAACTTTATAAATAATCATAACATGATAAAACCAATGAAAATAAATGGGTATCCAATGAAATTCGGTAACATTCTCAGTAAATATTCTTTAGTCAAGATAATTGAATCTATTTTATTTTCACCATATAAATAATGAGTATAAGGATAATTCTATAATTTACCCAATAAATATATGATAGGAATATAAGTGAAAAACCTTAAATAAATTGAAATTAATATATATTATTCATATATGAATTACATTAGGTTAGAAACATTTTTAGAAAATGCGAATGATTAGGAAAGAAAAAAGCAGTGATGAATAATTTTTTTAATAGAAAAGAGCATTTCATAAGACATACTTATAAATATTTTAAATAATAATTTTTCCATAGTAATCATAATCATATTTTATATGTATCATTTATTCATAAATTTCACTGATATAACCAGGTAAGAGAGGCAGTGATGAAAAATGGAAGAGGTGGCTTGATGAACGTGATAGTGAACACAAACACAAGAATAACATTTTGGGTTTTCCTATTGCAAAAGTGGAAATATTGTTAATAGTTATTACCAAAATATAAAAAAATTATGAATATTATAAATATTTAACTAAATATATATTGTTGGGAAAAATATATCTGAAAGTGAATCATATAAAAGAAACATATTTTGGGAAATGTTAATACTTATATTGAGAACTTCGAGCTTCCTATAGAGGATTCACAGGAAAGGAAAGAATTAGGTAAATATTTTCTATATCTAGAAGATAAAGGATGTTTAAAAGAGTTATATAGTATGGAAGAAGGGTATATTTTCATGGGAAAACAATAATATATAGTGATCATGAAGGGGAAGTAAGAGGCCAATTTTATAAGTGGTGAGAATGAAATTTTAAATAATTATTCCATCTTAAGAAAAAGAGGAAATATGTTTTATATTTCAAGAATAATCCAAAAAAGGGAAATAATGGATTCTATATAAGGGTTTTAAGAAAAATAAAAGCCACATAATAATAAAAATTATTTAAATTTTTCGGATTTTCACTCCATTTTTTAAACATTTTTAGCTTTTTAAATTTTTCTATAGTCAAAAGTTTTGAACTAAGTAATTAATTTTATAATCTAATAAATAAAATTATACATATTAAATAATATAGAATATATAATTCAAAATTTTATTTATATTTTATTTTATTAAATTTCTTGAATTAATAAAAAATAATTTTAAAATAATAAATATATAATATATTGAAAAAGGTTTTAGAGAATATTGTAATATAGGATCTTAAATATTAAAAAAGTTTAGTAAATCAAAATTTAAAAATTAAAATTTAAAAAATATATTTTAGGATAAATATTTAATGAAAAAATTATTTCATAAATTTAAAATTCATACATATAAACAATCAATTTCATAAAAGTCACAATGGTTTTAAAAACTGTATTTTTTAATATTCATCTAATGATAAATATTTTCATAAAAATACAAAAAAATAACCCTAAGATAATGTTCACATGATTAATTAAAAAATTATTTTGATTTTAAAATTTAATTTTTTTTAATATTTATTGATTTATATTTTAAATGAAAATTCAAAATATAAATAAAAACTATTTTTATTGAAATTTTCCTTCTAATACATTAAGTCATTTTATTAATATTTTTTATAAATTAATAATTTATTGTAATAATTTTATTTAATAGATATTTTATTATTCTAAAATTTTCTTAATAATATTAATCAAATATGTGACATTTTTTTATTTCCTTGTTGAATTTCAAAAAAGATACCGACCATATAATGAATTTATAGAAAAAAAATTCAATATCTCAAGGTGTTAAAATGAAATCTATAGGGACTATCATCCTAGATTGAGAATAAATAGGAATATACTTGTTTATATTTCCCAAAAAAAATTAGTTGATATGCTACTCAGGTCAAGAATGGATGGATTTCTATGAATTTGTGAAATTAATGTGGTTTCAAAGGAAACACCCAGTCATCTTCTTTCTTTAGATTTAAGATTACCTTCACTTTGGGAATAGGGATGGTGAGGTATCTTCATTCAACCATTGTAGGAGGAAATATTCCTTCCTACTGGAGATAGATTTATGGATTTTGAATATGTAACTAATTTGAGAGTTATACTTAATAAGACTATTACCTTTTAGTAACTCAGTTTTAAGCCATCTCATTTTTTCCAATTCAACTGCATATTTGGAAATTTTTTTACCACAGTCAATGGTGAAAATTCATTTAAAAATCCATGGGTTATATATCTACATCTTTTTTAAATTATTTTTATTCTATTTTCATCATATATAATGTAACTCGATGTTTGGAGTAGGAAAATTAATATTTTTTTCTTTTATACTGAGTTCACATACCCTAATCACGCACCTTTGTGTAACCTTCATTTCGAGTAAAATTATTATCAACATGTTATTTGGTTTTATTATTCGATATTATTTCATTTATAGAATGAATTTTGATGAAATTTATGAAACCATATTGAATTTCTGGGACCATATCTTCCCCCACCTCAGATTCATAAGGTTATTCATTCCCCTCAATTTTCTTATTTAGTGATGACTCGATTTCCCCTTGTATATTCTTCTTCATCATAATCAACAATGTCTTTCTACCCTTTACTAGTTACATCTATCCTCTAGGAATATCTACTAATGTTATTTTATAAACAATAATGCCAATGTAATTTTAAACAATATTTACAAAAAAGTACCCCATTGGGGATGGAGGATCACATATCCCAAGAAACCAGAAGGGTGCATCTTTCATACTTGATCCCAATATTGATAATGCTGACTTCCTGATTATATAATTTTGTGATTATTCTCCCAATACTATGGTATGGTGTTGAAATAGTTGTGGCACTATCAAATATTTATATCACTCATTCCTTGATGAGCTCAGGGCTAACGGTAGTGGTTAAAATTCAGAAATTTTTCCCAATGATACAGGATGAGAATTCTCTTAGATTTCTACTTCCATTACTTTCATGGAATCATCATTGAATTTTCATGATTAGATTGACAATTATAATTAATAAACACACATTTTAGGAATGCACTACCGAATTATATGGGTTTCCCTATTTCTTCGGGTCATACTTTCCTCAGGTAGGAAGCTCATTCAATCTCCATAGAATCATGATGCAATAATATATTGATGGATCACTCCTATTGATTTAATCACTATTTGATTTGGGTAATTTGATGATATGATTAACCAAATATTCAGTATATAAAACTTCTTCTCCAAAAACAATTTCTGGAGGTGAGCCCATTGTTAGACACCATCCGCACCATATTTTGTTGACTCTAGAGAGTTGAAATTCAATGCTTCACACTCACCCAATACCTTTATATAAACATAATTTATGTAATCAATGATTATTTTTCAAAGATTAATTATTTTATCGGGGATATTATTTTAGAGATTCTAATGTAACTTATCATATTTTGGAGATCAAGACACTAAGTATGCAAAAAAGTAAACTTAATGGAATATGTCACCAACTATTTTGATGTATTCAATGTTCCATTCATAATATAGGTGTCTCAACTTAACATAATTTGAGGTTTTATATATGTTGAAATGTAGATATTGATTTCATTATATGATTAACTCCACATAACCATTTTACTATGTGTTTGACATTATACAGAATAAAAAAGGAATATTTCCCATTTCTAGATACATCCAGATTTCCATGGATTCTTATTTATTTTAAAAGTGAAATTCCCACATATTATTAGACCCAAAAAGACAATATCTTACTAACTCACTCGAGAAATTTAGACAAATTTCATTATTCCTAGCTAGGTAAGGCATCATATGATCTATGAGATTCATATATGAGGATTTCTTTCCATATGAACAGTCAAATGGAATGAATCATTGACCCTTCAGGTATCCTTATGGTCAAATGGTTTTAATGGGTAGTTTGAACCAAGTTACATATAAATTCATTTCCTATTTTTTTACATAACCATGGGAGTGACCCTCCCCTATGTATCCTAACCTGAGTAAAAGTGGTTGGGATCTCATTAATGACCTCCTTGGTAACCCCTATGGAGCTAGGGATCCTCGACATTTGTGATTCTAATGAATGATGGATAAATATTTCTTCAGTAGCTTCAATTTGGTAGTGAATTCATCAATGGGATCCTTAGTATCCATAATATAAGGGAGGAAACCATGGTCTCATTTAATGGAAAGGATCTAAAACCTGTTGGATGTGGAAATGGGAACCAATGTGATTTTCAAGGTTTTCCTCTTGAAGGTACATCTAAAAGGCTTAAGGTATTGATGGAATATATGGGATACGTCCAAATTAGGGATCATTACAATGATAATCTACTCCCTCAATAATGTTTTCAACACCCACTATTTCAATCACTACATTGGAGAAAAATACCAACTGTTATCTGGAGACATTGAGCTATAAAAGGCAGTGGCATATGACTCATGCTTTACTAATTCCATTTTTGGTTTAGTGAATTCTTTCAATAGATTTTAAGAGTTAAAAAAAACAAGAAACACAAATAAGAAATCCCAAGAGTGTTTTATCATAAGGAATAGAATGTTCACGATATATAATCTCGGGGTAAAGGATACACATTGGGTTAACCATATTTGGTATCACTAAATACCTGAAACAAAATGGATCAATGTTTTAGGTAATTTTGTTCTTTTGTTAAATATTTCACATTGTCTTTATAGTTTATGATTCTGTTGAAAACATATTTTTTAAACCTTTTTCACCCATAAATTTTTTAGTAAATAAGTAACTTCTTTATAAAGGAAAGTGGTTATTTGTAAATTACAAGCAACACTTAATAATTGACATGGGATGATATGATGAGAGGTCAGGCTCATATGTTCGTTTTTAACGGAAATTATTTCCTTCTCCCAAACTCTATAAAAGATTTATGTTTGGCCTATGAATTTTTCCCAAATTCAAGTGTGGGACTAGTTACCTAATTCCATCAATATGATGAAACACATGCCTTCATGTCAGTATATTTATGTAATAATGTTTTGTCATTTTTTTCATTTATAAACCGTTTATACATAGATTATGATATTTTTTATTAAACCCATATTATCGGGCACTCTAATGTTTATAACTATCTTCAAAGGTAGTGATTATTTACAGCTTATGAATTAATATAACATCTTCATAACCACACTTCTGAATCAAGTTTTAAAAACAAAAACTTTACATTTATGTATTTGATATCGATAAATTTGACCTAATTTTATCCATCAAGACATAAAAAATCAAAAGGGTTTGTTGGATCACATACATTCCCAAAGATACATTTTATGTTTATGGTTTTAAATAATTAGAAAAAAATATTTGAAAGTGAACATTTCTACATAGTAACCATTTTTCTCTTAATATAATACTTTTAATAAGAAACATGTTTCCTTTTCATGTCAAAAATTTATGATTTTATACTTGACTAATTATTTGTTCCTGGTCATCCTTAAAACCTATGAAAAACATTTGAAAACATGGAATTAATGTAAAAACCTCAGTAAGGGACATAAAATAAATTTAGAAACATGTTGTTCTTTGTAACATCCCTACCCTTATCATTGTCTTGAGAGGGAGGAGACATGTTACTAGACCTTAAGAGATATCCCCAATATGCCAAAGGTAGGGAATAAATTCTTAAGGGATTCAATATATATGGGGGACATTTTCCCTTTAATAATAAAAACACTAAACAAACAAACCATAACCAAACAACCAACATATGATGAATGATAAAAATGAAGGAAAAATCAAAATTTTATTTATAAAAATCCTACCAATTTCAAGTTCCACAACGAAACACTACAATATAAAAGTAAACAATGGAAGACAAACTATAAAACTCAAAGGCAATGACAAGGCTCTGTGATATATAAGCTCCATGCTCCAACATCATCTGATAGCCTAAGTATCATGAAGTAGGGCTAAAGACGTGTGATATTTTACCTTTTTCCATGTCCCGATAGATGACATCTTCAAAATAACCAATGTTTAAAATAAATTGTGAGTACTAAACCTCATTAGGTTTTCCCCAATGAATTCCCTACTCACTTCACAAGGATATAAAAGTTATCAACATTTATATAAAATATTTTATATAAAACTATTTCTAAAATAGTTTATGATTAAATATAAAAAAGTTCCATGTCAACCAGTTTTCCAAAAAAAATAAGTTTTCAATGAAAGTAACCAAAAAATACTTTATAACCATTGCATAAGTTCCCTTTGGAAAAACCACAACATTTATCATATCACCACAACCAACCATGAATGAATTGTTATTTCAGTTCCATACTCTTGAGTGGTATCTTGTTGACCTACCATGTTTTCCAAGGTAATTATATCCCATGTTCTATTACACCTTTGGCTCCGACCCGAATTTCATATTTCAACCAGGCCCTGTAAATGAAATATGAATCCTCACACCAAGTATGCAAAAAAACCATTCAAAAACCATTTCAATTAATCATCCCTATTATTGAAAACCTTCTTCTATTAAACTATTTCAATTCCAACTCATTTAAATATACAACATTTTTTTTTGAATTTTTTTTCATAAACCAAAAAAATAAATTATATTAAAATCGTTTTAAATTCATTTACCATATCACATTGCACAACCAAATACCATAATTCCACAATTTCACCAAAAACCATAAATTATCCCTAAGGAGGATTTATAACATGCTTTGAACCATAATTTAGAAATCAATTTCAAGAAATTAGATCAATTTGAAACCAAGACAATCGGTTTTCGCAAGAGGAGTCGAGAGTGAAGCCACTTATCTTGAGAGTTTTAGTGAACATGATAAACAAATAAAAAAACATCCCAAAATCCGGTTGAATCTTCACAAACCTTCCTAATATCTCCTACACTTTTATAAAGAAGGCCAAATATAAACATATTTTAAATCCAAAATATTATATCTACCCACAATGGGTGTAGATATAAGAAACCTAGAGAGGGGGTTAAGTATATTTATGAAAAAAATAAATAACAAAGAAGAATGATCACTTACCATGAAGAATTGGCTTCTAATCCCCAAGGGAAGTGCAGAACCCTCCATGACCTTTAAGAGAGAGAGAAATCCTAAGTTAGGACCGTTTGGTGTAAAACAAGGAACTTAGAGTTATAAATGAGTTAGATCCACAATTTAAGGATCTAATATTGACCCAGGAACAGTTAGGCAAACCGTTCCGCATGTTAGAAACTGCCTTATGGATGGACGTCATATGGTATCCTTGCATGATATATAAATCATGTGCTAAAAATTCCAAAGACACATCCTCAAAAATACCAATGCCAATTTTCAAAAAACATCATTTCTCCTTAGTGGAAACATCATTTAGGAAAATTATGGGCCACCCAAGCGCCCTAATTTTTACCAACACCTCAATGTGCACGATTTAATTTAAGTGTTATAGAGTTTTTACAAACTATTCACAACATGTTCACCTACATAAAATCCCAAAATACATTCCATAAATTCTCTAAACTTTCCTGAACTTCACCCTTATACATTATATACTAAAAAATCCTAAATAAAGGGTTACATACAAGAAACTGGTGGAGCTAAATTCTCCCCATCATTGATATTTCCATCCTTGTAATGTAGAAAACCACCATTTCCCTGAAAGAGTTCCAACCATTTATCATTCATTTCCTTCTCACATTCCCATGTCTCTTCCTAAATCTCACAATATTTCCACAAAACCTGTACTAGACTGATTATTTTTCCATTAAAGACTTTCCCTTTATTATCCACAATCCCCACGAGGATATATACCTATAGAGAATCTAAATATAGGTCAATATGATCCCATATAATCACATCGTAATGATTAGGCTGATGTTTTTTCAACTGATATATGTGGAACACATTAGGCACTACACTAAACCATGGTGGCATTAAGGAATTATTTGCAACCTCACCAACATATACTAGTATCTCAAAAGGTCCATTGTATCGAGGAGATAACTTTACCTTCTCCAAAAAAATGTTGGTGTCCAATCCTTAGAGTGGTCCTCTAAAATGCCTGATCACTCAATATGAATGACACTATTCATCGACAATTATCCATATAAGATTTTTGATGACTCTAAACCATCTCTATCCTCTTTATGATAAACTGTATCTTCTATGTGTCTCTTGTAAATCGCTCATCACAACTACTGAAGTCTTACATTTTTCCACCCAACAAATTGGATAATGAGAAGGATTACCATAAAAAGCTTCAAATGGATCCATATATATCAAGGACTGATAGATTTTTTTTATTTGAGAACTTAACCAAGGGTATGAACTCTTCCCCAGAGCCACCAAAATCCATTACATAAGACATGAACATATCTTCCAACATTTGTATCATCTGTTCAGATTGGTCTTCTATCTGAGGATGATAGGTCATACTCATAGTGAACTGAGTCCCAAGGGAATTCGGTAAGGATTTCAAAAAAAGAGACATAAACCTGAGAGTTCTGTCTAATATGATCGATAATGGTACACCATGTCTCTTTACCACTTCTCAGATATAAATTTTGGATAGATCCTCCACTGTATGAGTTTCATGAATAGGGATTAAATGTGATGACATTGTAAGCCGATCCATTATCACCCATATTTCATTTTGTTTACAAACCATTATAGGGTGACCTATAAAAAAAATATAGTTATCTGATCCCATTTCCACACTAGAATAGGTAAGGAGTGTAACATATCGGTTGGTCATTGATGTTCTTCCTTAACATACTGAAAAGATAAGAATTATGAAATAAACTCATCCAACTTCTTTTTAATTTCAACTAACCAAAACATTGATTTCAACTCCTTATATATCTTATATAATCTAGGATGGATAGTCCATCTTTAAAAGTGATAAGAATTAATATGTTTCTCTTGACAAGCCATAGGTACAACCATCCGATTTCCGAATCACAAGACTGGACTTCTGTCCGGCCTCCATCACTCAATGGTATCCCCACCAATGAATTTTGAAGTCATTACAACACATTAGGCACCAAATATCTCTACCTCCTTTACCATATTTACAATATTGGGAATTGGAAAAAATATAATGAAAAGCACAAAATCAACTCGGTATTGATAATCCACAAGCACATCGTCTAGGACCGACATTAGTTTCCAATCATATGAATATTTTTTTTTTCAACTAAGCATATTAATTTCTAATTAATGCATTGGCCACTGAATTGACATCACGCAGTGAATACATTAAGTCATAGTCAAACATTTGGAGATATTACATCCAACTTCTTTGACTCATATTCAAATATCGTTGTGAGAAAATATGTTTCAAGATCTTATGATTTGTGAAGATAGTTAATTTCTCACCAAAGAGATAATGAAACCACATAACATGGATGACTGATGTTAACTCCAAATTATGTGTTGTGTATTTTATATTATGAACCATCAACTACATTAATCCATAAGTAATAGAATTGTCTCCTTAAATGAGAACAAACCCTAACCTAGATCCAAAATCATCACAATACACCACATAACCTTTTCCTGATTCTGAATAAATTAACATTAGTGCTGATGTAAGATGATATTTAATAACATGAAAATATCTCTAGCATTATTGAGTTCACTGTAATGGGACATTATTCTTTTTCAAATCTATAATAGGTGAGTCTATGCATGAAAAATCATGAACGAAGCATCGAGAATAACTAACTAGACCAAGAAAAATATGTATCTCAAAGTCATTCTTTAGAGGTTTCCAGAGATAACAACTTCATTCTAAACTGGATCCACTGAAACACAACTTTCAGAAATTACATGGCCCTAAAACCCTATCTCTTGTATCCAAATATCACACTTTGATAATTTGGCCTTAAAATGATGTTATCTCAATATTTCCAACATTATATCCACGTGTTTCTCATGTTCAACCCTTTTCCTTGAATACAGAATAATTTCATCAACAAACACCACAACAAAATAATATAGATATCACTGAAATATATTATTCATCAATTCTATAAATACTATTGGTTTATTTTTAAGACCACAAGGAATTACCACAAACTCATAATGTCCATATCTACTTCTGAATGCAATTTTTACTCGCAATTGGTGATATCCTGATCACAATTGAATCTTATAAAACCAATAATATCCCATTAATTGATTGGAAAATCATTAATGAATGGAAGTGGATTCTAATTATTTATCATAAAATAGTTATGATTATGATAATCCATACATAACCTTAGAGTTCCATTTATTTCCTTCATAAAAAAGTATAGTACTGCCACGAGGATGTTCTCGGTTGAATGAAACCATTTCTTTCCATCTCTTCCAACTGGAATTTAAACTCCCTTAATTATGTTGGTTCCATTCAATAAGAATGAAGTGAGATAGTACTTGTCCCTGAGAGGAGATCAATCACAAACTCCACTTCCCTTAATAGTGGTAACCTAGATAAATGTTTAGGAAATACAAATGGAAACTGATCCAACAATTCTGAAAAAATACTATTCTTGATATCTTCAATCGATGAAAAATTAAATTCTTCCAACTGGTAAGGGATCACTCTAACTATTGGTTTCAAAAATCCTATTGCAACTATCATTACAACCCTTTCTCTTATAATGATATACTCAATTCCATTCTTAGTCTTGAAACTAACTATTATATTATTATAGTAAATGTGAGCCATGAATGCTCTCAACTAATCCATACTAAGGATTACATCATACACATTCATCTCCAACACCAATAAATAGCATTTCAGCTCAGCTCTATCAATGGTTATAGAACATTATCTACACTAAAAGACTCAAAATTCTCTTTAACCAAGATGAGTTTTATGTTTTATCATATAAGGTATCATCTAATTTTTTAATCATAGAATATCAACATCATGATAAGTAATAAATGAATGTGATACACCAGTATCAAAATACACTTTCGTAGGGGTAGAATTAAAAATAATCATACCTCTCACCATAGATGGTCTAGCCTAATCATCAAAAATCATTTTCTAAAATACATATAGTTGATTTTTCATTGCACTTTGTTATTTGTTTCTTTTCTAAGATTTCCCTTGGTGAGGAGTCATGGTATTCATAGAATCACTATGGGTAGCTCTATTTTATTGATGAGGCTGATTTTGTTGTCCTCTCCCTATCAAAGCATATGACACATTCGATACCAGAGAAGTGTCTCAAGCACTTGACCTTGGAGCACTATGATAATAGTACTAAAAATTTCTCATCTTGTTTTAATTGTGAGATTCTCATGGTTGTGTCATAAAATCTCACTTCATTTGGTTGAAAGAACAACATTAGAAATATCTAACTTTTTTTTGGGTCTTGGAGGATGATTCACTGATCCCATAGTTTGATACTGATTCAAACTTCCACCTTGGAAGTACGTGTCCCTCTTCCACTTTCCCCCATCATTGTAGTTCCTACCAGTTCATTTGGGTATCAACATACTTCCTCTTCCCATAACTCCTAAGGTGTCCCTTTAAACCTCTGTTGCTTTACTGATGCTCTCTATATAGTTTTTAATATAGTGCACAAAAATATTTGAGAGAATATCCTATCCCATCCTGGATTCAAAGATGCAAACCTTCAAGGACATACTAGGAGAAAAATCATGTGAAAATCAGACTAAATACAAGAATTTACCTACATAATTGGTGAAAAGGATATTTTTATACTTCAAGATGAATAATATCATTGTTCATTGAATCTTGAATGTGTGGGGATAGAATGTTTTATTGAAAATTTCCTTAAAATCCTCAAAATCAAGGCCTTGATCCACTTTATCCAATATAACTTGATCCCACCACTATGGTATGATATCCTCCAACAAATATGTCTCCATCTTGAATTTCATCTCTGTTGGTGTGCCAATGAAGTCAAAGATACAATTTATCCTATTCATCCACACCACTACCATTTTTGGTTTAGAATCACCCCATAAGATTGGTGGATTATACTTCTGGAACTGTACAAAATGACCCACTTTACATGGATCATCCATCCAGTTCCATATTTCCATAACTTGAAATGCATGGTTGATACTCTTAACTAGCTATTAGTTTACCTTTAATTTAGGTGCAACCACATTCTCCATATCTTATTCTGGTTGTCTTTTATGACACCTTATGGGTTCTATTTTCTAAACCATCAACAGCCACCATAAGTCTCACTATCTAGTAACTGATGGATTAGCATGTCAAATTCTTTCACATAAACTATCACACATTTCTTTCGAAAATAATCCTTTTCCACATTCAATAGTTTTTTTAAAAATCAAACTATATTTTTAAAATATATCTATTTTAAAGATAGCACAACAATCCACTTTTCCAAAATCTGTCATTTTAAAACACATTCATGATTTTAAAAAATCCAAAATTTTGAAAAAAATTATAATTCATTACTCAAAATGATGTATGCAATCGTAATTGTAATCCATTCTTTAATTCATTTCTTACTCATCTCATTGGATAAACACATGAAAATTATATTCAAAATCCTATAAATGTCTCCAAAACACTTATGTACCCAAATCCATGGTATATTAAAGTTCATTAAAAAAGCTTCAATACATATTTATTTCTCAACATTTCAAGTCCCAAAAATACTACTCCTTTCTATGATCCCCACTAAAAGAATACAAAAGAATGGATTCAACTCTAGGACTGACATAACTGGTGACTACTTGTTTCATAAGGAAAGGACAAAGCTGACACCACTTGTCTCAAACAAACTTTTGGACCAAACAAAATTTATAACATTTTTTACACCCTTCTTCTTATCATTGGATTGAAAGGGTGGTGATACATTACTAGGCCATAAGTGATAACCCTAAGACTCTAGAGGTTGACAATAAATGCCTAAGGTCTTCAATACCGGTGGGGGATGATTTTTTATTTAATAATAAAACCACAAGAAAAAAAACCATAACAAAAAAAACACCATATGATTCATGATAATAATGAAGGACAAATCAACATTTAATTTATTAAAATCAAACCAAATTCATGTGTGACTGTAGAATAATAAAATATCATAGTAAACATCGGAAGAAAAATATCAAACTGAAAGACAGTAAGAAGACTGTAAGATCCACAAGCTCCAAGGTCCAAAATCATAAAATAACATAATTATCACTATGTAATTATAAATATGTGTGAAACATTACCTTTTACCTTGTCTTGATAGATGAAATATGTACAAACACCAAAGTACCAAAGTAGGGGCGAGTATTAAAACTCAGTAGGTTTTACCCAATGACTTATTTACCCATCCCACTAGGATATAAAAGTTAACATCATTTATATAAAACATTTAATATAAAATTTTTCTAAAATAATTTATAACTAAATATAAACAAGTTTCATTTCAACCTGTTTTCCAAAAAAGTCCATTTTTTAAATAAATCAACCAAAAATTTCCTTATAACCATTTCATATGTTCCCTTTGGAATACCATTCCATTTTTAAAATCACCAAAACCAACCATGAATGCATCTTTATGATAGTTATATACTCATAGAGGTCTCTCATAGATCTACGAAGTTATCACAAGTTAATTATATCTCATGTTCGATTACACATTTGTCATCAAGAATAAGGTCATATTTCAACTGAGCCTCATAAATGAAATATGAATGCACAGACCAAGTATTCCCAAAAACCATTCCAAACCCATTTCAATAATCCAACCCTTTTACTTAAAACCTTTTTTCATAAAACCATTTCACCACCAACCCATGTCAATAAACAAACACTTTGTTGAAAACCATTTTTTCCTTAAACTGAATCAATAAATTATTTTAAAATAATCATTTATCAAAGAACATTGCCTAAAAAATACCAAACATTCACCAGAAAACAATAAATCATAACGAAATAGGATTAATAACATGCTTTTTACCAAAAATTTTTAATCAATTTCATGAAATCAGATCGATTTAAAATAAATACAATCATTTCTATCAAGAGGAGTCGAGAGTGAATCCACCTACCTTGACAGTTTTGAAAAAAATTTATAAAATGCACGAAAACAATCACAACAATGGGTTGAATATCCATGAAACCACCTTTTATCTCCCCCCTTCATAAAAAATTACAAATTTAAATAAATTTAGAATCCCTAATCTTAGATATACCCACAACAGGTGTAGATTTAATATACCAAGAGAGAGGGTGAAGTAAATCTATGAAAAACATCAAGAACGACGAAGAACGACCACTTACCATGAGGAATAACCTTATAATAACCAAGGTGAGCCATTATATGAATAAAAAATCTAAGAAAACACCTTAATTGAACTTTAATAGTGAAAATATCAAGTTAGGGCTGTTATGAGGATAAAGCGAGGCATATAGTGTAAAAAATTAGTTCAATCCACAATTTAAAGGGCTAACATTGACCCGAGCGTGGTTTAGTCACACTATTAGGAAAATATTGTGACAAAAATGTGATTGAAACTACCTTAAGGATACACCTCACACTGTCTCCTAGAATGGTCTATAAACTATGCACTAACCATGCCAAAGCCACTTCCTCAAAAAGTCTAAATCCAAATTTCAAAGTGCCCGATTTCTCTTTAGTGGATGCACTGTTTGGGAAAATGATGCACCAATCATATGCCATAGTTTTTACCCTTTTTCGCGCTATGCATAGTTTCCTAAAAGTTTTTCATAATCTCCAAAAAAATTCACCACTTTTCACCCTTATAAAATCCACAAAAATGTCCCAAAAGTTCTCAACACTCTCCCAAACTTCACCCTTATACATTGTATAGTTAAAAATTATAAAGAAAGAGTTACGTACAATAAAATGTGGCTAAGAAAAACTATTATAAAACCATGAAATTATTAAAATATTTTACAAAAAAATAATAAAATTTGAGTTCAAAAATAATTATTTACATATACAAGAAATTATTATTTCTACCAATTGTTTTTTATAAAAAAATCATTAGAAATCATAAAAAAAATATAAATCGATGTTATTCATGAAAAAAAAGATAACTGATGAAAACACCTTCTTAAAAAAATTCATTTTTACTTATAGAGTCATAATCATTCCTCTAAAACAAAATGTCTTTATCTTACCTTTTGAAATCTACCTATTTTGATGAAAACTCTTATGAAAGCATAGAAAAATCATATAGGTCCATGGGAAATCATCTTCATAGAACCCAAAAAATTTGAGTAACCATAAATTTCACTTATATTAAAATTTTATAGAGAACAAAATTAATACCCAATGCATTGGAGAGCTATAATTTACCCACCCATCCTTGGTTTATTATGTAACCACACATACTAGTTTTATAATAAAACCAACCAACTCTGGTTTATAACGGAACCACCCATTCATGGTTTATAATGGAACCACCCATAATCATAAAAAATATACAAGTAAAATATCATGAATAATGAATTTTAATCTTTAATATTTCATTATATACCATTAGAAAACATTTTTAAACTCATATACCATACACTTTTAGATATCAAAATCTCGTTTGCCTTTTGAAAAAAATTTCAAAATATTATTTCCTATAATAATGGAAAGAGGGGTTTTATTTAACAAAGATAAGAAATATTATAATGAAATCCAAACATAAAATAATGGTTTTGATTGTGTGAAAAGTCAGTGACGTCGTATATGGAAATTCAATAAACAAAACTTTTATCTTGAGTAATAAAAGTAAAACAATTTCATAAAAAAATAATTTTTAATACACTATAAAGATACATAAAATTTCATTTAACATAATTATTTTTATATGTAAATAAATCCTTAAAATAATATTAATAATATGAATATAGAATAAAATTATTTACAAAAAAAATCTTTACAATATTTAAAACAACGATTTAAGTTATAGTGCCCATTACCACATGTCTAACTTATATTAAGCATTATTTATCTTCTTAAATAATAAAATTATCAAAATTAATTACTTTCATAAGAAATTTTTTCAATTTTATTACTCCTTTTAATTTATTTATTAATATTTTATATTTACTTTCATGTCGGTCCATTTGACAATATTCATCTCATATATTAAATATGAATTTTGTAGGTTGACTATGGTAAATAGGTTAATTATAAAATTATCTCCATAAAATTAATAATTAAAGAATTATAATTTTTATACATTAATTATAATTTAGAAAACAACCAAGAATGATTTTTCTGGAAAATTAACTATGTTATAATCTTAGAGAAGATAGGTCTTGCGCATGCATGTGTAACATTTTCATTTTAAAATGATCATTATGGAAATAAGATATGTGTTATATTATATTTATATAATGATAATTTTATAATAAATACCATATTATTTCTATAAATACACTTTTATATACTATCCATGTGATGAGGTGATGAAAATAGAATCACATTGTTTTGTAGAGGTGGTCATTCAAGCATATGTATGAATGTAGTTATCATTTTTTATTGAATGTAAAGGTAAGAAGAATATAATTTATTCTATTTAAATTTTTATAAAAAATTCATCATTATCATTTATATACATTAAATCCTTATTTATAACCATATGTGAGATGTGGTGATGAAAATTGAATTACATCATTTCGTGAGGTGGTAGTCCGCCGTACACACGAATTATGCTTTCATTTCCCATTTCATATAACAGGGGGAAAAATATAGGTTGTGAAATTAGCATAATAACATCTATATACCTGTAACATAATGGTTTTATTACTTCATAATTGTTTAAAAATATTTATAGGAGGTATAAGGAGAAATAAATTGCAATCCTTTGGTTATGAACTGTACCTCTTCTTCGGACAACCGCTTTAATATTATACCTAAATCATTCATAGGATGGATTCATGATCAAACCACAACATCTAAGATGTGGAGAGTGATTTATGTAATATATTTTGTTGGTATTTAATTTTCCCAAATATTATTTATTTTTGAATCAAAGAGAATAGGAGGTTACCTTTTATAAGATCGAGGAGGGGAACTCTCAAAATTTCTTAGTTTATCAAATTAATATAAATTAATTTTCAAGTTCAAATGGATAAAAGTTGATATTATTCGAATATAAGATGAGTATGAGTATATAAACTTTCATAAAATAAATATTGGACATGTTTAGGTGATTTTAAACCCATATCATTTTGTTTTAACATGTGTTAGCCTGTTTTGACAATCAGCACAATAGAAATTTTTTTTACACTTTAGGGGTCAATATAATTACTATAAAAGGAAAATTTCACAATAAATGGAACATAGGTGACATTTTAAAACATATATAAATCGATACTCAATATATGGAATTAAATTTAAATTTAAATCATTTAATAAAATATATTTTTATATAAAATTCCATTAATGAAACTTTTGAAACTATTCTTTTAATTTGAATTTTAAAAAAACATGAATGAAAATGAATTCCAAAATGATCATTTAAAACATACCTAAAATATTATATTTGTCTATAAATTTCAAATAAAAGTTATCATTCATTTAAATTAAATATATTTTAATATTTTTGGAATTACTTATTTTAATTTTATATTAAGTGAATGAACACTCTCTTAGTATTGTGTAAGCATTTAAGGAAATTATTTAATCACTAGAAATAGGAAATAATTTTCCATGATAAAAGAATCATATAACTGAGTATATTTTTTAACCACTGTAAATAATTATATGGTTATTAGCAGTAAGAAAGTGGCATTTTTTTACTTGAAAATTTTCTTAAATATTATAATTTTATAAATAAAATAAATATTACAAGAAGTTGCCAATTTTTTTGGATTTGATGTAAATAGAAAAACATAACACATAAAATATGATAAATTAATGTTTTATGGTTATTGTTTAGTCATTATCATATTATTATTTACCTCAACTACTCAATTTACCTTTACCGTGGTGACAATTATTTACCACTGTTATTATTCATAATGAACAAAAAATAAAATGGAATTATTTAAAAAATATCGACAACATAATTGATAGTATAGAATCCAATTTTCAAAATAAATTTTATTGTAGTGGAATAGATAAATTATATATTAAAAAATTCTATGAAAAAACTGTTTTTATGAAAAAAAAGTCTTTTTAGGAACAAAATTTTGTTATAGAAAAATTCAACCATTACATTGATTAAAATAAAGAGATGGATATTTTTAATGTTGGGTTTGAACCAAAAAGAGGTGTCTTATGTAACCTATTTAATAGGAATCAATGAGAACATTGTTTTAGGAACCTGGTCTATGATCTTGTCATAAGGCCATACCCAAATTTTTTACATCATTAAATAAGAATGATGTTATTTTTAGCTTAATTTTGATTGAGAAAAAACAACTATAACCCTTAAGACCATGTGATTCATTCTCAGTGTGTGAGTTAATAGATAGTTTAGTTCCATCTGTATTTAATGATAGTGGGTATTATGAATTTAATTTCCCATAAATGGGTGTTTTTGGTAAAATGAAATTTTATTGGGATGAAATCATCATTGGGAACCATCTTGGGTCTTATACCTGAAAAAAGAAGCCTAAATGTATGGGAGTAGACCTCCTTTAATTTAGTAATAAGATCCTAAGGGATTAGTGGACTCATGTTTAAGAAGGTCCCATATTCAAATGATTTTTGATTATGATTGGTGCTTTTGATGAGTAAACAATTTCCTTGGAATATTTCTCATTTAAGGTTTATGTATTTCAAGGAATTTGGCCCTTTGAGGTAGATTTTAGAGAGGATAAGGAACCATGAATATTATTTTGGGATTAAGAAAGGGTATCCCATATAAGTATCACTAAAAAACCATGGATATTAGATAATTATTCCCATAATTAGAAACAAACCCTCCCAAGATGGCCTTCCTAAATTGAAAATTATAAGGTGGTATAATTTACTAACATTTTCAAGGTTCCCTTCAAAATTGGAGTTCTTGTGGTTTCCCTCATGTGGAAACCTTGCGGGTTCACCCTTGTGAGGTCACATCACAAGGATACCTTCTAAGATCACTATCACAAGGTGACATATTGGTATATCCCTCATGAGGTGTCATCACATAGTGGATTCATTTCCATTCTTTCCTTGAGAGATTTTCATTTGGGTTATCATTAGATTATATTCACAAGATAATTCTACCTAGAATTAAAAACTATTGGCTCTCCTTCTTTGTATCTCCTTCTATCTCTCTCAGTGTATTTATTCATGAAATATATCCTTGTTATTTATAGGAAATTTCAGTTAACTAATTTCATGTAATTGATGGAAAAGTGGTGATGAAAATTGGATATGAAGGAATTATTCTTAGGTACTGTGTGTGGATACCATGTTTTCTTCTCGGATATCAAGAGGGATGCCTCTTTATGAGGTTGAGTACTCCAGGAGGTGATCATGTGAAGGATGTATATAGTGTTTTCTCACCACGAAGTCACCATGTTATATGAAAAAAAATTATTTGATAGTGTGATGAGAAATTGTGTCTCTACCTCAATATTTAGGTGTCCTTTATAGTTTGGGTGTTCACAGTGTTGTTTCTTTGTGAGTTTTGGGATTATGTGGCACTAAATAATGAGTTTAATTACATTTTGAGGATGGTGACATCATAGTAGATCACCTATTCTTCACACATCACGATATATGATATCTCCCCACCAGTTTGAGCTGTAATTATTGTATTATGATTAACATGACTTAACAATGATGATCAATAATTATTGAAGAAGTTGCAATGTCAATATAGGATTTATTTTTTATTTTTAAAATATAAAAAATGAGTTCTTGATTTCTAAGAAAGATTCTAGAATTATTTATAGAATAGTTAAAGAATAATTTATAAGTACTGATGTGATTTTAAAATATTTTATATGTTCATGTATTTGAATTTCTTATTGTACATCTCTACAGTATGGCCGCAATGGTCCAAAAAAAATTATCTATTGGTTGGGGATTCCTATTAGGTGTTTGATCCTTGGGAATATAATGGCCATAAACTAAGGCTTAGTGCCTCTAGGTCAACCGACTATTTAAAGGTTACCCCTCAACATATAGAAAGGGTTTTATCCAAAAATAAATTAAAAATTATAATCCTTCAGGTGTTCAGGTAGAGATCATAAACATTATTATCATATATAAACATCATTTATTTATATTTGGTAGATCATTTAACACTATTTAGATCTAATGTCTTATGAGAAGATAATGAATTAGGGAAAATTTTCTGGGAATGTTAAAGTAAAACTAAGGGAATTGTGGTAAAATATACATGTTAAAAGAAGTTATTTTGTTTTTTAATGTGATATCCAAAAGATTAATGTTGGGTTTTTAAGAGGAAGTACCATTATGTTAATTATAAACCTTTTATAAACATAATTTTAAAAAATAAAGATCTTATAAATAAAAAAATGGAGAGTTAAAAAATTGAAAAAAAAAATTCACAAGGTCAAGGTCAATACTTTCACAATGAGAATTCAATTTTTTATATTACATATACAGATGCATCTCGAATTCAACTAAAAACAAAAAGAAAATATTTACCAACATTAGGTGAAATCATGTAAAAATATCAGGTTCTAAATTGAATTTTATAATTTTATTTTTCATTATATTTGTTTTATTTTAATTTATTAGAATGTAAACCAGTAAACCTAAAAGGTGAAAATGTTTGAATAAAATGGTATTTGGTAAAAATAAATCCACACAGATTCACCCCCACTCTATGTGTGACTACACCAATTCTCTATGAATTACATGGTTCTTTAGAAGTATTTTATGAAATTGATTGTTTTATTTTCTTGGAATGGTCTACTTGTTTTAAAGTGATTTTTATTGTATAATAATTAAGATCGATATAGATTTAACAAAGATTCAATCATGATATGTCAATATCATCCATGAGTGGGTTTGTTGAAGCTAATATTCATCTCAATGTTGATAAGTCTTAATCATGTTTATTTTCTCAGAATCCTAAGGTATTTTTAGTAGCTTTGATCTATTTCATATTTCTTATAGATATAATGAGGTTCTTTCATGTAATTTTTTAGTAATATTGATCAAAATTCAGGTTATCAACTCCAATTTGTTTTAAAGTTTTTGATCTAATTAAGGTCTTCTAATTTTGTATAGATATTCATGTTGTTGTATACATTGGATAATGAATGTGGAATTTGTTTTTTTGACTTGGGTTGTTAAATATATTTTATTTTATGGTTAAAATTTTCCAACAATGAAATGTGTGATTAACATTAATATTACGAGGCTTTAATGTCACAAAATTTAAAAAATGGGTTTTATATAGTCAATTATAAGCATGTCTTGTAATTTTATATGATTTTAAATCGAGATGATAAGGATGGGAGTAAAACTAGACCATGTGATTGTATTATAGATATTGAATCACTAGGGACCTTGTTTTGTTAATGATGGAATGTGTCTGTATGTGTGTGTATAATTTTGTGATAGATTATTTATTATGAGAAGTGAGTTAACTTACAACTTATAGATCAGGTTTTCTTATCTTTTTTTATCTTTATATAGGTCATGACATCATTTTTTTTGTAAATTATAATATAATATATTGGGATAAAAAACGTTTTTAGTTGATTTGAACATTCATTTCTATATATAAATTGGTTTATCCATACATATTTGGTGGGATATGTTACTATCACATGATCTTATTAAGCATTATTACATGGATTCCCATAGATTTACCTATGTTCCTTTATTTGTTTCTATTAATTATTAATTTTATAGGTAGTTATGTTAATTTTGGAAGGTTCGTACAATGTACCTAAGATAATTTATATATTATCTTCATGATTGTAGGTACCAAACTATTTATTTGTCATCAAATTTGACTTTATATTTAGTTAATGATAGTGTGTTATTACGTTTGTTTATTTTTTCATTTTCCAAGATGAGTTAATTATTAGAATCTTGTCATTCATTCATTGTTACATGATATTTTTTTATTTATTTAATATTATGTTCTTCGGATTGTATATTTTAGAAACTATTATATTATTATCACTTTATAAGTTACATTTGAGGAAAGTCTCCATGATAAATTACATTATAACATGGAATTAATCAATAACCATTAATATGATGGAGGTTTGATTTGGTTGGAACTAACTCTAAATTATTATCATTCAATGGGAGGTTTTAAATGAGGACATCTCATGAATTTTTTTTTCAAAGTAATAGATTGAATAAAAGTGTTTGTATTTTTTATATGTAAAAATTATACCTGGATGAGTGGTTACTAATATACCAAAAACTGAGATGGTATGTTGTGTAGGGAAAACATTTATGGATACAAACCAAAATTGGGGACCAACTCTAGGCCTTTGATTATGTACAAACTACACATATGATATGAGGGTATTCTTTTAAAAGTAACCTTTATTGATAAGATATGTAATCATAGAGTTACACATAATAAATGATTATTTTCATGTATTTCAATTTCTAATTTCAGTTTCAATGGGATGTATTAAGGGTATAATTACTTATATATATATATATTTTAAAAGTGTTTTATCAATATTTTTTTATTCCTTTAATTATTGATGATAACACTATGTTATTTTTGTAATTTATAAATGACGAGGTAGTGTTAGTGAATCTGTCTAAATCAACAACTCACAATAGTGTTGATGTGGTATTACTTTTAGTGGATGATGTTTGGTGTATAGTGATTTTGTGTTGTTAAATAAATGATTTATTAAGGATTATATTTGGTGTCTCATCTCAATTATGTTCTGAGTGGGTAAAATAGTAGAATATATTATATGGTGATTGGGATTAGTTTTTCTATACATAATCCGGTTTATTGATCTATTCTAAAATAATAAAAATTTATAAATTCTCAAAGTTTTGAATAAGTAGAATTTTATATAATTTTTATGGAGATTTAAGTATATGACATTTTTCCATTATAAATGTGGATGATATTATAATAATATGATATCTAATAATGATCTAAGGGCTTAAAATTTCAGAGAGACCCTTTAGTTATAAATATATTTCCACATAGGCAAGCAATATTTGAGTACTTGTTTTGAGGTAACAAATATTGTTTTTTATGGGATTTGTTTTCAAAAAAATTCAATATATATCTCATTAACAAGGTATAAAAATATGATTGATTTTTTTTTGTTTTATTCTCATCGAACAATTATTTGTTTTAGGTGTCATGTGATAAGTCATTTTTGGATCAATTAAGTACTGAAAACATACAAGAAGCTATTAATTATTCTTTTGGAGACAAATTGAGTGATTTTGGATATTAATCAAGTGAAATAGATTAAAATAATCATAATGATTATCCCTTAGCATAAAGGTGATAACAAAAATACATTTATTAGAGTGGATTGATGAATGTTCTTCCAAATTTGGTGTGGAAGTATAATCATAATCATTGTCATTACGATTGGAATCTGGTGGGTAAGGTGGTTGAATTTGAATATAGTGGTGAAAAACTAATAATAATTTTTTCTCTAAAACATCATGGGGTCACCACAAATCCATTTACTATAGGTAATTTCATTAAATGAAATTAATGTTTTATAATTTTAAGGCACATGTTTAGGTATATCTATATCCTTAAATAGGGATCCAATTACTTTAGTATTTTATTTCCATTATACTTTATTGTATTCATATTATGAAATATTTTCTTATTTCTATGGTATTCTTAATGGAATAGTTATGTTATTAGTTTACTCATAACATATTGTTTTAGGATAATGATTCTTGGGTGTATTTTTAATATTATTAATGATTCTTCAAACTATTCTAATTATTTTACTTGTAATTGTAGGATGATTATAATGGTAAAAAGGTTATGATTTGAGAAATTTATTTAGTTTATATTGATGTGATTGAGGTCCAATGTGTAATGGCCTACAATTTATTTTATTTTCACATTGAGACCTTTATGTGACTTAGTTTTTTGGAGAATGTTATAGGATGAATATTGGATTTGGATAGTAATCACTCAACAGGTGAGATACATTTCAGCATGACCAAATATATTGATACATGAAGAGATAGCTTATAGAGAGGTCATTATTGCACCCTGTTGTGAGGAACAGTGAGGATATGGGCTATGTTGTGTTTTTTAATTGTAAAATGGGGGAAAATCATTGAAATTTTATTTTTTGTCTATCTCAGAGAGGAAGGATAGTCACGACATACGGTTTGTTGGTTGTGGTGGGAACACACCTACATTATTTATTAATATAAGTGACTTGGGTTAATCTTATGAGAAGACTCATAGATTAATATTATATGATTCATATTATAGTTTGGATACACCTAATAAAAAATTGAGTCCTCAAGGGTCATTTTCTTGGTATTTATCATTTGAGGCCTATTTCATCATGGAACCCTTTATTATGTAAGGATTCTTTTTGAGTCCTATCATGTTTGTGAATAGATAGTCAAGGATTGATTAATAATCCTCTCTAGTTAATGCGTTTTTATGTGGATATATTGTTCATTTCATGCTCTCATTATTTATATCAGTTTCAATGTGCGATTACTAACCATATATTGGGGATATCGTGAAATGATTTGTAGTCATTGGTGTATTGTATTATGATTTCTCATATCATGTCATGGTCCTATTTTTATATAGTTTTCTTATAGACATGGGATTATTATTAAATTGATTAAAATTTCATTGACTTCCATTAAAAAAACTTATTGTTGGTGTATACTAATATATTGTTGATCATTATTTGGAGTATTGTTTTCCCTTAGATTTAAGAGATCAACCTCTTTGAGATTGTTGGTGATCCCCTAGCATCATCTTCATCTACTTCTTATTATTATTGTTCTTGATCTTCTTTTTTTGTAACATTATGGTAGTATTACTGAATTGTTTTGGGTGAGGCTTGGTCATGTGATTGATGGAGGTTTCTAGGATTCCATATCAAGTCATTATATCAATTTAAATTAATTGTAACAATCTATAATTAATTACCTAATTTAATTAAATTAGGAATAATTTATTAATGACACATTGGGTGATATTGTCTCATAAAAATATTAACAAAAATCCCATGGAAGGTCCATGGAGCACACCATAAACCATTTTATAAAAAAATATTGATAACTATCATCAATTCAACATATAATTTAATTAAATTTAAGAAAAAAATCAATAAAAACCCATCTAGAGAAGTACATTGAGAGGAACATGGAGAAAAAATGATATAAATCATCTAAAGTAATCCTATCACCATACATTGTATAATCCACATCCTATTAGGATGATTCAACCATGTTCAAGGATATTCATTATTCAAACCCAATGATAACACCTCCAAAATCAGTATCTAAATAGGGAACCAATAACAGAATCATATGGAGGAGGTAAATCAATTCAAATCATCGAATAATCTCCACCAAAACTCCCCATTATGAAGGATTATAAAAGGGATAAAGTGAGCATGGAGAACCCTAGTTTTCATACATGAGGGAATAATAAAAGAGGGAGTGATTATTTAAATCTTGAGTGGGTAAAAAATATAATTTCCCCCTTTTAATGAATATAACAGTTTTTTCATTTATTTGTAGTTTTCCAAATCATGCACCAACCATGTCATTGGAATCGTCTCGAGCATGGACACATTATACGATTTTTCTGCATAGTTTATCAATTATTCTTCTAACTATGAAATCCCTCTAAAAATAAAATTTTATATTCTTCTTGGTTTCTTAGAAACTTTTCACCGTACCCATTGAGAAAACAGCTTCTCATGGCTTCCCACAAGGTTTCCGCTAATAGTGAAACAACCCTATAATATGGTATATCCTTTCTCATATTCAAAATTTCATCCTAAATCTACCAAGATCCACTAAAAAACCCATAACGCCACCAAATAATTGAACCATATACAAAAACATCATCTTGGGATGCCCTAACTCTCTAAATTATAATTTGAATCCAAAATCTCAAAACATATCCTACTCTAGAATATTTTTTTTAATTAACCCTAAATTTCACAACCTATAAGGGTATGTGTTTTTAGAACCTCTATAGTATATAACATCACATCTCTATGATGTGTTTGTAGTATTTCAACCATAAATTCTAGCATACCATAGTCTTCCAATAATCACCAACTCATTATATTCTACCAAGAAACATCGAATTACTATCCTCTTCTAGAATTTAATCCTAAGGATCACAATTATTCAAAACTCAGAACAATCCCTCATCATCATTTCCATCCTCATGAATATTCTCACCAACAATTTCCTATATAGATACACCCAAGATTTTTGATAAATTAGTTCCCTAGATGATGTTTATACCCACTATATATATCAACTCATAAGGGTATATCACGGTCAATGATGTTCTCCACCATTTTAATTACCTAATGAAATGCATTTGTAGTGGTCCAATGACACACTATTTGTGGTTTCTATCTAAAAATATCCAATATCATTTTAAAACACTAATCAATCATCCATAATATAACCATTCATGAATAACCCTTTCTATAGACATAGAGGTGATATCACATCCCCTTATCCTAATGCCTAAATTCTAGGAGGTATTATGAGATCCTCTAAACTACCTATCCCGATTCTAAACCTGACACTTGGGATAATTACATGGCCGGATACATGATGAATCATATTTTTCATAATATTCCATTTTCTAGTATACAAACCTATCTAATCCAGCTCACCATAATATATCATCCAAAACCATCCAGATAATGATTACAATGCTTGGAATCTATCCTATGCCACCTCTAAACATGTAATCTAGTACTCACCAAAGAACCAGATAAAATTCGATCCACCAACACACTTGAATTCTAGTGCCTTATCAAAAATAAAATAATCATTCTCACTACATTCATGACCCCTACAACATGATGACATACCTCCATGTCCCAAACTCCATCCATCACCACATGTGATGGCCGAACATGGGAATCCCACTCATACTCAAGCACTAATAAGAAGCATCAATCGATGATGGTTCCTAACTAACCCCCAAAACAGCCTTCATCAACTACCATATTATAATATATAATGATAGTCACACCCTCCAATGACCATTGGTGAGTTCCTCAACTAATAAAATTCTAAATATCTCTCTTTGAGCCCAAGAAATAGTGTTTTATCCTCACATGTTTTTCAATTTTACCAAGCCCTACTCAAAACCTATCAACATTTATCAAGGCACAACATCAGGATGACCATACCAAAACACATAGATCCATCCATGGTATTTCCATGAGTGTCAAGGATAACATTCCACCTAGTTATACAACCCCATAAAATTATTTATTATTCCAATCTCATTTAATCCATTGTTTACCATTATATACATATACACTAAATGATTAATTGAAAAAATGAACACAACACACAACCGGTGTGTAATTCCTCAATCTCATAGAATTTAATTAAGATACACTCCCACAAAAATCATTTGTTCAACTTGACACATTAATACCTTGAGTCACATGTCATCAAATCTATGGCCATGAAAATAACCACTACCCATGCCTCAAATTATGGTATCTCATCAATCTAAAAAATTCTCAGTTTTTTCTTCCTAATAAATCTAAGGAATAATACCTATACTATTTATTACCACATTATTTCCACCAATTAGGTTTCATTATGAAACAATAATCATTTACCCATGTTATATCCTACATTGATATGGTGACACTACATTTATTACATAACAATTACATTATTTTATAGATAAAAAACATAAAATCATTAAAAAACAAAGATTAAAGGTTTAATGTCTTTGGAAAATTATGAACTTAAATAAAATTTACATAATAAAAAATAAAAAATATTTAATTCCTTCATCTTTTTCTTCTTATTGGACCACATTTACTCATTAGTATAATTAGTCACATGAGGATATACATCAAAGAAAGGGATGAGATAAAAACACAAAAAAGGGGTAGATAAAGACCTGAATCAATATAATAGGGGTGGGAACGATCATCATAATCATAACATAATAATAATTTCTTAATCATAATCTTGAGAGGAATCATTTTTTAAAGGAATGGAACGTGTCGATGCATAAAAATGAAACATCATGTATTATTGGTCTAATACCACACATTGTTGTGATCAAAGCTTACAACATGTTCAAGAATAACATATGTGAATAATAATATAATAATCATTTTTAAAAAATATAGAACCCTGTTCAATCATATTTCACATTGTCTCATGAGATACATAATATAAACTATTTTATTGGAGCACTATATAATTTCTGGTGGACCCATCACATCGTAACATTTACTTAATCATGCATTCCACTTAGAACATATATCAATCGAAAACATAAAATAACCCATGGAAAGAAATGAGTTTAATTTTAGACATCATAAATTCTTGAATAAACCTGGAGTATCAAAAATTATGAAGTGAAAACATATTTTTATAGGATTCATCATTCTTAAGAAAATAAGAAAGAACTCAAGATGGGTCAAAATGTGTTTTAGAACGAAGAGTTATTTTTGATTTTTTTATTTTTCATAAAACTACATTTGAAACATGTATATTCAATAAAAAATGGTATTACAATGAAAATATATTTAAGGAAAATAGCTGAAAATATAAAAACATAAATTTGGAATGAAAGAGTGATAACCCAAAGAAAGGGAGTTGGGTTTGAAATTCACCTAACCTTAGGTTTGAATGCTTTCATAAATTTAATATACAGGATAATAAAGATAGATTCATTAATTACTAAACCCAAATCCTATTTTACGTGTATTTTTTTCGTGATAAATTTATTTAGTCTACTTATGGCCATATTAATGAGTTATAGAGATCAATTCCATCATTTGGGAATGTTGGTTTTCTTGGATTTCAAGATTAGTTCACTTGTATATATGTATGGAAGATCCTAAAAAATGTAAATAAATATTTGGAATTGAAAATATAATTTATTAATGAAATTAAAGAAGATTAAGTAGTATTATATTTTTTTCTAGATATGAGGATGATTCATTAGATAAGACATTAAGGATAACCGTTTTGATTAATTTTGTGGTATTTCAATCATCACGAACTAGTTTTGTTTTCTATTTATTATTATTATATATATATATGTTAGTTCCAGAATAAAAAAAGGTTTTAGGATAAATTTTAAAAGTTTTTTTCAACAATTATAATGGGTTTGTTACCTGCCTTGATGGTGGTAATGGAAAATGGAAAATTATAATCCTTGATGGCGATAAATCAACACCTCATGGATGATGTATTCATTTTTGTAATAAGTAGGAGAGGAGAAGAGGTTT
Source organism: Viscum album (assembly GCA_963277665.1). Classification (NCBI taxonomy): domain Eukaryota; kingdom Viridiplantae; phylum Streptophyta; class Magnoliopsida; order Santalales; family Viscaceae; genus Viscum; species Viscum album. The sequence goes on from OY728151.1 coordinate 2,001,422,070, forward strand.
GATGATGGATTATTCAATTAAAAAAATAAAATTACTATATATATAATATACTATAGTTAAAATTACATTTGGATAAGGTTAGGTGAGGATAGAATAAGAAAAGAATATAAATTGAAAAGAAATTAAAAGAAAACAGAAGAGGATTTTATCTCTTGAACTTATTATCCATGAGAACCTTGTTAAAAAAATTGGATTTGGTATTTTTTTGAGAGAAACTGATCCTAGACCTGGGGAAGTGTACTTGGAAGATTATCAGGTATAATTTTGATAAACATCAAATCTGGGAAGTTGTGAAGATAAACGGTGATGAGGGGTAGTATTTATAGGGGAGGAGAGGGTTTTTCTTTTATTATTTTATGCATTATTTTATTATTTTTTCTCAAGAACATAAATAGATTCAACCTTATAACTAAACATTAAAAAAAAATTAAGGATATTTTTTATTATGAGATTATATCATCCATACATCATCAAAACTAAATAATTCATCTATATTTTTAATACTATAAATTAGTGTATTTTACTAATCACCAAAAGCTGAAATATTTTAGAGAAATCTCAAAAATTCACCCCAATTTTTTTTCAATTTTTAGAATTAAAAAATAGAATCCATTTTATTAAATTATTTTATAAATATTATAAATTTATATTTTTGAAAGAAATCATCATTTATTCCAAAATTAGTGATTTTAATATTATAATCGATTTTACAACACTTTAAAAAATTAATTAAGGTATCATAAAATTGTACTATAATATTAAGAAAAAATATATTAATTTATGAATATGTTTAATGAAAATAAAATTCTTCTAAATCATTATATTATTTATAAAATTATAAATAATCATTTATATTTTATGAAATAGGAACACTTAATATAACCTTTTTGAAAAATTTATTTACTTATAATATGAAATAATTATAACATATTTTCATTTATAAGATGGCAAAATTTTATTTATAATTTCATGGGTTAGGTTACTATTATATTGGTTGGATTACTATTCCTAATGTTCATATTACTATTCCAATGGTTATGTTACCATTATATTGGTATAGGTTCGTTAGTTTCTATGAATATCACTTATTTCTTTCTATATTTACGATAATAAAGTTTTTTATTTGGCTATTTATGATATGTATGTGTTTAATACTGTATGGAATAATAATAAGAATTGAAGAATTCCATTTATTTTTTTTGGGGCTTTACATTCTTTCCCCCTTTGGAATTTTCTCCCATGAATTTTTTTTACATAAAATGGTGAGGGTATTTCTCTTTCATCACTTCCTCTAGTTCTCAAGTCACTTATTTATACTTATGGTTCCTCTATGACACATTTACATGGTGGGTAATCTTGTTACAGAGAACCTTATCTCTCCAATCCTAAATATTTACCAGATTCCCCTCATAAGAGAGATCATATTCAAGTTGTACCACCTCTGTGTTTAGTAAATGTGAGGGATCTATTATTTACTTACTCAAGAGAGATACATGGAACACATCATGAACATGTTCCATACTTGGTGGACATGCAAGATGATAGGCCACTACTCCTATGCGATGAAGGATCCAAAATGGTCCAATGTACCTTAGGATAAGATTCCCTTTCATTCCAAACTACACGACTCTTTTCCATGGTGATATTTAATGGAAGAATTTATCTCCATCAACTAAATCCAATTCCCTTCAAAGGTTATCAATACTTATTTTTTTCTATGTATGATCAACTTTTAGTTTTTCTAGATGGATTGAACATTATTTATCATCTCTTTCACATGATCAGTTCCAAGTATCTTTCATTCACTAACTTCATCCCAGTAGGTTGGATTCTTACATCACATTCCATATAGAGCTTCATAACGATCCATATGAAGGCTAGATTTGATGCTATCATTGTTTGATAAACCAACCAATGGGAGATGGTGATCCCATCCCCTTTTTAATTCCATTAAGAAGTCTATTAGAATGTCTTTAACCATATGAATAGTTTGTTCATATTTTCCATCCGTTTGGGGGTGATAGGTCATGCTGAAATTCATTTAAGTACTCAAATCATGTTTAATCCTTCTCCATAACTTATATGTGAACCATGTATCATGATCTGAGATAATCGAATGGGGAACCCCATGAAATATTTCCATATACGTCACATATATATTTTCATGTTTTTCAAGAGATATATCTTCCCAAATAGTGATAAAGTGTGTTTTCAAGTTGAGTCGATCTAATACAAACCAAATCAGATAGTTTATTTTTTATGTATTTGGGAGACTAGTGATGATTTCCATGGTGAAATTATCCCATTTCAACATAATTTCTTTTTCAATCTTCATCTTGGAAAAGTATAAGGTTCTTTTATACTAGGAGCATCAACAAACTTAATTTCCTTCCTATGATGATAGTGAATATAGAAATTTTAATCATTTATTAGCTCTAACCATATCATTTTTTCATACTAAGTTATTTTTATGTGAATATATAATTTAGACTCATGTGATTGGTATAAATTTTACACTTCTCACCATAGAGATTGTTCCTCCATATTTTCAAAGAAAAAATCATATCTCATAGCTCCAGATCATGTATCAGGTAGTTCTACTCATGGATTATCAAATTTCATGAGGCGTATGATATCATTTTGTCATTATACATGAGTACCCAACCAAGGACTTTTATTTATGGATCACTATATATCACAAATAATTCTATTATTGTTGGTAATTTGATTATAGGTGTAGTGATGAGTATATTCATTAGATCCTTGAATATTTACTCACATTCATCCATCTAGAAGTACTTTAATCATTTCCTTGTCAACATAGTTAATGGGTATGAAAATCATGGGAAATTTCTCACAAATTATTGGTAGTACCCTACAAAGACAAGAAAACTATGTATTTTCATGAAATTAGTGGTTCGGGGTGATTCCTCAATTTCCTTTATTTTTTAAGGACAAATTCGCTCACTTGTGATCACAATACCTAATAATGTAACTTGCTGCATCCAAAAGTCATACTTTATGAAATTATCATATAATTTCTCCTTCCATAATGATGCCAACAAAATCCTTATATATTTTTCATGTTCTTCCTTTCTCTTGGAGTAAATGAAAATATCATAGATAGAAACTAAAATTTTTTTGTCTAGGTAGTGTCTAATGACTCTATTCCTTGATTATATAAAGATGAAAGGGGGATTAGTAAGTTTTAAGGTAAATAATCAAAAATCATAGTCCCAAAACATGTATGGAAGGAAATTATCTGAATATCTTAATTATTCACCATTATTTGATTATATCCAGAATGAATATCCATATTTCAGAATTATTGATGTCCTTGTAGTTGATCTAAAAATTTATAAATCCTTAGAAGAGGTTAATTTTTTCTTTATGAAGATCATATTGTGTTCTCGATAATCAATAAACAACTACATTGATCCATCCTTATTATTAAAAAAGATCACTGGTGTACCACAAGGTGATGCACTTGGCCATATAAACCATTTTTTCAAGTGCTTCTACAGCTTCTTATTTAATTCTTATAGTTTTATTGGGGCCATCCTATAGGGAATTTTTTGACAGGAGTATCTCCGGGTATGATTTCTATTAAGAACTGTACCTCATGATATGGGAGATGTATGGGAAACTCATTGTGAAATACATCAATTTATTCCATCACTATAGTAATTTCTTCTAGGTTTATACCTTCCTCTGACCGAAAAAATTAGTGTGATGTATGTTTATTTATAGAGAATAAATAAACACACCATTTAGGGATTTTCTAAAGGAGATTCATGATCTTTATTGAATTTATAGAGGGGCCTTGGATGGTTTGGAATTTGAAAAGATATGCCATTTTCATAAAATTTTATGTTCTCCCCATATAATGAGATCAAATCCATCCCAATTATATTCTCAAATACCACCAAGGGAAGTGTCACAAGATTTTCTTGATGAATATTCCCACACACGCTATCAAGAGAAGAGTCCAACACTTGAGTTGAAATGATATCACCACTAGGTGTTTTTTTGGATATATCTACATCAAGGAATCAGGGTTTCTATTCAATAGTTCTAGAAAACTTTCTTGATATAAAAGAATGAATATAACCAAAATAAAATAATAATTTTTCTATTATTGAGTTAATAAGAAATTTACCTCTTACCAATTTGTTTTAATACTCCACTTCAGGAGTAGAGATGGAAAAATGTTTCCCTTTATCCTTTGGATTTGGTGGGTACTGATGTTGACTACCATTGAGGACTCAAGGTTTAGTGCACTATCTTTAATTGTGGTATTTCTCCAAAAAATTTAAGCATTAATCCATGGGTGGTGCTCTCCTTTTTTTCATCACCTCAGTTGGATTATCAATGTATCTTTGACATTCATGAGCTTGCTATAATTCTCTCCCACACTTGAATCATTTACCCATCCCATTTAGGAAATTTCCATAATTATTCATCCCACATTTTTTATATGTGATTGGTTAAGATTTATTTTCACCTTTTCATTAGATCCTCTGTATTGAATCTCCATCTTCATTTCTTATCCCCATATCCATGTGAGCATTCTAAAAACTCCTTCTCCATATTGAGAGAACATTGAAAAACTTCTTTCATAGCTCCCAAAAAATTAGATTGCTAGAGCCTTTTGATGGTCTGGTTTTACACCATTAAAGAATCTATATCTTTTTATGTCATTATTGATAAAAAACCCTAAGGAATAAATTTCATGCCTTGTGATATTTTCTTCAAAATCCGTGAAAGATTCAATTAATTGTTTCTTCATCTCTATGAATTATATCCTCATATTTTTCAAAAGATTTTGAGAGAAATATTTATTAAGAAATAGTTTGTCAAAGTATTTCCACTATATCCCTTCAATTTCATCCTTTATTTTGGTGGTATTTATCAACACACACCATTTTTCAACCTCTCCATCTAAATGATAAATGGAAAGAGTCGCCTTATCCATCTCAAAATAGTGAATCACAAAAAAGATATTTTAAATTGAGTTGACACACCATTATTCTACTAGTGTATCATTTGATTCAATAAACATTAGTGGTAATTTACACATAAAAGATTTGAAAACAAGTTTCTCCCTCTTAGAGGAAGGAAGATGTTCCTATTTTTTTAGGTTATTGTTCATATCCTGAGATAGATGGGTAAGCATCAGCCTGAAATTTTGAACTACACCTACCAAGACATTTGGGATGCCATTTGAGAAATTGTTTCATTATCCCTCACTAGTGTTATTGGCCTCATTTCTCCTGGTACCCACCATTTTATAAAATATATAAGGTTTTAACAAAACATAAGTAAAAAATTCTTGAATAAATTATTTATTCCTTTATGAAATAAACTCTATAGGAATATATTATGGGATCCCTATGTTTATCATTTCCCAAAAATAATGAATCTTGGGTTATTACAGATACTTATTCTCATTAAAAGGGATTTAACTAATGTTCTCTCATCCCAAATAAAAAATTTACTAAACTATTCTCTAATACCTACTGTAGAGATTCCACTTTTCATACATAACTATTAAATCATTTTGGAGATAAAAAACATTAAAACATTACACAACAAGGATCAATAGTTTAATGTCTTGGTAAAATTAGGACCATGTATAAAATTTGCATAATAATATATAAAATTTATTTATTTCCTTATTCTCTGGCTTCATATTGGCCCTCATGTACTTATTTGTATAAGTAGTCACCTAAAGGGTATACATCAAGGAATGGGATGAACTAAAATCTCAGTAATATTGTAGAAAATAAAAAGAAATAATATAACATGGGTGATTATAAGCATCATCATCCTAAAAAAATCATATGTTCATCATCATAATAATGAGGGGAATCATTAGATATAGGAATGGAATGTAGAAATGCATAAAAATGGAACATCATGTCATAATAGTCTAATACGACACATTGTTTGGAACAAAGATAACATTATGTTCACACATAACATTTGTGAATAATCATTAAATCAAAAATTTAAACAAATATAGAATCATGTTCATGAATATAGGACATTATCGCATGAGAAACATCACATTACATAACTCATTGGTGCTCTATATAATTCTTATCGCACCCATCGTATCATAATGTTTACATAATCTTGCACACAACTAAGAATGTATATCAAAATTAGACAAAAAATAACCCATGGAAAGGAATGGGTTTAATTTCATAGAACATACATTCATGAATATACATGGGGGTTCCCAAATGAAAAAAGGAAAAACATATTTTGTATAAGATTCAACATTCTTGAGTGAAGAAGAAACAACTCAAGTGGACTCAAAATATGTTTTGAAAAGAAGAGTTATTTTGTAAAATCATTATATTTTTCATAAAACTAGCTTTTAAACATGTATATACCATAAAATAAATGGGTATGAAAAATAAAATATATTTAAGTAACATCAATGTGAATATCCATACATAAATTTGGAATGAAAGAGTGATACCCCAAAGAAAGGGAGTTGGGTTTGAGAATATCATTACCTTATGTATCAATGATTTATTTATTTTAATATCATATATATTAAAATTATATTCACTAATTACTAAATACAAAACCTCTATTAGATGTATTGTATTAATTATAATTTTATTATGTTTGTTTATGTCCATTTTAATGAGTTATAGAGTTCAATTTCGTCATTTGGGAGTGTTTGTTTTCATGGTTTTCATGATCGGTTCACTTGTATATATGTATGGAAGATATTGTAAAACAAGAATAATTATCCCTAATTGAAATTATATGTTATTGAATAAATTAAACATGTTGAACTAGTATTATATTTTTTCCATATATGAGGATTATTCAATAGATAAAACATTAATAACAATGTTTAGATTAATTTGGCAGTTTTTCGATCATTAAGTACTAGTTTTGTATTATTATTTAGTATTATGTAAATTTTAGTTACAGAATATAAAAAAGTTTATAACATAAATTTTTAAATCTATTTCAACCATTATAATGTTTTTATGACCATCCTTGAAGGTAGTAATGGAAAATTAAATCTTGTCATCCTCAAAACCGATAAATCAAGAACTCACATATGGTGCATTGATTTTTAGAATAAAAGGGAGATGGGAAGAGGATTGATGATTTATTATAAACATAAAATAATAAAATTATATTATATATAAGATATTATATTTATAATTCCACTTGGCTAAGGTGATTTGGGGAGATAATAAGAAAATTGACTAAAACAATGGAAGCGGATTTTACCATTTGAACATCTTCTCCTTGAGAACCTCCTTCGAGAAATAATATTTGGTCTTTTATTGTTACCAAAGTATCCTGTATATTTAGAAGATTCTTGGGATGAATTTATATAATCTTCAAATCTTGTAAGGTGTGAGGGGAAGAGGTGATGTGTAGTGATATTTATAGTGGATGTGGGGGGTGTTTCTGATTATTTTATTCATTATTTTATTATTTTGGTTAATTACTATTTTTTTGAAACCTTTCAATAAAGATATTAAATAAAGTTGGATAGCTCAAGATTATAGTATTAAATCATCCATACATCATCTATCACTCTATTATACATTCATTTTTAATACCATAAATTACCATGTTTAACTATTCACCAAAAATTTAATTTTTTTGGAAAAATCCCCAAAATTCACCCCAACCATTTTTTGACATGTAGAATAAAAAAAGAACTCCATTTTATGGATATAAATTTAAAAATATGAGAAATATATTTTTTTTTAAAAATAATCATTTATTATAAAAATATTGATTTTAATATTATAATTGATTTTACAATACTTTGAAAAATTAATTAAGATATCCAAAAATTATCTTATAATCATAAGATAAAAAAATAATAATTTATGAATATATTTTAGGAAAATAAAATTCCATCTATATCACTATATTAATTATAAATTTTTAAATATAAATTTATATTAAAAAAATACCAATACATAATTTACCTTTTTAAAACATTTATTTACATATAATATGATATAATTATATCATATTTTCCTTTATAAGATGGGTAAATTTTATTTATACTTTCATGGGCGAGGCTATTATTCTATTAGATGGAATACTATTCCTACTGGCCATGTTAATATTTCGTGGGTCAGTTTAATATTCAATCGGTATAGGTTCCTTTATTTTATTGAATATTTCTTATTTCATTATTCTTTTCTGAGAATAATGTTTTCCATTGGGATATTTATGATATTTATTTTTATATACTATATAACATAATTATAATAAGGTAAAAATTCCATTTATAAACAATTTTTTCATTACACTAGAAATGACCATCTATTATCCTGATCCACTATCTGACAGAGAATAATGACCAAAGCCAACAAGGCTATGTATCTAACTAATCATTCACTATAAAACTAAAACTTTATACCAAATCACTTCAATTACTTTTCATTATAAAATTTCAATGCATTACCATGCCTATACTATATATCTAAGAGAATTTCACATGAATCAATCTCAAAAATCAAAGAATATTACTAAATCTTGTTTCTAAGTTAGTCATAATCTTAGTATAACCCCTCTCTCAAGATATACTATCACATTTGACATCTCAATAAAATAAAGAAAACACCCTTCTAATCAGTTATAAAAAATAAAAAAAAATAATATCCCAAATTATATATGAGAAACACTAGGATCTCACACTTAGAACAAAAATCATGTCTCACATAGGTCACAACTCAAAAGATACATATGTATTCTTGTATCAGATATTACCCATGAATCTCACATTCTAAAACACCCACTATAGGGTCCACACATAAATTTATATTAATATAGATAAAGAATCACATGCTAAAATATCAATGTATGGGATTCTATATATGAGAATACCCCCTCAAGGATCGCAATATTTTAAAAATAGAATATAATTAAAAATTTGAATAAAAATCTATCTTGAATATACTGTATTCTAATGATTTGATAAATTAGAATTCTAGTATGATGTTTTATGGGAAGACACCATATAAGTTTTTATTGAATATTTAAATGAATGAACCCATTTTATAACCACTAACAATCAGTTCATCAGGATGGAAACCATTTCTAATACTAACCTACTATGGATTAATATAAATTTATTACAATAGGTACCATATTATGACCATTAAGGAAAATTTCTCTTTAGAATACACATGAC